>OU426990.1:29547832-34547832 GCA_911387755.1 Chrysotoxum bicinctum
GACAAGTTCCGATTTGGAAGTATTGATTCGGATGCCCCATTTCTGGTAGAATTGGAAGAGTCTGTTAATGTGGGTTTCTACTTTTTGGACAGCGATTAGAGGTGACATTGATGTGGCATAGGTGAGCGAGTCATCAGCATACAGAAGGTTCTCGCATCCAATTGGTGAAGGTTGGTCTGAAGTCATCAAGTTGTAGAGGAAGGGGCCTAGTTTTGAGCCTTGGGCGACTCCAGCTCTGATGGTCTTCATGTTTGACTTGCAGTTATCTACTTGAACGAAAAATTTCCTGAAAGATAGGAAAGAAAAGAGAATTTTTATTAATGGCGGAGGTACTTGCATAAGATGAAGTTTGTGGATTAGACCGTCTATCCACACGCTATCGAATGCTTTCTCGACATCCAGAAAGCATCCGACGGTGACACGATTACTGTTGAGGGCTGTGGTGATATCGTGTTGGAATTTTACCAGTGGATGCAAGGTTGAGTGTTTTTCTCGAAAGCCGAATTGCATGTCAGGGATGATTGAATTTTCACAGCAGAATTTCTTCAGTCTTCGTAAGATTAATTCTTCCAGTAATTTGCTGATGTTGTTGAGAAGTGATATTGGCCTGTAGTTGGAAACTAAGTTGGAGGCACCTTTCTTCGGAATTGGCACAATCTTCGCTGTTTTCCACTTCTGGGGGAAGTAACAGTTGTTGATGCAGTTGTTTAAAATGATTGTGAGGAAAATCATTACCGCCTGTGGCAGCCTTTTCAGGATGTAGTAGGAGACACCATCTGGTCCAGCAGACTTTTTTGGCTTAGAATTGCCGATGATTTCTACAACCTCCTCTAGATTGCATAAATGTGGACTATCGGTGGGATCATTTGCTGGATTGATAATATTAAAATTTATTTTATCCGGATTAGGTTGCAGTGTTTGTTGAACTGTTGCCTCAACTTCTCGTAAGAAAGTTGGGTCAGTAGGTGGGCTGGGTGTGAAGTTTCCTTCGAAGTAGTCGGCGAACGCTTCCACCTTGTCTTGGGCCGAGGTAGCTTCAGTATCATTGCTGATGATGGTTTCCGGTATTTGTGGCTGTTTTCCAATGATCCTATTGATGTTTTTGAAAGCTTCTGGTACTGGCTTGATTGCTTGTAATCTTTTCTGGTATTGGATATTATTGTGGTATTGAATGGAGTTCCGGAACATGATGTTGACTTGCTGTAGCTCATTCCAAACTATCTGGTAGTTTCTGTTTGTTGTATTCAGTTCACTTTGATGGATCCGCTGGAGACGTTTCCTTAGACGTTGTCTGTGAGCATACAGATTTTGAACGTACTCGGGAAGGTGCTGGTACCTATCCCTTGATGTTTTAGACTGTTTTTGCTTGTCCAGGGCATCAGATACGGCATGTTCAAAGTTGACAATTGCTGCATCGATTTCGATATCCAGAAGATTCTTGTCTGAAGGTGGGAGAGTTAAGCTGTCTTCTATGTCTCTTTGAAGTCTATCAATATCCAGCCGTCTGAAATTAATGAAATTCTCAGGAGCTTCTGTTGTAAGGAGTATGGGTTGGTTGAGATTAATCGATAGTTGAACAGCTTCATGGTCCGAGTCACTATGCAATAATGTACAGACATAATTCCGGATTTCCGGAAGAGTGTGCACTAGGTTCGAGGAAGCCAGGAAGAAGTCCAGCGTTGATGGTGTTCTGGGAAAGGTGGGTTTGTGTTGTGAAACAACCACTAACGAGTGCTGGTCGTTGTTAGCGTCCAGCCAGTCAACAATCGCCTTGCCCTCAGGTGAAATCGTAGTATCCAGCCACATGTGATGCCTGGCATTGAAATCACCGCCGATGAGTCCATACGTGCTTCTCTCGAGGACACCGTTGAGAATTTGGAGGTCATTGTGAATATTTCTCATGCTGGATTGGCACTTAAAATAGACACTGATGATGATAAGGGTTTCATCTCTTCCAAGTTTAATGGTGACGGCAGTGGCTTCGCTTGTTCTGAGACCAGTGATAATGGTTTCAGCGGTGTTGGGGCGAATCTTCTTTTTTACGTAGATTGCCGTCCCTCTACGGCCCTCATCTTTGTCCTTTCGGAAGGTTTTGAAGCCGGCGATGTCGATGTTGTTGCGTCTGGTGACGTTGGTCTCACTGATGAGAGCGATGTCCGGGTTTTTGTTTTTCATCCATAAATTAAATGTCGTTCTCTTCTCAAGGCTGTACAATGAATTCACATTGTACGTCAGGATGCGGAGCTTCTTTAATTGCATATTTGGAATATGAAGGTGGCCAGCGCCACGGACTTCTCACCTTCGCTAAGCTGAGCATAGTTCGATGGAACTGCACTCCGAGCTTTTCCAATGACCGTGAGTAGGTCGGATCCAAAAATCCTTTGGACTTCGGTGTTCAGGTTCGTTGGTGCGGTTGTTGTTGGTTTGGTTGGTCCACTCCTTGGTGTTGTTGGTTTGGTTGGTCCACTCCTTGGTGCTGTTGCTTGGGGTGTGATCACCTTCGCTGGTGTCGTTTTCTGTTGTTGCTGTTGGCTCCTGGAATTGGTTGGTTTCTGCGAAGAACCGCCTTTCACCATTGCTGCAAAGCTGAGTGCAGGGCGGGTAACCAAACATGCTGATTTTGCAGCAAATACCTGTTGTGCTTTTTTTTCGGCTGACATTTTGTTCTTTTCGGTGAGTCTTACCTTAAGTGTTGGGCAGCCCTTGAAACTGGCTGGATGACCTTCCTTTTTGCAGTTGGCACACCATACATCCAACCCAGTATTCTCCTTACGTTGGCATTGCCCGGGTTCATGATCCTCTTTACACTTAACGCACACGTACTGGCGTCCGCAGTTAGTGGCAACGTGTCCAAAACGCTGGCAGTTCCGGCACTGAACAATGTCGTCGGTCTTAAGTCGCTCCCAGTGCACCCTCTGGTTCATTATTAGAGTCTTCGTGTAGACTTCGTTAATGTCACATGTCTTCGATAGCTCTACTACAAAATTGTTATAGGTTTTCCCTTGGGCCTTCTTGGCTTTAAAATGGGATACCTTGACCACTGGAAGTCCTTCTATTCGTAGTTCGTCTTCAACTTCGATAGCAGCATAGGTATGGTGTATTCCTTTAAGAAGAAGTAGATTTTTCCTATCCTCGCGTGGTGTGAAAGAGTTGAACTCGATTTTCCTGGCTTTCAGGAAGTTTTTGATGATTTCGAAGGCTTCTTTGTTTCCAGTGGAAATAATAGTCGTCTTTGTATTTCTGTTTTTGAAAGTTACACTCAATCCCTTGCTTTTGCAGAACCTGCTGATTTCAGCAATGTTGCCGGAATAGCAAAAAATTGGGGGCATTCCTGGGGCCTTGGTTGGTTTCACTGTGGATTTATTCGATGTCTTTGTAGGCTGGACTAGAATGGGCTTAGTGGCTGCTGATGTTGAAGATGATGAAGCTGGAACAGGCTTGGTGGCTGCTGATGTTGAAGCTGTTGAGAATGATGAAGCTGGTGTCAGTGTCTTTTTGACTGACTTCTCGGTTTCGGTTTGGACAGGCGTTAGCACTTTAATTGGACTCTTTAAGCAGTCCTTTTCCAGCTGAATGCGCTTAGTACCTTTGTCCTTAAGCGCCTTGCTTGGTCTCTTCTGTCCAGGTAGGGGAAAATCACTGGTATCTTCTTCCGAGCTGGTGATCTCACTAGGATCCTCTTCAGTGGATGACTCCTCCAACGTGCTGGTGGTTGAAGATTCCTCGTCAATGTCTACCTCTTCGGTTTCCATGTTGTTGTCACTGGTTTTATTGGGCTGCACAATGCTATTGAAAGACATTGCTAATCTGCCACAATATTCAGGTCCAAGGTCCTTGACTATCCTCCTGAGCAAAGCTTCAAATGAAGCGATTGCCGAGGCTGGATTGAGAGGTTCCATATTACTGGATTAACCTTTTTCACTATTATTGATTAAAACGGATTAAACACGCACAACACTATTTTGAGAAAAACTTCTGTTTAACACACTTAATCCTCATTAATCTTTAAGTTAATCACTGGGATAATCCCTTTTTAATTACTTTTTAGGCAATAAAATCTGGTAGCCCGCAGGTATATCAGAATTTTTGACCTTTTTTCACTTAGGGGTGGATTTTTAAATTAAATTTAATTCGTCCGCTGTATGACTATCTGCTCTGAGCGATGTACACTGTGTATTTGTATTGTATTTGTATTGTATTTGTATTGTATTTGTATTGTATTTGTATTGTATTTGTATTGTATTTGTATTGTATTTGTATTGTATTTGTATTGTATTTGTATTGTATTTGTATTGTATTTGTATTGTATTTGTATTGTATTTGTATTGTATTTGTATTGTATTTGTATTGTATTTGTATTGTATTTGTATTGTATTTGTATTGTATTTGTATTGTATTTGTATTGTATTTGTATTGTATTTGTATTGTATTTGTATTGTATTTGTATTGTATTTGTATTGTATTTGTATTGTATTTGTATTGTATTTGTATTGTATTTGTATTGTATTTGTATTGTATTTGTATTGTATTTGTATTGTATTTGTATTGTATTTGTATTGTATTTGTATTGTATTTGTATTGTATTTGTATTGTATTTGTATTGTATTTGTATTGTATTTGTATTGTATTTGTATTGTATTTGTATTGTATTTGTATTGTATTTGTATTGTATTTGTATTGTATTTGTATTGTATTTGTATTGTATTTGTATTGTATTTGTATTGTATTTGTATTGTATTTGTATTGTATTTGTATTGTATTTGTATTGCATTTGTATTGTATTTGTATTGTATTTGTATTGTATTTGTATTGTATTTGTATTGTATTTGTATTGTATTTGTATTGTATTTGTATTGTATTTGTATTGTATTTGTATTGTATTTGTATTGTATTTGTATTGTATTTGTATTGTATTTGTATTGTATTTGTATTGTATTTGTATTGTATTTGTATTGTATTTGTATTGTATTTGTATTGTATTTGTATTGTATTTGTATTGTATTTGTATTGTATTTGTATTGTATTTGTATTGTATTTGTATTGTATTTGTATTGTATTTGTATTGTATTTGTATTGTATTTGTATCATATTAAAATTCTTTGAATAGTTTACAAAAAATCCAATTAAATTGGTTGAAAATTACGTGAGTTAGGTATATGTTAACACACAAAGTATCAACTTAGAATAAAATTGTATAACCTTTGAATTTTTAAGTATTTAGAATGATTTCATCACTGAAATCGTTATGAAATCGGGCTTCATCGATTGCCATTACATCAGCCTATTTGAACCTGTATCATGAAGCTAATATAATATTAAAAAATGATATTCCTTCTGAATGAGATTACATAATAATAATAACTCAATTTTTTCGATAGGAATTCACATTTAAATGCTCTCAGTGACAAATGTAAATTAAATAACTTCATCCGTTAAAATTCTAGCCCTTATCGATGCTCAGACTTATATTTACTAACCGAATGACGGTGTGATGAAAACCTTGTTTAGAAATTCTCCACCATCGTTTTGTCAGATTTGATTAAAATCTTAACAAATATACTTTTAAGAAACTAATAGTTCCATTAAAACAATCAAAAAAGGAAATTTGGTAACCTTATATATTTTCTAGGTTATAGTTTATAAGACTTAGTTTTGCGCTCTCTTTAAAATCATAAATTCTTAGTAACATAACTACCTATAAGTAATTCAAGTTTGCACCTCAGATCTTTTGTTTAACAAACCATTCTTGTTTTATGTTCATAATAGTTTTGACATGAGTTTTACAAAATCTTTGAAAAATCATATTTTATTTTATTAAAGATTCAAAAATTATATTATATGTATTTTCTTTCAGTTTCCTAAAATATGCTTACATGCTAGCGCCTGAAGGATCTAAGGAGCTTTAAAAAAAAAAATAAACAATTCCATATTGTGACGCAAAAAAGGTTTTCTTCTAATTTGCATTTTCATGCTGAAATTTCAAATGAATTATTTATGATACCAATGATACGTGATTTTATTTTATTTATGAATTTAATTTTTCTTCCGGCTTCATATTAACATGTGTGTTTCTCTCATCATAGTCCTCGAACTAGAAGACTACGATGTAAGAACACACAAAAACAAGTCCACCGAAGCGCGAAATAAATGTAAGAATGTCGACTGAGACGACGTCAACGACATCTGAATTTGATTTAGTGCTTCTTTTAGGCGAAAAATGTCGTACGCCATACATCTCCAGCTCCACTATACCTCAGTTCACTCAGCAAGCAGGGTCACCCTTTTTAACAACATAGGATTTGGCAATTACTTTAAATTTACGTACAAATAATGGATATGCAATAAGGACATGCACCCATGACACATTCATATGTGATTTTCTTCAATCCACATTGAACGCATTTAGGATACTTCTATTAGTTGTGTATTTTTGTCTGGGGGGGTCTATAAACGAAAATGAAATTTATGCACACCCTTTGCTTTTAGGCCAACAAAACAACCAACAAAAAAAGGACCTCTTCTCTACACACTTTGGTATTGTCGAAACACAGTGTTTACGGTTGACTAGAAAGGGTTGAATCCTCTGTTGTGATGATGTGTGTGTTGCCTTTTCGGGACTTTTTCCACCCAAAATCAGATTTTTATCGCCGAAATTGAATTATTAACTTATTGAATTGTTCCGTAACAAATAAATTTTCATGCATCGTAAGTACGTTTGTTCGGCGGGCTTCGGGTTCGGTTGTTCCTGTATAAGTAATTCCTTATTTTGAATCCTTTGCCGGGTGATGAGTTGTGGGTCTTGATGTTGTTCTTTGTTCCCAAAAGAGGGTTTTGTTTATTGTGGAAGAGTATAAATGGAAGTGGCGAACCCGACAATTTACATCTAAATTCGAGTGACCAAATGAGTTTTTGGGTTGTTTTTTATGGCATACTCTCGGTCACACAACCCTTTCGACCCAGCAAAAGAAAAAAAAAAAAAGAAATTATAGACTAACATGCGTCAAGCCCATTTGGTAAGTTTTTGTTGTTGTTTTGTTTGTCCTATGGTCCCGTTTTTTATATGTACCTAAGATAAATCATACATTTATATCAAATGGACGTTAATGATGCCAAAATTACGTTGTTACATCCAGTCAAAGGATCATTGTGAGGCGAATGTAATGGGCAATTCTGTGTGGTTTTTTGGGTAAGTTGTCGACTTTTTTGGGTTTTTATGTGATTTTCTTCAGGAAATTGGAAGTATTATGTCAAAGAAAGGATTAATGTTAGATACATGTATCTAATAGATGTAAAGGATTATTTTTGTCAAAATGGGTTATAAATTATGTTATTACTGGACATGTGTGTCTAATGGGCTTTTGGATTTGATGAGATCAATGAGGCGTACATAGTTTTGGATTTATATGTATGTCAAATAGAAACATTAGGAAAATGATAGAAAATTGATATGTAAGTACCTTCAAAACGAAGTAAAGTACTTTCCTTAATTATGACTGTAAGCTTTAGTTTTTGGTTTTTGGGTCAGACGGTAATATCACTTTAAATTAACCTCTTTTATATAGTAATATATTTTTGACTGTCTTGTCTTGTGCTAAAATGTTCAAATTTGCATAATTTAAAAAACAAAACAAAATTTACTGAAAACATTTTTCTATTTATGTATGTTGTAAGTCCAGTAAACCGTCTCAAAATGGTAAATTTATTTTTTTTGTTCACAATTAAATTTTGTGGAGACAAAAATTATCGGTCAAAAAAATAAAAATGCATTTTGATTTTATCTACAAGTAGTGCTGGTCTAAAGTTTAATAATTTATTGACTATAAATAAATTCCATAAAAGAACTTTTTGTTTTTATTTTGTACTTAAATTTAAGACCTAACAAATTTTAAATTTTCATTAATAATTTTATACTTTCAATGCGATAAGCTAGAGTGATACTCCAGGATCGACTGAATTACTAGCAATCGCTTTGTGAACCTGCTCGTATATGACAAAGAGATCTAGAATTTTAAAAATGGATGTTAGAAAAATGTTCAGAATTCAGAATTTAAAGTCTAAGAGGACTCTCTTTTTAAGTTTTCTAATAAGATGTTTCATTTTGAATAGCCTGCTATTTGGACAGCTGTCACTTTTTAAACTGCCATCTTTTGGCATTTGACAAGTAATAACTACGCCACTACTAAAAATGGAATGATACATGCTTCAACAACGCATTGAATTTGTTAAAATTCACTTCAAAAATGGTAAAAATTTTGCAGTCACAGTTGGCATAACTAGACACATTTTTTGCCGTCGTGAAACACCTTCTCGACCGGCAATGGTGAAACTGGTAGACAAATTTCACCTGTTGGGACAAGTAAGGGTTGTGAAAAATCGAGACCGTGTGCGTCGCTCAAGAACAACTGAGAATATTGCTGCACTAGAACGTGTTGACGAAAACCTAGGTTTGTCGATTCCTCGTCGATCTTTGGAATGAAAAATTCCACAAACGACATTACACAGTATTTTGCATAAATCGTTATGAATAGGTCTTAAGCCTTTTAAAATTCAGTTGACACAAGAACACAAGCCAGTCGATCACCAGCAACGTCGTATCTTCGCTGATTAGGCCCTTGAAATTGCATCAAAATGATCCGGATTTTAATCGAAAAATCAACTTTAGTGATGAGGCCCATTTTCACCTCAGAAACTAATTTAATATAATCAACGTGTTACTGTTTGGTGCGGTTTTTGGGCTAGCGATGTGATTGGACCTTACTGATTCGACAATACGGTGAATAGATTGCGCTACCGAGCTATGATTAATTATTTTTTATGGCCGGAATCGGAAGACATTAATATGAACGATATGGTGCTGCAACCGTAGCCGTAGCGGTCATTTCGCTGATATCATATTTCATTGTGAATAACATACCTTCCTCTTTACAACGAAATAAACATTCATTGGTTTCTCTTAAGAAATGTTCGCTTTTTTTAATATTAATAAGAAATCTCTTATTGGAAAACCCCATATAGAAAATTACGAAAAAATGGTACGCCAACTGTATGCAAATGAAAATCAAGTACACATCAACAAATTTTGACCCGTTTTTGAGAAACAGAATTTAAAACAAAAAAAATTGAAATTTTGTTCAAAAATGTGAAAAACATATTTTTGAGGTATGCAAAGTTTTCAAAGATCAAAAAATGTTCCTTTGGTACTCGTAGATACTGTTAGAAATGTTTTAATTAAGAATTTTTTTTCATTTAATGACAGATCGTAAAAACTAAACGAAACAGAAAAACAAATATCAAAATTTTAAGAATTTTTTTGAGGACAATACGTTTTTTGAAAACCATTTTGTAATTTTCTATTGTAGGTATATACTATATACCGTTATTTTTAGAGAAAAGAGTAATTTTTTTCTGCACCTTAAAGATAGAATCAAAAGAACTGTAAATTTTCAAGTTTTAAAAAAATCGAGCGGGTTTTAATATGTATTAAATTTTCAACAACAAAATTTAACTTGTTCCAAAACTTAACAAACTTTTTGGAAACCTAAGCACAAAAAAAAAATTACCAAAATCGAATTGAGAAAATCTAAAAAAAAAAACAAAATGATTTGATGTACCATTAATAACCATTCTTGATTCTTTCAAAAGATATTTTTGGAAAAAAAAAATAAAAATGTTTGCACCTTCTGTCTCGTATTAACTTTAATATTCCTGAAAGACATTTGAGGAACATACCGGAGAGTATGCTTATTTCAAACTATCGCACCAATTATGAAAAATTTTCTCCATTAAATAAAATATTTAAACTATTTATTTTGTGCAATCTTAAATATAACAATTTGTTTGATAAAACAATAATTAATTCATGTCAATTTAAATCAACATTTTTCCATGAAATTGTTTAAAATCTTAATATCAACCTTTATAAGATATTTTGTAAATTTTGTAAAACTAGCAATTTAGTTATGTAAATAAATAATAAATAATAAAATCTTAAGTTCGATTTTTAAAAGGAGTGCTTGAGTTTCCATATAGTACCTGTTTATATATCCCAAGTAAAAATTGGCTCCTTTTTTTTGCGAATTTATTTTTATAGGGTAATCGAACCGCCTACCGTTACTATACATATGTATGTGTTTAGTAACTATAAGGATGATCGAAAGATCATCGCATCCACAAAAAGTTACTGTAGGTGTAAAATTTGGTCTATAGTGTCATTCTTTAAAAATGGGGAAACTTACGAGTCTTATTAAAAATTTTAAAATTAAAAATATGAAAATTTTGTTCTTGTTTAAAAATTGAAAAATATTTTGAAAATCTTAAAAAATATAGTTTCAGAAGAAAGGCAACTATTAGGACTTACAAATTATTTTGATCGGTTTATTGTGCAAAGCACAGAGTGGCGTAAACTGTCGTTTAATAATATTAAATATTTCTAAACATGAAAGTGTTGCTAGTGGTTTATTGAATTTGTATGACTTTCCCTGAATATGCTTTAAATGAAATTGATCTCCGATCGATTCGAAGTTACACTTAAACCTAACTTGTTTCACACCAATCCAAAGGAATTTGGCATTGTTTATAAGGCTCCAAAATATTGTAAAAATAAAATAGAATGTCTTAAAAACCGGATTTCTGATTTTAAATTACCACACTCAATTCTTTTCATAAAAGTTAGTTTTTACTTGTAATATATTATATTATGTTCGTACTATATGGCAAGTTGTGCATACTGAAATTCGGACTTTGATCGAACTTGAAAATAGTAGGACAGAGAAGACGAAAAACTGAATCTCAGAATTCTGTCTGCCTGTTCGACTATAGACCAGGCGTTTGGGCCGATTTTCTATAAACTTGGTAGATATCATTTTTAAATGGTTTACCCCAATTTTTTTTATCTTATACCAAAAATAACGGCACCTGCAATACATTTTCTTCGAATTTTTCTCTTCTCAAAAACAGTTTTACAGAATTTAATAAAAAAAAAATCAAAAACTTTCATTTCTTAAAACTGGTTACTAATTGTACCTCCCACACAACAATGTTTTTCGTATTTGATTTTATGAAAAGCTGTTGAATAGATTTTAATCAATTTCTTATTCTTTTTAAAAAATGGAATAGCATTTTGTTTTTAAAAATTTTTGTTTTTGATTCTTGGCTTTCTCATTAACGACATGGTGGATTTCAATGAAAGATCTTGTTTACAATATTCATAAGTTAAAAAAACATTATATAGTATCTAAGACTTATTTTTTGTTCTGAATTTGTTAAAAAAATTCTTTTTTTTTGAGGATTCAATATCTCAAAAATGGGTAATTAATTAATTTTTGAAATTTAATTTTTATTTGCACAATAATAAAAACGGCAAAAATTCTCAAACACTTTATATATAAAAATTTAATTTATTTATGTAAAATTGTTATTATTCATATTTCATATTTGCTTTTGGGATTCCAACTTCTTAAAAAATTTGACTACCGTTTTAAAAACTAATTGTGTGCTTCTGAACTTTTTACTAAAAACATCAATTTTTAAGATTCTAAGTGTATTTTTTTTTTTTTTAACTGATGTTTTGGAAATATATTAACCAAGTATGTCGCACTTCACTATCCACACTTAACCTAATCTTAATCGCTTTTCACAATTACTATTCATTGACGTGCTTTTTGCTTTCCAGCCGAGGTTATGCTGGTCGGTCTCGCCATGGTCGCTCTGAAGAAAACACGAAACTTCAAAGGAAAATGCCTTCAAACGTTATTGCAAAATCTTTATTGAAAATAACTCTTATATTTATAACACACAATATAATTCTGTTACTATAGTTTACTAGTATTTCGATTAATTCTGGAAATCGAATGATTCACGGGTCTCAACTCTTCTGAATTCTAGTCTTGCTGCCTCGTATCGGTTATACTGGTTACTGATGACTCGGATTTTGGTTTTAAGTTATGGTACTTGGTTTCGGGTATTCTGGCTTCTAGGGATTGGGCTTTCAAAACTGATCCTTATGATGGGATCGGTCGGTACTACACTCTTAGCGTCACTAAAAATGGGAGGCTAAAACGCTCTGGTACATCAGCAGATAGTACGCCCCTGGTGGCACTCAAAACAGCAGGCTAAAACGCTCTGGCAGATAAGCAGGTAATACGCCCGGTTGCTTACTAAGGCCCCTAGTGGTAATTAGTACGTTTGACTTCGAAATAAGGCCCCTTACCACTGGTGTATGGAAGCCTTAGTAAGAAATAGCTGGGTAATCTCACCTACCTAACTCATTACAATTTTCTTATGTTCCAAAATTTTGAAATTTGTTACATAATTTCTGACAATATTTCAAGAACCTGCCAAATTATTTTCCCTAGAGATGAATTCGACAGCCTTCAAGTTGCTACTTTACAAATTTGTCACATTTGTCAGTTTATATGAAAAGTGGTCTAGTCGGTTAAAAGTTCGAACAAAAGTTGCAAAATTCCCTAAATATTAACCTATACAAATTATTTTACATTCATTTCCAATTCAGTTTGTGAATTATCCTCCTTTTCCCTGGATAAATCCTTTTCCAAATAATCCTCCTGTGATACCATCTAGCCACAACATAAATCACTCAAATACCTTTCAATCATGCATTTCCCATGCACATGCAACTATAATTTATTTAACAATTTGCAAATTGTTTTCTCTCCGAACTCCGAGCAACAATCCTTATAAATGGATTAAAGCAAGCAGAAGTGATCACATACAAATGATAATGGCATTTCTAATAGCTCGTCTTTCGAGTTTCAAATGACATGAAATCATGTCCTGTGGCAGAAATATAAGAAGGCAGCTTTTGTGATATTTGTCCTTGGGGTGTGCCTTTTCTTTGGTTTTATTCTGCAAACTCATATCGTCATGAGCAAACTTCAGTGTCGCCTTGCACGATATGTGTGCTCTAGCCGTATGCTGGGGAATCTATGCGAAGGTGTTTCATAGCACTATTAAATATTTACAGTTAATTTTATAGCCGAAAAGGGCAATCGCTTCTTGGGATGCATTTTGGCATACAGCAACATGGCCCCGGGTCAACGGAAGCCATAAAATACTCGTTTGTCACGAAATGCATGAAGCACAAACACTAAAGCTTCAAAATAAAATGCATCCCTTCTCTGCACGCTTTTGCCACAAGCTGCCGGTTGCTTGTAGAGCTCATTTGAGGTTTGCATGTTCTCTGTGTCAACATCAACAGAGTGCAATATGTGGATGGGTTGAGCAAAATATAAGTTCAGAGTTTATTTTTACAGCTCTAATGGTATCGTAACCATAAAAAATTGCACTATAAATATTTTTCACATATTTATCGTAACACACTACAACAATGGCAATCGCAATGCTCATTACAGCTTTTGCATTAACCAGGAGATGGAAAGGACATACCTAGATACCTACCTAAACAACAGAACCGCAAGCCATGCATGTCCTTGTATCTTTTTTAATATCATTTGGTTGGCAACAGTGCGGTTGTTGGAGGAGAGGATGTGGCTGGGCTTGCGGAAATTTTCTGTGACAACACAATGGGATACTTTTTCGTCCTTTCAGCTTGAAAAAGAAAATAATAATAATAGAAGCACATAAATCACAACATCAAAGGATATCGCTTTGCTCAGCAAATATATGACAAAGTAATTCCAAGGATTA
Organism: Chrysotoxum bicinctum; assembly: GCA_911387755.1. NCBI lineage: Eukaryota > Metazoa > Arthropoda > Insecta > Diptera > Syrphidae > Chrysotoxum > Chrysotoxum bicinctum. The sequence goes on from OU426990.1 coordinate 29,561,498, forward strand.
GGATATTATGCTAGGTATCTATTGTATTCTCCAAGTGATGAGCAATAAGGGCTTTACAGATATACCTACCTAATTTGGAAAATGCTGTATTTTTTATTTTATCAACTTTTTGTAAATTTTAAATCCTAGATGAATTCTTGAGTTATACTTTTAAAAACAGGCATCCAAAAGGGATAACATTTTACATATTTATAAGAAAAAACTCATAATAAATCATATTGTCATCTTCTTGTGTAGAATAACTTTTGATTAATAGCTACAAACGGATAAATGAAATTCTCCACAAATTCCGACTTTCAGCGAAATCAATTGCCATTTCCTTGGCTTGATTGTATCAGTTGACAAAAAGCTTATACAAGTTCGTTGCCGTTGTCATGTGTGGTGGTGAATTCGAGAAAAAATTGGACCCAAATTGAATATGCTGTCATTGCACACGTCCTGTCTTCGTACTCGTATGTGTACTTGTTGATTTATTGTTCTTCCTGTCTGGAAGAAATTCGTCTTTATTTGTGGCGTCTTTTTGAAAGTCTTCCTTTTTATGTAATGTAGTATTGAGTGCGAAATAAAATGTGCTTACATGTGTAGTACTTGCTTTTTTACAAGTCAAGGAAGCAAACATACTGCATACCAGCAGTACTTCTATAGAGTTATGAATCGAATGACTTTTACTGTAATAATTACTGATATAACGCAAGGCAGCCATTTAGCGGCTTACCTTTTTATTTTATTCATTTATGACTTACTAGTTGTGTTGAAGCATTTCTAAAAGTCTTATTTGTATGAACTGTTTTCAAAACTATTATTAATTTTGCTAGAAGAGTTTTTTACTTGTAAGTATGTCAACCTACGGGCCTCTCTGCACAAAAACTCAGTATATGTGAAACTTTGCAGAGGTAGCATATTCCCTCAAGAATATTAGCAGTGCTTAGAAGTAGCGGATAACAAATAAACATGAATTAACATACTCCGAATAACACAGTGTGAATGACACACAGGACACGATGATTGTGTTTCAACCTTTAACTTCATAATGACATTTTGCTGAACCATATACATATACATTTCTGTTCATAGACATTTCTGTGGCAACAATCAATAACCGCTTAAGTCGACTTAAGACAAAAATCGTTTTTTTGCTGCATCATAATCTGCATGTTCCGTTCTGTTATAGAAAAAAATCCTGGATTTGTAACTCTTTTTTTCGTCAAAATAATCCAAAAAGAAAAAACAGCTTAAGTCATTCTCATAGGTAGAAGCATTTGCAATACCCGCTTAGCTCACATAAGAAGTTGTGAATTTCAAAATTTCGTAATCCAATAATAGCTTATATGGACTTAAGATACTTTTACAAAATAAAAAACTATTCACAAATCAATCAACCATATTGTACTGAAAACAGCTTAAATCGACTTAAGCGTTTATTGCAAACTTAACAAAGTATTTTCGCCATAGCCAAACTGAGATAAGTCGTTATTGCAAATTTCTGTTCGTTACTTCGATGGAGACTATGTAGAGTAAGCGGTTTTTAAAAAATGTATTTTCTACGAACTGCAGAATTAAGTTGATTTAAGTCGTTATTATTAATGCAAGGATGAAATGTCAATTGACTTAAGAGATTTTAACGGCAAGTTCGTGAATTAATTTAGTTGAGATAAAAGTGTTTTGAGGATACTTAAAGTCAAAATAATTAAGAAAGTGCAACAAAATGAGCTCCTGACCCTTAAAAATTTTTAATACAGCTCGAAAAGGTGTTTTAGGCAACGTGAAGTTAATATATTTCAAGAACGGCAACGGCAGGTGGAGACAAGCGATACATTTGAAAAAGAAAGTGATCTGAGTGAACTTTGTATATCAAGTTTTATGAATGTGTGTTTTTAGGTTTTCGTTTTTGAATATGGACAAAATTGGTTGGCTTTAGCCCACTTATCTGTTTCATACTAATTAATAGAAACGTCAAACAATAATTATAATTTGTGCTTTTTGGCCAATAAGGATCTAATTCCAAGTAGTTTTCAACGAAATAAAGTGACCTGCAAATGAATTTTTTGTTATGAAAATCTGAAAATAATTTTTGAATAGTTTTGTGTCAACATTAGAAAAGAATATGAACATGATTTCAGTACAGATGACTGTACGCGATCCCTATTTCAAGCTTGCAGACATGGACATTTTTTCAGACTTTCCTGACGAAGAACTTTTGGAGATTGGTAGGCAATTTGAGGAAAGTAAAATTGTTTCTCTCCCACATAAAACAGTTAAAGACGAATCGAAATATATATCAAGTATAGTGATTCCAAAAAAAAAAGAAAAATAGGTGAATCATAAACTCGAAAAACGGGAGTGATTAAGGCAAGAAAATGTGAGCATCTTAATATCGAAAAAATTAGTTTTAAAAAACTGAAGGAAATCTTTAAATCATATTGGGAATTAGGGACGTTCTACCAAAGAATTCTTTTTATCGGAGCTTAAATAGAAATAGAAGATAAGAAACAGACATTTAAAAAAGTCATATTCCACCTCGAAACCGACAACTTCATATAAAGTACTTCATTTATTACCTACTAGAAAGAAAAGATTCATGTCCATCAAAAGTGCTTCAAACAATGCTTCGATGCTACTGAAAGTTTTCTAGAATCCCATTTGACACATATTTAATATTTGTATGTGGTTTTTGGTTTTGACCTTCAACAGTGTCTGCAAACAACATACCTCCGAAATTCAGTAAGCTTGTACAAACAAACGGCAGTTGGCGGCGACGTCAAACAACACATTTGCTTTTCCATAGTTAATTTGGCGGTCAAAATAAGAATTTATATGTGAGCACGATGTTCTTAACATTTTGAAAGGCAAGTCCACCATTGAGATTGTAGATCACAAGCTTTAATAGCCATGCCAAACTCATATGGAGTGTAACGTAGATCATGAATTACAAAAAAAAAGAAAGCAAAAAAGGTACCGATTCATCATCCTCACGATTGGTTTAATATTTTCCGACTTTGACTATGGTTGTGTTTCAAAAACAAAACTTTTGTGGAGTAGCCGAGACAATTTTGTATGAAATAACGTGAACAAAGTTGGTAAAATTGAATACAAAACAACTCTGGGTTAAAATCTGCATTTTTCAACACCCACTATTGTAAAACATGGTATTGACTCACTCAAATGGTGTGAAATTCCCAACTCACCAGCTATCAATGTAATATCTAAGCGTAAAAAAGCTGCGCTTCAAAGACTTCTTCCGTTTATTGATCATTCGTTTCATGAATTTTATAATAACCTAGACACAGAAATGCAACCCGAAGCTGAAATACATCCTGACTTAATGGATCTAGACAAAAATTTAGTTTAAATACTTTTTCTTATTTATAAGTTTTTTCAATTAATTATTTACTAACTTAAATTGGCTATTTTTTACTTAATACGAGTTTTTGAATTTTTGTTACTGTGAATTACATTTTTAATACATTTTAAATTATATGCTTTTCGAAAAGAAATATAAAATAATGTTTATCCTAAAGTGGGCTTTAGGTCAATTTTTGTTAATATTTTGTTTTGTTTTTTTATGTTGTGACGTTTCGGATGTGGTTACACCCTTCTTCAGACCTATTTATTAATTGAAAAATAATTTAAAACATATATACATATATATTAAATACATCAAAATTCTAAAAGAGTATACTTACAACTTTAAAAAATCCAAATATTTTTTAATTTGTTTGTTCTTTTTTGGTTTCCGTGTTTTTTTTAAAAAAGTTTAAAAGAAGTTTTAAATCTTTTTCTTTTTTGTTTTATTTATATATCTTACGAGTATCTCTTTTGTTTTTTTATTTTTTAAATAGTTTGAAAATTTATTTTAAACAAAATGATGTTTAATTATCTGAATTTTTAAATTCAAATAATTTATTTTGAAAATAAATTCAAATATTTTTATGTATATATGTTGTATAATATCTATGTATATAATATAAGAAATATCGCTTAAGTTGATACAAATAAAAAAAACGATGACCAAAAACAGCTTATCTTATTTAAGAAGACATGGGCGAAAATTTTCAGTTTGCAATAACAGCTTAAGTGACATAGGCAAGCAACAAGGTGTTTAAAAACTTTTGCAAAAACAGCTTAAAAATGTTTTTTTGCAATAAAATTAAAAATAAAGAAATTTAAAAGAGAAAAAATAGTTTAAACAGATAAGATTGAAGTCTTCTATTATAATCTGCAATTTTTTTGTTTTTTAAATGCGTCATTTTTTTCCAGACTTAAAAAGAAGTTTCAAAGTGCTCTCCTCGAAAATTGAATTTTTGGACTTAAGCGGTTTTTGCTTGTGACCACAGATTTCTTCGAAAGATTGCCAGAAAAACGGAAATTTTTTACACTATTTCGCAAAGCCACTATTTTGGGAAAAATAAATAGTTTTTGAATACACAAATATACGCAGACTCAACAAAAATATACAAAATAAAGGAATGGACCTTATAAACTCAACGAGAAAGCTTCTTTTTTTTAACTTTTTCTTGCTATATTATTGCGCTCTTAAACATATCTAAATATATAAAGTTTTCTCGTATGACAGTTTTCTCTTTTTTTATAATTTTCGACGCATTAAGGTATTCTGACTACCCATAAAATGTTTGAACACCGTGCGAGCGTTTTAGGAAAGTTGGAGAGGATTCAAAAGAACGTTGGTTTTGAATGTCTTAATATTATAATGGGAGGGAAATATAGAGTCGGGTAAAGCATTCCACATTCGTATAGTCTGAAATTGGGCTCAGGGTAAACTGATGGGCACTCCTTGAAGTTCGAGTTTTACGGTTAAATTGTCCAAGGAGGGGAATACAACTTGCTATTTCACTAGAACTCTTTAAAATTATGAGTAAAATAATGAAAGACAAAAAACATTGGGACGGTGCTAGAGGAATTAAAATGTTTCTATTATACTTCAATCACATGACATTTTTTTGGATTCTATCCAAGAGCCTTACGCTTACAGATAACAGCCAGATCAGAAGGGGTGCAGCGTCTAAGGACACCCAAACACGTATCAGCGTTTTTGGCGACCGACTTCGAATATGTGTTCACTCCACACAAGGTGGTCTGTGATGCACACACCGAGAACTGAGAGTTCTTCAGTTTCCTCAATGGAAGTACGGCTCATGGATAGCAGCATGGGATGTGGATTCCGCCTTAACGACAGGAAATAACATTGAGTCTTGGAAGCATTGGTTCCCCATTTAACAATACTTTTGAGATCAAAATTTAATCAGCTTATCACAAGCTGCCGGTCTAGATTTAAATCCGAAGAACTATCGCCAGCAAATAAATTTAATGGATTAGAAGTTTCAGACAAAAGATCATTGATGAATATGAAAAAGAGAGTCGGAGAAAAAACGGAGCCCTGTGGCACACCAGTATTTATTTTATGAATTTCAGACCTTAAACCATCCAATATAACTTGTACCTATTGAGCGTTTCGAAAGGTAGTTTCTAATATCTAATCCATCGAAGAAGAGATTTATCAATACCAAATGCCCGCATTTTCGATAAAATTGCTTGATGCCAAACTCTCAAGTGTAATGATCTTATTTTCTCCAAAACGATGTAGGGATTTTTGCCACCATTTGGTGAGATATCTATCAGATCACCGGTGAACATCCTTATCCATTTTAAGAAATGAGAATGGAATCCTAGCAAAGAAAGTTTATGAACAAGAATTTCATGATTTACCCTATCAAAGGCCTTAGCGAAATCTGTGAATACTATGTCTGTCTGATAACCCTTTTGAAATCCTTTTACTACAGAGTTACATAAAACAGTGAGATTAGAAGCTGTTGACACAAACCTGTGTTGAGATTCAGCAATTACATTTTTGGTAAAAAAATAAAGCTTACCACAAACAATCTTTTCAAATACTTTTGGAATAACAGATAGCTTACAAATTGGTCTGTAATCACATAGTTTTTGTTTTGATCCAGATTTGAAAATTGGATAAATAAAAGATGTTTTCCATTCATCTATGAATTGACCAGTTCGAAGAGATAAATTGAAAATCCAGCAAAGGGGTATCGCGAGAGATGTTGCACATTTTCTAATGATTTAAGGAGAAATACCATTCGGTCCAGCACTCTTAAGACTTCAGATACTTTCATTCTACTTAAGTTGATGCTACCAACATCAACAACATTAGGTGGTAAAAACTGAGGAAGTACACTAGGTGATGTAAGAGAATAAACTGATGCAAAATAATCAGCAAAAAGATTGCATATAGTTGATAGATCACTGGAAGTACAACCCCAAAATTCCTTGCAATTCGGTAATCCAGTTGACTTTTTCTTTGTGTTAACAAATTTCCAAAAATGTTTACTATCAACCTTAATTTGTGATTCAGCTTTTAATATAAAATTATTATATAAAAACTTATTAAGCACATCGAACTCTTTCTGTAAGGTTAAATACTTATGATGGTTGACCAAAATGGTTCTATCCTTTTTATAAATTTTAAAAGCTTTATTTTTTTTTCTAACAAATTTGTATGAAATAGTTGCTTTTAAGGGCATTCAGTTGAATTTTGATGACATTTTATTGGCTCTTCAGACCCTTAAGGTTATTGATACTCGTAGTTGTGGTGTTGATCGTATTCCGTTAAATTAAAAAAACAAAATCATTTAACAAATCATTATCTTAAAGTTTATTTTTAAATGAGTGCAAGGAAGAATCTCTTGCCCCCATATTCAAGGTGGGTTCTAAAAATTTATTTGAAAACTATAGAAGAATTTGTAAAATCTCAATTATCCCCAAGCATTTTGAAAGTTTGGTTTGAAAATAAATTCGAATTTTTGACTAAAGAATACTTTTCAGACACAATATGGTTTCGTATCAGGATGGTCTTCTGTGACAAATTTAGTTGTTTTCTGGTCATTATGCCATAAATACAATTGAAGATAGATGTCAAGTTGATGTGATTTACTCTGCTTTTTAAAAAGACATTTGATTCTGTTGATCACAATATTTTTTTAAAAAAGCTTGAGTATTTTGGTCTTCATTCTGAGATTGTTAAATGGATTAATTCATATTTGAAGAATAGAACTCAACGCGTACTGATGATTCCAAAGTTTCAAAAAGTATTAAATATACTTCTGGAGTTCCAGAAGGAAGTCATCTTGGCTCTTTACGTTTTACTATTATTAATTATGATATAGTGGATGTAATAAAATATTATAGTTATCTACCTTACACGGATGATTTATAATATTTTTTTAAAATTAAATGTATTGATGACTGTGTAAAAGTAAAATTCGAATAAGATCGTATTTCAAATTGGTGTTCTTTGAATAGCCTAAAGCTAAATATCAGTAAAAAATGGAAATTATTACATTTTCCAAATTAGAATCTAATCCTTTGATTAGGGTTAATGATATTTAAGATTTAGAAGTTGTTTTTGAAAGTACTTTTTCTCCAAAAAAAACATATTGATTATAATATAATCGCAAAAGCAAACAGCTAAGTTGGATTCATTAAAAAAAATTGTAAGGATTTTGTAGATCCTTATGTTTTACTTACTATTTATTCCTCACTGGTTACATCAGAAATTGAAGATGCTGATGTCATTTGGAATCCTTGCTATAGAGTTCTTTCGGATAAAATTGAGCGAGTGCAAAGGTGGTTAACCAAATATGTGTTCCGCAAAAAGGCGTTGGAATTGTATTCCCGAGTATAAAGCTTGGTGTCAATTGCTCGGGATTAAATCCCTAGAATCAAGAAGAAAATTTCATGATGTAATGCTAGGAAAGGATCTTCTTAGCTATCTATCATATAAAAAGTCCGTTTCTGCTTCCTCTGATCTATACCTCTGTGCCAACTAGAATGTTGAGAACAAGATGTTCCCTCTTTGAACATGGACATCTCGATAGAAAAAACTATAGCAGAAATGAACCGATATCGCGAGCTGTTTCTTCGTTTAATGAAGTAAGTTCTATTTTTGAGTCCCATTTGAAGAACATGTTTTCAGAACTAAAGGATATATACAATCTGGACCAGCAGATTTATGTATGTATTTCAAGATCTTTGAGGACTCTTACGACTGTACAAGTGCGAACGAATGTTTGTCTTGTAGAACCATTTACATTCTCAAGCACAGGAGGGATCATGACACTTTCTGACAACATCGAATTTTCAGGAAAATATTGTGCATGATATATATTTCTCGCGTGATAGATTTCTCTAATGAAAGTTTTCGTGCATAATAGTTTTCTCGCAGATATATTTGTCTCGTGATAAATTTTCGGCATGGTAATCATCTCGCATGTAAATTTCTCTTATGATATTTTTCTCGCATGATAAATTTCTTCTATGATATTTCTCTCGCATGATATATTTCACACATTATAGTTTTTTCGCATGATATATTTCTTGTATGATATATGTATTTCTGGCATGATATATTTCTCGGATGACAGTTTTTCGGATGATAGTTGTCTCGGATGACAGTTTTCTTGCTTGATAGCCAGGTCATACCCCCATCTCTGCTGAGATTAAAATGATGAGGAATGCAGTAAGATAAATTTAAATTGTAAATTTGTTTTTAAAATCGGATTCATAATCATAAATTTAGTCAAGCAAGCCATTATGTTTGCTCTTTTCCTCTAAATTGATGTTACCATTTGTTCGAAAGTTTTATCTAACATTGCACAGACCTTTTTCCCTTCGAGGTTTCTGCTATGTGTGCTTTAGCAAACCAAGGGTACAATAAGAACAGTTTTAATTTTCTGCTCTTTCCAAATTAATTTCTAGGTTGCAGTCGCAAGTAAATTACATGGATCAGTTGTTTGTGTTGCTAACCATATGCTCAATGGACACTCCAAATAAAACATAGATACGCAACAATATTCAAGCGGAAGCACACTCTCGGATACAGGTACAACATATGTCACATAACCGCACGAGATAAAATTCTAATCTTAAGTTGCATCAGTTGCGTTATTGTGTGTTTAGTGCAGGGTACGAGGGCAAAAATTATCGCGGATACCACACATTTGGTAGGACACCCTCACCCCACGCATGTCACTCTGCTCAACAAAAGTACGAACGAGTAGCATCAAATCGCTGTCATTATTTTGATGACTTCACAACACAACCTCTAATTTAGCCGTTTCATGTTCAACGTTTCGCCTGCTCCGTAGGTCCTGATGTCCATCTTTTCGGCCAAGTGGTCATAAACTAGGCTGTTGTTAGTCATGTAATGAGTGTCGCCTGCTTGGCTCGGGGGTAAACTACATAATTTAACCTCGGCTATACGCTTCGCGGAGGGTGAAGTCGAAAACAATTCAAAACCTAGGTGTTCAAATGCATGTAATCAAATAAATTATGGCGTTTCGAGAGGTTATTTCAATATTGAGCACTTACATAAACCAATATAGTCCTATGTGGGAGAAAAGCAGCATCAGGTGGAGGACGGAACCGTCCTCTGCCTCGTCGTAGTCGTCGTCGGTAATAAGTTGTCATCTGCGATGTTCAATATCATAAAGTGCACTTAATAATTCGAGCGAAACTAATTCTCAAAAATAGATGGCAGGAGTTGGGTATTGAGTTTGGGTGGGTGGATGTTGTTTGGTATCGCGTGGTATGATTAAGGATATAGAAGAAGTAATTTCCGGCAGAGAGTAGCGGCCGGCCATCTAACAACAGTTGTAAGTTGTTAAGTTCAATTATGTACGGTTATTGCCTATTTCCAGCAGGTATTTCAATTTATGGAATTAGATGAAGCAACATATTTTATACAGGAAACGAGAGTTTGGGGCTTAATCGGATGTTGGTATACGAAATTAAGTTGTTAAGAGGAATGGTATGGGCCCGAGGCAATGTTAGTTGAAATTCTTTAAAACAAAATTAAAAACTTTAGTTTTTACTTGCTCTACCAGTATAGAGAAAGTTCAAGCTGGGCTTCTTGGAAAGTACCATTGATTTTTTAAATTGCATTGAAAGGAAATTCGGCTTTGACATTTGTTAAGCAAACAGAAAATGCACTTGTGAAACACTAGACTTGAAGAACGCCGATTATTCCTGACCAAGAATTTGATACATTTTGTCAGCAACGACGGAGATATTTTCGGCCGTACGGGAGCTTTGATGTCGTTCATAGCTTCTTGAGTCCAGCCTTGTTTCATTCCTTAAGTGACCGGCTGCGGACAAAAAAAAATTATGAAATTTTTTTTTTTTAATTTTGACCTGAAACAAACTGAGTAGGTACTCGAAATTTCGACATCAAGATAAGAGACATCCTAAATTTCCTCTTGAAAACTCTCAAAATTCATAATCTCAAGGATAAATTCATGGAAATGGTCATTCACAAAGTAGTGCATAAATTGAGAAAACTATCAACTTCAAGGAATATACTTACGCTAACTTCTTAAGTAGAAAGGGCTTTCACCAACATCCTCACCGAATCCATCCTAGATCTAGAATCGATCGTTGATTTTCATGTACATAGAAGACTTCATCAGAGAGCGGGTCATATACGTGATCGTTGACAGAAGAATTCAAGCTACTTAAGGTAAAACAAACTCGACCTAACACTTTAGTAGAGGAATACCTGAGGGTGGATTTCTGTGGCTTTCTCTTCTATGGTCTTAAGCCATGAATAGTATTTGCGTTGAGTTAGAAGGATTTGACTTGAGGGAGGTTGCGTTTGTAGATCATAACGAGTTGTGTCCTAGGCGTTAAACAGAGGAAAACTAATCTGAACTAAGATAAAAGCCTTCACTGCTCCCTGACTCAACGAGCGACCACTCTTGCTCTCCTTTAGTGCAAATTACATAGGTGATCCTTAATCAAAATGGAAAGCAAACATTGAAGAAATGAATATGAAGACCTGCATAGCTTTCTATGCGTGTGGCAAAACTTTGGATACAAATTGAGGTCTCTAGTCGAAGAAAATCTTGTGGGACGTACACTGCAAGCCCCCTACGACTGATCCTTACATACGGTTCGATTGTGGGGTTGTTTGTACTTAAGAAAGCATAGAACATCGACAAACTTAGAAAGGTTCAAAGAAATGCTTGCATTCACTGGCTCTTAGATCCTGCCTAACTGATGCCTTAAGCATTTTTCTGCAGCTTTTACCATTATGTCTTGAAGTACGTTAAGACTTGGTTTGCCGAACCGTACGTTCAAATCAATAACACAGAGTTAATTCCATTTAACATGATTCCGACTCCCTCTGACTACTACACCTCTTAAATGTGCATCAGTTAAGCTTCCATTCAAAATGGAGTGGCTTGATGATGTGTCGTGACGAAATACTTAGAAACAAAAATCTTTACTGATCGATCAAAGATGGAATGTGATGGCGTTGGTTCCAGGAATCTTTTCTGAGTGTCTCGATATATGTAGATCCTTTTGGTTAACCTACTTCACAGATTAATTACTGGCATTTAGGGAAGCATGGAAGTTACTTAAAGAAAAACCAAACCCGAATAAGAATATCATCACTGACATTTGCCTGGCTGTTAAGGCCATTAATTCAAGTATATCTTCCTCCGAATTGGTCCAACAATGAACTTGCTAATTTGTCAGTCTCAGTCTCGGTTTTATATGGATTACCGGTCATAATGGTTTTGGTGGAAATGGAGAAGTAGACATGTCTTTTATGTCTCCCTTGCTGACAAAGCCAAAACATGCTTTGAATTCTCAAGAAATCAAAGCGCTGGTGGAACCTTTGAACTAACTGCACTATATCTAGGAAGATTTTGCCCAACTATAACATATCCCGAAAACAAGGCAAGATAAAGTCATGATCGTTGCTACTTGTAACTGACACTTGTCAATACTACAACATGCATTGAAGCTTAGAAATTCCTGACAATACTTATTGCCATGTAGCTTGTGGGAACCAGGAGAAAAGGAATCAGTCATTTATTGCCTCTGAAAATGCTCTGCTCTGCACAAAATTAGAGCTCACTCCTTCGGAAGCGCATTTTTTGACAACATTGGCGAACTTCCGGAAATTAACATCAAAACTTGATCACTTCTCTTAACGATGAAATAGCTCTTGGGCGAACTTCGGTTACTTCTGTACCCTGCCGTATGTAGGATTTCTTATACTGCGAGATTAATGGTGCACAATTACCAGATGATAACTCGGTTGGATAAATTGCAGCTTCAGCAATTTTCAATAATTCTGGTGATTGTTCTAAAGCAAACATAAAGCGTTTGATATAGAGGTTGGCAACAAGCTCTCTTTTCGAAAATGCGTACATTTGGTATCGATCAATCTCTTCTTCCTTGGATAAGAAACTAATTTCGAACCGCTCATTGCAAGTTATGTTGGATGGTTTTAAGCCTGAAAATCAAAAAAAAAAATGTTGGTATACCACAAGGCTACTTTCTGTGTCCGACTTTTTTTCTCATATTGATCAATGGTCATTTGTCTGAACGTTCTAATCCATTTAATTGTTTTGTTGGCAGCAACACTTTTAGCTTACCATATTTGTTTCCAGATGCATGTCCTTCTTCTGATCTGAGATGGAATTAGATTGGCATCGTATGCTAGGCTCATCAAACTCTTATCTTAACAGCATTGCCCAACGAGGACTTAAAAAACCGTATAGAATTTAAGGCTTCAAATCCTATCATTCCTATCATTGAAGCGGAGCCTACTCGAAATGGTATTATTTACGAGCGGCGCTTGCATTGAGGAAACCGAGTAGCAAAAAAAAATCCTAGTGATTGTCAGTCTTTCGTAGGTCTTCTTCAAACTTCAATAGATACAGGGTGGCCCAGAAATCGTGAAACCAAAAACAATTTTTTCTGTGTAGCTTACTATTTTGATTTATTAAAATTAATGTTCGGGATAACCAAAGGAAGGTTTGGATATTGCAGCGGTACCATGCGGGAGTTTGGCTTTACTCCCCCGAGTAGATGTACCATTATGAGGCTGGTAAAAATGTTTGCCGAATGTGAAAGCAACGCGCAAAGGCCGTTCAATTGAGATCCATGTGTTTGGGTTCATGACACAATCGCGGATGTAGCCTTCGCAATATAGGCAAATGAAATCTTTTTGACTCAACATTTTTCTACGCAAATGGGAGTTATCAGCCGTTCATTACAATGGACTTAAACTTGTTTCAGTTTATAGTCCAAACTACAAACAATAAGCACTTAGGATTTACCTGTGCACCCAGAACTTTGCTTAAAAATTATTTAAATGGCTGAAGAAGATAACAACTTGATAAATTGCTCTTATCTAATAGGCAATGCAAACAAGCAAAATTGCCTTATATGAAGTGACTAATCCAGAAATGCTCAAGTAGACGGTACTGCGCCCCGAGCTAGACACTGTGCGGTGCTCAGTTCCATCATGGTATCATGGTACATTGTTGGGCCATATAACTTTGAAGAAAACGGTGTAACAGTAACAGTCACTGGGAACCGTTATTTTAAGGTGTTGAAGGACTTTTCTTACCCAAAACTGTGCCGAAGACGTATCGCTTTCAGCAGGAATTGGTTCCAGAAAGATAGAGGAACTGCATACATATAGCCAGACCGTTTTTATCGGAGCTGCAACCGAAATTTCGAAATAAATTGATATTCATAAACACCACTTTCCGCTGGGCTCCAAGTTTACCTGACCTCACTGCACCAGAATTGGCGCGAACCGACATTGTGTCTAGGTAAGTATAAGCCTTTTCAATAAAACATGTTTGACAACGGTGTCGACAGTACGAATTACGACATTTGAAGAACTTTGAATTGCAAAAAACCCTAAAACTATAATGTAAGGTCCTCACTATAGTATTTGTATTTTGTATTTGTATCTATAGTTTTAACAAAAATATGGTACCTATAAAAGAGTTCACAACCCCTATTTGAAATCAGAAATGCAAAAAGTTAATTATTACTATAGTTGGACAGTTTCTGATATTTTTGAATTTCCCATGAGAACGAATCGTATTATGTTGATTAGAAAAGTTTTCTCAATTTCAATTCTAATTTGCTCCACAATAATTTTGATTGTTAAATTCAATGTTTCACCAACTGGCAAACAAAGAATACTTCTATTTGATTATAGATCCTTGCCAACATGGATGGAAATATCCTCACCGAAAAAATAATTCCAAGGAAAGTAACATCGTCAACGGAGAAATGTAATTTCCCATAAAAATTGAATTTAAATGGCTGCTTTTAAAGGACCAACGATTCAGTTCAGTTCGGGTTGTCAAAAGTCATCAACTATTGTGACATGTCAAACAATGACATTGCACAACTTTTCCCATTCGAAAATGAAGAAACGTACTCTCTCCTTTTGTTGGGTATTATCCTTGTCAATTTGAAGTACCTATGATGTAAGTACAAAGTACAACACACCCCAGCAGAGCGGTTGTAGGAAAACCAGTCAACTGCGTTATATAATTTAAAACGCACTCAACAGCGAAACACACACAGGAAAATTTCGAAAATTCATTTTTCTTTTGATTTTGATTTCCACCCGCGTGGAGTTTTGATGTTGTCGCTCAAGGAACTCGAATCGTGTAGTCAGATGAAATGGGAGCATCCTTTGCCATTCGTCTCGAATTTCATGCCATGTCAAAGTCACTACTACTCAAAAGGGATTTTTCAATTTTCGATTTGGTTTTTTTATTTCATTTTATTTTATTTTACAATTTTGATTGAAATTGAAAATCGCTTAAAAGAGCAGTTCTCTAAATCTGGGCGCGTGTATGCGATTTGAACGGCTTTTCACATAAGATCTATTGTTCGGATGACAGGCGATGGTTGGTCCGGGATGATGGATCGGGCTGTGACCATTGGGCCATGTAGATATTGACGAGTGTTTGCATACATTAGCCAAAGGCTTAGGTATAGTTAATTAGTTTAAATTGAATAGATTTCAAAGGTAATGCGTTGAGTCTTGTGATAAGCGGATGTCGTTAATGAGTGAATGAGAAGATCCCTTAATGAGATTTTATGGCACTTTTGCAGGCGTAACTGGAAAAGGGATGTTACTTATTGCAATAAGAGGATTTCAGGTAGATTAGATTTAGCATTGAAAATTCTTTTAATAAGTTTAACCAGTCGTTTGTTCTTGGAAATATAGAACCCATAAATGTATATGTATTCATCATTCATGCGAGTGTTAAAAGAAAAATGGACGACCGAAATGACAAAGAAATTGTGAAAGACCTTGTTCTTTCAAGCTCTTGATGCAAATAATATTATTAAAAAAGAGATAATTTAAGACTTCTCTAAGATATGAACAAAAAAAAAAGATTTCTACTTTTATTTATGCTTGCTTTTGAAAATATAGAAAGTCTCGAAAAATTTTTAGTATAAGATCAATTCTGGGTGTAGTTGGAAAAATTGAAAATATTCCACAGTGTAAGCACTTTAAAGCCAGCCAGTTTAAAACCAGCTAAAAATAAATCATATTCCCAAATTGTAAAAGATTTGCGGAAGAACGAGGAAACTTCAGTAAAAGAAATGCTCTCACTTATTCTAAAAAGGATTATATAAGAGGGATTGGCAATACTTATTAAGAAATGCTTGAAACTGATGAAGAACCAAAGTTCCCTATTGAAAACATGCAAGTATCAACAATAAGTATTGGTATGAAAAATAAAAAGTTTAAGATAGCAGCTATTGCGGTCTTCAACTGAAGAAGAGTATGGAGAACTCCTGTTCCAAGTAGTACGCAAATACAACTGCGAATTCTATTCCACTGGTTTGCCGATATACTGGAAACACTGATCACGCATTAATTTTGTAACTCAGTGAGGTAGAAATGGTAGAAAATAATAATCCTACCCTCGTGAATAGTTGAACAAATTGGAACGTTTTTAGAGATAAGCTTGAAGGTTTTATAAACCTGAGATCTCGTGTGGAAACAATTGAAGAACTTGATCATAAAGTAGAGTGATTCATTGCTGATGTGCAACAGGCTGCAGAAGAAAGTACTCCAACAATTTCAATATGCAGAGAAACAAATATAAAATATTCTGTCGAAATCAAGGAGCTGATATTGGAAAAAAATTCCGAAAATTCCAGGGGATAAAGCAGCATTGAAAAATTTTGACGTCGGATGCTTTTACCCAATACACCTTATACAAAGCAGCCAAGCGTCTAAAAAGAACTCGCTAATAAAATCTCAAGATGGAAATTGGATTGACAACCCGAAACAGAAGAACGACATCTTCGCTGAACATCTTGTAAGCCATTCTCAGCAAATACAGCTATAGATGACTTACAGTTTGTTGATAGAAGCGACGAATGTAAAATTCCTTTTGTCACGCCCAAGGAAGTAAGAAGCATGTGTCAACATAAGTAATCTAACAAAAAAATACTAGAGGACGATCAAATGGTTTGAAACAAATAACTTCAATAGCATTCAAAGAACTACAATTCGTAGTAAGCGCATGCCTTAAGCTTAGATATGTGCTACAACATTGGAAAATTGCAGATGTCATTGATATTCCTAAGCAAGGTAAGCCACCATTATAAGTAAAATCTTACAGGACCTATGTATATCGCTTATCCCAAATATGGAAAAAGTTAACGAGAAACTGCTCCTGAAAAGGCTTAACAAAATAATAAAAGAAGGAATAGTGTTCCCGAACCTTCAGTTTGGATATAAAAAAAAACTTTTCACGATAGACCTAGTGCATCGAATTATTCACTTGAAGAAATACAAGTATGTTCAGCTCCTTTCTTAGATGTTGCTCAAGCATTTTAGACTTGAGTACAAACCGCATAGGGACCTTCCCATACAGTACCCCGAAATATTGAAATTGTAAGTTTAGAACGTTACTACCAAAATTAGTCGGAACCAGAGAAAATTGAAACCAGTGTACCACAAGAAAGTGTCCTAGGTCCAACCTTGTATTTGTTACAAACTTGGGATATTGCCGTGGACGTCAAGATACTGTGATATTGGTGGTTGATAAATTCGTTACGAAATCTATAGAGAACTGCAAAATGCAGTCGATAAAGTTAGAGGTTGGATGCACCGATATATTTGATAATTTGATAAAGCGAAACTAAATTCACATATCTATATAAAATTCACAAGCAAAAAAACTAAATAATGTTACAATTTTTGTCAATGGCAAAGCTGTATCTTAGACCAATAGTACCAAATACCTTGGAATGACTTTGGATGAAAAGCTAAAATGGAAAGAGCACTGTACTAGGCCAGAACTCTGGCCTATGTATCCAGAACAAAATACTGTTGCTGAAACCCGTTTGGACGTATGGTATCCAGCTATAGGGCTGTACAAAGAAAACAAATGCTGAACCCATCAAAAAATTTCAGAACATAGGCCTTCGTGGAATAATAAGAGCCCCTTGGTACATAAGAGATAGCGATCTACATCGTGACCTTCAAAAAGAAATGTGTCACAGAAGTGGTTAAAAACCACGCTCTATCATACAATAAACAACTGCGAAGATACCAACTCCGAGATGGAAACCGTCTAAAATGAATGTAAGAGACAATGTTCGGAAACTCAGAAGAACAAAACCTCATGAGCTGATTGTCTAAAAGCAATGGGAAAGTATTAAAAGCTTAAACTTTACCCAAAGTGTTTATAAAATAAGAAAACAAAAATCATTTGTCGATCTTTCATAGGTTCTGATCCAGGTGGTTTTCATGCGGTAAGAGTCCCACACTACTTGGTACCAAATATTACCAACTGTCTTTTAAAGATTTCCACCAACAACAAAAAAAAAAATTGTTTTTCGAAAACTTTTATATACAATATAATTTCAAATACTGTTAATAACATTTTTTCCTAAATTTGCTTGCATCAAAATGTAGTCCATGCCCATAATAATGCACTTACTTTTTTTTATTAAAATCGTTAAGGCAGTTTTTGAGATAAACGAGATTTGCACAACGTCTGTATGGCAGGTACTGTTAGTTTTGGAGATAAGAACAAAATATCAATTCCTCCTCTAGGAAATCTACGAAGACTCTCAAGTACCGAATTCAAAGAAAATCTCGATTTATAGGCTGAGGTCGAGATAAAGACATACAGACAGACAGGCGGAATTGCAGTACCCTCTTTTTTCGTGTTCTCTGTCAACGTAATGTCAACTTTTAATCAAAATAACGAGCTGGATTATTTCCCATATACAAAACTTGCCCTACAATACCTATATTGCAACTAAAAAATGGGATGCATGATGCAAAATTTATATTTGTTGAGTAGAGAGAGAAAAGGTCAAAATGCTGAAATCTTCATGGATGAAGATTATAGGAAACTCGAAAAATTAAATAGTGAAGACAAACATGTTCATCTTTATTTGCATTTCTATGTTTTTAGATGTCTTCACAAGCTCCTATAATTTTTATAGCATATTACTTGTCTGGTCTATCGTTATGTTAAAGGAAGAAAGAGTTGCAAGATGTATACTCTTTCGAACGTCCGCATTTCGATGTTCAACTGACTCGCTTTACTTTTCTTCTAATCTGTAGATGAAGATCAATGTTTAATCCATCAGAAAAAGCTACTAAGCGTTTCCCAACGTAAAATTTGAAGATATCATTGACATTTTACATTTCATACATTCGAGCACTTTTAAAATATAAATTTTTCGAAATTTCTGACTCATAATTTTTTTTTTTAATTCCGTACAATATTCTGCCCTTAAATGTGAAGCCCTAATTTTGAATTACAAAAAAATTAAAATCACACTGGATTTAATGTGCTTAAATCATGAAATACACGAAATTTCATTAATTTCCGCCAAGAATTCGCGTGTGAAATGATATATTTGTGTCGCCAAAAATTCATTAAAATGACCACTCAATCGAAAATACAATGGCAACCAGTATACCTATTTATATTAAAGACAAAAGTGCAGTACAGTTGGGAGACTTAAAAAAATATCAACGCTCATTCTCTTTAATGAGCGATTTAGTTAAGTGTTGGCATTCTCGACTTTGTCCCTTTTTTAGTTAAGACAACTCCGTTTAAAAAAATGTCCTTCCAAAAACAATAGGAAATGGGAAATTCTTGGCGCTCATTGTTATTCCAAATTCATAATACACTCACATAGTATTTACGATCCGCAGCGAAGCAATCCTAAACTTCCCTTCGATAGCATTAAAAACAAGTAAAAGTCTTCTATAAGTATGGCACTTAACTCGACCCCCATTATAACTGTCTCCCAAATTCCTTCCCATTCAACTAGTTATGGTTTTTTTTAACAAAATAAAAACGTTTTAAAGCAAATTTCTCGTTAAATAAATTTATTGACTGTATCCCGCCCGCTCCAAGGACTCCCCCCTCCCGCAAGCTCAAAATGATGACTGCATATTATACCGCGCTAATAAATTGGAATTTTAAACTTCAAAAGTAGAAATATTAAATTTTATGAGTATGGTTGTGCGTGAATGGCTTAGGCTACTTTTGCCATACCGCATCCCCACGAAATTGTATGTTTCGTCCTTCCTGTCATCCATTAGTGAGGTACACGTTTAGGTATTAACTAAATTGGACCGCAACCAAAGCACCCTCCTTGGTGCAAAAACCAACCGACGGCAAAATGTACACATAAATAATTTTATTGAAAATTTTCGCACTAATCTCTGATGAAAACAGGGATGGTTGGATGCAAGGACGCTCACTCAGGAGGCGCACAAAAAGCTTCCATTCCATCTAATGACGAAGAGAAACATGAACATTTTGCAAAACAACCATTAATGTTTACGATATGCCGTTTAACTTAAGCTGCAGCAAAAATATGACACAACTTGCATCTACATCAGAGACTTGGTATTTAGATTATGGGTACCGTTTGTGTGTCCTTTTTGTGTAAGGCCAATTCCAAAAATTGTAGGTAGTCATGGTGATGAGATGTTTTCAGTCAGTCAAGTTAGTCGTTCTGTGGCATAAGAGTGTATAGTTTCAGTTGGTATGATACTTGAGCTTCCGGTTTTGCTGCTCCTCCACAAAAGGACTTACAACACACACTAAACTTCGCCAAGGATACAAGCGGAACCGAGTTAAGAAATAACTTTTGGCGTTGAATTTTCGGTGAATACACAAGTGAAACACAAACTTTGCATATTAAATGACATTTGAGTTGAGAGTATGCAACGAACGTTAAAACGTTTGTTTTCTCAGGAGCCGTTTACCAGAAGTGGCAGAAACATACACACGAATATGAGGATTGAGGAACCTAGCGGTTGATGTTGGAGGAATTTTCATAGCTCTTTTGACAAAATGCAATTTCGTTAAAGGATCCTTCTTGTGTGCTTCTCTAAATTTGATCTCATCGGATAAGACCGCAAAATGAGTAAATGCAATAAGTTTGTGTCATGAATTTCAGGATATGTGAGAAGTTAAACAGGAATTTTAAGAAGAACTATTTTATAATGTTAAGGGAAGGTAGGTTGGATGGAGAGATGTTAACATGTACATACGAATGTGTGGATATTTTATGAAGATGAAGACGGATGAGCTTGCATAAGTTATGTCAAAGTGGCAAATTACATCTTGTTTGGGTTTCTAGTTAAAATGGAATTTTTAAGTTTTGCTCATTGAAGTTTTTGAAAGTTTTGCCTAATTTTTAGAAATGGTTTATTTAAAAAAAGTTTTACTTAAAAATTAAAAATATTTAAATTTAATTTTAATTTTAAATCTTAATTATTCTTTAGTTTGCCAGAATATTAACAAAGTTCGTTCGAAACAGTTTCTTGAGTTTTTATGGTATGCATCATCGTAATAAACATACATATATTACTATTATGTTAAATGGTACTTGATCATATAATGTGACGTATGTTGTGTAGACAATTGGGAAAAATTAATGGATTAGTTTTTTTTACTACTATTTACTACTTTTTTATTACTATTATTTTCATTAATATACAAATTATGCAATATCAAAGGTCATATGCAGAACCCAGCCAGATATAGGACTTGTTAAAATGCTAAGAACATTACTGATAAACGCACTGACTCAGGTCATCAAATATATAGAGCAATTTCCATCACCTTAGAACATTATTCTTTCGCATAACGGTAGGTCTTTTGGTCCGGACAAAGGAAAATAAAATGCACCACTGTGTCGCACAAACTTGCTCCGATGTAGTACACTAAGAATTTTCAAAATGAATAATATTGCAGAATACTATTCATAAGCATAAAATTCATTTTTAAAACTCTTTTAATAGTTAGAGTTAAACACAGAATGCATGTTTCTCAACAAAATAAGCGTTTTATCTATAAAATTTCAAGAAAATATTTAAATACGCCAACTTTAAGGCTTTATTATTGCACGTATAAAAATTCAATTTAAAAAAAAATATTGGATCGTTTTTGAAATATCGAATTTTCCAAAAATAAAAATTAATTTTTTGCAATGCAATGTTTTTCAAAATATTTAGAAGCTTCTCTATAGAAAATTTCATTAAAATCCGTTTTACCGATAGTGGTAAGTACAGTCAGTAATATCTTAATTTAATTTTTTTTATTAAATTATAGATCGTGAAAATTAATTGAAAGAAAAAACATGTAATCAAAATTTTAGACAAAAATACGATTTTCGAAAATCAATTTTTAACATTTTTATGGTGGGTACCGTCATTTTTAGGCAAAATAATTTTTTTTCTAACATTCTGTATTAAGAATTTTTTAATTTTCAAACTAAAATATAATCGAGCATGGGGTTTTAGAAATATTGAGTTTCGAAAAAAATTTGATTTTTTTTTCAAATTCAAAAAACTTCAAAAAAATTGTTTTGTAAATTTCAGTACACAACACTATTCGAACTTTTAGAGAGCTTTAGCATAAAAATGAGATGAGTGCACTCAATGCAGTCTTGTAGATTTTTTTAACAATTTAATTTAAGCATTTTTTTTTTTATTTTTTACTAAAGTGGATAAAATCAAAAAAGCTAAAAAAAAATTTTAAATTTAAAAAAACTTTTGAAAATAAATAATACTTAATACAATGAAATGTTGACGAATTTTTATAAACTATTCCGAATTAAAAAAGACATCTTTTTCTGGAAAATTTTAAGGATCAAAGTTAGTTTTAAGTATTTTTAATAAAATAAATAATGCCAGTGATTGTGAATTTTTTTGATTACATTGAATTACCTCCTTTCAGTGCACAAAAGTCCTATATCCATAGGAAATTTTCAATTTGCTTTTCATCGATTTCGCATTCGTATGGAAGAGGGTCCTATATCCATTTCTGACTTTTTTCATACTTTTATTTTAAAAAAAATAACCGTTACAGTTTTTGACTTCTTTTCTTCAAATTCCAACAAAGATATTTTCAAAAAATGTATATTAAAATTCAAACATTATATTTCTCAAGAAGAAAGTAAGGAAATTATTTTTTAAACCTTAAAATTCGTTTTCTGGGGAACAATTTTTTTGGATATGGGGCATTTAAGTACTCAGTCGGCGATACATATGTCGCAAGCAAAAAAATAAACTTTCCATTTAGAGGAGTGGAATCGACCCACTTTCTCAAAAATTCTTATAAATTATATGGACCATTTTTGTAAAATGAAGGCGTGTGGCGGCCATATTGTTTTAGTGATATCTGTCAAAACTGGTTTTTATCATTCAGTTATTGATGCCAAATAATAATTACAAGTAATACGATTAAACAGCACTGCCAAATGATAAAACTTTATTAAAAGAGGTTTAGTTAGTGCAGACGTTGCGTCTATTTTACAGTTGATGTGGTAGTGGTAGCCTCACTGTTTATTCTTAAGCGTTTAATATTTGAAACGACCGGTTCGGTAATCAATCGACCTAAGGATTGAAAGATCGACCGAGAAAATTGCCACAGACACAGACTTCAACTTGGCGAATTTTGCATTGTGACTTATGCCTACACTCGTACAAGATCCAACTGATCCAGGAACTCAAAGTTAATTTTTTTTTTGTACATACATATATATCTTGCGCGCACTAAAGGGATTTTTGACTACCCTTAAAATGATTGATCACAGTGCGAGCGTTTAGGAAAGTGGGAGGGGATTTAAAAGGAGATATCGATGCACATTGGTTTTGAATGTCTGAATATCATAATGAGATGGAAATATACAGTCAGGTAAGGCATTCCACATTCGTGTAGTGCAGCTAAAGAATGAATCTCTGAATTAAACAGTACGTCCGAAGTTGGGCTTCTTGGAAAATTAGGCTAGTTTTTATGAATTTTTGTCTAGCTTTAAGATAGTTTTAAGATTGATGAAAACAAAAATGAATTAAAAAAAAAAACAAAAAAACGTTGACTGGTCTTCGGAGCGTTTGACCGAAAAATCCTCCTAAGTGACGATACACATTTTTGGATGAATAGCAAATCAAGCATAACTGCTGCACATGGAATAACACGAGGTTCGCCAAGTAACAATGTAACCGTTTGGTGTGAATTTTGGGCCAACGGCGTCATTGGTCCGTACGAAAACGACATTGGTGAGGCGGTCACAGTCAATGCCGAGCGCTACAGAACGGTGATAACCAATTTGTCATGACTCAAATTGAACCATATGGACCTAGATATGTGGTTCCAACAGGACGGGGGGCTACGTGCCACACAGTGGACGCAACGATTGAAATTCTGCATGAACGAATTGAGGATAAGGTTATTTCTCGCAGATGTGACGTGAATTGGCCACATAGATCATGTGATTTGATCCCGCTAGACTTTTTCTTGCGGAGTTTCCTGAAGTCACAAGTCTATGCGAATAAATCAACGGATTTCCATAAGGTGAACACAACCCAGGCCATCATCGGTCAAATTCAAAAGGATTTATGCAGAAATTTAAAAAAAAAGAGAACCATTAAAAATACCTGTGCGTAACTAACTAGTCATTCGTGAAAATTATTGAGATCTAAAAGTACGATAAGTTCTAAGTTTATGAAGTTTAATATAAAATCTAAGTAATGCTATATCGAAACGATTCAATATAGATTATGGCTGGTAATAGTAATAATCAATATATTGAATAACATTAAACAATATTTTTTTAAAAATTTAAAATTTATTTTTCGAAAATTTGAATGAAGAATATTATTTTTAAATTCAAATGAGTTAAAGACGTTTTCGAGAGACATAAATAAGATTTTTCATAACCACTGTATAAAATTTAAATTTATCCTCTAGAAAATCACTGAAACCCCTTAAGTTCCAAGTTTGAAGAACATTACTTCATTGGCTTATGTTATAGATACAAACATTTGAAATTTCAAATTTAATCAAAATCTCGAGTTTCATTTTTTTTTGTTTCAAATGCAAAACATGTCATATGTAATACCTTTATCGCAAGTAGAAATCGTATTATGGATACCACATACATATATCATAAAATATTTTTTTTTGTATAAAACTAAAACTTAAAAACTAACCTAACCTAGTGGCAGGCCCTGTAATGTGATCTTTATCCCGCCGAGCTAGCGACACATCATAGCTTAAATCTTAGGTCTGTCAGCCATCGTCAGATCAGATGAACAGTAAAACGTTGAAAATTCTGGACCATCCCGAAGCATCCATTAATCTTTTGTTTGAGATATAATGCTGAAAGTCAGAATGTGCACTTCTAACCATATGATGCATACAAGCTCTTAAACACTTCCTTTCAAAAACTCAAAGCTTTTCCATATACGAGGGGTTAATATTACAACATACTGGACTGGACGCATTAGTCAGAATTGGAGGAATGAATGCTTGGTAGCAAACAATCTTCACATTGGATCTTAGATATCTGAAGTAGAAATGACTTTTGTGAGACATAAATGCCGTTCTTGCCTTTTCGAGTATTTATGTGCTCGTTGTAGTACAAGAACTTGTCCAAATAAACACCTAAATACTTCACAACAGTTTATGACTCGATATGAAGACCATTTAAACTCGTTATTCTTAGGTTTTTCCAGTTGCGTCTCAAGTCCGACAGTTGATTTGAAGCTTCCAGCCTGAATAGTAGTTTACAAAAATATTAAATTTGGTTTGGAGTTGTGTTTGAATCTCTTCAATTTTTGAGCCACTCGCTCATCGGCAAACGCTTTCGAATTAACGAGCTCCCTGAGTATATCAAAAATGTACTACGAATACCTACATGTTGAAATTGTGTGGCGCAGTCACTGTGGCCTGCAGAAGACCATTTTTGACACTAAAAACCTCAGTTGTCGTGTATTCTTTATCTGTTACCACAAATTTCTTTCTGTTTATCATGGATATTTTTATCTTTGTAAGAAGGTTTGGAAATTTAAATCAAATAAGTTTTTAAATTAACCCGTTGATCCATACCCTGTCAAAGGCTTTCGATATCTACTAGATAGGCAGCTGTTAAGATTCCAGAAACTAATTTTCTAATAGCGTGCACTGCGGAGTGATTTCTTTTGAACCCAAATTGGTTCCAGGGAATAATCTCCTTTGTTCACATACGAATAGAATTGACTTACTTTTAGGCCTATAATTAGAAGGATCAGGAGGATCCTTCTTTTTTTTTTTGATTATTTTAACTACCTTTGATTTTTTCCAACAACTTCCAAGTTGAATCTTCAACTAGACTCAAAATTTTCTTCAACAAAAGTGTAATGGTTTACTTCTTTTCTTCGAACAGAATTTGAAAATTCAAAATATTTGAATCCTCTTGCATCATAAAACATTTCCTCCGTCTTTTGAAATCTTAACTCTTTGAGTTACGGAAAGTTAGTTAAGAGTATCAAGTTCAATTTGACATCTGAATGAATGGTTAATTTACTTCACACATGTTCACATTTTAATATGAATTCGGATTAGTTACAGATTTTGGTAATGTGCCAAAAATACATCAACGATACAATTAAAACTCCCCATCATTGTATACAACAAATTTCTATTTATATTCGCTAAGACCTTTTCGTTACGCAAAAACCTAACTCGTATTCTTAGCTTTTTCCATTCGATCATCAATTATGTTACTCAAATCAAATTAACAATAACCTCAAATGGCATTTATGCTCACACTAATATGGACGACATGTAAGTCCTTCTCGGTTGTAAATCCATTAGTAATGCGCACATTCCCCAAGAACCCATGTAGCTATGCCGCCATCACCTAATTCATAATATACGGAAAGGGTATACTATAGTGCGGGTAATTTATATTGTCGCCTATAATTAATTGCATCGAAGATTTCACTTGTCCTTTCACATGTTAAGGACTTTTCTTCCTTTGTGTGTTTTTTTGAAAAATTGAAAATATTCTTCAAAAATATTGTAATTTCGAAAGGGGGAGGCGTCCAAGTGGAAATTCTATACAAAAACTTCTAAAATGTCCTGAGTCATATGTGAACGAAGAAGACCCACAATCTCATCATCATCATTTTTCCACATATCCTTTTAAAATCTTCGGTCGGTCGGACGGTTAGCTGTCTATTCCTTCCATTCGGAAACTATCTGGCATTCACTCTATCAAAGCAGCCCTTTAATTTGGGGATAAGATAATATCTCATAGATGAGAGGAAGGCCATAAATTATCGTTGGTTGGATTCTTGGGCTTGGTTGGTTGAGTCTTATGGTGGCACACTTGTCGCTCCGGCACGGCGCTATGATGTGCCTATGCCTATTTTGGAATATGATCCTTTCACAGTAATAAAACCATTAACACTTTGTTTTAATATGCATGCATATGTAAGGCAAATTAAATTGAACAAAGTGGATGTGGGTTTTGTCTGGCTCGGATGGTTAGCAGTGTGTGAAGAAATGTCTACCATAAAGGAGTAACACGGGACTGGAGTTGTAGTTTTAAGCGGCATAATCTAAGGGGGCTTCAAGTGCCTTTATGTTTTTCTTGGAAAGCACAAGTTAGTAAAATCAAGCTTGAATTACTGGACGGATTCTTTTTAAGTTTGGTATAGACGTCGATTATGTCGTGCAGGGAGGCGTTAGTATTAAAGATGGTGGAATCAGGATCTTTTGCCACTTTTTTATAAATTTGAATTCCTCTTGATTTAATTTTTCGGGATAAGGATCATCGGTAATTTTGAATTATATTTTATTAACAAGATTCAAATAAAAAAAATAGTTTGTTCTATCTCAATCCCGATACTATTCTGCCTAAAATGTGTGTTTTAACCTTTTTTCATAAATTTCAGTGGACAAATGTTCAAAGGCGCTCTTCCTATCAGCTTTGACCCTGAGTAAATTAGAAACAAACATGACACCCTCGCATTATACATGCAGAAGTTAATATATGCGCAAACTTCTTTACCTACTTAACATATCCTTTTTCAGTATGTAACGACAATAGCTCGTTACGGTTCTTCAAGGAAGTCGCTGTTTGTTACTTTTTTGGAATGGGAATTTTTTAACGCGACAAACCTGCCGCGATCTGATGCTATTTCACTTACATAGTTTCAAAAACATTCCGCATGAAAGCCTGTTTGGCAGCATGTTATATGTAAATGTGCGTGTGCATTAAGATGTAAAGCAGAAGGATAATTTATTGATTTACTTGAGATAAGCGCTATATGCTTGCAAACGGCGAGCCATTAAAATCGCGTTAAGAGCTGTTTTTAATTACACAACACTATTTACGATTCGTTAGGTAAAGGCGGATTTTATGTTTTATGGGAGATATTTATTTGAGTAGGTGTCACAAATTTATGCAGTAGGGAGTTTATTAAATATTTTGGTTCAGCACAATTTTGACGTCAGAAATAAAAATTAAGTTGCAAATAGAAAGAGTCGATTCCATATAAGACGAGATTTTATAAAGGGCATTCATCTTGAATGTTTCATGTTTAATATTACCAAAAACCAGGAAAAAAAAATAACTTGAAAATTTTAATACATAAATCTGTTCAAATTGCTGGGGAGCTTTAGCATACAAAAAATTATCAAAATCGGTGGTACCGTTTTTGAGAAAATCTAAAACAAAAAAAATCTTTCAATGGGGGTACCCTCAAAACCCATTTTCCGAATTTTGTCTTCAACCATTATCTAGCTTTAACGAAATGAATTTTTTTTGTATCTTTATTTTTTAAATCTGTGGAACAGTTTTTGAGAAAAAAAAAAAGTATTTATAAAAATTCGATTCGTATTGCAGGTACCGTTATTTTTGGTTCTAAAAAAGAAAAAAAACGTGTGGGGGAAAAATTTTAAAGTGATATCTATCAAGTTAAAAAAAAATCGGCCGAGCCGTTAAGGCTGTAGTCGAACAGACCGACAGACAGGTAGACAGGCGAGACCCACTCTTTTATTCTTCACTTTCATCATAATGTCAACCTTGATCAAAATCTCGAGTTCGATTGTTTTTACGAATGTATAACTTGCCTTATAGTACCTTAAAGTCGCAAGTAAAAAATTGTGTCAGCTAAGCGTTTAGGTGTGTTTCAAAAACAACTCAGAACAAGCTTGGTTCAGAATATGTTCAGGTCATGCTCTATTCTGAGCTAAAAAAGAAAAACGCCTAATGGTAGTAATTTCACGGCTTGAATTATTTGCTAATTGTTCATGTTAGCGCTCAATTTAACATATCATCATAAAAAAAAGGCTTTCAATGTATACTCCGGTGACTGGAATGCTTGGGTATGTCTCATCAATGGCTAATTGCTTTATTGAGACAAATTACCATCAACAATTTAAATTCACATCGTTTTCACTCCGATTGCTTACCCAAGTTGTGTTCAATTTAATTTTCGTTTTTTTGTTGTTTGCGAGGTAAAATTAGCTGACCTTGCTACTCACGTTGTTGTTTAAAGCGAGTATACCTTAACTGCGTGTGGAAAGGACAAATTTTGATATGTTGTTGGATCCTGGAAACAAACATTATTTAAGTACCAATCATTTGGCATTCATTCCACCAACTCATCAGCAGAAACAGATGTGAAGAAATTTAAAATCGGTCAGTTGTTTTGGGCAATGATGTCACTTAACGTTGTTGCGACACCTGTATCTCATTTTATGTTTAATAACATACTCATCGAAATCTTTCGAGTATTTTTCTCGTATTTATATTCCAATGCAGATCCGATCTACCTTATCGATTAACGATTAATCGATTAATAAAGGCCATTTCTACCCCCTCTGATTCAATCTTACTCCAACAAGATTTTGACTCATTTCAGACTGGGTGCCAATCTATAAGCGTAAGCGATTACATCTTCCCTCTTGAACTTATAGTCTCCACGATGTTGCTATTCAATTTGTCTGTTCTAATCGTGACCTAGGAGTTATTTGCGACTCTCATCCATTGGGTTCATCCTTGGGTTCATACAACGTTGGTCTAAAGAATTCTCGCACCCCTATGTCACTAAATCCCTATACACCACTTTCATTAGACCCCTCCTTGAATACGCAAGCCAAGTCTGATCTCCCTATCAGAACTCTCACACTTAAAGAATCGAACCTATACGGGTCTACCACGATATCTCGAAAACAATAATCCAGAAAGCAAAAATCTCGAAAGTAAAAATCTCGAAAACAAAAATCTAGAATTGAAAAAATCTCGAAAAAAAAAATCTAGAATGCATAATCTCGAAACACAAAAATCTCGAAAAAAAAATCTCGAATGCAAAAATCTAGAATTAATATATTAATTTTTGAGACAATGGTTACAATTCGCGCGAATTATTAATATATTAATTCTAGATTATTAATAACTGTTTAACAAAACCACGACTGAGACTGACTAGTAAACTACCCTTGACAGAGTTACCCAGAACTCAAAACAGAGTAGAGTCCTGGCATAGGAGGCTTAAGGTTTTAGTTGGAAGGCCGCACATTGCTCCTTACAAATTATTTGAAATTTTGCCTAATGAGTCAGTTCAAATTAGTTGTCTGGTTGAAAAATTCAGATGGAAACTAAGGTAAGACGGGAGTATTTTAAAAAAAAAAACAAATTTTAAAAGTACTCGACGAAAAAGAAGAGAGGAGTTACGTGGTGTACCTTAACAGCCTTATTTATTATTTTTCACTAATACTAAAACGGCTCTAAACCTCCTATCCACCAGTATTAGCTTATTCCACCGCTATTATTACTCGTGCATTTTCATTGTAAATAAGCTTTTCAGGATTAGAGTCGTTGTAAATTCGAAGTAACTTTACTCCGGCGCTAAAACGAAATAATAAATAAGGCTGTAAGAGTCTTGCGTACAACTCAAAATAATTCATACTTTTTTGTTATACCTACATATGCCTTTATAGGTATGTTTATGAATTTATAACTTTTTCTTTGTTTTTGATATTTTTTATAATTTTATTATGATACCTAATGATTTTTTTTTTTGTTAAATATTTTAAATATATTTTATTGTTTATTTTCTCAAACAAGGAATAAATTGTTGAATAAACTAAATATGTTATGCGTTTAATTAAAGTGTGAACTCCTTAAATAGGTAAAAAAAAATCTCGAATTTATATTTTTTTTCGAGATTTTTTTTCGAGATATTGTCTTTCGAGATTTTTGTTCATTCGAGATTTTTGTGCATTCGAGATTTTTGCAGTCTAGATTAAAAATTTGTTTTTTCGAGATTTTTGTCATTCGAGATAACGTCATGATCCCAACCTATACAAAGCAGATTTCTTCCATGTGCACTCCGTGGTCTTTCTTGGTCAGATAATCTCATCTTATCACCTCATCAAAATCGTTTAAAACTTATTAAATAGCAAACCCTCCAAAAACGCCGCGAAGTCGCCGATATTCTCTTTCTGCACCAGATTTAACAGGGACGATAGACTCTCCCTTTCTTCTAGACATAGTTTCAAGTTATAGGAATCCACGAAACGTAAGACTCCTATCTTTCGCCTTCCTCATCACTGTACAAATTACGGCCTCTTTGAACCTACCTCAAGAATGCTGCGTATAGCTAAGAACACACATAATACCCATGACTTCCATATCAGTGCCTCCTCCCTAAGAAACAATCTCTACAACACATTCTAAGATCTCTATACTGCCCCCAATATAATTAGTTTAAAATTTATTAATTAAATTTATGGCCGGTGGGCCATCGGGCTCAAGCTAATATATGCATAAAATAAAACTAACTAACTTTAAGTATAGATTTAAGTTTGTTTTGTTGTTAGCTTGCATTTAAGCGTAATAAATAAATAAAAGCGGATTGAGCATAGTTTATTGTCGAACTTGGTACCTAAGAAGGTCGTTCACCATTGTCCCTTCTCTTTCAATAAGTTGTGTACTCCTTGAATATTATAGTTGTTAGAATAGACACGAACTAACGAATCGCTTAAGTCAGTAAGTATTGGTTAACCATGAGTTATCCTCGCCAGTAAGCAATACCTTATCATTTACATTATAACCCATTCGAAAAAAAAAATCCTATGGTATTCCTGCATACCCAGTTGAGCCCTGGAAGTCGATTTCAAAGCACATAACATATAGTTCTGTTTCCTTAGTAACTATTTCAACTCGCGTTGCCTTGTTCAAGAAAATAAGATATCTAGAGCTTGAGCAGACCCCAAGGCTAGCCGCACACTAGCAACTTTTAGTTGCGAAACTGTTTGGTTACTTATAGAAAACAGATGAACTGTTTGGTTGAATGTCCGTGAATTTGCAGATAATTATATGTTCAATAAAATGGCGAACTTATTTTAGGCAATCGTTTAGTTTGTGTCAAAACACAAACTTTTTAGTTGCTCGAACCAAGCAGTTTCGCAACTAAAAGTTGCTAGTGCGCGGCTAGCCTAAGATTCAACAATTCAGAGGCATTACATAATTACCTGAGCTTGTTTATAAAAAAAAAAGTTTTTTCGAGTAATGCTCCTTTTTTCTAGGTCCTGTTTAACAGCTGCTTCAACAATTTATATTTTCTGAAGAGATGGAAAAGACGGGAATTCACTTTGACCAACGATGTAGAAAGCATTTCAGGAACAAATTACCTTACGAGGCATCCGGAACATCGAACCTGAACGAATACATGATCCAGAGTTACCAACACAATGACTAGCAACATTAGCAATCATTTGAACCTTCTGAAGAGTATTCTGCCATCGACCCGATCATTTATAATGTCTTCACCAATTCTAAACTCTTTCACGTTCTAACAAAAAAATCAGGAATGAAGACCTTTCGGCGGAAGTTATGTAATATTCCAACTTAGAAGTATTTCTGTTCAGCATTTATAGATGAATCGAAGAGCGCTCCAGAAACGCTTTGTATATCAATGACTCCAATTTATTTACGACGCACGTCTACATTATAAGAGATTTCTGGTTAAAATTTACAAAACATCTAAATTAGAGGCACCAATACCGAACTCTTCTGTTTACATCCAACTCAAACGAACAAGAAGTGCAGAGAACACAAACATCAGGTTCCCAGATGATACAGCTATTACCTCCAAAGACAACACCTAACACCTGAGTGTAAAATTTAACAACAACATGAAGTTCAACAAACATGGCGTTGCGATTCGTAAACGTGCCTATTTTATTCTTCTATCTGCTAAAATGGCTGAATGAACTCAATAAGAATATGAGCCTTCGAATTTAAGACATGTTGGTCAGCCCCGTTCTATTGTATATGTTTGTCCCGTTTGGTTCAATCTTCAACATATCAGCAATGATACAGCTCTTAGAAAGAAATATCTCAATAGTTTACACTGGAATTGATACTTGATACGTGATACTTTTAGTCGGCACTATTAGATTCCTAGCTAACTTTTCTAATCATATTTCGGAAGGTGCCGTCTTTAACTATCGTTTCACTAAGAGGAACGACAAATGCGTGAAGCCTGAATTTGAACATTTTTTAGTTACAACTAAGTCACTAAAAAATTCGAGAGTGTCAAATTTTCTAAGAACCTGATTGTTTTTAAGGGTCGCTTAAGAAAAGCGTGATATTAGAAGTTTTGACGTCCTCCTTCTTCAGAGAGAAAAATTGGTTTCAGCTTTTTACTATATTAACAAAAACATCTTGCATATTCAGTGACTTTATAACAGATATTTTTTTTGTATCATTTTATTTTATTCCGTAGGGAAAATTTTCATTAAGCACTTCGGAACAATCACACTCGAAAGAGCAGAATTCGCAGACAATTTAAAAAGGAAATTCCCATCATTAATTCGTCTGTCAGACGAAACAACTTGCAAAACCTGGTTATAAATTCGTCGAAACAAGCCCCTAAAACAAAATTATATGAACTCGTACAGTAGCGCGAGCATCTCCACTTAAAATTCCGTTGAGTGTTATCAACGATCTAACGTTGGCATTTCATTAAAACGCATTTGATAAAATGATTGATTGAGGCAGGACAAAATATCCTCTTGTTAGCAACCCTTGCTGCGAGTCATCATTATCGCCCATCACCAACAGCACGAACCGTTTATTTCGCGACAAGCTATTATGTGTATTTTATAGAATACCATTTTTTTTTTCGTTGTATTTGCAAAAAGTTTAAAATATTAAAATTGCTACCATCATTGCATAATAGCGGGGCTGTACAAAACAGCAGCCATATCATAGCTTAAGGATGGGTGTAACAGGAAAGGGCTCCATTACCTCCGTGCATAGTGTATAGCATCGGAATGATATGCAGATTTTTTGCCATTTTTCATTTCATCATCTATTTGAACGGTGCGGTGTGTAGTGTAGCAGCAACGGCTATAAGGACGGGAGAGTCTTTCTTAACGGTTAGTTTTTTGTTGTTGTTGTTTTTTGACGGCAGATTGCTGGGATTTTGTGAACGCTTGGTGGATCGAGATGAATCCTGATGATGGGAAGGGTTATTCCATGCGCAAATTTTATCTCATTAATCTTTCGCGGTATTGTGGAGCTGCCAACAAACGTGCACAGCAGCATGACGCTACCACAAGTGTCGTCGCAAAACTAACTTTAACCGTAAATAGTATATAACTCTATTCATTCAATTAAAAGTATTTGTGTAAGAAGTGAAGGAAAATGGGTATAAACATTTTTACGAGCATTGGGTTGGGGGTGGTAGGAGTATTGGATTGGCAGGGTGTGTGTGGTTAAAGTTAAGAGAACAATATGTTCCGCGAAATTTCATATTAATTATCTTCAAACAGATTAGGTATGTTAGATTTATTGTTTTGATTTCAGGAAGCATCGGGCCTTGGGGTAAGAATTTGAGAAACTGAATTTTACTTATTTCCTTGAGGTGGTAATTAAGTCCGCAGTGGCTCAAGGCATCAAACAACAAGCTTCTTTCAGCCAGTTCGATCCCTAGCTACACGAAGAAAAGTAACATCTAACCGAATGCATTTTTCGATGGGTTGAAGTAAAATGTGCTAAGAACAACATAGTCTCTAATAATGAAGTGTATGTTGCTAAGGGGAATATTAGTTTCATTGAAAAACTTAGTTATATTAATAGAGAAACAAGGCTACTCGTATAATTCGCAATTTTCAAGTTTATTTACTTTGAACGAGTTACGTGCTTAAATCTAACAGCTACACTTAATTAATTTGACACATTTCTTATATAATATGAAACAATGATCTTTGTTAAATTAAACTAATGATTGTGTTGCTTAAATTAAACATGTATCAAGGCTTATTTCATTTTACCAAGTAACTGTGTTAAAATCTTTAATATTCTTCTCATTTGATTTAACCGAATTATGATGGTTGAATAACACATCCAAGTCCTTATTTTAATTGACTGAAGATTGTTAAAATTGCAAACCTTTTTGGTTAAAACAATCAATTAGATTTATTTAATTAGTTAATCGAGTTGCCTCGTTTAATTTTACACGAGTTTTACGTTATTTTGTACTGTTTATTTTCCTTCGTATAGCCATCTTCAGTTTTGGACACAAAGTCAACTAAGGTCCCTTTAAGTGTTGCACCTGGGCAGTGGCGTAGCGTGTCATCTCGGCGCCCGGGGCGGGATACATATTTTTCCGCCCCCATTCAGATACTTGATTAAAATTAAATTTCGAGACATCATTTCACAGGCAATGAGGTATCTTTTATTGAAGGTAAAATAGGATTAGCGGTTTCACAAAAGGATTCTACGGTACTTACGAGCAGCGACTACAGAAATAACTTTGTCAAAATCAATATTTGCAGCCAATTTTTGTTCAGTCGACAATATAGCCAAGTTTGATAGTCTAGTGGAGCTCATAGTGGATCTGAGATAATTTTTGATTAGCTTCAACTTCGAAAAACTTCTCTCACAACTAGCGACACTAATTGCCAAAGTCAAATATGTATATACAAGTCAAGATGACTATATTTGGAACCGAAATTCTCAGATTCAGTTTATAAATGAACTGGAGGAGCTCCAGGGGTCCTTTGCCCCTTATATCTTCCTCTGATTCAGAACTGGCGACAAACTGCTGGCGACGCTTCCGCTCCATCTGAAACTTGTCCTTGTCGATGTCTTCTAATACATGGAAAAGATCACACTCGTACTTGCTGTCCAAAAGTTTCGTTAGCGTCAAAAATCCGAACTTGTCCGCTATTTCTTGAAGTTGCTGAAATCGAGTCGTTATTTCTTGAATGTTCTTGTGAAATGATACGAACACCTCTCGACGGAGTTCCTGCCCGTAAGACAGAGCTGCATCTGCAGATTCATCACCATGCATGCGCTTTTTCCTGTGAATTCTTCTTGCTTTGAGTTCGATTCCGAGTTTTTCGCAGAGAGTCTTAGCAAAGTCGATTGCGGCTTGGACGAAACGGTCTCTGCTCTCCACTAGGAGAGCTTTTAAAGTGTAGAGGTTCTGAGCACACATATCCACACTCAGTTCTCGTTGCTGCAGGTAAATCTGTGCGTCATCCACTTCAGGTACCACTGCAGCCCAAAAGCCAAGAAAAGTGAGGAAGTTGAATGACTGCATGGCTGTCAGAACAAGACTGGCTCCCAATCTTGTTTCAAAAGTTTGAGATGAATCCGTTAATTCTTCCAGTACCTCAAGAACTTCTTCAAACTTATTCTTAAGCATCTTGACAGCTTCATGTCTAGCGCTCCAGCGCGTATCAGTGACTCGTTTCACTGCTTGACCTGTGACCTGCAAATAGCTTCTCTAAAGTTCCAAAAAACGTCTCGTCAGTGAATTGATTCAGAAGCAGCGTGTAGCTCAACCAAGTTGAGTGAGTGGTTTGTGCATGCAACGAATGTAGGTTTCGGATTCAGTGCTTTAATCTGGGGTTGAGCTCCATTGTGGATCCCTGAGATTGTGTCAGCGTTGTCATATGCCTGTCCTCTCAAGTTCTGTATGTCCAGTCCGTCGGATGTTATGTTGTGATGTTATCTTTGCTGAGATCTTCTACATTTTTTCCTTTTGGTTCGAAGGAGTCGATGAAAGATCCTATCACGTCGACCTTTTCTCCTTCGATATGTACGTATCGCAGAACCTGGCTCATTTGGCCTTTGTGGGAGATGTCTGGTGTCGATCTTCGTCGGTCATAGTAGAAGGCCAGTAACCTACATCGTCGAGATTCACATCTTTGGCTTCGGCAGGAGCAGAAGGCTCGATTTCCCGATAACTGCTTTGCAATGGGGTGGCCGTGGCGCGATGGATGTGTGCTCGCCTGTCAACCTCATGATGACAGGTTCGATCCCTGCCGTCGTCTATGTCGCTTTAATTCCATTAAAAACCTTCTAAAAATTATCATCAATGGGTTGCTGGTTTACTCAATACATGTTGTTCAGGCATAACACTAACAACATGTAATTGAGTTAAACTAGTATGCCCAACAAGGATGAACACGAATAAAATAATGTGAATTATAAGCGACATAGAAATAAGACACGGCATTTCTCCGCTTTAGCTGAGCCGCCATCCCTGGAGATAAAAATATCTGAGACAACCACCAACAGTCTCAGAACATCGTGCCACACATCTTTCCTATCCTTCTTTCTCTTCATTAACTTCACGCCCGCGCTGTGTTGAAACATTTAAAGGGTAATCATAATCCCTTGAGCGCGGGTAGATTATAAAAAAAAAAAAAAAAAAAAAAATAGTCTTGGGTCTCCAGTACTTTTTCGACTGCACCTAACATTACAAATATTGATCAGAAGTTTATTGGCTTACTTCGTCAATAGAAAATCCGTCCATATCTGATGCTAGTTGTTCTTTCGTACTTCAACAGCCTTACGTGGCGGAAAACCGCGAATCCACACCTGAAGGACTAGTTCCTTAATCTATCTTTAAGGGCGGGAAGTCGAATAAGACGTTCCTTATTGGCCTGAGCTCGAAATATTTCGTAGTAGTTCATATAAGTTACTCACTTAGGAGTTCAAGATGACTGGAACTGTAGTCGCCACCATCCGCTGTCGATTCCATCCCGAAAACTCGTTCACTGCTCACCAGGCAACCCTTCTTTATATTTTTTCCTTAAAAGTTGTAAGTTCGAAATTGAAGGATTCCTGCCCAGGAATCAATTGAAGAATAACTGACCCAAAAATTTCTGATAATTTTGAAAAAAAACCTACACAATTCTATTCAATTCAAGATTCCAATAAATTATCAATTCTATTCCTCTGCCTGAAAAAAATTAACAATAAGCTCCATCATGTAATGAAACTACCAGACTACCTAAGTCGAGTATACTATAAATCAATACCACCCTGTCAACCGGTGTCCACTTAATACCCTAGAACAATAAATTTCTGCTTACACAAGAGAAAACCCCTCGCAATAATCAATAATCAATTTGAATTGGAAATTGATCTAAATTAATTCTCAATGAATCAATGGCAATTCCCAAACGACTTAATATAAATACCGAAGGCACAAAGAACATTTTCGGTGAGAGAATAACTCACTTAAATCCTGTCCATGACAGCCCGCAGGACAACAAAACTCATCTCAGCAAAGTTGTTGCTGTTGTTGAAGCCCAAACCAACAACTGCAAACCGCAATCTAATTACTTATTATTTATTTATTGTAATTGCAACCAAAACCACTGTCAGAATTTGCCATTTTATCTCATCCTCACCGCAGGAAGACTTTTATTCGAAATTCCTTTAGATTATTGAGATTGAAATTCAGACTGAGCGAGAGAGCCGAAGAAAAATTCTGGAGTGTTTATATATAAGAATCCATAAATCTCTTCTGGGACATTTAATGTGCACCAGAAAAAGCAATTAGATGCAATTTATTCCAAACTATTGTGAGTGTGTCCTTTGATAAGGAGGAATATCATTTCGAAGCTCCAAGGAGCACCAGCAAAAATACCCGAGGCGAATCTCAATGTCCAGTCAACAACGATACAAGGACTAAAATAGAAAATAAAATATACCCAGAAGAGAAATTTCTATGAAGTTATCTTTATCCTTGCACAGGAGCGGAGAATATAACAATCATATGACAGGACGAAGTGCAGAAGAATCAGGACTATAATCTTCATCTTCTTGCGCACATTATTGTGTAATGAAAATGAAAATAAAACCAATTCACCGTTCTTATATTGTCCTGAATGCTAAGACCAATACAAGCAGAACGCAGAAAACAAAGACAAACCATTAAGGTCCTGTAATCGTCCATAAAGGTGTTTGACAGCCGGTTTGGGTACTAAAAATGAACTCACTTCAGTTCCGGAATTCGAGAGTTTATTGTTTTTGTATGTTGTCTGTTAAGATGTCCTTTGGGCATTTTTTGACTGCGAAGGCAGCACCTACAAGGTAGATATTCGAGATTGGCATACACTCTTCTGCCAGAGGTAGCTTGGGTAATAAATTCGTTTGTGCAAGATTGGTGCTGAAACTTCGGATTACGGGTGTGTGTTTGACTAAGGCCAACACAGAAAATCAGCCCCAAACGAAGGATTTATTTAGATTTTTATTACCAAACATTTGGCGTAGTGAGTATAGTATCAATGCTTTATTCTCCATCAGTTGTCGTAGAATGCGAGAGCCATTAAATCTTTTAGTCCGATACACAGTTGACTTCGCTTTCCTTTGGTTCGATATGTTATATTATATATACTATTCCCAGTGGTAATACATTAAGTTGTGTTTAATTGGCGGAATTGCTATATAAACGCTTTACGGCGACTTAATCCGTCACTTATTATATGTGTGCCATGCCAGGGCCAAGGTATAAAGGAGTCCCTAATCTGTTATCTCCACGTTTCTGTATTTGTGTGAGTAAATGAAACAATGAAAGTACCGTCAATAAAGGTGATAATAAAAACGATATAGAATGAATAAAGCGATAACGCAGGTACTTTCCAAATACCGGAATAGACTTCATAAAGGCTTCATTAAATGGACTTTTTTTATCTTTGGATTGAGGATATTATTTTGATCGATTTTTTGGACAAAAATCATAAAAGGTACGTATTCAAAGTTGTGTTTCATTTCACATACCCCATCCTGTTGGAATGAAATATCCCTTTAGTCCAATTGAACAAGTCGAGTGGGGATTGCAAAAATGAAGCTCCCACTGCCTATAAGTGTGCTCAGTTGATCTGATGATCCGAGGAAGTCCTGTTCTTCGTCTTATCATATGATTTGGGATTTCGAAAACGCATCAGTTCAAAAAGTAATTATCGATGACAAGCTTGATAACAACTGCCCTGATTTGAAGGAAATAACAATTTAGAATCAAACGCTCATCAAATGATACCACTCTCACATCGTTAAGAAAAACTGCACATCTAAAATAAAATACACCGCTTTGTCGCACGAACCTACTCTTATGTTTAAGAGACTTAGAAATGTTTAAAATGAATGAAAATAAAGAACAATGTTCATAAACATAAAATGTATTTTTTGATGACTAAAACTGGTCGTTGTAGCGGTTTTTTAAAACATTTTCAAGGTACAATTTTAGTACTCCAATTTTAAGGCCTCATTATTGTGCAAATAATTTCAAAAAATAATCATTGAACCGTTTTTTAGATATCGAATTTTCAAATAAAAATATTGATTTTATTTTCAAGAGTTAAATTTTTTTTTTGTTCTTTTGAGTTCTGATATGCATTGTTTTTTTTAAACATTTTTGAAGCTTCTGCAAAAAAAATCATTTTAAGTCCGTATGTCGATAATGAGAAAGTCATAAGGTGCTTTCAGCAGCTTTCTATGTGCCTTTTTGGAAAAAAGAAATAAGATTTTCGAAAACCATTTCTTAACATTACCGAGTATTAAAAAACTTTTAATTGTAAAGTTTTGAAAAAATCGAGCATGTGTTTTTCGAAATTTGTATTAAGTTAAACAAAAAAAATTAAACGTTTTCTTAAAAATGCCTTAGCTTAAGAAAATTATCAAAACCAGTTGTATCGTTTTTGAGAAAATCAAAAATGACAAAAACAAAAGGTTCTAACGGTTCCATTAAAATACCCATTCTTCAGATTTTTTTTCAATCTGTGGAACAGTTTTTGAAGAAAAAATTTTTTATAAAATTTATAACAAAAAATGTTTTATAAAATTTAGAAAAATAAAATGCACGACTGGGTCGCACGAACTTGCTCCTATGTAATAGACTAGGAATTTTAAAAAACGAATGTTATTTAAGAAAACTGTTCATAAGGATAAAATGAACTTTTTAATTCTTTTAGTAGTAAGAGATAAGAACAGAATTCTAAGCAAATATGAATTAATGAAAGAACAAAAATTATAAGTCGTTATAGTGGTTCCTTAAAAAAATAAGCGTTTATGTAAAAAAAAATTAAAACAATTTAAAAAAAAAATTTTAGTACGCCAACTTAAAGTTTACATTATTTTAGGAATGAGAGTTAAGCTTCCAAGAAAAATATTAAGCCGTTCTTGAGATATCGAATTTTCCAAAAAAAAGACATTTTTCCAAAAATTGAAAATAATTTTTTTTAAATTTTGAAATGCAATGCAAAAATTCAAACTTTTAAGGAGCTTCTTTATAAAAAATTTCATTAAAATCCGTTAATGAGAAATTCAAAATTCGAAAAAATCGTTCGTTCATTTTTTAGCATTTGTATGGAAGGTACCGTCAGATTTAGATAAAACAAATTTTTTTTTTCTCAAATCTTGTAGATTATGTTATAGGAAACTCTTCTTTGTCAAGTTTGAAAAAAAAATCGAACGTGGGGTTTTAGAAATATTGAGTTTCCAAAAAAAATTTTGAATTTGAATTTTCAAAAAAATTGACCCAGGGCGGCTACCAAAAATATCATTTTGGAAAATTTTTTTCAACCATTACCTTGTTTTAACTACATGAAATTTTTATTTTTTTTTTTTAAATACTGTGGGACAGTTTTTAAGAAAAAAAATATTGCTAAGATTTCGAAAAAAAAACGTATGGCAGGTACCGTTATTTTTGGTCTTAAAAAAAAACGAAAAAAAACGTGTGGGGGGAAAAATTAAAACCCATATCTACCATGTTTGAGGAAAATCGACTGAGCCGTTTAGGCTGTAGTCAAACAGACAGACAGACAGAATTGCGAGACCCACTTTTTCATCTACCCTATCATCGTAATGTCAAGTCTGATCACAATCTCGAGTTTGAATGCATAAATTGCCATCGGTTCGTACACCTTCGAAATCAATACAATGCACATTCTGCCTGAGCGATTTTAGGGCATGGTTATTTACGCAGAGGTGATGGAGGTGAACTGGCTACAGAGTTCGAGATATTTGACCTCCTTAAACTATTTCTTGTAGAGTTTCGCAGATTTATGTCAATAATCCGCAAATGACCAATGATCTCAAAGTATAGATAACCCGTGCCATCGCTCAGATTGAACCTAATCTATTCACCTTCACCAGAGTCTTGTCCTTTTAGACAAATGCCAATCAGCGAAGCCATTTAAACTATGTCAAATTTAGTATAAAACACAATACGTCATTGGTAGGCCTTTCCAATGTCACAAACGATTCGTACCCTCGTCAGCAATCATCGCACATATTGAAAAACCCTTTAGATTGTACTGTTGGTCGGTTAGGATTAATTATTTCACTTAAGTTGTTTGTTTAAAATTAAGGCTTAAGAGGTGTTTCTAAGTATTGATTTTTCAAGTTTCTCGTTTTCTTACCTCGAGGGTTCGCTGGCAGCTCGATCTGCCTGCTTTCGACCAAGAAGCATAGTAAATGTTTTTTTATAAAAGAAATGTGATGGCAAAATCTTTTCCATGCTTAGTAAAAATGACTATTTATGAAAATGACAATTAGATTGGATTCACATTTTTTGCTAAAATATTAGCTATGTAGTTCCTTGATAAAAAGTAGTATTTTCTAACACTAATTCAAAATGGCGGATCACGCGGGGGATTTTTGTAGTAAAAAAGATGTATTTTTCATAAGCTTATTAAAAATTTCGACAAGAAAAGCTTTTAGAAAATAAGGGTCCATTTTTATCCCAAATGAATGGACATAAAAATAATTTATTTAAATTTCTCGTAGTTAATTTTAAAAATCATATAATAAAACGGCAAACATGTTTTTTGTGGTACACTTTTCTCCAAAAGTATTTAACCGATTTCGATAAATTTTATAGGGTTGGAAAGCCACAGTTACGGAGATGTGCAGAATATACTTGAGACACGCATTTACACACTGTGGATCATTTTTGTTTTTGCACTGTCGAACACTTTGCATATTACATAAAATAAAATTTAATTTAATAAATTTGCTTGAAAATACTGCCAATAATATAAATAATAAATAAATTGGCACTCGAATTTCGAGAGCTGGGTCGGCTAGTATTAATAAAAAAGGAAAAAATAAAAAAAATTGAGTTCAAAATTCATCAAGAATTAGATCTAAAATTTTTGCTCACATTTGTTCCCTCCCCCTCATTATCTAAACAAATAGATACATAAGTTCATTTTGACACTATAGACTGGTGACCATGATCTATTGCTCTTATTAGACACAGCACCAAAAGTGTTATATGTACAACTTCAACAATCCTCTTAATAAAAAACACTGAATATCTACTTTAAATGAACCCATAGATATTTATTCGTGCTGAGAAATTTACTCAAACAATGAATATAAAATGTTTAAATTTTATTGTTATAAAGCTTCCGGTCAAACGAATCTTGAAATTGTAATTTAAGTAAACACAAACAAACATATTGAATTAAGTATGCATGAATATTCTCCGAGACAAATATTTATTTATCATCAAATTGTCAGTTAGTATAGCCTTCGAAATGGGCTTGGAAATAAGGTCGATACATACACAGGTAATATGCATGAACACGCCATTTTGGTGTCTCTTGGGCATTTCAACTGAAAGAACACGCAAATAGATTTTATCATAAAATTATACTCGTATGTAAATTTGAAACTTGTCTAGTAAAAGATTTTCCGATAGGGATTTTCAAACTTTGACAAGTGATTGCGCTTATATTCTTAGATCTAGATCTGTCAAACTGGCTGTCATTTATTAAATCTGTTTTGCCAAATCAACAAGGACCGTTATAGCGTTCAGTATCATGTGCAAGTAATTAAATTGTTTTATGGAAGTTGGTCTTCTGTTCGAGCATAATTTCATGCGCTTCGGTCATTTTACGGTCACCATAATCGTCCTTCGCAGAGGAATAATTGCAACGTGGTGGATAAATACGAGTGGACCACCTAGCCCATGACACCATTTAAATTTTTAGCTTTAAAATTCGAGGTCATCAGAATTCTTTTGTAGCGTGACTTCGACGAGATTCATCGGTATTGCGATGATTGGAAGTCATCTGAAACTATTCTGCTACGGACTGCGTTGCGTGGAGCCTCAAGGGATACGAGAAAGAACTGGCGCAAGCTAGTGATCGTTGGGCCACATGGACAGCCACTGGCGAAGTGGCGAGTAAAAGTGCAGTAAAGTCCATTGGCATCTATTTGGATCAGTAAATAATTGCATTTGGGAGACATATAAATGCTGCTTTTATCAGGGCTAGGGGAGCCTTTGCACCGACGAATCCGTTGTTTTAACAGCAACCGGCTTGACAACAGGGTGAAGGTAATTTGCTACATGGCCTCATGGTGTGCTTCAACGTTGTCCCATCTCAAATGGAAATAATTCGGATG
The DNA here is from genome assembly GCA_911387755.1 of Chrysotoxum bicinctum. Classification (NCBI taxonomy): domain Eukaryota; kingdom Metazoa; phylum Arthropoda; class Insecta; order Diptera; family Syrphidae; genus Chrysotoxum; species Chrysotoxum bicinctum. The sequence goes on from OU426990.1 coordinate 29,605,367, forward strand.
TTTGACAAGCAGTGTCTTAGACGTTGGCTTGGATTACACAAAACACTAGAGTAGTAGTACAAACATTATTATTCCAACCAGGTTCTATACAACGGAGCTAACATAAACAGACTTGATAATTTTTTGATAAAGCTTATTCGGGGTCACATTGAAAGAGCGATTTCCTCGATCAAAGGGGCTAATATTTGGGGCTTACTAAGCGGCTTCAATCCTCCTGATGCATTTCTCTACTTACAGTTTCGAGGGCTGGTCCTGGATAGAATGGCGATTCCGATAATCTACCAATTCGCTCCGTAGGACTGTGGATAGGCGGCTCCTTTATAGTCGAGACGTCCTCGTACAAGACGGAGCAGATGTCCTTTGGTTCAGAAGCACTGTGTCCGATCGAGACCGGAGGACAGGATGAGACTGGAGAACCAGTTCTGTCTGGTGGTTTCCTAGTGATAGGGAAAGTTGACGGGACTTGATCGACTTAGACATAGGTTTAAGTGTATTTTAGGTAGGGACATTCAGGTTGGCACCAAAAAAAAAAAAAACATTTGTGAAAAAAGTTTCAAACAAAATTTTGTCTTTAATTGTACGGCTTAATTATTTTTTTTTAATCTTTTGGCATGTTTTTGAGAAAAATTAGATTTTCGTTAACGGCTTAAAAATTCTATACCGTAATTTTTTACCCTAAGAAGTTAAAATAAAAACAGGTCGTGGGAAATTCGAAAAAAAAATGTTTGAAGCCAAGTTTGGAAAATCAACCTTCCCATTTAGACTGCATTCGAACAAAAAGACGGACGGGATCCAATATTGAATTTTTATATAATTTTTATAAAATTATAGATACCTATTAAATATGTTCATGCTACATTAAAACACTAATTTATTTTTCACTTGGTAAGTTGATACAGTCATTATCTCAATATCGTGGTTAGCGTTAGGTTTCAAGTCTTCCTGAGTCTATACTCGGTATCGGCGATTATTACGTCTTTCTAGAATGCAACGAATCTTGCCATAGAAGCTTTATGATATCGTACTTTGATTTTTGACCCAACAATTGCTACTGTTTGCCCCCATATACCCTTCATATTTCATTTTCAAAAACCAACAAAATTGTTGATACATACTTCTTTTACAATTTGACTTTCTCCATACCTTTCAAAAACAGATTCATCACTCAAATTAAAGCAAACACCAGGAATTTATAATTACCATTTGTCTATGCTCGATATTAGGGACAAGCCCATTAACTAGGACTCTTGTGTTTGTTTAAGCATTCGGATATATTACCCTGCTAAGTAACCTGATGGGAGCAAAAAAACAACTCAGCCTGACCATTGCAGATATTTCATGGTCACTTAAAATTATCAAATTCGTTGGAATGCATAACGCCAGGAGCAGACCTCAGCCCTGTCATCCCTTAGAATGGAAAAAGGATACAAATTAAAAATCTATCTCTCTCCTCTGGAGAAAGGGTTTTTTCTCTCACATTGAAAATGCTAAACACAACTTATAGTACAGGAGTAGCATAGTAACACCCGTCTGTACCCTTTTTGGAAACAGAGCAAGAGAGAGAGAGTAGTATCTCGGATGCTCGACGGCGGTTCTGGTTTCAATTCAACGTCTCGCCCATTCATTGTTTGACTTTCGCATGATAACTTTGTTTATGATTAATGAGAATATTATGCGGAACGATTCGTAAAGCATCAACAACCAAAAGACTAGAACGTCATCGACCATCCTTTGCACCCAGCAACCTCAGCCTCGGATCCGTAGTACTGAGCGAGTAGTAGCCAAAAAAGAAGAAGTCCTTTGTCTGCGGGGAGTTTGCCAGCCAGCAATACCGATGGAAAATTGTAAGCAACAAAATGATTATGCAAAAAAATTCTACACTTTTGCAATTTTTTCTTCTTCTTCTTCTATTTCTATTATAGAGCTCATTTCAATTATGAGCTCAACTATACTAAAAAGGGGGTAGGTGTGTTACTGGGGGTTCTTGTTGCACGATGGCAAAGTGTAACCGGCAGTGGTCCATATGGGCATGAAGGGTTATTTCGGATTCAGCTCATAAATCTTCCGTTCCACTGACAATCATCTCATTTTTTTGCTGCTTTGTAAGTAACTGGTACGGGTCTGTTGGGATGATGGTTTCATCGTCTCGGTGGAGTTCTGCAATATTTATGTTTGGGATTTTTTTTTGTTGGTTTCTTATTTTGATGATGATTTTCCTTCGCATAAATTGTCAATGTAGATTTATGAACTCGTAAATTTTTTTTTATTTGCATGAATAAGATTTAAACTGCGGAAGGTTTTCCATATACATATGATGCATGAGAATTTAAGATTGACTAAAGTTGGATTTATATGTGAATACTGAAAATGGAGTAGGTATAATTTTTATTCCATGTTGTCTCAAGATTCGGATTACAATTAGCTATCTAATCAGAATTAAAAAAATTAGATTCTTCAGTTAATCAAGTGAAGTTTTACCTCCTAGGATCTTAAATCTGGTCAAGTTAATTACGAAATTGCGTTCAATAGTTTTCTAAAATTGTCAAATTTTGTATTTACTGCTAAAACGCTCCACTACTTCATGAAGTTGCAGTTCTTGATCAGTTGCTTAAGATGATTGTAAGAAAAATGATCTCTTTTATTAGAGGCCCATTTAGATTGAAGTTAGAGATACCATCTGGTCTACTTGACATTTTTGGCTTGGAATTGGCGATGAAGTATGCTATTTCTTACGGACTGTATGATTGTCATATTTGCTATCGCCTAATCTTAATTTTTCCATGTTGGACTGAGTCTTCTGAATACATGGCTTGACTTCGTTCAGAAGCACTAGGTCCCTAGATCTGCAGGTGCATTGAGTGTGAAGTTTCCTTCCAAGTAACTGACGAATAGTTCTTCTTTTTCCAATGTTTATGGTGCTTCAAGACTATTGCTAACAATTTGTGGGTTTCTTTTTGTTGATTTTCTCAAGGGCATCAGCTCCTTAATCGCTTGCAGTCTCTTTTGAAACAGGATTTTTAATGGAGTTTTGTGGTTTTTGATGGAGTTCCGAAAGGGTGGACTTGATTCTTTTCTGTGCTGGGGCTTAGTTCAGTGATACTTCACCTCTTTTGACTATGATCGAAGGCAAGTTGGATCCAAAAATCCGCTGGACTTCGTTCTTACTATAAATTGAGCCCTAAGATGGTGTTGATAGATTAGATAGTGTTGATGGTTTAAATGGTTATAAGGTGGCTAGATTGCGATACATTTTTTTGTGGCATAGACTGATGTTTCAAAACGAGATTTGCTTTATTTTGGTAACACCTTTCCTGATTTAAATTTGAACATGACTTAAGCGATTCTTTGTGCCAAGAATTGATTAAGATAAACTTTAACCCTATATTTTCTCGAAAATGACTCCATTTTTGATGATTTTGATAAAAATGTTTCTGTGCTTAAGATTCAACAATCTATGTTTTCGAAGTAAACGGGTTAAAAATACCTTAGCAGATTTCCTTTAAAATTATAGCATTTACTACTTTTCCCCACCGCATTTTAGTCTTTTCTTTTAAGACTGAAAAAACCAATCTACAATCATATAATTTTTTTTCCTAAAAAAACTTACCACCGAACTAAAAAAAAATAAAAAAAAAATGTTTAGTAAAAACTAGCTTATGGTTTAGTAAATAAGCTGCTAAGATGCCTGCAGAGTGATTGCTTATGCGGACGATATTGCTATTACCGTATCAGAAAAGTATTCTATAGAATTTTAAAAGAACTCCAAAAAAAACGTCCTAAGCAAGCTAACAATCTCGACAGAGTAGTGTTGGCTGGGAGTCCTCACAAAACGAAACACATCCTATTGACAAAGAAGTAAACAATTCCTGATGCATATTCCCTTCTCTTAGAGGTATTACAGAAGAAGCAAAATACAAAATACTAAGCTGGGAACATAATATACAAGAAAAAGTCAAAAATTCCAGAGTGACACTCGTCTCATGTAAAAAAGCTATTGGCGCAAATAGCGCCTTCAACCCCACAAAACTCGCTGGCTTTATACTTCGGTAATTAGACCGATCCTTTCTTATGGTGTGGCAGTATGGTTCATTGCTCTAGAAAAGGCTGCTAATCGTGGGAAGCTTAGCAAAGTCCAACGATCATATCACCTGTGCATAAGCGAAGCACTACGAACGACCACTTCTGGCACACAAGACGTTCTATTACATCGCCCCCCCCCCCCCCCTCGAAATGTTCAGCAAACAGACGGTGGCGAGCACAGCCACACGTTTTAAAGCTTGTTCAAAATAAACATTCCTTCAAGACCTTTTTGGGAGAATACGAGTTCCTTAGAAGATGATTCTATCCATTTTAACACCGACGACGGATCGAAAATGGAACCATGGAACAATTTTTTTTGTATTTGATCATTTTTTTTTGCTTAAGCCCCAAAACAGTGAGTAATATTGTATATTTAAATTTTTGAAACAAATGTATTTGGATTTTTTAAAAAAATGTATTTTACCTAAAAATAAAGGGACCCACCAAACAAATGTTTAAAAAATGGTTTTTAAAAATCGTATTTTTCTCGAAAACAGCACCTAGAATTTTGAATTTTTTTTTTCGATTAATTTTTATGATCTTTAATTTAATACAAAAAAAATTTAAATTAAGATAATACAGCTTCCATCTACCATAGAACCATTTTTTCGAATTTTGAATTTCTCATTATCGACATAACTCATTTTATTGGAAATTCTTATATACATAGAAGAAAAGCTTAAAAAATATTACATTTCAAAACTTAAGAAAAATAAAAATATTTTTTGAATTTTTGGAAAAAAAAATATTTTTGTATCGGAAAATTCGATATCTCTAAAACAGCTCAATAGTTTTTTGGAAATTTAATTTTCACTTTTACAATAATAAAAACTTAAAGTTAGTGTATCAAATTTTTTTCTTAAAAATGTTTTAAAAATTTTGTATATAAAAGCTTATTTTTTTAAAGAAACCTCTACAATTACTTATAAAAATGTTTGTCCTTGCATAAATTCATATTTCCATAGCATTCTGTTTTTGGCTTACTACTAAGAGAATTTCAAAAATTTATTTTTTCCTTATGAACATTTTTCTTTAGTAAGATTCGTTTTTAAAATTCCTAGTCTATTACATAGGTAGCAAGTTCGTGCGACCCAGTCGAGCATTTTATTTTTTTGATTTTCTCAAAAAACAGCTCAATAGATTTGGATCAATTTGTGTATTCTTCATCTTTTTTTAACAATTTAAAGTGTATTTTTAAAATTATTTTTTTTTTTTAAGTTAAATTTCTTTTTTTGAAAACTACATTGATTTCTTAAAACTTGTTTTAAAACAGTTCTTAACACAATCCTACAAGATCAGGAAATGGATTGTTTTCTTGGTAAAAAAATAGTACCCACCATACAAAAGTTTCGGTAATAATTCTGTATCTGCCACAATTTGGCTTTCGAAATTCTGTATTGCAAAGTTCTGTAAATTCAAATATCAGAATTTCAGAATTCTGTAAGTCTATTATTCCTTATTCCAAATTTCTGTAATTCAAAATTCTGCATTCCGAAATGAAGAAAAATTGATTTAATAGTGCGAACTTTTTGCATTATAAAAAAACAAGGGAAGAAGTAAGGCCGGAATATATAAACTTATTTATGATCTTAGAAAGGAAAAGATTAAAAATACAAGTATCCAGAGTAACTATACTCTAAAATAAACAAATTAAAAGTTTAGCTTGAAACAGAAGATCATAAAGCATTTTAAAATATTTAAGAAGGTTAACCAAGAATCTTCATCTTTTTTGAGTTCATATACATATTTGAAATGTATTTCCTTTTTGTTGATATTACTACTTTATTTTCTAAACGTTTTAAATTTAAAGCTTAACAAATATGGAAAAATCTGTTAAATTTTCACAGAATTTTAAAATATAAGTTTTAATTGACATAATTTTGAAAAGCAGATTTTTGAAATACAGAAATTTGAATTTACAAAATTTTGGAATACAAAATAAAAAAATTAAATAAAATACACAATTATGTATATTCATACAGAATTAATGATTCATAAACAGAATTTTGGCAGTGAAAAATTTTAAAATACAGACTAACTACTCGTTCATCCTAAAACATAAAAAATCGTATTATTTTCGAAAACCGCTCTTAGAATTTTTATATCATTTTTTGTTTATTTATTTTTTTTTTTTGAATCTATCATTAAGATTATCATTAGAATAACTTTTTTAATTTATACAGAAGCCTCTATTTTTTTTATTTATAATTTATTTTCTTCTAGTATCTTTTACAATAGACGTAAGTCCTTAAAAGCAAAAATTAAACTAATTTCAATAATAAGTTATCCTAACGATACAACAAGCTAATTATTATATAACAACAATTTTTAAACAATCCAAAGTACATGAGAAAAAAAAAATATTTATTTATTCTATTTTGATTTAATTTAATTTAATTTAAGAATAATCAGGATTTTTAGCCAAATACCTAACGAGCATTTTATCAAAATGTAAAGTACTTTGCGTAGTTTTCTATTGCCCAGTGATAGAGAATTCCATAGTCTGACAGCGCACAGCATTGTCGTTAAGTTGCTAAACACGGTGTGTTGGTTGAATAAAAGTAAACGATCTATTTGAATTTGAAAAAATTAACTTGTTTTTTTGTGACTAAATTATTCAGAGTTTTTAAAGTTATGCATTTGAAGTATACGTTAACAGTACATCCTGGTAAATTTTCTTTATATTCAGAATTGCATATCAAAACAATAACAAAAATATTTTTTTTTTGATTTGGAAACAATGACTAAACTAAACTAAACTAAATAAATAAACTAAATTTCAAAATACTTTGTTTTTGAAAATTCGATATCTTCAAAATTGACAAAGGATTTTTTCAAATTTAACTTTAAATTAAAATTGGAATACCAAAATTTGATCAATTTTTTTTTAATAATAAAGCATTTTTTTTTAAACCGGTAGGCACAACGATTTAATAAGTATGTTCTTTTAAAAATTCATATTCCATCAAGCAATCACATGCCATTCTGTTTTTAGTCATTTAAAATATTAACTTACCGCTTCTTGACATTTTTCTGTGGTTTAATCCATTTTTCAAATCGAAACTTACAAGTATAGGTTTGGATCGCACGAACTTACACTCATATTTAAAAAAAACTTAGTTTCTTTTGAAATTTTATTTTAACCTGGAAAATTACAAAAAGTTGAAATTGGTATTTTAAATTGTTTTAAAAATTGTACATAAAATTCATGTTTTGAAAACCCCTTTAAAAACAAATGCAAACATTCGAATTTGTTCAAGAATTAATAAGTTGAAAGCCCATATTATGTGATACTCCGATATTTTGTTTCTGCTGAGCATCCAGCTTCTTTCCCTAGAAGGCCTTGATGGTAATCCGCTGCCACTAGTTTATACAAGTAAGAAAAAAAATATTATATATAAGTTTATTGTACAAACAAAAGCTCTCTCGAGCAATATGAAATAAAAGTCATAAGACTATTCCATTAAACCTCCTATCAATATTTTCTATTGTTACAGGAATGTACTACCTTTGTTTCCGAAAGTAAAAACTTCCTGCCAAACATGCTAATATCACGGCAATTTTTATCGAAATTCCAAAATAAAGAAAAACAATTGACGAATTAAGAACAATTTTCCGCGGAAAAAAATCAATCCTTCTATATGAAATGATTAACGAACAAAATTCTTTCAGAAAAATATTTTGAAACAACTCACGCGATGTCTCACAAAAGAATGTTACACTTTGGATTCAGCAAAAAAAAAAAGCATGCTCACAAATTTATAACTTTGTCAATCCTTCCATAAATTTTAAGTTTGTTTAGTTGTAAAAGAAATATAAACATCCCTCCAACAGTTCCCACAACTCAAATATTCAAAAAAAAAAAATACTGAAGAAAAATACACAAGCTTTTTCTGACTCAAAAAGAACTTATACCCGAAGCAAGTTCTGAAACGTGCACCGATATTTCTTATACAACCCCGCAGTTAAACTCACCAAATACCCAACCCCCGGATCAAATAAAAGCTTTTTTTTGATTACGCCCTTGGCATTTATCCATGGTTACACGAAACCCGATAGCAGGATTCTTTGTTTTTGGTAAAAAGAATCCTTTGTTCGTTTTCCTGCATCCTGGTACTATATTATTTCACTCACCCCAAGCACAAGCGAGAGAGACCCTGAGAAATCCCAAGCAACCCAACTGTAACGTTGTTGACAAAAGTGTCAGATGCAAGGAGCTGGATTTAAGTGCCAATGCCAAGGTAGTGCGCTTCCCTCGCTGTTACCTTGGAATCCAGCTAAGAGCAAGGACACACATCACATAAAGTTTTCTATATTCGCAGAGTTACGCTTACGATACACAAAGCTTAATCCAAGGACAATAAAATATTCAACGACGAACAAGAGCACATGTACGAAGATACCCCCATCAGCCAACTACTACCAATCGTCCTGCTTCCATGACCATCCTCCATCATTCCACTGCATTTTCTTTTTATAAAAACGAGAACTTCGAAAGAGAATGTCATGGTGACTGTGCTGTGACTTCATGCTGACTTGTTTCGTTTTTTTTTTTTTTTTCGTTGCTGTGCTAATTTATATTTAGTTAGCACGTATCATTACCGGAATGACAAAATAATTGCCAATAAGGATCCACTGACGGCGGCGGCAACGACAACGATAACGACGACGTGAATTTGGAGGAACTGCTTTTTTATTCCTTTTTGAGGAGATTTGCAAGTAAGTGGAGCGAGGAAGAAATAATACTGAAAATAAATTTAGAGATTTCAACACGGAATTTCATTTGAATAATTTTTGAATTACTTCTGAAAATATAAATTCTATTCCCAACCCCATCTTCCTCGAATTCAAAACCTCCCAAAAAGGATTCTTTTCAAATTCCTGTGTTTCTGAAGAAAAACCCTTGCGTATAGTTGGATTTTAGGGACATTTAAAATTGGTCTAGGTCATCCTGGAACCTGGAGTTTTATCTGAAATCTTCAAATATACAGGAGAGAAAAGGTTTCTTAATTTTATTTTAGAATCGAAACCAGAAGCAATCTGGTTGATCTGTCAAAAACCCCAATAATACATATATATTTTCAAATGTCTGTCTTGCCTTGCTTCCATTGATATCACATGATCACATCACTTAAGGACTCTAAATCTCCAAAATGTTAAGGTTATCAATCACTAATCAATTTGTGTCGAAAGTCATAGAAAGGTTATTAAGGCAAAAATTATTATGCGTGTTATCACACCAACATCACTTGAAATTCTAAAAGTTACGATCCTTAGACAGAAACCTTCTTACGTAGAATGAAGGCAATTTTTCAAAACCACTTTCAAAATCAGCAAATCGTCAAAAAAACATTTGTAAGTCCAAATTAGTCACACGATATTATTCAATCAATAAAAATGTTTAGTCTTGTTGATTCTCAATAGTTTTTGGGGCACCTTTATAATTTTTGAAGAAGTTTTCCAACACTCGAATTTGCTAATTTTAGAACAATCTGTCGAACATAATTCGGCTATTGTAGATCTATGGGGTCACACAATGTTTCCGAACTCCTCTGTATCTGATATGAGACTCTGAATCTGGCTTTAATTCTGACTTCTAATTCAGTATTGCTTACTTTTCATAATTTGTATACGTCAATACCAGAACGTACATATTTGTGCAATATCAATCCTTCAAAGTTCTAAAACCACCCCAATTTACCTTCTCCCATACTGTCAATCATATAGCCAATGGCATTTTGAAAATTACATTTCTCCCGAAACTAATCAGCTTCAATGCATTTTCACAATTGATGCACTCTCTGACAACAACATATCCAACAAACAGAAGCGACTTGCATTCGGAAATGTAAATGAAAAAATCTTCCATATAGTTCAAGCCCCCACAAAATATCGAGAGGCGATTTTAATATATCGAGTAAAATTCCTGAAGCAAAAACCATCACTTCGCTGTCAATGTCTGTCCATAGTCCATTCAAAATAAATGAACCCCAAATGGCAGAAAGGCCTCTGCAGTCCGCACCTTCACATTAATACTTACATAAATATAGAAGGAACGCATAGAAACACAATACCTTTTGGCCTTTATTCCAATAGATGACAACAATTGGCGTATCTCATTTGAAGAGCGGAAATAATGACTATGCGATGGACCAAATGACCACTCATGTGTCCAATTATTTTTCATTGTTCTCCGAGTGCTCCCCTAGGAGTCGGAGGTATAGAGAATGTCCTCTGTCCTGTGATGACTTTGGTGGGTGTTTGCACTTGCCAATTGCCAAAGTACGAGTAAGTGTCCATAGAATATGCCTATTACATTTGGATAAATCTTTTATGATTCGTCATTATTAGAAAATGGACAGAAAAGGGAGATACATCACATGGTAACCGGGTGATGAGGGTGCACCCAAAATATAACCTAATGGCCGTAATGAGCGGCAATCAATTGTTATCTTCATACGAGAAAGTCTTAAATAACATAAGTCCTTGCAAGACAATACAGGGAACAATGTACCTGCTCTGATTTAGCCACTCATCCTCAAGAAACATTTAACTATGACAGGGTGTTTTGAAATCATTAGTTTTCTTTTGTCTTCGATTATGTTTTGAAATTTGTAGTTTTTTGCTTAAATTATCAGAAGAAAAAGGTAATGAAGTTCCGAATCAGAAAAATTCCAACACTTCAGAAAACAGTCTACCGCACGATAAGTTTGAACAAAAAAGTACAACAATAGGAGTTGGTTTTCTTTTAAAATTCAATTAAAATATTCGTTCTTGTTGATTCTCATTCTTTAAAGTGGCATTGGTGTAATTCAAATTCGTTTTAAATTATTAAGTTATTCCTTTAACAGATCTGAAATATGGTTACTGTATGAAATTAATATTGAATGGCTCAAATAATTGTAGAAATTAATGAAGAGCTTAGAGAAAAAGCTGAAGATGTTGTGAAATAAAATGTACGACTGAATCGCACGTACATGCTCTTATGTAAAAGTACTTTGAAGTTTAAGAATTTGATAATTAATTTTGTATAGAAAAATCAGAATTTATGCAAACAAAATTTAAAAAATTAAAGGAGTTTTATTAATTAATTTATTGTTTATATACGAAATTTCTATATAATTTTTTTTTTTTAAATTTGGTATGCCAATTTTAGGTATTTAATAATATACATGTAAGAAAATAATTTCAAAAATGAATTTCTTACTCGTTAAAAATAATTGAATTTTCAAAAAAAAAATTATTTTGTTTTTCAAAACTACTAAAACTATTTTTTTTTTTTCGAAAATTGGTATTATTTTTAACTTAAAGAAACTCCGGTACAAATCTGATCCACATTTACTCAGACTTATCCACACGGCCACATAAATCCATGTAGAGGTCCCAAAACATTGCAAGTCTAGGGGATTATCTCTTGATGTGCTCAGAAATTAATTTAAAAGTTTTTGATCCTATTTTTCGATGTATAAATGGGAAATGTATGATTGCTATGATGCAATCGTTTTGAAGCAGCGTTTGCTGATAATGGTCTTACTCGACGCGTTGGTTTGTTGGTGATTCAGTAGAATCGTATATCAACAAAGTTATTATGACGGCTCATAAATTGAATTCAATTAGAATAACAGTATCCGATAAATGAATAGGATTATTATCGTTGGCAGGCTTTAATGAAGAATATAAACCAATGGGATTAAAATTACCGGAGACTAAATAAAAACAAACCTTCTGCAAGACATCAAGGAAGATTGCTGTAGATCCGGTGGTGAAACAGTTGCTTTTTTGAAATAATTATGGCAAAGGACCCTATTGTAAAAGCAGTCAAAAACGTGTAGCTAAGATCAAACGTTTTGAGTGCAAGCAGAAAGAACATTTTGTATGCAAAAAATTGTTCCAACAAACATAAAGCAATGGAAGGCCAAGAAAGACAGTTTTAAAACTTTGTATCTTACGTTTTTTCTCATTCTTGTCCTTAGAACCTAGAATAACTATATCTGTCATAAAAAATTTCTTGCCCATCAATTTAATTTTTTTTGAAAACATGACTACAGTTTCTTTGAAAAAATAAGAATTCAATTCTACATATAATTAAAGGCTACCATGGGAGTAACATTTTGTCCGTACAAATAGAACCTCCAAAAGAAACATTTATTTGATACGAGTATCTGACTTTCTTGAAAGCAATATAACAAATTCTTATTAATTTTTGTATGCAGATACTAAAAAAATTGTTTGAAAACTTATTATCTTATAAAATGGCTAGTACAAAAGAAATTAACGAAAATCTTATATTTTTCAAAAATACCTCTTTAGATTTTTATATAAAATTTCTTTTTGTTTTCTGGGTAATTTCTTAAGAAATCATTTAATAAGTTTAATATTTTAACTTGCTACTTATAGGTACTATAAAGCAAGTTATGCATTCGTAAAAAAATCGAACTCGAGATTTTGATAAAAGTTGGCATTACGATGATAGCGAAACGGTAAGACTGATTTTGATCATTTTTTTTATGTTAAGGCTCCCCAGCAGTTTCAATACTATTGTGTAGGTACTCAAATTTTCAAAAAAAAATTTTTTTTGAAAACTCAATATTTCGAAAACCCCATGCTCGATTTTTGTAGAACTTGATAAGAAGAAAGATATGAGAAAAAAAATTATTTTACCTAAAAATAACGGTAGCTACCTGGCATACAAATGTAAAAAAATAGTTTTCGAAAATCGTATTTTTCTCGAAAACAGTTCCAAGAATTTCGCTTACATTATTTTTCTCTCCGTTAATTTTTAAGATCTATAATTTAATAAAAAAAAATTTGAAAACAAGATATTACTGACTGTACCTACTATAGAACAATTTTTCAAAATTTTGAATTTCTCATTATCGGCAAAACGGATTTAAATGAAATTTTTTTAGAGAGTAGCTTTAGCTTATAAAAAGTATAAAAAACATTGCATTTCAATACTTTAAGAGAAATATTTTTTTTTGAATTTTGAAAAACGGCTCAATATTTTTTTTTGTAAATTTAATTTTTATTCGAACAATAAAAATGGCGTACCGAAATGTTTTCTTAAAAATGTTTTAAATTTTTTTTATAAAAAAGCTTATTTTTTGAAGAAACCACTACAAAGACTCATAATTTTTGTTCTTGCATAAACCTATATTTGCTACAACTTACAACTACTAAAGAAGTTGTTTTAGTCATTTGAAAAATTAATTTTATGCTTATGAACAGTTTTTATCTAATAACATTCATTTTTGAAATTATTAGCCTATTACATAGGAGCAAGTTTGTGCGACCCAATCGTGCATTTTATTTTTTTTATAAATTAAAATTAAATAAAAATAAAACGACATTCTTCTCTTAGTTTTACTGATTTAAAAAATAAATTTCATGGTTTTAAATACTCTTCTATAATAAGTTTTTCTGTCTAGTTTGATCAAAATCGATAAAGCAGTTTGCTAAACAAAACGCATTATCACACTTAGGGTACCGAAATAGTTGTTTATTTGTTTGATTTGTAAGTACTGCATATATTAAGTATACCATTAATATTATACACTTGCAGAAATATACATAATGGCAATGCTTTCGCACATTTTGACAATTGGGATTGATGACAACACTGACACTTTTCAGCTCCCTTACTTTCCCTTAAATATCCGACACGAAACAAAGAAGAACTAATAAAACGTTAAATCGTTTTGTGTTATAAAATATTTTTTTTTTTGGAACTAAGCTGTTGTTTCTGTGATTAAAGAATATTCTTATGTACTTAGATATGAATTAAGGGCCAAACATTTTTTAAGTTGAGTTACTTACAAAAATATTGGTACCTATCCCATTTTTAAAATTTGTATTTGTGTTTGGAAGTTTATACTTAAATAAATGATTTAATATTTTAGGCAAATATTTTTGAAAATATAAATCTTATATATTTTTATTTTTAATTTACAGGTAATATAACGTTCGTCAGGCTCAACTTGTTGTTAATGCTAACCATTTCCAAGATCTTAAACTTGTTTAGCTTTTTTTTAGTTGATATGACAACATTTACCTTATAAGCTCATAACAAGTAATTTAAGATTTCTGCTTGTGAAATTGTTTTTCCTTAACCTAAGATTTTCGTAAATTTTTTTTTTAGCGGTCCGTGGAGGCCTTAGTACAAACTGCAAAATGAAAAACTCTGGTCCCAGCTCTTTTTCGATGCTGGATGAAATACCTCCGGTTTTTCGGCTAGAATTCCCTGAGCAACATCACCAAATACTGCTACAAACAGCACCAGTAATTATAAGAATTTTATAGAACTCCAGTACGAATTAAAAAGTTCTCTGATAGATTTTCGTTCTTTTCAAGATTTGGAAAGTTGCACACTCATAGGTAGTCATAATTTTGAATATGCCTATAAAGAAAAAGGCGAAGATGAAAACCACTGTTCTATTATGATCTGCAAACTTTTTATGTAATCGATGCAGGATAGGTTTCTGCGGAACTCTTCGAATTTTGTGATTAACCTTAACTACAAGCGTATACCTACAAACTGGAAATTACTGGAAATTTCTGTATAAAACATTTGACAATATTGCAACACCCTGTTCCCACCCGCACTTAAGACCAGATTGTCGCATATATAGAACCAACTTAAGTGAAGTGTGTAAAATCCTTTTCGTTCGTTAATCCTTTGTCATTTTGTGTCCTCGAAAATCTTGCATAATAAATGCATTATTCACTTAAGAGTCGAGGATTACCTCTGACTGGCAACAACTGTGTGTATTAATATTGACCGTTTGCATTTAACAGTTTTTTGTCTACAGTAAACAACACTCTTGGCCAAAACTTTCGAGTCCTTTGGAGAGAAAGAGATTTGGTAGTTTTCAATTTTGCATATTTGAAGGACCTTTACACTTCACACACATTGCATCAAGACATTTTGTGCGAAAGTAATTTAAAATTCAATTAAGTTCCTTTGTGTGAGCATTTCCACAGAAGTTAGCTGAAGTTTTCCAGTGCTAGCATTATGCGGACATGATTGTGAAGGTGGTGATGTGTTTTGTGGAGGTGCTCTACAACGAAATGGACTGTTTATATGAAATAAGCTACAATGATGGTGGACTGTTAGCCATAGAAGCTTAATACCGCATGTGCATTTTCAGTTAACATCTACAGGGAGCTAGGTGAAGAAGTTTTCTCGCACAAAATGGGGCAGTTCAGAAATTTAATAATGTAACTGACTGAATATTTGTATATTTACAAACTCTCGGAAAGTGCCAAAACAGCGCTAAAATGTGTGAAATGTTGTTTTGTTACATTATTGAATTTTTTGTGTGTGTAATATAAAGGGAAATAATAAAAAGAGGTTATGTCCAAATATACTGAAGCGGAGGTGTTGGCACAAAAAAGTAACAAGTTGCATGATTAAAATGCGTGAAATGTGTCAACAACATGCCGCATGAGAGTTGAAAAATTTAATTAAAACTTATTAATTGTGGTAAAATACAAAGTTTCTGTATTTAATTCTATAAATTGGTACACCGACAGAACAAACAATTGCTATATAACTTTCAGCATATACCAAAAGAAAAGAACAAATATTAAAGTAATAATACAAAAATCTGTAGTTATGTGTAGGTATTTCCTATACCCCTATTGCACAAAACTTAGCATTACAGAAGATAATGGCATTAGCACTTCAAAAGTTTCATCAGGGAAGATGAGCAGCAAATGTCCACTCTGCTACAAAATACTCATTTTTCGAGTAGTCCTTAACAGCGTTACCACTTCCGGAAAAAAAGTCGAAGTAGATTTGAAGAAAAAAGTGAAGTAAATTGAGAAAAATCGAATAGATTTCAAAATGACTTTTTTTTGCATTCAGAAAAAAATTGGACTCGAGATTTTCATCAGTTAATACAAAACGAAAAAGTATTGATTCAGTCTGTCTGTAGGTCTGTTACTCAACCTGCCGTCTAGAGGAGAAATTATGTATTTGTACTTGTGTCGAAGCTCGAAATTTTGTATGGAAGTTCTGGGCTTACATACTACCTAAAGTGAAAATAGAAAAAATGAAGTAGTTTTGAGCTTTTTCTGTATAATTGAAGTAGGTTGAAACGGAGATTTTTAAAAGGAAGTAGATTTCAGTATTTTGCTGATGGTGCGAAGTAGGAAGTAGATTTTAAAATATTTTGAAGAAAAGAAGTAGATCTACTTCAATTGAAGTAAAGTGGTACCACTGGTCCTTAAGGGGTTAGAAATATAATAGAGAGAATACTTTTTAAATAAAACCAGGAAGACTGGGAAAAACCCTTACTATCTGCTCAGGCCAAGATAAATGTATGGGCACTTCCTAATCATTTAAGTCCCCGGATGAAGATGGACATTTTCCAATACTATACTTCGAAGACGTATTACATTTGGGTGTAGTACTCCCCGGCATGGTGAGTTGGACTGTCATGCAGATGGTCTTGAATTCGATTCTCAGCCGCTGGGAAAAAGTTTTTTCGTCGATGGAAACGCTTTGGCTGTTTGAACATGTTTGAAGAATATAAACGAACCCGAAATCATGTGACGGGCCTGTTAAAACAAGCTAAGCGCTCGTATTACTCCGCCTACTTTGACTCAAACCGCTCTTCCAAACATCTTTGGAATCAAGTACGTAAACTTGGTTTAGGCAAGCCATCTCCCGTGATTAACGATGATATTAACCTCGAGGAAATAAATCAAAATCTAGTAGGGGTTTCACCGGTGAATGATTGTTCCTCGACATTACTTCAACATAATAACACTGCTAATAATGCTTTTTCATTTTCCTGTGTTGATACTTTAACAGTGTGCGAATCGATTTTATCGATCAAATCAAAAGCCATGGGAGTAGATGAAATACACCCTGATTTTATCAAAATTCTCCTACCACTGCTTAGTACATACCTGACACATATTTTTAACTCAATTCTCACTTTTTCGGTGTATCCTGTTTTGTGGAAACAAGCTAGAGTTTTACCCATCCCTAAAAAATCGAATACAAGTGATTACAGGCCTATAGCCATTTTACCTTTCTTATCAAAAGCCTTTGAATCTATTTTATGTAAACAAATAAAGATATACCTAAAACGAAGTGAAATGCTGACGCCACTACAATCTGGATTCCGACCCCAACACTCCTGTACTACAGCCCTGCTTAAGGTAACAGAAGACATAAGAAGGTCGATTGATAAGAATCTGGTTACACTTTTAGCCTTATTAGACTTTTCTAAAGCCTTCGATTCGGTGGACCCAGTTTTGCTTTGCAACAAACTAAATATCATGCCGTAGGAAAATTAAACTCGGACTTAGCCGCCATCGCTGCATGGTCTCTTGAAAATAAACTTCTCATCAACCCTTCAAAATCCAAAGTTATCCCTATTTTCAAACGAGAACCAGTCTTCGATAGTTTTCCTCCCATCCTCATCAATAACTCTTCCATAGAAATCGTGAACAAAATTAAAAACCTTGGCATTATCTTCAACAGCAGCATGACTTGGAACGATCATATAAACCATATTGTGGCAAACATTTATCGCTCCTTACGAAGTCTTTCAATCAGCAGGGGCTATTTACCAACACATATAAAAATGAAGTTAGTTAGGGCACTTATAGTACCAATTATATCTTATGGATGTGAAATTTTTGCCAATTCGGATGCTGAGTCTCATCGGAAACTCAAAGTAGCCTTTAATGCTACTACGCGATATATCTTCAACCTACGCAGGTATGACCACGTCTCTACATATGCTAGCCGTATACTTGGTTCCACTCTTGAGGTATTTTTGAAGTTCCGAACGTTAACCCTCCTCGTTAAGCTTATTCTAACAAAGAATCCCGAGTACTTATATGAAAACATAACTTTTTCGCGATCAACACGTAATTTAACAATTATACCACATATTTTCACTTGCTTGACTTCCTCCAGACAGTTTTTCGTTCATTCTATATCCCTGTGGAATAATATTCCACTTTCTATTAGGCGAAAATTTGAACATAGAGATTTTCTAATATCAGTCTTTTCTTATCTTAATAACGATCATTGAACAGTCCTCTTAAAGTATTATTTAGCTTCTAAGTAAATCCTATTTTTGAAATGTATTAACTTTTTTATAACTATACCACCATAAGCCTGTACTAAATCTAAGAGTAATCTTCCATGTACAGTTGATAAATGAATTAAATAAATGAAATGAAATGAAATGAAATAATGATTCTTACGAGGAATTGAGAAATCCTCTGAGAGTATTTCTTGTCATGAAAAGTGCTGCTCATTTATGCTGCTGTTCGAAAACATGCACACAGAAATGGTTGAGAAGAAAATATTGATCCGTTTTTGAGATATCGAATTTCCCAAAGATTAACTAGATTTTTTTTTTCAAAATTCAAAAAAATATTTTTTTTAAACTTTTGAAATGCAATGTTTTTAAACTTTTTAAAAGCTTGTCTATAAAAAATTTAATTAAAATCCATTATGCCGATAATGAGAAATTCAAAATTCGAAAATATCGTTCTATGGTAGATACAGTCGGTAATATCTAGATTTCATATTTTTTTTTATTTAATTATATATCGTAAAAATTGATCAAAAGAAAAAAAAATTTAGCAAAATTCTCGGAACCTTTTTCGAGAAAAATACGATTTTCGAAAACCATTTTATAACTTTTGCATGGAGGATAGGTATACCGTTATTTTTAGGTAAAATAATTTTTTTTTCTCATTTCTTGTATTAAGATACTTTTATTTATTAAGTTTTAAAAAAATCGAGCATGGGGTGTTCGAAATATTGAGTTTTCAAAAAAAAATTGAAATATTTTTTTTTTAAAATCCAAAAAATTATTTTTTGAAAACTTGAATTCAAAATAATATTCAAATTATTGGGGACCTTTAGAAGAAAAAAAAATGATCAAAATCCTTCGTGCCGTTTTTGAGAAAATCAAGAACCAAAAAAATGGTTGCAAAAATAACAATTTTTTGGATTTTTTTTATAACCATTAGCAAGCTTTAACTAAATGAAATTTTTTGATTTTTTTTTAATTTTTAAAAATCTGTGGAACAGTTTTTGAGAAAAAAAAATATTTATAAAATTTTGAAAAAAAAATCGTATGGCAGGTACCGTTATATTTGGTCTTAAAAAAAAAGTGTGGGGAGAAAAAATTCAAAACGATATCTACCAAGTTTAACGAAAATCGGCTGTAATCGAACAGACAGCCAGACAGAATTGCGAGAGCCACTTTTTTAGTCTTCGCTATCATCGTAATGTCAACTTTGTTTAAAATCTCGAGTTCTATTTTTTTTTCCGAATGCATGACTTGCCTTAGAGTACCTATAAGTCGCAAGTAAAAAAGATGAAAGTAGACTTGTCCTATCAGTTTAAATTTATAGCATCAAATCACGGAAGTTATTGGCATTCCATTCTTGGATGTAAATCAAGCCTTTGATAAGGTTTGGCACTTGGGAATTTAGTAAAAATTGCATAGAGACCTTCCCAGGCAGTACTGTGAAATACTGAAGTCATACATTACGAATCTTTTTTTAAGAGTACGCTGTGACTAAAGTTCCTCGAAACTACAGATAATTGAGGCCTATGTACCCCAAGCAAGTTGCCTAGGGCCAAACCTGTTATTGCCATGTACTAGAGATATTCTAATAGCAACTAGGCATCAGCGCTAACATGGCCAATTTTGCTGACAATACTTACAATATTGCTTCCTGATAAATCTCTTACGAAGGCTATACAGATTCCAATGCTATCTATGCATAAACATAGATAAAAATGTAACAGTTACATAAAAATGTACAGAGTACATTATAGATTATCTCATAGATTGGTGCTGATATCGATGGCTGCCGGGCGCTAAGAGTCTCACACTGCTTGGTAGCGAATTTGGCCAAGTGTCCTTTGAAGGTTTTTAACATGGGTATGGAAGGAAGTATTAAGGACAAACTAAAGGAAGAGGAATATTCTTTTCAAAAATAGAAGCAAAGACACTCGTAACGGACCCAGAGACCAATTGTGGAATATCTTATTTAAACTAAAAGCAAAACAGAAGATAAACCCAAAAAATAAGAAAATATGGACAGAAATCCTAAGGGAGGCAGACCAAACTGTTTCTTAAAAGCTATGAACACTACGGGTTTACTCACTAGAAACTGCGAGCTGAGGACACATCTGAGTATTCTTGGCCTGCTGAGCTTTCTTACGTGAAGATTATGCAATGATGAAACACCAGACCACATATAACGTGCATCAAAAACGTATGTAGGTAACTGGGATGTCTCAGCAGATAGAACAGAGTTAACTGCCATCACTAAAAGTACTCTCAAATAAACAAATCTGGAGGAAGTGTTGTTGAAAGAGCGATCTCATCAAGCTCAAAACATAGGCACAGTAGATCAAAGGGTCGCATTTAAACCCAAAAGCTATTCATTTAAAAGAAAAACATCACCAATAACCCAATTTACTGACTGAGAACCGTGGATTTCGTTCTTATCTTAGATCAAAACTCCTTAATCAAAATCCTCTAGTTTTTTCTGATATAAAAATCGATAGACCAGAACCAGTTCCAAAGAGTAAATAAAAAAGAACTAAAAGACTTAATTATTGAGTTGAGTGCAGTGCATAATATTAGACGATAAATCTCATTCCATTAGCAGAAAAATGCCTGAGGAAGTGTGATTGCTATAACTAAGTGCTAACTTACACCTTACGCCTTCATTAGCATTTTTATACAAACCTTCATGTTCCGCAACGCTTAGCACTCATTGCCCAACAAGTTGAATACGAATAGTAGGTTCGACCGATTTAACGTCTCTTCGGCGGTCCTTGTTCATAGGCGTTCATAAACTTCTATATTTTCTCTAGTTGTGGCCTAAACCGCATTATTTTGACTAATTGTCTAATTAACTGACATTTTGTACGCCTTGTTTTATTGCCAAGCCTCAGTTATACACCTGTACCCACCTACCTATATAGAAATGTCAGTTTACTCAGATGTTGGCTTCTCGCTGATAAGGATCTCCGACATTGGTTGGCATTTTCTTGGCGTTACGACGACGACCAACGGTATAACGTGGATATAGCCCCCATTGAATATATGTATATTCGGTAAATGGACAGGAAATGTCTGTCGGACAATAGTTATCCAGGACGGGCGTATCGTATAGAAATAGTTGGCTCCCATTGCATTGTGTGTTCCGCGATAAATTTTACTTGATAAATGGTGTGCTAATGGAATGTCATGTCAAAATTTTTATTTGTTTTAAGATTTTCCAATCCGATTGTGGTTGATTGTGCGATGGCTGAATGGGAATAGGAGTGTAATAATTTGATGGAGGGACAAAGGACTACTCTTTTGTTGGAACGACGACTGACGCCCTGTTTCATATTTGAATAAATTAGTAGGAAGAACTTTCCGTTTGCTATGATAAATAGGATAAAATGCATTATCACTCGTTCAAAGGTGTAAAACTGCGAGAACTTTGAAGAAATCCTTTCTTCCTTTTTTTTAATGGCAGGTCATTTGTTCTGCCCGACCGTTATCAGAACAAGGACAATAGGTAGAGTTATTTTCTATTATTTTCACACATTAGTCCCGGTTATGTTTTGTTTGTGGGAACTAATTGACCACGGCTGAGTAGATAGCTGTCGGACATCGACATGACTTGTGCAGGTGAACTTATCTATCTCAATTATTGTAACATTTGTGTTTTTTTAGGGTCCCGCAAAACATTTACTTAAGCTGAAAATATATTATACTTTGTATCCTTATATCCGAACAAGTGCAGACAGCGTCCTTTCAAGCATCCCTTATATCGCCATCTGTTACATATGAGTGTGTAGAATTTGTCCTAACAACAAAAAAGGGCGAGTAAAAAACGCACGTGCAATATTTGCATTTCATCGCATCCTTAGAGTATCGTCCTTAATCGTATTAACAGTCATGGTCCTATTCTAATTGAGATCATTTTTTTGCCTACTTCGGGGCAGAGTATACATTTCACTGTTCCATTAGCCATATGTGTACTATCCGAATAAGTGTGAGGTACTTGTATCGCATAAGGATTAAAATATGTATTTCCATTGTGTCCTCATTTTAATCTTCCCAGCAAATTAAAAATATTTTTGCTTAGCAGTCAAAATAATCGGATGAATTGTTAGTTTGTATGGTAATTTTTATACTTTTTTTTTTTTTTTGGAGATTTAAGACTTAATATTTTGATATAAGAAAAAATAATGTTAATGAATGAAATGTTGTGGGCATTTATCGAAGTCAATGTGGGTGAAATTAGCCAAGGGAGAGATTTCGTATTGGTTGGTTTATGTGAGTTTATTTTGTGTGTGTCGACAACTGTTGTGAACTCAATTTGATCCAGATGAATGGTATTAGGGTCTCGAATAATTTGTATACTACTCGTATAAGGGATTGCATTTTATTTCGACAGGTGTAATTTATGTGTCGAAATTAATTATATGAGCTTAATGATGTTTTAATTTTGGTCTGTGATATGTTTAGGTGGTCATAGTATTTGGTGTTTATTTATATTTAAGGTGAAAATGTTAAACTTACATAATTTATTTTTATAGAAACAGATACAAATATTTACAACCCAACTCTTGCTGAAAGCATCGTCCTATCCTTTGACTGACTAGTAAATTCAAACTACCACTTTAATGTCTGTCACTTATATTTTCATTTTAATGGAATCAAACCCTTACCAAATTGAGATATATTTCAAGAAATTACCTCACAAATCCTGCTAAAGAAAATTTTCTTTTTACTTGCGAGTTATAGGTATAATATAAGGCAAGTTATGCATTCGGGAAAAAATCGAACTCCAGATTTTGATCAAAGTTGACAATACGATGATACCGAAGACTAAAAAAGTGGATCTTACAATTCTGTCTATCTGTCTATTCGACTACAGCTAAACGGCTCGGCCGATTTTTTTAAACTTGGTAGATATCACTTTAATTTTTTCCCCCTACACGTTGTTTTTTTTTTTTTTTAAGACCAAAAATAACGGTACCTGCCATACGATTTTTTGAAGTTTTATACATATTTTTTTTTCTCAAAAACTGTTCGACAGATTTAAAAAATGAAAATACAAAAATTTTCATTTAGTTAAAGCTAGATAATGGTTGAAAAAAAATTCGGGACGGTCCCACCGATTTTGATAATTTTTTTATGCTAAAGCTCCCTAGCAATTTGAATAGATTTGTGTATTAAAATTTTCAAAAATTATTTTGTTTTGATTTTTAAGAAAAGTTTCATTTTGTTTTTTTTTTAAAACTCAATACATATTTCGAAAACCCCATGCTCGATTTTTTTTTTTAAGTTGATAAATAAAAGTTTCTCAATATAATCTACAAGATTTGAAAAAAAAAATTTGTTTACCTAAAAAAGGAACCACAATACAAATGTTAAAAAATGGTTTACAGAAATCCCATTTTTCTCGAAAACGGCGCCTAGAATTTTGATAAAATTTTTTTCTTTCAATTAATTTTCATGATCTTTAATTTAATAAGAAAATTTGAAATTAAGATATTACAGCTTGTACCTACCATAGAACCATTTTGTCTAATTTTGAATTTCTCACTATCGACATAACGGATGTTAACGAAATTTTTTCTAGAGATGCTTCTGAAAAGCTTAAAAAACATTGCATTTCAAAACTTAAAAAAAAAATATTTTTGGAAAAAAGTTTTTTTTTTTTGGAAAATTCGATATCTTAAAAACGGCTTAATATTTTTTTTTGGAAATTTAATTTTCATTCGTGCAATATACCGATTTTTTTTTCTTAAAAATGTTTTAAAAATTTTTTATATACGAAAACTTATTTAAAAAAAAAACTACTTCAACGACTTATAATGTTTGTTGTAGCATAATTTGCATAGCATTCTGTTTTTATGTCTTACTACTAAAAGAGTTTAAAAAATTAATGGATAAAATTACTAAAAAATTATAAAAAAAAAACAGTTGTCTCTAATAACACTCGTTTTTAAAATTCCTAGTCTATTACATAGAAGCAAGTTCGTGCGACCCAGTCATGCATTTTATTTTTCACGTTTTCCGCCATCAGTTGGAACTCAAAACGTTTTCCTGTAATTCTCGTATATTTAAATATTTGGTAATCAAGAACTTACGATTGTGATATTTGTAATGGGGTACATTAGTGATATAAATTATTGCAACAAAAACGCTATTTTCATCGCTTTCCTCGATGGTTTGAGGGTCACTTAAGTCCCTATTATGTGCATATTCATACTATCACTGTCGTTTGACATGAATTTCAATTGACCACCAAAAAGTCTAAGAACCGCAAGAAAAAATCATTTTCTGAGATGTCTGTGTGCAGTTTTGGGACCCCTAAAAAGTCTGTCTTGAACATTTTTCTTATAAGGGAGCGTTAAATTAGAATGGTTCCCTCACCAATTATAATTTCGGAAAAATTGTATCTATTTTAATGTACTTTTCTGGATATTGGCAGATGAACAAATTGGTTATAATCTTCCCTTAGAATAAATATAATAGCTACATATATGTATGTAAATCGTTTGGAATTTTAGAAAAAAAAAATTTCAAAACAGGATTCTCACAAATGGTCTACATTTATGAGAATCCAGTTTTGAAATAAAATCTATGAATAAATAAATTTAGTTGAATTATACCTCTTTGGTTTCAAAAACTTCAAGAATTTGTTTTATTTTTAATTTCTTACTACATATTTATGTTAAACAATATCTTATGAATTTTTCTTTGCAGTATTTCTTAGATCATGTCTTCAATTTTTGTATGTTATAACATCTTTCTTAATGATAATGTCCAGATTAAAAAAAGAAACCTGGTAAGAATTCAATAAGGATACGAGTTTTTTTGTATATAAGAAACTTATTCGATTTGGTGTTAAGAATTTATTCAAAAAGTTGAGTTGTATTTAAAATCATAAAGTTGATTTTTTGACCAATTTGTGGATTTAGTACTGCAAAGTGGAAATGTAGTTTTCCTTCGGCTTTTTTGGTCGCTGTAATTTTCGCAATGAAACAATCAAGTTACATTAGCTTTCCCAACGTTTCGGCAGGGGTTGCTGCCTTCTTCAGGGGTACTTTATTTACACAAAAAAAATACAAATAACATTAATGGTTGATAAGTAAAGTAATAACACAATTATGAATACTCACTTAGACAAAATAAGAAAATAGTCAAAACATTTATATTACGATAAAAAGTTAAATAAGCACTTCAAAGAATGAAGTCTGTATGACTTGAACAAAGCACAAATTACATTTAGGAAGAAGAAGAGAGTAATACACAGCAGAGATGTTTTGTGTGTCTTGTTTTCGATTCATGTTGTTTTTGTTGTTGAGAATGTGTAATGTTTCTAACGTATATCGTTTTGAAACATGTTTCTCCGTCTGTAGGATTTCAACGCCTTCAAAGTTCGGAGAATGACCGTTTTCAATACTGTGACTGGCCAAAGCTGTCTTTTCGGAATTTTTAAGTTTTATGTCAGATTTGTGATTTGATATGCGTTGTCGAAGAAGTTGTTTAGTAGTTCCAATGTAACACAGGTTACAAGGTTCGTTTGCTTTTCCATTACAATTAATTTTGTAAATTACATCTGTTCGTTTGTCTTTATCAGTTTGCGTTTTGAGTTTCGTAAAACAATGGTCGAGTGTTTCGTTTGATTTAAAGGCAAGGCGAAAATCTGTCAGATTTTTTGAAATGGATTTTTTGAAGTTGTCACTTAAAGTTGGGACGTAAACTATACTTTTGTGGTATGTGTTTGTCGGTTCTTCAGCTTTATTTTTCGGTGGAATTTGCATTTTTTGTTTTGAAAGAAGACTACGAATTATGATGGATGGATAACCGTTATCACTTAGTATTTTGGTGACTTTCTTCTCGTTGATGGCGTGGAATCGTACATCGCTTATTTTGAAAATTTTATTCACGAGGTTGGACGCGGTATTGATGATGATGTGTCTTGCTTGATTCGATCGAAAATTAATTAATCTACCAGACGCTGTTGGTTTTTGGTACCAATCGAACAGCAAACGATTTTAAAATCAACAACTAAAATTAAAAAAATATGGGTGATTTGTGAAAAACTATTTTTCTTAATCAATTATATCATCAATAGTTTTTTGTCCAAAAACTAAAAACTTAAAAATACCTTATTTTATTTCAACACTACGGGGCTAAAAGTCAAATTTCTTATATGATATCAATGATATCGTATTGATATTATATCACCTCAATGGACTTTTCCATCCAATTTTTGGTTTTGTTTATTTCTGTTTGTATCACTCCCTTGCCCATAGCGACATAACCAATTTATTCTCAAAAAGTTTCACATCTTTCTGAAGTTTCGTACTCCATCAAAACATTTACAAACAGCCATCAGGATAAAATAACAACTCTAAGCCTCTATATTGTTGAGCAATAATTATTCTAACCCATAAACGAAAAACTCCTTTTTATTATTATGTATGGCCCTATTATTTTTGAGGTATGAAGAATATTATTGCTAAGATAATATTATCCGTCATAAGAATAATTGTACAAAAACTTACTCGTAACGTCTGTGACCAATTCAAATTCGCCATTTCATATAGCAACTCTCGTCAGTAGGTTGTCGCCACGTTTATGCTATAGATTCTAAGATAACACTTCCATGAATCCTGTATCCCATCATATTATAAGAAAAGATACATATTTTCCTGAACATAAGAATCCTTAAATCGCGTGGCGTCTATGTCGGCTGAGTTCCCCTTTTTTTTTTGGTCTCGAAGAAATCTCACAGGAAGTAAACGTATCCAATCGTCCTTAGTCCTCCCTCACTCACCCCAAACAAAGTCGCGGCAACTTCATCTCTCAGAGTGCACACACAAACAAACACAATCATAATAATAAAAATAATAATATGAAATAAATATGTCAAGAACGCCATCGCCATCATAGTCATCATCATCATCAACATCATCGGTGATAGTAGTTATTGTAATAATAGTAAAAAATTATTGATGCCACCAGGATATGGGTGGGCCATTAACCGATTGCCCACTGTGTTCAAAGATGAATTTCACCAGATAAGTTAATGGCGTAGGAGAACCAAGCAAATCCAGTTTCCTAAAAGGACCTTAAAGAAATGTAGAAAAATAAGGAAAACAATTTTATGTTTTCTTGTTTTTATTCTTGGGATAAGTGGTTAAGGGTCGATAGGGCTGCCAGATCTAGAAGTAAGTAAGTAAAGTAAGTCAAAGGTTACCATCTCCATTTTCATAAATTATAGTACGATTTTTTGATAAACTTAACATTTTTACATCATTTTTTGAACAGCAAAAAGTAGTTAATTAGTTTGGTGTGTTGCACGGAAGTCTGAAAATTGTCTTGATGAAGTATCTGAGCAGCTTTTCCACTTCTTCGAATTGGTAGATGCGTCAGAATTGCGCTGCGTAGCATATTATTGATGTCATCACTGCTTCGAAGACCATATATTTAGCGCTTGGCGTGATTTGTTTTTTGTTAAGGACTCCTCTCT
Source organism: Chrysotoxum bicinctum (assembly GCA_911387755.1). NCBI lineage: Eukaryota > Metazoa > Arthropoda > Insecta > Diptera > Syrphidae > Chrysotoxum > Chrysotoxum bicinctum. The sequence continues at coordinate 29,632,997 of OU426990.1, forward strand.
AGCTGCAGTTTATCGCTCGTTTGGATTCCTTCAATTTTTTGTGCAGATGTTTCCTAAACGATAATTGTGGGATTACAAGTACACCAAGATATTTGTACTGTTTGATTTTTTCGAGTTCCTCATTTCGAAAGCTCTATTTCTCATTTCTGGCAAATCTCCCCGTTCCATTCCGAAAAATTATAATCTTTGACTTAGCAGTGTTCAGTTGTAGATTCCACATACTACAGCATCTTTGCAGTTGGTTCATCATCATCTGCATTTTATTTGGACTTTCTGCTAAGATGAGAATATCATCAGCGTATAAAAGAAGTTTTATTTTCAGCCCGGCAAAAGTTACTCCATCCGGAAGATATTCTTCAAGGTCATCCAGAAATGAAGAGAACAACAGTGGAAACCCTGCTTTACGTCAGTTTCCATAGGAAACCATTCAGATATAATACTTCTATCCCAGACAGGGGTCATGTTTCCACTATAGAATGTTTTAAGAACTCTTAGTATTTTTGTCCACCCCCCTAAATTACTGAGTTTGTATAATAAAGCTTTTCTATCTATGAAGTCAAATACAGCCTTAAAATCCATGAATAAAGCCTAGAGCTTTTTTCCATTTTCTAAGTATGCGCGAGCGATGCTTGTGAGGATAAAGATGTTGTCTACTGTAGAGTAGTCCTTCCGAAACCCTGCTTGGTATTCGCTCAATATATTATTTTCATGTACCGAATCCGTGAGTCTTTCGAGCAAAACACCTGTGAAAATTTTTGTGCCAGTGTTGAAGAAGGATATTCCTCTGTAATTACTCGGCTCTTTGGGGTCATTTTTCTTCAGAATTGGGAATATAATATTTCTTTTGAAACTTGAAGATACTTCACCAGTATTGAATATGAAGTTAAAACTTTTTCCCAGTTCGATTATGAAGTTTTCCGTCGCATTTTTGAAGAACTCGTGCGGAATACGGTCTTCGCCTGGGGCTTTGTTTGAGCTACAGCTGTTAATGATTCTTGTTATGTCCACTTGTGATATCTGCCGGTCTAAAGCTTCAACTTCTAGTAGTGGCATTGTGTACTGTATTGCATTTTCGATGAGTGATGTATTTAGCAGTTTTTCGAAATATTCAGCTATGATTGGGGCTTCAACTGTTATTAAAGATTTTGCGATTTTCCAGAATGATCTTCTGTCCTTTGTACCGCTGAGCATCGATATTTTTGCAGGCAGGTAGTTTTTTAAATTTTGTTCGCCTCTTGATACCTACTTTTTGCATAAGTCGTGTTTTCTTTTCTTAAAAGCCGCAGGGACGCTGCTTCACATTCCTAGTCGTACCATGGCTGTTTTCCTTTTCTTTTTTCGATGTTATTTACCTGTCAAGGGTGTAGTGGACATAACCTACATACAACATATCGCGCCCTCTATTAATCATAATTGAAATGTCAACATATTACTAAGGTGCGTAATGAGAAAACTAAGCTATCTAGTAAGAAATCTTTTATGCTGGTTACTTCCTTTTTCCTACATCCATTTTATTAAATCTTTCCTATTTTTACTTTCGACTAGTGCTGTGCTGAGGCTAATCTAAGCTTCCTAAAAAAATTATTTATCTCTTTTAAATTAGATGTAGTCATTTTGTTTAATTGTTAATAAAGTAAAGTTTTATAAAATAAATTCTTTCATTAATTCAAAGACTACACTAAAAGGGTTACAGAAAACTCCTTCACTTTCGACATTATTTGGTCTTGATTAACGGAGCTTAACCGACAGTTGAATAATTGAATTAATGGTCATTTTGGACAGCTCATTCCTAATGGCGAACCATTGTTATGGGAGTTTGTCTCAAAATTTCAGTGGACCAAAAATTTTCGGAGATATTAGTCCACTTACAATTTTCAATATGGCGGTTTACTAATATTTAATAATGCTCCCAGGGTTCCCAAAATCCGTATTCTTCTAATATCTTTATATTAAGTATGAAAAAAAATCGCTTTTCCAAATTTTATTTTTTATGTTTACTGAAAACCTTTCTTCTGAAATTCTCCTTCCTTCAAAACAGAGAAGCACTTTTCTTGGCAACGAAAGTGAGAATCGATGTTTGTCATGTTATCGGTCGGCACTATATCCTCTGGGATGAATCCTTGAATTTTATCGATGTCACTATGTGGATTCACGAGTCCTATTATACATTTTTTTTTGTTTTGTTCGTCTGATGGGAAATGCAAACGCAAACATCCCATTCCGGTTGGACTTGCTTGTACTATGTTCTCGAATTGATTGCAGGCTATTATTTACAATTGAATAGTTTTCGAATCAACGGAATTATTATTTTTTTTTGCCATGGAGATACGGTGGTCATATCGTTTTTGGTGGACTATGCTGTTGGGTCTATTATGGGACGACCTCTTATGACAGAGGCTATAGGGCGGGCATACAAGTATTTATGACAGTGGTCATCAAAATCTATTTTATCGGTGCTTTCAATCGAAGAAAATGATGGAGGGTGATGATGATGAAAGAGTAGATTGAAGATTGTTTAACAACTTACCAAAAATGAAGTCTTATGAAAATGATGTTTGTTGATTGATGAGTGTACAAGAAGTTATACATATCTTAAGTGGGAAACTTTTTGTTGTCTTGAATGAGGGGAATGATATACTGTAGACAGGATTTTCCACTTTGGAAATAAGTTTTGAGTTATTCTAAAAGGCTTAAGCCTGTAATCCATCCAACTATATTGTTGTCACTTTTTAAAATGGAGTGGAAACCTAGCGAATTCACATCTCCATAAAAAGTTAGGTAACCTCTTATTTTCAAATATTTGTACATAGTCCCCTGGCCCTTCTTTCAATGGCCCGAGCCTTAATTTCTTTCTACCGAAAGAAGATTTTTGGCGCTCTTGCTTCCTGTTTCTATGAAGCCACTGAAACCTCCTGAAGGACAAACGCTGATTTATTCTATTACTTACTTAACTGGCTCCCTACCTGGAAGAAGTATCAGCCTCAGACAAGGTAGATTTTAATCCTCCCTGATCCCGGAGACACTGTTTCCAACATCCAGACGAAGAGTTCTGGCATCCGTGGTGGCTTGGTTTACTTTTGAAATTTCCATTTCAGCTTATCGTCCCGTACTCGAAGCTGTAGAGCATGACTGGCAGTATTAGAACAAGTTTTGAATATAGTTGCACACCACCGAAGTAGCAGTAGTTTCGTAGGATGGATGAACTCCCAAAATATTTGGAAATTGTTGTTGTTGTCCTTGTCAAAATTCTGCACATGCTTGTAATAGTTGCGAGAATCAATTCTCTAGTTGCACATTGTATTCCGTGCCTTTTAGTATCAGAGAACACGGTTGAATCAGTTTCCCCGAGATTCCGAGTTTGGCCATCGCCGGACGATTATATAAAGTCGATGATATAATGGTGGATCTCGGCTTGAAAGTCGTTGTCATTTAAATAATAATTACTGTGAATATTAAACTTTTGATTTAACATATAAGTTCTACATCAAATTTTTCCTGAATATAGCTTCACAAATTTAGTTGAAAAACACCAAATATCATAACCACAACTGGCGACCAGAATAGGGGGGGGTAGTTTCCTTTCAACATAAATTACATTATTTAATTTAACACAAAACCAATCTACGGTCAAAAAGTCCATTTCAAAAACAACTTCCCACTTACAACCGAAAAGTGTCATTCCGCAGGTACCTTCCACCTAATCACTTAGTCAAACACAACAAAACCCAAATTGTATTCCGTTAATCGAATTGTGAAACACCTTGTTAGCCAAAAGGGTTAATCTATTGTATAACAACCAAAAGTTGTTGGCTGGGCTAGATATATATTTTATAAAGTAAACATTGAAATTAATGAATAACAATAAGCCTTTCATCCTTTTGCCCTCGTCTTGTAACTCTTCCTGTGGTAATTTTTGCACTCCATCGACTCCATCAGTAGATTTATAATAAATGATGTGAGTTGGTTTACGTTACGCAAAATCGAAAGTGGAAGAAGTCAAAACCTTTTTGTGTACTGAAAAGCACCAAAAACTTAAACCATTCCATGGAGTCATCCATCGTCCCTGTTGGTTTTTCAAAGGACTTTCCATAATAAGCGTCGTCGTCGTAGCCATTATTTGGCACCATCATAATAGTATAAGAGATGGACACACAGACGGGCCTTAGCTGTGGCTAATTTGCATTTGAAGTAAATTTTGAGTTTCATTTAATTTAGTCAAAATGTCGTCGTTTCGGTCGTTTTTACTAGGTGTTGTCCAGGATTCACGTCATCTACAGAAATCGTCATCTTTAGCATCCTTGTCGTCTGTCGGCATGGTGGTCGTGGTCGTCGTTGAAGGACAAAACAAGACACATTCAAAACAACCAAAACCAAACAATTCAGCTGGACATTGACAAAGCGAAACGAAATCACCTTTTTGCCAAAAGAGATAAGCAAAGTTTTCCATTTGTAATATTATGGAAGAAGGAAGAGGAATTCCACATAGTGTCCTTTCGACACTTTATCTTCACACTATCCAGCCAACAAAAAGTTAAATTACTTTGACTATCCGAGAGGCATAAATGGCTTTGCATTTATATCGAAAATAATGTATGCGCATATCTAGGATGTGGACCAAGCTGTCGAATCAATCATTGTGTGAACTGGAAATTGTGTGAAGTTTTCGAATTGAATTTGGTAAACTAATTCGATAATCCTAATCATTTTTGGTCTTTGGAATTACATTTTTTTTTAAATATTAGATTACTTATCATTTTTTCTTGTCACGTAAAAGGCCTTAACCTCCTTATGGTCAAGTGAATTTACGAAAAACCTTGGGCTAGCATATACAAAAAGCAAATTCTTCGCAGTTAGGTTCATTTGTCCAGCGTTAAGGTAGAATGCGCTCGGAAAATCTGAAAATCATGATCAACAAATTAACCTCTCTTTATTCGTAACGGCCTATTTAAAAGCAATTTTCTTACTGTATTAACAATATCTCCAGTTTGTTCGGGTTCGGGTAGGTGTAATATTTTACATGATTTATTTATAGAGTCTATAGAATACTGGATTTTGAAAAGTCATACAAATAAAAGGAATTGAAAATACGCCTGATGGTCTTATTTCCATTTGAAAGTAAAGGTTTAGCAGTTATAATTCGTCTGCAGTCTTCAAAAACACGAAAAGTTCACGAAAGTTTTTTAACCATTTAACAGGCTTCTTAACCTTAAAATGGATTTTTTTTGGTTTCACCAACCGCTTATACATAAGTTTAAATGCCCATTTATGGCTCATTAAATTTTAAAAATGTTATTGAAATGTCATCGGATGCAGTCAACAAGTGGATATAGCAGCTAAAATTTTTGTTTGGTAACATTTAAATTCTCAATTTTTGGAGAAAAAAAAATGAATAGGTAAGCACTTCGACTTTGCATTCTAATGGCCGTCTTCATCCGAGGATGAAAAGCCACACATAGTGATTCGCCGTGCAAAAGTATCCTAGGTTCTCGGGAATCCATTTTCCGACTATTACGATATTGACTTCAAAATGACGTTCCGCATTAGAAAAAAAAAACAATTTATTTTTCCAGGGATGTGATGAGAATACAATTTAAAAAAAAAATTAAGGGGATTTTTGATAAATTTGCTTTTAGTGTTTGTTTATGAAATTAGTCATTAGAAATTTGAAAATGGATCTTAATTAGAGAATAATGCTTATAAGCATAAAATTCATTTTGTAATGATTTAATCCACGCCGGCCGTTGCCATTTTCTAAGAAACTGTAAATTTATGCCGCAACTTAAATTATAAATCGTTCAATCGTTTTTCTTTTTTTTTCTAAGAAAATTACGTCTTACATACATAATTTTTGTAAACATTTTTAGGAAATAAATTTGATGTGTCAACTTTAAGTTTTTATTTTTATACAAATAAAAATAAATTAAATTTAAAAAAACAATTACTGACCCGTTTTGGAGAGTTTCCAACTATGTAAATTTGAATGTTTTTTTTTCTAAAAATAAATAAAAATAAAAAAAGAAATTTAATCTTAGGTCAATAATGAGCTGGACAAGGATTCCAATGTTAGAACATACTTTTATTTTGATAAACATAGGAGAAAACAAAGGAGCTAGTTTTTTAATCAGCAAATTTCCTTTAAAACGGCATTCAAGCTTATTTTAGCATATTTTACTTTACATGCATTTTTTTGTTTATTGGACATATTTTTAAAATAAATGCATATTTTAAGTGAATTTTTCGAAATATTCAAAAGACCTAAAAATTTAAATATTTACTTTTACAAAATTACTTGCGCATCTTAACACTATCAATTCCAACTTCCATAGAAGACTTGGCAGCACTAAACACAATTCGAGTTGTCATGTTTTTCATTCTCGTGCTCCTTACTTTAATTCTATTTTATCAGAACAAATAACTTGCAATGAGAAAACGTTACCTTTAAAGAGTAGTCAAGGTGTAGGATGATTCTAAAGCTCTTTCTATTAAAAAACAAAAGGAATACTTAAACAGTCATTGTTAAAGAAAAAAAACATTTATTTTTAAGTTAAGTTCCAACTACGGATTTCTGATGAAAGATACATTTGCAAAAATAAATTCAGTCGAAGGTTCATTATTCCGAAGAAAATTGAAAATGTTTTAAATAAAATCGAGGCGTATTCAAAAATAAAAATTATGTCAAACTTATTGACGCTGAATAGTAACGAAGAAGAGAATCTGGAGAACTATTCAATATGTGAAATTGTTTCAATGGTCCTTTTACATCTTTTGATTTGATGTTGAAAGACCAATTTCAATTTTTAAGAGTGACCAAATAGACAAAGTTTTCTTTTTGAATATTTCAAAAAAATATATGGTGTATGTGAACAAGATATACCTATTCAAAGAATCTGGACAATAAGTCCTTATTCGATTGAGAAAGGAATATAATTTTCCAAGTTTAATTTATATTTATGTATTTTTTTGTTTGCTATTGTTGTTGAATAAAAGACCATTTCTTTTTTAAATTTTCAATGTTTTTTCATTATTTCACAATTTCTTCAGACCACATTTTTACTTGCGAGTTATAGGTACTAAAAGGCAAGTTATGCATTCGTAAAAAAAATCGAACTCGAGATTTTGATCAAAGTTGAAATTACAATGATAGCGAAGACCAAAAAAGTGGGTCTCGCAATTCTGTCTGTCTGTCTGTTTATCTGTCGGGCTTGTACAATTTTCTTCAAACTTGGTAGATATGGGTTTTGATTTCCCCCCCCCACGTTTTCTTCTTCTTTTTTTTTAAGACCAAAAATAACGGTACCTGCCATACGAATTTTTTTCGAAATCTTATAAATATTTTTTTTTTCTCAAAAACTGTCCCACAGATTTCTTAAAAGAAATTTCTTTTAGTTAAAGTTAATGTTTGAAAAAAAATTTCCAAAAAATGGTTATTTTTGGTACCCCTCTTGGAACCATTTTTTTGTTTTTGATTTTTTCAAATACGGTACGACCGATTTTGATAATTTTTTTTCAGTTTCCGTATTATTGTGTATTCAAATTTTCAAAAAAAAATTTTTTGATTTTTAAAAAAAATTTCAATTTTTTTTTTTAAAAACTCAATATTTCGAAAACCCCATGGTCGATTTTCTTAAAACTTGATAAATAAAAGTTTTTTAATATAAATCATAAGATTTAAGAACAAAAATTATTTTACCTAAAAATAACGGTACCCTCCATACAAATGTTAAAAAATGGTTTTCGAAAATCGTATTTTTCTCAAAAACGGTTCCGAGAATTTCTCTTAAATTTTTTTTCTTTTGATTAGTTTTTACGATCTATAATTTAATAAAAACAATTTTGAAAACAAGATATTTTTTACTGACTGTACCTACCATAGAACGAGTTTTTTTTAATTTTGAATTTCTCATTATCGGCACAACGGATTTTAATGAAACTTCTTAGAGAGAAGCTTATAAAAAGTTTAAGAAACATTGCATTTCAAAACTTTAAAAAAAATATTTGTTTTTGAATTTTGAAAAAAAAAAATCGATTTGTTTTGGAAAATTTAATATCTCGAAAACGGCTCAATATTTTTTTTTTTTTGTAAATTTAGTTTTTATTCGCACACTAATAAAAACTTTAAATTGGCGTACCAAAATTTTTTCTTAAAAATGTTTTAAAAAATTTATATATAAAAGCTTATTTTTTTAAGAAACCACTACGAAGACTTATAATTTTTGTTTTTGCATAAACCAATATTTGTTTGAATTACACGGCATCCTATTTTTACCTCCAACTACTAAAGAAGTTGTTTTAGTCATTTAAAAAATTAATTTTATGCTTATGAACAGTTTTTCTCTAATAACATTCATTTTTAAAATTCTTAGTCTATTACATAGGAGCAAGTACGTGCGACCCAGTCGTGCATTTTATTTACTTTTGAAGCCCTCTCATTTCTCATTTTATGTGCATATTTTGTGTTTTTTAGCTCGTAAGAATAAATAATTGTTGATAATATAATGAGTAAGTAAAAAAATCCAAAAAAATGGTTCTATTGAGAACCATTGTCAGCAATGTCAATGGATGGAATCATCATGAAATAGGGAGTTTTCAAAAAAAATGTGAAATGTTTTTAAGAACTGAAAACACATTTTTCTTGAAAATTTTAATTCACAATACCATTCAAAATTTTTTGCAGCTTATACAGACAAAACTACATCAGTTGCAATTTTTTTGAGAAAAATCGTTAGGTACTATTAATAATCAATTTTGGATTTTTTGTTCAACCTTAATTTTTGATTTTTTTGAATTTGCGAAAAAGTTTTTGAAAAAAAAATAAATATTGGTCTTGAAAAAAACACGTGACGAGGAAAAAATTTAAAAATGCTGTTCATCAAGTTCGAAGAAAATAGGCTGAATCGATTTCTTGTATGAATGTCTAAAATGTATGTTTATATTTTTTTTATATTTTAAATACAAAATAACGCTTTCAGCCACACCATTATTCTTTTTATTGAAGTCTTACAAAATAATTCTTTCCTCAAAAACTATTCCATAGATTATATATGTAGTTTCAATAAATGTATTTCAGTAATAGTTATCTTACTGTTAAAAACATTTCTAATAAATATGTTTTTATAGAACCTTTTTAACTCCCGATATAGGTACTGTAGGGCGAGTTCTGCATTTGTTTTATTGTAAGCAAGATGTAAATCTTAAAATCAAACCATAAAAAATAAATTGAAATACCAAATACCTAAAGTCTGAGCTACTGGGGGGTATTTTCTTCAAACGCGGTACCTTAGACTCTTCGATAATTCCCAAGAAGAGAAATTGGAATTTGTTTTAGCTTCAAATCTAACGGTACCTTCCATATAACTGTTATGCGAAATCTTATTTATCTCGAAATCCGATCTAACTACTCGTATTTTGCTAAAAAAAATGAAAGTGTGTTTTGGTCAAAAATATTTTGGGAAAAAATGTTATTAAGGGTATCTGTCATAAAACGGTTTTTTTTAATTTCGAACTATAAAACTAACGTCTCTAACTATTTTGACAAACATTTTTGTGAAAGAGCTCCTTTGAATTAAAAATAATATTTAAAAAAAAAAAAATACAATTTTGTTTTGAAATTCAATATCTTCAAAACGTGTAAACGAATATTTTTTGAAATTATTTCTTTAAATCTTTATTACTAAATACTCAAAATTTAAATCCCAAATAATTTTCTTGAAAAATTTTAAGGAAATTTGTTACATAAAAAGTGTATTTTATACATGTTTAGATGAAGGAACAAATACCCACGATACAAATGTTAAAAAATGGTTTTTGAAAATCCTATTTTCTTGAAAAAGGCACCTAGTTTTCTGTTTTGTTTAATTTTTACGATCAATAATTCAACAAAAAAATTATATTATTACTGACAGTTTCTACTATTATTTATTTTTATTTGTGAACATTACTGGCACAAATAAAGAGTTTAAATTAATTTTTGTATACAGAAGACTCTATGAAATTTAAAAAACTTGACATATCAACCAAATTTTTTTGGGATTTTTGACAAAAATATTGAATTTTTTTTTTAAATTCTATGTCTCAAAAACGGAGTAGTGATTTTTTTTTTTGAAATTTAATTTTTATTTGAAAAACAATAAAATATTAAATGGGCATACCAAACTTTGTTCTTAAAAATGTTTTAAAAATTGTATGTTTCTAAAGTTTTAATCAATAACAATTAAGTTAAGGATTTTCTTCATTTTTTGCAGAGCTCAATTGGAGAAGCTTCGGTGCTCCATCTGGCCTAGAACCTTAATTTCTAGAGCTAAATTTATCTTGGGTGGGTATATGCCAAAGTCTGAGAGATTCCGACTTTCTGTGAACGGCCTGGTAATGACTTAAAGCGTTTCTTTTTCTTAACCTACAGTTGAATTGAGAGGACAGTGCTCACCGTAATTACCATGTGAATATCCTGTTTCCGAGAAAGTCAAGTTCTACTTTTCCAATTTAAAGTTTGTTTTCTTAAAACCTATCACGAGAATTTCGGTATATTTTAAAAATGATTTCACAATAAATTGGTTAAGCATTTCAAACTTGAGTTAATAAATCACATGGTACATTAATATAAAAAAGCTTAATAACAAACTGCGAAGATATTCCGGCCGAACCGAGTGACAAAAACGTCAGCACTTTCATTGAATTTATCGCAGCTCAAAGGATAACAAAATGTTTTCAATCAATTAAGTATTTTCAATCGAGCCCATTTATTTTTTTGGAATTTAATTTTCTCTATCATTTTGTTAAAATACATCGAACAAATTAAATCAATTAAGAAAATTAATTTCGCAACACCGTCGGCTGGTGGCTGCTGATATGTTACCAGAAGTGCATTTCTCTTCCCCATTTCCGAGAATATCAATTACTTGGTGCAGTGAACGAAGGACAAACCAAAAAAAGGAGAGTTCAGATGCACATTTGAATATGTAGATGTAGATAGGTACCAAAGGACATTCCACCAAATCATCATTGCAGTAAATCAATAGATGTTTCTTTGCCACGATGAAAACATGCAACCAGGACTCACAAAGCTGCACTCTCATCCATCAATGCCATCCCGATAATCGTTGATGGCGTTATCGGCTGAGTCTATCTATATGCCATTGAGGGCATTTTTCTGTGATAGATAGAGATACTAAAGTATCTAACGCATGTAATATCCTTTAGCTACAGAAGGATGCGGATGGTCAAAACCACCCGCCGCCGCCGCCGTCACCTACTATTGTAGCACTTTCCTCGAGCATCAGTGACAAAACCCATTCTCCGCAACACATTATCGATGACCAGACGATTGCGAGCAGGAACAATGCCCATCCATCGGGCAGGACACTGGTCAATCTCTTTGCAAGGATCCAGCCGGACCGGACCATGTTTGTCGATTTCTATTTTTCATTGTGGCTCTGTGGTCATTAGATTGGCACACGTGCAAGGCTGACTGCCTCACACACGACACATAATTGCGATAAATAGAAAGTGTCCGTTTGTAATTCACTTTGACAACCCTTATCACAGAGAGTCCTTGTTTCTGTGCAACACAATGATGTTGCTGTTATACGTCGTCTTCGCTATAAATCGTCACAGTCACAGTTCATAGTGTTTAATCGCAACTAACTAATGTTTGAACGCACTTCCTAATGAAAACAGGATTTTCGTCCTGAGTCTGTGTAAGGTGGGAGGTAGATACTTTCAAAATTAAAAGGCCAAATGCCTTTCGATATTATTAATTTGACCGCATTTCGATTTTCATTAATCAATGAGTCCTTATTGAGGCTGAAAGGATTTTGGTTAAATGAACTTTGGCTAACCATTCAGGCGTTCTATAATCAAACGAAAGAACTGAGTGGGTTTGTTTAAGAAGGAGTTGTAGGAGTGAGGCCTTGATTGAAGTTGGTCGTTGTTGATTTTTTGAATAAACACAAGGAGCTTATTAAAATACCCTGTATAATTTGATTTGAGAAGTGAAAAACACGTGGCGCGTCTTTGGAAAAGGATACTGTGTAAATAAAGCCGAAACCACAGTGATACAGCAAAAAGGAGTGGCGTGTGACCCAAATTGAAAGAAGATGGACAGAACGCAAAGATAAATAAACGAAGTAGTTGTCATCATGTTCATGTCAACGCAGTTGGGACTTGGGATTCTTTTTGTTTGTCTTGACACGTTTTCTAGAGTTGGTTGATTTTATTTTAATTTAGGGTTCAATGCCGAGTAATTTGCAAAGGCGTTAATTATTGTTTGTTATATTTCCGAAGGAAAAACTGTTTTTATAAATCCTGAATGAGATGAAAATCTCTGTGTAGGTATATTCTCCAGCAAGCTTCAGTGGTTCTTACCTCAATTTTCATAATCGTCAGTTTGATAGAGTTTTTCGAAGATTCAAAGGAACTGAAAGAATCCTATATTTACAAGTGTATGTACAATGTACATATAGCTCGGTTTGAGGCATTTGTATTAGTTACATATTTTTTACCTGCAAAAATTTGAAAACAAAAGATTTTTGGAGAGCATTATTTCTTATTAAATATTTTTAATATTTTTTCCTGTGCTAGTTGTTTTTTTTCTAAAATTTTTGAAAGATTAAATCGTTAAAACCGATTTTGAGATTTATAAGATTTTGAACTTAACAAAAAGATTTAAAAAATGTCGCACCTAGATGAAGGTATCTAAATTACGTTTAAAAACTGAAAAAAAAGTTGACATGAAAAGAAGACATGTTTTAAAGGCTTTCTTGTACGTTTTACTCCATATCTTCTTCTGGGGCAAAAGTTATGCATCTCTGAAAGTAGAAAACGCTTGTTTTCTTTTGAAAAAACTTGGCTCAATCAAAATTGTTCGTTCAAAAAATATATCTACTTCGTCCACTAGATGCTCTGCACTTTGTTTTGGAAATAGTAGCTAGCAGACAAAATGAAAGCGCACTGCAAAATTGCTAAGTATTATTCTAACACCGGAACTTGTTTTTGCAGCACGAATGAGCTTACGAGCTGATTTGGTCAAAGAAGCAATATCATCCCCAGAGTTCTTTAACAAATTTTAAAGTTCTAATAAGTTGAAAAAATGTCTACTTTAGACGTTTTATCAAACAAAATTGATACCCACAAAACGTACAAGTCCTTGAAATTGATGCCAGAGTTCCAATGCAAAATCTCTTAGAACATTAAAATGAAGAAATAGTGATTCATCAATCAAACGTTTTCGATTCCCATATTATTCCTCTAGTTTCACGCCAAACTACTCTATATACATAAAATGTTGTAAAACTCTATTAACAATCCTACATTATGAATAGTTAATTAACAACAACAACAATTTTACAAATCACTTTTCACTCAAAAGTTAAACATTATCATTTCCAATTTGAATCTACGAAATATTCTTATCTAAATTCCAAGAATCCCTGTTCTAAGGCTTTACTTCAAATGGAAATATTTTTTTTTTAATGAACTTGGAACGGTCTTTAAAAAATCACTTATGTATAATCATTCAGAGGATATTAATTGAAATTCGAAGGCGGCCAAGCAAATTTTCAAGAGTTTTTATTCAAAAGTATCCACAAATATTTTCTTTTCAATTTTCATATTATAATATTATTATAATGTCTCAAAAGCGTGGAGCGATTCTTTTAGTTAATCTCAAAAATGTGAAGAGCTAGAATTTTTTTAGCTTCAAATTCAATCTCAGAACACTCAAATTCTTCAAAAAAGTTAATTTTTGATCATTTTGGTAAGGAGAAAGTTTTTTTTAAAACAAGTAGAATTGGTCAATTTAAGCGATTCAAGGTTTATTTATAGATTTTTGCAATGTCAAACTCTACGACAAGTTTCGATTAACTATTACTTTCGGTATGAAAACACAAATAGCCATCATAGCTAAATTTTTAAATTATAAAATAATTTTGCCATATTGTGAGTCTGTATCGCAGGTACCGTCAGTTCTGGAGCTAAACAAAAATTCAATTTCTCCCTAAGGGAATCACCGAAGAAGCCAGCTGGGCCTACCACCGTCTCAACACACTGATTCAGAGAAGAATCAGTACATCAATACATATAGTAAATAAATATTTTCTATTTTAAGCCAAATTATAAGGTAAGGCCCTATTGTATTTTATTATTGTCAAATTGTATACATACATATATCTGTACTATTATATAAAAGCGAAACCATTTTAATGTTTGGGTTGAATGATCTCAGAAAAAAGTCAACCGATTTATTTGAAATGAATTTTATTATTTTTTATATTGTTATAAGAGTGTTCCTGGTTATAATTTGTTTTCATTAATTAATGTTCAAACTAAAATATTATTAATTTTTCATTTTATGTCCATTTTTTTTCATTAATTGGCTTATACAACCACTTACATATATCTTAAAGCCTATATAATAATCGACAAAGATTAGCATTGCTTCATAAAGTCAATATTGTTACCCAAAAACACTTCTTAGTTACACATACAACCTGAGAAATAAATAAAAACCAATTATAGAATTATAAACTTTTTGAATTAGATTTCATCACAATGGCGAGATCGCTGCTTTGTTTCATGTCATTATCATTCCAACATTTTTAATTTTCTTCTCTTCCCATGCTTCCCATATCTGTTTCATTCAATAGTTACGTTTTTTCTCTTACCTACCTACCTTCATGAAGGTGACAATCAGACACGGACAGAATTTTCACTTTTTCATCTAGATTATAATTCATTATCATCTATGATATCGCTTTACCCAATTTAATTTTTGTTAGCTTCGGTTAGCCCTTTTAAAAGTGTAATAACAGCCAATTTTTTACGTTGGTCTTATAATAATTTTGGCAAAGTGAAATAAAGCAAAATTAGCTTTTTTGGCCTTTAGTCCACAAAAATTGGCGTTTCGTCCGGGTGATCTCACATGGACTCATCAGTTGACTTATGAGGACCTTGTCAATACGCAATTTTTGTTAAGTTCAGTTCATCTTACATGAATTTTTTGACAAAAATCCAATGTGAACTATATCCAACAAAGATTAGAATTGTAATCATTAATGTTGGAATTTTTTTGCCCGTGGCCTGGCATTGAATATTTATATGAAGGTTTTTATAATAAAAACTCTATATACTACTGAAATAAATCAGCCAAGTAGAAGACTTAGCACTATTATTGGACTTGTTGAATTATTGATTCAAATTAGCTTTTTTGGCCTTTAGTCCACAAAAATTGACGTTTCGTCCGGGTGATCTCACATGGACTCATCAGTTGACTTGTGAGGACCTTGTCAATACGCAATTTTTGTTAAGTTCAGTTCATCTTACACGAATTTTTTGACAAAAATCCAATGTGAACTAAAATGTCAAAATATTCATGTAAGATGAACTGAACTTAACAAAAATTGCATATTGACAAGGTCCTCACAAGTCAACTGATGAGTCCATGTGAGATCACCCGGACGAAACGCCAATTTTTGTGGACTAAAGGCCAAAAAAGCTAATTTGAATCAATAATTCAACAAGTCCAATAATAGTGCTAAGTCTTCTACTTGGCTGATTAATTTCAGTAGTATATAGAGTTTGTACTATAAAAACCTTCATATAAATAAAGCAAAATTATTTAAGAAAATAAGACAAAATTTGCCCCATAATTCATAACATTACAGCCACGAAATTTTAAACTAACATCCCTGTTCTGATTTTCGTTCCGAATTGAATTCGTTACCGAAATTGATTTTCGTACGGATTTGAAAACGACGTTCCTAATTTCGTACGAATTTGCCTTGCAGTGGTACCAACATTCAGACAAGTTTTCTGTTACACATGTGCCTTCCCCTTCATAAAAGACAAACAAATAGTTTTTAAAGATATATTTTTAAAAATACTTACATACATTTTTAGATTTACGAATTCAAATTCTCCAGACAAAATCGAAACGAAATGAAAGCGAAAGTATTACTTTCATAAACGAAAATCATAACAGGGGTGAATATTTTAGAAAACTCCGAAAATCGTTTGAATTTTTAACTTAAATACATACTGAAATATTTTTGGAATTAGGGAAAAATCCTTGTTTAATTTTAGACTATTTTTATTTTTGTTGTGTAAGATGACCTAGAACCAAATTCCAAGTTCTGTAAAATGACAGATTGACCAAAATATTGAACACTATAACAATATTAAAGAAAAATACAAATGTTAATGTGAGTGTTGTTTTCTTTAAAATATTTTGATTCCTGATCAGTGGACACAGAGTGTATGGAAACAAGGATATCCTTTTCAGCTCCATGTATAAAGTTTTCACAGCAACATGCGCTCAAACATGGCAAATATCTGATACCGCAGAAAAACTGCTAGGATTCGTTCTGAAAAGCCTAACACCTAGAAAGACGTTACCGATAGAAACAGCACTGCCACCATTATATCTAACAACATTAAAACTCAATATTAAATACGTCGTCAAATAAATGTACAGCAGCAAGGAAAAAATAGCTCGGATAGTTCCTTTTAGATATAGATATAGATATATTTATTTCGTTCAAAAAACTCGGTTTGTTATCGCACAATTTACAAAGATCAAAGTACAGAGATATGATTTTACATAGGTATATCTTTCTACTGCAACAAATAATAAATTTATTAATAAATAAATAAAATAGTATTATAAAAACACATTTTTGAGGAAACAACGATCAAAAACCTCCATTTAATAAAAAAAAAAAAAAAAAAAAATAATTTAATTTACAATGAACATATATAGGTACATATATGTAAGTGTATATGAATAACAATTTGATTAAAAAAAAAAAAAAAAAAAAAAAATTATAAATACATAGTAGGTAACAAAAAATAACGCAATCATTACAAAATAAATAAATTAATACTTTTAAAGATTAAACAGTAATTTATTAAATAAATGAGTAACATAAAAAAAAACAAATTGTAGGTAAGTCCATAAATAAACAAGTATAAATAAATAAATAAGCAAACGAACACTCATTTAATTGATTGAATCAATTAAGTAAATAAATAAATAAATAAATAAATAAATAAATAAATAAATAAATAAATAAATAAATAAATAAATTAATAAATAAATAAATAAATAAATAAATAAATAAATATATACATACATAAATAAATAAATTTAATTTAAGTAAACGAATAATGTACCTGTACAAATAGATGTTAAATCATAACATACATACAAATATAGGTAAATATGAGGAAGACAGAATTGACTTGCACAGGTAAGCGAACATGTCATAAACATAACTCATTAATAAGGGGATTCTCAGGAATGTCGCATCGGATTTTAAATGAATCATTGAGTTTTTGTATTCTATTTGAGATCAATTCAACATTGGCTCTCAGATGAAGATCATGAGTAGAATGATGCCAAGGTAAATTCAACATCATTTTAAGTATTTTGTTCTGAGATATCTGTAGTTTTTTAATGTAACATTCTGCACAATTACCCCAAATCTGACATCCGTATAAAAGAATGGCTTGAAAAATAGTTTTGTGTAATATGACTTTGTTTTCATTAGAAAGTAATGATTTTCTATTTATGAATGGATACAAAATTTTAATTGCAATATTTATTTTTTTAATTGTTTGCATATTGTGTTCTTTGAATGTAAGTTTACTGTCAAGAAATATGCCCAAGTATTTAACAGAAGGCTCCCACTTGATGGGGTGTCCACTAATAATGAGCTGATTAGCCGGAAGTAGGCAAGGTTTTCTTTTTCTGGTGAAAAAGATTGCTTGGATCTTTTCGGCGTTAAGCTTTATTTTCCACTTTGTGTAATAATCTTGCAATATTCTAGCTGCATTTTTTAAATTTGTCTCAATATTGAGACCAATTTCATGCGACGAAAATATTGCTGTGTCATCGGCATATATTGCGACATCACAATCAGGAAGTGTTGGCAAATCTGATGTGTTCCTTTTTCCGTAGTTAAATCTAACAGTTCCTGGTTTGCGGATTGAAAAAAATTAGGTGAAGAATGTGCGCTTTCTTTTGATTTACGTCTGAATAACATTGAAACGTTGCTTGAAAATCTTTACTTAAAAATAACCGCGGATCACATCAAAACAGAAAAATTCTCGTTACACAGGAAAACATATTCTTAGCTTCAAATATGTAGTTTAGAACAAGCAAAGTTTTTTTCTACGATTGGTCTTTCAAGCAAGAGGAGAACTGCTACCTTTAATTTTTGTACCCCATATAGAATCTTTATAGAACACATGCGAAAAACCAAATTATAAATAAGGGGTATAGAAAATGGCAAAATATTTCACTGCCTAACACATCAAATACTTATCTTACCCCCCATAAACCACATTTATTTTTTCCAAAATTTGAAAGCCCTCTGAATTATTTTCCATCTTATTAATTAAACCAATCAATCTGGAAAAAAATCAAGCTGCATAAAACGGTTGTGTTTTTATTTCAAAAATTATTAAATTGCCAATTCAGAATAAATAGGTTTTTATTACTGCCCTTCGAATGCAATGTTGCTGTGTCACCCTTCTATTCGTGCGTGTTTTGGGGTTAGAACTGCTACAATGTTGCAATCTCCCAACAACTCAAACGAGATCTTCAATATTAAAAATTATTAACTACCCAGATCAACTACTTTTTTTATTTTTTTTTATCCACTTTTCAATGGCGGCGGAATTTTTGTCATTCACATAATGTTTTTTTATATTTTGCCTATAAAAAGAATTAACGATTTGAAGCATTTATTTGCAATAAAAACAGTTTTTTTATTCATTCGTAATTCGAAGGATTCTTTTCGATTTTAATCTTAACGCGTGATAAGCAAAGCAACTCGGAGATTTATTTTGCTTTATGACAACTAAAATTCTGTGCAACTTTTTCTTGGTCTTCTCAATCTCAAGCATTGAACTGAGGCACCCTTCTAGAGATTGATGGTTTTCGCTGAATATGATGCCCTCTTCCTTATGAGAAATCCGCATAATCCATCTTGCCAGCAGCATTCGATTTTTTTATGAATTCGAATAATTGAAGATGGAAGTTAGTTCGTTTTTATTTGTGTCTTTTACATCCTCATAACACTTAAGGGCGCAGCAGCAGCAGCAGCATATCTCTTTGGAAATATTAAAACCAATCAATCGATGCAACAGCCATCAGGACCAGCAGTTCTTTTAGGAGTCAGAACGAAACTCCATATTTTTTGACAATAACACAAAGTTACAGTTTATTATTATGACCGCAGTATTTATGGCCAAGACACAATGTTCCATTTAATTTTAATGTTTTCGAATGTCACTGGATGGTTACAATTTGGATACAAGATTTGTACAACTATGGGTGTTTAATTGAAGTTTTGTTAACGTCGTTGATGAGTTACGATTATGCTTTTGTCCATAAATTATGTTCTGATTTATTTGAAACTTATTTTATGGATCCGAAGTGATTAAAATGAATATTATTGGAATTTGTTCGAATTATTACTTTGACACTAATAAATTGGTTACAATGTAATCTTGGTAATTGAATATTGTGCGGGTTAGCTGGAGATGTGAATCGGTTTGGAGAAATAAGTTAAAATAAAAATAAAAACAAAAAAATATTAAATTAACTGAAAAATCAAATCAATTTTGCTTTCGAAATTTAGCGTTTCACTATAACTTAATCTTATTGTCTAAGGGTTCATTGTCTCAATGAAAGTATTCATTTACACTTCGTTGCATCGACGTGTTCATTTTTGTGAATGCTTCCGTAATTTAGTTGATACATGCAGTTTAAAATTGACACAAATAAAAATATTAGTTTTTCTGAAATAATGAAAACATGTTTTAAGAGGTTTGGACAACAGACAAAGTGTTAATTATGTTAATTTTATTTCTTATGGGTTTTGACGACTTATTTACTTTCTTACCTAGGTCATCGGAAGAAACTATTACGTCTGTGAAGTTCTCCTTGCGGCGCATAGTGTTTCTGGAGATGTTACTCAGCTCTTCCCCACTTGTTCTGATTCTTTTTCGCCCATTCTGTGCTAAGAACTTCTCGGTTGATTGTCTTGTCTGTCTTTTTGAGCGGGTTTCATTGCTTTGTTCGCAATGCATTTTGTTCAAGCGTATGTTCAAATTCAGTGCCGTGGCGCAATGGATGTGTGCTCGCCTGTGAACCTTATGATCACAGGTTCGATCTCTGTCGTCGTCTATGTCGTTTTCATCATCATCATCATCATCGGCTCGACAACCGGGTTCCGGTCCTGGCCTCTTTCAACAAGTCTCTCCACCTATCCCGGTCTCTAGCCGACGCCATCCAGTTGCGCACCCCAAGGCTTCGGGCGTCCTGGTCTACGCCATCTCTCCAGCGCAAGCATGGTCTACCACGCTGTCGTCTACCATAGAATGTACCACAAAGAACTTTCCGAGCAGGTTCCTCTTCGCTCATGCGAGCTAGGTGCCCTGCCCACCGGAGTCTACCGAGCTTAATTTTTGTCACGATATCTGCTTCTAGGTAGATTGCGTACAATTCATGATTGTACCGTCTCCGGAATCGTCCTTCCTCACATATGGGGCCAACAATTCTCCTTAAGACTTTTCTCTCGAACGCAGCTAAGAGGTCGGAGTGCCTTTTGCTAAGCACCCAAGTCTCGGATCCATATGTGAGTACTGGCAGGACCATGGTCCTGTACAGCAGCAGTTTTGAAGTTATGGTGAGATTTCTGGATTTGAAGAGCTTTGACAGACTATAGTAGGCTCTGTTGGATTTGAGAAGCCGCCCGCGTATTTCTTCTTCTATATTGTTATCGGCTGCTACATTAAAAACCTTCTAAAATTGTCATCAATGGGTTGCTGGTTTACTCATCACATGTTGTTCAGGCATAACACTAGCAACATGTAATTGAGTTAAGCAAGTATGCCCAACAAGGATGAACGCGACATAGAAATAAGACACGGCATTTCTCCACTTTAGCTCAGCCGCCATCCCTGGAGATAAAAATATCTGAGACAACAACTTTCAGTCTCAGAACATCGTGCAACACATCTTTCCTATCCTTCTTTCTCTTCCTTAACTTCACGCCCGCGCTGTGTTCAAATATTTAAAGGGTAATCATAATCCCTTGAGCGCGGGTAGATTATAAAAAAAACTTACTTCTACATATATATAATATAGTCAATTGGTTCCTGATCCATTCTCACATGAAGTTCATCATTTGAGAAAAACGGTTGGGTCAGAAAATCATCAAAATGTTTCGCAGACTTCTTTGCAACTTTCTTGTGATAGCGGATTTAACATTTGAGTGAAACAGTCGTAACTTGGTGCGTAAACTTACAGGATTTTTCCTCCATAAGTTTGAACAGTATTCCGAACCGCGTCATGTACTATCAAAGATCGTTTCCACCATCGGAAAAGGCAATATATTGAAAATTTTCCACCACCTTAACCGGTCGCCTAGAAATATTCACTTGAATAGGTGAGGAAGTTCCAAAGCTGATCCTGTTTGTCTTTGTCATATTGGTCTTGAGTCTCACGATATCAGCTTCTCTCTACACTCTTGTTGTCATTCGATAGAGATCCACGATAATATCAGAGAGTGAGCATGCGTCGACAAAACTCGGTTCAGTACATTGATTATCACCAACAGAAACAATAATATATTGGTGATATTATACAGACTTTCATGACCCCACTTTGAATTCCAAACGCCTTTCACAGCTATACTTTATGCAGAACTATTAATTCATCTCAGGAGGATCATTCCTCCGCAAAGCAAACCAAATAATTTCACTTTAGGCACTGTTGAACGCCTTTTCGAAATCGATGAACTGCAGGTGAAGGAATGATTGGTATTCAAACGTATCGTTTGATGATGATCCGCAGGAGTGAACTAGTCAGAGTTTCTGCATTTTTGTCTTATTTTTACTTGCGATATACATATACCATCTAGTGGTTTCTTTTTAAAACATATGTTATTTTGGCACTGACAGCGGTTTCCCGCTCGAAATCTTGACGCGTGAACAACGTTGAAAAATATTGATAACTTATTTCCAAACTGAGTGCTGTGTAGTCCAAACAGTGCGTTTTTTGAAAAGAAGTTTTGACCGAAATGAAACATGCACCGTGCCTGATGTATGCAAGTTTGTGCAAGACGTTCGTGGGACTGGTGAGACTGTCAGTGGACAACACTCATGGTCCTTGTCGTCGTACGGTGCTCACAGACCAGAGCTGTAGACTATAGAGTGGGACTCAATTCACGAACATCAACTAACTCATCATCGATTTCAACAGCTCAACATTTCACGAACTCGCCTGAGGAGAATTCTGCACAAAGATCTCGGATTACTCGCTTTCAAGGTCAAATTAACTCAGCAATTATAGGCGCACGGCCATCCGTTTCGTTATTGCTTCGCAGTTTTGGCCTCAAAGCAGCTTGAATTTGACAACGATTTTGGGCGAAAAATCATCTTCTCTAAAAAAAGCACATTTTCGGCGGCTACGTTAGCAAAAGAAATTTCCGCATCTAGAGCTCGGAAAAACCGCACGATATTTTCCTGAAGCCAATGCATCTATAGAGTGATAGTTTGGTGCGGATGGTGCAGAGGCTGCATCATTGGACCACTTTTCTTTAAAAATGAGCCTGGGAACAACGTGTCGGTCAACGGTGGGCGATACAGAGCGATGTTAACGGACTTTTTTTCTACTGAAATTGAAGACATGGATTTGGACGATTTCTTCATGCATGATTGCGTGCCATACCACACAGTCTATGCCACAATCTATCTTTTGGGCAACCAAATTCCAAAATCGTGATACCAGCCGTCTCGGCTATATCAATTGGCCACCTCGGAACTGCGATTTGACATCTTTGGAATTTTTTTTGTGGGGAACCGTGAAGGACCGATGTTATACCAACAATTCGGAAACGATTTAACTACTTTAGGCCAATATCATCCAAGCAATCCGTATGCTACAGACCGAAAACATCAATAAGGTCTTGAAAAATTAGAGTGACAGAATGCGCTACTGCAAGGCCAGCCGAGGCAGACACTTGAACGATGTTGTGTTCCATAATTATTGGGAATATTTGCTCCTACTAGTAAAGCCATAACATATGGAACCAATTTAATTTTGTCCATTTTATTGCATTTTTAAAAAGAAAATTGTATTTGGTCTACCGTTTTTATACAAATATTATGTACAGATAAATACATTTTCAAACATTTCTTTTTTTTATATGACAGGATCTGTCCAATTTAATTTTTCAGAACAGGGAAGATTACATGTTTGCCTTTCTTTTTGTTGAATCAAAAATACAGAAATTTGGGGTTAATCGGTTGTACGAGGGTTAGTTGGTTCTGTTTTTCTTTCAGTAGCAACTTCTCTAAATCAGTGGCGTGCAAGGAGCCACCAGGCACCAGTGTGTGGTTGGAAAGGCTCTGTACTGAAAAAATAAATTAGACATAGTAGACAATCATATTGAAATACCTTATGAGTTCTACCATTTTCGAAAAATTTTTTTACTCCAAGTGGCTTTTAGTGAAAGAAATTTTTCGGATTGTTTTTAATAAAAATACAGGCAATAGTCAAGAAAATTATTAACACAATATTGTCCTTCTAACAGTATATTGAATAAATAATTCTTTGGTTTCATAGGGAATTTTCAAATTAAATATTCATATTATGTCCAGTTTGTCAATAAAATGTATGCTAATTTTATTGAAAAACCGAGCTTTTTACTTTTAGTAAATTTGAATTTGTCAACACATTAAGAAAATTTTAGTGTAAGTCACTTTGGTATTTGAACACCTCAAATCCATCAGTATTTTAATGCAAATACAATCCTATAGAGCTGTCCTAACTCTAAATTCCAATTCCAAATATTTCACTTCCGCTTATCGCTATCCGCTAACATTGTTTCTTTTTGATCAGCATTTAACGTATAAATTCAAAAGCTAGTTTCACTCACATATTTTGACAAAACTTTCCGCTAACAACTGCCACAAATCAAAATTGAATTGTCCGCACCCGAAGGGGTTTAACATGAATGATACGAAATCCTAACTCCATCAAAACAATATTGCAAATCCTTTCCAATTCACTTTGAACCACAGGAAGGACGACTAGATATAGTATGGGTATGTAATAATAAACCTGATGTGTGCGACACAAAGAAAGGACAAAGTATTGAAGTATACTCTCGCGTTCGGTTTCGGGGCTTGGTAAACATTTGGAGGAAATTTTGTGTATAAAACGAGCGGAAATACACATTCTTAGCTAAGCAAATAATCCTCGGCATATCGTCCTTTTTGCTCCTTTTCTGCACATCACATTGCTGTGGCGATACACTGTCATATTAGAGTTTGTGCACATGTTAGTTTTTAGCATTCGTAGATAATTCGTAATAGGTTCAAACTCAAAAATTGCAAACAATATGAGGCCTTATTACGTTTTGACATATCTCTTCAAAAATGTGATGTGCTAGGTCTCTGTAGGCTTTACGAATCATCGTTCTATATATGTCAAGAATTCTTACTTCTAAGCTTACTCAAATGCGACCTACAAATTTCATATAATTCAATGCTGTTCGAAGACTTTTGTGAAATACTGTAACTACAGACAGCGATTCGACACGAAATTCGCAAAAGGATGAAGTATCTTTTTGTATAGTTGTCATTTTGGTTAACAACAAATATGAACTATTATGTTGAGGATGTTGAGGATATAGACATACACACGCGTACAAAGGTACTCTTATTCGCATAGTACACATTCATTTAAAATCCATGAAATATAAACAAGTCAACTAAAGTCGATGAGTTGGATGACGATATGATGATTGTCAATTAAATTAAGTGCACCCTCAGGCACTTTGATGAAAACTAGCTAAATACATCTCTCGCATCATGCATTCCCAATGGAATTAATTTATAATGCTTGAGTAAAGATGAATAAACTAAAAAAGATTTTTCTATCTCCTTCACAAAAAGGTGCGCAGAGTCCTTGATTATAAAGTGTGTGTGTGTGTTCCAGACAGGCACTTATAGTAATTCTCGGTGATGCTCAGGAAAAAAAATATCAAACGAATGATTAAAAGGCATTAATTGTAACTATTTTCATCACAAAGAAATTAAGGCTTAGAATCCATAAATTTAAAAAGCAAATAGAACCTTTGTAGAATTTAGCCAAATACATATAAATGACTATATGTTAAGTATTCATTCATTCATTCACGCTTTATACCAAGAAATTGGGGTAATATCTTTATACATAATTGCTAGCGGCGAAACTACCCGGTTTAAGCAAACCTAGCCTTTGTTTTGATGTAAGAAGTTGCCTTATGAAGTAGGTTTTTCAATATGGATATAGGTAGATAGATTTTGAATGGAGTAGTTAAATGTTGTTTTTTTTTTATTTTGAATTATGCTGTGAATTATATTATATATTTTTTCTTTAAATTGAAGCATCCGTACTTTTTTTTATACGGCATAAAAATGGCACAGTATATAATCAAATGTTTGTTTAGCGGCAACGCTGATCACCATGAAAAGTTAAGGTGACCATTGACAAGTATTACTGACTGGGAAAACACGAAATGGAGCCTGATTTCCCTTAAGTGACGAGATAATTTTGTTGATAAAGGAGTATCACCTACGGTTAAAAAAAAAAACTTAAGTTAATTCATTAAACATAATATTTAACCAATGAAGATAGAAAGTAATTTCTGTTTAAAATAAAATTCACAGTCTATTAAAGCTGTAAATTTTATAAGAGTCGGTAAACATCGACCAATATTTTTTGCGTCTTAGAAGGGTACGGCAGCATCTAACTGATGAGCCCACTGTCGTACCTGGGCGAAACGCACCTTGGAGTTGAGGTCACTTGAGCTTTTAATTGAACATAATATTTAACTTTTATATTCTGAACGGTTCATTGATAAATAAATTTAATTACTGAAAGTATTAAAAAGATTTATTCTACTAGGGAAGATTTATTGCAACCATTATTATACCTGTTGGTGAAGTTATTTAAAAAATTAAGTTTACGAATTATTCTTTCTGCCATACCTATACATTAAAAAAAAAAGACTGCGGAACTTTTTATTCTGTAGGAAAACACATCATGAACAAACAATAAGCACTAATCAGAACACCTTTTTCTAAAGAGTCAAGGCCAATTTAAGCACACATTGAATTATATGAAGAATTATTACTACTTCATTAAAGTTGCGTTACCACAAATCTTGTTGAACGTTCTTTGGACTCTTTTAATTCGATTTATTGCAATAGAGGAAGAAAGACATCATACAATGAAATAGTATTCAAGACATAAAAACTGATTTAAGTTCACACGGGTTTGAAACTCTCTGCAGTGTCGCTTGAAAGAACCAAGCATTGAGTTTACCTTCGCAATAATGTAATCTATGTGTAAAGCAAATGATAACTTAGTTCCAAAAATGACTCCAAGATCAGGAATCTCAGATTAGCTATCCAGAATCTGGTTTAAAATCGTTTGTGCAACATCCGGGTTAAAATTCAATAGGAAGTAAAGACATTACACTTTTTGATTGACCAATCTACAAAAACATTCAAATCATTTTAAAGACTACAAAAATCTGCTGCGTTTTTGATGCATATAAATAATTTATAATCATCTGCATAAATTAAGCATGAAGAATTTTTAAGTAGATCTGGAATTTCATTCATAATTTTATTAAATAAATGCGGTCAAAGACGGCTACCTTATGATCCTCTAGAAAAAACTTTGATTATTTTACATAGATGTATTTTCCCCATTCCATATGATTTTTACACAAGTTTTCCAATGGACAGGGTTTCGAGTATATCTGGTTAACTAGATCGAGTTCGATCTTCTGTTGAGAGAATCCTTTAAATCTCAGGGGTAGTTTAATAAATCCCAAATGAACGGCTCTCTCAAAATAAGTAGTGGCATCATTTAAACTTAAAACGATGCAATATTTCAAACATTGATAGGCCTTTTAATTAAATTTAAAAAAAAATATTGCTGATATCGCACAGAAAATTGCACACTTTCTATCCGTTCCGATTGTAAAAACCCAGTTCCCATGGTATATCATAAGTACAAGGGATTCAAAGTGCTATTTGTATTCAAAAACTATCGTGCCATATCCAAGTTTCCAGATTTTTCTACAATATTCGAAAGTATTCTGTATGAAATCTTAAGTTTGTGCTGGAAGTCTCTCATTCGCCCTAGACAACTTTTCTTTAGCTATTCAGGATCTACATCCGCTTACCTTTTTGAATGTGAATCCTCTGACTAAGGAAAAAATACTACCCATAAGCTAGTATCTGTTTGCCCTAGACTTGAAGTTATGAGTATTGTTGAATTAATCTGCATTCTACAGCCCCTTCTTAACTTCTTCCTGGGTCCCTTAAGGCAATCACTTAAGTCCATTTCTGTTTATTCTTTCAATTAATGATATTTATGGAGTGGTGATCAAAATTTAATAATACATTAGACAACATTCCTAAATACATCCAAACGCCAATCAATCAATTCTTAAAATCTCCTCCCCTTGTCTATCTTCTACATAATCAATTCATTCTAAATATTAAATTGGTCCAAAGTTTGCTGATTAAAAATGTTGGAGCTGAGCGTAGTCACTCCAAAACCGTTTTTCTCAAAAACTGTTCTACAGGTTTAAAATAAATTCATTTACTAAAACCATTAGCTTAATGGTTGAAAAATAAATTTCCGAAAAATGAATGGTATAACGGATTTTGATCAATTTTTGTATGGTAAGGCTCCCTAAAAGTTCGAATAATATTATGTATTAAAATTTTTAAAATATTTGTTTTTTGGTTTTTAAAAATTTTATTTTTTTTTTTTTAAACTCTAAGTACATTTCTTAAACCCCATTCTTGATTTTTTTTCAATCTTGATCATGTTCTTATTACTATTTAGATGATGTATGAAACAAATTATTATATCTGAAAATAACGGTACTTATCATAAAAATTGAAAAAAAAAAAAATTGTTTCTGTTTTGATCTCCAACTGCTAAAAGAGTTGTTTTAGGCTGTTAAAAAAATAATTTTATGTTCAGGAACTTTTTTCTTTATCTAATAAGATTTATTTTAAAAATTTAAAGTCTCTTACATAGGAGCAAATTCGTGCAACCATGTCGCGCATTTTATTTTTATTATACTAGTAAGAGGTTCAAAGTTTTTTCTTAAACGGAAATAACATTTGTGGATTTTTTTGTCTCATACAATTCATCGTAGTGAAATCTACATCAGAAATAATAATTTAACAATAAGTTCGCAATATTTCGACTTTGCTAACTTCAATTACCTGTAATTAACTTTAATTACCTGTAATCAATTACCAGTTTTATTAAGTATCGTTCTATTTACAAAAGCCAAAAAAGGTCTGTTTACTTAGTTTCTTGCACGAGCTGTCATTTTTCACAATCATTTTTCTCTAATAACATACATTTTTAGAACTGTAAGTCTCGTCAACATAATGATCAAGTTCGTGAAAAACAGTCGTACATTTTTTTTTGTTTCTACCTCATTTGAAAAATATTTAGCATAAATCCTTCAACGACAAGAAAAAAATATTAAAATCGGACCTGTAGTTTCTGAGATTAACTCGAACTTTTGCTTGTACAAACAAACAAAACAATTTCCGGAGTATCAAATGTGCAATGCTGCGTCTTATAATCTGACCGATTTTGACCAATCTTCAAAGAAGTTAATAACGAAAAAACATTTTGAGGTAATCGGTTTTTAGGTTTTAGAATCAAAAAGAAACTTAAAAACATACATAATTACATGGAATTTTATGAAAAGACAAATTTATTTATATATTTATTTTATATTTCTACCAAGATTTCCAGATTAACCCTTTTTCCCAAAAAATAATTTTCATTTCGAAGCTTAAAATACGACTACAAAAAAAAATATACCCTTTGACAAGCGTTAAAATTAACAGTGTCTTAATGCTTTTAAACTCCTATAACTTTGTCTTTTTCAAAAGCAAAACAGAAGTAAAAAAAAAACCATTTACGAGTTGAGTAAAAATTATTCGGTGAAGTGAAAAATTGTGTTAACTTTTTTATTCAACACGTGACATTACAAGAGATACGACACGTGTAACATTGTCATCAGTGTCATTATTGTCGACGCCATCGATAACACAAACATACACGCAGCACTTCATGATTCTTGAGTCCTGCCATCCAGAATTGACATTTGGATGAAGTGATGCCTACCTACAACTCCTCAAATGCGCCCACACACAAAATCAACAATGTTCCCACCCTTTGTGTTGTTCGGTTTAGGGGGTTGACATCACATATATGTATAACTTTAAAGACATCGAAACTCTCAACAACAACCAGGCAATCTACATTCGATGCTCATTTTCGAGTCGTTTTTATTTGGAACAAAGATCAACCCGCATTTCTTTTTAGTTTTTGTTTTGAAGTACCAGAATATGTTTTCTTTTTAAATTCGCACGTTAACAACAACACTCTCGGATTGTCATCAAATCCAGATATAAACAAATTAATGCATCCCTTGACAAATTAGCCGTGCGTCGTCGGTCGGGCCGTGTTGGTCCTTCTAATTCTCACCCGCCATACCCAATGCACCACTCATACCATAAGGGTGATTTCGAATTCAAAAATGTCGCTGTGGGAACAAAATTTTTATTTGTGAGTCTTTTGTAAAATTACAAAGTCAATTCTCGTACAATTAAGAACTTGATTGTGCCTACTGAAAGCAACCCCTCTGCAGAAGACTGGGAGGAAGAGTGTTGGTTGCCTGGATAATAGCCAATCTAGAACTTGAAGTGGTCACAAATAACGATTACAATTTTCAAATTTCCTCATATTGTAATTTTACGTCAGTTGCCCGTGGAAGACGATAAACCCCTCCTTCGTCATGCAAGGATTTGCGATTTAATCAAGACAAACTTCTCTTTCGAAAAGGAATTTTCTATAATCATCATTGACAAGGAGCGACATCTTAACGATTGGTAATTCTATTTTAGTGTTATTTCCTCGCCAATTGTTTTACATCCGGCCATTTTAGTGACAATTCCAGGAGTTGCATTCGCTATGTGTGTATTAGTGGGTCCGGAGAATCAGAGAAGACGAAAAAAAAAAATAAAATACTAACACTCATCACATTCTGGTCTTTTTATTTTGTACAGATATTTTGTTATTATCCTTCGGACGGAAATTGTCAAGAAAACAGTAACAGTTGAATATTTTCTTCACTTCCGGACTGGGTATTTATTTATTGAGCGAGAAGCTTACTTCTAAGCTTCCTTTTGCTCGTCGTCAATTGTAGCCGAGGACAATTGGAATGTCCTCATAAGTTCACTCGACCGAAATACGCAGTTTATAATCCTGCGTATAAAATATAAGAAGTAAGTAGCGATGTTCTCGTCCTCTGGAGAAAATGTAAGAAAATGACGGAAAATCATAAAATTTTATTTGTTTCTTAAGAACCACGACGACGACGAAGACGACTGGTAGTTGTTTTTTTCTTCGCTACTTGTATCTTATTTGCTGTGTTTATGTTCATTTACAGTTATTGTTAATCCGTTAAGAGAATCGAATAACGCGAAAATGTCCCATCAAGATGGGATGTTAGATTTTAGAGTTTCTTTAGGCATTTAGATTTGAATGTTATAACGACAATGTATCGACGAATGTCTTTGAAGAGGAATTTTAAGAGGGTTTGAAGGCTCCAATGGGGTAGAGAGTGATTCACATACTATGCAACAAAATACACGTTGGTCTTCAGCAAATGCGAGAACAAATTCGAAGCAGATAATATTTTGAAGAAAATTTCGGGTCGAATCCGTTTAACAATCTTCTGTTCTTAGACGCAGTCGAATCATTAATAAAGCAGTTGCAACAGATATGCAGTAATATTACCATTTTTAAGTACAAAAATCCTCCTTGTGATCCTCGGTCTGCTGAAAAATTCATCCCACCCTTTAGAAGACACTGTTTTAATGGACATATAGTTAACGACTTAAAAATCAACCCAGCCAGTCTCCGCATAAGATTTCCAACTAAAAATAGGTTAGGACATTGAAATGTCTGTGTATTGCCCAATGCATCTAGCGTTTTAACGTTTTGCAGTTCGGGTTTTGGGAGAACCATTCTAAGCTACATCCACTTCTAAGCTTCCTGAACGACGTTACCAGCATTTCCCATGGACACATTTATGACTAAATGCTGCAAAAAGCCTGACCTGAACAATCATCTAAACTCACTGATGAGTAAATCAGCCGCAACCGTCACGATGAGGTTTTCTTACAGCCATTAGCATCTGTTTTCAGTGCAATCAACATCCTTGTCCTTAACGGTATTCTAAAGCTTAACACCTACGGAGTCATTGACGGTGATTTCAATGCAAATCACCACCTGTGGTTGGATACAACGATCACCAATTAAGGATGAAATTAAACAGTAATAATCATTCTCTGGTGGTTAGCTCGCAACCAAATCCTACCAATCCCAGAACCCTATTGGCACTTTCTGGCTTCTTCGAATTAGGTGTATATTCCCCGGAAATCCAGAACTTTATCTGCGCAACAGTGATGAGCGATGCAACCACGAAGCAGTCCAACTACCAGTCAACTTCGACCATCCAGTACTTCTAGGAAGTTGAAAGATTCCAAATGGACATCAACATAATATTGTACTTATTGTATTGTAATATTGTACTTTCGCCTTTAAACAGGTATCTCCTGGACAATGTAATCGATGCATCTGAAAATCTATATCTGATGTACTGGAGATATACACCATCTAACGACGTCAAGGGATATATACCAGCACCTTCCCGAGTTAGAAAAAAACCTGTATGTTCACAGACATTCGCTGACTCCAAAGACTCCATCAAACAGAACTGATTGAAGCCAACAGCAATATTGTGTATGTTGCAATAGGTATAGTGTGAACTGAAAAGGGTAAACACTAAACACTATGTATCGAAACTTCACCAACAGCACAACAACATCCAATATCAGAAAAGACTTCTTTTTTTTTATATATAATCTACACGCGCTCAAGGGATTATGATTACCCTTTAAATGTTTCAACACAGCGCGGGCGTGAAGTTAAGAAGAGAAAGAAGGATAGAAAAGATGTGTGGCACGAGACTGAAGGTGGTTGTCTCAGATTTGATGGAAAATTCAAACCGAACCAGCCTACTGACCCAGCGTTACTGAACAGGGTTAAGGAATCCTTGAAGCAGACTCTACACAATCTTGAAGTATGATTAGAATTCACATCAATGCAATCTGTATAGGGATTTGAGAGAATGCAAGCCAAAAGAAACCAGTTGGACGTTCACAATTTTGCAGAAATGGAAAACAGCGAATATTGTGACGATTCTGGGGAAAAGCGCTCGCAATTTGGTATTACAAGCTTAACTCTCATCCAACAGCATGGTATATGAAAATTGGCTGTCGGAAGAATCGCTGACAATGCATTCGCCGCTGAAAAATTTCAACATTACATGGTCATAGCCCTCAACAGTCATCGTGTCACCGTCGATTGTTTTCAGGATAATGAGAAAGCATTCTTCAGAAATTTGGTTGAAGATCTCATCCATTAACACCATTTATTATATCTACCTTCACCGATAATAAGATTTGAATTTTCTTTTCTATCATCCAGCAACAACTGGAGAACTACAAATCAACACTGGGTTCTGTCGGAGCTGGAGTTTCCCAAGGCTCTAAACTGTGATAATTTTCTCTACAACATCATGATATCCAATCAACTTATCTCAAGCGAATGCAAAAAACCTTGTCTTAAACGATGACCCGCTAACACCTCTCTTATCCACCACAAGGAAAGTTAAGGCTCAAATCCACAAGTTCTTCACCAAATGGGGTTTCCGGATTTGTAATGTAAATCGGAGCATATTATGTTCTTCAAAAGCACAAAAATTCAGCTGTTAAATGTAGAAGTACGTGTATCTACCTAAGGCACCAACTTCAATAAACTGCTGAGATTCAACAGTTATTCCCGGGTTGTCTGGAAGAAAGCCAACTTAGCATTCAAACGCCTATAGAAGCTGATGGAAAAGAGAATTGGTATAAGCCAGAAGACAAAGTCTCTGATTTTCTAGGCGGTACACTTCTAAATACACTGACCATGGATCAGCTCAACATCGTGGCAACCTCCTGTCAAACATTTACAAAATCTATATAGATACTGAATAACCGGGTCGGTCAATCCCGAAGACAACAAAGTTTTCAAATGATAACTGTCAACTGCGCAGCGAAATTACAAATGGAGACATTTGTAGAAAAAGGCATGGATAAAGCCTTTGAACGAATCTGCTCATATAAGAACCTTTCTTTATTTTATTACCTTTGGATCGATTTTATTTGATTTCCATTTTTGTGGGAATAAAATTTTCATTTTGACAGTTGTAGGGAGTGGTTGATAACAATTTATTATGTAGCATCTAACTTAGCAAACAGCGTATTGAAACTATTAGAAGATTTTATTCAAATTATTGTTCAATTTATAGTACTTACGCGGAGAAAATTACGTCATTTTTTGTGTTAATCATATTAACTTGGCTAGCTTCGTTAATATACAGAATAGTCGCTGTTGGGGCACTGTAACACCAAGAACTACAATGCCCTCGTAGAGTAACTTTGGGCGGACGCGGCTTCATTTAGGCCATTTATATCTGAGGATGCTAGAGGCAACAGGTACTGGTAACCGCTATCAGGACATGTTGAAAAATTTTCTTGGGCTCAAATTAAATTGCTTAGGCCTACGGAATATGTGGTTTCAATAAGACGGTGTCACATCACACACAGCTTGTGCTACGATGTGAGCTGCATGACGATTGTCTGACTTAAGGCTTCCCAATTTCTTCTTATGGGGGTGCTTAGGTTAGGACGGGCGTGCATAGCACGGAGGCTGTTGCGTACACGGGGGCCTATTGGTGCATTGTGATCCCCTATTAAGAAAAGCAGAGATGCTCCTAAACTAATGTCTTGTATAGACTGGCTCATTTGCGAACCAGCCTGTGCTTACTCTGAATTTACTCATTCCAGTTCTCCAACAACCTGTTTCCAAAGTAAGCGAGGCGATTTGTTTGGAGGTTCGGAAAGTTGCAGAGCAGATAATTAATGATTTCAATCTCCTCGATATACTGACATTCTAGTGGCCAGTGTGCCAATGGCGCAATGATCCCTTGGTACACTTATCTGGATTCTAATATTCTTTTACTCAGCGATAAAATATATCGAGTTTTCTTTTCATTAATTCTAGGCCATAAATTTCTAGAGATAACGCAGTCGTCCCTGGAGGACCAGGAGTTATTGATTTGCTCTTTCGTTATTAGGTCTATTTTCCTTTTAATCACGCCAATCGGAATTTGTATTAAAATTGCTACTACTGTTTCTATTTGATACTGACCCTTTCCTTCCCAGTTCATCTGCTATGGGGGTACTTGATAGAGAAGGTGTACATCAACAAATCAACGACAACTTTGATACGAAAGTAGAACGAAATTTCTGAAATTACAACAGAAGTCTGAGAAATTGTTATTCAAAATGTGCTTAAAAGAGTTCGCCTCAGCGCCTTGGCCAGAGGTGCCCACTTTACCGAAATCATATTCCATACATAACGTTTAAGACCATATAACCAATTATTAAAGTGTAAATTATAAAAATTATTGAAAAAAAAGTTAAAAAAAAAACACATCAACCTAGAACATAAAACTCACCCTGTGTTATGTATAAATGTTCGGATAATTGTAATTTATTTAGTTGCTGCCTAGACATTCGACATTGTCGTGTTTTAAGTTATTGTAATGTAGCTAGGACACAATGTATAGTTTTTTCCTTTCGATTTTGAGTCATGATTATAGTAAAGGTTAAGGAATCTTACCTAGGTATACAATGAATGTCATCAGGAACAAACTTAAGTCCTCTGTAAGCAATTATTATAAATTATGGCCTCCATGTGCGTTCGTTGTTTCCTGTTACTTAGGTTGTAAGGTACTGACTTCCCTAATAAAATTGTAATGCAATTTTCATAAAGATCCATGAATATGTATTTCTAAAGTCTCACTTCTGTGGCCAAGAATTTTCCCTGATTAAAAATTTAAAATCGTTTTCTATTTGAATAGGTTTTAACTCTACATGATAGGTAGGTATATGTATTTGTGAGATTTATTATATTTTTTTAGACATGCAGGGGATATGAATCATGTGCCCATAAAAAAATATAGATTTACCTGCTATTGAGTAAGGTTATTTATTTTATGCAAGCTTAAGAAATAGAAGGACTATCACTTCCAGCTAACTTTAGAATACACTCCTTTATTTGTCCAAGGTAAATCTACAAGGATTATCCAGCAGGAATAAAGGAGTGTCTTCGCTCAAACACCTCATTCCACTTCTTCATAAATAAAAACCCAACATACCTACCTACATAACATAACTCATAATTATTTCCGCAAACAAATAGTTGAGTAGCACATATTTTTTTTCTTCTTCTTCTTTTCTACATAAATAATCATCAAACCCCTTCTGCAAATAAACTTAATTGAAAATCCCCTATACACGATACATCACGAAGATATAAAACAACGGGAGATGTTCTTGTAATCTGCCAAGGAAATGCATTAATAAACTAACTACACACAAAGAAACGGTATGAGGACCTTCTAATATCCTCTTTTTTAAACAAAAGCCCCCCACATTGCCGCACATTGCATCGCACGCTACACAAACCCCACCGTCTTTTTAATAAGTCGTCCAGCATTAATATATTACGACGTAGTTTTTCCTGTTGCATTTAGAAAACTGAGTGGTGTGAGTTGGTGAGTGTGTGTTGGTTGCATATATTATAATGCCTATCATCATTTACACAGATCGGTCATTGAACCGGAAAAACTGTTTCGTATCTGCAATACACTTCTTTGTACCTCAAACCGTGCATCCGACGACGAAGAGGATATTACGACTCTACCTACTACCCCAATCCCAATTCTAATGTGCAATGTTTTTCAAAGTCATTTTGCAATCGCGTCCCGTTCCTCAACTTCAAAGTTTGAATTAAAAAAATAATACAAAAAAAAAACGGACTAAAGGATGTAAAATGCACATCCCCACACACACTCTCACACACACGACAACGCCATAGAAATTGTATGCGCGAAAATACCCTTAGGCATTTATTCGCGCTTATATCTTAGCCCATGCTAAATAATAATTGCAAGGCGGATGCCGTGAAGGGTAAGCCGGTGCTGCTGCTGCTGCTCTAAAACTTCAGACCGAGAACGAGGACAATAGATTCGCATAAGACGATTTTTTTTTCGTTTTTTTTTTTCTTTTTTGCTGAAATTAATACAAAAGGGATGTGAAGGAAGAAATGTGGCGTTTTATGCGTACTACCTTCGAGTAAGTATATAAATAAATCCAGAGAGCAATAAGGAAAATGTTGTCCTAGGTCTTGAAATGCATTAGAGTCGTTCAGCTGCACAATGTTGTCCCAGATTTGAGAGGATTTTAAACAATGACTGAGTGGAGTCTTGAAGATGGTGTTTGTTTAAAGCAAACGTACCAGGTACCCACGCATGGTGTGTGTGTAGATTTAGATTTCTTGAATGTCTTTAAATTCCAAAGCATTGATTTCCCGAGGAGAACATAATTTTCATCTGATTAAAGGTTATCCATATGTAAGTGGGATGATTGATTATTGGATGATTGGGTTAGAAACAGAGACACTGCTCTCTTCAGATGGTCAATAAAATATATCAAAATGCTAAGGAACCCTTAGTACCCTTTGGTATAATGGTTAGTGCGTTGACTCTTGTAGAGAAGGTCTTGGATTCGATTCGAAGAATTGACAAATCTTCTAAGAATATCTCTTGTGATGAAAAGTGCTGCTCATTATTCATCCATTCCTGGTAACATGCACACAGAAATGGTGGAGTGTTGGGAGTTCTAATTCTAACACAAAATTTATCTTTATGCCAAGGACTAGGACGCAAGTTATTCGCACCGTCACGAATGATTTAAACTAATATCTCCACCTAATTTCAAATTTTCGGAGTATTTAGGAAAAGCAGGTCAAATACAATTCAGTTTACCATGAGTATCTAACTAATCCAACAACCATTTACTAATCATCGAATGCCTACTTTAGGTGGCGCTACAGTTTTGGCAGGGCTTCAACTAACAAGCTTCTCTAGCTAGCTCGGTCGCTAGCTGGGTGTCTCCAGTTTCTCACGTTAAGTTATTTGAGGTCCTCTTCCACTTGTATGCGCCACCTGAGTCGCGGTCTTCTTCTACAGCGACGTCGGTATTGGATTCGAAGACTTTCCGGGCCGGATGATTTGGGTCCATATACGCTTTGCATGACCGAGCCGTCTCAGTCGTTGCACCTTAGCTCATTCTAGGAACGTTTTACTAGCCGCATTACACTACTCAAAACCGTTCGAAAAAATACCTTGCCCTCAGACAGTCAGTCGGCTGTTTTAAGGCCTTTTAGCTAGATACTTCTATAGTATTGTCTGACTTTAGACAGTCAGAAATTTAAAATCCTTCTTCATATGCCAGGAATGAAGCGAAGGCTCTAAATTGACGACAAGAATGTCTATTATAGCTTTAATCCCCCAGAAATAGCTGAGCAGAGCACATATCTATAGTTTGTGGAATGAGGAGATGAACACTCGAAGTGGCGAGTTGCATTCTTCCCTTCAATCAGTTCACCCGTAATATTCCTTTCACTATGAATGCTCAGCAGTTAATCTAGTAACCTAATTTTGGATGTACCGCCAAACACAGAAATTCGTTTACTAAGAAACACAACACGATTATGGAACAATTTACCCTTGCGCGGTTTGCCCTTGCCAAAACCAACCTGCCTAACATTATAAGTGTCTTAATAAGAACTTGACCATGTGTGAATTGTAAATAAAATAAAATGCACGACTGGATCGCACGAACTTGCTCTTATGTAAAAGTACTTTGGAATTTAAGATACATTTTATAAATATAAAACATGAATTTAAAATGAAATTGCCGTCTGATTTCTGGAAAAGTTTGAATTTATGCAAACAAACTTTAAAAAATCGTTTTATTATTAAATAAATAATTTTTTTATATAAGAAATTTCTTTAAAATTTTTCAAGAAAAAAATGTGGGATGCGAATTTTAAGTATTTAATAATATTGATTTTTGGAAATAATTTCAAAAAATAAATCATTCATAGGTTTTGAAGATATTGATTTTTCAAAAAAAAATTTTTTTCAAAACAAACCCAACAAATAATTGTTCGAATATTTTTATATACAATATTATTTTAAACTTAGGGGGAAAGTCGAAAATCAAAAAAACGGTTCTATGACAGGTACCGTTAATAACATTTTGCCCCAAATTTCTTTTTACCAAAATGTAGTCCATGTCCATAATATCACACCTAATTTTTTTTATCAAAATCGTTAGAGCCGTTTTCGAGATAAATAAGATTTTGCATTACGGGTGTATGGGGGGTACCGTTAGTTTTAGAGCTAAAAAAAAAATTTCAATTTCCCCTCTAGGGAATCACCGAAGACCCATAACTACCGAGTTTGAAGAAAATAGGTCTAGTGGGTAAGGCTGTGGAGAGAGGTACAGACATACACTGAAAAAATTTTTGTACATTCTTTTTATGAATGGCGATCATTCAGCTAAAATCATTAGTTTTTAAAGAATATTCATATGAATAATGCACGAATTCATAAAAATTAATTTTTGTTTTAAGACCAAGTCATGATTTTCATGAAAAACCATTCATAAAATCCAAAGCAATAGAATTGTTGTTGGAACATCAGATTATGATATTTTACATTTAAAATATGAACAGTTCATACCAATTTTATTTTAAAGTCTTATGAAAAATTTCTTAAAATGCTTGAAACTGTTCTTTTATTGTAGGAACAAAGTGACTAATTATATGAAACCACATTCATCAACATGAGCAACTGAAATTTTATGAAAAATTACTTTAAATTCTTGAAACTATACATTTTTTACATGCAAAATATCATAAAATGCATGAAACCACATTCATAAACATTTTTTTTGTTGCGAATTCCAAGCAGGAAACTTTTCATTTGAAATATGAACAATTTATACAAAATTTAATATGAAGCTGTATAAAAGATTACTTAAAATTTATGTAACTTTTCATTTGTTACATGCAACATATTTTTCAATGCACGAGTAACGGACATTTTAAGAAAAATTGCTTTAAGTGCTTGAATCCATTCATAGATGCATGCAAAAATAGGCGGGCTAACATTCTCAAGAAAATGTTTGACAAATATGGCTAGATGAATACTCGACGGATTGTG
Organism: Chrysotoxum bicinctum; assembly: GCA_911387755.1. Lineage (NCBI taxonomy): Eukaryota > Metazoa > Arthropoda > Insecta > Diptera > Syrphidae > Chrysotoxum > Chrysotoxum bicinctum. The sequence goes on from OU426990.1 coordinate 29,672,356, forward strand.
AATTAGCGTACGCATTCATCAAACATACTGTTAAACATCACTTCCTTCATTTGTGAATGTATTACTATTAAATGCGTATTAGAAAATATTAACTTTAATTAAGACATAATATAATTGTTAAAAAGAAAACCAATTTAATGCGGCTATGAAAGTCCCGTTGTAGAAATCCGGTGATTTAAGAACTAATTCCTAAAAAATAAGATCACTTTCATATTTTGCATGACTAACACTTAAATTTTAGAAACAGTTTGTTTGTTCACTATTGTGAAAGAATTTATTCCTGAATCGTAGGCATTTTTTCATAAACTGCAAACTCATTACTTGCAATTTATGGAATATTTCTTTAAAGTGCAAAATATTACAGTTATACACCTATGGCTGTAGTCTGTTGTTTTAAGAACTTATTCATAAAAAAAGGAAAATTTTCATGTTTTGTATGACTGACTCTTTAATAGTAGGAAATATGTCATAAACTTTGCGGTTACTTCATGCAATATACTTGTAATATCATATCAAGAGTTCATTTCTTGTTTGATATTACCAGTGTTAAAACGTGTTTTAAAGTTTTCTTTTCCAAGTTTATTTTAAAAATATGTATAAATTTTGAAAGTGTTGCGCATTGTTGACGACGAAAAATTTATTCAACTACTTGATTTATAAAATTTGTAAGTATTTAGTCTATAGGTATCGAATATTTTTCATAAATTCGTTATAATGTATAATATTATTTAATTTTTCTAGATAAAAATGGATTTTGGTGTGTTGTTTGGAAATCGCCCAGAAATTGTCAGCAGATGGACAAATCAAGCCATCCGACTCAATACATTTTTTCTACAAGTAAAACATTTAAGGGACAAGGAGATGAGGGCAATGCTGAAAAAAATAGATGAAGCAGATGTCAAAGTGGTAATTTTATTTTTCTTAGTTCATATATTTATTTCAAAACACATTAAACGTTAACATTAAACTATCATTTTTGATCGCCAACATTTTTTTGTTTTAATGATTACTTTAAGAAAACCACGTTAAATATCCTTGATTAATTGACTTTGTATTTTTATTTTTGTTTTAGATAATAGCTGTGTTTTATTTTCCCCCAGATCTGATCCAGATTGGATCTTTATTCAAAATTACATGTATAACAAAAACAACACAAAGCCCAGTTTTGTTTGTATTTGTTGTTTTACATGTTATTTTGAAAACAAAATCCAATCCGGATCAGATCTGGGGGAAAATAAAATACAGCTAATGCTGCAGTGAAATCAATGTGGTGTCTGGGTAGAATGTTATTCACCCGAAATAATTTTTCACGAAATGTTCGACTGTCGGCCACCCTATACATTTTATTTACATATATATGTTGTACGCAAGAATTTGATATTCAAAAATATATTCAATAAATAGTGGTTCTATTTTTAAATATTTTTCTTTTCTTTTATTTTCTTTTCTTTTCTTTTCTTTAAGTTTTCAGGTATACCATTTTCTTGAAAATAGTTTGTCATCGGGGCTTTTGTATTTCAGGTGGACGTGCACGTATAATTACTTGTTCTTAACACGAATAGAAATCATTGAAAAAAAAAAGGAAAAATCATTAGTTTTATGAAAAAATACCTTAGGTTCCATAATTTCTTACATAAAACTAATGAAAAGATTCATACTAATATAAGAAAAGTTGCATTAAATTAATGATTGTTTCATTATTAAAAAAGAAACTTTTCTTACAATTAATGCAAGCAAATGATAAAAATCATTAAAAATAAAACTATCATTCATTTAATCAATGAAAAACGTAATACATCTTAGGGAACTTTTCCTAGAACAAGTGTCAGAGTTTTTAAGATAATGAAAAAAATCATTTAAAACACAGACCGATTTCATAAAATGAATGAAAAACATCATGAATTCCATGAATTTTTACATACATTGTCTGAAATTGCTCATACTTTTTAAGAACAATAAACATGATTTTCATGATTTTTTACATTAAAACAGTGGATCTGTTCCTTCCATTTATGTCAGAAGGTCATAAAATAAATGAAAAATATAGTAACATTGAATGACAAAATACATGAAATTAAAGCAAAAAATTATGAATTTTATGTTTACTTACTTACATCGAATGAAATAGTTCATATGTTTTGTAAATTATCGAGAGAATTTTTTAATGACTTCCAATCATTAATTTAATGCAGGAATCAATAATTTTAAGAACCTTTTATAGTCGTAGGAACAAATTCATAAAACGTATGTTCAGGGTTTCTTTTTTTTAATGAACTCGATTCTTGGCCCGTTTTTAATGAAGTTTTTCTTTAAAAACATGCAGTTTTTCCTTCGAATCATGTACCTTTTTGGTTCAGTGTACAGACAGACAGACAGACGGAATTGCCGGACCCACTTTTTTCGTCTTCGCTATCATCGTAATGTCAACTTTGATCAAAATCTCGAGTTCGATTTTTTTTCCAAATGCAGAACTTGCCCTATAGTACCTATATCGCAAGTAAAAAGACTACCAGTATTACCTATTTGAAAAATAATGGAACTGTTTGCTAACTTAACTCTCTTACTCGACCTTAGATGGCGTCCACGGTATACGATAAACCATGATAACGTGATCAACCAGTCTTAGATCAGGTCCCTGTTCAAGTACCAGTTATACAAGCACACACTTGGTTGAGGTAGTCGTTTTCTGTTGCATAGTTCGACAAAAGTAGCTTGAAGAATAATCGAGTGGGTTTCCAGTTCCAAAAATGTAGCCAGCGTGTTTTCAGTTTTTCGAACAAGTTAATGCTGCTCGCAGAAATCGTTGTTGAATCTTTTTGTCCAGATACAGAACGCACCGAATATTTCATCCAATTATCAGGCAATGCGCTATCCACACTTTTTACAGAAATTGTAGCCATTACCGGTCAAATTGAACGCTCTGCTTATAAGCGGAATCTTGGCTTTCTTTGCTGTTTATCAGTCTATAAAAGTATTCTTTCATGATCCTCAATACCGACTGTAGAATAGGGGAAGCTGAGCCCCATTCTGGCCACTAATCACTAAGTTAATCGTTTCACACTTTTGTACAATTTTCGGATCGTCAATTGATTCGACCATCAGCTTCTTTTTTTTCTATTTTGTCATCCTGAGAAGTCATTTTTATTCCATTTGGATGGCCGTAGACCTATCCACTGTTTTTAGAGAAGCTCTGATAATTAAATCAAGAGTACACTGATGGGTCTGGCTGCATGTGCCAGTTATTATTCTTCAGCGAACCAGTTTCTTCGTTGTAGTCATTTGGTGAAACCCAGGTCAACAAAGATGATATTCTATAGCATGTTGTCGGTTTTGCCGCAGTGATGGTTCTCTGTACTTGATACTAGTAGTGGACTTGCTGAGAAATTAAGGACGTTGTGATCAGCAAAGGTTTTAGCTATACCAACTCGGAGCGCGAGTCTTTATTGCTCTCTTATCGTTTGGACATAGATATTGGATCATGCTTGGCGTCAATTGCACCATGATCAAATTTGACGGTTCGTGGAGAAATACAAGTCAGTATATCGATACCTTCCCGTAAGAATATATTAAGCGACATTTTTAAAATTGTTCAGAAAACGAAAAAAACGTCTCATTCATTTCTTTTTTCATTTTTTTGTGTATTATATTGGACGAAATAGATTTGTTTCCCGTAAGAATGTATTAAGCGACATTTTTAAATTTGTTTCGTCCAATAAAATAAACAAAAAAATAACTAAATGAGAGGTTTTTTTCGTTTAATGAACAATTTTAAAAATGTCGCTTAATACATTCTTACGGGAAGGTATCGATATGTATACTGAGGTGCTCTATTTGAAGACATCTCGAACCGTAGGAAATTCTAGCAGACCTGTGTCCGTTGAACTCCTTTAAATTTTTGTTACGTTCTTTTGGCAATGGCTCTTATTTGATATGTATTCGGACCTATAGACCAAGTGAATACTTTTCACGTATTAGAGGTTTTTCTTTTTCAGTTCCGAGCAGATCCCGAGTTGTGAAATAAAAATGTGTTTTTCCTTTTTAGCTCAGACTGTTCACAGCTTCGAATATGTGTTTTTAGTTTCGTTCTGAGCGGGTCCAAAGTTCGCTCAGAATACAGTAACTGAGGAGATAGAGTTATCTGCTGAACAGTTGACAGGTGACCCCTATAACAAAAATATCAGAGAATTAAAATGGCGCATGACAATGAGAAAAGTGAGTCTTATTCAGAAGGTAAGATCATATAAGAAATATTTGTACAAATTAAACATAGAAAGTATAATTGTGAACATTGAATATGCCCACATAAAACATCGCGTGCAAAAAGAGCAGACAAATATTCACGTCTTACGCCAAGCGGCTTAAGATCTATTAAATCACATCTAGCATCATATGGTGGACTACAGAACCGCTTTTGAATTTTTTCGATACGAAAACGGGCATTGGCATAAAATGGATTCCATACTACACAACAGTACTCAAGAGATGAACGTATTAACGAAATATATAGTGCCTTCAGAGTATAAGGATCTTGGAAATAGTTTGAATTTCAAAACAAAAAACCTAACATTGAGTTAGCTTTAGATATAATACTCGTATAATCATAGTGCCAGGAGAAATTTAATTGTTCATCGAAAATTACACCCAGATCTTTTTGACGTGATACGCGTTTTAGACTTGTATTCCCAATAGTATAATCAAATACATATAAAAGGATTCAAAATTTTGGATAGGGTTAATAATACCGAACACTTACTGATGTTAAAGAATAGTCCATTGCGATCACACCAATCAGATATATTGTTTAAGTCGTTTTGTAAATCAAAAGCATCGTATTTACACTGAATTTCTTTGAATATTTTAAGGTCATCAGCATATAATAGGCATTGGGAGTGAGCGACATGTGTAGGTAAATCGTTAATAAACAACAGAAATAAAAGTGGACCAAGATGGCTACCTTGTGGAACACCTGAAGAATTTGTTATTTCTGACGAAAGTTTGGATCCAATTTTTACAAATTGCTTTCTTCCAATTAAGTAACTTCTCAACCACAACAATAGTTGTGAGTGAAAACCTAAAAATTTCAGCTATCTATCTATCTATATATCTAGTAGAATGTATTATTTTTATGGCTTAATTTTATTGCAACAGGCCTGAGATGGACTAGTAGCATGACGGTGCTTTCATTCTTCTTCTTCTTCTTCCTTTTCTTCGGCGCTGTTATGATCTCGATGTCGAGGGGATCATAACTCTCCCACGTATCTGCTTCACACTAGTGATCCGCCTGTGGGGTTCGCCGGGTTGACCTCAGAAATCGGCGGCAAGCCTCCCGGTTTTGTATTGTTCCATTTCTGAGGCCAACTGAATGCTGGTGTTTTTGCATTTGTTTGTACCAGGAGTGTTTAGGCCTACCTTTCTTTTTATTCCGAATTGGAACGTTGTATGATATTGCCTTGCGACTTATAGATACTCGTACTATAACACTATAAGGCAAGTTATGCATTCGTAAAAAAAATCGAACTCGAGATTTTGACATTACGATGATAGCGAAGACCAAAAAAGTGGGTCTCGCAATTCTGTCTGTCTGTCTGTCGGTTCGACTACAGCCTAAACGGCTCGGCCGATTTTCTTCAAACTTGGTAGATATGGGGTTTAATTTTTTCCCCCTACACGTTTTTTTCTTTTTTTTTTAAGACTAAAAATAACGGTACCTGCCATACGATTTTTTTCGAAATTTTATAAATATTTTTTTTCCCAAAAACTGTCCAACAGAATTTTTTAAAAAAAATTTGAAAAATTTCGTTTGGTTAAAACTAGCTAATGGTTGAAAAAAAATTTCCAAAAAATTGTTATTTTTGGTAGACCCCCCGGGTCCATTTTTTTTGTTTTCGATTTTCTCCAAAACGGTACAGCCGATTTAAATTATTTTTTTTTATGCTCCTCCAAAATGTGAACATTATAACATATTCAAATTTTCAATTTTTAATTTTTTGGATTTTCAAAAAAAAATTCAAATTTTTTTTTTGGAAACTCAATACATATTTCGAAAAGCCCAATATCGATTTTTTTTCAAACTTGACAAAAAAAAGTTTCTTAACATATCCTACAAGATTTGGGAAAAAAAATTTGTTTTATCTTAAACTAACGGTACCTTCCATACAAATTTTAAAAAATGGTTTTGGAAAATCGTATTTTTCTCGAAAACGGTTCCGAGAATTTTTCTAAAATTTTTTGTCTTTTGATAAATTTTTACGATCTATAATTTAATAAAAAAAATGAAATCTAGATATTACTGACTGTACCTACCATAGAACGATTTTTTCGAATTTTTAATTTTTCATTATCAGAATAACGGATTTTAAAGAAATTTTCTATAAAGAATGTCCTAAATAGTTTAAAAAACATTGCATTTCAAAACATAAAAAAAAAATATTTTTTCAATTTTTAGAAAAAAAGTCATTTTTTTTTTGTTGAAAAATTCGATATCTCAAGAACGGCTTGGTATTTTTCTTTTGGAAATTAGACTCTTAGAAACTTAAGGTTGGCGTACCAAAATTTTTTCTTAAAAATGTTTTGAAAATTTTGTATATATGTAAAAGCGTATTTTTTTAAGGAACCACTACAACGACTTATAATTTTTGTTCTTGCATAAATTCATATTTGCATAGCATTTGTTTTAATCTCTTACTACTAAAAAAATTTAAAAAATTCATTTTATCCTTATGAACAGTTTTCTTTAATAACATCCGTTTTTGAAATTCCTAGTCTATTACATAGGAGCAAGTTCGTGCGACCCAGTCGTGCATTTTTTTTTTATGTATCTGGAACTGGGTTCTTCATTTCCGAAGGTTGTTAGTTCCCTGAATTTGACGCTAGCCTACGAATTGATCCATAAGTTCCGGCCACTTGAGTAGCACTTCACTTATATACATATGAAGCATAGAGCAGCAACACGATCCCACCATATCGTTCTCGATTCGACGCAATCGATTTTTGCTTTGGCCAAGTTGAAATATCCTAACAACTTATCTTTCACTAATATACATAGGTGACCTCCAGATTGTTTTACGTCTTCCAAAACGTCTTGCACTGGTCTGTTGAACCATCAACACCACCATTATTTAAGGTGGCGCTATATCTTAGAATGAATGGACTAGCGCTTCAACCAACAAGTTTCTCCAGGTAGCTTGTCCCTAGCTTTTACATGCCAAATTGATTGAAATCCTATCCTGCCTGCTTGCATCACCTGAGTTGCGGTCTTCCTCTTCTGAGCTATCCCTTGGAATTGGATTTAAGGGCTTACCGGCCGGATCATTTGTGTCCAATCGCTATTCATGACCCAGCCATCTTAGTCGTTGGACTTTAATTCGCTTGAGTAGATCAGTTTCTCCTCGTATTGTTCACCTGGAGGAAACATCCCAAACCGTTCTTATACATTTTTGACGAGGTCCGTGCTTCTGCACAAAGACCGAGATGATAAGATTTTTATAAACGCACCAATGCCATTACGCTTTGTTCTGCCATTATGTCAATATAATCGGCGTATTGGATTGACTTTTGCAGGATTGTGCATCTGCTGTTGACTCGGACTATGACGCTATTCTTTCCACAACGAGGAAGTCGCATGAAAGAACATCGACTTGTCTTGAAGCATTTTCCTACAGTTTCGGAGCAGAGTGGGATTTCCATCGTCATTCTGTGCAAACGGACAAGTTTGTTAGGGATGCCAACACCAGACATTGCTGAACATAGTTAGCCTCTATAGATGCTCTCACGGGCGGCTATGAAATCTATGAAAAAGTGGTAGGTGTCGATTTAAGGTTGTGAATATTTGGTCAAAAGTGCACTCTCCTGGTCTAAAGCCGTTCTAATATGAAATATTTTTAAAAAATACCAAAGAAATGATTGTTATCTTGTTGGTATTTTGCAATTGAAACAAAATTATATAAATCTGTTTTTTTATTAAAGACATCAATCCATTTGAATTTCCTCAAACGAAAAGGGGTAAGTCTCAACAATATGTCAGAAAAAAACCTAAATCGTCACGTATCTTGCATCATTGCCTTTAACAAGACGAATTGAAAACCTCACGCATAGACAACATGTACAGTATCTATAGAACCCCGGATAGCTAGTAGAAGAATCCCGAAAACCAATCACATTATTAATATTAATGGATTGTTTAACACGATAGGCGTACGGGCCAATCCCCTTACCACAGCACTTCCAAAGCCTATATCCTTAGGGAATTGCAATATTTATTTATTCTTCGTTCTTGGCGATGATCTGTCTTTCCCTAAAACTTAAAAAAAATCGTGAGTCGACGACGAACTTGAATATCGCCCCAGGGAGATTCCTGATATTTCTTCATCACTTCTTGAATCCTTCCTGCTGCGGCCTTTTTCTACATCAACTACATAAACTTCTTCAACCCCATCACCCCAACCCTTCTGTGCCTAGTTAGAAGAGTGAAATGTGTCAGTTTTCGGTTGCATTCACCCAACGATTTGTCACGGTTCTGTAAAATAATAAATCGTTTTAGGCTATTTCCTTGACTTCAAGACGCATTTGATTGATCCCGGAATGGAGTAGTGGAATGAATACGAGTACGTGCGCCTTTCTAGCATTTCATTGTGATTTTAAAATTTTTGAAAAATTGTTGCGGCGACACCAATCAAGTATCATCATCAAAGGGTGTTCCATGCCCACTGTTTCCCTATTTTTTTAATTTCTGTTTAGGACATCTGTATGTTTGGATTTGGGTAATTTTGTGGGTAACTATTGTTTCTCGAGGGTCCAAAAACATCAGCACGAAAGATCGTTAATTTTATTTAATTATCAAGGATATTGATTGCTTTGCTAAGTACGTGCGATAAGACCAGGCTGCTGTGATATGATGCTGTATGTCTGATGCCAGACGGCCAGCCATCCTTCCTCCCGGGAGCAGCCCACTAATTATTTATTTTCCCTTCGATGAATAATGATGTGTTAGTCAAGGGCTTGTGATCGGGCTTGAGCCAGTCACAGCGACCAAGAGTCCATTAATTTTCATGCAGTTCAACCAAAGATTGATGCGGTTACGATAAGGTTAATTGGTTTTGGTGTCATGTTATATGGTTTAGATTCTTTGAAAAAAGTAGTTCAATCGGATGGCTCTCATAAATCCCGCTTTTCCAAAGGTACCTACGCATTTACGTGAGAAATGGTCTTTTAGTCTTTTCCATAAATGCATCAAAAACGTATCCAAATTAAGTGATACCCTTTATGGGTGTTCTTCGAAAAAAAAGAAAATTTTATTACTTCATTGGACTTCTTTCCGAGGTGGAGGTCATTTTTACAGAGCCATTTCTCTCGCACATATATCTTTCATTAGGGCACTTATTGTTGTGTATATTCCTTTATTCAATTGGGGGAAAATTAATTTCACAAAATTTTATTTTTATCTCCAATCCATGAAGTGTATCTCTTTCTTCTTGGAACATTGGTCTTTGGTGAAGTTTATGGAATTTCAATAGAAAAGAAGATTCATTTTGATGTTCGTTTAAGTAGTGTTCGAACAAAAAGCAGGGCTTGACCATTTTTTGATGGATGGCAATTAATTTAAGGTGTTCGTCACGTATGTCATTATTTGCTATTATATTGCTGCATGACTCATACGTGATTGTGGTACCTATAAAGGCCTATTTTTTTTATTCTCCAACGTTTAACAATGAGGTTGTTAAAAAGAAGATGAAATTTTGATAGGAAAATGGACAGATATATGAACCTTAATTATAGTTGGTTGGAGGCGGATTTACGACAAGTGACACAAAGGTTGAAAGGGTATAACATATTACAATTTCGGAGGAAAAAGCTTTCGACTCGGTGAGTTTATCGATACATGCTATGGGTTTTCTCTTTTAAATATTAACAGTTTTAACCTTTTTTTCTTAAATTACTAAAAGACCTTTGAATATAAGTTATATGACTTTTTTTGACAATTATAGTTTGAGATTGATTCTTCACAAGTATTATGATTTTCAGCTGTTATTAATGAGACACTTCGTCTATTCTTAAAAAATCGAACTCAAAATGATTTTAGTCAACAATATTGCCTTCGGTCTTATAGTCTAAGCACCTTTAGCTAAGAATGCCTTTATTAACACTTTCATCGTACATGAGTTTAAATGTTTACCCTAATTTTTTTTTAAGAACAAGAAGTAGTCTTAAAGAAATTTGCATGAAACTAAATTTCATCCTCATTGAACAAACCAAATAACGATGCCTGTCATAAATTTTTTTTTTTGAAATATAAAAATAATTTTTTTCTCAAACCTATAAAATTTAAATAAAATACAAAAATTTCATTAAGTAAAAAATAGATAATGGTTGAAAATTTTTTCCGAAAAACCGTAATCTCCCATAGAACGATGTTTTTTTGTTTTTCGATTTTCTCAAAAACTTTTGTATTCGAAAGCTCTAAAGTTCAAATATTGGAATATTTTTTGTTTTAAAATTAAAAAAAAAATACAAATTAAAAAATTTTAAGAATTTTTTGAACTACTTACATATTACATCTCATTATCGGCATAACCGATTTGAATAAAAATTTATGTATGGAAGCTTCTAAAAAGCTTTAGAAACATTGTATATTAAAGCTTTAAAAATATGGAATTTATAAATTTTTTGAAAATAAATATAAGTTATAGATTTAATGAGATAAAAATGTTCAAATGTATAAAATTTCTTTAAAATTTTTCTATAAGAAAATTTTAGATGCCGATTCTAAGTATTTAATAATATAGATTTTAGGAAATAATTTCAAGAACTTATCTTTCACACGCCTTCAAGGTATTGATTTTTCAAGAAAAGAAATTTAGAATTTCGTTTTCAAAAACCCAAAAAGGGGAGAGTACGATAACTTAGGCGCCAAAAATTGATAACGGATTTTTGTAGAAGGGTTAAATACAAGCGTTTTTTACTATGGGAGGGGGGGGTCTATCTCGCCCCGTTTAGGAGGTAGGGGCGATTTTAGAAAAAATGACTTAAATTGAAAACAAAAATATTAAAAAACAACGGTAATACTTAAAATAAAATACTATACCGGTTTTGAAAGCCAGAAGTCTGTTCTATAATCGTAAATTTAAATTAAATTATTTATGTCAATAGTTTTTGAAAAATTTGCATGCAAACTCAAAATTTTGTTAAAAAAAATGAAAAAAAAAAGTTTAGACCAATTTTTTTTCAAAATTGTAAAATGAAGTGCTCAATTGGCTTTTTGTGGTCAATGCTACTATTAATTCTGAATCGAACACAAAAAACCGAATGGTCTTATCCCTTCTAGTTTTTGAGAAAATCGAAAATTACTAAAACTACGTTTTATGAAATTTTTGATTTTTTGTAGTTAACTACGGTGATTTCATTTTGAGGATTAATGTTAATGTGGTTCATTTGTAGGTAAAGTACAGCAAATCATTTAGGGTTACCAAGAATGCACCAGAGGAGGTAGAATTGCATGGCATTTCGCGTCTCAGTCAGTCAGTTTGTGAGTAAGTCAGGTGTTACTTAAAAATAGTCAAGTCAATTTTTCAATGTTCAATGTATTAAAACCGTGTTTACAGGCATTTTGATCACAAAAAAAAAATTATAGCAAGCACCTCCCGAATCTCTAGCCAATATTGAGGCCCATGGAAAAATGTGCCTATAGATGGGTTTATTGCTCTGAGATTAACTTTAATATGGATTGCACCAGAGAAACTTTTAAATCATTAGTTTTAAGCAAAATTTAAGTAACGTTATTTATTAAAATAAAAGATTAACTATGTAAATCATTTAAATGTAATTTGAATTTTATATACCCACCTACAAATTTGTAACTATATATTTACTTATGTATCTTAGTCTGTAAGAGTATAATATTATGCTCTGGTTGATGAATAAATAATAATAATAATATTGTATTCTTACAATTTTTGTCACCTTTTTGAGTTGGAGTTGAGGGGAGTTCACGCTTTAGTTGGAATTAGACCAATTTCTTCTAAGAACGCGATGCTTTTGAAATATTTTTTTTGAAATATTGAAAAGTTATTTAATTTAGGATGAAGTAGTGGATGCTTAGTCGCCATTCTTTATTCAAAGAAAAAATACTTCACTCTTACAAAGGTTGAATAACGAATGACCTTGGTAAACAATAACCTGTACCATATTAGCATTAAAAATGTTAGACACAAACAATAAACATACATATTAATTAAGGAATTATATAAATTTGCTGCATTCGTACAGTAGTACATAGGTAATGTGAATTTTTCATAATGTATTAAATTTTCATGTCTGAACATTTTAAATGAGCAACTTTGGGCTACGTAAATACATATATTTAGTAGACATTGGATATAGACCATATGGTAAATTCAAAGTTTCTTTAAATCCAGATTCTGTAAATGCAAAAGAAACCTTGCATACACCCAACCTCGCACCTACCCCAAATCCTATAGTGTGCCCAGGCAGGGGGGTTGCAGGGGGGCAGCATGCCCCCCCATACATATCTCACTGTTTATACGCTGTAATGCGTAAGTAAGCAAAAAAAGCAAATATCCCATAAAAAAGTAGTTTTAGTTATTTTCAATTTTCTCAAAAACTAGACGACATAAAATCATCTAGTTTTCAGTTTTTGAATAAGAATAAATTAGAGCAACGAATTTTAGGAAAAATAATAATATATAACTTTGCAGTTTTGAAAAATTAAACTTTAAAATTTTTTTTTATGTCTTTTTTCACCAAAATTTGAGTTTAAAACTCGTTTTTTCAAAAACTGTGCATAGATTCTACTTGATTTAAAAATTATCTAATAGACCAGAGTATTGGCTTTAAAAAAAGATATAATACTTAATTGTAAGTATTACCGTTATTTTTTAATATTTTTGTTTCCATTTTAGTACCTTTTTTATAAAATTGCCCCTCCCGCCCAAACGGGGGGAGATAGACCCCCCCCTTCCATAGTAAAAAATGCTTGTATTGAACTGTTCTACAAAAAACCGTTATAATTTCTTGGCGCCTAAGTTATCGTACTCTTGCCCCCAAAAAATATTTTTTCGAATATTCTTATTTTATTTTTATATTATTTGAAGTTTAAAAAAGCTCCTGTATAAAAATTTTGGTCGCTATAGAGCTGTTTATGAAAAAGTGGAAAATAAATTAAAAGGTTCTACGACAGGTAGCGTTGATAACATTATGTTCCTAAAATTTTTACTTGCGACTTATAGGTACTATAAGGCAAGTTATGCATTCGGAAAAAAAATCGAACTCGAGGTTTTGATCAAAGTTGACATTACGACAATAGCGAAGACCAAAAAAGTGGGTCACGCAATTCTGTCTGTCTGTCTGTCTGTTCCACTACAGCTAAACGGCTCGGCCGATTTTCTTTAAACTCGGTAGATATGGGTTTTATTTTTTTTCCCCCGGATGGTTTTTGATTTGATTTTTTAAGACCAAAAATAACGATACCTGCCATCCGATTTTTTTTCCAAATTTTATAAATATTTTTTTGCTCAAAAACTGTCCAATAGATTTAAAAAAAAAATCATAAAATTTCACTTAGTTAAACCTAAGTAATGAATGAAAACAAATTTCCAAAAAAATATTATTTTTGGTAGATACCCCCTTGGCACCATTTTTTTAGTTTTTGATTTTCTCAAAGACGGTACGACTGATTTTTATCACTTTTTTATGTTAAGGCTCCCCAGTAGTTAAAATATGATTGTGTATTCAAATTTTCAAAAAAAAATTTTTTGGATTTTTAACAAAATTTTCAAATTTTTTTTTTTGAAAACTCATTATTTCGAAAACCGCATACTGGATTTTTTAAAGTTTGATAAATAAAAGTTTCTTAAAATAAACTACAAGATATGAAAAACAAAAATTTATTTTACCTAAAAATAACGGTACCCTCCATACAAATGTTAAAAAATGGTTTTCGAAAATCAGATTTTTCTCGAAAACGGTTCCTAGAATTTTACTTAAATTTTTAGTCTTTCGATTAATTTTTATGATCTATAATTTAATACAAAAAATTTAGAAAACAAGACATTACTGACTGTACCTACCATAGAACGGTTTTTTTAAATTTTAAATTACTCATTATCGCCATAACGGATTTTAATGAAATTTTTTATAAAGATGCTTCTAAAAAACATTAAGAAACATTGCATTTCAAAACTTTAAAAAAAATATTTTTTTGAATTTTTGAAAAAAATACTTAATCATTTTTTTTTGGAAAATTCGATATCTCAAAAATGGGTCAATATTTTTTTGGAAATTTAATTTTCATTCGTATAATAATAAAAACCTAAAGTTGACGTACCAAGTTTCTTTTTTAAATATTTAAAAAAAATTATATATAAAACCTTATTTTATTAAGAGACCACTACAATGACTTATAATTTTTGTTCTTGCATAAATTCATTTTTGCATATCATTTTGTTTATATCTCTTACTACTAAAAGAATTAAAAAAATTATGATAATTTTATCCTTATGAACAGTTTTTTCTAATAACATTCGTTTTTTAAAATTCCTAGTCTATTACATAGGAGCAAGTTCGTGCGACCCAGTCGTGAATTTTATTTTAGGGTGAATTTCGTTCAACCCAACTGCATTAGACTTTATAGAAAGCACACTTTTCAAAACATCAGCACTATCTACACAAGCAAAACTAAAACCAGATTCGTCTGACTGACGAATTTTATGGCCTATGACATTCTGTTTTTAGCTCGAAACTATTACAAAAAAATGTATTAGCATTTTAAAAACAAATTTGGAGCTTCGGCACATTTTCATTAATAACATTTATTTTTTAAATTCTTAATTTATTTATCATACATAATTGCCAGTTCGGGCATCCAGTCGTGCATTTTATTTTTGTCTTATTATGAAAGCTCGATTTACCTAAAAGTTTTACAACAAGTATTATTTAAAGTTGGTAACAAAAAAAAACGTATCGTTTTAGACTATGAACAAACAGTTATACCCTACACATACCATCTTTGTTTCAATCACAGTAATTAATTAAAAAATAAAATGCACGACTGGGTCGCACGAATTTGCTCCTATGTAATAGACTAGGAATTTTAAAAACGAATCTTATTAGAGAAAAGCTGTTCATAAGCATAAAATGAATTTTTAAATTCTTTTAGTAGTAAGAGACAAAAATATAATGCTATCCAAATATTATTAATTTATGCAAGAACAAAAATTATAAGTCGTTGTAGTGGTTTCTTAAAAAAAAGCTTTTATGTACAAACTTTTTCAAAGCTTTTTAAGAAAAAATTTTGGTACGCCAAATTAAAGTTTTATTATTGTTCGAATAAAAATAAAATTAAAAAAAACAAAAATATTGAGCCGTTTCTGATATATCGAATTTTCAAAAAAAAAAAGAAAAAATAAATTTTTTTTTTTTTAAAAATTCAAAAATTATTTATTTTAAAGTTTTGAAATGCAATGTGTTTTAGACTCTTTAGAAGCTTCTCTATAAAAATTTTCATTAAGAGCCGTTATGTGGATAATGAGAAGTTCAAAATTCGAAAAAATGGTTCTATGGTAGGTACAAGCTGTAATATCTTAATTTCATTTTTTTTTTATTAAATTAAAGATCGTAAGAATTAATTGAAAGAAAAAAAAATTTATCAAAATTCTCGGAACCGTTTTCGAGAAAAATACGATTTTTGAAAACCATTTTTTTTAATTTTTTTAGCATTTGTATGGTAGGTACCTTTATTTTTAGGTAAAATAAATTTTTTTTTCTCACACCTTGTAGATTATATTGAGAAACTTTTATTCATCAAGATTAAAGAAAATCTACCGAGGGGTTTTCGAAATATTGAGTTTTGAAAAAAAAATTTGAAGTTATTTTTAAAACTCCAAAAAAAAATTGTTTAAAAAGTTGAGTACATAATTCTCTTCAGGTTTTTAGGGAGCCTTAGCAAAAAAAAAGTTATCAAAATCGGTTATACCGTTTTTGAGAAAATCAAAAACAAAAAAAATGGTTTCATGGGGGTTACCTTCAATAACCATTTTTCTGAAATTTTTTTTCAATTATTACCTAGCTTTAATTAAATTAAATTTTTTTGTGTTTTTATTTTTAAAATCTGTCGAACAGTTTTTGAGAAAAAAAAATGTTTATAAAATTTCGATAAAAATTCGTATGGTAGGTACCGTTATTTTTGGTCTCAAAAAATTAAATCAAAAAACATCCAGGGGGAAAAAATTAAAACCCATATCTACCAAGTTTGAAGAAAATCGGCCGAGCCGTTTAGCTGCAATCGAACGGACAGACAGACAGATAGACAGACAGACAGACAGACAGAATTGCGAGACCCACTTTTTTAGTCTTCGCGATCATCGTAATGTCAACTTTGATCAAAATTTCGAGTTCGATTTTTTTTACGAATGCATAACTTGCACGCAAGTAAAAAGTGGTTCAATTAACGTATTCTATATACATTGTCATACATACGAGTACAATAAAGGTACACATGAATCAGAATATAATTAAAAATTTCCCTTAGGGGGTCTTACATATTTTGTATTATATTTTGGTAAAAAAGAAACCGATATTATGTCAATATTGTACAATGTATGATGGCATGTACATTAAATGACAAAAAAAAAACTGCCAATCATCACTCAATTCCAAAGGACATCTCGTTCGTAACATGAGATATCACTCAATGACGCATAGCTTTCCGTTGCATATTACAACGTAAAATAACGATTCCTGTGAGCAAGATTGAATGAAAAATGATTTTTTTTGAAAATAAATAAATACAAAATATAAAAAATAACTAAAAATGGCAAACATCATACATCATCATCATCATCACGGAATTCAATCCATTCACAGTTGAACACATGTATTAAAATGAATGAATGCAATTCAGGATACAATATAAAAAAATACAACTCTACGATGAAACCCTCTCTATAATGATGTTTTGTACATTTCTTACCCTTTTTCCTTTTAATACCACATAATACAGAACACACACCCTTCACACAATTCCACAAATGACACACAATTATAGTTTAAATTGATGGCGAAAATGTTGTCAATATTATATCGGAATTGATCATTTATCAATTTTTAAGAATCGTTTGTGTGCTGTCTTTTTGTAGGGTTTGTGTATTTGGTGTCATCATCGTCACGATTTTTTTTATATTGGGCCCTGTATTGTCCCTTTGTCAAAAATAATGATGTGATTTTCTCGGATGTACATATGTATTTTGTAACTCAGACCTCTTAAATCTAAGTACTCGAAAAAAATTATAATCGCACCACCTAAAAGGCAACTTATTACTCACAAAATGTCAGTTACTCGTAGTTTATTTAATCAAGCATTGGTGATTTTAAATGAATTTTTAAAGTCTTAAAAATGCTTCGTAAATGCTAACGGTACCTGCTACATAACCTTCATGCAAAATTTTATTTATCTCCAAAAAAGCTCTAACGATTTTGATAAAAAAAAATTGAGTATGCTATTATACGGACATGTACATACTACATTTTAGTCAAACAAAATTTTAAGGAAAAATGATATTAACGGTACATGTCATAGAACGTTTTTTTTATTTTAGATTTTCTAATTAACGCTCCCTTGCTACCTTGAAATTGCAAAAAATATTATATATACAAATTTTCGCAAAAAAAATTGTTTTTGGATTTAAAACAAAAAATAATTTTTTTTTTCAAAAATCAATATTTACAAAATTCTGTCAGTTGTACTGGTTGCTGATGATTCGCATCTGGCACTTGGATTATTAGGCTTCAAGCTAGCCCCACTATTCGGCTGTCGGGCATATGACTGGATCTAAAGGTACAACGAGCCTGGTGGCACTAATCGGCAGGTACAAATCGCCCCTGGTGCCACTAATCAGCAGATACTATACGCACTAATCAACAGGTACAAATCGCCCCTGGTGGCACTAATCAGCAGGTATTATACGCCCCTGGTGGCTCTATAACAGCAGGCTAAACGCTCTGGTAGATCAGTAGGTACCGAAGCTCCTGGTGGCAATTAGGACATTAAACTTAGACCCCTTACCACTGATGGGCGGAAGCCTCGCAAAAGCAAGAAAAGCTAAAGTGACCAATTCGTCTCCACTTGTCTATGACTGGGGCTTCGAATGATTGATGCAATCAATTTACTGTGCCGCCTGACTGTGTGTATCTATGATCGAAAGGGTACTTTTCGTTCACCCAAGTAGGTCCTCATGATGACTTTTCAGTAAAAACTGAATGTGAACTATGTATGTGGCGAACGAAAAATATAAAAGTAGATTATTTTTTTGTGACGTCATGTATCCATGGTGCTTGTGAATCGAATTTGGTAAATTACAATTTTACTTGTAATACCAAAACAACATGAAGTGGAGAAGCATGGAACGCTTTGTTACAAGTTTTTGAAATAAGAAATTGATTTAATAATAAACTTTTTTCTTTTATTAAATCTATGTTCTTACGTATATCTATTTTTAATTTAATTTTATGTTTGACATTTTTATGAGAGCAAGTCGGGTATTTTATTTTTTAAATTTATGGAACAGTTTTAAAAAAAAAAAAATATTTTCTAAAACTTCGAAAACAAATTGTATGAAACGCACTGTTTAAAAAATAAAATGCACGATTGGGTCGCACGAACTTGTTCTTATTTAAATGACTTTAGAATTTCAAAAATGAAGGTTATTAGGGAAAAACTGTTTATAAGGATACAATTCATTTTTGCCATGTGATTCAAACAAATATTAGTTTATGCAAGAACACAAATTATAATTCGTTGTAGCGGTTTCTTAAATAAATAAGCTTTTATGTACAACATTTTTTAGAAAAAAATTTGGTACGCAAACTAAAACTTTTTATTATTGTACGAAAAAAAAATAAATTTTATCGAATTTTCAAAAGAAAAATACATTTTCTTTTTTAATTCAAAAACTATTTTTTTTTAAGTTGTGATATACAATGTTTTTCACACTTTTTTGAAGCTTCTCAATGAAAAATTTCATTAAAATCCGTTTTGCCGATAATGAGAAATTCTAAATTTGAAAAAAATGGTTCTATAGTAGGTACAGTCATATCTTAATTTCAATTTTTTTTTATTAAATTATAGAATATAGATCGTAAAAATTAATCAAAAGAAAAAAATTTTTATCAAAATTCAATAGGCCGTTTTCAAGAAATATACGATTGTTGAAAACCATTTTAAACATTTTTTGTATGGTGGGTACCTTTATTATTTTTTTCTCACATCTTGTAGATTGTAGATTTTATTTAGCAAGCTTAATAAAAATTGAGCATGGAGTTTTCCACATATTGAGTTTTCAAAAAAAAAAAAAACATTTGAAAATTATTTTAAAAATCCAAAAATATTTTCTTTTTTGAAAATTTGAATACGTAATAATATTCAAACTTTTGGAGAGCCTTAGCATAAAAAAACGATCAAAATCGGATATACCGTTTTTGAGAACATAAAAAAAACAAAAGAATGGTTCCTTGGGGGGTACCAATATTAACCATTTTTCCGAAAAAAAACTTTAACCATTAGATACCTAGCTCTGTCTTACAGTTTTTGAGAAAAAAAAATTATAAAATTTGGAAAACATTTCGTAGGTATCGTTATTTTTTGTCTTAAAAAAAAGTAAAAAACATACAGAAAGAGAGACAGAATTGCGAGACCCAATTTTTTCATCTTCGCTATCATCGTAATGTCAACTTTGATCAAAATCTCGAGTTAGATTTTTTTTACGAATGCATAACTTGCCTTATACGCAGTACCTTTAAGTCGCAAGTAAAAACAGATAGCTAGCTAGGGGAAAAGAAAATAAATATATAAGAGGTCATTCAGGTTCGTAAAAAGCCTAGGCCTATAGTGACTTTCAAATCTGAACCATTCCTGTGTGCGTTTTAGCAAGATAGGAAAGAAGAGGAAGACTTAATCTCTTTTGAAGTTTCTATAATGACTTTTAATTCGCATTTCTTTAGAATTAAGCAACAGTCTTCCTTCTTATTATTTAAACCACATGTTCTTGATTCGTAAAAAACTCTTTTATTTCAAAAACTATCAAAAACTACTTTAACGATTTTAGTACAAAAATTCAGTATACTAGGTATTGTATTTAGACCTGTTCTTGGTTAATTAACAAAATATCAACAAAAACTGTTATTTACCTACTGCCATCACAGAATATTTTCGTCTTTATTATAAACGGGTGCTTCAATTTCAATCAAAATTTTGATTTACGATCTCCTTTAAACTCAAAATTAAAATTCAAAAAATTTCGAAAAATAGTCTTTCGAACTTTGAAAAAAAAACATTTTTGTTTTTGAAAATCTGTATCTCGAAAACGGAGGGATGTTTTTTTTTAATTAAATTGTAGGTATTCATGTTTTAATATTTTTTTTTAAATTCCAAGCATCTGAAGACCAAGTAGTTTGGTTGTTTTATTATTTTATGTTTCCAATACATCAGAGTGACTTTAATTTTATAAAAAAATAAGACTCCGGAAAAAACCTTTCTCTCTAATGTAGACATTTAAAACTTTAAAACGTATAGTAATGCCACAATCGCTCTGTTACAATAGTCTTCACAATAAATAATCTCAAGACAAACAAATCACTAAAATCGTCCTAAGCTAAGCTGGCACTCCCAGTCCCTATAGCCGGGATTCTTTCCATTGTCCATAGTAATAATAATAATGTATCATTATCATCTACAAGGCGACCACAGATTGTACACAAGGTCTTAAGCGCCTCAGCTTTTGTAAGAGAGTCATTGCTTGCACATTGCCACTTTATTTGATATACGAGTATATGCTACCAAAACCATTGTGGTAATAATTCAGCGAATAATAGCTATCGCCGTAATAAATTCATTTTACGCCAAGTGTCGACGAGGGAATTGCATAAATTGGCTAAAATCTCGAATTGGATAATTGCCAAGAGACCAAAGACACTGCGGTTGCATAAATTTCGCTAAATAATTGTCGTGTTTGCGACTTTGGCGCACCAACATTCACTTCTCAATTAACATAAGTTTTTGCTTTGCATCTTATAAATCCTCTTAGCTTAAGAATTTCAAAATTTGATAGAAATAAATTGACCCGAGAAATGTCAAATGTCATCAAATTGTTGAATGTAAATTCAATTCCATTATTCGAGTTAATTGAAAATAAAAAAGCAAACAAACACATCTACCTACTCGTACACAAAATAACGAACCCTTGAATGTTAATTATAATTTTTTGTTTGAATTTTATGGCCGATTAGATTAGACAGAGACTTGACATGGGAAGAATATTTTGTGTTGTTGTAGCCAGAATTATTATAAATGTCATCGGGGTAGCAAAGCAACAAACATATCTTTTGTGTCACGCAATGCAACAATCTATGTATCTATAATGAAGGCTAAGGGTAGTTACTTACAACTCTGATATCGTTTATTTTCATTAAGGGACTTATGCCATATGAATTTGTGTTATGAGACTGTACTTGCTTCTTATAGCGATGACGAAAAGACAATTTAAACGACTTCAGGTGTTCACAAACCGTAAACCACCCTTTTGTGTGTTATCTTTATGAGTTGGTGTAAAAAAGAAGAATTATGTGCAACTGTGAAATTCATCGTTTAATTGATAAAATACTTCGACAATAAACAAACAATCCTTGCGTATGTATAATTGCTTTTGGATTCTTTTTTCTTGCGAGGGCTGCATATAATTAGAATTAATTATTGCTATTCTTTTGTGTTGCAGGATTTATAGAGGGTAGATGGAATTTACTTTTATAAATACATACTTGGCTTATTCGGGTGAAAAGCAATACTATTGTTACGAGTCACTTTTAAGTAGATTATAGAGATTTTTTTTAAAGGCTGAGATAGACTCTTCAGTGTCAAGTATTGTTCTAAGAGAAAGGTTGGGTTAGGGTGACTCAATTTTCAAAGATCAGAGCCAAGAAGATCGTTAGGGAAGTATCGATCACAATGAGTATATGACTCCATTGCATTTATCAAACCAACCATCGGGAAGTACATGTATATTACATAGTGCACGTTCGCGAACCTTGTCCTAAGTTTAACCTGAAGAGGCCGTGACCTGGGTCATTGTAAAAACAACAAATCCTGAGAAGATCTATCGAACTCCCTTTGAGAAGCTAGAGTCTGCTAAAGAAATAATATAATAGTCAAACAGATTTCATTTCTTATCATAAGATGAATTAATCATCCGAATCATTTATCAATAATAAATTGATTTTTGATAAATATTGGAATTTTAAAATTGAATTTAAATCAATATCAGTTTGAGTAATACTCTAATTTTCATACTTTAAGCGTCGCTGAAAGGTTTTACCTTTACCTCGTATTAAATACGTACTCGTATTCTATTCTATTCTTCCTATCAATATTTTTCAATTTTCTTGTAACTCACCTAGGTACTGAAAACATATTTATCAATTGGGTTGTTAAATAATATCAAATTTCAATATTTATCAGTTGATAATTATTTACATCATTAAAAGTAATGAATATACAGTGACTCTGTAGGCACTAAACTATTAAATATTATTTCCGTTTCTCCAGACTTTTAAGCTATAATATTCGAGACTAAACTTATATATCACTAATGGAGGTCCAGGATAGAAATAGAGTATTTCCTATCAAGCATATATTCAGCGAACGATATTATGATAAATGCCCGTCATGTTAGCACTACCACTTCAAAATTTTAAAGATGTATAATTGAATTTGTGGTAAAATTGTCGTGAAACGAAAAAATTGTTCGCGCTTGTTTTTTTAAAATTAACCCCTGGTAATGCCGACTTGACAGTCAAATGAGTACTACCACCCCTAAAAATAGGATAAAATGAACTAGAAAATGAAAACGGCAGTGTTAATAATAAATTATTGTAAATTTGTAGTAAATATGTTGTGTAAGACCCAAAATTTTAAAAAAAAACCTCCCCTGGTTTTGCTAATTTGGCAGCCAAGTATAACTAAAGGATTAATTTTTAAAAAACAAGCACGTTTTTTTTTTCGTTTCACAGCCAATTTAGACTTGATGATTGGATATACTCTTGCTTAGACTTTCCAACCAGCATTTAATGGTGGTAGCCTGGCAGCGATCGATGTGGCGCAATATTTCGGTAACAAAGTCGTTTAAATGTTCTTAGTTTCACTTCGTTTCAGGTCCTGGATGATATCTACACAAAAATAGTTCTAACACAAAGAAATAAAATAAGTAAGAGGGAATATATCTAGACAATTCAGTAATTGTAAAGTTGGTGTTGAATGACTAATAGACAAGTTTTTCAAGCTAGACGAATAACTACAAAAAATCCCAAAGTGTTGCCTTGGATTTGTCGCATTAGAAAATAAGATTAGGCCCTTGATTTTCAGTTCTGAAATATCATTAAGCTTGTCAAGAAAGCCTTTACTATGATTGTCCACATATTGTAGCTAGTTATCGACAGTGGAAACTAACAACTGCTGAATTATTTTCCAGCTATACCATTCAAATGCGATAGTGAGTTTTCTGAGGACTATTAGTGTTTCCGAATGCTATTAAACCTCAATGTATTGTCGGGGTCTGGAACTGACCTGATATCATTTTTTCGAGAAGTAACACCCCTGGAATATTTAGTTCATTTGATTGTCACGCCAACTTATCAGTCGCTACCACCTTAAAAAAAATCAGGAGACTGCTTCTTACTAGGATAATATATTTCTAGATTTAATACTTCAATCTTCAAGTTAAAATGCTTGACTTCCAATCCAGTTAGAAAAATCGAGGATATAATATTTTTCTTGGTATCTGAAAGAGGCATATTGACTCTTTCTGCAAATGAGTTACAAAGGGCTAAAGTTGGCCTGATCAGTTCATCTGACCGTTCATCAATGCATAATTTGGATATTGATTTTGAAGTTAGTTTTTAGACTTGTGGGCTCACTCAATAGCCTCTGACTGTTATGAGGTATATAGTTCTTATCTTGGTTTTTTTTCAAAATTTCCCTGACTGCCAACAATAATCACTATTTAACTTTTTTGCTGATCGTTAAGACTTAGACTAATTGAAAAACTCTTCAAGAGTAATCATGTATGTTAAAAGTTTCTTACATATGCGTGAAAGGCTATGTCCTACATAGTTCTTAAATGTAAATTTTGCAGATTAAATTTCGATACAAAATTACACTTTGATACTTTGCACTAGTAAAAAGTATTTTCCTGATGAGATGAAGTGTATAGAGTAAAATGAGATATTTTAGGTTTGGTAGTCAAAATTATCAGTTCAGTTTCACTTAAGCTAACTAACGGCTCCCAACTCGCGAATGAGTTATATAACTTTTCCAATTCTCAAGATATCGAGATTATACTTATCATAGATGCTAAGATTCTTAACACCAATAGTTCCAAATTATCCCCATATGTTTCATTCTTCATGCCAAATCCTCCCATTTTTTCGAGAATTTTTTGCATTTCTAATAGTTATAGAATATCATAATCTTTGCAAAAATAAGACCTACAGCTTTATAATTATAATGATTGCTTAGAGCTAAGTAGAACGTGTTTTAATGTTTTAAGGACTATAAAAGTAAAGCATATTGGACGGAAATCCTTTCAGAAATAAGTTTTTTTTTTATTTTATTTGGACTACCAGAAGTATGTGAATAACAGAACGATTTATCTTTTCTTAAATGTTAAATGTATACAATTTACTCGTGACAATTTCAGTTTCATTCCTTCCCTTAATTCCAATTCCACCGTTATACTTATTCTTCTACGAATTCTCATTTTACCCTTGATCCCAGATTTGGACGCACTTTCAAGTATAGAGATTCTTTTTTTAGCCGCACTACACGAATATGAAAATGTTTGCATTGCTCTGTTTTGATATTCAAAGCTTCAAAACCAAGATGCATTGGTATCTCTTCTTTAATCTATCCCTTTTTTCCTAATCCTCGCACTGCGATTATTCACTTTGAGAGTAGTTGAACTAAGTTTATTATAAAAAAATAATCAAAAATTTAAAGTCTTCTACAAAGTATAATTCTGAAGTAAAACTCTCTTCCAAAAAGTGCTTTCAGATTCAGGACACTTTTTGAATGACAGCGTAATGAGGACAATAAAGAAACGAACCAAAGCCTCAGTGATTACGATCTCAAATAAACTGATAAACTTTCCTCATTCCTGGACTGCCCATATCTATGATGTACTTAATATCCGCCTATTCCACATGCATATGCAGGTGAGGCATTCTTGTTGACCCTCACATAAAAACAAACAGGATATTACACTTATTCCTCGTTTATTAAATTAAAGTCCATTAGAATTGACAAGAATTTCTGTTTGTTTGTTCTCTGCTTGCGTGACAAACCGCAGCTTAAAATACGTCCACATTTTCCTTTTTGTGTTTTATTGACGACGAAAAGTTCAAAGGTTACACCAAGAACAACATGTTAGAATACGCGAGTATACGGTAATTAAAAGTTATATTCAGATTTCAATATTTGACAGCTAGTAATCAATTATTGTTGTCAAAATGAAAAGATTCAGAAACACAGCCCATCCTTGAGTAGATAATAATTTGCAATTATAATATCTCTGCACTCACCGCACCGTACATTGTCAATTAGACTGTCAATTGCATATGTAAATTGATACATTTGTTGCAGGTGACTTACTGATTGCATTACTCAATAAAATAATTGTGAATTCTGTTATTGCCCAGGACACTTGTAATTATAAAGCCATCTCGATACCTCGATGGGGGGTAAGCCATAGTATTCCATTTCCACGTATATCTAATTTTAGGAAAGGTATATCGGTGTTCATGCAAATTGGACTTCGTTTCGGATCATTAAGTTTCTGGGTTTCAATAACTTCTTTTTTTTCAATTTATTTGTGTTGGTCCTGTTTCTGTTCCTGTGATCAGGGACAGATGGTTCTTGAAAGAAGGTAGTTTTAAAGTGTGACATATGATTCGACAATAATGTCATATACGATTTCCTAATGACTAACGTGTGATTGGCAAGGTAGTAAACTTTTGGAAGGCTAATGAAGTTATACGTTTTTTATTATTAGACTGGACTTTATGGGTCTGATAATGTTTTCAGGTGTCGACAAGAAAAAGTCAACAGAGCAATTAAGGTCTATTAAATTGACATATGGTCCAATGGAGTTCTATTTTCTTAATCGAAAATCCAAATACACCGGTAATTTTGTATAAACTATGTTTGTGTGTTATGTAGTGGCCTGTGTAACTTACGGGTGGCGTAAAATTATAAAAAAAATTTGAATTGGTCACATTTTGTTAGAAATGAAAAAAAAAATGAGTTCTGTTTTCACGAAAAGTTCATTTTAAGATGAAAAATTGATAATATCGGTCCAATGATGCACCTCTCGTGTTGATGCACATTTTTGTGTTCCTTAGACGACTGCAAATTGGCGATTTCATCTTCCATGTTAACTTTCAAGACTTGCAGACTTGAATCCAGCAGAAATTTTCCAGACAAACACTGACTACTGCACTCCTACTGTGGGCATCAGAAAGGACTGGAAAAAAAAGGTTGTGATGAGAAACTTCGACACAACCATCTTTACTGGTGGCTGAAATATGGATTGCGGATTCGAATCGAGAATTTTTTGTGAAACTTTAATTGTTTAATTGTCTCCATAATTGTTTTCGGTACCTGATTTTTCCGGTGTCTTTCAATCTAAGCTACTGGTAGTAAGGAGAGCATTCACAAAAATTAATCAGATCAAAATAAAAACAGGAATACGCCCATTCTAAAGGGCAGCGAGGCGGCTGTTTAAGCCACAAGGCAAGAGCTTGCGAGGCTTCATATGTAACTAATGTAACTCTTATTTAGAACAGAGAAAAATAACTGGGCTGAAGAGCTAGCCAGAAAAGGATCAATTCTTCATAGCTCACTTGCGGTAAGAGTTAATATTCCTCTTGGTGCTATAAATGGCAAAATCTTCTCAATTTTTCTCACAGAATCAAACAGTAGGTAGATTGGCCCCAAATATGTATTGTAATATCCAGACCCAAGTAATACATAGCCAAGGAAAATGCAAAATACCCTGGACAATGGCCAATAGAGGAACATACATCAAAGCTGGGCATTCATTACAATGTTCATGGTCGTAGTTGTGGTTATCAAGAGGAAAAGGAATCAGTAAGTCATTTCATCTGTAAATGTCCTGCTCTGGCTAGAATTAAAGTCCAACTATTCATAAAGATATTCCTCGATGACATTAACGAACTATCTGAACTGAAGATCAAAGACTTAATCTCTTTTCTTAACAGGACGATGTGGCTTTGAGAAGAACTTCGGTAAACCGGGTACTCCTCGATCTTAAGACCGCGAGTTAGCAAACTTCAGGTAGAGGTGAGCTCAAGAATTCATATGTCATTAAATCCACAGGTCAAATAAGTTTATGGTATCAAACCGGCCGGCGCACTCTAGCGCTAATTCAGCTACTGAGCAAGGCATTCTCATGAGCGCCAATTCTACCTATCTACGAGTACCTGCAATGTTTGTCGTTTGTTTTGGTAAGCGCGAGATTAAAAATAAACACCAAAGGAACAATTCTTGCGCCTTTAGATCTGACGATCTGGATAGCCAGTTCAAATCTCCAAAACGGGAGATCACTCAAAATCTCTATTGGTGCCCAAGTTGTATGAGCGGTTAATCTGTACTTCTGGAACAAGGAATACTCGAGACGCAATTTAGTAGCTTGTCGAAAAAACTCGTTTAATATTAGCTTGTGGGGCTAAACAGTTTCGGTAGTTCCACCAAAACAAAGAACAATCACTTTTCCGCTGAAAATGCCACAACAATCAGTCTCTTCGAGGAAATCCAATTTCTTTTGCTTTTCATGTCGGTTCTACATATTATGTGCTCTTGAAAAGCAAAATTTGTTTTCAAACCTAAATAGGTATTTAAGTTTAACAGAGTTTGGGTATAAGTTAAACCCGTTTGATGGTCAGCAGGTGAACGGTTTACACATTGTACGAAAACTTTTTCAAGTCTTTCACTAAAAATCGTTGCAACCTACCTCTACTGATGCCTAATTGTGTGCATTATCGTCTCGACGATGTCACCATTTAATATGCTTAGTGACGGGTCAATCCCTCTAGTACGCCCAGATACAAACGGAAACTTTCAAGCCCTGTTTTACGTTAAAGCTTCTCCTTTCAATTATAGGGGATGATATTATAAATATAAATACATATGTATCTATAATCCATTTTTAAAGAAGTGGTTGCTTAGAAATACATCCTTATAAATACACACATTTATATTTTTGTGAAAGGTGAACCTCTTTAGTTGTAGTCTTATTTTATTTTAGTTTTAGTTTTAGTTTTAGTTTTAAGCTTAGTCATAATTTTAGTTATAAGTAAATTTTGCCAAACAAGAGCAGAGAAGTTATTGTTTGCCGGGAGCAAGCGAACAAAAATTAAAAATATTTGTATATTAGATGATTTATTTCTACTTTGAGAATAGTTTGAATATTTTGTAATTTCTTATATAGTCAGGCATATCTAAGTCGACCAAAAAAAAAAAAAAAGATTGTAATTGAAATTGTACTGAGTTTATTTGCCTCAATAAAGTTAACTTGAACTTGAACTTCTCGGTCGCAGCAGCGATGGTCTAAGTCGAAAGAGCAATACTATATTGTGCGACATTTTTATTGGAACCAGTTTGCAGGAGGTGCTCAGCTAATCACTTAATTTCGCACGACGCAAGGTAAAATTTACGCTACTTTAAAAGAACAGCTGCATTTGGTACTGAACAAGCAAAAAAAATACGTGACGAACCTTGAACTCTGGTGAGGACTTTACATTTTTATCTCTTTTATCAAAAAAAAAAAAATAGACTAAATCGAAACAAAACAAAAATAAAAACTGCTCACTTCACTTACTGAGATAGTTTCAATATGAACAACTTACACCGAAAATATTTTACAACTAGCCCCGCCATTAAGTCTTACAAAAAGAACCCAATTTCAAACACATCAAATTTCACACAGGTCTTACATATACCTATGTACATAAAAATTTAACTTAAGTCCACATCCAAAGAGGAAGACCAAAAATCCAAAACAAAGTTGCAAGCCTGCTAAATGTGGGACCACCCCCAGAATATCCTTCAATGACCTCCAATTAAAAACTGAAGTTGATAAGTCGGTAGCTATTTAGAGTATGCATATTTTTCTCGTTTAAGCGACTCCTAAACTAAAGGTCATTACTGACTTTTAGCTCGTGCTTCATACCCCTGTTACTTCTAGCCCCATTTTTCTCTGCCGTTTCCTTTTTAGCCTTAGTCTTGGTATCGAAAATTGGAACAACGACTATTAAAAACTAATTATAAAATAGAGTTAGTACATATGCCGGTGGTCTGGGTTCGCTCTCACCGTCCTCCACTGTCACCTAAAATTGAATTTTCCCGGGTATCTACCGCAAGGAAGTGAGAGGAAGTGAGAAATTCTTTAAGAATATCTCTTGCCATGAAAAGTGCTTCTTATTTTAACCGTTTGGAATCAGCAGAAAATTGTAGGTATCCTCCATTACTTCCGGCAAGACCCACACGGGAAAGGTTGTGGGTTCTAAGCCACTATAGGCTAAGGTTGTATACTATACGTTGGCATCTAACTTAATTTATAAAAAAAAGACTAAATATTTTAGTTCAAATCATTCAAATTCTAACATATGCCTTTATGAAGTCAAACGAAACTTTTAACTCGTTTATGGATAGATTGATTTTTGAGGCACCAATCATTCTAATAGTTTAAAATCCTTCTTTCAGCCATTCGATCAAATTTCTAATATCACAAAATAAAATGTACAAATAATGTATACATAAACGGTTCAATGTCCTGCTTAAGTAGAACAATATAATGAATGTTGTAAGATATTGTAATTCACCTGTAGATCATCAATTCAATTCAAATTGGTAATCCTTTCTGAAAAGACTCATGAATAACAAAACATTTTTCCAAATAGGTATCTTAAGTAGATCCCACTTAAGCATCATGGATATCCATTTCACGTGAAGACATTTGATGAGAAATAAAAACCGATCCCATACCTACTTCACTATCGTTATCCCCCTTGTAACTCAATTAAAAGCAACACAATATAACTATTACTTTCCGAAATTGAATACTGTGTCATCATTTGAAATCTGAAAACCTTAACCTTTGAGCTTATTTTCAACTATAGTTGTACCTTCTATGAGAAGTGAATGTCAAAATCAATGTGACACTTCACTTACAGCAACAAAGGAGGACCTAAATAAAAATGATGCAGTATTTCAACAGCTAAACATGTGCGTTTACCGCCTTTAGAAAACCCATTTTTACTCGAGAAAAAGAAAAGAAAAACGATGAAATCGAATACAATACCCCCCAAGTGTGCAGGAATTAATTTATCCTCGTTTTCTTCTTCTCGAACGAACAAAAAAAAAACATACACACCACATTCGCCCTAAAAGTACATTAATGCACCATACCCCTCTCTATAAGTACGATTCCTTTCGAGTGAATATATTCCCGTCCGTTTATGCTCAAGTGTAATGCAGGTGTTCAATTTTTCCCGCCCCAACTTAAGGGCGAAGATACTCTTCAACGACAGTAAATATACCTACGCTACGTAACGAACGAAGAACAAGAAGAAGGTTCTAATTCCTGAGTTTAAGCGTATGCACAATTACGTGCCGTATGTCTATGTAGTTTGCATTTTCATTTTGGAATCTAATTATTTGGATGGGTCGCAGGAACTTGACCCACCTTTAAAAAAAAATAAGTTCAAAAATTAATATCCGGGAAAGTCCGAATCCTTTTGGAGGTCAAAAAAATTATCCCAAATCAATATCCTGAAGAATAAAATTCGGACTCTTGCAGGTTTGCCTCTATGACCCAAAGCTAAATTTTGAGTGGGAAATGTAAGTTCTAAAATCTAGGAGTCTTAAGCAATGGTCAATAAAAATTTTTGAGCTCCTGGCGTTATAGGTCCGAGAACCTGATAACTGGGTAAAAAGCCTCACTGTTAGTAAACTCTGACAAATAAAATGTTGACTCTTGTAAGTGCGGGTCTCTATGACCCAGAGCTAAATTTTGAGTGGGAAAATGTAAGTTTACTACCATCTAGGTGTCTTAGGCGATGGTGCATAAGAGTTGTAGAGGCCTCTATGCCTATTAAGGGCTAAATACCGACGTTATAGGTCTGAAAACAGGGTAAAAATACGACCGGATAACTGGGCATGAAAACCTCGCTGTTACTAAACTCTATATGAGTGCTTGTAATTGACAAATAAAATTCAGACCTTTGTAGGTGCTTATCTCAATGACCCACAGCTAAATTGTGTGTGGGAAATGTAAGTCTTAAGCGATAGTGCAAGGTTGTAAAGAATCTATGCATACTAAGAGCAAAATCACGGACATTATAGGCCTGAATTTCTTATAAAAATAAAAATAGAAAACTGGGTTAAGGACCTCAAAACATAATTAAAAGAAAGCAGAAACCGTGTCAGGTTAGTTTTCATGAAACCAATACATGACCCCTATAGGATCCCATCTAAGCAAGGT
Organism: Chrysotoxum bicinctum; assembly: GCA_911387755.1. Lineage (NCBI taxonomy): Eukaryota > Metazoa > Arthropoda > Insecta > Diptera > Syrphidae > Chrysotoxum > Chrysotoxum bicinctum. The sequence goes on from OU426990.1 coordinate 29,703,969, forward strand.
GCTGCACTGGATAACTCCCGAGTGAGTCACCATTTCAGGAACAGCACACATCTCTTCTACTGGCACACCACCTCTCCTAAGTCCTAACCACTTGTGGTGCTGCAGCAACATGCGGTATTCGGAGTCGGAGTCTATGAAGTCTTTTGCACCATGATGCAGATTTGAATTTATTGTGGAAGTCGTTTCCCAGTTTGTGTTTTTTTTTTTTTGTTGATGGGATACAGAACAGTGTTGACGACCATCGTTATGTTTTATATAAAAAAGGATGACTGAAGGATTTTCTTCTTCTATGTGGTGCTGTGGTGCTGGGTGTTAGGAAGCCTCCTTTTCCTGCCTTTGGTACCCGCTCAATGCAAGGGATGCCAACAAGCATTTGTCTTCTACGGATTCTCCTCTTTTTCATGGTTGTTCTGTTCCGTTTCATGTGCTGTTGCAGTGTGCAGTATTGTTGTTGTTGTTGTGCTTACAAAATCATCGAATGAGTCATCCTTTTGGGGTTAACGTGCTCACTTGCGGGATGATGGTGTTTTTTTTTATTTTTACTTTTTCAAATTCCTTTTATTAGTTTTTTTTTTTTTGCTGCAAAAGTGAATCGATTCGTTAGATAATAACCCTTTTTTTGTATGCTGCTGCTGATGCCTGGAGAGAGGTTGAATGAATGGTAAATCGTATGGGAAAATTGTCAAGTTTATGAGGATAATATAACGAGAGCAAAAAAGGATTCTTTTTGTCAGGATATTAAACTAAATTCGGATGGTTGGTTGGTAGTGGAATTTAAGGTTGGATCAAAATGCTATTGTTAGGAACTAGTCAGGTGGCAAATATGGAAATAAGGAAACTTTATGATTTCAGGGTGATTCTTAAAAAACTTATACGTATGGATGTTTTTATAACAGCGACTGACTATAAACGATATGATTTGAGGTGTGGAATAATTTAAAGTTTCTTTAAAAATAATAAAACTAAATGTACCTAGCTATATGCATCTTAATATTAGGAGGTACCTGCAGGTACGAGTAGATACTATTTAGACGCTCCGTTTACTCCTTTTCCCAGAGAGATCATCAAAAAGTCAGATTCGATTATCTTGAGGTTTGTTTTTTCAAATATATTTTTATACATATCTATATGTAAAACATTATACCTACTATACATAGAAACAAATTTAGTAGACTAACCTTAAGTTTTATTATTGTATAAATCTAAATTTGGTAATTATGTAGGTATTTAGAATTAGCGCTCCAGACAAAAATCGCCCCAAAAAAATTTTCACCACCTGGAAACTATTTTATTAGGTAGAATAAGATAATTAAAGGTGGGGGAGACATGTTTTATGGGGTTTCATCAAAAAAACCCTTTTTTAGTTGACATTTTTAGATATAGGCCTTAGGGTAAATTCAAAGTTTCTTTAAATCCAGATTCTGTAAATGCAAAAGAAATCTTGCATACACCCAACCTCGCACCTACCGCAAATATTATAGTGTGCCCTTGGAGGGGGTGCAGCATGCCCTCCATACATAGCTCACTATTTATACGCCGTATTGCGTAAGCAAGCAAAAAAAAAAAAAAAAAAAATATTCCAAAAAAAGTAGTTTTACAGCCCGATTCTCCCCAAAGTCAGTGATGCCTCACAAGTCACAAGAAGAGGTGAAAATGATTTTGTGACTTTTTCAAAGTCTGCCGCTCAGTCACAACTTGTGAGAGTCACAAAAACAATCGAAACTGTGATCTCCTTCAGAGCAGGTCACAACTCATAAATTTTCAAAGTTTCTTGGATTGACATTCAGTAACAACATTTTCTAGATTTGTGAATAATTGTGAGAACACGAAAATGGAAGTGGACTTTGTTCTAGTGAATATTTTTGCTGATCTTTCCCACAAAACAGAAAAGTAATATTATTACATAAACAAAAATTTCTTTAAGAAACTAATCGTATCAAGAAGTTTACAGCGTCGACGGCTTTAAACATTGAGAGATACAATACAAATGATCCATTCGCTCTCCAAAACAATACATTTATAAAGTTTTTTCACCTTCCGAAAACTTTATGCAGTCGCCACGATTGTTTTCTTCTGAAAATGTTATATTTACATATTATTTAATCATTTTATTGTTTAAAAATTATGTTACCTTGCATTTTGTAATTTCTTCGTTTTGAATAATCAGCTGTTCAAATAATGACACTTAAAAATCTTACCATGCTGTGGTGAGTTTTGTTGTGAGTTTTCTTGTAACGATTAGGGGAGAATACCAAAATGTTATCGAATCACAACAATCCTCACAAGGAATAGTCACAAGAGCTTGTGACTTGTGACTCCTCACAAGGGGAGAATCGGGCTGTTAGTTAAACAGTGAGTTTTATATACAAAGGTATTATCTAGCTTTAACTAAATGAATTTTTTTCAATTTTTTTTAAATCTGTCGAGCAATTTTTGAAAAAAAAAATTTATAAAATTTCGAAAAAATTCGTATGGCAGGTATCGTTATTTTCGGTCTTAAAAAATGAAAAGAACTTGTGAGGGGAAAAAGTTAAAAATGATATCTACCAAGTTAAAAAAAATCGGCCGAGTCGAACAGACAGACAGACAGAGACAGAATTGCGAGACCTACTTTCTCGACTTCGCATCATCGTTATGTCATCTTTGATCAAAATCTCGAGTTCGATTTCTTTTACGAATGCATAACTAGCCTTAGGACCTATAAGTTGCAAGTAAAAAAGATTAAATGACAGATAGGTAGGTACCATCTCTGAGGAGTCCTACTAATTTTTCTAAAATTGCTGAAATCTTAGAGATCCCATTTTTACTGAACTGGCCTATTTTATACTCAGTTATCCTATTCTGTTTAACCAATGAACACGTATGTATATACAGTGGCGATAAAATAAATAGCACATGTAGTCTTAAATTCGTGTATGATGCAAGTTTTTCCAACTTTCTTAAACTTTAAAGAGCTGTTTGACTTATGGGGAAGTAAGACCAAATATACATATCTCTGATTTAAAAATAATATGCGGTATATTGAACTCATATGAAAAACTACACCATAATGATTTATACAATTTAAGTATACTAGGACAAAATAAAAAGCACATTTCGTAAATAACAAATAAAAAACAAAGTTTGTCGAAATTTCAAGTATCAGTTGAATTTATGGCTTCGGCCACAACATTCCACAAGTATTCAATAGAATTACGATCTAGAGACTAAGCTGACTTATTCTTTAACAGCGGTTTTTTGGATGAATAGCCATTACTTAACAGACTTAGCCATATGGTTAGGATCATTATCCTGTTGAAATTTACACGTCAAGGGCATTTCGTCCTCAGAATACGGTAGAATTGTATCCCGTAGGATTTCCTTGTATTATAAATGGTCCTTAATACCCTCTATCTGATGAAGTGGTCCCATACCATGTCAATAAAAACATCCCTAAACAAGAATGCTACCCCTAGCCTACCATGCTTAACAGACTTTATTGTGTATATTCTGGTCATTTTCCTGGTGGATTCCTCGTCGAAAGTAGTTTTTACCATCTGATCCAAAGTATTAAATTTATACACATCGCCCCGTAAGATATTTCCCCACCAATTTTGAACTTTTGAAATATGCTCCCTGGCAAACTGCATCCGACGTGAGAGATTGCTCTTAAAACATAAGTGCATTTTTGTTGTAGATTTTGAATGTTGAGTATCTGGATTTTGAATATAAAATAACGGGATAAGACTTCTCCAGAAATTATTTTATAAAAAGTCAAATGTAAGTTAAATGGTACACAAGTTGCACTGAGGTGAGGACAATTTAAATAGCACATATTGTTTCCGTTGCAAATTTAATACATTTTTAACAAATATTTTTAACTTTTAAAAGCTTAGTGAAAAAGTTATGAGTTCTGGTTCTTAGTTAAGTTGCTTCAATTTTAATTGCTGAAATGTTGTATGAGAAGTGGAAAACAATCAGCACAGACGTTTAGGCTAGGGGTTTTTGAAAAATGGTCACACGAAATCTGAACTAGAGCGGAAATAAAAAATTTCAAGGAAGAATAAGAATGTTATAAATGCTCTTCACCATTGCGAAGAAGAAGGAAGTGTTCAAAACAAAATTCGAGTAAGACCAGACAAATCACCACTTGAACTGATTTTGACATCGTCTGCCCAAAAATTGAACATGCAAATGAACAAGATCTTGGTGTTAATGTGTCTGTTAGTACGATTAGAAACTGTCTGAGTAGAAAAAACCTGTTTGGACGATTTGACAGAAAGAAAGCAGACGACTTTAAGGCCAAGAAAGAATTTTTAACAGAAGTGTGCTATTTATTTTGTCGCCACTGTATATACGTTAAATAAAAAAATTATGCGACAACTTTTTTCTTTTACGATATCTTTACGACAAATTTACGACAATTTTTCTTTTTTGAGTTCATTTTACCCTATTTTGAGGGGTTGTAGTGCTTACTTGACTGTCAAGTTAGTATTTACCAGTGGTTATTTAAAAAAAAAAAGCTTTGTAATTTTTTTTTCGTTTTACGACAGATTTACTACAAATTCACGACAATTAATCCAATTATTACATCTGTAAAATTATGAAGTGGTAGTGCTAACTTGATGGACAAGTGCATTTCAGGGTTAAGAAAATTCTGATTTGATCTCACTTATCTAGATAGTTTAAAATATTAGTTTATAATTGTCAAATTAAAACAAAATTTCAGCTTCCTTAATTAAAAAAACGGCATATTTATCTGATTTTGTTTTAAATATATTTAATGTAATGTATGAAACTGATTCTGAGCAAGATGGAAAAGCTGGACAAGATGGAAATACAAACAATCAATATTTTGTAGTAAAATGTATCGTTCGCACAAAAAGACATGGTGAAGTCAGCGATGGAAAGTTAGTGGAACTAAACGTCGTTATTAGTTTGTTGTTCGTTGCAAAAATGGAGTGTCTTATTGTTATGCTGTGACTGCGATGTGTGTTTCCTTGAGCACAATCTTAAGAATAGGATCACTCACTTAACTTAACAGCCACCACCATTCCAAACCATGTACATAGCGCCAACCTAGGCGCATAAATCCCTGTCAAAGCCAATAGTCTGTTAAATCGTGGTCAAAGGAATTTACTGGAGGGCAGGGTTACAGAATTAACCCAAGTTCATTCTAGAACAATTTCGTCGCGTTGAGAAAATAGATCAGGTCTTTGATCTTCATTTCCGAAAATTAGTCAATATTGTCAAAAATACTTGTGATTTAATTTTTACCAGAGGAGGGCATTAACAGACTTTAACAGACATTAAATGACTTTTTCCTGAGAGTAAAACATGGTAACAGAATAAGTCTCTCCTATTATTGAGTAACTGACGTACAAAACGAAAGAAGACGACGAAAACAAATGCAGACAAAGTTAGTATTTGCTTTTAATATGCACACCACTATTGCCCAGCTTGCTCAAACTGATATAAAATGACAAGTTATTAGTTTAAGATTCTTTTTGAATATAAATTGTTACTGACAAAGTTAATCTTAATTGTCGTTAAACATTGGAGAATATTCTCATAGATGTCTGTTCTCAGGCCAATCAAACCTCAATTGTTCAACCGTGTGTGTATACCGTATGGTTAAGTGATTGATACAAATTTTATTACAAAATGGCAAAATGTGTAAAAAACTTTTAAAGGTAAGATCATAAAAATCATAAAAATGTGGCATGTTAAAATATATTAAAAACGTTGACAAAAAAAAAATATGTTTGTCTTTAGATTCTAACCGAGTAATTCAACATCATCAGCCGTATTTATTAGAATTCGCTAAACGTGTGAATAGTTATGCAATGCATAAGGACTTATTCATCCACTATGCAAATTCGTATTTATTAAACATTTGCCTACCCTGCATATTTATAATGAGCTTGTGTCAAATAAAGTAACAAAAAGTAAGAATCTATTACATTTAGCCTTCATAACACTCAGCTGTTTGTCTATCGAATTTAATAAACAAAAACGAAACTACCAAAAGCTAAAAGAATTCCAACAATTAACTTTGATTCATCAGATAAAGTATGTTATTATCTCTAGCACAATACTGGAAATCAAATTGTTATTCGTTTCATCCTAGCTGGAATACTCCTCAGACAAGTTCTTGAGGATAAAATTCAATAATGCAAAATAAAAATTACAACACTAACACACCGGATGAAGAAGGATGCGTGGAGAGAGATCACCAACAAGTTTATTTATCTATTTAATTCTAAACAATTTTCAATTCAATTTCTTTTTAATATATTAGTATAACATATTTGTTTCAATAAATAAAAATAACACAAAGTTTTGGTTTCAATATCAAGTCAAAGGCATTTTATTTTGTTGATAATCTTTATAATTCAATGTGACAGTTCAATACTAAAATGTCATTATGTAGGCACTATTCAACCTCCAAACGCGTTTAGCTTCTCTATTCAACGTCACATAAGTTTTATAAATAACGATTTTGCGTTTAGAGGCATTATAAGGGTTGCGTAGCCTTATGTACTCACTATAATGAGTTTATAAATATGGCTGCATATGTTTAGGCATAACCAATAAGGGAATTCTTGGCCCTTTTTGGTACTGATAATTGAGATCATTTCAGTTTCTTTTATGCAAGTACCATTCATTGATTTCATTGATAACGGCAAGGGTGGTGTACTTCACTTTGTTTCCGAAGTATAAGATTTCATCCTATTGCATAATGCCGTCAAGATCGGAATCTAATGAGCTTAAAATACGATGTCGTTTCAGTTCCACAATCACAGAACAGGGCAGTGAATTTATAAATGTCCATTGATTGTGCTGTTGTTAGCAAAATGCACAGGAGATAATTTATGAAGATAAATTCAATGCACGACTGGGTCGCAGGAAGCACGAACTCGCTTATTTAAAACACATAGAATTCCAAATATTATTGGAGAAAAGCTGTTTATAAGCATAAAATTCAATTTTTAAATGACTAAAACAACTCCTTTAGTAGTTGAAGCTAAAAACAGGATACTATGTGATTTAGGCAAAAATTAATTAGCTTATGCAAGAACGAAAATTATAAGTCGATGTAGTGGTTTCTTAAAAAAATTAGCTTTTGTATACAAATTTTTTAAGGCATTTTTAAGAAAAAAATTTGGTACGCCAACTTAAAGTTCTTATTACTGTACGAATAAAGATTAAAATTCAAAAAATAAATATCGAGATATTTTTGAGATATGGAATTTTCCGAAAAAAAAATATTTTTTTTTTCAAAAATACAAAACAATATTTTTTTTAAGTTTTAAAATATGTAGTATATTTTTCAAAGAAGCTTCTTTGTAAAAAATTTCATTAAAATCCGTTAGGCCTATAATGAGAAATTCAAAATTTAAAAAAATGTAGGTCAGTCGGTAATATCTTAATTTCAATTTTTTTTATTAAATAATAGATCGTAAAAATTAGTCGAAAGGAAAAAAATTTTTTCTAAATTTTATGTGCCGTTTTTGAGAAAAATACGATTTTTGAAAACCATTTTTTAACCGTTATTTTTGGGTAAAATACATTTTTTTCACACATCTTGTAGATTATAATGAGAAACTCTTACTTATAAAGTTTAATCATATATGTACTTAGTTTTCGAAATATTGAGTTTTGAAACAAAACGTGAAATTTTTTATAAAAATCCAAAACAAATTTTTCGGAAATTTTTTGCAACCATTACCTAGTTTTAGCTAAATTAAATTTTTCGTATTTTTTTTAATCTGTTGAACAGTTTTCAGTAAAAAAACTATTTATAAAATTTCGAAAAAAAATGGTATGGCAGGTACTGCTATTTTTAGTCTTTAAATAAAAAAAAAAAAAAACCCGTGTGGGGGGAAAATTAAAAACGATATCTAGCAAGTTTAAAGAAAATGGACCGAGCTGTTTAGGATTTAGTCGAAAAGACATATAGACACTTTTTTCGTCTTCGCTGTCATCGTAATGTCAACTTTGATCTAAATATCTCTTTTTTTCCGAATGCATTAATTGCCTTATAAGTCGCAAGTAAAAAAGAGTTTCGTAGACAAAATGGAGAGTTGCAAGCAAATTTGTTTTTTGTTGAGAACTAAGGACCGAAATGTCATTATTAACGAGTGTTGGAATACTAAGACGCAGGACCGGCCCGAGCTAAATTAGAGCCCTGCGCAAGCTTTATCAGTGGCGCCTCTCATTTGGATTGGATTGCCGGAAAAAGTCATTTCCTCATTACCCAAGGAGTACCCTTTGCAATGCGTTTTTTAACAAGGGATTCCCAAGAGGCCTATTCCTAGATAATACTTATATTTTATTAAAATAAATATGATTTTTATCAAAAACTAAGAAATCAAAAATATATCACAAAAATTTAGGAACTGAAAAAAGTATTTTTTGAAGTAAAAAATATTTAAAAACTAATTCAAAATCATAACAACATACAAATAAATAATGAACTCATTAATTGTTGCTCATGCAGGAAATAATAATAAGATTATTATTTTAATAAAAATAAATAGAACCGGCTATATTAACTTTTCTGGCTTCTGTTTTAGCAAACTCAGCTACCAGATCATCATAATATAATGACTTGACAAGATCTTTCTCTATAGCCATGATTGACTAGTCAACTTATCTTTCCTGAGTCTTTGGGGTCCTGAAGTAGTTTTTTTATTAATTTTAGTTTCAAAAAACTGTTATTTGAGGAAACTGTGATGGTATTTATAGATTTAGAGCTATGGCTTCAGCTGATTGCACGTTAGTGAATTGTTCTTCTGATCGCATTTCCACTAAAGAGTTTTTAGTAGCATATTTAGTAGATAAATTAGCAGACGGAGTTTGTAAATACTTACTAGTTATATTGGCGCAAAATTAAATAAACAGCCTATTATTAAGATATTAGTATGATACTACTTAACATTTTGCTAACTTTATAGTAGTTTACTAACTCATTCTTAATTTTAAACATTTTCTCACTAGTATCGTACTAAAAGAATTTCCTTAGTAAATTGCTCTGAACACACCTAAAACAACGACATTTCGTTTAAAAAAATAAGTACACGAACCTTTTTTGATGTCTGCAAATGTCAAAGTGTCATATGAAGCTAGCGCGATACTAAAAAAATAAAGTAGGTATTTGATGATTTTAACTTTAATAAAAGGGTAGAGAAGTTTGATGCTATATTCGATTAAAATTATTGTTTTTACCTAGTATCATACTAAAACAGCTTTAGCATCGTACTAATTCAATTAAAATTTTGCGCCATTATTTTTTTCTTAAATATCAAACTAGATTAATATGCAACATATAAACTTTAAACTAAAATTTTACTTCCTAAGTACAGCATGTTTCTATTCTCAACGTTTCCAGCCTCAGATATTTCAATAAGAGCTTCATATTATAGCTTCTAAGATTTTGAATGGTTTTAAAGCATTTAGTCTACTCCCATCTGGTTTCAGAAAGGGGTTTTAAGGTCAAACCAGCGAAATTTTTTGTATATATGTATGTCCCAACGCATTGTTGAACCTGATACAAAGTTTTATATGCATTGAGCAATGTCAAAAAACTTAACAGCTTCCAATGAACAGCAAGCTGAATCATTAAAAACCAACAACAACCAAAAGGAATGCAAGCAGCCTGAACAAAATAAGCTCTTGGTTCAAACCACTTAATTTTGTTTTGAACAACAGCCTCTTTTCCTTTCATGTTTGAACCATTATCATAACCTTATACATACTCGTATACACTACTGGAATAGTAGCGTAGCAAGTTTTATTTTAAATATAGATTCCCTATCCTTTCTTTTGTTTTAAGTTTTTTTTTACCATAATACATAGACAAATAACTCCCTATGGGAAGTTAATAAAGTAATTAGACCAGTCAAAAAATCCCTTTTTAAATGTAAGCAATAACTGGCAAGAACAAAAAAATAGAGAAAAGGAGAAATTGAATAAAACAGATTCACTCATTAACGACAAACCTCAACATTAATCATCGCATCATCATCACTCAAGTATTTCCATATTTCAATTTCCAACCCTTTGTCTCATTCTCGACACACGACAGTGATAAAATTTCACTCATAAACAGAGGCCAGTGCCAAACTATTTAAAACATAGTACAAGAAACACTCAACCGGAAGAGTTTAAATTCCTAGACGCAACTTTTAATTCTGCATACTGAGTATGAATTTTGTACCTCAGAATTTCTGTTTGAGTAACATTGCTGACTTCGATTTCATATAGAACAATTGGCATCGTACTCATGTTATCAACTTGCAAACTGGTAACTGTCTGTATTTGCTGTTGAAATTCTGTTTTATGTTACACTGCATAGGGGAGGGATAACAAAATAAAATAAATCCCTTCACTCATACACGCGATATTGAGTGTGAAGAATAACGTAACAGTGGATTGATAAAGAGAAAAATAGCAAATATGTAGGTATCTGTTGTTAAGCGAACAAAATTGTGCACTTTGTAAAGATTTTGTGATGTAGTTTTTTTACTGTGGGAATGGGGGTGTGTATAGGAAATTAAACATCGACTTATTTTTGGAAAACTTGATATGTATCTTTATATACACTGCCGCTCATCTGAATAGGTTCACTGTTTTTCGTAACTTACTGTAAGACTATCTGCATATATATGGCAATGACTCGTCTGTGTTATGTATGTAATGAAAGAACATTATTATGCGCTTAGTTTGGGAAAAAAAGTTTTCTCTTAAATCTTACCGTTATTCTCACACGCTAGCTAAACTTAATTCATTAAAAAAAACTAAGTGTTTTTTTGGCTCATCTGAATAGGTTCGAAAGCAAAAAAATCATTTTTAATTGATGTGCGCGGCGGATGTGTACTGAAAGTTAAGTTTTTTGGTAAATCGAATTGTTTTAAACCGTTTAACAATAAAAATGGGTCGCGGAAAATCCTTAAAATAGGAAGAAAAAGGCAAAATAAAAGCATTTATTGAATTAGGGATAAGCCAAAGAAAAATCGCAAGAAAAAATAGAAAGAAGCCAAAATTTAGTGGGTAAATATTTGCGGAACATCGAAAACTACGGGAAAAATATGAAAGGTTACACTTATAAGGCCACATCAATGGTCGATAGACGCGCAATCATAACAGCTGCTTCTAATTCGCATGATTCCGCGTCAAAAATTAGACTCAAAACTGGTGTTAAGTGTAGTTTGGTGATGGTGAAACGCGTTATTAAGAGTACTAAGCATTCAAAAAGAAAAAAATACCGAAAAAACACCTTAGAACGAAAAACGAAAAGAAAATCGTCTCCAATTTTGCAAAAAAAATACATGTCGTTGAAATCGGAGTGGAGGCGAGTTATATTTTCAGATGAAAAAAATACAACTTAGAGGGCCCAGATGGCTACAACTATTACTTTCATGACCTTCGTAAAGCAGAACATTATATAAGCCGTCTGCATAGCTGTGAAGGCAGTGTCATGGTGTGAAGAGCAATTTCATATTATGGAACCTTTGAGCTGCAATTTCTTACATCGCGAATGAATATCAATGTGTACAAAGTTGTGTTTGAAAAGGTCTTCCCACAAATCTCTGACCTTTTCAGAACAATACCATTGTCATTCTAGCATGATAATGCCCCTATCCATACAGCGAGGTCGGTAAAACAATGGATCGAGAACCAAAATGTAGAGGTGTTGGAATGGCTTCCATACTCACCTGACCTTAACATAATTGAAAATGTTTGGGGACTTCTTTTCCGTAAGGTGTATGAGTCGGGGAGACAATATGAAGACAATTTGTCCTTAATCGAGGGAATTAAGAAAGCGTGGGCAGAGATTTCGCTGCAATATCTAGAAAAACTGTATGACTTCATTCCAATTCCAATTTTCGAAACAGTTTCAAAAGAAAGGTGGCGATACACATTATGAATATGAATTATTATGTCTCTACCTATTCAATGTGCAAAATAAATCATTTAATTACAGTTATTTTTCTTGTTTTCCTCCATTTTTTGCTTTTGAACCTATTCAGATGAGCCAAAAAAACACTTAGTTTTTTTTAATGAATTAAGTTTAGCTAGCTTGTGAGAATAACGGTAAGCTTTAAGAGAAAACTTTTTTCCCAAACTAAGCGCATAATAATGCTCTTTCATTACATACATAGCACAGACGAGTCATTGCCATATATATGCAGATAGTCTTACAGTAAGTTACGAAAAACAGTGAACCTATTCAGATGAGCGGCAGTGTATATGTATATCTGTCTTTAAATTCAGAATTAGCTGTTAGTTATATAATAAATACCAATATTGGAGTGAGCTGTAAAAAGAAATGAAACTTAAAAAAGATGGTAGGTAGTGGTTATGAAGTAGTGGCTTTTTTAACGCTTGCCCAAGGCGCCTTTTGAGTTCAGCGCCCTGCGCATTTGCACAGCTTGCACGTATAGCTTGTCCGGCCCTGCTAAGACGTACAGGAGCTTTCAATATTATTTTTAGAAATGGCCAAAAGTTTTGACTACGTTAGTTAGTAGTTAGTTAGTTAGTATTAGTATTTTTTACAGGTTCTTAGATCTTTAGAATTGCACATACACTTTCTCACCAAATGTGAACTTTCACACTCACTTTCTCGTTTGAGGTTCAAAAACGTATGTCTGTTTTGTTAACTCCAGTTTTTATCAAAATCGTCAATGTATTTTTAAATGAATCCCTCGTTAATACATTGATAATTAATGCATTGGCGAATTAGATAATCAGTATAAATTAACTGGCCGTTTTTGTTTTTGTTTTTGTTTTTGACATTTATTAATAAGGGTGATAGTTTTCTAAAAGTATTTTGTGTGCAAGTTAGAGCGAGGACAATTTGTATAGCCGAACTTGTTTTGGGAAAGAAGGTTTACTGATAATAAACAGCGAATTGTTTAACTGGATCTTGTTTCCGTCAAACACTTTATGTGATAGGGCTTTCCAAGTTCCAAGGCATTAGTTTTTGAATTGCAAAGAAGTGATTAATCTTTTTATGGTACACATATATTGTCATGAAAATAACTTCTCATAGGAACAGTTCGGCCTCGGCAGAAAAAAGGGTAGGTTTTAGAGTTGTAATTCACCAGGCCATTTTTTTCCAAGATTTCTCGTGCCAATTATATTTTCTGGTATAAATATAAATTGAATCGAATTCTATAGGGTCTATCGTGAATAAAATTTCCCTGGGAATTGTTCCCAACTTTCAAAATTGTCATCTCGAATAATGTCGAAAGTTTCTCTTCGAATTTATTGATATTGGGAATTAAGTTTCATAGTGATTTTGGCTCTCATTTAAAAAGGTCAGGTGCCAGCTTACAATGAACAGTGCAGAAGTATTGACCTTTCCAATTTTCGAAGATGGAGAAAATTCCGAGGGAAATTTTGTTCACGATAGCCACCTATAAATACTATAAATAATAGATGTCAAAATATAACAACAAGTTTTGTAGGTTACGGACGTTAAAGTAACAAACATGTTTTGTAAGGTTTTTGTTTGTCTATCGGACTTAAATATTGTAGCTATTGGATTCATTCTTTTAAGTCTTTGCCTTCATTTCTTCTTTCCAGAAAGTGTTAAAGTGTTGGCGACAACACTTCCCTTTGAAATTATGCAAACAAATAAATCCAGAACCTTTCTGTGTTCTGTGTGAAGTATGTGCACTCGAAAGGGTCATTATTACTTGAAAATGTATCTGTAGATACACAATCGCTTGCTAAATGCGTGAAGTTTACATCTTCAAAATAAAAAGCAACCATTCCATCCATACGGGCAGGCACACTTAAAAATTAACAGACGACGACCAGATTGATGAAAAAGTGTCGTAGACATTGTCAAGTGTGTGCTTCTAGAGAGAGCCTTCCGTTTGCCTTTCGTGTCATCATATTATATTCAAGAAGAAGCGACTTTTGTTCCTTTATATGCTTTTTTTTTTGTTTTTCACAGCTCACCCGTAGCCAGGATTGAGATTGAGAGACTAAAAATGTATTCATTCTGCCTTAAAGGACATAGATGTACACTCTTTTGTGGTTCAAGACCAAACACAGGACCAGAAGCCGTTTTCTTTGTATATTGTATACGACGACGAAAGCCAAAGGTATACACGCAATGGTACTTAAAAGGTCTTCAGTTTCACGACACAAACAAAACCCAAACAAGACCAAAGCAGAAGAAAACAAATTGTACATGATCACGACGACGACAATGGTATTGGATGCGAGGATGTCATTCATTTCGAGGGTCGCAACAGGGACCTGAAATTGATTCCTTATGCAAATTTTAGTGCCCAAATTGCAGAGCTAAAGGTTGCCACTGTGTGTTTGAGGCGCTCTTATGGATTGTTGCTTCCTTTGCAGCCGAGACTTTTCTTCTTCGAGGCTGCTTCTTTTTTTTCGTATTTTAGATTACTGTGACTAAATTGTACTTGGGATTTAATCACTTGAAAAATATTCAAATGATTGTGGAGATGGCATTCAATCGTGAGTGAGTCCTTTCTTTTTCGTCCTCCTTTTTTCGCTGATGATGTTGATGATGATGATGATGTGGATGCCACATGGAAAGATGATGATTGTCGTTATTTGTTATGCGGGTTCTCGGTTTCGCTAACTGACGATGACGATGACGACGACGACGAAGACCAAAAATGCGTTCTTCAAAAATGTAATTGAACATTGAAGGAGCTTCTAGCTCACCTCAAATCACATCCTTGTTCGGTTGCTTTTTTTTTTTAATTTTTTTACTCTGAGGGTCTGTTATAAATTATTTTCAATTTCGAAATGATTTTGGTTCTGTTGTTGTTGTTGTTTTTATCATATAATTTTATTCAAATATGCATTGGCAGAGAAGTAGACAGCATTCTTGTTTCAATTGTCAGCAATTGAAAACAGTAATTGTGAGGAAGCAGTCCTCTGGAATTTATCACTGACGTAGTCATTTCTTTTTGGTTTGAAGGGTCTTTTAGAATTTCAAAAGTCTAAATACCACCTTTTTGCGTGTAGAGGTATAATGACATTGGGAAATGAAATCTATACAATTACTTTATTCTACAAATGGAATTTGAATTTATTCAAATGAAATGATCTTTTTGAAATTATCTATGGAACTAATGGATACAAGATACAAACAACTTATGGGAGAAGATTAATATCAGTGATTTGAGGAAATCTTACAAATGAATTTTGAAAATGTTTTGTAAGAACACTTATTTAATTCTAAGAATATCAATTTGAATTAAATTTTTGAAAATACATTTGTTTCAGGTACATATACAACATACAATGTATATATACTTATATTGAATGAACCGATTATTCTGTATTTCTTATTTCTGAGTGACTATCTTTCTGCAAATGAATCAAAATTTCTGTATTCCCTTATTCTGTAATTCTATTACCTACTTTGGAGTCCAAAATACTGTAAATTTAAAATATATTTTTTTTCATTTCCAGACCTATGGAATATAAATTGTGGTCCAACGAAAACGCACAATGTTAATTGTAAATAAAACAAAAACCTTTCAGAAAATTATCTTAATATTTTTACTTGCGATATAGGTAGATACTATAGGGCAAGTTCTGCATTTGGAAAAAAAATCGAACTCGAGATTTTGATCAAAGTTGACATTACGATGATAGCGAAGGCGAAAAAAGTGGGTCCGACAATTCCGTCTGTCTGTCTGTATGTCTGTATGTCTGTATGTCTGTATGTCTGTATGTCTGTATGTCTGTATTTCTGTATGTCTGTACCTCGAACTACAGCCTAAACTACTGGAGGTATTTTCTTCAAACTCGGTAGTTAAGGGTCTTCGGTGATTCCCTAGAGGAAAAATTGAAATTTTTTTTTAGCTCCAAAACTAAGGGTACCCCCCATACACCCGTAATGCAAAATCTTATTTATCTCGAAAACGGCTGTAACGATTTTGATAAAAAAAATTAAGTGTGATATTATGGACATGGACTATATTTTGGTGAAAAAAAAATTTGGGGGTAAATGTTATTAGGGGTACCTGTGATAGAACGGTTTTTTTGATTTTCGAATTTCTCACCAACGGCTCTAACGATTTTAACCAAAATTTTTATGCAGGAACTGCTTTGCATTTGAAAAAATATAAACTAAAATTTTTTTCGCAAAAATAGTGTTTGGATTTTTAAAAAAATAATACAATTTTTTTTTTGAAAATTCAATATCTTGAAAACCGATACACGATTAAATTTTTAAATTACGTTTTAAAATGTATTTTATTAAATACTAACAATTTGCATATCAATTGTTTTTATAAAAATTTTAAGGAAAATTGAGTACACAAAAAACATGTTTCAGTGTATCTGTATGTCTGTACCTCTCACTACAGCCTAAACCCCTGGACTTATTTCTTTCAATCTCGGTAGTTAAGGGTCTTCGGTGATTCCCTAGAGGAGAAATTGAAATTTTTTTTTTAGCTCCAAAATTAACGGTTCCCCCCATACACCCGTAATGCAAAATCTTATTTATCTCGAAAACGGCTCTAACGATTTTGATAAAAAAAATTAGGTGTGATATTATGGACATGGACTACATTCTGGTCAAAAAAAATTTTGGGGCAAAATGTTATTAGGGGTACCTGCCATAGACCCGTTTTTTTGATTTTCGACTTTCTCATTAACGACTCTAAGGATTTTAACCCAAAATTTTCAGCAGGAGTCCCCTTAAGTTTAAAATAATATTGTATATAAAAATATAAAAAAAAAAAAATTAAATCAATATCTTCAAAACCTATGAACGATTATTTTTTTGAAATTATTGCCTAAAACCAAGATTATTAAATACTTAAAATTCGCATCCCACATTTTTTTCTTGAAAAATTTTAGAGAAATTTCTTACATAAAAAATTTATTTAATAATAAAACTATTTCTTAAAGTTTATTTGCATAAATTCATACTTTTCCGGAAACCAGATGGCAATTTTATGCATTTGAACATTATTATCTCATTAAATCCATGTTTTATATTTATAAAATGTATCTTAAATTCCAAAGTACTTTTACATAAGAGCAAGTTTGTGCGATCCAGTCGTGCATTTTATTTATTATTATAGGAGGATCAATGACAATAATGGTGTGAAAAAAAATATCGGCCAAATGCTCGCCACGGCTTCGGCAGCATACTTCTATCCGATGGTTCTTATTTTCGGTGACTCTGAGACATAAATGAGGTTCAATGTCGTTAATGTGCCGAATTATCTCATCCTTTGAATTGAATTGTTTCTGGCTTTTTCTTTTAAATATCCCCAAAGAAAGAAGTCCAACGGTGTCAAATCACATCATCTTGGCGGCCAATTGACATCGCCACCACGTGAGATAACACGGCTATTGAATTTGTCGCGCAAAAGAGTCATTGTCTCTTTGGCTGTGTGGCAAGTGGCACCATCCTAGTTGAAAGCACATATCGTCCAGGTCCATATCCTCAATTTCTGGCCACAAGAAGTCCGTTATCATCTCGTGATAGCGAACACCATTCACGGTAACTGCTTGGCCGACCTCATTTTCGAAGAAGTACGGCCCGATGACGCCGCGTGCCGCCTGCCCATAAGCCGCACCAACCAGTCACTCTTTGTTGATGCATCGGCTTTTCAACAATCACTCGTGGATTCTCATTTGCCCAAATGCGGCGATTCCGCTTGTGAACGAATCCACTGAGGTGAAAGTGTGCCTCGTCGCTGAAGATGATTTTCTTTGTAAAGTCACCATTCACTTCTGTCTGTTCAACCAACCATTCGGCGTATTGACGATGCTTGAAATGGTCAGAAGGCTTCAGCTCTTGAACGTTGTAAGCGTGTAAAATCAAATCTTTATTCAAAATTCAAATCAGTGATGTTCGTGAGATGTTCAATTGTTGGGTACAACGACGCGACGAGTCGAGGTTGACGGCTCTTCTGCCACACTATCGCGAACAACAGCAATGTTTTCCGCAGAACGACCTAGGCGAGCATGTTCAGGTGTTTTCACATTTCCTACAGACCCGGTTTGCTTAAATGTGCGGACAATTCTACCGATTGTGGACACATTTGGTCGATTATGCTGACCAAAAAAATCACGAAGTGCACGAAATGAATTTTGATTCGAACGCCCATTTTTGTAATAAGCTTCAACAATCTTATGTACCTCTTCATGATTGAAACAAGGAAATGTCAAATTAAGTTGGGCAAAAAAGTTGACGTTAAGGTGTGACTCACAATTAACCTCGTGCATTATGGTTGGACCACTCTACAATTTCTTAAATCAGAATTTTAAAATACAGAATTATGGATTTACAGAATTTTGCAATACAGACTTTTGGATTTACATATTTTTGGAACTTTGGAATTACAGTATTTTGGAAGCTGTATTTCGACATATATAGAATTATGATGCCGGCTCGTATATTGTTAGAAATTGTAAGTCCTATTTGACTAAGCAAAGAAAATTGAGACTTTTTTTCTTGTTGTTGAAGATCTCTCAGGAGCATGGACATTCACTTAAGATATTGATCCCTTTCGGATGCAGTCCTACTCCTATTTGTGCGGGGACATCTCCATAATTAAGAAAAGGTCACAGTTCTACACCCGACGCACGTCGTAGATTAGTGCACCCGGCCTCAATGTTTCTTGCATTTCATTATATGAAAATTATTTTTATAAACAATTTTTTAGTGAAATATCAGTTGAATTCCTCGCCTTAAATAATTCAACTGTAATACTTCCGCTTCAGGGAATCCCCATCGGTGAACTCCTTGAGTCTATCTTCAGACGTACTGGTAAATTCAGAGATTATTTTCATAGCCACACTACACGAATGTGGATTGTTTTACCCGGTTCAATTTTTCCCTTGCATTACGATATTCAGTCATTTAAAACCAATATGCATCGGTATCTACTTTTAAATCCACTCCAACTTTTCTAAACGCCCACAATATTTTCAAATATTTTAAGGGTAGTTCAAATCTTTTATGCGCCCAAAATATAAAAAATAATTTTCCAATGTTTAAGTAAAGGAATGAAAAGCCGGAATCAGGCCGCTTAGACGAAAACTTTCATGCTATATGTCAGTTGGGTATAGTACCCCCAAAAAATGAAGCTGTTTGTTAAAGACTTTGCTCCTGCAATGTTACCTTTAATCACCTCTGGTATGTCAAGTGGTATTACACTCCTGGTGGCACTCAAACAACAGTCTAAAAACACTTGTATATCATGAGAAAACTCTTGGTGAAAATCGGGCCAGTTGAGTTTGAACTAAGATCAACCCACTGGGGGTGAAGTCTTAGTAAGAAATTGCTTGAGAATCGCGCATGCTGGATTCGTCTTTTGAATGAAGTTTGAAACCACTTACATAGGCACCGCTTGTGGGAGGCCATTCTCACTATATGCTTATTCTTGCACAATGATGCAATATTAAGACAAGAATATAGTAATGGCGGAGGGTCTTGTTATTAGGATTTCGAATAATTGACAAAAAGACCAGTGCCGTCTACTGCAACAGGAAAACCAAAATAAAGTCACGCACGTTGCGCCCATTTTACGGCAGATGTATTTACCCTTCAAAGTCGACTATTCAAAGTCTGGTTGACTGTTCCGTAGTCAATCAGCAACATGTTTTTTTTTTAATTGAAACTAAAATTTACAAACTAACTTAACCTAACTTATCTAGTATAAATCCCCGTCATTTGATGGCTTGTTCACCGATTGACCGAAAAAGTAGACTAATGTTCACTTCTGCCAGCCATCTGTTGCTCTCCCTGCAGCATGGTATATTATCGGTACGTTCGTTGAATCTGATAAATAGCCATATATGCATCTAGAAACAAGAATGTCTCTAGAGGTACGTATCCAGTTTCTAAGGCATTTCTGAAATGCCCAATGTTCGGATAGAATAATTCTGAAACACGATCATTCTTCACGAAGTCCGCCGATCGTGCGAAGTGATTTCTCTCGAGGCCGAGGTCTAGTATGATATTTCAATTCTAGACACTCTGGAAGCATCCAATAGTTTTTTGTTAGAAACGTTATGTCGGAAGTCAGAATGTACACTTCTGTACATCTGCATACAAGCTCGTAGACATTTTTCGTCGAAAACTCGAAGTTTCTCTTTATAGGATGGGTAAATGTTCCATCAAACTAGACTGGCATAGGTAAAAATTGGACAAACGAATGCTTGCTTGGTCTCAAAGATTTAGAGTAGAAAAGACTTTTGAGTGACATGAATGCCACTATTGCCTTCTCTAGCTGGGTATTTATGTACGCGCTCATTTATTTTGACAAGAACTTGTCCAAATGAAAATCCAAATACCTCATAACAGTCTTTGATTCGATGTGAACACCATATGAATTCGTTATTGTAAGACTTTTCCAGTTGCGTCTCAAATCAGAACTACTCGTACCACACGTTTTATTCTGGTGCGAAACAGTATGGTTCCACGCTTCACATAATTTATTTGAAGCTTCCACTCCAAGCAGAAAGCTTGAAACTTTTCAAACTTGCTTTGAAGCTGAGCTTGTATGTCTTGGTCATGCAGAAGACCATAAGCGACACTAAAAACTTCAGCCGTCGTGCATTCTCTATCTGTTACGACAAATTTCTTGCCGTATATAATTGACATTTTTATCATCCTTGTGAGATGCGATGGACATTCATATCTGATAAGCTTATAGATTAACCTGTCGACCCGTACTGTGTCAAATGATCGATATCTACTAAGCAGGCAGCTGTACACCTCTTTCCATTTAGATTCCAGTTAATGTCTGAAAACAGTTCTGTGATTTCGTGCACTGCCAAGTGATATCTTATGAACCCGAATTGGTTCCGCGGAATGATCTCTTTTTCTTCACAAGTGAAAGAAATAGACTTGCTTACAACTACCTCAAATATTTTCCCAATATTAGGAAAGGAATTTATTGTCCTGTAATTAGAAGGATCAGAAGGGTCTTTCCTTTTTACTTGCGACTTATAGGTACTATAAGGCAAGTTATGCATTCGTAAAAAAAATCGAACTCGAGATTTTGATCAAAGTTGACATTACGATGATAGCGAAGACCAAAAAAGTGGGTCTCGCAATTCTGTCTGTCTGTCTGTCTGTCTGTCTGTCTGTCGGTTCGACTACAGCCTAAACGGCTCGGCCGATTTTTTTCAAACTTGGTAGATATGGGTTTTAATTTTTTACCCCCCGACATTTTTTTTTTTTTTTTTTAAGACCAAAAATAACGGTACCTGCCATACGATTTTTTTTCGAAATTTTATAAATATTTTTTTTTCTCAAAAACTGTCCCACAGAATTTTTTAAAAAAAATTTGAAAAATTTCATTTGGTTAAAACTAGCTAATGGTTGAAAAAAATTTTACAAAAAATTGTTATTTTTGGTAGACCCCCTGGGTCCATTTTTTTTGTTTTTGATTTTCTCGAAAACGGTACAGCCGATTTAAATAATTTTTTTTATGCCAAAGCTCCTCCAAAGTTTGAATATTATTGCATATTCAAATTTTCAATTTTTATTTTTTTGGATTTTAAAAAAAAAAATCAAAATTTTTTTTTGGAAACTCAATATTTCGAAAACCCCATGCTCGATTTTTTTCAAACTTGACAAAAAAAAGTTTTTTAACATAATCTACAAGATTTGAGAAAAAAAATTTTGTTTCATCTAAAACTAACGGTACCTTCCATACAAATTTTAAAAAATGGTTTTCGAAAATCGTATTTTTCTCGAAAACGGTTCCGAGAATTTTGCTAAAATTTTTTTTCTTTTGATTAATCTTTACGATCTATAATTTAATAAAAAACAATTTTAAATCTAGATATTACTGACTGTACCTACCATAGAACGATTTTTTCGAATTTTGAATTTCTCATTATCGACATAACGGATTTTAATGAAATTTTTTATAAAAAAGCTCCAAAAAAGTTTAAAAAACATTGCATTTAAAAACTTAAGAAAAAATATTTTTTCAATTTTTAGAAAAAAAAAGTCGTTTTTTTTTTTGAAAAATTCGATATCTCAAGAACGGCTTATTATTTTTTTTTGGAAATTAGACCTTTATTCGTACAATAATAAAAGCTTAAGGTTGGCGTACCAAAATTTTTCCTTAAAAATGTTTTAAAAATTTTGTACATAAAAGCTTATTTTTTTAAGGAACCACTACAACGACTTATAATTTTTGTTCTTGAATAAATTCATATTTGCATAGCACATTCCTTTTTAAAATTCCTAGTCTATTACATAGGTGCAAGTTCGTGCGACCCAGTCGTGCATTTTATTTTTATCACCTTTGATATTTTCCAGCAATCAGCAATCCTCAAAAAGTTAGTGCTTGGTGTGGATTTTAAGCAGTCTACGTTATTGATCCGTAATTATTTCGAAAACGACGTTAGTTTTACCGTGGTTGCATAAAGACGGCTGAACTCTATGCCTTTTATTTCAGACAACTTTATATACTTTTACAGTATTTTCCAGAATTTTGTAAAAGTCTCCATGCACAGATAATGGTACCTGTCGGAGGGTGCTATACCTCTACCCGATAGTCTCATGGCATAATTCTTCCATTTTCACGAAATCCCTAATTTTTCAATTTAATTCAGTCCTAGTTTTAACCCTTAATAGGCTAATGAAGTACTTCCCTTAAAAAAGGTTCTTACTAAAACTTACTATCAACATAAAACATCCTTAAAACATGTTTCCTCCTTTTTAGAAAGCACTATGCATAACTCATTAAATTGCGCTAAGCCAGGAAACAAAATGTATTCGAAAAGAAGAAAAATAAGAAGACTAAAATTGCACGCTTTATCAATTCCATCCCTTCAATTACGGGTATGTACGAGTATCTATATATTTTAAACATCAATCTCCACGGGATACAAAATCCGAAACCCAAAATCAGATAAATTCTTAATTGCCCAGATTCTGTTGCACGCAGACAAAACGAACAACCACTAGTCCTTCTCAAATGAAACCCAACTCCCTAAAGCATATTATCCATACGTTTGTACCAGAAGGTTTTTGGGGGTAATGCAACGGTTCGAAATTAGCAATTTACATCTCTATTGTGTAATTGAGGCAATTTCGTTTTCTTTTTAGCGTAAAATTCAATTGAAACCGAACGAAGTCTTCTTATATCGAGAGAAAGCTATGGAGGCATGTTTTCCAGGGCGGTCTGGAGTAATCAAATAAACTCATCGTCATCAGTCATTGCCATCACCACCATACACTGCCAGTTGGAACATAATAATTTCCAATTGAGCAATGCGTCGTCGAGTCCTTTAATCGGCACAATAATCACAGAACGTCCACGTTGTTTTGTATATACCACGAAAGTCCATGGCCACGACAGTGATGACGATGGCCCCAAATTGACGGCTTTTTAATGAATTCATAGGCTTGCACCAGAATCGCCCCCAGGGACTCGAATATACACCATCAACCACCTGCCGCTGCCATAGAGATCCAATGAAGCAAATAGCTCTAGTTTGAGCCACGACAGAATGTCTCTGAAGTAATTATCATCTCTCTCGCTGGCCGATGAAATAGTAGTTTACAAGTGGCTCCTATACAATCCTTCCTATACAAATGTAGGTACATCCTTTTAATGTAGTCAAAGATAATTGCGGTATTCGTATTGAGCTGTATACCCCAAAAAGGTCCTGCACCGAGATAGCAATTACTCATACATGGACAATTCCACAAGTGAATTTAATTTTAATTACTCAGAGACATCGCAATTTATGTCCTTTATCCTCTGTCCTCGGCATCATCGTCATCGCATTTTGTTCCAATTTATGTTTACTTTGGTTCGAGTTGTCGTAGGTCATTCACCTTGTTGTTATGCGCTATTGTATGTGTGTTGTTGTATGTGTCATCCTTATCAAAGAGTTTGCAGGTTGCAGGAGCAAATAAAACAGCAACAGGATACAGGATACAAAAAAATGCAAATTACTTTTGTCGTTGCCATTCAATTTAATGCTTGTATCCGGAGAGAGGATATTTCACAGAATTTCAGCACTCTCTTGCAACTCGCTAGTCACAAACATCCCTTGACAGTTGAAAAGATTAAAAAAAAAAAAAAAAAAATACACGAACCGTTTTTTATTCCCAACTTTTTTGCTGCTGCATTTCAAATGCAGATTTATCTGGCTGAAGGAGCAATCTAGTGAAAAGTTCCACCTTAACCCTGGTTCTTTGGTGAATTCCCATTTTCTTTTGAGGACTCTTGTTGTGCAAATGGATGTGCCGGGAGAATGTCAGTGGGTAAATGGAGCATTGCATTCCGCAGCAGTCGTTTCGATAAAATCACATTTGAATTTTTTTCTTTTCAAACAGTAAATAACCTATCCCTAGATAAAATACTTTCTTGAATCTTCAAAAAAATTCTTCCACTTAGCTACCCAGAAAATTAAAACCACTTACATTTTAAAAATTGTTACAAGAGAACAAGTCCTCTTTACTAAAGTGCTTATAATTACTTGGATTTCCCGAGGCTTATTTCACCAACTGTGAGGACATTTTTCTGTCAAAAGTATGCCTCAGTGTCATTGATCAATCAAGTTTTTGACAGCTGAATGGATTTGAATAGGATGGAGTCACAGTGCAACGCAGTTCCAGACATCTCAAAAAAACTGAACAAAAACTCAAAAATTAAGGTCAAATGCCTTTAAATAAAAATTAAAAACAAAATAATATTTTTTTTTTTTTTTTTTTTTTTTTTTATTTAATTAATTTATTCAGTTAATATATACAGTTACAAGCAAAATGTTAAAAATAAAGGATTAATAATGCAAAATAAAATATTAGAAAATAATATTTAAATTAACATCTTGACAAAATATATATATGTATATAATTACCTATTAAAAGAATAAATGGAAGTCATTCTGTAGCACACAAAGTGGCTAGAGGCGAATGACCATTACATTTTTTTTTTTTTTTTTTTTTAACGATTGTGTGTGGGGTAATATAGAAAATTAAGAAAAATTAAAAATGCAAAATCAAAATTAAAAATGCAAATTGAATGAAAGAAAATATAAATAAATAAACAAAAACCAAATGTACAGTTTTTTTTTTTTTTTTTTTTTTGTATATATGTATATATGTATATAAATTAAATGAACTAAGTAGAGCTAAGTAATAATTTGACTGCAGAATTATCTAGACTAAAAAGCCATTTTTTTACTTTTTTTAAGAAAAAGGCCAAGGTTCTCAATTTCCTTATTTCTTGCGGTAATTTATTAAAGAGTTTAGGTGCAGTCGCTGTATAGAATTTCGAAAATTGAGTTTTATTACAAAATGGAATATGAACAAATCCGAAGCTATTTACTCTTAAACTGTACGAAATTGAACTCCTGAGGGTTGTACTGTAACCACTCCGTAAAAAAAATACTTTGAGGACCTTATAGATGTATAGATGGTTTATTGGTAAAATCTGAAGACTATTAAAAAGAGGCCAGCTGGGAGCCAATCTATCAGCTTTGTAAATAATCCTTATCATATGCTTTTGTGCTGTTTTTAGAATACCAATTGTTGCATTATACGCCCCACCCCAAGATGCTAGGCCATACTGTAATTTTGAGTGTGCAAGTCCATAATATACCATTGAAAGTATTTTACTGGAGCAATGTGGTTTTAGTAAATATAGCTTGCGTGTTACAGCCAACGTATATTTTTTAAGTTCATCCACATGAGTTTTCCAGTTAAGGTTTCTATCAATTGTAACTCCCAAATATTTAAAACTTTCAACTCCATCTATAACAAAGCAGCTAGGAGAGCAGCACAAATCATCAAAATAGTTAGGCTTTCCACAGGTATGGGAGGAAAGGAATAGTTTCTTACAAGAAGAAGAATGAAAAGTTACGTCACAATTTATCGGAAAAGGACCTTTTAATTTGCAAATCATCAGTTTAGTTTTCTCACTTATTATTAATTCATGTTTTGCAAACCATTGCCGTAGTATTTGTAAATCCCTTTGAAGATATATGATAGAATCAAATAAGTTATTATTATTTACGTATGAAAATGCCATGTCGTCAGCAAAAGCTGTAATTAGACTGCTAAATTTTTGTTTGAATAAAGAATTTATGTAAATTAGAAACAAAACTGGTCCCAAAACTGATCCTTGAGGTACACCAATATTTACTGATGTAGTATCACTAAAAACACCATCAAGTCTTACTCGTTGACTTCTTCCTGAAATATAAGATGAAAACCAATCATAAATTACGCCTCTGAATCCAGCTTTGTAAATTTTATTCAAAAGTATACCGTGATTTACCATATCAAAAGCTTTGGTCATATCTATGAACAGAGTTATACAATTTGAATTATTGTTAAAACTGTCACAAATTTCACTACAAAGCTTTAAGATTGCGTCCTCAGTTGATCTACCTCCACGAAAGCCAAACTGATCGTTACTAAAAAATTTGTTTTTATCCAAGAAGCTTACAACACGCTTTTTGATTAACTTTTCAAACACTTTGGAAAGTGTTGGAAGTAGTGAAATAGGCCTGTACTGAGTCAGTAATTTACGGTTCCCTTTTTTGAACAGCGGAATAACCTCAGCTGTCTTTAAGGATGAAGGCATGATTCCACAATTTACGGAAAGATTAAATAGATGACTCAGTATATCGACGATAAAAAAAGAGATTCGTTTAAGGAGACAGTTCGTAATGTTATCAGAGGTACTTGATTTTTTATTATCAAGGGACAAAATTTGTTTATGGACTTCAAGCGGCGTAAACTGATCGAACACAAAACTATTTGTTTGAAAAGAGTCATCAACAAGGTCCCCATAAATATTACATTCGCAATCAATTGTCGGAAGAGAAGGTTTTGAATTTGAAGCAATAGATGCAAAAAATTTATTGAACTGACTTGCAATTTTAGATGGTTCTGATATTATTTCACCTTCAACTTCAATTTTGCTAATTTTTTCACTTTCATTTTGTTTGTTAAGAATACTGTTCACTACTCTCCATTCATCCTTTATATTTCCTTTACAGTTTTGCAATTTACTTGAAAAATAAGATTCTTTACTAGTTTTTACCTTCTCATTTACTTCTTTACTTAATTTGTTGTAATATTTTATGAGCTTTTGATTATTAGGGTGTTGCTTACATTTTTTTCTGATACTATTTTTTTTTGAAATTTTTAACAGTAAGCCTTGATTTATCCATGGTCTGAGACGCTTCCGTTTAACATTTGTTTGGGACTCAAAGTCAGTACAACTTTTAATGTGACTTTCGAGAATTTTCGAAAATATATCGTAAGCATCAGAAGGATTATTTTCAGAATACACTGGACCCCATAATTCAAATTTCAAGCAATGAATTAATTTAAAATAATTTATTTTTTGTTTGATTGAAAAAGGTATATATTTACTAGTTAATGTTTCCCGAGGTAGTTCTAACGACAGGTAAATCATGCAATGATCTGTTATTTTGTAATCAAGAACTTCTGCAGATATTAAATGTAAGAATATTCGTAATTTTTAGGAGCCTCAGATTAAAAAATCGATTAAAATCCGTTTTTAAGTTTTTAACATTAATAACCACTTTTCGGATTTTTTTCAATGTTTATCTAAATTTTAATAAATCTGTTTTTTTTTTTTTTTTTTTTTACGTGAGTAGGTAAAGAATCTTCATAGACACTATGAGCCCGGTACTCATAGTAGTGTGAGATTTTTACTCACTAAAAAACACCTCCCTTTTGTTCTTGCGACTACAACTAAGTTACCTCATCAAGTAGTTTTAATTTCATTATATTATAATCACGTTTGGCAAGAAGCTCCCCACTGAGAGGACCTGCGGATACCACATTTGAAAGCGGATAATCCTTATGGCGCTAGGTCGAACGGTCTCGTTCTTTGAAGTCGGCGCACAAGGTTTGTCTCATCAATTGTTTGTCGAATAATTCTATTGCTATGGTTATTTAAGTGAGTTCGTAGCTTTCCAGCGAAAACTGCTATTTCATCTTCAACAGTTGGCAATCGTAAGTCTCTGTGTAAATCACTGTTTCTAATGTACCACGGAGCATTAACGATTTCTCTGAGAACTTTGCTCTGAAAAGATTGTAGTATTTGTCTATTGCTTGGTTTAGTACAACCCCAAAGTTGTATACCGTACGTCCATACTGGTTTTATCACTTGCTTATAGATAAGCAATTTATTGTAGATGCTGAGTTTGGAATATCTTCCAATAAGCCAATTCATTTCACGTAATTTATTTTCAAGCTGATCTCGTTTCTTTTTAACGTGAGTTTTCCATTTAAGCTTAGCGTCTAGTGTCATTCCTAGGTACTTTGCTTCATTAGCATATGGTATTTGCACCGAATTAATGTAGGTGGGCAGATTGGTAATTTTTTTGTAAGTAAAATTAACATGTGTTGATTTGGACTCATTAAGAACAATTCGCCATTTCTTAATCCATACCGAAATTTTATCTAGAGCTCGTTGGAGCTTCTCGGTTGCAGATTCAACTGAATCGGATGTTGTAAGTATAGCCGTATCGTCGGCAAACGTACCTATTATGGTATCTTCTTCTTGAGGAATATCGCTAGTGTATAGTACGAACAGAATCGGACCGAGAACACTTCCCTGGGAAACACCAGCATTGATTTCCTTAAAATCCGAATATTCCCTCCCTTGCTTAACTCGAAATAGCCTATCTTCGAGGTACGACTCAAGAATGTAATATATTTGATCCGGAAAGACCTGTCTTAGTTTAAACTTTAGGCCATCGTGCCAGACCTTGTCGAAGGCTTGAGAGACGTCTAGAAATGCGCTTGAATATACATTTTTTCTCTCTAGTGATTTCTCAATTTCATTGGTTATCCTGTACACCTGATCAATTGTTGAGTGGCTTTTTTGGAAACCAAATTGATGGTCAGGAATAAGCCGCTTTTCTTCGATAATAGGAAGCAGTCGCTTTAATAAGATTTTCTCAAATACCTTCGAAATCAGTGGCAAGAGGGAAATCGGTCTATAAGATTTCTTTTCGTTCGGGGACTTTCCCGGTTTTGGAACCATTAAAACTTCTGCGACTTTCCATTGGCGTGGAACGTATGAAAGCCTTAATGCCGCATTCATAAGGTGCTGAAGTTTAATTGCTGCTTTTCTGGGTAGCTCTTTAAGCACGCGAGCATTTATTAGGTCTACCCAGGAGCTTTATTATTTTTAAGATTTTTAATAGCTTGATAAAGTTCTGATAACGTGATATTCCGAATAAGAAAGTTTTCAGATGGCAATTGGATATCACCATGTTCATTTATCAAGGCCTGACCATCAAAAGGTTTAAAGGTTTCCTCTAGATGTTTAGCAAATAAATCGGCTTTTTCTCTATCTAAATAAATCTGTAGAACAGTTTTTGAGAAAAACAAAAAGAGTTGTATAGTAGGTGTACCACTATTTTTGGTCTAAACGTATTAGGGAAAAGGTTTAAACATGCAATTTACCAATTTTTATGAAAATCGGTCGAGTCGTTTAGGCTGTAGTCAAACAGGCAGAGAGAATTGCGAGACCTACTGTAAAAGATGTGTGCACAAATATTTTTGTAAATTCAAAAATAACGGGACATACCTAAGAAGTGTTAAAAACCGTTTTCGAAAGTTTGGGCGTTTTTCTTTTTTCATTCAGAGTAGAGCACTGTATAGAGCACGAGTATGTCGAACATGCTCTGAACTTTCTCTGAATCGAGCGTGTTCTAAGAGCTCTGAATTATTTTATAAACACACGCGAGTTTTTGTTTCCTGTCTATCAGAATGAATTCAGCATTTAACTCTGTCTGCTCACCTATTTTATTCCGAGCTCATAACGCTCTGAACAATCTCTGAACACGCTCTTAACGAAAAAAGAAACACAAATTTGAACTGTCATACACTCTGAGCTAAAAAAGAAACACGATTTTGTGTTCGACAGTTCAGGTTCTATTCTGAACTAAAAAAGAAAAAACCCCATTATGTATAAACTTACTTCTTTTCTTCAACTGGTGTGTTCGAAACTTTTAATTTCTCAACATCGATAAATGTAAAACTATAAGTCTTACGAGAAAGTTTTTGGTCTCTTCTTTTGTTTAGCGGCTTACTCTTGTGATATAAATGTCTTTGGTGTATTATTTGATCGTAAGGTTGAATTCATACACCACATAAACGCCATAGCTAGTAAGACCAATTTAATTCTAGGTTGGATTAAAGGGGAGTCAAGACGAAAACAGTTTTCTAACCCTTTCGTTATCAGCCAGCTTTTTGTATCATTTCTTCCACCCATTCTGGAATGTAAGGTCTGTTCACCAAATTATGACTTTTTTTTGACTATCATAAAGTTAGATTAGAACGAGTGCAAAAGTCGCTCAGAGATATAGATTAGGAAAATCCTTTTGAACTCCCTCCTTACAACAGTAGACTTAAGCGTATGGATATGCCTAGCCGTGAGAGCAGACGATCGTATTTATCTTTTGTCTTCATTGTAACACTTTTAAACGGTAATATAGACTCTTAACACCTCCTGTCACTTATTAACTTAAACTTTCCCCAAAGAAGTTTGAGGAATTTGGCTCATTGTATTCTGATTTTAAACTATCGGACGAATCATGAACGATTTTCTCCTTTGAATAAAATGTTTACACTATTTAATTGTCTCAATAAAAGGTTTGATAATTCGTTTGACCAAACTGTACATTCTTCAAGTAAATTAAAATTAACTTGTTTCCCCTTGGCATAATGGTTAGTGCGTTGGACAGTCATACAGAAGGTCTTGGCTTCGATTCTCAGCCGCTGCAAAAAAGTTTTTTTTTTCAGGGGTGTGCTGCCTCTTGACAAATCCTCCAAGAGTATCTCTTGTCATGGAAAGTGCTGCTAATTAGCCGTTCGAAATCGGCAGGAAATTGTAGGTCCCCTTGATTCTTGGTAACACGCATACAGAAATGGTTGATAGCTGTAAGTCACTAGGTCCTGGTTCTCTTCGAGCTGTTGCACCACCATATTTATTTTTATTTTATTTATTTTCCAATTATATAATGTATAAATTATAAATTTCAATATAAGGTAAATAATTAGACGTATTAAATAAATAAATTCTGTTCCAATAAAGGCAGATTCAAATAATGCAAATAAAATTGCATTTAAAAATTGCACAGTAAAAAATGTTCTTATTTAGAAAATTCGGAGAAGAAATTATTAGTTGTCTAGTATTTTTAGTATTAATAATATAATAATGTCTTCAAAAGCTGGCCATATTATAGACTTGTACAGGGCACAAAAGCAGGTTCGTGATATCAAATTTTCAATATTCTTAGAACCAGATCTGCTACCGAAGATCATTCTTCCATCCTTAACCAATGTTCAATATTTTATCTAACTTGATGAAAAATTCGAACTTACCTTACCTTAAAAATTAAATAACGAAATGAACAAATTATTTGCACTTTTAGAAGAACAAAATTGAAATTATATTTCTCCTCTTAAATGAAGTTTTTACTTTTCGATTTCTATTTTTTAAATATTTGATGATCCGATTTCAAAAAGTGTACTCGACCATTTTAAAATTTATTCAAATGTGCTTCAGATCCAATAAAATTTGTTCTATCTTCTCATTTACTATGCCGTACAAAGAAGAAAATGCACCTACAGATATTAAAAAAAGCTCCTGGCCCCCTTTGTTTTTCTTTCATGAAGTGGAAGTATTCAGTGGTTAGATATGAAAGTCGCCGCAACTTGGAATACATCGTTTCCTCCCGCATTGTAACCTGGTGAAGTTGATGAGAACCAAGAAAGAGGACTAAAAAAACAACACTTCAATGCCACTCAGTTATGCGGGTGATTTCTTTCGCTTTCCCATTTATGACCATCGTCGTCGTCCTAGTCATTGTCGGTGGTGGTTGAATCCTCCTCCAAGATTCGCTCTCTCTATATCCGCTTTATGTAGTTTCCATCGCAAAAGTGATTGTCGACTTGATAAAGCAACACAAAAAAAAAGGAGTATATCCACATATCTTTGGGGTATATTTCTAATTAAGAGAAGAACTTTTCGTCGAATAGCTCCTAGAGTGGTGCTTCTCGGTTTTGCTGATTCCCCATCAATACGGTTTGCCAAGCGCAAGCATCCTTCGATTCTTTCTGTAGAATGCACCGGCACAAGCATGGTTCAGCAATGGAGCCCTGCTCCATCAGTCATATCATTATTTTATGCAAGGCTAGTAGTACTCGTGTATACGTTGGATCTCCCTCATTCCCGCGGGAATTAATGTGGATTTAAATATTTGCATTTGTACTTGCGGAACGCTTAAAGTATAAATAAGTTTCAGCAGCCAGCGTTATAGTTAGGTATATCCTGGATTTATAATAAAACCCGAAACGAAAGGGTTGGCGCAAGCAAAATAAACTTTACGGTTGAGAAAAAACTTTAAAATTCAATCTTTGGGGATGTTTTTCTTTTCATTCTTCATTAAGTATTCGTAAAATGCATGCTGCATAAAATACAAAACGAAAATAGCAAAAAAGGACGCTCAGGAAATCGCATGAAGGTGGCATTCACCTTGAATGGGAATGTTTTAGTTCCACCACATTTTTTTAAGTGTTGGTTCTAGTGCGCCAAGGATTTTCCTCTTCTCATAGCATTTTGCGGGTTTTAGTATTTATAGGGATTTCTTGGCTTCTTTTAAATTCCAAAACTTAATTTGAAAACTTTTTATTGCAGTTTGATTAGTTTACTTGTGCTTGTGTTGAGTTGAGGAATAAGAAGAAGTCTTAGGTAGTGCATTAAAAATTTATGGTCAAATATTCTTCTGGGAATTTTCCAAATAACTTCGGAGTTAGTTTTGATTTTTGTTCTTGATTATATTGGAATATCTATCTTCCAGCAATTATAGTGAAAACATATCTCTCTAAATTTTAAATACGATTTTACATAAATCATTTTCGTGAAGTGGAAGCATCAAATGGATGTTATTAAATTATCGGGTGAATTTTCAAAAGAGTTTTTTATATAGACATAGGTAGAACTTTGAGGACAGTAACAGATAGAAGAAGTCGATAGAAGAATTCCTACAAAATTATTATTACTGGACTGGACTACGCGAACTTCTTCTTATGTAAGAGACTATACATTTTTATAATGAATGGTAGGTACTAAAGAAAAATGTTCATAACCTAAAATTCATTTTTTAATGACTAAAACAACTCTTCTAGTAGGTGGAGCTAAAAACAAAATGCCATGTGATTTCTCAAATACTAGTTTATCCAAGAACATCTTTTATAAATCATTGTAGCGGGTTTTTAAGAAGAAATAAGCTTTTATATACAAAATTCTTCAGACAATCTTAAGAAAAAATTTGGAACGCCAACTATAGTTTAAATTATTATTATATTATTTTATTATTCTACGAAAAAAATTAAATTAAAAAAAATATATATCTACCCGTTTTTGAAATACCGAATTTTCCAATTTTTTAAAAATAAATAAAAACATTTTGAAAATTTGAATATCCATACTTTTAGATAGCTTTAGCTTACAAAAATTATCAAAATCGGTTGTACCGTTTTTGAGAAAATTAAAAACAAAGAAAGTAGGTACTATCATCAACTGTTTTTGGGATTTTTTTTTCAAGGAATACCTAACCATAACATTATGAAATTTTATTTTGTTTCTAATCTGTAGAACAGATTAAAAAAAAAAAAATATTTTACAAAATTTAGAAAAAAAATCG
This sequence comes from Chrysotoxum bicinctum, assembly GCA_911387755.1. Lineage (NCBI taxonomy): Eukaryota > Metazoa > Arthropoda > Insecta > Diptera > Syrphidae > Chrysotoxum > Chrysotoxum bicinctum. The sequence goes on from OU426990.1 coordinate 29,737,653, forward strand.
CATGGCAGGTATCTACCATTATTTTTGGTCTTGAAAAAAAAACAAGAAAAAACCAGAAAAAAAACAAGTGGGGGGGGAGGTGTAGAATTTAAATTATCTGCCTAACAAGTTTAAAGAAGATCGGCGGAGCATTTTATGCTATAGTAGAACAGACAGTATTGCGAGACCAACTTTTTTCGTGTTCTCTATCATCGTAATCTCAACTTTGATCAAAATCTGTAGCTCGATTTCTTTTAGGAATGCAGTACCCTAAGGCTGAAAACATACCGGATAAAGCAAAACATGTTTTTTTGTTTCGTGAAACAAGAGAACATTGTTTCTTATGAGACTAAACCCTACAAAGAAAACGAAACAAAACACATGTTTTTGTTTTGAAGTGTTACGATTGTGGTTGTCGAAAATACATGCTATTGTATACGAGCAACACACACCGAATGCAACAAAACTGTTTCGAACAAGGGTCGTTGACGATAATTGCATACTTTCTTATGGCGCAACGCACACCAAATAAAACAAAACATAAAAACAAAAGCAAAACAGAAAAACATGTTTCGTTGCCGATAGCTGACCTATTGTTTTTTGCAAAATAAAATTTTCTTTTTTCGTTGCACTTTACAGATTTATTTGCTTATACGTTTACTCTGTGAATATGAAATATGTAGATGGAGAGAAGTTAGTTTTTTAATTAAGGCAAGAATCCCTATCTATAATAAATTATAAAGATAAGGAACATGCCAATAAACTTACTTTTGATAAGCTGTGGATTGCTACTTCCTACTATGACATTTGATGATTGGCAAGATTAAAAGCTTTTCTCTTTTCTTATACGAGTAAATAAACACATAACAGGCGAATCTATAAACAAATCTTAAAGGTTACTTAACTTTAAAATACCTCTAAATAGCTCTTAAGTATGAAATCGGTATCTATAATCAATTTTCACATTTAAGTAACGTTACTTAAAGGCCTCTTAACTTAAACGCCATCAACCGCGTTTAAGGATCACTTAGAGGCATTTTAAAATGTATTTTGACATATCGATTGTCATCTTTGAAATTTTGAAGTTTCAAATTGTGAGCTTGTATTGTTTGTTGTGATATTTTAGAATTAGAAAATGCAAATAATTAAGAAACCGAAAATTTGTATTGATTAAAGAACGTGTACGCGCAAAGAAATTTCGTCAACGCTTTCCGCTTAGCCTTTGAAGTGTTTGTATCGATACTAACTTTATTCCTCGTTGTTGGAAGAGAATCTGTGCATAAAATAATTTGTTTTGTAGTGTTGTGTATTATTGCAAATTCTAAAATAAAAAAGTTTTCTTGTCGGAAGCATTCCAATTTTCAGATCTTTTTCTTTTGTTTGTGGCGGCGGGTGTGGGTTTGTGTTCCATGGCCATTTTTTTTCTATTTCACAAATAAAAAAATGTGTTCCAAATATTTACTGATTGAAAGTGGCACAAAACAGCTGTGTTGTATAAAATGAAGCAGAATTTGTTTTTTTTTTGTACTAGATTTTCACATTCTTTTACGTTACGTGACATAACCATTGTTTAGTTAAGTACCAACGAAAAATCGATTATAGATACGAATTGAAATTTCGTCATTTAAAGGCAAATTAAATATTTAAGTATGCTTAACTAAATAACCTCTAAGTTGCAGTTTAAGAAAATCTTATAGATACGGCTGATAATGTCTGTTTTGTAAACACAAAATTATTTTTTGTGTTTACTTGCCGTAGAGTTATAATCTTTCAGCCGGAGTTAAGCTCTTACGATAGTTTGACAGTTTCATTTCAACGCACAGGCACACCAAACGAAACAAAAAAACAAAACGTTTTGTTTTGTTTTATTCTGTTTCGCTTGGTGTGTGTTCAAATAAAAAATGTTTTTTTGACTATGGAATAAAAAACGTTTTGCCTTATCCGGTGTGTTTTCAGCCTAAATGTCGAAAGTAAAAAGTAAGGTACATTCAGATAAGATGACCGCGAGGGCCATCAAAAAATGGAGTTAATGAAAATCTATTTATTTGGGAATTTTGGTTGCAATTCTGGAACAATCGGCCTGGCTATGTGTGCAATTGCTACATCTTGTTAAACAACTTGTTAAGCAACTAAGCTTTGAAGATTACAGTTACACTCTTTTTATCAAAAAAATAAAGCCTGACAATAAGACTTGTGAAAATGCACACCACACAGTGACTCGTACTATCTACCTTCGGGTTAGAGTATATATCTCCTTCTTAACCCTTATCAGGCATAAAATGGGAGGAAAGCATATTATTATCCTCTTCCACCATCTGAGTCATCTGCAAAAATTCCTGACGAATTTTCATATCAAGAGGGTTTCACTCGCTTGTAATTTTGGCTTGGTAGTTATTAGTAACGGTCTACTTATTGCCATTATGCATCAGAGAAATTTCGTATCGAAATGCATTTATAGTAACAATTATAGCATGTTTCCGAATAAAAAGATCTCTGTGGTAAGGTCTTCTCTAGACATTCCAAATATCGGAAAAAGAGTGTATAAGCTTATATAGGTGCACGGGCTAGGAGGAGTCCCACCAAACACGTCCACCAAGTGCTAATTTTATTGTACCAAGCGTACTACATTTAATTTAAAAGTCTTTAGTTCAAAAAATAAATTAGGCCTTTTGACGATTAAAGAAATTTGTTCAAAACTGACACCTGATTTTATATCGAAGGTCGTCTTTTCATCAGATTTTATTTTAAAAAGTGGATTATTTAAAATTATAGCTGAACCTTTCCTCGTAATACATCTTTAATTCACCCACTGAGATTCACCTTCATTATATTTAAGCTTATAACTATGTTTCTCTATAGAAATGTGGGTAATAATAGTAGGATTGTCACGCAGAATGTCTTGGGTTTGATTCTTAGCTGCTGCAAATAAGTATACTGCCTCTTGCGAAGAAGTGACGAATTCTCCAAGTGTATCTCTTGTTATGAAAAGTGCTGCTCATTAGTCTTTCAGAACCCGAAAAACAGTGTAGGGCCCCACAATTCTTGCTAACAGGCACACAAGAATAGTTGGGAGTTGTAATTCACTAGGTTTAGGATCTCTAAGATCCATTATGATTCCTAATTTATTAACTTTTGTACTTCTAGAATTATATTGTTATGATCACTGCGTCTAAATTCATTAAGATGATTTCTTAAGGAAAATAAACTTAAAACAAAACACATGTCATTTATTATGTCCCTTAAAAACTCTTCCTGTTGCAAAAAGAAGCCTCATAGAAAGGTGACACGAAGCTTAGCTGTCGACAGAAGCAGAAGTTTTTATTTATTATTATTCCTATTGCGTGAAGCCCGATGATATTTTCAATGAACAATTACTTACTTGATGGTTAAAGGGTTCCTAACCTGTTAAAAGTCTTAGACTTATAAACATATGCTATGCTTATATTATCATGAGCATGCTGCTTTATGCTGTTATCGAGAGCAGGTAGGTAGGTACGTAGAGTTAGCGACCACTGGCAGTCTAGCCCTGTGGCCCAATTAGCAATGAAGTGCGCCATTTTGATACCACAACTCGTATGAACACGGAATCATCCAGTTTGAATTAAGTTCAAAAGTTCTCTTATTATGTGTTTTCTTTTATACAATCATCCGGAAATTGGATCACACTCATCCGATACCATTTTCACTGCACCAAGCTAAGCAGCTTGATGACTGGTGCTGAAACAATAGCCAATCTGATTGAGTGATCATCCGACCCGGGATGTCCCGTTTAGAAAAGACATCAACTCTTTGCATTTCATTTCCGAAAGTTCGTCAATGTCGGAAAAAAATGTCCTTCCCAATGATTGTGCTCTAAATTTGGCCAGAGCAGGGCATTTGCAGAGGAAATGGCTGACTGTTTCCTTTGACCACTGTCTCAACATATGACAGTGAGTTTTGTGAAAAAAATTATGTGTTGGAATCAACTTTTTAATATTGCTGTTGCCATAAGGTTTTAGAATCCAAGAGTTCCATTGATTAAGTTTTAATTCTTTACAAGATATTAGATACTAATCGATATTTTATGATTCGGTAATCGCGGGACACCATACAATCGAACCATACGTGAGGATCGGTTGCACCACGCCTGTTTATGTCCATAAAATCATCTTAGATTGAAGACCCCACTTTTCACCAAAGGTTTTACCACCAGGCGTAGAAAGCTATACAGGCCTTCTTAACTCCTTGTTAAATATTCAGTTTCCAACTTAGAGTAGTATAACACTTAGATATGGACTAGATATGAAGAGATAAAAAGTGTTTGCCCGTTGATTCGCAATTGATTTGGATTCTGCTATGGATAGGTCTTTAAAAGGATCGAATGATCGATTTTTATTGGCAACGTGATTCTTGGCTCAGCTTATCAAAATTCGGGATTGCATTTTCTCCTCCATTCACTAAGTATCGGTTCACCCTTTCTGTGAGCATTAGACGGTGTGGATCACTTTTCTTCCGATATTATATTTGACCATTGCCAAAAAGAGCTGCTGACAATAACTGATATAATTCGTATGTAACTTTGAGTTCAATTGAAAAATAGTGAGTATGGGCTTAAAACGTATTTGGTTTTTCCGTTGATTTATATCAATGCAGGATTACTTTAACATTTATCAATATTATAACTTTACAGAACGGCTTTAGATGCTCACATCACGTTTAATAGGAATATATCTCGATACTCGTTGATTCGCCTGATGAACCCACAGTGATGAGATTTTTGCTCAGGTTCTTTTATGTAAATTTTGCAACTTCATGTGTGCTTAGATGTAAAATGTCGAATTTCTGCCTCCAACCTGCTTATAATTTCTTTGCATTTGACAGTTCTGCTCTGAAACATGTCATAACAAGTAAACAGTCAGATCCAAAGCTTAGCCCCTGAAATGTAAACGCCTCTAAGATGTTAGACACGTGCCTTATATCTATTATCAAAAGATAACTTAAACGGTGGCCTGGAAATTACTAGGTTAATTTCTAGGTCCAACTTATCAGATGACTAAAAGTTCTTGAAAAGTTTATTATTCGAAGAATGTTATCTACTTTCATTTCTTGAAGGCTATGCCAACCAAATTACGTCAAGCAGTTGGTAAGCGACTCTATTTAGTGTCAAATAGTTCAAAATTTAATTTAGAAAATGTCATCCGTTTTAGAACCTTGATTTTTAAGGAATATCGATCCCAATTCGAAGGAAGTTCATAAAAAGTTAATATAACGAAAGCAACACTTTCAAACATAATTCCTTTCCGCCAAATCCTATCAATGTTACCTATACCTGAGCAATATGTTTTTAAGAGTCAAATTTCAGAAAATGGCTAGCTGAACCAAAGATTTCCCTACTGTTTTCCTCTCTTAACAACCAATTTAAGTAGGTTACTCTCTTAATTTATCCTGCCAAAATTATATTATTATGTCCAAATATTCCCCGAATTCGTGTCTCAGTTAGGAAGGATTACATTTTACATCCCTCTATTTCCCCTTCCCAGAGCACAGAACACATCGAAGAACTTTTCTCTTGGAATTTTCATCCACCTAGGTTTACCTATATATCCTGGATTCCTGGTAACAGAGAGTACAGTTATCAAATATTGAACTGGCAACAAGCCAAACGTATCGAACAACCAGTACTACCCCACAGAGAATCAACAAATTTCTGCGAGTGCTGCTCTAGAGACTTGTATACCTAGGTACTGCCTGCACTCTATACGTAAACCTCCCCCTGTAAACCTACCTACCTATTCGATAAATATAATGTACATCACGTACTTAGCTGATAAATGGGGAAGTCAAACTTATTGTTTAACACATTTTATATGTGTCAACCCTCTTCTGGTTCTTCTGGAACGAAGGCTTTTAGTGCGAGTGATTCAAGGAGCGCACTTCGAATACATAATGTTATGTACATTTGGCCGTGCTACTTCTTGTTCTGCCATACAGTTTCCCCTCCTGAATCAAACAAAACACCGAAGATAAAAAAAAATACAAGGGTGACTCAGACTTGGTGTCCTCAATTGCACAGTTGATTTTCATTGAGGGGATTATTATTTTTATTTTCCGACAAGGGTGTCGTATTCGGTCGGGCTTCGCGGCTTCAGGATTCCCTGCTATCCCTATAATGCTGTTGCTTTTGCTTTCCACAAGTTTATTTATATCCTCTTGACTAAAGGACTTCTCAATCAGTTTGTTTAGAACCACCGAAGTGGCAACACGCATAACATTTCCTCAATAAGACTTTCGTCGTATTTTCGTGAAGTGAAAATAATTTGGCGCCAAAAAATATATTTGAATTTTGCCATTCGATTTTGTGTGAATTTGAATAAAAAGTGTCAAGATGGCAATTGCTTATTACATCCCCGACCAGGCCAAATTGGCAGAAAAACAAAAACCAAAAGTTGTCAAGAACTTCAAAATACCGCTAAATGACTACACACTCGGCAATAACTCCTGCTGGGAGCTTATGGCTCAGGTTTTCTGTTACGCCCTGCGATATCATTACCTAACCGCCGGAAATGGAATTCTTCAAATATCTGTGGAGTTCACCCAGCCACCTCCATCACAGCAGCCACCCTCGGAATCGATGATGACGGATGACCACGGCGGCGATGGTGACAAGAACTAGAAAAGAACGATCCTCGTCTCTCATTGCAGATGGGAGCTCATTCAAAGCGTATTGTGATTCCAAAATATAACTAAGTGGTTTTCAACCGACCGACGGCGATGTGGTGAGCAGAAATGGAGATAAGCCCCGACCCGATCCGACGGGACTTTCATCGTTTCTTCCTTCTTCACAAACATTTTCTACAAATTAAATTTAAAAAATGTCTCAACTATGTACGAATTCATATGTTTACTAAGATAACTAAAACTCCTATTCCGAAAAAAAATAATACTCATTCAAAAAAACTAGAAAAACATTCATGTGCAGTAAAAATGTGTTTTTTAAATATTTAGTTTTGTTCTTCATCACCATAAGTTGTATGTAATTTTTAAATGTAAAAGTTAACTTACAGAACAAAAATGCGAAAAAAAACAAACAAATAAATAACCAATGAAAATTGTACAAACGAATTAATTTTAAGTGTAAAGGTTTTTTCTTTTTAAATATAAATCACGTAGCGAATAATTTTGGAATAAATAATATTTTGCAAAAAATAAATTTCACGTTTTTTTTATTGGGTTTTGCTAAAAAAAATTAATTTTGCCGAAGAGATGAGATGGGAAGATATTTTCAATATTTTAATCATTACTAACATTAAATCTTTTCCCGATAACATTTTCGTATAATTTTAAATTTAGATCTGTTTTTAATATAAATTTTGTTGGAATGTGTTGATTTACTTAAATAAATATATATTAAAGCTTATATGATTTTTAAATTTAATTTTCAAAATCATAGTCGATTTTTTAACTTTTAATTTCAAAGTTATTTAAAAAAATAAACACGAAGTAATAATGTTCGATGTTTTAAATTTAAATTTATATTTAAAATGTTATTCAACGATATTTTTAATAAAGTATGTTTGCCTTTATGCAATTTTGTTTGATTATAGTTTTAAACATTTTACTTTATCTTTGGTATCGATGATATTCTGATATAGCCGAAAAAATATTTGCTTTCCCAAGAACCTCTTGGAAAATAAGTAAATTTAGATGCAGCTCTGGAAATTAAACAAAAGAAAATCTATATAAATGCGAGTAACATTTTCTTATGGCAACTTTGGAGAGATTTTACATAATGGTTCTCATAAAAACTTTGGCGCAAGATTTTAGTTGAATTAGAAAGATGTTAAAGTTTAGTAGAAAACTTTTTTGTTAATTTTAATCGAATATAGCATCCCTACTCTTTTCTTAAATTTAAAATTATTAGGTATTTTTTTTTCTTTTTTTAGTACCGTCCTACATCTATAAATATTAAAAAGGTATGTTTACTTATTTTTTTATTTTTCATAAACTGTCATTACTTTATGTGTGCTTAGAAGCAATTTACAAAATTTTTAAAAGAGAGAAAGAAAATTTTTAAAGAAAGAGTTAGTAAACTATTTTGAAGTTAGCAATAGTATCATACTTATTCCTTAATTCTAGACTGTTTAAAATTTTGCGCAAGATAATCTGTGTTTTTAAAGTTTTTAAAACATTGAGTATTTTTTTTATTTTTTGAGCTGCTTTCCTTTGAAAGGAATCATGTCTATAGTCTCGTATTCGTATTACTAAAAACTTATTATTGTTACGAGAACGATTTCTTGTGAAAATTTAAGAAAAATATTGTATTTACGATGAACCTTATAATTAAATTTAAAATTTTGAAGATTTCCCTCTTTCGATCTTAGGAATTTAAATAGATTTCCCAAACGCTTCCACTGAATTTTCAGTCTTTTTTAGGATACTTAATATTAAAAGATGATAACAGAAGAAATATATAAATTAATATATACATATAAAGAGTGTGTCCAGGAAAGCATGGATAACTTTGCAACTGGTTCTAAAGGGTACAAAGCCCTTTAAGAAAAAAGCATTTTTCTAGTTACGATAAATTTTCATACAAGTTTTAAAAAGTACGAGAATGAATCTTATTATATTTTTATTTCTATAATATTTTGTAATTAATATTTTAGAAAAACCGGTAAATAATTATGCATATAATTAATGCAGTTTTTTATTATAATTGCATTGAATGAAATTTTCAAAATTGTGCAGCACATGGTTGAGTCTACAATAATAACCAATTAAATTTGCTCTTATTCTACTAAAGTAGCTTTAAACTATTGATGCAATGAAATAAGAACAAAAACCAAACTCTAAAAAATGTTTGCCAAAGCTGAATGGTGGTGAAAAGTTTTATTTTTATGTGTTAATCATTCCCTAAAAGCAGTGCCGCATTAAGCCAGCGCGGGGCCTGTAGCAAATTCTATCAAGGGGCTCTTAGACTGTTTTAGGTTAGGCACTTATCAAGTTTATGGTATTAAATAAAACAAAACTGTTACAAACAAACTTTTCTTGATTTAATTTGGAAAAATTTATAAATAATGCTGTTGATATCGACTTCTCGGAGTAAATCATATTCAATATTCATTAAAGTGAGGAGATTAAGACGTTGTTGGCTCATCGTGTTCCTCAATTCATTTTTAACACGTTTTAATGTTGAGAAAGATCGTTCACCACTGCAGTTGGTGATCATGAGAGACAAATAAATGCGCAAAGCAATTTCAACGTTCGGGAAACAAGATTGTAAAGAATTATTTATCAACAGCTTGTTAAGCTGCATTTCCAGAGCCTCATGATTCCTGCTGTCAATAATACCAGCCACCTCAGAATTGAGCATTGAAGCGAATTGCACTTATTCGTTGCCCAGACTGTCCTCCAAATCATCTGCGTAAGCACTTACTATGGTTGCAGATTTTTAATTTCTTTTGGTGGAAGAGATTTCATATGAAGGTTTTTATAATACAAATTCTATATACTACTGAAATAAATCAGCCAAGTAGAAGACTTAGCACTATTAATGGACTTGTTAAAATATTGATTCAAAATAGATTTTATGGCTTTTAGTCCACAAAAATTGGCGTTTCGTCGGGGTGATCGCACATGGACTCATCAGTTGGCTGTGAGGACCTTGTCAATACGCAATTTTTATTGAATTCAGTTCATCTTACATTGATTTTTTGACAAAAATCCAATGTGAACTATATCCAAACATGATTAAAATTGTAATCATTAACGTTGAAATATTTGGCGATCTATCGATTGCTAGGAAAGCCATATTGCAGGTCGTTCAGAAGCTTTCGATCTTCGATATAGGTATTTCATGAGCTGAAGAATGATCAGCGATTTTATTACTTTGAAAGAAGGAACTTGTGATGCTCCAAATACCACACACAGATCTTCAAACGTTCTTTATTGGACCTTACTTCGATGGCCAGCTTAACAACAACTGAGAGATAACTTTAGACATGAGGTGTATGCATATAAGACTGCAGGTTGAGCCTTTTATAATATGCTTACAAGTAACATGCTAGTTGTGTAACAGCGATCTTTTATGCATACACTACAGGTGATTATAATTTATACACTACAGAACGTAAGTTTAATCGGTCTGTAGAAGGAAGGGGAGTAATGGTCGCCTTTTTTGGAACAGTTTGGACAAATGGTGATTTCCATCTTCTAGGGAAGATTCCAGAACAGTATGAGCGATGGAAAGAGCGAAGGAGTTTACGTAATGGTTTTGCCTGCGTGCAAGACGGCCACTTCTGAAGAATGGTGGATTAGGGTATTTGTTTATATCAAGTTCTGGAAGGGTTCTTACAACTGTGCGAGTGCAACTGTCTCATTGAATGATTTACGTTCTAAATTGCTATTATATTTGAATTATCGAGTTCTCGTAGATGAGCGTTTGATCCGAAATTGACCAGAAGTTTTTACTTTGGTCTTAATTTCAGGTCATGCAAGAATTTGATTCACAACAGCGTTATAATGGTTTGTGACTTATTTATGCTTTGTCCGATTTTCTTCAATTTGTTTGGATTTGTAAGAGCGGAAACTTAGTTCTTTCAAACTAATAGCTTCGTTACAGTTTTTCAAATTTAAAATTGTTATTCTAAAATTCATATTTGTGTATGGAATTTGTTTTAAGCTCCAACTACAAAAAAAAAATGTTTTAGCATTTCTTCGGAAATTTGTTCACTAATAACATTGGCGCAAAATTTTAATTGAATTAGGACGATGCTAAAGCTGTTTTAGTATGATACTAGGTTAAAACAACGAATTTGCAAATTTTAATCGGACATAGCATCATGCTTTCTCTACCCTTTTATTAAAGTTAAAATCATCGAACACCTAATTTATTTTTTTAGTATCGTGCTAGCTTCATTATGACTCTGACATTTGCAAACATCAAAAAAGGTTCGTGTACTTACTTTTTTACACGAAATGTCATTGTTTTAGGTGTGTTCAGAAGCAATTTATTAAGAAAATTCTTTTAGAATACTAGTTAGAAATTGTTTAAAATTAAGAATGAGTTACTAAACTACTATAAAGTTAGCTAATTGTTTAGTAGTATCATACCAATACCTTAAAAATAGGCTGTTTAAAATTTTGCGCCATTGTGTATTGATATTGTAAAAATAGCATTGCCGTTCATTCACAGAATAAGTGGCTGGTAAATTTATCCACCAGCAATTTCATGTGATCCAGAAGGGCATTTTACAGTTAAACACTTTTTAACTAGCAGTGAGCAATTTTGTTCATTTTGTTTTAATTGAATTCCAAGGAATAGAATATTACTATCCACATCACTTAAATAAAATGTGACGTGCGGGGCAGACCAAAATAATGTTTTGAACTTATAAAAATCATCAACAAAGAGAAAATGTCATCATCATAATCATCATCGGCTCGACGACCGGGTTCCGGTCCTGGCCTCTTTCAACAAGTCTCTCCACCTATCCCGGTCTCTAGCCGACGCCATCCAGTTGCGCACCCCAAGGCTTCGGGCGTCCTGGTCTACGCCATCTCTCCAGCGCAAGCATGGTCTACCACGCTGTCGTCTACCATAGAATGTACCACAAAGAACTTTCCGAGCAGGTTCCTCTTCGCTCATGCGAGCTAGGTGCCCTGCCCACCGGAGTCTACCGAGCTTAATTTTTGTCACGATATCTGCTTCAAGATAGATTGCGTACAGTTCATAATTGTACCGTCTCCGGAATCGTCCTTCCTCACATACGGGGCCAACAATTCTCCTTAAGACTTTTCTCTCGAACGCAGCTAAGAGGTCGGAGTGCCTTTTGCTAAGCACCCAAGTCTCGGATCCATATGTGAGTACTGGCAGGACCATGGTCCTGTACAGCAGCAGTTTTGAAGTTATGGTGAGATTTCTGGATTTGAAGAGCTTTGACAGACTATAGTAGGCTCTGTTGGATTTGAGAAGCCGCCCGCGTATTTCTTCTTCTATATTGTTATCGGCTGCTACTATCGACCCAAGGTATTTAAAGGATTGCACCACTTCAAATTCGTGCTCCGCAACCTTGATTGTTTGACCAACTGTTCCTCTCGCATTCGACGCCACCATGTACTTTGTTTTACCTTCACTAATGTGCAGCCCCAGATTTTGTGCCGCCTGCTCGATCTGGATGAAGGAATCGTGCACAGCTTGTTCGGTTCTTCCGATGATGTCGATGTCGTCTGCGTAAGCTAGTAACTGGCTGGACCTGTTGACGATGGTCCCTCTTGTTGCCGTGCCAGAGTCACGGATTGCTTTCTCCAACGCCAGGTTGAAGAGGAGGCAGGCCAAACCGTCCCCTTGTCGGAGTCCATTAAAGATTTTGATTGGTCTGGATAGCAATCCGGCTATTTTTACTTGGCTTGTTACGTTGGTCATGGTCAACCTACATAGTCGTGTCAATTTATTTGGGATGCCGAATTCTCTCATGGCTTTGTAAAGTTCTACCCTGGCTATGCTATCATAGGCGGCCTTAAAGTCTATAAACAGATGGTATGTTGGGATGTTAAATTCTAGACATTTTTCCATCGCCTGCCTAAGGGTAAAGATCTGATCAGTTGTTGATTTGCCTGGAATGAAACCACACTGATATTGTCCGATGACGGTTTTAGCGTATGGGGTTATCCGGTCTTGTAGGATAGAGGAGAGTATCTTATAGGCGGTACTCAACAACGTGAAACCTCTATAATTGCTGCACGTTGTGACATCTCCCTTCTTATGTATGGGGCATATTAAACCTTTTCGCCAGTCTTCTGGCATTTCTTCCTGCTCCCATACGTGTACTATAATATCATGAATTGCTTGACGTAAGGCTGGCCCGCCGTGATGGAATAATTCGGCTGGTATGCCATCGGCTCCCGGGGCTTTGTTCTGTTTAAGCCGGCCTATAGCCTTCTCAACCTCTTCTATGCTTGGTGGCGGCAACATAGGGTATTCTTCTTGAAGTAGTGGAGCCTCCACTTCTGTAGTGAGCTGACCATTTAGCAATTCATTAAAGTACACTTCCCATCGCTCCAGTATGCTTTCAGGATCGGTGATCAGATTTCCCTCTCCGTCCTTGCAGTATGTGCAGCGTGGTGTGTACTGCGTCATGTTTCGGACGGATTGGTAGAACTTCCGCGCCTGGTGCGGTACTCGCTCTCGGCTGTTTTCTATTTCACAGATTAGGTTCTTCTCCCAGGCTGATTTCTTTTGTCTGTGAAGCCGTTTTTCTGTTCTTCTGAGCTCTTTATATTCCTCTTCGCGTGCCCGCGTTCTATGAGATTGTTGCATTGCTCGGTACGCAACATTCTTACGTTCAGTCGCTAGCTTGCATTCATCATCAAACCAGTCGTTCCGATTTTTACGACTGCTGCCTAAGATGGAGTTGGCAGTACTAATGACAATATTCTTAAGGCGTGTCCACTTCTCATTTACGCCCAGCATACTGGCTCCAGGACTTACTCTCCCTAAATCAAGTGATTCTAGGGCGAGTCCTAACGCATTACCAAAGGTGTTACTGGTGTTTTCATTGCGCAGGGCAGCCGTGTTGATTCGAACCTGATCGGCGGATGCAATGCGTCTTCGCAAGGCAACCCGCCCTCGGAAAACCATACCAACAAGATAGTGATCCGAGTCGATATTGGCACCTCGGTACGTTCGTACCGTCATCAAGTTCGAGTAGTGGCGACGGTCTATCAACACGTGGTCTATTTGGTTACGAGTGACTCCATCAGGTGATACCCAGGTGGCTTTGTAGATATCTTTACGCGGGAACCTGGTACTCGCAACGACCATGTTTTTCGATGCTGCCAATTCTAAGACTCGAAGTCCATTGTCATTAGTGTTCTCATGCAAACTATGGGTGCCTGCGTAGTGCCTGAATACCGGCTCCCGACCTATTTTTGCGTTCAAATCCCCAAGGATGATTTTAACATCATACCTTGGACAGGCATTGAGGGCCCTCTCGACTTGTTCGTAGTAAGTCTCTTTTTCTTCATCTGAGGACTCCTCCGTAGGTCCGTGAACGTTAAGGAGGCTGATGTTCGTAAATTTGCCTCGCACGCGAAGGGTGCATAGCCCAGCGTTCCGACTTTACTGCGAAAGCAGTAGATCTACTGCACTTTTTTCTTATTTTTTAAATCTACTGCACCACTGCGCATTTCCTATAATCTACTGCGATTCTTCAGAGTTTGTTTGAATAGCAGCACTGGTCATAGAAAAAAAATATGCTCATAACAAAATGTCAAAATTTAAAAAGATTCTCGTCTCTTTAGTGCAAGTCTTGTCAGCTTACGTTTTTAGTTCTACTACTCTTTAATTTGTTCTTGTTTCAAAAAGTACAAATTTGCAGATGCTAAATTTATTTTGATTACCTAGCTTCATATATTTTTGCTTAAACTATACATTTTCATTATTGTTTAAGAGTATATTTGTTCACACATACTATGTAAATGAATCGGTGATTGTTAAAACAACATAACTGAAATTTTAATTTTTTTCACAGGAGATACAAAAAATCCTACATTTTTGGCCGTGTAGTTATTGTCATTTTTTTAACCCCAAAATCTTATTTTCGACTTTTAAACCATTAAGGATTTTTAAATATGGTTTTTTGTTTCTCTTCCGTAAAAAATTAAAATATCACTTATGTTGTTTTAACAATCAACGATGATTTAAATGTGATTTAACTTTGGTTCTTTTGTTTATAATTTTGTGTTACTTAATCAAAAGAATATGTATTTCTACTGCGAAAATTTTGGTTTTACTGCGATTTTTTGGCCAATTTACTGCGATTTGCGATTTATGAAGTCCGAACCCTGGCATAGCCTTTCGCTTATAGCGTTAAAGCCAATGATGGTAGACTTCATTTTTTCGCTGACTAGGAAGCCTACCCCGAGCACATGGTGTTTTGTATGACAGCTATAGTATATGTCATATTCTTTCTTCTGTAGAACACCATTCCCTGTCCATCTGATTTCTTGAAGAGCTGTTATGTCAGCTTTATATTTTGACAGGGCATCGGCTAGCTGCTGAGCAGCTCGAGCTCTATAGAGCGATCGTACGTTCCATAAGAAAATTCGTAAATCGTTTTTCCTTTTTCGTTGCGTTGGTTGTCGTCGTGTGATCAGTCCGTTTCCGAGGCTTGTTGTCGGTTTCGTAATTCAAAAGTTTTACGGGACAGGGAATTAACCTGTCACCAACCTGAGGAACCAGCCTGATCATATTAGCCAAACCTTTTTAAAGGCTTGTTTCTAGCGGCCGCCACGGAGAGGCTATGATCAGACTTCCACCAGTCCCGAATAGTTACGGCACGTGCATGTTTTCGTATGCTACATGTTATTCCCCCTATTCGTCTGATGGCTGACCGCCATCTTGTATCTTGTTTTTTTTAATAGAAATGTGCTTTTTTCTGATACTTAGTAAATTTTCTATGAACTTCAAATCTTACTTAATTGCGTCAATATTCTCCATAACTTCATTTACACACAAATAAAAAAATCTACCTTAAAAGTTAACTAAAATTAATATACTTACTCATATAAAGCTTAACTGTTTTTAATTGTTACTTTAACTTGATTGATGATAGAGTTGCCATAAGTATTGTATACCCCATCTGTAGACTTTTTAATTAGTGTTTAACAATTTATTCTTTTTTTGTCAGTTATTTTGGGACAATCAAAGCAGAAAAGATAAAATATTTGTTTTCATAATAATATTTTAAATCCCAAAAGAATAAACAATTTTGAAAATTCATAATTAAAAAAGAAAATAAATAATCTAAACAAAATTTCGTGAGTTAATCATGAAAAATAAAAGTCACAAATAAAAATATTAAAGTACAAAAACATCATTTTTGTACACAATACATTTTTTTTGTTTATCAGATTTTTTTAGGACATTAAACTTTTGTGTTTTTCTATTAATTTAATTCTTTGGGGTAGCAAATAAAATAATTTATTAGGTCATTTTCTTGGAACACATCTTGTTGAATTTAAATATATGTTTTTACAATTCACACGCGTTCATACTATGGTGTTTCACTTCTGTATGAGACGATACTACCTCCTCCTAACTATTTCCATGTTTACAAGACAAAACCGAAAAGAAATCATATTTTTTTAACTGCAATTTAAACTCTGAAGACACAAATTTTATAGAAAAAATTATTTCTACATAGAAAAGTTGAATTAAAAGTAAAATATTAGTTTTTTAAGGAAGAGTTTGCTACTTTTTTCGACTAAGTATATACTAAGCTGTGTGTCATAACCACGTGTCAAAACATATTTTTGTAAAATTTGTTCGACCAATTCTTGAATCTACTTGTCTTGGTTGCTCATCACATTTCGACTGTTATAAGCCTGGACTTAGAATTTATATAACAAAATTCATGTATTTAATTTCTTCCTTCAAGTTGTTGCCAATATGTATAAGCAATTAATCATTAACTTGGAATTCTTGTAAATCGCAAAACCTTCTTAAATTACAAAATTGTAATTTCTAGATTTTAATTCAAGTTAATCGCTGCCACGTATCTTCTCGCTATCATTCCCTTTTAACTTAACACCATTTCCTGCACACCCATCCGTTAACTAAGTGTCAAATGAGTGAGTGAATACGGTGGCATTTTAAAATTAAAAGGAGCGTGTGCCACACATCAGTCCACATCACACATCCGCATCCGTTCACCATGTCCTATCTACAAAATCCATCTCTTTTCACACTTCACACAATTTTAGATAACGGTCGGGACGGGTCTGTTGAAAAATGCGCATACAAAAGATTCATCAAAACAGGATGAGAAATCATTAATTATTATTTCACATATCTACCTATACATACAGCCACCAGGGCCAGGATAAATTCACTCATCACACCCACTCCTTGTCAAGGAAGAAGAGAGGGAGTTGGATTTTTGTATGACAGTAGTGTAAGTGGAGAAAAGTATCGTCATGCAAAAAAAAACCACGACCACCATCAACCAAGATTGCAAATGGAACTTCCGCTAAATTCTGTCCGTCCATAGGGAAGGGCAGCATATATCGAATGAAAACTGTAAAATTAATTACATGCCACTCGAACGGAAGGTGTGAGTGTGTAAGCCTTGGACAGGACAGGAAATGCAAATATTAGGGACAACTGAAGCTCTACCATTACAAAATAGAAACCACCTCAACCCACACTCCCCCTTCTGCTGATGGTCATCCATTACAGGAAGGGTAAGAAAGTGATTTGCGGTCAATGGATTTTTGAAAAATGAAAAATTTTTCTTTCACATTAAGTGGGTTGGCCCAGCCACCAACGACCGGGTTGATAAGGGTACAAGAATCTACTAACAGAGGGAGCCCTCCGGTACAATAACCTCAGCGGGGGTTAATATACTCGAATGACACTGATTTGAACAACGTGCCTTTGTTGATGTAATGAGTCTCAGCCCTGTTATACTCATTCCAGGGCCCTATAGAGTCCAAGTGCAATCCAGGTAATCTTCTTGGCATACTCACACGAAAGGTTGAATAAAATATATATTAATTTTGTTTTGTTTCTTTTATTTCGGGAATTATAGAGACCCTCTCCTGGATGTGTCCAGAGCTACAGTGGCATCAATTAATCATAAACTGACCTACGAGGACCTTTTGGTTTTCCTTTTCGATGTTTGGTTCTCCTTTGTTTGGGAAAAAATGAATTTTTATTAATATTGTTAGAGCACGCTATAAGGTACCCTGAATTCCTATTGTGGGAACTAAGGACTCATATAGAGGAGTATTGTTCTCGGGTGTTGACATTCTTGTTATGGAACCAAAAATGGGTTTCTATTTATAATGATGGTGGAATGAAGTCAACATTTCTGGTAAACCTTTTGAATGGAAGTCTATATAGATAAGTTTCAGTATCTATAATTGAATAAATTGATATTAGGTTAGGTTAGGTTGGAGTGGCTGTCTAGTTGTTGTTGACTCACTTAGACCTCAAGGATCCGTTGTGATACCACTAAAGAAGTTACTCATGGGAGAGTAATGAATTTAAACAAACCATTTCGTGCTTTTAATAAAGTTAGAGAGACATTTTGTGTCGATTGTTGCCAGTTCACTGGTATTATCGAAGAAGGGATTACCGAGATAATTATTCCTTCTATTGGAGAGTGCTGGACATGTACATAGAAGGTGTTGGACTGTTTCCTCTTCCTCCTCGTCCATGCAGCTTCTACAGAAGTCATTTGTGTAGACTCCTAGCCTCAAGGCATGTCTACCTATGAGGCAGTGTCCTGTTATAACTCCTATTGTAGAGCTTATATTTTGTCTGCTCAGGGAGATCAAGCCCTTTGACCGTTTTAGGTCTATGCTTGGCCATATTTGTTTAGTTGCCAGGCAGGTGGTACCCTGTGACCATCTAGCATTTGTTGATTCTAGAGCATATTGTTTGAGAAGATGTTTGCATGTAGCAAGTGGTGTTCCTATGTTATGTTTTTGTCTAACAGTAGGCAGAAGTGTTCCGTTTTTGGCGAGCTCATCGGCCTTGCAATTTCCCGGAATGTCTCTGTGGCCCGGCACCCAAATAAGGTGAATATTAAACTGTTCTGTCATCTCATTCAGAGATGATCGACAATCGTGGACCAAATGAGAGTTAGTGGAGACAGACGCGAGAGATTTGAGGGCGGCTTGGCTGTCCGAGAAGATCCGTATATCCTTGCAAGATATAACGTTTTCTTTGAGCCAGGATAGTGCCTCTTTAATCGCCATTACTTCTGCCTGGAATACACTACATTGATTGGGAAGTCTATATGAAAGACTGAGATTCAGTTGTTTTGAATAGATGCCACTTCCAACGCCGTAATCGGTCTTAGAACCGTCTGTATAGAAGTGTACAGCATTGTCTTCCAGGGGTCTCTCTTCTTCCCAAGACGATCTTGAAGGGATGGAAACCAGGAAGTTGTTATCGAATACCATTTTTGGGGTGGTATAGTCTAAGCGATCTGGGATAGATCTGAAGTTGTCTAAGATGGTTGTATGACCAGTATTGTTACTGATCCATTGAGAGGTGGCTCTAAGTCTCACGCATGAGTTGGCTGCCACCATTTTGGAGAAGATGTCAAGAGGTGTTAGGTTTAAAAGCACTTCCAGGGCTGCAGTTGGTGTCGAGCGAAGTGCTCCTGTGATGCACATACCTGCTGACCGCTGGACTTTGATGAGTTTATTTAGATTTACCATCTTGTCCAGTGCGGTCCACCATACGACAACTCCATAAATGAGTATCGGTCTAATAACCGAGGTGTATAGCCAATGGGTTATTTTTGGGGAGAAGCCCCATTTCGATCCTATTGCCTTTTTACAAGTGAAAAGCGCTACGGTAGCCTTTTTTACTCTTTCATCAATATTTGCCTTCCAATTTAGTTTTTTGTCTAAAATGAGGCCTAAATATTTGGCTTGGTCGGAAAAGCTTAATGGTATTCCTTTAATCTTGGGTGGGTTAATCTGAGGAATTTTGTACCTTCTCGTAAAGAGTACTAATTCTGTTTTATGTGGATTGACGTCCAAGCCACACTGCTTAGCCCACTTTGTTAGCCTGTTTAAGGCATTTTGTAGGAGTTCTGAGAGAACTTGGGGATGTTTCCCAGATACAGATATTGCAACATCGTCAGCATAGGCAATCGCCTTGAAACCCTCTGCTTCCATTGATGTTAGCAGTTCGTTTACCACCATGTTCCATAAGAGAGGCGAAAGGACCCCACCTTGGGGGGTACCTCGATTCACCGATCTGGTGGTAGTAAAACTTCTCATGCTGGAAGTTATTGTCCTGCTTTTGAGCATGAGACTTATAAGATCAATGAGTGGTTTCTCTAATTCCAGCTTGTTCATTGCTGTTGTGATCGCCTGGTAGCTGACGTTGTTGAAAGCTCCTTCGATATCTAGGAAAGCTACTAGATTGTATTCTTTGTATTTGAGGGAATATTCAATACCACGTACCAGCGAATGAAGTGCTGTTTCTACTGATTTTCCCTTAGAGTACGCATGTTGAGCTGTGGAAATGAGACATGGTTTTAAGTTATGTCTGATGTGAATTTCAATCAATCTTTCCAAGGTTTTAAGAAGGAAGGATGATAGGCTGATTGGTCGTAGATCTTTAGGGCTAACGTGAGAGGGTTTCCCTGCTTTAGGAATGAAGACTACTTTTGCCATTCTCCAGGCTTTAGGAATATATCTCAACCTTACGCAGCTCGTCAGAATGATTTCCAATGGTGGAATGATCATGTCAGAGCATTTTTGTAGTTCGGCCGGAATGATTCCGTCTGGTCCTGGAGATTTATATGGATCAAAGCTGTCTACAGCCCATTGCAGTTTTTCCCGCGTTATTAGATCAACTGTGTCGCTTGTAGCGGTTTGAGACTCTGATGTTGAGTTGTAAAGTATATTAGAGCTACCTGGAAAGTGGGTGTCTAATAACAGATTAAGAGATTCTTCATCTGTGGTAGTCCATGTGCCCGCATCTGTCGTTAAAGCACTGGGTATAGTTGGACTTTTTGAGAGAATTTTCCTGAGTCTTGAGGCTTCTGAAGTATTGTCTATTTTTCCACAGAAGTTTCTCCAAGAAGACCTCTTGCTCTTCCTTAATTCTTTTTTATATTGCCTTAGAGCTTGTTTATATAAGTCCCAATCAGAGGGGGATCTAGTGTATTTAGATCTATTGAAGAGTTTGCGACAGCTCTTCCTGAATGGTTCTAGATCTTTGTGCCACCAATGAGGTTTCTTTTTACCCTTTACAATGGTAACAGGGCATGAAGTCCTCATTGATTCGTTAAGGGCTTCGGTGAGATGATTTACCGCGAGGTCTAGTTCATCTTTGGTGGAGGAGCTTTTAAGAAGGTTGTGGTCAAGCAGTTGTGCTAGTACCTCCCTATATCGTTCCCAGTTAGTGTTACGGTGATTGCGAAATCCCGTAGATATATTTGCCACATCACTGAGATCAAACTGAATGTATCGGTGATCAGAGTAGGAATTCTCTTTTGAGACATGCCAGTTTGAAATCAGGTTATGGATCGAGTCAGAGGTAAGTGTAATATCAAGTACCTCTTTCCTGTTCTTGGTTACAAATGTAGGTTCATTACCAATATTATTAATGAGTAGATTAGTGCTTAGTATGTAATCAAATAAGGACTCACCTCTCTCATTTATGTCAGAGCTACCCCATACCGTGTGATGGGCGTTAGCGTCCATTCCAATTAGGAGACCCACTTTCTTCGATTGCGCGTCCGCAATTGCCTTCCTTAAGGTGTCTCCTGGAACTGGGCTGTCGTGGCCAAGGTAGGAGGATATGAGCCAGTAGGTGGCTTTATCCGTTGTTATAACAGCGGTGGTAGTGTCCTTGTCGCTGTAATTGGGGAGTAAAAATACATGTAAGTCTTTTTTTACTAATATGCATGACCTTGGTTCACCTTTCTCCGATGCATACAACAGATTATAACCAGTAAATTGATATTAGCTAATAGTGTTTTTGGGTAATTGGATATGTGGGAATTGATGTGTAGAAGGTAGATAGAGGCACTGATAAAGCCGATGGTCTAGTAATCCGTTTGATTGATGTTAACGATTCTAAAGGGAATGTCAAGTTTCAATGAAAGGTGCAACAAAGAAATCATAAGATATGTGGCAGGAGGAAGTGTTATTTTAAAGGTCCAAATGCAAGCTTAAGTAATTTATATTTTTTTGAATCACTGAGTTTATGAAATTTTGTGTAAAAATTGTCGAAATATAAATAAAAGTTTCATCTATTAACGTGAATACCTCTGTAAGTTTTGAACACCTTATTCAATCAATCCAATTATGAGATGGAATGAAGATCTTCGAAATACGTTTACCCTCATAAAGTAGGTAACAAGATCCGTAAAATGACCTAATATTGCGAATCTGGAACGTGAAATCACTTTAGACCCTAGATGCTATTCCAAAGCTTGGACATACTAGCCACACATTGTATGAAGCAGATACGATTAAGGAGGTATGTGGATGACGCCACTAAGCTTACGTATGGTTAAAAAGCCAAAAAGTGATCCGGCAAGTTTGACGATATACAAATGAAAATCAAAATTCTTAAGCCATTTAAGAAAAAATAAGATGTTTTATAATGCATAAGATCTATATAAGGCAAGTTATGCATTCGTAAAATAATCGAATTTGAGATTTCGAATAAAGTTTACATTATGATGACAGTGAAGACGAAAAAACTGGGTCTGTCTGTTCGACTACAGCCTAAGCGACTCGGCCGATTTTCTTTAAACTTGGTTAATAGCATTTTGAGTGAGGGTAAAACTCACACGCTTTTTTCTTTTTTTACGACCAAAAATAACGGCCATACGATTTTTCTTCGAAATGTTATAAATAATTTTTTTTTCTCAAAACTGTTCCACAAATTTTTTAAATAAAAATTCAAAAAACTTAATTTAGTTAAGGCTAAGTTAATTAGCTTTTTGTTTTGATTTTCTCAAAAACTGTACAACCAATTTAATACGAGTATTTCGAAAAGCCTATTTTTTTTTTAAACTTGTCAATTAAAATTTTTACTTGCGAGTTACCGGTACTATAAGGCAAGTTATGCATTCGTAAAAAAAATCGAACTCGAGATTTTGATTAAAGTTAACATTACGATGATAGCGAAGATTAAAAAAGTGGGTCTTGCAATTCTGTCTGTCTGTTCGACGACAGCCTAAACGACTCGGCCGATTTTCTTTAAACTTGGTAGATATAATTTTTAGTTTTTTCCCCCCACAAATTTGTTTCTTTTTTTTTTTAAGACCAAAAATAACGGTACCTGCCATACTAATTTTTTCGAAATTTTATAAATATTTTTTTTTTCTCAAAAACTTCAATTTTTTTTTTTCAAAACTCAATATTTGGAAAACCCCATGTTAGATTTTTTTTTTAAACTTGATAAATAAAAGTTTCTCAATATAATCTATAAGATGTGAGAGAAAAAAAATTTATTTTACCTAAAAATAAAGGTACCCGCCATACAAATGTTAAAAAAAATTAAAAAAATGGTTTTCAAAAATCGTATTTTTCTCGAAAACGGCGCCTAGAATTTTGATAACATTTTTTTTCCTTTTAATCTATTTTTATGATCTTTAATTTAATAAAAAAAAATCGAAATTAAGATATTACAGTTATTACAATTTCCATGTCACCACATGTCATCGGTGTCAAAATCCTCCAAACCGGGCCAAAATAAATTGGTTATCATAGGCCGATGTAGCTCTTCGTTGACGGTGATGACCTAAAAAACATCGTTCTTTACACCCCGACTCCACAAGATATCTGTCTCTCCAACTCAATGTCTGACATCCTCTACATTTTCTTATTGCTTCGCTGGGCAAATTATGTCATGATTTTTCATTTCTATCCCTACTGCATGGGATGTTTTTTGTGCGGACAACAGAAATTAGCAAAAGGTAAAACCTACAAAAATTATATATATTTGCAAAGAAAAGAATGCGCATCTACCTAAAGTAAAAATAAATAACACCAAACATAACTTAACGCACGAACAAATGAATAACATGACACGTTAATGTATTTACTTACAAAATAAAAAAAAAATATTTGCCGACGGAATACTTGACAAGAACCAACCAAATGAGAAGACACGAAATAATGAGACAAAAGTACGAAAAAAAACCATCTGTCAAATTTCATATCAGACATCTATATCAAGACAAAACTGCTGACATAGATCGCTGACATCACATCATAAGAGGAAATATCGCGTCTCCAGTGGAGATTTCATATCATGATGAGCATCCTGAGACAATTTATCTCCTGTGGAGTCGGGGTGTTAAGAAGTATAGAGATAGACCCATGATGCCGTCACCAACACAAACAAAACAAGACTTTCTCTGGATGCATTGCAATTTGGTGGATCTCGTGTGAATTGTGAATATTGTGATCGTCCCAAATTCGTTGTTGACGAACACATGAATACAGAAATAACCTTCGTCGCTGATAATGGCTTTTCGACCGTGTTGCGAAGCATGCAGAATGTTGCTCAAATAGAAGACCCACTTTTATAAAACAATTTAATTATTTGCACATGTTTTTGAAGGGTTAAATTCTCCATGTTGGTTTGGCACAAAAGGTTTCATAAATCACATTTAATTTAAAAGACTAAATTTCAACAATTAAGCCACAATCACCTGTCAAAATTTTGAAATCTCTATTAGAAAACCTTTTAGGTAACATTATTTTAAGATAAAGCATGGATCAAAAAAATCTAGCATGCTGTTTTCGACATAGAGAGTTTAAGAAAAAACTGTTTTATATAACATAGTTAACGGACAGGCTTTCTCCCATGCAAAGTTTGATCGAAATCTCACTTACAAAATTTGTTAATCAATAACGAGTTTATTACTATGCGAGTTGCCAGATATATGTATATTTTTAAATTTTGTGTTTTTAAATAGTGTTTAGTTCAGCTTAACTTTTATGAAAATGTTGGCCTTGGAAACTGTATTTTCATTAAAACACAATTTTATAAGAAAAGAAATTCTTAAAAACTTAAAATTTTTTAAGGTTTCTTTTGGCGTGCAAATCACTCCATCAAAATAAAAAGTTATGATGATGCAAGCGAACTTTTTAGAAGTAAAGTCATATGACTATATTTATTTGTTTTCTAATGAAATTTTTCGAACAAATTGTTATCACATCCAAAAAATTAACCAAAAAATGAATCGCCATGCAACCAACATTTTCTAGGTAACCTAAATGCGTTTTGTTTATATTGTATAATTCTATAGATACTCATAAGATCAAATAAGAATCTCTGTCTAAGTGATTCAACTCTCCACCTAATAAATATTTATGAGCCTTGTGAGGAAGCACACTTCTAAGTGACGAAACTTGGAATTTACAATATGCCAGCGTCGAGACATAAATTGACCCAGGTCAAGCACAGCACACCCATTTTAACTTGACGCATGTGTAAAACCTAGTGTATTCACGACTTTGGTAATTTCAAATGCTACGATCTCTGATTTAATTAAAAACTCAGCTGTGACTGTTATTCTAGCTTTTGTCTTATTACAACTTATTTCCAGCAATGGTTTCAACAGTTAACTATCTCAAAAGAATTTCTGGCTATCCCGCTACGATCTTCCATGTAAAAGACGAATCAATCAAATATTTAAAAACCAGATTATGAATAATCGGTAATAACCCGTTGTAAGTTCACCAGACATCGACTTGGTTCAGCAATCAGCAAGCCATTGTAACTGGTGAATTTTTTCTTCGTGTCAAATATTGTGTAATTGTGAATGATTGCAAACAACTTGATTTGTGTCTAAGATGTGTTCTGGGCCAAAACTATTTATATTCATATCGGAAAGATTAGTGTGTAACAGTACTCGACGGCTTTTCAAACAGAGGCTTTCGGCCTTACGGACTAGAAAATAAGAACTTTATTTTTGTGTTGGTAAAAATACATAAATTTATTGAAAAACATATTTCATATTTAAATATTCATAACATATTTACGTTTTTGACATTCGTGATAACTTACACTTTTAATTCTATGATTTCTCACAATATTGAGTGATATTAAATTTTGCAACAAAATTGCGTGATAAAAAGTACAAATAATTGTGAAATATATTTATTAATCCACGAAATAAAAAAAATCAGTGGACAACTTGAACATTTATCCGGTCCAGCTTAAAACTAAGGGTATTTTAATATGGATGCTTGTTATTTAAAAAAAAAACCAACCTGTTTCGTGTGACAGTTGCTTAGCTTAATGATATCTTCAAATAAAATTTTCAATCAGCTTGTCAAAAAAATCTAGCTGAATTTGGTTGTTTCGCATGAACATGTCATAGAACTCTTAACAAGGCGCTAAATCGCAGGATTTCGGCGACCAGTTCACGACATATCGAGTGATAAAAATCGCACTTAACATATGTAGAAGTTTTCGGTCTGTTTTTAATGAAATGGCATCATCCCAAAATGGGACTCGTCACTAAAAATGGCTATGTGGCGTGATTCGCGGATCGTTTCTAAGACTGATGGTTCTGAAAATAAAATTTGGTGTTTCGCTGACGTTGTTCGCTGTTCCTTGAAGTCGTTTAATAACGCTACAACCTTTCAAGGTGATTTGCCATTCACTGCTATACAATTCACAAGAAATTTGACAGATGGTGATCAACGACAAGGCAGCTACAACATTACCAAACCTACCAAATTTAGAACATCACTATTGATACATCCTTTACATGACTAAAGCATGAACTACACTTATCTTGTGTGGTGTTGTGGAGTGGTATAGTGTGTCACAATCGATCAAATGTACAGGTAGCGTTTTATGTCCCAAGTCAATTTTATTTGGTTGCTATTTTTGTGTGAACGAAATTTGTCAGTTGGCATTTGACAGTCGTAGAGAGTGATCGATTACAATTTATTACAGTTGCAGGGAAATCGCTAGTAACGTCGGTGAGATTGACGAGCTTAAGTTTTACGGATCCTTATAAGCGAACTCCATGTTTTGGCAAGAAATCATTACGAGCGACGAAGCAAATTGCGACTTGCCTTGTTAATAGACAGAATAGCGGCTATTCGGACAGTGAAAACCCTCGATTGATACACCAAAGACCACTACTCCCTTGTAGAGTAACTCTATGGCTTGCCATTTTGGCCGGTGGCGTCATTCGCCCAAATTTCTTTGAGGATGTCATAGGCAATGCTGTACCAGTTTCTGGTGACCGCTATCAGATCATATTGATCTTGTGGCCGAAGAAGATCAATTAAGCCCACTGAGCATGTACATAGTTGGAACAAGACGGTGCCACATCACACACAGATGGTGCTACAATGCGATGTTTACGATAAATTTTTACCTACCGAATAATGCTTAAAAGTGCTGATACCAATACGTATTGAAAAAAACATCGACCTGGTCCATAAATCGCACCATATATTTCCTCTGTGTCATGTGGTGAAATTCTTCGTATTTCTCTTGCGCCATACCACGGTCTGTCGTTGATATTTTCTTCGGTGCATTGAAAATAGAAGATAAAGCTCTCGAAAAAGAGAACCGACTTTGCTCAATAAGGAGTGTTTGCAAGCTTGATTTGAGTGCACATTCAATGACGCAACACACCAAACCATACACCACTCCATTCCATACCACACGAGTTAACTTTTCTTCATATTAATTATTGTTTTTTTTAGATCAATCAGAGAAGAGAAACACTTTCAACCGAAATGGCCAATGAATACAGTGAGTCGGAGAAAATATGGTGTGGCCCAAAACTCGAGCTAAACTGTCTCACACATGGACTTGGTCAAGTGATACTATCAAAGTTAAAAGAAACCGTTCCGCAAAGAGTTTTGGAAATTGAGAATGAATCTGGAGCTTCACTAACAGCTGGCGAAATTCGTTCACAAACAATTACCATTGCACAGAATCTAGTGCGACTTGGTGTGAAGAAGTATGATGTTGTCATTGTGTACTCAAAATCAAACATAAAAATCACTCCGATTACTTTTGCATTTTACACAATCGGAGCTCCCATAAATTTCTTTTACTTGGATCTGAAAGGAGGTGAGATAATTTCAATTCTTCAATTGGAGTACAAACTAATAGCAACTTAACTCTTTCAGATGCCATCAAAAATTACTTCGAAAAACTAGATCCAACTGTTATTCTTTATGAAGAAGAGTTCAAAAATGACGTTTATTCTGCTCTTGAAAAGCTCAATTTGCCTAAGCTGAAGTACGTCTTTAGCTTAGACTCGCATAATTCATCAGTCGATGAAGTATTATTCAAGCCCATCGACGACTTGGAAAGCTTTGAACCACCAGATATTGGAGATCCTAATGAACTACCAGCAGTTTTACCTTTTACTTCTGGTTCCACAGGAATGCCAAAGATCGCAATGCAATCTCATTCTATGATGTTGCTGGGAACTTTCAATAGATGGTGGCAAATGGAACGGAAAAGTGTACTCTGCACTCTCTCCGATCTTCGTTGGATGTGTGAAATCGGAGCAATGCTCTTACCGGTCTTTTTCGACGTTACACGTATCTACACTTCGAAGCGTGAAAAAGATTTTGACGAAGCCTATGAATATGAGCTTCTTCATAAACACAAAGTAACTCATTATGTTTCGGTTCCAATACTTCATCTTCAGTTACTTAAAAATGCCGTCGAATCGAATAACTGCTCTAAGTTGAGCAATTTGAAAACGGTTTGGCTTGGAGGAGAGGTTGTCACAAAATCACTGATCGAATATTCAGCAAAAATCATTCCAAATTGTAAGATCATCGGCTGTTATGCGATGACAGAGTTGCATGGAAAAATAGCTTCCGATGAAGGAGTGAGTGGTAAAACGGTTAACGGAGGTGTTTTAGAAAATGAATTTATGGCAAAAATCATAGACGAAGATGGAAATGCCTTGGGTCCAAATGAAAAAGGACGACTCTGCTTGAAGTCTAAGGTTCCGATTTTGGGGTATTTCAAGAACGATCAAGCCAATAAGAACCACCTAAGAGGAGATGGATGGTTTACAACAGAAGAGTACGCTTTTATGGATTCTGACCATCTATTAAACGTTGTTACAAGATACAAATTTCTGTTGCGGTATAATGGAACATTTGTAAGTGGTGAAGGGGCTTTATGGTAACTTTGTTCTTAACTCTTCTTTTTTTTTAAGGTCAACCCCACTGAAATTGAGAATTTAGTCAATAGTCATCCGAATGTTTTGACATCGGCCCTTGTTGGATACCTCGATCCGGAGAAAGAGAATTCCGAAGTAGGAACAGTTTTCGTGATCTTACGAAATGATTCTAAGAGTGATGAAGTGGAAAAGGAACTGGTAGATTTATTGAAAGAAAATCTTACACATGACCAAGCTAAACTTGTTCGATTTTTGAAAGTCATTGATGAAGTACCAATGTGTAACTATTCCAAAATTAATCGAACTGCTTTGAAGAAAATGGCTGCAATTGAGTCGGTAACTTATTTAAGGCTTTATTGACTGAAATTTAGAAATTAAGATTCATATAGTTTTAAGAAAAGTTTAATTTATTAAAAAATGAAATAAATATATAGAAAAACAATATCTAGAAAATTTTATTAAAACTAGGGTTTGTTCTGGTAACAATATGATTATTCTTCATGTGAAAAAAACAAACTTCGGGTAGACATGTTTGTGGGAAAGAATTTAAATAAAATGAAATTGAATTTTATTGCTGGATCAATTTTTGGGATGATGTAATTGAATTAATTACTTTAACAGCCACC
This sequence comes from Chrysotoxum bicinctum, assembly GCA_911387755.1. Classification (NCBI taxonomy): domain Eukaryota; kingdom Metazoa; phylum Arthropoda; class Insecta; order Diptera; family Syrphidae; genus Chrysotoxum; species Chrysotoxum bicinctum. Next base: position 29,766,916 of record OU426990.1, read on the forward strand.
TGAGTATCTGTATCTAATATGTACGAGTAATAGCCGTATTCCCGTTCTGGCTTGGATCTTGTTTGAATACCTTGCATGTTTGATCAAAATCTCGAGTTCGATTTTTTAATAATACATTACTACCTAACACATAGCTATCTAAGTATCTATTAAGCCACAAAAGCCCTAATGATTTGCAAGAGACTTGCAGGAAAGTCTTAAAGATGCAAGATGAATATCCTCAGGTGGATGAACACTATGATGGCAAGACCCATCATTACCTATGGTGTGGTTTCATGGCATAAGAAAACCGAATAAGCAACAACTAGAAAAACCATAGAAAAAGTTCAAAGGCTCGCATGAATCTGTATTACGAGAGCAATTAGAACCTGCCTTACCGCAGCTATGGCGGTTGTCCTCCATCTATCTTCATTACACGAGGTATTCAGAAGTGCGAGAGTGGGAGGTATCATGAGATTCTCAAAGAAAGGAACTGGGACAGGCAAAATTATTGGTCTAAGAGAAAGGGACTTAATCAGTAGCTCCACAATAACAAACCTTCTTGACATCCCTAGAGATGGCGTGAGCAAAAAACATAGTTACGAGAAAAACTTTTTTACACAGTTGGGTAGGAGGGGAAAGAAACTACACCCTCGAAACAAGTGGTACACGGATGGATCGAGAACAAACGAAGGGACTGGTGCAGGAATCTTTGCGCGAAGAACCAAGCTTTCCAACCCGATGGGATACTCTACCAGCATCTTCCCAGCGGAGGTAATCATAACCACCGTAGGTAAATGCTTGTATCGGAATCTCAAAAAGAATTATCGTAACAAGGAAATTGCCATCATGCCAGACAGTCAAGCGGCACTCAAGGCACTAAGCTCATATACCATCAGCTCTAAATTGGTGCGGGAGCGCATAAGCAGGGTAAACGAACTTGGCAACGAGATCAGGGTCACACTTAACTGGGTACCTTGTCATGGGTGTTGATGGAAACGAAAAGTTAGATTCCCTAGCAAAAATAGGCGCATTAACCCCTTTAACAGGGCCTGAGCCCTATTGCAAAATAGGAGAAAAAATGTCATCAAAAAAAAAATTAAACAAGAAAAGGAGGCAAACAGATTCAAGAACTGGAAAGAACTTCCAAAACTCAGGCAGGCGAAACTAGATACTACTGGACAATTACAACCAGCAACGTTTTGAAAACTGCATTAACTTATATAGAAATAACATAAGAATAATAACGGGTATCCTTACTGGACACTACAAACTTAGAAGACACTTAAGTTTATTAGTTTACAGTAAGCAGTGCCACATGTAGATTCTGAAACATGCAAGCTCATCCATTCTTAAGTGGGGGCACAATAGATCTCTAGGTCCCAGTGCGATAACCCCCCAATACAAATTCATAGACTAGGAATTTTAAAAACGTATGTTATTATAGAAAACTGTTCATAAGGATAAAATTCATTTTTTAAATGACTAAAACAACTCCTTTAGCAGTTGGAGCTAAAAATAGGATGCCATGTTTTTTAAGCAAAAATTAGCTTATGCAAAAACAAAATTATAATTCGTTGTAGTGGTTTCTTAAAAAAATAAGCTTTTATAAGTATACAAAATTTTTAAAACATTTTTAAGAAAAAAATTTGGAACGCCACTTTGTTTATTAATGTACGAATAAAAATTAAATTTACAAAAAAAAATGTTGATCCGTTTTTGAGGAATCGAATTTTTCAAAAAAAAACTAGATTTTTTTTTCAAGGTTCAAAAAAAGTTTTTTTTTTCAAGTTTTGAAGTGCAATGTTTTTTAAACTTTTGAGAAGTCCATACATTTTTTTTTTAAATCCGTTATGCCGATAATGAGAAATTCAAAATTCGAAGAAAAAAAAAAATAGCAAAATTCTCGAGAAAAATACTATTTTCGAAAACCATTTTTTTAATTAAAATACATTTTTTTCTCATATCTTGTAGATTTTATAAAGGAACTTTTATTTATCAAGTTTTAAAAAAATCAAGCATGGGGTCTCGAAATATTGAGTTTTCAAACAAAAATCTTGAAATTTTTTTTTAAATCCAAAAATTTATTTTTGTAAAATTTGAATTCCCAATAATAGTCGAACTATCGGGGACCTTTAGCAGAAAAACTTGATTAAAATCCGTCGTACCGTTTTCGAGAAAATCAAAAACCAAAAAAATGGTTTCAAGGGGGCTACCAAAAATAAAAATTTTTTGGAAAATTTTTTTCAACCATTATCTAGGTTTAACTAAATAAAATTTTTTGATTTTTTTTTTAAATCTGTGCGACAGTTTTTTAGAAAAAAAATATTTATTAAATTTCGAAAAAAATTCGTATATGGCAGGTACCGTTATTATGGTCTTAAGAAAAAAGAAAAAAACGTGTGGGGAAAAAAAACTAATAAAATTGCATTTATCTCCTTAAGTTTTTTTTTCATTTTTCTTGCGATATAGGTAAAAGGGCAAATTTTGCATTAAGTAAGAACATCGAACTTGAGATTTTGATCAAAGTTGACATTACAATGCTAGAGAGCTCGAAAAAAATGGGTTCCTCATAACTCCGCCTGTCTGTACGTCCAAGACGCTGAAGCGATTTTCTTCAAACTTGGTATTTGAGGTTCTTCGGTGTTTCTCCACTAACTGTTGGTACTTGCCATACAGCCATTATGCAAAATCGTATTTATTTCAAAAACAGCTGCAACGATTTTGACAAAGAATTTTGTACAGGAGCTCCTTTGAATTTAAAATTAAAATATGATAATATGTGTGAACTAGTCATGCATTTTATTTACTTTTATCTTGAAAATATATTGCCAGATGCTGGAGAAATTTTGCGATAGGCCTACCCTCATCATTAAGAACCGTTCGAAACTTCGGGTGATCGCATATTCGACAATTGATATTCCATTTCTTAAAATCCACTTATTTATTTAAATGCGATTAAAAAAACACTTATCAAAAGCTCCTAAAAATGTCCACTTTTTCATTTATAACAATTTTGTTCATCTAGGTTTGTACTTTAATACTTACCCATATCAACTACAATATTACAAATTCGATTTGAAAATCATAATTTGAAATGATTCTGACATTACTTTTATAATCACAGAGACAATAATCCATTAGGTATGAGGAAGATCCTTAGACAATATTTTTTTTTAGCTTGTTGGAAATATCAAGGATTATCACTTTTATAATGTCAATAAGCAGATAGACATAATAGACTGACTGCCATAATAGCTACCTCAAAGCGAAACAAAAATGACAAAAAATTATTGTGAATAAAACTCTTTGTCATCAGCCGTCTCCTCTGTCTAGGTAAACGGATTTTCTTGTATTCCAAGGATATATCATTAACACTAAAAATAAAAGAACTCTTGTCCTCGAAATAACAAGTGAAACAGACAGACAACATGCCTGCGAGGTATTCCTTTGTATTCCACTGCCATCCGACTTGAATTACATCAAAGACTACAAAAAATAAAATTTAACAAAACAAAAAAAAAGGAAAATAATTTCGGTAATTCATAGACGAACTCATGGAAGAATTTTCCGCTTGAACTTTTAGCACTCTGACATCATCAGCAATGCCACCAACCTAATAGAATCTAGAGCAACATTCTTCTTCGCTTATCGCTGCCGATGCCGTGCTATTTTTCCTTTTTATTTCTAGAGGCAAAAATTAATCGCAGCACACACAAGAAATGATAAATGCACGAAAAGCTGCTTAACTTCTGCAGGATATAAAGGATATCATTTTATCCTATTTTTTCAGTTTTCTTGTTTTTTTTGTTTTAGCTTGTTTTTTGCGCCACACTGCACAAAGAGCCAGCTCTTACATCTCTCTATACGACTTTTGTTTACTATGTTGCTACAAATATGACAAAAAATCCTTGCTCCGAAGGATATCCTGCGGAGATGCTTGGAAGATTATTTTACACGTTTATCACCGTTTTCATTTTGCTACATTAAAAATGAAAAATATTCCCGGTCTCTGTTGCCAAATGAAAAGAATCAGTTATCTTCCAGAGTGCGGAGTCTTGGCAAAAAGGGGTCAATTTTCTCGAGGTCCTGCAAGAACACTACTCAGAATAATTACGGACAAACGATGGCACCCGCCTCGGCAGGCACTTCAAAAACAAAGAAGAAAAGAAAAACGGGTGCATCGGGGTGAAAAGTGAAAAGTCAGACCCAGAGGGATGAGTTCATTTATTTTAACCCCGACAAACGACAAGACACACAAACCATACCTCTACTTATAGACTTCGGGTTCCTTTTTTCATCTTCTGGTGTGATAACATGTTCCCGTTCTGCCCGAAAAATCAGAGCATATCGAATTTGGAAGTGGTGCGGATTAATGTTTGTCGGTATTTCCAGCACGTGACATGAAACAAATTTATGTTTTCTTTTCATTCTCTCACTTCAAATGTTTTGTGATTTTTTTTTTGGGCAACGGGTACAAACACGGGCACGGGGTTAAACTGATGCAGCTATGCGGTTGTAGTTTTTCCATTGAAATCGGATTACTGGGATTACTTCACACTTCAACATCGCGATGAATCAATTTCTATACGAACTAATTATCTATTGGTTTTTGGGTTTCGAAATTTGCATGCGTCATTAGTTTGAAGGGTCATTATTATTGTTTGAAGAGGTCTTGGGAAGAAGGCTATTTGGCGTGACATCTTTTTCAGCGCTAGGTGTATTAAGTAGACGAAGTATTATGTATGAGTCTTTATTAACAACTGACTTACAATTCTTATATGTCATATACATGAAGTAGCTCTTATACTTGACATGACTATATGTATAGTTATGTTATATATCATTACATCTCCCCCTTAAGTTATAATATCAAATTATATTTCTAACAATCTTACAACCCCATTTAAATTCAGATATTGGTGATTGCAATTAGTAAATGTTAACAAAATTTATAAATTTATAGTTACTTCAGTTTTGAATTCCAACGTTAACTTCAATTACAAATAAATACATGGAAAATTAAATTCATAGGTATTATGATATATGGTTGTTATGTATGCAAGTAAAAATAAGAATTTATATAATGTTTATATTTTAAATTATTTTTATGTGTTACTTCAATGTAATAATAATAATCAAGAAAAAAAAAATACTAATTATATATTATCAAATGCCAAACTGATTGTATAAAGTTAACTGTTTCTTATGAAAAGAGAATTTCTACGCAAGACTCTACCACTCTGCAGTTGTATCCAATAAGACCTTGGTTTTGTATGTTTTGCTTTAATTTCACCGGGTACCCAATGCTTTCCTTCCTGCATCCAAACTTTCTGCCCTACGTGGAAATCTGATTTTTTTCTTGCATTGCGATCATGATAATATTTGTTTCTTTTGTTGTTAAGTTTCAATACTGGTAATATTTTTCTGCATATTTTCGAATCTTTATACAAACTATCAGATCCAGGAACGAGGGTGCGAGTTTGTCTACCCATAAGTATTTGAGTTGGTGTCAAGTAAGAATTTTGTATGGGAGTGTTTCTATACTCAAGTAAGGCAAGCCATAGGCTACTTTTGGAATCATATGACTTTCTAACTAAATTTTTTGCTATTTGCACACACTTTTCACTGAACCCGTTAGATTTCGGATATCTTGGGCTACTGGTAATAATTTCTAAATCCATTTTCTTGCAAAACTCCGTAAATTCAAAGGAATTGAATGGCATGTTATCGGCAACGATTTGTCTCGGTATTCCGTATATAGAAAATACTACTTCTAACTTTCCTATAATTGCTTTAGCGGTTTTATTAGTCAGAGGTATAATATCAATATACTTTGAGAAAAAGTCACCTATTATAAGATATAATTTTGAATTGTACTCCATAATATCCATGCCAATCTTTTGATATGGACCATCTGGTAACTGATGATTTAATAAAGGTTCTTTTATGTTACTTGATCTATATTTCTGACAAGTACTACATTTTGCGACTAAATTTTCAATTTCTTGGTTTAAACTTGGCCAATATACTAGCGAACGAGCCCTTGATTTTGTTTTTTCTATTCCTAAATGCGCCAAGTGAATTTTGTCAAGAACTGAATTTCTCAAAACCTTAGGAACAAATATTCTTCGATCAAAAAAAACTAAACCGTCATCCAAGAAAAGATTTTCCTTACAATTCCAAAAATACTTCAATTTGTCTGGAAGTTTACTTTTATGTTCCGGCCATCCATTATGCAACAATATTTTCAAGTCTTTTAAAACATCGTCCTCATCTGTTTTTTGTTTATATAATTCTCTTTTTTCAGAGCTTATATTTATAGTGTGAATTACCTCATGAAGGCCATTAATTTCGTTTTTATTAAATTTGAGAGAGCTGGGATTCCGTGACAATAGATCAGAGAGAACCATTTGCTTTCCAGGCAAATATTTAAAATTCAAAGAATATTTTTCTAATTTAAGCTTCATTCGCTGTAGCCTTGGAGATGGAATTTTACTATATTCTTTTTTCATTATTCCTAATAGTGGTTTATGATCGGTTACTACATTAATGTTTCTGCCGTATATTAAGAAATGCCATTTATTACATGCAAATACTACAGCAAGAAACTCTCTTTCAATATTCGCATATTGCTTCTCCGTTTCAGTAAGGCTGCAGGAGGCGAATGAAACTGGTCTCCCATTTTGTAGAAGGCATGCACCAAGTCCATTTAGAGAAGCATCGGCCTGTATGGTAATCATCTCGTTTGCATCAAATGGTTTAAGAATTGGGGCACTTATGATGCTATCTTTTATTTGTTGAAGACATTTTTCATGAACGCCATTCCATTGAAAGCAGACATTATTTTTTAAAAGTTCTCGCAACGGATTTGATATTTCAGACAAATTAGGTACATACTCCCTCACGTAATTAATAAAACCTAAAAGCTTTTGCAAATCGTTTTTGCATTTTGGCGCTTTAAGGTCTTGAATCGCATGCACCCTGTCATCATCTAGTGCAATGCCATCCTCGCTGAATATATGACCTAAAAACTTTATACTCTTTTCCTTATATTGTACTTTATCTAAATTAAAAGTTATGTTTTTTTCTAGAGCTCTATTTAACACTAGATCCACTATTCGATCATGCTCCTCCATACTTTTTGTTGCTATAGCTATATCGTCGATATAAATACTAAGATTGGGGATGCCTGCAAAATTTTGTTCATTGATTTTTTGAAAAATCTCTGGGGCCGTTTTAAGACCAAATGGAAGCTTCATATACCTATATGTACCAAGAGGAGTGCTAAACGTACATAAATTTTTTGACTGTTCATCTAGTTCGATATGAAAAAATCCATCTTTTATATCAAAAACCGAAAAAACTTTTTTGTTTGCGAATTGGGCTTTAATTTGTTCAAATGAAGGAATCTCGTGAAATTGTTCTTTAATTGACATGTTCAAGTATTTTGGATCTAAACATATCCTAAGTTTATTGGGTTTTTCCACGATAACAATGTTTGAAACCCATTCACTCGATCCTTCACAGCGCTCGATAATTCCCATTTGACATAACCTTTCTAGTTCTTTTTTCAGTGGATCTTTCAAAGACAAAGGAATACGCCTCGCTGGCTTAGCAACAGGTGTTGTATTTTCCTTTATTTCAATATGAAAATTCTTGTAGCAACAACCTAGACCAGAAAACACTTTTCTATACTTTTTTACTAACTCAGATTTCGATTCTTTATCTTTGTTTACCTCACTAACTTTTTTGATAAATTCTAAATTAATGGAAGTTTCTAGCCCCAACAACGGAACTCTATCGTCTTCAACGACAAAGAATTCTAAAATTGCCTTTTTATTACCAACCTCGCACTCTAGTTCAACTGTACCTAACGTTTTAATTTCAGTCCCGTTGTAAGCTGATAGCTTGGAGTCATTTCGAGAAATAATTGTACCCGGAAAATCTTTTATATATTTAGCTGGCAATATATTGACCATTGCCCCCGTGTCCAACTTAAATGTTACATTTTTGTTTTTAATTTTAATGGTTTCTAGCCACGGGCTAGTTACTTTATGACTGTTTGCAATGGTGTCAATATAAAAGTCTTCGCTCACCTCATTGCTATCAACATTGACTTCATTAACCGGTTTAGTCTTACAAACTGTTGCAAAGTGATTGAGTCTATTACACCTCGTGCATTTTTTCCGATAAGCTGGGCAAGATAATCTTACATGTGTTCTTCCACACCGCATACAATCAATTTGGCTATCTGATTTGACATTTGCTGATCTAAAATTATAAAAATTATTTTTTTCAAATTGTTTATTTGATAAAACTGATTTATTCTTATCTATTAGGTTGGGCCTATTTTCGCATTTCACTGCGTCTACTGGAGCTCCTTCAACTTTGTTCATCTGGTCCATCTGCTTAGCTGTTGCTTCAGAAGATCGTGCCATTTCAATTGATTTTGTTAATGAAAGATCTTCGGTTTCGAGTAAACGTTTTTGCAGGTTCTTATCGTTGATTCCAAGAACTATCCTGTCTCTCACCATTCTGTCGGCATCATTGAAATCACACTTGCGAACTAATTTTTTGATATCCATCAAAAAGATGTCAAACGGTTCATTTTGACCTTGGTTCCTCGTGTGAAAAACAAAACTTTCATACACTTGGTTTGTTTTACCTATACAAAATTTTTTGAATGCATCAACTACAGGTTTGAGCTTCGTTCGGTCTCCAACATCAAGTTTCAGCACATTTTGAAAGATTTCTGTAGCTTCCTCACCAGCCGCATTTAAGAATACAGCGACTTGAACAACATCACTTTTTTTTTCGACTTCAATCGCAGTTGCAAATACCTCGAAATTTCTGTAGAAAGTTTGCCAATTTTCTGCTAAATTGCCTGAGCTCAGGTTAAGCTCATTAATTTTTTTTACGAAGTCCATATTCTCGGAAATATATACAAATCGTACGTTTTTAGGAGGGCGGCCACGAGGCCTAGGTAGCTTTAATTTAAGGTTAGTTTTAGCTTTTCCCATGCAGCAAGAATTTTACTCAGCGCGCTTACACTGATGTAGAGATTGAAACTTTGTAATTAATTTCTTATTTTTTTTTTTTTTTTAATTTAAATAATTAGCATTGTGAATTTTTTTTTTCTAGTAATTCATACACGCTTATATATGTACATTTTTTCGTTCAATGATTCTTAAAAACCGACTGCGCCATGTATTAAGTAGACGAAGTATTATGTATGAGTCTTTATTAACAACTGACTTACAATTCTTATATGTCATATACATGAAGTAGCTCTTATACTTGACATGACTATATGTATAGTTATGTTATATATCATTACACTAGGTTCTCACGGTGGGAGTTAATTTTCTGATTCAAATACAAACTGTAATGGTTTGCCATAACTACTTTATTCTAGTTTGGGAAGGCAGAAATGTTACGATTTCCTTAGATATGTTCTACATGTACCACTTTTGGTTTTTGGTATTAAAAAATTATAGAAAATTAATGGTCAATATGTACTTAAAATGCCCAAATGCTTCTATCAGAGGAGATTATGAAAGAATTGGAAATTTCAAGGAAAAAAGTAAACTGGGATGTTATTGGACTATCAGAGATTAGGAGAAGAAATTATGCAAATCAATAAATAAAAAGTTGGTCTTAGATGTTTTACAAAACAACGAACAAATTCGAAACAGAAAACAAATTAACAAAGTTGCAATCGAATTCTACCAAGAGCTTCTATTGGCGATGTCGGAACTCGGGATCACGAAAAAACTGATCCAGCTATGCCGCATGACGTTACAGAATACGCGGTGCAACGTGCAAATGGGTAACAGCTCATCCGAGCTATTCCAGGCATATACAGGCTTCCGACAAGGAGATGCGCTATCATGTGATTTCTTCAACCTAGTCCTGAAGCAGATAGTGCTCAAGAGTGGTGTTAACCTGGAAGGCACTATCTTTAACAGGTCTTCCCAACTGCTTATCTATGCGAGCGACATCGATATTATCGGCCGCTTCAAGCGAGTTGTGCTAGAAGAGTTCACAGCTATTGATGCACAGGCGAAAAACGCTTTGGTCTTGAAGTAAATGAGGACAAAACAAAGTATATGCTATCAAAAAATAAAGCCTTATCTGTCCATTGCCTAGGACAAAACGTCACTATTGGTAGCAGTAATTTCGAGGTAGTCAAGGAGTTACCTACCTCGGAACGAACATCAATCCCACGAACGACACCTTAGTGGAAATTCGACGAAGAATTACCCTAGCAAACCGCTGCTACTTCGGTTTGGCCAAGCAGTACTACTCTACAGCCCCGAGTGCTGGACGATAAGTAAAAAAGGGGAATTGATACTGGGCACTTTCGAGAGAAAAATTCTTAAGCGGATATTTGGTCCTATATGCGAAGAGGGCGAATGGAGGAGAATATTCAATCGTGAATTATACGAGCTGTACCAAAATTTGGATGTAGTCCAAAGAGCCAAAACACGTCGACTACGCTGGCTCTGTCACATCGAGCGAATGGACAACAACGCTCCAGCCAAGAAAATCTTCGAATCCCAGCCCCCAGGTTCGAGACGACGGGTAAGACCGAACCTCCGTTACAGGGACCAAGCGATTACAGACGCAAGAGCGCTTGTTCCGGACGCACGACTAGAGGGAGCTCGCGAGGGATCGCAACCGATGGAAGACCGCAATATCTCAGGCAGAGACCCTCCATGGATCGGGAGCCGGTTAAGAAGAAGAAGAATCGAATTCTACAAGCTTCTGTACTGAAACCATCGGTAAAAATTCAATCAATGGTAACGTTAGAAGAAAAATCCGAAGAAATGTTTCCTTTTCTGAAAGATGAAGTACACAATTCTATAATAAAACTTGAGAATGAAAAAAGCAATTTTAGTGATGGGAACGAAGCAGAAATCAACAGAAGTCAACATTTTTGCAAAATGCATCTCGAAGAGGCTTGAAGTGGAGCTTTTTGAACGTCAACCAGTGGAGGAAACAGGATTCCGATCTGGTTCTTGGGCTTTAGATCACTTCCAAATTATTGAAAAAAAAAAATAGAGAATACCATTTACCAGCTGATTTCATGTGGAATTCACTTCTTAACCAATGTGTGGTCGTTGGGTACGAATTTTCAAAAATATTTATGATTCTTTTACAGCGAAATTAAAAACAAAAATATTCGGAGAACCATTTCAACTTCAAGGAAAAACGAAGCAAGAAGACCCAATATCAGCGCCTTTCTTCTTAGCCATATTAGAAAAATGTTTTGGAAAATTAAATTGGTAAAATATTGACATAAAAGTCAATGTGAATTATCTTTCTAGCTTGCATTTTACTGGTGATAACATTCTGATGAGTCATAATCCTGAAGATCTTTAAAAAAGAAATAAGACTGGGCAGAAGTTGAGAAATTTCCGTCTACCAAAAAGATGGAAAGATGAGCAACATGATTTCGACAGGTTTTCTAAAAAACGTCTGGCAGAAACGAATAGAGGTTGTCCCCACAACCTTTGTTTTTTTTTACAAATTGTTCGGTTTCAAACGTTTACTGACACCCTTATATAATGTTAAACACAGCACGAGCAATGGAGAAATTAGGGAGTTAGAGAAACAAGGTGTCGAAGAACATTGGTTTTAAAAGTTTACAAATTTAAATCACAAGGGATAACCGTTCCGGGTAAATTAGTCCATAATCGTGTTGTGCGATTAAGCAAACGAATCTCTTTTTTTAACGGTACATATCTAAAACTTTTATCGAAGGTGAATAGATGACCACTCTAAGCAAAACGGGTATAACGGGGGAACTGATTGAAGAGAGAAACGGAACTGGCTACTTCGAGTGAGCATTGCTTCTGAAAGAAGCGATAAAACAAGGAAATATATGAAACATTCCGACGCACGGTGTTCAAAGAGATGGGAATGAATCCATGATAGCTCTGTTTCCTATCAGTTTTAACGCTCTGTTCTGAATTCTGTTCAATAAGTCAGTGCTGCACCTGTCCAAAGATGTAAATTATACTCGAGTTTTGGACTTATAAACGTCGTAAAAATTGTAGCAAGATCAGAAGGGATAAAAAGTTCCTTACAACGATATAGAAATCCCAGGTATTAAGCAGCGTTTTTCGGAGCCTCGATAATGTGCTCATTCAATGCAGATCGTTGTTGATGACACACACACACCGAGTGCTGAGATCTTTTCGGCTTCTTCGATGAAATTTCTATTCAAGGAGAAAGGCATAAGTGGTACATTTTGCGTCAACAACATTAAACAGCATTGAGTTTTCGAAGCATTAAACTCCATACGATTTGTGCACCCCATTTTTAACAATCCTGTAAAGATCGGAGTTATATAAGTTTCTGAAGGAGATGGGTCTGAATTTTAGAACGAGTTTGAAAAGCTGAAGGTAGAGTCGTCGGAAAAACAATGAAGTATATTAAGAGCTTAAGACAAAAGATCTTTTATAAAAATGATGAAGAGAGTCGTAGGCAGAACGGAGCCTTGCGGGACACCAGAATATTTTTTTGTAACCACCATAACACCACATGTATTGAACAATCAAGAAGGTAATTTCTGATCAAAATAATAAGGATTGCGTTAATTCCAAGCACATTTTCGACAAGAGGGCTTGATGCTAAGGTCTATCAGATGCCTTAAAAATATCAAGCGCAATAGTCTTAATTTCTCCAAAATAATGTCAATATCTGGTTTTACTGTCTGGTGGGATATGCCATCAGAGCACCAGTCGAACGATTGCTGTGAAAGCCGTATTGCCGGTCATTCGGAAGCTTTCGATCTTCGAGATATCTCTCGAGCTGATGATTGATCAGCGATTCTGTTACCTTGACATGGAGGGATGTAAGTCTAATTGGTCGGAAGCAGGAGGTGGAGGAATGGTTACCTCTTTTAGAAACAGGGTAGATAAATTCCCTTTTCCATCTTCCAGGGGTGATTCCAGAATAGTATATGAGCGATGAAAAAGCTTACACAATGGTTTTGCCAGCTATGAAGAACACCTCTTCAGAAAAACGGGTGATACGATCAGGACCAGCGGATTGGCTTATATATAGATCTTGAGGGCTCTTATACGAGTATGGGAAATATACCTGTCCCATTGAATGATTTACTTTCTTAAGTACAGGAAGGACAAAGTTGCTCTCAAGCAACCTTGAGCTAGCAGAAAAATTAGCTGCAAATGTGGCCTAACTTGAGGAGCTAGTTATGGGATTGTCATTGTCGAAGAGCATTGGAACCGAGGATGAAGCTGATTTTTTTTACTTTCTTGACAAATGACCAGAAATGTCTACTGCCTTTGGGACATTGAAGTATGTTTTGCCTTAATTTCTAGTCATATAAGAATTTAATTCTTTTCATAACAGCGTTGCAATAGTTTCTGACTTGCTTACGCTTTTTCCGATTTTCCCTAGCTGGATTTGTAAGAGCGGGAGGTTATTGCTCTCAACCTGATAGCTTCCTGGCAGTTTGTATCGAACCAAGACTTTTCTTTAGGTCTTATAGTCACTATCAACGAAACAAAGTGACCCGTAAAAGAGTTTAATTTCAATATAAATGAGAAAATCGTGCTCAAATTATGTTATAGTCGGAGGAAATACTATTTTCATATTTTTTTTGGTTATATAATTTAAGTATTTAGTTGGAAATGAAAAAATTATTTAATAAAAACCAATTTGCTTAAAATTTAAAATGGCGCCCAACGCAAAGGTGCTACAATCCAAATAAGTATTTTTTAAACACCTTATCACCTATGACCCTCTAAAGATTTGTTTCGGAAACAGTGAATAAGTTGCCCTAATTGGGTTCAAAGAAGTTTCATGATGACTTGGAAACAACTTGATACATTGAAAGCTGCCAAAAAAATGGAGAAAGTTCGTTGGGAAATTCTAAAAACTTCATCATAAGACATACAAATAAAATATAGCATAGAACGAAATGTCTCCTTACTTATTAAAGGTAAATTTTATGAGTTCCTGCACAATAATTATATGGCACAGTTTTGTGTACCCAACCATTAATTAGCCAAACACAAAAACCTATGACTTTCAAGTGGCAAGTGCCAATCACACATATGACGGAATGACAAAAATGACAGATACCAATCAAAAACAAAAAAACATTTTACCTTGTAGTAACTCACAAGTTTCGTGTAGAAAAGAACTGTAATTAGTCACTCTTTAGTGCGACATTCCGAAATTGCTCCAATTAGTCAATCATAAAATACGACCATACTTTCCCAAAAACATATGCTCAAACAAATTTTTTTATTTGTCTGTCAAAAAAGAAAATATAACCCAGAAAAGATAAAAACTAATATCCAGCCACCATATAACACCACCACCTACACACGCAATATCCATACCTAAACTTACTCCTTTTGCCGGATTTGTGTCCATCCGAATCGCACCATAATTGCATAAAGGCGTCGAGAATTATTTTATCGCCTTCAAACCATCGAAATTCCTAATTACGAAAAAAGGTTGTAAAGTCAGCGGTCTTTGACGTCAATTGTTATGCCAAAGTCAAAGTCACCAAATAAGCCCACCCAAAGGACGAGGAACAAGGAAATAAGGGTGCGCGTGCCATGCGGCCAACACAACAATTAAATTTAAAATTTTGCGATTTGAATTAAGATACGAGTAAAGTTGTTTATCTTCGCACAAAGATCAGTCACGGCAGATGTCCACCTTTACTCGCGTTATTTTTTCGTTTAACCTCAAAAGTGCCTACGTAGGTATTAAGCCTTTATCAAAAGAATGTCGCGGGTATTGAGAGCGTGAAATGCCCTTTAACGCTCCGCTTGTCGTATTGTTTAACCCTTTTTGGCTTCTGGTGTTTAATGTGCGCTTTTTATGCGCCACATCATAAACAAAATAAACCGTAATAAAATTTAGATAAATGGAAGTGGATTTTTTTTGGTTTTTGTTTTTACATAAAATTTTAAATTCTGTCATTTCCAACACAAAAACCTCGTCTAATTTGTTGCCATAATTACATTATGTTGACAGGACTGTTCCAGCAGAGCTTTGAAGAATATACATATTCCTGTTCCCCCTCTGACAGAATCAATGCATTTCTACACGTGCACTCCAAATGGGAAGCACGTGTGACTACAAATGCATCCTGGTTCCGCCTTTGTACCATCCTTGCAAATATTTTGCAAAAATTGATTCCTTTTTATTTTGCTTTGATCGATACCGCCACAAGGACGCAAGCTATTTTACATCGAATATGAGAATAGGGGTTGCATTATATCCAAGTCGCAAAAAGGGTTTACCCCTTTCTTTTATATTATAGGGATAAATGCACTTTTCGCATTCTTCGTTCTTTGTTAGAAAAACGAACCTTCGAATTGATCAACCATTAAATTATTATGATTGAGGTTTTGCCTGGAAGGGGGGATTGCTTTTTCTTCGGATACTTTTAGTCCTTTAGTCACTTCGGGAACCAGTAATTTGCCAAATTGACGGGTTAACAGCGTCTGTATTCCTCTCTGCTTATAATGAGCTGTGTGTGAACGAGGGGAAACACCCAAATATTATTATGTGGGCCTCTGGGTATATTTATTAATTAAGATGGGATTTTATTTTGAAGAACAACTTGATGTCAAAATAATTTGAAGAATTGCATTTAGAGTATATGGTCAAATAAATTATGAAAAAATGAGGATATGTTACAAGAGGGTTGCACAGTGCAGGGCTAAGAGCATCAGGTAAAGTTGCGCTGCGCTGTGGGAAATGCAAACAGTGACTCTTTGGAACTATGCAGTATTCGAAGGTCTTGAGTCAAGTGTTTCTACAAGTTTTTGATAAAAGCAATTTATAAATTCATAACTTTAAATTCAAGAGGGTTTTTTTGAACAATATTAGTAGTTGAATTCTTCTAAGAATCAAAGACGATGGTTTTTGACTCGGTCCATATATAAGAATAACCCATTTGAAAGGAATTTAATAAACTATTACCAGCAAAAATGAAATACGATCTTGATTGCCTTCCTTTTAAGGCGCTCTTTTGCTTATATATGTATTTTTGTTCAATACTTTCTTCTATCATACAAACACAAATATTTTTTCTGGAAAACGTGAACTTATACCTATTTGTTTTTCTTTTCTTAAAAGTTGTTGTTTTGCAACAAGCTTCACCTACCTATTCCTTTGTCCCTTTTCCATTTTTACCCTTCATTTATCGTTTCAGCTCCAAAATGCTTGAAGAGTTCAGTAGAAACCTGGTATCCATCAACCAGAGTTCTGCTCTTAAAGTATTTTGGAACACCAGTAGTAGAAATACAGGGATTCGAGGAATGTTGGAAATCGATCGGTACAGGTGATTCCAAAACCAACGATCCTGTTAACTAAATATAAAGACCGGCGGGTCTCAAATTGATATACCAGTGGATGAGTTGCCGAAATGATCGAGTCAGGCGGATTCTAAACATCCTAACGCGTAAATTAGGTTAACTGTATAATTTTGAAACCAAAATAGATGGTTAACCTTTTTGTAAAATCTTTAAACATAAACTTCTTTAATATTCAGAAAATTGGTCTATCAGAATTGACGACAGGCAACATAAAAATAGTGACCCGAGTAGATTTCAAAATCCAGCGATATACTTTAATCTCTCGTCGTGATAGGTATATTTAGTTTTTGATGCTTCACGCTCGGAATCATTTGGGAATGATTTATAGTTACTAGACGAAATTATGTCACGGTTATAGTTCTTTCAGGTTTTCTCGAAAAAATTAGTTGAAAGAGTCCGAACTCGGCCATTTGAATTTGGCACATTTCGGAAAGGCATCCAACTACTTGCTGAATCATAGAGAGTTTTTCGAGGAGAGCACGTTTCTTTCCAGGACGTTTTGATCCCAAGACCGATGATCGCGAAAACAATTGGCTTATTGAATTGGCTTTTAAAGCGGTTAGTTGGTTTTTTGTGAAGTCGAGACAATTTTTGTAAGAACTTAAAAAGAAGTCAAGAAAAAGTAATTGTGTAAAAATTGATGAAAATTTCCAAAAAAAGCTTCTGATTCGAGGTGAAGAGGAAATTGGAAAAAATTGAAGAAAATTCTAGAAGATAGAGAAAGAGAGGATTAGGATATTCGGTGTTAGAAAAAAAAGGAAAGTAGAGTGATTTTTAATGAATTGGTTGCTTCTGTAAGTTTCTATCATATTCTCTTATTTTGTTAGTTTTCGAATTGTATTCCAGTTATTTGTAGGACACGGTATACTCTTTGGTAACAGCGAATTTTTCTTTTCTTTGATCTTGGACGCTATCGACATATCGTTCCCATAATAGAGTCATTCACGGCTGTTGAAGATCAGGCGGGAGTTGTTGGTCTTGAAGTAAATGAAGACTCGACAAAGTATATACAATCAACAAACCAACAATATTTAAATTTAAATTGAAAGTTTTTTTTTTTATTTTTCAAAACTTCAATTTTTGAAATTCAGTGGTTTGATTTTGTTTAAGCTTCACAGTTAACAGTTTTTAATACTATCTACAATGTGTTGAAAAAATGGTTAAATTTAATTAAAAATAACGGTACCAAACCACACCTAAAATTTTATTAGGACCATATGCCTTGGAAGACATTGCAAAAAACTTAAGAATCAAATAATATAAAGGGTGGTTAAATTTTAAGGGCCGATGTTGAATGTGAGCCACACCTGCATTTCATTTGACATTTCTCAATTTCAGACTAACTCAATTTGAACCATGGAAAGGTACACAATTGAGCAACGCGCTAAAGTTTTTCAGGCTCATTATGAAAATGGGCGTTCAAATCAAAATGCATATCGTGCACTTCGTTATTTTTTCGGTCAATTTAATCGTCCAAATGTGCGTACAATCGGAAAAATCGTGCAAAAATTTGAGCAAACCGGGTCTGTAGGAGATCTGAAAACAACAGTGCATGGACATGCTCGTACAGCTCATACTGCAGAAAATATTGCTGCTGTTCGCGATAGTGTGGCTGAAGAGCCGTCCACCTCAACTCGTTGTCGTGCCCAACAACCTCTCACACTCGTCGTTGATGAACATTATGCATAAAGACTTGCATTTACACGCTTACAATGCGCAAATGACTCAAGAACTAAAGCCTCTTGACCATTTCAAGCGTCGTCAATGGTCAGAATAGTGGCAAGAAATGGAAACAGTGGATGATCAATTTTCGAAGAAAATCATCTTCAGTGATGACGCACATTTTCACCTCAGTGGATTCTTCAATAAGCAGAATTACCGCATTTGGACGAATGATAATCCAAGAGTGATTGTCGAAAAACAAATGCTACCACCAAAGAGTGACTGTTTGGTGCGGTTTATGGGATGGCTGCATCATCGGGCCGTATTTTTTCCAAAATGAGGTCGGTCAGGCAGTTACTGTGAATGGTGTTCGCTATCGTGAGATGATAACGAACTTTTTATGGGCCGAATTGGAAGATATGGATGTGGACGATATGTGGTTTCAACAGGACGGTGCCACTTGCCACACAGCTAACGAAGCAATGGCTCTTTACGCGACAAATTCAATGGCCGTGGTGGCGATGTGAATTGGCTGCCAAGATCATGTGATTTGACACCGTTTGACTTCTTGCTTTGGGGTTATTTGAAAGAAAAGGTGTTCGTCGATAAGCCATCAACAATTCAAGAGCGAAAGGATGAGATAATTCGGCACATTAACGCCATAGAACCTCAATTATGCCTCAGCGTCATCGAAAATTTGGACCATCGGATGGAGGTGTGCCGCCGAGGTCGCGGCGGCCATTTGGCTGATATTTTGTTCCATAGAAACTTTGAAACTTTCTAATATTCCAATTTAAAACATGATTGGTTTTTCTTCAGACAATGCTGCTGTTATGACGGGTTCATTAAGCGGTGAAAAATATTAATCCTAATATTTGAACGATTGAATGTCATAATTTAAGTTTCTGTTCTGCTTATGCTGCTAAATGTGTACCTGGGCAAATAGAAAAATCATAGAGGGATATATATTTCTATTTTTGCCACAGCTGGAAAAAATAAAAGATTACTTTCCAAAAAGCACTTGGGGTTAATGAGCTTCAAATTTTAAAGGTTTGCCAAACTCGTTGGCTTTTATTGGAAATGGTCCTAAAAAGAATTGGAGAAAATCCTTTATGGCCTTTAGTCCACAAAAATTGCCGTTTCGTCCCGGCGAACTTACATGGACTCATCAGTTGACTGTGAAAACCTTGTCACTACGACATTTTTGGTAAACTCAGTTCATCTTCCATCGATTTTTTGACGAAAATCCAATGTGAACTATACCCAACCAAGATTAAAATTGTAATCATTAACGTTGGAAAATTTTGCCCGTGGCAAAGACAATTTAGTTTTTTTTAAATTTTTTGCCAATAAATCTGTTAAAAAATGAGTTAAACAGAATATTTCAATCTGAAAACACAAAAATACGCTTTTTGACCGAAAGTATGAATACGTTAAGACTAAATATAATGAAAAATGTTGTAAAGTCAGAAAATATTAATAAAAACACAAATGTAAGAAACCCTGGAACTATTTACCATATTTTCAAATGTATTTTGGCCTTCACTGAAATGTGCTCATTAGAAAATGACATTGATGAACAAAAACTAATGGAATTAAGAAATGTGCTGTGCAGGTATTATGTCGAGTTATGATTTCAAATTGGAGAAAGATTTTACTTTTCAAACGATAAATTAAAATTATTAAAATATTTAAATCCAAAAAACGTCATTGATGGAACAATGCCATCAGTTAAAGGTCTGACGAGACATTTTTTCCCAAATACAGGGGGTGTCCGGTAATTCGTGTGCCATACTTTGGATGTGATTCTCAGTCATATTCTAAGAAAAAAATTGTTCTACAGTAAAGTCTGATTTTCAACTTTGACTTCACTTTTTGACGATTTAAATAAGGCTAACTTGGGTGTACCCTGACCCATGTTAAGGTCAATTTCTCTGTCAGTGCTAATGGTAGAGACCTCATTTTGAGCTTTTTTTTAGTAGAAATAACCTTCAAAACTACGTTTAAATTGAGCTGATATGTTTTTAGGGTTGCCAGATATTCAATTTTAAATGGTGTTCAATTTTTCTTGCCCGAGTAAAATTTTGACTTTGACGTCAAATTCTTTTTCAAAAATACGTAATAAACATAAAGTTTTCTTATTCTTGATGAACAAAACAATAATAAAAAAAAAAAATTGATAAGTGCACCCTTATTCACCCTAGAATTCATAAATAATGAGTGGAGAAAACTAATTGGAGAAAATCACTCCAAAATTTTTAAAACTGATGACACTGTTTCACAATGGCGTTTGATAAAAAAATTAAAAGATGGTATGGACAATTTATTGTTTGAAAACATTTCTTCATACGCATTGGAGCTTTGTTGCTTACCGCATAGCAGTGCTGGTACGGGACGGAAATTTTCCGATTTGAAAAATATAAAAAATGAAAAAAGAATTAAACTGTTCACAACATTTTAGCTGCAAGGGAAATTTTATTCAATGATCAACATTTTAATCCTCCAGAAGTATTAGTAAAATATGCTTCAAGATTTAGATTTCTGAAGTTTATATGACAAAAAAAAAATAATTATAATTTTTTGAAGTCTTAACTAATTTTATTATTGATTCAAATGGCTGTTATAGATTTAAGTTTTTGGTTTGGAACGAGTCTAAAATGAAATTGTATGGTGTATGACTTGCTTCCAGTTATAATGTCAGCTTTGAAACATAGAGAAGTGAAATGTTATTTACTTTATTTTTGTATTTGATATATTTTCAAGAAAGTTATTGAATATACTATTTGTTACATAAAAATGGCTTTTAATTTCCATCACTTTTTTGAAAACCTTTTTTACCACTCTTTGGCTTCTGCGAAGTCCCAACATTCTTGTTCATAAACTGTCGATTCTTAGATTTCGTTCAGATTTTTGTAAAATAGATAACTTAATATTTGAGTGGTCAGTTGAGTCCGACCGTAAAAGTAAAAACATTTAAATCCAAAGCTATTAATGTAATTTCAGGGGTCCCACAGGGAAGCCAAATTGGGCCTTTATTATTTATACACTTCATTAATGATATTCCGGATATCTTAATTTTTTTTTAATTATTTGCTGTATTCTGGTGATGTAAAAATTTTCAAACTGATTAAATCTGTTGATGACTCATACTGCAAAATAATCTGAAGAAATTAGTCAATAAAGCGTTTAAGACCCTAGGTTTTCCAAGAAGAAACACAAAAGAGTTCTCTGATACACGCTCAACTGTCCTTACGCAGCCTTTTTCAAATGTAATCTCGAGCATTGTAGTATTATTTGGAGACCTTTTATTACGATCCAATATTGGCGACGTTGAATACGTGTTAATTCCACACAAGGTAGCATGTGATGCACAGACCGAGAACTGAGACTGTTTGGTTTCCTCAATTCAAGTTTCGCTCATGGATAGCTTCATGGAAGGTGGGTTGCGCTTTTACGACAGAAGACAACATTGAATTTTGAAGACTTTAATTCTTTATGGTATTTATAATTTGACTTAAAAAAGTATTTTAAAAAATTTTTAAAAATTAGTCTACATTTACACATACATACATTCTACTTAATTATTAACTGTGGTAATGGTCTTCACAAGGAATGGCAAACAAAATCAATAGATACAACACACCATACCCATTAATTTTTATCTTATACTTAAGCCTTATTTAATATAGGAGTAAATATTTTGCATTTAATTATCTTTGCTACTTCCTGCAAGTCATCTTTTTTATTTAATTTAACAAACCCGCCCTCATGTAACACTCCAATCCTCACTCTTATACTTTTTACTATAATTACTTTTACAATCAATATTTAGATGCATCCCCTCGTGAAACGACTTTAGAACATCTCCTCTCCCATAACTTACCTATCCCCAATGCACTTATTCGATTCAAACTAACGAATTTTAATTAGCGTTGACAATATCCCTCTACCTTTATGCATAGTGCGTAGATATATTGTAAAGAGGGAAGTGCGAGTATAATAAATTCCACCCAACCAACGCAACGTCCCGTCCATGTCATTCAAACATTCCATTCATTTTAAGGATAATTGCGACTTGCATTCAACTAAAAGGCAGCAAATTACTTTGACAAAACCTCCAAGTCAATGCAAAACCGCAACTAAGAAGGATGAGGCTCTGAAGTGGAAGAATGGTCCTTCCTTCTCTGTCACATACAATCGTCAAGTGTGAGATGTGAGTGCGTTTTGTAGGTAGGTAAGTTCATACATTACAAGCACACTCATCGGCAAAGATAATCGAATTAGATTCTTCGTCGTGTAATAAAGTTAATCTCAGATACGAATACGACGACAACGTCTAATGTATCTGCTGATGATGATGATGATGCACCTTCCGTTCCATTCATTTGAAATGTTAGCTCTAGCGTCCCGCAGAAGCCGATATAATTGCTTTGGTGTCCACGACGACTATTTTACGACTACGACAACGACATTCATGTTTGGCGCCATTATCGTAGAAATATCGACGTTTTGCTCGATTTGAAATTAGATTTTGCTCTTATTGCCAGGATTCCGGGGTAAAAGGATTACTCCCGTGTGGCGTTACGTATACCTACTCATGCGGGTACCGTTGAGAGTCGTTACCTTGTCATGTTGGGCATGTGATTCTAATTATTTCGATGTCACCATTCCTCCACTAAGTACGTCGGTATAGGTTGTTGTCTATAGAGTCACACCAAAGTCGTAGAAATACTCGTAGCTCCTCTGCACCTCTTTGTGCTGATAGCTGCTCGTAGAAACTTTACATTATCTTAATTAAAACGAAGTCCTTGTGTGTTCTGGACTCGTAGATTCAAGTTAATCCTCTGGTTGTAATAGTAAAACGCAAGAAGAAAATATTGGTTCTTTTGATTTGATACAGAACAAACATTCTAAATCCGCTTGTGGCATCCAGGATTTACGTTTATTGTGGTTAAGGTTCTTTGGACGATAATTAAAGTACATTTTGACCACATCTGTGGTCTCAATTGTTTCAGTTTAAATGGTTCGATCTCTATGCGTAATGCAAAAAAAGTGTAATCATAATCCATAATTCTGAATTCTTACATTATTGAGTGCTTTACTCGCGTATCTTACTATTAATGAACTGAATATAACGTTTCAAAAACCTGCCTAATTTGTGGCGTTAAATAGCAAGATATGGACATTTTGCACAAATCTAAAGCCTCATCCTGATATATTTAGAACAACCTTAAGCTTAAATCAGTATACTCGCAGACATACTTTATTTTCAAAGAAAAAGTTAAATAATTGTCCAGCTTATACTGGGCTAGGCTGGATCGCACAAACTATAGCTCTTATGGTTAAGAGACTTGGATTTGAAGAAATGGATGTTTTTTGACACAATTTTACAGAAGCATAAAATTCATTTTCTTAGACTACGACTAAATACAGCTTTAGTAGTTTAAGCTTAAATACGAAATCCATGCGAATTTAAAAACGTTGAAGGTTTTTTTGTTTTTAAATATAAGTTCTTATTTATAAAAGATGTGAATAATTCTTAAAATATTTTAGTACGCCAATTTTAAGTTTTTATTTTTATGCAAAACAAAATTAAATTTAATAAAAAATCGCCGACCCATTTCCTCATCAAATTTTCAAAAAAAAAAAAAAAATGTCTTTACCCTGTAACTATGAATCAATTTTCAGTTCAAGATATGTCTCGAAGAACGAAAACATCTTGATGATCTGAGGGTATATCTCACCGAAGAGTGGAACAGATCTTAACATCGTTTTGGAGAAAGTAAGATTATTGCGTAAGTATGGTATCACTACGGACCAAATATTGGTCTAAGTGTGTTGACTTTTTCCGGTCAGCAGCCACCTTAACCTAACCTAACCTAAGATTATTGCGCCAGATATTTCAAAAGTATTTGGAAGAGTCTGGCATCAAGCTCTCTTATGGAAAATGTGTGCATTTGTTTTCGACGACACTCTTCTTCGATGGATTAAGAATTTCCTTTCGAAACGGTTAATACAAGTAAAACAACACGGATTTTAGTCCACATTAAATAAACACTGGTGTGCCCCAGGGCTCCATTTTGTCTCCGACTCTTTTCCTTATTTTCACTAAAAATCTTCTGTCTAAAACTTAAAATCCATTAAATTATTTTGCTGACGATAATTCTCTTAGCTTTTTATATTCGTTTGAAGATTTACACCCTGCCCTTCGGATGTGGAACTCCAACGGTAACGAAGATATGCTACCGTTGTAAAGTTTCTTGTCTCTCCTTTCTCTGCCGTTTCCTTAAAAGTCACTGCTCTAGCTCAATTCAAGGCGTACTATTATATACAGAGATCCTTTCCTTAGGCTCACTACACGAATTTGAAAAGCTGTACCATGCTCTATTTGTCCCGCTCATTATGTTAATCAGAAATTAAGAACCCATGTGCATCGGTACCTTTTTTTAATTCTCTCCTCTTTCGCACTTTGTTGTATGAAACATACAAATTACGAGTATCAAAATATTCTCAGTACCGTTTTGGAGAAAAACAAGATTTTTCAAAACCAGTTTTTAACAATATTGTATGTTGGGTTCCGTTATTTTTCGATAAAGAAGAATTTTTTATACATCTTGTAAATAGTATTAAAATCTGTTAATTGTCAAGTTTTATAAAAATCAAGCATGTAGTTAACGAAGTATGTATTGAGTTTTCAAAAAAAATTTTTTTTTAAGTCCAAAAAATGTTTGGAAAATTTGAATACACAAAACTATTAAATTTTTTTTTAAACTTTAGCACTAAAAGATTGATCGAAACCAGTTGTACCGTTTTTGAGAAAATCAAAATGGCAAAAAAATAGGTCTATAACAGGTATGATTTCTTTGGAATTTGTTTCAACCATTAGCTAGCTTTAAATAAAATTTTAAGATTTCCACTTGCGAGATAAAGATACTATACGAGTATGGCAAGTTATACATTAGTAAAAAAATCGAATTGAAGATTTTGATCAGACTTGATAATACCATGATAGGGAGGACTAAGAAAGTGGGTCACGCAATTCTGTTTGTCTATTCGACCTAAGCCTATTCGAAATCCTAAGCGGATCGCCCGATTTTCTATAAACTTTGTAGATATCATTTTGAATTCTTCTCCAAGTTTTTTTTAAGACCAAAAACAACGGAACCTGTCATAAAAATTTCGAAACCTTAGAAAATATTTATTTTCCTCAAAATTTGTTGCATATAAAGGGTTTTCAACAGGTACGCTACAAAAGTAGAGCAACAGGGACAGCAAACGACGCCATATTTCTTGCCGCTCTTTAGACATTTCTCTTCAGTAAGGTTTGCCATTTCATGATGGAAAGAAATACGAGCCAACAACGAGTCGAAATTATTAAAATTTACTACCGAAATTCGGAGTCAGTGGCCTCAACGTTAAGAGCGCTACGTCCAATTTATGGTCGTCATAATCGTCCTAGCAGATCAACAATTAGACGCTCAAGTGGAAAAATTTGAATCCACAGGCACAGTACAAAATGTTCCCGTGCCAGTGAGAAACCAAGTTTGGAGAACGTGTTATCTCACGAAATGGTCCAGTCGCTTGGCCGCCTCGGTCGTGCGATTTGACGCCGTTAGACTATTTTCTGTGGGGCTACGTCAAGTCTATGGTCTATGCCAACAAGCCAGTGACGATTGATGAACTTCGTACGAATATCAAACCGATTTATGCTTGATTTATGCTTGAAAACCGTCGAAAATTGGGTTCAGCGTCTGGACTTCTGCAAGCGTGCCCGTGGTGGCTATGCAAAAGAAATCGAGTTCCATACATAATGGCATCGAACATACTTTCACGGGAATAAAGAATTTCCTTGATATCCAAAACCGTTTTTGCTTTATTTAAAAAAAAAACTTTTGTAGCGCTCTTATTGAAAAACCCGATATTTTAAAAAAGTCCAAACATTTCATATAGTGAAAGCAACAAAATAGTTAAAAAAATGTTTCCAAACTATGGTTATTAATGGTAAACCCGATGTAACAATTCCTTTGGTTTTCGATTATCTCAAAAAAAATTGAACGGATTTTGAGCAATTTTTTATTCTTAGGTTCCTAAAAATGTCTAATATATTTTTTTTTTTTTTTATTTTTAAAATTTTTAATATATCCTATGATTTTTTTTGCTTAGCTTAATTTTAACGATCTCTAATTCAAGAAAACAAAATTGAAATTAAGATATTACTGACAGTATCTGGTACCATAGAACCATTTTTCGATTGTTGACTATCTCATTATCGGCACAACGGATTTTAGTGAAAGTTTTTATACAGAAGAAGTTTCTAAGAATTCAAATTTTGTAAAACTAGCAAATTAGTTGTGTAAATAAATAAATAGACAGACAGAAAGACCCAATTTGTTCGTCTTCCCTATCTTCGTAATGTCAGGTTTGATCACCTTAGAAACCTAGGACATAGGTGCAAGTGTTCCTTTATTTTATTCAGTTTTTTTTACTTGCGACTTATAGGTACTATTAGGCAAGTTATGTACGTATTTGCAATTTTTCCAAAAAATGGTTATTATTTATTAATGTTACCCGCCTTGGAACCATTTCTTTTGTTTTTGATTTTATTAAAAATTGTGCAACCGATTTTTATCATTTTTATTATGCTAATGCTTCCCAAAAGTTTGAATATTATTTTATATAAATGTAAAATTTTTGTTTCAAAACTCAATATTTCGAAAAGATTCTTAATATAGGTAATCTACAAGATGAAATTTATTTTACGTGAGAATAACGGTACTTTCCATACAAATGTTAAAAAATAGTTTTCGAGAATCGCATTTTTCTTGAAAACGGCTCCGAGAATTTAGATAAAATTTTTTTTTCATAAATTTTTACGATTTTTAATTTAATAAGAAAATGTCGAAATTTTTAGAATTTTAAATTCCTCATATCGGCGTACCAATTTTAATGAAATTTTTTAAAGAGAAGCTTCTAAAAATTTTGAATAACATTGCATTTCAAGAATTAAAAAAAAAATTACTTTTTTGGAAAATTCGATGTTTCAAAAACGCTCAATATTTCTTTTAGAAACGTATTTGTTATTCGTGCAGTAATAAAACCTTTAAGTTAATTTTTTTCTTAAAAATGTGTCAAAAATCTTATATACCTATAATTTATAATTTTTGTTCTTGCATAAACTAAAATTTGCTTGAATCACATGGCATCCAGTTTATAGTTGTTTTAGTCATTTAGTTTTGCTCTAATAACATAAATTTTTGAAATTCTTAGTCTTTTACATAAGAGCAAGTTCGTGCGACCCAGTCGTTCATTTTATTTATTTTAGAAGCCCTGGACATAGGTACAAGTGTTGCGGTATTTTATTCAGTTTCTTTTTCCGACGTATCTGTCCTGTATTTGCAAATTTTCTAATGATTTTCTTTTCAACATTGTTAATATTTAAAAAAAAGGTTTGATAACGGTATATACGATTGTAAAAGTCTTGGAGATAAGGGACCTCCCAGAGAATCTTTAGACTTAATTTCGAAAAATACGTGTAGAATAAAACAAACTTACTGGCAATAAGGGGCGTTTTAAATAAACTTCAAAAATCTACCGGATTTGAATGTCTTCCAATAGTTATTGAAGTTTTAAATGTCGATCATTTTTAAGAAATTGGTGAAACAGTTCAGACAAAAAAATTTGCCACTCTGATAGTAAGAAAAATGATGACTGAATTCGAAAAAATATCAATAGACCCAAGGTAATTCAACGGTAATGTTTTTTTTTTTTTCAATTATATAACATTTTTTTTGCCCAGATATAGAAAGAAGAAGCATGTTTAGCTTTTAAGAATCGAAACCGACTCTCAATTCTTTGATGAGTTCAGTTGCTTAAAATCTTAAAGTTTAGTAATTGTAAGAAAGTGGAAAACAAAAAGGCAGTAAGTGAAATAAACGGGTAGATATGCATTTTCTCGCATTCTTCAGAAAATTTTTTTTTACAAATCGTCAAGTTCCGCTTGTGTTTACCAGGCGCTAATTCTCCCACTTAAAGGGATTTTAATTTTTAAATTACAATTTTAGCTGTTATGAATTTAAAAATTGTTGAAAAGAAAGTATTAAAGAAAATGAAAAAGAATGTTTCCGTTGGAAAGTGGAATACAATATTGTATGTTTTTTTTGTGGTTAAACATAATTTAGATTCACCTTATGTTGTTTAAAATCGCATTTTTTTGATAACTGACTTATTTTAAAAATGATGAAATTAAGAATATTAACATAAAACTTAGAACTTACACTGTGGAACGCAAATAGCTATCATGAATTGATATTTTTTCTTGCAATAAGTGTTTATTCCTTTCATCACTTTAAAAATTCAAATCAATACCATTAAGTCATCCGCCAGTTGATGAAATCCAAACCCATTCTGCTCGCATCATAAAAGTTAATCTACTAAACTTTATTGCCACTTTCAAACAGAATTTTAAAAACCCGCGACGAATCGCTTTTGCAAAATCACCTTCCATTTTAAATTACACTCTCTGCAAGTGAATTTTGTTGAAAATAACCCAATAATGCATCTGACAGATGATGGTTTTATTTTTATTTTTTTTGTTAAGAATTCAATAAGGTGGAAATAATTTTCGTCACGCATTTGACAAAAGGTGAATCGACAAACTAGGCTGCGAATGAACAAATCGGCAATTCTCCTCATTCAGTTAACAATTCGAAGCTGACATCTTTATTAGGCAATTTTAAAGTGCGTATCGAAAGCGAAACAGGATTGCACTTAATAGAAAGAAATGACCAACAAACAAACATGACCCCGACCTCCGTGCATCGTGGCATATTTATGCATTGCACCGATCACTGCATTGGTGTGGTAAAGTACAATAAACTCGAATCGAATCGAATCCTATCTGCGAGTTGGAAGGGGGTATCCTTATAGTGGCAAAGGCTCTGGTCTAAATTCCCGGGACTATCCCTTTTTCGGTCTATTTTTGTTTCCTTTTGCCGTATTTATTGCTGCCGCCATCCACTGCCACTGGAAACTGGAATTAAATGATAAATAGCCATTAAGGTCGAAGGAGTAATGCTCATTACTTCCGGGACAATATTAGTTTTTGTTTATTGTGTTCAGTATTATTTTTTCTTTTTTTTTTTCAAGGATTGGCCGCCGGCATTTTTCTTATTGCATCCCCATTTTGATGTCCTGTGCATTTGGTTTTCGGTCGGGGGTAAAATAAATTATTGTATCTCATAGATCTTTGCAGCTCACTCTTCTACTTTGTGTGGTTATTTTATGTGAAAGAAATGGTTCTTAATTTGGATAATATCCTTTTTTCGGATCTTTTTGTGTGTACGTGTAGTGAGGGGAGGTACACATATAGCAAATTTATCAGTGCAAATGAATTAAGGAGATTCCTATCCGCAGACCTTCTAATGAGCATTAGATTGACCACTTGAGGTCGTTTCGGAAACAATTTGAATATACGCAGGGTAATTTAAAATGAAACTAGATTAGTGAGATCATAAATTTGTCTAAATTGCTCTTCGGGGAGTAGCATTATGTGTGGGAATAAAAAGTAATGCAACAGACGTTGGTGTTTCGGTACACCTGGTGAGGATGAGTGGTGTCGAAAAATTGTTTTTCAAGGTGTGTAGGAACTAGTGGGGTACGCAGAAAAAACAAAAATGTTTTGTGTCTAATAATAAACACACCTACAGACTTAGATTTCTTTTATAAAAATAACATTTTTACCTCGTTAGTTCTTTTGCTAGATTTTTATTTTGCATTATTCGATCAAAGATTTGGCAAATTTTTTCGATCAAATATAGTGTTAAGTGTGATAAAAATATTTATATGGAATATTTTACAGCAATCAAATTGTATGCCATATTACATTAGAGTATTGGCCCAACTGTATTTAGTAAGGAGTTTTCAAATTGCTAATACCCCTTGGTATAATGGTTAGTGCATTGGACTGTCATGCGGAAGGTCTCGAGTTCGATTCTCAGCCGCTGCAAGAAAGTTTTTTTCAATGATGTACTGCCTCTTAAGAGGAATTGACAAATTCTCCAAGAGTATCTCTTGTCATGGAAAGTGCTGCTCACTAGCCGTTTGGAATCGGCAGAAAATTGTAGGTCCCCTCTGTTCCTGGTAACACGCACACAGGAATGGTTGAGAGTTGTAAGTCACTAGGTTCTGGTTCACTCCGAGCTGTTGCACCACAAAATTTAATATTTCAAATTGGACTCTAATTAGATTTAAGTATACGATTATGTGTTTTAAGTATAATAAAAATTGGCGTAAAAATATTCACCAAAAAGGAAGATGTTATAATTTTTACAAATGGCGCCGTACGTCAATATTTTATTTGACATTTGTTTACTAGACAGCTGCAGTATACAAACAGACAAGCAATGGAGCATTATACTCCGCTAGAGCGTGGAATAATTGTGGTGATTTTTTTTACCAATAATCTGTCGGTCATGTTAGCGCAGTAAATTTTCGACGTCGATTTCCTAAACGAGTCGCACTAACCGGGCAAGCATTCGGCGCTTAGCTACTTAACTCAAACCGACTGGAACCACAGGACACCATGCAGGGCGTGGCCGTCACCGTACTGGGTCGTTTGAAGAAATATCAACCAGACAACGGGCCACCTAGTTTGACATCACCAAATGGACTTTACAGCGAATTTTAGTGAAAGACTTATACATGTTCCCGTACAAAGTGCAAGCAGTGCATTCTCTAATGCCTGCTGATAGTTCGTCGCATGTGAATAACTATCGAGCCATCATCAATCTCAACAACGAATAGGACGATTTTGTGTCGAAAGTCATCATGAGCGACGAGACGCATTTCTGAGTGACTAAAATCCGCGCGTGAGGCACGTAGAGCAAATGCTACAGAGCCATGATAAGTGATTTCTTACTACCGGAATTGAATGAACCGGGTTCGGTGAACATGTGATTTCAACAAGACGGTGCTACCTCACACACAAGACGAGCCACAAAGGATATTGTGAAGAAATCGTTTTCTGGTCGCATAATCCCCCGTTTTGGCGATTTGGTATGGCCAGCAAGATCGCCCGATTAAACCATCTCAGACTTTTTTCTTTGGGGCTACTTTGAAGGTCTTATGCCAAAATGCTTTAGACAATCACAATCCTTAAGGAGAATATTCCACAGAAACGTTATCACCGGAAATCTTGCGGAAAGTCATGGAAAATACGATAAAACGGGCACAAATGTATAGCTTTACGGGCGGCAGCCACTTGGATATCATCTTTTCCACCTAATAAAAAAAATTGTAAGGGTCCAAATAAAGATTTCCATCTATCAAAATCATTTTTTTTATTTAGTAAAAAATTAATTCAAAAACACAATTGGATGATTAATTTTGTGCCACCTTGTATAAGTACATATTTAATATTTTGATAATATTTCACCCACAATATGGTAAAATGTTGTCTTTTGTTGGAGTTCTTAAGGAGATACAACTCTAACGGACCGCTTCTAATATTTACATACATCATTTTATAGAATGATTGTTATCAGAATACAGACATTTTATAAACATAACATGGATACATTCTCACCATTCAATCAAAAGAGTAATTATTTGATACAAAAAATAAAAAACAACCTCAATCATCAAACCAACTGACACCGCCAACTCAACCAAAAAATTCAATTAAAATATGACATCGCAACTATTAATTAATCTCGGGAGATATCAATTAATAAAATTTGTCACACTTAACAGTTTGTTGCATTCGTTTATAATCAAAAAATTAATACACACACAAAATGCTCATCTTTTGTGACTCTCTATGTCAGTCTTTTTCGAGCCAAAAGACTAGAAATAGAAAGCCTTTGTGAGTATCAATCTGCTGTCACTTGAGAAAGCGAAGGGTCAATCCCAATTTGAAAACAGAATCTCTTCCAAATGCGCGCGGTTACTTATTACCAAAACGTGACGTATTTGTTACGCCTTGTTCCTCTATGATTTTTATTAATGATTATACGCATTGCGTTGGGCTAAACATCTAATATTTTCCCCACTTCCATGAGCACAGGACGACAACGATGATCTGTTCTGTTTACACTCGGTACACAATCAAAGATTTTTTCTTACAAATAAATTAATTAGAATTTGACGATTATTGTAGCCGCACAACCACTTGGAAGTTGGGACTTCATGCGGGCGCAAAGTGCTTGTAGGTTAATGACATTAAGACGGATTCGTTTTCATAGATCACTCACTTTTCTATGACTGACTGTGTGATGGGAGTTTAATTAATGAAAAACAGAAACACTTCGATGGGGTTAAAAATAGGTAGGTATGTGGCGGACCCGCATTTTCTTCGTTATCCTTAAAATTCTGTCGCTGTCTATGTATAGATTTTAAGCGCATTTTTACAGCGAAATTGCAAATAGCAGTTGGTACAAACTATAGGTATAATCCCCAAGGAATACGTACCTATATCGGTAGCGAAAAATAAAAAGGAAATTGAGCAACAAGCCCAAAGAGAACAAACACAAATAAAAATCAACGAAAATAGGAAACAGATCATCAATCTCTGTCCGAAGAGGAGTATGCATTTAAATTAGACATTTACCAGGCGCAAAGACACGCCATTTCCCTTCTTCCACCATCAACGGAACATTTCACGGTATAATACGATTTTTTGGTTTTTTCTTTTTTAACTTTTTGTGGAAATGAAAAGGAGTCCATTTGCCCATGGCATCCATGCAAATTCTCACTTAATTCATATTCCATTAAAATAGCAAAAAAGAAAAGCATCCAGGATTTTGATTGATAGTGTGGAAGCTAGCACCAATCCAATATACTTCCATACATAGGTAAATTTGAGATTCGCTTTTGCCGAAGTGATGTGCAACATTGTTCGTGTTCCTATGTTCAAAACGGTGCGATGTTTTTTTTCTTTATAGAGCTACCACGCCTTTTTCGATTGATTTATTCATGTCGGTTGGTTTTTCGCCTGTTTTTTCGAATTGATGGAATAATTGACGAATCTAATATGAGGTTTTGAATTGGAAGTTAATTGGGCGGAGAGGATTGCAAAAAGTAAAAAAAAGGGGCTGTTTGAATAGTTAAATTTACATGAAGAGATTATAACGATCAACGCCTACACAGTTTATGAAATTACTTTGAATATTAATTGATTATTTGAATATTGCAAGGTGATGACATTTGAGTTGATTTCTTTATTTGCAACATTATGTTTAGCTAAACTAGACTTTGGCATTGAAAAACTTGTAACGGGCTGGAATTTAAATTGTATTCCTCCTTTAAATTAGATATTTTAGGTATTTTTCTATTAGTAAGGCACTACCTATTCACATGAGAGCCACTAGCGACCGTCGAATGAACTAATTTTCGTCCATTTTGACATTTCGTTCACCGTGAATGACGTTTAAAAACTGAATAAATACAAAAATGATTTTGAGGATAGTCGCGCTGAAATAATTCTTCCGCTGGCATGTGGATGGTATGTGAAATACGAACAGAGTTTGACAGTTCATAATAGTCACATTGCAATTCGATAGGACAATGGAAGATAGGAGAAAGAAGGTTGAAATGAGTAATGGGCGCACCACACCAGCCTATAGAGATTTATACTCAAGCTTTGGGCGGATGATTGCCTTATAGATTGTGGCCAGATCAGAAGGGGAAACGAACTTCTTGCATTTCAATTTGCAAACATTCAATACCAATGTTCATCAACAAGTCCTTTCTCTCCCACCACTAATTTCAACATATAATGGTCTCACGATAAGACCTCGGGCACTTGTGAATTTAAGAAACAAAATCTTTTGCGAAAAACTAAACATTTCCTGTATGTATAATCATTCCTTAATAGATGGTCGTTAACACGCATACTGACATTCTAAAATCGCTTTTGTCTTATTAATTTGTTTAGCTCAAGACTTAAAAAAAATTACTTGTTGAACTTCGCCTCTATTTTTTGGTGCATTTCAGATCTCTGGCAAGAAATGTTCAAAATTTATAGTTTTTGACTAAACATTTTTTCTCTCTGACTTTAAAAATTTGCAAACTAATGTAAGTTTGTATTCTTTACACGAATTCGAATTGTTATAAGAACGAATGGCTCCTACCAAGGTGCTCTTGAAAAGACGGGTAGCTGGAGAGTTCTCTAAAATGCTTATCTTCTTGGTGATCACCTTACGTCACCTTATCGCACGAATTAAAAGCTGACGCCATCATTCTAAGCGAGCAATACGTTAATAGAAACGAACAAAA
The DNA here is from genome assembly GCA_911387755.1 of Chrysotoxum bicinctum. Lineage (NCBI taxonomy): Eukaryota > Metazoa > Arthropoda > Insecta > Diptera > Syrphidae > Chrysotoxum > Chrysotoxum bicinctum. Next base: position 29,801,208 of record OU426990.1, read on the forward strand.
CTGGATCTCTGACACACTAGGAACCGCCGCCGCCGCCTTATGGATCCTGAACAGAAAGATCCCCGTTAAAAGCAAAGGATCGAAAAGAGGTTTTGCATGGATCAAAAATGAAAAATTCACAGTAATCAGCACATACTTAAGCCCAAATGACCGCATAAACGAGTTGCGAAAAAAAAATAGATGAACTAGAAGATTTAATATGCGAGACCAAAGGAGAAACCATTGTTGCGGGTGACTTTAATGCGAGAGGTCAAGAGTCGTGTATGCCAACAACAGACTCCCGAGGAAGGCAAATCCTTGAAATGGCAGCGAGAAGTGGCCTAAACGTTCTAAACGTAGGAAGCACCCCCACCTTTAGAAGAGCAGGAAACATATGCACTATAACCGATATAACTCTCGCTACACAAGGCATAATCTCTAAGGCCAGGCGCGCACATTCAATTTTTAGTTTCGCAACTGTTTAGTTGCTAAAATGAAACATATGGGCTTATATGGGACACCGCGCACTTAGAGCAACTCGATTCGAGCAACTAAAAAGTTTGTGTTTTGACACAAACTAAACGATTGCCTTCGCAATTGTTGAGCTGTTTTCTATGAGGGCAAGAGAGAACAGAGTGTGAGCGTGAGTAAAGAGTTGCCAGTGCGCGGTTCTCTTTCAACTGGTGATTAAACTATTTGATTTCGATCACAGTTGCCAGTGCGCGACTAGCCTAAGATCAGAAATTGGAGATTCATTGAAGACTATACAGGCAGTGATCACCAAAACATTATGTTTCGTATTGAGGAAAACCACCGGATCACAAATCGAAACCAAACCCAAACGGTAAGATGGAATGCCAATAGACTTCACGTAGAAATAATGAACAGAAAGATCGAAGTAGGGAAGACCCCTGTACTCCAAATTGAAGCGACTGTCGAAGAAAAAGTTAAAGCCACAATGTAGCTTGTTCGACAGGCATGTGATGCCTCAATGCCCCGAAAGAGCTTCTCCGACGAAAGAAAAAAGCCTGTCTACTGGTGGACGGATGAAATTGCCGAACTCCGCAGAAGTTGCTTACACCTGAGGCGAAAAGTCACCAGATGCAGAAGAAGACATGACGAGCATCTCGAGAACGAACTTCAAGAGTTCAAGACCAAACACCATGAGCTCAGAAGAGCCATTAAACTGAGCAAAAAACCGAAATGGGAAGAACGAAGAACTCGACAAGACATCAACAACGATTCTTGTAGACTTGGCTACAAAGTCGCTATGAAAAAGCTTGTGGCCCAGAGGAACACAACACACCTAAATAAAGAAAAAATGGGACATATTGTGGATACACTATTCCCAACCCACCCCATTAGACCGTCTGATCGTGTACTATCTGGACTACCACGACAAGAAATACAAGCCTTCAGTGAAGAAGAGTTGATGACAGCCACAAATGCTTTGCAAAATAAAAAGGCTCCTGGAGATGGGTAAAACAAGAAACGAGTGACTTGAGTTGAATCGAACTATTGGCGAAACCAACCAGAAGATGCTTGAGAATGACGAACAGTGGATGCGAATAAGCTCACATTTGACCCAAGTCCTGAGCACTAAGAAACGAGAGGAGCCAGTTCAAGGAACGACCGAACCCGCCTAGACAAGGACCCCCCCTCCCCTCGAAGTAATGCTAAAGTAGTAATGAGGGGGAGATCATCGAGCAACTTTTGGAGGTTTAAGACCCTTGGAGAGCCCAGCACACGGGGAGGTATGGATACCTCCTTATGGTGCAGACAGCTACGCGGGTTCCGAGGATTTTTTGCTCTTTGGGTTCTCTGTAAGGCTCACCTATTTCGGTTGCTCCCCTTATAATGAAATTTGACCACAAAATAAGAAAAGAAGAAATAAATTAAAAATAACCCAAATTAAAAAAAAATTTTGTCGATTTTTTTTTTTTCGTTTTCCATGCAATTTTTTGGGGCCATTTTTCATGTAAGACCATTGCGGAAAAATGCTTTCAATCTTCTTAATATCAAATGTATGCTGATTGCTTAATTTGGAGTCGAAATCTCAAAGAGAAGTCAATAAATGAAATCCTTTAATTTAATTCTATGAATGATTTTTCAAAATTGCATTCACAAAAGAGTGCGTTCTTTTGAAACCCTGCAACTTAAGGCATTTAATGCATTTTCTTTGAGTGAAATTCTGTATACTATGGTCAAAAGACGTATTTATAACAGAACTGACTATATGCACATGCACATACTGACTGGACAATAACAGTGAAATCTTATTCAATCAACAACAATAAATATATTTTTTTTGCTTAATTGCTTAAATTATAATGAAAACAAAGATATGAATATAACTCTCAAATCATATTTTTTAACCCAGCTAAAAGTTCTCCTATCTTTTCTAATCTTAATGAATCTCACATAATCAAACGCCAATATCTCTCCTGTTTTTCGTTATCTTCTAAATTTTATTATTCCCTATAAACTATCAGCGTGACCACCAAGTTCTGCATTAAGGCTTTAGAAATGTGTCAATTTAGCTTGGAAAGGCATTGGCATTCATTCTGAAGACCGCGCAAAAAAAATACTTAATCGGTTTTTGGTATAATCAAAGAGAAATAAAGCTCCTACTGATTGCACCCAGCAATACACACAGGGTTTCTAGCCATTTTATGTGAAACCATAAACTGAAAACTACGCTCGCACAGGTGATTCGTTACACGGGATAACGAAATCCAGTGAAACTTTTGTCATTTAGTCAGTCAGTGAGTCGCCTGTCATTAAACTAGCAAGCGATTGCTTCACATTTTTTATTACCGATTGTAAGCAACCTGACGACCATCAGAATGTTGACAGCAATAAAATTCGAATATAAGAAACGGGGTTATTCTAAAACAACGACAAACAAAACCAACCAAACCAAATGGATCCTTTGAATTCCAACATTTTATTGTTCTCCTTTAGGATATATTTTATAGTTTTCTAATCCATGAGCTTATTACCTTTATTGCTGGTGTTTTCTAAGGAACCTTATAGCTGATGGGGTCGACTGTTTTATAATAATAGCAAAAAGGTAATAAACACTAAACCAAAGAAATAGGAGAATGAAAGGATATACACAACGAACAAGGATAATATCGGGGGTAATTTAAATTGAGGAAAGGTGCCATTAATGGTGACACAATAGGTGGCAATTCAGTTAATTAAAGTGTAATACCTACTTAAATTTTAAAGTCAAATTAAGGGAAATATAGGTATCAGATTGAAAATTTGCGTAAAATTAATGTTATGCTTAGAAGACATTTTAAGACTTTGGGTTAATTACTTAAAACATCCTGTTAAAAGTTGGGAAGCATTTCTGTATCACAAGATGAAGGATAATAATAAAACTTAAAAACTAAATAAGCTACTTACAGCTCTTAACTCGACTTCTTGTGTGGGTGTTGTCAGCAGGAATATAGGATACCTACAATTTTCTGCAGAATCCGAGTGACTAAACGGTGAAGCATTTTTCATTTGAAGAAAATTACTCGTAAGAAACAGTACTCGTAAATTGTTTTCTTTTTAGATGGTAGTATCTGGTAAGCGAAGCCAGACCTACGACTTGACAATTTAAAGCCCTAAACCCATTGCCGAGGGGTAGATACCACGTGCAACTATCAAAACTTAGGTTTAGATAGAAATAGATAGAAGAACAGATTATTTTGCAGAATTATGAAAATTCGCAAAAGAAATATACATTCTATCACGTGACAAAGTTATAAAAAGTTTGTATGTACATGCATTCGACAAAAGACTTAAGTCCAAAAATGATTGTCTAATTAGGTTCTATGAATATACTTAAGAATGGTTTTGAAGATTTTTCGATTATTCGAAGGCTTAAAAAGCATCCATTACTCTGATTTTTCGAATCGCCTCTTGGTTCCCAGTCATTTAAAGAAAGAACAGCAAAATGTTCTGATATTTGAGGATAGACTAGGTGATCCGACTTGTCTCTGAGAAAAAGTTCAGCATTGCCCAAAGTTTCTTCTGCATTTTTAGCTAAGACTCTTGGATAGGAAACTGCGAAAGACTGAGGATCATCGTTATCTACCTGGATAATTTAATATGAATTTAAAGCACTAATCCCATATAGAGTTAATGGTCAGCAGTCGTTATGTTCACCGCCACCGCCTCTATAGCAATTTTGTTGGTGCCATAAATTATGTTGGTAAAGGACTTGATAATAAGTTCGATAGCCTTTGGAGACCGTCTCATATTTTCAAATTTCTTTGCGCGAGACAAGAACAATATTTTACTTGAAAACTAACTTAATTAAATTATACGAATATTCTAGATCGGTAACTTAATTGACCTTCCGAAATCGTTAAATGTAAATTGAAATTTGTGAAACAATGGATATTTTATTTATTTTCTTACTTATTAGCTTGCCTAATAAGCACTATAATTCTGAGCGGACCAGAGCGTCAACCACGAGGCTTCTTCGAGTCTACAGTTTCGCGCACCAAATTTAATGAAGTCATCTTCCACTTTTGTGTACCACCTGACTTGTGGTATTCCTCTACTGAACTATCCCTTGGAGTTGTATTCAAAGTTGAGTAGAAGCGATGTATATATGTCAATTCGTTCTAAGTGACTACACCACATCGATATTTTCACTTTTTCTTTTGAGCAAGTTCGGTGGCATTCTTTAGAGTCCCTACGATTTGTTCCTCTTCATATCTTCTCATCTAGTATTCGTATATGAAAAATCACCAAGAAAGATTTCCTCTTTAAAGAGCCAAAAGCGTTCTCATTCATCTTCGAAAGGTTCCATGTTTTCCACCATATATCAGGATACATTACTGGCTCGAGAGAGATCTTAGCTTAAATAAAGCAGCATATCGTTCTCTAAGTTTCTAGAATATCCAAAGTAGACAAAGTCTTATGGACTTCTAAAAGATTATGACTCTAGAGCTTTCAGCTATTCTTTCAAGAACAGCATAACTGGTCATAACCTTGTCTAAAACTTTTTTTTACATCAGAAGTATTGGTGAGGATTTAGCTGGCCTTGGTGAAGCAGAGTATAATTTCCATCGTTATACTTTACTCACGGACTAGCTTACCAGGAATGCCAAAAGCAATGATTGCTCTGTATAAGACCTCTATAACATATGTATATGTAGATACTATCATACGCTCCTTGAAATCGATGAATGGTAAAATGGGTGTCGATTTAAAGCTCCTCGGTTTCGTCCAAGATCAATCGTATTTGGTCGATGGTAGTAGGAGTAGCCTTATCTAGCCTTAGAGCACACAGATATTGATTTACCATATCAGGTCGCTGATGGACAGCTTCAGGCATTCACATAATACGACAAGAAAAAAATCGCAGACGATGTTATGGAAACTAATGCGTTTGTATTTGGCACAGTTGAAATGGTAATCTTTCTTGAAGATCGGGGGAATAATTCTATAGTAACATTTTACATGTACGCTTTCTTTCAACCATAGTATGTAGATGAGTCAACTTAAACAGTTTAATTGGATTTAAATTAAATTTAAGACTTATTCAATCACTTTCCCAAGATTTCCTGTCAAAGCATTCATGATCCCAGATATTTCCATACTCTCAACACCGTCTACGATTATATTACAATGTTCCCTTGACCATCATTGCAAGCTTCAGTTCGAGCCTTGAAATCTTGAGAGATTCTTTTTATCTAGAACCTTCCAACTTCATTCCTGATATGATATCGAAGAATTTCCTCCATCACGTGTTTCTCTTGCTCCTTTCTTGCGCATTCTGAAAAGTCAGCGTTCCTCTCATCAGGGATTTCATTGTGGTTGTCGTTCAAAACCCAGAGCTCTCTTGGGATTGTAGCCGACTCACGTTGAATTTCCTCAAGTTTTTTCGTTTTGTTGTTTTTGGTTGAGGTATCCGTAAAAGAACTTGGACTGGTACGAGTCAAATGTGGCGCCTTAGAAAATTCAACCGCGATCCATAATTGGTCTGGAAATCTCAATGTGTCTTGTGAATGGTGAGGTGCATCAACACCTATTAGCTTCCACAATGCTTTGCTCGGTAGAAATATCGATCAACCAGAGTTCTTTTTGTGGACTCTTGCAACTAAAAAAATCGATATGACAGGAGATATTTTTAGCTAATAAGTAATATGAGGTATTAAGACTTGGTGATACAAATATTTTGACATTTTCTATTAATAAAATTGATGCATTTAGGGATGCAGAAGAATTATTCGAAATAATTCAATCAGCATAATTTTTGCATCCACTTAAAAAATGGTCTTCTCATATTTTTATTTATTTATTTTATTTATTTATTTAAAAACAACAAAAGCCAACATCAATGAGAAATTTCCAAAATCAAAGAAACACTTGGAATGAGCAACAAAGTTAAAAAATATTTTTTCTTGAGTATTCAGCAGTTCCAGTCATACCATCGGAAAGCTATATCCTTGATTGAACCTTGTAGCAACTTCTTTATATCCTTCTAGAAAATCATAATAACAACAACAATGCCACTATTCGTATCAAGATTACTTTTAAATTTCGAAAAATCATCGACCAATAAAAGAACACATTAAAAGTTTCAACATTTATCACTGCTTATCTGATGCAACAACAGGACCCTCGTCTTGTAAACTACACTCAAAGTATGTTTATGGTGTCTCAAATATATACAAGGTGATTTTGTCATACACAAATGAAAAAGGAAGTTTCAAAAAAAGAATTGTGTACAACACATCAATTTCGTAAAAAAGGCAGTTATTTTTATTCTTATCTCAAAAACCAATAATTCTGCTAATATGACATTCCTGTCTGCTTCCATATAAATGTTCTTTTTTATAAACAACAAAAAAAAATGTAAAAAATAGCAGTGCATTATAATTCCAAGGATGATATTTGAAAAATACAAAAAAAAAGTTAAAAGTTCCCTGGGGATTCGGAGGCATATAAATATACGAAATTGTTAAAATCTTTAGTGGCAAAGCAATTTCTTTTATATTCGATCAAGGATACGTTTGCCTTGTTGTAACCTACAAATGAATTTTAAGGATTGCTTTCGGTTTTTCTTGTGGGGAGATGTGTGTGTGGTGAAGGAAATATAATGCTAAGTAAAGTTTGGCACTCTCTCGGCAGTAATATTATACGTAACTGTACTTTTATTAGGGTGTCAACTCCTGTTGTGGCGGTGGTGATGATAAATTTGATTTTAAAAATAAATTCCTTTTATGATTGTTGAGTAATTTTTCATTTTTATTTTGTATTGGTATAACTCTATTGAATTGGCTTGATATTAATGCATTGAATTTATGAATCAACATGAATATGGTTGAAATTAATAGTCTTTGAATTAAGTAAAAATAATGAAATTGGTAATAGCTTTATTCAAAGAGGTTAGAGTAACATTCAGTAAAACTGACTCCAGTATCATTTTCGAAAAAAAAAATGTGTCCCAATGGCGCATCAAACTGTCATACGTGGTAAATGGAGAGTTTGTTTCACTATTGCTCTTGGTTTTTCGGAGTTCCAGATGCGACATTTTTGTTTATTTACGTAGCAAAATTGTTGAAAATAAATGAAATAATTTTGAATACAAAATTAAAAAGTGAGTTTCATTGTTTACTCGTGAGCACATCCACAATCAATAGACAATAAATAATAACATCAAAGCTTTTATTTATAAAACGTCAAACCAATTACAACTTTATGTTAAAAATTTCAAAATGGCACAAAGTAAAATTGGACACCTCCTGTTGGATAACCCTGTATAAAAACATGTAATTCATAAATTAGCATTTCTTTAATTGGATGATCTAAGCCAAAGCCATAAACCCATCCTGGAACAATTCCTAAAAGGAATCATTTTCGAAAATGAGAACTCTTTTCTAAGGTAAATTTCGCTGGACCACTTTGGTTTAATTATATTTTATATTATATTATTATTATTATTATATTGGATCTAAAAATTCTACAAAATAAATAATTTGTATTAATAAAAAAAAATACACGACCTTGTTCTTAATTTAAGAAACTTAGAATTTTAAAAATTAATGTTATTAGTGAAAAAGGTTCAGAAGCACTAATTCAATTTTAAAAAGGCTAAATTAATTTTAGCAGAAGGATAACAATTTTAAATTATTAAAATTAGTTATATATAAGAGATTATTAAAAATAAAAAAAATATTGTTCAAATAAAATTTAAAAATTAAAATAAAAATAAAATAAAAATTTAAAATAAATTTAAATTAAAAAAAATACTGAGCCTTTTTAAAATATCAATTCTTCAAAATAATTTTTTTTTTCAAATATTAAAAAAAAATATTTCTTTAAGGTTTTAATATGCAATATCTTTAAATATTCTTAAAATATTCTGTATCTAAAATTTCATTTAAATCCATTATAACGATATTGCCCAAAACTCGATGCTTCTATGGTAGGCAGCAGCTTTAAATTTTGTATTGAATTATTGATTGTAAAAATTTACCGAAACAGATAAATTTGTATCAAAATCTAAGAAAGTGTCGTTTTCGATAAAAATACGATTTTCGAAAACCACTTTTAAATATTTGTATGTATGGTGGGCACTGTCATTTTTGGATAAAATAAAAAAAAATTCCTACATCTTGCAGATAGTATTTCGTATTCAAATTAAAAAAAAAATCGTGCTTTTCAAAATATGGGATATATGTTACAATTAAGAACCATTTTTTCAACCAATAGCTACCGTTTTTACCCACTGAAATTTTTCAATTTACTAAATTTTCGAATAAAATGTATGGCCAGGTACCGTTGTTTTTGGTATTAAAATAAAATGCACAACTGGGTCGCACGAACTTGCTCTTTGTAATACTCGTAGATTAAGAATTTTAAAAACAAATGTTATTAGAGAAAAGTGTTCATAAGCATAAAAGTTATTTTTTTAAATTCTTTTAGTAGTAAGAGATAAAAACAGAATGCTATGCAAATATGAACATACTTCAGGACAAAAATTATAGGTCGTTAAAGCGGATTCTTAAAAAACTAAGATTTTATATTTTTTTTTTGTACACAAAATTTTTAAAACATTTTTGAGAAAAAAAATTTGTACGGCAGCATTAAGTTTTCATTATTGTACCTATACAAATTAAATCACCAAAACATATATTGACCCGTTTTTGAGATATGTATGTACATATATGCAATTTTCAAAATAAAAAAATGATGATTTTTCCCAAAGCATTTTTTTTTAAGTTTTGAAATGCGATGATTTTCGAACTTTTTAGAAGCTTCTCTATAATAAAAATTTCATTAAAATCACTCATGTCGATAATGAGAAATTCAAAATTTGAAAAAAAATTTCTATGATAGGTACAGTCAGTAATATTTTAATTTTAAAATTTGTTTTATTAAGTTATAGATCGTAAAAATTTATCGAGTGGAAAAAAAGTAATCAAAATTCTAGGTGCCATTTTTTTTTGTAAATACCTACAAAGTTTTTTCTCACATCTTGTAAAATGTATTAAGAAAATTTTCACTGTCAAGTTTAAAAAAAACGACCATGGGGTTTTCGAAATATTGAGTTTTGAAAATAAAATTTTAATTTTTTTTTTAAATCCAAATTTGTTTTTTTTTTTTTTTTAAATTTGAATAAACAATAATATTTAAACTTTTGGGGAGCCTTAGTATACAAAAAATTATCAAAATCGGTTGTACCAAAAATCAAAACCAAAAAAATGGTTCCAAGGGGGGTACCATTAATAACCATTTTGCAGAAAAAGTTTTTCAACCACTACCTATCTAGGTTTAACTAAATTAAATGTTTGGAATTGAAAAAACAAAAAATCTGTGGAATTTTTTTTTGAGTAAAAAAAATATTAATAAAATTTAGAAAAATATCGTATTGCAGGTACCGTTATTTGTTGGTCTTAAAAAAAACAAGAAAAAAACCTGTGGCGGGAAAACGATAAAAAAGTTTAACGAAAATCGGCGGAGCCGTTTAGGCTGTAGTTGAACAGATATACAGACAGAAAGACAGAATTGCGAGACCAATTCTTTTCGACTTCCCTATCATCGTAAATTCAAATCTGATTAAAATCTCGAGTTAATTTTTTTACGAACCCAGACGTGAAAAATTCACAGTAGCCACAGGATTATTATCTTCAAAAAAGTAAGCACCAATGATTCCCATTCTTGCCTTGCTATTGCACACCACAATAGCATTCTGTCGGACTTTGGGTCGCCTCTGGTGGAGTTCCCTGGGGTTTGTCTCACTCCAGTATCGTATATTTTGCTTGCGCATCCCAATGAGTTGAAAATGTGCCTTGTCACAGAAGAAAACAATAGCAAGGCAGCAAGTAGGTTTGAATTCGGCCCTAGCGAGGTATCCGTTCGGAGCGTAACGCATACTTTGTCGGAGGTTCAAATTGCTTTTGAGGTATCCTATCGGAAAGAAAAATAATACACAAATGCGTTGGCGCAAATTGTTCCGCGAAGCATTTGTGTCGGACGAAATCTGAAAAACAATTGCATTTAGCTGTCAGAAATTTCACAAATAAAGCACTTGCTCACACTTCAACGCAGTTCACCGGGTGCGTTAAAAAATGTCGGAGAAAAATTCCGAACAGCTGTTCGGAAGAATACCTCGAAGCAAAAATCCTCCGAATCGTATAAATTCGGAGAATTTTGCACTCCGAACGGATACCTTGCTAGGACCAATTATCTGGCTTCAAAATGCTGTGCCGAAAATTCTTGGATCAAAACCATCTTGAATAGTTATAAATGAAGATGTTTTCTAGCGATGAATTGAATATAACATCTCGAAATGCCGCATGGTTTTCGAAGTGAATACCTGGGATATTGTTCAAATGCCTGTCTATATGTTTTCTGGGATACAAATCATTTTCTGAGGCAAATTACTTATCGTGGATACATTTCCAGTACTGTGGAAGACAATAACCCACGTAAGGAACAATAGGAACTAGAACGCGGGAGCGATATTAAAATGTGAATGGAAGGCACGCTGCACTCGAACGATACAAAGGGCGCGAGCGTTTGAAAAATAAGCTTGCACACAAAAAGAAACGCTGCTGAACAGACAACTCTATCTCGGCAAATGAAACTAATTGCTTACAAAAATTTTTGTTTCCACCTTAAAAATGTCACCACATTTATCATCATTTACCATCTAAGACCGTTAGAATCGAATAATGAAGAAAATAATGAACAATATCAGAAAAAAACATAAAAGGAAGAATACAAGTTTGAAAATTATTCGTTATTCCTTCACAAGATTACATTTTTTGTTTAGTATAATCGAAGTAAGTTAACGTCAATCAGCAGAAATTTAGTTTTATTAATGAAATTTTGCACTAAATTCAGGACTTACAGATAAACCACCACTAAACCGAATTTATTCATTTTGGTCTATGACTCTGAAAAAACTTTAAAATTTCGTAAGGAACCCTAAATGGCTGAACAAATTTATAAAACTGGCCGACTTATTATGACTATTTCCTAGCCTTTTAGGTAATAAAGTTCTTTGTGGAAAACTTTTACAATTTTCCAAGCATTTTGTATGGTTAACAAATAACTGAAACTAATTTGCCAAGGTACACCAAGGCAAAATTAGTGAAGCCATATAGGAAAAGAAACACGAGAAGACTTCCCTGTTGTGGAAAACCATTAACTTAATTTTGGGTTTTCGAAAATCTTGTTCAAAAACGGTACGTTTAATCGTAAACCAAAATCTCTTATTCTTAAAATTTAGCATTTTCAATACCATTACAATGAGACTAAGAATTTAAAAAAAATTGTGTTTTCAAAAACGACTACTTCTTTGCTATGGTTAGTGTGTAGAATTCTCTCACTGAAATTCTGGGTTCGGTTACCATCCGGAGTACTGCCTTTTGCGAGGAAGTGACAAATTCTGTAAGGGTATCTTAAAAAAAAATATTTAAGACTGGATTCACTAACCTTTCTATTTTCCCTTTTTGGAAAGTAATTCCTGATAATTATCTAGAACGATTGTTGTTCTTCCATCCGGAGTATTCGCAACTCAAACAATGACCATTTATGAATTAAGACATTAAGAAATATTTTATCAGAGATCCTTAGAGTCCTTGCTGTATTTATTTTTATCAGGGTTTCAATAACAGTTGGTGGATTTCTCAAGTACCCATATCCACTCAATATAGAAACACAATTTAACTTGTCATGCTCTCGATAAAATCATATTTTAGAAACCAATAAGACGAGTATCGTTTATATTATTGCTGTTGACTAATTTACATTCTAATGTACTAATTATTTGTCAATTATGTTTTCCTAATCACTTACAAGACATCTTTACAGGTACTTGAGGTACTTCAGTCATCAAAGGTTTTACCACTCATCGATTCACCCTTATGTTTGGTTAACTTTCGACCTAAATTCACCCAAAGGGGTATACTTGACACAACCAAACTCAAACAAAGAGAAACTATTTCCTTTCCTAACGAGAAAACCTAGCAGAGGCATTAACTTTGCTAAACGAGTAATTTTCTTTGATCATTCCGATATGGCGTGTTACATACCTACAATGAATTAGAAAACTCAAGACTTTTTCCTCGCAAATACTATTACTTCATGATTTATTATTATTTGCCACTTTGTACCTTCATTTTTAGATATTGAACAAAATTAATATCAATATCAATTGTAACCCAAAACCAATTGGGCGTAAAAAAGAAATAATATCCGACAAGAACATTACAGTGTTCATCCGATTAAATTTACAACGCTAACACTCTCTCTCTGTATACAATAGGACTTGAGAATTTCTTTAAAATTAAAAAAACAGAAGAAAAAAGGGTTACAGCTCGCAACAAATGAAAGGCAATTTTAAACGCCACTACAAAAGGGAGCACGGCTGTTTGTTCCTGTTCGTGAATGACAACATTTATTTTCTAAGTTGGGTTATTTAGAGGTTTTTCTGTAAAGGGCACCAAATGTCATCAAGGGAATTAATCGAAGAGAAATGATTTATATGCAACTCGCTGACAATAAGACTTATGGTCCAATGCGAAAGGGTTGAAATCCTATTGATAATAACCCTTTGGATTTTTTTTTTTCATGAATGTTTCTTTCCTCAAAGTGTTGATGGTGGTCTTGTTGCTTTAAAATCTATAGATATTGGTTTCGAACAATACCTACCTAAGGGATTGTTTTGAATGGTAAGAAGAAATAATAATAGTAAACAAAGAAAATGAAAAATTGGCATTCAAGCAATCAGAATGATTTTTTTCAAGAAACGAGCATATCAGGCAGAGATGACACCTTTGAGAAAATTTTTAATGAAATTAATTCAAAAATTGTATTTGAAGTTTAAACACTTTAACTAGTATCGTCAAAAGCGTCAAGAAAACTTAAACAGACCTTTTTGATATTTGGAAATGTCAAAGTACAATACTTAAAAGTAGGTATTCGATGATTTTAACCTTAGTAAAATGTTTAAGATAGGTCAATTCGATTGAAATTTTTGAAAATCATTGTTTTAACACTGTGTCATGCAGAAACAGTGCCGATAACATTTATGTAATTAGAAGTTTAATTTTAAGCGGAAACCAAGCTTGCCTCATGTGGCTTACGAGTATTATGGAGTGGTGTGTCTTTTTCTATCAAATGTACGGATATTTCATATGCCCGGGAACCATATTAAACTTTTTTAAGAGTATCATGGAATGGTGTGTTGTGGGACGGTACATAGTATGTACATTGCTGGTGATCCGATCGCGCCATACCATACTTTATCGAATAAACCATTTCTTGTTTATCTCGAAAAGAGTTGACATAATGCTCACCTAAAGGGAAATAACCTTGCGAAGCTTAATGATATACTTATTATGAAAGTTAATGACACGCCACGCCACTTCACAACACAATAGACAAGATAAATACAGGGTAAGCCATCGAGCCATTTTTCAAATGATAGGTTATTTTGACACTGACAGCTGTTTTCCGCTGCCGAGATTTTGACAGAAAGTTAGTATAATACGTCGGCGAAACGTCACTTTACGTTGGGAAATATTAAAAACTTTTTTCCCCAAGTGAATGCTGTGTAGCCCAAACAGTGCGTTTTTTGAAAAGAAGTTTTGGTCGAAATGAAGCACCCACCGCGCCTGATATACGCAAAGTTGTACAAAAAATTCGTGAGACTGGTATGCTATTGGACAACACTCATGGTCCCCGTTGTCGTACGGTGCGTAGAGACAAGAATGCGGCTACTGCAGCTAAGAGTGTGAGACTCAATTTAAGAACATTAACTTGCCATCAATCTCAATGATTGCTCTTAATAACAAAGCCATAATACATGGACAAAATGTAATTTTGTTCATTATATTTCATTTTTTAAAAGAAACTCGTATTTGTTCCACTGTATATGTTTTGTGACTGGTGAGATTCTATTTCAGGGCGGCAAGTTCCACCCCATTCCGGGAAGCTAACTGCAGACCGTAGCAAGTGTGCAACGTCCTCTAAAGAATAACCGTCGATTTTATTTTTCCAAACTTTTCCTTACCCATTTTTCTAACTTTTTTTGTTTCCAGTCCTGGCAAAAAAAAGTTGAGACCCAGTAACTTTCCATCCAATACAATCTCGAGCACGTTGTTTCGTTCTTAATTAAAGCGAATATGGTGCTATCAAAAGTGACGTTTTGTCCTAAGTGGTGGAGAGATCTTTATTGGTTTGTTGATAACATTTATATACTTGGTCTTGGCCAGCAGATTTATTCTGCTACTCTTTAGCCGACATTGATGTGCACATATCCTGGTAGCTGAAAAGATTTGCTTAAGATATTTGCCCGCAACGCATACTTTGTTGGAGGTTCAAATTGATTTCGAGGTATCCTATCGGAAAGAATAATAATACACAAATGCGTTGGCGCAATTTGTTCCGCGAAGAATTTGTGTCGGGCGAAATCGGAAAAACAATTGCTTTAAGCTGTCAGAAATTTTACAAATAAAGCACTTAATCGCACTTCGACGCAGTTCGCCGGGTGTGTTAAAAAAATGTCGGAGACAAATTACGAACAGCTGTTCGGAAAAATACCTCGAAGAAAAAATCCTCCGAATCGGAAATCGGAGAATTTTCCGCTCCGAACGGATACCTCGCTAATGCCGATTATTTACAGTATTGACGTCTGCTATCTGCTCCAGAACGAGGTTAAAGAAATCACATGTCCTTCTGAAATACTGCTTGTTTTGAATATGAAGATTTCAGATAAGAGCCATTATCTATTTCTCATTGCACCGCCTGTTTTTCAATATCACGTAACACAGCTAGTTAACTTGTCCCGGGATTCCGAGATAAGTCAGCCCCTATACATGTCCTGACAATGAAAGCTCTCAAATGCGGCTTTGAAGTCGGATCTCAACTTAAATTCTCAACTTTAATTTCATTGATTTTTCCTAGAATTTGCCTCAATGTCAAAAATTTGGTACATCGTCGATCCGTCGGGCATGAAAACACACCGTTACTTGCGTCATGCAGTGGCTATTATGCGACGTTTAGCAGTGATATGTCTCAATAGTTCTTGTAAATTTTCTTGATGTTCTTTTGGAGTATATCATGGAGTTGAAAGTTCAGTCATGCGGCATTGTTGTTTCCACCTCTACTGATAAGCTATCAGAAACTTCATTGTTGTTCTCTCTAAAGAGCGCTGAAACTGGGTCTTCTGCCAACTTCTAGTGTATAAAATATACCAAAAATCGCTGGTTTCAAAGTCTAAAAAAAGTCTGCATAGACATTAAACAACTGAAAATTAGAAGCGAGATAGATACCTAGTAAGGATAAAAATCATTTTTTAAATGGCTAAAATAACTCGCTTAGTTGCCAGAATTCCCTGTAATTTCTTAATCTTATAAGAATGTATACAAAAATTCTAAATCTATTAAGCGGATTTAAAAAGAAAAAACAATATTTTTTGGATACCTACAAAATCTTTTAAATTTTAATTTTTTTTCTATTTAAATGAAAATTAAATCATTCGATCTATCGATTATGTTTTCAAAAACCCAAAATTTCATAGATTTCATTAAAATCCGTCATGTCGATAATGGAAAAGTCAAACATCAAAAAATGGTTCTATGGAAGTTATTGCCGTAAAAATAATACGAAAGAAAACAAATTTTATCAAATTCTAGGCCCCGTTTTTGAGAAAAATACGATGGTGGATACTTACGAAATAACAATTTCTTTCTACGCCTTGTAGATAGTTTTAAAATAAAATGCACGACTGGGTCGCACGAACTTGCTTCTATGTAATAGACTAGGAATTTTAAAATGAAACTTTTTAGAGAAAACTGTTCATAAGGATAAATTATATTTTTTAAACTCTTTAAGTAGTAAGAGTAGTAAGAGAAAGAAACAAAATGCTATGCAAATATGAATTTATTTAAGAACAAAAATTATAAGTCGTTCTAGTGGTTTCTTAAAAAAAAATAAGCTTTTATATACAAAATTTTCAAAACATTTTTAAGAAAAATTTTGGTACGCCAATTTAAAGTTTTTATTACTGTATTATGTACTATAAAAATAAAATTTACAAAAAAACATATTCAGCCGTTTTTGAGATATTGAATTTTCCAAAAAAAAATTTATTTTTTCAAAATTCGAAAAAATATTATTCTTAAAGTTTTGAAATTAATTTTTTTTTTACCTTTTTATAAGCTTCTCTATAAAAATTTCATTAAAATCCGTTCAACCGATAGTGAGAGATTCAAAATTCGAAAAAATCATACTTTGGTAGGTAACAAAAAAAATATTGAGCCGTTTTTGAGAATTCGAATTTAAAAAAAAAAATAGATTTTTTTTTTCAAAAATTCATAAAATATTTTTGTAAGTCAGTCAAATGCAATGTTTTTTAAACGTTTTAGAAGTAAAGATTAATCGAAACAAAAAAAAATTATCAAAATTCTTGGAGCCGTTTTCTGACAAAAATACGATTTTCGAAAACCATTTTTTAACATTTTTGTATGGTGGGTACCTTTATTTTTAGGTAAAATATTTTTTTTCCTCAGATCTTGTAGATTATATTAAAAACTTTTATTTATCAAGCTTAAACCAAATCGAGCATGGTGTTTTCGATATATGGAGTTTCCAAACAAATTTTTTTTAAATTTTTTTAGGAATCCAAAAAAAAACTTTTCAAATTTGTATACGCAATAATATCGGGTTTTTCAATAAGAGCGCTACAAAAGTTTTTTTAAATAAAACAAAAACGGTTTTAGATATCAATTAAATTCTTTATTCCTGTGAAAGTACGTCTGATGTCATTATGTATGAAACTCGATTTCTTTTGAATAGCCACCACGGGCATGCTTGCAGAAGTCCAGACGCTGAACCCAATTTTCGACGGTTTTCAAGCATAAATCGGCCGATACTGCTTTAATTTCACGTTCGATATTCGTACGAAGTTCATCAATCGTCGCTGGCTTGTTGGCATAGACCATAGATTTGACGTAGCCCCACAGGAAATAGTCTAACGGCGTCAAATCGCACGACCGAGGCGGCCAAGCGACCATTTCGTGAGATAACACGTTCTCCAAACTTGGTTTCCAATAAATTGATTGTGACATTCGCTGTGTGGCTTGTGGCGCCATCCTCTTGGAACCACATGTCTTCCAAGTCCATATCATCCGATTGGGGCCAAAAATACTCGGTTATCATTGAACAGTAGCGATCCCTATTCACAGTAACGTACCGGTCTTGATCATCACGGAAGAAGTACGGGCCATAATCCACACTAAACCGTAATTTTTTCGGGATGCAATGATGACTCATGGAGTACGTGTGGATTGCTGTCTGACCAATACCGCATATTTTGTTTATTGACGAAGCCATTCAGCCAGAAATGAGCCTCATCGCTGAAGATGATTTTTCGATGAAAATCCGAATCATTTTCAAATTGTTGCTCAGCCCAATTCACGAACATACCACGCTTCTGGTGGTCAAGCGGCTTCAGTTCTTGCGTCAATTTAATCTTGTCAGCATGTAGGCCAAGGTCTTTTCGCAAAATTCGCCACAACGACGTCACAGAGATGCCCAACGCTTGAGAACGACGTGTGAGAGACACATTTGGGCTTTCTGCAACTGAAGCCTCAGCGGCAGCAATATTCTCGACACTATGGGCACTTCTTTGTCTCACTGGCACGGGAACATTTTGTACTGTGCCTGTGGATTCAAATTTTTCCACTAGGCGCTCAGTTGTTGATCTGCTAGGACGATTATGACGACCATAAATTGGACGTAGCGCTCTTAACGTTGAGTACTGACTCCGAATTTCTGTAGTAAATTTTAATAACTTTGACTCATTGTTGGCTCGTATATCTTTCCATCATGAAATGGCAAACCTTACTCAAGAGAAATGTCAAAAGAGCGGCAAGAAATATGGCGTCGTTTGCTGTCCCTGTCGCTCTACGTTGAAAAACCCTTTATTTAAACCTGGGAGAGGCTTCATAATGATTAAAATCGGTTTTACTGTTTTCGAGAACATCAAAAACCCAAAAAATAGTTCCAAGAGGCTTCCAAGCATAACCATTTTTTTAAAAAAAAAATTTCAACAATTACCTGGTTTTAACTGAATGAAATTTTATGATTTTTTTTAATTTTGTGGGACAGTTTTTGAGAAAAATATATTTATAAAATTTCGAAAAAAATCGTATGGCAGGTACCGATATCTACCAAGTTTAACGAAAATCGGCCCAGTCTCTTAGGCCGTAGTCGAACAGACAGACAGAATTTTGGAATCCACTTTTTTCGTCTTCGCTATCATCGTAATGTCAACTTTGATAAAAATCTTGAGTTCGATTATTTTTACGAACGCATTACTTGCCTTATAGTACCCAAAAGTCGTACGAAAAAAAAACAGTACCAGAAGAATTTATGGCACGAAAATAACACTTGGTTTTGTTTTTGTTTTTAACTAAATGAACCCCTATTTTTTGTTTGTTTTGGCGGGGAGAGGGGGGGTTCTCAACCCCAAAACCCCCCACCTGCGTTCGCCCCTTCTCAGATTCAAATACCAAGCTAGAACTCTTTCTTAAAACCAGCTTGGAGTGCTGTTGTGTGAACAGTTTTTCACCTTGTGAAGTGAAATTCAAAAAACACTCCTTGAGTATTAAGATCCGAGCTTAAGCATGAAAATCCCAGAACTGTATGGGGAAATGTAGAGATTCGGATTGAGATCACCGAAATCATATATCACTAGCTCCGTGTTGCGAAGGGAACAATTCATAGCTGCCATCCCCCTAAACGTTTTCCCACAGCACAGCTTTCCAAAAAAACAAAATCCCATTATCCTGTTTGATCTATTATCGAATTTTCAAAAACACACTTATGCAGGTGTTGCTACACCATTTCCCTATTGTTCCAATGAAAAATTTGATAAGGTGCAAAGTGCACACCGGTGAGGACTTAATTTACACTCATTCCTGTCAGTGCAATCTCCTTAAACAACAAAATATAGTTTTCCACTTCCCTATAACGACTTAACAGTTAGATTAATGTGAACAAACAATACCAACAAATTAGTTGATATGGTTCAACTAATTATTTTTATTGGACATTTATTGCTTTTTTATCATTTGTTTTTCCAAAAATAAAAAAAAGAGAAAACTCTGAAAAAATACAGGGAAAAACCACACATTGTAGGTGCAACGAGGTTAACTAATTTATTACCTCCTACAGAAAATTAAAAACTCCAAAATCACCCTTAAATGTCCCAAAACAAACGATCAAAAAAAAAAAAAACAGAGGGTGCGCGTCAAAGTTTCAAATTATTCCCGGAAAAAGAATAACCATTAAGAGAATTTTGAAGATTGATTATAATGATAACTCGAAAATAAAAGGAATTTTTTAAAATTTTAATTTTCACACAATCAACCAGAAACCACCACAAATAAATTGGCTTAAAACAAAAAGGTGAATAGGGGTTGCCATAAATTGTTTGTTAATTATGAAACAAGAGGTAAATGAACCCCTATATGTAGAAGGGGGTGTCAACTCAACTAAATTAGAAACTCAATTGGAATGTCATTTCGGTGATGTTTTATTATCGCAGGACTTTTCCGGTGAAAAATCTGAACAAAAACACAAAAAGAAAAGCAAAGCGACAAGTTGTTTTAGCTCAGGGCGCGATTGAGTACATGCATTTCCCTGATCATAACTCATGAAGTAATTTATCACTGCGATAAAAATAACATTAAGTCATTGGGGTTCGGTGAGTCGTCGTGTATGAGATCGGATACTAAGTTAGGCGAATGCCAAAAGGTCCCCCACTGAGATATGGGAAGCCCAAAACCGAAAACCGAAAGGCGAACGCATCAATTTCTCTGGAAATCCACCGCAGATAGAGTGCGAGAAGGGGAGCCGGAGTGTCAGTGTCAGATCGGACCCGCATTTCGAATAATTCTACTAGAGGGCGAGATTTTCTTTTTCGGGAAATGGAAATGCATTTGGCGAACGGCGAACCGAAAATATTAAAAAGGAGGGGGACCCGACCCGCGACACGGAATTTCCACTGAAGTCGTGTGAGTTTGTTGGTTTGAGGAGACACTGATACGCTTCTTCAGAGCACAACTGTCATTGGCGATGGAGCGGCGGATGGTAGCGCGGGTATTTACAGTTATGCCGCTGAATCGTGTATAAGAAAACAACACTTTGTTTATGTTTCGTGTTGCGTGTTTATGTTTATACTCGGATCTAATAGGATTTTTCTACGAACGTTTGGATGCGCAGAGAATCTATTTTGATGCTAATTAAATCCCATCCCAAATGAGAGGGAGAGATCTGGTTGTGGGATAATTTCAATCAGGTGTTGCTCCTGAGTTGCCCCCACAGTTGCAGCAGCAAAACAGATGCTTCGAATTCGCTGCAATTGCTGTCCTTTGATGCAGAGTGTTTCAAAATCGTTGACAAGTGACAGGAGATATATACACACAGATATCTTGTCCTTCGGTCTTTCTTGTATGGTAAGTCTTGAATTGTTGACAATATGGTTTATTTGAAGCACGAACTATTTCCATTTTGATGTGGAGCTGGAGGAGGGGTATTACTTATGCTGTTTGCTGTATGCAATATGAAAATGAGATAATGTCAAGGAGACAAACCGTATGATTGTTGTAATGGATGCTCCTTCTTAAGCTTCACGATCAATATTATGCGCGCGTCCAATGTCAAGTGAGGGAATTTATTTTATTTTATTTTATTTTATCATGCTGACACTTGAAACGTGTGCACACGATAACTTTTCAATGTCATGTGTGTTTGCTATGATTTCGAAATGTTCTATGGCTATGAGCAACGACACTCTTGACTCTTGAGTCTTTGACACTGGCACAGATGCTGATGAACGTCAAATGGTTTGTAAAGTGTGCGGTTGCTTAATGGCATTAAATAGATGAAAAAATGCCTTCATTTGTAGAATGATTCTGAAAGATGTGTGATGTGTTTCAAGAGATTTAAGAACTTAAAATAATTTGACTGAGGAATGCTGTCACTTCTAATATTCGTGTAAGCCATGTTTAATTTTTTCTTTTATTTTCATAAGAATTAATATGAATATGAAGATGAATAGGTTTAGATTGTTTTATGTTCATGATTTAATCAATGCCAACAGAAACTGGAATTCAATTTAAAAATGTTAGGAGCTGAAAATGGTCTTTCCCATAAATATTGCACAAAAATGGATAAACAAAAATTACTCTGAAGGTATATTTTTTAGATAAATTGCTTAAAAAAGGAAAACAAAAGTTTATATTAAAAATAAACAAGGAATATATTTTATTTTAAAATACCCCTTCGAGATTCAATTCTACGAAAACCCATTGTGATGCTTCATTCTTTCCATTCTCTCAATGATTTAAATTAAAAAAATATTGGCACAAAATTAGTTGAATTAATATACGATGTTAAAGCTTTTCAGTATGAAACTTATATAGAACGCCGATTTTGCAAATTTGAATCAAATGTAGCATCATACTTTCTCTACCCTTTTATTAAAGTTAAAATCATAGAATAGCTATTTTATTTTTTTTTAGAATCGTGCTAACTTCATGACATTTACAAATCAAAACAGGTCTGTTTACTTAGGATTTTGCATGAACTTTCATTACTTAAGGTGTGTGTCCAGAAGTAATTTATTAAAAAATAGCCTTAGTACGATACTAGTAAGAAAATATTTAAAATTAAGAAAGATTTAGTAATCTACTTAAAAGTTAGCAAATTGTTATGGCTAAGTATACACAATTGGTAGACCTTACAATATTGTCAAATCTGTCAGTGAAAAATCTTACAATGTCTTACAACTAATTGTCAGAAAATTTTTCTGACAATTAATCGTAAGAAATCTGACAATCATGTTTACGCTAGCTGACAATCGTGTAATCTTGCAATTAATTGTCAGGAAATGTATCTGACCATTAATTGTAAGACGGTAAATTGTAAGGTATTTGATAATCGTTTACCCACACAATTTATGGTCATGCCTGTCAATTTTTTTTCTGACAATGAATAAATTGTAAGATGTACGTTTTTTAGCGGCGTCATACGATTTTTTCGTTGTCAGACAATTTGCAGCCCAGGTGAAAAAGAAACAGTTTCCATAACCAACAAAAACTGCCAATTAATTGTGTTTGTACACTGTTGGTAGAAAATTTACCAATCTCTTACAATTAATTGGCAGGTATTTAGCCAGCTATCTGAAAATAAATTGCTAGCCAACTTCTGACATTAAATTGTAAGAGATTGGTAGATTTCCTACCAACTGTATACACACTCAACTTAATTGTCAGCTCATTGGTATATAATTGTCAGACATTGTAAGATCTGACAATATTGTAAGATCTACCAATCATGTACAGTTAGAGCTTAAGAAGAAGTATATTACTTATACCTTAATACTAAGCTGTTAAAAATTTTGCGCCATTGAGTTTGCTTCAACAGATATTTGCACAACTTCGTTTTTATAATAAGCGGTGCTTTTAGGGGTTTTAACTGCCCTTAAAATTATTGAATACATTTCGAGCGTTAGAAAAATGGGGAAGGATTGAAGAGGAGATATTGATGCAAATTCGTTTTGAAGTTCCGATTGCGAATATGTAGAGACATGTAGAGCATTCCACATTCGTGTTGTCCGGCTAAAAAATTTACAATTTTCAGTTAATATTCTGTTAAAGTACTATCACCTACAATCCTAATAGGTATACCAAGAGAGTCAAGTGAGTTAAAGGAGCATCCGCCCGAACAAAAGAGTTATGCTCAAGTTTTGAATGAATGATGGATTTTCAGGTTACAGCTAGATTTGAAGGGGTGATCAATTTGCATCATCGAATCAAACCAAACATGTGATTATTCTACAGAAGATGATCTAAGGGTATGATGCAAATAACAAGGACGGAAAGCTTTTCGGTTTCTTCAATGCAAGTCTCGCCTTGGATAGTAGCACAGTGGGTGGATTTTGCTTTAAGAACACAAGGCATCATTGAGTTTTTGAATTATTAAAATCTTCACGGTTTTTCATTTCCCATTGAACAATCTTGAATTACCTAATCAGACGCTACAGTTAGCGTTTTACATCCAAAAAACTCGCATGTGAAACTAGAAAGGAATATGAAAAGCTGATACGACTATCATCTGTAAAACAATTTAATGGACTAGAAGTTTCTGACAAAAGACTATTTGTGAATATTAGATAGAGAATCGGAGATAATTTATAATCAAACGAAGAAGATACCTCATGAACGCTTTTTCGATAAGCGACTCTATCAAATACATATCAAATATCAAGCGCAATGATTTCTCCAAAACTTTGGAAATATTTGTGCTATTGTTCGGAAAGATCACCAGTGGACCTATTGCTACGAAAGACCTACTGCATATTATTAAGACGCCGCGCCGGTCTTCGAGATATTTATTTAGCTGGTGATTAATGACCTTTCTATGATCTTGAAGGTATAGAACATTTGAGTTTGGATAAATGCCTTTTTCCATCCACTTGGGAAGATACCAGTATAGTAGGGCCGATGAAAAGCCTGCGTTTAATAACACTTCTTCGCGAACAATGAGTTGAATACTATCCAGGCAGCAGACTTGTGTTTGGCAAGGCCTTTGGGACCTCTGGGAAGTGCACCAATTCGAAAGAAGATTCGTCCCTTGAAATTGTTCTCGCTCTCAAGTAATTGAGGTACCATAACACTTTATGGCTCACTTCGAATTTCCGAGAAAAAATGCTAAAATTCGATATTTCTAGTGAGTTGACTGCATGGCTGAGATTGAAGAAGAGCTTCGGCAGAAATGACAACACGTTTTAACTAACTGGGGCACTGTTGCCCTCATTTAAAAAAAAAAATCCTAAACCTTATATCTTACAATCATTTCAGTGGGCGTGTTTGCAGGATTGGAGATGACCTACAATTTTCTGCCGATTCCAAACGGCTAATGAGCAACAGATACTCTTGGAAGATTTGTTACTTCCTTGAAAGAGCCAGTTTACTTCTGAGAAATTCTAATTATTAGAATTTTTAGTTCCTTGAAAACGACCGTTACAGGTTTTTCTATTGCGGTTTTCTTCAGTGAGATTTGATTTATAACTTCGGAAACATACTTCTCTAGCCGTGATAACTTCTACCTTACTGAAATTATATCAAGAGTATATTTTAGACTCTTCTCTATTCCGGATATGGTTTCTTATACCGCAAGGAATAAACTTTGGGATTATATTTGTACTAAAATCGATGTAACAATCTTGGAAACATAGTGACCAGTGAAGGTTCCTGAAAAGGTTATTGAGATCGTAACAGTTGCCCAAACGGTTCACCTAGGGGATTTATATTCAACAGGAATTTTTTGGCATGACAAATTTGAAACAATATTCTGATGTGCCTAAATCTACAGAAACAAATCAATATCATTTTTAATGGAGATATCAGTACAAGAACTGGTAAGAAACAGAAGCTCCAAGACCATCATAATGGTTAATTATAAATTCGCAACTTCAAGGACAGGTTTTTGGATAGGAAAGGTTGTAGTTTCTTAGGCTTCTGTTTAATAATAATGGTCTTAAGATTCAAAATTGATGCTCTAAACGAATTATTCGAAAGGTGAATTTAATTTTGGGTATGCTCTAGGAAGTTTGGTTATAGAATTTTTCGTTGGACAAATTCAAGCATAGAATTTTTCTAATCACATTAAAATAGGAACTTCTTATGAGTTCAACATCCAAGAGATTATCAGTTTTGAAACTTTATTTAGTACGATTCCAAAATTTTAACGAAATCAAAATCACTAATACGAACGCTTACAATGTTATTTGAACATATTATCTAGAAGACTGCAACTTTTCTGTCACAAAAACAAGTCAAGTCTCATCAGCAACCATGGTTTCATCTCGCATTTGAATGTAAACGAAAAAATTCATTTTCACTGTTAGGACTACAATATAATGTGAATTCAAGCAGACTTGCCAGTAAAAAAAAAGAGCTTCAAAGCTCCGTAGCTGTCCAAGTAATCTTCGAATGTATAGACCAATCAACTCTGTGAAAACTTCTTAACAGAAAAAGAAGGTTTGGGGTGCCTCCCTGAACCATCCTGATTTCGGAATCTTAGGCTGCTTTTTAGTGGAAAAAATGAAGCGTCACCAAGTTCTTCAAAAAGGAATTCTCCGAGGGCGTCTTTTCTGGTTCTGTCTAGGATGGGGCATTCACAACGGAAGTGAGATGAGCCCTCTTCTACCCATTCGTCCTGACAGCCTCTGCATAAGTCAGATGTGCTGATACCCATTCTGCTCATGTGGGTCCTCGTTGATTTGTGATTTGTAAGGATTCCAACCAAGAGAGACAATTGAAGTCTGCTGAACTTCCTTAGATACTCTTTTGAAACCACGGAAATTATGAACTTTTGACAATGCTCCCATAAGAATTTAGAATAATATTCAATTCTCGAGATATCCAGCTTCTAAAAAAGTGGGTGTTTACCTTTCCACAAAAAACGAATCGCTTACCAAACGAAAAACAATGGAAGAAAAACGTTTTTTAAAATATTTGAAAATTGCAATCCCCAAGTGGAAGGGAAAACATGATCTTCTGAGTTTAAAGTTGGGGTTTTGAGAGAACTACAACAGATCACAATTTCATCATAAATATTCTACCACCAGAATTTTATTTGAGCAAAGAAAAACTCCTTTGATGATTTTAAAGCATTTGACCTTCGACACTGTAGACAGGAGCGCACTTTTCCTTAAGATGTATAACCGAAAAATCTCTAGAAAATTTAGAAGACTCTCCAAAAAACATGTATCAAAAAACTTCCTAAGCAGTTTGAGCCGCTGCGCACTTAGAAAACTTTTTTAAAACTCTGACGGGTGTTTAGCAGGTGAATGATTTATTTATAATAGGCTTTTGTCATGCTTATAGATGAAATAACGGAACATCTTGTGAAAGAATAGGTATCGATGAGAAGGTTTTATACTAGTGTATGCAGATGATTTGTTTTCAGACTCAACGGAGAGTTTTTAAATAATGATAAACCATTATTGTAAAGATATTGCCAGGAGTGAGGTTTTTTCGAAAAGGTGGAGAACGTTATGTAAGATTTGAAAAATTGTTTTTCGACACACAGGTCTTGGAAACAGTAAGATCCAAGTATTTGGGAATCAATTTTTTCTTTACAAGAAGAAACTGATAGCAGCTACATATATTGGCCAACTTGGAGAAACTGTCTGGAAGATAAACAAATATCAATTGAAATAAAATATCAGATATTGCAACAAGTTTCCAAGTCTATCATGCTGTATAGGACTCAAGTTTAGGGCTATAAGGAATACGATGCACGGTTAAAAATTCTGGGATGTTTTTTAATACGGCCCTTGTATTACAGCCGTATGCAATACATGAATAATTTGTTTTTAATATTCCAACTTTATTAAACATTTTTTGTAATAATTTGGTATTAAAACTCAATACATATCCCACTAAAATGTTTTTTTTAATACTTTTCCACTAAAATTTAATCTTCAAATATTAAAATATAATATTTCTATATTATAATCTATTACCATTATTATTGAAAACTTATATTTCAATTAATTTGTTATTTGATTTTAGTAAAATATCTGGTTAAAAGTGACCATAATAAAATAATGTATTGAAATTTAATATTTGATTGTATTAAAATTCAATAAATTTTGTATTTAGCCCGAAACTCTGGACTCAATGCTCAAGAAATACTTTTTAACTCGTACTTGAATTGAATATCGAGGTATTAATTTTGAACACATTAATATTAGATTTTAATACATATGTAGGTATTGATTTTTAATATTGAGTATAATTTTGTCGAAAGAAAACTCCGTTAGTTTGTTTCAACACGTCGGCGGCGTCGGTCGGCAACATGGAGTTCCTAATGGAGAATTTAGTTGCGATTTACATTAAAGTGAAAAACGTGGAAAAAATACAATCATTTAAAAATCAGACGCATGAATCATCTGAATCTTTAATTGTTTCAAATGAAGATATCCTTCTTTCAAGTAAGTAATAAATAGCAAGTTTAAGTGCCATATATTTATTTCCTGGAGAGTGCAAGCCGTGCTAATTTGTTTAAAATTTGTTTTTGTTTTAGTCTTGGAAAACGAAGAACTGGTGAACTGATTTACTTTGAAAGATCGAGACGGTGTGCTGATTCCAGTGGATTCCTTGCGGCAGTATTCGGGCTGTACTCGCTTCCTTGAGGTTCTTGACACTGCTGATGGAGAGCCTCCTAATTAAATAAGTGAAAATTTGAAAAAAAACAAGAAGCAGCAATTGGGAGCTCTCTTCTTTTACACAAAGAAGTAAGTAACTTTTTCAATAGTAAATTTAATGTACCTATATAAATAAAATTTTCCTAATTTTACAGGGATTAAAAGCACTTATGAAAACAAGCACAGCGGCATACATTTTGGATGAGTACGCTAAAGGATTCTTCTCGAAGAGCGTTAGTGACGACGGGAGCTGAGTATCTGCTATTAATTTTCAATACTATGTGGGTTCAAAAGTAATCCAATCAAATCTTATAAATAATATTGAAATTTAATAAATAAGTATTAGTTTTCAATACTATGTGGGTTCAAAAGTAATCCAATGAAACCTTAAATAGTATTAAGATTTAATAATCTTGTATTACATTTAAACTCTCTTTGGGCTTAAAACGAGTAAAAAAAATATATGTTTTCAATATCCAGCGTATTAAATTCTAATATAAATGCATTTAAAACCAATACAAGAAGTGATTAATTTTATTTTTTTGGTTTAAATACTAATACTTATGTGTGTTGCTATTTAATAATTCGAACTTGTTTTTGAATACAAAACGGTATTGAAATTCAATATGTCTTCTATTGAGTTTGAAAATCAAATATATTCAAAGCATTACATTTAAATACCATTTTGGACTGGTCATATATGCAACCCAAAAAATATTAAATTTAACGCAAGGATTTTTAACCGTGTGGCGATGTGGTAGAAAAACTTCTCCAGTTATTTCTAAAAGGAGTATTTAAACTTCCGCAATGTACGCCGAAGAACATGCTGCTGGTTGAGAATTGTCTTTCGCCATTATTCAAAATAATTCAAAATACAAAATAAAACTACTTCTTCTTATTTATTTTAAAAAAAATATTTTTTTGGAGGTATGAACCTCTTTATTCAATGTCTTGATAATAACTACTGGCTACATTACAAAATTATCTTAAAACTAACCTAGCCCCAGTGCATGGATCGCTGCTTGTTGTTGCGATGTTCCCACAGGTGGTTTCATTTTGCATTCGCCGGTACGTGATGGAATGCGGGTTTCATCTGGTTGCTGTTGATGACCAGAGATAGCGTCAGCGAAAGATGACTACAAGTGTGGGAATTGTCATAAATGATTCTCCACACATAATTCCGCGTTAACTCCTCCACCCTTTACAATTGAACGTCCTCGTTCGATCGTATTGGTTTCAGGTGTTGGTTAAGGTCTTCTACCCCTAATGTTCGAAGTGTTGGGATAGGGTTACCCACGCTACTATTTGTTGTCTTTGGTCCCATGTTTTCTTCATCTAAGGATACTTCCTCGATGGTAGGTTTTTTCTTCCAGGTGGTACATGGAATAACTCCTTTTTTCCAAAGGGTGATTACGATGACCACTAGTATTAATGTTAGTAATGATAACACTGCCGCAGACTTTTTTTCATTGGCTACTTTCAGTTCTTCTATGTATTTGATGTTCTTTGCTTCTAGTTCTTTAAGCATTTCCAGAGAAAGCAACTCTTCTATTTGGGGCTTTATAGCTGGTGGTTGTAGCATGGCAGGAAGTGGATTATGTTCTGTCATCTCTGATTCTTGGAAGATGTACTGTTGGGCTCTAACGGTGGCATTATGGAATTGTATTAAGTATGTTCCATTAAGGGGGATTTCGCTTTCATCGATGTAGATTTTGTCATCAAATTGGTTTAATAGCACCATTCCAGGTGTGATCTCTTCTATAGCTGGAATATGTTGGTTGTTGATTTCGGTGCAGGAATGAGGCTTACTAGTCAATAAATTATTAATACAACTATCTTTACTTAGATCTATTACGTCACTATGCTTACATATTGATAGTGAATTGAAAGTCTTACATTTAGTATTAATTCCATATGAATTAGTATTACATTTTAAAATTTCGTTAAAATTTGTTTTAACAGCAGTTTTTCCTTTTTTGACTGGTTTTATAAGAATTCTTTTACATGTTTCTTTTTCTGTCGTTAATAAACTTAGAATATATAAAATAGATTTATTATTTGAAGCAATTTTTACTTCTGAAAATTCGATAGCTTCAATTACATTATAATATGGCATGTTTTCTTTATTTAAAATATCTCTTATTATATTTATCTCCAAATTAGACAAAATATAAGTATTTATTATTCCTGCTCTTGCCCATTGCATAGAGTATTCAATATTTTTTACTTCTTCTCTTAATGATTCTAACTTAAACTTGAGTTCTAACATAAATTCTAGTTTTACATTTTCATTAGATTTTAGTGCTTGAATAATATTGTTCGTAACATTACTTATTTCATTTATTCTATTATTAATTACATTATTTATGATTCGTTGTTTATTATTGTTTGCAAGAGCGTTGTTGACTTTGTCTTTCATTATCTTAAAGTCGTGTCTATCCGGAGTTCCGGCAATCCATTTCCAGGCAGAGCCCAGGAAATATAAGGATCTCTTTCCTCTGGATTTGGGAATAAGTCTGTTCAAATGAGATTGAATGTGTTTAATTTCGGCGGATAGGATAGGTAAAATGGAATCGGGTTGGGGTTCAATCTTCGACATCATGCGACTCAATTCGTTGAGTGCCTGTTGGTAGTCCTCGATATCGATTACGTGCACCAATTTGAATGTGCCAGCTTGTAATTTAGCAGTTCCGGTATCGATTGCTATTAACTGAGAATTTGAATAGTCGAGCATCTTAACATCGGCGAAGATTGGCGTGATGCAAAGCATAAAACACCAAACTGATGTGCCGGCCAATGGGATGTGTTCCTTTTTGCCCATCACGGGTTACTAGTGGATCCCTCGTTGACTCCTTGCTTAGCTGCACTGTTGAATCCGTGTTTTATTATTTTCACACTTTTCGCTTTCCTTTTTATATTTTTATTTTCACTGTATTTTGATTGTCTTCTATGTTTATTAGTTACACGCTTTCCTTTTTTATATTTTTATTTTCACTGTATTTTGATTGTCTACTAGTTACAAGCTTTTCTTTTTTATAGTTTAATTATTTTTACACGGAACACCGAACTGTACGATTTTTATTAATATGAGCACGGGGGCTACTTAAGATCACTGGCTCGTTTATAATTTAAAATACGCACGGAAACGGGTCCCTGCTGCTCGGGCGCCAAATAAAACTACTTCTTCTTATTTATTTTAAAAAAAATAATTTTTTTGGAGGTATGAACCTCTTTATTCAATGTCTTGATAATAACTACTGGCTACATTACAAAATTATCTTAAAACTAACCTAGCCCCAGTGCATGGATCGCTGCTTGTTGTTGCGATGTTCCCACAGGTGGTTTCATTTTGCATTCGCCGGTACGTGATGGAATGCGGGTTTCATCTGGTTGCTGTTGATGACCAGAGATAGCGTCAGCGAAAGATGACTACAAGTGTGGGAATTGTCATAAATGATTCTCCACACATAATTCCGCGTTAACTTACACAATCTGTACATAGAACGGGCACATTTTAAATCCCATGTCCTTAGACGACGGAAAAAACGCGTATTAAAATATGTTATATACATACAACAAAATTACAGTTTTTCGGTGATTGATTAAGACTCTTTGATTTTTGGGAATACAATCAAGCTTGAAAGAAGAACATAACACTCGTTGGAAATACGATTTCTACAATTGACCTTCCAGTTCGGCTAATGTCTTAAATTAAGTATGCTGAGCTGAATAATCTGTCTTTAAGTGATGTTTTGTACATGGATATTTTGAATTTGTAAGCAGAGGTATAAATGCTTCGCAGTTGTTTTGCAAAAAAGGTACCAGATATTTTAAGAATAAGAAAACCGTCCCTTTTGTATCATTTTGGAATGATTCTTAAAAATAAATTATTAGACTTGATGTATTTTAACCCTCGAGCAACTTGGGAGAAACTAAAGACGAATCCTTTTGTTCACGGGTTGTTTCTTTTCTGTCCCTACTTGTAGGTACATTTCTTACCTTAAGAAAAAAGGACATTGACAATTTATTTTCAAACGGTCCACATCAATCAACCCTTTCAATTGATGTGGTGTATTATCGTTGTCCATGTCCACATGAATCTGTTAACACCCCATTTAAATTGTATGCGTCTTAACATGGAAAACCCGCAAAGGGGCTTTAAGAATGAAGGAATCCCATTATATTGTAAATACGTGAATGTCCAAAACACCCCTAATGGGACATTTTACAAAGATTTATCCATCTCATAATTAGAGTGAAAAAGTATGCTTGGGAAGAATGGAAAAATGTAAATCTATTTCATATGCAAATCAAATGACGGTCTTGGGACGAAATCGCACACTGGATATCCGGCGCAGAATGACCGTTCTAGTTGAATTTATAAGTAAGTACATTCTTGTTCGGGTGAGCATTAAAATAAAATTAAATGTTTGCCTGGGATGCACACATGTGATTGATGCGCTTTTTTGCTAATTATGGACGGGTTTTTTGTTAGCTACCGTCATTAGATGGCTTTTAAGGATGCTGTGTCCTATGTGTAAGGGAACACCTTGAGCGGATGTATCTTTGAATTGCGCGATGGACTTTTTTCTTTAGCATCCCAGGAAAGGTCATTGCCTTGTGTTTTGTACCTATCTCTCCACCCCATTTTCAAATGTGAGTGACTTAGAATATATTCAGTGAAAGTATTCTCGGATTTAGGGTTTTTCGTATAAGCTTCAGGATTAGGATTCATTACACACATTGATCGTGTCACTCTTCGCCCGCTCGATATTTGAATCCCCCTCTTTAAGTGGCATTTATAAGACGACGCACGTCTATGAAATATTTGAGTTGCCCTCTTCCAATAGTCAGAGATAATTTAATTCCAGTGGCTTGTGCCCAGAATTGCCCTTAATGAATTTGTGGAAACTTATTTAACCAAATTCCATTTTTTGTTTCCTTTGCATCTAAAGGATACCTACCTACTCATGAATGAAAGAGAACCTTATTTCAAAGTTGACACTTAATTATCTATGCCATCAGTAAAATCATTTATTAAGTCAAACAAGAGAACGAGAGGCCCTTGTGATGGGACTTTTCAAGGAGCCACTGCTACTTCATCTTATTCCCAAGTGGTGCTCGCCTTCTAAAAAGGAGATAACAAGAAAAAGGAAAAACTGAAAAATACAAAATTATAGCAAAATTAATTACTTTAGAATTTTGACTCAATTAAGTCAGCGGGAGCGTGCGGCTGCGACGGCAGCGGAGCCCAGTAGATGGTTTTAACGATTTGACTGTGGAAATTGACAAAGCAGGTAATTGGAAAATCTCTGATGTGAACCTTACTATGAACGTAGATGCTTTGAAAGACTTAAATTAATTATAAAAAAGGTTTTTCTTTGCGTTTTTTATTTAATAAGTGAACCGTCTCGTCACTGAAATAAAATAATGGCCATCATTGGTATGTGAAATGTTGAGGTTTTGGTTTCTAATTTGTGAAATTAATTTTTCGATATCTGTATTAATTTCCTAAGATACTGTTTAACTTTTTCACTATGGCAAAGCAGAAAAATAATAAAAAAAAAAAACTGATAAATTAATTTAAAACTAAACAAGCGAGACTGCTATAGCCTGCAGTCACCCAGTTAAAATTACCTGTGCCAACTCTATTAACATATTAAGATTGTTTAAATCTACATACTGTAGGTATCGGTTAAAGTATAACTTACTACTTTTTAGTATTGTTTTTCATATTTAATGGGTTGCACTGGCAGTTAGGACAACCATTCTTTTCGGTTTTCCCAAAGAGTACTTAATTTGAACAACTTATCAATTCGGCAGTTGTAACTTATAGCTAGACAGTTTTCGTCGCAAACCAAATCAATTGTTACATAAATGATTTATTCGGTTGATGTAGCCTTACTTCTCATTCGGAGCAGAAAATCTACTAGGTTGAAGAAGCCCATTTATTCAGTTGTTTTAGACAACTTATAAAGATGGACTTGGAAATATACTCATTCACTTTCGATCGTTTATTAAATTTGACTAGATAGGAATAGGAGTAGTTAAGCCAAATGGTTGAAATAATTAAATTCACTGGGTTGGTTTAACCAACTTTTTCAATTAGAGCAGCTAATCTACTCGGTTGGAGTAAATATTTAAGTTTTAAAAATTTAAAAATAGCTGAAGGATTGATTGGGTCTTCATTGAATGCAATGTATGGTGGAAACTGGAGTAACTCTTAAGTCTTCCAACAAAAAAAAAATATGTAACTTCATCACATCACTTTACTTCATCACATCAATTTAATAATTAAGACTGAACAAATCGGATTGATCGTTTAAACTTAATTTAACAAATAAAAATTAGTAAAAGAATAAACAATTAATTGACTTAACCATGTTACTCGTTTAGTATTTAAAAACTTGAAAACGGAAATATAAAACAATTTTTCGGTTAGCAGATTTGATTTAGTTAAAGAAGCTATTTTTAACCAATATTTTTTCAACCCACTAAAAACGCTCTCGGTAAGAATTTTTTCAGTGTTTTTTCTATAAAAGCCAGTCCTAGAAATGAATAATCCAATAAATGAATTTCCAGAATTTTGTATAAAAATTCTTGGTTTTAACACTGGCAATTATGAAGAATCATAATTTTCATCATAATGGGATCAAAAGACAAATTTAATCCACTGTGAACAGCAGTGACATGGCGTGGATATAATTTAAGTTGGAAAGCCGAAGAAAAATCAAACAACTACACGCAAATTTTAGTTCGACTGCAGCCTAAACGGCTCATTATTGGGAAAACCGATTTTAATAAAAAAAAATTATAGAAAATCTTCTTAAACATTGCATTTCAAAACTTAAAAAAAAACTATTTTTTAATTAAAAAAATCAATTTTTTTTTGAAAATTCGGAATCCCTAAATTCTTAGATCTTTAGGCCGGTATTCACCAAGCGCTCATAACTTAAGAAGCTCATAAACCTATTCACCAAGCAATATTAGTGAAGATCTACGAGCGCTCTTAAAAGTTAGGAGTGTTCCCGACCACTCCTAACTTACGAGCGCTCTCTTCGAAAGTTTGTTCGCTTGTGCGTGTGAGCAATGCCAAGTAGAAGATTATCCATTTTCTGTCAAGACCAACATCAACATTACACAACATTTCACAGTTTGGGTATGCCTGAACAAGACAGAGTGGCTCTCATTTTCGAACTTCGAAAAACACTTGCGAGTGGTTGGTGAATACCCCACAGAAATTTCAAGTTAAGAGCCTCGTAAAGTTAAGAGCCGTTTAGGAGCGCTCGGTGAATACGAGCCTTAATCTTTATTCTTATAATAATAAAAACTTTAAATTGGCCTACCATATTTGTTTCTTAAAAATGTTTTAAAAATGTTGTATATAAAAGCTTATTTTACGAAGAAACTACTACAACGAATTATAATTTTTGTTCTTGCATAAACTAATATTTGTTTGAACCACATGGCATCCTGTAATTAAAACATTTAATTTTATGCTTGCTTATGATCAGTTTTTGTTTAATAACATTCATTTTTGAAATTCTTTGTCTTTTACATAAGAGCAAGTTCGTGCGACCCAGTCGTACATTTTATTATATATTGTATAAATCGTAAGTTTTAGAGCAAAAAATATTTCAGTTTCCCCTCTAGGGAATTACCGAAGACTATTAAGTATCGAGTTTGAAAATAAATAGCTCCGGTGTAGGTGGAGGTACAGACAAACAGACATACTAAAACATGTTTTTTGTGTGATAAATTTTTCCTATAATTTTTATCAAAAAATTTTATATGCATTTGTTAGTATTAAATAATACACATTTGCAGACGTAATGTTAAAATTTAATCGTTTTCAAGTTATTGAATTTAAAAAAAACCGGAATTGTTTTAAGTTGTTGTTTTCTTTAAAACGGGTGAACTTTTGTTATTTTTAATTATTTTCTTAAATGTATGTACATATATGTATGTTAATAAATAAAAAAAATTGGCATGCCAAATTTTTTTAAAAAAATTTTTAGAACAAATTTTTAGGAATTTTCTCAGGTATCTATGTACATACCTATAGACTTTAGACTTTAAAAATTGGTAGGAATCGTGTTTTGTCGAGGCCATGTCACGTCACTTGTGTAGGGTAGCCAGATATGTTTAGATGAAACTAGTACTGGAGTTTCAAAAACCCGGACTTTCCCGGACAAATGAGGATTGAAAAAAGAGTACAAAACAAGGACAGAATAAACTCATTTATATTGTAAGAGGAAACAAAAAATTGTATTAACATTTAAATAAAGATAAATATTTTGTTTAAAAATCACATTTTTAAGTTACAAAACATCTTTGAGGTATAAAAAAAGGAACTTCATTTGTTTTTTTTTTAATAAATAGCCTTTACAGTGCTTGTTGTACTTTTCATTACATCTAGTACTGTTAAGTATATCACTAATGCTTTTTTGTTAAATTAATTCCTTTGTTAAAATAATTCCTTTGACGGAATCAGGTAACAGTTTGTTTCTATCTTTTGTCCACGTGAATTTAATAACGTTTTCTTTACAGCCGGAATCATCAAGCTTCTTCAAAATAGATTTAATTTTAAGTGGAACAAAATCGTTATCGATTCGCTCGTAAATATTATTGACAATATTTTGTAAAATTTCAACGGTTTCAATAATACAAATGTCTTGTTTTTCAAGTTTTTGAATATTGACGTTGAATGTTGACATGAGAGAATGAACCAAAAATAAATACGCCTCGCTTAAGTCTTCTTTAAAAAATGTTTGCAATATTTTAGGCGGATTCTCGTACATAAGTAAAAGACGTTCAACAGAAAGATAGAGAGAAAGCCATCTGGTTTTCGAATGGTATAAGAAAGGCTTATATTCATTTTCAAGAAATTCAGAAAAATCTCGAAGTCTTTCCGTTTTGACTGTGTAGATAGAGAAATAGTTGTATATTTTTACAATTATGATATCGGCGTCAACTGGTAAAGTATCACATCCATGGTAGATCGCATTGACTAATGTGGTGGACATCCTATACCTATCATGTTTTGGTTGACTAAAGATTTTAACTTCGAATAGACATTGTTCGAACCTTTCCTTTGTCTTCCACCAAAATTGGTATTGCAATAATTGTCAGCGCAAAATCCACTTACTTTTGATAATAAGTTATTTTGTGTAAGAGCTTTAACAATAAGTTGGGCAGTTGTTCTATAATTTCTTTTCTCATATATTGGATCTGTTCGTTCACTTAATTTTAATGGGCCTCGGTTCATTTTTGAATAACTATTTAATTATAAGTAGCATAAAAGTAAATGGGTAAAAGGAGTACAATCCCGGACAATTATCAAAAACTATCCCGGACCTCCCCCACACAGTGAAAAAAGAGTACATGTCCGGGAAAATACGGACGGATGGCAACCCTACACTTGTGTAAAGGCTGACGTTTAAATTTCGGCGAGAAAACTTGGACTATCCACCTCATTTTAGGCCAGTTACTCAAAACTGCTTTAAATCTTAGTTAAACCAGAGTTGTCTTATCTTGAATATCAATTAATTTAACCGCTTTCAGCATTATTTTATATTTTCAAAATATCTTTTCAATTTATCCCGACTTAACTCGAGATTTAAATTAACCCAAACAATTTTTTCAGGAGTTTAGCCCGAGATTCGGATAGTCTTGCAATGCAAAACTTGCCCTTAGTAACACAAGCAACAATAAAAACTCACAACTAAGGTGATTCCGTCAGCAAAAAATAGCTCCATATTCGTCCCCTTGCCATAATAATAATAAGCACATTACAAACACTGTAAGTAGTGGTTCATTCTTCTTCTACGAATTATTACTTCAACCCCTATATGCCACGCTAAAGTTGATGATGACTATACTATGATGACTGACCATCTGTCGCATAGAATTCTGAATAGATTGCCACATATTGCCTTCAAGTCTCATACTCGCAAACACAGCCGCGGCGGTGGGGTAAGTAAGAATAAGTGCATATAAAAAATGATGGCACGGAACACGTGCAATATCTGCATATCATGCTCGAAGCTATACACAATATTTCCTGCAACCGGACGGGACGGGGTGAATTTCGTCCTATTTTGAATATCCATAGGCAAAGGACAAATTTATGAATCTATGGATAAAATAGAAAAATTCCTGCGTTCAATTTATTGTGTCGCACATCACGGACCACACCCTTCGAGCTGTGTCTGCTCGTGTGTTCTTCTCGCATACCATACAGTAGGTATATTGGCTGGACATTGAACTTAGAACCTATGTGATGCACCAACTGACATCTTTTTAATTGTTTTTTTTTTTTTTATTATCCAATCCCCGACATTGTCATCATTCAATCTACTACCACTCCAATTGTTTAGTGCGTGTTGTGTTGTCCATTGATGGGAGGTATTGTAGAGATCTGGTAGATGTGGGTTGCATAAATGTTCACCTAAGTGCAAATCATTTCCATTTGATGAAGCATAGGCATTGTTGCATGGTTTTTTTTATTTCTTCTTTGTTTAGCTATTATGTTGAGTTGAGTTGAGTTGTGTTCTTGGAGCTACAAGTTGTCATCATTGATTGTCAGCCAAGTGGAAATGAATAAAAAATTGAATTGTTGACAATTTGGTATCGAAAACACACAAAATTAATGATTCTTTCCCCGAACATTTTTTACATAAAAAAAAGATAACAAATTTTGGGTCAGGAAGATCAGCCAGGGTTACAAAAGTAAGGTTCCAGGGGGAAAAGCCATACCAAGTGGTTGATACATTTTTTGTATGCTTATGTATTTAGAAAAAAATCATGATTTTTTGTAGGTATTTAAATAGAGAATGTTTTTTGGAAGGAAGCCTTTGTGTTTATGGGGAAGTGACATCTGGTGGGAAAATTAAAGACAATTGTAGTAGGTCCTATAGAAAATTCGAACAACATTAATGATCAAGAGTTTTTGTCAAAAAAAAAAATGATGGAAGATGAACAGAACTTTTGACTAGTATTGACAAAAAAACTGATAAACAATTGAACTGATAAGTCCAAGTGAGATTGCACTGCCGACACTCCAATTTGTGGGGACGAAATTTCTTTAAGATCTTTTTTGAATCAATCATAAGGTCAGTTCATGTAATTTGTAGGAAAATAAAATGCACGACTGGATCGCACGAACTTGCTCTTATGTAAAAGTACTTTGGAATTTAAAAATTATGTGTAAGTAAATGTAAAACATGTAATTAGTATATAGATAAAAATCTTCAAATGCATAAAATTGGTTTCCGATTTCCAGAAAAGCAAACAAAATCAAAAAATTTTATTTTTTATGTAAGAATTTTTTTTTTAATTTTTCAAAAGCAAAATTTGAGATGCCAATTTTAAGTATTTAGTAGTATAGATTTTAGGAAAAAATACTGGTTCACACTTTTTGAAGATATTGATTTTTCAAAAAAAAATTGGATTTTTTCGTTAGAGCCGTTTTTGAGATAAATAAGATTTTGTATTATGGG
This sequence comes from Chrysotoxum bicinctum, assembly GCA_911387755.1. Taxonomy (NCBI): domain Eukaryota; kingdom Metazoa; phylum Arthropoda; class Insecta; order Diptera; family Syrphidae; genus Chrysotoxum; species Chrysotoxum bicinctum. Next base: position 29,840,442 of record OU426990.1, read on the forward strand.
TGTATGGGGGTTACCGTTAGTTTTGGAGCTAAAAAAATTAAATTTCCTTTTTAGGCAATCACCAAATACCCTTAGGCTAGCCGCGCACTGGCAACTGGGATCGAAATCAAATAGTTTAGTCACCAGTTGATAGAGTACCGCGCACTGGCAACTCTTAACTCACGCTCACACTCTTTTTCTCTCTTGCGCTTATAGAAAACTGCTCAACTGTTGCGAATTAATTTTAGGCAATCGTTTAGTTTGTGTCAAAACACAAACCTTAGTTGCTCGAATCGAGTTGCTCTAAGTGCGCGGTGTCCCATATAAGCCCATATGTTTCATTTTAGCAACTAAACAGTTGCGAAACTAAAAATTGATTGTGCGCGCCTGGCCTTAAGTAGCGAGATTGAAGAAAATAACTCCAGTAGTTTAGGCTGTTGTTCGAGGTACAGACATACAGACAAACAGATAGACAGATGGAACTGTCGGACCCACTTTTTTCGTCTTCGCTATCATCGTAATGTATATTTTGATCAAAATCTCGAGTTTAATTTTTTTTTCAAATGCAGAACTTGCCCCATAGTAGCTAACGCAAGTAAAAATTTATGAGTTTTCAAATGACGCAGATAGATTTTGACAGCATATGGCGGCCATTGTGTTTCAGTGACATATCTCAAATTTATTGTTTATTATTAAGTTTGCAAAGCACGTCCAAATCATAAAACTTGTTTATTAAAATGAGTGTTTGTTAGTGCAAACGTTGTATCCATTTTCCGGTAGACGTGGTGGGACTTCATAGTCAAATCTTCAAGGTTTGGTGACCTAATTCGCGACCGCTTTGGTAATCAATCAGCCAATGGAACCAGAGATCGGCCAAGAACATTGCCGTGGTCGGTAAAAGTGTACAGTAGTACCCGCGGCAGTCCTCTCCTCATCGTGTGGAAGAACTCGGCCTTTTGTAGACTTAATTTTGCCGACTTTCCCGTCGGCGTAGTACAGGAACAGTATACAGGATCCAACTGACCTAGCATGAGTTTATGGGCATAGACAACGCCGCTTGTTTGCTGATTCAGCTTCGGAGCATTTGCGGAAGAAGACTTTTGAAAGAAGAAACATCTTTAGCCACGAAGTGCATTTTTGGATGAATGGCACAAGGCTGACCAGTTGACAATGCACATTAAAAACAATTAAAGTTTGGTGTGGATTTTGTCATTGGTTCATGATTTTTCTAAAAAGACGTTGGTCAGGCAGTCACCGGTAATGGCGAGCGGTACGGAATGATGATAATCGATTTCTTTTATCCTCTAAATTGTGCCATATGTTCCTAGACGCCATGTAGACAGAGCAACACACTGCTCGTGCCACAATGAACATTTAACTCGTGTGATTTCCGAATATGAAAACATGGGGAGGCGATTGGAATTGATCACCGTGGGGTTTTCTTAAGTCTCATGTCTATGCCAATGAACCACAAGCCACCACTGCCCTAAAGGCCAACAGAATCAGTGCCATTGTCAAATTTAGTTTATGCACCGGAGAAATTTGACGTTTTGTATGCGTTCCATTCAGCAAAGAAGCCGTGGCAGACATTTGAATAATTTGAATAATAACGTATTACATACATAATGGCATACATGACTCTTCAAAATTAATAATTGAATCGAATGATGTCGGCGGAGAAACGAAACACTTTAATCAAGTTTTGAGCTCTTGTGAATCGATGAAAGCTTTTCCCTAAACCATTTCGGGCTCCTTATTGAGCGTGTAAGACAACTTATTTCAATATTTGCCAGATCACTCGGATGGTTGTAGTAGAAGTCTTCCAAATGGTGTTTCCTCTTTGACATAGAGCAGCATGATCATGTCCATAAAAGCTGGGAAATAATTATTCTTCCCCTCTTCATCCATACAGCTTCTGAAGAAATCGTTGGAGCAGACGCCAATTCGCTTGGCGATAGCTATATGGTAGCAGCTTGAATGTCTGCTAAGATACGGATATTGGTAGTCGATATCACGTTTTCCTTAAGATAAGAGAATACTTTTAAAATAGCTATCATAAATGTGCTATTGTGCCCTTTTTGGTTATTTTTTGTGTTCAAGCTTAACTTCTTGCCTACAACAAGACCGAAATTTGTTTCTTCTTTTAAGAATGTTCGTGGTTAGTGGTGGATTTTTATGAGTGATTTTATATTTCCCGAAAAAGAAGACATTATATGGTTAGTGCGGTGAACTGCCATGCAGAGGGCCTTGGCCGCTGCAAATATGGCTTTCAGGTGTGTACTGCCTGTACAAGGTGTGAAGGGATCGCACTAGCGACCACTTAATTATCTTTTCCATACAGAACCATACTTCGATATTTGACACTCAATTCCCACAATATGAAATGCATTGCCTTAAGCCAAACATAACGATCAAAATCCAATGCAATGTATTAATTTGCCTTCTACGCCAGGGTAATAAAAGATATACATGAAATAAACATATCCGACTCGTTGTCGATGACCAACCAAGAAAAAACAGTATCATATTTCCCTAATGGCACGAACGGCATAAATATACAAAGTGCATGGTATTATGTGAATGGGTTGATGGTGCGCGATCAACGGTCATTTGTTTAGGTTGACAAAATATGTCAACTAAGCATTGTAGCCGAACGATTTGTGCCACTTAAGATAGCTGGTCGTTCACCCTTAGCCCATACGTACGAATTGTGATGATTTTAATATCGATTATTTGTGAGGTCAAAAATCGAAGTATGGATCGATTCCGATAACCAATTTGTAAGTATAAATAGGAACAATATTTTCAAAATAAATTTGTCTTCGCCTTAGACATCAAAACAGAAGGTCTTTTCTTTTTATTCTTGAGGAGCTTGCGAGCTGAAAGGAAAAAGGGAAAATACTTTGAATACTTTGATTTGTAGGTCAAAACCTCGAGTGCAGTTTTGCCAGAGGTCCGAGCTGAAGCATTCGTTGCTAAGCGATTTGATTCTAGATCTCTAAAGTATTCCGGTAGGACACCTCCACCTTTAAACCGACCCTTCACCATCTTTACATGGCGATCTTGCCAGATTCCAGGTTATTAATCAACCATCTTTACATCTGAACTGGCACCATTCAAGCTACTGAAAGGAACCTGATACATGAACCTGAACCATCCAAGCTGCTAATTGACCAGGTTAAGGAAACATACCCATTCCAAGAGAAGATCTTTACTGGCTTCATGTAGTGATGTGTACCTCATACATGAGGCAATACAAAATGTCCCATACACCAATCTGAAATGTCCCATCACCTCAAAACGAAAAAATGTATTACCTCACACCTCACCACAAAAGCAACGAAAAGTATTGATCTTTACTCTTTCATGAAAAAAAAACACTATTCGTATCGAGCATCTCACTCATCCGCCTGATACTAAGATTGAGACTGATGCAGAATGAAGTTGTATTGTAGTTAATTGTATGAAAGGAGGAAAAAGGCCTCAAACTCTCTACCCACCAAAGATCAAACCAATGGAAATAGAATGAGGTTTGTGTAAGATGAGGATTTGAAATGAAATGAAGGAATGTGTTGTGAGTACTTTTTACTCAAACGTCCCATTCAAACAAAATTCGTGACATTGTCGCAGGCTGGGTTTTTGTATCAGACTGGAACCTTGTACCAGGATGGGACTTTGTACCAGGCTAGGACTTTGTACCAGGCTGGGACTTTGTACCAGACTAGGACATTTGTCATTTAATGATTGAGGTTCTTTTGCATCTGTTTGAGGAGACAAAGTGAGAAGAGATAATGAGTGGGACTTATGAATGAATGAATGTTGCACTGACTACAATGTAACAAACAATGAAGATAGGTATGAAGCGTTATCGAAAATTATACAATTAAAGGGCTAAAAAAGGAAGGAGGTTTTTTTACAGTTTGGAGTAGGAGGTTTTGTTAATTTTTGAAGGAGTAGGAATTTTCGTTTTTGATATGCAAATGCAAGTGCATTCCTTTTATTTGTATTTGTTCTGTTTTTAGTGTTAGAAAAAAGATACTAGGGTTTAGAGATCAAGATCAAATATGAGAATTGAAAAAAAAAATCAATCAATCAATTGTGCTGAGTTTGCGTACGTGAAGAGTCATTAGTATTGTATTTAGTCCAGTGTCCTGTAATCAAATTTGTTTGTAAAAAAAGTGATCAGAACAGGTCTTAACAGAAGAAACATGTTGAGTGGGAAGAAAGTAGGACAAATAATGTTTTTAAATGCAAAAATGTAATGATGTATTTTTTTAAACTCATTAGATTCAATTTATTTTGAATGTGATAAAATATTTGTTTTTTTGTTAAAAAAAAAATCTTTTTGTGTTTATCTTTTTATTAAATGCTTTGGTTTTCTTTTAATAACTTAAATAAAATTTAAAAACACCACTTTTTCTTTTAAACTTTTTTTTAATTAATTATTTTATTATATCTTTATATTTACTTATTTTAAACTTTATTTCTGTTAAAAACTAAAACGTTTTTAATTTTGTTTTTAAATGTTTTATTTTAAAATTAAGTGTTTTGTATTAAGGATATTTAATTAAATATATTATATTTATTGATATTTAATTTTTGTAACCTTTTTATTTAATGCAATTTTAAAAACTGTTTTTGGAAACAAATATATACTATTCAAAAAAATACGCATTGTTTAATGTCGAATTTCAAAATATCCATTTTAAAAGGTATGTACCATGGGACATTTGAGGTGGGACAAAGTACCACCTCATTTCAAAAAATGAGTACCTCATACAAACTCATTTCAAATTCGTGTCCTACCCATCACTAGCTTCATGTCGGATCAACTGGCTTTGGCGGCCGAATACATAAATAAGGCGAATATAATACTCAAGCAGACACCTGTGGTGATAGGGGAGGACAGGAACATTGGTCCAAAACCCTTATCACTAGAAGAATACAGAAGAAGGACTACAAAAAAGATAGCTGTACCGGAATTGCCTCCTAAGAAAGCAAAAACCAGGGGCGGTATACAGGTGAGGAAAAACAACGAGATTCTGGAGCTAAAACGATTGGCTAACATACCGGGCCAACCAACGGAAAGCAAAAACAAGTTCCTGCAACAACTCCGCTGTCTAAAGAGGGAATTTAGAAAGGCAGAGCGCGAAAAGAAAAATAATAAAAAGATTTTCGACAAACTATTTGAAGACACACTCCAGACAGCAAGGCAGGTGTTAGAAGATAAAAGAAAAAATTTATAATGGGTAAAACACAATCTAAGCAGGAAGAGGTTATTATAAACAACAATGACCAACAAAATAACAAAACGGGGGGAAACATCCACTACGGCTTAGATCTATCGATGATTGCTGCAATATTAGCCATCATAATTATATTTAATTACTTAAAAAAATTGTTAAAGAAAAAATTTGAAAAAAATATACGCAAGCAAATTATAAAAAATAATGTCAAACGAAGAATGTCTGTATAAAATAAAAAAAAAAAAAAAAAAATTTTAAAATAAGTAATAATATTAGAAAATTTTACTTTTTGTTAATAGCTTTTGGTCTCAGTTAATATTGGGTTTTTCTTTCATTTTATTTTTGGTTTAATAAATGGACTTCAAACAACTAGAAGAATCTTTAGAAGGACTAAAAAAATGTTATCAGAGTTTAAAAAAATCTCCCAATCGTAAAAGAAAAACTAAAGGAGCAAACTTAAAGCTTAAAGAAATATTAGAACTTTGGAATATTTTCATTGAAAATTTTACAAATATTAATCAGCAAGAATTAAATAACGAGGATCATAAATATTTAACTGCTTTGACATCAAAAGCTAAAGAATATAAACAATTGTCCGAAGAAATAGTTAAAAATAATATACGAGAAATTGAGGTAGGAGAATTAGAATCAGAAGAAGAAGAACAGGAACAGGAAAATAAAACAAAAACAATATTAACAATGGCCGAATTTGATTTCAGTAAGGCACAAAAATTGCCTATACTAACCTGCGAAGAGAACAACAAACGCAGCGAAAACATTAGGGATTTTCTAAATAGTGTTGAATTCTACCATGACCTCCTACAGACAAATTCACAGCCTATACTAATAAAATTTTTGTTGAAGTGTAAAGTTCAAGGTAGGGCGTTAACTGAATTAGGAGCCGCCAAGATCGAAACTTTTGAACAATTAAAAATACATCTAATTTCCAAATGTGGAGACAAGGATACAATAGAAAGTATTCAGTCCAAATTAGATAGATCGCGTCAAAGAAATAGACCAATGCGAGAATTTGTCTCAGAAATAGAACAATTGATAGCAAAAATGACTGAATTAGAAATCAATATGCAAGGGGAGGAAGCTCGAGAACCACTTACCATAGCAAATGAACATAGGGGATTAGCTTTTCTCAAACAAGGAGTTAATGATAGGTATAAAATAATTCTTGATAGTGCGAGACATACAAAAATGCAAGATGCCATAAGCCATTTGTTAGAGCTAGCTCCGAGTACTGAAACCATAACGGAAACTGTCAGGTATGCTAACAACTCCAATTATTACCAACTCCGGAACCGAAACCAAAATTTTTATAATTCCAGTAGATCGGGAAATAATAATAATAACTATTCCAACCAAAATATGTCGAGACAAAATTATTTTCGTAATAATAACTACTCTCACAATTTCACAAGACATAATAATTCTAGTAGCAATAATTATAATCAAGCATTGTCTCAATCACATCATAGAAATCCGTCACTACAAACTAATAACCACCGTTTTAACACAAACAGAAACCAGACGAATAACAATAGAAGTATACAAAATAATAATAGTAGTAATTTTAATACGAGGGCAAATTTTTACCGAAATGATACATACCAAAACCGAAACCCCGGTAGAAGTAACCCAGCTAACAATAGTAACAATAATGGCCACAGAGTATTAGCATTGGGAAACGAGCAACCCACCGAGGGGGAAGCCGACCCATCGGGGGGGAATTAACTACTCCACCAATGCCAACTGCCATTTGCACTGCTGGAATATCAAACGGCATTTACGTTCAGTTAAAACTGGACTACGATCAACACATAAAATTTTTAGTAGACACAGGAGCTTCAATTTGTGTAATAAAATTAAGTTCAGTAAATACTCCCATTTTCAAAAATAAAAGCACAAAAATTCTAGGCATTTCAGGAGATTCAGAAACAATAGGAACATGTAATATTCAAATCCATTTAGAAAATCTTATAATTCCATACGAATGTCACGTAGTACCCGATAATTTCCCAATTCCAGTCGAAGGTATTATTGGAGCAAACTTTCTATTAGAGTTTAGCGCCGTACTTGACTTAGAGAAATTTCTGTTAAAAATCAAAAAAGGAAGTACCACTATTCATCTGCCCATACATTCCCAAGAAAACATAAATACCATCTCAATAGCCCCAAGATGCGAAGCAACCTATTGGCTTAACACGAAACACACCGAAGCTCGAGTATTTTACCCGCAACAGTTATGCGAAAACGTCTTTATGGCAGGATCACTATCCACTGCCATAAATGGGAAAATACCAATAAAAATTTTGAATGCACGGGATACAGCAGTAACTCTCAAATGGGCCGAACCATTGTCCTCACCAGCCTCGGAACACTACATTTTACGTTACAACCAGACAGACAAATCAATAAGCGCTCGAGTTCAAAAGATATTAAACGAAATAAGTTTTGAAACCTTAAATAGTGAGGAAAAAGCAGAAATTAGTGCAATATGTTCCAAATACCAAGACATCTTTCACGTGGATGGTGACAAACTCACGTATACACATATTGGCAAAGCAGATATCTCGCTCAAAAAGGATGCGTCACCAAAATATTCTAAGCCTTATCGCCTCCCACACACGCAGAAGCAAGACATAAAGGAAGAAATACAAAAGATGTTGGAAAATGACATTATAGAACCATCTATTTCCCCTTGGAACTCTCCAATACTCATAGTACCTAAAAAGAAAGACCCTGTTACCGGTCTACAGAAATTCCGCATGGTGATAGACTATCGTCAAGTGAACGACAGAATTGAAGATGATAAATTTCCACTACCAAACATAACCGACATCTATGACATGGTAGGAGGAGCAACTTACTTTTCATGTATAGATTTAAGCCAGGGATACTACCAAATGGAGTTGGATCCGAATAGCAGGCCAATCACGGCATTCTCAACAGAAGATGGTCACTACCAGTTAAAACGACTACCCATGGGCTTAAAGATCTCACCCAGTAAGTTTTCAAGAATGATGTCCATAGCGATGTCCGGACTAACATATTCAAGATGTTTTGTCTACCTTGATGATCTTATAGTTTTTGGTAGAAGTTTAATGGATCACAATAAAAACTTGATCCAAGTGTTTGAACGTCTGAGAGAAGTAAATTTGAAAATACACCCTGGGAAATGCTCTTTCTTGAGAAAGGAAGTGTTATACCTGGGACACGTTATCTCTGACAAGGGTATCCTTCCCGATCCCGTTAAATCTTCGGCCATGACAAATTACCCAACACCCACCAACGCCGATGAAGTAAGAAGATTTGTCGCATTCGCCAATTACTATCGTAAATTTATCCCTAATTTCGCTACCATTTCCATCCCACTAAACCGATTGCTGAAGAAAGACGTCGAATTTTATTTCAATAAAGATTGCGAAAAATCTTTTGAGTTGCTTAAAGAAATCCTTACAAGTCCTAAAATTCTACAATTTCCGAATTTTAACAAAGAATTCATCCTACGAACAGATGCTTCAGGTTTCGCTCTAGGAGCTGTCTTATCCAATTTTGATGACAGACCAATTGCCTATGCAAGCAAAACTCTGAATAAGGCAGAGAAAAACTATAGTACAATTGAGAAAGAATTACTTGCTATCGTTTGGGCAGTTAAACACTATCGACCTTACCTTTTCGGAAGGAAGTTTAAAATTTTAACAGACCACAGGCCTTTAGTGTATTTGTTTTCTCTTAAGGAACCTAGTAGCAGACTAATAAAATTTAGATTACTACTAGAAGAATACAATTTCTACATAGAATATTCTCCGGGTAAGAATAATTGTACAGCCGACGCCCTTAGCCGTATAAAAATAGACTCAGAGGATTTAAAGCAATTATGCATTTGTGTTGTAACGAGAGCTCAGTCAAAAACGGAAAATCATATACAAAAACAAGTTAACGTAGAGACCACGAAAACCGACGAACAACGCATAACTGAACTTTTAAAATTACCAGAAAATGGACTCAAAATAATAGAGTTGAAGATTGTTGACAACTTCGAGGAAGATTTAGTTAGTTTCAAGGATACAGACATAATTATTGGCCCAAACAAGGTTTTGGCGTATATCCCAGAAGGGAATTGTTTACTCCTAAAAAAGTCCAAGGACAGCACTATAACCCAATCGACAATATTTGGCAAAATATTGTCGAGGGATGTGCAGAAACTCTGCGGATCAAATTGTATTAAAAAAATATATATTACTAAAAATGAAATAAAGAAGCTCGCATGCGGCCGCAAACAGAGCAATATTAATGAATTAAAAATGAAATTAGGAGAAATATTTAAAGAAAGTAATATTAAAGTGCACATTATAGATAAAAATATTGAAATAACTGATCCTTGTAAGAAGAAACTAATACTTAATGATTATCACATACTTCCAACCAGCGGACATGCAGGAATAAACCGCATGTTACAAAATATAAAGAAAAAATACTTTTGGACAGGTATGCAAAACGATGTGACGACATTTGTAAAGCATTGTCCAATTTGTCAACGAAACAAATATATTCAACCAAAGAAGCAACCAATGACTATTACATCGACAGCAGAATCAGGTTTCGACAAACTCTTTTTAGACCTAGTAGGACCTTTAGAAGAATCGGAAGACGGATCTAAATATATTCTCACCATTCAAGATGAGTTGACCAAATTTATCGAAGCTATACCACTCCCTAATAAAGAGTCAAGTACCGTAGCTAAAGCTTTAGTAGAGGGTTTTATTCTAAGATACGGAACACCACATACAATAGCATCTGATCAGGGAACTGAATTTATAAACCAGGTTTTCAAGGGTATTTGTAAGCTATTGAGAATAGAACAACTACAATCTACAGCCTACCATCATGAGAGTATAGGAGCTTTAGAAAATTCTCACAAAGTTTTAGGAGCATATCTAAGAAGTTACGTTTCAGAAAAACATACCGATTGGAGCACATGGCTACCTTACTACGTTTTCTGTTATAATACATCAGTACACTCAGAAACCGGATATACACCTTTCGAGCTAATATTCGGAAAACAGTGTAACCTACCATCAAATTTAGTTAAACAGGTAGAACCTGTGTACAACTATGACGATTATGTGATTGATTTAAAACATAAATTACAAATCGCTCATAAAGATGCTCGGGAAAATCTGATAGGCAAAAAGATAGCAAGGAAGAACAGATTTGATCTAGAAGAACGAACAAAAAGCTCAAATTTTGAAATAGGAAGTCTAGTTTTACTTAGAAATGAAAATAGAAAGAAACTTGATCCAATCTACATAGGTCCATATGAAGTTTTGTCTCAAAAAGGTGTGAACTGCGATATAAAATATGAAAACAAGAAAATAACGGTTCATAAAAATAGATTAAAACCGTTTTATATATATTTAACATTGATTTAATGAACTCTGTAAATAAATAAAACACATAACTTGTAAACAATATTGTATAGAATTTATCTCAAAAAAAAGAGGGGAAAGAAAGAGGCGTTTAGTAGTACTAGTACATGTATATATAAATATGCAATCATAACAACAAGTGTAGTTTTGTTGTTATAGGTTTAAATTAAAAATAAAATTAGACGCGCATAGACTTACGATTTACATAACTATTGATAAGAAATTTAAATAAAAACTAAATATTCTGAATGTATAAAGCTAAAAACTATTGATAAGCATTTTAAAATAAAAACTAAATATATGTATAAATGTATATAGCTAAACGTAACTATTCATAAGCAATTTAAAATAAAAACAAAATATCCCGAATGTATAAAGCTAAACGTAAATGTTGAGAAGCAATAACAAAAAAAAAAAAAAATTCATTATCTTTAAAAATTATTGATAAGCTATTTAATATGAAAATATATATGTACACACTGTGCTACGAGTATATCTTTAAAATGTAACTATTTGAAACAATTTAAATTGACGTAGCTATTTTCATAGCTATAGCTATTTTCATATTCCATGTTGATAACTAATTTCAAGAAAATATATATTCACCGTTTAATGTAACAAAAAAAAAAAAAACACAAAAGAAAAAAAATACAGAAATAAAGTATCATATATACATAAGAACAAATGAAATAAAATCCCCATTGTACAAGTGGCGCGTAAAAGAAGAAATCAAGAAGTGTCATGATTTCTCCTTTTTCCCCAGGAAGGGTGGTGTGAAGGGATCGCACTAGCGACCACTTAATTATCTTTTCCATACAGAACCATACTTCGATATTTGACACTCAATTCCCACAATATGAAATGCATTGCCTTAAGCCAAACATAACGATCAAAATCCAATGCAATGTATTAATTTGCCTTCTACGCCAGGGTAATAAAAGATATACATGAAATAAACATATCCGACTCGTTGTCGATGACCAACCAAGAAAAAACAGTATCATATTTCCCTAATGGCACGAACGGCATAAATATACAAAGTGCATGGTATTATGTGAATGGGTTGATGGTGCGCGATCAACGGTCATTTGTTTAGGTTGACAAAATATGTCAACTAAGCATTGTAGCCGAACGATTTGTGCCACTTAAGATAGCTGGTCGTTCACCCTTAGCCCATACGTACGAATTGTGATGATTTTAATATCGATTATTTGTGAGGTCAAAAATCGAAGTATGGATCGATTCCGATAACCAATTTGTAAGTATAAATAGGAACAATATTTTCAAAATAAATTTGTCTTCGCCTTAGACATCAAAACAGAAGGTCTTTTCTTTTTATTCTTGAGGAGCTTGCGAGCTGAAAGGAAAAAGGGAAAATACTTTGAATACTTTGATTTGTAGGTCAAAACCTCGAGTGCAGTTTTGCCAGAGGTCCGAGCTGAAGCATTCGTTGCTAAGCGATTTGATTCTAGATCTCTAAAGTATTCCGGTAGGACACCTCCACCTTTAAACCGACCCTTCACCATCTTTACATTGAATTGATAAATCATAAGAGAGTATCTCTTGAACGGTTCTGTTAATTTCCCCACGAGCCGTAATAGCCTCCAATTTTTTTTTTTTTTTTCTTCACAGGATCTTTAGATAATTTCTTGATACAGAAATTTCAACGCCCGTCATCCGCATCAGCGATCACTCTGTAGCCCTTCGATTCCATCAGACATATCAACAGCTAATTTTGCTACCAAGTCTTAAAGAAGGGCAAATAGAACACTGCTCTGAGAAGTTCCTCTAACCATAAAGATCTTTTTTTATAAAAGCTGCTAGGCTTTGAAATTTGAATTGATAATCTTGCTAGTAATTATTTGAGTATTCAGTTCAGAAAATAAAGCCTTTACCTTTAGAGGTGACAGATGACATGCGATTTGCAGATATGTATGTCGACTTTGTTACAAGTGCCTCGTATATGGAATCAACCAAGGTATACACTTTAAGTTAAGGGAATATTCGAAAGTTCGTAGGAGAGTCATAAGGTCGTTTATTTCTTTACAAATATTACAAATAAAAAACCTTACGAAAGCCTTTGTCATATCCCCCACTCTGTCTGCTCTAAGACTATAATATTAAAGGAAAAATGCAATTAAAATTGTCATACAGATTGAATTCTGGGTTCTTTGATTCCTTTATATTAAATTGAAAGCTCAAAGTAATTTCCCAACTAAACGAAAAATATGGATGACATGGTCCTAAATTTAGTGTAGGGATCAACTATTTCACCTTCTGATTGAGATACAGTAATTTTCCAACTAAATAAGACTAGTTCTAACTTTCAAGTAGCTGATATCTCGGACAGAAAAAGTGTTAGGTTTCGGTATATTGTATATACTCGTATAAGAAGTTTGATCACCCTTAGTAAGTTATCCTCGATAGGATATATAATTTGGTATTAAAGACATCCTGAACTAAAGCTAACACGTTGCGTTCAATTAAAACCAAAAAAATTGCAATTCCATAAGGACCAAAGGGTACCTAAAGTAAAACACGAATGGGGTGTAAGTATATTTAAACACGAGTATGGGAACTTCACCGAGCATGACTTTTAGCCATGGTCGAGAGATTAACGGGTATTTAGCATTTAATTAAAAAAAAAAACTTCTCATTTTTGCATATAATATTCGAAAAAGAAGATTGCGTGATTGAATGCTATTTAATTCTCCACTTTTTTTAATTTTAATTGAATGTATTTTCTAGGCGATCTATGAAAAAATAGTTAAAGTATATATAATATAAATTAATGATTGCAATGTGTGGCAGAAACTTCGGGTGGGGACGGTTGAATATAAGTGCAACTAGCCGTTAAAATGTAAATATTGAATTGAAATTCATACTCATTATCTTGTGATAGTTTTTTTGTTGGTGGTTTTTTATTTATCGACATGAACTAGTTCATGTTTTTTTTAAAGGTGAGTCCACTTCTAGGATATGGATATGGATATAGCGCAGATGCTCGAGTGTAAAGTAATGTCTTCAGCGGAAAATAATGAGTGGTGATTATTATTAACGGTTAAATTTTATGAGAACTTATTGAAATGTGTACATTTAGTCCGTGTGAAAATATAATAAAATACAACCATATGTGCTTGCGGAATGAGGTGCTCATGGTCAAGTCATTTGCACAAAGCCTGAAATTAAAAACCTTTGTAAGGTTATGAAACTCCTAACATTAGCTGAGTATTTGTTAACTCAATGGAAAATTCGTTGTATTAATGAAACAGTTCATAGTATCACGTATTGAAAGTCTTACAGAAATCATAAAGAAATCCATTCCGCAACACAAGGTCCCAAAAACCTATTAAACATATAAGCAAAAATGGTTTTATTCAGATTCCTTGAGAGCAAGAGAATAACCCTTTAAGTGTTTGAAACTCCAATTTTTTTTTAAACTTTATCAAGATGCTTACAGGAAATACAAGCGCATTTGTCAATGAAACTTAAGAACTTTGATATCTGTTAGGGTTAAATTGGTTAGTAAATAAACAAATTAGTGAGAGGGTGTGGGTCGTCTAGAACTATTCATAGTATAATATCGAGGGTTTTACTAGATCTTGAAAGATATTTGAAGTAACACAACGTGTTATTCCCAATTGAAACCCTGTTATTTCTATTCTTACCAAGATTCACCCTTTTTCCATTGACTTAAAATTTATTAAAAAACGAAGCTTCATCCAAATAACTTATGATATGTAAACTATCATTAAGTTATATTAATGATCAACACTTAATTTCCGTATAACAATATCAAATAAAACCCGCTGCATTGTCAAAAAACTTGAATTAGTTGCGGTACTCGAAATAAAGAGAGTACACAAAAAAATGAATCTTAAATACGTAATTCGTTTTATGCTTTTTATTAAAATTCATTGTGACCATTGACCGGATCGCAAGTTCATTTAGGGCAAAAATCAATTTGTTATCTTTCACTCAAATATAATGCGCATAAAAGCAGCATCTTTTTTTTTCATTGTTTTGGAAATGTGGTGTGAAAATTCTTTCAAAAATTTTGATTTATCTGATGACACACATGAAAAGTAACAAGTTTTTCACACAAAATAACAAGAAATTTTCAGATCCACTACAAAGTACTACAATACTATAATTTGCATTAGAGGATGCCGAAAATCAAGTCCTAGATTTTTCTCACCCCTTTTTGATGTGTATTGATGACCAAGAGATGGACCATGGACCTTTATTGTTGCGTAATTTTTGACGAAAGTCATTCTTTGATACTTGTTTAACAAAGTGGAAGGATTAATAGTATAGTTGCTAACCTATACATATAAGATTGTAATTGATAAGTGTCATTAATCTTTGTTAAAAAAAAACAACAAATAGATATGAATACAAAACCTACATCAGTATGAATAATGAATTTCTCTTTGCAAATGCCTTTTAGAGGAGACAAAAAATCCTTTTGGAAATGAGGACCACATATCAAAAAAATACAAAAAAAAAATTAAATTACCAAGATGTTACAAGATGTTCTTTTTCTTAAATAAAAACAAAATAAAAATTTAGCAAAATAAATAAAAATTAAAACAAAAGTTAATAAACATTATAATAAGACTAATTTTATTTTTAATTTTGTTGGGGGAAATATCCAAATTTATTGAATTTTGTGGTGCAACAGCTCGAAGAGAACCAGGATCTAGTGGCTTACAACTCTCAACCATTCTTTCGTGCGTGTTACGAGGAATGGAGGAGACCTAAAATTTTCTGCCGATTCCGAACGGCTAAATGGGCAGCACTTTTCATGACAAGAGATACACTTGGAGGATTTGTCAATTCCTTGCAAAAGGCAGTACACCCCTGAAAGAACTTTTTTTGCAGCGGCTATAAGAATCGAACCCAAGACCTTCTGCATGACAGTCGAACGCACTAACCATTATGCCAAGGAGTACTAATACAAGCTAATTTTTAATCTAACTTAAATATATAAATCTAGGTTTGGAGTGAATTTGAAGAATGATTTAGAAGACGGAGTTTTAGGCAGGGTGTATCCAGGCCCGGATTAATAGGGGGGCTAGGGGGGACTGAAGCCCCGGGCCCCGAGGAAACGAGGGCCCCATCCCATTAAGAAATTTAAACCGTAAAACCACGATATTCAAACTATACAATCTAATAAACCCCAAAAATAAAAACCAAAATTAGCTGACCCCACAAAATCCAAACTCGAAAGCTATAAGTATACCCCAAAAACGTTAACCCATATAGCCCAACTCGCAATTAATCCCATAAACTTTAAACCCACATAGCTCAACTCGCTATAGTCTCCAAAAAGTCAAACCCACATAGCCTAAGTCGCTATTAACCCAAAACTGTAAACTCAAAAAATATTAAATCTATGCAGCCTAATTCAGCAAAGGGTTGCCAGATTGAAAAACAAATACTAGTGTGGTAAAATTTAGAATTGTTAATTTCCACGAGTCCGTTTTGAGATTAACAAGCGAAATATGGCGATACAAATTTTGCCGCAGAAGTATTGAATCGTATTTTTCGACACAACGTACGTAAAGTTGAATTTTCCGAAACGCTCCCGTGTGCAAAATTCAACTTTACGCATATCTATTATTTATAATTTATACTTACTCATTCAATCTAATAAATCCTAATTCCTACATAATTTGTTACTTTTAATTTTTAGAGTTTTGAATAATTAAAAAGAAAGAGTCTGACGGTTTTGATTTCATGGTTTTTGGATAATTTATTTACGAATTGGTTATGTGGGCTTAACGCTTTTGGGTTTACGATTTTTACTTGCGACTTATAGGTACTATAAGGCAAGTTATGCATTCGTAAAAAAAAAATCGAACTCGAGATATCGATCAAAGTTGACATTACGATGATAGCGAAGCCCAAAAAAGTGGGTCTCGCAATTCTGTCTGTTTGTCTGTCGGTTCGAGTACAGCCTAAACGGCTTGGCCGATTTTCTTCAAACTTGGTAGTAATGGGTTTTAATTTTTTCCCCTCGAACGTTTTTTTCTTTTTTTTTATGACCAAAAATAACGGTACCTGCCATACAAATTTTTTTCAAAATTTTATAAATTTTTTTTTCTCAAAAACTGTTTTCTTAAAAAAAATTCAAAAAATTTCATTGAGTTAAAGCTAGGTAATGGTTGAAAAAAATTTCCAAAAAATTGTTATTTTTGGTACCCCCCTTGGAACCATTTTTTTGGTTTTTGATTTTCTCAAAAACGATGCGACGGATTTTGATCATTTTTTTTCTGCTAAAGGTCCCCAATAGTTTGAATATTATTGTGAATTAAAATTTTCCAAAAATATTTTTTTTTTGATTTTTAAAATAATTTTCAAATTTTTTTTTTTAAACTCAATATTTCGAAAACCCCATGATCAATTTTTTTAAAACATGATAAATAAAAGTTTTTTAATTTAATCTACAAGATATGAGAAAAAGAAATTTATTTTATTTAAAAATAACGGTACCCTCCATACAAATGTTAAAAAATGGTTTTCGAAGATCGTATTTTTCTCGAAAACGGTTCCGAGAATTTCGCTTACATTTTTAGTCTTTCGATTAATTTGTAAGATCTACAATTTATTAAAACAAATTGAAAACAAGATATTACTGACTGGTACCTTAGACTGGGCCAAAAAAATTGACTATTTTTTTTTTTGAAAGATATATCGAGAATATCATTCAGAATGAAAAAAAAAAAAAATTTCGTAAAAGTTTGAGCCCTTAATATCAATTTTAAGATCGCTAATTTTGATTTTTAGTCATAATTTCATGTTTTGCGTCAGAACTGACAAAACATTGAAGTAAAAAAAATTCATTTTGACTTACTTTTATATAAAATTAAATTCCCTACAAAAAAGGTCTGATTGAAAATTTTCGTCAGACAAGCCGTTTTTGAGTAATTAAGCTTAATAAATTGTTATTTTTCGTTAGTTACAAAATTCCAAATTAAAAAAGTAAAATCGAAGAAAAATAACAATTTATTAAGCTTAATTACTCAAAAACGGCTTGTCTGACGAAAATTTTCAATCAGACCATTTTTGTAGGGAATTTAATTTTATATAAAAGTAAGTCAAAATGAATTTTTTTACTTCAATGTTTTGTCAGTTCTGACGCAAAACATGAAATTATGACTAAAAATCAAAATTAGCGATGATAGCCCTCTTAAAATTGATATTAAGGGCTCAAACTTTTACGAAAATTTTGTTTTGTCATTCTGAATGATATTCTCGATATATCTTTCAAAAAAAAAAATAGTCAATTTTTTTGGCCCAGTGTAGTGTACCTACCATAGAACGATTTTTTAAAATTTTGAATTTCTCATTATCAGCATAACAGATTTTAATGAAATTTTTTAGAGAGAAGCTTCTAAAAATGTTAAAAAACATTGCATTTCAAAACTTTAAGAAAAATATTGTTTTTTGAAATTTGAAAAAAAAATCTATTTTTTTTTTTTGGAAAATTTAATATCTCGAAAACAGCTCAATTTCTTTTCTTTGTAAACTTAATTTTTATTCGAACAATAATAAAACCTTTACATTGGCGTACCAAAATTTTTTCTTAAAAATGTTTTTTTTACATAAAAGCTTATTTTTTTAAGAAACTATTCTACTTTTACCTCCAATTACTAAAGAAGTTGTTTTAGTCATTTAAAACATTAATTTTATGCTTGCGAACAGTTTTTCTCTAGTAACAATTATTTTTGAAATTGTTAGACTATTACATAGGAGCAAGTTCGTGCGACCCAGTCGTGCACTTTATTTATTTGCGATTGCGAACTGAACACATTTAATTTTTCAAAAACGTTAAAAAGAGGAGCGCCTGATAAATAATTAGCCCCGGGTATCAAAAATTCTTAATCTTATCAGGGGTTGGAGCACTTGGGGGATAGCTTCTTGGATTTTCGATGCGTCAACTCCTCGACGCATCGTCTCTGAGAGCATGGACTCCTAGCGCCCCGGGTTATTGGGGGTTGGCTCGCTTGGGGTTTAGGACGCTCTGGGTTATGAGGGGTTGGCTTGCTTGGGTTTTATATCTTTTTAGGGGGCCTCAAATTTGAAATAGCCCCGGGTCCCCATTTTCTTTAATCCGGGCCTGGGTGTATCAAGGTTAAAATCGAAACAGCAAATGTTACAATTAATCTTCCGAAGCAAGCGAGTAATAGGTTTGTGGAGCTATTAGAGGTAGATACTGTGGGTTGGCAGATAGAAGAGACGAAGATTTCTTAGATATCGGGAAATTAGTGTTAAAAGAGATGGAATTGTAGAGAGTTCTGCAGTGAACAGATCCTGAAAGCAGTCGATGAATGAAGCAAATGTCGCTTATTGATCTTCGTTCTTCCATTCAAGTATTCAGGTTCATCAATAGAAGTCTGGATCGATATGGAGGTAGAATCAATGATTATTCTAAGACAGACCAAGAAGGGCACAATATAGGAAACGACATTGAATGCTCTCGACTCTGGATATATACAGCTGCGGTCAAAATAATAGTAGTGAACCTTTTAACACAACAAAAGCTGAAATAAGTTAATCTACTAATTTTGAAGAATTAAATAGTCATCTGATTATCAAACTAATGTTTTTTAGGGTTTTAATTTCAGAAAAAAATCATTTTTAAATTCCATAAATTAGTTGGTAACTTCAAATCTATTTAAGTCATATAGAAAAACAGCGGTCTAAAAAATAGTAGCGCATTCAAAATCTACCTTTAAATATTACAACAAGGAAAGCTAACAGACAATTTCTACTATAAGTGATAGTCGAGTGATTGAACGTTAAATTAATGTTTAGTTGCATGTCCATTGTTAGAAATAACAGCAACACAACGACGCACGTTGCATCGAACTAATAAGATTTTCACATCTTTCTACAGGTATGGACCTCCAAGACTGCTGTATAGCTTCCCAAAGGGCTGTATTTGTATAGTTGGCTTACAACTAGCAACATACTTCTTGACATCGCACCAAAGATTTTCTATAGGGTTGAGGTCTGGGGACTGCGCAGGCCACTCCATGACATTAACCCTCTTTTCTTGGAACCACTGCTTCGCAAGTTTACTTGTATGTTATTAAAGAGGTCTAATGATTTTTGAGAGAGGAAGAGAGAGTGTGGAAGAGCATATTTTGGAAAAAGCATGAAAGGGTTCCAACAGGAAGACAAAATTTTTTTATGTAAGATCCCGAAGAAGAATCAATTGTTTTTAAAGAATTTTCCTTTATTTAAATTGGAATAAAATAAAATGTGGGTGAGATATCATTGGAATTGGTTAATTGGTTCGCTTTCTCGGCATGTGGGCTTATGATTTATTGCCATAGACCTGTGACTTAAGAAAACCACACAAGAATAAGTCTAACTGTCGTCTGAAGTCGTTTGCATTAAGAGTGGTCTTTGTTCCTTGAGGAATTCCAGCGTTGATTCCCTTGGTTGATGATACATATATGTTTTGCTACTTGTACATAAAAAAAGTCTATGGGTTAGAAAATTTTTGATTATTCTTACCAAGTGATTAGGAAGTCCAAGTTCCGATAGTTTGAATAGTAATTTTCATTTGGTTTTTGAATTATCCCCCAAGTCGATCAGTTAGAAAAATTTTGTCCGCAATCGTTGCCTGGGTCACTTTCTTTTTTTCCAAACATATTAAAAGTCAAAACATCGTAAGAGTACATTGTGCTGACTTACAAGAAAAAAACTTTAGATGGGATGACCTTTTCATGACAAAATATGTTTTTCAAAGACTCGGCACATTTTGGTGAAAGACGGCACACTTGTAAAAAAAAAACTAAAGCAGTTGATAATCGAAGCCAGATCACTAGCACGACAGTCGAACTTATAAACTATTAACCCAAGGGGGCATCTACATAGTTTTCTTAAACTATTATGCTTCGAACACTCTTCGTTGCAATTTAAATGTTGAATTCCACAAGATTTAAAAAAAATCACAAATTTTATTTTATTTTTCCCAAAGGTGCACATTAACTCAATAAAAGCAAGAATTAAATAACAGACAAAAATATACATCATTACTTCTCGAAGTCATCAATCAAATTCCTTGCAAGCCAATCATCATCAGATAGGTTCACAAATGAAGGATTTTCTAATGCCATAGACAATATCATACAAAATTGTTGGTGCCAAACCTTATCCTGTCTTGACTACAAATCGAAAAATTATAAAAAAAAAAGAGTAGAAACCCAAAAAAATCATTTGAATCAGCAACATTTTTATAGAAGTCCTAAAACTCTCCTTCGTCCCCGCAGGACGTTAATCCATTCACATTTTATGCAAACAATAACATACCATAGCGAAATATTCATTTATTTTGACAACCGGAATGATTTATTAGCCGTAAGTAATTTGTAAGTAAAATCTTAGACCAGTTATTCCTTTCGACGTCTCATTGATATTCCTTACTGTTCGGTCTTCTCATCCTTTAAGCTACGTATATGGAATGGATGTCCAGGGAAAGTTCAAGGGAGTCGATCTAAGGACCTTTTCTATATGTTAAAGGCGCATAGGAGATATATTATGGAGAATGGTCAAGTGGTATCCTCAAGTGAATCGAATGGGACTAGAAAAGTCAGTCATCAAAGGGTTGGAGGATTCTACTTTGGTCCTCAGACTCTATCTGTTCCTTAAACAGTTTCATAAAAGTGGTTGAATTTCTTGGGGGTAATTCAATGCTGAATTCCCCCGAGGGTATATCACATTTTCTATAAATGAATGTGTGTTTAATAATATTAAAAAGAACAAGAAAAGGTTGTATGTGCGGTTAACCGGAACTTTATCCTAAATGTGTAATGTGTATAGGTATGGTTTTAGTTTTTTACTTCGATGATGATTGTGTCCCCTAGAGTTATTCCTCAGGCTTGATGTTGCTTATTGTAATATTGTAACTCACAAATGATATGGGAATGTGCGTAAATTGTTTATTTATGCCGATTAGGTGATCTTTACTGTAAACGGATGTGTTTTTGAAATGTGACAAGCAATCAACATTTTGGGTTTCTTGGATTAACATAAAATTCGGTACGGGAAGGGAATAATGGTATATTTTTTAAATAAGTGTGAATTGATGAACGTAATTAATTTCAGATTAACTTTTAGAATGAAATAAACATAGATTCTGCAGTGAGAAAGTGCCGGATGTCATGGAAAAATCGTGTTTAGTCGAATTTTATTCGTGTGCAATGGTTCCTGACTCTTGGTTTGTATGACTAAAATACTCTTCATTTGTTGGTATTTTATACCGCTGCTTATAAGTTACTAAAATTATAGGAATGAACGTCTGAAATATTGCAGAAATATTGACAATTTGAGAATCGTGCAAACTAAGCATTCGAAGACTACGAATTAAGGTAAATATCTCGTAGATAAAGGTTATTTTGTTAGAAGAAAAATCTAAAGCTACGCCAACCAAGTGTGCTCTGCTTAGCACTTCTGCATTTATTTGATATGATTAAGGTCTTGTGTAAAGTTTCCTAGATTATTCTAAAAAGAGCTTAATTCACTAGATTCTCTTAATGTTCAAGCTCGAAGAAACAATGATTGTTAAGAGTTATTATTCTTTTGATTTCTCCACTTGTTTTCAATTTTATTTAGTCAAAATGGTAATTATATGGCCGCACGATTTTAGCACCTTATTTCAAGGAATTGAAAAAAAACCAAAGTAAACCACTTAAAAGGTAAGATCATCATGATAAGAACTTACCAAGTTTCCATAAGCGTCCATCTGAATGATGCAAAAACGGTCATAAGATCTGAATAATTTTATTAATTGGTCAATTATAGATCAGCAAATAGACCTAGCGAATGCGGGCTGTTAACTGGCAGGATTTTTACTTTAACTTTTTGCAACTGATAAAGAAATGTCTATTGCTGAAATGAATGACCTTTTGTATGGTACACTCACATATTTTCTACAAATCTTAGCCTTATGCTTATAATCACTGTTTTACGATTATTGTTACTTATTTAAGCAATGTTCTACTGAAATGGCGAGTTGCATTCACCCCCTGAAAAAATTTCACCGTAATACTCTTGCCACTGGGAATGCTCATCAATATACCCTTGAGCCAAACTTTGGACGTACAGTTAAGTACAGAGATTATTTCTTTTGCCGTACGACTCGAATGTGGAATACCTTAACCGACTCTGTTTTTCCTCCCCGCTTTCTCCTACTCAATCCTCCCACTGTTTCCTAAATGTTCGCACTGTGTTAAACCAACATTTAAAGGGAAGTCATAATCCCTTGAGTGCGCGTTGATTATAAAAAAAATCTCTAACGACCTTGAATAACAATTTCTATTCGGCTGACTTATTACTTTAATTAGTTGATCTTCTTTGACATTTGTTTACCTTTTCGATGACACTTGAATTTATTATTTTTTATTTCTTACTTGTGACTTATAGGTACTAGAAGGCAAGTTATGCATTCGGAAAAAAAATCGAACTCGAGATTTTGATCAAAGTTGACATTACGATGATAGCGAAGACCAAAAAAGTGGGTCTGGCAATTCTGTCTGTTCGTTCGATCGCAGCTAAACGGCTCGGCCGATTTCAAACTTCAAACTTGGTAAATATGGGTTTTAATTTTTTCCCCCCGGATGTTTTTTGATTTGATTTTTTAAGACCAAAAATAACGGTACCTGCCATACGAATTTTTTTCGAAATTTTATAAACATTTTTTTTTCTCAAAAACTGTTCGACAGATTTTAAAAACAAAAATACAAAAAAAATTCATTTAATTATAAAGCTAGGTATTGGTCGAAAAAAAATTTCCGAAAAGTGGTTATTGAGGGTATCCACCATGGAACCATTTTATTTGTTTTTGATTTTCTCAAAAACGGTACAACCGATTTTTATAATTTTTTTTGCTAAAGCTCCCCAAAAACATAACTAAAATTTTGTACTCAAATTTTCAAAAAAAAAATTTTTGGATTTTTAAAAAAGGCATTTTTTTTTCAAAACTCAATATTTCGAAAACACCATGCTAGATTTTTTTAAAACTTGATAAATAAAAGTTTCACAATATGAACTACAAGATGTGAGAAAAAAAAATTATTTTACCTAGAAATAAAGGTACCTACCATACAAATGCTAAAAAATTAAAAAAAATGGTTTTCCAAAATTGTATTTTTCTCGAAAACGGTGCCTAGAATTTTGATAAATTTTTTTCTATATGAAGGTTTTTATAATACAAATTCTATATACTACTGAAACAAATCAGCCAAGTAAAAGACTTAGCACTATTAATGGACTTGTTGAATTATTGATTCAAAATACCTTTTTCGGACAAGGTCCTCACAGTCAACTGATGAGTCCATGTGAGATCATCCGGACAAAACGCCAATTTTTGTGGACTAAAGGCCAAAAAAGCTATTTTGAATCAATACATTTTTTTTCTTTCAATTAATTTTTACGATCTTTAATTTAATAAAAAAAATTGAAATTAAGATATTACAGCTAGTACCTACCATAGAACCATTTTTTCGAATTTTGAATTTCTCATTATCCACATAACGGATCTTAATAAAATTTTGTATAAAGAAGCTTCTAAAAAGTCTAAGACACATTGCATTTCAAGACTTTAAAATAAATATTTTTTGAAAAAAAAAATCTATTTTTTCTTTTTTTGAAAATTCGATATCTCAGAAACGGCTCAATATTTTTTTAGTAAATTTTATTTTTATTCGAACAATAATAAAAACTTTAAATTGGCGTACCAACATTTTTTCTTAAAAAGCTTTTAAAAAGTTTGTGTATAAAAGCTTTTTTTAAGAAACCGCTACAGCGACTTATAATTTTTGTTCTTGCATAAATTCATATTTGGATAGCATTCTGTTTTTGTCTCTTACTACTAAAAGAATTTAAAAATTAATTTTATCCTTATGAACAGTTTTCTCTAATAACAATCGTTTTTAAAATTCCTAGTCTATTTCATAGGAGCAAGTTCGTGCGACCCAGACGTGCATTTCATTTCTTTTAGTTTCTTAATTTTCGAATTTTATCCCAGGTAATGGGGGGACACGGTATATTCTTCGGTAACGGCCAATTTTTCTTGTATTTTGTTCTTTATGTTTCCCCGTTAGCATTTTCTAATCTATGTATAATCTCTCTGTGATAGCTTTATTTTATTTGAAAAAAAAAATTGGGACTTAGACCTAGAAAGTTTTGAATCAAAGGTTTCCAAAATAAAAATAATTTTAAGTCCTTATTTTGTCAAACAAAATCTTATATTTTATTTTTGGTTCTTTCGCTTGTTTTACTTCAGTTCTTTGTTTGAATGCTCAAACAAATAGTTTTACTAATTACTAATTGTTTAATAAACAAAACTTCTGGCACCCAGTTTTAGTGCTCGAGTAAACCCTGTACTTGTGCTTCTCACATATTCATTTTTTAGCTATTTTTGTCATATAACGAATTAGATTAGAACCCATCTTACTGCTACTGGTTGACAATACCTTTTGTATTGTAAGTTGTTAATGCTTTTCATAATAATCGATACCATCGTTTTGACAGCTGGTAGTTTTTGATTCTGTGTTTATCTTGTATTTTCTTGTCGTTTGACATTTGGTCATTTGTTTAATAGTTAACTTCGTTTATAAAAATTTAAATAAATCCTTTGAGAATGGCGCCCAATGAGAGGTTTTTTTATATTTTATATTTGTGGAAGGAAAAAGAGGTTTCGAGTTTCACTTTTTCTAATATGTATTAGATCTTTAAGAATCGTGTAAATAAAAACAAAATAAAACAACAAAATCTACTACATACTTATAATTGAAAGTGGAAATAGTGCTTAGTGTTAAGGTATTAGTATGATACTACTTATCAATTTTGTAACTTCAAATCAGTTTTCTATACTTTTCTTAATTTTCTAATTAATTAATTAATTTTTCTAATTAGTATTGTGCTTAAGCTATTTTAATAGTAGCAGGGCATTTAAGTTGAAGTGAAAATACTATACGTCGCCCGAGAATTGTTTTGTCGTAAGCGCCAAAATGCACTTTTTTAACTGGAGATGCAGTCCTATGTATTTTTAGCTGCTCTTTTCATTCCTGTTTTCAGATTTTGCCTAACGTTTACCGTTGCTGAGATAATTAGTATGCATTTTGTCGTATATCCGCAAAATAAGTACTCCCTTGCTATTGTTTTGTAGTAAACGCCAGTTTTTGGGATATACGACAAAAAGTCCATGTATTTTTCTGTTATTTTTTCTTTACTATTGTTTTGTCGTACGTCAATAGATTCAAAGAGACTATAAGACTGATCATACACATACAACACAAATGAAAACAGAAATATTCCGGTTTGGTTTGTCGTACGTGCATACAGATTTTAACTGGCGACGGAGAAAGTATAAATAGAAGACCGATCAAAAATAAAATTCCAGTCGTCTGCAAAATCTTGTTGAGTAAGGTCGTGACTCTGCCTCGTGTGTATTGTGCTTTAAATGGATTCCCCGGTCAGGGCAATTTCCAAGGAAATACTTTCGTAAGTACCTGATCTAACCATATTGTTAATTTTTTTACTTCGTAACATAATAATACTGTAAATTTTTATTTATTTAATCTTAGACTTATTGATGAAATAGTTCCAAACGAAGTTGAATTTGCGGAAAACGTTGAATCTGATCTAGTGTTATCCGAGAGCGATTTTGGTAAGTTAATAATTTTTGTTATTGTTTTTAAATTTAAAAATTAATAAATTCATTTTTTTGATATTAATTGATTTTTTAGATAGTGACGACACTTGCAAAGATCCTGATTTTATTCCACCACTTGAAGAAAAGGAATTTGAATCTGATGTAGGCGAAAATGTACAACCCATCTTAGAACAACTCCCTGTAAATCAGAATGTAGATTCCCTTTTGGATCTACCGGTAAATGAAAGCTTTCGGAGCATACCTTCCGAATACTTCGCATCATCAGGTTAATAAAATTTGCAATCAGGCCAGGAGTTTTTACTATTTTGTTTTTTTCATTTTTATAAAATAGATAGTGACTCTTCTCCAAAAAGAACAAAAAAAGAGCAAGGCAACCTGAATTGTGGAAAAGTCACATCCGAAAAAAACTTGGAGAATCAGGGCAGGAGTATTCAAATATAAAGGGAAAATTCATGCAGGAAAGGAGCATAAAACCACCATGCAAAACAAGCTGCTTTTATTTCTGCTCCCAAAATTTCTCCAACGAGGACAGAAAACGAATTCATAGTTTTTTTTGGAAGTTGACTGATGCTGAGAAGCCGGCTTTTTATTGTAAGTACATCAACAAAACCCATGTTGAAAGGCGTAGAAAAGAATCCACTATCAAAAAAAATACGTTCAAATACTATTTTCAATCTAAAGACGATAGAATACAACAAGTCTGCAAATTATTTTTTCTTAACACCCTTTCTATTAGTGAAAGAAGAGTATATTATTATTTTAAAAATTTACAAGAAAAAGGCTGCCCTAAACCAATAAAGAAGGGTCAAAATGTAAAAAAAGTAACTTCTCCTGATCAAATTAAAGCAGTTCGGGATCATATTGCAAGCTTCCCAACTATAGATTCGCACTATTGCCGCGCTAATACAAGTAGAAAATATTTGGAAAGCTATCTGAACATTAACAAGATGTATCAGCTATATAAGGAAGCATCGATTAATCCCGTCAAAGAGCATATTTATAGGAGGGAATTTAACTATGGCTTTAACTTGTCATTTTATAAACCAAAAAAAGACCAGTGCGACCGTTGTTTAGTTTTCAAGGCAAACACTAGCCCAAATACTGCTGAAATTAATGAATTTAATAAACATAAAAATGGAAAGGCATCTATGAAGGCAGAGAGAGATCTTGATCGTCAAAACATTGACCCTAACCATGCCATTGTGTGTTTTGACCTTCAGAGTGTCTTTGCTCTCCCAAAAGGTAACGCGTCTTCATTTTTTTATAAACGAAAATTAAATGTTTATAATATGACAGCAACACTTTGTTTGCCAGAAAACCCAAAAATAACGTACTGTGCCATTTGGAACGAGTTGCACAGCGGCCGTTCTGGTGATGATATTGCAAGCTCTATTTCAAAAATTCTTAATCAAATATTTTCTGATAATCCTTCTATTCAAACTCTTACTCTTTGGAGTGACTCGTGTGTCCCCCAAAATAAAAACAAGGTGGTGTCAACTGCTTTGCTTTTCCTTCTTCAAAATCAAACTTCCTTAAAAGTAATACAGCAAAAATTTTCTGAGCCAGGACATTCCTTGATTCAGGAAGTAGACTGCGTACATAGTTCAATTGATAAGTACCTTCGAAACTTGGAAGTATTTAGTCAGCTTTCGCTTTTACGACACCTGAAAAATATGAACTTTCAAAATGTTAAATTAAAGTTAATTCAAATGCTGCCAAAAGATTTTATGGCATTTTCCGCAAGAGCGACTCAATTAAACTTCGCATTTATTCCATTCAGTAAGATTAAATTTTTAAAATATAACAAAGAAGATCTTTTTACACTTTTTTTCAAAACGAGTGGTAGAGATCTTGATTACAAACGTTGTTCAATATTAAAGAGATCAACTAAATCAAGCCTGGCAACTCCAAAAAATTTATTTAGTCAAAATCTTCAAGTTGTCAATAAATCAGTATCCATATCAAAGGAGAAACTGAATGATATAAAAAGCCTCTTTATATTTATGCCAAGGGCAGATCAAGACTATTACCAAGCATTGTTTAGATCAAAAGCTTAGAATAAAATGATGAATTTTATTATAATTTAATCTTGATTTCTTTTTTGATCTGAAGTACTATTATAATTATCTAAGTTCATGGGTATAGAATGACTTTGTGTTTATTAAACGAAATGTTATTTTCTTAATCTCATAGATTAACCTTTAGTCATAGTCATAGGATGACTTATTAATTGTTTATTAAACAAAATGTTATTTTGATCTTATAGATTAATTTTTATATTTTATGTAAAGGTACTCAAAGTTAATTTTTTGTAGACCAAAACTGCCCTTTATCAAAAGACTGCTTTTAATAAAAAATGTATTTTAACGTTTATTAATAAATAAAAACGGACTGATAATTTAATTTTGACTTCTTTTGTTACCTGAAGTATTATAATTATTTTGAAGTTATTTACTTTGACTTTGTGTTTATCACATTATTACTTTGTGTTTATTACACGAAATGTTATTTTCTTAATCTCATAGACTTACC
Organism: Chrysotoxum bicinctum; assembly: GCA_911387755.1. Taxonomy (NCBI): domain Eukaryota; kingdom Metazoa; phylum Arthropoda; class Insecta; order Diptera; family Syrphidae; genus Chrysotoxum; species Chrysotoxum bicinctum. The sequence goes on from OU426990.1 coordinate 29,869,334, forward strand.
TTGATATCTTATAGTCATAGAATGACTTTTTTGTTATTTTTTATTAAACAAAATGTTATTTTGAACTCATAGATTTGTTTTTATTTTATTTTATTTATTGATTTTTCTTGTAAACCAAAACTGCCTTTAAGGAAGAAAAGTATGTTTGTAATGTACATTATTATGTATTAAGGTATATTTAATAAATAAAACGGATTACAAACATTGAATATTGAGTTTTTTTTTTTTGAAAAGATTCCCATACCAATTCATATTGAAATATACTATACGCCTGAATATTGGAATGTCGTAAGTTAGTTTACTTTGTCGTACGTGTATGGGATCGAAACAAAAGCTCATTTTTATGGCGTATACGACAAACTAATTTTGGGTTAAAACCTCTATAATTTGAAAACTAAAAGTCACTTTACAGTTTTGAATACATTTATAAGTAGAAGATATTCCACAGAATATTCTATTAAAAATGGAAAAAACTTCAGCGCTCAGTTTTTTTTTTTATAGCAACGCAAACCTTGAAATGCGATTTCCCAAAATCATGAAATTGGCGTATACGACAAAACAATTCTCGGGCGACGTATAGTTGCGTATCCAACAAATGGATCTTAAATGCCTTTTGTATTCTGTCTACTTTCACAATCTTCTATTTTCCCAAAGGACCTAAAATTCATAAATTCATGCATATACTATAACAACACCCATTTGCCATAATTAAATGGTTTTCTCCTTAATCCTTTTCATAGTTGCCTAATTGATATTGCCAATATCTTCGATTAACCTAAAGTCCCATAAGGCCACAAGTTAAACCAAACAAATGCCACCCCAAAATATATTCCAGATATACATAGGTACTTATACAATTTAACTTCCCTCTTCCTTAAGGAACAATCACATATGATTAATCGATTGTTTTTGACTATTAAGAAACTGCCATCCTGACATTATTTAATTGATTGATTTTGAAAAGTTTCTATCTCGGATAGTTTCCGAAGAAATACAATTACTTTTCACCCTTTATCCCAAAACATACAAAAAAAAAAAATCAACAATGCAACCGCAAATAATTTTGGTAATTATTTTCAAACACAAACTCACATTTCTACATGTATAACTAGGTATAGGACGAAGTAAGAAAAAATTGTCAATTTATCACGTAGATTTTTCATTTTGGAAATTACCCATAAAGAATCTAAGTGTAACTGATGTCCTTTTTTTTTTTTAAAAAAAAAAAGAAACAATTTTGAACCATGACACAATGGAGTCATATAGAGAGAGAGAGTTTTAAATTGATTTACACACTCAAATGAAACAGAAAGAAAGGAACACAAACAAAAACAGAATACAACAATAGTTTGTAGTTAGGTTACACATATTGTAAGGATATGTTCTACATATGAAAAGTAACACCCGGGGAATAGAAGAATCAAAGGAAGGATATTCATGTCAGTTTTTTGTTGGAGTAAAGAAATAGTTCCACACAAACAAAACACACAACATATTTGGGGGAATATCCTGGTTATCTTTTGTGCTGGCGACAAAGTATCATGTCCTAGGGAAAATCTGATAAAATGTCATACTTTGTATATGGAATGGACTGCTTTTTGAGAACCCCTATCATATGCGGGTCTTGTGAGTTAACAATACAGCATAAGCAAAGTGCACAGGTAGATTGGGTATTTTGAAATTTTTGATTAGGAAAGTGATCCTTTCAACGTTTGATTTGAAAATAGCTTACCCATCATGTGGTGTTGTTGGTTTTTTTTTTTTTTTTGTAATTTGTTATGTTAAAGGGAAATTGTATTTTTTTTTTGAGGGCGCCGGATTGGTCATAGTTCGTCAACCTCAATTTATTTGTCTGTAAATGATGACTTGAAAGGTTGAATAAATTTTAATTGAATAAAGCTGAGGACGATTCTTAAAAAAAATTGGTGTTCAAATTGATATCGCCGTATGTACTATTGTATTTACACAGACATAGAGTCAGGGTGCCTTTGAATTTTTAAGAATAGAAAATATATCACTATAAAGTCAGCAAGACACATGCTAAAAAAAAAGCCAGAAATTTAAAAAAAATCGTACTGTTCTAGTAAAACTTACTAATGAGGAGTGACTTTTTAAAAGGATATTGAGATGTTGTCGCTTTTTAATGTCATTTTAATGTTTAAGTTTTGAAAAATTTGATAAACAAAAGGGCGGAAAAAAAGTCTGGGCCGTTCCATCTGTCCACCCACATCGAAAAAAAAATATTTTGATGTTAACGTACGTAAATTTTGTACCAAATGAAGGTACTACTGTCCTATGTATAAATCATGGGTCGGACAAACTTTAACATTATCAAAATTCAAAAAATGCGTCCGACTACTTTATATAAAATCCTCACTTTTAAAAAGTACCTAATGGTTTTGTTTCGAAAATGATGCCAAACGATGGCCTCTGAAAAATACGAATTTTCTAACTAATGATGTAGGAAGTCCCGTTTTGTCCACCAAAAAAAAAAACAGATTTTTTTTTATATCAAAACTACTTAACGCGAACTTGTAGAAACTTGAAATTTTGTCAATAATTAAACTGTGCTAAAGCGATTTTAGACTTTTCAAGTGATCTCTTAAATTTTCAATTTACTGTACAAAACCCAGTTTTAAGTAAGTTTTTGAACTTAACGATTTTTAACCCAGTTAATTTTTGACTAACATCAAGTTTCTTTACAGTTTTGAAAAAATTATTTTTGAAATTCTCTTGAAACCTAAGTGCTTTTCTACGCGTTTAAGACATGTAAAATTTTTGGTTTAAAATTAAAAAGTAAAGAATTTTTATCATTTTTTCGGATTTTGAAGACAGTTTTCGCGAAATATTTGAATAATTTTTTGTTTTTTTTTTATCTTTTATTGTAAAGTGCGTTTATTAATGATTAAATATTGTAGAAGTTACATTTTTTTTTGTAAAAGGTTGAGGTCTAGAAATTGTGGGGCCATTCCACCAAAATATCCCTTTTTTCCTGGAACAACTGGTTCGCAAATTTACTTGTATATTTTGTGCCATTGTCTTGCTGAAAGACCGATTTCCGCGATATTTCATCTTCAGCGTAGGTGAACATAACTACCTGCTCCTGCATGATCTTTACATATACACATGCTGATCAATATTACCTTTAATTTAGTGTATAGGATCGGCACCATAGAATAAGAATATGGCCAACCCATTATGCTGAAATCTCAATGTTAAGCTGGCTTTGGTGTACATTTTGGATTGGGTATATTCTGTGTTCGGATACCCTCCTTCATATTCACGAAAGCTCTTTCCACAATAATAAACTATTTTGAACTCGTCTGACCACGGAATATTTCTCCAGTTTGATGCAGGTCAACTAAGTTGTATTTTGTTAGTTTTAATTTTTTATAAACATGGTTTTTGTTATGGAAGGTACAAAACATATCTTTAATTTCAGATTTCATTATTTCGAAAACCCCATGCGCGATTATTTTTTTTAAATTTAACAGATTAAAGTTTTTTTTTAATACAGTCTATAAAAAATCGCAGAAAAAAAATATTTTATCCAAGATAAGAACGGTACCCACCGCATAAAAATGTAAAAAAAAGATTTTTAAAAGTCTTTTTTTTTCGAAAACGGCACTTAGAATATTGATAAGTTTTGTATTCGTACAATTATAAAAATATAAAGTTGGGGATACAAGATTTTGTCATAAGTCTGTTTTAAAACGTTTTTATGCAGAGTGTCCTTTAATTCGTGTGCCATACTTTGGGATGTACAATAAAGTCTGATTTTTAACTTTGACATCACTTTTTGACGATTTAAAAAAGCCTAACTTTGGTGTACCTTGACCCATTTGAGGTCAATTTCTGTCAGTACTAGTAGTAGGGGCCTCATTTTGATTTTTTTTAGAAGAAATACTAACCTTTAAAACTACGGTTAAATTGAGCTGATGCATTTTAAGGGTTGCCAGATATTCAATTCTAAATGATGTTCAATTTTTCTTGCCCGAGCAAAATTTTGATTTTGAGGTCAATTTTTTTCAAAAAATGCGTACCTAATAAACATAAAGTTTTCTTATTTTTGCCTGATGAACAAAACAATAACAAAAAAACTCATTAATAAGTGCACCAAAAAAAACAATACATTTTATAAGACTTAAAAAAATATAAAACAGTTAAAATTAAAAAAAATGATTTTTTGCCCTGAGGTGTAATGGGTTTGAATAAAACAATAATTTGTGTGGTTTTAAGTAATTTTTTTATTTTATGTACACACAAATACAGTCATAATAACTGCTCAAAGTGCCCTCCTGCGTTTTGAATGCATGCTAGAGCCCGTTTTTGAATTCCATTTTGAATGTTTATTCTTGATAACTCTTGCCTTACTTTTAGTGATCCTTCCAAAATACGTTGTTCTAATTCAGTTGTTGTTATCTCAGATGAGTAAACGATTTCTTTCATTCGTCCCCATAAAAAAAATTTAGTACAGTGAGATCGGGAGATCTTGCAGGCCAGTGAATTGGTCCATTCAGCCTATCCACGGATCACCGTATTCTTCATCCAGCCAATCTTTAACTTCACGACCATAGTGGACCGGAGCACCATCTTGTTAGAAATATGATGAAGCTAGTTGAATCAGTGGAATATCCTCCATTAGGTCTGGTTGATTATTTTGTAAAAGCTCCAGATAGTTAGTAGAATTAAGTTGAAATTCCCGGTTAATTTATTTTCAATTACACCTGCTCACATATTGACACTGAATATGTGCCTTTCACAGGTGTATGGTGATAAGGATACATATTTTCTTTAGCGGTATACTGAAAATTCTGTGTTTGGAAACATTAAACTGTAGAGCCAAGCGTCTTATGCTGATGGAAGGATCGATTTCAACAGCTGTCAGTATTCTTTCATCGATCGAAACTCTTCTTGTGCTTGCAGCTCCCGCGTTAGGTCTTGAAGTTAAAATTGATACAGTTTCTCGGAGCTTTCGAAAAGTATTGCCTAAAAACTATCAAGTCTTGGAAAACCTCTCCAATTGTCAAGTGCTGCAATAAAAGTAGGTAAAAAACCCAAAATTCGATTTTGCACCTGTTTCAGATGTTCCCAAGTATCATAAAATGTATGGGCTTATCGGGTGCACTAAATTATGAGTTTTTTTTTATTATTGTTTTGTTCATCAGATAAAAATAAGAAAACTTTATGTTTATTACGTATTTTTTGAAAAAAATTGACCTCAAAATCAAAATTTTTCTCGGGCAAGAAAAATTGAACATCATTTAAAATTGAATATCTGGCAACCCTAAAAATGCATCAGCTCAATTTAAACGTAGTTTTAAAGGTTAGTATTTCTTCTAAAAAAATCGAAAATGAGGTCCCTACTACTAGTACTGACAGAGAAATTGACCTTAACATATGTCAGGGTACACCAAAGTTAGCCTGTTTTTAAATCGTCAAAAACTGATGTCAAAGTTGAAAATCAGACTTTACTGTAGAACAATTTTTTTCTTAGAATATGACCAAGAATCGCATCCCAAAGTCTGGCATACGAATTCCTGGACACCCTGTATAAAAGCTTATTTTTTTTAAACCAATACAACGATTAATAAATTTTGTTTTTGCAAAAGCTAATATTTGCTTGAGAAATCACTTAAGTTAGTTAAGTTAAGTTAACTTTATTGAGGCAAATAAACTTAGTACAATTTCAATTACAATCTTTTTAGTTTTGTTTTTGGTCGACTTAAAGATATGCCTGACTGTATAAGAAAATTACAAAATGTTTAAAATATTATCAAAGTTCATAAAAATAAATCATCTAATAAAAATATTTTTAACTTTTGTTCCCTTGCTCCAGGCGAACTATAACTATTGGGAAATCACATGGCATCCTGTGTTGAGCTCCAACTGCTAACAGAGAAATTTTTTCCTTTTCTTCTCTGATCTTGTAGATTGTATTAAGAAACTTTATCTGTCAAATTTTGAAAAATTTAAAAATCCAAAAAAAAGTGTTTTTAAAATTTAAATCCACAATAATATTCAAACTTTTGGGGAGCTTTGGTTTAAAAAAATGATCAAAATCGGTTGTAGAGTTTTCGAGAAAATCAAAAACAAAAAAACGGTTTCAAGGGCGGGTACCATTAATAACTATTTTTTTGAAATTTTTAACTAACTTAATACATTTTTTTTTATGTAGAACAGATTTTACAAAACAAAATATTTATTTCAGCAAAATTTTGTCTTACATTTATTTAAACATTAAAAACAATTTAAAATGTTGCTTTAGAAATCAAATGACATTCTGTGTTTTAGCTTAAACTTCTATAGGAGTTGTTTTAGCCATTTGAAAAAGAATTTCATACTTCTTCGCGTTTAAATTTCTTTTATTTTTTTATTTTAAACAGTTAAAAAAAAAACTCTGTCTTGGAAAATAAACTTCATGAGAAAGTAAGAAACTCTAAGAAGGTGAGTTGTTTATTTCTAAATTTTTTCAATAACAGTAAGATTTTGAACAAGAATCAATTTTCAAAAAACAAGATACCTAGGTACATCTGTTTTTTTTTTATTCCTCAATTATTCGATACAGCTTCAAGAAATACACAATTCAAAAAAGAGGCCCGTGCTTCTTATATCTTATGTACATACTTAACTTGAAAACAATGTAGTATTTTTTTTTATTTAAAACACAGATTTTTTACTCTAGTTTTTTTTTTTTAATTGCCATAAAAGGAATATTCTATCTGGATCTGTTTTCAGGAACAATTTTTTGTTCTTCCAGGACTTCAAAGAAAATTTCCGAATTCCATTTTTAACCAATAAAATGAGCACTTTGTTCAACGTACTAATTATGTGGAACTCGGAAATCATTGACCACTTCATATTCGAGTCGGTCAAAGGGCGGAATTATGTCTTAGAGTAATTACCATATATTCAAACAATAACTTCTCCACATTTTGTCCAATGTATTTGGAAGAAAAACACATAGATATTTTTCCTATTATATTTGTATAAGCTAATCAAAGCTGTGAGATTTTTTTGTTTTTCTTTTTTCGTTGCCTTAAGACTTAAGGTATTAGAATGATTTGTCATAATAACCCTCATAATTATGGTCATTATATATGTGAATGGCTGGCGACTACTGTTTCCTATAATAATACAAACAGAACGGTGTCTGAAGAGCGCTATTGACGGTCGTCGTGTCGTCGCCTGGCCTAATGATTATCCCATTTATTTATCGTTTTATCTTTTAAGAATGACCGCTGTATCTTTAAAATTTCATAATTTCAAATTAGAAGCAGAGACACACCTGGCTTATTATTATTAAATAAAATCCTATTTCGTGCCTTCATTTGATGAAAAGTAATCAGTATTCACAATCAAAGAGGAGAGGCGAGGTAGGTACTTAAAACACTGCATCGACATCGTGGCTAAAGACTTAAGTTCTAAGAGCAAATCTAAATTCTTAATAGCTATCAATGCTGTAATTTAAGAAGGGAGGCTTTGTAAAACCAATCAAAAGTCACAATCTTGAAATCTTGGCTTAATTTCTACACTGCAATACCTTAACTGTTGACTTTCGTAATCCAGGTGACTGATTAGGTTAGGGACATTTTCGCTATCTTATAAGTTAGAAAAGTAGAAAAAATGTGGTTCCTAATAAAAGGCTACAAATTATGGTGCCAGAAGGATACAAGATGTGGGACATTTTAATTTTGTTTCATTTTTTGTATTTTGTACATATGGACATTTTTTTAATATTCTATTTTTTGAAGTTCAAGATCGCTTTTTGAAAAGTATCTTCCTTAAGTCTAAGGAAAAGTATCTTCCTTAAGTCTAAGGAAGATACTTTTAAATGTGAGTCAAACAGTTTTATAAGCTTCTAAGACAAGTTCAAACTTTAAAACAAAATATTCATATCAAAATGCTTTCACAGATAAGAACATTTTCATCAAGTGGACAAACATTTGAACACGTGTGAGCTCTCAAAACGTATACCCACATCATAGTCAAGCCCTAATAGACCAGAACTGTCCTCCAAAACAAATCAACTCCCATCTAGAAGCCCATCAACTTGTATGTTCTTTCGAAAAACAAAAAAAATATCTCTACCAAGAGACAAACACTTGAACTTGTTTAACAGACAGAAACATTGTTAACTTCAAACAACACGCATGAATGATTATAGCAACGGATTGCACTCAAGAGCCAGAACATCAAGTACATTCATACATTAACGGATCGTGCAATTCAAAATTGGGAAAAGTACTCTTGGGAGCTTCGCATTAGGGAGCCCTTTTGGACCTTAAGTCAGTCAAGTGTAAAGATGTAATAACAATCGAATTACTACTTACTGATCGACTCGATAATGTCAAAATTAATTTGTTACACAAAATCTACAGAACAATCAAAAAGAACTACCAAATATAATTTAAACAAAAAAAAAAAACACAAACGAATTCAGACCTAAAGTTACGGATGCACGATTTGAGAATGCGGTAAATGTGGTTTTAGCAGCTCATTATTTCGATTAGCACATCCATAGCTGGGCACCGTTAATCAAACAGTTAACTTCGTTAATCGTTAATCCGCTACTAAAAAAGTTAGCTTCGTTAAACGTTAAAGCGTTAAATTTCGGAAGAATTAACGCAAGTTAACGTTAATCGTTAATCCGTTAACATGAGATAAAAAATACATTTTTTATATTTTTTTTACTCTGAGCACCGGCGCTAAGTAATGCCGGTCGTCCACTAGGCGATCAACGCACAAATTTCGAATTCAACGCATTCAACTCTCAAATTTATTTCCCCAACGACTATAGTGTACGAGGTTACTCAACATTTGAGTAAGTTGGTCAACTAGGTGTACGGAGCTATTCACCACTGGAATAAGTTTTAAGAGTTGATCAACTATAGGTGTGCGGGGTTAATCAACATACCAGAAAGTTTGTCAATTATGTGTACGGTGTTCCAAACGCATTTTGTTCAACTTTAGTTGCTCAACGTGAATTACGTAAGTTGCTGCACTAGTGTAAGAGGTTGTAAATTCGTTTATCCAACGAAAGAGTTGAATAAAAAGTTGAACGAAGTTGGTTGAACTTATCGCGCACATAGTGGACGACCGGCATAATGAAATGATCAAACGAAACGAATCTCTTCGCAGTTTTCTCACTCGCACGCGCCGTCAAAATATAATACGTACCTAGCTGTTTTTGTTTTAGCCACGCCGCGCCGCGCGGCACTTGCCTCATACTTGTCTGAACCTGTTTTTCGCGCCGCGCGGTAAATAGTAGGCATTTGATTAACGATTAACGGACTTAACGTGGATTAACGGATTTAACGTGTCCGTTAACATTTTTAAAAGTTAACTTAAAAGTTAATCCGTTAATTAAAATTTTAACTTCGTTAATTAACGATTAACGGATTAACGAGTTAATGCCCAGCTATGAGCACATCAATGGGATTTTCTTTCTGTTGATTTTTCATTGCTGAAATGTTTGAACAAAAAGTTAACACTTGAGGTTATCGGGCGATTGGGGCAATTTTATGGATCGGGAACTACGGATTTGTATTTGATTATTTTTGGTCAGCTTGCGGTCCAGCTTATAAGATGTTGTTCAAAAGTTCTATGTACCTACATCACTGCTTGAAAAACAGAGTATGTTTGTCTGTGTATGCAAAATTATGGCCACGAAATACAATTTATAGAAATTTAAGTAGGTTACGCGATTCTTTTGACGAGGAGGGTAGTGCCCTACATTCAGTTTTAATGACACTGACTTAGTCGAATGCAGTAGTTCTTATTTCTTAAGGTGTGTCCACACCAAAGAAACATTTCAGGAAACATTGTTTAAAAAACGTTTCTGAAATGTTTCCCATTTGTTTAAAAAACATTTCAGAAATGTTTCTGATTTGTTTTTTTGGTGTGGACGCTTTGAGAAACATTTCTGAAATGTTTCTTTGTTTCCGATTGTTTCCAGATTGAGTTGTCTGTAAATTTTTTTATCGCCTGTGTTGTACTTTAAGCGTATGAATTTTTTTTTCTACTTCATCTTTATCCCAATTTATATTTTCGTAAATTTCAGATATATCATTGGCTTTTTTGATTTTATTTTTGAAATTTTCGTCAAGAGTGGATCCGAGCGTCCAGACCAAAGAAAACATTTCAGAAATGTTTCTCTGTTTCTGAAATGTTTTTTAAATGTTCCTGAAATGTTTCTTAAATGTTTCTGAAATGTTTAAAATATGTTTCTTTGGTCTGGACACACCTTTAGGCTTTGTGTACTTAGTCCCCTTATAAAGGGTGGTTAAATTTTAAGGGCCGATGTTGAATGTGAACCACACCTAAACGTCAAGTTTTTTCTGTATTTCATTTGACATTTCTCAATTTCAGACTAATTCAATTTAAACCATGGAAGGATACACAATCGAGCAACGTGTTAAAGTTATTCAGACTTATTATGAAAATAGGCGTTCAAATCAAAATGCATATCGTGTACTTCGTGATTTTTTCGGTCAATTTAATCGTCCAAATGTGCGTACAATCGGAAAAATCGTGCAAAAATTTGAGCAAACCGGATCTGTAGGAGATGTGAAAACACCAGTGCATGCTCGTACAGCTCGTACTGTAGAAAATGTTGCTGCTGTTCGCGATAGTGTGGCTGAAGAGCCGCCCACCTCAACTTGTCGTCGTGCCCAACAATTGCACCTCTCACGCTCGTCGTTGATGAACATTATGCATAAAGACTTGCATTCACACGCTTACAAGGTTCAATTGACTCAAGAACTAAAGCCTCTTGACCATTTCAAGCGTCGTCAATGGTCAGAATGGTGGCAAGAAATGGCAACAGTGGATGATCAATTTTCGAAGAAAATCATCTTCAGTGATGAGGCACATTTTCACCTCAGTGGATTCGTCAATAAGCAGAATTGCCGCATTTGGGCGAATGATAAATCTTAGAGTGATTGTCGAAAAACGGTGCCGCTTGCCACACAGCTAACGAAACAATGGCTCTTTTGCGTGACAAATTCAATGGCCGTGTTATCTCACGTGGTGGCGATGTCAATTGGCCGCCAAGATCATGTGATTTGACACCGTTGGACTTCTTTCTTTGGGGTTATTTGAAAGAAAAGATGTACGTCGATAAGCCAGCAACAATTCGAGAGCTAAAGGATAGTAGTGTCGTGTGTTTTACGTGGATACCTGGCTATTACGCCTTTACCCCACGAGTGGCCTACCACCATCGGAGTCAGATTGAAGTCCTGACCATTAACCCCAAGATAGCCGAAGCCATCTTAGTAGCAAAGCTGTAACATGTTGTAGGCATGAAACACCTCTTGCTTAGAGTCGAGGTCTATCTACACCTCTTGAATCCAGGCACGCCTGGAAACCATACGTCTCCGCTATGGAATAAACCACAGCCACCACGATACTCCCGCTAGGGGGGCCTACCTCATAGATAGCCTGAAGAGAGCAAACACGCACGCGACAGCTGCACCTCACCATCCGAAGACAGAATAGGAGAGCCCGAAGACGATACGCTATTGTTCACAAACTTCATGGATTGCTCGCTTTGTATGCAACAGCTGCACTTCTCTATCGGAGATAAAATAAGAGAGCCCGAAGACATACTGCTCACTTTCCTTGGGCAACTATCTCCCGTGGCACCAGAATATAGCATCTGGTAAGCTTCGCAACCTCTAGGGTCACACTTGTAGATAGCTACTTCCTACAAAAGCCCCAAGACCTACCAGTCTTATTAGATATACGTTTTTCCAGACCTGATCGAAGTAGAAATCACGTCCAGATATGCGTACTCCTCAGGTGAGTTGTAACACACTCCTTAGCGGATTCCTACTTTTAATGGATACCGTCCCGTTTTTGTTCCCATCTAGTCGGTTCAGTTACTCTCGTAACCTATCCACGAGCACCACGAGGAGGTCGACAGGAACGTGGAAAGACAAGCTAAAGGTAAGGTACTATTCCGACTCGCTGGTAATTCAGCTGAGCAGGCCCCAAAGAACATCAACTAAAGTTGACCTCCACAGCACCCAGGCGCAAAGACCTGTCTGTGCAATTGGGAGGAAAACAATAGAGAGTTCAGTGAAGCCCTGGACATGCCATACTACTCAAACCCGCCGTACAATCCCGCCCGCAGAGCTAAAGGATGAGATAATTCGGCACATTAACGGCATAGAACCTCAATTATGCCTCAGCGTCATCGAAAATTTGGACCATCGGATGGAGGTGTGCCGCCGAGGTCGCGGCGGCCATTTGGCCGATATTTGTTCCATATACATAGTTGAACTATACCATATTAGCATAACAATAAGAAATGACAATAATTTCCTAAATAATTTGTGTTTTATTCAAAATCAACATCGGCACTTAAAATTTAACCATCCTTTAAAAACTTACAAGTGAATTTAGATTGTGTTGCACTAAATTAAAAACTATTATAAAAGCCAAATTGTACTTAATTCATATCATAATAATTGGTAGGCACGTTTGAGCCCAATTAATTCACCATTAATATAAAAGATAACTCTAAGAGATGATTTGTGCTTCATTCTATTCAGCAATGTTCTTAACAAGAATTTCTATCAACAATGCAACTCAACTTGTGAAAGACACTTTACTGATCGATATGAAAATTATAATTCCTCATTTCTCTGTGGGGTGGCTCTTTCTTCAAAAATGATAATTATTTTGTTTATAAGTAATCATCAGTGCCGGCTCAACAATTGAATATAACGAGCACAAGTTTGAGGCGAATTAGTTACTTCTGGGGGAATTGGGCTTAGGAAGGTCTACATGATGTCTGAGTATGGTAAGCCTACCCTACAACAAATAATATACGAGTATTGTGAAAATATTTTCTTTCAAAGAAATTTTCTTACACTAGGGAACTTAAAGATTGTAAAGGCAATCAATTAACCATAGCCCTTAGTAAATCATTGGACATTTCCTGCCCGATCAATCAAGTAATGATGAAAGGGAAGAAATATTGGTTGGTTTCGGGGTTCGAACCGCCCTGAAAAGATTGACGAAATCGCTTTAATTGAGCTAAACGCACAAAATTGTGTAAGATTGGGACTTATGTATATAATGAATCAACGAGATTTTCTTGGTAGAATACATAGAAGAAACTTCAAAAGCATCAAAGCTAAGGAAAATCCGCTCTACAGATCCAGCCTTGCAGAGCAGCTAAAAAAGAAGACTAACTATCCACAACGTTTGATTACTAGGGAAAACCAGCTTCAAATCCTTCAAGTCTGCAGGACCATATGGTACCATTCCAGCCGAGCTACAAAGCAATTCGGATTTAATTATACAAATTCTGGCGACACTGTTCGACGATTGCTTAAATAATCTGGTCTACATTCCTCTGCTGTGCAGATAAGTTAAGTTCATACCTAAGGCCGAGAAGCGTTTGCAAATAAACCCAAGAGATATTAGTCTCTTAATAATACTTGAAAGATTGATTGATATCCATTTATGTACAAACAGGATACGAGCCTTTTGTCTGCAGTTGAACATGCTTGTTGCAAAGGAAGATCGGTGGATACTACTTTACATTTACTAGTTTGAACTCTCGAATATTCCGTCCACCATAAAGAGTACACTATGATTGCTTTTCTAGATATAGAAGGCGCTTTAAGCAAGGCATGCCGGCACTTGTGAAATTTGTGAACTGGGTGCCGACAAGCAGGGCTATTAATACAAAACTGGGCTTTTCTGCTAGAAGATCTGTCAGTTGATGTAAGCCGATGTTTTTTCTCCTCTTCTCTGGAACTTGGTAGTAAGTGCGAGTATTTGAGCTCCTGATTGCTTAACCGAATGATGTGTCTTTTGCGGTATCAGGAAAATGTCCTAACATTTTGAAAAAGCTCCTACAAAACGCTTTAAATAATCTAACAAACTGGGCGGTATGTGGCCTGGAAGTCGACCCTTATAAAACGGAAGTTATCCTATTCTCTAGAAAATATAGAATTCCTCGTGTAGATTCTCCTTCTATCAAAGGTGTTCCACTTTCTTTCTCAGGCGAAGTAAACTACTTGAGTCTTAGATACAAAATTAAGCTGAAAATCTAATAAACAAGAAAGATTCGAAAAGCCCACAGTGGCACTCTTCTTATGCAAAAAAGTTGTTAGGAACTGATGGGGCCTCCAACCCCATATTAATCTTTACCTAAGGTGTTGCAGTATTGCGGACCGCTCTAATACAGCCTGTAAATTGTGACAAGCTTAACAAAGTCCAACAGCCATCTTTCTCTGCATAACCAGAGCACCGCGAACGACCCCTCTAACGGTCATGATGTTTTGATTCATCTGGCGATCATGTCTTGGCTCAAAGAAAACGTGTTATCAACTACACTGATATTTTATCGGGTGGTCAAGCGGCTATTAAATTTCTGGACTTGATCTCTACTAAGTCTATAACAGCCCTTCTTAACAGCTCTTATGGAGTTGTTGGCTGCCAGGGCATAAGGATAAATTGTACGGCTGATGAACTGATAATTTGATGAATTGTGTTTAAACTCCAACTTTTATTTCAACTATTTTTAGCAATCTTGGTTATTTCGTCAGAAAATCGAAACTTTTCTACTTGGGAAATTTAAATTTTTGAAAGCTTATATTTTTTAAGTAATTGAAATTTTGGAAAATGAGTTTGACTTATTAATATATATTTTATGATACCTCTTACTTATCTTTAAAAGGAGCCTAATTAGTCATGGGTTAATATGAGATGTTTAAATTCTTTACAAACTACCTTGAAACACTTTTTCATAACTTCAATTCACAATATAAAACTTATGAGTACAATAGCAATTAAGACTTAGGCCCTTTAGGAATTTTATATCTATTGAATTAGAAAGTTTAAATCCAGCACTGGTCCTCAATTCAAATCTCCGCCAAAGTTTATCAATCAAAAATGTCCATTTCTTTCGCTTGATCTTTTATGGGTGTTCTTTATTGATTACATTTTAATGAATTAATTTATAGTTTCCAGTGGATCCGAATTAACAATTACAACTCAACTCCCAGGGCAGCTGGGCGGCATGCATAATATTTATTGAGGAATGATCTTCATTCAAGTGTAAGCTAAGCTTTTAATGTAGAAAAACGATCTTCAAGTGTTGTCATACTGCACAGTGTGAGATGAGACCGTAACAAAATGATTTTAATTGCTTTTTTTCAGAACTCCAAATGGGGAGTTTATAGGAAAAGCTGAATTTGACACATTAACGACTGTTTCGCAAGTTTAAAAATATGTGAATAGTAAATGGATTTATGACAACTTAAAACTATAAAAAAAAGATATTTTAATTTCAGTTTTATGTTATCAATATTTTTATTTTGGTCAGAAGTTTTATTGCTTTGCGTAGAATTAGAAATTTATTTTATTGTTTTTAAAGTAGAGCACAGTGAATATTACCAATTGCTTTAAGGCTAACTATTTTTATACTTTTCTACATGTTTCATAAAACTAAGAATAGTAGATAATTATTTAAGGTATGGTCTCACCAACTCACCAAATCTCTGGAAAAGAAAAGTTTACTAGGTAAAATCAAATGAAGTGCTTTCGTTCTATCAATCTTTTTGAAGGACACATAGGTGCTTTTGCTTGTAAGGTATAGGTATTTGCTTATAAGACTTTCTTACGTAGTTAAACCCTTTCAAATACAGTTTAAATAAAGTAAAATATTTCAAATTAAAAGATTCAAATTGTAAAGTTATACATCAAAAAACATACAACAGCTTTCAGATTTCAATGATTGTAGAAGATTAAAAGTTCCAATATTTATATACAATAGTTCTAACAGTTATCACGTTTAATATGTCAGAAAAGAACCCCTAGACATGTTAACCATCTTATGACACATTTTTGAACAAATCCCAATCTCCAAGTCCCATTTGACATATTGCTGTGTGTCGAGACGATGCCGGGTCTTTATTTTTTTCTTTCCTATCTCGAGGGGTGCGATGGACACAATAATTAGAGACATATTCTATTTTCGGCATTTATTTTTTTGATTTTTCTGAAATCTTTAGAACCAAAATCTAATTGGGTTCTGGTGCGGTTGTTATTTAATCACGCAGAGAATTCCCTTTTCCAAATGTTTACATACCATAAACATTTTTGGTTGATGTTGTGCCTTGGGCGAGGGCAATATATTTTAGAGGAGTACCAAACCAATTCATCTCAGTCTCAATTAGGCGCGTTAATCATTTTATTTGAATTTTATTTTTTTGATTTTTAGTTTTTTTTTTTTTTTCTGGGGGCAAATTTGGAGTTTACATTGAGATGGAAAACTATGGAATTTAGAATATTTTAAACACGAGTTGATTGAGCAGTGAAATAGTTGGGATAACAATTCAAGTTTAAGATGTTTGTCTTAGTTTGTGTCTCAATGATTTATTTTGTTAAATTAAATTTGATAGAAAAATTATAAAGTGACCGAAAACTATAAAAAGACTTTGGCAATTTGTATACCATTTGTGGCAACATTGAGAATACTTTTAGATATGTAAGTCCGTATTTTTATAGAAAATAAAAATGATGAGGGAACTTAGCTTAAATAAAGCCATTATATTTGCATCGCGAAATATTGTCCTGACATAGTTTTAAAAAGTCATGACAATCCACAAGAAATCAGCATGGAAATCTTGGTGTTAGAATAAGCCATTTGTGAATTGAATTTAACCGTAGTTTCTCAATGCTTATGACAGAAATAAGGTAAATTATAGAATCAATGAAGATAGAAAGTAATTTCTGTTTAAGTGGAGTGATTGAATTAAATTTAATTAAAAGCTCAAGTGACCTCAACTCCAAGGTGCGTTTCGCCCAGGTACGACAGTGGGCTCATCAGTAATTTATAGAGTCATGAAAATCAGAAATGATTTTAAGAATTTTGAGATTTTAAGTGGATGATTAACATAAAATAATGGTCAAAATTCTAGTAGCGCAGCGGCTTGATTTTCGAAAGGTTTTCCTAGTGAATCTCTTTTGAACTTTTTCTAAGCGATTAACAATAGATTGTGCTTAGGGATTCCATATAACACTGCATTATTCCAGGCGCGGTATAAGAAGAATAGAATGAAAAGTTTTTAAGGTGTACGTACCTTCTAAGTTTTTTGAATTTCGAATTGAGAACCACAAAATGGAATTCGCTTTTGAAATAGCGTGATTTAAATGACAAGGAAAAATTATTTTGGAATCAAAAATAACTCGTAGATCTTTCTGGTTATCAAATCTCTGTAAAATATCTATTTCAAGTTTGAAAAAAAACACCTGTGATTTTGACTTCTCGAAAATGTTACTACTCTATATTTTGTATTGTTGAAGTACAGTCTATTAAGTTTGCCCCAATCTATAATTTTGTATCAGATTGAACCTAATTCGAAACAAACTCGTGAAAGGCATATATATACCTCCTATGTCGCATTTAGAAAACTTCAAAGGGGACACAAAAAAACTGATTATAGTCTCAAAATTAAAACGCATAATAATAAAATTTTATACATAATTATCAGTTTTGAATATCTATGATGTGAAATAGTTTAAATTTTAAAAATCCAGCGAAGCAGATGGAAATTATTAACGAAAATGCATCAAAAAGTGAGTTTCACAAAAAATGTATGTTAGGAGATATTCATAGTTAACCGTCGATATGTAGAAAAAGATAGATGAAATGGTAAGTCAGTTATTAAAAAAATAAAAAGCAGCGGTCCAAGATGACTTCCTTGAGGAACAGCTGGAAAGTTAAATATTTTTTTATAGAATAAGATTGACAATTTGTTTTCTACCTACTAAATAAATTTATATCCCCAGATGTATGAAGGCGAGTGATTATGGAATATTTCCACGTCCCAAAAAATCACCTTGTATTAAAGACAGGACTGGCAAGATTTTAACAACAAGTTCTTAAAAGAATCGGTGGAATATTATCTGACCAAACCGAATAGTTATTTTCAAGAGAATCGGTTTTTTCGGGCATAAATGTTTGAACACATAGAGAGAGTTCAAATGCTTTCGAACGCTATCAATTTTAAGAGAAAAATTAAGACAACAATTTGTTGTAGCTTATAAAATCATGCAGGACCGAGGTCCTAATAAAGTGAAAGTGAAATGCTTTAAAAATAAAAAATGGGTCCACAATGTTGGTTTTATGTAATAGACTTTAAAAATGAATGCTATCAAGGCAAAATATTTATAAAGCATAAAAAATTTTTTTAAAGGCTAACAAAACTCTTTTATTAATTTCATATGATTTTTCCGATTTTCTTCAAAGTTGGTAGATATGGTTGTTAATTTTTCCACCCACACGTTTTTTTCTTTTTTCTTTAAGACCAAAAATAACGATACCTGCCATACGATATTTTTCGAAATTTTATAAATATTTTTTTTCTGTCCCACAGATTTTTTTTTTAAATTCAAAAAATTTATTACAATTAGAGCTAGGTAGTGGTTGAAACAAAATTTGAAAAAAATGGTTAGGTTTGGTACCTTTCTTGGAACTCTTTTTTTGTTTTTGGTTTTCTCAAAAACGGTACGACCGATTTTGATAATTTTTATTGTGTATTCAAATTTTCAAACAATTTTCTTTTTGGATTTTTAAAGAAAAATTCAAATTTTTTTTTTTGAAAACTCAATATTTCGAAAACCCAATGCTCGATTTTTTCAAAACATGAAAAATAAAAGTTTCTAAATCTAATTTTACCTAAGAATAAATAAAAATAACGGTACCCTCCATACAAATATTAAAAAATGGTTTTCGAAAACCGTATTTTTCTCGAAAACTATTCCGAGCATTTTGCCAACATTTTTTTTCTTTCGATTAATTCTTACGGTCTATAATTTAATAAGAAAAAAATAAAAACAAGATAATACTGCCTCTTCATACCATAGAATGATTTTTTTTAGAATTTTGAATTTCTCATTATGGCCATAATTGATTTTAATGAAATTTTTTATAGAGAAGCTTCAAAAAAGTTTAAAAAACATTGGATTTCAAAACTTTAGGGAAAATATTTTTTCGGTTAAATATTTTTTTCTTGTTAATTTAATTTTTATTCGAACAGAAATAACAACTTTAAATTGGCGTACCAAAATTTTTTCTTAAAATGCTTCATGTTTCATATTCATATTTGCATAGCATTCTGTTTCTATCTCTTACTACTAAGAGAGTTTAAATAAAATGCACGACTGGGTCGCACGAACTTGCTCCTATGTAATAGACTAGGAATTTTAAAAATGAATTTTATTATTATTAGAGAAAACTGTTCATAAGGATAAAATTAATTTTTTAGATTCTTTTAGTAGTAAGAAACAAAAACAGGATGCTATGTAAATATGAGTTTATGCAAGAAAAAAAATTATAAGTTCTTGTAGTGGTTTCTTAAAAAAAAAGCTTTTATATACAAAATTTTTAAAAGATTTTTAAGAAAAAAATTTGGTATGCCAACTTTAAGTTTTTATTACTGTACGAATGAAAATTAATTTTCCAATAAAAATATAAAGACGTTTTTGAAATATCGAATTTTCAAAAAAAAAATTATTTTTTTTTTATTCAAAAAATATTTTCTTTTAAGTTTTCAAATGCAATGCTTTTTAGACTTTTTAGAAGCATCTCTACAAAAAATTTCATTAAAATATGAAGTGTCAATAGTGAGTAATTCAAAATTTAAAAAAATGGTTCTATGGTACGTACAAGCGGTAATATCTTAATTTCAAAAGTTTTTTTTATATTAAATTAAGGATCGTTATTATTATATCCATTTTCGAGAAAATACGATTTTTGAAAGTCACTTTTTAACATTTGTACGATGGGTACATTTATTTGTATGTAAAATAAAACTTTTTTTCATAGATCTTGTAGATAATGTTGAGAAACTTTTATTTATCAAGTTTGAAAAGGTTTTAAGGTTTTCGAAATATTGAGTTGAAAAAAAAATTTGAGTTTTTTTTTAAATCCAAAAACAATCATTTTTGAAAATTTGAATACACAATTCTATATAAATTTTTGGAGAGCTTTAGGAAAAAAATGATCAAAATCGGTGGTACCGTTTTTGAGAAAATAAAAAAAAAATGGTTCTCAATACCCATTTTTCGGACAAATTTTTTTAACCTGTACTAAATGAAATTTTTTTGTATCATTTCTTTTTAAATCTGTCGAACAGTTTTTGAAAAGAAAAATATATATACAAAATCTCGAAAAAAAAAAATTCGTATGGCAGGTACCGTTATTTTTGGACTTAAAAAAAAAGAAAAAAACGTGTTTGGGAGGGGGAAATTAAAAATGATATTTACCAAGTTTGAAGAAATCGACCCAGCCGTTTAGGCTGTAGTCGAACCGACAGACAGACAGGCAGACAGTATTGGGAGACCCACTTTTTTAGTTTTCGCTATCATCATAATGTTAAATTTGATCAAAATCTCGAGTTCGATTTTTTTTACGAATGCATAACTTGCCTAGTAGTACCTTTAAGTCGCAAGTAAAAATAAATTTTATTTTTATGAGCAGTTTTTTCTAATAACATTCATTTTAAAATTCCTAGTCTATTGCATAGGAGCAATTCCCGCGACCCAGTCTTGCATTTTATTTTTTCGATATTCGAAATTCTTTATGAATATGCAAAAGTTTTGAAGATTAACTACTGCGTTTTCCTTTATTGGAACATCAATGAGTTAAAAAGTAAAGTGTGATATTTTTGAAAATTTCTTCTGGCTGTTCCCGATGTATTCTGTATTATTGTAAATTTTCAAAAATGAGTCTTTATAGTCAATTTTGACTAAGACACTATAAGGTATCCTATATAGTCAATATAGGACAAGTTTCTCATCTGGAAAGAAAATCGAACTCTAGATTTTGATGAAAGTTGACAATGCGATGAGAGACAACACAAACAATGAGTCCTGAAATTCCGTCTGTATGTATGCCTTTACCTCGAACCTCAGCCTAATCCGCTTGTGGTATTTTCTTCAAAATCTAAGGGCCTTGGTAACTAACAGGTAACTAACAGTACCTCCCATACATGCATTATGAAACATCTCGTAAGTGGCTTTAACGATTTTATTTTGGTCAAAACAATTTTTAAGAAAAAATGTTATTGGCGCTACCTACCATCAAACTTAAAATTGACATCCCAAATTTTTGTAGAAACATTTTAAAAAAAATTTCTTACATATATAGAAATTTGCATAGATTCACACTTTTCTATAAATCAGACGGCAATTTTGTGCATTTGAACATTTTTCTCTAATTAAATTAATGCTTTTATATTTATAAATGGTTTTTAAATTCACACTTTTGTTTGTTTTTTTTTTTTTATAAAGTTTTTCAATTTTTAAGCCATACTTGAACTAAAAAAAAAACAAGTTCAAGGCACCCACTTGTATGTTTTATTATTTCATATCAGACAAGATGTTTTTTCTATTATTATGATTTTCATTTTCGAAATGCTTTGAAATGATGTAAAATATTCCACTTGAGTGATTTTAATTTTTTTTAAATATTTTGACATTAGAAATACCAACATCTTGCAGGCATTCCATACCGACTCCTTTCATACATTCCTATCCTATCCTGCATGACAATCGACAAGGATAACACACAATCAACCAGAAAACCACACACACCGTACCGCACGAGATCGCATCCAATCGAAAATCTATAGCTCAAGGATATAGCTGCCTCGTGGAGTGACATTCGAAGACAGGATAACATTTTTATTGTAAAATTTTCATGAATATGTAATTGGGCGTCGACGGCAATAAGCGCATATCAGTGCGAGAGCGAAGGAAGTTTAAAAAAAAAAAAAAAAAAACTCTCTTCAAGCGTGAAAAATCAGTGCTCAATTTGCATAATTTGATTTGGCTGTTTCGAATAGGAAGCTCCATATTTTTCTAGCGTTTTCTTGCTACGAAGGAATTGTAAGTACCTTTGAAACGGTTTGTAAGAGTATAATAGAAAATTCCGCACAGACATACTCGTGCTCGTATAATCGTTCACAGCGAAAAAAGATTCAATTTGAAGAAAACTTTCGGAAGTCGCTGTTATCCTTTTGAAATCGGGGAAAATTATGAGTGTTTTTATTGCCACAAGGATAATTTATTTCCAATCTTTTATTATTATGTTTTTATGATGTTTTTTTTTTTATTATTTTATTCTTGGATTTGTCAGTCAAATTGTTTTTTTTTTTCGCTATATAATATAATAGTAATATAGGAGTAGCATCGCCAGTGGGAAATTGCGTACATTACTCGAAGGATATTTCGTCGTACTATTTTCAGAAGAAGCAAATTATTATGTTCTCTGTTTATTTATCTTTGCATGAGTTATAGCATTCTAGCTGTTTGATTTTTATTGCACTAGCTGGAACAATAAATTGAACCAAGCATGAAAAATAATTGGCTATTTCAATGAAGGCGGTGTTCTGTATGTATGGATGGTGCAATAAAACAGTAAAAATATTTAAATAAAAGTAATAACGAGATAAAATGGAAATGAAATTGGGAAAATTCAAAACAGAGCAGATACATAACTGTCATTGAAGTTGTCGTTAAAGACCGGATTTTTGTTTCATTTTAACTTAAAGAGACAGGAAAAAACTATAACATGCTTTAATTCATATAAACTGTAACCATCCAAACTCACTCTTATTTTGTAAGCACTCAAAATAAGCCAACATTTTTAAAGAAATAAAAATAACAACTATTCTTATAGACTAACATATATCATAGTTTCTCGGTACTACAGTTCCCACTCTGAAGAGCTCATACAAAAATATCCAAGTCCTTAATTTCTCAGACTTCGAGAATATTATTGAGACTGACAAAAAAATAGCAGACATTTTGGTAACTTGTTATTCTTGGAAGTGAGATCAAAGATATGAATACCACTGCTCAACTTTTTAAAAATAAAAATTTTTCAAGCTCAAGTTAGAAAATATCATAAAATTCGAGGAAATAAAATAAGCGAAGCATTAATATAATTAATGGAAAGTTTCGGTAGTGAAATCAAAACAATTTATTTACCAAAGCAATTGAGGCCAGAGAATAGGTTTAATATTTATGTAACAAATTGTTGGAAGTGTACTATCGTACTATTAAAATTTTACCGGAAATATTAACCTCGCTAATGGTTTTTCGGGGAACTAAGATTTATAAATTTTATTTTCAAATAGACTAATATGGTGTATAACCAGAGTAAAAGTGGTATTATTGAAGGACATTTTTCTGGGGGATTTTATTTAATCTTCGCATTTACATATTTACCTTTAGGTTGTATGATAGAAATATGTTAACATTATATTTTGAATAAAACATATATAAATTATAGATCCAAGGCGTTTTTTATCGTGGTCCTGAGAAATTGTAAATATACGAACACTTAACGGACTTACCGTGATAGTCAAACCCGTGACCACGACAAGTGAAACCCTGTCGAAACGTCGGGCAATAATTATCGAATATAATTTTGATTCAAGAAAATAATTGCAGTGTTCATATACTTACAAAATCTTCTCAGCAAATACTAGGATTAAGCTGTTGTATGTTACTTGGATAAGTTGTTGTTCTTGTTGCGGTAAATTTTACCACAAATAGTTTCACCAGTCTATTCATTATCCTTTCTCCTCTTTAACCTTTACTTTCCGACCGCGGTTCCAAAATGCTGGCAGAGTCGAGTGTGAACCTGGGCCATGAGCTAGAAGCATGCTCTTAAAGAATGTTTACTAATAATTTAACGTTGATTAATGGAGAAGTGCATCCTTCCAAGATATTTCTCATCTTACTGTGGATCGATTCGCGACGGAAACTTTGATCGCGTTAAATTGATTTTTCGTTTTGCTTTTAACTATTGGAGTATTGGACGCAGGTTCGCTGAATATGTTCATCATCTGAAACCCGTTATGGATGATCCCTTTCAGAAGGTATATTTTGAAATTAGAAACTGGATTGGGAGTCAACAACAGAGCGAGCTTCTAGCCACAATAGGTTAAGAGCTGAGCATTATAACCGTGACCGAATACCGTCACTACACGTAATGTGTACAATGGAGGGAGCTAGGTAGAATGGGAGTAGGCCACCAAGAAGTTACTTTTTGTGAGGTCCTGGTTTTGTACAAATCATAATTTGAAAGTTTCTAGAAAACCGAAAAATAATTTGACGAATTTTAAAATCGATAATTTTGTTCGAGCTTGAGAAATAATTTTGACTAAGTTTCCAGAAAAGGGAAAACTCAGTTTAATTATTTTCTAAGGAGTTAAAATCTGCCGACGGAGCAAGAGTAAGGACCAGGTTAGACCGAAAAGCTCAAAAGGAATAATCCACTTTCGTTGGAGGAAAGAAAAGCATATTTGTTATAATTTTTTTGCATACACGGTATTTTTCTGTTCGCCAGTTTGGGCAAAGATTTGGGTATACTGCTTACTCTCGTTTTCGAAAAACCCTTTTTCCGGAAAATACGGGAATTTTCTGTTCTTTCGGGAGTTTTTCCCAAGATCATAAAGATGATAGATTAACTTTGAATCTCCATATAAATGGTGTATTGTTTGATGTTTTTTGAATTTTGGTCCTTTGTCAACTACTATACTACAGTTTCCCGGTGAAAACGCTCAATGTAATTTGAAGCGAAACATTCGGGGTGAGTACGGTATACCTAGAACTCATCATTTTTAATATTTATTATTTATACGCGGCTTATCCGAAATTTCAAAGTAATAATGTCATGTACAACTTACACGTAAGGGTTTCACTAATAAAATCATGAACATATTTTTGGAATTAAAATTGTACTTCCAATCGTTTAATATTTTATATTGATACTTTTTTTTATTTTTCAATAATCGAAAGCAAATTAGGCGCTCGATCAATAAAATCCCCTATTAAGTTTCCTATAAAACGAACTTAAATTGCTGCCAAGGTGCAGTTTAATTGAATGCGACCCTGATCTGACACATCACTATCTTATTCTCTTCCTCATTTCAATCGAAATCCTGTCGCGGGAATATACCGATGGTGTGCAAATGTTTCTTAATTAGTTCTTTATTAAATTGTTTTATTGTATAGCTATACCTAACCTATTATATAAAACAAAAAAATCGCAAGCTATTTTTTATTCTAATATCGCGAAAATTAACAACTGCAACAGTCCTTTAGATAGCCGCCTAAAGAAAAAATCTGATTACATTAAATTCCTCCGAGAGAGCACATTGAATGAATATCTGTGGATAATTCGTTTTTAATTCGAGAAAAAAAGATAAGACATATTCTTTACAGAACTAATTAATTTAATTTCCCTTCATGCGCTTTTTGAAAAGAAAATCTTATGGTTACCATAACTCTCTATGTCTCTCTTTCAATAATAAAACTCCAAGCGAATCACAACCAATCGCCAACTTTGTCCGAAGCTTTTCCAAACCGATGAATTCTTTAAGCCTGTTGTCAATTATTAACTAAATTTATCCACAAAAACGGTCCACAGGGCAATGTAAAAAACTATCGTTTAATAGCCAAACTTTCAAATTTTTCAACAATCTTTGAAAGTTTGTATGAAATCTTTAACTTTCCCTTGTTGATCTCCCATTTTCCCTACACAACAGGATCTTCTTAAATGTGGATCTCCAACCGCTTAACTTGTTGAATTTATATTCTTTAAAACGGACAGGAAGTCGATGTTATTTCATGTGATTTTAGTAAGGTAAAATAAATAAATTTGGTGGTGCTACAGCTCGGAGAGAACCAGGACCTAGTGACTTACAACTTTCAGCCATTCCTGTGTGCGTGTTACCAGGAACGGAGGGGAGCTACAATTTTCTGCCGATTCCTAACGTCTAATGAGCAGCACTTTCCATGACAAGAGATACTTTTGGAGAATTTGTCAATTCCTCGCAAGAATCAGTACACCCCTGAAAAAAAACTTTCTTGCAGCGGCTGAGAATCGAACTTGAGATCTTCCGCATGACAATCCAACGCACTAACCATTATGCCAAGGGATACTAAGGTACTCGTATCAAAACTCCCCATATCCCACTTTCCACCGCCAATTCCAAGTTTCTTAAGACCATATATGTATATCTTCTACCATATAGCAAACAAAAGCACTCCTCTCAATCCAAAGTCCAATACCAGTAGATATGCACTTAAGGAAAAAATCGTGATTAAAGTTATCGACAGGAGCGATATCGATGGTATGGTCCCTTCAGTTCGATGTCAAATGGTTAAGCCGTAGCTCTCCACACGCTGCTTGAGCATCATTAGGGAAAGACCAGGACAACTTTTGATTACAAGCGTTGGCCGTTGGCCAAGTCAAGCTCATCTTTTGTGACGATCTCTATAAGCTTGCTGTTAGCAAGTAAGATGAAATCTGACCAGATACGAAACACGAGGTTTTTGCTAAGGAGGTCAACCCAAGCAGAGCTATCACTCGCACATGGATACCAATTGAACCTTTATGAGTAGAGGAGATTGCTTAGATAATCCAAGTAAGTCGTAAAAATTGAGGACGAAAAAGGTCTTTACCGAAGCACCAATATCGTGGTCACTTATGAACTACTTGTCCCACTTGAAGCAGATATCGGGCTTTAGAATATTTGGTTTTTGGTGAAGATAAACCTACGAATCTATTAAAAAGATGATATAGACGCGGAATACATGCCTTTATGAAAAGCTACACTCATTGTTGAGGATTTTGGTGTACAAATTACCTTCCCATCCATAGGAGACGATGTATCCAGATCATCCTTCAATATGGTACAGTGTTCTCTAAACGTCGACAGCACCGACATGGAAGTCATGAACTTGCAAACTGGTCCTCTGAATGGAACTGAGTTTTACGCTTATCTTCTGAGTTGGAGGACGATGACATAACTGTGATGGAGGTTGATCATTTTGGCGGTAGCAAAAAGCTGCAGTTAGCACAGGTTAACCTTCAACAATCCACGGCTTCAGCCTTCCTTCTTCTCTGTGTATTTAAAAACAGGGAAGATATTGTCCTGGCTCAAGAACCTTGGATTGTAAAATCCATGGCTAGTGGACCAAAAACTACTGGATACTAAACACCGTCTCCATCAAGTGAAGGTGAACATACATAGATCCTGCATTCTAGTGAAAAGTAGCAACTATAAATTTTTACTCTAGTGGTGCCGCTAGACTAGAAACGGCCCCAAAAATCGTCTTATGTAGTGTCAAATTATTTTGGCTATTACCACCTAAGCTCTCTCCCTGAACAAACTCTAAAGAAAAAAATCATTGTTGAAGCAGAACAGCATAAGATCAGGCTCCTAATTGGGAGTAACTTTAACTCCCAACATTCAGAATGGATTACGTACTAATATCAACGAAGGAGGAGAGTTTCTTATTTTATTTCATTTTAAGAACTAAAGTACGTAACCTAGGATGAAACGTAGGAAGTGAACCCACATTTGTTACTAAAATTTTTAAAAGTTTTAATACCATTCTGTAGAAATATTGAATGGAAAAAAACCTTTATTTGCATAACTTAACAGCAACTTATAAACATACAAACTGAATTGTAGTAGAAGCACCATCTGTACCTTTCAAACGAAATAAAAGTTGTAAAAATTGATTCCCGGTAAGTCATTTTAAAAGAGCCGGACAGATTTCATGTTCACGTATTAATTTATAAATTAGACTTGAAGAAAGTGAATTTTAAATTGCAATTATTTATTCATCCGCAAATGCATCACACATTCTCAACGATAAATATTATGGACACCCTCGAAATTGATGATTGCTTTAGTAAGTTTGGTAGCCAATTAATAATATTCTTGTTAGCATAGATCGTCCTGAATTATCACGATAATTGAGTTTAGATAGATGAATGACAAAGTGCATAAGCGCATACAGCGAAGAGATATGACGTATAGTAGTCGTCCGATTCGAGACCAAAAACCAATAGATACCTATATCTATATAACTTTTGAGGAGTATGGCGACTCTAATGCAATCGGGTGCCGTTAAATATGAAAGGATGTCAGAATTACAAACATGGTTAGCTTCTATTCCTGGGCTAAAGTGCAATAAATTGAGGCTGAGCGTCATTAATCATCACCTGCCATTTTAGCTCATATCCGAATCCGAGACACGAGGAGGCAATAATAATTTGATAAATTTGCCCTCACATATACGCATACTTATACTATCCGAACACATAAATACAAAAACAGGACATATGATGGTATGTAGCTGTCCTTTAAGGAGACTCTCGTACACACTTTAAAGAATGAGAGAGTATCCTTCGAGCAGAGACGGAGGAGGTGAAATATATTGTGGAAACCCTTCGATATTATTGATGTAAATTCATTGCACACAGACGGAGTGGGCCACATCCTGTCCTAAGGCACCAAGTTACACCGGAGGTGAGAGATGAGTATTTAAATTACTTTGACACATGAGTAAATCGACAAATTATAAATGACCATGGCCACAATCAAATAAAGTGAATGTAATCAGCTTTACCTAAGATAATATTGGAAATATGGCTTACGTATAAATTACCCTCGAACAGTTAATCTAATATAACACAAAAGGACAATGACTTGGTATTTGACAGATGGGTGTGAGATGCTAGAAAGAAGATTTTCGCATTCAAGATTGAGTATCAGAATACTGCGCAAACAAAGTGCCTGCGAAATATAATATCTGAACGGATTCGCTCAAGGGCTGCATGCTGAATGATGTCTCTTTTTCTGATTTATAAGAAATAAAAAAAAAACAAAAAGTCTTAACAAAAATTGATGTCTGGAATTACTAAAATTGACAGAACACCTACCGTATACTGTAAAAAATGCATGACGCAGTTGTTATTTTCGTTTTAACAGAACTATACACCACAAATGGCAGTGAATACGCACATGTGTTACGGGTGCTTTTATATACAAAATTTTCAAAAGATTTTTAAGAAAAAAATTTTGCTGTGCCAACTTTAAGTTTTTATTATTGTACGAATGAAAAAATAATACTAAGCCGTTTTTAAAGTATCGAATTTTCCAAAAAAAAAATGATTTTTTTTTTCAAAAACTCAAAAAATATTTTTTTTAGGGTTTGAAATGCAATGTTTTTTAAACTTTTTAGAAGAAGAGGAGACAAAAAGATCAAAGATCTGGAAAGAACTCCCTAAGCTAAGACAGGCAAAACTCCTACTCGGGGACTACAACCGAGAGCGTTTTCTAACCTGCATTAGCTTAAGTAGGAACAACCTCAGGAAAATCATGGGGCTTCTCACAGGCCACTGTAGGTTGAGAAGACACCTCAACATCCTTGGCTTGGTGAGCAACGCGACTTGCAGATTCTGCAACACTCACGAAGAGACACCTGACCACATACTGGGGAAATGTGACGCACTCGTGAATCAAATACACAGGTATATGGGCAAGCACGACATAAAAGACAGTGAATTATCATCCCTTAAAATACTCCAAATACTTCGATTCCTCAGAGGAGCAGATTTGGAGGAAGAACTGTAATAATGAGCCAACCTCATCCAGTTCTAGATGGGGGGCACAATAGATCTTTAGGTAGCAGTATTTTTAAACCCCAAAATTTATTCATTCATTCATAAACTTTTTAGAAGCATCTCTTTAAAAAAAATTCATTGAAATCCCTTATGTCGATAATGAGTAATTCAAAATTTGATAAAATGGTTCTATGGTAGGTACAAGCTGTAATATCTTAATTTCATTTTTTTTATTAAATTAAAGATCGTAAGAATTTATTAAAAGAAGAAAATTTTTATCAAAATTCTAGGAGCCGTTTTCGAGAAAAATACGGTTTTTGAAAACCATTTTTTAACATTTGTATGGTGGGTACCTTAATTTTTGGGTAAAATAATTTTTCTCACATCTTGTAGATTATATTGAGAAACTTTCATTTATCAAGTTTAAAAAAAAAAATCTAGAATGGGGTTTCCGAAATATTGAGTTTTGAAAAAAAAAATTTAGAATTTTTTTTACAAATTTAAATACACAATTCTATTCAAGTTTTTGGGGAGATTTAGCAAAAAAAAATATGATTAAAATCGGTTGTACCGTTTTTGAGAAAATCAAAAACAAAAAACAAATGGTTTTTTCGGGGGTACCCTCAATAACCATTTTTCGGAAAATTTTTTTCAACCATTATCTAGGTTTAACTGAAAGAAATTTTTTTGTATTTTTATTTTTTAAATCTGTCGAACAGAAAAAAAATATTTCTTAAATTTCGAAAAAAAAAATCATATGGCAGGTACCGTTATTTTTGGTCTTAAAAAAAAAGAAAAAAACGTGTGGGGGAAAAATTAAAAATGATATCTACCAAGTTTAAAGAAAATCTGTCTGGGTCAAAATTAATTAATTGCCACCACAGGCTTTGTACCTACCTATCAACCACAGCGTTTTAGCCTGTTCTTAGCCACTAGTGACTTTGTACCTGCAGATCTACAATCACGGGCGTAGTACCTGTCCACCGTTGCCAGAATTATTCGAAGCCAGTTTTCTTGATACCAGAACATGATGAATTCGAGTAAAATAATCCATCACACTAAAATCCCGAAACGCAGTTCATCAGTAACCAGATTCCGAAACCTGAAACCGATCATTGTATTTGAATTAAGGAGAATATTATTTGTTATACGTATAAACAAGAGTTGTTTAATAATAAAGATTTTGTTATAAAGTTTGAAACACATCTGAAGTTTATGTATTTTTTTGAAAGACCCTGACGAGAACGGCGAGCAAAACCTCGGCTAAAAACTGAATAGTCTTTTAATGTCACTGTGATGTTTTTTAAACCTTTAAGATTGTCATTGTATATGAGATCGGACACACGTTCAACTTACTAAAATAGGCAATAAATACACTGTTATGTGGCATTATATATACACTCACTGCTAATTGACAATTTTTAACTATGAGAAAATTCCATTTGAGCAAGATGTGAAAGCTGCACATGTAACGTCTGGATCGCACAAGGCTTAAAATTTTAAAAATAAACCAAATAAAAAAGTCGAGGTTATTAGACTAATGCCGTTTATTTAAAAATCGATTTGTTTTGTTTTTGAAAATTTCAATACAGAATACTATTCAAATTTTTTAATTAAAAAAAAATTTCCAGTTTTAACCAATTTTCTAAAATTTTGTCAACCATAAGGTAGGTGTTGCTAAAATAAATTCAAAGGCTATTATTTAAAAAAAATCTGTAGAAAAATCGAGTAGAAAAATTATATCGTAATCTTCAAAAAAAAAATTTGTATGGCAACTACCGTTATTTTTTGGTCTAAAAAAAATATAAAAAGTGTCGAAGGAATACAGAGTAGATCGGGCTGAGCTTATACAAAATTACTATACCTACGTTTTCATCTTCTCTATCATCGTAATGTCAAGTTCAAGTCTGACCAAAATCTCACAGGATGTCTCTTTGTTGTTCAATTGCATTTTGCGATATGATTCTTGGGTATATTCCAATAATGAAATCGTTTCTCCATATAATAATTTTCCAGGAATTTAAGAAAAGGCCATCTTTGATCTCTCCTGACCCATGTCAACAAAAATTGTTATCTTAATACGAATGGTGGAAACTTGCTTAAGACTTGATTTGTAGAAGATAAACATCCTTTATTACTGCGTTTGAATAAAGTTGATATCTTTTAGAGCCTTCAAATATCCAATTTCTAAGCCTGTTCATTTGAGCTAATTTTTGACTTTGAGGTCAATTTTCTCCAGAAAATGCGTCTTAAAATTTTTTTAGTGAACATAACAAAAATCAAAATAGAAATCAATAACAAGTAAAACCTATGTATACATATCTAAAAATCGCGAATAAGAAAAAATGGTGAGCGTATCAGGTACTAAATAGTAAGCTAGAGTACACGAAAAAGGTCCACTGTTCAACAATTGCCTAAAAAGCTCGGCCAATTTCCGTTAAACTTCTTAAATTAAAAAAAAAAAAAAAAAATTAAAAATAAAAAATAAAAAATAAAAATAAATATTTTTTTCTCATAAAACTCTTACACAGTCAATACAAAATTGAAAACATTCAATTTACTAAAAACTAGCTTAAGGTTAAAAATAAATGTTCTAAAAAATTGATATAAATGGTACCTTCTATTAAATCACTTTTTCGATTTACCAAAAAACGTTATAACCAATTTTGATCAATTTCAATTTTGTTTTCCTTAAGATCCTTAAAATTTTGAATAGTATTATAGTACATTCAAATTTTCAAAACATTTTGTTTTAGATTTAAAAAAAAAAATTGAAAATTTTTATTTGAAAACTCAATATTTCAAAAAGCACAACCTAGATTTTTTCGAAACAGTTTGTTAATACGCCAAGATATAGAGATTTTTTTAATTTATCTGAAAATACGAGTAATGTTACTTAACATACGAATGTTAAGAAATGATTTTGTGAAAATCGTGTTTTTGTCAAAACGGCTTCAAGAATTTTGATAAAATTTTGTTTGTCTTAATTATTACAATAATTTCATATGAAATTAAGACTTCTAAAAACTTTTAAAAATGTAAGAAAAAACATTGCGAATTTTTAATTTTAACATTAATTCAAATATAAAATTCCTCATAAGAAGAAAAGGCGAGGTACTCTGCACAACAGTTAAAACGAGATCACAGTCACAGCTTGTGATAAGCGATTTACTTCATTTATTATATCAGATTCTTGAGAGCAAAAATAACTGGTACCATACATAGAACCAACCATTTTATGATATTTAAACCAAAAATTCAATTAAACAATATTTAAAGATAATTATTTGCCTTAGGTCGACTATGATATCTGGAACTTACGTTAAAGCGTCCGCGAATGCTACAATAGATATTCTCATGTAGAAACAAATCCAAAATAGAATTAATATATATAAATCAAAAACAGCAAAGGCCCAAGCACTGACCCATGAGGAACACCAACTCCAGAGCAAGATAATACCTAAATCATCATATAATTTGCACATACCTGTTGTCTTCTATTCAATGGATTGGACGAAAGCCAACAGAGGATATTATTACGAAAACCAAATCTATGAAGTCGCCTTCCAATTCATTTTTATCCCAGGGCATTATAACTATTTTCCAAAAATTTTGTTATAGTTTCTTCGGTTGATTGAACTTTTCTAAACTCAAATTTAGAATCAACTAGAAGCTTATATTTATCAGTAAATTAAATCGTTCGAAAAGAATTAATTTTTCTAAGAACTGTTCCACAGAAAGCAGGATTATTAGTCTAGTCTGTCTAGGTTTATTGTTTTTTTTATTTTCGAAACAAGTGAAAAAAAAAAACAATCGTATTTTTTGTGAAGAAGATTAAATTTTAGAATATGAAGTTAGCTAGCTATGTACCTACAAATAAAAAGAAAATCCTTGCTAGATACTCGTAGTCAGCTCACCTGAAGTAAGCTTTGCAAGTTTCCTTAATGCTTATGGTTGAGCAAACCTATTTGTCTATCGTTTCGTTCCAAATCAACCCCACACTATCACCATAAATACATAACCATTATCACAATTTAACAATCGACACGCAGTAAAATAATAAAATTTAATGTCACCGATTCGCAGACACCAACAATGCCATACAGTTCCAGACGAAAAGTGTCAAGGATTAATTAGATTATCACACCATAGAAAATCAGCTTCAGACATCACGCAAGAAATCTTACTCGCAATAACAATAATTAACGCTTCTTTCAAATGCAAAAGACTCATTAACTGTATTTAGCTGTCAAAACATTAAGATCCTTTTTTTTTTGCCTTTGATTCGGCAACGACCAACACTATGACGATGACGACGACGACGATGAGTATTAACAATTTCACATGAGTTTAGGGTTGGTGGTATTTTTAATCTATTCTAATCCTGCATTGAAGTCCTTTTTCCACAACAATGCCAATTTAAAAGGTGACACAACAGGAATTAGGTGCATCAGATAAGAATTCCAAATTGCAAATAGGATTGTCCCTTTTTTGATGGTAGATGGTTTGAAGGAGCATTTTTGCTTTATCCAAATGATGCGCTTCACAAAACTGATTACATACTTGCGCCAGGATTTCAGTTTTGTTTTTAATTTCCTCTTGGGTGTCTTTAAGAGGATTTAATTGCTTTTGGGTGCAGTTATTCCGACACGTTCGTACACACAAACTATACTCGTCTTCCTACCGAATGTCCAGCTGAATGTTCACTTCCCTTTTTTGTCTGGTCGTCCATTATCGACAGATTAGCGTCCCATGCATTTGTCGTAATGTGCTTTCGAGGATTTTGATTGCGTCATTAAGTGAAATGCATAAACTGACCAAATCGTCCATAGATGAAGGCATCTATAAAGGAAGTTAGGTATACAGGGAATGTATGTCGCAGATAAGTTACCTTAATCAAGGATTCGCTCATAAACTCAGTAAAACAAACATTTATTACGTTGTCTGTTCAGAGTTGAGGTATCGCCCACGACAACGACACTCTTTTTCGGGCCCAGGACGAAGGACACACCACACGAAGAACTACGGACACGGAATCGGTCAAACCATTACGATGGATTGTGTCGTAGTTTGTAGACATTGATGGGCCAAGTCTCAGTGGTGAGTAGTCGGTACCTCGGGACCACCCAGAAAGAAAGGACTCTATCATGTTGTTACTTCATTTTTCTTATTTTAATTCTTCTTAATGTTTACGATTGCCATCGTAATGTGACTCCTCACAGCTAACAAATGATTGTGCACTTCGTCGTAGTTTTTGTGGTAGTGAGTTCCTTTTTTTGATGCGGAATTTCACTAGCTCAGTATTTTGTAGTTACTGAAATAAGAATTCAAGAAGTTAGTTTTACTTAATTACTCATTAAAATAATAAATAGAATTTCTTAATCATCACTAATTTAACACTTCTGCTGGCTAAAACTTTCTTAAAACTAATTTACCTAACACACTCAGCGGCACGGAATCTTGGCCAAGTTGTTATCATCCGATGACAAATGTTTTGAGTGTTTGGAACACACGTTCGCAGGTCTGGAAAGGGTATATCTCTTATTTTCAAGTCAATTATTCATTAATATTGAGTCTAATAAATCATGATTTAAGAGATTTAGTGGAATGGGGTCATTTATGAAGTCTTATTAAAATCAGAATATAAGGTTCTCTGAAGTGCACCGTTACTTAAGTAAATACTTAATTAAAGTATTAATTAAATTTAAATTAAGTAGATACAAATGCCTTTGACGCCAGCATAAGAGCACAGTTTGCGTTGAAACGGTTTCAGGACATCGGTAGCTACAATCGTTGACCAGGCAGTATAGGAGTAAGATGCACATCGGCTCGGCATGATCGATTTATTTTGCTAAACATTTTAAGGAACCGCTTCCTCACCGCCTTTGAGCGAGCGTGCGATAATAAGACGCATGAAGGAAGTCAATTTAATGCTAGCTACACACGAGGCAACCGTTGTAGCAACACAGTCATGTTGAAGCAACGGTTGCTTCGTGTGTAGCTGTGTTGCCGATTAATTTTGAGTTTCTGCAACCGTTGCCAGAAATATCAAAATGTTTTGATATTTTCGGTCGGTTGCTCCAACTGTACTGTGGTTGCGGCAACAGTTGCCTCGTGTGTAGTGAACAAACGAAACACGTTGCTGCAACACGTTGCTTCAACGGTTGCCTCGTGTGTAGCTAGCATAAAAGCTTGCAAGCCAGCACGCGGTCCTAAGCTGCTCAGACAATATCGAGTAGCCCGACCTCGATTTGCTAGAAATTATGCATATTGGGCTCGCGAAGAATGAGCCACAGTTCTGTTCACTGGTGAGTGAAGAATAGCTTTATGTGCCCCAGGTGGTGGACAATGTGTATGGATAAAAAGAGGAGAGCGGTTTCTAACCATCACCACCATTCCTTTAGGAACACGTATTGCCCTATATTAAGGTCATGGAATATAATCAGTTCCTGTTATATCATTAATAACAAATTAGAGTGGATAGATGAATGGAATCACTGGGCAACGAAGTGTGGAGTTGAGCTAAATGTACAATATACGAATTTAATTTCGCTAAAAGAACAACTATATGGGTTATTACAGGCTGTCGATATTTTCCAGCATAATACAAACTTACAAAAAAAGTCATTGTCAATTAATAGAATTATTTACCCAGATTTAAAACTTAATCTCATAAATAACTATTTTTTGTGATAAATATAGTACAAGAGCGATTTCGCTAATCTGTAAAGCCAGAAGCGAACTACTAAATTTGAATGGTTCACCCTACAAAAGTTCACCTACAACCTGCTGCACCCTTTGTAATCTGAAATCAAAAGAAGATAGCTTTCATTTCATATCAATCTGTCCCATTTATAAAGAAATAAGACTCCAATACTTTGCAAAAGCTACTCTAACCATGGAGCAAACTTTAACAATTTTGAACGGTGAAAATTGGAATAATCTCTCTCTTTACCTTGAAAGAGCAATAGCGTACCGGGAATTGATCCTTTCTGAATACCGTTAATAATTATATAGCTTTAAAATATATTATGCTTTTATTTATTGATTAATATTCTTGTACGTAAATATTTCTTTTTTATCGTTGTTAAAAGTTTCTATACTGAAAGTGTAACTTTTATATTACTTTTGAGTTTATTTTTGTTTTAGCTAAACTAAAAGCCTTTTCACTTTGTTAATCTTTCTACCATCTCAAAGTTTTAACCATTAAGAAAATTTATTTTTTTTTAGCTAAACTGAAAGCCTTATATTAAAATTCTAGAATTTTATTTTTATTTTAGAAAATATCAATAAATAATACTTTTTGATTTTTTGATTTATTCTTTTATCTTATGTTTAAATATTATTTTCTTAGAATTACTCTTTATTTAGAAACAAATGTCAATCTGGCAGACGGCAATGCCACCGCCAATATACTTTTATTACCTACTTTGGATATATTTACATATATGTATATACCAACAAATGTATTTAAAATTTTTGTAACTAACAATTTCGTTTGTAATAAATCTATCTAATCTAATCTAATCAGTTCCTGTTGATGCAAGGTAATGTTCCACCACATATAGCACGTTGCGTGGATGAATACCTTCAAGGCGTGCAAAAATTAGGTATCAAAAAACTTATCGAAAAAAAAAATTATCAAAATTTCGTTGTCACATTCGACAAAAATACCATTTTTTAACATTTGTATTTGGTGGGAACCGTTATTTTTTGGGGAGCTTTAGCATAAACAATTTATTAAAATCGGTTGTACCATTTTTGAGAAAATCAAAAACAAAAAAATGGTTTCAGTGGGGTATCATTCATTGCCATTTCTCAGATTTTTTTTTTAATCATTAGCTAGCTTTAAGTAAATGAATTTTTGTCTAATTTTCTTGAAAACAATTTGTGAAGCAGATTTTGAGGAAAAAAATTTTTATAAGATTTTGAAAAACAATCACCATATGATTGTAACGTTATTTTGGATGTTAAAAAAAAGTGGGGGAAAATTTAAAAACGTTGTATACCAAGTTTAAGCAAAATCCCCCCGGCCGTTTATGCTGTAGTCGAACAGACAGGCAGATTTGCTAGACCCCCTTTTTTCGTCTCCTCTATCATAGTAATGTCAACTTTGAGCAAAATCTCGAGGTATATTTTTAACGAATGCATAATTTGCCATAGTATGTACCTATACCTACATATGTGCATATAAGTCGCAAGTAAAAATGCTTACGATAAAGTCATGCAACGTGTAAAAAACGAAATTAAAACCAGATAGAAATACCAACTTTCAACATCAAACATGACCACAATCCTAAAAGTTCCAAAAGTATCATTTAAGACGATTGAACAATGGCACATAAGAAATCGCTCGAAGCGCTTGACCGAACTCTGTTTGATTTTCGAGGAAAAAACCTTCCGATGCCAGGCGCTCTTATTCTTCTTGCTGGTGATTTCCGCTAAACTTTGCCTTTTATTCCGTGATCAGCTTGAAATGATATCTTTGGAACCGAATTGAAAAAATCTAGCTATCAACGAACTTGCGTGTGGATTTGCTGCACCCGTCCGCGACCAAACGTTCTCCCACCAACTTCGATCAATCGGAAATAGCAAAATTCAAACTCATCGTGCCTCGACTAACATTCGATCTCTCCAAACTTCTGTCAAATACAACTGAATATATTAAAACCTTTTTCGATATGGTATTCCCAAGTCTAAGAACCAACTACAAAAAAACAATATTGGTGGTGCGAAAGTGCACTTTTGGACCCAAAAAATAATTTCAACAGCCAGAATAAGAAAATGAAGCCTAAAACCGAAGATACAGTCAAATACAAATCGATGTACACAGTAATGGATGAAAACCAAAAGTCATCAATTATCCGACTGAATTTTTGAATTCATTGAAATCTTCCGGTATGCCGCCGCACATTGAGGCTTGGACCACCGGTGATCACCAAAGTTGTACAACGGAACTAAATTGTCCATCAAAAACTGTCACCAAATTTAATTGAGGCGTTTCTTTTGCGTCTTGCCATTACCAACTTCACTAACTAACTTCATTTTATTCTTTTGGACCGTGTATTGTAAGTGGCTTGATCCCGAGTTGGCACTCCGAAAAGTTTTTATGTAATGATTTTACTAGGAATACAAAAATTGACGCAAAATAGTAGTCCATGTTAAAACTGTTTAAGTATGATACTTGGTTAAAATGGCAACTTTGCAAATTTTAATTGAGTTAAGCATCTTACTTTTTCTTGCATTTTAATAAATTTAAATTCATCAAATAGTTTTTTTTTATTGTTTTAACATAGTGCTTACTTCACATGGCTCTTTGACATTTTCAAAGGTTTTTTTGCTTAAGTAGTTCTTATGCATGAACTGTCATTGTTCAAAAGCTTCCCAAGCGAAGACGGTGCGGCTCGATAGTAATTGTTAACACCGATTTTTGGCTTCGGTCTTTAAATTCTGTACGTTTAATCAAAGAGCATAATGAGTTATCAATGAAAAATATAAGACTAACTTTTAACGTTTTTGAGAAAGACTGACTCCTGTAAAATCGCAAGCTTAAAGAAACAAGCAATTTCTTATAGAGAAAATGTAAAATGCAAGAGTATTTAAGAAAAAGGACATTATTTTTTTTAGGTATTTAGGTATACAAAAGCTTTTTAGCTTGTAAAATTCACAAAAAACCATTCACTCTGTGTCTCTGATAAGCGCCAAAGTTAATATTATCATACGAATGTGCCACCCTTTTCTAAAGGTGTCTGAACCTTAAAAAAATAAATATTCGTGAGTTTGAGAAGGAAAAAATACCGCCACGCTGCGCTGTTGATGGAAGTCCTTTTTATGAAAGCATTACAAAATATTTTCTAACTGCCAAAAAAAAGTGCCCTTACAGTGTATCCCTATGGACAAGTACAACCTACATACACCTCTTTATAGTTGAAGTTTTGTTGTGGCATGCAATTGCTCCTTCGATTTTTTGTTTCTTCCTTTGGCTTCACTTTACTTATTTTATCAACAAGAAAAAATATTTATGGGATCGTATAGTCAGTCTACCGTTTGGGTTTTTTGTTTGGGACACTTTCCTTTGCCGTGCAACAATTTTTATTTTCTTAATGCAGGACTCTTCTGTGATGGCAATGTTTGGATTTAATGACAATAATTAAACTTTCTCCCATCACTTTGTGTATGGTGACGATCCTTTTACTGGGCTAGGGAGTTGCGCTTTAAGTGTATTTTGTTTCTATTTTTAAGTTGAGCAATTTTTTAAGGATACATTTTTGAAAGAAACAGAAACAGAGAACTTCTGAATGACGTACTAAAAATGGCATCATTAATTGAATTAATGTTTTTCAGTCATATTTATGATTGAGTTGGAGAACGTAGAAATATTTTAATGGATTGTGTTATTACTTTGGAAAAATTACACACACATAAAGCATTTGTATTGCGACATATTATTTTTCAAAAAAAATGACCAAGTGTGTTTATTAAATTTAAGAAAAATTTCAAAAGATGAATTGATACATCTAACGATTTGTTTATAGATACACATGTATATCATGTAATATAAGCAAACAAAAAAAAAAAAAACAATTACTTGTATTACAGTGCAAAATAAGAATTAACTTAATTGACTCATCATATCGTAGAAGAAATATAAAAAGGGTTGTTCAATTGGCGCTGTAAGATTTTAGTGGCCTTTGCAGGCCATATTGTTTTGGTAACTTCTGTCAAATTTATTGTTTATTATTCAGTTATTGATGCCAAATCACCGGCAAGTAACACGATTGAACAGCACATCCAAATTATAAAACTTTAATATCAAAATGAGTGTTCGTTAGTGCAAACATAGTGTCCCATAAATGGGCTAACACCAACCCACAAAAGGTTGCCCAATTGACAATGAATACTCAAAAAGTTACAGTTTGATGTGGATTTTGGGCCGGCAGCTCCGTCATTGGTCCGTATTTTTTCGAAAGCGACGTTGTTGAGGCGGTCAATGGTGAGCCTTACAGAACGATGAGCCATTTCTTGTGGTCCAAATTGAGCAATATGGACCGAAGCACGTTCATCGATTGAGCTTCCAATAAGTCGATCATTAATGCAATTAACCCAAAAAAAATTATGTTGCATTTTGTCTCTGCAGCGATCTCCTCTGATCTCCATACGCGCCAATGAGACCACCGATAGAAAACCTTACCATCTAGTGGCACTTCTTTAACACTGTGAGATTTTTTATCTAAGTAATAAAGCACATTCTGTTTGTTGACGAATCCGTTTATCCAAAATTGGCAACATCCAATGAAGATAATTTTTCGGTGAAATTGGTCATCTGCATCCAAAATTTCTAGAGCCCAATCCGAGAACTTAGGTATCGTCGCTTTATATGTACGAGAATGGTCTTGGTTCTTGAGGTAACTTCATCTTATAAGGGTGCACGCCAAAATTCTTTCCCAAAGTTCGCCATGGTATGGTCTAAATGATCTTCAATTCTTGAAAACGCCGTGGAATCGACTGTTCGTTTGCGATGACGGACACTTGCACAATATTCTCGGGACTTCAACCCCATCCGTTATTTCAAATTTGTTCTCTGGACTATGGATTTCTAGCCTTACTGGGACGATAATTAAAAGACGAAAAATTGGTGTTAACGCTCTTAAAGTTGACGATACCGAATTGGAATTTTAATATTAAATTCTATTTTCTTGTAAACATTCTATATTATCATAAATATTTTCATATTGGCACAGATTGTGGTTGTCGATCGATTACTCTATTTCGTGTTGCGAATGTCGATTGTGATGGAAACTTTTCGATTTCACAGTCGTTTCTTTTCAATTATCAATTTCTGATCGACGCGTAAAGAAGGTGAATTCCACAAGTTTTTCTTGTGAACAAAATGTAAGTTTCTTTCAATTAATTAATTATTTTAAGGACAAAACATTCAAATATATATTTTATGAAGGTCAAAATGCTAACGAACAAAAGGTAAATATACTCGTAGAAATTTTGGTCAGATTGATGGAGAAAAATGTGAAGATCGCGAAGATGGTTTGTGCTAAGAGCCAAGCAAAGCAAAGATCAGAGAAATTCGCTAACAAGTGTATTATGCGTGCTGAATTTTCTTTTGGAGACTATCTTGATATATGAATGTGTACCATCAATACACCCTATCACACCTCCTATGCAACTTTTTCACAAATATGCATTCTAGTCCGAAGTATTTTTGGTTCAGTGTAATTAAAAATAATCCATTTGGAGCAAATATGCGTGTCTAGAACTGCAAGCACTTAATTTAGCACTAAAGACACTGTGGATTGTGCAAGGTCAATACAAAATTAATTACCAACAATAACTTTGTAATGTCCATATGAGCACAGCATCTCAAAGTACTAGCAAGTTTTATTCTGTCGGGAATCGAAGAGTTTCTTTTTGCTGACATAAAATTTGGGTTAATTTCACTTAGACGTCCAATGACACATTTTTGGATGAGCGAAAGTATTTCAAAAACCAAATATGTCTATGTGAGTACCGAAGAAAAACCTTTATTTCATAAATCTTACATCGTTTCTTACAGTTCGCAATATTCTTTGGGTTTATTCACAATAGTACATTGTTCGATCGATTTAGTTACATAATACAAAATATGAAAACCAATCGAAACAATAGAAAAGTTTCGATTCGATTGGCAATAGACAGCGGCAATCGGGGCCATTGACAATTTAGTCAATTTTAGTCATTAAGTGTAGGTTCCCATTTAGGTTCAAAGTTGTAAAGTCTAAATTGGAAAACCCTTTAGTTTCATGCTTAATTTAAAGCTCAAATTTTTAGTACTCGAAACCAATAAATTCCAGTTTAGACTAATCAAAAAATTATAAAGGTTTTCCAATATTGATAAGTAGATTTCATGGCGGCCATGTTGTTTTAGTTAAAAAGCGTTTTCTAAAGATTTTTTGAACTTTGACAAGTGATTGCCACCATATAATTGAAACTAATTCTGTTCAATTTGCTGATGT
This sequence comes from Chrysotoxum bicinctum, assembly GCA_911387755.1. Lineage (NCBI taxonomy): Eukaryota > Metazoa > Arthropoda > Insecta > Diptera > Syrphidae > Chrysotoxum > Chrysotoxum bicinctum. The sequence goes on from OU426990.1 coordinate 29,911,802, forward strand.
TTATTAATTCTGTCTTGCCAAATCAACATGAAGATTCACCGACCGATATTGCTCTTTTTTTCATTTTTCTAAAATTCGCGAACAAGCTGCTTCCACACATAGTCAAAACAAAACTACGATTTCGATTCGACTGAAATTTTGACAGTAGCCGTCTAAGAGAATGTACTATTTTCTGTCCAACAAAAATTGTCAGTACAGGGAAGATAGGACGTTTGTCTCTCATTCTGGTTGCATTGACAATACGACAACACTCAACATACTCATCTTCTTAAAATGTGTTCTCAAAAGCTTCAAATCCCAAAAGCTCCTTAATAAAAACCACTGAAAAAGCTTTTTGCTTCCAATTGAGAATGATAATGGTAACACTGTTTTGATGTAGATGAAGAGCGCACGATCGTATTGAGTGACACTTGACACTCTTGTCTTGATCTCGACACTTCGACAGTATCTCATCAGCAGTGGGATACGACGGTCGTGTTGGGGTGTACAACTTTTTGCAAAGAATTACAACAACAATTCCTTAAGAAAAGTCAGTGGCATTTTTCCTAACGCATTGTAGTGAGGGTGCATCAGGCGCCAGTGCTTTAGAAAAAGCTCTCCCATAAGGCCTGTACTGACAATTTTTGTTGGACAGAGTATAGACGATAGTAAATCTTCTTGTGATAATGGCACCATCGGGCGATGAGGCTAAGTACTTATTGGACCACCTTCGTAAAATCGAAATCTCGCTATTTGAACCTGTTAGACTTTTTTTTGAGGGGTTTTCTTAAGTCGCAGTTCTAAGCCAATAAGCCTTAAAATACCGGTATTTTATTAGTTAACATGAAATTGAGCTTGTCGCTTGTGAGTCACGTAGTGATAACCGTGGGGTATTTGAACGATGTCATAATTATACTCATAATGTCCCCTCAAAATACGAGTAAAACTCAAAATTCGTTCATTTCTTAAACAATTTTTTTTTTTAATTTCTCCACGACTTCGGCGGCGGCGGCGGCCAGTTTAAAACCTGCAAATTTTTATTGGAAAACCCTTTGTTTGAAAAATATCATTTTTTTCATATTACTTATTTTTTTTTTGAAAGTCGGCGTGGAGAAATTGTGGAACGTATCAATTTCCAATATAAATTTAAAAAAATTTACTTTTCTCAAAATTTGCGTTAAGAAAATCAGAAAGTTTTCAGCCATTTGAAGTGTGCCACAATTACGATTTTGTCCATCTGTCTAAATTTAACCTCGATATAGTTCAAAACTTATAAAACACTAATACAATGTGTATTTGTTGCTCGAAAGGTTAGAATGCGTCACCCTACCAATAAACTGTCCTAATGAAAAAATATTTGACTTAAGTTTTTGTTTGCATCCGAAACACGTCCAATAGAAGATTGTTTACATCCATCATCGTTGTCTGATCATGTTTTGTGTTTGTTTTCTTATCAGTGTAGGATCAGATTAGTCATCTGAAGATCGTTACGTTACAAACCCAACGAGACGAAGAACAGAGAAAAGCAAATGATCCCCATATGAAGAAAAGTGTAACCAAAACACGTACCTAGTTCTGCCTATTTGTGTGCATTTGTCTTTCTTATTTATTTTTCTCTCGCTTATTGATCTCAATTAGCTTTCTTTTGAACAAGATTCTACATAAAAAAGATACAAGATAGGTTTTTTGTGTTGATTTTGTAATAATTGATGAATGTTTGTTCAGAGGTTTGTTGTGTGTTTCTCGTTTGCGGTGTTAATTGATTCTGATTTAGTCTATTTGCTTTTTAAGAGTGATCTTTATGATGATTCATTTTGAAAGACATTCAAAAGTAGGCAAGTGCCGAAGCTTTTAAATTTTAGCAGACGTTGGATGGTATAGAATTTATGACTTTCAAAAATTAGATAATTGAATTGAATATTTTTGAAACCATCTAGGGAACAAAAATTCTCGATTATATTTGCTACAAAATTTCAATATATATTTCTAACCTATACTTATACGAATTTAAGAAGAAACGCTATCCAGTTTGATGAATCATGAAGTTCTTTTGTTAATTGTGGGCAACAAATCCAATTCCTAATAAGTGATCATAAAATTTGATGTCTTTGGAGAAAAGTTTTCGAACAGCGATCTCTTCTATAAAATTCTGTAAACAAACACACTCTAAACATTAACCACTGACCACAAGATCCATAAATAGACGCCCATAAAAAAGGAGAACATTCTGTAGAATAGAATTCAATAAAACTGAATATTCATCAAAAAATTATCATGAAAATTGAAATTTGAAAAATAGTTCTGTCAATCCCGCGACCCAAAAGATATGATTCCTTAATTTGAATTTTACTGTATGGCACGACAGCGAGCGGTCACCGTCACTGTCTTATAACGATCACTTTATTACACACAAGGAAGATACCAATCTGTAAACAAAATGTATGTAATTTTCAATCAGTTAGGCATTTTTAATGATCGAAATTTTCCTATTCATTCAGTTTTTTTTTGTATAGAATGCATCTAATGTCCGACACGACCTGTGTGTAGATCATAAAATGAATAATGGGTCAGTTTTAGTGCGTTCAATTATTGTCCTGGATGCCACTTAATGGAAGCAGGGATTACTGTATGGGAGCATCACCGTGTGAAATTACCTTTTTTGTGGTCGTTAATTTATTATTATTTTGTGACATTTGGAGGACTCACACTCTTGTGTCGTACATAATATTAGGTACGAATGATATTTGAATTATTATCATACCATCAAATGGAGGATATTACATCGGTTATGAAGAAAGGCATTAACTTTTGTTGGATGAGTATCATAATGTAGCTATTAAATCCAATTAGATAGGTATCTATATATGTAGCTATGGATTTCTAGTACTTCTTTGTTGGTAAAATGTTGTTCTTTTTTCTTAAATTTATAAAAGCAATTGTTTGATTTGAAGAAAGAGATTGGAAAATAGTTAATCTTAAAGAATTGTTGACCGAAATGTGTTCGAGGAATTCTATTAAAAATTAGAACTTTGAATGACAAAAGACAAACAAAAGCAGAACTTATTTTCTAACAGTTTCGAGACTATGAAGTTGGAACGACTTTGTTTCTTTTTAAAGTTAAATGCACATGAGGGTTTTGTATTTAAATAAGTACATATTTGTCATTACCAAAGCAATTACTGTTCGGTATTATAGTACTTCCAAAAATTTGGAGGGCCACGCGTTTTTGTTCTAAAAATTCCAAAACTAATCATGTCGATTACAGAATTCACAGAATTTTACTCCCGGTGAGTTAACTCTATCCGTTGACCTCTTGCATCCCCTCCCCTGTAAAACTGAATTATGAAATTCGCCGGATGAACTACATTGTCGATTCTGAAAATTACCTTATCATCAGTGTTGGGACTTCTACCACTTAAGTGGTATTTCTACCACTTTTTGCTGTTCATGAAAACCTACCACCTAAAAATCTAATTCTACCACTTTTAGCAACTCATACCATACGAACACCTAAAATTTATTCAAAATATTAATCCTAATATTTTAACGATTGCATGTGCTCCGCTTATGCTGCATAGAAAAATCATTAAAGGAATGTATATGTATGTATTTCTATTTTTGCCACAGCTCGAAAACAAAAACAAAAAGATTTCATTACTTTCCTAAAAGCACTTGGCGTTAATGAGTATCAAATTTCAAAGGTTTGATTTTTTTAAGCAAAGACAATCTAATTTTTTGGAAATTTTTGTCAATAAATCTTAAAATTATAAATGAGTTGAGTTAATGAGATTGAGAATATTTCAATCTAAGAACACAAAAATACACTTTTTGATCGAAGGTATGAATATGTACGTTAAAACTAAATATATTGAAAAACTAGGTAAAGTCAGAAAATATAAATATAAACACAAATGTAAGAATCCCTGAAAACTATTTAGGTACCATTTTCTCAAATGTATTTTGGCCTTCACTTTGAAAGGTACTCATTGGAAAATGACATTGATTAATAAAAACTAATGAAATTAAGAAAAGTAATCTGCAGCTATTATGTCGAATTATGTTTTCAAATTATTTAAATATTTAAATCCAAAAAACGTCATTGATGGAACAATGCCATCAGTTTCAGGTCTGACGAGATATTTTCACCAAATATAACGAACCTAGAATTGATTAATAATGAGTGGAGAAAACTAATTGGAGAAAATCACTTACTCCAAAATTTTTAAAACTGATGACATTGTTTCACAATGTCTTTGATAAAAAAATTAAAAGATGGTATGGACAATTTATTGTTTGAAAACATTTATCATATACATAATGTTGGAGCTTTGTTGCTTACCGCATAGCAGTGCTGCTGCGGAAGCATTAGTAAAATATGCTTCAAGATTTAGATTCTCTGACGGTTTATATGTATACAAAAAAATAATTTTAATTTTTTTAAGTCTTAACTAGTTTTATTATTAATTCAAACTGCTGTTATAAAATTAAGGTTTTGGTGTGGAACGAGTCTGAAATGAAATTGTATAATATGTGTGTACATAATATGACTTTCTTCCATATACATATAATGTGATCTTTGAAACATAAAGAACCGAAATGTTATTTCTTTTATTTTTGTATTTGAATTACTTTTAATAAATTTATTTTCAATATAAGATTTGCTACATAAAAATCGCTTTTAATTTCTACCACTTTTTTGACAACCTTTCTACCACTCTTTAGCTTCTGCGAAGTCCCAACACTGCTTATCATTCATTAACTTTAATATCGACACTGTCAGTTACAGACATCAAGTCAACGGCCTAGGCTTTGATAATAGCATCGCTATCGATCACTGAAATCAAGCATCGTTGTACGTGGTTAGTACTTGGATGGAGGACCGTTCAACACCAACCTGTGTGTATTCTTTTTTTTTTTTTTTTTTGGTAGATTTCTGGTTGTGCCCGGTTGCGTCTTCACCATTTCCACGATTTCTCTAAATTGTTTCCGTTTGGTTGTCCGTTTTCTATTAAAATTTGCTAACCAAAAACTTAAACATTTATTATGATAAGCTTTTGACTTACATTTTAGTGCTTTCCATTGTTTATTTTTTCGTTTAATTAAAGATTCACTTCAGATTCGTCTCTAAATTGGCACGAATGTAAAATGATAGAAATTGCATGGAGTGCGAATGGATTGCGGATTTAGTAATACCAGATAAGTTGAACAGAATGGCGGTGGTGCAGGGATTGTTACCGACATTCGTTCAACTTTCTTTCGTCGGATTTAGTAATAGTAAAAGTTTGGAAATTAATTGAAACTGTCACTTTAGCTCATTCGCCGAATTCTGTAATAGGGGTGAATATTTGAGAGATAAAAAACATAAAATTTTGTAAGCCCAAACTAGGAAGAAGTATTTCAGTAGGGTACAAACGAAAAAGTTTTAAATCAAGTCTCCTAAGGAACTGTATATTCGTAAGGTAAATTCTTAATAATGTGCCAATAAGTAATGAAAATTTCCGCATCCCAAAAATAATTGGATTAAAAACGAAAGAAATATATTTACACTTGGATAAGAAAAAGTACTTTAGGAATTTGCAATACAATTCAAACATCAATACGTTTACCGCTGTATTGATCTTTTTTTTTTTGACTTTTTTCCATCTCTTCTTCTTCTATCTCCTTAAAATTTTTTTCTGACTTACAAATAGTTTTTTTTCGATTTGTTCTTCAAATATCTCACAATATGACTTCTCGGTAAGATAGAACACCAGGGAGTCTTTTCCAGCTAAAACCAATTCCTCCAAAGACACATACACACTTACATATCAGCCAACGAATTTCGTGATCATCGGTCACGGTACCTCGGCTTTCTAGAAACCTTTATCGCTCCCAGAAAACGTCTGTACGAGCTTAGATGACTCTTAATCTTAATTCCTCGAGACAAACTTAAAAAATATATATATACAGAAAAAAGCCTAACAACATTCTACATTCTCTTCGTTACCATATCTACAATACTCGTGATTCATAGGAACCTCGAAGCAGTAAAAGCATGCTTATTCTAACATCGCATAATCAACTATAATCTATTGATTCCGATAGATATTTGTGTAACCATTTCTGTAAATAAAGATTTTAAGAATTAAAAAACTTACACACGCTAAGGACCAATTTTTCCTAAAAATAAATTTAAAAAATTAATTTGAAGCGGATGAGGTTATAAATATATGACTTATAACACTCAACTAGTCCTGTGTGCATAATCTCAGAAGGCTTGTCATCTGCAGACTTTTCATGGCAAGATATTATACTTTTGTATGGTTTGTCACTTCATCGCAAAAAACAGTATGCAACACCTGACCTGCAATGCATTTAAAAGTACACTTACTCTAGTATTATAAATATAAGCTAAGTAAAGTTTAATTTATGATGTTGTGAGGTTGGTCTTTAGCAGGTAAAACCTCCAGGCTTCTTACCTCTTGATATCATCCGCTGGCATTTTTCTCCTGCGTGGTATGATTGCCCTCAACTTCACCAATATTTTGATGTGGTCTTAGTTATGCATGAGTGGAATACGGGAGCTTGCTTCTGTGGTTCTCGGATATGTATACTCACCGAAAGATTGACGCATTAGGTATTAAGTTATTAGTCCTATCACATTCTTATACATTTATTCTGTTTATTTAAAAAAAAAATTAAGTTTATTTTGTAAGTTTTTTGAATGCTACTTTTATGATTTAGAAATATGTACCTTTGCGCAAAATTGTAAGTTGCTTAAATCACTAACGAGGAAAAGGGGAATACGTACGTAATTTAAAAATATAAAAATATTTTCAAAGAAGATAAACAATTTTATTTGCGTTGTATGAGTATGTTTTGCGTACCGAAAAGAAATTTTTTGGATAGTGTACTACCTAAGCGATCAGTTTAAAGAGAATTTAAGAAGACAAACTAATCTACATCTACATCTACAGGAGACATCGTACTTGGTAAAGTAGAAATCTCTGTGTGTAAAATTATGTCCGTCAAGTCAGCACTACCAATTCAAAATTTTAAATATCTAATAATAGGATTAATTGTCGTGAATTTGTCGTAAATTTGTAGTGAAACGAAAAAATTTGTCGCTCTTGTTTTTTGAAAAACAACCCCTGGTAATGCTAACTTGACAGTCAAGTTAGCACTACCAACCTTCAAAATAGGGTTAAATGAACTCGAAAAAGAAAACAGGACGGCGTAAATAACTGTCGTAAATTCGTCGTAAGTATATCGTAAAAGAAAAAAAATTGTCGCATTATTTTTTCTCAAAAAATGACATAAAAATGCAAAGGTCCTTAAAATAGCATTTTTTCATAAAAAAAAATAATTTTACCCTATTTTGAAGGGTGGTAGTGCTAACTTGACTGCCAAGTAAGCATTACTAGGGGTAATTTTTTTAAAAAATTATGGCTGCAAAATGTTTGATTTTACAGCATATTTACGACAAATTCACGACAATTAATCCAATTATTGGATCTTTCAAATTTTGAAGTTTTAGTGCTAACTTGACGGACATGTCCGAAGTTGAGCTCAAGGATAAATTAATAAATATTTCCCTGCTGAACGAGTATTGGCGGGAAAACTGTTTCAAGGGACGAATTCAGCGGCTGTTTCACTAGAACACTGCCTGCAAAAGGAGAAAGAATAAATTGCTGTTTTATTTAAATCCCTTGGCATAATAGCTAGTCGGAATCGATACCAACTTAATAACTACATTTGCAATAATGTATAAAAAATCCGAAACGCGTCGCTCGAAATAAAACTAAAATTAATGTTGCAAAAAATTTGTCTTTTAAAACTAAATAGTAAAACTAAATTTTATACATATGTATATAATTTTTTTTTTATTTTTAATCGTTTTACATTTATTAAATACTAAAAACACAACATGGAGACTATTACACTAAATAATAAAAACCTTCAAGAATATCTCTTATCTTCTGCCATCACCACAGAGAATTCTAGGTCCCATCGGCTCCTGCCGACTTACAACACGCACTCAGGAATGCCTGAGAGTTGAAAGCCACTGGGTCCACGAGCTGTTGTGCCATCACAATCAAGTAGGTACATATTTTATAATTGAATTACCGAAATCTAACCTTAAATTCCCTTGCATCATTTGGTTCCATTGAAGGGCCCAATACCCAACATCAAATCCTTTTCTCCACTGACTATTTAACTATTTTAAAATGATTGTTAGAACATAAAACAATCCTGCAAACATCAATCAGTTCTCTGCCGCTCTCTTCAATTAGCAATGTAAATAACAAAACGATCTCTATTTTCTCCATTAATTTGATTAAGTCAACATTGGAGAGGAAGGCTTCGAAAGTAAAATGTGTTTTTGGCAAACAATATATCCTTATGGTTCTGACTGTACTCGTAAGCATATTCAAATGGCATGTTTGGGTGGATTCGTTTGGATGGGCTGGGGCTGGGGCAATTAGGTGTTTGTCATATTGAAAATATATTATTTCAACGCATTTTCAATTTTCAAGTGTAATCAAATATAGTAACAGATGTCATTTTCAGTCATTTACAGTTACCATAGAAGTGGGTGTGTGCGTGCGGCCGGCTGGCATGGCAAAGTATGGCACTCCCCAAAAAGCCACTTTATGATTTGAGAGTCCTTTGGCGAGGAGTGAATATATAGGTATTTGCATTTGTTTCGAGTTCCATTGAAATTGCGTTCATCATCATGGTGCGACTTTCTCGTCGTCACAGTTAAATTATTTAAATATAGACGCATGCGATGAGGCTCAGATCTGGAGTGTTGTCTGTCTGACTGCTTGTCTGTATGACAACAACAGAAAAGCAACAAGCTATAAAGCTAAAGCTACCCTCTTCAGATTTGTATACAATTCACAATTAACCGACCTGGATAAATTGAGTTTGTTAGAGTTCTATTGATGGGTCTTTTCAGACTTGAAAGAGAGAGAGAGAGGGGGGCAGAATATGCATTAGCAAATCGAAAACAATAGAAATGAAAGGTGTGGGGAGTTTTTCTGGAAAAGGGAATAGATAATGGATGCAAAAGGCGTAAATAGAACCTTTTAACTGTTTGTTTAGGTGCGAGCGGTTATGATGGTAAAAAGTGTTAAGTTGAATTGTTTGTTGACATTTTATTGTTTATTTTTTTTTTTTTTGTAGGAACCATATTAATGAATTATTAAAAAAAAATTAAAACAAATTTTAAGAAGTCACTTTTGTATTTTGTGTGCTTAAGTCTACGTGCCAAGACTTCAGAATAGTAGGTATAAAAGAGAGGAACACATTTGTTGAAATTGTGCTAAATATAAAAAGTGGTTCAATTTTGTACTAGAATAGGGCAATTTAAATCATAAGTAATTAAATAGGTACGTAGCAGTGGCGTGGCGTGAAAAATTTCAAATGGTAAGTCGAAGCTTAGACTAATTACCTGTATCCTAAATTAAAAAAGGTATTGCAGTCCTGATTTCCAAAACAAATAAGCGAAGCAATTCACGCCAATTTTGTATATACTTCAAATCATTAATTTATAAATTATTATAATTATAATAATAAATAATCTTAAAGCATAATAAAAGTGGTTTCGAAGGAAACCTTTTCTGGCAAATGCAAATGCATTGCATGTAAATTAAGGAAAATTTAAGGTAATGTTATAAAAAAAAATACAAAATAAGGAACTTCAAAACAAAAGTATGTTTAAGTATGAGATAAATTAATAAGCAAATAAATTTTTCAATTCAATATCAAGATATAAAAAGTATCAATTAAAAGTAAATAGTTATGCACAAAAGCTTACAAACAGATGATTTATGTATGTTACCAATCTCTGTAAATTGTGCAATATAGGTTTTAGTATAAGAATTGTAATATTTTTGGCTACAATAAATATAATAATGTATGTTATTAAGAAAAATAGCAAAAGTTCGCGTTTCTAAGCAAATAAGAAACTATGAAAAGTGTTACTAAAAAAACTTCTCTTATTTACATATATTCTAAAGCTATTCTACGATCTTTTTTTTTATAAAATCTGCTAAAACTCTATCATAGAAGTCAGGTCTATTCCTTATTTTTAAAAGAGTCTGTTTTTTGTGAAAATAAGTGCTAAATCTGAAAGCCTGTCTTCTCAGTCTTCTCACTGAGAATGCATTAAATATGTATGAATGAATGACCTACTCAATTAATCCCAGAAATTGCAGCGTTAGAAAAAACTCACACAATTCAGCAAATAAGTCGGTGAAGAGCGAGTTATTTTTTGCATAAAGCCTAGTACGCAGATCGCGCTAAATTTTATTTCCCACATTTTTCTCCAAACATCAGCTAAAATCCAAGCTAAATTTTGACATAAGAACTTTGTGAAGAATATGTCACAGAAAACAGCTGTTCTCTAAATGAATTTTTTTGAAAGATTTAAAAGAATTGTTTAAAAGTATGATTTTTTAAGAATTATGAATGAGAACGAATGAGAAATATGAATTATGAGTAATTTTAGTTGTCGAAAATCTTGTAAGACTCCCGTCACCAAATATTCTTCTAAATATTATTCAAATATTATTCCATTTCAAATTGAAATTGAAATTTAGCTCGAGAATAAATGTGCCAGACAATTATTTCGTGCGCTAAATTTTGACAGATAAGTTTATGTACAGTTCGAAGAGAAATTTTGATCTTTTAGCTGGAGCAGTGTACCTCTCGGCTAAAATGCTTGACATAATTTTAGCTTAGCTAAATATTGGAGATAAAATTTAGCGCGATCTGCGTACTAGGCTTAAGCAGAGAAGTGTACTTATAAAGCAAAATTTAGGCTGATGGGTTTACTGTAAATGCTTTCCTCTGAAATTATCTTTACGATTTTACATTGTAATTAAAATAAATAAGTAAAACAAAATTTAACAAATATGTACAAATAACCTTCCCCTTCAGCTTCAGTTCTTCACTATACTCTGTGTCTGTCCAACAAAAATTGTCAGTACAGGGAAGATAGGACGTTTGTCTCTCATTCTGGTTGCATTGCCATGCATAAGTGTGTCGCCTTTTAAAGCTCTCACAGGGATTCTGTAGTTTACATTATAAATCGCCGCAAATGAGAGTAAAAAACCAGTGTTGGTAAGTTACGCGAGTTTTACAAATTTTAATTAGTTACGCGTAACTAATGTAACTAATTGAATTAGTTACGTAACTATGTAACTAATGTAATTAATCTATGTTTTTGACATTTCTCCAGAAAAATCTTCACATCAAAATAAAATTCGAAGTAAAAAGTCACGTTTTTTAAGAGATTGTTTGCGAAGCTATAGATTTGGCTAAAAAGGACGTTGATGTTTATGGCGTCGTTTCCAATAATGCAAGCAATATGGTGAAAATGGGAAAAAAAATTTTAAGCATGTCGTATGGCACTCAACTTGTAATAGTCATACTGGGAATTTGTTAGCAAAAGATGTGCTTGACGTTAAACAGAATGACAAAGTCACCACAATTTTAAAACAATTTAAACAACCAGATCTTGAACAGGCGATAATCATCAATAAAAAAGGAATCAAAATAAAGCTACCGTGCGAATCTCGATGGTGTTCATACAGGGATTCCTACGTATGCCTTATTAATAATTTGATTCCAATGAAAATGGTCGCAGCGGAATTTAATAAAATGAAACCAGAAGTGCTCAAATTGTTATCTGTCGAAGAATTTATCGAGAATGCAAAAAAAAAACATTGAGTTGTTCGATCTAATTTGTCAATTAATAAATAATTGCCAACAGTCAACAACTTCATTGGCTGACGCTGTCAAGTTTTGGTTGGAACTAAAAGTTCCAGCACAGTTCGAAAATCTCTACAAATCTCGTCTTAATAATTCCCTTAATGTTTATGCACTAACATCTTAATATATACATCCCCTTTACACTAATGATAAATTAGAGAACAGCTATCTTTTTTCAAATTAATAATTTTCTTCTAAAAATTTTGAATTCTGATGGTCTCAACGAATGCGATATTTTAAAATCCAAAGATGGAGTTTTTAAAATCTTATATGAAAAAAAAAATTGAAAATCCAATTTTGTTTTGGAAGACAGCCGACTTCTATCCACCCAATCTTTCAAAGCTTGCAGTAAAATTGTTTAAAATTCCCGCATCGGCCGCAGAAATGGAACGTACTTTTTCGAAATGGTCATTGATTCACACCCCTTTGAGGAATCGGCTGTCTTTCGAACGTTCCAAAAAATTAATGTTTCTTTATGGAACTTTAAGAATGGAAGACATTAATCTATCTTTTGAAGACTTTGACGAGTTCAACTAATTTAATACCTAGGTATATGTGTTTGGGTTACATACATTTATTCTCTGAATTCCTTATAATCTTTCCTTATTTATTATTTGTTATTTTTTTTATTGAATAAAAGTTTGTGTATACTTATAAATGTTATTGTTTATTTTTTAAATGTCGAGCCAGTAATTTAGCTATATTAGTTGCATTAGTTACATAAGTTACATTAGTTACGCGGAAAATGAGACGTAACTAATTACAAATAGTTACGCGTAACTATATGGGTAACTTACTCGGAGTAACTTACGTTGCCAACACTGTAAAAAACGCGTAGGGCTACCGTCTGCCGATTCAAAACGACTGAAAACAATATTCAATTTACCTTTTCCCACAACACAAAGCGGTAAGATAATAGGCGCGTTTTTTTTTAGGTTGAAAAGCAATACGACAACACTCAACATACTCATCTTCTTAAAATGTGTTCTCAAAAGCTTCAAATCCCAAAAGCTCCTTACTAAAACCCACTGAAAAAGCTCCTTGCTTGCAATTGATAAAGATAATGGTAACTCTGTTTTGATGTACATAAAGAGCGCACGATCGTATTGAGTTTGAGTCATTGAGTGACACTTGACACTCTTGACAGAATCTCATCCAGGCGCCACTGCTTTAGAAAAAGCTCTCCCATAAGGCATGTACTGAAAATTTTTGTTGGACAGAGTATAGTTAAATTTCTTGCGCACCATTTTTTTTGCTCTATCTGCGCAACCCACCATTCACCAAGTGACTTGGTTTTGGAATTGGGTATACTCACCTCACAACACAACATTCACCAAATAAGTCGAAGAAAAGCGTGTTATTTCTTTGCATAAGACAGCGGGCGTTAGACAGAGTCGACCCAAACTCAGAAAAACCATAAGAAAAACAGAGAAAGAAAACTAACATTGTTCTATCCAGCGAGAGATCTTATAACCCGAGATATTTCGGATTACTTTTGCTTTGGCTTGTGGGCAGTGTTGTCACTTTACCACAATTGTGGTAGATCTACCACAACTTTTTAAGATTTACAAAATCTACCACATCTACCACGGTAGTTCAAAATTCTACCACTATTTTTTACATACCCTCCAAAAAGAAAAATTACAAACAAAAATCTGCTATTATACTATTACAACACAATTTGTTTGTTTTAATTTTTCTGAATGCAGCAGTCAGCCTTCTACTACATTTTCTGGACAGACTTCTTTAATCATTAAGATGTGTTGACGGAGAGACTCTTTTGTCTCTACGAATAATGAATAATAGCCAGGGTACAATACCGTGACTATTTTAATTATGGAGGTGAAATCGGTTCATGTACCAATTCACAACTAATTTCTTTGATTCGTTTAATATAAGGCACCTTACCACTGGTGGGGGATACCTAACACAAAATAACAACAAGTAGTCTGGCGATTTTTGTTGGAATTGTTCATATAAGGTATGAGTATCCCTGTCTAGTTTTTTCAGCAAAATGTGTGTAATTATTGGATCCCAATTTTCAATGCTGATACCAATATTTGCAAGCCCCATCAGACATTCTTGTGTTGTATCATGGATAGCTTTAACGGAACTTGCTATTCCTTTGTCGGACGATCCATTTGGTTGATTCATTAGTTTGTTTATTAACGCAGATACCAACAGTCTTGTGTTGTCGTATCGATCAATTATTGTTTTCCAGGCGGCATCATAATTATCGTCTGAGGTTGTGTAGTAAGTGTCGAATGAGTTTTTCAGCTTCACCTGATACGTTTGTTTTTAGGTACCACAATTTTTGACATTTGGCCATAGGTTGATTGTGTACCATCTGGACGAAAAAGTCGTGAAACTGCCGCCATTTTCATTTTATGTATATTTTACTCTTTTCAACAAGACATTTTATGTTACATTTTTTTTTAATATAAAAATTAATTAATATTTTTTCATGTAAGAATAATTGTTAAACAAGCCATGTAACATAAAACAAATCTTGTCACATAGCCAGAGAACTCTAGCGAACACTGAAACACTGATCCGCAGACTGTTGCCAGCTAGAATCTCTTGTTTTCGTCAATGTACCAGAGTTAAGGGATTCGTTTTTTTTTAATGTTCTTTCAAGGGGAAATTTAATAAAAATCGAAGGCACTCCCCCTGATATTAATGAGTTTGTCGCAGCTTTTTATTTAGTTTCATTTGGCTCATTCTGATGAGTACCTCCAATTAGATAGGATCGAATTCTAAAACTTTGTTCACTTTTGGGCAGGCAAATTAAAGAAAAATCTCCCGATTGGCACGAGTTTTCATTTATAGGTTGATTTATGTATATTTGGCTAGATAAAGTTAGAGCATGCAGGCAGTTACTGATTGAATTGAACACATCCAAAAATATAACTAGGAAATTGAAATTTATAAAATTAAAGAAAATCTTCTTGGGTATTACATTAAGCTTTGTGATCAGCTAATAAAGAGGTTCGATTTTTCAAGTGTGCATCTCCAGCTGCTTCAATTCTTAAGTCCAAAAGAATTTCAAAAACGTCGGCAACAAACTATTACCGTTGAAAAGAGTATTCCCTTTTAACGATATTCCGCAGGAAGCTATCAATAACTAGTGCGATCTCCACTCTTGCTCTTTGATAGTGAACAAATTAATGACATCAAAGGGGATGGATGATGGACTGATTTAAGCAAAGAGATGAATGTAGTCGAAGAGTCCATGTTTTCGAATTTTAGTAAATATATGTTCAATTTAGCTGCTTTACCATATAGCAGTGCTGCAGCAGAAATAGCCTTTTCAGAAATGAATAAAATAAAAAAACAACCTTGACGTCAAAACTATAAACAGTCTTATTTTTGCTAAAAAAACGGCAAATAAATCTGATATTTTTATTTTTTTAGCAGAATTGATTCGCTTTTTTTTTTTAATTTTAATTTTGTGATAGTAAGTTTAAAGATATCTACATATATAATATGTATGCATATAGAACAAAATATCACACCTAGGAACATTTTGTATTGGAAAATTAAACTGTCGTTTTTAGTATTTTCCCTTACTTATTATTTATGTTTTTCACCGTTTAAACCTTCCCTGATATTCCACAAATTTTTCAAGACCAAAATTAGCAAAATCGGTCCAGCCATTCTCGAGGTTTAGCGAAACAAAAGAACAGCAATTGAGTTTTATATATATAGATTACTTATAATGTATAGGTACATATGTATATATAATCATATAATAAAACGGCAAACATGTTTTTTGTGGTACACTTTTCTCCAAAAGTATTTAACCGATTTCGATAAATTTTATATGGTTGGAAAGCCACAGTTACGGAGATGTGCAGAATATACTTCAGACAGCATTTACACACTGTGGGTCATTTTTGTTTTTGCACTGTCGAACACTTTGCATATTACATAAAATAAAATTTAATTTAATAAATTTGCTTGAAAACACTGCCAATAATTTAATAATAAATAATAAATAAATTGGCACTCGGATTTCGAGAGCTGGGTCGGCTAGTATTTATTATAAGCTCTATTTTTTTCGTTTTTTTTTTTTCAATAAATACAAAATATTGAATAAAAAATATGTCTCACTTATTTTGCTAATTTTATATAATATCAATAAATATTAACGGCTTAATTTGTTAGCATATAATTTAGTATGTTTGGATTTTGTCCTTTTGAATTATTATCATTTGGGAAATTACAAATCTACCACACAAAATCTAAATCTACCACTGTTTTTCATCCCAATCTACCTCGGGTTTTGAAATGGAAGTGACAACACTGCTTGTGGGATGTTGGCAGAGAGTGTGGAAGAATTTACTCCATGATAATAACGTGTGTGGTGCTGGTATGGTGTGTATTTGAATGAAAAATTGGAATAGAGTTCAATTAAGTTGGTGGAGTGTGCAGCTTGTGGAGGTTAATGAATAGATACGTATTTAGTATAGGTATAAAGTGGGTTTTATGTTGGTCATTATTTAGTAAACATTCTTGTGCAGCAAGGTCGTTTGTTATTTAGTAAACATTGTTCTTTAGAAGAAAATTTAAAAGGTAACCCGATAGGAATCGGGTTATATGGACGCCACGCCACTGGTACGTAGGTATGTTCATTTTTTTGTATTCGATAGTTTCTATTACTATCGAGAACAGACAGAAATTTTTAAAAAAATTAAATTTAAATTTAAAAAAGAAAAGTAAATGTTGCTTTGCTTCAAATTTAAATTTTAACCATCAGACCCCGATTTTTAGACTGAGATGAGTGTCTCATCTTATATATTGCCGAATTTTGGCAGTTGCAAATTTATCTGCAATTTGTTCGGTCATTTTGAAGATTTGTAAATTCCTGTCTCAGAAAAGTAGGTGACAACAAATTGTCAAGTGGAATCTCAGAAAAAACTTCTTTCACACTTTCTTTATAAGAACTTCTAGTTTTGAAGGGATTTGCTAAACAGATAAATCCATTTGAATTAGATTCATTTCGTGACTGACATCTTCATAAGCCAATTGATAAATGTAACTATTCTCAGATCATTCACAAGGGTAAATCACTTCATTCACTTATAGTGTCAGTAAACTTTTGTCTTACTTATATTATATCCATTTTCCACACAACCTATACCCCCTGCCATAGATTAATGCATCAGCTACTTGGACTTGCCTTATGAATAATTCATTAAATGGATACGGATACCGTGCATATTCCACACACTGCAGCAAATCCAACACAACACAAAATATTCCTGATCATCAAATCAGATTAAATTAATGAGAAAATTTTATTTCGAGTGATTTGCGGGAATTTTCCTTTACTTTTCCACCCATAATCCCATTTATTTGTTCCTTTATGTATGATATACAGTTCAAGGGCCTTATTAATTATGATACTCTGGACATTTGAGACCTCGAATAACCAAAAAAAAAACAGAGGAAAACTTTTACTCGTATATCTGCGACATGAAATCAACTCATCCATAAGGAAGTCGAAATAATTGTCTAGTCATTACTCAATCAATCATCATCGCCGAGACATGCGAGAGAGCAGCTTCTGTAGCCCAAATGTCCTTCTTTCGACCATCGTCTCATGTATGTCTGTCGGTATATGAGCACATATCCTTAAACAAAGTCATGAACAAAAAAAAAGATATAAATACCATTAGTTATGTTAATGCATCCCTGTATTTAAGGATCATCGATTTTGGCACATAGTTTAACATTTTTCGCAAATAACAGCACAAGGATAGAAGAGAAGTATCGTTTGTTAGGATTTTTTTGTATTTTTCGGGGTGTGGTCCTGTCATAATGCAATTTGTGCGTCCATTATTCCACACATTCTTGCACTGTCATTGAACATGGGAGTCCCTTTTGTATGGACATATAGGAATATTATTATATCGGAGGTAAAAAATTGTATCAATCGAGGGCCGAATTCCATTTTTTATATATTTTTTCTGACTTGTCATTGTCAAATAGTGTAATGTGGTGGGTGTCAAAACTGTTTCATGATATTTTTAACATTTTTTTGTTGAACTCAATTTGGGCCTTTGTGATTAATCAAATAATGGATATTCATTGAAATGTAAACTGTATCGGGTGTAATCAATATTTTCAGCAGTCTGCTAAAAATGTTTGTTTTTTTGGAATTCTGGTGGAAGATTTTCCTTGATGAGACTAAAATATTTAAATTAAGAGCTAAAGTCACTCGAACAAAAGCTTAACTGTGGACGAAGTGTAGAAGCAATCAAAGAGAAGTGGGTGTTGGGCTCATTTGATATTCATTGTTGAATTCTATTCACATGGTAATGAGGTAATTAATCATGAATCAAGGGATGAAGGTCCACCTCAATCAAGTTTATAATGAGTAAATATTCCTGCGTGTGGCGAATCCTTTGTTAAATCTGTTTGGAAGTATAAAAAGCTTGTTATATTATAGAAACAACGTATAATGCTCTTGTAGCGGAGCGTATAAGTCCATGTTTTGAAACGGATGGATTCAAGCACAAGCCCTTAAAATATTGTAGTAGATTAAAAGATTTATTAATTGGAGCAGGAACAGTTATAGCCATTATTGAAAATTATAATTGATTTTTAGATTCTTAAAAACCATAACTAGTGATTATTTGGATGCCAAAAATAACTCCAAGACTTGAATAATTATTTTATGATTTGAAAATTCATTCTGACATTAAATATTTCAATGATAAGCAAACAAATAAATAAGTCTTAAATGTATCATCAATTTTTGGATTAAGAATGATAGTATTGATAGTTCACTAAAAAAGCACTATAGTATTTTTATTTTGACACTTACATAATATGTACAAATAATACATGTAAGGGCAGCTTGACATTGCAATGCAATTAAAATAGTTAAACTTTAAAAGACATAGTCAAGTAATGCATTCGTAAAAAAATCGAACTCAATTTTTTTTAGTCCAATAATAACGGTGCATACATTTTTTTCCAAATTTAAGGAAAAACATTATTCTAAACAACTGCTTGACAGATTTAAAAAAAAATTTGAAATTTCTTTTAGTGATTGAAAAAAAAAATCAGTAAATGGTTCTTAAGGGTACCTCTGATAAAAATAAAACCATTTTCTACTTGCGACTTATAGGTACTATTAGGTTAGTTATGCTTTCGTAAAAAAAAATTGAATCTGACGAAAAAAGTAGGTCTCGCAATTCTGTATGACTGTCTCTATTAGACTCATTTTGTTTTGTTTTTGATTTTCTCAAAAATAGTTCAAACGATTTTGATCATTTTATTTATGCATAAGCGCCCCAAAAGTTTGAATAGTATTATGATATGTAAAAGAACAATGACAAAGATACGTTGAAATGGAACGATGCTCTTTCAAAACTTAAACTACGAAATAATGTTTTCTACATAAAAGCCGACAAAGGAAACCAGGTAATTGTCATGAACAGAAATGAATATGAAGAAAGGATGCTCACATCTATCCATGAAGACAACTTCAAGGTTTCCAGGAGACCACCACTGAATAAAATGATAAACGATGCCCGATTAGTGATTGACAATTTAAATCAAGTTTTCAATGTAAATAAGTTTCGGCTACGTATTTCAAACCCAAAAGCTTCCGAAAATCGTCTTTTTTCTCAAAAACGGCGCCTAGAATTTTGATAGAAAATTTTTTTTGTCGATTAATTTTCATGAGCTATTATTATTCATTAAAAAAAAATCAAATGCAAATATTACTCACTGTACCTACCATTTATAATAAATAAAAAATTTATAACTTTTTTTATTGAATTTTATTTATTATTTTTTTGAATTTTTGAAATAAAAAATAATTTTATTTTTGAAAATTAAAGTTGGAGTACCAAAACTTTTTCTTGAAAATGTTATAAAAATTTTGTGTATAAAAGCTTTTTTTTTTAAGTATCCGCTACAACGACTTATAATTTTTGTTCTTGTATCAACTCATATTTGTCTTAAAAAATATAAATGAAAAATGAGGGGCGGCGAAAATCTAGCACTATATTCATTGAATATAGTTAGCTGATTTCCGAATTTAACAAACAAACTTCACTTAGCAAAAGTTGTTTAACATTACTTAAGACCGCCACATTCCTTTGCAATAGCTTTATTTCTTCTTTATTAGGTATTTCATCAAATATTCACTTCAGATTGGCATTTCTTAACTTTGTGTGTTTTTTTTTTTGTGTTGTTTTAATACTTTTCTAATCCTTCTAATAGTACACTGAAAATAAAAATCGTCATAAAAATTCTTAAAACCGTTTATTGACTTACTTTTCATTGTCGCAATGAAGTTTTTATTGTCACAATAAACTTTTATTGATTTCAGATTTCCGTAATCAATAAACTTTTTATTGTGACAATTAATTTGAGTTTATTGAATTCGAAATCGGAAAATAATAAGCTATTTAGTACCGCAATAAACTCATACATTGTCCCAATAAACTTTTTAATTGAATTAAGCATTAAAAATCGTTTATTGTGACGATAAATAAGTTATTACAATTTAATATTATTTTCTAAGCCCCAGTTGTAATTTTATATATAATTAACAGTTTATTTCCATAGTAAACGAGTTCAAAATTTGAATCGATTTCTTTTTGCATAAAATAATTGACCAATATTAACAATTTCCAAAATCTAATCTACCTAATTGTATTTGGTTTCTTATTCTATTTAACTTTTATTTGAAAGATCTGATCTTGAAATAAAATGTTTAAAATTAGAAGTTATTTTCTATATTTATTTTTAAGTTCACAAAAAATCCGAATTAGCATTTCAATAAACCTTTTACTGTCGCAATAAACTATTTCTTGATATTTCCATTTTCAAAAACCTTTTATTGTCACAATAAACTTTTAATTGATAATCCAAACTGCCATTTCAAAAAACAGTTAACTTTCAACTAACCATTTATTGTCACAATAAACCTTTTATTGTCGCAATAAACTAGATATTGATAATCCAAACTGCCATTTAAAAATACAGTTAACTTTCAACTAACCATTTATTGTCACAATAAACTATTTATTGATATTTCGATTTCAAAAAAACAGTTAACTTTCAATAAACTATTTATTGTCCCAACAAACAGTTTATTGTCGCAATAAACTATTAATTGATAATCCCAGACTACCATATCAAAAAACAGTTAACTTTCAATAAACTATTTATTGTCCCAACAAACAGTTTATTGTCGCAATAAACTATTAATTGATAATCCAGACTGCCATATCAAAAAACAGTTAACTTTCAATAAACTATTTATTGTCCCAACAAACAGTTTATTGTCGCAATAAACTATTAATTGATAATCCAGACTGCCATATCAAAAAACAGTTAACTTTCAATAAACTATTTATTGTCCCAACAAACAGTTTATTGTCGCAATAAACTGTTTATTGGCGCAATAAACTGTTTCTTGTCGCAATAAACTATTAATTGATAATCCAGATTGCCATATCAAAAAACAGTTAACTTTCAATAAACTATTTATTGTCCCAACAAACAGTTTATTGTCGCAATAAACTGTTTATTGGCACAATTAACTGTTTCTTGTCGCAATAAACTATTAATTGATAATCCAGATTGCCATACCAAAAAACAGTTAACTTTCAATAAACTATTTATTGTCCCAACAAACAGTTTATTGTCGCAATAAACTGTTTATTGGCGCAATTAACTGTTTCTTGTCGCAATAAACTGTTTATTGGCGCAATAAACTTTTTATTGTCGCAAACAACCATTTATTGTCTTAGCTAACCCAAACGCACAATAAGAATTGTGGGACGATTCAGTCTATTCCTTGTTCTTGTCGTGATCGTGTGTTTCGTGAGTAAACGTCATATCTATTAATTTATAACAGAGTATACCAAGTGTTGTGTTAAAAATAAAACAATAAAACAATTAATAAGTTTGTAGTAGAAATATTAAAATATAAAATATAATACATTCAAAAAGTTACAAAAAAATCTTGTGCGAGTGGTTAATTTCAATTCCATATAAGTAAGTATTGCATTTTTCCTTGCACTGAAAAAAAGCGTTGAACAATAAAATTGATTTCGCTAATTATTGCCGCATTTGAATTTCTTTTGGTCAGAAAATGGTTTATTGGGAATATTTTAATAATAATTTCCCATTTTAAAATGGTTGACCAAAAAGCACTTAACTTTTAATAAACAAACAATTAATTCGCACAATAAACAGATTGCCATATCAAAAAACAGTCAGCTTTCAATAAACTATTTATTGTCCCAACAAACAGTTTTTTGTCGCAATAAACTGTTTATTGGCGCAATAAACTGTTTCTTGTCGCAATAAACTATTAATTGATAATCCAGACTGCCATATCAAAAAACAGTTAACTTTCAATAAACTATTTATTGTCCCAACAAACAGTTTTTTGTCGCAATAAACTGTTTATTGGCGCAATAAACTGTTTCTTGTCGCAATAAACTATTAATTGATAATCCAGATTGCCATATCAAAAAACAGTTAACTTTCAATAAACTATTTATTGTCCCAACAAACAGTTTATTGTCGCAATAAACTGTTTATTGGTGCAATAAACTGTTTCTTGTCGCAATAAACTGTTTATTGGCGCAATAAACTGTTGCTTGTCGCAATAAACTGTTTATTGACGCAATAAACTTTTTGTTGCCACAATAAACCATTTATTGTCACAATAAACCATTTATTGTCACAATAAACCATTTATTGTCACAATAAACCATTTATTGTCACAATAAACCATTTATTGTCACAATAAACCATTTATTGCCACAATAAACCATTTATTGTCACAATAAACCATTATTTGCCGAAATAAACTATTTATTGATGCAGATTTAGATCCGATTTTTTCATCTCCAGTTAACTATCTGACAAATAAAAATAAACAAACATTTGTGCATTTTCTATTTTTCAATTTTAACACGTTTGAACACGTTTTTACTAACCCATGTTTGCTTGTTCTATCAGACATTTTTATCTGACGTAAGAAAAGTCGGTCCTTATTGTTTTTAATTTTTTGTTAACTTTTTGTTTTTTTCTTCTTTTTATTTTCATATTGTACGCGAACTACAAGTACAAGTCCAGCTGTTAGATAAACAATAAAACTCAAAGATATAATTTTGAAAAATTATAGAAAACTAAATATCGAAAGAATAGACAAGGTGAGTTATTTTATTAATATATGTATGTACATATTCGGGGCTATCGTGAATAAAATTTCCCACGGAATTTCTCCCATCTTCTAAAATTGGAAATGTTCACAATTTTTAACTGCTTCTTGTAGTCTCAAATTTGGTTCATCAAAATGACAGTCCCGCTGCCACGAAATATTCATTTTTGATGTCATTACATTATAAGAGAAACTGCAACCATAATTCACGTTTCCAGTAATCGACGATGGGAAAAAATCCGTGAGAAATTTTATTCGCGATAGTACCCATTAAACAAATTATACAAAACTCTTATGTGTTACTTGAATGCTGCATTATTTTTAAATTCCGAAAATTGACAGTCTAGATGATTCGTAGATTTTTTTAAGTCAACAGTCTTTCATTCTTTAAATTATTCCTTTTTTCTCTATAATTCTTTCTTAGGATTTTCGATAGATCAGAAGTTCAAAACAATATTGTTTGATCAGTTTTAGGTTCGATACAAAAAACTACAAAATTAAAGTCAAGTTAAGCAAGAAGTCATTTGATTGGTGTTATAGCGCAGCATTTCATCATGAATAAAATCCATCTTGAACTAGGTGGTAGCTATAAATTGGAAAAGGAAATCATTGAACGATTTCCTAGTGAAAAACTGGTAAGCCTTTTTATAAGAAATCAATTCAATTTTATTTAATTTTAATTATATTTTTATTAATAAATTATAATACCTTACAAAGAGGTGAAATAATTTAAAATCTCTTCTTTTCCACTTTTAAATATGAGAAAGTGGTCCTTCGGGAAGTTAACTACGTACATATTTTACAAAATCACATCAGAACTCATTACTTCATATCAGGGTTGCAAAAGCTTAAGTCACTTTTTAGCTCAAGCTTGGATTTAATTCACAAGCTATTGGGTTACTTCTGAATAAAAAAAAAATTCAATTCACAAGATAGTTGGTGACATTTGAATTAAAAAAATTAAATCAGAAGACTTATGAATTAAAAACAATTAAAAAGATTAATTCACAACCTGCTACTAAGTGACTTATGAATTTAAAAAAATTAATTCATAACATAGTTTGTAGATTGGAAATTATTAACCCTGGATGGTTAACCTTCGTCGAATCGACGAACACCCTTTTTATTTTGTATAATTTCTTTTTTACTATTCATCCCTTTTAATTCAATCTTTGTACAACATCAGTTGGTGTTGATCTCTACCAGTGAGCGGATTTATGGTATCCTGTGATCAATTAAAATATTTTTTTTAAAGGTATGTTCGTCGAAACGACGAAGGATAACTTTTGTGTGATTTTTGTATGAACACGTTTTTTGCTTTTTTGTTATTTGGGGTATTTTTTGTTGATTTTTCTTGTGATAGCATATTAAAACCATCCAGCGTTAAGCTTGTTTTGACAATTGGTTATTTAATTATTAATGAAACCAGTTTTCAAGCTTTTGGAGCATTGTGTGTGAGTAACCGATTATGCAGTCCCTATAACCCAATAGAATAAAAAGCAATATCGATAAAATAAAACACACACAATTCTCCAAAAGTTTAAAAACTTGTTTCATTAATAATTAAATAATTTTTGTAGTCAAAACAAGCTTACAAATTTCCAATCTACCAAGTAGCTTAAGAATACATTTTTCTTATTTACAAGCCACTTAATAGGTTGTGAATTATTTTTTTTTTTAAATCATAAGTCGCTAACTAACTTTTGAATTTAATTTTTTTTTAATTCACAAGTCATCTACAGACTTATGACATGGACTTTTTTAATTCAAAATTTCGCAACCCTGCTTCATATACATACATTTTGAGGCTCGAAAGTTCGATTTTTTTTTAAACCATACTATTCCACTTGTCGTTCAAAGTTTTGTTCGTTTTGCAAAGTGGAAAAGAAGAGTTTTTTTGTCAAACACAAAATTTTTTTAAAGCAATATTTTTAAAGTAAATATTCAATATTTTGCAGGAGTACTATAGGTCTGGGAAGAGGGGAATACCCCAACGTCAAGTAAGCCCAGGAGTGGAAAAACTGTGGATGTAGACACAGACACAGAAGTCGAAATGGGTAAGTCTTATTTATTTATTTACCTACATAATATCACTTGTCGATTTATTTTTACTTGCGACTTGACTTACATATAGGTACTATAAGGCAAGTTATCATTCGTAAAAAAATCGAACTCGAGATTTCGATCAAAGTTGACATTACGATGATACCGAAGACTAAAAAAGTGGGTCTCGCAATTCTGTCTGTTTGACTACAGCCTAAACGCCGATTTTCTTTAAATGTCTTACCCCCACACATTTTTTAAGACCGTAAATAACGGTACCTGTCATACAATTTTTTTTCGAAATTTTATAAATATTTTTTTCTCCAAAAATGTTCGACATATATTAAAAATAAAGATACAAAAAAATTTAATTTAGTTAAAGCTAGATAATGGTTGACAAAAATTTCAGAAAAATGGTCAGTGGGGGTACCCGCCATGGAACTAGTTTTTAGTTTCTGATTTTCTTAAAAACTGTACCACCGATTTAGATAATTTTTTTTATGCTAAAGCCCCCAGTAAGTCAAACACACTTGTGTATTAAAATTTTCCAAAATATTTTTTTTTGATTTTTAAAAACAGTTTTAAAAAACGTTAAAAATGGTTTCCAAAAATATTATTTTGCTCAAAAAACGGCGCGCGCCTAGAATTTTGATAAATTTTTTTTCTTTACATTAATTTTTATGATCTTTAATTTAATAAAAAAAAAATTGAAATCAAGATATTACAGCTTGTACCTACCATAGAACATTTTTTTAAAATTTTGAATGACTTATTATCGACATAAGGGATTTTAATGAAATTTTTTATAGGTTTGGTTAAAAAAAAAAATAAAAAACATTGCATTTCGAAACTTAAAAAAAATATAATTTGAATTTTTGAAAAAAAAAGAATATTTTTTTGTGGAAAATTTCAAAAACAGCTCAATATTTTTGTTTGGAAATTTAATTTTCATTAGTACAATAATAAAATCAAGTTTTTTCTTGAAAAAGGTTTAAAAAATTTGTATATAAAAGCTTATTTATTTAAAGAAACCACTGCCTAGATAAATTCATATTTGCATAGCATTCTGTTTTTGTCTCATACTACGAAAAGAATTTATACTTATTAATTTTATCCTTTTGAACAATTTTCGCTTATAACATTCCTTTGTAAAATTGCTAGTTGATTACATTTTCGTGCATTTTATTTTTGAAACCTGGGGCCTGTTCCTCATCATCTACATCAATTACACATCAACGACTCTAAACAATATGTGAGTCCGATTAAACTTTACGAAGTCATTTTTTAAGCTTCTGAACTAATGTACCATCAATGAGTATTTTCCAATTTCAATCAAGCGAAACTATTGGTTTCTGAAATAGTTGATATAATTTGATGAGAAACAGGAGCTTGAATATTATTTTTGTTAATTTATTTAAAAAAAAAACTAATAAGTTATACATATTTATGGTTTTCAGTTCCAGAAGAAAATGCTGAAACGTGCTATCAAGCACTAAGATTTGACAACCTTAGTTCCGAGGAATTTGATAGGTGCTGGAAAGCGTGTTCCAAATCGAGACTCACGGATATAAAAAACTCTACAACAACATCGGACATTTTTAAGAAATGGCCCCAATACAAAATTCCTTCTGGCTTTCGATTTGTAAGTCAAACTTGAGTAGATATATACTTCTTTCAAAAGTTTTTTTTTTAATTTTCTGATACAAGTTCCAACTTTGGGATCTTCTTAGAATCATTTCATAAAAAGTGCTAGCCTTAAAAATACACTCAATGAATAAATATTTTAATTTGTTTTCTTAAAGGTGGACATGGATTTTGCGTACATGTTTAAAAGCCATAATTCTCTCCTTGATCGATGGGAACAAGTTTTTACTAAGATACGAGAATTTTTAAAAACGGAAGATCGGGCTAAGGAGAAAACAATTAAGGGCGTTCTGGAGAAGATAGCATCCGATAATATTCCAGAAAGTAAGTTGAATATTATGTAGTTATTTTATTTTTGCCTATTAAAAACGAAAATAGTTTATTTCCGTATTAAAAATGACAGGTACTAAAGGAGAATGGGCATAATTTTATAAGTTGCATCACATTGGTGTAACACTTAAAGACCTATGTATATCATATTCATTCTCCTTTATACATCAATGAATATCGAACCCTTTCCACCAAATTATCGTAAGCGACACAAACAAAGTATGAGAAGAAAACAAAATTTTACTTCTGATCCATATAACCACTTATGTCTAAAGTCAGCATTGAATATTTACAGTGCTTTAGCTGCAACATGACAACAGGTTTGATGGCTTCAATTGGTACTAACAAAATTCAATAATTTATTTTCTTTCTAAAACATCCCTTACGATAAAATGCAGGAAAAGGGTCGATATAGCGAAATTCGAGATTGGCTCCCATTTATTGACCCGATTTATCTTATCTTTTACAAAAGTTTATATCTACTATACTAGTTTTATTTAAGTACTACATAATTTTATAACAAAATTTTATATCCACGTTTTCATTCTTATTTTCAGACTGTCGGGATGCTGCTCTCTTGTGGGCACTTCACGGGTACTTAGTACCCACACATAAGTTCGTGCGAAAAGATCGCAAGGGAATGAAGACATCGATAAAACCAACTATCAAGGACTCGCAGGAATCTTTTATCTTTGTGGCGGGATCAATTCAGGTAGCTGAGGACCACATCCAGTACCTGCAACAAAAAGGAGACAATGTGCAACCCTTCATTATTTTGGTGGGTAAAGATGTTATAAACTTTAGGGAAATCTTTTTATATTTTGATGGAGTGAAGTTTCCATTCATTAGTTTTATCCGAGCAGTGGACATCTGTTTCAAAACTTTTTTCCTTTTCAACCTCGAATTCCCAAATCAAAGTTCCAATTTTTGGAATTTTATGCAGTCGCTCTATTTTCCGAACAAACAAAAATGTTGTACAAAAGCACATATCCTCCTGAGTGCAATAAAAGAATAAATTTTTTAGAGATTCTCTTGAATCAAATCCCATGTTCAGAACAACAGTGGCACTAAAAAAAAATTAGTTTTGAGTTATGGGTGATATAAGCGAACCTCGTGTGGAAACTAGACGAGTATCTGACTCATTAACTCGAAAGTGTAAATTTTTGTTAGTGTCACTGTGGTTCTCGGCATGCGATATTTCAAAACTAGCACCGCTATTACAGTTGTTAATTATGAAAATGTTTGATAAATACTGAAATTTGGTACTTTTAAACTCAATTTTATTTAAGGTTCCAGTACGGTCTAGAACGCCAAAAATCGCACGATTTTTGGGAATTTTTTTCTTGGAAACTTTATTAGGTACTAACATAATTCTTTTTTAAATAATGAATACATGCGTCAAGAGTACAAATTTTTTTTTTTTTTAATTTTCGAATTTTGGCTGAATTATTGAGGGCCCACCATCGACTCATCAAAAAATACATTGTCCCATTGTGGAAAGGATTGGCTGTACTGAAACAAAAAAATCAAAATCGGGTATTTAAAGAAAGATTTCTTGCGAGACAATTTACCACAATTTGCTTAAAAAATAAAAAACGAAAAAAATGTCAAGTTTTGAAAAAAAAAATTGGCTATTTTTTAGGCCATTTTTGGGTCGCGATTTTTTTTTTGTGTTCATAACTTTTTGGTAAAATTGTGGTAAATTGTCTTAGAAAACATAAAAACAATCAAGTTGCGACAAGTTTTTTGAAAATCGGTTCAGTAGCTCCGGAGATTAACTGTCCGCAATGGGACAATGTATTTTTTGATGAGTCGACGTTGGACCCTCTATAATTCAGCCAAAATTCGAAAACTTAAAAAAAATTTTTGTACTCTTGACGCATGTATTCTTTATTTAAAAAAGAATTATGTTAGTACCTAATAAAGTTTCCGAGAAAAAAAATTCCCAAAAATCGTGCGATTTTTGGCGTTCTAGACCGTACTAGTACCTTAAGAAATTATCAACTATCTGACAATATTTGTCAATTTTCTTTCTGTCATAAGGGTAAGCATGATTAAATGACCAAAACTTTTTTTAATTGGGTTATAAAATATCGAATTTCAATTTTTATTAACTATTAATTTATAATTTACAACCATAATACGGTTGTAGGTATTTTGGTTAGTGCCACTGTTGTCCTCAACGTGGGATTTGATTCAAGAGTTTTCATTTTTAACTTAAGACTTCCTTTTCCAAGTTTTGTAACTTTTTATAAAAAAGGATATAAAGAATAGTTTGTATTCGTTTAAATACATGTATGAAAAGTTTACTTGCTCCAAAGTAATTTAAATTTTTGTCCAGCTTAAAGCTAATGCTGTTTATCGCTTATATTAAAATGTACATTTAGTTTATATTGTAATAAATAATAAAAATAATAATAATAATAATAATAAATGATATAGTTTAATAAAATATCTTATAACGTTTAACTAAAATGTTTCATTTTTGAACTTAAAATTCTTAAAAATTTCAGGAAAGGTTGGAAATAAAATGTAAGTATATTTAACATGTACGTATTGCCACAGTAAATTATTTATAGAAATTTTAAAAATATATTAAACATTTTATTTATTTATATATATCAATAATTTAATTATTTATATATGTACATATACTTATATCAATGAATAGAAATTTTAATCTTTTACTAAAATTTTTATCAATATGTTATTTGTGGCAATAAACTGAGTTCTTTGCGCCAATTGATTAGTTAATTGCGGCAATAAACGAGTTTACTGCGCTAATAAATGAATTTATTACCACAATAAACCGATTATTGTGGCAATAAACAGTCAATTGCGCCAATAAATTGAGTGCATTGCGCTAACTAATGAATTTATTGCGACAACAAACGGTTAATTGTGCCAATAAACTGAGTTAATTGCGACAATAAATGAGTTTATTGCGACAATAAACGGTTAATTGTGCCAATAAACTGAGTTAATTGCGACAATAAATGAGTTTATTGCGACAATAAACGAGTTTATTGCGACAATAAACGGTTAATTGTGCCAATAAACTGAGTTTATTGCGACAATAAACGGTTAATTGTGCCAATAAACTGAGTTAATTGCGACAATAAACGAGTTTATTGCGACAATAAACGGTTAATTGTGCCAATAAACTGAGTTTATTGCGACAATAAACGGTTAATTGTGCCAATAAACTGAGTTAATTGCGACAATAAACGAGTTTATTGCGACAATAAACGGTTAATTGTGCCAATAAACTGAGTTTATTGCGACAATAAACGAGTTTATTGCGACAATAAACGGTTAATTGTGCCAATAAACTGAGTTTATTGCGACAATAAACGAGTTTATTGCGACAATAAACGGTTAATTGTGCCAATAAACTGAGTTAATTGCGACAATAAACGAGTTTATTGCGACAATAAACGAGTTTATTGCGACAATAAACGGTTAATTGTGCCAATAAACTGAGTTAATTGCGACAATAAATGAGTTTATTGCGACAATAAACGAGTTTATTGCGACAATAAACGGTTAATTGTGCCAATAAACTGAGTTTCTTGCGACAATAAACGAGTTTATTGCGACAATAAACGAGTTTATTGCGACAATAAACGAGTTTATTGCGACAATAAACGGTTAATTGTGCCAATAAACTGAGTTAATTGCAACAATAAATGAGTTTATTGCGACAATAAACGGTTAATTGTGCCAATAAACTGAGTTAATTGCGACAATAAATGAGTTTATTGCGCCAATAAACTGAGTTTTTTAATTAACCGTTTATAGCAATTAACCATTTATTGCCGCAATAAACGGTTTATTGCGCCAATAAACTCTTTCAAAAAACATTTTTAAAAATCAATAAACGTTTTTAAAAATCAATAAACGTTTTTTAAAATCAATAAACAGTTTATTGAAAAATTATGGAAAAATGAATTAATAAACAGCCGTTTATTGTCGCAAGAAACTAGTTTATTGGACGAGTTTTAATTAAAAAGTTCATTGTCGCAATTAAATTTTTAATTGATATTATGTACCTTTTTGGTTCAGTGTATATTTGCGAGGCCTTAAATCGGCATTTTTATGATTTTTTAATACTTCTTTCAGTCTTTTTAAAATATTTAATTCTTTTCTACAACTGAAAAACGAAAACTTTTTATCAACTAACAAAAATATTAGATTTGCTGAGTAAGAAGCACATAGGAACGGTATGCGCACGCATACCGCCAGCTACAGCTCCAAATCTAACCACAACTGGAGTTTCAAAATGGGTGTATTTCCCGATTTTACAAATAATATCTTTAAGAATCTAAATGTAAATGCTCCAGAATTTAAAGCTCCCACAACCTCCCTAAGTGTACCTTCAACCTCTCATAGTAGACCGTCTTTATCTCAAAATCCTCCCGCAGTCCCTCCTAAGAAACGTGTTTCTTTTAATATCCCTAACAAACTGAATGACCAATTTCCCGATTCTAATCACCCTCGCAGCTCATACTACCCTAACTTCATCCAATCCCATGTTCTTAATCCCAAGCATTCGTCCACTCTTCCCGTCTCCGGCTCTCCCCCTCTTCCAACCACACCCAAAAAGTTAACAAAACAACATACAGCACCCTCTTCTTCTCATCCTTCTATGATCCCTACACCCACATCTAACCTCTACTCCACCACATCAACATCTCCTCAACCAACTTCCATCCCATCTCCCCCCATATCAATTGCTCCATACCATACCCATACTAATGAATCTTCGCCTCCGTTCTTAGACCCTCTCACCCCTCCAACTGCTAGACTTACCAAACAATTTGTTGACCTTAATGATGATGGTCGTTATGTTCTCTCACGACTCAGAGATCATAGAATCTACTCTAACATTCGTCTTTATCTTGCATACCTTCATGACAAACATGACTCTGTATGTATAGACGGCGTTACTGGAACTAATCTCATGGTATCTATACAGCAAGAAGGTCTCCCAACTAACCCCGCTGAACTTAGGCAAATATTCGTTCGTTTTCACGAATCTTTCCAACTTACTCCCGCAGATGTTGCAAATGACTTATCGTCTTTCGCCTCTTATGTAAACTCCAAACGTATTACTCATTTGCAAAGGAGTCGGTCCAACTTTAATAGTTTTTTTCGTCCCTAAAGCTCCAATCTCCTTTAATTATCCTCCAAATTGCATGTCCCTTTATTACCAAAATGTCAGAGGGCTTCGTACCAAGACTTCTGCAGTCTACCTTAATTCACTACCTTATGACATTTTTGCACTAACTGAAACTAACCTGTTTCCAAGTATTAACAATAGTGAGCTCTTTAACCCTGACTTCATCGTCTTTCGAGTAGACGGCTCTTTGCACGATGATGTATCCGTTGGACGTGTTCTATTAGCAGTTCACAATCGATTTGATTCGACTCTTTTCAAAATATCTGATTCCTCCTCCTTTGAGTATGTCTGTGTGAAATCAACAATTGCCAAAGTAACCCTTTATATAGCTTGCTGTTATATTAAACCTTGCCAGCCTATTCAATGTTATCAGCTCGCAGTTGATGCTATAGATTCTATCTTTGAAGCAGCTGAACCATCTGACTTGGTTTTAATTTTAGGTGATTTCAACTTTCCGAATCTCCAACTCACTATGTGAGTTCTAATGCCATCACTGCTAAGGAAATCTTATTCACTGATTGTCTCTCTGACTCAGATCTTTACCAAATTAGTGGTGTCAAAAATAATTTAAACCGTCAACTAGATCTTATCTTCTCATCTGATGTGGACAATTGTGTAGTTTCACCGAGTAATCATCTTCTTTCTACTCTAGACCCATACCATCCTCCTATTTTCCTTTCTTTTTCTTATGACTCGTCCCATATCGCCACTGCTCCGGAAAAAGTAATGGCTTTTAATTTTCGTAAGGCAAATTTCCCCAAACCTAATAACTTGCTACGTGCCGTCGATTTTGATATTATCTTTGAAAGTCACGACATCAATTCTGCTCTTCACCATTTTTACTCTCTAATATTTTGTTGCCTTAGCCAATCAGTTCCTATTTCTCCCCAAAAAAACATTTCTTCTAGCCCGCCATGGTATAATAATGAATTGAAATCTCTTCGAAATAAAAGAAACAAACTTTGGCGTAAGTACTTGCAATCTCGTACTGGCTATGATTTCTCTACCTTTCAAAGTGCAAACCATAATTTCTCCGAACTCTGTAAGTCTCTCTACCATAAATACCTTAGTCAAGTTCAATCTAACATTTTATCTGACCCAAAAAGTTTTTTTAATTTCATTAATGCTAAAAGAAAGTCGGATAACTACCCTTCTACGCTTACTTATTTGAATACCAGTTCAGATGATCCTTCAATTATCGCTAACCTTTATGCCCAATTTTTCAGTCAATCATTTTCTGATAACACTTCCCTACCAGACTCGGATTACTTTTCCTTCTTAGACACCTGCTCCCAAACTTCGCTGTCTTCAATCGTCATTCCCCCTTCTATCGTTGAAGATAAAATTAATAAACTCAAGGTTAAATTTACTGGTGGTCCTGATGGCTTGCCTTCAATAATATTAAAAAATTGCTCGTCAACTTTAATTGAGCCATTGACCACTCTTTTTCAGCTCTCAATCTCACAAGGAATATTTCCTTCTCGTTGGAAAAATTCCTATATTATCCCGATCCATAAAAAAGGCCCTAAAAAAGAAATAGGGGAGAGTACGATAACTTGGCCGCCAAGATTTGATAACGGGTTTTTGTAGGGGGATCAAAAACAAGCACTTTTTACTATGGGAGGGGGGGGTCTATCTACCCCCGTTTAGGAGGTAGGGGCACTTTTAGAAAAAATGGTTTAAATTGAAAAAAAAAATATTAAAAAACAACGGCAACACCTACAATAAAGTGCTATACTGCGTTTGAAAGCCAGAAGATTGTTCTATAATCCTGCATTTAAATTAAATTACTCATGTCAATAGTTTTTGAGAAATTCGCATTTAAAGTCCAAATTTTAATAAAAAAACATGAAAAAAAATGTTTAGACCGGTTGTTTTCAAAATTGTGAAATGAAATTGTAAATTAGCTGATATGTGTTTCATGTATCTATTAGCTCTTAATCGAACACAAAAAACCGCATGGTTCTATGTCTTCTGGTTTTTGAGAAAACCTCCGTTTAAGAGGTAGGGGCTTTTTTAGAAAAAAATGGTTTAAATTGAAAAAAAAAATATTAAAAAACAACGGCAATACTCACAATAAAGTGCTATACTGCGTTTGAAAGCCAGAAGATTGTTCTATAATCCTGCATTTAAATTAAATTACTCATGTCAATGGTTTTTGAGAAATTCGCATTTAAAGTCCAAATTTTGATAAAATAACGTGAAAAAAAAAAGTTTAGACCGATTGTTTTCAAAATTTTGAAATGAAATTGTAAATTAACTTATATGTGATCTATGTATATATCAGTTCTTAATCGAACACAAAAAACCGCATGGTTCTATGTCTTCTAGTTTTTGAGAAAATCGAAAATTAGAAAACTACTTTTTTTGATTTTTGGTGGTGACGGTGATTCCATTTTAAGGATTAATGTTAATAAACATAATGAATCTTTGTTAGTTCAGTACCGCAATTCATTTAGCGTTACCCAGAATGCACCATGAGGAGGTAGAATTGCAACTGGGTCAGTTATTTTGTCAGTTAGTCAGGAGTTAGTCAGTCATAGTTAGTTAAAAATAGTCAAAATGTATTAAAAAGGTGTGTAAGTCTCGTCAATAAAGCCATCGTCCCTACTATAACTGTCGAGTTCGTTGAGTTACTCTTTTATGGTGGGAAGCCGAGGATGTTTTGGCGGTAAAACACTTTCTAAATTTTCGCTCTGAAGGGTGGGAGGATCGATGTCTTTTAACTGTAAACCCTCACATATATCACCATCGGTATAACAAGGGTAAACTTTTTTTACATCTGATAAAAACTCTATTATTTGCGAACCCCAGTCGTCCTTATATTTCCTTTCTAGGCAGTATTTTCGATAGAAAAATAGTGCCATGTATTGGTGAACATGGTCAGAAGTTTGTTTTGGTTTTCAAGATCGTTTATTGTATTTTATATGTATTTAGTGGACATTGGATAAATAGAATAAATTTGAATTTTTTTAAATACAGATTCTGTGAATGCAAAAGAAACTTTGCATGCACCCAACCTCGCACCTACCCCAAATCCTATAGTGTGCCCAAGCAGGGGGGTTGCAGGGGGGCAGCATGCCCCCCCATACATACTTTACTGTTTATATATTGTAATGTTGGAAGCTA
The DNA here is from genome assembly GCA_911387755.1 of Chrysotoxum bicinctum. Taxonomy (NCBI): domain Eukaryota; kingdom Metazoa; phylum Arthropoda; class Insecta; order Diptera; family Syrphidae; genus Chrysotoxum; species Chrysotoxum bicinctum. The sequence goes on from OU426990.1 coordinate 29,947,072, forward strand.
GCACTGATTTATTTATGTAAGGAAGCAAAAAATATCAAACATTTTGTAGAAAAGTAGTTTTAGTTATTTTCGATTTTCTCAAAAACCAGAAGACATAGAACCATGCGGTTTTTTGTGTTCGATTAAGAACTTATAGATACATGAAACACATGTAAGCTAATTTACAATTTCATTTCACAATTTTGAAAACAATTGGTCTAAACTTTTTTTTTCACGTTATTTTATCAAAATTTGGACTTTAAATGCGAATTTCTCAAAAACCATTGACATGAGTAATTTAATTTAAATGCAGGATTATAGAACTATCTTCTGGCTTTCAAACGCAGTATAGCACTTTATTGTAGGTGTTGCCGTTGTTTTTTAATATTTTTTTTTTTTTTAATTTAAACCATTTTTTTCTAAAAGTGCCCCTACCTCTTAAACGGAGGTTTTCTCAAAAACCAGAAGACAGAACCATGCGGTTTTTTGTGTTCGATTAAGAACTGATAGATACATGAAACACATATCAGCTAATTTACAATTTCATTTCACAATTTTGAAAACAACCGGTCTAAACTTTTTTTTCATGTTTTTTTTTATCAAAATTTGGACTTTGAATGCGAATTTCTCAAAAACTATTGACATGAGTAATTTAATTTAAATGCAGGATTATAGAACAATCTTCTGGCTTTCAAACGCAGTATAGCACTTTATTGTAGGTGTTGCCGTTGTTTTTTAATATTTTTTTTTCAATTTAAACCATTTTTTCTAAAAGTGCCCCTACCTCCTAAACGGGGGGAGATAGACCCCCCCCTCCCATAGTAAAAAGTGCTTATTTTTGACCCTTCTACAAAAATCCGTCATCAAATCTTGGCGGCCAAGTTATCGTACTCGTGCCAAGAAATATGTAACTACCGCCCCATAGCTAAGCTTTTGCTTTGCTTTTCCACTGTAAACAAATTTTTCCCCCAACCAACATGGTTTTCTTACCGGTAGATCAACTACTACAAACCTAGTTGATTTTGTCTCTTGTTGACGTCATCGCTACTGATCTCAGCAAAGCCTTTGATAAAATCTCTCATTCCCTTATTCTCTTCAAACTCAAAGCACTTGGCTTCCCTTCATTGCATGGACCCAATCATATCTGAGCGATAGGCAGTATACAATCCTTTTTAGAGGTGTCGAATCAAATCACATCCTTGCAACCTCTGGCGTTCCGCAGGGAAGCCATCTCGGCCCTCTGATTTTCATTTTGACCATTAACGATGTAGACTGCGTCATCAATGATTTTATGATTTCTGTTTATGCTGATGATAAAAAAATTTACAGAAAAATTTCCTCACCTTCCGATTCCATTCTTCTTCAGCAAGATTTAAATAGATTTTCCATCTGGTGCCAGAAGAACTTTCTTGAACTTAATGTTAGTAAGTGTCAAGCTATAACATACTCCCGTAAACGCTCAACTCTCCCCCTCGAACATACTTTATTAACAATGAGACAGTCACAGCAGTTGACTCACTATGTGATTTAGGTATTCTTTGTGATAAAGAACTTAATTTTAGATCTCACATTACCACATCTATTAATAGAGCTAACTCTGCACTTGGCTTCGTTAAGCGCTGGTCAAACGAATTTTCAGACCCCTACGTTACAAAATCCCTTTACCTCACATTTGTTAGGCCCCTTCTTGAATATGCCAGCCAGGTTTGGTCACCCTCTTATAATACCCATTCACTTCGTATCGAAGCCGTTCAACGAAGATTTCTTCGATTTGCACTTCGCGGGCTTCCCTGGCTTGATTCGTTTCACCTCCCACCCTATATGCTGATCGTCTTCAACTTATTAATCTGCAACCTCTTGATAAACGTCGCAAAGTAGCCGACATTGTATTCATTCATCAAATTTTAGCCGGTAATATTGATTGTCCTACACTTCTCCAAAAAATCTCATTGCATACTAACCCTAGAAATCTTAGATTGGTGTCTCTCTTTGATGTCAATTTTCACCGAACTAATTATGGTAGTAATGAACCATTGACACGCATGCTTCGTTCCTCCAACATTATGCAAAATTCTTTCGACTTTCACACCTCCAAACACTCTCTCAAAATGTCGCTATATTCCCAACCTTAACCACACAATCCCTCCACTTCTTAACCGCTCTCAATTCAAAGCCTTATTCAACTTCATTTTAAGTTTTTTAAAAGTTTTTTTTTTAATAAAAAACTGGTGGGTGGGCCTACGGGCCCAGACTAATTTTAAAATTAAAAAAAAAAAAAAAAAAAACCCACCGTAGATTTTAAGTTTAGATTTAAGTTTAGATCTAAGTTTAGGCACGCTTGTATTAAGCTAAATAAATAAATAAATAAATAAAACACAAAACACTTGGATCAAATCTCGATGGAAATAAAATACAAATAAAATAGCCTTAAGCGGCTCTAACAGCTAGCTATTTACTTGCGGGGTCTAACAGCCCTTAGAGAGATTTCGTTTTAGTAATTTCAGAAACTGCACAGCTTCCCTTAAGTTAAAAAAAAAATAGATCAAAATGTGTAGCGCAAGCCGAGCTTTCGTTTTGAAATAATCTGAGAGGGCTCCCGGGGGCGTGGGGGGACTCAAATACAAAAAGTGGGATTGGGCGTATTTTACAAAAAAAAAAAACACCATAAACCTTTGTGTCACTAATGGGAATAATCCCAAATCTCAGAAAAATGGTCTCCATAAGGCATAAACAATTCAATTTTATAGAAAATATTTTCTTAGCATAAACTTTTTTCTTATGAAACCGAATATGTTTTTTTTTGTATGCCTTCTATCCAATCTTGTTATATTTTTCAATTAAGTCGAATTGTAAATCTTTGTTTTTTTTATAATCAAAAAAAGATTCCTTTTTTCTCCCCCTTCTAGTGGTGACATTACAAAAAAAAACTCACTTCCATTTAAAGATTGATTTCTAAACACTCCGAATACATCAAACCACTGTCCTTAAAATTCTGTTTTACCATAACAAATTGGGTGGCCAACCACATCATTCACCACAAAAGTGACACACCTATCTGTCAAATCGGAAAACCTCTAGAAATCTTGTACGTAGGTACCTACGAGTACATTTATTTCTATCTTTATGTGATGGCTATAAGCAAAATGCATCCATCTCTGCATGGTTTCCAAAGTTGGTACGAGTTTAGTTTTGTATAGTGCACGCGGAATTAATATTCCACTCCAGCTAGCTCAATTGTGTTACAAGGCATACATATAACTTGGCGCGCGCAACTTGTGTGTAAACTAAATTGTGCGCCTCCGAGCAAAATGCATTCATCCCAATCAACTCCAAAACTAAACTCCATACAAGTGCGCACCACCTGCTTCTGATGCTTCTGCTTCCTAACTTATTTCAAAGAGCACATCCATCATAAACCCACCCTGTATATCCTAAATAATAATTATTTACCCCCTCCCCTCCCAAACAAAACATACATACACTGCACAGCACACCCCAAAACAATTTATTAATAAGTCCAACAAATTCATAGTTCTCCATAATTAAAATTGAAATAGTTGCGCGCCCCAACTGCATCCATATATACTGTGCAACTGCAAGCCCACAAAAACAAGTGTCTAATCTGTTGGGCTGACGTTAGACTGCACTCTGCGACCGCGTTTTCCGTGCAACTTCTAAATGCTGATGCTGATGCATTTTACTCGGAGCTGGTCGAGGATGGGACGGTCGGTGCTAGTACGGCGAAATGGGACCAAGGGTGACACAACTTAAGGAGATATGAAACGGGAAGAACAACAACAAAACAGTTTTACTAATAAAACAAAAATAAACAAGCCGCAACGGCATCAGGTCAGATCGTTTACACCATCGGGCTTCATCACAAATGCAGCATCAATGCAAATCGCGGAGGCATCATTGTCGTCATCGTCTTTTAGCTGGAGTTCTATCTTCAACCTTTAGATAGTAAATGAACTAGCTGCGTTCGGTGTTGCCATATTCGATGTTTCTTAAACATTTTACATAGATTCTGATAAAATATCTTGAACAATTTTGATAACCTAAAGGAAAGTTTAGAAACGAAGATCAATGATCAGTCTTTCGAAATAGCTCTGAGGCAAGCTCTGGTGTCTTTGTCGAATTCTTGCATTTTAGGATTAAGGTGACTTTTGAATAAGAACTCATCATTGGCACTATTGCTGGACGATTAGAAGGGTTGATTGGATGCGTTCTGAATCAGTCAAAAAAGCTGCATTGACTAACTGACAAACTTGCCTGAATTTACTGATTTTGGCAATTGGTAAAGGGTGTTTTAAACTCCTTAAGTTTTGACCTTCATTAATTTTGTGTTCTTTCGAACCACCCATATTATTTTTTTCCAAAAATTCGTTACTTTCATTCTTAGTCCCATTTATTCCACTCTTGACTTTAAAAGACCAAGATTCAAGGGTTTGACAAATACTATTTTTAGCAATTCCAGAACTTCAACCAAAAAACTGACTCTTTTGTTTCTCTATATCTAGTTATTCCGTATGTGGAAAATATTTGATCTGATCCGATTCTTATAACCTAGGCTAGAAATTGTAGCTGAGGGACCGTATATACATACCTTTGAAACAAGCTAAAGATTATGAAAATATGTTGTCGTTAAGTCAGTCAAAAAATTAACTAAAAGGATTCATGTTCAAATATTTTTTATTAATTGATTTAATGCCATTACAAATTTTGTTCGTTCTGGCAATGCTGTCAGCATGTACAGGAGCACAACATAAACATATATCTTTATGTGACACACATGTTGGCTTTGGTTATCGTAAGCGCGCTCAACTTGAGCGAGTGCCCATCACATTCCCGTGCTATTGGCTGCTGCTCTGTTGTGGATATGCCACAATAGCTAACGCTATCTATGGAATAAATATTGAAGGAAGTGTGCGCAGCAGAATTTCAGCAGCACAAGTCTAAGAGCTAAGACGTTTTTATTTTGGGTTCCTCTATCTCAGCGGGAGATGTTTTTTGGTTGGTTTCCCCAATAACCCCTCGACAATATTTTACTTTGGGCACAATTTTATTTTAAGATCTGAAGACGATTTGAAGGGAAAAATCTAACTGAGAAAGGAGGAACTTGAAAAATGCATCATGCATATATTTTACTTGAAGAGGGAGTACGCCGGAATGAGATAAGAGATCTTAGCATTCATTGCACCGCTATGTTGTTAGAGAGATCGTGGCAAAAATATAAGAAACAAATATTTTACGAGTCTTTGCCATTAGATGAATGTTTGATGAGGGATTGTTATGAGGGAAAGTAAAAAAAAACAATGTTTAACGAATGTCAATGAAATTTACTCAGAGTTAAATAGTTTGTCAAATCAAAATTTGACATTGACATATGTCAGAAATATATCCAGAATGTTGATTTTTGTATGGGGGACAGCCAAGATGACATTTTTCATGTTAGAGAAACGATTATAAATAATACAATATGTCCTCGTAAGAAGGAAAAATTTAAGATTATATTTTGAGTTTCAGTGAAATTTTAGGATTAGTTTTAAAAAATACATACATATAATATATATAAATTTTTGTGGAGAAACAGCTCGTGAAGAACCCAGCGACTTACTTGATACATTCAACCATTTATGTGCGTGTTATTGGCAGAAATGGGGGAACCCTACAATTTTCTGCCAAGTCTGAAGTGCTATGATGAGATGCACCTTTCATAACAACAAATACTCTTGTTAGATTTGTCACTCCCTTCGAACAGGCAGTACCGCTGAAAAAGAAACATTTTTAATTTTCATTTGCAATAGAAACGATTTTCAAATCTTTTTGGCACTTAGCAAAAGAGCTCTTGCAATACAGAGACGAAGTGTATTATTTCTCCTAAAAGTCACATCTGGAATCATTCGGATCATAAAAACTACTAACTTATTGGTTAGCATTCCGTACTAGTACAGTTTGTTTGATCCATCCTGACCGTAGAATCTTCTACATACATATTTTGTGTTGTATCATTTTTAATGGTTATTTTATGCCATTACATGACGAAAGGTTTCTGGTACCAAAAATCTTAAGGTGTAACTCTTCTTCTAGAAAATTCTAAAATATGATTTTAAGAAGTTTACCCATTAAAATCACAAAGAAGGACTATCATTTAGAGCGACTTCGGCTCGGTTCTCAGCAGTTGTTAGTTTTTATAATTTTGTTGATGAAGTCGATTTCTTTCAACATTTATTGCTTCCAATCTATACCTAAGGCATGTTCTGTTGAAAACTATTATAATTATAAACAAAAACTGCCCTTGGCTTACTTCTGAAGTTCTCGAGTCAATAAAAATCCATTGTAAGGTATATTCTTAGTGAAAGCACAACCCAACACCAATACACTGGGAGATTTGCTGTCAAGCTCGTAACCACTCGTCTTTTTTAACTCGCAGAGCTAAAAAAATATATATCTCCTCAAAACTAATCCCTGATCAAACCTCATGTAAATTTTGGAGTAGACTGTGTTCATTTGGTATTGGCAGAAAAGAAATGTATGACAATTTTCCGTATCCAAATGACCTTAACAAAGGCTTTATGGATAACAACCTATACAGTCATCTATAGCTTTACAATTTGTAACCTCCTTCTGAACTATAATTTGATGTCGTTTCTGAGAATCAATTGGTCATGTATACATATATCCTTCCTCTAAGATCCAACTCAGTTGTTGTAGATGGAGTTCCAATACGTTTTATGAAAATGATATTACCACAAATTATATCCATATAGTAAATTTTTGTATCGCAACCTTTTTTTTCAAAATGTTGGAAGAGTGCAAAAGTAATTCCTGTGCCTAGAAAAAAAAATTCTTTAATTGCATCTGATTTTCGACCAAGAAAAACTTTTAGAAAAAGTTGTTTGTCAATAGATTTCAAAACACATGCGGGCTTGTAATTTATTTTCTCCGGTGCAGTAAGGATTTCGCGCAGTCCACAGCTCCTCTACTGATATAGTAAAGCTCCTTGAAGATATTCGAATTCAGTATGACCAAGACACAAAAGCCTTTGACAGAGTTAATCACAGTATTTTGTGCAAGAAACTAAACCAATAGGTACTTTGGCTTCAGTGACAGGTCGTTTCGTCTTATAGAAGACTATTTAATTCATCGAACTCAAAAGGTTAAATTTTGCAATAATTCTTCTGATTCAATCAACTTGCTTGCTGGCATCCCACAGGTTTCCGCTTTAGGTCCTATTTTATTAGACAATGTTTATACGCTGATTGTGCTCAAATTTATCTTTCGGGACCTTTCGACTTATTGAAAGATTTAACTTGCAGGATAAATGAAGATGAAGAAGGATGATATTCAGAATTGGTCGCTGAGTAATGGCTTTACGATAAATCCAGCGAAATCCCATATTATTTCCATTGTTAGACGAAAATTTGATACCAAAAATCGACCACCCTTTTTTATAGCACAATTTCAAACTGAGTTTTGGAATGCTGTTAATCGTTCCCTTTTAGCCGTCGACCATATTAACTTTTCTGTTGGACGTGTATAGTGATGTGTTCGGAAATTGAATATGTTCTCTAATCTTACACCGGTTAAAACTAAGCTGAGAATTAGAAAATCGTTGCTTTTACCTCTTAATAACTATACTTCAGTAGTTTACCCTTAACTAGATTCTTAATCGCTATATACTTAAGATGCATGTTGCTTTTGATCATATAATAAGATACATTTTTGTTTTGCAAAGAATTGTCTATGTTTCTCAATACCATCAATATGTTCTAGGATGCAGTTTTGAACAATTATTCTTTGAATCCAGGTTTTGTATTTTCTCGCACAATATAATACGAAGAAGGACACCATAAAACTCGTATGAAAAATATACTTTTCTATTTAATCTTAATATTGTAAAAAAGAAAAATGTAACTTTATGCTAGCTACACACGAGGCAACCGTTGCAGCAACGTGTTTCGTTTGTTCACTACAACGTGGCAATTGTTGCCACAACCACAGTACTGTTGGAGCAACCGACCGAAAATATCAAAACTTTTTGACATTTCTGGCAACGGTTGCAGCAACACAAAATCAATAAATTGGCAACATAGCTACACACGAAGCAACGGTTGCTTCAACATGGCTGTGTTGCTGCAACGGTTGCCTCGTGTGTAGCTAGCATTAAGTTACTCAATTTTAAGGTACTATAAGAGACTATGTCTTAGCGCTTTGAAATAAACAAATTGGAATTGAAATTGTACTGACTCTTGCGAATAAGTGACAAATCCATCTCTTGTCATGAAAAGTGCTTCTTTTGTTAGTCGTTCAAAACCGGCAGAAAATTGTAGATGCCCTCCATTCCTGCTAAAGCCCAAACATTAACTATAGAGTCAGTACTATACTCTGTCCAACAAAAATTGTCAGTACAGGGAAGATAGGACGTTTGTCTCTCATTCTGGTTGCATTGCCATGCATAAGTGTGTCGCCTTTTAAAGCTTTAACAGGGATTCCGTAGTTTAAATTATAAATCGCCGCAAATGAAAGTAAAAAACGCGTAGGGCTACCGTCTGCCGATTCAAAACGACTGAAAACAATATTCAATTTTCCTTTTCCCACAACACAAAGCGGTAAGATAATAGGCGCGTTTTTTTTAAGTTGGAAAGCAATACGACAACACTCAACATACTCATCTTCTTAAAATGTGTTCTCAAAAGCTTCAAATCCCAAAAGCTCCTTAATAAAAACCACTGAAAAAGCTCCTTGCTTGCAATTGAAAATGATAATGGTAACTCTGTTTTGATGTAGATAAAGAGCGCACGATCGTATTGAGTGACACTTGACACTCTTGACAGTATCTCATCAGCAATGGGATACGACGGTCGTGCTGGGGTGTACAACTTTTTGCAAAGAATTACAACAGAAATTCCTTAGGAAAAGTCAGTGGCTTGCTCTTTTTTTAGTAGCATTTTTCCTAACGCATTGTAGTGAGGGTGCATCAGACGCCACTGCTTTAGAAAAAGCTCTCCCATAAGGCCTGTACTGACAATTTTTGTTGGACAGGGTATAGTTTAAGCTGTTAAAATACTTGAGTTACGACTATGTTCCACCATGTCTTAATAAATAATGATTAGTTATACGACATATGTATGACTACATTTTGCAGAGCAAAATTTTAGAAATTCTGTAAGTCTAAATTAATAGTCTTGACCTGACGACGAACTGAATTGTATATGTCAGATAATAAATCAAAAGTTTACTTATACAAATTTTGAAAAAAAAAACCCTACCTTTCCTTAGAAAACAAATAATTTAAAATAAGTTGAGAGATATAACCTAAGTCCCTAATTAATGAGCGCGAGTTAGCGACAATATAACTTTGGGATTTTTATTAAGAAATTGGATTCGAAATTTTGGTAAAAACTGATGTCATATCCCTCTCCAACAGTATTAAAGCAATTGATTATTCTACTAGTATATTTATTTTTATATGAACATGAACGTAAATGTTTTCCTAAAGATAATTCTTCTAGATCAATCCGGACATCCAATCGCCATGTGGAAATGATTTAGAATTGTTGAGAAATTGTAAAGGATGGTCTTGCATTAACCTTCAAACTGTGGCCACTGTACGCATTATGATGACATCACGATATCACAATGTATTCGAAACCAATCAGTCTTCCTCTTCAACTGAATTAACAACTTTGGGTAGTCCGTTTTTTCCGCCATTAATTTTTTTTTTAATTTTGGATTATCCATTGAAATAATGAAAAATAAATTTCATATTAAAAAAAAAAACGAATAACTTCAAATCTAAAATTGTGAAACTGACACCTCTGTCACATATCCCAGGGGGATACACTAGAGTTGGCAATCTTCGGAGTTATGACCTGTATTGTACAATCAGGTATGCACTAATGACCTTGTCAATACACGAATTTTATTTTGGTTTTGTTCATAAATAGGTTCTTTGACAAAAATCAAAAACCTTAACAACTTTAAATTTCATTTCATTGCCAAACCTGAAGATGCTATTTCTTCTTTCAAATCCCAGGCGAAAACGTTTTTCGGTTAAACTTTAAACTTTAAAGTCTAAGCACAATTTGCTCTGTCTTTCGACACAATTCAATGCAGAATTTAAAAAAATATTATTTTCATTATATTTGAGCTTGTGTTTCATCGAACGAACTTTTTCGACAAAAAATACATATGTCAAAAAAATTTGGCCGATTTAACTTCAAAGTCTTAAGTAAAAATTTGGCCTGCCTTGGCTTCGGGAGTTTTTCAAATTTTAGATTTTTCGGCCTCCCCAGCTTTGTTGATTTTGTTTTTGATCACATTTTTTCTAATCAGTAACAGGGGCTCCAAATCCATCTAGTGCTATTTTCTAAAGAGTCTGCCTTCTAATTTCCTTCCATTCTACTTCGGCAATTCACTATTTCAGGCAATTTAACCACATTTTAAAGTCTAACTAAAGTCCAATAAATTCAGCAATCCTAGTTCGCTTTTTTGTGAATCTCATATGAATTTTCCAAAGCTCGTCATATAACGGAGGTATATTGACCTCATTTGTTGAGCAACCTTCAGAACATCATCTTATCCGTAATCCCACAGAATATTTGAATTAATATTAATTCTTCCGATAAGTGTCTCTGTGGCACGTGCCAACACAGTCTTGCACGGAAATAGGTGGGCCGTGATTATAAGATTCTTTAGAACTTTGACCAAAAAAACCATACGTATGTAATGAGTACATCAGTAATTCTAAAAGATCTATTTAAGCTTCAACAAGTTTAGCACCTGCCACACTACTTATTCCCATTCACAAATTTATACAAACAATTATTATAAGCTGCTACCTACTCATTGTCCAATTGACTAGCAATACTCTACAAATTAAACTTCTGCCACCTGCCAAAAGTCAAAGCGTGGGTCGACTGTACAAACTCATTAATTTGATTCATATTTTCCGCTTGTGATACAAAATAGAAACACAAGATTTGCCCCAATTAGAGGCAACCACCAAGCGACCGACCGATACAACATGATTTCATAGTTCGTGGGCCTCGCGATCAACCTGCTGCACTTCTGGCATTAAGACTCAGCATCACCCGAGCCCAACTCCAAAGCACATCTCAGCCGAAGTATACCAAGCACTACTTGATCTAAAGTTGGCTTTGTATACAAATTAGCAACTTTTAGGATAGCTTGAACAAATTGAATTTTGTGAGTCCGTGTTTATCGTTTGATTTAAGACGTTTTCCGCTGATGTGATCTTTGGCACGCTTCCAAAAGAGCAAACTCATTTACACACACCACAGATTGCGTTGTCCGCTTGTCAAGCCTACACAATAGCCTGTCATTATTTCGTTCATTTTTTAACTAAAGAATATAGATTCTTAAAAAAAAAATTATAAAGAATTGAAAAGCACCTACTTCAAGAATAGAGAATTGGAGTGTTTTCAAGTCTTGAAGCCAGTTTAACTTCAAACCTAAGCTGATACCTCTTGCATATGTCAGTATTCTCGACTAATATGCCATAAAGGAGAAGACAAACGACTTAGTGACGTGTGACGTGAGCTGAATCTTGTTGCAAGTTGCACAAGGGCAACAACTTTCTTGATTCTCGGTGTTGTGTATAGACAAAGTATAGTAGCAGCCAGCACAACACAAGACACTACTAAGCTACAGCAAGCAATCAGCGAGCGTCAAGCCGAATGCAGAGGAGCAAAATCAAATAGAACACGAAAGGCCACTTTATTAACTCTTAAAGTCTCTCTCATACAAAGCTAACGACTTGTCCTTTTTTTTGGTTTTGCTTGATCTTGATACTTAGGAATCATTATTGGTTTTGAAAAAAAAACAAGGCTGGAATTGCTTGGTCGATCGGATAAATGTTGTGGAAATAACTAGGTCTTTAAAAATGGTGGCGGATTTTAATGTAGATCTGTAGAAAATCAGAAAGTTATTGCGATGTGGTTTTTGAAGAATTCCAATAGGAAGAAGGAAATAGGTGCTATTAATACTTTTCAAAATTATTAATTTCAAGCTCTTTTGTCTGCAAATTTCGCTTACTTACTTACTTATCCGGCTCCCGATCAATGGAGGGTCTCTGCCTGAGATATTGCGGTCTTCCATCGGTTGCGATCCCTCGCGAGCTCCCTCCAGTCGTCGAGACCAAGCGCTCTTGCGTCTTTAACTGCTTGGCCCCTGTAGCGGAGATTCGGTCTTCCTCTTCGTCTCGGACCTGGGGGCTGTGATTCGAAAATTTGCTTGGCAGCAGCGTTGTTGTCTATTCTCTCGATGTGACCCAGCCAGTGAAGTCGACGTGTTTTGGCTCTTTGGACTACATCCACATCTTGGTACAGCTCGTATAATTCACGATTGAATCTTCTCCTCCATTCGCCCTCTGCCGAAGAATTTTTCTCTCGAAAGTTTCCAATATCAATTTTTTCTACTTATCGTCCAGCACTCGGCGTGCGCCGTATAGAGTAGAACTGCTTAGCACAATACTTTTCAGTCTGAACCTTGTGAACTTACTGACATAGTCCAGATATGACTAGAAACTCAAACAACGAGCTTTGTCTGGCAAGCTCAAGTCCTAGCTAGCTGTTTCCGCTTTTGTACATCAAGTAAATTGAGGTCTTCTACTACTTGTTTGCCTTACGTGAAACACCGTCTTCCATTAGGTTAGGTTGGGATAACGGGCTGACAGTTGATCTTGTGAGCGTCACACTTAGATTAATGTAGATCCGTTGTGATACCCTAGGGGTTGTGACCTACATTTATTGAAACCTAGGATAATCCTATGTCATTCAAGCCCGTTGCGGATGTTGATGAATGATGAGTTTCAGCATGCTATAGTCTGAAATGTCGGAGGGTACTTATAAGGCATTAACGAAATGTCTGTCATCACATAATCAACTGGTTGAGGAGAGGTAGACGCCTTTTCACTGCGTGGTCCTTTCCTTCACCCTCACTTGAGAAATTGTCATTCTACCAGGACCGTAGGAACATGTGGCACCTTGCAACATCTAGTATATGAGTTTGATATTTCAGTGTTTTGTGTACATGTCCATTTGTTTGGTCAGCTGATTATGTCGAAGGAAATGTTCCTTTCTACAAGAGGATTTTACCAATCTTAGAGAGAGGTGGCCCTATTAACTCACTGACGCTCGTTTTCACCGGAGGAGTGCAATCGCCATTCTCCATTTCTTGCCACTTCTGAATGAAACAAGTGAATCGTTAAGTCGTTTTCGTTCGTACTATTACTATCATCTGTGACCATTTTTATGCGATTTTCAGAGCTTAGGAATTTTCAAGCCATTTCGTAGCGTTAGTAAATTTCAATATGATTTTGCTTGGGATGTCAGAGAACTCCTCCAAGTCGTTAAAGAAATGTCCCACTAGGTGCCTGTTTCTCAGATGATATAGCGCAGGGCAGTGACGCAGGTAATGAGGAGTATCTCATGTATCTCCTCCTTACCGCATTCTCTGCATAAATCGTCCATACTGAGTTTCATCTTTTTCTTGTGGTAACCCAGTTGGTCGTGACCGGTGTTGATGCTCACGAGAAGATAATGAGAATTTTAACTTAGTTTTAGATAACGTCCATCTTTTGTTTGCTGAAACCAGGCCATAGTTTTCCGACTTCCATCTCTTGTTTGTTATAGCAAGAACTTTGCCTCGATTACCTGTTTAAGATTACAAAGTTGGAACTTGAACAGTTGTGTCTGCTTGATTAAAATCAAGTATTGATCCTGTTCTTGCCAGCTCGTCAACTCAGCTCAGGAACCCAATAGTGCCTAATGTTATACTATGTACTAAAAATCCTTAGCTCTTCGCAGCAGCAAGTTACAATCTCGATTTAATTTCAATGGCAGAAATTGCTTTTATTACCACTTGGCTATCAATGAAAAAGGTGATATCAGCTCGTGGTATTGCTATCATTGAAACTTGTCTAGCAGCTTACGTCACTGCCAGGCTGGCTGAAGCTAAATATCCCGAAGACAAAATTAGCTATGTAAATACGAAGTAGGTAAACCATTAACATTTAAGCTTAAGATTTGGATTTTAATTTATTCTTCAACAGGTAGCTTTTCATATAGTCTTCATCGTTTCTAGACCAAAAACAAAGATTGTATGGATATTATACGTTTACAAATGTATCCAGAAAATCTACCTGGAATAAAATTGAGTACTCTCTGAATAGTAAAAAATTTCTAGACAGGATTTTGTCAATCTTGAATTTATGTAACTTCCAATAAACTTAACCTTAATCAATTTTTTTATATAAATTAACACTTGACTTGAAAAGCCAAGCTTTCACTATTTATCTATTGAAGACTTAGTATTTCAATTTAAGTTTCAATTTATGTTAACCAAAATTTTTCTGATCAATGATTACTAAAAAAACACTTTTTGATTAATTGCTTAAGGTTCAATTTCCTAACACATCAGCTCAATAAATATCTCGAAGACCGATAGCTTCTAAATGAGCGGTAATACGTTAATAGTTTTCATAATTATAATTTAATGAGTAATGATTTTTATAATGCATTATGCAAAATTAAATACTGTTAACCTTTAAATATTGAATTTGTTAATACTTTCTGTACAAAATAAAATTAAATAATTATTGTTAACTCTACGCTATTAATAATTATAATTAAACATTATTTTGCTAAGTCAATAATTGTAAACATGAAATGGAAATAAATCTTAAATCTTAAAATACGGCTTTCTCATCAAGTGTGCCTCTACTGGATCTGATGGTATATCTCATCTAAGAGTTTAGCAGATCTTTACATTGCAATATTATTGTGCATGATATTTCTAGGGCAATTGATAAAGTTTGGCATCAAGCTGTCTAATCGAAAATTCGTCCGTTAGCTTCCAATGAATTCCTTATTCTTATATTAGAAATTAGCTTCTTGATCGTTCAATACTTATTGAATTCGATGGTTTTAATTCTGATTCTCACAAAATTAATGCTGGTGTGCCACAGGGCTCTGGTTCATCTTCTATAATCTTCCTCTTTTACATAAATGATCTCTTCTTTTAAAAGTTTTCTGTTAAACTCCAGCTTTAAGTCACTGTTTTGCCGACAACTCTACCATGAGATTTTTAAACTCCTTCCCAAATTCACGTCCATCTCCTTCAGAAATGGAATTGCAACGGTACCCTTTAAGAACCTCATTTAACTCCGATCTTTACAGCATAGTTAGGAATTGGGGTACATAAATTCGTGTGGAGTTTAAACCTTCGATAACTAAACGCTTTCTCTTGTCTTTGAAGCAAAATGTAATCTGTATTTCATTGCCCTTGAATGGCACTTACATAATATAGAAGAACCCGAAAAGCTCTCAGTACTCGGTTTGAAGGTTAATGACGATCATCGTTGGATCGACCATTCATTCTCCAGATGACCATAGAAGCGGCTAAATGCTTGGGAATTCTATATCGGTGTAAGGAATTTTTCATCCCCTCTGATCTAGCTACAATTTTTAAAGCGTTTATCCGTCCAAAACTCGAGTGTAACTCAAATCTTTGGGCAGGTACAGCAGGTACATGTGCTGGAAAGAATACAGAACGGCGTTTTAAGACTTATAGAAAACAGAAAAAGTGTTCCCAAACGATAAGCCACAACTACTCCCACTTTCAAATTATTCCCTGCTCTGGACTGCACACTAACTGCAGACTAATTGAATATTTCTAAAGACTACCTTAGCTGGATAAGGTGGTGGTTAACCTATGTTTTGTGCTTTTATTGATCTTATTTTTGAAAACGTTAAAAGTTTAAGTAAAAACTTGCAACCTATTTGGATGTTTAACATTTCAATACGTTCAGCTACGGCCTGTCGTACAGCACTGCAGCGCACCGCACCACCCAGCACCAACCACTCGTCGATCGTTTTGTTCGTCGAATAAAACTTAAGACGTAGTAAAGTTTACCACAGACACTGCGCAAGTGCACACACATAATGCGATAAAGGCTTTACGATTTATAGATAGATATATGCAGTTAGATAGATACGAGTACATACTTGTCGTATGCAGATACATTATACACTTGTACACTTTGACTTCGAGTTAACCTGCAGCTAGAGATGTGGTTTGGACGCGGTGGCGGCGTTATCGAAGATCAACTTCAGTATTTTGTTTTAATTTTGCCATTAAAGCTTTGTCCACACTTTTAACCGGTTCCCTCAAAAGTCAAAAGAGGGGGCTGCATTTGACTGTGACTGTGGCAGATTAGATGTAAACAAAAATGTATTTCGTAATCTGGACGCGCACATGGTTTGTAGAGTATCTTTTTGTATGAAGTTTAAGATTTTACGGTACACTCCAGCGCGCATGCGTTAAGACCTGATATTGCGTTAACAAGATGCAAGCTCTGCTTCGGGCCAAGTAATTGCATCTTCGGATATGTGTTTATCTGGCAAAGTGTACCTATAATTGTAGCATTTTGGTAGATAAACTTGTGCATCTGATGATGTAGAGGACTTATTTCCTGGTAAGCTCCAAGAACTGCAACACACAAAAAAATAATAATAAAAACGGTACCATGAGTATCAAATTTATGATTTCTAGAAATTGCGTCGCAGTGTGGGAATCGTCATTACCACTCCTTGTGCCTCACACAACATTATGACGGCAGTAGGTATCTGCATCTATCTATACTTCGAGCACATACTAAGTGTCAATTTCAAATGAAGATGTAATTGCGCAAAAGAATATAGCTAGTATAGGGATATGCGGATTAAACATAAAAATAAATTATATATGTACGGACGTGATATCGGGGTAGGCACTGCAGCATAGAGTGCACTCCTTCGGTATTGGGTATTATTCTATTCATGCTTGGAATACCCAATTAGCACTTGTCATATTGGACCGTAAGCAGAACAAGAGTGTCAGATCTCCCGTATGAGATCGCGTGGACGGACAGGCTATGTAGTGGAATAGCTGTTGTAGCTAGAGCTAGCTACGAGTATCTTGAAGTTGGCGATCGTTGATGTGGAACACGCACAGGCGATTCTAATTTACGGCTTTTGTGTTATTATTATTCAGAAGTTGTCAGAATTGGAAGCTAGTATGGATGGGCTTGTATGGAAAATGGGTAGGACCAGAAGACCAAAAACAGGCAAAAGGGTTTCCCTAATTTGGAAGTTTGTTGTTAACCATAATTTGCAGCTATAAACGATTTCTTACCTTCTAATGCAGCCTTATGTTTGTCTAAAGGGTCTCTTTGAGTGTATTAGACATCAGAACAGAACATAAATAGACTTAAAGTTTCGATGGAAAATGTTAATTTGAATACTGGCAATAGCTTTTATTATAGAATTCCCATCACATAGCACCTGAATGCAAGAATTAGGTAATTCGATTTTTCGTATTTTTTAGATCGAATGAAATGATGTTTGATATTAAATTTAATTTCTGGTAGTAAAAAAAAGAGGAGTGATGAAACTATAGGTGACTGAAATAAGGACATATCTAAGCGAAACATTGCTGGTTGAAACTAAGATTTGGCGCATCTGCCTTCACTCCCAGAAGCTTTGAGGAAGTGAGGTGATTTAGGGAACGAAGCTAATATTGGTAAGAATATAAGTCAGTTTGTTCTTGAAATAGAAGTAGATTACCAGAAAGGAAAACTTAATGTACCTCTACGCTACCTGGTCAATAGGGAAATGGTATGTGATTCCATATATTCTGCAATTTCGACATACTAAAATTAAAGGTATTAGGAAGGCTTATTGGAAATTGAAACGCAATAGCGCGTTGTCATGGGAAAGTATTACATGACATTTATTCGGATGATCAAATTTTGTCTTCAAAATTCCTCAAAAACACATCCTAATATTTTGATTAAATTTCTTATATACTGTTCATAGTGGATACAAATTAAAATAATGAAAATGTGGAAAATGTTTAAGAATTTTGAACTTTTGAGGATTGATGACTTTTCGGATTTATGGTAAAAAAGTAGGCAGATGAAGTATCTTTAGATTGCAAAAAAGTTCAAAACTTTGATGCCAGCGATGTTTTCGGCAGATTTTTCTAACAACACCTTTCTGGAGTGTAAACAGCCAGACGGTTGAATTTTATTTTGATAAGCTCCTTCCCAACAAGCAAATGCGAAGTGCAACTTCGAATGGAGTTTTGTGGAGTTTTGTAGAGCAAACATTACGTAGATAGAAAAAATTTCTTAGCGTCCATTTAAAATATTTCCTTAAGGACTCCGTATGACATGAGAAATTTAAACCCGAGTCAATATTGAGTCCCAAGTATTAGAGCTCATTTACTTTTTCTACTACAAGACAATTATTGCTGCATTTTAGATTGTCATAAAAGGTATATAATATGAATAATCAGTTGAACATTCTGTGCATCTATTTATCTCAAATCTTCGGCATTCAGGAGAATGATATAAAACTTCAGTTTCAAAAGCGCTTAAGGAAGACAAGTTGAAAAACATAATTTTAGTTTTTGGACTAATAATAATCAAACTGTGTTCAGCAAACTAATTTCATAATAAATCTAGATCCCAATTTTTATCCGCAGCAAGGTTCAGGGCACTCTAAGAACCATAAGTTCAACCTATGTCATCTCCAAAAATGCAGTAAGAGTGCTTTTAAATTCAAATTTAAATAATGAATTAATATAAATTAGGAACAGAATCGGACCTAAAGCAGAACCCTGAGGTAGACCTATATTAAAAAAATTATACTAATCCTAGTATTGTGCTATTTTAACTCTTTGTGATCTTTTTAGAAGTTTTCTGACAATTCTCACAAAATAACTCACAATTTAAAAGGATATGAAAATATGATCAGTGATCTCTCCAAATTTTATCAGTTAATAATAACAATAACAAAATTTTCCTTCACGATTTGGAGTAGTTTCGAAATTTGTTCATAAACTTAGAACTTGGTGTACTTTAAGATCTCTCTTCTTTTCACGACTGACTTGTGTTGGCTGACACATAGGTTTTTTGTACATATGAGAACTTGGCTCTCTTTTTTAACATTTATGTTTTTTGAGGTGATAGAAACTTATAGTACCTTAATAAACGGTTGAGTCTCTGCATGAATTTGTTTCACGATTCAATAAATCGGTGTTGCCTCATTTGTAACTCAAAGTAAGAAAGTAAGTGAGGCTAAAACAACTGTTTTAGTAGTTGGAGATAAAATAAGAATGTCATGTGATTTCTTGAGCATTTATGAAACGCAACAACAAAAATAATAAATCATTTTTAAGGAAAAATTTCAGTACGCCAACTTTCAGTTTATAGATTTTTAAATTTTATTTTTATATTAGATTATATGTTTTTTTAATTATTAATTTAAACATAGAGTATTATTGACGCAAAAATTTTACGATATTTTAGTATCAAACTTGGTAAAAACGACGATTTTTCAAATATTAATCGAAAATAGCATAATACTTTCTTTAAACTTTTATTAAACTTAAAATCATCGAATACCTATATTATTTTTTTAATATCATGCTAACTTCATGTGACTCTTTGACATTTACAAACGTCAAAAATAAGTTTGTTTAATTATTTTTTTTTGCACTAACTATCATTATTTAAGGTGTGTTCCGAAGAAATTTAGAGAGAAAATTGCAAACGAGTTAGTAAACTACTTTTAACTTAGCAAATTGTTAAGTGGTATTGTACTAATAACCTAATAAAAGGCTGTTTAAAATTTTGGGCCATTGTTAATACAAAAATTATTATAAACATGGCATTTGCCGTCCGCCGAATTATTGATTAATATTTTTACTTGCGATATATGTACATATGTAGGTACTATAGGGTGAATTCTGCATTTGGAAAAAAAAATCGAACTCGACATTTTGATCAAAGTTGACATTACGTTGACATTACGTTTTTTTGATTTTAGAATTTCTCATCAACGGCTTTAAAGATTTTAACCAAAATTTGTATGCAGGAGCTCCTTTGCGATTGAAAAAAATATAATCTAAATAGTTTTTGGATTTTTAAAAAAATAATAATTTTTTTTTTGAAAATTCAATATCTTGAAAACAGAGACACAATTAAATTTTTAACTTACGTTTTAAAATTTATTTAATTAAATACTAACAATTTGCGTATTAATTTTTCTTATAAAGATTTTAAGCAAAATTTAGTACACAAAAAACATGTTTTAGTGTGTCTGTATGTCTGTACCGTTCCATACAGCCTAAAGCCACTGGACCTATTCTCTTCAATCTCGGTGATTCTCTAGAGGGAAAATTGATTTTTTTTAGCTCCAAAATTAACGGAACCCCCTATACACCCGTAATGCAAAATCTTATTTATTTCGAAAACGGCTCTATCGATTTTGATAATAAAAATTAGGTGTGATAAATATGGATATGAAATACATTTGGCCATAGAACCGTTTTTTTTTTGTTTTCGACCTTCTCATTATCGTCTCTAACGATTTTAACCAAAAATTTTCAGCAGGAGCCCTCTTAAGTTTAAAATAATATTGTATATAAAAATATTCGAAAAAAATATTTTTTGGGTTTTTTGAAAAAAAAATACTAGTTTTTTTTGAAAAATCAAAAACGTGAGAACAATTATTTTTTTAAATTATTTCCCAAAACCTAAAAATTCTCGAAAAATTCTAAAGAAATTTGTTATATAAAAAATTACTTTGATAATGAAACCATTTTTAAACTTTGTTTGCATAAATTCATATTTTTCCGGAAATCAGACGGCAAATCCATGCAGTTGAACATTTTTATCTCGTTAAATCCATGTTTTATATTTATAAAATGTATTTTAAATTCCAAAGCACTTTTACAAAGAGCAAGTTCGTGCGATCCAGTCGTGCATTTTATTTATTGATATTGGTATGGTGTTTAGGAAATATTGAGTTAAAACAAAATTTTTTTTTAAATACCAAAAAAAAAATGTTTGAAAATTTAAAACTTTTGAGTTGTACCGTTTTTGAAAAAAAAAATGAAATTTTTTGAATGTTTTTTTTTTTTTTTTTTTTTTTAATTTGTTAAACATTTTTTAGAAAAAAAAATTCATGCACATAAAATTTCGGAAATATTCGCATGACAGGTACCGTTATTTTTGTTTGAAAAAAATAGAAAAAAAAACGTTTGGGGGGAAAATTTTAAAATGCTTTCCACAAAGCTTAAAGAAAATCGGCCGTTTATGCTGTAGTCGAACAGATCGAAAGATTTGCGTGACCCACATTTTTTGTCTTCCCTATCATCGCAGCTATATATGTATTATGTCGAAAGTAAAAATGTCTGTAGATTTTTTTTTTTAATTTTCTGTCTGTCATATTGTAATTTTATTTAATAAAAAGTTCTGTTTCTAATTCTTTGCCAAAAATGGATTTTAAGACCTATTTTAAGCAACGAAAATTTCCTTGATATAGTATTTTATACATCCACATTAAATATTTTTTTGTAAGGATTATGACCTAGAAGGCAGGGTTTGATGAGTTTATAAAAATACGAATACTTATTGTTATCAATACACCTGTGGTTTGATTGCGCACCAAATTACAAAACTACATTATTCTGATAGGTATTGCAGCAGTCCCTATTTTCGCTAAGCTAGTTTGTACCATCTGTAGAACGTAGACCTCCTGAAAGATTTATTTTAATTGCTCAATAACAGTTTATTTATTTTTTCCACAAAACAATTTAAGCCTTCAAAATCAAACAATCATGGCACTTTTTTTTTAACTTCACGTTCAATGTTTCAAAGGGTTTCGAAATTCCCACTTAGCCTTGATGGAATTTCCATGCATAAAGCAATTAACTTTTCTTGCATTGCAATCCGTAGCTCGTGTGGGGTCCCATCGAGGCAAACACAAACAAAAAATAGAAACCAATTCTGCACGGTGGCGGGGGCACAACAAAGTAGCATCATTGTCACAGCGCAACCAAAGTAAACTGACCACAGTTGTTGTGTCTTGTGGCTTGTTGACTTCTAAGGCCAAGTGCAATTAACATCGAAAAGTCTTTGCTTTACCACACAACAACAACAGCTTCAAATTGTTCTTTCGTTTTTCAAGAACTGCACTTTTATTGGCTATAACATATGTAGTTGCCGATAGTTATAGACCCGAACCAGCAATGGCTGCCATACGAAACGGAGTGTAATCATTCTATGATATTTAAAAAGCATCATTATGCAATCCTCTGCTGCCGTTAATTGGATTCCGAAGACTTATTGCCATTGCAACCAGAAATTATCAATCTGTGGCTGGGACACGTGGGTCTTGTTCTGACCACGGCAATGGAAGCTATATGGCAAGACCATGGCTCACCGCATTAGGTAGAGGGAGCTACTGCTCAGTTAGGTTTAGCTCTGGCTGCCTCGTCACCACCGCGCACCGTTCTCCGGTCAATATAATTGCAAATAATTATTAGCACCAGTCATGCGCGACTGTGTGTACATACTGCATTCATCCAAGTCGTGGAAATGGACGGCAGCACGGGGACAATGAATAACTTGCCACTGTCTGTCATATACGCGCTGCTCCAAGTGCACCACCGCAATTTGTGGTGGCTTGAGCTCTGACTCTGGGCCTGGGTTACTATACAGCTCGATGACGAGCGAGACGGGTTTTAACTGCGACGCAACTGATTCTGGGCAAATACTCGTACTTCCAATGAAAATGGCAAGCAGAATTTGCACAGATTGGCTATCGGGACGCGAGCGTTTATTTGGTGGCACTCGCCCGCCCGAGGGCTGTTTTTTCGTTATTAATTGCACCGTATATGACGCTTGCTCCTAGAGATACCTACTCAAGCTCAAATTTCTATGCACCAAGGTGCAAATCAAATTGTTGCTACAAGTGGGCATTGGGAATTCTCAGCTCTGCGACCATAGCTAGGTAATCAACGATGCCAACTTACTGCGACGCTGCATAAAATTATTATTTTTCATAAATCCGTATAGCTGTGGCATGTGGTAGATATGGTATCTTGAGATTTAGGGATTTATTAATTTGAAAATTGAAATCACAGTTTGATTGCGCGAGTTTTGATATGAAATTATGGGCATATTTGAAAAGTGACAATGGACTTACAAATTAAGGGGACAATGGAATTTTTTTAGTTTAGTTCCACAATTGCATAACTGTTAAAATTTATTGTATCAAAAAAAATTAACCGAGTACAATAAGAGTTTTCGTCAACGATATCCCTGTAAAGTGTAACCTTCGTAATGAGTAAAGTTGCAAATATTCGAGTTGGCTTAAATTTTTTAGAAAATAAAAATCAAGTCATTCTTAGGTGAAAATTTAAATAAATACGCCCTAATGTTGGATTAACTCCTATATCAACTAAGAAAATTTTAAAGAAGAGGATTTTGCCAACAATTTTATACGAGTAGATATATGGGTTCGATACCAACCGCTGCGAAAATATTATTCCAATGAATGATGGGGCAGCAGTTCGTAGTGCAATTCGTCAGCAAACGCGAGACTCATCGCACCGACAGCTTCCTCATGCCCAAAATTTCATGGATCATATATGACCCACGTGGCCTTTTGAGATGCATACTGTTTCAGCTATCTTGCGCACCTTCAATCGGTGGTCTTCCAATACGAGATCGTGGATTTTTGACACGTTATCCTTCGCGGTAGCCATTTTTGGGGTACCTGGGCGGGGCTCATCAAAAGCCGATGTGCGACCACGTTGAAACTCGTTATGCCAATTTTTGACGGTTTCCATCGAAGGAGAAGAGTCACAAGAGTTCCGACTCAACGGTTGGTTTATATAGCAGCCGACTTGACAGCAGGGCGAAAATGGTTTGCTTGATTGCCCTCATCCAGCCAATGATTGCTTTCGAGTGTTCGTGTACTTCAACGTTGCCCCATCTTAATAGGAAAAAAATTCGCTGAATGTAATGCAGTGTCTTAGACACCGTCTTGGGGCTGTTTAAGATTCATATTGCAAAAGCGAAGTCTTCAATAAACAGCCTAATTTTTAGAGCTTAGTACCCTACACAATAACGATTCTCCATCTAAGGGGACTTATTCCGCCTTGTGCATTTCTCTTTAAAGGAAATTGAAGCCCGGTCTAGGATAGACCTATGGGTTCCGGTTTTCTACAGCATCAACCATGGAATTGAGGAAATGCGACTCCTGTATGTTCGAGACGACCTCGCACGATGTTCGGTTCAGTAGTACTCTATCGGAAAGTGATCTAAACGATGAGATAAAGTGTGATAACCAGTTCTGGTGGATACATTTTAAAGATTATTAATAAATCTCAAAAGTTGAAGTTCTTAGATTCAGCGATAATTTTTAGTAGATATTTTTTCTTTAACGCTCAAAAGTACAAGAAAAGCGATAAAATGGAGAAATATTTGAGGGGACCCTTCTAGTTTTTACGAATATGTAGTTTTAATAAACTTAAATTTAGTTTTATGCGAAAGGTTTTTCAATTGGCTCGGGTAGATTTTATCAGTATGTTGCGTTCATGTTGATAAGTATGCCAAATGATAAGACTTAACCATCAAAACGAGTGCTCGTGAGTGCAAACGTTGCGTCCGTCATATGGCAGACATTGGGGCCCTTCACAATTGATTCTTCAACGTTCTTCAGCCAAAATTCGTTGGAAAAAGGTACGCAAGGTCGACCGAGAACAACGCCGCGGGGTTTGAACGTGTACAGCAGAACCCGTGGCATGTGATTCCTCGCCGTGCATAAGAACTCAGCCCCATCTGTACAACATCCAACTGATCCAGGTTATCCTCCCCGATGGGGTTTACCCTGTCATGGTGGGGAGGCTCAAGTTTATTTTTCCAGTGATTACAGTGAGCTTGAGATTTAGACAACTAAGAAAATCCAAATAGTGAGCTGTATCTCACTTAGGACTACCGGTCCTAGTTCGCCGCTAGGAGAACAAAGATTAGGATTATCGTTCCTAGTTCGTTGAAAGACGAGTAAAGACAAATAAGGATACTAGTTGTAGCCCAAGCTGTATTCAAAAAATCTAGTGCTTTATCCTATCTCAGGCTCTATCTGAGTAACGGATCCCTGGTACTATTTATATAAAAAGATTTATATAAAATTTTGGGCAAGTGATAAGGGGAAATCACTGCCAAAACATAAAGAAAAGCAATTGGGATTAGGGCTTTTGCTCGATGTTTTGGTTAAGCAATCTGGATTACTGATAGTCCTTCCCAATGCTAAAAGTTTATAAAAAAGATTGCTTAGCACTATCGTTCCTAGTTTCGTTAGAGGGCGAAAAAAGTCTAATCAAGAATAGTGGTGCAGATTTTGGTTGGCTTCGTTCAGCTATGGTCTGCACCACGGAGTTTTACTCCATAAATAAAAATAAAACAAACAACAATAACCCGAATTGGGTACCTCGGGAATAATGAGATTTAATGAAGTACCCCTTGGCATAATGGTTAGTGCGTCGGACTGTCATGCGGAAGGTCTCGAGTTCGATTCTCAGCCGCTGCAAAGTTTTTTTCAGGGCTGTACTGCCTCTTGCGAGAAATTGACAAATTCTTCAAGAGTATCTCTTGTCATGGAAAGTGCTGCTCTCTTTAGCCGTTCGGAATCGGCAGAAAATTGTAGGTCCCCTCCGTTCCTGGTAACACGCACACAGGAATGGTTGAGAGTTGTAAGTCACTAGGTCCTGGTTCACTCCGAGCTGTTGCACCACCAAATTTATTTATTTATTTATAATGAAATTATCCCCGCTAATTAGAGCCCCTAGGGTGTAAGAACCTTGGACTCAATATTAATTGGGTAGGCCCTCTGTAAAGAGAGCACGAGGTGGCTGTGGTTATACTAACCAAGACACGCGGTTAGCTGTTGTCTCCGACAATAGTTAGATAAGAAACACGGACCAAGGAGTTGTACTGCCTTTAAAGAGTGCAATTGGAACAGTTTGGAGTCTGACTTGAATTCCGAGGTATACTATGCGAGATATTGATGTGGAGGCAATATCGAGTTGGTTGTCAAGGAATCAAGATCAGGCCAATTCTGGAAAGCGGTTGCAACCTTTCATAAGATAAAATGCAACTTGGACTATGTCCCGGGGGCTATGTTCAAAAAGCGGTCTTGAACCCGACGATACTTGGTAGGCCAAGTAGGGAAATTAAGTTTTACTAACAGGTGTTCACTTTTAAACTATCAATTATTCTGATCCAGATTATCAAATATCATGACCAGAACGAAATTTGATGACTGTTGGGGCTTTGGATTGTTAGAAAGAGGACCACAATTTTGGCCGAAAAATCATTTTGGATGAATGGCTGTGTTAACAAGCATATTGCAGTATATGGGACGATACCAACAAACACAAATTTCATCAGGTGAAAAGTCATCCGTAAAAAGTTACCGTTTGGTGTGGGCCGGCGGGGCCATTGGTCGTTTCATTACTTTTTTTTAAAAACGGTGGTGAGGCGGTCTACATAATTGGCGTGCGCTACAGAATATTGATATCCAATTTATTATGACCCAAATGAAACCATATAGACCAAAACGACATCTGGTTTCAGCAAGACGGCCGGAGTTATGTGCCACAATTGACATTCTGCATGAACGATTTGAGAGTAAGTATCTATACAAATTCTCCCAGTCAGTTCCTCCATTCAGGATGTCGACAATTTCAACTTCATTCAGATAGTTCTTTCCAAAAACACTTCTCCTAGTTTCCACAAGCATAGGACATCTTCCCACAAAATGAAATACGTTTTCTCTCTCTCTTAGGTTGCACAAGTCGCAGGTTTCCTGTAGGTCGCTTCTGTGAGGTACATGATTCAGGGGGAGTAACTCTCCTCGTGTTTTTAAAACAAGTGACATGAGGTCGGTTGAAAACTCCGCCCTGAAATAATTATTAACTGCCAAGTTGTAGTCAAGCTGCGCATAAATGTTCCTGTGAAACGAGCTCCTGGCTTTCCAAACAAAATCTTCACGTTTTTTTTCATCTACTAGGCTGATTAGGTTGTAAAGTTCGCTTTTCCACGTGTCGATCGATTCATCTTGAAGAGAGAGTGAAAGTCCACAGTACTGGGCTAAATTACTCCAAGACTCAAACCATGAAATTTTCTTTCTCATCACCAGCATTGTTATTTGCTTAGGCAATCGTCTATCATCCATTTTAATTGTTTTTAGAATATAGTCTACCTGCATCTTAAGGGTTGAAATATACAAGGTAGAAAGACCTGTTTCCAGCATAAGGATATGGTTAGCCGTACTGTTTGGTAGCTTTAAAGTGCGCTTCAAAAAGTATCTGAGAACCTGCTCCACTTCTTCAAATTCTTTATGTCCCCAAACTTGAGCAGCGTAGAACATTATTGATTTGGCCGTTGTTCTGAAAATTTGATATTTAGCTTCATATTCGACATCTCTGCTGTGCATCACACTTCTCCACGTTGCATTTAACGCATTTTTTGCCTTCGCTAGTTTATCTTTCATGTGGTTCTTCAGGTTAAGATTTCTAGAAATCCGCATTCCGAGATAGTTGTACTCATTCACGATTTCAATATTGTGCTCTCCAAAATTCCATCTCTCGCTGCGACAGTTTCGCCCTCCTCCGTTACGAAAAATCATAATTTTGGACTTGTCGAGGTTCACCTGAAGCCTCCATTTATTGCAGTACTCGAACAATCGATTGATCATTAATTGGAGACTTCCGGTTGACTCAGCAAGCACAACGATATCATCTGCGAACATAAGCACTTTTATTAGAAGGTCTGGTGAAACTCGAGCTCCTCCTTGTAGAATTTCTTCGATGTCGTCGATAAACAAGGCAAAAAGTAGGGGACTTAAACAGCAGCCTTGCCTCAACCCTATCTCTACTGGAAACTGTTCAGATACCTTGCTTCCAAGGGTCACTGCAGAAGTTGTTGAATCGTATAACCGTTCCAAAATGTTTCCAAACTTGGTGGAAATTCCTTTATTGTAGAGCTTCAGCATTAGTGCTTTTCTGTCTATAGTGTCGAATGCCGCCTTAAAGTCAATAAAAAAAGCGTAAAGCTTCTTTTTTGATCCCATAAATATCTCTACTATATTGGTAAGTGAGTAGATTTGATCTATTGTAGAGTAATTTGCGCGAAAACCAGCTTGTGATTCACTCAATAAGTTATTTTCTTCTACCCAATTATAGAGACGCTTGTACAGTAGTTTTCCTAGAATTTTCATCGATGAATTCAGCAGCGATATACCCCTATAATTAGCAGAGACTCTATTGTCACCTTTTTTGAAAATTGGACAGATGATAGCCTCTTTAAAATAGCTTGGTATACTAGCGTTCTCATATGCTTGGTTCAAGGCTCTTGCTAAGTTTTCTACGAAGAGAATTGTGCTGAATTTGTAGAACTCTTGGGGGATTCCGTTTGATCCAGGAGATTTGTTGTTTTTTAGCTCATTCAACACCGTTTGAAATTCTAAACAAGAAAATGGTAAGTCGAGTTCATCGTTCTGTTGATAAGGTACTGCATACTGAAAGGACGAGGAAAAACTATCTTCTGTTAGCATTCGAAAATGTTCTGCTAAGTTTTCAATATCAACTGGTGGAGCGACTTGTTTGTTTGACGTTTTATTTATTTCGCGAACAATCTTCCAGAACTCGCCTGTATTTCCACAGCCCGCAAGGTCTTGACCAATTTTCCTTGAGTAGTTTTGTCTCTTAGTCTTTAGTAATTCTTTGTAGCTTTTATTTACGCTAAGGTATTGTACTTTGTAAAAGATGTTGTCGGGAAATCTTCGGAACAATCTTAGCCAGGCAAACGATCTTCTTCGAGCATCCATACAGTCTTTATCAAACCATTTTTCTTTGTAGTGGAAAGAGTTGTTATTACTTGGTTTACATTGTACTGGTATCGCACTTTCAACAATTTCATCAAGATTAGACAATTTAGGAACATGGAGTGAAGGATTTCTTTCTCGCAAAAGGAGAGCATTATTTAAAGCTACTGCATATCCGCTAGCAAAAGCATTTTTCCATTTATATTTTACTCGTGTAGCTGACTCTTCGGACTGACTCTGTTTTAGGTTTACTGTTAATTGAATCGGTAAATGATCGGAATGTATTGCAGTTATGACTTCAAATCCATCTATTAAATTATTCCAGTCTCCCGACACCATTGCATAGTCAATCACAGAGTTTCCCTGTGGTCCTATAAAAGTGAAATCGCCTAATGCATCTCCATCTGTGGTGCCATTACATATGCTAAGCCCAAATGAATTACATAAATCAATAACTCTTCTTCCTTCTCTATTAATTACTCCATCTCTAGAACAACGGCTCATATCTCTAAGCTTACTTTCGGTTTCTAAATCTCCTGTTCGCGCATTAAAATCACCAATGAGCATGATGTTCGTTAAGTCACTGCTAAACAGGTTGTCTTCGAGCTTTGTAAAATAACTTTCCCAGTTATTACAATTTAAGTACACCGGGATTAAATTTAGTACCTTATGATCCACTTTGATTTCCATTATACAAATGTCTCCTGCAAGCTTATACAGACAGTTGATGTTTTTAAGGTTGTTTTTGAAGCCCATGAGTATTCCTCCACTTGCCCGACCTTTTCTATTTACTTTAATTGCTTTTAACCACATTAATTTATAATCACTGAAACTTAATTCAAATTTCTTAAAATTTTCCTCGGTTACATGTGTTTCAATTAACACAAATATTTCATATTGATTTATAAAGTTTGTAAAATCTAAAATTTCTATCTTATTACTTAAACCTCCAACATTATAACTTAAAATATTTATTTTTAATAATTCATAATTCTGACAGACGGCTTTATTCTAATTACAAAATTTTACATTGAAATGTGCTTGGGTATTTAACCCTAGATGCGAAATACTCTCAGATGTACTTCCAGAAGTAGCAGCCCTTGATGTTGACGAACCGCAGCCAACTTCGCCTGACGTTTGGCGTTGGTTTGTGAAATTGACATTATTTGCTTGTTTTATTGGAGTTTTTTGTAAACAATTTAAGTTTTCGAAAAAGTTTTCATCAAGATTATGTTTTTGGATGATTGTTTTCAGGCC
Organism: Chrysotoxum bicinctum; assembly: GCA_911387755.1. Classification (NCBI taxonomy): domain Eukaryota; kingdom Metazoa; phylum Arthropoda; class Insecta; order Diptera; family Syrphidae; genus Chrysotoxum; species Chrysotoxum bicinctum. The sequence continues at coordinate 29,977,056 of OU426990.1, forward strand.
ATTTTGCGGGTCGGCTACAAACCTTTGCTGATCTTCATTCCATTCGACGGATATATTGTCTATTTTCAATTTGTCATCGCGCAGTAACATTTTTACACGGAGCTGTTTTGCTTGGATTTGCTTACGTAATTGCAGAAGTCTGCTACGCTTTTGGCGTGTCTTCGGAGGGTAATCGCGGCTTATTGAGACGCCGGTTCCTTTTAACTTTTTAACGTTCCTGAGAACTTGGAATGCATTTTGTTTGCTTTTAAACTCGGCCAAAATCGTAACAACATCGTCATTAGCTGAAATTTGTCTCAGTCCCTGTGAGGTGATAATGTCCGGTGTATCTGAAATGTTTTTGCATATGTTTTCAGCTTCGGCGAGTGTATTTCCAGATCCGTTCTTCATTCGTATGATCAAGTTGGATTCCTTTGCGGATATTTTTAAGTGATCGATTTCGTTTTGGAGTATGTTACATCTTTTGCTCAATATATCCACAGTATCCTTCAGTTGACAATTATCTTTCTTAACCTCATTTAACTCTTCGCGCAAATTTGCGATGTCATCCTTTGTGGCAACATTTTTTAGATTGTTGGCGAACAAGTTATTTAATTCGTCTATGGTCATAGAACCAACTAAAGAGGACATAGTTTTGTCTTTTTTTGAAAGTGATTGAGGAATTTCAGGGGATATGTCTTGAACTTTTCTCTTATTTTCGTTCATCAAGTGATTTTAGATAGATGATTTTATATTAAATTTATATATATAGAATGTATATGTAAACAATTTTCGTATCAAGATATGTATTTTGATTTTATAAGTCTACAATGAATATAATTCAACGATTTTCAAACCTCACTTGATCTGTATCTCCTAAGCAACACAATTTATGCAAAATTAGTATTTAAAGTTCGTTTATTTAATTTAAAAACAATTTTAACAAGAGGTACACAATTATTTAACTTTAAGTTGTGCCAGAGTTGCCAACCATCTTTTTTATAGGGTTTCTTGAAGTCACAGGTCTTCTATGCGAATAAACGACAATCGATCGATGCTCATAAAGCGTACAACACATGCTATACCTCAAATTCAGACAAATCTATGCGGAAAACTGATTGAAAATTGGATCTATGTCACCGCTAGAAGTCAAGGTGGGCATTCCAACGATGTTATATTCCATATAATATGGCATACATAGGACATTCAAACAAAAAATAATTTTGTTAATAGTTCACACACAGCTTGTCTTATTCCATTTCAACATCAACCCGCCCTTATTGAAAAACCCTTTATTTCAAAACTGATAAGTGAAACGATGTTGCTTTCAAGTATTGAGGTATTAATTACTTTATTATAATATTTTATTTTACTTTTTTTGAAAAAATTCAATTTCAGTATAAAGGGAAGAGCTGCTGTCTGGTAAACTGATACCAGCAATTGCTCATGACCAAGTTTCATAATATTACAAATGAAAGTAGCGAATCAATGAAAATAAGTTTCAAATTCGCTCATATTTTTTCATAACGCCATCCAGTTTCCAAATCAAATATTATTTATTGCAAATGCAGAAAAGTAGTAGAAGATTTACTACGCTTTTTGGCTCTGTTCAACATAAAAAGGGAGTTCTTGCCTTTTGGGAGAGTTTTTTTTTAAATTTACTATTTCACCATACTGAATTGAAACAAGTGATTCATAAAATATATACCTACATGCTTAAGTACATAATGTACATATAGGTATGCGCCAATCGAGCTATAAAAAAGGACACCGTGACCGTACACCATTACCGATCTGCAACAATGCCAAAAGCGTACAAGATTGGTTGCTCGTCAATTAGTCGTCATTAGGGTTGTAAGCGAATGCAATTTCTTGTAAATTTAAATTTTTAAAAACATTGATTGTATTCAATAAAAAGATTTGGATTCATTGATTTCATTAAACTATTTTTTGAGGGTTTTTCTGAAGTTTTTTTGTGTAAGATTGTATATATAAATGTTTTTAATTATGGCTTGTCATAGACCCATCAATTTGCTTTCTCCAGAAACTGTTCCAATTATACATATTTATCTACAAATTAGAAATATTTTTTTCGAATTTTATTAATGTATAAAATCTTTAAAACTTAAATCCATTTTAAACAAAAGTCACAAGTTCATAAGGAATAATAAATTAATGAAGTTCTAGTCACTGGATGTCCCTTCATCAAAAATTCCAACATTAGATTGGTATTACTAGTTACTTAATAAAATTAATGTCCACACCAAGGAATTCTCCAAGCTGTTGACATACTAAGCTCATTAAAATAATCTTAAAATTCACAATCACCCGTCAGTTAAATTAATTTATGCAAATCGCAGAACTAAAAAGCTTAATTAACACGCATGATCATTATTTACAAATCCCACCCACTTCAAGCTCGCTAACAATACCATAATCTAGTAGGAGTTTAACTACAGAGACCCAGAGCCACCAGCAAGACCCCATGTCAACACACAATAATTACAAACCATGAACGAATTATGCCAATTAATATCAATAACTTTTTTAAATTGAACAATTTAAAAAGATATCAGCAAACGTTGTTCATTATGGTGAAATTATAACATGAACTTCTTTCGAAGTTCGTTTTTTTTTAAGTTCTCGAACCTTTTTCTAAGCAACGTGAAGACGACGCTAACATCAAGACACATTGAAGTCACTCGCTCGTGCCACGATCTGCTAGATAAATCCGCTACCCGCTACCGTGAAAACGTATAAGAACCAGCTCAAATGTCCAAACACTGTGCTGTAAGATACTTACAGCCAAAAACTGGCCCAGCAGCTTTATAAGCTACGAGATTCGTTGATGTGTTCGAACGAGTCTTCTAGCTCCGTACTTAAATATTCTAGTTTTTCATGGGCGTCTCAGGGGGTATAATTTCGCCTTCGACAAGAAAAAATTACCTCTGTGTTAGAAGTGATATTGTCAATTGATTTATTCCTCCATCGGATGAAAATACCTGCCGATTATAATAACTCAATGTCGTCTGAAAACGAAGGAACAAAAAAATACGGGAATGTACGCCTTCCAAAGAAAAGCCTAATGCTTAAGTCGAATGGCGTCCTGCACAAGATCCCTCTTAGTCAACCACTCAGGTAGGTTAATCTAAGGATCCTAGAGTCATTATCTCACTTCCGTACTCGCCCCAGGCCAAAGATATAACTCTGTAAACGGCTGCATAGAATAGGGAGTCCCTGCTATTATCTTGGACCTGGACATGCTGTGCAAACCAGGTCCAGGAAAGTAAAAAAAAAATCAAAACAAAATAAAATAACAAAAAAACTGGATAAGGAAAATACTATGGAAAACAAAAGCAAAACAAAATAAAAATGATCAAAAATGAAAACCAACTTTAACGCGGGAGATCATCAAAAGAGAATTTCACCAGGTTTATTTATTTAAGTCTTAATACTGCATAAGGGAATTTAAAAAAAATACATATGTATATTTATTTTTGATGTGATTTTGAAGGTTTTTTTTGTTTTTGTTCTTACAACGAATAATTTGAAATCGGGTGAGTGATTTTTGTTTGAATAGGCAAACCTCTTGTTTTTAAAATTTTTGAAAAATATAATTTCTTAGCAGTAAGTTCCTTGAAAAAAATAAAAAGAAGCACTATGCAATAAGTTAACCCAACCCTTATACCTTATATTCATTTAACCCAATATCGTCCGCCCACCCTTTTGGAGTAGAAAAATGAAAGACCTTCATTCTTTATCAAATCTTCTTAATGTAAGTTTTAAAAAGGAATTTAAAATAATAATGTGAAAATGTAAATCTGTTCCATATACTTTTCTTAACTATAACAAAATAGCTTTTTGGCCTTTAGTCCGCAAAAATTAGCATTTCGTCCCAGCGATCTCACATGGACTCATCAGTTGACTGTGAGAGCCTTGTGAATACGCAATTTTTGTTAAAATCAGATTATCTTACATTGTAAACTATATCCAACCAATATTAAAATTGTAATCAAATATAATAAAAACTCTGTATACCTACTACTGAATTGGGAGCGTAATGGAATCCCGCTTTTTATAGTCCCATTTTTCGAAAACCCCGCCAAAAAAGTTTTAAAATACCGTCCTCAATAATACCGTTTTTTTTTTTTTAATATCTACAATTTATTCAAAATCCCGTTCTATTATAATCCCGCTTTTTAAAACCCCGTCTTATACCACTTATCCTGTTTGCTATAGAATACGTAGCCAAAACTTATTGTTTTTATGTTGGTTATTTTCCACATTCTTTAAATGCTACAGAAACTTTGCATACACCAAACCTCGCACCTACCCCAAATCCTATAGTGTGCCCAAGCAGAGAAGTTTCAGGGGGCCAGCATGCCCCCCGTACATATCTCAATGTTTATTCGTCGTAATGAGAAACGGCATTATAAAAAACGGGATTACATATAAGAGACGGGATTTTAAAAAGCGGGATTATAAGAAACAGGATTTTGAAAAACGGGATTATAAAAGCGGGATTTAAAAAAACGGGATTATATAAAAAGCGGGATATCGAACCCAACCCTACTGAAACAAATCAGACAAGTAGAAGACTTAGCACTATTATTGGACTTGTTGAATTATTGATTCAAAACAGCTTTTTTGGCCTTAAGTCCACAAATAATAAATAGTCCTAAGTTTTCTACTTGGATGATTTGTTTCAGTAGTATCAATAATCACATTCCTTTGGGAACCTAGGGTTTTGTATGTTTGAAATTCAGATTGCGGTAAGGATTTATTGTTAACCTCTCTATCTAGAACATGCGAAATCGCCTTTACGAAATTCAAAGTAGAATTTCTGTCATGTGCTTAATTTGATAGATATGTCTTGAAAGTTTGAATAATTATGTAAAGCTAGAACTAGGTATACAAATACATATATACATACATTTTAACTTACCCATGGACATAATGCCTTACCTAACTTAGGCTACGCGTACAGTAGTGCGACAAAGCGATGCGATGCCAGAAGCGTTTGCATGCGAGAAAAATATTTACATTGATTCTTATACACGTGCGCACAGTGAAGCGATATTTGATGCGAGTTTTGCGAGTTTCTCGCATGCCTATCGCAAGCATCTCGCACACAAACTGTTCTGACCACTTTTTCAAGCGAGTTCGTGCGAGAAGGCTCATATTGTTTGTTTTGAGGTTTCAAAAAAAAAATCAAAAGAGTAAAATTTTGTTATTTCAGTGCTTGTGTTGTGTGGTGCAACTTTTTACAATTTTGGTGGCAATAATTTTAAAGGGATTAGCAACATAACTGCAGAAAATATCGCTTCTACTGTGCGCACTATCTCGCATCTAATTCTAGCATCTCGAATCGCTTCTCGTATCGCATCGCTTTGTCGCACCACTGTACGCCCAACGTTAGGGTTAGCTGTATTTTGGACAGAGTTTTGTCAAAATTTAGTGTCATCAACCTTTTGGTGCTAGGCTTGATAACACAAAAATCTACTCATCCTCAGAACGTGTAAACTCTTAAACTTGTGAAATTCATTTTATACGAGGGCACTCGTGCAACATACGCAGTTCTGTTGTAATTGCGACCAAAAACGAACAAAAAAAATCAGAAAACTGCCAAAGTGCATAGACTCTGAGTGAGTGAATACTTCGTTGTCCGGGCGTAGAGGCAGATATTGCAGTTACCGAAGCCGCAGCCCGAGTTCTACCATGTGTGCACCTATTTCCTTGAACCACACGACTCCGCGTGCTATCTACGCTGCTATATTTATACTACGCCATCAGCGTAAGTTAACGTAAAGTGCCTCCTCTCTCCTCAACCGCACTCCGATTTCAAGCAAAACGCGAAAACGCAAGTGTTCAAACTTTTTTTCTGTTTGTTGTGTTTTGTCAGTTTTAAGGTGGAGTTGGTTTCTTTGTACACCAAGTTGGACGTATAGTAAAAAAAACTCGTTTGACAACCCTCTACTAACCCAGCCAAATGGATCTTGTTCCGTCCGCTCATGCTCTATGTGCATTTTTGTTGTTGTTCTTTTCTAATCCAATGCTCTAGAGTGAGATAAAACAACAACAAATCGAAAACAGGTCATTGCCTTAATGGATTTTAAAAACCAAACGATAAAGATTTGAGCAAACAGAAAGAAGAGTATGGGTACTGTAGTAAAGCGGTGACGTGCGAGGGGGGAGTTCAACAAAAAAAAAGAATTATTACTCGAGAGGCAGATATACATATGTAAATAAAAAAAAAAACGATAAAATTAAAGAAAAAAATCAAGAGTAAATAATAATAACTGGAAGAAGACACTTTTATGCCCTGAAAATAAAAATGAAAAAAAAAAAGAAAAGTGGACTTTAGTTTTTGTTACCTTTTTTCATTCGTCTTCTGGTTTGAAAGATTTTTATATAGAAAGAGAGGAAGAATTATGGCCAAATGTTTAAGAAGATAACAAGATTGATGTGAAAATTGGACCTTCACTTGTAATCTGAACTGTATTTAGCTTGAACGACGCAACTCGGTAACATTAAGGCCAGGCGCGCTCATTCAATTTTTAGTTTCGCAACTGTTTAGTTGCTAAAATGAAACATATATGGGCTTATATGGGACACCGCGCACTTAGAGCAACTCGATTCAAGCAACTAAAAAGTTTGTGTTTTGACACAAACTAAACAATTGTCTAAAATTAATTCGCAACAGTTGAGCTGTTTTTTATAAGCGCAAGAGAGAAAAGAGTGTGAGCGTGAGGAAAGAGTTGCCAGTGCGCGGTATTCTATCCGCTGGTGACTAAACTATTTGATTTCGATCACAATTGCCAGTGCGCGGCTAGCCTAATTCAAAGTAAGAAACGACATTTTATGTTTTTGAACGTCATCCTTAGGTTTAAGTCGGCTAAGAATCCAAGATGATCTAGATAAAACATACATGTATGCTTGGTAATAATAAGAACCACAACTCTGGTAACATTTAATAGTTCTTTTGGCAAAGCAGCCAAATGATTCACCATTTCTTGACCATCGAAGACTTTGAGAATTATTTAAGAAATAAAATGCACGACTGGGAAGCACGAACTTGCTCCTATGTAATAGACTAGGAATTTTAAAAACGAATGTTATTAGAGAAAACTGTTCATAAGGATAAAATGAATTTTTTTTAATTCTTTAAGTAGTAAGAGATAAAAACAGAATGATATGCAAATATGAATTTATGCAGGAACAAAAATTATAAGTCTTTGTTGTGGTTCCCTAAAAAAATAAGCTTTTATGTACAAAATTTTTAAAACATTTTTAAGAAAAAATTTTGGTACGCCAACCTTAAGGTTTTATTATTGTACGAATAAAAGTCTAATTTCCAAAAAAAATACTAAGCCGTTCTTGAGATATCGAATTTTTCAAAAAAAAAAATTACTTTTTTTTCTAAAAATTGAAAAAATATTTGGGGAGAGTACGATAACTTGGCCGCCAAGATTTGATAACGGGTTTTTGTAGGGGGGTCAAAAACAAGCACTTTTTACTATAAGAGGGGGGGTCTATCTCCCCCCGTTTAGGAGGTAGGGGCACTTTTAGAAAAAATGGTTTAAATTGAAAAAACAAATATTAAAAAACAACGGCAACACCTACAATAAAGTGCTATACTGCGTTTGAAAGCCAGAAGATTGTTCTATAATCCTGCATTTAAATTTTATTACTCATATCAATAGTTTTTGAGAAATTCGCATTTAAAGTCCAAATTTTGATAAAAAAACGTGAAAAAAAATGTTTAGACCGGTTGTTTTCAAAATTGTGAAATGAAATTGTTATTTAGCTGATATGTGTTTCATGTATCTATCAGTTCTTAATCGAACACAAAAAACCGCATGGTTCTATGTCTTCTGGTTTTTGAGAAAACCTCCGTTTAAGAGGTAGGGGCACTTTTAGAAAAAAATGGTTTAAATTGAAAAAAAATATATTAAAAAACAACAGCAACACTTACAATAAAGTGCTATACTGCGTTTGAAAGCCAGAAAATTGTTCTATAATCCTGCATTTAAATTAAATTACTCATGTCAATGGTTTTTGAGAAATTCGCATTTAAAATCCAAATTTTGATAAAATAACGTGAAAAAAAAAGTTTAGACCGATTGTATTCAAAATTTTGAAATGAAATTGTAAATTACCTTATATGTGATCCATGTATCTATCAGTCCCTAATCGAACACAAAAAACCGCATGGTTCTATGTCCTCTAGTTTTTGAGAAAATCGAAAATTACCAAAACTACTTTTTTTGATTTTTGGTGGTGACGGTGATTCCATTTTAAGCATTTTAAGGATTAATGTTAATAAACATAATGAATCTTTGTTAGTTCAGTACCGCAATTCATTTAGCGTTACCCAGAATGCACCATGAGGAGGTAGAATTGCATCTGGGTTAGTTATTTTGTCAGTTAGTCAGGAGTTAGTCAGGAGTTAGTCAGTCATAGTTAGTTAAAAATGGTCAAAATGTATTAAAAAGGTGTGTAAGTCTCGTCAATAAAGCCATCGTCCGTACTATAACTGTCGAGTTCGTTGAGTTACTCTTTTATGGTGGGAAGCCGAGGATGTTTTGGCGGTAAAACGCTTTCTAAATTTTCGCTCTGAAGGGTGGGAGGATCGATGTCTTTTAACTGTAAACCCTCACATATATCACCATCGGTATAACAAGGGTAAACTTTTTTTACATCTGATAAAAACTCTATTATTTGCGAACCCCAGTCGTCCTTATATTTCCTTTCTAGGCAGTATTTTCGATAGAAAAATAGTGCCATGTATTGGTGAACATGGTCAGAAGTTTGTTTTGGTTTTCAAGATCGTTTATTGTATTTTATATGTATTTAGTGGACATTGGATAAATAGAATAAATTTGAATTTTTTTAAATACAGATTCTGTGAATGCAAAAGGAACTTTGCATGCACCCAACCTCGCACCTACCCCAAATCCTATAGTGTGCCCAAGCAGGGGGGTTGCAGGGGGGCAGCATGCCCCCCCATACATACTTTACTGTTTATATATTGTAATGTTGGAAGCTAGCACTGATTTATTTATGTAAGGAAGCAAAAAATATCAAACATTTTGTAGAAAAGTAGTTTTAGTTATTTTCGATTTTCTCAAAAACCAGAAGACATAGAACCATACGGATTTTTGTGTTCGATTAAGAACTGATAGATACATGAAACACATGTAAGCTAATTTACAATTTCATTTCACAATTTTGAAAGCAACCGGTCTAAACTTTTTTTTTCACGTTTTTTTATCAAAATTTGGACTTTAAATGCGAATTTCTCAAAAACTATTAACATGAGTAATAAAATTTAAATGCAGGATTATAGAACAATCTTCTGGCTTTCAAACGCAGTATAGCACTTTATTGTAGGTGTTGCCGTTGTTTTTTAATATTTTTTTTTTCAATTTAAATCATTTTTTCTAAAAGTGCCCCTACCTCCTAAACGGGGGGAGATAGACCCCCCCCTCCCATAGTAAAAAGTGCTTATTTTTGACCCCTCTACAAAAATCCGTCATCAAATCTTGGCGGCCAAGTTATCGTACTCGTGCCAAATATTTTTTCTTAAGTTTTTAAATGCAGTGTTTTTTAAACTTTTTAGGAGCCTTTTTATAAAAAATTTCATTAAAATCCGTTAAGTCGATAATGAGAAATTCAAAATTCGAAAAAATCGTTCTATGGTAGGTACAGTCAGTAATATCTAGATTTAAAATTTTTTTTTATTAAATTATAAATTGTAAATATTAATCAAAAGAAAAAAAATTTTAGCAAAATTCTCGGAACCGTTTTCGAGAAAAATGCGATTTTCGAAAACCATTTTTTAAAATTTGTATGGAAGGTACCGTTAGTTTTAAATAAAACAAAATTTTTTTTCTCAAATCTTGTAGATTATATTAAGAAACTTTTATTTGCCAAGTTTGAAAAAAATCGAACAAGGGGTTTTCGAAATATTGGGATTCCAAAAAAAAATTTTGAATTTTTTTTTTAAAATCCAAAAAATTAAAAATTGAAAATTTGAATATGTAATAATATTCAAACTTTGGAGGAGCTTTGGCATAAAAAAAATTATTAAAATCGGCTGCACCGTTTTCGAGAAAATCAAAAACAAAAAAAATGAACCCAGGGGGGCTACCGAAAATAACAATTTTTTGTAAAATTTTTTTCAACCATTAGCTAGTTTTTACCAAATGAAATTTTTGGAATTTTTTTTAAAAAATTCTGTGGGACAGTTTTTGAGAAAAAAAAATATTTATAAAATTTCGAAAAAAAATCGTATGGCAGGTACCGTTATTTTTGGTCTTAAAAAAAAATAGAAAAAAACGTCCGGGGGTAAAAAATTAAAACCCATATCTACCAAGTTTGAAGAAAATCGGCCGAGCCGTTTAGGCTGTAGTCGAACCGACAGACAGACAGACAGACAGACAGACAGACAGACAGACAGACAGACAGACAGACAGACAGAATTGCGAGACCCACTTTTTTGGTCTTCGCTATCATCGTAATGTCAACTTTGATCAAAATCTCGAGTTCGATTTTTTTTACGAATGCATAACTTGCCTTATAGTACCTATAAGTCGCAAGTAAAAAGCAATGAAGAAGGCTTAAGAATACCACGTATTCTTGTGAGCGATATACAGACTTCGAAAAGGTTGAACCCTACTAATCAAACTATTATCCTCTGATAAAATTATGATAAAGCGTTACATATGAAAGTATAATTTCCATGGGTGTAAAAAATTTCATTCTGTAAGAAAATTGTTTTGCCATTGTTATGGGACCTTTTAAAAACTTTCAAGCTTTTGAACAGTTTTCGGATGGTAGTGTAATATCGTTTTTTGAATCGATGTATGTATATATGTATATTTAGTTTAGATATATAAGTAGTATATCGCAAGTTTTGCATTTGGAAAAAAAATCGAACTCCAAATTTTGATCAAAGTTGACATTACGATGATAGAGAACACGAAGAAAGTACGTCGGGCAATTCCGTCTGTCTCTCTGTATGTCTGTAGCTCGACCTACAGTCTAAACCACTGAAGCGATTTCCTTCAAACTCGGTACTGAACGGTTTTCAGTCCTTTCTTAGAGGAGACTAACGGTACCTGAAATTATTTCCTAAAATCTATTCTATTAGATACTTAAAATTGGCATCCGAATTATTTTTAGAAATATTTCAAGAAATTTCTTTTGTGAAAAATTAATTTTATAATAAGACAATTTTTTAAACTTTGTTTGCAAATAATGTATACTTTTCTGAAGTATCAGAGGGCAAATTTATATAAATATCTGTGGTGAAATAATTTTCGTTCTAATCTTCACTTAACATCGAGCTTTAACCCTAACGGGTAACTCGATTTTTTTAAAATTTGGAAATAAATTTTTTATATATTATTAATATTCCCATAAATGTTCCAAATTTGAAGAAAATCAGTCGACTCGTTTAGGACGCAAATTATTGTATGGACTTATCACGTTTCTACCAAACACCACAGATATTTAAATAATTTTTCTGAAATTAAATCCATTGTTTTATATTTATAAGCAATTTTTAAATTCCAAAGGACTTTTACACAAGGGCAAGTACGTGTGATCCAGTCGTGCATGTTTTGCTTATACATAAAAGTCATAAAAAAATTCTGCAAAATCTAAGAATCCAAATAACGATGAATTTTTAAATGTTAAAAATGCCTAAGAAGATGTCTGTTGAGAAATAATTTTCCGGAAATCAGGATTATGTTCGGCGGTTGTGGGATGCGATTATTTTTCGAGAATTATTTTTTAACATTTGTATTGTGGGTATAATTATTATACATTTTTCTTCTCAAATCTTAAAGATTGTAATAAAAAACTTTAAAACAATCGAGTATGGGGTTTTTGAAATATTGAGCTTTGAAAATTTTTTTACACAATATTATCCAAACTCTTGAAAAGTCTAAGTAAAAAACAATGATCAAAATTGGTTGTAGGGGAAAAGGGGGTACATTTTACACTTAGTTAAGTCTGTATTTCTGAAAACTGTTAATGTATTCCAATGTTGATTATTAATTATTAACGATTATTAACGATTATGCTAACATATAATTTTTGTTTTAAAACATTTCCACATTTTAAAGAAAAACATTTTCCAAAAAAAGTCATTCTGTCAAAAGTGCCCCGGGAGCGGGGCACCTTTGGCTTTAAAAGGGGTACATTTGACAATGGTTGATTAAACCCCACATCGTGTGCATTATATTCCTAAAAGTATCAACGGATCCAGCACGTCTGTAAATTTTTGTTTTTAAACAATTTATTAAACAATATAAGGAAATTATAAATCAATAAATTCACTTTCTAAAAAAAACAACAACAATAAAAAACATAAATTATTTCATTTATAAACATAAAAAATCAGTACATATAAATCTAAATTCAAATTTATCGATATCGACTTTTTTTAAATAATTTTTTTAATATAAAATTTCCCAAAATCAACGTCAAACACATATTTTTGCAAAAGTCAAAAGTGCTCCGAAGGAACTTTTCAATTTAATTTTTTTTTTAATAACTAATATTATATTTTCACAAAACTGGCTTCAATTTATTGAACTTTAAGCATAGTACTATCATAATATTGATTCACGATAAAAAAATTTATTTTATTAGGTTCACAGATCGCTTACTTACCGGTGATCAAAAATTAGATCAGAGACACAGAAAACACGAAAATACGTGGTACTCCGCGAAGAGTTAAAGAAAGGCTGCCAAACTTCATAACGTTTCTTTAAATCAAACTAAGCTTCTTTCTCCATCCAAACTTTTCTTTTTTAAAGGCACGATCATACCGAAAAACGCAAAGTCAAATGTGCCCCGGTGTCAAATGTACCCCAGCTTAGCCTACCGTTTTTTTTAAAATAATATCTACGTCTATATATGTATGCCGGTATGGTTTTAAGGAGCGTCTTTGATTGCATACAAGATTCTAACTTTTAATCAAAAAGTAATTGTGATAACTCTTATAAGGAGTATGGTTGGCGAGCATACAAACGTCCAATTTTCTATTACTCTGGCTATCATGATGGTTTGTAATATATTGATATCGACCAGTGACTTAAGAAAATAAAGAAGTCTTACGGGGTCAAATCGCCCGATAACGGTGGCCAATTTACCTCGCCTCCTCTTGACATGATCATGTTTAGCACGGGCTGTATGGCACGTAACGCCGTGCTTTTGAAATGTCATACATACTATCGGTATCGATGGTTGGCCTGGCCAACGTCGTTCTCAAAGAAGTATGGGCCGATGATGTTGACAGACTAAAATTTACATCAAACAGTGATTTTCTCTGAATGCATTCCAATTTGATAAATCTCGTGTGGATTGCGATCGTCCCAAATTTGACACTTTTTGTTTGTTAACAAACAACTCCTTTATCCAGAATTTTGAATTCGCAAGACACTTTTATTAAATGACAGCCAATTTTACAAATCTAGCTTCAACAATATGGCCGCAAACACATGTCAAAGTTCGAAAATCCCTGTTGGAAAACACTTTACATGTAAATACTAAGTATCTATTACAATTTTTTACAGTTTTTTGTTCTAAATTTTAAACTCAAAAGTAAGCCCTCAAACTTTCGTTGCAAGGCAGTAGACTGATGTACTGAGTGTTAGAATTTTTGAAAACGTATTTTTGTTCTTAAATCTTCTTCTGCCATCCACCGAAAGTAAAGTTTAGAAGTATACATAAAATCCAATCTGCAAGCGAACCGCGTGTAAATACAAACAAAAAACAACTCGGTGCACCGTATTCTGCCGCTGCCACTGCATAGGGTCATTTCCTACAACTGGACGATGATAATGATGATGATGAGGATGACGACGACGACGACAAGCTTCGTCGTGCGTCGTCTTCGTCTTGGTTCTTGTCGTGGTCGTCGACATCGCCATCCCATTCCCATCTAGCATCGGTCGACTTCGTCCCAAAGCCAATAGCAAGCCCTTGGATTTATATTTTACAACTCTGGAACACAACATGTGTTCAATTGTTTGCCTGTCGTTATGCAGTAGAAGATTATTCTTACTACAAAACAAATAAACACTCTGATGGGTACTTTGAGTTGTTGTTGCTTTTTATAGCTGGCCGTTAGAAGCAAGGAAAAACGCTTAGTTCCTATCCTGAGCAGGCAACGTTTGCTTAGGTGCAACTTTGAGCATTGAGTTTGATGTGTGTTATGCGTAACTTTGGTTTTAGGTAGGTAAGTATATTCTTTAGTGTTTGCTATGATTTTTATGATTTTTGCTTCTTTGCTTTTCAGCTGGAACTTGTAGAGGTACCTACCGAGCAAGCGAGCCTATTTTACCTACCAACTGAAAAGTGATGTTGTGATATTTGACCAAGTTTATTAGTGTAAAGAGTTTCAGATCATCTCGATCTCATAAAACGGCTAATTCTGGAACAAGTACGAGTAGCTACAGTTGCAGGAGTAGGTAGGTAATTGAATTTTTAGTATGCATAGCGAATGCAAATAGGATTAGGTGGTAAGTTAAACGATGTAGTTTAATTACCAAGTAAGGAAGATTTCAAGATTGTAATAGCTCTGGAATTGAGGGATAAATGGAGGTATTAACTTTCAGGAAGAATAATTATAATTATGGAGAAGAAACATGCTAATAAATTTATGGGGATTCTTGTTAATTATGGGGAGCTATATATTTCAAGAAATGATTTAAGAAAATTTTGTTTTGAGCTGTTTTGATGAATTTTATAAAAAGAGGTATTACTCACACTCATGGTTGCAAATTCTTAAGAAATTGTTTAAAGTGCAGCAAATTTATCAATAAATTTTCAACTTTTTCAAGTCCGTAGGTAGTCTTCTACAGGTTTTACAATTATTATAACAACTTTTTTTTTGACTTTATCTAATGTGGATACCTTCCAAAATTAATAAAAATTCGAACATTGTTGGAGTACTTACGTTTTTTTAAAAAGCACAGTTTTCCAGTATTGAATTTAAAGTTTTTTGAGTAAATCCAAAGCGTGTTAATCAATTTTTTCGTAAAATATTTATTGTTTATTGCTGTTTATTTGTTCCGTTAAGTAAAAATTATCTATGTCACATAATGGCTTGAGGGTAAGATGTGTCTCCGAAATTCTATGTGCGATTTCCAGCCCCTGTCAACTAAAAAATAAAAAAAAAAGTTTTTATAGGTATCAGGGATTTTGTCTCTTACGAGAAAGTTTATAAAAGTAAAGATACAATACTAAAAGACAAGAAAAGGTGCGGCGATGCTCCAGAGATTAAAATGTTTCTTTTATAGTTCTAACACCTATCATTTCTAAAGCTCTTTTTTGGATTCTATCCAAGAGATTCATGTGGGATATTAAGGCACCTGCCCCAATATAAGGATTGTACTCGAGCCAGATCAGTTGGGATGAAAAATTTCTTCCAACATCGATGGAATCTTAAGCACTTAGCGCAGCGTTTTCGGGAACTTCCAATATGTGTTGATGCCACACAAGGTGGTCTGTGATGCACACACCGAGGATTGAAAGCTATACGCTGGTGTTCTAAATCTTTATCCGAGAGACAAGGTCGTGTATCTGAAAACGGATAGGTATGAGAAGCTGAAAGTCTTATCGTCAGCAAAACAATTTAATGAAATAGAAGTTTCAGACAAAAAATAAAAACGACAAAACGGAGCCTTGTGGCACACCAAAATTTATGTTTTGTGCTTGTATTTAAAACACTGTATCTCAAAATACTGTATTTCAAAATACATACTCTATGTTCAAAATATTGTATGATCAAAATACTGTAAGTCAAAATTTTGTATTTAAAAATTCTGTTTGGTCAAAATTCTGCATTTCAAAATTCTGTATCTCAAAATACTGTATTTAAAAATGCTGTAAATAGGCTGAAAAATAGAAATCGTTTTGATAATGTAAAAAAGTGCGCACTTTTTTTACAGCATTTTCAAATACAGAATTTTGAAAACAGAATACTTTTTTTAAGAATATATCTTAATAAGTTTTTATTACCATAATATTCTGATATACTTTTCTGGAACAATAATATGTACCTATGATAATTTTTTCATATTTTGATAATACAAAAAAATATGGAGGCGTTTTCGAGAAAAAAATTGATTTTTTTTTTCAAAATTCAAAAAAAAATATTCTTCTTAAAGTTTTGAAATTCAGTGTTTTTTTTTAACTTTGTAGAAGTTTCTCTCTAAAAAATTTCATTAAAATCCGTTATGCCGATAGTGAGAAATTCAAAATTTAAAAAAATCGGTCTATGGTAGGTACAGTCAGTAATATCTTGTTTTCAAAATTTTTCTGATTAAATTATAGATCTTAAAAATTAATCGAAAGAAAAAAAAATTAAGCAAAATACTCGGAAATGTTTTCGAGAAAAATACGATTTTCGAAAACCATTTTTAACATTTATATGGAGAGTACCGTTATTTTTAGGTAAAACTAATTTTTTTTCTTACATCTTGTAGATCATTTTAAGAAACTTTTATTTATCAAGTTTTAAAAAAATCGAGCATGGGATTTTTGAAATATTGAGTTTTCAAAAAGAATTTGAAATTTTTTTCAAAAATACAAAAAAAAAGTTTTTGAAAATTTAAATATGTATATATCTTTTGTCTCAGGAATATAGTGATGAATTCATGTTTCGTCAGTGGTAATAAATCTTCTCAAGAAATCGCTGGTATTCCTCCGAAATAACTCTAGATTCTCTCTAGAGATTTCAACTCGATTGAATTTTTGTTCTTCGCTCAGCAAACGCGGCAACTACCTTGCGGACAGTCTTTTCAACCCCAATTCTTCGGTCAAAATATGGTAAGCCCGTTTAGAAGATATCTCCATGGTGTTGCTTATTTTTCGCACTTTTAACCTTCGTCTAAAACCATTTTATGAACTTTATCGAAGTTTTCTGAAGAGGTGGATGTTGTTGGCCTTCCGCTTCTGCGATCATCTTCGACGCTCTGTCTGCCGCATGTTTAAATAAGGCTGCCCACTTTTTGGACGTGGAATACGAAGGTGCAGTTTCCCCCAATGTCTCATCGAAGTCATCTTTAATTTGATTTGGTGTCATATTCTTTTTGGCCAAATATTTAATGACGGCTCTAATTACATTTTTTTTCCATTTTCGTTGTTAGCAATAGGTTCGTTCAAACAAGAAATTGCACTGATATAAGTACGCGACCAATTTTAATGAAACTTCACATACAATTATTATATATATAAGGCTGTTTGAGGAATTAAAAGTTATTTATTAAAACAACGCCTTCTATGTTAGGCCGAGAACTTTTCAAACAGCCTCCGTATGTAGGTACTTTAATTATATTATATAACTGCTGGGGAGCCTTAACACAAAAAAATGATCAAAATCGGTCGTACCGTTCAAAACCAAAAAAAACGGTACCCCCCAAAAATAACATTTTTTTTTTGGAATTTTTTTTTCAACCACTACCTAGGTTTAACTAAATGAAGTTTTATGAGTTTTTTTAAATTTTTAAATCTGTTGGACAGTTTTTGAGAAAAAAAAATACTATTTATAAAATTTCGAAAAAATTAGTATGGCAGGTACCGTTATTTTTGGTCTTAAAAAAAAAAGAAAAAAATTTGCAGGGGGGGGGGGGGGGGAAGTAACACCCATATCTACTAAGTTTGAAGAAAATCGGCTAAGCCGTTTAGTTGTAGTCGAACAGACAGAAAGACAGACAGACAGAATTGCGAGGCCCACTTTTTTCGTCTTCGCTATCATCGTAATGTCAACTTTGATCAAAATCTCGAGTTCGATTTTTTTTCCGCATGCATAACTTACCTTATATGCAGGATTTCCGCAAAATTGACCTCTATTTAGAGCTGTAATGAACTATACATAGTTCATTAGAGCTCTAAATAGAGGTCAATTTTGCGAAGATTTTGGCGTTGGTTTTGGATTTTTTTAAAATGACTTGGTTCAGTACAGCTGTGAGCCCTCCATTTGTAGAACCTATAAGTCGCAAGTAAAAATCACAAAATTTTATTAGGTCATAGGTATATAATAATTGAAAAAAAAAAATAAAGAAATGGTCATTGATGACATTCCTCCTCAAACCGAATTCAAACATTTTTTTATGATAAGGCTCCCCAAAACTTTGCATTGTGTATTCAAATTATTTTCGGAAAAAAATTTCAAAATTATTTAATCAAAACTCGATTTTTGAAAATTGAAAATTTTTAACACCTTCTACAAGAATCGTATTTTTCTTGAAAACGACATCTAGAATTTTAATAAAATTTTGGTTCGAAATGTTACTGTTTTAGTCTTTTAAATAAGAGAAACATTTTTGTGATCCATTCATGCAATTCATTTTTTAAGTTTTAGTGAAGAAGTAAGTGCACAGTAATAGAGTAATGAGATCTGAGAACTATGTAAATCGTATTCTCTTCACCATATGACATGAAGTTTTTTTAGTTCATATAGGGTGTGAATTAAGAAACCGAATACTAAAATTCATCTGATAGAGGTTATGAATTTAGAAGGTGATGAATAGAAAAATACACATATAAAAGTACCTTTGTACAATTATTAATGTATAATGGGTGTTTAAAAAGATGATTCAAGCCTTACAGATTAGACATAGACTGACCTAAAAACGAAGCTATTCGTCACAGACTTTTGATTAATTAAGAAGAATTAATTTTAATTCTTCTCAAAATCAAGCACTTAAAATCTACTTCACAACTATAAGAACTTCTTTTTATATCTACTTTATCTAGCTTACTAATAACCCAAGGAACAAATGATGCAACTCTTGAGATGGACTCCACTCTTGGTGTGTTTGATGATGCTACCTCACGTGATCGCCACCAAGAAAAAAACAAGTTTATTCCTAAAAAAAATCCAAACAAAAAAAAAACTAAGTGAAGGAGGCTCATGTCAGGCCAAAAAGACCTAAAGTTCGCAGAGGAGCAGTAGGTATAGGAGTATTCTTATACTTTAAAGAAGATACTGGATGCATACTGGATATGACCGCCTGCATCTTTTCCAGCTACTGTGTACTTTTTAAGATACACAACATTCAGCAAAAAATACAGGGTATTCCACTTCAAACAAAAGAAAATCAAAATTACATTTAAAATAAGTCAAATGTTTGGGATAACAGCCAAGAGTAATTAAAAACCTAGCTTTAAAGTCTACAAAAACTAAAAAACAATATGTTGATTCAATATTTGGAAAAACTTATAAAAAATAAAAAAACAATAAAACTTTAAAAAATTTAATACCTAAGATAGAATTTCTTAAGAGATAAAATTGTTTGGTCCTGCCCCTGCCCGTTCCCTATAAGCTGATGGAGTGGTTAAACATTGACTCAGTTTCGGTGCAAATGTAACGAAGTCAGGATTTAAACGCCACTCAATACAATTTGTTCTTAACAGAATCACCCTGTGTCATATTTTATTTTTTCCATGAGATGCTTCGTGTATCTTTGTTTTGGTTGCATCTTTCTTCGACGCTTTATTGCACAGCGTGATTCATTAGTCGTGCCTCGTATTATTCACAAATAGCACACATGAAGCAGGCTCAGTTTTGCTTGGTTCTTTTCTTGGACGTCAACTACGGACATACTCGAAGCCATCGTCATCCTCGTCGAGGCTTGTTGAAGAGAGGCACTTAAAGTTAGCTAAAGCCAAAGAGACTAATAAACAATCAACTAGAGAGCAACAAAAAAATTAAATAAAAATATAAATTTTAAAAATAATACAAAAAAACTTAACGTAGTACGATGACTACTATTAGTAGTAGCTATGTTTTTTTTGCTTATTTTCTGAAGGTACCTACGCTTCTTGTACAATTTGCAGAAACACGTGGTAATGGTAGGTCGTTGAGGGTTTTTTGTTGTTGTTGCTGTTCAGAGTTCTTCAGCCCCAAGTATGGATGGTAAGTGTGTAATGTGGTAGCCCATTGTAGGCAGATGGTACAATACAATTAGTCTATGTGATGTAATTTATCTTGTTCCTGTATACGAGTTCCAGAGGATTCGTTTTTTTCTTTTGGAGGACTCAGTGGGAACAACTTGTTGGACTTTTGAAAATGGTTAGATGTTAGATATCTGTCTGTCGACGTGATTTGCTTGATAAGTTCAACGACAAATCTTTCAAACTGCAGACAAAGACATTTAATGGGCAAAAGTATAACTTACAGGAGAAAAAGATGTTTTAACTATTAGAGGAAGGCGGTTGCAGTTAGTCTTTTGTAAATTGCCTTTTTGAGATGAGTTATTTTGGAATTTCGAACTTTTTGTTTGGTTCGAAAGATATCATAAGTCTTCATGGATGAAATGTTTCTACATATGAAGGCACCTCTAATTGTGGTTATTCCAGTTTTGGATGGAAACATATCGATTTTTTTTAAAAATTAAAATCGTGTTAATTTTTTCAAAATATTTCCTATTAAAGCATCTCTCTGAAGGCTATACTGTTAAACTTACGGGGTTACAGCTGCCTTCATTTATGGGGATGACTGTAATAACAGCCTCTAGCACATTTTTTTTCAAAATTTATAAAATTTTTCATAAACTTTTGGACTTAGACTAAAAACAGGAGAAACTAATTGAAGATGTCTCCACACATCGCGAACTGTGTAGATATGTTATGTATTACAAAAATTTGACATCTTCGGTTAACTTTTGGACCGGAATCTAGCTTACTTTTTCTTCTTACTTCTTTCACCCCCATTTAAACATCTTAAGGCCAGGAACGCACTTGAGATTGTATGTCGTGGCGACTAAAAAATATGATCTCAGAAGAGTTTGATTTCATGTGCATAATCATCTTAGCCTTTGAATCAAAGGATACTAATCTATAATGCGATTTAAATCGCGCGACTTTTCATTAAAAAAAAATACAACACCTCAGCTTAAGTGAATGAACACATATGATACCGAGAACAAGGGCATTGTTTAAAAGGATTTTTTTTATTTTTGTGGTAATGCGATTATCGCAAGGTAAAATAAATGAAATTCACTGCCACTTTTATGTTCGAGTTTGTCATTTAAATTTCTGCGAATAAAAATACGTAGTTAGAAAAAAACATACTTTTAAGTGACGATTATTTCCCCACAAGAAATGAAACATTAGTGAATACCCACTTACGTGACTAAAAAATCTCAACGATTAAAAAAAAATCAAACAGCACTGTTGATTTCTAAACCTTTATGCTGTAAAAAAATATATGTAGATGGAAACGGTGTTGTGATTTGGTTTCCATCAAATAACTGCACGCTAGATAACCGAACGTCAGTGTATGACGAAAATATCTGGCGATCGCGATCTATTTTTTATTAAATGACATCAAAACACACTTTGCTAATAGCTGTTATTATTTTGAAGGATGTGGATGCATTACTGTGTTCAAATCAATAGATGGTTTTTTTGGTCTTTTGGTGATTTAATAATCACACGACAAAAAAAAATCACAAGTGCTTGCATATTGAGGCTTACGCTTTCTTAATCGTAGCGAAAAACTATCGCGGTCCAAGCGATGAACGCGCTTAAAATTTCATTCGCACGATTATTTAGTATCAAATTTTTTTTATTCATATCAAATTTTGCAGCCAAACCGTGGCGCGTATAATTTTAAAAGTGCAAACTTCTTAGTAATGTTTTTCTTGCGACTTATAGGTATTAATAAGGCAAGTAATGCATTCGCAAAAAAAATCGAACTCGAGATCTTGATAAAAGTTGACATTACGATCATAGCGAAGACCAAAAAAGAGGGTCTCGCAATTCTGTCGCAGCCTGTCTGTCTGTCCGTCTGTCTGTCTGTCCGTCTGTCTGTCTGTCCGTCTGTCTGTCTGTCTGTCTATTCCACTACAGCTAAACGGCTCGGCCGATTTTTCTTGAAACTTCATTTAGTTAAACCTAGGTACCCCCCTTGGAACCTTTTTTTTTGTTTTTGATTTTCTCAAAAACGGTGCGACCGATTTTGATCATTTTTTTATGTGAAGGCTTACCAAGCAGTTTAAATATTATTGTGTATTCAAATTTTCAAAAAAAAACTTTTTTAATTTTAAAAAAAAATTTCAAATTTTTTTTTTGAAAACTTATTATTTCGAAAACCCCATGCTCGATATGTTTTTAAACCTGATAAGCAAAAGTTTCTTAATAATCAACAAGATATGAGAAAAAAAAATTATTTTACCTAAAAATAACGGTACCCTCCATACAAATGCTAAAAAATAGTTTTCGAAAATCGCAGTTTTCTCGAAAACGGTTCCGAGTATTTTGCTTAAATTTTTTTTCTTTCCTTTAATTTTTAAGATTTATAATTTAATAAAAAAATTTTGAAAACAATTATATTACTGACTGTACCTACCAGAGAACGATTTTTTTAAATTTTGAATTTCTCATTATCGAAATAACGGATTTTAATAGAATTTTTTAGAGAGAAGCTTATAAAAAGTTTAAAAAACATTGCATTTCAAAACTTTAAGAAAAATATTTTTTTGTTTGAATTTAAAAAAAAAATCTATTTTTTTTGGAAAATTCAATATCTCGAAAACGGCTCAATATTTTTCATGCTAATTTAATTTTTACTCGAACAATAATAAAATCTTTAAATTGGCTTACCAAAATTTTTTCTTAAAAATGTTTTAAATTTTTTTTTCGCTTATTTTTTTAAGAAACCACTACAAGGACTTTTAATTTTGTTCTTGCATAAACCTATTTTTGACCTCCAACTACAAAAAAAGTTGTTTTAGTCATTTAAAAAATTAATTTTATGCTTATGAACACTTTTTCTCTAATAACATTCATTTTTGAAATTATTAGTCTATTACATAGAACCAAGTTCGTGCGACCCAGTCATGCATTTTTTTTTTTTTATTTACAGAACCTTTTTTTACGACATTCTCGAACACTTTATAACTGATTTTGATGATTTTTTTTTTATTCCTAAGCTTGCAAAAAGATTAAAAAGGAACTGCTTACAAACATTCTCGAACAAAAGAAATGTTTCGAAGACTATGTCGGGAAAGAAAAAATTCCATTCTGTTTTAAACTTGAAAACTTTCAGTGTTTTTAAATTAATATTTTAACAAAAAATGAATCTTAATGTGCTAAAAACCACTAAGCAAAATCTTATCAAAGGGCACGGTAGTGCCCAGCCAAGTTCTGGCACTACACCCTTTTTACAGGAACAAACTCAGGCGATTTTTGACCCCTTTCTAACTTCAGTACCAATGAAGTCAGAAACTTAAAACTCCGAATATATGCTAAGCTAGTCAGGCACAGGCGCCTCACCAAATATCAATTTTCTAGCATAAGTGGTTCCTGAGATATAAGGCCTCAAAAATCCAAAAATCACAAAAACCGTAACTGACTGACTGACTGACTGACAGATCATCAAAATTATGGAGCACTTCCCGACATCGTAGAATCTTGTAATTTTGCACAACGGTAGGTCTTGTCATGCAAGCAAAGGAAAAAATCGAAAATTTTAAATTTTCCATTCAGGGGGCGTGGTATCCGCCCACTTTCTCCGAATTGGTGTTGGTTGAATGGAGCACTTCCGACTGCTGTAAAACGATGAAATTTGGTAAAGTGGTAGGAATTAAATTGCATACAAAGAAAAAAATATAAAATTTGAGGTTTTCCATTCAGGGGCGTAGTATCCGCCCACTTCCTCAGAACTGATGTAAATTATACATGGAGCACTTCCGATTGCAGTAGAACAATGAAATTTGGTAGAACGGTAGGGCTCAAATAGCATATAAAGGACCAAAAATAAAAATTGAGGTTTTCCATTCAGGGGGCGTGGTAACCGCCCACTTTCTGAGAAAATGTTTAATTTATATGGAGCACACTAAAAAGCTATAAACTAAGTTGATTTTAGTAGGTAGAGTCCACCCTTCTATCTTTCCGTATCTTTCGAGATTTTGACATGGCAAAATATTAAAATCTTTACAAAAAGGAGTGAGATCAGACCAAAAACATGAATGTTAAAAAAATGTTAAATGATTACTGACTAAAATTTGATGGGCTTACTTGGCAAGTTTTTCACTGGTTCACTGGTCAAGTTTTTAAAACCTTTCGAAGTGGGCATACAAAATTTTGCCAAGTAAGCCCATCAAATTTTAGTCAGTAATCATTAAATAATAAAGTCTCTCTATTACTTTGTAGCTGTTTCAATATTATTCTATTTTAAATATTCGGTATTAAACCTTCATGAAGTAAGAACTTGGCGAACTTTTAGATCTCAGTACTTTTCACGGCTGACTTGTTACACAAAGGTTTTTGTATAGAAGAACTTGGCTCTTTTTTTAATATTTATGTTTTTTGGTCTGATACATATTTCTCGAAAACAGCTTCTTCGATTTTGATAAAACTTTTAAATGTGGTAATATTAGGAAGATCGTCATCATGAAACAATTTTAAATCAAACCGTAATTAATAGCATCTAACAGAAGTATTAGTAACAATTAATGTAAAAATTGAAAAAAAACTTTTTTTTTTTTTGAAAATTCGATAATTCAAAAACTGTTTAGTGATTATTTTAAAAATTCAATTTATTTGTATAATAATAATTATAATCCCCACAATTGGCGTACCTAATCTTATTCTTCAATACAATCATACAATTATTGCCTATCTTAAGATGTCAACCCCTTTTAGCCTTGTGAAATATTCCACAATCTACAGAGGTTAGCCAATTTGAAACCTCCGAACTCAGACTGCGTGTGGTTATGAGTAATGATTAATAACAACTGACAAATCCGCATTTACACTTTTAGTAATATCACCTTGTTTTGTAGTTTTCTTAATTCTTTAATTGGTATATCAATGTCTAGAGAAATGATTGTTATATTCACACAGGAAATTGATTTATTTATTGATTTGTGATTTAATTTTTACGCTTAATTGGGAAATGCATTAGATTTTTCTTTCTTCTCTCATCTTCAAATAATAAAAAAAATAGATTGAGTCGTGTAAACGCAAGGATGAAAATGGAATAACTTTTTCATTTTTGGTCATTTTGTTGAACAAAAATTGTTTAACAACAAAAGTAATTGTAAAACCAGCAAATTGGATTGAATTCAAACGTGATTTCCAATCACGCATAACTTTGTCATGTTCTTGGATTGAGGTTTCAATATAACTTTTTTTTGTATCTTGTTAATGAGCTTACGCCTTGTTAACACCTAACTTGTATGGGGGAAATAAATTCTAAAGTTTATTTGATTTCAATTTTTCCTCATTTTTTATAAGTTATGACTAGCCATTTTATTCCTTCGGACTCGGCGACTTTTCATACTTGTTTTAAGATACCTAAGTTAAGTAAGTACTTTTTATTACTTCACAACACATTTGAGGCAGATACGGATGTTAAAAGAAAATTTATACTCGCAATATTTATGATGGTCTGCAGCTTTACAGAACCGGTAATCGTACCATTTGTCAAAGTAAGTGTGAATACGCAGACGCCCCGATGGGGGATTCGGTAATTGGAATGATTATTGATAATCCAGAAAAAATTAGTAGATACAATATGTATATACTTTTTACTTCGAAATGTAAACGAAATGCAGTAGTTAATTATAAGGGGCTAGAAGTAACAGGGATACAAGGTAAAAGGCAAACTTTCTTTAAATTTTTGATTTAAAATTGCTCATTTATTTAAACGGGGAGAGTACGATAACTTGGCCGCCAAGATTTGATTACGGGTTTTTGTAGAGGGGTTAAAAACAAGCACTTTTTACTACGGGAGGGGGGGGGTCTATCTCCCCCCGTTTAGGAGGTAGGGGCACTTTTAGAAAAAATGGTTTAAATTGAAAAAAAAATATTAAAAAACAACGACAACACCTACAATAAAGTGCTATACTGCGTTTGAAAGCCAGAAGATTGTTCTATAATCCTGCATTTAAATTAAATTATTCATATCAATGGTTTTTGAGAAATTCGCATTTAAAGTCCAAATTTTGATAAAAAAAAACGTGAAAAAAAAGTTTAGACCGATTGTTTTCAAAATTGTGAAATGAAATTGTAAATTAGCTAATATGTGCTTCATGTACCTACCAGTTTTTAATCGAACACAAAAAACCGCATGGTTCTATGTCTTCTGGTTTTTGAGAAAACCTCCGTTTAGGAGGTAGGGGCACTTTTAGAAAAAATGGTTTAAATTGAAAAAAAAAAAAAAAAATTTAAAACAACGGCAACACTTACAATAAAGTTCTATACTGCGTTTGAAAGCCAGAAGATTGTTCTATAATCCTGTATTTAAATTAAATTACTCATATCAATGGTTTTTGAGAAATTCGCATTTAAAGTCCAAATTTTGATAAAATAACGTGAAAAAAAAAGTTTAGACCGATTGTTTTCAAAATTGTGTAATGAAATTGTAAATTAACTTACATTTGTTTCATGTATCTATCAGTTTTTAATCGAACACAAAAAACCGCATGGTTCTATGTCTTCTAGTTTTTGAGAAAATCGAAAATTACCAAAACTGCTTTTTTTGATTTTTGGTGGTGATGGTGATTCCATTTTAAGAATTAATGTTAAATAAACATAATGAATCTTTGTTAGTTCAGTACCGCAATTCATTTAGCGTTACCCAGAATGCACCATGAGGAGGTAGAATTGCATCTGGGTCAGTTATTTTGTCAGTTAGTCAGGAGTTAGTCAGTCATAGTTAGTTAAAAAAGGTCAAAATGTATTAAAAAGGTGTGTAAGTCTCGTCAATAAAGCCATCGTCCGTACTATAACTGTCGAGTTCGTTGAGTTACTCTTTTATGGTGGGAAGCGGAGGATGTTTTGGCGGTAAAACACTTTCTAAATTTTCGCTCTGAAGGGTGGGAGGATCGTTGTCTTTTAACTGTAAGCCCTCACATATATCACCATCAGTATAACAAGGGTAAACTTTTTTTACATCTGATAAAAACTCTATTATTTGCGAACCCCAGTCGTCCTTATATTTCCTTTCTAGGCAGTTTTTTCGATAGAAAAATAGTGCCATGTATTGGTGAACATGGTCGGAAGTTTGTTTTGGTTTTCAAGATCGTTTATTGTATTTTATATGTATTTAGTGGACATTGGATAAATAAAATAAATTTGATTTTTTTTAAATACAGATTCTGTGAATGCAAAAGAAACTTTGCATGCACCCAACCTCGCACCTACCCCAAATCCTATAGTGTGCCCAAGCAGGGGGGTTGCAGGGGGGCAGCATGCCCCCCCATACATACTTTACTGTTTATATATTGTAATGTTGGAAGCTAGCACTGATTTATTTATGTAAGGAAGCAAAAAATATCAAACATTTTGTAGGAAAGTAGTTTTAGTTATTTTCGATTTTCTCAAAAACCAGAAGACATACAACCATGCAGTTTTTTGTGCTCGATTAAGAACTGATAGATACATGCAACACATATAAGCTGACTTACAATTTCATTTCACAATTTTGAAAACAATCGGTCTAAACTTTTTTTTTTCACGTTATTTTATCAAAATTTGGACTTTAAATGCGAATTTCTCAAAAACCATTGACATGAGTAATTTAATTTAAATACAGGATTATAGAACAATCTTCTGGCTTTCAAACGCAGTATAGCACTTTATTGTAAGTGTTGCCGTTGTTTTTTAATATTTTTTTTTTTTCAATTTAAACCATTTTTTCTAAAAGTGCCCCTATCTCCTAAAAGGAGGTTTTCTCAAAAACCAGAAGACATAGAACCATGCGGTTTTTCGTGTTCGATTAAAAACTGGTAGGTACATGAAACACATATTAGCTAATTTACAATTTCATTTCATAATTTTGAAAATAATCGGTCTAAGCTTTTTTTTCACGTTTTTTTTTATCAAAATTTGGACTTTAAATGCAAATTTCTCAAAAACTATTAATATGAGTAATTTAATTTAAATGTAGGATTATAGAAAAATCTTCTGGCCTTCAAACGCAGTATAGCACTTTATTGTAGGTGTTGCCGTTGTTTTTTAATATTTTTTTTTCAATTTAAACCATTTTTTCTAAAAGTGCCCCTACCTCCTAAACGGGGGGAGATAGACCCCCCCCTACCATAGTAAAAAGTGCTTATTTTTGACCCCTCTAAAAAAATCCGTCATCAAATCTTGGCGGCCAAGTTATCGTACTCGTGCCATTTAAACATAACTTTTAATTAATACTTTCATAATCATACTTTTTGTTTTTGAAAACAGAGTCAAATTCAGTTTGATGACTTTTAACTTTAATTCATTTTTTTAATAAATGCAAAAATGCGTATTATCTCATGATCACAGGTTCGATCCATTGCCGTCGTCTATGTCGTTTTAATTCCATTAAAAACCTTCTAAAATTGTCATCAATGGGCTGCTGGTTTACTCATTACATGTTGTTCAGGCATAACACTAACAACATGTAATTGAGTTAAACTAGTATGCCCAACAAGGATGAATACGAATAAAATAATGTGAATAATAAGTGACATAGAAATAAGACACGGCATTCTCCGCTTTAGTTCAGCCGCCATCCCTGGAGATAAAATATCTGAGACAACAACCTTCAGTCTCAGAACATCGTGCCACACATCAATCCTATCCTTCTTTCTCTTCCGTAACTTCACGCCCGTGCTGTGTTCAAACATTTAAAGGGTAATCATAATCCCTTGAGCGCGTGTAGATTATAAGAAGAAAAAAAAAAAAAAAAACATTGGCATATCAAAAAAAAAAGTTTTGTTTTCTTAATACCTCACACACAGCTTTTATTATTACAATTCAACATCTACCCGCCTTTATTGAAAAGCCCTTTACTTTCTTTTTTTTTCGAGTGGTGGTAGTTTCCTTCGAAATTCATTTAAATTTTTTTTGTTTTTGAATTGCATTCTTTATTAAAATATTCGTTATTTTTTACTTGCGACTTATAGGTATAAGGCAAGTTATGTATTCGGAAAAAAATCGATCGAACTCGAGATTTTGATCAAAGTTCACATTACGATGATAGCGAATACCAAAAAAGTGGGTCTCGCAATTCTGTCTGTCTGTCTGTCTGTTCGACTACAACTAAACGGCTCGGCCAATTTTCAAACTTGGTAGATATGGGTTTTAATTTTTCCCCCCACACGGTTTTTTCTTTTTTATCTTAAGACCAAAAAAAACGGTACCTGCCATACGATTTTTTTTTTCGAAATATTATAAATTTTTTTTCTCAAAAACTATCTCACAGATTTTGTTTAAAAAAAATTCAAAAAATGGTTATTTTTGGTGCCCCCCAGGGAACCATTTTTTTTGTTTTTGATTTTCTCAAGCACGGTATGAGCGATTTTGATCATTTTTTTTTTATGTAAAGGCTCCCCAGTAGTTTCAATATTATTGTTTATTCAAATTTTGAAAAAAATTTTTTGGATTTAAAAAAAATCCAAATTTTTTTTTTTGAAAACTCAATATTTCGAAAACCCCAGGCTCGATTTTTTTAAGACTTAAAAAGTAAAAGTTTGTTAATATAATCTACAAGAAATGACCTAAAAATAACGGTACCCTCCATACAAATGTTAAAAAATTGTTTTCGAAATTCGTATTTTTATCGAAAACGGTTCCGAGAATTTTGCCAAATTTCTTTTCTTTCGATTAATTCTTACGATCAACAATTTAATTGAAAAAAATTTTGAAACAAGACATTACTGACTCATTATCGGCATAACGGATTTTAATGAAATGTTTTTTAAAGAAGTTCCTTAAAAGTTTAAAAAAACATTGCGTTTCAAAATTTAAAAAAAAAAATATTTTTTCAATTTTTGGAAAAAAGTCATTTCTTTTTGAAAATTCCATATCTCAAAAACGGCTTAGTATTTTTCTTTAAAAATCAATTCTCATTTGTACAATAATAAAAAATTTAAGTTGGCGGTTTTACATAAAAGCTTATTTTTTTAAGGAACCACTACAACGACTTATAATTTTTGTTCTAGCATAAACTCATATTTGCATAGCAGTTTGTTCTAAAGAAAAAACATCGCCCCTAGAGTTTGGAAATTCTAATTTTTTCATGTACCGATTTTTTACCTACGATTATTCAATCCAAAGTCATAAGGGTCCAAACTTTTTGTTTGTTTTTTTTTTTAATTTCATGGTTAATGTTATATATATCGCTAGCACTCTCAGTAGACTTGTAACACTCACACATCTAGTATATAATATTATATATAATCTATGTTATCTAGTATAAGTTATTACAAGCCACAAGGCAGTCTATAATAAATCTTCTTAGAGTAAAGACGTCTTTTACTAAATATAATATGGTGTCAGGTGTGATTACATACAATTTTGCATAATGTCTCTCGACGATAGAAATAAAAAAGATCCAAAGATCGAAACAGCGGTTACAAGTGCCCAACAGTCTCAAAGCTTTTCGTCATCAATTCCACACTTTAATCTACAAAAAACGAATTTGGATTCAGCATGGAGAGGTTGGTTTAATCAGTTTAAGGTCTTCATGAGAGCAACAAATCTCGAATCACAGCCATGTTCCCGTAAAGTCGCTCTTCTCTTACATCACATGGGCCCAGAATCACTTGAAATTTTTAATTCATTCGACGTGGATTTGGATAAAGTTAAGTACGAAGAATTGGTTACAAAGTTCGATGAATATTTCTCGCCAAAAAAAAATCTGGCAATAGAACGTCACCATTTTTTTTCTCGTGCACAAAAAATCGACGAATCCATAGATGCTTACGTCACTGTTCTAAAAAATCTAAGCCTAACATGTGAATTCGGAGATTTAAGAGAGAAACTTGTAAGAGACATTTTTGTATGCGGCTTGCATGCTAAGTATACATTTATTAAAGAACGGCTCCTTAACGAAGGAGACATCTTGCTGGAGAAAGCAATAGAGATCTACAAAACGTTAGAAATAACAAAAGCACACGCAAATCTACTTCTTCAAGAAACCAGCGAAAGTACGGTTATTGGCGCTCTCAACAAACACACCATTCCAATTTCTCTTAGTAAATTTAAGAAGACGTCACCACACTACACTACATCGCCACCACAACTCCAATACAACCAACAATCATCCAGTGGAAAAATACAGTCGTCGCAGTCACCCTATCAAAAAAGTCAGTCACAAACACAACACTACAATAATTATAAAGATAACAGTTCAACCACCTGTTCGCGGTGCGGGGAGACGCACAGGTACAGATGCCCAGCATTAGGAGTTACTTGCAACAAGTGTGGTATGAGAAATCACTTCGCCAAAATGTGCCGGTCGAAACTATACATCCGTAATGTCGAAGCTGAGTCTAATGCGTCATCATCAGAGCCGGAGTCTGAACCACTGTTCATGGGACTTCTCGATAATTCAACGTCATCGTCACTCTCTTGGGATATTTACCTAAGCATTAACGGAACGAAGCTAAAATGTCAATTAGATACCGGTGCACAAGGGAACGTGATGTCAAATAAAACATTTGGTCAACTTGGATTAAACCGATCCAACATCCAACATTCATCGAGTCGGATTCTAACCTTTAGTAAAGAACCCCTTCCAATTATTGGGCGAATTGATTTGAATTGTGTCTATCGTGAAAAAGAAAGACCAATAAAATTTTATATTTCTGAAATTGATTGCCGTACAGTTTTAGGATTACCAACCTGTATCGACATGAATTTAATAAAACGAGTAAATGAGTTAAATCTTGAAGAAGGTAACAGTGGAAATAATACTTTTTGCCCTAATATTCAAAAAATTAAATTCCTGAATGATTTTAAGAATTTATTTAATGGTCTTGGTTGCTTAAAAAATAAAATTCACTTGCAGTTGAAACCTGATGCAAAACCAGTGATTGATTGTCCGCGGCGAATACCATTCAGCCTCATGAAACCACTAAAGGAAGAGCTAAGGAGAATGGAAGATTTAAAAGTTATCGTCAAAGTTGAAGAACCAACCGAATGGGTAAGTCCTGTTGTAATAGTTCAAAAATCCAATGGAAATTTACGATTGTGCCTTGACCCTCGTAATTTAAATAAGGCTTTACTGAGATCACATTTTCAGTTTCCAAACATCGATGAGTGCAAAGCTCGCGCAGCGAATGCAAAATTTTATACAATACTCGACGCTAATTCGGCTTTTTGGGTTTTGCCCTTGGATGAAGAATCTTCAAAATTGTGCACTTTTATTACTCCTTATGGGAGACATCGTTTCTTAAGAGTTCCTTATGGCATTAATGTGGCACCCGAAATTTTTCAATCCCAAATGGAAGAAAATTTTAAAAATATAGAAAATATTTTCATATATATGGATGATTTCCTTATATTTGGTTCTACTATCGAAGAACACAACAAGGCACTCAAGCTTGTGCTTGAGAGAGCAAAGTTGATAGGGCTCAAGTTCAACTTATCAAAATCGAAATTCCTTCAAAATGAAGTCAAATTTATAGGTCACATTTTCACTCCAAATGGAGTAAGGCCGGATGAAAATAAGTTAAAAGCAATCGCCGAAATGCCACGTCCTGAGAATACGACTGACCTTCAGAGGTTCTTGGGAATGGTCAATTATTTGAGATCGTTCGTAAAAAATTTATCTGTAGAAACTACATATCTTCGTCAGTTATTGAAAAAAGAAGTTTTATGGCATTGGTCTTCTAAACATGATGAAGAATTCAAAAAATTAAAATCACTAATTTCTAATGCTCCCGTTCTCACATACTACAACCCTAAAAAACCACTTACGTTGTCAGTTGATGCTTCAAAGTGCGCATTAGGTGCTGTTATTTCTCATAACTACTCTCCAATTGCCTATGCCTCCGCAACTCTCACTTCAAGTCAACAGAATTATGCCCAAATAGAGAAGGAACTTCTCGCAATACTTTTCGGCTGCACAAAATTCCATCAATACACCTTTGGTAGACACGTTCTTGTCGAAACAGACCACAAACCCTTGGTTCCGCTTTTCGATCGTCCTCTTTATAAAATTCCCGTGCGTCTACAGAGATTTATGCTTCGACTTCAGTCCTACGATTTAGAAGTCATATATAAACCAGGAAAATATCTCTTTGTCGCAGACACCCTTTCTAGGGCAGCTCTTTCAGAGAATGCGTTAAGAAACTTTGATCAAGATTTAAGTCTTCATTGTAACCTACTAACAAAAACCTTGTCTGCGTCGAAGCCAAAAATTAATGAAATACGTTGTGCAACTTTGAACGACAAAGTTCTTTCCAAAGTAAAAAGCTATTATAAAAATGGCTGGCCTCTAAATAAGAAGTTAGTAGACGAACTTGCTATGCCTTACTATAGTATACGAAACGATATCCATGTCATCGACGAACTAGTTTTCAAATGCAACCGCTTAGTCATACCACAATCTCTCCGTCATGATATGCTCGTTCTTGTGCATGAAGGTCACATGGGGATTGAACGTGCTAAGAACCTGGCTAAAGACCATATTTTCTGGCCAAACATAAACCAAGACATCGAAAATATCGTCAGTAGATGTGAAACCTGCATTCGTCATAGAAACGCAATCCCTAGAGAACCCCTAAAATCGCACGAAGTTATTTCAATTCCATGGTTTAAAGTTGGTATGGATTTGTTCGAATTTAGAAAGAAGATGTACCTATTGGTAGTTGACTACTTTTCGAAATACATTGAAATTGCATTACTAAATACCGGATATACGAGTCGTCTAGTAATAAAGCAACTGAAGTCCATATTTGCTCGTCACGGTATTCCAGAGGTGATGATAAGTGATAATGGCCCCCCTTTTAATTCCGAGGAATTTAAGAAATTTTCTGTTGATTGGAACATAGATCACTTAACATCGAGCCCATATTTAGCCCGATCCAATGGACTTGCCGAAAGGTCTATTCAAACCATCAAAAAGCTTCTCTGTAAGTGTGAAGAATCTGGGTCTGATCCTTATATTGCACTTCTGCACTACAGAACCACTCAAAAAGGTAACATGAGTTCACCTTCAGAGTTATTAATGTCACGCAAATTACGAACAAAGCTACCGGCTATCCAAAAAATATTTAAACCAGAATTAGTAGATATACAAAATCATGTAAAAAAAGTACAACATAAACAAAAAGTAACCGCATTCTATTATAATCAAGGCACAAGAGTACTTAATCCATTGAATAAAGGAAAACGAATACTTTACAAGAAAACGCCGAGCTCGGAATGGTTTCCGGGAACGGTAGTTTCCAAATGTCAAGAACCTCGATCTTATGTGGTTTGTGATGATGATGGTACGCATTACAGACGCTCTCGTCAACATATTTTTGAATCTCCAACTACAATTGATGAACAAAACGAACAACGCAATCAATCATCCGAAGAAGCATCGGGTATTCAAAATGAAGCAACAAATTCTCCAGAATCATCCGGGAATAGTGATATTATTACTACTCGTTATGGAAGGCAGTCAAAACCTCCTGATAGATTTACTCATTCTGTTTATAATAAGTCGAATTGATCAAACTGAATGTATATTTAACAGATGTTAATCAGATTTAAACTTTTTAATTTAATTTGAATTACAAATCAAACTAATTTGCTTAAGTATAGTTTTTTCTATAAATTGAATTTTAACGTATCCTTATTAATTCTTATAATCTTATAATCTTACAACATGAATTATATTACATTGATTACATATCCTGAAAAGGGAGATGTTATATATATCGCTAGCACTCTCAGTAGACTTGTAACACTCACACATCTAGTATATAATATTATATATAATCTATGTTATCTAGTATAAGTTATTACAAGCCACAAGGCAGTCTATAATAAATCTTCTTAGAGTAAAGACGTCTTTTACTAAATATAATAGTTAAATCATGGTTAAATAAGCTTAATAAAAAAAAAAACAAAAAAAAGTAGAAACATCGCCCCTAGAGAAACGTATATTCTACATTGGGTCATATTTATTTTATTTCTAAAAAAATTATTGCGGTCTATATCCTCTATTAAAAATTTGTTCGCCTTAAAAGTTTTAAAACTCACTAAAATAAAATATAACGAGATACAATTTAAAAAAAGTAACGGACATCGCCCCTAGGAAAATTTGCGCCCAACATTTTGGCGTTTAAAATATTCCAATATCTTTGATACTTATCGAGATATGCTATCCTAAATGAAAACATAAATTTGGATGCAGCGATCTTCAGCTGCATAAATTTTTCGAGATTTTGAGTCCGTATGCTATTACCCTACAACAAATAATTAAGCGGGATCAAATCGATCGATCTTAGGGGTCAATGTACAGGTTCATTTCGCGAGTGAGAGCAACTTTCCAGCGCCATCTTGTTGAAACCACATCTCTTCCACTAGCATTTTGGCCAAAACTTCTTTTTAAAAACTCACTTTGGATATAAGTTTTCAATAATTCCCAACGTTTTTCAAGCGTAAAGCGACTCCTTTCGTTCTGCGGAGGTATAATATTGATTTAAGTCAAGATTTCGAGCGGAAAACAGCCGTTAATGTCAAAATAACCTATGATTTAAAAATAAACCACTGTGTAATTTAAATCAAATTTTGTGAATGTTCATTCGATAAAACTTACAAGATGATGAGTTTCGACAAAAATAAGTAGGTACGTTAATATGTATCTACATTAGATAGGCCGTTTTACGAAACTTTATTTCCGTTAAAATGCAATTGCAGGATGGTCTTAAACGCAAATTGCAAAAATAAACTATGCGAAACCCCAAAACGATACTGCCTTGCAAAAGCATTGTTTTCGAAAATTCAGTTTGCTAAAGTTGATAAGATCCTTTGCGTGGCAAGTAAAACTAAATCAAGTTGACGCAAATATATTTAAAATCCATAGAGCATGTTCGTAAACGTCAAATGCGTTTGCAGGAAAATTGACTGACGTTGATCAAACAGATTTTATGCAAGCAGAGCGATCAAGAACTGACGTTCATTCGACAATCAAATTGACACTGATTTGACGTTTTCGTCACATTATATTTTTTGAAAATACTTCATGATCATTACCCTATACCGCTAAGATATGCGACTGTTTAGATAAGACCTATATATGTAGAATGTAGGTATCATGCTTCGCCATAAAATCCATGCGGCGCAGCCCGCGGGTAAAATTACTTTATCACTTCCAACGCTCTACCTACTGTATCTACCCAAACATCGACAGCAGCATCAAGTTTATCATAATTGCCCCATTTATGATTCAAAACATGTTCATGCATGCACAACCAACAAAGTAGTAGCGTAGCGATTGGCAGCAATAAATTTGTGTCTTACGATCAGCTATATCCAAGAAACATATTTTGTTCCAAATTCTCCTCCACATCCACGAAAAGATTTCACGAAAAGTCTCGCAGTTAAGAACACAACAACGAGATCTAAAAAATTATGGCCACGAGTTGCACGTACGATCATTC
This sequence comes from Chrysotoxum bicinctum, assembly GCA_911387755.1. NCBI lineage: Eukaryota > Metazoa > Arthropoda > Insecta > Diptera > Syrphidae > Chrysotoxum > Chrysotoxum bicinctum. Next base: position 30,013,430 of record OU426990.1, read on the forward strand.
GATTACCTGACCCATTATCTACTTGCTCTACGATGATCTTGGCGTTTGTCTCGAAGAATCTCGGCTTAAGGCCCAGGGTCTGGAAGAATCGAATGGAGCAACTGCAAACAAGTGTGTTCAAGACATCATCCAGTGTAAGTGTGTACAGTGTTCCCCCAACAAAATGACTTTTCAAAATCAGAAAAAAAAATTCAAAATATCATCAAGTAGTTGCTGATTGCTGCTGCGCTGCTAAAGAACCGAGAAAAAGAACAAACAAAAGAAAATCAACAACAAAAAATGAAGCATAACAAAAATAACAAAAAAAAACTACCTATCTAAAGCTGAACAAAAAAAAATAGTTAAAAGGGCATAAAAAACGATCACAGGTGTTCGCGATCAAGCAAATAAAATGCATCTCTTACAAGCACAGATCCACACACACACACACACTCAATGATGCATTCGAATCCAAACACCCATCAAATCAAGTTAATGGTGTTTTTTTTCCTTCACGTTCTTTAATTTTGTTCTTCTTTTGGATTTTATTTTCTTAAGTTACAAGATCCAAGTTAGACGTATGGCGACGCTTTAAATCGCATCTCTGGTGCCGTCTAGGCTGACCCGACTTTTGTGTATTGAAATTGAAATGAAATTACACTGTGATGGATTAATAACTCGCACACACAGCCACACAAAACGATCTTTTACTATACACATGTTATGAAAGGTGTGTGGAGGAGAAAATAATCAAAACAAACCTTTTTATTTACGTTTTCTTTGGATGGACAATTTGGCGGGATACTACAAATTTACTACTGCAGCACTTACACTAGTGAAGTGAGAAGAGAATGAAAAAGGGAAGGACAAAGTATGAAAGAGAGAGTCAAAGTGATCGCTCGCGCTCTAATTGAACATCACTCTCTTATCTCTTAAATGTCATTGTTCTTTTCCTGTTCTTTCTGGAAACTGGAAGGAAGCATTGAAAGGGGAAAATTCTCTTAGTAGATAATTAAAGAGATTCTCCGAGTTTCCATTTACACCCAACATAATGTAAAGCAATGATAGTTCAGTGCTGCCGTTTTCCTTTTTTACTTGCGACTTATAGGTACTATAACATGCATAACTTGCATTCGTAAAAAAAATCGAACTCGAGATTTTGATCAAAGTTGAAACTACGATGATATCGAAGACTAAAAAAGTGGGTCTCGCAATTCTGACTGTCTGTCTGTCTGTTGGACTACAGCCTAAACGGCTCGACCGATTTTCTTTAAACTTGGTAGATACTCGTATCATTTTTATTTTTTCCCGCCACACATTTTTTATTTTTTTTTTTAAGACCAAAAATAACGGTACCTGCCATACGATTTTTTTTTTCGAAATTTTATAAATATTTTTGTTTTCTCAAAAACTGTTCGACAGATTTAAAAAATAAAAATACAAAAAAAAAAATCATTTAGTTAAAGCTATATAGTAGTTGAAAAAATTTTTGCGAAAAATGGTTATTTTGGTACCCCGCATGGAACCATTTTTTTCGTTTTTGATTTTCTCAAAAACGGTACAAACGATTTTGATAATTTTCTTGTTGCTAAAGCTTCCCAAAAACTTCAATAGAATTGTGTATTCAAATCTTGAAAATTTTTTTTTTTGAATTTTAAGAAAAAACTTCAAGACTCAATATTTCGAAAACCCCATGCTAGATTTTTTTAGACTTGAAAACATAAAAGTTTCTTAATATAATCTACAAGATGTGAGAAAAAAAATTTATTTTACCTAAAAATAAAGGTACCCACCATACAATTTTTTCTTTCAATTAATTTTTATGATCTTTGATTTAATAAAAAAAAAATTTTGAAACTAAGATATTACAGCTTGTACCTACCATAGAACCATTTTTCCAATTTTGAATTTCTCATTAACGACATGACGGATCTTAATGAAATTTTTTATAGAGATGCTTCCGAAAAGTTCAAAAAAAAATTGCATTTCAAAACTTTAAGAAAAATAAAAAATTTTTCTTAAAAATGTTTTAAAAAATTTTTACATACATACATATATAAAATCTTATTTTTTTAAGAAACCACTACAAACAACTTATAATTTTTGTTCTTGCATAAATTCATATTTGCATAACATTCTGTTTCTATCTCTTACTACTAAAAGAGTTTAAAAAATAAAATTTATCCTTATGAACAGTTTTCTCTAGTAACATTCATTTTTAAATTCCTCGTCTACGAGTATTATACATAGGAGCAAGTTCGTGCAACCCAGTCGTGCATTTTATTTAGTAGGTACACAGATAAATAAAATAAAATGCATGACTGGGTTGCACGAACTTACTCTTATGTAATAAACTAAGAACTTTAAACAAGAATGTTATTAGACAAAACTGTTCATAAAATTCATTTTGAAACTCTTTTAGTAGTAAGAAATAAAAACAGAATGCCATGTGATTTCTTAATATAAGCAAATACTAATTTATGCGATGCTAAAAATAAGATCATTGTAGCGGTTTCTTAAGAAAATAAACTCTTATAAGCAAAATTTTTAATTTCTTATTATTTTACGATTAAAAATTAAAACTCCAAAAAAATTTTGATTTTTTTTTTCCAAAAATTCAAAAAATATTTTGTTTAAGTTTTGAAATGCAATATTTTTTAAACTTTTTAGAAGCTTCTCTATAAAAAAAAAAACATGTGATCTAGATGCATATGGCTTAATTTAGGCCTTAATAAAATGATAATCATCGTTCTATCGTGCTCGATATTGTTAACGCGCGCAACGTTTTTTTTATCATTTCGACGTGCTGTTCAATCGTGTTACCTGCCATGGTGATTTAGCATCAGTAATTGAATAATAAACAATAGATTTGACAGATGTCACCAAAACAAAATGGCCACCACAGGAAGCCAAACTCTGCCAGTGTCAATTGAAAACCCTTTATCTGGTAGTAACGATATGTCAGGTTAAGAATTTAAGAAAAAAGTTAAAATTTGACAAAATTAGGGTTACTCCTGTGAGTCAATTAAGGTACCAAGTTAGCAATATGGTAATAACTTAACATATTTTGTGAATTAACTATTAAATTACTGGACAGATATTTCTGACAAGTGTGTCAAATCTTTTTGAAGTCAAAAGGGCTATTTTTATAGCGAAGCCATCACAACTTCGCTGGGCGAATAATATCGAAAGGGTGATCTGACTTCCGTTTTGCGGCACTTCGATTTCAATAAGTTTATTTTCAAGTTCATGTAGGCCTTAATTTATTTGCAGGACTAACTACGAGTATCTTTGAACAGATCTTTCTGAACAAAAATACAATGTATTGCGTTCGGTTGTCAATGTCTTACATAAGAATCGCTTTCCGATTTTGTACAATTTGAAAAAAGCTAAAAAGTTGATGCTTCCAATTAAAAGAGAGGTTACCGAAAATTCGGCCGCAGTTGGCCTTCAGGAACTTCTTAACAAGACTGGCGAAAGTATTGCTGAAATGTCAGGAATACATCATGACACAACTGCAACGCTTATTTGCAAATGGGGCTTTGATGGGAGTTCTGGTCATAGCCAATATAAGCAAATTTTTAGAGATTCAGAGAACACAGATTATTATTATCGCCTTTGAAATTGGTCGATGATAGTATTGGCATGGAGTTTTGGAAAAGCCCAGGATCTTCTTCGACCATGTTTTGTCGACCAATTAAATTTATGTTTATAAAAATATGTCCAGTGCTTGTGAGAAATGAGGAGGCTAAAATGAAATCTTTCATAGGTAAGCCTACTAAGCGTTTTTTTATGTTGTAGTTTGCTGATGTGATTAGCATCAGTTTATAATTATTAAACGTTTTAACCAGAAAGCTTCGAACTTAGAATTGTGTGTCCAATTATGTCCATTAAAATCTGAAACTTTGAGTTAAAAACGTCTTGTCTTCTCATAAGAACTTTTTTAAAATGTTGCTTTTTTTGTAAGAAAATACCTTTTTTATTATAAACCAGCTCATTTCGACGTCTTTCACCAAAAGAGGTTTGAATTTCAAAATTTCATGCAAGTTAATGTTTACTATGGTTGATGGCAGTGTATGTAATATTTTGTGAAACACAAATTCATCATCAAGATGCTATATCTGTGGTGCAACGCCGAAAGAAATGAACTCACTTCAAATTCAAGAAAAACCAACAAAAGAAGACAACTTTCGGTTCGGACTCTCTACCCTGCATTCATGGATAAGATGTTTTGAATTTCTATTACATATTTCTTATAGACTGCCTTTCAAAACATGGCGAGTACTGCAAGGTTCAGAAAACAAAACAATTTTTAACGAAAGAAAACGTCACATTCAAACATTGTTCAAAAGTAGATTGGGTCTCAATGTTGACAAGCCCAAGCAAGGATTTGGGTCAACGAATGATGGAAACACGGCAAGACGTTTTTTTTTTTTTCAAAATTCGAAGATTAGTTCAGAAATAACAGGACTTGATGAACAACTCATTGTAGTAATGAAGAAATTACTTTATAAAATATTACTTATAAGTTTATATAAAATTTAGAATAAATCTATATAGCTGCTGGTTATAAGTAGAAAAATAAATAAAATGCACGACTGGATCGCACGAACTTGCTCTTATGTAAAAGTACTTTGGAATTTAAGATACATATATGTAAATATAAAACATGGATTTAATGAGATAATAATGTTCAAATGCATAAAATTGCTGTCTGGTTTCCGGAAAAGTATGAATTTATGCAAGTAAACCTTAAAAAATCGTTTTATTATTAAATAAATTTTTTATATAAGAAATTTCTCTAAAATTTTTCTAAAAAAAAATGTGGGATGCGGATTTTAAGTATTTAATAATATTGGTTTTAGGAAATAATTTAAAAAAATAATCGTTCATAGGTTTTGAAGATATTGATTTTTCAAAAAAAAATTTTTTCAAAAAAACCCAACAAATAATTTTTCGAATATTTTTATATAAAATATTATTTTAAACTTAGAGGGACTCCTGCTGAAAATTTTTGGTTAAAATCGTTAGAGCCGTTAATGAGAAAGTCGAAAATTAAAAAAACGGGTCTATGGCAGGTACCCCTAATAACATTTTGCCCCAAAATTTTTTTTGACCAAAATGTAGTCCATGTCCATAATATCACACTTAATTTTTTTTATCAAAATCGTTAGAGCCGTTTTCGAGATAAATAAGATTTTGCATTACGGGTGTATGGGGGGTACCCTTAGTTTTGGAGCTAAAAAAAAAATTTCAATTTTTCCTCTAGGGAATCACCGAAGACTCTTAACTACCGAGATTGAAAGAAATAGGTCCAGTGGTTTAGGCTGTAGTGAGAGGTACAGACATACAGACACACTGAAACATGTTTTTTGTGTACTAAATTTTCCTTAAAGTTTTTATAAAAAAAATTGATATGCAAATTATTAGTACTTAATAAAATACATTTTAAAACGTAATTTAAAAATTTAATCGTGTATCGGTTTTCAAGATATTGAATTTTCAAAAAAAAAATTGTATTATTTTGTTAAAAATCCAAAAACTATTTTTTCGAAAAAATTTTTAGTTAATATTTTTTCAAATGCAAAACAGCTCCTGCATAAAAATTTTAATTAAAATCGTTAGAGCCGTTGGTGAGAAATTCGAAAATCAAAAAAACCGTTCTATGACAGGTACCCCTAATAACATTTCCCCCCAAATTTTTTTTCACCAAAATATAGTCCATGTCCATAATATCACACTTAATTTTTTTTATCAAAATCGTTAGAGCCGTTTTCGAGATAAATAAGATTTTGCATTACGGGTGTATGGGGGGTACCGTTAGTTTTGGAGCTAAAAAAAAAAATTTCAATTTCTCCTCTAGGGAATCACCGAAGACCCTTAACTACCGAGTTTGAAGAAAATACCTCCGGTAGTTTAGGCTGTAGTTCGAGGTACAGACATACAGACATACAGACATACAGACATACAGACATACAGACATACAGACAGACAGACGGAATTGTCGGACCCACTTTTTTCGTCTTCGCTATCATCGTAATGTCAACTTTGATCAAAATCTCGAGTTCGATTTTTTTTCCAAATGCAGAACTTGCCCTATAGTACCTATATCGCAAGTAAAAATGTAAATAGACACTTGAAAAAAGACTCTGAAACTAAAAAGATTCTATTTAAATAATAAAATATACATATCAAAATAATTTCTTGGTTTTATTCTTACGCTTATAATTCAGAAGGGGTGTTTCAACGCTATGTGAACAACATTTTTGAAGATCTAATAAGAGCTGGTAAATTAAGAATATACATTGATGATATACTCGTGGCAACTAAAACTTTCGATGAACACTTAGAAATTTTAAAGGAAGTTTTTCGGAGGTTAGTGAGGAATAAACTGGAAATAAAGATGGATAAGTGCAGGTTTCTGGAATCGGAAATAGAATATTTGGGTTATATAATCTCAAAAAATGGTATTCGCCCAAATTCAAAAGGCATAGAATCTATTTCAAAATTTCCAGTACCCCAAAATTCTAAAGCTGTTCATAGTTTCTTAGGTTTGTGTTCTTATTTCAGGAAGTTTATAGCGGGATTTTCAGTTGAAGCTCAACCATTATATAACCTTATTCGAAAAAATGTGAGCTTTAAATTTGGACAAAAAGAGCTGAGCTGTTTTGAAAAGTTAAAACAAAAGCTGATGGATGCACCTATTTTAGCAATTTATGATTCACGTGATGAAACAGAGCTTCATTGTGATGCAAGCTCATTAGGGTTTGGGGCCATATTGCTACAGAAAAAAGTAGATGGAAAGTTTCATCCCGTGTTTTACTTTTCAAAACGAACGACTGACCAGGAAATGAAGTATCACAGTTTCGAGTTAGAAACTTTGGCAATTTTCTATGCCCTTCAAAGATTTAGAATATATTTGCATGGAATAAAATTTAAAATAGTAACAGACTGTAATTCTTTAACACTAACTTTAAACAAAAAAGAGATAAATTCCAGAATAGCCAGATGGGCTCTTGAGCTCCAAAATTACGATTATTCTTTAGACCATCGTGCAGGGTCAAAAATCCAACATGTTGATGCTCTTAGCCGAACTTCAAGCGTATTAGTTTTAGAAGAAAATACTTTTGAACAAAATTTATCAATTTGTTAATATAGGGATGATGTTATAAATGAAATTAGAAAACGTTTGGAAAAACAGGATGAGAAATTATATGAAATGTGTAATGGACTAGTATATAGAAAAGTTGGACAGGACGTTCGGTTCTATGTTCCAAGTGAAATGGAAAGAAATGTATTGCAAGTATATCACGATGAGATGGGTCATGTAGGCTGTGATAAAGTGTTGAGTGGTTTGCAAAAAGTTTACTGGTTTCCTAAAATAAAAGAAAAAATTAAATGTCATATTTCAAACTGTTTAAAATGTATTTCTTTTTCACCAAAATTCGGAAAGCATGAAGGACTTCTTCATAATATACCAAAAGGTAAGACTCCTTTTGACACTATTCACGTAGATCATTTCGGACCAGTAACCCTTAAAAATTCAAAAAAGAAGTTTGTATTTTTATTAATCGATTCATTTTCTAAATTTGTAAAGTTGTATGCAGTTCGAAACACTAATACCAAAGAGGTATTAAGTTGCTTAAGGCAATATTTTAATTCATATAGTCGACCAAAAATAATAGTTTCTGATCGAGGAACTGCATTTACTTCTAAAGATTTCCAAACATTTGTCAATAACAACAATATTAAACATTCAAAAATAGCAACGGGATCACCACAAGCTAATGGACAAATTGAAAGGGTAAATAGGAGTTTAGGTCCAATGCTTGCAAAGCTAACTTGTGGGGGAATAAATTTTTCTTTGGATAGAGTGTTACCAGAAATAGAATTCGCATTAAATAATACAATTCACCGTAGTATTGGTGTAACTCCAAGTGAACTTCTTTTTGGTGTCAGCCAAAGAGGCGTTGTCTTAGATTTATTAAAGGAGAAACTTGAGGAAATAAATGCAAAGGAATCAGAAAGAAATTTAAATGAAGTAAGAGCTAAAGCAGCCAATAGAATCATAAAATGTCAAAACTACAATAAACAAATAAAGTATCGGGGAAGAATTGATAAAGAATATAAAGTAGGTGATTATGTGGTAGTAAAAAATTTTATAAGTCAACCTGGAGTTTGTAAGAAACTCGCTCCCAGGTTTAAAGGTCCTTTCAAAGTTGTTCGAGTTTTACAAAATGATCGGTATTTATTAAGAGATGTTGATGGTTTTAAATTAAATCAAGTCCCTTACGAAGGGATTTGGGAAATAGCAAATATGAAACCTTGGATACAAAAATACAATACAAAAATTAAAAAAAAAAAAATTAAAGTTAAAGTTCATTCTAAAGGTAATCGGGACGATTACGAGTCAGGAAGGCCGAATTGTAGTAATGAAGAAATTACTTTATAAAATATTACTTATAAGTTTATATAAAATTTAGAATAAATCTATATAGCTGCTGGTTATAAGTAGAAAAATAAAAAATGTAAATAGACACTTGAAAAAAGACTCTGAAACTAAAAAGATTCTATTTAAATAATAAAATATACATATCAAAATAATTTCTTGGTTTTATTCTTACGCTTATATCATTTATAAATTTTCAATCATATTAAGAGTCTTAGCTTCAGGATTCTCTATTGATTTAAATACGTATTCTGAATTGCTATCTGAAGTTACAGCAAAATATCTTGAGCTCGACAGTTGGTACTATATGCCTATATGTCCATAAGCCCAGATATAATTTCATCTTTTGAAATAACTATACGACAGCTTTCTGAAGAAGCACTATAGGCAAGTCACAAAGAGTTCCGTAGAAATCGCCTTTCTTATACAAGAAAATCATTGCGGATCAATACAAATGAAGACCTACTGGCAACATTACTTTTAAAGTCTGATCCTTTTATTTCTTATCTTAGAAAAACGGATTCAAGACTTTCAAAAGTGGACCAAAATGATATCAGACCATACATCAAAGTGGATGAGGATCTTACAAATTTATCATCTTCATCAATTACTCTTCATACTGACTCCTATAGTGATCTTTCTTCGTAAAAGTTTTATCTTTAATTTTTTTTCCTTATTATTGAAACTTTTTTATAAATATTTATTTTTGTGAGCAATAAAAACATTCCTAATACTACAATATATACATACTTCGTAAAATCTCTTATTACTATATGTTCTGTGGTTGTTTAATATATTTTAACTTTCGTATGAGAAATTTTCATACAACTAACTTTTTGTCAAGAGTGGGCGCGGCAGGGGGCGTAAGAATTCCTTAAATTTAATGAAATCTGCTATACTTTTTTGAAAGCAATATTGGAATTCCCATCTCCATATAGGGAGATGGCTACTGATCAATGAAGCCAATTTCTTTTAGATCTCATTGGATGATATAGAATCGATCGAGATGTCGTTCTTGAGGTATATACAGCCAATGTCCTAGTGGGCATTCTGAACGAGCGCTTTCAGGTATGGTTATTTTACTCAGAGGCTTATTACTATGCCAATAAGCCTCAAATGACCAAATGTAGCTCCGAAAACGGCAGTGTTTCGCAGCCCAAAATCACAAGGCAGGAACTCAACTAGATTATCAAGAAACAAAGCAAATGGTAGTGTACTCAGATTACAGCCCTGACTTTCTCCTCTGTTTAAAGCAGTGAGCCAACGCACCTGTAACAATGGCAGTTCACGCAAAAAAACTAAGCAAACAGACCTTTTGACGTAAAAGTGTCGTCACTAGTAACATTCACGTTTTGTGATCAGCCCTTGACTTTTTATTTCATTGCCTTGTAAATGCTTCTTATAAACTATTTGTTAGCCTCGACATAAGTTGATATGAAACTTTGTAAGTTTAAATTTCTCAAAGCCTTCAACAGTGCTAAGGGTAGTTTTTGCAATTTTTCACAGTGAAAAAATCAACCACAGCTTGAGTTTGTTGTCGCAGGATAAGAAATGGTTCTGCAATTTTATGACAACTTCAAACGTCTAGGATAAAGATTGGCTCCATTGAAAACTTCTTTTTGACGTTTATGTACTGAAGTAGCACTGTATGAAGAGTTTATCTAGGGATTAATTTAACGCTAAAGAAGTGAACCATTTAACATGAGAACTGTTCTATTATTAAACAGTGTTCTAATATTAAAAGCTGGAAGAAAAAGAAAAAAGATTAATTTTAGTCAAGGTTTAGGTATTTGATTCCGGTGTCCAAGTAAGACAACTCCTACAGAACGAAGAACCTTTTTCTTTTATTTTTGTTTAGTTAAACAGTTCCATCTAAATTTAGACAAGTTCAATAAATAAGTTTGGTGCATATTCTTAAAATAGTGTCAATTGTTCCATGAAGCTGTTTTAGACAAGAATACATTTTTAATGAAGTTTATAAAGCACATTTTCTGAGCTCTATCCACATAATGTCAAAACTACAATAATGTACTCTTCACCAATAGAACTTAAATAAAAATCCGCGTTTATGATCTAATGCATTTGGAACTTGAAAACTCCTCGGGGCAATTTTTATTTTTTTATTGCATTTGAAAAACACATGAACTTGGTCATGAACGACAGTTAAACGCAAAGAAATAATAAAAAAAAAAACTAACCGGCAAATAAAAATGCAACACAACGAGGCAAAGATTCACAATAAAGCATTAAAAAAAAAAAAAAAAAAAAAACAAGCCTCAGAAGAAAATAATAACAAAAAAAAAAAAAACTCAACAAGAAGCGTAAAGATTCGATTCTTTTTCGTAGTAGCTACCGGTTTTTACCTGGCAATCTTCGTGTGTACCTACAACTCTGCGCCACTCTACCCCCAACAGCTACAACAACTCGGTACCTACTACTCTCAAGCTCGAGCCGGATCGTGAGCTGTGCTGGAGCCAAATGGGTGCATCAGCATATCTAGATGGGTATAGGGTTACCTCTTAGCTCTGGTTCTTCTGTCTTGTGGAAGCCACGACAATCTTCTGCACAACACAAAAAACCTGGCTCAGCACACGATCGGTTCTTGAGTTTTTATTTTTGTATAAAATGTTGATCTAGGGTATGTTTGGTTTGTCACTTGGATGGGTTTTTCTTCCTTGGGAAAAGTTTTAAAGCTAGGCGACCGAGAAATTTTAGTTTTCTTTAATTTCTTAAGAAGCTTGTTAGGAAGTAAAGACAATAGACAAACCCTTAGCTTGTATCTCTATCCCTAAGAAGCCTATACGTCTATTTTTTTGGGTTCAGTCTGAAAGTGTTTGTTTAAGCCTTTTATCTTGCTCTCAACTGCAACTCTATTCTCGCAGGTGCTGTATAATTCGTTTCTAATTCCAACAGTTTATCCCTGTCGGATTTTTCCACACTCTAGCCAATTGTATGCACTTTTTTATTGCCTTAATCCTAGAATAAAAAAATACAAAAAGCAAAAAAGTAAAAGAAATAACGATAGAACTACTTCACAACAGGCAATGGAAAGTGAGATCAATGAACCCATCCTTGCACAGATCATTTGCTCGATCTCGTTCCTTACTCCTCACGAGCAACGTAAAGGGCTATCCCGAAGGAAGACGTGCAATGACCGGACCGAAGCCGAAGGAAGACTTGGTGGTTCATCGTCGTAGTAGTCGTCGTCGTTGTAACGATATCTTCCTTTTTTAAAGTTCTTTTTTTTTTCCTCCAGATTTGTGACAACGGAGCGCACATTTGGTTATCAGCATTTGTGATTGTTTACAGTTGAAGGGAAAAGGTTCCCTGAATTCTCCTCTGGTCCCTTTGTATCACTCAACATAAAGTCGGGGGTGGTAAGGGTATCGATTATCAAACTGGTAGGCTTCAAGTGGTGTGGAGGGATTCATTATTGTGTATGCAATTGCAGATACAAAAAAGGGGGATAACTGGGAAAAAAACAACAAAGATAGGGTGTATTCCTTGATGTATTGCCAGAGTAACCTACACATGGATGGATGACAGGTGAAGCATGTCAGAACATGTCTTCGTCTTTTGTGGCAGTTCAAATTATATTATTTTATGCTTCTTTCGCTCCTTCGGTCTCGGGGCCTGAATCTCATTTGATATTCGGATTCAACTCGAACTCGTGGATGGCACAAGTGTTTGGTCTTCGGATTTTAACTTTTGGGATCCTCCCAAAACTGCTTCAAAGCGATATGATGAGGACACGACGGACGGAAAATCTGTGTTATGGTTTGATATTGCGAAGAGAGGCGGATGATTTTGATGATGATTTAGTCGGGAACCAAAATAAAAGGTTTTATGGGTTGAGTTTACTTTTTTTTCGAACACCGTCTTTACCTGCACCAGGGTCACAGCTGTTCTCAGACGAGGCCGATAGAGATAAAATGAAAAATAAAGATTCCTTACCTACTTGTTGAAAAAGGACTGATTTCATAAACCTTATCTATGTACATAATAGAGGTATATGTACATACGCATACATACTATTCCTTTAACTACTGGGTAGATACTTTCGAGCCTACGATTCTGTGAGTATTGATATTTGTTAAATACAAAGACACGGAGTTTGTGTAATTATTATTATCTACCTTTTTGTCCTTAAACACGTATGTACCTATAGTAAAAGCAATTTGAAAGGATGGTCATTTTTAATTTCGGTGGTTTTTTAAAATGATTATCTTTCAAAATAAAATATAATGCCCTTATGTACCGAGTCTTTGAAATTTAGACATTGTAGATTTAATATCTGGAAAAATATGGATAGATGGAATTTTATTAGTATTAAATTAATTTTTATTGGCGATATAAAGGACCAAGGTTGGTTATGCATTCGTTAAAAAAAAAATTCGAGCTCGAGATTTTGACCAGCTTTGAAATTACGATGATAGGGAAGATGAATAAATTGGCGCAGGGACATAAGTACACGGGATATAGGTCCCAAACTTACATTTTGGGCCTTATGTCCCACAAAGCTAAAACATAAGTCCCAAAATCCAATTTGTGATCCCACTTAGCTGGGGCATAAGTTCCACACGAAACTTGTCCCACCTTTTATGATATTTTTAAATAATCTTAAAAATTTAAATAAAAATAAAGATTCTGTATACTTTTATTTTCTCATATTTTCAAAAACTATTATTTTTAGAATTTCAGAGACGAAAATAAAAAATTCTATTCTAGTTCTTGAAAATTTGAGAAAATAAAACTAAAAAAATCTTTTTTGCCTTATTTAAATTTTTTAGATTATTTTAAATATATCTAGGTACTAAAAGGTAGGACAAAAGTCTCAAAAATTTCATATGTGGCTTATGTCCCACCTAAGTGGGATATAGGTCACAAATTTGATTTTGGGTCTAATGGCTCAGCTTATATGCCGAGGACTTATGTCCTTGCACCGAAAAAAGTTGGCGTCGCAATTCTTTCAGTCTGCTCAACTGCAGTATAGGCAGCTCGGCCAATTTTCACTAAACTTGATCGATATCATTTTACCCTCAACACGTTATTTTCTTTTTTTTAAGGCGTAAAATAACGGTAGAACTTTTTTTGAAATTTTTATAAAATATTTTTTCTCAAAAACTGTTTCATCGACTTGACAAAAAATTTTTAGAACTTCATTTAGTAAATTTTAGCAAATGGTTGAACAAAAATTTCCAAAATTTTGTTGGTTTTAGATTTTTTCAAAAACTGCTTAACGAATTTTGATCAACTTTTTTTATTTTTAAGGATTTTAATAAATTTAAATAAAATTTAGTTTTAAAATTTTTCTAATTTTTTTTTTGGGATTAAAAAAAATGTTCAAACTGTGTTCAACACTATCTACAAGATGTAGGAAGCATATAAGTATCTTATCTAAAAAAATTCGAATTCTGAAAGAACGGGTAATTTATTATTTTTTTTTTAATTTAATTATTATTTGCACAGTGATAAAAACCTAAAATCGGCGTACCAACATTTTTTCTTAAAAAAAATTATATATACATAATGTTGTTTTTTATGTTCCCGGTCGATTTTAGTTGGTCTCGGTTTTATGGAGCTTCTAACGTAGCAACAACGTATTGAAATTATTAAAACATTTTACTTAAACAATTCACTGTAGACGATGGCCATTTTTGTCAAGAAATCATTAAGTACAACGAAGTACATTTCGACTTGTCTGGCTTTGTTATTAAACAGAATATCCGCTATTGGGGCACTGAAAACCTTCGATTGATACACAAAAGAGCATTGCACCCTCGTAGAATAGCTATATGCGGCACCATTTGGTGCGGTGGCGGCGTCATTTGGCCAAAATTCTTTCAGGATGCCATAGGCAATGCTATTACAGTTATTGGTGACAGATATCAGTATATCTTGAAAATCTTTCTTCTGCCCGCATTGGATTTTTTCTGATTTCTTCACATGAGTGTACTTCATGGAAAAATGATTATCAATAAACCAACCACGCCCTTGACGCTTAAGGACAAAATTAGAAAAAAAATTGTTGAAAATTCTTTGAAATTGTTATCCAAAATGTGCTTAAAAGAGCCTATTTGTGTAGGCATTTTGATTGAAACGGAAGGTACACTCGTGCGTATGCGTACTATTTTATTTTATTGAATTGTCGACTTTTTTCTTCAATTTATTTACTTGCGACTTATAGGTACTATAAGGCAAGTTATGCATTCGTAAAAAAAATCGAACTCGAGATTTTGATCAAAGTTGACATTACGATGATAGCGAAGACCAAAAAAGTGTGTCTCGCAATTCTGTCTGTCTGTCTTTCTGTTCGACTACGACTAAACGGCTTGGCCGATTATAATCATTTTTTTAAAGTTAAGGCGCCCCAGCAGTTTAAATATTATTGTGTATACAAATTTTCAAAAATTTTTTTTTTGGATTTTTAAAAAAAATTCAATTTTTTTTTTTTTGAAAACTCAATATTTCGAAAACCCCATGCTCGATTTTTTTTAAAACTTTTTAAATAAAAGTTTCTTAAAATAATCTACAAGATATAAGAGAAAAATGTATTTTACCTAAAAATAACGGTACCCTCCATACAAACGTTAAAAAATGGTTTTCGAAAATCGTATTTTTCTCGAAAACGGTTCCGATAATTTTGCTTAATTTTTTTTTTTCAATTAACTTTTAGGATCTGTTATTTAATAAAAAAAAATGGAAAACAATAGATTACTGACTGTACCTACCATAGAACGATTTTCTAAAATTTTGATTTTCTCATTATCGGCATAACGGATTTTAATGAAATATTTTAGAGAGAAGCTTCTAAAAAGTTTAAAAAATTTTGCATTTCAAAACTTTAGGAAAAATATTTTTTTTTGAATTTTGGAAAAAAAAAATCTATTTTTTTTTTGGAAAATTCAATATCTCGTAAACGGCTCAATATTTTTTTTGTAAATTTAAGTTTTATTCGAAAAATAATAAAAATTTTTAATTGGTGTACCAACATTTTTTCTCAAAAATCTTTTAAAAATTTTGTATATAAAAGCTTATTTTTTTAAGAAACCACTACATAGACTTTTATAGTTTTTGTTCTTTCATAAACCTACATTTGCTTGAATCACATGGCATCCTATTTTTACTTCCAACTACTAAAGAAGTTGTTTTAGTCATTTAAAAAATGAGTTTTATGCTTATGAACAGTTGCGTTTTAATTACTAAATAAAGAGAAATTTGGGAAAATATATTCGTCGCCACGAATTACAATCTGATTGTTACGATCTGTCAAACTCTTTTTGTGTTTCATATTCCACATCCACACTGCAACGAATTAATTATTCTTGCACGGCTAACTTCAAAATCATTCTTGTTTTTAATTGGTATAATCATCGACAAAGAAAAAAAATGCTATTTGAAGGAAATGTCAAAATGGACGAATTCGTTCATTCATCGGTCATTCGCCTCTAGTGAATATCCCTTCATACTTTTACTTTATAGATACTTCGTTTTCACCTATGCATTTAGGTGGATTTACCATAAATCTTCTTTAAATCTCGAAGATTTACCATACAAATTTATTTCGTAAATTTAGGAGATTAGAAATAAATCTCGTTAAATTTTCATTGGATCAATTGTTCTTAAGTTCGAACTGGCCTATTTCCATATCGTGCTAAACTATCTCGATGATTTTATATCGTTTGGCACAAATGAAACTTTCTTTCTCGCGCTTCAAAGTTAATCTTCTTTTTGATCTTTTAGTGCGGTGAAAACACCACATAATTCTATTGACTTGAATCTCGGACTATCTTTTGGTGAAAACGTAGTATTAGTCTTGACCTTCAGATACCGTTTTGACTATTTTGTCAATTTTTTAAAATACATTCTGAGAGTTCGTGTGAATCTAGCGTAAAAACATACCATCTCTTTACGTTTAAAGTTATTAACTGTTTTACTTTTGGTTTAAATAAAAAATATCTTGTTTTAAGCTAATGTTTTTCTGAATTTTAAGTTAAGTGAACTGAAGCTTTTAAGAATTTAATTTTACATAGCTCAAAGAAAAATTAAAAAATCATATTAAAAAATTAGAAGAAATACAAAAATGTTGTTTTTCTTATTTCAATGTTCCAACTCTTACTCGACTCTAATCCAACTCAACCTATATGTATTATGTATAGGTACCTAACTTTTAATTTCAAATCTAATTCAATTTGACATGAAATTACTTTTTCAAGTCTGATAGTCTGTTAAAAGAGGTTTTAGAAATGATTTATTATACCTCGTTCATTCTTTCATCCATTTTATTAATCTTATTTCTTTTCGGTTCGGTAGCAGTTGATTTTTACGTTGGCACATTTATAATTGAGACGGATACAAATTTTTTAATTTAAATCAAAAGTGAATTCAACATTTTCTTCACAGTAACATTGCTACAAAAAAAATTAAAGAAAAAATCCAATACTCTTAGTAGTTTTGACATTTTTCACATTTTATCTTCAACAATATAATTACATTTACATGTTCGTTATCTTGCCCAAAACTGTCATTTCCTATCAATTTTCTAAAGTCTGTTCAAAGTTCATGTGAAAGCATTTTTGGTAAGTAAACGAACGCACCTATGTACCATTAACCCTTTACCTTAAATATTCAATATCTTACCACGGTAGGAGCTTAGAATCACAAGAACAAGTTCGTACGATGCAGTTTTAGATAGTATATTTCATATCTAAATGTTCCCTGAGAATCAGTTACTACGATAAAACGTTTGAATTTTTAATTAGCTAGGTACATTATCGCGTCTCAATTCTATGCACCAGCCCACGTACGTCACACACATGCTTTTCCGCACCATATAAAACCACTAAGTAACGGTCGCTGTCACAATGCATGTCTTTACCTGGCATTACGTAAAACGGTAGTCAATCCTTCAGAGTCAACATTTACATCGTTATTCTCTGGTCCAACAAATATTGACTTGTCTCGTTCAATTTCTGATTAAATTATCGCCCGTAATGACCGGCCGTCTTCTTAATGCCTGCAGTGCTGCAGCAACACCATTGCAGATGCATGTGTGACAGTGACAGTGGCAGTCAGGCATATCCAATCCAATTCACTGCCACTCTCCGTCTCCATCTCCACTAACCGGAGTCTTCATGATGAGTAAAAGTGTCAGTTTTACTGCTCGATATCGCCGATCGACGATAATTCCCAAGCGCAGTTCTCCGAGTTTGTTTATTTCGGATTCAGCGCTTTTATTTGGGTTAAGGGCTACTTTAACGTTCAGTATCTTTGTTTGTGTATTCTTATTCTCAGGTGACTAATCGCCAATCGGTGGTGCTGTGCTGAGCATTGAGCCCCTTTTGCCATCCAGTTTGTATGTCGTACGGATGCATGCATAGGCATAAGCGATTGCAGATACAAACCTACCTACAAGATACTCGTACATACGTACATATACCTACATAGGTAGATAGGACTGGTGTATGTTTATGCATTGATTCGGTTTGAAGAAACTGGTTATTGGAATCCATCTAACGACTTTTTTCGTTCTCCCTATATTTTCAAAACGAAGGAAAAAATAAGTCGCAATTTATATGTTCTAGGTGGGTTAGCGTTAAAGTGATACAGGTGTTCAAGAAATCAAACAAAGGTTCGGTGGATATTTTTTGTTCGTTACTTTTTTTTCTCTCGCTCTTTAATTTTTTTTTTTTTTTTTTTATTTTTTTTTTTTTTGAAACTGAAAATCTAAATGCTGCCAGGCTGCAACTTGCGACGATGGCTGTAGTGATTATTGCTGATTGAAATCCCCATTGTTGTTGTTAATTTTTTTTTGCAAATGTGAGCAGTACCTATACTTAGATAATATAACATGGAATTGTTGTCAGGGTTTTTGTTCGATTTTTTTTTTGTATCTCAGCTATAGGCCTGTAGGGTATTTTTGTAAGTGCATTCAAATATTATTTTTACAAGTTGTCATAGAGGTTTATTGGTTGTTGGAAAAGATATTGCATGAAGTGTGTTTAGGAAAAAAAAATATCTAAAGGCAGGTTAAATGAATTAGTTATACAAATTTGGAAATGCAAAAAGGTACTACCTACCTATCTTGATTTATTTGAAATCATGTAATCAGTAAAAGGCAGAGTTTAGAAAAAAAATAGATTCACATTTTGATAAAACATGCAATTGATCATTACCTGTCTAAGACGCCCGCAAAAATGTTCTAAGAACACTTGTGCAGTCATAAAATTGTGACATGATATTATTAGTCTTAAAATAAAAAAAGGATAAAAAGAAATTGTAGGTGTCCAATAAGCCCACTAGTGGCGCTGATGGAGCTAGACTTTTGAGAATTTAACTTAATAAGAAAAAACTCAAAAAATTGTAAAAAGAATAAAATAAAGACTTGATGTGTATGAATGAAGGGAAAGCAGTTCAGATTTTTTGATTTTTTGTGGTTTTTGAATATTTATCTGAACCTCATCTCTTTTTAAGAGATGTATTTTAAAGTCTGAAATCTTAAGACGTGATAGATTATATTTACATATTTATATTTTTCTTACAAAACTGGAGCTTAAACCTCCAGTAGTGAGGAAAGTTTCAGTTTAAATTGTCATTGCATGCATTGATTTTGGTCTTTCTCAATATAGGTACCAGAAAATAAACTGATAATTTTTGGATGCTACCTACTTCATAAATCATTCTTCCATCAACAACCATTAGGAATCTAGGTTTTTACTTGCGACGTTTACGTAGGTAGGTACTATAAGGCAATTTTTGCAATCGTAAAAAAATCGAACTCGATATTTTGATCAAAGTTGACATTACGCTGATAGCGAGAAAAAAGTGGGTTTCGCAATTCTGTCTGTCACTGTCTGTCCGTCTTTTTTACGGACAGTCTAAGCTATTAGATAGTATTTTCAATTTTTCCCCCACACGTTTTTTACGAAATTTTATAAAAAAAATTGTTCTTAAAAACTGTTCGACGGATTTAAAAACACAAAAAAATTACATAATTGAGTTTAAGCTAGGTAATGGTTGAAATTGTTTTTGTTAAAAATGGTTATTAAGGAGTACGGGGAGAGTACGATAACTTGGCCGCCAAGATTTGATTACGGGTTTTTGTAGAGGGGTCAAAAACAAGCACTTTTTACTACGGGAGGGGGGGTCTATCTCCCCCCGTTTAGGAGGTAGGGGCACTTTTAAAAAAATGGTTTAAATTGAAAAAAAAAAATATTAAAAAACAACGGCAACACCTACAATAAAGTGCTATACAGCCAGAAGATTGTTCTATAATCCTGCATTTAAATTAAATTAATTATGTCAATGGTTTTTGAGAAATTCGCATTTAAAGTCCAAATTTTGATAAAATAACGTGAAAAAAAAAGTTTAGACCGATTGTTTTCAAAATTGTGAAATAAAATTGTAAATTAGCTAATATGTGTTTCATGTACCTATCAGTTCTTAATGGAACACAAAAAACCGCATGGTTCTATATCCTCTAGTTTTTGAGAAAATCGAAAATTACCAAACCTTTTTTTTCTAGAAGTGCCCCTACCTCCTAAACGGAGGGAGATAGACCCCCCCTCCCATAGTAAAAAGTGCTTATTTTTGACCCCTCTAAAAAAATCCGTCATCAAATCTTGGCGGCCAAGTTATCGTACTCGTGCCAGGAGTACACCCTTGGAACAATTTTTTGTTTTTCTCAAAAATCAAAAAAAATATTTTGATCATTTCATGTATGCCAAGGCTCCACAAAAGTTTGAATATTGTTGTGCATTCAAATTAAAAAAATAAAAAATTTGGGTTTTTAAAAAAAAACTTTATTTTTGAAACAAAATTCAATATTTCGAAAACCCCACGTTCGATTTTTTTGAAACTTGATAAATAAAAGTTTCTCAACATAATCTACAAGATATAAGAAAAAAATTGAATTAACCCAAAAATAACAGTACCCACCATACAAATGTTGAAAAATGGTTTTAAAAAATCATAGTTTTCTCGAAAATGGCGCCTAGAATTTTGATAAAAATTTCTCCCCTTTCGATTAATTTTAATGATCTATAATTTAATAAAAAAATAATTAAGATATTACTAACTGTACCTACCATTGAACCATTTTTCAAATCTTGAATTTCTCATTATCGGCAAAACGGATTTTAAAGAAAATTTTTTTTAAAAGCTTCTAAAAAGAAGCTTTAAAAAAATATATTTTTTGAATTTTGGAAAAAAAACAATTTTTTATGAAAATTACTATATCTCAAAAAAAACGGCTCAGTATTTTATTTTAAAATTAAATTTTTATTCGTACAATAATAAAATCTTTAAATTGGCCTAGCAAAATTTTGTCTTCAAAATGTATTGAAAATTTTTTATACAAAAGCTTAATTTTTTAAGAAACCACTACAACGAATTATAATTTTTAGGGAGAGTACGATAACTTAGGCGCCAAAAATTGATAACGGATTTTTGTAGAAGGGTCAAATACAAGCGTTTTTTACTAGGAGGTAGGGGCGATTTTAGAAAAAAATGACTTCAATTAAAAAAAAAAATATAATAAAAAACAACGTCAACACTTACAATAAAGTATCTACTTTACCGGCTTTAAAAGCCAAAAGTCTGTTCTATAATCTTAAATTTAAATTAAATTATTTATGTCAATAGTTTTTGAAAACTTTGCATGCAAACTAAAAATTTTGTTAAAAAAAATAACAAAAAAAAGTTTAGACCAATTTTTTTTCAAAATTGAGAAATGAATTGCTTAATTAGCTTTTTGTGGTCAGTGTTACTATTAATTCGGAATCGAACACAAAAAACCGAATGGTTTTGTCCTATCTAGTCTTTGAGAAAATTGAAAATTACTAAAATTACTTTTTATGAAATTTTTGATTTTTGGTATTTAACTACGGTGATTTCAATTTGTGGATTATTGTTAATGTGGTTCATTTGTAAGTAAAGTACAGCAAATCATTTAGGGTTACCAAGAATGCACCGAGAGGAGGTAGTATTGCATGGTATTTCGCGTCTCAGTCAGTCAGTTTGTGAGTAAATCAGGTGTTACTTAAAAATAGTCAAGTCAATTTTTCAATGTTCAAAGTATTAAAACCGTGTTTACAGGCATTTTGATCACAAAAGAGATAATTTTAGCAAGCACCTCACAAATCTCTAGCCAATATTGGGCCCATGCAAAAATGTGCCGATAGATTGGTTTACTGTATTCTTACAATTTTTGTCACCTTTTTTTAAAAGCTTTTTCAGAGCACCGCCACATCCAACCGAACTTGAAATTTGTATATTTTTCTACCTTTATCGGTAAGTTGGAACACAGTGGGGTAGTTGACGTTTTAGTTGGAATTGGACCAATTTCTTCTAAGAACGCGATGCTTTTGAAATATTTTTTTTTAAATATTGAAAAATTATTTAATTTAGGATGAAGTAGTGGATGCTTAGTCGCCATTCTTAATTCAAAGAAAAAAACACTTCACTCTTACAAAGGTTGAATAACGAATGACCTTGGTAAACAATAACCTGTACCACATTAGCATTAAAAATGTTAGACACAAACAATAAACATACATATTAATTAAGGAATTATATAAATTTGCTGTATTCGTACACTAGTACCTAGGTAATGTGAATTTTTCATAATGTATTAAATTTTCATGTCTGAACATTTTAAATGTGCAACTTTGGGCTACGTACATATATTTAGTTGACATTGGATATAGGCCATAGGGTAAATTCAAAGTTTCCTTAAATCCAGATTCTGTAAATGCAAAAGAAACCTTGCATACACTCAACCTCGCACCTACCCCAAATCCTATAGTGTGCCCAAGCAGGGTGGTTGCAGGGGGGCAGGATGCCCCCCCATACATACCTCACCGTTTATACGCCGTAATGCGTATAAGCAAGCAGAAAAAACAAATATCCCATAAAAAAGTAGTTTTAGTTATTTTCAATTTTCTCTAAAACTAGACGACATACAATCATCTAGTTTTCAGTCTTTGAATAAAAATAAATTAGAGTAACGAAGTTTAGGAAAAAATAATAATATATAACTTTGCAGTTTTGAAAAATTAAACTTCAAACTTTTTTTTTATGTTTTTTTTCCCAAAATTTTAGTTTAAAACTCGTTTTTTCAAAAACTGTGCATAGACTCCACTTGATTTGAAAATTATTTAATAGATCAGTGTATTGGCTTTAAAAAAAGGCATAATACTTAATTGTAAGTGTTACCGTTATTTTTTAATATTTTTGTTTCCATTTTAATACCTTTTTTATAAAATTGCCCCTCCCGCCCAAACGGGGCGAGATAGACCCCCCCTCCCTTAGTAAAAAATGCTTGTATTGAACTGTTCTACAAAAAACCGTTATAATTTCTTGGCGCCTAAGTTATCGTACTCTTGCCTAATTTTTGTTCTTGCATGAACTAATATTTACTTGAAACATAATGGCATCATGTGTTTAGCTTCAACCACTAAAGGAGTTGTTTTAGTCATTTAAAAAATTAATTTTCTTCTTTTGAACAGTTTTTCTGTAATAACATTTATTTTTGAAATTCTTAGTCTTTTACATAAGAGCGAGTTCATACGACCCAGTCGTGGACTTTATTTTAAAATGAGAAAACGGTAGAAACTGGAAGAACGTCTTTATCAGGTTATTTTTTTTTTAACTTAATAAAAAAGCGAAAAAATTCTTTAAACACTTTTGTTTTGTATATTCCTATGTCTAATCAGTTCTTGATAATTACAGATGGTTACACAATATTTATTATTTTATAACTAAAATTAAAAAAAATATTAAATTTTCGACCGTGACAGGACTCGAACCTGCAATCTTCGGATCCGAAGTCCGACGCCTTATCCATTAGGCCACACGGTCATGTTTAAGAACGAGTCAAATTACGCACAAAATCTAAGAACAGATAAGAAATAATGGCTGCTTATCTAATTTGTATTCTAACAAGAAATTAAGTTTTGAAGTGTTCGCTGCTAAAATGACGTCATTCAAGCAGAGAACCATTATACATTTTGTTTTTGAAAAGAAATTGGGTGACAACTGTACATGCATATATGTATGTAGGTACCTACCTACAATTTATTTTTATTTTTTTATTAGTCACATGGAAATGAAAATTTGTATAAGCTTAATAAATATTAGTTTCTACATACATGTGTAGTGTATGTATTACATTTTATATGGATTAAAACCTATTTTTGACCAATTAAAATGTTAAGTTAAGCAAGCATAGCATTTCTTACCTAAAAATAATCAAAAGAAAATTTTAATGAATAGCTTCAATATGTGTGGTCCATATATATGTACCTCCCTACATATCTATATTATTTAATTTATTACAATCAATTACTCGTAGTTCCAGTTATGTCTCCAAAAGAGACGAACATTTTACCTTCATTCAATACCTTTTTTGACCATAAAGATGCTACGATTAAAAGTTAGTTGGGTATTTAAAGTTAGTTAGGTATTTAAAGAGTTTTTCAATTGGCGCGGGTAGATTTTGGCGGCCATGTTAGTTTAGTGACATTGTAAAATCTGTTCTTATTTATTATCACCAAATCACCACGGCAAGTAACACGATTAAGAAGCACGTCTATGTGATAAGACTTTATTGTCAAAATTAGTATTCATTAGTACGGTTGACGTGGTGGCCCTTCACAGTCGACTCTTAAAAGTTTGGTGGATCGAATTTGAGACAACCGGTTCAGTAATCAATCAACTAACATTCGTACGTCAAAGGAACGCAAGATCAACCGAGAACATTGCTGCGGTCCTTTAAAATGTACAGTAGAGCCAAAGGGGATTCCTCGTCTTGCACAAGAACTCGGCGTTTAGCAGACTACAACTTGTAAAATTTTGCGTTGGGACTTAGGACTTCATCCGTACAAGATCCAAACGATCCAAAAGCTCAAATATCAGGGCCATATAGAAGCAAGTCTATTCAAATAAACCACAGCGATGCCCTTAAAGTGAACATAACATAGTCCATCGCTCAAATTCAAACGGATCTATGCGGAAGAGTAGTTGAAAATTGAACCACTCGGATCCGTGGCACTGTAAGACGCCAAGGCGGGTATTTGAACGATGTGATATTCCATACATAACGGCATACATGAGCCTTTCAAATAAAAAGAGAATTTTGTTAATACCTAACACACAGCTTGATTTATTCCATTTCAACATTTAACCGCCCTTAATTCAAAAAACCCTTTAGAAGGGAAGTTAAGATATTGACGGATCAAAGACATAATGGAATCATTACATAAATATGTATTGACCACATAGCAATGCATTTGTACTCATAAAAATAATATGTACTGTGTTCATAGCCGTATATGTACCCACTACATAATATAACTAGTCTATATGTCTATGTACTCACTACATATTTATAAAATGAGAACATTAAACCTGTACTTAAATCACTTTCAACGCATTGCTAATTTTGGTTGAAGCTCAATATCAATAAAAACTTGTCTTATGAAGACGTAAAAATAATTTGGTAGCTTCAATAATTCTTAACATAAAAAAGATATCTGATGTATCAGTGTAAGTATGGTACCAAACATGTATATGTAATTATTTTTTTTTCGAGTTTGAAATAAAAACAAATAATGAAGTGACATTGAACCCAGTCCCACCTTTACTCACACAGTACACTTCTTCCTGAGTAATTCTCAGCGAGAATGTTCCTTATACGAAAGCAGTTTCGTTCGTGCACTAATCTTAACCTTAAACTTCTAACAGGTAAATATATTACAACTCCTTATGTTCATGAACAAAAGTTGATTGCGTAACGCAGGTGGCCTAATCTACCCGTCATTTGACGCAGAGCCTGTAAAAACATCCAAGAACAAAGAAATAATTCTATTCTCCACATAAATGCACCTCCCATATTATATTATTCCCCATAATTCAAGATTAGGGTTAACACAAAAGTTCCATCGAGCGATTTCATATTTTTCCTGTCCCAGACTTGGGTTCGGGTATCTCATCCATTTCTTCCATCCAAAAGAACTCCAAATCTATTTTGATTTTTTTTTTTTGGTTTACTACTTTACGTCTGGATGAGTTTTCCAGCGAGCCAAATGTGATTCCCACTAATTTACCTTGTCGCCCACTACCACTCTACGTTTATGCTGCTACTGGTCTTCCATTACACGAACTCATTATGACTGTTGCAGGTGTCAAATCACTTTTCAGTAGACAAAAAAAAAAGTTAAAATAAAAACGGGAATTGGAGGGATTCGGTTGCTTCGACGTCTCTAATCGACCGAAGGGCTCCCTCTATCTCTCTCTCAGCAAGCCAAACTCCCAACCACACACCAGCTCCCAAATCCAGTAAAACTTGATTTGACTTACCAACCTCTATACAACTGGTACCTCTGCATCGTCCCGTTCTTTCAGGTTGCATGATTTATGTTGATTTTTGAGAAGAAATACGAAAAAACGCCCGAAATGGACATTTAATGGAATTATTCATGGCGAATAAACCCTTTTCATTAGGAACGCATCATTGCACATGAATTAAATGGTGGTTAAGTACAGTTCTATAATCCAATAACCGCAAGTGAATGACATTTTGAATATAGGGAGCTGATGATGGCGATGGTAATGGTGCTGCTACCGCCACGCCTGCAGAACAATCTCTAAAATGAAGCAAACGTTCTATGGAAGTAGGGAAATTGACACCGCCACTGGTGGCTGCCGAGCCGAGACACTCTTGCTAGGTTAGGTTTTGTGCATAGGCTACAAAATGTTGGATAGGTTGAACCTACGATTAAGGGGACTTCAGGACCGCATTTTCAAATGGAATCTTTCGATTTGGGTAAAATTTGAAAGCAGTCAACTTTCATAATTAAATGTGGGGCTAAAGGGCCCCCTTATAGAAAGCTTTGCTTATCCTTAAAGCCATCAAGTTTCTTATGTGACGACGTCTATTATTTGATATCGTCTTTTGGAAACTTCATTCCTCTTTAATGGACACAGCAAAAAGTAAAGTGTTGTTTCTTTTGAAGCCTAGGCCCTTGGAAACTATGAAGCGGTCCTGACTTCTTAAGCTACCAACGCACCGATTTAACCACAGCTTTGCGTTATACGCCCGTGTGCATAGTCTATAAGTAACTAGAGAAGTTTGGTTAGCCAACACACGAGTCCAACCAGTTTAGATTATTTTTTTTTCTATGTCCAACTGGCAGCTTCCATAGCTAAGGTATAGGTACATGCGATCCAATCCATAGTTAAGAAGAGCAGGTGTTAGATATCTATCCAATCGGCAGTTGAATTGGAGCCACATTGAAAACTTAACTAGTACCTTGGGTCTTAAACTTGTACTTCTATAGCATATGGAGAATATGGAGAAGACACACTTTGTCAATTTGTAGCACTCAAAGTATCGGAGAAGCCAAAGCAAATTATAGTATCTATCCTCAATTCGCATCCAATGGAGGGTACGTGCCCCACCAATTGAAGTAACATCATAGAATTGAGTTTGAGAGATCAAAGTCAGAGATTATTATCTCAAGTAGGGCTCATCTCGTTGTCTATTCATGTGGCATCATGGACTGAAGATATTATTGTTGGTTGCGTTGCATGATGCTGTATAGCTCTGTACGTACGTACGAGTATGTGCAACACGCTAGGCGTCTATATTGATGCGAATAGTTTATCATTATTTGTAATTACACAGACATTTAACTGGTGTTTTCCACGATGGCTACCGAGGAAACGCGAGTGAACGAATCAACTTATTTTCCAGAGCCTCGCTATTTTGAGCCTTGAGCTACTGTGCGATTAGTGGATGGGCATATAGGTGTAGCGAGAGTGTGTGTAGGTCTAGGTAGGTATTAACAAATAATAATATTTATGTTGCAGTTTATTTTTTGTTTGCTATTTGGTATGGCGGGGCTATTAACGCCAAGAAATTGTATTGGCATCTTGATGTACCTGGCAGATGTTTTGGTTCGACCTTTTTGACTTATATGCAGCAAGTTCAGGTTCAAGTGAAAGAGATTAAGTTTTACTTTAAGGTTGATGTTAAGATTGTATAAGTGAGAATTTTAGCCTTTTTGGTTATTGCATATAATTTTTGATAAGGAACAACTGCGTTTATCAGATTTTACTATTTAATGTGTTTGTGTGAGACCTAAGCTAAGAATTCTCAAGCAACGAAATTTTGCTAAAATCATCAAATCGCCTGTTTTTGGCAATAGAATGTTCAGTAGAACGGTTCTTCAATATTTTTGATGTATATCTGGAAAGCTAAGCAGATTTTGATAATATGTCTGAATTAACTTTTTCTTAGAAAATGTATGCTCTTAAGAAATTCTATACAAAAATCTACCTTTTAACAGAATATTTACAAAAGTAATAAAAATTTAGAATTTTAAAAATTTGTACTTATAACTTTGTTGCACAATCATAGGAGCACGACATAACTTAATAAATCACAGTGCATGCTGATTTATTATAAGGTTTTGTGTTGGTTCGAAGTGTCTTTAAGTCTTTAATTTTAAAAATGAATGTTTGTACAGTAAAAAACATGTATGACCATAAAATTATTTTTTTTTAAATGACTTAAACAACTCCTTCGGTAGTTGGAGCTAAAAGCAGGATGCCATCTGATTTCTAAAGAAAATATCAGCTTATATGTAAGAACAAATATTATAAATCGTTTTTGCAGTTTTTTTTATTAAGCTCTTAAGTATCTACGTATATATACAAAATTCTTAAAACATTAAAAAAAAATTTTTGGAATGCCAACTTTAAATTTTTATTAATATACGAATACATACTTACAAATTTAATCGTTTTTTTTTTCAAAAATTCAAAAGATATTTTTTTTATGGTTTCGAAATACAATTTTTTTCAAAAATTTTAAAAGCTTCTCTATAAAAAATTTCATTAAAATACGTAATGCCCATAATGAGTAATTTGAAATTCGAAAAAATTGTTCAATGGCAGTAGGTTCAGTCTGTATACCTTAACTCCAAAATTTTTTGTATTGATTTAAAGATCTGAAGAATTAATTGAAAGACAAAAATGTTATCAGTATTCTTTGTGCCGTATTCGAGAAAAATGCGATTTTCTAAAACCATTTTTTAACACTTGTACGGATAGTAGTGTTATTTTGTGATAAAATTAAAATTGTTTATCCTACAACTCATAGATAGTGTTGAAAAACTTTTAATTGTCAAGCTTCAAGAAAATCAAGCATGTGGTTTTTGAAATATTGAATTGTGAAAAAGGTTAATAAAAATTTTCCTTCAAGGTATCACTAAAACTATCAAAAAATGAAAGCCATTCTTACTATCAACCACCTTATACATATATATGTATGTATGAATAAGTTGCGAGTATGAAATGAATTTTATTCATTTATTTCTTTGTAAACTTTTTTTTTATATTTTTCATTAAAAAAAAACAGATTTAAGTAGGTATGACAATTTGGTGAAAAAATTAGATCCATTCTTCTGTTTTTTTACTTGCGATATAGGTACTATAGGGCAAGTTCTGCATTTGGAAAAAAAGTCGAACTCGAGATTTTGATCAAAGTTGACATTACGATTATAGCGAAGACGAATAAAGTGGGTCCGGCAATTCCGTCTGTCTGTCTGTCTGTCTGTCTGTCTGTCTGTCTGTCTGTCTGTCTGTATGTCTGTACCTCGATCTAGAGCCTAAGCCACTGGACCTATTTTCTTCAAACTCGGTAGTTATGAGTCTTCGGTGATTCCCTAGAGGGGAAATTGAATTTTTTTTTTTAGCTCTAAAACTAAGGGTACCCCCCATACACCCGTAATGCAAAATCTTATTTATCTCGAAAACGGCTCTAACGATTTTGATAAAAAAAATTAGTTGTGATATTATGGACATAGACTACGTTTTGGTAAAAAAAAATTTGGGGCAAAATGTTATTAACGGTACCTGTCATAGAACCGTTTTTTTTGATTTTCGACTTTCTCATTAACGGCTCTAACGATTTTAACCAAAAATTTTCAGCAGGAGTCCCCCTAAGTTTAAATTAATATTGTATATAAAAATATTCGAAAAATTATTTGTTGGGTTTTTTTTGGAAAAAATTTTTTTTTTGAAAAAATTTTTTTTTTGAAAAATCAATATTTTCAAAACCTATGAACGATTATTTTTTGAAATTATTTCCTAAAATCAATATTAGTAAATACTTAAAATTCGCATCCTACATTTTTTTCTTGAAAAATTTTAAAGAAATTTCTTATATAAAAAATTTATTTATTTAATAATAAAACGGTTTTTTAAAGTTTGTTTGCATAAATTCATACTTTCCCAGAAATCAGACGGCAATTTCATTTTAAATTCATGTTTTATATTTATAAAATGTATCTTAAATTCCAAAGTACTTTTACATAAGAGCAAGTTCGTGCGATCCAGTCGTGCATTTTATTTTATTTGCGAATGCATTCACCACATCTTCAGGTTTAACTTCGATTTATTTGTGAATGTTCAACAAAGCTAATCCTTGGAGACTGGTCTCAGTTGTTGTGGCCCTCAGCCACGTTTTTAAACATCTCAAAGTTGAAAATGAACGTTCTGGCTAAGCAGACTTCACTGGTAGCTCACAACGAACTTCAAATGTTTTTCTTAAATGAGGATACAAATTCCGATTGCAAAATGGAAGCGCCGCTAGAACAGTCTCTGGTATTGCACTTTCGTTTTCATCCTTCCACATTTGTTTCCATATCTAAATAAATATTGAAATAAAACTACTTTTAAAAACTTTGCGTGTTATATAAACCCCTTTCACCAATATTGTCTAAACATTTGCAACAGCTGTTTTTTAAAGAATAAAACTTTATTTTTCAAGTTTAATGACAAAAAACGAATTTTATCGAATAAATTGAAGTAATATTTATATAATGTATATTTATAGAATTTTCTTTTATAATTTAAAGTACCACAAGCAGTTGTATTAGCTACTACAATGAAAAAGACAAGTTAAAATTTTCAAAGGAAATTCTTTTAATAGGTACGAATTATTATTTGGGTGTTTTCATAGTGTTTGGCTAAACTCTTGTTTTACTTAACTATAGTTAAAATAAGATCAATTAATACAAATATTCTAAACGTCAAAAATAGTGCATGAAATATAAAAAATATTAGTTGGTCTTTGTTTTGTTTGCCCAAAAAAAAACTGAGGGATGTTTAGCTAAATGCTGCTAATAGGATTTTTAGTTTTAGTGTTTTATTTTAAATTAGTTGGTCACTCTAAAATGTAACAGAAAAAGAGACGATAATGAGACAGTGCTTTACTTAGTATTATGTTTACAAGTGTGGTATATTCAGTTGTTTGAACGTATGTGGTATGCCCGATTGCATAGAACTTTTTTTTTAGAATCTGTGAATACTTAGATTCGTTTGAAATGTCAAACAAAATCTATATGACGGTTGGTATTAACAAATGATTTTATAACATTATACATACCTACCTTCTTATAGTTTTTCTTTAAATTAAAATTAAGCCCCTCTCTGGGGGTGGCCGCACAGTGCGTCGATTGTATGCAGGTAGTGGAAAAAATCTATTTTTCAAAATCAAGATAACTGTGATCAAAAATTGGTTGCTAAATGTAATAAATAGGGGATTTTATTCAATTTTAGGAATTTTCACGCCCCCTACCACGCCCATTTTTGGTAATAAATTGGTTACATGAAAACTTCTAGTACGATAGTGATTTTAATTATTAATATTCTGGTCGGTGAAGAAATTATGAGTTAAAATAGCGAAAATTTCGCCCACTGACCCGCCCACTTTTGCTATAAAATTGATTTTTTTTAAAAAAATTCGTATGATATTGAAAAAATTTACAAAATTAATGTGTTTGATAAGAAAAATTTATTTGAACAAAAATCCACCCACTGCCACGCCTACAATTGTAAAATGATTAGTTAGAAGCCAAACATTTAAAAAATTTGATGATTATTCGATATACAAAAGTTGTAATATTTTAAAGGTTAGTAGGAAAATATACATTTTTTCAAAGCACAACGACCACTGAATATATCGCATAAAAGATCTTGCAAAATATAATGGATGCTTTTATTGTTGACAAAAATAATTGTTCAAAAAAAGTAATAACAAAAAGAAAAACCGAAAAATAAAAAATTACGAAAAAAGATCACTATCCGAGTCTTCGAGTGTATAAGCGATGGAAGTGACAACGTTTATTTATTTCTGAGCAAGTTGTTGATGCGTGTCTTGCTAAGATTTTCTGATCTTCAGTTTCTAAATTTGATTGCATATTTAATTTTATATCCATAAACTGCAATACACCAGGTACTGGGGCTGTTGAGTTGAAAAACCAAACATCAAAAAGCTCTCTGTTTGAACACATTCTGTAAAAAATGCTCGTAAACAAACACTTGTTGCAAGAAAAAGTGCAAGTTGTTGCAAAAAAAACTTACTTTTTTTAAAAGATATGATTGTTTTCTTTCTTTAAATAAAAACACTTTTTTCCCATATGGCACCACACAAAATATATGACTTATCAAAGTCAGTGCTTAACACGAAAAAAGAAGCTTTGAATTGGACTCTCAAAAAAAATTTAAATTTACATGTAAAAAAAAAAATATGCAGTTAGAAGAACTATATTTTCTCTCCTGATTGTGAGGATAGCGAAAAAAATATCGTATGTCCTTTTCTTTTCTTCAGTAAAGGGTCTTTCAACCGGTAAGTACAAATCCTACAAATCACTATTTGTTATTTTGCTGATCTTCTGTCGATCTCTGACAACAGAAAATTGAACTTTATCATAAATAAACTGTCGATTCATTCATTTAGACTTATTACCTTGAATTTGGCATACTTGCTTCACATTTTTGGCACATTTTTTTTTTATTTTTTTCCACTAGTCGCCGCACTGTGGGCCGTGGCGCGATGGATGTGTGCTCGCCTGTCAACCTCATGATGACAGGTTCGATCCCTGCCGTCGTCTATGTCGCTTTAATTCCATTAAAAACCTTCTAAAAATTGTCATCAATGGGTTGCTGGTTTACTCATTTCATGTTGTTCAGGCATAACACTAACAACATGTAATTGAGTTAAACTAGTATGCCCAACAAGGATGAACACGAATAAAATAATGTGAATTATAAGCGATATAGAAATATGACACGGCATTTCTCCGCTTTAGCTCAGCCGCCATCCCTGGAGATAAAAATATCCGAGACAACCACCAACAGTCTCAGAACATCGTGCCACACATCTTTCCTATCCTTCTTTCTCTTCATTAACTTCACGCCCGCGCTGTGTTGAAACATTTAAAGGGTAATAATAATCCCTTGAGCGCGGGTAGATTATAAAAAAAAAAAAAAAATTAAGCCCCTCTCTGCGTACGCCACTGTACCATATCTCAAGTAAAAATATGTGGAGTTGGAAGTAAGGTCTATTTTGAACAATTTTTTTTTTATCGTAAGCTGTTACTTGGTTTCAGAATTAATACATGACCAATTTTTTAAAACAAAGAAATTTTTTTTTGAATTTTCTACATTTAAGTTTAATACATATTTTTTATTTTTTTTTTGTTTAATGAAAATAAATTTTCTTTTAAAAATGGTATAACCATTCTTTTTGAACATTTCCATATGTTTGTAGATGTGCGTAAGTATGTCGATGCGAGACCGTTGAAATAAAAAACGACCGTTCTTCTTAACATCTACTTTTATTCTCATCTTCTTCAGTTATCTAACAATACCTATTTACTCTGTACACCATTAATTTAGTACATAACTTTCTACTGTACAGTAGGAACCAAAATCATTTTAAAACAATTCAAATTGTAAAGGTTGTGTGTTTAGCATTCTAAACCAAACAAAAACGTTTTATGATGAGTTGGTGGGTTGACTCGACACGAGTCCCCACATGTTAATCCATTATGTGTTTTTATTCTTTTTAGTAGCTATGGTTAGCTAAGCATTTCGATTTTTGTGTAGGTATTCACTATTGTACTTTTTATGACAGGCCCTTTAATTTTCGTGTCTGAATCTTACAAAGTAAAATGGTCTTATATTCACAAATGGATCTTATGAAAGGAAAATGTACAAAAGCATGAACTCCATTTTTAAAGTTTCTAAAACAACTCGTTTTTTAGTTTGAGCTTAATGAATGATCGCCTTGGATGTAAGCTTTAAGAAAATTTATGGAACAAGAGACATTTTAAATTGTTTAAGAGGAATTTTTAAAAATATTGTTTCATATTTAAGATTTTTTTTAGAAAACCTAAATTGGGTACACCCGTTTTAAGTTGAATTCATTCTACAAATAAAAATTAAATTTAAGAAAAGTCATCAATCCTATTGTGAAATACTAAATGGAATTTATTTCCTTAAGTTTAAAAAATATTTTTTACCTTCGATAAGGAATGTTCTTTAAGATCTTTATTGTTTTCTTTTTAATTCAAAAAGCATATTTCTAAAAATTCTGATAAACAAAACCTTCTATTTAAACTTTCTAGTAAATTCTGGAAAAAATAAAGGTGACTAAATCAGTGATACATTTTTCAGAACTTTTTTATTCAATTTTAAGTTAGGTCTTATGAAAAGAAATTTTTTTAAATGGTTTTAATAAAGTATGTTGAACAGTTTTTGAGAAAAAAATTTAATAAATTCGAAAAAAGATCAAACGTCTACGACAATTATTGTTACTTTTGGTCTAAAGAGAAGAAAAAACAAAAAACATAATTATCAAAAACCCATAGTTTTCAAATCCTTAAACTTTTAAATCTATCTACTGACCAGTTTAGATAGACAAACAAAATTCTGAAACTCATTGGCGCAAAATTTTAAACAGCTCATTATTAAGGTAATATTATGATACTATGTACTTACATATTTCCTAACTGTTAAGTAGCTTACTAACTTATTCTTAATTTAAAGATTTTCTAACTAATATCGTACTATAGAAATTTTTTTAATAAATTCCTTCTGAACGCACCTAAGACACTGACAGTTCGTGCAAAAATCTAACCTATTTTGACGTTTGTAATTATCGAAGATTCATATGAAGTTAGCACGATACTAAAAAATAAAACAGGTATTCAATGAGTTTAACTTAAATATGAGGGTAGAAAACGTATGATGCCATATTCGATTAAAATTTGCAAAATCGTTGATTTAACCTAGTTTCATACTAAAACAGCTTTAACATCATACTAATTCAACTAAAATTTTGCGCAATTTTGTCCATCTAAATATAGCATAATACCGCAGTTATAGACATTTCTGAACAAATACCAGTGTACTGATAAAATATACTAATCGAAACTATCCGTTTTTGTGTAAATTGATTCAAAATTTTGTGACGAAATCAATGGTAAAACCGGAATTATGGTATAAATTAAAATTTTACATTTGAAAAAATATTTGTTCTGTAAATTGCGGAGCGATCACACTTTGGAATAGTGAAGGCAAAGTATAACAAAATAAATACCAACGAACACACCCTCAAGCATGCCAACATAATTTTTTTCGGACACCTCCGACGTTTCAACATCCGAAACTGCATCTTCACTAAAATATTCTTTTCAATAAATAACTTATTTTTCTTCACTAATCGTTTGTTGTTGTTTTTCATATTATGTTTTGCAATGCAGCGTATTGACTGGATTCCAGGAAACTTTCTCATGTGGTTCATGAATATTTACAAAATTATCAAATTTTACCGGAAAAGTTTGAAAGA
Source organism: Chrysotoxum bicinctum (assembly GCA_911387755.1). Lineage (NCBI taxonomy): Eukaryota > Metazoa > Arthropoda > Insecta > Diptera > Syrphidae > Chrysotoxum > Chrysotoxum bicinctum. The sequence goes on from OU426990.1 coordinate 30,048,559, forward strand.
TCTCAATAATAGTAAAAAGCTTACTAGTTTTCTGATTTGTTCTTAATACAAAAATTATTTTTGCTTTAAAATTTTAGTTCAACTTATCTCTTTGTTCAAAATTTGAACAAAATTCTTCGAGCCATTAACCGATTAATTAAAACATAAGACAACTTTTAAAAAGATTTTAAAATCTGTTCATTTTTCTCGAAAGTTTTTTTTGCAATCACTTTTTAATCAAAATCTTTAAAATGATTTTCGATAAAATTGAAAAATAAACCCAAATTTGTTGTATGGCAGCTAGGTGAGCTACATATAAAAATTGATTTTCTTTTCTAGGAAATCACATTAAAATGCTCTGTTCAATGTACAGTACACGGACACAAATACCGATTGACGTTATTATGATACAACCTTTTGCAACTTGTCCATTTTCATTGTCTTTGGTCGGAGATATAGAAAGAGTTTTGATGGTTAATTTCTGAACTATCTTTTAGATCAGGCATTGATCTCGGAATAACAAGCAAAGTTTAATGGAAATTACTAGAAGTAAAACCGCGCAAAGTCCGGCGAAGCGCGTAGAGTGATTTCTTCTGCCCCATTGTGCACTCGTCCCAAATAATAATTTTTCGCGATTTAAGGAAGAATTTTCTTTTGCTGCAAGTTGATGTTTTTTTCTAGTTTAAATTCAACAGAAGCTTGAGTGTGTAGTGCGTCTGACGGTCAATAGTGTAAATGCAATTTCCGACGATATCACTGTGAGTGCTATGCATTCGCACCGGCCTCATTATCAAATTGATGAGCAAACTCCTTTTGTAGTTTATACGAGTATATGCAAAATATGACCCAAAATTTCCCAAAAAAAATAATTTAAAGATTCCTTGAGAGTTTAATTTAAATCATTGAGACAACTTCCAAAAGGCTTTAGGTACCATACTGCAAAAAGATTGACGTATCCGTTTTTCGTTTGAGAACTATAGTCAAACAGATTTACAATCACATTTCAGTTAGGTCAAGTTAGGACATAATCTCGAGAAAATACTTTGCCGTCATACCTACAAACAAACATATTATATAATTTGGGTACTATATATTTTAAAATAAAGAAACCATTAAGTATAATATTTTTGTCAACATTTTGCCAAATGATTCCTGGAAAGCACGTGTTGCGAGTTACAAAACAAAAGGTCCACATTTCATAAAGGCATACAGATTTTATAAGTACCTTTTCAAGTGCCTAGACACTCTTACCCTTTAAACGCTCCTTCGAAAAAGTGAAATTCAAGACAACCATAATGATTACCATAACTTCTGTCATTTGGCAGTCACTTAACATGATGAGTCTTTATGGAAACCAAAACACAATAACTCTCCGTTGGTCCGGTCCGCTCCGGTCTTTGGAATAAATCGTGTCGTCCTTGTTCCTGACCTCGATATATCATTTCGACACACTTGAGATCAGAAAATATATTTTTCTTTATTTTCTGACACATGTCCAGTAAGGCGTTGTCGCCAAATTTTTTTTTCTGAACCCATAAGGCACGGGACAATGCATTTTATGCATTTATAATTTCGTCATGCCCCAGTTATGGCATGGTGATGGCCCTAAACTAATATGCGTAACGACTACGATGTTGACGACGTAATCTAATACCGCTTTAAATTGTCCATAAACTATTTGGGAGATTATGGAACAGAGGAAAATCCCAAAAAAAAAAAAAAGAATTGAAACAGGCAGGCATCAAGAAGTCAAGGCACGTCTTTCTTGAATCTTTTTAACACAATATCCAACACTCCTCTGAAGGGCAATTCTGGTGATCAAGATGATGATAATTGTATTTTGATTTTTCATTTAATTGGATGCAATTTGAAGGTTCTTAATGTTTTCTGTTGGTATTATTTCCTTATCTCCCAAGTCTTGATGGACTTTCAGCTGCTGCAATACGATTAGGCGAAGACGACGACGACGAGACGATGGATTTTCAAATCTCAAAAATTTAAAACTAATCACGAACACAAAAATGAAGACTAAGAAGACACAATTTGTTGCACTTATAATTGGAATAATATGTTGCTGCATGCTGTCGACGACCGCGACCCAATGCAACCATATGGGGTTGGGGTTAATTATTATTTCTATCGCACTTTATTAGGGTGAGATAAGTTTGTATTTAATTTTCTTGTCAAAAAAGGTTCCTTTAGATTTTTAATATTTAAATTAAATAAAGAAAATTCAAAATTGTGTATTCACTTCAGTTTTGGGAGTTTTCTAAATGGATTTCGAACTGACTTTCTTGTTCGAAAATTTATTGAAAATATGTTCGATATCGAAAAACTCCATCTGATATACTTATTTTTTTTAACAAATTCAAATTTTCTGAGGAAGTTCCAGCTTATGATGTTCTTTTAAATTCAGTAAATTTCTTCATTAGTAAATTATGCTTAGGGCAACAAATATTAACCATTGATTTTTGTATTCGAAAAACAGAAGTTCGAATTTTGTTCATTTCGAAATTTAGAGAAATAACTTTACTTAACTTCAAACTGGGTATTTTGGTCATGTTTTGTAAGAAGTAATGCAAAATGTGACAAATGTCATTATTTATGACATTTTTAGCCATTATTTGCCATAATCGTGCTTAATGATAACAACTATGTGCAAAATACCAAACTACTGTCATTTTGTTACTCCGTTTGAACGCGCTTAAGGTGTTAAAGATAACTTCATAAATGTCAATTTCTTCCCAGCAGACAAACAGTGAATGTAGTGTTAATTCTATAGGGTAAGTTAGAATTCTTCAACAACAAGATTTTCATATGTTTTTTTTCATATTAAAATCACTTATAAATTGAAGTGACTCCAGTGCATTGATGCATAACTATTACGCTCCTTAAGCGCTAAGCAGAGGCAGCAACAACTTAAAAACTCGAAATGTCTTTGTTTACAATCAATTTTTATTTTTGTATAGAACACCCGACTGCGACTCGATCCATAGCAGTGGCGGCAGCAGCGTGCTAAGCTCGCTTAAATGAGATAAAAAATATTAATTTATTCAAACACAATACTGCGTGGAAGGCCATAAACCCTTTGAAACAATTTGTCGTTTTTGGATTTTCAAAAAATTGATAAAAAGAAATAACGACAACCTCAAAACAACGACTATAAGATACAAAATCTTAAAGAAAACCAAATTGATATTCCTAAGTAGGACAAACGCTTAAAGTTGGGGGCCATTGGGATTGTTTTTATCGTGAATTGAGGAGCGCAGAGAGGTGCGACTGTGGGGGATTGTCGCTGCAGTTGCATTTTCGTTTCTTTTATTATATTGCTCCTATATGGATTGGGGGCAGGTTATAATAAGACAAAAAACAGACAGACCTATGAATGCTCTTGGCATTTTGTTTTTCAATAAAATGACATAGACATAGGGAATATAAAAAGTGTTTTTTTTTTTGTTTAATAGGGAAACACATTTGAATGTCGTTTAGGATTTAATTTGAGATTTGTGCTTGTTCTTAATTACTATGGCCATCGGGTGGACACGTTTTCAATCAAAATAAAGCATATTTGTTGGAAAAAGGTGTTTTCTTTATGAGGGCAACTAACCAGTTAAGGGACCCGGACAGATGGAAAAATTAACTTGGTTGCGTTTGGAGGTAATCATATTTTTGGAAAATAAAACCTCGATAGTTCAAACTTTATAGCAAATATGTACATTTGTATACCTAGGCGAAATCCAATTGGGCTATAGTAGGTCATAAGAAAACTTTCAATTGAATTCATCCAAAGCAGTCAAAAAAAAATTAATATTTGTTGTTGTTCTTCGTATACCTTTAAAAGTTCAAAAGTTTTGTTGATACCAAAAAATGTTTTCAACTACCCAGTTTGACCCACATGATATAGGTGACATGCGTGTGCGTTGGTCTCCTTCCTACAAAATTAATAAAAACCTCAAATAAACACATCACCAAAATTTCATGTATTTCATTTTGAAAGTGCAAAATTGATCGTGCCTTACAATTTTTCACTTTTCTTACATTAAATAAATATTTTTCAGATGCAACCCTCAACATGATGAAGCTGAACAATCATGTTATATTTCTCTATCAAGTACAGATGGACACGATTTTTAAACTTGTATTAATTTAACTTTTAAGCATTAAGGAGATCACATCTAAACGTTCATTGTTTCGAATTAATGAAATTTTCACTTCACCAGCAGTTTTGACCAACTCAGATTTACTTGTGACGTATAGGTAGAGGTACTCTATAGCAAGTTATGCATTCATAAAAAAATTAGAACTAGAGATTTTGATCAGACTCGACATTAATAATGATAGAGAAGACAACAAAAAAGTGGGTCTCGTAGTTCTGTCTTTATGTCTGTTCGACAACAGTCTAAACTGGTGGACCGATTTTCTTTAAACTTATTTTTAAATTTTGTCCCCACAGGTTTTTTTCTTTTTTGTTAAGACCAAAAATAACGGTAACTTTTATTCGTTGTTTTCTAGAAATTTTAGAAAACAGTTTTTTTTCGAAAGCTATTCCACAGAATTTAAAAAAAAAATCAAAAACTTTCATTGTAAGACCTAGAGAATAAATAAAAAAAATGGTTTTTATTGAACCTCCCACAGAACCTGTTTTTTGGTTTTTATGTTCTAAAAAATTTTTAAACGGATCTTACTCCATTTTCTTAATTTCAATTTTTCTGTTTTGAAAACTCGCTATTTCGCAAAAGATATGCTCGATTTTCTTGAAACTTGACAATTAACAGCTTTTTAAAACTATCCACAAGATGTAGGAAAAATGATTTTAATTAAATAAAAAAATAATAGTACCAACCGTACAAATGTTAAATAATGATTTTCGCAAATTGTATTTTACTTAAGTCCTACCATCTATAAATTTAAAATTAAGACACCAGCGAGTGTTCCGCGATAAAAGAATTTAATGTGAGTGTTTTTATAAGGAACATTTTTAATTTAAAAAAAAAATTGGAGATTTTTTTTTTTTTTTTTGAAAACGGGTTATTTTTTGAAATTTAATTTTGTTTTTCACAACAAAAAACATTTTTTATTTAAATTTGTATACATACGCTATGCAAATATGAATTTATGCAAGAACAAAAATTTATCAGTCTTTGCAGTGGTTTCTTAAAAAAATAAGCTTTTATATACAAAATTTGCAAAGGATTTTTAAGAAAAAAATTTGGTACGCCAACTTTAACTAAATTCACAAAAAAACTATTGAGCCACTTTTGAAATATCGAATTTTCCGAAAAAAAAAACAAAATGATTTTTTTTTTTCAAAATTCAAAAAATAGTTTTTTTTAAGTTCTGAAATGCAAAGTTTTCTAAACTTTTTAGAAGAATCTCTATAAAAAATTTGATTGAAATCCGTTATGTCGGTAATGAGTAATTCAAAATTTGAAAAAATGTTTCTATGATAGGTAAGCTGTAATATTTTAACTTCAATTTTTTTATTAAATTAAAAATCGTAAGAATTAATTCAAAGAAAAAAATTTTTATCAAAATTCTAGGCGCGCGCCGTTTTTGAGAAAAATATGATTTTTGAAAACCATTTTTTAAAATTTGTATGGTGGGTAGATACCTCAATTTTAAGGTAATTTTTTTTTTGTTCACATCTTGTAGATTGTATTGAGAAACTATTTTTTATCGAGTTTAAAAAAAATCTAGCATGGGGTTTTCGAAATATTGAGTTTTTAAGAAAAAAATTTGAATTTTTTTAAATCGAAACAAAAATTTTTTCAAGATTTGAATACAATATTCTAGTAAAAAAAAAATTGAAAGTTTTTTTAAAACTCCCAAACAAATTTTTTGAAAATTTGAATACACAATTTTCTTATCAAGTTTTCGAGGAGCTTTAGCAAAACAAATGATCAAAATCGGTTGTACCGTTTTTGAGAAAACCGAAAACAAAAAAAAGGTTCTTTGGGGGGTAACCTCAAGAACCATTTTTCTGAATTTTTTTTTGACCGTTACCTAGTTTCAACTAAATAATTTTTTTTTGTATTTTTATTTTTTAAATCTGTTGAACAGTTTTTGAGAAAACAAAAATTATAAAATTTCGAAAAAAAATCGTATGGTAGGTAGCGTTATTTTTGGTCTTATAAAAAAAAGAAAAAAATGTGTGGGGGAAAAAATTAAAAATGATATCTACCAAGTAAAAAATCGGCCGAGTCGTTTAGGCTGTAGTCGAACCGACAGACAGACAGTCAGAATTGCGAGACCTACTTTTTTAGTCTTCGTCATGTCAACTTTGATCAAAACCTCGAGTTCGATTTTTTTACGAATGCATAACTTGCCTTATAGTACCTTTAAATCGCAAGTAAAAATTGTCTTAGCGTTTTGAAAACTAATTTTGTGCTTGTAAACATTTTTCACTTATAACACCCATTTTTAAAAATTCTATGTATTTTTAACATAAGATCAAATTCGTGCGATCTAGTCGTACATTTTATTATATGAAGCTATGTTAAATTATTGGTCTATGCCAACAATCCAACTCAGCAATTTGTGCTATCTCGGAATTTTTGTTTTTTTTTTTTTCAGATAAATAAAAGTGCTGAGTATTGGAAATTGATTTATGGCACAACAAAAAATTAACATGCTGTTTTTATTTGCTCTGAATTCTTAGAAGATTGTCAAACCTAAAAAAGGTGTTAGCATCATCCAAAAGCTTATACATTTTGGGGAAATGGTATAGAAATCCAAGTGGCATGCTGAGACATGATAGCGACTTATAAAGAAATTGGGTTTTTTTTTGGAATTGCCACCATTTTACAAGAGCATCTTTGGAGCTATTTAAAAAGTTTGATCACGTTTCTAAGTTTAACTTCGAAAATCTGTGCTTCGCAATTTCGGACAATCGCAGAAGAGAGCAAGTTGATCATGGAAGAAAAGTAAGTAATAACATTTGTTAATTTTAATTTAATTTTGGTTTTCAGGGTATCAAATATTTCCCTGAAGTCGAGCCGGACCGAACTTTGGTTCTGCACAAGAAATGGTACAACCAACAAATCGCAAGATATATGGATGAGGAAAGTTTATTACAAGGGAAAATTTGTTTTTACACCTTTTCAGAAATTAAATAAAAGGCGAATTTTTATTTCCATGGTGCGTCTGTAGAACCATATTATGTCAATATTTTGAAATTTAAAAACCATGTTTTTCTACATACATATGTATCTCCTTTTTACTTGCGACTTATAGGTACTAATTATAATGTTATTGGTAGGACTTTCATTTTTTATTTTATTTCATTTTAACATTTTTCAATCCCTATTGGAACGTTACTCCAACGTTACTCCAAGTTAAGTACTACGGTGCGGTGTCTTAAATAGATGCCTCAATTTCGACTAGGAAGACTGGAAGGAAGACTGGACTGGACTGGATCAGCAGATGCTTTGAGCTTGAAAGTTCATTTGAAATGTGTAATTAATGCTTCACTTTGTACTGGTTGAATGCCGTTTCTCCATGTTTAGTTACAATAGTTTCCGGTATTGGTGATTTTTTACTTGCGATATATGTAGGTACTATAGGGCAAGTTCTGCATTTGGAAAAAAAATCGAACTCGAGATTTTGATCAAAGTTGACATTACGATGATAGCGAAGACGAAAAAAGTGGGTCCGGCAATTCGGTCTGTCTGTCTGTATGTCTGTACCTCTCACTACAGCCTAAACCATTGGACCTATTTCTTTCAATCTCGGTAGTTAAGGGTTTTCGGTGATTCCCTAGAGGAAAAATTGAAATTTTTTTTTTAGCTCCAAAAGTAAGGGTACCCCCCATACACCCGTAATGCAAAATCTTATTTATCTCGAAAACGGCTCTAACGATTTTGATAAAAAAAAATAAGTGTGATATTATGAACATATGCTACATTTTGGTCAAAAAAAAATTTTGGGGCAAAATGTTATTAGGGGTACCTGCCATAGACCCGTTTTTTTATTTTCGACTTTCTCATTAACGGCTCTAATAATTTTAACCCAAAATTTTCAGCAGGAGTCCCCTTAAGTTTAAAATAATATTGTATATAAAAATATTGGAAAAAATATTTGTTGGGTTTTAAAAAAAAAAAAAAAAAATTTTTAAATCAACATCTTCAAAACATATGAACGATAATTTTTTGAAATTATTTCCTAAAATCAATATTATTTAATACTTAAAATTGGCATCACACATTTTTTTCTTGAAAAATTTTAGAGAAATTTCTTATGTAAAAAAATTATTCAATAATAAAATTATTTTTTAAAGTTTGTTTGCATAAATTCATACTTTTCCGGAAACCAGACGGCAATTTTATGCATTTGAACATTATTATCTCATTAAATCCATGTTTTATATTTATAAAATGTATCTTAAATTCCAAAGTACTTTTACATAAGAGCAAGTTCGTGCGATCCAGTCGTGCATTTTATTTCCAATAATTCTGTTGATGCCTGGTCTAGATTTGATTGTACGCAATATTTTGTGGAATTGATTGTGTGTGGTGTTGACACAAAGAAGTATAATTCATAATGTATGGTACTTGCTGTTTCGATGTTAAGTTTCAGCTTTGATCTTCTGAGTTGCATTCAGGAAGTCGGCTTGACTCACAATTGTGATATATTAAGTGTAACACCCAAAGTGCCGTTGTGCTTAAAAATTTATATTGATATACACTGTTGTGGGTTAGGTGGTGAAGTAATATGGACATAACACATCCTGGTGGGTCATTTACAAACGTTTCCTTAGTCGTCTTGGTCTTCTTTTGGTTATCCACTGAGTCTGAAACAATTCTCTACATCCAGTATTTTTCATTTAAAGAAATTCTTGGCTGCCTCTATCGCCGGGAAGAATAGTGCCTAAAATTTCATGCATTGTTGAATACCTTTATGGGCTAAGTCGATTGGGACTATTCAACAAGTTTACTTGCTGAAAGAATTCTAATTTTAGTTGTGTACTGGAATGAGTCACTAACGAATATAGGTTGATTTTAGTTTCCAGCTAGTCAGCAATCACCTTGCCTCCGTTGATAGCATGGTTTCCAGCAAGAGGTTTCGTTGAAATCAACGCCGATGATTCCATAAGTGGTTCTCTCTAACTATATCTACGTAAAGTTTTTAAACAAATGTAAATTTGTATCAAGTCATGGTTATACAATTGACATGTCTTAAGTTATGTCCTTTATACATATCATGTGACTTTGATTTCGAATATGCGTCAACTAGGAATGTAAAAATTGGAACTTCATAGACACGATAATATTTGATTAAGTTTTAGCGCATGATCACAGATTTTTAGTCAAAAGATGTCACTTGTATTTACCTCTTTAAAAAAAAAAAAATATAATTAAAATTCATATTGAAATGTCGATGATTTATTTCTTCAGTTTTAATATAACCTAATTAAAGTGTATCTTCTAATATTAAAAATACCAAGCTAAGCTTTACATTTCTTCTAAATTTTTAAGGATTTACATAATCCTTTGTTGAAATCCTTTTAATTTTCAATTTTTTTTAAGAAAACAGGTGTTGGTTCAAATATCCACTTACCTTTCAGATTTTCTATTCCATTAAAAAGGGATACCCCGTTAAGCTAAACAATAGCACTTTATGTGTCAAAAGTGCCCTCGCAAAAAAATAAAAGGGGGAAAGATAATAATGTCACTGTCAGCTATAAGGAGCTCGTTTCTTTTCATCGAGCGTGTGATATTCCCAACAATTACGACAAGAATAACATTTTGTTCTTTTTCATATCTGATGGATGCGATCCGTACGTACATCAACCGAGAACAGATTAGAACGCACGTTCATGCTCCAATACCAATCAATCGGTCGCAACATCATCATTGTTTTCGAATCGAATTTAGTCGCTGCTGTCGATGACGACTCCTTTCGATTGAACCGATGCGATGGACGTGGGAATCAATCAAAGCGAATGCGTTCACATCCAAATCTTCAACCACACACATAAATGGGAACGTTTAGTAGTGTATGTATGTGTTATGCGGCTCTGTGCGTATCAAATAGGGCGTGATATCTTTGCAGCAATTCAAATTATTTGTGTGCTCAATTGCGTGAGAAAATTATTTATTTTCAGCTACAGCACTTAGCCAAACGTTTTGCAACAAGTTGATCCCTTGTGCGTCTTGTCCATGACCACTAAAAAGGAACGTTCGATTCGATAGTAAAATTGTTGTGGTGTGGTTGTGAAGTGCCCGGCTATCTCTCAAGCCTCAACTGCGGGCTTACAATTACGTGCCTAGTTTACGCCGATTCAGCCTTAAAAAGGGAAACACAAGAAAATTGAAATTCAACAGATGGTGGAGGAAGGATACTCCTAGAAGACTTAACCTAATCACTAATCAATCGAAATTTCCTATTTTTTTTTTTTAAATTTTTGAGAAGACCAGGATTCTTCCAAAAGGCTCCTCAAGACCCGGCTCATGCATGATGGATTATGTGAAGTCATTAACATTTACACAAGATTTTGAAATTTGATATTTTTTTAAGGATAAGATCTTCAAGAAATAAAAAAAGATTAACAGAAGAAAAAAGCAGGGAAATATTATTCGAATCCTTCTGCGTTTAGACTTTTTTGTGTGCATCAATGTGCATGTCTTTTTTATTTATAATCTTTTTTATATTTTTTTTTTGGATTGTTTGCTGCATCCAGCGAGACGATCTGGCCAGACAATGTGGCGACTATGTTAAGGATCCAAGAGTACCATCATCCATACACAAACAAGACGAACCTATACGAAACTCCAGAAGAACACTTGTTCGTCGTCGATGTGATACCGTGGCTGGTATTATCCCAAATCCAGCATCATCACGGACAAGTGGCCTTTTCGTTTTTTTTTTTGTATTATTATTTCTTTTATTATTTTTTTTTACAGTCAGCTGATGGTAGAGCACACAAAGAGAGCAGACCATGAAATGGATTTATTCCTTGAGACGTATTGTGTGGTGGAATCACGTATCAAAGGGCAAACAGATGCATTCAATGGAGATTAATTGGGAATAGGTTCTTGGGGAATTTGTGCAAAATCGATATGTCATTGTTGAATTGAATAAAATGGCAGGGAGGATTATGAAATCGTATTCAAGAGTCTTTATAGGGTATATGGTCTTAATATCCATTCAAATATTATAATGCACTGAGCTCTGGATCTTCATCGGGTATTTTGTAAAGAAATGGAGTATGTTTGTTTGAAAGGAAAATAGAGTAGATACGAGTATTAGATGAATAAATAGATGATATCGGTTTGACCCATCTCAAATAGGTACTGCAGTTTCGCAATGTTATCCGGGAATGCGCTTATGGTATCGCATAATCCAAAATTTATTTCCTCAGTATTTTTTAGCAAAATGGAGAAATTTGTTGAAGAGGAATTCTCCCATCTTTCTGAGATTGCGAAGAATTCATTTATTAAAACTGATTAAATGAATGCAAAATTTTGTCAAAAACTTTTTTTTGAATATACTTAAATCTTTAATTTAAAATAGCCTTACAATGATTTCCTTTCATATTTGATTTATAGTATTATGGATGCAGTGGAAAATGTTTGACATTGCTGTAAGCACATGTACAGCTTAAAATAAATTGCTCTTATATATTTGAGATATACTTAGAATTATAAAAATGGATATTATTAGCGAAAAATGTCCAGAAGCACAAAATTACTTTCTTAAGTGTGAAGTCATTTTGTTTGAGTAGTTAGTTGGAGCTTAAAACAGAGTGCCATAAGCAAATGTGAATTTAGGTTCCGCATACCAATTTTTATTCGTAAAAAGAATTTTTTACAAATAAAATGTTAAAGAAAACATTTTGGTACGCCAACTTTAAGTTTAATAAAAATTAAATTTCAAAAAAAAAAAATTAATGACTAGTCGGGAAAAGTTAATGTAACGTTACCGTTTCATTGCCAAATCCATTGTGACCAAAAAAGCCGAAGGAAAGATTAAGATTTCAATCTTCTCCACTTTTTAATTATAATCCGAATTGGTCAATAATTCATCTTCAATGACTAGTTTTTAGCACATCGAATTTAAAAAATAAAATTTTCAAAATTCAAAAAATAATTTTTTAAGGTTTATTATGCAATATTTTCTAAGCTTTTAAGGAGCTATTGTAAAAGAAAATTTATTTAAATCCGTAATGCCTATAACTAAAAAGCAAGAAATCGAAAAATTAGTTCTATAGTAGGTATACAATACAGTCAGGAATATCTTTATTTCTATTTTTGACTTGCATTTGGAAAAAAAATCGAACTCGAGATTTTGATCAAAGTTGACATTACGATGATAGCGAAGACGAAAAAAGTGGGTCCGGCAATTCGGTCTCTCTGTCTGTGTCTCTACCTTGAACTACAGCTTAAACTACTGGAGGTATTTTCTTCAAACTCGGTACTTAAGGGTCTTCGGTGATTCTCTATTTGAGGAGAAATTGAAATTTTATTCTTAGCTCCAAAACTAATGGCACCCCCCATACACACGTAATGCAAAATCATATTTATCTCGAAAACGACTCTAACGATTTTGATAACAAAAATAATTAATTTTGATTTCCTAGAGGAAAAATTGAATTTTTTTTTTAGCTCCAAAACTAACGGTACCCCCCATACACCCGTAATTCAAAATCTTATTTATCTCGAAAACCGCTCTAACGATTTTGATAAAAAAATTAGGTGTGATATTATCAATATAGGCTACATTTTGGTCAAAAAATTTTGGGGCAAAATGTTATTAGGGGTACCTGCCATAGACCCGTTTTTTTTTATTTTCGACTTTCTCTTAAAGGATCTAAGGACTTTAACCGAAAATTTCAGCAGGAGTCCCCTTAAGTTTAAAATAATATTTTATACTTATTAAAATATTCGAAAAAATATTTGTTGGGTGTTTTTGAAAAACTATTTTTTTCTTAAATCAATATCTTCAAAACCTATGAACGATTATTTTTTGAAATTATTTCCTAAAATCAATATTATTTAATACTTAAAATTCGCATTTTTCTTGAAAAATTTTAGAGAAATTTCTTATATAAAAAATTTATTTGATAATAAAACGATTTTTTATAGTTTATTTGCATAAATTCATACTTTTCCGGAAACCAGACGGCAATTTAATGCATTTGAACATTATAACCTCATTAAATCCATGTTTTATATTTATAAAATGTATCTTAAATTCCAAAGTACTTTTACATAAGCGCAAGTTCGTGCGATCCAGTCGTGGATTTTATTTTTATTAAATTATATATCGCAAGAACTTAGTGGAACATAAAAATTCTTTTAAAAATTTTAGATGCCGTTTTCGAATTTTCAAGAAATACATGATTTTTGAAACCCATTTTTCTTACACTTGTATGGAGGGTAGTTAATTTAAAAAAAATCATAATCCTGAACATACAGTAAAAAACTATTTATGGCCAAGTTTTAAAAAAAAATAGAATCAATGGTCTTCGAAATATGTATTGAGCTTTCAAAAAAAAATATATATGAATTATTTGAAAAAAAAATAATTTCTTAAATTACAGTAGTCCCTCGATAATTTGAACTAATTAAAACAAGTCTATTTCGAATTTTAGAGGCATTCAAATTACTGGAACTTTTTTTCAGTTCGTCCTTATCGTTAAAAATCGATGCACTTTTTGTTTAGGTGCCATTAAACAAACTGATAAGAAAAAACATAATAACAAAAAGCATAACAATGTAAAGTGGACCTACGAAACTTGCAGGAGACACTCCCTTGACTGCAGCTGCATTCAAAACATTTAAATTTTTCTAGATAATTAACAGTAAATTATAGTCTGTTCAACAAAAATTGTCAGAACAGGGAAGATAGGACGTTTGCCTCTCACTCTGGTTAATTGGCTTGCATAAGTGTGTCGCCTTTTAAAGCTCTCACAGGGTTTCCCTAGCTTGCATTATAAATCGCCCACACTCAACATACTCAACTTCAAAAAACTTGTTCTCAAAAGCTTCAAATCCCAAAAGCTCCTTAATTAAATTAACTGAATAAGCTCCTTGCTTGTAATTTAGAATGATAATGGTAACTCTGTTCTGATGTATATATCAAGCGTACGGTCGCATTGACTTGACAGTATCTGTATCCCTGCAACAGTTGGATTCACCGGTCGCGTTAGGGTGTACAACTTTTTGCGAAGAATTACAACAACAATTCTTTAAGGAAAGTCAGTGGCTTGCTCTTTTTTAAGTGGCAGTTTTCCCAACGTAGTGTAGTAATAAGTGCATCAGGCGCCACTGCTTTGGAAAAAGCTCTCCCATAAGGCCTGTACTGACAATTTTTGTTGAACAGAGTATAGTCCCCTATACCGCACGCAAGACTAACAGGAGAAAAAAAGAAATTATAAAAAACTTTTACAAAAAGAATCTCACATTTTAGAGTGCGAAAATTTCGCAAGTTCACATTATAGAGATGACAATGTTAAGTTTTGGCGGTTCACATTTTAAAGAAATTCGCATTATCGGTAATTGACATTATCGGAGGACTACTGTATAAGGAGAATTAAAAAAAAAGTTCATCCAAATTTGTATGACCATTTTTGAGAAAATTGAAATCCAAAAAAATGGAATTTGTTTTTTCAACCATTACCCAGCTTTTACTAATATAACATTTTTGTATTGAATAATTCTGTGGAACAGAGCCGCTTAGGCTGTAGTCCAACAGACAGAATTGCGAGAATTCTATTGATTTCATTGGTTTAAAATTTCCACAAGGGCAAACATTCGGTCGAAAACTAATGGTCTAAGTGTGTGAAGCTGGCAGCCACTTCAACTTCAACTTCACCTAACCTTACAACTTCAATAATGAACACAATAAAAAGGACTTTTATACTTTGCCCGTTTACGGAATAAAACTGGCTCTAGGTCCTTTCTTGCGTTTTAAATGTTTAAAATCGTGAGATCAGGTATGGTACCGAAATATTTTTTTTTTAATTTATATCTAAAAACGCTATACAATTCGGGCGTTTAAGCTTCCTGAGTGTGGATTAACCGGTTCGGTAATCATTCAACCGACATTTGAGGAACAAAAGGTCGGTCGAGAAGATTGCCGTGGTCCGTGAAAGCGTGCACCAGATTACTCGCCGTGCACAAGAACTCGGCCTTTCGCAGATTTCAACTTGGCGAGCTGTGAGTCGGGCCTCTGGCTTACACCCGTTCCTAATCCAACTGTCCTAGGAGCTCAAACTTCATGACCAGTGACAATGCCGTTTTTTAGCTGACTGGGGCTCGGAGCGTTTGGCAGATGACCTTAATTTTGGCTGAAAAAGCGATGAGGCGCATTTTGGAAGAAGATATAGTGTCAACTAGCAAAATTACCATAAATTGATCGACACCCACCCACACAGCATGGTTCACCAGGTGGCAATACATCCTCAAAAAGTTACCGTTTGGTTTAGATTCTGGGCTGGCGGAGTTATTGGTTCGTATCTTTTCCGAGAAGGCTAGAGAATAATGATAACCAATTTTGGTCCAATTTGAACCATGTGGACTAGGACTACATATGGTTCCTGCTCAACCACGCTACGTGCCACTCAGCAGACCTCTCACGATTGAAATTTTGCATGAACGATTTGAGGGTAAGGTTATCACCCGCAAAATTGACGTGAATTGGCAACCAAGGTCATGCGATTTGACCCATTCAGACTTTTTCAAATATATGTAGGATTTCTTGAAGTCACATGTCTATGCGATAAAACAACAATCGACCTACGCCCTTAAGGTGGACATAACAAAGGCCATCAATAAAAATTGGACCACTCGGATCCGTTCCACCGTAGGACGCCGAAGTGAGTATTGTTGTATTCCATAAATAATAGAAAACATAGGCATTTCAAATTACAAATAAATGATGTAAATTCCTCAAATGCAGCTTGTTTAATTCTATTTCAAAATCTACTCGCTCATATTGTAAAACCCTTAATATTTACATTCAGCTATTCGAGGACGTTTATATGCGACAAATTGCAGATTGATTTAAAAGTATGAAAAATTCATGATTTTTGATTGATACACATTTTTCTTATCACTCAATCAGGGGCATAAAATTAAGAAGTCACCTAGTAAAATCAAACCCTAGTAGTTCCCAACTACAAGACTTTTATAAATAAAAATTTAAAATCAAACCACGTTTTCATATGTAACTTCAAAATTTTGGTGGTTCACTACACTAGTTTGTACACAGTGATCCAAGAGAAGACTTTTTGAATAAACGTCCAACTGCTGGGCTTGAATTCGTCTAAACTTTTTTAATGGGAAATGAAATTAATAAACTATAAATAATGTGGGGAAAAACCCGACAGAATTTAATAAATCCAATTTCTTCGAAAATATTTCTAAGAACCGATCAGCACCCTTCGTTAAATTTTACACCCATTGTGTTACCTATTAAGTTTTTACAATTTCCATTAGTAATTTTTATTTGCAATATCCCATGCCTTCCTAATCCCTTATTAACTATAGGTATATGTATATAATTTCAATAGACCTATATTACCAATCAAATATCGATCCTAGGTGGATAGCTCCCTACATACATATACATATTTATATCTACCTATCCTTTAACGACCCTCTTTTCATTAAACTAATTCTCTTTGATTGCATATTCCCCTGGAGTTTCTTTTGTTAAACTCACCAGCTATTTATTGTGTCAATTCATGCGAATGCAATAACCTGTAACGTCTAGGCTCTATATTAAAATTCACAATGATTCATCCCCCTAATTAATTTCATTGGCAATCAAACAAAGATGCAAAAAAAGTGAAAAAAAATCCTGTTGATTTGTGTGTCTACCTCCAGTTAAAGAAAACAAAAAAAAAAGCGGGAAAAAACAGGAACAAGACGAATAAGAAAAAAAAAAAACATAGAAAAGATAATTATTACACTTTGATTAAAATACTTATTGGAAGGAGAGGGGGACAAATCGTATGTGTAGGTATCCTTAGGATATGCTTTTCGGTCCCTTTTCCTATAAGAGGCATATTAAATCGAATTATACCTATGCGTAGCGTATCCATATATGCATCAACAATTTAGCCAACCAAACACTCTGCACAATATTCAGGAATAAAAAAGGTACACAATCCACAATATTTACCCATATAGAAGGAGGTGGAGGCATACGGATAGTAGAGCTCACACAACCTAAACCGTTCCAGTTTTACCATAAAATACGTTACGAAATACAGTAAATTCTCTCATTGGAAAATATTGAAAAAATGTTGTCCACTTTAAACAGAGGTTCATCATGTATGCATGCATCGATGCATACAGCACTGCAGCCGTAATGCATACTTTTTGACAGTTTCAGAAATTCCAGTGTGCAATAATTATGTTAGACTTTTAAGTTTGTCTTTACTAAGCGAGGGGCGGTATGCAGCCCTTGAGTGAATTCGCTCATAAGATTCTGGATAATTCAACTGCGATGCATGCAAAAAGATGCACATCTTTGTCAGCCATTAGCGATTAGCGAGTATTTTCCATTGCAGTTCAAAATGATTAAAAATTGGAAATGCTTAATTTCGCAGATTTGATAGTAGATTTATATTTTTAAAATTTTAAATTTATTTAATAAAGACATCATGACAAGGAAATTCAGGATTTTATTCAAACTAGTGCCGAGAGCAATCGGATGAGTTTCTTTGCTTCATAGATGATTTAATTTGATCTTGTAAGGCGCAACCTTAGAACATTAAGCAAAATTCGTCTGTTAGCGACATGGAATCGACAGATTTGGCTCATTTTTAACTGAAGCACTTAAAATTTTGATTTGGTGGTGCAACAGCTGGAAGAGAACCAGGCTCTAGAGACTTACAACTCTCAAGCATTCCTGTCTAGAGGACCTACAATTTCTGCTGATTCCGAACGGCTAATGAGCAGCACTTTTCATCTTTTCATGACAAGAGCCAGTACACTCCTGAAAAACTTTTTTGCAGCGGCTTAGAATTAAACCGAACAGGGGTGTCGTTTCTTTAAAACTGGAGGTATGGAATTTTTGAACCCAGTACCTACCCCATAAAACCCGGAGACCAAGCTCTCCCCAAAGCTGTTAACCCCACAAAACCGGGGCGTAGTAAGGCCAAGCTCCGTTTGTGGGGTTAACAGCTTTTAAGAGAGCTGCTTGGATTTTGTATGGCCTCGTCTCCGAGAGCTTGGCCTCGTTGCACCCTGGGCTTGTGGGGTTAACAGCTTTGGGGAGAGGTAGTTGACATATTCTTAAGTCTGGAATTCCATACCTGTTAAGGTTGCAGATATGAAAGTTTCCAGACCTTCTATAGTGGAAACGACACCCTTGAAACCGAAGACCTTCGGTATGAAAGTCCAAAGCACTAGCCATTATGCCACGTGGTACTTCAACTAAAGCACTTACGGCTAGGATATTTTCGGTACTTGGACCGGGTGTTGTCTCACTGGAATATGATCACGGGAATAGTGAGTATGTTGACTAGAATTTTTCAATACATATACATAAATCTAGTCAAAATAATTTTCAATACACTCCCAATAAAATTGGAACACACCCGTAACATAAATGATTACAAAACGCACATTTAAAAAAAAAAACAGAATAAGTAAAACCAGGATTATTAAACACACATTCGAAAAAATTCTTTTATTTTCCAAAACAAAGAGTATCAAAAACTGAAAACGGAAAATCAATACAATTGTGAACACTTGAACGAAGACACCTTTCCACAATGAGAGGTTTGACTGTTTCAAAAAGCAAAATATCGTTTTCTTGTCTCAAAAAAAAAACAAAACAAAAAAAAAACAAAGTTAAATAAAAAAAGCGAAAACGTGAAGCGATATAATGCTAAGAATTGAATATACGTTGCTGGACTAGAACTAGTTTTCAAAATTGGACACCTGCACGGTTTCAGATCTCAAGCACCTACAGAAGATTGAAAAAAAAAAACAACAAAATGTAAAGAGCCTAAGAAAGGCAAAAAAGGTTTTTTCCATGTCCATGACACGAAACAGGAAAAAAAAACTCACTAAGTGTTTGGTTGGATCTTGAATATATGTATTCGAGTATATAAAAATGGAAGAAGATTGTAGGGAACAATAAAAAAAATCTGACAAAAAAATAAAATCCCAAACCAAGAGTACCTATCGTAAATGGACGGACGGACGGACAAGACGTGGCGACGCAACGAGGAGTAGGAGGGTCGTTGTCGTCGTCGCCGTCGAGCCATTGCGTTGTACAAATCTCCAGCCAGATCCCAGCAGAGAACCTTTTTTTTCCCGATTTTGTTTGGTTTGGTTTTGGTCTTCCCCTGGATTGATTGTTATATTGTGGGCCACAAATAGAAAGTTTTTTATTTCCAAGAAATTTAAAACTTTTCGGACAATTCTGTGGTGTTTCCCTTTTTTTAAGTGGTCTCTTTTTTGTTGTTGTTGTTGTTAGTCCTTCTATCCGATATCCCATCGACCATCCAATCCAGAGTAGAGGGTTCTAATACGTGTAGTCTCGACTTGTATAGATAGTGTGTTAGGTAGACAGATTACTAACTTGACCTGGTCTTATGTGTATGAAGATACACCTCCTGTGCATGCAAGGGTGGACGATATCTCAAAACAACAAAGGAGCAGAGTCCCACAGTCATGTGTTTATTTGTTTGAATATCATCCTGGATTCGATTTGTTTTTTTTTTCTATTTGTTTAGTGCACATTAAAAAAAAGGTCATTTGAAAAGTAGTCAGCAGAGATTATCTATCTATTGAACACTGAATTATTGGGCCTTGCTTAAAAATGATAATGATAAATGGTTGCTTTTTAAGTACTTTTCAAGAAAATAACTTGCTTCTAATTTATCGTTGGAAAGATTTATTAGTTTCTTGTTTTTATAATTGTTTCAAATCTTCTCAGAGCTAATCATCTTAGGACAAAATTCAGTATTCATAGAAGGTATATACTAAGCTTCTTCAAAAAAAAAATATATACTTTAATAGCCAGAGTTTAATGGTCAAGCAGATTGGAATTTTAAAAATCGAAGCCATATAGCTAAGCTGACGTCAGTAATCTCAGATTTTCATAATCGTTTCCAGATTCACACGTTCTTGTCCTTCGGATATACAGAACTTGAACGGCTTATAAAATTCAGATCTTGATGACATTGTCCAATATTTAGGGAAATTAAAACCCGCGTAGAAGTTAATACTACAAAATTGCAATGCTGTCTCCTTTTTTTGAAGCGAAACCCTCCCCAAATGTCGCTACTCATGATCTGGCTTAGATCTATAAAACCTATTTTTATGAAAAGCTTGAGTAAAATTCTCCTATTATGGGGACGTGTTCAAAAAATTGACTTCTGTGTCTTTTGATGATGACATCAAGGATTGCGAGAGCATAGGGTAGAATTGCGGGAAAACTTTGCCATCTTTTGTGAGTCCCCTAAGATCTTAAATAGGCTCCACACGTTTCACAATGTTGGACAATGTACAAGATGTACGAGAGTAAATTGACAGCAAATAAAGATGATTTGTGTAGGAGTGACAAAGCTTGAATAAGAATCTGAAAAATTTGTAAAAGCCTTCTCATTAAAAATATCATTTTGGAAATAATAAAGCGTAGGGTTCGAAGGGTCATTAAATTTCGGAGCAAATTTGAAAAAAAGTGGAGCAAATGCAAGATTTCCGGAGTAGATTTGAAACACAAAGAATATCCTCCTTTTCAGGAAAATTAAAACATACATATACAATACATATATGAACATAAAAAAAATAGTATTAGCAAAAAAGAAAAATAAATCACAGGTTTCATTGGAAAATTTAGTATTATTTTCAAAAATTGTTTTGTGAAAATAAACAAATTAAAAATTCAGGAAGAATTTTTAACAAAGGTTTAATGGCTTACTTCAACATTGTCATATTTGTATATAAATTAGACAATTTGTCTGTGTGGAAAAAGTGGAGTAAATCGCGAA
The DNA here is from genome assembly GCA_911387755.1 of Chrysotoxum bicinctum. NCBI lineage: Eukaryota > Metazoa > Arthropoda > Insecta > Diptera > Syrphidae > Chrysotoxum > Chrysotoxum bicinctum. The sequence continues at coordinate 30,069,494 of OU426990.1, forward strand.
ATATCGGAGCATTGGAGTAGATTTTTTTTCCTTCAAAAGTGGAACTAACTTGCTCCGAACGGAGCAAGGTTCGAACTCTGATAAAGCGTGAACAAAATAGCTGATTCTGACATGTATGAAGAATTGTGTTCAAAAGGCAATAGCAAACGATGTTCGAACAATGTCACGAAAAAAAAAAACATACGTTAAAACTTCTGGATCAACCGCATGCAACGACATCTGCATCTTGTTGACCTAAGACATGAAGTACTCGTAATACAAATCCGGCATGTCGACGTTTTCTGAGGTCCATCTGGTGAACGCCGCAAGTGGATGATAGGCTTAAGGTGAAGCAGGTAAGTGGGAGAGTTTTGGTTACAGTCAATATCAGTGGCACCACTTTACTTCAATTAAAGTAGATTTACTTCCTTTTTTCAAAATATTTTAAAATCTACTTCCTACTTCGCACCATCAGCAAAATACTTAAATCTACATACTCTTGTAAAGCCCAAACCTACTTCTTTTTCTCTATTGCACTCTAGGTAGTAAGTAACCCCAAATCATTTTTTTTTAAACATAGATTTATGTAGAAATCAAATGCACGACTGGAGCGCACGTTCTCGCTTTTAAATAAAAGTACTTTGGGATTTATCTATAATTATTGCATGTTCAAAAACATGGATGTTATCAGAGAAAAATGTTCAAGTGCATAAGATACATTGTTTTACTCAAAAATTTGTTTGAGCTTAAAAATGAAATATTCAAATAAAATTTAAAAAAAATGTTAGAAGAGTTTTATTAGTAAATGAATTCTTTACATACGAAATTTGTTTAAAATTAAAAAAAGGGAATGACAATGTTAAATATTTATTAAAATACATGTAAAAAAAATATTATTTCAAAACCAAAGAATCTTGTATGTACAAATTTTGATCGAAATCGGTAGAGTCGGAAATCAGAATGTTGAAAATCAAAAAGTAGGTTCTATGACAGGTACTCTTAAAAACATTGGTTTTGGCCAAAATGTAGACCATTGTTGGTATGGTCTACACATAGTTTTTTCTTATCAAAATCATTAGAGCCGTTTTCGAAATAAATAAGTTATTTTATAATGGCTGTATGGAACCGAGCTAAAAAAAAAACATTTGAATTTCTTCTCTAGGCCGCAGGTTGAGGTAGATACCTACAGACAGACGTAATCACCACTTTCTCGTGTTCTGATGTCAATAATGAAAATCTCGAGTTCAATTTTTTTCTAAATACAAGTAAAAAGCCATTCTGAAATCTATTTCGATTTTTTCAATTAACTAAACTTTTTTCTTCAAATCTACTTCGACTTTTTTTTCTGAAAGTGGTAATGCTGGTCAATATCACAACAATCGTTTTTTAAGGAAGAAAGAAGTTGTATATCATTTGACAACTCATCTACAAAGATCCGGAAGTTATAGGCCATAAATTGCAACACTTTTTAAGCAATTTTCCCAACAAAATCAAATCAATCGAAATGATTTCAAGATTATTTTTGGTTTAAGATTTTGACACTAGTATACGTTTTTATGAACGTACATTTGTATGTTCAAAGCAATTGTCATTTTATTGAAAAACCAAACCGAACCTGGGGCCAAATTACCGCTTCAGTGACCGAGTGAGTGAGTCCCATCAGTGATTGAATAAAAATGTCAAATTAGGGTAATCGATTACTCGATAACGTAAGCGGTAATGCCAAACTCATATAATTCAGTCACGTATTACTCGAAAACTGATGCGGTAATTTGGCCCCTGATCTATGGAAAATTTCAAGAGTTTTGCCTCTATTTAAAAATGGAAAAAGAACGAATTTAGACCTATTTCATTTAAAGTATTCGAAAGGGTTCTGCAAAAAACAAGTAAGGCTTTTCTTGTTGCAAATAACTTCAAAATAATCAGGTTTTCGAGATACTTGATTTTTTAGAAGCATTTGACACAGTCAGGCACATAAGCCTCTGCACGAAGCTTACGCAGCAATTTAATTTTTCAACTTCAGGGACAAAGTTGATTTATTCCTATTTGACAAAACGGAAACAAGCTGTGCGAAAAGGCAATAACCTGTCTGATTTTTTACCCAACATTTCTGGTGTTCCTCAAGGTTCCATACTGGGCCCTCTTCTGTTAACATTGTTTGTTAATGAATTCCCATCTATTATTGAGAATTTCTTTTCCCACATGTATGCCGACGACGTTCAAGTGTATTTAAGCTGCCCTCTCGGTATTATTGATATTGGTGCCTCGTTAGTCAATAAATACCTAGAGAGTGTAGTTATCTGGTCTGAATCGCAGAAATACAAAATGTTTGGCGATCTCAAGGAAACGATTAGATATTTATAATTTTCTTTTGTTTTATTTAAACAATGTTCTAATCGAAAACGCCTAACCATGTAAATTTAACTCGTCGGTAAAACTTTCGGCTACTGTGGAATTCATGCCCAAGAAACATTTTTAGCTGTATTAATGCTTGAAAATCGCTTTCAGAGCTAATCTTAGAGCTCGTTTATTCTAAAACACGCTCTATATGCACCTTTAGAGCAAACATCGAGCCCACTTCCAGCTAATTCATTGAGTTTGAGAGCACTTTTTAGCTCCTTAATAGTGCTTGTAAGTATGTTTTGTCAGCTGAAAGCTTTAATATACACTCTAAAACTGCCATAGAGCCACGTGCTTTTACGAGGAGTTATAAACTATATTTTCTATTAGTATTAGTAAATACAAATCATACTATTGAACATGAAGAGAATACATTACATATTTGTATTGGTTAATCATCTTAGCATCAACATTTATTTAAAAAGAATAATGAGTAAGGGTAATAATTAAAAGCCATAATACGTTCAATGCGGGGTGATTTCTAAGTGCGATTTCATTTTTATCAGAAATGTTGATATTGTACTTCGAAATATTACAACGCCCTTCTAAAATAATTTGTTTTAAGTGGATATTAAATTTTTTTTATTTTAATTTTGAGCTTCAGAAAAAAATATTTAATTTGCTCCTGCACTTTTTTTTGATAAAGCTTCTGTGTTTTTCATGATTCTTTTCAAAATTCAGTTATCACATCACTTTAAATAGTTTTCTTTTTCTTTTTAATACAAATTCTTAGATATTCGCCATTTTTTAAACATGCATAAAGATATAGCTTGCAGCTCTTAAATAACACTTTAAAAAATTCTTTTTCTGTTAAAGAGCTATTTTAAAGGGTGCAGTACCAAAATGCTTACATGCTTTCCGACAGCTAATAAAAACATTATTATGGAGCATATTTATCGAGCAGAAAGCTTTTAAACGTAACGAAGCTAAAGATTGTTAAGAAACTCCATTATGGAGTTAGATTTTTATATTCGTTTACCAAGAGCTGCAATCTGTTTTGAAATAGAGCTAGAGCCTTGCATTTAACTCTCTCAGAGCAATTTAAGAACATTTAAATAACATTTATCTCCAACGATGTTACTTGGGTGGTATCTCAATCGTTCATACCGGTAAAAATTCGTTTTTTACTAGCAAAAACTGTGGTAATACCCATATGGATTTTCGGACTCGAAATTTCTTGTAATTGTATTCTGTTATCAAAAGGAAGCTGACTGTTGAATTTAGCAATATTATACGTTACATTTATGGGTTAAGAAGATATGATAGGTTGTCTAGTTACATAAACAGCCCGCTTACTAGGTATACCTTTTTAAAACTATCTCCAACTCCATAGCCTCACCTTACTCTCAGATATTTGGCTGACCAAACCAAACTACTGCTTTGCAAGAATTAGATTACCATCCTGGCATAGGTATCATCAGTTAATTCATTCTCATTATTCCTTTTTAAAATGTAAACCACAATTTGGTGTCTATGCTGTTCGTCTTTGGAATTTTGGATTCCTTAACGCATGATATAAAAGTTGTTAGTAATACAACAAGCATGAGAAAAGTTTTAAAAGGGCACTTTTCATAAAATATTTGTAATTACTTTTTAATCTTTAAATTTAATATTCAAAAATTTTATAAATTTATCCTTTAACAATTTTTTTTTATAAATTTATCCTTTAACAATTTTGTTTTGGATCTTGTAAAATTAGCTTAGAACTACCTAATAAGATATCGTATCTTACAGTTTTAAGCATGCTCATGTAAATAATTAAATAAATCCATTTGAACTCTCGAAAGCTATTTTTGATAAATGAAGTCACTTTAAAAATCTGCATAATTTAAATTTTTTTAAATAAAATCCAAATCAATAACACCCTATATATTTGCAAAACTCTCAATTAAAGGTTACAAAATAAATACCAAGTTCAAGTTTACTAAACAGAAAAGTATCTGTTATGGAAATGGTTTTTTACATTTTCTTTTAAATTTTTGACTGAAACTTTGTCATTTACTTTAAAAGAAAATATGGTTCGATAATGCATCTTGATGAAACAGCACGCACATACCCCACTGTGACTGGAGCTGTATTCAACATGCATTAGGGCAATCAGTAACGATTAGATTTTTTTGATCCAATCATCAAAAAGTATTTATGATTGAAATCACAAATTTTTATTTCAATCGATCCTAATTTCAATCATTTCGATAATTCTCGATTTGCAATCCATTTTTTCCGAATTAATCAACGTCGATTATAAAGGGAGTTTTTTTTTGTTCCGAGAGCGGTCAGAGGATACTCTATCGAATCCAATAGAAAAATATAGAAATTAAAAAAAAAAAAAACTGTTTTGTCATTTGCAAAAATATACATACGCAATGTGCTCAAATTGACTGTCCAAGACAAAATTAACAAGTGTTGGCTTACTATTTATTTTTAATGAATATTTTAAATTTTTTTTTTGAACATTTTTTTGGTCAGTTAAGGAATTTTTGTTTCATTTGGTTTTGATTTTACCACGAAACGACATCAAAGTTCAAACTGGATTCGAACAAAATCAGTTCGGGTTTAAGTATTGAATTGCATTTGTTCAATATTATCGAAATTGGAATGAAAATCATTCATCGAATCGAAAAATGGTCAGCGGTTTCTTTACAAATCATAGGTTATTTTGACACTGACAGCTGTGTCCAGATCGAAATCTTGACAGAAAGTCAGTATCATACCTCCGCAGTACGAAATGAGTCGCTTACGCTTGAACAACATTGGAAAATATTGAAAAATTATTTTTAAAGTGAGTACTGTGTAGCCCAAACAGTGCGTTTTTTGAAACTTACTCTACGCAAGTTTGTGAAAATAGTTCGTGAGACTGGCATGCTAGTGAACAACACTCATGGTCCCCGTCGTCGAACGATGCGCACAGATGAGGATGTGACTGCTATAGCCGAGAGTGTGAGACTCAATTAACGAACATCAACTCGTCATCGATTTCACCATCTCAACATTTCACGCACTTGACTGAGGAGAATTCTGCACAAAGATCTCGGATTATTCGCTTACAAGTTCCAATCTTTCAATGGACTCAGCACGACCACCCGCTTCGTTATCTCTTCCCAGTTTGGGCCTTGAATTGAATAACGATTTTGGGCGAAAAATCATCTTTTCTGACGTGGCGCATTTTTATCTCTGCAGCTACGCTAACAAACAAAATTGCCACATCTGGGGCTCGGAAAACCCGCCCCTTATTGTCCAGAAGCGATGCGGATTGTGGAGTGGTGGTTGGATTATTAGAAGACATGGATTTGGACGATCTCTGGTTTATGCAGGATAGTGCACCACCACACCCATGCCGTAATCGATCTTTTGCACACAAAATTCCCAAATCGTGTTATCAGCTGTTTTGGCGATATCAGTTGGCCGCCTCGGAGGTGCGATTACACCTTTTGGATTTTTTCGTGAGAGAACCGTGACGGTTTGGTATTATGACAATAATCTGGAAACAATTCGAGCACTTAAGGCCAATATCATCCAAGAAATCCTTCAGCTTCAGCACGAAACCATTAACAAGGTCTTGCAAAATTGGAGTGCTAAACTGCGCCACTGCAAAGACAGTCGAGGCAGCCACTTAAACGACTTTGTATTCCATAATTAATGGGAATGTTTGCCCTTACTAATTACGCAGTAATACGTACACAAAATTTAATTTTGTTCACTTCATTGCATATTTAAAAAGAAACTTGTATTTGGCCCACCCTGTACAGTTGGTTGGAAATCATAAACCCCGAAGCATGAATCGTCCATTTTAAAAGCGTCAATTTTTATGAAATCGTTATTCTAATGCTATAAAAATAAAATGCACGACTGGGTCGCACGAACTTGCTCCTATGTAATAGACTAGGAATTTTAAAAACGAATGTTATTAGAGAAAACTGTTCATAAGGATAAAATGAATTTTTTTTAATTCTTTAAGTAGTAAGAGATAAAAACAGAATGATATGCAAATATGAATTTATGCAGGAACAAAAATTATAAGTCTTTGTAGTGGTTCCTTAAAAAAATAAGCTTTTATGTACAAAATTTTTAAAACATTTTTAAGAAAAAATTTTGGTACGCCAACCTTAAGTTTTTATTATTGTACGAATAAAAGTCTAATTTCCAAAAAAAATATTAAGCCGTTCTTGAGATATAGAATTTTTCAAAAAAAAAAAATGACTTTTTTTTTCTAAAAATTGAAAAAATATTTTTTCTTAAGTTTTTAAATGCAATGTTTTTAAAACTTTTTAGGAACTTTTTTATAAAAAATTTCATTAAAATCCGTTAAGTCGATAATGAGAAATTCAAAATTCGAAAAAATCGTTCTATGGTAGGTACAGTCAGTAATATCTAGATTTAAAATTTTTTTTTATTAAATTATAAATTGTAAATATTAATCAAAAGAAAAAAAATTTTAGCAAAATTCTCATAACCGTTTTCGAGAAAAATGCGATTTTCGAAAACCATTTTTTAAAATTTGTATGGAAGGTACCGTTAGTTTTAAATAAAACAAAATTTTTTTTCTCAAATCTTGTAGATTATATTAAGAAACTTTTATTTGCCAAGTTTGAAAAAAATCGAGCAAGGGGTTTTCGAAATATTGAGATTCCAAAAAAAAATTTTGAATTTTTTTTTTAAAATCCAAAAAATTAAAAATTGAAAATTTGAATATGTAATAATATTTAAACTTTGGAGGAGCTTTGGCATTAAAAAAATTATTTAAATCGGCTGTACCGTTTTCGAGAAAATCAAAAACAAAAAAAAGGACCCAGGGGGGCTACCAAAAATAACAATTTTTTGTAAAATTTTTTTCAACCATTAGCTAGTTTTTACCAAATGAAATTTTTGGAATTTTTTTTAAAAAATTCTGTGGGACAGTTTTTGAGAAAAAAAAATATTTATAAAATTTCGAAAAAAAATCGTATGGCAGGTACCGTTATTTTTGGTCTTAAAAAAAATAGAAAAAAACGTCCGGGGGTAAAAAATTAAAACCCATATCTACCAAGTTTGAAGAAAATCGGCCGAGCCGTTTAGGCTGTAGTCGAACCGACAGACAGACAGACAGACAGACAGACAGACAGAATTGCGAGACCCACTTTTTTGGTCTTCGCTATCATCGTAATGTCAACTTTGATCAAAATCTCGAGTTCGATTTTTTTTACGAATGCATAACTTGCCTTATAGTACCTATAAGTCGCAAGTAAAAAGTGCTGCTAAATAGAATTTAAAGAAGTTATAACGTTTTGTTTGGTACAACGCAACGTTCTATCAGTCGCACTGTATACCTAATTCTAAAACTAAAGTAAGTGGTGGTGTTGTGTTTTTAATATTTTGTTTTAAAATTAAGCCAATATTTTTATAAAATTGGTCCTCGCACCAATAAGCATTTTTTTTTACATCTAATATATTAAATTCTTCTTAAAATCTTAAAAAATGGTCGCGTCAGCAATAATTTCTGAATGTGAACTTCAACAAAGTGAATATACTGGGTACCGATTTATCCTTAAATCGATTTTTACAGAATATTTTCTCATCACTAATCCGATATTCGTTCGATTCATTATTCTACATTGAAATTAAGAAAAAAATTAACCTATCAATGTGTGTAAGTAGGTAGCTACTTCTCATTTATAAAAACTCATCTAAGACAATCCTTTTGTATGCTAATTTTATTTTTTCAATTCAAAAGAAAACACCAAAAGACAATCAGTTTGATAAGTCAAATTTGCGTCCTCTAATGCAAATTCAATCTTTTTAATAGGATCTAAACGTTATATAATCCTATCAACAAAATCCTTTCGACAAAAAAAAATCTCACTAGGTGTTCAGTCAAAATCTCTGTTCTAAGTCATATTTAATTAAATTATATATTCATGACGCACCCATTGATGATGAGATGACAATAGCGCATTATTAAATTGCAACAGAGAATATCCTTTAACTTTATCTCAAAAGATATTCTCAAATTATGCAGATTCATCCTCAAAGATACATATCAAATGAACTTAAAGAGGTGAGGTTAACTCACACCCCTCGTTTGGTAGAACGTGACAAACGATTAACTTAACATCAAGAACTTCATAAACAAAAAAAACGAAAGTAAAAAATCTAGTAAAGCTACACCATAACGTCCTTCTGCATAATATGGAAACTATCATCAATTTTTTGTAAAATAGAAAAACTGATATAAAACCCTTACCGACCGCCACCAACCCTCTTAATAACTATATGTGATTTATGCATGTGCATCGCGACTTTTTGCTGCTGTTGTTGTTTCTCGGCAAAAAACCCTTGAAATTGATAGAAGGCCTGATGAACAAAATCGTTAAATTGAGTATTCTATTCATTCACGTGTTGATCATGCCCCCTTTTTGTTCCCAAAAGGTGTGCATTGTGCAGTGCAGGGTGCTGCGCACATGCAAATTGTTATCGCATAAATGAATCTACATACAATACAGTAAAGATAGATAAAAAAAAACATGACAAAATATTCCATACACAGAGGGACAAAATTTAGTTAACATTTGTTTTGAGTTTTTTTTTACAACTTTAAGGTTTATCTCCTCGAAACTGAGAGTCATTAACAGACCATCAATCATTTCATAAAAAAGATTCATAATCACTAACGACATTACAAACAGTAGAGAGAAAACCCGTGGGGTTTATTGGAGGAATATTCTATGGGTATATGAAAAATTACACTCAGAGAAATAGGATTTTTTTTTAAAGTGATAATTTTTCTTTTTGGTATCAAAACGTGATTAACTTTTATGAATCATATTTTACCAAACTAAAGTTAGGAGGAGCCTTCGTTAAAGAAACAGAAATGTTAAATGACCCTCTCTTTATTATATGGATTGTTTCATCATGAATCCTCTAATGAAAAAGCAAGCTGCTGTTAAAACATTGACCAAAACTTCGGAGGTACATAAGTTAAAGAACAGAGTTTCTTCTTCAGCTGGACTACACGAATGTGGAACGTTGGCTTAGTTTTTCTTCCCATTACAGAACAAAGAAATTCTAGAGCAATGTCCAATGGTATTTCCTTTCATATTCTTATTATTCTAAACGCTCGCCTTTTGTTCTTGTAAAGAGTGTTTAACTTGGCGCGGGTAGATTTTTGCAGGTAATGCGGTGGCCATGTTGTTTTTGTGACATCTGTCAAAACTGGTGCCAAGTTATGTACATGATTAAACAGCACATCCAAATGATAAAACTTTACTCTGAAAATAAGTGTTCGTTAGTGCAAATATTCAGCGCATTTTACGGTGGAAGTGGTGGCCCTTCACAGTCGAAACTTTTAGTGGTTGTTAAATAACCATATATGGGACGACACCAACTCACACGTGGTTTACCAGATGACAATGTATCCTGACAAAATTACCGTGTGGTGTGGATTTTGGAACGGCGATGTCATTTGTCCGTATACTTTTCGAAAACGACGTTGGTGAGGCGGTCACCGTCAATATCGAGCAATACAGAACGATGATAACCAATTTTTTGTGGTCCAAATGTGGTTCCAGCATAGTACTACATGGGATTCAGCGCATGCCACGATTAACATTCTGCATGAACGATTTGAGAGCATGGCTATCTTTTCCGTTAGAGGTAACGTGAATTGGCCACAAAGGTCCTACCGCTACACTATTTCTTGTAGGGTTTCCTGAACACAGCTGCAGATGGAGCTACAAGAGCTTACCAACTTTCAACTTTTGGGTGCTGCACTTTTGACGTTTCAAAAACCAAACGTGAAAAAAACTCGATGCAGGTTGACAAAAGGTTGAAGCGATATTCAGGTTCAGTTCTCTTTAATTCCTCATGAAATTACTGTGGTTGACAAATTCCCAAAATATTTCAATCAAAGTTTTATCCCATGTGAACTAGCAAATAGTAACACTGCCAGGCGAAATTTAAGGACTTTTCCTCAATCGTCGTGGAGCCAAAACCAGTTAAGCGTGGTCAAAACGAGAACGAATTGGCAGATAAAAGGACGGAAAATGAGTTATCTCTTCATTAGCAGTTCCTTAAAGTTGCAAACGATAAATGGACAACCATTGAGACTTGTCGGGTGTCGACGAACATATTATGGTGGGACCTTTTAAGGAAATATACAGACTTCAGCCTCAGGTCTGTTTTATTTCAAAGCCTAAAGAGAGACAACTCATTGGTAACTTAGATTATCGGAATGAGAATTCGAGCAACTCACTAAGTACTCTGTAAGCATAGCCACAACAAGAAAACAAAGCCTCGGAGAATACTTTTTTGAACATTGAGGAATATTGTAAATACAAGGAAATTTAACGGACTTAGTCTTAATCAAAAATTGTTTTTCCATTTTTGTCGCATTTACAATGTCCTAGAACTACGATAGAGCCTTTAACTTAATTTAAAGGAACATCTTGAAATTTATTCAAAATTCAGTCATCTCGTTCCTATACTGGCCGTTACTCCTTCTACCTACAACATCAATATCTTGGAGAGCGCAATAGATACACTAAGATACATATTAGTAATTTGTTGCAACTTACCATATCGATACCACTTTTAACGTTAACGGGCCTTGCCTATGGGAAGACTGATTTTATTCATATTTTAAATAGGGCTATTAGAAATGCCTTAAATCAAGTTTTCGAGTCAGCATAACGCTGTACAAGATCCACTATTTTGGAAAATCCGAATTAATATATATCTTCGATACTATTTTAGCAGGATTATATTTCGTTTCCCTTTCCTATGCAATAGGAAGTAAACATTTCTCTGAGTGTACAAACAAATGACCGTGCTGTTAGAACAAGCGCGACACAAGCGCTTATCATTGCATAAAATATGTTTTACACGATATACCTACCTACACAAGAGCTTGTGTCCGACCAAACAATCATGCTACCTACTACACCATACACACATCAATCTATCGGAAATATATTTTCATGCCTATTTTCCATCATGCATTAGATACATTATCCATCCATTGCACTGGACAGGCAACATGACAAGACATACTCAAAGTTATCTATCGCTATCTGTCCGAGTAGCAGCTACAATAACAACAACAACTAAATAAAACGTCAGCGAACAACATTGAAACAAAAAAAAAAAAGATACTAAAAAAGCTGCTAACAAAAAAATGCCACAACACAGACAACATGAAATCATTAGATTAATTATCGTAGTTTTTGATTTGATATGAAATGTTTGGTTTTTTTTTTCTTCATTTTTTCAGATGCATTATAGATACATCACACTTTGTGATGCATATTAAGAAGATACAGGGTGACCCAATGGTAGGGTTGTGAAAGAATGCAATCTCTTATTGTGAATGTAATCTTTAATGACTTCAATTTAAAAAAAATTGCATTCATTGACTACATTACTACATTACTTGGAAAGCGCGACTTCCAATTCTTTAAACTCCAATGATTTGGAATTAAAAAAAAAAGAAGATTTTTTCCCCCATTCATTTCGCAGCAGTGATTTTGCTACATTTTTTTGAAAGATCTTTTATTCCGTGCATACTTTGACATTCCTGAAATTCTTTTGGAATAAAAATAAATGCAAAGGACGCCAAAAGAATGCAAATACTGCAAATGAATAAATGAAATTTAAAAAGATTGCATTCGATTGATTGCTTTATAATGAATGAAGAAGTACAGTACTCGTACTGCAATATCTTTGATGTGAAATGATTGATGATTGCATATTCATTTATGACATTTTACCACGTCTAAATGGATATTCGAAAGATAAACCTACTAAAGGCATGATTATAAGAAAGCTCTGCAGATTATTATTTTAAACTAATCATTAATTAAAATGCTCTCAAATTAACCGATTATCAAAATTCTATGACTCGGTAATTATTCTGCTTAGTAGAAAAATGTTGAATTATTAAAAAAAAACTCAAAGGAGGCAACTATTCTTACTAACATAATACTGTATAAAAAAATCAATTAATTGTTCTTGGTGGAAAATGAAAATACTTCAATATGCAATGGCCGCTTGGATTTAATGAGATAAAAATGTTCAAATGCATAAAATTGCTGTCTGATTTCTAGTAAGGTATTAATAAATTTATGCAAACAAAGTTTAAAAATCGTTTTATTATTAAATTAATTATTTATATAAGAAAAAAAAATTAGAATGGCAATTTTTAGTATTTCATAATATCGATTTTAGGAAATAATTTCAAAAAAGAATCGTTGGCACGTTTTGAAGAAATCAATGGGCACGGTAGTGCCCAGCCAAGTTCTGGCACTACACTCTTTTTACAGGAACAAACTCAGGCGATTTTTGCCCCCTCCCTATCTTCAGTATTAATGAAGTCAGAAACTTAAAATTCCGAACATTTGCTAAGCTAGTCAGGCACAGGCGCCTTGCCAAATTTCAATTTTCTAGTATAGGCGGTTCCTGAGATATAAGGCCTCAAAAATCACAAAAACCGTAACTGACTGACTGATAGATCATCAAAAATATGGGGCACTTCCCGACATCTTAGAATCTTGTAATTTTGCACAACGGTGGGTTTTCAAGTCAGGGGAGTGGTATCCGCCCATTTTCACTTCCGACTGCTCTAAAATGATGAAAGTTGGTAAAGCGGTAGGGCTTAAATTGCATACAAAGAAAAAAATACAAAATTTGAGGTTTTCCATTCAGGGGCGTGGTATCCGCCCACTTCCTCAGAACTTATGGCACACTTCGGATTGCAGTACAACAATGAAATTTGGTAGAACGGTAAGGCTCAAATTGCATATAAAGAACCAAAAATACAAATTGAGGTTTTCCAATCAGGGCAAGTTTTTTTTTATTCGCAGTTCGAAAGGTTTTAAAAACTTGACCATTAAATACTCGTAATAAAATTTCTCTATTACATTATAGCTGTTTCAATATTATTCTACTTTAAATATTCGGTATTAAACCTTCATGAAGTAAGAACTTGGCGTACTTTTAGATGTCTGTACTTTTCACGGCTGACTTGTTACACAAAAGTTTTTGTATCGAAGAACGTGGCTCTTTTTTTAACATTTATGTTTTTGGTCTGATATACATTATCTAATGGCATCACAAGCTAGTTTCATTTTTCCAGAATTCTGTAAGCCAACTTTTCAATACGCATGTGCCCCTTAAATCAAAAACTACTTAAAATGGTAGTGAATCCTGGCTTAGAACTGAATTACTAAAATCCATCGATCAGAGAGTTCAATCTTATAAACGTTGGAAGCGTTCTTGAGCTCCTGAGATGCTTACAGTCTTTCGTGCCTTATAACAAATACCTTCAGTAAGAAAATTGGGGAAGCTTACTTTAGTTTGTATTCAAAGCGCTTTGACAAAAACTTATCTTCAAAAACGTTATGGAAAAATATTCTGGAACTTGGTGTTGGATTACAAAAAGATCTTTGCACTTCTTATATATGCACCAACTCTATAAATGAGGAATTTGCTAATATCCAAAATAAATCTTCAAATAATACTTTTCGGGTTGTTGAGCTCGGGATTGAAACTGTTGATGAAAAAAATGAAAACTATAGGTTGTTCTTCCCGATAGTTCTAATCTTTTTCAATTTCAAAGGGTAGAAATGGCTGGGTGCTATACTCAAAATAAAAACATCTGATAAGGTGTATTTATCTGATAAGGTCTTGGATGAAATACACCCCCTCTTCATTAAAATGATCTTACCCCACATTTTTTCTGTCCTAACGCATATTGTCAATACTATTTTAATGACATGACATTTTCCATCCTGTTGGAAACTACCAAAAGTACTCGTAATACCAGTCGTAAAAAAACCAGCCATTCGCTTCTCCCAACAAGGGTTCAGACCCATACAAATTTAGCCACTTTTTCAAAAATTTTCAAATGCAAATGAACTTTTTAAGGGCCAAACAATCAGATTTAGACCAAATCACTGTTCTTTCTCAGCCATCCTAAAAGTTTTTGAGGATATGAAAACCGAAATCGATAGTGAGCTGTTAGTATTTTTAGTGCTTTTGGATTTCTGAAGGGCCTTTGATACAGTTAATCACAGTATCCTCATATCAAGGTTAAAGGAACAGTTTGGGTTTTCAGATACGTCACTTGATATTAGAAACCAAGTTGTAGTTATTGATAAAAAAAAATGTTTCTTCTCTCAGAAGCTCCTCAAGGAGGAATTCTTGGTCATCAGCTATTCACAATTTTTAAAGATGATCTTACGCTACAAGTATAATTTTCCTCAATAGATTTATATGCTTGAGATGATCAAGGTCTACTAAGTTGCAGGATCGGTATGATCAAAGATCGCACTTATAAATTAAATACTGACCTTAGAAGCATACTAAACAGGTCCCAATCTTGTGTCTTTGAACTCTTCAACTAAAATACGCCGAAAAATAAGCAAACAAATCTAGGTATCTTGTTCAATCGGACTTATACTTCGAAAGATCAAGATAAAAAGGTTATAGGAAAAGAAGTATACGGATCCCTACGAAGTCTCTCCATATCAAAGCATTTTACTCCACATATCTCTCACTAACCATACCAACTGGTGGAATTGACAAAACCTGACCAAAACCAATAACATCTATCTGGGTCTATTGTCCGACCAATAGGATTTATAGGAAAATAAATTAGAAAAATATAGTTCGTATGTTATATATTTTTTTCATCTAAAATAACGCTATCAACAAAAAAATACTCGTACTAAAAATCTATTCCTATCAGAAAAATATACTTTTTGTCATGTCCAATTTTCTCAAAAGCTAAAAAACATATCATAAAAAACATATACACATATTATTGAAATCTAAGATATGAAACAGTGATCAATTGAGAAAAGTTTTGAGAAAAAAATCAAATTTTTAACTTTTTTTTCTTTAAATAAAAGCTCAAGTGACCTCAACTTTTATTTGAATTTAATTCAATCACTCCACTTAAACAGAGATAATTCTCAATTATATTCATTGATTTTTTTCCTTTAGTTTTTTAAGTTTAATTTTTTTTTTTCAAAAACAAAAACTATTTATTGAATTAATTTCTTTTAAAAATGAATAAAAAAAAGTCATACGCCCCTCAGTCTGAAAACATAATTTTTACAACCGTCACCTTGGAGCTTTTTTAGCCGCATCGAGTTTTTCAAACTGTTTTCATAGCAGAAGACATATCAAACCAATATTTGTTTTCATTTTTAGGAGCACCCTATTGATTTGCTTCTAACGATGGGATTGCACGCAATGGCATTTTGTATACTGATCTTTTGCCCTGACACTTGCAATCAATTCTGAAATTTAGTTTTAAAAGTGTCCAACAGCTTAGCCATTGGTCATGCTTTTTAGGTGGACTCAGCTAACCCAACAACAACAACAACAAAAACAAAAATAGATCTATGGATCGATGATTTGATAGCTCGAACCACACACCATGTAGTGCTTTGTTGGATTTTGATGTACATGTGATAAGTTGGACAACTGAGACTGATCATTTGATATTAGGGTTTGCTTTTTTTCATCTTGCTTGATGAACATCAAGCAACAATGTTTAAAAGATGATAAGGCAAGTCAATTAGGAGATTATTCGATAAGTTTTTTGTTTTAATTTGTACAATAATAATTACAAATACAAACAAATACTTATTAGTTTTGTAATTGGAATGAGGGTTAGTTTTTTAGATACTAAGGTATGTAGGTTATAGCAAATATGAAGAAGTTGTCAATAAAACCTTTTTACAAATTCTTAAGATCTGACTAGAGATACGATTAGTAACTTTAAATTTATTTATTAAAAAATTTCATAATTTTCCTTCAAAATCCTTTGGAAAAATTCACGTCTTGGGAAACTTGATGAACATTGAACATTTAAAATACCAAAGAGGCATATTATTGTAACACGCTCTACAAAAGTCAACACAATTTTTGGAAAAGAAACCAGGTTCTAGTTTTTCGAAGTCTTCTAATGGAATGAACTCGAGTTCTACCTTTCGATGTTCAAGATATTCTGATTTTCGCTGTATATGAGGTTTTTATAATACTTCAGGAATTAAGTTTTTTTTTAAACACTCTTATGTCATTCGAAAAACTAATTAACTTCTTCAAAATGAAGCTGGAAACTTATTTTTTCAATATTTTTGTCATACTTAAATGAATGCTAAGTTTATTTTTTTTCGTATGGAGGGCCTTTCAGGAATTTAGTAACTCAGGCATAGATATTTAAAATTAACTCGCAATTTTTCGATTGATTTTAGAAGTGAAGATAAGTTCTCTCGAGGCCTTAAATATATTTTGGAAAAACAAAAATCACCTCATTTGTAGATTATTCGAAAATATGTATTATGATCTGAAAGATCACGAGATCGTAATAAAATTCAAATATTTTCAGTATTTGTGTAGATATACATTTTTTATGGACTTTTAAGGCTTTTTTTCAATGTCACAGAAAAAATGTTCGACACCTCACTGGGACTATTAAAAGAAGGGTGTGTCATTTCAAAGTTCGTATAAAGTTCGCCAGTTTCAGTAGTTGGTCAGCCTTATTTTTTTGTGATCGGATGTTTTAAGAAGTTTCAAGGTCATAGCTATTTTCGACACCTCATTTATGATTTATGAGATATATTAACAAAAATTAAAAATTCATAAAAATATGTACATGTGTCTATCCAATTCCTGAAAATAGTTGATCTTTCATCATGATCTAGGGATCTTTTGGATATTAAACATTTTTTGAGAATATCCCGAAAATTTGTTGCTAAGAATCGCACGTGACCTTGAAAGTTTTTAGAACTTGATAACAATATTTCTAGCATTAAAAAATTTCTTAAACTAGTTGACCTACAGCTACAAGTGTATTGCTTAAAAATTAAACTCGAAAAAGAGAGTCCCGAATTTCTTTATGTGAGAACATCAACCTTCATTCTTAACTGCTGGAGCGATTTTCTCCAATTAAGGACTTCATGTTGTAAGATGCAGTTCTAAAAACTACCGTATCTGCGATGTAAGACGAGTACGAACGTTTCAGTCTCGAAAATTTAGTAGATACCCTAATAAAATGATTTTTTTTTATTTTTTGTTGTGTTGTTCTATGAAGAAATCAATTGATGTATCCCATTCATCATCGGATCAAAGTTTTAGCTTATGGCACGAAACTATATCTTATGGAAAATGCGTACATTTGCCATTGATGATACTCTCCTTCGTTGGATTACAAACAACCCTTATGTCCGTTTGATTGGAGTTGTTAAATACGGTTTTAGGTCTGATATTCAAAAATAAATGCGGCCAAAAGTCCAACATAAAAGTTTTGAGTTAGGGGTTTTTTGTCATCAGGTTGTCTAAAGGAGACCCCTTGGTCTGAATGTGGTGCTAAGATAGGCTAATGGACACTTCCATCAAACACGTGTAAGAGCTTTATTTCCAAGCAAATCTATTGCAATAAAATGGATTCAACACCTGCAGGTGCGAAAAATGAGTTACAGAATTTCTGAATAAAAATTCCTAAATAGTACATTGTTAGACAGAGATAAGTTAACACTATTTATTTATTAAAAAAAAAAATATGTGTTTGAGTGAAAACTTTTTTGTCTTGCTAGATCTTGTTCTCAAAGCTATTTAAGATAGTTAATAAAAGTATTGTGTACCAAATAAAATAAAATTCAGCTGCCCTTAGCTGCCCGTTGAGATACATTGATACCGGACACGCTATCGACTCTTTCGTTGTTTCTTGTGTACAAATATTGTATTCGTATCGGCACACTAAGTACGTACTCTTTTCTAGATCAAAAATGTTTCCATTGAAATCATAAAAAAAACAAATTTTAATAAATTATTTTAGATAATATAAAAGTTAAATCGCATATTGTTTCCTATACGCTGCGCGTCCTCTAGATGCCAATATAAAAAGTTCACAAGTTCAAGACATTATTATTATTTAAAGTTTCTGCTTTCATAATAATAATCAAAGACATAAGAAAGAAGATGATTAATTTGAATGCACGTGTGCAACATGCGTCACTGTTATACTGATGGGCACGCCAATCCTTCTTGGGCTAAGAAACCTCCACAAAAACTGAATAAACTTTCTACCACTTTGTTCTTAGTGTTGTCGAACATGAAGGTAAGTAATTATACCTTCATGTTTTAACCGTTACCCAGAAGAAAGGGCTCTAAAAGATCGACGACATCAAGTCAAGTAAGAAAAAATGAAGAAAATAACAACTATAAATAAATGCAAGAAGAAATAAAAGAACTTCAACTTATTATAAAGTGTGAGTTCAAAACTATATTGACTCTTAAGCCGACTGCAGACGGAAGTAAATATATACAAAAAGGTTTGTTGTAAAGAGACTTGATATAATTTTTATATGTATACAAAATAAAATCAAAGGAGTTATTGAGATGAAATTTTGAGGCCATTTCCTAAAGAATTCAGTTCTGCACAAAATTCTTCAATCCCTTTTTTCCAATGAAAAATATAGTATAATCTTTCATAAAATTTCAGTTTCTATAATGAAGTCTTAGACTTTCGGGGTTTTTTTAGCAAAAAATGTAGTTTGCAAAACGTAACAAAAGTTTGGAAGAGCTTAGCTCTTAATTTCATTATTTTAGTAAGTAGCAACTATTTTCTATGAACATCCAATCTATTATATCAACTCAAATGCCTGCAATACTTAATATGTTTTAAATTATCTATCCTCAAGGATTTCGAAAAAGTTCATAAATACACTCACTCATTTCTAGAGCCTCATTTACTATCATTCAAATTTCCAAAATTTTTCAATTAAATTCTAATACTGACTCGAAGTCTTTAATACCTATCAACTCGAATCGAGTCGTGTGGAGTTGCCTTTATTAGAACTTGAAATCAAGTGCGGTTGCAAGAATTGCTGATATGACATTAAAAATGAAAAATAAAAAAACACTCAAAGAAGTTAAATGCGCAAGCCAACCAACAAGCCTTACCACACTTCATTTGATGATAATTGCAATAAAAAAGGTATCGTTGATGTTGTGGACGAGGATGCTAATGACGTTCTTTGTCATCTTCGGGCGTCGTCGGTTGGTGTTGTCTCCAGCCCAGTCAGTGTCTTGCCAGTGATGATGGACCAGACAATATTATGTAATCATTATAATTTCGGGTATTGAATGATAATTTCAGGCGGGAATCAGAGTGGAAGATGCTTCTGGGTTTGATTATTTCAATGGAACCATCTCTCTATATGTATATTATGATTAAGAGTGATGCTCAGAGTAGTAATTACGTTCAAAGTGGACCTTGTCATTATGCAATGCATCCAAGATACTTATCTTTGGTAAGAAAATTTGACACAATTAGCAGATGTATAGTTTTATTTGTCGTTACTCTTATTAGGGTTAAGGTGTTTTGAACATAAAATAATCGATTGATGTTAAGGGTATACCTAGAAAAAATATCAGCACTTATTATTAATCGTATCTCTAGGGAGTTCATCAATTAAGAAAAAGGTTAGTCAAATTATAGGGAATTCAACAATAAGGAAATTAAATTTAATTAATTCCTATAATTTAAAATAATTCAATTAAATATTGCAAAAATATTTTTAAATTGATATATTTTCATAAATATTTAAAAAATGCTCAAAGAACATAATTTGAAAGTTTATGAAAAAATGTGGCCCACAAAAGAGAAACAAATTATATGTAGTTATATTTATATAATTTAAATTTTTTTTTTATTTTAATCCTTCCGAAACTGTATATGAGAAGAAAAAAACATTAACAACTGGGTCGATATAAGCGTTTGTTTTTTTTTTAATATTTTTTTATAAAACTTTGCAAGAATTCAATGAGTTTTTTCCTTATTATTTAAATATTGAATTTTCATACAAAAAAATACACAGCTTAAACACAACTATTCAAGAGGCTCTGAATTTTTAAGAATTGTCTACTTGAAGATATAAATTTTAGTGCAAGAAAATTAAAAAAAAAATTAATTAATATTTTAAATGAAAACTAACATATCTTATGTTTGGAACCAAAAAAGAAAAGCAACTCATTTTTTATACAAATTTTGGCAGTAGATTTTTTAACAAAATGATTTTGTATAAATTTAATTTTTGAATAAAATCTTTTTAAAAGTTTGAATTAACAATACTATTCAAACTTTTAAGGAGCTTTAGCATAAACAAATTGATCAAAATCCATTAATAATAGAATAAAATTTTTGTTGTAGGTACCGATATTTTTGGTCTTAAGAAAACAAGAAATAAAATGCATAATTGGAATGCACTTACTTGTTCTTAATGTACAAATACAAAATTGCTTATAAGTATTAAACATGGATATAACTATTAATTAACAATTTCATTTTTCTATAAAAGAAAATTCTTTAAATTTTTTCTAAGAAAAATTTGGTATAACAATTTTAAGTATTTAGTAATACATATGTATATACATTAAAGGAAATAATAAAAAATTTTACTTGTTTTTAAGATTAAAAAAAAATCGAAAGAACTAAAACAAAATAAGATTTAATCTAAAAAGTGGTTTTCGAAATAGGTGTTTTATTTTAAGAAAACAAAATTAGTTAGAATCCAAGAAATATTTGTTTTAAAATTTTTGGACACTACTATTCAAAACATGAATATATTTTGATCAGTTCATTTTTTACTGCCGACTTATAGGTACTATAAGGCAAGTTATGCATTCGTAAGAAAATCGAACTCGAGATTTTGATCAAAGTTGACATTACGTTGATAGCAAAGATCAAAAAAGTGGGTCTCGCAATTCTGTTTGTCTGTCTGCCTTTCGGTTCGACTAAGGCCTAAACGGCTCGGCCGATTTTCTTCAAACTTGGTAGATATGGGTTTTAATTTTTCTCCCCACACGTTTTTTTCTTTTTTTTTTTAAGACCAAAAATAACGGTACCTGCCAAACGAATTTTTTTCGAAATGGTATAAAATTTTTTTTTTCTCAAAATATGTTCCACAGATATTTAAAAAAAAAATTCAAAAGCTTGGTAATGGTTGAAAAATTTTTTTCAAAAAATTGCTATTTTTGGTCCCCCCTTGAAACCATTTTTTTCGTTTTTGATTTTCTCAAAAACGGTAGCACCAATTTAAATCATTTTTTTTATGTTAAGGCTCCCTAGAAGTTTCAATATTATTGTGTATCAAATTTTCAAACAAATTTTTTTTGGATTATCTATTAAAAAAAATTCAAAAATTTTTTTGAAAACCCAATATTTCGAAAACCCAATGTTCGATTTTTTCAAAACTTGATAAATTAAAGTTTTTAATACAAATTATAAGATGTAAGAAAAAAAATATTTTACTAATTTTTTTTTCCTTTGATTAATTTTTACGATCGATCTATAATCAAATAGAAAAAAAAATGAAATCAAGATATTACTGACTGTACCTACCATGGAACCATGTTTTTCAAATTTAGAATTTCTCATTATCCGCATAACGGATTTCAATGAAATTTTTTTATAGAGAAGCTTCTAAAAAGTGAGTTTTTGAATACAAAATCTAATTTTTTTTTTTTGAAAATTTTTTGAAAAATAATAAAAACTTTAAATTGGCGTACCAAAATTTTTTCTTATAAAAGTTAAGAATTTGGTATATATAATAAGCTTATGTTTTTAAGAAACAAGTGCAGACTTATAATTTTTGTTCTTTACATAAGAGCAAGTTCGTGCGACCCAGTCGCGCATTTTATTTTTAATAAAATGTTTGCTTTTTTCGTCGTAGTAATTTATTAATGAAACAAATTAATTTAACCAACGTTTTTTTAAGCAACATTTCTCGGTTGGAAATTCGGGAGCATTTTCAATCTTTTCAGAAAAAGAAATGTCACTCTCATTTTGTGAAGTTGGCAAGGCTTCTGGATGATCATCAAAGAAGGTAATTCATTAATTTTCTTACTAGGGATGTAAAGGATAGGCCATATAGCGGTTTCTTTTTAAATCATAAATAGGTTATTTTGACACTGATAGCTGTTTCCCGCTCGAAATCTTGACAGATAGTCAGTTTCATTACTCCGCGGAACGAAATGAGTCGATTCAAGTTTCAACAACGTTGGGAAATATTAAAAAACTTATTTCCAAAGTAAGTATTATGTGTAGCACAACCAGTGCGTTTTTGAAAAGAAGTTTCGGGTGGATCTGGGAGACCTCGCACTGGTTATTGTCCAGAAGCCAATGTATCCATAGAGGGTGACAGTTTAATGTGGATTGTAGAGTGATGGCATCATTTCTTCGAAAATGAGGCTGGGAACAACGTTTTTGTTAATGTTGGGTGTTACAGAGCAAAGTAGATACCGGTCAAAATTTGAATTTGAAAAAAATCCAACAAGAATTTTATCAAACTTTATATTAGAAAAAAAAAATGCACTGTAAGTCTTCAAAAAAGAAACGGTACCTGCCATACAGCCATTATGAAAAATCGGTTTTGATAAACAAAAATTAAAAAGTTAAATAGTATTTTTTAATTTTATAATAGTTAGTGTTAAATGGCAAGTTTCAAATAAATAATATTCAAGTTAGGTCTGATGTGACAAACAGTTCTAATAAAATTATAAAAATAAATTAATAAAGAAAATAATTAACTTAACTATGCCAAAATAATTTTTTTTTTTTAAATCTGTATCGAAAAAGAGAAAATAAACAATTGCAATTCTATGCTTAACAATAATTACGATGTGGTTCTCTAGGCCGACTCCATATAATAATAATTTTCAACAATGAATAGCCAGTCTTTGACTTTCTTTCAAAAAATATGTTAAAAGAATTTTATTGTCTTTGACAAATTAAGGAACTATGTAGATTTGTATAATAAAATGTGTTCTTAGTTTGAATGGTTCTTTCACAAGATGCAAGCTGTTTATGTCTAGCCAGTAAAGTTGCAAGTTTCTACTTGAGGTGTTACCACTTTGTTTAAAAAATTCTTCAAATAGTAGACATTCGTCTATTTGGTAAAATTTGCAATTATTTATATATGGAATAACTTGAAGCGAGTCTAGCTATTTGTACTAGAAATAATTCGTACTAAACGTTTTTGGGCTGCCAAAAGAGGTTTAAAAATATTCGAACAAAATCCACCCCATTTGATACTACTACAATATATCATTGTTTATTGGCTGTAAAAGGCTTTTAAAAATTCAAGTTAATCTTTTTTGACAAAATGGTTATACGAAATACCTACATTTAGCAATAAACCAACTTTCTATGCTATCTTTCGGTGCGTATAGGTTCCTTCTAGTTGAATTTTGAATCAATTAAAGTCCGTAAATATTTAAATTCCATAACTGGCACAATTTTAAAGCAACTATTGGAAATTGCTTTTACCACACGTGTTAATAGGTAAGCTGAATTGCTTGCAGTTATGAGTATGAAAGTATAGGTTCTGATTACAATCTGTAGTTTCACTATTTCTAATATTTCTGCATACCTAGTTTCAAATTCACTAGTTAAGCTTGTTCGCTAATAATAAGTTTATAAGAAGTATTTCTAGCTCTTCTTTGCTTTCAGCTATGCAGTACTAATTTTGTAGCTGAAAGGCATGTCGTTAGCAAATGTGGTATATAAGCCATTAAGTTTCATTTAGAACATTGAATTAACATTAATTAAGAAAAGTAGTTGATCCACTACAGAGCCTTGCGGAACACCATTCACCCATTCACTAAATGGTGGAGCTAAAGGTTCCATTAACAACAATTTTTTATTCCGAAAATGTTAAAACATCAAATTACAGTACCTAATCAGTTATCTTTCAGTCTACATTGTCGCGAATTTTGCATAAAGATCCTAGCCTACTTCCTTACAAGATCAAATTAACTCAATATTTAAGAAGTCTCATTTTCATTTGAATTCCCGAAGTATTTTGATTAGGCTCTTCAAACATTTGAAGAAAATCATTAACTGTCTTTATCAAACAATACCGGTTCTTAAGGAAAAAGAACTTATTGTGGTCCTAAGAGTTTTTGAAAGACTCTATTGCCTTGTGCGTTATATTCATCCTCATGAGTCACATACATTTTTTTTTCCGGCATCTAAAAATGTTTCTTATTGCCCACAACTAAGCATATGCAGAAAAATATAAACTTCTGATTTGATTCGCTGCAACGGCTATATGCAACTCATTTCACATTCAACAGGAATTAATTTCCTTAGATAGCCTTAATAGGTTGAAAATTCTAATAATGTATGGACTAATCATGGCTTGGCGTTTTTTTTTTTTGTTTAAATAGCCGAAGGCTTTCAAAGAAAAAACACAAAAAATAAGCGTAATACTAGAAGGTCTATAAGGAGTCAAAACCTCTTAGGCTGATCAAGTTGATAAGAACTAATATACCACGTCAGACAGAAGGTAAGTGTACGTGCCTTCGTAATTATCTCACTTGCTTTTTATTATTATTATTTTATAGATATTTTTAATGCATTCGGAAGCACCATCAAGTTCTCTTTTGCTTTGCACAATTCCTTGGGAGTTCGGACGGACTGTGTGTCTTTTTGTCGCAACCATTTTTGTGTCATTGGCATCGTCTGGGTCATAAAGAAGAATAACACATCAGGTGCGGCGACCGACCGACCATTCGACTCGTCCAGCTCAATTTTTTTTCTTACAAGCTCGTTGACAATTCCGCTTGCACATTTGTCCCACTGTTCAGACCATAAAAGGCCTGTGATAAGGTACTTAATGCAGACAGTGAGAGAAGCCGATTTGAATATATGACAGCAATGGGTGGCACAGAGATATAGATTAGGTATAGTGACGGTGATTTTAATGTTTTGATGGAATTAATTAAGAACACAAATGGGAGGTGGCTCGGCGCATATCGGACTTCTTATGAGAATGATTTGTGCATTAAGGTTCAATGACCAGCGATATTGATATTGATATGATGGTGGTGTGTAGTAAAATTAGAATTTATTTTTAATGACTGAAGTATGTTCCCATGAAATTTTCATTTTATTTACAGAAGCGCCATTCTGTTAACTAGAATTTAAAATTCGATTCACAAGCTGGAGTCACCAATTCTTTGAGGATCGCTTTTAGGTCAAAAAGGGGGTTAACTTTTCAGTAGAAAAATGCCACCGCTAAAACTTTTTCTGATTACAAACACCTGTCTGCTATGTCAAGCTAAAACATTATTAACAAAGAGAGCAACACAGGGTGTACCAACTGTTGGGTCAGAGTTACCTCTGTAAATTTTCATAACGTTCTTGTTATTCAAGGCTATAATTAATAATAAGCATTGAAGACAAAAGGTATTTAAAAAGTTAATAGTGAAATGGGAAGCAGAAAAAATCAAAATTAGTTCAAAACTATATTCTTTTCTAATGTTCAAAAAAATTTACAGTCGTTAACGAAAAATAAGATTTTCGAAAACAGATTTTAATAGTTTTTAGTAAAAAGACAATTCTAGATCTTTGAGATAGTTCTAAGATTTTGTAAAATGCCAAAATTTAAAAAAATAAAATGCACGACTGGGTCGCATGAACTTGCTCCTATGTAATAGATTAGGAATTTTAAAAACGAATGTTATTAGAGAAAACTGTTTATAAGGATAAAATTAATTTTTTAAATTCTTTTAGTAGTAAGAGACAAAAACAGAATGCTAGGAAAATATGAATTTATGCAAGAACAAAAATTATAAGTTCTTGTATTGTTTTCTTAAAAAAAAAGCTTTTATATACAAAATTTTTAAGAATAAAATTTGGTATGCCAACTTTAAGTTTTTATTACTGTACGAATGAAAATTAATTTTCCAAAAAAAATATTGAGACGTTTTTGAAATATTGAATTTTCCAAAAAAAAAAAGATTTTTTTCTTTTCAAACATTCAAAAATATTTTTTTTTAAGTTTTGAAATGCAATGGTTTTTAGACTTTTCAGAAGCACCTCTACAAAAAATTTCATTAAAATCCGTCATGTCGATAATGAGTAATTCAAAATTTAAAAAAATAGTTCTATGGTAGGTACAAGCTGTAATATCTTAATTTCAAATTTTTTTTTTATTAAATTAAAGATCGTTAAAATTAATTGAAACAAAAAAAAAATTATCAAAATTCTAGGCCCCGTTTTCGGTAATAATACGATTTTTAAAAGTCATTTATTGACATTTGTATGGTGGGTACCTTTATTTCTAGGTAAAATAAAACTTTTTTTCATACATCTTTTAGACTATGTTGATAAACTTTTATTTATCAAGATTGGAAAAACTCTAATATAAGGTTTTCGAAATACATATTGAGTTTTGAAAAAAAAATTTTGAAATTTTTTTTAAAAATCCAAAACAATTTTTTTTGAAAATTTGAATACATAATTATATTAAATTTTTGGGGAGCTTTAGCACAAAAAAAAATGATCAAAATCCGTTGTACCACTTTTGAGAAAATCAAAAACTAAAAAAATAGTTCTTTGGGGGGTACCCTCAATATCCATTTTTCTGAAAAATTTTTTCATTCAGTACCTAGCTTTAACTACTTAAATACAATTTTTTTGTTTCTTTTTTTTCTCAAATCTATCGTGCAGTTTTTGAGAAAAAAAATATTTACAAAATTTCGTAAAAAATTCGTATGGCAGGTATACCGTTATTTTTGGTCTTAAAAAAAAAGAAAAAAACGTATGGGGGGGGAAATTAAAAATGATATCTACCAAGTTTGAAGAAAATCGGCCGAGCCGTTTAGGCTGTCAAACCGACAAACAGACCGACAGACAGACAGACAGAATTTCGAGACCCACTTTTTTAGTCTTCGCTATCATCGTAATGTCAACTTTGATCAAAATCTCGAGTTCGATTTTTTTTACGAATGCATAACTTGCCTTATAGTACCTATAAGTCGCAAGTAAAAAACAAGGTGAGGGCTTGATGATATTTTTTTAATTTTGTAATTTTCATTCAGATGCTATTATTTTGCAACAAAAAAAAATAAATAAAACCACAGATATTTATTTAAATTAACTAGTTTTGAGTTGAATTTCGAAATCATATATCAGTAAGAGACACCTAGTTGCGAATTCAACAAAGACTCATGACGATCATTCATTAACCATGCAAATCAAACTAAATTACGTCAATCTTTTGATGAACCTATAAGCTGGCCTATAAATACAAAAACAAAATCTTTCTTTGATTCGGGGTCAAGAAACCCTTAAGTCAATAAATACCCATCTTTTGCAAAGCGAAATTAATACCTATTTTCATTTATTTTCTTGCAAACCCCGATTAGCTTAATCTTTTAACAACAACTTGCCATTACCCAAAGTCAAGTGTTCCCAGTATGAGTCATCGAAAGCATTTCTGTGTCAGGTTTATCGTACTTTATACCTAAGTCCCCAACCTGAATAAACAAATTAATAAAAAAAAAAGAAAAACTTAAGCCAATTCCGAGGTCCGTCTTTTGACTACCGGCCCCGAATTCGGATACCAATTTCCACATAGAGACACTTTTTCAAACGAGCCCCCTCCGTTTCTGCGAATTCGTACCTTTTCTACAAAAATTCACAAGAACAGGTAGGCAAGTAGGTAGGTAGGTACATAGGTACCTGTGTTTGCAGTATTTCAAAGATCCATAGAACATACCCTTCGATTCGAACCATAAGAGAGTCCGAAAATGACTCATTCGTCTGCTTGCACAATTTTTACTTTTATTTTTATAAAAATAATAAATAAAAAAAAATAAACAAAAAAGACTGTGCTATATAGACGTTGTAGATCATCAACTTCCTCCACCTTAGTTAGTGGTAGTTGTAAAATGGGTAGCGCTGATGAAGTGTATGTATAAAAATTATGAAAATAAAAAAAAAACACATCGGTACAGAACGCACTCACATTGAACGATCAACGAGAACGACGACGACGATCCAATCGATGAGTCATCAAATTAAAAAAAAAAAATTGGACAATCTGACCACAGAGATATAAGTAACTAGTAGGAGCCCTTTTTGATAGGTAGGTAGGTAGGAAAGGTACCCAACGCCATTTCTGGCTTTGGGCAGCTATCAAGTGGAAGACAATCAGTTAAACCAGAAGAGAAAACAAAAATAACTGCCTTGTAATCGAAACTAAGACGAATAAAAAACATACAGTAGCTTGAAATTTATTCAAATTAAGCCCAAAGAACAATAAAATTCAAATCAGTTTTCGGATTAGGCATCAACATGCGATCGTTCGATCACAAAAACCAAACCAATCGATCAGTCGAATTAGTTAAGGGATCAACTAAGAGAGAGAGAATTTATCTTCGAAATTATAACTCGGAGTGAATTTCTTTTTATAAATTTTATAACACTCGTCAATCATGGAAGTTTGACAGTTTATAATTGTTCATAGCGGAACAAGTATTTTAGGGTTAGATATTGGATTTGAGAACTAAGTTGTTTATCAGTGAAATTTTGTTTTTCATTGGATTGGCAGTTTCGAAGATTCTAGCTGTATTCCAAGCGCACAGAGAACCCTAATCACAAGGTTTTGCGCAAAAATTTAAGTTTAATATCATACTTTTCAAGTCTTTTAAAACAAAGATTATTTGGAAAAATGTCATGCAGAATTTACCCAGAAGTTGAAGCATTATAGTTCTGCATCATAACATAATACTTCTAAGTTTGACCAAATAATTTACTAATCTTTTTTTTGAACATCCCATTTTTTTTAATTTTTCAAATTTTCTCACCCTCTAGAAGATGTTCTCAATTTTATTGAAAGCTTTTCGATCTATTGAAAACAATAATGATAGATATATGTTTATACATACATAGCCCTAAAAAGGCGTGTCCAAATTTTCAAGATGGTGCACGAATACATAAGACGTAAGAAAAGATCTGATATCTAAGAATTCGGGCCAGAATCTTGAATAACAAATCGGAAATCCCGATAAATAAAAATGCAGAAAAACAAAAATCCAAAAACAGATTATGAATTTTGGGATTATGGGTTTTCTAAATTTTGGGTTTTTGGTTTTTTTGAAGTTAAGATTTTCTGAATTTTCAGATGTTGGGGATTTTGGTTTTCCGAATATTCTTAATATTCTGTCAGTTAAAATTGGGATCCAAGAACCAGACATGGGACCAAGTATGTATGTGTGATCAGGCCGTACTCTTTTTTCTATATTTTTCTTTTAAGACACAATCCATGAAAACCGGCCCCGAATTTTATTATCCTTTGGTTGGATTTTTTTTTCTGTTTTAAGCAAATAGTTTTAGTTCTTCGTTTGACTAAATAATTCTATAAACCAATTTTTTTTTTTTTTTTTTTTAAATCCCACTTTTTTTGAATTTTCAAATATTCTCACTGTCAATTTCAGGTTTTCCATTTATTGAAAACAAGTTATCAAAATGGAAATTTTTTGTGCCCAATACTTACGAGTACATGAAATGTAACAAAAGCTCTGTTAACTTAGAATTTTTGGTGAGAACCTTGAAAAACGAATTTCCGATCTGTCAAAATCTGGGAAATCGAAGATCACGATGAATAAAAATGCAGAACAACAAAAATCCAAAAAGAACATATTATTAATTTTGGAATCTTGGGTTTTCTGAATTTTGGGATTTTGAAGTTAAGATTTTCTGAATTTTTGAATTTCTAGAGTTTGGTTTTCCGAATTCTGTCATAAGCCCGAAATCTTAATATTCTGTCAGTTAAAATTGGGTTCCAGGTCCAGACATGAGAGCAAGCATATGCAATCAGGTCATGCTCTTTTTTCTTATTTTTTTTTATTTTTTTTTATTTTTTTTTTTTTTTTTTCAAAACAATCATTTGGTAGTATTTTGTTTCCTTCTTAAACAAAAGCAACATATTAGTGGTTGTGATTGTGACCTACTTTTTGCGCGTTTTGTTTTCTTCGAGACTATTTCGTGGATATATTCACACTCCAGGGGTGTCATCTTGTTTTTTTTTTTATTTTTTTTTTTTTTTTAATATTGAAAGGAAAAATTAAAAAAAAAAGCCCAACCAAGTTGGTATTGTGTGTCGCAATCAGCTAATGTCGTCATGTCTCGTGTCATGTCCCACATTGGAGCAGGAATAAGTCATATAAATAAAAGAAGAAGAAATTAAAAGTGGTCTTGCTCTCTGGCTGGTAGAATGAAAGGAACATTACTTTGTGTTTGGCTTGGTTTCGTGTCAATGTGGACAAGTCATCATAATTCACATACATGTGTACCTTCTTATGCACAATCGCAAGTGGTGGAGGTAGATTTGGATTATTGTGAAATGCATTCCAGCAGGGGGTTCGATTCTTTGTTAGGTGCTTGCGTTTATGATGTGTGTCGCTTAGGTTATGGACTTAAATAGGTCAATTGGGTGAGAGTTATTATTAACAAATAAATATTGAGTCTTTGTCTTCGATTCTAGTTCTATTTAAAGCAATTTATTTACAGCTTGGGAGGTTATCGACGATATCAAAACCTATTTATAATGCTCAGAGGTTTACCTTGAAGTTGAAGTTGATGACCACTTCTTCTAGATCTCTCAGTTGTGAATTTTAGTACAAAGCAAGGTCCGTATTCGTAATTCCCCCCACCAAAATGCACTTTTTTTTTAATGAATCGATAAAAGAAAAGTGTGCTGTTGATAAAAAACATCAAATTATGGAGGAGAAACACTTTTTTATGGTAAAAAAGTGAAGTATAAAAAAATGAATAGATTCTGTAAATGCAAAAGAAACCTTGCATACACCCAACCTCGCATCTACCCCAAATCCTATAGTGTGCCCAAGCAGGGGGGTTGCAGGGGGGCAGCATGCACCCCCATACATATCTCACTGTTTATAAACCGTAATGCGTAAGCAAGCAAAAAAAGCAAAGGCACGAGTACGATAACTTGGCCGCCAAGATTTGATGACGGATTTTTTTAGTGGGGTCAAAAATAAGTACTTTTTACTATGGGAGGGGGGGGGTCTATCAAACTGACCCAGATGCAATTCTACCTCCTCATGGTGCATTCTGGGTAACGCTAAATGAATTGCGGTACTGAACTAACAAAGATTCATTATGTTTATTTAACATTAATCTTTAAAATCAAAAAAAGCAGTTTTGGTAATTTTCGATTTTCTCAAAAACTAGAAGACATAGAACCATGCGGTTTTTTGTGTTCGATTAAAAACTGATAGATACATGGAACACATATAAGCTAACTTACAATTTCATTTCACAATTTTGAAAACAATCGGTCTAAACTTTTTTTTTCACGTTATTTTATCACGCTTCACGCTTATGGCACGTTAAACGCCGCCGAAATGCATTCAATAAAGTTTTAATTGTAAAAATAAAAATTATTGTGTTTTTCTTTCTTGGAAAAAAGTGTAAAAATTTTTGTTTTTGTTCTTAAAACTAAATTATTGTAATCAATAAGGAATATTACTCTGATTCAAATTAATTATTTTTTATTGTTTGAAATTTTGTATTCGTCAGTACATGAACCTTACAATATTAATCTTCCTGTTCGGCTACAGGCTAAAGGGTTCATCGACTTTATTTTAAGTTCTCTTAGGCCCCAGTTATCTATAGCTCTCATTGAAATGCATCATTGGAGCAAATCAGTTGAATGCTGACTTCATTTTTTTGACAAGCCAGTTTTAGCAATCATTGAAAAATTGGTTTCAGTAAAAGATCCTGTCAGTGGCTGATTACAACCAATTCTATGCATTTGAGGTTAGAGTTGATCATTGAAAGGAAAACTGGCATTTGAGAATAGAAAGAGAAAACACATTCAGTGGAACGATTGTTTTCCACATTAAAGAAACGGAATTCAGCTGTTCATTGAAATTGATTTCTATCATTGAAATAATAAAAGTGGATTTAAAAGAAAGTTTTAAATCAGATTTTTTGTATTTTAAAGAGTATTCTACTACTCACTAACTTCATTTTGGATACCAATTAAAGCCATTACAGTTTGTTTATTTGTCTTAAAAATGGGAATGAAAATTTTCAATGATGCATTTCAATGATAGCTATGATTGGCCCCTTAGAAACCTTTTTATCTTTTTTTTTAAAGACTAAATACAACGGTACTTGCCGTAAATTTTTTTCAGAATTGAAGAATTTCAAAGAAAAATTTATAAAATTTCAAGCCTAAAATCAAGGTTAAAAAACATTCCTGGAAAATTGCTCTTAATGCTGCCTCCCTTAGAACCATTTTGTTTCGTTGCGAGGAAAAGACTACATTTTGGCTTTACGTATACACAATTTTAAACTATAGGGGTGGGTGTTAGAATTGGTTTCCCAACTCAGCTATCTACAAAAATGTCACAAGAGGAGAAAGGAAAGAAAAATTAAATAGAAAATTTTTAAGTTAAATAATTGATATTAAAAAACTCTATATATGTATATAACGCTATCCAATTTATTAATGGTAGCCCCTTTTGGCTCACTAAGAAATTGAAGGTCAAAAGTATTGAAATATTTTAATAAATAATTTAAATGAAAGAACAAGCATCTCCTACAGCGGATGCTGGCTTAAGTGGCATCATAAATAGTTCTGACATAAAACACTTGTATTATGCCTCAGATCGCATCTCATAAAGCAGTCATAAGCCCACACTCAAAGCAAAAGCTAGTGCATCTTGTACACCTCGTATCCAATGGTCGCTTGAAAAAAAAAGTAAACAAATACGTTTTATTTCTTTTTCAGCTGTCTTTAAAAGTTGTAAGACTTTATGACTATCGGCTACGGAAACTGCAGCGCAATGGCGACAAACAAAGTCGATGTACATGACCTAAAAATCAGGTTAAGTTTGTTTATACCTACAATTTTCAAGATAACTAAAAACCTAACCGTACCGACACTTCTCGTGTGCACGCGGGCTTAAAAATAACCATGAAGACCTGAGAGCTGCACTGCTGCATGGCGTACGAGCATAGTCGTCCCATGTACGCCGCAAACATAGTCGTGGGTCTGCGCTCAACTAAAACGTCTTACCCAAAGTGGACACTCTTAACAAATAGTAAGCTTCAGATACACATATAGATAGGTTTTTAATGTATCAACACTGGATGTTGTCAGTGGCATATTCTATGTTTTTAATTAAATAATAAAAAAAAACAACTTACATCAGATAGATTAATTAAAACTTGCAAGTTTCGTAAAAAACCGAAAGCCATGCAATTATGATTTCAAATGTGGCTGCCGCCAACTACTGTTTGGAGAGGCTACGGCTACATCTATATGGAGACCCCAAGACGACACATTTATATCTAGATACACATAATATAGGTTACAAGTTTTATTGCTTGTAAGCAACGACTACTGGTATTACTCTCTTTGTGCCTTCTAATGAAGTCGCGCGCTAGAAAACACTTTCAACTTGCGACTTTGAGCCATCTGTAAGCCTTTGAAAGGTCCATTTTTCATCTCAGAAAGGCTGATACAAAAAACCTACAGATGCAAAGTTCTAACGGTTCCTACAAGATTAATGCATATTGGGGTGGTGTGTAACGTATGTGCCCGTACTGTAATAAACCTTTTTCTGACCTTTCTTAAGAGATTATGTTGAATGCGCGTGTTGCTACTTTGAGTACTTACCTGGAAAACAACTTTAAGGGAAAAGTATCTCCCAGAACACTCCCATAAATAATATGGTCATGTAGAGTTTGTCCGTCTGGCGCGTGCTAATCTTTTGAGATAAACAAAATAAATATACTATACAAACCTAACCTACAACTCACACAAAAGTTTAGAACGATGACGATGACGACAAATTTCACGACCTGCTTGAAAAAAATAAGCTAATTAGCTTATAATTAATTATAATGGGGGGACTTCTACGCTGGACAATATGATAAATGTTGAAAATTAATTTTTATAAAAAAAAATAAAACTTACGCTGATTGTGTGTTTGGGGGTCATTGGACGTACAATGACTTTGCTTAGTTTATTCGAGCTCTTATCTCAAACACATTGACCTCAATAAATTTTAAATTGACATTCATAATTACGATTGGGGTGTACGAGTATGTCTTTATACATAGTTCTTAATATTGAATACAATTTCGTTTATAATTATTATTCGAAGGGCAATAAATGGATGTGGGTCAATTAGATGGCGTATTCGCTTTTTCTTTTCTTTTTATTTTAGAACATACATTTTTGTTTTACTTGTCGATAAGATAAAAGATAGGGTATGGTAGATATAGATGTTTCAAAAAAAAAAAAAACTCAAACACAAAAGAATTTTAAACGCCAAATAAATATAAGTTTGGCTATCGAGTGGTGTCCACCAGTTTATAAATATTTAGCTCAGGTATATTTACAAGGTGGCGGTGGCGGAAGATATTATAATTTTTGCAAATGGCGTCGAATGTCAGTCATATTTGACATTTGTGAACTAGACAGCTGCAGAATACAAACAGACAAGCAATGGAGCGCTGTACCCCGCAAGAGCGTGGAATAATTTTGTAGATTTTTTTGCCCAATAATCGGTCAGCGTGAATTTTGACGTCGATTTCCTAACCGTGTCGCGCCAACTGGGCAAATTTTTCGGCGCTTAGCTACTCGACTCGGACAGACTGGAACCACTAGAGACCACACAGGACGTGGCGGCCACCACCGGACTGATCGAGAATATCGCTGCCGATTTCGCTGAGAACGAAAAGAACATCAACCAAACGACGGGCCAGGCAATTGGAATTTGGACATCACCAGACGGACCCTATACAACACATGTCCCCATACAAAGTGCAAACAGTGCATCAGTTAATGCCTGCTGACCGTCCGTCGCGTGTATCAAGCCATCCTCAATCTCAACATCGAAAAGGACGATTTTGTGTGGAAAATCCGAATAAGCAAAATCTTCGTTTCTGGGGCACTGAAAATTCGCGTGTGATGCACGAAGAGTAATTACATCCACTCAAAGCCACTGAAAACCGGCTTCTTACTGCCGGAATATTGTAAGCACAGGCTGGTTCGAAAATGAACCAGTCTACATAAGACATTAGTTAGGAGCATCTCTGCTTTTATTAATAGGGGATCACAATGGACCAATAGGCCCCCGTGTACGCAACAGCCTTGTGCTGTGCACACCCCTCCTAACCTAACCTAACCTAACCTACTGCCGGAATCGGATGAGTGGTCTTGGTGAACATGTCATTTCAGCAAGAAGATGCAACTGCTCACACTTCACGAGACACAATGAATATTGTGAAGGAAGCGTTTCCTGGTCGCCTAATCTGCCGTTTTGTCGATTTGTCATGACTAGGCTTCGGATTCTCATGCACTTAAGATCTGAAAATATGCGCTTAAAAATGCAAAATATGCATTTAAAATATGCACTTAAAACCAATTCAACATTTCTATTCAATATAAAAACACATTTTCTTCATCTTCTAAAATAAGTTAAAAATAAGACTCAAAAACTAAGCATGAGTGCATCAGTCAACATTTTTCAGTTTATATGTAATTGTTTATGTGTAGTCGCAACCGAAAACAGTTGGCTGTTGTACATGAAACGTGTTAAGATTTATTCGCGAAACAGATTAAACCAGCAACAGCACCAGCGCAGCGCCATCAACAGCAAACAGCACGCTGGCCAGCAAATACTTTTCAAACACGTTAAACCAGCATCGTGTTGTAATTTTTTGACATTTATACGTCTTATTGTTGTTGCATTTTGTGTTATTGTAACCAGCAGCAGCAAATTTTGGATTTTGACCAAACGACGCTGTTGACGTTGCTGGTGCTGGTCTATTTTAAACAGCCTATTATTAAGGTATTAGTAAGATACTACTTAACAATTTGCTAACTTTAAAGTAGTTTACTAACTCATCCTTAATTTTAAACATTTTCTAACTAGTATCGTACTGAAAGAATTTTCTTAATAGGCGTTTTTCTTTTTTAGTTCAGTATAGAGCTCTGAACAGAGTCCGAGCATGTCGAGCATGTTCCGAACATTCTCTGAACCAAGCGTGCTCTGAGCGCTCTGAGTATATTTTGAAACAGACCTGAACACTTATGTAACTGTCGCCATTTTTTTTTTAATTTTCATCTGTCAAATGCTTGTGTTAAGCATTTTACTCTGTCTGCTCAGTTATTTTATTCTGAGCTCATAGAGCGCACTCTGAACACGCTCAGAACATGCTCAGAACGAAAAAAGAAACACATTTTCGAAACTCTGAACACTCTGAACTAAAAAAGAAACACAATTTCTTTTTTGACAACTCAGGTTCTGTTCTGAACTAAAAAAGAAAAACGCCTAATAAATTGCTTCTGAACACACCTAAAAATTACATTTCGTGTAAAAAAGTAAGTACACGAACCTTTTTTGATGTTTGCAAATGTCAAAGAGTCTAGCTAGCATGAAACAAACAAATAAAGTAGGTATTCGATGATTTTAACTTAAATAAAAGGGTAGAGAAAGTATGATGCTATATTCGATTGAAATTTACAAATTCGTTGTCTTAACCTAGTATCATACAAGTTTAGCATCGTTCTAATTCTATTAAAATTTTGCTTTCATTTTTGACAGATGATCGTTTAAATTTCGATCTCATTTATACAGTTTCAAACACACACACTTAATTTTTTTTTCATTTCAATGTTTTGCCGGCACAATCTAGTCAAGTTCATATATGCACCTTTGTTTATATATGTAATGCTTTGAATTGTGGTGTTTGAAATAGATAACAGTCTTAAGGTTCGTTTGCACTGACATAAAATTTTTATTCTTTTAACTATCTACTTTAGTTTTTGAAAAATATAGGTAGGTACTCTAAAAATATAAATTTATTATACAAAATATGCATTTATAGTAAAATATGCAAAAATATGCACTAACGGTTAAATGCCATTTTAAAGGAAATTTCTTGATTCGTATACATAATTAGTTGCCTTTGCCTTGCTTCCAAGGTGTTTCTAAAAAAATATGCATTTTTGGAAATCCGAACCCTAGTCATGACCAACAAGATCTCCCATAACCATTATAATACATACTTCATTATTTTTGGTTCTTAAAGTAACGGGCTTAGGCCAACAATCTAAGTCTCAGGCAATCGCAGCCCTTAAGGAGAATATTCGAGAGGAATGCGTACAGTTATCACCAGAAATCTTACAGAAAGTCATGGAAATTTCGATAAAACGGGCACAAATGTGTGTTAACACTGGCGGCAGCCACTTGACAGATATCATCTTTTCCACTTAACAGACAAAATTTTAGATTTCCAAATAAAGATTTCTATCACTTAAAATTATTTTTTTTTAAATTTAGTAAAAAAGTAATTCAAAAGCAAAATTAGATGATTAATCTTGAGCCACCTTGAAGTAAAAATCGCGCAAAAGGGAACTAGTTGTTGGGAGAGAGTAGCAAAAAAGTAAACAGAGAATCGTAGGGAATGAATCATGGCATATGATCTCAGAAGATTGTCGATTACCTAACTTGTGTTCTTACTTTTTCGACTCCGAATCCACCTGAAACACGACAGCTTCCAATCCTATGCAATCCGATCACACTGCTTCCAGTCGCCTAAGCGAAGTCCTCTGGAATAGCTTAGCTTGATCCGGACGTTCGGTATTTCTGGGCTGGATTCGAAGATTCTCTTGGCTTAAGCAGTGTTGTCCACTCGTTCGATCAAATGTGGGCGAAGTGTTTTTTAACTTTCTGGACTACATCTACATTTTGGTAATGTTCATAAAGTTCTTGTATTTCTACTCTTTTCATGTTATACAGGACCAAATATCCGTCGAAGAATTTTTCTTAAGTAAGTCTCCCTTTCTGCTCATTATACAACAATCGGCGCCTTAAAGCAAGACAGCCAGGATAAGGGTTTTGTACATCGTTCAATAATTTCAATAATAAAATTTTATGCATCAGTTTCGCCTGATCTTCCATGGCCAGTAATGAATCTATTACTGAACGTTGGAAACGGGCGATGATATCAATATCATCTTCATAGTTGGCACATTTTTTGAATATAATGGGTGATTTTTTTGCTATTTTCTTTTTGGCAACACTGGTTTTGACAGCTCATGCACGTTTCGTGTTTTATGTCACTGTCAAACATCTTCAGTTTGGTCTATAATCAAAATGCGTGCTCTGTGCTTCTTCCATTTTATGGTCCGTTTAATCGACCTACTGAGGCTATTGTGTCTAAATTTCGCACCAAATTGTTGGACATTAAACCACCGAAACGATTACGTAGAGTGCGGACTGGGGAAAATATTGTAGCTGTATCGGCTAGTTTTAGTGATGTCCGTGAATTGGACAATTGGGCTTTGTTTTGCGGAAGGATTTAGGTGTGAAGCCTTTCAAAATACAGCTGGTGCAAGAATTAAAGCCGAACTACCTACCACACGGCAAAATTTTTGGTGAATGGGCTCTTGAAAAGTTGGCCGAAGATGCACTTTTTTATCGAAAAATTGTGTTTAGCTGCGAAGCTCATTTCCGGGAGAATGGATACGTGAACAAGCAAAACTGCCGTATATGGAGTGAAGAGCAGCCAAAAGCATTGCAAGAGCTGCCAATGCATCCAGAAAAAGTCAGTGACTGCTGCGGATTATGGGCTGGCGAAATCATTGGGTGGTATTTCTTCAAAGATGAGGCGAATCGCGACGTTACTGTTAATGGTGAGCGCTACCGTGCCATGATAACAAGCTTTTTTTTGCGCAAAATGGAAGAGCTTGTCTTGCATGACATGTGGTTTCAACAAGATGGTACCACATGTCACACAGCATGCGTAACAATGGACCAATTGAGAGGCGAGTTAGGTGAACAGTTTGTTTCACGTTTGAGGCCGGTCAATTGGCCGCCTAAATCGTGCGATTTAACGCCTCTAGAATATTTTTTGTGGGGCTATGTTAAGGTTCATGTCCATAGCTACAAGCCTGCTTCGATTAACGCACTGGAAGCAAGCATTTATTCGTGAGATACCGGCCGAAATGTTAGCAAGAGTGTGCCAAAATTGAACCAAGCGGATGGACCATTTGAGGAGCAGCCGCGTCCAACATTTGCATGAAATAATCTTCAAACATTAAACAATATCGACCGTACTATCGATTCAAATAAAGGTTTCATGATTTTTTCTGAATTGTATGTGTTTTTTTTTTTAATTTCCGATAGCTCTTAACAAATCACTCTTAGTTTCCTTGGCCCTGCGCAGGAAGTCACGTGATAGTTCTTCTTGCTGGAATCCTGTGCATATTTGGAGTAGGTCAGAAGAGTAATTCCGTAGTTGCACATTTTTCAATATCACGCGTCACAGCTGGAACTTTTTTCCCAGGAATCCGAGATCAGCCATCTTCATTTAGAACGACTTTGAAGTCTATGTTAAGATGGTGTGTCTCTGTTTAAAAATTTGTTAGACTTTTCTAGGGTTAGCCTCAGTTGGAAGATTTGGTATATGGTCGTTCCGAACGGGCCGGAAGCGATACCGGTACTTACCATCTATAGTATTGCAGACTGGCTTAAGACTTGCACATAGCATGATTAATAGGATCACGTGTGTGACTTTTAATAGCGATAAGCCTCAATAGTTCTTCCAGAAAATAGGATAACTTTTTTGTGGATGGTGAATATGAAACTGATCGGCCAGTCATCGGGCAAACTTCGTTCCACTCAAACCTGCTTGATGTTTTGAAGCAATTTCTTTTTCGATGATAGTGCGATACTGGGACTACTAATTGTTCTTTTTCTTCTTATGTGCGGTGGGTTGAGGAAATTCTTGTAGTATAGTAACAAGTGTGTGAAAGAAAAGGAAGAAGGACATAATAGATCTTTAGGTCGCAGTGCAAGCCCCTTTCAATATTAAAATGTGTGATTTTATTGAACAAACGTATTAATTCGTTTCATTTCATGAAGAAAATATGTAATTTATTTGCGATATCTTAAAGCGGCTTTCACATAATCGTATAATACAGTCCACCATTCAGGTCTTCAACCAGCTGCACTCCATGTCAATAAAGTGTTTCCTCAATAGGCATGCCTTATTTCTTTTCGAACGGGGCAGATTGCTTAGAAATGATACGTATTTTCTGATACTCTGAGGATGCACAGTGAACACTGTGTTTTTGCTCTTG
The DNA here is from genome assembly GCA_911387755.1 of Chrysotoxum bicinctum. Classification (NCBI taxonomy): domain Eukaryota; kingdom Metazoa; phylum Arthropoda; class Insecta; order Diptera; family Syrphidae; genus Chrysotoxum; species Chrysotoxum bicinctum. The sequence goes on from OU426990.1 coordinate 30,109,840, forward strand.
AGCATACGGTTTGTAATTTAGACGAAGTACCTATAATCTTGTTTTAAAGTGTTTTGAGATTGTGTAAATTGAATACCGGTAATTGAAATTCTTCGCACCAAGGATATGCTGCAGATTCTTTTAGATCGTTCTAGACTCATTCCGTAGTGCCATTTCTGCAAATTGTCCAAAACATGTTTCTTCGATCATTGCCAACATTACCTCAAAAGTCTTATTCCTATCCTCCAACCGTTTACCCACCATTTGGAAGTTATATGGATGTTCCAGTTCTGAGATTTTCGCTGCAGCAGATTCCTTGAAATTATGTTTGGTAGTCGATGGTTTGGCAGGGCTTATATTTTTGTACATAGTTAAAATGCCATCTGAATGAAAAAGTATAAGGAGGTGAAACACCAATCTCCAGATGCAGCATATATGCAGGTAGGTGTATTATCTGGTAATCTGATGGTAATCGCAAGATCTTTTTGAGAAAGCATCTTGTCAATTTTTTACTTCATCCCAGCCATTATAGACAATTTTTGAAATTTTAAAGTTTGAAACAAAATCTTATCCAAATGCATCCATATGCTTATAGGCTCAATGTACTCGGTGCACAAGTTGTCGTAGCACATATACAGACAAACATATTCCGATGAACTTCAAGACGAAAACTAGTTTCTTGGAGTTCTTCTTCTGCTGGATCCTAGCCCATTTGCATTGGTCGCCATCTTGAGTTTTAGGCTGCATGGTTCTTAATTAAATAGGTAATTGAGGCATTTTTAGCATATAAATATGTACAAAGGACTAAAACTCATGTTAAAAAAGTGAATTAACTGAATAACACACGAATTCACCAGATTCAAATAATTTCGACTACAAGTTTATTGACTTCAATATGAAGCAAGCTGGAATCTTTTCTTTTCAATACATTTATTAAATTATCTCTAATAATAATTGATCCCCTCAGGCCATCATCTCTAACAACAAACTACCCAAACTAATCTTTCCACACACTTTTCTAATGAATTTGCAACGCATTCCCCCATTTGTGGAGTGCAAATAAATTTTATTAAATACCCTCTTGCACTAAAAAATCTATTTTTGAATCAAAGTTATTACTCCTTGTATGGTGCATGTGTTTTTCAGCGCTGTGGGCTTAAGATGAGGAACTCTGCCACTCTGCAAATGAGGGAAATTGCTCCCCAAACTTGAGGGCATCTCTTCGGTACTTGACAATGAATCCATCATCTCTTCGCATCATTCCCAAGCCCCATTTGCAGTATTTCACTGCAATTTGAGTATCTTTTTGTGTGCATTTAAATTTTCATTCCTATAGATACCTACATTCTAGCTGCATCTGCATTAAGTTCAATGCTGAATGTTTTGTGTTTGCATTTTGTATGAATTGAATTTAAAATTTATATTTTTAGCCTTAAACAATCCTGCAAAACGATGCCATATAGAACGCACGTACTGTGTGAGCAAAATTTAATGACATGTGCCCAACCGATTGCATCGCACTCGCACTGGGCTCTGCGTATACTGTATCGTCGTCCTTTCATGCGTATATATTCAGATAAAGACCACGCGCATAATTGAAATAATAAAATAATAATATAACGGTATATACCGTACCCAGCCCAGTGAGGAAGATAGAGAGTATGGCATTAGATTTAGTGTGTTAATGATATTTGTTAACGAAGTGCGTTTTGGCGTGAGGCCAGAGGCCCCCAGGGCGCTTTGAATCAGGGTTGCCAGCCTTGGGGTTATTCTTTATGTTGAATTTTTTTTAACGAAGTTATCTTTTTTTTAGAGAATTATTTAAGTGAAAATCATAGTTTTCTAAGCCTAGATTAAAATTGCTATCTTCATTATCTTTACAAATTATATAAGTGATGTTTCTTTGTCCAATTAATAGATAAATTTGAAGGCACGAAAACTCGTCCACTACCAGATTTTAGTGACTCAATCATTCCTAAGAGAATGTTGTCAGTTAAAAGGAATTTTTTCGCCAGAATGAGACCTTTTTAAGAAGGTCCTTTAAAAAAATGCATCTTCTGACAAATTTTGCAAGCACCTGGCAACCCTACTTCTGTTGCTGATTCACCGTAGGTTAAGTACCATACCGCGTGCGTATTTATGTACATAATTTCATGTTCAATGTTTATGCGATTTGCTGCAGCGTTTTGTCGCTTGCGCGCGACATTAATGAAAATGCACCTCATACGGATACGAATGCATGCATCTATGAATTGCATATTGCTGGGCGTTATGTTAGTGTATTTATTGCATGTGTTTTGCGTTTAATATGATGATTGTTGCGTTCGGCTTTAAGTGGATTTAAATTGCCGATTTATTAAATTTCACATAATTTTCCAACAGAATTAGCTGATGCTCTAGCATTCGTTGTATAAAAATGTTTGCGAAATATATTTTAGGATTTGATATTTTTTCAGGTGTGTTTTGTTTTAGTTTAGTGAATGTGTTTTCCAAAATATATAGGCTGATTTATTTTTACAAGGAGGATTAAAAGCTTTTTAATGGATTCGAACATTTATAATAAGTACGATAAGTGTATTCTAATTAAAAGGAATTATTTTACTTGTCATGTCATACTGGATTTTCAGAAATAGGGTTAGGTTTTCAACAGATACTAAAAAGGCTTGTTATTTTGAACTAAGTATCAACTTTTGCAAGACTTTTAAGCAAATTTAAAATATGCCAATTCACTCAACGGTCTCAATAAAGTGAGGCTTTAAAATTTATATTTTCAGAAATTTCAAGAAAATCCCTTTTCCCAAGATCACATAATTTCGTTTGTGTTTTTGAACACAACCTAGACATTATAAGCTTACGGTTTTTCAACGTGTTGGGTCAAAATAAATTTTGTTATTCAATCTATCTCCAAAACAAAGAATTATATCAATTATATTTTTTTTTTAAGACCAACGAATTTTTTTCGAAATTTTCTAAATATTTTTTTTTCAAAAACTGTTCCAGAGATTAAAAAAAAATTAATTCAAAAAATTTTATTTACTTATAGTTCGGTAATTCTTGAAAATTTTTTTTTTTCAAAAAATAATTATTTTTTGTACCCCATGGAACCATTTTTGTTTTGTTTTTGATTTTCTCAAAAACGGTATAACCGATTTTGATTATTTTTTTATGCTAAAGCTCCGCAAAAATTTAAACATTATTGTGTATTCAAATTAAAAAAAAAAATTATTTTGTTTGACTTTTAAAAATATTAAATTTTTTTTTAAAAACTCAATATTTCAAAAACGCCATGCTCAATTTTTTATAAACTTGATAAATAAAAGTTGGAAGATGGGAGAAAAAAAATTATTTTAGCTAAAAATAACGGTACCTTCCCTATAAATGTTAAAAAATGGTTTTCGAAAATCGTATTTCGCTCAAAAACGGTTCCGAGAATTTGGCTAAAATTCAATTTTTGTTTTTTGAAATGTAATAAAAACAGTAATAAAAACTTAAAGTTTGTGTACCTACCAAAATTTTTTCTTAAAAATGTTTTTAAAAATTCTTAAATAAAAACTTGTTTTTTAAGAAAGCACTACAACGACTTTTAATTTTTGTTCTGACATAAACTAATATTTGCTTGAATCACATGACATCCTGTTCTTAGCTCCAACTGCTACAGGAGTTGTTTTAGTCATTTGAAAAATGAATTTTATGTTTATTTTTGAGGAAAATTTTAATGAAGGAAATATTACTATATGAGGGCACAACTGTGGTCGTACAAAAGCCATGGAAAGCCAGGAAATCATAATTGAGACTCACTATCTTCTAATCGACTTCCATTCCGCAGATGATAGCATTCTTCTTGAGGAGCTCTATATGGCGTTCGCTCAACACGGGATCCCAGTAAAACGGATTCAAATGTGTCCCATGACATAGGGAAATACGCAGTGGAACGTGCAACCATTAAGGAATTACTTTTCACGACTGTTCTAAGCAAGCACAGTATTTTAGCAAGGAGATTCACTATCAGGTGACTTCCCGCTTACAGCAGGCTTTCAGGTAGATACTACGGTAGATAGTACGGTCTAGAACGCCAAAAAAACGCACGATTTTTGGGAATTTTTTTCTGGGAAACTTTATTAGGTAATAACATATTTTTTTTAAATAATGAATACATGCGTCGAGAGTACAAAAAATTATATAGGGCGCCAACGTCGACTCATCAAAAAACACATTGTCCCATTGCGGACATTTAATCTCCGGATCTATAGAACGCATTTTAAAAAAACTTGTTGCAATTTGATTGCTTTTATGTTTTCTAAGACAATTTACCACAATTTGACCAAAAAGTTATTAACCAAAAAAGTGGCGACCCAAAAATGGCCACAAAAATTGCCAAAAAAAATAATTTTTTTCAAAGCTTTTTTGACCTTTTAAACAAATTGTGGTAAAATGTCTCGTAAGGCTAGCCGCGCACTAGCAACTTTTAGTTGCGAAACTGCTTGGTTCGACCAACTAAAAAGTTTGTGTTTTAACACAAACTAAACGATTGCCTAAAATAAGTTCGCCATTTTATTGAACATATAATTATCTGCAAATTCACGGACATTCAACCAAACAGTTCATCTGTTTTCTATAAGTAACCAAACAGTTTCGCAACTAAAAGTTGCTAGTGCGCGGCTAGCCTAAGAAACCTTCCTTTAAATAACCCACTTTGTTTTTTTTTTTTGTTTCAGTCCAACCAATCCTAAGATTAATTGTCCGTAATGGGACCATGTATTTTTTGATGTGTCGACGTTGGCACCCTTTATAATTTAGCCAAAATTAGAAAATTAAAAAAAAAAATTGTACTCTCGACGCATGTATTCATTATTTAAAAAAAAATTATGTTATTACCTAATAAAGTTTCGGAGAAAAAAAATTCCTAAAAATCGTCCATTTTTTGGCGTTCTTGACCGTACTATACTATGTCCAACAAAAATTGTCAGTACAGGGAAGATAGGACGTTTGTCTCTCATTCTGGTTGCATTGCCATGCATAATTGTATCGCCTTTTAAAGCTCTCACAGGGACTCCGTAGTTTACATTATAAATCGCCGCAAATGAGAGCAAAAAACGCGTAGGGCTACCGTCTGCCGATTCAAAACCACTGAAAACAATATTTAATTTACCTTTTCCCACAACGCCAAGCGGTAAGATAATAGGCGCGTTTTTTTTTAAGTTGAAAAGCAATACGACAACACTCAACATACTCATCTTCTTAAAATGTGTTCTCAAAAGCTTGAAATCCCAAAAGCTCCTTAATAAAAACCACTGAAAAAGCTCCTTGCTTGCAATTGAGAATGATAATGGTAACTCTGTTTTGATGTAGATAAAGAGCGCACGATCGTATTGAGTTTTGAGTGACACTTGACACTCTTTACAGTATCTATCTCATGAGCAGTGGGTTGTGGGATACGACGGTCGTGTTGGGGTGTACAACTTTTTGCAAAGAATTACAACAACAGTTCCTTAAGAAAAGTCAGTGGCTTGCTCTTTTTTTAGTGGCATTTTTTCCTAACGCATTGAAGTGAGGATGCATCAGACGCCACTGCTTTAGAAAAAGCTCTCCATTAAGGCCTGTACTGACAATTTTTGTTGGACAGAGTATAGTACCTTATCACCAAGGGCACTTTATTAAACAAATGTGTCCAATTATTGGGGTATGAAGACGATATTGAAATTATCACCCGTTCACAATGTTCAGTAATAGATGCGTTAAAATGATCATTGGAGTTGATATTAATTTCACTTTAATAAAGTTGTCTCGAAATATTACCCTAGGAAACGGTTAGCACTCCGGTTTGGCGAAATAAGTAGATTAGAAGTCAAATACAAAACCTTTCCACCAAAAATGCTAAAGCCAAGAAAGTTTTCGAAATTCCAATTACCTGTTTCGGAAGAATGATTAGTCTAGATAAAAGAAAGCAGAGTCTGGATCACAAATGATAGAAAGCCAGAGCCATAATTATAACCAAACTTAAAATTAAAATCAGTTAAACGGTTTTTGAGTTAGTCAAAAATAAAAATGAAAGGTTCTGTGTTCTGTGAAAGGTGTAGGTTTCTTGCTTAAATGTAGGCTTCCGAGAATTTCCGAATCTTCAAATTATTCGGATATCGGATATTCAGATACATAATATTAATGAAACAATTAAGACATAAACTATCTGGATTGTGTGTGACAATTAAGTATTGAGCTGGAAGATACCTCGAAAATGGAAATGTTATTTATTTTACCTTGTCTGCGGAAAATATAGTCTTATTTAAATTAAAAATTCATCATAACCTGATTGTGTTGACTTTATTTAGATCCTATTAGTGTTAGGTTAGGTATGACTTCACTCAGGATCAATTCAATAAATCCATTGTTCTGCCCATGGTGTGGATAATGTAGAAATGGGAAGGGTAAGAGGACGGATTTAGTGGAAGTATAAGGTAGAATTGCTTCCTGAACCATCTTGATTTCTGAATAAATTTAAAGATTGTTTTTAGTGGCAAAACTGATACATCCCCTAGTTGGTTGAAAAAGTATTCTCCGGGGGCATCTTTTCTAGTTTTGGCTAGTCATTCACAAAGAAAGTTGTTACGAGCCCTCTTCCTTCCAACTCATCGTTTTGACACCCTCTGCATAAGTCAGATGTGCTGATGTCCATTCTGCTCATGTGATGGGCAACTATTGAGTTGTGACCTATAAGGATTTCAATGAAGAGAGACAATTGAGGTCTGCTAAGCTCCAGTAGATACTCTGTTTTTTTTTCTTTGAAATATCTGGCCAAAGATTCCTTGGAACCTGACAGGTGTCAATTGTTGACCATCTGTCATTTGCGGTCTTTATGAAACTTTGGTGAATTCTAGACATTTTCTGCTCCAATGGCGTGAGTATTCAGGGTACAATTATGATTTGTTTTTTTCCCTTTTTCGTCTTCCCATGGCTGAATAAGAATTCCAGGGACAAATTTTTAAGCCAGTGTAATGCCTAGTTAAAAAGAGGGAGTGTAACGAAATCCCGCTTTTATAATATCGTTTTTCAAAAATCCCTCAAAAAAGGTTTTAAAATACTGTCGTCTATAATACCATTTTTTAAAATACGGCTTTTTAAAATCCCGTTTATTCAAAATCCAATTCTATTATAATCCCGCTTTTTTAAATCCCGTCTTATACCGATTATCCCGTTTTTTTCAGATTTTATGTTGGTTATTTTCCAGATTCTTTAAATGCTAAAGAAACTTTGCATACACCCAACCTCGCACGTACCCCAAATCCTATAGTGTGGCCAAGCAGGGGGGTTGCATACACATCTCACTGTCTATACGTCGGGAAACGGGAATTTAAAAACGGGATTTTAAAAAGCGGGATATCGTACTCAACCCAAAAGGAAAATCGTACACAACTTATAATAATAGATGACTAACTTTTGCTCCTGATAATTTTTGGTAAAAAACGGGAACGACTTATATCTACCTTTTTTAGGTACAACCTCTGTAAGATATAGTAATGCTGAATTTGAAATTTCTTATGAATTCTTCTTAACTTAGCTTTTCTTAAATTTCTCTTAAAAAATGTCTGTCCATTGATAAAAATATCTCTCAGTCCTCCCCTTATCTTTAATTTCTCAACAATAGCCAAATGCTTTCACCCAAACAACGAATTATAGTCCCGATTTCATTAGATTCCCTCACAGGACAAAACCCTCTGACAACCAAACAATTCAGCTCGAAATTATTTATACAAAAAAACTCATTCTTTTCAGAGACCCAGTCATATATCATGGCCGAAGTGACTTCCAAAATAAAAGACAAGACGATTACAATCTTCACTTAATAAACTGTCATTTATAACGGCTAACAGCACCATCACTTTGTAATATAACAGCATATCCATATCCACCCCGCTTGACCTCATTTCTCTCCCACCTCTTCCTCCTGGCTGGCTGGAGAGAAGAGGTAATCTGTCGAAATTGATTTAGAGATATCCCGAAACAAATTTACTTTCTCATGGATTCTTTGTTGGACAAGGGTAAACAACAATGAGGTCGGAATTTGTTTTTCGTCTTTTTCCCTCTGGATCTGGAGCCGATGAAAGTCATAAGGTGCACATCACAACATAGTCCATTAAAAATGTTTTGCTGTCATTATATTTCTTCCGCGGTGAGTACCTTCAATTAAAATGCTGGTATCAATAAGCCCCCATGTAGGTACGTCTATACGTATACTCGTAACTATAAGGCTTGACATCTTGTGTGGATTTTAAATAATAGACTTGGATTTTTTCCATTATTGTTTAATGTGGGAGATCATGAGAAAAACAAACAAAGTGCAGTTATAAATACGAGTAAGCCAACAAGCCTTATTGGGGATGATTCAGAGTGCCGGATCTGGGCAGAGTTCTAACACTTCTTCTGCAAATATGCCTCGTAAAAGACTGAACGATGGAGGCACCTATGGTTAAACGATGCATACCTAGCTTGCAGATGAATATTCTGTACACAAAAAAAAAAATAAAACAAATGAGAAATATACAACTTGCGAAGTACATTCCTCGGGATGAAAGTTATAGTATGACTCATAGGCTGTTGTTAAATAATTCTGCGAGTCAGTAGACAAAAATGCGGTAAGCCATGTTCAATGGTATAGAGGAGCTGAACCTAAAGCCAATACCAACTCAGAAAGAGACCTGCAATTAGTCATCACAGAAAAAAGTACGATGACTTTTTATATGACAGTTATGTAAACAAATGTCTCCAACTGGGATTTGAAGCGAAGATAGGTGGGTACTTCAGTCTCTAGTGTCAAATGAAGACCGTTGTCCGTGAAGTATTAAGTAATTTGATGGTTATGGGCAATCGCGGGGGGAGTGATGTCTGGATGTTAAATAAGCCCATAATGAGAGTTTCATTGCCAAAGCAGAATATGAATATTGAAATGCAGATGTTTTAAAAATGATTCATCGTCAAAATCAAACCAGTGCAGGGTAGAGGCTGTAAGTGAGGTTTGCTGCAAAGCCTTCTGTCATCATCAAAATCACGACTTACATATGTTTTTTTTAGAAATTGTGATTGAGACTGTTCATAGTAACAGTTTAAGATTGAAGGGTACATTTGTCACGATTTAAGATCGAAAAGTGTTACTTTGAGATCATTGCAAATCTTTCTAGCTTGTATCAACTTCTTCCAGTTTTCCCTAGAGTAGGGTTGGTTGTTTTAACATATGAAAGAGAGTAAGTCCGGCTCTAATAAAATTTTCACAGCTCAAATTAAAACATGAATTGATAGATGTTTGATAGATTTTTCGTTATTCGGGAAATTTTTTTTAATCATATCTGCACTGGAGTCCACGTCACCATCGAGAAAGCATAGCGATCAGTTAAAGTTCCTGAAGAAATCTTTGAGACCGTCCCAGTTGGCTTTCTCGTAGTGCCAAACAGTTCTTTTAGGAATTTGTTTTTCCTAAAAAAACTGAGGAAAACTTTCGAAACTTAGTTAAATAGAAAGAAATACCTTCTAAACGAAGCTGTAAATTTGTGGATCGTGGATTTATCAAGCAACTGGGGGCAGAATTTTTTGACTTAGAACCAAACTTTTCGTAGCTATAAGACAGTCCTATAAGTCATAATTTTCCAGGTGAAAGTAAACGGCAAAGGGAAATGAGCCGATAAAAATCTAGAAAAAAGCTACTCTAGTCAAATCTTTGGAGTCTTGTCATGTCTCATTCAATATTGCCTCTGAGCTTCTATATCGAAACCGGCATGTTGACATAGATCAATTACCTAACGTAGTCCCATAAACAAAGTGTAGATCACACGAGCGAAGCAGCCAACTGACGTCAACTGAGATTTCAATAAGCCGATTGTGTCACCCGTTGTGTGCCTTGTGGCACTATCTTGTTGAAACTCATCATCATCATCATCATCATCGGCTCGAGAACTGGGTTCCGGTCCTGGCCTCTTTCAACAAGTCTCTCCACCTATCCCGGTCTCCAGCCTACGCCATCCAGTTGCGCACCCCAAGGCTTCGGGCATCCTGGTCTACGCCATCTCTCCAGCGCAAGCATGGTCTACCACGCTGTCGTCTACCATAGAATGTGCCACAAAGAACTTTCCGAGCAGGTTCCTCTTCGCTCATGCGAGCTAGGTGCCCTGCCCACCGGAGTCTACCAAGCTTAATTTTTGTCACGATCGATGTCTGCTTCAAGGTAGATTGCGTACAATTCATGATTGTACCGTTTCGGAATCGTCCTTCCTAACATATGGTTCCAACAATTCTCCTTAAGACTTTTCTCTCGAACGCAGCTAAGAGGTCGGATATCAGAGTGCCTTTTGGTAAGCACCTAGGTCTCGGATCCATATGTGAGTACTGGCAGGACCATGGTCCTGTGCAGCAGCAGTCTTGTTGAAACTACATATCATTTATGTCTATGCGATACAACTGACCAAAGAAATAACGTTGCAATATGTTTCTGTAGCTTCCATTGATTGTATACCGTGATGGTCTTTTCAGAAACGCTGGCCTGAAAACCAATCCATACAAATATTTTTGGGGATGAAGTGGTGTTTCTTGAAGCACAAGAAAGTTTCACCAATGACGTTTATTCTAAATGTTGATAAAACCGTTAAGAAAAAAATACGGTTCATTACGATTTTCCAAAAAATTCGTCATACACAGTTCGTCACGGAAGATGATTTTCTGATGAAATTGGTCATTTCCTTCCAAAATTTTTTCGAACCCAAACCGTGAACGTAGATCGCTTCATATGATCGAGTGGCTTTAGTTCGTTGAGGTACCTTCATCTTGTAAGTGTTGCAGGCCAAGATCATTTGACAAAATTCGCCATAGTGTAATCAAATCTATACCCAATTTTTGAGAAAGTGGTGAAATAGTTCGATTCAAGCGATGGACGCTTGAGCGCTAGAAAAATTATGGACATTTCTACCAAGACCCTGCATCACTGTCACGGGAAAAACCCAGCAGCGAAAATTCAGACTGAAACTTGTTCAGTGTTCACTACACTATGAATTGCTTGTCTACTGCAACGAGAATAACGATAAAGATCTAGCGTGAACGCTCTTAAATTTGGAATCGCTGATTCCGAATTTAGGTAAAAATTTTTAATTATTTGTAAACGTTTTTCATTCGTGAAATTCACAATGATGAAAATGTTGGTTTTACTGAATGTTTTGAAACTGACAGTTTGATTTCAAGGTGTGTTCACAGTAAAAGTTCAAAGTTGTCAAGTTCAAATTGGAAAACGCTTCACGTATGAGACTTTACAATATAAAGGAAGGCGAAATAATTCAAATGCTTCCAATTTCTCAAAAATAAGAAAGATTTATTTGCATAATGGTTAGCACTTTGCACTATCAAACTGGAGGTCTGGAATCGTTCTACAGCCACTACAACACACAAATAAAAAAAAAATTTCAGGGTCTCTGCCTCTTGGGAGGAAGTTACATATCCCCTAAAAGTATCTCTCTTCATAGAAAGTGCTTCTCGGCTTAGACGTTCGTTAAGACAATAGCAGGCGTTAAATCGGCCAAATGCAGCGGCCAGTTAAAATACGAAAAACGCGATACTATTAGATAACCAAAAATTTCCCTCAGGAGAGCCATAGTTGGACGATCGTACGAGCTGTTGCTTCATCTTATTGGAACCACAACTCTGAGTTGTTCTTCTCTTCTGGCCTTACAATTTTGTCAACTATACCCCGGTGTTGAAAGCCATCCACATTAACCGCAAGTTCTTCGTCGTTTTCGAAAACAAAAAATATGGTCCAATGATTCTTTCTGAGGCAACCAAATCACCCTGTGGGTAATTTTTGGATTTTGGGTGCTCCATATTCTTCAATTTTGTTTAACGTTTAACGCCAAGCATACTGAATGCATACTTGTGGATCATTTGCCTTGAACTCGTAAACCAATTATATGTATGTTATATGGAAAAAGATGTAACCACCTAGACATCCGCAACTGCTGATAACGCCCTGGAGGAAGTTTGCTTCCACTAGAACAATGTTAACATCAGCTTGAGCTGCTCGAAGTCTTTCAGCCCTTTGATGCTGAAAACGTTGGACCAATATGTAAATTCTTGGAGCACAGATTGGTGCATTTCTAACACGAGGAATATTTTGATATGACCTTTGCGTTTGAATAAGGAACAACTTTTGTTCTTTGTTATCTATGTGCTGAGTCTTTTCATCATAAATTTCCCAAGTTTTTCGAAGTTAATTAAATATGCTAACAAAAAATTGTTCAATAATTAAATCATACTTTTACTTATGCGCCACTCTGTTGAACTGCAGAACAGATTTCTTCTATCTCCAAAATTAATATTTATTTGAAAACTCGGCTATAATCAAAAACGACTTGGTCGATGTTTCTTAAACCTTTACACTTTAACGGTGCCTATCAATAAATTAGCCTACAAGAATGCTAAAGTTCCTTAAAATCTTATAATTCCCTAAAACGGCTTCCCTGATTTTGGTACAAGTTTTGTGAATTGGTAGGGTCTATGATTAATTGGAATAAAAATTTACGAAAAATTAATATTAACGAAACCATCCATAGAAGCATTTTCATGATTTTTAATTTCTTAAATTAACTTTTCTATACAGAAGCTTCAGAAAAGTATTGAAAATAATACATCTCAAAATAACGGTACCTGGCATACGAATTTTTTTTTCGAAATTTAAAAAATATTTTTTTCTCAAAAACTGTTCGACAGATTAAAAAAATAAAAATACAAAAAAAAATCATTTAATTAAAGCTAGATAATGGTTCAAAAAAATTCCCGAAACGCGATTATTAATGGTAAAACCGGTTTTGATCATTTTTTATTTGAAATTTGAAAAGAAATGTGTATTCATATTTTCTAATTTTTTTTTCGGATTTTTAAGAAAAGTTTCAATTTTTTTTCCAAAACTCAATATTTCGAAAATTTTATGCCCGAGGTTTTTTTTTAATTTTGTTTAATAAAAGTTTCTCAATATAATCTACAAGATGTGAGAAAAAAAATTACGGTACCCACCATATAAATGTTTAAAAATTGTTTTCGAAAATCGTATTTTTCTGGAAAACAGCGCCTAGAATTTTGATATTTTTTTTTCTTTCGATTAAATTTTACGATGCATAATTTAATAAAAAAATTGAAATTTAGGTATTACTGACTGTACCTACCATAGAACCAGTTTTGAATTTCTCGTTTTCTACATAACGGATCTTAATGAAATTTTTTATAGAGAAGCTTCTAAAAAGTTAGAAAAATATTCAAATCTTAAAAAAAAAATTATTTTTTGAATTTTGAAAAAAATAACATTTTGTTTTTTGGAAAATTCGATATCTGAAAAACGGCTGCATATTTTTTTGATAAGTTAATTTTTATTCGTACCATAATAAAAAAATTAAGTTAGAGAACTGTTCTGTATCAAGAACAAATTAAAACACGAAGTGATAAATAATTCAGAGAATGTATGTTCGTTTATTTAATAAATAAAAATTGAGTATAAAAACGATTCTTAACTGGAGGACGACTTAAGCTTGAGTGACTACTGTTCGCTCATATTCGATGAACTAAACCAGTATATGGACATTCGATTTATGTAAACTCGACAGTTAAATGACGTGATGTTCACGTTATGAAATAAGTAAATAGGATGAGTAAATACATAACACTCTCCACCACTCAAATTTAAGTAACCTCTTACAATAGATAAAATAATAGTAACATATGATATTTAATATTTATAAGATTTTACAATTTTTGTGGCAGCTCGTTGAGCTTTTCTTACAGCTATTAGTTCCTGGCTGATCTGATTATTTTCATCGAACAATTCATTTTTGACTTCATTATTGTCAATTAAGTCTTCATTTACATGTACTGTAGCATCAGCATGTGTACCAGCAGTTGAACTTGAGTTTTCATGATTAATGACTTTCGGATTAATTTGGAAATTTGAGTTCGACAGTTTTTTTAACTGGTTTTTATGAACATAACGAATTTTTGAATTTAACTCAACAAGATACGTTAAATTGCTTATAACTTTTTTAACAACTGCTGGTATCCATTTGATAAAGTTTTTCAATTCACTTCTATATAATACCTTCTCCCCTACAGAAAATTTTTTAATTTCATCATATATATTTTTATCTAATTTAAAATTTTCTTTTTGTTTCTTACAAAATTCTTTAGTTTTCTTTTTTTTAATATTGGCGTTATTTTCATTTTCATTAATTTTCGGATTTAAAATATCTAATGGTTTAAGAGGCTTAAACGAGAACATGAGCTCCGAAGGTGACTTGCCAGTTGTAGTGCACGGAGTATTATTGTAAACCATTAAAAAATTAAAAATGTTATTTTCCAAATTTAAGCTACTGTTTTTATCTAACGCAAATTTTCTCAACGAAGCCTTAGCCGTTTGAACGCCCCTTTCCGCCAAACCATTACTTTGGCTGTGATACGGTGGAGTTGGCTTATAATCGATCTTATTTTCTTCACAGTATATTCTAAAAGGAGATGCATTAAACGGTGGACCATTATCCGTGACCATACATTTTGGATAACCAAAAATAACAAAAATATCTTTGAGTTTTATAAGTAACGAAGACAATGTGGTTGAATTCATGACTTTGATTACGATAAACTTGCTATAAGAATCAACCATTATGAGACACGTTTTACCAAACAAATGAAAAAAATCAAGATGAATTCTGTCAAAAGGCTGAAAAACCTTAGGCCACGAAGTGAGACACTTTTCTTTTGGGACATTTTCCGTCATTTTACATGTATTACACGACCCAACATATTTTTCTATGTCTTTATCGACACTAGGCCACCATACGTACGATCTACTCAACATCTTCATACGGACGATGCCTACATGACCATTATGTAAAATTTCAAGAACAGAGTGTCTCAATTTTGTGGGAATGACTAACCGATGATTATAAAAAACACACTGGTCTTCTAAACAAAGTTGATCTCTTTTCAAGAACAGCGGACGAAAATCTTCTTTAATCATTTTAGGCCAACCACAACGAAGGAAATTTGAAACTGAACGCAGATCCGCATCTTTGAGGGTTTCTTCTTGAACCAAGGCAAATTCGAGTAAATTTCCTGAACCAAAGTAGTTAATAGGAACATGTTCTATTTCCGACTCTACGTTTAAAGGATGACGTGAAAGAAAATCTACATGACACATAGTAGAGCCTCTCTTATAAATTATTTTGTATTGGTATTGAGACAAAATTATTGCCCAACGTTGTAGTCTGGCTGACGCAACCGCAGAATTATGTTTACCAGGACTAAAAATTTCCTTAATGGCCAAATTGTCAGTACACAAAACAAAAGTGTGGCCGTAAATGTACGTGTGAAATTTTTTAATCGCGAAAATCACTGCGAGACCTTCTCTATGCAACTGAGAATAGTTGCGCTCAGAGTGCATGATGCGAAAAACACTGGCTTTTCTACCCCTTGCACGACATGTGCTAAGATTGCCCCAACCCCAACTGGGCTGGCATCTGTTGAAACGACGATTTCTTTGTCAGGATCGTAAAGCTCTAAAAGACAATTATTGACTAAGGACTGCTTACATTTTTTGAATGCATTCTCGCAATCGACCGACCATTCAAATTTTCGACCTTTGCGCTTAAGACAATTTAATGGATAACTATCCGTGGAAAAGTTAGGAAGAAATTGATGGTAAAAATTTAACAACCCTATAAAAGACTCTAATTGTTGAATATTAGTTGGAGCGGGTGCTTCAAGAATAGCTTTCACCTTTTCTTGGTTCGGCCTTAACCCTTCCCCAGAAATATTGTGACCTAAAAAATTTACAGATGGTTCCAGGAATTTGCATTTTTGTAAATTAATGCGGACATTATGCAGCGAAAGCCTGCGAAGAACTTCAAATAAGGTTTCTTTGCATTCATCAACTGATGATGCTCCGACCAAAATGTCATCTACGTAGCACTTAACTCTCTTTAAGCCCAGCAAGATCCTGTCCATAATTGACTGGAAAATTCCTGGCGCACTACTTATGCCAAGGATAAAACGAGTGTATGCAAAGAGGCCCAAAAAAGTGTTGATGACTAATAATTCTCTAGAAGAGTCACTGACTTTCACTTGCAGGTATGCTCCTGTCAAATCAATCACGCAGAAGTAAAAACAACCTGATAGCTCGGCAAAAATTTCCTGGATTTTTGGAAACGGATGGTGCATAGTGTATATGCATTTGTTTAGTGTGACTTTGCAGTCTACACAAATACGAATTGCGCCATCCTTTTTTGGCACAATGACAATGGGACTAGCCCAACGACTGACCGAGACTTTAACTAAAATTCCTTCACTAATCAGACGATCTATTTCAGCTACAACTTTGTCTCTAAGTTTGAAAGGTACACTATATGCTGAATGGAATATTGGCACTGCATCTTCTCTTAAGACTATATCTGCCTCAAAACCGATTATAGGCGACTTTGAATTTGAGTTCACGCAACTTGGAAATCTAGATTTTATCTCCGCGACAATATTTACATCATTTTTAACTTGACTTACTGTGAAAATATTTTTAAAATTATTTCTCCAATCTGGGAAAATTTGGTCTATCCAATCACGACCCATTAAACACAACTTCGGCTTATCACCTTTCACGACGACGACTGGCAGATAAAGTTTTCGACCGGCAAGCTCAACTTCGGACTCCATGACTCCTAATTCCTCGATCTTACAACCTGTAACAGATACAAGATTAGAAAAATTTTTAATAAGACTAAAATTAGAAAAACTTAAATTACATATATAATTCTTCGTTCATTATGGACGTTGCAGCTCCGGTGTCAATTTCCATTAACACATCAATTTTGTTGATTGAGACGACACATTGCTGAGGTTGACTAACAGCATTGACACTGTTGAATACTTTTATGCTTTTACCCTCTCTAGCTCGACACATGGTAGAGATGTGACCTTTTTTGTTGCAGGTGAAACATTCCCAGTTAACTGCTGGACAATTCTGATGTGCAGGTCTTCCACATCGTGGACATCTGTTCTGACTTTTGGACTTCTGACGATTTGTACTGCGAGATAAATTGTGTGACGTAAAATTACCCGATGACGATGATTGTTTTGATGACGGTAGACTTTTGTTTTGGTGTAGTTTGTCAGACTTGTAGACAGCATTTGTTGTGACCGGTGCTTGTACTAATGACGCAGCTTCCTCGGACGCCTCTATAGACAAGGCCTTATCGCAGTACTGCTCAAAACTTAGATTGTCATGCTCCAGAAGCGACTGCTGAATTTTTTCGTGCTTGAGACCCACTATAAAACGATCAGACAATTGATCGTCTAATATTTTCAACTTGTAAACTCCCAAATTAACATCTGGAGTTTGTTTATCCTTAGCTTCGGTGGTTTTTGCGGTGACTGGTAGATTATCCAAGAAATCACCAAAATGACACTCCTGAGAAGCGGCTTTGAGTCTAACAACGTACTCACTTATAGATTCACCATGTTTTTGGACAATATGATGAAATCTAAACCGTTCTGCTCTCTTGTTGGGCTTAGGCGCGAAATGACTGCGCAACAGGGCAATATTTTCGGCGAATTTTTTTTCACTGGGATTAGCTGGATAAGTGAGCTTCGCTAACAGCTCGTATATACACTTCCCCATGATTCCAATAAAATATGTATTTTTATCGTTATCACTTATTGTATTTAATTTAAAAAAATTAATTAGACGATTTTCATAATCTTTGAAATTATCTCCGATTTCGTAGGGCTCGACATAACCAATTAATTTCGACATTATGGCACACGTGTTAAGACTTTTTTAATTATTTTATAATAAACAAAATTAGTCGATTTTAATTTATTAATTTTTTCCTCGTCGCCAATTAATGTTCTGTATCAAGAACAAATTAAAACACGAAGTGATAAATAATTCAGAGAATGTATGTTCGTTTATTTAATAAATAAAAATTGAGTATAAAAACGATTCTTAACTGGAGGACGACTTAAGCTTGAGTGACTACTGTTCGCTCATATTCGATGAACTAAACCAGTATATGGACATTCGATTTATGTAAACTCGACAGTTAAATGACGTGATGTTCACGTTATGAAATAAGTAAATAGGATGAGTAAATACATAACAAGAACCAAATTTTTTTCTTAAAAATTATATGAAATTTTTTTTTATATAAAAGCTTATTTTTATAAAGAAAGCACTACAACGACTTATAATTTTTGTTCTTGCATAAATTCATAGTTTTATCTAATAAGATTCGTTTTTAAATTTCGTAGTCTATTTCACTCGATTTGATTTTTGTTGATTAATTTTATTTATTCATATCTAAAATTCTAAGCCTTTGAAATAACGCTAGCCACCCAGATGTGCATGCTAATTCCTAAGATTTTGATTCCACCACAAAAAAGCTGACTTCAAAATCCGAGAGAATTTGTAAATGTCTCTTTGAAACTCATCGACTAATACATTAAGATCAGAAACCCTTAATAAATCTCATAAAACTTAACAATTAATTCTACGTGATTTTTGTCTCTGAGTGTATAGATAGATATACATATTTAAATATATACAACAAAAAAAAAAAACAACAAAATGTAACAATCATTAATTTCAAAAATCCCAAGACCATAAGACCTATTTAATATTCTCATCGGCTATGTCAACTTGCCCCACATTAATTCATTTTCAAATCAAAAGACAACACAAAGCCTGGCGATATGTTGTCAAATTGTCAATCACATAAACATGTGCAGTGCAGCACCAATTTGTAGCCGAATTGATATTGGTCTATTTATCTATGTTGACAAAGAGCATGCAGCCAATAAAATAAAACTTAGTGAAGACAAGAATTAATTACTGACAAATGTTTCAAAGCCCCAGCGCAGATTAAATTCTGTTTTTTTCTTTTTCATCAATTTTATCATTTTTAATGAATTGTAAATTGGTCTTTCGGAATCAATAAACAAAAAGAACTCTCTGTGAAGTTTCGCTTTGATCTGTCAACATGACATCCTTGGCACATTATATGCGCGCACTCATATAATTTCTATAGAAGAATATTGAATTAATCGCAGAACTATAAGGCGAAATCGAAAACTCATAGATCAAATTTTTAGATTATTTGCCAACACAGTCATTTTTGTGGTGGAGTTGAAGTCCGAGTGGAATGGAGGGTCTATTGATTTCCATCAGCCTCCTTCCTCCTTCTTTGGCAAAAAGATTGATATGCGAATTATATTCCTTGATGGCTGGCAGATCAAGCGCATTAAAAATATGCGCCTTACAAAAGTGCTATTTTGCGCAACTGCTGAAGTCCAATGCAAGTTGGGACTGCTTTACATTTTGGCACAACATCGGACTACCGATCTCGGATTGGGTCTAGCTGGTGTACCATAGTAATTTAGCGCTGCGAATTGTAATTACCATTTTATTGCTGACCATGGATACTCTGTTAAGTGCTTCAACGAGCTATTTTTGTTATGTGGAATCAGAATCGGACAGCCCGTATGTCCAACTTGTTCGCACACCAATGGCACCAAAGGCTTCTGGTGAGCTCGTATCATTCGTAATGTAATGCATTGTGTGTTAATAGTTGCTTTTTTTTTTGCTTGATCTGGGGTTTAATTATAACTCTTTCTGCAGCCAAGCAGTCTACAATAGATTCTTACAATAGATTTACGTTCTATCAAATGATGACATCTTGTTTTGCTGAAGTTTTATAAAATTATTTGTTTTGATGAAAATTTATTATTATCTATGATCATTAGGTAATAAAATAGTTTTTACTTTTTAGGGAGTAGAATTTGTTTGATTGCAAGAAAGAATACGATAATATATTTATAATAATTTTATAGAATATAATATTACAGTGACAACTATACTCTTTCTAGAGGAGCTTAATTGAATATCTTCTAGAGGAGAAATGCTCTGTACCAAATTTTAATCTTATGCGTTGGCTTACACTTTACAATAAAAAAGTCATGGCCTCGCATTTGATTCACTTGAGATTCGAAACGTACTTATGGTATTTTATAAGAAAGTTATATTAATACCATTTGACGAAAAAACAATCACTGTCAGGTTTCATGATTTTAAAAATCCTCATATCGTCTGTAAGAATAACAATTTCACATTTTACATTCTAAATAATTAATAGGAAAAGAAGTGGTCCTAAATAACTTCCTTGAGGGACTCCCCATTTTTTTCTTTTTTTTTTTTGAAAGGGCGATAGTTTTAGAAAGGGTGATAGTATCAAAGTTGCAGCTAAGAGCAAATCTAAGTGGCAGGTTTAAGGGTACACCCAAACATTTTTCATTGGATCAAGAAGATTTGAGAGAGTTGATTAAATGTCTAAGAATAGTCCGAATATCTAGTCTATCGAGAAAGCCCTGATATTAAAAAAATATTTGTATACTGTTTATAAAACAAATTAATAAAGTACATTTTACAGAAAAATTTTATAAATTGAGTGCCCAATTGGGTCGCACGAATTTATTGTTATGTTGTATAAGACACTTAGAACTTTACAAATGAATATTATTAGAGAAAAATATTATTATAAGAATAAAATTCAGTTCTTAAAATCTTTTAGTAGCAAGAAATAAGAACAGAATACCCATGTGATTTCTTAAGCAAATATTAATTTATGTAAGAACAAAAATTATAGGTTGTAGCAATTTCTTAAAAAATTAAACTTTCAGACACAAAATTTTAAAAAGGTTGCTTAAACGCAAAATTTTTATTATTATACGAATAAAAATTAAATTTCAAAATAAAAATATTGACCCGTTTTTGAGATATCGAGTTTTCCAAAAATCCAAAAAATATTTTTTTCTTAAGTTTTGCAATGTTTTTTAATCTTTTTGGAAGCTTCTCGACAAATTTTTACTTGCGACTTATAGATACTATAAGGCAAGTTATGCATTCGCAAAAAAAATCGAACTCGAGATTTTGATCAAAGTTGACATTACGGTTATAGCGAAGTCCAAAAAAGGGCGTCTCGCAATTCTGTCTGGCTGTCTGTTCAACTACAGCCTAAACGGCTTGGCCGATTTTCGTTAAACTTGGTGGATATAATTTTTAATTTTTCCCCTCACAGGTTTTTTTCTTTTTTTTTAAGACCAAAGGCAGGGTACCTGCCATTCGATTTTTTCGAAATTTTATGAATATTTTTTTTTTTCAAAAACTATCCCACAGAATTAAAAAAAAAATATAAAATATCATTTAGTTAAAGGCTAAGTAATGGTTGGAAAATTTTTCGAAAATTGGAACCAATTTTTTTTTGTTTTTGATTTTTTTAAAAACGTAAAACCTTCATATTTTTATCATTTTTTTACGCTAAGGCTCCTTAAAATTTGGACAGAATAGTGTGTTCAAATTTTCACAAAGTTTTTTTTTGGAATTTTTAAAAAAAGTTTCAATTTTTTTTTCAAAACTCAATATTTCGAAAACCCTATGCTAGTTTTTTTTTTAAACTTGACAGATAATAGTTTTTCAATATATTCTACGAGATGTGTGAAAAAAAAATTCATTTCACCTAAAAATAACGGTACAAACCATATAAATGTTAAAAAATGGTTTTCAAAATCGTATTTTTCTCAAAAACGGATCCGAGAATTTTGATAAAATTTTTTTCTTTTAAAAAATAAATTTTATCCTTATGAACAGTTTTCTCAAATAAAATTAGTTTTTAAAAATGCTACTCTGTTACATAGGAGCAAGTTCGTGCAACCCAATCGTGCATTTTATTTTATTTAAATTCGTTATGCCGATAATGAGAAATTCAAAATTCGAAAAAATGGTGCTACGTCAGGTATAGTCAGTAATATCGAAATTTAAATTTTCTTGTTGAATAATTATTATAAATCGTAAAAATTAATCAAAAGAAACAAAATATCAAATTTCTAGGTGATCGTTTTCGAGAAAAATAAGATTTTCGAAAACAATTTTCTTACATTTGTATGGTACGAGTAGATACCGTTATTTTAGGGTAAAATAAAATTTTTGTTCACATCTTTTTAAGAAACTTTTAATTGTCAAGGTTAAAAAAATCGTACATGGGGTTTTCGAAATATTGAGTTTTGAAAACAAATTTTGAATTTGTTTTTTGAAATCAAAAAAAAAATATTTTGAAAATTTGAATACACAATAATATTTAAATTGCTGGGGAGCTTTAGCATAAAAAAATGATCAAAATCGGTCTAATCGTTTTTGAGAAAATCAAAAACAAAAAAATGGTTATAAATGGGACACCAAAAATAACAATTTTTTGGAAAAAAATGTTCAACCATTTCCTATGAAAATTTTTGAATTTTTTTTTAAATCTGTGACAGTTTTTGAAAAAAAAATTAGAAAAAAATTCGTATGGCAGTTACCGTTATGTTTGGTCTTAAAAAAAAAGATAAAATCGTATGGGGGGAAATTAAAAACGATATCTACCAAGTTTAACAAAAATCGGCCGAGCCGTTTAGGCTGTGGTCGAACAGACAGACAGACACAATTTCGAGACAGACTTTCTTCGTGTTAATGCATAACTTGCCTTATAGTTCCTATAAGCCGCAAGTAAAAAGATTGGTTACCATTTCTTGGTAATTGTTTTCTTAAAAATGCTCTAGTCTTAACAAAATCCGTGGAACAGTTCAAAAAAAAAATATTTTAGAAAATTTCAAAATATATTGTTTTTGGTCTTACAAAAAAATGTTTCAGGACAAAGAACAATCTGACGAACAAGGTTTATTTCCTCTTCTTAAAAATTTTACTATCAAAAGGAACTTTAAAAATTCAAAAAATTGTGCTCAAAATTTTCGTGTTTGAAATTTTTAAATTTCATTGATACATAAAAGGATTTCATTTGCAAAAGAAATATATGTACATAGTTCTTCGATTGCTGTTTATAATACAATTTTCCAATGTCGAGCTTTGTACTGTTGAACCAAAATTTTTGCTTACGATTTTGTCATTCGAGTTTCCTTTGAAGGGGATTTTTCGTTTAGCATCAGCAGTATTCAAGGCCTAACCCTTAATTTTTTGTCATTTTTAAATTTTTGTAGGGAAATCAGAAATGGATTTTTTATAAAATAGATTGAGCGTTAAAAATTGCATATTTAACCCTTCCAGTTAACCCGCGAGCCCAACTTCGGACGAACTGTTAAGTTCGGAGCGAAATATGAGGCAGAGAACTTTAACAGGATATCAAGCACAGATAAATGATTTTAATGTTATTAAAATTTGGCGTTATTTGAATAACGATTTCTTGTAATTATTGTTTGAACATCATTTCGGGCATTTAGACCACGTGGCTGCCGCGAATATGGCGTTATATGGAAGTCCAATTTTCACCACATTCTTTGGAGTAAATCAGGCTGTATTTCGGCATTAACGGCAAAACAGTCTAGAATTTTAGAATCCGCCGTCACAGAAAACAGAATTGCCAGTTTGAATTTCGCCGCTTCTAAAAAAAACACTCCTTACAATTCTAGAAACCATCTCAAATAGACGGTAAGAGAAGTGGAGGCCATATACCACCTAAAGGGAACCCTGCAGAAGCAGTGAGAGTGAGTACCTAATTTAGTACGAATGCAAAGTTCCTTTAACAACGATTTAAGTCACTATTACGACTTCACAAGAGTCAATCTTAACATCATCAAACATACACCCAAAGTATCGACTGATACAGACCTACCTAGAAACTCAGCTCTATCATATGTGTAGGTATCCTAACAAAATAGGTCACATCATTTCTGGTAAGAATCTCTACAACATACGAGTACTTCTGAAAGGAGCCGCTTGCCGTACACTAATTTTTAGATTATTATAATTATAATTATTCAAAACTGACAACAAGCAGACATAATTTCGCCATACTCCAAGTCTTATAGCAGCCTTAGCATTAGCCCCATTTAATAGAGGAGGCATATTGTATGTAAAACTAAAGTGTTAAATCCGAGGATATGAGTCTTTTATATTGAAAAACCGAAACCAATATCCAGAGTTGATTATTCTACAAGACGGAACCTTTTTATTTTTATAAACAACCATATCAACCACGCCAATATGCCCGCAGCGAAAAAGTTGTACAAGTTCCACTTGGGTGAGTCCAATTATAGAATTGCATCAGTCTTCGTTGTCTTGTCATGACTTGAGTTTGTGTCTGTCCATTTGAAAGTTGGGACGGAGTTGGGACAACAATATGCGTAGAATAAGTCCAGAAAGTTATTTAATCTATCTTTCCATCGACCGAATGTCAGTCAGTCAGTGTGCCATAATCTAGTCTAGATTTCTTTGCAATCGGCTCTAATAAGTGGGTGCTGGCTGGGTTATGCTAGATCTGGAATAATTATATGACTTGGGTTATTTAAACAAAATACAAAAATAAAGGATTATTATACACTTTGCGGTTAAGCCAGGTGAGGATAGGCTTGACTGTTTTACGCAGCCGCAGTCGGACAATGGAAATTCATTTTTTCGATTGTTCCCACAAAGATTTAGACAGAGACTGCTGCTCAGCGCGGTGGCGGTGGTAGTGGCGATGTGCTCAGCCAGCGTGCAATTCTTCATTCTCAAGGAGATACTTCTTCACTCATAAAGACGGGAGAAAGAGTCTTCGTCATAATCGATCGATCAGTAAAAAAAAAAAAAGATTTGAAGAACTGAAAAAGGTTCGGCTTCAGAAAATAAATCGAATTTTGACAAATCCCAATTACAAGTCCTGCTCGAGTGACGATAATGACGGAACACAAGTGCTTCCATGCTTAATGATGTGAATCTCTGCTGCCAATGTTGTGGGAACACCCGAGACACGACACACTGCCTGATGTGGCGTACAACACACCCCTTTTTTGTGTAATTCGATTTGATGGAATTTTAGGACTTTGTTGCCCAGAGCACGTCCACAATAAATTATTTTAATATTCAGCTGAGGTTTCTATGAATTCATTTAGCGGTACTTAGGAACCAGCTCGTCCCGCAAGTCTTAAGAAGCCTCTTTACCGTAGAAGAAATAACAACCATGTCTACATACGGAACATTAACCATGTGCCGGCGACTTAGAAGGTGCTGCTTGTTGTTGGTCTTCGAAGAAACCAACAGTGCGTGTAAGAATCGTCTTCCTTTTCTTCTTCCATCGCTGACATGTCCGTCCGCGAGTTTCGCAAAAGATATAAGGGGGAGATGGAAATTATAATGAAGTGCTGGAGGCGCTAGCGAACATGTGTAACCAAACTTACTCGAGGGGGAGTTGTTAGAATTTTCACAAATTAATACTTAGGTTTGGTCAATGGTCAGTCCCGCGTGCGGAAAGTGAAATTTTGAACAAAAAAAAGCAGTTTAATTCGTTTTTCCGGTAAGCTGAACATAAATAGGGATGGGTTGATGTGAAAATAAAAATGTTTTCCAGATTGTTTACACATGTTTTGAGATATATTCTCCGACGATGTGTAGGTGGAGGGGCCCTATGATAGGTACCTAGAATAAGGTGTAGCTTGAGGGGCAGAAAATAGACATCTTTGATTTACAGTTTTTGTTCATGATAATAGTTATGAAGTGCTTCACTTAATAAGTAAGTTATCGAAGAGATTTGAAATAAAAAGTATAGTACAAGTAATGTAAACTGAAAATGACCGTTTGACCTGTCGGTTGGTCATTTCAACGGCTGCTCCATATAATTGTTCTAAAAAAAATAGTTTTTAAGGCCTCTCAACTAAATAATATTTGCCATCATATTCCAATAAGATTCTGGTTACAAGACAAAAACCACTCAAGATTTCTCCAAAAACTATTTGCAGGGTCATTGGATGATTTACCAGCTGATTTACCTCAACCCGTTGGTCTGCCTTCCGATCGAATAGGCTGTTCAACTTGGCAAAATATTTAGGGATTGAGGCTAGCCCTTGGGCGTACTGCAATCGATGATAGGCTACTACGTCTCAAGTCGGATTGTAAGGCAAATAGGAATCATTTTTATTTGCGATGTATGACAAGTTATGCATTCGTTAAAAATATCGAACTCAGAATTTTGATCAGGCTTTCTATAACAATGATAGTGAAGACGGAAATAGTGGGTCTCGCAATTCTGTCTATCGGTCTGTCTGTTTGACTTTAAACTAAACGGTTTGGGAGATTTGATTTTAATTTGGTAGATATAATTTTTATACTTTTTTTTTTAATTTTTTAGTTTAAGGTACTAGTACGGTCTAGAACGCCAAAAAACGCACGATTTTTGGGAATTTTTTCTCGGAAACTTTATAAGATAATAACATAATTTTTTTTAAAATAATGCATACATGCGTCAAGAGTAAAAAACATTTTTTTTTAATTTTGGCCGAATTATAGAGGGCGCCAACATCGACTTATCAAAAAACACATTGTCCCATTGCGGACAATTAATCTCCGGGTCTACTGAACCGATTTTCAAAAAACTTGTTGCAACTTGATTGTTTTTATGTTTTCTTAGACAATTTACTACAATTTGACCAAAAAGTTATGAACAAAAAAATGGCGACCCAAAAATGGCCAAAAAAAAATTTTTTTTTCAAAGCTTGACATTTTTTACTTGCGATATAGGTACTATAGGGCAAGTTCTGCATTTGGAAAAAATATCGAACTCGAGATTTTGATCAAAGTTGACATTACGATGATAGCGAAGACGAAAAAAGTGGGTCCGACAATTCCGTCTGTCTGTCTGTATGTCTGTACCTTAAACTACAGCCTAAACTACCGGAGGTATTTTCTTCAAACTCGGTAGTTAAGGGTCTTCGGTGATTCCCTAGAGGAAAAATTGAAATTTTTTTTTTAGCTCCAAAACTAACGGTACCCCCCATACACCCGTAATGCAAAATCTAATTTATCTCGAAAACGGCTCTAACGATTTTGATAAAAAATATAAAGTGTGATATTATGGACATGGACTACATTTTGGTCAAAAAAATTTTTGGGGCAAAATGTTAGTGGGGGTACCTGCCATAGACCCGTTTTTTTATTTTCGACTTTCTCATTAACGGTTCTAAGGATTTTAACCCAAAATTTTCAGCAGGACTCCTCTTAAGTTTAAAATAATATTGTATATAAAAATATTCGAAAAAATATTTGTCGGGTTTTTTTGAATTTTTTTTTTTTTTTAAATCAATATCTTAAAACCTATGAACGATTATTTTTTGAAATTATTTCCTAAAGTCAATATTATTTAATACCTAAAATTCGCATCCCACATTTTTTTTTCTTGAAAAATTTTAGAGAAATTTCTTATATAAAAAATTTTTTTAATAATAAAACGATTTTTAAAGTTTATTTGCATAAATTCATACTTTTCCGGAAACCAGACGGCAATTTTATGCATTTGAACATTATTATCTCATTAAATCCATGTTTTATATTTATAAGATGTATCTTGAATTCCAAAGTACTTTTACATAAGAGCAAGTTCGTGCGATCCAGTCGTGCATTTTACTTTTTTTTTTTTTTAACTTTTTAACCAAATTGTAGTAAATTCTCTCGTAAGAAATCTTCCTCTAATATAAATAACCTACTTTGTTTTTTACTTGCGACTTAGACATAGGTACTATAAGGCAAATTATGCATTCGTAAAAAAAATCGAACTCGAGATTTTGATCAAAGTTGACATTACGATGATAGCGAAGACGAAAAAAGTGGGTCTGGCAATTCTGCCTGTCTGTCTGTCTGTTCGACTACAGCTAAACAGCTACGCCGACTTTCTTCAAACTTGGTAGATATGAGTTTTAATTTTTACCCCGGATGTTTTTTGAATTGATTTTTTAAGACCAAAAATAACCATACGATTTTTTTTTTCGAAATTTTATAAATATTTTTTTTTCAGTATCTGTCCCAATTACTTAAAAAAATAATCCAAAAAATTTAATTTAGTTAAACCTTGGTAATGGTTTAAAAAAAAATTCCAAAAAATTAGTAGTTTTCTTACCCCCTCGGGAGCATTTTTTTTTGTTTTTGATTATCTCAAAAACTGTACCACTGATTTTGATCATTTTTTTATGCTAAAGCTTCCCAGCAGCTTGAATATTATTGTGTATTCAAATTTTGCAAAAAAAATTTTTTGGATTTTTAAAAAAACTTTTAAAATTTTTTTTTTTGAAAACACAATATTTCGAAAACCCCATGCTCGATTTTTTCAAAACGTGATAAATAAAAGTTTGGAAAAATAATCTACAAGATATGAGAAAAATAAAATCATTTTACCTAAAAATAACGGTACCCTCCATACAAATGTTAAAAAATGGTTTTCGATAATCTTATTTTTCTCGAAAACGGTTCCGAGAATTTTGCTTAAATTGTTTTTCTTTCTATTATTTTTTAATATCTGTAATTTAATAAAAAGAAAATTTGAAAACAAGATATTACTGACTGTACCTAGCATAGAAAGATTTTTTAAAATTTTGAATTTCTCATTATCAGCACAACGAATTTTAATGAAATTTCTTGGAGAGAAGCTTCTAAAAAGTTTAAAAAACATTGCATTTCAAGACTTTAACAAAAATATTTGTTTGAATTTTGAAAAAAAAATCAATTTTTTGTTTTTTGAAAATTCAATATCTCAAAAACAGCTCAATACTTTTTTTTGTAAATTTAATTTTTATGCATACAATAATAAAAACTTCAAATTGGCGTACCAACATTTTTTTCTTAAAAATGTTTTAAAATTTTCTTATATAAAACCTTATTTTTTAAGAAACCACTACAAAGACTTATAATTGTTGTTCTTGCATAAATATATATTTGCTTGAATCACATGGCATCCTATTCTTACCTTTAACTACTAAAGCAGTTTTTTTAGTCATTTAATAATGAATTTTACGCTTATGAACAGTTTCTTTAATAACATTTATTTTTTGAAATTCTTAGTCTTTTACATAGGAGCAAGTTCGTGCGACTCAGTCGTGCATTTTATTTTTATTAATAATGATTTTTTTGCTTTACGAAACTTATCAAATTGTGTCTCTTTTTAGCTCTTCAAATACGGAAGTGGTGTTTTGGTAGAGTGCATACATTAAAGATTAAACCATCAAATCAAATATGAGTGAAAGGGAGCACGCCCGATGAATGAACCATCCATATGCCAAATCTACAAAAAGGTGATCCTATGTCTTGCACGAACTATCGAGGCATATCCCTGCTTAGGTTTCGTATATTAGATCCTATCCAACGATCTATGTGAAAATCTTAAGCCATTTTGTAATAATTTAGTCGGGAAAATACCAGTATGGCTTCCGGCTCGGCAGATTGACCAAAGGCAAAATATTCACATTGAGGCAAATCCTGGAAAAGACCAACGAATTTCAAGTCGAGGCTCACCATTATATTTATCTATGGGAAAACTGATCCAACTGTACGACGTGACATTAGAAAATACATGCTTACACGGGCTTCAACTGTTGCGGAAGATATCGACATTATTGGTCATTCCCAACGTTCTGTAATAGAGTCCTACGCGGCTGTTAAAGATCAGTCGAGACTTGTTGCTCTTCAAGTCAATGAGGGCAAGACTAAGTACGAGTATATGCTATCAACAAACAAACATCTGTCCACTGATTGTGAATGTAGTTCAGAAAGCCAAAACACGTCGACTACTTTGGCTCAGTCACATTGAGCGAATGGATAATAATGCTCCAGAATCCCAGCACCCAGGTTCGAGGCTACAAGGAAGACAGAACCTCCAGTTAAAAGACCAAGCCATCGTGGATGCCAGAGCGCTTGGGGTAGATGACTGGAAGCAGCGTGCTCGGGATCGAAGAGGATGGTAAGCTGCCATGTCCCAGGCAGAGACCCTTCATGGATCAGGAGCCAGTTAAGTAATTCTTTTAGTAATCAAAGGTGTTTTTAAATATGTGAACCGTTCCTTGAACCCCAAACTTGGTGCGTTAAAAATGTTCGTTCGCTTTTAATAAGCCAATAATAAATAAGACACATATCAGGTGTATATAGTTAAGTACTCATTCGTTATTATTCGCCTTTTATTTATAGAGGGCTTAAAACAGAGACATTCTAAAAATCTGTCTTCTTAAAATAGTTTCTAAAGTCTTCTTAAATAGGCATCTCGTA
The DNA here is from genome assembly GCA_911387755.1 of Chrysotoxum bicinctum. Classification (NCBI taxonomy): domain Eukaryota; kingdom Metazoa; phylum Arthropoda; class Insecta; order Diptera; family Syrphidae; genus Chrysotoxum; species Chrysotoxum bicinctum. The sequence goes on from OU426990.1 coordinate 30,139,916, forward strand.
AATAGTAGAATATCTTATATCTAATATCTAGAATTAAGATATAAATCATCTTCTACCTAGTACAAAATTTTCAGTTAATTAAGCCATGATGATAAAATATCTTGATGAACTTCCTAAAGCGGCCATCCTAACCCATAAACTTTGGATTTATTTTAAATCCCTCTAGCCCATGTTTGCACTCGATGATTTTAAATTATAGTCTTTCTTAGTTTTTTTTTAAATTAAAGAAGTGTGCTTAATTGATTCACTTCATTAAGCCCGAAAAACCAAAACAAATTTTATCTCAAATTCTTTGTACCATTTTCGTAAAGCTAAATTGATCGAAATCCAATCTCTTTATTTTACTCACCTTTGTCTGATTTTTGACACACATAAACTTGTAATCTTCTGTGTCAGTTAAAAATTGAAGAAGATAACCAGTCATGCCAAACCGAAAAGAAAGACCACATCATATCTCATTTGAAACGACGACGAATAGAGTAGATAATTAATCTTTTTCCAATTCGATGTTCTTTTATTTTTTTCACAAACATAATCACCATCAGCCTCACTGTGTCCGTCGGATCGTCGACAATATCATATTTTCTCATTTAGCCCTTTTGGGTTTTATTACTTTTTTCGGATATAAAGTTGAACATCCAGCTCAAGAGCTCCTGTTTTGCTGCAGATATGTATGTGTGTGCTTCACAAATGAGTATACTTTTGGGAATCAACGTCCTCCCTCCCTGCCGCACCATAATAACACACATAATACCCACATGTGTAGCTACTAAGGTTACAACTGATTGCTACGCTACCAGTCTGGAGATACATCTGTGGAAAGGAGTCTTTCTTTGGAGTGTAAGACAGGTAGCAATAACAGACCTGCTCGGGCTCACAAAAAATTTAAAAAAAAAAAAAAAAAAAAAAAAAAAAAACGAAAAGAATCGAACGTCCCCTATACTCGTAAAATCCATCCATCCAATGAATCCATCTACACACAGTTTTGTGCGCAAGTGTTTCGGATTAAATGGAAAAAAAATCCCAAATGACAAATAAAAAAATAATAAAATATTGGACACAATGAAAAACGCACAGATCTACCTTTATACCTATCTATACCTGCACCAGATACAATATAGGTACTGCGTTTCGCTGCAAAAGGCATAACATAATAAATGGGTTCATGGCGTTCAGAAGGCCCCTGTCAGCTCGGCTCACTTGCCCCTTTGATCTCAAGGCACGATTTGTGCTTCTGTCTCGAGTGAGAGCGGATCAAAATACGAACCAAAAGCACCACTCTTCAAATCGATCCTCCTCTGTGACTCGAGCTGCAGTTTTCTAAGAGCTTACAGAGTCTCAGACTTGAAGATCCCGATGGGATTCATCAGATACATTTTGACTTAACATGCGCAAAGCGTACAAATGATGATATACGTCTGAATGGCTCTGACAAAAAAAAAAAACAAAACAAAACAAAGAAAGATTCTATTTAAAGAAATCAAATGCATATCTATTTCTATTAGAAGAAGCAGTTCACTCTTCAGTTTCAGTTTTTGTATCTTCTCTGAGGGAGACGACCATTACAGGGATTAACATCGCGATTTGAATACAAAAAATCGTTAAATTTATTAAAACGTTCGTTTGATATGGTAACTTTCTGGTAGATAGGTTAGACGCAGCTGCACACGTCTGACACTGTTCGTCTCGCATAGGCTGATCGGAGTGTATGAATTTCCAAATGTGTGTGGTAGGTGTGTTGAAATGTTTTGTTTGAGTGACAATAGAAATTTGTCCACCTTGTCAAGAACAAGATACGCAGAGTCTTCCATTGAAAACAGGATTCGTATTCGGGTTGAGATTTTCAAGGAGTTTCAGGTGTGATATGCGATGTGAAATGTAAGACTTGTAACATGATACAATAAATCGTTGGCGGGAGGGGCTTTAAAGGTGTGTTGTTTTTTTGGTTTTCATTAACATATTTCTGCCTCTTTTGAAATATAAATTTTGCGTAAGCTTTAGAAGAAGAGACTAACCAAGTTTTATATGTTTTTTTTTTTTATTATTAAAATATGTTTGTGATCTCTGAGATACCCCAAGGTAGACATTTTGGGCCCTTTGTATTATTATTCAAGTTATTTTAAAATTAACACACTTACCCTAATATAGTTAAATTAAAAGCGTGTAGCTATCTAATTTTTAGGTTAGGTTAGGTTAAAGTGGCTGTCATTCAAAGCATCTGACACACTTAGACCAGTAGAGGTCCATTGTGATACTCCGAACTATTGGGAACAAAAGGTTCCCTACTAGTTAAAACCATTTGGAACTTCTGTTGAAACGAAGAAGACTATTAATGTGTGTGTTCATCAGATCGGTTTGTTCTTATAGGAATAGTCTCCCACTTAAATGAAGTTTGCGTCTGTAAGAGAGAGCAGGGCATGTACAAAGAAGGTGTGAGATTGTTTCTTCTTCTTCCTCGTCCAATCAACTTCTGCAGAAATCATTTGATAGTACACCGAGCCGTGCGGCTAGTCTATCTATAAGACAGTGTCCATGTTTATGACACCTATTACGGAGATTCCTTTGGTCGCTAAACAAGTAGTAGTATTAAGCCATCTTGTATTGGGTTGTTCCAGAGCAATTCGCTTCAGCATAAGTTTACTTGTAGCTGTGAGCATACGTATATTTTCCCTGTCGAGAAAGATAGTCATTTCTATTCCATTTCCGGCGAGTTCATCGGCTTAATAATTCTTCGGAATATCCCTGTTTCCCGGCACCCAGAATAAGTGAATATTAAACTGTTTGGTCATCTCCATCAGAGACGATCGACAGTCTTGCAGTCTTGGGCTGTGAAGCTGTGATGGAGTTTGCAGAGACTGATACGAGGGATTTTAAAGCAGCCTAACAATCTGAGAAATGCGGATATCCGAACTGGATATTTCTTTAAGCCAAGACAATACTTCCCTTATCGCCACAATTTCCGCTTGGAATACACTACAAAGGTTTGGTAGGCGGAAGGAGAGAATAAGGTTTAGTCTATCTGAGTACTCTTCACAACACACTCCGTTTTCAGTTTTCGATCTATCTGTATTAATCTGTTTCTAATAGTAGGCCAATATATTTTATCTGGCTTTGACGCTGTCTATAAGAGCGTAGGGGGAGGTAATCTTCCTACAGTGACCTCGACCGTGAAACTTAGAGTTATGCAATCGAGGAAACGTAAGCATCTCCTGCAGATTGGGTAGGACAGCCTTTACGAAAAAACAACGATTTCCAATGAACAGACACTACAGCAAGTCGTTATACTGTGATAAGACGCACTAGGTTTTTAAGGCTAAGGACACAGACATCATTTTCGGTCGAACTATGAACAAAATTGATCTTTAATCAGTGGAAGGCATTTAGCCGATATCTAATATGTGCCTATATTTTGAGTGGGAAAAGTTGATTCTGACCATTTCCAAGTTCGACAAAAATAAGTTGAGAACGTTGGGTGCCTTAGCATATCTAGAGTTGTTAGATTCGAGAGAGAACTGGAGCGAAGAGTTATCCGCTGTGATTCACCTGAGACAGATGCCAACAGTTAATTGGACATAGTCCTTCCGAACCGAAGGTACTTTGTCCCGTTTTCTGCGACACATCTTGATCATACAAAAGTCACTCAACCACAGTTCAAAGACCTATTTGGTCCGTTGACACAGCCCTGCATTGTCTTAATAGATGAATGCAATGAGCAGGATAAAGCCGGCTTAGATGCACACTTTTATAGTATTGATCATTCAGGTAATACGCCCAAATTAGCCTTCTAGTCGAATATATCACTCCGGCAATGTGACCCCGAATCATCTTTAACAACAAATTGTCTCCATTGCATAGAACTTAGTTAGTGTTCTGTATGGTCCGAGGCAGTTTCCGAAGCAGCTGCATCACAAACACCCAAATCTTTTCCATTTGAGATGAGGAAACGTTGAACCAATCAGTGGTCCCAATATGTATGGCGATGTCATCGAAGACCGTGCTGAAACTACCGTAGGTGACCAAAAACACTACAGGGAATGAATTCGTAGTTTTTCCAAGTTCAACTGAAAAAAGTGACAGAAAATAAACAGGCGAGTATGCTGCAGCGTAAAAAAAGAGCAGTGAGAAAAGGTTATAGAATAATAAGAAGAAAACAGAAAAAGATGCTGCATAGACAAATTTGGGCGTATACGCAGCATCTCAGCTCAAGGAGTTAGAAAAGTCTCAGAATCGAAACACTACTCGAAGATTTTATAAACAGAAACTCATACAATTGGCATGGGAAAATGACCTACTCACTGAACCTTAAAGAATAGAAGATTTTTTTAATCAGTTAGGTGTAATGAGGGAAGAATAATTTAATCCACTTGAAGTCAATAAAGAAGAAGTTCCAGCAATCACTATAGAAGACCTAGATTTAGCTATAAAAAGTTGAAGAACAACAACAAGGTCTCGCGGTGTAATTGCTTACTAGGAGCTTTTCAAATATGGAGTTGCTGTTTTGGTATAGTATATGCGTCTAATCAAACCAAATAGGAGGTAGAATGAATCATATGCTCCATCTAGAAAAAAGCACCCATGTGTCCTGTAAGAACAACTGGCATAGTTCGTACTAAACGTTCGCATAGAAGGTCCTATGAGTTCCTCAAGCTGTTCTGTAACACTTTAGTCGACAAGTACCAATTTGGTTTTAACATAGCAGACCTTAAAATTTTCATATTGAGGCATGTCCAGGGAAAAGGCGAAGGAAATTCAAACAACAACTCTGAAGTCTGAAAGCCCCTGTGCAGGCCGGTGAAGTAAGCTAGTAAGATAAAAGGTTATTAAAAAATTTGTATGTTAAAATTTTTAAATTCTTTAAGAACTTCGTCACCTAAGTTTTATCTTGTTATGTTTCAAAATTTTGGTTAGCTAGGGTTATCATCTTCATGTCAGAACCAGTTAGTTTTTGTTTAGTCGTACAACATATTTCGCAGTGGATTCGATTTTAGTTCGCCAAATGTTATGAAGAAACTTTTCTGCTAGGTAATTTCCTAGGGAAAAAGTTACAAACGAAATTGAAAAAAAGAGGCTGGGTGCGACCCACACTGATAACTTCCCATTTGTGGTCTTGGAAACTTTATATTTAGTTTTTTTCAAATAACCAAATTTTCAGCGAAACAAACTTTAGCTGTATCTGTACTGTATCTGTTGTGGTAATTGGTATGATATTTTGTATACATGATAGAATTTGTAATAGTTTTTTTTATTAAAAAAAAAACTATTAATTCAATATTTGTTAACATTTTACCAATTGTACAAAATTATACTTTGTATAAAAAAAACTAAATTAGAAGTCAATATCATTACTAGTTCTCGAGAAAATTTGAGTCGAAAAACAATTTTTACCAATTTTCAATAGAATTTTGTATAGTTTTTTATTTTTTGTAAAAAAAACTGTAAACTGATTTTTTTTGAAATTTTCACCAGTTGTCAAACACATAATTTTTCGTAAAATAAAATTATTTTGAGTTTCAAATTGTTTTCCGTTCTTAGAATATCTGGGTTATGAAATTTTTTTTTTCAGTTTTTGCTATTTAAAAAAATAACGGTATGTTCATTTTTTTCCAAATTCATACCAAATCTGTATGACCTTATAATAAGTACATTAAATTTTATTTGGAATCAATAGCATTAGTTTTTCGTGAGATATTTGAAACTAACCAAAATTTTTACTTTTTTTTTAAACCGTTATAGTGAAAAAACTACTCACTGAATTTTAATAAACGCCCTTTCAGCCTCTTTCGAAGTTATTATCTATTAAACAAAATTTATTTGAAGTCGATATCTTTACTCGTTCTTGAGATATCGACGACGAAAAATGGTACGAGAACGTACGCACGTACGAACGTACGTACACACACACACACATACATCTCTCTAAAAATGATTGATATAGCCTCTAGGGACCTTGAAACGTCGAGAAATGTCAAAAATTCTAATTTGACAAATCGGACCGATTACAATAACTCCCTATGGGAAGTTAATAACCATACCGGCAACTGCTACGAATAAGCGTTTTCACCTGAAAAACAGCTCTAATGATTTTATTTTGATAAAAATCGGTAAAGTGTTCTTCAATAGGGATGATCAAAATTTGTTATAGCTAAATCTGCTGCAGGTTATAGCAGATTTAAAGCAACGTCAGTCACTATGGAAAGTTCATATCATCAAATTTTATTTTAAAAATCATTGATATACATTCAAGAATCGTTTCCAGAATTACTACAAAAATACATCTTTAGTGACTTTTGGGTGATTTGATAGGTAAACAAACAAAAATTGAAGAATTTGGGATGATACTTATTCGTAAGAAATAACTAGCACAAATGTAGTAACGGTCCGTACTACTTCAAAAAAACAACTATAGCAATGAACGCTAATATGGAATTTCTTTGGGAAAACACGGAATGATATGGATACGCGATAACACGTGGTTTCAATAGTAAGAGTACCGCACAGTGCAAATTCCTCGATTTGAGGACATGATTCTTTCAAAATAGTGTGACCTTGCACGTTTAGCACTCAGCTTTTCTCCGATGCCCTTCAATGCAAGTTAACCACTAGCAAATTCAGCCCAATTATTTCGAAAAAGTCATCAAAAAAAGGACAGGACCTCTCTCGAATACGTGCCACCAAATAATGCCACGGTAACCATTGTTCATTAAAATGCGACTTTTTAAACTAAACCACTCTTTATCTTTTCTCGAAGAATATTTTTTCACGTAGTTGCTCCTACCTTAATAATTAGCCTTATTGTGACATTCGATTTCATTAGAAAGTCGAATTCGAATAATTTGTATTTTGAGATTCGTCAATTAGAAAGTTCACTTTATCAATGGAAAGTTTATTTATCTTTCGAAAACTAAGCAAAATTTCACATTCGAACCGTTTGAAAGAAATGTCATTTCATGCTCGTTCAATTTTTTCTGGCGAATAGATTCATAAAACATGTAAGTTTAGTATAATGTTAGTAGTAATGGATGCATAAAATGGATTTGATGACTAAATTATACTTCTCCTATAAAACTGCTCCTCACCGTCTTCACTATTGATAAATAAAACAAATGCCATTTTGATTTTTAACGTCTCGCTTGAATTTATCAATATTTTTATGAAACAATTTACAAATGATAATTCAAAATTCAAGTGTGACCAGATATGTGTAAATTAAATACGCTTTGAAGTTGCTTTCTAAATACCTTATCCAACTTATTAATTTGGAACACAATTTAGTTTACATGAAAATTTAAACATAAATCAAGTATTTTATTATACAGAGAAGTTATACCGTTATTTTACTTCTTTTTGATATCAATAAACTTACCATACTATTTCCTAATGCTCCCAAATTTTAAAATGTCAGTTTTTATTGATGTTTTTCAAATTTAATTTACTTTATTTTTCTTAAATGATAAAGTCCCTATTATTTTTATATTCTTAGACCATATTTTTTTTTTTAAATAAAAATCATTAAAAAAAATAAAATGCACGACTGGGTCGCACGAACTTGCTCCTATGTAATAGACTAGGAATTTTAAAAACGGATGTTATTAAAGAAAACTGTTCATAAGGATAAAATGAATTTTTTAAATTCTTTTAGTAGTAAGAGATAAAAAGAGAATGCTATGCAAATATGAATTTATGCAGGAACAAAAATTATAAGTCGTTGTAGTGGTTTCTTAAAAAAAAAGCTTTTCTATACAAACTTAAGAAAAAATTTTGGTACGCCAATTTAAAGTTTTTATTATTGTTCGAATAAAAATTAAATTTGCAAAAAAAATATAGAGCCATTTCTGAGATATTGAATTTTCAAAAAAATAAAAAATAGATTTTTTTTTCAAAAATTCACAAAATATTTAATTTAAGGTTTTGAAATGCAATATGTTCTAGACTTTTTAGAAGCTTCTCCATAATATTTTTTATTACGATCCGTTATGTGGACAATGAGAAATTCAAAATTCGAAAAAATGGTTCTATGTTAGGTACAAGCTGTAATATCTTACTTTCAAAATTTTTTTTATTAAATTAAAGATCGTAAAAATTAATTGAAAGAAAAAAAAAAATTTTAGCAAAATTCTCGGAACCGTTTTCGAGAAAAATACGATTTTTGAAAACCATTTTTTTTTAATTTTTAGCATTTGTATGGTAGGTACCTTAATTTTTAGGTTAAATAAATTTTTTTTTATTACATCTTGTAGATATTATTGTAAAACTTTTATTTATCGAGTTTAAAAAAAATCTAGCAGGGGGTTTTCGAAATATTGAGTTTTGAAAAAAAAAATTTGAAGTTTTTTTTTAAATCCAAAAATTTTTTTTTGAAAAGTTGAGTACATAATTCTATTTATGTTTTTGGGAAGCTTTAGCAAAAAAAAAATTATCGAAATCGGTTGTACCGTTTTTGAGAAAATCAAAAACAAAAAAAAAGAGTTCCTTGGGGGGTACCCTCAATAACCATTTTTCGGAAATTTTTTTTCATCCAATACCTAGCTTTAATTAAATGAATTTTTTTGTGTTTTTATTTTTAAAATCTGTCCAACAGCTTTTGAGAAAAAAAAATGTTTATAAAATTTCGAAAAAAAATCGTATGGCAGGTACCGTCTTTTTTGGTCTTAAAAAATCAAATCAAAAAACATCCGGGGGTAAAAAATTAAAACCCATATCTACCAAGTTTGACGAAAATCGGCCGAACCGTTTAGCTGCAATCGAACGGACAGACAGACAGAATTGCGAGACCCACTTTTTTAGTCTTCGCTATCATCGTAATGTCAACTTTGATCAAAATCTCGAGTTCGATTTTTTTTACGAATGCATAACTTGCCTTATAGTACCTTTAAGTCGCAAGTAAAAACAGCTTGGTCATACGAAATCAGATAGAAATGTCAGTAAATTTCAAACTGCTTATTTCGGAAATGAATTTCATTGAGGTTCATTTTATGCAATCATTCGACAATGAACATTTTTTCTCTCGAATGTCAAAATATGCAAAGTTCATTCGAATGAAAATATCTATTCTATCGAATATTAGCTATTCGTTCGAATCTCAAAATAAGCATGAATATCAATCATTAACTTACAGTCAAATTCTTTTATTACTTTATTCGATGTCGGTATTTTATATAAATGTTCGAGATTTGGCTTTCGGTTGCATAATTTTTGCGAATTTTTTTTCGGCATTTTGAGTTTTCTTTTTATTTTTTTACTATCGGTATTTGCGATTTAAGAATTCTGACCCAAATATAATTAAACCTTCCAGACATGGTTCGAAAAAAGATGTTTCAAATAGGATTTCCAAGATTATACGTTTATTTTAAATGAGTCAACCCCAAACGTCTTTTGAACAATCCGGGTGAAGTTAGCAGTTTGAGTGTGGATTAAACCTGTAACTCCATGAGCTTAGTTATAACTGGAAAAAAGCACCAGAAATTAACCATCTTAGTTGCCATGGAAATAATTTTGCCAAGCAACCCATAGTATATGTTCTGTTTATCCTCGGTATATCCGACAGTTGATTACTTTTAATATCTCTAACCTCATGCGCTTAGAGATACGCCAAGATCCCATCTTTCAGAATAGTAGATTTGATTTTTATGTGATTCACAAAATTTTAGCACATATTGAATTTCATTTGTTGAACAAGGATTCTTTGTCGTCTTGTCTAACATGGTCTTATTGGTTTAAAATGTTAAAGCCTTTCCAAAGCATAGAAGTATAAATTATAAAAGTCTTTATTTTCTGAAGAGTTTACCATCAATTCCCAATTATAGCCATTCAAAGTACACAAAAGCTCACGCAACACCGATTGAATGCAATTATATCCCAATCAAAGTACCAACATAAAGAAAAAACCTTACAAAAACCAAACAGAACATTAACTCAAGGATCTACGGTAGTTTGTCTCAAAGACCTTTGACTATTCAAGTTCTAGGTCTTTTGTGCGTAAGTCTTAGGTAAAATTCCCTCTGGATAAACATGCACGCACTGCACTGTGAATAATTGTCAAGATTATTAAAGAAATAGCTTTGATTTGTTTTTTTCTCTACAAATGCACCCTTTTTCAATTGATTCGGACCCTTTGAAAGGGTCTTTTGATTTACGTATGTCTCGTCTCCTTTTTGTAGTTACATGCCATCGAAATTCTTTGCTTAATTTACGCAATTTTCCTAAGGTATACCTATGCCCAGGTTGGCTAGTTAATAAGCCTATTTTCTTCTATTTTATTGAGCAGTGATATTTTTGTCTTCTATTAAAAATTCATGGTTAATTACAAATGCAATAAATTGGCTATTCAAGTCTGATATGTTTATGGACGGACAGACGGACGGAGGCAGATTCGCATAATCCAGATAATGATTGAAAGTGGTCTGGTGTGCACTGAGCGAACCGATTAGTCAAGTAATACTTGAAATACTATGAGAGATTGAGTGTAAAGAAATAAAGACGGCCATTGAACCCAAGTATGTAGTTGGACGCACTTTACTATAACCTACCATTTTTCCGGAAGGGTGGGGGTGGGGGTACAGAATAGGAATGGCAAGCTGGCTTGTCTGAAGCTGGTGGTGCACTCAAACTCTAACTTTTAATGTTGCATACATATTAAATCTCTATTAGCTTTTTATACTGGCGGCTGGCAAGCAAGAAGCAAGAAACTTGTGCACTTTGGACGTATCCTAACTTATGATTGCCAGGTCTGATTAAGTCCGTTAGGTCTGTTATAGAGCTTGTAGGAACAAAGTCCTGCTTAACTACATATATCAGTAGATACGGATATTTTCAGTTAATATCACGTTTTCCTTCAGTCCCGATAAGACTCCTCTATCGCTAAAGGTTCCAACTGGCCCATGGTACAATGACGAGGCAGGAAAAAGGAGAGACTCAAATTCAGTCTATCTGAATACATCCGTTGTTTAGGTGTTAAAATGAATCTATTAAATTTCCAATAATGTCTCGAACTGGAAAAAATGGTAGCTTGGGGATGAAAAAGTCAATGTTACTAAGAAGAGATCCGAACAAGTTCAGTTTGACGAATTGCCCAACCTCATTATTGATGCACTGTAAAAAGGCTTCTACATGAAGGGCTGTTTTTATAGCCATTTGCTGAATAGCTAAAAGCATTTCAGATGAAACATAATTCCCAGTGCAGAAGATGGAATAAAGGAAAGTACTCCTCGACGATTATGCGCAGGCAAGCTAAAAGTTGGACTTTGTTTAGTTTATCAAAACATCGCTTTGTCTATACCGGCATACCACACTGCCAACATACATAAATTACAATACTAACTCGGATTACCAAAGTTTCTAACCCATTTATTTCCAACAGTTTTTTTGCAAGGATAATAATTCACAGTGGCCTTTTCGACTTCTTCTTGTACATTAGGATGTTACAAACTAAAATGAGGCTTAAATAGTTTGCTTCTTCAAAGAATCTTATTAATTGAAGTAGTACCCGTAATGGAATCGGCAGAAAATTGAAGGTCCCCTCCATTCCTGGTAATATGCACACATGAATGGTTGGGAGTTGTAAGTCACTAGCTTTAGGCTCTCTACGAGCCGTTATGGCCTTCTATTTAATATCTTGGTAGAGGAAGTGTCTATACGGAGAATTTTTTGTTTCCTTGTAATAACGACAAGATCTGGTTTGTGACGGTTGATATCCAGACCAGCTGGCTTATTTATTTGAAAACAGTCAGATGCTAGGATTCTTCCATGATACGATATTATAGAGCTGTGTCAATCATTATCGATTCGATTTTTTTGATCCGATCATCGAAAAGTATTGATGATCGAAATCAATCATTTTAATCGATCTCAATCTCAATGATGTACATAGATGATTCTCGATTCTGTATTCTCGATTTTCTACTTCAATCTCAATCATTTCAATGAGTCTCGATTTTCGATATCAAGTAACTCGATTAACCATGATTTACTCGTTTCCATTTGTTCTGATTCAATCAATGTGGAATATGAATGCCCAACGGACCGGACGGTGGACTGGAATTTCTGGGTTGAACTCGGCATTGAAGAACATGATTGATCGAGTTGGTTGTTGATGTTGTAGGCCGAAAAAACAATTGTTGGGTTGAACTGATGTTATTTGATGTATCAGGATCAGGTATGTTTATTGTGGATTTTTGGACGTTTCTTAATCCATCGACATCGTAGCCATCCTTTGATGGAATTCGACAGTTTATGACTTGACAAATAGAGGACGAATTCAGTTATGGCGTTCCAAGTGTATTTCGTACAAAATGTCAGCCGAAAGCCCTAAAATTGCTCTTTTCCGGAGCAACAAATAAAATCACTTTTTCTTAAATTTTTCGACACTTTTTAATCTATGTACAAAGTAGCCATCATTCGATGTTATTTAGCAATTTATGACTTACAATAATAAAGTATTTTGTGAGAACTATATCAAGACCACAAGTCAATCTTATCATCGAAATCGAAATTAAAATCGAATGAATAGGAACAGTATTGAATCATTTCAGTGAAATGAAAATGATCGAATGATCGATCGATTAAATTGATCGGATCATTTTCGTAATCGATTGTTAAACGATTTGAAATTAACGATTTACACAGCTTTACGACATTAGATAGAGCTGTCATTTGCAATCCCTCTGCAGTTCTTCGCTTCTAGGCATGTCAACAGCTCATTGATGGCTACCATGTTCCAAAGAAGGGAGGATAGAATACCGCCTAGACTCATAGCATATCTCTCCTGACAGATCTTACAGAAAAGCCTCCCAATTTTAAATTAAGAATCTAGCTTGTCAACATTTGATTTATCAATTCACCAAGTGACCTATAAATGTCCAGACTTCAGTGCAGATGCGATTGCAAACAGTTGACATTATTAAAAGCGCCCTCTATATCTGGGAAAACAGCCATAGTATGGATAGATGGCTGTGTCCAATGATTTCCATTGCAATAAACATGTTAACTTTGAGCTGCAGACAAAAGTCTTGTATCAATGCTTGTTCTCAAAGGAATATCAATGAATCGTTCCAATGTTTTTAGAAGGAACGATGTTGCCCTAATAGCCTTGAGACCGTTTAGGTTTGCCACTTTCGAGTACAGCAGTAACATCTTTCCATAACAGTGTTCTAAAATAGCTTTATCGTTTGCAACACCATCGTACACTATAAAATGTTTTTAAACAAAACGGAACAGCCTACAACTATATTTGCATATGGGAGAATTTTTCCAAATTTCTCAATAAGATAGAAATGTACTTGACGTAACAGTTGTCATCAAAAAAATGATTCATCTATATAGGTCCTACCGAAGGGTGCTTGAATAATAGTGCCAATTTTAAAGAGGTTCAATTTTTTCGCCCAAAAGCAACATAGTAGATAAGTCTAAAATAATTCTTTTAAGGACACGCACGAGCAAAGGACACTCTGTTGAAAATAAAAAAATAAAAACAGCTCAAATCTCAGTTTGTTGTGTAAAATCGCACTTCATATAGTGCCCAGTGTTCCATGCAACAGCAACTTCTAGTTCTAGAATCGATTTTTGTTCATTTAGCTTCAAGGCATAGGTAAGGTATATAGAACCCAGCCTGTGCGCCAGAAGGCACTATTTTGCGACACGATGACTTCTTCAACAAAACACTCCCTCATGGAGTCATCCTTACTGCCGCCGCCGCACCGCACCTTATCAAACAACTCTTCCTTTCTTTTATTCTAAAAAAGTTGCATCATCGTTGCAGTTAGCAGCAGTACCTACCAGCATCAGCATCGGGCCTATGCGACATCATCATCATCATCATCATCACATCACAGCCCCACAACCACCCGTTGGATGCGGTGTAACGGCCGTTGCTCAGCTCTACTTTTCGTGCCTATACCCTCCGCTCCGCTTCGCACCATATGCAAGAAAAAAAGTCGCTGGGGGCTGGTTAGATGGTGTATTGCTTTGCCGGTGCTGCACATCTGGATTCTGGAATAGATGCATGCCTGTTCTTCTACATATACATATATACAACAGAGTATTCCTTAATTCTTATAGCTCAAGCTCTGTGGCACATCGCAGCACTATGACGAGAAGACTCTCAACAACCGGCGACGACGACGGCAACGACGAGCCAAGACCAAGACCAAGACCGACTCCGACACCGAGAGACGAGTCAGAGTATGAGGTACAGTAGCGGTTGCTAGAGGGCGCAAACAATTATTGTTCCATTGGGTCGCTGACCTATCAAGTGATTTGAGAAAATATACGTCGACGTACATTTTTATATCAGCGTGTATAGCTTTGTTGTTGTTGTTGTTGTTGTTGTTATTGTTGCGTAGTTGGGTCTCATCATCATCTGTGTTATGCTATTTCTTATTCTTGATGTTTTCGTTGTTGTTGGATTATTCTTATTTTAAGTTTATAAAAATACACAGAAGACTCGGACCGGACCACGCGCTAGATAGTTGCATAGACAGTTTGTGTTTTTTACTCTGGCTTCAGTATCCCGATATCTCAGAGCAGCCAGATTCATATTCGAATCTATCTACTTATCTGCCCAGCTAAAGTTCACTGGAGTATCTATATCTTTGGTAATTATCTGCGACTTTGAGGGCCAGCATTGCCACTTTTATGAATGTTATGCATTTTCAAATCTTCTCGTTTGAATTAAAGGAGTAAATTTAATCACTTTCAACACAAAAATGTAAGCTCAGTATTTAATTCTTAATTGTGTTAAGAGCGAGTTCTTATGAGTAACCAAGTTAGTCAAATGTATCCATTGATACAGGTACATTTTACTTGCATATCTCACCTCCCAAAGATATTTTTCGGCATGGCCATTAACCAAACTTGACATTAAGATAGTAGCGTAGACAAAAATAAGTCTGTCCAATTCTTCGATTGCACCCATAAACGGCATTTTTTAATGATTCTTTTTTTCTTTTGACCAAATATAAAGGATTTTTCGAAACTAAGGAAAATATTTTTTTTTTCTCTATAGTTCCCATTGAACCATATTTTGTTTTCAATATTTTTTTCAAAGCCACAACTGATTTCGATAAATTTTTGTATGCCAAAGATTTTAGAAACTTTTGATTGAATTTTGAAAATTTAATAGGTATTTCGATTATACTTGTATTTTAAATAACAAATATTAAAATATCGTTTTGGAAAATCTTATTTTTCTCGAAAACTTCTTAAAGAATAAATTTTGATAAATTCTAAATAAGACAATATAAAATCAAAACTTATTTAAAAAAACGTTCAAGCTATTTAAAATTTTTATTAATGCATAAATTTATCATTTCTTAAGTAATTAATTGGCATTATTTTTAAGCTCAAGCTACTAAAGGAGTTGTTTAGCTGTGATTTCTCATTTTAAAATAAAATAAAAGACTAAGAATTTCAAAAATGAATGGCGCAAAATTTTAATTGAACTAGTACGATGCTAAAGTTGTTTTAGTATGATCCTACGTTAATACAACGAGTTTTGTAAATTTTAATCGGATATAGCATCATACTTTCTCTACCCTTTTATTAAAGTTGAAATCATCAAACACCTACTTTATTTTTACTTGCGATATAGGTACTATAGGGCAAGTTCTGCATTTGGAAAAAAAATCGAACTCGAGATTTTGATGAAAGTTGACATTACGATGATAGCGAAGACGAATAAAGTGGGTCCGGCAATTCCGTCTGTCTGTCTGTCTGTCTGTCTGTCTGTCTGTCTGTCTGTCTGTATGTCTGTACCTCGATCTAGAGCCTAAGCCACTGGACCTATTTTCTTCAAACTCGGTAGTTATGGGTCTTCGGTGATTCCCTAGAGGGGAAATTGAAATTTTTTTTTTAGCTCTAAAACTAACGGTACCCCCCATACACCCGTAATGCAAAATCTTATTTATCTCGAAAACGGCTCTAACGATTTTGATAAAAAAAATTAGGTGTGATATTATAGACATGAACTACGTTTTGGTAAAAAAAAAATTTGGGGCAAAATGTTATTAACGGTACCTGACATAGAACCGTTTTTTTGATTTTCGACTTTCTCATTAACGGCGCTAACGATTTTAACCAAAAATTTTCAGCAGGAGTCCCCCTCAGTTTAAAATAATATTGTATATAAAAATATTCGAAAAATTATTTGTTAAGTTTTTTGAAATTTTTTTTTTTTTGAAAAATCAATATCTTCAAAACCTATGAACGATTATTTTTTGAAATTATTTCCTAAAATCAATATTATTAAATACTTAAAATTTGCACCCCACATTTTTTTTTTTGAAAAATTTTAAAGAAATTTCTTATATAAAAAATTTATTTATTTAATAATAAAACGATTTTTTAAAGTTTGTTTGCATAAATTCATACTTTCCTAGAAATCAGACGACAATTTCATTTTAAATTCATGTTTTATATTTATAAAATGTATCTTAAATTCCGAAGTACTTTTACATAAGAGCAAGTTCGTGCGATCCAGTCGTGCATTTTATTTTAGTATCGTGCTAGCTTCATATGACTCTTTGACATTTGCAAACATCAAAAAAGGTTCGTGTACTTACTTTTTTACACGAAATGTCATTGTTTTAGGTGTGTTCAGAAGAAAATTCTTTTAGTACGATAATAGTTAGAAAATGTTTAAAATTAAGAATGAGATAGTAAACTACTATAAAGTTAGCAAATTGTTAAGTAGTATCATACTAATACCTTAATAATAGGCTGCTTAAAATTTTGCGCCAATGTTATTAGAGAAAAACTGTTCATAAGCATAAAATTGATTTTTAAAATGACTTAAACAACTCCTTTAGTAGTTGGAGATAAAAACAAGATGCCATGTGATTCAAGCAAATATTAGCTTATGCAAGAACAAAAATAATAAGTCTGTACTGGTTTCTTAAGAAAATAAGCTTTTATATAAATTCTTAAAACGTTTTTAAGACAAAATTTTGGTACGCCAAATTAAACTTTTTATTATTGTTGAATAAAAATTAAATTTACAAACAAAAAGCTTAAGGCGTTTCTGAGATATTGAATTAAAAAAAAAAAACATTTTTTTGTTTTAAATTTAAAAATTATTTTTTTTTTTTAATTTGTATTAAAATCTGTTTTGTCAATATTGAGATATTCAAAATTTTAAAAAATGGTTCTATGGTAGGTACAAGCTGTAATATCTTCATTCCAAAATGTTTCTTATTAGATTATAGATCGTAAAAATTAATCAAAAGAAAAAAAAATTTTGCAAAATTCTCGAAGCCCTTTTCGAGAAAATGCGATTTTCGAAAACCATTTTTTAACATTTGTATGGAGGGTACCGTTATTTGTAGGTAAAATAATTTTTTTTCTTCTTACATCTTATAACTTATATTAAGAAACTTTTATTTATCAAGTTTTAAATATGTATATCCACCATGGGGTTTTTGAAATAATGAGTTTTGAAAAAAAATTGAATTTTTTTAAAAACCCAAGAAATTTGACAAATTTGAAAACAAAATAATGTTCAAACTGCTGGGGAGCTTTAGAATACAAAATTATCAAAATCGGTGGTACCGTTTTTAAGAAAATCAAAAACCAAAAAAATGATTCACAGGGGGGTACCAAAAATAACCATTTTTTGGAATTTTTTTTTCAACCATTTCCTAGCTTTGATTTTTTTTTTAATCCGCAGGACAGGTTTTGAAAAAAAAAATATTTATAAAATTTCGAAAAAAATCATATGAAAGGTACCGTTATTTTCGGTCTTAAAAAAAAAAAGAAATTGTGTGGGGGGAAAAATTAAAAATACTATCCACCAAGCTTTAAGAAAATCGGCCGAGCCGTTTAGGCTGTAGTCGAAAAGACAGACAGACAGAATTGCCAGACCCACTTTTTTAGCCTTCGCTATCATCATAATGTCAACTTTGATCAAAATCTCGAGTTCGATTTTTTTTTCTCAATGCATAACTCTCCTTATAGTACCTATGTATGTATGTACATGTAAGTCGCAAGTAAAATTAACACAGGTATACACACATTTTGGTGCCGATACTTTTTGAACTGTTCTTTAGTAAATTTGACCTCCTGAAAACGAATCTGCAATCGGTTTTTGCCTAGCAGCTCCCGTTTTCATGTTATGGGGTAGGGTGTTGCAAACCTGACACCACTTAGAAATACCCAAAATAATCGGGAAAAGAAGAAAGTAAAACATTTTTTCTTTGAAAATCCAAGCTCATTTAGTGATATTTACATATAAATATAAAAAAATAATAAAATAATAATTTTATTAACAAGATACTAGCGAGTACATTTCATATACAATATATTTTTCACTGCTAATTTGATGTACTGGAACCCAAGAAGCTTCGTTTTTTGCTTGATCTGCAATGTGGTTTTTTCGGACAATCTCTTAGCAGATTCCAGCAGTAATCTGCCATCATATGCGTATCCCACTTGCCCTGGTATCGTTCTTCCATTGTCCTTATATCCTGGTGAAATCGTTCACCTTGCTCTTCACTCAAGTCTCCCAAGTTTTCAGGAAACCGGTCCAAATGGTTTTGCAAGTAATGCACCTTGATGCTCGTGTTGCATCCAAGCTCACGAAAAGCAGTCAGCATGTTCTGAACTAAATCCTTATAATTTAAAGCCTTCTTGTTGCCTAGAAAGTTTTCGACAACTAATACAAATGATGTCCACGCTTTTCGCTCTTTTTCATTCATAGATTCAACAAAATTGGTGTCCTTTATTAACCGTCTGATTTGAGGTCCATCGAATATGCCAACTTTTATTTTTTCAATGCTTAATCCTTTCATCTTTGTAGATATGAATTTAAAACATGATGAATCCTTATCTAGAGCCTTAACAAATTGCTTCATTAAGCCAAGTTTTATATGAAGTGGAGGCAGGATTATTTTATTCCGATCAACCAAAGGCTCATTAATAACATTTTTTCCTCCAACAACCATGTTCTCTCTTTCAGGCCAGTCTTTTTTTACCCAGTGATCTTGTTTAGCTCTGCTATCCCAAAGGCACAAGAAGCAGGGATATTTTGTGTATCCACCTTGCTGTCCAAGGAGAAAGTTAACCATTTTCAAGTCAACACAAATGACCCACCTATGTTCGTGATACTTAATCTTTTCCAAGACTATAGCTATATTCTTTCTTCACAAATTCAGTAATGGATTTTCTGTTCTGATTTGCGTGTATTCACCACATATATAACAAAATTGCTCGGGATGATTTACACAGATTCTGCGGCTAGATAACATTTTTGAAAATTAGCTCTTAATCACTTAAAGTATTGTAATGTTTTACCAAGGGTTCGTAATAAATAAAACTTATTCACTTTGTTTAAAACTTCCACTTATTTATTTCGTAAATAAAACACTTCACTTTTTTACAACCAAACAATTTATTGTTCAACATTCAAATATACCGAAACTAATTTTCGAAAACAATTTACTTATCTCTTTACAACCAACTTTACCCTTTCACTATTAAAAACAAACTGTGTCCAGGTCGGCAACACAGTTGTCTTATACAGCAAAATTTAGGTTCTATTATTTTAATTATATAATTATCTTTCTATGGCAGGTAGAGGGGGTAATAATTACCCTTCTATGACAGGTAGAGGGGCTAATAATTCCCCTTCGAAGATTCTTTCATATGAATTTCTTGCATATGAATTTTTTAAATTAGCGTAAATTGAATATTTCTGTAACTCAAAAACTAGAGCTGCTAGGGAAAAATGGTTTTCAGTTTTGAAATCAGCGTTAGAAGTATAAATAAAATCAGCTGCAAAACTCAAGGCACCAAAAAATTTTTTTTTTTTTTGTAGACCTGTGTTATAAATCGTTGAACCGTTTTTTTAAATGGGCATTAACATAGAAACTTTGAAATTTTCATTATCTTAGGAACAAAAATGAAATGTCAATAACAAAATATTGACCCGTTTTGAGATATAGAATTTTCCAAAAACAAATGATATTTTTTTTTCAAAAATTGAAAAACTATTTTTGTTTTTAAGTCTTGAAATACAATGTTTTTCAAACCTTTTTAAAAATTACTATGTACAGGTACAATCACCGTTTTCGAGAAAAATAATATTTCGAAACCCATTTTTTAATATTTCAATGGTGGGAACCGTTTTTTCTAGATAAAATACATTTTTTACCACGTCTTGTAGATTGTATTAAAAAACTTTTAACTATAAGATTTTAAGAAATTTTGAAATATTAAGTTTTGAAAAAAAATGCTTTTAAAAAAATCGGTGGAACACTTTTTGAGAAAAAAGTATTTTATAAAATTTCGAAACAAAATTCAAAATATGACAGGTATCGTTTTTCTTGGTCTGAAAAAAAAAGAAAAAAATATAGATTTTTGTATAAGAAATGAGTGATGATATTAGACAAAATTTAAAAAAAAATAATTCAAGACTTAAAATGCTAAAACACCTCCTTACATAGGTACGCACTTTAAGCAGAAAGTGCCTGATTATTTTCACATGTACTGTACATAAGACTGGGCCAAAAAAATTGACTATTTTTTTTTTTGAAAGATATATCGAGAATATCATTCAGAATGACAAAAAAAAATTTTCGTAAAAGTTTGAGCCCTTAATATCAATTTTAAGAGGTCTATCATCGCTAATTTTGATTTTTAGTCATAATTTCATGTTTTGCGTCAGAACTGACAAAACATTGAAGTAAAAAAAATTCATTTTGACTTACTTTTATATAAAATTAAATTCCCTACAAAAAAGGTCTAAATGAAAATTTTCGTCAGACAAGCCGTTTTTGAGTAATTAAGCTTAATAAATTGTTATTTTTCGTTAGTTACAAAATTCCAAATTAAAAAAGTAAAATCGAAGAAAAATAACAATTTATTAAGCTTAATTACTCAAAAACGGCTTGTCTGACGAAAATTTTCAATCAGACCTTTTTTGTAGGGAATTTAATTTTATATAAAAGTAAGTCAAAATGAATTTTTTTTACTTCAATGTTTTGTCAGTTCTGACGCAAAACATGAAATTATGACTAAAAATCAAAATTAGCGATGATAGCCCTCTTAAAATTGATATTAAGGGCTCAAACTTTTACGAAATTTTTTTTTTGTCATTCTGAATGATATTCTCGATATATCTTTCAAAAAAAAAAAATAGTCAATTTTTTTGGCCCAGTCTAATGTACATAGGTACATATGTATGTAGGTACTTACATATCAGGCACGAGGCGTGATTTTTTCGATAGCGGAAGCACTGAACATAAAACCAAAAATGAAAGACCTTTGAGATCCAACCTTTTAAATTCCACTTTATGGTAATACACATAAAATAATATACATAAATAATATATTACAGTAAAGTCTTATTAAAAAAAAAAGCTTGATGCCTCGCGCAAAGATTCTTTTAAGGCAAAATTATCTAATAAGAACTAGATAAGAACTAAGCTACGAGTAGATAACCTTTCTTGTTCACATTTATTTCTAAAAAAATATTTAATTCTCTTAAAACATGAATATGATCTCTCTAAAGATGCCATTATTAAGGGATATTAAAAATCTTAAGATTCCTTGAAGTTTTTTTTGATTTAAAATTCTCATAATTGAAAATTACCTTTAGTTATATTTCTGCTGGAATGTCAAGAAACCTCAGATATGAATATAAGAAATACTATTTTTGACCACTTTTTTTATAATAACAAAAAATAAACAGAAAACAGGTGGATTGTATTTATCGCCACGAAAATAATTAAAAACCTACCACCTTTTAAATTCATATTTGTTTGTTTTCTGATAGTTATGAATGAATTGCACCTAAATTTGCTCACACATTATGTTAAAATAAAACTCTTCTACCCCTTTTGTTCACGAAATTAAACTCATTATCAGTTTGAGACAATAAGCAACTCAATAGATACATTTTTGTTTTTCTATCTCTCTTGTAGGAAATTCTCGTAATGCATTCACTCAACTCATTCTTCACACATTGCGCAAAAGGCAAGAAACGAGACAAAATTATTTTGACTGGGTTGAGATCTAAGTTAAGTATGCGAAATAATGGAATGCCCAGCCGTTGTGCATTCTATATTGTTTGAGAATCATTTTTGTTTGAGGATTTTGTGAATATTGGTGAGTGATGTTGTAGGTATATTTTCAGTTGACTTGGAGTGGAAGGGTATTTTGAAATTGAGTTATGGAGGCGATAATAAGGAATGCATAGCTGTTAAGCATTTTAGCAAGAACTTTCATGAGATTGAGCATTATAAATAATGGAGTGATGTTGAGCATTCTCAGTTGGTTTGCAGTGTGGCATTTTAAGTTATAATAACCAGAGAGATCTTGATTTCCTTTAGTAATTTTAGTAAAAGATGATAATGTTGTCATAATGATGTTGGAAAGTAATTTACAGAGTAAATGAAGATTCATTAATAGATACAAATAAAATAATAAAAATATTAATACAATTCGGAATTTTGAATTTAATTCCTTGCTAGGTACGATTTTTTCAAATGGTTTAACGGAAGCACTCATTCCACTCAATATATGGACGCTTCGTCCCTGTTACATATATATTTTTCTTCAAAATATTTTCTTTGATTCGTAGGTATGTATATATATAACATCAAGCATTTCTGTTATAACATTAATACATATAAAAACTCCCATTCCATTTTCTGAAATATACAAATTTTAAATTATTGATTTTTCGATAAACAAAACAAAAAACAAATATTTTGTTTTTGGAAAATTCAATATTTAAAAAATGGGAGGATTTTTTTTTTCGAATGTTTTTTTTTTAGTTTTTACAGTCAATATTATTTAAACTACCAGCTATGCTGTTCTACTTAAAAATTTAACTAAACCAATCCAGCCATTAATGAAAAAAGTCTAAAATCAAAAAAATCCCAAGTACCCTTAATAATAGTTTTTTGATAAAATTGATTTTACCATTAAGTAGATCATACTTACTATAATAATATAAAGATCCTTATTTATCAAAATCTTATGAGCTAATTTGAGATAAATAAGCTTTTTTTAACGTCGATATGACGAGCACCGTTAGTTAAATTTCTCTTCTAATTTAAGTCGCATGTTCGAGGCAAATAGATTCACTCGTTTAGGTTGTCGATCAAGGTAAAGACGCACGTACAAATAGAAACTTTATTATTTATCTTTCTGGAGTTAAAGATTCGGAACGCAATAGCTCGTATAGAAGAATTGCCTTGCGACTAACAACGATAATTTCCTGCCGAATCCAAATTTCTAATAATAGAAGCAGTTTTCATAACAAATGATAGATACTCTTGGATGATTTGCCTTGTGGGAGGCAGTACACGTTTGTTTGTTTTTAGGTGGCAGCGGCTGGACGCAGACCTTTAGCGCGACAATTTAACGCATTAATCATCCTATCAGGAGTTATTACATCGTCAAATTTGGATACAAATTTCAAGTTTATTTTTGTTCGCACTTTTTGTTTTCAAACTCCAACTAAGCATGAATTATATGACGAAAGTTCTGAACAAGGAATATGATTAACGTCTGAAACAAGATTATTGTAAGGAAGTCACTTAAATCTAAATTTAGGTTAAAATTGTGCAGCCAAGTACATCGTGCTAGAAAGTGATCTGAAAAGCAATAGCAAATGTTTTTGGAATTTTTAAACTATCAAACGCTAATATTTTCGGCTTCCTACCTGTATGAAATACCAAGACACAATTACTAGTGATGGTCCCGTAATTTATAACTTATTTGACAGATATTTTCAGTCTGCTTATATAACTGATATTTTTGTTTTTTTTTTTTAATTCTGAACTTCCATCAAGATTAAATAAGTACGTTGATATTGCGTCACTGGTTTTATGCCAAGCGGAAGTAGAAGAGGCGTTATGAAATCTAGATTTAAATAAAACCTAGTTAAATGAAAATAAAATTTTCAGATGAAATAATTATTCAAAAAGCAGAATTGACGAATTTGGAACGACAGCAATCTAGACGAGATCCACCAAATTCCAATACGTCCATAGAAATTTATTGTTAGGGGTAGATTTTAGACTGGCGGAATAGTCGTTCCATACGCACTATGGGTATATGATAGCCAATACCTTTTGACACGAATTGGATAATATGAGCACCGAAGATATGTATAGACGACGCTTCGTGCACAGAGCAGTACCACTTTACTTCAATTGAAGTAAATCTACTTTTTTTTCAATATATTTTAAATTCTACTTCCTACTTCGCAACATCAGCAAAATAATGAAATCTACTTCACTTAAAAAATCTCTGTTTCACCCAACTTCAATTTCACAAATAAAAGTCAAAATCTACTTCCTTTTTAGCACCAGGATTACCATACAAAAAATTAATATCAACACCATAAAAATACAAAAATTAGTAATTTTAAAAACATAAAAACTCACCCCACTCATGTGTATACGAATCTTATGAAAATTTCGCTTGGGTGTGTGTTTTTATTTTAAAATTAAATTATATTTAACTATAGTAATTTTTTTGTTATTCTTTGTAAAATAAAGTTTTATTAATAAGTTAATTCTTTATATACAAAATTCTTTAAGATTAAAAGAAATGTTAGGAAAAATTTGTTTGTGTTAATATTATTTCAAAATCAAATTATAAAAATTTTGATCGAAATCGGTAGAGTAGGTAATGAGAAAGTAGAAAATCAAAGAAGGTTCTATGACGGTACCATAAATAACATTTTTTTTACCAAAATGTCACTACTTTTTCTTATTGTAATGTTAATTGATGAAAATCTCGAGTTCAAATTTTTTTAAAGCAAGTAAAAAGTCATTTTAAAATCTACTTCGTTTTTTCTCAATTTACTTCACATTTTTCTTCAAATCTACTTTCACTTTTTCCGGAAGTGGTAACGCTGGCACAGAGCCTGTGCTTAAATGGATGTTTTGGACCAGCGAGGCGATGTGAAATGGCCCTCGAGATCTTGCGATTTGACCTTAAAAGAATTCTTCTTTTTTTTTGGGGTCTTCTTAAGTTACAGGTCTATGCTAATAAACAGCAAATCACAACTGTCCTGAAAGTCAATATCATTGGTCTAATTAAGCTTGATTATGGAAAATTTTACATTTTAGATGCGCGGAAACCAGTGAAACTGCGCCGGGCATCTGAATAATGTTTTGAGATGAAAATTTTAAATATTTCTCACTTATATTTTAAATATTTACTTACATTTGTGGATCCCTAGCTTTGGAAACCTAGTTATGTCAAGTCTGTACAAAATCCCGATTTCAATTTTTTTCTACGAATGCATAACTTGCTCAATAGGAGATACCTTTTATATCGGAGGTAAAAACAGAAATACGCGCATATCTACATTCCTTACGTATTCTTTTATTGATCTTTAAGTTGATCAATATCTGTATCTGGTATTCTCTACTAGAATAATGCGTACTGTAAAATGTTTAATGATGCTAAAAAGCCTTACACATTATGACTTATCCTTTTTGCCATTAAAATCGAATTTGAAAAATCTTATTTTAAAAAAAAAGTGGGAACACTGGTCGCACAGCTTCGGACAGACGACAGCTAACATCATATCTCCACTTGGCCTCTTTGTCTTGAACGAGCATAGTATTTGCCCCCGTATTTATTTCCCTCTGTGGTGCGTAGTAAGAAAACGAAAAAAAAAGATGGAGCTGATGTTTGCATGCAAGGGTTACGGCCAGGGGCCGCCGGATACTACGCGACCCAGTGTGCAGATGGTTGATCCTGTGGCTTTTGATTGGAATCAAAGAGAGGGGAGTCCATATTTGCATCGCATATAAACAAAAAAAAATAAATATTTAAAAAAAGGCAGCCAGCAGCAGCACATTAAAAGAAGAGAGCTAGCGATTGTATGTCAAGTGTTCAATTACTTTATATAAAAAGTTTTACTACGATGCGCGATGCATTGCATGTTGCAACGACAACGACTTGCAACTTGCGCCAGGGTAATAATGATGGACGCCACGCACTGGGGCAGTTCATTTAGTTTTAATGATTTCAGACTTGGTTGTTATTATTTTAAATTGGAGTATCTAGTTCAATCGGCAAAAATAAATATTGGCTGCAGGAGCGATTATGAATTTTGCTATAGCTAGTCTTTTGTCATAGATCAGCTTCAGCGAACGCACACACAGTAGCAGATGCATTCTAAGTGGTTGGATGTGTGTTCTCTAGAGGGAGTTAGGGCTTGCTTTATGGTCGATTTGTGTCAGATCTTGTTTTGACCAATTTACAAACGAAGTTTACATAAAAATGGTAGTCTACACAAAGTGTAAGGGCTATGACAATGTCCAATAACAAAATCACCAATATTAAAGATATTACAGTAGAGTCAACACAATCATCAGATTTCCCTACTGAATCTGGTTGATCATGGACTTTTGGAAGAACTTTTTGTCCATCACCAGAATTTGACTCAGGTTAGGAACCCTCAATCGGTTCTGTGAAAACTCATTCAAAGACCAACCCACTTCAAAATGTCTTCCAGTTACAAATAAAGTTTCCCAAGAGTCATCTGTCATCGCTAAACGAAAACGGCACCTACTCACTTTCGCCTCTGAAAAAATTGGTTTGTAGGCCACTTCTTATCTATCAACACAATTCTTAATGTGGAACAATAAAGTCGTAAGGTTTATTTTTAAATCAAACCCACCCAAGGTTTTTTTTTCTTGGACATGTTCAAACAGGAATGATTATGCTCAATCGAAAATAAAGAAATTTTGTGATGAAAAAACGAAATTGCATGATGAAATGTTGAAATGTTGAAATGCACAGCAGCAGCAGGACATAAGGAGTTTGTGCAAAATTTTTAAACGTGTGCATAATAATTATTGTTCTGAACGAATGGGTTTTGTCTTTAATCAGTCTTTTCATTATGCAACCCTTTTATTTTGCAAACGAAGAACCAAATTAGTAAATTATTAAAAAAGGGGCTCTGAGTGGTTTTGTTTGTTGGTTCTTGAATGCATTTATGGGGAGTTGAACTGTTTTTGAAGATTAAAACATGTTACGACATGTTTTAAACTAAGTCAGTTATAATTCTGCACTTGCATTTAAGGACGGAAGACATACATATATGTACATAAATATACGTTTATTTTCAAAGATGCTGAGGTTAAGGTAACCTTCAATTTGAAGTTCTTCTTAGTATTTAGAGACCTGATTCTTGACACAATTGAACAACGGTGTTGGAAATTTAAAGTGTCAAGGATTTTTATTGCGATTAAGTTGTAAAGTGTGCGCCCAAGTTCAAACTCTTAGAAAAATAGAAGGGAACGATGATAGTGTATTGTACCATTTGGTTAGAACCTTTGACTAACAAAAATATTGACTGTGCGTTTCAACCAATGTTTCAACCAATTTTTATCAAAATACCGAAAATATTGGACCCAAGTCCATAATATTTGTCCTACAGCTTAACAATATAAAATATACTCCAGGACTGAAGCCTATTGAATCTTACCCGATGTGGATCTGCATAAGTTTGAGGAATATACTTTATTTCAATGTACTCAACCTCAAAGAAGGACATATGTATGTAACTATCAGAGAACTACTGTAGTAAAATGTTATCTTCAATATTCTCAAATATTGTCCTCAATATAGTATAATTCGCGAAGAATTAGTACATATGTATAGGTACCATAAGGCAATATTCTGGAATCGTAAAAAATCGAACACTAGATTTTAATTAAATTTGTCTAAGCACTTGGGTCCCGCATTTCTGTCTGTATGTTCGGCCGTTTCCAAAACGGCTATGTTTTCTTATGTTGTATGAGATAACTAAAATAACGGTACATACTTGCAATATTTGTTTTAATTAATTTTTTTGTTTTTAAGCTATTCCACAGATTGTTATAAAAAACATTCAATAGATTAAATTATTCAAAAAAATGGTACCTTCGATACGGTAACGGTACGGTTTTTGTTATTGAAAATATGATGAAACACGAAAAAAGTGGGTTCGCATTCACGTCTGTCTATATGTCTGTATGCGTGTATGTTTCTTTGTCTGTATGTCTGAAACACAAACTGGAGCCTAAACTGCCACGCTATTTTCTAAAAACTCGGTACTTAAAAGTCTTGTGTGATTCCCTAGATGAGAAATTGAAATTTTGTTTGGCTCCAAAACTCTTGCCATACAGCCGTTTCTTCGAAACCTTACTTATCTCGAAAACAGCTCGAACGATTTTGATATAAAAAATGTATGCATGCTATTACAGACATGGAATACATATAATACATGGATTTAATGAGAAAAATGTTCAAATGCCTAAAATTGACATCTAATTTGTAGAAAAGTACGCATACAAAGTTAAAAAATAGTTTTATTATTAAATTAGATTTGTATTTAAGAAAAACATTTGGGATGCCAAATGTAAGTATGTATAACATGGATCTTAGGAAATAATTTCAAAAACTTATCTTTCACACGCTTTGAAGATATTGATTTTTCAAAAAAAAATGTTTTTTTTTAAAAAAAACAAAATATTTTTTCAAATATTTTTACATACAATATTATTTTATATAAGAGAGCTAACAAATTTTGGTTAAAATCGTTAGAACCATTAATATGAAAGTCTAAAATAAAAAAAAAACCGTTTTATGACAGGTATACCGTTAATTAAATATACAGTTAATATCATTTTTACTTGCGACTTATAGGTACTACCATATAAGGCAAGTTATGCATTCGTAAAAAAAAATGGAACTCAAGATTTTGATTTTGATAGGGAAGAGTAAAAAAGTGGGTCTCGCAATTCTGTCTGTCTGTCTGTCTGTCGGATCGACTACAGCCTAAACGGCTCGGCCGATTTTCTTTAAACTCATTTTCAATTTTTTCCCCCCACAAGTTTTTTTCTTTGTTTTTAAGACCAAAAATAATGGTACCTGCCATGCGATTTTTTTTCGAAATTTAAAAATTTTTTTTTTTTTTTTCAAAAACTGTTCGACAGATTTAAAAACTAAAAATAAAAACACAAAAAAAAATCATTTAGTTGAATCTAGGTATTGGTTGAAAAAATTTTCCGAAAAATGGTTATTGAGGTTATATGGAACCATTTTTTTTGTTTTGATTTTCTCAAAAACGGTACAACCGATTTTGATTAGTTTTTTTTTGGCTAAGGCTCCATAAAAACTTAAATAGAATTGTGTATTCAAATTTTCAAAAAAAAACAAACTTTTTTTGAATTTTTAAAAAAAACTTGAAATTTTTTTTTTTCAAACTCAATATTTCGAAAACCCTATGCTAGATTTTTTCAACTTGATAATAAAAGTTTATCAATATAATCTACAAGATGTGAGAAAAAAAATTTTATTTTACCTAAAAATAAAGGCCCCCACCATACAAATGTTAAAAAGTAAAAAAATGGTTTTCAAAAATGGTATTTTTCTCGAAAACGGCGGCGCCTAGAATTTTGATAAAAATGTTAAGCAACATTGCATTTCAAAACTTTAAAATAAATATTTTTTGAATTTTTGAAAAAAAAATCTATTTTTTCTTTTTTTGAAAATTCGATATCTCAGAAACGGCACGATATTTTTGTTTGTAAATTTAATTTTTATTCGAACAATAATAAAAACTTTAAATTGGAGTAGGGTAAGCTGGGGTACATTTGATACCGGGGCACATTTGACCTTGCGTTTTTCGGTATGATTGTGCCCTTAAAAAAGAAAAGTTCGGATGAAGGAAGAAGCTTAGTTTGATTTAAAGAAACGTTACGAAATTTGGCAGTCTTTCTTTAACTCTTCGTGGAGTACCACGTGTTTTCGTGTTTTCTGTATCTCTGATCTAATTTTTGACCACCGGTAAGTAAGCGATTTGTGAACCTAATAAAATAAATTTTTTTATCGTGAATCAATATTATGATAGTACTATGTTTAAAGTTCAATAAATTAGAGCCAGTTTTGTGAAAATATAATATTAATTATAAAAAAATAAAAAAAAACTTATTAAGGTCCTTCGGGGCATCTTTGACTTTTGCAATTGGGGCAAATGGTTCAAAACTACAAAAGAAAGATATATATTAACTAAATTATTTAAAAAACGTCGATATCGATAAATTTGAATTTAGATTTATATGAACTGATTTTTTTTGTTTATAAATTAAATAATTTATGTTTTTTATTGTTGTTGTTTTTTTTTTATAAAGTGAATTTATTAATTTATTTTTTTCGTTATATTGTTTAATAAATTGTTTAAAAACAAAAATTTACTTTTTTACTATTCAAACAACAGACGTGCTGGATCCGTTGATACTTTTAGAAATATAATGCACACGATGTGGGTTTTAATCCACCATTGTCAAATGTGCCCCTTTTAAAGTCAAAAAATTACTTACTTTTGACAAAATGACTTTTTTTTAGAAAATATTTTTCTATAAAATGTGGAAATGTTTTAAAATAAAAATATAATATGTTAGCATAATCTTGAATAATCAATAAATCAAATACAAAACAAAACATTGGAATATATTAACAGCTTTCGGAAATACAGACTTTTAAAAACTAAGTGTCAAATGTAGCCCCTTCTCCCCTACCAAAACTTTTTCTTAAAAATCTTTTAAAAATTTTGTTTATAAAAGCTTTTTTTTAAGAAACCACTAAAACGACTTATAATTTTTGTTCTTGCATAAATTCATATTTGCATAGGATTCTGTTTTTGTCTCTTACTACTAAAAGAATTTAAAAAATTAATTTTATCCTTATGAACAGTTTTCTCTAATAACATTGGTTTTTTAAAATTCCTAGTCTATTACATAGGAGCAAGTTCGTGCGACCCAGTCGTGCATTTTATTTCCTTAAATGTTTTTTTTACCAAAATGTAGTCCATGCCCATAAAAGCACACTTATTTTTTTATCAAAATCGTTGCAGCCGTTTTGGAGATGAATAACATTTTGCATTACGGCTGTAAGGGAAGTACCGTTAATTTTGGAGCTAAACAAAAATTTCAACTTTCGAGGTAAAAACATACGGACATACAAAAATACCCACTTTTTGTATGTTCGCTATCATCGTAATATCAACTTAGATCAAAATCTCGAGTTCGATTTTTTTCGAAATGCAGAACTTGCCCTTTAGTACCTATGTCGCAAGCTAAAACTCATATTAATTGAAAAATAGAATCAAAATGCATGAAATTTTTATCTGAATAGAGAGTTTAAGAATACGTCCAGAATATGAATTATTATCGAAAAAAAAAAATAATAAAATGACTGGAAAATTTGATATCACTCAATACTAGTAACTTATATCAATTTAAAAATAGGATGAACGAGGAAATTATGAATTATTAAAAGGTATCGAATAAATGAACATTTACCTAGGTTATATAGAAAAAGTAGTTAGTTTTTATCTATAGCTCCTATTACATCATGTTAATTTTTTTGAACATGTAAGACCCACTGACTAAACTATTAAGACTATTAAAAAAATCAAATAAATATTTTAGAAAAATATAAAAAAGTCGAATGTTTTGCCAATTTGAAATTAAATTGATTAAACATATTGAGACAGATATTATGTTTGTTTTGGTATTTTGTAAACTTTAAAAGAATTAGTTGGCACACCAAGGAATTTTGTGAGCCATGAAAATAAACTGTTTGATATTCTTTGTTAACTGGGTGACATTATTTATATATTGCTGCAAACAAAAAGAAGAGGATAATCCGATTTTGCCAAATGCATTTTTTCTACAGAATATTGTTGGCAGGGATAAGGATCATCATACATCGAACCTATTAAAGCACAAATTAAAAAAAAAAACAATAATGTGGTCTCATGTGAAGAATAACATGAAAATCAAAGTCAAAAAAACTGCAATTTTATTATTTTATTGTTTAGATTTCCTCAGCCAAGTATTAAAGTAGGTCGAGTTTTTAGTCCAGTAGTAGTAGTTATTCCATACTTAAACTTAAATTTAAGAATTTCTGAAGGAGAGTTTTAATATCTTATATCATTCCTAAAACCTTAAAGATGTGGGATGAATGTGCTTATAAGTACTATATTTTTTTCTGAGTTTTTGTTTTATTCATTAATTACTATCAATAAAATTTAGTCCAGGTAGCCCAACTAACCTCTGTTAACAATTTAACCAATTGCGCGAATTTACCAGAAAGTTGTAACGAAGTAAACAAAGCAATTTAAAGGTTTAAATTATTTTGTGTCAAATAGAAATTTAGTCAATTTTCAATTACCAACTAAGGAAAATGTTACGTATACGCCATACATACTTTTTTAATAGACATTTTCATTATTTTCAAAAACTAAAAAAAAAAAAACAATGCGCGAATATCAGAATATTTCTCAAGTTGTGAGATATGTATATGTAACGTGCTGTCTGTCATGAAAGAAAGTTTTGTTCAAAATTATAAAAGATTATACGTAGTTAAGCATTGAAGATGTTAAGTATTAGACTTTAAATACATACAATGACGTAGTTGACGAATGTATTTATTACAAAATATTTACAGCCAAATTTAAAAACATAGAATAGCGAAGGGTTTTACTTAGTATACTTAGCTTATTCGCCATAGGAGGTGGATGAACAAAGGGATAAAAGCTAGGGGGTCAATTCAGGATTTATGAAGCCGTGAAGTGATAAATTTTATCAGAGTTTTACTTATAATTCGATTCTTCCCGAGTGAAAATGAAATTTCCAATTTTTTTCATATCATACATTTTTTATCACAATCAAGCCATTTGGCGAAGAGTTCAGTTAATTAATGATGGCAGCGTGGACCATCATGCATCTATGCATAAGTGTTTCGGGAATCTATTCGCTAACAAAGAAAAAACTAATGAAAGTGAAATATGTATATATTTTACTTTTCAGAAAAATAACAGAACTCAAAAATGACAGAGAAGCTGTCAGAATTTATCATTCAGTTCGATTTAGTACTTTTTAGTACATACTTTGCTGTTTATCAAAACGAGTTCAAAAATCCCCTTAAGCGTGTTCATAAAATGGTAAAATGTAAGAGACGGCGGCGCACGCCGTGTAAGTGTAAGTACACCTTAAATAACTTAGCATACGAAACAGAGGTCAAGCAACTAAAAACCATGCGAACTGAAGAAAATTTTTGAGAAAGGACACTTTCCACAATTGACAAATCTAGATACCCTAAATATACATACATATGTACATATACCTCTTGATGTCCTTATATGGAGATAACCCCTTCCGTGTTATATATCTTAAGCGATTTTTCTTGAAAAATTTAAAACTTCTTTTAAAATTTTGATCAAAAATAAAATCAGAAATGGCGCCCAACAATATGTTTTAATAACCAGAAACTTCATCAAACAACGTTTATCTTCAAGAAAAATACTGGAATAATGGATTAAAGGCTCGGTGTCAATTCATTCCAATATCCAACACGAAAAAAGTTGATTGTTGAATCTAGTTCCCCGATTCTAAAGAGTTTATTCAACTTTGTTACATTAACCCCATCCAACCAAGTCTGATGGCAATTTGTAGTATTTGTTTTGATTAAAAAATGTAAACCATCCTTAATAAATAAATTAGCCGTCCCAATTCCACATTTATTGGCTATGCGCTGCATATGTGTCAACTTTCTTCAATTTAATTTAACAAAAAAACAAAAAAAAATATCTCTATTACGCAACAGTTAGCCAGCAGAACTCATCATTTCATGTATCTATAGTACATATCGCACATAATTTCGTCCACTTAGCGAGAAAAAGAACTACGCGAAAAAAAAAACCGGAGGCTAAAATCTAAATTGTGTGTTCAACTCACGCATCGCGTTATAGCCTCTCGATCTCCATCTCCTGCCCTGCACCACCACCCACTCACTCATATTCAACTGTGGATACACCACTTAACAACCCCCAAACCGTATAACAGCAACCATCGTACAAAAGCCAAAGCTATCCACAATACAACAACAACAGCAACAAGCTGAAATAGGTAAAGTACAGTCAATCATTTTGTGGGCTAGTCGAAGTAATCTTTCTCTTCACCGCCACCGACCACAGCGCTCGTCCTCGTCCTCGCCGTCGTATAGTATCTGTTGTTCTATCCGTCTCGTCGTCATCGTAGTGTGTATCTCTAGATTTTATTATATATTTTTTTTGTATCATTGGGGCTCTACTGGTCGGTCGGTCGGTTTCCCCTCAACTGGTTTTTGGCATAGTCCAGTGCAACACTCCATAGTACTCCACCACTTACACGTTCAATTCTCTCAACTCGAACTCGAACGTTGATTCTGTGATGTGCCTACGATTTTCTTGTTTTTGTTCTTTTTGTTTTGATCGGTTTTTTCTTCTCTGTTATGCTACCATTCGCGCGCGCGTTATTTATAAATAAAAAAATCTTCAAATGCTTTGTATTTACTAGATTTTTCTATATACATACATACCTACCTAGATTATTTCGAGTTTTTCCGGATTTTCTTTCGGGCCATGGGTGTCTGTAGCGGCGGGAGGGGGGTATGTATATTGTATCTATACAATTTTCTTCTCTGCAGATTGGGCTTGGAGTATTTTCCAAAGAGAATTCGTGGAGCAAGTCTTCATACCTACTCTTTGGGGGTAAATTATATTCTATGTATATGAAAAGAGTTGTAGATTCAGATTCATTGCGCAGAGCAAAAACAAGAGTATCTTGTTAGTCATGCACTACTAAATACTACCCTACACGAAAGTATTTCATCAACAGTACCTAGGTACAATATTACTGATGAAGAATTACACACCTTTGAAAATCCATTCTTAGTTTAGCTAAATAAACTTCTATATTGCGGTTTCACTAAGAATCAAAGAGTCTAGATTTGTTCTTAAAGCTTATGTTTCTACATGGATCTCCACAAAATGAACCGATTCAGCTATTAAATAAAAAAGTTTTGGTTGACAAATTTGCACCAAACCGTTACCGGGTATTCAATATTTTCAGATACTTGTTTTTTTTTTAAGATTCAAAATTAAATTAACAAAATATTTTACGTAAGGAACTAATTCAGCGGCGGAATTTAAAAATTCACGACCTTTAAAATCTCTTAGCGTATCTTTGAATCTTTTCTTTTAGACTGATAGTATTGCCAAAAGCAATGATTACCAGTTTATGCTGTCAGTTTTGACATTTCACTTACTTTTTTTTTCTATATTGCCTAAGCTTATTTGAAATCATGAGTTAAAACATCTTAAATTTATAAAATCTTAATCGATATAGTAAGCTTTAAGAACACAGTATTTTAACAGCAGAAAATAACTTAAAAGGGACACGCCTACATTTGGAAAAATTAATAAAACAAAGAATTGTCTCATTTAGAAAAGTTCTAGACAATCTATTTTCTAACAAATACATTTTGCATCTTCCATTTTCTAAGTCTGTTTTGAGAACAATTTCAAGGAAAATAAAAATAATTGTCACTATAACATGTGCAGCACAAAACATTCATGCAAAATAAAATGCACGGCTGGGTCCCAAAAACTTAAGATTTTAAAAATTGGCTACCTACTTAAAAATATGGATCAGAAAAATCATGAAATTCTTTTCTGAAATTATCTTACCAAATCCCTTAATAGACACGGCTAAAAAAATGAGTGTTTCTATTTTTTTTAAATGTTTAAATTGGAGAGCTTTTCTACAGAATATTTATATAATATAATAAGTCCGTGACTTTTGGAATAAAACACAGATTTTTTGATAAAAAAATATTTTTATTGTTCAACGTACATAGTCTCAATTTTTTTATCCTTTCCAAAAAAATTGATTTGTCGAGCTACTCAAAATAGGCCTTTGTTTGCGAGATGACTTCATCATTGGAGTCAAATCTTTTTCCACCAAGCCATTTCTTTAGGTTTGGGAAGAAGAAGTAGTCGCTCGGAGCCAAATCTGGAGAATAGGGTGGATGAGGGAGCAATTCATAGCCCAATTCATGGATTTTTGCCATGGCAACTGCACATGTGTGCACCCTTGCATTGTCTTGGTGGAAAAGAACTTTTTTCTTGGCCAAATGAGGTCGGTTTTTTTTCAAATCGTCATTGAATCGGTACAATAAGTTGGCATAATATTCCCCATTCATTGTTCTTCCCTTTTGAAGGTAGTCAATGTGGATTATCCCGCGTGCATCCCAAAAAACAGTCGCCATAACTTTGGCCTTCTTTGGCGCCGATTCACCCTTAGAAACCCACTGTTTTGACTGTTGTTTGGTCTCTGGTGTGTTGTGATGGATCCATGTTTCGTCCACGGTTACAAAACGGCGCAAAAACTCCTCCATATTGCGATTAAACAACGCCAAACCTTCCTGTGAAGTTGTTACACGATTGCGTTTGTGGTCGACTGTGAGCAAACGCGGCACCCATCTTGCGGAAAGCTTTCTCATGCCCAAGTGATCATTTAAAATTGAAACCACTGAGCCATGCGAGATCCCTACGGCTTCCACAATCTCTCGCACTTTCAATCTTCGGTCGGCCAACACCATATCGTGAATTTTTTCGATTGTTTCGGGTGTAGAGACCTCAACTGGGCGTCCAGGACGTTCGGCATCTTCAGTGCTTGTACGGCCACAACGAAATTCAGTAAACCACTTTTTTACCATTGAAATCGATGGTGCAGAGTCCCCATAGTATTTATCAAGCTTAGCCTTGGTCTCGGTAATGGTTTTTTTCGCAAGAAAATAGCTGTCAAATCCAAACTAACTGACGCAGCAAGTTTAAATTTTGACAGAAGTCAACTGACAGATGCTTGTTGACAGGAGCAGTGTTGCTGTTTCAGTAAAGAGGTCAGAAATTCAAAAAGTCACGGACTTATTGACCCGCCCTCGTATAGGTATACATATAAAACATAAAAAAAAAATATATTTTTTATTTCAAAAATTCAATTTTTTTTTTTAAGTTTTGAAATGCCATGGTTTTCAAACTTTGTAGAAGAGTCTATAAAAATTTTGATTAATCTGTTATGCCGATAATGAGAGATTCAAAATTCGAAAAAATGGTTCTATGGTAGGGAGAGTTAGGAATATCTTAGTTTCAAAATTTTTTGCTTTGAAATATAGAACGTGAAAATTAATCGAAAGAAAATAATTTTTATCAAAATTCAAGGCACCATTTTCGAGAAAAATACGATTTTCGAAAACAATTTTTTAACATTTGTATGGTGGGTGTCGTTATTTTTAGGTAAAATACATCACAACTTGTAGATTGTATTAAATAACTTATAATTATGAAGTTTGAAAAAAATCGAGCAATGGGTTTTCGAAATATTGAGTTTGAAAAAACCATTAATTTCAAGCATGAAGTAGCTTTAACTAAACGATTTTTTTTAATTTGTTTAAAAAAAAATCTGTTGAACATTTATTGAAAAAAAAAAAAAATATTTATAAAATTTCAAAAAATAATCCTATGATCAAAATCTCAAGTTCTATTTTTTACGAATGCATAAATTGTCTTATAGTAACTGTAAGTTGCAAGTAAAAATGGTTGAAATAAGTGCTATTAACAATGCGTTTGTTTATATTGGATGGTAAATCGTACACATTTAATTACAGAACAAATTTTATAGAAGTTCTGGGAGCTGTTTTCAAAAAAATCTTATTTTACAAAAAGTTTTTTAACATTATTTGTTGTTTTTAAATAAAATAAAATTTTTAAGCTAGTGTTAAAAACACCGCAGTTCTCATTCTGATATTGTAAGTTTTGGCGTACAATACTTTTTTTTAAGGCAAAACAAAAAAAAAAAAAACAATCGAAACCCTTCAAATAGTTTTTGAAAAAATTAAAATAAAAAAAAAATATCGCAAGTAAAAATTTGATTCATAAATTGTTGTATGTAAAAAATCATGCATCAATTCTATGATATAGAAATCATACCTACAACAGCATTGTGAATATCATACATTGTATGTGTTGTATAATCTGTGAAACAGGCTCCAGATTTATCGATGTCCGAAAGTGGTTGATTTTCGTTATCCGGATTTAAACTCTAAATTTACTTACCTTGAAAAAAATATATAAATTTGTGATTATGTTATATCACGAACGAAAAAAAATAACTCTTTACGTTTTTTTTTACTGCAGCTATTGGCATCTACAACAACTTCTTGTCTTCTGCAAAACTCAATCAAAAATGTTCCAAGTGCTTGTATTACTAAGACGTCCTTGCTTCACATGTATAAATTTTCTATATAACTCGTTGCTTCAGGAATTGAGTAAAATCTCACGAAGACCATTAGTTTATTAAAGATTTTTCGAAACAAGGGATGGAAATATTGAATTGCTTAGGAGAAGAATAGTACATTCCGATATTGTAACGAATTTTTCAAGACAGGTGATTTTGTGATGCACCCTAACCTCAAGTGTAGCGAAAAGTTTTTTTTAAGCAATAAAATAATCTGATAGTCTGAACTATAGTTAAGCAAATTAGGTGGATAAAAGTTCCGGACATCAAAAACTTTGACAAAACTATATTTCCTCGTTTTTGATACCTACCTAAATTGAGTTGCATATAGGTACATATTTATCAGTCGTTCTTGTAATCTATTTTTTTTTGTAAAAAGTCTTCTTAGTCTGGAGTTTCTCAAAGGGTGCGGGCCTTACACTTGTAATTAAATAAACATTAACCATAATTTTAAATGAAAATAATGGCGCAAAATTTTAAACAGTCTATTATTAAGGTATTAGTATGATACTACTTAACAATTTGTTAACTTTAAAGTAGTTTACTAACTCATTCTTAATTTTAGACATTTTCTAAATACCTACATAGTATCGTACTTTAAATTGGGTCTTAACACACCTAAACCAATGATCAAGTTAGCATGATACAAAAATAAAATAAAATAGGTATTCGATGATTTTAACTTTAATAAAAGAGTACATACTTTCTGTATGAAAGTATGATGCTATATATTCGATTGAAATTTGCAAAATCGTTTGTTTTAACCTAGTTTCGTGCTAAAACTGCTTTAACATCGTACTAATTCAACTAAAATTATGCGCCAGATGTATTTATCATTTTGGCAATGGCAGCACTTATTGTACCATATAGTACTTTCCTTCCCCATATCAAATTGAGAAAACCATCTAAAGAGAATATGTATATTGAGTTCTATGCTCCACGCAATTACATTTTGCCTCTGCTCTTTTACTCCCTCATCTCTTCGTGAAAACAAGTGGATTGGATAATTCGAATTTCACACAAAGGAGGAACAAAAAATCAAAACAACCTGCAATCTAAAGAGAAAAATTCCAATAGGCAGGGGAAGCAGGTATATAAATGTACACCAACACTCCACACAACGAAAGAGGTGAACCAGAAGAATAACACACTTCAATAATATTGTTCCTTATTATTCTGCTTCTTATTCTTATTCTCAGTCTGTCCCCCTCCCCCATAAAAAATCACGCGATGCGATTTATGCATTTGCCTCCACTAACACCAACACCATCCCACTAAAAAGGTGAGTTATTTTGTGTGTTTGTGTTCTGAGGAACACAAACAAACAAACGATAACAATGCAAGTCTTGTTTTGTTTTGTTCTGATCGTTCCTGCTCAACTCCGGCCTGGCCTGGCTCCGCTGCACCAGCTCCGAACTCCGAAGAACTCTTCCAAAAAGTTGCTTGACTCTGACTCTGAGTATCTTTTTGTTTTTATCTTTGTATCTTTTAAATTTTTCAATTTTCTTTTTTAAAGTTTTTCCATTTTGTGTTATGCTGTGCTGCTGTTATGCTTATGCATTTTTACAGAGAGCCGAGAAATTACAACAAGAAAAAGATCACAAATAAAAAATATAGAAACAGAAAGAATAAAATCGTTTTGCGGATGCGGAAAGAGAAATAAATTGTTTTCATATATTTATATGAGCAGTTGATTACGAACAGCGAAGCGAATAAGACGTGTGTAATGTTGAGTGCTTATAGTTTTTCGTAACTTAACGATTTTTCTAAATAAGATTTTTATTTTGTTTTATTTTCAATTTTTTCTAACAAGTTTTAATAAATAAAAAGAAAAAGTAAACAATAAAAAGAAATCACCGAGGTTTTCTGTTTTTTTGTTCGAAGGATTAACTGAACCACGCACGGTGTTGTTCATTTTGAAATTTTGGTGAGATGCGCAACTGCTGCACAACTCTGTTGCAAGTGTATCTAAACTTTTTGCAATAAATCCAACGAGGAGTGTGTGTTTATTTTGTTATTTTATTCGAAATAAAAAAGAATTTATTGATTTCCTAAATCTTTTGAGATACAATTGTTTTGAGTGTGCTCTAATAAGACAGCAACAAGCAACAAATCGTCTATACAACGCTGTTTCCCACATTTCCAACGGCTTGTTGCTTTTGAATAAAGAAAAAAAAATTAATTCAATTTCAATTGAAATCAAGTGAGAATAAATCAATAAATGAACTAAGTAGTTTTGACTGTAAACTAAATCAGTGACCGGTTACACTGAAATGGCATTAAATCTCAAAGGTTTTTGGCTAATTCGTGCACCCAGAGACCCAGAAATTCAAATAATTATCCTCACGGAAGTAAGATAAGCAAATGTCCTGCGTTTAACCAGGAAGATAATTTTAAGTGCAATTGTCCCACAGCAAAAAATATAAACAAAAACCAAGTTTAAAAAAAAACAAAGACTGAACTTTTATAAAAATAATTTGTAAATTGGTTTTTAAAGGATTTTTCGTTGGTTTTCTCTTCGTCATAAGGAAACAAAGTGGAGTGAATTTTTTTAACGGTTTTCGGAGTGAAGATTTGCCAAAAGATATTTTTGTTGTGTTTAAAGATTTTTTGAGAAAAATAAAATTTATAAAAAAAAAATGGCTGTGCCATTTTATGTGCCAGAACATGACGATGGCAATGATGGAACAAGTTCATCATCCAGCCAATCGCCAAATACAACGTCATCTGCAACACAGACTCCCTTGCAGAGTCCTGTCAACGGGGAGCATTTGGTTATGGCATTTTGTGAAGCTCTATACAGGTGCTCCATTAATGGTGAGTTACCTTAAAATTGATTACCTTTCTTTCGAAATTAAGTAGGTGGGTAGGTAGATACGAGTTGCTTTGAGAAAGTTAAATTTTCTATAGTGCATTGAGGAATTATTTGATTAAATGGGTTGATAATAAACCTACCATCGCTAACTTAAGAAACTTAAATGTTTATATTAAAGGATTCTGAGGGTTCCTAAGGAGTCCTATAGACATATTGAAACAGACAATAATCTATTTTATAGGTTGAGTTTGTAATTTACTCCTATTAGAACTTCTTCAATATTGTCTATGGAATGCTCTGTTCTGAGAAAGTTTTATAATTTTACTTCAAAACTCTCATTTATGCTAAAAATTGGTAACAACAGGTTTTATATTTTAAATGGTGGTTAAGTGAAAAGAATCTTGAAAAGACTAAAATCTATAGGTGTACCTACGAACTTGTAGGTACCTATGCTCGAACCAATCATAAATATTTTAATTTTACAAAAAAGTAGGTATTTTCTCGTAGTTTTATGTTGTATTCGTGATTTGTTTCAGAAAACAGGATTACCTTCATATTTAACAACAAGAACAAAACCCGAAATTTCATATACCTAGTTAGGTTAGTGTTAGAAAATGCAACAAAATAGTTAACTTATGATTCAAAATCAGCAATGGGCATGAAATATTTAATAATTTTTCTGTCCTTACATTACTACCTACTTTAAAAAAAATTGATTTATCTCACGTTTGTGGGTCATTTCCGATGTTTTTCTATTTTATTTTTTTTACAACATTAAACACTTTTTGAGAAAATTTGAGTAAAATTTATTGATAAAATCTA
Organism: Chrysotoxum bicinctum; assembly: GCA_911387755.1. NCBI lineage: Eukaryota > Metazoa > Arthropoda > Insecta > Diptera > Syrphidae > Chrysotoxum > Chrysotoxum bicinctum. The sequence continues at coordinate 30,181,679 of OU426990.1, forward strand.
AAATTAAATGCATTCAGATTATAGGTATATGTAAATGATTTCAAAACATTTGAAACACACATTCCGGTTGCATACCTATGTTCTTGTTAACATTTTTGCCTTCGAAGTAACTCTGATCAACTCAGATTTAATTTCATTGGTTTTAGCTTTTAAGTCAAACAAATAGCAAATCTGCCCCGATTTTTTGCTTATGGTGGAACAAATCTTAACTTTGCTCATACCCGAAGTAGATGAGCTGGAAAGTCTCGAGTGACACGAGTGAACTGAAGATTCGTTTCGATACCGTTGAATATCCCAAATGTACCTACGAATTCTTAGAACAATTTGCAGACTCAAAAATTCGAACAATGTTTCTCTAGTTTACTTGGTAAATACTTATTGCCTGAATGAATAACAACCCAGAAAACCGAGTAGTTAGGCGTGGTTTTTGCAAGTCCATAAGGAATTGTAGAAAAAAAAAAACAACGACATCGGGACTAAGCGCTTTACATGTAAATACAACAACAGTCCACATAATTTTCGAGACTTAACCTAAGTCCCGATAAAAACCTTGATGCCAAAATAATATTATCTATATGTAATCGATAAATTTGTTCAGAGAAGTCAAAAGTGATTTTGTCCAGGACTGGCTACGTTGTCTCGAAACAGAACTTTTATTTTATGTTGGAACAATTCTTTAGAAATAAACAGCTCGAAATATTGTTCGATAAAGAGAAACAACGTTTCTTCAAATCAAAATAAAAAATATTTCGAAATATCTATATATCACTATACTTATAAATACCCGCAATATTCAAGACGCCGAAATATAGATGCAACCGAGCTTGGCGCTGTCAAAATAATTCGTATTTTAAATGAATATTTTGTTGATTTGAGTCACGCCTGGTTTCATTGCAATACTACTTTCGGGTCTATGCTATCTGCGAGAGAAAAACACAAATAAATTTTGCCACACATTCGACGTCGCCAAATACTGCTGCCAAGTGTTTAGGTTTCCTTCGACACGTTTTAAGAAAATTGGTCACCCATTCTGATCTGGCTGTAATCTACAAGGCCTACTATATATTCGTCCAAGGCTCGAGTACAGTTCTCACCCGAGTCTTGGATATAATCCAAAAAAGAGCCTTTTCAAATGATAAATGATAAAAGTATAACAAGAACATTTAAATCTCTCGATCAACGCAAAGTTTCTTATCTTTCATGATCTAATCGTATTTTTATAAACAGTGTTCTAGTGAAATATCCATCAGCTGCATTCCTCCTCTTAAGCAACTTGACCGTAATACTCGCGCTTTAGAAAATGCCCATTAGTTTACCCTTAAGCCCAACTTCGGAAGTTCTGTTGAATTCAGAGATTATTTCCATAACCGCACTACACGAACATGGAATGCATTACCCGACTCTATATTTCCCTTCTATTATGATATTCGAAACCAATGTGACCCGGTATCTCCTTTTTAAATCCTCTCAAACTTTCCTAAAATCCTCCCACTGTTCTCAAAAATTTTAAAGGTAGTCATCCAACCTCTAAATCTTAGGTATAAAAAGCTTTTCACTTAACCCACAGGCTATTTATCAACGACTCGCACAATCGGAATCACTTGAACCGCATTTATGACTTCTGGCAAAAATTCCTTTCGATCGATGTTCGACTAGACAAGTTACAAAAATAAGATTGACGATTTGATTCAAATAGAAAAAACTATCTTGCTATGAAATCAAGTCTATTGCAAGATACGCACCGAAAAAGCTTACGTTCTTAAAAATCGCCTTAATTGATATTTTAATGGTCTAAACCTGTGAAGTAAGTGATATGTATTGGTATTGGAAGGTATTCATTTTCCGATTATTATGATATTGATATCAATGAGTTGAACAAGCAATTCTTAAAACTACCCACCATATCTTCACTTGACCAAAATGTAGAACTTAATAAAAATTACTCTTCCGGCTCTGATTCATGTTTTGAGTTTTGTGGAACTTGTTGTACTGTTAATGTTATTTAAGTCAAATGCAGTTGGAATTGATGGTATCCAGCTCGTTTTTATAAGGGCTTAACTTCCATAGATTTTGACATTTTAACACTGTACTAACAACAGGAGTCTTTCCTAGGCTTTGGAAACAAGCCAAAATACTCGTAATAGTAAATAATTCGAATGGCAAAGAATTTCGACCAATATTGTTCCTTTTCTCTCCAAGGTCTTACAGACGATAATAATGCAAAGGCAATCCCTTTCTTATCCAAGCAGAGCTAATATCCTATCTGGTTTCAGTCAAAAGCATAGCTACCTTACGACAGTACTATTTAATCTTAGGCAAGCTGTTGATCAAGACATTGACAGTTTCTTAGTGTTGCTGGATTTTTTCCACAGCTTTCGATACATTTGACCAACTCTCGACCATTCAGGACTTCACTCCAAGGAAGTTTTTTTCAATAGACATGCCTTATTTCTTTCAGAACGGGGCAAGTTGCTAAGAAATGATCCGTATTTTCTGATTCTCTGAAGTTGCACAGTGAACACTCAGCTTTTCTCCCTGGACCATACGGTTGGTAATTTAGACTGATAAGTGCCTCTCAGATTTTTAAAGATTGTAGAGATTGTGTGAATAGAAATAATTGTTCACACCAAGGTAAAGCTGCAGATGGTTCTTAACTAGCTGCACAGCGCCACCTATTCAAATTTCTCGAAGCATGTTTCTTCAATCTTTATCACAAAAATCTTAAAGGTTCCAATCTAATCCTCCAACCCTATCTTTACCTGTTGGACGTTTTATTGAAATTCCAGCCGTGACTATTCTGCAAAGAAGTGAGATTTCCTTTATAGCATATTTCTTGAAATTGTGTTTGGGAGTCTATAATTTGTCAGGGCTTATATTTTTCTTACGCCGTTAAAATGCATTCTGAGTGAAAAAATAGTGGTGACACACCATATCCCAGTTGCACCACGTAGGTAGTTTTAATTTCTAATAGTCAAAAGACCTTTTTGAGAAAGTACCTTAGCAATTTTTCTACTTCATCAATTTGGTCATTAACTAGCAGAGCACATACAAGATCGCTTCAAAAAGTTTCCCTTGTAAATGCTTTTTGAAAGAAAGTTGTTAGATATTATTTATTTTTCTTTACGATTTAATACAGTTAATTTTTTAAGGTCCATTTTTCGAGTCTTGCATCTCTGCCTATTCCATTGGGGAAACTCAGTATTTTGGACTTGATGGTGTTAACCGCGAGGCTTTACAGACGACGACGTAGGCTTGCAATCTATTTATGATTTGAATCATTTATGGGGATTCAGCTAGTATGAGTATATCGTGAGCATAAACTTGCACTTTGATGTTAACTCCAGAAAAACTAATTTCTCAAGCTAAAACCGATGCGAGAAGTCGTCTAAAAAGAGGGAACAAAGAAGCGAACTAAGCAACAGACTTGTTTAACTCCAGTATTGGTTTGAAACTCTTCGTTACCATCCCAAACTGCTGTTGCATTATTTTCCCAAAATCCTAGTTTTACCGTTAGCATTTTTGTTGACATCTTAAGGAAGCTTAACTTGTAAAAGAGGGCATTCCTATCGATTGAATCAAGAGCTGCTTTTAATTGTGTTTAATGTGATATAATAATAGAATGGTAAATAATATTGTTCACTTGCTACACTTAGCCCTAATACAGGTCTTGAATGGTTATATTCCCATCGTCTATGGCAGCATCCACGAACAAGTTTGATTTATGATTTTCGAAATTCAAATGCCCTCTGTATAGCAAGCCATCAGCTCTTACTTTGTCCAAAAAGAATAATCTAAGGGATTGACATCGGAGCTTCCTGGGAGCCAAGGACTATTATTTTTCAGCCACAGCAGATTAAGTTTTTTCTTTGTGGGCTAGAGTTAAGTGCTGCAGCAACTTGGATTGTCTTTTATTCAACGAAGTTATATTAAGTGTGTTCAGTACTTTCTCTGAAACGTCTTCTGGATAGTTTTTTTTTTTTGTAAATGTTTTCACGCCCTGTTCACAAAAATACAAACTTCCATACCAAACAATAACCAAACTCAGGTGATGACTTCTTTCGACTCAATCATCACTAAACAGAGTTCTTCAATAGCTCCCATCAAAATAACTGCTCATCAATACTTTTCCGCTTTCGCGTCTGAATTTTCTTTAAGGCACTATTCAAACTTGAACCTATCACTCGGCGATAAGCACCCGTCCCGAGAATTTCTGAAATACTAATCTCTGTTCACATTATTTCCGCTATCGTTTCTGAGTCTTCGACGAGTTCGAGGTGATACTGCTCGAATAGCATTTTTTGTTGTGAAATGTCTGCCGGGGATTTTCAATTTCTAAATAAAACCGTAAGGCTTGTAATAGTTGTACCAGCATTTTTAGGAAGTCTTTGGATAGTCAAATTAACTCAAAAACTAAATTATTATTATTTGAATCAGTATAAAATCTCCTCCTATTGGGTTCTCCTTATTGTATTTTTCCATTGATAATTGATGCAAAATATCGAAAAATTTCAAAATGGATTTTTAACTTTTATTTTTCTATCGTTTTTCCGATCCAAACTTTCAATAACAGAATGGTTTGAAACAACTTTCTTTACTAATTTTGTATACTTTAATCCTGATATTAAGCCCTAAAAAATTCATTCATATTAAATGCACGCATTGTCGATGAGAGAGCTTAATACCAAACCCTATTTATATACTGTTTTTGAAATATCAAGTACAAATTATCCTGGTGTCTCCAAAACGATGCAATTTTATTCGGAGAGATTATATGTACCATCAAATCACCAGTGGACCTATTGCCTCGAAAGCCTTTCGGCCGGTAATTGGGAATTTTTCGTTCTTCGAAATATTTCGTAAGCTGATGATTAATCTCTTTAAAAAAATAGCCTAAACGCTATTGGACGATACTTAAAGGAAATAGTAGATTCCCTTTTTATACCTCATAAGTACTCTACATGAAACTAATCATTTAAAATAGTCTGCTTGGTCTGCTTAGCCAACCATCATTGTTCAGTGGGAAAGTCCTGTCATGTAATTCGAAACAATGAATTTATATTCATAATAGTTTTGGTTTCAAGAAATCATAACTTCAGTTATAGATTATTTATTAATATGAGATAGTTTAAAAAATATAGGTTAACAGCTCGTAGAGAGCCTAAAAGTGCAGGGAATTACAACCGTCTATGTTTTTACTTGCGACTTTTAGGTAAACAAGTTATCCATTCGAAAAAAATCGAACTCGAGATTTTAATCAAAGTTGACGATCATAGCGAAGACGAAAAAAGTGGGTCTCACGATTCCGTCTGTCTATCTGTTCGACTACAGGCCAAACGGCTTGGCCGATTTTCTTCAAATTTGGTAGATATCGTTTTTAATTTTTACCCCCCCCCACACGTTTTTTTCTTTTTTTTATAAAATAACAGTACGAATTTTGTTCGAAATTTTATAAATTAGCTCTATTACAGAATTCGGCGAATGAGCTAAAGTGACAGTTTCAATTCGATTTCCAAACTTTTGCTATTACTGAATCCGACGAATGAAAGTTGAACGAATGTCGGTAACAATCCCAGCACCACTGACATTTTGTTCAACTTATATGGTATTACAGAACTCGCAATCCATTCGCACTCCATACAATTTCTATCATTTTACATTCGCACCAATTTCGAGACGAATCTGAAGTGAATTTTTGATTAAACGAAAATAAACAATGGAGAGTACAAAAATTTAAGTCAAAAGTTTATCATACTGAATGCTAAAGTGTTTGTTTAACAAATTTTAATAGAAAACGCACAAATAGCAACGCAACCAAATCTAAAAAAAAAAGAGCACACGGTTTGTTTTGAACTGTCCTCCATCTCCGTACTAACCACTCTCAACGATGCTTGATTTCATTGATCGAGAGCGATACTATTATCACAGCCTAGGCCAGTTGAATAAATGTTTGTAGCTGACAGTGTCGATACGAAAGTTCATAAATGATAAGGTAATTTTAGGAATCGACAATGTAGTTCATCCGACGAATTTCATAATTGAGTTTTACAGCGGATGCGAATCGAGTCAACTCACCGGGAGTAAAATTCTGCGAATTCTTAAATAGACATGAATATTTTTTTTTTCTCAAAAACTGTCCCACAGATTTTCAAAAGAAAAATTCAAAAAATTTCATTTAATTAAAGCTAAAGGTAAAGGTAATGGTTGAAAAAATTTTTCCGAAAGTAGGTTAGTTTTGGTACCCCCCTTGGAACCATTTTTTTTGTTTTTGATTTTCTCAAAAACGGTACCACCGATTTTGATATTTTTTTTATGTTAAGGCTCTCCAACAGTTTCAATATTATTTTGTATCCAAATTTACAAAAAAAATTTGTTTGGATTTTTTAAAAAAAAAATTTCAATTTAAAAAAAAAATTCAATTTTTTTTGAAAACTCAATATTTCAATCTTTTTTTAAAACTTGATAAATAAAAGTTTCTTAATATAATATACAAGATATGAGAAAAAAAAAATTATTTTACCTAAAAATAACGGTACCCTCCATACAAATGTTAAAAAATGGTTTTCGAAAATCGTATTTTTCTCGAAAACTGAAATTACTGACTGTAAGTACTTACCATAGAACGATTTTTCGAATTTTGAAGTTCTTATTATTGACATAATATATAATATAAAGGATTTTAATGAAATTTGTTATAGAGAAGCTTCTAGAAAGTGATAAAAACATTGCATTTCAAAAATTTAAGAAAAATATTTTTTTTTGAAAACTCAATATCTCAAAAACGGCTCAGTATTTTTTTTAGCTAAATTTAATTTTTATTCGAACAATAATAAAATCTATAAGAATAAAATATAAAAAAAAATGTTTTAAAAATTTTTTGTATAAAAAAAAATGTTTTAAAAATTTTGTGTAGAAAAGCTTATTTTTTTAAGAAACCACTACAACGACTTATAATTTTTGTTCTTGCATAAATTCAAATTTGCATAGTAAGTAGGTACTCTGTTTCTATCTCTTACTTGTAAAAGAGTTTAAAAAATAAAATGTATCCTCTTCTCTAATAACATTCATTTGGGAATGGGAATCGAACCCGTACACTTTGCTTGACAGTCCAACATACTATAATTAGTACGTGATGCTAAAAATTAACTAACTTAAGGTAGATATATTTAATATTGTGATAGACCAATTTTACTTAAACTTCAGCCGCTGACAGGTGGACACGAAAACATTATTAGGAACCTCGCTCTTAGCGTGGGCCTTCTGTACCCTTCCGTTTTAATTGTTCTAATTATCCCACTAAACTTAATTTTTATACTTATTATTCCGAAACTTAATACTTTTCTGTAGATAAGTATCTACTCGTATGTAAAGGGTTTTCCAATAAGAGGTGTTATTTTGATATTCAAAGAAAAATGGCATTTTTGGAGATAAATGATCGGATGTTTATTTCATTATAAAGAGGAAGGTATGCCGTTAATAATGGAACACAACATCAGCCAAATGGCCGCCAAGACCACGCTTACAGGACCATATCCTTTTCATGAAATTTTCCATAACCAAATCGCAAAGTGGCTGCCCTATGTCCTCGATAGCCTCACGAATTTCATCTTTGAGGTCTTGAATCGACGCTGGGCTGTTGGCGTAGACCTTATCTTTCACGTGGCCCCAAAGGAAGAAGTCGCAAGGTGTTAAATCACAAGATCTCGGTGGCCAATTGTGATCACCTCTTCGAGAGATAACACGGTCCGGAAACTTTTCCCGTAAAAGATCGATGGTTTCATTGCTTGTGTGGCACGTAGCGCCGTCTTGTTGAAAGTAAACGTTGTCCAGATCAATACCATCCAATTCAGGCCATAAAAAATCATTAATCATCTCTCGATAGCGCAATTCATTGACCGTAACTGTTGCTCCAGCCTCATTTTCGAAAAAGTAAGGTCCAATGACCCCGCGGGACCATAAACCGCACCAAACAGTCACGCGTTGAGGATGGAGAGGCTTTTCAACAATAACTCTTGGGTTTTCCGAGCCCCAGATGCGACAGTTTTGCTTGTTGACGTAGCCTCCGAGGTGGAAATGGGCCTCATCAGTCAAGATGATTTTTCGATGAAATTCCGGTTCATTTTCATGCATTTCAAGGACCCAATTTTAATAATTTCAATGCGTTGTTGAAGCGTGTATCGTTCCATTTTTATTAATAGCGTAGTTTCTACTTGTCAAATGTCAAAAAATGACAGCTTCAAAAGTGACAGCTACCGAAATAGCGGGCTATTCAAAATAACACCTCTTATTGGAAAACCCTTTACATACTTTGGGGCATTTTCATAGAGCTGGAATATTTAAAGTTGTTTAACTATGATTTTTAAATGTATGTGTTAAAGGTTTATCGCAAACTCAAATAGCTTCAACATGATAAATCTCTTGAACCGTATGCACCTAGTTCATCTCGAGTTACTTCTTCAGTAACGTCTGGGAAAACGCTTGCCAGTTCCTCGAACTCAAATAATAACTAAAATCAATATGTTCCTCTAAGGGCTACAAGTCTAGGTACCTACTCCTTTTTATAGTATGCATCTTTCAAATTCTCTTACTATTGCATGGAAAAAACTTTAAGTAAAGAACTTAGGTATTCACTGAAATTCAAGTGATAGTTCTTATGCTTTGCCAAGATAATCTCATCCAATCCATCTTGAAATGCTAATGCAAAAAACCGTAGAGATAGGTACCTACTTTACTTTGTCATCCAATGAATCATCACACAACTTAATAAAGCAAAAAAATTGCATTCCCATCGCATGGCTTCCCTGGTAACAGTAGAGGTACCTATGTATTTCAAACACATTTTTCACATTAATCACCAAGCTGAAAATAAAACAGAAAAAACCACTCGTATTTTGCATAATACCTTGAAAAAGATGGAATCAAAACAAAAATCACAACACACGCATAGCCATCATACATAGACGATAGACCATCAGTCTAGCTCTGGAGCACATGTCATGTCATACTTAATTTTTATGTTTTCATCGGATTTTTTGTTATTCACTTGCTTCTTGCTTCGGATCTGCGACAACACAAATTATATCTTTTTATCTCAAAAAAATGTATATCTTCTACATAATATGTATCTTCAAGAGGAAAACAAAAGAAAATTTATATAGAAAACAAAAATTATATACAAAACTATATACACAGACACGTGCTCTCTCTCTAGCTCTGTGCTTTCGCCACATCTCATTTGGTATTCAGCATTTTCCCACAGGGCAACCAAAACACACATATTCTGCATAACCACACTTTCGTCATAAATTTTCTTCTCGGCTCGCATAATATACAAATCTATCTATGTATCCATAGCAACTTTTCTATCTGGCGAATGTGCAATGTCAAAAAAGAAAAAAAACTAAATGAAAAAACAGCTCGAAGCCCAGAACCCAGAACACACGTAAACAACAGCAAAGCAAAAAGCAGCTGTTTCTATGCAGATTCCCAACACAAAACCAAAAAAAAAAAAGTGTTTTTTAAAGAATTTCCATATAGAAATTCCCATAGAAACGTTTGTTAGATACTTTTATCCTATTTTCCTCCTAAAGCCTTTTACTTATTCTCGCATTTTTTTTGTGTTGCTCTGTGAATGTTTACATCCTTTAAGTGGCACGACGAAGATTTAAAAAAAAAAGAAACTCCATCCAGCTTCTCTAGACGGAGCCAAAAGCTTATTTTGACTCGTTTATGGAAGCATGGAGAATGACGGATGAGGATATACAGCTACATCTTGTGCACTTGTCCAACGGATATACTGACACTTTATCCTGTCCCATGTTGATGATGATGACGATGAGTAATCACACAATGTTGGTGCCACGAGAAAGTCCTGTCAACCTATGGAAGTCATATCATCATCCCGGGGAAGTATACTCGTACTCATATACCATGTAGACTTTGAAATTTTAAGGATTATCTCCTTTTGCATGTGTGTTGGCATTTAGTTCGTGTCAATGCATATTATCCCGAGCGACAGTAGCAATGAAATAAATAAAACACAAAAAAAAAAGGAAATGTATCTAAAAATGGCTACAAACCAAAAAAAAAGATAGTCGAACGTGCAAAGAACTGCACTTAAAGAAAAAGATACACAGCACACAATCATGAAAGTATCTCGTGCTAATTTAGATGAGATGCTTTTCAATTAAGTTGAACAGAATGCTGATGGAGAGGACACTCGCTTTTGAAAATGAGAACATTACACAAAACAAAGGACACGACCAAAACCTATACACCAACACCACATTCCTTCCACATGTATGATGTGTGCCTGTGCGTGTCGATGTCGACCTTTTTCCCAGACAGACGATATGGCTTTGGATGGTGGTGACAAGTTCGCTACACCTTGCCATTACATACAGGTACATGCGAGAATAATAACGGCGGCGCGGCATGGCAGTCGCTCGGCTTTATAAAACTACAAAAGATTGCCTTTTAATTGTCCTATTAGTTAGCGAAACACGTTATACGATTGTAGACTGATATTTAAGAGCCAATTTGAGAGCCTTACGTCGCATCGGGGCGAATGACCATTTTATTCGAATAAGAATACACCAATCCTTACTAAATAGCGACTAAACTGGTTTTGTAAATAGGCTCCATATGGCACCGTGCTTAATAAAAATGCATTTGCAGACAGTTTTATTTGTAGGCATTTTCTTATACTTCTTATAATGCAAATCCAAGATGCAGATTGACAATATATAAGGCTTTCATGGGCAGGTTTGTGGATTGTGTTTTTTTTTTTTTTTTTTGATTTTGTATTTTGTGTTTTTCTGCAACTTTGTATGGGAACAAAATATTTTGCTTAATTTAATCCCCATTTTCGTCTTAAATCTTAAATCTTGATGACCATACCTACGAACTTGGATCCTAGAATCTTCTTATGGCTACCCTATAACGTAGGTAAATATTATAAGAAATGGTTATGTATGGCATTGTGAGTGAAGAAATTATTTGAAAAATTATATTTGATTCCCGGTGGTCTCCGTTGGAATTATCGGTTGACTATGGGCATTTGTCTATAAGCTACTTAAGTTTTGTATGATGATGCCCAATATCATTAACCTAAATTGAAGCTTACAGCTTGTTTAAGACTTCTTGGCAAAAACCCAAAATAAAGTGGGTTTTTCAAATAGTTCAAAGCATTTATTTTTTTCAAAAGTACATAGAATACTTACTTACTCTGAGAATCTTCTTATTGTTGGTTGTGTTTTTCCGATTTGTAAAATTGTTTTATTATTTTAATTTCCATCCCCAAGATTGATATTTGCAAGCAAAGAAAGTATTTTCTGTAAATTCTGTTCTTTGTTTCAAGTATCCTGTCTGTAGATTCTATAAATAATAAAAGAGAAGTTACAGAATGCATATTTTAAAAACATGTATATTTTTAAAATTTTCGAATGGTTTTTTTTTTTTTTTAATTATTTTGAAGAATTTTGTAAAAAAAAATAATATCTCAACAAAAACAATAATGAGAATTTCGAGTCAAAATTTTGTCCTATTATTCCATTTGCATTTCATTGTACTTAGTGTCTGGCATTTTTAGACATTCCTCCAATATGCTTTTTTAATTTTAAAATTTTTAGAAGTGAACAAAATAAAATGAACGCACGAACTTGCTCCTATGTAATAGACTAGACTAAGAATTTAAAAAATGAATGTTACGACTTACGAATATTAGAGAAAAATTGTTCATAACCATAAAATAATTTTTTAAATGACGAAAACAACTTCTATAGTAGTTGGAGGTAAAAATAGGATGCCATGTGATTCAAGCAAATATAGGTTTATGCAGGAACAAAAATTATAAAAAACTAAGCTTTTATATAAAAAAATTTTAAAACATTTTTAAGAAAAAATTTTGGTACGCCAATTTAAAGTTTTTATTATTGTTCGAATGAAAATTAAATTTACAAAAAAAAGTCTTGAGCCGTTTTCGAGATATTGAATTTTCCAAAAAAAAAAATACATATACATATGTATGTATGTAGATTTTTTTTTTTCAAAATTCAAAAAAAAATATTTTTCTTAAAGTTTTGAAATGCAATGTTTTTTAAACTTTTTAGGAGCTTCTCTCTAAAAAATTTCATTAAAATCCGATATGCCGTTAATGAGAAATTCAAAACTTTAAAAAATCGTTCTATGGTATGGAAGAAAAAAATACAAGCTAAATTCTCGGAACCGTTTTCGAGAAAACTACGATTTTCGAAAAACATTTTTTAACATTTGTATGGAGGGTACCGGTATTTTTAGGTAAAATAATTGTTTTTTAACATCTTGTAGATTATTTTAAGAAACTTTTATTTATCAAGTTTTAAAAAAATCGAGCATGGGGTTTTCGAAATATTGAGTTTTCAATTTAAAAATCCAACAAATTTTTTTTGAAAATTTGAATAAACAATAATATTAAAACTGCTGGGGAGCCTTAACATATAAAAATTATAAAAATCGGTGGTACCGTTTTTGAAAAAATCAAAAACAAAAAAAATGGTTCCAAAGGGGTACCAAAAATTATAATTTTTTGTAATTTTTTTTTTAACCATTACCTAGGTTTAACTAAATGAAATTTTTTGATTTTTTTTAAATCTATGGGACAGTTTTTGAGAAAAAAAAATTTATAAAATTTCGGAAAAAAATCGTATGGCAGGTACCGTTATTTTTGGTCTCAAAAAAAAACATCCGGGGGGATGTTTATATCTACCAAGTTGAAGAAAATCGGCCCAGCTGTTTAGCTTTAGTCCAACAGACAGACAGAATTGCGGGACCCACTTTTTTCGTCTTCGCTATCATCGTAATGTCAACTTTGATCAAAATCTCGAGTTCGATTTTTCTCACGAATGCACAACTTGCCTTATAGTACCTACAAGTGAAAATATTTTTTAATGCAAATATACTTTCTGTTATAAGATAATTAAACAAAAAAAAACTGTTATTTAAGTTTTTCTTTTCTCAACAAGAGTTTAACCGACTTCAATACATTTTGTTAAAAAAGGAATTTCCATATCATTGCATATCTAACTTTCAAAAAAAAATTTTTTTGGCATTCAAAAAAGTAAAGATAGATATTTTTTTTTATGAAAAACTCGGTAATGGCTTATTATCATTTTTAAAGAAAATTATGTTTGAAATTTGAATATTTTTATATTTATTCTTAATGTTTATGCGTTCTATGTTTTTTTTTAATTACTTTTAAATGAAACTTCTGTTGTACTTAATCTTAGCAATATAATTTCTAATATTTTCATTGGATGGACACTTTTGCTTCAAATCCAGGGATCGTGAGGTCAGTCGATATCACTTCTTTTTGTCGGGAAAAATGTTCGTCAAATCCGCTATGTAGCACAAGTTTTCTTATGTAGCACGGTCTTATTAAAACCACATATTTTGTTGGCCTAATTGATCCAATTCAGGCACAAGAAAGTTTTCAACATGTCCCGATTGAGGTCTCAAGTAACTGTTGCAGGATTACATATGGCATTCTTAAAGAAATATGACCCAATGACCCCGAAGGCGACCGGCCCAAACAGTGTACCGTACGGTTTCTCTACGAAAGTGTACTTGTCCGAGGTATGTCAATCGAGAGTTTTCGGTGCCCCGATATCGGATATTCTGTTAATTAACAAAGGCAGCGAAGTCGAAATCGTTCGTCGCCCATAATAATCGTATGCCAAAAATGACGGTCTTCTAGGTATAGAGAGCTGTAAAACTCGAGCACTCCAATCCTGTGGATGTTTATCGTCATTTAAATTTTTATTGACCGCTCTCTCCGCAGTCTCATATGCCAACGGAAAAATTTCATTCACACACAAATGGCAACCAAATAAAATCTACCTCGTGGATACATAAAACGCACCCTGTTTAAAACAAAATACTTTTACATTTTTTAGAATAATGTAATATTTTATATAGTTAATCTTTAGAGTACTTAGGGACTTGATCTATAATAGAGCGAGTAAGTGACTTCAAGTCGTGCATTTTATGGCTTTTAAACGGTTTGATTGATTTTCGTCAAATTTGCAATATTTATGAAAATATTTTTTGAAAAAATGTGTTCGAAATATTAAGAAAATAAGTTTAACCATTTAGGTTCTAGCTCGATGTAAAGTGAACATAAGGATGGTGTTTATTTTATGGAGTTATCATGTTTATACCAATACCACAGATATGTTTATCTTCCTTCATAAAAAATTTTTTCAAATAGTTTGATCTTTTTTTTTCCAAAACAAGGTTCATAAGTTGAAATGATTTTAAGCCGGGTTAAAAAAAAAAAACAAAATTTTTATTTTTTTTTTCAAATTCAAAATAGATTTTTTTTTTCGAAATTCCTTAATGTCTCGCTTACTTCCTTCAAGTATCTTGTTTAAAACAAAACAGTTTAAAACTATAAAGATCAGTCAAATATACCAAAAAATCTAGACAAAAAAAAATATTATATGTAATTTTAAATTTAATCTTGAGTCCAATTTCTTTTAAGTACGGAGATTCTTTCTTCAGCCGAACTACACGAATGTGAAGTTCTCTACTAAGCTCTCTCTCATTGTGGTGTACAGAAATTTAGAACCAATTTGCATCGGTAACGTGTTTTTAATCCTCTCAACCTTTTCCACTATGTTATCTAACTTGTAAAGTACCATAATATATACATACATATAGATATCTACCCAACAAGCTCTACCTTCGGCTTAAATCTTTTCTCCTTCACGTGGTCGATAAATTTCATCATCTTATGAAATGTCCATCCATCTTTCACAAAAGACAAAAAAATATGCTCCACACGATACCTTGAAAATAAGACGAATTTATATATTTTTCCTTAAAAAAAAGACAAACAAATAATAAAGAGTAACCTCGGACCTGACAAAGTTCTTAAATTACAACCCAGTTCATAGACCCAATATAATCCAGATCGAGAACGAGATACATCATCGTGGCTGATGTTCTCCTTTCGCCTTGTTCTCCTTTCTTATTATTTTTCATTTGATCACAAGTTCCAAGCTACCTATTTAATGTACCAAACTACATATATCTCTATCCATGTGAAATATTTAAGGATATACAAAACCAAATCCACAAGATATTGTAGTACATCATAATATAAATAAATAATATAAATAAATACATAAATAAAATATAGTGTGTTGTGGGCGTGTGCCCGAAGCTTCAAGCAATCAAAAAAAAATTGTGTACAGAATCAAAATATCAAAATAAAAAGAGACATGAAAAGTTATAGCACATTGAAAAGAAAGAAAAAAAAAATAATAATAAACAAACCGGTATTTTGTGTGGAGAGTTCGCTTGCAGCCAAAACCCAAAAGATACTTCATACTCTCGCTCTGTATCTCGTATCCATAGCACAACATAATTGGCACGAGCCAAATAATGCAAAGTTTTATGTTCCTCGTTAGTTTTTTGTTTTTGTTTTTGTTTTTGTTTTCTAGTTAGTTGGTGTTATATGTTCTTCTATATTGTAATAGACTTTTGGGCATTCGTGGCGGGTACGGGTACATTTTCATCATACCTGTTTAGAGTTTCGATTGCATTGTATGCAGATACTATCGTTTTTGCACCTCTATAGTCCGATGGGTAGAGTTTCTTTTTAGGAAATCATTTCCCATTCAAAATGTTTGGCCTTAAGTCCACAAAAACTGGCGTTTCGTCCCAGCGATCGTACTTAATAAGAGTTTGCATTATAAAAACACCTTCATAGACATCATTTTAGTTATCAACCAATTTTGGTAATACTCTATTTTCATACTTTTATAGCATACGCTTAAAGGCTTTCACTATAGGTACTTCACAGAAATCATTTTCCCTCAATTCAAGTTTTTGAATATAAGAAGAATTTAAAGATCCATTACCAAAAGTAAACCAGAGACTTTTAAAACCGGGCTACCTTTCGATTTTAGTCAAAATCTAAAGAAAGACTTACCTATTAAAAAAAGGAATTCAAGAAAAAAGAGCCACTTCTGAAAATCTGTGTGGTTTGTTCACTTTTAAGGTATCGGTCGATTGTGATTTATTCGCATAGACAAGAAGAGTCTAGAGGGGTTTAATCACATGAACTTGATGTCACCTCTGCGAGAGACGACCTTACCATAAATCGTTCACACAGAATGTCAATCGTGGCGTCTGCTGTGTGGAACGTATCGCCATCCTGCTGGAACCCCATGTCATCTGAATCCGTATGGTTCAGTTTTGGTCACAAGAAATTGGTTGTTATCGTTCCGTATCGCTCGCCATTGTCATTTTCGAAAAAAGAGTACGAACCAATGACGCCACCGCCGGCCTAAAATCCTTCTTAAAACAGCCATTTATTCAAAAACGGGTTTCGTCGTTAAAAACGATTTTTCGTCCAAAAGTGGGGTCCTCTTCCAAACGCTCCGAAGCCCAGTCAGCAAAAAAACGGCGTTTTCTATAGTCTGCCCAATTTCCGACGCACAATTCTCAAATTTGAAGACTGCGAAAGACCGAGTTTTTGTGCACGCCGAGGAATCTACCGCCTCGAGTTCTGCTGAACGCTTTTATGGACCGCGTTGATGTCCTGGGCCGAACTTGCGTTATTTTGCTTTTGCTGATTTATAATAATCGAACAGATCAACTACAATTTGGTCACCAAACCTTGAAGAGTCGACTGTGAAGAAGTAACACGTCTGCGTAAAATGGCGTTTGCACTAATTGATACTCATTTTAATAATAACGTTTTATGATTTCGACGTGCTGTTCAATCGTATCAGTTGCCATCGTGTTTCAGCATCAGTAACTGAATAATAAACAACAGATTTTTCGGATGTCACCAAAACAGCATGGTCGTAAAAGCCGCCAATAGTTCCAATCCAAAAGTTTTCTATGTTAGGGATTTCAAAAAATAGTTTATGCTATTTGTTAAGCTTCATATAGCATAGAATTGAAAACGGGGAAAACTCGAATTCATAAATTTAATATAAATGTATGAATAAATGCACCAATATAACTAAAACGGATACTTTCAGATGATTAAATCAAAGTCGTGGCAAAGAGTCACAGCTGCAAAATGAGCCAGAGGGCCCATTTAGAGTCGTTAAGGTAGACCTGTTTCAGGGTATACCAATTGATTAAATGATCCATTGAGGTATTTTGTAAGTAAAAATCTCAAAAAAATGAGACTAATACAAAAACTTTAAAATTAAAAAAAAAATAATATACCGTCGATATTTTCGATAACAACAAACAAAATTCTAGAGCCCTGAATATGGGAATCCAGATTTCTTTTAAAATTTATAAATTTTGTAATTTTTAAGATACTTCAGAAGCTCTGTCGCTGGACGCTGGGCTTAGACTTTAGTCCATTGTTAGAAACCGCACATGATAGTTCTTAGGAGTAGTAGAAACTCTTAGCCATTTAATAAAATGGATTCCGTTCTTTGTCTTGAAAATTGTTGATAAATTTAAAAAAAAAAAACATTTGCTTTTTCAATCCAAAAAACTCGGCGTAGATCATTGATTTATGATGGAAATCCCCAGTCACTTGTATTTGCCAACATTTTAAGTAGATTTGAACAAGAGTCAAATTACAAAAAGTGACTTCGGCCACCCTGCTTAAGTAAAATGTCAAAGCCAATAACTAACCAAAAATTTGGAGTTCTTAAAACAAAAATTAAAATAAATTGTTAACAAAATTGTTACGGAAGTAGAATAGAGGATAAGATTTTCATAGTAATGTACGTTCCGGAGGTTAAGGCATTTTGTGATAATATGTTTGCAACATGTACAAGCGTTTCAACATTGTATGGTGCTCTTCCTTTTTAAAATTTTTAAGGAAATTACTTTGTTAATTATTTTAAGTTTTTAATTTTAATTTAATACATTTAGTATGATTAAGTTCTAGTTCAGATATCTTCTTCAATTATAAATGTTAAGGAAGAAGTTTGAATAAAATAAGACATTTTCTTCATATTTAAACAATATTTTGAAAAAAAAAAATTCATTCAAAAGCCAGAGGGTTCCAACCAGGTTTTATTCAATCAGGTTCACATGATTGTAATTTTTGTGCAAGTTTTATAAAAAGAAAAAACAAACAAACTCTCATAAATAAGTGTAAAAACATTACTTATATGTATATTTTGGGAATTGTTCTTTCAAGCTAAAAAAAATTGTATTGCGATTTCTTTGAAAAAATGATAGGTTTTTAGAAATCTACAAAAAAAATCAATTTTTTTTAAATTTCTCTTTGAAATTTAAATTAAATAATTTATATAATTTAATTTAAATTAAATAAATCAAAGAATAATTAAATAAAGACCTGATCCAAATATAGTTAAGTTTTTGTATTTAACCCTTTTTAGTCTTTTTCCACCATTGAATGTATTTCATATTTACAACACCACAGCTTAGACTATGACTATTCATGGTTGTGGATCGTAAATAAATTTGCCACCAAGTCTGTGTGGCTTTCGTGTGGTGTCATTTTATTTCGGTTTCACATTCTTATTTATTTTATATTTTTTCATGACCTTTTCAAAATTTAGATTTATTCTTCGTGAATTTTCAAATTTACGTATTTTTTTTGTATTTGCTTGTTGCATTTCAATTATAATGTGGAAAAGGTATATTTTTAGGTTTGATGGGAGGCAGTATTTTGCATTGTCAGCTGAAAACAATTTAAATAATTTTATTATTTATTTTCTGAGTCTAAGAAGTTCAATTCAATGAGTCATTTGAAAATTTCCTTTATCTGAATGAATGGTGAGGGATATGGTAGGGTACCTGTAGATTGTATTTCCCTTTCACTGCAAAGTTTAGAAACTGGTTGAAACCGAAGAAAATGTCAAAACAAAAATCGATAATTAGTTAGGTTCCTACTTTAACTTTAAGTATATTCCATAAAAATGGTTAATAATTTGAGAGCTTAGAAGATTGTCTTTAAGGAATGAACGCAGGTAATGTATTCGTATATTTTTAAAATATAAAAAAAGAAGTCTAACACCCCTATTACGATTGTCAATAATTATTAACTGTAAATTGTTTATCATGTTACGAGTACTTCGATAATTGCGATCATTTTGCATTGAAAGAGAGCTGAAGTTAACAATCTATGCCAGGTTGCAAATTTAATTTTTTCAAAACTGTTCCTTTGTTGGCGTCTGAAGAGTGTGTCTGTAAGCGAAATCAAACATCGAAGATTTTTGAAGATTAAGATTTTTAAAATGCATATCCAGAATGCGTATTGCGAAAGCAGATATCCTGTCATATCTACGTAGCACGTATACATAGCGAACAGTGGATTTAAATGAGACATTGAGGTTTTGTTTGCTTATTATAATTACAGTTTTCTTTTTATATTATAGACGAGCTCAAGGGGCTATGAATACCCTTATAAAGTTAAACACAGTGCGTGCTAGCAATTAAGAAAGTAGGACAGGATTTCAAAGGAGATACCGATGCACATTGGTTTTGAATGTCTGCACCTTACAATGAGTGGGAAATATTGAGCCGGGTAAACGCATTCGTGTAGTGCGGCTAAAAAAAGAATCTCTGTACTCGACAGAACGTCCGAAATTGGGCTCAAGGGTAAACTGATGAGTATTTCTAGAAATACATGTATTACGGTTGAATTGTTTGAGGGGAGGAATGCAACTGGCTATTTCACTGAAGCACTGTTTATGAAAATAACGGTAAAATAATGATAGGCATGAAACATTGCGGCGGTGCTCGAGAGATTCAAATGTTTCAGTTAGACAACATTCGCCTATCATTTTTAGAGCTTCAATTCTGTCCAAGAGATTGAAGTGGGTTGTTGGATCACCTGCCCACATATGAGAATTGTACTCAAGCTTTGAATAATTATAGGCCTTATAGATTACAGCCAGATCAGAAGGGGTAAAAACTTCTTGCATCGGCGAAGGAAACCTAAAACCTTAGCAGCATTTTTGGCGACGTCAAATATGGGATCATTCCACACAATGTGGTCTGTGATGCACATGCCTAGAACTGAAAGCTGTTCAGTCTCCTCGATGCACGTGCCACTCATGGATAGTGATATTGAGAGTGGATTACGCTTAACCGATATCAGAGAGCATTAAGCTTTCGAAATATTAAATTCTACACGGTCTTTGATTCTCCATTAGACAATGATGTCAAGATCAAAATTTAATGAGCTTATCATACGTTGGCGTTGGAAGTTCACATCCAAAGGACAAAGATATGAACCTAAAAACGAATATGAAAAGGATACTGTCGTCAGCGAAACAATTAAGTGGATTAGAAGTTTCAGACAAAAGATCATTCATGAACATAAGAAAGAGTGTCGTAGACAAGACGGAACCCTAGGACACACCACCGTTTATTTTGTGGATATCATATTTGAAACCATCCAATGCTGCTTGTACTGAACGTTTACTGTAAATTTTACAACGATATATCAAAATGGGAAATACCAAGGTCTTTGAAAGAAGTAAATGTGTTTGAGTTGGTGTAAAAGCCTGAGTTACCCATAAAGTACGAAGTACACCGTAAACCTTGCCGACGGTTATCCAAAGTTAAAAAGCGGTTGTAGATCGCACCGAGATCGTTTGCTGTTTCAACGTATTTGATTGAAGCTTGACTTAAAACAGTTGATAGTTAATAAGTCAGGTCTAGTGGCTTTTTTATATGGGCAGAAAATTCGATTTCTTAAGATTTAAAATAGGGATCGTATCGGAATCCCGCTTTTTGAAATCCCGCTTTTTAAAAATCCCGAAAAAAAAGTTTTAAAATCTCGTCTGCTAAAATACTGCTTTTTTAAAATCCCGTCTTCTAAAATCCCGTTTGTTCAATATCCCAATCTATTATAATCCCGCTTTTTAAAATCCCGCCAAATCCCTCTAATCCCGGTTTTTAGGATACGTAGCTAAAACTTATTGATTTTATGTTGGTTATTTTCCAGATTCCTTAAATGCTAAAGAAACTTTGCATACACCCAACCTCGCACCTACTCACTGCTTACACGTCGTAATAAGAAAGGTGATTATAAAAAACGGGATTATAAGAGACGGGATTTTAAAAAGCGGGATCATAAAAAGCGGGATTTTACAAGATTTTTCACAAGTAAGAAAAAATTAATTTGGTTGCTCCACATGAAAAAATTAAGTTTTGCATAAGTTTACTACATAAAGTAACGTGATTGACCGTATCAAAAGTCTTTGAAAGATTGAGCAATACCAAAACCGCTACCTCATCTTTATCCAGTGCTTGCCTTAAATCATCAGTCACCTGTCCTTTACTAGTGGTGTGGTACAATGCAAATATGTTTCACATTAATTGTTGATTACATTTTTGTTACATTGAGTTTTAAAATGACAAATTTTATCAATTATCAATTGATAAAACAGTCGTGAAGCTTGACAAATCATCTTGAACAAAAAATGTGTTTACCAGAAGTCTGATTTTGAATAATCAGAGGATATACAAATGCATCAATAGTTTTCTGAAATGTATGCATAATTTAACATGTATCCTAGTTTACCCTACCTTTTAATAAGTTAAGTTAAGTGGTTTAACTGGCATTTAAAAAACCATTAGTAATCAAAATTAAACTTTAAATGTGGCAAATCGTGCGGCACATCAGTGAGTATTAATATTCTTTGAAATAATTTCTTTCTGATGTCTCATAGTGAAATGCTTCTTGATAGGAATTGTGAATTCATTTGTTGTTAACTTCGAATCATATCTCGGGATGTCCCGCAGAAGCGTATAGTTTATTGCAAATTTTATTAGACCCCAGTGATAATAATTATCGCCACCGCCTAGACGTTCGCGACGTATATGTACCTAAGCTATCAGTTAAAATACAATAAAGGGCGGATTATTGTAGATTCGTTAAGTAGTTTTTTTTATTATCGTCAATTGTACGCTCGCAGCTTTGATAGTTTGCTTAATGAATGAAAAGTCGCAATTATGAATACTATTGAGTAATGTGATTAAGCAAAACATACGAGTACCTTGTGTGTTAGTATATTTAAAGGTAGAAAATCGTGCTTAATCGAGACAATGCTCTTGAATGGTGTGTCGCCTTGATTAGCTACTTATTGTTGTTTGATTTGTTTTATTTTATTGTTGATGAGATGATGACTAATTTTTTATAAAACACATGATGTGTGCATCTGGAGGAAAGTGAACAGTTGTTGATAATAAACTGAACACACACATAAAGTATCAAATTCGACGATTTTTGATGTACGTCGTCGTGGTTTTAGGACAACAATGCGTTAATTAAGCTAATTAACGTCTCAATTAAATTTATTCAAACAAAACTTTGCCTCCTAATATGCGTGCATTTTGCAAAGCGACCAACTTGTCGAATATTGCTAATGTATAGAAAGGGTGCTCTGTTGCTCATCAGTGCTCATAATTTGCATGTGGTTTTGAATGTTGTTTTTTTTTCTGTTTTTAATTTATTGAACGGTTGAGGGTTATGAACTTTATTCAAAGAGATTGGATTGCAATTTTATGTGTGTAGATAGATGTAGACAGCTAGCTCGTCGTTAGTTGGTAAAAATATACATACAAACAAACGTACCATAGTTAACCGACTGTTAATGGTTAAGTTAAATGATGTGATGATGACGAGATGAGCTTAGTGCGGTCCCATGAGACTAGATGGCTTTGTCTGGTTCACCATGTACGTTTTGTGGCACAGACATTTCAGTTTAACGCAGACATATCGTGTGGCTTTTTATCGCGTTTTATCTTTAAGCTGGTTCATTAAGCCACTATATAGTGAGTGATTCTGCGCTTACTTGATTGAGGTTGGTGTTTATATTCTTTTAATATTTTATATGTAATTAAAATATTTATTGTTTTATCTTTGAGATACCCGATGCAGGCGGTTAGTGGTTGTACGCAAGCTTATGGCAGGGGTTAATACATCTGGGTGATAGGAATATGGTGCCATGAGGCTAGTTTTGAGAAACAAATTCGTTTTGAGGAACCTTTATATTACAATTTTGTAGAGATCATATATAGATGTTAATATGAGCATGATTAGATGAGAGATTTGATATTTTGTTTGGTAACCAAGTAGAACAAGTATGTGGATAGATTTTATTTTATTAAATTCCTAGGCACATTGTTTTTAATTCAGAACTTTTGTTTACGCATAAAGCTGCAGTCGAAATATTTTGCGCCGAGGCTGATCCTCATAGAAGATATTAAAAAGTTCATTTTGTGTAGCCCTTTTTATTTCTGTTAAAAAATAAAATGCAAGACTAGAACGCACGAACTAAACAACTCCTCTAAGGCGAAGTCATTTAAAAAAAATAAAATTAGAGTTATTGTACAAACAACAATAATTAAAATAAAAAAAATACTGACTCGTTTTTGAGATATCGAATTTTGGAACAAAATTAATTTTTGAAATGCAATGTTTTTCAAACTTTTTAAGAAGCTTCCTTATAAAAATTTTCATCAAAATCCGTTTTGTCGATTATGAGACATTTTAATTTTTAAAAAATGGTTCTAAAATTTTCTAATTTTTTTTATTGAATCATACATATTATGTATATCGTTAAAATTAATGGAAAGAAAAGAACTTGTATAAAAATTCTATGTGCCATTTTTGAGAAAAATACTATTTTTAAAAACCATTTTTTATAATTTTATACTGGGATGCATTATTTTTCTCACATCTGATAGATTGTTTAAAAAAACTTGGGAAGATTTAAGAAAAATCAAGCATGGGGTTTTCGAAATATTGAGTTTAGAAAAAAAAATTTTGGAATTTTCTTTGAATATACATACAAAATTTAGAAGATTTGAATACACAATAATATCCAAACTTTTGGAGAGCTTAAGCATAAGAAAAAATAGTCAAAATCACTTCTACTGTTTTTCTGAAAATGGTTCTAAGAAGGGAACTAATAATAACCATTTTTCGGAAATATTTTTGTTAAGCAATTCCTAGCTATATAAAATTTCAAAATAAAATCGCTTGGACGATATCGCTATTTTTGGTCTTAAAAAAAATGAAAAAGCGTGTGGGGGGAGGGGGAATTGAAAAAAGCTATCAACCAAGTTTAAACAAAATAGGCCGATCTATTTGTCATGTGGTAGAACAGACAGGCAGAACCACTTTTTTGTTTTCCTTATCACTGTAATGTCAAGTCTAATAAAAATCTGGAGTTCGATATTTTTGCATATGCATAACTTGCCTATTACGTCGCAAGTAAAAATCTTGCATTGACTCAAAAATAAAGTAATATTCACAAAAACCTCAAAAATTTATAATTCTATTAGTGAGCATTTTAAACCAAAAACTGAAAAGCTGCGGTGAATTTAAAGGCTTGAAAAAAATAGCTTAAGCAGTTTTCGGAAGTAATTGAAAAAGTAATTGTCCAGTTAAAAAGTTATTATAGGGCATTTCTTAAATTTGGAAAAAAATTAACTCGGGATTTTGATCAAGCTTGACAATACATGATTGAGGGCATGAAAAATATGGGAACCGCAATTCCGTCTGTCCTTAAGTATGTGTGTTTGTGTGTTTTCGACCTACAGCCTGAACCGCTGAAGCGATTTTCTGCAAACCCTGTACTTAAAGGTCTTCAGTGATTCTCTAGACGAGAAACGAGAAAACTAAGTAAAATTAACGGTATCTACCATAAATCCGTTATGCAAAATCTTATTTATCTCGAAAACGGCTCCAACGATTTTGATAAAATAAATTTGCTGTACTGTAATAGTAATGGACTATACTTGTCATGCAAAGGTTTTTCGTATTTTCGACTTTCTCATAATAGATCTAACAATTTCGAATAAATTTTGTATATAGAAGCGTCTTAAATTTGAAATAATATGTTATTTAAAATGTTTGAAAGAATAGTTTTGGATTTTGAAAAATAAGTTAGTAAAGTTAGTAACAAGTTAGTTTTTTTTGAAAAATCAATATCTTGAAAACTAGTTAAGAAGTAGTTTTTGAAATAATTTTCTTAAATATAGCTGCAGTCAAAATAATAGAAGTGAACCTTTTGACACAATAAAAACTAAAATAAATTATTCTACTAGTTTTAAATAAATAAATATTCATCTGATTTTCAATTTTCAGAAAAAAAAATTCATTTTCAAATTCAATAAATTAGTTGGTAGGTAATTTCAAATCTTTACAAGTCATATTCAAAACAGCCGTCAAAAATATAGTAGCGCATTCAAAATTCCACCTTTAAATATTACAAAAGGGAAAGCTAACAGACAATTTCTACTTGTATGCTTTGAAAGACCCATTTTCAGTGGCATTTCATTTTCATCATATGGGAACATAACTTCCTCCATGATGTTCACATAAAGATACTGTTCCACAATGCCTGCTTTCAATCCGGTATATGGGACCAACACACCATAGAAGAAAAAACATGCCCAAACCATTATGCTGGATCCTCCATGTTTTATTGGATTATATTCTGTGTTTGGAGGCCTTCTTACATATTGACGAGATCCCTTTCCAACATATAACACAATCTAGGACTCGTCTGACCACAGAATATTCCTCCACAAAAACATGAAAATTCAGGGACTTACCAATGATTTTACTTAAACTACTATTATTTTGACCGTAACTGTATATATATTATAAAATAAATACTGATTCAAGAAAGCGTTACGTCCGGGCGATCTGACATGGACTGATCAGTTGACTATCCAACCAATATTAAAATTCTTAATCGTTAACACTGGAAGACTTTGCCTACAGCCTGGCATTGCTTCTATTAAAATTTTTTTTTTATAATACAAACCCTATTAACTACTGAAACAAATCAGCCAAATATAAGAAGTCCGTCACTAGTCAACTGATGAGTCCATATGAGACCGCCAGAACGAAATACCAATTGTTGTGGACTGAAAGCAAAAAAAAGTTATTTTGAATCAATAATTCAACAAGTTCAATTTAATAGCTCAAAGTCTTCTAATTGATTGATTTATTTCGGTAATATATGTATAAAGCTCGATCACAAAAAAAAAACCTTCATATTTTTAAATATTTATTTTTGAAATCTCAATTTTTTTTAAGAAACATTTTAAAATTTCTTAAATAAAAAAATAATTAAATAATAAAATGATTTTCTAAAATATTGTTAGCATAAATTCATAGTTTTTCAGAAATCAGACGGGAATTTTTTTTTAATATTTTTACTTTTTTTTATAAAAATCTGTGAAAAAGATTTTGAGAATAAGATATTTTTATTGATTTCGAAAAGAATTACGTAAGTATGCCAGGCACCGATATTTTTGATTAAAAAATAAAATAAAATGTAAGGGAAATAATAATTAAAAAAAAAACGCTGCTAAGTTTCTACAAAATCGACCCAGCCGTTAAGGCTTTAGGCGAACGATATCAAGTTTAATCAAAATATCGAGTTCGATTTCTTGTACGAATACCTTACTTTTCATATTGTATCATGGACTATAAGTCCTAAGTAAAAATGTTATCCTATATAACTCTCTTTCGAGCCACACTATATTAAAAAATAAAATGCACGACTGAGTCGCACGAACTTGCTCCTATGTAATAGACCAGGAATTTTAAATACGAATGTTATTAGAAAAAACTGTTCATTAGGATAAAATAATTTTTTTAAATTCTTTTAGTAGTAAGAGACAAAAACAGAATGCTATGCAAATATGAATTTATGCAGGAACAAAAATTATAAGTCGTTGTAGTGGTTTCTTAGAAGAAAAGCTTTTATGTACAAAATTTTTAAAAGATTTTTAAGAAAAAAATTTGGTGTGCCAACTTTAAGTTTTTATTACTGTACGAATGAAAATGAAATTTCCAAAAAAAATATTGAGCCGTTTTTGAGATATCGAATTTTCCAAAAAAAAAATGATTTTTTTTCACAAGTTTAAAAAATTTTTTTTTAAGCTTTAAAATGCAATAACCATTTTTCGGAAATTTTTTTTCAACCAGTACCTACCTATGACTAAACGAAATTTTTATGTATCTATTTTTACTTGCGACTTATAGGTACTATAAGGCAAGTTATGCATTCGTAAAAAAAATCGAACTCGAGATTTTGATCAAAGTTGACATTACGATGATAGCGAAGACCAAAAAAGTGGGTCTCGCAATTCTGTCTGTCTGTCTGTCTGTCTGTCTGTCTGTCTGTCGGTTCGACTACAGCCTAAACGGCTCGGCCGATTTTCTTCAAACTTGGTAGATATGGGTTTTAATTTTTTACCCCCGGACGTTTTTTTCTATTTTTTTTAAGACCAAAAATAACGGTACTTGCCATACGATTTTTTTTCGAAATTTTATAAATATTTTTTTTTCTCAAAAACTGTCCCACAGAATTTTTTAAAAAAAATTTGAAAAATTTCATTTGGTTAAAACTAGCTAATGGTTGAAAAAAATTTTACAAAAAATTGTTATTTTCGGTAGCCCCCCTGGGTCCATTTTTTTTGTTTTTGATTTTCTCGAAAACGGTACAGCCGATTTTAATAATTTTTTTTATGCCAAAGCTCCTCCAAAGTTTGAATATTATTGCATATTCAAATTTTCAATTTTTAATTTTTTGGATTTAAAAAAAAAAAATCAAAATTTTTTTTGGAAACTCAATATTTCGAAAACCCCATGCTCGATTTTTTTCAAACTTGGCAAATAAAAGTTTCTTAATATAACCTACAAGATTTGAGAAAAAAAATTTTGTTTTATCTAAAACTAACGGTACCTTCCATACAAATTTTAAAAAATGGTTTTCGAAAATCGCATTTTTCTCGAAAACGGTTCCGAGAATTTTGCTTAAATTTTTTTTCTTTTGATTAATCCTTACGATTTATAATTTAATAAAAAAAAATTTTAAATCTAGATATTACTCACTGTACCTACCATAGAACGATTTTTTCGAATTTTGAATTTCTTATTATCGACTTAACGGATTTTAATGAAATTTTTTATAAAAAAGCTCCTAAAAAGTTTAAAAAACATTGCATTTAAAAACTTTAGAAAAAATATTTTTTCAATTTTTAGAAAAAAAAAAAATAATTTTTTTTTTTGAAAAATTCGATATCTCAAGAACGGCTTAGTATTTTTTTTGGGAAATTAGACTTTTATTCGTACAATAATAAAAACTTAAGGTTGGCGTACCAAAATTTTTTCTTAAAAGTGTTTTAAAAATTTTGTACATAAAAGCTTATTTTTTTAAGGAACCACTACAACGACTTATAATTTTTGTTCCTGCATAAATTCATATTTGCATATCATTCTGTTTTTATCTCTTACTACTTAAAGAATTTAAGAAAATTCATTTTATCCTTATGAACAGTTTTCTCTAATAACATTCGTTTTTAAAATTCCTAGTCTCTTACATAGGAGCAAGTTCGTGCGACCCAGTCGTGCATTTTATTTTTTAATCTGTCGAACAGTTTTTGAGAAAAAAAAATATTTACAAAATTTCGAGAAAAATTCGTATGGCAGGTACCGTTATTTTTGGTCAAAAAAAAAAGAAGAAAAAAACGTGTGGGGGGAAAAATTAAAACCCATATCTACCAAGTTTGAAGAAAATCGGCCGAGGCGTTTTGGCTGTAGTCGAACCGACAGACAGACAAAATTGCGAGACCAATTTTTTTGGTCTTCGCTATCATCGTAATGTCAACTTTGATCGAAATCTCGAGTTCGATTTTTTTTACGAATTCATAACTTGCCTTGTAGTACCTAGAAGTCGCAAGTATAAAAGTGAGATTATAACACGTCTGATTCTAAAAAAGTGCGATACACATCTAACACAGTTTTTCTTACTTATGACTAAAAATACAGAAAAACATTTTAACAAATTAATAAAACTTATTATATTAAAAATTCAGTCAACGTTGTTGTAGCTTTTAAAAATCAAAAAAAGTGTTTTTTGTTCGATATTTTAAAAATTTCATCAAACCCTATATAAAAAACCATAAATTAAAATAAATTTCTGAAAATATCTTCAATTGCCAGATTTACAGAAGATTATTTTCTAAATCACAAAGAAATAGGCAAAAATGAAAACTAATAAAACACAGACACGCCTGCGAAAACGATCATAAAAAAACTTAATACAAATTTATTTCCTTTGTCCATAATTCCCATGATGCCACCACGAAGTCAAATAGCAAGCTCTCAACCCTGCTGAAGCGAATCCAAGAATTTATTCGATTCTAAAATTAAAAAAAAAAAAAACTATAAACTGCCTTCGCATCAGTCGGGCGTGGGAACTGCAGTGGAAAATCTGTTTTGTAAAATTGTACACATATAGTCAACACGTACATACTCGTACATAATGTGCAGCAGGGTATAACCTCGTTTAAAAAAGACCTAGGGGTTCCGACTCGGAGCTAATTTTATGACAAAACTTTTGTGTGCAAATCCTCATATAATTAGCTCACCTGCGTGAATGTGATGTGATGTGCTGTTTGACTCGCTTAATTAACTCCAAATCAGGGAGTAGGTACCTTCATATACTTGTTTCTGTTGTAATCAACACCAGGAAGCGCATTTATATATACCCAATTCTGTTAGAATTCTAATTATCAGATGAGCTTAAAAAGGCCGCCACCTGTATGAACAAACGAAAGCCTTGACACATCAGAACCCCCATTCACCCCCTCTCCGTTTTGTATATGGCGATGTGACAGTTGCATTAAACGAATACCCTTTTTGAATTGTTGCAACTTTTAGCAAACAACAAAATCTTTGTTCGCATTTGTTAGGGCATTTCAGGTTTGGCGTAATTACTCGTATTTTCCGAACAAAGCTTTACGTGGAAATATCGTTTACTGCCACTGCCACCTATCGCTCTACGATTCCATGCCACTTGGGGTTTTCATGTCGGTCATGAAAAATTGAATCAATTATTATTTGTGTGTCGAAACTTTGCTGCTGCTACTTCTACTAGAAAAGGAAATAGCGAACTTGTCGAAAAAGGGGTTGCTAGAGGTGGTCGGGTGGATAGCTTAGTTCTATCTAATGTGAGAACAAAGGTTTGTGTTTTGGATACGAGATGGTGACCGCCCTTTGTTCTCACGACTCTCGACTCGACATGACGATGACGAGAAAGGAATGTTTCCTTAAAGTCGAAGCGTTCTAGCCCCCACGGTATATTATGTCATGACAAGGAAAAATCATCGAACGGCTGTCACAGACACACAGTTTGCTCCAAAAACGGGAAAGTGATCTCTTACCTGAGTGCGAGCGGGTGGTGGGCGCAGCGCTGCGGGGAGACTTGCCAAAAACGGCTTCACAAAGGAATGCATCACGCGAGACACAATGAAATGTCAAGAATCGTTTTCATGAATGACTGCGGGTGACTAAGGAGGAAGGAGTTGTTTTTTTTTTTGGAGGATTTAGCTGCTACACGATGAAGCTCGCGTTTCCAAAAGCAGATTGCGAGGTTGAGGTTCTTCTGGAATGACACAGACGAGCGGATATAAATCTCCGTTGCCGCCACATATGTCATGAGAAGAAATGTATTTGGCGATTAACTGTAAATTGGCTTTTTGGATTTAAAATTATTTTTTTTTGTTTTCAATTTTTGTTGTTTAATTAAATCGCGATAAAACACAAACAAGAATCAACCGAACATGGAAGTGATATTAAGTGAGTGTGTGACGTTATAATATGGTCGCGGTGCGGCGCAATTAACTGCTGATTCTGCACGCCATGTTGAATGTCGGGTAATTAATCACCAACGTTATAATGTATGCCTACAGGTTTTTCATTTTTGGGTCAATTTTGAGGATTAAAAAAAAACAGTAGTTATAATAAGGTCGATGGTGTTACGCTGCTCCGCCGCCGCCGGCGGAAATGTCTTTTATTTTTTTGAATGCATTGTGCTGTGTGCATTGAAAAACTGTTATACATTTATTTCGATATGCATCGATTATAATCGTCTGTCATTGTGCTTCATGAGTAATTTGTTGACTTTGTTTTTATTTTTATTTTAATTATTTTATAATTATGAATGCAAATGAGATTTATCCCAAAGAATGTGTCGAAAGTAATTTAATTTGACCTAAAAGGATGTAAAAAGTTTCGTGCTTCACGCAAATGATTCATGGTCGGTTTTGTACTGCATTTTATAGGGTTGGGTAATTTCAGTCTGCATTGAGCGAATCGTTTAAGGGATTAATATGGGAACATGTCATCGGAGTTAATGCATTGTTTTTATATAAAATTCTTCGAATCGATTACGAGTTATGAATGGACTTGACTGTGGGAGTAGACTTTTCAGGAATTTATCTTTGTTTTGGGTTGATGGATTTTAAGTTATTCAGTCTTATAGGTAGTCCTAAAAGAATGTGAATTTTTCCCATTTCAGAACCGTCAAGAGGCTCTTATAATTTTCATAATGATTTTTTATGATTCAATACCAAATATGTAAGTAACTGTACTTCGTAAACTTTCAGTATTATTTCTAATAGCTATGACTTGAGAAATATCGTAAAACACAAATTAGTCAGCAGAAAACATGAATGACCTTAAATGTTAGTCCAGTATAAGTCTGTGGGTATATTTTCGTTCAGTGGTAATAAAACTTTTATTTGTCACCGCTAGATACCTTATAAGAAGCTTTAGTCCGAGTTTTTGACCATCAACTCTTTGGACTTAGGTTTGAATTAAATAATGAACTAATTTTTTTTGGTCAATAATGTTTCATTGAACATATGGCTACTATTTACAATTTGGCTTACAACTAATAAGATACTACATAATATGTTGAAAATTTACATTCGTTGGCTCATAGGGGACCTAACTATATACAGTGACTTAAGTTTAATTATTTTTATATAAAATTTACATGACGAAAAAAATTAAATTTAAAAGGTCGGTTGACTGTATTGTCCTCAGGGTGTTCATTCCTGGTTGTCAGTGGTGATTTTTGTGGGTTGTGGGCAGGGATGGTGTTTTAGCCGAGGTGGTAGGCTGACCCAATGTCAGCTTAGAACGAGACTACTTCCTCCTTGTCCATGATTACGTTGTCATCCAAAGTTTCCATCACACTGAGGTGCCTCGGTTTGGGATGTCGTTGTTCTCTGGTCATCCTTCTCATAAGCTCATTCGGGTGGTCAATGATGTTCCCCATTAGTTTCTTCGTTGAATGAACTAGATATTTGTCCAGTGGGATAAAATTCGCTTTTGTGTAGAGATGCTCGTTCCTGTAGTGTTTCCGTCGTTGACGGTCGAAGTATAGTCCTGTGCAGATCCTCAGTATCTTCCTTTCAAATAGTTGAAGTTCCTTCATAGCTGTCTTCGCGATGGAAAACCATACTGGTGAGGAATTGCTGATCACTGGTCGCAGGAGCTGCTTGTAGATTAATATCTTTGTCGGTTAGCTAAGACCTTCTTTTCAGCAATGGGTGCAAGCGATTGAAGGCCCAGCTGGCCTTTTTCAGAACATTTCTTGAGCGCAAGTTAAACCTTAGAAACTCGTTGAAGTGCACTCCCAGGTACTTGACATTTGACTTTGCCACTATGGTGGATCTGTCAGGGAGTCTCAGGACCAGATTTCTGCAAATTTTTACGGTGCGAATGCCTCTACCAGTTGAAGGTCTCCTGAAGCAGACAAGTTCTGATTTGGAAGTGTTGATTCGGAAGCCCCATTTCTGGTAGAATTGGAAGAGCTCTATTTAATGATTACTTGAAAATCAAGTTATCTTCGCTAACCCCCAAAACAAGGTGAATTTTACTAGAGGAAAATGCTCAATACCATTAAGATAAAATTATTACAAGACTTAAACAACTCTTTTTAGCAGTTGTATAGCTAAGAACATGATTCCATTTGATCTTTTAAGAAAATATAAAATTATGCTGGAACACAAATTTTTAATCGTTGAAAGTTTTTTTTTTTTAAACTATGGCTCAAAATTTTAGTCGAATATGAACAATTTTAAATTTGAGCATTGTTAATGAACTTTGGCGAACAAATGCCCAGGAGATTTGTTCGCCAAAGTTCATTAACAATGCTCAAGGCCAACTACTTGTGGAAGACAACGAAATTCTTCACAGGTGGCGACAGTATTGCGACGGACTTCTAAACGAACAATTTCCAAGGCTATACTTTCCAATAGCTTCACCTAACTTAAGCGAAGTATCCGACGTCACAGTCGAAGAAGTTAGGGAGGCGGTAAAATACTCCAAAAAGGGAAAAGCTGTTGGCCCAGACGAAATACCCTCAGAGTTTTGGAAAAAGATGGGAGACATCGGGTTTAGATGGCTCATGATTCTTGTCTCCAAACTTATACGAGGTGATCGCATGCCTAATCAATGGAGGGAAAGTTACCTTCTTCCAATTTATAAAGGAAAGGGTGATACTCGAAGCTGTGATAATTACCGTTCGATTAAGCTGATGTCACACACCATGAAGATCGTTGAGCGAGTCTTGGGTAGCCGACTGCGAAAAATAATTAGGCTATCTGATGACCAGTGCGGGTTTGTCGGTGGTAAGTCAACCACGGATGCAATCCAGAGTATAAGAATAATTATGGAAAAGCATCGGGATTCTTTGGAGGATTTGCATGTCGTATTGGTTGATTTTGAAAAAGCATTCGATCGGCAACCACGAGATCTAATATGGGTGGCCCTCAGGCAACGAGAAGTTCCAGAAACCTATGTGCGGATAATTATGGACATGTATGATGGAGCAGTTACTAAAGTAAGATGCGCAGCTGGAGTCACCGAAGAATTCGAAATCACAGTAGGTGTACACCAGGGAAGTGTCTTGAGTCCCCTGCTCTTTATTACAGTTCTTGATTACCTGCTTGAAGGCAAAGTGACGGATCCAAAAGTACATCAGTTATTCTTTGCTGACGATGGAGCCATCATAAGTGAAGACCCGATATCCCTACAACGAGCACTTGACGTATGGGTGGATGTTCTAGAAGGAAGTGGGTACCGCATAAGCGCGAAAAAGACAGAATACCTATGCTGCCCATTTTCTGATCCACACAGGCCTATTCCAGACATT
Organism: Chrysotoxum bicinctum; assembly: GCA_911387755.1. NCBI lineage: Eukaryota > Metazoa > Arthropoda > Insecta > Diptera > Syrphidae > Chrysotoxum > Chrysotoxum bicinctum. Next base: position 30,215,653 of record OU426990.1, read on the forward strand.
TATTTGAATGGAGTAGTGCTTCCCAAGTGTGAAAAGTTTAAATATCTGGGGTCTATGATAAATAACGAAGCTACTTGTGATGACGATATCAATCATCGCGTAAGCGTAGGGTGGATGAAGTGGCGGGAAAATTCTGCTATCTTCTGTGACCGAAAAATGCCCCCTAAGCTGAAAGGAAAGCTCTACACTTCAGTTGTGCGTCCAGCACTCACATACGGTTCACAATGTTGGACAATGTACAAAAAGTATGAGAGTAAGCTAACGGCAGCTGAGATGAAGATGCTTCGTATGACAGCAGGAGTTACAAAGCTTGATCGAATTAGAAGTACGAAGATCCGAGGAAGCCTTCATGTTAAGAATACCATTTCCCAAAAAATTGAACACGACCGACTCAGTTGGTATTGCCATGTTCAAAGGAGAGATCCTGAGAACCCCGTCAAAAAGGCAATATCATACAACGTTCCAATTCGGAATAAAAAGAAAGGTAGGCCTAAACACTCCTGGTACAAACAAATGCAAAAACACCAGCATTCAGTTGGCCTCAGAAATGGAACAATACAAAACCGGGAGGCTTGCCGCCGATTTCTGAGGTCAACCCGGCGAAGCCCACAGGCGAATCACTAGTGTGAAGCAGACACGTGGGAGAGTTATGATCCCCTCGACATCGAGATCATAACAGCGCCGAAGAAAAGAAAAGGAAGGATGAACAATTTTAAAACTAGTTTAATATTATACGTGGTTTTAACGAAGATTTTGCTAATTTTAATTGACTTTAGAATTTTACTTTCTCTAAGACTTTATTAAAGTTAAAATCATCGAATAGTTATTTAATTTTATTAGTGTTGTGCTAACTTCATCTGACTCTTTGACATTTGAAAATTTCAAAAAAGGTCTGTTTACTTTGTTTTTTTTTTGTTTTTTTGCAAAACTTGACATTATTTTATGTGTGTTCAGAAATAATTTATTAAAAAAGTTTAGCTGTTTTAAACTTTATTTACATTATTTTCATGTTTTCATTATTCTGCAAACGATAATTAAATTTAAAAAAAAAATCAAAGACCAAAAAGTATTTATTTTTACATGTAATATTCTTAAGATTTCTTGTGACCGTCTGTATAAAAAAATTAATTTAAATCCGTTATACTGATAGTGAGAATATCAAAAATGAATAAAAAAAATGGATCTATGGTAGGTACCTACTGTTAATAATCTAGTAATTAGTTTTTGTTTTTTTTTTATTACTGAACGATAGATCGTTAGAATAAAGATAAATAGAAAAATTTTATGAAAACTCTATGAGCCGTTTTCGAGAAAAATACGATTTTCGAAAAACATTTTTCTTATACATATACATTTATTTTTATGGTGATGGGGTAGGTACCGTTATTTTTGTATAAAAGAACAATTTTGTTTTCTAAATGTTGAAGTTAATACTAAAAACTGTTTATTGTAAATTTTTATGGTTTTCGAAATCCTGAGTTTTCAAAAAAAATTGACTTTTTTAAATCGAATATTATTTTTTGAAATTCTTAAAACCCAATACTATTCAAATTCGTAAAAAGCTTGATCATAAAAAATTGTTCAAAATCAGTTGTACCTACTGTTTTTGAAAAAAAAACCGAAAACAAGACAAGTGGTTCTATGAGAGGTATCTACCGTTATTAACCACTTTCAATTTTTTTTTATTAATACTAAAAGAAATGTTCAGCCTTTTTTTTAACATGTCGAACAGTTTGTGAGAAAAAAAAACTCTCTAAAATTAAAAAGAAAATAATTATGGCAGATCACGTTGTTTTAGTTCTTAAAAAAGAAAAAAAAAAAAACGTGTCGGAAGGGGGGGGGGGGGTTAAAAATGTTACCTCTTCTAGGCTTAAAGAACTTTTGCTGAAAATCTCCCTTTCTTATAGTGTAAAGTCGCAAAATCTCGAGTTCAAACAAATTTTCTTATAGGATTTATATATTTCAAAAGTGCCTAAAAATAAATATCACCAGTAAAAATGAGATACAGAATTTTTAAGCAGTTTCCCTCAAATTAAAATACAAAATATAAGAAATCTCGTTAAAAATAGTTAAATTTGTTTTTCCCAAAAAAAAATAATTAAATTTGTTTGGCCTTTCTGCAAGAATTTATGTTTAAAAATTTTCGATAAAAGCTTCCATTACATTACCCTAACGAAGTCAAAATCGATTTAATTTGGCTTATCCATGTGTTAGTTCAACTGATTTAAGAACCTTTAAATTTTGAGAGACAGAGTTAAATATCAGCAGATGGCAACTTTAAAAAAATAGATAACGTCTTCGAAATATTGAGTTTCTTTGTGTCTTAAAATAAGCTGTTTGAACACTTTGGGATACATATTATTTACACTTTTCAGAAGCTTCTAGATAAGCAAATTCGTAAAAAATCTTTATATCGTTCTTGAGAAAATTGAAAATCAAAATTATTTTTTTTTAAATCGGTAGGCACGTTTTGGAGAAAACTTATTGGCTTAAAAAAAAAACTGTATGACATGTATTTTTCACACTTTAAAGGACCGGGTTCGTGATTTTTAAACAACAAATGATACCAACGGATAACATCCTGAAACCTTCAATTTCGTCTTGCTATCAAGTTTCACGAAAATCTTAAGTTTTTTTTTTTTTTTATGAATCCTTACCTTTAGTACCTATGTTTATATCGCAAGTCAAGAAGTTGAATTACCTGAAATTGTTCAAAAAATGTTTCTGTTATAGAACATGCAGGTATTAATAGAGATTTGAGAAACTCCATACATATTTAGAACATTATATTTTGGTTTATAAAACTGCACCATATAACTTTAAAAACTCCGGTTTTATATTTTAACACTGATAGCAGTCATCAAAATTCTTACATTTTTGAATTCATATGTATTTTTCCAATATGGTTTCAAAATAGTTTTTTTTTGCCTTAAGTCCACAAAATTGGTATTTCGTCGGCGATCTCACATGGACTCATCAGTTGACTAGTGAGGGCCTTTATTTCAGAAGTATTAAAAGTTTGCATTATAAAAACCTTCAAAAAAATACACTAAATTTAAATTCTCCAGTGTTCAATTTTAGGTCACAATTTCTAAAATATTTCCAAAACTTGTGTATTTAAAGTTTGAGAGTAAAAGGTCCCCTGATTTTCTTGACTGAATTTTTTGAAAGAAAAAAAATTTCAGAAACATTATTAATGAAAACGGCAAAATTTATGGGTCTCAGAAACCATCCCTGAAAAACTACTGCTATTATTGCAATTCAATTTTTAGTTTCTAAGCTATTCCAAATACTGTCGCATATAGTTGGACACAAAAACTAGATAGACTACATTTCCTTGGGTGTCCCATTTTAGTTTCCTGAATAACTCATTTTTTTCAAAACCGTGCCATAAACAACAAACGCTCAACTTCGGACGTGCTGTAAAGTTCAGAGATCCTTTCTTAAGTCACACTACACGAATATGGAACGCTTTAACCATCTCAATATTTTCCTTACATTTTAATATTTGAACATTCAAACCCAATGTGCATCGGTTTCATCTTTTATATCTTCTAAGCGCTTGTATTTTAAGAGTACTCATAATCTCTTAAGTGAGCTCAAAATTAAAGAAACAAAAAAATAGAAACTTTCTGTGACCAAAAATTGATAGAAATAACCTTTTAATTTCATCAGTTTCTCCAATCCTTGACTCAATCGAATTAAACCTACCTTTGTTGCACTTCCAACACACATGAACACTTGTATTTTATTTTGTATGAATAATGAAGACATTTTATCTGTCAAACCCTCAAGCTAATATTTTATGCAAAACTTTTTTTTTTATCTTACAATATTTTCATTTAAATTCTAAACCTTATAGCTTAGCCTTTATTTTTTTTAATAACCATAAACAACAAGTTTCAACAAGAAAATCCTTCTTTTTCACAATCTCGTACAAAATCGAAGACCTACCCAAGACGTTTTGATTTTTAATTTTCAATGCACGTTTTTTTTACAATATCAATCTATAGCACTAACAATGTCATTCATACGATATCCCGTCTTCAATCGAATAAATTATTTTCCATATAAAAAAAATATACTATAAATTTATATCTTCTATAGATAGGTATTCTAGTGAGACTGAGACACAACTAGCTAATCTGACATAGTGCAACAAAAGTGCCACTCCTTAAAACAAAAAACAACAACAAAAATAAAAACAAACTTGTAACAAAATGGTAAAATATAAGTCTTTGGTTATTATTGTGCTCGTCTGTCAAATGGTGCAGAGTCATCGCTGAATTTATTCACTGCAGCATGTAACATTTGCATCGAATCACGTGTAGATACCTTTTTATGTGTAAAGTAGAAACACCCGCCATTTTATTTTTTATTTCACCACAACCTTGAAATCACTCTAGCCTGTCTTGTCTAACAAATTACTATCAAAAGGACAAAGATTAACAATTAAACTGTGCGCGCAATTATTAATGCTTAATGAATCAGTCGACAGGTACTCTAGGTAACCAAGCTTGTTTAAAGCTTCTATCTTACTAACTGAAGATAATTAGATAAATATTACTAACGAGTTATACCAAATTACAAATACCAGCTGCTTTGTTTAAGGAAAAAACAATAGACACAAGATATAAATAAAAGAAAAAAATGAAAAATATAAAAAAATATAGAATTGGCAACACTGAAAAGACTATTAAATTAATTTAATATCTTCGTTCTCAATTGCAAAACTTGTCTTATCGGATTTAGTTTTTATGTTGGAATGTTTTGAAAATTTTCTTTTATTGTTTACATCTGAAAATAATCAAAAAACTATACAAATAATTATTTATAGACTCTTGTGTCACTGACAATGATGCCACTTTTGTATTTTCTTTTTTAAATTTTTTGTTGTGAACTTTTTTTTCAAAAAATATAATGTTCTATCTTTTGCAACAGTTCTAAGTTTATTCATTTTATTAATTTTTGAACAAAATTTTGGACTTTCTTGAATTTGAACAAAATTTGTAGGATAAAGCTTAACATTTAAGCTTTTATTAAAGTTGTATTTTTTGTTATTAAATATATTTGTAAAAATAAAATGTATGGTAATGAATTTTCCAAACCTGCTTGGGAACACTTAAAAGTGACTTGCACCCGCCGATGACGACTTAATGTCAGAAGAGACTTACGTAATGAACCATGTCGACCCATTGACATCGTAAACAAAAGCTTTGTACTTATTTCAGATGAACACGATTGTGGAACAACCTGCGGGTGCATTGTATGTTAAAGATTATTCTAAACTATTTATGATTTCCAAGGTTAAAACAAGTGTTGCTCCAAGCTTATTCACATTATTCGTTCTTACAGAAGTATCTACGTGCAACAGAAATATCTAGCTGCACGTTCAAGAACATGAAACACATTTGTAATATTAATACAACTTTGAGTTGCTGATAAGTGTGGTTGGTGTGTACTTATACCTTATAATAAGTCGTAGCCAATCTAGCACCAATGTTCATCGTCACACTGACAATAATGACTATACTACAGTGAGTGTATGTCTCTCGGGGGATAAGGGATATCTTATAATAGATTGTACCAGTCTATTCTGCGATGGGTACAAAGCATCAAATTGATTGATGATGTAGTCTGAGCGAATCCCAATTGACATAATAATATATTGACATTTTTGTAAAAGCTATGCTATAACTCTGACTGTGAGTTTGCGTGATTTGGTGCGATAATGGGATAAAATTTGTAATTCAAACCAAGCACGCTATTAAGGGTGCCCGTTTGACGAGAGACTCCGAGACTTACAGGTGCATTTTCTGTTGATTGCATTAATTAGATACAAGTTCGTATACATATTTTTTTTCTTTAAACTTTGATGGAAGTTTCTTTCGGACTTTGTCATAGAGCGAGTATTAGAAGAAAAGATATATTTTGTTTTGAAGTTCTTATAATTGGCTGAGGAATAAATTAGAAAATTTAAAATTAAACCGTTGTATTTAGTAAGTGCTCCATGAATATTGATATTTTATAGTGCCTTTAGCTAAGACTTTGATTAATGGATAGAATTGAGTATCTTATTTAAGCCCAATTTATTCCTTCCATACACAATTAAATGTAGCCATTAAAAAGGGAATTTATATACCCTTTAACAAATTTTTATAATTTCCCATTGTTAGTGGTGAATTTAAAATTATTGGAGAGTGAATAAATGGTGACTTTAAAGTCCTTTTGAAACATATAAGTCACTCTAATTCCTTTTATTCAATGCCTGGCTAATGTACTATCCTCTCTAGTGTAGACTCTCATGCTTCCATAATTATTTCAATTAAAATCTTAGCAGGCTTCTCACCTTTTTAAAATTCTGCCTACATACAAAAAGGTGTATGCACCTTAGACCAATTTTACACTAAATAATTGTGCAACATGTAAATTATGTTAATAGCGCCTATAAACGTATTCTATGTACATTATGTCGAATTTGTAATTCCCTCCTTAAAACTTGTAACTCTATACCATGTAATTGACAGCCCACGTCTCATGAGCCTATGCATGTGATATAGGATACCTACCTACCTTACAAACTGTGAAACTAATGATTATCCTCTTGTCGTTGACGCACACCCAACTAGGCACATATCCGATATGCACTTAAGTACTGTACCTACCTATGCATACCTACAGTGTTTTTTTTTTTTTTTTGAAATTATAAAAGCTTATAATAATGCTAAACATTGTCACGCCATCTCACACCTGTGTTATAAATTATGGGCAAGAAATTGCAACAACTTTGATAGCTATATTCAGGTGGCATTTAATAGTTACATCTCGTATGTACCTACCTACCTACTACAGGGATAATCTCATTGTTCCATCTACACCTATCAATCAAGTGTAATTCAGAGATTAAAGATTTTCAATGCCAAGATACTTAACAGTGATGTCATATTATAAAGGAGAGGTGACCATAGTATAGCAAAAAAAAATATGTTATAAAAAAAAATTCGAGAAATGTAATAACATTATAAATAAATATTTTACCACTTCCAAACTACTTATGTATGTCTATGTATATTCTAATTTTCTCTTCAATTTCGTTTTTTTTCCTAAATCGAGTTATTTTCATCAAAAAAGCTTTTTTGATGGGTATGTTTGTAAGGTTTGTAATAATTTTCCGACCTTATTTTCAGCGAATCAAGTTGAAATAATTACATTTAAAAATATGATCATTTTGAATCAACGAAATTATATCAGTTTTCCCAATGCTTAAGGAAAAAAACATTTGAAATTTATATTCTCAAATGAAGACCCTAAATTTTGTATAAAAGCCAGAGATTTTTTTTTTGAAAAAATTTAAATTGTCCCAAGAAATACTTATAGTTAGTCTTATTTGACATTCTCATGTGAATGTCTCGTAAACGATGACTTCAAACGAAAACAAAATATTTCCGAATGTTAAGTTTAAGCAATTTTCTATTTAAAGATGCAAAGTAATGCAATCATTTTAAATTGTAGTGTTAGGTATTATATGGCACTTCGTGCTTAAAGTAGAAGAAGGAAACACCAAAAATATAAACAATTTTTTTTGCTTTTGTTTTTTTTTTTTTTAAATTTTTTTAGTGACTAAATTAAACGTTACCGAACAAAAACAATTTTTTCGAAATCAAAAAAGAAAAAAATATAATTTTTACTCAAAAACTTTATCACAGACTTTTATAACAAAAAATGTAACGAACTGCTTAATTTAAAGGAAAAAACACAAAAAATGGTTATAAATGGTACGAGTACCTAAATTTTTTCACAAACGGTACAACTGATTTACGTTTTTACTTGCGACTTATAGGTACTATAAAGCAAGCTATACATTCGTAAAAAAAATCGAACTCGAGATTTTGATCAAAGTCGACACTACGATGATAGCGAAGACTAAAAAAGTGGGTCTCGCAATTCTGTCTGTCTGTCTGTCGGTTCGACTACAGCCTAAACGGCTCGGCCGATTTTCTTCAAACTTAGTAGATATCATTTTTACGTTTTTCCCTCCCGACGTTTTTTTCTTTTTTTTTAAGACCAAAAATAACGGTACCTGCCATACGAATTTTTTTTTAAATTTTATAATCATTTTTTTTTTTTCTTAAAAACTGTTCGACACATTTTAAAAATAAAAATACAGAAAAATTTCATTTAATTAAAGCTAGGTAATGGTTGAAAAAAAATTTTCCGAAAAATGGTAACATGGGTAACCCCCATGGAACCATTTTTTTTTGTTTTTGATTTTCTCGAAAACGGTATAACCGATTTTGATCTGTTTTTTTTTTTCGCTAAAGCTCCCCAAAAACTTAAATAGAATTTTGTATTCAAATTTCCAAAAAAATTTTTTTTTGGATTTTTAAAAAAAAATTCAATTTTGTTTTCCAAAACTCAATATTTCGAAAACATTATGCTAGATTTTTTTTAAACTTAAGAAATAAAAGTTTCTCAACATAATCCACAAGGTGTATGAACAAAAGTTTTATTTTACCTAAAAATAAAGGTATCCACAATACCAATGTTAAAAAATGGGTTTCAAAAATCGTATTTTTCTCGAAAACGGCGCCTAGAATTTTGAAAATTTTTCTTTTGTTTCGATTAATTTTAACGATCTGTAATACTCGTATTATAAGAAAAATTGAAATTAAGATATTACAGCTTGTACCTACCATAAAACCTTTTTTTCAAATTTTGAATTACTCATTATTGACATAACGGATTTTAATGGAATTTTTTGTAGAGATATTTCTAAAAAACTAAAAACCATTGCATTTCAAAACTTTAAAAACAATGGCGCAAATTTTTAAACAGTCTATTATTAAGGTATTAGTATGATACTATCTACTTAACAATTTGCTAACTTTATAGTAGTTTACTAACTCATTCTTAATTTTGAACATTTTCTAACTAGTATCGTACTAAATGAATTTTCTTAATAAATTGCTTCTGGGCACACCTAAAATAATGACATTTTGTGTAAGAAAGTAAGTACACGAACCTTTTTTGATGGTGCAAATGTCAAAGAGTCATATGAAGCTAGCACGATACTAAAAAAAAGTAGGTATTCGATGATTTTAACTTTAATAAAAGGGTAAAGAAAGTATGATGCTATATTCGATTAAAATTTGCAAATTCGTTGTTTTAACCCAGTATCGTACTAAAACAGCTTTAGCATCGTACTAATTCAATTAAAATTTTGCACCAATATTTTTTGAATTTTTGACAAAAAAAAATTTTTTTTTTTTGGAAAAATCGATATTTCAAAAATTGCTCAATATTTTTTTTGGAAATTTAATTTTCATTCGTACAGTAATAAAAACTTAAAGTTGACATACCAAATTTTTTTCTTAAAAATGTTTTAAAAACTTTGTATATAGCTTATTTTTTTTAAAAACAACGACTTATAATTTTTGTTCTTGCATAAATTCATATTTGCATAGCATTCTGCTCTTGTCTCTTACTATTAAAAGAATTTAAAAAAATAATTTTATCCTTATGAACAGTTTTCTCTAATAACATTCGTTTTTAAAATTCCTAGTCTATTACATAGGAGCAAGTTCGTGCGACCCAGTCGTGCATTTTATTTTTATATAGTTTGTATAGTTTGGAAAAAATTCCCATTTAGAATTTTTTTGTTGTTGTTAATTATAGTAGATTTCATTAGGATTTGGAAACTAGCGAAGTTATGATTCGTGAAATGAATTTTTATTAAAATTTGGATAGATTTCCGAAAAAGTAAATAACTAAAAATTGATATATTTAAAATAGATTAAGAAATTTGTTTTTTCTTAAAATTATAAAGAAAATATTTATAGAAAGATTTGAAAAGTTAGTCTCAGTGAGGACATTGTCATACCATCAAGACGAGCAGCAATTGCTTTTTAAATTTTTTCCTAAAAAAAACTTTTTTTTTATAATTTTTCGAAAAAACAAAGTGAATCTACTGTCGATATTTCAAAGACTATTTCCGAACAAGTATTTAAACTTAAATCTCTTCAATAATTAAAACTAATCATTGTTTATTAATAGGCATTTAAGCCAAATTTCAGTATTATGCCAGTAAAACACTTACCAACTAGATTTTGTCTAAATTAATTTACTCCTATCCCCGAGGGTTTTGAGTTATATTTTCAAAGAGCGTTCCATTCTTGTTTCGTCATTTATGTTATTAGTAAGTGTTAAGTAAAAAACAGGTTAGATGGTCACCTCGATCAAAGGCGATTGTATAACTAAGATAATAGATACTTAATGGTTTGTGTTGATGGCTTTTATTTCATTTTATGTATCTACCCAACTAACATTTCAGTTTCTATTAGCCTAGAAATATGGATATGCTGGAAGTTTCAATTTATATAATGCTTCTAAAGAGCCTTCTTCAAAAATAATTTTTCTATAGAAGTCACGGTTTCAATATCATCTTCTTTTAAACCTTTTGCAAGTAAAATACAAAGTTTTTCAGAGACTAGAACCAATTTTTCGGATATGGTTTTATAAATGAAAATAGATAAGCTGGAACTTGTATAAATATTGCAATGTGATATGATATAGAAGTTTACATCAGTGAGTTTTCAAAAGGTTTCTATAACAATTTCCTAAGAGCTATATAGAATACGTCTCTTAAGCCTAGCAGACTTTAACAAAAAGTCTTTAAAGAAAATGTCAATGTTCAAACTTCTAAGAACTCTGCAAATGAATCTTAACAGAAACAGAAATTAGGAATATTAAATTGCATGCATCAACTAATTATTTGTACACATTTATTGTAATCCATCTATGTACTTTTTAGATATTACTTAGGCAAGTATAAGAGTATAAAAATATAGATCCCTATGATAGCATAGAAAATTAGTTTGATTGTTCGCCTTGTGAACCTTAAGGCTAGGCGCACACATTCAATTTTTAGTTGCACAACTGTTTGGTTGCTTATAGAAAACAAATGTCCGCGCAGGTGCATATAATTATATGTTACACAAAATAGCGAACTCATTTTAGGCAATCGTTTATAGTTTATGTCAAAACACAAACTTTTTAGTTGTTCGAACCAAGCAGTTGCGAAACTAAAAATTGAATGTGCGCGCCTACCCTAAGAGTCTAGCGAAGATGAAGTTGAAGTGACGAATAACCAAAATTTAAGAAAAAATACCTTCGAAAGCAGGCAGCTGAATTTCAGATCAACCATTCGGCTCTTAAAAGTTGAATTGCAATAATTATAAACGAGCGTTTCGAAACAGGCGCGAAGTTATAACCTGAATCCGAGAACTTTTTTGTTTTAAAACATATAATGTAGCTGCATTTATATGATTATCTTCATTTTGATCTTCTGTGCCCATATTAGATATAAATGTGAATTTCTTTGGAAGAGGCATATATGTAAATTCAGCATGATATCTCTATATATCCCTCAAAGTGGAAATGCATAAAACTATAGATGGGTGAACTGACCAAAATGTTTGATGGTTTTATTACAAATAATATAAATAAATATTACATGAAAATATTTCACGATATTGAAGAAAGGCATAATGTATACTTACTTAACATAACAAATGCCAAACTAAACGGAATACAAACATTTTACATATATGAATGAATGAATCGTTTTTAAGGACACAAATCAAAACAAAGAAAGAGTTAAGTAAAACATAAAACAAATCACTACGGTCAGCAATTTAAAGTTATTTTGTGCGCTCCCATTAGGTATGAAGATTAGGGCTCAATACTGAAAATTAAATAAACATTTTGTAGGTAAACCCAACAAAGGAAACTTAAGACATTTGCTTAGGTTTTGTTTTTCTTGTGTGAACGTGGCCTTGGAAAAAAAAAGAAATAGGCTGATTAAGTTTTTGCATCTTCCAAATAATATTCAATATGGCCCAGTGCGTAGAGAGATGGACTATTACACAAGAGATGCCGAGTTCGATCCCCAAATAAGGTATAATGTCATTCATGTTTTAAAATTATTCCAAATACATTAATTAATAACAATTCCAATGTGATACATAGTTTCAGCTTTAAAATTGATTAAATGTCGGAAAAACGTCTTCAAAGAAATATAAATTTACTTTTATTTTCGTATTTTTCAGGCTCGGTAAAAGTTCGAGTGTAAGCTTGTAATAGACATAAAAAGCCGTACGTTTGTAATTTTTGCGAAGCTTTATTGAAGCCATCTGTCAAAACTTGAACTTCAGTTCAATTTCGAATAGGACTCTGTTAAACTTCTAATAGTTCATACACGAAGCTGGCACCTTTAAAAGATATGTGCATGGTACTTCTAAGAGGATTTTCAGAATCACTTATAGAAGTACATAAAAGGTTTTGTGAGCTTGTGTAATATTCTCCTTTTTGTTCTTAAACAACCTTTACAAATGCATTAAAGAACTTCGAAAATATATTTAGTTAGACCGAATCGAAGCTGAAATGTTAGTTGGGTAGTCCTCAAAGTAGGCGTTGAATAGGGCGTGAATTGTATATAAATACATACCATACATATATCATATAATTGGATTTATCATCATCACTATTCTATAAAAGATACTTCATCAACAGAATTTCAAAAAAATATCTTCCTTTTGTTGTTTTTTCTGAAAATTTATGATAACCCACTATAGTGCAATAAAACACCCTTTTTTAGTGTCATAGCGCATAATGCATTATACATGTAGAGCAATTTATTATTTTTCTATTCAGCTCCTTACCACCACGAGAACCGTGTTTCTCTTTCTCGTGTCTCTTGGTTCTGCCCATAGAAATATAGAAGACCAAAAACCTCTGAAGTTAAATGGAATTTTTTTTTATTATTTTATTATCTCTATCTCGCGCGCAAAAAGCTATAAAATATGAAAAATAAAATATAAGTACGTTAGTTTTATGGTACTTTTTCTTCATCAGAGTTTTAGTTTTTTTTTTGTAATCTCATTTTAACTTGGAATAAAAGTTTATTCTTTAGAATCAGGATTATTGTACTTAATTACAATTAAAACGACGACAGTGACATTTATTGTTTCTTCTGTTAACTGCTTTTTTTATGGGTTAAGTGTAGATATATATTTAGATAGTTTTATGATATTTTGTATAAATTAAAGTATCTATCATTAAAGCACGACTAACATCTTTAGATATTTTTTTGTTTTTTTGAATTTTCTTTTAAGGCTCTCCAGTATTTCAATTCCCGCCACCATCAAGCCCCTCTTGCAGTGCCCATAGTCCTGGATCATACACCGGTGGAGATGTGTTCTTTCCACGTGGACGTAGTACGCCAAGATCACCAAGGAATAGCTTTGGCGATGAGGCTGCTTTCTTTCGCCAACAACAGCATAACCAATCACAACAGACACCGAGATTAAGTCGCCATACAACAGATGCTGCCAGACGGTAAATATATTAATCATTTTTTAATCTTATCAATTTGTGGCCTCATGAATTCAACACTCCTGTTAAAAATTTTCAATTCCAAGGAAATTGACCTCAAAATTCTTGTTAGATTATTTTTTTTAAACTCTTGAAAAATTAAGATTAAATTCCATTAACCTCATTACAAGCAAAACGAAAAAAAAAAATTAATAGATATAAATAAACAAACTAAAGTATTTTTTTTTTATTTTTAATCAAATAGTAAGCTTCATTCTTCATTATACTATTTTTTTTTTTTTTTCATTTTCCATTTTTCAGTTCAAGGCTAATATCAACTGGAGAAGACGATAATGAATGCCTTAGCGAGCATGAAACTAGTTGGGACGAGTTCGACGAACGTTATGACAATTTCACAGCGGGCCGTGAACGTTTACAAGAGTTCAACGGACGAATACCGCCACGTAAAAAGAAAAAGGACATCCCAAAACCAAAACCCAAGTCTAAGGTAAGTCTTAATTTTTGTTTTGCATCTTTTCTTTTTCGTTCACTTGAATCTCTGTAAAGCAACAAAATTTGTGCAACAAAAATCTTAACCTAGTATAACGAATTCATTGTTGACTGGAGAGCAAGCAAGATGTGCCTCTCTCATAATATATAGTACTTGATCTCGACACAGACTGCAGTGTGTCTCATGCATGAGTCTACAAGAGTTGCCAGATGTCGTCATCTTAAGGTTTCAATAATTTTGTTTTCCAAAGTTCTGTAGATCTGCAGGTGTGCAAAATTTTATAAAATTCCTCTCAGAGGTTAGCAGAAAAAAAAATCTAAACTAAAATTAAGAACATTTTAAAAAGTTTGAAATTCTGAACATTTTTTTTTTTTTGGATCAAACCCTCTGAAGTCAGTTTCCAAAAACAAAAGAGTGCACCAAAGTTTCTATAAATTGGGGTTTTGTTAAGCTTTGACCTAAATTTAAAAAAAAAAATGAAAAATAGCCTAACTACAGGTGGTGTAACGCGTTGCAAAAAATGTTCAAAATTTCAAACTGAGCAATTTTCTATTAAACATTTTTATCTCCGACTGACAGAATTCAAAATAAAAATTGTTCTTTTTTTATAAAATGGACAACATTAGAGGCGAACATCCATATATTTTTTTTGGATGAGTCTTATCAACAATTTAGGAAAAACTTAAAATTCACAGTTCTACAGGGTACAAATTTTTGTTATGTACCCCAAATTTTTTCATAAGCTTAAGTGCTAAGCATCTTTCACAAAATTCTGATAAATCCAAGATTTAAATTTATAATCTTTGGGAAAATTTGGTACGAAATTACTAAAAGTATTTTTTTGAAATTTAGGAAATTTATTGAAGTCAAAATTCGATCACCAAAATTTTGTTCAAATTATTTTATATTTCAATTTTATTTAAAACAATTTTTGTTTAAAAAAATAGAATCTGAAAAAAAAACACAATTACGTACAAATAGTTATAGTTATTAAAAAGAATTTTGAGAGTTCAAAATTTTGGACTTTTGGACCCAATTTTGGGTTTTTTTTCATAATTTTTGTATAATTGAATTTCATATTTTTATATTCTACGATTTTGTGCATTAGTGACTTTGTGAATTAATTTGATGGATATTGTTTTTGATTGCGCTATCCTCGTTTTTTTTATATGAAAATGTGGCAACCCTGACAATGAATATACATGCAAACGAGAAGGGTAATTTTATGCGCGCACGTTTAACATGTACTGCGCAATTAGTTTTATCGCAATTTATTTCTTAAAAAATAAAAAAAACTTAACTCCATTCTCACAGTAGGAGCAGTGACGAGCGGGGGTAAGTTTTCTGCGCGTTTCTGTGCACTTTTGATTGGAAGTGCGAGTGACACGAGTTCTTTTGTTTTTTTTTTCCAAGCTCTGGGTATATCTGGACGTTCGTAAATCGTAATACACGGGTGTCTAAATACGACGTGTATCTTTTCTGGTTTTGTTCCTTCGTTGAAAAGTTTTATTCTTTTCATCGTTTAAAAACTTTAAACACTATGTATGTGAGTATGTATGAAACTGCAATAACACAGTTGTAAGACGTAAGTTCTGTAGATATGTATAGATATAGAGTATAGCGTATAGCGTACATTCAAAGAACACGTGCATTTTCTTTGGTGCATGCTCTTGTTGACCCCTATCGATATTTAAATAGAGGTTTTATTACTCGAATCAAGCTGTGGAACATGTGTGTCATTGAAGAGACTACTCTCTTGGGCTATTGGGTATAGAACAAGAACAGAGCGCTGAGCGGACTTGAGATTTGTTTGTGTAAAGTTTTTTTTTCGGTTCTTTATTTTGGGGTTAACCCAATGCTATAGGTGCCTTCTAGCTGGTGATTTATGAAGCTAACTAGATAGAGTAAAGTTTGTATTGGCTTGACTTTATATTAATGGTTTTGTCGTCCATAGTTGGATTGGCTCAAGATTCTAAAAGGTGTCTTGAGTTACCGTATCGAATTTCAAGGATTTTCTAATTGCTTCGGATTATCTGATTTTCTTGGTCGTTTATTCTTAATTTTCTTAGTAGAATAAAAATACAAGCAAAGCCATTGAGAGATGTGAATTATGGCCACATTGTTGTCATAGTTTGTTCTTTGGTTTAATATTTGTTTTGCCATCAGAAGCGTGGTCATTTGGTCAAACTAATGATCCAAAAATCAAAAATCTCCTGCATGAGCTTATAACTTATTACTTGGTCTTAACAAGAATGTTTCATGTTGCTGTAATTTTTATTTGATAATGTGGGGTTAGCTCAACTAGGGCTCTTGAAAAATATCAAAATTAAGGTAGATTTTATTTTAAATTTAAAGCACCATTTTGAAAAATCAGTGGAGTGCGGTGTTTTGTATATCGGTTATTTGTAGTAGAAATTTCTATAATTAGATCAATATATCGTTTTCGTGTAATTTAATAGGGTTAAATCCGAGTTTTTGACCATCCAGAGTTTCCAACATGTTGATTAATTTTTGTTTTGTTTTTTCTTTTTTTTTTTCTAAACTATTGGTGGTAGAGAAATGATCTTTTACCTGCACTCAATACATACATAGATTGATCAGGATTCAAGAAATTTCTGAATTAATCGAAAAAAAAATCGAAATAATCTAAAAATCCAGACATTAGATAAGTTTTTGAAATTAAGAAATTGTGAATGGTGTTTGATAGTAATACATTTTATATTGTTATAAAGAAGATAGAAAACTATGTAAGGGGTGCTATCTTAGAGGCAGAGAATTTTAATATAACACATATAAATACATATTTTAATATCCATGAAATTATTGGCCTTATTAATATGAGTTTAGTATGATTTCGGGCATGTAGCCGATGAGCACAAGTTTAAATGTTGAGCACAATGACGAATTGACACTGTCAAATTTCGATCAACATCAACACTAAGCTGCACATCGGCTATTGCTAATTCTGTGCGTATTGTACGACGTCTTACAGTATGCATATTATCGTTTTGAGTAAACGTGTTCCTAAAACGATCATTTGTTTTTTCGAATAAATAGCTCCGATGAACCAGTATGAGCACCATAAAATGCACGTAATATGTTTCTCGAATTGAACCATGTTATCTATACTATTATATAAAAGCGAAACCATTTAAAAGTTTGTAACGCACGATCTCAGAAAGTAGTCAACCGATTTATTTGAAATAAATTTTATTATTTTCTATATTGTTATAAGAGTGTTTATGACTATAATTTTTTTTCATTAATAATTTGTCAAACTTAAATATTATTAATTTTACATTTTTTGTCCATTTTTTTTTTTTCATTAGTTGACTTATACAACTACTCACATCTTAAAACCTATACAATAATTGACAAAGATTAGCATTGCTTCGTAAAGTCAATATTGTTGCGCAAATTTTAAGCCCAAAATCACTTCTTAGTTAAACATACAACCTGAGAAATAAATAAAAACAAATTATAAAATTATAAACTTTTTGAATTTATTTTATCCAGGAATTAGATTTCAGCACAATCGCGAGGTCGCTTCTTTGTTTCATGTCATTATCATTCCAACATTTTTAATTTTCTTTTCTTCCCGTTCCCATACTCTCTCTCTCTTAATATCTGTTCCATTCAATAGTGCATTTGAAAAAAAAATCGAACTCGAGATTTTGATCAAAAAGTTGACATTACGATGATAGCAAAGACGAATAAAGTGGGTCGGACGATTCCGTCTGTTTGTCTGTATGCCTGTATGTCCGTATGTCTGTATGTCTGTACCTCGATCTAGAGCCTAAGCCACTGAAGCTATTTTCTTCAAACTCGGTACTTAAGGGTCTTCGGTGATTCCCTAGAGGAGAAATTGAAATTTTTTTTAGCTCCAAAACTAACGGTATTATGATATTATGGACATTGGACATGGACTAAATTTTAGTCAAACAAAATTTTGGGGCAAAATGTTATTAACGGTACCTGTCATAGAACCGTTTTTTGATTTTTTGACTTTCTCATCAACAGCTCTAACGATTTTAACCAAAAATTTTCACCATGAGCCCCCTTAAGTTTAAAATAATATTGTATATAAAATTATTCGAAAAAAAAACTATTACTAAAATCTATATTACCTAATACTTAAAATTTGGCATCCCAAATTTTGTTCTCGAAAAATTTTAAGGAAATTTGTCATATAAAGAATTACTTAAATATTAAAAAGATTAATCAGACGGCAATTCCATACATTTGAACATTTTTATCTCATTAAATCCATGTTTTATAATTATAAAATGTATTTTAAATTCCAAAGTACATTTACATAAGAGCAAGTTCGTGCGATCCAGTCGTGCATTTTATTTTTTAACTTACTTGAATACACTCAATAGCATTTTGGTTGACAAAAATGGACATTCGATTGACTACAGTGCCGTGCACATGAACTATTCTTTAAAAGCGAGACCATTTTAAAGTTTGGGTTGAATGATCTCAGAAAGTAGTCAACCCGTTTATTTGAAATAAATTTTATTATTTTCTATATTGTTATATTTATAATACGCACAAACATGAACATATGAACAAGCTCTTTTTTTTCAAGTGTGAAAGAGAATGTAATTCGATACGGTATGTTATACATATAAACTAAAATTAATATTATTGTAGCAAATATGCTCAGTCCCGTTGAGAAATGTTTTCATATGCTAATATTGATATTAAGAAAATATTCGTAGTTACAATTTGCGAAGCAACGCGAGTACGGGTCGGCTAGTTCAAAATATATCTCAAGAATTTGGAAACATTGCTCCGACATGAGTCTATTCATGATGTATTGCTAAACCAAACTAACCTCACAACAACCGACAGCATTCAAATCCGCTGTCACTGTAAACAGTGTTGCCAATTTAAGGATCTCCGCTTCTAAAAAAATCTCTTTTTTATTATGTTTTCGACAGACGTAATTTTTGAGTACATGTGGAATGAAATTTTTTAATATACCTAGCACGATTTTTTTTAGCGATATCGTGTTATTTTTTATGTTTAGCCCGAGTCAACTTCTGAAGAATCATTTTTATGCAATTGAAATCCTAAGTAACTTCAATTAATTGATTGAGTTATATTTACTCCAAGATTTACTGAATAGATATTATTGACAGGTGTGTTTTAAAATAAGTGATTAACAAAAAGACTACATCGATAGTGAATGAAAGATTTCCATAATTGCCGTTTTATTATAGGTTTAATCAAATGAGAATAACTATTATAATATACTAATTTTATGTAGGTAATTAAGGTTATTTAAATATTAAAACCCACAATTTATTTTAAAATATTTATAAAGTCCTTTAAAACCAGTTGCGAAGTGATGCATTAACAGTAAGTTAAATCAGAGTAAGAAGGTTTTTTTAATAGAAAATTAATTTTAACTTTTAGTTTTAAAAATTCTATTCAAATCGAATTGTAACTTTTTTGAAATTTTTCAATTTTTCACTATCAAAATCTAGATAGCGCCACTATATAAACTGCTCTTGCCAGGGTATCACATTTCGATAAATTGCTATAGATTTTTAACAAAAATTAATAAAATTCTATTAAAGTTAAAATCATCGAATACCTACTTTATTTTTTTTAGTATCGTGCTATTTACAAACTCCATAAAAGGTATGTTTACTTAGTGTTTGCACGAGCTGTTATTATTTTAGGTGTGTTCAGAAAGAATTTATTAAAAAAAATGCTTTAGTACGATACTAGTTAGAAAATGTTTAAAATTAAGAATGAATTAGTTAACTACTTTAAAATTAGCAAAGTATTAAATAGTGTCATACTAATACCTTAACCTGCTCGGAAAGTTCTTTGTGGTACATTCTATGGTAGACGACAGCGTGGTAGACCATGCTTGCGCTGGAGAGATGGCGTAGACCAGGACGCCCGAAGCCTTGGGGTGCGCAACTGGATGGCGTCGGCTAGAGACCGGGATAGGTGGAGAGACTTGTTGAAAGAGGCCAGGACCGGAACCCGGTTGTCGAGCCGATGATGATGATACTAATACCTTAATAATAGGCTGTTTAAAATTTTGCGACATTGATTTTTAAATTAAAATATTCATTTTTAATAAAAGCAAAAAGAACTTCGACCTATTTTTTTGGTTTGAAAGCAGCTACGAAACAGATCTTAATAGTTGCAGGACAGAATCTAAAAAAATCCTAGGCTATACTACAAATTTTAGGTGCAACCTCTTCCACTAATATTTTGGTCTAAAAAAAAATAATTTTAATATTGGTATATCTGAGTCCTTATCAAATGATTTCAACTCCCAAGCTAAAGTCTTACCATATTCATTAAAAAAAAATCTTAAACATGTTTTCAAAACGATAATGGAGTAAGAATTTGAACTGAACTGAATTTAAGAAAAAAATTGGATATTGACAAGGTCCTCACGAGGCAATTTTTGTGGACTAAAGGCCAATAAAAACTTTATTGAAAATTAAATTAAGTTTTTTATTTATTTTCACACTAAAATAGTTTAGAACAACCTACATGCTTCTGCGTACACTGTTCCATAACTGCTTGTATTTAACCTAAATATTTAAGTTCCATTTAAGCCCAAATATTTTGGTGAAATAAAAGAACTCATATCCGAGTGGATGTAGAGAAAATATTAGATTATAATCGTTTAAGTTGAACTTAAATATTAATGTTTTGTATCAGCTAGGTATATTCTCGTTTCTAAAAATGCACTGACTTAACCAATCACTCTAGTTTTACACGTAGTTTCAAGTATAGAGATTCTTTCTTGAGCCGAACTTCATAAATGTGGAATGTCTTATATATAACTTTATTGTTTTCTACCTCTTCCTGTTAAACTAAAAGAGTTATACGTAACATTTTTAAAATATTTGAAATTCGACCACTAAACTAACACTTTTTGATTATTTAAGTAAGAACTATTAATAAATGTAATTGTTATTTATCATTCCACTATTGTCCTCAAGGGTGTGCTGAAGGACACTTTGTTATTCTTTCTGTCAAAATTGGCAATGATGTTAACCGTTTTTAAAAAAAAATTTTCTGTTGGTTTCTTTTTTAGAAGAAAACTTATTTTTAAAAAATTCTGAAAACCCTAAGGCATTTTTATTATAATGTGGCAGATTTTAAGCTTTAATAAGTTCATATATATAAAATTCTTAAAACATTTTTAAGAAAACTTTAAGTTTTAAGTATCATTCAAATAAAAATTAAGTTTAAAAAAAATATGGAAGCCAAACAAAATTTCAATTCACAATACTATGCATACTTTTAAGGAGCTTAAGCAAAAAAATAAGGATCAAAATCATTTGTACCGTTTTTGAAAAAAAAGAAATCAAAAAATCAGGCTCACTTTTTTCGTCTTCTCAAGTAATGTCAAGTCTGATCAAAACCTAAAATTCGATTATTTTTACGAATGCATAACGTTCCATATAGTATTGTATGTAAATATCGTAAAAAGCATAACATGGAAGTCATAACAAATTCCTTTTTGAAATTTTCCGACTTTTTCTGCTATTTAATTTAAATTGTGACAGTTAGATTCTAATAGTCGTCTCAGTGGGTTCTTTAAATATGTTCTAATATTCTTAATAAAAGATCACGCATAACTATAACCTTTTGAGTTGCGTAAACCACTAGCGGAAACTATGGTTCAATCCATGTTGCCATTTGATTAACAGTAAAATACCCTTACATCTGGTCTTTCTCCCATAAATTACAATCAACAACGTTGATGGCCATTCATAATGATTCACAAGCAATTAAACCCACATTTTGAGTCAGCAAAAAAAAAAGAAAAACGAAACCAAAATTTAAATATCCACAAAATAATTCAAAATAACTCATTATTGTCACCCGCGTGGCTAACTTTATGATGCTGGTTCCTATAAGTCCACAGACCTTATGAATAAAAAAAAAAAATATTAATATGTTAATGTGCAGGACAAGTGTTGCGTTACGCATTCAATCAAGCATTCAACAGCACATTCCGTGCTCCCTTTTCAGCCCAAGTCACTGTCCAGTGAAACAACCACCTCGAACCTACTCTATCCCCGCAACCATTATTATCACCAGGGAAAGCAACAAACTTTTCTTCTTTTTTTGTTTCGATTTCCGTCGTCCATATAGCCATTCATGTGTAACTAATCAAGAAACGCGCAACACAAACGCACAAGTGTATTATTAAAATAATTATCAACGATTGTGTTGGATTCATTTTATGACCCATTATGACCACCAAGGGATTTACTAAATATTTTTATATATTTTTCCGTAGCTCTCCCCTCAAAAAAAAAAAAAAAAAAGTATCTATAATTCACTTTCATGTCCTTTAACACACATTATGGTTCTGTGAACAATGGAAAGAGGACATCCTAATGTCCTGTAGAGTCTTTATGCTATAGGTAGACTCAGACCTCTCGATGATTTGTTATAATATCGAGTGCATAGGATTTTGAGAACTTGTATAATGAATTATTAGACATACTTTTACTACTGAACCTGAACCCTCCTCCTGTCCTTTGTGCAGGAAGCACGAAAGTAGATCACGACATTCGTGTTCGTCCAGGGTTTAGGTTGCCTTCATGATGTACGTAACATCATTATAAGGGTCAATAGATGTGGGTTGTCTGTATAAATGTGTTGTAGAAAAAAAAAAGGTTGGTAGTGATTTTGTGGCACTTAATTGGTTTTTTTCTTCTTTGTTTTCGTCGGATAAAATATTATTTGTTTAAGGATAAAAGTGGATTTTATTTGACCCATTAATAAGGTCTCCAGGAGTTTTTGATGAATGGTAAGAGTTTGGGAGAAAATGAACTTTGATAATCCTAAGATTTATGGGGATAGTTTTGTTTGAAACAATTACATTTATGTAACAATTTTCAATTTTACCCTGAACATAATATTTTGATAGTCTGAACGGGGGTGTTTCCATAAATGAGTGTTTTGGAAGTAATTATTTCTCATAACCGATGTTTTGGAAAAAGTTAGTTTTTTTTATGGCAAAGTGGAAATGAATAAAATCCATTCTTTCGAAAAAAAATTAGGTTCTGGCTCTACAAAGTCTATCAGTTCCAAAATAAAGAGCAAAACATTTTACTGACATCTTTAACATCGAAATATATATTCTTATAGCCATGTTAACAGGCGCTGAATCAATGGATTGTACAAAATTTAGCATTATGTTGAATACATACAAAGTTCTTAAAAAGAGAACATAAGATAAATTCTAGCGGGTTCTATTCTTGCACAAGCACCACAAACATGCCTATGGGATATGGACCTCAGCTAAATGAACTCAATTATCAACTTCAGTGAAATCTTTTGAGTTACATGTGCAGGTTTTTAATCTTGCATATATGAAGAATCTAATCAATTTTGATTAAGAACAGTGAGTGCGAAGATCAAACAATCAAAATATGTTGCTTGCATTTTCATTTGATAGGGAAGACGAAAAATTGGGCCCTCTAATTTTTTAAGTCTGTCTATTCTGCTACAGCTTAGATAGTAAGACGGATGGACCGGATTTCTTCATACTTGATAAATGGCTTTTTTTGGTAATTTCCCCGGCATTTTTTCAAGTCCAAAAATAGTGGTATCTGCTGTACTATTTTTGTAAGCCATTTTAAAATTTTATTTTTCTCAAAAATGTTAACAAAAACTAAAAAAAATCATTAAATTATTATTAGCAAAATCTACATTTTGGTTAAAACTATTATTCCGAAAAATCAATGGCAACTCTCATAGAACCATATTTACTTGCGATACATGAGTACAATGGTATTATATGGGAAGTTCTACATTCGTAAAAAATGAACTCAAGACTTTAATCATACTTGACATTACTATGATACGGTCTATCAATTCGGGCTATTTGTCTGGCTGGCTCTCCGACTACAGTCTAAATGGATCGATCGATCTTCTTAAACTTTGTAGATGAAGTTTTTCATTACCCCCCCCCCCGGCCCGTTTTTTCTTATTTTTTTAAGACAAAAAATATATGTAGCTGCCTGCCATACAATTTTTTCGAAATGTTAGAAAATAGATTAAGAAAAAAAAATAAATTAAAAAGCTAGCCTATGGTAAAAAAAATCTAAAAAGTGATTATTAATGGTACCTCCCATAGAACCATTTTGTGTTTTCGATTTTCTCAAAAGCGATACAACTGATTTTTATATTATATTTTATGCTAAAGGTCTCAAAAAGTTTAAATGCTATTTTGAATTCAAAGTTTCCAAAAAACATTGTTTTACGATTTAAAAAAAAAATTAATTTTTATTTCGAAAACTCACTAATTCCAAAACAACGAGTTCGATTTTTCACCAGCGTAAAAACGTAAAAAAAGTCGAACCCGAAATTTTGATCAGACTTGAGATTACGATGATAGCGAAGAAGAAAAAAAGTGCGTCAGTTAATTAAGTCTGTCTGCTCAGTCATAGTCTAAACGGCTTGGCTGATTTTCTTTAAACTTGATAGATAGTATTTTGAAAATTTTCCCTCAAAAAAAAAAATTTAAGACCAAAAATAATAGTACCTGCTATACCAATTTTTTTTTCTCGAAATTTTATTTTTATTTCAAAAATAGTTTCACAGATTTTTTAAAAAATTCAAAAGTTTTTATTTAGTTGAAGATAAATAATGCTTGAAAAAAATTCCGAAAAATGAATATTAATACTCGTATGTAACACCGTCTTAGAACCATTTTTACTTGCGATATAGGTACTATAGGGCAAGTTCTGCATTTGGAAAAAAAATAGAACTCGAGATTTTGATCAAAGTTGACATTACGATGATAGCGAAGACGAAAAAAGTGGGTCCGGCAATTCCGTCTGTCTGTCTGTATGTCTGTATGTCTGTATGTCTGTATGTCTGTATGTCTGTATGTCTGTATGTCTGTATGTCTGTATGTCTGTACCTCTCACTACAGCCTAAACTACTGGAGGTATTTTCTTCAAACTCTTTACTTAAGGGTCTTCGGTGATTCCCTAGAGGAGAAATTGAAATTCTTTTTTTAGCTCCAAAACTAAGGGTACCCCCCATACACCCGTAATGCAAAATCTTATTTATCTCGAAAACGGCTCTAACGATTTTAATAAAAAAAATTAGGTGTGATATTATGGACATGTACTATATTTTGGTGAAAAAAAAATTTGGGGGGAAATGTTATTAGGGGTACCTGTCATAGAACGGTTTTTTTGATTTTCGAATTTCTCACCAACGGCTCTAACGATTTTAACCAAAATTTTTATGCAGGAGCTGCTTTGCATTTGAAAAAATATAAACTAAAAATTTTTTCGAAAAAATAGTTTTTGGATTTTTAAAAAAATAATAAAATTTTTTTTTTGAAAATTCAATATCTTGAAAACCGATACACGATTAAATTTTTAAATTACGTTTAAAAATGTATTTTATTAAATAATAACAATTTGCATATCAATTTTTTTTATAAAAATTTTAAGGAAAATTTAGTACACAAAAAACATGTTTCAGTGTGTCTGTATGTCTGTACCTCTCACTACAGCCTAAACCCCTAGACCTATTTCTTTCAATCTCGGTAGTTAAGGGTCTTCGGTGATTCCCTAGAGGAAAAATTGAATTTTTTTTTTTAACTCCAAAACTAAGGGTACCCCCCATACACCCGTAATGCAAAATCTTATTTATCTCGAAAACGGCTCTAACGATTTTGATAAAAAAAAATTAAGTGTGATATTATGGACATGGACTACATTTTGGTCAAAAAAAATTTTGGGGCAAAATGTTATTAGGGGTACCTGCCATAGACCGGTTTTTTTAATTTTCGACTCTCTCATTAACGGCTCTAAGGATTTTAACCCAACATTTTTAGCAGGAGTCCCCTTAAGTTTAAAATAATATTGTATATAAAAATATTCGAAAAAATATTTATTGGGTTTAAAAAAAAAAAAAAATTTTAAATCAATATTTTCAAAACCTATGAACGATTATTTTTTGAAATTATTTCCTAAAACCAATATTATTAAATACTTAAAATCCGCATCCCATATTTTTTTTTAGAAAAATTTTAGAGAAATTTCTTATATAAAAAATTTATTTAATAATAAAACGATTTTTTAAGGTTTATTTGCGTAAATTCATACTTTTCCGGAAACCAGACGGCAATTTTATGCATTTGAACATTATTATCTCATTAAATCCATGTTTTATATTTATATGTATCTTAAATTCCAAAGTACTTTTACATAAGAGCAAGTTCGTGCGATCCAGTCGTGCATTTTATTTTTTTCGTCTCTGATATAACGATACAACAAAAGTATGGACAGTAATGTGTATTCAAATTTTCAAACATTTTTTTTTTCAAAACTCAATATTTCAAAAACATCATTCTCAATTGGTTTAAAACTGGACAATTAAAAGTTTTTGGTATCGTATTCTATTTTATCTAAAAATAATAAACGGTACCCACCATACAAATTTTAAAAACGGTTTTCGAAAACCATATTTTTCTCTAAAACAGCACCTAGAATTTTTATAACGTTGTTAATTTTACTGACTGTACCTATAAAAGAACCAAAACGGATTTTAATGAAATTTTGTATAGAAAAGCTTCTAAAATTTTGAAAATTAATATTGCCTTTTAAAACTTAGAAAAAATTTTTTTTTAATTTTTGAAAAAAAGCAATTTTTTGGAAATTTCGATATCTCAAAAACTTGTCAATTTCTTAAAATGTATTCTTGCTTATTATTTATACAACGACTTATAATTTTTGTTCTTGTCTAAACTAATATTTGGTTCAGAAATCACATTTTAGGTTAAACTAATAAAAGAGTTGGTTTAGTCATTTAAAAAATGAATTTTATGGTTATGAACATTTGTCTCCTGTAACATTAATTTTTCGAGTTTTTAATCTTTTACATAAGAGCAAGTTCGTGGGATCCAGTCATGCATATTATTTTTTTTAACCTCAACTTAGTTAGACAGTCTTTTTGTTTCAAAAAGTCTACATATTGTGTTGACGGGAAATCCTGCCCAGAATGACGAATAAGTGCTATCTTTCGGAGAGCGCCAATTAGACATAAAGATCCCCAGCATAAAAATATATTTTTAATAAAAAAAACAGCAAAAAATAATAAAAATTAAAACTTATAACCAAAATATTCCTTTTTCATGGAAAATTTAACTTTTTCAAAATTTCAAAGCAAAACATTTCAACTTTTCATTTTTTTAATTCAAACAAATTGATTAAAATTCATTTTCATTTAATTAAAACAAAATTAATTAATATTTTAAATTTAACAACTTTTCTTTCTTCCATTTTTTTTTCAGGAACAGAGCTTTACTTGGCCAACCGTAGTCACAGTATTCGTTGTTGCCATGGGTTGTGGTTTTCTTGTTGCTCGATGACTTTAAAGTTTAATCGAAAGAATAAATTAACCGTATTACTAACCATCATTGGAAGCATAGATAACCATTCAGAAAATAATTAATTTGCTTTGAAAAATAAATTAAATTTTATTTAAGGAAAAAAAGTTAAATTTCATGGAAAGTAGAAGACAAGACTTCTTACTGAAATAGAATCAAGTTGTTTAATTTTTTTAACATCTGAATGATAAAACAAGCAACGCCACTAACACCATCAACAAAAAAAAAAAGACAAAAAAAGGAAAACAAAAAATTAATAACAATATCCTGCCTGTGAGCCCCCACCAACACAAAGGACTCCTACAAAATAACAAGTATTGAATTTTAAATTTTGTATTTATTTGTTTTTAAATTAACAATTAACAATAAATACAAAACAACAACAAAATACAAAACAACAAAAAACTCTTACGTACAAATAAAAAATAAACTAACAAAATAATAAACAAGCAACAAAAAAACATACAAAGTTTTAATATTTTATATGAATTTTTCGAATATTTTTCTTCTGCAAAAAAAAAACATAAACAAATAAAAGACAAATGCTTTTGAACTTGTTTTTTTGCGCAATAAAATAATAAAACAAATAAACACTAAAATAGAAAAATAAAATTAATTTTTTAGATGAATTTTTGTATTTTATATACTGCCATAAATAAAAAGAAGTTAGAAAATAAAAACAAAAACGAACATACTCAGTATTTCAATTCAATATATTTGTAAGAGTTTTATTTAAACAAAATAAAATAAAATGAAGTGTGGAAAATATTTTGTATTGATTTTACAATTTTATAATAATTAAAAACACAGTCTCAACCATGATAGCAATCGCTTCTTCATATAAATATAAATCTAAGTGTAATAAAAATAATCAAATTAAAAATAAAAAAATATCGAAAATATTCCAAAAATTTCGAAAACTTTTTGTAGGGTGAAACAACACAGTGTTAAGCTCGTGGAAGGTATTTGGATTTTATTTTTGTTTTTGTTTTACTTATGGCCTTTTTCCGTTGCAATTGTATATCTTCATATGAAATCACGAAGATCCTTCGAATATGGTGTGTGATTTATTTTTTTTTATTCTAACACGAATCGATATGACACATTTTTTGATTCTTTCCAATATCTTCCACAAGCGATCGTCCGTCAGTTATTGGGTTCGATCCATAAATCCGGTGTTATTCACCTTAAACCCAAAGCAATTGTGATTATACTTAAAAAAATCAATTAATATTGAAAAATCAATTATAAAAAAGTATTTTTGAAAATTAAATAAAAAAACATAAATGTTGGTGATATTTAAAATTTCACTTAACATTTTTAAAGTTAATAATACAAGAAAAAAAAAACATTTTTTGGTCATTTTTGACACGATGAGGTGCTAAGAAAAAAAATTTGAATTATTCCCTCAATTTGTTTTTTTTTTTTAATATATAATTTTTAACATTTATATTAAACTCGAATTAAATTAATTTTTGTCTGGTATTTTTTAATAGAGTAATTATTTTCAGTTTGTTATTATTATATTTGAATCTTCTCATTTTATATTCAATACATCATTTTCTATCATAAAATAATATTTTATCTTAAAAATTATTTGTAATTTAGTTTGAATTTATTTTTATGAAATTTAAAAAGTAAAAAAAAAATATTATATTTAAGAAAAAGAGAACAGAATATTATTTTTTTAGTTCATAACTTTATTATACATATTACAATATAATTTTATTTCAATTTACATTTTTTGAACGGCATATAGAAAAAGTGAAATAACTGCCATTGTGATGATTTTATTTTTTAAAGTTATAAAAAAAAATAAATATAGATGTTTTTTTTTAGTGTCACTGAATTGTAGAAAATTATCAATTATTTTTAAATGATGCTTTGTATAGATGAATTGAAAATTTATTTTTATTTTTGTTGATATCGATTCGAGTTTTCTTTTTAATTATAAAAAATAGTTTTAATTTTGAGTTAAATGTTAATTCTTATTCTTAAAGCACAAGGAGAGATAGATTTTTGTTTTAAGTTTATTTTGAAAATTTATGATTTTTTTTAATGTTGAAGATTTATTTCAAATGGAGTTGTTTTTATTTTGATTAAAAATTTGTATTCCTCCAATTGAAGTGAAGAAACATTCATTGATTTCAGAAAATTGTAAATGTATTTTAAGAAAATGAATTTTATATAAACTCTTTAATTTTTTTAGTTGGATAAAAGTTACCAATTTCTGATAATATAATTTGTTTACATTTTTAGATTTACATAAGAAATCAGTGAAAATATTTTAACCAAGGTCCTACGGTCTTAAATGCATATACATACTAGGTGTGCACTGTACATTGATCCCACTGTATAATTCTTTTTTACCATGAATGAAGTTAATAAATTGAACCTCTCTCAACTTTCGAGGGTAAAAATTTAGAAGGTCTCATCAACATTTGACGGTTATGTTTAGCTTCTAAATACTCCGGACTAGAAGTTAAAATTTTGTATTTAGTTGGTGCAGATGAGTGTCAGTTTTGAACATATTATAT
Organism: Chrysotoxum bicinctum; assembly: GCA_911387755.1. Lineage (NCBI taxonomy): Eukaryota > Metazoa > Arthropoda > Insecta > Diptera > Syrphidae > Chrysotoxum > Chrysotoxum bicinctum. Next base: position 30,245,486 of record OU426990.1, read on the forward strand.
AGGGAAGAATGGAGAGTCTTTTTCTTCTCAAAAACATACTGATATATTGGAATTTCTAGTCGGGTTTTTAACTGGCGAAATGGCGCTTTTATTATTTTGAAAAACGCGTTTTTATAAATATCTCGAAAACGGCTTCAAATAACTACACAAAAAGCTCGTTACCAATATTTTCTTGGAGTTTCTTATAGTAAATTTAAATTTCTTTTTTTTTTGTTCACATCTTCTTAAAAATTGTATATTTTAAAATTTGAAAACAAAAAGACCCTTTCAGTACCTCCGTCTTTCCGATGCCTATTCTTCAAATCAATTAAATCTAGTAACATTTTCAAAAGAAAAACTCATTCTGAAAGGTTCATGAGGGATATTTATAATTCCTACCAAAAGATGTGGACAAGATTCTGCTAAGACTAACCCGTTTTTTTAGAAAAATCTATGACCGAAAACGGCCGTTCCATTAGAAATGCAATTGCAAGATGTTCTAAAACACAAACTGCAAAAGTCAGCAGTTTGAAAACTCAAACAAATTTAGTATGCAAAAGCAATCAGCTCTATTACTAATTCCATCGTAATTGTAAAACTTGTTAAGAATCTAAAAAAAAAACCTATCACAGAATCTATCGTAGCTGAAAATATAATACAAAATGGCATTACGAACGGATTTGGTGATAGATTTTTTCGGTTTTCGTAAAAGTTTACGATTACGATGGAGTTCGTAAGAGACATGATTATTGTCGAAAAGCAGTTTTCTAAAGTCAAATGTTCGATAACATCATTGCCGGCGCAACTCTGAAGTAAAAAAATCGGGTTGACGACAAAAATATTCATAAGGCAGAGAGCGTTTTCGTAAATGTCGTAGTCGGTTGCATGAACATTGTTTGACATCGACCCAACGGATGTTCGATTGCATATTTGCGTCTAAAAATGACGATCATTCGAATCAAATTGACGTTTTTGGAAATAGTCTATTTCGTGTCTTTCAACAGGTCTAACAAAAATTTTTAAAAGGTAAGGAGGCTACTTATTTGAGCTAAGAACCAGGGCCCGAATCTAGTAGACTAAAGTGATCGCACAATAATTGTTTGTCGTTTTAACAATCAAATATTCGTCCCTAGCGAGGTATCCGTTCGGAGCGGAAAATTCTCCGATCTTGTACGATTCGGAGGATTTTTGCTTCGAGGTATTCTTCCGAACACCTGTTCGGAATTTTTCTCCGACATTATTTTAACGCACCCCCACCCGGTGAACTGAGTTGAAGTGCTTTATTTGTGAATTTTCTAACAGCTAAATGCAATTGTTTTTCCGATTTCGTCCGACACAAATTCATCGCAGAACAAATTACGCCAACGCATTTCTGCATTAATATTCTTTCCGATAAGATACCTATACCTCGAAAGCAATTTGAGCCTCCGACAAAACAATTTTCCGCTCCGAACGGATACCTCGGCTAGGGCCGATTGAGTTTTACTGGATATGGACCCAGGCATTTCTCAACTTACCTATTACCTTGGATTGAATCGGCTAGGCTGATAATTATTGTTAGTCTATTTTTCTTTTTACATACTAAAGCTTTTTCTAGCATCACATTTATAGGCAGAGACAGAAGTAGAAATTGTCAAAACGACAATACTTTAATTAAGGCATCGAGTGTTTGCCTTAGTCCTAAGCGATACTGACCCTTTTAATGCTAACTGCAACTTCTTAAGTTCATAAGAAGTGGTTTCTTTTTTTACCACGTAGGTGTTAAGCCTAATAGTACCCCTTGGCATAGAGGTCAGTGCGTTGGAAGGGGCCTTGGGTTCGATTCTCAGCCGCTACAAAAAAAGTTTTTCAGGAGTGTACTACCTCGAGGAATTGACATATCCTTGTCAGAAAATTGTTAATCTCCCTGCATTTTTCCAAACACGCACACAGAATTGGTTGAGAGTCAATAGGTTTAGACTCTGTGATCCGTCACGGCCTCTAATTTTTAGATGTTAAGCCTTTGTTCTGCATAATTTAAAGCCTGATAACTTGTCACTTGTGGAATCCAATTTTAAAATGGTAGAAATAATAATACGGCAATCATCTTAGGCTAAATTGTTGCTAGTTTACTTTGACAACCTTTATAGGGATAGATTCAAAATAAAACCATCTCCAGCAGCCTTGATGTTTATTTTAAGTATAATACTCCACCCTATGGGTAGGGATCAGCAGTACAAACACTTGATATATCCAAAAAACTGTGTGCCTCAAATTTGGACACCGTTGGAGAAACCCTGACTCAACGGGGCTGCAATCACAGTACTTCCAATATCAATGGAATTTACTTGTTGCATTTTCATTTTCTCTAAGGCGGCATGTGTGTTTTCAAACGCAACGCAGTTTTTGATTTTGGTGGGGCATAACATCCTATAATTATGGTTCTAGAACGCTTATAGCTACATATGTTTCTGACTTGTAGGCCTGAATTGTAGGCCTTTCTTGAATACCAACATAAAAAATTTATATTTTAAGAAATCACTGTTTTAATTTATCCAATAAATCTTGCTAAATAAACTCGAAACAAAAATCTATAAAAATACATTAAAAAATAGTTAAAATAGAAAACTTAAAATGTCCTTGTGCTCTAAGGATAACAAAGAACAGACTTTCAAATTGGTCTCAATAGAAATTTACTGTTCAGTAAAAAACAGAAATATAATTTAATATATTTCTTAAATTAAAAAAAAATATATAAATATTATATTTTTATTAATTATATATCATTTCCATTTTTCAATAGTAATGGCGCCAATATTAAATAATTGTTTCTGTTGACATTAAATATTTTCATTAGTTTTTTTATTTTTCTTAAAAATTAAATTTTGTTTTATTTTGTGTTTTTTTTAAATCCCATTTAAATTTGTAAATGTTTAATTTTTTTTTAATTTCGAATATATTTTTCCTGAATGTTTTGAAGGCTCATTGAAGCGTATTGTGATCATATTATTAAAACTTTTTGTTTTTGAAGAAAAGAAAAAAATCATTGTTAGAACTTGAAAAAAAATAAACCATTTTTTTTGGAACGAGAAAAGACCAAAGTATGATTACAAAAACTAAATTTTAAATAAAACATTTTTTGCTACTAAAATTGTACATAAAAAAGCTTCACTAAAAAAACTCACTCAAAAATTCATATTCCATTCAAATTTATCAAAAAAAAAATACACTACATAAATAGAACAAAAATTTGTCAAACGAAAAAAAAAACTAATTGAAAATATTTAAAGTACGAAATCAATTTTTAATAAAACAGAAAATAAAAAGAAATTATATAAGAAATACAACTTTTTTGTTATATACGAAATGAAAAAAATAATAATATATAAAAATTCTAATCGATATTAAAACAATTCCCAAAAAAATGTTGATCTCAAACTTTTTTTAAAAATAAAACACAAATTTATACAAATAAATAAAAAAATAAATAAATAGAAGATATATTATATGTTTACACAAAGCAAATTAAAAAAAAAAAAAAACAAAACAAATAAATCCGTATGAAATGTTTTCATAAAAAAAAAAAATAAAAACACAAAAATCACACTAAAAGTGTTGATTTTGGGGTTGTACATATTTTTTCTAATTTTTAAATAAAATAAGTTTAGTTAAGAAATTGGTTTCAGAAAAATATAAGAACAAAATAGCTAAATATGGTCTTTTGAATTAAATAAATGCAATTATAACTCTTGTTGTTCTTTTGTAAATTTTATTCATTTGACTAAGAAATAATATTTGAATTGACAAATATTGTTGTTTAGTTGCAATAGTTTTCAAATGATCTCGAATTTGGCTCTCTTAAACAAAAATTAAATAAAATTTTTGAAAAATAAAAAAAAAAATATTTAACTAAAGGTTGAAAGAGCATTTTTATTTAGAAAAAAAGGGAAATTATTATTTATACAAACAAAAAAATAATTCCGCTTGTTGCAATCGAAGAATTGTTTTTTGGTCTCATAAAGGTTTGCATCGACAAATTGTACAAATTTCACAAAAATAAATACAAAATATACAAAAAAATAAAGACTAAAATGCATAATTCATCCAGTATAATAAAATTATTATAAAATTTAATATGCCATTTGCTGCATTTTATTTGTATGTGTAAATACACTTTTACATTTATACAAAAGAATATATATATATATATTATAATAGATAAGTAAATTAGTTTAATTTTTTGTTCGTATGTTTAAAGTTTGATGTTAGGATTAAAGAACTCCTTTGAGAATCCATCAACTTGTCAATTTACGAATAATGGCATTTTTTTGTAAATGCAGCCAATATTTTTTTGTCTTCTGTACTTTTTTTTTATTTGTTTGTAAGTAAATCAATTTGTAAATTTTTTTTGAATAGAACAAGAGAAGTAAATTCTTTTGATTTTTTTTAAATACAATTTTTTATTATAAGAGTATAATTTTTGTTGAATATTTGAATGTTGTAAACATAGTTGATAAGATTTTTTTTATATAAAAAATATATATATTAAATATTGCAGTTATGCATTATTATTGATGAAGGAATATATATGCGGTTGCAGTATAAATTGATTTATGCACTTTTATAAACATAATTATGATCTCATGAATGTTCATATATATTAAAAAAAAATATAAATATTATTCATGCATTTTTAAATTGGATGTTTTATTGACGGCTTGGACTTGTGTATCATGTTTTGGAAACTGTGATATTTTTGGGAAGTTTTTTTTCTGGTTTTAGAAGCAACAGGTGAAAAAAGTAAGTAATTACCCTTAAAGTTCGTTAATGCAATACAATAGAATACACTCCAGATTCGCCTTTAGAGCAAACATGAGCACTTTTTAAATCATCGAACAAATGCCACAAAAGGTCTGCTTACTTAGTGTTTTGCACGAACTGTCATTGTTTTAGGTGTGTTCAGAAGCAATTTATTATGAAATTTGTGTTAGTACGATACTAGTTGTAAAATTTTTAAAATTAAGAATGAGTTAGTAAACTACTTTATAGTTAACAAATTGTTAAGTAGTTTTATACTAAAACCTTAATAATAAGCTGTTTAAAATTTTGCACCTATGTGTTTGTCCTTATTATTGTAAAAATGCAGTCACAGCACTGGAAATAGTTTTCTTTTTCTGTTTTATAAAAATTATTAAATATTCGCCAGTTTCTTAACCATACATGAATATAAGCTATGTATATCTGCTAGCTCTTAGTTCCTTAAGAACACCTTAAGCAAATATTTTGCTGTCAGGAGCTATTTCAAAGGTTACAGTATCAAAATACATGTATGCTTTCTGACAGCTGATAAAAACATTATTATGAAGTATATTTACCGAGCAGAAAGCTCTTAATCGTAACAGAGTTAAAGATTGTTAAGAAACTCCATTATAAAGATAAATTTTTAAATTCCTTCACCAAGAGCTGCAAATGTTTTGAAATAGAGCTGGGGCCTTGAATTTAACTCTCTCACAATTCTTGAAGAACTTTTAAATAACATTTAGCTCCAACGATGTTACTTGGGAAAAATCTACTATAGAACAAAACATGATACTTCTTAAAAATTTGTAACTTTAAAGTAGTTTTCTGACTCAATTGATTAAAAGCTCAAATGACGCCAACTAAAAATGCGTTTCGCCCTGGTACGATAGTGTACTCATAAGTAAGATGCTGCCGTTCCCTTCTAAGACGCATACGTAAGACAGCATCTAACTGATGAGACCACTGTTAAGGTCATTTGAGCTTTCAATTGAAATAAATTCAATCATTTAACAGAAATAATTTTCTTATTTTATATACTCGTATCTTCGTAGTTTACTAACTTTGCTTAATTTTAAACATTTTATAATTAGGTAAGGCTATTTTTTTTAAATTGCTCTTGAGCACACCTAAAACAATGACAGTTCGTGCAAAAAAAAACTAAGTATAAATAGACCTCTTCTGACGTTTGTAAATGTCAAAGAGTTATATGAAGTTAGCACTATACTGAAAAACAAAATAAGTATTCGACGATTTTAACTTTTATAAAAGGGAAGAGAAAGTTGAAATTTGATTAAAATTTGAAAAATCGTTTTAACCTAGTTTATTCTATGTAAAACAGATTTTACATCGTACTAATTCAACTAAAATTTTACGCAATTAAATTTAAACATTACCGCATCAGTTTTCGAGTGATACGTGACTAAATTATGTGAGTTTGGCATTACCACTTACGTCATAGAGCAATCGATTACACTAATTTGACATTTTCATTCGATCACTGATGGGACTCACTCACTCCCAGTTTCAATTTTTTTCTTTTTAATTCTGTTTTGCTATATCTTTAAGACATAATCGGCCCTATCGAGGTAACCGTCGGAGCGGAATTCTCTCCGATTTCCTACGAATCGGAGACATTTTGCTTCGAGGTAGTTCCCCGATCAGCTGATCGGAAATACTATCCGAGGAAGTTTTCAACGCATGCCATTTGTATGCTTTGCTTTGCGATGAAGTACTTCTAATGGTTTTATTTTTCGCAGATACAAGTCCTCCGACAAGTTTTAGTTGCGGAAAAAGTTTTCTTTAAAGAAAAAGTTAGTTAAAATGAAATTAATAAAGAAATAAACTTTATTTGCGTTAACATGTTAACTATTTAGAATGTTAGAATGGACTTTTTGTTTTTAACAGAACGAAAACACAAGTTCACAACAATATGAGCTGATGGTGAATCTGCTGAATATCCTGATATTGCAAAAAATCACACATAAAGGACACCAGGAAGATCTGGCCAATCAGCTGAATTCATTGGAACCAAGACAAAGGGATGTTGGTTGATGGAAAAAAGTATGTTCGTGATATTTTGTTTTGTGCATTGATCCATTTGCATTGTAATTAAAGTACATATATTCAGCCCTATCAGGAGTTTCGCCCGAACAACCTTTCACCCGAAATATTTTTGTTCCCCCGGATTTTAAAAAGTAATCAGGAATTTCGCCCGAACAAGATTTCAAGATTGACAACCAGTAAGAATTAAATCAAGCGACGAATAAAAAAAAATTGATTTGGTTGATATTTTTATTTAAAAGAAAAAAGTTTAATCTACAAATATAATAAACTAAAAAAAATATTCTAAAGAAATTAAAACGCAAAGCATACCTATACATTTCTTGTTGCTTGAGGAAGAGGAAGAGGAAGATGTAATACTGCGTTGAAATATTCGGAGGCAGTTAAGAGACCATTCAAATCCGTTGCAGTTACCTGAACCATTGTAAGAATGAAATTATACATTCAACTTCTTTAATATCTAACTATAAATAATTTTCAGATTTCAACAGCTCTATAGAGTACCTATTTTAACCTGATGATAAAGAAATATTTCATTTATATTTCTTTACTTTCTTTTGTATTAAAATAAAGATATTTTAAGGGGTGGCCGTGGCGCGATGGATGTGTGCTCGCCTGTGAACCACATGATCACAGGTTCGATCCCTGCCGTCGTCTATGTCGTTTTAATTCCATTAACAACCTTCTAAAATTGTCATAAAATGGGTTGCTGGTTTACTCATTATATGTTGTTCAGGCATAACACTAGCTACATGTAATTGAGTTAAACTAGTATGCCCAACAAGGATGAACACGAATAAAATAATGTGAATTATAAGCGACATAGAAATAAGACACGGCATTCTCCGCTTTAGTTCAGACGCCATCCCTGGAGATAAAATATCTGAGACAACAACCTTCAGTCTCAGAACGTGCCACACATCTTTCCTATCCTTCTTTCTCTTCCTTAACTTCACGCCCGCGCTGTGTTCAAACATTTAAAGGGTAATCATAATCCCTTGAGCGCGTGTAGATTATAAAAAAAAAATTTACATGATTCCTCTTGTTATTTTTCCTATTCGCCTCCAAAAAAGAAGTGAACATTTTTAATGTAAATCGCGTTGCATTTCACCCGAACTGAATGCTCCTAATAAGGGGAATTTTTCAAACATGAAATTTTTTTTCGCCCGAAACTCAAAATAAGGAAAAAGAAAAAAGGGAAATTTTTCGGGTGGAATGACATTCGGGTGAAACTCCTGATAGGGCTGATTGCTTTCGTTTGGCAATGTTCTCCTATTTTCTTTATTTCTTGCCCTTAGCTCGTTGGATTCGGCATCCAAAAATAATACTAAATTATCCATTTCTTATTGTTATTGCTTGTATTAAGTCAAATACAGTTACTCCCAAAATTGAGCGTACACTCATATGAAAATAAGTAATTCGATACTTTTAATATTTCAGATGCAAAGTTTTTGGTAAATTCTTTTTAATTTCTTTTTTGTATTATATTTTCTTACGAATACATAATAAAACATTATTTAAACAATAAATAAAATGCAATATTAAAAAAAAACAATAATTATTGCATTATTTCATCGCACAAAATTGAGCGTACACCCTGCATTTCTGGCTTGTTAAAAAAAATGTACCGTAACTTTTACTTGTTTGTAAATTGAATTTGATTGCAGTGTCCGTGGCGAATTTCTCGTCACAAAAATTTATTCAATTCGTTTTTTTTTGTGAAAATGGCAGAAAAAAGAAAAGAGACCGACATTGCTACAAGACAATTAATTTTAAAATTGCATTTAAACAATAAATCTTTACGCGAAATTGGCGAAATCGTCGGGCGAACACATTCAACAGTGCAAAAAATAATAAACAAATATCGGTATGAAGGTACGATCCTAAACAAACCTGGAAGAGGACGAAAAAAAATTTTTTCTCAGCAAAATGAACGAGTAATTTTAAGAAAACTGAAACAAAACTCCAAAACGAGTGTACCAAAGCTGGCGGCCGAGATGGCGGCACTTATTGAAAGACCAGTTTCAACCGAAACTGTTCGTCGCGTTCTTCGAAAGAACGATGTAAATGGCAGAGTTGCTCGGAAAAAACCGCTTATTTCGAAAATTAATATGCGAAAACGTCTTGCGTTCGCTAAGGAGCACCTCAACAAACCCCAAAGTTTCTAGGACAGTGTTTTGTTCTCGGACGAAACCAAAATTAATTTATTTGGGTTTGACGGAAGGCAAATTGTTTGGAGAAAGCCCAATACGGAATTCAAAAAAGAGAATTTGCGTGCCACTGTTAAACATGGAGGATGTAATGTCATGTTATGGGGGTCTATGGCTGCAACTGGAACAGGAACCTTTGAATTCATTGACACCATTATGGACAAGTGGAAATTTCTGGGTATTCTCAAAAGAAATATGCATCAATCCGCAGAAAAATTGAATTTACCAGCCACATTTTACTTCCAACTAGAGCCTACGTTTTTGTACGTGTATTTAAGAAACACGTGTACACGGAATCCGTGTAGGAAATATATACCAATTTCAAATCCGTGTTCTTAAAACACGTGTAATTATTCACTTTATTATCCGTGTAAACGAATCCTTAGTACACGGATGAGGCTGAAATTATAATTGGTCTTTGATTTGCTATTTTATCTCACATTTGATACGTAATTATTAGCACTGTGCCAGATTCCACAATAGAGTACGAAAATTATTTGTCTGAGCCTCAATTAAGATTCGACTTAGACCCCTTTGAATGGTGGAAAACGCGAGCTTCTAAGAACCCAGGAACAGCAGAACTAGCAAAAAAGTGTTAAGCAATACCAGCTACATCAGCTAGCTCAGATCGGTCCTTTTCTACAGCGGGAAACATTGTTACCTCAAAAAAGAATTGCCTTTTATCTGAAAACGTTAATACTTTAGTTTTTTTTTTACCAAAATAGGGGACTTATTGAATAAAAAATTTTTCTTAATAATTTGTTAAGAACTATAATTATGTTCGTTTTAATTGCATTTTTATATTCTAGAAATGGTAACGGATATTTTAGTAACACGTATAATTAAATGCACGGATGCACGTGTATTTAATTATTACGTGTAATTAATAACACGTGTAATTATAATTACACGGATTCAAATCCCGGTCCAATAATTACACGTATATCCGTGTATTTCATTATCCGTGTAATAGAGAGCTCTACTTCCAACAAGATAACGACCCCAAACATACATCGTTTGTTGTGAAGGAATGGTTGCTGTACAATGCCAGAAACCAGCTCAAGACCCCACCTCAGTCACCGGACCTCAATCCCATTGAGCATTTGTGGGAAGAAATCAAGCGAAAGCTCCAGAACTGCAACCCAAGCAATAAAAACCAATTGAAAGCGAAGGTCACCGAAATTTGGGAGAATATACCCTCTTCTTTCACAAAAAAACTTGTCGAATCGATGCCGCGGCGATTACAGGCTGTGATAGCGGCTAAAGGTGGCCCTGCAAAATATTAATCTTTCAATTTTACGACAATTTAACATTTCTTCTTGCTTTGATCTCCAAGTGTACGCTTAATTTTGTGCCATGTATTTGAAGAATTTTTGAGTTTTTTAATTGTTATTCTGTTTTGTTAATTGTTTTTACAGTTTTTTCTCTTGTTTATATAACTTTAAATATTAAATAAAAGAAAATTGAAAAAAAGTTACCAAAAACATTGCATTTTAATCATTCAAAAAAGCAAAACACTTTTTTCTTTGTAGGTGTACGCTCAATTTTGAGAGTAACTGTAAGTAAATAATATTGTTTTTGAAAACTTTTTTTTTTCAATTTATTATTTTTTTGACACTACAAAAAAACATATGTTTGGAAATAGGGAGGGGACTTTATTCGATAGTTTTGATTTCAAAATCAGTGCTTCTAATTACATTTCTTAAAAACGCTAGTGCGTTATTATTGAAAAAATTACTTTTTATAAACAATGAATTACACTTTCTAACCGATTTTTCATAGTTTAAAATGCTTATGGTGTTTATTTTATAAAAAAAAACTAGCAGACCCGTGCTCGCGTTGTTTCGCAAATTGTAACTACGAATATTTTTTTAATATTAATATTAGCATATGAAAACATTTCTCAATAGGAGTGAGCGTATTTTCTACAATAATATCAATTTTAGTTTATATGTATATACTTAGCGTATCTAATTAGATTCTCTTTCACACTTAAAAAACAAAGAGATTGCTCATGTTTGTGCATATTATAAATATAACAATATAGAAAATAATAAAATGTATTTCAAATAAATCGGTTGACTACTTTCTGAGATCATTCAACCCAAACTTTAAAATGGTTTCGCTTTTATATAATAGTACAGATTTATCGAAAATATATCGTATTTTCGATATATCGGTTAATTTGCACATCTCTGTCTAAAATTTATATCCATCGCAATGCGTTGCTGCATTTCTGTAAAATTTCTTTCGATGAAAGCTACTTCGAACCGAAATTGAACTTCCGACGAAGGATGCGTTGCGGAGAAAGTTCTGCTCCGACGGTTACCTTGATAGGGCCGAATGGTTTACAGTACTGTATAAGCCCAACCCTGTGCCAAAAATAGGTCATAGATCATATAATTAAAAGTTTAAAAATTAATTTCAATTAATAGATGGTGAAAAAGTAAGTAATCATATCTCTGAACTGCTCACCGGTTTTTAATGATTTTTTTATAATTTTGTAAAACTCTGGAAAAAAAATCAACTGTTGCAACTTTTTATTTTTTCATATAAAACAAAGGAGGTTATGCACCTCTCAGAAAACACTTTTTAAATAGGAGTCGATATATAAAAAATCTAATAAATCCGCGTTAGCAAAAAATATGTTTTTTAAATGATAATTAGGGATACTAGGTGTTAAATATTGAATAGCGTCAAACATGAATTTTTGAAAAGTGATAAAGTCTTATTTAAGAATCAATGGATTCTTAACTTCAGATTTAAAGGTACTTTATAGCAAGTTATGTATTCGTTAAGAAAAATCGAACTCTAGATTTTTATTAGACTTAATATTACGATGATAGGAAAGACGTAAAAAGTCGATCTTGTAATTCTGTCTGTCTTGTTGGTTGCAGCCTAAACGGCTCTGCCGATTTTCAATAAATTAATGAAGATATGAACATTATTGGACTTGAGGTCACTTGAGCTTTTTATTGATTTTCAGTAAACTAGATATTATTTTAAAATTTTTCCATCTAAAATTTGTTTTTCTTTTTTTTTAAGAATAAAAATAACTAAAACAGTTATACAAATTTAAAAAAAACCGATTTTGATAAATTTTATCCTAAGCCTCCTTAAAAGTAGTTTAAATAAAATTTGTTGTAACATTTTTCAAAAAAATTTATGTTTTACTAAATTCTTACGATCAATAATTGTGTAAAAAAATTTTGGAAACAAAGATATTTTTGGCAGTACCTTCCATAGAACCATTTTTTCGATTTTTCACAGAAAATACAGAATTATTGGCAAAAAACAAAGACCTTTTGTTGACGTTTGTGAATGTCAAAGAATCATATCAAATTAGCATGATACTTAACAATAAAATTATGATTTTAACTTTAAAAAAAAATGCTAAGCAAAGTATGATGCTAAAGTCGATTTAAATTTGGAAAGTCGTCGTTTTAACATAGTATCTTATCTTATATTATCATCTTAATAAACAAGTTTTAACATCCTACTAATACTGATAAGGTACTGCACTCTATGGATTTAAGGACTAGATGATAATTAGGACAGAAAAATAAATATTCGTTCTCTCGAGGTTTTATTTTATTCAGGAGATAATAATATGTACATATGTAGATCAAGTTTCCCAACTACGATATTTTAATCACCCGGGCATCAGTTGTCAAGGATCATTCAGAATTCATTGTCGACTTCAAATAAAAGTTTTAATATAAGATACCTAACCTGCAAGCATGTCATTCACCTCTTTTCATAATGCCATGCATAACATAACGTTCCATCGCACTAGCTTCACTGAATGTTTGTCATTTTGATATGAACGAAAATATAATAAAATATCATGTCAAGGATTTATATTAAATACGGTGAGTAATTTTCTTTAGCTTCGGTCGCCTCATAATCTGTCATTCATTCATCAGCCAACCGGACATGCCATCATGTTATAGACTCACATCCTTATTGTACCTATGTCCTTATATTAAATTGCATCATGGTCGTTATTTATTCGGTCTGATGTTGAGATACTTTTATCCATCCATGAATTCCTGTAAGAAATGTAATAAATATATCTTTGGGTTATTCATAATCGTAAAACATCCAATGCGGAAAACTTCTTGCACACAATTCATAATATTAAAAGGATGTTAGACATGTCCTTGGCAGTGGAAAAAGGAGTGCAAACATGACCACCGTATAATGATGACCAAAGGGCCGCCCCTTACGGTTCGTTTATTCAGCATCGTTTAAAAAGCCCTCTAGATAGTTATTTTATTATTAAAAAAGATGTCGTTTTGCTAACTTTTTGGGATACATATTTGCGTAGGACATGTGTTTATATGAATATCATATCAAAGTAATGAGGAATCCTTAATTATTATTATACCTTCCCAGCTCTATTTTATTGCTACTCTATAGTTGTTGTAAAAAGCATATTAATTACAAAACGTCGAGATAGATTTTTGCTTTAAAGAGCTATTTGCCTTTGCATACTCGTATCTATAGCTCACTGTAGCGCCACCTATTCAACTTGAAGTTGTTAAATAAATAATTAATTATTAATACTTCCACTATATGTCGACGACAACGACGCAATGCTGCAAGTCTGTCAGTTCTGCTATTATACGTGAAAACTTTACCCCCACCGAGCATATGTAAAAGCCGAACCGTTGCCTGCTGCTGGTGTATCTAATGAATTTTTAATGAGCATAACTTCGACGAGCTTCTACGTATATGATATTGAATTTGTTTGGTAATTATTTGATCATTTAATTAAACCATCAGGATGGCATGAAAGCTTGTGCGTATAGGCATTTGCATACGAGATTTTAATGTTTCTGCACCTGTAGCTAGATTTTGCCATACAAGGCGAAAACGAGTATAGTTAGGTGAATGCATTAATTTATTAATCGTGTGTCTTTAAGCTAAAGATATGCTGATTGAGTATTTTAAAACGTACTTATCCATATTTTGGTTTTACATATTTCCAAATGTGTATAGCTGAAGTTGAGATTTATTTGTCAAGGTCAATATGAAGAAATGTATTCAAGCTTAATTTTAATGTAAGACCAGAAGAGTAAAATTAAATCTTAACTTATAAAGCACATTTGTGAAAATTTCAATTGTTGCTAATCCTTTTTTTCATTTTAGCAGTGATCAACTTGCTATGATCCACAATCCACACGCCTCTACCGATGAAGATGAACAGTTTTATGATTTTCTTGAAGACTTAAATGCTAAAATTGGAAGATAGATATATTCAGCAGATTAGTTGGTAAGCTTAGAGCCCCCAGAAAACGACATTATATTACGGTTTTAGAAAAAACTCGTAAGACGCTTAGCACGGATTCACAAAGCAACCTGGTGCTTTCTAGACAGTACCACTAACCAAATCGACCAGAGCTAATCGATGTAAGGGCATGTACCTGACATCTTAAATGTGCGTATATTTCGAAGTGCTAAAGAAGACTCTGACGATTTTATAGTTTTTAGCGCGACCGTCGAACGAAAAAAAGTTGCGAACCACCTAGAAAAATCGTCGAACGCCAAATCGTATCTGGAATCTATAGAGAGAAAGTGAGCAAGTGCTCTCCGCTGAGCACAGACACCAAAACCAGAGAACATAACCTGTGGTATGAAGATCAATGCTTTCAACACGAAAAAGTGGCAGAAGATTCCCACATGTCAATAGCTGCAATGGAAAACAAGAGTATCGAGAGAAGAATATCGATCAACGATATATGAGGGGAAAATGACCTTGAGTGGCATCACAGCTTCAAAAAATGAAGCGTCTTGCGGTCGATCTAAACAACAACCGGATATTAAAAAAAAAAAAAAAGTATGCCAAGCAACTACTTATAGGGGTCTTATTGGCCCTCTCGACGATGGCCCCTTGATGGCCCCTCAGATATTCGATGAGATGAGTGTCCAATGGTTTTTTGGTTTTTCCCCATATATATAAAGACTATAGAAGATGAATAAAGTCGCTTCTGCAATGTATCTACAATGATTAGGGGGTGTGGAAGCGTAACGCCATTTTCCCCACTATCCTTCGATGTCCTGACGAAAATCCGACATCAAAGCTATCCCAGGCCAACGCACTTCGTGATAAGTCATCCGACGCCATCAATCCATCTACACGATGGGCCATAATAGTGAGCCATCAAGATGGCCCATCGAGTAGAGGCCATTAGAATCAAAAACTATGTTCTTCCAAACAGCATAGGTAACCAAGTTAACGAACCATGTTCTAACAAAATCAGGAAATAGAGCAGTAAAAAAATCCAATTTCATTTCGGATCGCAGCTATAAGGTCCAACAGCTTATTGAAAACCAAAGGCTAGTAACAACTCTCAACTATACCTTTATGCATTTGGTTGGCGGGAATGGAGAAGAAAGTAATTTTCATCATGAAAGATACTCTTAGAGGACTTTTCACTTCCTCATACAAATCTAGTACTAGAATTAATGGCTTTACTAGCCTGTTCTGGTGTGGATCTTGTTTGAGTACCTTGCATGCTTCGCTGATAGCCAGTAACTCAGCTTGAAAAAGTATTGCAAAGTCGGGTAGCCTGAACCACCTCAATATATCTAAAACCACAGAGAAGATTCCTGAGCTAACATCAGACTCCATCTTTGAGCCATCAGTGAAGATAGTTGTGTCGAAGTCTTTCGTCATGACGTCGCTCTACTTCATGGGAACATAACCTTAAAATCTTTACTGATGCCTATTTTTAAGGGTGGAGTGGTCAGTGGGCCACCATCAGACAACCGAGCCATACGTAAGGATCAGGGTCGCACGGCAGCTGTGTATGTCCACAAAATCATCTTAGATTGAGGACCCCACTTTTTATACCAAAGGTTTTACTACAGGCGTAGAATGCCTTGTTAACACTTTCTTCAATATTCTTATTCATTTTCAATTTCAACTTACGGTCTAGAATATTTTGCATTGGAAAATCCGAAAATGTTTGGTCGTTGAGTCAAGGTAGAGCGAAGGGATGTATCTTAGTTTTTGTATTAAATAGCATCAGTTCAGGTTTGATTAAGTTAACATCTAGTATACTCGTTGCCCATTAACTAACTTTTCTTAAAACTATTTCTGTGATTTCACTTAACACAGGGGTGAACTTTCCTGACACAAGCAGTACCAACCACCAATTCATCTGCATACGCAACCGCCTTTACTCAACATCTTTCCAACTTAACGAGATTTTGATTCATGACTAGAAGCCATAGAAGAAGGGACAGAACTCCGCCCCGGGGTGTTCCTCTCCTAATGTACCTAGAATCCTTCTGTCTCTGAGCATGGATACAATTCACTTTCTGATGTCTTCTTCTATACCAAACTCAATTACTGATTCCAGAATTGACTTGGTAAGGATCTTGTTGAAAGCCCCTTCTACATCTAAGAAGGTAGCGAGGGTATCTTCTTTAAATGTAATAGTTTTCTCAATTGTCGCACTACCTCATGAATGGCCGTTTCTGTGGATTTACTTTTAAGGTATGCATGTTCAGAGTTTTGAAGAGGACATCCGTTAAGAATGTCATTAATATGAATATCGAGAATGCACTCAAAGGTTTTAAGAACAAAAGAAGTCAGACTAATTGTACGGAAATCCTTCGCTGATTCATGGCTTCACCTACCGACTTTTGTTTTAAGAAGGGCATCCTTGGAAAATTATTTCTAGCCATGAAATTAACACATCTTGCGTTTTTTGTAGCATAATGGGCAGTATACCATCCATACCTGGTGACTTATATAGAGAGAGAATTAATTGCCCATACAATTATCTCTTTTGTTGATTTGCCCGGCAGTAGCCACTATCGGTAATCGAGAATCGAAACCAAGTGCCTCTACATGATTGTCCAAAACACTCACTATTATGGCAAAGGGTACTTCATTTATAAGGATACAATCATGGAGATGCACTACCATCTGATTTAGGAACAGTTAGAATGCATTGCAGGTGTTAACAGCGAGCGCACTAATTTATCCAACTATTGAACCATGTGGACAATATCTGAATAATTGATCATTCCCAACATTCACTAATAAAGTCCTTCATGAGTAAAGATCCGGAAAAACTTATTGGTTTTGCTTAAAGTAAATGAGGCTAAGATCAAGTTCATGCTAAGTTTCTTGAGTGCATGAACTTGGTCTCTCAAATCAATTAGGACAAAACATTAAAAAAAAGTTGATAGCAATTACATCGAAATAGCTAAAATTTTACCTCATTAGGGATCCCAAGAAGAATTACTTTTGGTAACCGATGATACAGTAAATTTGAGAACGTATATGAAAAACTGGGGTAGATTCGTCGGCAATAGAACGAAGTGGATTGGAGATTTCAGCTCATTTATAAAAATGTGGAAGAGAGTGGGACCCGAAACAGAGCCCTGGGGAATACCATCATTTATTTTGTGAAGATCAGACGGTTTCAAAACTATCTATTATAACATGTATTGACCGATCCAGAAAGTTGTTTTCAATCCAAGGAATAAGGGTTTCGTTGATATTAAATGCACGTATGGTTACATTATCAGAACACCCTCACATAACTTTGTAATAATTATAAACACCCATGATAATGAAGAAAGATACAAAGTATCTTTCAATACACATAGTAAAATATCTTTCAATAAAAATGGTATCTTTCTATAAACAAAATGTAATACTCACACAATGATTCATAATTTCATCTCATAGCAAATGATGAAATCTGATATTATAAATAAAAAACTGCATATCAACACATTTTGCTTTCAGTAACTTGTGTGCCCAAAGCATCTTTAAGAATTCCAATAAAATTCTTGTGTCAGCAATTTTAATAAGACAAAGAAAAGCAAACGATCTTCAGTCGAAGATAGATTTGCTATATAAACATTTTAAAAGTATAAAAAGGGTTTCATCGATGTTCATAGTTTAGTTCTCATCAGTTCTCATTAGTTTTCAGTTCTGAGTTCTCAGTTCTCATCAGTTCTCAGTTCTTAGTTCTCAACAGTAGTTCTTAATCTGCGTATAGCCCCGACCCAAGGTAAGGGATCTGAAGCTTTAATAAACTTAATTATTAAAATACAAATGGAGTTTTAATTTTTTTTGTGGTATTCTCTACAAAGAGAATACAAAAATATATTTTTTTTTATTAGTTTAAAACTAAAACTAAAACTGTATTTTCCATATACGAGTGCTTATCAAACCTTCGAATCATCAAGCGCAATAATTTTATTTGTAAACGTATTTACAACATAGTAAATATCTGTTCCACCCATCGGTAAGATATGTTATTACGAGTAGATCATCAGTTGGACGATTATTGCGAAACCGTATTTTCGGTCATTTAAAACTTGCTTTCGATTTTCGAGATATTTCTTGAGCTAAGCGATTCCGAATTCCGAAGGGGGAGAAAGGGTGAGTTTTCTTAGGAACAGGCTAGACAAATGCTGTTTCCATCTTCCAGAGAAGATTCTACAACAGTGGGAGCGTTGGGAAAGGGGTATACTATTAGGACTCCCGGATAGATTTATTTGTAATTTTTAGGTTTCTGAAAGATGTTCGATGCTGACAGATATCTAAAAGATATTCTCAGCCTTAAATTGTGTATAATATCAAGACACGACAATGATTAACTTTCAAACAAAATATGAGCCTTTGTATATCCTTTGAAGAGAGTAAATAGAACTATGAATACAAAATCCCAAGAAATAATTTGGTCAGTTGGTAAAAACGTGGTTGCAAAAACGTTTCCGTCAATCCGATTAAGAAATCTCCTTTGATTGGTGTTGCAATTGAAGCGTTTTGCACAACCGCTTGCCACAAACTACATACCTATTATCTTGAAATGCCACGTTGCTTGTTGATAATGTAATTTTGTCTTTAAAATGCCACGTGTCCTCCTCGCAAAGAGATTGCTCTTTGGAGGATTGACAATGCTCCCCGATGCCAAACAAAAATCCTTGAAATCCGACACACTTTCAGTATTGAAGTGTGCACGTGAATTGAACAATAGGTGGTCTACGAAGGGCGTAGATTATTACAATTTTATTAAATTCAATTGTAGAGCAATCTTTTGACGACAAAGCAAAAATACAAGAAAAAAAGTGAAAATCGGTGAGAGATTTTCCACCTTTTGTTTGGGTACGGAAATGTCAATTACTGCAACTAGAACTGACTCTTAATATAGAAAGAGCTTTTTGAACGACACGACGACAAAATACACACAGCTGGATACCGCAAACGGAAATAAAAGAACACAAATTAATAGCAACCATGTTTTTTCTATGCATTCAAATTATTTTCCATTTTCCAGGAAACTCATATTTTTTGTCTATTTTAGAATATTACCCTCGGGGTGTTAAAGAAAGCTAAAAAATATTTCGAAATTGGCAGGATAAATATGCGAAATGTAACGAATAAAAATTGCTTGTCTATTTTTTATCCTTCAGGACAACGAAAACATAAGGATAGTGTGTTGGATGGTGTGTGCTTGTGGAAGGGAAATTTACCTTTAGTGGAAAATAAAAATCAGTATTTACGCGAATGTTTTTCTAAATTTTTAATTAAAATTTATGTTTGCGCAGACATTCAGCTGTGTGGGAGCCTGCTTGGGTGTAACTTGTTTGCTATTGGATTCTTTTTCTTATTTGCAAGTACACATGGGTAAACAGGTTGGTAAGTTTGGTAGGTACGTCTAAGCCTGAAATGCACAGATGATTTTTTAAACCGATTTCTACAACAATAAAACGGTACTGCCTTCCTGGCAACAATTACTGTCATTTTATATTTTTTGTACTTTTATGTAATGTGTGTTGGTTTTAATTAAAAATTGGAATATGAGTTTTGCTTCCCTGTGATTCAGATAGCTGCTTACTTATGTAGATAAAAAGTCTTTTATATAAGTGTGAATAAAAGATTGTTTTGAAATCTAAGTACAGTTAACACAGATTTATTTGAACCGAATATGGACGTTGACGTATTGAAATTGGACGTTACTGAAAATCCATGTGCATATAAAATATTGATGATTGCACAAATCACAAAAATATTTCTTTTACCGAAAAACATTTTGGAAACACGACATTTCTGTGAATTTTGAATTTTTCATTAGCGAACTAACACATTCGACATACTATGGTTGGCGAACTTTACAATTCGAGTTCAAAATTTGATTGTTCAATAAAAATATCAAAAAATATATGACATCTAAGTCGAATCAAAGGTTTCGATTCGCCAACCGTAATACTAATTTCTGACACTCACATAATTATTTGTTCGACTCGCCAGCGGTAATAAGGGGGTTAATCAGTTTTGAATACAAATAAATTCGGCAACAGCTTGTAAGAAACCATGGCATATTGACTTAATTTCAGCCATTCCTGTAGGAGCACGCAGGACCTTCAAATTTTGTTGGTGAGTCCGAATGCGGCTAAGATGAACCTTTATGTGTTTTACGTGAACACCTGTCTTTACGACTTAATTCCACGGCGGGCTTACCCACATAGGTGTCGGATTGAGCGCCGACCATGAGCTCTGATATAGCCGAAGCCATAACAGTAGCAATGCTGTGACATATTGCAGCATGTGCAGTGCACACCTCTTGCTGAGGCAAGAATTAAAGCACGCTTGAAAACCATATGATACCATGATACTCCCACTAGGGGGCCTACCTCATAGATAGCTTAAGTAAAGACGCGTTCTTATGACGCTTGTTAGTACTTTTTATTTCCCACTATCTCCCATGGTGCCAGAATATAGCTTACGGTGGAGCTTCGCAAGCGTGAGGTCACTTACAGATGAGTTACTGCAAAACTTAGGGCCTGTCAACCCTAATACACACACCCAGCAATCGATCGAAGTAGTAACCAACAACTAGGAGTGTGCACCCTTTTATTAGTCTTTATTCGCCTTACAGCAAATTAGGAACGATAGTCTTATAAGCAATCTTCTTAATCTTAAAGATTGTTGATTTTAACATCATATCCAAGATTGCTAAAACCAAAACATCGAGTAAAAGAGAACACTATCTCAATTACTTTACTTTACGTTTTGGCCGTGACCTCCCTGGTCACATCGCTCAAGATTTCTATAAGTAGAGCCAGGGATCCGTTGCTCAGATACCTGAGATATGATATAGCACTAGGTTTTTTCGGATACAGATTGAGCTACAACTAGTAACCTTAATTTTTCGATTAGTCTTTATTCGCACTGAACTAGGAATGATAGTCCTAAGCAATCTTACTAAAAATCAGTTCCATAGATTTCTATACTCTGTTCAACAAAAATTGTCAGTACATGCCTTATGGGAGAGCTTTGTCCAAAGCAGTGGCGCCTGATGCTCCCTCACTACACTGCGTTGGGAAAAATGCCACTTAAAAAAGAGCAAGCCACTGGCTTTCCTTAAAGAATTGCTGTTGTAATTGTTGTACACCCCAACACGACCATTGTATCCCACTGCTGAAAGGAAGGGATACTGTCAAGTGAATACGATCCTGGGCTTGTTATCTACATCAAAATAGAGTTACCATTATTATTCTCAATCTCAATTACAAGGAAGGAGCTTATTCAGTGCATTTTATTAAGGAGCTTTTGGGATTTAAAGCTTTTGAGAACAAATGTTTTGAAGTTGAGTATGTTGAGTGTTGGCGATTTATAATGTAAACTAGGGAAACCCTGTGAGAGCTTTAAAAGGCGACACACTTATGCAAGTCAATAAAGCCAGAGTGAGAGGCAAGTCTCGTGTCTTCCTCCCAAGAGTTGGTACCCCTGGAAAAGCATTTTTTTGGCATACAAAAAATTAGAAAATGGTGTTCAGCTATAGAAGATTTAATTTATAAGTCTGCAAATAAGAGAAATGTTAATTTGAAAAGTTTGCAAATAATTTTGTATATAATAATTAATA
The DNA here is from genome assembly GCA_911387755.1 of Chrysotoxum bicinctum. Classification (NCBI taxonomy): domain Eukaryota; kingdom Metazoa; phylum Arthropoda; class Insecta; order Diptera; family Syrphidae; genus Chrysotoxum; species Chrysotoxum bicinctum. Next base: position 30,267,417 of record OU426990.1, read on the forward strand.
ATAATTATTCACTAGGTCCTGTTTCTTAACGAGCTTTTACCCCTCAATTTTTACTTGCGACAATAGGAACTAACTACATGGTGGCGTAATCATCTAATTTTGTTTTTCAATTACTTTTTTAGTAAATAAAAACAATGAATTTGAGTGATGAAAATTTTTATTTGGACCCTTAAATTTTTTTCTTTTTCGTGGAAAAGATGATATTCGTATTGTGGCTGCCGCCAGTGTTGATACACATTTGTGCCAATTTTATGACATTTTCGACGACTTTCCGCAAGATTTCCGCAATTGAAGATTTAGCTTTTTAGAGTAACCATAAAGTTGGAAATGCGATTTTCGACAAAAAATCGTTTTTTCACTAAAATTCGCTGTAGGATCGGCCTGGTGATGTCTAATTGCGTGACTCATCGTCTGGTTGATGTTTTTTCGTTCTCTAGCGACATGGCTACGGCTTGCATATCTCCTGTGGTTCTAGTCTGTTCGAGTCGAGTAGCTAAGCGCCGGAATGTTTGCCCGGTTGACAAACATTCACATCATAAGGCAATCGACGTGTGCTAATACCACCGCACGATTATTGGTCAAAAAAATCGGTTGGGTAGAAAAAAAGAGGGGTCTCGCAATTCTGTTGGTGTGTATGTATGTCTGTCTGTCTGACTATATGTCTGTACCCCGACCTGCAGACTAAAGTATTGGAGATTTTGTTCTTCAAACTCGGTACTTCGGTCTTCAGTTCCCTAGAAAGAAAATTGAAATTTGTTTATTACCTCCAAAATGAACAGAACCTGCCATACAGCCGTTATGCAAAATCTTATTTATCTCGAAAATGGCTTTAACGATTTTGATTTTGTACGCATGGACTTCACAATTTCACATTGGTCAAAAAAATTAAAAAAAAAACTCTTAACGGTAAGCAGACTCCTTAAAATTTTAAATAGTAACGTATGTATATTCTAATTTTCAAAAAAAAAAAAAATAATTTTCACATATAAAAATCGAATTGAAAACTCACTGCATATTTTTAATTAAAACACTCGTTTTTTTTTAATTTTGACAATTAAGAAATATTGTTTTTAAGATGTGGAAAAAATTGAATGTTTATAAAAATTGTTTCTCGTACATAATTTTAAAGATCTATAATTTCATAAAAATAATTTAAATTAAGACATTACTGTTTATAACTACTACATAATAATAATAATAATTGAAAAAAAATCAAAACGGGTTTTATTTTTTTGAAATTTCAATTTCATGTGGACAATACATATATAAATAAACATACATACATACATATATGTAAATACAATATTTTCTTTAGAAATCACATGGCAATCTGTTTGTTTTTTTTTTCTTTTAAAGAGTTGGTTTAGCCTGTAAAAAATTAATTTTTTGCTTATGAACATTTTTCTCTAATAACATTTAACTTTATAGTTCTATGCCTTTTACATGACATATTTGTCAATAATAAGCATACAATTTACTTGCAATTTTGATAGAATAAAATTCAAAAATATAAAAATAAAAATAACTTTTTGTTCAACTTATTTACACCCGCTCACCGTTCATGTACATAATTTTAATACTCGAACAATTCTGAAAGCTCATTATACCTAATAAATATTCACACGGGTTTTTTAATTTTTTTAACGTCTGTTAAATTTAGTGAGATAAAAAGACAAATCAGAATAATAACCGAGCATATTGATTAAAAGTTTTTACTAAATCCAATATCTCTTTTTAAAATCTGCGAAACTGTCTCACTTTGAAAAAAAATTTTGTTTCTTTTTTTGTTCTAGAAATGAAAGAAGAAATATGTTTGACGGAAGGAAAATCGACTCAGTGAGAACCACTTTCTCCATCTTCTTTGCCATATTAATGTCAAGTCTAATCAAAATCGCGAGTTCGTACGTTAAGAAATAATTAGGAAACACAACGGCTCGTAAGGAACTTGAACATAGTGACTTACAATTCTCAGCAAAGCCTCGGATTCAGGAATCGAATGGAAATATAATTTTCTTTAAGGCTGAGAAGTACTTTACGCAAATCGCGCTTAATTTTATCTCCCACATCTTTCTCCAAACATCAGCTAAAATCCAAGCTAAATTTTGACATAAGAACTTTATGGAGAATATGTCACAGAAAACAGCTGTTCTCTAAATGAAATTTTTTCAAAGATTTAAAAGAATTTGGTTTAAAGTATGATTTTTTAAGAATTATGAATGAGAACGAATAAGAATTATGAATTATGAGTGATTTTTGCTGTGGAAAATCTTGTAAGTCTTCCGTGACCAAATATTTTTCTAAATATTATTCCATTTCAAATTGAAATAATTGAAATTTAGCTCGAGAATAAATATGCGAGACAATTATTACGTGCGCTAAATTTTGACAGATAAGTTATGTACAGTTCGAAGATAAATTTTGATTTTTTAGCTGGAGCAGCGTACCTCTTTGCTAAAACGCTTTACATAATATTTGCTTGGCTAAATTTTGGAGAGAATTTTGTATGGAATATAAAATTTACGTACTAGGCTTATAGACATAACAATCTAATCAACTTCCCAATATGCCAAGGGTACGTTACTATCATTCAAACAGTTTAATATTTATTTCCTTTTAAAACCATCCAAAAATGTACATATTTTTAATTTAATGCTTCGTTTCTTCGAAAATAACAAAATTATGTTTTATTTAGCAATAAAATAACAATTAAAATAAAATACCATCATATAAATTAAATATATCAACAAAATTGTAAGATTCTTTAAAATGTACCTAATTTTTAAGCCCGACTTATATTACAAATAGATATTCGTTCTTCATCACAGAATGTCCTATTAAGGAACCTAAAATAAACCTAGATCAAGATTTAAGAATAATTAGTATTTTTCATATAGTTTGATGCTTTAAAACTTTATACTTATTATATTCTTAAAAATATTTTTTTTGCTAGAAAAATCTTGCGACCTATCAATGAATTCTTATTCACAAAAAACTTACTTTCTTTGGTCACTGAGCAACAAAAACAATGTTTATGTTTATGTTTTTGGCAGCCAGAATAATAAACCCAATCAGTCGTTAATCAGTCCTTAGAGTTACCAATTAAATTAAGTCTTGGTAAGCAGAGCAAAGTAGTATTTTCTTTATTTACAATCAACCCACCCCATTGTGATAGAAAATAAAATCCCTCCTAATTTAATAGAATATACAACAAACTTGTTAGAGGTTACCCCAGAGTAGTACAAGAGTCTTCCTACCCCTAACCATTATTGAATATTTTTGTTCAGGTTTGCTTATGTGCACCACACGTAAACCTTCACTAGAGCGTAATGAATCCGCATGCACGCCTAATCTGTCCCAAAACGAGCATACAAGAGGTGGAGGATTTGAGCACCCGCATAACCCATGAGTGCGTTTATGTCCATCACCATCGTTTTCTTTGTTATAAATTTTCGCCGCTGCCGCACAAAACTTGATAACAATAAATCCTAATCGCCAGGAGTCTTGTAATAACCTAATTTACTTAGACCCGCCATGTCCTCTGTGACGTGGCTGTGACATGCATGCATTATTACTCTCTGTGTCATATAAATACCGAGAAAGGTTGTCGTTAACGTCTCGAATTTCAATAACACAGTCGTTTACTGCTATTATTTTGCTTTTCGTCTTCTATAATAATTTCCCGGGAAAATTACTCTCTGACATGCAATTCAGAATTGAAACCGAAATCTCAATTATTATTATATCCTTATGTTTTGCGCACCAAGAAGATCGACATAACACCACCGTCCATGGCCAGTGAGACACCCCTTCCTGTGGCTTAGCTCAAAGGTCCTGTCTCCTGGCCTTCTTAGGTTGGATTGAAATACTCACTACTTACAGTTTAATGAGAATCCGAGCGCCGTCGATGGTCGGATCGTCAACTATTGTAAGTGAAACCACATTGAAATTATTAGTTATTAATAATTTTCGAATTCACCCGCAAGGCTTTGTGTTAAGGACCCGATACCCGATTACATGCAACAATCATACAAAATTCATGTCGGAAATGTCGACGCTATGCGTATGACATGTCAACTGCGAAAAATAAAACAAATCTGTCAATCAAAGGAGCATAATTTGACACCCATTTAGAAGGGATTTGTGCTCGACAAAGAAGTGGATGTGGTTGCTTGAAATGCTATAGAGGATTGTAACTCCCTTTGATGTGAATAGGTCTCTTTTTTTTTGCGGGGGTTTTATGTAAATCCTGGTTAAATTAAACGAATATTGCTGAGCAGCCATTGATACGGATATTTTGCTAATATGACATGTACCGTGGCAGATCTAATGGCCTGTTATCCTTTTTATTCCAATATCTAATGTTTTTTTTTGCTGAGAATGGGATGTTTCGAGTGTGGGAAAAGGGATAAGTCCTTTGGCAGAAAACATCAACTGGAAATAAATTGCCTTAGGCCAACAAATGATGGGTATACCTGTTTCATACGAAAAACTTCGATTTTGCAGATTTTCAATATCGAAATGGTTTTAAGTAAAATTTCAAATATTTGATTTAAATGTATCGAATTTATAATCAGCAAGAATCAAATATATACAAACATAATGTACAAGTACATATATAAATTAGATCAAAACAAATTTTAAGTTTATTTAAAGATTTATTATTTTTAGCATGGTGTCTTACAGTAACACCTTACACATAAAAAAATCATGAGTAATTGAAGTCATTCTAAGTGAAAAAAAAACATTTAAAATAAAATATTATCGTTTTCCTTTCGTTTGGGAGTTACATAATTTGGTGGGCCAAATACAAGTTTTTTTTTGAAACATGCAATAAAATGAACAAAATTTAATTTTTTTCGTATATTATGAGTTTATTAGTAAGAGCAAATATTCCCATTAATTATGGAACACAAAGCGTCGTTCAAGTGGCTGCCTCGGCTGGCTTCGCAGAAGCGCATTCTGTCCAAGACTTTGTTCATGATTTTGTGCTGTAGCTCACAGATTGCTTGGATGGTATTGGCCTTAAGGCTGAAAACACACCGGATAAAGCAAAACATGTATTTTTGTTTCGTGAAACAAGGGAACATTGTTTCTTATGAGACTTAACGACAGCATCTAACTGATGAGCCCACTGTCGTACCTAACGCACCTTGGAGTTGAGATCAGTTGAGCTTTTTAATTGAATTTAATTCAATCACTCCACTTAAACAGAAATAATTTTCATTTCTCTATTGGTAGAGAAGTTAATTTAAAAAAAAAAAAACCTTTCTTCCCGTTTTTAGAAAATTTTTATTAACATCTGTATTATAAATATTTACAAATTTACGACTAGATTAGATTTAAAACTACTTTTTGCAGGAGTGCCCAAGCAACCAATGGAACAAAACCGTCTAACGAGTCTTAAGATGGTTCTATATTTATATATTTTTAATTTTTATAAATTATAATAATATTAGCAAAAGTATTTTTTAAACATAAATTTTCTTCCCACTGGCATTGATGTAGTATTCGATTACTCCCTGTCCATTTGTAACATACACATTTCCCGAAGTATCTTCTTCTGCATTTCCTTGATTTTGATTATAATCTTGCCTGTAATAGTTACTCGAAGCATATCGATTAAGGTCTCCCGGTCTCGGTTTGGTATAGTAATTTGAAGGCCTCCGAGTCGTTGTTGTCGTTGTTCTATAGTAGTTCTCTCGCTGCCTAAAACCCCGATTGGAATCGGAAGGACGATTAAGAATTTTTCCCACCCGAAAATATTCATCATTGTCGAATCGTAAATTTCCAGTTCCAGTTCGATCGGGAAAAATCATTTTCGTTCCATACGAAGGACGATAAGAATCTTTCTGTGAATCAATAAAGTTCACCCTCTTTCCCCTTCGATTGTCTCCTCCATTTTGCTCATCATCACCATTATCCCTATGAGGAGAACGAGTATTAGGGAATCGAAATTCCGATTGGAATTGTTGAGTCTCGTAATTGTCATTGCCATTCTCCGGGGGGAAACTTATTGGATTATCGTGTTGTACTTGTTCAGCATAGGCCAGGATATTGCTTTTATTGTTAAGTATTCGCCCCTCCACTTGTTCGTCATCAGGTTCTACTGTCGTGGAATTCGATTCAATTAAATCAGAATATTTTTCTGGGATTTCATCAACATCAATATCATCTTCGTCATCGTTCCGTCTTGTGGCCCCTTGTCCGTTCAAGAAGCCCGAAATGATGTTTCCAAAAAGACTTCCAATTCCATTCGTTACGGCATCACTCATAAAAGAATTCACGTTTCCTTGATTAGTGTTGGTCGTTGTCGTCGAGGCGGAGGATGTGGGACTAAGTCCTGTCAGGAAATTAAAAATTGATGGTTCTTGCGATTGTTGCTGGTACGATGGTGTGGTTGGTGGTTGAGTTGTGTCCTGATACTGAGTATCCTGGCTATCAGGTTCGTTGAAGAACTTAAAGAATCCTCCGCGATGGTTATTGAGATAATACAGAATGTCATCCTGTGGGAAGAGATGTCATGTATAAAATTTGAATGGAATTTTAAATTAAGTTAGAAATGCAAAGAAGAAAAAAAAATATTACCTCGTTTTGTGGACATTTGTTATAAGTTCGAGCACAACTGTATTCCCCACCACTGAGACCCAACAGCGCTGCACGACCGTAGATAAGTGCCGGCGAAAAAGAAGGTAATGATGCGACAAATCTAGAGGGAAATGTTTATTAGCAATTTGTATTTATGTATTTGATGAAAAAAAAATATTAAGAAGGACAGAATATTAAACGAATAAATTCGATATACAAAGACAAAGAAAAGGGATAAAATAGCAAACTTTGATATTCGAGTATATTGAATATGTATATTATTTGCTCTCAGTTTTTAAATTTTGTATTCTACTGTTTACAAGAAACTAATTTTTGTTATTTCCACAAACACTAAAAGACATACAACACGTTTTAAGTTTTACTCGAAATTTTTAAATCATGGAGTATTAAAAAAAATAGTTTTTATATATATTTTAAGTCAACCTTTTAGAAAATTTCTAAGACTACATAGTAATAGATTTTTTAAACTTGGGAACATGAGGTTTCTGAGCTGTACCTTCAAAATTAGTAAAAACATTGTTCATCTTCATTTATTCAAAAGTTTTATTTTTACTTTTACAATTTAATTAAATTAATTTAAAATTGGTGTACTATAATTTTTTCATATAATAAATAATAATAAATAATTCATTTTTTATTCAACTTCCACTTACATGCTAGTTACAATTTTATATAAAAAATAAATTAAAAAAAAAAAAATTTAAGTGCAAGAGAATAAGCTCTGGTCATTCTATAACTTAAGAAAGTTAGAGTTGAACGACCTCAAAAATGTTTTGGTCAACAAAAGAATAACTGACGTGGGGTACTTTCAGTTGTTCTTTTTTATATTATTATTTTTATTTCTTACTACTGTTTAATTTAAGAAAAAAAAGAGATTATTTTTAATTTAAAGAAACATTAAATAAACATTAAAAGCAAAAAAGAATAGAAAAAACGTAGTTATAAAAAAATCAAATCGTTTCGTATGTATTCAAGTACTGAATTTATAGACTAATTCTATTTCAATCAAGTTCTTAGTGAAAAGCCAATCTCTGATTTTGATCAAGAAAGAATGAAAGTTAAAGGTTGTTCTTATTGAAATGGCAAGATTATTGAAGACAGTTGACGATGTCATTAAATAAAAATTCATAAAATGTGTTTTGTGTGGAACTGGAACATTAACAAGTGCTAAATTATTAACTCGTAAGTTGTATATTGAAGAGTTTCTAGATGGAATATTACCACTTTGTTTATAAAATTCTTTTAAAACTTTAAAAATGTAAAGGTGACGTAATGGTAGTATTCTTAGCTCACCAAAAAGAGGCCAGCTTTCAGTGCGTTGATTTTTTTTTACAAATTATACGGATTATAATGCTTTTGTGCAGTCAAGAGTGATTTAAAAGTATTCCTATACGCACCTCCCCAACACACTATCCCATATTGCAATTTAGATTGAGTAAGTCCGTAGTAGATCATCGTTAGAACTTTTTTTGAGCAGAATGGTTGTAACAGATACATCTTTCTTGTTATCAGATTCATGTACGTTCTAAGTGATTGTATATGAACTTTCCAGTTAAGGTTGCAGTCGATGAGAACTCCTAAGTACTTATAGTGATTAACAAAGCTCAATTGGAAAACAGTTAGTTGAGCACAGATTTTGTATTGAAAAATTATTTTTACCACACACGTGCAAAGGTAAAGAGAACTTTTGACAATCATGGGAATGGAAAAGAGCTTCAAACTCCCTAGGGAAATCACCCGATAGCTTAAAACACATAATTTTAGTTTTCTCACTTATAATAAATCTATGGTAAGCAAACCAAACTCTAAGAAGCAGTAAATCTTTACTTATGTTAGCAAAACATTCGAAAAAAGAAGATTCGGTATAAGTGAAAGCTATATCATCTGCGAAGGCTGTACGATTTCCAGAGAAATTTTGGTGGAAGAGTGAGTTAATTTAAATTAAGAATAAAGTTGAACCCAATACAGAGCCCTGGGGAACACCATTTTTTAGCATTAATACATTACTAAATATTCCATTAACTAACACACTTTGTTCCCTCCCGATCAAATACGATTTTAGCCATTCATAAAATATACCTCTAAAACCAGCATTGTATAACTTGCTTAACAGAATTTCATGATCGACTAAGTCAAACGCCTTGGTCATGTCAATAAACTAAACAATGCCATCGTTGATTGACTTTCATTTATTCCTTTATAGAGATCACAACATACTTTTAGGATTGCATCTTCAGTGGATTTACCTGATCTGAAACCAAATTGAGCATCCGAAAAAAAATTTGTTTTTTCAAGAAATGAAAGCATTCTTGTTTTAATTAATTTTTCAAAATTTTTTGAAAACGCAGGAAGCAATGAGATAGGCCTATAATCGGCTACATTTTTACGGTTGCCTTTTTAAAAAAGTGGAATAACCTCAGCTCTTTTCAATTAATTTGGAAACTTTCCCATATTAACACTTAGGTTAAAAATATAACATAAAACATCCACAATTTCCCATGATATTTTTTTAAGCATAATAGCAGATATACCATCACTGCTACAAGAATTTTTATTTTGCAGACTTTGAATTAATTTACATATTTCTCCAGGCGAGAACTCTTCAAAACGAAAACTATTCCCTTGAGGTGTTTCTTTATTTAGAATGCTTTCAATAGTGCAGTTACAGCTATGGTGAAGAGGAATAGGGGGCTTAATAGCTTCAGTAATACTGACAAAATAATCGTTAAAACTACTAGCTATTAGTCAGAAGTAAGATGATTATTCGTTAAGATATTAGAAATATTATTAGATTTATTTTGCTTTCCTAAAATACAATTTACAACTTTCCATTCATTTTTAGTGTTTCCCTTAAAACGATTCAAGCGGTTGGTATAATATAAATTGCGTGACTCAGCAGTTAGATTTTTAACTCTTTTGCAAAGCTTAGTGTAATATTTTTTTAGATTTGAGTTTTGTGGATGGTTTTTGCACCTTAAAGCAAAACTGATTTTTAGTTTTATTAGCTTTAACAACCTCGGAGTCATCCAAGGTTTCAAAAAATTTGTTCTGCTTGTATTATTTAAATGGCTCTTTGAACTTTCAATGTGTGTATTCAGAATAGAAACAAATTTATCATAAGCCTCAAAAAGATCGCTCAAAGAAAACACAGTTTCCCAGAACTCATACCTTAGTTTTTCACGCAGTATATTAAAATCTAAAACAAATTTTGGTCTTTCTATCTGGTTTAGTGGAGTATTATCAATTTAATTTACATTTAAAGCACATAAATGATGATCAGTTATTTTAAGATCGTGCACCTCACTTTTAAACACTGATTTGTTATTTTTATTAAAACGAACAAAAATATGATCTTTGCAACTTGAACTTGTGCTTGTTACACGAGTTGGAACATTTATAACACTCTTTAAACCAAATGAAGACACAAAAACATATAATTATAAGTGTCATTATCATTTTCATCCAATAGATCAATATTTATGTCACCCATAACTATTAAGTTTTTATCTTTGGTAGTATTTAAAACCTCATAAAACTCTTCAATATAACTGTTTTTGCTAAAATTTTGAATGCGATAGATACAAAGCAGTACATACCAATCATTCTGATATAAAAAGTTCATTCATAATAATGTTTTACATATTTTTTATGTATGTATTTAAAATATTATTTAATATTATTTGGTTCTAAAAAATAATTCTTTATGCAATCTTGATACCATAATAATCTACCGAATTTTCCCCTTACTCTGGCGCATAAAACAGGTTGATTTTGACCAATGGCCTTGTTTATTTTGGGCAGTGGGGGTTTCTGGTTTATTGCAATAGAACTTTGACTTAATAAAACACCATAAGAAGGTTCAAACCACACAAGCTCAATCGCCAATTCAGATCGCCTCCGCGTGAGATAATCATGCTCGCAAATCGCTCGTGCAAAATGTCCATTCTGGCATGGGCTGTGTGGTACATAGCGCCAGCTTCTTGAAACCATATGCCATTTCCTGCTATTTCAATTTGCAAACAAATAAGACGAATTTTCATGGACACCTCATTTCTCTCTCAACAAACACTTGCGAGCATGTGAATCGTATGAATGTTATTAAAAAAAACTGTTCACAAGGAAAAATGATTTTTTTAAATTCTTTTAGTAGTAAGAGATAAAAACAGAATGCTATGCAAATATGAATTTATGCAAGACCAAAAATTATTAGTTGTTGTAGTGGTTCCTTAAAAAACTAAGCTTTTATGTACAAAATTTTTAAAACATTTTTAAGAAAAAATTTTGGTACGCCAACTTTAAGTTTTTATTATTGTACGAATGAGAATTAAATTTCCAAGAAAAATATTAAGCCTTTTTTAAGATATCGAATTTTCCAAAAAAAAAAAATAACTTTTTTTCCGAAAATTGAAAAATAATTTTTTTTTTTAGTTTTGGAATGCGATGTTTTTTAAACTTTTTAGGAGCTTCTTTATAAAATAATTTCAGTCAGTTATGCCGATAATGAGAAATTCAAAATTCGAAAAAATCGTTCTATGGCAGGTACAGTCAGTAATATGTATCTTGTTTTCAAAAATTTTTTTATTAAATTATAGATCGTAAGAATTAATCGAAAGAAAAAAATTTTAGCGAAATTCTCGGAACCGTTTTCGAGAAAAATACGATTTTTGAAAACCATTTTTTAACATTTGTATGAAGGGTACCGTTCGTTATTTTTAGGAAAAATAATTTCTTTTTTCTCATATCTTGTAGATTGTATTAAGAAACTTTCATTTATCAGTTCTTAAAAAATAAAATGCACGACTGGATCGCACGAACTTGCTCTTATGTAAAAGTACTTTGGAATTTATGATACATTTTATAAATATAAAACATGGATTTAATGAGATAATAATGTTCAAATGCATAAAATTGCCGTCTGGTTTCCGGAAAAGTATGAATTTATGCAAATAAACCTTACAAAATCGTTTTATTATTAAATAAATTTTTTATATAAGAAATTTCTCTAAAGTTTTTCAAGAAAAAAATGTGGGATGCGAATTTTAAGTTTTTAATAATATTGGTTTTAAGAAATAATTTCAAAAAATAATCGTTCATAGGTTTTGAAGATATTGATTTAAAATTTTTTTTTTTTTTTTTAAAACCCAACAAATATTTTTTCGAATATTCTTATATACAATATTATTTTAAACTTAAGGGGACTCCTGCTAAAAATTTTGGGTTAAAATCCTTAGAGCCGTTAATGAGAAAGTCGAAAATCAAAAAAACGGGTCTATGACTGGTACCCCTAATAACATTTTGCCCCAAAATTTTTTTTGACCAAAATGTAGTCCATGTCCATAATATCACACCTAATTTTTTTAATCAAAATCGTTAGAGCCGTTTTCGAGATAAATAAGATTTTGCATTACGAGTGTATGGGGGGTACCCTTAGTTTTGGAGCTAAAAAAAAAATTTCAATTTTTCCTCTAGGGAATCACCGAAGACCCTTAACTACCGAGTTTGAAGAAAATACGTCCGGTAGGTTAGGCTGTACTTCGAGGTACAGACATACAGACATACAGACAGACAGACGGAATTGTCAGACCCACTTTTTTCGTCTTCGCTATCATCGTAATGTCAACTTTGATCAAAATCTCGAGTTCGATTTTTTTTCCAAATGCAGAACTTGCCCTATAGTACCTATATCGCAAGTAAAAATTGAAATTTTTTTTAAAAATCCAAAAAAAAATTTGTTTGAAAATTCGAATAATAATAATGGAACTGCTGAGGAGCCTTAACATGAAAAAAAAAATTAACATCTTTTCATTTATTAGCTAGGTTTAACTAAATGAAATTTAATATTAGATTTTCTTAAATAAAATTTAATTTGTTTTTAAATCGAACAAAAACAAAAATTTGACTATAAAATACAATTTAAACTTTTATCGGCCTTAAAGCATAAAAATTGATCAAAATCAGTGTTACCGTTTATTTTTTTAGTAAATCGAAAACACTAGATAATAGTTTTATGAGAGGCTCACAACCATTTTCGGAAATTTTTTTAAATGAATTTTTTTTTCCAAATCCGTGGAACAGTTTTTGAAAAAAAATATCTTCTCGTATTTGATTTAAAAAAAATTTTTAGGCAGGTAACCTTATTTTTGGTTTAAACAATAAACACTATTTGTCAAGTATATACAAATTTATTTATTTATTTATTTTAGCTTAATACAAGCGTGCACTAAAATCTAAACTTAAATCTAAACTTGAATTTTTTTTTTTTTTTTTAATTTTTATTTTATTATTAGTCTGGGCCCGTAGGCCCACCCACCAGTTTTAAACAAAAAAAAAAACTTTAAAAAACTTAAAAAAAAGAAAAAAATTGAAGATGAAGTGGGCTTTGAATTGAGAGCGGTTAAGAACTAGAAGAGAGTGTTTAAACATAGTGGAGGGATTGTGTGGTTAAGGTTGGGAATATAGCAAGATTTTGAGAGAGTGTTTGGAGGTGTGAAAGTCGAAAGAATTCTGCATAATGTTGGAGGAACGAAGCATGCGTGTTAATGGTTCATTACTACCATAATTAGTTCGTTGAAAATTGACATCAAAGAGGGACACCAATCAAAGATTTCTAGGGTTAGTATGCAATGAGATTTTTTGGAGAAGTGTAGGACAATCAATATTACCGGCTAAAATTTGATGAATGAATACAATGTCGGCTACTTTGCGACGTTTATCAAGAGGTTGCAGATTAATAAGTTGAAGACGATCAGCAAAGGGTGGGAGGTGAAACGAATCAAGCCAGGGAAGCCCGCGAAGTGCAAATCGAAGGAATCTTCGTTGAACGGCTTCGATACGAAGGGAATGGGTATTGTAACAGGGTGACCAAACCTGGCTGGCATATTCAAGAAAGGGCCTAACAAATGTGAGGTAAAGGGATTTTGTAACGTAGGGGTCTGACAATTCTTTTGACCAGCGCTTAACGAAGCCAAGTGCAGAGTTAGCTCTATTAATAGATGTGGTAATGTGAGATCTAAAATTAAGTTCTATATCACAAAGAATACCTAAATCACATAGTGAGTCAACTACTGTGACTGTCTCATTGTTAATAAAGTATGTTCGAGGAGGGAGAGTACTAGTCGTAGTCGAACAGATTGACAGATAGACAGAATTGCGAGATCCATTTTGTGTCACAGAAACAGTATGACCCCAAAATTATTTACTATGACTTATATAACTCGTTGATATAACACAAAATTGGCTTTTGGATTCCATTGATTCTCCATACAAACTTGTTTAATATTTTGTACTCATCAGATCAAGAATTGATATTTTTGGCGATTTTTCATCTTAGCTTTAAGTTATAATCAATACTTTTTGATTAAACAAAAATATACAGAAACCCACAAACTTTGGCGCCACCTATCTTCCTTGTCACTAACTACATTTTTCCTACCACGATTTTTCGAATTGAATAGGTTTTTTTAAGAAGGGTTAAATTTGCTGTGGGTTACTACAATTTTATATGATGAAGTCCCTATATTTTGTTTAGTCCGACTTTACCCACTATAAGTCCTCACATAAGATTAAAAGTTTAATCACTATGCTGTACAATATTAATCCTAGCATCACCTTGTAAACCAATTATACATTATATGAAATATTTTAATTTTAATTTTTTTTTGTAATAATAATAATTTCTAAACCTACATAACAACAGGTTTACAAAATAAATAATTAGCAAACTCATGCATTTTGTTTACCTTGTTAATACCGGCGATGTAATGAAGCCGGGCAATAACGCCCGGCGGGTGGGTGAGCCAAGCATTTGACACAGCACCTTGGGTACACATTGCAAATCGTCATTGTGTGCAATATTCTCCAATCCTCGAATGATTTGCATACTAAGAGGATGTCCGCCTGCAAACGGTCCTCCAATGCTGTTTAATAAGCTTCCCAAGGGATTAGCCGAACCCGTCGTCGTTGCCGCCGCCGATGTCGTTCCGAAACCACCACCGTTGCCGAAATTACCAAATTGATTCGCATACTGGGGTGGGTAAGTTGAAGGTCCAGACAGTGATGTTAGATCGTCATAAGGATAAGGCCCCGTTAAATGTCCGTCTTGATAAGGACTATAAGATGGTTCTGACCCAAGTGGGGGTGGTCGGGGCGGCGGAGTGGCTCTTCGTCGGCTGTAATTGGGTTGTCCGTTAAACAGATAATTACCGAAGGTCTGGGCATAGGTAGGCCTACGTTGAATTGGCTGATAGTCATGATGCTGTGGTGGAGAGGGATAATAAGGATTCTTGTTATTCAAATGCTGATGGTACAGCAGTGATGATGGTGATTGTTGATGGGAGAGATAGAAATCATTTGCATTCGTGACTTTAGGTGAGTCCCGTTGATGACCAAAGCCGGCAATTGCATTCGCATGTTGTTGATATGGATAATTATTGAGATTATTAGCGTTGTTGTTGGCCGAGTGTTCTCCCGTGTTTAAGGCTAAATTGTATGGATTTGCTCCTTCATTACTGTTTGCCACTTCTCGATTGTTTAGATAAGGATTCTGGTATCTAAATGATGATGGCAGCAGCTCATTTGGACTGTTTGTATTGTATTCGTGTTTGTCAGGAAATCGAAAACCTGTCGGTCCATTTGATGGCTGAAAACCTGAACTGTCGAAATTGTTTTGATGGAAGAACGACTGCCGAGCTTCGGGGGAATGAAAATGTCTTCTGAAAATAGAAAGAAAAGAAATATCTTCAAATGCATTGCAAGAAAAGTTCTATTTAAAAATATATGATAAAAAAATATTTGACTAAAAGCGCAGTAGCAGCTCTGTAAAAAGATATTTTGTATAAAGTTGAATTTTCCGAATTATTGAATATGTTAATCATCACCCAATATACTACTACAATCAGACTTTCTGACCAAGTCTTAACTACGTTTCAATCTGTTGAGTTGAAATGGATTTTGTTCAACTAAAGTGCAATCACCCTACGAAGTTGAATCAAAATATTTATATTCGGAATTTCTATCATACGTCAGTCAGAGTGCCTGTAATTAATAACATTTTAGATTGGGTTATACAAGTCGGGGAGAAAGTTTTAACCAAATGTTCTTTTTCTTGTGAATAAAAAACTGCGAAACAGTTTTTCGTGTTCTTTAAGAGTATATCAATTAATGTCTATTTTTACAAATGCCGCCATTTGTATAAATTAAAGCATCTCTCAATAAAGTGACAAGTTTTACTTTCTTATCACTTCACAGTTTTACAGATAGAGAATTCACCCCCTGGATTAGAAATGGTTTTATTCTCAGTGACATATTGTAGAAGAGGTCTTAGGTGTTGTTCCATTCATATGAACTCACATGTACATGGGAAGGCCATCCGTTGCAAGTAGGATCATAGACGAATTCTTTTTTGTTGGAATTTTTGCGGTTCTTTTCATATTGGTGCAATTGACTCTTGTATGTACATATCTCTATACCAGTGGCGTGGCGTCCATATAACACGATTCCTATCGTCTTCCCTTTTAAAAAATCCACAAATAACACAATCTACCAAATAAACATCGAATAACTTTAAGTTATCCTTTCTGCCTCTCGTTTGTATCTTATACTTTACTTTATCCAAACACATTCCACAATCCACAACCAACATTAATCAAGAGAGTCACAAAAATACTCTGACGTATACTTTTCAATCACCGTCTTATTTATTTGTGTTATATCCCTAGTTGATAGTTGATAGTTGATAGTTTATATTTTATCCTTTTTTCGCTTACACGCCAGGGATTTCGATGCCAGATCGAAATTTTTTGTTTGGGGTGCGTGTTTCACGTATCACATCACATCTAAATCCCCCTTTAAATATGGATTTAAAGATTTTGATCCCTGTCAGAAAAATAAATTTTTGTTGGGTGTAAAGGAACGCAAAATCTAGCGAGGGATCAAAATCTTCACACAGAAATTGATTTCTTATGTGTAAAGGAAATCAACATATAAGACACTTTAATAGAATCCTATTTAGAGTAGTGTTATGGTATAGGGCAACGATATTCAAAATGACTTGATACATCGCGGCTGTTATTAAATCTGAAATTAAAACAGAAATCATAGAAGCTCGGTTCGTGTCGATTATGATCGACGAAACATCAGATTTGAGTCATAGGGGACAACTGAGTGCCATATTTCGGTTCTTGTCTGAGAATGGAACACCAGACGTTAGGGCGAGTCTTAATGCAGATGAGTTGACCCATCATATATTTTATATTCTTGACACATATGATTGCAAGTAAAAGTTAATAGAACAATTCCTAGGAAGGTGCCGCAGTTATGTCCGACGAAGGGGGTGGTGTCTAAAAGGAGGTCCTTTTTTATTATGTTTCAAGCTCATTGTTGATTGAAATATTAATGTCTTGAAGTATAAAAAATATAGCTACAAAGTTTTTGCCAAGTCAATGTGGAATGCATTTGTAGATACCATATCCCTACTAGAAATGTTGGTTTTAAGGTTCTAAGATTTTTTTTTTCATTTTTACAGGTGACAAAATTTTATAACGGGTTCCCATTTAAAATTATCCACGCCACGCCACTGCTCTATACATGTGTTTATTGAAGCATAACGATTTATAATTGGGCAGCAAGAAACGTTGCCTAATTTGATTTCTGTTTTACAGAAAATCAATAATTTTTTGGATCTGATTAATAAAATTAGTATCCAGATTTGTGGCTTTGCTCTTGCGACTTATAGGCACTATATAAGGCAAGTTATGCATTCGTAAAAAAAAATTGAACTCGAGATTTTGATCAAAGTTGACGTTACGATGATATCGAAGACCAAAAATGTGGGTATCGCAATTCTGTCCGTCTGTCTGTCCGACTACAGCTAAACGGCTCGGTGGATTTTGATAATTTTTTTTATGTTAAGGTTCCCTAGCAGTTTCAATATTATTGTGTTTCAAATTTTCAAAAAAATTTTTGTTGGGTTTTAAAAAAAAACTTAAATTTTTTTTTTTCAAAAATCAATATTTCGAAAGCCGCATGCTCCATTTTTTTAAAACTTGATAAGTTAAAGTTTCTTAAAATAATCAAGAAGATATGAGAAAAAAAATTTATTTTGCCTAAAAATAACGGTTCTCTCCATACAAATGTTAAAAATGGTTTTCGAAAATCGTTTTTTTTCTCGAAAACGGTTCCAAAAATTTTGCTTTATGCGATGAGGAAAATTTTTGGATCAACGGGTATTTTAACAAGGAAGATCGCCTGATGAAGGACTAAGTATGCCAATCAACTAATTTGCAAAGTAGCCGCAAAAAATCAATATTTGGAAAGATTATGGGTCAAAGGCATCATCGTTCCCTGATTCTTTGAAAATGGCCATTTGTATACATATTTAGTGCGCACTAAAGGTAATAAATCTACGGCTACTTTTACTAACACAATTCGAGCTTTAAAGAAATAGGGAAGGACTAAATAGGAGGTATCGATGCACATTAGTTTTAAGGTTCTGAATATTGAAAATGTTGGGTCTAAGAAATGAATCTCTGTACTTGACAGTACGTCCAATGCTGGGTTTAATAGTAGATTGATGGTGGATAATTGATTCAAATTGCATGAAATGGATGCAATATGAGAGCAATATGTGGATTTAACAGTAGGATGCTACTTGCCATACATCTAATGGCACAATTAACAGTCCTTTCGAGCGCTTTGAGTTCATGATTATCTGACGCAGTGGTGCCGTGAACTGGAGATTTTGCTTCGTTATACTTTTTATTGTGTGGTTGTCTTAAGTCCCAGGTTAATGACAGTACGCAACAAACAACCTTAAAAGTCATCAGTCAAAACAATCCGTAGTGAATTCAGGTTGATCTTTCCACAAGCCCTCTTGAATACGTGCCACCAAGTGAAGCCACACGGCCACTTGTTTTATTGAATCTAAAAAACCCCTTTAGTTTTCTTTTCGTCCAAGCGCAGATATAGAGTATTTATTCAGTTTGCGAATAAGCCCTCTCTAAAGTCTTATTTTTTTTATTTATCTACATAAATATATGTAATTATAAAATGAAGGTAGGGGGTCAAGTTTCCCAAATCATTTTTCCCAAAATCCATGGCTCCAAACGGGATATTTTTCCCAATTTTTTTCCCAAAAAATTGGTGTCACAATACAATTTTTCCAATTTAGGATGAAATAGTGGATGCTTAGTCGCCGTTCTTTATTCAAAGAAAAAAATACTTCGCTCTTGAAAAGGTTGAATAACGAATGACCTTGGTAAACAATAACCTGTACCACATTAGCATTAAAAATGTTAGACACAAACAATAAACATATGGGTGATTCTACAAACGATGGAATTTTCGGTGGCCTAAGAAATATTTTAAAATCCCTTCAATTATTTTTATAAAATTAAATCTTGTTCATATCTACCTGGCCTAACAATATTATTAAGTTGACCTTATTTTATCTTGCTCAAAAAATTCTTTAAAGTGTCTGATTCTCAGTCCCCTGACGTGTCCCCAGTGCGTTTTCGCAAAGAAAAATTATTACCGTTCTCTTATTTCAGGTCTCATACTTAGATGAATTGCACCAAAGTTACAAAAAATAACACATCTTTGCCACGAAATAGATAAATATTTTTTAGTAATTTATTTTATTACAAAAAAAATTAATTAAACTTTGTCCCCCGCTTTTTGTATCAGTCCCCTGGCATATTGAAACAGTCGAAAAAATCAATAACTAGGATATCGATCGAATTTCCAGCACTGGAAATTTGAAGTACCAAATCTCCTTACAATAAAATTGTGGTGCAAATCGATTTTGTTTCTTATGTTAGTATTGTGACAAAGACATTTGTGCAAGAAGTCGTGGATTGTCCCTTTAGATTATCAGTCCTCTGGTGAGGTTTTACAAAACAAATTTGTATGTAAGAAGGCATATTTGTTAGAAGTATAGTATAGGTTTAATAAAACTGTAATATTATATATATATTTTTAATTTTTAAAGTAAAACTTTAATACCTTTTTTGCGCAAAAACCATGAAAAACCTCAGTCCCCTGGTTTATAAATGAGCAAATGATATTTTATTCAGAAACCTGAGAAATTTTTAGTTATATTGGACTTCGAACTTCATTGCGAAATATTTTTAAAATTTTTAAAAAGAATATAATTTATTTTAAATTGATTCTTAGAAAAAAAAAATATTTAATTATAACATATTATATTCTCTTAATAATATGCTAAATAATATTTATTTACCATGAATTTTTATTTTTATGAAGAATAATTAAATTTAATTTCTATATTTCAATGTGTACCCAAGAGAAAATAAGAAAAAAATAAAGATTTATTCAGTTTCCTTAAAAAAAAACTCAGTACCCTGAACATCCTTTTTCAAAAAATGTCCTTAAAATCGTCATTTTTTATTTTTTTAACTGACCGCTTTCAACAACGCCAAGGGACGTTCTAATGATCATCTAGAACAACTCTTACGACTTTTGGAATCCAAAAATGTCGTGCCGAAATTTGTATCATTTTATTCCATTGTTTGTAGAATCACCCATATACATATTAATTAAGGAATTATATAAATTTTCTGCATTCGTACAGTAGTACCTAGGTAATGTGAATTTTTCATAATGTATTAAATTTACATGTCTGAACATTTTAAAAGTGCAACTTTGGGCTACGTACATTATATTTAGTAGACATTGGATATAGGCCATAGGGTAAATTCAAAGTTTCTTTAAATCCAGATTCTGTAAATGCAAAAGAAACCTTGCATAAACCCAACCTCGCACCTACCCCAAATCCTATAGTGTGTCCAAGCAGGGGGGTTGCAGGGGGGGCAGCATGCCCCCCATACATATCTCACTGTTTATACGCTGTAATGCGTAAGCAAGCAAAAGAAACAAATATCCCATAAAAAAGTAGTTTTAGTTATTTTCAATTTTCTTAAAAACTAGACAGTATAAAATCATCTAGTTTTCAGTTTTTGAATAATAAGAAATTAGAGCAACTAATTTTAGGAAAAATAATAATATATGTATAATTTTTCAGTTTTGAAAAATTAAGCTTTAAACTTTTTTTATGTTTTTTTCCCAAAATTTGAGTTTAAAACTCGTTTTTTTCTTTCAAAAACTGTGCATAGATTTCACTTGATGTAAGAACTGTCTAATAGAATAGAGTATTGGCTTTAAAAAAAGGTATAATTCTTAATTGTAAGTATTACCGTTATTTTTTTGATATTTTTGTTTCCATTTTAGTGCCTTTTTTATAAAATTGCCCCTCCCGCCCAAACGGGGGGAGATAGACCCCCCTCTTGTAGTAAAAAATGCTTGTATTGAACTGTTCTACAAAAAACCGTTATAATTTCTTGGCGGCTAAGTTATCGTACTCTTGTCGTACTTTACATTTTACCTATATTCTTCTTAATTTTCAATATATTAATACCTATGTAATAAATTAAATTATTCATTTTGTAAAAAATTAACATTGGGAACATTACTATTGGAAAAACTTGGCATTGGGACAAAAATAATGATTGGAAACCATTGCCTTCGGAATAACAAAAATTGGGAAATTACATTTTGGGAAAAATGGACATTGGGACACACGGATTGGGAATTTTGTCCTACAAAATTAAGTATATTTAAAACTTGTGTAAATAAAAACTAAATTTCTAGAATTTTACGTCTATTGCAAAATAATCAAATAAATTAGCACTCGAATAACAAAGGCTACGGTTTGACCAAGTCATGCATACATGAAATTTTTATTAGTAGTTTCCCCGAAATGTTAGTATAAACATGAATATGTATATACTTTGTTATAAAAATACTTTATAATTCTAATTTAAGTTTTTGTATAATATCGTAAAAATATTGAAGTTTAATATATGTTTTGTAGTTATTCAATCATACAATTTTGTAGAATAAACATCTTATTTTTGCTAAAAAAATATTTTCTTATTATTCTGGATTTATCTAGAACTCTTAAGTCCTAGAAATAACTAATAGGTTATGGGCCCAGATTCCAATACATAATAAAGAGAAGAAAGATTTAATTATTATTATAAAAGGCAAGAAAATATTTTGCAAAAATGGAAGATGGAAGATTGATTTTCAAGAAGCTGAATAACAATAACTATCAAACATGGAAGTACAGGATGGAATTATTACTCATCAAAGAAAATCTTTGGACTGTAGTCAATACAGAAAGACCTGTTACTGTTGATGAAAATTGGACTTTGAAAGATGGAAGGGCTCGTGCTACAATTGGACTTGCAGTGGAAGATTCTCAACTTATGCATATTCGGAAATTGAATACGGCTAGAGAATGCTGGTTTGCTCTGAAGAAAGCACATGAGAAGTCAACACTTTCAAATAAAGTTATGCTTTTGAAGAAGTTATGTCGCATGCAGCTAAAGAACGGACAATCAATGGAAAACCACATTTGTGAAATGCTAGACATTGTGGATCGTCTTCTTGGATTAGGTGAGAAATTAGCAGATCATCTTGTTGTCGCCTTTCTTTTAGGAAGTTTACCAGACGATTACAACTCATTAGTAACTGCTCTTGAGGTTAGAAAAGATGAAGATTTAACTTTAGATCTAATAAAAGAGAAACTGATTCAAGAACACAAAAGGAAAACTGGAGAAATTTTAAAGGAATCATCGGAAGACGCAGCATTAAAGACAAGGAACTTTAAAATTAAATGTTATTCTTGTGGGAAAATTGGACACTTAAAAAAGGATTGCCCAAACAATAATTTTGAGCAGAAGAAATTTAAATTCAAAGCAAATAAAACTGAAACCGAATCTTCAAAATCTGGTGCTGGTGAGTACAGAGCAAATAATTTTGAATTATGTTTCAGTTCCGCTTCAAATAAGATGGATTCTGCATGGTATATTGACTCAGCCGCTACATGTCATATGTGCAATGATGAAAATTTCTTTAAAAATTTAAATAACAAATCTGGTGATAGTATCTATTTAGCAAATGGACATAAGATTGAAGCAAAAGGTTCGGGCGATGGTATCTTATACTGTCAAAATAAACCAATATCTATTAAGAATGTGCTTTATGTTCCTGAATTAGATGGTAATTTGCTTTCAGTCAGAAAACTTGTACAAAATGGTTGGCAAGTTCTATTTAAGAACGAAATTTGTGAATTATCGTTTCAAGGTATAATTTATGCAACGGGCAGCTTACATAAAAATCTCTATACACTAAATAAAGACAATTATGTTAGAAAAGTAATTGAAAATGAAAAGGAATGCATTCATACTTTTCATCGTCGATTTGGTCATCGCGAGAAAAATTGCATAAGAGAAGCAATTGAAAATAAATATATAACCGGACTTGACCTTCTAAGCTGCAAATGTTTGGATAATTGCGATTCATGTTTACTTGGTAAAATGTCAAGACCAGAATTTCCAAAACAGAGCAAGAACAGATCAAATAATATATTGGACCTCATTCATGCTGATTTATGTGGACCTATGAGGGAGACCACTCCAAGTGGAAATAAATATTTCTTGATCATGATTGATGACTACAGTAGGTACTGTTTTGTTTATTTCTTGAAAAAACAAGAGTCAAGCAATGGACAAAATAGTTGAATTTATAAATCAAGTTGAAAACTATTTTCAAAAAACAATAAAAATTTTACGAACTGATCGGGGTGGAGAATTCGCTAATAACAAACTATTAGCGTATTTAAAAAGTAAAGGTATTCAACATCAATTAACAGCGCCTTATACCCCCCAACAGAATGGTGTCGCAGAACGAAAGAACCGAAGTTTAATGGAAATGACTAGATGCATGTTAATACAATCTGGATTGGAAAGAAAATATTGGGCGGAAGCTTTAAATACAGCAAATTATTTACAAAATAGATTGCCATCAAAAGCTACAGTGAAAACACCATATGAACTATATTTTTCAAGACCACCTGCAATGGAAAATATAAGAACTTTTGGTTGTTTGGCATATCATTACATTAACAAGAAACTTCGACATAAGCTGGAAAATGTATCGAAGAAATATGTGCTTGTTGGATTTTGTGATGAATCGAAAGCTTACAGATTATTAGACGTAAAGACAGCACGTATAATCGTATCAAGAGATGTCAAGTTTAATGAAAATATAAATGCAAATTTTAAGAAATACCCGGATATACTAAAAAATGATGATATTGATGATATTTTCAAAATCAATATCACTAACAACCATAACCCAACAAATGACAATTCAGCAAATAACGCAATTGAAAATGATGAAAACACTGGAAATTCTGAAAATGTTACTTCTGAAGAAAATAATCAAGATCTTGAAAATGGTATTATAATTAATGATGAAGAGACAAGATATTCTGAAGAAAATAAAAGAACATCGTTAAGAGAAAACAAAGGTAAACCTCCTGAAAGATATGGATATTTAGCAGCTTGCCCAGCTGAACCTACAACATATAAGGAAGCATTAGAATGTACTGACAGTGTGCGATGGATTTGTGCTATGGAAGAAGAATTGCAGGCTTTATATGCAAACAATACTTGGGAGCTTGTGGAATTGCCTAAGGATAGGAAGGCCATAAACTGTAAATGGATATTCAAGATCAAAACTTTGGCTGATGAATCAAAAAGATACAAGGCAAGACTTGTAGCAAAAGGGTTTTCACAAAAATATGGTGAAGATTACGACCAAGTTTTTGCACCTGTTGTGAAACAGACAACACTACGAACTCTTTTGGCGATTGCATCTATGGAAACCATGATAGTACACCACATTGACGTAAAAACAGCATTCTTATATGGTGATCTAGAAGATGAAATTTATATAAAGCAACCTACAGGATTTATAAAAGATGGAAATGAAAAATTGGTATGTAAACTTAAGAAAAGTATTTACGGTCTCAAGCAATCAGCAAACTGTTGGAATCAAAAAATTAATTCAACTTTAATCAATTTTGGATTCAGAAGGGGAAATGCTGATTGTTGTTTGTATGTAAAAGGCCAAAAGGACAAAATTATTTATGTATTAGTTTATGTTGATGACATCCTAGTTGTTGCAAAAGAAAAGGATTTGGTTTTAGAAACAATTAATGAAATTAGAAAACATTATGAAATAACTGACATGGGAAATTTAAAATTATATCTTGGAATGCAAATTGAAAAGAAACGTGGAATTTATTATATGCATCAAGAAAAGTACATACAGAAAATATTAAATATATTCAATATGTCAAATGCAAAAATATCCAAAATACCATTAGATACTGGATATTTCAAAAGTTCAACAAAAGAAGATAAACTTTTAGGTGACAATGAACTATATCGAAAAGCTATTGGTTCACTTCTGTATCTTTCGGGAAATACAAGACCGGACATAGCAGCAGCCGTTTCAATTCTAAGCAGAAAAGTATCCTGCCCCACTCAACGTGATTGGAATGAAGTTAAGCGAGTTTTAAGGTACCTAAAAGGAACACAACATCTACAGCTTTGTGTTGGATGTAATAAAGAACAATTAAAACTTGTGGGATATGCCGATTCAGATTGGGCTGCAGATATAAATGGCAGAAAATCTACAAGTGGATATATATTTAAATTGGGTCAAGCCACAATCAGTTATGCTAGTAGAAAACAAGGACTTATTGCATTATCATCAACTGAAGCAGAGCTTGTTGCTTTAGCAGAAGCAACACAAGAACTTATTTGGCTGAAGACATTGTTTCAAGATCTGCAAGTTAATTTACAAGATATTACAATGTTCGAAGATAATCAAAGTTGTTTAAAGATATTGGACTCAGAGAAAATAAATCCTCGAACAAAACACATAGATGTCAAATATTATTTTCTTCGTGACATTAAACAATCAAAAGAAATAAAATACATTTATTGTCCAACAGAAGAAATGATTGCAGACATTCTTACGAAACCTTTACAAAATATTAAACAATCAAGACTCAGAGTTCTGGCAGGTCTTATATAAAAAAGGATTTAAGAAATTAGAATGTAGTATTTATTAAGAAGGGGTGTTAGTATAAACATGAATATGTATATACTTTGTTATAAAAATACTTTATAATTCTAATTTAAATTTTTGTATAATATCGTAAAAATATTGAAGTTTAATATATGTTTTGTAGTTATTCAATCATACAATTTTGTAGAATAAACATCTTATTTTTGCTAAAAAAATATTTTCTTATTATTCTGGATTTATCTAGAACTCTTAAGTCCTAGAAATAACTAATACGAAAAACACAAGATTTTATTCCTCACCAGTGTTATGATGAAGAATGTTCAGCATTATTCAGCACTTATGTTTTATTCACACAAAATATATCTAAGTCCTTCATCCTGTCAGACTGTCCAGGAGAAAGTTGACACAAAGGACTAAATTATAATAATCTACTTGGACTTTTCATATTATTCTTGTGTTCACTCTTAATTTTGCACACAATCTGTTTAGTTTTTCAAACTTAATCATTCCTTAAAAAAAATTAAGTTCTTCACTCACACTCATAAATAACTACGACCTCACACTAACTCACCTCTTCAGTTTGTCAACAGATGATGCTGAAGCTGAAACAGTTTTTCCATTTTGTATGCACAAAATGTACGACGAAGAAAACGCTATAATTAAGAATGCGCAATGATGCATAATTTTAGGGAGCATTCTGATGTTGAAACTTAATTTGATGCCCAAGAAAATCACATCCACTTATTCGTATTTGTATTCGTATCCCAGCTACACCGGAGCTGGTTGATATCATAACTTCTTAACGTTATAATGTTTCAGTTCTCAACCGAAGAATAAGGACGAAGTAGAAAGTCTCTGATTAAAAGCTCAGCGTTCACTTTTGTGTTATTCTCACGTGGAATCAAATTGAGTTTTCTGCTCTCATAATAATATTTTCTAACGACACGACACGACAACCAACGTCAACGACGACGAGATGAGATGAGTTTTATTTATTTTTTTTTTGGTTTTTTGTAGAAAAAATAGCATGAAACATCTGCGAAGCACTTACAATTCAAGATACAATAGCTTTGGAAACACACACAGAAGCTATTTGCCAACACACTGCCTCGAACTCTCGACTCTGTGGTATTATTAGAGAAAACTCTCCTTAAGGTCCTTAAGGATGATAAAAAATAGGAATATTTCACTACGATTTGCACGTCACTTTTGTTAATTATGCCACTGCCACTGCCACCGGTAGACGATGTCACCTTCGTCTTCTACTTCGTCACTGCTTCAGTCTTCAACGAAGACGAAGAGTCTATAAATTAATTCCCCGAGACAATTCAGTTCCACAAGGATCAGATCAGAACTCAGAGGTGTGGGTTCACTTAATTATAACAAAAAAAAAAAAAAAAACAAGAAGTTAAAAAATGTCACTTTAGGTCGAATGCCATGAAGCTACACCACGTCAAAGTAGTTTCAAGCTTGTTGAACGCGATACGTGCGTTGAATTTAAGATGAAGTTACCAAATGAGCGGTCCAACGTTTTATGCACATTTCTTTGCCAACAACCCACTCTGAACTTCGGATACACATTTTTGGATTTTTTTTTTCATTTGGATGAATTGAAGAAGAAGGGAGTTTCCTCAACTTGTGGATACAAAATGTAAACATAAAAATCCGCGGAGCTGTACATTTCGTTTGGTTCAGCTGTCATGACCAGTTCCGGGACATGTTAACAATATGTAGTTACTAAACCTGCATTCACGAATCGTGAATAGTTGTTAGCTAAAATCAGTCTTTACACGGCTTAGTCACTCATGGGTCTTGGCCAAGTTAACGTCAGTTGGAGTGGAAAATTGCGACGACACAAAATACTATATGCCATGAGTGGAAGGTACAAATTAGGTGTTAGTGAAAGTTGCCCGTGAAGTTGAACCATATAACGATGGCTATAATTTATGTATGGTTTTAACATCACATAATATTTTGAGGGTCTTGTTTGCATTTCTACTTAAAAGCGGATTCATGAAGTAACTCTTGCCTTTTAGGTCTGTGACTATATAAGCTTAGTAGGGTAATGCTCGATTAGGTATATCGATGATCGGCAAACTAGATGGATTAATAAACCATTTAACCGGTTGTGGGTGTTATTGCATTATGTAAACTTATGAAACATTATAGGCATCAATCTGGATTTTCTGCAAGATTTTGCTGTAAAGGTTGAACTTAATTTAAGCAAAATTGGAAATTTTAGTTATTATTAATAATAATTTATTTCCATACAAAATTTGCGACTGCAACAGGTAACTTTGAACTTAAGAAGGGACTACCTATGTACGAAAAGTTTTTTACTGATTGTATTCAATGAAATCTTAGGTAAAACATCATCATAACTTGTCCCGCTACAGCTGGATCTGAAGTTCTCTATAAGTGTTTATTATCTCTAAGCAGATTACACGCCGCCGCCGGCTCCGTGACCGTAGTAGGTGATATAACCGGAGACTGACTAGTAATAGGTAAACATGCAACAAGACTCGGAGTATTGTCAAACGATTTTGAATGAACGAGGTTGAGAAAAAATTGATTCCTAATCTTCCCTGGACATGGTCTAATTTTTCTTATAGACGTAGGTATGCTCAGTCTATTTTTTATCAGATAACATCTCTGTTTGAATATAAGTGTAAAAATATAATGCTGCCACAAGCAACATCCCTGGTTAAACATAAGTCAAACAAACTTTACGTTACGTAGCGGAGTCCACTTACTCCTAACACATGCCATGAACTACTTCATCGAAGCATATTGTCGATAAGGTTTTTGGGTCGTGTGAAATGAATAAGTGTCGACACGGCAGTGCGAACTTTGGGAATGGATATAGTATGCCGACATGGCGTGTAAGGCTAGCCGCGCACTAGCAACTGTGATCGAAATCAAATAGTTTAATCACCAGTTGATAGAGTACCGCGCACTGACAACTCTTTACTCCCGCTCACACTCTTTTCTCTCTTGCGCTTATAGAAAACTGCTCAACTGTAGCGAATTAATTTTAAACAATCGTTTAGAAAATGAACAAGAAAATGTGTTTGGACTCGTTCCGAAATAATTATTTTACTAGAAATAAGTAAAGACAACCAAATAGTTGATTATTTCAAATCGCTTTTACAGGACATGGTGCAAAAATACATGTGTTAAGGTTGAAAGCGTTATGTTCAGCTATGTAGACATATTTTTGGATCTAAGAATAAGTGGAAGGGATAAATTGTGGGAAAAATAGTGGCTTTCGTTTGAATATATCTAAAGTCACAAACTAGTGCGATTGCATTGTATGTTTATTGGGTACGTTCGATAACAAAAATTCGGTACTCAGACGAACGTTGATGTTTACACATCTTAACCGTGAGTCCTGGCACTCACACTTTTTTTGGACTGGCGGCGTCATTGGTCTTTACTGTTGTGAAAACAAAGCAGTCACCGTCAGTGGCGAGCACTACAGAATTATGTAAACCAATTTCTTATGGCCCAAATTGAACCATAAGGACCTAGGCTACATGTGGTTCCAGCAGAACGGCGCTACTTGCCACACAACCGATGACGCAAGCCACTAGTGATATTCTGCATGAACGATTCGAGGATAAGTTAAGGTCGCTGGTCTAACAATGAATGACTAATCACCTTAAGGTCCACATAAGATGGGTCGTCGCTCAAATTCAGCCGAATCTATGCGGAAGAGTCATTGAGAATTTTACCACTTGGATCCGTGCCATCCAAAGAAGCCGAGGCGGGAATTTTATAAATGCCATATTCCATAGATAATGGGCCTTTCAACTTAAAACAGAATTTTTTTAATACCTCACACACAATAGTTCTATAAGAGGAACTATTGTTAACCAGGTTTTACTTGCCATAACATAGATTTTACTAACAGAAAAAGATTTTTTTTTAAATCAGTAAAACACTTAAAAAGAAAATATTTTTTAAATTTCGAAAAAAATTTTGTGTAAGAGATACCGTTATCTTCAGTATTAAAAAAGCTAGCTATCGAATTTAAAAAAAATCGGCCAAGCCGTTTAGGCTACAGTCGAACAGACAGAAAGATAGAACTGCGAGACCCACTTTTTTGCCTTCCCTATCGTCGTTATGTCAAGTCTTATCAAAATTTAAAGTTTGATTTTTTTAGAAATGCATAACTTAGCATATAGAACTTATTATATCGCAATTAAAAAATGTTTAGGTAAATTTGGAGAAAAACATGCAAGAAATTTAAGAACATTTGGTCAAAAGAATATAATAAAATTAAATTTTTGTTGGCTTATTTTGTGTGTGGAACATCTCCTTATTAAAGAGTAAATTTTCTGGGTGGTAGGGATTATAAAAAGGCTGCCTAAATGGTTTTTATTAAAGAATAACTAGTTCGAATTTCATTTTACAAAAAAAAATTAGCCCCGGTCCAACTTGAGAGTAGTTTTTATGACATTTTCAAAACATACAAATAAAGCTCGCCACCAAAATTCAAAATCGGCGGAGTTTTTTTTCCATTGAAATACTAATTTTCCTGCGGTTGTACTCGGTGGAAAATTGAAGGTCCCCTCCATTACTGGAAACAAAAAAGCACACAGTAATGGTTACTATTTATAGTTCAGCAGGTCCTAGGTTCTTACGAATTGTTTTGTCTGATATTTATTTTTATTACATGTAACAAATAAGAAAACCGTATGGAGGATCTACGCAAGAAATTGTGTTGACAGGTTTTATTTTCCACTACTTTCTTGCAATTTTTTTTAAGTCTTTTCTAGCAAAGAAAATATTTTTTCGACAATTACCCAATCTTTGTTCTTTGAATATGTCTACCTCATACCATTGAACCATTTCTCATTAAAAATAAGCTGAATCAACTCAATGATGAGTATGTTCTCAAAAAATGCTCTCTCTTCCCCTCTCAAAAAATCTTCGGTTTATTCTTTTTCAAGGAGAATTCCCTCAGTTATTTAAGACCTCTTTCGTAACACCAATACATAAAAAGGGCCTTAAGTGTGAAGTAAGAAATAATCGTTCAACTGCTCAACTTTGACAAAATCTCGTATACACTTATTCCATTCAAACTGTCCGCCTGAGGGCTTGAACCTATCGTCTTAAGATGGATTTCTTCTAACCTAAGAACCCGGTACTACAAAGATCTACCTTCTCTGATGATTTCTTAGCTACCTATCGGTGTTCCACAGGGCAGCCACTTAGGACATCTCCTCTTTATTCTTTATATTAACGATATTGAAATTGTCATTAAATATACGAGTACTAATATTTAACTCTACGCCGCGCCGGCCGACGATACAAAATTTTTCAAGGCCATTTCTTCCACTCTTCTACGACTTGATTTTAACCGTTTCTCTGTATTGTACCTGAAAAATTGCTTATAGGAAGCTAAATATTTCATTCAATCATGTTTTGCACGAAAACGCATCCAATCTAAAATCTACTCCCAGTTGATACCTTCTCCATTATCAAGCCATATCCACCGCTGAGTCTATTCGCGACCTTGATATTTTATGTGATAGAGATAGACACCTCAACTTTCTCATACATATATTGACGAGATTAATATGCCTGTCAAGTATGGCCCCATCATCTACAAATTCCTAAATTCAGAATCCGAAGCATTCAACTTTGTTTTCTACGTTTCGCACTTTGTGGGCTGTCTTGGAATAGCCCTTTTATTCTTCCTGCGTATCGAGCCCGACTTCTATTAATTAACTTGAATACTCTGGAAGAAGGAAGAGATCAATAAGCGATATTCTATTCATTCTTCGACTACTTTCAAGGTTTGTTGACTGCACAACTCTCTAATTCCCGTAATATAAGAAAGCCACATTTCTTCTCTCTGCCTACCTACCGTACCTTTTAAGGCCCAAACCTTTTACTTGCATGCTTCAGAGGATTAATTGTAACATTTACTGTTTCAACATCAACCTCACTTCAACCTGCCTGAAACTCGGTCTTAATAATCCCTCTAATTCACTCCAATCCTTCCAATCCTAGATTTAAAAGCTATAATTAAGAAAGATTAAGAATAATCTTGTATTAAGTCTAGTAAATGGGGGTTATAAAATTATAAAAATTTTAAAATTACAACCTATCAAATAAGCTTGGTGATGGCCAGTTTTTTTTTCAAGATTCCATAACACTCGTAATTTTAAATTTCTGCTTAACCCAAGGAACGGTGCAATAGAGGAAGACCCTGACGCAGGTTGCATACCTAAGTGGAAAATGACCACAGTCTTTTAGAGCCATCTAAAGTAGTAACGTAATTTTTATTCGTCAAATTTTAATGTCGCTACATTATTATTTTGCAAAAATTGCATATCGCATATTTCACTCTGCAATTTTAATCTTGTATTTTTCCTAATTTTTTTGCATCTCCATTTGTTATTTCGTTTAGTATCTGAATATACATATTATTTTGCATTCAAATTATTAAACCTTTTGGTGCTTTTCATGTTAATGAATTTCACCTGAAATTTTGACTCTGCATTACAAATTATTTGACAACATTTCGAATAGTCTGGGTCGTCTGTATTTTAAGCAATCTATTATTGTGTTTTATCAAATGGTCAATATTAACTTCTTGAAAATTCCAAAGACCAATTTTACGATCTGAATAATCTTGTACTTTTTTTGTTTCATTTGGTAACGATCTAGACAGATTTACTAATGATTATTTGATTAATGTTGCTCTCCCTTCCCTAAAAGTATGTGTGGTTTTGCATCCCATAATAGCCACTCACCTACGCCTAAATGTATTATGACAAAATCGATAAGATATCGTTTGATCATCATTATTGTAGAGTAAAGTACACTGCAGGACCGAAAATTAGTATCAAATAAAAATAGTATTGAGCACAACAATATAAAACTCACATTGTAACAGACTGAAATACATTAATCAATATATTACCATATATATTTTAACATCAACAATTACATATGTCGTTTATTTAAATTTTTAATCTAATGTCACGAAATATGTTGATTTATTTATTGTTTAAAATTAAATTTGGTACATCAGTACACTTCATATAATTTATATATACATAGTTTTGAGTCACAGTTACTGATCGAAGTAAGCTATTACATTCATTTTATTTTCGTTTTTTTCAATTATATTATTAACTGTCAAATATTATTATTTTTCATTTAATGAAAATTTTAAGATTCATTCGATTGTAGACGTTCAACCCGAAAAGAAGTAAATATCTCTATATAAAAAAAAAACCCTACCGTCTTAATTTTTTTCCTACAAAAACAAGTTTTGTATTAAGACACCCGTAGACCTCAGGGGCTCTGGTGGGTAATCATTTTTTTTTGTTTTGTTGGATTACTTAGTATCGTGGACATTTGAAGACGCATTTATGCTGTCTCTTTTGACCCGATAGAACAAGAAATACATTTTCAAGAACTCAACTTTAATGAGTGAAGAAACTCTTCACTACAACATTGATTTTATTTTTTAATAAAACAAAGTTTAGCTAATTTTTGAAAGAATTCAATATCTCCAAGATCATTTTAAAATAAAAGTTTTACTTAGTTTTTTCCTGTGTCAAGCGAAATTTCAGTTTTGAGTAAATAGTTGATATGAAATCATCCAAATTTCGGACTCTTAGTTGAGTTAACTCTTGATTCACAGCTGGAAACAGGTTTGGCATTAAATTTCAAATTCCCGAGTTTATTCGGTGTTAATTGACCAAATTCCTACTGAGTTAGTTCTAGATTAACTCAAGGTCTTAAGCTGGGTTTTATATTTATCTCCATTTCAGCACTTTAAAAAATATCGCCAGGTAGTAAGTTCCAGTTTAAAATTGACTAAAAAATGTGTTTCAGTTAAGTTAATTTTAGTTGTGTTGAGTTCGAACTAAAGCATTACAATCGTATTTGTATGAAAATGGTGTATTCCATACTTACGAGTACCTTACAGGAGCATTATGGTCTTCGTTGTTGTAATGCTCAATATTCATACCTGTTCCAATAATCAAAGTTCAAAATAGTAATATTACGCATCTGCGGTTTATTTTTATCAATAACATTTTTAAATATTTATTAAAACCATCTTAAAAGCTATACAATTTATTTTCTCCTATATTACAGCTTTGAAACAAAAAATACCTTTTCTATAAAACAAAAGAATACAATAAATATAATAAAACAAAAAAATAAAAACAAATATTAGTTAAGTCGTTCGCTGCAACGAGGACGACAAAGTATACAAAAACACACAGACATGCATTGCATTGTAACTTAATACTATCTGCATACAGAGAATTTCATCATTCAGAAGGACCCTTTAAAAACATTTTAATATACGACAATAAATTTGGACAAAAACTTCACAATGCAAGGCAGTGGAAC
Organism: Chrysotoxum bicinctum; assembly: GCA_911387755.1. NCBI lineage: Eukaryota > Metazoa > Arthropoda > Insecta > Diptera > Syrphidae > Chrysotoxum > Chrysotoxum bicinctum. Next base: position 30,301,371 of record OU426990.1, read on the forward strand.
AAAGCAACAAAAAAGTATTGCACTTTGTATACACAAAACCTGGGACTTTGTTAAAATTTTAAATCAACAAGTTAATACCTTTTGCTGAGCTGATGAAACTCTCCTGCAGGAGCACCCCTTCCCTATCCTCTACCTTCGTTCATAAAAAACCAAGTCTATAAATGGGTCCAGAATATCCATATAGAATACAAAGTCCCAGTGGGAATGTCCTGCTCGGGAATATTTATTGCATCTCTGGATGTGTACAGTACATGAATGAAATGAATGAAAGACTAGAATGTGAGGATGTAATTCTGTACAAAACCAGGTTTATGCATCCCAAAATACTTTTGGCAAACACTACAAGTCCGCCACACTGGAAATTGCAATGGAAACGCGTTAGAATGGATGGGACAGGACACTGCTTCTGGACTTCATAAAGCACTTGCCACACAAACCAATGACGAGGACAATGACAACGGACGGGTAACGGGTTGATGGAGGAGGAAAGGATTTTAATATATCTACATAATTATTTACATTTCGTGATGGAGGGATGCGCGGCGCTTGTTGCAACAATTGTCGTCGTCCGAAGCACTCCTGTGTCCTGATGATGGTCCAAAGCTAAATGACAAGGAGGACATCCGACAGTCACAGTGGCAACGACAGCAGCCTCGGTTGAACGATATTAATCCCTGGTGAATTGTGGCTGGAGGAACTGTTCGGGTCCATCAGTTCCACACTTTAAGCGTTTGGCCAGGTGCTTGCACAATCTCGCATCTCGGATGACATCGCCCATGAAGACCGAAAGGAGGTACCACTGTTTCATGCCGGTTGATTGAACTTTGTAGTTCCTATATGAGAAAAAGGGAGAGACAAAAGAAGAAAGTCATCACATTAGGCATGGTATGCACTGCACAGTCATATATGTAGATACAAATGTCAAGGCAATGAGCTCATCCTTGCTGTGTAGCAAGGGAAGCTTATTCACTTTTTGTTTATACATGGCTCTGGAATCTTTTGATCATTTATCGCCAGCTCATCCTATAGCCAGTCTCTCGAAACAAGCAAATCACATTTTCAAGTGTCCAAAATGTGAGGACCAAGCTTAAATCTGAACATACCTACATACCTACCTACCTCTGACAAACCTCTGATAATAGGAACAATGGATCCTGGGATGTGTTTTGGTACTTTTTTTTGTTTGTACTTTTCTCAACTTCTTTTGATGGAATTAAATAAGGACCAGGGAAAGGGTTAGATGACTTGCTTAGGTTGCAAGCAATGTATAAATCGGGAAGATAAGAGACGCAGCAAAATTTGTGTTGAGTAAAGTTAAGACTTGCAGGAATCAGACTAAATGATTAGGACTAAGAACATACATATGATAAAATAAATTGCACGTACAGCTTCAATTGAATCCAAAAGTTCGAATTTCATCGAAATTGATTGAAAAAGTGAGAAATTAAATATTCCAACCCCCCATTAATAAACGATGAATAACAGCGAGTTAGCATTTACCATTCATCTGTTAACTTGAAATTGTTTTGTAATCAATAAATGCGTAAAAGATTGGAGGATCTAATTTAATTTCGCCACGTTTTTCATTCCGACGGCAATAGATAACTTCTTCATTCGTTTCATAGAACTGTTACTATACTCCGTCTAACAAATATTGTCAATACCGGGAATATCGGACAGCTGTATCGCAGTTTAGCATATTGCATAAGCCTATCGAAGGTATATGAAATCACTCACTTACCGTGATGAAAATGTGTAATAAATCATTTAAAGTTATGACCTGGTAGGAAAAATTGCAAAACAAAAATTTTTGAAACCAAAAATAAATTTATTATTTTTTTCTTTCCACATCACAATGAGTTAGGGAATCCAAAAAACAACGACATTACTTGGGAAGTTTTCATCCACAACAACTATAGAAAATGGAGTAGTTTATAAGGGTAAACTTAAGCTTAGCAATGGTAGCTATTATTTTTAATAAAAAGACAGAAGGAGATCATGATGGGTTGTCAAAGATATTAGTTAGTAATACTGACCATGGTCAATTCAGGCTGAAATGCACCGATTTATTACCATGACTCGTTTGAACTTGTGGAAGAAATTGATTTGGAGAATTGTGGATATATCTTCTTCAAGTCATCCAGTTATTTGGATTCAGTTGAATATAGAATGTAATAAGTTTTTCATGTGTCTTATTGCGTGTGTTTTCTTAAGCACAATCATCAGGAAAAGGATCACTTACTCACCCAAATCCGAAACAAAGTGTGTCAAACTATCAACTTATTGACTGTTGCCGAAGCAGCAACTATTCCGATCGATCGATCATCTGGCCACAGTGAACCATAAACCTCCGTCAAATACCGCAGTCCGCTAAATCATGGTCAAAGGAATAAAGAAATGGCAGAGAAAAATCGAAGTTCGTCCTAGAACCATTTCGTGCCGTTAGAGAAAAATAATAAAGTTTTTGATCTTCATTTCTGAACGCTAGACAATGTCGTCAAAAATGTCTTTTCCGAATCGGAAAAGACAGAGCAGCGCATTTTCAGAGGAAATTAATGACTGTTTCATTTTCCTGCCGGACCAAATTGTATTAATTGTTGCAGTGAGTGTTGTAAAAAAATGCCTTGCTTACTGCCTGCTCTCCTATTGACCAATGTCTGCTACAGTTAGCAACGATACTGGTTATTTATTGCCTGTGTCTACGTTTGAGATCACAAGTTAGTAATTTGTTATAGGTTAGGTGTGTATATTAAAGGTGCAGTAAGTTAAACTATTCAAAGAAAATGTAATCCGAGATAAATGTTGACTCTTTCCCCAAGTAAGCCATGAAGCGCTGACCCATGCCTGGCCAACTTTTCAGTCCGATAATTACCATCAATTAATGACTTACTGTCTGTGCTAATAGCCATTTTTCGGTACTGGTTAGGATCTTATTTTCGTAAATTACATGATTCTCTAATTGTCAGTAATTCAGTTTGAAAAATACTAACTTACCACTCGGAAAGAAACCAGTAGAGTAGGGCGGATGCAAGAGCTTACGCAATGGTTTTGCCAGCGTTAAAAAACTACTCTTCGGAATAATGGGAGGGAAAATGAGCGGGCCAGTGGAGTTTTTTTTATTGAGATTTTTCAATACTCTTGCAACTTCTTTGGAACTGTGTGCGAAAGAAAATTTTACCCGTTAACGGTCTCGAATACAGGAGGAGTCATGACACTATCTGGCAGCGTCGAATTAAAATCAAACTGTGTTTCAGGAGTATCATTGAAGACGAACGTTTTAACCGTAGACGAAATAGTATTTGTGACAAAACATTTTTACTAACTTTCGAACCATTGCAGTATTATTTGCCTTAATTGTTGGTCATTCGAAAATTTGGTTCGTCAAATATGGTTTTTACAGGTCTTTCTAGCTTGATTGAACTTATTATGAGTTTTCTCAATAGCGTTGGCATTATAGCATTGGAAACTTACTTCCAAATATGAGATTTTCATAAATATATTATTTTATTACTATACTGTAGGTACTTGTTAATTACATATTCTTTATTGTAATTATCATAAATATGTTATAAGTAAATAATATTTGCTTTTAGGTATAGGACCTATCGGAACAATTTCATACAGCTAATCGCAAAAACAAAACATCATAAAGATGTTGCAACGGATACCTATTTGGCAAATTTGAATAATGTTACCAAAAGTTGGAAAATATTCACTACGAGGGCGTTTTTTGGTGCTTCCCATTCGGGCATTTTTATTCCGGAATTAATTCTTAGACATAGACTTTTACTACGGGCCCTGTGATGGAGGCCATCATTTGGTTCGTAAAATATCATTAATGCAACAAGAAGAAAAAGAGTGTGAGTGATTCCATAAGTGCACCTAACAATAGAGTTATAATAAGTTCTAGGTCCGCCTAGTGGTCCAAATCTGCAAAACTAAATCCGGTATATATTAGTACGTGAAGTTATAACTTGTTGTACTTTTGTGATCATAGGACAAAGAGTTATACGAAAACATAAGGACACCATCAACACTCAATTGGTACCTACGTTAACTATACATATACTACATAATTATAACCAAAACGCTCTCAGAGGGTGCTATGTGCTACTCATCTGTAACTGTAACTTTCACACAAACGAAATGAGTGAGTTTTTTCTATTGCTGTAACTCCGACCTTGGAGCTATCAATAACTCAAACTTATATAAATCGAAATCATTTATTAGCCATAAATCGGCCCTTAAGATTAACACGGACATCTGTATCGGTATATTTGCTCCGTTAGTCCATTTTCTGCCCTATACATAATGTTAATTATCAAAAACGCAACTGCTGTTCGATTCGTCTCTATTTTTTAATCATCAATTCAAATTAAGACAGTTGCGTTAAAATACGAAGACACATAAAATAAAATGTACGACTGGGTCGCACAAACTTGCTCTTATATTAAAGACAAAGAATTTCAAAAATTAATGTTATTAGAGAAAAAGCATAAAATTCATTTTTTAAATGACTAAAACTCCTTTAGTAGTTGGAGCTAAGCACAGGATCACATGTGTTTTGAGCAAATATTAGTTTATGCGAGAACAAAATTGTAATTCGTTTTAGTGGTTTCTTAAAAAAATAAGCTTTTGTATACAAAATCTTTAAAACATATTTAAGAAAAAATTTTGGTTCGCATATTTAAAGTTTTTTCTTATTTTTCGAATAAAAATTTAATTTACAAAAAAAAATATTGAGCAGTTTTTGAGGTATCGAATTTTCAAAAAAAAATAAATTTTTTTCTTTCAAAAATTAAAAAAAAAATATTTTTTTTTTAAAGTCTTAAAATGCAATGTTTTTTTAGACTTTTTAGAAGCTTCTCTAAAAGTAAAGATTAATCGAAACAAAAAAAAAACTATCAAAATTCTCGGAGCCATTTTTTTGAAAAATACGATTTTCGAAAACCATTTTTTGACATTTGTATTGTGGGTACCTTTATTTTTAGGTAAAACAAATTTTTTTCCTCAGATCTTGTAGATTATATTAAAAAAACTTTTATTTATCAAGTTTAAAAAAAAATCGAGCATGGGGTTTTCGAAATATTGAGCTTCCAGAAAAAAATTTTGAATTTTTTTTGAATAATCAAAAAATAAAACTTTTAAAATTTGTATACGCAAAAATATTTAAACCTTGGTGGGGCTTCATAATGATTAAAATCGGTTGTACCTACTGTTTTCGAGAAAATCAAAAAAACAAAAAAATGGTCCCAAGGGGGTTTCCAAGAATAATAATTTTTTGGAAAAATTTTTCAACCATTACCTAAAATGACAAATGAAATTTTATGAATTTTTTTTTCAAAATTCTGTGGGACAGTTTTAGAGAAAAAAATATTTATAAGATTTCGAAAAAAAAATCTAATGGCAGCTACCGTTTTTTTGGTCTTAAAAAGAAAAGGAAAAAAAAACGTGTGAAGGAAAAAAATTCAAAACGATATCTACCAAGTCGAACAGACAGACAGACAGAATTTTGGGACCCACATTTTTCGTATTCGCTATCATAGTAATATCAACTTTGATAAAAATCTTGAGTTCGATTTTTTTTTACGAATGCATTACTTAAGGCAAGTAGTACCTACAAGTCGTAAGAAAAAACAACACTAGCAGAAGAATTTATGGCACGAAAATAACACTGTTTTTTTTTAACAAAATAAACCCTTATTTTTTTGGTCGTTTCGGGGGAGGGGGTTTGAACCCCTAAAACCCCTACCTGCGTTCGCCCCTGCCTTTGTGAAATCTTCAGGCACAGCTGGATGTTCTCAGTAGATTGGCTGCAGGCCAGATCTGGCAACGTATCATATTATTCTAGACGAGTGGCTAAAAATTGCAGTGTTTGCCCAGTTGTTGTCGGACGAGTTATTCCGCACAATATTGATACAATTATTCTGCGTTCTTTTAGAAATGTGCATGTCTTGTTGATTTGTATTTTGTATCAGTTTGCTTCAGAAATTCAAAGCAGAATTGACATTTGTAGCCATTTGCAAAAATTAAAGCATCTTCCGATAGGGTGACAACCTCTGTGCCTCCTGTGCATTAAAATTCCAAAACGTTAAGTTTAGTAAAGTGGAAGACACACAAAATCTTATATATATATAATAATTCGACACTAACGAAGCAAAATTTGTTAGATTTTGCAAATAACATAATGGATCATTTTAAAATGTTGAGTAGCTGGTTCGTTTGCTTGAAGATAAGTGACAAAAAATGTTAAAATTTTGAATATCTAGTCATTGGCATAGTTCGAAATTTCTGCAGCTAGTGCCCAATTCGTGATAAAGTCCCGAAAAATAAAATGTTCTGCCATCAAATTAGCGAATATTAAAATTAAATTTGTTTGAATATGATGGCAACACTGTCCCTCTTCATTTTTGAAACATTATATTTTTTTTTGTAAGTCGCAGTTTTATTAAGATTTAATTAGTAAGTAATTGAAAGTTAATACTTTTTCCGATATAATATATAATACATATTTCATAACATTGTGTTAGGTATGTGCATTTCATTCCAATCGTCAATGGAGTATGGAACTTGTATTTAATTTCTGAAAAGTATATGTAGATGAGTGCATTTTTTGCCCAGAGCTAATACATATTTGTTTTAATAAAAATAACCATCAAACTTTGAATATTTTTAAAAATATAAATGCACAGTGATATATTTTTATATGAAAGTGCATCAACACGACGCAAACAAAAATCAATCAAAAATATGAAATACGATATGATAGATAAACATATACCTTATATAAAAATCTGCCATCGGTATCCCTGTTGAAAAGTTCAATAAAATGTATCACCATGAAAATAATAAAAGTTTTACGAGTCCATAAATTAAGTGAAATCACTTCACATGGATATCATAAAATTTTGACAAGAAAACAAGGTAAATGTTACGATGAAATGGTAAACAAACTTTGAACTAATCCCATTTTATGCTCCTGCAAAACCCATCTTAGTGCTGACAATGACCCAAAACACCAACCGAGGCTGAACTTCCATTTCCATTTCGGTTGTAATATGTCCACTTGACTGTGCACAGTATCATCATACGGATACACTAACATTTACAGGACGAAATGAGAATCCTGAAAATTAGAATTGAAACTATTTGTGCATTGTTGCATTCTAAAGGACTCGTGGTGGAGTCAAGTTGATTGGAGTTGCAGAGAGACAGAGAGTGGGAACTTTTCATCAGAATTTATGTATCGAAACTGATTAGACGACAAAGCACTCCTGACACATCCGGGCAACATCCTCATGCTAGTTCACCACTCATGCATGTGCTGTTGTAATATTTTGGACAGTTTCGTTGCAAAGTTCCCAGAATATGATGCTAGGTCCTCGGTATGCTATATACATAGGTCTAGCTATAACTGCAAGTGCAAATAAAATTATGCATATTCCAGGATTACCACACAACCGACACGGTTACTAGATATACAATTTACTTGTTATCTCATGAGAAACAGCCAATACAATGCTTTGGCAATTGTTAAACGAAGATAACATTTTGCGAAACGAAAAGCTATTAAAATCTCTAGAGTGGTGTCCAAGGACTCACATTGTATCATTTGTAATAGCACCCGAGGTTTTGAACTTCTATAGGTATGTAACCGAAGTGTATTGTATATGGTTGTACATTATAACACCCGTCACTTTGCTACGTAAAATTTTAGCAGCTCTAAAAGTTTTCTCGAAGCCAGTTGAGGTATTCTGCTGGAAAGTCTGTTTTGTGTTTTTGTGTGTGAGTGGTAGAACGGTGTACGAGTACGTATGGCAAAACATTTTGAAATAAAAATGATTATAACATGTTTGAACTTCAGATGAACTTTACTTACTCGTCCGAAGCCATCGCCGCATTTTATAGTGAAGAAAAGTTTGACTTCATTCAAAAAATGCTGAGAGTTTAACTTGGACTTGGAAGTGCATTTTGTAAGTTGAAATTCACCATGGGAGTTTTTGTTGAATTTGATTTTAGATTTTTGTTTCAAATGGTTAGTAATACATCAAACACATTGATGCCATAGAACTGTTTTTTTTTTTTATTTTTAACTTTCATTGTTTAATCTGTTTTAGTTTAATCGATTTCCAAGCCTCATCATTCAAAAACCAAGATAAGCTTATTTGGTTTCGATGGAAAAATTTATGTCAGATGACCTAAGAACGCAGATTTCGTTTCAAAGTACACAAAGAAGACTGTTAATTATGGTGGATGCAATATCATGATTTGGGGGCGCTTTTTAACATCTGATGTAGTTGGTCCTATTTTTTGGATAAAAGACAAAATGATAATGATTACGTCTGGATCCAAAATGAAGTTATGCTGCCAGTTGTCGAAGAGAACATGCCTATTAAATGGAATTTCATGCAGGATTTGGATCCCAAGCACTCCTCAAAATTGGTTCAGGATTACTTTAAAAAAAATCAAATTAATTTTATGGAGTGGCCATTGCAGTCTCCGGATCTTAATCCCATAGACCAATAGAGAAGAACTGTGGTCTATTATATTTATTATATTTAAAAAATGTATGGTATTTCATTACTGCCGAGACATGTGCCAAGTTGGTTTTTCTTGTCAATATTTCTTTTTCTTTTTATTAAGAAATTTAATATTGACTTTATGTAATATATACTATATAGAGACTTATTCCATGCATTTTTTTTTAGATTAAAATTTATTTTAAATAAACTTTAAGTATTCAAAAAATGGTACAGAAGAAGCGTGTTTCTATTTTTCTTTCCATGCCTGTATTTTGAAAAAGCATTTTGTCGAAAAAGGTATCAAAATGTAATTTACTTTTTATATATTATTCAATTAATTTAAATGGATATTTTTTTGTATATAATATCAAGTAATTCTTCAAACATCGCTACTTTTTCTTGTATTGTAAGAATTTTGAATAGATTTTCTACGAATTTTTGCATAGAAAAACCCCCAATTAGCTAATAGGGATGGTGTAGGTATATCACGAGAACTTATGAGTGGGGCGAATATCTATGTAAACTATTAAAATCTTAGACATCTGTCTTAAGTGAGCTATGACTCACGAAGTAAATACTGCAGGTGGTTACGCAAAATTTTAAAATACTTAAGGTGTCGGGAATTTCGAAGTGTTTGTCGTCGGTCAAAGGAAATAAGTTCCTCAATGAAAATAAAATGATTTCCCAATTAAATATTTTATATATGTATTTTGTTTTTACTGTGAAATAAATAAATAGAAAATAATATTAGCCCTACAATCTTATCCAATAATTTTACAATTTTTACAAGTATTTTAATGATTTTATTTCATAACAAAAAAGATATTTTTAAAATTTTTAAGAATTATGAAGAAAGTGTTTACAATTATTTGGGATACAAAATATTGATATTTCCGCAGGTACAGGGAAATAATTCCATGGAAATATGCTTCACATGGGAATTTATTCTTCTTGCAGTGGGAATCTGTTAAACTTCGAAAGTGGTAATGATTTTCGCCAAGAGACTGAATTTATTACACCTTAAATTCTGTGGAATTGTTTCCCATCATAAATCTGAAAATATCCATTCCATTCTGATACAGAGGACTAAGTTAACGGGTTCAGTCGTCAAAGTTACGTATGTCAATAATTTTCTTATAGAAAAGAACCTTGGTAAGATCGTTTCACGAGTTCCTAGAATTTTAGCCCCGCCTTGAGGTGTTCTCTACAACTCACATGACAGTGTTGCCCAGCCTATAGTATATTCAATCGTTAATCAGGAACTAATGCATTTGTCCCTGAAAAGTATAGAAAATTCTCACTCTAGATGGGAATCGATTCCACTTTGAAAAGTTGAGCAGATTCTCATATGAAGTGGAATGTATTCCAATTTATACCAGAATTATTGGAATAATTTCCCTGTACCTTCACGATAAGTCATGAGCGCTTATCTAAAAGGAATGCGAATGCACACTGACATAACTTAAGTGCCCCAGTTAAGTCTGATATAAATCATAAATATTTTTTTGAAGACACACATCCCAGATTGTTGCAGACTTCTGACAAAAAAAGTATTCTGATAAGAAAGTATTTGTAAATTTCTAAGCTCGAAACCCTTTTAAGTTTTTGAATATATGGCTAATTTGGTCTTTTTGCTTAGAGCCGCAAGTTCGTCACCAATGTGAAAAACATTTACCTACCGGCCTTTGCTGATTAATCACCCCACCTAAGTCCCAAATTCAGATTGTATTTTATCTCCCATTTAAGTGAGACATAAGATCAAGAATTAAAATTGCTATTTTATAAGTTATAAATCTACCTAAAACTATCAATGATTTCTACTCGTATGTGCGTGTGCTTTGCTCACTAGCCCAGTGTACTTCAGGATTATGGTTCGAATCATGGTCTGAATGAAAGAACGCGGCTTTCGGCCGCACTGTGCAAAAGTTCAAAAACGTGAACATTTTCATTAAGTATAATATTTATTTAACTTGGCAAAGGTTATTTTTTCACCCTAACAACATGTCTGATAAAATTCACCTTCGAGCTTGTTTGACTTTACCAGAAAGTGCATCAGTGAAAATTTTAAGTTTTCTGGCAATTATACAATGCAAGTCATTTTAAAAATGTATGAAAAAAATTGCGAATCAAAGCAAAGTGACTCGCAGAAAAACTGCTGGAAAATAAAACTTATTCAATTTGATGTTGGTGCTCTTCCTTTCTCCTGGCATTTAAAATGAACGGGGTAACTTTAAATTGCAACGTTTTGTTCGGGTTGAGAAGGCGAACGGAATACCAGTAAAAATCTTTATTACTGGCGTCAAGGACTCGGAAAAAAAAAATAAAGTACATCTACATCTCTGTAACGATGATTTGGACAATGATGATTGCATTCTCTTGCTCCGTTAAGGAAACAAAGCAGACACACGAAAGGATGTCGCATTCCCAAAGTACGAGTATCCTTATAATATTGTGCAACAGATGAAACTGAGGAAAATTTACAGATGACTTAGCATTTTGTTATAAAAATTTTTGATTGGAAATCATTTTATTGTTTCGATTCGAGAACAAGGATTTGTTATTACTTAATATTCAAAGGTACCTATGTACATAGATATGTATATGTAGGTATGTTGTTAAGGATATACATATAGCAGTTGCAGTTCAAGAAACTTTATGCATTCGAATGGAGAAAATGACGAGAAGCATTAAAATAAATGAGCAATAAAGAACTCGAATGAAATTTTATTGTTTTTGATTTTGTATTATTTTGTTTCAATAACTATACTAACCTTACAATTTCTTCCCAGTCAGGTTTCTTGGCAGAACGTGCAGAATTTAAACGACATGGTTCTTCAAGGATGCACGCCTTTGGACCGAATTCCCTTATGATTTCTTTTTCAGCAACGATTGGATCAACTGTCATTTGGGAAAAGTATTCCGAGGGTAAATCGCGTTTCATTCGGGCTCGGTATGTTGCTAAAAAAAGAAAACATAATTAAATTAATCTATGTCAGCAAAATGATAAATTAAATTAAATAATAAGGCAAATGTGTTAATAGCGAAGATGCTTTTTTGAAAACTTTAAAAATATTTTAATTATAACAACACAACAAGAATTTGCATTCAATTTGTTTTTTTTATTGAGATAAAAAATCAGCTTTGCACATAAGTACTTTTTCTTTTGCACTTTCTAATTCAAAAACTTCAAAATCAGTGTTTAATAAAAAAAAATAAGATAAATAGATTAATTTGGGGGTCATCAGCTTGTGGAAAACTAACCCCTATTGGCTAACAACTGCGAACCATTTGTGGGACCGGTTTGTGTGTTTTCGGCAGTAATGGAGTCTTTTTCACTACTTGTTAGATTTACAGAAGGAAATATATGTATGTGCCCTAAAACTGTGCAGTATTATCTTCTACAAGCTTTTGCTGTAAAAAAAAAATATTCAAAAATGGCAATAGATTCTTGAAAATAGAAGATTACATTTTCTGAATCCATCTTTTGATAACGTAATTTAATTTTTAGTTTTTTAGAAAAGAAATTAATTCGAAAACCTTGGATTCCTGAAGTCATTTTATGTCGAAAAACTTAAGAGGTCATTTTCTCGTTTTCGTCCCGTTTTCGAGTTATAACGGTTTTTTCCCTTAACTGGCTTTATCTTTGCCAAACTACGTCCGATTCGTAAAATCTTTTTTATAACCAATCAAGAATTTATTACAGTTTTAGTTTGTCCAAAGACTTTTTTTTCTGCGGACAACCGTTTCTCGGCAATCTCGCACATCAAACACAATTTTTTCGTTTTTAAGTAGTTTTTTCACTTTGATATCATTTTATTCAAAAAAACACGTTTATGAGTATTATATTAATTTTTTTCACTTATTATTAAAGCGCAGTTCATTTTCTTAAAAGAATATTTTGTTTTCCTTAAAAAGAATACTAAACGTAATTAACAAAAAATAAACAAACTGAGTGAATTTAAAAAAAAAATAATTTTTAAATACAAAATTAACTTTTTCTGAGCTATTGTGGTTAAGAAAAGGACGTAGTTTGGCAAAGATAAAGCCAGTTAAGGGAAAAATCATAAAAACCGTTATAACTCGAAAACGGGACGAAAACGAGAAAATGACCTCTTAAGTTTTTCGACTTAAAATGACCTCAGGAATCCATGGTTTTCATTTGGGGCGGTGACTGTGGGACACCCTGTATAGTCTTAAAGTTTATATCGAAAATATTTCTCAAATTGTATCACATATTTTAAGGTTTTAAGGCACAGCGGAATGGAAGGGTATGATATGTACGGAAATAGCTTCAAAAGATACTCAAGATTTTTAAAAAACTTGAAATTTAGATGACGGGTAACGAAAATATTAGATCTTTCTTAGCTGGCTGTCTGTCTACATCTGGGTCGACTTAACGGTTAAGTCGATTTTATTTTAACTTGGCATTTTTTTTATCATTCAACGCTAACTGCCATTCAAGTTTTTCTCGAAATTAAAATAAATGGCGTAAGATTCTAGTCGGATAAGTAGAATTTTAAAACTTTTTCAGTATGATACATGAAGATTTTGCTACTTTAAATTGCTATCTCTAACGTTCTATTAAAACTAAGATCGTAAAATATCTAAAAAAAAAATTACAAAAAATCAATAAAAATGATAACCATGCAGGACTGGATCGCTTGAACTTGCCCTTACGTAAAACACAAAAAATTAAAAAAACTGAGGTTACTAGAAAAAAATGTTCATAACCATTAAATTAATTTTTAAATGATTTAAACAACTCCTTTATTAGTTGAAATTAAGAAAAGGATGCCATGTGATTTCTCAAGCAAATGTTAGCTTATGCAAGAACAATAAAATGCACGACTGGCTCGCTCGAACTTGCTCCTATGTAATAGACTAGGACTTTTAAAAAACGAACGTTATTAGAGAAAACTGTTTATAAGGATAAAATTAATTTTTTAAATTCTTTTAGTAATGTTCTTTATGTAGTTTATGAATTTATAACGATAAAAGTCGTTGTAGTGGTTTCTTAAAAAAATAAGCTTTTATATAAAAAAAATTTTAAAACATTTTTACGAAAAAAATTCGGTACGCCAACTTTAAGTTTTTATTACTGTACGAATGAAATTTAAATTTCCAAAAAAACTATTGAGTGGTTTTTGAGATATCGAATTTTCCAAAAAAAAAATAATTTTTTTTTCAAAAATCAAAAAATATTTTTTTAAGTTTTGAAATGCAATGTTTTTTAAACTTTTTAGAAGCATCTTTATAAAAAAAATTTCATTAAAATCCGTTATGTCGGTAATGAGTAATTCAAAATTTGAAAAAAATCGTTCTATCGTAGGTACAAGCTGTAATATCTTAATTTCAATTTTTATTACATTAAAGACCGTAAAAAATGAAAATAATTAAAAGAAAAAAATTTTTATCAAAATTCTGAGCGCCGTTTTCGAGAAAATAACGGTTTTCGAAAACCATTTTTTAACATTTGTAAAAAGGGTACTGTTACCCTGTAGAATGTATTAAGAATCTTTTAATTGTCAAGTTTTAAACAGTCGAGCATGTGGAGTTTTTGAAATATTGTGTTTTTTTACAATTTTTCTGAAGAAAAAAAAATGTTTTTAAAAATTTTAATACACAACACCATACAAACTTTTGGGAAGCTTTAGCATAGATTTAAGCAGTTGTATGGTTCTAAAAAATTAAATTTGGTGGTGCAACACCTCGGAGTGAACCAGGACCTAGTGACTTACAACTCTCAACCATTCCTGTGTGTGTGTTACCAGAAACGGAGGGGACCTACAATTTTCTGTCGATTCCGAACGGCTAATGAGCAGAACTTTCCATGACAAGTTTAAAGAACATCAGCCAATCCGCTTGGGATGTAGTCGAATAGACAAACAGACAGAATTGTGAGACCCATTTTTTCGTCATCCCCATGATCGTAATGTCAAGTTTTATCAAAATTTCGAATTCGATTTTTTTTAACAAATGCGGAACTTGCCACATAGTATCTACATAAATGTCGCAAGTTAAAAATGTATAACAATTTTTGTATGCAAATGTTTTTTATTTAATAATATATATTTAAGGAAATAATTTTGAAAAGACGCGTTAAGCTCATTTCATTGAATTCGTAATAAAAAAAGTTGATTTTTTTTTTTTAAATTCAAAAAATATTTTTTTTTGGAAATTTGTATACAATATTATTTCAAATTTCAGGCAGCTTCTGTGTATAATTTTGGGTCAAAATCGTTGAAGCTGTTAATGAGAAAGTTGAAAATCCAAAAAAGCGTTCTGTGAATATTAATATTATTTTCTTTTAAAAGTTTTGTTGACCAAAATTTCTATCAAAATTTTAAGACCAATTTTGATATACATACATAAGCTTTTTCATAACGGTTGCATGGCAGGCACCCTTAATTTTCTGATCTTTGTAAACACGGAAGACCCTTAAGTACCTAATTTGAAGAAAATTTCTTCTCAAGAATTTGAGTTGAATTTTTTTCCCAATGCAAAACTAACCTAATAGTACAATGAAGTATGCAATTAGAGAAAATATAAAAAAAAAATAATTAGATCTTAAAATTGCTAAAACTCCCCTTTACGTAGGTTTTGGAGCCAAATTACTTGGGTGAATATAAATTTATTCAAATAAAAGAGTTCAAAATCGTTTGAGCGGTCTTCTCAAAAAATATTTTTTTGATAATTGCCTTACCAAAATATAAATTTGGTATGTGAATTTTTGTTAATGTTCACTCATTTTTGATTCATTGAATTTTTAAAAAACATTATATTCAATATTTTTAAAAAAATAAAAAGCTTTTACGAAAAACTTTTGAACGCAATCAGTCCAGTCTTTAACGAGAAATTAGTGAATCAAGGAAGGAGTTCTGTTTCCAGTATACTGTTTATAGCAATCTGCTTATAATTTTTAAATAAATTGGTTCACTATATTATCAGGACAAATTTCATCGAAAAAAAATTTCTAAAAAATAGTGCATATATATACATCAGTGTTTTTGAAGCCGGCTTATTGTATAACAATTATATGTATTTGACCTATGAATTCATTCGCAAAAGGGGATAATTTTATGTTGAATGGAATGATTTCGAATATTTTCAAGTTTCTGTTTGACAGCATGTTACCAACATTGATGAAAATATTAGAATACATTGATATCCTGATGGCAAAAATAAATTCCTCGATAATTGTAAATTTGTAAAATAAGTAAAATCCATGAAAAATAAAAACAATATTCAACTTTTCCCCTTCTGTAACACTATCGTGCTTCGGACCAATTTTATCAATTAATAATATATATGTACGTACATATCTACTATTGGAGACTTTTTACGATAGTTAATTTTTTAATGTAAAAAAGTTTTACTATATCACTTTATTATTATTTTAATCATATTACTATTTAACTATTCTTATATGTTTGTTTATTTATTTAATATTTAAATATTAACTGCTTTCAACAAAAGCGTTTATCTAAGTTGAATTAATGAATTTCAAAGACAAGCTTTATTTATCAAGATAGTTTGGTTTCTAATTTTATTGTCTATCACTGTGGTCCACATGTCATTTCCTTAAAAATGTTGTTTTTATAAATTTTAGTATCGTTATTCAATTTTATTACGTGAAAACTATAAAAGATACGTGATGCATGGAATCCTTTGGATGAATTTGATACTTTTTTCGAGGATATCAAAAACTTTTCAGTCAAAAATTGTTCGCTTACATCAACTGAGAAATCAGGGAAAATTTGTTTCATCTGGAGAATTTAATTCAAGACGACAAACAATGGCCTGTGTTTATATTTCGTAAGCCACTCACGTACCACACCTATAGATATTTATATAAATTCATATTCCTTCATCATCATCGAACAAATAAATCTGCATAAACACTATGCATACGAATAAAAGGCCAACACTGGAAATTTTTTCGAAAGTCAATTTAACCAAAAACCGAAAACTGACCGGCTGGCCAGTTCAATTGTCCAACAAGTGGACATTGCACTCTCGCACAGAATTGAGGTCATGATTGTTTTTAAACCCCCTTCAGAGTCAATCTTATGAAACAATGGCACATCAACATACGCCATATTGAATTGTTAACAACATATAATTACCATTGTACTAACCTGGATTCAGAGAGTAAGCCAACTTCTTTGCGAATTGTGACAACCGCACCGAAAGCACTATCACTGGAAACCCAATCAACTGGACCGGAAGTTCAAACAGCGGATCCGGTTGTTGGGCAAACACTTCATCCATCATATCGAGGAAAAAGATCAGCAGTATGACGATGGCAGGGAGTGAAAGTGATACAATCGTTGACATCCTCATGTTGATGTAGAATTTGTTCACTTTTATTCTTCACAATATTTGAACGACAAAATTATAAATTCACTGTTAATTAGGATATGTTAATTTTTGGCGGTAGATTTTTATTTTTATTTCCACGCTTGCTCTGCTGTTAATTGGTTTTTTCACGTGAAGAATATTTTTCCCTGGACAGAGACCTAATTTTTTAAAATCCAATTTACATCACAAAGTGCTGACACCGACGACGATGAAAGTACGTTGAGCTATCAAATTAACGTTTGATAAAAATTCACGGATATTTTTTGATTGTATTTCTGTCTTTTTAAAAATTTCAAATTTAATTTATTTTTTTTTTGTCAACTCTCAGACTCACTGCACAGGTTGTTCGTTCTCACTTGCGATATCGTTATTGACTAAAACCAATTTTACAACGATGGCTAACTTCAAAAGTGCGCTTTAGACCAAGGTGGGGGGCAAAGACTTAAAGCCAACGACAATTTAAGACGCTTCGCTAACAAAGTCAAACAAAAAAAAAGTATCTACGCTTTGTGTGTCTTCTATCGGTCACTATCTGTGAGCAGTGAAAGTGAGCTTAAAGATACACAAATAAATCCATCGAGACAGCCATTTAAAGTTAAAGGTGTTACGAAATTTACAGTTTTAGTGGCAGCCATTAATGTGTCTTGGATGAAGTCGTCGTGTTCGTCGTTTGGTTTGTGTAAAAGCGAAATACTGAGTGAGAGGCTATATGCTGTCGGATGGTATGCCAAAACCTTCATTTCCTGGCTTTTCCCGGTTGGTAATGCGGATTGGTACACGTACACCAAGACCAAGAGAGGTTTCTTTCAAAAGCTGACGAATTTGACGTTGAAATTTTGTGAAATTGTGTTGATCCACAAACCGAGAAAAAAATAACGAACGAGACTATACTTGTTTTATCTTTTGGATTATAAACTTGTGTGTATTTTATGGCGATTGTAACCCAGCCAGGTTGAGTGTAAGTAGTCGGTCATCAGGTAGCAATGCAAAGGCTCAACGGATACAATTTTGTTGCAATTTTTCCAACTAAAAACATAGTACTGGTGTCTTACATAATAGATTCAAATAAAGTGGTTAAGTGAGTCGAGTTAAAATGCAGGTCTTTGGATAGTTGCACGGACGTGAACTGGAGTAGGCTATACAGGCATTTTTGATGTTGTGTGAAAGGCTAATGGCATGAATTAAAGTTATGATGAAAATATGTTGTGTGGGTAGGAGTTTTAGGTGGGTTAACCTTAACGTAGACATTGAGGATGCCAGTTTTTTGATTTCCTGGTGTTAAAGGAAGTCTTTTAAAGTGAAGTGAAGGAAGGAATTTCCTATAAAAGAGGTGTAAGACTTTATTTGATATATATGTTTCCTCAATAGAGTATTTCTTCCTGCAAGACACTTGACCAAGCTTGACGTTATGTTATACAATTTTAAAATTAATGTCTTAGCATTGAAATTCTTTTCAATTCTTCGCCCTTGATCTTAAATTCGATTTACATCGTTAGAAGCAGTTTAACTATTATGGAGTATAAGTCACCTTACGGGTGACAATGATGTAAGCACCTGTGAGTTTATATGTGCCTCCAATTAAGAAAGATTTGTTGAGATTTGTCAGTGTGTTAAAGAAAACCTTGGACTTCGTATCTTAAGATGGATGCTGGAAAAAAAAACTAAGGTTGATGTACTTTTAATTAGCAGACGTACGATCTAAGAGATTATATAAGAATTATATGACGAATGGGAGAGAAACAAATGAAGTTAATTAAGACATCACATAAATTTTATTTTAAATTGACAAAATGTTGTTCAGCTCTTAAAATCTAAAGAAGACAAATATGAAAAATTCTTTAAAACATCTGATGAATAATTAACTTTGCCAATACATATTTCACCTATTGTATTTATTTTTTGTGGAATTACTTAAAGGTATTTAAAATTTTTTCTACAGCTCAATTTATTTCTTCTTAAAATAAATGCTGCTTAATTTTTATCACGTTGCTTGAAGATTTAACATTAGAATAGACTTTTCTGCTCTTTAACTCATCCATGGGATGAATGAAATTTTGGAAAAACTGAATATATAGACGGATAAATTCAATGATTGGAAATATTAATTGTCCTACCATGTCAATTTCAAACCCAAGGAAATTGTAAACTAAGGACCGTCCAGAAAATTTTTAAAAAGTGATTTTTCTCAGGAGAAAAGCTCCGATCGAAATTTAAAATAATTCTTCAATGGAAATATCTAAAGTTCAAAAGTTCTGAAATGCTTTATGAGAGTTTCTACCCAAGCAACACATAAACTCTTGGAGAGTACTTCAATAAATGCATCAGCTCTTAACAAGCTATTAGTTCAATCTTTTTAATACCATTTCACTTTATAATCTCCTTATTTGCTCTTTAAAAGTGTTCTTTCTGTTATACTATTAATAAAACATCTTTTAAACATCTTAAAGATATTCATGACAAATGTCATTATAGATAGATAGATAGATAGATAGATTCTTTATTTTTTCATCATAAGGTTTACAAATTTGTATACTTAAGAATAAGGACATGGCAATACTGCCGTCTGCCTGATTTTTTTGGTTTATATAATTCATATATAAAAAAATACAACAAATGTCATTATATTGACTCTCTATATACCCTCTTTAAAACCTTTTTAAAAGGAGTAGTTTTAAAATGCTAAAAGAGTTTTTCATTTTAATCTTTCGAATACATCTTGAAGATATTCTGTGGATGTTTTCATTAAAAGTCTTTATGATATCTTAATATGGTATCTTCAAGTAGTACTACCTATATTTTCCTCTTTGGTTGAAAAAAATATTTTGTTTCACCCGGTTGTGAAACACTTCCCATGCAATCAAGAACATATGAAAGAGAAAACTAGCTAAAAAACAATTCAAATATTTAGTGGAATGTGCGCGCAGTTGCATATGATTATAACAAAAAATAGACAAAAACTGATTGTTGTAAATTTGTTATCATTTTCTTTTACTCTTTGCTTACACTTTGTTTGCTCTTTTTTCTTTGAATTTGACTGACAGCTAAATTCACCCTTTACACTTTGTTTGCAATTTTTCACTCTTTGCTTTCAATTTCAGTTTCGATATCTTATCGCGAAGTGCTTAAGATGTATTAAAGAGTTCTTAAAATATGCGTAGTGAATCTATGTATATAAAATACATGTATTTTTGTAAAGGGTGACATTGTTAAACGTACGAGTATGTTGAAGATAAAATTGTATATACTAGATTTGTATGTTTTATTGTTTACTATGCGAAGAGTTCCAGTTTCTACGGGTGTAAGTAAACGAGAGAAGTAAATGTTGTTATTTGATAAACTTTGGCAGTATTTTAGCAGAACATAAAAATTTTAAAGTATTACACCATACTATCAAATTGGTAATGGGTATTATTTTAATTCTGGATGATGTCAAATTTTCTGAGCTTTCAATGATTTTTTAATCAGTTGACAATTAAATTCAATATTTTGTATCTTGATAGAATGTTGACGCAACAATTAAATATCAAGTTATCATTTCTTTTCAACAGATTTTTAATCCAGGGATTTTAACACTTTGTGGAATACAAATTAAGCAATGAAATATATGTTCACTTATTTTCATAAAGTATCTAGTGATTTTTGTATCTGTTCTCTGTAAAACCTACTCTCAACTTTTTTTTGAAAAAATGATAAGAAAATCCTGAATCATTCTTCAATAAATTATTATGTAGCAACAAAAAAGTTGTTTTAAAAGTAGATATTTATTTCATACAAAATTGGTAAAACGTAAGTGCTAATCAGTCGCTATGTTTATAAATCTGTTGAGTTTTATTTACCTGCTGAAATCGTTTTAAATTTTAAAACTATTCAGGTCGAACAAAAAAAAATCATTTAAAAAAATAAAGCACCCTGTAGGTAGGAATACCTGCACATATACATACATTTAAATACAAAAGAATGAATCGGCATCGGCCATATTTATTGCATACTTAAAAATCTCTTTTTTCTTGTTGTGAGAGAATTTTAACATTATTTTTCTAAATATTTCTTTGAAATATTCTATTCTATTTGAAGGCGCGTTAATTTCAAGTAGGGTAGAGTATACAGTTTCAAATTAAATCTTTTCTCCCATATCAAAACACACAATAGCAAAAGGTAATAATATGAATATTGGAAATACAGTCATAATATAAAAGTAAAGAATTCGTCTTGTCTTGGCATTTTAATTTCACTCAATCCATTTTATTAAAATGCATTAAACTTGTGTTTGCTTGAAAGAGAAAGACATAATTTATATATTTTTCCTCTTCGAAGTTCACACTTTTTACTCAAAAATGAAAATATCTTTAAAACCACTTGAAAGTATCTTTAGATTAATCAAAAGAATGATCTTTATGAAGTCTTACAAATACTTTATTTAGAACTCTTTGTTCAATACAATAGGCTCCTCCTCTTTAGGCCTTTTTGGGTATTAAAGATATCTTAAAGATTATTCAAAGAGTTGAAAACACTTGGAAAATACCTTTCCAAGATATCTGTAAGAGATAATTGTGTTGCTTGGGTAATTCCAATGTTACTTCACAGCATTCATAGAACTTTGTAGTGAATCATACAAATACATATAAGATTGTGGAGATGGAAAATTATTGCCTGAATCTAGCTTAATATTAACAAAGCTCAAGAGATCAAAGATAACGACGAATCGGCTTGTGATATTCAAGACAAAATTCTAATATTATAAAGGAATAAAATGCACGACTGTGTCGCACGAACTTGCTCCTATATAAACGACTAAGAATTTCAAAAATGAATGTTATTAGAGAAAACTGTTCTTAAGGATAAAATTCATTTTTTAAATAACTAAAACAACTCCTTTAGAAGTTGGAGCTAAGCACAGAATGCCATGTGTCTTAAGAAAATATTAGTTTATGCAAGAACAAAATTATAATTTGTTGTAGTGGTTTCTTAAAAAAATAAGCTTTTATACAAAATTTTTAAAACATTTTTAAGAAAAAAAAATTAGAACGCCAATTTAAAGTGTTTATAAAAAAATTCATTAAAATCCGTTATGCCGATAATGAGAAATTTAAAATTCGAAAAAAACGTTCTATGGTAGATACGAGTATACATATACAGTCAGTAATATCTAGATTAAAATTTTTTTTTTATTAAATTATATGCATAGGTAGATCTTAAAAATAAAAATTAAGCGAAAAAAAAAATTAAACAAAATTCTCGGAACCGTTTTCGAGAAAAATACGATTTTCGATAACCATTTTTTAACTTTTGTATGGAGGGTACCTACCGTTATTTTTAAGTAAATTTTTTTTTTCCATTTCTTGTAGATTATGTTAAGAAACTTTTATTTATCAAGTTTTAAAAAAATCTAGCATGGGATTTTCGAAATATTGAGTTTTCAAAAAAAAAATTATTTTTTGAAAATTTGAATTCACAATAATATTCAAACTATTGGAGACCTTTAGCAAAAAAAAATGATCAAAATCTGTTGTACCGTTTTTGAGAAAATCAAAAATAAAAAAAATGGTTCCAAGGGGGTTACCAAAAATAGCAATTTTTTGGAAAAATTTTTCAACCATAAGGTAGCTTTAACTAAATGAGATTTTTTGATTTTTTTTTAAAAAATATGTGGGACAGTTTTTGAAAAAAAATATTTATAAAATTTTGAAAAAAAATCGTATGGCAGGTACCGTTATTTTTGGTCTAAAAAAATCAAATCAAAAAACATCCGGGGGGAAAAAATAAAACCCATATCTACCAAGTTTAAAAAAAATCGGGCGAGCCATTTAGCTGTAGTCGAACAGACAGACAGACAAACAGAACAGACTGAATTGCGAGACCCACTTTTTTGGTCTTCGCTATTATCGTAATGCCAACTTTGATCAAAATCTCGAGTTCGATTTCTTTACGAATGCATAACTTGCCTTATAGTACCTATAAGTCGCAAGTATAAAAACGGACAGAATAATGAAACTATTGACTGGAAGAATTTTGAATTATAAGAATTCTGTGTAATGAGTCAGTTCACAATGTTCAAAACACATATTTTATAGTAAAAGAAAATAATTGAAAAAAAAAGACACTTAACGTTTCAACATGGTTATTTATTGCATTATTTAAAAAAATGTCAATACGGTGCGTAAACTCAATAACTTAGATAGTAATTGCTTACCAATTTTTAAAATGGAAATTACAAACCACTGCTATGGTGCCAAACGCAGATTGTTTTTTTTGTTTCGATCGTGCTATGAATTTTATATTACTTACGAATCATCGAGATTGCACATATTTGTGCATTTACGAAAGTTTTCTGAAAAAAACAAATAGTCACGACGTTCTGCTTCATAAACCTCCGTGGTGCGCTGAAGTTTTCATTCAGCCTAATGATTAATGAGCGGATGGGATTTTAAATTTGAAGAGATCATTTTTATTCCCTAGAGGGAATATTGATTTAGCTCAACTTAAATCGGAAGCTCTCTTACAATGATTTTGTTTTTTTTTTTTTAATTTTACTGAAAACAATTCTACGGACTTTGCATAAACTCATCACACGAACTCTTCTTGTGGTTCAAAGCAAAATTTCCAAGAAGAATGGTATTTTTTTTAACAGTATAAATTTTAATTTTTAATTTAAGAAAGAAATATTAGCTGTATTTTATTTTCCCCCAGATCTGATCCAGATTGGATTTTGTTTTCAAAATATCATGTGAAACAACAAATACAAACAAAACTGGCCTTGTGTTGTTTTTGTTATACTACATGTGATTTTGAATGAAGAGCCAATCTGGATCACATCTGGGGTAAAATAAAACACAGCTATTATATATGAATTACATAGAAAAATTGGAAGGAAATGAGCCGAAAATAAGGCAAACATAACATTACGGACAGCTGGAACATATATTTTCTGAAGCTTTCTGCAGAAATAAAGTCTAATCAATTTTTAAGAAAAATAAAACCGTTTTATGGAAGTTCTTTATATGAGCTGAATTTAAGATTCTCATTGAGGAAATTACATACAAATATTCTGTACATAATTTTAAGCGAATCTGCTCATCCTCTTAGGATGTAACTTGATGTAGACCTGAACGCAGAGAAGAGTATACAAACAGACCGAAGCATATAAATAAATTTGATTCAAACCTGGAAATTTGTCTCTAAAAAAAAGAGTATAGGTATGTCGAAGCGCCAATAACACAAGTTTTAAAATTTGAACTCCCAAACATTTTTCTATACAATTTCCGATTTGACATTATGTCAAAACTAATCTGAATCATTTTACCGATTTTGATGGAATTTGCAGTCGTTATTACAAATGGTATGAGAGTTTCTGGTTAATATCACGCCGACTTTAAAAGAAAATTAACATCGTGTAGTCCAAATTGATAAATTTGTGGTTTTTGAAGTAAATCTTGAGATATATTTTTGGTGAAAACTTAGAAGTTGCTTATATTGTAAGGTGAAAATTGTAATGGCAGTATGAAAAAGCCAAGCAAAGAAATTTGGCTATTATCTTTTCGAAAATTTGTTTTAAATTAAAATCACTTTCGATGTTTTAATAAAAAGTAGTTCCTGAGCATATAAATTAAAATATTAACTATTGGCAGACTTTATGGACGCTAGAAAAGTTTTTGAGCAGAACCGGACGGCAGCGGAGCACTTGCTACACGACAAATGAAGCAATGGCTCTACAGGGTTACATGTTTTCTGGACGAGTGATTTCAAACAATGTATCTTTCATTTGGTCAATGCTTTTCCAGTAATTTATGCACATAAGGACTCGCGATATAAAGTCACAATTCGAAAACGTGTTGCAAAAACTTATTAAAAGGATTACATTCTGTAGGACATTCCTATCCGCAGAATTTGTACTTTAGATATAAGTAAGAATAACACCAATTTTATAACAATTTTGAGTGATTCAGAATGGACGGCTCTTAATAGATAAATGATTAATGTATTAAAAAATATCACAAATCAAAGTTACAAGGATGTCAAAAGTGTTAAAGAAATGTATTTCTCTTATTAAAAATAAGGTGATTATTTCAAAAATGTCCAACGTTATATTAATTTAGTCCCCAAACCAAAAAAATAATTTCATTGTTACCCACTAAAGTTTGCGGCACTACACTTTTTTTTCAGTAAAGACGATTTTTGACCCCCTTCTAACTTGAGAGCCAATAAGGTCAGAAATAGACACCTCACCATATATCAAATGTTAATCATTCGAAATTCCTAAGATAAAGGACAGAAAACGCTAAAACCGTAACTAACTGACTGACTCACTTAATCACTGCTTCAATAATACACTTTTCGATCAGCCTATTTTAACGGTTGACAACCCAGGGTTTTTTTAAATACATATCAGAAGCTTAACTCTTTTCTTTTTAAATATTTACCTATGTTTGTTCTTTGTGATTAATTTAGTTAAATTATTTTAAAGTTAGAAGTTTGAACTCATAATTTTTAGAGCCAACATTTATGGGGGCTTGAGAGCTACCCGTTATAAATGAACAAAAATAAGAATTAGAACTTCTACTTCTATGTAATCACACAACAATGTCCTCTAACAAATTGGAAAGCAATCTTACTACCCATATATTCTTTGGTAGCATAAACATCTGAATTCATATGCGAACAGAAAAACAGACCTACAGTACTCTATAAATATTATGACTGGATTTATATATTTTTCGAGTTCTTTATATTACATTAAGACTCTAATTTTTTTCAAAAAACCAATACTTGTTCTACAAGTAAAAAAAGTATTTTAAAATTGACAAAAAGTTTCACAAGGCCATCTTTAAATTTGTTGCATTTTTTAAATGTACTAATGCCGTTATAAAATTATTTTTAAAATTCTTTTCACATACAACTTTTTTATAAGAACTATTACTAGGCATCAACAAAAGCGGCGATTTTTTAATAAATACGTATTTGTAGAAACAACATTTTTCAAATTTCTGAAGTTTGCATATCAGCTCTTTCGTTTTCAAATGTACGAGTATGATAAAACTACTTAGCCTAATTGATGAAAAATAAACTATAAGTAGCTGTTAACGGAAAAATTTAAATTGTTTACGGAAAATGCAGAACTCTTCGCATGTTTCCCTTTTGAAAAAAAAAACATAATCTTCATTTTGAAAACATTTTTCATTAAATTAAAAAAAAATGGTTAAAATCAAAATTTAAAATTTTCTTTGAGAAAATTAATTATGTTAATATTTAAATTGTACCAAATTTTAACCATATATGTGTAATGGATGTATACTTCTATTTACGGTTTGGTAAAAAGAACTTGGTTAAATATTTTCATTATTAAAATTATGGGGGCGGACTGGGTGATCGGGTGACTGGTAAACTGTACGATATGCATAATAAGTTAATATTTTCATTAAAACGGGTAACATATTTCCTATAAGATGCAATTACGGCAATACACCCTACAACAATATTTTAACAGCAGCTGAGAATCGAACCGAAATGCTCCGAATGACAATCCAACGCACAAGTCATAAAACAAAAGGTTACGACATGAAGTTCTTTTAAAATGACACTTTTTTCCAAATTTGAATAATGATGGTCCGCTTACTAAGTACTGAGATTTTCGGGTCCCTAAGAATACCACAAGTGTCCCTGTATAGTTTTGTTGCTGCCTTAAAAGGTCTCTACACTAAATATCTCCATAGTACTCGCTACAAACATTCAATAAACTTGTAATAGGTTTAGGAAAAACATCTATTATTATCTTTAACCTAGCTTACTATCATATTTTACATTTCAACTTGTTTGCGTTATAAAATTAGAGTATTTGGCGATTTTAGGCAAGAATAGAGGGGACCTTAAGTTGAATTCTGAGTTGGAAACGCTAAGATGAGAATCATTTTTTAGGACAAGATGTACTCGTTGAGGACTTATTCTTCCTCGAAAAGGGCACTACCCTTAACAAAAAAAAAATGTTTTTATCTTAAATTGTAAATAATATCTCTAAAGTATTGGAGACTTTTTGATTCCTCTCAGTTAGATTTGATCAAAAATTCCATTTTTCGTACATGAAATACAATATATGAAACTTGTATCTTCATAAAATTTTTGAATTACTTGCGAATGAATGAGTTTCGGTTTGATTTAAACGTTCAAAAAGACGCACCCTACAAAAAGAAAATAATAATAAAAGTATTATGCGACTTTAAAAATATTCAAAAACTTTTTTAGAAAATTCTTAACTCAAATTATAAGATAAAATCAAATAAAATAAAATAACGTAAAATAAAGCGTTAAAAATATGTATATACAAAAAATTAAATTTGAAGAAAGAAAAATAAACTTATTTGTTAAAATTCCATTTTATTTATTATAACAAACGTTTTATCAAATTTGTTATTAATTTCTATCATCAAAATTTGTATTGCACTTTTTGTTAAAGTTTTGGTCACAACAAACAAAAATAGTTTTTAGTTACAAGGAAATTTACATTAAAAATAATTTTTAAACCTAAGCATATTGTAGCTATTATATAACACCTACTTTTGTATTATAATACAATTTTTTATATTTTTTTTTAGCAAAAGACTAGCGAATAATCCTTATAAACTATGTTCAGTCATTATCACTATACATTTTTTTAGTACAATATTTACATAGTATTCTTTTTCCTTCATTTAGTTTTTTGAAGGTATTTAAAAGGATTTTACTTCAAATTAACTTTGTAAGAAAGTTTCATAAGTTTTTTCGAACTTATTGGACAGTGTGGCCAAAGATTCGCACATCCCATCGGTCCGCTTAGATTATCGGCAGTGTGCTTGAGTAATTCTCCCATATGTGCTGCAAAATGCCATTTACTAGGTGGACTGTTCATTGCTAACGACATGGTTGATGAGCTGTGAACCAAGTACAGAAAATTAATCATTGAACTTAATAGAATTTAATTGAAATAATTAATTTTAAGTGCAATCCATTACATACGATTTATATGCAGATTTTCGGATCAAGGTTTCACGGTGGAATAAAAAATAATTTACGTTGTAATAAAAATAATATTGAACTGGTTTCAGATTCAACCAATTAATTTGTATTAATTACTACAATCAATTGGAATTAATTTGATCGCAGATGAAACCATAATAATAATGTACAGATTGTCTTTTGATTTTTATAACTGGAAAACCTTGAATTTTAATTAATTTGTTTGAATTTTTACATACCGAATCATGTGAAGTAGATCCTTTTCTTTTTCCGAGAGGACATATTCTGGTTTTGAGGCCATTTCACAGAGCATCTTTGGCAAACAGGAATCTCTGATGGCATCTGTGAGTTGGGATTTTGCTAGAATTCGTTGCTTCTTGAAATCAGCTGGTGAAAGGTCTTGTAATTCGGACTCCTCTAAAAGTATATAAGAACAATAAAAATTTGTATAAATTGCTTAGAGGAATTTAAAAATTCTAAATAAATGTTTTAGGTTATTTATTTCAAGGTACAATAAGAAATGTTTGGACTCAGAGTGAGACATCAGAATATAAGATATTAATTGAAGGTACGACTACAATCATTGACCAAGCTCTTGCCTAATTCCACGAATTCTGAGTATTGAATTAAAAAGTCAACCATCATCCTAGAGTAGTGAATTTATAAAGGATGGGCCAAATTCTTTTTAAAGATGCAATAAAATAAAGAAAATTAAATTTTGTTTCTATGTATTATGGCTTTATTATTAAGAGCAAACATTCCCAATAATTATGGAACACAACTTCGTTCAAGTGGCCGCCTTGGCTAGCTTCGCAGTAGCACAATAATCCGAGATCCTTGTGCAGAATTCTCCTCAGGCTAATGTGTGAAATGATGAGATGTTGAGTTCGATGGCGATTTGATGTTCGTGAATTGAGTTTCACACTCTCGACTGAAACAGCCAGTTGTCCTAGCTTACTAGTCTCACGAATTTTTTGCACAAACTTTGGCTACAGCAGGTGCGGTGCTTCATTTCATAAAACGCACTGTTTGGGCTACACAGCACTCACTTTGGAAATAAGTTTTCAATATTTTCCAACGTTGTTCAAGCATAAAGCGACTCAATTAGTTCCGCGAAGTTATGATACTGACTTTTTGTCAAGATTTGAAGCGGGAAACAGCCGTCAGTGTCAAAATAACCTATGATTTAAGAACAAACCACTAGATGGCGCACCCTGTATAATATTTCTGTAAAAAAAATTTCTTATCTTAGCACAAGCCACATATTCTTAATTGTAACACCTAATTTGAATCACCCTGTAAACATATATACATGGCAAGAAATATGGTTGGAAATTTCCCCTTTTAATGAATGTGTTGGATTTAACATATGTACGTCCCAAGATATACACTTTCATTGAATATTGTATGCAAACCAGCAATGTTTTATTCCACTTCCGCATCACAATTATTTTATTTATAGTTCTCAAGATCAAAGCAATCAAAATTAAAATAATTGAATTCATACACATAAATAAACAGCAATGGAACTTTTTGTAAAGCTTCACTAACTTTGCGCAACAATGTAGTTAATTATAATTTATTTAGTATTTCATATTCATGTTCTCATCATTAACCACAATGTATGAACGATCTAATAATTATTTTAAATTTGTTTGCTGTCTTCAAATAAAATGCATGCTGAGTTTTTATTTATGAAATCATAATATATAGAAGCTTTTTCTTTTTCAAAATCAGTTTCTATATAAGATAAACATCTGCTTTCAAAATAGAAAAACAAAAGCAGTGTTTGTCGTCGTCAGATACAAATTAAATTACCATAATCAAATATCGTTTAAGTATTTTTGAATTCAAAACAACAAAAAGCTTTACTGTTCATCCAAATATTTAAAGAGCTTTCGAATGAATATTATTAATATTTGAATAAATTAATTAACATAATTACGTCATCTTGTCCGAAAATTAAAACAATCATTATACAACGAAAAAAAACTATTCTGCTATTTTTAAGAAAATCAATATTTGATCTCAACTTGTTAATCATCTTTTGGATTTTAAATGTTGTTTTGTTTTTTTTTCTCGGTAAATTACCATATATGGGCTAATGTTATGTTAACAGCAAAAATAGTAATTTTAGGAATGCATATATCTATTTGTTAAATAATATTTATGGAGATTTTTTTGGAGAAAATTAACAAACATTTGTTAGACTTTTTTTTTCATAAAATTGATATTAGTTTCGTTTTGGTTCAGAACATAACAATTGATGAGTTTCTACACCCAAATATTAACTACAAAGTCCAAAGTAATAAAACGGGATTCCTTAATTAAATTGTGTCGTAGAAATCCATATATGTATGTGGGTACCAGATTATACCGGTAACAAAAAATGTTAATTTTTATTAAAGCTCTTGATGAAATTTTCAGGCAATCTGAAGATAAACTCAGGGGGTGATCCTGTGAAGTTTGCTAGTGATCGAATTAAAATATATTTTTTTAACGGATTTTGACAATTTTGTGTTTATATATCCTACTTCCTACTTTCTACTTCTACTATCTATCTACTTCTATCTATCTATCTATCTATCTACTAATATTATAAATGTGAATGTTACGATGTATGGATGTTTGTTACTCAATAACGCTTGAACAACTGAATGGATCTTGATAAAATTTAACACACAAAAAAGTTATAGTCTGGATTACCGTATAGGCTACGTTTTTTATTATCAGGTGGTCGAAACACCCCAGAATTATTTATTTCTACTTCTATCTTCGTATTGCACTAAAATGTAGTAAATATACATAAGTAGTTGCATTGAAATGCCATACTTTGGTGGTGCGGGCCCAGAGGAGGGGCATTGTTTGATTCATTTACCTAAGCATTAACGATAAAAACACTCAAAAAAGTTTAAAAAAAAAATAAAACAAAAACAAAATTCTCCGAATTAAAAACAACAAAAAAATTGACAAATATTTGTGTGGCTTTGAATTTAAACTATTTTAAGGTAAGTTAAACTTTATGTGCCTACAGGTTTAACTACATACATTGTTATAGGATATGTTACATACGTATGTGATTTGCTCATTGTTTGTTAGTTTTTTCAAAATATCCTTCGCTTGGCTCCATTACCTTTAAGAAAAGGACTTGATTGGATTTATTAGTTTGCTGTTTTGTCTTAATCCAGGTACATGCATACGTTAAATAAAAATAATTCGTACGCTTTCAACTTCTCATGTTGAACAGGAGATCAGTTGTGTAGTTCTTGGCTAAGCTAAACGTGTTTTTATTTCAGTGGTAAGTCGTCTTTTTCAAATAGAGCTGTTCAACGATGACACACAGAAGTAAAATAAACACCCAAAAACAACATTCCGTGTACTTCACACAAGATTTCCATTTACACAAGATTTCCAATGCAAGAAAAAATGAGCGAATCTACAGAAACTTTTAGACACATGATTTATTTTGAAAAACTTCAGTTGAAAAAAAAAATTTGCTTGCGGCAGTTCCCGCACGTGTACGCTAGTATGTATATATCTTTTCTATATAAATACATATACACGACTGAATGGCAAAATCGAGACCTGCCTCAAGCCTTTTATTTAAATAAATAAGTTAGTTGGGCTCATCAGTTAGATTCAGTTGTACCCTTCTAAAGCGCAATATAATATGTAAGTCAATGGTTTTCAACACAAATAAAATTTAGAGCATGAACGCAATGTTAATTACATTTATCTAGGGAAATTTGGTCAAATTCAGACACCCAGAAAATAAAGCTCGTGGTCTGCCTGGGCAAAAAGCTCTCAATTGATTTATTCCACAAAAACAAGAACTACAAACTTTTTGTATGTTTTTTTTTTTCGTTTTCTTTCTTCATATTAAATAGAGGCCATGACGGCTCATAGAGATCTTTACAACTTTCAACCAATCCTATTTTCGTGTTACCAGGAATGGAGGGACCTACAATTCAACACTTCTCATGACAAGAAACACTCTTTGACACAATCCTTAAAACACGTAAAATTATCACTTTAGACGATTGCCCACATAATAAAAAAAAAATCCCATAACAATTCGCTCGATTGCCCGGACTGTGTGATTTTCGACGAAATAACCAAACAAATTATTTATCATTTATTTTATTTATTATTTATCATTATTTATTATTGGGTTATCGAATTTTCAAAAAGTATTTTGAATTTATTCAAACATTCAAAAAATATTTTTGGTTTTTAAACTATAAAAACTTTCATCAAAATTCGTTATACCGATAATGAAAATGAACCGAAATCGAACAAAATTGTTCTGTGATACGTACTGTCACTTATATCTTATTTTGAAATTTTGTTTTGAGTTAAAGATTGTTAAAATTAAGCAAAAAACAAAAAATTTCATCAAAATTCTAGGTGCTGTATTTTTATATAAAATTGAAATGGTTTTATTTTTTCAACTTAAAGATAGAAATTTCTTCTTTTTTTTTAATAAACAAGTAAGTGGTTCGAAATACATATTGAGTTTTTAAATCTAAAACAAACATTTTTGAAAATCTTAGCACAAAATAGTATTCATTCTTTTTAACAGCTTTAGAATAAAGAAATTAAAATTTCTTAGAAAAATTCGAAAATAAAATAAGATGGGAACCGTTATTTTTAGTCTTTGAAAAAAAAACGGAAAAAAACGTGTGGGTGGAAAATTAAAAAATTATATCTACCAAGTTTAAACAAAATTAAACGAGTCTTAAGCCGCATTTAGACTTTCGTTCTTCATTCGCTGTACGTTGTTCGTTGTTCGTTCTTCTCTCAACAGCGTACAGCGAAGAAGCATTTACATTTATTCGGTTTTGTTTTTCAGTTCGTTCTTAACAACAAACACATTGTTGGCAGTACATACCTAGCAGAGCTCTTTACAAAAGCAGACGCTCTCGAATGAAATCATAATTCTACTATTCCTCCTAAATAACTAGTGTTGAAAGATCTGAAACGCATACCTATGTATGTGTAGTTCAAATTATTATTTTAGCCGTGTTTTATTGGTAAGTGAATACGCCGCATTGCAAAATTAAACATGAAAAACAACAACAAACGATTAGTAAAGTAAAATAAGTTAGTAATGGAAAAGAATATTTTAGTGAAGATGGAGTTTCGGATATTGAAACGGAGGCGTTAAGATGGTGTCCGAAAAAATACATGTTGGCATGTTTGAGGGTGTGTTCGTTGGTATTTATTTTCTTATACTTTGCCTTCACTAGTCAGAAGTGTGATCGCTCCACAATTTACAGAACAAATATTTTTTCAAATGCAAAATTTTAGTCCCATACCATAATTCCATTTTTACTCTACTGACATTGCCACTAATTTTGCCACAAAATATTGAATCAATTTACACGAAGGCGAATAGTTTCGATTAGTATGTTTTATCAGTACACTGGCGTTCGTTCAGAAATGTCGCGTAACTGCGGTATTTTGCTGAATGTATATGGCAACTGACGAAATGTGTCTTTATATTAAATATTGTGTTTTATTTTCTCCAACACTTAAGACTCAAGAGAATTTAGTAAAAAGCAAACACAAATATTTTGTTTACAAATGTAAAAGTTCGAGAAATACAATAGTAAAATTAGTATTATTAGAACATTTTAAGTAGATTGTAGGAAAAAGATATATTTTCGTGCTTTTGTGAGAATAGTGTAGTAAAGTGTATAAAATTCCAAAGAAAATTCAATAGTGAGAAAAATCCTAAATCAACTCGATCATCATTTTCATGAATATTTCAACTCGATCTGCATTTCCATGAGTATTTCAACTCCAGCTGAAAACCAAGATATAAATCATTTGAACACATGCTTGTTAGTTAATTCAAAAAGTAGTAAGATTTTGACACATAATACACTGATGCGAATTTTGGGAGTTTATTATGAGTGGGTTAAAGAGTGAAAGCGTTTATTGTTTGCTTGTATTACTGCGCTAGCTACAGATTACCAATAAAACACGGCTTTTAATATTCCTCAAGAAGAATTTTCTTTCATATGTAGAAAAATGTTAGTCTAGGCGACGACAGTTCAGGATGAATCAGAGACGTCAAACTGTTATGAAATGACGCTAATGCTGATGGCACATGGCAGGTGTTCCTCAGGACTGTATCTTGATATAAAACTTGTTTCCTATTCTTATTGTATATATCTATTTACTACAAAAACTACATTCCTTTGCCGATTTTAAATACTTCTAATAAAATTTATTTAAAATATACTTCGTTTGTTTAATGTTCAGTCTTTACAACCAATATACATTAGGTTAGGCTCTTTAAATACCAAATATTGGAAGCAAGAAAAAATCTTGGAAAAAAAAACTATTTGTCTTTAACTGTGTCAGAGTACTTTTGTAACAAAACCGAAGTGCAATTTCAAGGTGTATATAAAAAAGGGAGGTAAACCTGCTTCTAATTGAATCATATAGTTTAGTGTATTTTATGTTAATGTAAAAAGCTTTTTAATAAAGAAACATTTAAGCTTCTACACTTCTTCGAAAGACGTATTACACCATTGTTGCTTAAGATTTTCTGCCATGAAACATTGATTAGGCTTTTTGCAGCAGCTTGTTTTTTCTAGATGACATTCCCTCTTGATGTTTGGCCTCAACAGACACCAAGGTAAGCCAACTAAACAATTCTTGTAAAAAGTTGAATTTAACTGCACACAACTGTTTATGATTCATTATAATATTTATTATATATGTACCTTTATAAATAAGGTACCCTTATAATGGTACCTATTGAACTATCATACTACACTGGGCTTAAATTTAAATCCTATTGGATGCTTACTCATAAATTGTTTTTTTATTTTCAGGGATACTGCCTCTTACGACGAAGTAACAAATCCTGATGAAGAACTCCAAAAATGAGCCGTTAAATTTCGGCAAAAAATTGTAGTTACCTTCCATTCCTGCCGACAACACAAGCCCAAGAAAGTTTGGAGAGTGTAATTATTAACAATGTCCCTATATGGAAAACAAGCTGTTTACTAACATCAGCTGTTAAAAAAAAAACAAGTTCAATTCTATGTACATACTCGTAGTATTAAAAGTATTGATTCTTTGTCATAACAAACTTAAAATGGACAAAACTTAACAAACTTAAAATGGACAAAACTCTACAAAATGGATGAGTAATTTTTTGTTTCTTAAATTTTGTTTATCTATTTCGAAAATATTTACATTAGGTATATGAAGCAGATTCCGCTTGACTCAGGTGAAAACTTCAGAATATGTACTCAAGAACAAAATTGTGTATCTACTCAATTTTGTATGTCCAACAGGTGTCTATAAAAGAATGTACAAAATATAACCTTTATTTATCTACCAGCTATAACCATACTGCGTCATGAAACTCTTACTATCAGACCTTAATGAAAGTTATTTTATTTTTTACTACAACTTAAAACATCTGTTACTTGTCGACACGTTTTGAGGAAACAACCGTTGGTTGAATAAAAAAAAGCAATATTCAAATCGTCACACACTTGAACTTCTCAACAAAAAATAAAATAACCTTCCATTTGTTCAAAAAATATAAACAATTCCGCAAATAAGCTATTTCATTATTTGTACTTGGACAGTCATAAACTTATTTGAACAGAGAAAATTCCATTCACTAATCACACATTATCAAATTTAACAAAATAAATTATTTTGCACGCTTAACCGAACAAATTTAAACTAATTTTATTCTCGAATTCAAAATTTAAAAAAAAATATTACGAAAGACTTTCATTATTCTACACACGTTTTGGTCTAGAAAAAAAAATTATAAATATCTACACAATTGAATAAGCAACTTTTAATCGAATTTCATTTCCATATTCCGATCTTCTTTAATCTAGTTTTTAATATCTCATAAATACAAATTATAATAAAAGAGAAGATCACTATAATTTGCACGAATTTCACTTTCACCTTCCTATGCCATAATGACCACATCACAATCTGAGCATTTTACAAAAACAAATTCTACACACCAGAAAAATCCAATAGCAAAATAAAAATAGAAAAAAAAAACGAAAGGGGTTTGAAGAAAAAAGTAAAAAAAAAAAAAAAACGTTAAACAAGTTTCAAAAACAAAAGTAAAAAACAACGAAAACCAGTTGCATAAGCGCATAATGTTGCATTGCGTTAGATAAATATTAATATGGTAAACTGTTTTTGGATTTTACGGTTTCTCCGTATCTTACCGTCATCAGTCAATTCAAACTCGGTTTGTTTCTGTTGAAATTTTCCGGATCCTTGATTGGAGGCAGACTTGACTCCCCTTATGCTGCCATATCCGAAGAAGTCTCCAAAAATGACCAAGGCCAATGCAGCGAATAACATAATGCGAAGCGTCCAAGCGTTGTCCATGGTTAGCTTTGTGTGAGGGGTTCTTGGGCTGAGTTGTGATTAAGTTAAATCAGAAAACGTTTATTTTCAACTTTTTCTATGAAAGTTGATACTTCAAGGTCAAAATCAGCTATAGATTGCAATTCACAAGCATTTCGGGTTAAAATGAAAACTTTTAGATTGTTTGATACAAAGCCAAAATACCGAAACGAAATGTTTACTTGTGGGTTTGTATATTATTTTCAGATACAGACAAGAAACGTATGGGTATGGCGTCCAACGTTCGCGCGGCTTAACTGTATACTAAGCTCGAGTTCATTTATTTACCTGTGCGAATGTTATTTTGCCCCCACTCCTCACCCAGGTGAGTGCATAATTCTCTGACGGTTTTGTCTGTAGGTTGGTAATAGTCGGGTACGTAGAGTTGAATGTTAGGGGTATGGAAGATATGACTCATCGATCAGTGATCATACAGCAATCGAAGATACTTCATTCAAAAATGGCTATGGCTTAAAGTGACTGCAGAACGGTACGAAGAAGTATGAGATTTGAGTCTGCTACGAAAGTTATAATGATGATCTAGGTAAACTCATTAATTCAGATGATATCTATAAGCTTAGCTGATTAGGAAACATCCTACCGGTTCGTCAATATGGAGTAGAAACATCAAAGAATAGCCATGATTTGATGGCGAGTTTAAAGCAAGGAAGATATAATTTTGCTCTACTAACCTTTAGCAAGAAAGCATGCTATGATGTAAGGAGGTCAGCTCAGTTAATCAATTCTTCGGGGTTTTGGAAAGTAGTTTCAAAAGTGAATGGACTAGAGTCTGATATCTACTACGCAATATGTTATCTGCTTACTTCAAAGAAAACCTAAACCCGTCGATTTAAGGAACATTTTTCAATTTGTTTCAGAATCACAATTCTAAATTCATACTTTATTTAGTCTTTAACGTATTTTACAATTTATGGCTTCTTTGTTTAATATTAATTTTTTCTTTATCAGGTATTTTCATCAAGAACTTAAATTAATATATTCAGCCCTATCGAAGTATTCGTTCGATAGTCCGTTCCGATCGGAAATGAAACATACAATCGCATTCATTCCAATCCAGAACTATTTTCCGTCGGAGAATTTTCGAAGGAATTTAACGCACAACTGTCAAATATTCTTTGCTGAATGTAGTTCATCGCAATTGATGAGTATCACATTTTATCGAAAGATTTTCCGATATGTCCATCAGACGGGGTATCTCGGTAGAAAATTCTCCGATTTCGAACAAATCTGAAACAAATGTCTCCGAACGGATACCTCGATAGGGCTGATTCACTTCTACAAAGCATTCCAAATACTTCTTCAATTGGATTCTTACATTCAATCGGTTCTTTTGTAATTCTTTAATAATACTTCAAGCCTTCTAATAATGTTCAATTCTTTCGTACAAATGAATCAACGAAAGCCTTTCTTTCAATAGGCTTATTTTAAGATAGGAATTGACATATGTTTATCAGATTGGCTCAGTAAGTAGCGCACAAGAAGGGCATATGAAGGAACTCGAGTTCGGATCCCGATGGAAGTCAATTGAGTTATAAGTATGTTAAATAGTAATGTCATTATAAAAAGATTAAATAGAAAATAAGAAGTAAATAATTGTAAAATAAAAAACAAAACCAATTAAAGTTTTTTTACTTAAGAAATGACATACGTCTTAGAAAGACTATAAAGAAGTATTATAGACATCTTTTTGAAAAGGAAAGAAAATTTAATTCCTATTTTAGAAAGATGGAAGAAGTATTTAAGGAGAATGTAATTCCAATTTAATTGCGCCTCTTAGCTGCTAATATAAACTTAACAGTTTGGAATTCTGAAATACTTCTTTAAGTTTGTGTTATTTTTTTACTAATTTATTGGATGACGCCTTCACACTGACAGAATTAAATGCTGTTATTTCACGTCAACAATATGGTAAAGCCCGAAGATTGGACAGAAGAACTTCAGAAATTAATAAATTAATATGAAAATGCCAAACTAAAAAAACCAATTAAACTACTCTTTCTAATAATGTGTTTGAGTCATTGGATCCACAAAATTACAAAAGCATATCCCATCTTAACGCTTCTTATAAAATATTAACATGTGTTCTAGATCGAGATGAGAAACTCTGAACCTATTTGTGGACTTCAATTCAAGTCCATTAAATAAACAACGCAACGTTTATTTAATTTTTGAGGAAGATGCCCAACGTTGCGAGAAACAAGACGTTATTTCGGCAGCTGTATACATATAATAGAACAATGTTTAAATGCGATTATTTGAATTTGTCAAATCTGTTCAAATATTCAAAGAGACCTTAAGGCTACCAAAAAAGACTTAGGAAAGAGGAATTTTAAGTTGCTTTAATTTTAATTTTTAATTTTAAGTATGTGCTAAAATGTCCGTTATATATGTATACTTATATACAAACTTTAACTCATATTATAAAAAAAAAATAAATAATTACGATTTTAATTGTAAATATTTATTTTGTTTATTTGGATTTATAAATATATTTATTAAAATTTTTGTATAGATAAAATCTATTTAATATAAAAAAGATCATAAATTACCCGTTTGCGATAGGTTTGCAGATCTTTAATCCTATATTTAATTTTAAAGATTTTATTTTTAATTTATTAACACTCGTCTTTTCGCATAATTGTGTTTTTCGCTAATTTTCAGGTTATGAATTGAGATCAAGAAGTTTTGTTTCTAAAGTAACTATTTATATGGCTTATAATATAGTTTCCCATCACAATCATCGTTAGTTTTTTTTTACTATAAAATTGCTTTGAAATAATTTTGAAAAAGAATATCTAAAAAGGTTGATCATATGGTGATGTAGAAATTCTGATCTTAGATTCAAATTCAGCACAAACGAAATTTTTGAAAAAGAAATAACAAGTCGAATTTTGTGTCCAAAAGCCTTGTTGGCCCACTTTAAGCCTTTACTTACGCCGTCTTTGATATTTTTACTTGCGATATACTCGTAGGTAATATATGGCAAGTTGTGCATTCGAAAAGAATAGAACTCGATATTTTGATCAAAGTTGACTTTAAGATGATAGCGAAGACTAAAAAAGTGGGTCTCGCAATTCTGTCTGTCTGTCTGTTCGACTACAGCCTAAACGGCTCGGCCGATTTTCTTTAAACTTGGTAGATATCATTTTTAATTTTCTCCCCCCA
Source organism: Chrysotoxum bicinctum (assembly GCA_911387755.1). NCBI lineage: Eukaryota > Metazoa > Arthropoda > Insecta > Diptera > Syrphidae > Chrysotoxum > Chrysotoxum bicinctum. Next base: position 30,340,835 of record OU426990.1, read on the forward strand.
CACGTTTTTTCTTTTTTTTAAGACCAAAAACAACGGTACCTGCCATACGAAGTTTTTTCGAAATTTTATAAATACCTATTTTTTTTTTCTCAAAAACTGTTCCACAGATTTTAAAAATAAAAAAAAATTCATTTAGTGAGAGCTAAGTAACGGTTGAAAAAAATTTTCCGGAAAATAGTTATTGAGGGTACCCCCCATGGAACCATTTGTTTTGTTTTTGATTTTATTTTATTTTTTATTTTATTTTATTTTTCGTGATTGCTTAACAAACTGTAAGATATAGAATCTTATAAGATAGTAGTAAGCTAATTTTACACAAATGAGCCAAAAAGGTTACTTTAATTAATAAAATTGAAAACATTTAAAAATTAAAAGGATACAAAAAATCAAATTAATATAACTTCAGGTTTGAATTCAAGTTGAAAAATGAAATTTTAGCACTTTTTTTATGCTTGTTGCATTTTGGTTTTCTCTTATATTACGTGGTAATGAGTTCCAAAGACGGACAGAATTTACGAAAAATTGTCGCTCTGATGTAAGGAATGAGCAGCGAGGGACAATCAACTGATGAGATCTGTGCAAGGATCCACTTCTAATTTTTTCAAAACAGTATTGTGGCTGGCGTGTAAGAAGTATATCAGAGAACAAAATTAAACTTCGATAATTGATATAGTTTTCAAATGGCATATTCAGTATGCGCGAGGCAAAACCAGATATCCTGTCATATCTACTTAGTCCGTATACATAACGTACGGTAGAATTGAATGCGACATTTAGTTTACGCCTGCTTATATAATTACAATTACAATAAATTTCACAACCATATATCAGGATAGGAATAATCAGAGTCTTAGCAAGGAGAAAACGCGTTTTTACCGGAGTAAAAGCCTGGGTTACCCAAAGTTTACGAAGTGCGCCATATACCTTGCCAACAAGTCCATTAATGTGGTTATCCCAGGTCAGAAAGCGGTTGAAGGTCACTCCGAGATTTTTAGCTGTTAAAACGTATTCGATTGGAGCATTGCTCAAAACAATCGGTGGGAAATACGTGAGATCAATAGATTTTCTTGAAATGACAAGGCACTTAGATTTTTTAGGGTTTAGAACTAGACCATTCAATCCCGACCAATTCACCACTTTCTCCAAGTCCTCATTGAGGCAAAATGCCCCATGCTCAATAAGTCCCAATGGGCAGCTAAAATACAGCTGAATGTCATCAGCGTACATGTGAGAGGAACAATTTGCAAGTGAAGACGGAAGGTCATTCACATAAACTGAAAACAAAAGGGGTCCAAGAATGGATCCCTGAGGCACACCAGTAACATTTGGCAAAAAATTAGATAAGCTATCTCCAACTTGCACTGCTTGTCTTCTGTTAGTCAAGTAAGAAAAAATTAATTTTGCAGCACCGGAAGAAAAATTGAAATTTTGCATAAGTTTTCTACACAAATTGACATGATTGACAGTATCAAAGGCCTTTGAAAAGTCAAGCAAAACCAAAAAAGTAATCTCATCTTTATCCAATGCTTGCCTCACGTCTTCAGTAACATTCAAAAGTGCAGTAATACAACTGTGCTTTTTACGAAAACCAGATTGCTTTGGACTTAGCAAAGAGTTGACAGCGAGATAAGCATTTATTTGCTTTTGCAGAATCCTTTCAAAGACCTTTGACAAAAATGGCAGTATGGAGATAGGCCTAAATTCATCTTTTTTGGCATTTTTAGGAAGTGGTATGATTTTGGCAACTTTCCATAAGTCCGGGTACACTCCAGACATCAAGATAGTATTAAAAGCAAAGGTTATATATGGCAACACAATTGGCAAAATCATACACAAGAAAGAAGGATGAACATCATCGAGCCCAACAGCCTTTGACTTAATAGAAAGAACACTTTCGACGACATCAGTACTTATAACTGCGGAAAAACCAAAACCAGGCGCATCGCGATGATCAATAAACGAAAAGGAGTTTTCGACACTGTCTTGGGAGATCTGCCCCGATGGAGCGGATACAAATGTTTCGTTGAGGATGTTACCATCGATGTCCTCAGCTGGTCTGATTTTTGTCTTACCTATCCCAATATTATGAAGGTTTTTCCAAAGCTGACGTCCGTTTAAAGATGTGTTGAGCTGTTGAGAGAAAGGATGGGATTTGGCTGTTCGTATTTCAGCTACAACTCTATTACGAAGCGAACAAAACGCACGACGCAGCTCGTTCAAGCGATACCGCTTCCAATTTTTATAAGCATCATCTCGCCGTTGGATTAAATTTCTAATATTACCAGTGAACCACGGTTTATTGTTTGGTTTAAGAATTTTTGTTTTTAATGGAAATTGACTATTGCAGAGATAAGAAATGTTATGGGTTAAAAATTCAATCTGATCATTTGATGATGGCATATAAAACATAGCATCCCAGTTAATTTCTCGTGTACGATCTTCAAGTTCCTGAACATTGACATTGTGGAAATCTCGATAAGTGATTTTTTCAACGGAGTAATCAAGGTTAAATCTGAGAGTTAGAAAAATTAAATCATGTTTTGAAAAGGCTGGTGCAGAAAGCTGATCATAAAAAGCAACGTCATGAATATCGCTTACAAACATCAGGTCCAACAATGAGGCACATCTACCAAAATAGTGAGTTGGTTCGCTAGTATTGACTGGTTTTAAATTGTAGGTTCGCATATTCTGTGTCAGAACATTAGTATTTAAAAGATTGCAATTGAAATCCCCACAGAGTACAATATTGGGAGAGCTCAGGGTGATTTCCTCCAATACTGTATACAGTGGTGAGAAATCTATGTACCTATTAGGCCTGTAGATAGTACCCAAAAGCAAATTTCCATCATTACCTACAATTTCAACGAACAAGTATTCGATAGTGCTATTAACAATGGCTGAATGTTTAAGTTTGCATTTAATTGCTCTCTTAACATAAATCGCAACGCCCCCCCCAACACGGTTCACTCTATTAAAACGAAAAACTCGATAGCCCTCTAAGCAACAGATATCATCATTTAACTCATCCCTTAACCAAGTTTCAGTGACACAAATAACATCTACATCAGAATCAACAAAGGTATCGCGAAATTCATCAATCTTCGGAAGCAAACTTTGCGCATTGATGTGACAAATCCGGAGCCCACATTTCTGCTTGCTCAGAACTCTAACCATCGATCGCAATGCTGTGTTATTTGACATTACAACAAGCAAAAAGAAAGTTTTAAAAAGAAAAGAAAACCAAAAAATTTAAAATAATTGAACTATTGAAAAGAAAATTATTTAAAGAAGAACAAATAAAAATTTAATTAAATTGTATAGGTATATTAAAACTGAATTATAATTTTGAAAATATAAGAAAAGGAAAAAAAAAAAAAATAATCAATAATATTAATTATCATTCGAAAGTGATGATCTGGCAACTTTTTCGAGTCCCTCGATGCAATCAACAGGCACAGCTGTGTCATCTGCTTTGCCTTTGACATAAACAACACCCCTTGCGGAGAAGACGACTGATATTCGTTATATTCGATTTTCTGAAAAACGGTAGAACCGATTTTGATATTTTTTTTTTGCTAAAGCTCCCCAAAAACATAAATAGAATTGTGTAGATACTGAAATTTTCAAAAAAATTTTTTTTTGGATTTTTAAAAATAACTTCAAATTTTTTTTTTTAAACTCAATATTTCGAAAACCCCATGATAGATTTTTTTTACACTTGATAAATAGAATTTCTACAATATATTCCATAAATTGTAAGAAAAAAAAATGTTTACCAAAAAATTAAGGTACCTACCATACAAATTTAAAAAAAATGGTTTTTAAAAATCGTATTTTTTTCGAAAACGGCGCCTAGAGTTTTGATAAAATTTTTTTTCTTTCAATTAATTTTTACGATCTTTAATTTAATAAAAAAATTTTGAAATTAAGATATTACAGCTTGTACCTACCATAGAATTTTGAATTTCTCATTATCCAAATAACGAATCTTAATGCAATTTTTTGTAGAGAAGCTCTTAAAAAGTCTTCGAAACTTTAAAACAAACATTTTTGAATTTTTGGAAAAAAAATCTATTTTTTCTTTTTTTCAAAATTCGATATCTCAGAAACGGCTCAATATTTGTTTTTAAATTTAATTTTTATGCGAGCAATACTAAAATTTTTGAATTGGCTTACCAAAATTTTTTCTTAAAATTCTTTTAAGAAGTTTGTATATAAAAGAAACCACTACAATGACTTATAATTTTTGTTCTTGCATAAATTCATATTGGCATAGCATTCTGTTTTCGTCTCTTACTACTAAAAGAATTTAAATAATTAATTTTATCCTTATGAACAGTTTTCTTTAATAACATTCGTTCTTAAAATTCCTAGTCTATTACATAGGAGCAAGTTCGTGCGACCCAGTCGTGCATTTTATTTTATTTAAGACCAAGAATAACGGTACCTGCCGTACAGTTATTTTTTTCAAAAACTGTTGTACATATTTTTTCTAAAAAAAAGTCATTAAATGTCATTTTGTGCAAAATGATTATTAATGGTTCTAGGGCGAACCAATTTTTTTTATTTTGAATTTCTCAAAAACGGTACAACGGATTTTGATCGCTCCCCAAAAGTTTGGATAATATTTATATTCCAATTTGGCAAACAAAAATTATTTTTTTCAAAACTGAATATTTCGAAAACCGAATGCACGATTTGGTTTTTAAATTTGCGAATAAAAGTTTCTACAAGATGTGCGAAAAAATTAATTTTATCCCACCCATACTAATGCTAAAAAATGGTTTTTGAAAATAGTATTTTTTCTAAAGCGGTGACTAGAATTTTGATAAAATTTGTTTATTTTTCGATAAATTTTTAAGATATATAAATTCAATAAATTTTAAATCAATAATTTTTAAATTAAGATATTATTGACAATACCAACCATAGAACTTTGTTTTCGAACTTTGAATTTAATGACAGAGAAGCTTCTAAAAGTCTGAAAAACATTAATTTCAAAACTTTATTTTTTTTTTGTTTTTGAAAAAAAAAATATTTGTTTTGGAAAATTCGATGTCTCAAAAACTGCTCAATATTTGTTTTTTTTTTTTTTAATTTAATTTTTTTTCGTACAAAAATAAAAACTTAAAGTCGGAGTACCAAAATTTGTTCTTAAAAAAATTAAATTTGTTTCTTAAAAACCACTATGTACAACGATTTACATAAACTATAAACTTAAGGAATCACATCGCATCCTGTGTTTGGCTCCAACTACTCAGGGAGTTGTTTAAGTCATTTAAAAAATGATTTTTACCGTTTTGAACATGTTTGTCTAGTAAAGTTTATTTTTAAAGTTATTAGTCTTTTACATGAGAGCAAGTTCGTGCGATTGTACATTTTATATTTAATCTGTTCGTAAGACTTCTTTTCCATCGTTAGTCAGGATTTCAAGGTATTCCCGTTAAAAAATGAAAAAAAGACCTTCATTCAGCAGAGTTCTAAAAATCTTTGGAAGAGAATGATAGTTTAATTTTGTATTTAAAAGCCTTGTAGACCTATTGAATAATACACCTAAGCTCTTGAATAATAATAACAAAATGTGTTTGTTGTTATAAAGCCCTAACCATTTCTATGAGATTTTTCTATGTTGAAACCCCCTTTAAGATCAGTGACAAATATTCTCAAAATTAAAATAAAAAATACCCACATTAAGGTTCAAAGTAAAGGCAAAAGGCTTTGGTAAAAAAGATGCTTCAAAGCTTAAAAGTTGTATGTTATATTTCTTTATTAAATTTTTTTTAAGTAATTGGTTTTTATATAAGTTGGCTTGATTATTGTTTTGGAACTTAAACTGCTAGACTATAAGGTATAACCATACCCATTCACTTTACCATTGCCCACCTGAAATAAGTTATTATTTATTTTTGTCTTACCTGCTGTTTTCATGTCAGCTGTTGCTGTTGGTTGTTATTTTAATTCTTCACACAGTTATAACCCGGTGTTCAGATAAAATGCGTGCGTGGTTTATAACCAACACACATACAAACATGTCTTGGAGCAGAAACAGAGCTACAACAACTTATTAAATAATTTGGTAGAATTTAATTTTTTTTATTTAAAATTAAAAGGTGACTGGAAGTAATTTGGTGAAGTGAACTCGAGAGTTCACTTTGAATGCCTAGTGTTGGCACAAGGTTAACCAGATGTAATTCGAAGTGGGTAAGCTTGTTTTTTGGGGTTTTAAAGCATTTGCGTGTGGATGGATGACGTATGCACAATTATTTATAATTATTATAAGACTCGGTTTTTTCCTGGGAGAACATCTTAGCTTCGATGTTATCTTCATGAACATAGGAATGAGTTTAATTTTGTCTATCTATGGATGTATGTGCCTATCTGCCTTTGTATCTTTTTCAGATGGGAAACATTGTGGATGGGAATTTGAGGAGCTTAAGGTAAAATTGCTTTTGCTTAAAGTATGCAACGAATTTTAGAAGAAACTATTGTTTCCCGAAAGTATAACATAGGATTTAAAAAGAAATAATGAATTGCTATTTGAATTCTTCAAAAATCTCTTAAATCTAAACACCGACATTTAAAAATCCCAAAGAGGAATTAAATCCACCAAATTACTATAATATGGATTACTTAAAATTTAACCACATTATTAAATGGCCGTTATTTACTGCCACAAAAATAACATAGGGTTTGGATCAAGAACTGACTGCGTCCCGTCCGCAACATGAGGAATTTGACTCAAAATTGCTCGTTGAGTAAGCTGAGGAACCGGAAATATTCCGTATTTTGTTGTTTTTAAAAACCTCTTTCGCCTAAGGTACTTCAATTAAAACACAGTGATTCGTTGGCACCGTGACTCAAATTCGATGTTTTTATGCTTTGCTTTGAAATGTGATGCTCAGAATACTACATTTTCACTTGAACCTGGTTAAAAACCGAATGAAGGGCATCTGGGATTTCTTACGACAAAGTTTATTCTTATCTAACGAAGAATCAAATGAACGCATTATTGGGAGTTAATCCATTATAACGGGCAGATTTCTTCTTTGTTATTGATTGGCATATTTTGGAAGTCGAGTGATTTGGAGCGATTTTGAAATTATAAGACGATTGCCAATAAATTCTTAAAAGGGGCGCTTAAGACTGCCTCCAAATAAAATTTTTCTTTTACAAAAAATGGATTTTAGTTAAAAAAAATTGAAATTGTGTCATTAATTAATTTTTAATTTAGGTAATTTTCAAAAAGTTTTTTTTTTCCACTGCTTGATGAATTGTGCTTATGATCCAACAAGATGGAGCAGCCCATCGATAGCTGTGTGGAGGAACACTTGCTGGAGCTCTGATTTAAATTGTGTATCTTTTGTAAATCCGGCGTTTATATCAACTTTTGGAAACCTGAATTCTTCCGGAGACTCAATCGCCAGAATCACCTTATTCAGGATTTAGACGTTAGCGATTTTCAAAACTATCTATATATGTAAAACAAAACTTTAGATATTGTATCTGCTTAAAAAAAATCTGATTCATAAAATGCGTTTTATTTCATTCTGAAAAAAAGAAATTATGTTCCCGCACCCTGTGTATTCCTTAAATATTACTTAAAGCATTGCTTAGAAAGAAGACCCTCTGTACTGCTTCAACTACAGAGGCATAAGACTCCTTAACATCGCATCGAAATTCTTTCTGCCGTATTTTGTGTACGTCTGAAGCCTTTCGTCAACAAGCTGATGGGTCCATATCAGTGCGGCGTTAGACCAGGAAAGTCCACCATGTCGATCACATTCACATTCACATTACGACAGATCTTGGAATTAGGAACTTCAAATCGAAGCCTAGCATCTAAAGGAATGAACTACTCGTATTACGTAGAGCAATGTCTAGTTTTGACATCCCTGACAGACTTGTCCATTTGAGGTCCATCAAGGTCCGGAAAAGATCTCACTGATGCATTTGATGTTAAAAAAGGTTTTAGGCAAGGCTCCGTCGTGCGACTTCTTCAACATCATTCTTGAAAGATTATTGCAAAAACTCACGCGTCGACACTAGAGGCACAATCTTTCAAAAGATTCTTCAAAAAGGAGAACAAACCGTTATGTCAGTCAGCGTTACCGCTGTGCCACTTTAGTGCCAAATTGCCACTTTTTTTCAGGCTGTGCCACCGAGCCACCACCTTTCAGTCTGTGCCACTTTTTATTCCCCACCTTTTCATATCTTTCATGAGTACGATACTTATACCATCAAAATTTTAAAATTCAACATAACCCACACATTGAAAAAGTGGGTAACATTAAAAATAGTTTGAATAAAATACCTATTTTCCGACTTATATGAATTTGTTGCAAAAATTTTACTCTTGCCTCATGGCAGTGCCTGCGCTAAGAGGATTTTTTCCAAGCTAACTTTGATGAAAAACAAACTCACCAACAGACTAAACACTGAAACTTGCGAAAATATGTTGCCTTCTTTAAATTTAGTAAGCAACTATGATTTAGCTAAGTGGAGTCCAGATGAGCTCCTCCTAAAAAAATATAGGGAAACCATCACAGGAAAGTAAAATGTGATACGAATTTTTTTAAATAAATTATTATTTATTATTAATTCATACTTTTATTTATTTATTTATGTTGAATAATTAATACAAAATGAACTGGTAAATTTTTAGTTTTTAGCTTACGTTGCAATAAACCTTAAAATGATTATTTAAATTATGTGTTTTCTTCAACTCTTATAAATTCGTTGAGATGAGTGTGAAATTTGTTCCCTTAAGTCAACTTTCATACATATATGGTGTTGTTTTGTTTTAAATTTTAAGTGACACCTTTTTTCTCGAGTGCCACTTTTTTTGCCACTTTTCCAAAATATCCTAAGGTAACGCTGATGTCAGTGTTGCATTTGTGGGCATTGAGTCGGAAGCGAAGAAGATAGGTTTAACGGTCAATGACGACAAGACCAAGTATATGCTGTCATCAAGAAAGGACACACAACACCGACGTCGTGAATAAAACGTCATCATAGACAGCTATAATTTTGAGGTAATTACGGAATTTGTCTACCTATGCGCCGCTATGAACATAGACAATAACACCAGAGCTGAAATCAAATGGAGAATAACTCTTATCAATCACTGCTTCTTTGAACTAAGAAGGCAATTGAGAAGCAACTCTCTCGAGCAACTAAACTGTCCCTGTATAATCCTCTCATCATCTCGGTCCTTGCGTATGGAGCAGAAACATAGGCCTTGTCGAAAGTGGGTGAGAACGTTTTAGGATGTTTCGAGAGGAAAATTATCCGTGTTATCTTAAGTCCGTCTGTATATAGACGGCGAGTGGAGGAGAAGACCGAACCATGAACGGTACGGGCTGTACAGCGAAACTAACCTAGTCGAAAGAGTTAAAGTCCAACGTCTAAAATAGCTAGGTCATGTATAGCGAATGGACCCAAATGCTCCGGCATGAAAAGTATTCGAATACAATCCTTGGGGATGGCCTAGTAGAGGAAGACCGCAACTTAGTGGGAGAGGACGTCAATTAAATTGACGTGCGAAACTGGAGGCAGTAAGCTCGGTCCCTAGGGCAAGCTGGAAAAGCTTGTTAGTCTATCCCGGACTGTAGTGCCACCTTAAGTAAGTAAGTAAGTAATTGCAAGGCAATGCAATACAATATCTTTTATAGAAATTCAAAGATATTGAAGATTTGATCTTTGCATCCTTGAGTTCGGGTCACTTTCCATTGAATATTTTTATTTTTATTTTTTTAAACTGCACACACACTTACATACAACTCGTTCATCATCGGATCATTAGCTAATTCATCGACGAATATCTCTTAACTATTTTTATTTATATTTTCATTGATTTAAGACTCACGTCACCAGACATGCATACTTAACTTTTATATGCACATCATGTGTCAAATTGTTGATTTCCATTATTCACCAATTTCCATATACAGCTAACAAACTTGTGAGATATATTAAATCAACGTTTTTATTATACTCTTATCCGTTATCTATGTCCTGTCTGCCTATGAGTATAATGTCTACTTCATAGATCCTGTCTATCTGAATAGGCGTGCACGATTAACTACTTTTTGTACTGTGTAATACTATTCCATTTATTGTTCCTCATTTTAATATCCTTGTCAATTTCGAAACGCAAACTATAAAAACCTTCCAATACTTACATATATACTCAAACAAAAGATAACATTTTATTCCTTGGCCATAAGGATGAGAGGTGATGCGACGCATTGTAAAATTGTTAGTAGCGCATAGTAATTATATTTGCAATAGTTAAATCACAAAAAAGGACCCTTCACTCTGCATTTCAATTTAAATGGGATATCCAATAAAATTGTGTGTTGAATGCTTGATTCTCCTACACCATACCACGCGCTCTGCCGACAGACAGGACACGAATCGAATGGGATATACTGTAGAGTCGGTAAAGTAAAGACCCAAGCTTTGCATGTATGTAAAGATATAGTTTTTACAAGCTGTCATAAAATTTTGTTATGGCTTTTAACGGAATTACTTTTGGGCATTTTATTATTGTTAACGAAACGTACAAAACCAAATTCGACTATATAACAAGGATGCATACAGTTTTATAGTGGAACATCTACCCACTTGTTCGACGTTATACGATTTATAAACAACACCTTCTTTTTTGAATGAATAATGGGTTCCTGCTGAATATTCGAATAAAGTACCTTCCGAAAACAATGTGCATAGTGCATGGAATGGAAATTTAATTAAATTTCGGTAGAAAGTAGAAACTACAAGAAACATTGATTTCATTAAACTTTAAAAAGAACTGAGTATTTTATTTGTATGCTAACAACTGATTGTTTAACGATTTTTGAAAAATATCTATATTTTTTGTATATTAGGTTTTAAACCGTTAAAAAAAAGTTATTTTCATTAAATTCATCTTTTTAATTTTGTGGAATTGATTGTATTGCTGTTGTTGAAAGCTTTATGTTAGTCAAGTCAAATGCTGTGAGATTTCGACTTGCAACACTTATCTTTTTAACACTGTACTAATACGAGTAATAAGTGCCTTTCCTAGGATTTGGAATCAAGTCAAGATAGTACCCGTACCCAAAAATTCGAATGAAAAAGAATTTCGTCCAATATCCATTCTAGCATTTCTTTCCAAGTTCTTAGAAAGGATAATGCAAAGGCAAATCAATTCTTATCCAAGCAGAGCTAATGTTCAGACCCCATTCCAATCGGGTTTATGTTCAAAGCATAGCTTTTCGATAGCACTAATTAACGTAACTGAAGGTCTGGAGCAAGGTGTCGATCAAAACTAAGTGAGTTTTTTAGTGTTGTTGGATTTTTCCAAAGCTTTCGATACAATTAACCACTCGATATTCATCTATTCTGGGTGCCGGGACCCGTATTGCCAAACTGTATATCAGTACAGAGCTCCGACGCTCTATAATAGACTACAGAATGCTCATTCAAATTAAGAGCATACTATATACTGTGTCAGATCAAAGCAGATTTTTCTGTGTTGGTATACATTTTGCTCAGGAAACTAAGAGCCAAGTACCTGTGATTACAGAGCCATCGTTCACGTTGGTGTGGTTATTGTGTGTGCAGTGCCGGATTAGCCACGAAGCAAGAATAGAAAATGCTACGGGTCCCGCGCATTTGGGGGCCCCGCGCACCAACCTTTTCTGACCATAAAAAGTATTATTTACATATTAATTTAGTCACAATTACTAAGAAGAAAATATTTGCATCAAAATGATCAACTAAAATTTTATTTTTCTATCTGCTGGTCTTACCAAAAATCATGTTTCGCACCGCACCAAACGCAAATTGGACAACGGTATGAAATTCAGGTATTTATTGTCACCATTGATAACGTACTCACTGCTTTAGGTAAACGTATATGAACAGTTATCATAAAATTGCTGGCATTTTCGGAATATTCCGAGAGCTAAAATCTCTTCCTGATTCAAAATAGCTTTTTTGGCCTTTAGTCCACAAAAACTGGCGTTTCGTCCGGGTGATCGCACATGGACTCATCAGTTGGCTGTGAGGACCTAGTCAATACGCAATTTTTATTGAATTCAGTTCATCTTACATCGATTTTTGACAAAAATCCAATGTGAACTATATCCAACCAAGATTAAAATTATAATCATTAACGTTGGAATATTTTGCCTGTGGCCGAGCATTGATTCTATATGAAGGTTTTTATAATAAAAATTCTATATACTACTGAAATAAATCAGCCTAGTAGAAGACTTAGCACTATTAATGGATTTGTTGAATTTGTTGAAAATAGCAAAATATTTCAACGTTAATGATTACAATTTTAATCTTGGTTGGATATAGTTCACATTGGATTTTTGTCAAAAAATCAATGTAAGATGAACTGAATTCAATAAAAATTGCGTATTGACAAGGTCCTCACAGCCAACTGATGAGTCCATGTGCGATCACCCGGACGAAACGCCAATTTTTGTGGACTAAAAGCCATAAAAGCTATTTTGAATCAATAATTCAACAAGTCCATTAATAGTGCTAAGTCTTCTACTTGGCTGATTTATTTCAGTAGTATATAGAATTTGTATTATAAAAACCTTCATATAAAATCTCTTCCACCAGAAGAAATTAAAAATCTGCAACCATAGTAAGTGCTTACGCAGATGATTTGGAGGACAGTCTGGGCAACGAATTAGTGCAATTCGCTTCAATGCTCAATTCTGATGTGGCTTTTTTTTTTTTTTTTTTTTTTTATAATCTACCCGCGCTCAAGGGATTATGATTACCCTTTAAATGTTTCAACACAGCGCGGGCGTGAAGTTACGGAAGAGAAAGAAGGATAGGAAAGATGTGTGGCACGATGTTCTGAGACTGAAGGTTGTTGTCTCAGATAATTTATCTCCAGGGATGGCGGCTGAACTAAAGCGGAGAATGCCGTGTCTTATTTCTATGCCGCTTATAATTCACATTATTTTATTCGTGTTCATCCTTGTTGGGCAGACTAGTTTAACTCAATTACATATTGTTAGTGTTATGCCTGAACAACATGCAATGAGTAAACCAGCAACCCATTGATGACAATTTTTTTAGAAGGTTTTTAATGGAATTAAAACGACATAGACGACGGCAGGGATCGAACCTGTGATCATGAGGTTCACAGGCGAGCACACATCCATCGCGCCACGGCCACGGCTGGTATTATTGACAGCAGGAATCATGAGGCTCTGGAAATGCAGGTTTACAAGCTGTTGATAAATAATTCTTTACAATCTTGTTTCCCGAACGTTGAAATTGCTTTGTGCATTTATTTGTCTCTCATGATCACCAACTGCAGTGGTGAACGATCTTTCTCAACATTAAAACGTGTTAAAAATGAATTGAGGAACACGATGAGCCAACAACGTCTTAATCTCATCACTTTAATGAATATTGAACATGATTTACTCCGAGAAGTCGATATCAACAGCATTATTTATAAATTTTCCCAAATTAAATCAAGAAAAGTTTGTTTGTAAAGGTGTGTCCACACCAAAGAAACATTTCAGCAAACATTGTTTAAAAAAAGTTTCTGATATGTTTTCCATTTGTTTAAAAAACATTTTAAAAACATTTCAGAAATGTTTCTGATTTGTTTTTTTGGTGTGGACGCTTTGAGAAACATTTCTGAAATGTTTCTTTGTTTCCCATTGTTTCCAGATTGAGTTGTCTGTAAATTTATTTCTCGCCTGTGTTGTTGTTTGATTTTTTTTTTCTACTTCATCTTTATCACAATTTATATTTTCGCAAATTTCAGGTATATCATTGGCTTTTTTGATTTTATTTTTAAAATTTTTGTCAAGAGTGGATCCGAGCGTCCAGACCAAAGAAAACATTTCAGAAACATTTAAGAAACATTTCAGAAATGCTTCTCTGTTTCTGAAATGTTTTTTAAATGTTTCTGAAATGTTTCTTAAATGTTTCCGAAATGTTTAAAAAATGTTTCTTTGGTCTGGACACACCTTAACAGTTTTGTTTTATTTAATACCATAAACTTGATAAGTGCCTAACCTAAAACAGTCTAAGGGCCCCTTGATAGAATTTGCTACAGGCCCCGCGCTGGCTTAATCCGGAACTGTGTGTGTGGTGCCGTGACATAAGGCCAAGTGACAAAAGGCCAAATTTGTTTGTGACTTAGGGCCAAACATAAAATGTTTTGTCTTGAGCAACAGTACCTTGTGTGGCCCGCTTCGCGGGTTTTCAGGATTTTAACTCCCTTTTCGGGGCTCGCACCCGCTCACGCAACTCCGTTGCTCCGCTTAGGGTATGTTCAGTCGCCAGGCAGGCGCCTGTAGCAACAGTTTTCCTGAGCAGCAGTACATAACTGTTTACTCCAATTAATGTAAAATGCAAAACTGTTGCTACAGGCGCCTGCCTGGCAACTGAACATACCCTAAGCGGAGCAACGGAGTTGCGTGAGCGGGTCTGAGCCCCGAAAAGGGAGTTAAAATCCTGAAAACCCGCGAAGCGGGCCACACAAGGTACTGTTGCTCAAGACAAAACATTTTATGTTTGGCCCTAAGTCACAAACAAATTTGGCCTTTTGTCACTTGGCCTTATGTCACGGCACCACACACCACACACAATAACCACACCAACGTGAACGATGGCTCTGTAATCACAGGTACTTTGCTCGATCTGAAATAGTATATATGTATGTAGTTTGCTTTAGCTTTTTTAATATTTTACAAGCAAACTGCATGTGACCACAGAGCGCTCTGTGGTAGCATACAGTTTGCTCTACAATACTTTCAAATTCGGTGAGCAGAAAATGGCTGAGCACAGACTAAGGAGATCTGTGCTGATATACAGTTTGGTAATACGCTGCCGGGACACAGGGATAAAAACAGGATGCCATATGATTCAAGCAAATTATTAGCTTATGCAAGAACAAACATTATAAGTCAGTACTGGTTTCTTAAAAAAATAAGCTTTTATAAGTACACAAATCCGCTGGCCCGGATAGTATCCCTCCCATTGTTCTGAAGAGGTGTTCTTCAACGCTGGCAAAACCACTGCGTAAGCTTTTCTATCTATCCTATTCCTCTGGACTCTTTCCGAGTAGATGGAAAACAGCATTTGTCCAGCCTGTCCCTAGAAAAGGTGAATCTTCTTCCCCCTCAAATTATCGTCCAATTGCACTTACGTCCCTTCTTTCCAAGGTCATGGAAACACTGATAAATAATCAGCTCAAGAAATATCTCGAAGAACGAAAGCTTCTTAATGACCGACAGTACGGCTTTCGTAGCCATAGGTCCACTGGTGATCTAATGGTATATCTCACTGAAGAGTGGCACAAATCTTTACATCGTTTTGGAGAAAGTTAGATTATTGCACTTGATATTTCAAAAGCATTTGATAGAGTTTGGCATCAAGCTCTCTTATCGAAAATGCGTGCATTTGGTATTGCACTCAAAAAATTTATTAGTAAAATGGCTACGAATGGCATTCGAGAAAAAAATATTCGTGCATTGTACTAATATTCGTAAAATATACGAAGTATTTGTACAGTAAAATATCTACGAATGCATTTGTAAAGTTTTACTAATAACTGTGGTAGAATGCACGAATCTATTCGTTTAATGCACTAATTTTATTCGTAAACAAGAAGTTAACAATTTTTTGGAGTACATTGTACGAATTATTGTGTACATATAACTAATAACATTCGTTAATTTCTCGTACGAATGACTTCGTACTTTAATCTTTTTCATTCGTAGTATTTACTAATAAATTCGTACTATTTACTAAGTAAAACTAATATTAGTAGATAGAATTCATTCGTAGGTAGACTGTACGCATTATGCGTAGAATGTACTAATAACTTCGTACTTTCATGAAGTGCATTAGTATTATTTAATAATCATGAGTACATAAAATAATATGTGTTCAGCTCTAAAAATTAAATGTATTCCATTCGTCAACACGTTGAAACGTGTTATTACAGATTGCAATATTGCAAAGTAATGGACGCGTGATACTTTTTTTTCGTACGGTGTATCTTTAAGATACAAATCTTGGGAACCAGACTTTTTTTCGAAAAGACGAGGTGAGTACCTAGACTTACATATTCTTATATACAAATAAAGCTTATTTTATATTTTACATACAGGATCCTGAAGCAGCAGAGCATTCATATGTGGGAATTTTTTACAAAATAAAAATTAATGTAAGTACAAATGTTTTTTGGAAGATTTTTAATGTTAAATGTTAAATTTATTTTCAGTGGCCCTTTGATAAATAACAAGCAGTTTGGAAATATAATTTTGATTGTTAATTATATTTATGAATTAATTAATTTATAAGATACATTTTAGTTTTTTTTAACTTCATTTGTAATTAAAAATTAAAATATAAAATTAAAAAAACATGAATTATATAATTATTTTTTAACTTAAACAATACATTACTTTTTGTTATTATTTCTTATAATGAATATTTTAGGAAATTTCGGAGTATATATTTATTTATGGTAAGTTCTACTATAATGTTTGTAGATGCAATATACGAATGAATTACAAGGGCATTAGTAAATATTACTATGATATTCGTACAATATACGAATGGAGCTGTACAATATACGAATGAATTACAAGGGAATTCGTTAATATTACGATGATATTCGTATATTGTACAAATAGTATTCGTACAATATACGTATGTTTTTCTACGAATACTAAAAAATATTAGTAAAATGTACTAATAAACGTCCATTCTACGAATACTATTCGTGGCTGAAAACCACGAATAAAATTCGTAGAATGCACGCATGAATTAGTACTATTTACACATGAAATTTTTTAAGTGTGATGAATCTCTTCTTCGTTGGATTAGAAATTACCTTTCAGGCCGCTCAATACAAGTCGTATTGGATGGCCTCAAGTCTGAAACTCATAAAATATATGCTGGTGTACCCCAGGGCTCCGTTTTGTCTCCGACTCTCTTCCTCATGTTTATCAACGATCTCTTATCTGAAACTTCTAATCCATTAAATTGTTTTGCTGATGATAGTTTTTATAATTTTTTTTTTATGCTTATACAAAAATTTTAAAACATAAAACAACAGCTCGAAGTGAACCAGGACCTAGTGACTTACAACTCTCAAAAATTTTAAAACGTTCTTTAGAAAAAAATTTGGTACGCCAATTTAAAATTTGTATTAGTATCCGAATAAAATTAGAATTTACAAAAAAAATATTGAGCCGTTTCTGAAATATCGAATTTTCAAAAAAAAATAGATGTTTTTTCAAAAATTCAAAAAATATATTTTTTTTAAGTTTTGAAATGCAATGTTTTTTAAACTTTTTGAAGCTTCTGTATAAAAAAAATTCATTAAAATCCGTTTTGTCGGTAATGAGAAATTCTAAGTCAGTAATATCTTGATTTTTTTTATTTGATATAGATCGTAAAAATTAATCAAAAGAAAAAAATTTTAGCAAAATTCTCGGAACCGTTTTTGAGAAAAATACGATTTTCGAAAACCATTTTTTAATATTATTTGTATGGAAGAGTACTGTTATTTTTAGATAAAATAATTTTTTTGTCTTACATCTTGTAATTTATATTAAGAAACTTATTTATCAAGTTTTAAAAAAATCGAGCATGGAGTAGGTATTTGAAATATTAAGTTTTGAAAAAAAATTGGAAGATTTTTTTAAAAATCCAAAAAAAGTTTTTGAAAAAATTTAAAAACACAACAATATTCTAACTGTTGAGGAGCTTTAGCATAAATAAATGATCAAAATCGGTCGTACCCTTTTTGAGAAAATCAAATACCAAAAAAATGGTGACAAGAGGGGTACCAAAAATAACCATATTTTGGAAACTTGTTTTCAACCATTTCCTACCTTTAACTAATTGAAAATTTTTGATTTTTTTTAATCTGTGCGACAGCTTTTGAGAAAAAAAAATATTTATAAAATTTCGAAAAAATATCGTACTGCAGGTACCGTTATTTTCGGTCTTAAAAAAAAATGTTTGGGGGGAAAAAATTAAAAATACTATCTACCAAGTTTAAAGAAAATCGGACGATCCGTTTAGGCTGTAGTCGAAAAGACAGACAGACAGAATTGCGAGAACCACTTTTTTTAAGTCTTCGCTATCATCGTACTGTCAACTTTGATCAAAATCTCGAGTTCGATTTTTTTTTTGCGAATGCATAACTTGCCTTATAGTGCCTACCTATAAGTCACAAGTGAAAAGTTTTTCAGCTACTATAAGAGAAAAATAAGAACTGCATAAAGTCACTTTGAATATTACTTTCGTCAAAATTGCCTATAAAATCAACTTAAATCTAATCTTAAATTCATCTAGCGCTGCCCTTCCCTTCAATAATAAAAATAGGCACACTAGTTAGAAATACCTACTCTGACTGCTAAACTATAAAATTTATCAGTAAGTGTTTCCCAGTTAAAGGTTATTATCATCATCATCAGTATCTATTATTATTAACAAACAAATAACGTCCTTTATAGCAACATTGTGCTCGGCAATCATTCTAATTAAGGTGAGGTTATTACGAAATAACATTTGACAATTTATTGCATTTATACACAAGGAAAGATCTAAAAAGCCCATTGTCCTGCTGGATAGCTCATCCCTTTTTGGATAATTATTCGAGACAAAGTTGAATAACTACGAACTGGAGAATTATTATGACCACATCAAATGTCAGATAATTTACTACCGCTACAGATTATGGGTAGCAAACAGTTACACACACACCCTTCGGAACAACGGGATTTGAGACGAATGTAATAACAAAATCTAACAAATGGGACACACTTGCATATTAAATATCAACATGAGCCCCATCACTGACAGTATAAGGCTAATGGACAGACAAACAGACAGAATATTACAGCTAGCTTAATATGCGAGCAATGAATGTAAGAAATATTGAATGTAGCTTTGGGGATGGAGAAGGAGATGAACAGAAACTAATGTGTGATGGGGGTAGTTACACCTGATGGAATCCATTACGGTTAACCGATTGATGTATTACACGAACTGGTTTGAGTTGGAACATTTGTCATAACATGGCCGACTGTTGATTATGTCAATATTGCAAAATGTCCCCCCGAGGCAAATTGGGTACAAGCATTGCTTTGCATGGCAGGATGTTTAACTACATATCCAAGGAGAATGTTGTAAGTTTTCAGTTTATGTAATTTTGGGGGATGAAACGAGCTCTAATTTCTTATCTTTATTATCTTTGTATTTCAAACTGTTTTCCATTATCATACAAAGAAGGTATATTTATTGATAAAGTTCCTTTTCAAAGAATTACTGAAGGAAAGAAGGTAAGGATTAATGATAAATTATTAAATGGCACCTCTGGCATCAAATGGGACCGGTACATAGATATTTCTGAAATTAAATACACGGCTGGAAAAAGAGGCAATCACAAATGAAATAAGCAGCTTTTAATGTGATGTCTGGATCCGAAACCTTTTCGATTGTTCCCAGCACTTTAAGCTCATATGTATTATCGCAGAATATAGTTATTAGAAATAAATTTACTCAAATATGAGCATAAATATATTGAAAGAAGGCAGTGCAGCAGAAATTATATACATACAATATTTTCAAATAGATTGCTTACTCAGGAATTATTTTAGAGCTATTCTTGCTTAAGGTCTTCTAGGTTAGGTTAGTTTAGATTAGGAGGTACGTGCTGAGCCCAGAGGCTGTTGCATACACGGAGGCCTATTGGTCCATTGTGATTCCCTATTAATAAAAGCAGATATGGTCCCAACTAATGTCTTATGTAAACTGGCTTATTTGCGAACCAGCCTGTGCTTACAATAAATTTTCTCATATTTGCCATTGAGACCTGCGTTAGATCATCCAGTTCTCCAACAAACCTGTTTCCAAAGTAACGGAGGCGATTTGTTTGGAGGTTCGGACAGTCGCAGAGCAATCTCCTCGACATCCTGACAGTTCCTACAGAAGTCGGGTGCAAATGCACCCATTCTAGTGGCCATTGTGCCAATGGCGTAATGACCCGTTAGTACACCTATCAGTATTCTAATGTTCCTTTTGCACAGCGATACAATATATCGAGTTTCCTTTTCATTAATTTAAGGCCATAAACTTCTAGAAATGACGCAGTCGTCCCTGGATAACTAGGAGTTATTGATTTGCTCTTTCGTTATTAGGCCTATTTTCCTTTTATCACGCCAATCGGGATTTTTGGTCCCATATTCAAATGGCTACTGCTGTTTTTATTTGATACTGACCCTTTCCTTGCCAGTTCATCTGCTATTTCATTCCCTTCTATATTACTATGTCCAGGAACACAGCAGAGATTGACTTGGTTAGTGTTACAAATATTGTTCAGCATGTCTCGGCATTTTGTTACTGTCTTGGATCTTATAGTCTCTTTAATAGCAGCTTGGCTGTCCACGAAGAATGTGATCTCCGCCTTTTCAATAGCATAGATCTCAGAATGAAAGACACTACACTCATCTGGGAGTTTGAATGATTCATTAATGGGTTTTCTAACATTACAACTTTCGTCCGGAAGAAACCGATCCAAAAATGTCTGGTAAAATTCCCATCGTAGCACAAGGTATGTGTGATAAGGCACCGTCTTACTAGGCACACATAAATTTTCCTAATCGGGAATAAGGAAGTTTTCCAGCATTTCCCCATAGCGGTCACCAGTAACTCCATAATTAAAGAAAAATGGCCCAATGACTCCCGCCGCCGGCCCAAACAACGCACCATACAGATACTCTATGAGGGAGTAGTGGTCCTTGATGTATCAATGGAGGGTTTTCAGTGCCACAATATGGGCTATTTTGTTTATAAGCAAAGCCAACTAATTCTTAATTTGCTTCGTCGCTCATAATGATTCACAATTTATTTACAATTTAAAAAATATTTAAATAAAATGTTTTAAAAATTGTAACATAATTAATTAATATCGACGATGGGGATAGCATTAATTTGATTCTGAAATTAAGGTGAATTTAATAAAAAAAACCTTCTTTCGGTCATGACATTTAGAATTTGTATGCCGCAGGAATCAAGTCTCCAGCTGATTCCTGTGATATTGGAAAATACTGGGCTCAATCTGAAACTATAGTCGAAATATATTCCAAACATGAACAGGGTTTCGCAAGAAGATGCGTCATCATGTGACTTCTTCAATCTCGTTCTGGAGCAGCTCCATCTGCTCAGGACAGGAGTTCAGTTGAAAAATCTGTCTAAATATTGGGATATTCGGACGGTCGATATCCACATCATCGCTTCTAGCATAATTCTGTAATAGAGTTCTTCAGGTCGATTGTAGTTGTAGATCAGGCGGAACTTGTTGGTCTTAACAACTTCAAAGTTTTTTTTGCTTGCGACTTATAGGTACTATAAGGCAAGTTATGCATTCGTAAAAAAAATCGAACTCAGATTTTGATCAAAGTTGACATTACGATGATAGCGAAGACCAAAAAAGTGGGTCTCGCAATTCTGTCTGTCTGTCTGTCTGTCTGTCTGTCTGTCTGTCTGTCTGTCTGTCTGTCTGTCTGTCTGTCTGTCTGTCTGTCTGTCTGTCTGTCGGTTCGACTACAGCCTAAACGGCTCGGCCGATTTTCTTCAAACTTGGTAGATATGGGTTTTAATTTTTTTCCCCCGGACGTTTTTTTCTGTTTTTTTTAAGACCAAAAATAACGGTACCTGCCATACGATTTTTTTTCGAAATTTTATAAATATTTTTTTTTCTCAAAAACTGTCCCACAGAATTTAAAAAAAAAAATTGAAAAATTTAATTTGGTTAAAACTAGCTAATGGTTGAAAAAAATTTTACAAAAAATTGTTATTTTTGATAGCCCCCCTGGGTCCATTTTTTTTGTTTTTGATTTTTTCGAAAACGGTACAGCCGATTTAAATAATTTTTTTTATGCCAAAGCTCCTCTAAAGTTTGAATATTATTACATATTCAAATTTTCAATTTTTTAGTTTTTGGATTTTTAAAAAAAAAATCAATTTTTTTGTTTGGAAACTCAATATTTCGAAAACCCCATGCTCGATTTTTTTCAAACGTGACAAATAAAAGTTTCTTAACATAATCTACAAGATTTAAAAAAAAAATTTTGTTTTATCTAAAACTAACCTTCCATACAAATTTTAAAAAATGGTTTTCGAAAATCGTATTTTTCTCGAAAACGGTTCCGAGAATTTTGCTAAAATTTTTTTTCTTTTGATCAATCTTTACGGTCTATAATTTAATAAAAAAAATGTGAAATCTAGATATTACTGACTGTACCTACCATAGAACGATTTTTTTCGAATTTTGAATTACTCATTATCGGCATAACGGATTTTAACGAAATTTTTTATAAAGAAGCTCCTAAAAAGTTTAAAAAACATTGCATTTAAAAACTTAAGAAAAAATATTTTTTCAATTTTTAGAAAAAATTTTTTTTTTTTTTTTGAAAAATTCGATATCTCAAGAACGGCTCAGTATTTTTTTTGGAAATTAGACTTTTATTCGTACAATAATAAAAACTTAAGGTTGGCGTACCAAAATTTTTTCTTAAAAATGTTTTAAAAATTTTGTACAGAAGAGCTTATTTTTTTAAGGAACCACTACAACGACTTATAATTTTTGTTCCTGCATAAATTCATATTTGCATAGCATTCTGTTTTTATCTCTTACTACTAAAAGAATTTAAAAAAATCATTTTATCCTTATGAACAGTTTTCTTTAATAACATCCGTTTTTAAAACTCCTAGTCTATTACATAGGAGCAAGTTCGTGCGACCCAGTCGTGCATTTTATTTCTTTTACAATTCAAACGCGCTCAAGGATTTTTTGGAAAAAATGCCTGAAATTCTAGAGAGATTGCTATAAAAATCTGGGCTGTTTTCCTAGGCAAAAGGGCCAGAATTTGTATGACCAAAATTTTTGCGTTTTTTCCAAATATAACAAAACTGGCGTAATTTCCTCTGGTTTAATTTCCGGGAGCCATAAAAAAAACTGGGAGTACTTTTGCCTTATCTTAAGAATTAATTATCGAGTTGTTGTCGTAGATAAGATGAGCTTAAATTTTTAACAAATTAAAAGAAATTAATACTGCCTTTGGAACATTGCGGGATGCTTTGCCTTAATTTTTGATTCTTTTTATATGGTAACATTGTTGCAATGGTTTCTGACTTGTTTATGGTTTTTCCGATTATTCTCAGTTGGGGTGCGTTTGTAAGACTGGAAACTTAATTCTCTCAACCTGATAGCTTCTTTTACAGCTTATATCTACTGAACTACGACTTTTCTTGAAAATTGTATACTCTTAATTCTGTAAGGAATAAAATACAAAAAGATGCTTCTT
This sequence comes from Chrysotoxum bicinctum, assembly GCA_911387755.1. Classification (NCBI taxonomy): domain Eukaryota; kingdom Metazoa; phylum Arthropoda; class Insecta; order Diptera; family Syrphidae; genus Chrysotoxum; species Chrysotoxum bicinctum. The sequence goes on from OU426990.1 coordinate 30,364,201, forward strand.
TTATTTTCGGAAACAAATTCTGTATTATTATATTAAACATTGCAGTATTTTTATTTTTTTCTGACCTGTCCCTGCCACCGCATTTCTTAAGTTTGTTGTTCTTATTTCTTTAGCATGGCTTGTTGAATCTGATTTATATTTTTAGGTGTCCGGGAAGAATTTCCTACGCACGGACCTCCAGCCTAAATAACCAGACCTTAAATGAAGTTCTAAGCAGCTCAAAGAGACAATGGTCTCTATGAATCTGAGCTTCCAAAATAGGTTGTTCCATAAAATAGGGATTTTCACTAAATTGTTCATCATAACTATGCAACTCCATTCTATCGTTTATTACATCTAGAGAATTCTTAAACTACCACCTGAATACATGACCAACTTTCATAGAGGAATTTACATCCCTGCTATTCTTCCGTTTGCTGCCCCAACAACCTCCCCAAAATAGATAAATCTACTTCCTTTTCTATTCGGTTACATTTCGACTCTTTGGTATTAATTGCAAAATATAAATCACAAATTTTCCCCCTTTTCAAAACTCTCCCTTTGCTCAATTGACATATAAAGCCTGCGAGTAAAATCCGCCATTCACTGTCAAAAATAAATTTCACATTTTGTTTTTAATAATTTCGTCAGTTATTAAAATCAAAATTGAAAAGAAATTAAATCAACATGAAAATGAAAACAAAAAATCAATTTGATGTAAATTGTATATGTAAACTTCCAACATGTTGTCGAACCCATATGAACTGAAAAATTCAAAACATAACTACGGTGGAGCTCGGCTTCCATAAAAAGTCAAAAAAATATTATTAACATCACAGTAGAGACAAAAAAGACTTTTGAATACCATCATTTCCCAAGTGGAAACCGGAAAACCAAAATATGTCAGTTCAATTCAATTGGAACGCGGAGTTATCCCGATAAAGCTGATTCACTCATCCATCCCCGCGTATTGTTTGTTCGTCAACTTTCAAGCAAATCCCTGGACTTTCAAATATTGGTGGCACTGGCAGTGAAAACTCTAACCACCATTGTATTTGCTTTACAATCGTACCAACACAAAAATTGCCAATTTTTCATTTCACCCTGGGTGGCGCGCATCATAAAAGGGGTCTCGTTCGGTTACCATACGTATCGGCAACCGATGTACGGCCGTTTCCAGAAGCTCCAACCAATCCATAAATTTAATCGAAAAATCATAACCACATGTCAACATATGCAAAGCAGTGCACCAAGATACATTACACATATAGATACGTGTGTGTACAGGATGGAAAACGTTTTTTTTGTCCGTTTCCAATCCGGTTTCAATACATCATGTTACAGATGCAGATTTCTGGGTGTGGGTGCTGCCAGCATCCCCCTGCATCATTCCGACGCTAAAGAAGAAGTTGATTTAACTGTATTTGGGAGACTTCGACAGAAGGGTTCTCTCGTCTTGTTTTGGGTGAAAAATATATGAACATGTGTTCACACATGGATGCTCACATCCAGACGTCAAGCTATAACTGGCTTGGCAGCACCCACTTACCCACTCTTCATAGAAGTTCGCCAAACCATATAAGCCATCAACTCGCTGCGGCAGGATTCGACAGTGGAAGAAGACCCTTAATTTATTTGCGTGTTTCGGAAGGTTATTTTGCGGCTTTTGGAGCGAGCAATAGATCGAAGCCAGCAACCCACTATACCACTTTGGTTTCCTATATTGCGGTTGACAACGCATGTGACTCTGGCGGAAGGAGTAAATAATTTGCTGCAAAAATGTATTTCGCTGCGGTCGCTTGGGTTTTAAAGTTCACAATCGTCCTAAGGTCTACCATATGTATAGGTACTCGTATATGCAATGTATATTTTTGTTGCATTGTGTAGTTAGGGTTGTTGTGATTTATCATAAGTCCTGAAGTATTTCAAGCATAAATCCAGGTCCAGTAGTCATTTGTAAATTTAAAATTAACTCTTTCTATATCTTTGTTTTGCCATATTCAAAGGTTTTTCAAGCTTTAAGACATACCTATCATGCATGTTTTTAAAAAAGGGTTTTTGCAGAATTTTGATGCTTCTTAAGTGGCAGAAGAGAGCAGTGGCTAAAGAAGTTCAATATTGTGTCTTTTTTGTGGTTCATGCCTTGATAAAATAAAGTACCTTAGGGCTCTTTGAAGTGGCATCTTCTTTTAGAAATCCCTTTGAGGATTGCGAAGAGAAGAGGACAAATGTTCTGGAACAGAAAACAAAACACTTCGGATGCGGGCTGATACCGGACAACGAATAAATCTTGTAAATTGAAAAATTTTCTAGACTCATATGAGGCGTGTTCCAAAACGCAATTGGATAGAAATTTATCAAGGAAAGATGATGGGATGATGTAGACAACTATCAGCAGCCAAAAACACTGAATTCCTATATGTACACTAGAAAACTAAATAGAAGCCTGTGAAAGGCCTGTGTGGAACTTGTTTTAACAACATTAGTATAGAAAGGTGATCTTATCAAGGAAGTCGTAATACTTACTATGAAGACATATAAAGGCCGCTTTTTGAAATATTACGACTTTCAATTCTTTTCTATCCTGAGCGCGATGCTTCCCAGTCATCGCAAACAAACGGCCTGTTTTTCCGAAAGATCCCAGTATGAGTTTTGCCCCTTTGCTGATCACTACACAATGTTAAGCAAGGGTGTCAGTATTGGGGTTTTGTAATCTAGTTGTTAAGTTCGAAGGTGCTGTTTTGTGACCGCATATTAACTCATAGATTATAGAGGTATTGCGAAAGGTAAATATCATCCAATACGTTACGCGTCGACTGAAAGCATAATGAACAATTTCAACTATAACACTAGATCCCGCCAATAATTCAGTTCCAATTTTAAGTTGGGAAACGAAAACACCGGTCGTTGTAGCGGTTTAAAAAAAATGTTCTTTTACAATATGCAATTTTTTTTTTAATCTTGGAACGACAACTTTAAATTCGGATTATTGTACGACTACAAATTAAATCTCCAAAAAAATGATCACCCGTTTTTGAGATATCGAATTTTCAAAAAAAAATTAAGAAGCTTCTCTATCTAAAATTATATTAAAATCCGTTACGCCAATAATGAGAAATTCAAATTTTCGAAACAAATGATTCTATTTTAGGTGAAGTCAGTAATATCTTAATTACCACATTCAATAATTATGTATCGTAAAATTTAATTTAAAAAAATACAAATTTATGAAAATTCGAGGGGCCGTTTCGAGAAAAATACGATTTCCGAAAACCATTTTTCAAAATTTGGATGGTGGGTATGGGTACCGTTATTTTAAAAAACAATAAAATGTTTTGTCTCAAATCTTTTAGATTTACCTGTCAAGTTTAAGAAAATCGAGCATAAGGTTTTCGAAATATTAAGTTTTGAAAAAGAAAAATTTGATTTTTTTTTTACAATCAAAAAAAAAATTGGAAAATTTGAATACACAATAGGTACTATTCAAACTTATGGGAAGCTTAACCATACAAAAATGATCAAAATCGGTTGTACCTACCACTTTTTTTTAAATGGTTCTAAGGGGGGTATCAGTAACAAGCAGTTTTCTGAAAAAAAAAATGTTCAACCATTACCAAGCCTTAACTAAATGAAATTTTTTGATTTTTTTTTTCTAATCAGCTTTTGAGAAAAAAAATATTTATAAGATTTCGAAGAAAATATAAATTCGTGTGGCAAGTACCGTTGAGGAAGAATTAAAAACTCTGTCTACCAAGTTTAAGGAAAATCGGCCGAGTCGTTTGGACAGCCGAACAGACAGAGATATAAAACTTCTTCTCACTGTTTTTGTCTTCGCTTTATTTGTCCGAGCTTTATTTTTTTACGAATACATAACTTTCCTTATAGTAACTATATGAGTCGCAAGTATAACAAGTGAGAAATTAGTGAACTTCTGCAACACTAACCACCTTGTTATCGAGCAAGTTATAGGTAATCGAACGACTTGACATCGGAAAAAGTGCGACCACCATCTTATGGTAGCTAAACTTTACTTTTATTCTGAATCTATTCTGTTACTTGCAACGTATCCAAAACGCTCACTTTGCCCAGAAACTTCCATAGACTTCGAAAACCAACAATATGAGTCAATATTTAAAGGACCACATCAGCATAAGAACTGAATCAATAACGAGATCTGAGAAAAAAATTGTAGATGAACTGTGAAAAGTGCTTCAAAAACCGGAATACGAAGGTTTGAAGAAAGCATGTATGCCTATCAGCAGACTCCTTCAGAAAATTGCAGTAACAGCAAATTTACGCTCCTTTTTTTTACTTGCGACTTATAGGTACTATAAGGCAAGTTATGCATTCGTTAAAAAAATCGAAATCGAGATTTTGATCAAAGTTGACATTACAATGATATGATAGCGAAGACTAAAAAAGTGGGTCTCGCAATTCTGTCTGTCTGTCTGTCTGTTCGACTTCAGCCTAAACGGCTCGGCCGATTTTCTTTAAACTTGGTAGATATCATTTTTAATTTTTTCCCCCTACTCGATTTTTTCTTTTTTTTTTTTTAGACCAACAATAACGGTACCTGCCATACGAATTTTTTTCGAAATTTTATAAATATTTTTTTTTTCTCAAAAACTGTTCGACACATTTTAAAAATAAAATAAAGCTAAATAATGGTTGAAAAAAAAAATCCGAAAAATGGTTATTGAGAGTACCCCCCATGGAACCATTTTTTTTGTTTTTGATTTTCTCAAAAACCGTACAACCGATTTTGACCAAAAACATAAATAGAATTGTTTAGATACTTAAATTTTCAAAAAATTTTTTTTGGATTTTTAAAAAAACTTCAAAATGTTTTTTTTTTAAACTCAATATTTGGAAAACCCTGTGCTAGATTTTTTTTTTAAACTTGGTAAATAAAAGTTTCTCAATATAATCTATAAGATGTGAGAAAAAAAAATTATTTTACCTAAAAATTAAAGTACCTACCATACAAATGCTACAAAATTAAAAAAAATTGTTTTCAAGAATGGTATTTTTCTCGAAAACGGCGACTAGAATTTTGATAAAATTTTTTTTCTTTCAATCAATTCTTACGATCTTTAATTTAATAAAAAAAATTGAAATTAAGATATTACAGCTTGTACCTACCATAGGTAGAACCATTTTTTCGAATTTTGAATTTCTCAATATCCACATAACGGATCTTAATGAAATTTTGTATAGAGAAGCTTCTAAAAAGTCTGAAACACATTGCATTTCAAAACTTTAAAATAAATATTTTTTGCATTTTTTGAAAAAAAAAAAATCAATTTTTTTCTTTTTTTGAAAATTCGATATCTCAGAAACGGCTAAATATTTGTTTTTGTAAATTTAATTTTTATTCGAACAATAATAAAAACTTTAAATTGGCGTACCAAATTTTTTTCTTAAAAATCTCTTAAAAAGTTTGTATATAAAAGCTTTTTTTAAGAAACCACTACAAAGACTTATAATTTTTGTTCTTGCATAAATTCATATTTGCACAGCATTCTGTTGTAGTCTCTTACTACTAAAAGATTTAAAAAATTAATTTTATCCTTATGAACAGTTTTCCCTAACAACATTCGTTTTTAAAATTCCTAGTCTATTATATATATTTTTTTTTTTAATTTTAAAATTTAAGAAACCAAGCTTAAGACATGATTAACGAGAGCTTAAATATGTTATGTACGAATATATTAAAGTATCGCAGTCAACATAACGATAAGTTGTTAGAAGTTCTTAAAGTACTTGAAAGATGGCAACTGTAACCCGTTGTAAGTCTGAGTTCTTTATCAATAAGATACTTTCGTATAATTGTAGGTACATTTTTCTTCCAGCCAAATTTCAATAGTCAAAGAATTTCTCATACGAACAGGACAGGTAAATTGACATCATTTTGAAAGAAATGAAAGTTTTTAGTATGACTTACAACTCCTAACCATTCCTGTGGGCGTATCATGCGATTGAATATCTTTTTTCAGTATTGCATTTTCTATTCAATCTTTTTCGTACATAATTTGGAATACTTAAAATCTTTAATGATTTGATTGGTGATTTTATGTTTTATTTTCACTAAGTCTTTTGCTAATCATTGTCTGCTTATAATGTATGTCGATAAAACTCTGCGGCAAATAAAGACCCTTGAACTATTCTCGGTAATTTTTTTTTTAAACTCTGACTTTTTGTGATTGCTTTTATTTGAATTAATTGCCTTTCAAAATTCTGTCAACGATAATGATGAACCTCAGAATCAAAGTTCTTGAAAATTTAATACACCTTTGCCAATCGTTCATTTTGAAGGGTCGAAGAATCAAATCGAATCAATCAATAATGGATTGTTTCAAAGATTCGATCTTTTCAATCAATCGTCCATTTTGGTTAAATTCGTCTGTAAGGTCTCCGTTTAAAAGTTCTATTAAGAGTTTCCTTCTTCGTAAATGAATTTTGGGCACGTGTATATTATTCTGATAACTTTTATAAAATAACATACATACATACATACGAACACGTTTTCACAAAATCTCAAAAAGGATTAAAGTATGAGGAAGCATTTTTATAAATATACTCGTAACTTTTATACGCTGTTTCTTTCTCTCGTAGAGCTTCCTCCTTCAAGTTTTGATAAAACGACGCACATTAAAACACACACAGCGTTAGAAGGGAATTTGTTGATAAATAATAAAAATAGGACATTTTAATTAGAACACAAATATCCTTCAACATTTATACCCAACCAACCATTTCAGTCGTAAAACCTTAGATTACTAAAAATCATTAATTATTCTCTGTGACCATCAGCTCGTCAAATCAACAAGCTCTCTTCCACGGAATGAGTAAATTAAAACATTTTTATTGCATAATTTCTTAATATTTTTACGACTGGTGTCCCAAAAATATGAAAAGCTGCTGATATCTATTTTTTTTATTTTTAAGAAACAAAAAAGGGTTAAAGGGTGAATCCCAAGTATAATGTTGATGATGGTAAAAACCAATCTTCTTTGAGTGTTTAAAGTGGGTCTGGATATCGTACCTATACCTACCCCTTGAGTCGATTAAATCATTTTTACTCAAGTCCTCATTAAATTGCCATAAAACTTATGCCTCGTGCACTTATAATTAAATGGATATCTATATGGATATCATCCTTTTGCGCGCTAGTTGATGAAATATTCAAAAATTTTACTGCATTCTGTAACGCTTGAGGTCCTTTAACTTCGCATATTCAATCAAAAAAGAACTTCACAAGACTAAACCACCGAACAAAGTGAAAGCACCCAGCCATGGAAAAGGAGCAATAGAAATCATCTAACCCTCGTTTCGTCCTGACGATCCTTATTCTTCTTGCACAAAAGAGAACACCAATTTTTCTTTATGATTTGTATTCATCTATGTTTTTATTGCCGCTATGAAAGCTATAAAAGATAGATGGATTTTCGGGCGTTGCCCAACAAGTACACATTTGGCTAATTTAACCCGACCAAGACCAGAATAGAGGAACTACCGTAGTAGCACTATCTGCAGCGGTTTTATTCATGACAGATGCGAATTTGCTTTGCACATCGGGGGTATATCTCAAAATTAGGGCGCCATTAAAATGTTAGGAATTTGATTATTATTTCCAGGAAAAATAACTAGACTCAAGAAACCAATTTTAATGATGGCAGTCTAAGGGAATTTAATAGGATAGTTTTTAACTAAAAGTTGTAATTAAAATTAGCAACTTTTTAAAAAATATTTAAAAGCTTTGAAAAATATATTCGTTCATTAGCTACTTTTCAACAAATTCGTTTCTGGAAATATGTAAAGCAAGCTTAAGACAAAAAAAAGCTACAAAGACCACCGTCTTGAGAGTCTCTAGCCCTTACATATGTTGTGGAAAACTTAAAGTAACCTTAGTTATTACGTCATTCAAGTTTTTCTATTTCATAAATTTTATAAAACTTTAAGAAAATTCACTTCTTGTAAGTCTTCAAATACAGCCCTGCTCCTCATCCTTATGCCACAGACATGGCAGATGGATAAAGACAAATTTCGTTCGTCTACAATAACTCTTCTTCATGTTGGACTTGGACTTTCGTCAGACTGGAACGAAGAAGGAAAAATTTATTTATTTTTAGTATTTTTCTGGTCACAGCCGTGCTAGCTGAAAGTTTTATAACTTAACCGCTTTTTATCTTTAATTACTTGCGGCGCGCGTTTTATACGACCAAGGAGGGGTTAAAATAAAATAAAATTTAAATTGGATATTTTATTCGCATTTCCTGCAATGCACCAACACATATATTTACGTGGGATATACTGCTGGCTTACAACCCTTTAACACCATATTGGACTCCAGGATAACCGCCTTAAGGATACCTATGCTGCCCATGACTTTGTTCAAGTAAAGAAACCATACCACTGTGGCACTGCATCGCTGCTGTATCCATGGACTGGGTGGAAAGTTAAGTTAAGGGTGGATGGCTTATTTCATAAGCTCCAAGGTAATATCCTTTGGATTTTAGGATTTTGATGTGGTCTTCACCTTTCTGCAGAGATGCGAGATGGAAAACATTCATGTGGCGCATCACTTGGGAATTGCTGCAGAGGATAAACTACAAAAAGTCCATATTGCTAAGACGAAGTGAAACTTCTGTTTTTGCCCCCAAATTTAAATGCACGAGGACCTAGAGGATCTACGAGTAAATGCAGTTGTTGTTAGTTGGTGTTGTTCGTTTTGGATCTGGTTTGTCCACGACTGTGTAGTTTGATTTTAATTGTATACCAATTTGCATATTGAAAGACATTGCTTATGCAGAAAAGTTTTATTAAAAAGTAAAAAAAATAACTTAAATTTGTTGGTAGTGAAGGAAATTACAACGACGAACTCCTTGGAGGAGTATTTTCACAGAGAAAATTAACAAAATACAAAATAGATTCAGGTCCTGGTCCTGGTTGACTGGTCAGCGGAGGAGAGAAGACGACTGCTTTAGTTAATTCTTTATTTTGTCTGGGTGTAGGTACTACTGCTATACCAAAAGGTTTTATAATGAAATTTTGCACTTGTTGTCCTTCTGCATTCGGAGAACCTGGGGTGTGTTTTGTGCTAATTACAGAGTATTAGGTAAATAACACAAAACAAAAAGAAAATTGCACCCGAAAGTGCACGTAGTGAATTTTTAATTAAACTATTTCTTAAACGGAAATTATGTTCTGGGATTGTTTTACTCGTATAAATTCGTACGATAGTTTAAATGGTTGTCCTTTCTTTCTCAAAGCGATGCTAATTTAATCATTTAATTAGTGTTTTGGGTCTAATTGAAATGTAAGGGAAATAATTTACAAAGTTACCTAACATATCTTTAATATAAAAGTGTGGACGTAGAAGAATTTTAACTTTGTCTTTGTTTGAAGCTTTTGTATTCAACGGAAATAAGAATTCTTTTGTTGTATTTTATGAATTAAATTATCCAATGAAAAAATCTTCAACGAGTTGGTATCATAATTGTATGTTTGTTAAAATTATGTCTCACAAATTAAAGTATTCAGAATTTAATATCCGCTATGTGTTGGTAAGTATAAAGGAATACTTTTTGTTTGTGTTTATTAAGGTGTCTCCACACCAAAGAAACATTTCAGGAAACATTGCTTAAAAAACTTTTCTGAAATGTTTCACATTTGTTTAAAAAAACATTTCAGAAACATTGCAGAAACATTTCAAAAATTTTTCTGATTTGTTTTTTGGTGTGGACGCTTTGAGAAACATTTCTGAAATGTTTCTTTGTTTCCCATTGTTTCCAGATTGATTGAGTTGTCTGTGTTGCACTTTTATCTCATGAATTTTTTTTTTCTACTTCATCTTTATCACAATTTATATTTTCGCAAATTTCAGATAAATCATCGGCTTTTTTTGATTTTATTAAAAAAAAAACAGAGAAACATTTTATAAACATTTCAAAAATGTTTCGCGAGCGTCCAGACCAAAGAAAATATTTCAGAAACATTTCAGAAATGTTTCTCTGTTTCTGAAATGTTTTTTTTTTAAATATTTCTGAAATGCTTCTTAAATCTTAAATGTTTCTGAAATGTTTCAAAAATGTTTCGTTGGTCTGGACACACCTTTAGATAGACTAAGCACACTGACCCCCAGTTTCAGAGTGGAAGTTTAAACCCCACTTTTGGCTTAGATTTCAGTTCAACAACAAATTTGGTTTCACAGTTTAAACCTTGAACAGTGTTCATTCTGTAGTTTAAGTTAAACGACATTATTTTGGCATTTTAACCTCAGTTCAACAACCCCTTCAAACATTTGAAAACGACACACGTTCAATTCAACTGAAGTTCAGATTAGACTGTGAAACCAAACGAGTTGAACTTTAAATTTAAACTCCAGTTCAGGTTCAGCTGAACTTAAATTTAAACCTTCACTGTGAAACTGGGGGTAAGTAATTAAAAAAAAGAACTATTACTTTTTTTTATAATTCAATAATGGGAAAAGTTGCAGAACATGTGATATATAGGTATCATTGCAGCAAGCAAATCGAAATTTTTTAATACGAGTATCTGTCTGTTCGACTAAATACTAAACAGCTCGGACGATTTTCCTTAAGCTCGGTACTTAGTTTTTTTTAAATGTTCCCTCTAAAATTTTCCTTATGTGCTTAAGGCTAAAAATAACAGCACCTTCCATACAAACTTTATTTCAAAATTTAAGAAAATATTTTTTACTTAAAAACTGTTTCATAGATTTTATCAAGAAAAAGTTCAAAAATTCATAGAACCATTTTTTTTTTGTTTTCGATTTTTTCAAAAACAGTGGAACTGATTTTGATCTTTTTTTAAAAAAATTTAGTTTTTGTATTAATCTTTAAAAAAAAAATAATTTAGGTAGTTATTTTAGAAAACTGGTTACATTTTTTTTTTTTGAAAGTTTGATATTTCGAAAACCATATAATATGCTTGATTTATGTATTAAATTTGAGAAATAAAAGTTTCTTAGTAATATCTACATACAAGATAATTAGAAAAATGTGTTTATATTGTCTAAAAATAGCAATACCCGTCATAAAAGAGTTAAGAATTGGTTTTCTAAATTCGGATTTTTCTCGAAAACAGCACCTAGAATTTTTATATTTTGTTTGGCTTAAATTTTTCAATATATGTATAGTACAGAAATTGAAATTAAGACATTACTGACAATCAGGTCTCGGACTTAAGTTTTAAATTTTCGAAGTAAATACGGAAAAAAAGGAAGTAGATCCAAAAGTAGTTTTAGGAAATTAAAAAAAAATCGAAACAAAATATACAAGAAATTCAGACTTAAAATAAAATAAATATAACTATAACACAAACTTCATACTTCAACAGAAATAAATTAAATATACATATATCAGTAAATAAAGCCTTCTTAATAAAAAAAAAGATAATAAATTATATAAAAAATAATTCATAAAAGTAAATTTAGACTTCAGACTTGTTGAAGATAGTAATTAAATATACTTGTATTTTTGTACGAATTTTATCAATTCAAAAGGTGGCTCTTAAATATCTTTACGTTTTTCTGTAAGTGATCTCGAAAACATTAAATTTTCCACGGTACTTACGTTTAAGCGATTCCTAACCTTGTTTTTTACTAAATTCATTTCTGAAAATGTTCCATCAGCTGCGGCTCTACTGTGAAGCAAAATAGCGAAATTCAGCATGTAGGCACTGCGAAAAATTTTTGAAAACAAATTCTTCCATTATATTTTTTGTATTCATTATAAACCAAAATTTAGGCAAATCACTTCGTTTATTTAACTAATATCGTAAATGCGGAATGACCTCAATTCATAATTTAAAATTTCGATAGAGGATTTGTGAAGAGGAAATGCCTATGTAGTTTTAAAATAGATATATTGAATTACAACCTTGAATAATGTAATACAGAGTGATCAGTTCTGTCCTTAATATTTTGGTTAGGAATTTTTTCAAAGAAAAGTATATCCTAAAAAAAAAGGTAGATTAAATTTTATTCTCAATATCGAAGTAGATATACTCGTATGTATTTCGATCGTAGTTAAGTTCGAACCCTGCTCACAATACCTACCACAGAACAATTTTCTAAATGTATGCCTTTTTCTCATTATTAGCAAAACTGATTTCAATAAAATAACTTATATAGAAGCTTCTACAAGATTTAAGAACAATTGAATGTCAAAACTTTATTTTTTGGAAACAAATATTTATTTTTTTTAATTCATGTCTCAAAAACTGTTTAATTATTTGTTTTTAAATTTAATTTTGTATGCACAATAATAAGGCTTAAAAATGGGGTACTAACATTTTTGCTTAACAACGTCTTAAAAATTTAAAATAGAAATATTAATTTTGAAAAAAAAAACCGCTACAACGATTTGTAATTTTTTTCCTTCATAAATACATATTTGTTTGGTGTTCTTAGCTCCTAACTTCTAAACGAGATGTTTTAACCCTTTTTTTAAAATAAATTGTATTCTTATGAAAATTTTTCACTAATAGCGTCTATTTTTATAACTCTAATTCTTTTAAACATGAGTCTTTCAATTTATGCCTGATAACCAGAGGATTAAGTTCCATGTGTATGTCTCTCTATCTGCTTTGAATGTACTGGTGCAATCTTTTTTGTTTGTATATACTCCAGATATACACCTTCAATTTTTTTCTAAAACAAAAGTCTTTGTTGAAGATTTTTCGTGCTAAAATATGTATGTAGCAGCTAATCTTCCATTTCTTCAGTAACAAGTGTCTCCTTTTTGTGCTCAATAAATTTCCTTTAAATTATGGAAACACCTATTTTATTCCATTCTAACAATTTTTGCTTGCGCTGCAAAAGTACTTATTAGAGGTAATCAAACATTTTGGATTATTTCAATTTTTCTAAGCTGGTTAAAATTTTAGTACATTTCTTTATTTTGTGCCTTTTCTTTTTAAAGTGATTTCAATATTGAGCAAAATGAAATATCAATTGAAAGTTTTATGCGACCTCAACTCCATAGTGCGTTTCGCCCAGGTACGACAGTGGGCTCATCAGTTAGATGCTGTCGTACCCTTCTAAGACGCAATTATTATTTGTCGATGTTTAGCGACGCTTATAAATTTCACAGCAGTAATATACTGTGAATTTTATTTTTCTAGGGGAATTTGAATAAATTCTGACACCTAGAATGTTAATGTCCGTGGTCAGACTGTATATCAACGAAGATTATAATGAAATAAGAAAATTATAAATTATAAATATTAATAAAATTCACAGTACATATATTACTGCTGTGAAATTTATAAGAGTCGCTAAACATCGACAAATAATAATTGCGTCTTAGAAGGGTACGACAGCATCTAACTGATGAGCCCACTGTCGTACCTGGGCGAAACGCACTATGGAGTTGAGGTCGCATAAAACTTTCAATTGAATTTAATTCAATCACTCCGCTTAAAATTGAAATAATTTTCTTATTTCATTATAATCTTCGTCAAAATGAAATATCGTTCATCTAAATCCGTACAACATTGTGCAAGGTATATGAGTGATGTACTGCACTAGAACTATAACATTTACAAATCTCTATAACGAAGCTTAATTATATTGAAGATATTGCAATGCGAACTTAAAATCTGTTGTCTCAAACTCTATTTAATCATTTCACAACAAAGAATACAACATTTATATTGTAGCTTGCAATTTAAAATTTCCGACCCAAAACTGCTGGGTTTAAGTCTACAGTCAAAAACAAATTATTGAATAATATATGTTATTAAAACAAAAATAAAACCAGACGATCGGCCTTAAAGAGGATTTTAAAAGAAAAAAGATCGAAGAACATTCTTTAAACATTTTGCCGAGAAGGAGGTACGGAGAGAGTCTAGAACCATATTCAAAAGTCTGTAGCATAACTTTAGTGTAAGAAATTATTCCAATGACCGGTATTCTATTCTCTACTCTGGTAATTTCTTCAATCTTTAAAACCAGAGTTTTCGCTGTGAACGAAAAATAAAGCCAAATCCACGGTCTTTTTTTTTCAAAATATCGGATTTCCAAATAACCCCAACGACACCAAAAAAAAATACCAAAACACATAATACAAGTTTACACAAAATTATGCCGAGCTATCCCCAGTATTTAGGATAGATTGGATTAACTTAATTTTATTAACCAGAGAACCTACATTTTTTGGAATTTTTACCCATGTACTGTATTTTTTTAAGTTTTCGAAGCATTGGTTTGGTATTAAATTAAATTTTATAAATTGAATTAAAAACATTTATTTATTGTTAATATCACTTACCTGTCGAAAAAGAGTTTATGCGGCTTGAATATTTAACAATCCAGTCCATTAACATTATTACAAAATATATTTTGACCAGATGCCCCACAAATGTATGTGTAGGTAAAATATGGCGCATTTATTTCGCTATATTAATGCTTCGATAAACATTCTCAATGCAGTGTTTCAATATTATAAATGCATTTAGCCTGCAGGTTTATTGAACCGAATTTTTCGTGAGTGCACTTTGTAAACAAAGTCATGTATATCAATATTATAACCCACTGCCATGAATATCCTGTTTCGCTGAAAATTGATAAATATGATGATGGCTTTAATTCGAAATAATGACCCAGACTGCATTTTAATTTGGTAAAAAGCTTTTAATGTAAGGTCTTACATTATTTAACTTGGTTATGATTCTGTGTTCATTTGCTCCTTGTTTGCTTTGGTGTTTTTAGATAATTAAAATTTATTTTTTTATTTGAATACTTTTTAGATTTGAATCAATGTTTTTTGTATTTCATGTAGGGATTTGTAATTGTGTAGGTTTATTTAAATTGTTTTTTTTTTTATAGAGAATAATTTTTGCGGGCTCTAGGTCAATAAAACAAGATGTTACTGGTTAAGCGACGTTTCGAGCATGTATACGCTCTTCTTCAGGCCTTTTTATTTGAAATTTAAACAAAAAAAAAAAATTTGTATGTCAGTAAAACATATTTAAACAAAATGCAGTGTCAAAGAAACTTACAATGAAAATTAAAAAACTCGTTTTAACAACATTAAGACATTTATAAAATATTATTCACACTTGGAACACTGCAATAATAATAAAATAAATTAAAATTAAGCAAAATTTGACAAACATTTAAATAATTCATTACAATTTTTGAAAATTTGTATATAAGCAAAACATTCTAAAAAACAAAACTGCTTAATTTCACACAAAAGAACAATTTAATTTAGTAATTCCCCACTGTTTCATATTCTCCTAACAAGTTGGCTATACATGTTGCAGAGATTATCACAATCAGACCGTCTATTGACTGTGTTCTTTGTGTTTATGATGTGCAACATCTCTAACAACATTCTTTTTCCATGGTGCCTCTCTACTTCTAATACCCTCACATTATCAAAGTCTGGTCTATATTCTTCTTCTATACAGTGAAGTGCAAGTGCAGTTTTCTGAGCACCACCATTCTTGATATCGGAGCGGTGGCCGGAGAGGCGATTGCGCAGCTTTTGTTTAGAAGTGCCTATGTATGCCGCTGAACATGCCATTTCTTTTCCACCTAAACCAGCCTTTCCCAAAGTGGGCAAAAACGCCCCCTTGTGGGCGCTGCAGGCCTTAACGGGGGCGGTAAGAGACGCAGAAAAAAAATGGTGGCGTTGTGTAGAGGCTTGGGGGGCGATTTGTAATTCCATCTAGCTAGGAGGATTCTTAGACACCGACTGAGCTCTCGACTCTCGACTACAACTTATGGTAATTAAGAAATTGCTCAAACTCTGTCCGATATTTCTCTCCGCGTAGTTTATATATCTGTCCTGTTTCATTCAATAAATAAAAGAAAAATGTTAATCGGTCGCTCCGTTTCGAAATGAAAGTAGACACAAACAAACAAATGAAAAGGCAACAGACATATTTCGCATTTTAATAGTTATTAGTATTCCTAGATAGATAATTTTCGTAGATAATAGACCGCGGGCAATCATGTTTTAATAAGTTTTTGTTAAATAACCCGATTTGTACATTCCTGTATCAATCGGCTGGTTAACAGAATACTTGTTCTTACTTGTTGAGTACGATTGAGCGTTGAATGAGATAAACAAGTTTATGCATGTTTGTCTTATTCCTGTCGGTGCGTGCTGCTTATGCAATCCTATATAAACAACGTAATATTGTTTTTTTTTCATTTGCGGATTCGCACGTAATAGATAAGCAGTACTTAAGTTCAACACTTACTTACGTATTTCTCAAAACAAAACAATGTCAGAAGTAAAAAAGAATAGACGGCAATACTGTGCGGAATATATTAAATTCGGATTCATTGAAAATCCCACAAACCCATCGTCGCCTTTGTGCCTTCTATGTCTAAAAACATTTTCGAATGAAGCAATTAAGCCTTCAAGACTGGATGATCATTTGAATAAAATGCATCCAGATAAGAAAGACAAGAATGTAGCATATTTTCAAGACCTAGAGAAGAAGCATAATACTCAGCCAACTGTAGCAAAACTATTTTCGGCGGCTGCTAAGCAAGATGACGACGGACTTCGAGCTTCGTACAATATCTCTTGGTTAATTGCTCAAAAAGGCAAACCACACAACATCGGAGAAGAGTTAATTTTGCCAGCAATAAAGGAAGTAAAAACTACTTCATAAACCGGCCGCAGATATTCGAAAAATTCCTTTGAGTAATAATTCTGTGCAAAGACGAGTTGATGAAATTGCTGAAAATATTGAAGGATCAATGTGCACTCATCTGAGGACTAGTCAATTCTCAATTCAGCTCGATGAGTCCACTTTACCAACTAATGAAGCATTGTTGCTGTCTTACGTGAGGTTTATTAAAGATGAGAAAATATGTGAAGAACTATTGTTTGCTAGAAATTTAGAGACCGATACAAAAGGCGAAACCATATTCAATAGATACATTGGAAAAGTTTTGTGATGAGAAAGAGATTCCCTTAAAAAATATTATATCAGTTGCTACGGATGGCGCTCCGGCTATGACAGAGTGCCATAAAAGCTTCATAGCGTACTTAAAAAATAAAATTTCAGATGTCCTTGCTGCACATTGCGTTATTCATAGACAACATTTGCTTGCTAGAAACTTAAGTGAACAACTATTTCAATCACTGCAATATTTCATCAAAGCAGTCAATAAAATCCGTAGCAGCTCTTTGAATGATAGATTATTTCATCAGCTTTGTGTTACTAATGACGAAGATTTCAACCGTTTGTTGCTTCATACTGAAGTTCGTTGGCTATCAAGAAGCAATTGTCTGACTCGATTTTACAACCTGTTTTACTCTGTAATAGAGTTCTTGAAAACTAAATATACAGAATTGCGCAACAAGCTCATTACATCAAAGAATGATATAGCTTACATGACAGACCTGTATAAATTGTTCAACGACATGAATCTCCAACTGCAAGGTGATGAACTAAATTTAATTAAAACAAAAAATGTCGTAGCCAAACTGCTTCTGCACAAAAAGAATATGGGTAGACGTAAGTTTCACAATTTTCCGAATTTATCAGTGTGCTGCAGTAACGATGACTTGTTTGCCTACTGCCAACATTTGGAAAACCTCCATATTAACTTCACCGAACGATACCAGGACATTTTGAACTTGGAAATACCAGACTGGGTGTTGGATCCGTTTTCATATGTCAACACAGCAATGTCACCTCAGCTGGAAGAAGAACTTATAGAATTGAAAACAAACGAGGAAATAAAAATCAAGTTCAAAAATGGCTATCAAGAATTTTGGCTACAAAAACCGATCCCGCAATTGTACCCTGGATTGTAGTCAATCGTTCAACGATTCTTGATAGCATTCCCATCGTCATATTTGTGTGAACGTGGATTTAGTGCTGTGGCAACGCTGCTTACTAAAAAGAGAAATCGTTTGCATGTTACCAAACGTGGCGACTTGCGGCTGTTCTTAAGTAAATTGGAACCTGATATCAACAAACTTATTAAATAGCATCAGATACATCCTTCACATTAGTTTTTATATAAGAATCGATTATGTTTATTTTATTTTGAATAAAAAATACTCTGTCTGAATACTATAAAGTTGCGTTTCAATAATCATTCTCATTGGTAGGTGTAGCCTAAGATTTTCTTTTAGAATGAATGTTTAATCTCCGCTAATATTGCTCACAATAATTAATTAATTTAATTTGAAGTTATAGTGGTTTGTAAGTAGGTGTAAAAATGGGGGCGCTAAAAAATAATTTATTCTCAAAGTGGGCAGTTGACAAAATAAGTTTGGGAACCCCTGACCTAAACAATCGATTTTGTAGACAACGTCTGACTTATCCATGTTGTCGATCGTTCCCTTCGTGTTGGTGAAGAGTAAAGATTTCAAGGTGTGAGCTCGTATGATAGCAGCACCGATAAGAAATAAAGAGTTGACGAGAATAGCTTTTAAATCCGCTCACACCTTGAAATCTTTATTATCATTAAATCATTACCTATGGTGCGGTTGCATGGCACAAGAAAACCGAATTAACAACAACTAGGAAAACCATAAAAAAAATCCAAAGGCTCGGATGTATCTGTATTACGGGAGCAATGAGAACCTGCCCAACCGCAGCTATTGAGGTTATCCTCCACCTATCCCCTCTACACGAGGTCATTAGAAGTGCTGGATTGGGAGGAATCATGAGGTTCTCAAAGGAAGGGACTGGGACAGGTAAAATTATCGGTCTCAGAGAAAGGGACCTAATTGACAGGTCCACAATAACAAACCTCATTGACATCCCAAGAGATGGAATGATCAAAAAACATAATTTCGAGAAAAACTTTCTTACACAGCTTAGTAACAAAGAAGACTGGGATGAAGCTGAAGATCGCTGCATCGAAATTTATGTTTTCATTTAGGATAGCAGATCTCGATAAGTATCAAAGATATTGGAATATTTTAAACGCCAAAATGTTGGGCGCAAATTTTCCTAGGGGCGATGTCCGTTACATTTTTTAAATTGTACCTCGTTATATTTTATTTTGGTGAGTTTTAAAACTTTTAAGACAAAAAAATTTTTAGGAGAGGATATAGACCGCAATAATTTTTTTAGAAATAAATTAAATATGATCCAATGTAGAATATACGTTTCTCTAGGGGCGATGTTTCTCCTTTTTTTTTATTTTTTTTTTTATTAAGCTTATTTAACCATGATTTAACCATGAAACTAACAAAAAACAACAAAAAGTTTGGACCCTTATAACTTTGGATAGACTAATCGTAGGTAAAAAATCGGTACATGAAGAAATTAGAATTTCCAAACTCTAGGGGCGATGTTTTTTCTTTTTTTTATTTTTTTGTCTATTAAAGTTTTTTAAACATGAAAGTTAAAAAAAAAAAAAAAGTTTAGACCCTTATAACTTTGGATCAAATAATCGTAGGTATAAGAACGGTACATGAAAAAATTAAAATTTCCAAACTCTAGGGGCGATGTTTTTTCTTTTTTTTTTATTTTTTTATTTATTAAATTTTTTTAAACATGAAAGTTATAAAAAAAACAAAGTTTAGACCCTTATAACTTTGGATCACCTAATCGTAGGTATAAGAACGGTACATGAAAAAATTAGAATTTCCAAACTCTAAAGGCGATGTTTTTTCTTTTTGTTTTATTTCATGTTCTTGAGTCATTTGTTGTCTAGCAACAAATTACAACAAAAAGGAAAATAGATATCTACGTTTTGTGTTAGTTAGTTAAGATGTTGGTTATTTGTTATATTTTTATATTTTTTATTGCATTATATTAATAATTGTATATTATCAAAATTATAATATTTACTTCATATGAATTTTTATTTTTTCGATTCAAGTTTTAATAATTCTGATAATAATTATACAAAATTGGAATTATTATAAAGAAAAGATTAATTGTTATACAAACGAAAACAAAATTTCAGCAAAGACAAAGAAAATTCCAGCGTGAATATACTCTATAGAATAACTATTATAATAATTAGATAGATATTATGAGATATGTTTAACAAATTTGAATTGAAAAATATTTATTGCTTTTAGTTTAGCTAAACCAAAAAAGGATGGTGTTGAGCTATTAAATTCTAGTTTTTCATGTATCGTTCTTATACCTACGATTAGGTGATCCAAAGTTATAAGGGTTTAAACTTTTTTTTTTTTTTTAACTTTCATGTTTTAAAAACTTTAATAGAAAAAAAAATAAGAAAAAAAAGAAAAAACATCGCCCCTAGAGTTTGGAAATTCTAATTTTTTCATGTACCGATTTTTTACCTACGATTAGTCTATCCAAAGTTATAAGGGTCCAAACTTTTTGTTTTTTCTTGTTAGTTTCATGGTTAAATCATGGTTAAATAAGCCTAATAAAAAAAAAAAAAAGGAGAAACATCGCCCCTAGAGAAACGTATATTCTACATTGGGTCATATTTAATTTATTTCTAAAAAAATTATTGCGGTCTATATCCTCTCCTAAAAATTTGTTTGTCTTAAAAGTTTCAAAACTCACTAAAATAAAATATAACGAGATACAATTTAAAAAATGTAACGGACATCGCCCCTAGGAAAATTTGCGCCCAACATTTTGGCGTTTAAAATATTCCAATATCTTTGATACTTATCGAGATCTGCTATCCTAAATGAAAACATAGATTTCGATGCAGCGATCTTCAGCTTCATAGACTGGGTAGGAGAGGAAATAAACTACACACTCGAAACAAATACCATCAAATGGTACACTGATGGATCGAGAACAAGCGAAGGGACTGGTGCAGGAATTTTTGGGCCAAAAACCAAACTTTCCATACCGATGGGACAGTCCACCAGCATCTTCCAAGCGGAAGTAAACGCGGTAGGGAAATGCGTAGATCGCAATCTCGAAAAGAATTATCGTAATAAGAACATTGCCATTATGTCAGATAGTCAGGCAGCACTAAGCTCATACACCATCAACTCTAAGCTGGTGGGGGAGTGCATAAGTAGACTAAACGAACTAGGCAAACAGAACAGGGTCACTCTTTATTGGGTACCTGGTCACGTTGGTGTTCTTGGAAACGAAAAGGCAGATTCCCTAGCAAAATTAGGAGCTTCAACTCCCCTAACAGGGCCTGAACCCTATTGCGGAATAGGTGAAAATGTCATCAAAACCAGAATTAAACAAGAAGAGGAGGCAAACAGAATCAAAAACTGGAATGAACTCCCAAGGCTGAGACAGGCGAAACTACTGCTGGGGAACTACAACCGGCAACGTTTCGAAAACTGTATCAACCTAAATAGGAATAACCTAAGAATAATAACAGGTATTCTAACAGGACACTGAAAATTTAGAAGTCACCTTAATCTACTTGGTGTGGTTAGCAGTGCCACTTGCAGATTCTGCAACATGCATGAGGAAACTCCGGTACACATACTGGGAAAGTGCTGTCCAATCATGCACCAAAGGAAAACCCATCTGGGACGGTACCAGGTGGAAGAGAGCAACCTACCCTCTCTAAAAGTGCCCCAAATACTAAAATTCCTAAAGGCAATAGGTTTGGAGGAAGAACTGTAGGATGAGCCAGCTCATCATTATAAGAGGGGGCACAATAGATCTATAGGTCGCAGTGCAATAAACCCCAATACAATTCAATCATTCAATAGGTGCGTTTTATTATTCACAAATCTATCTGGATCCGGATCTGGATTAAGTTTTAACATGTATTACAAAAACAATTCGGGATCCTGTTTTCTATCGGGATCTAATTCAAAGATGCAAAAATCGAATTTAAAAAAAATTATAATTTTTTTTGTCAAAATTCAAAAAATAATTATATTAAGTTTTCAAATGCAATGTTTTTTAAACTTTTTGGAAGGTTTAAAAAAATGGTTCTATGGTAGGTACAGTCAGTTGTCAGTAATACATATATTAATTTCAAAATTTGTTTTATTAAATTATAGATCGTAAAAATATATCGAAAGAAACCAAATTTATCAAAATTCTAGGCTTCGTTTTCGAGAAAAAGAATCGAACTCGAGATTTTGATCAAAGTTGACATTACGATGTTAATCTCGGTCTACAGCCTAGGCCAAAGAAGCTATTTTCTTCAAACTCGGTACTTAAGGGTCTTCGGTGATTACCTAGAGGAAAAATTGAATTTTTTTTTTAGCTTTAAAGCTAACGATACCCCCCATACACCCGTAATGCATAATCGTATTTATCTCAAAAACGGCTCTAACGATTTTGACAAAAAAAAAAGGTGTGATATTATAGATATGAACTTCATTTTGGTAAACAAAAATTTTGGGGCAAATGATATTAACGTTACCTGTCATAGAACGTTTTTTTTGATTTTCGGATTTCTCATCAACGGCTCTAACGATTTTTACCAAAGTTTGTATGCAGAAGCTCCTATGCATTTGAAAAAATAAAATTTAAAATTTTTTTCGAAAAAATATGTTTTGGATTTTTAAAAAAAATATTAAAATTTTTTTTCGAAAATTCAATACCTTGAATAGTAATAATTTGCATACCAATTTATTTTTTGAAAAATCAATATCTTGAAAAGGTGTGAACGATTATTTTTGAAATTATTTCCTAAAATCTATATTACTAAGCACTTAAAATTGGCATCCCAAATTTTGTTCTAGAAAAATTTGAAAGAAATTTTTTATATAAAAAATTACCATTAATAACTATTTTGCCTAAATTTTTTTGATTATTTATAAAATTTCGAAAAAAATTGTTTAGCAGGTACCGTTATTTTTCGTCTTAAAAAAACCGTGTTGGGGTTAAAAATAATATTTACCAAGCTTAAATAAAATCGGTCTTAGGCTGTAGTAGAAAAGACAGACAGACAGACAGACAGACAGAATTCCGAGACCCACTTTTTTCTTCTTCCCTATCATCGTAATATCAACTTTGATCAAAATCTTGAGTTCGATTTTTTACGCATGCATAACTTGCCTTATAGTACCTACATTATGTACATATATGTATATGCAAACTCGATTTACGCAACTAATAGAAATTAAGGCAGTTGCAATAATCGAGGTTGTTGCACTTACTGGGTTTTATTTCTTAAATAGAAAATTATAGTAGTAATGGCTTATTTTTTTTAGAGATAACGAAAATGTTATAAAAAAAAACATAATTAAAACCAAACAAATCGTTTTTGTTGGTTTAATGTTTTGATTTCTATGAACAGATGCATAAACACAAGAAGTTCCACTAATTGATGTAACATTTTTGAAAAGTAGCACTTACAGAGTCAAGACGTGCTAGGATTTTATTGTTGCGAAAATCCAGGAGTTGCGCGAATCGAGGGTTGCGTTAACCGAGTTCGTACTGTGTGTCGCAAATAACCAAGCGTACAATAAATAGCAGAAAACTTTCTCTCGAAAACCTTAAAATTTTACATATATCGATTCTAAGAAACAAACATTCTAGAACATACCAGTTACAACAAGAAAACACCCAACTCTTCAGACTCATCCCCTCAAACTTTCTTTAAATGCTCGCACTGTGCTCAAACATTTTGAAGGTATCTCGTCATAATCCCTGAGTACCTATTAAAAAGCACCAAGTGTGATTTATAGTATTAATAAACCACATTTAAAAATGTTCCAATATTACCAGCTTCCATAATTAAAATAACACAATTCGATGTGTGAGTTTAACGAAGTCTGTAAGGGCACTCTTTTTTTTATTCAAATGAATCCATACAATTTTGAGCCAATTTAATTAAAAATGTTATACATAGTAGAGCGGCCAAGTAAGATAATAATGTTAATGTGATTTAAAAACATAAAAATTCACATATTATAGCCCCGAAAATAAAGTAAGGTATTTCAAAGAATGTGAGAAACAAGTTTTGTTCTAAACACCAGAGTCATGGCAGGAAAATGATCAAGCAGAACATTACTAAATTTAAAGACCATTATTAAGAAATAACATTTAAAGAAATATTTAGGCAACACTAGTCTTCTTACGATAACAAGGTGTTCTGTAGCCATTCAAGTATATAAGAATTTTTGAATATTCCATTAAAATGATTTGAGTTCAGAAAAGGAGGAAAAATAAATGCTGAATGGTAGTTGTCTTCAGACACTGGAGACTCAAATGATTTTTCTACTGTGATACCGTCATCAACTCCAGTGATTTCCAATAAATTCATAAAGATCTGCCAATCTTTACATAAGCCACATGTGTTTCAATTGAATTGCGATGCAAAATTTGCGTTTTGATTAATAAATTCAGATAAATGTCAGAATCAGCTCTATACACAAAAGCCCACTCTTCCATTTGATTATTATAGAAAAGGCAAAAAGGTGCTATAGGATTTCACATACTAGCTAGCATCTCCCAACACCCCACATATTATATTTCTTCGAATTTCAGTCTCATACATATCTAAGTGACAAGAAGACAAGAACTCTAATTGAATCTGACACTCGTTTTTATTATACAAAAGTGATATGGGAATTATATCGCATCCGGAACAAAAGAGCTCAACTCCTAAATTTACGTATCTATTTAACGCAAATAAAACAATAAAAACATGAATTGATTTAACAGTTGCAAGAGTCATATAACTTGCAGCAGCCCTGGATGTGTTCGTGTTCTGTTCCGGATTTTGTCAGATGATAGTCAAGATTTGCGAATTCAATCGTAAAATCTGAAACGAACAAATTTACGAGCTTCCACAAAGTGAGTAAAGTGAAGTAAGTAGATTGGGTATTGGTTTTTACACACATTACGTGTGTGTATATGAGGTTTGGGGTTCAACTTCTATAGCAGTCTTTGGTGATAATAGCTAAATATGTTTGTAGGCGAGTGGAGTATGGGTATTATGTAGAATCGGAGATATAGTTATCAAGCTATGACGATGTAGGACTTATGTAAGCAGACAAATGAATACGTTGCTCAGCTGCTGCCAATATTTTACAGAAATATGAAACCTATTTACGAGTGAGACATGTGTCGCGGCCAGAAAATTGGATGAAATTGACTACACTGTTACGTTTGGATGTCTAAATTCATCTTGCAGTGGGTGATATGGTAGTATAACTTTGTTTTCATTTAGTCTAGTGGAACTTCTCATATTTTCAACAAAATGGACATTTTTTACTTGAGATATAAGGTGTGTTTTATACACTGCTGCATAGCTAGCGCAGCAAAATTTCCCTCGACAAACAACAACAATTTGATTGCTAGCAAAAAAGAAACCAGTAAAAAAATGACAGTTGTGCTGGTGATAGAACTTTAAATTATTGAAATGAGAATAGCGCTATGCATTAAATTTGTATGTACATACATGTTTTGACATCAGATTTTGATATTTTCTATAATAATGGCCAACATTGAAATATAAGTTAAAATTGACGTATGCAGTTTGTTTGGTCGTTTTATTCGCACTTGAATGCTGCGCTGGCTATGCAGCAATGAATAAAACACACCTATAGATAAATTTGGCAAGTTATGCAATCGTTTAAAAATGAAACTCAAACAAAAACGAGCACACCGTAGAAACAAGTTCCCGTATTCGCACCTGTCCACCCAGTTTATCCGAGATAGTTTCAGCAATTAAGCACCTAAAAAATAACAAAGTGTAAGATTTAGACGGCATGCCCCACAAACATCCGCGAAAATGCTACTTCCTTAATAACTCAGACAAGAAAAGGGCCAAAGTTTTCCCGTTGAATGAAAAAAAGGAATGTTCGTCAAATTACCGAAAAGGGAAATTTTTTTGGTTTGCGGAAACCGGAGAGTTTTTTGTCTCATCCTTGGCGTGGTAAATATAATGACGAATTTAATCGTGGAACGAATCAAAGAGCATCTGGATTCTACTCTCGACAAACAACAAACGGGATTACGGGCGACCTCATCCTGCATCGAACACATCAACACTCTAAGGATCAGAACAACGTGTAGAGTTCCGTTCCTCTCTTCATTTACTCTATATCGATTTTGAAAAGGCTTTCAATAGCTTAAATCGTGATAATATGTGGTTAGCCTTACGCCGGAGAGGTATACCCGAGAAGCTCATCGCTATTATCAACACTACCTACGAGGGTGCAACTTGTCAATTCTTGCATAACGTAAAGGCATGTGCGTACTTCAAAACCCATAGTGAAATTCGACGGGGGTGTTTACTTTCACCATTGTTATTTCGCATGTACTCGTATATTGAAGATGTCCCTAATGCAACCCTGGCCGAAAAGCACGAGGAATCCGACGAACGGTGTTTTCCTTTCTGTATGCATTTTGACTAGGCAGGCGATATTTAATTCACACAACATTATGGATCATGGATCTGCACCAGGTATTGAGCAATCTGGAAAGTGAAGCAAATAAAGTCGGGAAAACGAAGATCCTTAACATTCTTGCTAAATCTTCTTAAGTTGACTTTGCGGGATAACTGATAGAAGAAGATAAACAACTTTCTATACCTAGGAAGGTTTGGCTCAAAAGACGGTGTTTGTACCGCTCCGCTGGATATGTTTACTAAGGTTTTGAGGTCTAGCATGCTGTCAAAAGTTTTGAGGAGCAACGTCTACAGTACGAAGATCAAGCCACGACTGTTTCGTTCAAATGTATAGTCTTTACTCCTATATGGGTATTGTACATGATAACTGGCCGCCCCTGTCTCTGTCTTCGAAATGGCCTTAGGTTATTTTGATATAATTCCATTTCCAACCAAGAACTCCATCGGAGAATTAGTCAAATCCAATCGATAAGGCTTTTCGTAAAAGGAAGTTATAGTGAATCGGTCACACTCTACGAAATGGTCAAGATTCTACCGCAAGACAAGCAATGGCATGTGATCTTTTTACACAAGCTGGCAGAAGACCTGTTAGCCAGAGAAAAACTTGGCGCAGAACAGTCGAAAAGGAATCTCAGAAGCGGGGAAATACTTGAAATAACATAAACATATTTCCATTAGCAGAACAAGATGGCGTGCAGCGATAGTGGAAGCCCTGTGTCCCACGGAGAGGTCAAGGATCTAAGTAAGTGTGATTAATTCAAACTTTTCAGCAGACAACATTCGATTTCGCATAAGGCGAGCTTTTTGTTTCGAATGATTTTAATCGAATAAATACTATTGCAAGTATACAAGATGTAGTTGAAGCTTATGGCAATACTCTTTTCTTCCAAGATAATAAAGGTTCATTGAAAGTGTCTCGATAGGTAGGTAGAAATCGCGACTACCGGCAGTCTAGCCCTGTGGCCCCATTAGGGCTGAAGTGTGCCATTTCGATACCATAACTCGCAGGATATTGTGGATGGAATTGCTATGGGAAATTGTGGACATTCTCACGGAGTCATATAGTTTGGATTTAGTTCAAAAATATGGATAAAGTAGGTTTTAACGTTTCTTATTGGGCGTTTGTACAATCATCAGGAAATTCGATCCCTCACACAGCCAGACCACCACACTCATCTGACGCAATCTACACTTTGCCAAGCCCTAGACAGCTTGTTGACTGGTACTAAAAAAGTACCCAATTCGATTGAGTGATTACCTGGCACCGTAGGCGACCGTCAAAGCCCTTGGACAAAGAGCACAACACAGAAGTAACCGAAGTTCGTCTTAGAGCCATTTCGTCGCGTTGAGAAAAGAGATCAAGTCTTTGATCTTCATTTCCTTAAGTTCGTCAATGTCGTCAAAAAATGTCCTTCCAAATAATTGTGCTCTAAATTTGGCCGAAGTAAGGCATTTGCAGAGGAAAGGGAGGACTGTTTCCTTTTCCCGGTGGTCCTCATAGCTATGACAGTGAGTGCTGTGAGGTATGCCTAGCTTCGCTGCATGCTCTCCTATTGCTTAGTGTCCGCTACAGGTAGCTACGATCCTGACTATTTCGTGCCTGGGTCTGTATATCAGATCAAGTGCTTGGGATTTATTATATGTTGGCCAAATCATTCTAGATATAAGGCAATTAGTTAAACTCTTCCACCTACGGTTAGATTCGCTAAGAAAAATTGAGAGAATATTGCCCGGTTGTTGTTTGGATCTTGTTTGAGTACCTTGCATGCTTTCCTAATAGCCATTAATTCAGCTTGAAAAAAACTAGCAAAGTCGGGTAGCCCAAGCGACCTAGATAGATCTAAAGTCACAGAGAAGATTCCTGAGCCAACACTACACTCCATCTTTGAGCCATCAATGAAGATAGTTGTGTCGAAGTCCTTCGTCGTGAAAGTGTCAGCTTGAATTAAATTTTACAACAATATTAATAATAATTAAACGGCTTTAAGAAAGTACCTCTAGCTTCGTCTTGCATTATTTCCCCATACCAAAAATGCACCATATCGAGATACTTACCACAAACATTTATTTAGTTATCAGTTGCAGATATCTGCTCATTAGATGAACAAATACCAGCAACGCTATGAGTATAATCTGCATTTGCATTACAATATCTCTCCATACTCATTTAATAAATGTCAGCATGATATTCCCTTGGCAAGAGGTAAGGCATATAGTTATTGGAAATGGCACAAGAGAATGCACACTTTAGATTGACAATTAATTTGGAGGCCTTATATTAATCGGTCATTTAGCAATTAGTTGCAAGGTGCTGTGTGCTGTTGTATTTCTCTGGCAATATATGTAATCTTAAAATTCAGGTGCAGAGAAATGAGCAAGGAGTTTACGAACTAATATCCTGATGGGGGTATTTGTATCGCCGTTGAGCATTGAAATGCCATTAGATAAGGATTCTGTCATTAATCGTATCAAGTTTAATTTGCAATCAACTAAGTAAATTATTTCTACAAACACTTATTTGCAATATACATTATACGTCTACAAATGTTTTGCTTCAATGGACAGGATGTGTAATTTCATTTAAATTGCTGATAGCAAATTAACATGTAACATAAAATGTAAATATGTGTAGATATGGGTGGAGTATTATTATGAATATAACTGGCAGCAAACACAATAGCTTGACATTTTGTCAAGTTATTAGGTTGATTTATAGATGGGCTGTTAAAGGTACATACCCCTTAGATTTTATGTTGTTAAACATTTTGTGTACTTAAGTGAGTAATAAAATATATGGCATTGGGTTGAGTTGACCACCATCTTCATTCGACTTCTATTTGGATACTGTTGAAATGTCAGTTTGCAATAAATGTTGGTTTCTCTTACGAGTAGTTTTAAACTTTAAATGCCTTGGAATTCGAAAGGTGTATCTGCTCGGTCATTTTACTCTAAGCTCATAGAGCGCGCTCTGATTGAAAAAAGAAACACAATCTGTCCGCACTGATGTGCCTGAGGTAAAAAAGAAACAGATTTTTTTGACTGCTCGTTCCATGCTCTGAGCTAGACTACAAAAGGTCTTATTTACTACGTTTATATGCAGTATCGAAATATCGAGTTGGATTAGCGTCGTGTTTTCGACCCAGCTTTTTCGTCATTTGAGTTAAGAGTTCGATTTGGAGTTGAAATGGTGTTCAGCGATTCTGAAACAATTTGTTAAGCCAACTCCTGAGCCCAGGTTTTTCGTCTCACATTTCGACTCGACACCGCGAGTGGGATCGCTTCGAACGAAGCTCATTTCAACTCAATACAGGTATACAAAGGGTCGAACCGAGCTTCAAACTAGCTTCAACACTTCATATAAAATTGAAACAAAAATCATGAAGTTGAATTATTACTAGGCTACGTCAATAAGAAAAAAAATATTGTGAGTGTAAGCAACTTGGAAAAAAAAATCTAGATCAAAAAATGAAGGCATTGGCAGACATTGCTGAAAATGTGGAAAGCAGATGTTTTTGAAAGGCGAAACTTGTTATAGAAATCTTTTTCGCCAAATAAATGAAATTGATTTGGTTGCAATCTTACAAGTCTTTTTCTTCTTAACACAGTTAAATTTTATATTTCGAATAACCATGTGTCGCTTTGATCAGAATCTGATTCTGAGTTTGATAAAAATGTATTCATTCTCTTTGAAAATAAAATAGCACAAATTAAAAATAACTTCTGCGATATATCTACGAATTTTTTAACATCTGTCAAAATTATTCTATTTATTTAATCCAGGGTTGACTCAGCTAATTTTATGAGTTAACCCCGCTCTCAAAATTGACTGGAATACATATTCAAAGGTTCAACTCGGGGTTAACCCCTATACCAGGATGTTCTCGCACAGAAAAACTGGGCCTTAATAA
This sequence comes from Chrysotoxum bicinctum, assembly GCA_911387755.1. NCBI lineage: Eukaryota > Metazoa > Arthropoda > Insecta > Diptera > Syrphidae > Chrysotoxum > Chrysotoxum bicinctum. The sequence goes on from OU426990.1 coordinate 30,394,327, forward strand.
CAGTAGACATATTTTTGTAAAAAATGGTGAAATAAAATGTCAAGTTTTATTACTGTGACTAAATTATATAGAAAAGGATTGGTACAGGGTTCCTAATGAATCGTGCTACTACCAAAACAAAATATTAACAAATTTTAAAGGTAATTGGTAGCATTTTTTGTTTTTAATTTAAAGATTCTTGATTCGATTTATGAAAATAAATATTTGGAAAGTGAAGTGCTGCTTTGGAGTCCTTTATTCCTGCCCAAAGACCGTTTAGGCGAACGTTTGGACGCACACCTCTGCCCCTTGTATGGACCATGATGAGGCTTATTAACTCTTTTGCTGAACATGGGATATATCTTGAGAAGACTTTACTACCGAGATCCTTTTATGCTTCTGCCATATATACGAATCTAAGCGTTTTATCACAGATAAGTTCTGTACAAATGAAAATAAGCAATTGGCCACTATAGATCAATCTCTGTAGTGCATGACTTGACCATCTTTCTCTAGTGCAAATTACAAGCAATTTGAACCCACTTGTTTTTCCAATTTGTCTGGAATGTTGCCAAGGAATTTTTCGCGAATCATGTGAATCATGTGAATAATGTTTAAATTGTGAAAGTATTTTTTGTCTAACAGGTTGTTATTGAGCCCACAATAAATTGAACTATACAACTATCCAGGCGCTTCAGCTGTGTATTCAGCTCTCCTGTATTGCTCGTCTAATTTTCCTATAATTTCGTTGAGAATTCTTTAACTGCATATTATTTTTATATAAATAACCTATAGTATTATCATTGAGCTTGATTTTGTGGTACCAACGCTATCCTGGTGGTGGCGCTGAATTTGGCTCACGATTTTATAGTAAAGATTACGATAAGATACAAAACAAGTAGCAAAAAAGAGAATATTTTATTATTAAATTAAGCAGACACAAATCTAACAAGTATTATCGCTATGCTTAAGATGTCGCGACAATCGTTCGTCTTCATGAGAGTACTATACATTTTATATACTAAGATATTATTTAGGTATTCAATATTCAAATTCAAATTACATCCCTGGGCCACTTTCTATATGCCACCTGTTTCTATCTTAAACATCTTTGAGTACTAGGCGTCTCCAGCATAATGACATAATTTGGCGTGTTTAGTACTAGATGAAATATCCTTTTCACGTAATACCTTAGATTTGCTCAACTGCATCAAACCTCTTATATCCCCAAGCCTCTAATACATATAAAAGAATTGGTCAGCCATAGAAAATTTGTAATCAAGGCTTAACTTTTTTCAAAATCAGTCAAGGTCACGTGCGATTTTTTGCAGCTCGTTTGTGGAATACTCACAAAACATCTATACCACCTGAAAAGTCTACAGATCCATATAAAGAGTCAGTTATTTTCAATTTTTTTCAATTTTGTAAGATACTATTTACAATTTGGCTTACAACTAATAAGATACTACATACATATATGTGAAAATTTACATTCGTTGGCTCATAGGAGGCCTAACTATATACATTGACTTAAGTTTAATTATTTTTATATAAAATTAACATAACGCAAAAATACAATTTAAAAGGTCGGTTGACTGTATTGTCCTCAGGGTGTTCATTCCCGGTTGTCAGTGTTATAAAAAGTCAGTTAGCTTTAGCTGGGAGTAATTGCTCAGCAATAGATTTTTACTTGCGATAGGTGATATAGGGCAAGTTTTGCATTTGAAAAAAAACTTTAGATTTCGATCAAAGTTGACCTAAAGATGATAGAGAACATAAAAAAAAAGTAGGTCCGGCAATTCCGTCTGTCTGTATATTTCTACCTCGGCTTAAAGCCTAAACCACTAAAACGGTTTTCTTCAAACTTAGTGTTTAAGGATTTTGGGCGAATTTTTGGAGGGAAAATTGATTTTTTTTAGCTCCAAAACTAACGCTACCTGCCATACAGCCCTTATGCAAAATCTTAATTTATGTCGAAAACATGTTGTCCATGTAACATTTTGGTCAACAAAAACTTTAGGAACAATGTCTCACTAACAGTACCTGTAGTGATTTGAACTAACATTTTTGTACAAGAGCTCCTTTGAATTTTTGGAATTATAAAAAAAAAACAGTTTTTTTTGGAAAAATCAATATTTTGAAAACGTGTAAGCGATTGGTTTTTAAAATTTTTCGTAAAATCTATATTACTAAATACTTAAAATTGTCATACCGAATTTCTTTCTAGAAAAATAAAAAAAAAATCCTTATATACAAAATTAATTTAATAATAAAACGATTTTTAAACTTTGTTTAAATTCATGGTTCGATAGAAATCACAGGATAATTTTATGCATTCGAACGTTTTGGGCGATCCAGTCTTGTATTTTATTTTTTATGAATTTTTAAAGTTTTTTTTTAAAGATTGTTGGCACCCCTTTTGGGTAGATTAGAAAAACTAAGTATACCATTTGAAAATTAAAGTTATTAATTAGCCATATACATTTTACAAAAATTCATAAGAAACATCTATGACTAACCAATTCCCAAAACGACTTGACCTTTTTTGCTCAATTACTGACCACACAGATGGCATACTTTTTTGTACGAATATCCCATATATGAGGTACCAAGATCCCAGAGCCTTCTTGTTTTGTATATAATTTTCACTATTGAAATAAATTTGACAAATCTTGAATCATAAATCATCGTTTTGCTAAATGAAATGGAAAAAATGTGGATTTTAAATCAAAAATGAATTGATTTATCAATTTACCAATTTTTGTATTTTATTCAATTTGACTTAAAACTAACTTATTACGAAATCATATTGGCTCAAGAATAGGGGCCCAAAGTTCTTCATTTGGCTTAACATAATGCTATATGCTAACAATATTTTTTTTTAACATTTACTGAATAATAATTTTTGATAAAAGGGGCATTTTATTCCCTCTAGAACTGATTTATCTTACCAATGGAAAAACACTATGTAGACAGGTTTAAATGTTAACCATATTATGGACAGTTTGATATGTTTAATGGATATTTTTAAATTTATATACGAGTAATATAAGCTCCAGTTTTGTCTGAAGAACTGAAAAATTAATACAATGACTACTCACTTCGAGTGCCTTCAGCTTCAATTTCTAAAAAAATTAAAATCCGACTTGATTCAGAAAACCTATAATGTTTTAAGAGTTCTTTCAAATCTCTATTTTATATCCCTTACTCCTTCTCTAAATACATTGTTCGTGTCTAAATCCCCCACAAAGTAGATAACCCCTTTTTTTTCTTCCCAAATCCATAACAATACCGAGAGTTCTTTTTATTTATAGGTACCCTTATCTTATTATTCTTTTTTCCCAAAGCACACTTTTTACGACAAATCTAGAAATCAACGATTTTAATTGATTGGTTCTATTCAATTTTAAATTTATTTCTTTTTAATGTGTAAATTTCTCAAGTGTAACATCTAAAAAAAGTTTAACGATACGAAACAAGGAGATTGCCCAGTTTCACCCTGCGTCACACTTTAATACTGTTGCTTTCTATAAAATGAGAACCAAAAAAGAAACACATTATATTGCCTGGCATATAAAGTTTTCTACTCATAGATTGAACTTCAAGATATGTTATTGTGTGCAATTTAAGGAGGTACATTTTGGTTCGTCCTTATCAAATGAATCCACCATTGATTCTATATTGGAATTGTTTCGCAGCATTCAAACTTAATGTCTTCGACCGTCTTTAAGACTGTATCTGATCATAAAGGAAATGACATCCCCATCGGGAGACGAAATATATGTACATCCTCCTTTATCCTGTCTTTATTTTTTTTGCAAAAAGGTGCTTTTATTTTGAAATCAAAAAATTTAACTACCCATAGCCCCGCGCTTTTCATTTCGTAGTGCATACTTGGATGAAGGAAAAATAAAATTAAGGATATAAACAGCGTCCTTATTATCCCCAAGGATGGCCACCACAACGCACACACTACCATCATCGCGCATCGATACCAAGGATAACGTACGAGTATATTATTCTCTTTTCACGCTTCACATCTTTTATCGCATTCACATGTGATTCTTTTATGATTTTCCTTATTTTAATTTTCATTTATGACATTAGAAATGGTAGAAAATTAAAAAATCCGTTTTTTTTATATATATTTGCACATCCGGGAAATGTAAAAAATAAAAATAACAAAAATAACGAGTCTCCGAGAACCGAAGTGAATTTATACATAAAACTTATCTGTAAATTATTGCCTTTGCATGTTTTGAAAATCGAAATAATAAAAAACCGAAAATACCTACATACCATATAGTATGTGTAAGGACGACAGAGGACGATACCATGGTAAAGTGCAATTTATTTAAATATCAAGGATAATTTTCATCGTCGTAAATTTCACAACCATAGACGATAATAAAATAAGTTCAATTAAAATCTTCTCCGTTTACACACTGCAGGTCTTTTTCACCGGGTGCAAGCAAGGACAGGATACACAGTATTAACTTCTACTTACCGAGACCAAAAAGGATCTATGCCTGGCTCAACCACGCACACATACCATACACACCGAGTCATTTAAGGTGAGTAAAGTAAATTCACTTATGAGAGTGTCCTTAATTTTAGTTTTTCACCAAGAATATCAGTACTTCCTCCACTAAAAATGAAGAATAAGTTCCGAAATTAAATTTGGAACATCTTTTGAAATTTCAAATATTTGTTTCTATTTTTTTCAAATTCTGGTCTATGTTAGTTAAATCCGGAATACAAGTAATAAGAAATATGTCCTCTATCAAGTAACGCGGGGTGTACCTACCTGCACGTAAAAAAAGGATATCTGGCATAGATCGAAAGGAAATGAATTACTGATGGATAATGAGCTCCACGCTTCACGGCACAGTGTCTCTTTATCTATGGTTCCTGTATCCGTGGATGCGAAAAGTTGTATTTCATTTTTTTAACTTAAAAAAAAAAACTCTACAGAGGGCATTAAATTCAAGGATCAAGTTTCATGGTATTTTTTGTTCTCCAATTATTTAGCTTTCAATCCTAGGTTTTTCTTTTGGGTTTTGTAGTTGTTGTTTGAGTGTAAAGTAATCCTGGTAATTCGTGTCTGGTTGGATAATTAGGAGTGGATGGTGGGATTATTCAAAAAAAAAAAAAATTCCACCAGAAGCTCCATCGTTACAAGATAACTTACTTCGAATTTAAAAAGTTCGTACTAACTCACTTGTTGAGAAAAATTGTTATTTTTTTAGTGGGTCTTTGGTCAGTTTGAGCAATTAACTTACCAGAAGAGTGGAACTTACTATAGTGAAAGGGGAAATTTAATTATGAGAATAATATAAATTCCTTTTATATAATAAAAAAGAGAATTTGTAAATGTTATAATAATTTAAATGTAGGCAAGTTCTATGGAGCTAAAAATCTACTTTTTAAACGTTGTATTTGGAATGAAAATATGATCAGTGTTGTTTTTGTTTATCAGTATCATTTTAAGCCCAACCTTAATTCAATCCGCAAACAGAGTGAAAAAAATGGGAAAGTAATAAATACGAAAGAATACGGCTATTACGAGTATTTTGTGGAAAGTTTAGCCATCTACAAAATTGCTCTTTTAAAATGAATAAAATGCTCGAATGGGTGCATGGATTTAACTAAAATAAAACGTAAAAAACGTTATAGATATTTGAACTCAAAACACGATATAATAATAATACTATCTGACTTCTTGAGAAATAAATAAAATAAATTAGAGACAATTACGGCTCATATAGATATATAGAGAGCCTAAGCATTAAGACTTTCAACCCTCAACCATTTCTGTGTGCGTGGTATCAGGAATGGAGGAGACCTACAATTTTTGGCCGATTCCGAACGGCTAAAGAGCAGAACTTTTCACGGCAAGAGATAGTGTTGGAGGATTTGTCAACTCCTCGCCACAGGCAGTGTAAGTACATCCCTGAAATAACTTTTTTGCAGCGGCTGGGAATCGAACTCAAAACCCTCTGCATGACAGCCCAATGCACTAACTAGTATCTAAGTAACTAGTATCTATCTGATAGTCCGAGCTTAAACTTATATACGAGAAAGCGTAGAGTGCATTCAAAGCTTTTTTAATGAATTTAAAAGAATTATATTAAGACTGGTTAACTGAAGAAAAACATTTTTGTTTCCATTATTTATGGAATATTCTCAAAAATTTTATAGCATTTTGAAATGAAAATTGAAAACGCCAACTTTTAAGGTAACTTACCATAATTTCGTAGTACATTTTTTTTTACACTATAATCCATTGAATTAAGGTCATGTACAAATTTTGCGTACTTAGTTGGGCAAAAAAGTGATATATTCTTTAAGACTGATGCATGTGTTTAAATTTTTTAATGCAATTGTTAGCAGGTTCAAGGTTCCATAACAAAAAAAAATTTAGAAAAATTTATATTTGTAGTCACAGCATTTGAAAGACCGTCACAGGGTGACCATTTTTTCCATTTTTGTTCGAATGCCTATAACTCACAAAATACATGGCTACGATTTTTTTTATTTTTTTTTCTGATAACTGTCACCACCTACCTTATTCACCCGGTTTCATTTCGACGTTGACTTTTGGGACACCCTGTTTATAGAAAAAAAAAATTATGGGCCAAGTATAAATCCCTGGGGGACACCACTTTTATTTAAAACAAAATTCGAGAGGACTCGTTTATGTTCAACTGCTTGCATTCTTTTGGTCTGAGGAAAAGTTATAAAAACAAGAGAGCTTTTCGCAAAGAATAAATGTGTGGTAATAGTAATATACATAATAGATTCCATTTATTCTATCTGGCAAAATCTGTCTACGAAAAATACCTTGACTTAAATAACAGCATTAATCGTTCAAGTGAAAAATTATTAATTTTTAATTGATTGTTCGAATGCAGTCAAGATATGTTTCATGTGATCGTAAGAATTTCAAGTGTGAAACCGTTGACACCAGAAGGAACAGCTAAGATTTTCCGCTTTGACAAGAGTGTATTGTAATATTTTAGTTTTGTATACGTTGAGAGTGTATTGATGATTTTTATGTTGAGTTGAAAAATTGTAGTAGCATTACTGTAATTTAAATTTTTAATTGACTAAATTTGATTTTAACGACAAAGGCGCACAAAATTTTAGTCAAAATTATTTTGGTTAAAACCAGGATTTTACAAATTTTAATTCATTTTATCATCATACTTTCTCTAATATTTTATTTAAGTTAAAATCATCAAATGGCTATTTTATATGACTCTTTGACATTAACAAAACTCCAAAAAGGCCTGTTTACTTACTTTTTTGCATGAACTGTCACTGTTTTAGGTGTGTCTACAAGCAATTAATTGAAAAACTAGTTAAGTTAAAAAATGTTTAAAATTGAGAGGGTTAGTAAGACGCTTTAAAGTTAGGATATTGTGAAGTAGTATCATTCTAATACCTTAAAAAATAGGCGGTTTAAAATTTTGCATCTATGATCGAAGTTACTTATTTTTTCTGAAAGAATTTCAGCAATTAACTTCATGGTTAAAAATTAGATTTCTGCCTTAAACTGAGTGTAAATGGCATTAAGATCTTTAGTTTTTTGAAATTTTGTGGTTGAGGCTATGGTGGGCAAAGCATGATGTCAAGCCGGGCCGCCATAAGTTTGAAGAGAAAGAAATTTTAGCTGTCAAGCAGGGCACTTAATTAGATCTTACATCTAACATCAGAAGATGGTTTTTTTTTTTTGTGACAGCTGATTTGAAAGTTATCGGTTGTTTGGAGGTTAGATTGGTGATTCTTCATAGATTTAATGACGCCACGCCGACGCCGCACAGTGGGGCCAAGGATTTGGGCCAAAACTGAAGTCTTAACACCTAAATAGACGCTCAAAGTCAAAATATTTGAAATAGTATGGGAATTTGATTAAATTTCCTTGGGTAACACGTCTATTTGGGTGAACCAAATAATACAATACAGTGGTCAAACTCAGCAAAAAAAATTTGAGTGAATTACGGTAGCACAATTTAAGACTTAGTCCACAGTAATTGAAAGTTGAAGTCATTTAAAAAAAAGCTCCACTTTCCTCTGGTCTGAGAGAGCTATTTTATCGATGTACATTCAAATAAAATTTAGCTGCAAATACTTGCAAATCCGCACGGTGAGCAGATTTAAAGTTACGAAATCTTGCAAAAAAAATCGTTTTTTGTTCACTTCTGTTTCCTAAAAAATAATATTTGTATTGTATTTGTATAATCTTTATTCAATAATTAGAAAAATTTACAATAATTACAAACTTGAAATATATGATAACAATATTGAATAAATTAGTGAATTTTTTTATTAAAAAAAAACAGAGTTAAATGTTACATCAGTAAGGATTAGGTGTAAAATGGGCGAACTTATAGATATAAATTTTTTATGACTTAGAATTATTAATATTAATATCAATTTAACTCTTTGTTTTTTTTTTACATAAATGTGGTTCTATTTCATAACGTACTACTTATAAAAATGTCGTAAACATTTTGTGCGTTGCTTTTTGGTTCGGCTTTGAAGTTTGCACGCCAGAAAGAAGGTGTGGAAAATTTGAATGGCCAACTTCCTTCAAAAAAAGCGCCAATATTTAACCTTTACTTGGAACAAAACCTGGATTTTTATCAAATTTCATCGAAATTGGTTAAGTGGTTCGGTTTTTATGGACTTTTTTCCGCTCTCCCATACAAATGGCCCCACTGTGCGCCGCGCCGTCGCCACGTTTACACTGTGCGAAACTTGATAACTTGATTTTATTTATTTCCTTATCTTAAAAATATAAGCAAAAGAATAGATTTTATTCTATTGTCCATAAAAGTAAGTAATCAATCTTTGAGAAGGAACAGGAAGAAACAGCATCTACGATGAAAAATTCATTTGTCTGGAGAATATCTGCATTTTGTTAATTTCTAGTCACTGATTAAATAAATATGTATTGTACCCCATAACATTGTTCAAATGACAGCCTCGATTTCTCGCGGTGTCACGAATCCGAGTGGTCTCTTTCGCATAGAACTTGAATTTGAGCGATGGCCTATGTTATGTTCACCTTAAGAGGATCGGTCATCTAGGTGCATATGGTTCAATTTGGGCCTTAAGAAACTGGATATCATCGTTCAGTAGCGCTCAGATCGCCTCACCAACTTCGTTTTCGAAAAAGTACGTATTAATGACGCCACCAGCCCAAAATCTTTAATAAACGGTACATCTTTTTGAGGATGCGTTGTCATATGGTACACCTCTTGTGGGTTGGTGTCATCTCACAATTTTACTTGTTAACAAAGCCATTCATCCAAAAATACGCCTAACTAAAGATGATTTTTTTTGACAAAATTGGAAATTGAACTTTGAGCTCCTGGGATAGTTGGATCTTGTACGGATAAAGGCCTAAGTCCCGATACGAAATTCGCCAAGTTGAAATATGCGAAAGGCCGATTTCTTGGACACGACGAGGAATCAACTACCTCGAGTTCTGCTGTACAATTTCACAGACGGCCGGCGGTGATGTCCTCACCGATCTTGCGTTCCTTTGACGCACGAATTTCAGCTGATGGAGTACCAAACTGGTTGTTTCAAAGTTCGGCAGCAAACATTGAAAAGTCGACTACGAAGGGACACCACCATAAAATGGGAGCAAGCAACGTTTGCACTAGCGAAAACTAATTTAATAATACATTTGTATCATTTGAACTTGCTGTTCGCGTAACTTGATACAGTGGCATTAATAAATGAATAAAAAACAACAGATCTGACAGATGCCACCAAATTAACAGAAGCCACCAAAATCTAACAGCGCCAATTAATAATTTACTTGTATCCGCGACAACTTTTGCGCGGATTTGAAATGGAAAAAGTTATACGAGGTGGACGGGCTTCTGATTCAGTAATAATACATTTTGAATTACGTTTCGGACATTTCTTTAAATATTCACCAGCGCATTATCTAATGTTTAGAACTGCACAACTCAGTTTACCTGCCTCCGCAGGCCATGTATAGAATTCTGTAATCGGGGTTAAAGCTTTAAAAAGTCTGATAAATGTATCAACCTTGTTAACGAATATATGTGTTGATTATTTACTATTAACTTAGATTTAAGTAGTAACTTCGTTTCGAAATTCATATTTTTGATATATTTTTATTTTATTTTTTTTCAGATCTTGAACTTCAAAGCAATCTTTCTCTTTCATTTGTAATATCAAAATTTAAAACATATTCAAGACTACGAAATCTATCTGACCCGACAAGCGTCGCGTCGTTTAAATAAATTTATTCGGAATAGCGACCTCTGGATTTATTATTTTTCTCTCAATTTTATTTCTGATAACTTTTCCATGACTCTAAACAAAAAAAAATCACGCATATACATCATTTGAAACCTGAATTCTATAAAAATAATATCAAATAAATAAAATTTTCCTGAAAACTTTTTCAGCTTTCTTTCCAGAAAATCCTAATTCCCAATAAATATCTAAAAATTAAAATTTCTAAAAATATCTATATTTCAGCCGTTCTCAAGTGGTGTCCTCATGAACAAACAGTACATACTTCATTTTTTTTTTAAATATTATTTATTATAATATTATTAATTACAAAGAGTTTGGTGTAATATAATAATAAATTCGTTAAAAATAATTTAGAAACTGATTTTTAATCAAAATATTTTATTACAAAACGACTTGATCTTATTTTCTGTTTAATACTAAACAGGCATTTAGTATTGGCATAGGTTAATCATATTAAAAAAGTTCCTTAACTAAAACTTCTTTCCTTAACTCTCGACATAACTTAAATTTCCTGTTTGCAAAATAAATATCTCTTCATTTTGTTACTATTAAATTGGTTCAAAAACGTTTAGTTGAACAATTGAAAAATTAAAGTTTTCAAAACCATTTAAAACTTTTTCTCAACCAAAAAATCACTACAATACAAGAATAACCCTTTCACAAACTTTTCAAATCCTTCCTTAAATTTAAATTCAAGTATTTATCTGTGTGTACTTCCTGTCGATAAAAATGTCCGAAATTCCATCCCCCACAAAACAGAAAAAAAACAGAATATGTTGTAATTGGGAATTCATGACTTCTTCGGCTACTCCCATTTGGTTTTATAGAATTTCTGCAAAGCACTTTTCCTAAGGATAATCAATTTTGTCGTAATTTAAAACGAACATAAAATAGATAAAGGAAATCGCTTCCATTTTAAAATATTGCATCCGACAATACACAATGAATTCAACAATAGCGATGCATATAGAAATCGTCGGAAAATAAAAAATGAACCGAGTTCCGGTCAATTTTTCATTCTTTATATTTTTATTTTATTTTTTTTTTGTGAAATATAAGAAATTTTATCCTTACAAAAGAAATCACACTCTGTCTCACTTTTGGCCATTATCTTTTTTTATATATATATAGCCAATAATACAAGGCTAATCATGTGAAAAAAAGAAATTTATCATCGCATCCTCATCCTATACATTGATTCGCTTTGCCAAATGATACAGTCTTTGAGTCGCCCTCCTCGTTTTCATCCAAACCCACACCATATTCCACATGAATCACACATGTCCTTTTTTACGTTTTATCAGATAGTTCATCACATCAGCACTCACAGGATTATGAATTGAAAAAACAAAGTTTAATCGAAGCGCAAGATAAAAAGCTCTGTCATCCATCGTTAGGAAAATATTATTTGTGTGCTCCTGATTATCCTTGAAAACACAGGAATGCTCTCACTCGGTTTTGTTTATGATCCCTGGATCCTGCTGCAAAGTTGTTGTTTTCTATTTTCGAAAACAAAACTGGCACATCAAAGATGAATTATACAAAATTAAGGAAAAAAGAAACACAACCACCCACCCCAACTTCTATGTAGAATAGTTGTTGGTGTGTGTGGAACTTAGACCCTTTAGGGGTGCTTGCTACTTAGTGAAAGAGCATCTGTTGATGGTTTCAGAGTTCGAAATAATAAAGCTGATTTCAAAAGATGCAAAGATGACAAATTTGGTCAATTAACTATGAAAATAAACATCCAGCCAGTGTAAGTGTTTCTAAGTGCCAACCTCAGGATCCAGGGATGTTTGTTTAATTGGAAGGATGAGGTGATGATGAAATGGGAGATGTTTAGAAGGCAAATTAGATAACCAACGATATGGTTGTTATGGCATCATTGGTTAAGTGCGGTTCGACGCAACGTAGCTTCATAATTTGATGAGTATCTCTGTTTGAGGGCTGAACCCTTTACTTTTGGGTTAGAATTAAGGGTTTTGTTTCGTTAGGTTGTGTTTCTTTTTTTTTTTTATTATTTATATATATCTTATAGGATCGGCCTTTGTGGCGGACAGTTTTCAAATTTACGGTTTATTTATTTGCTTTTGCGAATAATTTTTAATCCCATAAAGGTTGTTTAAAAATTGAATTACCCAACAAATATCAAACATCTGAAGCATTTGGTTGACTGTTGAAAGGGTTGCAAATTTTGAATTATTGATGCGTTCATAAATGCACAAATTGTTTCTTTTGGAATTCTTAATTAAAAGGGTTCAATTAATATTGATGGTTGCTGGTGGTATGTATTTAGGACGATAGAAAAGCTTAATTTTTTTTCTGGTATCAAAATTAAAACAATCCTCTATTCTGCATTGAAAAACTTAAACATTTCTCATTTCATTTCCTTGTTGAAAAAATTGTTTTCAAATGTATCCATTTTATATATATATACGTTCGGCAACTTTCTGTAAAAATATTGATTCGATCGTTTTTTTAATGACAGTGGGTAGAGATTGAGAAAGAAACAGTGATAGTAAATTCAACATGGGTTTGTAAATTTTGAATGTTGAATGCGTTTTCGGTTCAGAGGAGCCAATATGTCCAAGACCATTTATCCAGTATCCAGTTAGTCATGGGGATGCAAACCGAACATCCACAGATGGATATACACTATGATGGTAAGACCCATCATTACCTATGGTGCGGTTGCATGGCACAAGAGATCCGAATTATCAACCAGTAGGAAAAAGTATTCGATCGGCAACCACGAGATCTAATATGGGTGGCCCTCAGGCAACGAGGAGTTCCAGAAATCTATGTGCGGATAATTATGGACATGTATGATGGAGCAGTTACTAAAGTAAGATGCGCAGCTGGAGTCACCGAAGAATTCGAAATCACAGTAGGTGTACACCAGGGAAGTGTCTTGAGTCCCCTGCTCTTTATTACAGTTCTTGTTTACCTGCTTGAAGGCAAAGTGACGGATCCAAAAGTACATCAGTTATTCTTTGCTGACGATGGAGCCATCATAAGTGAAGACCCGATATCCCTACAACGAGCACTTGACGTATGGGTGGATGTTCTAGAAGGAAGTGGGTACCGCATAAGCGCGAAAAAGACAGAATACCTATGCTGCCCATTTTCTGATCCACACAGGCCTTTTCCAGACATTTATTTGAATGGAGTAGTGCTTCCCAAGTGTGAAAAGTTTAAATATCTGGGGTCTATGATAAATAACGAAGCTACTTGTGATGACGATATCAATCATCGCGTAAGCGTAGGGTGGATGAAGTGGCGGGAAAATTCTGCTATCTTCTGTGACCGAAAAATGCCCCCTAAGCTGAAAGGAAAGCTCTACACTTCAGTTGTGCGTCCAGCACTCACATACGGTTCACAATGTTGGACAATGTACAAAAAGTATGAGAGTAAGCTTACGGCAGCTGAGATGAAGATGCTTCGTATGACAGCAGGAGTTACAAAGCTTGATCGAATTAGAAGTACGAAGATCCGAGGAAGCCTTCATGTTAAGAATACCATTTCCCAAAAAATTGAACACGACCGACTCAGTTGGTATTGCCATGTTCAAAGGAGAGATCCTGAGAACCCCGTCAAAAAGGCAATATCATACAACGTTCCAATTCGGAATAAAAAGAAAGGTAGGCCTAAACACTCCTGGTACAAACAAATGCAAAAACACCAGCATTCAGTTGGCCTCAGAAATGGAACAATACAAAACCGGGAGGCTTGCCGCCGATTTCTGAGGTCAACCCGGCGAACCCCACAGGCGGATCACTAGTGTGAAGCAGATACGTGGGAGAGTTATGATCCCCTCGACATCGAGATCATAACAGCGCCGAAGAAAAGGAAGAAGAAGGAAAACCGTAGAAAAAGTATTACGGGAGCAATGAGAACCTGCGCTACCGCAGCTATGGAGGTTGTCCTCCATCTGCAATGGAAGGTATCATGAAATTCTGAAAGAAAGAAACTGGGACAAGCAAAACTTATTGTCCCAGGGAAAGAGACTTAATCAGCAGGTCCACAGTAACAAACATGCAATGAAAATTATTTATATTACCCCGTTATTATCAGTCCCTACCATAGAACCATATTTTGGTTTTTGACTTTCTCATTATCGAATACACTTACATTATTTTTTTTATACAGAAGCTCTGTTTTAAGTTTCTCTAACACGCCGTCTGCACTAGCGATAAATCCATAGCAATCGCAATAGCCAAAGCAGAAAGCAGAGAGCAGAAGAACTGTCAGATTTTTGTGGCTGGGCATTTCATCGCATACTTTTTTAGTATAGTGAATAATTTTAGTGGATATAAATGAGTTCTATGGACAATTTCAAATCAGATTTTTTTTTAAATTTTGTTCGCACGCAAAACTCAAACTCAGTTTAATTAAATTTGGGTACGCCAGAACAATATGACAGTTCTCCTTGCGATAAAGCAAGCGATGAATGGTATGCGATAAGAGCATACTTTCTATCGCAAGCGATGAAAATATAGCTGCGATGGCGGTCTCTACTTGCGATAATGAACGCATGCTCTGGATTCATAGCTAGTGGAGACCGCATGTAATGGGATGGTGGCGACATGTTGAATTGAATTGAATTCAAAGTGCTTAGTGGATTTGGCTTGTCTTCAGGCAATGGTATAGTTTAGTGTTCATATGCAAAGATGCATAATTTATCGTCTTTCACGATTTTATATGAATAATTTGAAGAACCGCGATTTAATTTTTTCAATGTTTCTTAGCACCAATCGACAGGAGCCTTTGTGGACTGTCTTGCATTTGATTCAACCTCCAAGCCGTGAACGACTAATATTAACTAACTTGAATACATTGGAAGAATGAAGAGAGATCTATTCATTCGATTAAACTACCTACATATGTGTATTTTGACATTCGAAAGAAAAGCATTCACTTTCAAACGATTGCACAAAATAAATTTGAGTGAATCTTATTTTTTAAAATCAGCTACATATTTGAAATTTACTGACATTATTTAATTTAGTTTGACGAAAGTGACTTTTTTTGTAGAATTTTGTTTAGTAAAAAGGAAATAAGTATAAAGTAAAGCAAAGTTATGCTTTATAAATATACATACATATGAAAGTATTTGAAAAAAAAACATGAATCAAAACTTTATTTTTTTAATTTTGAAGCATTAAGCTAATAATGTTCAGTTTATTTATTCGAAAAGTATTAAAATAACTATAAAACGTTTGTATAATAAAGTACTAGAATGTTACAGAACTTTCGTTTCACTTTAATTAGGTTTAAAAAATTTTAATAAGAAAACCAGGGGGGTCATTCCGTAACTCGATTATCGTCAGACGATATCGTTTGAACGATAGCATTGCCTTTTTACTTGCGATATACATATGTAGGTACTCGTACCATAGGGCAAGTTCTGCATTTGGAAAAAAAATCGAACTCGAGATTTTGATCAAAGTTGACATTACGATGATAGCGAAGACGAAAAAAGTGGGTCCGACAATTCCGTCTGTCTGTCTGTATGTCTGTATGTCTGTATGGCTGTATGTCTGTACCTCGAACTACAGCCTAAACTAATGGAGGTATTTTCTTCAAACTTGGTAGTTAAGGGTCTTCGGTGATTCCCTAGAGGAGAAATTGAAATTTTTTTTTTAGCTCCAAAACTAAGGGTACCCCCCATACACCCGTAATGCAAAATCTTATTTATCTCAAAAACGGCTCTAACGATTTTGATAAAAAAAATTAAGTGTGATATTATGTGCATGGACTATATTTTGGTGAAAAAAAAATTTGTGGGGAAATGTTATTAGGAGTACCTGTCATAGAACGGTTTTTTTGATTTTCGAATTTCTCACAAACGGCTATAACGATTTTAACCAAAATTTTTATGAAGGAGCTGCCTTGCATTTGAAAAAATATAAACTAAAATTTTTTTTCGAAAAAATAGTTTTTGGATTTTTAAAAAAAATAATACAATTTTTTTTTTTGAAAATTCAATATCTTGAAAACCGATACACGATGAAATTTTTAAATTACGTTTAAAAATGTATTTTATTAAATAATAACAATTTGCATATCAATTTTTCTTATAAAAATTTTAAGGAAAATTTAGTACCTACACAAAAAACATGTTTCAGTGTGTCTGTATGTACCTCTCACTACAGCCTAAACCCTTGGACCTATTTCTTTCAATCTCGGTAGTTAAGGGTCTTCGGTGATTCCCTAGAGGAGAAATTGAAATTTGTTTTTTAGCTCCAAAACTAAGGGCCCCCCCATACACCCGTAATGCAAAATCTTATTTATCCCGAAAACGGCTCTAACGATTTTGATAAAAAAAATTAAGTGTGATATTATGGACATGGACTACATTTTGGTCAAAAAAAATGTTGGGGCAAAATGTTATTAGGGCTCTAAGGATTTTAACCCAAAGTTTTTAGCAGGAGTCCCCTTAAGTTTAAAATAATAAAAAAATATTTATTAGGTTTAAAAAAAAAATTTTTAAATCAATACATATCTTCAAAACCTATGAACGATTATTTTTTGAAATTATTTCCTAAAACCAATATTATTAAATACATACTTAAAATTCGCATCCCACATTTTTTTCTTGAGAAATTTTAAAGAAATTTCTTATATAAAAAATTTATTTAATAATAAAACGATTTTTTAAGGTTTATTTGCATAAATTCATACTTTTCCGGAAACCAGACGGCAATTTTATGCATTTGAACATTATTATCTCATTAAATCCATGTTTTATATTTATAAAATGTATCTTAAATTCCAAACTACTTTTACATAAGAGCAAGTTCGTGCGATCCAGTCGTGCATTTTATTTTGATTCACGTAAGTCGATAATCGTCAAAACGATAGCGTTTGGACGATAGCTAAATAGAATATATCGTCTTGCATTAATTTTGAATTTTGTAGGTGACTGTAGTTGAGTGATTGAGTTTCCACTGCAAATTGACATTTTGTATAGTTTTCTATTGAATTGAGAGATTGACTACAGTTTGAGAGTTTCTGAAATGCATACAAATCTCTAAAACTGTGATCGATTGACGAGACGATAGTAGTCGAGTTACGTGAAGCAAATCATGGACGATATCGTCGATGATTATCGTTTTGACGATTATCGTTTAGAAAATTACGAAATGACCCCCCAGCTATTCAGCAGACAAATTCAATATCTTTATTTACTTTGCATACACCTGGGGGTCAATTCTCTATCTGTTAAACTGTGAAGTAATAAAAAAGTTTTCATTTCAGTTTTCACAGCCATTTTTCATTTTTACATTTCATGAACTCACATAATGCGATTAATCGTCGATGATATCGTCCATGATTTGCTTCACGTAACTTAACGTAATATTGAAGTTAGATTGAGAATTAGCTTGTATTAAGCCAAATAAATAGTGGTATTGTCCGCACCGAAATAGAAAAAAAAAATTGAGCCTTTTTTTGAGCGATTGTCAAATTATGCGGTATTAAAAATAGAATTAATTCCCAAGCATGGCTCAATCTCTCGTGCTGTCACATGACGATCTTGCAACATCTGTTCACACACGGCATCGATTATTTCTAGCTCAACAACCGATTTTCGACGACCTTCACGAAATTCGTCATTTAGCGAAATGTGACTATTAATATTCATATTCATAATTATTCATTTAATCATCAACTGTACATGACTGAATTCGGAAAACCAGCGGAACACGGTGGTTCGTGAAGTACTTCATTGCCAAAAGTCGAAACGAGTTAATCGGTACACTGTTGTTGGTTTATAATTCATGTCGAAAATCATAGAAAATCATTGCACGAAAATGCTCATGATACAAATGCATTTAAAACCAAGATGAATGTTTCAAATAACTGTAAACAACATATGTAAATATAACTCAAATGTCAAAAGTTCTGAGTACGATTACCATACAAAATATCAAACTTAACGAATGTCAAATTCGACAGGTTCACACTGGTGCTGCCATACTTCAAGACTTACATGGCGACGCCATCACGTCTTAAAATATAATTTAAAATATAATTTTGGAAATTCAAAGCTTCCTGATCATAATAGCAAGTCTAAAAACTCAGGACGACCCAGGTCCTGTAGGAATGCTTTAAATAGCAATATTTCGGAAAATAATTATATTGCCATGAATCTCATGGTTTTAACATCCATCCATTGAATCCGGTAACGAACAAATAATGCAATCTGGCTCAGAAAAGCTATTAAAAGGATTTATTTATTTAATTTGTTGATCTTTTTTTAATTAATTGAATTAAGACTTATTCTGGTGAAAAACTGTTTTCCTTGTATCTTAGCAAATAATTAAACCGAAATTAATTAGTTAAATATTAAATAAATAGTCACACTTAACGCTGAATTGATTAACAAAAAAAAAAACATTGCTAGTGAGCTATTAGTTAATCAAAACATTGCCTTAATCCTGTGAAAATCTACACGTAGCAATACAGTCAAATATACACATATACGACAGTAATTTCCATGCCACTGACTCGTAATATTTGTAACCAAACCAACTATTGTAATTATTTAAGCTCTTTAATTGCCAACAATATAAACCATAGAGAGAGGAGGGCGGTTGGAGAAATTCAATTCAATTCTATTCATTACAGGATGTAAATATTGTAATTCAAAGTTAAAATCCGATTTCAAATTGGCGCCTGGTGTGTCCATTCTCACGGCTGGAATTAGTGCAAACGACCACCACATTTGGTTTCTGCATCAGTGAAGCTATAGTTTGCACAACAATCCTGATGTGGTATCTTTTAAAGGATTATAAATCCCTTTTTTTTGTGGAAGAAGACAAAATCTCTTTATTTAGTATATCAAAACCATAATTGCTTACAATAGCTTAAGTCAAAAGTGTTGACCACAGTTAGGGCCACCTTTGCCCCATTCGCAAACAAGGGAATTAGTGGCACGTTAAAACCTCCTGCGCTTGCTTTGGCATCGTGTTCCATTACTGAAATTGATAAAGTTACTGGTTCTCGAGCTATTTAAATCCTTGTGCGATTTATAGTTCACAACAACCATAAAACTCTTATATTAATGCTCCTCTGAGCTGCTTCTTTATTTTTTTTTTTGTTCATAAGCTGCAGCAGGGAACCAAGCGCCGTATAATTTGCAATAAAATTCATAGCAATAAAAATTCAGAACTGAAACTAAAGCTTTGAACGTTAAGGATTTCTTTTCATTTTTTTATCATATATCGAAGGAATTCGAAAAAGATTTGAATAGCGCCATTATACCAATCGAAGAGCCAACTTTATGACCCAGGAACTCGCGCACCATGACATGGGAACTAGGGGTCCGTATGTGACTCTCTAGAATAGGTATACGAGTATATATGGAAGTTAAGTAATTGCAGATTTTATGGGGAATTTGGCCAAGTACCATGCTACCGATGACAAGGACTATATCCTTGTGAAAATCATGAAAATCATTCTCTATTTGCACTAAAGTATGTGCGGGCAATGAATATATGGTCGTAAAAATTTGCATAAGGATATATTCTCACTTGCTTCTTTCGAATTCGAACAACAAAAACAAAGGTTTTTATTTAAGGATATTCTGCTAAAAAAATTTAATGGGATTTTGTTTTCCATGGAGGAATTAAAAGTGATATCCTCTGTGTGTGCCAAGGATACGTGGTGTCTATGTTTTTAAAGAACGGACAAACAATCCGCTTTTCACTTTGATTTATCCATTTGCCTGTGGGACACAATATATCTTTGGAATTACTGCTACTTGTTTGGGACAACCATAAGGTCAGGGAACATGATGTTTTCCTATATACGAGTGAGTCTAGGATGCGTCTGGGAAGAAATCGTGTTACAAATGGTTGTAAATTTTGTAGCTTTTAATGCATTGCTGTCAAGTTACAGGCGCCAAGCAACAGCTAACATTCGAATAAAATATATTAGTGAGAAGATTTAGTGTGTGTGCATTCGTGGTAGTTGTTTGTTCTATGAGGATTATGTTTATGACTTTTATTCTTTTTTTTGTGTTAGCTTTGTGAATTTATTGTGATGCGGATAATGATTGTCTTGCTTGTAAGAAAGGCTTTAAAGACACTTTTGCGAAATTTAAGCATTTGAATTATAAAGGTTTCTGTATTTTGTAGTGAGCTTAAATATTGCATTTAAGACTTAAGAAAGTTAATCTGATGTTATATATCAAATATCACCCTCAATCGAAACCTCTGACAATGTTGAGTTTTAAAAACAGTGACGTCGGAAATCTAGAAATATGGCAACTACGATGGAAGTCAAAGTCTACTTTGTTCTTTCAAGAACTTCAGTTCAGGTGCTAAGGGACTAATACAAACTAATATTTTTTTACAAGATAATAGCTATGAGTCATTGTTAAAAGGTGCTTTCAATATTACGGGTTTAATACTAATACTCATGAGCTTATAAAATATTCACAAAATATAAAATTTGACTAGTCTTTCCAATTACTGCCCTTAAAATGATTATCACATTAGATTAGGAAAATAAGAAAGGATTTAAAAGGAGATACCGATGCACATCTGTTTAAAATTTTTGAATATTACAATAGTAAGGAAAAATAGAGCCGAACGTCCGAAATTGGCCTCAAGGGTAAACTGAAGCGCATTTCTAAAAGCGCGAGTATTACGGTTTAATTGTTTAAGGGGAGAAATGCAACTTAAATTACTATACTAATTAAAGATTGTGACTGTAAAAATCTGATGATTTGTGAAAGGGTCATTTAAAATTTTCTCATTGCGTAAGGACTTCTTATTAATTTTAAGAAAATGTACCTTAAAATTGTTCTTCAATACCAGTTTAGTATTAAGAGAAAACACTTTAAAAAACATTATTATTATTATTATTATTATTATTATTATTATTTATTAATCAGAACATAAATGTTACATAATTAATCTCAAAGCTACAGCTCTAGCATCAAAAGCTTATGGCTGGCTTTGAAGAAAACAATCCAAAGTAGATGTTTCATATTGTTATGTATTTGACAAGTTCATTTTCCGGGTGTGACAAATTATGATTTACCCATGAATAAAAAAAAAACTTAGGATAATCTTCTCACAAGAATTGCTAAAACGCTTTCCATTGCAAAGGTAAAGAAATTTTAAGTTCAACAATAGTTTCTTCGTTTAATGGGGATTTATTGTTTAAACAGAAAAGGTATCCACTTGAAGAGAATTATATTCCCCACATAGTGAAAATCTTAGTCTTATATCAATTATATTCTTAATGAGTTGAAAATCAGATAGCTTTAGTTTCTGTTACGGTTGTGACACTATCTCTGAAGTGAAAATCCATAGTAAGAACAAATTTCAAATTTATACATTTCGATATTCTTCTCCAAATTATAAGTTTGAATAAATTTTCTATTTTGTGTTTTGGAACATACATATTTACATAATATTGTTACCGAACTTACACTTACCACTTCATGAATGGAATCTATTGCCCATAAGCTCAGTTTTTATTAGCTCTCCAAAATAAAATAATTTTAAATAATTAACTGCTGTCAAATTAATAAACAGTGAAATTAAAAATGGGTCAATGTTTTAAAATATTAATATTTTGAACCTCGAAATGGATACATTACATACTTTTTCTTTTTCTATATATATTTTGCGCTCACTAAAGGGATTTTTGACTACCCTTAAAATGATTGATCACAGTGCGAGCGTTTAGGAAAGTGGGAGAGGATTTAAAAGGAGATACCGATGCACATTGGTTTTGAATGTCTGAATATCATAATGGGAGGGAAATATAGAGTCGGGTAAGGCATTCCACATTCGTGTAGTGCGGCTAAAGAAATGAATCTCTGAATTTAACAGTACGTCCGAAGTTGGTGTCAAGGGTAAACTGATGAGCATTCCCCGAAGCGCGAGTGTTACAACTGGCTATTTCACTAGAACAATGTTTATAAAAATAACGGTAATATAATAAAAGACAAGAAACATTGCGGCGGCGGTTCTTGAGAGATTCAAATGTTTCTGTTATAGTCCTATCACCTATCAATTTTAAAGCTCTTTTCTGGATTATATCCAAAAGACTCAAGTGGGTTATTGGAGCACCTGCCCAAATATGGGAATTATACTCGAGTTTTGGACGAATATAGGCTTTATAGATTATAGCCAGATCAGAAGGGGTGAAAAATTTCTTTCATCGTCGAAGGAAAATCTTTGAGGACTTTTGCGATTGAAAAAAATTAGTATTCTTCTAAAGAACTTTTTACGCTTTCAGAATCTAATTGCAGAAAACTGCACTAAATGTAAATTTTTGCCGTAGATTTTGTTCATGTAAGAACTTTATTCTTTGAATATAAGAACTGCAGGTCTTCCTGGCTTGTCTAAATTTTTCCGGGTTCACTCAGTGACGTTTGTTTTGAAGGAAGCATAATTCTTTCAGCATGAAAAACTGTTCACCGCCTATAATCGTACCAAAAATTCCCTCGGAACCAACAGCTTTAATTCTTTTCGATATACAGGTTTTGATTCTATTATATCAGCGCTAAAATCTATGGCACAAAATTTTAAACAATCTATTGTAAGGGTTTTAGTATGTTAAACAATTTACTAACTTTAAACTTTAAAGCAATTTAGTAACTCTTTCTTGACTTTAAACTATTTGTAACATCTACTAATATACTAATATACCAATTCGACTAAAATTGTACGCCTATCTCATTATCGAGGATGCATAGTGACCAGTTAATCTTTCGAAATAAATTGTTGAGACGGACTCAACAGAACAGAAGTTGAAATATTCAGCTTGAAATTTTGAACATTTACTTACATCGCACAGTGGTTCCACTCCCGAACAAAGGCGGCCATAATTACTAACTCACTTGATAAAATCTTAAAACGATTGGTGCTAAAATGTTTTGAGCTCTCTGATTTCGAATCTGCAATCAGTTTTAAACTATCTCGTCACGACTTTGAGATACGTTCGATAAAAGGGTTGAAGATCGGTTTAATATAGTTTTATTTAAATATAATTTTTTACTTGCGACTTATAGGTACTATAAGGCCAGTTATGTATTCGTAAAAAAAATCCAACTCGGGATTTTGATCAAAGTTAACATATTACGATGATAGCGAAGACTAAAAAAGTGTGTCTCGCAATTCTGTCTGTCTGTCTGTTCGACTACAGGCTAAACGGCTCGGCCGATTTTCTTTAAACTTGGTAGATATCACTTTTAATTTTTCCCCCCCACACGTTTTTTCTTTTTTTTTTTTAAGACCAAAAATAACGGTACCTGCCATACGATTTTTTTTTCGAAATTTTATAAACATTTTTTTTCTCAAAAATTGTGCGACAGATTTGAAAAATAAGAATACAAAAAAATTCATTTAATTAAAGCAAGGTCATAGTTGAAAAAAAAATTCCGAAAAATAGTTATTGAGGGTTCCCCCCATGGAACCATTTTTTTTTGTTTTTGATTTTCTCAAAAACGGTACAACCGATTTTGATCATTTTTTTTTTTGCTAAAGCTCCCCAAAACCATAAATAGAATTGTGTAGGTACTCAAATTTTCAAAAAAAAATGTTTTTTTTTCAAAACTCAATATTTCGAAAACCCCATGCTAGATTTTTTTTAAACTTGATAAATAAAAGTTTCTCAATATAGTCTACAAGATGTGAGAAAAAAATTACTTTACCTAAAAATAAAGGTACCCACTATACAAATGTTAAAAAATAAAAAAAAATGGTTTTCAAAGATCGTATTTTTCTCGAAAACGGCACTTAAAATTTTGATAAAAATTTTTTTCTTTCAACAAATTTTTACGATCTTTAATTTAAGAAAAAAAAATTTGAAAATAAGATATTACATTTCTCATTATCCACATTACGGATCTTAATGAAAATGTTTAAGCTTCTAAAAAGTCTAAAACACATAGCATTTCAAAACTTAAAAAGAAAAATATTGTTTGCATTTTATTTTATATGTAATCTGTACGGTACGTGAATAAAAAATTCAAAGAAACGAATCCATGAGTGGAGTGGGGAAAGACCGAATTCATATTTGCATTCATTAACTGGCTTCTCTAAACATTTTGCAATGTTATTCACTGCTCTTGGCAAAATCTTTGAAAGGTTGCCCTGAAGTTGCAGGTTGCCCCGCAGAAGTTGAAGGTCGCCCCGCAGAAATTGAATATGGCAAATAATTGTTATTTTTGGAAATGATACATACTTACTTCCTTTGTATTAAGCCATCCTGAATAATTTTTAACAAGAAGGCATCTCTTTTTCTTTCCAGAAATACGTAAGTTTTTTACAAACATATACGATTCTAGTTTCCAATACTGCAATTGGAATGTCATCTAAAGACTTGGAAATGACGTCTAATATTGAATGGGACTTATTTTTGTCGGTTCCATCAGCATTTAACCAATGCTGAAGCAGAAACATTCTCGTAAATGAGACTTTAGTTAAAAGCCTTAAAGTACAAAAAATGAGACTTTAGGTGACTCAAAGATTAATTAAAAGTGAATTCGCAAGTAATCGCAGCTAAGTCAACGTGCATTAAAAATTACATGAAATTACCTTTCTGGTAATATATAACTTTGTGGGGGCGTAACGGGGCGTAACAGTTAAAAGTTTAAAACAAACAACATTAAGCTAATTTATTTTAATTTTTATTTTATTTAGACCCAATTTATAGACTCTTATGCTTAGTCGAAAAATGAATCATAAGAAATAAATAACAAATATCTTACCTTCCACTAATATATCCATTATAAAAAAAATAACGCAAACAGATGAAAAAATATTATTTAAACAAATGCAGTCGCACTTACTCTTAGAGCACTAAAAATCAAATGCCATGTGTTTGCAATGTTATTACTCTGAAGATAAAAATCTAACGGTTTTTCTTTTTCTATTTCTAATTAGTTTGGAATGTTCTCAGCTCATTTAACCATTTTATATAATAATCGCTACAGTAATTTTTTTAGAATTTTGGCCTACGGTGGAACCACAGTGCATCGGTCCGAATCTCTTTTTTTCCAGTTGGAAATAAATCCATTAACTTAATATAAGATAACTAACTATAAAATTAATTTTACCTTAAATTGCTTACCCTTCAAGTATATAAACATAATTTAATAAAGTGTCAATGGAAAACTTCCAGCATTAAAATCGTTCTTTTATGTATCAATTCACAATCCCAAAACTTCTACGTCCTTTCATCAAACATCATTTTCTATTCAATCCGCATCGTCAAATAAAAACCAGAAGTCGGCAATAAAATTGTTCCTTACACAATAAGACAGGTCCTTAACTTCTTGTTATATTATTTACCCCCCAACAAAAAACCCAACAAAGGGTGTGGATTTCCAAAAGGAATTAATTTGTAACCTCTTTTATGGGGTAAACCATCATGTCGGACTACTTTTGGCAGCCGTTTTGTCTCGCCACACGATACACAACAATGCTGTATAGAATGATGCGAATGTGCGTCTTAAGAGTTTCGCAGGATGAAAATAAATGATTGATATCTTTGCACACTTTCTATTTGACCAATTCCTTCGTGTAAATGATTAATTATTCGCGACAAAAACTTGACATTCCGGTATATAAGTTAGATCCTTTGGACAAATATTTAAGTTACAAGAGTTCAAGATGGCTTGATGTGATTTCACATATACAAGAACAACAGCCTTAATCTATTTGCGCTCGACAAGCTCTGGCATGGAATTGGAATTTTCAGACATTTTAGATGTCAAAGCTTGAGAAGATAAATCATTAAAACAGGTTCGCTTATCAGTTCGAAACGAATAAACCAGATTGTCAGTTTAATTGAATTCCAGAAAAATAACGACAGCAAAAAAACAGAAGCACACAAATCTGTGATTAATGAGCAATTTAATTAGTCCTGGCAATTTCCATAGTTTTTATAACCCTTCTTTTGAGCGTGATCTTAAGAAACATAAACGAAGGGATCTTTGATTATCCTTGATTCGGGTTCTCTTAGGATGATGTCTCTGACAAGGCATTGAATGAAATGGGGTAGGCTGCGAAAAAATCCAGATAGAAACGCGTCAAAGTGGGGTATTGCAACACGTCTTTTTCTATGAATAATTCCTTCGACAGTCTCCTTGGCAGTGAGCTGGGCCGTAATTGCTGGAAACCTAGATAAACTAGATAAATATTATCATCAACTTTGTTGGACTTTAAACCTGGCGCACAATTCGTGTGAAATAAAATGTTCATAAAGACACTACGTTATAAATTTCACGTTTTCAAATTACGCAATTTCTATTAAACAAATATAGCTAGCTTTTCCCTTCTCTTATTTAAGAGTTGTGAATATTGCTATTAGAAGATTGTGGAATGTATTAATTTTCTCTACTGTGAAATTAAATTGGAACGTATTAATTCTTCATTTCACATGAAGTGAGTACTGAGATTTGTGACTCATATAATCACCTTAAATTGAGTATATTCATGAGGTCTAACCGTGTCGAGACGAAATAAGGATGCACCGTAGTGAAGTCAATTCTATTGTCACCATCTTCTTGACGCAATTCCTCTTCTAGAGCCAACATAAGTCCGGTAACTGCATACTTTGTGGCAGTGTACACAATAGCACCAGGAATTGGGTGAAGAGCTATAGTCATAAAAAAGAATTAAACATTTTATAATTTGATAAATATTATATGAATCCATCACCTGACATTGATGATATTTGAACAATATGACCGACTTTTCTTTTTATCATTCCTGGAAGAAACGTTCTTATTGTCTATTAAAAAAAAAATAATCCTCTTTTATCGACGTAGTTTTTAAGCACGACTTAAAATTAAAATACATACCCAAAAGTTTGCGTTAATATTGACACCTATAATTCGCTCGATGTCAAGCGAACTTCCTTCTCTCAGGGAAGCTAATGGCATAATACCAGCGTTATTGATTAAGATATCAACAGGTCCTATTGATTTTTCTACAACTTCTCTTAAGGTTACTACTTCCTTTGAATTGGAAACATCGATCTGAAATATTTTAAAGTGATATTCAGAATATTCAGAGAATTTTAAACTAAAACGATAAATATGTAAGCTACACACTTTTTTCAAAAAACTTGTCGTAAGCAAAATCAAACACTAAAACACAAACTATTAATACTGATTGGAATTTTCGATTTCTCCTTAAAAAACATTCAACAAAACTTCACATTTTTCTTAAGCAGATCGATTTTGACTCTTTTTTGCAATTGTTACAATGACTAGAAGTTTAATAAGTTAAATTCGAATATACATTTCGTATATCCCTCCAAACCTCTCATTACTTTTAAAACATAAAGAGAATGTCTAGAACTGGCCTACAGAATATCTGCTGCAGCTTCTGATGCAAACTAGGTTATACTGCCGTCTCCAATTATCGCAATTACACCCCTTCTTTCCAAGGTCATGAAAACGCAAATTAGTTATCAACTTATGGCTAATTTCTAAGAAAAAAAAAACTTTTTAATGACCAACAGTACCTCACCGAACATTGGAACAAATCTTTACATCATTTTGGAGAAATTAACACTATTGCACTTGATATTTTAAAGCTTTTTAATATCAAGCTCTATTATCCGATAAGAATTGACCTATCAGACAGCAAGTCATCTTAAATGCTTTAAATTCGAATATTCACAAAAATAATGGTGAGGTACCGCAGGCATCCGTCATATCACCGACTCCTTTTCTTATATGCATCAATGATCTCTTGTCTGGGTATTTTAATCAGTTGAACTGTTTTCCTGCTGATAGTGTCATCAGGTTTTCATATTCGTTTTCTTGTTCACATCCTTATCTTTTTGATGCTTATGTGATGTGAAACTACAAAAGCAACAGCAAGCTCAATAAATTTTGATCTTTAAATATTTCGAAACTTCTCTTCTGTCATTAAAACGGAACCCAACGTCTATACTATGAGAGGGACTTCCATCAAAAAATCCAAATACCTTTCAGCCTGAAAAACCGCCTTTTATCGGATTTGACATCTCTAAAAATATATTTTTAACATCTTGTAGATAATATTAAGAAACTTTTATTTATCAAGTTTAAAAAAAAATCGAGCATGGGCTTTTCGAAATATTGAGGTTTGAAAAAAAGAATCAAACAAAAAATATTTTGAAAATTTGAAAAAATCGTATGGGAGGTACCGTTAGTTTTGGTCTTAAAAAAAAAGAAAAAAAAACGTGTAGGGGAAAAAATTTTAAAATGATATTAACCAAGTTTAAAGAAGATCGTCTGAGCCATTTAGGCTGTAGACGTACAGACATTTTTTTCGTCTTCGATTTTATAAGTTTCAAGTAAAAATTATATGTGAAAGAAATTTACATCTCTTGAACACCGCCGAAATGTTTCAAATCTTGCATTATCTTATCGGTATTGTTATGTACAGTATTTTAGTAAAGTAGCCAGTTATATTCTTCCCAGGAAACAGTTCCATAGGAATACTAGGCGCTTTATGAATGCCTATTTCTTTGGAAGTCCAATCAAACACAGTGATTTTTTCTTTAGTCGCACAACACGAATGTGGTCTTAAAAAGTTCTGATTTTAAATTCCTTCCTATTTTTTAACCCTCGCATTGTGTAAGAACATTTTAAAATTATTGGTCAAAATGATCCTTGGAAAATGTTTCAGCAATGTTCTTTAAGAATGCTCAAGGCCAACTTCTTATAAATAGCAAAAACATTCTTTCCACACCTAGCAGTTTACTACAACTCCTTATTCACTAAGGAAATGAGCAGCAATCGAAACTGATGATGAGCTAATAATAATGGATACGTGCAAGCATGTCAAAAACAAATATAAAAGACCCAGCTTGAGTCACTAAAGAATTCCCGACAAAATTGGTGTATACCGCTGACTTCACAAATCACTTTAAATACCCAAAGCTTAGATAATTAGAAACCATTCTTACCGTATAACTTAAAGATTTAACATCATATTTCTGCAAAATTTCCAAAGTTTTCTTTGATGCTGGTTCATCAATATCGGCTATTATAATGTTACATCCACATCGTGCAAGTTCCAATGCAATAGCCTTTCCAATTCCATTTGCACCACCCGTAATCTTAACAAATAAGAATTATAGCATAAGACTTATAACTTCTTTTTTTTAATTCAATTTTAAAATAAATTACTAATGCATTTTGTCCTTTGATCGATTTCGGGCCATTTCTAAACCACACAGTTACGGGTAAAACTAATATTTTAACTAAAATTATTAAAACAACTCTCACAATATCGAAAAATACTAAAACAATCAATTTAATTTGTTCATAATAAGATTTTGGTTTTAAAGGCGAAGCCTTTACGTATGGAACTTTTCCGGCACTATGAACGTTTAACATTTTTTAACCGTAGACCAAATCAGAGAGAACATTTGCATCACTTTACAATTCACAAGTTACTGTTGTTAATTGCAAAAATAAAACCTCTATTTATCACCTTTTTTGTATATTTAACAATAATATTAAGGGCAATAGGTAAACAAAGGTGTATTATACTTGAGATGTGATTGTTTTTTTGTTTAGCTTTATTTAAGATTGTTTGCTTATGTCATCTTATGAGCTTAGAGATGATAAATAAACTGTCAATATTTTGTGAGTTGTTATTTATTATATTGGAAACTTTTACCAAAAATTGTATCTTTAATGAAATTTCGAAACAAAAAAATTACTAAATTCTTATGCAAAATAGAAAGTATATATTACTCAATCCGATGAGAATCAACAAGAACAAATAAACACGAATTTCTCCTTTCAATATTGCTTCGACAAAATAATTATGCTTCGGTTTGTAGACAATAAAATTCACTTAATATTTGATATGATTGTGACAAATTTCTTGGAATTGATCCGACTCCGGAAACAGTATTCAAATTTATTCCGCAGCGATGGTGCGTCTAGGAGGCAGAAAACTATTATGCAGACGATTATCCTCGATATCTACACTCAGCTGTTGATCATTTGTTCATGACATACATTGTTCCTTTGACATTGACCTCAACAAGTGAAGAAAATGAAACAACGTGAAGTAATCCCCGTAGTTCTTTGTCTCCATACAATATCACATTTGAATTTAAAAAGAAAATACTTAAGCTTATACAAGAGGAGAAAAACCTATTGGATAGTGAAATAAATTAACTTCGTAAGACTTGAGTAATTATTGGAAATTCGGATGGTAAATCAAGACGTGGCACAGTGTAGCATATTGAATTTTTTGGTTGCAAAAATCATAGCTCGTAAACAAATAAAGACATAGTGATAATTTTTGTTTCACCTTGAAGGAAATTTCTAAGGCTATAAATTTTGTGAATTTTAAGAAAAAATATCATCCGAATCCTTTAACCGATTTTAAAATTTCTTTCGGCTTTTAAAGCTTCCAATATTTTCTAATCCAGTAAATAAATTAGATTTGGATTTTAAGCACACACGAAAATTGAATTTTGGAAGCACTTTTGCAAAAAGGCGCCACAGTGCTCCGACTATATTAAATAATACAGTCTAAAAAGCTAAAACTGTAACTCATAAATTTTCTGTGAACAATTCCAAAGCTTGGACAGCTAAATACTCGTATTTGGAGATGATTGATATTTCCAAATATCATAATATAGCAAGATTTAGAATGAAAAGGTTTAAAGCAAGAATTTTCAACGCTGAATGCACAAATTGAATTTATGGAACACATTTTCAAAGGATGTTTTAATATATTTTGTTAGCCCCTGAGGCTCCTCGGGGTTTTCAAGGAAGATGAAAAAATGGAAAAACGAATGACGAGAAAACTTCTGCAAGAATTTTTTGAAATCTTAGATTGCCTGCGAATTAAATTATTAACGAAAATCGATTTAACATTGAATATCAGTCTTGCAGTAACCTTCCAATAGATATCCAAAAATTTAAAGCTTACTCTAAAACAACTTGAAACATCATTGGCATCACACGTGTCGAACTGTTCACAAAAGTCTTTATTCATTAAGCTGCAGCTGAAGAAAATGCAGCCTCGTCTGTTAGATCACTTTAAAAAGAGGCTAAAGAAAGTAGAAACATTGAATACAAGCAGATTAAAATCCACTACTCTAAAAGTTGTTCCTGATTATCCACAATGTTTTTTATATGATATTGATATCTTCTGACACATTTTTTGATATTTTTTTATATATCACTTTTCTTATACACATGCTCAAGCAAAATTGGAACCAAGATAGTTTTTCACTGGGTTGTAAAACATATTAGTTAAAAACAGTATACCTAAAATTAACTGGGTTAAATTAAAAAATTTAAAATAAACATCCAAACATAATATATTAACCGAAAAACTGTTTATAATTTTTGTAATGCTAAATTAATAACCTGATGCTTACTTTAAATAATAACTATAATTTAATTTCACACATCTCTTATTCAAAATTAAACAATCTTCTCGTTTAAATTGATTATTGTTAAAATTGTTTATTTATTGTTAAAATAAGGAGTAGTTGGGTAAAAATAATAATCAATCAGATTTTTTTTTAATTTAAATAATTAAAAGAGGTAAACATTCGAATATAAAATAATTTTCACGTTTCCTTTAACCGTATCGTTTATTTTAACCGTGTGACGTTTGCTAAAATTACAGAGCTGTATTGTTAGACAAACAATCAATAAGATTTATTTAATTTCTTAAATAAAAATGGGCTTTAATTTCGAATATTAAATTGTATTCTTGTTTGATTTTAATTGAATGAATTAGAGGAAGTTAGGGTATTGTGGTATACATGTTTGTTTTTTTGACTTAACAGAAAAAGTTATGAAACAAATGCTCCTAAATTAGGTAGATTTTACCAAAAACATATAAGCTACCAAGAGATTTCTTTTTGTCGAATTCTAACAAAAACCAACAAAGATTTAGACAAAATACCTCTAAATCGTCACTTTTGAAAGTTAAAGGGTAATGTGGTACACTATGCTGTCTATTGTGGTATATTTTACAACATTACCCAGTAGATTTTTTAAATGTATGTGAAATCTCAAATTTCCTATTTTTTCATTCCTCACAGTATGATTTCATGTCCTTTGAATCTCATTTTCTTACTTCAACCCTTTTAGACATTTTAACGAATGAATCTTTAGAAAAAACACAAATAGCCAAAAAAAGAAATAAACTTTTATGATGGGTAAAGTGGTATACTACCACAGTAGCCACGGCTAGTATACCACATTAGCCGAAACCGTATATTTTTACAAAAATAAATAATAAAATATAAAACTAACACCTGTGAACAAAACTAACAGTTGTTTTTCGTAGATGATTGATTAAGTTTTGTAAAGAATTTATAAACTAGCTTGAAACACAACTTTTGAGAGCACACAAACACTTTTTGTTTTACCTAAAAAAAACTCAACTTCACGCAATAACCCTTCTAAAATATTTGCTTGAGATATACGAAGATTTTTGACTTGATTGAACACGAGTACTTAGTTTTATTTATATTACCGTCCGCTAAGGTAAAAACCGTTGAAGAAACATGCTTAGTTTTTGAGAAAACTGCCTATACCAAATTACCCGCCTATACCACATTACCCCAAATTACTCTATTAAGGACATTTTAGGATAACTCCAGTTTGCATCATTCTTCGCATTCAATGAAGACTTATCAGTCGCTTCAGCTATTTTTAAAATCAAATGATAACATCTACTATCCACTAGGTGGGTACTGGGTAGACAATAGTCACAATCCATATTTATATATAGTTCACGCACCTACATTTAACTTTGTTGGCATTGTAAAAATGGAAGAAAGAACCAAGGGACACAATTTTGTATGCATGCTACCGAATATGTGCACTCCTACAACCGAGTTGACTAGTTACTTCAATTACATATGAGTGAATAATATAGCAATTAAACTACTCTTAACTGAGTATATAGACTTCTCTAAAGCTACTTCAACCGAGTTATTTGTCTACACCAAATATGTAAGTTCGTATCTCTAACCGTGTAGCTAATTAAAAACTATCCAGTAGAATAGTAGTTCTTATTAAGTACGACTGCCAAGGAATTAACCCTGATAAAGCATGGAAATGTAACCCATTACTCATGAATATAAAATAATCGATCTAATAAGTTACTTTTATTTATTTTGCTTACCAAAATATATCAAAAAAGAAGTTAAACTAAATTCAGTAAAATTTAAGACATTGCGTAAATTTAAACAATTTTTTTTTAATAAAGTTAAGCCGTTTTATTTAACAGCGTAAGTTTAAAGATTGTATATTAGCAGTCTCACTTGTTTATATTTACACGAGATTAACTTTGCTTTAAAATATCTATTTTTCTGTGTGCACTTATTTTTTTTTTAAATATCAATTCGAGATTTTTTGAATAGCATTAAGTCCAAAAATGAGAACATAGGAACCATTGGGTGGAAAGTACTTGTAATCTATGTAGGGTACAACAAACATAGTCTTATATCTTTTGTCATAAATTTAATAAAACGTGTATCTATTAATACTTATATACACACACAATCTCTGTCATCTTAAACATGTCCAGCTTAATTTCCTTGCAACTTAATTAGGAAATTAATCTTCTATACAATTTCTCCAATATCATTTCGCCCTCTCATATAAAATCAAATGAATGCATTCATCACAGATGATATTATATTATACATCAAATTGCAATTTGATCTGAGCATTATGAAATCAACCGGAAGTATCAACAACTATGATACCTCGAAACTCTCAAGTCCTCAGTCTACTGTGTATACACATTTTTACTCTATAACCTTATTCATGATCATGGTGCATTACAACGCAAATCCTTACAAAGCCATTTAATTACAACATTCTCCGGTTTTATTAGCTCCTGCCGCACTAAACACATATTCATCCCCATTTTCAACAATAGAAATAAAACAAAAAAAAAGGATAAAACATCAAGCAATTGAACAGCCACATCGGAAATTATCACCTTCTAGAACAATGCACCTTCCACAGACTTCCCTTAACATTAACAAGTAATCTGTCCAACCCTTAGCCGAAAATAGCATCTTATCGTAAGGACCACCGTGCCTAATGAGAAAAGAACAATCAAGTGGCGCATATTTGGATGAAAGACCTCGACAAGGACGACGACGACGACGATGACTACTTCCCCATAGTAATATTGGTAAGTACTCAAGATAGAACCACTTTTGTTGATATTAATACACCAACCAACGAATCGAAAAACATGGACATGGAAGGAGATGGACGACAGGACTAAGGAAAAAATGTTGTCTGTCAGTCAAATGGTTGCAACACTTATTTTAATGAAAAATTCTAATTTACCGATATCACCCGAGTCCAAGACACCGAAATAGATAGATATAGATACTACAGAAATCTTTTAGATACACTCATCAACGCAGAAATATACAAAAAATAATACAGCCATTGTGTGACAAGCTAGAGAACAGAAAGACTCCCTCTGCACGGCTATTTTTATTACTTTCGTCCTTAGATCAGACGAGGAATAACAGGAATATACGATAAACATAGCAGACCCCCATCACTAGCTCCAATCCAACAAAGTCATTATGTTCCCTATCGCATCAAGTTAAACATGCAGAAAGCAGATGAAATGGTCATAGATACCAGACCAATGGTTATCTTCACTTAAAGCACCAACAATTTGGAGAACTAAGTGCTATAAGGATATTGTAGATGTATGTACGTACGAGAACGAAAACATTGAAAGAATGTGATTCAGGGAATTAATTAATACATTTCCTTTCCACTTCTTCTCTACGCTGCTACGAATGAAAGGTATCCATTTCATTGTGTTTCGGATCATCCCCAACTCCGATCAATCCTCCGCCTCCTGCTCAAAGTGCAAGTGTCACTTTGGAAAAGCCAAAAAGTCAGAGCAAGCAACGGAAATGAACAGCGATGTTATATTTTATTTGCTGTCCAAGAACCTACTGTAAATACATCACTGAATTTAACACAAATAAAGATAGTTTTTTTGTAAATCATATAGGGTGACCAGTTGCATGATCGCTAATTGATGAAATTTTGCCCTGAGATGACCCAAATTTATACTCAACAGCTTTGAGCGCTGTGTTGCTTGTATGGCATGAATTGCCGTCTTTTTGGAACTAAAGGTCGGATACATCGATGTTATCGAGCTCTGGCCAAAGAAGTGGGTTAACATTGGTCCATAAACAAGATCTCATTTCAAAAGAAATAAGGTCCG
Organism: Chrysotoxum bicinctum; assembly: GCA_911387755.1. Lineage (NCBI taxonomy): Eukaryota > Metazoa > Arthropoda > Insecta > Diptera > Syrphidae > Chrysotoxum > Chrysotoxum bicinctum. The sequence continues at coordinate 30,429,852 of OU426990.1, forward strand.
ATGATTCCGACATGTCATAAACCGCACAAAAGAGTCAATCTTGGTCGAAGACTTGTGGATTGTATTCGCTCCAATGACGCAATTATGGTTGTTGATATTGCTGCTGAGCCAAAAAAAATGAAACTCCTCCGAAAAAATGATTTCTTGATTAAAATCCGGATCTGCGGCATTCCTATGTCCCGATGAAAAAAAGAAAACCTTATTGAACGTTTTGACAGCTGGATATCATTGGTTCTTTGACAGCTGCTAAAGCATAACAACTGGAAAAACTATCATTGATATCTTGTCACTCTTTTATAGCAGTAGGTATTCAAGACTTGGCTCTTTTATAGCTTAGTACCTATGCCTTATCAAACAGTCTCAGTCTGAAATGTAAGCTTCTGTGTAAAATTAGTCACTCGATGATTTGAAATTGACAGTTACAGAACATGAAAGTATACGTAATCTGGAACTTACAAGTATCTAAAAATTCTTCCAATCCGAAAAAATTTGAAGACACAATACGATAGAAATTCGCAATAAAACCAAATCGTATAACATCCCTGACTTCAATATATAAAAATATATTTTCCTGTATTTGCACTTTTTCGGGAAGACAATTTTTTTTCTGTTTGCATTTTAGTTCTTAGGGCGTGGGACCGTGATTGAAGATTACACTATACGAACCGAGCAAAAGAAATATATAATATTCTATCTTCTATCTTAAAAATAGAATTCCTTAAGGATTCCCTTTTCCCAACAAATTTCTTTTCGTCGTAGTCTTCGTCGTCTATGGTTCGTTATTATGAATTTTATGATAATGATGATGATGGTGAGTTTGAGTTCTATATTCACAAGCAACAGTGTAACAGGGAACAAAGACCACTTGAAATAACGAGAAAAACCTTGAAAGGCTCTGAGCTGGGAATATAATAAGACGAGAGAAATAAATGGAAAATCTATTTGGGCAGGAAGTCTTTGAATGAATTTTAATTTCGTGCATATTTCCAGTTATTATATTTTTTTTTCTTGCTGCTGCTCCATCTCCATCTGGGGCTGCATTCAGGGCAATTCATTAAAAAAAAAAGAACTTTGATAAAGATCGCCATTTGTATTGTTGAAGAAAGTCTTCCTGATGATTTCACCTGCTTTTTCTCTTATTTTTAATTTACAGTAACGCGAAATGAAAAGCTGAAATGCCACTCATATTTTTGGACATGTAATTCAGAGATTTTTTGCATTCAAAATTACAATGAGTTTTTTTTTTATTTTGAGTTTCTTAAGAGCTAAAGAGGGTCTGAGTGGTAATGGAATATTTAATTTTATGTTTACGTAAAGTAAGGTATTTTGTGTCTTCTTTTTCATGGCGATTCCTAGAGGAAATGAGGTGTATCTCTAAAAAATTGATATGATTCTCCAAGAAATAACTTAAACATTTCAAATCACTTTTGAAAAACCCACAATTTTTATAAAAGATAGTTGTGTTACCCAAAGAATTTGTATACTTAATCGATAAGAATAACATAATACCAGGTCATTCAGTTTCAAGAAAAAAGTTTTCAAAATTGCATTGTTATTTAAAGATTGATTAAAATCTTCTGAATTCTGAATATAAAATGTAGGTAGATAGATTTATCGATTTTTTTACTTCTGGGATAGAGGCAAAAGCTACATTTGATTCCTATATGATATATACAGGGTGTCCCACAGTCACCGCCCCAAATGAAAACCATGGATTCCTGAGGTTATTTTAAGTCGAAAAACTTAAGTGGTCATTTTCTCGTTTTCGTCCCGTTTTCAAGTTATAACGGTTTTTATTATTTTTCCCTTAACTGGCTTTATCTTTGCCAAACTACGTCCGATTCGTAAGATTTTTTTTATAACCAATCAAGAATTTATTACAGTTTTAGTTTGTCCAAAGACTTTTTTTTTCTGCGGACAACCGTTTCTCCGCAATTTTGCATCAAACCCAATTTTTTCGTTTTTTAAGTAGTTTTTTCACTTTGATATCAATTTATTCAAAAAAACACGTTAATGAGTATTAATTTTTTTCACTTATTATTAAAGCCCAGTTCATTTTCTAAAATTAAATATTTTTTTTCCTTAAAAAGAATACTAAATGTAATTAACAAAAAATAAACAAACTGAGTGAATTAAAAAAAAAATAATTTTTAAATACAAAATTAACTTTTTTTGAGCTATTGTGGTTAAGAAAAGGACAAATAGATAAAGTTAATTATTAAGACCGTTAACTAATGTAAACAGTAAAGATTTGCATTATGATTTGAAGGTTGTAAATGTCTTTCTCGCGTGAACTAGTGTCCGCGTCGTATTCTTTCACTTGATACTCCATTTTAGATTTGTTATTCAAGTTGTAGTTTTTTCTCAATTATTTGCGAACAATGGATTACACTAATCAAGAATATCTAGAAATATTACTAATATACACTGAAATGGGACAACTTTATCTATTTGTCCTTTTCTTAACCACAATAGCTCAGAAAAAGTTAATTTTGTATTTAAAAATTATTTTTTTTTTAATTCACTCAGTTTGTTTATTTGTTGTTAACTACATTTAGTATTCTTTTTAAGGAAAAAAAAATATTTTTTTTTTAAGAAAATGAACTGGGCTTTAATAATAAACGAAAAAAATTAATACTCATTAACGTGCTTTTTTGAAAAAAATGATATCAAATTGAAAAAAACAACTTAAAACGAAAAAAATTGGGTTTGATGCAAAATTGCGGAGAAACGGTTGCCCGCAGAAAAAAAAGTTCTTAGACAAACTAAAACTGTAGTAAATTCTTGATTGGTTATAAAAAAGATCTTACGAATCGGACGTAGTTTGGCAAAGATAAAGCCAGTTAAGGGAAAAGAGAGCAAAAATCATAAAAACCGTTATAACTCGAAAACGGGATGAAAACGAGAAAATGATCTCTTAAGTTTTTCGACTTAAAATGACCTCAGGAATCTATGGTTTTCGTTTGGGGCGGTGACTGTTAGACACCCTGTATACTTCTCCCCTAAGGTGATGATGGTGGGATTAATATTTTAATTCCGAGGAAAATAGAGGAACTCAATAACTAGTTGGAAGGTATAGCTTTTAATAGTGACGTCTTACCCTAGTTCTAGTTAACATTTGTTTTCTTGATTGTTGATAGCATGTGAAGGGTTTTTCAATTGTTGCGGGTAGATTTTGGTGGCTAAGTTTGTTTGGGGATTTTATCGTCCAAATGCTAAAACTTTTTATCAAAATAAGTAATCATTAGTGCAAACATTACGCGTGCTCATTTTAAGGTAGTAGACGTGGTGGCCCTTCACTGTCGATTCTTCAACGTTTGCTGGCCATATTTGAGACGACCAATTCGGTTATCAATCAGCCAACATTCGAACCGCAAAGGGACGCAATATTGGCCAAGAAAATCGCTGCAGTCAGTGAAAGTGTACAGCAGAACCTTATACAGTGGATTCCTCGTGGTGCACAAGAATTAGGTCTTTCGCAGACTTTAACTTGGCGAATTTTGTGTCTGGATTTGAGCCTACACCCGTAAAAGATCAAAATGATCGGGGCTCAGAGTTCATGACCAAGGACAACGCCGTTCGTTCGCTAATCGGACTTCGGAGCGTTTGGAACAGGACCTAAATTTTTACCGAAAAAGGGCTATGTTGCTTTGAAAATAATTGTCATATATTGGCTGACACCAACCCACACAAGATTCGGAGGTGACAATGCAGCCTCAAAAAGTTACCGTTTGATGTGGATTTTGGGCTGGCGGCGTCATTGGTCCTTACTTTTTCAAAAATGACGTTGGTAAGATGGTCACCGTCAATGGCGGGCGCTACAGAACGATGATAACCGACTTCTTATGGCCCAAAATGAAGCATACATATATTGATACATAAATATGATGCCCTTAAGGTGAATACAACACAGACAATCGGTTCCAGATCTAAGCAAAAAAGGTGTTGAAAATTTGACATTACGGATCCGTGCCACCGTAAGATGCCGAGGAGGCCATTGAAACGGTGTCATATTCCATACATGATTGCGTACATGTGTCTTTCGAATAAAAATAGAAATTTTTTAATACCTCATAAACAGCTTGTTTTATTAAATTTCGACATCTACCCGCCTTTATTGAAAGACCCTTTATAACACCAAAAAATTTTATTTTGAACACTTTAAACTTTCCATGATGGATGTTCTTTCTAATTTTGTGTGTAATCCATCCAAAAATCAGTTATTGTTGATAAAAAACCTCTATGTTTGATAGTTGTCATTTTAAAAAGAAGATTACTACACGAAACCGCCGGCCGGAGCTTCAATTTGCAACTGTAAACAACAACAACCGGAAAGACAATGACAATGTATTTAAACTTTGCCATACATTTGAAAGATGTTTTAAAATCTAAAAATCGGTTTAAAAACCTACCTAGCTACCTACTGCAACGACAAAATATGACAAGCTTATTAAATTACGACCTAAACAGCATTGTACTATGGGGAATAAGACACCGTGTCGAATTTAATGCTTCGAAAACCCAATGTTGTCTTATATCGTTAAAGCGAGGTATACCCCCCTTGCCACTATCTATGAGTGGCACTTGCATCAATGAAACTGAACATCTCGATATTCTCGGTATGTGCATCGCGAACCACCTCTTGTGGAACGATCACATACGCGATGTTGCCATAAATGCAGCAAGATGTTTGGGTTTTCTGAGACGGCGCAAGAAATTTTTCTCTCCTTTTGATCTGGCTACAATCTATAAAACCTATATACGTCCAAAACTTGACCTTGAGTATAACTCCCATATATGGGCTGGTGCTTCAGTAACTTACTAAAGTCTCTTGGACAGTATTCAAAGAAGAGCTTTTAAAATGATAGGTGACAATAACATCATTGACTCATTTACGTTGATCCAACATCGTCGTAATGTTTCTTGCCTCACCCTTTTTTACCGTTATTTTAACGGATTATGCCCTAGTGAAATAGCCAGCTGCATTCCTCCCCTTAAACAATTCATCCGTAATACTCGGACTTCTAGGAATGCCCATCAGTTTACCCTTCAGCCCAACTTCGGCCGTACTGTGAAGTACAGAGATTCGTTCTTCAGCCGTACTACGCGAATGTGGAATTCCTTGCCCCGCTCTGTCTTTCCCAGTTATTGCAATATTCAAGAATTCAAAACCAATGTACACCGACTCCTCCTTTCTAACCCCTCTCTTTTTTCTTAACGCTCACACTGTGTCTCTGGCATATTAAGGGTATAAAAAAAAACTTTCGAGTGCGCGCCAGTTATAAAAAAAAAAAAAAGATTTCTAGAAACCTCATATGTTGTGCAACATTTTGTATGCGTCGCTTTATTGATAAGTTTTAAAAACGATCATTCAGTGATTTAAGGTTGTAAAACGAAAGCAGTCTGCAATACCAGTGATCCAGGTGCACCACTATTTAAAAGAATACAAGAAAGCATTTTCTCTCTACATATAAATTAGAACTCATTGGCTTTGTTTATAAATTCAGGCTTGTCACACTCAAGAAATTATTTCGGACTTCGACTTTCCTAGAAATCAAGTTCTTTACCATTTTGACGACTGTTTGCCGAAATAATATATTATTGAAAAAGTTTATTAAATGCCATCAAAAAAATATTTTTTTAATACAGCAAGCAAAAAAATTTCAACTTTTAACTGTTTAAATTGCTCCTTTACTGTTTCACACGAATTAGTTCTAAAACACTCCGTCGTTACTTCAGTCATTAGCATTAGAATTCTTTTTGAATGTCAGATATAGCTACTTCTAGCCCTTTTTTAGAAGAAGATTCTGAAAAACATTGGAATTGTAAGCCATTTAACATCTTTTTTCCAAATTTTGACAGAAATAATTTATTTGTACTATAAAATTGAAAATTTTATACAAAATTCCAAAAAAAAAAAATTATAAAAAAAATACTCTTAAGATCTTTAAATCATGTCGCTTGAATTAGCTTTGCTTGACTTTTAGATACGAGTACCTTTTTATTACTTCAGTTATGGATTTTCAAGAATTTTTAAGATAAATTATTTTGTCTACTCAATGTGTTAAGAACATCATGTTCATATGTACCAAGTTTTTTTTTTGAAGCGGAAAAAATGTTTACAAAATCTTTATTCTTTAAGAGTTATGTTTTTTGCATCCAAAAAAGTTACTGAGCCACTCTGCGTCGTGAAAGACAATTACGTTTGGAGCTGCATATGATATCGATATCGTGCACATGTGAATTTTTGGAATTGTTCAAAAGAGCTACAGCGTATTTTACAATGTCACACCACACTAGCTGGAGAAGTATTCCCGGTTTTCTGAGTTCAGAAATTGTCATATATTACAAGATTTTGTTCTATGTGGTTTTGTTCCATCTGCTGACCCATACTGTCGCAGGAATATGCTCCGATGTTTCTTGCAAGACATCGAAATGCTTTTTTGAAAATTACGCATAAGGAACTTAAAGTCCAGTTAAGCAGTCAAGTTTCCTTCATTTCTTCGTATCAGCAACACTTGTTGGATTTATTGAATGCCTGTGCCCTATCAACAAATCTCATCCATATTTAAAGAGCTCCACTGGTAATTGATCAGAACCGCTGGCACTCTTGTTGTGCTTAAGCTCATGTATAGCCCACTTTTATACTCGACTAATGCAATAGGTACACACGATTCAAAGCCTTAATTGACTTTAATCAGGTTATTCTTGACACTTACATATTTATCATCTGCTCATAATTCTCATTATTATCATACCTACTAGCTATTCTACGTTGACTTTGTTTACCTAGGGCCACTGATTTTTGACGTATGTGGTAGGTGAAGCGCTTCTGCGTAATGCTCCCTGTAGACTTTAACAGATCCAAGTGTTTTAGCTTCTTCATCTGAGTGGTTAGTAATTTATTTTCATTAGAACTTGAAGCTCTGAATTTTACCGCAATAAGGTAATGGTCATAGTCAAGATTTGCCGTGTACGTTTTAGATGGTTGATACAAGTATTTATTGTCTGGATACTAAGCGATGCAATCTCCGAAAACAACTTTGACATCGAATTTCGGACTAATTCCATTATGATTACTCTTTAATATTGCTGATTACAGCCCGTCAATTACTTATAAGCAATAAGTTTGCTTCATAGCTGATTCCCGCATCTACTAGTCCGGATTTTAACATGTCTCAATTTTTTTCTATTCATCATTGGATCGTAGTTATTATTACCTTTTAACTTTAACTTCAGTCGTAAATTATTCTCATATTCTAATCGCTGATGGTGAAGGATTTGTTTCGATTTAGGAATAAATATTTTCCGAGAGTTCTCGTGTCTTTTTCATAATCGGTCTCTTATACGTACGTCAAAAAGTTAACCAGACCACACAACCCCCAAGCTCAGAGGACCAGGTATTTGCTTAAGCCAGTAACCCACTACGGGCTAATCCTTAAAATCATGTCAGAGTAGCTTACGTAAGATCTGATCTATGTCACACAGAATATCGACGACACAGTTGACACTCTGTTTGATTGATCTGTCATACTCGTCCTTCTGCTGGGCTCATCAAGAACTTCTGCTAACTAATTCTACGAGCCATTTCTGACAGAGCTTTAAAGTTTTGCTAACTGTATATTCCGTTTAAAACTCCCGGTTATAAGATTAACAAATAAAGTCGGAATGGACAAAGCCATTTTCCGGGAAAATAAACATAATTGGGTGTATTTGCCGTTGCCGCACTGGACATCGACATGTTGACGCCAATAAGTGCTTGTCACTAGTACAACACCCAACTTTACCAAGAGCAATAAGCACTGGTAATAATACTTTCTCACATCACCATAAGAAGCTATCGAATTCAAATAAATAATTCACTAACTTTCAAACTTAACCTATTTGCCCACGCCTCTAAATCAACCCGAAAGAAACTCCTCTCTAAACATCCCAACAATCCATCTTATTGAATTCCCCACTAAATAAAACTATTCGTTAATTGCCAGAACAAAGAATAATCATAATTAATGAATATAGACTTTCGAAAAAGAACAATTCGCACTCCATAAATCTATCTTTTTCAATTAATTAAAAGGATTAAATCTCAATGTTCTATACAATTATTGGGCCTGATGTTATGGTAGAGTGAACAACTGCAAATGTCAAAAGAAATAAGATTTATTCATCTGACCTATATTTCTTTTTCCTGGTTTAGCCAGTTATTCTTTTAGATGTTCTACATCCCCTAGGTTTTTTTTTTCTTGATATCTTTGAACAATCGTCTTCCTTTCTGATACATCCGCATGTTGGTTTAAGAGAAACAAGCTGGAAAAAAAATATAAAAACAAAGTTTCACCAGAGAAGATGAAAAATTACTTATTTTCTTTTATTTTCCCCCACAATACGAACAGCGCTCCGACACATCATTGTGATATTTTTATTGCAGCTTTATATCTGTCGCCAGTCAGATACAATAGACAACAAACACACCGACAAAAAATCTATCTTACAAAAGGATAAAATTAAAGATTTCATTTGGAGATACAAATTTTGGTCTACAAAAAAAATAAAACTCACTAAATGCAAAATGCCACTTGGTATCTTTGAATCATTTATCTCCGTAACAAATCTTTTGTTGTCCCCCTCAACACATCCCAATCAGAGAAAAGTTAAAAAAGAAAAAGGGTTGAAAGTTCAAATGCATTATCAGAGGATAACAAACAAATCCTTGGAAAATCTAGACGAACTCTGAAAATTCCTCCAAGCCAATGCTGTACACAGTTTGACATTTTGGGCAGAGTCATGGCTGAAGTTCCACCATATATGTTAAGCCACTGACTGTCATGTCATTATCGGGATGGATCCTTTTCTCTCAGCCAGGAATCATTAATCAATGCTTAATTGCTAATACCTTTCTAAATGCTGCGAGTTCCGAATCCAGAACGCAAATTCATGATGAAGGTACACAACACACATGTGGGACCTTTTTTTTTTTTTGCTTCTCCCTTTCAGCTTAAAGTCAAGCACTTGTAACTGGGAAAAGGGTTGTGAAAGAATGATGAATTCTTCGTTTGCATAAATTTGTGTGTGTTTGAGTTGGGGTGTGTGTTTACCTAAAGGAATTTTCCATCTATCTCATAGTTCTTTAGCTGATTAAAAAACATACAAAAAACAAGGAGACGAAAATTAATGGAGTATGCCACTGTTTCATTACGTAGGTAGGTAATATGCAAATCCATTTTTTGGTTTTGGTGTGAGACGAAGTCATGTACCTTACACTTTGGCGCATCATCATCACCGTCATTACCCACCATATCCATTCCAATCTAAAAAGCAAATAAAAGATTTGCATAAATATCTATGCGATTATAATACTACTCGTACAGTTACAGATACACCCATGTGCGTTTGTTAATTGCGTTCATCTTAACATCATTTTTCTCATCAAAGGAAAAAAAGGATAATTTATCACGGAGCCATATTGTTTTGTAACACCTTAACAGGGCGTTTAGAATTCAGGGTGCGGTTTTGAATTTTTCCCAGGTTGTTATTTTTTCCCACCAAATATTTTTTTATAAAAATGTGAGGAAGTAAAAAGTTATCTGAAAGGAAACCGTTTCATAATAAAACTAAGGGCCGAAATTATCTTTAATAACTATTATTTGTTAAATTCAGTTTATTTTGAATAGATTTTTCGTGAGAATCCTATTGTAACTTAAGCCATAAGCCTTGTGATAGAGGTGGAGAACAATCAATAGCATTATCGGTTCTAATCGATAGTTTCTGCTATCGAAAGAAACTAATAGTTTTAAACTATCGACTTAAAACTCATAGTATAGTAGTGCTGTTTTCGAAAGCAAATAGTTTTATTCAGATAATCAGAACTGAACAGATCAAACATATTTAGTTCTTAGGTCGAATTTTTTTTACGAAAAAACTGGGCTCCAGTTGAGAAGATATTAATTTGTGGAATAAAATATTTGTTTTTTTTTTTTTTTTTTTTTTTTATAATAAAGGGACGGATCCAAAAGTACATCAGTTATTCTTTGCTGACGATGGAACCATCATAAGTGAAGACCCGATATCCCTACAACGAGCACTTGACGTATGGGTGGATGTTCTAGAAGGAAGTGGGTACCGCATAAGCGCGAAAAAGACAGAATACCTATGCTGCCCATTTTCTGATCCACACAGGCCTATTCCAGACATTTATTTGAATGGAGTAGTGCTTCCCAAGTGTGAAAAGTTTAAATATCTGGGGTCTATGATAAATAACGAAGCTACTTGTGATGACGATATCAATCATCGCGTAAACGTAGGGTGGATGAAGTGGAGGGAAAATTCTGCTATCTTCTGTGACCGAAAAATGCCCCCTAAGCTGAAAGGAAAGCTCTACACTTCAGTTGTGCGTCCAGCACTCACATACGGTTCACAATGTTGGACAATGTACAAAAAGTATGAGAGTAAGCTAACGGCAGCTGAGATGAAGATGCTTCGTATGACAGCAGGAGTTACAAAGCTTGATCGAATTAGAAGTACGAAGATCCGAGGAAGCCTTCATGTTAAGAATACCATTTCCCAAAAAATTGAACACGACCGACTCAGTTGGTATTGCCATGTTCAAAGGAGAGATCCTGAGAACCCCGTCAAAAAGGCAATATCATACAACGTTCCAATTCGGAATAAAAAGAAAGGTAGGCCTAAACACTCCTGGTACAAACAAATGCAAAAACACCAGCATTCAGTTGGCCTCAGAAATGGAACAATACAAAACCGGGAGGCTTGCCGCCGATTTCTGAGGTCAACCCGGCGAACCCCACAGGCGGATCGGGTCTACCACGATATCTCGAAAACAATAATCCAGAAAGCAAAAATCTCGAAAGTAAAAATCTCGAAAACAAAAATCTAGAATTGAAAAAATCTCGAAAAAAAAAATCTAGAATGCAAAAATCTAGAATTAATATATTAATTTTTGAGACAATGGTTACAATTCGCGCGTAGCGAGGTAACCTTAAAATTCGTTTGCAACGTTTCTTTAAGAATTGGTAGCAATTTACTATAGTCCGATTGACCAACGATGTTAATAGGTGGTGGAGGACTTATCTTAACTGGTGGTTTCTTCCCTTGAGGTTGACTCGTTTTAACTTTTGGCTGGATGACCTCAGGTGAGGAGCCAGCCTTACGTTTTTTGGTAGGTCTTCTCTGTATTCCTTCCGTTTCACGCGCTAGCTCTTCTTCGTCAGTTTCAAATTGAGAAATATTTGGAGGTGGTGGACTAGCGTTTCTGTTTTGAAGATGTGAGGTTTTCAACATCATGTTCTCTTCACGCAGAAGATCAACTTCTTTTTTCAACTCTTGGTAGAGTTTCTCCATTACTTCAAGCTTTGTTCGAAGTTCATTATTGTCCTCCGCAAGGCTTTTTGATTTCGCTGAGTCGATTTTTACGCTCGCTGGCGTTACCGGGGGACTCTTTTTCCCGGAGACATTCGATCTAGTTGGTGGTGATCGATTAACCCTTGGTTTTCTTAAGAAAGGGTTTATCAAATGCAATAATTGGCTCTCCCCAGAATCCGTAGAGCCGACCTCCGAAGAGGGTGGATTTTCCAGTGTATCTGGACTGCCACCTGGGGTACTATATCTTTCCGTTTTGTTCATTGCATATTTTGTATACTTTACACTCGGTATACGGAGGGTGGATTTTAGTCGCCTCTTACGACAGGCATGCCTACCTCGGGTATATTCTACCGAAGGGGTATGATACCTAATGATTTTTTTTTTGTTAAATATTTTAAATATTTTTTATTGCTTATTTTCTCAAAAAAGGAATAAATTGTTGAATAAACTAAATATGTTATGCGTTTAATTAAAGTGTGAACTCTTTAAATAGGTAAAAAAAAAATCTCGAATTTATATTTTTTTTCGAGATATTGTCTTTCGAGATTTTTGTTCATTCGAGATTTTTATGCATTCGAGATTTTTGCATTCTAGATTAAAAATTTGTTTTTTCGAGATTTTTTGCATTCGAGATTTTTGTCATTCGAGATAACGTCATCCCAGGCGGATCACTAGTGTGAAGCAGATACGTGGGAGAGTTATGATCCCCTCGACATCGAGATCATAACAGCGCCGAAACAAAGGAAGAAGAAGAAGAATAAAGGGTGGTTTAATTTTAAGGGCCGATGTTGATTTTGAATAAAACACAAATTATTTAGGAAATTATTGTAATTTGTTTTTATTATGATAATATGGTATGGTTCAATTATGTATGGAACAAAATATCGGCCAAATGGCCGCCACGACCACGCGCAAAAGAGCCATTGTTTCGTTAGCTGTGTGGCAAGTGACACCGCCCTGTTGAAACCACATATCGTCCACATCCATATCTTCCAATTCGGGCCATAAAAAGTTCGTTATCATCTCAGGAAAGCGAGCACCATTCACAGTAACTGCCTGACGGGCCTCATTTTGGAAAAAATATGGCCCGATGATGCCGCCAGCCCATAAACCGCACCAAACAAGCACTCTTTGTGGGTGCATTTGTTTTTCGACAATCACTCTTGGATTATCATTCGCCCAAATGTGGCAATTCTGCTTATTGACTGAGGTGAAAATGTGACTCATCACTGAAGATGATTTTCTTCGAAAATTGATCATCCACTGTTGCCATTTCTTGCCACCATTCTGACCATTGACGAAGCTTGAAATGCTCAAGAGGCTTTAGTTCTTGAGTCAGTTGCAACTTGTAAGCGTGTAAATGCAAGTCTTTATGCATAATGTTCATCAACGACGAGCGTGAGAGGTGCAATTGTTGGGCACGACGACGAGTTGAGGTGGACGGCTCTTCGGCCACACTATCGCGAACAGCAGTAATAATTTCTGCAGAACGAGCATGCATCACATCTCCTACAGACCCGGTTTGCTCAAATTTTTGAACGATTTTTCCGATTGTACGCACAAAATTTTAAGATTAAATTGACTCGATTGTGTATCTTTCCATGATTTAAATTGAGAAATGTCAAATGAAATGCAGAAAAAAACTTGACGTTTAAGTGTGGTTCACATTCAACATCGACCCTTAAAATTTAACCACCCTTTAGTAAAACGAATACAAAACTAAAAGTGATTTTTTTATTATTTCTAACTAAAGAGATTATAAGTACCAATAAAGTGTTTGATCACAGTACGAGCGTTTAAGAAAATTGAAGAGGAGTTAAAAGGATATATCAAATACTGAGTATCAAAATTTTTGATCTATTTATGAAAAAGAACTTTAGAAAACTATCGGTAGTTTCTTACTTGCGATAGATAACTATATCTATGGCAGCGACTATAGATAGTATTTCACCTCTACTAGCTCTTTAAGTTTTGATTTTTATAACATGCTGAACAGGTTTATGAATCTCACAACTTAATATGATTTCCGTCCCTTAATATCTCAATGAATCTTTAGTGAGATGCTCAACCTATGGGATATTCCAGATCATAATGATCAGAGATGACTCTCCAAAGGACCACAAACTGCATAAAAATTCAACTATCTGAGAAGGTGCAATGATGATGCCTAACTTCTAAGCTTGGTGTCAATACTATAAGTACTCTTAATTTGGTACCAATAAATACTTCAATTCCAATTCATTTTACCAAGCATAATAGTACACTGATTAGTGTATTTTTAATCTGTCGTCTACATAAAACTCTTCATTTCAACCAACTCTCAGTTCCTTATTTTTCACGTCATAAAATAATTCATATACATAGCACATCAATATGAACTTTCAAGCCTTGAAAATCTTTTTACGTTCCGTGACTTTAAGAATATCAAGGCAGGGGAATTGAAAGAAGACCTCTTTAAAATAGGATGGTTCAATGTTAATGGTATGTCGTATGTTGATAATCAAGTAGCTTCATACAGGATAACATTATCATTCGCTTTAATACGCTCAAAACAACAACTGTTAGAACGAAATGTCCATGGTCTACCAGTTGTATTAAATGTTTAATACTCCAGCGTGATTTAGCATACAAGATGTATCTTATAACGCCTATTTTGTACTTATAACTAGTAACTTGCGAAATATCTGAGGCAAAAAGACGATTTTATGGCCTACGGCTAAATCCTTCGCAGGCTTAATATAAGTAATTAAAAATTTAAGGAAAATTGGGGTGGGGAAACAAATAAACCGACAAAAATTTAAATTATATTTTGACTAGTTGAATAAGCTTTTAGCCTCAGTTTCGTCCTTAACTATTGTTGAATATATCTGTGGTGTTTGGTAGAAACGTGATAAGTCCATAAAATAATTTGATTTTTTACGTCTACTTCACATAGAGCTAAGTCCTAAGCGGGTCTACTGATTTTCTTCAAATTTGAAAAATTTGTCTTTAAAAAATTATGTTCCAAATTTAAAAAAAATCGATTTACCCGATAAGGTTCTAACTCGATGTTAAGTGAAGATAAGAACGCAAACTATTTTACGGAGTTATCATGTTTCTACCAAACACCACAGATATATACCCGCACTTACACTGATGACTCTTTGACCATTTTTCGAGAATAATCAGTTGAGAATATACCTGGTAGCAGGTCTTCGTACTTAACTTTTGTTTTACAGTTTTAGGTAATTCAGAAGTTTTAGAAATCATTTTATCTATTAAATCTAATTCCGCTGGATTCGACTTTTTGTGAAAATTATTCTTCCTTATATATTTAGATACATAACACGCTTACTTTATATCATTTTTATGACGAGGTTTTTCCCTTTCACTTGGAAACGAGACAAAATAATGCCAAAATACTAGTACCTCAAAAACCATTTGCCATAAATCCTTTGTGTCTAAGGTTCTTGAAAGGTTCATAAGTTACCAGATAGCTATGTACATTTCTTCAAGATAAAAATCTACCATGCGATAATCAATCCGGTTTTCGTCTAAGACATAGATAAGATAAGCGGTGAATAGTGACAAAGTTAATTTTTTAATCTTGCTTGATTTATACAATTTTCTGTGTAGTAAGCTTCGGAATCAATTCAACTTTTCTGTATCATCAAAAAAGTTAGTAGCCTCTTATTTACATCGTAGATATCTGGCATTAGTTATGAAAAATTCCGTATCAGATTTTCTTTCACTAAGTTCAGGTGTTCCACAAGGTTCAATACTTGGGCCATTATTCTTCTCAATCTACATCAATGACCTACCTACGATAAGCAGCCGGTTCGAAAGGGTTTTCTCGTGAAAATGCTGCATACGAAATAAATGAAGATTTGGACAGGATTTTATGATGGTCTCGAGCGAATGAGTTTTGTCTACATCGGGTTATTTCCAAGAAACCAGTTGACACTTCATACTTCCCGATACTTAATCATAATATTACCAGTATCAAATTTGCTGATTCCGCAAAAAACCTAGGCGTAACATTAAAAAATTCCCACTTGGAATAACCACATCAGGCTTACAGTAGGAAATGTATTAAAAAATCACACCTTCAAAAACCAAGTATAATTTTGGCAAAAACGCTACTTAATCCAATATTGCTTTTTTGGGTGTTATTATGAGCATAAGCGGAAAATAATCGTGGCTTACAAAAGTATCGCGCGATACATATTTAGCCTTAAAGGAAAACATCCCCTCTTTCTTAAAATCTATATATTTTATTAGTCTTGAAGATCTTTTTAGCTTTAAAGCTTTGACCCAACTTTAAATGCGTCTACTAACCTACCTATTTAACATTATCTGTCTTACGCGTTTAATTTGAAGTCTTGTCTTGATCTCGTACCTACTCGTTACAATTTTTTTTGGTTTCTGAACGTTCCTGTCAAAAAAAAAAATATTATTAGGTAAAGATTTGATTTTTTTATTTGATTTTTTTTTAGTTTTCATTACATCATAAGAAAGACACATTTAAAATAGGAGACACCCTGTAGATATTAGCACCAACACACATTCCAATATCGTAATGCATCTATTCTAATTAAATTCAGTCATTCACATATCATCATCACAATATTATAATATTCCTGACAAAATGAATAATTATTCTTGAAGAATATTTACACACCGAGTGCCTATCAGCATCTTTGTCAGCGTCAAATGCAATGGTTTTATTTTTTTGTCTATTTTGCCAAAGGACCAAGGAAGGACCTCTTCTTTCTATCATTACTCAACCACAAAATCTATTCTTCATCTAGAACCATTTTGATTTCATTCATATGCAAAATATTTTCAATTTTTTTTTGTCGGTCTTCAGCATAGTCGGTTGTTGCTTTGTTGGGACACATTGTTAAGGGCTGTTGGCTTTTGCCTTATTGTTTTGGATGAAAAGGAACTTCCATAGTCACATATCACCTTCGTTTTATGTTGACATTGAATATGTGGTGGATACACCAAATATATGTTTGGTAATCAAAATGATAAATGCGCTATAGCATGCGGTTTGGTCTTTCTTTGTACGAGCTCTTCACGTATACACTTAGGAAGAGAGTTTGTTTTTGACTGCAGATATAAATAACATGTACTTAGTTTTTGGCTGGATCAATGGGTCTGGCTTTGGAGTTGCGAAGTTAGTCAATTGTAAAATAATTGTCTGAATTAATCTTCTGTACGATTTCAAGGAACGAATAAGTTTTATGTGTGATATTAATTAGGTGTCATATGTTAGTTGGTAAATATTATCATCATCATTGTTGGAATATTATTTGAACTTGTAGGTATTCAAATACTCAAGTATAATCAGATATGTATTATGCATGAGTCTTCATCAAGGTTTAAGGGTTTTCTGTATGCAAAATCTAACGATATTGGATGATATTTTGGTATATCATACTTATGCACATAATATAGAATTTAAAAAAAATGTGTCTTATAGAATCTTTTTTATCAAAGGTCCAAAGAGGAAGAAAGCCACAATAGAAATTGAACAGTTGATGGTGTACAAAATTTGGATTTTATCTAATTATGTGACTCTGCCTTTAGCTTTTAGTTTGCAGTAACCATCAATCAATCGGGAATCAAAACATAAACTCCTTCGATATTGATTTGGCCTAAGTAACTTTTCTTTGTTAAGGACAGCTAAGTAGTACAGTTTAAGGGTGGATCAATTTGTGGCAACATTCCATATTCAAACTTTATTCAAAAATTCATAGTGTTTTAAAGATGCCAATAACTTTTGACTCGATAACGCAATCGATATATTTCCGTAGACAGCTACACCAGTGTAATTTTTTGAGCTGCCCAACTCGAAGGAAACGGTCATTAATACGTAGAATTGTTAAGTTTAAAAATATAAATAAAAACGCTTTCACGACAGAAGTCAGCATTGAGTTTAAGAAGTATTAAATTCTACGTGGTTTGTGGTTCTTCCTTTGATAATGTTATCAAGATCAGAATTTAATGAGCTTATCGCACGCTGCTGTTTTAAGTTCACATGCGAAGGACAATGACGTGATCACGTGAATCTTGAAACGAATATGAGAAGCTGGGAGTACTGTCATCAACAAAACAACGAAATGGATTAGAAGTTTCAGAGAATAGATCATTTATGAATATGAGAAAGAGAGTCGGAGAAAAAACGGAGCCCTGTGGCACACCAGCATTTATTTTATGAATTACAGAATTAAAACCTTTTAATACAACTTGTATTGAGCGGTAAGAAAGATAGTTCTTAGTTCTACAAAGAAAAGATTAATCAATAACAAATGCATGCATTTTCGATTTTTGTCAAGAGAGCTTTAAGTCAAAAATTGCTTTTGAAATATCAACTAAAATAATCTTACTTTCCCAAAAACGATGTAAATATTTGTGCTACTGTTCGGTGAGGTATACCATCAGATCACCAGTGGACCTAATACTACGAAACCTATACTGCCGATCATTGAGAAGTTTTCATTCTTCAAGATATTTCCTTGAGCTGATAATTTATCAGCGTTTCCATGACTTTGGCAAAAAGGAACGATTATACAATTGAATGATAGTTAGAGAAGGGACGTAGAGGTGCAATCGGACCAAGGTCCCTCGCTTATTCGCTGGTTTGCGTACATCCGAAACCTCCAAATTTCCATAACTCTTACTTTCAGGACAGTGTTGGCTAATGGCATAGACCTGTGACTTAAGAAGACCCCAGAAGAAGAGGACTACAAGAGTCATATCGCACGATCTCGGTTGCTACTTCAAATCACCTCTCCGTGAGATAAGCCTGTTCAAAAATCACTCGTGCAAAATGTCCATTGTGGCATGGGTTTTGTGTCCATAGGGGCACCGTATCGGCAGCCCTCACCGTTTACGGTGATAGCGTGTCCACTGTCCATCATTTTCAAAGAACTATCAACCGATGAGCCCAAAATCCAAGCCAAGGAGTGACTTTCTCTGGCTGCAGTCAAAAATTCGACAATTTTGACGAACCCATTCATCGAGTAATAGGCCTCGTCACAAAATACTATTCTCGATTGAAATTGGTGTCAACTTCCACCTGGTCTAGAGGCCAGTTAGAGAACGGACAGTAAGCGAACAGGCGTCGTTGTTTATGGTCCTTAATTCTGAGCTCCTGGGTCAGTTGAAGTTCGTAAGGTTGTAGGCCCAACTCATAACGCAAAACTCGACAAGTTATGGTCCGCGTAAAGTCGAGTCTTTATGGGCGGAGCAGAATTGATTTCCTCGGATTCTCCTGCAAACCAAACTCTCACGGACAACGGCAGATCTTGGGTTTCGTCGAAAGAAGTATTTGGTCACTGAACCGAATTTATTATGGCGACCTTAAAATGGGCGAAGCAATTAAAATGTTGCTCGAACAGAAGACCCATTTTCATAAGGCCAATTAAATCATTTGCCATTGTTGTTGAACGTCATTACTTTCTATGTTGATTTGGAAAAACAAACTTAATAACTGAGAGCTGATTCGGCAGACGTACCTTGAACAATATAGCCGCACTCACCTGTCATAGCTTTGAAACCCCTATTGGGGGGACCCCTTTATATTTTTAGAATTTTGTAAGCAAGCACAAAAGATACAATAATATCATTGCTAAACGCTCAAAAACATTTTGTTATTCATAAGCATATTTAAAAAAAAATCACCCTTCAGTAAGTTTTTAATATTTTATACCAATAGTTTGTTTTAATTAAAAACTTAATGATTAATCAATTTTTTTATAATTTTTTTTATAAATAGAAGACTTATTTAGTTTTAAAATAAAAAGAAATTCGTTCATTTTTAGGAACACAAAAACTATTTATGTATATTTTACATTTTAATAAAACATTTCTAAACATTTTAATAGAAAAACAAGTCCACCTTTTATCTGCAGCCCACATCGAAGAATGCTTTAAGGAACTTTTTCGTCTGTCATTTGGGTATACTCGTATAATTGCTATTCTTTATATCAAAACCGTATACCCCAATAACTTTCATCTTATCATCTTCATAAATGAGTTCCCATTAAAAATAAAATCAAAATTCTCCACAACACTCATCAATTTAAGCCCGAATCAACGACAAAAAACGCACTCCGCCGCCGTATCGTCCAAAGCTAAACTTTGTGAACCGGATGTTGCCAAAGTAAAAAGAAAACAATTCAAAAATATCCAAGAGCTGGAAAAAAATAATAAAAGTAAGGTAACCATCAACAAAAAACAAAACAACAAAAAATTCCATAACACTTATCTTTTATGAATTTTTCCCACTAACGCCATGCAAAATATTTCACTTAAATACTCCAAGGACATGAAGAGTCTCATCCAAATGGAATCTGAGGGACACAAAAAATTTCTGTCCGTCTACTTTGATGTTGCAATTTCCTGTCCAACAGAACAGAGCACAAAAAAAAATTAAGTGAACCCCCAAGTTCCAACCAATGCATACTATATACGACCCTATATCATATAAAGCGAGTATTTTCAAAACTTCCCCCCACACTTTTAGTAGTACGACTTCTCCACGAAAAGCAAAGTTCTCTATTGTCGAAATTAATTGCGAAACCTCAGTTTCCATCTCAATCTCTCTATTCCGGATTCTCGCCAACAGCTCACCACCACTTCCTAGCTTTAGAATAAAGAAGTCCTTTAGTACCTAGTCATCCGAAGTACAAATCCTGAGCCGTGTTGTGGTCGAGAGTTGTAGGTATAGATAGGGCTATAGGTTGGTACATTTGAAAACAAGTGTCCTGACGAACAGGAGGACTCGACAAACGGTTGATTTGATATTTGCAGAAGCCAGCGCAAGTAAGCAGCTTGGGGCAATTATCGTGGTCACTAATGGAGGTGCTCTTTGGGAATTGTTCTCGTATGTCCTCCGTCTGGAAAAAATATCGCAAAGGGTCCTTATCATTTACAATGGCAAATAAAGGATAATTAGGGTAAACTCCCATCTCATTTTGCATTTAGAATTGTAATGATTGTACGACTCGAAACGACAAGTACTTTCGTTCAAATCTTTGAAGCTTTTTACTCGCAGAGAGGGTGGTAAGTACGAGTAGGTAGGTACAGTAGTGTCCAGCGGGCTATTTTATTTTTTCCCGTTTTTGCATTTTTCCAATCTCACCCCTTAGTCCTTATATTAATCCAGACAAATAAGTATTTCTAGTCTGAGATATCATATTTTTAACAAGCAACAGCGCCCCTGTGTCAATACAGAATTATTTTTGACGAAAGGGAGCAAGGCACTGAAGAGTCCATCAAACGAGAATCCCTTCCACATTCACCGCTTTCTATAATTGAGGTGCTAATGGAACTGGAACACTCAGTTTCGTTCAAATGGATCCCCATAATACAGGTGTGGGGCAGTTGCATCGCAAAACACAAGTTCCATCCAAAGGAAGAGTAATTAGTGTTTCTTCGAGAACCATAAATCAATCTATGAATAGTAACACATCTAGAGGGTTATAGGAATCGCATTGCAGGCTTTGTGACAGTCATCATCGTCGTTGTGAGTTCCTCAAACTCCTTCTTTTATTTCCTCTAAAGATGATTAGAGCAAATACATTTACTCCTTCAGGATATCAGGATCCGGCATATGAATATGGATTCACTCTTTCATAATAATTTTACCAATGCACTTTGAGCTCGCAAAACATCCATCTACACATATTTGCTTGTTGGCATCAGAGAGCTGGAGATCTCAATTACATTTGCACTTGGTCTTGGATCATGTGAAATGAAATATGCATTTCGGCGCACGCTAAAGTTTATTTGCAGATACATTTTCATCTGAATGATGTTTGCTTTTTAGTGAATAAGGGGACATGGGGTATGAGAACGAGTGTATACCTAACCGGTACCTCTTGTGATGCCTTCTGTTTATAAGGAGTTCCTGGCATTGCTTTTCAGTTTTCAGAATGTAAATAATTTTTGCTTTCAAGATGTTAGCATTCTTATTAGAGGGAAACGCTAGGTAAACATTTTAGAACTTATGGTTTGTTGTTGTTGTTGTTCTTATACTTGAAAAGCCGATTGAGTACTGGTGTTTCCGGTGGAAGTGCATGTGGTGCACTCATGAGATATTAATACCAAAGTATCTCATTAAAGTGAATAATATTATGTGATGGAAAAAGACGTTGACTTAAACAATCATTAATTTTTATAATTTTGCACAGAATGAAATGAATTGCTCGGGGGGGCATGAAGTGCCTTCCTTTAATTGTTCAAAGATATAAGGTGGATATGTAGGGGAATGTTCTTCTTTATAATATGTGTAAGTATTGTTCCAATTTGAAATGCGCTGTAGGTCCCACTATAAGCAATAAGCACCAGTTTCCATGAATCCAGTAGCACAACTTTTTAAGAACTGCATACAGATGTCAAAAACCATGATCAAGGCAAAACATTAAATCAAATATCTTAAGTGCAAACAATAGTGGACCAAGAATAGATCCATGTGGATCACCTCGCACAAGGTAATTTATTTATTTAGTTAAAAGAATATTTATTTTTAAGAAACACATTTTGATGCTCGTCATTCAAATATGAAAAAAGTAAACCAATAGCAGAAGTTTTGTAAGTTCCAAGAAGTTTTTTAAAATGTCAATGGACAAGATTTTTTTGAAAATCTCAAAATTTCTCGAAATAACAACCTTTTTCAAAAAATATAGTTTTAGTATACTTATTTATTATATAATTCTAAACACATAAGTAAGACACCGAAATACCGGAGAAAATAAAGACTTCTTCAATTTGATCATAAATCTTTTTTCAATAGATACTTTTTTAAATCAAACTTTAAACTTATGGTTTTGGCTCCACTTGCCCCGAAATGATTTTCTGTGTACACAGAGAACATTTTTTTTATTATTAATGTGCAAATGAAAATTAAATTTCAAGCAAATTTATTGACCCGTTTTTGAAATATAGAATTTAAAAAAAAATAAGCTTTTGACTTGCAACATTTCTTAAATTTCTTAAAAACGATAATGAGAAAGTCAAAAAAAAAACGGTCTTATCGTAGATACCGTTGGTTTGGCCTAGTACCTTAGTTTAAATTTGTTTAATTAAATGATATCGTAGAAAAAGTAAAATACAAAATTGTATCGAAATTCTAAGAGCCGTTTTCGAGAAAATCTTGAAGATAATGTTAAAAACCTGTTGATTGCCAGTTTCTTAAGTAATACTAAAACATTAATTATTTTTTAAAGCTGTGGACGAGTTTTTGGGCAAAAAATAATTTCTAAAATTTCAAAAAAACAAAATGCACGACTGGGTCACACGAACTTGGTCCTATGTAATAGACTAGGAATTTTAAAAACGAATGTTATTAGAGAAAACTGTTCATAAGAATAAAATTAATTTTTTAAATTCTTTTAGTAGTAAGAGACGAAAACAGAATGCTATGCAAATATGAATTTATGCAAGAACAAAAATTATGAGTCGTTTTAGGGGTTTCTTAAAAAAAAAGCTTTTATATACAAAATTTTTAAAAGATTTTTAAGAAAAAATGTTGGTACGCCAATTTAAAGTTTTTATTATTGTTAGAATAAAAATTAAATTTAAAAAAAAATATTCAGCCGTCTCTGAGATATCGAATTTTCAAAAAAAAAAGAAAAACAGATTTTTTTTTTCAAAAATTCAAAAAATATTTATTTTAAAGTTTTGAAATGCAATGTGTTTTAGACTTTTTAGAAGCTTCTCTATAAAAAAATTCATTAAGATCCGTTATGTGGATAATGAGAAATTCAAAATTCGAAAAAATGGTTCTATAGTAGGCACAAGCTGTAATATGTTAATTTCATTTTTTTTTTAATAGATTAAAGATCATAAAAATTAATTAAAAGAAAAAAAATTTATCAAAATTCTAGGTGCCGTTTTCGAGAAAAATACGATTTTTGAAAACCATTTTTTTAATTTTTTAACATTTGTATGGTGGGTACTTTTATTTTTAGGTTAAATAATTTTTTTCTCACATCCTGTAGATTATATTAAGAAACTTTTATTTATCAAGTTTAAAAAAAAATCTAGTATGGGGTTTTCGAAATATTGAGTTTTGAAAAAAAAATTTTGAAGTTTTTTTTTTTAAATACAAAAAAATTTTTTTTGAAAATTTGAATAGGAAAAAGAAAATGATCAAAATCGGTGGTACCTTTTTTGAGAAAATCAAAAACAAAAAAAATGGTGCCATGGGGGGTATCCTCAATAACCATTTTTCGGAAAATTTTTTTCAACCATTACCTAGCTTTAACTAAATGAAATTTTTTGTGTTTTTATTTTTTAATCTGTCGAACAGTTTTTGAGAAAAAAATATTTATAAAATTTCGAAAAAAATCGTATGGCAGGTACCGTTATTTTTGGTCTTAAAAAAAAAAGAAAAAAACCTGTGGGGGGGGGGGGAAATCAAAACCCATTTTTACCAAGTTTGAAGAAAATCGGCCAAGTCGTTTAGGCTGTAGTCGAACCGACAGACAGACAGCCAGACAGAATTGCGAGACCCACTTTTTTAGTCTTTGCTAATGAATTACCAATTTGGTTATATAACCAAAATAAAGTTGACAAGAATCGATTAGTCACTAGAATTGTGTATACACATGTTCTGTAATTCAGCCGGCCAATTACTTTTCGAATTGTTAAAAATGAAGCAATTCATTGTGTGCGTTAATTGGGCGTTCTGATCTTTTATTTTTTTATGCAATTAATAAAACAAATTAATCCATTTTTTAAATTATTCCCGACGTTTCGTTGGGTATTTTCCAACTATATTTTAAAACGGAAAACTAAATAAATAGATAAATTTAAAAAAAAAACAAGACAAAACAAAAATAATAGATAATAGATATTTTTTGTTTTGTCTTGTTTTTTTTTTTTTTGTTTTTTTAATTTTTTTTTATTTATTTATTTATTTAGTTTTCCGTTTTAAAAAATTTTAATAAGAAAAAACATTTTAAAAAATATAAAAGTGCAATATAAATGTTTAAAAACTATAAATGTAACTGCCAATAGTCCAATAAAAATATCCCTTGAAAAAGTTGAAAAATAACCAACGAAACGTCGGGAATAATTTAAAAAATGGATTAATTTGTTTTATTAATTGCATAAAAAATAAAAGATCAGAAAGCCCAATTAACACACACAATTAATTTCAATATACATATGTAACTGATCAATTCTTCATAATTAATGAAACAATTCATTCCTCACTCACTAGAAAAAACAAATGAGTTTTGTGATATAAGATGTAAAGTACTCTTTGGGTGTGTTCCCCTTTTGACGATATGGAAATCTACTTTTCGTTGGTTTTTGACATTATTACCTTTCAGTGCTTTTCGGAAACATAAGAAAAAAAATTAATTTAAAAGTAATTTTAGTATAGTCTTGCAAATTGAAAGATGTCAAAATCACTTCCAAATAAATTTGATTAAAATATTTGTTCGAATAAGTAAGTAAGTTTAAATTGGAACTCAAAACTGTTTCAGTTATACAAAAATGATGCAATGATGGAACATCTTGGCCTATCTGGAACTTTCTTGAATTTAATGAGAAAATCAAGAAAGTCATGTATAATTTGTTTGTTACCAAGGTTGAGAAAATGGATGGCGCACTTTTTGACACACAAATGGCGCTCTTTATGACGCACAGATGGCGCTTTTTTAACGCTCATGATTACTAAGTTGGGTGCATATCACAAATCGTGAAAGGACACTGACGTCTAAGATATCAAAATTTCAATACTAGCCGTTTTTTTAGTGCATTTGTATCTCTGCTTAAATTTGTCAGATGGTGACATTAAAATCCAATTGAAAACGACAGATAAAAGTTTTTATGATTATACCCGATTCATAATGTGAAGAGAACACGAAACAAGAGCGAGACATGATTCACTGTCAACTTTTCGTATTTTTAAAATCGTCCCGCAATTCCTTAGGCCTGGCGCGAAAATTCCATTTTTATTTTCGGAACTGTTTGGTCGGAAAATGAAACATAATGGTTAATATGTACATATATATATTAAAATGAAACATAAGCCCATATGTTTCATTTCAGCAACCAAACAGATGTAAAACTAAAAATTGAATGTGGTCAACTGTTCTCACTGCATTTATTAATTTCATTTAACGTGACGACGAGAAATGCTTTATTGCGTAAATTTTTTTATATTTCGCAATAATTATTTTGTAAATTTTAGTGCTTTGCTTTCAAGTTAAATAGTAAATAAGTATTCAGTATTGTGTAGTATAAAGTGTTTAATTTTTTAAATAAATAAAACCATAAAAAAGATGTATTTGTTTGAGTTTTTTTTTTTACAAAAGGAAGTGCTTTTCGATTGAGAAATTGTTCGGTTTCATAATTCATTAAAAAAAAGCTTTTATTGTGAGTTTTTTTAATGAAATTATGTTTTTATTTGTTTTGTTGGTTAATTGTTGTAGTTTTTTCACTAAACAAACATTCTCTTTCGGCGATGAAAGTGTTTTTAAAGTGTTTTAAATAATCAAGAACAAAGTTTAAAAAATAATTGTAAAAAACATTCGCTATCTTCGACGGATAACGTGTCAGTTTGACATGTCACTGACAACTGCATAGAAAACCAAATGGCTTGGTAATATTTTCGTCTTCCTTATCATCGCAATGTTAAGTCTGATGAAGATCTTGAGTGTTATTTTTTATAAATGTATAAATTGATTATTGCAAGTAAAAACTGGTTTTGAATAAGAAGAGGTAAATTTTTACCTTTCATAGCAGCCATGTTGTTTTATTTGTTATTAGCTTTCCTGTTTCTAAGTTACATAAGATAAATCGCCGTGGCAAATTATAGCATCGAAAAAAAATGCAAATAATAAAACCATATTTTCTGATGCTGTTGGAAGCTATTTTCGTATAGGTTCAGGTCATTAAGCAATGCCCCAATGTATTAAAGAGTTTAAGAAGATTCTCAAAATTATGCAACATTTATGTTAATGTGTCTGTCGGAGGGAAGAATTTCTGAGTTAACTGAATACATTCTCGAATTAAACTCTTTACATATACACAAGCTGCCACCTATGTCTATGTGTTGGTCCACAGCTTTTTACTGGCACTTTGTTTTCTAAAACCATAAGTTCCAACTTCTAATCCAATCGGGTTGTCAACACTTTTCTGAATTGTAACATGTACCAATTTTTCAATGCAAAAACAACTTCGATTTTCAAAAGTCGCATTTAAGAAGGTTCCTCAGACTCCCGCGATACAATTCTGATAGCTTGAGAACAGTGCCGGATTAAGCCAGCGCGGGGCCTGTAGCAAATTCTATCAAGGGGCCCTTAGACTGTTTTAGGTTAGGCACTTATCAAGTTTATGGTATTAAATAAAACAAAACTGTTACAAACAAACTTTTCTTGATTTAATTTGGGAAAATTTATAACTAATGCTGTTGATATCGACTTCTCGGAGTAAATCATGTTCAATATTCATTAAAGTGAGGAGATTAAGACGTTGTTGGCTCATCGTGTTCCTCAATTCGCATTTTTAACACGTTTTAATGTTGAGAAAGATCGTTCTCCACTGCAGTTGGTGATCATGAGAGACAAATAAATGCGCAAAGCAATTTCAACGTTCGGGAAACAAGATTGTAAAGAATTATTTATCAACAGCTTGTAAACCTGCATTTCCAGGGCCTCATGATTCCTGCTGTCAATAATACCAGCCACATCAGAATTGAGCATTGAAGCGAATTGCACTAATTCGTTGCCCAGACTATCCTCTAAATCATCTGCGTAAGCACTTACTATGGTTGCAGATTTTTAATTTCTTCTGGTGGAAGAGATTTTATATGAAGGTTTTTATAATACAAATTCTATATATACTACTGAAATAAATCAGCCAAGTAGAAGACTTAGCACTATTAATGGACTTGTTGAATTATTGATTCAAAATAGCTTTTATGGCTTTTAGTCCACAAAAATTGGCGTTTCGTCCGGGTGATCGCACATGGACTCATCAGTCCTTGTCAATACGCAATTTTTATTGAATTCAGTTCATCTTACATCGATTTTTTGACAAAAATCCAATGTGACCTATGTATATCCAACCAAGATTAAAATTGTAATCATTAACGTTGAAATATTTTGCTATTTTCAACAAATTTAACAAATCCGTTAATAGTGCTAAGTCTTCTACTAGGCTGATTTATTTCAGTAGATAGTATATAGAATTTGTATTATAAAAACCTTCATATAGAATCAATGCTCGGCCACGGGCAAAATATTGTTTTTCTTTAAATAAAAACTTGTGAAGAGATTTTAGCTCTCGGAATATTCCGAAAATGCCAGCAATTTTATGATAACTGTTCATATACGTTTACGTAAAGCAGTGAGTACGTTATCAATGGTGACAATAAATACCTGAATTTCATACCGTTGTCCAATTTGCGTTTGGTGCGGTGCGAAACATGATTTTTGGTAAGACCAGCAGATAGAAAAATAAAATTTTAGTTGATCATTTTGATGCAAATATTTTTTTCTTAGTAATTGTGACTAAATCTAATATATAAATAATACTTTTTTATGGTCAGAAAAGGTTGGTGCGCGGGGCCCCCAAATGCGCGGGGCCCGTAGCATTTGCTACTCTTGCTTCGTGGCTAATCCGGCACTGCTTGAGAATAGTACAAGGTTCTTTTATAATAAATTGACAATGCACCTTAACCCGTTTATCTTAAGGAGTTATTTTTCGGAGTTAAATATCCTTCGTCATAAATTACCAATAAAGGAATACTGATGCTGGAAAATCGGAAGCCCCACTTAAATAAAACTCACTTTGATCAGCTTTTAACATTTATTGCTACATTTAGGATTTTTTCAAAGCAAGATTCCATTCCAAAACCGCAGTAAATTCAATTTCCATCATCTTCAAAAAATCTTCTATATGCGGTTTAAGTAACTCGAAACATTTACTTCAAATCAACTTCATATACACATATACTCGTAAATCGCTAATCGACTTGAAATAAGATCAAACATTCAATTGAATAACAATAGCCTTACTCAGCACTTTTCCAAGGACCTCTTCTGTCACTCTTCAAAAATATATTCTCCAAAAACATACAACAAAACCTTTAGGTACGATGCCATAGCTCTCTTGCACATTCATTCCATCCAAATAAAAGACATTTACTTCAAAAACACATCACGAACATAAATGAGATTCAATTGTGTTCGTTTCCTCGAAACAGAGAACTCTCTTCCACTTGGCTAAGGACAAAATCACTGCCATAGAAATCTTCGAAAATAGCTTCCATCTCTATATGCACCTTCCTAGGTATGTTTATTTGTATATTATGCTCCCAAACACAAATTCTATTGAGGAAGGAAAAAAACACACTTTTGAATTTTATTCGCAATAAAAAAAAAAGGAATCACCCTCCTCCCCAAAATCTCAATCGTTTTCCTAGTCTCGAACTTCCAGACCATACGTAGAGTATTTCCTTTGTTCGGCATGCTTTTTTTTGAAGGATAAAATATTTTAAACCACACCACCTTTAAGTACGTTGTGGTGGTGTTAGCGAGTATAAAAGGGACGATTTTCTTATGAAGAGGGCACTCATCTGCATGTGGATGGATGCATTTGAAGAATCTTTCAAGGGCTTGACTTGCCGGACAATGGCGATGTTGTGGAAAACATGGAAAATTGCAGACCACTACGAAAATCTACCGAGAGTTAGGGAAATTGAATCACTTGTTGAAAAGGGTTTCTTTATTTTGTTCGCCTTGTCCGACTGGAGTATTATACCGGAAACATGCTTAAGTGTCGATTTTATTCATGAACATTTTTTGACAGATGGAGTGGAGTAAAGAAGGGGTTTTGAAACATAGAAGTTCTGACCAAAAGTTGCCCACTGTTAAGACTTTAATCTGACTCTTTAAAGTAGATACTTTCAGCACTTGTTTTATTTTCGACAAAAGAAAGCGACTTTCCATTTGATTAAAAAGAAAAACGTGACATTTCAGAAATACATTCATTAATTACATAGCTCCCTAGAGAAGAAACCATTTATAAAAATCCCAAATGTCCAAGAATCTCACCGACAAAAAGCGTCTTTCAAAGGTACCAAATATCTCAATCCGCAAAAATTGTATCTTTCATCTAATGCATCCATTTAAATGTATTTATTTGTATTTATTTTTTTTTCTCGTTCTCTCTGTCTCTAACAACCTCCAGGTCCAGGTTGAAAGTACAAGAAAAACGTTCAAAATATTTGCAGTAAGCTTTCATGGAACCAATTTGGAAGTCATGGAGAAGAAACTAGTAAGACAAATGGAAGTTTGTTCAAGTAAAAAAATCTACGCTGTCATGGTAAACGGTGCCGGTATGAGTTCAGATGCAGACCAAACGATTTCAGAAGGTTGGAAATTACTTCGAGTCCTTAGTTTTGTTCCTTGTTGAAGTTTTTTTTTTTTTTTTGTTGCGATTCCTTGTTTGTAGATTCTTTTTGCAAGCTAATTGACTTAATGAATTTCATTTAGAAGTTTCTTTTTCCAACAGCCACAGAGTTAGAGCACCAAGCTCATCAGATTGAAGAAGGTGTACAAAGATGTAAAAAAGATTTTGAGTTCGTGCGGAAAAGTCTTACAAGTATACTTAGTGAAGATTTAAAGAGATACTGGAGTGAGGATTTGGGAGACATTGCCATCAGAGACTCTGTCGAAATTAAGAGCGGAGACAAATCATTTGAGGAAATTTTACCCAGGAAAATCAAAAAATCTGATTTACCAATACTGAACTCTGAGGTACATAAGTCTTTGCTAATACATTTGACTTGAAAATATTTAAAACTGTGTTTTTCTATATTTAGATAAGAGATATTGAAATGTGTGACTTTTTCATTGTGCTTTTTGGTAAATTTTCAACTGAAACTTTGATAAGACTCTCATCGTAAGTAAAAATAATTTAATCATTTCATTTCTAATAAGTGACTAATGTTGGCATAAAACTTTCAAGTATTTAACAATTAGATTGAGGTTTATTCATTGGCGTAGCATGGGGGCAGGGGGCAGGCGCGGATCCAGGATTTCGTTCAGGGGGGGGGGCAATTTTCGTGATATTTTGCTTAACTTAAAAAAAATGGTCCATTTCTCTGCATTTCTGTCTTAAAGTATTAAAAAGGTATAAACATAATCGAATATAAAAATAACAAATTATTAAATTGAATTAAGGAAAGCATGTGCAGGTACATAATATATGTAGGTCGTATGTAAATAACTATTAAATAGTAAATCAAACATCTTCGTTTACATTACTTTAGCCTCTTTCAATAATGCTCTGTATGCATGTCTTAAAGTATTAAATAGGAACTCGTACGTATTAAAAAAAATGAATTAATTAATTTAAATGAAGGAATTATAGTGTTGTACATGATATACATAGTTCTTAAATACTTAATTCTAATATTTTTGTGTGGTAGGTTTTTGAAAACGGTTTTTAACAGTTTTGAAAAAAAAAATTGAAATTTTTTTTAAAAATCCAAAATTTTTTTTTTTAAATTTGAATACACAATTCTATTTAAGTTTTTTGGGAGCTTACGCAAACAAAAAATGATCAAAATCGGTCATACCGTTTTTGAGAAAATCAAAAACAAAAAAATGGTTCTTTGGGGGGTACCATCTATAACCATTTTTCGGAAAAATTTTTTCAACTAGTACCTAGCTTTAACTAAATGAATTTTTTTTGTATCTTTTGTTTTTAATCCGTAGAACAGTTTTTGAGAAAAAAAAATTTACAAACTTTCGAAAAAAATTCGTATGGCAGGTACTGTTATTTTTGGTCTTAAAAAAAAAGAAGAAAAAAACGTGTCGGGGGGAAAAATTAAAAAAGATAAATGTTTAGGCTGTAGTCGAACCGACAGACAGACAGAATTGCGATACCCACTTTTTTAGTCTTCGCTATCATCGTAATGATAACTTTGATCAAAATCTCGAGTTCGATTTTTTTTACGAATGCATAACTTGCTCCTATGTAATAGACTAGGAATTTTAAAAACGAATGTTATTAGAAAAAACTGTTCAGATAAGGATAAAATTATCATCATTTTTTAAATTCTTATAGTAGTAAGAGACAAAAACAGAATGCTATGCAAATATGAATGTATGCAAGAACAAAAATTATACATAAGTCGTAAGATTTTTTTTTTTTTCAAAATTCAAAAAATATTTTTTTTTTTTTAAGTTTTGAAATGCAAGGTTTCTTAAAGCTTTTAGAAGCATTTCTATAAAAAATTTCATTAAAATCCATTATGTCGATAATGAGAAATTCAAAATTTTCAAAAATCGTTCTATGGTATGTACAGTGACTGTAATGTCTTGTTTTCAAAATCTTTTGTATTAAATTATAGACCTTAAAAATTAATCGAAAGACTAAAAATTTAAGCAAAATTCTCGGAACCGTTTTCGAGAAAAATACGATTTTCGAAAACCATTTTTTAACATTTGTTGGAGGGTACCGTTTTTTTTTAGTAAAATAAATTTTTTTTCTCATATCTTGTAGATTATTTTAAGAAACTTTTATTTATTAAGTTTTAAGAAAATCGAGCATGGGGTTTTCAAAATATTGAGTTTTTAAAAAATAATTTTGAAAATTTTTGTTTGAAAATTTGAATACACAATAATATTGAAACTGTTGGGGAGCCTTAACATTAAAAAATTATCAAAATCGGTTGTAACGCTTTTGAGAAAATCAAAAACAAAAAAATGGTTCCAAGGGGGGTACCAAAAATAATAATTTTTTGGATTTTTTTTTTTCATTCATTACCTAGGTTTAACTAAATGAAATCTTATGAATTTTTTTTAAAAATCTGTAGGACAGTTTTTGATAAAAAAAAATATTTATAAAATTTCGAAAAAAAAATCGTATGGCAGGTACCGTTATTTTTGGTCTTAAAAAATCAAATCAAAAAACATTCGGGGGAAAAAAAATAAAACCCATATCTACCAAGTTTAAAGAAAATCGGCCTAGCCGTTTGGGCTGTAGTCGAACCGACAGACAGACAGAATTGCGATACCCACTTTTTTGGACTTCGCTATTATCATAATGTCAACTTTGATCAAAATCTCGAGTTCAATTTTTTTTAAGAATGCATAACCTGCCCTATAGTACCTATAAGTCGCAAGTAAAAAGAAAAAAGTGTTATGGTTTTTTTAATTGTGAAACGAAGAACTGCCCAGGGGGGGGGGCAATTGCACCCATTGCCCTCCCCCTGTATCCGCGCTTGGCAGGGGGACACAAGCTCTTGGCGGCACTTTACCATAATTTCTTTTCATTATTTGATATGAATCCATTAGAGCCATTATTCTTCAAATGAATTCATTTTTTGAAAGAATGAAATACAAAAGTTTGACAGTGTTAATAAATGCTTCATGGTTATAGCCAATAATCGAACTTTCGTTATGTGTGTTAAATGTTGCTGAACAACACATAAAATGCTACTGTACTACAAATATGTACAAGTACATAATACATACAAATACAAGATTGCTAAAATGTTAAATGTCGAAAGAAAGCATTGAAAATGATTTCAAACCATGTTTCCCAGAAAATAAAATTAATTAAAAATAACTTTTAATTCACAATGAGCAAACTTAGGTTAACGAATCTGGATATCCTGGCTATAGAGCAAGATATTACTTTAATTTTATTTTATTAAATTAAATTTTGTGCTAGTTGACATTTGCAAACATCAAAAAAGGTTCGTGTACTTACTTTTTTACACGAAATGTCATTGATTTAGGTGTGTTCAGAAGCAATTTATTAAGAAAATTCTTTTTGTATGATACTAGTTAGAAAATGTTTAAAATTAAGAATGAGTTAGAAAACTAATATAAAGTTAGCAAATTGTTAAATAGTATCATACTAATACCTTAACAATAGGCTGTTTAAAATTTTGCGCCAATAGCTTTATTATTTGTTAATTTTAACTTTAATAAAATCTTAGTATCATATCTCAATTAAAATTTGAAAAATCATCATTTAAACCAATTATCATACTAAAACAGTTTTAAAATCGTACTAATTCGACTTTTACGCTATTATCTATAAATCAATAACTTGGTTAGTTTTTATAGAAAAATTGTTATTTTTTAAATTAAGCATTTATAAAGAAAATTAAAAAAAAAAAAAAACATTTAAAAATATGTTTTTTTTAATTTTATACATCATTTTTTTAAATTTATCTTAAACAATAAATTAAATACTAAACTTTCGAAGTGATACAATCCCCGTCAGTAATTCAGTTTTTTATTTTTATAAACGAGCGAATCGATCAAAAAAAAAATCGCCAAAAATGTGACCCTAAAATCCGCAAATAATTTGTTGCATTTATGGAATCGGAAAGACCATTATTGACAAAAAACAGTGGAGATAATTTTTGTATAAATTTACTTCCTTTCGGGAAGAATCATGACCAATTTTCAAGAATTTTTACGATCATAAAAGAAACAGCTAACATAATGTAGCCCTTTTATAATAAAGGTGCGGATTTTCAAACGGGGTCTTGATAGACACACGAGTTCATTTGAAACACATGCCAACACCTGGTGTCCCACACTTCTCAAAAAATTATCCATTTGCTTCATGTTTATCCTTCTTTACCTGCATGGTTATCCACATTGAAAGCAAATGTTTTTCGAAGATATCGAAAATCTGCTTGAGAATCGCGCTCAAGATTGAACTTTGCAGGCGAGAATTTCATTACCATATCAGGCACCCAGCAAGGTTTTGTTGTACGGAGGATTAGGCTGGTCCAGTGGCGTAGCGTAGGGGGGGCGGGGGGTCGGTCCGCCCCGGGCGGCAGGCCTAGGGGGGCGGCAAAATGTCGCCGGTGATGTGGGTAGAGTAGAAATCATATGTTTCATGACAGATCCTTTGACAAGTCAACAAACAACAATGATGTAAATTTGAAATTTGCCGCCCTATCTGTGGTTCGTCGTTGACCGCTTTCGTGAATTCGTAGACGGTGAATAGGGCCGTAAGAGTGCATTCCGTATTGTCGCGCTGATCGCGAAACTAAAACAAAACGTTCTGAAACTCTCGCGAAACTGAAATGGAGTGTTCCGAATAGCGTTGCCAGACGTCCCGGTTTACCCGGGACATCCCGGATTTCACAGATAAATTCATCTGTCCCGCCGGGACAGCTTTTTTCCCGGGTTGGGACTTAAACTCAAAAAAATAAAGCCTAATGTACCTAAATATCTTTCAGTGATAAGGAACAATCACTACATTGCGATTTAATCTTAAGAAATTACTTTTAAAATTTCAATGAAACAAACTTAACTTAACGAAAAATTTATTTTTGTAAACTGGCATCTGTCATTGAAATTGACAAAAGAAAAATATTTCCAAATGATAAATGACAAAAAAGTCATTTAATTAGTATCTAATTAATAAAAGAATTTATTTATTTTGATCTACGCGCATTGTATGATTTTTACTTGCGACTTTTATAGATACTATAAGGCCAGTTATGCATTCGTAAAAAAATCGAACTCGAGATTTTGATCAAAGTTGGCCGATTTTCGTTAAACTTGCGATAGTTTATGGAAAATTTTTTTCCCCAATAGTTTTTTCTTTTTTTTAAAGACCAAAAATAACGGTACCCAACGATTTTTTTTCGAAATTTTATAAATATTTTTTTCTTCTCAAATTTCATTTAGTTAAAGCTAGGTAATGGTTAATGGTAATGGTACGACCGATTTTGATCATTTTTTTATGTTAAAGCTCCCCAGCAGTTTAAATATTATTGTGTATTCAAATTCTGTAATTTATATAAGAATTCTATAATTTAATAAAAAAAATTTGAAATCAAGACATTATTGACTGTACCTACCACAGAACGATTTATTCGACTTTTGAATTTCTCACTATCGCAATAACGGATTTTAATAAGGTTTTTGTAAAGAAAAGCTTCTAAAAAGTTTAAAAAACATTGCATTTCAAAACTCTAAAAAAAATATTTTTTTAAATTTTGAAAAAATCAATTGTTCTTTGAAAATTCGTTACCTCAAAAGCGGCTCAATATCTTTTTTTGTAATTTAATTTTTATTCGAACAAAATCAAAAACTTCAAATTAACCTACCAATATTTTATCTTAAATGATTTAAAAATTTTATATATAAAAGCTTATATTTTTAAGAAACCACTACAACGAAGCATAATTTTGTTCTTGCATTGATCAATATTTGTTTGAATCACATGGAATCCTGTGTTTAGGTAGTTGGAGCTTGTTTTAGGAATTGTCTTAGTCATTTAAAAAATTAATTTTTCTCTAATAACATTAATTTTTAAAATTCTTGGTCTTTTACGTAACAGAAAGTTCGTGCGACCCAGTCGTGCATTTTATTTATTTTTTCCCGGGCAATATGATTAAATCCCGGGATTTTTCATTATTTATAAAAATCTGGTAACCCTAGTTCCGAAACATATGATATGCATATACGAGATATGATAAGATAACTAGAATTCGACGGAAACGTTATTCTAGTCTCAGCCAGCTCAATGTTTTTGCTCCCTCCCGCATCACAGCAAGTTATTTCGATTGTGTTGTTTATAGTTTAAATGCTGTTGAATCTTCTAAAACTAAGCACTTAGTACTTCACTCAACCTTTGAACTAGTTTTTGAAAATGAAAAGAGTTAAAGGAAGCGGCGCGGAATACCGCAAGAAAAAGGCTAAGAAAGAAGCAGACGCGAAGACGCGAAATATTTCAGTTCTAGTTTAAGTTTCAGTTTCCAATGTAATTAAGATTCCTCCATCTACAATCGTGAGTGGCCTAGAATTGTCCTCTGGCCAATATTCATGGGAATGCATAACTTATTTTATGGGCAGAAGAAGAAGACGTGCCTGCCGTCGAAGTTGGGAGTCGTTCTGGTCCCACCACAGAGCAGGATCAAGACGAAGTCGACTCACCAGAAGTATCTCAAGGATCTAGTCACAAGCCTGCAGAAAAAGTGAACCTCGTGAAGCTGTAAAGACCCTTAAAAATAAGTTTGTGGAAGTTCTTGAGGTACTGGAAGAATTGACGGATCGGTAGCCAGTCTTTTTCTGACAGTCATGCAGTCATTCAACTTCCTCACTTTTCTTAGCTTTTGAGCTGCAGAGCTACCTGAAGAAGATGACGCACAGATTTACCTGCAGCAATGTGGACTGAAAGTGGATAAGTGTGCTCAGAAACTCTGCGTTTTAAAAGCTCTCCTGGTGGAGAGCAGAGACCGTTTCGTCCAAGCCGCAATCGACTTTTCTAAGACTTTTTGGAAAAAACTCGGAATCGATCTCAAAACGAGTACAATTCGCAAGAAAAAACGCATGCATGGAGATGAATCCGCAGATGCAGCTTTGTCTCACGAGCCTCATTCGTAAGGCTCGTAAAATCCGTTTATGAAACCGCTAATTCTATTTTACTTTCAATAAAAGATACTTCATTGCCTGTGAAATGATGTCTCGAAATTTAATTTTAATTTAGTATTGAATGGGGGCGGCAAAATGGGTCTCCCGCCCCGGGCGCCGAGATGGTACGCTACGCCACTGGGCTGGTCTAAGACAAAAGTTAGATCACCCTATGTGATATATGTATATGGAGGGCTCACAGCTGTACCGAACCAAGTCATAAAAGAAAAAATCCAAAACTATCGCCAAAATTTCCGCAAAACTGACCTCTATTTAATGTTGTAATGAATTCATTACAGCTCTAAATAGAGCTATCTAGCTCTAAATGAACTATGTAGTTCATTACAGCTCTAAATAGAGGTCAATTTTGGCGTTAGTTTTGGATTTTTTTAATGACTTGATTCGGTACAGCTGTGAGCCCTCCATATATTCCTCACGCTTTCCGAAAGTGCAAAACAAATTCAAACATATGTATTTATCAAACATTGATTTTTGCATTTTCATTTTTCAACGTTCATATCTTGAAAACGGAATTGTTTTGAATTTTCTGAAATTCTTACGACCATCATAAATAATATCAAAATATTTACAATGCAATCTTAAAAAATTCAATACTCATACAAAATGCGTATGTGTGACTTCTTTTCTTTTAGAATATGATCGCAATTTTATGAAATACAACGGCTTTTTCTTTATGACTCATGATTGTATCGTATGAATCCGATTTTTTGAATACTTACTCAAAATTAAATTCAAACTGTTGCTAAGATTATTGAACTAAAAAAAAAAAAAACTGTTTCAGACTAAGAAAATGTTTTTATTTTCTTTTATTTGCAATTCCATCAGTATCGATGCACTTTCCTGTCGCCAGTCGACGAGACGACCAGACCACCAGTGTACCTTTTGTGAATGCTTTTCATTTTGAATTCTTAAAACTTTCAAAGCACACTCTGAACAAAAAAAAAAACTGTACACACTCGATCAAGATGGTTGACACTTGAAAATGTAAACTTTTCAAAACGAACCCTTTCCCCTGTATCAAAATATAAGTAGAGTATTCACAAACTTACAAGTGTGTACCTACTTGAACATTTTAATCCCCCAAATCGATTTCAGAAGCAACCAACCCTTGCAAGCAATAATTCACTTCATCCCATGTCCAGAATCCGACTTAGAGGTAAACTTTCCCAAATTGCACAAGCATATCGATTTCTTAAGAAAATCTCCGGATACCAAGAATGTTGGTATTTTCATAGAAACCTTGATTCAGGTTCCCGTAGCCATCACCACTACCACCACCACCACCGCCATTGGCACCGCATCTGAATATCTAGTTGAACAAGAACAACAAAAATACTCCCAGCAAATATACGATCAATTTACATGGTATTTGTATGACATTGAGATGTTAACGCAACAATTTATCGTTTACCAAACTGACTTTGTTGAAATTAATGATGCCGAATTGCCAAGTCAGGAAGAGCTATTATGGTCCAAGTTTGTTCAAATGGAGATGGAGACGAACAAGGATAGCAATGATGATGATACACCAGCTGTGGGTGTGTTCTTGGATAATTTATTTAGTGCAATTGAAAACCGCGCCAACTTGGAGCGAAAGAATTCATCCCGCTGCCATCTTAGTCCGTTTCTCGAGAACGATTACGGCAAAATTATCGTGGAGGAAGCTAATGAATTACTTCGATCGGCTGTAGCTAATCAATTAAATTTGATGACTTATTGGAAGCTAGTGAATATGGTTGTTAATTTGGCAACGAGTTGTGTGTGTCGAAAACA
Source organism: Chrysotoxum bicinctum (assembly GCA_911387755.1). NCBI lineage: Eukaryota > Metazoa > Arthropoda > Insecta > Diptera > Syrphidae > Chrysotoxum > Chrysotoxum bicinctum. Next base: position 30,468,434 of record OU426990.1, read on the forward strand.
TACAGAAGAAGTTGAACTGCCTGAATTCTACGAACTTCTGTCATGGGAAGCTTTTGTTCAGAGGCTTGATACCAAATCAAAAATGTTTGACGAATGTTGTCACATCGATCTGAAAGAAGAGTGCGAACTTTTTGTTTTTCGAAGATTTTTCAATAAAGTTGTTGAAGTGAGAGAAAAATTCCAACTACCGACGAGGCTATGCCTCCGAGATTTCTGTAGCTACATCGCTCCTGATTTAGCTAATATTCTCAGAAACTTTGAGGCGCAAAACAATAGAAAAACTTCCCATCAAGATTTCAATAGAAGTCCCAAGTTTTCTGGCTTAGTTTTCAACGATTCTTTACAAGAACTGACCGTTATTGAAAAGACATTTCGATTTGAAGATGGATTTATATCTAGTTCTGTTGAAAATTGGTCTAATGAAGATCCGATGGTTTCAGTTAAAATGCAGATATATGATGCCTTCGTTTGTGTATATCCCTGGAAAAACCTTGACTCAAATTCATCAAAGATCAGAATCGCAACTAAGAACAATATACGTTGCAATATCGGAATATATCAAGACCAACTTTATCCGAAGATATTAATTCAATGGCCTAATGGTTGTCAAGTTCAATACATCCATGAAGACAGCTTCGAGGCTGTTGAGCAAAGCTATCCGTCAAAAGATCAGTCTGAATTGAAACGTCTTTATACTTCGGAAGGGTTTGTCATCCGATATTTGGAAAGTGAAAGAATAGAAGTCCTAACTCCAAACGGAATTGTTTATATGCTCTATGTCGTCGATAATGCTTCCTACACAGATTTAAATTTTGAAAATTCCAGTCAAGAGGAAGTTCATAAAGATGTATCAAATGAAATTGATTTTGTCCGAAATCTACAAAAGTATGGTATATACTGTGAAAGATTTGAAGTCACCTTAGCTGATGGCAGGAAACTTAGATTATGCACCAGTGAAAATATTGTAAGAGATGTTTTTGGGCATCAGGAAAATTTTTTTTTAATTTTATAATTTTCAGCTAGAAGAAATGGATCATTTCATGGTTTATGAATGGATTGATTATTGTGAGGACAAGAAATTTCTAGATCGCGATGATGGTGTTAAAATGGTATGGAGCAGAGAATATTTAAGATGTTACTATCCTTGTGGAACAATCATAACAACGGTGGTTGTTGAAGATTTTATAAGAACTAATTTTGGTAAGTGGAAATAGGTATAGCAATATAGCAACTTTGAAAATTCCTAAGCTCTAGTAACCATCCGACAATGATAGAACGAACGAAAAAGCCTGAATGTTTCTTGCAGGAGCAGCAGCAAAGCGACATTGGGCACATCACATATACACCAGCGATTGCTACTCCTGCGATGAATACGAGCGTCATTGAGTTGATGGGAACATTTCTCTCCAAGTTTGGTAAAATCTTCCTTAGGAAAGAAAGAGCCCCTTCGACTTATTCAGCAATCCTAACCAAACAAACGGATATATTGGTACATACACCAACCACTAACCTAACAAACTCATCTACTAGACGTTGACGTTGCAAGGAGCCGCATGCTCCAACGGGTCTGGTGGAGGTATGTTTTTTCAAGTTGGGGTAAAGGAAAGGATCGCGCGGTGATTATATGACGACCGATATTTCTTCAATGACTTAGAAGTACCATTTGACACTTCAGGCTATAGCTTACGGAAACTCATCAACACCCTTAACGGGCTTAAATGACATAGGATTATCATAGGTTTCAATACATGGGAGTCACAATCCCTAGGGTTTCACAATGGATCTATATTGATTTAAGTGTGATCGTAACAAGATCCACTAACCTAACATAACCTTTACCAGAAATCTAAACAATGGTGTTTTGAAACCATAACTGGGAGACCTATAGGTGACATCGAACGGATAAGAAGTTCTCTAGCACTGCTACGATTAGACATTATTGGACTTTGGCGTCCTACCTCGAGGATCGCTTCTTCTTAATAAAATGATCGAAGCTCATGATCATTTCCAACAATTGGTTTAAAATCCTAACTGATTTGATTTTAAGATCAATCTTTCTCATGTTGCTTTGGCCAGAAATGGGCACTTTCAATCCGTTTTTGACCCGGTTCAAACCTTTAAGATAAATGGATCACTGTTAAGGGCTGGGCTGTAATTTTAATGAAACTGTTTTGTCTAAAGCTCTATGTGATGGATATAGTGATTCAAAAATCGGACCGGCAATGGTCCAAAGCAAATCCTAGAAAAAGCTTATTCGATTAGTTGTTTTGTAATAACGTTTTCCTTTGGTCGTCCGGAAACATTCTGAATGCTTCAGAATTCGGACATTTGGCACTAAAAAGAAGAGAAAATGATTCCGGATTTGAAGGTAGGCTCAAATATAGAAGGAAGCACACATACGCATACTTTAAACATAAAAATTCTGAAATGTCATTTTGTTATGGAAAACCCAAACACTTCATCTTTTTCTTTTCATCTATCTTCATCATCGTCATCGATGATAATGATGAATTCGTTGTGGAATATTTACTTAAGGAGTTTATTCAAAGTTAAACTTCCTAGAAATTATTGAGGAATATTCCTCACGCCCGCCATCTGCATTTGACGTTTCACAAATACAATGAAACGGAAACTTCAGAATCAAAAATAGTGTTGCAACTTGTTCGTTTGTCATTACAGATCGGAGAGTTCTGGAAGGTTATTCCAGATTGTCAAATGATAACGGTAAAAGTGATTGGAATTCAGTAAGCCATCCGTTTTTTTTTCAATGTTATTAAGAGAAAGGAAGGTAATTTTTAGAGTGGTTTTCAGCACTATTATGGCCTTTTATCGTATTCGAAGTCTTGAATAATACTTTTTCTAAATTTTGTTTCAGAATGTGAAACTAATATAATGAATAAAATTTTCGAAAATACCAACCCAACGTTCGTTGCGAAGGTAAGTTTGTTGCTCCTTAAAAATAAAATAAAGAGCAAAGTAAATCATTTTCTGTAAAATATATCAAGCATGAATAAACATGACTTAAACAATTTTAACCAACTTCTAGGGTGCGAACAAAGCCAAAAGACAGGATTCCTATGTCACATATAATCTGAACTATTTAATGCAGCATAAAAACTACGCGACTGTTGAAGTCTGTGGCAAAGATAAAATAGAAATCCATTCTCCGGACGGATTCAAGCTCATTCTCAGGAAAAACGACGACAACCATCCTGACGTCGTCGTCGTCATCCTGATTGACATTGGAGAAGAACTTTCCTTTCGTATTGCTGCAGGCGTGTGCACCATTCTTTCAGGCGTCTCCATTCCAGAGAAGAGGTTAGTTCTATACCTTCTTTCTTGTTCCTGATATAAATACACCCACAATGCACAGCATTTTCATCATGCATATAAAATCTCCCATTAAAAAATGTATACACATAGAAAACAAAATAATAAAAAAAAGTCCACAGGAATGCGTGAACATTTTACGGAACCATAAAATTATGTGCAAATGAGAAGATGATGATAAGTTCTGTTAAAGCGCTCATTCCACTTGGTATGGCACATCCTTTGGCATTGTCTGACATTAGAATACCCATAACGTGTATCCATAGTTGGCTTTATTATTTTTACGATAGTTATAGGATTAGAAAACGCACACTTCAACCATTGTGTTTCCTCGATTTTGTCATTATTATGCAAATGGAAATGTTATCAAGTAGAAAATTGCACAAGCATGAATAATTCCCGTTCCCATCCAAATAGCTAGTTCTCATCCCCATTCAGGGAATAGTAGATAAGATACATTGGGGATAGGTACCTAGGGATGAAAGGTAATGTTAATCTGTAGAGAGAGAAATTGTAAAGGTTTTGTGCATGAATTTAAGATGTTAATTGCTTAGTTTGATTGCAAACATTACTTCTGAACAAGTTCGATTAGAATTTTATCTAATAGATCACTGTACGATTACCTTACTGAAGCTTAAAGTGAAGCTTTTACAAACACGATTGTCGGACAAGTTTTTTAGGTTGTATTTTTGATGAAGTTTACCTATTCCCAACCTTGGATTGCTTGTGAAGCCATCTAAGCCCAGACCTATGACGCTTTTAACATGAAGTTTTTTTTTTTTTAAATATTTTTTGAGACGAGATTAGAGATATCAATTAATAACAGTTAAAATAATTTAAATCTATTAAAATTATTAGTACATATATTAACAACCAATAACCATGTTATATTTATCATTAGCCCTCTCAAGCTTAGAGAACGAAAAGGAACTCGATTTTGTCTCAACCGACTTAAGTAAGGCTTTGGACGAAATTTCACGCCAATTTTCAAGTAGTCCAAAAAAAATGTTATTGAATCTCTTTGACGATCTGCCTTCTACAGTCTCTAAGCTACCTTTCGGGATTGCAAAGCCAGGATCCAAAATCGTTTCCTATGACATTCTCGTCGTGGTCTGTCTTAGAATGAAAGAAAAATTTGGCCACATAAAGCATTCTTCATTCGCATAGTGTGGATTAAGAAATAATCTCTGAATTTAACTGATGGGCATTCTTTGAAATCTTAGTCTTAGGTTATATTGTCTTAGGGGAAGAATACAACTGGCTATTTTACTAAAAGCTATATTTTGAATTTAACTGGATCAAGATGACAGGACAAGATGACGTTTAGATTATTTTAAACTTTGATGTTTGATAAACTCTGTGGAAAAATAATTCCTCCAACTATGGTCTTAAAAAGTCCTTGAATCCAGATAATAATTCAGGAAATAAAGTCTATTTAAGGATCTGTAAATATGTCCATCATTTGAAAAATAAATAAAATGCACGACTGGATCGCACGAACTTGCTCTTATGTAAAAGTACTTTGGAATTTAAGATACATTTTATAAATATAAAACATGAATTTAAAATGAAATTGATTTCTAGAAAAGTATGAATTTATGCAAACAAACTTTAAAAAATCGTTTTATTATAAAATAAATTTTTTATATAAGAAATTTCTTTAAAATTTTTCAAAAAAAAAATGTGGGATGCAAATTTTAAGTATTTAATAATATTGGTTTTAGGAAATAATTTCAAAAAATAATCGTTCATAGGTTTTGAAGATATTGATTTTTCAAAAAAAAAAAATTTTTACAAAAAAACCCAACAAACAATTTTTCGAATATTTTTATATACAATATTATTTTAAACTTAGGGGGACTCCTGCTGAAAATTTTTGGTTAAAATCGTTAGAGCCGTTAATGAGAAAGTCGAAAATCAAAAAAACGGTTCTATGACAGGTACCGTTAATAACATTTTGCCCCAAATTTTTTTTTTATCAAAATGTAGTCCATGTCCATAATATCACACCTAATTTTTTTTATCAAAATCGTTAGAGCCGTTTTCGAGATAAATAAGATTTTGCATTACGGGTGTATGGGGGGTACCGTTAGTTTTAGAGCTAAAAAAAAAATTTCAATTTCCCCTCTAGGGAATCACCGAAGACCCATAACTACCGAGTTTGAAGAAAATAGGTCCAGTGGCTTAGGCTCTAGATCGAGGTACAGACATACAGACAGACAGACAGACAGACAGACAGACAGACAGACGGAATTGTCGGACCCACTTTTTTCGTCTTCGCTATCATCGTAATGTCAACTTTGATCAAAATCTCGAGTTCGATTTTTTTTCCAAATGCAGAACTTGCCCTATAGTACCTATATCGCAAGTAAAAACAGCCATCTATCGGCTTGAATAAGAACTATTTTCTTTAAAATGAAATACATTGTAGCTGCGGTCAAAATAATAGTAGTGGACCTTTTGACACAACAAAAACTAAAATAATTTAATTTACTTATTTTGTAGAAATAAATAGTCATCTGACTTTCAAATTAATGGCGCAAAATTTTAATTGAATTAGTGCGATGCTAAAGCTGTTTTAGTATGATACTAGAATAAAACAACGAATTTGCAAATATTAATCGAATATAGCATCATATTTTCTCTATCCGTTTATTAAAGTTAAAATCATCGAATACCTACTTTATTTTTTTAGTATTGTGCTAGCTTCATATGACTCTTTGACATTTGCAAACATCAAAAAAGGTTACTGTACTTACTTTTTTACACGAAACGTCATTGTTTTAGTTGTGTTCAGAAGCAATTTATTAAGAAAATTCTTTTAGTACGATACTAGTTAGAAAATGTTTAAAATTAAGAATGAGTTAGTAAACAACTATAAAGTTAGAAAATTGTTAAGTAGTATCATACTAATACCTTAAAATAGGCTGTTTAAAATTTTGCGCCATTGTTTTTAGGCTTTTAATTTCAGAAAAAAATCATTTTCAAATTCAATAAATTAGTTGATAATTTCAAATCTATCCAAGTCATATAGAAAAACAGCGGTCAAAAGAAAAATAGATAGGGCATTCAAAATCCGCCTTTAAATATCACATAATATGAACCTCCAAGAGATCTATATACATAGCTTTTCAAAGGGCTGTGTTAATAGTTGGCTAACAACTAGCAACATACTTCTTGACATCGCACCAAAGATTTTCTATATGGTTGAGGTCTGGGGACTGCGCAGGCCACTCCGTGACATTAACCCTCTTTTCTTGGAACCACTTCTTTGCATGTTTGCTTGTATGCTTTGGGTCGTTGTCTTGTTGAAGGACCCATTTCAGTATCATTTCGTCTTCAGCATAGGGGAACATAACTTCCTCCATGATCCTCACATAAAGATGCTGATCCATAATGCCTTCAATCCGGTATAATATGGGGCCCACACCAGAGAAGGAAAAACATACCCAAACTATTATATTGGATCCTCCATGTTTTATTTTTTTGTCTGTGAAGCGTGGATTATATTCAGTGTTTGAAGAACTTCTAATATATTATCGAGATCCCTTTCCACCTTTTAATACAATCTTGGACTCGTCTGACCACAGAATACCTATTCCTCCAAAAAAACATGAAAATTCAGACACTTGCCAATGATTTTATTTACACTACTATTATTTTGACCGCAACTGTATATCGAAATAGTAAACTTACTTTCCTGTTGTTTTGTTATTGCCTTTTATAAAATTTCTTTAAATTTATTACTTCGTCTAAAAGTATTTATCCATAATTTCATAACTAAAAGATATTAACCATACATTTTTGACATATTTTAGAAAAAATACATATTTTAATACTGGTTTTGATTTGAACTTTGTTTCAGAAAAATTGAGCTGAAGCTGAACTTATTTTCCGATGCAACAAATATTCTTTCATTTCAAAATCAAAAAGCTTTCGTTAACCTAGATTCAAAGGGAGAAATGAAACTTAATGAAATCAATCCTGGTCTGTTACCATACGAAGACACGATATATTTTTTAGCCAAACAAAATTTATTCGGTAAGTTTTAAACCAAAATTGAGTCAAAAGAAATAAGGTCTGGTTGAGATTTAATTTATCAAAGACTGATCAAACGCTCGAAATTGATTTCATGACTAATTCAAATATTCTATATTCCGAATTTATTTCCAAAATTCAAAGTGAACTTTAGGTGAATCCGCATAATTTTTGGAAATATATTAACAATAAACGTAAATTTGACAGTTTCTCAGCACGTATGAATTATAATAATTTTTTGAGTCATCATCCAGAGACAATATCTATTATTTTAAATGCGCCTTTGAGGACTTTTCCTAAACAAGTACTTCTTCAAGGGAAGGGGAACACTCTTCCAATTGTCGACAATACACATCTTAATATAACAAACTTTACAATTTCTGAAGCTTCTATAAATGATAGCATTTTAATTTGATGAATGACTCAGTCTTGGCCCGGATGGTGATCCGTCATTTGTGTTGAAAAATGTTCATCTTACCTGTCTTATCCACTATTTGTTTTTTTCAATGAGTCTCTAAATTGTTCAAAATCTTCTTCTCTTTGGAAATATTTGTACCTAACGCCAATCCATGAAAAAGGCCCCAAGAATTTAATAAAAAAAAACTATCTTCCTATTGTAAAACTATCTGCTATTCCTTAACTGTACGAATCTCTTGTCTGTGACTTTGTTTTAATTGTTCTTCTGTTATGTGAAAATCAACATGGTTTTGTAAAGGAAAAATCCACAGTCAATAATTTATTACTATTCTCCACTTTTTGTTTAAATATTTTTGAAAATCACTCGCAACTAGATCGTATCCTTACAGACTTTGGTAAAGCTTTTTTACAAGTTAAGTCATAAAATATGTACTTTTTAATAATTTAAAAAAAAACTGGGACTTAGTGATCGTTTTGTTTTGTAGATATCTACATTCCTTAAAGATAGAGATGTTATGAAGTCATTTTAAAAAAATAATAGCTCATATCAATTTAAAGTTAATTTTGGTATACCTCAGGGGAGTCATCTTGGACCTTTGTTGTTTCTTTTATTTGTAAATGATCTTCGTTCTATGTTACAACATTCAATGGCATTAATTTATGCAGATGACGTAAAAGTATTTCGATTAATAAACTCCATTGTGGACTGTGAGCAACTGCAAGTAGATCTTCACAAATTTTTTGACTGGGTGCAATAATAACCCTTTGTTTTTAAAAGTTGACAAGTGTAAGACAATATATTTTACATAAAAACTTTTTTAATTCATATGTGTTTATCTATTAAATTCGCATTTGTGTAGTGTATATAGCTTTTCTGATCTGGGAATCTTATTAAACTCAAAAGAAAATTCTTAAATACGGATGTGTTATATGGGCGCCTTTCTATTTGGAGAAGATTTTTAAGATGTTATCTTTCTTATTTTCCCTGGTCAGATAGAGTTCTTTCTTTTACCTCCATATACTCAAAGATTTCAGTTATTAAACCTCCGATCACTTTCTATTCAAAGGGAGTATTTGCCGATCTGTTTCGTTACTCGATGAATGAATCTTTGTCGATTAAATTTCAATAATTCGTTCTAGTTTAGGAAAAAATTTGCCTGTTTACATTATTTTTAGCAGATCAAGCAATGGTACTAACAGTCCGCTAAATCAGCTAATTGGCATTTTTAACAAATTCTCTAATCTCACTGCTTCTACAAATAACAATCTCAAAACTAAAAGCTTTAAGTAATTTTTTTTTGCTGTCAATCTAAAAAGCTTCATACATTTCGTCGCCTGAGTTCTATCTTGTTCAAAAGACCATTTTTGGCGAAATTGAGTTAGAAATGCAGTTTTTATAAATCGAACATGCTCTTTCGAATGGCGTACTCCATTTTTTTCTATCTCTTTTAGTTTTTAAGTTATGAAGAACTATTTTGTTCAATAAACCACTTTATTAAATATTTTGAGTGTTTTTTTTATTCAATCAACCACTGCTTTTTGTTTTTATATGAAATTGAACAATTTTATATTAACTTTAAAAAAAACTACCATGTATTTCTTTGTTGTTCAATATCCATATCTAATCCATTTAGTTTTGTATGTTATTGAACAAAATCCTATTAAAAAAGTTATGCGGACGGAAAACCGCATTTTTGTTCAATATCACTGCACTGTAATGTACCACACAAAATTAATACTGATATAACATTGGAAGCTGTAAGCACAATGTGATGTAAGCGAAAAGTTGGAGCGTAATCTTCAAACGCTTTTAAGGTATTTTGAGAAACCCTTTTATCTTTAGACAGTTTTTGAATACAATATTTGTCGCTTACAGTATGATAAATCCAGCTCATCCAGGATCTGGTATTTCAGAATTCTATGATTCAGAATTCTGATATATCTCCTTTATCTGAAGAAGTCATTTCAGTACCTTCATTCGAAAATGTAGTACCAGCAGAAGGTTCCGTTTCATCTAAACAAACTACATGCTTTACACCAAAGAGAAGCCCTGGATCGAGTAAAAAAAAATCGAAAACCATTTTTGTGGAAACAAAATATACAAAAACGGATGGGTCAAGGTGGTAAGCAATATTCAAATGACATCCGCTTGCAACGTTAGTTGCAGTCATAATTGTTTCACCAAATTTTCTTATGATGAAGGTGTGAAAATATTTGATTCATTTTGGACATTCAATTTTTAGTTGCACAACTGTTTGGTTGTTTATAGAAAACATATACAGTCGACTCCCTCTAAGTCGAACTCCCTCTAAGTCGAAGTTCCCTCTAACTCGAACTTTTTAGCCGTATTTTTGCATTCCCCTCAATTTTCCATACAAAAACTATCCTCTAAGTCGAACTCCCTCTAAGTCGAAGTTCCCTCTAACTCGAACACATTCTCTTGATTATTGACCTATTTTCTTTCCCTCTAAGTCGAATTTTTTTCTTTTGCCGACAAAAAAATCAAAAAAAATCTCACAAATCGCAACTCGTTGTTTGTAATTCTTATTAAAAGCACAGACTCAAACTCTTTGAATCTCTATGTTGCATCGCCTGCGCCTCACCGTCATGTCAGTGTGCTGCGCTGCTATACCTGCAATTTACAATATTATCAAACGCAAAAATCTCTTCCTAAAAAGATATTCATAAAAAAAATTGCAAGGCAATAAAAAAGGCATTTGTTGGTGGGATCCATTCCATTCCAACTTCAAAACATTTTGTGCTTTATTTGAAAGCAGTAAAACAACAGATCTCAGAGGTCGTCGTCCTCATTGTTTCAATAAAATTAAAACTTTGCCGGTGAACTATGTAAGTATGTAGCAAACCATCGTTCTTGGATGACATCAGACCTTTTCACAAGTTGGCTTTTGAAACTTGATTCTAAATTTGGAAGATCAAAGCACAAAGTATTATTCATTATCGATAACTGCCCAGCTCACCAAAACAAGTTAAGGATAAATTAAAATTTATAAAGCTTCCCCCCAATATGACCTTAATAGTTCAGCCAATGGACATGGGTATAATACAAAATTTGAAAGTACACTATAATCACCGCCTTCTCACCAAGATCTTAAGGGTTTGGGAAACCAAAAAAGAGCAATATAAAATATCACTTCTCGACTGTGTGCGCGAAATCCTAAAGGCATGGGGACGTTACTCCATTGACAATTGAAAATTGTTTCAAAAAGGCCGAATTTAAGTCTGAGACGCGGGATGACGAAGATGATATTCCACTTAACTTACTTAGATGTAACAAGGAAGACACCCAAGAAATCGAGATAATCTGGAAAGGCTAACAGAAGCTCATTATAATGTTGAAGGCGTACATTGGAAGGACTATGTTGAAGTCGATGACGGCATCGTAGCCACTGAAATACCTGATAACGAGTCAATCTTGGAAGCAGATGCTGATGATACTAATGAAGGTGAAAATGGAGCTGAAGAAGAAGATGAAGCTTAAATAATAGACTTTGAAATACCAGAGAAAAATTAAATTGAAAATGCAATTGGTACATTGCAATCTGGAATTGAAATGAAAGAAGAAATTCAAAATTATTGCTTTTTAAAACAGAATATTTTTTTTAAAAAGCCGATCACTGATGACAGGCAACTGTGATCTCTAAAATAACAATATTTTTTTATAATACATAATTATAGATTAATTTTTTTTTTTTTTTTTTTTTTTGCGTAGGAAGGTGAGAAATCTTCAGGAGGACACTATAAGCCCGATGCTTATAGTAGTGTCAGATTTTTACTGACTAAAAAAACACCTCCCTTATCTTCTATAGAGATACTACAACTAAGTCGAGCTTAACAAGTAGTCTTGGCAGCAGTTTCGTTCGCATTTTGTCAGGAAGCTCCCCAACGGGAGGACCTGAAAGTTCCACAAGATTCGAGTGGAGAAATTAATTTTGTTGCGCTAGATCAAGAGGTCTTGTTCGGTGCAATCGCCGAAAAACGTTCGTCTCGCTAAGCGATTGTCGGATTTCGTTGTTTCTATGATCTCTAAGTCGTGATCTTAGTTCTGTGGCAAATTTTTTAATTTCGTTTTCTACACTTTCTATATTTAAGTCTCTATGTAAGTTGCTATTTCTTACATACCATGGAGCATTAACTATTGTCTTAAGTACTTTGTTTTGGTATGTTTGTAAAATTTGTATATTTCTTTCGTTGGTACAACCCCAAAGTTGTATACCGTACGTCCAAACTGGTTTCAGTACTTGCTTATAAATAAGCAGCTTGTTATACACGCTTAGATTGGAATATCTTCCAATAAGCCATGTCAATTCGCGGAGTTTATTTTCGAGTTCATCGCGTTTCTTTTTAACATGAGCCTTCCATTTAAGTTTCGCGTCTAGAGTCATACCTAGATACTTTGCTTCATTTGTATATGGAATTTGCATGGAATTAATATAGATGGGTAAGGTGTTTACGTTTTTATACGTAAAATTTATGTGCGTGGATTTCGCTTCGTTAAGTTCAATTCGCCATTTCCTTGTCCAATCTGAAATGCTATTTAAAGCCATTTGAAGCTTAGAGGTCGCCGTTTCTATTGAATCTGATATTGCGAGTACGGCTGTATCATCTGCAAAAGTGGCTAAAGTTGTACCTTCTGTTTGGGGTATATCGCGAGTATAGAGAACAAATAGAATCGGTCCAAGGACGCTACCCTGGGGCACGCCAGCGTTAATTTCCTTAAACTCAGAATACTCCGTTCCTTGCTTAACTCGAAAGATTCTACTTTCTAGGTACGATTCAAGAAGGTTATATATTTGCTCTGGAAAGACTTTTAATTTATATCTAAGCCCGTCATGCCAGACTTTGTCGAAAGCTTGGGAAACATCAAGAAATGCAGTTGAGCAAATCTTCTTTTCTTCAAATGCTTTTTCAATTTCACAAGTTATCCGAAAAACCTGATCGATTGTCGAGTGTTTTTTCCGGAAACCGAATTGGTGTTCGGGGATTAAACGTTTATCTGCAATGAATGGTAACAGTCGTTTAAGAAGCAATTTTTCAAATATTTTAGATGTTGTAGGCAAGAGAGAAATTGGTCTGTACGATTTTTTCTCATTCGGTGGCTTACCCGGTTTGGGGATCATTATAACTTCGGCGACTTTCCACTGCGAAGGTACGTACGCAAGTCTTAAAGCAGCGTTAATGAGCTGTAAAAGCTTAACCATTGCTTTTTTAGGCAACTCTTTGAGGACACGACTGTTAATAAGGTCGTAACCAGGAGCTTTATTATTTTTCTGCCGTTTTATTTCCTGGACAAGTTCAGTCAAAGTGATGTTTCTTATAGATAAACTGTCCGGCCTTGGTTGAAACTCTCCTTCATTTGTCGGAAACTCTTGACCATCGAATGGTTTGAACGTTTCCTCGAGGTACTCAGCAAATAAATCCGCCTTTTCCTGATCAGTTTTTGCCCATTCAGAATTATTTTTTCGAATCGGTGCCGACATTTTTTGAGGCTTTTTAATACCTTTTAACGTCTTCCAAAGAGAATAATTCGTTTTTTTGTCTGCTGTGAGGCTTTCAAGATAGGAAGAATTCTTTCTGTTTTTAAAATCTCGTAACAAGTTTTTGATTTTGTTTGTTAAAAAGTTGACTACACATTTATGCTGAGGAGCACGTGAGTGCTGCCATGTTTTTCGAGCTTTTCGTTTTTCGCGAATCAATTCTTTTATATCTGCTGGAATTTTTTCTTCGTATTGCCTTGACTTTTTACTACAGACCGGTGTATTATCCCAAGCTGCTTTTTGGATAATATTTATAAATTTGTCGGTTTCATCTTCTAACTCAAACGGAGTTTGCAGGGAGACGTTCAGTATAATACTGTTTTCGCAATCTTCTTTGAATTTGTCCCAATTTGTGTTATTATTTGTTAAAGACAGGGGCTTTTCTTTTTCGATTACGTTACTGCTTATTGTTAGGATTACGGCCGAGTGATCCGTAGAAAAATCGACGTTATCATCTACTTTCACATATTTTCTGTTAATTCCTCTTGCAATGAAAAAGTCGACAAGGTCGGGAGTTTTTGCTGAATCGGTTGGCCAATACGTTGGTTTTCCTGAAGAGAAAAATTCGACCTTACATTCAGTACCCGCTTTGTAGAGTTGTCTACCCTTCGTCGAGATGCATCGTGATCCCCAAAATGTATGTTTTGAATTGAAGTCGCCGCCAATAATAAATGTTGGACCTAATGCATTGAAGAGTTCTTTAAACTCCTGTTTGTCTATCTTGGACCGAGGAGGACAGTAAATAGACGCAATGTTAAAAAGAACGTGTCTAACTTTTAAAATAATAGAAGTTACTTGCATTGCATCGAGCTCGATATTCATCTCAAACGAATGATTGATATTTTCTCTGATAAATACGGAAGAACCACCTCTTGCTCTTTCGGATGGATGACATGCGTGGTAAGCCGAATAACCTTTGATACTTAAATTCGAGTCTTTTTTCAAATGAGTTTCAGAGATCAAACAAATATCTATTTTTTCATTAAGAAGAACTGTTTCTAGTTCTTCAATTTTTGGAGTAAGTCCGTTCGCGTTCCATGTTATTATTTTGAGTTTTTCTGACGACTGATCCATGTTTACAATAAATTTGGTGTTTTAAGAGCCGCCGACTCAAATTTGTCCAGTTTCTCAAAAATAATTGTATTAATTCTCCCTTGTTCTTCTAACCGTTCAATTATAAGGGACAACACATTTTGAACGGAGTCAGGTTTATTAATTTTAAGTTTCTCAGGCGCTGTGACTTGAGCGTACGTCTTTTTCGGTTTTATGTTCGTCTTTGTTATTTTTATGTTTTCTGAGGGTATAGTAACTTTACTATCTTTCCTGTCAGTTTTACTCGTCGCTTGAGTATTAGTATTCGTTTTTATTTTTGGATCTTCGTTTATCTTTGAGGCATTTTTTTTAGTTTTCTTGTTAAATTCTTGGCGCCTCTTTAGAATTTCTTTAGCGACCTCACAGCCACGGTAATTTGCTGGATGATTACCTTTACAATTCGCGCATATAGCCGGAGCTTCTCTTTTAAGACGGCATTCATCGGTCATATGTTTTTGCGCGCATTTTACGCAAACAGGGTCTTTCTGACAATACGCTGCAGTGTGGTTAAAACCTTGACAGCGCTTGCATTGAGGAACAAGTCGTTTGTTCTTCCGAAGAGGTTCAATTTTTACAACAATATTCATTATGGTTTTAATATTATAAACATTGTCTACATTTTCATTTTTGTCGAAACTTAGCATAAAAAGCGGAAGAGCGCGTTTAGTATAAGCGGTTTCTACTTCTTTCGACTGTGTTTTTTCGCGTTTTAAAAGATTTGTCGCTTCAAGAATCATAAATCCTTTGGTTTTTAGGTCCGAAATGATGTCTTCTTTCGAACAAGAGGGATGAAGTCCTCTAGCAACAACGCGTAAAGGTCTTTCTTCTTTAATTGAATAACTGTACCATTCAATTTTTTCGTCGCTGAGTTTTTTTGATAGCTTTCTATATGAATCAGAATCATTCACGTTAATTTTCCACGTGTTATTATGAGTCGATGTAGCTTTAAAATTTGCCTGCGCTGTTTCTCTTAGTATTGGAAGAATTTTGTTGTAATCCGCTTGACCAACGATGTTTATCGGTGGTGGGAGTTTCTCATTCGCGGAGAACTTATCTATCCTTGTACTATTTTCCTGTTTTCGCTGAATTTGAAGCTCAGGCGAATGTTGAGCTTTCCGTTTTTTACCGGGTCTTTTTTCGGTTTCCCGAGCTAGTTCATCTTCATCGGTTTCGTATTCGTGCCGTTTTGGACTAGTAGCATTTATTTTGAAGTTTTGCGAACTTTTTAATATGGTATTTTCTTCGCGAAGACTTTCGACTTCTTTTTTAAGCTCTTGGTAGAGTCTTATCATTTCATCAAGCTTCTTTTTCAATTCACAATTTTCGTGCTCACAGCTGTTTGCTTTCGCTGAGTCGCTTTTGGTGCCTTTTGGCACAACCGGTGGACTCTTTCTACCGGAAACGCTCGATACAGATGGAGGTGATCGAGTGACCTTATGCGCTTTCGCGAAAGGATTTATTAAATGCAATAAATGGCTCTCCCCAGAATCCGTAGAGCCTGCCTCCGAAGAGGATGGATTTGCCAGAGAAGCTGGCTTTCCACCTGGGGTAATCAATCTTTTTGTTTTTTCCATTGCATAATTTGTATACGTTGTTCTCAGTATACGGAGGTTGGATTTTAGTCGCCTTTTACGACAAGCATGCCTTACTTCGGGTAAATTCTTAACCCCTACCCGAAGGGGCGATAAAAGCAAGAAGCTTAGGTTTATTTATTTATTTTACTTGTTATTTAATTCAATAAATCATTAAAAAAAAAACTCTCTCTAACTCGAATTTTTCTCAAACTCCCTCTAACTCGAACTAGTTTTGATATCCCGTGAAAGTTCGACTTAGAGGGAGTCGACTGTAATTATATGTTACACAAAATAGCGAACTCATTTTAGGCAATCGTTTAGTTTGTGTCAAAACACAAACTGTTTAGTTGCTCGACCCAAGCAGTTGCGAAACTAAAAATTGAATTTGCGCGCCTAGCTTAAAAGAGTGAAAAAGCACAGTTTTATTCCAAATTTGTGATAAGATCGGAACCGAAGTGAAAGAGAGTAGCTAAAGTGATTTCAAGAAAAAAGTTTACTTTCAATGTAGACAAATACAATATCGACAATCCGGGGCCTGTTTCTCAGATCATACACATCATACATTGTATGATATTGACAGTTCTGCTGTATGATTTCTGTTTCTCAATTTTGTTGTACGATCCACTGTCATACAACAATGTATGACTGAAGATTACACTGGAAATATTGGAATGTTGTATGATTCTGTTTCTCAGAAATGTGTCATTTACATCCTACAGCAAATTTACCTATAAATGATCATACATTTAATACAGCACAAAATTCTGTTGTAAAGTGGCTGCTACATGTAACATGTAGCAACATGGTTTTCATCAGTCAATGCTGGGGAAACAAAATTTATTTGAGAAGTTCTCTGGCTCGACATTCACAAAACATGGTAGAGTCTGTAGGGCATAGAGAGAGGTAGTTTCATTGGGGTTGTCTTATGGGCTTGCATTATGCCGATTTCATGATAATGGATTCCATTTCCAAGCTAATGAAGGGTTAACAATATTTATTGCAAAGGTGACAAGGCTTCGTTGCAATTAGGTGAACGCACAATTGATCTTCCCAATTTTTCCACTAAAAATGTTTGGCAATCTAAATTTTTCAACAAAATATGGATCTTTAGGATTGAAATTAACAGGTTCTTTTATTATTTTAAGGCGTCATCTGACACGTTTATTAATTTCAACTAGTTCCAACACGTCTTCACCAAAAATTGAGATTTATATTAACCTCACACTCAAATAATAATGAAATATCAGAATCATACACATCATACAACAAAACAAATGTCATACAACACTTCCAATGAAATCTGAGAAACAGAATGATGTGTATGTTGTATACCTTTGAGTATATATAATATGGAGGGCTCGTTTCTATTCCAAATGCGTGACTATCATAGGGGGCGCTACTCAAATTTGTGTAAGACAAAGTTATTGCCGAGTGCTTCATATCACATGTGACGGAGAACTATATGCGAGGAGAAGGTAAGCACAAATCGGAGGATACGGCTGTATCCTTAACTTACAGAAAGTGAGACAACGACCCCTATCACAACTTCAAGTACTACAATGCATTAGGGATAGGAACGAGCCCTCCATATTATATATACTAAAAGGTTGTATACAAATGTTGTATGTTGTATAAAATGTATTATGTGTATGATCTGAGAAACAGGCCCCTGATCTTCTTTCAATGCATTACAAATAAAATCATAATGGCACAAAATTTTAGTTGAATTATTACGATGTTAAATCTGTTTTAGTTTGAAACTAGGTTTAAACAACGATTTTTATGAAAAAATAATAAGAAACCAATTACAATAAAACTCAGTGGCGCAAAATTTTAAACAGCCTTTTATTAAGGTATTAGTATGATAATTCTTAACGATTTGCTAACTTTAAAGTAGTTTACTAACTCATTCTTAATTCTTACAATTTTCTAACTATTATCGTGCTAAGGCAATTTTCTTAATAAATTGCACCTAAAACAATGAAATTTCGTGCAAAGAACTAAGTCCTTGTGTGGCGTTTGTAAATAGCACGATACTAAAGAAATAATATAAGTATTCGACGATTTTAGTATCATACTAAAACAGCTTTAGCATCGTACTAATTTAATTAAAATTTTGCGCCAGCTTGTTTAAAACAATGACAAAATTTAAATTAAAAATTGTATGTAAAATAAATAATGTATTTATTTGAAAAAAGAAGGGTAAAAAGTGAATTCAAAAAAATGTTTAACAAATTTTGAATTTCATTACCTACCGAGCAGCAGCAATATTTTTTCTGATTACCCATTATGTTCTAGTGCTTAACTCAAAGAATGAGTTAGAATTTTTTGTTCTATTTTCATAGTATTTTCGTAGTTTCAATGATTTAATTATTAAGTGCTTCTATTTTGTTCAATATTTAGCTTTTTTGTTCAATATCCACCAATTTAATCAACTTGTTTACAGCCCATACAACGTTGTTCAATATCCAAAATGACATCCCACTTGATTTTATTTTTTAACTATTTCAGGATTTAATAAAACCTAGATTTATAAATCATTGAATTTAATGGAGAAAAAAACTCCACAGTACTTCCTTTCAAATTTAAGTAAAAATTTTGCTTCTGAAGTTAAAAAATCGTTTTCCCAACATTTTCCAAAATGGACTTTGAACAAGATAGAACTCAGGTGACGATTTATAAATACTAGCCGACCCAGCTCTCGAAATTCGAGTGCCAATTTATTTATTATTTATATTATTGGCAGTGTTTTCAAGCAAATTTATTAAATTAAATTTTATTTTATGTAATATGCAAAGTGTTCGACAGTGCAAAAACAAAAATGACCCACAGTGTGTAAATGCGTGTCTCAAGTATATTCTGCACATTTCCGTAACTGTGGCTTTCCAACCATATAAAATTTATCGAAATCGGTTAAATACTTTTGGAGAAAAGTGTACCACAAAAAACATGTTTGCCGTTTTATTATATGATGTAATAATTAAGTTATATTTACATGAGCAAAAAATGTAATGTAAACGTTAGCATGTAACGTACCTATTGAAAATAAATAGAAGAATAAAAGGAGATTGACAAAAAGCACTCAAATCTAGTTAGCTTGCTTAAAGCGTTTTGTAAGAGTTCTTTTAAGACATTGGTTACGTAAATAATATCGTCATCGGTATAGACAATTAATCTGCATTTTTCATATAAACAACTAATTAGGTGTTAAGTTCAAATAAAAGGACATAGAACACCACCTTGTGGCGTGCATCTTCAAGGAGGAGTATCCTGCTATTCAGAACTTGATTAATTAACTCACTAGCAAACCATCTTCTACCTCCGCAGCTGACAGTGTACGTGTCGACATTTTTAAAAGCGCCCTCTATATCTAGAAAAGCATACCATAATTAAGTTTTTGTTTGGTACATTCTATCAATACACGTTTATTGCTTTTCTTTTTCATAGTCTTATTATAAACAGAAAATTTATATTGTTTTCGAAACCAATCAAAAAATCTTTAAATTAATTATATTTTTCAAGGTATCGAATTTTTATCAAAGGAAAAATATGACACTTTTATTTTGAATTGCAAGAATCAAAAATATCTGTACAATTCGCCGAATCAAACAGTTCTATTGAAATCAATTTTACCAATTGATGAACAGTTTTCGATGTTAAATCCCACAGAAGTCGACAAAGGTTTGAAACGTTTTCAACCGGCATTGTGCCATCAACCTGAATCAAAAATAAAAATATCGGATCGTGTTTTCACAGTGAGGTATATTAACAATAAAAAATGTAATTTTAAATAACTCATTGATAAAAAGGATTACTTCTTAAAGAGTAATTAACAAACTCGAAAACTATTCAATCAAAGATATTTTGATTTTTGTTGAAAATGTCAATTTTAATGAAGCAACTCTGGGACTTCAACTAAATACGTAAGTTTGGTTGTTTCTTTCCTTTTTTTTAAATATCCCAATAAAAACCTTTTCAGAGCTTTAAGCAACTTTTTCCGTGAGAAAGTGATACCGGCAAACCCCAAATGGAAAACCAAAATCAAAGAACTTCAAGATAATTTACTTTATAAGAAAAAACGAAGCCGGCTTTACTATGCAATGCTGAAAAATAATACTTTTCCAAAGTACTACGAGTTTAAAAAAATTAACAACGATGTAAAATTGTTAAATATTGACAAATTAGTGCAATTAAAAAAATTGTAAAAGATTATTCAAATAAATAACGATTGTACATAAAGGGCCATCTGTTACTTCAAAGTATCTCAATTCGTTTCGAAAATTACTCTACCTCATGTTGTTTTCGTGTGTAAGAAAACCATCCAACTTAATTGCATGTCACTTTGACAGCTATCATAGCAAAACACCTCATTCATTCAACGATTGTTGCTAGTTAAAAAGAAAGAAGTACAATCGTAATTCGTTTTTATTTTAAACTCAAAGAAAATAGTTTAAAGAATTAACATCACACACTGCGCTCCTGCTTACGTGATGTCTGCTGAAAATGCTAAGCCCAACTTCAAGCCACTTTCGATCAAAAAGGAACCAATGACGCTCAATGGCAGTGCTGACACGACCTTCCGACTTTCGTCATTTTCTATGCCCCGAGATCTGACCCTGGGAGGCTCTGGTCGTGGGGGACGAGGAGCCGGTCAGAATAAAAAAGTCTTCACTCCAAATCTCAACGTTACCCGCAACAAAAATGCGTAAGTTTCTTCAAAAAATCTTCTTCATTTTCCTTTGAAATCACACGCTGTCGTTTTTAGAAATGTTAAAACCTCGAAAGACACATCGGCTCGTGGCAGGGGCCGTTCTGACCGCGGCAAGACCGAACGAGGTCGGGGCCGAGGAGCAGCACGGGGTGGCACTAGTAACCTTATCCAAACCGCTGGTGTTTTCTCTGAGGGTGCTGGAGCACTAAGTCTGAGGAAACAAATGTCCAGCGGCTACAGTCGATCGGACGATACTCCGTCGGCGATGAGGAAACCTACACTCATCAAACCCGAAGGTGGCTTCAAGATTGACGTCAGGGCCGAACAAGAGCACATTCGGGAACTTCTTGGTGACTCGGACGAAGATGATTTTGTAGACAAAAAGTGTGATCCAGATTGGGTTCCAATCAAACTTAGTGAAGGTAAGTTCAGAAAACTTAGTTTAAATCTAATCCCATTCATCTACCACGTGCAACAGTCTGAATCTCATGCACAAGAGTAGTCTTTTGTTAAGAATAGAAAAAGCACTTTCCACAATTCCAATGCTGTAGAGATTGAAAGTGTCTTTATTAGATTGGTATGTTCCGAGGCTTCGAATCTCGATTTTTTGAGTGCAACAGAGAATAATTTGGAGATTTTAAACATAACGTTTGGCTAATTTGTTCGCTATTTGTACATTTTCACAGCCAAATGGAAAGATTTTAAAGTTGAGAAGTTTGAAAAGATTGAGAAAGTTAAGAGAAAGGAGAAAACACCAATTGATGGTGAAGTGAAAGCCGAACTTGTGGAAGGTAAGAGTGGACGCGGGAGAAAGGTTTGTGTTGTATATTCGTGCATCGTCTTGTTATTGCTTCGATTTACCAACTTATTCGCCTTCATATTCATTGCGCAAAGCTTTTATTAATTTGTTGATTTATTTTCAATGATTCATAGTTTAGTGGAAAAGATTTGTAATTGAAGTCTAGAGCGGAATATCTACGGTGGATTTGCTTAAAAAAAGCATACCTACTTTGATTCTTCAAAATGAAAATTAGGCAAAATTCTTGTATCTTGGAAGGAAACGTACAAGAGCTTACGGCATCGTCAAATAAGATGTCATTGTCCACTTTGTGGCCAGTAACGTATGTAACGAAAATGGAATACCGACTTAACCGACATTAGACAGCATTTAGTGATGAACAGATTTAATTCCACTGCTTCTTTTAGTTCTTTACTGCGCAATGCTAATCAGAATTTAACGAAACGGGAGACATAAAAAAAAAGAAATTTAAACTAAACGGTATCCGTGACAAATCAGCATTTATTACGAGAACTTTAGACTTGAAAGTATCGACATATATAGGACGAAGAAGGAATTTTTGGACTTCGTTGCAAGCCTTCCCAGGTTTTTCTCATTGGATTTGTTAACACCGGAAACAAAATTTTCTCTCCCTGGTATTCTTTCTGCAACTAAGACAATCCATCGGGATGGTTGGATTTGATACTTTTCTACGTATTCGGACAAACCCCAGTTCATAAATGTAAAAATATCATATCCCTTCAAAATCCGTAAAATTAGTCCCGTTTATCTAATTTTTCGGTAAAATTTGATTTCGCTGTTAAGAACAAACAAAACGTTTCTAAAAAAGAGTAAAAGAAATATTTCTAACAGACTGAATTTGCCTGAAGGCATTGAACTTAAATTTTGAAATGTTCTGAAAAATAACTTCTCATTTCAAAATGAATTATGTATGTTTGTGATCATAGAGTAGAGTCACCATCACCATCAAAAAAGTAAAGAGACCACTGAAGAAATTATTGAGACCATTTTACTATTCTAACTCAAGTTACCTCTTCAAATTTAGTTAGTTACCTCCAGTTTAAATTTAATATCGTACTGAAGAAATTGACTTTAAAGGAGTACGATACTGGCAAGAAAACAAGTCTATAGTATTTTCAAATTTGAGTTGCGCCGTCAATGAGCAGAGTAAATCGATTGTTGTCTTTTCAAACGGGCCACAATGACGAATTCAGTGTGAGAATAATAGGAAAGCGTGAAACTTAATAAAAACGCCTTCGAATGAATGACCACCCCGAAACGAAACACACTTAAGTGTATCTTGAGAGCATTAGGAATGTTGGTGGTAATTTAAAGGGAGATACCAATGCACGTTGGTTTTAAATGTCTGAAAAATTCGAAATATTGACCGGAGTAAAGCATTCTACATTCGTCTTGTGGGGCTGGAAAAATCTAAAATGTCTAAAATAAAATTCTAGAATTACATATGACTGATATTGTTACAAAGGAAATATCTAAACATGCTACAAGTTCAGCTGCATCAGCTGCATGACACAAAAACCTTTCTTGCGACAATGTGATATTAACAGAGGAGTTTGTTCAGAAAATATTGCAAGTCACTTATGACGAAAATAGAATAAAATTAAGCAACTGTCCGCAACTATTTCTTTACATTATAAATCGTATCCGTAATCAATCGAAAAAAGTATCGAATTTATCATTCATTGAAACAAACAACACGTTACATTCCAAAACATCATCTACTGAAGTCTATTTAAGTGTGTCTGTACCTATTCTAGACTCTCCTTTTTACTGGCAGACGTTCTACCATCGTTCCAAGTTCTTTTCTCGAATGAAATGGAAAAGCTAACTCCTGACTTTGATAATGCAATGTCTGTGTCTGCGTACATTGCTTGGGGCGAAAAGTGTGACATTTGTAGCAAAACTTATTTTAAAGGTATAAACAAGTACGATTTTGACCAAGCTTCAAATAACTAGCATTGAAAGAATATTTTCAATATACTGAACCGGTTTCGACTTGAGCAATTCAAGTCTTAGCGCACTTGCTATATCTCTTCGCTGGATCATTGATGAGAATTCAGATAAGGTGATTGATCTTATTTAAAAAAAAAATCAGGTCTGCTTCTGCGAACAGAAAAGTGACAATTTTGT
Organism: Chrysotoxum bicinctum; assembly: GCA_911387755.1. NCBI lineage: Eukaryota > Metazoa > Arthropoda > Insecta > Diptera > Syrphidae > Chrysotoxum > Chrysotoxum bicinctum. Next base: position 30,492,101 of record OU426990.1, read on the forward strand.
TTTCATCTGGATGCGATATTTAGAGAACTTTAGATAGTATCTGCACTAGTACACGTTTCTTTACACCATTGCAAAAGCGTGTGAAGCTCAATGCTTGGAAAACTCAATGATTTTTAATGTCGTTGAAGCAAAATGTACCCTTATGCCATTGTCTCTCAATGGCACTTTCATCGAAGAAACCGAAAAGCTGTCAACGAAGATCTTCTTTGGAATGACCACATTCTCGATACGCTGCTAAATGCATAGGATTTCTTTATCATCCCTTCTGATGTGGCTACAATTTAAAAAGTTTTTATACGTCCTAAACTCGAGTATAACTCACATCTTTGGGCAATTGCTGCCCAAAATTCTCTTCATTTTCTGGATAGAATTTAGAACAGAGCGGTAAAACAGATAGGAAACTGAAATATCATGGAATACCTTTAAAATGTTTGATGTCTTTCCTTGTTTTATCGCTTTTTCCATCAACTGCACATAGAAGTTAATTCTTATAACGTATACAGGTGTTAAAATATAACTTAAAGTTATCACCGAAATCATTTTATAAAAAAAGAGTAGAAAATATAAAAAATTAAAATAAGCGAAGAGATCATTCAACATAGTGTTTTATTGTATGCCCATACAGCCTTTAAAACATCCTCGTCTTCGAGCCTGCGTTTACCGTGTAGTGGAAGAGTGTTCCACAACATGACGGCATGAATACAAAATTATCTTCTCGTGATAAGGTAGCAATAAGTGCTTGGTCGTATCGATAAAGATCTATTAGATTGTGAAAGGTTAAAGTTTTCGTAAAAATATTCAGGTTGCCTGGTTTTGACCAGTTTAATAAGTTGACTGTGTGTATTGCGAAACGTGATCATATCTTCTTAGACTATAAACATACTTTGCAACAGAGTTTAATGCTAGATTTAGATTTTTCAAAGAGAGGCAGCCTCTAAATCGGCAAAGTTTTCACACCCATAAGATATAAGGGGCACAATTAAGGTTTTTAACTTAGTTTACGTTTCGCAAAGAATGCTCTTCAATTTACCGTCGAGTCTCATTTTGGGTGTATCGTTAAATACAGAGATTCTTGTTTTAGTCGCACAACTAAATTAATTTACCCGGCACTGTTTTCCCTTGCCATTTTAATTTGCAAACTTTCGAAACCTATGTTGATCGACACCTTACTTCTCTCTCTCCCTAATTTTTTCCACCATTCGTGCTGTTTTAAAATTATAAGAATCCGAATAAACTCTTAAGCCCGAGGGAGTTATTAAACAAATTGCGAAATGAAATTTTCCAACGTTACAACAATAAAATGGTTACAATAACACAGCGGAAAATTATTTATGAGACATTTAATTAATTGCTAAATAAACGCAAATAAATCACAAAAAGCGAATTTGAAATGAAAGATGAAAAACAAAAATAAACATGAAAAAATTCAAATATCATCTTTCTTTCTCAGGCAATTGATAAGTTGCTATAAAAGATTGTAAATCCATCAATTTATTAATTTCATTAGCGGAACAACGTGCTGCACATCATCGGTTCAATTTTTTTTTTATTTTTTCGTTTCGCATCCCCGCCGTACTAGGTCTTAACTGCTGCGAAAGTTGGAACAACACAATGCCAGCTAATATACCATATACATCAATAAATCTTGTGTCTAACTAAAATTGATATCTGCATTTTTTAACCTAATTATATAGACCTTGTTAAAGTAGTCCATACCTCAGAATTTGAGACATAGGCTGTTGTAAAGAGCGTACATTGGGACCTAGAATTTTTTTGGACAATCGCTTATAAAACCCTAACAAAGAATTTGCCTCTTTGACAATTAAATTGATATGCTCCGTAAAATCAAGACATCGAAAACCTGTCGCGATTGACAAAATCTGAGGTTGGATATGAATTCAGGGCATACAAAATGGGATGCCCTAAGCCTCTGTTTTGTTCTACCAAAAAGAAGACAATATTCGTGTTATTATCAGAATAATTTAGCATAGTTGAAGCTTTTCAATGAGACATACAAAATGTCTGTGACAGGTACTCGTAAAGTTAGTTTTTGTCCTAAAAACAAAACACCAATTCTTAAGAATGTCAAAAAGCTTTGTTTGTATTTAAACGATATTTAATCTTGTATGATTTAGACTCGGGTAAAATCGCGATACCCACTTTTGCTGTCTTTTCTATCGTCATAATAACAGGTCTGCCAGCATGTAACTGAACATAACAAGGAATTCCGCAACTCGATTTTATCAAGTCCTGGGGCCAAATTACCGCATCAGTGAACGAGTGAGTAAGTCCCATCAGTGATCGAATGAAAACGTCAAATTAGAGTTATCGATTGCTAGTTGACTTAAGCGGTAATGCCAAAGTCACGTATTACTCGATAACTGATGCGGTAACTTGGCCCCTGTTCTAGGGCCCCAGGATTGTTCCAAATCCCGAGTTAGATGTTTTTATAAAACACTTCTGTACCGGAGCAAGAATCAGTATATCCTTTATCACTTTTTTTTATTTTGTGTGTTTATAATTTATTTTCTTTTTTTAGGTTCTCCATTTGTCTTTTTTTATTCTTTTTTAACCAATTAACGGTTTTTTTGGCGCTCAGAGTGAACTTAAAACCTCAATTAAGTTTCCTTACAGAAGAACTGCAGGATTCTCTTCCTTTCGATTCCTGTCGACTGAACAACACACACGAATCACATCAAGAGAAAAAATTGTGATGTGTTTTTATCTTATGCTTTTGTTTATCTCTAAAACATTGCTTTTTCAAATAAATTGTACTACAATAGTTATGTTAATTGTTATACGAATAAAACCGAAATAAAAAAACTTTAATTTTATGCACCTCGTTAATCTAAAACCAAGTTGAAAAATCAAAACAAAATTTTTAAAAAAAAACTTATTTTTTATTATATTAGTAGAACCCTTCCAAATGATCTTATAACTCTTTTTTTTAATCAATTTATTAAGTACTCATTTATATTACATAATACCCAGAATATATAATCTATGTATCTTATTGTAAAAAAAATAGCTTTGAATTATATATTTGCTCATTTAGCTTATTTTTTTAAATCTGAAATGAAAGTGAAATATTGATATAACCACAAACACTTAAACTTTTTATTTAACAGAAAAAGAAAAGCCTGATGCCATATTGCAAAAGATCCAAGCCCTGCATGTCAATCGGACCGAAACCAACACACCTAGATATCCATTGACCGTGGACGATCTTCTCAACAATACTCAACCGCAAATATTTATGATGCAGGTATGATTCCATCAGCTTTGTTCCTTGACTTTATCACTAAATACACTTCCCATTTAGTTACCAGATACGTTACCCTGTGAAGATCCCGATGACAGTCCAGAGAATCCACCTCCAAGCACTAGTAAAGAAACACAACCTCCTCCGGTAAGTTAAAAAGAAAAAAAAATCAATCTTGGTGTAATAAAATCCATCATTTCTGCTTTTCTCTAGCCATCGGAACCTGCACAGAAGAAAAATCCCCTTAAAGAAATGGTCGAAGGTCAAATAGGGAAATTAGTTCGCTACAAATCGGGGAAACTGAAGCTAGTCCTTGGCGAAGCCCAATTCGATGTCACAATGGGCATAGAAACCGGATTCCTGCAGGACCTCATGTCAATAAGCACAAATAGAGAAGAACGAAGTGGAAATATGATTAACTTGGGACCAATTCAAGCCAAATTAACTGCCACTCCAGACTGGGAGTATCTTCTTAAATAAAAGAAAAAAAATATTCTAAAATTTTAAGACAATGAAATTTGTATAGCTACAAAAAAACGCCGGGATTAAAAACAAAACATAAAACTCATCACTTCTTGTTGAATGTGTTCTTTTGTTTTGTTTCGGACGAGGAGGAGGACGAATTTAGCAAGGTTTACGCGAGGAAGAAAATTATATTTTGTACACGAAAACATGGACAAATAAGAAGTTAATAATTACTTGTTAATAACTGTTGATCTAAGCTATAATTTTTTTTATTTTTTCTATAAACGAATTGAACATAATGATTTTTGGAGAGTAGTGTCTCAGTTAGTGGCTTCGAGAAGCTCCGGCTGGGGCTCCTTTTGATCGGGTGGACCGCCGGGTACAGTGGTACGTCCATGGTACAAATTGCCACGGATGTCGATGGAGAAGTTGTAATCCAGAGGATTTGCCATGGCTGTTTCTATAGCCTGATCAATATTCTCACGGGTGATAAAGGACTTCGAAGCTTCCTAAGGGGTTAAATGTGCATTTAACATGTTTTAAAAAAGTGTTGTGAACCTTTACCTTCTCTTTTCTGACAATCTCTTCGATGCGTTGAAGACGATCTTCCTCCCGTTCTTTGGCCAATTCCAACCTCTCTTTGATGTAATCCCTTCTATCGGCGTACTCCTTCTCCAAGCGAAGATTACGTTCTTGAGCTATTTGGTCATTCCACTCTTTGTTCAGATCTAAACAACGTTGGAATTCTTCTTCCTCCTCCTGCGGTGACAAGACCAAATGGTCGGCTGTCGAAGTTTCTCGGATGCGTTGTGACTCTTCACGCAAATACATCCGCATCGATCGCATTTGAGTTCTATGTTAAAAAAGAAGTCAATTATGTCACAAGCTTCATTCCAAATCCTTATCCACAACTTACTTGTAATGATTATGCAATCGAAGCAATTCAAGTTTTTCCTCCATTGATTGGGGTTTCTTTTCGGGAATGCGGAATACTTTGCTCTTGGCAACTGGCAACCAACGAGGCTTGCGGCGCCATCGCACGAATTCCAAGCCAATTGAACAATTTGTGAATTTAGTTTCACTGGTTTGTGAGAGCACAGTCAAAGCGGAGCGAAACATAATCCTCCGATTGGGTTGTTATTTTGTTTTGATTTTTTTAGAAATTCGGCTCTGGGCCTGGAACTTGGACAACTTTTCAATAGATTTTTTTCTAGGTTATTTTTGAAGGGTTTTATGAATGACAGTTCACAGATATAAAGAGGTGAGTTGTGGTGAATTGTAGAACTGTCAAAACGAGAAAGCTTGACACAGCGGCTGCTGAGATAAGTTTATTGCGAGAAACAGATTAATGCGAGAAACAGATTGGCACAGCAACTTCAACAGCAACTTTGACAACCACGTCACTCTTTTTAGAGCCAGTGGTTTTAAATGGCTTTGCATTACATTAACACAGCAACTTCGACATCGACATCAACGTTAGACCTAAACCCTAATGCGAGAAACAGATTAACACAGCAACTTCAACAGCAACTTTAACAGCAACGAAAACTTCAACATCAAAAGTCTTGTGAAATAGATTACAACGTGAACAGCGTTTTTGACAGCATATATAATCAAAATAGTTTCAAATGCGAAATGAATTTGCCGTACATAATTTGATAAAAATTAACGTAAATTGCATCAATGTAAACGACTTGCAATTTGTCGTACTAAATTAAATTGTTTTTAGTAATTCTTCCATTGTCAAAACCAAAATAAATAGACAAAACAAAAAGATGGTTCTCACATTTTCATTTGAGTGTTGATAATACTGACAAATTTCACCTTAAAATTTGGTAGCATTTGCACAGCGACAGCAAATTTAGGGTTTAGGTCTAACGTTGATGTCGATGTCGAAGTTGCTGTGTTAATGTAATCAAAGCCATTTAAAACCACTGGCTCTAAAAAGAGTGACGTGGTTGTCAAAGTTGCTGTTGAAGTTGCTGTGCCAATCTGTTTCTCGCATAAATTTGCTGTCGCTGTGCAAATGCTACCAACTTTTAAGGTGAAATTTGCCAGTATTATCAACACTCAAATGAAAATGTGAGAACCATCTTTTTGTTTTGTCTATTAATTTTGGTTTTGACAATGGAAGAATTACTAAAAACAAATTAATCTTAGTACGACAAATTGCGTAAGTCATATACATTGATGCAATTTACGTTAACTTTTATCAAATTATGTACTCAAAATTCATTCCGCATTTGAAACTATTTTGATTATAATAGGTGTGTTTTTTTTGCAAGTCCATATAGAATTGTAAAAAAAACGACATCGGGATTTAGGAGCTTTTTTTCCACATAGCTGGAAGCACTGTGTACGCTATGACATTTGTCAGCTTATTGACGACTATAGCATCAACCAATCCAAAAACTTCACTTTTGACGTCTCTGAGCAAATTATCGATAACATATAGATAATACTATTTTGGCATCACCATTTTTATCGGGTCTTAGATTAACTCTCGATAATTATCTGGTCTTAGCTAACTCTGTATAGATTTAAGTAGTTGTTGCATTTGCATGTAAAGCGCTTAGTCCCGATGTCGTTTTTTTTTACAAATCTATATGGACTTGCAAAAAAAACACACCTAATATATGCTGTCAAAAACGCTGTTCATGTTGTAATCTATTTCACAAGACTTTTGATGTTGAAGTTTTCGTTGCTGTTAAAGTTGCTGTTGAAGTTGCTGTGTTAATCTGTTTCTCGCATAACACAGCAACTTCAACAGCAACGACAACTTCAACATCAAAAGTCTTGTGAAATAGATTACAACGTGAACAGCGTTTTTGACAGCATATATAATCAAAATAGTTTCAAATGCGCAATGAATTTGCGTACATAATTTGATAAAAATTAACGTAAATTGCATCAATGTAAACGACTTGCAATTTGTCGTACTAGATTAAATTGTTTTTAGTAATTCTTCCATTGTCAAAACCAAAATAAATAGACAAAACAAAAAGATGGTTCTCACATATTCATTTGAGTGTTGATAATACTGACAAAATAATAATAATACTGCACAGCGACAGCAAATTTAGGGTTTAGGTCTAACGTTGATGTCGATGTCAAAAGTTGCTGTTAATCTAATCAAAGCCATTTAAAACCACTGGCTCTAAAAAGAGTGACGTGGTTGTCAAAGTTGCTGTTGAAGTTGCTGTGACAATCTGTTTCTCGCATGTTTCTGTTGATCTGTAGATGTTATTTTTTGATTTATTTTAACAAAATGTTCTCCATATGGTGGATTTACATGTATCTGCGCATTTGATTTCTGCAAAAAAAGGGATGCCAAATATAGAATTCATATTTGTTAGAGCAAAATGCAGAAGAACTTCATTTCTGCTTTATAGGAAATTCGAGAAATGAAGAAGTCAAGATTATAGTAAAGACGAACATGTTCATTTTTATTATAGCGTCTTCGTCTGCATTTTGTAAATTCGCGATATTTTCACATTTTTCTATAATTTTTGTTGACGGACGCATGATATGAAAAAATCCAAATGTAAGAAAATGGAGGTAAGTTAAATTTTCATTGCATAGTTTCGTATTAACAGACCAAAAAGTTATAGCAGTTTATAGTAAGTAAAAAAGAGTTACCACCTGTGTATTCTCTCCCACTTTCGGGTTTCGACACATGTACATCTGTCTTTCTCTACTTTTCTACATTTTGCAGATGCAGAAACATGTAAATCCATTTTAAGCACTTTATATGAGTTGCGTTTTATTATCGCCATTAATTTTATTAACCCTTAAAAATTAAAAAGATCATATTGACAGTGGTGTTGTATGCTTATCTTTCTTTTGCTTATGTTTTTTTTATTTTCAAATATTTTTTGCCCGCCAGAGTAAGAACTAATTTTTGGATCTTTGAAATAGATCCAGATAGAGAGCAGGATCCCAAATTGTTTTTGTATAGTGTTAAAAATAAATCCACATCCGTAGATAATAAAAAACACTTATTCTATGTACTTTTTTGAATTTAATTGAATTGAAACTCATTTTGGAGTTGAGATCAGTTGTACTTTCAATTGAATTTTATTAGCCGTGTTATATTAGGTGCGTTTTACTACATATCTACGGATCTAAGTATGTACATATATGGAACCGGATCTGGGTTAAGTTCATACTCTGGAGGGTAGATATCTTTTTATGGTAAGGTAGTGTAAACGGCAGTGTAACGAAGGAAGACAAGGTATAATTGAAAATCAACAAACCCAAGGAAAAAATAATTGAGCATACAACACAACTGTCGCTATGATCAATGTCTTTTTATTTGCAATAAGTGATTTGTATATAGGCCGCGTTTTATTATCGCCAATGATCCATATAGATTAACCCTCGAAAATAAAACGATACGGATAATAGTGACAGTTTTGTGTTTTATGCTCATCTCCCTCTTGCTTATGATTATTGATTTTCAAATGTGTCTTGTCTTTTTTCTTTACACTGTAGTTTACCTTACTATGAAAAGCCATCTACTCGCCAGAAAAAAAAAACTAATTTCAGGATCTTTAAAATAGATCCAGATAGAGAACAGGATCCCAAATTGTTTTTGTAATACATGTTAAAAATTAATCCTGATCCGGATCCACATAGATCCCTAGATAATAAAACGCACCTATAGATCATTGGCGATAGTAAAACACGCTTGCTTAATGCACATCTCTTTTTCCCTTATGTTTCTTAATTTCTTGTCTTTTTTCCATGCACTGTCATTTACACTACCTTACTATAAAACATCATCAACCTGCCAGAGTAAGAACTAATTTTTGGATGCTTGAAATAGATTCAGATAGAGAACAGGATCCCATATTGTGTTCCTAAAATGATCCGATCAAGGTCCGTAGATAATAAAATACGGCTAGTAAAACACACCTTATGAAGAGCAGGATATTGTGTTGTTTAAAAGCGTGTTTTCAATGATCTACATACTGAAAATAAAAAACTGCTACTGACATTTAAAAACAACGGATTTTCCTCGATCTAGGTGTATTCAGATGCAATTTAAAAAAAAAATATTTTAACGTGAATTAAGATAAATAAAATTATGCTAGAATTATGTAGTCTGAATAAATGAAAATGATAAAAAAATCATTTTCGTTCATTTGGATTTAATTAAAAACGTCAAGTTCTCTGTCGCAGTCGTGTAAAAGGAAAACAATGTTAAAATTCAGTCAAAAACTTAAAACAAAATTGTATATTCAGTTTTGATTTGAAGTGTTCAATGCCAATTGATCCTATCGAGCGTACAACTTTGGTTACAAATGTGATTTTTGGGGGATCTTAAGAAGAACTTACCTCGAATTCTCATTCCTTTTATAATTGAATTGAATTTTCTTACCTACATAAGCGGGCCATTGATTTATTTTACATTTTTTCACGTAATACGTTTTTTTAAGCCAAATAAAAACGATAATGGAACTTTAGATATTTACTATGAATTTATTGGTGCAATCATTTTCGAAGAATATTCGAAAATGCCATTAATCCTTATCCCGAAAAATAAGAAAAACCAAAAACAAATTACAACAATTTTTATGGATAAGAACGTTTCTTTCGGAGACTATTTAAATTCTATTTAGCTGTATTCAGCTTATTAGTGAAAGATTACCTTCTTCTCAATTTTAAACATTTTTAAAAGAATAGTGATCAAACTCTATTTAAGTTGAGATATGGATACTATAGGGCAAGTTTTGCATTTTTTTTAACGAAGTACATATACAGGTAAACATGTCTAAATTAGTGATAGTTCGGGCAAAAAATCGAACACAACATTTTTACATTACATTAAAAACCTATTCGTTCGTTCAACTTTACCTAGTATTGACCCAGGTTTTCTTGCCAACCCTGAGAGTTTTCAAAAAAAAAAAAACTGGGGTTTTCGGATTTCAAAAAAAACCTAAGGGCTGTCAATTGTTTTGTAGTCAACTAAAGTGTGCTCTGATAAAACTTTAAATTTGTGATAAATAAGTTTTAAAAATTAACCAAAACTATTTTGCGTTATTACTCAATATTTAATTTGATGAAGATGATAAGTACAACAAAATTTTAATTGTTAACATAAACAATAACAAACGACAACAAAATAAATAGATATGAAATCTCATGTCACTTTTGACAGTTTGGTTTTTACCTAAGCTCGCTACAGCAAAATACGTAGATCTACTTTAGGGCGACTCCAGGTCTAAAAAACACAAAATTTACTCACCTGGGTGAGTTTAGGTGAGTTTTCAAAAACAATTTTAGGCGACCCCAGGGTGACTTCAGGGCTCAACGAACAAACCTAAAGTATGAAGTTAATAAAATACTTTAAACATAAAAGCTCTGATTTAACTTTAATAAAATCTTAGAGAAAAAATGAAGCTATGTTCCATTTAAATTGTATGCCTACAATCATACTAAAATAGTTTTTATATCGTCCTCCTTTTTGTATCTTATTGGTGAAACTGACATACAATTGCAAAAAAGGTATGTTCACTTAGTTTTTTAAGCATAAATTTAAGTTGTTTTACGAGTGTTCAAAAGCAGTTTATTAAAAAATTAGCCAAAGTGCTATTAAAAAAAAGAAAATCGTTTAGTAGTATGACGCTAATTCCTTAACATTAAGTTGTTTAAAATATTTCAGCTTTTCTAAGAGATGTTTGCTATTGAACAAGATTAACCATTTTAATTTAGCTTTGAATTTCCCTAAAACATAATTCAAAATGCAATCTTCTAAACAATTTTTACTACACTCACTGCACTGAAAAGATAAAAAAAGCCCTCCAAACAAATAATACTCAATTTTCTTTCTTTTAAATAAATTTCATTTATTCTAAGACTAAAATATTTCATATACAAATAGATATAATTTGTTATACAATTCATAGTTTATAAGTTAAAGAAAATAAGATCAATCAGCAAATATATATAAATATGTATATATATTTTTATTTATACTTACACTCTAAATTTAAGTGTAAAACTAAATAATAATATTATTATTAGGTATTAGATATTATAATTATTTATTGTATAACTATTTAAGATTAAATTTCTATATTTTATATAATATATAATTCAACAAACAATATTTAATATTTTGTGCCTGTCTCTACAGCAATTTAATTACGAATACAAATATGTGAGGATTAATTTAATTTAACTTAAATTGAAGTAAAATAAAATTAAATGTAAAATAAAATAAAATAAAATAAAATAATTAAAAAATATTAAAACGTTTCTTTATAAATCACAGTGCCAGCAGCGAATATCATATTGTGGATGATGCTTCGTGCTCCACCATAGGACGGAATCGTTTGCTGTTTTTTTTTTTAATTTATTTTTATTTTTGTTGTATAACTACGTCTTCAGTGTAAAATGAAAATAAAATGGTGTAAGTTTTGCTTTTAAATGATGTTGTGAAATTAATAATATTACGTATTATTTACATATTTCTCCATTTTCTACTCCCATAATTATAAGATTTTATAGTAATGAGAGTAAATATTTTTGAATCGAATTAAAAATTAACGTACGTAAAGTAATGGAAGACAGAGAGTTTAAATGAAGGTTAAAATTAATGTTAAATTTAAAATTCATTCTGTATTAATTCAATTAAAACGATAAATCTAATTCAAGAACTTTTGCTTCTGCCCGTTTTTTTTTTTAATGTGATTGATATTAAATGTAAATTTGCTTTACTTTATTATTACTCCAGCACAACAGTCACATTTAAAATACATAATATATAACTAAATTTTTCGACTTAATCCAACAAATTATTTTTATATATGCAATATTACTTTTTACACAGTCTTTCTTCTTAACAAAAAAAAAAAACAACGTTTAAATTTTAAACGGACTATAAGGTAGGTTGGTGGTGGTGGTGAGATATATGTATAAGTAATATACTTTTAATTTTTAAACTTCCGTACTATGCGTTTGTATTCGAACTTTTTTAACACTGCCATTTCGATTCATCGGCGGTGAATGTCCTGAGCCCGAGAAACCTGGATTTTGTATACCCAGAGCGTCCTTGGGCCGGGGTTTCTTTAAACTGGATCGTAATGGTGACCGGGTTACAGATTCAACTGTTGAACCATTCGAAACACTTGTAAGTGTTGTGTTCATTGATGCAACACTTCCACCATTTCTGATGCCGCTGTAGGGTTTCCCTGAGGCATCTGTTACAGAGACTCCTGAAATAATACAAATTATAGAAATTAGATATATTTAGCAACTCGAATTTATGAAAAGGGTGTAACTGCCAAGAAATCCAACTATAATAAGCTGCTTACATATAATTTTATTTAACGATTTCTCTAAGCCAAAGGAGCTAAAATCTATGGGGCAGCTAACCCACTTGAGCATTTTGGATAGAATCCAAAAAAGAGCTTTAAAATTGATAGGAGTGATAGGACTATAACAGAAACATTTGAATCTCTCGAGCACCGCCGCAATGTTTCTTGTCTTTCATTATATTACCGTTATTTTTATAAACATTGTTCTAGTGAAATAGTCAGTTGCATTCCTCCTCTTAAACAATTTAACCTAAACACTCGCGCTTCCGGGAATGCTCATCAGTTTACCCTTGAGCCCAACTTCGGACGTACTGTTAAATACAGAGATTCATTCTTTAGCCGCACTACCCGATTGTGGAATGCCTTTTGCCTTACCCGACTTTATATTTCCCTCCCGTTGTGATATTCCATTCAGACCTTCAAAACCAATGTGCATCGGTATCTCCTTTTGAATCCCCTCCCACTTTCCTAAACGCTCGCACTGTGATCAATCATTTTATGGGTAAGGGTAGTCAAAATCCCTTTAGTGCGCACAAAATATAAAAAAAAAACTCAGTAGCAAAGCTAGACGCGCGATGACCCCGAGGCAGAAATCAAAAATGGGAAACATTTTTTGGTAAGTAATTTTTTTTCAGAAATCCTCGAGCTCATTATTGCGTTAGACTTTCCCACCTTGTACCACCTACACCTTAAAATAAAAACATGTTTTTTTTAGGGTTAGGGCCTCTTGCGGGGAAATGACAAATTCATCTCTTGTCGTGAAAAGTGCTTCTCATCTTATTCGTTCCGAATTAGCAGAAAATTGAAAGTCCTCTCCATTCCTGCTGATAACTGCAACCAGGGAATAGTTGTAGATCAAGATCACTAGGCTCTGGCTCTCTGCAAGCTAGTGTGTCTCAATTTTTCTTATTTTATTAAGTTTAGAGAAATCTGTTCAGTGAACCGAATTGAAAATATAACAAAATACAAACTCAAACGCGAATATAGAATAGGCTGGAGTGTTAGTTGTCATTTCAAGGTAGTTAACCTGATAATCAGACCCATTTTTTGGGCTTGGTTTTAGTACTTCGTTTTTAATTAAAACAAGAAAAATGTATATAATCCTGGAACTGCTAGTTTAAGCTACAAGTATGAATGTATTCAGAAGCCGATGTATTATCCATTCCGCTGCCGAAGTCACAAGACCAAATCTACATCAAACTGCAGGCTTTGTTTTTCTTCTACGCAACTGTAAACAGTCTAAAACTTCTAAGCATACGAGGATAGTTTGTACATAGGTACATAATATACATACATACATATATATTGGTATATATCTATAGAAAAAGATTTTCGTTCATTCTACGAGTAAATTGTATGTTTTATCGATGCTTGAAATTTCTCAGATAAGTATAACCCAATCAGACTACCGTATATTGATTTATTCCTTACCATTTCTCGTTCGCCCTTCTTTAAATCCAGGATTATTGAATGTAGTAGCATTTGCCGGTGATGTATCTATAGCCATAGTGGGATCTCCCTCAGGTTTTCTTGAGTAGAGCATATCATACACTGTTGCCACAAAAAGGGCTATTGTTAAACCTATTACAGCTATCTAAAAAAAGAATAAATCATTTTCACTAGGTATAGATCCAAATTTCATCTTCTTACTTGAATATAAAATGAAATGCCTCTGGTTACTCGGAATCCATAGTTTTCCGAATCATCTATTTGTACAGCGAACAAAACGGTTGCAATAATAGCCAGCAGACCTAATAAAACATTATTCATAGAACAAAACAGCTTTAAATAAATTACCAAGATATCAAACTTACAGCCTATTAATGCCATAAACATTTTGAACATAACCAAAGAAGTATATTTCATCACAACCTTTTCTCTCGATGATATCATTGCCATCTGTATAACTGCCAGAATGCAATATATCCCTAATGCAACTGTACTAAGTATCGCCAGAAGGCCACTAAAGTAAACAGAGGCTAAAATAATAAAAACAAAATAAAGGTTTGTCTTTAAATATACAAAATTGCCCTTTAAAATAAAAATAAAACACAAAAGTAAGTAGGTCAGTGACGTGTTAAAGGAGCCTTACAAGCAAGTTGAAATTTAGATACATCACTGCCACATTTTTCCCTGTTTTGCGAAAATTGTTTGCACACTTTAAAAAGACTAAAGTATCCTCTATCGGAGTCGTAATATCCACCTGATGAAAAATAAAAGAGAATAAATATTTTTTTTAAACAAAATTAAATGCAAATAATTGCTCACCTGATGGACTGTCGTAATGGCCCCATATTGGTATTCCAACTGCGGCTGCAGCCAGAACGAAGCAAACAAAACCCAAGCAGGTTATCCCCGCAGCGTACATAGAAGTTTTCGGTCTAGCCATTTCAACTTCAGCATAATTAAACGATCAATTTATTTAGTTGGAAATAATTTTGTATTCAATTACTTCGATATGATCTCTCGCGATTGATATTTTCAGTCGAAGAAAATAAAAAAACCAGCAATCCATTCGAGATCTGAAATTATAAGAAAACAAAATAACTATTAGTATTAATAGGAAGTTAGGGTAATCTGGATAGAAGGGCACATCTGATCAAAATTTGTGGAAAATATATCCACACTGTAGAAAAGTTAAGTACGGTGTTTTCATTATTTAATAATTTCAAAAAGTAACAAAGGAAACTCGAACTAAACAAATAAATTTATTAAAATATTTTTAGTGTTTTCTTTTAAAAGTCTAAGACCTGGGATAAACTGGTATAAAGCAAAGTACTCGTAATTACATTTATTTTGTAAATACAGGGGCACCATCTTACAAAATTGTGATTACAAGCATTTTCTTAACAAATTTGTAAAAATCGAGTTTTTTTCATATGTAATTTTTCTTAATCGCAAATTTGTACTTGTAATTTGTAGTTGGTGCAATAGGCCCTAGGAATTAAACCATATATACATAGGTATACGCCATTTAAATTAATAACATATCTATTCGTTCTGTGAAATAGTTTATACCAGTCAGATGATAAATAAATATCTAATAAATAAATCGTCATGAATTATTTTATTTTTTTGTGTACCACTTGATACAATTTTGTTTTTAAAATAGATTGGTACTTATGGACCTTATATTAATTTTTCTAACGCTGCCAATCATGGTTTTAGACCATTTTTTAAGCTTATAAAAACTTTTAAGTCGGTCATAAAAATTCTTTTAATAAAGTTTTTACTATAATCAAAATGTAAATTCTGAATCCACTTAAAAGGGAGATGAGTTTAATGACTGAATGGCCGAGTGGAGACTTATTTTATAAAACTTATTTTTTTAAGAGACCTAAAGTGGAAGCCGGTATTACCCCTTGGCATGATGGTTAGTGCGTTGGACTGTCATGCAGAAGGTCTTGGGAACGATTTTCAGCAGCTGCAAAAAAGTTTTTCAGGGGTGTATGCCTCTTTCGAGGAATTGACAAATCCTCCAAGAGTTTCTCTTGTCATGAAAAGGGGTGTGCATTAGACGTCCGGAATCGGCAGAAAATTGAAGGTCCCTGATGACAGGCACACAGGAATGGTTGAGAGTTGTAAGTCACTAGGTCCATGTTCTCTTGAAGCGTGCACCACCCAATTTAAATTTATATTCTATAGGGGACTTGCACATTATTAGTATATTGGTTTCAGAATGCAATATGGCAGTTAGGAGTTTTTGAAAGAACAAAATCATAAATCTATTGAGCGGCTTTTTCAAAAAATAAGTTCTTAGAAGTTTTTATTTATAAAATTTGGCATGCACATTTTAAAATTTTACCAAAGTGCAAGTGAAAATTAAATTACAAATAAGCTTTGATCAACTTTTAAAATATTTATTGAATTTTCAAAAAAAAAAAAAAATATTTTTTTTTATTTTCAAAAACTCAAAAAATATTTGTTTTTATGTTTTGATATACAATACTTGTTAGACTTTTGAGAACCTTCTGTGAAAAAAATTGTATTGAAATCAATTATGCTGACAATGGAAAAGTCAGAAAAGGTATTGCTAGTAATGTCTTAATTTCAAAAATTAAGCCAAGCGAAACAGAAAAAATTTAATAAAATTCTAGGAGAAAAAAATTATTTCTGAAAACCATTTTGTAGTATAGTATTTGAATAATGGGTACCGTTTCTTTTGGATAAATGAACAATTTATTTCATGAATATTGTAGTTAGTGTTAAAGACTGTTAATTGTCAAGTTTCCAACAAATCGAGGATGTGGCTTACGAAATACGTGCTGAGTATTCGAATTTTTTTAATCCTAAGAACTCATTTGAGCATTTAAATACTTTGAAAAATTGTCAAGAGCTTAATCACACGAAACACGAATATTGATTAAAAAATTGAATCGTAAGTAAAAAAACATTATGTATCGTTAAAGAGGTTGCAGTTATATAGCTTAAATCACAACGGATCCTTGAGGTCTAAGTGAGTAAACAACAACTTAGACAGCCACTCCAACCTAACCTATATAGCTTAAGCTCTATTCAATGGACAGAGAACATAAATATAAATCATCATTATCATTAATATTTCTAGACAATTTTTTCAACAAAACTTAACAAAAAAAATTTACTTAGTTTCAATTATTCCACAATATCCAATTTGAACTACAAATCTATAAATAATAATAAAAAAAAATGCATCGATTTTAATTTTGTTTTTATAAATTCGCATTTGTTTAAGAATCAGATGTCAGTTTTTCAAGCAATTTACACAAAAATCCTGAAATTCTTGAACATAAAAACAGATACCTGTGGGCATGGTCGTTTTTTTTTTGTTATTAATATTAATTCATTTATTTCGTATTGAAGTTATTAAATTGTATTTTAAGATATTTAATCTTATACTTTACTTATACTTTCTTATAAGTACTCGTACTTTATGAACGTAGAATTAACACTTTTATATCATATACTCTACTAGCGAAGCCCTCAAAAGGCAGATCTAGGCCAACTGTTGGACGGATTTTGACCCAACGTTGTAAAAACATTTTCGGGCAAGCTTTGGAGTTCATATAGTACTCGTACATAAACTTAACATCTTTAAATTAATATCATCGAGAAATATTCCTCTAACAATGAATTATGTTTTTTTATTCAAATATATTAACTGACAAATAGCGTTAACGTTTCTTGCATTAACCATATTTTGTATGTATTTTTGTATTTCGCGTTATAGTTATCATGCCTCACGTTATATATGTATGTATGTATGTATAATATGAAAATTTAAAAAAAAAGCTGTTTGTTTATTTGTTTAACACTTTTGATGTTTTTTCATATTACCTCTTCATACAGTGTCATTGTTCAAATAACCACGTGTATAGCGTATATTTTCTCCCATTTTAAGGCTTAAATACAGGAGCCAGTATCTACAAACCATTGTGGTTTTTTTCGAGCTTTACCAAACTTATTAGCACTCAGAAAAATTCTCATTCAGAATAATTAACGACCTGATTACCATGAGAGTTAATTTAAAGAAATTGATATTTTAAATGTTTCAGCTTTTTATTAAATTTATTCCTTTTATGTCAATTTTTTTTTTTTTCAAAACTAGATAAACATACATAATTACATACCTACGTAAATCTTTTTTAATTTTTTATAACAAGCAAGCTCTTAAATACCACCTAAAATAGCTTACCTGGCTACATAACTTTCAAATAAATCCAACAAAAAAAAAGAAACTTCATTTTGCACGTCTCTTTATTAAATTTTCTAGTTGAGAGCTCAGGTACAATAAACAGACATAAATTTATTTTTTATTTGTCATTAATTTATGTTACTCGTTTTATTAAATTAAATTGCTTATAAACGTTATTAATTTCTATTTACATAAATCTAAGGAGCTACTTGCTAAGGAAGACCGGCCTTCTGTTCTGAAATTAACTCACTATTATAGTCATAAAATAAAAATGGAGAAAAGCAAAACTAAAATATTAAATAAAAAAAAAGATAAAAATCATCATCAATACGTGCTCGGAGACAAAACTCATTTGTCAGTTTTATGAGAATTAATGTCTCGTCTTTATGGTAAAAACTAAAATAAAAAACAAATCAATTTTACACAAATCTCTGCAAATGAGTTTAAGTAATAATTCCCACTAGTATTCATACACAGCGAGCTCTCAACAGAATTATTCAATTATTACAAAAAAAACTCTATTGTGTGTTTTATTTAAAAAAAAAATCCAAGATTTTGACCTTTGTTTTTGCGAATATTTGGCCATGGTGAAAGTTAATTAAAATATGTTATCTCTCCAACATTAAGGAAATCCATTTAAAGAATTAAATAACTGTTAAATTATAAAGAATGATAGTTCATGACGTCATACCGTGTTGGGACATTGGCGTAGATTGATGCCAAAGCTGACAGAAAATATGAAAGTTAAAACTCAGAATATATACCATATATCAGTTCTGAAAATTATTTCAAGATTTTTTTTGTTTTGAACTTTACCGTGGCGCGGTTAGATTTTGGTGACTTATGGCGGCCATGTTGTTTATTATTCAGTTACTTAAAATTATTATTTAGACGATCAGTTGTTCCTTCAGTTATCAATTCAGTTAAAAAAGGCAGTGTATTTAGACGTCAGTCCGGTGTTCAGTTGAGCTTTCATTTTACTTGTGAGCAGTCAAAAATCAGAGGATACACATTGCGTAATGGACGATGAAAGCCTTATTGCAATAGTTATAGTTTTCTCGCTTAATAAATCACCGCAAACTGAAATTGAAATGATGACTGAACTGACAACTAAACTGAAAAGTATTTACACATCAGTTTAACTGATAACTGAACTGAAAACTTACGGGAATTTCATCAGTTTCAGTTTCAGTTAAACGCTTCAGTTTTTGCATTTAGACATTGAAAGCTTAACTGATAGCTCCACTGAAACTGAAACTGAAATGATCGTCTAAAAGGAGCTTAACAGTTACTTGTTAAATTACACGATGTTACACGATTTAACAGCAAGTCCAAATGATAAAATTTAATTTACAAAATGAATGATCGTAAGGGCCAACGTTGCGCGCACTGCGCCCTTTTACGGTAGAGGTGTGTTGCGGTAAAATTTACCACAACAAGTTTCACCTGCCTTTAATCATTTTTAGTTTCTTTTTCCGTTGCTGCTCCAAAATACTTATAGAGTTAGTAGATACCTGGTGGCCATCAGCCAGAGACCTGCTCTTAAAGTGTTTTGGAAAAGTAACAAAAATAGGTCTTCGGTTCTGAAATACAAAGTTGAGTGACAGGTGGTCACCAAAATCCATATACATATATGTGACGGATGAGTCACAACGTCAAAAACACACAGGGACACAGTGTGCGACAGATGGTCCGCAAGATATGTGGGTGTGCGACAGATGGTCCACACAGGATTGCAAAACATGAAGATTTTGACCCATGTTCAACGGCATGTGTGATTTCAAGTTCACACCAACATAAATTTAGTATGGCCTTCTGCCCAATTTTAAGTGTCTGGTTCACCAAGTAAAATCACGTTGCGATGTTATTCCCTTTACCCTTAATTGTCTGCGCGAAAGTCTACGGGTTTAAAATATGTTAAATTTCGCGTGAAACATCGGATCCTGTCTCATAATGTTTGTTGGGAAAATGGCATGGGATCCCATCTAACAGAATGCTTTCTTCAAGTTTTTGAGTTGGGCCGGTTGGGCTGGGGACTTTATTCGCGATCTTTAATAATTTTTCGTTTAACTTTTTAGACCATTTGAAATTGACGGATTAGAACTGAACTCGTCCATGAAGCCAAGGTTGGTGTTCAAATCACCAATGTGAAAGAGACCATATATGCGTGGCTGGATTCGACAGCGGCATGCACACCAGCGAAAAAGCCGGGTGTTGCAACCGCGACAGAATACCAACACGGACCAAAGGTCAGAAGAGGATGGCATATATGTCGTGGCCGAATGGGTGAGAGAAGTTCGCCTTTTGAGAGGCACTTTTGAAAAAGCTACTAAAGAGTTTAGTCGAGGAAAAGTTTAGAAGGAAAAATTATTAAATCGAAAAAAAGAATTTTCGTTGTGAATTGAAAGATCAATCAATTTTTGTTAGAGGAATTCCAGTTGGGGAATCCAAAGAGGAAAACAAAATTTCAATCTTGTCTTGAAGAAAGTATCCCTTGTTCGAGGAGATAGAGCCCGGGGTGAGACGGACTAGAAGAGACAGGATCCGCAAAAAAAAAGAAAAAAAAAGCTAAGTATACATTGTTTGGTAGAATTGTGCTTAGGAGAATTTTGTTTCGTTTTGTTTTGTTTGGAGGCTATTCAGTGCCTTAGATTTACCCCGTTTAGGCTTTCGTTTCGCCTTTTTGTCTTCCCGAGATTGCGGGACTCGCGACCGTTCTTAGACTCCGTTGTTGTTCGGGAATTTTTCCTAACGTGATTTTTCTTCGTGCCCCGTTGTGGCACAAAACCATTGTTCTTGTTTTTTTTATTTTCCATCTTTCATCCGTTCAACCATATTTTTTTGTAAATTGGCCATCTGCCAATTACCAATTACATTGGTTAAAATTCTTGCTTATTTTAGAAAAAATTCTGGGTTTTATACCTATACCTATAAAGGTTTCCCAGATAGTTTTTAATAAAACTTCATTAAAATCCTATTCAGGTAAATTAAAACATTCTTTTATTTTTTTCTTGGAAAGGAGCTTCTTTTTTCAGTGAATCGGTCCAAAAGGTTTGTAATTTCCTATTTAGTTCAGAACTAAAACAAAAAAAATTACTGGCGCCCATTTTGATTTGGTACACCCTACTTTACTATTCAATTTAATTCATTTTTTTTTACATCTTTTTTTATCATCCCCCAATTAATACAGCCCACCGTTTCGCTGAACCCACCCCATCGCTGAGCTATCTGGGTGGCAGCATTTTTTTATGCTCCCTGTTGCGAAATCTCTAAACGCACCCACCTTTGAGTTGACAGTTGTCATTAGTTTTTTTTCTTTTCGCACGTCGCGCCGGCTCATTTCGACTTTTCGAGTATTTAATTAATTCGTTTAAATAACTATCTTGTTTTGTGCTTTGCGGATTGTAGTTCCGCCTTCATAAATCTAAATTTAAATTCCCATAAAAATTTTCGTAGATTCGCGTTAGATAATTTTGTAACAGGTGGAAGACCCTTCACAGCCTACTCTTCAAAGTTTGGTGGCCAAATTTCAGTAGACCGGTTTGATAATTAATTAGCCAACATTCGTTCTTTAAAGGAAAGCAAGATTGACCGAGAACATCGCCACAGTTCATGAAAGTTTACAGCAGAACCTGAGGCAGTCGATTCCTTGCCGTGCAAAGAAACTCAGCTTGGAGAATTTTGCGTCGAAACTTAGACCTTCACCCGTAACAGATCAAATTAATTCAGGACCTCAAAGTTCGTGATCAGAGAAAACGCCGTTTTTTCGCTGACTGGGCTTCGGGGCGTTTGGAAGATTATATCCCAATTTTTTGGCCGAAAAATCATCTTTAGGGAGGAGATCATTTTTGCATGATTTTCAATAGTTGCAAAAAAGTTTTTCAGGGGTTTGATGACTCTTCGGAGAAATTGAAAAATCTTCGAACAGTATCTCTTGTCATCAAAAGTGCTCCTCATTAGTCAGTCGTTCGGAATCGGCAGAAAATCGTAAGTCCTTTGAGGGTTGTAAGTCACTAGGTTAAGGCTCGCTACGAGCCGTAATGGCCCTACGAGGCTCACCAGGTGACAATGCATCTTCAAAAATTTACCGTTTGCTGTGAATTTTGGTAGAAAACTTTCAAAGCATATAAGAATAATGTGTTAAAAACTAAAAATTGTAAGAACTGCCAAAAGTAGTTTAGCTTTCAATTCATAATTTTTGAGAGCTTTTGGCATATTTACTGCTATTTAGTAAATAATTCAGTCAGTTCAAGAAAAGTTTCACAGGTCGCCTTAGATGACTGACTAGAAAGGAAGAAAAAGTTAACAAGGCTAAGTTTATAAGTAAATAAATAAATTTGGTGGTGCAACAACTCGAAGTGAACCAGGACCTAGTGACTTACAACTCTCAACCATTCCTGTGTGCGTGCGTGTTGTAGGAATGGAGGGGACCTACAATTTTCTGCCGATTCCGAACGGCTAATGAGCAGCACTTTCCATGACAAAAGATACTCTTGGAGGATTTGTCAATTCCTCGGTTCTTCGACAAATGTGTTAACTTACTAGTAACACAGAAGCATTGAATAGTGAATATTTTGGTTCGATTTTACTTTCTACGAGTATATTACGCAAATCCCGTCTTGTAGTCGATTATTTTCGATCGAAAATTGGAATAGACACAGAATTTAAGTGATACTAATTTGAAAAATTTGCTCTTTCGTAAACGACTGACGTTTTGACAGAGCATATATACAGTATACATATGTAGCTATTACTAAGCCAAGTACAGTTCTGTCCGATCTGACATTAAAATCAGATGAGCTATAATATCTGACATTGAGTTGACAATAGCCATCTACAATATAATGATACATTTTGAACTCACACGGAAGGCAGATTTTGTCCCAAAGTCTGACAATTTAAGTGGCTTGTTTGACAATACATATTGTCATATACATATACAATACAGTTATCGGTTTGAAAATTGTCAGACAAATTAAAACTTATTTTTTGGCGACAGGAGTTATGGTCATCGTTTTCCAAGCAATATTTTTCAATTAATTTCATTGGTTAGATGAAAACAACACTAATTGAAATTTTAAGTAGAAGAACTTTGATTGTCACTCCCGCCAAATGAAGAAATTGTCAGTTACTGGCAGGTTTCTGCGGATTCTGTCAATGTACTAAATGCCTGATATTTCTAAAAATTGAGTGTTCAGACGTGTTCAGACTATTGTCAGTCAAGGCAGCCTTCTCAAAATGACGTGACAATGACGTTTCTAACAATATTGTCATACAAGAAAGTTGTTAGACGATTGGCACAGATCTACTATTATTGTCTCATTTGATAATTGTGTGTTCTAAGCTGTATACATATTCCTATAAAAAACCAAACCCTTAATTTTATCTTTATAAAGAATAGAAGAAGAACTGTAGGGGTTGTATGAATCACTGCCTTAAATTTTTTACTTGCGATATAGGTACTATAGGGCAAGTTCTGCATTTGGAAAAAAAATCGAACTCGAGATTTTGATCAAAGTTGACATTACGATGATAGCGAAGACGAAAAAAGTGGGTCTGACAATTCCGTCTGTCTGTCTGTATGTCTGTATGTCTGTACCTCGAACTACAGCCTAAACTACCGGACGTATTTTCTTCAAACTCGGTAGTTAAGGGTCTTCGGTGATTCCCTAGAGGAAAAATTGAAATTTTTTTTTTAGCTCCAAAACTAAGGGTACCCCCCATACACCCGTAATGCAAAATCTTATTTATCTCGAAAACGGCTCTAACGATTTTGATAAAAAAAAATAAGTGTGATATTATGGACATGGACTATATTTTGGTGAAAAAAAATTTGGGGGGAAATGTTATTAGGGGTACCTGTCATAGAACCGTTTTTTTGATTTTCGAATTTCTCACCAACGGCTCTAACGATTTTAACCAAAATTTTTATGCAGGAGCTGCTTTGCATTTGAAAAAATATAAACTAAAAAGTTTTTCGAAAAAATAGTTTTTGGATTTTTAAAAAAATAATACAATTTTTTTTTTTGAAAATTCAATATCTTGAAAACCGATACAAGATTAAATTTTTAAATTACGTTTTAAAATGTATTTTATTAAATACTAACAATTTGCATATCAATTTTTTTTATAAAAATTTTAAGGAAAATTTAGTACACAAAAAACATGTTTCAGTGTGTCTGTATGTCTGTACCTCTCACTACAGCCTAAACCCTTGGACCTATTTCTTTCAAACTCGGTAGTTAAGGGTCTTCGGTGATTCCCTAGAGGAGAAATTGAAATTTTTTTTTTAGCTCCAAAACTAAGGGTACCCCCCATACACCCGTAATGCAAAATCTTATTTATCTCGAAAACGGCTCTAACGATTTTGATAAAAAAAATTAAGTGTGATATTATGGACATGTACTACATTTTGGCCAAAAAAAATTTTGGGGAAAAATGTTATTAGGGGTACCTGCCATAGACCCGTTTTTTTGATTTTCGACTTTCTCATTAACGGCTCTAAGGATTTTAACCCAAAATTTTTAGCAGGAATCCCCTTAAGTTTAAAATAATATTGTATATAAAAATATTCGAAAAAATATTTATTGGGTTTTTAAAAAAAAAAAAAAAAATTTAAATCAATATCTTCAAAACCTATGAACGATTATTTTTTGAAATTATTTCCTAAAACCAATATTATTAAATACTTAAAATTCGCATCCCACATTTTTTTCTTGAAAAATTTTAGAGAAATTTCTTATATAAAAAATTTATTTAATAATAAAACGATTTTTTAAGGTTTATTTGCATAAATTCATACTTTTCTAGAAATCAGACGGCAATTTTATGCATTTGAACATTATTATCTCATTAAATCCATGTTTTATATTTATAAAATATACCTTAAATTCCAAAGTACTTTTACATAAGAGCAAGTTCGTGCGATCCAGTCGTGCATTTTATTTAAATTGTAATAAAAGTGAAATAGTAATTGAAATAAGATTTTTAGATATTTTGCCAATTTTAGTGCCCTTTTGCCCTAGAGTCCTGCAATACCATAGTTCATACCATAGTGATAGTGATGTGCGTGTAACAAATCTGATTAAAACGCCAACTGAAAGGTTAGCTATAGGAAGATATATCTGTTAATTTTCTTCATACCGTGCTTAAGGAGCATTAAAATCATTTCAACTGTAACTGTTGGCACATTCCCAATGAACTAGGCCATTATAGCAGAATATCGAAAAAGATAAAAAAAAACAACGTTTTTTTTTGTTTTTTTGCCAATGCGGAGCACCAGGTCTGGTAGGTATTGATTTTCAGATTCGTTTCTAAAGAAACTCCCCTACAAGTGTAATCGATACTGATTTACGCCAATGCTATTAGTCAATAATGTCTCTACACACACAACACAACTCAGTCACATTAAGTCTGTCTGAAGAAATGGCGGCTTCCTTCGACAACTTCCAGAACACAGCTACTGTCTGTTTTTGTTTTTGTTATTTCGTATATGGTATGGGGAAACCCATGATGCCATATTGTCATGTCACTCTACGATAAAACCGCATCGCAAATGACACACATTTTTAAGACGTGCGTCGTCGTCGCCGCCAATTTTATATTTATTTTACTTTATAATTTTCGCAACCTTGTATTGTCATCACATAAAGTCTCGGAAATTGAACTTATAATGCCTTTTAAGTAAGTTAAGTAAGAACTTTAGAGCACCTTGGGTATTAATTTTTGATTTAAGCTCTGCATTGTGTAGGTCTGTGCATGTAAGTTCGTCGTAGTCATATAATTCTTTTGGATCAATTACCTAGGAGCAATTTGTGAATATATGCTATGACATTCAAGTCTAGAAGCCATTATACTTAGTCATGCATGTTTCATACCTACATAAGTCCCTGTAAGGCAGACGGAACTTTCTATTGTTAATTAACATTCGATGTTATAAATTATGAACTCGTAGACGACTAATTGGCAAGAGAGCTACAAGAGTATAGTTACCATGTGATTTTAATTTTCTTCAATGGATTCTTAATTACTTTGGCAAACTAAAGTCAATGACACCTGTGAGAGATACGACATTATAAAGGCTATGTTCACCTACTTATATGTATATACTCGTACAAAGGTACCTAAATTACTATTACTTTGGATTTTCTTAACCAAGGTTAAGGTGTCTTAATAGACATTTTATGCATAGAGAAAATTGACTTTTGTCACGTACCTAGATAAGTATAGGTACCTATCTGATTTTTTAAATGAGATTCGAGATTAGGCCAGAGTCATTTTAAAACCTCATCCTGTTGGCGTAGTATCTAGCATCTTTTATATTTCGTTTGTCATTGTAGAATTAATCAAAAATGTAGAATGGGTATAAAAATGCCTTCGGTATAGAAATTGTTAAAATTAAAAAAAGTTGTCAGTTCATTTCCATCTATCCATTTGAAGTGTTAGTAAAATTTAAATTTAAAAACTTATCAAAACAAAAACTAAATAAGGGCTTGAACAATTTTACAGCTACTTACCATGTCTGTTATCAAAAAAAAAAAAAATGTTTATCTTTCCATTAAATAAGTAATAAAACATTAAAAAACCGCTGACGCTGAGCACACCTACTGTAATACTAATACTAAATTAACGGTGTCTATTAGTCTCAGGTCTCAGCCGACACCATTTAAAACTGCTATCTCTCACAAAATATTCTAAGCGTCATTGCTGGCAAAATTCTATTCACAAGAAATATTCTTAATAGCCCCTACCTTAAAGTTAACTATTCCATTGTATATTCTAATGGGAAACTTCAAACCAAAATCAAATAATCAAGGCCGATTTTAGTTCGTTGCAAACAGAGACTACGTATTAGGCGCTTAGTATATGGTAAAGTATAAAATATAAAACTCTTGATACATTAAAAAACAAATTGTAAAACTAGGTAGCAAGAATATATGTATATTTAAGGTTTTCAAAGATTTTTAATAAAAAATGTTGGTTCACCAATTTTAAGTTTTTATCACTGTTCAAATAAAAAATAAATTTTAAATCATCGAGCTGTTTTTGAAATAATGAATTTAAAAAAATGTTTTTTTTTTCAAAAATTCAAAGAAATGTTATTCTTGAGTTGCAATATGAAATGTTTTTTAAAAATTTTTAAAGCTTCTCAATAAAAAGTTCATTTGAATCCATTATGCCGATAAAGAGGAATCCAAAAATCGAAAATACAAAATTTTTCTTACATCTTGTGAAAAGTTCCCACCAAGAAAGGACTGGGATGATGACTTCGTGACGAAAGACTTCGACACAAATTTACTGGTTTGGCGTTGGTTCAGGAATTTTTATTTTGAGAAATCTAGGTCGTTTAGACTACCCGACTTTGCTAGCTGAATAACTGGCTATCGGAGAAGCATGCAAGGTATTCCAATAAGATCCAAACTGGAACCGGAATACGGCTACTTTCACAGACAGTCAGCCGGCAATTAGTTCTAATACATAATTCTCGAAACTGGTCCGGCAATGCCGAAATGAACTTGCTAGCTTCAATATTAACCACAATGTCACTCTTATATGTGTTCTGGGTCATTGTGGTATTGATGGGAATAAACATAAAAGACTTGATCTCTTTTCTCAACGCAACAAAATGGTTCTAGAACGAGCTTAGGTTACTTCTGTGCCCTGCCCTCCATTTGATTCTTTAGATCCCGAGCTAGCGGACTTGGATTAGCTACTGTTTCAACACCAATCAATAAACTGCCTACCTTAATACAGTGTAGATGGTGTCGGGTGAGTGTGGTGGTCCGGTTGAGTAAGTCCAAATCCAAATTCCGGATAATTATGCAAAAGCAAAAAACACAATAAGAGATATCAAAACCTATCCTTTCCTCTTTTATAACTCAATCCAAACTGAATTAGTCCATGAGAATGTCCACAACTTCCCATATTAATTCCAAAGAGAGCTCCAAACGAGTTATGGTAGCAAAACGGCGCACTTCAGAGCTAATTGGGCCTCAGGGCTAGACTGCCAGTGGTTGCCATTTTTACTTATCTACCTTACTTCCTATTGAAAAATTGTTAATTGTCAAGTTTCAAGAAACTCTAGCTGTAGTTTTCAAAATATTCAGTTTTCAAAAAAAAAAAACCTTTTCTATATACATATGTACCATATGTAAATTTTGTTTGAAAATTTGGATACAAAATATCTACTATTCTGTGGATTAGTTTTTGAGAAAAAAAACTTATATGGCAAGTACAAACTTTTTTGTTCTTAAAAAAAATAAAAAAAAACTTATCAGGGAAAAATTAAAAAATTATATCTAATAAGCTTAAAGAAAATCAGACGAGCTGTTAAGGCTGAAAATTCAAATTTTATGTAAATTTAAAATGCTCCAATTAACTGTTTTCATTATTTTTGGAGTATTTTTTTAAAACTCTACACTAAATTACTTATTTTATTTATAGAAATTAATTAATTGTTATGATGCACTTTCTATTAAGTAAAAAAAGTTATATGTATGTACATACGAGTATGTATATCATATGTATATACATATTATTTCTGTTGTCAAACTCCCTTTTTCTCACCTATAAAATAGTCAAATCCACTAAGTTAGGTATCACTGAATAGGAATTTACACATACTCATGACATTGCACAAGAACTTTATGTTACACCACATAATTTTGTATACATTTCGATATAGTTCGAAATGAAGAGAGTACAGCACAAAGTATGTGGGATCTCCTACAGAAAACTTGCAAAGAAAAAGCCAAAACACTGTTAGGGGTTTCAAAAGGACACAACCAACAAGGCAAAGAAACATGGTGGTGGAATGATGAAGCTAAATCAGTTATAAGTAAAAAGAAAATGGCTTTCAAGGCTTGGTCGAAGTGCCCCTCTAATGATACAGAGCAAAAGTCACGCCTCGAAGTGGAATATAGAAACTGCAAGAAAGAAGCGAAGAAGAAGTGCGCCCAAATTCAAGCAAAGAATACAGAAAACCTGTATCGGGAGCTGGATGAAATTTCTACCCCGACAGCTGGTGCTATTCAAGAGCTACGGCAAAACACGAATAAGGGCGCAACTATCTTCAAAATAGCCGCTCAAAGAAGAAGAAATGCCCAGGAGATTTGTTCGCCAAAGTTCATTAACAATGCTCAAGGCCAACTACTTGTGGAAGACAACGAAATTCTTCACAGGTGGCGACAGTATTGTGACGGACTTCTAAACGAACAATTTCCAAGGCTATACTTTCCAATAGCTTCACCTAACTTAAGCGAAGTATCCGACGTCACAGTCGAAGAAGTTAGTGAGTTAGTTCCAGAAACCTATGTGCGGATAATTATGGACATGTATGATGGAGCAGTTACTAAAGTAAGATGCGCAGCTGGAGTCACCGAAGAATTCGAAATCACAGTAGGTGTACATCAGGGAAGTGTCTTGAGTCCCCTGCTCTTTATTACAGTTCTTGTTTACCTGCTTGAAGGCAAAGTGACGGATCCAAAAGTACATCAGTTATTCTTTGCTGACGATGGAGCCATCATAAGTGAAGACCCGATATCCCTACAACGAGCACTTGACGTATGGGTGGATGTTCTAGAAGGAAGTGGGTACCGCATAAGCGCGAAAAAGACAGAATACCTATGCTGCCCATTTTCTGATTCACACAGGCCTATTCCAGACATTTATTTGAATGGAGTAGTGCTTCCCAAGTGTGAAAAGTTTAAATATCTGGGGTCTATGATAAATAACGAAGCTACTTGTGATGACGATATCAATCATCGCGTAAGCGTAGGGTGGATGAAGTGGCGGGAAAATTCTGCTATCTTCTGTGACCGAAAAATGCCCCCTAAGCTGAAAGGAAAGCTCTACACTTCAGTTGTGCGTCCAGCACTCACATACGGTTCACAATGTTGGACAATGTACAAAAAGTATGAGAGTAAGCTAACGGCAGCTGAGATGAAGATGCTTCGTATGACAGCAGGAGTTACAAAGCTTGATCGAATTAGAAGTACGAAGATCCGAGGAAGCCTTCATGTTAAGAATACCATTTCCCAAAAAATTGAACACGACCGACTCAGTTGGTATTGCCATGTTCAAAGGAGAGATCCTGAGAACCCCGTCAAAAAGGCAATATCATACAACGTTCCAATTCGGAATAAAAAGAAAGGTAGGCCTAAACACTCCTGGTACAAACAAATGCAAAAACACCAGCATTCAGTTGGCCTCAGAAATGGAACAATACAAAACCGGGAGGCTTGCCGCCGATTTCTGAGGTCAACCCGGCGAACCCCACAGGCGGATCACTAGTGTGAAGCAGATACGTGGGAGAGTTATGATCCCCTCGACATCGAGATCATAACAGCGCCGAAACAAAGGAAGAAGAAGAAGAATTTTGTATACATTTCGGCAATTTCAAATAATTCAATAAATGAATAATTTGACATAAAGAATGCCTCATTGAATGAGTTAACGAGAAAAAATATGTTTTACTTCTGTAATTTAAAATTCTCTTTCATTTATAAAAAAACCGAATGAGAAAAAAAGAATACAAAAAAATATGTCAACAGATTTATCAACTCAGCTATATTATGCCCGAAAAATGAAGACTGCACAAAAATCAACGAACACATTGTCCAAAATATTGTAGAAGGATGTTGTAAAGTGTAGTACAGTTGTGATTCAATTATATCTGAGGTGAAAACTGATAACACATTGTATCTTACTGAATTTTTGAATAGTTTAAACCCGTCAGGCTTGCCAACACATAAATTGATTTTGAAGAAGAACACTACCGTTATGTTACTAAGAAATTTAATTGCTAAATGTGGCTTAATTAATGGGGCCAGAATGGTTGTCACATACCTACATGAGTACACTATCACAGCTCAGCTGATTGAATCTGGGAAAACTTTTGTTATAATCCACATAAATCTTACTACATCTGACCCAACTATGCTTTTCCAAAGATTAGAAGGCAGTTCCGACTGAAAGTTGCTTTTGCAATGACTATCAGCAAGTCTCAAGGACAAACATTTGAAAGAGCTGGATTATACCTACCAAATGCAGTTTTTACTCATGGACAACTGTATGTAGCATTTTCAAGAGTCAACAAATCAAACAACATATTTGATAAATAAAAAATTCTAAATGATTTCAATCTTACATCAAATATTGTTTACAAAGAGGTTTTGTAAAATAAAAAAATTATTTATTTCGTTCAAACATTCTTTTTGAAAATTTAATTGCAAAGTGCGAAATTTTCGCACGGGTTTTCTGGTAAATATTTAAACAGCAGTTTTAGAATTTAAAAAAATCGAAATTTTTTATGAAAATAATATTTCGAAATTGAATTATTTGGTCGACTTTTTTAAACTTACAAAATTGGTGGTACATAAAACGGCTGTAACGATTTTGGTTAAAACAATGTTGTATGTGTGATTGCCGTTTTGTAAATAGCTCAATCTTTATTTTTCTTTGGATATGAAGAAAACATCTATAGTTAAAATGAAAATCAAAAATTGAATTTTTGCGAGTCGAGAGGGAGAAAAAGTCAAAACTGGGTACTTTGCTTCTAACTACGAGTACTTTGGTACTAACTACAGTTTATATATTTAATTTTAGAGTTTGATCAACAACAAAATTCAAAGTTCAGCCTGTTACGAACTTTTGTGATGTGCACATGATGTGTTTCCAAAGGCACCAAGAACTTAAGAAAACACAGTAACAATGAAGCAGAAAATATGAGAAAAAACTTAATTATTTTCCAACTTAAAAGGTCGTAAGAGCTCCTATAAATACAAATTGTTCCTTGCACGTTCAACTTTGTGATCTTTCAACGTGAAATTCGTCTTAAACTTCGGCTAAAGTAATAAATTACTTTGAAATCGGTTAAACCGTTCTCTGTGTAAAATTTCAATACAATATAAATATAATTATACAGTTTAAATACACATACATATATAATATCATTTTAAGTAAAAAAAATTCATTGCTGTTTTCAAAAACTTATCAATGAATTTATGTATCGTACACAAAATGCCTTTTTTCGCAACCGCCCGGGCGCCATTTATCATAAAGCCAGCCCTGCAAACAATGCACTCAAGCATATAACAACGAAGCTATGGTCTATGCATTTTCGCGAGTTGAAACAAAAAAAAAAAGATTAAACACTTTTGTGCGTGTATTACCTACCGCGTTTCTCCTATGGGAAGCTCGGAACACGGTAGCCTAGAAAACGATAGGAATTAATTTGTTACGGAACGAACGGACGGAATACAAAATGAAGTTGGTCTATTTTACTATAAGCTTAGCAAATAGCAAGTAATGCTAAAAATATGAAATTATGATTGCCTACTATACGTATAGGTTGATATTGAAGCTATAATATGCATACACGTAGTAGCTATATATGAGAATGTTTGTTTTACGTCAATAACACACGTCTATATTTGGCATTACAGGTTTTTGGATTTACTTGCCGGTATAACCACATTCCAATGCGTTGCCAATATTCACAATACAAATACAAAATGGCTAAGGCAGTGCTCATTCAAATTGACCGTTAATTATAATGAAAATTTGAAATTGACAACTGCACCTTCTATAAATGCATTTGAATTACTTTGAAGCTAAACGAGGTTCGATTCCATAGATAGGTATGAACTGAGTTTAGATTTGAATTATTAATATGTGAAATTTAATTGATTTTCCAAATATATGTTTAAAAGTGGTTTCACATTATGGAAATAATTAAAATGTTTATATCAGAAATACCTGATGAACTTTGATTAATTCCGCCGTGAAATAATGTCATAAAAGTCGTGTTCTTTTTCGTTTAACAGTTTCACTAGTGAAGAATTTATTAAATTTGTTCAGCTTATTTTCAAATTTAAAGCTAATTAATCCGGATGTGAAAAGACTAATGTGTTAGAGATCAACAAGTTTATATTAATATGCCTTAAGTAGCTCAAATTGTTCTCTTTTTTCTTCTCAATGTCATTAATTATTAATTAAACTAAACGTTCTCAGTTTTCAATTTTTATAACTGAACATAAAACAAATGTCTTTTCATGCCAAATAATGTGTGTCATTGTCACATATGCGCGTTATTTTTTTTGTTATATTCTTATGAAGGTCATTTAGAATTACTCACAATTAAAATACCCATAGGCAGATTGTTGATGGCTTAGATTCCCACACTTTTCATGTTTCATTATACTAAGTGCTTATTGGAAACAATGCACAGTAAAGTACTATTAAGCATGACAAGAAGGAAAGTATTTGGAAAGCCTACATCAGTCTATGATCATGTTTAAGTTAAGCTCATACTCGTAGTTTGGAGCTTAAAATAAATACAGGTCATAGAGAACCAGGTTTTATTCTTGTTTAGGCTGCAGCGCCTGGGAATCAAACATATATACCTCCAGCATAACAGACCAACGCCAAGGCCTACAAGAGGAGGATTATTAGCTTAAAATAGACAAAAATGTCCCTTACTTTGTTTTTTTTTTTATAATTTTGGGGGCACTAAAGGGATTATGTCTACCCTTAAAATGTTTAGGCACAGTGCGAGCGTGTAAGGAAAGTTGGAGAGGACTTAAAAGGAGATACCGATGCACATTGGGAGGGAAATATAGAGTCGGGTAAAGCATTCCGCATTCGTTAAGTGCGTCTAAAGAAAGAATCTCTGGTGGGAACTCCCTAAAAACAGAAGTGAATAGAAATTGAAAAGGTATGACTCGCAATTATTATGTCTTTTAATACATCTCCACCAAGCCCCTTTAATATTTAACGGAAATATATAAAATTTAATATCGGTCTTAGACCAATAATAATTCTTTAAACTTGATTAATTTATTTCATAAGCATGAATCATTTTGAATTGAGTTTATTGTCTGCAGAGATGTTGATTTTGATGATGTGAAGAAAAGTAAGTACTTAGACTTCATTAAAAATCTGACCACTACAATGCTGATATAAATCGAAGAATAACTATTGGCAGTCACTGCATATAAGGGTTAAAAAGCCGATTGAGGATGAAAGCCCTCTCTGATGCAAATAAAGTCTACCTTTATATGACACTTATGATCTCCGTCTTGATAATGTGAGGTAGAGGTATGAACTCTATACAAGAAGAATTAGCTCGCTTAGGACTGTTTAAGGAGTATTAGAGTAGAATATTCTATAACGGGTTATAAAAAGTTAAAAGGAAACGACCGAAGTCATTTAGGGCGAATGGTTATCGATTCCCAAGACACAAAAATTTTTGATTCAAAACCGGAGGTCGGCTAGTGGAAGAGAACCTCAACCAACATGACATGCGAAACTGGAGACAACTTTTGTTTTACAATCGAGGTATTCCTTTTACAAACATACAAGTATAAGACATGGATTTAAATAAATTTGGTACTGCAACATCTCGTAAGGAATCAGGACCTAGTGATTAGCAGTTCTAAATAATTCCTGTGTGAGTGTTAAATGGAATGGAGGGGACCTTTAATGTTCTGCCCAGTCTGAACGGCTAAGATGAGCACCACTTTTAAAACATCTCTCATCGATGTATCACTTCTTCGCGAAAGGCAGTACACACCCGAAAAAAAAAATATTTGTGCAGCGACTGAGAATTGAATCCATGCAGAGGATCGCATAAAAGTCCTACGCACAACTGGTATTGCAGAACATGAATTAAGTAATAGAAAATTTAAAAATGAATGAAATTTGTTGTTTAAATTGCTAAAATAAATCTTTAATTAGTTTAGATTCAAGAAACAAAGGCCATCTTTTTTTTCTGAGTAAATATTTTAATATTTATCCAAATAAAATTTTAAAAATCGATGGATCGGTTTTCTTGAAAAAATACTTTTTTATATATTTTTATTTTTAGCATTTAAGATTAAAAAAAAATGGTTTTTTACCATACCAGATTTAAATGTTTACTTAAAAAAAAATTCATGAATCAAAACAAATTTAATTATTTTTACATTTAAAATATATATTGTCTTAGAAATCTTAATGTGTAATATTATTTAAAATTTTAAGGAGCTTGTATGTTAAAGTTTTCTCAAAATAAAAACTGGTATGTCCTGTTAATAACAGTTATTAATAATTCAATTTACCAAAATGTTGGCCATACCAACAATAATACACAAAATTATATTTTTATAAATATCTGGAGCCGTTGTTGAAATAAATAACCCTTTTTTAAAAGATGACAGTTACCGTTATTTTTTATCTAAACTCTAAGTTAACAAAAATTGGTTCAGCCGTTAATACTGTAGATTGAGATGTAGACAGACAGACAGATACCGGAGCCATTTTCTTGTTTAAAATCTTGACTTTGAATTTGTTCATGGATACAGCAACTTGACCTATAGGACAAGTTAAAATTATAAGTACATATATTACAATATTTTACATACCAAAATTATACTCAACAATTTATACTTAGGTAGAGACAAACTTCGATTTGTCCAACAAAAATAATTTAAAAAAGCTTACACCAACAAAATAAAGTAGAAAGATGTTCAAGAGCCCGTAAAATTAAAATTTTGAAATTTCAAATACTAAATATGATATAGTTTTGCTTCAGTTGTGCATTTTCTTTATTCAAAAATAATTTCCTAAAATTTTAAAAAGCCAATTCTTAAGGTATCAGTATGATGTAACTTAACAATTTGCTAACTTTAAAGTTCTTTACTAAATCATTCTTAATTTTAAACTTTTGTTAAATTGTATCGTAAAAAACTTAAATAGGTATTCGATTATCTTAACTTAAAATGTAAGACAAGGACTCAATTAAAATTTGCAAAATCGATGTTTTAATCTAGTTTCATACTAAAACAGCTTTAACATCGTACTAATTCAACTAAAATTTTGAAGAAATGTTAACATGAAATTTTGTTTGTATGGCGTATACGTGACTTTCATTCAATTTAACTGCCTTTTCTTTGGATTGGATAACTCTTTCTTTTATATAAATACAAGGACAAAATAAGTTTCATTTAGAAATGCTAATAAATAAGTCTACAAATTGTGTCGCAGTTCATTGGAGATGAATATAAAAACAATCTAGCCGTCAGCAAGGAGACAAGCAAAATCAAAAAGTAAACTGCTGGTTGTTAACACATTGGTAATTCTTAATCCTTAATAAAATACCTACTTTATTAAAAGGAAAGAAGAGAGGAAAAGAGCACTTTGTTTCAATTCTAAGAAAGCAAGTTCCATGAGGAAGTATTGATTTCTGTGAACAAAATTCTAGCGTTTAATCAAAAATCACAATAACTAAATATTATTCACAAGAACTGCCTACTTTGTCAAATTTATTTCTTCCAACAAAGTTTGAGTTTTCGCATTACGAAAATAAAAGTCTCAGTCAGATGTTTGTAAGTGCTTAAATTGCACTTCCTTCCAGACGTATGTATGTATATTTTATATGTATACAAAAACTCGATTTTTTTGCATTTGAAATTCGACCCATATTCTGTATCCAACGGATACAAATAATATATATTTTCTAAAGCATTTTTTATTACAACAGAATAAAAAAAAAACTAAGTCCATTTGCATATCAATACGTATGTATGTACCTATAAATAATGTTCATGAAATAAAAACTCAATGCTATTTCGCAATAAAAATGACAACATTCAAGTGGAAATTGCTGATTGACAACAGTGTTCCATAGGTACATGGAGACTTAGATCACTTGCTTATAAGCTCAGTTAATATTGTTGCCTTTTGAATTCGGAATCAAAATCATCAACCGGCATCAGCGTCCGTCCGGTTGATCAGCGCCAAGCACAAGCTTATTTGAATGTGAAAGTTAATAGATATGTTTGTATGTATTGTGGTTGTGAGTTTGTATAACGTATTGCACAAATGCAAGCACGTTTTTTAAAAAAAAAATTCAACAACAAAAATAATAATAATAAAAAAAAACTAATTTCAATTGAAGCACCACTAACAATTTAATTACCATATTCTTTCGCTGCAAGCAAATGCAGTATTATTGTAAAACTGTGTAAATCTGTCTGTCTGGCTTGGTTCTGTTTCTGTTTCTGTGATCCACTTAGCCAGTGTGAATCGAATCCATTGAGACGAAGCCAAAAACGAACGTTTGTCCAGCTAACGAGTTGTTCCATTGAAATTGAAAACTTTAACATGAATATAATGAAAGTGTGCCATGATCCAATTACCTATCAAATGGTATGCTTTTGATTGTGTATCTAAGTAACTTAACCTGACTTACATAGATATTTTGGAGATCTATTGATTCTGGGGTTGCATGCAGACGTAGCTACAAAATTTTTTATATCTGTCTCACAGTGTTTTCAAATAAAGCTCTGTCTCAAGAACTCAAAAAAGATACATACATATATTGTACGTCCATTAATATTGTAAAATTTGTATCTGTAAAATTAGGTACAACTTATTTCACAATAGATTTTTCACTGTTCATCTGGCTTCATCTAACCAACGCTTTAAGAATAAATAAGGGCCACCTTTTAGAGCGAGTCAAAGTATTTGTGATTAGTATTGGTCCAATATGTGTAACAGATTCAAATCTGACCTTTTAACAATCATCTTTCAACGCCCCCCTGACCTATTATGCAATGAAAAAAATATTTAATAATTGTTGGCCTGCTGTGTACAATTTGTTCCACGAGTTTCTATTTCAATGAATTCCTATCCTAATGGGCTAGAGAGAAAAAATATATGGTACTTTATCGTCGGTCGTGTGCGATGATGAATCATGTCTAACGTGGGAATAATTGTGTTATTGTGAAAATTCAATTAATAGAATAATATTCATTGTTCTTAAGTTTAGCAGAAAAGAAAAAATATTCTCAGCTAATATATAGCTATACAAGTTAACAAGCACGTATCTTAGTATAGTTCTACTATTTCACTTGACAATGAAATCGAAATAATTGGTTTGGAAATTTTTAAAATGGCTTGCCAATTTACGATAATAATTGAATAATTTGTGGGATTTGCACTTAAAAAGATTGAATGGAGAAAATGTTTAAAAATTCATGTCAAACAAACATAAACGAAAATAAATTCACAAGAAAACCCGAGACTGATTACAGGGTTGTTTTTGTTTTAATATTTAGATTAAACGATAAATGGACAATGATAAACACGGAATTTAACCAAGGTAACTAGAATTTTTCGAAGGTAATTTCCAACAACTATGACATGTGCAAGATCGTACACAGCAAGGGGGCCATACATATATGTTCTCTAACCCTAATTTCTATTTGTTCCCATTTTAAAAACTATGATACAGGATTTTAAACATTGCTCTCTTAGGAAATAAAACGGACTATTTAAAGCAATCTTTTGGTTGCGAGACTTTGTAAAACTTTTTTATAACTTTAAACAAGTTAAACAACTCTTCTAACTACGAGTATAATGTGGGTTTCGTGACGTATCGTTAGCTTATTGAAGGTGAAAAAGTCTGAATTTGAAAGATAAATAAATCAAACACAACTACAAAACAAAAATAATTAAAAATGACAAAACAATTTTAAATTCAAAACAAGAAATAATTACTCAAAAAATGTACAATTTACAAATATACTTTTAACAAAAAATTTTACTTAAACTTTTAATATACACAAGTAAGTACATAGATGGTTACATTATTTTATCTGAAGAATAAGTCTTTATTGCTAATTATTTATTAAAATAAAAACTTCCATGTTGAAAATCGTTTGGGCTGTAGATTTTTAAGTTAGGATGCAATTTTCCAGCATACAATGTTTTTGTTTAATATAATTATTAATTATCTTATCGATACATTTTTAAAGCAAAAGTCCTGAAATTAAGTTTTCTTGCAAATATACTTTCGGCTGACGATCCTTCCAGACATGTCTCAAAAGATTTAAGTTTTAAATCAACTGTTTATGTAAAAACTATTTTTTATTAATTAATTAATCTAATATTTTAAAAATTACTTTAATTATAGTCAAACTCGGTGTTAATTATCTCAAGAATTTGTTAGAGGAAGCTGGAATTTGGAATTTACAGATCCCTGATGTGTAAAACCAAAACGAAAATCTTTATAATTTTCTGCTTACACTACTTTTTCTTAAATTATCCAAATTTTTAGTTTGGAGTTTTTGATACAAATCAAAACATTGAAAACAAAAAACACTGACGAAGACTAAGTTCTATTTAATAAGGTATATATTTTCTTCGAGAAATCTATGGTTTAATCTTGGAAAAGTTCTGTGAAAAGTTCGGGTGAATATCTGTTTTAAAAAAAAAATTAATAAAATTCAGCTGCATTGAGGTTTTTATGAGTTTAAAAAATATATACAATTTTTACTACTCTCAACCTATTTTTTTTTTGGAGGGGACCTAAAATTTTCTGCAGAATCTGAACGGCTACGCTTTTTATGGCAAGAGATACTATTCGAAGATTCATTATTTTCTCGGAAGAGATACTCCTAGAAAATATATTTTGTTTTTATTTGGCAGCGGCTGGAAGTCGATCGCCAAACTCCCAAAAAGCCAGGTGGTACTGAAGAAAATAACGAAATAAAATATCAGTAAAACTTAAATAAAGGATAACCAAACAAGAACGATAAATTTATACTGGCTTTAATTTAAAGCTACATTCATGCCATTTACTGAAGTTTTCTATATAAGCTTTTGACTTTTTTCACACTTCCGTTTAAGCGGTGTTATGAAACCATTGGCTGTCCGCTTTAATTCTTAGCAACGTCACAGCTTTAAAACACAATTCCACAACACAATTGAACCGTGCATTTTATTTTGATTGTATTAAAATTCCCAGAATGATCTACAAAATCTACTTATGTAAATCATATCTTAAATTAAACACATACATACATACACCTACTCATTGCCTATGGATAAAGTTGCCACGTTTTACTCACACACTTTGTAAACTGTCCTTTTTTAAACAAATGCTGTTTTTGGTTTTTATAAAATTTTGTAGTTTATTGACTACAAACAAATACCTAATTTGTGCATTTAAAAATATGTAGGTATGTATCTGTTACTTCTTTAAACGACCGACACGGAGAAAAAGTCACTGCATGGCAAATGACTCTACATAAATTAAAAAAGTCTGTAGGTATGTGACACAAAATAGAACGTGAAAACTTAAAGATTAAGGTACATATGTATTTATTTACGGATGAATATTTTGTATACAAAAATATAACTTAATTTCCTATTAAGAAATCTCAACAAAAATTTTGTTTACACCATGGTTCACGAGATTTTCTTAAAACCACTTTTTCAAAATGATGGGTTTATTATTTTAATGAAGATGAGTAAATATTGTGGTCTCGCATGGATAAGTTTATTAATCATTATTTTTATATTAAATTATGGGTAGACAGTTTTCTACAACTATTAGCAGAGGTTTGAGAAACTATGAAAATGTTTAACAAGTAGGTATATACCCAACAATTTAAAAAATATACAACACGTTTAAAATTAATTATTACCATGCTTATAATATAGCTTGATTAAATTACCCGTCTCACATTCAATAAATTGAATTTAATTAAAAATAAAATCACACTATTGTGTTAAGTAAAGTGCAGTCTCCCATAAAACGGCAACTAATCAACAACAGCAAACTAAAAACCAATCGAATATTATAATCTGTTTTGCTGTCATATCTCCATCTACCTTCACTATCATAAGAACATGGATCTTTTTCTAACCATGGAATGCATCATGCGAGGGAATTGCCCATTTCTTGAATTTTGTCATTGAAAACCCCTTAATTATTGTTTTGTATTGTAGGCACACAAAAGGGTGTTTGATTCATATGTGTTAATATTCTGATGGGATTAACTGTCACATGACATGGACAATCTATTTTGTTCTATTTTTTTAAGTTTGTAATGCAGAATTCTTCTTTTTCTCATTTGTAAAAATATATATAGTAAAGAATAAGACTGTGTTAAAACACTGCCCAAACTTCGACTGACATCGTCGTAAATGACAGCTGTCATTTTCCAGAATCAATTTCTTTCAAATGTCATAAAACTACTTAAAAATAAGATAAATATGGTGGTTCGTAATGTCTTGCAGTCTACAGTGCGTATGTTATCATACCCCTTCAATAAGATACAAAATATATTCTTAGTCATATCACACGAAAAAAAAGAACACCCTATAAAAGATGAATAGCCGTACACCTATGCCTTACGCAAGAAAGAAATAAACATAAAGCATTCTTTTTTATCTCCACTGTCTGCGCCTAACATGGTCTTTGTTCTAAGGTCTGAAGACAATATTATTGACAGTCTTTTAAACCGTTATCCGAATTGTTGTCTTTCTTGTTTACTTTTTAACTTGACTCTGGTCATCGCCTTCATAATCTTCAGTAGGCCAGTGACCTTTTGAATTTCGATTTCTATCGTTGGCTTTTATTTTTGGTAGGAGTGAGAATCTTAAACTGCCTGCAACATGTTTCCCCTTTTTTTGGAGTTCTACCGTTATATATGCATAAATTAAACTTTTCGTATTATTACCTCAGCGTTTTCCATGTTTCGTGTGTATGTTATTTTGTGGCTCCTATGCGACGAAAAAATGCAGTTGAAGGCGCAAACCTGAACGGGTAGGTATAGAGTTGGAGTGGGTTAGGTATTATGCGCTGGTCGAGATTTATCCAGGTGGAACCTTTTGAATCAAAAAATATAAAACAAAATCACGAATAGGTCCAAAATTTGGGTGCGGGTTTGAGATTTTTTGTTTTTTTTTTCAACTTTTGTTGATGAAGTTAATTTCATTTTTTTTATGTGTGCGGTAAGTGAGTACGGATAGCCATGTAACATAATTTTGTATGCACTTCCGCAGTCCGCACACGTGTTCTCGGTAAAGATCACAAAAAGTCGACGGGTAGTTCCTGTCCCCGAACAAGATCGCTGATGGTGCGTAACATAATGTGAGTATGCGGTAGATATATGTAAATAGTTTTCATTTAGTCATGAGGTGAAGTTTAATTCACTTGATTGCACCAGGGGAACGATACATTTTTCTTCAGCTTTTTCTTTTAATTTCTGAACAAGTTGCCCTTTAAAAAACTAGATGGATTTGTTTTTTTGTTTTTGCACTTCCTCCAAATATACTTGATGACATTTAGCAAAGCCAACTGAAGACCTGTTTTGCATGCTGATGACCTGATGACAAACGGCGGATGTACGCAACATTGGAGTTAGCAGAGGTATGACATCATGTTGAATGTTGTGGCATTAAGAAGCAGTTTGTGTATATTTTTTTTTTTTTTTGAAAACCGGCTATTTATTTCTTTGTTTATTTTTGGAAAATTAACAGTTTTTTGTCATGAAAAATAAGATATTTTGTTAATTTATGAGAAAAGATAAACTAATTGCTATCATGAGAAAATCAAGTTATGTACCTATTTCAATGTTGAAAATAGTCTAAAGAGGTCTTAAGTCTGATAGTTGGTAGGTATATAAGTTAATTGGAAGCTTAAAGTTCAACTTATCACTATTCAAAATATATCAAAATTTAAGAGCACTCAATATGTATTTTTTTTATGTTGGTTCATAATGTGTAAACATTTATCAACTTCATTCAAATTTTTGTAAATGGGGGATATCCTTTGTAGCCTATAT
This sequence comes from Chrysotoxum bicinctum, assembly GCA_911387755.1. Classification (NCBI taxonomy): domain Eukaryota; kingdom Metazoa; phylum Arthropoda; class Insecta; order Diptera; family Syrphidae; genus Chrysotoxum; species Chrysotoxum bicinctum. Next base: position 30,534,443 of record OU426990.1, read on the forward strand.
TTCATGTTAGGTTAGCATAGCACAAACTAAATCGATATTGATTACACACGTCAATAGTTATAGCTTGTGCCGAAATTAAACAAGGTAAAGGTATCTATTTTTACAGAAGCCTTTGAGACTGAAATTGAATAGGTACACCGAATATTATGTTCTATTGCGATCTAATTTAATTTTTAAAAACCTTTTTAAAACAATTTCAATACATTTTCACTTGCGATATACTTGCATTCATAGTTACAATAGGATAAATTTTGCATTTATAAAATAGTTGAATACTAGATTTTATTCAAATAACTATCTTTTACTATTGTTTAGGGAAAAGAATATATGTAAATATGTATTAAAACTTATTCCATTGATTTTAACAAAATAAAAAAACCAGTACAGTGTTTATCCAAATAAGCATGAGCTTCATTTTAGTAAAACAAAATAGCATAGCAAGTATTATTCGGGCTTGGTAGAAAATTGTAGCATTTCTGGTATAATGTAATCGACACCTTTCAATTGGTTATGAGTATAGGGATCGGATTTCCATGCAAATGCATATTTTTTTAGGAACACCTTGGAAGCAAGGCAACGAATTATGTATACGAATCAGGAAATTTCCTTTAAAATGGCATTCAATCGTTAGTGCATATTTTTGCATATTTTACTATAAATGCATATTTTGCATATTTTAGTTCATATTTTACTATAAATGAGTACTTTGCATAGTTTTGCATATTTTTATAATAAATTTATATTTTAAGAGTATATTGTAAAAAATATCCCATTTATGTCAGTGCAAACGAACCTTAAAACTATTATCTATTTCTTTTATTCATTTCATAATCTTGAACCATATTCAAACCCCACATTATACACTGAACCAAATCGCGTAGGTGATATTGAAGAAAATATTTTGTTAATTTTTGAAGAATCAATTATTCAAATCAACAATTTTTCATAGTATTTTTCTTCATATTGAAGACTGAATATTCAAAATGAGGTTTCTTCAAATGATGAATGATTTAGTATTTTATTCAAACGAATGAAATTTTGTCATATCTACGAAAACAATTTGTTAATATTTGATGAAGCAATTATTCGAAAAGACAAATTTGTATTAAAATTTTTTTTTACTATGTATGTACGAGTATGTACATATATCAACTTAAAGCAAGAAAAAAAATAAAACCAGTTTAAAAAAAATCATTTTTTGAGGAAATTTTCATAAAGGATATCTACTAATTATTAACTAAATTTCAAGAAAAAAGGATGAAATTTAATCAATTTCACAAAATTTTGTGGATTTAACACCATAACGAAAAATTTTATGCATTTCTTCAAAATGACGATATTTCTTGAATATAACAAAATTTTTTTCAAAACAACGGATAGGTTTCATTGACCGTATATTGATCACCCTTTCTTCAATTCTACCTACTTTTTCTTTAATATGACTACCAAATTTGGTTCAGTGTAATGCACTATATAAACTATATAAAGCTGCATGTATGAACTTGACTAGATGTTATGCTTGCTTACGTTAACTGTGTTTTTGTTTATTAAATGTTAATTTCGTTGTTAGTTATTATTTTATTTAATAATAAAAATTAAAAATTTAACCTCTTGTGAAAGACTGAAGAAAATATGTTTTCAAATTTAACCAAAATTAAGTTAAATTAAGTTAAATCGCATATTTTCAGATTTTAAGTCCAAGAAAATCCGAACCCTAGTTATGAGTATCATTTAAATGATATGTCATAACATCGTTCGAGCGCTTAAGAAATTGAGAGAAATTTGAAATGGGAAGGTACGAGTAAAATAGAGTTTCCTTATATTTTGTACTTCTAAAAAAAGAATCTCTGAACATTACTGCTGTGCTTCCGAAATTAGATTTAAGGGCACACTGATGCGCTTTGTGTATAACGGACAAAATGTTTTAAAGCAGAAATGCAGCGGGCTATTTTAGTAGAGCACTGTTTAAAAGAGAAACTATAAAAAGAAACTAAAAAAGACATCTCAAATGTTTCCCAAATTGATTAACTTTGAAGCTCTATTCTGGATTATATATACTATAACAGCGATGTTTAAGATGTACCAGACCATAAATCCCTTTTCGTGTATGTCCGCCTTATAAATTATTTCCAGCTCAGAAGGAAAAAAGACATTTTTCCATGGTCTTAGGAAGTTTTATAGGATTTTTATAATTTTTGTATGATATTTAGTAATATATAACATCTAATTAAGTAAAGTTGTAAGTCATAATGCCGATGGAAAATCCGAATTATCCCTTTCGAACGATACCTTTATGCATACATATGGAGAATTTTATAGAAGTACTATAGGAACTTGTAGAGATTATGGAATTATTAATACACCCTGTATTCTCTCTTATATTATAATTATTATAATACCTAATTGTCACTTAACTATAAGACTACGAGACAGTCGTAATAAAGTCTTCATGCCAAGCAGGTCTGTCTTTTAATCAATATAATACATGGCGCAGTCGGTGATCTGAGCCGTTAGCAAATGGAAAAACTGAAGTCAGGTGATATCTCATGGGAATAACTAAACGGATTAGTAAAAACCCCGTTCAAAATATAAGACCTCGTGGAAGACCACCAAAAACGAGAATTATTCACCACAATATCAGCATGGACTATATAAAAAAAATTGATGAACTAAGACTGGATGGAAATATTTCTGAAAATTGGAGGGTATTTTGGGAAAACTTCGAGGTCTTTGGTGCAGCTATTGAACTGTGTAAGAAGGAGGATGCGGTGAAGGTTGCAATTTTGTTAAATGCTTTGGGACCAGAAGCAATTGAGGTTTTCAACTCATTTGACATAGATGATGAAAAGAAGAAAAATTATGATGACGTCGTCAAAGCTTTTCAAGATTTTTGTAGGCCAAAAACTAACGAAGTATACGAGAGTTTTTTGTTTCATAGTCGCAAACAAGCAACAGGTGAACCTTTTGATCAATTTTTGATGGACCTAAAAAAAATTTTACGTAAATGTGGATTCAAAGAGCAAGAAAATAGAATGCTGCGTGATAGGATTGTGCACGGAGTATGTGACATCAATTTACAAAAGAGATTGCTGGAGTCTGAGAATTTAACTTCAGAAAAGGCGGTGGAGATGGCAAGGGCGGCAGAAGCATCGAGTGAGCAGATGAAAAAACTAGGAGCGCAAGCAGAAGCATCGGCGGAGACAGCGGGGGTAGCGGTAGATATTGTCGGGAAGTTTCAAAAACGTGGGAATTTATATAAAAATTTTAATGTTTCACAAATGCCTCATGATCCGAAATTCATAAAGAAAACTCATAATAATTCTTTATTTAATAGATTTCCAAATAAAAAGGAAAATGATCTTGGTTGCGCATTTTGTGGACAGTTTCATGTGAGAGGGAAATGCCCAGCTTATGGCAAAACCTGTTCATATTGTGGAAAAGCAAATCATTTTGCTGTAGCATGCAGAAAAAAAAGATTGTGTGTACTGACGTACGCGCGGTTGAAGTAAAACTTCTTTTTCCTCAAACAAAGCTTCTGTAAGATTATAACCTACAAACAAACATTTTGTATTCTAAAAACATGTCGCTGTCTTTGACGGATAACGTGACGTCTTGACATGTCACTGACAGCTGCATAGACATTTTTTTACCCCCAACGCCGGAAAAGAAATTTTACTTCAAAAAAACATCAAAAAGATATGTTTGTTTGTTTTTTTTTTTTAAAAGGATAGTGGTTTCTTGTTAAATTGGTCGACCACATAATTCACAAACATTTTGTATTTTTAAAACATGTCGCTGTCTTTGACTGATAACGTGACGGTTTGACATGTCACTGACAGCTGCATAGAGAATTTTTTACCCCCAACGCCGGAAAAGAAGTTTTACTTCAAAAAATTGAATGTGCGCGCCTAGCCTTAAATGAAATCGAGAAGAAAAGTACAAAACTCCCATGCCACTTGATAAGCAAGTTGCCTCGCTTTGTTTGTATTATCCTAGGGCTGCACGTGCAAGTATTGGCAAGCATGTTGTAATCTTGTAATGTACACAAGCATTTCTCATTAACCCGTACAAACCCGAGCAACTTAGTAGTCCCCTGGCATTAATTCAGTATCCAGGCAACTTGGAAAGCAAGTATCTACACTGACAGCAGCACTGTTGTAAAATTAATTATTAAAGTATTTGATTGATTAGTCGGGTGACGTTCAAATTTATAAATACCAAAACAAATGTCGGTGGCGTGTGCGATTAAGCGAATAAATATTATTAAAAAGTATAATTTCAAAACTTTCAGGCAACCTGATGGTCATATGGCATGCCGTCTATGACAGCAAGAATACAAATGGTAGTGGATATACCCAACTTTTTGGCCAGTACTTTGTATGCGAGGGTTAGGTGTTGGTAAAATTTATTTGGATTGCAATATGCTTGTCAATAATTATTCGTGTTGCAGAGCCATTGCGCGTCTGAATCTATAGTTTTATGTTTATCTTTGAATGCAGCCATTTGAAATATGTAAATTCTAAATCGTATCCAACTTCATGTTATAATTACTTTGTATTCTAAAAACATGTCGCTGTCTTTGACGGATGGCGTGACGGTTTGACATGTCACTGACAGCTGCATAGAAATTTTTTTACCCCCAACGCCGGAAAAGAAGTTTTACTTCAAAAAGGCATACGAGCAATAACAGCACAAAACCAAACAGGTGATGATAGTGACAGTAGTTTTTGTATAGATTCGATCACAAAAATGTGTAGAAATATCAAAAAATTGCATGCAAATAATATGAATGACACGTGTTTCGGTTGGTTTGAAAGTATACAAGTTCAATCAAAACACATAAAATTTAAACTTGATACGGGCGCGGATGCAAATGTGTTACCAGTCAGGTTTTTGAAAGAATTTAGAAATCTGAAAATCGAAAAAAATAACAAGAAACTTGAGGCATATGGAGGTTCAGAAATAAAAACTATTGGGTGCGTCAAAATGGATTGTTGTGTGAAAAATAGGAAGGCTAATCTAAAATTTTATATAGTTGATGAAGGAACGATACCTATATTGGGTTTGAAGAGTTGTGTTGAGTTAGGTCTAGTACTACGAGTAGATAAAATAGGAACATACAAAATAGACAATTTCTTAAACAAATATGCGAAATTATTTGAGGGATTAGGATGTTTTTGCACAAATTTTAATATCGAGCTTAAAAGCAATGCAATTCCTCCAATAGCTAGACCTGCAAGGAGAATTCCACTGTCATTGCGAGCACCTTTAAAAGAAAGGTTAAAAGTATTATGTGAAAATCATATAATAGAAGAAGTGGTGGAGCCGTCAGAGTGGGTTTCGAATATTGTCTTGGTAGAAAAATCAAACAAACAGCTTAGAATTTGCTTGGACCCGAAAGCATTAAATGATTTAATTCAAGATAATTTGTACGAAATCCCATCTTTTGAAGATATTAAATCAAAATTTGTGAACAAAAAAGTTTTCTCAGTGTTTGACCTTAAAGATGGATATTGGCAAATTAAGCTTAATGCCAAATCCAAGAAGCTCTGCACGTTTAGTACTCCCTTTGGGTGTTACCGTTTTAAAAGATTACCGTTTGGTATAAGGATAGCTCCAGAAGCTTATCAAATGCTGATGGAAAAACTTTTTAGTGGCATTAATGGATTGATTATATATATAGATGACCTGTTAGTAGTAGCAGATAATGAAAAAGAACATGATGAAATTGTAGAACAGGTGATGAAAAGGGCTTTAGAAAAAGGAATAAGATTTAATAAAGATAAAATCCAATACAAACAAAAAAGTGTCTCGTTTTTAGGTCACGTTATAGATGAAGAAGGTATACACTGCGACAAATCGAGAATGGAAGCTATAGATAGGTTAGAAATTCCAAAAACAAAAAATGAGTTACAGAAGCTACTTGGACTTGTTAATTATGTGAGAGATTACATACCAAATCTAGCAGATATATCAAATCCTTTGAGAGAGTTACTCTCGAAAGACGTCATTTTCCAATGGTTAGATACGCACTCTAAATGTCTAGAACAAATAAAAGATTGCATTAAAAATGCCCCCACACTGCGACCATATGATTGCAAGAAAAATATTTCCATCCAAACAGATGCATCTAAGAATGGACTGGGATGTTGCCTATTGCAAGATGGAAGACCAGTCTGTTTTGCGTCGCGGAGTTTGTCAAATGCTGAAGTGCAATACGCACAGATTGAAAAAGAATTTTTAGTCGTAGTATTTGCTTGCAAGAAATTTCATTCGTACATATATGGCAGAGAATGTGAAATAATTACTGACCATAAACCATTATTGGGTATAATGCGTAAGGATTACAATAAAATTCCTTCTGCCAGGCTTCAGAGAATGAAGTTAAGACTTCAAAAGTATCGTTTAACGTTTAAGTATTTGCCTGGTAAATTTTTATATATTGCCGACTTGCTTTCACGAAATTTTGGGAATGAAAAAAATAATGGTGAAATAAAAGGCTTAAATGAAATGGTACACTCAATCAATATTAGTGATGAAAAAATGAAAATATATAAAGCAGAAACTGAAAATGATAAGGTTTTAAGATACATAAAGATTTATTTTAGAGAAGGGTGGCCAGTTACAAAATCGAAGGTAGCTGAGCATGTAAAATATTTTTGGAAGCATAAGCAGGATTTGTTTGTAACCGATGATTTAGTATTCTTCGAAGACCGAATTTTTATCCCTACAGCGTTGAGGGGTGAGGTGTTAAATAAACTTCACAGTGCCCACCTCGGAATTGAAAAGACAAAAGCCCGTGCTCGCACACTAGTTTACTGGCCATCTCTTAATGATGATATAGAGAACATGATACAAAAATGTAAAATATGTCAAAAATACAGACCAAAAAGTAAAAAAGAACCAATGATTTCGCATGACATTGAGGACATACCATTTTTTAAAATTGGAATGGATTTTATGGAGGTAGAAGGAAAAAGCTATTTGATTGTAGCTGATTACTATACAAAATATCTAGAAATTTTACCAGTTCAGAAAAAAACAAGTCAAACTGTTATACAGAAGTTACTTCCCTTATTTGCAACTCATGGAATACCTAGAATTATAATTGCAGACAATGTTCCCTTTGGATCTTTTGAATTCGAAAAATTCTGTAATAGTTTTGACATCTCTATAATAACATCGAGCCCAAGATACCCAAGGTCTAACGGGTTTGCTGAGCGCATGGTGCAGGTAGCTAAAAACTTAATTTTGAAAAGCAAGGAAGATAAGACTAGTTTGTGGATGGCATTACTTGAATATAGGAATACTCCTATAAAAAACTCCTCACTTTCTCCTACTGAATTGATAATGGGTAGAAAAACAAGGAGTAAAATTCCAGGAAAAACAGATTTTTACAAAAATGAAATACTTAGCCGACAAATAAAACCTGTATTAGATCAGAATAGTAGACAAAATAAACTGAATTATGATAAGACTACAGAAATTAAAAGCGAGTTTCAAGAGGGAGATCTAATCTGGGTTAAGGAAGATAAAATTTGTGTACCAGGAAAAATCAAACATAAACATTTGAAGTCGCCGCGATCGTATTGGATTGAACTTGTAGACGGACGAAATTTTCGAAGAAATTCGTATTTTCTAAGACCGCGAAAATAAAAAAAAAAAAAAAAAAAAAGAAAGAAAATGAATTTTCAATACTACTCAGTTACTGTCACTTGGTTGGTCAGAGCAAAAGAAATTGAACTGAAAAGAACATGCGCAACCAAAATCAAAAAAAAAAAAAAAATTAACGTACAAAAAAATTTAAGAATTTAAATTTAATAATTTTAAATTATCTCGGTTTAACATCAATTTAACAGTTGGTTGAAAAATGTATTATATATTAGTTTTGAAATATTATATTGTAAAATATTAAATTATTTAAGTTAAAAGGGGAGATGTAGAGATTATGGAATTATTAATACACCCTGTATTCTCTCTTATATTATAATTATTATAATACCTAATTGTCACTTAACTATAAGACTACGAGACAGTCGTAATAAAGTCTTCATACCAAGCAGGTCTGTCTTTTAATCAATATAATACAGAACTCGGACTCCACTATAAGAGTCCGACAGAAGATTTGAACATGATTATAGTGTCTTGACGTAAGTTGTCCATTAATGATTTTATTAAAAAAATATGGAAGTTAATTGTCATACACATTCGCTGATATAAGCCCTTACAGTATTCAACTAAACAAGCGATATGGGAATGAAGCTCACTAAATTAAGACTTTTATAACAGTTTCTTGGGTTGACTATTGGAGTACAAAGTGCCCTGTCATTGTATAAAAGGATTGATTAAATGAAAATTGAACCATTACGCCAATATAGGTGATACTAAGTTCTGCAGAGAATATCTAGGCGATGAATTATACCAAGTTTATATGAGCGCTATGGTTACGAATGATTCTTAATTTTTAGAAATAGGAAGCAATTTTATTAGTTGGGAAAGACACTCATATAACTACTTTTTCAAAAAGATAATTTTGAAGATAAGAGATAACCAAGACAAATTGGTCCTAGGGAAATGTTGACTAATTGCCAATTACCTACTTTCAAATTGACATACAAAAACATTCGACATTTTATTTAAAACTTTCAATGTCGGTTTAAGTGTGTCGGTTCGGTTCTCCACCGGCAGCGACTTCGTTGGTTCCATGGTCCAGAATCCAGATGTACATGGAACCACACTATAAATGGAATGACGGACGGATTCAATTCAAATTCTGTTAAATTTTTTTGTATTTAATTCTCTATAGGATATATTTGACACATAACCAAATTTTTTGAAAATGACTTAAGTGATTTTGATTTAACTTAGAATCAAGAACACCTTATATACGAGTATTAGTTCAAATAAATCCATATTCGAATAAGTATTTTCCAAAATAAATCGGATAATGGATATATGGGTTTGAATTTCTATGAGATATTGGTGTTTGCTCCACTATCACTACTATACATATACTGGAAATTGGAATAAGATATGAAATTTAAACTAGAAGTGAATTTGAGTAAAATAACAATTCGATTCTTGATATTCTAAATCCAAAAATTGATGAAAAATTGGAGAATTTTAAAGATTAAAAGGGTTTAAATAGCAGCTTGTTGATTATTCAATTTAAACCGGGTACTCGTATCACATACATATTATAAATTGGCTTTAATTTCAAGCAGGTTACAGTTATATACTCTTTGCCACTTTGAAAAAAAAACTGTCAACCATCAACGCCGATACTAGTCTTATGACTTTTACCCATTCTAGTTGAAGTTGTCAGTGCAATAGTGGCCTTACCCATGAAATTAACTTTAGAGCTACGAGAGATTTAAGAAACAGGTTTTCTTTAAACATTTTTCGTATTTTTCCTTTGACATTTTTGATTTATCTAAAAACGTGGAAGAGTTTGAAAAAGGCATATTTTGTACGGCAAGCTCTTTTTTTTAAATTCAACTTCATTTTGGAAAAAAAAGTGGGTTACGCCACTATTGCATTCATGGCTTTCTGTAAAAATAAAGAAAAAAGAAAGGTTGCGCCAAACTTATTATTCCTCTCATAGTTCATATTTTAACAACAAAAATGTGTATGTACGTTTTTACTTATTTTTTAATGATTTTACTCCTAGTCTGATAAATCGTCAAATATTTCGATTGGAACACTTGTTGAGGTTTTTAAATTATTATAAAAAAAGTGATGGATTGGTGGTATAAATTGAAGCAGTTCAATTAAGTCTTTCTTATTGTTTTGCATTAATAAGTCGAGTGCATGGGAGTCGTTTAAGTTTGCGACTGATCACTATACGACTAGCTTGTGGACAAGAGAGGTGAGGAAAACTGCTCCCTTCACCTCTTTCATTCACAAAATTAATTTCATGGCGGGCGTAGAGCAGTCACAATCTAAACAGTTTCTAAGATAAGTATGAAGGTTACGCCACTATTACACTCAAACAATGATCAAATTAAAATCCAAAAACACCTTTTTGAGTGCCATCTAGTTTTGAGTGTAGATAGCTGCAAAAAAATTATTTTTGTATTAAAATAGATATGTGAAGAGACCCATTTTTATGAAAAACTCAGTTTTGAAAAAAGGAGGGTTACGCCACTATTGCACTCATAGCCTCAGTTTATCCTTGAGCCCAACTTCGGACGTACAGTCAAATTCAGAAATTATTTCTTTAGCCGCACTACACGAATGTGAAATGCTTTACTCGGACAAATATTTCAAATATTTTGCTTTCATTGTGATGTTCAGACATTTATAAATTAAGTGCATCGGTATCTCCTTTTAAATCATTTCCAACTTTCCTAAACGCCATATTAAACATCGACCCTTAAGACCGCAAGAAGACTTGACGAAACCCACATTTTGGACTTCTTCAACATCGTTACGTTATACGAGTATTTCATTGAAATCTTTAACATATTGGAAGTTATATAGAAGTATTTAGCATGGAAGAAGTCCTGAAATATCGAATATTGAAACTTTAATTAAATTATGTTTTTATATCAAATATGTACATATAAAATTCAATGCACCTCAATATCAAGCGGCATAGTTCCTAATTTATTTACCTAACCACTTTACCTCAATTGCACACTAATTGCATTTTTGTCACCACACACCTTTATCAACTTTATTTTCTATGCATAAGGCCTCTTATTTGCATAACAAAACTGACGATGATGCTGATGATGACGAAGACGCCTACTTTCATTCCATATGCAACAACCACAAAAATTGAATTCACACTCAGGTTACACTCAATGCCAACAAAGGCGTTCAGCATTCAGCGTTCACGCACTTAAGTTTCTTTCATGTTTTGGGTGCAACGATCTTTGAAAACGTTTCATATCAAAATGCTTTCACTTTGAATAATTTTTTTTATATTCAAAATTTGTTTTTGTTGGATGCAGGTGTTAAAAAAGGTTAACAAAATATGTAGACATGAAAGGTGGTAACCTATTGAGAGTGGGTAGGTATTAAAATAACTTGGCATACTCGTATGACGAATATATCTGGAAAGCAAACTGAATTAAACCTTAAGAGTTGAACAAAACTTTTGTATGAAAGATGTCGATACAGGTATTTACATATCTTTTTTGAGCTTAACATTCTACATTTAGAAGCAAATAACATCATTAAACAGAAGGGTCCTTCCTCTCCATTTTCCATCGAATTCGTGAAAATGTATGATTTCTTCTTACAAAAAACTCTCAGCTTTGAATGGGCACTTAACTTAATTTTCAACACGTTCAGTATAAGCATAGCTCCATAACTATCGTCTGGCTTATAAGGTAACAATGTTCACGAGTAAATGTGTTAAGTTAACACTTGAGTCGTGAGTGGGAGTACCTATGCATGATGCATTACTTGGACTATTTTGCTTGGCTTTATATAAAGGTATTCGCTCCAAACAAGCCACTCAAACAAAACTTTTTGAATTAGAAACCTGTCAAAAGTTACATTCTAAGGAGAGCTAAATGTTTAACAAGTTTTTTTTTTTGTATGAAAAGCATGAAACCAACAGAAATAAGAAGAAGGTACATATATATTCATAAATATTTACATTTATTTCAGAAGTAAGCCTGTGATGTGAAGCAGAACTAAACTACCAAGATTAACCTTAATCCCTTTGTGATAGCTGTGGCAATTGACGAGGAGGAAATACGGAAAGGCAGAAAATGTACTTTTGCTAAAAGACGCTGCAAAAATATACAAACAAAAAATTCGCCCTTATTATGAATTCCTACTTTTAGCATTGCTATAGCAATAAGTTACATAGATATAATAAGTATACATATACATAAAATGTAAGCAAAAATCGATTTAATATTTTGAGTGATGTTAAAAAAGTAATTAGCTATGTTGTGCCTGGGAAATAATTAATCAGCTTTCGCTCAAAATAAAATTAATTAACATTTCCTTTTTAAAACATAACCTACTTTATTTTAACGTTCATGTTCAAATATTACACTAATTTTGTTTCATCCCGTAAACTTAAAAAATCTAGTTTCGAAAACAGTTTTTCAGGGATGGGTAGAACAGAAATATGCCCGAAAGGTCTAGCCAGGTTGACTACACCCCTTAATCCTTGTAAACAAATTTTATTTGTAAATAAGCCTATTAATTTGAGGTAGAAACATGGGTTTTGAACTAAATTTTAAATTTTGAGGGATGATGACTATTATTTATTGGGATTGTTGGAAATTTGAACTTCTAACTTAATGTCACATGCAGCTATAGTAGTTAGCAGTTCACATGGCCTTGATTGTTTGAATGAATTGATTTGAGTTTTTCTTAATTCACAAGCCATTTTTTTTACTGAACGTTCTATACGTCTTGGTAGGTAGGTAGAAATGGAGACCACTTGCAGTCTAGCTCTGTGGTTTAATTAGCTCTAAGGTGTGCCATTTTGATACCATTCATAACTCGTATAAACCTGTGGAATTTATTGGGAAATTGTGGACATTCTCACGAAGTTATCCAGTTTGGATTGAGCTTAAAAAATTAAGAGCAGCTAGTAGGTTTTGATGTCTCTTATAGTATTTTTTTTTTCTTGGCTTTTGCATAATCATCCGGAACTTGTATCACTCACTCAGCCGGACCACCACACTCATCCGACAACATCTACATATATTGTGCCAAGCTAAGCAACTTGCTGACTTGTGTTGAAATAGTAACCAATCCTATTGAGTTATCGCCCAGTCGGCCGCACCGTAAACCTCCGTCAAAGCTCTCAGACCGCTTGCTTGGGATCTAAGGAGTAAAACGGAGCGCACTCCACAGAAGTAACCGAAGTTCGTCCTATAGCCATTTCATCGCGTTGAGAAAAAAGACCAAGTTTTTGATGTTCATTTCCGAAAGTTCATCAATATCGTCAAAAAATGCTCTTTCTAATGATTGTGCTCTAAATTTGGCCAGAGCAGGTTATTTGCAGAGGAAATAGAGGACTTTTTCCTTTTCTCAATGCTCCTCACAGCTATGACAGTGAGTGTTGTGAGGATTGCCTAGCTTTGCTACAATCCTGGCTTTATCTTGCTTGGTTCTCCATATCAGATGAAACGTTCGGGATTTTTTATATGTAGGCCAAATATTTCAAGATATAAACTTTTTATATAAAACTTATAGTTCTCTCATAAAGACGAACGATTGGGGCGACATCTTAAGCATAGCGATAGTACTTGTTAGATTTGTCTCTGCTAAATTTAATAATAAAATATTTTCGTTTTTACTACTTGTTTTGTATCTTAACCTACTCTCCACTGTAGAATCGTGCGCTAATTTCAGAGCCACTACCAGGTTATCGTTGGTACCACAAAATCACGTTCAATGCTAATACTATAGGTTATATATACAATGATAATGTAGTTAGTTAAACTGCTCCACTTACGGTTTGATTCGCTAAGAAAAAATGAGAGAATATTTTCCTTCATAACTCCGAGTGGAATGTTGACTCTTTCCACAAGTGTTATGAAGGACTGATCCTTGCCTGGCGCTGGCCAACTCGTCTGCCATTTCATTTCCATCAATGCCATGACAATGACCCGAAACCCTGATAAGAATGACTTTGTGGTTAATATTGTGGCTAGCAAGTTCATCCCGGTATTCCGGATATTCATTAACAAATACATCGGCAAGACTTTGGATGCAATCTATGATCGAATAAGTACATCGAAAAGAGAACTTTAAATACTCCCCTGTTTTATTTTGAAATTTAGAAAAAAAAATCATCTTTGAAAGATTTCATCATGTAGAATGAAACAAAAATGTTTCTAGCAACATGTTATTCTTTTACGTATTTTTAATTAATTTCATTTAAATAGTCTGATGATAACTTTTTAATAAACAAGACTCTTTATTGTCAAGGCACCACAGTCCCAAAGTATTTCTTTTTTTTTTTAGCAAATAACCACCAGTTGCCAAATTTTTATAAAATTTGATTGCAATAAATACAGTCTGAGATTTAATAACATAAACAATATATTTTTAGATGTGGTTGTGTGGGCTCATGAATATCAACAACAGACAGAGTTATACATTATTTAAAAGTGTGAGGTACAAACGAGGTACAATAAATTAGACAATTGATAGGTGATTGTTTCAAAGTTTCCATGCCAGCTTGATATATTCTTTGATAAATCGTCAAACATTAACATTTTTCACAACAAGTAAGCAAAACAAAATTTCTAAAATGGATTTTCCAACTCATTTTTATTTTACGAGTATGTTACTACATATATGTCAAGTTATGCATTCTTTAAAAAAAAAGTCTAACTTGATATTTTGATCAAATAGATGGCTTTGCTGATTTTCTTTAAATTATGTAGATAGTTCAGACTTATTTTTGTAAAATTTGAGTAGTATTAGCCGTGTTTAAGTATAGCAAAACGAAGCAATATGGATCAACCCTTGAAAATAAAACGATACTGATTATAGTCACAGCAGTGTTATATGTACAGTGACGAGCACACATGACAGTGACAGTCACATGATTTCGCTTTTTTGAAAATTTGATTTAAGTAAGGATTTGTTAATAGAATTAAAATATTTTTTTATTTTTTTTTATTTTGTTTATTTAACCCATATTTATTATGTATAGTAAAATTTTCAAAACATAATATGCTATACAAAGAAAAAAAAATAATAATAATTTTCTGGTTTTGTCCAATTATGCACGTTTTAGTTTCAAGAGAGTCAACATAGTTTGTTCATTGAGAGATGTTCCTCTCTATTGTGCTTTGTTTGTTTTACTGTTATTATTTAACAAGTAACAGTTAAGATAATTTTATTTGTTGATAGTTTGTTGTGGGTAAATCGTTCATTTTAAAACGTGTAAAGCTGATTGTCAAAATGAAAAAAAAATTGTCAAAATGAAAAAAAAATTGTAAAAATACCGTCGACCGCGCTATTTTTTTATACTTAAAAGTGGTGAATCATCGCGTGAAGTGTCCAAAATATTGAGAATTTGAAAAAAAATAGAAAAACATCGATGTCCCCCAATGAAAAAACGACGGAAACGACTACTTTTTGATTTGGAAGCTAGAAGAATGGATAGAGAGTTGAGAAGTTGTGGGTCCAAAACACCTAAGCAGGCAGTCCAAAATATAGACAAGCCAGTTAGTGGATGGACTGCATGCCGGGCATTCAAAAGTATTGGGTTAAACGCTAAAGAGAAAGCGAAGAAGCCTCTGCTTTCAGCGGAAAATATTAAAACCAGGTTCGCTTTTGCTAAAAAGCTAAAAATACTAGATCATTGACCAATGGAAAAAAGTCATTTGGTCGGACGAGATGAAGGTCAATAGAATAGGAACGGATGGTAAATCTTTTTATTGGTCACGCCCTGGAGAACCTCTATAACAACCACAAGTTCAAAAGACCGTGAAACATCGAGGAGGTTCGGTGATGGCTTGGGGCTGTTTCTCGTGGAACTCTGTTGGTCCTTTGGTGAAAATCGATGGCATCATGAACAAAGAAAAATATTTGGACATTTTGAAGACAAATTTACCACTTTTCACTGCATCAAAAGACTTCAATGATTGTGAAATAACTTTTCAGCAAGACGGAGATCCAAAATGCACGTCAAAAATGTTCTCGGAATGGCTGAGAAATCAACAGTTACGACGATGACATGGCGAGCACAAAGCCTTGACCTCAATCCAATTGAAAATGTATGGTCAATTGTGAAGCGACTATTGGGGCAGCACAAAAATCACCCATCAAACACTCAGGAGCTTTGGCAACGAATGGAGCTGGAATAGGTCTGTATTCCAGAGCAATTTCTTTATAATTTGGTGGAAAGTATGCCAAAGTCTTGCTCCCAAGTAATTAAAAATAAAGGTTTATGGACTAAATACTAAAGAAAAATCATTGATATTAAACGTGCATAATTGAACAAGTCTAAAAACTAATGGAATATTTTTTGTTTTGTATAATATATTATTTTTTGAAAAAGTTATTATAAATAATAAAATTTAGTTAAATAAACAAAAGGACAAAAATAAAAAAAGATTTTAATTCTATTAAAAACTCTGACTTTAAATCAATTTTTCAAGTAAGCGAAAACATTTGACCACTTTTGCTCGTCACTGTACATCTCTTTTTTCGTTTTGTTTGTCGATTTTCAATTATTTCTTTGCACTGCAGCGAACACTTCCTCACTATAAAAAGACATGTACCCGTCAGAGTAAGAAATAATTTTTGGATCTTTGTTATAAATCTAACTATTATGTATCTTAATTAAAAAAAAATAAAATGCACGATTGGATCGCACGAACTTTAGTCAAACACTAAAAATTAATAATGAATGTTACTAGAGAAAAATGTTCATAACCATAAAATTATAAAATAAAATTTTCAAGGAAATGTTTTTCAAACATCTTAGAAGATTCTCTATAAGAAATTTCATTAAAATCCGTTTTACCGATAATGATAAAAATGATCAAAATTCGAAGAACGGTTCTATTGTACGTAGAGTCAGTTATACCTTAATTTAATTTTTAC
Source organism: Chrysotoxum bicinctum (assembly GCA_911387755.1). Taxonomy (NCBI): domain Eukaryota; kingdom Metazoa; phylum Arthropoda; class Insecta; order Diptera; family Syrphidae; genus Chrysotoxum; species Chrysotoxum bicinctum. The sequence continues at coordinate 30,550,988 of OU426990.1, forward strand.
TTGCGACTTATAGGTACTATAAGGCAAGTTATGCATTCGTAAAAAAAATCGAACTCGAGATTTTGATCAAAGTTGACATTACGATGATAGCAAAGGCCAAAAAAGTGGGTCTGGCAATTCTTTCTGTCTGTCTGTCGGTTCGACTACAGCCTAAACGGCTCGGCCGATTTTCTTCAAAGTTGGTCGATATGGGTTTTAATTTTTTCCCCCCACACGTTTTTTTCTTTTTTTTTTTAAGACCAAAAATAACGTACCTGCCATACGATTTTTTTTTTCGAAATTTTATAAATATTTTTTTTCTCAAAAACTGTCTCACAGAATTTAAAAAAAAAAATTGAAAAATTTGATTTAGTTAAAACTAGGTAATGGTTGAAAAAAAATCCAAAAAATTGTTATTTTTGGTAGCCCCCCTGGGTCCATTTTTTTTTGTTTTTGATTTTCTCAAAAACCGTACAACGGATTTAAATCATTTTTTCGAACTTTGAATTTCTCATTATCGGCATAACGGATTTCAATGAAATTTTTTACAAAGAAGCTCCTAAAAAGTTTAAAAAACATTGCATTTCAAAACTTAAAAAAAAAATATTTTTTTCAATTTTTGGAAAAAAAAGTCATTTTTTTTTGGAAAATTCGATATCTCAAGAACGGCTTAGTATTTTTCTTGGAAATTTAACTCTCATTCGTACAACAACAAAAACTTAAGGTTGGTGTACCAATTTTTTTTTTAAATGTTTTAAAAATTTTGTGGATAAAAGCTTATTTTTTTAAGGAACCACTACAATGACTTATAATTTTTGTTCTTGCATAAATTCATATTTGCATAGCATTATGTCTTTATCTCTTATATACTACTAAAACAATTTAAAAAATTCATTTTATGCTTATGAACAGTTTTCTTTAATAACATTCGTTTTTAAAATACTTACAGCCTTATTTACTAACTCGTTTTAGCGCCGGAGTAAAGTTACTTCGAATTTACAACGGCTCTAATCCTGAAAAGCTTATTTATTAAGAAAATACGCCAGGAATAGAGGCGGAATAAGCTAATACTGGTCCATAGTAGGTTTAAAGCCGTTTTAGTATCTACATGTCATTTTGACATGACATCTGATCTGACATTTATAAACAGAAATGTAAATCATTAGTTTTTCTTTACAAGTCAAAATGGATAATTATTTTTCATTTGTAAATGATTTAAATTCTTTAAACACTCTAACTGATGGAAGTAGGAGACCAAAGCAGTACAAAACTCGTTTCAAACCAATGACACTGAGGGATGCATATTTTCGCTCGAAGTAAAATATTCTCCCAAGCAACTGGCCATTCTATGCAGTTGATGATATTTAGGTTCGTATTCACCGAGCGCTCCTAAACGGCTCTTAACTTTACGAGGCTCTTAACTTGAAATTTCTGTGCGGTATTCACCAACCACTCGCAAGTGTTTTTCGAAGTTCGAAAATGAGAGCCACTCTCTCTTGTTCAGGCATACCCAAACTGTGAAATGTTGTGTAATGTTGGTCTTGACAGCAAATGGATACTCTTCTACTTGGCATTGCTCACATGGATTCGAGTCAAATGCGTGCGTGGCACACGCACAAGCGAACAAATTTTCGAAGAGAGCGCTCGTAAGTTAGGAGTGGTCGGGACCACTCCTAACTTTTAAGAGCGCTCGTAGATCTTCACTAATATTGCTTGGTGAATACGTTTATGAGCTTCTTAAGTTATGAGCGCTCGGTGAATACCGGCCTTATTGTCACTTCCGTACGCAATAATATTGGCTGTGTGATGTTTCGCAAATCTCAAAGCAACATTTTTCTCGTTGAATTCGACAATGTTGATGTTTATTTGTTTCTTTATGGTTTGTTTCTTTAATTTTTTCTTCTATTAGTTGTCTTGTATCTATGAATAAAAACAAATATATTTATTTGTATCTGTTGTAATCTAATTATATATAGGTATATTTACATACCTTTTGAGAACAATCCCAGTTTTCAGAACGTTTTCTTTTGTTTTGTGTATCCATTTTATGATTTGAGCAGCCAAAATTCGCGAAAGATTATGATAAAATGAATAATAATGGAAATCAGCTGGGGTTTGTTTACGTTTATAATAACCAGAGTTTCAGATTGGTGACTTTTTTTCCCAGTATATTTGACATAAGGAACGCGTAGTTAAAACGCCTAAGAAAATACATAATAAATAAGGATTTGTTTGACGTGGCGTAAACTCGAAGTAAGTACTTGGCGTCGGTTTAATTACTCCGAAGTTGAACCGAGTATTAGTGAAAAATAATAAATAAGGCTGTTAGTCTATTACATAGGAGCAAGTTCGTGCGACCCAGTCGTGCATTTTATTTTTATTGAATTACCTATACCTAGATGAAATAATAAATCGCAAAAATGAATTAAAGAAAAAAACATTTTTTAACATTTGTATGGTGGGCACACTTATTTTTAAATTAAATAAAAATTTTGTTCCCAATCTTATAGATTATATTAAAAAGCCTTTGACTGTCAAGTTCTAAGAAAATCGAGCATGGGGTTTTCGAAATATTGAGTTCTGAAAAAAAATTGAAAATTTGAATACACAATAAAAATTAAATTTACAAAAAAAAATATTAAGCCGTTTTTGAAATATTGAATTTTCGAAAAAAAAGTAGATTTTTTTTTCAAAATTCAAAAGAATATTTTTTTTTAAAGTTGAAATGCAATGTTTTTTAAACTTTTTGGAAGCATCTCTGTAAAAAATTTCATTAAGATCCGTTATGCCGATAATGAGATATTCAGAATTCGAAAAAATGGTTCTATGGTAGGTACAAGCTGTAATATCTTAATTTCACATTTTTTTTTTTAAATTAAAGATCATACAAATCAATTGAAAGAAAAAAAATTTTATCAAAATTCTAGGCGCTATTTTCGAGAAAAATACGATTTTTGAAAACCATTTTTTAATTTTTTTTATATTTGTATGGTGGGTACTTTTATACTTTCTCACATCTTGTGGATTATATTAAAAAACTTTTATTTATCAAGTTTAAAAAAAATCTAGCATGGGGTTCTCGAAATATTGAGTTTTGAAAAAAAAAATAATTTTAAGTTTTCTTAAAAAATCCAAAATTTTTTTTTTTTTTTTGAAAATTTGAATACACAATTCTATCTAAGTTATTGGGGAGCTTTATCAAAAAAAAATTACCAAAATCGGTCGTACCATTTTTGAGAAAATCAAAAACGAAAAAAGGGTTCCATGGGGGTACCCTCAATAACCATTTTTCGCAAATTTTTTTTGAACTACTACTTAGCTTTAACTAAATGAAATTTTTTTGGTTCAGGTTTTGTGAAAAATAAATAATAATAATAATAATAATAATAAATAAATATATCTTAAAAAAAAAAAAGCGCGGGGGAAAAAAAATAAAAATGATATCTACCAAGTTTAAAGAAAATCGGCCGAGCCGTTAAGGCTGTAGTCGAACAGACAGACAGAATTGCGAGACCCACTTTTTTAGTCTTCGCTATCATCGTAATGTCAACTTTGATCAAAATCTCGAGTTCGATTTTTTTTACGAATGCATAACTTGCCTTGTAGTACCTATAAGTCTCAAGTAAAAATGAATGTCATTCTTTAAAAAATTGTTTCTCTTTATATAAAAATGTTTGTATATGTTTATATTTATGTTCTTTTACTTGATAATGGAGGAAGTACGTGTGACCCATCTCATTTGTAAAGGCAACACAGAAAGTAGCTTAATTTATCAAAATCGAATCAAAAAAATTTTACAACAAAGTTCGAGTGAATAATTTTAAGTATCAAAAAAGACGAAGAATAATTATTTTAATGAGTGCGTTTATTTCTATTATTATTTGATAAAAGTTCATATACCATGCCATCATCGTGGAACTTGCCTTTTCGGTGGCAATTCCTCCAAATGTGTATCTTGTCATGAAAAATTGCTCACATTTTAGCAGTTAGTTTATATATTTTCAAATATGTAATTTAGTACTTGGATCCTTGGATATTTTCGTTGTCGTGCTGCAATATTTGTTTAAATATAAATTTTTGTTTTCTTAGATTTTTTTCTCGAAAGAAAGACAGTTATTTATTTATTTATTTACTATGTTTAAATGCAAGCTAATAACAAAAAAACTTAAATCTATGTTTATAATTGCCAGCTAAAATTTATCAGTGAATTCTAAAAATATCCGTTGTGATTTTCAATAACATTTCATTGAAGTTATTCCAACAAAAATTATATCGAATTATACAATTAATTTATGTCTATCATCGCATTGCCGAAAAAAGGATGATTTGTCTCAAAATATTGACATAAATAGCGAAGATTATTTTCGTAACCCCTCCATTCCCACTCAACTTTGCTAAGATCCAATCTTTCATTTATACCTGAAAATACCATTAATATCACTCTCGTAGTTTAAACTTACATAACTTTTTAAGTCTGTACTTGATTCTCGTAACTCGTTGTGAATTCCATCAATACCAAATAATCATTCTAGCTGGATAAGCAAACCATTTACTTCTTTCAACCAGTTAGCTTAAGATAAACCAATCTATCTATAACGTATCAAACCAGAATTTTGAATGTATCAATAGCTTCATTGCTCACTGTGTAAACTCGTGATTATTTATAAACCTCCTCTTCGTCTTTTTATCTCAAAATCTTTAAGTAAATTCTGCCATCATTTCTCGATATAATATGTACCTAATGTATATCCATTAGCTATTTTGTTTATATTTGTTGTTTTTGCTCATTTTCCACCAACGCCTAAGTGAATTAATTAATTAATTTTGAAGTGTGTCTTCATTTCGTACGAAGGGAATATTTGGCACGCAATAAGATTTATTTTATAATGTTATATCAAGTTCATTGAAAATCAGCCACATTAATTCAGTTATATTATTGGGATAATTTATTAATCGTATCCCTCGACTCACATGCGAAAATGAACAAAAATATACCTTTGACTTTATTTCTTATTCTCATGTGAATATTCCCAGGTTGTTGGTTATATTTTTTTCTTTATAATGACCATAGTTCCTATTATAATGGATTATGATGGAAAGCATGTGAAAACTTTTATAAATTTTTTAAAGAAGTTTTGCGATGTAGAATCAGGGTTGCCATCATGCCGCATATCGGAAGTGTAGAAGCCACACTCGATGCCGAACAAGCAGGTTTCCGTGCTGGATCCTCATACATTGATCATATCAATACTTTAAGGATCACAATTGAGAAGTGCGTCGAATATCGATCACCACTTCACCTGCTATTCATTGACTTTGAGAAGGCTTTCGATAGCGTCCGTAGAGAAATTATTTGGCTTGCTTTACGCAGGGGGGTATTCCGGGAAGTTAATAGCTATTATTAAGGCAACTTATGATGGATCCAAATGTCACGTTTTGCACGAAGGGAAGCTGTCAGAAGAGTTTGAAGTCCAAAGTGGAGTCGGACAGGGCTGCATTCTGTCACCAATATTGTTTCTCTTGGTGATAAGCGATGTCCTGCGAGCGGCCGTGACGGGAAACGGAGGAATTCGATGGACTCTGACGTCTCACCTGAAACATCTTGACTATACGGACGACGTATGCTTACTCTCTCATAGGATCATGGATCTCCATGAAATAACAACAGTGATGGAGAGAGAAGCAGAAATCGTGGGGCTGAAAATCAACTCCGGGCAAACAAAGATGATCAGCCTCGGAACCCAGTAATTTTCTCTCATAAATATTTCTCAACAACCGTTAGAGAAAGTACAGAGCTTCCAATACCTTGGAAGTATCAGCTCTACCGAGGGTGGCACCAAACAGAAAATGAGCAGTCGAATTGGGAAGGCAAAGGCTGCTTTCGGTATGCTTAGAAATATATGGAGGAATAACTCTCTAAGCTTAAGAACCAAGCTACGGCTGTTTCGATCCAACGTCGAATCCTCTTTACTTTACGGTTGCAGCACTGGAAAGTAACAGTAAGTTTCACTAAGAAGCTGCAAACGTTCATTAATAGAAGTCTATGAAACATAGGATTTTCTGGCCCAATCGTATATCAAACGAAGAGCTCCTCAGGAAAACGGGTCAGGAACCTATTGACTCTATTATACGACGTCGAAAGTAGCATTGGATCGGACACCCGCTTGGAAATGGCGACAACTGTATTGCGGCGCATGCAATGCATTGGAATCCGCTCACTCAAGAAGGAAGAAGAACTGGACGACCGAGAAGCTCATGGAGAAGCACAGTCGAGGAGGAGTCAGCCCAACTAGGCAAGAGTTGGAGGGAGTTGCGACTCATATCCAGGAACCGAACACTATGGCAAGCTTGCGTTGTGGTTGCCCCACTAGAGGTCCGCGACGGACATAAAAGGTCTGAGAAGCTAAGTTAGTAAGTAAGTATGGGTAGATTTCAAAGAACCGTCCAAACATAACCGAACATTTCATTCAACCCCTTTTTTTCTCGTTAATTTAAACTAATTACTTATATGTACCGATGGAATAACTTTGTATATCCACAGAACTTCTTTTTATTTTTAGCTTTTGTTTCATTCATTAACTTTTTTTCTCATTAACTTGCATTTTGTTTTCATTAATCTAAGTCTATCAAGTCCTTACATCAAGATCGTGAAACCCATATTCATAATTATATGAGTTGGCAACCCTGTGTAGTACTTTAAGTAATTCACTAGCGAAATTTTAGTGGGTGCTAAAAAACTGATAAATTTACATAGTTACACCAAAATTAATGAACCGAATTTAACCATTACCTATTTTACTTACAACTTGGAAATAACTTATTCATTTCATTTTTTTTCTTTTTCAAACTTCGATTAAAATGAGTTCATAAACCTACGACATAATTAATTTCGCACCCTAGGATGGCCTATATGTCAGACTTTATAAATTTAATAGACAAAACAGTTTTTCTACATAATGTATGTACCATAGTTGTTGTTATTTTTGTATTAAGAGTTTTTCTTGTTATTTTGACAAAAAAAAAGTATACATCAAATATATACATATGTAGGTATATGTATACATCTTCCATGACTGTTAAATAGGTCACCGTGAGTTGGGAAAGCATTTTCGTCGTGTGGTAGAGCACGTTTTTTTTTCGTTAATTGAATTCGGAGCCGTAGAACATGTAAACATGGTCTAAAGGCAACATTTCTATTTGACATGCATGTATAAGATTAAAGACGTTGTCGTGTTCATAAAGGTTTGAATATATATGTATGTGTTGACCAAGTAATTTGACTGAGGCACGACTAAAAGTTATTTCGTTAAGGGTTTGCTTGCTGTGATATGTAAAACTGTTTAACTTTTTCCCTAGTCCGAGGAATATTTGAGGTGTGCAAATATTTTCTCATCATTAAAATAGTTCAGGAAGTAATGTCACACTCTGTGAACAGATATTTAGATACCAATTTGGATTTAAATTTTGTCGTGCCTTAAAGTACGATGAAAAATAAAGATATAATTTTAGCTTTTCTATATAAAATTTGCTGCGATCAACTAAAAATGAAATGCACGAAATGCACGAAAATGAATGTTATTAGAGAAAAACTAAAAGAAAACTAAAACAACTCAGTAGTTGGAGCTAAAAACAGGATGCCATGTGATTCAAACCAATATTAGTTTATGCAAGAACAAAAATTATAAGTTATTATTTAGAAAAAATGTTGGTTCGCCAACATAAAGTTTTTTTTACTTTCCGAATAAAAAATCAATTTCCAAAAAAAAATTTTAAGCCGTTTTTGAGATATTGAATTTTTCAAAAAAAAAACAGATTTTTTTGTTCAAAAATTCAAAAAATATTTTTTTTAAGTCTTGAAATGCAATGTTTTTTAAGCCTTTTACTAGCTTCTTTACAAAAAATGTCATTAAGATCCGTTATGCGGATAATGAGAAAGTCAAAAATAAAAAAAAATAAAAATAATTGTTTTTCAGTCAGTAATATATTAATTTCAATTTTTTTTTATTTAATTATCTATAGATCGTAAAAATTAATCGAAAGAAAAAGAATGGTATCTTAATTCTTGGAACCGTTTTCGACAAAAATACGATTTTCGAAAACCATTTTTTAACATTTGTATGCCGGGTACCGTTATTTTTAGGTAAAATAATTTTATTTTTCTCACATTTTGTAAATTATGTATATTAAAAAACTTTTATTTGTCAATTTAAACATGGGGCTTTCGAAATATTGAGTGTTGAAAAAAAAATTTGTATACAAAAATATTTTTTTGGAAAATTTGAATACACAATAATATTCAAGATTTTGGGAAGCTTTAGCATTAAAAAATGATCAAAATAGGTTGTACCGTTTTCGAGAATATCAAGAACAAAAAAAAAAATGGTTCCAGGGGGGTTACCAAAAATAATCATTTTTTAGAAAAAGTTTTTCAACCATTACCTAGCTTTAACTTAAAGAAATTTTTTGATTTTTTTTTAAGTTCGGGTGGCGGGTACCGTTATTTTTAGTCTTAAAAAAAAAATAAAAAAAACGTGTAGGTGGAAAATTTTTAAAAACCATATGTACCAAGTTTGACGAAAATCCGCCGAGCCGTTTAGTCTGCAGTCGAACAGACAGACAGACAGAATTTCGAAACCCACTTTTTTATTCTTCGCTATCATCGTAATGTAAACTTTCATCAAAATCTCGAATTCGATTTTTTACGAATGCATTACATAACCTGCCTTATAATTAGTACCTATAATAAGTCGCAAGTAAAAAGGTTGTGAGTACTGACGTATGCGAGTAAAACTTCTTTTCCCTCAAGCAAAGCCTCTGTAAGATTCTAACCTATTAATCTCCGAACATTTTGTATCTAAAAACATGTCGCTGTCTTTCACTGATAAAGAGTCGTTTTGACATGTCACTGACAGCTGACACAAGAATGGTTGAGAAAGGTAAGTCACTAGACTTCGGTTCTCTATACGAATGTTTTTTAAGACAAGTGCGATTACAAAGCTGTTATAAATTACTATTGGTTTCTTTTGCAACTCTACCTTCGACACTTTAAGCACGTAGTGTTGATTTTATCAAATAAAACTGCAGACATGCAGATATTATACAAAAATAATATAAAATAAAATAATATTTTTTGGACTATTGTTTTGTACTTGTTTTTGAAGCTTCTGCTTTAACAAGTTTGAAGTGAATTAGTAACGAGTAAACTTTCTGTTTTTTTTGAGGGAGAATATTTCCGAAGCTTAAAAGTTACTGTTTCCATACAGGCGTATAAGGAACCAAAAGGCACGTACACGGTATGTTATTTTTTTTGTTCAAATTATTATTCATTGATAAATGTATTTGCTAATGCCCATGTCATGTATTATTATAATTATCATCACATTACTTAGTCGAAAAGATAAAATAAGTTGATGTTTGAACGTGAACTTCAAGTTAATTAAAAAAATAATGTAATCATTTCGGACCTCAACATGTTCATATGTGTGCATGTAAGACTCAGTAAATATGATTTTTTTAGGTTAACCAAGTCGTAATCTATGAATGGTACTTGCATTGAGAAAGCAGAAAACTTTTTGTTGAGTAGGGTGCATTACAGACCACTTTTCATGAAATGACCATTAACACACTGCTGGCAAAAGGACTATAAAGGAAACACATATAAACTTGCGCTTCAAAAAATTTCGATCAGTTTATCGTTGAGCCCAACTTCGGTCGTACTGTTAAGTTAACAGATTTTTTCTTAAGCCGCACTAAAAATTTAAATATTCAGACATTCAAGAACTATGTACATCGTTATTTATTTTTTTATCCTCTCTAACTTTAATAATAATCAATTCAATAATTCAACAACAGTCATAATCTCTGTAGTAGGCGTAAAATTAAAAAAAAAATAAAAGAATGTGAAAGTTTAACATTTCATAATAAAATTTAATATATGAAAAGTTTTGTTCAAAAAAGATCAACGATAGCAAATTTTCTTATTTTCTTGAACAAATACTCAAATACTTCAAATACTTAAGAAACCAGAACTAAAGTTGACTACATACATATGTTTACTCGAACACATACTTTTTTTAAGCATTATCAACTAAGTAACAAATTTTTCAATGAAAAAGATCTTATCATATGTACCTATGATTATGAAACTGTGTATCTTTCAAAGCCATTAACTGGTATAATTTAGGTATACCTTAAGGACGTCATTTGAGCCCCTTTCTTTTCGTTTTCAATATAAACGGTGATATGGGTCACATTCTCTTCTTTCTAATAAATGCCAAATATTTATTCTATTTCAGGAAAACGAATTGTAAATTGAACGACTTTTGTGTTCAGTTTAGCTAAGTTTTAGAATTCATTAATAACATTTGAAATAAAACGTTGGAAGAAAGCATGTCCGATGTATGAAACCCATTGTTTGCCCGATCCTACAAAGTGATCAGTCTCCCGAACACTGCATTCAACATTCTTTATTATGTAAACGTCTGAAGCCTTTCGTCAACAACCTGATAGGTCCATATCATTTACATTAGGGCAGCTCTACGAAAAAAAACAGAAACTTCAAATCGACCCTTACAAGCTTTTCATCGATTTCAAATTAGCGTATGATAACCATCTATAGAGACGAACTATATTAAGCAGTGTCTAATTCAGGCAATCCTAAGGGACGATGCATTAGAGAACCTCAACCAACTTTTGCTTATTAGCAAATTGAACAAACTTATATTTGGCAACTTTACCGCCCTTTATCATTTTAATTACTAACTACAGAGAGTCGAACCTATGACTGAAGCTCAAAATTTCGAGTTTGGACTAAGCAGTTTTTCTTTCCGACCAATATTGGTTTAAAGAAATCGATTAAAAAAAACTAAAGGAGCAAAATTAAGGCCAAGCGCTGGCAGGAAGGATACGACAAATTTTTACTTGCGATATAGGTACTATAGGGCAAGTTCTGCATTTGGAAAAAAAATCGAACTCGAGATTTTGATCAAAGTTGACATTACGATGATAGCGAAGACGAAAAAAGTGGGTCTGACAATTCCGTCTGTCTGTCTGTATGTCTGTATGTCTGTATGTCTGTATGTCTGTATGTCTGTACCTCGAACTACAGCCTAAACTACCGGAGGTATTTTCTTCAAACTCGGTAGTTAAGGGCCTTCGGTGATTCCCTAGAGGAGAAATTGAAATTTTTTTTTTAGCTCCAAACCTAACGGTACCCCCCATACACCCGTAATGCAAAATCTTATTTATCTCGAAAACGGCTCTAACGATTTTGATAAAAAAAATTAGGTGTGATATTATGGACATGGACTATATTTTGGTGAAAAAAAAATTTGGGGGGAAATGTTATTAGGGGTACCTGTCATAGAACGGTTTTTTTGATTTTCGAATTTCTCACCAACGGCTCTAACGATTTTAACCAAAATTTTTATGCAGGAGCTGCTTTGCATTTTAAAAAATATAAACCAAAAATTTTTTCGAAAAAATAGTTTTTGGATTTTTAAAAAAATAATACAATTTTTTTTTTGAAAATTCAATATCTTGAAAACCGTTAGACGATTAAATTTTTAAATTACGTTTTAAAATGTATTTTATTAAATACTAATAATTTGCATATCAATTTTGTTTATAAAAATTTTAAGGAAAATTTAGTACACAAAAAACATGTTTCAGTGTGTCTGTATGTCTGTACCTCTCACTACAGCCTAAACCACTGGACCTATTTCTTTCAATCTCGGTAGTTAAGAGTCTTCGGTGATTCCCTAGAGGAAAAATTGAAATTTTTTTTTTAGCTCCAAAACTAAGGGTACCCCCCACACACGCGTAATGCAAAATCTTATTTATCTCGATAACGGCTCTAACGATTTTGATAAAAAAAATTAGGTGTGATATTATGGACATGGACTATATTTTGGTGAAAAAAAAATTTGGGGGGAAATGTTATTAGGGGTACCTGTCATAGAACGGTTTTTTTGATTTTCGAATTTCTCACCAACGGCTCTAACGATTTTAACCAAAATTTTTATGCAGGTGCTGCTTTGCATTTTAAAAAATATAAACCAAAAATTTTTTCGAAAAAATAGTTTTTAGATTTTTAAAAAAATAATAAAAATTTTTTTTTGAAAATTCAATATCTTGAAAACCGATACACGATTAAATTTTTAAACTACGTTTAAAAATGTATTTTATTAAAAACTAACAATTTGCATATCAATTTTTTTTATAAAAATTTTAAGAAAAATTTAGTACACAAAAAACATGATTCAGTGTGTCTGTATGTCTGTACCTCTCACTACAGCCTAAACCCCTAGACCTATTTCTTTCAATCTCGGTAGTTAAGGGTCTTTGGTGATTCCCTAGAGGAGAAATTGAAATTTTTTTTTTAGCTCCAAAACTAACGGTACCCCCCATACACCCGTAATGCAAAATCTTATTTATCTCGAAAACGGCTCTAACGATTTCGATAAAAAAAATTAAGTGTGATATTATGGACATGGACTACATTTTGGTCAAAAAAAGTTTTGGGGCAAAATGTTATTAGGGGTACCTGCCATAGACCCGTTTTTTTAATTTTCGACTTTCTCATTAACGGCTCTAAGGATTTTAACCCAAAATTTTTAGCAGGAGTCCCCTTAAGTTTAAAATAATATTGTATATAAAAATATTCGAAAAAATATTTATTGGGTTTTAAAAAAAAAAAAAATTTAAATCAATATCTTCAAAACCTATGAACGATTATTTTTTGAAATTATTTCCTAAAACCAATATTATTAAATACTTAAAATCCGCATCCCACATTTTTTTTAGAAAAATTTTAGAGAAATTTCTTATATAAAAAATTTATTTAATAATAAAACGATTTTTTAAGGTTTATTTGCATAAATTCATACTTTTCCGGAAACCAGACGGCAATTTTATGCATTTGAACATTATGATCTCATTAAATCCATGTTTTATATTTATATGTATCTTAAATTCCAAAGTACTTTTACATAAGAGCAAGTTCGTGCGATCCAGTCGTGCATTTTATTTGTTGAATGTTTAATATTCCAATTTCTGTTAAATAATAGTATTGCTAGTTTGAGTGCACTGTACACAAAATTTTGAATTATAGAATCTCGGAATACATAAATCTTTAAATATAATTTCGAAAATGACAAAATTTGATCTGAAGATCTTTTTTTTTTAAATTCAACTCTTTTCTATTTTCGTTACGATAAACTTACTAAAGAGTCGAAAAAGAAATTCTCCAATCATCATCAAACAAATACCAATTTCTCTATTCACCTATAATAATCACCCACTTTTCTTCATGAAAAAACATTAAAAAATGCATCCCGAAACATATGTTTGTATGTATTTAAGGTACCTAGATATTTTTCTTTCTCAATTGGAACCTTTTCTTTGGCCACACAAAAAAAAAAGAGAAACTCCATCATTCCAACAATAAGATATTTACATATTTACACGGTAAATTAGCTGCTGTTGCATAGATGTGCCCTCTCTATGGTTTTACATCTCTACCACAAGATGCACATTCATACAAAAGTCAGGATAAGAAAAAAAAAACGTACAAACAATGTATTATACAGTAAGTAGAAAGAAATATATAAAAAGTAACTGTTAAATCCAGAAAGAAAAACAGAACAGATCTACACACTCTTAAGAAGCCACATACTCTTAGAAGTAGGTCAACCCTAACGACATTTTACTTTTCTGATTTATCACCGTGATCAGAAACGATGATGGAAGACTTACACAAAACATTGCACAAAGACCGACACCATAATGAACACTGGAACAAAACACCTTTAAAACTGGAATTTAATCAACCTAGTGAACTATATGAGACTTATGCATTCATTCTTCAAACCGAATTGAACTTGGATATTTGATTTTGTTTTGTATCTTGTAACGTCTGGCAACAGCTCAATGCCACGCATACTTTCTTGGAAAAAAACATATTTTAAAATAATTTAAAATATAATTTATATTGAAATTGATATTTAATTAGTTTTTATAGTTAATATTTATGAATAAATTCTTTATTTAAAATTAACCTGCTTCTTTCGAGCATCTTAAAACCAAACTTCACACGAGCAACAAAAATATTATATAAGTTGAGTACAATAATAATAGCTGTGAATTATGCTGCTGACTTATTTTGGAGCTTATCCACCAGTTTTCATATCTAACAGGCATCAAATAGAATAGATTTACAATATTTGATTACGACCTACTTTAAAACCGCCGGTCAAAAATAAATAATTATGTTGGCCCAAAAAATAGTCTTGAACAATCACAAAACTGATAAATACAAACAATTTTTTATTTTTTTATTGATTTTGATGCAGTTGTATAGTAAATATTTCGCCCCTGGTCGACAAAGCCTCATATGCCCCATTGAAACATTTATTTCAAAGTTAATTACACCAAAAAATACCTCAGAACACCAAATACCTCGCAAGTCAATTAGAAGCAAAAAGCCGAACTAAAATATATCTGAAATATAGGTATACGCCCATCTTTTCGACCTAAACTTAGCAAAGAAAATATATGGGAGTCGAGAATAATACCTCGTCAGCAAATAAATTAAAATATCTCATTAGTCATAAAACTAAGGAGAACCAAGTTTTGTTCGCTGTTATATAAGGAATGTGTACGAGTATAAAGAACGTATTCTCTGAGAGAAGGTGTTTGACTTTTTTCAATTTAAATAACTCCAAGAAAATACCTCAGATCTAAAAAATACCTAGCAAGTTAATAAGTTGCAATACTTTTTAAAACGTACTTAACCTAGAACGGCAAAGTTAAGTGTATCTCTAAAATATAGGTATGTCTCTTCCATGTAAATAACGCAAAGAAAATATCTCGAACAATAATACCTCTGCAGCCGAAAAATTTACAATACCTCTTAAGCCAAAACCTATCAAAACCAAATATTGTTCGTTGTTTTGTAGAGTCTGTATACGAGAAAAAAGAACTTATTCTCTATAGAAAAGGTGTCTGCCGTTTTTTTCAATGTAAATAATTCTAAGAAAATATCTCAGAACCCGAAAATATCTCGCTAGTCAATAATTTACAATACTTTTTAAAATATACGTAACTTAGCAATCCAAACTAAAACATCTCTAAGATATAATTATAATTTCATTCACCCAATGTTAATTATGCAAAGAAAATATTTCGGAGTCCAGAATAGTACCTCTTCAGCCGATATATTACAATACCCTTAACCTATGGCTAAGCAAAACGAAGATTTGTTTGCTGAAATATCTCCTAAAGTGAGGACATATTCTTTATAGAAAAGCTGTTTTGCCTTATTTTCAATATTTACAATACCTTTTAGAACATAACGAAGCCAAATTGAAAAATGTACCTCTAAGAGTCGACCGTAATACCTCGTCAGCTGATGACTATACCTCTTAAACTGTTATTTAGCAGCTGTTAATAAAGCATGAAGCAAAAGCAAACAAAAAAGCTTTGATTAAGAACTGATTAATTTCTACGTACTAATTGTGAACCTTTTAAACACGTTATTTGTATTTCTTGTAAAATTTGACTTTTCTGATAATGATGATTAGAACTAAATTCACATTCAACATGCTATTTCCATTAATTTGCTGGACTTGTTCTTCATTTTAGTGCTAATCTTCATTAAAACCTCGACTCGAAATCAAGACCAATATAGAGCTAGTAAAAAACCTCTATGAAAAATTTGTTTTCTTAAATCTAATTTAAAACAGAATTCCGATGGGGAAATTCATTCTGAAATTATTCCAAATCTTCCAAATACATTGCACCACTGTTCGCAGATGGAAGTTGTTGAATATTATTTCAGACAAACGGAATACAGGAAGTTGAACACTGTCACTTCAAAAAGATACTCGTAGATTTGTTTTTAGGTAGATGAGAATGACCTGATCTATGACGATGGGTGTAATAAGATTATAAGCATTTTTCTGACATTTTGGTATTTATTTTTTTGTTTCCTTCTTCGAGATCTTCTTTCGATCTTTGAGTGAAGTTGCAAAAGCATTTGTGTTAGACTGCAGATTAATCATTGCGGTCCAAATGGAATACAATCCAGCAGATGGATTTATTTTTATTCTTCATGACATCACGAGCACGACCCAGAAAGTCTGGTACAAAAAAAGGGTATCGAGTGGGCTCTGCTCTGCCACGCTCGCTGTTGCCGCCATATGACAGATGACAAAATGTTACTTAGTTCGAGACCACAAGTTGTTGTAAGACCTACAACATTTCCAACAGCAAGAAAACTCGAGAAAGGTATTGCTAGGTTTATTTCGAAAAATTGAACAGCCAGTCATGGTGTTTTCGATCCATTCATTGACCTCAGGTGTATTTTATTCCTCTTCCTACTCAAGTTGTAGGTAGGCAATGTTGAAGATACTCTGCTTCATCTATCTTCCGCAGGTAAAAGGTTCCTCTGGTGTGTTTCTACCTATCTATCTGCATCTCTCGTGTCTCTCTAAGTCTGGAACGGATAAGTAGTGATCTTTTTTGTGAAATATAATATTCTGCCGTAATAAAGTTTTCTTCATCATCATCAGCAACATTACAACAACCATTTTTGCTTTGTTGGGTTACCATCATCATAGTAGACGCTTCGCTTCTGCAGCTTAATGTTGTGGCATGAGAAACGGAACGTTGATTCTACGATTTCGTTCTACTTTTAGGTCTTTTGTGTGGTTTCACAAGTGAATGGGTGCTTTAGATTTGAAATTGAGTTTGAGTAAAAAAAAAAAACATTCTAATACAGGAACATGGGACATGTGGCGGCAAATGGACAAGCAAGACGTACCATCAGAAGATATAAAAATAAAATATAAAAAAGATTTGGTGAATGTATCTAACAGAAAGTATGTGGATAGGGACAACAATTTGCACGATTTTTATCTTAGGAAAAAGTTGTCCCAGCATAACCGCAACAACAGCTTTAGCCTCTATACCAAAGTCTTATATATACTTAGATAAGACTTCCTCAATATTCTTCTCTGTAACTTTTTAAAGGTAAATGGCGGTGATTTAGAGAATGACAAGTACTTTAGTGATTTATTTCCGCTGCCAAATAGATTTGTATCTAACAAAAGAAGAACCTTAATATATAGCTACTTATAATAATGGAATAAGAAAAACCATAACTTGTGTTGAATTAAAATGTGTTGTAATGAAGCCATTCACTGTGTTAAATTGGTTTTCGCTATGCTGTACCTACTTAATCTACTTATTTCATTCCTCCGAGGGCAGATGTTCTTTAAAAATCAATAGCTATCAAAAGACTTGATTAGGATTGTTAATGTTAAGTGGGTAAATATAGATTTTAATCCCCAAAATATTTAATGATGCGTAAATGTTATAAAAAAACTTGCTCAAATAATTTAAAACATTTTAATTCATCAGATTCTATTGTTAAACTATGGGTTAGGCCAAAGATTCTACAATTTTGTATATAAGTGTTTTGCAAATCCGAAACTCTTGTCTACGAAATGAAAAATAATTTGAGACGAAATTAAAACTGATAAAATTTTCCATCGAAATGTTTATCAATGTGAATTTGACCAAACCTTTTGTATCACATGTCAAAAATTCTTTGTAACCAAATTTAGCCCGATTAGTAAATGTCGGCCGTTAGAAAGTTGTATGTTCTGTTGACTTCACCTAAAGAACTAAATCTCACTCAAATATTCCCAAGGAAACCCTTATGATCTCAAACCTATCAGTCTATCATCATTTCTTCTAAGAACACTTTAAAGATTGACTGATATCGATTTACTTGAAAAGAGCGAAACTTTCTTATAGCAAAGATAGATCGGTAGATAATACTTTACATTCACTAGAACGAAATATCAAATACTCCCTCCACCACAAGGAATACACTACAACGTCGAAATGTCTGCATCGAATCTGTACTGTAATATCTGAAGGTAGATGGGTCGCTTGGTTAACTGATTGCAAAATGCTGACTAGCAGGGTTATGAATTCAAAATTGGGCGATTTTCTGCCAGAAGATATGTCAGTTGAAATATGCTGCACGACGATGTTCTTTCTCGCATTCCTTGGAACTTGTTAGTACATGAGCTGCTGACATCAGGAAAGTATCTTAACATCTTAAAAGAACTTCTACAAAATGTTTTAAGCAAGTTAATGATCTGGACAGAGAGGTATAACTTGTCATATTTTCTAGGAAATATAGAATTCCTCATAAATATCCTCCTTCTATCAAAGGAATTCTACTAGATTTTTTAGATGTAATGAAATATTTTGGTTTTATTCTAGATGCAAAATATCCTAATACACAAGAAAGAGTCAAAAAGGCTACAGTAGCACTCTTCTCATGAAAAAGTCTATAAGGAAAATTACGCATTACTCACTGACAATATATGTACTTCGATAATCAGACCTATGCCTTAGAAAAGGCTGTTTATGACAAGCCAAGCAAAGACAAAAGATCACCCTGCTTGTGCATAAGCGGAACACTACGAACGACCCGTTTTGCCGCACTTGATGTTCTGTTTCACCTGCCACTCGTCGATATTTTTATTAAAAAGCCCCCCACCTTAAAGCTTCTTCTCAATGAATCAATAACTCATTCGAATCAGTTCCAAGGCAAATTGATTACAATATCAAAGACTACAGCTGGGCAAGAACTTCCAACTTACCATTCCTCCAAAATCTTTCTGAGAGAATATGATTTTCTAGGAAGATTCTATCCATTTTTATACCGACGCAAACGGATCGAAAAACTGATGATTGGGTTGGGTGGGGATGTGTGCTCAGATAGACTAAAATCAAGTCTCTCTTTCTGTCCTTCTTATTGTAGCGTTTCCTAGGAGGAATTTATGGCGTTGAAGAAGTCCTGTCTTGGCTCAAACGATACGTGTTATCAACTACTAAAAGCAGCTTCTCGAATAGACAAGCGAATATTAAATCTCTGGACTCGATCTCTACAAACCTTATAACAGCCCTTCATTGCCTTTCATCTCTAATGAAGATGGTGCAACTGTTCAAAATTTCCATCTGTTGGGTCGAAGACATAGGTTTAATCCGGGGAACTGTTAGGCTAAAAAGCTAGCCAAAAGTGGAACAACATTACCTGATAAGTCTAATATAGGTATACCGTTTACCCATCGCTGCATGTGAACATATACTGAAACAAGATACCACAGAGAAGACATACCTTGGTTGTAATAATTTAATCAACTGTTTGATAACAAAATAGATCTGGCCAATGCTTGATTTAAAAAGTCCTAATTGTTTGATATCCTTAAGTAGATTGCACACCAGCTCCATAATTGGCGTCAAAGGTGG
Source organism: Chrysotoxum bicinctum (assembly GCA_911387755.1). Taxonomy (NCBI): domain Eukaryota; kingdom Metazoa; phylum Arthropoda; class Insecta; order Diptera; family Syrphidae; genus Chrysotoxum; species Chrysotoxum bicinctum. The sequence continues at coordinate 30,570,296 of OU426990.1, forward strand.
ACAGTGGCTAATAGACAAGCACGCAACGAGGCTTTGCGTTTATTCAAATAATTTTTGCAGAAGCTGAATTGACGAGGGAGACGTAGAATCAGTTCCTCATCTTCTATGTATTATACATGTCCTGCTCTATCTCTTCTACCCCATAAACATAGACTCATTTTAGAGAGTTATTCTAAGAGGAAGCTACAAATGGTTCAACGAGTAGCGAGAAAATTCCTCGATTCATGTAGTATCGCAATGGACCAACTCAGGTCTAAATGTGTCAGCTGCTAAGCTGATAACCACCTTAACCTCACTCCAATCTTACATTGAAATTGATGATTTGCTTCGCATACCTTAATTTTTGAACTGATTTTAAGAAAAAATGTTCCCCTTCCTTTTGCCATACGACTTGGCGAAAATTTCCTGTAATGATTGACAAACAAAGTAAGTCTACGCACATTTCTTCTTAAGGTATCTATCAATTCTTTTGTAATGATTAAAAGATCTTCTTTTATTGTATCAATACCATTTAATTTTTTTTTTTATTCCAAAAATATTTGTTTCGAAAATTTGAATACACTATATTATTTAAACCTTTAAAGGGCTTTAGCATAAGAAAATTGATCAAAATCAGTTGTACCCTTTTTGAGAAATTCGGTTTTCACAATCGACAAAAGCATAATTTGTGCGGCATACGAGTAAATCCGAAGCTATCTATTGTTGAGTTTAATAAGGCTGGATTGCCAAATTAACATGTTGCAACCCCAGCTTAACCATTCCAAAAAGATGGTGTTCGGTACCATTGCCCATTTCCGTAGATATAGAAAGACAGACAATATTCCGCGCAGAAAGAAACCAAGGAAAACCTGAGTTTATAAAGATAGACCAGTTGTTCGGCTTTCGAAAGCATATCCAAGAAAAAGTGAAGTAGTCATTCCGTATATCAAAAAGAACTGTTGCACATCGTTTAGTTGAAGCTGGACTTCATGGCTGAATTTCACGCAAGAAACCAATGGTCACAAAAGTGCAAAGACAGCAGCGCATCCAGTTTAATAAAGGACTTGCCGACACGGTGAATCGATAAAAATTTGTGTTGTCGAGCGATGAGACGAGAGAAATCGAATTGATGAAGTCAAAAATACCGTAAGCACGCAAAATATTCCAAATTTCGATACTTTAAACGAAAGCAATTCCATTTAGAAGAAGTGAAGACCTATCGAGCCAATTCAAAGACGATGTGCAGCAGATTTAAAGCAGCGAGGATTTCCGACAAAATATAAACTATTTTACATCGATATTTTCTTAAGTTTCTAATTAGTTGTCTCCGTAAAATCAGGGGTTTAAATATAAGAATAGTTTTGAAACCATATGCCATATGAAACTTTGTAAAATACTATTTTATTTTCCAAAAAGTATGATCATAATAAAAAAAGTTAGCATTTAAGGAATTGAATACGAAAATTCATGTTTTTATTTGAACAAAAAATGATTTGTAACTAGCTGTCAATAGTTGTATCTGTCTCAAGTAAAAACTGTTAAATGTAAAGTTTAAGAAAATGAGCAAATGGTTTTCAGTTTCGAATTTTTTTTTTTTAAATCGTTAAATTAGTTTTAGAGATTTTGAAAAAATCGCAAGCAAAAAATGGTTCTATACCTCCCATAGCACCATAAATAACTATTTTTTGTAATTTTTTTCAACCATTAGCTAGATTTTACTAAATTAATTGATTTGAATTTTTTCTTGAAATCTGTGGAACACTTTTCAGAAGAAAAAAAAATATTTTAAAACATTTTTTTTAAAATCTGTTGAACATGTTTTGCGAAAAATAATATTTCTTAAAATTTCAATAAAATTGTATGGCAGGCACCGTTACTTTGGGCAAAAAAAAACAAGTTGGGGAAAATTTAAAAATATTGTGTACCAAGTTTAAAGAAAATCGATTGACCTGTCTTGGGTGTATACGAGCAGATATCCAGAATTGCGACACCCACTTTTAAGCTTCATTTAGACTTTCGTTCTTGTCGTCTGTGTACGTTGTACGGTGTTGTACGTACACGGAACAACGAACTAACAACGAATAAAGAACGTACAAATTCAAAGGAGCTCGGAAATTTCCATATTCGTTATTCGTTGTTACCCCGGCAACGTGTGTTTAAATATGAAAACTGTTTAAATAAACATTGTTTGGCAGTAGCGTGCAACTTGTAGGGACATTTATACATTTTTTTTATGTATTTATATATTTATATGTATATGTACAACTATCACTATATTTTTAATTATCCTTCAGTTCATATAGTAGCAGACGAACAAAGACAATGAGGAGAGTAATTGAAAAACAAAAAATACACCTATCTCATGTTCTTTATAATCATTTCTTTAAATACTTTCATCGTATACGTTCATATTGATGTTGCATTGATTAAAAAATGTCTGATTTAAGGAATTTATCAAAAGAAGTAATTGAGGAGTTTATTGACTTATACAAAAGCTTTCCATGTTTATGGAAAATAAAATCAAAAGAGTATAGTAATCGCGATGAAAAAAAAACTTATTCAGTTTTAGTTGATAAACTCAAAGAATCAATTCCTAACTGCACAAAAGAGTTGGTGGTGAAAAAAATAGATTCCATGAGGGGAAACTTCCGGAAGGAATATAAAAAAGTTTAGCCTCCCAAAAATCTGGAGCAGGATCAGAAAATATCTATGTACCAACATTATGGTATTATTACAAGATATTTTTCTTGAATAAGTGGTTTCACCAAACCAAGAAGCTCAACATATCGATACCTTCCCGTAAGAATGTATTGAGCGACATTTTTAAAATTGTTCAGGAAACGAAAACAACGTCTCATTTAGTTATTTTTTTGTGTATTTTATTGGACGAAACAGATTTGTTTCCCGTAAGAATGTATTAAGCGACATTTAAAATTTTTTTTTTGTCCAAAAAAATACACAAATAAATAACTAAATGAGACGTTTTTTTCGTTTCCTGAACAATTTTAAAAATGTCGCTTAATACATTCTTATGGGAAGGTATCGATATGTTTCTTCCGGCATTCGCAAATAATTCCGGAAATCGTCTGGCTGAAGCCTTAACTCTTCTATTATATTTGTGTGTGATAAATGTTTTCTTTTCAGCAACCAACCTTTCGTCCAACAGGATCTTCTTTTTTTTTTCTTTTTTTTTTTGAACAATTAATAGTGCCGCTACTGCCGTAAATGTGTTGTTATTCATTTTGTTGTTAAGAACGAACTAAAAACAAAACCCAATATCAATGTGAATGCTTCTGCGTTGTTCGTTGTTGAGAGAAGAACGAACAACGTACAACGAATGAAAAACGAAAGTCTAAATGGGGCTTTAGTATTCAAGTCTGTAATGTCAAGTGTGATAATAATCTCGAGTTAATTTTTTTACAATTTCAATAGATCCCATAAAGTACTTTTAAATTGCAACTAAGAACGACAATTGACAATTTTTGGCCCAACAAATTTTATTGTTAATATTGCAAAATCTTGGATATTACAAGCGAAGCGAGAATGACCATTATGTAAGTCCTACTAAGTTTACCCCTTTCAAGTATTTTGAATCTAACAACAAATAAATTAAAAAGTTTTCAGATACAATTTGACCACCAGTTTTGTAACTCGCATTTTAAGCAAAAGAAATCTGTAGCAAGAATTATTGACCACGACTATATGCTTAAGATTTTACGTAAATATTTATTAAAGTGACTGAAGGTATATTTTCGGCATTTTTTCTATAGCAATTACTCGCCTACACCTCTTCCTTATCAAAAACCAGAGGTTTTATAATAAGCAACTCTCCCACCTCCCTCCAGCGCTTGCTCGAGCTCATAAGAACAATTTCACTTTTTATACCGGAAAAAAATTCTAAGAAGCTGTTAATTACAAAACATAGTTTACGCATGACACGAGTTCAAGCATATTATTACACTGGCTGATTACTATGAAAGCTTAAGATTTATAACTGCCACCCACATCCCAGACTCTTTACGGCACATTTTCATGAAACCTTAGCTATCGTGCACCTTGCTCTGTGAAATCAGAGAATACACCTTTTATTATAGGTGCAGGTGTATGAATGTTTGTAGGGTCACAAGTGCTTAGGAGGAATTTAATTCTGTAAGAACTGAATTTGTCCCACCCCCCCGAAAACTGTTCTTATTCTTTTTTGTTCTCAATATTAATCACGAGCCTTTATCACTCTACCCCCGCTCGAAAACTATATAACTCATACCTACTCATTATAATTTGCAAAGTTCTTGAATTAATTAACAAGTTCCTGTTCAGACAACTTGAAGGCAGACTTTGTTTGACTTACCACTAACCCAACTATTGTTGTTTGATCTCTTTTTATTTTTTGGATAAAATTTAAATAATTTAAAAATTCCAAGAGAAATTAGCAATTGAACCTTAATGGCAGCATAGCGGTTTTTTCATGACGGTGCTTCAGTTATCATAGTGCCATCTTTAATTAAGGAATTTGCTCCCAAAACGATCTTAATGGGTTATGGTTTCGATTTAATTATGTACCTGTTTTTTCTTTGCTGAAAACTAGAGCAAAATTAGCAATTTAAAATATAAAAAAATATAGAGATTTTCGATGATGACTTTGCAGTATGATGATTTTGTGCCCTGACATTGGCACGAATTCCCAAATTTGCTGGAGCAAAATAAAATTTTATATTTCAAATGTTTAATGACCGAATAAAATGTGAATCATGATAAAGTTACAATTTAGGAGACCAAACGAAATTCATCAGTCCACGAAGGGTATATCTTTGTAGAGAATTTCCTGGTCTTTCAATTTAACGATGGTCCTTGAAATTATGATGTAGTGGAACAAAATTGGCCCTAGTAAAAATTATTCAATAGCTGGGCAAAAAACTGTCGAAAAACATAAAATACTTCACGTTATGAAGAGAATTACATATATATGTATGTAGGCATATGAAGTATAAAGTCTTATTTCTACATTATTTAAGGATATGATACAAATTGCATAGCATACTCGTAGAATCGAGTGAATGAATGTTGCTCAAGCAACAACCACGCAGCAAGGTAGCCTCATGCATTCAGACACCACGGCTCACACACAAAAACTTTAAGTTTTTCTTATTAAGGTTCCAGCTTTAGTAAATATATAGCTAGCTTCCGCAGATTCAAATAATTTTAACCCGAAAGCAATTAAGTTAAACCCAAACGAAAATACGTGAATTCAAATTAAAGGATTTTATATTTTGGCGGCCTGTAGTGACCATGTCGTTTCAGTAACATCTGTCAGATATGTTCTTTATTTTTGATGCCACATCACCTTCCCAAATCACACGATCGGGCTTTGGAATGTTTGGAAGAGTGACCCAATTTCAGCCGAAAATTATTTTCACTTCGAAGAGCATTTTTGGATGAATGAAATAACAAGCAGAATTGCCGTAAATGGGTCGTCAATCCACAGGATGTTCACGAACTAACAATGTAAATCCTTAAAAAGTTTAAGTTTGGTTTGGATTTTGGGCCGGCTGCGTCATTAGTACATCCTTTTTCGAAACGACGTTGATTAGGCGGTCAACGTCAATGGCGAGAGTAACAGAACAGGCCATCGTTCGCACGGATCCGTAATACCGTAAAAAGCTATTAACTCTCAGACAACGCAACGTTTAGAAAATGTTTATTTAAAACTTTTTCAGCTTGCACGGCTGTTTAAATTTAGACAAAATATAAAAACACGACTCTTTAACTACATATTTTAAAAACTTTTTAAGTGCACAAATTTAATTGATTTTTTAATAATAATAATAAAATAATGAGAATAATTATTATAAATGTTATTACTTTTTTTAAGTCTCCATTTGAAGTCAAATCCTCGCTGCACTGAGTGATTTAAAAGAATACCCAACCTGACCAGCTAATTGAAGGAAATACCTGAAAAATGTGGCGTATATAAGAGATGAAGTACAAATAGGAATGAGCCAAAATGGCACCCCTGAGGAACACCTTGTAAAGACAACCCTATATACAACGCCCAAAGGTAATTTGTTGGCCTATTCCATAAACAATGTTTGAAAACCAAAGCTGATCTTATATCGAATCCTTTACTGAATAAAATCAACGTGGCGAGCGAAATTATCATGGTAACAAATTGGGTAAGATTGGTCACTGCGTATATACAACATAGGTTAGAAACCTTTTAGAAACCATGTTTCATTTTTCGAGAATTAAAAGAGATTAGTAAGGCGTCCGCAGAGTGTATTAGTGAATCTTAAAAGAAAAATCGCTGGGATGTTATCAAGACCAGGTAAATATATGTAATACAATGCTTATAAATGAACATAACTTATCACAGATGTTAATAATGCTACTGTTATGCGAGCGTTTTGTCAGAAACCTTTGGCATCTTCAATTGAAGCATTACTATAAAATTGACTAAGAAAGGTAACAAAAAGGTTACATATTACTTAAGAGTCAACGCAGGAAGTAGCGAGGAAATTACATATTGAATTCGGTTCGAAAATGAAATAAATTTGCATTTTATTAAGTTTAATTTGGCTAAAATATTGGCATTCTTGATAGTATAACTAGTAAGCTGGATTTCTACAGTTCATTAGTTTCAAAAACTGTTCTGAAATAAGTCGCACGGTAATGGACTTAACTTATAGCAATATCGGGGTACCGTCTTCTTCAAAATAGAATCGTCCAATTATGTCTCAAAAGCTCAAAACACGCACCAAATAGTCTCACATTGTGGATGCATTTATTTTTCGAACCTAATGCTAGCTACACACGAGGCAACCGTTGAAGCAACGTGTTTCGTTTGTTCACTACACACGAGGCAACTATTGCCGCAACCACAGTACAGTTGGAGCAACCGACCGAAAATATCAAAACATTTTGATATTTCTGGCAACGGTTCCAGCAACTCAAAATTAATCGGCAAAATAGCTACACACGAAGCAACCGTTGCTTCAACATGACCGTGTTGCTGCAACGGTTGCCTCGTGTATAGCTAGCATAAAATGCGGCAGCTTTGACGATTTATAAAGTAATCAAAGTTTCATCGTTAAGCATAATTTTGATCGAAAAGTCAGCTTAATTTTTTGAAATATTTTTCAACAATGAAAACACGTTATTCTCTCTTATAATGTTCATTTTTCTTCTTCTTCTTCCTTTGATTCGGCGCTGTTATGATCTCGATGTCGAGGGGATCATAACTCTCCCACGTATCTGCTTCACACTAGTGATCCGCCTGTGGGGTTCGCCGGGTTGACCTCAGAAATCGGCGGCAAGCCTCCCGGTTTTGTATTGTTCCATTTCTGAGGCCAACTGAATGCTGGTGTTTTTGCATTTGTTTGTACCAGGAGTGTTTAGGTATACCTTTCTTTTTATTCATATTATAATGTTCATTTTTACTAATCCTAAACTGTCAGCTGTAAAATTTTTGATTTTTAAGTTTGCCAACACTTAAGTAAACAAATGACAGCAAATTCAAAACTTGCCTTAATTTTGGGACAACCTTTTATATATGATTGACTGGTCTTTGAACTTCAAGCGCTTTATTTTTGCACCAATAGTTTTTTGTTTAAAATGTTCTGATACGCTTCGGCATATGGCTTTACGCCACAGATTGCGAAAGATTGATTTATTATATATGATTAAGAAAGATTTCTAGAATTGTATAGTTCACAAAAATATACACGCGAGATCTCTAAAAGAATTTGGAGCAATTAAGCCTGCGAACTAGATTTAGAGAAAAGAAGTTAATTTTGACATGAAAATGGTGCAATTTATTAAAAACCAACTTATTATTTTCAATTTAATATGGATAAGTAAAGGAACAACAAACTTGCTCAAAAACCAAACAAAAAAATACCTTCCCTAAGATTCAAGGATTTTCAAAAGAAAACATGTAAAATTGAACTTTCAAAATAGCCTTAAATTGTATAGTTTTTAAAACAAAAAGTAGGCCTATCCTATAAATAGTTTGTGTCATATCTTTTTAAAGAAAGCTTAGATAATAAACGTTAGTAGCGTGCTAAAGCTATTTTTAAATAAAATGCATCTGACACAACTTAAAAATGGCTGCTCATACAAACAACTAAGCAAACATAGGTTTTTTGAAAATTATGATTTATGAATGTCAAAGTGTAATGTGAATTTAGTGAGAAACAAAAATGGTATAATATGTAGATATTCTATAGTTAAAACTTCATTTAAATCTAAAAGAAAGTTTGATTCAAAATTAGTTTTGAATTTATAAATATTATTTTTAGTCTTATATAATATTAAAAAAGGGGTAACATCGTACTGATTTGACTTCAGTGTTATGCCATTCCTTCCTTAAATTTTGTTTATCGAAGCGTACTTTTCATAATAATCCGCTATGGCAAGTGAATTAACAAGAGAACTAAGTGGAAAAGATTGAACAATTTGAATACTTTATCACGATTTACATGTCATTATGTTTGTGCATAATATGGTAAAAGGAAAAGTTGAAGAGTCATTAGAAAGTTCAAAGCGAAGTATTTACTGATACCTAATTATCATAATCCATATTAACTTAACTCACGGTATGACAGGAACTTCCCACAGGTCTTAGAATGTCATATATGTCGAAAATATTCTTAAAAGCATAACTTATGTAGGTATATTGTTAATATATATTTAGACCTGGAAAGCTTCCTTATTCGATATATAAAGTTAATCAACATATTAATCCCAAGTTAGTGAAAAGCAACTATTTTACTCTGTTACTTTTAAATAATCAAAACTACTAAATAACTTTTTTATAGATTATACCTAGTAAATTATGCAGCACACAATTTAATTTTTAATTTTCTCTACAAATTTTCAAAAGTGCCTTTTTCTTTTTAAGTCTACTTTTATCAATAAAAACGAGCTGGCCAAAGAAACAATTAAGTGAATTTATTGAACTCTACCTGATCGCACCTTTCAAGAGAAAATAAAACAAATTTCTATTGCCCTCCTGTCAGCGAATATAGTTTCCCATGTAAGTTCCTAAAGTCCCATTTCCTTTGCAATTACAGGCCATTTAAAAATATTCACATAGGTAGGTACAATAACAAAAAAAAAATAAAACCCGTTTAATCATTGATTAACTAACTTGCCTACCTATGCCTGAACTTGCAGATGTCGTCAGTCTAACTTAACTTTGCATCGCCCGAATAAGAAGCAACATTTATTCTTCAATTTATTTATGCATAGAACAAGTTTTTGTTTTTCTCAAACAACATCAGCCTACTCAACGTGTAAACTTGCACCACCAGCACCAGCCAGCAGCAGAAACGCATTCAGCAAAAGGCATGTAATAACATCCCAAAACAACAACTTGTTCGTTAACAGTATAATATTCCCTGTCCCACCATCTTGTTTCCTCGCTTACAAAAGCCTAGGCAGCCAAAACACTTCGTCTTCCATGTTGATTCCCCCGTTCTCTACATCACCATTCCTACATCCACCATTCGACTGGCGTATTGCAACCCAACGACAACTTTTGGAATGTGTTTCAATAATTGGTTTCGAAGTGCAATCAAAACGACATGCTTCCCCAAATTGTCTAATTTTGTCACATGCCAATTTAGTGGAGGAAGCTGTTCAACAACACAAGAACCAGAAACGAATGCACAAGAAGCGTTTTAAACGAGTAAAGCAAGATTTGCATCGAACTTGCCTTGCCTCGCCGTTTGCCACAATCAGACGACACTCGCAGTTCCAAATGAAGCCTTCGACAACGGGCTCCAAGCTTCAATTCCTCCATGATTACACGATCAAGTACTAAAATTTAGAAATTTATATTTTTAGATGGTGGCTAGGATTATCATTTGCGTCTGACAAGTTTATTACTCATTCATTGCACTGTCCCCGCAGAAGGGGGCATCAGCAGCTCCCTTCTGGTTATCCACCCCTGAGTATTTTGTCTTAAAACTTAGGCGAGTGTATTCGCTTTTTACAACCACACGGGCAGGATGACACAATCACACACACATACACATATACTCAACACACCTGAATGTAAATTGAAGTTAACCTGTTTGTGCGGGGCCGGCTGGAACTGATGTCCAATGCGCCCCGTCTTCCAACTTAGCCGCCTGCTGATCGGTAGAGGACAAATTTCCTCCACCCTTGTCTTGAAAATAAAAACCACGGCAATACTTTTGCGGCTTAAAGTCCAAATATTTCCCGCTCAATCCCTGGAATGTTGACAGATCTTAAGCACAGGGCCGCAGCGATGCGACCAACAACCGACCGACGACGAAAGGTGAAACGGGGCAAAGGAGAGAATCTCGCAATTTGCAATGTGTTTGAAATCAAATTGCAGCTCGACAAATGATCGTATCCACATGCCACAGGTAGCAGTACCGTTGTGCTAGTATTTGTGTGTAGAGATTTGGTGTTAATTCTCTTTTTTTTTAATTTTTATTATTTTCTCCACTCTACTGCCTTCGTCAGAAATCGCGGAATTGCAAATAAATAATAAAAAAAAAAAAACAAAGCAGATTCACGACTTGAACATCGACACGGTTCACCCAAACGTAACGAACATCATTCTTTTTTACTCAGAAATGCATAAATATTTTCTCTCCACTTTTCGAAAATAACAAATTATATTTATTCACGAGTATTTTGAAATTAATGCAAAATAAATTAAAATTATTTCATAATAATAAACCATTTGATTGTATATCACTGGGCTTTTGCTTTTAACGTGGCGCAAATTTATAAATTGACAAGACCCAAACCGACAGCACACATCTCGGCGTAAGCCAGAACTCTAACTGGAAATACAGAAATTTGAACGCACATTTGATGTGGAGCCGTTCGCTGGCATGGAGATGGGGTTTACGTTTGGCAGCAGAATAACAAAGAGTGGTGGTTGGTGGAAATGGAACCGAAGACAACAAGTCCATAGCCAACATGGGGCAAACGACACACCTTGTCGTCGCAGACAGAGTTGAATGTCGTTTTTGTTGTTGACTTGTTGTTGGGTTAGGGGGAGGCATAATTTGTATGGCAGAGCTTTGGCAAAAAGACAACAACTTTGGAAGTCCAACTAATAAATGTTGGATCGAACTGTGTTCTGTTTGAGTGGAAGTGTTGCTGTGATAAATTTAATGTAAGATACACAAAATGGTAGGTTTTGTGTATATTCATTTAATCAATATATTTTATAAAAAAAAGTATTTTCGATGGAAATATTGAAGTAAAAATACGAAAATTGGGTATTTTGTGCTTAGACTTCTTGAAATGTGAGATAATTTCATTCGAAGTTGCCAGGATTTGGGTTTGAAATTTTCAGAACACGTATTAAACATACCTAAATTGAATGCAACTGAACAGGTCTTAAGCAAAAATGTCAAAAATTTGACAGCAGTCGACTACATATAAGATTTAGTTTCGAAATGTAACGTTAATTTTCTGCTGCTTTCGATTTTTTTCTACTTGTCTGAATTTGACCAACTTCCCCTAGAAAAATATAGTTAACATTGAATTCATGCTCTTGATATGTATGAATTCGTTTACCTTCTCTCTCTCTTACTTAACTGTACCAATTTATACCTTAGTCTTAAGTATGTGAAATGTACTTGCTATACAGAAGAATAAAGTCAGTCTAAAGCTGAATTCGGACTCATACATTTCATTGGCGACGAGGACAGCAGTGGGTTGATAACCATCGACTAATATATTGCGTTTTAGAAGGGTACGACAGCAGCTAAAGTGCTAAACACATGAGCTGCGACCTGCGAATGCGAATAATTTTTCTTAGGCAATTTTCGCAGCTAATATTAATTTTTATTCTGTTTTAACCTTACGACGAAGTGAATTAATGATCGAATCAACTTTTAAAAAGGAAAACACTGCATAAAATAATTATAAATTGAAATATTTTGTATTTTAATATTTTTTGCGCGACCAACAACGTACGAGTATCTTCTGCGAACTGTCAAATGTAAATTCGAAATAAAAAATATTTCAATTATTAATCATATTATGCACTGTTTTCCTTTTAAAAAGTTGATTCGATCATTAATTCACTTCGTCGTAAGGTAAAAAAGGAATAAAAATTAATATTAGCTGTGAAAATTGCCTAAAAAGATTTATTCGCATTCGCAGGTCGCAGCTCATGTGCTTAGCACTTAACTGATGAGCTCAACTGTCGTGAATGGGCGAAACACATTTGGACTAAAGGTCGCTAAAAAATTTCAATTGATTTATTCAATAGAGTCCACTAAAACAAAAACAAAAATATGAACAAATTTTATTTTTTATTTTTTTTTCCTTCTTCTTAATTTAAATTTTAGCTCATTTCGAATTCAATTTTTTTGAAAACAATTTTCATTTTAAAAAATTCTGAAATAATACGAGTTCACACGTTCTCCTTTGAGTCGAAGTTAGGTAATCCGTGACAAACTTCAGAAAAAGTAATTTGAATTGGAATCTGTCGTTAGGTCCAATTTAGACTTTCGTTCTTCATTCACTACGTTGTTCGTTGCTCGTTCTTCTCTCAACAACGAACAACGAAACAGACTAAACTAGCACTAGAAATTATTATAATATCGTGCTTTTTTGCATGTTTCTCTGATTATTATATCTTAAGTGTTATTATTCGTATCTACTAGAAAGTTAAAACCCGTAGACAAAATATTTTATTTATATACCTTAGTATACCTCCTGAGCCTTCACTAATAAGAAAATCTTGAAAAATGTCTGCACGAGTTTCACGGCACTGCAAAACAATGTTCATTTAAGCAGTTTTCGCATTTAAGCATAATTTACATATTCGGGTAGTAACGAACAACGTGGTACACCGGCATTTCTGAGCACATTCTCCATTCGTTCTTTGTTCGTTGTTCGTTCTTATCATTTACATTCTCGTTGTTCCGCGTACAACCACCAACGAACTACGTACACAGAGCACGATACCGAAAGTCTAAATGCAGCTTTAATCATTTCTTTCAGTTTTTGTTTTCCATACATCGAGTGTGACGTTTCTATAGAGAAGCTTTTCCAAGCTTTTTATAAACGGGAGTGTTCGTTAAGTTTTCTTTTAGTTTCTATTCCAACCTATGAAGTTACAGTTATTTCCTTTCGAAATTCAAATCTTTATTCGAAATTATATGATTTGGAATCGAATTTGGAAATTTCCAACGTCATATTCGCTATAAATTAAAATAGAAAGCTTACATATTTTTTAAAAGAGATGAACTGATTTACAGAATTTTTAAATACAGAATTTTATGATCCAATCTATTACTTCATAGTTTTGAGTGTTTTTTTAGTTTTTTATGCCTAGTACGCAGATCGGGAAAAATTTTGTCTCCCATACATTTTTTTCCTGGGACAAATTTTGTCTTGGATATATTTTCGATCAAAATTCATACTTTTGTGCATTGCTGTACAAAATGTCTTCACTAAATTTTGCCAGGAAAAAGAATGATACAAGCATTATTTTGCGGGACAAATTTTGACAGCCACCGTATCTCCGAAAGTGATTTTTGTCAAAACTGGTTTTATGTAAAAGGTGCTGATGCTTCTCTTGAAAGCATCAAGATGAGATTCCAAAAAGGTATGAACGACTTTTGTAAGACGACCCGTTCCAGAGATACACTACAAACCTCATTAAATTAGATTTTATCTCTCCAAATTTAAACTTTTGTGCGAGATTTGGAAACGTTTTGTAGTAATAAAATTTGTCTTGTCTCGATCTGCGTACTAGGCTTTGTTCATTGTATAAGATTAGTATTTTGGAGTAGTTGGTACTTAACATTAGGCGTTTTTCTTGTTTAGTTCAGAATAGAGCTCTGAACACAGTCCGACCATGTCGAGCATGTTCTAAACATCCTCTGAACCAAGCGTGCTCTGAGCGCTCTGAGTTGTTTTTGAAACATACCTGAACACTTAGTTGTCACCTTTTTTCAACTGTCAAATGTTTGTGTTAAGCGATTAAATCTGTCTGTTCAGTTATTTTATTCTGAGCTCATAGAGCGCACTCAGGACATATGCTCAGAACGAAAAAAGAAACACATATTCGAAGCTCGGAACACACTTTTCTTTAAATCATTATGATCGAAAGTACCTACGTTCTATAAAATCGTGTTTTGAATATAGGTAAAGAATATGGACTCATTTTTAAGAAAAAAATTGGTGAACCAATTTAAGGTTTTTAATAATATAAAATTTAAAATTTTGTACACATTTTTTTCTTTAATTCCGTATGCACCAATATTTATTTTTCTTGGGAAATTGCGTAATCCGTAATTAAAGGTTTCTAAAATTTGTGTTTTAAAAAGTCTATGGAAGGTACCATAAATAAGGTACCGAAAACTCCGAGTTAAAGGTGGCATTTAAGAATTATGGCAATGCATTGATATTTTTAAATCTGTTGGTTAAAAAATTGTTTTTTTTTTTAAGAATTTAAAAATTGTCTACTGCAAATGACGTTATTTTTAGCCCTAAAATTTAATAAAGACAAACTGCCAGAGAAATATTTTGAGAAGCTGTAAGAAAAATTTCACAGCAGCTAAGGATGTAGAACAGACAAGCAGACGCATAGAATTGCAGGGTCCACTTTTTTCGTATCCCATATCATGATATTCAAATTTTATCAATATCTCACGTATAAGTTGATAATAAAAACCCTTTGAATACTCGTACTTCTAATGACATAATTTTTCTGTTTATTCACTCAAATGAACACTCTAATATTTACATTTTTTTGAAATTTAAACTCACTTTTTCTGTAAAGAAATTAACTTCATTCAGTTTCTATATATCTCACATATTATAATCTAGATATTGTGAATTATTTCGGATTAAAGACGAATGTATAAGCTTTAAAATAACCCACCAGCATGAAGTAAGTTTAAAATTCTTTCCTAATTAAATGCCCACATTTTAACCATTTATGTCAGTTCTGAAGATCACACATGTGGAAAAGGATGCTTCAACATTTTTACCTTGCATTATGAAGGGCTGCTGATTATTTTACCACCAATTTTGTTTCTTCCTGTTATGGTCATGAGCGAGGATATTGTAGGTGGTAAATTTTATTTTAAGTGAGAGAAATTTTAATATGTTTTTTATTCTGTAGGCAAACCGTTGTATGTATCTTTTATTGGTTATGGCCGTCTATTGGATTTCTGAAGTTATACCTCTAGGAGTCACATCTATGCTTCCGATATTTGCATTCCCCTTAATGAACATAATGGTAAGCGAAAGGTCTAGTCATAAGATTACCAAGTACTTCTTTAAATTTGATTTATTATGTGCCTAAGACAACCGAAGAAGCATGTCGACTTTACTTTAGAGACACCCTAGTTATGTTCGTCACGAGTATTATGGTTGCCACTGCCATAGAATATTCAAAACTTCACATTCGATTGGCTCTTAGAGTGTTGCAAATCGTAGGTTGTAGTCCTCGAAGGTAATTCGAATGCTTAAAGTAATTCTTTCAACGTTAAACCATTTCACACGGATCACTTTCAAGACTTCACTTTGGCTTATGTGCTGTTACTATGTTCATGTCTATTTGGATAGCAAACTCAGCTTGTACCGCTATGATGTGTCCAATTATCTTTGCTGTCTTGGACCAATTAACATCAGTGAGTTTTTTTAAAAATACCTTCAACTGAAACTTTTTTGTAGAAAAAGTGTTCTTTTCTTCGTTTTATTTTCAGCAAGGATTAGTTAAACAATACCACGATGATGATGCAGATCTGCCTAGAGCTGAGTAAGCTAATAGCATATGAGATCTTAACTGCTTTAAAGTTAACAGTTTGGATCCCCAAATAAACATTATTTCTTCCATAGGAGACGTCCATCAAAGATAGGAAATTGTTTTTATTTAAGTGTGTCCTATGCGGCTTCAATTGGAGGAGTTGGATCTTTAATTGGAACCCCAACTAATCTGGCATTTAAAGGAATTTATGATAGGTTTTTCTGGAGAAAAAACTATCATCAATTATAGTTAACCTAATTATTTTTATTTTCCTAGTCGATTTCCAAACTCTGAAGAAAAATTGGAGTTCGGGACATATCTAGCTTATGCAATTCCCTTTGTGTTTGTTTGTACGTTTTTCATGTTTCTAGGTTTGGAGGTAGTTTTTATGGGTTTATTAAGGTAAGAGCTTATACAAGATTTCTTTTTTTATAATTAAAAAGTTAATGGTAATATTACAGACCAAACAGCAAAGAAGCTAAAGAAATTGAAGTTGGTAAAGAAGGCGAAGAAATTGGCAAAAGAGTTATAGACGAAAAATACCGTGAACTTGGACCGATTACTACACATGAGATCACTATTGCAATTCTATTTGTTTTACTTATTGCTTTATATATTGGTCGAAAACCTGGATTTTTTGATGGATGGGCTGAGCTTTTTGATTCACCGTAAGTTCCAATATATATACATATACAAGTCTTTTAATGGAACTTTCTCAAGAGAACCGATAATAACTTGAACAGCAAGTTTGAATTTGAATTTTTTCTATTTCCGTATTTTCAGAAACATAAATACACTAGATATTTTAAGAAAAATGAGATCTCAGAACACAATTCGTCAGAAAAATTCACCTCTTTTGCTGTCAAAGTATTTGCTCAATTAGTATATACTAGTTGATCAATTTATAAAAAAAAGAAATTGAGAGTGATTTTGTCTACTTTTGACTGTATGCTTGCTCTTGCTCACAGTGAAATTTCTTGAGATCTTATTTTCCTGACTTTGCCAGGTTTGAAATTAAATTTGCCAGATACAAAGTCAAAGTTCTGAGGAAGACTTTAAGACTTTTCTAAATTATCTTTAATGTCGTTTTTATTTTGTTACTGATAAACACTTCATAAAAATATAGGTTTACATTTTGAATATACATCGATGTGGTTTTCCCCTATCAATCTTATTTATAGTCCATAAGCCCATTTCTTATTTATACATACTCCAAATTAATTCTTGTTTAGATCAATCAAGAACTCAGCTCCAACTATTTTGGTATTAATACTAATATTTGCTCTGCCGGGAAATTACAAATTTCTTAAATTTTGGAAAGGTAAGAATAACGCTTATGAACTTTATTGTAGTTTTGTTACAAATAAAAAAACTTTTTAAAACAGAGGAATCACTTGAAAAAACCCCAGTTCTCCTAACTTGGGAATTTATCGTACCCAAAGTTCCATGGGGATTAATTTTCCTTGTCGGTAAGTATTTGTGGTCATGTTAGATCATTTGATTTAAATTTAAACAAAAATCCAAAAAGGTGGTGGTGCAACACTGGCAGAAGGCAGCAAAATTTCTGGAATGGCTACTAAACTGGGAAAATCACTTTCAGTATTGGAAGTTCTTCCACCATCGATTCTGCTTTTGGTCGTTATAACAACAGCAATAATTTTAACAAACTTCAGTGCGAATGTTGCCATTGCCAACATAACAGTACCCGTTTTGGCTGAAATGGTAAAATATTTTATTTACAATTCTTATTGTTACCAGATTAAAGTTTTTTTTTATCTTATATTCAATAGGCAGTTGCAATGAAGATCCATCCATTGTATTTAGTTTTTCCAGTTGGATTAGCTTGCAGTATGGCATTTATGTTGCCAGTTGGTACGCCACCTAATGCTCAAGTACAGGGATATGCAAATATTGATACGAAAAATATGGTAAGAAATGTTGAAATAATCCTTCAAAAACTTAACGCGACCAAAGACGTGTGCCTACACATCATATAGGAAAATGTAAGCTTAAAAACTTTCACTGCTTTTTGCTGGTTGATTGTAGCTTGTGTGCTGCAACGAATACGTTGGCTTACATCTCGGGTCATTATCTATTGAAATTCATTTGATGTGCAGATGGACTAAGACTAGTATAATTCGTTAGCTTTCGAACATCGAAAAAGGACAAGCACTTTTTCGCAGAATTCATCGGGCTTAACGATATTTTTTTTTATTTTCAAACTCATTAATTTTTTAAAAAGAGTCCTTGCAGGTTAGGTTAGGTTACCATTTGCTGTCAGCGTGAACGCTTCACACACTTAGACTATAAGTTGGACCATTGTGATACCACATAAAGCAAGTAGACTTTTTCGCTTCTCGTTAAACCACTTTGAGCTACCTACGAAGAGTGCGAGGTCGCTAGGATCATTATAGTAGATCTCTCCTAAACGGAGCGTACGTCTTTCAGAAAGAGCAGGACATGTACAGAGAAGATGGGGAAACGATTCTTTTTCATAGTTTCTGCAAAAATAGTTTTAGATTACTCCAAGTCTCGTTCCTGTTTACTTATTATACAGTGTCAGGTTGTGACACCTAATTCAGAGCCGATGTGATCTGGTTAGACATAAGAAGCACTTAGAGTACTTTGGATCTAGCTGTGGTCTCACTATTTGCATGTCGTTCTCCCAATAGCAACTTGTTTTAGCAAAAATTTATATTCCACTTTTGGCATGTTCATCAGCTTTACAATTTCCTGAAATGTCTCTCTGATCCGCACTTAACATAGGCGAATGTTAAACTGCTGGTCCATCTCATTGAGAGATGAGCAGCAGTTGAGGGCTGTTATTGAGTATTTGTCATTGCAAAAATCTATATATTTTTTTTAAATAAATCTATTTTTTTTTTTTCAGAGAGCTCTTTCTTTATTACTTATAATTAATTTTTTTTAATTTATTTAATTATATGTTAGGTTATTGGAGGATTAATCACATCAATAACAACAATTCTTTCAATATGGATGCTGGCACAGACCTGGGGAATTATTATTTACCCTAATACTAGTGAATTCCCTGACTGGGCTGCTGTAGAAACTAATGAAACGAGATCTTTGGATATTTTCTGGGATGAAATTTAAATTGTTATTTTAATTTAATACAAAATGTAAATATAAATGAAACTTGGTATATGCCTATTTCTCAGTTGATTTTCTGATTTAATATTTTGTAGAAATGTAATTGATTTTAATTTATTTTTCTTAAATAACCCATACATTTTTGATTTATAATATTCTAGCACTCGAAATGGATTTAGTTTTGAAAAACGCAGTTTGTTACTAAGAAACTCGCCCATTAACAAAGTCGAGATTTTTATTAATATTTCATTTAAAAATGTTACCAGCAGAAATTTTTCTTATAAAACACTAAAAGGAAAGTCCATTTTTAGTACTTGCTAGCTTTTTTACATTTTTTACAAGTAAACAATATCAATACATTATTGTTCCATTATCATACAAATGTCTAGGCACGTTTTAATAAAGCACTGAAATGTCACATTTATAGTATTTCAAAAATGTATTTAAGAAAGGAAAATAATTTACACAAATAAAACAAATATACGAAAATGGAAAGTGTTGGATATTTATTTTCTTCCCAATCAAGTTCGGAAGTGTGGTAGTCGAGAGATAGGAGATGCCACAGCCGTGCCGAATGAATTTAAGCTTACTAAACATTGGGGGCTATCGCGAATAAAATTTCCCACGGAATTTTTCCCATCGTCGAAAACTGGAAACGTGAATTATGGTCGCAGTTTCTCTCATAATGTATTGACATCAAAAATAAATATTCCATGGCAGCGGGACTGTCATTTTGATCAACCAAATTTGAGACTACAAGAAGCAGTGAAAAATTGTTAACATTTCCAATTTTAGAAGATGAGAAATATTCCGTAGGAAATTTTATTCACGATAGCCCCGAATAATTTTTTTGTGAGGTTTGTCAAAAGCTTTTGCCTAAATAGAGAAGAACCCGTCTGAAAATCCACATCTTTCATAATCGTAACCATACATATACAATTAATTATCTTGTTTATATAAAAAAGTTTAATTATAAAATAAAAATAAATATGTTAACATTTATACCAACATTTTTCTCAATAATCTTTTTTTCCATTCCACAAACCCAACAACTTAGTTGCGGATCTAATAGTCAGAGTTTTGTGTGGAGTTGGTCGATTTGCTGAATTATGAAAATGACAAACTGTGTTGTAGACGGAAAACGTTTCACTTCAAAGTAAAAAAGAACTTAAATGTTTGTATAACGGCTGAATAATAGCTTAAAAATAAATAAAACATGTATATGTTCCGTCAAAAATAAAATATATGCTCTTGAGAATTCCAAAAATAAAAAGTTAAGGGAATAATTTGAATCAAATTGAATGAAACATTCACGTAAATCAAAATAGCCGATCAAATGAAATAGCAAAGTACATATAAATATATTTCTTTTGCTTGGGGTCGTAGAAAAATTATTAAAAATCAATCGATGTAACAAATAACCTCCAACAATTTCAAAGTTTATTTACGTATTTATTGATTTTTTTTTTATTTATTTATATTTAAATGATGGTAATACTACATTTTATTGGGGCCAATTAAGTAATTTCAATACAAATTTCAAAATTTGATTTCAAACTTACTCATTTCACATACAAATTCACATTTCTAAATGGAATAGTTTAAACCAAATTTGCCTGAATTTTTTTTTTTAAATTAAGTAAATACCTAACGAACACACCCAATTGGAAGCTATTGAAAAAAGCTTTGAAAAGCTTCTCTATAGAAATGTCAAAACTCGATGTATGAAACAGAAACTGAAAAATAAACCAATTGATTAACCACAAATTTAAATTCAAAACCAAACGAGCTATTAAACAAAATTAATTAATGTACTAGCATCTCCGTTAACTAAAGGTTATTGAATATAATAGATAAAAAACTTTACACTAACAAAAACTAGATGCACAAAACAAAAGTTGAAGGAAATGCCCACCGAACGCTATAAACAGAAAGTATACGCCTAAGTGTGCCACTCTTACAAACTTTCATTAAACGTTTTCTGATAACAGCTGCATCTTTTTTGTATGGCAGACGTAGCTTTTTTGGTTTTTGGTCTCAACCAAAAATCTAAGAGTGTACCAAAATAAATAAATTTCAGTTTGATAAACTTGCATCATCCTACCTCTCCCCTTCTTCGATAGGGCTATGTACAAAATAAGACGATTCTGGAGGACTTTGGAAATCTTTCAGTATCTTTTTACGAAGGAGGAGGTCAAGCGTTAAATTTTGTTGAATTTTCAATGTGTTTTGCTTTGGGAGTTTTGTTGATTCTCAAATAATTTACCCACTATTCGAGTCAGATAGTTATTCGTTATCCTCAGCTTTTGTAAATTTATATATTCATCCTTATTCCGATAGTCGTTTTACTAAAACGCCAGTAAAACGACAAGGCTCTAGAAACGAAAATTGGAATTTTATTGAAACGACTATCATTATAATGCTTAGAAAAGTGAAGAACATAGAGAACGCTGCCCTTTTCGTATTATTTAAACACCAAAATGGTCTCTGGAGCCTTCTCATTTTAAAGGCGTTTTATTAAAACGACTATCGGAATAAGGGTGATTGTCCTTTTGTCGGGCCTTAGTGATAATTGTTTGTGATTTCACTTAGAAATATGTACGTTCATACATATGTATATATCTGGTGTTTGTTAGAAACATAATTTTTCACAGAATATTTTCATTAATATTCCAAATTTGAAGAAAATCAACTGACCCTTTGAAGCCCTAACTCTTTGTAAAGTGGAAATAAAAACGCAAATTATCTTATGGACTTGTCATATCTAAACCAAACACCTCACATATACATATGTATGTATCAAGTACCCTTAAAATTTTGAATAATATTGTCAATTCAAATTTTCAATTTTTTTTTACTTGTTTACATATGTATATCGGAAACCTCATGCTTGATTTTTTGGATCCTGATTATTGACAGTTTTTTTAATAATTTTATCCTAAAATAACGGTACCCATCATACAAATGTCTAAAAATGATTTCCGAAAATCGTATTTTTCTAGAAAACATAACCCAAAATTTGGAAACAAATTTTTTTCTTTCGCATAATAATTTCGATCTATAAATTGATAGAAAAAATGACTGTATACTTACCATAGAACCATTTTTTTGAATTTTGACTTTCTTACTATCGGCATAACGGATTTTAAAGAATTTTTTTAAACAGAAGTTCCTAAAAATTTGAAAAAAAATCAGATCAAAATGTAATTTTGCATTGTTCAAGTGGTTCGACCATTGACTTCGACCTTGGCTTGTCTACATTGATTGAATTGACAATAATACTCGTAGCCCCAAGGTACGAGGCGACAAGGAAGGGCGAACCTATGATTTAAAAACCAAGTCATTACGGATACCAGAACGCTTGCTCTAGATGACTGGAAGCATTGCACAGGAACGTAAAAGATGGAGAGCTGCCGTGTCTCGGCCAATACTCTTAAACTGGATAAATAAGTAAGTTTTTTTTTTATAAAAATAAAATTTTGAAAAGTTTATGGCAAATTTTGGCAATTTTTGGAATGCAAAATTTCAACAAATCTTTCCAGATTGATCCAGCGGCTTTTCAAATCAACTTACAATAGAACTGGTGATGAGCTAGAGCGTGTAGGTTGGATTTAGACAAAAAAAAATAAATGGGAATGGGGGTATAGTATGTGCCGTTTAGCCGGGATGGCATTTTTCTAAAAAAAAAGACTTAATAAAGAACAAAAATTATTATAAAGCAACGGTAACACCTACAACGCCACGCGATACTTTTTTGTAAAGCAAGAAATTTCTTCTTTTATTTTCTTTCTAAGCTAAGTTTGATCTCAGTTTTTTAAGGTTAGTTTGGCTTTGCAGTTCCTCATGAATAGACTCACACCGAAACAAAGTTTGCAAATTGTTCAAAAACCATCTTGAAATGCATGCTTAAATTCAAGAAACACATCGGGCGTAACGTGCGTTTTATGGTGCTCATAATCATCTATTCTATTCGAGAAACTATGAACACCCTCTATAACTTCTAACATAACGAAAAATATAACTTAAATACATTAGCCCTATTCTATTTTTGCCAATGATCCTACTTTTGCTACAATGAAGGCAAAACGGATAGTGTTCTGTGAGAGGGTCATTGCATGTGTTTAGTCTCGGATGACAGTTAAGTTTGACGTGTGTTCTTGACACAAGTGTGTCAAAAGCGCGCCGTGGATTAAATTACTCTATATATTAAGCTTAAAAATCTTGTAGAAATGGATTCGAATTCAGGACATCAGAAACCTTCGGAAAGTACATTCTGATTCTATGAAAAAAAAAACTGTTTATCAGTGTTATTTAATGTTTTTCATATGACATTTTAAAATGTTTTATTTCTACCAAAATCAACCTGAATCAAAACAAAAGGCTTATTTGAAAGTAATTAGAAAATCAATATTGACCCAGCTTTGTTAGCGCAAGATCAAAGGCATCAAAAGCTTATTCCAAATCTCTTTACTTTTTGATTATTACGAGAGGCTAATAACCGACACGTTTGTGTAAAGATCTGAATACTAATATTGAATTTAGAAGTCTGGGAGTATTTTCTCAGCCTTTGTTAATAAATTTAATTCAAATATTAAAAATTTAATATTAATATTTACACGACTAACAAATTGACAGATTTAATACCATTTTGTATCTATTTTTGCCATACAACTTTTTGTTGATATTTGCAACTTAACCGAAATATTATAATTTAAAAAAAAACACTTAGTTTAAAAATCTTCTGCAAAACAAAAAGGACTCGATTTTCCTTATTTCTTCGACTTTAAGTATTAAAAACTATTTTTCTCTTATCAATTATTTTTTATTTAAATTTAAGTTAACATTTAGATTACAAAAAAAAAACTTTTCTTACCACTTACAATATAACAATTTCATCTTTAAAAATTTATTTTTGTTTTTTGATTTTTATGCATTTTCAGTCCAGTTATACAAAATAAAATATTTTATTACAATATATCTTTTTTCTATCGCCTTTGCCATTTCAAAACTTATGTATATTAAATTTCCTAAAATTTAACATACCTACTTAAATACTTATTTATATTTTGTCTAAGGGTTTTCATTTAGAAAATATGTATATTTATTGAGCTGTCCAGAAAAATTCTTGTCTATTTTTCGATTGATTTTTCTGTCATGATTTTTGATTATTTTAATTTTGTTAACGGTAGGTACTTCTGTGTTTAAAAATATATTGGAAATGTGTAAGTACCTTTGTTTGTTTAAATTTTAGCCAACTTTAGAGATACATTATGTAAGGGACTAAATGCACAACTATTTTGTATATTCTCGATATCATTAATTTATGATTTATAGTTCATTTGTTATTTAGAAATTTTAAAATATCTTTTTGTAGATTTGAATTGAAGCAAAGTATTTGTTTAGATAAAAATAAAACTGTAGGTAAATGCTTTTTTCGGGAGTGGCAAATTTTTTTGATTAATTTTTTGATTGTTCTTAAATTATAGAAATACAAAAATCTTATAGTAAAAATATATCTTCGTGTTTTTTGTTTTTTTTTGTTTGTCCTACTTAACTATTGCTTTTTGTTGTTTTAAATTTTTGTAGCATTCGCCGGTATAAGAGCCCATTCGGGGAATGTATTAAGATTAGGATAGACAATTGGACCCCATGTTAGACAATTGATGAAAAGAACAATGACACTAACAATCGTTGGTCCAATACCAGCAATAGCCTGAAAATGATATTAATATTATTTAACTTTCTTTTTTTTTTCAAAAAATATTTCAAAATCTTACCATATCCTTTGTTCGGATGTTTGCATAACCCGCTACCAAAGCATTTGGTGGCGTACTGACTGGCAAATGGAAGGCCATACTGCAAGCCAGACCAGCAGGGAGAATCAAGTACAATGGATGGATTTTGATGGCTACAGCCTGGAAAAGTTTATTAGCAAATGGTTTTTGTAATCATTTAATGTCAGCTTAACTTACCATTTCAGCTAGAACTGGAATAATAATATTTGCAATCGCTACATTTGAACTAAAAGCTGTCATTACAACTGCCACCACGATTACGACAAATAATAGAACAACGGAGGGAAGAACTTTGAGACCACTTAGAGCATTTCCTAACAGCGTTGCCATTCCACTTTTTGAGCTTCCCTTTGCGAGAGCAAAGCCACCACCGAGCAAGAATATCAAACCCCATGGTACTTTGGTTTGGATGAATTTCCATGTGATGAGTCCTGGAATGGGCTTATTTGGAAGGGTTCCTAAAAAAACAATTGATAAGTTGATTATTTTTATACAAATTGAAACAAAACAAAGAACTTACCTTTTCCTCCGAAATAATTCAGGAACGCATAATTGGCCGGCAGAATAAAGCACATGACCACAACAAAAATGGTTGGCATAGAATTGCGGATATCCCTTTAATGAAGAGTTATTTATTAGAAAGTTGTAATAATACAAATTCTATAATACTAGGTACTGAATTGAGTCAGAACTTTAGAAAACTTGGCATTATTTAATTTATACAAAATCCTTTAAAAGTCTTCAGTTATTTGCTTAAGAACTATAATGTTCACCATAAAACACGCGAATAAGATCTTACGATTCAATTGACCAAACAGTTCTAACTTGTTGAAAAAAAATCATCTTACTTTTCATCCAAAATATCAGCCCATCCGAGGAAGATACCAGGCTTTCGGGTAAAGTACATAACTACCATCAAAATGAAAAGGATCATAACTTGAATTTCATGAATGCTCATTGGTCCGAGCTCTTCGTATCTTTGATCAATGACTTTCCTGGCAACATCAGCACCATTTCTACCAATATTGACTTCAGCGGCTTCTTTGCTTTTTGGCCTTCAGAAAAAAAAATAAAGTTAGGAAAAAAACTTAAGGAAGTTGACTATATAAACTTACCTAAAAAGTCCCATGAAGTGCCATTGTAGAAACAGCCACATAAAGAATGTGTAGACCAACATAGAAGGTACTGAGTAAAACATGAAAGTTGGGAAGTCCAGATTGTCAGTTGCAAATTTGAATCGTCTGTAATTTATAGAGATTTGTTATGAAAAGTCTTCAAAAGTTAAAACTAGACCTTAGACTTACCCCTCATAAAGGCTTTTGAATGTAAGATTAGTAGCTGTTCCAATGATTGTTCCGCAACCGCCCATAGATGATGCATAGGCAACACCAAGGAAATAGCAAAGTGTAACTTTCGAAGGATATGGTGGTCTAAGTTATGAATAAATTAAAATAATAAATAATTTAATATACAAAATTGTTTTGTTAATATACTCGTATAAAACTCACTCTTCTTCTCCCTCTTTTTTGGCAAGAGACTTGTATTTAGGTGTTGTGTACATTGTACAAAGTCCTTGCTATAAACGTAAATAAAAATAAATGTTACGTGATATGAAAGTTCATTTTTTTTTCGAAACTTACAGCTTGCAATTCTTCCAGGACAGCTTGAGCAATTGGACACATCATGGCAGTACAAGCAGCATTTGATATCCACATGGATAAAAACATTGTAACAGTAAGAAGACCAAAATGAAGTCTGTAACAAAAAATAAGTTCGAAGATTAACTTCACAGAAGTCTTAAATTTTAGTTAGCAACGACAAAAGATGATAAATTTCGGTTTAAAAATTTTACACTTTTTTACATGGAACCAAATTTAAAGAAAAAATGATTGAAGAATTCAAATTTTAAGCAAACAATTTTGTGAATTTCTTCAAACTCAAATTAAGCTATTCTAGGTAGTACATATATTAAAAACATTTTAAATATAATTCACGGCAATATCAATTCCCTAGGTAGAAAGCTTACTTGGTGAATTGATGAATCCTTTGCGAACAACCAATTACTCAAAACTGATTCTCTTAAAATAAAAAGACTTGTAAAAACAGCGAAGTACATAGCTATCTTTAGGCAAATAGGAGCATCGCTTCTGGGAATTCGGAGACCCTCAATGATTTTTGGCTCTTATATTTGGCTCTCAAATAAAAATATCTGAGCTACCGTCCATCGATAAACAATTTTTTTTTATCAGAAGAACTAGCAGATCCTAGCAGAACTAGCAGAACTTGCTCCGATAATTTTCAAATTCAAAGATTTAACTGCTTTTAAATTTAACATTTTTAGATTTGAAACCAAGGGAACTTTATTTATAAGGGTAAATAACAGTTCAGTTAAATATGAATTTTATTTTATTTCATTTTTGTTCAGCAACATATAAATCGTATGCAGTACAAAACGGATATAGTAAACTCTGAAAATTTAAGAAATATTTTCTTGTGTATCAGAGTTTTTCCCATATAAAAATAACGGATATGAGAAAGAAATGTCAGATAAATAAAACACAGGGAGAACATTTCTAGAAATAGAAATAAAAAAAAAAACATATAAAATTCAAATATCAAAATATACCCAGGGCATTCAGGTGCTTTCCGAACTGTTGCAGGTATTCCATTAGGAAATTTAAAAAAATAGCTTAAGCATAAATATATTTATGGTTTAAAAATGGTTTTAGCAAAGGCCAATCAGCATTATACTGAAGTAAATTATATGTGTAAATCATATGTACGTCTTAACAATAATATTTCTGCAAGCAAAAGTTTCGTATAACCGTATTTTTCGTATATGCGAAGTTTCTTATAAACATTTAATTTCAAAGAGAAAACAAAGTGTGTTTCTGATATCCGTAAAATACTGTATATTTATTTCAACCGAATAAAATGAATATGAAAGTTCTTAAAATTTGATACCTTTGGGATTTCCAGTCTAAGAATACAAGCAGGTCGTTTTCTTAACCTGAACTATAAAAGTGTCAGCCGTTTATTGCCTGTTTATTAATAGAAGTTCATAAATAATTCGCTTTATTCAATGAAATATATCTATAAAAAGTCCAATACTTGTCATCGATAAATCGATAAACTATTGTAAGTTTCACCAAAGTGGAAAGTGACGTTTGTGAAAAAACAAGAGAAGGATATATTTCTATGTTGTGAAAAAGATCTTCCTATATGAATTTTTTAAATTTGACAGGTGATTGCGGCAATATTGCTGAGGCTACATTTGTCAAATTGACTGTCGTTTATTAATCATGTATTGCCAAATCAACATGATAGCAAACGCGTTCAACAACATGTTAGGTTAGGTTGACGTGGCTGTCAGCAGGAGAGCCCATACACTTAGACGATGAGTCGGTCGATTGTGATACAAACTTGAATCTTGGAGACTTTAAACCAATTGGAGATGCTAATTTTAACAAGCGAGATTGCCTCTATCTATATTTGCCAGATCACTTAGATCATTATAGTTAAAATCTCCCAGATGGACTCTAAGTCTTTGGGATAGGCATGACTTCTTTTCGTCCATGCAGCCTCTACAAAAATCGTTGGAATACATTTTATGCCATGTTGAGTGCTAGCCTATCAAACAGTGTCCTTTTATAAAAACTATTACGAAGCCTATGTACGATCTGCTTAAAGATATTAAACCTTTAAGCATTGGCCAAATCGGTTTTGTCGGCAAGCTGGTGGTGATATTATTCCACCTATGGTTCGTTCTCTGTATAGCTTCTTGCCTAAACATAAGTTTACACGTAGCGTAGCCTTTTATCTGGTAATAAAGGTATCATTGTTCCACTTATCGCGAGTTTATCAGCTTAACAATTTCCTGAAATTTCCCTGTGGCCAGATTCCGCACCGCTCACAAAACCTCGGTTTTTCGCAGACCACAACTTAGCGAATTTTGCGTTATGACTTAAGTCTACACACATACTAACTTCAACTGACCCAGAAACTCAGAGTTAAGGGCGATAGACAACAACGTGCGTTCACTAACTGGGCTATTAAGCAGTTGGAAGATAACATCAATTTCAGTGGAAAAATAATATTCAGCGACGGATTCATCAACAAACAAATTTGTCTAAAGATAGGAAATGCCTTATGGAAAACTCTTTATATACATACATATGTTTAGATCTCGAATTTGTTTCTCTTCTTGAATTGCAATTTTTGTCAACCTATCCGAACCAGGCCAGGTTCGCACATTCAATTTTAAGTTTCGCAACTGTTTAGTTGCTAAAATGAAACATATGGGCCTATATGGGACACCGCGCACTTAGAGCAACTCAATTCGAGCAACTAAAAAGTTTATGTTTTGACACAAACTAAACGATTGCCTTAAATTAATTCACAACAGTTGAGCTGTTTTCTATAAGCGCAAGAGAGAAAAGAGTTGCCAGTGCGCCAGTGGTGATTAAACTATATTTGATTTCGATCACAGTTGCAGTGCGCGGCTAGCCTTACTTACAAGTAAATTTATTAAAAAAAGTAAATTCAACTATAAATATATTTGACATTGGAAATTTGACACTTGTGAGATTTTCAACAATTGCAAAATTAGAATAAAAATGGGGGAAATCTACATAGAGAGAACTCGCGAAATTCTGTCAGACATTTTGATTGATAATACCTTTTCTATAACGATAAATTTTCTAGTGTTTTGATTTCCATCAATAAAAAATCCAATAGAAAAACAAGTTGACAACACATAGGATAAGTCAAACTTGTTTTAGATTCACCTGTTTGGTATACTCATACGAGTATATTCGCTCATAAGAATCAAGGTTTTATTTGTTTTATAAGGTAAAATAAGACACTTTCACACTGTTCCGGTGTGTTTTCATCCTTAAGGTTTCGGTTCTTTTAGTACAAATGTTTTGAAAGAATTATCTACTTGGTAACTGATGGCGATAAAAAAAATGTTAACATGCTTGCAAATTTATCAGATTTTAAAATATAAATATGTATTCGGATGCAGTTGGGTTTATATCCAAATTGAAAGTCGCCAGCTGTTTCTTTAAATTACTTACAGTTCCACTATTAGAACGATTTTGTTTCAACGATTTTACGACTATACCAATCGGCAAAACCAAACATACAATTTCTACAAATAAATTGAAATTCTAAATACTTACGTAGTGAGTCAGTGAGAGATATTTAACTTATCTTGTTAAGATTTATAGTTTACCTAGACTTTCCGCATAGCTGAATTCAAATAAATGAATACTCAATGCGGAATTTTAAAATAATTTATTATTGTTTTAAATTATGAGAGTATATTTACAAGAAAATGCTTTTGTTTAGATATGATAATTCTGAGGAATCTACTCCCACAAAATAATACAAATAATAGTATTCGTATGGAAAAATCTTGAACTCATAGACGATTCTGATCTTAACAATTAATTTTTCTCAATGAAATTCTTAAATCTACACATCGTCATGCATTTGCATTTTTATTGTTAAATACCTAAGTAAGAATCTATAGGTTTATAAAGGAAAATTATTGAATGATAAAAAATTGGATTGCAGTCAAGCAAATGTGAAATGCAAAAGTAAGTCCTAAAATAAGTTTTTTGTGATTCTTGCGAGTTTATTCAATTTAGTTCGAAATTTTTAACAACACAACACCCTTTATAGTCAGTTCTACATTTTTAAATCAAGTTTTCACAATTTAATTTTCTTACAGACAATGATTTGTATATTTAGCTTCTATACTTGGTTCAACACAAATTCGTTTCACCATAGATAGGCTCAAACACTCAATTGCTATAAAATTTTCGGAGGTATAGTTAAATTCAGAGATTATTTCTTAAGCCGCACTACACGAATGTGGAATGCCTTACCCTGTCCAATATTTTCCACGAATTGCAATGCTCAGACATTCAAACCCAATGTAAATCGGTATCTCATTTTTAAATCCTCTCCAATTTTCCTAAATATTTGCACTGTGCTCAAAATTTTAGGGGTGGTCATAATCCTTTAAGTGCGCGAAAAAATATTAAGATATATGCGATGGTTTTTGAAACAGTCCAAAAAATTTCTATGAATGTCAAATTGTAAAAATGTGGATATATATTTTAACCACAAAAATAATTATTTCACCATAACGTTAAACAAGATACACATCATTGATAAATAGAAGAAGAGGTTCTAAATGGCTTCCCTGATAAGCTAACAACTTCACAATGAAACTTTTGGAGAAAAAGCTCCTGAATTTATCACTGGATTAGATGTTGATAATTGTGGACGAAAATGATACTATTACAATTTGGTTATTTAATTAGTAACATTCTTAAAGTCGTTCACAATAACTCGAATTAAATGGTCTGAAGGTTTGTGAAGGGTGCACTTCACAATGACCAATCTATTTTTAAAATAGTCCTTTGGAAAGTAGGATTATTTGAATGGCAAACTGATGATGTTCATCACAGTCACAGATTTTGTTCACGATGATAAAAATCGAGTGATTTGTCATAACTTTTGATATTCGTGGTAAATGCACGAACACGAACATCGTGTGGAATGTATCAAACTCAGTTGGAAATGGGGGAAGCTCAGAAAAATAAGTCAAATGAAAAAATTTTTGTAAATACAATCGGATCCATCGGATTTTCGTAGTCCGAAATACAATCGGATCGGATCGGAGTTTTGTGGTCCGAAATCTTTTGGAACACTTGTAATCTTTCGAATACGATTTTGAAACATTTAACCAAATTTTACAATTTTCTATAAAGACCCAGTTGATGCGACTGCAGTCGTCCACTTAACTTTTCAAAATAAATTCCCATACAATAATTGTTAGTTATTAATGGCATGCTCACTTAATGAAAGATCCCATCTTAATTTCCATCTATTCAAAGGCCTTTACCATGCAATTCATATATTAACAACGTTTGATTCGAATTACTATAAGTTGTAATTAATGCATTTAACACTGTTAATTATGATTTATCATTACATCAATTATATTTTTACAAAAAAAAAAGAAATATAAAAATACCTTCTGGGACTGCAGCCCACAAATTGAATAACTCGCAACGCCAGACGTTTGTGCAAATTACAATATTCCACGGCAAGTGCGACCATAATTCCACCCATGAACATCACCAAAGTATCGCCAAAGTACAATCTACATGTTTCATCTGAACTCTGGAAATTAGAAGGCAAATTAGTGAAGATATTTAGTGAGTATGCGTGTGCGGTATGAAGGCTTGAATTAATTTATAACAATATCAAGCTTCGAGTCTTTATAATATATATTGAGGTCTTACCATAATTCCCATCATAGGAAAGGCAACAATTGGAATCATCGATGTTATATAAAGAGGCAGTGCTTCGGTGACCCAAAAAACGGCCATCACCAATAGTAAATACATGCATCTGTATTCCTGAAAAAAAAAAAAAATAAAAACAAAAAGACGCATAAAGAATTAAACTACGAGTACAATACATAAACATAACTTGAGACGAATAAATTTATTTGTTATTCTCAATTTGCTATAAATTAATTGCGCCGTTCCGTTCCTCCGGGCAAAGAACCTTCGGGTATTGCTAGTGTATATTTGTTGCATGATGAGGGGGCACAAACAAATATGCCTCCAAAACAATGTCAACACTTTTCATTGCAATTGTTGATCTTGTATGAATCAATTCATAGAAAATAAAACGAATATATTGAAAAGCATACTAAAAGAGGCTTGGTATTAGATCAATTTAAAAACAGAAAGTGATAAATCAAAATCTTAATAAATATCAATTAAAATCTATGAACAGTGATGCAATTGTTGTTAATGGATACGTTTTCTTTGGATTTGCAACACATTTATTTTCTTAAAACAAAGATAAAACGTGACAGACACTTCAATGTTGAACGCATAATAATTATTAGAATTGATAGTCTTTCCATACAATAAAGTCTTCATCGTTTTTTAAATAAATACAATTTTGCTTACTGTAAAAGTTAGAACTAAAAAACATTGGCGCAAGTTTTTAGTTTCGAGGGACCAACATCGACTTGGATCACTTCCTCGTACGGTGGTGGATATCTCGACTTACATAAGCCAATGGAAGTAAAATATTGTGAGAAAGTTCGTCATTGGATGGCTTCAATCGTAAGAGATCGACTGGGCCTTTTCCGATCGAATCTCTAAAAAAATTTTTTTTAAAGTTTTATGCCGCTAGAATCCGATATTGAGAAGCAGTGCCAACATTGCCAAGCAACAATCAGATATGATACTTCCGACGTGCTGGATTGTACGCGATGATTGCCAGCAAACTCATGCAGCTAAACAAGAGATATTCACAGAGTAATAGCAGAGCGGTTCGATAGCCCTACAAGCAGAAGGGAATATTGGAACACCGGCTTCTCAGAGAGAAAAAGAAGGAGCATTAGAAGCGCTCGATCCATAAAGTCGACGGATGACTTGGCCGGATTGAGTTTCGGAAGTTTTATCTTATGTAAGGTAAAAAAAAAATCTCAAGGATACAATCCCCGAGCAAAAGCCTGCTTGAACAACCAAAGGAACATTGTGGAAGAACCGTTGAGAATTTACAAGAACCGTGACGAAGAGAATTCTACTCCACTTGGCGACGCAGACCAACAAACCCGCCCACCCGACCTGGAAGAAGTGAAGATAGCTACATACATATATATCGAATCTTAAGTGCAACCAAACTGGTGAAGCTGAAGAATTGCCTGCCGAACTATTCAAAGCGGCAGACGATGACTACGTTGGTAGTGTGCAAAATCTGTTCGGAAGAAAGATTGCCCGATGAATGTAAGCTCAGCATTGTTTGTCCGATCCTCAAGAAAGGAGACCCTCTGAACCACGCAAACTACAGAGTCTCGTGAGCATCGAATACAAGATCCTTTCTGCCGTATTATGTGAACGTCCGAATCAACAAACATGTCAATGCGGCTTTATAGCAGTAAAGTCCACCATCTATCAAATATTCACATTACTGTAGATCATGGAAAAAACCCACGAACTTAAAAACGCCATCTTCCACCTTTTCATCGACTTTGAAGTCGCTTATACATGATTTATATAGAGAAAAACTTTTTAGAGTAATGTCTAGTTTTGGCATCCCTGGCACACTTGTCCATTTGTGCAGGATGACATAGCGAACGCACACTGCTCCATCAATATCGGAAAAGATCTCACCGATGTATTCATTGTGTAAGCAAAGATTTCATAAAGGCAATTCTGATGCTCTGTCATTGCGACTTCTTCAACATCGTTTTGGAAAGTATAGTGCAAAACTCCTGCGTCAATACTACAGGCACAATCTTTCTATCCAATTATTCGGATACGCCGACGACATTGTAGGCGCATTTGTGATCATTGAATTGAAGCGAAGAATTTCGCAGTCAATGAGGGCAAGACCAAGTATATGCCTTCAACAAGAAAGGACACCCAACACCGACGGGATGTCTTGGATGTCACCATAGACAGCTATAACTTTGAGGTAGCCAAAGACTTTGTCTACTTTGGCACCGCTATTAATTCGGACAATGGAATTAGCTCTTAAATCAAATGGAGAAGAACTCTTTCCAATCGTTGCTTCTTTGGACTGCGAAGGCAATTCAGTAGCAAAGAACTCTCTTGAGCAAGTTAAGTATCCCTTTATAAGACTCTTACCATCCCGTTTCTTATTTAAGGTTTTTCAATTGGCGCGGGTAGATTTTGGCGGCCTGTGGTGGCCATGATGTTTTGGTGACATCTATTAAAAATTTGTGTTTATTATTCTGTTACTGATGCCAAAATACAATGGCAAGTGACACGTTTGAATAGTAGATCCAACTGACAAAACATTTCCTGTTTTTGTGATCTTTTTTAATTAATAAGACCTAAAGTCTGCTTAAGGGCATACAATTATCAAATGATAAAACTTTATTATCAAAAAAAGTATTCATTAATGCAAACGCGCATTCCGCCCATTTCACGATATAGGCTTCCACAGTCGACTCCTCAACGTTTGTTGGACGAATTTAAGATGACCGGTTCGGTTATCAATCTATAGCAACATTCGTAAGTCAAAGAAACGCAAGGTCGGCCGATAAAGTAGCCACGGTCCGGAAAAGTATACAGCGGAACCAGAGGCTATCAATTTCTCGCCGTGCACATCAACTTGGTCGTTCGCAGACTTCAGCTTGACGAATTTCACGTCGGGATATGAGCGTTCACTCGTACACCTTCCAACTGACCCAGGAGCTCAAAGTTCATGAACATAGACAAAGCCATTTTTTCGCTGAGTTGCCTTCAGAGCGTTAGGAAGAGGATCCCAATTTTGGCCGAAAAATCCCCTTTAGCTACGAGGCTCTTTTTAGGATGAATGGCTGTTAACAAGCATAATTACCGTATATAGGTCGATACCAGGTAACAATGCGTCCTCAAAAAAGTTACCATTTGCTGTGGATTTTGGGCGGGTGGCTTCATTGGTCCCTACCGACGACGTTTGTAACCGTGGCACGATGGTTGTGTGCTCACCTGTCAACCTCATGATCACGGGTTCGATCCCTGCCGTCGTCTATGTCGTTTTAATTCCATTAAAAACCTTCTAAAAATTGTCATCAATGGCTTGCTGGCTTACTCATAGCATGTTGTTCAGGCATAACACTAACAACATGTAATTGAATTAAACTAGTATGCCCAACAAGATGAACACAAATAAAATAATGTGAATTATAAGCGACATAGAAATAAGACACGGCATTTCTCCGCCTTAGCTCAGCCGCCATCCCTGGAGATAAAAATATCTGAGACAACCACCAACAGTCTCAGAACATCGTGCCACACATCTTTCCTATCCTTCTTTCTCTTCATTAACTTCACACCCGCGCTGTGTTGAAACATTTAAAGGGTAATCATAATCCCTTGAGCGCGGGTAGATTATAAAAAAAATTTAACACATTTAGTTTAAAATGAAATATTAATAAACTGTTGAAATATACAAAAATAAGTAAGCAAAATTATATTATTTATACATTACTAAAATGAAGTTTGAGTTGTTTTTTCATCAAAGATGTATTAATTCCTCATATTTGGCGCGGCAATGAATTCCATATGCGTCCAGAGTTTACAAAGAACTGTCGTTCAGATATTAGATACTTGAACCGGGGTATTACTAAAAGACATGACCTATTTGAATTGAGATAGGTTATTTCATTAAACAAGTCAACTGGTTGATGGGTTAGAAGTATATCCGAAAATAAAGTTAAGGTTCGAAAACGGAGAAGACTTTCAAAAGACATATCTAAGAGGTTTTTTGAATGCTGTGATACACGATCAAAACGCCGTAGCCCATAGACATACCGTATCGCAATATTAACTGCAACAGTTAATTTTCTCTTACTTTCGTAATCTGAATTTCACACCCATAAGTAGCTAAAGGTAATATAAGTGTTTTCACAAGTAATGAACTTATTTTTAGGGGTGTATAATACTGTGTAGACCGAAGCGTGCGGATAACACAGTATGTCTTGCTAACAATATAATCGTTGTGATTTTTCCAAGTAAGTGTTCGGTTGAAAACTACACCCAGGTTCTTGCGGTTTTAACGAACTCTATAAGACAAGAGTTTAAGATGATAGGGAGAAAGTATGAAAGCTCTAGCTTACTTCTAGAAATAACAAGACATTTTGATTTATTTGGGTTTAGCACTAAACAATGATTGTCCGACCAGCGCTTAATTACTTCAAGGTCTTCATTCAAAGAAACTGCAGTATGTTCGATGAGTCCCAACTGAGCATCATCAGCGTACAAACGAATTGTGCAGTGTTTTACAATAAAAGGAAGTTCATTGACATAAATTGAAAATAGCAGGGCACCGAGAATAGATCCCTGTGGTACTCCACTACTATTTAATAAAAATTCGGAAAGAGCTTTATTGAGTTTAACAGCTTGTAGTCTATTGGTTAAGTAAAAGTTTTTTAGTCGGACTGCACTAGAAGAAAAGTAAAACGAGTTTAAGAGTTTTTCACAAAGTAAAGAATGGTTTACCATATCAAAGGCCTTTGAAAAGTCAAAAAGCACTAAAAATGTTATATACTGAAGATCGATGGCCTTTCGAATATCCTCACTTATTAACGCTGTAATACAACTATTTTTCCTATGGAAACGGGACTACTTGGAAGTTAATAAATTTTCATGGTTAAGAAATTTAAGTATTTGAGCTTGAACCATATGAAGCTAGACGATATGTCTTTGCAGGAGAATGGAGCTACGTGTCACACAGCGGACCCAAAGACTAACAGTCCGCATGAACGATTTGACAATAAGGATATCTCTCGCAGAGGTGACGTAAATTGGCCACCAAGGTCATGGGATTTGAACTCGCAGGTCAATGCGAATAAACCACAATCGACGAATGCCCTTAAGGCCATCGCTCAAATTCAGCCGGATCTGTCCGGAAGAGTCATTGAAAATTGAACCACTCATATCCGTGCCAAATAAAAAAAAATATTTTGTTTGCATTTTATAAATATAGAAACTTGTAAAAATGATAATTTATTGTTTTTTACTTACAGGTGTATAGTTTGGAACCATTATTGGGAGGCATGCTAAAGGCGTAAAAAATACTATAAGTCCCTTCCAATGATTTCCAAAGAAATTTGATGTCTTTTCGCTGCAAGTTAACTTTGAGTCAACAGGGTCCGAAGATTCGGCCCTTATCGTCCTATTAAATTAAAAAAAAAAAATAATAAAAAGTTTATATCGTTTGAGAGCTAAAATATTTAATTTCATTCTTACACTTCCATGATGGCTAAGGGTTATCTGAAATTAAAATAAAAGAACAAAAGTTAATATTGACATTGCTGAAACTTGAGTTAAAATA
This sequence comes from Chrysotoxum bicinctum, assembly GCA_911387755.1. NCBI lineage: Eukaryota > Metazoa > Arthropoda > Insecta > Diptera > Syrphidae > Chrysotoxum > Chrysotoxum bicinctum. The sequence continues at coordinate 30,607,826 of OU426990.1, forward strand.
CAAATTAATGTTTTAAGTAATTAACAAAAAAACTACACAATTATGCGAGATTTCTTAAAAATAAAAAACAAATCAATAAATCAAATCAGGATGCCAAAAAATATAACTAAATTTGAAACCTGATGAAATAAACACGTTTGAAGGTAGTCAGTTGAAGTTACTTGATTCTAAATCAATCTGTGAAGCAATAAATTATCAGATTGAATAACAAGAATTTTTATTTTATTTTGAATGTGAACTTTGTTCAATTTAGAACTTGTTTGGATATTTTTAAATAAAATAATTTTAATCACTGGACAAACTTTTGAGAAATATGTATCCTGTTAGATCCGAATTTTTCTGACGTTAAACATTATAACTACGACGTTATTATAAATTTATCTTTTGTATAGAACTTCGTTGAAAGTCATTAATTTTTTTACGAACAAAAAATACTCGTACATTCAATGAAGAAAGGTCAACCAATAACTTGAGTTTTTTTTTAAATGTTTTAGGGGATTTTGTTTTGAAAAGATTGTTCATTTTTGATGAAACAATTTATCCAAACAAATTTATAGTGGACTTCAGGTCAAAAAAATAACAAAAAGAATTAGAATTAAATAATTTTCAATACTGAACCATATTACATGGGTGTTAGTTGAGGAATTTTTCAAATCTACATATTCGTTGGTTTCCATACTTTTAGTGCTGAAATTGATAGAGTTTGGTCGTAGAAAAGTTATCTTAATAGCTGATATTAAATAATGGTGTGAATTTAACTTAATTCAAGGACTCTCCGAGGTACAAAGGTAGTAATTGCATGCACAACGTTCCCTTGTATACGCTTGTGCAGGTAATTATAATGCATAACAAGGTGCGGTAAATTTGTTTGAAAATTTTTTGAAAAATTACTAAGCGCTTGGAGCTATTTATTAACGAGTGTAATTACTTCAAATTCTCACACCCTCATAGTGGGGGCGTTATTATACAAGCATGTCAAACTTTTAAACAAAAGTAAAGTTCAAGTTTATTTATTTGTTGATTAGATATTAAAATATTTATATGTACATACGTGCTAAATAAAAGAACATAAACAAAGAACCCCGATAGCAATTTACGGTACCAATCAATATTAATTTTTTTTTTCTTGAGTTGAATGTCATTTTTGCTAATAAATTGTTGTTATTCTAATGATTTTATTTATTTTCAAGGTTATCAGGGTATAATTTATATTTATAGAAAGTATGCATTAATTTTTCAATTACAAACAAAGGGAAAGGTTCAACTTGTGGTATATTAAATAAAATAACCACAATTGGTAATGGTAACATTAGACAAGTTCATAGTGTAGGAGAGACTGCAACCGAATGGCACATTTTGTTGAAATGTCCCATTTATCTTTTTCATTAAAACGAATATTTAGCAGAACCTCTTGGGGCAATAGTCAAGTTGGAGGTCTTAGCTCGAATTCAGCATACTAAAGCAAAATGTTTATTTTTTTAGGAAGTAAGACATTTTCCGAGAGTATCTCTTGTCATGAGTGAGTGCCTCTAATCTAAGCCGTTCAGTTATGTTAGAAAATTGTAGGTAAAATCCAATCCATGCAGTCACAAATATCATGCTCTCTGAAATTGTTTAGGTCTAAATCAGTAGGTTCAAAAATAATATTATTTTAATTCGTTCTGCCATTTTACGCCGAATTCCTCTATAAGAAAAAATCCAACATAAAATCAATTAGTTGTATAACCCTGTACAAATAATAACTTAAAACTTTCTTGCAATTATTATGCAAATAGTAAAGTTTCCATTTCTTTTTTTCTGTATGGGTATCTTCGGTGTGCTTTGAAAGATTCTTTGCATTAAACCTGAATATTTTATTTTTCCTATTGAATAATAAAAATTGCATAGTTTTATAAAACAGTAACTTCAGCTTAACTCAACTGTAATTTACTAAAAACAAATCTATTAATTCAATAAAAACACAAAATATCGAATAATACTAACTTTAACAATTCAACCGTACTGGCAGTTTAAGAAATGCCCATTAGTTTACTTTTGCGCCAAACTTCAGACCTACAACTTAGTTCAGATGATCTTTCTTTAGTTGCACTTCACGAATGTGGAATGCTTCTGCCCACTCAACATTTTCTTCCCATCATTATGATATTCAGACATTCAAAGCCAATGGGCATCGGTATTTTCTTTTAAATGCTCTGCAACTTTCCTAAGCGTTTGCACTATGCTAACACATTTTAAGGGTAGTCAGAATCCCTTAAGTGCGTGCATAATTTAAAAAAAAATCATTAAATTATCACTTTTGCTAAACTCAACTTTTCACAAAAACTGGCTTTTGAATCTTTTTTTTATATTAAAACCACACACTTTAAGCTTCAAAGGTGATTTACATGCTATAGGACATTTAAAAGCAATTACTTCTGCTGCTCGAATTGTGTCATTAAGATTCTATAAAAGTAATCATACTTGACCTAAATGATATACATACATACATGCTCGTACTAGAGACAGAGACTTTTGTATTAAAATTTTATTAAGAAAATGTGTCACGTTTAATTCAAATGATGTCAACATCATTGTGAAGAAGTTCAAAGTCAGGCCAATTAATCTGGTGGTCATATCATAATTATATGGTTATTTGGGTGTTCGTCTTCGTGTCTCCGTGCTCATTCATCGGCAATCATCAGACAATAACAATATTGTTTTTGTTTGATTTAGTAATTAAATACTTTGTCTTATGACTTCATTTACGATGAAGAGAAATCATGAATCAAATGAAAAACCTGTTTAGAACTTTTTAACATTTTTCTCAATGAAAAAAGACAATCTAAAAATTAAAGCGAACTGAATTTTGTTAAAAATGTCTATTGTTTACGTCCGTCGGTTTTATTTGTCACTCATAAAATATTTTTAGTCTTCGAAGAAACCCCTTCTCTTCAGAAGAAGAATTTTCATTTTGGAAAAGTTCAAAAAGCTTCTGAACGAACCTTTGGAAAACCCGAATAATGTCAAGCGCTAACCCCGAACAAAGAACGAACAATCCCGAAATCCTTTTAAAAAAAACTACAAAATTCACATAATTGAACAAACTTTTTCATATTTTCACGTACACGAAGTTGTGGATATGACTTATGAATTAGTAATAACAAAGATACTCGTAGCCCGTTTTTAATAACGAGATATGAATACTAGCAAATGAACATGATGTGCTAGATGAAGATGATGGGAAAACCATTTAAAAACAAACTTTCATGTCTGTTTTTTTTTTTGTCTAACAAAAATAAACTAACTTGATGAGACGAAATTAAGACATTTAGCTCAACTTAAATATTGACTTGCTAATTATTTCCATGCTAAAACTGCCACATAAGTGCTAATATTGAATTTAAATACTAAAAATTCGTTTCTCCAAATGGGCTTTAATCTGTTACATGATTTTGTGTTTAAGTTAGTCAGCTGAGGTTTTTGTCTTCGTAGAATTTTACTTATGAAATGTTTTCACTGAAATTGGTGAGTGGGTTATCCCTCAGCTTTATAAATATAGGGCACTTATGGATCTTTTGAATTTTATACATAGTTTCAATTGTTTTAGAACTTCAAAAATTGTATCTGTAAAACATAGATTTACTCGTAAGCAGGAAAATCGTTCTTTAAATTCCTGAAACAACTCCCTAAGTTTTTAACTAAAAATGCCATCTCATTTCATAAACAAATATGAATTTATGCGAACAAAAATTGAAAAATAGTTATATTATAAGCAATTATTATAAACAATTTATTTTTGTATAGCCTTTGACGAAAAATTCGAAATAAAAAAATGTCCCATGGCAAGTACCGTTAGTGGCAATTTCTAATACATTTTGCTAATCAGAATATATGTAGATCAAAAATTTTGTATCATTTTACCAAATTTGTCAGAGAAAGCAGATATCTAGGATCTAAGGAAACGTTAATTTTAGAGCTAAGCCTAAAATCTATTTTCCTTTGTAAGGCATCATTTGAAAACTTTAACTTGTAAGATTGTAGAAAATCCCTTCAAACAAAAAGACAAGAAGTTCATAGACTTTGTTTTTGTTCTCTTTCATCGTTTAAAATCTAGAGTTCGATTTTTTCAATGAATCCAAAACTTTCTATTATAAAAACCACTCGTAAGGTTGGCACAGAAATTCTAAAAAAAACATGTTTTTTGCCAATATCTTTAGAACAACTTATGGCAGCCAACAAAATTTGGTCACTTAACTCCATACTTTACTTTAGTTTTTCGGCGCTTTAACTCTCAAAAAAACAATAAAACATCATTTTCGTTACAAGAATTTGTTGAGAAAAAAATCTGAAATTTAGGGTTATGCCAATTGCTTACAATATTTCATGTATGTATAAAGTTTAATCAAAATTATAAAAGCCGCTTTCGAGAAAATTAAGAAAAAAACTAATTATTTGTATGACATCTAAAGCTACCCTTCTTAAGGGATTTCCAATAGGTACGGGCAAATTTCTGTGTTCATGGCAACAATGTTGTTTTCACTGCAGTACATTTTCCAGCCTTTTTTTATTTTTCAGTGATAAAACTTTTATATATGCAGCAATTGGAAGCTGACGTAGCCCATTTTTAGGTAAATATGTCCGTCAAGAAATTAGCCGGACTTCTTCGAAAATGATATCACTATCAAAGGAGAACAAAGCCCTTTTGATTCAATTTTGATTATATGGATGTGAACGACATGTGGTTTTAACAGGAAATCGCTACGTACTGATGCAACAATGGACATTCTCTACGAGCGATTAACTCACGAAAAGTTTAAGTGAATACCGAGATCGAGCGATTTGACATATTTTTTCTTATGGTGTTTCCTCAAGCCGCAAAAGACCGGTGTCCTCAAACTCAACATAACCTGTGTGATCGTTCAAATTCACCTGAATCTATGTGATATAAGTATTCAATAAAATCACTGAGCAAAGCCGTGGAAATCATTTTAACGATGTCATATTTAACACTTAATGCTATTGACAAGCCTTTCAAATTTAACACTTGTTGTTGATATTTCATACACATTTTTTTTATTCAATTTTATAATTAAACAAATTCTTTTTGGAAAACCCTCCAGAAGAGCTTTAACAAAAATTTAAATTTCTCCAGAATGACATAAAAATGCGCAGTTATATTTGAACTAAATCCATTCATCGGTTTTAAGCTCCACCTGAACCTGAAAAACGTACAGAAAAACAACATGGCAAATTTTTTGGACGCCTCCACCAACCTTATATTCCATTTAATAATAAAGTATCGAAACTGTATTTGCAACAAAACCAATATTTGCCCTTTTGGGAGAGTAAAAATATAAAGAGTTATAACGATTTGTAACTCAACAAGTCTTTCTATACGATGAGCCGTTCTTGAGATATTGGTCAACACGAGTTTCTTTTTTTCAAAATGGCATCTGAAGAACATCACTTACATCAACTTCCCATCTACACCAATTCCTATCATAAAATTTGATTGCTATATTTTTGCATAATGAAAAATCTGTTTTTGTCCCTGTCTAACAATAAGACTACAACAGAAGTTGAAAAAAGAAAACACTATAGATTTACTAATTTTGTTTACCAGCAGGATAAATTTCTGAATTTTCTTTGACAGCTGACTGTTGTGTTTGTGTTGTGAGCGCGTTTATGGTCATTTAGATTTTTAAATTAATACTTTTATGTCGATTTCCTTTACACACTAGGGATTTCAATCCCTTGTCAAATTCTTTCTTTTGGTGTGCGTATTTCGTATACATGTAAATGTCTGTAAAAAAAAAATCGATTTTTTTGGTGTGAAGGAACGTAAAATCTGTCGAGAGATCGAAATCTTCACACAGAAATTGATTTCTCATGTGTAAAGGAAATCGATATTAGTCAGACTGTTGAAAAAAAAAACACAAAAATTAAATCATTTATTGGCATTACCATTATTTAATTTGTTGTTTTACATCAACAAAATTAACCAACTCTCAATAAAAGGAAAAACAAAATTGTCACTTTAGGCGAGCATTTTTTAATACTGAATGTTCAAAGAAATAAGTTCAGCATTTATTTATAGTTATCTTGTTATATTTTTGTAAGAAATTTCCTCTAACACCATTTAATAAACTTTGCTTTCTATCGTGAATTCAATCCACACCCAAGCAAATTAAAATAAAATGCACGACTGGATCGCACGAACTTGCTCTTATGTAAAAGTACTTTGGAATTTAAGATACATTTTCAAGTTCAAGTGCATAAAATTGCTAAAAAAATTTCGATTTCCCCTCTAGGGAATCACCGAAGATCCTTAACTACCGAGATTGAAAGAAATAGGTTCAGTGGTTTAGGCTGTAGTGGAGGTACAGACATACAGACACACTGAAACATGTTTTTTGTGTACTAAATTTTTCTTAAAATTTTTATAAAAAAAACTAATATGCAAATTGTTAGTATTTAATAACATAAATTTTAAAACGTAATTTAAAAATTTAATCCTGTATTGGTTTTCAAGATATTGAATTTTCAAAAAAAATTTTTTATTATTTTTTTAAAAATCCAAAAACTATTTTTTCGAAAAAAAATTTTAGTTTATATTTTTTAAAATGCAAGGCAGCTCCTGCATAAAAATATTGTTTAAAATCGTTAGAGTCGTTGGTGAGAAATTCGAAAATCAAAAAAACGGTTCTATGACAGGTACCCCTAATAACATTTCCCCCCAAATTTTTTTCTGACCTAAATGTAGTCCCTGCCCATAATATCACACATAATTTTTTTTTATCAAAATCGTTAGAGCCGTTTTCGAGATAAATAAGATTATGCATTATGGGTGTATGGGGGGTACCGTTTGTTTTAGAGCTAAAAAAAAAAATTCAATTTCTCCTCTAGGGAATCACCGAAGACCCTTAAGTACCGAGTTTGAAGAAAATACCTTCAGTATTTTAGGCTCTAGTTCGAGGTACAGACCATACAGACATACAGACAGACAGACATACAGACAGACAGACGGAATTGCCGGACCCACTTTTTTCGTCTTCGCTATCATCGTAATGTCAACTTTGATCAAAATCTCGAGTTCGATTTTTTTGCCAAATGCAGAACTTGCCCTATAGTACCTATATCGCAAGTAAAAAAGTGACAAAATTTTTAAATCCCGCTGAAAGCATTCATTATTTTAATCCGTTTTGAATATTAAGACCCCTTTTACATAAGAAAACCGAGTTTCTATAAACAATCAATATTAAGACCAGAAATACACGAAATAAGGGGATTGAACAAAATCAGTCAACAATTTGAAGAGTTTTTTTACCGTTTATCAAAAAGTCCTTTTAACAAAGATACTTGGAAATCATTAAGAAGTCACAAGAGAGATTTTAGATGAAATTAAAAGAAATCGTCAAAAATGTTTCAGCAACTTGGTTCCTCTTGTGAAAGGCGTGACTCATGAATTTCAACATTTATCAGACTTTCTTTAATTTTATTTAATTAAGGTGTGGTTCAATTTTCAACTATATTTGCTGAATGTTTTCAAAGAAACTATCTCGTTTGTCTAAATGGAACCGGATCGTAAATGTATTCATGAAAAATGTTATACGATACTTCTTATGACGCATCACATAGGGGATGAGGACGGCTGAACGATTTGGGCGGTTAACAGATAGTTTAAATAATTTTCGAACTATGTATAAAAACCTATTTCAATAAATAAAATCAAGCATATACTTATATATTTTTTAATAGTCTTAGTTTAAAGAATAATACTATTATAATTAATTAAATTATTAATATTTGCGTATTTCAGATTAATTCCAAAACTTATAAATAGTCTTTAATGTCATTTTCCATTGTTCGTCACTATTTCCTTAAATTAATCGTTAAATAAAAACGAATTCCCTGAAATTTTTATAGAAAAAAGCAATTTTAAAGTCGTTAATTTTGTAATATTAAATTAATGATGACTTCTGAATAAGTATCAAAATGTTTTAAGGAATTTCATTTTTATTTAACTAACTGCTGTTTGTTCTGATTGCTAAAGAGTGTGTCGTAACTTTATTTCTCACACAGTTTAATGACTATTTAAATGACCCACTGATTGGAAAAAAAAAATATAAATATTAACAAGAAGCTAGTTAAATACAAATATTAAAAAAAATGTTTATGTTTCGCTTGAATTTGCAATTTTAATCATTTTTAAGAGTCATATACTATTAGAAAGTTCCCATCTTTGTAATAAAAATCCAATCTTCTTTTTTAAATACTATTTCATCTATAAATCCAACCTTAATAAACCAAAATAGGTTTTGTTTAAATGTTCTTATTAACGTTTAAAGGGCTATTGCTTGTAAGATTTCGTATTATAAATTTAAGAACATAAAACAATCAAAAGAATCTATTTGCTTATTACAAAATTGTTTGTTGATTTCATTATAAATATAGGTATACAAACATTTATCATCCACTTCAATCACTTCAGTTACAGGAAAATTTATAAATGTTTTTTTTTTACAATCTGAGATTGAGAAACGTTTAAGTTATATTTAAGCGGTATTTCTTGGAACGTTTCTGATTTATTACAACTCGAAAGATGTATCGTAAAAAAAAGTAATCACAATATATTGCAATCACGCGGTGATTATTCTTTAAGGAACTTATTGTTTCGCTTTGCAATCTATTTACGCTTATTGTGTAATTAACATTTATTATTATATTTAACTTACGAATGAAAACATTAACATTTAAAATTTAACATCAAAAAGGGCTTGTTTAGCAATGAACAAAAATAGATAGGTAGGTAATAAATTGAAGCAATACTTTCAATAAGTATTTGTATTTTTAACTGAATAACAGCTGTTAAGGGAAAATAAAGTAATAAAATAACATAAATCATCTAATATGTGTTACTGGAATATTTAAATTAAATAGGAATACGATGTTTTTTCATTTAATCACTAATAATGTTCTCTTTAAATAAGTAACAAATTTTGAAACATATTCATTGGAATGGTATGATACAATTCGATATTTGGTCTCCATTTTTCAATAAGACACAGCGTTTTATTAATTCTACAAATTAATACTGGAAAGCTGTAACGCAATATATTTATTCCATAGCAAATTGTTATTGTAAAGATTTAATATGCATCATTCTTAAAAAAAAAACCACAAGAACCGCTAAAAGTTTCGATCCATAAAAATCAACTTCGAGTTGTTTAAAATCAAACAGGAAGATGTGGTAATGAAATTTAAATCTCCGTCACTGTCAGATGCCATGAAATTATAAATCAACTAGAATGCTTGACTCTAGGTCGCAAATGATTACTCAAAGTTTAAAATTGTAACTTTAATAACGGATAAGTGAATATTTTTGTTTCAAGGAATTAAAAAAAAAACATACCAATGAAAAAATAGGTTTTTTCTATTTCTTAGAAGCCAAAACAAAAGAAAACGCATAGTAAGTTCACCAATATTCAGGGGAAAAAATAAAAACCAGGCACCACTGCTCAAATCAACAAAAATATTTAAATAAACAAAGACTGTTTAATTTCAAAAAATATTAAATTCCATCTTAGGTATGTTAATGTTTATAAAAATAGAAACAGAACCATATTTCCATTAGCGAGAAATACAGCTGATACTATTTAACAATTTGCTAAATTAGAGATGATTTCCTAAGTGTTTACTTAATTTAAAACTTGAGTAAACATATTTTTTGACATTTTTATTAATCATATGGAGTAAGTATGAAACTTAAGAAAAATAAGATAAATATTCACCTTAAATATAAGGTTTAAGCAAATACAAATTTAATTAATCTTTTGACTCATGAGATTCTTACTTTTTTTAATTCTTGTAACTTTTCAACGCTTAATGTTATGGATATAATTCTCATTACCATTTTTGCGGAAAATCAAAAAACGAAACAATTTTATAGAACAAATTTTTCTGTAAAAACACTGACGTTTCAGAAATTTTCAAAAAATCCATTTTACGAACTTTGACCCTTGTTAACGAACCTATTGGTCATTAGATCTCAGCTCCTAACTAAATTTTTCCCTTTTAAAACCAATTTCTTACTAGACTATAATTTAATTTAAAATGTTTACGATTACATAAATTGACCCTAAGATTTAATTAATAAAATGAAAATAAATTTTGTTCACTCTTGGTTAACCAAACGTATCACAAAAATATTTGACATTGAATTAAACTACCCTTTAGCTATCTAATAACTTAGGAACATCAATAACAATTTATTGTATTACATTTTAGAAATTATACCTAAAAATTAATTTTGAACTTTTAATGGGCAGATACTTTGTTTAACTGTGCGTTAAATAAAAGTTTGTTAATGGAGCAAATAAGTCAAAGCCGCGTTAACTCAGAAAAAGTATTTCAGTGGACCATTAACTTTAGTTTTCAGTTCTCAAAAATCTTCCAAAATCAAAGTGCGAAATTAAGCAAATAGTCAGAGACTTTGGTTACAATAGGTTAGTTACCTATTATCAAGCTAATGTCTGAGAAAGTATTGGACTATGGAAGTTAAAACATGTCAGCTTGGAATAGAAAGTATGTATAACAGCCTAGGGTGGTAAGCTATTCTTAAATAATCCTTCAAAAGTCATATGAAACCAAGAAATTACATGAAAAGTTTTTGTTGAGTTTTCCTTTTATAGGTTCAGAGCGCTTCTAAGCGCTGACACGACTGAAGATGACAGTTGGTATAATCAAAATAAGAAAAAGGAAAAATATTTTTTTTTTATTTTAATCAGTTGCATCGTGCATATGGGAAGCTGAAAGGTACAACGATTAACAAAACTCTCCGGACGAGCAACAGTCCTCAAACTTCTTAAGAAACTTAATAGTCGGATTGCAAGATATTATTGAGAATAATGGTCGTCATTTTGATGATGTTGCTTTAAGACATGGGTGGTTTTCGAAAACATAAAATCAACATCAATTTTATCTTCAAATAATTATCATTTTTTTACGCATTTTCAATCAATTTTTTTGCAAGCGCATTTGACATTTACGAACCTGCTCTTTACTTAACAATGTTTTGGTTGTAAACTCGATTTTCTAACTGCAGAGTTGGGACGCTTATGATGTAATCGAACATATGACTTCAGCAAACTGAAAACAATGCTTTTATATACAAATTTTGTTTTGGGTTTTCGAAAAGTTGACTTTTCCAGTTTGCGTTTTTGAAGATCTTACGGTTACATTTTTGACGCTAGTGAAGTTTTCAAAAATGGCAAAAAAGTCTGAAATATCAAACTTCTTTTTGTATAAATACAATATGAAAAATAAGCGATATTTCAAGGGAAATAGCTTTGTTAGATATACTCTAGGGTTTTCAAAATAGTTTATATTCTGTTATTGTATTTTAAATAAAAATAAAATATTGTTCAACAATCTATCGTCCTTTCCAACGAAATTTAAGTTGAGCTTAAGATAACAACACTGCCATCGATGGAAATTTTATTGATCTTAAAAGATGTCGCTCTGTTTTGAGCTCACATAGTGTAAGTTGAGCACTGTTTTTCAATCCTTCTAGTTTCAGAATTGAAGCCAGTACTTTGTAATTAAAACTTCTTACTTCTTATCAAATTTTTAAGGGTTAAGGATGAGTTTTGACTTTTTTTATACTCTAATATGAAACTAATATTTCTGCCCACAGAAAATTTCTTGCATAGTAATCCACGAATACGTGAGATCTTACAGTCTCTCACATTTTAAAACTACTAATTTTTTGAAAATACACTGGAACACGTTTGCACTGATATTCGAGAATATTAATGAATACGCATACGCTTAATGTATTTCTTCAAATATTTTAAAGGTTGTCGATTTTGATTTTTCAAACATCGACACTTCCTATAAACGGACAAGTTTACTTTGTCTTAGCCGTCCGCTATGAGGGAGTTCACTGTACGTTGTTTATTCCTACCAAGGGTTAAAATAAGCCCTTTAAATCTTAAGATTAAAATCTGAAGATGAGACGTATTTTACAATATATTCAGGAAAAAAGGAGCAGAAATTAATTACAGGTTTTCTCACTGTTCACTGCAAACTGAGAGATACCTCATTATTCTTGGCTTGGTGAACAGTTGTAGGTTCTGTAGTGTTCACGAGGAAACACCAGATGAACTCGTGCATCAAAAACTTAGGTTTCTCAAGGAAGCAAATTTGAAAGATGAACTGTGGTGAGAGCGATCAAACTCAATTCTAGACGGGGTCACAATAGACCTTAAGTTCGCAAAAATTATTCACTCATTCATAGCGAATGATTGAAAAAAAAAATTCCGAAAAATGGTTAGAAATTAATGGTAGCTCTCTTAAGACCAATTTTTTTCGATTTTCTCAAAAACATAACAATTAATCAATAAAGCTTAAAGTATTAAAATTTTCCAAAACTTATTTTTTAATTTAAAAAAAACTTGACTCTCAACAACATAACACTGTTTAAAAGATTTAAAATAAAATTATTCATTGATTCAGAAACAACCTTACCTACCATACAAATATTAAAAAAACATTTTGGAAGATCATATTGTTCTCAAAAACACGTCTAATAATTTTGATAAATATTTTTCTATACCGCTTAATTCGTCATTTAATATAATAAGCCAATTTTAAATTAAGAAATTATTTTTTTTTTTATTATTTTAGACTTTCTCATTATCCACTTAATTAATGAATGTAGATTAAATTTTGTATGTAGAATTTTCAAAAACTTTGCAAAAGAAATATTTTTTGGATTTTTACATATAAATTCAAGATTTTTTTAATCGATATATCAAAAACTAAGCAGGATTTATTTCGAATTTGATTTTTATTTCCACAATATGTAAAATCTTATATACAAGAATTGCTTGGTAAAACACTACAAAGATTTAAAATGATTATTCTTGGAAAATTCAAATTTGCTTAAGAAATTACTTAGCATTTTTTTTTTATTAAACTAATTAAGTTGTTTTCGTCACATTAGAAATAAATTTTAAGCCTCTAAACATTTTTCTTTGATAATATTTTCAAAATTCTAAGTCTCTTAAATATAAGATTAAGTTCATGAGACGAGTTGCGCATTTTATTTAGAATATTAAGAGTTGACTGATTCTAATTAAAATCAAGTAATTTCATCAGCATATTTTTGCTTGCAAAATAACTGCCAAATAACTACTTCATTATTTCCAGTTTGAAGCAAAATTCGGAGGATTTGTTTTTGTTACGTTTTTGGCTAAAAATTTGAATAATTACGAAAGAAGAAGAACTATTTAAGTTTGCTAATTAAAACAAAAACAACAAAACAAAAAACATTTAAAGCTTGTGACTACATAAACTATTCATAGCAGTCATTATGCATAATAATTTGTATTTATTTTTTTCCAAATAATTTCCTATCACACAAACGATAAACGACAACACACTTTGTTTATAAATTAATTTGCTTATGAATAAATAAATAAAAATAAAGAGATAAATCAGAGTAAATACGACACGCGACAATAGACAAGCCCCCTTGATATGTTTGTATAGTAATTTCACTATATTACTCACCCTTACTGGAACGGATTACACGGAATATCTTTCTGATAGAATAACTACCACCAGCTGGTTCTTACCAATTCAAATTTCAAACTGAATCTCTAGAATTAAAATTCCATGTTGTTATGCCAAACATCTGACTTCGCTTTTGAAGAAGTTATCTTAACTTTTATTCATTCACAATGAACGAAAAAAAAATATATAGCTATATACTCGTATTTAAGGAAACCCGATGATGTGAGTTTTTCGGTTGTCTTCTTATCTTGAAGATTTTTGACAGTTCTTATGTGATCTTTTATCTCCGCTTGGCAAAGGAAGAAGAATAATATAAGACAAACAATGACACTTCATTATAATACCTCTATCACGAGCCGACGACACGTTTAAACTTCTTATAATTATATGATAAGTCGATGCTAATCAGTATTTTGACAAAATTTTGATCACAAGGTTTGACGATCTAAATGAAAAATTAGCTGGATAAACGTACACAAAAACGTGCATGCACGTAGATACTTAATGTTTTTTTATTTTGTAAATTCTGTAATAAATCGAGTAGTAAAAAGCCCTAATGAACTTACAACGAACTTCAGAGCGGATCTATTCAAAGTAAATACAAATCATTTGTTAACTATTTATTTTTTTAATAGTGTAAACAATAAATTACATCAAATTAACACAAACACACTTATTGACGGATAATTGAAAAGCCTATCACTAGGCACTGGTGATAATGATAATAATCGAAACAGACACAAAATTCTCATTTCTTTTGACATTATCAGTCTTTCGTTTACACATGCTTGTGCTTTATTTTTTATATGTGTTGGTTCCTACGCTACATACTCGTATTTAATGAACAGATACTACGTCAATGACATTTGCCATATTGGAAATTTGTTAAACATTTTTCAGTTGGTGTATTTTAGCCGTTTGGAAGAGCTATCAATATCAATAGCGTGACATTTAAATATTGTATTTTTTTATTGATTCAAAAGGGTTGTGTCTCCAAATATTAGTGGAACTTAAATAGAATTATACATACCAATATTATAGGCGGATGGTTTTTAAGAGTGATGCCACCTTGCTTCTTCTATAGAACTTTGAGTTCGTTTTTGTTTCAAGTTATTATTTTCGTAAATGATGGTGACTTAAGGCTTTGCGGCCTGCGAGAATGTTATCGTAAGAAACTATCAATACTAGGTATATTGCGTTCAGAAGGTTTCGAAGTCTATCATTACGATATCTGATTTAGGAGCCAATAAGAGTTGATAGCTTTACCATCATCTCCAATTGGGGTTCTATCATAATCATGATTTTGCTATTAATTTTTTAAAGGAAATTTAAACCCGAGATTCTTAATCGTTTTATTTAATTAAAAAAGAACCTATTAGATTTATCATTTTATAAAGGTATGTATGTGTATCCATTTATGTGTTTACAGTGTGCGTTTTATGTTCCAGGTCGATTTTATTTGGTTGAAATTTTTGTGTGAATGAAATTTGTCAGTTGGTACGAGTATTTGTAATTCATCGAGAATATTCGTTAACAATTTAGTATAGAGTATAGAAATGAACATCAACATCGGCAAGATTAGAGTGGTTGAGTCTTACAGCTCACTAAAATAGACGACAGTCATTTTTAGCAACAAGAATCATTTGCTAATAAAGAGAATAGCCGCTATTGGGGCACTGAAAACCATCGATTGATACTCCATAGGCCATTATACCTTCGTTGCATGTGTAATTGGGCTATATTTCTTTGAAGATACAATAGGCAATGCTGTAAAAATTCCTTGTGATCACTATCGTGACATGTTGGAAAACTTTCTTGTGCCCGAATTGGATCAATTTCGCTTACAGTTCATGAAGTTCCGATCGTGCTCAATGTGAATTTAACGAGAAATTTTTGGCCACTGAATATTGAATGAAGTGGTGATATCGACTGACCCCCACAATCTTCTTATGAAGGTACTTGAAGGAGAAGTTGTACATCAACAAACCAACCAACAATCGAGGAACTCGTTTCTGCAAAAGATCCTCCCATGATCTAGAAGAATGGTGTCATCTACTTATTCTGCCACTATAGTTTCCACCAATGTGCTTTCGAAAAGGTGGTTGCGGAGAAATTTTGCATTTGAAACAGCTGTGTTGTCTGCAGTTCCAGCTGGGCCCAACTACTTGCTTATAATCTTGTTTGAGCTACTGTAATAGAGCTTAGGTCAGTAAGAATTTTCAGTATTAGCCAGGTTTCTGAAAAAAAAAGATGGTAATGGATCTTATATGTATCTCTATAAAAGTTTACCGGCATCAAATTATCCAGCTAAGTTTTACGGTCATGGGAGATGAATTCTTGGATTAACTTCCCTACAATTTGACAGTTTGGTTATGAAAGAGATACTAGAAACCTCAGATAATGATAAACCTCAAATGACAACAAGACCCGGAACATCAAAGCAAAACGACCTGATAATGTGTATCTACCTGGAATGTGAGTTTGACGTGACGCGGACGCGGATCTGCCAACAATCAGAAATCGAATGCCGAACCAAAAGAAATTGCGAACTGCTCAGAAAAAGAAATTTGACGTTGGAGGCTTTAATATATCTGGAGTTTTTAGAGTCTACAGAGAGAGCACCTGAGTTCTGTCGTATATTCTTATTCACCTACCGGAGTTGCCAAGAACCAGTAACACCAGTATTGCGATATGATTAAATCACTGTACCGACCACCTCATAAGAAAACCCGTTGTGTGATGATGATTCATGTCAACTTAAAAAAATGACAGAAGATACACACGCGTATATACTGCGGTGTAAATTAACAGCAGCGAGAGAAGTGTATAGGGAAAAGAGGAGAAAAAGATCTTTTTTCAAATGCGGAACAGATGTTTTGGCAGGATGCATGAAGGAAGAATACCCGATTACTGCATAATTTACAAAAAAAGGCGAGCTTAAGATGGTATCAAAATGTATGTGTGAGCGTCTTAAACACTATATTCGCCTAATATACCAATGTGGATTCCGACCCTGCAGATGGTCAATAAACTAAATCTTCACGTTGACTCAAATCCTGGAATGAGCCAAAGCATATGATAGCATTGATCGTTCAAATGGTGCTGACTCAGCTATATCGCGTGAAATAAAAAGTAAAATGTGCAACTGTTCCAAACATGCACAGTGTTCCGGCAAAAAATGCACCATCATGTAACTTTTTCAATCTCTTTCTGTAGTTGATGTTTTCAACAAATCTGTCCAACTATTCAGGTAAACTATTGATATTAAGATCATCGGCCGTTTCCAACGTTCTGTTAAATTCTACACGGCATGGCACGGTGATTAAAGATCAGGGGCCAAATTACCGTATCAGTTATCGAGTATTACGTGACTGAATTATGTGACTTTGGCATTACCGCTTACGTCATCTAGCAATCGATTACTCTAATTTGACGTTTTCATTCGATCACTGATGGGACTCACTCACTCGTTCACTGATGCGGTAATTTGGCCCCAGGTCGAGCTTTTTGATATTGAAGTCAATTACAACAAATTTAAAGTAGTTAAGGAGTTAAGAAGTTCATCTAAAAAAAAACTTTGATCGTGCAGCAGCTCGAAGAGAACTAGAACCTATAGTGACTTACAACTCTCAACCATTCCTGTGCGTGTGTTACCAGGAATTGAGAAGAAGGAGTTCATCTACTTCGGAGTAAATATTAGGTCTGCTGTTCGCCGACGCTAAGTGTTAAGCAATAAGTAGAAAAAGAGAGATGATAATTAGTTTTTTCAAAAGAAAAGTCTTTTTTTCACTCGTTTCCATAATGTTCGCCTGAAATTTCAAAAATTTGTCAAATTGAAATATCAGTTTAATACCATAAGTGAATGTTAGCTTTTCTATATGAGAATCGGTTAATTTTGAACTATATATCTTGGTGACGGAACGAAATCGCAGTTCTCAATCGACTAACGATATAATAAATGTCTTATTATCTAATATTTATTTTAGTATTATTAGTATTATAGTATTTATTTTTATTTTCGAAAACAAACTATACTTTTTCAGAGGTCTTTGAAGCTCTGTGTAAGAATTTTATTTCATACATTATTTTATTTCATACATTAAGATTAATTTTAAGTCTAACTAATCCATTTTTAATTCTTCTAAAAATCGTTAGATACTAATGAACTTTACCTTGTTTTTTGTAAAACTCGAGAAAAAAAATTTGAAATCACGATTTTAAGGAGTATAACCAATAGAATCTATTCTACGAAGACAAAAATGGTAGAAGGTAGAAGGCAGACAAGTGAGGCGTCCTAGAAGTACTTGGCGAAGAACGGTCGAGCAGGAATCAGCACAACTGCGGAAGAGTTGGAGAGAGCTGAAATATATTTCCAGAAATCGCACACGATGGCACCTCCTAGGTTATAGTGGATGTCCCGCAAGGGGAAAATTATTTGTAGGTATATGTACCTCGTACCTCCTCTTAGATACCTAAATTCTTTCTTTACTTTTTTTTCTCTTAACTTTTTTATAAAATACCTCGAAAATTTGACTTAATTGAACATATATGAAGTCTTCTTTGAATTTAAAGAATTAAAAACCACCGAAAAAGTAGCAAAGTTTAGCTTCAAAAACAAATAAAAATATTTGATGCCTACGTAAGCATGGAAAAATTAAATAATTTTCAACCAAACACTACTTGCTTATCATAAGAAATTTATTTTGTCTCATTATAGAGATAATAAATCGAATGTTTATGAGGCAATTTGATGCTAAAGTCCTAAGATCAAATATACACTAGAAATTTGCTTATTTAAACTAGTTTGTATGAACTTAAAACTGTTTCAAATTGATAAGAAAAGAACGGCAGCGATCAAACACCACTCAATTCACTTTTAATTTGCGTTATATTGCTTTTCATCGCGATGACGACTATTACAAATAATAATAAATGCGACAATAATTTATCTAATAAATCAGCATATATTACTTATAACATATGTACTTACTTCATTCTTCGAAAATAACTTAACTTAGGTTTATGGAACAAATCAAAGGGCATAATAGTGCCCAGCCAAGTTCGCAGCACTACACTTTTTTACAGGAACAAACTCTGGCAATTTTTGAGCCCCTTTTAACTTCAGTACAATAACGTCAGAAACTTCACAGTATTTGCTGAGCTGATCGAACACAGGCGCCTCACCAAAGTCGAACTCTTTAGCATTAACGGTTTTTGAGATACTCGTATATGACTTCAAAAATCTCTAAGCCGATTTCACTCACTGACTCCTTGATAGATCATCAAAACTATGGAAGTACTCCATCTGACATCTTAGAACCTTCTTATTTCGCACAGCAGTAGTTGGACATTTTTCTCAAAAAAGTTCAGTAGGTCAATTTAAATTATTTAAAGACAAACTTAAAAAAAAAAACTTTCATCCGTTTTCGATAAATTGAATTTTGGAAAAAAATGATCTTTAAAAAACTTTTACTTGTATTGATAACTTATGAACACTTATGTTGAAAATCAAAAACAAATTTTCAATTGTATCGCTCTCACATTGAACTAATTTCAAACTATTAAAGAAACAATTCACTCTGTGTCATAACCAAATATGGTACTTCTACCCTATATATTGAACACACAGGTGTACGAGTACCGGAAGGTTCTGTTATAGGACCTCTTCTTTTCTCCATCTTCATAAATGTTCTTCTTGATTTTCTTGTTATTTTTAATGTTCATATTCTATTCTATTTGTCAAGGAGTCGAAAGTTGTAAGGAGATTTTGTATTCCGAGTTAATGAACATTTTTTACATATTCAGGAATTGGGATAGTTTAATAAAATAATAACAAATCCAATAAAATTGTTTGGTATTCACTTCACTTAATGATTTAATTTTTCCCTACCAACATGGCAAATCTATTGCTACTAACCTTACTATTTTCAATTATTTAGTGTTGAAAATACTTTTCAAAGGCATTTGACTGAGTTAATCATGATGCTGATGAAGATGATAAACAAAGTGGGTTTTTACTCTAATTTTTTAGAATCGATGAAATCATTTTTTTAAAACCAAATTCAGTACGCTAGTATATAAAATAATCTTTCTTCGCCGGTTTATGATACCTCGAGAGTACCACAGGGTAGCCACCTCGGCTCTATTCTCTTTTTTGTTGCTTATAAACTACATTTTGACATATATTTAAATTCAAAGTTCTTGATATATGCTGGTGATTTAAAAGTCTTTTATTGCATACAATCTGAATCTGATTGACTGTAATGTGACCTTAAATCTAAATACTGTGTATTCAAGAAGACACATATTCTAATAGTAACATAAAATTTTCGGATTTTACGTCAGAAACCATTCAAACTATCTTCTTATCCAACTGTTCAAATAACAATACAAACCTGCTTCCTTTTCAAATTAAGCTCAAATCTTAAAATCTATAATTAATAAATAATTTGAGGCTTCTTTTATACAAAGCTATTAATTTATCTAAAGATTCTTCCGCTGTTCTCATAATAATAAAACTTCTGGTTAAATTCTTGCTCATAAGCACTTTTCAAATATAAAATCTAAGTGATAATTTGTAATCCGTGATAATAATAATAATGATATGATATTAAATATTTATTCTGTCATTTAATTTTATCTGTTAAATTAGTATTCATATAGACTTAATCCATCACAGTCAGGCGACACACGAATGTGACAACTCTTTCAAAAGTGAATAAATTACTCAGAGGAATTTGCACAATTCACATGCGTAGAGAAAAGTGATAATTATGATATTGTCATGAGTTTCATACAAAGTTTGCCAAATGGAAGTTTGAACTTTTGTACTACTATATATTATTATTTAGTTAGCGGCATTGAGAAAATCAGATTTAATGTCGATAATGTGGAAGAAAGTACGATTTAAATTTAATAAAAAAAAATCAATAATTTAAAACATTACATAATGCTTGCATATTGGCATTTTCTAGATTGTTTACTCATTTTGTATTCAAATCGGGTTTTGATTAAAGAGACATTTTGTATGCTCTTACTTTAAAGGAGTCATATTTGTTTTGTTTAATGACATCTGTGTAATTGATATGAATCATATTTAATTTCACACCTCAAATTCATCTTCCCTTGTTTCTCTTATAAATTTTTTGTCAACTATACTTTTACTATTACTTAAAATTTTAAGTGGAAATAAATTTCTCCAAAAGAATGTTTGATGGAAAAATTAAAAAACATATACTCGTATAGTAACTTTTTCGACGGCAATACTAAAATGGAGTTCAGCATACAAGTACGTATGGCTACTCTGAGATAAATGCTTAATATCTACCATCTACTTAACATTCATCGTAAAAATCTGAAATGGAATTGGAACACAACGAATCTTTCAAGATTTTCAATGTCTCTGAACTCTGACGTATGCTCTAATCTAAGTTCTGCCTTTCAATTCTAGGTTATTGACCAGTTCGGAGATTTACAGTAATATATAGTTTATCTAAAAGTTAGAATGAATTTCTGCTACGTTTTGGCAAATCTCATATAGAAATAGCCAATTTATCATTCTATCTTCTTTTTTTTTTTTGGATTCAGCGAAACATAAAAAAATATAATCAGTAAAAATGATCGCATATTTTTGCAAATGCGTGTTTAATAACTATTTAAATATTTATATTGTGAATTATCATCTAGCATTGGGTAATTATTATTCCAAAAAGTTTGTTTAGTATTTAGGTTGACTTGTGTGGTTATAAAATTGTTTGTATAAATCAAACTTCAAATTGCGTAGTTATGAGTTATGCCAAAATTCACGCTTAGCAAATTTATATACCTACAAAAGCAAATATGTCGCAAATGTTTACATCCATACATATTTATTTGACATCTTAGATAAAAAATATAAAGGCTTCTATAGCCTACCACTTAAACTACTCGTACTACGGTTGCTGTACATTTTTTAAGTTTAACGTTATTGCTGTTTTATGACTCATAAATTATGAGTATTGATAATTTTTTTTTTTATAATACATTTTTAATTTATGACATTCAATTATAAAATAAAATAATGACCTTATTTATTTTGTCGTGATAACTTAATCATAATTTATTTTATTAACTGATAAACTATTAAAAGCAAGCGGTGTGAAATAGAACACTCCAGAATAGAACACTATCTCAAAATAGGGACTCAATTTAAGTTCAGTTTGAAATAATTGGGCATCTTCGGTACATGTAATTAGTTTATATATACATATATTCTTATATCATCAGCGTAGATTAGCAGATCGGAATCAGAAAAAATAATTTCAACATCATTTGTGGTCAAATCAAAAATAAGTGGACCTAGATGGCTACCTTGATGTAGCCTATATTGGCGAATAACTAAATAAGAATGAAACAATAAATTCACCAGATGTGGAAAACCGAGCTTTATGAGCTTTAATGAAATTAAATTATGGGATATAGGAGAGTTGCAAAAACTTTACTAAAGTCGGTATCGGTGTCATCGACTTCTTTACCTTCTTCAGAGCTCACATTGAATTACACACAAACTCTGTAAGGTTAGTGGTTGTAGACCTGCCCTTAAGATAATCGTGTTGAAAGAAAAGGGCATCATAAATAATATTCTCAAAGAGTTTGGTATAGGTACATGACAGTTTTGCAAAAGGTCTGTAGTTAATGATACCAGATTTTGGTGCCTTTTTATGAACAGGTAATGTGAAAAAATCTTTCCAAAGCTTAAGAAAGACTCAAATTGTAACAGACAGTTGGAAGTGAAAGGCTGGGTTAAGTCTTCAATGCATATTTTAACACAACAGAAGGAAGATCATCAGGAATTGTCTTTAATGCGTTTCATCTTATTGTATATAAATTGTGCAATATTAATGGATGGTAAAGGGGTCTGAGCACAACCATTCATGTAGTTGAAATAGGAAGGATCTACATCAGTATTTTCACACGAAAATGCCGTACCAAAAAAATTCAGCAAAATTATTGGATATAATTGTTTAGTAAGCAGATGAAGAATCAAACAATTTTGATACTGAAAGGTAACTATCGAACTTTCTTTTGCTATTTACAAACAATTTTAGTTTAGAAATAAGACCAATCTGCATTTGATGAAGATATCTTGAGTATAAGGATTGATATAAATCGGAAACCTACATATGTATATACCTATTGCCCTAAAACTTTAGCTTCTAAGTGACAGACCTTCTGATTTACTATTGAAAGGTATCAAAGGGAATATTTATTTATTGTTGGTCAATGTTTCTACAAACATAATATTTACGATTATGGAGAAATCTTATAAGTTGGGCTTCATTGTACCCAAGTACGACTTGTTTTTCTTATTTTGAATTAAAAAAAAAGTATATAAATTTGCGGTTATTACGGTTCGTAGAGAGCTTAAACCTAGTAACTTAAAACTCTCAAACATTACCGTGTATACGTGTTATCAAGAATGGAGAGGACCTTCAATTTTCTATCAATATCAAACGACAGCCTTTTTCATGCTACTCGTAATAGATACTTTTTGAAGATTTTTCAGTGGTAGTAACCCTCTTTTTTACAATAGCTGAGAATACAAAAACCCTCTTCATGACAGTTCGGCACACTAACTATTTTTCCAAGAATTACTTATTTTAATTTAAAAGCCTTTAACACTAACTTTGGATTTGAAGAAGTAATTTCATTTTTATTCTTCCTTAAAAGTATCTATTTACAATAGATATTTTAACAATCATTAACAACTCAGCTACGAATATGAAATTGTATGACGTACTTATTGTATTTACCAGGAAACTGGCTTGAACTTATTTATTATAAGTCATCATGTTCTGGGTTATGTTCAATGTGCGTACCAGTGTACCATTACATCGCACAGTCGGTGCGTATATTAGCTAATCTTGAAAGGGTAGCTGCCTTACAACAATTTTTTCTTTAAATTTTCTCGAAAACACACTGAATGATTTTGATCAAACTTTATAGCTCTGGTATCCTTAATTATTTCTGTGACACTGCGTCTTTCTTTGATTTTTGACGAAAGATGCACATAACGAAAGTACGATTTTGACATTTTTATCACAAAATTTTCTTATTTTTGGATTATTCCCAAATATTTAATTAATGACTCGATTAATTTGTCCAAAATTTTGTACAAATTTACTTCTATATGATACATATAAGAAATATTTCATTCCAAAATTTTGCAACAAACAATCTTTTTTATAAAGAAAAAATCGGAGGAAAAAGTATTTTTTTTAGTACTTTGGAAGTTTTCCCCACTTTTTCTAATAATATTGGCGCAAATTTTTAATTGAATTAGTACGATGCTAAAGCTGTTTTAGTATGATACTAGGTTAAAACAACGAATTTGCAAATTTTAATCGAATATAGCATCATACTTTCTCTACCCTTTTATTAAAGTTAAAATCATCGAATAGCTACTTTATTTTTTTTCGTGCTAGCTTCATATGGCTCTTTGACATTTGCAAACATCAAAAAGGGTTCGTGTACTTACTTTTTTACACGAAATGTCATTGTTTTAGGTGTGTTCAGAAGCAATTTATTAAGAAAATTCTTTTAGTACGATACTAGTTAGAAAATGTTTAAAATTAAGAATGAGTTAGTAAACTACTATAAAGTTAGCAAATTGTTAAGTAGTATCATACTAATACCTTAATAATAGGCTGTTTAAAATTTTGCGCCATTTACTTTAAGTATTAATAATAAACTACAGCTATCCATAACAAGTGCAAATGCCAGTGATCCATTAGTGTAAATTCTATAATAATGTCATCACCAAGAGTTATAGAACAAAATAGGAAGTACACTTCGAGGTTTTAAAACAGTTTGATTTAAAGATCTCTGCTTAAAGACGACCCAACATTGGTATAATATGAGTTTATCTTTTATTTAAATATGATTATAGTTTATGACATGTACGTATAGACAGTCTTTATCATGAGCGATTGAACTCAGATTCTCTCCAGTATTTGCTTTTTTCAATCAATCTAATATCTGATTAGAAACCAATAAAATCTGTCTTTGAAGTTAAAAATCAACTTTCAATTATTCCAGAAAGTTTTTACTTAAGGACTCTCTTTTCTTGGAGTTCAAACAAATATGATAAAAAAAAAACAGTTTCAACCATATCTTCGTACTTAATTCACTGGGGCTTGGTTAATCGTTATAGGCTCCATGTGTAACTGTAAGCACTTAAACAAACTGATCTTGTCCTCTTCTTCAGTAAATTTTCAATTCCACACATAGACCCTTCTTTTATCAAAGGTTTACCACTAACATTCTCAGAACAAGCAAAATATCTATAATTGTTATTTTCAGATTCAAAAGGCCTTTGAGACTCTTACCGCATTACTCAATGGCTATATAAACTTCGGTAAAAAGACCGATTCTAACATAATGATGTACAAATATGGTAGACTTTTATTATCGAAAATCCTGTATGTGCTTGCACTTTTCAAGTAGCATTGAAAAAAACCATCCCCAACAATATTTCAACAAAAACTGTCAAGTCTTTATCCCATTCAGATCTACTGGGGAGGATGACATTCTTGAAAGACGAATTGGTTCATATTTATTCTGATGGATCAGAAACAATTAATCGAAAAAAAACAAACTGAGGTGGAACTCTTAGCGATCAAATAAGTTTTATCTTGGATTTAAAGAAATGTAATATGAACAATTCCTAGACAGCGAAGCAACTATCAAATCTCTAGATTGTTTCGTAAAACAAAGTCCTAAAATATCGATCATCTCTCGTTAAGATGCCGCTGGAGTTCAACATGTATGTACTTTTGCTGATGGTTGGCAATATCTAATATGCAGACCCCTGAAGAAACTTGACGTTTACTGCAGCGAAAATCCGAATGAACTGACAAATGGTTAAAAAAGTTGTTTTTCATTTATCATGAGCTGCTCCAAATGGCTTAAGGACTTTTTACTAGATCCTTGTAGTATCGGAACATTCGGTCTAATTGTGTCGGTTCTCCGCCTACAGCCACTTCTGCCCATCCTAACCTAAGGTACAATTCTTCAAATATTAAGTATTGCTTTTCAAAAATCATTTGGATTTAAAATTTCATTGATATTTGCTTATTCTATGTTTAAATTGATTTATCGAATATACGAATATGCAAAGCAAGTTTGAATTTGATGTACCATAATTATTATGACACAAGTTCTTTGTAAATATGAGAATCACCAAGAACGAACATTTCTCTGCTTAAAATATATTCATGTGAATTCATTTTTGCGTTTATTTAAAAAAAAATGTTATATCTTAAAATAAAAATTAAGTTTTATAGCTTAGAAAATAAATTTAAAAAAAAAACTTGTAAGTATTTAAAACACGTGTACGTTAATTTACTCGAACGCAGGTAAGCAATTTCGATTATGGAAATTTTTTGTTTATACATTAAAGTTTATGACTGCAAATACAGCTTCGAGGTTCATTTATTTTTCCGTTAAACTAATTAACAGTAAACAAAGTTCTGGTTTATTATTTACATGCATGAAGAAAAATAACAAACTATATTTCCTTATTGCAATATGTGACACTTGTGGCGCGCTCTTCAATACTTCGTTATAAGCAGGGCTTGAGTTCTTGTAACTTGATACGTGTCGCACGTGGCTATATACATAGATATATTTTGTTGAAGAATTTACATGTAGACGAGGAGATGGGGTTGTTTATTTTTATTTTGATTAACGTCATTTAAAAATATTAAATTTCAAAAATAATAGAGTAAATTTGCACTGATGTAAAAGCTATTAGGTCACATTTCAAGTTCGAGAACTTCTCTGAAGTAAAAATAATATGTAAGATTATCACTTCCCAGCAAGTTTTTAATGATAACGAAAAATTTACTAAAGCTAAGTGTACACGATTGGTAGATCTTACAATATTGTAAGATCTTACAATGTCTGACAATTATCTACTAATGAGCTGACAATTAAGTTGTGTTTGTACACGGTTGGTACAAAATCCACCAATCTCTTACAATTAATTGTCAGAAGTTGGCTGACAATTCATTTTCAGATAGCCGATTTTCTACCAACCGTGTACACACACAATTAATTGTCAGTTTTTGTTGGTTATGGAAACTGACAATTGAACGTTGGCTGCAAATTGTCTGACAATGAAAAAATTGTATGATGCTAAAAAACGAACATCTTACAATTTCTTCATTGTCAGAAACGTCAGACAACGATAAAAATTGGCAGGCCTGACAATAAATTGTGTGTGTACACGATTATCAAATGCCTTACAATTTACCGTCTTACAATTAATTGTCAAATACATTTTCTGACAATTAATTGGAAGATTACACGATTGTCAGCTAGCGTACACATGATTGTCAGATTTCTTACAATTAATTGTCAGACAATGATCTAACAATTAATTGTCAGACAAATTTTCTGACAATTAATTGTAAGACTACACGGTTGTAAGACATTGTAAGCATGTTTTTCACTGACAGATCTGACAATATTGTAAGATCTACCAATCGTGTACACTTAGCTTAAGGGTTTGTTTTATTGTGTTTGCCTTGATCTACATAGATATAGTTACGCTTACCTCTTCATGTATATGCGTATATAAGTAATTGAAGTAATTTTCAACTAAGAAATATTCAAAGCAAAAATGAATGTTATATCTAAATATAAGAAAAGATTTTAAAAATAAAAATTTAATATTTTAAAGTTAGAAAAATGTTTTTGGAGTATAACTGTGTTCCAATCACCTTTCACTTTTCAGGAAACAACACTTCAGAATAATTTGCTACGAAGAGTTCACTTTTAACATTTTACATTCTTAGATTTTTAAAAATTCAAAAGAAAATATTGTAATTAATCGGTATTTGAAAGGTGGCAAAGTGTGTATACGCACAGAAAGAGCGGAGCTAGTTTGTTTGGTGAAAGGAAATGGAGCAATTAAATCAAACAAAAAAAATTGTTCAGTTTGTAAAATATACTCATCACTTCAAAATTTATATTTGGTGAAATGATTTTTGCAAAAAGAACATATTAAACTTTTCAAAAGAATAACAACTTTCTCTTTACTAATTTAAGCTTGGTCCAATTCAATGATCAAAGATAAATTGTTGGAAAGTATTAGTCAACCCAGGTTTACAAAAATATAGTCTTTTTTTAGTTAAGGCCTTCGTTAAATTCACAAATTGATAATGTGTTATTTACAAAATATGATTTTTGAAGTTTTTTTTTTGGAAAAATTATCCCCCCTATTATGGAAGACAACTCAACTATAGTTTAGTTGTAATTCTTAAAATTGGTATTATCGATCACAACCAGTTGACTGTCAAAGCACAACCAGTTGTCGATTAGCAGACAACTAACAAAATGGTCGACTTTTCAGTTGTCTCTTCGTATTATGTAAGTAAGTTGAGTTGTGCTTCAGTTGTTATAAGTGTCAAAATCAGACAACTGGTTCGAAGCAGTTGTGTAGAACATTTTAATGAAAAAATCTGCATTCGGATAAAAAATATGGACACAAAACAGTAAGTTAAACAACAATTTTAATAAAAATAGAATGTAATGTGTATTTTAGTTTGAAAACTACATGGCCATCACAATTTGAACGACTTGTTGCTCTATGTTAGCTAGCATTTATGCATTTTCCACAAATGAGTTCCTCAATCTCATCTACCACTTTTTTAATTCAACTGACACTATCGATTGAGTCAGTCCTAAATTAAAATCATTGCCACTACACTTTTGGCAACTTCCTTCGCTCATGAAACGAAGAGCAGTAGCAAGTTTAACAATTGGTGGAATCGCTGAGGAACGTTGGTTGTTTTAGGAAAACTATTTCGAATAATAAAAATGCATACTTTAGGAATAGAAGTGTACATGGGTTTATTAAATATACGGATATTCTTTTTTATTTTGGCTACATTAAGGAAATTTTCATCTTCCAAGCCACCGAAAAACAAATCGAGAGAACTTTCCGTCATACAATTTCTTATTCTTGGTTTTGTATGTATTTCATGTTGAGCAGCTGGTTTTGACAGCAAATCAACTCCTAAAAGACGGCAACGTATTTTTTCATTACAACTGATTTTAGTTGTCTTGCATAATACGAAAAATTTGTTTGGTTGTCTAAGAGTTGAGTTGTGTTGATGACAACTCAACTAAGTTGAGTTGTAATCCATAATAGGGGCATATCATATTTTTTAATTGCCTATACTTTTCAATGGCTTGACCGATTTAATATTACTTTTCCACAAAACTTATTCTAAACTATGCAAGCAATACTGGATTCCAAAATGCATTTGTTATAAAGCAAGTATTTATATTAGGAATTTTAAACTATTTCATTAGGAAAACAAATAACAACTTCAATAAAAAGTTCATAAAATCATGTATTTTTTGTTGTCCTAAGCTTTGAACCTAGTAGGAATAGGAGTACAAAAATGTTCTTCTTCTCAGATTGAAATGAGTTCAGAAAAAAATACAATTTGTAAATGAAAAATAATTAAATAACAATCATACACATTTTAAATTAGTTGAACTCAAATGGTCTATTAAAATATTCTTATCGCTAATTATAACTTAACCTGTCTGGTTAATTTACAATTTTATACCCAGTAAAATGTAAATGTAAAATGTATTGCATATTTCTGTTCATGTTTATTTTAAGTATATGTATTTATTTACGCAAAGTTATGAGGTTTTGACGGGTGTGGTCGCAACGTAACCACTCTGAAAGTACTTACAAACAAAAAAATAAACATACTCAAAGGCATGGTCTGACAATGTAAGCAATCTATCCCTTTAAATGGTATAGTTATTTTAATAAAGATAAAGTATTGGATTGAACAAAAATATAAAATGTTATTTCTTATCATTTAATGAATAATTTTTATTACCAGATATTCATTTAGATATTTACTAGGTATATTCCAAGTTTTGGATGAAAAGACATGGAATGAAAAAATAGAATTAGCCTTAATATCAGGCTGCTCTCTTGTAAAACGCCAAACAAATAATTATGTAAGTACATAATATTGCATACAAAAATTATTAATCAAAATATTTAAGTACTATATAGTATAATCTTCAAAAAATTAAATTATGTATATCTATTTCATAGAACATTATTTCGAGACATAATTTCTTCATATTGAACATCATCAAAGTCTAATGTAATGGGTTTTTTCTTTTCTAGGTCGATAAGTTGACAATTTTTAATTATTTTACCGAGTCGTATTTTCAGAAGCTTCTACCAAATATCATGGCTTAGCATTACTGACGTTAGAAACGTAAATTCCCATTTAGTAGGAACTCTTCGGCTTCCAGCTAATCCAGTGCCTAGATTTCTTCTAAGAACTTCATACTTTGAAGGAAACATAATACCTACGTATTTTTATATCGGTCAGTAAAAAATATGTCATGTCATTGTCAGAAGGTGATCTTTTAATAAAATTGTCAGTTATCTGTTATGATTATCAGATTAAATAATTTAAAAATAAAATAAAATTCGATAAGACCGAAAAAGAAGAAAAAATATACAGAAATTAAAAAAAAACCGTAACGTAGATTTTTGATCAAAGAAATCCAGATGAACAGCACAAACTTAACACTTTTCGGTACCAAGTGTAGGCGACGAAACAAGATTTTTGATGAAATTTCTACATGGATTACCAATTTTTCGTAAATTAACATGTCTTGATCTGACCATATATAGTATGCAATAAGATCTGACAAACGAGTGAATATAGAATCAGTCTGAGAACAAACGTCGTTGTCAATCGTCATAAACTTTGAGCTCCTTGGTTAGTTATATCTTGTACATCTTGTAGCTGTTTGCATATTTCCCATTGTTGGAGAAATCATAGCGCATTATTTTTTAACTCAAATAATTTTGTAAGTTATTTAAAATTTTAAAAAATGCATGCTTTTGCAAATATATTTATAAATAAGTAAAAGTCTTTTAACCTCAAAGCCACTTGAATTATAAGACCAACTACGTGCGATCCAGAAAGGCTTTCTAATTTATTTTTTGGAACCTTGTTTGCTTTGATGCAATTGAATAAGCTTTTCTATCAAGCCCACACCATTTTATTATTTCGTCTAATTATCAATGAACCCTTATACATACATGCATTTATGTAGAATTTATTATCCCGACTTACCATTAAAACGATTTTATTGATTTCCAACAACATCGAAATTATTTTGATTTTCGTTAGAAGAAAAATAAAAAATATACGAGTATAGAACAAATTTAACGCAAATGCTTTACAATGAATCTTAAAGAAGAAAAAAAACTTAGGTGTGTATTTTTATGTTAAATCATTTTCAAAAAAAAAATATTTTCATTGAAATTGACTATGCTCAGTCGCTGCCAACAAGTTGTTCAAGGGTGTACTAACTATTGCGAAGAATTGACTAATAATGACAAGTGCTGCTGTTGGTCCCTCCATTCCTGGTAACAAGCACACAGGAACGGTTGAGAGTTATAAGTCACTAGGTTAAGGCTCTTTATCTTTATGAGCCTTCATGGCCTCTAATTTATTTATTTTATTGACTATTCAAAACAAACTTCTAATGCCTGTCATTATCTACATAAAAAGTTTAAAATATCGTTCACAAACCAACAATTACATTTATGACCTTCAAACTTGCCCTTAACAATTCTTTCTTCTTTAAAACAAATCTTCGATAAGGAATTGTGCTCATACAGTCATATCTCCAACTATTTTGCTCAGAACACCGAACAAAAATGTAATCGTACGAAAGATTCGATGGAAATCTATTTTGAAACACATAACAACAAACATAAAATTTTACGCAGTCACGTACATTATGTAGATAAATGTAATGTTTGTTTGATTCCACTTTGAGACACTATCTTTCCATTTTAGGTAGGTACATTTCCTGTAAATAAATCTTAAATAAATAATCGGATGCAGGTATTACCTAAAATGCATTTTAAATTCACAACTTGAAACAGCAGATAGACACTTTGATATAAATCAATCCCGAACTGACCTCACCGCTGAATAATGAAGTCAACGACATGAACAACGAAAGTACAAGAGTCCATTTTTGAAAAAATTAAGGTAAGAAACTAAATGGAAGGTTGGTTGGTATTTACGACAGAATTTTTGCTGGAATCTAGCAGTTCTTTTCCAAGAAACGCTATAAGAATAATTATTACACCACAAACAAGGAAAATAAATTAATTTCAATATTTAACGATACTCGGCAGGGAGACATACTCGTATCTACATAAATACAAGACAAACAAACGGAGGTTCATGGCGAATAATGCACTCTTGGTTTAATAAATCGGAACAAAAAAAAAAAGATCAAAAGAAGAACTCTCAGTTTAAAAATAGAATCTTCGCACAAATTATTTATTTCTAGATATTTTTTTGCATTTCTCACAAAAAAAAACTAAATTCTCACCACATGAATGGAATACCTAGAAGGTAATTAAAAAACATGTGTTTCAAAAAAATCAAAATAAAATCTTGAAAATATATTTTTTTTATTAATTCCAAAAAAAAACACGTGTAGGCAGAAAAACAGAACTCACTTTGTTTCCTATCGAAGAAGTGGATCACAATTCTAGAAGCTTGCACCTGCAGTACCTACTTGAAGAAAATAAACTTTCAAAAACACTTCACGAAAATTAGGACATTTATCAGTTACAATAACGACAATGTCACACTTTCATTAAAACAATATTTTTCTTGTATTTATTTTGCAATTATTTTTTGTTTCAATTTAGTGCACTCTGATGGTTATTAAGAACATTGTAGGCATGAAAATAATTTTATTTTTTTTGTACTTTTAGGTACAATAAAACAAAAACTACCTAGAACTAAAAGGAAATCGAGAAACTGATCTGGTCAATGGAATGACTCGTTTTAAGTGCGGTATAGACCGCCGACGAAACGACCGCTTTTGGAACTACTTTCGTGTGCGAGAAGAATGAGACTGAATCAGCTCTCACAAAATGAACTGTAAAACGGCGCGGAAAAGAAATTAAACCGATGAACGAACGAATGATCGTTTCTTTGTTTTTGTATTTAGTTTGAAGATCACACTATTCCCGCCACTTTCCCGCCATAGCACAGCAAAATAGCACATCGAAATAAGTCCATAAGTGGTAGCCCAGCACAATACAAGCAAATAACCAGCTATGCAAGAAATGCACTTGATGTCTGGTTTCTGGTGCTATCTATTAGACTTAGACCAGGCCACCTTCGTCACATTATTATGGACTTTACATTGTTTTCGCTAATTTGCGAGTATATGACGTCGACATCCAGAATATCAAGAACGCAGTACAGGGTTGGCAGAGTTCATAATAAAAACAAATCTTAATAATACAAAAAACTGTATTGCTTTAAGCACTTCCAGATAGGTAGGTAAGGTAGGTACTTATTAATTGTATGTGAAATAAAACTTGTAATAAGTGATTAACTGTATGTTTATTGAACTTAGATTCTTATAGAAATTTTTACAAAATTGCAAAATAAAATTATGTGTATACCAAAAATTGAAGATGCCTATTAACAATTATTATTTTAATCATTTACTTAAAAAATTAATGCAAGCTTAAAATTTTGAAAAACAATATTTAAACAAATATTATTCAATAAAATATTTCTCTTTCATACACAAATACTAAGCATATTTAAGCCCGAACTTAAAGAAGGTTGCAAAAATTTTAATTGAATTGTTAAAATGTTAAAACTGTCTTACCTAGTATGATACTTGGTTTAAACGACAATACTTTCTCTAACATTGTATTATATTTAAAATCAAATAGCTACATTATTTTGTTAGTATCGTGCCAACTTCACATGACTCTGACATTTACAAAAATGTCTGTTTACTTAGTTTTTAATGCGATTTGTCATTGTTTTATTATTTATTAAGAAAATTGCTTTACTACGATACTAGTTAGAAAATGTTAAAAATTAAGAATGATTGAGTAAGCTACTTTAAAACTAGTAAATTGTTAAGTAGTATCACACTAATACTTAAATAATAGGCTGTTTAAAATATTGTTATGTATAGTATAATTGATGTATTTTTATTTTATTTTTTTAATAAATTTATTTACTTGATAAATAACTTAGTATTTTAAGATACAAATTGCCAAATGAAATCGTAATCAACTTCTCTTCAATATTAAATAATCTTGAGTCATTAGACCAATAAACCTTTCTGAACGTTCCATTTTTCTGAACAATGATTAACTGTAGTATTTTAATTCAAAAAGTTACAACTATTTCTAAAGATTGGAAAATCTAAGAAATCCTCAAGTCCCTTTGTATACAAAATGTGAAAGTACATAATTTCAAAGAATGAGAATCAACAAGAACGAACATTTCTTCGAAGATCGTGATATAATTTTTAATTTCTACTTGCATACGAGAAGTTCAAGTTGATTGATCCATCCTTGTAGTACCACTTGCAATATGTAAATGTTATTGTGTTGAACTGTCATGCAGAGGGTCTTGCGTTCGATTTTCTGCAACTGTAAAAATTTGTTTCATGCGTGTGCTTGTCATGAAAAATGCTGCCCATTAGTAATTTAGAATCGGCAGAAAATTGTAAGTTCCCTTCATTCCAGCTGACAAGCACAGAAATGGTTGAGAGCTGTAAGTCACTACGTTTAAGCTCACTACGAGCCGTAATGACTTCTTATTTATCTATTTTCTATTTGTCCTTGCGTTGCGTCAGTAGTCTGTCGGTACGGTAAGATGTAAAACTAGATAAACCAATTCCCTAGATGAAGAATTCGAATTCATGTTCTATTGCACTTAAAAGGTTCTTAAATAAGGACGGGTACACGTTTTTTTTATATACCTATATTATATAATTCACACGTGCTCAAGGGTTTTTTGAGAGACCCTTATAATGATAAACACAGCAGGAGCGATGGGGAAATTAGGGGGGAAAGAATATAGGTGTCGATAAACATTGGTCTTGAATGTTTGCAAATTTAAATGGGAAAACAGTTCCGGTAAATTATTCCATGAACGACTAAAAAACGAATCTCTGTATTTGACGGTACGACCAAAAGTAGGCTCGAGGGAGATCTGATGAGCATTCCTAGCGAAAAGGGTATCATGGGTGAATTAATTGAGGGGAGGAAAAAAAGTGGCTACTTCGAGTGAGCATTGCTTGTGAAAGAAGCGCTAAAATAAGGAAATACATGAAACATTCCTACGATGTTCAAGAGATCGGAATGAAAAATGTATTACAACGATATAGAAATCATAAATCATCAGTTAGCAGCATTTTTGTTGGTCCCGTGAATGTGGTCATTCCAACGAAGATAGTCGTTGACACACATACCGAGTACCGAGAACTTTTCGGCTTCTTCAATGCATGTACCATTTAAGAACAATGGCATAAGGGATACATTTTGCTTCAACGGTAATAGACAGAATTGAGCTTTCTAAGCATTAAACTCCATACAATGTTCGTAGGGTATAAAACAAGTCTTATGTCAGATCCAATATTCGATGACTCTAGCGCATATAACAGGCTGAATTTAAGCGATGACACAGTTAATATTTACTTTGAGGAATTTCATCATTAGGGGCTTATTGGAGGTCAAATCGCACGTTTGGCAGAATATCCATTTTGGCTTAAGGTGTGTGGCATAAATAACCGTCCTGTTCGAATCATATGTACATATGTCGTTCACATCCATATAATACTCGTACAATTTGAGCCAAAAAATTGGTTATCTTCGTTGAAAATACCGACACCACCGTTTTTGAAGATCAATTTAGCTTGTTGACGTACCAGTTCATACAAAAATGAATTATGAGCCCGCTTCCAACTTTCACAGATTATAGACATACTCTTGTGTCATTTATTCGTCGCCTTACATATTTTTACAATGAAAATGACTAGTTCATTGCTTATAATGTTTAGCAGATATTGTCATAATGTCATAAATATTTCCATGGATACCGTTGTTCGTCATCTTTGTCATTATATTAGATAAAAAAAAGTTAGATTTTTTTACGAATAGATGTAACTCTTAAGACAGATTGATTTATTAATACTGTCTGATTTCTGGAATAAATGTTTACAAAGATAATTTAAGAAATCATTTTATAAATAATTATTTTTTTTATTTATTTTTTTTATTTAATTTTATTTTTATTTCTTAAGAAAAAGTTTGCAAATTTTGATCAAAATTAGAAGAGTTGTTTATGAGAAAGCAGAATATAAAAATATGGTTCTTTGCAATGTATCGTTAATAACATTTAGTAATAAAATGTTTCTACCAAAATGTAGACCAAAGATGGACAATACACAGAATTTGTTTTTGTATCGAAATTGTTAAGGCCATTTTCGTGATAATTAAACTTTTTCATAACGGTACTATAGAAGGTACTGTTATTTTTGGATTGAAAAAAAATAAATTACCAACTAGGGAATCAACGAAAAACCTTAAGTTTCAAGTTTGAAGAGACGCAATTCAGCATTTATTTATCCTAAATAAATCAGATCCCAAAATCCGCAACTAATTCCCAAAAATTCCCTTATCTATTTGGGCTTATGTTTCAAAACCCATTATGTCAATACAGTTTTGCTTACAACAAAATCCAATGTGCCCATTTTAAGTTTTGATTCGAACTAATATTACGGGATTAAATAATAGGCGGAACCGGAACATGGTTTAAAGTAGATATTACAAGGGGATTACCCTAAAGGAAATTTAAAGGATATAAGGAATATGTGAAGTTTAACTATGAAGTTGGCTTAGCGATCCCTCAAAAGTACTTGATATTGAAGAAGTTAATGATTCAAGCAATAGTATAGAACAAAATGGTCCTATTTCTGATTGTGAATAAACGTTTAAAGAAATTTGAGTCTAGAGCATTGTATAGGCTCTCTTACCTACTAAAATTTAGAGTTTTTATGCATGTGTTTTCGTTTTTCATTGGCATATTCTAAAAAGTCTGTGAACAAATTTTAAAATATTCGCTTAGATATTTAAAAAAGTATAAACCAGACCAATTTCTTAAGCTATAGGTAGATACCGATTAAGTTGTTCAAAACGTGTCTATCCTAAATTAATTAACCATTCCGGATGAATTGGTTTTACCTAATAGGAGGGGTAATGCCGTTTGTGAGTTAGTATCCTCTAAAAGTACATAGGTATCTCTTGTCACGAAAAGTGTTTTGTGGCGACAAAAACGTACACAGGAATGCTTGAGAATTGTAATTCACTACGCCCTGGTTCTTTACGAGCTATTGCGCTACAAATGTATTAATTATTTTAAAAACAACTACTCGTTTTGTTTGCTTTTGTACTTCTGGCAGTGCTTCATATTATTATTTTATCAGTAAGTAGATAAAGAAGCATAAAATCCAGTTAAATATTCAGCCCAATTCTGAATGACAATTCCCGGGGAATTTTTTCTCTTTTCCCTACTCCCTTATTCTAAACAAAAAATTGCGTGCATTTTTTTCCTTTTTCCCTTTCCTCCTATTCCAAATAAAGTTCGAATATGGGAAAAAATATTGCGGGAAAAAAGTATGCATTCTAAATGTCAAAAAAGGGGAAAATTTTAATTCATTTCGTGCGAGTTTGTTCCCGACACATTTGCTTGAGAGTTGGTTGCAAAAATGTAAGTTTTTTCTTTTTGCAATTAAAATAACTTAAAATCTAAATTATTTTTGAGATCAAAAACAACAAGCAAGAGTGCCAATTGCAAATGCTTTTTAATTTGATGGAAACTCATCGAGACATTGCGTGTGGGTTCCATAAAAGGCCTAAGGAAGAAATTTCACTGTTTTGGCAAACAGTTGAGAATGAATTGAATTCGTGTGGCCCTCTAAGCAAAACAATTACAGAATGGAAGAAAGTAAAATTATTTAGAACAAAAAATAGCAAATTTTAATTTGTTGTAAAATATTTTTGAAACTTAAAATACAAATAGTTTAATGAAGTATGATAACAAAAGTATAATTTATTTGTGTACATACAACCATTGAGGCAACTCCAGAGGATTTGGGGAATCCCTTATGGATCTTTGCTTCTTTCAAATTCCTCTCATGCAGAATTCGTATTGCAATGCTAAACATTTTGTTGCTTGTGTATTTATTTATAATTAATTACAATGACTCTGAACCTATTCACGTTGATAGATTATTTGTTTTTATATTTTTATGTGTCAAATACTGCAAAACAGCTGTTTCGAACTTTCATAATTCTAACTCCCGCTTTCGAAGGGAAAAATATTCTCCCGGGGAATTCGGAATAAGAGGATTCTACTCCCGGGAGATCACGTTTCCCGAGGAGTTATTTTCCCGGAGAATATTTAGAATTGGGCTGATTAACAATATTAACGACCCTTCATATTTTATCAATAAAAGTCAATTATCTTCCACAAATCAATGTATGCCAATCTTTGAAATAAATATAAAATCTATCAATTCCATTCATACAAATTATTACGAAAATATCATCTGACAATGTCTGGAAACATCGAAGAGGAAAACAATTAAAGCGAATTTAGATTTTTTTTTTAAACTTTTCAAATGAATCGGTCCTGAGTCAATTAACTTCACAGAACATGCCGGTCAGTGAGCTAAAGATACAAACATTGTATATCTTTCAACTTAATCACTAAAAAACGCACATTGAAACATAATATTGATGTGCTTGTGCAGTTTGGCACGTAACGTATTACTTCAGTCCCACAACTATACCTACTTACGTATGAGCATTATACATAAGTTAGGTATCTGAACCTGGTATAACTGCCATGATCTTTGAATAATGTGTTTTTGATTGAAATGCCGGTAAGCAAAACGCACGTATCTACGTAGTCGCAACCTGACCATTTTAGCAGCTTTTCAACTAAAAGAAATTATACAATAAATTGAGTAAAATTGGCGCTCGAAATAATCATCGAGATGTATGCCACCTATATACCATTGGATATTCATATCATACAATGTATTGCCCAGAAAAAAGGCTAAAATTCCCACAAGTAGATATAGTTGTTGTTGCATGCTGCACCGAGTCGAATAAAGATATAAAAATTACATCTAAATATTTTTTCTGAAGAACAGGGAGGTACCTAGTTATACTTCAACGAATATATGCAAACAAATTAAACTCACGTGAAAATAACGGTGTTGATGTAATAATCACCTCATCCGGTGTAGTAATGAACACACTCCTACCAATTTATCAATATTACAATCAATCATTGAGTTGCTTGAACTTAAATGATAAGTGTGCTAGTATGTCACTTTTTTGTATACCTATACAAACAGAGAAAATCCAATGAGTAATAAATATTTGTCACATTCATTTTCAAAGAAGTCTTTTTTCTTAAATAGGGGAACTATGGGTATCCGGGAAGCACTGAGTGAGTATACTTGGTAGAAAGATATCAACTCGGAAACTTCAAAGCTGATCAAATGGGTTTGAAAGTTCTTTGTTTGTTTGAAATAGTCTTGTGAAACGCAAAGTACAAAACATCTGTTTTTTATAGTAGGTATCGAATTGGTGACAACTCAACAAATATTTTTAGATCAAAGTCGCATCTAATTTCTAGTATAGCTCAAGTAGTTTGGAATTTAAATCGTTTTCTCGTATAGAAACATGGTTGTTATTAGGAAAAAACCTAAAAGACATGAACTTCATCCTTTTACCATAAACAAATTTTGAGCTTGAAGAATAATGCGCATGTATTTACAAAACCGATTCAATATTAATAGTTGTTTTCTTTAAAACTAGTTAATGTACCTACTCTAATAAACGAACAAACCCGAGTTAACATTATATTCCTCTTGTGAACTTTTATTTCGTATTAAAAATAGGTATTAGCCTATGACATTTGATAACAAGAGGTTAATTTTAAATCCCCAGGATCTGCTTTCAATAAAAAATAAAATGCACGACTGGGTCGCACGAACTTGCTCCTATGTAATAGTCTAAGAATTTCAAAAATGAATGTTATTAGAGAAAAACTGTTCACAAGCATAAAATTAATTTTTTAAATGACTAAAACAACTTCTTTAGTAATTGGAGGTAAAAGTAGGATGCCATATGATTCAAGCAAATATATGTTTGTGCAAGAACAAAAATTATAAGTCTTTGTAGTGGTTTCTTAAAAAAATAAGCTTTTATGTAAAAAAATTTTAAAACATTTTTAAGAAAAACAATTTGGAACGCCAATTTAAAGGTTTTATTATTGTTCGAATAAAAATTATATTTACAAAAAAAAATATTGAGCTGTTTTCGAGATATTGATTTTCCAAGAAAAAAAATTGATTTTTTTTCAAAATTCAAAAATATATTTGAAATGCAATGCAATGTTTTTTAAACTTTTTAGAAGCTTCTCTATTAAAAATTTTATTAAAATCGGTTTTGCTGATAATGAGAAATTCAAAATTTTAAAAAATCGTTCTATGGTAGGTACAGTCAGTAATGTCTTGTTTTCAATTTTTTTTATTAAATTGTAGATCTTAAAAATTAATCGAAAGAAAAAAAATATAAGAAAAATTCTTAAAACCGTTTTCGAGAAAAATACGATTTTCGGAAACCATTTTTTAACATTTGTATGGAGGGTACCGTTATCTTTAAATAAAATAAATTTCTTTTTCTCATATCTTGTAGATTATATTAAAGAACTTTTATTTGTCAAGTTTTAAAAAAAATCGATCATGGGGTTTTCGAAATATTGAGTTGTCAAAAAAAAATTTTAAATTTTTTTTAAAAATCCAAAAAATATTTTTGGAAAATTTTAATTCACAATAACATTCAAACTATTGGGGACTTTTAGCAGAAAAAAAATGATCAAAATCCGTCGCACCGTTTTTGAGAAAATCAAACCAAAAAAGTGGTTCCAAGGGGGGTACCAAAAACAACAATTTTTTGGAAAATTTTTTTAAACCATTACCTAGCTTTAACCCATTGAAGTTTTTTGAATTTTTTTTTAAGAAAATCTGTCGGACAGTTTTTGAGAAAAAAAAATATTTATAAAATTTCGAAAAAAAATTTGTATGGCAGGTACCGTTATTTTTGGTCATAAAAAAAAGAGAAAAAAAACGTTCGATGGGGGGGGGAAATTAAAACCCATATCTACCAAGTTTGAAGAAAATCGGCCAAGCGGTTTAGGCTGTAGTCGAACCAACAGACAGACAGACAGACAGAATTGCGAAACCCACTTTTTTGGGCTTCGCTACGAGTATCATCGTAATGTCAACTTTGATCAAAATCTCGAGTTCGATTTTTTTTACGAATGCATAACTTACCTATAAGTCGCAAGTAAAAATATCTCTTTAACACATGAACGCTAATTAGTGAAATAAATCAAGTGTCGTTTGAACAAGATCTCGA
Source organism: Chrysotoxum bicinctum (assembly GCA_911387755.1). Lineage (NCBI taxonomy): Eukaryota > Metazoa > Arthropoda > Insecta > Diptera > Syrphidae > Chrysotoxum > Chrysotoxum bicinctum. The sequence goes on from OU426990.1 coordinate 30,648,771, forward strand.
GTTCGATTTTTTTAAGAAAGCACAACTTTTTATCAGTCGTACCGTTTTCGAGAAACAAAATTCTATTCCTACTGTTACTGTTACTTAAAGTAATTTATTGAACTTTTTGTATACAAATCTGTGAAAAAGTTTGTAAAAATAATTGTAGATATTGCTTGTATTGTATCGTAATTGTATTAAACGTTATGTATACACACATTTCTTTCTTTTTTCGAAAATCATTAGACATTTTAGTGAAAGTCTTAAATGGGCTTTATTAAGTTTGAGTAACTACAAAATAAAATGACAATAATAAGGTGACCTTATTTTAAACTACATAATGTAGATAACTGAAAATTACAAAATCGTATTGGTATCGTTTAAGTCAAAAAAAATCTTCGTGAAGAGGAAGTTAACCTCCGATTGGAATTTTAATCCTAATTATTTAAACTAACGCATTGTAAAATTATCTGAATTTTCACAACCTGACATTCCTATTTGTGATAAACCTTCTACCAATGATAATACCTTCGAGTTTCATCGCGTTAAAATAAAAGACATAGTGAAGTGTTTCATGATAATTAAGTCGAGAGCTATGGGCCTTGATGATTACGCACTTATTTGATATTGTCTGTCTTAACAACTGGGGTGTTTCCTTAGTCGTGGAAGATGGCAAAGGTTTCTAAAGATTGCAGTAGGAAAGAATTCAGACCAATATCCATTCCCACTTAAGCAGACAAAACTTTCTGATTTCAAACCAGTCAGGGTTTCGCGATAAGCATAGTTGTATGACTGCTGTTTTAAATGGTATAGCAGATGTAAGAGCATTACTTGATGCAGATTGTGTGTCGTTTTTTATTCTTTTTGATTTCTGTAAGTCATTCTATTCTTTTGAAAAACTTTTTAGACTTTACAAATTCTATTTTTCTGCTATTTCTTTATTTGTTTCATGCTTGAATGACAGAAAACATTCTGTATTTGAGGTGTTCCATAAGGATCTATCCTTGGTCCAATACTATTTTCGCTTTACTTAAATGATATATCGTTTTCTCTGGACCATTGCAGTACACACCTGTATGCGGATGATTTGCAGTTGCTTAAAAGTTGTGCTCTTGGACTCATAAAAAATTGTGTTTAATGCTTAAACTGGGATCAACAACATCTTTCAACCTGGTGCAAAAATAATGAATTATTTAACAATTTATCCAAGTCTAAGTGTATCGTTATTTCCAAAAATGTTCTTGACTTGTTTTATTTCCCTACCTTAATGCTGAACAATGTTTCCATAATATATTATGCTGACAATGCGAAGTTCCTCGGTGTATTATTCAACAGAACATTGACTAGAAACGATCATGTTATATTTGATGATTAGAAGAATGAATAATGTTTACAAGCTTTGTTTTGTTAAAAAAGATACATTAGTTAGTTTGGAAATCTACTCTTTGAATACATCAATATTCTCTGCGAAATGCCTTTTAAAAATTAATTTTTTTATCGTTACGCTTTTTGGTATACAACATTTTTTGTCCTTCCATTTGTATTGTAGTATACTAAGCCCACTTCGCTGGACGTTTCCATTACTTGTTTGATAAATTAGAAAACATTACTTTTTTTTCTTTCATGTGAATTGTATTGTAAGACTCTAGAATATTTTTGGTTTTTCCTCATGTGCGAACACAAACAAATCACTTAGGTTTACCTACACGTGAACAGGCTACATACAATTATCCATGTAAGAAACAATAATTTTCCAAATTCAAACCACACGCTTGCAAAGATTGTCACTGCGCTTTATGGCCATTACAAAAGCCAGTCGAATTCGAATGGCATCAAAACTTCTTCACCTTATATGAACACTTCTCCAGGTATCTCTTTTAAAATGGCCTAGTTAATTTTTCTAACATCTTTGTTTTTTGACGCCAATATAGCTCCTTCGCTCAGCCAAACATATGTCCTGTATTGTTGTACAATGTTTGGGAAAACTTTTCGAATCATTTCAATTGAAAATTACGTGAGTTGTACGTAAACACACAATTTATCAACTTAGTTTTATATACATAAAAGAGGCTGGGTGCGACCCACACTGATAACTTCCCATTTGTGTTCTTGAAAACTTTATATTTAGTTTTTTTTTAAATAATACATTCTTACGGGAAGGTATCGACGCATAAAACAACATACTTTAGAAGGCACTATCGGCGTTCATTCCCAAGAAATTCGACTTGAAATACAATTTTAGCTAGTTTTCACTAGAATTTTTAATAGATTTTTTATTTAAAAAAAAAACTATTAATTCAATATTTGTCAACATTTTACCAATTGTACAAAATTATACTATGTATAATATAAACTAAATTATAAGTCAATATCACTACTAGTTCTCGAGAAATTTGAGTCGAAAAACAATTTTTACCAATTTTCAATAGAATTTTATATAGTTTTTTATTTTTTATAAAAAAACTGTAAACTGATTTTTTTGAAATTTTCACCAGTTGTCAAACACATTATTTTTCGTAAAATAAAATTATTTTGAGTTTCAAATTGTTTTCCGTTCTTAGAATATCTGGGTTATGAAATTTTTTTTTCAGTTTTTTTTATTTAAAAAAATAACGGTATGTTCATTTTTTTCCAAATTCATACCAAATCTGTATGACCTTATAATGAGTACATTAAATTTTATTTGAAGTCAATAGCATTATTTTTTCGTGAGATATTTGAAACTAACCAAAATTTTAACTTTTTTTTTAAACCGTTATAGTGAAAAACTACTCACTGAATTTTAATAAACGCCCTTTCAGCCTCTTTTGAAGTTATTATCTATTAAACAAAATTTATTTGAAGTCGATATCTTTACTCATTCTTGAGATATCGACGACGAAAATGGTACAAGAACGTACGGACGTACGAACGTACGCACGTACGAACGTACGAACGTACGTACACACACACACACATACATCTCTCTAAAAATGATTGATATAGCCTCTAGGGACCTTGAAACGTCGAGAAATGTCAAAAATTCCATTTTGACAAATCGGACCGATTACAATAACTCCCTATGGGAAGTTAATAAAGAATATATTTTTTTTAGATTGGTTGTATATTATCTCCTATGAAGCTTTCACAATTTTATAAGATATCTTAAAGTGTTAAGAATTATCATTTTTTATAAATAAAATAAAAACAAAAGTTAAAAGTTTATTAGTGTAAAAAATTTAAAAGTTCTTAAAAAGGTATTCCTACTCAGATTTTTTCTCATTAAAAAAAATTGTTTTGTAAAATTTTACAATATAATTTATTTTATATTATTATTATTATTATTATTATTATTACATCTCTTTGTGCAAAATTTCAACTAAATTCGTTGGCACATTAAAGAGATATACAAGAATATTCCAAAAATATGTGAAACAATTTTCTCAAAAAACATTAAAATTCTATTTCCGTCTTTGCAAAACAACAACTAAAAATTCAATTTTATTTTTTTTATTATTTTATTTAATTAGGACAGAGACAAAGCTTAATCAAAATAGTTTAAGTCGTTTTCGAGAAAGTAAAAAACATGAAATCGTTGTACCTTGTTGTACCCCTTCTCGATGTGATAAAGAAAAAAATCGAAGTATTCCTTCTAAGAGAATGGCATACAAATAATCCCCACAAAAATTGAAGCAAATCGGTCCACCTTATTGGATCTTTCTTCATGAACATTGAACATATAGACGCACAGACTACATGGACAATTTGAAGAAGACCAATTTTTCGGACTTCTTTATCATCAGAATGTTAAGTTTGATTGAGCAATTAAAAATATCAAAACCGGAAAAGCAGTTATTTTTGTTCCAAGAAAATCACTACAAACAGCAAATGGTCACCCTAAAAAAGCTGCACTTCATCGACCAGTTTGTTGATGGCGATGATCAGTGTGCAGCGATCACCCTTTTTGTTCGTTCAGGTGCGACGACCGACTTATAAACCAGTTTTCTTTTATTCGTGAAAATAATTAAATGTTCACATGCATGCTTTACTTATGTACATGCTCGTATATTAATCTCTAACTCGATCTCACCTTTCTACATGACTTAAATTTAATGGTACAGGTATTTCAATATATAGGGGTCATTGGGGAATCAATGTCAATAACTTGACATTGTGGTAAGATTGCAATGATGAAAAATATAATGCAACATAATTATTTTGCGAGATCAACATTTTCTATCACGTTTTTAATGTATTGAATTTATTCATGAGAAACGGAGTACGCTGCGTTCTATTAATTTAGAGATATAAAATTGACAACACGATATTCTAATGATCGATTTATTACAATAGCAAAATGTGTAATAAAGTGTTGTTCAATGAGATAGATTTATTAAACTTAGTTAGATTCGCAGTTGTTAAGATCGATGAATAGCTGCATAATGTTAACCTCTCTTATCAGATACGGATTGGATTTATTACTACATGTGCCTTCACTCAAGTCCCATTTTTACTAGCCATAAAGGTATGTAAGGCAAGTTTTGCGTTAATAAAAGAATAAAAGAAATCTGAAAAAAGTAGAACTCGAGATTTTAGTAAAAGGGATTAATTCTCAAAACGACATGTAGCTCACATAACATAAGGTTATGGTCATACAACAGTGCTGTCAGTATAACTGTAAGCCAAGTTAATTTGTTGAATATTTAACACAAGTTAGTTTTATGTTCCTTGACAAAAATTCTTAAGTTTCTTGACATCTACGTATATTTAGGATAAGAAATTAAAAGTTATATTAAGAGCAACCCAACTTTTAAATATTTACATAATTCATTTATATATTTAGTAATCTAAATTTCAAAGTTCTTAAACAGTTTAAAAAAAATTCGTTGCCCTTTCTAAAGGTCAATAAACAAAAGTCATTTTTTTTCTATGACCTTGTAAAATGCCGGAACGTAAAATATTTTCGGATTTATTTTGTAAGAAGAAGAATATTTAAGTAAAATTTCTTGTTATTTTCTTCTTCATTTTATGAATATCCACGTGTATGCTTATCATTAAACTGCAGGTGGGTGCGATGTAGGCGATTTTGTATATAGCCACCAAGTTATGAAAGCAAATGAGTAGGCATACATATCTACTTCCACCAAAAAAAAAAATAAACAAAAAGATTTAATATTTATCTCACACTTCCTACACAAAAGACAAAAGCACTAGATGAACGATGAACTCTCAGAGTTCAAGATAAGGACACACACTCTTGTTTTGAATGAAAAAAGTTTTTTTTTTATTTTTTTTTAAACAAGCGAACATCATCTACATACCTCCCACACTTGGACCGCATATATTTTGTAAATTTTAAAATTTAATATTTGAATTTTTGAAATCAGAAAAACATGTGTAGCTACGTAGAAACATTATAATTGATTTCCTTATATGAAAATTAAAAATAGATTTAAATTTATTGATGGCTTGATTGGGTCGTACGAACTAGTTCTTGGATGAATACTGATGATAGAGACTCCATAATTTTAAATAAGGCTTTGGAATAATAATTATATTAAAATTTTATCCGAACATTCGCAAATAAATTATTTAAAATTGTCTTACAAACCGAAAACTCATTTTTTTTTTCCTTAAATTTAATTCTTGAATTTGTTTGCATAAATTCGTATTTTCTCTAGAAATGAATTTTATTCATTTTTCATTAATTGCATCTATGTACGTTTTTTACTTGCGATATAGGTACTATAGGGCAAGTTCTGCATTTGGAAAAAAAATCGAACTCGAGATTTTGATCAAAGTTGACATTACGATGATAGCGAAGACGAAAAAAGTGGGTCTGACAATTCCGTCTGTCTGTCTGTATGTCTGTATGTCTGTACCTCGAACTACAGCCTAAACTACCGGAGGTATTTTCTTCAAACTCGGTAGTTAAGGGTCTTCGGTGATTCCCTAGAGGAAAAATTGAAATTTTTTTTTAGCTCCAAAACTAACGGTACCCCCCATACACCCGTAATGCAAAATCTTATTTATCTCGAAAACGGCTCTAACGATTTTGACAAAAAAATTAAGTGTGATATTATGGACATGGACATGGGGAAATGTTATTAGGGGTACCTGTCATAGAACCGTTTTTTTGATTTTAGAATTTCTCACCAACGGCTATAACGATTTTAACAAAAAATTTTATGCAGGAGCTGCTTTGCATTTGAAAAACTATAAACTAAATTTTTTTTCGTAGAAATAGTTTTTAAATTTTTAAAAAAAATAATACATTTCTTTTTTGAAAATTCAATATCTTGAAAACCGATACACAATGAAATTTTTAAAATACGTTTTAAAATGTATTTTATTAAATAGTAACGATTTGCATATCAATTTTTTTTATAAAAATTTTTAGGAAAATTTAGTACCTACACAAAAAACATGTTTTAGTGTGTCTTTATGTCTGTACCTCTCACTACAGGCTAAACCACTGGACCTATTTCTTTCAATCTCGGTAGATAAGGGTCTTCGGTGATTCTTTAGAGGAAAAATTGAAATTTTTATTTAGCTCCAAAACTAACGGTACCCCCCATACACCCGTAATGCAAAAACTTAATTATCTCGAAAACGGCTCTAACGATTTTGATAAAAAAAAATTAGGTGTGATATTATGAACATCGGCTACATTTTGGTCAAAAAAAAATTTGGGGCAAAATATTATTAGGGGTACCTGCCATAGACCCGCTTTTTTTTATTTTGGACTTTCTCATTAACGGCTCTAAGGATTTTAACCCAAAATTTTCAGCAGGAGTCCCCTTAAGTTTAAAATAATAAAAATATTCGAAAAAATATTTGTTGGGATTTTTTGAATTTTTTTTTTCTTAAATCAATATCTTCAAAACCTATGAACGATTATTTCCTAAAATCAATATTATTTAATACTTAAAATTCGCATCTCACATTTTTTTCTTGAAAAATTTTAGAGAAATTTAATAATAAAACGATTTTTTAAAGTTTATTTGGATAAATTCATACTTTTCCGCAAACCAGACGGCAATTTAATGCATTTGAACATTATTATCTCATTAAATACATGTTTTATATTTATAAAATGTACCTTAAATTTCAAAGTACTTTTACATAAGAGCAAGTTCGTGCGATCCAGTCGTGCATTTTATTTTTTTAATTTCAAGTAAATCCAGAAAAGAAAAACTGAAATAAGGACCCGAATTGGAATATATGAAATAAGCCCCCAAAGTTAAAATAATTTAAGTTTAAAAATTTCATTATTTTTGTGGACTTATTCATTTTTTTGTGGGGCCTGATTTCGCGAAACCGATCTAGTCGTGCATTTTATTTCATTGCCACGGGCGATCAGTTGCAAGTGCAACCTATTGGGATTTGAAAAAGGTTAAATGGAAGAGTACTGCATTTTTTTCGAATGATTTATTCATGCTTAGATTGGTTGAGAATTTTTTTAATGCAATGAATAGTCGATCGGTTTTACGATCATAATCTACGAGCACAACTTTTCTATGAGCCAAGCATTAGACAACAAGGTTGAGTACTTCTTCCAAAACGACGCACGATGGCATTGCCGTCACCATCAACGGAGGGTGCTACCGATCGATGATCTTAATTGGATGATATGCATTTATGATAATAAGCAATAAGTCTGCGTGCCACACAGCTGATGGCAAAATGGACATTCTGCACGATCGATTGGAAGGCATCGATATCGTGATAGAAAAAGTAGTAGAAAATTGAATTATATTTAAAATATTATTGGTATCCTTGTTGCATCGCGATATTGGTGCATTTCTGCAATACGAGTAGTTATGGTCTAGGAAAATTTTCACTAAAATGGAAACGTATGCGAAGCACTCTACTTGGAAAAAGTAAATTTATTTGCTCGAGTGGATAAGCACAATTAATATGATTATTTACAATATCATTGATAAACATTATTGAAAAATAACTTCTTCTAGTTTCAAGCGTTTGCATATGAAAAAGCAGTCACCTAACCAAATGTGAAGATTTTTGAATATTCCATTTCAATTTCTAAGAAGCAATCTTTGTGAAGCCCTTTTGAAACCGTTCTAATCTTAAAGAATAAGAACTATAAGATGGATTCCATACAACAGTACAATATTCAAGATTTGATCGAATAAAAACTATAATAGAGGAATTGGTATATGGATCTGAGAATTCTTTTGAGTTGCTCATAATGAAACCTAGCTTCTGATTTGATTAATAATATAATTAATATGGTAACTAAACGAAAGTCTATGATCGAAATCAACACCTAAGTCTTTCTTATGGCTTACTTTTACAAGAGGAATATCATTTAAAGCATAATTAAAACTTATTGGAAACTTTCTCCTATAACACGACAAAGATTCACATTTAAAGACATTAAGATAAAGAGCATTATTATCACACATATGGATAAGCTAACAAGGTCTTTCTGTAACATATGTCAATATCAGTCTAAAATTTACTTTCAAAACCTTTATAAATTAAATCACTTAAAAAGTAAAACCATGTTGAAATTCAGATACAATGTTTTTGGCTGAAAAATACAGTTTATCTGCAACAATTTTTTTTTTAATTTTAGGAATGACTGATAATTTTGTAAATAGGTAGGTACATAGTTATTAACATTATGTCTAGAACCAGATTTATAAATTGAAGAAATTAAGGAAACTTTCCACTCATCAATAAATAATAATCTAATCTTAAAATTAATCAGAGTGGCAGCGAAAGTGATAATGCAAAAATTGTTTTAAAACTTTAGGGGATATACTGTCAGGTCCAGCACTTTTGTTTTAATCAAGCTTTGTAAGTGCTTCATATACGAGTAGATACATCATTAGAGCTACATAAGAAACAATCCTCCAAAATCAACTTCCTTTGAGAAAGAAATTTCGGGAAGCACCATAATGGATTTAACAAATTAGATATGGCAGACAGACATAACACTAGAGATCAGAAAGTTCCATGCAGCTTGGCACTCCTGACGAAAATTTTTGAGCTCACTTTATATATTTCAAAAGTTTCATGATACTTATTTAAACAAATACTTCTATTTTGGAGTATTATTTGGATGTCTGGAGGCTTAAGGCTGAAACTAAAACGTCCGGGACCCATATATCAAAGGGCACGGTAGTGCCCAGCCAAGTCCTGGCTTTTTTTACAGGAACAAACTCAGGCGCTTTTTGACCCCTCCCTATCTTCAGTACCAATGAAGTCAAAAATCACAAAAACCGTAACTGACTGACTGACAGATCATCAAAATTATGGAGCACTTCCCGACATCGTAGGATCTTGTAATTTTGCACAACGGTAGGTCTTGTCATGCAAGTAGAGGAAAAAATCAAAATTTGAAGTTTACCATTCAGAGGGCGTGGTATCCGCCCACCTTCTCCGTATTGGTGTTGGTTGAGTGGAGCACTTCCGACTGCTTTAAAACGATGAAATTTGGTGAACCGGTAGGGCTTAAGTTGCATATAAAGGACCAACAATAAACACTTAGGTTTTCCATTCAGGGGGCGTGGTATCCGCCCACTTTCTCCAAATTGGTGTTGGTTGAATGGAGCACTTCCGACTGCTGTAAAACGATGAAATTTAGTAAAGTGGCAGGGCTTAAACTGCATACTAAGAAAAAAATATAAAATTTGAGATTTTCCATTCAGGGGCGTGGTATCCGCCCACTTCCTCAGAACTGATGTAAATTATATATGGCACACTTCCGATTGCAATAGAACAATGAAATTTGGTAGAACGGTAGGACTCAAATTGCATTTAAAGGACCAAAAATTAAAATTGAGGTTTTCCATTCAGGGAGCGTGGTATCCGCCCACTTTCTGAGAAAATGTTTAATTTATATGGAGCACTTCCGGTCAGCCATCAGACGAATAGGGGGAACAACATGTAGCATACGAAAACATGCACGTGCCGTAACTATTCGGGACTGGTGGAAGTGTGATCATAGCCTCTTCGCGGCGGCCGCTAGAAACAAGCCTTTTAAAAAAGGTTTGGCTAATATGATCAGGCTGGTTCCTCAGGTTGGCGACAGGTTAATTCCCTGTCCCGTAAAACTTAATGAATTTCGAGAACGACAACAAGCCTCGGAAACGGACTGATTTCACGACGACAACCTACGCAAAGAAAAAGGAAAAACGATTTACGAATTTTCTTATGGAACGTACGATCGCTCTATAGAGCTCGAGCTGCTCAGCAGCTAGCCGATGCCCTGTCAAAATATAAAGCTGACATAACAGCTCTTCAAGAAATCAGATGGACAGGGAATGGTGTTTTACAGAAGAAAGAATATGACATATACTACAGCTGTCATACAAAACACCATGTGCTCGGGGTAGGCTTCCTAGTCAGCGAAAAAATGAAGTCTACTATCATCGGCTTTAACGCTATAAGCGAAAGGCTATGCACCCTTCGCGTGCGAGGCAAATTTACGAACATCAGCCTCATTAACGTTCACGGACCTACGGAGGAGTCCTCAGACGAAGAAAAAGAGACTTACTACGAACAAGTCGAGAGGGCCCTCAATGCCTGTCCAAGGTATGATGTTAAAATCATCCTTGGGGATTTGAACGCAAAAATAGGTCGGGAGCCGGTATTCAGGCATTACGCAGGCACCCATAGTTTGCATGAGAACACTAATGACAATGGACTTCGAGTCTTAGAATTGGCAGCATCGAAAAACATGGTCGTTGCGAGTACCAGGTTCCCGCGTAAAGATATCTACAAAGCCACCTGGGTATCACCTGATGGAGTCACTCGTAACCAAATAGACCACGTGTTGATAGACCGTCGCCACTACTCGAACTTGATGACGGTACGAACGTACCGAGGTGCCAATATCGACTCGGATCACTATCTTGTTGGTATGGTTTTCCGAGGGCGGATTGCCTTGCGAAGACGCATTGCATCCGCCGATCAGGTTCGAATCAACACGGCTGCCCTGCGCAATGAAAACACCAGTAACACCTTTGGTAATGCGTTAGGACTCGCCCTAGAAACACCTGACTTAGGGAGAGTAAGTCCTGGAGCCAGTATGCTGGGCGTAAATGAAAAGTGGACACGTCTTAAAAATACTGTCATTAGTACTGCCAACTCCATCTTAGGCAGCAGTCGTAAAAATCGGAACGACTGGTTTGATGATGAATGCAAGCTAGCGACTGAACGTAAGAATGTTGCGTACCGAGCAATGCAGCAATCTCATAGAACGCGGGCACGCGAAGAGGAATATAAAGAGCTCAGAAGAACAGAAAAACGGCTTCACAGACAAAAGAAATCAGCCTGGGAGAAGAACCTAATCTGTGAAATAGAAAACAGCCGAGAGCGAGGTCCGCACCAGGCGCGGAAGTTCTACCAATCCGTCCGAAACATGACGCAGTACACACCACGCTGCACATACTGCAAGGACGGAGAGGGAAATCTGATCACCGATCCTGAAAGCATACTGGAGCGATGGGAAGTGTACTTTAATGAATTGCTAAATGGTCAGCTCACTGCAGAAGTGGAGGCTCCACTACTTCAAGAAGAATACCCTATGTTGCCGCCACCAAGCATAGAAGAGGTTGAGAAGGCTATAGGCCGGCTTAAACAGAACAAAGCCCCGGGAGTCGATGGCATACCAGCCGAATTATTCCATCACGGCGGGCCAGCCTTACGTCAAGCAATTCATGATATTATAGTACAGGTATGGGAGCAGGAAGAAATGCCAGAAGACTGGCGAAAAGGTTTAATATGCCCCATACATAAGAAGGGAGATGTCACAACGTGCAGCAATTATAGAGGTATCACGTTGTTGAGTACCGCCTATAAGATACTCTCCTCTATCCTACAAGACCGGATAACCCCATACGCTAAAACCGTCATCGGGCAATATCAGTGTGGTTTCATTCCAGGCAAATCAACAACTGATCAGATCTTTACCCTTAGGCAGGCGATGGAAAAATGTCTAGAATTTAACATCCCAACATACCATCTGTTTATAGACTTTAAGGCCGCCTATGATAGCATAGCCAGGGTAGAACTTTACAAAGCCATGAGAGAATTCGGCATCCCAAATAAATTGACACGACTATGTAGGTTGACCATGACCAACGTAACAAGCCAAGTAAAAATAGCCGGATTGCTATCCAGACCAATCAACATCTTTAATGGACTCCGACAAGGGGACGGTTTGGCCTGCCTCCTCTTCAACCTGGCGTTGGAGAAAGCAATCCGTGACTCTGGCACGGCAACAAGAGGGACCATCGTCAACAGGTCCAGCCAGTTACTGGCTTACGCAGACGACATTGACATCATCGGAAGAACCGAACAAGCTGTACACGATTCCTTCATCCAGATCGAGCAGGCGGCACAAAATCTGGGGCTGCACATTAGTGAAGGTAAAACAAAGTACATGGTGGCGTCGAATGCGAGAGGAACAGTTGGTCAAACAATCAAGGTAGCGGAGCACGAATTTGAAGTGGTGCAATCCTTTAAATACCTTGGGTCAATAGTAGCAGCCGATAACAACATAGAAGAAGAAATACGCGGGCGGCTTCTCAAATCCAACAGAGCCTACTATAGTCTGTCAAAGCTCTTCAAATCCAGAAATCTCACCATAACTTCAAAACTGCTGCTGTACAGGACCATGGTCCTGCCAGTACTCACATATGGATCCGAGACTTGGGTGCTTAGCAAAAGGCACTCCGACCTCTTAGCTGCGTTCGAGAGAAAAGTCTTAAGGAGAATTGTTGGCCCCATATGTGAGGAAGGACGATTCCGGAGACGGTACAATCATGAATTGTACGCAATCTACCTAGAAGCAGATATTGTGACAAAAATTAAGCTCGGTAGACTCCGGTGGGCAGGGCACCTAGCTCGCATGAGCGAAGAGGAACCTGCTCGGAAAGTTCTTTGTGGTACATTCTATGGTAGACGACAGCGTGGTAGACCATGCTTGCGCTGGAGAGATGGCGTAGACCAGGACGCCCGAAGCCTTGGGGTGCGCAACTGGATGGCGTCGGCTAGAGACCGGGATAGGTGGAGAGACTTGTTGAAAGAGGCCAGGACCGGAACCCGGTTGTCGAGCCGATGATGATGATGATGATGATGATGACTTCCGATTGTTGTAGAATGGTGAAATTTGGTAAAGCGGTAAAGTTTAATGTACATTCAAAGCGAAAAATAGAAAATCTAAGATTTTTCATTCGAAGTGTCTTTTTATTGTCATTTTGAAACTATACATGCATTTTGAAAATTCATGACTTTTCTTAGAACTAGAGTGCTCGATTTGGTACTCTATGTTATTTTAACACGAATGAAAAAAGAAAACATTTGCATACCTGAAAAAATTATGAGTTTACATAAAAAAAACTCTTAACTGTGATGTGAATGTGAACTATAATTAAACCACTAATTAGACTATTAATTGGTGAGCTACCGTCATCCGTCATTGCTTTTTTATGACTTTGAGCGGATGTAGGTACTAGTATTTATAATTAAGGTAGCTATGTTAATGTTAGGTATCTTGCCAGGACAAGAAAAAACAATTGAAGCGCAATTCAAAACAACCAATAACTAAAAGAAAATATACAAAACGAAATCGGAAGCTATAAACTAAAACTACTTAAGTTGATTTTAGTAGGTAGAAAGAGTCCACACTTCTATCTTTCCGAATCTTTCGAGATTTTGACATGGCAAAATATTAAAATCTTTGCAAAAAGGAGTGAGATCAGACCAAAAACCTTTGTGTAACGAGTCAGCCGTGAAAAGTACTGAGATCTAAAAGTACGCCAAGCTCTTACTGCATGAAGGTTTAATACCGAATATTTAAAGTAGAATAATATTGAAACAGCTACAATGTAATAGAGAAATTTTATTATTTAATGATTACTGACACAAATTTGATTGGCTTACTTGGCAAGTTTTTTTGTATGCCCAATTCGAAAGGTTTTAAAAACTTGACAAGTGAACCCATCAAGTTTTAGTCAGTAATCATTAAATAATAAAATTTCTCTATTATATTGTAGCTGTTTCAATATTAATCTAGTTTAAATATTCGGTATTAAACCTTCTGAAGTAAGAACTTGGCGTGCTTTTAGATCTCAGTACTTTTCACGGCTGACTTGTTACACAATGGTTTTTGTATAGAAGAACTTGGCTCTTCTTTTAACATTTACGATTTTGGTCTGATTTGTAATCAGAATTATTCTGATTTTTTTGTATACCACAAGTTTGGTTATACGATACCTCGAACATTAAAAGTTGGTGGGCTTTTGGCAAGGGGAAAGCAGAAAATATACACATTCATCTATACGAATTTTGGTTATACCTCAACTCCCAAATTTTTCTTCCGGCTAATATTTTTTGTGATGATGATTTGGTCTAATATTTTTTGTGATGCAGTCAACACATAAATTTTCTCATTCACAAAAAATATAAAAAAAAATACCAGCTCGCAGTCGGTAGGATTCGAACCTACGCTCCCAGAGGGAATCTGATTTCTAGTCAGACGCCTTAACCGCTCGGCCACGACTGCTTACAAAACATTATACATCAAAGAAGTCTTTTATTTAAATGTCGAAAAATTTAACTGAAAAATGATTTCATTCCCAAAGGATTCGTTTCTCAGGCAGTCTCATAACACCCAACCTCAATTTTTCACACCATGTTTTTGTTTTTGGGCCTAAACTCCAAATTTATTTTATATTGGACATTTGATGAGGACATTTGTAATTTTGTGATGCAATTATTATTTTATAATTATGTATTGTGCATTAAGAGGCAGGCATTTATTATTAATTCCATTTCTGTTTCTGTCCACAACACACATGAATGGTCACTAGAACTTCCCTCTCCACGAGCTATAGCGCCGCGAAATTTGTATTATTTATTCGAAATAACTGATCTGCATTCTGAATAAAAATCAGACATTATGTACAAATTTGTATACCTACGCTCTTAACTAAGTATATCACGTTGCAAGTTTAGAAAAAACTAGCTTATGTACCTACATGTAGAATTTATTTAAGTAGATACATATAAATACATATGTATATAGGTACAGGTAAGTCTAGGTAGGTTACATACATACCTTTTTATTTTTATTTTGTTTAACTCCTAATTAAGTTAGACATACAGTGTTAAAAAATCACGCAATTTCTTTTTTTAATTTGTCTGGTTTTGTTCAGTCAAATAATTTGAACACAATAACATACATATTCAATTCCATGCAGTCATCAACCAAATATTTACAAACAATATTTAATTGCGATTAATGAATGGTGTTTCTCTGTTTTTTCAATGTCACGTGTTTTTCAATGCCAATTCTAGAACTTATTCACTTTTGTAGGTAATTTAAATATTTTTCAAAAACTGAATTTGCACGTAAATAAAGTATACTCGTATATATGAAAAAAAAAGAATATTTACATCTAAATTCCTCTCTTTAAGATGTTTCGGTATATTTCTAACGGACAACGACACGACAGTAATGTTATTTATGATTATGATGAAATTCAAGTACAAAATATGCAATATGCGTTCTTGTAATACTCGGAATTCTATTTTGTTCTAACTATATGCTCTGCCGATGCCTATACGAATGAAGTCCTCATTTTGCCTCGAATAGTTCAGTCCAGTTATGCATTTTCCTCCCTCTGTAGTTGTCCTTCGGTATATAAAAAAAAAAAAGCAACAACTTATTTGTTTGGGAAATTTAAATTGAAATTGTAATAAAAGTAATCCCAAATATAAATGGTTGATGAACTAGATTTTAAAATACTAGTAAATTAAGCTAAAGCATTTGTAGGGTTTGTTATTTGGTTGGTTGATGTCTAGAATAACTATTATTATGGGCTTAAAATATATGAAAAATCTATAGATGTCGTCATAATCGAATAGAAGATAAATGACTAACACTCATGTTCATAAAATTAGAGACACTTTGTTTCATTAATTTAGCAAAACCAGTAAGTGTATTCATGCAAACAGTGGACTTTAAATAAACTTACAGCACATAAAGACCGCAAAATATATTATTCTAGTAGAATTTGGTTAAAATTTTGCACCATAAAATATAATGCCGTTATAATGCGAACGTTAGAAGAAGAACGAAAAAATGAAAAGAGATAAGGTTTTGAGAGAACGAATGATACTACCTACATTACAAAAATTTGAGAAACCTTAGAGCCCATTTCACGTGATTGTTTTTTCGGTAATATGTTTTTTTTTTTTAATCTTTAAATCTATCAGTTAAGTAATTAAAAGATTTAACACTCAACCATGTTTTGGTAAAATTAAAAGAAACGGACACCCAAAATCATAAAAACCTTTATAACTCTAAAACAAAGGGAGGAATAAATGGCTTTGCCGATTAGTTGAAAAAAAGTTTTTATCGAATCAAGCTAAAATCATACAGTTTTTATTTCGCTTCTTTAGGCAGGAGGAACAACTTATCAAAAAAAATACTGAAAATAGGAAAACAACTGCAAAGCATACAATATCAAAAGATAGGTTAGGTTGAAGTGGCTGACAGCGTCACAGATTACACACTTTGACTAGAGTTGATCTATTGTAATACCACATGATTTTCTATCTATTCGTTCAACGATTTGGAGAGATGGAAACGTTATATGTCTATTTTTGTTGAACGTAAATATTTCCACTTTTAGTACGTTTTGCTAATTTTGTTCTTCTTAGAACTTTTTGCCCTTTTACGAAATTTTGTTCTTTTTCGAACTTAAATTTAGCACTTTTATTCACTTTGGCTCTTTTTTTTATCTCTGCGACAGTTTAGTCTTTTATCTCGCAATGAGTAAAAAAACTTGATTTTTTTAATTTAATTTGCTGTGGTAACAAGGAAAAACGACATAAGTCAGTTTTTGCTACTTTTCAGGAGAGCGATTTGAATGTTTAGTTTGCAATATAAATCAAGTATAAGACTTTTCTTTTTTCTGTAATTCCTTAACCGTTTGAGATAAAAATACGAAAAAAGATATGACAGACAGAATGGCTTATTGCGCATCGGATGGAACCAAAAACGTATTTTCGACATAAGTCGACTTATGCTGTTATTCCTTGTTCCCATAGTTATATTCGCTTTATTTTATTTTAATTTAACATTATTTAATGATTTTAGTATAGGGGAGAAGGAGGTGTATCCATTTATCCTGTTGCTTTAAGGAAGAATTTTTAAAAAAATAATTTTCAAAACTCGAATTATTTAAATACAATACAAAATATAATACTGCAATGGTCTACAAATAATAATTTTGTATGTTTATTGCCTTAACTCAGAAGATCACTCATGTATTGATTAATTTGTTTGGGGTCAAAACTTAAAAAAAAACTGGTTTGTTTTGAAACTCTTTCAGACTCTTACTTTGTGAAAACTTATCTAAGATTTTATACCCAAGCAAGTTTTTTTTTTTAAACTTAAAAGGCTTTCAGAAAAAAAAAAAAACAAATCGGAAACCCAATCTGTTTTGATTAAAAAAAAATATCCGTATTAACGTATAACCTATCCTAATTAACTTCAACGACTTAATAAATTAAGGAATGAATTTCCAGTTTCAATAAATATTTTCCCATTTTTAGTCTTATTAACAAAAGAAATCTTCTCCCACCTTAGAGGTTGTTTCATACGATGCTTGTCTTCTAAGATTTAAGGTTTTTTATATAGAACCATTTCTTTATCTTGAATTTTCTCGAGAACAGTTAAGAAGATTTCAATTAAATATTATATGCATCAGGTGATTATAAATTTGAATATTAAAAACATAATTTTTTAAATTTAAAAACAAACTTTTTTTTAATTATAAGAAGAAGCTTGGTGGTACTTGGCGATTTCTGAATACTGTCTAGCCGATTCTTTAGAAAAAAAAATATCTCAGGACCGAAAATGACGGCATCTTGAGTAGAGTCATTAGGGCAAATAATATTGGTTGTCCAAAAATTTTTATTTGTTTGAAACTACGAGTATTAAGCAATTTCAATGATATTGAATTTAAAATCAAGAAAATTGAAAAATTCTTTTTTTATGGTTACTTTTTTGTAAAAGTTAGTTTTAAAGTATTTATTTACTATAATACTGAAAATTGGAATGGCAAATTTCTTTGTAAATACAAACTACTGAATTAGATATGTAAATACATTTTAAGACCGAATTTCAGGCTTACATGTTTTTAAAATTATATATTTCAAAATATTTAAAGATTTAAGTTACAAGAGCAAGTACGTGTGACTTTTCGTGGATTTCATCATGAGCTCATTAGAAATTTGAATAAAACGCGCCATACGTTACACATTTTATTTGTCCTTTAATTTGTAAGTATGAGTACATAAGACATAGTGATTAAAAGTGTATATGAAGGTAAATTAAAAATGCAATAAATGATACATTTGTGGCCTTATTATGTTATATGCGATATTAAATCTAGGCATACAAAGGGACGTGTAATGAACAAAGGCACCTAGGTATGTACGTAACAAACATTCATGAGAATTTTCGAAGAAGGAACCTCAATATATAATTTGTTTTTTTTTCCCTGCACTAGATTCCGTACTGTGTTTTGTCTTGTTAACGAATATAAGTATCTTTGCATCTTACGATCGCATTCACATTAAGAAGAATACAAAAATAAGGGTGCATCCTCGGCCTAGGGCAACATGCATACTTGCATTTGGAGTTTAAGGGGAAGAACTGTAGACACATTAAAAAAATAACAGTATCTTATTAAAAACGAACATTTCTGATGCCATAAAGTGCACCCTAAAAAATTTTTAAAAATCCTATCTTTTATAATTTTTTTTATCAATTTTCAATCAAATTGTCATATTTCTAAATTTTCCAATTCACGTATCTAATAAAACTACTGAGTCACGAAATCAAAGGCAAAATATTTTGCAGGCCAAATAGCCGAGTATGAATAGGGCGTTCAACCCCTCTCTCGCTAGAATTATTTATTTTTACAAAAAATAAGGGAAAAAATAGTTTTTTTTTTAGCAAAAAAGGCACAAACGTAATGTTTGCAACTCTCTCCTTCAATTACTTACGGTTTTGTGATTTAGTTGAATACGAATCGATGGTTTAGTGACCCTTATATTATTGGGATTGATTTTTGTTGGTATCTTTTGTCCCAATTCCAATATAGGTGTACGCATCCTTTGAGAATTCCTTTGTATATACCTAATGTTATTGCATGATTTTGAGGGTTCTTGTATTATTTTAAGTGAAGGACGTGATCGCGTTTGGAATCTTAACCTAAAAAACAAACTCCAACGTTGAAACATAAAACTAAAGGTTTTCCAATTCGGGGTTGGTTCACTCGGTTCAAGCTGAGCAGTTATGTAGGTACATATGTAGCTTTAGCTAAGGTTCAGGTTAACAACAAATAATTGACTTACTCGCTTTAGCTTCCAGAATAAATTCCAAATATTTTCCGTATCAGGATCAGGAACTCCGTTATTATGTTAGGTTAAATTTTCCAATAACTTTAATTTTTCTTTAAAATTAAGTTCGTTGTTTCGTTTGGTGTTCCTGAACTCGCAATCGAATTTCTTTAAAAAAAAATACTAACACGCCGTCTCCACTAGCGATAAATCCATCGCAATCGCAATAGCCAAAGCAGAAAGCAGAGAGCAGAAGAACTGTCAGATTTTTGTGGCTGGGCATTTCATCGCATACTTTTTTAGTATAGTGAATAATTTTAATGGATATAATATATAAATGAGTTCTATGGACAATTTCAAATCAGATTTTTTTTAATTTTGTTAGAAAAACGTAAACCCCAAGCAAAAGCTTTCTTCGCACGCAAAACTCAAACTCAGTTAAATTAAATTTGGGTACGCCAGAACAATATGACAGTTCTCCTTGCGATAAAGCAAGCGATGAATGGTATGCGATGAGAGCATACTTTCTATCGCAAGCGATGAAAATATAGCTGCGATGGCGGTCTCTACTTGCGATAATGAACGCATGCTTTAAAGCATGCTCTGGATTCATCGCTAGTGGAGACCGCATGTAAGGGACACTATTAATATTTAATTTTTGACCTTAAAAACTTACAAATCAGGAATTACTTTCATAGATATAAATGAAATATGACCTGCAAGTTCAAGAAACTTCTCAAGAAAAAGCCTAGTAGGGTTCAATTTGGGCCATAAAAATTGTTTATCATCGTTCTGTAGTGCTTGCCTTTGACTGTGACCACGACACCAGCGTCGTTTTCCAAAAAGTACGGACCAATGGGGCCGTTGACCCAAAATACACACCAAACAGTAACTTGAGGATGCATTATCACTAGTGTAGGTTGTTGTCGTCCTGTATACGGATATTTTGCTTGTTAACACAGCCATTAATCCAAAAATGAGCCTCGCTAAAGATGTTGACATGGCTGTCAGCAGGAGAACCGACACACTTTACCATGAGTTGGTCCATTGTGATAATAAAGATGATGGTTTATTCGCCAAAATTGGCGTCCTGTTCCAAACGCTTCGAAGTCTAGTCCGCGAACAAACGGAATTGTCTATGGTCACGAACTTTGAGCTCCTGGGTTAGTTTGATCTTGTACGGGTGCAGAACAAAGTTCGGATACAAAATTCGCCAAGTTGAAGTCTGTGAAAGACTGATGAGTTCTTGTGCGCGGCGAGAAATCGCATGCCTCGTGTTCTTTCTCGGACCGTGGCGGTGTTCTCGGTCGATCTCGCGTTCCTTTGACCTACGAATGTTGGCTGATTGATTACCAATCCGGTCGTCTTAAATTTGGTCACCAAACTTTGAAGTCTACTGTGATGGGCCACCACGTCAACCGTAAAAAAGTCGGAACACACACAACTAAAGAACACTCAGAACACTCATTTTGATAATAAAGTTTTATCATTTACACGTGCTCTTCAATCGTGTAACTTGCCATGACGATTTGGGATCAGTAATTGAATAATAAAAAACAGATTTCACTAATGTCACCAAAACAAGATGACCGCCACAGACCAAAATCTACTCACGCCAATTAAAAAAAACTCCTTAGATGACAAATTTAAAACCAAAATTGATGAAGTATTTTTTTCAAAAATATTGAATTTAAAAAAAAATTAAACCAAAAAATATTTTTAGAAAGAACTTCTAAAACTTCAATAGTGTAGCAATGAAGGTTGGAAGTTCTGCATTAAATCATAAAAGTCAGTTCTATCGTTTATGTGAGAGATGCCTATTAATCAATTGTCAGTTTTTGCGAGCCTCAGTCTAAATGCGTTTCGCCCAGGCACGACATATAGAAATTCTGTAAATCGAAAAATATTTTTTTTAATTCTGTCAGGACTTAAACGGTTTATTTTTTATATATTTAAAAATGTTTATGCAATAAACGAAAATAATAAAATATTAAATTAAAAATAAATAAAATAAAGGACCAATTTCAACAAATAGGAAATAATGATTAAGAATTTAAATTTTATGGGATATAGTTAGCAGACGGCAAATGCTATGCTCAAACGATTTAATATATCATAAATATTGTATTCAATCTCTTAAAAATATGAACCAATAAATCTAAATCTAATCTAATCTAGTTAACATTAGATTTTTGTCAAACAGTTTTTGAGAATTTTAGAATGCAAATTCTTTAAATTTTATTACAAAAATATGTTGAACAGTTTTTGAGAACAAAATATTTTCTTTAAATTCGAAACAAAAATTTATTCCGGCTGTCGTTATTTTATTCGAAGTAAAATTAAAAACAAAAAGTTGACTGAATTAAAAAAAAACTTTGTCAACCTCTATATCATCGTAGTATATATTTCGGTCAGCACTTTAATTTAAATTTAAAAAAATAAAAACAAATGTTCAGCTATTTTTAATATTTTCTGAACTATTAGCGCTTTTTTTAACTATTTTAACTATATAAAGCCCTTAAAGAATGTAACCGCTAACATCTATACAATTTAATAAATTTTGTATAACTGCGTTTTTGATTTTTCAAAAAAAAAAAAACACAAAAATTTAATAGAATTTGAAAATTTTTTTTGAGGAAATTGACTTACAAAAAAATTTAAATTCAGTTCTGGAAATTCAGTATCTCGAAAATTTTTATCATATTTTGTTCTCACACGTATTTTATTAATAACCTTAAATTGGCATACAAAACTACAGCTGTGGACAACTAATTAGAAACACAAATTATATATACTCTGAGAACTGTTTCTTCGTTCAATTATTTATTAAATTATTTTTTTTTGGAAATAATATTTTAGGTTTTTCTTAATAACAACAAAATTTACAACAAAAAATTTTAAAAACATAATATTTTTCTTCATATAACAATTTTATCACATTAAGGACCCTTTTGTGGTGGACATCTAATCTGAAGCAAAATGAAAAATATTATCTTATCTTAATATTTCTTTATTTTAAGATATCATTACCAAAAAATTCTTTTAATATTTGGTTGCAAAGCCTCTTTGCTTTAGAACCTCTCGGCATCTTCGCTCCATGGATTCAATAAGTCGCCTGCAGCGCTCCACGGGTATAGGCTCCCAAGCGGCTTCAATGTTCGAATAAAGAACATCAAAGTTACTATTTTTTTTAGTCCAACAGCTTTTTTGACATCCGCCCAAAGATGATCAATTGGGTTAAGGTCTGCACTTGCCGATGCCCATTCAAGTACAGTGATAGAACTGTCCCTAAAAAATTGTTTTGTGATTCCAGCGGTGTGCTTGGGGTCATTGTCTTGCTGAAACTTCCAAATGACTGGCATATTTTCATCGGCCCAATCCACTAGTCGTTCCTTTAAAATGTCGACGTAATTTAAAGCTGTCAGCGTCCCATTAATTCTATGGATTGGTCCAACGCCATTCCAGGAAAAACAACCCCAAACGTTGATCGAGCCGCCTCCATGCTTGACCACTGGCAAAACGTATTTCGGATTGAAAGCGGTTCCCTTTGGCCGAGGAACATATCGGGCACCATCTTGTCCCATCCGATTTATCTTCGTTTCGTCACTCCACACAATGTTTTTCCATTCATTTGCTGTCCAATTGATGTGTGATCTTGCGAACTGAATCCTAAGTTTACGTTGCCTTATGGTGACTAGTGGCTTCTTCCGTGAAACGCCACCGTGCAACCCAGCCTCAACCAATCGTCTTCTAATGGTGCGAGCAGAGATCGGAGCTTCAGCTTCATTGGAAATCTGGCGTTGAATTTCAGTTGAACTTATTTGAGGGTCTCGTTTTGCCAGCCTACTAATTTTTCGATCAACCCGGTGGGAAGTCTTACGAGCTCTTTTTTTCCGCGGTACATTTTCAGTTGTGTCAAATGCCTGAAAATGCTTAATTGCACTGAAAACTTTCTTTACAGAGCAGTTTAGATGAGATGCAATCGCTCTATAGGAATATTTTAGCTTCCACAGCTCAACAATAGCTTTTTTGGAAGCGGGATCGCAGTTTTTAGACTTACCCATTATGAAAGCCTTTCAAATTAAAAAAAAATACTTAAAATATAATTGCAGCAACAACTTGGTTGTCTACTTACCGGTGCGAAGTTACAAAGTTATTTTCACTCTTACTTAATCAAATTTAAATAGACCGTTTCTAATTAGTTGACCAGCAACGACGAGTGCTTTTTTTGGTTTAACTTAATTTTGTTGCGTAATATGCAGTCAGAAGAGTGCAAATGATGTTATCTCTACAAATTAGCAGATAACATTTCTGATACACCGCTAAGGATACAGTTATTTTGATAGAACACAGTATTGTGAAGAAGTAAAGGAACGGAAGAACAATGTTTCTAATTAGTTGTCCACAGCGTATGTGCAAAATGATAGCAGTGTAAGTTGGTATAAATTATAATTTTTCATATTTTTAAAATGCTGCCACTTTCTTTTAACTTTTACTGTAGAGTGGTACTCATAGCAGTTAAGTTATACGTTTGAAGTCATAATTTAACGGTACATTATTTCTTCTCTTGTTAAATTTCACTTTGTCTGGTGCCTTTCAGTATTTTAGGCGACCAAAATAATAGCAGTGATTTGTTTTGTCAGGTTCTGTTTAAAAATTTGTATTTTATTTTCAATTTCGAATTAGATATAGGTAGATACCTAATAAAAAGTAAGTCCTACGCTTTTATTTATTATTTCCACTGAACAAGTTTTAAAACCGTTGAATTTATCCCTTTGAAGTGGGTCGTACTAAATCCTGTACACACAAAGATGCAAACCAATTCAAAACCTTATTATGCAAGGCAAAACCTATAAGGAAGTTCAGGACCTTGTCGAAAATGGTAAGAAGCGCTATAAAATTTGAAGAAAAAGCTGAAACACGCGAGCGTGTGAACAAATTCTAACTATTCTACTACATACGAACAACCATTTCTTTAAATCAATTTAAGGATTGAATTTCATTTGAACATTTCTCCAACTACATCCAGGTTCTAAAAGCTAATTTTTTTAATTCCAAGTTGCTTTAACATAACTTAAAGAACGTGCTATCCAGTCATGCCTTTAATTTAAGATGTAACTGTATACCTATAGCTAGATGCCTATCAACACACTTAATAATCGTAATTATTGTAAGAAGAATCCTCTTTCCATTTGTATATACAAAACATCGAACTCTTCCTTTACAAATTCTGGCACTCTGAAGTAGCTATGTATATACCTATGAACACACTTGTATCAATGTCAAAATCTCGCCTTTGAACAAATATTCCCATCATCCCTCCTAATTTATGCATACAGCTTCCCTTTTTATCCCATGAAATGATCAACAGAGTGCTAATGACCCTCAAGTGAACTTAATTCATGACCTTTGTTTAAAAAGAAAAACAATACAATAACAAAAAAAAACCACAAATCGGATATCCGATGTAAAGAAGAATTTACGCGCCACTTTACATTCTCAACTGTGTTTGTATCGCGAAAAAATATCTCAAGAGTTCATCCAAGGCGACCGACGTATACTTAGGTACTCGTAAAAATAAAATAAATGGCAAAAACACTTTATTTACAAGTACAGACATATAGTAGAAACCCTCTTACCAGGACTATAAAGGAATGTCCTTTATATACTTTTGAAATCTATTCTTATTCAAATTAATGTCTGCCAAGGAAATAACACACATTTTTGTATCAACCGAGCAAACTAACAAAAAACTCAGTCTTTCCAAAAAATCAAGCCAGCTGATAAAACTTCTTGCGTACACGATCTAAAAACCCTTCACACGAGTAACAATAGAGTCCTTGCAAACAACTAAAAAAAAGGGGAAACGAACAAGCGCGAAATTTAAAACCCTTCATGTTTGATAGTCGTAAGCGACACAAGGGGATGGATGCTAAAGGTGCGTTATCCGTTTGCAGGATCCATCAGAGTATCCTTAAAAAAAGGTTTTAACAAAAAATAAAAAAAAACGCCTATGGGTGTAAGTATACAACAATGTTTTAGAAGTAAATACCTACGTTAAAAATCCTCTATCCCAAAATTATCCAGCCGAATTTCTAGATTACATAAAATTGAAGATGACGCAATGATTACT
Source organism: Chrysotoxum bicinctum (assembly GCA_911387755.1). Lineage (NCBI taxonomy): Eukaryota > Metazoa > Arthropoda > Insecta > Diptera > Syrphidae > Chrysotoxum > Chrysotoxum bicinctum. The sequence goes on from OU426990.1 coordinate 30,674,257, forward strand.
ATGATGATGACGATGCAAAAATTTTACGTTTGCTTTGAACACATAAAAAGGAAGTCTACCTATTTTTAACGAAGGGGTGCATCCTGCGCGTGAACCTTTGGATTAAGAAGGACCTTAAAAAATAAAATCATTCACAGCAGAAAACAAAAAAAAATCGGGGAAAGGTCTTTTTGATAATATTCCCTCTAAAGGGTACACAACTATCCATCTCACACATCATGACGAAGCATAGTTTCTCATATATGTACGTATAACATACATGTGTGTGTATATGATTGTGGATTTTTGAAAGGATGCTTACTTTAAAAAATAGGGTTGCAGAGACAAGTCACTACCTAATTGTAAAAAAAGAGCTCAGAAGTAAAAAAAAAATACTCGAATGTGTTGAATATTGTACACCGGTCCATTTTGACAGCAACCCGTTTCTACCACTTTAACATTGTACCTAAGCTAACTGTGTGTTGTATCCTGTTCCGATGAAAGGGATGCTTTTTCAGGATTTCAGTTGAACAGTGTACCCCTTAAAAATCGGATCTAGAAAATAAATTTAACACACAGTCCAAAAGCTATTTTGTTCGAATTTTCAATGCGTGCGCACGATGTGGCGGATTCATTTTAAAATGTTGTCAAAAATTATTTTAAAACGCGAGTAGGTGGCCCCCGCCTGGCTGGCTGGTTCGCCACCTCACCACCACCCTCTTAAAAAGCCCCATCAAGATAAACGTACTGTGTGATGCTATTGAAACTTGAAAGTTTCATTACAAAACCAAATACGGATTTTGCGCATTTTTAAATTTTAAAATTTTGTAAACTACACGAGAATCTTCATTTTTCATTTTTCATTTTGTTTAACCTAAAAAGTTTAAATTGTTTAAATTTCAATTGAATGTTGAAATGACATTAGTGTGATCTGTCAAATAATTCTTGTTATTAAAATAATTCTTTGATAAACCGGAAGTGATGGCCAAATCTTGGATAATTCAGCCAATATTAAAATTAATCAAATGTGAAAGTTCAAAAAGGGAGGCAATGAGGATGATGGGTAGGTATAAAAAATGTGAAATGAGTAATTTAAATGTCAAAAATTCTTTTAAATGTCAAATCTAAAGATAGAATTGTTGCGGTGTTATCTTTCTCAATAGCGGTTAGTTTTTTTAATCGATTTAGTATAGTTTAAGCTATAGCGCGTAATATAAATTAATTTAAGAAAATTCTATACACGTACCTACCTAAAGCCATTTTAAAAATCGAGTGTATACACATAGCTATGTGAAAGTTACATTTGCATTCGAATCGTGGTTGCACAACAGCGGCCATTTTTTATTTGCGTGTGATTTTGGCATGTCGTGGCTTTTTGCTGCTAACTATAATTTATTTTCCTATAATTAAACTAACTTAAGTTAAAATATTCGCGCTATAGTTATAGATAAACATTCATCTAAGACAAACAACAAAATATGTTGGTGTATTCATCAAAATATTGAGTGTTTTTTGTTTGCAAGTTACACGTAGCAATTTGCATATCCACAAAATACGACAAACAAAAAAGTGCATTCATACAAGATGTCTTCATCAGTATCCACCGATAGAACTCTCAAAGTTGGACAAACTGTCCAGATTCTTGGAAGGAATACCAAAGGACGAGTTGCTTATGTTGGGGTAACGAATTTTGCAGCAGGAAAATGGGTGGGCGTTATACTGGACGAACCAAAGGGAAAAAACAATGGCACCATTAAGGGGTATTGCTATTTCAAGTGCTCCGATAATCATGGTGTTTTTGTGCGTCCGAGTCAATTGATTCCAACTACGGATGTTGTTGCTCCTGTTGCAAGTAGTGATTTTGGACGTGTTCCAGTTGCGCCAAAGACCACCAAGCTAAATCGTACTAAAAGTTTTCTTTCTTCTAGCAGTCAAAGTTTGTTGAGCTCACCAACGCATTCGGAACATCTTCGCAGTAAGACTACCGTTAGTCCATCGGAGTCGTTTGGTTTTGTAGAGACGGGGTTTTTAGAGATTCTTCGCCCGCAGTTTACACCAGGACAGCCGATGAGATCCCCATCGTTTTCTATGATAAACAATGAGGAGCAGAAAATTGTCGATGATTTGAAGGTTGAGGTGAGGGATCTTTCACAGGAACTCGAACTAGTAAAACGTCAGAGGCAGGATGAGAAGCGGAAATTACAGGAATGTGACAAGCTTAAGATCCAATGTGAGCAGTTGCTTGAATTTAAGATTAAAATAATGGAGTCCCATGCGAGTCTGCAGCGCGAGCTACAAAGAGTTCGGCAAGAAGCAAGGGAAACGCACGAAGCGAAGAGTAGATGTCTGCAGGAGTTCAACGAGCTATCGGAAAACGTGGAACTTCTAACATTGGATAAGGAGATGGCTGAGGAAAAAGCCGATACTCTTCAAATGGAACTGGACATTGCATTGGAACGGATCGAAGAACTTGTTCTCGATGTTGAAATTCTTAAGAATGAAAACACAGATAACCATCTGCCATCGTCAGAGATTTCAATTCCATCTAGTGGTGAGTTAAAGAAACTTCAGCAACACAACCATCGCTTGAAGGAGACAGTGATTCGACTAAGAGATGTTATCGCTCAGGACAAACAGGAGCTACAGAAGGTCAATAAGGAACTTGAAACGAAATCTTCCGAAATCACTGAGCTCCAGAAAACCAAAGTGAAACTATCTATGCGGATTGATGCTATGGAATTCCAGATAATGGATTTACACGAGCAAGTTGATGCGGCATTGGGAGCCGAAACTATGGTCGAATCTTTGACGGAGAGCAAACTTGAGCTGGAGGAACGAGTTAAGCTGATGGAAGAAGAGGTTGCTGAATTGGAAGCTCTCGAAGAGATTCATGAGCAAATTATAGAGAGTAACCAGGACTTAGAGATGGATTTGCGGGAAGAAATCGATATGCTGAGTGCAACTAACAAGGCTCTTCTCCGTGATAAAGACGCTGCCTTGGAGACTATATACGATCGGGATATCACAATTATAAAATTCCGTGAACTAGTGAAGATTCTCAATGACCAGTTGACCGCCAGAGAGAAGGATCTAGAAGCTGCTGCAGATGATTTTGTTGTAATTCCGTTAGAGAACGAGCCGAAAATTGATTTTAATAAGCTTTTCACCGAGTCGAAGGCATATAGTCGTGCCATAGATGTTCAACTTAGCCAAATGCATCTTCAAGAGAGTAGAGATTTAAGCGATTTGCTTCTTAGTTTTATGCCAGATGACTTCAAGGTGCGTGGTGGAGACTACGATGCTATTCAAGTTCAGCTGCTTCTTGCTCGTTTTATTTTTAAATCGGATATAATTCAAAATGAAATTCGTGAGAAATTCCCATCGACTGTAGACTTCGATAAGGATTCCATTTTTGAGGGATTCTCCATTCATAGGTTTGCTTTTAGATCGAGGTGTCTTTATCATGTTAGTAGTCTTCAAATGATACTGCATCAGATGATCTACGGATTGAATAATTGTGAGCATGAGACCCTGATGCGAGCTTCAATTTATAAAGCTGAAATGCTCAACAACGAAAAATATATAGATGGAATCATTGAGCTCCTGAAGGCAGGACAACTGGATGAGAATTCTTCGACGGATGAAATCGAACGATGTTCGAATTTCTTTAGTGTCATGTATTCCACCATAATTCATTTGGATGCAAATGATCTGATCAATGAGCATCAACTCTACACGGATATAGTGGAGACTTTTGAAAGAGGTTGCGATTCGATTATGACAAGTGCTGGAATTATTCAGACTCTTATACAAATTGGACAAGAGACTACAGAATCTTATTGTCTGTTGCAGTTCCTCATGGAAAATTTGGCAAAATTTAAGGCAAACCTGAGAGCACTAAGAAGGAAACTACCGCGAGAGCATAAGTATGAATTTTATGCTATTTCAAGGGACCAATTCAATGGAATGAGAGTTGTTAACGAGACTTTTGGCAAATTGTTGCAGATTTTACACTGCACTTCTAAGCAGGCCATCCATGAAATTTCGTCGATAAAATGTGGCGATTCGTCAGAGATGTCAATTCCTCACGATGTTATATGGACGATGTTGTGCTCAAATTGTTCGAGAATCTATCAGGAGACAGATAAAAATCCAGTGTCAAACTTTCAATTTGTCATCGATGTCATCAACGAAGAAATGAGTCATATTCTTCAAAATATCCAAGAAGCAGAGAAAGCAAATCTCAGCAATGCCCACACCAAGTGTATTCGATCCAATCCGGTGATGATCCGAGCCAATCAGGTAAAGCAGCAACTTGAAGAGATCAAAAAACTCAATGCGGCATTAGAGTACCGGGAAGCTGAAATCAAGCAACTGAAACTAACTTCGAAGAAGAAACTGAACGAACTTTCGGAAATGCAAGTACGAAAAGACATGGCCGAGCGGAACTTGACAAAACTTCAACATGACTTTGATTTGACAATTGAAAATTTAAAACAGTGCATCGAGGAAACGCAGGAGCATATTGACAGTCGAGAACGACAATGTGCAGAGTCGATAAGTCTTTTGGAAGAGAAAATAAGAACTATGGAGAGTACCGCTTTGGAACTCAAAGATCATCTCAAGTCAAAAGCCTGCACAGCTACTATAGATGATTTGAACTCCATGCAAGAACTATCCCTCCTAAAGACTGTCTTAAAAGAAGAACGCCAAGAGAGAATACAAATACAAGCAAAGGAACTAAAACGCGCCTTGCAGAGACTCACCCCGATCACTGTGCCAAAACCAAAGGATGAAACATTAAAACGCCTCGAAAAGGACATTAAAACGCTTAAAAATGACTGGATTTTATCATATATCATAGATAATAGAAAAATTAAGACAAACATTAAGACTAAATCCGAATTGATGGCCCAAGATATTTTAGATGAATATTTTAAACGTAATCCACATCGAGCGGCTGAAAGTGATTTTTCTATATTTCCTAGTATTGAAGTAACTAATGCATTTCGTGTTTAACCAAACATTTTAACAAAATAAAATAACTAAAATAAAAAACTTAATAATTATAAAATAAGAAATAAATGATAATTGTAGACATATTGAATTTTAAGATTACTTTTTACAGTTTTAATATACAAACACACACACACACAAGCGAAGATTTTTGTTTTCGTAAAATAAAAAAATAAACTTAGAAGTTAGTTAATTCATATATATTTATTAAAGTACTAGAATTGGATTAAGTATGTAGATCGTTTTGTTATTGATTAATATTAAAAAAAAAGAAACACACAAATTTATTTAGATATTTAAGTTATAAATATTGTTTAAAACAAATATCACAAGTTGAAAGCTTGGTAGACTTCCGGTGGAAATAAAATTTAGTAAATATTTCAAAAAGTAGTTTGGTTTCACTTTTGTGTTACTTTAGACATATTCATCATCATCATCATCATCATCATCATCAATTGACCAATTTATTAATGGTAATTTATGTACTATAGAGCTTTGTGTATAATTTTAGTTAAGTATTTTTTTTTTATAAATTCCCTTTTATGTTGATTCGAATAATCATTAACTTTTTCTATCAAAAGTAAGTACATAATTGTAGCTTTGCTTATAGAAAAGTGTAGTTTTCTAAAATTTGAAATAAAATGAATTAAATTAAGTATATGTAGTTAAAATTACATAAATTTGCTCTTGATCTATAAGGATCGTAAGGATTGTTTTCAATTCGATATCTCAACTGTTTGCAATCAAAAAATTCAAATACTTAAAAAAAGGAAACGTACAAATACTTACTTCCAATATTTTCAGTTTCGCACTTCACATCACCAAATGTAAGACCGAAATCAAACAAAACTCGCCTGTTAAAATGAAAAGCTGTTTTCTATTTGGTACTGAATTTGTCTTCAAATTCCTTCAATAGAAACTTGATTTCACTATGGAAGAATTGGCCTGGTATTTTATAGAATAATTTTTGACTTCGCAAATTTCAAGACAACTGTTAAGAAAAGAAGAATGCGTCCTTGTCTTTCGAGCACGGAATTAAAATTCGCTTTACTATATGTATAAAAATAATTTAATTAAGCTTTTTTATGCCCAAATAAATATTTTCAAATATTATTATCATTCTATATTTTCAATTCCGATATAATAAAGGACTATGAAATATTATGAATTTGTAAAAAAATATTACACCGCCAAATTTTTTTGTATTAATAAACCAATAGAATACTTAAATTAAAGGACTTCCCATAGATAATTTTTTTTTTTTCAAAAATTGATTATTACGTATTTCCCATATAAACATTTGATTTTTATTTTTGATTTCCCTGAAAACGATATATCGAATTTCTTGTGCAGGATATTCAAGAAAACCTCAATTTTTCGAAAAATACTTTGCTAAATTTTTCGAAACTTGGTTCCCAGAATTTTTAAATCTCAATATAAAAATATCTAAAATATTAAAATTCAAATTTTCTTAGGGTCAAACTTAATGATACCTGTCATACAACTGTTTAAAAAAACGTTAAAGAAAATCTTCTTTTTGTTTTTAAATCAAATTTAATGTGTGCTAGAATTATATTATTATTTTTAGATTTAATACCTCGAAAACGGTTAGACAAATATTTTTTGAAATATGACAAACCATGCTTGTTTTAGGAAAATGTTAAAAACAATTTTATTCAAGACATTTTTCTTTCTTAGCCCCGAGCAGTGCACAGAGCGGGGCATGAAAGAGTTTGCTCGAAGCTGAGCGTGGAAACACAATTAAATACAAAACTGTCATTGTATTATTTTGTTTAATAAACCGTACAAATTGGCAGCTATGTTTGTAAAATTGGCGTTTTAAAGAACTTTTTTCTTTTTAATTAATTTTTGGTAAATGCGAAATAAAAAAAAAAAATCAATAGAGTTAGCCGTGCTCAGCTTTTTACTCGATCTGCTCAGCATTTTTTACCGAGCTCATCGAAAGACCTCGGTAAAAGTTCTGAGCTAAATAAAATGCACGACTGGATCGCGAGTACTTGCTCTATTTTAAAAAGTACTTTGAAATTTAAAAATTGTTTAAAAATAAATATTAAACATGGATTTAATTAGATAAAAATGTTCAAATGCAAATGTTCAAAATTGCCGTCTGTTTAAAAATCTTTTAATTATTAAATTAATTTTTAATATAAGAAATTCCTTTAAAATTTTTCAAGAAAAAAATTTGCGATGCCAATTTTAATCATTAAGTAATATTGATTTTAGGAAAGAATTCCAAAAACTAATCTTTCACAAGTTTTGATGATATTGATATTTCAAAAAAAAAAACTTTTCTAAAAACCAAAAATATACATATATTTTTGCGAATATTTTTATATTTGGCCAAAATCGTTATAGGCGTTAATGAAAACGTCGAAATTCAAAAAAGCAGTTCTATGACAGGTACCCTTCATAACATTTTTTCCCCAAAATATATTTTGACCAAAATGTAGTCCATGCCCATAATAGCACAGCTAGTCTTTTTTTTATCAAAATCGTTAGAGCCATTTTCGAGATAAAAAAAAGATTTCGCATAACAGCTGTATGGCAAGTACCGTTAGTTGTGGAGTTAAAAAAAAAATCAATTCATCCTGTAGGGAATTACCGAAGACCATTAAGTACGGAGTTTGAAGCAAATATCTCCAGTAGTTTATGTGTAGGTCGAGATACAGACATACAGACAGACAGACAGAAGGAATTGTCGGAACCACTTTCTTCGTGTTCCCTATCATCGTCAACTTTAATCAAATTCTCGATTTCGATTATTTTTCTAAATGCAAAACTCTACCTACAGTACCTATATCGCAAGTAAAAATAATGGAGTTAGCCGTGCTCAGCTGTTTGCTCGATCCGCTCAGTCTTTTTGTACCGAGCTCTGACCTAAAAAAGGAATGCATGTTAAGCGCTCAGAGCGCTCCGAGTTAATGTAGAAACATAGTTCATTTTTTGACAGCTCAGTGTACCGCTCGGGGCTAAAAAAAGAAAAACGCCTCTAATTAAACTGCTCTAAAGTTTTGTTTTTTGCACAATTGCATTATGAAAATTTGAGTAAACTTTAAAGCAATTTAATTTACTTACTAAATCAACTTCAATAGTATACATTTCTGAAATATCGAAAAAAAATATACCTGAATAACAAAAAATCGTAAATCATTGATGGAAATTCGGTGAAAATACTTTAGGTACATACATAGTTCCTCCCTTAAAACGAATTCACTACACTTCGACGGTTGGGTAGTTCAATGAGACAATTAAATTACAATACAAAAGGGTCCCTGGTTATTTTTCGACCACTGTGCCGTGGTGGCGGCGAGGGTCAATTTGACCAATGACCAATGAAATATTGGATATACATATTTATCCCTGAATTCTATTGGTCAGTTTTTATATTTCTTGATATTACTCGTATATACTATTTGGTAAGGGTCATTGTTGTAATAATTGTTTGTATGAAGGTAAAAATGGATACGTTACGTAGTATGTGGATTTTGTATTATGTGTTGGATTAATGATTAAAATATCACATGACCGTTGACAACATTTCTTTGGTCGATCTTTCTTAGGTGTAGGCTTAGTGATCAATTGAAAGATCAGTTCTTCGAATATTTCTGCTTCCAAAATATTTTTGAATTTACATTTAGGTAATGTTATCTGCACAAAAATCAATTTATATAGACATATACGAGTATATTGGTAGGTGTGTGTATAAAGTTCGTTTAGCTTCCTGGTGGGAAATTCGCATGCTTCTTCTTATGCGCAAACCTCAGAAATCTATGTTCAAAGGGTTATTATTCCAATTCCAGGTAGAATTTCATGAAAACAAAATTTGAGTAGAATAGTCGATAGTTGGACTGTCAACTAGAAAACCGTTAAAAATAAAGTGGAAAGGAAGTCTTATGACCAATTTATGATCCCTCGTTTCGTAAATCTCCTTGTTCAAGGATTTCACTAACAAAATATAACATTTGATTTTTGCCTTAGCAATAAAATGTAATAATTGAATAGGATGGGCTGCTGGCGTACTCGTTTGGTTTCATTTGGAACAAAATTGGATGGAGAAGTACAAAAAAATTCATACCGTATTATCGACCGTGCTTTTTGCGTCTCTGGACATATGGAACTTGAGTCCAAACGAGTGCACCGAACCTCTTTGCTTCAGATTTTTAAATGAGGATTTATGACTTATAAATACAAATCTGATAGATTTTGGTCGATGGCCATAATTTCAACCAAATTTACATGAAGTTATGTTGGATATTAGGAGAACAATGAATGAAATTAATAGAATGTTAATGAAAATAAAATGGAGTAAATGTTCAAAATATATCGTCGCTATTCAAGAAAACTGGCATAACTCAAAAAACTCGATTTTTTAGTTAATGATGCCAATCGGCTACAAAAAAAATCTCTTTAATTTCTGTAAAGTCGGCATAACTCTAACCCTTCAGAATCCCGAGAAACTGATAGTGTTCCAACTCTTACCCTGTTGCAATTAATCAATGGAGAATGGGGAACAGAGACATAACTCCATATAGGTCAGACGCTCGAAGTAGAGGGTCATTGTGTTTTTGGTAAAAAGTGGCATTATTTTTGTTGTGTCCAAGCAATTTTGGAAAAGTTTATAGAAAAGGGAGCTATTTGTAATTAGACGATTTTTGTTAATAAGGTAAGTTCTGTTTTATAAAGAATTTCATGTAATAAAACAAAATGTGCCACTTTTCTTGATGAATATTAAAAAACGCGTTTTTGCAGTGACACTTAAATAACTTATGCCGTTTTTCTTTAAAATATTTTATTTTGATCAATCAAAACATAATTTTGCTTAAGTTTGTGTTTTAGATTATGCCATTTTTGAAAACAGTTATCTGCTTATAATTTTTAGTTTCTTATTTAAATAACGAATTTAAACTAAATATGTCATTATTCTTCAATTTTTATGATTCATTTTTTTGTTAACGTGGTAGAAATAATGATTCAATTTTATCCTTTACTAGTAATTTTCAGCGCACACAGCTGTTGCTAAAATTGACTAGAGCCAAGAATAACGCAAATACTAAAGATAAAGGAACACGCACTGCGACCGAAAATTGGTTTACAGTTATTCATGAGAACGGAAGAAACGAATCCACTCTGTCCCCAATATGTCTTACTATTTTTATGTTTCGTTGCACTTGAAAAATATTGGCGCAAAATTTTAATTGAATTAGTACGATGCTAAAGCTGTTTTAGTATGATACTAGGTTAAAACAACGAAATTGCAAATTTTAATCGAATATAGCATTATACTTTCTCTACCCTTTTATTAAAGTTAAAATCATCGAATACCTACTTTATTTTTTTAGTATCGTGCAAACATCAAAAAAGGTTCGTGTACTTACTTTTTTACACGAAATGTCATTGTTTTAGGTGTGTTCAGAAGCAATTTATTAATAAAATTCTTTTAGTACGATACTAGTTAGAAAATGTTTAAAATTAAGAAGGAGTTAGTAAACTACTAAAAAGTTAGCAAATTGTTAAGTAGTATCATACTAATACCTTAATAATAGGCTGTTTAAAATTTTGCACCATTGTTTTTAATGAATATAGGAACTTTTACGACGGTTATATCCGATGACATTACTGATGTTATGGATTTAACATATGTAGCTTCAAGTACCAAAACGGATACCATTGCTACTGAAAATGCACCTGTTGCGTCCACTTCTTAAACTGAAGAGTTTGAGCTCAAAAGATCCTCTAACGAATCTGGAGACTTTTCAGTCGAAGATTCTGATGCTGATCCGGACTACAATGACCAGGAGCTCTTGGGTACAAGCATCTCATCGCTCGATAATCTTGAGGAAACTTAAGCAGATCCAGCCCCAGATTCAGACGTGTCCTCTCCAAAGAAACCTAAGTGCAAGCGGAAAGCTACTCCAACCCAATGGAAAAAGAACTGAGGAACTTTGGTAAGTCTTACAAGTCGGTATCAAAATGGCAGAGAAATATTCAAGAAAAACAAGTTGGTCCTGCTTGTGGCGAAAAATGTAGGCTACAGTGTTCAAAAAAGTTTATAGAAGAAAACAAAAGAGAGATTTTTTTTTAATTATTGGGGAGTGACAGACCTTCAAAGGCAAATAGAATTCCTCGCTTGCAGTATGGAACCAATAACTTCTAAATATTTACATGTACATAAGAGAAGGACCGAAACGAGCACCACGAAATAAAAAGAATTGTTTCTTTCTTCAATTGACGGATACAAAAACTCGGGTTTGCAAACTGTTCTTTCAGTGACTACGAGTTCAATTCGTACAGTATAAGGAGCTTCAAATCTCATAAGGGGCGTGATGCCACTTGATAAACGTAGTAAACAAGGAAAACATTCACAAGTAGATCCAGCAATTAAGAAAAGTGTGCGACATCATAATTCTAGTATCCCACAAATTGAAAGCCACTACTGTCGTCAGAACTCTACTTGCGAATACATTGATGATTTAAAAAGCATTGCCGATTTACATACATCACGACCATGTTTCTAATTGCAAAAATAAAATGAATATTTCTAAGCCACTAAAACTTAAAGAACTCTCGAAAAGGAGTAAAAGAATTTTTGTTTTTTAATTACCATTAACCACTAAGAAATAAATGTGATTTATTTTTAAAACAAATAACTTTTATTTTGTAAACAAAATTTAAAAAATGAAGGATATGGATATTAATGTGTCTAAGTTTTTAAAACAAATATTGCTAGATCTAATTTTTTAAGGTCTCTCAAATAAAAATTACTGAGAATATTATTTTTTTTCAAATTATTACAAAACAAGTATATGACAGTTGTTTTCGAATAAAAAAGAGTAGTGAGTCTCTTCAATGTACGTACTATAATGAAGAAGTTTCAATAAATTGAATTTATTTATTAAAAACAATCTGAAGTCATTATTTTTTTTTAACAATGTCATTACGAACTAACTCAGGAATAAAAAAAAGGTTGTCTGAATATCATAAATTGTTTGTGGAAAAGTGACCTTATTTGAAAGGGTCTGACAAATCAACCGATTTTCCATCTTAATAGTAACTTTTTTTTATTTTTGATTTTTGTTTACATCAAATAAAATATTAAATCAAATTAATCTTATTAATATTTCTAAAAGAAATAATTTTAAATTATTAAAAAAATTATTTTTGTGTGAAATTGGCTAAGTAAAAAACTTTAAATCAGTTTTCTGAAGATTTACGTTTTTTGAGTTATGCCAGTTTTCTTTAATAGCGACGATATGCAAACAAAATTTTTAAAATCGTTGTATTAATAAATTTCTTTACAATTTTTTGGTTTGTTAATTTTAAGTAGATATTTATTAAAACACATTTAATAAAATAATTTTAAAAAAATAATCGTTCACTTGTCTCCATAAAATTAATTTTTTTTTTTTTTAAACTGCAAAAAAATATTTGTTCGCAGATGTTTACAATTTACAATTTTATTTAAAATTCAAAGCAGCTTCTGTATACATTTTTTTATCAATCTGTTAAGGAAAAAATCCAAGAGCAAAATGATGGTTCTATGGAAGGTACCGTTAATAATATTTTTTCTTATATTGTTTTTACGGAAGTGTCTTCCATGCATACAATAACACACCTAATTTTTTATCAAAATTGTTAGAGCCGTTTTGGAGATAAATATGTAAGACATTTCATTATGTGTCAAACAGCCGTTATGTATTGTTAGCTTTGAAGCTAAACCAAATTTTTCAATTTCTCTTCTAGAAAATAACCGAAGAACCTTAAATGGCGAGTTTAAAGAAAATCGCTTCGCAGTTCAGGCTGTATGTCAAGGTACAGACTTAAAGATACACAGACGGAATTGTGGGATTATCGGATAGTAAGAAAAAAAAATAGGAAAATTGTTTCCATTAATTTGAAATTGTTGACGGATCGTACTAAAGAAAATGTATCCAAATTCTTGGAGCCCTTTTCGAGATAAATTAGAATTTCCCCAATGAATTTTTTAAATAGTGCCAAAAACTGCTAGGTTCCAGTTCAAAATCAGCAATGTTATTTCGAATCACAGAAATATTTTTTTTTTTTAATTTTCAAAAAAAAAAATTTGGGATGACAATTTTAGAAAATAATTTCAAAAAATATTCGTTCAAACGCTTTGAAGAAATTGATTTAAAAAAAAAACTATTTTTACGAAAATTTGTATAGACTATACTTTTTCAGATTCGAAGGAAAATTTTGTTTAAATCGTTAGAGCCGTAAATGAGAAAATAAAAGAAACGTTTAGATGAAAGTTCCCGTAATAACATTTTTTTCTAAAATTAATTTTGACCAAAATGTAGTTAGCGCCCATAATAATACGCTTAATTTGTTTTATCAAAATCGTTGGAGCCATTTTCGAGATAAATAAAATTTTGCATTACAGCTGAATGGGGGGGACCGTTAGTTTTGGAGCTAAGCAAACATTTCAATTTCTCATCTAGAGAATCACCGAAGACCCTTAACTACTGAATTTTGATGAAATTACCTCATACCTGCAGTAGCTAAGGATGTAAGTCGAGGTACAGACATACAGCCCGACAGATGGAATCACCGGACTTACTTTTTTCTTGTTGTCTATCATTGTAATGTCAAGTTTGATCAAAATCTCGAGTTCGATTTTTTTTCCCTATAGTAACTTCTTACAAACTTTTTACCACCATCTGCACCAAATTAATTAATTTTTGGCCCGCCAGACCATAAGATGTTGGGCCATTTTTCTTTGAATCATAGAAGATGCTGCCGCGCAAACTGTTTCCGTCTTTGTCGAATAGTTAGCAATGGGCACTTCTTCGGACTTCTAGAAGGCAGGTTTATTTTCCGGCAGTATTCTTCTTATTGTTGAGATGTCTAAATCCAGGCTTAGGTCCTTTTTTTGGGTTCAAGTGATAAACTGGTTGGTCTTGACAGCTCTCCTAATCTTTCGATCAGTATGGTTTTAATAGATTTTCTTTGGGTTTCTGAGTTTCGGATTTCTGGATGGCTGGTTCATTTTAAGGCATTTGTGACCATGTTTTGAGAACAACCAACCTGTCTCACAATTTTTTCAAAAAAAATTTTTCACACCTATTATTTTGCACACCGCTATATGTATATCGCAAGGAAATTAATGTCAAAACGAATGTTTGTTCATTCGTTGGTTGTGGGTCGCTCTCATGTCTTTTAAAACCGGTCTTAGTCGAAAATCTCTCAATTCTTTTTAGATTTGAACTTTAAATTCTCGTATATATGTATATACCAAGAACATGTTAATGTGGACAGGTCAGTTCAGCTTCTCAAATATTTTATTAAACAAATATTTTGGGATTTGTTTTAGCATCATTAAATGTTCCACACCAAATTTGTAACAAAAAAGTTCATATAAATGAAACCATAACTCTACTATCCACTCAGACTCAACATTAAGTCCAAACAAAAACCACATTGTTTGTAAAAGAGTATTGAGTAAGTAAAATTATATTGAAAGAAATACGGAATATAGACACTTCTAATCCACCGAATCTACTAGGACCAGGAGATAAAATAAAAGGTAATAATAAAATAATATGAGTCAAAGAAGAAATCTTAAGGCATTTCATCAAAAATATTTGAACGTTTCTTTAAGCCGTTCTAGTTAAGACTATTGAAAAATGTCCTTAGTCATACTATAGTATATAAATTTTTTAATAACTGTGTGAGCAATTTTATTTCTACAATTTTTTTAAATTTAGCTATATGTTTTTATCTATTTTAAAACTTATCCATAATGTTTTAAATATTTATTGTTTTCTTTGTAATCATGCTAATCATATTTTAATAGATGATCTATTTATATAAAAGCGAAATTAACGAAACAATTAAAATGTGATAGCGTTTCAAGTTAAACTTTTATCAATTCCATTAGAAAAATAATATGCCTTGTTTAATGCTCAAGCTATATACATTATACATAATGTACATGCGTTTGTCTGTAGAAATAATAATAGTATAGAGAACTAATTATCAGTAACTATTAATTTATGAACTTCACTTATCATTTACATTGAAATGGTTTTTATTTTTCATTCAAAATTAAATTTTAATTATGAAATAACATTTAATTTGTAGATAAATGCACACTTAAAAGGATAACTGTGTCAATTTGGAAATAACAACAACAATATAAAAAGCAAATATTAAACAAAAAAAAAATATAAAATGAAAAGTAAGGTAGGTATTTTTACATTAATAATTCCAGCAGATAAAAGTCACACGTCCAACAATTAAAATCATTCTGACGTCAAATGTCAACTCCATCAACGCTAATTTAATTAACAGATTTTAAAAACACACTGCAAATTGCTAGCATTCGAAATCGAGTCCTTTAACTCACATACAGTCATCAACTACAGGAAACCGTATCTATCCGTACCTATGTATCTATAGAGTGGAATATACTAAACCTCATATCCTTATGGCAAATAGTGTTTAGATGTACGTTAGACCAACGTATGATTTTAAGCAATGTTGAAAAAAAAATATCTATTTTAGCCTTTACTAGGTAAGGCTTTTATCTTATTCGTGCTCAGATTAAAGGGTAGAATGGAAAGGGGTTGAATGTCCTTTAGATTTTTCGGATATGCTTGTCGCGCGCGTTTAAACAATCAGCCCCAATTATTTAGTCCATATTCACACCTCTACATAGCCGAGTATCATCAGCTACTAAGTGTTGAGTGGTTTTTCGAATACATATTATCATTTTCCGCAAGTGCAATGTTTCATTTTAATTTAATTGAGAAACAGTTACACGGAAAGTGCATAGCAGGCATTTCCATAGAAGAATCACTTGTGGTCATTTGCATTTTGATATGCAAACCATCTTCATTGCATTTAGGTTATAGGAGGTATTAAGAGGAGTGATAAATTTGATAAAATTACGAGTAGATACATGTATATTTGTATAGAGGAATCTTTAAATATAAAGTGGGGTATGTATTTAAATATGAAATATTTAAATGAACTTCTGAAACAAATATACATATTTGGTTTTCTGAGGAAAAACAACCACAGGAACTGATCTATTTCTGTTCTGAAAAGTGTGAACATCCCTTGATATACACATTGATGCATCTCCCGCAAATTATCACCTAATTGCCTGCATCTTTTTTCTGTCAAAAGTTGGTTGCTGTTGTCAGCAGAAACTTTTTCAGCACCAAATCCACTTTATCCAAAGTAACCAATAATTCACCGCATATCCCACAATTAAGATTCAATACGAAATATTTAAGCCAACACATTCAGAAAAACCCACCCTGTTTCTAAAAACACGTGTGCCATCCGTTTCTGTTTTATAATAAGATTCCAAATTCTATAACTTCACAGACCTAGATAAATCTATGTCAACAAATTAACCTAACAGAAACTTTGAGTAAACCTACATTAATTATTAAAGAACACGATTTTATTGTCGAAATATCGTTTTTGTTTTAAATTTAACACCGTTGTCAATTCCAATAAACTGTCAGCAATGGTTTGACAGGGTAGAAGAGTGACATCTTCGTCTCAGGGTTCATATAGTCAATAATAGATTTGCTGTTTAATGGATTTTCTACAAAATATAAACTCAAATATTTAAAGCTACGTATCTACGAATTCAAAAGGTAGGTTGATATACAAAAAGTCCATGTGATTCTCTCACCATTTACCATAAGATACTTTATTCCATCTCAATATTCATTAAGCAACGTCACAACAACGTTAAAGAATATATTTCGTGCTAATTTACTTCCAACTGCAATTTCTTAATTGTTTTCCTGCCATGCATTTCTGATGTTATTTTCGAGTTCAAACTGTCAAAGTGTTGCTTAAAAATTTCATAGCCCTAACAGGTCTGGCTGGCTCTAAGTATATACTGAAAACGGAAGAGGTAAACCGAAAACCAAAATCCATTTCTCAGAATATTTGTTTTTTTTTTTTTGTTGGTATATTTGGAATCTTGGAATACTCGTAATATGCGAAGTCGAGAGTATTCTGAAGAAAATGGATTTTATTCCCCGAAGGAGGGCTGCTGAGTTTAACTAATGTAGATATCAATCGTAAGCGACACACCGAAGAATTCACTGAAACAACATACGCTAAAGATTTACCTTTCCGAAAATCAGCTAATACCTTGCCCTTGCCTACCGTTGTATGTACAAACATACCTTCTAGCTGAAGAAGAAGAAATCAGCCTTTTCGTTCCAACCATTTGACAATTGATGTTATTTATTATTTATGGCTTTTAAAACTCTTCCTTTTGGATTCAAAAAGGCAAGGAACTCTGTGTAAATTAGTAAACAACTTTGTTGTATTGAGTCTTGACGTTTTTCTTTGGTGGAGTTTGAGTTTTGATAACAATTCGTGAAAAGTGCACTCAGGATATACCTACCTTTTCGAATATTAACACTTTGACTTTTCCTTAATATCTGCTGGATTTTAATTGTCATCAGTTTATTTTGGCTTTTATTGAACAGTTGAAATGGACAATAATTAAAATCGAAGACAGCAAATTGATTTGGAAAATCAATTTATTGCCAAACTCTTTCTACCTTTATGTATAATTTAATCCCAAGGGCAAGGTTTATAGTAGTTCTATAAAAAAAAAAACTGCCTTCATACAACTATAAGCACTTAAATTTAAATATTAGTCAAGTCAAATTCTCATTTGAAATTAAAATTAAGCAAGTTCCCATCTGTTTCTGCTAAAGAAAATCGTTGACAATGTAAGATAAGGGAAATTTGTAGCTTATTAAATGTCGGTTTTTATGGCCTCTGATGTAGTGGTACAGTTAATAACGGCCTTACGAATATTCTATATCGTAATTGAATACGACATAGCTGAGTCATAAATGTCTCTGCTTCTGTTCGTTTGTGTCCGTCCATTGTACATACATCAACATTGGACTTGATCCTAAGCGGATGGACCGATTTGCTTTAAATTCGGAACTGATATTTTTTTTTTTTATCGAAATGATTCTAACGACTTTATTTCGTTAATGTTAAGTCCTAATTTTTGATTATTCGAACATAAATACATATGTATTTCGTTTATAACTCAACTGATTTGGCTATAAAAGATATTTCTAAATTATAAAAATAATATTGCATTTCAAAATTTTACAAGAAATAAAAAAAAAGTCGGAGAAAATATTAATGTTTTAGTGCTTCTGACTTTTTCAAGACTTCCCGTAACAATTATTACCTTATCTATATCTAGTACCCCTTGGTATAATGGTTAATGCGTTAGGTTGACATCCAGAAGTTCTTAGATTCGATTCTCAGTGGCTGCAAAAAAGTTTTTCAGGGGTGTACTGCCTCTTGTGAAGATTTGTATCTCATGTCAAGAGAAGTGCTGCTCGTGTTCCGAATCGGCCGTAGGTCCCCTTTATTTCTGGTAACACCCACACAATAATGGTTGAGAGTTGTAACTTGTAAGTCACTAGGTTAAGACTCTCTACGAGCCGTTATGGTCTCATATTTGTTTTATTTTATCTATGTATCTATGAGTATCTAATACTTGCCTTTAACAACTTGCCACATTATAGTTATGAACCGCAAGTTCAAATTCAAGCAATCGAATTGTGCATATGCATTTTCCCAAGCTCTTGTCTTTTGTCAAAATGTTCAATTTTTGAACAAATTTCTTATTTTTCTTAAATGTATCCACTGGATCGTATGCTCAGAGGCATAAAATTAGTTTCTAAAAGTTTAAAACAATTTTTTTAGTTAGTTGAAAACAGAATGCCATAAGCAAATATGAATTTATACAAGAATAACAATTTCAAATCTTTAAAATAAGTTTTTATACATGCATACAATTTTTATTAAATTATAGATCAAAAAAATTAAGTGTAAAAAAAAAATTTGTATCAAAATTCTAGGTACCATTTTTGAGAAAAATACGATCGAAAACCATTAATTAACATCTGTATGGTGGGTACCTACTGATATTTTTAGATAAAATTAAGGTTTTGTATCTACATCCTGTATCAACGAAAATTTATATGAAATAAGAAAATTATTTCAATTTTAAGTGGAGTGATTGAATTCAATTCAATTGAAAGTTTATGCGACCTCAACTCCAAAGTACGTTCCGACCAGGTACGACAGTTAGCTCATCAGTTAGATGCTGTCGTATCCTTCTAAGAATGTTTTAAAAATTTGAACAAAAAATAAAATAAATAAAATCAAAAACTAGATCAAAATCCGTTCTACCGTTTTTGAGAAACTCGAAAACAAAATAAAAATCTATGGGAGGTACAATCAGTGCCCAGTTTTTGTAAACAAAAAATGTTTAACAGAAATTTTTCAAAATGAAATGTTTAGAATTTCGACAGGTCTTAAAAAAAAAAAGAAAAAACGTTTTGAAGGAAAAATACACAAATATTATCTTCCAAGCTTAAAGCAAA
The DNA here is from genome assembly GCA_911387755.1 of Chrysotoxum bicinctum. Lineage (NCBI taxonomy): Eukaryota > Metazoa > Arthropoda > Insecta > Diptera > Syrphidae > Chrysotoxum > Chrysotoxum bicinctum. The sequence continues at coordinate 30,693,690 of OU426990.1, forward strand.
ACGGCAGAGTCGTTTGGGCTGTAGTCAAACAGAGAGACATACAGAGTTGCAAGACCCCCTTTTTAACACTTCTATATCATAGTAATGTGAAGTCTGATTAATATCTCAAGTAGGTTTTTTTAAGAATTCATAACTTGCCACATTATATCGCAAGTAAAAAGTCCTACGAACCCAACTACAACCTTAATGGATGAACGAATTTGCTTCAAACTTTTTTCCAATTTTTACAGTTTATAACATTTAAGTCAAAAAATAAGAAAATAAAATTTTAACATTTAATTTGAAGTTGTTTTATATAAGATGATAGATGATATATAAAACAAATGAATTCTTTGATACGTTTTCAAGAAAAACGAGATTTTCCGTACGGTTTTTTTGACATTTTTATTTAAGAATAAAAGAACATTTTTTAAAACCCTTTCACGTTCGTAATTTTAAGTTTTCAAAAAAATTAACTTATTTTTAAATATAATAAATACAAAGTAAAACCCAGAAGTTCCGACTTTTTCACAATTTATCTTCTCAATTTTAAACCATAAGGGCAAAAACTTCTGATGCAGTCGTCACTTATTTTTGGTAGTGAGTAGTAGTCATAAAATTTGACATCTCTAGAGATAGAGACTGTCGGAAGTTTCCTCTATATTAGGAATTATTTGCTCGACTTAATCACACGAACATGTCCTTATAGTTTATAAGGCTATCTTCTTTTTCTCTCGGGGTGGCGTGCCATTTTGTATAGGTCGTAAGGGTTGTTGATTGACAGTTGCTAAATTTGTGAGTTCTGATTTGTGAGTTATAAGGTAAGCGTGTTGTACTGGAATTTAGAAGATCTGGATTCGATTCCCAAACACTGCAAAAACGTTTTTCAGACATGTGCTGCCTCTTGCGAGGAAGTGACAAATCCTACAAGTGTATCTTACATACATATATCATGAAAAGTCCTGCTCTTCTTAGACGTTCGGACTCGAACTCCATTTCTGCTAAAGCGTATATAATAAATTGTTGAGACTTGAACGACACTTGGTTTAAGCTCTCTCCGAGCTGTGCGAGTTTAATTAATTATTTTTATTGAGTATTAAGGTTTAGTGATGCAGAATTTTATTGAGTCACAACTGAAAGAAGCGATTCGACGTACCATAGGTGCACCTTCCACCACTACATAATGTCAAATTTTCATATAGATAATATTACCAGCGTTACCACTTCCGGAAAAAAAGTCGAAGTAGATTTGAAGAAAAAAGTGAAGTAAATTGAAAAAAATCGAAGTAGATTTTGAAACAACTTTTTGCTTGCTTTGACATTACAACACGAAAAAGTAGTGATTCCGGCTCTCTGTAGCTCTGTACGTCAACCAGCAGCCTACAGTAGAAATTGAAATGGTTTGTTGTTTTAGCTCGGTTGCTTCCATACAGCCATTATAAAATATCATATTTGTTTCGAAAATAGCTCTAATGATTTTGATAAAAAAAATACCAACGACACACTCTACATTTTGGTAAAAAAAATGTTACTGACGGTACCTGTCAAAGAACCTTTTTTTTTACCTTTTTTTATTTTTAACTTTCTCATTTACCGCTCTACTGATTTCCATCAAAATTCTAAATTCTTTTATTTTGAAATAATATTCTACACAAAAAATCTTTTCCTTAAATGTACATTATGTATATTATTAAATACTTAAAAATACGCATTTGTGTATTTGTATTGTGTTGACGTTAAATTTGTGTTGTGTTTTTTTTTTTAATGGTAATTCTACCTATAGTGAAATAGAGAAAAAGAAGTAGATTTGGGCTTTTTTCGTAAAATCGAAGTAAATTGAAACAGAGATTTTTAAAATGAAGTAGATTTGAGAATTTTGCTGATGGTGCGAAGATTTTGAAATATTTTGAAAAAAATAAGTAGATCTACTTCAATCGAAGTAAAGAAGTGGTACCACTGAATATTACGTCAAAAGTACTAACGAATGTCATCAGTTCCATTATTGTCCTCATTGTGTTTTTTTTTAATTTGTATAGTTGTCTAAAAGAAACAACCCTTAGTTGCATTTACATATTTACATTTATTTATTTTTTTTTTTGCCATCTAGTATCATTGTCAACTTGATATTTTGACCTACTAATTTTAATTTTCCATCTTTTTCATTTTTTTTTATTTCAATAAAAATTAAAGCACAGTGTTTTGAACCATTAAATGGCAATCCTGTCTAAAGACGAAAACTCATTAGAAACAATTATTATTTTCCCAGACTGATCTCTCCAACTCAACTATAGACACATTCCAATTTTAAATACGTTTTAAATAATGTAATTCGAAATAGCTCTAAAACTAAAAACTATAACTTTCTGCTCCTTCGGCCACCCAATCAAAAGTTATGCGCAACCAGCAGTAATTTCATTGGCTAGACAAATACTGCCTATTTAATATAATTTACTTGTATTCAAAATACTTATTATTCCCTTTCATTCGAAGAACAATTAAGCAAAGCTATTTTGTATTGCATTTTTGAAATATTCCTCAATTATTGGTCAAGTGATGGCGATTGAAACAACAATTGCAGTAAAAGCTCAAACTTACAGGTGTTCAGAGCTTTATTATTGATAACAAAAAATCCTTGTGAATTGAGCGCAGGTGATGCAATTATACCTTTGCGAAAAAAAATGTTCCCCAATTAAAGAGGGTTGAAATAGTGTAAACTGACAAAAGCACTTACTGTGCCTTTGTATCGGATTTCTATACATTGTTAAGTCATTATCCTCATTTATACAGTTATACATTTTAATGTGTTGCTGAAAAGCTTTCTTCAAGTTACCTGTTTTATCAAAGATACATTCGGAAATTGTTATGATCACAGGATATTATCTGTTCCTACAGACTTCCGGTGCAGTGCAATGTGAGTTCTCATACCGTTCAGACTTCATTGTCTCATCTTCAGAAATTATTTGAATAATTTTCTGTTTATGCTGGAAGAATTTCAAAATATCCTTCACAAGAAATACAATAGTTAAATAAGTTTAAACTAAAATAAAAACACCAGCAAAAAAACTAAAACTACTTTTTCATGAGCACAAAATTTAATCAATACCAATTCGAAGGCCAAATCATTTTTTAAAACTATTCAAGTAATCGGTGGATTGAAGTGCAATTTATAAAGATTACTTATTTTTAAAGAAATGTGCTGACAGGAGGATAGGAACTGAGGGTAAAAATAAAAACCGATGAATAAACTGAATAAGCGTGCTTTAATAAGGTAAGTGTATTTTTATTAATTTATATAGGAAGTGATTTATTTGTTATATTTTGTGGCACTTATATAATTTTGATTGTTGCTCAGAAAGCCTTAATGCTTAAGTGGCTTTCGAGCAATAATTGAAGCCAAATATGATGCCTTCACATCAGTTTTTTTTTTCTAAAAAAAACAACACATGACGTCAACTTGCTTATAAAAAAGTATATTCACTTACGTATTTCAATAAAAAATAATAATAATATATTAAACAAATTGTAGATTTATTATTCTTTGTTTATGTTTATTAACTATTATTACAGAAACCTTTTATATGAATTGTTATGTGATTTATACATACAGTTAAAGTATTTTTTTTTTGTATTTATTAAATAAAGTCGAAAGCAAAACAAATCGAAAAGAGAAAAAATATGCAAATTCATATCTAATTCTGAGTCCGAAAAAATTGGTTTCCGAAAAAGATACCATAACTCTGCAAAATGCCGAGACTGTAAAACTGCCCAAAAACTGTAAATATATTTGTTTAATTAATTAAATTAAGACGAACAATGTTCTTTTAATTTTCATACTATAATTTTCACGATAAATTCTAATTTAAAACTCAACCTTTCTGTGACTCGGTTATTGCAACAACCTCACTAAACGTAACTGTTCGAATTTTTCTTGGTTGCTTTCACCGAGGGCGTACTGTATTATATAATTTTACATTTCTCATTAGACATTTTAAACAAACAATATAAAAAATAAATTAAGAACACAAAATAATAAAATATAAAAAGCAAAATATTTAATATAAAAAATATAAAATATATTAAATTTAGAATGTTGATTATAATATTAAAATACAAATTTCACAATTAAGTACAAAATATGAAATATAAAATTAAAAATAATAGAATAATAAAATACCAGATATGAAATGCAAAATATGTATAAAATATTAAATATGGAATTTTCAATATAATCAGCCCTATCGAGGTATCCGTTCGGAGAAAATAATTTTCCGATTTGTTCGAAATCGGAGAATTTTCTACCGAGGTACCCTGTCCGATTGATTTATCGAAAAATCTTCCGATAAAATGTGACGCTCATCAACGCATTGCAATTAAGTACATTTAGCAAAGAATTTTTGACAGTTGTGCGTTAAATTCTCCGACAGAAAATAGTTGCGGATTATTTTAAGAAAAATGAAATAGAATGAATGCGATTGTATGCTTAATTTTTGTTTGTTCTGAAGTGGATACCTAGAGTGAAATCTAAGTTCCGATCAGAACGGACTATCGTTTCGGAACTTCTTCCGAACGGATACCTCGATAGGACTGAATATAAAATATATTTATTCGTCGTCGTTCAATACAAATTTTCCAAACTTAATTTTTCAAAAACTGAGATAGAAAATGTATATTTAATCAAATATTAAAATTATGTGTCTATGTTTCCTCTATTTGCAAATTGAAAACAAAATCCCTTAAAAAAAAAAAAATATAATAAACGCAATTGAAATAAAATGCACGACAAGCTCGGATGAACTTGCTCTTATGTTAAATAGTTTTAGAATTTTGAAAATGAATGTTATTCGAGAAAAATTTTCAGACGCATAAAATTTACTTTTTAAAAAAGCTATGTTTTAGCTCATTTAGTTCATAGTTGTTTAAAAAAAAGGTTTTTAAAGACAATTTTCAAAAACAAATTTTGGTAGGTGCCCTTATTTTGAGTTTTTATTAATGTGCAAATGAAAATTTCAATAACAAATATTGGACCCTATTATGAGATAACGAGTTTTCAAAAAAAAATTTTGTTTTCGATTTTTTTTAATTATGTTTTGATATAAAATGTTTTTTTAAACTTCTGCATAAAAAGTTTCATCTAAATCCTTTAGGTCATTAATGAGAGAGTATTCTATGGTTGATACATTTCGTCTAATAAACACTGATGAGACATTTCATAAAAAAAATTCAATCTTCCAATTAAAACTCCCAATTACGCTATTTATTTAGAAACAGGCTTTGCAAAACGTAAAAATACAACGCTTAAAACATAAGCCGACTAAAAGACTCACAAGCAAAATGCTTCTGTATGAAAAAAGAAACAAAGACTGGTGGATGGTGAAACGGCGAAATCTTGGTGATATTTACGGCGAAGATACGGATATTATCTCAGGTGATCGAAATACTTTGTAAGTTGGAAGATACCCTAGGAGCATTCTAGTATGGTAAACACAACTTTCGGGTAGTAAATAGTTTTTTACTCACAACTCAACTTTAATCTGATAACTATTTTTGCGACTTGCAATATTATTAAAACCAAATTGTGTAATTTTAAGTCAAAAGAAGACGGTTTTCAGTTTTTCACCTTTCTGGAGTTGGCCCAATTTATGGTATTCAAAGACAAAAATAATTAACAAAAAACTTTAACGATGCTGGAAGCATTGGAAGAATTGGAAAAATTTATATTTTTGTTTTGTAAACAGTTCTTATAAATATCGAATGTTATTAATAAACGAATTTGATAAATAATATATGGTATATATTTCATGTATTTTAAATTTCATATTTCATTTCTTGACATGTTTATGTATTATCTTTATAATAATGTTAATACAGTAAAACCCGCTTAAGAGAAACGGCAAAATGTCACAGTCTTTCTTTCACTTAAGCGGATTTTTCACTTAAGCGAACCCCGCTTAAGTGAAAAATAATTTCACTTAAGCGGAGTTCGGATAAGTAAACAAAAAAATTTCACTTAAGCGGATTCGAAAATTCCATTAAGCGGAGACTTAATGCTAGAAACAATATTGTTTTTATCTTTTGGACTTGTCTTGAAAGAAGTTAAATAAAACAACGATTAAACAACACAAAAATAATTTATTGAAAAACGAAAACTAGCAAATTTTTGTTCTGTTCGATTCAATTTTTTTTTCACTTAAGAGAGTTTTTTTTTAATGAACAACATTAAAAATTAACTGAAAATATGTTTCAGTTATCCGGGTTTTTCACTTAAGCGAGTTTCACTTAAGCGGAGTGTTTTACGGGAAATTGGTGGGAAAATACTTGGGGATAAAAAAGTGTTGCAGGTAAGCGGGTTTTTCTCTTAAGCGGGTTTCTCTTAAGCGGGTTTTACTGTAAATGAATATTACTAACTTGATTAATACTGTTAGTAATGTTTTACTTCCAAAATTTTGTTTATTAAATTATTTTGTTTATTAAATTATGTATGGTAAAAAAGAAAAAAAAAAAACAGAAAATAATGTATTAAAATTGTAGGTGCCATTTTCGTGTAAAAAAATATTTTCTGAAATCAATTTTTAACATTTGCATGGTAGGTACCGTTATTTTTGGATAAATGAACAATTTTGTTTACGTTTTGTAGATAGTATTAAAACACTCTTAATTGTTAAGTTTAAAAAATCGAATATGAGGTTTCGAGATATTGAGCTTTCAAACCAGAATACAATATAATATAGAATAATAATTAATTTATAATATAGAATATAATTTTACAATCTTGGCGAATTTCTTTTGTTTAAAATATATCGTATCAAACAATTTTTAGTGTAACCATAACAGAAAATTGCGACGTTTACTTAAAGCATAAAATTCTTTTTTATTAATTTTTTTTAATTTATGTTTTATAATTTATAATTTATAAATTATATTTTATGTTATTTTGTATACGAGCTTAACTATATTTTTTCCTTGCGATATACTAAGGTACTATAAATCTAACAATACGATGATAAGAAAATTAAATAAGAGGGTCCCGCAATTCTGTCTGTCTGTCGGTACCTCAATCTGGAACCTCATCCGCTGAAGCGATTTTATTCGAGCTAAGAAGATGATTTTTACAATATCGCATGAGATTGAGCCTTTCACTTTTTTTTTTTTTTTTTTAATCTACCCGCGCTCAAGGGATTAGATTACCCTTTAAATGTTTCAACACAGCGCGGGCGTGAAGTTAAGAAGAGAAAGAAGGATAGGAAAGATGTGTGGCACGATGTTCTGAGACTGAAGGTTGTTGTCTCAGATATTTTATCTCCAGGGATGGCGGCTGAACTAAAACGGAGAATGCCGTGTCTTATTTGTATGTCGCTTATAATTCACATTATTTTACTTGTGTTCATCCTTGTTGGGCATACTAGTTTAACTCAATTACATGTTGTTAGTGTTATGCCTGAACAACATGTAATGAGTAAACCAGCAACCCAGTGATGACAAGTTTAGAAGGTTTTTAATGGAATTAAAGCGACATAGACGACGGCAGGGATCGAACCTGTCATCATGAGGTTGACAGGCGAGCACACATCCATCGCGCCACGGCCACCCCAACCCCACTGCTAAGTTCTAATGTCGATTTCCTTTACACACTAGGGATTTCGATCCCGTGTCAATTTTTTTCTTGAGGTGTGCGTATTTCGTATACATGTAAATCCCTCTTCAAATACGGATTCGATTTTTTTTGGTGTGAAGGAACGTTAAATCTGTCGAGAGATCGAAATCTTCAAACATAAATTGTATTTCCCATGTGTAAAGGAAATTGACATATGTAAATTAACATAATTGAAAGATTTTCAACCAGACTGTATAGCAATGAATTTTCTGACAACGTTGTCAGATTAAAAATTGTCAGTTCACAATGTTTGTGGATGTCATTTTATCAAAAATTGATCAATTAGTTGTTGGCAGGTATTGTTAGACAAATTAAAACATTTTCTTCAATATACTACGAGTATGTATGTACATGGAGGGCTCACAGCTGTACCGAACCAAGTCATTTTAAAGAAATCCAAAACTAACGCCAGGATTTCCGCAAAATTGACCTCTATTTAGAGATGTAATTAACTACATAGTTCATTTAGAGCTACATAATATGTAGTTCTATTTAGAGCTGTAATGAACTACATATACATAGTTCATTACAGCTCTAAATAGAGGTCAATTTTGCGGAAATTTTGGCGTTGGTTTTGGATTTTTTTAAAATGACTTGGTTCGGTATAGCTGTGAGCCCTCCATATGTACAATATCTCACAAACTACCTGTGAAACCTGGAAAGTCCAGTCTATCATCTCGAGAAAATGTAGGCTTTTGTAAATCGCTGCTTACGTTACACCCTGAAGATTCGTGAGCCACAAACTATTTCTAACCAAAATTGTGGCGCAGGACAAGTTAAGATCAGCTATTCGTCAACATAAGATTGTCAAAATGGGAAATAGATTGGTCACACACTGAGGAAACCAAACGATGATATTACAAGGCAGTCCATTAAATGGATATCTTAGGTTGTATGACGAGGTGGAAGACCAAGAACAATAAGGAAATCAACAATCTTAGCAGCAGCGGATTCTCAAAGAAAGACGTGGCTACAGTTAAAATATCTAGTTGCAGACCTAGAAGGATTAAGATAATATTTTTTGTAAGCCCTTAAAGTCTGAGGTAAGGTAATATACATACAATTAATGGCATCGGCCATGCAATCATTAAGAAAAAAATGTATTTTTTAATAAAACAATATACAATGTGTACTATATTTTAAATTTAAAAGAGCCAACGGCTCGTAGAGATACTTAGTTTAAGTGACTTATAACTATCAACCATTCATCTGTGGGCGTTAGCAGGAATGGAGGGAAATTATAATTTTCTAACGAGTCCGAACCGAACTGCATAGATGAGAAGCACTTTTCATGATAAGAGGAGAGTATCTCTTCTTACTTCCTTCCAAGATGCAGTACACCCCTGAAAAACATTTTTGTAGTGGTTGGGAATTGAACCCAGGCCTTCTACATGACAGACGAACGCAAAACGGACTTTTGAAATTTCAATCGTCCATTCAAAATTCTCGAATTTGTGAAAACGCGAAAACACAGCTTTAATTCTTTCCGGTTCTGAAGTGATAAATTTATTATCTCTTGTGATGAAAAGTGCATCTCTCTAAAACTCAGGGGGTGAATCGGCTAAGGTGATAGTTGATTGTGATTGTCATTTTGACTAAAGCTGTCTCCATCATATCAATAAAGAAATATAGAGAGAGAGCGATTGTCAAAATGACAATCACAATCAACTACCACCTTAGCCGATTCCACCCCTGGTTATTATACACGTAAGCAAACCCCAGCTGATTCCCATTATTATTTGTTTTATTATAATTCTATGCATATTAATAATTGAATACATTTAAAATTGGATTATACAATGTTTTAATCCTCTAAATGAATGTACCAACCACATTGTGTCCCCAATACCGTACAACTGTTAGAGCGTTTGGAAAATATAAATAATTTTTTAATACAAAATATCTATCCCTTTTGTTTTAGTAAGAAACGAAACAAAAATGCTTTCTCTCCTTTTTGTAAATTTCACAAGATTCCATAATGACATTTATATACTAAAACGGGCTTAAGCCTCCTATGAACCAGTTTTGACTTATTCCACCGCTATTCCTCGTGCATTTTTATTATAAATAATGTTTTCAGGATTAGAGCCGTTGTTAAGTCGAAGTAATAGGGGTTTTAATTGGTAAGTTCAGATTTCAATAGATAATTGATTTTTTTTCACATAAATCCTTGAGTGGTAGGTACAAAACGTGCGAGCAGCACGAACTAACAAATCACCGTATTTTAAGTATTTCTCAAATGCAAAAGCGTGGTGGTGAGCTTATTGGTATTGGCAAATTTGCAAATTAACCTTGTTAAATGATACCTCTCTCACTTAATACTCCCCGTTATTTTACGCGCAATAACTGGACAAAAAATCTGCAATTCCTAACTTCATTTCGTGTTAAAAAAAAAATGACATATTTACAGCCTTGCATATAAGGACTTATTCATCCACTATACAAATTCATATTTATAAAACATTTGCCTGCCCATCATAATTATAACGAGCTTGTGTTAAATAAATTGGAATCTAAAGGAATTCGAACAATTAACTTTAATTCATCAGATAAGGTATGTCATTATCTCTAGTACAATAATGGTAATCAAATTGTTATTCGTTTTATCCTAGCTGGAAATACTCCTCAGACAAGTTATTGAGGATAAAATTCAATAATCCAAAATAAAAATTGCAACACTAACACAGCGGATGAAGAATGATACGTGGAGAGATCACCAAAGTATATTTATCTATTTAATTCTAGACAATTTTTAATTCCATTTGTTTTTAATGTAATAGTAATATTTAAGTTTAAATAAATAAAAATAACATAAAGCTTTAGTTTCAATATCAAGCATTTTATTTTATTTATTCAATGTGATGTCAAAGTAAATGTGACAGTAATACTAAATACTAAAATGTCCTTATGTACGCACTATACAACCTCCAAATGCGTTTAGCTTATAATGCCTCTATTCAACGTCACATACATTTTATAAATAACAATTTTGCGTTTAGAGGCATTATAAGGGCTGTATAGCCTTATGTACTCACTATAATGAGTTTATAAATATGGCTGTTAATGTTTAACCTTCAATACTCAGTATCAAAATTTATATCATGTTTGCCGCCTTTTCTTCAATAACACTAGTTGGAACTACCGTTAAGTTGACTTGTAGCAATCTGGCAAGCTGCTAGTCAAATGCCTATATTTTGTATATAGGCGACACACTACTTGATGAGCAAGTTATAAAATTTTACATTTTGTATGTTTGTTTAACGATTTCACTTTAAAGTACACATCACAAACAAGAACCCATTTACATTTATGAATGTGAACATCAGACAAACATTAAAATACTTCAATAAATATTTTTTTAGCTTCCTCGTCTACTGAGCCCAGAAATCCTATGCCAGTTGACGAGCAAGTTGCTTATGTTGCAGCTCTTGCTCGTGTTGCCTTGGAGTAATGTGTTTAAGATAATCAAATACTTAGGTTCGTATTCACCGAGCGCTCCTAAACGGCTCTTAACTTTACGAGGCTCTTAACTTGAAATTTCTGTGCGGTATATTCACCAACCACTCGCAAGTGTTTTTCGAAGTTCGAAAATGAGAGCCACTCTCTCTTGTTCAGGCATACCCAAACTGTGAAATGTTGTGTAATGTTGGTCTTGACAGCAAATGGATACTCTTCTACTTGGCATTGCTCACATGGATTCGAGTCAAATGCGTGCGTGGCACACGCACAAGCGAACAAATTTTCGAAGAGAGCGCTCGTAAGTTAGGAGTGGTCGGGACCACTCCTAACTTTTAAGAGCGCTCGTAGATCTTCACTAATATTGCTTGGTGAATACGTTTATGAGCTTCTTAAGTTATGAGCGCTCGGTGAATACCGGCCTTAATTCTAGATAATTAATTCTAAAAATAAGGCCAGGCGCGCACATTCAATTTTTAGTTTCACTACTGTGTTTGTTAAGATGAAACATATGGGGTTATATGACACGCCGCGTACATAAAGCAACTTGATTCGAGCAACTAAAAAGTTTGTGTTTTGACACAAACTAAACGATTGTCTAAAATAAGTTTGCTATTTTGTGTTACATATAATTATATGCACCTTTTCACTCCTGTTCAAAATCCAGGGCCCTCATCGCGTAATTTTTAAGACGATCATCGTCCAAACGATTGTCGAACACGACGTCGTCAAAAGTTTGCTTCGTGTAATGTTTCAATTGCATCGTTCGGTCGTGTCGTCCATCGTCCACAGTTTGAGAACATCAAGAAGCAGCAAATGTCATTTGGGCTGTCTGGTTGTAAACAAACTAGTTTTCGTTGGAAGTGAGAGACGATAAGATGTATTCCTTATATTGATTTCCTTTACACAAATCAATTTCTGTGTGAAGATTTCGATCTCTCGGCAGATTTTACGTTTCTTCACACCAAAAAAATCGTTTTTTTTTTTCAGAGATCAAAATCTTCGAATCCTAATTTGAAGAGGGATTTACATGTATACGAAATACGCACACCGAAAGAAAAAAAATTATCCGGGATCAAATCCCTAGTGTGTAAATAAAGGAAATCGACATTAGTGTCCTTCGCATTTGCATGAATTTGATAGGTGATTCGCTTTCATTTATCATCGAAAAATAAAAAATTGTAATGTAACATTTTTTTAATTAGTTTACTCAAAAACTCAAAAAATCCACAAAATATACATATGAGACGATTGTAAAATAGCAATCGTTCAATCGCAATCGTTCAGTCGACCATATTTGACAGTTCAACAAGTTACATGAAGCTAAAGTTGAATCGTCTTAACGACATCGTCCAGACGATTCAAGTTTGTATGTGTTACACGAAGCAGTTCAATCGTTCAAACGACGTCGTCAAACTATCGTCGTCTTACGCGATGGAGGCCCAGATAGTAGGGTAATAGGTGTGTTTTTTCGCAAGTCCATATAGAATTGTAAAAAAAACGACATCGGGATTTAGGAGCTTTTTTTCGAAATAGCTGGAAGCACTGTGTACGCTATGACATTTGTGAGCTGTATTGTATGACGTCACTTTTGACGTCTCTGAGCAAATTATCGATAACATATAGATAATACTGTTTTGGCATCACCTTTTTTATCGGGTCTTAGATTAACTCTTGAAAATTATCCGGTCTTAGCTAACTCTTTATAGATTTAAGTAGTTGTTGCATTTGCATGTAAAGCGATTAGTCCCGATGTCGTTTTTTTCTACAATTCTATATGGACTTGCAAAAAAAACACGCCTAATATTTCTGTTCGCAAAAGTTGAAATATTGCAAGTGGAACCTCGGTGTAAGGAAATGTATTTCCGAACTCCTTAAAAATCTTACCAACTGTCAAACGAGAATATAAGAAAATCAAATCGAACACATCTAATAATGAACGTCAAAACTCAAAATAAAACTGTAAAAATTTCTACAACTCCGCACCATAATTTCTTTTCTTTGTCCTAATTAACAATAATTAAAAACGTATTTGTTTTCTTTAACAAGTGTTTTGCATGCAATTGACTAATTTTTGTTATAAAAAAAACATTCCAAAATAATTCAGCATGATTGAGTCACCAATCGTACTAATTGCATCCGAAGGAAAGGTTAGCCCTTTAGAAATAATAAGCAGTAAGAAAAAAATCCCAAATACTTGTCTAGTTATAATCATCCTCCCATTATTATTTGTTAAAGAAATTCGCAAAATTGATGAGAAAGAAGACCATGTTTCTATTGATGTCGGAACACCACTTAATTACAAGGCATACAAATATCATTTGACAACAAAATACTACAAAACAAATTTGCTGCTGCTTCCACTCGAGACTGAACTTGACCTAATGCCCGCGGAAATCATTGAGAGTGTTGAAGCTTTTTTGATTTATTTTGACTCGGGCAATGTGAGTTTGAGCATTTTAAATAGACGACAGTAAATCACTAAATTAATTAAAAATTTTTTGCAGCGGGGATTTTCCAAGAGAATTGGTTACTACGCGGACTTCGTAAAAGCTCACCAAATCGAATTGGGAATTCTGCTATGTGATCGACTATATGATGATTCCAATGAAGGTATAACCTACAAAGAAGCCAAACAGGGCTCCAATCTCCTGTTCGATGTGATAGAGCTTGAACGATCTAGAGAAGAGGACGAGGAGGACGACCCCAATGACCCATTAGGCTACGATGAAGTGCAACAGGCGCTGAGGAGTTTTGTTTGGTCTAATATCGATGTTAGCTCGGGTGGTATGTTGAAAGTTGCATAGTTTCCAAAAATCTGTCATCCAACATCTTACACCCTTCATTAGCAAACAAAAACTTTCTAAAAACTATTGGCCTGGCATCGCCGAGCAACGCTGAAACAAGTTCAGATGAGAATTCGGTTGAAGCCCAATTGGAAATATTTGAGAATCTTCTTTCACAAGTCCAATCGTTTCGAACAGAGACTGCAACATGGTCCAGAGACCAGGTGCTCGATCACGCCGAAAAACTCGCTGAGGAGTTTGTTCGAATGATGAACGAAGAGGGGGTCGGTGATGAGGATAATGAAGATAATGTCAAACATATCGACGTGAATGGAAGCAGTAAATAATCCTAAGACAAGGACACACTGTTAAACCGTTAGAATATAATTATAAAATGTATTTGCTTAGGGAATTCAAATGAGCTGTAAAATATTCCAAAATAAAAATCAGTTATACTAAATTTGAATGTATGCTCAAAGCCAATATGTAATAATGTAAGTAGTTAAAGCAGAGGGCAAGACGGTTAGTTTGGAAATGAGAAGAAAATTGTAACCGGATTGTAGACGAGAATTGTTTGAATATAAAAAGTATAACAGAAGAAACCCAATTAAAAACAAAAAAGTTTTAGACTGTTTTAAAATGTAAATCAAAAACGATTAAACACATTTCTGTACACAACGGTTTTTCATGTCCCTAATTCGAATCGCTTAGGTTATTCTTCACTATAAGTACGAGTAACATAACTTAGACAAGTTCATAAAATCAATAACATTTTTTCACAAGCTTTGCTTTTGGCAGGCTTCAAGTCAAAGGCATTATAGATACGAAATATTAAAAAAATTGAAAACTAAATGTACTAAAGAAAAAAAGACGTACATATTTAGATGCTACTAAGCAAGTTCTGATATCTCGGAAGTCTAAACCCAAGCGGAGACTAATATCAATTAATACAAAATAGCGGCCGGGAAAATAAAAACGAACTTATTAAGGAGTATAAATTACAAGCATGTAGACGGTCAACCTAGTGACCTATAATTCTCAACTTTTCCTGTATAACTATAATCAGCAATGTAGAGGAGCAACAATTTTCTTGCGAGTTCGAAAAGCTTAGATGAAAAACACTTTTCATTATAGAGATTCCCTCTCTTGAAGGATTTCTCACTTCCTCGCAGAAGAAATTACACTCCTGATAAAAATGTTTGTAGCGACTGGGAATCGAACTTCTGCATGACAGTCCAACCCACTTACCATTATGTCAAGGGTATTTGTAATGTTCTGCTCCCACATTTATGTAGAGTAACTTAAAATATAAAAAAAAACCACGCGGTACTCACAATAAAGTTGGTGATATACATAATGTACATACCTCAGAAAGCTAGAAATATGCTCTTTTATTTTATTTTCAAACTTTTAGGTTGTAGAAAGAAAACAAATACTGAACCTAAAACGAAGTCCTTCGTGGAATAATAAATGTCCCCTGGTACATAAGAAATAACGATCTACATCGTGACCTTCAAATAGTAATGGTCACAGAAGTGTTTTAAAAACACGCTTTATCACACAATCAGCGACTGTGTGAAACCGTGTTAAATATATGAGACAATATTCGGAGACTTCGAAGAATTATGTCTCATGAGAGAATGGTCTAAAAGCTATGGGAAAGCATTAAATGTTTAAACTTCCCCCCATGTGATTTTAAATTAAGAAAGAAAATCATTTGTCGATCTTTCATAGATTGGTTCTGATCCCTCACACAGTGTCTGAAGATTTCTACCGACAAAGTTTTAGTTCGTTTCCTAGAAACAAAACCATCCTTCTATAGTTTAAGAGAACCTACACCCAAACATGAAAACAACATTCGAAGTATATAAAATAACTAGCAAAGTTTCCTAATTTGCCTTCCTTGGTACCAACAACAATTTTAAAAATCGATAACTTGAACTGCTATTGTATCCACAAAAATAGTTCGACTTATCAAGACTTCGAGTTATTTAATTTTATATCAAAATTTAAACGCGGTAATGCCCCTCGGCATAATGGTAAGTGCGTTGGACTGTCATGCGGAAGGTAGGTCCCCTCCGTTCCTGGTAACACGCACCCAGGAATGGTTGAGAGTTGTAAGTCACTAGGTCCTGGTTCACTCCGAGCTGTTGCACCACCAAATTTAATTTAATTTAATCAATTAACGCTTCCAGCACCTAAAAATTCACGACACGACCGTTTGATTCAAAGGTTGGATTTATTCTGGTTTTAGTTACTGAGAATACAGTACATTTTAAATTGGTATAAAACAGAATTAGTTAGCACATTTCAATTACTTAACAACATAAGTTCTTAAAAAAGACCAGCCGTGATAATCTGCGTTTTTTTTAATATTGCAGACCCGTACTAGGAGGAACTCAAAACTTTTCATAGCAACGTTTTTTTTCTGAACCACTTTCTTTTCCTTCGATTAGTGGAATTTATCTTTTAACAAGCAGTAACTAAATTTAAAAATAATGTAAGAACCAGCATAGCAGCAAAACAACTTATAAATAAAGCAGAATGTTCCTGAAAAAGTATTTTCCTTTCAAATGGGAATTCTCTTCAAAAAATCGAATTTCAAATGCACACATGCGCGATTTTGATTTCTTCTCATTGTCTTGTTCGAGTTACATATGAGGAAATTCGAGTTATATAAGTTCGAGACATTGAAGTCAAAATGTATAAAATTTCAGCTTTTAAGCCTGCTGCCACTCAGTTTGATTAAAATTTTCCAAAATTCGAATTATCGAAGTACGACTGTATTTCTCACTATAGTGCCTTAAGATTTAGAGATCGGATTTTAAAAGATCTTTTGTCTTAAATGCATAAAGTTATGATTATTAAAAAAAAACTGAGTTCAAATTATAAAATATTTTCTTCAAATTAATAATAAAGTTCATCTCGAGTCCTTAAAATGAACTGTTTAAGTTATAGGAATATGGATAGGGCACAATGATCAGTCTTATAAACCATTTTATCTAATAGCTGGACATTTTTCGAAATATTTTCACTCTGTCTAACTAGAGAATCGTCTTAGCAAGTCTAACAAATAAACCTATACCTACATATATGTCCAAGTTTTTGGATTCTTCAAATTAACAAGACTCCACACTTAAAAACTCACATTTGAATTAAATAATGATGTGTGATTAAACTAAGAAATCCAATTTAATAAAACACCGCATAGAACTTTCGTATTTAAACATTTATTTATTAATACAAAATATATCAGATAAGTGATACATGGTTACAAATTACAATATATTTGTTTTTTTTTTTTTTATCATTTCTTTGTTTCTCTTGAATTTATTTTAAATAGTTATCTAAATTCTATCATTTTTTTATTGTTAAAATATTTAAATCAGTACTCAGTGTTTGAGTTAAACAAAAGAAAAAGTTTCAAAACGTTAAAATATTAAAAATCAATGCATACTAATATTTACTTTAGAATTTTTATTAAAATTAAACAAAATACGAACGGAATTGGGTATTTTATTTCAACATCGATTTTGTTTTGTGTTGATTAGTTTAGACAAACAATGTCACAGTTGGCTGAAATTTTTAAGTAAATTGGAGTTTTTCTTTAAAATTTTTGTTCAAGCAACGTCACTGGCATACATTTTTTTTGATTTCTTATTGGTTTATTATGTTAAATTTATTTTTAGTATTTTTTTAGAGCTTTTACAAGAGTACAAAACAGGATAACATATTATTATTAACAAAAAATAAACAAATAAATTAGTAAACAAAAATATTGAATTACCTATGTATAACAGTTACATGTAATGTATAAAATAGAGTTCAGATTTTTTTCAAAACTGTTTTCATTTGCTTTAAGGTGGGATATTTCTGGGTGCATTGTTTTTTTTAATACAATTTTTGTTTAATATGGCTATATTTTTATTCAAGTTTTTATATGCAACCTTTTTCTATGGGTTATTTTTGGTAAGAACTTACAAAAACATAATAAAACAGTTGAATTCTGGGTAAAAAATTGCTAATGATAAAGCTTGTTATAAAGGATAAAAACCTTAAATTTTGTTATTTCTATAAGATACACAACTTATTGTCAGATTTCTTTTAAGAATTTTACTAAAATGAACTTTCTTATGAATTTTTTAATAATTGTGTGGCCTTAATTGAATCACATGAATTTTTAATAATTGTGTGGCCTTAATTGAATCATGTATCCCATTCGAAGGGATTTTGTTCATCGTTTCTAATAAAGTACCATAGATGTACGAAATTCGACTCAAATTCCATTTTCAGGCAACGTGAAATTAATTGATCTACAGTCAGAATGTTCTAAAATTTGAGATGCCTTTTATCCGTTTTCTATTTGTCGACCAAATGAAAGCATGGAAATCTCATCGATTTGATTTTAGAATTGAAACAGAAGGCTGCTGATGTACATATATTTAATGATCATTTGAAAACTGAAAAATTGGTAGATCAAACACCATTGCTGCATTGCTTCATGGATCACATTCCTTTCCAATTAAGTGATTTACTTAATTGGCAATGTACCTGTGTGATTAAACCTCAATGAAATTTTGAAATGAAATTTAATGACAGGACCCTAGAAGTTCTAGAGATTACGAAATTAGAGACTATACAATAATTCATAAAATTCGCTTGCCTTCCTATGGGAAGATATTGCATTTATTGTCAACAAAACAAAACATAGACGAATACCATACTAATCCACAAATCTAGCAATTGATTTTGCTTAAAATCCTTAAGACCCTACGGTATGGAAACAGGAGAGCTAGCTCTGTAAAGAAACTTTAAAGTTCTTACAATTTTTTACAATTCGTTGTCGAAACCCTAGAGAAAAAAAACTAAAGAAAACAGTGGACGGAAAATGTTAATCTTTTATGTTAACATCATAACTCAAATAGGTCAATTTTGGAAGCTTCAATGCAATAATAGGTGAAGTGGTTACCATAAAATGGGGGCTATGTTGCGATAGCACACCGGTGATGAGGGTTCGAAAAACATATGAATATAGATACGCAGGGCACACTTACACCCGAAGCGTACTTTTTGAGCTACTTAAGGAGTTCCTCCTGAAAATATTTCATCTTAAATTTTTGTAATTGAACGAAATTTAAATCAAATTTTGTGGACAAAATTTAATGGCGTTTTAAAAGATAGCGTCCTCCCAACAATTTCAGTCGTTCTTGGGACTAAATTTGTTTGCAATAGGGGAATTTTAATTTATCATGAAAAATGATAGGCGAAAGTGGAATGTGTAGTTTTTCGGACGGAATGTTGCTCGAGTGTTCCTCAAAATACAATTAGGGGAGCGGTATTTCGATAAACGATCATAAAAAAAAAGAAATTGCTTTCTAAGTGTCAATAATTGGAATACAAAATTTCTTGAAGATTGATTGTTAACCTTCCAAGATTATTTGATGTCATGATTGAAACTACAAACCTATAATTTTTTAAAACCTTCATCGGTAATACTGATAGTTGTTGATTAATTGCCTATCAAAATTTCAAAAGAGGTGGATGTCTATCCACTAAATTGCTTTTGTTATACAGGTTTTCAGAATTCAACAAGCCCCATTAAAGACTTCTACTTGGCTGGTATATTTCAGTAGTATTTAGATTGTATTATAAAAAAACCTTCATATAGGTTTTCAAAATAGCTCCCAAACTAAATGTTGAGGAAGTTTTAACTTTCATTTTATTTTAAATAACTTAATTGAAGTCATAGAACAAGATCTGTACCAAAGTAAGAGTTTTTACGTATTTCAGTCTAAAACGTAGCCCGTATTACAAAAAAATCGTAGTTTTCGACAGAAGAGAGTAATTGTGAGAGAATTTAGGGTCAAGCAAGGTTTGTAGTCAGAAACTCCCAGTTCAACGAAATGTCAATATAGGAATGATAGAATGTAAACCGTTAGAACTATGTACTTTAAATTTGTGTATATTTACGTTCCTTTGATTTTGCAGTACTTGAAATTTTAGCAATGAGGAATTTCTGTGTCAAGAGTAAAAGAAGGGGCCTATGATTCCGTTAGATACGACCGTAAAAACTTCTTTTTTTTTTTTTTTTGTGAAACAATAAGAGTTGTTTCATATGTTAATACATATTCATTTCTGCATCGTTGAAGTGGCAAAGAAAACTTTATCGGATCAAAAAAATGTGAACTTCCAAGAGTTTAAAAATTCAGATATACTAATACTAATTCATAATAATCATATCGAATAATTATTGAACATCCGAATAGTAAAACTATTTCATACAACCAATAATTCACAAATGATCTTTGTAACGGTTACGGTAAAACTATTTCATGCAACCAATAATTCACAAATGATCTTTGTAACGGTTACGATTTTTAATTTTTTTTTAAATAATATCAATATGTCGTATATTGCAGAAAAACAATCGGCTGTGTTTGGAGTTCCCAATTAGGCCGTCATTTTGAATAGCAAATCGAATTAAATCTTGCGAAATTGATAGATTCTTATTAAGAATAGCAATTCGGTTAAATTATGTTTAGCGCGTGATTACAAATACGGAATGTTCACTTATCTAACCGCCTATTTAGTGATAACGCTAGCGAATTTAAAATTGAAGTACCTTTTTAATAATTGTTATTGTTTATTTTGGAAGTAATGAGCAATAAAATAAAATGGAAATAAATTGTGTTACTTAAAGAAACGTAGATAATAATTAAATATTTTTAGAACTAGTGCGAATCAGTTTCCGAAGCTTGTAATAGAAAAAAAACATTATATATTTAAGGGTCAATAAAAATAAACCGAAAAAAAATCATCGGGAACGGTTTGCAATATAATTGAATTTTTCTGGTCCTTTGTCAAAAGAAAAGAAAAGAATTTTGTTTTTTTTTTGGTTAGACTACAAGGACAAACTTAAGCAAACACTTTCGACGAACAAAATAACGTAACGTCTAATAGTGGAGGACCATACTGCTAGATTACTTTGTCTCCTTTGGAGCAAATTAACAAACTGCAAAGTTTGAACCAGGCTGTTAATTTACTTCCCAATTGCTTGGGTGATAACACACAAGGTATGCTTTCTACGAGTCAAAACGTACATTTAATGAAATTTTTGGGATCGAATGTCTCAAAAAGGTCTTAAAAATCCAAATGTACCGGAGAGCAAACATAGTCATTCTCATTACAAATCATTAGAATCACAACCGAAGAACACAATTTTCCATTGTTTGACGTTTAACATTGTGTTATTGTAATAGAATCATTTTCGGCAGCATTGTTTTTCGAAGCGAATGTGGACACTCGCTAAACTCGACTTTAGTCGAAAGTTCAATCCGCTATTCATAATGAGGGCCATAATATATTTTCATAGTTTCCAATTCGAAAGAAACGTGGAATTTATTGAAAATGTCACATTATATTATATAGCTTCCTTATGTCTTGTACGCTACTGATGGGAAAGAAAATTTGTTTCTAGTCTTCAAAAAGACAACGAAATGCAAAACACAAATCGCAGGAAATCACTGTTATAAAAAAACAACAAAACAAGGCAATTAATTTTGTCCGAAAGAACACTAGATACTTGTCAAAGTAATCTACTAAGATTGAAGGCGTTTTTTGTATGATTACATACTCGCAGTAGGCTAGAAAGCTTTTCGCACCGTCATTTGCGTATAAACTTTGTGGTAGTCCATTCAAGTTTTTGTTGATACATTCAAACTAGGATGTCAATTTTGTGTAAGATTTTTCGCTCGGCAGCGTACTAGACTCTAGTTGCGAAAGTAAAGAAGTTTAGGAAGGCGAATAACACTTAAATAAAAAATATATTAAATTAGAAACAAAAAAATCAATGTGTTTTCATAATAAAAAAATGTTATTTGTATATAGACTAGATTATTTATTTCTATTAAAAAATCATAATAAAAGCTTCATAATGTATCGTAAATGTTATTGCTGTAGTTTTTTTTAAACATACACAATAGATTTTGTTTTACTTTGTTTCATGTCTCACTTTTCACAAATATATTATTATTATTATTGTTTTGATGGAACCATTTTAAAAAATGTTATTACAATGTAAACGTACAAAAGTTTATAATAAAATCTATTTCGTGTATAAAAATCTATTTCCTGTACTTAATGTGAGAATAATAATAATTAATTAATTAAATTGAACATTAATTTTATTTTATTTAATTATATTTGTTTTTGTTATATATAATTTTGCTAAATTAAAACATAAATAGAAGAGCAATTGTACAAAACACAAAAAGAAAATTTAAAAACAAGAACTAAACTGCTGCAAATATTTGATTAAATCTCACATGACGATTCGTTACGCTCAATCATTTTGTGCGCTTTTTAGTTTTTTTTTCTTTTGTTCCTTCTTCTTCCCCGATAGCTTCCTCACTTTCATACAACTAAATACAATACTCGAAATGTTTTGTTTTTATTTTATTAAATTTAATTATTATTTATTAGTTAAACTTATAGATAGAAATAATGAAAACTAATTAAAAAATTAGTGCAGCAATATAGATTCAAGTTCGTTCTTTTTTTATATTCTCTTTTTTTATATATATATATAAATATGGCTTCTTTATTTGTTGTATAGTTTATAAAATTAAAACTGGAGTAGACAAAAACAAAAAACATTTTATAAATATCTTATAGAAGAAGATATAAATTTATATGTATGCATGTATGTAAAAAAAGTTTGTTTACTAAACAAATAATAATAAATATTCAGTTGTGTGTATGTGTGGTCAATTTTAATTCTTTTTATTAGTTTTATTTCTTTTTTATATATATATATATATATTCTAAATTTACATTGATAATAATAATTAAATATAATATTTTGTATTATATGTATTAGTCCTTTGGTAGCTTATTTTCTAAGTAAAATGACGTTTTGTGTTTTTTTGTTTTTAGTTAATTTTTCACTTTTTTAATTAATTTTTTTTATTATAAACTTGATGACGTCGTATTGTGTTGTTGTAAAACGAAATAAAATTTTAAATTAAATAACTGAATGATGAAATGTTATAATATAAATGAATACGTCAAGTTTAGCGTCGTATGAATAGAGTACTTTTTACAAATATGAGATTATTTTTTATTATCATTTTACTTTATTTTTTTTTTCATTTGTTTGGGGGGAAAGTTTGATTTAAATTATTTATTATTTTGTTTATTATCACAAATAGACTTTGTGCAACAAAATTAAGTTATAAAACATACACAGTATAAAATACACATTGAATAATGTAAAAGCTAAATGAAGCACTGATTTGTTATAAAATAAAAACAAAATATATTAACATTCAGATGGTGATTCCGTTGATAGCTTATGCAAATCGGCGTAATTTGCAATCGCACGATGTAGGAACTCGTACTGCGCCTGAAATGAATCCATATAATTATCATTGTTACAGCAATATTGAGGTGGTGGATCAAATAATGACAACTTTCTTTTTTCATCTTTAAAATTGTGTCTTTCAATGAGATTAAACATCAACCGCACAAAGACAACAATCATCAGTGGTAAGACCTATCATTAAGAACCAAACTAGCAACAACTAGGAAATCACTAGAAAAAAAAGTTTGAATGCATTCATGCATCACTGGAGCAACGAGAACTTCATCTACAGCAGCAATGGAGGTTATCCTTCAACTGGTCCGACTAGATGTGAGAATAGGAAGTACTGCTTAGGGAGCTATCCTGAAATTCCCCAGGGTACTGGGTACTGGTAGGGGTTAATATATAGGAACTAGAGATAGAGACTCCATATCAAAGTCTTCAGTAACCGAGTTTACTAGACATTTCAAGAGGTGGCATGATTTAAAAATTATAACTTCGAGAAAAATATCAGAACAGAGATAAGAAACAAGAAAAACGGGGTAGGTGTGAAACAATGATCTACTCTATCAATGCAAATGGTATACTGATGGATCGAGAACGTTTCAAGGGACGAGTGCAATAATTTTTGGGCAGCCCACAAACATTTTCCAGAAAGAAGTAAATGACATAGGAAAATGTGCCAAAAGAAATAAACGCAATCAAAAAATTGCCATCATGTCGGACAGCTAAGCAGCACTCAAAGTGGTAAACTCGTTAGTTCTAAACTGGTATGGGAATATGTGGGTATATTAACGAAATCGGAAAGCTTAATAATGTCACACTTTATTTGGTACCGAGAAATGAACAGACGGAGTCTTTAGCTAAAATAGCAGTAATAACACTCCTAACAGATCTGAAATAGAGAATGTGATGTGATGCACTCGTGCATCAAATACATAGATATCTGGCACTTTAGGACATTAGTAGGTTTGGAAAGTAGGCGAATAGACATAATATTATTTGAAAATCGAAGGAGCTCCTGTATAAAAAGTTCGATCGAAGAAGGCAGGGCCGTTAATGATTTCATGAGAAAGTCAAAAATCCAAATAACGGGTCTATGACAGGTTAGTAACAGATTTTTTTATTTTATCGTGACGCTATTTAGGTATCATAGTCTATATTTTCAAGCGACTAAAATGGTAATTCATTTGAAATTAAACAAACCGTTTCTTACAAGTTGGAAAACAAGAATTTGGCGCAAAATAAAAAAAAGGCAAATGTATGTATATTCATTCCAAATTTGTTGGTGATCTCTTTTCCCAGATGACATGTGACAATAACAAAAAGTGATATGCATAAAATTCACCCCTAAGTTGTTTGTATAAAGTGGGAAAGCCAATTCTAAAAATGTCTTGTTGTCTCCAACACTATAATAACATATGTACTTTAAAGGATTCCAGGAAGCGGCGCGACCGTTAATAACGAAATAATAAAATATATGTATATGAATAGTTTAGTCATTTAGTAAAAGGTGAGTTTTCCGATTTATGACTAATAATGAATAAGACAGTATTGAATATTGTAGATATAGTTTTTGTAGTTTAAAGTGATTTAGTAATTTTAAATTAATAACTTACATATGTATCCAAAAGCATAGCTCGCTGCGATCGTAATTTCCTCGCAGTTGTACAGATATCAATCTTTTTCTCAGTTCTTAATTGTTGCACTAATATACACATGGCCACAAATATTGAACTTCTATCCGTTCCCAAACTAAAAACAAACAGAATATTATATAACTAAAACTTTCCATTGAAAATAAAAAAAAAAAAAAAAAACTTACCTGCAATGTACTGCAATTGGCGTCGATGTTGAAAAATTATTTTCGGCAGTATGATGTTTTTGAGCCTGATCCACTAATTCAATAATACCTCTACACACTTCTGGCACCTCACCTTCCACTGTTGGCCAGCCATTGTATTGGAATTGTGTGACTTTAATCGTATCGTCAATTTTACAATTAGTCACATTGAACTCTCGTCGTGTGTAATATGGACAACTTTCGCTGTGCATATATTTCACCAATGTATGATCATATTGAATTTCATCGTCTGCCCAATATCGTGGACATTTTGTTGGACCATCACCAATCTGTGAAAATAAATAAATATTTAACAAAACTTAACTCCACAAGGTTAAATGCTTACTTCTGATATCATAACAAGAGTTGTTATACTCTGTTCTGAAATCATTCTCCAGAAGTCACCTATGGTATTTTCCATAGGATCTTGTGTTATGATGAAAGATTCGGAATTATCATAACCCTCAATAAAGGACGCATTTATGTAAGTCGAATGTTCTCGTGTTGGAATCGGAGTCAATATGACCTGAAAAGTATGAAACAGGTGATTATCAAAAGGTGATGATAGTTACATCGTTTTATTCAATCTAAGAAACGTAAAATTTAAACAAATAAGATCATACATCAATGTAATTGTAAGATTAAATTTTATACTCACTCGATTACGATCGTATGGTATAACTAATTCACTACGATTCTTATTCATATTTTCATCTCCACTGCCAACTGAACAACTTTTATTTGTTTCATCAGCAATCGCTTTGATTTTCTAAACAACAAAACATTTAATAAGATTCTTCATTAATTTTAGTGAAAACAAAATACTAACTTCAAATTCATATTCAAGTTTGCATTTCTCTTTGCTGTCATTTGGTTTAACTTTTAAATTTTCAATTGTTAAACTCAAGCCTCTAGCTAATATCTCTGTGTTGCCATACTGAGCAATGTCCAGCAGAGCTCTGTACAAAAATATGTATTGTTTCTGAAAATAAAATTAAGAATCTGTAAATACCACTTTGCTGAAATAATAACAAATAGAAACTTACCAAAGACTGCACCAAGAAGTTACGTTGATGACGCAAATCGCAGACGGTATTGAAAATTGATACCTGATCCTCCTCTTCTAGCTGCTGAATAAGAGAATCCAAAGCAACTAGAGTTCCAGTTCGACCAACACCAGCACTGCAATGAACCAAAATCGGACCACGCTGTACTGAGTACACCGAATTGATTTGACGAATGAATTTAATGATGCCATGGGGATGTTCGGGTGCCATAAAGTCCTTCCATACCAAATAATGATACTGAGTAATCTGCCTTCGCTCTTCTTCGTCTTCATTGCTTGAGCTTCGTTTGAAAACATCCAGATTGCGAACTAAGAAATCGGAAAATCTTTGCTCGGAGGCAAATGTTACAGTAATATCGCCGAACTGCTTCGAATCGGAAACTTTCTCTGGCCAATATTTGGCACATTTAGCCTTGTTGTACTCTTCCAAATTAGTAAGCATGACA
Organism: Chrysotoxum bicinctum; assembly: GCA_911387755.1. Classification (NCBI taxonomy): domain Eukaryota; kingdom Metazoa; phylum Arthropoda; class Insecta; order Diptera; family Syrphidae; genus Chrysotoxum; species Chrysotoxum bicinctum. The sequence continues at coordinate 30,720,278 of OU426990.1, forward strand.
ATTATTTCCAAATGTTGCTCCCATATCATGCGCCAGAAGTCGCTGATAGTGCTTTCCATAGGACCTTGAGCGCAGATGAACTTCTTTCGCTCCTTATAGCCAATTACAAAGTTCGAATTGATGTAGTCAGATCCTTGCATTCCATTCAATTGGGACAGTTTAACTCGCGTTTGATCATAGGCCTTAATGTCAGGATAACGATTTTTGTGGGCATTTTCTTTCATATCTGAATTTTTGGTTGTGCGATCGTTGAAGCGATTCGGAAGCATTTCAAATTCACGTAGGAAGCCATAATCTGTGTCCTTGTGGCGATTTCTGTAGGCCTGAGGTAGGTCCATTCTTGAAATTGGTCCTATATCAGCAGGTTTGGCCAGAGCGGAGCCGATTAGATGACGATGGTTACTGGTGCGGCCTCCACACAATGCGCGACTAAAATAAATTAGTATTGGTTACATATTATGAATTGTGTTTACGTATGTACATTATTTGCGTTTATAATTTATAATAAATTAAATTAAAATCCGACAAATGATGAAACAAAAAAAAAATTGGAAATAGATTAAAAGAAACGCAGCCTACTCCCGTTTTATAAAGCTCAACTAAACTTAATCACTTTGCAAAAAATCTGGTAATAAAAAACGAGTATACGTCCGTTTTCAACGGTTTGATATGGCTTATCATCTCATGAGGAAACTATCCTTTTCACAAAATTGAAAATATGATGAAGTTTAAATAAGAATAACTAGTGTTTTTCTAACAAGTTAGTACCCATATAGAAAACCTAAAATCTTTTATTACAACATTTAAAGTGCGCTACTACCAAGTTAAACATTTTCTACCTTACTCCGCCACTTTAAAAGCATTCCATACTAAACCATTTATAAGATCAGTCATACCAGAGAGTACAAACAAATTGACTGATTAATTGAATTACTGGTTTATTTTGGGAAGTGAGCTAAGCTAGATCTAGGTCGATACAAACTTGGTGGTAGCAAACAAAAGTGGTTCTTTGTAAATTGAGGGAAACAATGGTAAGCAGACTTAACGTTCATGTTGAACCTTTTTTGAGATGTTTTTTTTTTTTTTTTTAATATAAATAGGATTCAGCTGACATTTCGATCAAAACAAAAATTCAACTCACCTCAATGAATCTCGCAAACTAATTACTTCATCTCCCTGTCCTGTGTTCTTTGTATAGTAGCGATGCATAACGCACAACGCGATCAACAATAGTATTACCAATCCAATTAAAACTATAAAAATTTGCACGACGATAGTCAAGACAAGCAATAAATCATCTCCATTGTCAGAAGACTCATTCATTGTTTTCGGATTGATGGTTTCAAAATAATTACTATTCGCCAGCAAAGGTTCACCCGATTGTAACTGTCCATCCTGCTCTCTTACTAAAAACGAAAAAAAAAGTTGTATGTTTGATAAAATACTGATTTCTATGAATCAGCCTTATCACAAATTCCATCGTAATCGGAACTTTTACGAATTCCGCCAAAAAGCTATCATCAAATCCGTTCGTAACAGCAATTTGTATGAGATTTTCCACTACGATGGATTATGTGATAGTTTTTTTCGGGATTCGTAACAAGTTTCCGATTACGATGGAATTCGTGATAGGGCTGAATATTTACCAATAACTTCTAAAAATCCAGTATAATTGCTGTTCATGTCTATTTCGCCGTCAAAGACTTCATCAATGACTTGTTGAAGAGTAACTGTTGGCAAAGCAGCTGTGGTTGTTTCAATTAAATCTTCCAAATTTTGAATATTCTGACCAACAGCATGTTTTGGATTTCGGCGACGACGACGTTTATTGTCGAGTATTTTAGAAGCAGCTTGGGTAAGATTTCCAGCTCTGTTCAATTGCTCGCGTTGAGTTAGTTCGGGTATGATTGGAATTTGATGTTCTACATAAATATATATTTATTAAATAAAATAGAGGAAAACAAAAATAGTCTATTGAGTAATACCTTCAGGCCGTGGAGTGGTAGTAGTTGTGCTTTTTACCACCGGAGCATGAAACACTCGTCGAAAAGGCACCCCTTCTAAGCACTTTCGGCAATGATCATCCGCAATACGTTGGCTAGCTATATCCTGATACATTCGTCTACCATCACCGAGAAATATCTCCGAGCGGAATGCTTCGCCAGGGAACATTTCTGCAATATATGCTCCGCCTCGAGTATTATTAGGATTGTGAACTTCGTGGTAAGTTGAAACATTCAGACTTTCAGGACCGGGAAGATCACGATTGTCCTGTATGCGAACTAAATAAATTCGATAGCAGCAAATTGGTCCGTTGCGTTCACTAACTCTTGGCATAAATAGTTTAAGTACACACTTGTCGTCGGATGTCTTAATTTTAGTCCAAATAATCCTTCCAATGGAATCAGGCAGCGCTACGGGCATTGTACAGTATGCCGTCGCTGGTTCACCGGTTTTCTTGCGACGAGTCAAAGCTGAAACAGTGACCGAATAATTTGTATTAGGATTAACACCTTCGTAAACTGTCTTATGATTTGGTTCATCGACACGACGTTCTTTTGGCCCCCAAGTAGCATTGACCATGCGATTATCGACCTTGTACGTAGCTATACCCATCAATTTTATTGAATACGATATTACTTTGCCGTTTGGAATCTTCGGCACATTCCATTCCAGACTGACCGAACTATGGCGCGAAATATTACACACAACGTGTAAGTCTGTTGGCTGACTGGCCACTCCATCCATAGTGGTTCCATTGACTACTTCTGAGTATGGACCACATTGCTTAGTTAACTCGCTGCAAGCTCGAACTTTGAATTCGTAATTAGTGGCCGTCTTCAGATTGTCAAACATGTAAGGGAGATTTCGACTGTTTTGATGGTATATAGCTTCCTCCACGATACGAGGATTCTCCCCCGGTTCTGACACAATCAACTCATAATAGTGTATGTAGTCTAGCAGCTCTGGTGGTGGGGGTGCCCAGCCGATTGTTATTGTTGCTTCGGTATTACCTGTGGCTTCGACTTTTGGCACAAACACCGGATCTTTTTCCAAGGTTCGTACTGGCTGTGGGTATTGATGATGAATTCCATCGCCTATACTGTTCTTTGCTGATATCCTAAGCAGGTATTCGGTGTTGGGCAAAAAGTTATCCAACACATAGGATGTATTCTTCCCTCCAATAACGTGATTGTAGTATTCGAAATTCTGTGCACCTTCTTTTCTGAATTGCACAAAATATTTTTGTATCGGATCGTTACCATCATTTAGAGTCCAATTGAGAAAGATTTTATTTGCTCCCACGGCTTTCACATAATCTATACTCACAATGGGTACATCCATTACCAAAAGAGCAATCTCTTTTCGAACCAGTTCATCGCCAGATGGCGAAAGAACCACACAACCATATGTACCGTTTTCCTTCTTATAAACCTCCGCAAGCTCAAGCGACACATTAACATGAGTTCCATTTATTATACTAACATTTGTACTGCTGTCAAGAAAACTAAATGAAATTTCATCTTTAAGCCATTTTGTATGATTTCGAACTGGTTCCAGAGGATAGGCTGCAATCACGCAGTACAACGATACAGCTTGACCTATTTTTCGTTTGATTTTCTTTGGACTGCTGGATGTGACTTTAGGTAGTATTATTGGTTGTATAAAGAACACATTTTCGTTGGGTTGGTCGGGATTGGCTGGATCTGTGCTATCCGTTGTGTGACAAGTGTAGTTGCCTTCATCGGAAATTTTCACACGATATATACTCAGATTGTGTACGTAGGCATTAGTTGTATCGACGAGTAGAGGATTCTTGTCAATATCGTTCACGGACTCAGTCGATAGGTGGTATCTGTGGTGAGAAAATTAATTACAATTAATTGGTATTTTTGAAAATTCGATTTAACATTTTCAATGCATACAATGTATAAAATTGGGGTAATGAGAAGCGACCAAAAACGTTTTGTCTTTATGATAATATAATATTAGAAAATAATCAAAGATCACATTGCAAAAAATCCGGTTTAGACAAAATAGATTTTTACAATTTCAAATTGCAATTAATATTAATTATATTTAAAACTAAAAAGTTTTTCATATGTCTCTTGCGAAGAATTGGAAACACATTTTGGGTGCAATAGTAGACAAATTGGAATCAATATATTGCCTTTTGTTCCTTTTGGCAGAGGACAAAGGCAACGTACCGTTCGAAGTACCGAAAATATCGCAGCCGAATTCAAAATTTGCCAAATTGGGAATGCAACTCACTCCACGTTAGACCGAAATTTGCGTAGATATTTGCACACACTCAAAAGATCATTTCAAGTGCCGAAACTTCTCCCGAATAGATCTGCAAAAGTCTGAACAATATCCTGAATTTCATTTTTATGTCTTAATTTAATTTAAGGTATTATTCGATTTAATTAAAAAATTATTTAAGGAACGTCTAACTGAAACCAGAAGGATATAAGTGCAGATGCTAACTTCATTTTGAACAATTTACTTAGAATGTGAATATGAATATACAATACGTTGGACGACCCATTACATTGGTTTCCTCTAATTTTATCATTATATGTATTGCAATTCATTTGGTGCTGATTCCGTAGTTGTTTTTCAAATACAGCCGTAGATTTTGGAAAATTATGCGAAATACGCGCCAACATTTATATTAACCCTAAATTTCTCAACTGTTGTTGGCAGAAATTTCCTCCCGAGTCCTAACGCCTAAGATGAAAAGCATTTTTCATGACAAGAGATATTATTGGAGGATTTGCCACTTTCCCGGAAGAGGCAGTATCTCCGAAAACAAGTTCTTTGTTTCTAGGTGGCAGCGGATAAAAATAGGCACCAGACCTCGCACATGTCAGTCCTATGAATCTGGCAAACATATGGTAGCAGCAAATAGACTTTTAATGAAATATATTTTAAAGATCTATGGTTCGTTAGTTGTATTCTATGTAAGTAACAGTTGCTTCCTATTTTTCCCAAATAAAGTTTAAGAAATCGATATTTTTATATATAAAACTCATTTGGGGTCTAATGAAAGATTTTAAACATATTAAGATTAAAGATCCGTCAAATTTTTAAGTTAAAAATTCAGGTTATTCCAAACGGACACGAAAACACTTTAAATATACATTTTACATTGTGCGAGGATTATTAATTCAGTAATTTTTCTGACAAATTAGGAGAGAGCCGAATTTTTCTGATTTCCTTTTTGATGTTTTTAAAATTCTACATCGATAGCACGCAGCGTCCTTAAAACAGATATGCATGAATATCTCCCTTACGGTTACTTTTACAGTCGAAATTTTAGAGTGATTTGTTAAAATTTTGATAAAACTTTATCAAAATGAGTGTTCGCTAGTGCAAACGTTGCGCGCGTTGCACATATTTTGAACGTGGTGGACCTACATGCAGGATCGGCCGAGAACAGACTTCAACTAGGGAAATTTTGCGTCCGGATTTGGGTTAACACCCACACAACTTACCCAAGAGTTAAAATTCATGACCAACGCCCTTTGTTTTCTGACTTAGCTTCGGATTTTGATTTCAAAATTCAGAAGCTTTTCACCACCTTTAGAATTAATTTCTCAATAACGAACCCCTATAGTATGAATTTGTTTAACATTAACACAATAGTTTTTATACAAAAATAAAAGTTTTGACATTTTATCTTAAACCTTAATCTTAAAATGCCATTAAAGCCGAATGCTTCATCTTCTCCTGCATTAGGCCATGTAAGACTAGATATTTCCCTCGAAAAACGTTGAGCCAATAACTTTGTAGAATAATATTTTTCAAAATTATGAAATGTTTCATCGTTGAAAAGCTGTAAGTAAAAACTGGCCGAAATGGGACGTCGCGAAAAGTCGGATTCTTAAGATTTTGCTATTTCCTGTCCTGCAATTAGATCCTTTCCTAGATTTCAAAGATTTTAACCTAATTATACAAAGAGGATATTCTAAGCAATATCGTGACAAGTACTAAGTATAAGGTTTTCCAAGCGGTTGTCAGGGCAATCATTTATTATGCAGCACAGATATCGGGTATTTTCCAGTACGAGGAAGAAGAAAAGTTGGTGCGTTTTTTTATCAAGAAAACCTTTACACTATCCGAAAGTTCAAATACATGTTTGATTAGTACGGAAACTGGGCTACCACTTTATATTTTTACATTACATTAAATTAAAATGTAAAAGTACATTCTAAAAGTACTGGAACTGCCAGAGCAGCGACTACTAAAAATTCTAGCAAAACATTTAATTGGCAGAAACCAAAAGTATTTCAACGAATGGATGAGATATAGAAATTGTAGGAGAAAGCTCGACGTTCATATATGAACTTGAGGATCTATTGATTAAAGTAGAAGAATTAAAGCATGAAAAGTTCAAGGTACAAGCTCAACAAAGCCAATCCAAGGAAACTTACAAAATTGTTCATCACAACCTTGAAGGAAAAAACTATTTTCACGATCGATACAAAGTGGATGTAATATCATCATTCTTTAAAGCCAGAGGTGAACTACTAGGTTTAAATTTGGGAATTTGTTTGTGACCTCAACAACATATAAAGCCAAAAGTTTTTATAGTTAGCTCCAGGTCAATAAAAGACCGGTTAAATTAGCAACGTTTCCAACATGAATAAACTATTCATCAGGCAAGAATAATTATAAAGATGCATTTGATAAATTTGTTTTGAGAAAAATGTTTCCCAAAACGTTTGTTACGTACAAAATGTGTCAATTCTTTGTCGAAAAGTCAATGAATTTATTGTTGCCTGATGAAGAGTGTATTCATGCTCGAAACATTGCTAATTAAATCCGTCTTTTATTGACCTGGTGCATACTATAAAAACTGTTGGTTATCTACTTGGTTTAAGCTATACACCACACAGAAGCTTCACAATGTGCAATTTAAATGCAAGAGAAGATACTCATCATTTCATTGGAATATGCCGTATCTTAAATGAAATACGCAGAAATCTTTGGAGTAAAAACAATTTAACGCAAACAGAAATAATATCAATTGTCATCGGCGCAAAACTAGATGAAGCTATATACTTTTTTAAAACAAGCACCAAAAAAAGACAACAAATAATTCAAGAAGAATTTTAAACAAAACTGATAAGTTTTATAATTAATTAATTAGTTTAATAATATCTAAATGTAAAATTTTCTTTTTTTTCGGGGTAATGGCAAAGGCATATTCTAGTATTGTGAAAAATGTATCTATCTATTTCTATATAACTTAAAATAACATTTTTTTTTTAAATCACACAAAGATAATTTATCTAGTGGATTTTATTGGAAAAAATGATTGTTATCTTTGTTATGTTTATTTATTTATTTATTTATTTATTTACAAAGGATTTAGGGAGTTTCTACAAACTTAGAAAAAACTTAACGACGAAGATATCTGAAATTTCCCTTTACATCTTCAATTACATACTTAAGTTTAAACAAAAAAAAATTAATTAATTACATATTTCAAAAAAAAATAATGTTCTTACCTTTTATCTTTATTTGTAATATTGTTTCCTTTAAATTCCCACCTTACATGGAGGCTGGAAGATTTACATTGGACAGTTACATTTTGCCCTAGTTCCACATTTTTCCCGTCTGAAAAGATGGATAAAAACACAATAATTCATAACCATGCCATCAGGTACTATCAAACAGACGCATAATAACAATTAAGAATAATTCAATTAAAAAATATGCTTCAATGAGATAACAATTATTAATACGTCGAGCAAAAATTAACAAACTACAATTAATTCAGATAAAACTGATGCGGCTTAGGTCGAACTGCGGTGGCGCTTAATCAGTCATTGGCAGTGGTTCAGTGGTGTTACAATAGAAATCAGTCAACTTGCTGCTTCCAAAAAAATATCCATTAAAATTTCAACAAAAAAAAAATGTCTTTTGTATACACCGCTATACTACATTTTGCCAAGCTCCTACTCATTTCCTTCTCCACTATCATAATTTTAGTTTAAGCAGCAACAGAAGCAGCAATTGGAAAAAGGGTAGACGACGACCGACGATGAGTAGTAGGATTGGTGCTTATGGTTATAGAATCTTTCACAGGCTGGGTGTTGGTAGAAACGGGGGAGGCGGAGCGGGAGGGTTGGGAAAATTCTAAACTTTTCCGCATTCGACTCAACCAATTTGCAGATTATTTTTTCAGAATTAGAAGAAAACCCACCACCAAAGAAAAATTTTGAACACATTCTCGTTTTTTTCGCAAAACAAAAAACTTACCCTGTCCATTAATGAATTGAATTTGTTGTAAAATACAAAAAATTGTTATTAGTTGATAAATTGAGAAAAATAATAAACACCGCCGCCCTTGTGCAGCTTGGGTTTGATGGAACATGGCGAGATTCTGTTCTGTAGTTTCGTTTCGGCAATCAAATCGACACTTTTTTCGTTGGGGTTTTTCACAACTTTAACGCGATCAAAACACCACGAATTTAATTAATTTATGAAGATAATCATTTTAAGAATGTTTTGTAACAAATTTTAGTCACTTTTTGGGACTTTTTCGAGGTTTTTCACGCAATATTTTTCCGGATCTGGCGAACAAGTGTTGGGCAAAACAAAGATCTCACTCACTCTGTGCTGTGGTGTGTTCGTGTTGTATTCAGTGGAGATTTTCTAGCTTCACATACACACACCTAGAAACAAGTTAAATAGATAGCGGATTAATGGATAGAAAAAATGACATGCCCTGAATGAGTGTGTTCAGTTAAATTTTCGGAACAAATATTCTACCGGTGGCGCAGTGGCATCAGACAAGGACATCTGTTGTATAATAGATAAATTTAGTGTTTGCTCCGCAGTTTTTTCCACATTACTATCCTTGTGAAACATTTATTTGGCAGATAAATTCATTAACATTTTTAAACTCTTTAGTCAATAAACAAAAGAATATTTAAGTGTATAATAGAAGTGGAAAAGCTGAACAAAGCAATGCCAGGCAATATCAATAGGTAAACATTTCATATGTCCTTCAGGTTCACATAAAGGCTGCCTATAAAGCTATGAACTTCATAAAGTTTACACCATCCTAAGCGACCTGTCAAAATTCGTTTGATCATTTTTTTACAGAAAATCGAAAATGACAATTTTTTTTTAGTAAATTAAGATGGTAAACATTAAGGCTAGCCGCGCACTAGCAATTTTTAGTTGCGAAACTGTTTGGTTACTTATAGAAAACAGATGAACTGTTTGGTTGAATGTCCGTGAATTTGCAGATAATTATATGTTCAATAAAATGGCGAACTTATTTTAGGCAATCGTTTAGTTTGTGTCAAAACACAAACTTTTTAGTTGCTCGAACCAAGCAGTTTCGCAACTAAAAGTTGCTAGTGCGCGGCTAGCCTAAGGCTAGGCGCGCACACTCAATTTTTAGTTGCACAACTGTTTGGTTGCTTATAGAAAACAGATGAATTATTTTGGTTGAATGTCCGCGCAGGTGCATACCCAACTAACAATTTTACTTCTATACCCAACTAACAATTTTGCTTCCTATTTCTGAAATTAAAGAATCATTCGTAGCTATAGTGCTCATATAACCTTTCTTGCTGGAAGTAAAATAGTTATAGGAGTAAAAGTTGATATAACACATCACCTAAATATTCTCTGGGGCACTTTGTATCACCTCTATAGGCGTAAAGACTCAATTTTCCTTTAATCATTCTATAATCATACTATAAAATCGCATGGCAGTGTATACTCCAATAGTCATCCCAATAAACTGCTTTTAAAGTCATAATTTATTATTCGTTATCTTTATAGAATCATTATTGGACAGTTTAAGTCAAGACTCTATAATCATGATCAATTTTTCTGTTGGACTCTTATAGTGCAATATATGTAGTTCCTATAGTACTATTATAAAACTGTGCAATAGGCATGTACACCCCACGTGCTTTTGCACATTTAAGGATGAATTAATTACAACAACAAAATGCGGAATCTGAGTAAATCCTTATAAATGAAAAGTAGGATTGGGTCGAATAAACTTGCCTAAATATAAAGAATGGCAATTTCAAAAAATTAAAGTTTATAGTTGAAACTGTTTTTTTAAACATTTTTAAAAGAAAAACATTTGTTAAGCAAAATTTTAATTTTTATTACTGAATGGATACAAAATTGAATCTGAAAAAAAAGACCAAATTTTCAAAAAAGTTTTATTTTTTTTTTAAACCAAGAAAATATTTTAATTTTTTTCTTTGATAGAAGTTTTTTTTAATTTTTTATCAAGCCTCTCTAAAAAAATATTATTAAAATCCGGCAAGCCGATAGTGAGAAATTCAAAATTAGAAAAAATAGTTGAATGCGGTATGCACAGGCAGTAGGTAATATCTAATAATTTCAAAATTTTTATTGAATTATAGATCGTTAAAACTAATCGAAAAGAACAAAAATTATCAAAATTCTAGGTGAAGTTCTCGACAAAAATACAATTTTGACAATTTTCTTGACATTTTCAAAAAAAAAAAAATTGTCATATATCTTGTAGATTGTATTATAAAATTTTAAACTTTAAGCTTTCCAAAAATTAAGCATCGTCTTATTTTTACGAATAGATAACTTGCCATATGCATATCGCAAGTAAAAAGTCAATAGTGCAATTTATTTAAAAAAATATATTAAGTTTCATTCAAATTTCATATAAAACTTGAATCATGTTGTTTCATTTTTTATGAATTATTTTAGCGACAGTGATTTGTATTGTCGATTGATTGATGAGACTTTTTTACTGCAACTGCAGCACAGGACACATTTTTAACAGCAAGATTTTCGATGAAGAAGCTGAGAATAATCAATTTATCAATAAATTAATACTGGATTAATATGCTAGGTATACCAGAACTCTAGGTTTTTTCACAGCTTATGCGAATTACGAAGTGATAAATATCGCTTCCTTCTAATATTTAAGTGTTAAAAGCACCTATAAAGGAAGTCTATGTGACTTTATAGGATTAAATTCATGATAAAAGTGATCCCAATTCAACGCTAGGCTTTACATATTCTAGTTTGGCCGTGCGGTTAGCGAGCAAGAGATTTGGTGCGAGAGGACCCGAGTTCGATTCCCACATTCTGCCTATACATGGTAAGTAATTTTTAAATTAATTTTAAAAATAAAAGTAAAAATGAAATCATAAAAAATAATCAACTCTAAGATCTTTACAGAAATCATGCGGAAAAAGCCGAAAAACATGCAAGAAAAGCATCAAAATAAAAATGAAATCAAATAAGCACAAAAATAAATATTTTTTTTTTTTATTTTCCACATACTCCTATCAGTATTTTATTCTTGTGACAGTAAATCTTCTTTTCATTTCCAGTATCGATGCAATTGCTGCAATAAAGCATATATTACCTCTATAACATAACGATAAGTATGTTCTTCGGAGTAAAACAATTTACTCCATAAAGGTGGAATAGGAGTTAAAAAAAAGTCGCCCTTTTAACTCTTTGGAGTTTTATACAACCCTTAAATGTGTGAAAGAAATAGTAATAAGAAGCTTCTCTAGATGAATATAGAAGTAAAATTGTTAGTTGGGTATTCATCTAGAGAAGCTTCTTATTACTATTTCTTGCACACATTTAAGGGTTGTATAAAACTCCAAAGAGTTAAAAGGGCGACTTTTTTTGACTCCTATTCCACCTTTATGGAGTAAATTGTGTTACTCCGAAGAACATACTTATCGTTATGTTATAGAGGTAGTATATGCTTTATTGCAGCAATTGCATCGATAGTGGAAATGAAAAGAAGATTTACTGTCACAAGAATAAAATACTTATAGGAGTATGTGCAAAATAAAAAAAAAAATATTTATTTCTGTGCTTATTTGATTTCATTTTTATTTTGATGCTTTTCTTGCTTGTTTTTCGGCTTTTTCCGCATGATTTCTGTAAAGATCTTAGAGTTGATTATTTTTTATGATTTCATTTTTACTTTTATTTTTAAAATTAATTTAAAAATTACTTACATGTGTAGGCAGAATGTGGGAATCGAACTCGGGTCCTCTCGCACCAAATCTCTTGCTCGCTAACCCCACGGCCAAACTAGAATATGTAAAACCTAGCGTTGAATTGGGATCACTTTTATCATGAATTTAATCCTATAAAGTCACATAGGCTTCCCTTTAGGTGCTTTTAACACTTAAATATTAGAAGGAAGCGATATTTATCGCTTCGTAATTCGCATAAGCTGTGAAAAAAGCTAGAGTTCTGGTATACCTAGCATATGTTCCAGTATTAATTTATTGATAAATTGATTATTCTCAGCTTCTTCATCGAAAATCTAGCTGTTAAAAATGTGTCGTGTACTGCAGTTGCAGTAAAAAACTCTCGTCAATCAATCGACAATACAAATCACTGCCACTAAAATAATTCGTAAAAAATAGTTCTTTTCTTAAGAAACAACATGATTCAAATTTTATATGAAATTTAAATGAAACTTAAATATTTGTTTAAATAAATTGCACTATTGACTTTTTACTTGCGATATAGACATATGGCAAGTTATCTATTCGTAAAAATAAGACGATGCTTATTTTTTGGAAAGCTTAAAATTTAAAATTTTATAATACAATCTACAAGACAAACATTTTTTTTGAAAATGTAAAGAAATGGTTTTCCAAATTGTATTTTTATCGAAAACTTCACCTAGAATTTTGATAATTTTTGTTCCTTTCGATTAATTTTAACGATCTATAATTCAATAAAAATTTTGAAATTATTAGATATTGCTGACTGTGCCTACCGCATTCAACTATTTTTTGTAATTTTAAATTTCTTATTATCGGCTTGCCGGATTTTAATAATATTTGTTTAGAGAGGCTTTATAAAAGGTTAAAAAAAAACTTCTATCCAAGAAAAAGATTAAAATATTTTCTTGGTTTTAAAAAAATAAAACTTTTTTGAAAATTTGATATCTTTTTTTCAGATTCAATTTTGTATCCATCCAGTAATAAAATGTTTTTCTAAAAAAATGTTTTAAAAAACAGTTTCAACCATAAACTTTAATTTTTTGAAATTGACATTCTTTGCATTTAGGCAAGTTTGTTCGACCCAATCCTACTTTGCATTTATAAGGATTTACTCAGTGTGGGGTTTCTGCATTTTGTTGTTGTAATTAATTCATCCTTATATGTGCAAAAGCAAATGGTGTACTATGCCTATTGCACAGTTTTATAATAGTACTATAGGAACTATATTGCACTATAAGAGTCCAACAGAAAAATTGATCATGATTATAGAGTCTTGACTTAGGCCGGTATTCACCGAGCGCTCATAACTTAAGAAGCTCATAAACGTATTCACCAAGCAATATTAGTGAAGATCTACGAGCGCTCTTAAAAGTTAGGAGTGGTCGCGACCACTCCTAACTTACGAGCGCTCTCTTCGAAAATTTGTTCGCTTGTGCGTGTGCCACGAGGCTCTTAACTTGAAATTTCTGTGCGGTATTCACCAACCACTCGCAAGTGTTTTTCGAAGTTCGAAAATGAGAGCCACTCTCTCTTGTTCAGGCATACCCAAACTGTGAAATGTTGTGTAATGTTGGTCTTGACAGCAAATGGATACTCTTCTACTTGGCATTGCTCACATGGATTCGAGTCAAATGCGTGCGTGGCACACGCACAAGCGAACAAATTTTCGAAGAGAGCGCTCGTAAGTTAGGAGTGGTCGGGACCACTCCTAACTTTTAAGAGCGCTCGTAGATCTTCACTAATATTGCTTGGTGAATACGTTTATGAGCTTCTTAAGTTATGAGCGCTCGGTGAATACCGGCCTAAAAGTTGCTAGTGCGCGGCTAGCCTAAGAGTCTGTTATGCAACTTCGAAAACGAAATCTGTTATGAAACTGAACTAAATATGCTATCATAATCAGCTGTGATTTAGTAAAATATTTCATCTGACATAATTAAAACGGATGACGAACAAAAAAGTAAACCCTTAGGCTAGCCGCGCACTAGCAATTTTTAGTTGCGAAACTGCTTGGTTCGAGCAACTATAAAGTTTGTGTTTTGACACAAACTAAACGATTGCCTAAAATAAGTTCGCCATTTTATTGAACATATAATTATCTGCAAATTCACGACCATTCAACCAAACAGTTCATCTGTTTTCTATAAGTAACCAAACAGTTTCGCAACTAAAAATTGCTAGTGCGCGGCTAGCCTTACATACTATTGGTATCCATACCATGGAACACGATTTTACCACTCATATGTTTCTAGGAATAACATGGCAATACTCTATTTATTTGTTTATATGATACATATATGTGTTTTCTATGATAAAAGTTACAGAAGTTTGTATTTTATTCTTTTATGATTTTTAGCAGATTTCATAACAGATTTTGGCATGCTGAATACCAAAAATGCGATTTGTAACAGATTTGTTCTGGGTTCAAACGCTTGACAGTTCTTAAAAGTTTTATAACAGATTTTAGCATGCCGAATACTAAAATTATAATTCAAAAAATTTTTGTTGACAACTTAAACTTTTGTATGGAAATTCATAGCAGAATAACAGAATAGAAGAATAAAAGATCTCGCCGAAAAGGCCTAATTAACTTCCCTTTCCCACAAACGGATGCAAATCTTTGTGACACAACATGATATGGTGCAATTGGGACAGGAAAACTTTCGATACCACACTCCATATTCGACAATATAACTGACAAATATGGTTCTACCCTCGAGATAATAACTTCGTATTTAAATTTGGCAAAAATAAGCAAGTCAATCCACACGAAAGAATGAATTCTTTTATATGGTATACGATATTGTTGCGGGTTATCGGTTATCAGAGTTATCGCTCACTCTTCATTGTGGTTTTCCTTGTTGTTCGAGTATGTTTCATTTATCATTTTTAATTAGTAAACTTTGATAAGGTGGTGCAGAGTTATTAAAAATCGCAGATTTTAAAATCCAAAGCCTAAAAATAACAAAAGCTTAAAAATTGCATTTCGCGACCTTAGAACAACAAGGTTCTAACCGACAATTTTGAAAAAAATGAGTTTTATATCAAATCTGGGTAAATTTAGGGTGCTCTTTCGATTCCCGTAATCCATTTTGCTCTATCTCTTTCCATTTCCATGATAGACAGGGCTACAGAGTTCTATCTGCATATTTTCCATTTGAGATTTAGGTTCGTATTCACCGAGCGCTCCTAAACGGCTCTTAACTTTACGAGGCTCTTAACTTGAAATTTCTGTGCGGTATTCACCAACCACTCGCAAGTGTTTTTCGAAGTTCGAAAATGAGAGCCACTCTCTCTTGTTCAGGCATACCCAAACTGTGAAATGTTGTGGAATGTTGGTCTTGACAGCAAATGGATACTCTTCTACTTGGCATTGCTCACATGGATTCGAGTCAAATGCGTGCGTGGCACACGCACAAGCGAACAAATTTTCGAAGAGAGCGCTCGTAAGTTAGGAGTGGTCGGGACCACTCCTAACTTTTAAGAGCGCTCGTAGATCTTCACTAATATTGCTTGGTGAATACGTTTATGAGCTTCTTAAGTTATGAGCGCTCGGTGAATACCGGCCTTAATCAATAAGGTTCTAACTGCCACTTAGAACTTTGTTTCACTAAATTCAAAAAAAGAAACCATGCAGATAGAACTTTGTTACATATTTAAATGCAATTTTGAAATAGAATCAAGTAGATTTTGAGATTTATTTCAAGTAAATTTAAATTTGACCATTATATTTTTTTTGTGTATTTATCAGCTGTAACTATCTTTTTATTAACAAAATAATATTCCACATCTCTTTCACAATAAAGAAAACTTATTTAAATCTTTTTATTTCATCCAATCTCAATTATCCTCCGTAATCGAAAAAATTAAGTTCACAAGGTTCTAAGTGCTACATAGAACCTTATTGTTCTAGAATATAGTGTCGTATCGTTGAGCAGCAAAGTCCTACAATGATTTTTAAAGTCAAATTTAAGGGTTAAAAATCTGGTTTTATTAGGTTTTAAAGTAGAAATTTTATAGATTGTGTGCATATTCATCGGGTTATAAAAAAAAAATTTTAATTTTTTTAAACAGTATCCGAATAAAAGACTTCAAATATTCAGATGCGTTTTTCTCAAAACACACTTTGGTGTACTTAGAACCTTGTTGTTCTAGGGTCGCGATTTGTAAAAAAACATTCTTCGAAAAACAAAGTTTTGATGGGATTTTGCTCAGGTTGATTTGCGAAAAGCTGAATCACTAAAAAAGATGCTTTAACAATTTCCATAAACTAAAAATCTCAAAAAAAAAGTTAAAGCTGTGAACGCATATAAAATGTAATGTTGAAATGTCAGCAGAAAATCAAAATGTCATCTCACTGCAAATGTCATGTTATGAAGAACTATTGAAATGCTCCTGCAATAGGCAAAGCAGGAAGGTTGAATTTTGATTTTGCTGTGCAGTTGCGGTCGTTTTCCATTTTTAATTCTGGCTCTGTGCATTTTATTTTTGTATTTGTATTTCTTCATATTAATTGGTTCAAATTCACGAGCAATGAAAGACACATCGGTGAGAATCCAATAAAATCTTACATCATAATAAATAAATTCCCATTTCTAATTATAAGCCATCGATTACATTTTCTTAATTGATACGATTATCGGAATCGAATTAAGTATAAATCTATAAAAAGATTCTGTCTTTTTTGCATTCCAGAACTTTCCACCTCTTAAGAACGATAACGTTCTGAGGGCAGCTCGCGGTGAAGCAGTTGACCGAATTCCTGTTTGGGTTATGCGACAAGCCGGTCGTTATTTACCAGAATTTCAAGAAGTCCGCAAAGATCATGACTTCTTCGAAGTATGCCAGACTCCCGAAATAGCCTGTGAAGTTACTATGCAACCTTTGCGCCGATTTGACCTGGATGCATCAATTATCTTCTCCGACATTCTAGTAATACCTCAGGCATACGGAATGACAGTTGAAATGCATCCCGGAGTTGGCCCAGTCTTCCCACAACCCCTAGAGACACCGGCGGACTTGGATAAATTGACCCCAGATGGAGCTGTCGGTAGATTAACATATGTCGGCGATGCCATCACCATGATGAGACATAAACTAGATGGAAAAGTTCCTCTCATTGGATTCACCGGAGCACCCGTAAGATATTAATTGTTAAGTTTTTGAGAATACATTATTAAAAATAGGCTTGTTTAAACTTCCAGTGGACGCTAATGGGTTACATGATTGAAGGTGGAGGCAGCAAAACTATGTCCAAAGCCAAATCGTGGCTTGAGAATCATACAGAAGATTCTAAGAAGCTTTTATCTATGTTAACCAATGGCATCGTAGATTATTTGGAAATGCAAGTTAAGGCTGGCGCTCAGATGCTCCAGGTTTTCGAATCTAGCGCTGAACATCTACCAAAAGAAACATTCCTCGATATTGCTGTGCCTTATATTAAACAAATCCGAGATAATTTGGTGGAAAGACTCGAGAATCAAGGAATTCCCACTGTTCCAATGGTATGTACATATAAAAAAAAAGATTTATGCTGCAGAACCGTCACAAAGAAAATATGATCTAATCACTTTTTCATACATAGTTATAACTTCCATGGTAACAAATAATATTTAAAAAAAAATGTTTATTTCAGGATTTTCTAGAATTGATCAAATTCTGAGCTAGGTTCGAACTTGTAAGAAAAGTTGGCGACGTGCTCATTAAGTTGTAAAAAAGTGCTCGGTGTGGTATAGGGGCTCTTGCTGATCTTAAATCTTTTTATTCAATGCGCAGAGAACGATTTCAGATGGATTTTTTGCACATTATCTTCCCAACTTTTTCATTGATGGGATGGAAGTTTATGATGGAATTTACTGTCATTGAAAAAATACTAAAAATCTTCCCTGTTATTCAAATAAAAGAGTTTCGATCGGTCCAATAGATTGAGAGTTCAAAATCAACCAATCCAAAATAACGCTAACATAGTCAATTCCGCTTAAAATAGTTGTACCAATAAACATTTAAGAAGACGAAAAATAACCGGAGATAACTGTTAAAAATCCATTTTAATAGAGACTCATTAATTCACTAATCTGCACATTTCGTCGTTATGCCTTACCTGGATTTATTACTTTGTTTACTTTGCGTTTAATTAAAATGTACGCGCACAGAATGTATGTGGAGGGATTCTTTTGTCGGATGAAACAGGTATTAATAGATTCCAGTCAGATAGTAAGGATTATTTTTGGCATCGGCTTAATGAAACCCCAAAAGCACCTGATAAAAGAAAATATCAAGCTTGAAAGTAAAATCTTACTGCTTTGGGGTACATTAGGTTAAGTAAGGTTTCCAGCGTCGCATATGACACACTTAAACCAGAGTTTGTCCATTGTTATACCACATGAATCGAGATTTTCTCTCAACTTGTTGAATCCTTTAGAGCTCCTTATGAAGCGAGGGAGACTGCAAATGTCTATATAAGATGACAAAATTCCTCGAAGAAAAACTCTCCAAGATCTATGGGATAGAGCAGAGCATGTACATAGAAGATGAGGTACTGATTCTAACTCTTCCTCGTGCATATAACTTCTGCAAAAATCATTTGAAAAATCGATAAGTCTTGGTGCGTGCTTGCCTATAAGGCTGTCTCCGGTTATGACAACAAGTACCGAGCGGATGTCCATTCAACTCAAGTATATCAAATACTTAGAGCGTCTCAGATCAAGCATTGGCCAGATATGTTTTTTCATCAGACAGGTGGTTAATTATTCCATTCAAGGTTTGTCCTCTTTTTATAGCATCTTGTTTCGGCATAAGGTTACATGTACCGATGGATATGCCTTTATTAAACTTATCATGTAATATAGGTTCCATGAGGTTACTTTACTTGGTGGAATGTCAGTCCACCGATCAGGATTGAAAGAATAATAAATAATGCATAATAACTTGCCCGAAATTGTGGTCATATGCGCATATCCTTCTGAGAACACCATTTTCCAACAAGATGCTGATTCCATAAAATTGGTAGTATTCGTTCAAGATTATTTCAGATTATGAAGTGGACAGAGCAAAGTCCGGATATCCGGTTGACTTAATCAGCAACACTGACCAAACAAACGGACATATACACCAAACACTCACCTATCAAACTCATCTACCAGACGTAAGGAACCACATGCTGTTACAGGCCAGGTGGAGGGATGATTTCTCAAGTGGGTGTAAAGAAAAGGATTATCCTTAAAAGGGAAGGTGTGGCCCTCTCCTCAACCAGATGATTATGTGACGACAGACATTTCTGATCACTTCTCAAAAGACTTGATATCTTATAGCCCCACAAAAAATTTAAATGATTTATGTGGCCGAGTGCAGTTGACTAATTCTTTTCATGATGATATTTAAAAATAAGTAGAAAGCATGTCCAAAAAAATCGAGAATTGTAGCTATAACCAGATACGAGTATAGTTAATGCAAACGAGTACCTATAAATAGTTCCATATTTAGTTGAATCGAATAAGGAACGATAATAGATTGTGTCGACTAAACACGATTGTATCGAGTTACGTGCCAAGGCCGTTAACAGTTTATATGGGGAGTAAAGCTTGTAATTTCCTCCTAGTATGCTTTTTAGTATTTTAGTTTTCATAATAAAAATAATTTGTTTTAGTTGGGGTTTTAAAAACCATCATACATATTTATTTCCTTTATTCTTTAACATGGACACGTTTTTGATCGCAATTGTATCTATAATTCAAGTGCGATGTACAATAGAGAGAAAAATGTTCATCCCACCATCTACAGACCTCTTAAAACATAATTAACATAAATAATTTTTGTTATCAAAGATTTTGTACTAATATTTGAGCGCGGGTAAATTATAAAAAAAGGCAAATTTCTCTCATTCTTGAGAGAGGGAAAAGCCTCAGTCCAGGAGTATATAAGCTTGCTGCGCTCATTCAAAACTGTTGAATATCTTTATCTCTATCTCTATCTTTACTTTAGTCTTTGTTTTTTTTTTTTCAAAGACGCTTAATCTCTGTAACTTAATTTTTTCTAAAACTTGTCAATTGTTTTTTTTTTTAGGTTTTGTTTGCCAAGGGAGCTGGGCACTCACTAAAAGAACAATCAAAACTTGGCTATGATGTGATTGGTATCGATTGGACAGTTGATCCTATCGAAGCGAGGAAAGAAGTTGGTCCAAACATAACATTGCAGGGCAATCTATGGCCTGAGGACATGTACAAGACACCTGTGAGTTGGTTTTGGTACTATTATTTTTCCGTTACATTATTTATACTATTTTCTTATGTTAGGAGGAAATCCGTGCCTTGACAACAGAAATGGTAAGGAAATTTGGAAAGACAAGGTATATTGCGAATCTAGGACATGGAATAACTCCCAAGACTCCTATTGTCAGTATGGAGACTTTTGTAGACGCAGTCCATAAAGCTATTTAGTTAAATAATTTTTTTGTAATTGGTATTTATTGAAATACAAATATTATATAAACTGTTAACGGGAATATATATCGACCTTAGAGCTTTGTTCTTTTAATTTATCATAAATAATCATTGAAGTGCCAATAGTCACTAACATCGTTCCTACTATCACATCTGTGAAGAAAAAGGAGATTAGATCATTAGAATTATTTTTAATTTAACATGTTTTACTTTTTCCTGGGATCTTCTCTCCTAGCAAATACCCGACAACAGCTGTGAATGCAAAACTTAGTGAATTTGCAATTGGAACAGCAAGCGAAATGCTTGCGCTCTGAAGCGTGTACACGTACAGCACACTGCCAAGTTGATTTAGTAAGAAAGGTATCCAATAGCCTAGACGTGAGCCAATCAATCGGATTTCAAGAATAATGTTTTTCAACCTAGAACCGCTGTCGATGTTCTGGATGCCTTTAGTGCCAATGCGAATGAACGGATTTGTGGCACCCCACAGGAAACCAATAGCAATAAGAGATACTGAAATGGAAGTACTTTAGAGAATGTATTCTTTTTTATTATTAAATTTATTCTCACAAATCGAAGTTAACATTTCAAAATATATTCAATCCTTTTCCATAAAAAAAAACAAAACAATCTAATTAAATTAGGAAGTGTTTATTTTCTTTTTATAACAAATGTCACTTTTGGAAACAGAAATGATATCGTTCAGTGGCGATGGCAGGGATGATACAAACTTGGTGTGTTTTGTAACTAGAATTTTATAGAAAAAGAAAAAACCCAGTTTTGAGAACTTACATTACACTCTTTTTCATAGCAATATTAGGGGTATTCATGTAAACGCGGAAAACCCTCGTAAACCTCGTAAACCAGATAATTTTATCTCCGCAGAAACGAGCTGTCAAAATTTGTATGGGAAAAAGTTTCTGCAAATCGCATAAAATTATCTCAGAAATTTGCTGCGGAAAGTGCAGAAATAAACCTCGTAAACTAAAGATATATGGATTCTGACTTTTAATTTGACATTTTACAGAATATTTCCCACATTTACGCAAGTATTTCTTAGGGGGTGTTCATGAAAACATGTTGCGGAAAGTTATATTTTTCTACAAAGCGGAAAATTATCTCGTTACATGAATACCCTTATTAAAACGCTTTTTCGCGAAAATTTCGGTTTTGGTGAAAAATTTAAACCAAAAATACAAGTTCTCCCATAATATTTTTGTAAACCATAAGTATTATATAAAACTATAAAGTAAATAATAATTGTTTCTACATATTTCCCCCGAGCATGAAGAAAAGGGAAAAAAAAGAAAATTGTTGGCGGTCGAAATATTGCATTGAAAATAATTTCATAATAGGCGCCCAAAAAAAAATTAAAGTTAAAGGAATACGCTTAAATATTGGGTGTGAATGCTTTATGAGTTTCTGAAAATCCCGTTTTAAATTAGGGCCCATTCACAACACATGCCAATACATGTAAAATCACTGTTCATTAGAACTGCACAGTATTCATTCGTGTGTGCTTATCGCTGAAGCCTAGTACGCAGATCGAGACAAGACAAATTTTATCTCTTCAATTTTAATCTCTACAAAACTTTTCCAAATCTCGCGCAAGTTTGAAATTGGAGAGATGAAAAATCAAATTTAATGTGTTTTTTAGTGTATCTCTGGAACGGGTTGTCTTACAAAAGTTGTTCATACCTTTTGGGAATCTCCTCTTGATACTCTCAAGACAAGCATCAGCACCTTTTACATAAAACCGGTATTGACAAAAATCACTCGGAAATACCGTGGCTGTCAAAATTTTTCCCGCAAAATATCATCATTGTATCATTCTTTTTCCTGGCAAAATTCAGTGGAAACACTTAGTACAGCAATGCACAAAAGTATGAATTTTGCGCGCGAACTGCGTACTGCTCGGAAAAATATCCAAGACAAAATTTGTCCCAGGACAAAAAATGTATGGGAGACAAAATTTTTCCCGATCTGCGTACTAGGCTTCACCTCTTGATTTGAAAATGGAAACTTAAGCCTAGTACGCAGATCGCGCTAAATTTTATCTCCCACATTTTTCTCCAAACACCAGTTAAAATCCAAGCTAAATTTCGACAGCCTTGTGGAGAATATGTCACAGAAAACAGATGTTCTCTAAATGAAATTTTTTCAAAGATTCAAAAGAATTTGGTTTAAAGTATGATTTTTTAAGAATTATGAATGAGAACGAATAAGAATTATGAGTGATTTATTCCGCTGTGGAAAATCTTGTAAGACTTCCGTCACCAAATATCAAATCGAAATTGAAATTTAGCTCGAGAATAAATGTGCCAGACAATTATTACGTGCGCTAAATTTTGACAGATAAGTTATGTAAGGTTTGAAAAGAAATTTTGATTTTTTAGCTGGAGCAGCGTACCTCTTGGCTAAAATGCTTGACTAAATTTTGGTGAGAATTTTGTATGGGAGATAAAATTTAGCGCGATCTGCGTACTAGTCGTTATCACAAATCAAAATAAATATTGCACGTTATAATCACATCCATATAACCTTTGTACATCGTTGTTCTGCAAAACGCCAAAAATTTCTGCACAAACTGCCAAACATAACCTCTCTCTTCAACAACGCCGACATTTGGATTTGGTTTAACTTTGCGTCCCGCAAAAATTTAACGTTTGAATTGAGCTTAGCTTATTTCACAAAAGTTGTAATAATTCCAAACCACATTATCGTCAAATCTTAACCATGGAAGCTCTTGAATACAATGATATTCAATCAGAAGTTCGTGGAGTAATGGTAAGTCTCACAAATCGAAGACAACAAAAATAAAAATACAACCACATTGCTTTCTCCTTGGTCATATAGACTCCAGGAAGATTGAAACTTGCCGATCAAAACATCGTCTTCAAGAACAACAAGACTGGAAAAGTCGAACAAATCAACTCCTCGGACATAGAGCTAGTGAATTCTCAGAAATTCGTTGGCTCATGGGGCATTAGGGTATTCACAAAGAATGGAACACTTCATCGCTTTTGCGGCTTCAAAGACAGCGAACATGAGAAAATTGGCAAATTCTTCAAGAAACAATATGATCTAGACATGTTGGAGAAAGAGCTCTGCGTTAGAGGTTGGAATTGGGGCACAGCCAAGTTCAATGGTTCCGTTCTCAGCTTCGACTTGGATGTAAAGACTTCCTTTGAAATCCCCCTCAATCATGTGTCGCAATGTAATACGGGAAAGAATGAGGTGACTTTGGAATTCCATCAGAACGACGACGCTCCCGTTGGTCTCATGGAAATGCGCTTCCACATTCCCACCAGTGAATCGGCCGAAATCGACCCAGTCGAGAGTTTCCAAACGAATGTCATGAACAAAGCGTCTGTCATTTCGGTTTCTGGCGATGCAATCTCGATCTTTCGAGAAATTCATTGCCTCACTCCTCGTGGTCGCTATGATATCAAGATCTTCTCAACGTTCTTCCAGCTTCACGGTAAGACATTCGATTATAAGATCCCCATGTCGACTGTGTTGAGGCTGTTCCTGTTGCCACACAAGGACAATCGACAGATGTTCTTTGTTTTGTCACTGGATCCTCCCATTAAGCAGGGCCAGACAAGATATCACTTCTTGGTGTTGCTCTTCGGACCCGAAGAGGATATCTCCCTAGAGTTGCCATTCACCGAAGAAGAACTGAAAGAAAAATACGACAACAAGATAACCAAGGAGCTGTCCGGGCCAGTCTATGAAGTTATGGGCAAAATTATGAAGGTTCTGATCAATAGAAAAATCACCGGACCAGGCAATTTCATGGGGTAAGTTTGGAGGACAAATTAAACCATTTTATGTAATGATATTGATATTGCTAAAGCAAGATACTGGGATGTCCATCTTCGGGTATTGCGATGGTCAATTCTTCGGACTCTGTTTTCCTTTCGTCCTAATTCCTTTTGAATTCGATTTCAATGAATGATTTAACTCATACACACAAAGGTCGGGTATGACCAAGCTCTCAACCAACAATCTCATCCGGCAAACAAACGGTCTCTAGTTAGATGGCTGCATTCTTGAATGCTGTAGTACCCCTTGGCATAATGGTAAGTGCGTTGGACTGTCATGCGGAAGGTCTCGAGTTCGATTCTCAGCCGCTGCAAGAAAGTTTTTTTCAGGGATGTACTGCCTCTTGCGAGGAATTGACAAATTCTCCAAGAGTATCTCTTGCCATGGAAAGTGCTGCTCATTAGCCGTTCGGAATCGGCAGAAAATTGTAGGTCCACTCCGTTCCTGGTAACACGCACCCAGGAATGGTTGAGAGTTGTAAGTCACTAGTTCCTGGCTCACTCCGAGCTGCTGCACCACCAAAAAAAAATTTTGAACGCCATGTTGGTTGAGGTGCTTGCCCACCCGTGTTTGCCATCTGAATCGAGTTCTTCCTCAACTATGTCTTCGCTCGAGATAGGATTCGTAAATTTCCGGGCCGAAGCATTTGGGTCCATTCACTTTACACGACCAAGTCATCTCAGTCGTAGGACTTTGACTCGTTTGATCAGGTTGTTGTCACTGTATACTGCCCTTCACCATTGTACGAAAAACCGCCCGAAGAATTTTCCTCAAAACATTCTTAAGCCTTCTTATATCTTTTGCTAATACGAACACGCAGACGAAAGTATTCGTCATCATATCCAAAGTTCTTTATATGAGCTTGTGACGTTCATGTCTTCCGTATTCCAATAATCTGCTGCGAGCTCATACACTTGCTTTACGTTTGACTGAATTTGGTTAAGTTTATTTTTTTTGTTAAAAAAATCATTTGTTATTTTAGACATTCGGGAACTCCAGCTGTGGGGTGTTCATTCAAAGCTGCCGCCGGATATCTGTATCCATTAGAACGTGGCTTCATCTATGTCCACAAACCCCCGCTGCATATTCGGTTTGAGGAGATTGCAACGGTGAACTTTGCCCGAAGTGGTGGATCGACTAGAAGTTTTGATTTCGAAATCGAACTCAAATCGGGAACTGTGCACACTTTCAGTAGCATCGAAAAAGAGGAATACTCCAAGCTGTTTGATTTCATTCAAAAGAAGAAACTTCACGTCAAGAACACCGGTAAGAACGACAAGGGTGCATACAAGGATGACTTTGGCGATTCGGACAATGAAAACGAACCGGATGCATATTTGGCACGTGTTCAAGCTGAGGCACGAGAGAAGGATTCAGATTTAGATGACGAAGAAGGTTCCGAGGAAGAATCAACAGACGAAGACTTCAAACCAAATGAGAATGAATCCGACGTCGCTGAGGAGTATGACAGTAATGCACAGAGTGAATCATCAGATGATAGTGATGCTAGTGGCGGTGGTGGTGGTGATCCTGAGAGCACAGAACGCAAGGAGAAGAAAAAAGAGAAGAAAGAAAAGAAGGAGAAGAGGGAAAAGGAAAAGAAAGAACGTAAAGAAAAGGTGGTAAAGAAGACCAAGAAAAAGGATAAAGATTCGAATAAGCCCAAGCGAGCGACCACAGCCTTCATGAGTTGGTTGAACGATACTCGAGAACAAATAAAGAAAGAGAATCCTGGCATAAAGGTGACTGAAATAGCCAAAAAAGCTGGTGAGATGTGGCGCGATCTAAAAGACAAAACTAAATGGGAAGAGATAGCCAACAAAGACAAGCAGCGATATGCGGATGAAATGAAGGAGTATAATGCGGCTGGAGGTGGTGCAAAAGCTGGAAGTGACGATGAAGGCAAGAAAGGAGTAAAGAGGAAGAAGGAATCCCCAACTAAGAGGTCGGTTAATGTATCTGGAGGGTCCTTCAAGAGCAAGGAATATATATCAGATGATTCTTCATCAAATGAGTCCGACAGTGCCGCCAAGAAGAAGATGAAGGGAGACGATAAGAAGAAATCGGATTCTGAACGGGAAGACGAAGAAATTGATTCATCTGGAGAGTCTGAGGATGAAAAATCGAAGAGCAAAGTAAGATCAAAAGCATTGAAAACTGAGAATCACATTGATTAACAATTTATTTTAATTAAGGATTCAAAGGGCAAAACGGACACAAAACCCGCTTCCAAAAAGAAGGATTCATCGGACGAAGAAATAGAATCCGATGATGAAAAGAACAAGAAAACTTCAGTAAGTTTATTCATAATTATCTTTTAGTAAATTTAACTAACAGATTTTCTTTCAAAGGCTTCAAAGGCAAATACAAGTACGAAAGATAAATCAAAGAAGAAGAAAGAATCAGAGGATGATGAGGAGGAAGAAGAGGATGAGGAGAAAGAAGACTCGAATGAGGACTCTGAAGAAGAGGACAAGAAGAAAAAGAAGAATGGGGTAATTTTAATTTAATTTAAAAGTTAACATTAATAATAATTTTGCAAATATGATTCGATTTTTTTCAGCCGGAGAAGGCCAAGCCGAATAAAAAAACCAAACCTGGTCCAGCCTCAAAGTCATCAAAACAAAAGAAAAAAAATGATTCGGAGGAAGAGGAAGAAGGAGATGACGAATCAAGTGAACATGAAGCCAGCGATTAAAAATACAAATCATTACAAAAAAATATTATTTAATCGTTTATTTAGTTATTATTCCATTACCGTTAGTTTATGTTCTTGTAGAAGTTTATATTTTTGTTTTGTAATAAAATAAATTACTATCAAGATTTATCGCATATTTTTGTTAATACTAAAGTCTTCATATTAATTGAAATAAGATGAAGCAATTGTTGGGCTCCAGGACGAACTGCGGTTACTTCTGTGCCGTTTCCTCCGTTTGATTCCTTAGATCGTGAGCCAGCGGACTGAGGGCTTTGAAGGAAGTTTACGGTGCGGGGCCGGATGATACCTCAATCGGATTATCTACTGTTTTAGCACCAGTCAACAAGCTGCCTAGCTTGGCACGGTGTAGATGGTGTCGGATGAGTGTGGTCGTCCAGTTGAGTGAGTGAGTGATCCATTTTCTGGAAGATTGTGCAAAAGCAAACATAATAAGAGACATCCAAACCTACTAGATACTTTCTTATTTTTGAACATAATCCAGACTGGATGACTTCGTGAGAATGTCCCGGACGAAACGCCAATTTTTGTGGACTAAAGGCCAAAAAAGCTAATTTGAATCAATAATTCAACAAGTCCAATAATAGTGCTAAGTCTTCTACTTGGCTGATTTATTTCAGTAGTATATAGAGTTTGTATTATAACCCTGTGCAGGGACGGGTTAGAATATTCCTGCAGCGCCTCCCCGCTTGTCGTATAAGGCGACTAAAGGAGTAAATACATCTAGGCCACAAACAGCAAGGTGAACCTAGCGACACGTAACACCTATAAACTTTCCCAAAAGTGTGCATGCCAGTCCCTGGGTTGGCACGACTGGAGATCACCGGTGCCGTAAAAGAGAGATCAAATACAAAACTGGAGCATGCACACGTCGATACTTACAACGGATTTTGTGGATTCAAGCATTATGGAAGTACTCGTCCAAAATGACACTACCCCGCCAGGCACTACCATTGTTACACATGGTACTGATCCTGGACCGAGCAGCAATGTTCGGGTCAGAGCTAGACGGATTCCGGGGGCTAGCAAAGTAATGCCGCAGATTATACAAAATCTGAGAGTTGCGAGTTGGAACGTTGGCAGTATGACAGGTCGAAGCTTCGAGTTGGAAGAGATGATGAAAAGA
The DNA here is from genome assembly GCA_911387755.1 of Chrysotoxum bicinctum. Lineage (NCBI taxonomy): Eukaryota > Metazoa > Arthropoda > Insecta > Diptera > Syrphidae > Chrysotoxum > Chrysotoxum bicinctum. The sequence continues at coordinate 30,748,400 of OU426990.1, forward strand.
AGGCGAGTGGACATCTTATGTGTTCAAGAAACAAAATGGCGAAACACGGGAAACAGGGCCCGTTTCTTGGATACGAGGACAAAAAACTATAAGATGTTCTACTATGGAACGGAAAAGGGTAAAAACGGAATCGGAATCATCCTTGCAAAACATCTATTAGGCAGCGTATTGACCATTTCGAAATCCAGCGACCGTTTGATGTCCCTTAAATTGGTGATTAAAGGAAAGTTGTGGAATATTGTCACTGCATATGCTCCCCAAATTGGATGTGAGCAGGTACAAAAAGATGCATTTTGGCTAGACTTTCACAATCTACTTAAGGACATCCCAAAGGAAGAGTTTTTGTTCGTGGGCGGAGATTTGAACGGACATGTCGGGAAGACAAACGAAGACTATGAAGATTGCCATGGAGGCCTCGGATACGGCACCAGGAACCCTCCTGGTGAAGACATCCTGAGCATGTGCAAAACATACGGTCTTATCGTGCTAAATACCATGTTCGTCAAACAAAGCCGACACCTGGTCACTTACAGCAGTGGTGGAAATGAAACCCAGATTGATTACCATTTGGTATCTAGTTTCATGAAACCCCGGGTAAAAGATTGCAAAGTGATACTAGGAGAAGCGATCGCCCACCAACACCGTCTCCTACTGACAGAATTTTTTATGGAGACAGTGAACGACAACAAACATACAAAAACTTTTGGGAAGATCAAATGGTATAATCTGGATAAGGAAAAAGGCGAAGCTTTTATTTCGAATATGCAAAACTTTCTGTATAACAACACCGATATAGTTCGAAATGAAGAGAGTACAGCACAAAGTATGTGGGATCTCCTACAGAGAACTTGCAAAGAAAAAGCCAAAACACTGTTAGGGGTTTCAAAAGGACACAACCAACAAGGCAAAGAAACATGGTGGTGGAATGATGAAGCTAAATCAGTTATAAGTAAAAAGAAAATGGCTTTCAAGGCTTGGTCGAAGTGCCCCTCTAATAATACAGAGCAAAAGTCACGCCTCGAAGTGGAATATAGAAACTGCAAGAAAGAAGCGAAGAAGAAGTGCGCCCAAATTCAAGCAAAGAATACAGAAAACCTGTATCGGGAGCTGGATGAAATTTCTACCCCGACAGCTGGTGCTATTCAAGACCTACGGCAAAACACGAATAAGGGCGCAACTATCTTTAAAATAGCCGCTCAAAGAAGAAGAAATGCCCAGGAGATTTGTTCGCCAAAGTTCATTAACAATGCTCAAGGCCAACTACTTGTGGAAGACAACGAAATTCTTCACAGGTGGCGACAGTATTGTGACGGACTCCTAAACGAACAATTTCCAAGGCTATACTTTCCAATAGCTTCACCTAACTTAAGCGAAGTATCCGACGTCACAGTCGAAGAAGTTAGTGAGGCGGTAAAATACTCCAAAAAGGGAAAAGCTGTTGGCCCAGACGAAATACCCTCAGAGTTTTGGAAAAAGATGGGAGATCGGGTTTAGATGGCTCATGATTCTTGTCTCCAAACTTATTCGAGGTGATCGCATGCCTAATCAATGGAGGGAAAGTTACCTTCTTCCAATTTATAAAGGAAAGGGTGATACTCGAAGCTGTGATAATTACCGTTCGATTAAGCTGATGTCACACACCATGAAGATCGTTGAGCGAGTCTTGGGTAGCCGACTGCGAAAAATAATTAGGCTATCTGATGACCAGTGCGGGTTTGTCGGGGGTAAGTCAACCACGGATGCAATCCAGAGTATAAGAATAATTATGGAAAAACATCGGGATTCTTTGGAGGATTTGCATGTCGTATTGGTTGATTTTGAAAAAGCATTCGATCGGCAACCACGAGATCTAATATGGGTGGCCCTCAGGCAACGAGGAGTTCCAGAAACCTATGTGCGGATAATTATGGACATGTATGATGGAGCAGTTACTAAAGTAAGATGCGCAGCTGGAATCACCGAAGAATTCGAAATCACAGTAGGTGTACACCAGGGAAGTGTCTTGAGTCCCCTGCTCTTTATTACAGTTCTTGATTACCTGCTTGAAGGCAAAGTGACGGATCCAAAAGTACATCAGTTATTCTTTGCTGACGATGGAGCCATCATAAGTGAAGACCCGATATCCCTACAACGAGCACTTGACGTATGGGTGGATGTTCTAGAAGGAAGTGGGTACCGCATAAGCGCGAAAAAGACAGAATACCTATGCTGCCCATTTTCTGATCCACACAGGCCTACTCCAGACATTTATTTGAATGGAGTAGTGCTTCCCAAGTGTGAAAAGTTTAAATATCTGGGGTCTATGATAAATAACGAAGCTACTTGTGATGACGATATCAATCATCGCGTAAGCGTAGGGTGGATGAAGTGGCGGGAAAATTCTGCTATCTTCTGTGACCGAAAAATGCCCCCTAAGCTGAAAGGAAAGCTCTACACTTCAGTTGTGCGTCCAGCACTCACATACGGTTCACAATGTTGGACAATGTACAAAAAGTATGAGAGTAAGCTTACGGCAGCTGAGATGAAGATGCTTCGTATGACAGCAGGAGTTACAAAGCTTGATCGAATTAGAAGTACGAAGATCCGAGGAAGCCTTCACGTTAAGAATACCATTTCCCAAAAAATTGAACACGACCGACTCAGTTGGTATTGCCATGTTCAAAGGAGAGATCCTGAGAACCCCGTCAAAAAGGCAATATCATACAACGTTCCAATTCGAAATAAAAAGAAAGGTAGGCCTAAACACTCCTGGTACAAACAAATGCAAAAACACCAGCATTCAGTTGGCCTCAGAAATGGAACAATACAAAACCGGGAGGCTTGCCGCCGATTTCTGAGGTCAACCCGGCGAACCCCACAGGCGGATCACTAGTGTGAAGCAGATACGTGGGAGAGTTATGATCCCCTCGACATCGAGATCATAACAGCGCCGAAGAAAAGGAAGAAGAAGATAGAGTTTGTATTATAAAAAACCTTCATATAAATGTCCACAATATCCCATATCAATTACATCAACGAGTTCATACGAGTTATGGTATTAAAATGGCACACTTCAGCGCTAATTGGGCAACAGGGCTAGACTATGAGAGTTCGCCATTTCTACCTAATTTTTAGACGCCATTTTGTAGGGAATTTTTTGTGCAAACTCGGCGTCTTTTTATGTATTTTCGGAAGCTGCAATTTAGAGCAAAGATTACTTACGGTATCTTGGAAACAGTTATGAAAAAGAGGTCCTCGAGAGTTTTGGAAATTATCAATTCTAAACGGAAAAGTTAATTTTTCAAACATTCAGACTCAAATATTTCAAAAACTAGACTAAATTGAGATTGAATTCGAGATGGGGACATCAAAAACCTTAGAATAATCTGGTTACAAAATCTGTTTCGGCCATTTTTTAGCTCTAATAGTTTAAATACTGCAGACTGCATTAAATTGAAGATCAACTGTTATACAGGGTGTCCCTTAATTCGTGCATAATATTTTAGAGCGTGATTCTTGGGTTTATTCTAAGAAAAAAATCGTTCTACAGTAAGGGCTTATCTCCAATTTTTATATCATATATTGGGGATCTAAGAAAAGGCTTACTTTGGTGTACCCTGACCCATGTTTATGGTAATTGCGCTGTTAGTACTAATGATAGAATTCATTTAGGCCTTTATTTTTAGAACAAATTTAAACAAATTTAATATCTTTTAGTATCTTAATGAATAAATAAATGTTTTTCTAAATCTAAAAAAATCTATCTTATCTCAGCCTTGAGATATCCAGTTTCTAGCATGTTCCGTTTTTCCTGCCCATGCTAATTTTTTGACTTTGGGTTCAATTTTCTCCAGAAAATGCATACAATCTATGTATAAGATAATTATGTCACTGCGCTGGGAATCTTCCGTCTGTAATAATTAAATCGTTCAAGTCTTTGATGTTGTGGGCTATTACATATCAAAACCTTCATATTCGAAAACAAGGTTCGAAAACACATTCATGGGTTTAACTTAATGCACAAGTTAAATTTAAAATGAAATTTGAAAATTATTCAAATAAGAACTTGGACTGAAGGTCTACAAACTGAAGTATTCCACGTTGAATTAAGTAAAGAATTCGAAAGAATTTCTCGTTATAGGTGTTTTTTGCTTTTCGAGTCCATATAATTTGTCATTTTGTAATTTCTTTTTAGTTAACCATAAAGCCCCTTTTAGACGATCAGTTGTTCCTTCAGTTATCAGTTCAGTTTTCAGTTCAGTTAAAAAAGGCAGTGTATTTAGACGATCAGTTGTTCCTTCAGTTATCAGTTCAGTTATCAGTTCAGTTAAAAAAGGTAGTGTATTTAGACGTCAGTAAAGTGTTCGGTTGAGCTTTCATTTTACTTGTGAGCAGTCGAAAATCAGAGGAAATACATTGCGTAATGGACGATGAAAGCGTTATTGCAATAGCTATAGTTTTGTCGCTTAATAAATCACCGCAAACTAAAATTGAAATGACGACTGAACTGACAACTGAACTGAAAAGTATAGGGTTTTCCAATAAGAGGTGTTATTTTGATATTCAAAGAAAAATGGCATTTTTGGAGATAAATGATCGGATGTTTATTTCATTATAAAGAGGAAGGTATGCCGTTAATAATGGAACACAACATCAGCCAAATGGCCGCCAAGACCACGCTTACAGGACCATATCCTTTTCATGAAATTTTCCATAACCAAATCGCAAAGTGGCTGCCCTATGTCCTCGATAGCCTCACGAATTTCATCTTTGAGGTCTTGAATCGACGCTGGGCACCAAACAGTCACGCGTTGAGGATGGAGAGGCTTTTCAACAATAACTCTTGGGTTTTCCGAGCCCCAGATGCGACAGTTTTGCTTGTTGACGTAGCCTCCGAGGTGGAAATGGGCCTCATCAGCCACTTTGCGATTTGGTTATGGAAAATTTCATGAAAATGATATGGTCCTGTAAGCGTGGTCTTGGCGGCCATTTGGCTGGTGTTGTGTTCCATTATTAACGGCATACCTTCCTCTTTATAATGAAATAAACATTCGATCATTTATCTCCAAAAATGCCATTTTTCTTTGAATATCAAAATAACACCTCTTATTGGAAAACCCTGTATTTACACATCAGTTTAACTGATAACTGAACTGAAAACTTATGGGAATTTCATCAGTTTCAGTTTCAGTTTCAGTCTCAGTTAAACGCTTCAGTTTTTGTATTTAGACATCAGTTTAACTGAAAGCTTAACTGATAGCTCAACTGAAACTGAAACTGAAATGATCGTCTAAAAGGGGCTTAAGTATTTTAAAAGAGTGTCTTTTTTGTAATACTCAGAATATGAAGCTTAAGTTTTAGTTATTAAAGCAATTTTTAAGAAATATTTACAAGATAGATAACTACTTTTTTAATAACTAATAAATATTTAGTTGAATAATACATTAAATAATGAATTAAATCAATAAGTTTTTCAAGGATTTTTCAAAGAAATTTAACTTATTTAGTCCTTTCTGGTTGGCGGGCAAGGAGTTGCAAAGGCCAATAACATGCAAAAGGAAGTAGTGTGTGCAAAATCCGCAAATCAGCATAAACTCGACCAACAGCACAGCCAAGTGATTGTTCCACGATAAAGTTTGGTTAAAAATGATGTACCGATGTACCATCAAACACGATACTTAGTTGATATGACATATCGAGAGCGATCGCAATTGCCTGATGTTTATGTGAAATAAGTTTCACATGATTTTCTTGAGACCACTGTTCTATTCGCATTAAATCTTCATTTATTCTAGCTGTTGCATCTCCAACCACGAAAATACGATAGCTCAAATTAATTTGCAGTTCGTCTGCATACATAATTTTGCAATGTTTAGGTATCAGTGGTAAGTCATTATTGAACAACGTGAATATAAGTGGACTTAAAATTGATCCCTGAGGCAAACTAGCACGAGTAGACAAAAAATCAGACAGCTTAGAATTTGCGAAAACTGCCTGAGTTCTATGACTAAGGTGTTGTTCAACAAGGAACAGAGCTGAGTTTTCAAAGAAGAAAAAACTCTTCAACTTATTTAGAAGTATTCCGTAGGAAAATCAAAATATCGAAGGCTTTGGAGAAATTCAGTCGTCGATTATTTTGAGAAGCGGAACTGTGCGACTGTGTTTTGCACTACAACCAGATGGCGCAGATGTTAAAAGTCTATGGATATCTAAATCCTCGGTGATCTGCCGACTCACAAGCTTTTCAAATGCTTTTGAAAGGAAAGGTAGAACGGAAATTGGTCGGTATCCTTTTAATTAAAAATATGCGTTTTAAAAGGACATAAAAGTAAAAATAATTTTAACAAATTTGGGATGCATATTCCGATTTAAAATCTTTTATAGTGTTGTATACCTCTACTTAAAAAACTCTTTTAAAACTGGAAGTTTTCGAACGACCATGTTGGAATTAGCTAAAACTTTCGCCGTGGATTGGTTTTGAAAGATTTCGATATGTCTAGCGCCAGTGATTTACTTATTGTTACAATTTGATTTTAATAAATATTCTTGAATAAATAAATTAAAAAAATATTTTTATTAACTTAGACCTTGATTTTAGTTTTAAATTTTTCATAATCTGAATTCACTTGATCTCATAAATCAAATTCCTTGACCATTTTCTCCTCGGAATATATAGTTAGTTCCTATAATGTGATTGGAAAACGATGTTCATCGCAATGTATTATATTGATAGTGAATTCTGTTCAACACTATGTCCATGTCAACCAGAACAATCTTACACCAGACAGTGTTGTAACTAATCGACACTTTGAAAAACTTGGTGTTTGGGGTCAAGATCAATAGTTGCACTATCAAAAGCTGTCAATTCTGCTCAATAGAGCAACATCTCTATGTCCATAAATGACTGCAAACATCATTGACTTAATGCAAACACCCATATTTCTTTACAATTCGGAAGTGAATATGCAAAGAAGATGTAGTGTTAAACATTTCCTTGATGAGAACACGCAATGTAGGAAGATGTGTATACATGTGTACATCCAACTCACCTCCGGATGACCCATAGTTCTCGTACCCACTTGTCGAGATAAATTATATACCTAGTTGGTCATTTGACAGGATGTTGGTAATTGAATTACTATCAGAATAAACTATGAAAATTAATTAATTTTAAGATGCGCACCCAACCTAAGATTAGCTAAAGTTCCGGCGCGTCGAACGGCTAGTGAATATAGAAATTAAACATGACACTTTATCAAGCTTAAACAAATAGAAGCAGCATGTTTGGCGGCACTCTGGTCATTAGAACAATTTTTTTTATTGAACTGACCACGATTAATGATTGATAAAATAGATACAAACGTATGTATAAGTTTATTTATGTAAAATTTGTAAAATGTTTAACCTTTATTGAAGGCAATGTTGACCAGAGTGACAGTAGTTTGCATGTTGTTAATTGGTTAATTAAACATGAAGATGCAAATGTAAGAATGATAGCACCCACCTTTCGTATATATGTGGATGCGGATGTGTGTTCGTATTCACTAAAAGGAAATGATTTTTTCTACGCCCAGTAAAGGGTATTTGACTATACCAGAAGAATAAAGTTGTTCCTCTTTCTTATCCTGACTAAATGTCCCTAAAAAGCTGAACTACCTTCTCTTAAACTTAAGATATGCCAGCGTTGTTTCCACACACTTCCATGGCAACAATTTAATTCTAGTTTAAAAATGAACAAGTAATTTAATCAAAAATCAATTTGCCTAATATTCAAAATGGCGCCCAACGCAAGTGACCTAGAATCTTGAAAAGTATAACTTAAACCTTCTACATTCCACATGAAATATCACATGAAATATCAAGTTAGCCCAAAAACATTTTTGATCCATTTTTGTATCGAATTTTATGCAAGAACAGAAATTATAAGTCGTTGTTGCGGTTTCTTAAAAACATCAAACTTTTATGTTTAAAAATTAAAAAACATTTTTAAGAAAAAATTTTGGTACGCCAACTTAGATGTTTTTATTATTGTACTAATAAAAATTAAGATTCCAAAAAAACTACTGATCCATTTTTGAGATATTGAATTTTCAAAAAGAAATTTCTTTTTTTTTTCAAAAATTCAATAAACATTTTTTTAAGGTTTTGAAATACAATGTTTTTCAAACTTTTTAGAAGCTTTTCTATCAAAAATTGCACTAAAATCCGTTATGCGGTTAATGAGAAATTCAAAATTTGAAAAAATTGTTGTATGGTAGGTACAGTCAGTGAAATCGTAATTTAAAAAAATTTATATTGAATTATAGATCGTAAAAATTAATCGAAAGACAACAAATTTGATCAAAATTCTAAGCTCCGTTTTCGAGCAAAATACGATTTTCGAAAACCATTTTCAAACATTTGTATGGTGGGTACCGTTATTTTAAGGTAACATAAATTTTTTTCTCATATCTTGTCGATTATATTGAGAAACTTTTATTTATCAAAATTAAAAAAATCCAGCGAAATATTGAGTTTTGAACAAAAAAAATTTTGAAACTTTTTTTGAAAATTTGAATACACAATTCTATTAAAATTTTCGGGGAGCTTTAGCATACAAAAAATAATCAAAATCGGTTGTACCGTTTTTGAGAAAATCAAAAACAAAAAAATGGTCAGGAAAAAAATTGTTCAACCATTATTTAACTTTAACTAAATGAATTATTTTTGTATCTTTCTTTTTTTAATCTGTAGAACAGGTTTTGAAAAAAAAAATATTTATAAAATTTTGAAAGAAATCGTATGGCAGGTACCGTTATTTTTGGACTTAAAAAAATAAAAAACGGCGGAGCCTTTCAGGCTGTGGTCGAAAAGACAGACAGACAAACAGAGAGAAATGCGGGATCCACTTTTTTGATCTTCACTATCATCGTAATGTCAAATTTGATCAAAATCTCGAGTTCGATTTTTTTACGACTGCATAACTTGCCTTATAGTACCTATAAGTCGCAAGTAAAAATGAAAATAACACATTACTGACAGGTGCTACCCTAGAACGATTTTTTCGATTTTTCACTCTCTCATTACCGACATACCAAATCTTAATAAAAATAGAGATCTCTTCTAAGAAATTACAAAAAAAAACATTGAAAAGCAAACCTTAAAATAAATTTATTTTGGATTCTTAAAGAAAAAAATGAAAACTTTTATTTCGAAAATTCGATATCTTAAAACAGGTCAACGGTTTTTTCTTTGTAATTTTTTTTTTTCAACAATAATATAAAAATTACATTTGACTGATCAAATATCTTTTTTAAAAATGCTTTGAAAAAATGTATTAAAATCTCATAAAACCGCTACAACAATTCCTAGATATAGTTCTTGGGGCATAAGTTCATATTTTAACTAAACGAGTTGTCTTAAGAGTAAGTTCTTGCGAACCAGTCGTGAATTTTATTATTTTTAGTAAATAACTTAATAAATACTCGTAGATAATTGAGGCAGGCCAAAATGCTTCTACATCGGCTTAAGCAGGACCGACCTTGTAATAATTACGGGTTTTCTAACTGGTAATTGCAAACTGAGAAGACACCTCGATATTTTCAGACTGGCGAGCAGTGCCACATGCACATTCTGCAAATCTCATGAGGAAATTTTAGACCACGTGCAAGGTAGGTGTGATGCAAACATCAATCAAAGACAAAGGTATTTGGCAGTCGCCAGATATTCGAGAGTGATCTACAAACTACAATCTTCATATCTCCAATCTCTAGTGCTCCCTATAAAGTAAAGTTTAGCTGTAGAAGGGTCTTAATAGATCATAAAGTCACTGTGCACTTTAAACTTACATAGCGTATACAATTTGTACAAACTAAATGATTTGATTTTATTGATTTAACTTAATTGTGAGTCCACTTATTACTCCCCTCTTTACTAATAAACCTTGCAAAATAACATCAAGATTCCATGTAAGTAAAATAAACAAACAGCTACCCTCAAATACCAAGTTCGTCTTAACAATATCTAGACATTAAAATGGCTAATAACAATTCAAGCCCATTCAGGAAGACCAACATTGTATGCTTTTTATTAGGGTATCAAAAAAAAAAAAAAAAACATTTTATGCAATGACATTCATTGTTATTGCAGAGAACTTTATTTGGCAACAAAATAAGTTAAGTCTTTCTGTATAAGAAGCAACAAAAGTTCCACACCCAATTCAAGATTCATTATATATTTACTATAGTGTTGGTTGTACTTAAATATGCGTGATTCATCACTACGCAATTGATGAATACAATGCATTGTTTGGGTAATTTAAGTGTGAGAAGGTAATTTTTAAACATCATCATGACATGAAATGGAATGACATGACATGACATTTGTGTAACTGCCCTTGATTTTATTTGTAGTTCTGAATTTTATGTAATTATTTGTTTTTTTATGAAACCCTCAACATAAAACGAAGCACATCGTCATAATACTAAAACAAAAACAAAAAACTACTTATTTTAACAGGAGGGAATAACAAATTTTGAAGTAAAACAATCATTACATCTGACAATAATTAGTGCAATCACATGGATTTAATTTAAAGCATTTTGAATTTTTCTACTATAGATAAGGGAAATGGGTAAAGTGGAAAAAACCTCATATTTAGTATGCGCAAGACCGACCTACTGAACTTTACTGTGACGAAAACGTTTTTGCCCCAAAAATGTATCTTAGGGATTTATGTTATTTATTTCACTATTTATTTACTAACTTAGCCGCCTCCCAATCCATGAATGGCTACTGCCATAGACATCGTGCCTTTCCATCATCTACGATCTCGAACGCTTAGCTTCAGTTCTCTAGTCCAATTTCTCAAGTATCCGCGATGGCTTGACCTTTTAAACCAGAGATTCGGTCTTTCTTGTCTCTTTGAGCCTGGTTTCGAAGATTCTATTGGCTGGAAGATTGCTTTTACTGCTTTTACACGGAAGCGATTTTTAATCCTAGTTTCTCTTTTGGAGTCATCTTCCGCCTTATGTAACCCCGCCACCACACACGTCTCTTTCCTACGGGCTTAAAAATCGCAAGGTAATATTGCTTCGTTTAAAAGCCGTATTTCTATTCGCTTAAATGTGGGCTAGTCAATGGAGTTGTCGAATTTTGACTTTCTGAACTATGTATACATGCATCTACTGCTTGCAATGGCCAAGTTCAGTTATCCCCTTTAAGAGCTACTGAAAATGAATGCTATCATATGTGACTTTGAAATCGATGAAAAGCTGGTAAGTCTTGACTGGAAATTCATGGGACTTTTCCAGGATTTTCTTCAATGTGAAAATTCGGTCTATGATGAATTTGCCGGGCCAGAAGCCGGTTTAAGACGTTTAGCAGGAAAATGCCTTGATATTTCTTGCAAGATATAAGATTGGCCTTTTGTAGATGGAGTTTTATGCAGCTGATAGTCCAGTTATCGGGCATGCTTCACTACATCCAGGCTTAGTTGCACCCTGCCAAAACATCTCCTCTGTATTTAACTGCTTGTTAAACACCATACCCTACGGCCTTGTTGTTATTAAGTTTCGTCATTGTTAAGCCTAATACTTTTATTCTGGGTGGTGAAACTGGTTCTTCATTGATTTGAAGTTGTCTTGCCTATTACCTGCTCTACATGATGCACAATTTCCATTTATCATCTGCTGTAAAATACTGCCTGAAAACATTGCATTTGCATCTTCTGACACTTTTTTCCACTTACCGCGGGTACTTCTTTTGGAGTGCATGGTAGCCTGCGTCTTTGATTATATCGCTGGTTTGATTGTTGATGTCTGTGGTAAGTGAATGCACAGAAGAGAGCATCTCGCTTAGGTTATCTCTGTAGACTCAGGCAGCTCCAGGTATTTTAAGGCTTCCGGGTCGTTCGCAATTTATTTTCGTTCGAATTTATTTTCGTTCGACAGTGATCTCTGAATTTTGGCGCGGCTAGAAAATGGTCAGAGCTTACGTAAGCTCCTCGAAATGTATGCACTCCTAAGATGTGATACGTGTTTTATGTCTACTAGCACATATTAAGTTTGGTCAATGGCTTGACTGTCTAAAGAGCACCCAGTTTGTTTTGTGGACCCTTAGTCTTAGAAACTTAGTACTACTTATCACCGTATTACGAGCTTTTGCAGACTCCATTAATTGTAAACTGTGCCTGAAATTTCCGTCCCGATTTCTTCTTTTCATCGTACCATGATCCTTTACGTGGTATATTTTGAATTCAAGATTCAAGCTATTGAGTAGCACCTTGGGTGTAAATTGTTCTCACTCTACAGCAGTATAAACTAAAAGGATTTTCCTTTGAAGTTCCGGGTCTTGTTACTATTTGAGGGTACTCATAATCCGAGGTTCCTCGTGATTCTCTCATTAGCGAATTTTTTTTGTACGTGGTAGTGAAGCTAATATATCACCAAAAAGTGGAACAGATCCATTATTCTTTGGATTAGAAACTATTTTCTGGATTGTTAAATACATGCTGTATTGGACGGTTTCAAGTCTGATCTTCAGAAAATAAATAGTGGTGTTCCACAAGGCTCCTTTTTTTCTCCGACTCTCTTCCTCATTTTTATAAATGATCTCTTGGATGAAACTTCTAATGCACTTCATTGTTTTGCCGACAACTCTTCCCTCATCTTTTCGTAATCGTTCTTGAATTAACGTCCAGCTCTTTTGAAAGTGGAATTGTAAAAAGCGTTTGGAGTTTAATGCTTCGATAACTTAATACTGCCTATTGTTGTTTGATCAAAATGAACTTTTGTATGCCATTGTTCTTGAATGGCACTTCCATCGCAGAAACCAAAAAGCTCTCAGTGACGATCTCCGTTGGACTGACAACATTCTCTGCTAAAAAACGCTGCTAAAAACTTAGGATTTCTCTATCGGTATAAGAAATTTTTCACCCTCTCTGATCTGGCTACAATTATAAATAAGGCGATTATACGTATAAAGCTCTAGTAATACTCTTTTCTTTGGGGAGGTGCAGAACAAACTTCTCTTCATTAATTGTATAGAATCCAGAACAAAACATTAAACCTGATAAGAAACACAACTATCATGAATTCATTCCCATCTCTTGAGCACCGTCCGAATATTTCACAAGCAAAGCTCACTCGAATGCTAGGAATGCTCATCAGTTCACCCTCGAGCCTAATTTTGGACGTACCGTTCTCCCTTATCATTTCAGTTTGCAAACATTCAAGACCAATAAACCTCCAGACTCACAGACGGGGCACTTGCCTAACATTAGCAAGCTGAAACAAGGTCTTATCTAAATCCTCAAATCTTCTAAGGAAATCGTTCTTCCCGATGATTGACAGGGTTTCTTGTGAAAATAATTTAGAACCATTTTTGCCCTTATGCGATTTCGTCCCAAACGGATCTTATCCGAATTCCACTTTTTAACCCTCCAAAACAAAAATAACCATAACTTTAAGTCATCTTTAAAGATGGAAATTATCTTGTCAGATGTGTCAATACGTTATTCCCGATTTTCTAATTAAAGTTTTTTTTTTTGCCCCGATTTAATTTTTTCCCACACTAATAGTACAATTTTAAGAAAAGTAAAGAATCAAGATCTAGCAAATTTTTTAAAATCTAAAATATTCAATATTAGCACTTAACCATAAGAGCACGTCAATACCTACGACATCTATGTTTTCGTAACATTATAATAAATAGAAGCATTTTTTCCCCTAAGTTACATTCATCGGAAGTAAAAGCAAAAGGCTTGACAAATGAAATTGTCCAAAAGTTGACAAGCTTCTTTATCACATATTTGCACAATTAATTATGTGATCAAACTATAAAAATCCCAACGCGAGTCATTAACTTTTAATTAAAACTCCAAATCGTCTGTTGCTAAGCTATTACTAACTTGCTACACAAAAACCCTTTCTACTTTGTTAATTTAAGTTTAGGTGGTTTAGATAAAACAAATTAGATAATAATGCACAGGTAACTTTAGTTTTAACTTCCAACTTAATTTATTCACACATATTTTATAAATTTAGAAGAGGATAAATCAAAGAAAAAATATCATCAATTCGTAGAATTGGTGTCAAAGAACTTGTAAGGCGTAATTTTATCATAAACTAGAATTTGCTGATTTTGTTGGTTTTGCTTTTGTGAATAAAATAAATTTTAAAAAATTCAACTTAAATAATATAAAAAAAGTAACAGAACAATGGTCACTCAACTTAGTTTTGCATACATTTGTCATAAAAAAGCACATGATCCATTAAAACTAACAACTTTATCCAGAACATTGTAAACTCTCTTCTAATAACCATAAATATTCTTCTTAAATTCATTAGAGGGTCATTATTTTGCAAAAAATATGAAATGGTCACTTGGAGGTGGCTAAATTTGTATAATTTATAATGCAATATCTTTGGAAATGGCCACTTAAAGTACACTAAGGTCCTTGCCCGATGAACCCAATGACTTACATTTTTTTGTTTAAACGATCTGTTCGATTTATTGAGGTCAAATCAATAAAAAATATTGTTAAACAATCGCCATAAAGTTCGAAATTGGGTTCATGTTTGTTTCAAATAATTCATTGAGTTCAAAGGTTCTTTGACTTTTTGGGTCAACGATCGATGATAATTAATCCAACCAGAAAATTAGGTGAATCAACTTGCAAGATTTTGATTTACTCTCGTTTGTTAAGTGACATTTCTAAAGAAAACGGAAACGCGTTTTTTTTGGTGAAATGTCACATCCCAACAAATTGATGACACTTTAACAATAAGAGAGGTAAAATCAGATTAAAAATCATATAAATATTTACACACATATATTTCTGAAATAAAATTGAAATGCATTGAACTCTGTCAAATGAGATCACTATGACAAAATAAAATTTTTTTAACAATTAAAATATTGTTAATATTTGGTGAAAAGAAATAATTGGGTGACAGATTTAAGAGTGACGTTTTGTGTGTGACATTTAAATTACACTTGAACCGAGACGGGTCAAATTGAACAAGGGTGAAATGGATCAAGTTTTTAAACTTTGTTTAACTCGGAACAAAAGTTTTCTGCAGCATTAACAATTATTGTCTTGGTAAATTTTAAAAAGTAGGAAATTTCATGAATCTAAACGTTCTATTACCGGAAAGATTATGTACAAAAAAAAAAACAGAATAAACTTGTTTTATAGTTGATATATTACAATGAATGAATTAAATTATTCCAAGTCAACAAAGAACATTACCTAGCTTTGACTAAATGAAATTTCATTAATTTTTTCTTAAATAAAAACTTGGTATGCTAATTTTTTGTATTTAATAATATACATTTAAGGAAATTCAAAAAACATTCATTCACTCCTTTTCTAGATATTGATTTTTCAAAAAATAAAATGCACGACTGGGTCGCACGAACTTGCTCCTATATGTATTATACTACGAATTTCAAAAACGAAGGTTATTAGAGAAAACTGTTCATTAGCATACAATTCTATTTTTTAAATTCTTTTAGTAGTAAGTAAGTAGTAATTTATGCAAGAACAAAAATTATAAGTCGTTGTAGTGGTTTCTTTAAAAAAAATAAGTTTTTGTATACAAAATTTTTAAAACATTCTTAAGAAAAAAATTTGGTACGCCAACTTTGAGTTTTTATTATCGTACGAATGAAAATTAAACTTCCAAAAACAAATTTTTTGCCGTTTTTGAGATATCGAATTTACCAAGAAAATGATTTTTTTTCCAAAAATTCAAAAAATATTTTTTTTTAAAGTCTAGAAATGCAATGTTTTTTATACTTTTTAGAAGCATATCTATAAGAAATTTCATTAAAATCCGTTAAGTCGATAAATGAGAAATTCGAAATAAGAAAAAATGGTTCTATGCTAGGTATAAGCTGTAATATCTTAATTTTAAAT
Source organism: Chrysotoxum bicinctum (assembly GCA_911387755.1). NCBI lineage: Eukaryota > Metazoa > Arthropoda > Insecta > Diptera > Syrphidae > Chrysotoxum > Chrysotoxum bicinctum. The sequence continues at coordinate 30,764,280 of OU426990.1, forward strand.
TTTTAGATCATAAAAATCAATTGAAAGAAAAAATGTTATCAAAATTCTAGGCGCCGTTTTTGAGAAAAATACGATTTTTGAAAACCATTTTTTAACATTTGTATGGTGGGTACCTTTATTTTTAAGTAAAATATTTTTTTTTCACATCTTGTAGATTATGTTAAGAAACTTTTATACATATGTCAAGTTAAAAAAAAAATCTAGCATGGGGTTTTCGAAATGTTTTTTTTTTTTGAAAATTTGAACACATTACTATTCAAACTTTCGGGGAGCCTTAGCATAAAAAAATTATGAAAATCGGTGCCACCGTTTTTGAGAAAATCAAAAGCAAACAAAATGGTTCCATGGTGAGTACCCTCAATAACTATTTTTCGGAATTTTTTTTTTCAACCATCACCTAGCTTTAACTTTTACTTTTTAAATCTGTCGAACAGTGTTTGAAAAAAAAAATATTTATAAAATTTCGAAAAAAATCGTTATTTTTCGTCTTAAAAAAAAAAGAAAAAAACGTGTGGGTTGAAATAGTAACTATAAGTCGTAAGTAAAAAATTTGTTGGCAAAAAAAAATATGTTTTTAAAAAATTTTGTATAAGTATCTTGTATAAATTGTTTCAATAAAACCGTTAAAGCCATTAATGAAAAATCAAAAAACCGTTTTATGACAGGTACCGTTAATAACAATGGCGCAAAATTTTAAACAGCCTATTATTAAGGTATTAGTATAGTACTACTTAACACTTTGCTAACTTTATAGTAGTTTACTAACTCACTCTTAATTTTAAACATTTTCTAACTAGTATCGTTATTTTCTTAATATATTGCTTCTGAACACACCTAAAACAATAACATTTCGTGTAAAAAAAGTAAGAACACGAACCTTTTTTGATGTTTGCAAATGTTAAAGATTCATATGAAGCTAGCACGATACTAAAAAAATAAAATAAATAATAAATAAAGGTATTCGATGATTTTAACTTTAATAAAAGGGTAGAGAAAGTAAAATTTGCAAATTTATTCTTTTAACCTAGTATCGTTCTAATTCAATTAAAATTTTGCGCCAATTTTTCTTAAATATTTTTTTACCAAAATTTATACAAAAGTTAACCTATTTTTTTTTTATAAAAATCGTTTAAGCCGATTTTGAGATAAATAAAGTTTTTCAAATCGGCTGTACGGCAGGTAACGTTGGCCTTGGAGCTTAAAAATTTCAATTTATCTTCTAGAGAATTATCGAAGAAACTTAAACACAAAGTTTGAAGAAAATCGCTTCATTGAATTAGGAAAAAGGTCGAGGTACAGACATACAGACAAACGCACCCATTTTTTTCCTGCTTTTATCGTAATGTAAACTTTGATCAATATTTTTTTTTCAAATGCAAAACTTGGCCTATAGTATCTTTATCGCAGTTAAAAATCACTTTTGTTAAAAAATTCGGAAAACCCAGAACAACATTCTATTTGAAAATTTCTTGCACATACGTAACTTTTTCTGACCTCCTTCCTGAAGGTGTAAAATGAATTCTCATTCCACGTAATTAATTATTAGCGGATTATCGAATGAGTTTTCAATTTTTAAACGTTCATTCTTTTGACCTTTTAATAATTTTAAATTTTATGCAACTCATAAGTGTTACCAAAAAGAAAATAGCAAAAAAATCACCCATTATAATTAAAAATATATGTCTTATCGTTAATTATCGGTAGTTTTGTATAGATTTATCCTGCAATAAAAAAACATCGTTCTAAAAAAAATCATACCAATTTACAATTTTTGCAGGGTCTATACCCTTCCGTTTCACACATTTTCGGAAGCCAAAGTTGTTTACTGTTTAGATGATTTTTTAATCACAGAAAAAAAAATCACTTTATATAATGGTCTCATCAAAGCGAAATATAAAATTTGAACTTTAATAAAATGGATCGTGACTAAGATTTTCGTGCAAGCTCATTCAGTTGACAATGGCAAAGACCTTTTGGAACCAATTTTGATCGATCCTCATGACGATTCAATGCTTTTTATTATGTGATGTAATGATTTATGAGGATTACCTTCTGAAATGAAAGTTATGAAGTTTTCTTTTCAGGAGAACATTCTTTTTTTCCACATTGTTCCCGTTTTGCAAGAAAAATATCCTCTTATTTTATTCCAATTAAGATAATCACTTTCTCCAGTTTATCAACTTTTCGTTCCATGAAATATTCATAGTTTTCATTCACAGTCGCTTACAAGTTCAGGGTTATGTAAGACTGGCTTTAGCATTATTTACACAAACGTAAATATCAAAGCTTTGATAGGTACGAACTATGAATAAACGATAGCCAATTAGTCTTCTTTCTTGGAAATTGGTGAAATACAAACACAACTTGTCTAATTTTTAGAAATAAAACAAAAACTTTAACGCAATAAAATTAGTTTTAAATAATAAATCTTTGACTTAGAAATAACCGTATATGCAGATTTAGGGGTCAAGTCCCTCTTCAATCTCCAAGAATTTGTTAAACTTTATTAGCTTAGGTTTAAAAAAATATTTAAAAACTACCTTACGACTAACAAAGCAAACGTAAGGATAAATTTTATAGAGAGAAAGCCGATCATTGGTAGTATAGGGAGTATAGAGCAGGATTTCTTAACATAAATCGAGGTCAAAAGATCCTGGCATGCTGTAAGTATTAGCTAAGTGTAGTTTGCGGGTATTAGCTTCATTGATTTCATTACTAGTGCGATGATAAATGATTTCAAAGAAAGAGTTAGATCGATTGACAATTATTTCCAAAATTTTTGTCGCTGTAAAGCATCTTGCTTTAGCACATTGTTCCACTTTTGGCGATTTTGTCAGCTTTATAATTTTCTGAAATTTTGCTGAGACATCGAGAGGTGTTAGGTGGAACAGAATGTCGAGCGCAGCGGAGGGAGTCGTTCGATCTTGCTTACCATTGGACTTTGCCTTGTATTTTATTTAGTTTTTTGTATACAGCTATCCACCATATTGCCACGCTGTACATTAGAATCGATATGATTGCTGTAGTGTATAGCTAGTAAGTTAGTAAGTAATACGGTGTGGAGCCTCTATTTATTCCCAATGGCTTTTTAGCATGCGCAGAATGCCACTGGTGACCTTTTTAAATCTTTCTTGAATGTTTGGTTTCCAACTTAAATTCTTATCTAAAATAAGAACCAAGTATTTTAACTCGTCAGAGAATGTTAGTGTTATACCTTTAATAGAAGGTTGAATCACATATTTTCTAGAGAAGCGAACACGATCTGTTTTGTAGGGGTTAACAACCAGTCCACACCGATCGGCTCAGTGTATTTCTTTAAGTAAGTAAGTCATTAATAAGGCTCTGTACCAGCAGTTGGACTCTAATTTCTATATTGCTTGCGAAATAGTTACTATAGGGTTCGTTCTGCATTTGGAAAATATCGAACTCGAGATTTTTATCAAAGCTGGCATTAAGATGATAGAGAACACGAAAAAAGTGTGTCCGGCTATTCCGTCTGTCTGTCTGTATGTCTGTTCCTCGACCTACAGTCTACACCGCTAAGGCGAATTTCTTCAAACTCAGTATTTAAGAAGTTTTTAGCTCCAAAACTATCAGTACTTACTATGCAGCTGTTGTGCAAAATCTTCATCATCATCATCGGCTCGACAACCGGGTTCCGGTCCTGGCCTCTTTCAACAAGTCTCTCCACCTATCCCGGTCTCTAGCCGACGCCATCCAGTTGCGCACCCCAAGGCTTCGGGCGTCCTGGTCTACGCCATCTCTCCAGCGCAAGCATGGTCTACCACGCTGCCGTCTACCATAGAATGTACCACAAAGAACTTTCCGAGCAGGTTCCTCTTCGCTCATGCGAGCTAGGTGCCCTGCCCACCGGAGTCTACCGAGCTTAATTTTTGTCACGATATCTGCTTCTAGGTAGATTGCGTACAATTCATGATTGTACCGTCTCCGGAATCGTCCTTCCTCACATATGGGGCCAACAATTCTCCTTAAGACTTTTCTCTCGAACGCAGCTAAGAGGTCGGAGTGCCTTTTGCTAAGCACCCAAGTCTCGGATCCATATGTGAGTACTGGCAGGACCATGGTCCTGTACAGCAGCAGTTTTGAAGTTATGGTGAGATTTCTGGATTTGAAAAGCTTTGACAGACTATAGTAGGCTCTGTTGGATTTGAGAAGCCGCCCGCGTATTTCTTCTTCTATATTGTTATCGGCTGCTACTATTGACCCAAGGTATTTAAAGGATTGCACCACTTCAAATTCGTGCTCCGCTACCTTGATTGTTTGACCAACTGTTCCTCTCGCATTCGACGCCACCATGTACTTTGTTTTACCTTCACTAATGTGCAGCCCCAGATTTTGTGCCGCCTGCTCGATCTGGATGAAGGAATCGTGTACAGCTTGTTCGGATCTTCCGATGATGTCAATGTCGTCTGCGTAAGCTAGTAACTGGCTGGACCTGTTGACGATGGTCCCTCTTGTTGCCGTGCCAGAGTCACGGATTGCTTTCTCCAACGCCAGGTTGAAGAGGAGGCAGGCCAAACCGTCCCCTTGTCGGAGTCCATTAAAGATTTTGATTGGTCTGGATAGCAATCCGGCTATTTTTACTTGGCTTGTTACGTTGGTCATGGTCCACCTACATAGTCGTGTCAATTTATTTGGGATGCCGAATTCTCTCATGGCTTTGTAAAGTTCTACCCTGGCTATGCTATCATAGGCGGCCTTAAAGTCTATAAACAGATGGTATGTTGGGATGTTAAATTCTAGACATTTGTGCAAAATCTTATTTATCTCAAAAACAACTCTTACGATTTTTATAAAAATAAAATGCACCACTCGGTCGCACGAAGTTGCTCCTATGTAAAAGACTAAGAATTTCAAAAATTAATGTTATTAGAGAAAAACTGTTCATAAGCATAAAATTAATTTTTTAAACTCTTTTAGTAGTAAGAGATAAAAACAGAATGCTATGCAAATATGAATTTTTACAAGAACAAAAATTATAAGTCGTTGTAATGGTTTCTTAAAAAAAAAATAAGCTTTTATATACAAAATTTTTAAAAACATTTTTAAGAAAAAAAATTTGGTACGCCAATTAAAAGTTTTTATTATTGTTCGAATGAAAATTAAATTTACGAAAAAAAAAAATAAAAGATAAAAACAGAATGCTATGCAAATATGAATTTTTACAAGAACAAAAATTATAAGTCGTTGTAATGGTTTCTTAAAAAAAAAAATAAGCTTTTATATACAAAATTTTTAAAACATTTTTAAGAAAAAAATTTGGTACGCCAATTAAAAGTTTTTATTATTGTTCGAATGAAAATTAAATTTACGAAAAAAATATTTTTTTTTAAAGTTTAGAAATGTAATGTTTTTTTTTTAACTTTTTAGAAGCTTCTCTATAAAAAATTTAGTTAAAATCCGTTATGCCGATAATGAGAAATTAAAAAAATGTCTTGTTTTCAAATTTTTTCTTACTAAATAAATTATTAATTAAATTATAGATTGTAAGATTGAGACAAATACGATGTTCGAAAACCATTTTTCAACATTTGTATGGAGGGTACCGTTATTTTTAGGTAAAATATTTTTTTTTCCTCAAATCTTGTAGATTATACTAAACAACTTTTATTTATCCAGTTTGAAAAAAAATCGAGCATGGGGTTTTCGAAATACATATTGAGTTTTCAAAAAAAAATTGAAATTGTTTTTAAAAATCCAAAAAAATTTGTTTGAAAGTTTGAATACACAATAATATTAAAACTGCTAGGGAGCTTTAACATACAAAAAATGATCAAAATCTGTCACACCAGGGGGGTACCAAAACTAACCATTTTTTAAAAAAAAATTTCAACCATTTCCTAGCTTTAATTAAATGAAATTTTTTGAATTGTTTTAAAAAAAAACATGTGGGGGAAAGAATTAAAAACGATATCTACCAAGTTTGACGAAAATCGGCCGAACCGCTTAGGCTGTAGTTAAACAGACAGACAGAATTGCGAGACCCACTTTTTTTGTCTTCGCTATCATCGTAATGTCAACTTTGATCAAAATCTCGAGTTCGATTTTTTTACGAATGCATAACTTGCCTTATAGTACTTATAAGTCGCAAGTAAAATTTGAGTATACTACTATGAATATGGACAACATTTTGGTAAAAACAAATTTAGGAAAAAATTTAAGAAATATGAAAAATATTTTTTTATAAAAATTTTCGAAAAAATTGTTTTTGGATTTCTTAAAATATAAATAAAATTTTCTTTTGAATATTTAATATCTTGAAAACGAGTATAATTAATTTTTGAAATAATTTCCTTAAATGTATATCATTAAATACTAAAAGTTTGCATATCAAATTGCTTTATAAAATTTTTAAGGAAAGTTCAGTTTATAAAAAACATTTTCCAGTGTGTCTGTATCTTAATCTACAGCCTAAGCCACTGAAACTACTTTCTTTAAACTCGGTGCTTAAGAGTCTTTGGCAATTCCCGAGAGGAGAAATTGAATTTTTCTTAGCTCCAAAACTAACGATGGCTGTGTGGCAGACAGCCAATATGCAAAATCTTATTTATCTCGAAAACGCCTATCATGATTTCGTTAAAATTAAGTGTGCTATTATGGGTATAAACTACATTTTGATCAAACAATTTTTTGTGGACAAATTTCATTAAAGGTACGACTTTCTCATTAACGGCTATAATGATTTGAAACAACATTTTTTACAGAGCTCCTTTGAATTTAAAATAATATTGTATATACAAATATTCGAAAAAAATATTTCTTGAGTTTTTAGAAAAAAAAATCCATTTTTTTTGAAAAATCAATATCCTGAAAACGCGTGAACGATTTTTTTTTTTTTTTTTTTTTTTTTTTTTATAATCTACCCGCGCTCAAGGGATTAGATTACCCTTTAAATGTTTCAACACAGCGCGGGCGTGAAGTTAAGAAGAGAAGGAAGGATAGGAAAGATGTGTGGCACGATGTTCTGAGACTGAAGGTTGTTGTCTCAGATATTTTATCTCCATAATATATAATACCATTAACCTCTGAAGTAGTGTTGAACTTATTAGTATATAGTAGATATCAAAATAGTTGCGGGCGAAAGAAAAGCTTTATTTGGTAAAAATTCTGTCCATATCGGTTGATTGTTGTTGTAATACTACATACCACCGATTTCAGGTTAAGGTTATTCCCAAAAAATAGGTTGTGCAAGATTTATTCATAATATGAACATTAAACCAAATCTATTAAATCTGCGTAGGAGACTTCCTTTCAGATTGAATCAGGTATATTTATCTGTCTTTTTTAAGAGTGTGTGTTTTCCCTAGTGTTCCATGAAAGTGCATGCTTGTGCATATCTCAAGGCCTTTCTATCACAAACTATGGTTTGTTCATAGTAGTTTATGTCATCGTTTAGCAGTTAAAGAAGCAGTTAGTTATGAAAGGTCTAATGAGCTGATGTTTCTTCTAGAATATTTAAATGGAATTTCTGTGGTGTTTATTAGAAACATGATAACTCTATTCACCAAGTTTAAGTTTGCGAGGATTCGACTTCCTCGGGTTCTGCTGTAAACTTTTACGGACGGCGGCAAAGTTCTCGGCGTTTCTTTGACGTACGAATGTTGACTGAACTGGTCCTCTCAATTTTGGCTACCAAACATTGAAGAGTCGACTATGAAGGGCCATTACGTCTATCGCAGAATTGACGCAATGCCCCAAACCTTTATACTAACGAATAATCAAATTTATTCTAACGAATGCAAATTTAAATATCTTAACTTTAATTTCAAAATCTTGTGTACCAGTGTAGTCTTTGTTGTCTAGTTTTTGTGAAGAAATTTGGCTTATAAAATGTTTTTAATCCCATTTGTTCTTTTATTCTTCGGTCATTATTCACTCTCATGTGAATTGTACTTCACGGCGGAGATTGAAGATCAGACGAAATTTGTTGATCTTGAAGTTAATGAGGTCAAGATCAAATTGCTATCAACAAACATCTGTCCACCGACTGAAACAAAACGTAACTATTGATAGCAACAACTTCGGAGAAGTAAAGGAGTTCACCTGCTTCGTATTTAAAATTATTTTTATGACGAAGAATTAACCAAGGTAACCGATGTTACTTCGGTTTGGGAAAACAAATGAGTTCAAAAATCCTTATGCCAAAGACGAAGTGCTAGCTCTACAAAACCCTTATACAACCAGTCCTGCTAAATGGTGTCAAGTGTTGTACTATAATCAGAAAGGGATAGCTGTTATTGGGCTTGTTTAAAAGAAAAATTCTTCAACGGATGGGGTAAAAGATATTCTATGAGCTTCTCCAATATGTGGTTGAAGTCTAGATACCAAAAACACATTGGCAACATTAACACGCCCACATCGATCGAATCCCGGTATCCAAGTTCGATGCTAGAAGGAAGATCAAATATCCGCTCTCCAGGGATGCAAGAGCACTTGTGCTAGACAACTGAAAGAAGCGTACTTTAGATCGCCCCATATCTCAGGCAGATACCCTTATTGGTCAGAAGCTGGTTAAGTAAGCAAGTAGTAATAAATAAATTTTGTATTTCTATAATTTTTAAATAATTTTTTTTAAAGTGGTACATGAATGTAGAAGGCAAGTTATGCATTGGTAAAAAACGAACTCGAGATTTTTATCAGACGTGAAAATAGGGCGACAGAGAAGACGAAAAATTTAGGTCTCGCAATTCTGTCTGGCTTTTAGACTACAGCCTAAACGCTTTCTTTTAGTACAAACTAGCTTATGTTTGATTTTTTTTTTTCAATAAAATGGTTTTTGTTGGTACCTCCCAAAGAACTTAATTTTTGTTTTAGGTTTTCTCAAAAAAATGTTATTGCTGGTTTTGAGCTAAAGCTCTTAAAAAGCTTGAATAGTATATTGTGTATTCAAATTTTCCAATTTTTTTTTATCTTTAAAAAAAGTTCTAATTTTTTCTTTGAAACTCAATATTTCGAAAACTACATGTTGGATTTTCTTGAAACTTAAAAATCAACAGTTATTTAGTACTATCTACAAGATGCGGGATTTTTTTTATTTTATCTAAAAATAACAAATGTTAAAAAATGATTTTCGAAAATTGTATTTTTATCGAAAACGGGTCCTAGAATTTTGATAGTCTATTTTGTGTTTCATTTTTATATACATATAATTGATACGCAAATGTTTCAAATAACTCTTGCGATCTTTTTCTCAAAGAACAAAATTTTGAATTTAAGACATTTCTAACAGTACCGTCATTTCATAGCATTTCGTTAAAATATTTCAAATATTTACCAAATTTTTCGTTCGGCCCATTTCTTCCTCATACTGTTGACTCATTTGCATCGAAAATAAGGTAAATCAACTTAATCACGAGGTTATTCTCGACCTGGCCATATTTATCAAAATATGCTTTTCCACACTTTCTCTTCCTATCTCAAAATTATTCAGTGTATTCCTACTTAAGGAGAACTCCCTAAGATATGAAAAACTTCCTTTTTTTACTCCAACACATTATAAGGGCCCAAAATGTGAAGTTACAAGCTATCGTCCAAATGCTAAGCATTCCAAAAATCTTTGAAAGTATTTAGGTTTTCGTTGTAAATCCCTCATTTCCCCTAAATAACAACACTGCTCTCGCTAAAGTAGATCTACAATGACGTACCTCGTTGAATGCTTATCCTTTCGCCTCTCAGCCTTAGATAATGAAAAGTAAATCGATGTTATCTCAACAGATTTCAGAAAGGTCTTTGAGAACCTTTATCATACACTTATTCTTCTGAGCTCAAAAAAACCGTTTCTACAAACCTTGTTTCAGATCTCCTTTCTCCAATGATTTCTTAACTTCCTCCGGAATTCCACAAGATAGCCTCTTAGGTCCTCTTCTTTTTATTCTTAATATTATTGATATTGAAATGGTCACCAAATATTTCCATATCTCACTCTACGCCGATGATATTAATTTTTTCAAGACCATTCTTCTTCAGCACATGATTATGCTCTTTTTCAACTTGATCAATACCGACAGTTTCCCTGTCTTTTGCATGAAAAACAGCTTGGAGTTAAATATTGCCAAATGATATCAATCACTTTCTCCATTATTAACCAATATACACCGCTGAGTCGACTCGGAACCTTTGCGTTTGATATGATAGAGAGCTGAACTTTATCACACATATTGACGAGATTATTCTTATAGTAAACGCTGCACTTGGCCTCCTGAAACGATGTTCCGAAGTATTCTCTGACCACTACGTCACCCGAATCCTTTACATAACCTTGATTCGCCCCCTTCATGGATACGCCTATCAAGTGTGATGCACTTATCAGCAGATTCATATATTCAGAACCATCAGCATTTCTTACGTTTTGTTCTTCGGGGTCTGTCCCTTAATAACCCTCTGATTCTATCGAGATCGACTTCAAATAATTAAAGAACGAAGCGACATTCTCTTTATTCATTGACTTCTTTTAGGATCTGTTGACTGCATAACTCCAATTTTTTCAACAGTAATTCCGGCCATCTAGGGAATCCTCGTCTCTTCTATCTACTTGCCGTACCTCTCAATGTTTCAAGGAACCAATTACTCGCATACTGCGGAGGATTAATAGTAACATTAACTGTTTCGACCTTAACCTCAGTTTTGCCTAAAATCCCGTCTTCAAATTCAACCCAATTCTTGTTTCTTAATTTTAAGGTACAATCAGAGCTATATTTAAGTTAGATTAAAAATAAGTTGTATTAAGCCAAATAAATGGGGGTTTTGCCCCCACCAAATTTTAAAATTTACTGTCTTCTCCTCTTCCCTTTCGCGAAAGTTGGATCACTCTTCGCCTCTTGCTTCTATCTGGATACTGTCTAGATTATATGGATAAATTAAATACATACAAAATTTCATCCAAATCGTTTCAACCGAAAAGAAGACAAGAATCAATAAGGTTATAGTTAGGTAAGTATTGTTTTCGTATGTGTTTGTGTATATTCCAGAAAAAAGTGCTTAAATATCAACTATAAACATCTTGTCTATTCTAAACTTGTTCGGTGCCGTGCTGTGTCAATTACCGTCCGTCCTTTACAAGGCAACTTTCTCCAAAGAACTTATGCAAAACAACGTGTTCTTTGACAAAAAATAAAATAACTATATTTGCTTGCGAACTGGTAAGTTACCATATTCTCGATCTCCTGCAGATTTTGATCCATGTCGAACTTTAATCTATATACAATCAAGATAAACAAGTCTCTCATAAAAACAAACGACTTTTATGCAAATCCATACCGGGAGACAAAAAAAAAAGCAAAAAACAAGGTAAAACGCGAAAGTTCCAATACAATATTGCGCAACAATATAGCTACACCCTCTAAGAGTACCTACGACCTGGCTAGAAGAAAAACCATTCAAATCCATCTTACGCAACTGATCGCTGGCCAGACATTACCAAGTTGTCTTGAGAATACGAAAAAAAACAATCCATAGTTTCCATCAATGGAAGTCTAAAAAAAAGTACCTTTCTGCAGGTGCAAATTCCACCCCTCTGCATTGACTTTTGCTTATAAACAAATATCAAACAGCCTTGACTTAGCTATTTCAACTTCTTGTTGCGACCAGGAGGCGAACGCGCCCGCACACGCCATGCCATATCACATTACTCACCACAGCGACACCGCGCTGACGACGACAGTGGCAGCAAGCGCCCAGAATCTCATTAATTAGATACCTCGCCACAGATAGATCGTTATCTGGATTCAAGCTCTCCCTCGATGATCTTTGGTGACCTTCACTATAGATTTAAAACTGAGAATGATTACTTACAGCACCCCATGCCAAGGGTGTAACAATAATTTCCAGAATCAGAATCTCAATCTATAGTAGAAAAAAAATCATTTCCAAGGCAAATGACACGCCACATCCAAAAGATCTTTGGCGGGAAATCAAATGTATCTCAAAATCCACATCTTAATAGTTTTAATTAGTTCCAGTGCATTAGATTTATAACTTTGCCGGAGGTGTTCTATGCCATAATAACTTAAAAAATAAACAATTAACCGGACTTTTGTTTATTAACCCAAGGGGTTATACAATATCGGTTGATGCTTGCCAATAGAGCTTGGCAAGATTTTTGGAATCAATTTCCATCGGAATTTGTCGGTCAAGTGAAGAAGAGTAATCAAAATTGTTTCGTTGCTAGAACGTTATGTATTTGTTGGAATTTCGAGATAGAATTTTCCACTCTATAAATGTATTTTGCATCTTAGAGGTCATTCGGTGAGGAATTCTTATTTGCATTTTTGTGATAGATTACCTGATGCTGTGTCTGCGCCAAGTCCATAAAAATAACCTCAGTGTATGATTAAATATAGGACAGCAGCCGGGTGGTGGCGATTGGAGCTTAAAGGTATGTTAAGTGTGGAGCAAAGTGTCTTACAACATATTGCAATATAATAAAAAGGTTACAAAAGTCTTAAATCAAACACAAGTGCTGGCAGTCAGCGGTGCGAACATTAATGGTTTTTTTCTTATGAAAAAGAATATAAAGTTTTGTATGGTCTTACATAATGGGAGAGTCAGTTGTTATGTAATTATTATTTAAAAAAACGATATTAATCTGTGTCTTTTCTAATATGAAGTATCAATTTTGAAAACTTGTTTTGTATTAACAGCAGAAGATCTAAGGCTTAGATTTTCTAACCTTAATTTAAACTATCATTTTTGATCTATCTGACAGAGTTTTATCTGGAGCATATAAATGTTTGACTCAACTTTTTTTTTTAACTTGGAAGATTATTGATTTAAATTATAAAAATGTTGTTTTCTGAAAGTTCTGTTTAACTACAGCCTTAACGGCACAGCCGATTTTCTTTAAACTTAGTAGATATCATTTTTAATTCCCCGCCCCCTCACACGTTTTTTTTTCTTTTTTTAAGACCAAAAATAACGATAAGAATTTTTTTCGAAATTTTATAAATATTTTTTTCTCAAAAACTGTTATGACAGATTTTTTTAAGAAAAATTCAAAAAAAATATTTAGTTAAAACAAGGTAATGGTTGAAATTTTTTTTCCGAAAAATGGTTATTAATGATACCCGCTTGGAACAATTTTTTTTTTGTTTTTGATTTTCTCAGAAACCGTACAACCGATTTTGATCATTTTTGTATGCTAAAGCTCCCCAAAAGCTTGAATATTATTGTGTATTCAAATTTTTTGAATTAAAAAAAAAATTCAAAAAATTTTGTTTCAAAACTCAGTATTTCGAAAGCCCCATTAAAGATTTTTTCCAAATTTGACAAATAAAAGTTTCTTAATACAATCTACAAGATGTGAGAAAAAATAATATTTTATCTAAAAACAACGGTACACCACACAAATGTTAAAAAATGGTTTTCAAAAATCGTATTTTTCAAGAAAACGGCGCGTGTCTAGAATTTCTTCAATTAATTTTTCTATCTATATAATACTCGTATAACAATTTTTTGAAATTAAGATATTACTGACTGTACGTACCTACCATAGAACAATTTTTTTGAATTTTGAATTTCTCACTATCGGTATAACTGATTTTGATGAAATTTCTTATACAGAAGCTTACAAAACTTAAAAAAAATTTTTTGAATTAAAAAAAAAACAAAATTTTTGGTAAATCCGATATCTACAAAATGGCTCCATATTTATTTTGGAAATTTAATTTTTATTCGTACAGTAATAAAATAAATTGGCGTAGGTACCTACAGTTTTCTTAATTTTTTTTTAAGAATTTCGTTAATAAAAGCTTATTTTTTATGAAAACACTACAACTACTTATAATAATATTTGATTAAATCACAAGGCGTCCTGTTTTCCGGTCCAACAACAAAAATAGTTTTTTTAGTCATTCAAAAAATGAAATAACATTCATTTTGGAAATTCTTAGTCTTGTATATAAGACTAATATTTAAAAAAAAAAACAAATCATTTAGTAAAACCTAGCTAATAGTTGGAAAAATTAACCTCATATTAAAATCATATTTTTTTGGTTGAAAACACTATAATTCGAACATCCAATGCTTTTTTAGAATCTTGAAAACTAACAGTTTTTGAATACAAGTATGAAAAACAAAATTTATTTTATCTGAAAATAACGGGTTGTATGCATGTTTGAATGGACACATTTTTTTCTTTCACTTAATATTTACGATCTATAATTTGATTTATTTATATTTATTTTCGAATTATGTCTTTCCAATTATGTATCAGCAAAACTGATTTTTTTTTTTTTGATTTTTGAATAAAAATTGAAATTTTCTTGGGAAATTCAATATCTCTAAAATGTTTTTTCTTTTTTTTTTGGAAATTCAAATTTTATTTGTACAACAATAAAAATTAACTTGGTTTATTTCATTTCATAGTATAGGGAATTTTTTAATTTAATAAAAGTAATAGATAATAGTAACGATTAAAATAATAATAGTATGGAATATTTTTAAAAAACAAACATATTATTTAAGTAAAAGCGAATTAAGTTAGTTAAAATGAGGTTGAAATGTTTTCGTTTATATGATTAAAGACTATTTTCAGAAACTGGCTTTGTACAGTTTTAGTTATAATTGAAAGGGAGAGTCTATACCAGAGGGTTACCAACTGAACGGAGAATTGACGTTTTTATACCAAGTAAGAATACATATTTGGTCTAATTATCGTTCCCAGATTTTAGTTTGAAAGGTCACTTTAACGAAGGAAAAATTGCAAGTCACTACCGACTGTAGTGTACGCTGACACATGATAATATCCTAGAATTTTTTCTTAAATAACATTCATTGTTAAAATTCGAAGTCTATTACATAATGGCAAGTTCCTGCGACCCATTTGTGTATTTTTCGTCTACATCCATGAAATACACTACTCGTAAAATAGAATGCTAAAAAAAAAAAGTCTCGTAGAAGAAAGAAGACACAGCGTTAGATAAATTCAAGGCCAAGTAAAGCTCATTAGGTTAAAAATTATTTATTAAACCCTAATTCAGATGGAATAATTATAAAGTATCACTTCGAGAATAATTTCAAAACGGAGTTAAAGCATGAAAGGGTAGCTAGACAAAACAGTGAACTACTCTATCAATGCAAATGCCACCAATTGGTATACTGATGGATGGAGAACGTCGCAAGGAACAGGTGCAGACATTTTCGGGCCCAAACTCAATCTTTCTCTGTCGATAGGGCAGTCAGCAAGCATTTTCCAGGTGGAAGTAAATGCCAAAGGAAAATGTGCCGAACGAAATCTCGAAAGAAATTACCATTACAAAACATCGCCATCGTTTGAGACAGCAAAGCTGCACTAAAAGCGTTAAACTTCTATGCCATTAGTTCGAAACTGGAATGTATGAACAGGCTAAATCACTTCAGAAAATATAATAATGTTTTTATTGGGTACCGGGACATGTAGGTGTCATTGAAAATGACCCCTAATGGGGCCTTAGCCCTATTGTAGAAAATTAAAAATAAAAGCAAAACGATCAAAAATATATACAGAACTCCCAAAATTAAGCCAGACCAAAATTCCTACGCCTTTCATCCTGTATCGGATTAAGCAGGAACAACTTCAGAACAATTACGGGTTTGCTCACTAATCACTATACAAACTGAGAAGACACCTCAGTATTATTGGCCTGGTGACCAGTGCTACAAATTCTGCTCACAAGGAAACAGCGGACCATATATGTATTAAGTAAAAGTGATGCACTGGTGCATCAAAGAATTATATATCTGGGGCGTCACCAGATAGAAGAGATTCAACTAAAACCTCTGGAGGAAAAGCTATAGTATGAATAATCATACTTAGTTCTAGACGGGCACAATAGGTCTAAAGGTCGCAGTGCACTTATACTCCAAAATGTATGCATTCATTCACTGAAACCTAGTTCAACAGGATATTTAGAAAAATTAAAATTTAAAAGGAGTGAGATCAT
Source organism: Chrysotoxum bicinctum (assembly GCA_911387755.1). Classification (NCBI taxonomy): domain Eukaryota; kingdom Metazoa; phylum Arthropoda; class Insecta; order Diptera; family Syrphidae; genus Chrysotoxum; species Chrysotoxum bicinctum. Next base: position 30,780,218 of record OU426990.1, read on the forward strand.
GAATAAAAACGAGGCTGGGTGCGACCCACACTGATAACTTCCCATTTGTTTAAAAAAAAAAACTATTGATTCAATATTTGTCAACATTTTACCAATTGTACAAAATTATACTATGTATAAAATAAACTAAATTAGAAGTCAATATGACTACTAGTTCTCGAGAAATTTGAGTCGAAAAACAATTTTTACCAATTTTCAATAGAATTTTATATAGTTTTTTATTTTTTGTAAGAAAACTATAAACTGATTTTTTTTGAAATTTTCACCAGTTGTCAAACACATTATTTTTCGTAAAATAAAATTATTTTGAGTTTCAAATTGTTTTCCGTTCTTAGAATATCTGGATTATGATTTTTTTTTTCAGTTTTTTTTATTTAAAAAAATAACGGTATTTTCATTTTTTTCCAAATTCATACCAAATCTGTATGACCTTATAATGAGTACATTAAATTTTATTTGAAATCAATAGCATTATTTTTTCGTGAGATATATGAAACTAACCAAAATTTTTACTTTTTTTTTTAAACCGTTATAGTGTAAAAACTGCTCACTGAATTTTAATAAACGCCCTTTCAGCATCTTTCGAAGTTATTGTATATTAAACAAAATTTATTTGAAGTCGATATCTTTACTCGTTCTTGAGATATCGACGACGAAAAATGGTACCAGAACGTACGGACGTACGAACGTACGTACACACACACACAGACATCTCTCTAAAAATTATTGATATAGCCTCTAGGGACCTTGAAACGTCGAGAAATATCAAAAATTCCAATTTGACAAATCGGACCGATTACAATAACTCCCTATGGGAAGTTAACAAGAGACCGTATTATGTTAAAATAACCCAAACTTGTTTTTCAAAATGAACACTGCGAGCATGTCAAAATCTTGATAATTTTGTTTATTTACTAGAATTTTTGGGTTGAAATAATATTTCAAAATCCTTAATCAACGACAATGTCATGGGAAATAGTGGGTTTAGTATGTGACTAAATTCTGTTTACAAAATTCTGCATTCCGAAATTCTATATTTAAAAAATTCGCTTCATCCCAAATTGTGAAAATTCAAAGTTCTGTTTTTCAAAGTTCTTTATTTCCATAATTTTGTTTTCGAAGATTCTGTATATCAAAATTCTGTATTCCGAAATTCTGTAAATAACCAAAAGTTTTTCGAAAATTTTAATAATACTAAATTGTTTCACATTGGAAAAGAAATCCTGTGTACAATTTTTATCGTAATAGGTAGACCCGTTAATGAGAAAGTTGAAAAGCAAAAAAGCTTCTATGACAGGCAACGTAAATGTTGAAAATTCTTTGACTAAAATGTAAACTGTAAAAAATGTTAAATGTAGACATGCTACAATAGTAACTACACGTAATTTTTTTTATCAATATAGTTTGAGCAGTTTTCGATAAGAATTATACAATTTTTCATAACGGTTTTATTTCAGATACCGTTGGTTTTGAAGCTCCAAAACAATTAAATTTATCCTGTAGGGAATCACTGACCAACATTAAGTACAAAGTTTGAAAATTGCTTCTGCGGCTTAGGCTGTAGGTTGATGAAAAGACGGAATTGCGGGACCATTTTTTTTGTGTGTTTCTACCATTGTAATTCCAACTTAGTTTATTCAATAAAATTTGTTCAACACACATCGAATAACCATTTTTTAAGTCTTCACAGAATTTTCAAAATAAAATTTTGGATTAACAGAATTTAGAAATGCAGAGTTATGGATATAAAGAACTTAAATGTACGGAATTTTAGATTAACAGAATTTTTGGAATACTGTGTAATCGAATTACAGAACAATAGGAACCAGAATTATAGTCATATAGAATTTTTGATTTATTTACAGAATTTTGGTAATAAAGAATTTGGGAATACAGAACAACGACCCGTTTTCCAATTTTAATTCAGCATACAAAAAGTTACTTGTTCAAAAATTTAAAACAAAATAAAGGTTTTGCTAGCCAAGCAGTTTGTAAGCAACGAATTCTTCTTTTCAGAAAAAGAGCTCATGAAACATGGATATTAAGAATTGTAAAATATAAATTGCATTCATAATCAAAAATGCCTTTATTCCATACGAATTTTATCCGAGGCCCGAATTTGAACGGGCTCCAAGCCTGAGAATCTAGGTAAGTTGATAAATTGATACATTAATAGTTAATCTAAGTCATTAACAATATCATTGCTTTTCAAATGGTATGAACTAGCTATTGTGGATTTTTTCAAACATAAAAAGCTTTTGAATTCCTTACATTCTAGAAAAGAACAGAACTGAAATGATAAGAACTATCTTTATGTTAAGAGGTGAATTAATCCATCTAAATTACGTACCTCATCGACCTGACCTGCACTTTACGGGATCTTTGCAACCGCGGAGAGAGAGAGGATGTCTTTCATTTTATTGCAGTGTGCCTAATTCTGAGTGAAATACGGAGAATCTATTTTGGAGTAAATACGCTAGAAAGAGTATCTAGATATGTTAGCTATTCTGAACGGTGATCATGGATGGAATGAAGTTCTTAGATATACCATAAAAGCTCTTGCATACATGCATCGTGTTCGTGAAGGAGATTTTTAAACATCAAAAGTAAACATATTTAGAATTAACGTTTATTTTACTTTCATCAATTTGTATCACATTTTAATTAATTATTAAAAAATAATGTTAAACAATAAAAAAATGTCAATCTGGTAGACGGCTTGCTGCCAAAACTTTAAGACTTTCTAATTAAAATCAAATATTGTAAAATATTGTATTACATTGCAAAGTATTACATTGCAAAGTTAAATAAAAAGTCAATTAAACTAACTCATGGTTATCTGGAGCAAGATCTGCACCTACGCCAACCACCTTCTCAGAAAGAAGAAAAGAGAGGAAGAACGGTATCGGGACCTTGAAGTAAAACGAAAGTGGTTCCGAGGGGGTGATCGTCGAGACACTTTTGGAGGTTTAGCCGATATGTCGTTATAAGGTTGAAATCCCTTCTAGAGTCCGGCACATGGGGAGGTTTAGAGATAGAGTATGTTTCTATACTTTCAAGTATATTTTACAACGTGGTATGTGATTGTAATATAAATTAATTTATTTATTTAAACAATTATTTATGTATTATCTATTAGTTGCTAACTGGGATTTTTTTTTGAGTTTTTTTTTTTGATTGATTGTTGGGCGGATGGAATGGTTTCTCGTCCATCAAACTTATTTATTTGCAGAGTTGTGCCATCAAGATTAATATAACTGATATTTTAAGAACCTCCTTCCAAATTAAAATAAAAGAAACATTTAATTAGAACTATTGAAAAAAAAAATAAACTAAAAATTCCTATTGTGGGAAAAAATCACATTATTTATGTAAATTAAATTCATTCATAACTTAAATTACAATTTTTAATTTGGCATTTATACATTTGGAAAACTTTTTTTTATTTTAAGTTTTAAAAATTCAAGGGAAAGGTCAAACTAATTCACACGAAAGACTTAAGGCTATATTAACCATTCAAAATAATAGAGCTTCGTGACTAGTGGCGACGTTTCATCTTCTTTTTTAATGGTACAAAATTGATCTTAGCTTCTGACTTATTATATAACTTAGTGAGGAGTATTCATTTAAAATACAAAAAAAAAACAACCCTTTCATAAAAGAATATGAATGAACAAGATCTTCAAATTCAAAGGTACAATAATAAATTATCATACTTGTGATGACCATTCATTAAACCAGTTCGAACCTAGCCCTAGTCTAAATCCCAATAATATGATGTTGTCATTGATCGCCAAGAGCTTTATGTATATTAATTGTATACCTTTAATCACATTAAACTGTCGAAGGTGGGTCTACAAAAATTAAATCACCTGAAGCTAGAAGCTATAGAAGAAAAAGGTACAGGCAAATTTTGAATATAAGTTAAAAAAAAAAGAAACATGTTGACATAAAAGCAAAGCGGGGTTCAAAATCTTTGCATTTTTAAGAATCGTGTTTAATAGATGACTCATAAAGAATATCCCTTAGAAATCAATGTAAAAAGGTTTTTTTTTGTAAGGAAATAAAATATGTATTTTAGTTGGGGGAAGGTTTCAAAACGAAGATTTGTGTAGATCCAAATGAATAAATTGAATTTTCAACTTAGATTTATCGACAGAGAAGAAACTATAATAAATTCATATAAATGTATGCCGATTGTACATATATAAATCTTATTATCAAATCCAAAAAGCTAAGAATAATGAATATGTTTAAAATTTGAGCTGAGTGGGAGTTTGAACTTAGTCATCCTTTTTAAAGTTTAGAGATAAATGTATTTGGCATCTCATGAATTAATCATTATCTTAGAACACTCGCTCTAGGCTTTAGAATATGTATGGAAAAACTTTTAAGTGAGTTGATTAATTTGTATGACAAAAAAATAATAATAAAAGCCCTTAAGTGCCGGCCGTCTCTGATGGAGATGATTCACCTCTGCTGGGTGCCGAGCCACAGGGATACTTCAAGAAATTGTAAATTTGAACTCGCCAAAATCGCTGTAAACTTATGCAAAAGCAAGATGATATACAGAGAACAAACCTCAGGTGGAACAATATCACCAGGTGGATCTGAAGTGCTCGAAAGGTTTCGTAATAGGTGTTTCAATAGGACACTGTTTGATAGGCAAGCACGCAACTTGACTTGGAATTTATTCTAACGATTTCTGCAGAAACTGCATGGAGGGGAAAAGCAGGAATCGATACTTGACCTTCTCTGTGCATATCTCAGAGATGTAGACTCATTCTGGCAGATTTTTACAACGATGATCTTAGTCATCTGGCAAACATATATATTGTGGCTTCCGGCCAGATAGATCGAACATTAACCAGATTATTAGTCGGGGACAAGTCCTTGAAAATATCAATGAATTTTTGGTTGAGACTCAATATCTTTTTATCGACTTCAAAGCCGTATAGCCGTATGCAAGCATTCAACGTAAGGAGCTGTGTATTGCGATGGTTGAACCGGAATCCCGAGGAAACTAATCCAGCTGGTTGGCGTGATCCTGTAATATCTGTGAAATGTACAAATAACAAATAGCTCTTTCGCAACTGTTAAAAATATGCACAGGATTTTGGAAAAAAGATAGGCTATCTTCAATCTTGTTATTGAGCAGATGGTGCACCTGGGACGTGTTAACACCAAGGCCACTGTTAGCAGCAAATCTGTCCAACTATCAGATATATAGACGATATCGACATCATCGGTCGTTCTCAATTCCCCTTAGTAGAATCCACTGCAGCGATTAGATAACAGGCGAAACTTGTTGGTCTTGAAGTAAACGAGTTAAAGACCATGTCATCAACAAACAAAAAAAACATCAGTCCATCGACTATACGTTAAATATTATTATTACTATTGAGAGCAAAAATTTCCAAGGAATTAAAAAGTTCATTTTGAATTTTGAATTTTGTGAGCTGACAGTGTGTTTTTTCAACAGAAAAATGCTTTGACGCATATTTTGTTCTATGTAAAAAGAGGGTGAATGGAGAAAATGATACAACCGCTAACTATGAGCTGTACCAAGATGTGGATGTAGACCAGAATTTCAAAACATGTTGGCTACATTGACCTTCCCGTGAATTTGACCTTGACGCGGTGGGAAGGCTTACGTCCTGTTTCCCCAGCAATCCAGCTGCGGTAGCAGAGACAACGAACAAAATTCAAAAACCCATGAACCATGATGAATAAAGCTAACGAAAAAGAGAAAATTCGAACGGGGATATACGTTCAAATGTCGGCAGGAGTCGCGACTGCCGGCACGGGCTTGGCCTCTAACGAGGATAAGTCGCCAGCGACTATAATAGCTTTACAAGGCGAGGCGGCTATCAAGCCTGACACAGTTTGCGGAACAACTGTTAAGACAGGGTCCGCGGGCTGTAGCAGGACTGATAAGCTACGCTCCATTGGTAGTACTACCAACAAACCTAAACCCCACTTCAGTGGTAAGGCGCCCTTGAGAAAAGGGTCTGCTGCAACCACTACGGCCAGTGACAGTACGTCCAGCAAGCCCCACTTCAGTGGTAAGGCGCCCTTGAGAAAAGGGTCTGCTGCAACCACTACGGTCAGTGGCAATACTACCAGTAAACCCCATTTCAGTGGTAAGGCGCCCTTGAAAAAAGGGTCTGCTGTAACCACTACGAGACATCCCCTATCGCAAAGTGTTCAAAAGACTAGGTGACAAACTAGAAACTAATGGTGACTCTAAGCAGGAAGCATCGCTAGCATGGGCCAAAAGCGTCATTGCTAAACAGCAAGATGCTGAGACCAGCGGTGACTCCACGTCAAAGCGACAAAGGTCCATTGAGGGAACCACTTCGGAACCCAAGCGCCCCAAAGTGCAGAAGACCAGCACGGTATCAACTGCGTTAAGGAAGGATGATCTTTCTTTTAGCGATGCGCTAAAATCAAATTTAATAGTTGCAGTCATCGACAGAAGCGATATCGATGGCAAGATCTCAGTAGATCGCTGGGCAGTGGTAACAAGAGAGCTCTCGGTACGCTACCTGGACATCATGAAAGCCAATCCAGGACCACCCCCAGTTATTAGAGATAACGGCTGGCACCGAGGCCAAGTAAAGCTTATCTCTTGTGGAGATCAGAGATCTAGCGATCTATATAAGCTTGCTGTCAGCAAGTTAGGAGAAATCTGGACAGGCGCGAAGCTTGAGGTTGTTGCTAGAGAGCAAATCCCTACAAGGCCAAGGGCTCGCACCTGGATTCCAGAGGAACCTTCTCGACCGGATACAATCCTTAAAATTATACAAAGCAGTAATCCAGACCTGCCCACTCATAACTGGAAAGTTGCGAAAGTGGAGGAACCAAAAGGCGCTTCAAGATCTGCAATTATTGTAGTGAATAAAGAGTCCTTGGCTCCTCTACTGGCAACCAAAGGTGTGATTGGGTACGGATTTTCTTCGATTACTCTGAAGGTATATAAAAAAGATGAGGGTAACACCGTTCCTCCACAACAAACAGGTACTTCCACAGTCGAAGAATCTGCGGTAGACATCGACCCAGCAATGGAAATTGATGCTCCCAGCAGCTCTGAGACTGAAGTGAAGACCACAAATATCGCCGAAAAGGCTCCTGAAAATGTCGACAGTCTCTCCGAGAAGGAAGCTGAAGACTCCGTGAGGAAGGTTCTTCTGAGTGAAGACGAACCCATTGGCTCGGACTCTGAAGCCGAGCTACTGGATTCGTCCTCTGAATCGGAAGACCTGAATCTAACCATGTTGGGGGTTGGTCTGGATGAGTGTAGCCAAAATGCTGCAACTACTTCAGATTAACCTTCAACATTCCATCAAGGCTTCGGCCTCACTTCTTCTCCGTCTGCACAAGAACCGAGAGGATATAGTCCTGATCCAGGAACCATGGATTGCCAAATCTGGAATTCAGGGACTCAGGACTCCTGGTTACTACTTGCTGTATGCATCGGACAAAGGTGAACCCAGATCCTGCATATTAGTTAAAAGTAGTTCTAATGTATATTTACTCCCTGATTTCAGCGATCGAGATATAACCGCCGCCAGAATGCACACCAAAAATGGAACGTACTGTATAGTGTCGGCATATCTTGGCCACGACAACCCTGGCCCTCCTGGCGATACGCTCAAGAGGATCATCGCTGAGGCAAAAAGGCAAAACATCAGCCTCCTTATTGGGTGTGATGCTAATGCCCATCACACTGTTTGGGGAAGTACGGACATAAACGATAGAGGTGAGTCTCTTTTTGATTATATCCTTAGTACTAACCTCGTAGTCAGTAACATCGGCAATGAACCTACCTTTGTTACCAGAAACCGACAAGAAGTGCTAGACATCACTCTTGTCTCTGACACTATATATCAAATGATAACGAATTGGAAAGTATCAGAGGAACACTCATTCTCAGACCATAGATACATCCAATTCAGTTTAAATGATGTACCCACCACACGGCCAGTCTTTCGTAATTATAGGAAAACAAACTGGCAAACGTATAGAGATATTCTGAAAAGATCGCTTACAGCCGAATCTTTAGATATCCCCTACAACACCTCAGATCTAGATAACAAAGTCAAGGATCTGACACTAACCCTGAACAATGCAATGAATATTTCTTGTCCTCTTCTGCAAGTTAGAGGAAAAAAGAAACCTTATTGGTGGAATTCGGGATTAGAACCGCTCAGGAAAAGTTGCAGAAAACTCTTCAATCGAGCTAAATACACAAAAGAATCCTCAGATTGGGACTTATATAAAGAATCCTTAAAGATTTATAAGAAACAATTGAGGACAAGCAAAAGATCTTCATGGCGGAACTTCTGTAATAAAATAGAAGATACTTCTGAAGCATCCAGATTGAGGAAAATCCTCTCAACAAATCCAGTCATGCCAAGCTCTTTGAAAATGTCAAATGGCTCCTGGACAAATTCATGTGAAGAATCACTCAATTTGCTACTTGACACTCACTTCCCAGGTAGCTCGCAAAACATTTGCAACATTAACTCATTAGAGTCAAATAACAAAGGTATAAAGATCCGAGGGTTAATAACAAGGGACAAACTAAAATGGGCAATTAACAGCTTCGATCCATATAAATCGGCAGGACCAGACGGCATAATACCAGCCGAACTGCAAGTTGCTTTAGACATTATCTTACCCACATTAGAGATAATAATGAACAGTTGTCTAAACCTGGTTCATATTCCCCGTATATGGAGAGAAGTCAAAGTAGTCTTTATACCCAAAGCTGGTAAATGCTCCCACGTTTCGCCCAAGGACCTAAGACCTATCAGTCTATCGTCATTTCTTCTCAAGACACTGGAACGATTGATTGACATTCATCTGCGTAGTGCTATAAAACCAAACCTTTTTTCTACAGCACAACACGCTTACTGCAAGGGAAAATCAGTAGAAACTGCGCTACACACATTGGTACGCGCAATCGAATACTCCCTAGATCACAAAGAATACACTCTAGTTGCATTCCTAGATATAGAAGGCGCCTTCAACAATGTCGACAGCGCTGCAATAGCGAAGACACTGCAGAATCTCAATGTGGATAGCTCACTTGGTAACCTCATAAAATTCATGCTGAAAAGCAGAATTATAAATGCGGAACTAGGTAGCTTTACTACAAGAAGGTCAGTCAGTAGAGGAACCCCACAAGGTGGAGTCCTATCCCCACTTCTATGGAACATGGTAGTTAATGATCTGCTAATAGACCTAGAAGAAGAGGGATTCAAAGTGATTGCATACGCTGACGATATTGCCATTGCCGTATCAGGAAAGCACCCTCAAGTTTTAACAGAACTTATACAAACCGCTCTCAACAAGCTACTAAAATGGACAGATCGATGTGGCTTAGGTGTTAACCCCCACAAGACTGAACTAGTCCTTTTCACAAGGAAATATAAAATTCCTCAACTAGACCCTCCATCGATTAAAGGTGTTCCACTCACTTTCTCAGATCAAGCTAAATACCTGGGTCTTATTTTAGACAAAAAGTTAAGTTGGAAACCTAATATACAGGAAAGAGTAAGGAAAGCCACGGTAGCTCTCTTTTCTTGTAAAAAAGCCGTAGGGAACAAGTGGGGCTTGTCTCCACAAATTACTCACTGGCTATACACTGCGGTCATCAGACCGATACTTACTTACGGGGTGACCGTATGGTGGACGGCCTTAGATAAAGCGATTAATCGCGATAAACTAAGCAGAGTTCAACGTTCAGCGTGCATGTGCATCAGCGGAGCTCTCCGCTCGACACCTTCCGCTGCACTAGACATACTACTCAACCTGACACCCCTAGATATTTACAGCAAACAAATGGCCGCGAGCACAGCCATACGTCTCAAAGCCATCTCTCAATGGACCAATAACTCTATTGGCCATACCACCATTCTGAATTTATTCGGAACTCTACCAAGTCACTCTGACTACATCACTCCCTTTTTGGTTTTCGATAAAAACTTTGAAGTCACCATTCCCTCAAGGTCAGCTTGGGAGGAAGGGGCTTTGACAGATAATAGATCAGTAAACTTTTTTACAGATGGATCGAAGACTGAAAACGGAGTGGGTGGTGGAGTGTACTCAGATGGACTAAACCTTAGTCTCTCCTTCCGCCTACCAAACCATTGTAGCGTATTCCAAGCGGAAATTCTGGCGATAAAGGAAGTATTGTCCTGGCTTAAAGAAAACGTGGTATCTAACACGGATATCCGTATCTTCTCAGACAGTCAGGCTGCTTTGAAATCCCTTGCATCAGTCTCTGTAAACTCCATTACAGCCCAAGACTGTCGTTCGTCTCTAATGGAGATGGCCAAACAGTTTAACATTCACCTATTCTGGGTGCCGGGTCACAGGGACATTCCGGGGAATTGCAAAGCCGACGAACTCGCCAGAATTGGAACGGAAGTGCCTATCTTACCCGAAAAGGCAAATATAGGTATGCCCATAGCTACAAGTAAACTTATGCTGAAACGAATCGCTCTGGAACAATCAAACACAAGATGGCTTAATACTACCACTTGTATGGCGACCAAACAAATCTGGCCTAAGCTGGATCCGAAACGGTCAAAATGTCTTTTGTCCCTCAGTAGATCTCAGATCAGCTCCGTCATAGGTGTCATAACTGGACACTGTCTCATAGGTAGACACGCCGCACGACTCGGTGTGCTATCAAACGATTTTTGCAGGAGTTGCTTGGACGAGGAGGAAGAGGAGACAATCCCACACCTTCTTTGTACATGCCCTGCTCTCTCTTACAGACGCAAACTTCATCTAGGAGAATATTTCTATAATGAACCAAGCGATCTCATAAATAAAGACATTAAAAGTCTCCTTCGCTTCATCAGAAGCTCCAAATGGTTTTAACTAGTAGGAAACTTTTTTGTTCCCTATTAGATCGTGGTATCACAATGGACCTCTAATGGTCTAAGTGTGTCAGACGCTTTAATGACAGCCACTTTAACCTAACCTAACCTAACCTAACCTGGCTACATTGACTGAAACTTATCGATAACAATTCTCCAGCGAAGATAGTCTTCGAATTCCATCCTCCAGGTTCGAGGCAACATGGAAGGCTGAATCTCCGGTTTGAAGACCAAGCAATTGTGGATGCCAGAGGACTTGAGATTGTGTAGGATGCAAAGCTTCTAAGTAAGAAGATTTGGGCGATTTGACACTAGGTACAATTTTATATATATATATATATTGTTTGGTGTAAGGGCCAAATATGCAGGTCACATGTCGGCTCACCGCTTCCGATTTACCAGGAAACAGCATTGAGTTTTTGAAGTATTAAATTCTACACAGTTTTTGATTCTCCATTGGACAGTGCTATCGAGATCAGAATTTAATGGGCTTTTGTTGAACATCCATATCCGAAGGACAAGCTGAATGTACTGCCGTTAAATAGATAAGGAGTTTCCGATAAAAGATGGTTCATAAATAAAAGCAAGAAAATCGATAACAGATTGTGGCTTATAAACTTGAAGAAATTCTTATTGAGGTGTCTTTTCGAGAAGAAGGCTGGATGCCAAAGCCTTTAAAATATCAAGTGCAATAATCTTACTTTTTCCAAAACGATGAAGATGAGATTGATGTGTTTGCCAGTAAGATTGTTGGCAATTGTCGAAGTCAGTACTCGGTTAATTGTGAATACCACATGAATCTAAGAGACTTCCTTCTTGTGTATATTTTTTACTTATGTCTTCTATCAATAGCGTTATTGTACTTCGGATAAATATCCACTTATATAGGTAGGAAAAAACATGTTTCGTTGCCACTTCGAGGGGCTTTTATTTTATTCAATCTCAATAAAGAAAGAATATGCTTTCATACGAATTGATCGTAATATGATGCACTTCATACAGATCCTCTTTAAGAAATATAATTTAAAGATAACAAGAAACAATTCTACTAAATTTACTAAAATATTCAATAACATAAATACATATACATATAGCTAAATAAGATTTCTTAACTTTTTAATTCCATATTTATATTTTAACCTAATTTCCTTATGAAAAATGATTGACTTATTATAAGATTTGTCATGATCTTGATCTCCTTTCATCATACCATCGTGAGATTTTACTCTAATTAAATTCAAAACAATCATGATAATGCATTAAAATTAAAAAGTTTCAAATTTTATTAGCCAACAAAAATAGAAAAGTTTAATTACGAAAAAAATAAATAAAAATTTCTCCCTTTAGTTGTTTGTTATTATTTCACATAATTCGTTAATCGTAATTATTATGAAAATTGAAAAAAAAAGAGTTAAGACAATAATTCACATTCAAATAACATTCGTTATAATTTGCGAAAATGCGAACAAAATAAAAGTAGAATTGGGTGCTTAAGTTGAGTTTAGAAAATTTTCCATTTGCATAATTTAAATTTAATTATATAGAATAGATACCTAAGTATAAAAATTCTGCAATCAGTAGTAATGATTATTTCTGTAAGTGCTCTTAATTGGAACAAAAACAACGCAATTTAAATTGACACCATTAAGGAAACAAGATGCTAGTAAAATGTTAACAATATGTCTCAGAATAAAACGAATTCATATCACATGCTGAACTTCCAGTGCTCCAAAAATTACTCGATTGTTCCAACGTTGTCACCAACAAGGGGCTGTCTGTGAGTTTCCGAGTGCTGAAAGACCTCGTGAAGTTCGAAATGATTTGAATGATGATTGCTCGGGTGCAAGCAAGTATTGAGAAAAACCTCGAAACGTCCACCAGGCGACGTTTTCAGCAGTTGGTATGTCTAGGCAGTCTTTGCAAAGAATTTAACAGTAAATACGCTTTTGTCCATATAATTTTCAATTTGTTCACGAGTTGAAAGCAAATGATCCACAAGTAAGCATTCAGCATGCTCGGCTTTTCAAGAATTGTACCGAGAGAACAAAGAGTTTATTCACAAGTCCATAATGAGCGATTAGGACCATTTTCACCTGAATAAACAAAATTGCAAAATATAGGGCATCGAAAACCGTAAAACGTAATATGCACCAAATGGTGCAGAAAAGATCATTGAACCTTTTTTTGAAAAAAAGACGAAAAAATTGCGGTTAATGTGGGTCTTACAATACCAGACAATGATTGAACATTTTTTAAGGTCAGAAATAGAGAATAATTCAGAGTTGTGGTTCCAACAAGATGGAGCCACAGCTCATGTAACTATGGCTCTCCCGAGGAAAATTTTTGATCGGATGAAATCGCCTTTTTTTAATTTTAACTGGCCACCATGTTCACCCCATTAAACGGCTCCAGATTATTTCTTTGGGGATACCAAAAAAGTCAGTAAACCAAGAAACATCCAAAAGGTTAGTATGCGTATTTCCGAGAAGAAATGAGAGCGCTGGAACCCGAAACTTTAAGAAAAGCAATGGAAAATGCTCTCAGGTCGAAGCAAATAATTAATATATAATGTTAACCTTATTTCAAACCATAAATAAAATTAGAAAGAAAAATGTTATTAAAAAAATAAATCGTACCATAATAATAAATCATACTTATACAAAGAAAATGTACATAATTATGTAACTTTTTTTTAATTTTGAACTTAAAACAAAAATATTGAATGCCTTTGGAAAACTATGATTTTTTTTTTTACTATATATTGGCCCGCAGAAAAAGATGGCTATAAAAATATCATTTTATATTGTTAGTTTGCGAGCTTTAAAAAATCAGTTTCTGTTTTTAGATTTAAAATAAATGACAAACTGTTGTAAAATTAAAAATGCGAACAAGAAATGATTTCATATGCAGGATGACGGAACTACAATCACAAATACATTAGTGTACCTTCTTAGAAAAGTGGTGGCTTTTAACTATTTCAGATTTATTTAACTTCTGATTCAGTTATCTTAATACCTTTTGTAAAGAATAAAAAAAAAAACAATTTGAGTTGGAATAACACATAGAGCACTAGGCCCTATTAACTTCCATTTGTCAATTGATCTTTTGTGCTTGTTTTCGGCAGAAATGGATTAGATCTAGAATTTTCAGCTAAGTTCGAATATAAGAAAGTTTCGCAGTATCCATGAAAACAGATCTTTACTTGCGACTTATAGGTACTATAAGGCATGTTATGCATTCGTAAAAAAAATCGAACTAGAGATTTTGATCAAAGTTGACATTACGATGATAGGAAAGACTAAAAAAGTGAGTCTCGCAATTCTGTCTGTCTGTCTGTCTGTCGATTCGACTACAGCCTAAACGGCTAGGCCGATTTTAGTTAAACTTCGTAGATATCATTTTTAATTCCCCCCCCCACGTTTTTTTATTTTTTTTTAAGACCAAAAATAACGGTACCTGCCATACGAATTTTTTTCGAAATTTTATAAATATTTTTTTTTTCTCAAAAATTGTTTCAACAGATTTTAAAAATAAAAATACAAAAAACTTTCATTTGGTTAAAGCTAGGTAATGGTTGAAAAAATTTTCGATTTTTAAAAAAAACTTCAAAATTTTTTTTTCAAAACTCAAAACATTTCGAAAACCCCATGCTAGATTTTTTTAAACTTGATAAATAAAAGTTTCTCAATATAATCTATAGGATGTGAGAAAAAAAATTTAATTTTACATAAAAATTAAGGTACCTACCATACAAATCATACAAATGCTAAAAAATTAAAAAAAATGGTTTTTAAAAATCGTATTTTTCTCGAAAACGGCGCCTAGAATTTTGATGAATTTTTTTTATTTCAATTAATTTTTACGATCTTTAATTTAATAAAAAAAATTGAAATTAGGATATTACAGCTTGTACCTACCATAGAACCATTTTGAATGTCTCATTATCCACATAACGGATCTTAATGAAATTTTTTATAGAGAAGCTTCTAAAAAGTCTAAAACACATTTCATTTCAAAACTTTAAAATAAATATTTTTTGAATTTTTTAAAAAAATCTTTTTTTTTTTTTTGAAAATTCGATATCTCAGAAACGGCTCAATGTTTTTTTTGTAAATTTAATTTTTATTCGAACAATAATAAAAACTTTAAATTGGCGTACCAAAATTTTTTAAGAACCCACTACAAAGACTTATAATTTTCGTTCTTGCATAAATTCATATATTTGCATAGCATTCTGTTTTTGTCTCTTACTACTAAAAGAATTTAAAAAATTAATTTTAATCTTATGAACAGTTTTCTCTAATAACATTCTTTTTTAAAATTCCTAGTCTATTACATAGGAGTAAGTTCGTGCGACCCAGTCGTGCATTTTATTTTTTGTTGTTTTTTCTTAACAACCTTACCATTATGCAAAGGGGTACTTCTTTAAAAAATAAACAATAAGAGTGAAGTATCTAAATTCAAATAATGAGTCCAGTGGGTCCCAACTCAATGCAAGTGTTTTTGGCGAAAGTCGAACTATACACCATGGATTGGATACTTGCGTTTTCACTGAAGAACCCCTTGATTCTTATGTGTATTCCAAAATATTGCAGATGTTCTTAAAAAGAGATATAGTCCTTTAGTTAAAACGATGTTGCTTTTCGAAAATTCTACCTTCTTTGCTATTTCCGCTTCTTTGGAAAGAAGCATTTGTAGTTGCTTAAAATTATTGTGAGAATAATCATCACTGTTAAAATTTTTTATTTCAGATTCAAGTGAGAGACTTCATTTAGAATAGCACCTTTCTAAAGGTTTTAAAAACAGATTTTCGAATAAACAAAAATGTTTTTCCTTTGCTAAAATTAGTTATTATCTTTTTTTTTTTTAAACCCGATCTTATGGATCAAAACTATAACCTGGCTAGACATTGATGATTTATGAAAATTTTAATGACATTTTTAGAAAATAATGTAAAAAATAAAAAAATAAATTGAAGTTTTTTTTGAATGTTTAGTATTTTAAAAATATTGGGTCTTTTTCATGGCTTTTTCCAATTATAAAAAAACTTTCATAGTAAAATTATTCTTAAAATTCTTATATATCCCCCTTTGAGTAAAAAATTTTATGAATAATTAATAAGTCGTTGGGAAAACAAAATATGAGTTTTTTTTATATAAACAAAAAAAAAACGCTTTTAAAGACTGTCTGAGCAAAAATTGGGACAAAGCTTGGAAGAATATTCACTCAGCCGTTTTTGCTCCTTCAAACAGACAGAATTTCGGAAAAATATAATTTAGCCTTTAAATTCATGTTCCACTACACGGTGAGATCAACAAATTTACTTCAACTATATCAGTTATTAGTATCTACACACTCAGCAATCTGTAAAAAAAAAATCAGCAAATAGTTTGTTGTATGTGCGACATAACTTATTACCATCAGTAGATATTCGACTATATGCATATGCAAACCCGAAAAAGATTGCAAGTAGTCAAAACCTGTCATGCTGTGTTGAAAATTTAGCACTTTTCATACCACAATCAGGTATTTTATTGAGATAATTTTTTGACAAAAATGATAAAACTCTACCCAATTAGCATAAAGCGATTTCATATGACGGAAGAAAAAACCATAACACTAAAAAAGAAATAGCACAAAACAAAAGAGCTGAGCCAAAAACTTGCCTTTTCATATTTCACCATTTGAAAGGAAACTCTTGCATTCAATGCATTGACCGTTAAATTGAGCACCTTAAACTGAAGCAAACACGAGTAACTCGATTAAGGAAAAGCTGAAAAAAAAAAAACAAAAAATATAAATAAAAACAAAAAACGAAGAAACAAACAAAAAATTAGCCAATAGACAGGTTGAAGACATAATACATCGTGAAACAACCCAGTAAACCTATATTAAGTCTGGTTATTGTACACCTCGTTTAATAATCTATGTTATATGAATATGTAATAGGAAAAGAAATAATAACAGATACATTGGAGTCTTGTTAAAGATTGACCAAAATCATTGTTATAGTAGTTCCGACACTTTGCAATGGGCATGGTCTCGTGGACTACAAAATCACTGATTGGAATATATTTTTTTTTATAGTCTAGTCTGTTATATATATATATTTTTATTTTGAGGTTTTGATATCGCAACAAAATCAACTAATGTGCTGTTGTTTTTTATTTCTTTTTCATTAAAGTCTGTTTCGTTGGGGTTTTATTAATCCATGTTTTATAGACATTCTGTGTATCATCTCCCTGAGGTGACAGAGATAAAGACATACGAAAATGTATGCATGGATGATGGTTCGACTGTTTTGAAGTTGTTGCGAAAAAGAAGTTCCTTCCTTTACGCAAGCTTGATAATCATTTTATTAGCATACCTACATCTTATTGCAACATGATGATTGATTTAAAATAAAACGAAAACTTGTTAACCAATCAACTTATACTCGTATTGTGTTATTAGCATCCGGAGTTGTTGGGATTAAAAAAATAAATGCATACATAACCGATGAGTTTGATTTATTGGAAATACTTACATATGTACATATGTATATTGATAGGATTGTTTTGAGGCATGCAATTGATCATAATAAACTAGATTGTTTAAAAACTGATCGTGAATATGGAAGATGTTGAGAAAAATAATATTACAGTTTTGAAAAATGTATGTTTCGAGTAAATGAATATATGTATTCGTATTTTCAGAAATGGAATCCTGAAACTAATCTTTTCGATTAACGAATGTGAAATTTAGTTAAACGAAAAAAACCGATAGTTTGAAAAAAAATTCAAAGTCGCCAAGTTGAGCATGAGTGCAAGCTTGGTAGAACAGGTGTGTATTTTTTTTTTTTTTTTTTTTTGTGAAATAATTTATATAGTCCCGGTTTTAACGTTTTAATTTAAATATATTTACCTATGTGTATAAATGGACAAATATAAATTAACGAATTAAATGAATTTATTAGATAACAAATATGCACGAGACGACAGACGGTTTACACAAAAAATTACTTTTTATAAATAAAAATAAATGTCGAAAAGTTTGAACTCTTATTTATTAATTGGATTACTCGGTCAAATATTTAAAACCACTGAACTATAGTTAAAAAAAAACCTCTAGAATTAGAAATTCCATGAAAGTTGATATCGACTGGCCCCACGATTTCTTCTTACGGAAATACTTGAAGGCAAAGGTATACATCAAGAAACCAGCCCCAATTTCTATTCTTAAGGATAACATTAGAAATTAAATTGCTGAAATTACAACAGAACTCGCCTTTGCGCCACGGCTAGAGGCACCCACTTTACCAACATCATATTCCATACATAATATAAGAGACCATATAATCAATCAGTATTTCATTTAATATCTATTAAAAATAAGAAACATCACCCTGGGACATAAAACACACACTGTATGTATATAAGGAGTCTGCTACATATATGATTTTTATAGTATTCATGTATTTTTTTCTACAACTTTTATCGAGAAACAATATAGACGAATCTTATAGAAATTGGAGTACAAAAACGTCAAAAATATTTACTCTTACTCAACGGTGAATCATAGGAAAATATGTCATTGTCCATTTGTTTACAACATTTATTCCCAGCAGATTTAACAATAATTCAAAGGTCGGTTGGACGGATTCTAATGAAATTCAGTACTTTAGTCGATTATTTCGGAGAATAGTGCATAGCATAATGGGGTCATAGAGACCCAGCCAAATGGGCGTGTTATATCTTGTATAAGATGACTTGATATAATTCACAATTACTTAAAAAAAAGTCACTCCCTTCCGTACCTTTCTCTATGCGTTGCACTTTTTATCTCTATTTTAACATAGATCTAAAAAAATAGTTTCGAAATAAATTAGGTAAAAATAGTTTGTCAGTAATTTCCCAAATAAATTGCTGAATATATGTACATCCAAATCTGAAATTGTCTAATTTATCGTAAGGTTTCAAGTTTTAGTATTTAAATTCCCTCCACCATCAGAATATTTATATTTTATTGCATTTCCTGTGATTGGATTATTAAAAACTACTTCCTATAAAAATCAATGACTTATTAAAAAACATTTTAATAAACGCGTTTAAATATATGTACATAATAGGGAGCTACGAGTTTATTTATTCATTAATATATATATTTTATTTATAATAGTTTCTTTTAATACAATCACAAATTTATAAATTTTAAGATCTATATGAATGTTTCTACTTGCGACATATTGGTGCTATATGGCAAGTTATATGCAATTGTAAAAAAAATCAAACGCGAGATTTTCATCAGGCTCCAAATTACTATGATGATTCTGTCTGTTTGACTATAGCCTAAAAACCTCAACCAATTTTTTTAAGACTTAGTAGATAACATTTCTTAATTTATACCTCGGCACATTTTTGTCTTTTTTTTAAAGACATATTAAATAACGTTATCATACAATTTTGTTTTCGAAATTTTAGAAATTATTTCTTTTTCAAAAAACTTTTCCACAAAAAAAAAAAAAAAAACATTCAAAAAATTCGGTTTTCGACTGTCTCAAAAATTTTATAACGGATTTTGACCTATTTAGTTAAAAGCTGCAAAAAAGTTTGAAGTGTATTTTGTTTTCAAATATTCATTTCAAGTAAAAAAAAAACATTTAAAACTGTTCCGATGTTTTGAAACTTGATAATAAACAGTTTTTAAATACTATCCTAAAGATTTATGAAACAAATTTGAATTTTATCTAAAAATAACATTTTCCATATTACAAATATTAAAAAATGTTTTTCGAAAATCGTAGTTTTCTCGAAAACTTAGAATTTTGATACGACCGGTTTGGTAATCAATCAGCTATGATTCGTAAAAAAAAACAAGAAAGTATACAGCAGAATTACAGGCAGTTGATTCCTCGCCTTACACAAGAACTCGGCAGACTTTAACTTGGCGAATTAAGCGTCAGGAGTTGGGCCTGTTTGGTGTGGATTTTTGGACGGCTCCGTAATTGGTCCTCTAGACTTTTCGTGCATCGTTTTATTCAGTCGCAGATCTATGCACAAAACAAAAATCAACCGATGCCTTTAAGGTGAAC
Source organism: Chrysotoxum bicinctum (assembly GCA_911387755.1). Taxonomy (NCBI): domain Eukaryota; kingdom Metazoa; phylum Arthropoda; class Insecta; order Diptera; family Syrphidae; genus Chrysotoxum; species Chrysotoxum bicinctum. Next base: position 30,800,183 of record OU426990.1, read on the forward strand.
GTAACAGAGGCCATTGTGCAAATTCAGCCGGATCTATGCGAAAGGGTCATTAAAAATTGCACGACTTGTAGGAAGCTGAGACAAGCATTTGCCACAATCATATTCCATACTTAATTTATTAAACGGGCCTTTCAAATAAAAATTTCACACGCAGCTTTGTGTTATTCCATTTCAACATCTTCCCGCCCTTATTGAAAAATTCAATAAAGACAAATTTGAAATTAATATATTACTGACAGAACCATTCATAGAACTATTTTTTTTTTCGATATTTGGGTTTCTCATTATCAGCAAAACGAATTTGAATAAAAACTTTTATACAGAAGCTTCTTAAAAGTTTAAAAATCATTTCATATTAAAACTTAAAAACAAAATCAATTTTTTTTTTGAAAATTCGATATCTCAAAAACGGGTCATTAATTATTTTTAATTAAATAAATTAAATTTTTAATTTATATTTACACAGCAATAAAAATTTAAAATTTGCTTATACAAAATTATTTCTTAAAAAAATTATTAATAACAACTTATATTTACGAATTAATATTGTTATTCTTGCATAAATTATATGTCCTTAAGTGGGCTTTAAAATATACATATTACATACATAATGTATGAATAATTAAAAAAAGTTCACGAAAACGAGAAACATTTAATACTTGCATTATGTTCTTAACTCCAAATACTAAGAAACTTGATTAAGCCTTTTTAGAACCAATTTTGTGCTTCTGTAAATTTTTCACAAATAACATCCATTTTTTAAATTCTAAGAGAAACTTCATGCGATGCATTTTAAATTTACTAAATTTTATTAATAAAAATAAATCAGAAGACTAAGCACTATTTTGTTGGACTTGTTGAATTATTGGTTCGAAATAATTTTTTTTATGAACTGAATTTAACAAAAATTGTGTATTGACAAGGTTCTCACAAGTGAACTGATGTGTCCAGGGGGTCATTTCTCTATCTGTGAAACTGTGGAGTGATACATTTTTTCTCAACTTCACAGACTAAGCGATTTGCAATTTTTCAAAACAATCAATAAAATGTCAAAATTTTTACAAATATCAAATTTGTTTTCACACTCAAGCGATTTTGTGAAAAGCTCTGAAAAAATATTGAAGTTAAACTGAAAATTGACATCAAAATGAAAGCAATTATCATTTAGTACTATTTAGTACATGTTTTCACAAACACTTGTGAGAATGAGTTCAGGAATCAAATAAGGTAATTTCATGAAAAGGAAAAATGAAAAATGGCTGTGAAAATTGAAATGATAACTTTTTATCACTTCATAGTTTCACAGATAGAGAATTGACCGCCAGGTGGGATCCCCCCGAACGAACGCCAATTTTTCAGATCAAAGGCTAAAATTTTGAATCTTTCCAAAATAAATCCTATTATTACATAAAAACACCCACACAGGAATCGTTGAGAGTTGTAAGTAATTATGGCCCGGTTCTCTTCGAGTTGTTGTACCACCAACTTTTAATAATTTAATTTAATTTTACAAAATAACCTTGACTTGGTCAATGTGCTCCATCAGACTATCTTATATATGAGATAGGTTGACTATGCTACGCATTTGAATCATCAATCGTAAGAAATCCTAATTTAAAAATATGAAACTTTACTTCCATAAAGATTTTATACCGAAATTTTGACATTTTATGTTATATGACTTTGGTATATGCTATTAAAACAAAAACCCTCCTCTTCAATACTCGACTCACTACTGGTAAATTAGTTAATCAATTTGTTTACATAATGACACAAAATTATACCTAAAGTATGTACTATATTATAGAAGTTTTTGTCGAGAAAGATATGATTGAAATCGTATTCAAAACGTTATCTCATTCTTCAAAAAGTTCACCTTTGTCACTTGAAAAAGTTAATTTTTTTCAAGAACACACACTTTATTTCTTTCTAAAAAATGTGTGTTAAGAAAATATTTCGCACTCTAGAACAAAATTGCTGCTTACTTCGAACCAGAACATTGCTGATGATACAAAAATCCCACTTTTCTCATCCATTGACCGAAACCTCATTTCTGCCATTATTTTCTAAAACCCACTCAAAGCTTATTTCCAATTAAATCAAAGTTTAATCGGTAATTATTCACTCAAAAACCCACACAATCACAAAAAACAACACTCAAACACCACCACCCAAGTCACCCGTCAACCACTAAAGCTAATCACAAAAGTTTGGATCTGTAAATTGCAATGGCTGCCACTTTACAGCCTCTAAGCTTTGTTTCAACCAACTTCCCTCATTCTCTCTCTCATTACGTCCAGCTTATAAGCTCACTTGCTAATATTCGTTGTATTGCCACTTTGTTTTTATTTCTCTCGGTATTTTCTTTCAATACCAATTCTCTCTTCTTATTTTTTTTTAACTCACAATCATTCGTAATTGCATGCAAAATTGGTGTAAACTTTTAAGTCAAGCTTTTTACCATATTAATCTTACAGCAAAAAAAAAAAGCGCATTTGAATAAGTCGCTCAACCATCATCGTCGTCGTCTGTCTACACGGTTTTATTTCTTCGGCGAGAAATAAAAGTCTTCGGCTTAAGATTTTGTAAGACTTAACTTTAGTGTGCGCCGACCAGTTTAGGTAGACGGCCACAAATCGGTTGACGTTTTTCATATATTGTCGTCGTTTTCGATACGTTTTTCAAAAAAATAAAAATATTGTGTTTAGTTTAAAATAGTTTTTGCCACAAATTTTTTTTCTACATATATTTCGGTTAAAAAATATTATTTTCAAACAAAAATATTTACAAAATAAGAAAAAAGGTGTGAAAAATGCAAAGCACTATATATACGAATTTATCTATTTTCTAAAAAGAAAAAATCTCTTAACACTTTAGTTAAATTATTTTTTTTTTATTTCAAAGTGCAATTGCAGAAGTTATAACAGAAAAAAAAGCTATACATAAAATGCATTTAACTGCACACATGTATCTTTACAACGCTATCTCAAGTATCTTTTTGAGGTTTTGTAATAATTTGATCGCGTTTTCGCTTTTATTTCCCTTCCACACAACACCACCACCCCTCCTATTCCTCCTCGGCCTTCATCATAGTCTTCTATACGAGTGTATATCTTTATTTACTACTCTATACCCATATCAGCTTCTCCTTCGTGTCGTGGTCTTTCGTGAAAAGAAAAGTGAGACTACTCTACGCGAGTTACCACGACGATTACTATAATAATACACATTTGGACGAGCTTGAAATTAAAAGTGATTTTTTCCATATAGCCAGCAACATTATAAGAAAATAAATGTATCTTTTATTTATTTGTTGTTGTTGCTGGTATTGTTTTTGTTGTTAATAAATAAAATACATATCACTACCTGAAAAGATACCTGAGATACATAAATAGATACACCTGGGCTGTGATGCGAGTATAGCTAAAATGAAAAATACGAAATACAAAAAAAGAAGCCTTGAGAATTTTTGAAATTAATTAAACAATTTGAACTTCCGAATTGTTGTTGTTGTTCTTCGTCTTCTTCATTTAACTGCTATTTTGTATGTTTTTTTTTATTCCATCTCGTAGACCGTGACAAACTTTAATATGAAAACATCTGCAGTCTTTGCATAAATCTGTGCTTAATCTTCTACTTCATACTGTATCTACACACCTTGTGACTATTTCTTCAACACTTTAACACTTTTAAACTATTTGTCATAAGAAATAAAACAAAACTTAAATAAAAACAATCTGTTGGATACAAAATGTATCTCTACCTTCTTGTATCTGTGGTTGGGTATTGGTTTTGAATTGGTGTTTTTAATTTTTTTTTCCTGCTTCTCACTCATCGCTTGCATCGCTCGTTTGTGGCCATAAGCAATCATAATTTTGTCGGTGCGCGCCGTGGCGCCTTAAAGGTGTTTCATCGTAAGAGAAAGTGAATTTTCATAGTAAAAATTTAAGAATCTAAAAAACTGTCTACTATAAATCGTCTCAAACTTCTATTTATTGTGACTTCTATATCAATCAACTTTTTTTTCTAGACACATTTAAAATAAAACTTAATTTTTTTTCGGAAATTAACTTGTTGTTAAATAATTTTTCTCTTTTTACCAACAAAACTCACCAACGATCCGCAATCTATCATCAAATCCGCACAAAAATACTCGTATAGATACGAAAAGCGTACAAATACGGCTACTACTGAGAGAGAATACAAGAGTTTCGTAATAGATTCGCAATTAGTGTGTGCATTTTGTTAACGCAGATACATCAACTATAACAGCATCAGAAAATTTGACTCCCCTCGATCATCGACATCGCTAAGAAAAAGGTCATCATCATACCAGCTTTAACGTCTCAAATCCAGAAGATACATTTTAAAATAAACATCTGTTGGTCAATACTACTGATTATATATTTTTGTTGTTGTATTTCTTTGGTGTGGTGAATATATACCAAAAAAAAAATCAATTCGCAATCGTGTCGTGGTCAGCTTGTATTATGTGAATTTTGTTGAAAAGCAAAAGAAAAGATAAAAAAGTATTTTTATTCGGAAAGAAAAGAAAAAAAAATTATTATAAAATAAAATTTTATTCAAAGTGAATTTCGCGATTTCAAGATTGTTGTGTTAAAACTACTTTATATCCACGTTAATCTTTTGTTTTATCAGTTTTATTTTGTTGGTGATTTTTTTTGTTTGATCGGCACGTCATCTTTTGTGGAATTATCTATCTATCTATCTTACTATCTGTCGATTGACCAGTTGAGTGATTTTTTTCTCTCTCCAAAAATACAACTTGTATATGGGATTATTGCTGAAATATTTACGATCGAATTGATTACACAAAAAGAAGAAAACAAAAATCAAGAAACATAACGGTGAGTAAGATTTGTTTTAAATATTTAATTTGGTTTTCCTAATTTTCATAATTAATATCTTTTGTTTAAGATTTAAGATCTTGTGTTCTGTGTTGAGCAAACAATTATTATGTATATTTCTTTAAGAATTTTTATTGAATGGTTACTTTGTTTGTCTGCATTTTATTATCATTTTTAAGTTACAACTTTGTTAAAAAGAATTGTTAAGATATCGCCAAGTTTCACTTAATACAAATGTATTTGTAAAAAAAAGGCTTAGAAGATTTGTGGATATTCCATTAGAAGAGATTTCTAGCTATAAAAAAACACTTAATTATAAACAAAGTATTGGTATATCCAGAAATTTGATTTGTTATTAGTAATTTCGGCAGTTAGAATCACATAATATCAGTTTATAGATCCATTTCTTAGGGATAAGTTGGAAACTTTAAATTCCAATATTTTCCATTATCTAAGCTCATATTCAATAAAAAAACTAACGAAGGCGATTCATAACGTAGTAAGTGTCACTTCCGTCACAAATTTTAAATTATAAATAAATAAAATAAATTAGAGGCCAATGGAAAGTAGAGAACCTAAGTAACTTAGAACTCTCAACCTTTCCTGTATGCATGATGCCGCCAGAAATTGACTTTAAAGACTTTAAATTTTCTGCCTAGTCTGAACAGCGAAAATGAGAAGCACTTTTCATGATAAGAGGTACTCTTACAGGATTTGGCACTTCCTCATAAGGGGCAGTACCCCTGATATATGTATATCTTCTTTTTTTTTTTTTGATTGTAACGTCTTGGAATTGAACTCAGACTTCGGACATGATAGTCCAACGAACTGTCAAGTTAATATGGCGAAGTACGAAGAATATTGTCAGCCAAAATTTCATCGAATTTTTTGAAGCCAAATACATACACACTCGTCACACAATGTGATCGTATCAAATTGGCATTTAAAAATTCTATCTGCCCAGTCCGATCAGCTAAGAAGCACTTTTTATGATATGAGGGAGGATCTGGCAATTCCTTCAAAGAGGCAGTATCCCTGAAATATATTTTCTATTTTTGTTATTTTTAAATGGCAGTGTCTGCGATTGAATAAACTCCTCCGACATGTCAAATCAAATTATAAAAATATAAAAAAGGACGATTGGATCGTATGTAAAGGGTGGTTAAATTCTAAGGGCTGATGTTGATTTTGAATAAAGCACAAATTATTTAGGAAATTATTACCATTTCTTTTTATTATGATAATATCCCAAGCAACAATTTTTAGGCCTGGCTCCAGAAAACCCGAGGTTTTAAAAAAACCTAAAATAACTCTGGTCATAGTGAGGCTAGAAATAAGATACTCTATTACCCTAGTATGCTATACGGTAGAAACAAACGAAAAATTATCTTAAGGCTGATTTTGGTAAAATTTTCTCTCTTGCACAACTTTTTTGTCATATATTGGTTTAAAAAATTCCATTTTTAAACTGGTGATAATATTTGGATATTTTTTAACCCTTTTAAAACCAATTTGTCATTTTTCTGGTTCCAAAATAACTATTTTTAAATCTAGGTTAAATTTGAACGGTTCTGGAAGGTTTTGGAATGGCTTTTTAGCCAATTTGTAACCCCTTGGTTTGGAAAACTTGAGCTCAAAGCCGGTTATTAAGCTGCTTCCAAACCATAAATTGTTGAATGGGATGGTATGGTTCAATTATGTATTGAACAAAATATCGGCTAAATAGCCGCGGTGACCTCGGCGACACACCTTCATCCGATGGTCCAAATTTTCGATGACGCTGAGGCATAATTGAGGTTCTATGCCGTTAATGTGCCGAATTATCAAATAACCCTAAAGAATGAAGTCCAACGGTTTCAAATCACATGATCTTGGCGGCCAATTGACATCGCCACCACGTTAGATAACACGGCCATTGAATTTGTCGTGCAAAAGAGCCATTATTTCGTTAGCTGTGTGGCAAGTGTCACCGTCCTGTTGAAACCACATGAGGTGAAAATGTGCCTCATCACTTAAGATGATTTTCTTCGAAAATTGATCATCCACTGTTGAGATTTCTTGCCACCATTCAGACCATTGACGACGCTTGAAATGGTCAAGAGGCTTTAGTTCCTCCCTTTACTTGATTACAATTCTAATCTTTGTTGGATATAGTTCACATTCGATTTTTGTCAAAAAATTCATGTAAGATGAACTGAACTTAACAAAAATTGCGTATTGACAAGGTCCTCACAAGTCAACTGATGAGTCCATGTGAGATCACCCGGACGAAACGCCAATTTTTGTGGACTAAAGGCCAAAAAAGCTAATTTGAATCTATACTATTTTATGCTAATGCCTTAAAATTATACTATAGGTCGCACCCAAGGCTGTACACCGCAACATCCAAGTGTCATATCCGTAATAATTTCTAAATAAATTTGTGAAAAGTGTTTCAGAGTTTTGTTTTTTTATTTCTAAACTGCAAATGAAGATCAATTTTTCAATTCGAAAAAGAATGAAACACAATCTTCATGCACTAAATTTGTTGCTTGCGACAAATGCCTACTATATAGCAAGTTATGCATTCGTACAAAAAAATAGAACACGAGATTTTGATCAGACTTCAAAACAATTTATTTCAAAATTTGGTATAGGTACTTAATTTATTAAAGTGACCTAATATGTTTTAAGCCAAATTCAAACTATAGAACCGATACCAATACAATCTCGATACGTTAAAAAATTCTTGCGCATGAAGCAATAGGTACATTCACATTTACGATACCCAACACGCACTCGTTCCCCTCATTGTTTCTTATGTAAAAAATATTGTATCGTAGCGAGAGCGTATCGAGATCAGCCCAACAGTGTGAATCTGGCATAATAGTTAAGGTTCAAAACGAGTTTTACTTCAGTAATGAAGGATATTATTTGTGTCACAACTGTAACAATGGAAGCCCTCTCAAATAAATTTAAATATTTAAATTTTGTTTAACGCTATAAAGAGCAATTATTGATTTCGTGTTGACAAAATTTCGACACTATATTCTATATATTTTTTAATAAGTTTTCTAAAACGAATTGAATATAACTTTGAGGTCTAAAAACATAGGAATACGGCAGTTTGAAAAGTTATCGGCCTGACCAATAAAACGCAATAAATTTTAAAACTTTTTTCTAATATTTTTCTACATATTTTCCTCTTATATCAATGCACTTATTCCATCTGTGTTCCAGTGCTTCTATACCCTTTTTATAAGCCGATTCCTCCAACTCTTCGAAAAACCGCTCCGTCTCAGCAATCACCTCCTCGTTGGTGAAGAATTTGTGTCCAGCCAAATGTTTTTTTAAGTTAGGAAAGAGGTAATAGTTTGATGGTGCCAAATCATGTGAATAAGGGGGTGGTTCAGCACACAAAATCGAAGTTCATGGAGTTTAGCCATGACAACAACTGACTTGTGTGCTGGAGCATTATCCTGATGAAAAAGAATCTTCTTTTTGGCTAATCCTGGTCTTTTTTCGGCAAAATTTTTCAGCCAATTTGTCCAACAGGTTTGCATAGTATTGTCCAGTGATAATTTGGCCCTTGGGAAGGTAATCAATAAAAATAATTCCATTGTAATTCCAAAATACTGACTCCATCACTTTCCCAGCTGAAGAACACGACTTGGCTTTCTTCGGTGGAGGAGAACCGCTATGCTTCCATTGTTTTGATTGTTCTTTTGTCTCAGGAATATAGTGATGAATCCATGTTTCGTCGGTGGTAATGAATCTTCTCAAGAAATCGCTGGTATTCCTCCGAAATAACGCTAGATTATCTCTAGAGGTTTTAACTCGATTGAATTTTTGTTCTTCGCTCAGCAAACGCGGCAACCACCTTGCGGACAATTTTTTCAACCCCAATTCTTCGGTCAAAATGTGGTAAACCCGCTCAGAAGAGATCCCCATGGTGTTGCTGATTTTTCGCACTTTTAACCTTCGGTCGTCTAAAACCATTTTATGAACTTTATCGACGTTTTCTGAAGAGGTGGATGTTGTTGGCCTTCCGCTTCTGCGATCATCTTCGACGCTCTGTCTGCCATGTTTAAATAAGGCTGCCCACTTTTTGAACGTGGAATATGAAGGTGCAGATTCCCCCAATGTCTCATCGAAGTCATCTTTAATTTGATTTGGTGTCATATTCTTTTTGACCAAATATTTAATGACGGCTGTAATTTCATTTTTTTTTTCATTTTCGTTGTTAGCAATAGGTTCGTTCAAACAAAAAATTGCACTGATATAAGTACGCGACCAATTTTAATGAAACTTCACATACAATTATTATATATATAAGGCTGTTTGAGGAATTAAAAGTTATTTATTAAAACAACGCCTTCTATGTTAGGCCGAGAACTTTTCAAACAGCCTCCGTAGCTTGTGGGCATAAAGTAATGAAATTACATTTTTTGGGAAATAGTTTAAGCTTTTTTGTCATTTTTCTGTCAGAGGGTTATAAGACATGACTTACATACACACAGTATAACTATTGCTTCCATAAATGAATGGACATTAATTTAAATTAATTTTGGCTTTCAGTATTTGAGAGTAGTATTCTCCCACTCTGTCAACGTGTAATTGTGTCTTTAAATTAAAGAAAATTAAATCAAAAAAGGCTTAAGACCCTTTTTGGAAATAATAGTGTGATTCCAAACAAAAATTAGAAAAGCAAATATTTATTAATTGATAATAAAAAAGAAGACAAGGTCACGCCAGTTTCTCTGTAGATTTTGATGACTGTTTGTGAGGTAGATTCAGATAAGCTAGTGTTATTGGATAGTTAATTAATAAAATACGTATTCGAACACGTTCGTACGATCTTACGTGTGGATTATCAACTATCAGAGCTTATCGATCTCTGCTTCTGTGAAGCATTGATAATAATTAATCTCAGCGAACTAGGTAAATTTAAGAATACATAATAAAGTATTTAGCGTTCAGTTTATCACTTGACGAACATGTTGTTTGAAGCTTTAAAACTTTTTTTAAGCGTCTGTATGTAATGTGGATACTTAGCTAACTAATAATTAAAACAATTTTTTTTTTGAAGATTAAAATGCGATTTTATCTTTAACATTTTATGTAGTGCTATTTATCTGAGAATAACAAAAATTAAATCAGTAATTTTCTTTGATTTAAAGAATATTTTCATAATTAAATATAATTATAATAAAAATTATAATTAATCATAAAAATTATGAGAAGGTTATATTTTTATAATACTATACAAATATTTTATAAAGACATTTTCAGTAAAGTTGGGTAGATGTTGAAATAGAATAAAACAAGTTATGTGTGAGGTATTAGCAAAAGTATTTATTTATTTAAAAGGTCCATACATGCCATTATATAGAATATGATATCGTCTAAATGCCCGCATTAGCTTCTTACGGTGGCACGAATCCGAGTTGAGCGATGGCCTGTGTTAATGTGTTATGTTCACCTTAAGGGCATCAAGAAAATATTAAATCGCATTTAGTTGGTGTCCCATTCACGTCACCTCTGCGAGAGTTAATCTTACCCTCAAACCGTTCATGCAGAATGTCAAAAGTGGCGTCCCTTGTGTGTCATATTGCACCGTCCTCCTGAAGCCACATGTCGTCTAGGTCCATATTGTTCAATTTGGGTCATAAAAAATTGATAATAATAGTTCTGTAGCACTCGCCATTGATGTTGATAGTCTCACCAACGTTGTTTTCGAAAACGGCGCCCGGCCCAAAATCCACACAAAACGGTAACTTTTTGAGAATTTACTGTCACCTACCGAACCTTGAGTTGATTGTTGTCGCCCCATATACGGAACACAGCCATTCATCCAAAAACACGCACCGTGCGTCCCTGAAGATGATTTTTCGACCAAAATGGAGGTCCTCTTCCAAAAACTCCGAAGCCCAATCAGCGAACAAACTGCATTGTCCTTGGTCTGAATGTATGGGGGAATTTTGAGTCAGGTACAGCATTGCACATTCATGTGAAGTCCGGGCAAAGAAAGATTCTATCAATTTAACAGTTCGTCCGAAGTTGGGCCCAAGGGTGAACTGTTGGGCATTCCCTCCTCACTTATAGGAATTATACTCGAGCCTTGGGCTAATATAGGCCAGATAAGAAGGGTTGAAAAATGTTTTCCAACGTTGAAGGAATCCTTAACACTTATCAGCATTTTTTGACGATAATGTGGCCTGTAATGTACATACCACGAAGTAAGAGTTGTTCGGTTTACTGAATGCTAGTTCCGCTCGTGAACATAACGCAAGAAGCCAGAATTAAGTTTTTTAAGTATTAAATTCAAGGTGGTTTATTGTACCCTATTTGTTTTAATAATGCCTGGAATAAAATCTCTATTGAAACCACGAAAGTAATATCACAGTTTCTTAAATCTAAACATTTAAATCCTTAAGATGTTCTTGTACGTCCCTAACGCAAATAATAAAGTTTTTGATTAAACTTTCTTCAATAATTCAAGAGCGTTTCAGTTAATTGCATAAATCTTTTTGGTCAGTAATATACATATGTATTTCAACAAAAACAAAAACAAATATACATGTCATGATTTAAAATGGCATTAAACTTACGTTATTCCATTTTTTGGTAATGTTAACTAAATAATTCATTGCCCTCAAGGTTCTACAAGATTACTTAAATACTCTTAACATCAATATGTTTGATTTCGAACTCCTTACATGTTTATGGGATTCATTAATCAAAATGTTGATCTACATTTAATTGATTTAAATTTAATTGGTTTAAGTGTTATGTAAGTTTAAACTAAGTAGCAAGGTTAAAGTAATGTGTAGGAAACGATCTTCGTTATTTTAGGTTTTCTAGATATTTAATTTTTTCTAAGTTCAAAACAAATTTGAAACCAACAGTCATCACAGTTTTAGAAAGCCTGGAATTCATGATAGCTTAAAAGAAAAACTTGTGTATTGAGTTTTAATTTCACTCAATTTTTGTGGAACTTAAAGCTGATGATGGAGATGAGAGTAGAAAAAATTTAATCGAATTTTCTCAATTGAGAAAGAGAAGAGTGGAGATAATATACTCATAGGTCGTAGCTGCTGTTCATCCCATCTTCGAATCTCGGAATAAGAGAACAAATAACAAAAATCGTAGTCAACACCACTACATTTATCTGCTCCAATATGGAAGCGTTTCCGATCGTGTTTTTTGAGCGGGTTTAGATTTAAAGTTTCGTATTTGGCCACATCTATTTTGGAAAAATTCTGAAATGATTTTTGAGACCAAATATGATAATTTTAGGTCTAAAACTTAGCCAGAAATCCCTGTTCCGGAATCGTTTCGACGCCATCTTCTTTTCGCGATCTTCTTCGAAACGGAAATCGTGTCAAAGGGGGCTGAGGGACTATAAAAGGGCCTTCGACAGAAGAATTGCTCTCTTGTGTTTTTTGGGATTTTAAGAAAGTTGCTACCCTGCAGCCGTGCGGCGGGACTTAAAATTATACGGCGTGGCAAAATAATTCCGTACCTTTTCTTTTTATAAGTAAAAGTTTCTTTTTCAATTCGAAAAACAAAAAGAAAATAATAAGTACGAAAATTTTCTAAAAGTTAAAATCGCGTTTTCATAAAAATATTTCGCTAATAAACCCAAATACGTATACGACGGAAAAACCGAGTGCTCGCAACGTATAGGCAATATACGTATATATATATACGCAATCAAAAAAAATAGAAAAAAAAACACATGCAAGCTAGACATGACAAAAAAAAAAACAAAAGTGTTATACCAAATACCCTAAACGTGCAAAAGAAAAAGGAAATTAAAAAAACGTAAAAATGTATAGAATATATTCCAAAAGTTGTACGTAAAAGGGGCCAAAAAAACAAAAAAAAAAGAGAAGAAAAAAAAAACGTGCATAGAAAAGTAAAGTTACAAAAAAAAAATTATTCCTTACTACGACCAACAAGAAGAAAAAAAAAAAACCTGTATATATGTAAATAAATGTTCCGAAAATGTGTCTTTAAAAAAAAAGTGCCCTTACCTGAAAAACAAAGAATACCAAAAGAGAAAAGAAAAAAAAAACACCCATAAATGTCTATGTAATTGGACTTATATACAAAAAATATAACCATGCAAAAAAAAAAATATTCTAAAATTATCTAAATTACCCTACTTCTGACTACTACCCTATATAAAAAAAAAATTACAAAAAAAAAAACAACCAAAATGTAACTACCTCTATGAAAAAAAAAAAAACACTCAAGAACATATCCATATCACATAAACACTCGCACAAACAACAACCATGCAATCAATATTGATGAACAAAACACCTATGTATAACAATCGATACGATTACCTAGGATTGGATTGGCAAGCTAAGTCTCCATCGACCACGAAGACCTCATCTCCATTAGCAGCTAAATACCGTCAAAAGTGTTTCTCTTTTAATTATTTTCTTTATATACCTTTTTTTTTATATATATAATCTATCTAGTTTTTGTATGTTCATATATCTGTCTCTCTCCTACTCTCTAATAAAAAAAAAAAATATATATTGAATAAAATCTACGAAAAAAAATTAATTAAAATTTAAAATCAATTCTTAATCTTATTTTTTCTGTGCAAATTCGAAACAATTTTTTTTTATAAAAAAAATTAATACCAATAATCATTCAGTGCAAGTATTCACAGGTAGCATGTGTGTGTATCGTTTGATTATTTAATATAGCATAACCTGCAACAATAACAACAGCTTTGGAGCGGTGCACCTCATCAAAGTTTTCATCACAGAAGTGTGGTAAGTTTTCATGTATGTATAAAGAAATGTATATGTTATTTAAATTAATGTCAAACGATCTGCAACATAGAACTGCAGTGTAGTTTATCCTACCGCACTTCTCATAGTTCACGGCGAATTTAAATGAGTTTTTTTCTTATCGCTATGATTTTAATTGTTTTGCTTAACTATTAAAGAGTAGTATTTTTTTTGTAAGAGACAGTGAGGTGAAGACATAATTTTTTTTAAGTAAAAATATTAATTTTTTCTTTGGTTTTCGACTAAGATTCGAAATGAAGTTCAGTTGTTTTCTTTTTGTAAAATTATTATCCAAACAATACTCAGTACTTAATTTTTAATTTTCATATACGAGTAATAAATTTAATTAAAGAAGGAAAATACTATAATTTTCAGCTTAATATAAATAAAACGAATTTTGTATATGTAAATATAACTTTCTAGGAACTTAAATTTTTTTGGTTTATAGTTTTTTTTTAGTAAAATATTTTGGTATCATTCCTGAGACACACTGTTGACTGTTGGTTTTCAAGGCTTTTTTTTATTTTGAATTACTTTTTACTTGGAAGTTTTAGTTTTGTTTTGATAAATTAAGGATATAGATTCTCGACTTTAGCCTATGGATAGATTTTAAGTTTTTTTTGTTTTTCAATAAAATTGAAAATTATTATTTAATGAAAATCAAAACGTTTCGTCTCTTGATTGGTTCCGCTCTCTGCAGTAAGATTATCTACGGGAAGTTGTTTCTCTCGGATTTTTAGTACTAGTAAGAATAATTTAAGGATGGAGCGTTGATTATAAAATGTCATAGGTGGATGTGACCAGGTAAGCTGGAAATGTTAGATGATATAAATCTACAGAAGATAATGGTAGACCGGAAGCATATACGTACATAATATAATATGGCGATTATGTAATGTATAATAAATTTAACTTTGTCGACGATTAGTTATGCGGTTTAGGTTTTATTTGTTTTCGTTTTAGTGGACAACAATATTATTTTAGGGGCTATTACTAAAACTCGAGGACATAATAGCCAGGTTTATATCAATCAGGATATGCGGGCGGGTACTTCCTCAGAGGGGCAACTTCATCTCGCTCCCTCCTCACTACGAAATTTTGGACCAATTTAACCTAACAGGACGAATTCGGGATCTCATCTTTTGAACCCGATTTTTTTTAATTTAAATATCCTCCGGCATGTATAATATCGTAACAACCGTCCAGTGCTACAACAGCAAGGACCCCCCCACCGACGAGCTAGAACGTGCTATCCGCTAGCATGCCGCGCTGTCGTGGCCTGGACACCCTTCTCTTCCTGCTGCCAGGATCAGCCTATAGTACCTGTAAGCTATGGGTTGTAATGGTGGTGAGGGAAGGGAAGGTTTGGGTTCTTTGATAGGTAGTTCCAGAATATGTGCTGCTTGTTTCTATTTCTGTGGGTTTTAGCACCTCTGCTTGAGCGAGATAAGGGAACATACCATCTTGGAACCTAGCCGACTACACCTTCGGTTCCGTTACAGGTGGCGCCCAACGTGGGGCCCGATTCGTCCTTTGATACATCCGTTAGGTAGTTGAAGTTCCTAATTTTTATTCAATTTCGTTAATTCTTACGTCAACCGTTTTAGTTCTTGTAGGCGCATGACATAGTCATTGTTATTTAAATTATTGAGAAATAGGAATTAGAAAGTTGTTGGTCCAGTAAATGAGTGAACAATTTCCTTGTTTAGTCTGTTGCGACAATTCTATATTTCCATTGATCAATAGCAGTCTTGAAGTAAATATCATGAGTCCGTATTTTCTAGCTCAGTTGGAATTATAGTCGCTCATCATTACTTGCTGGTATTATTTATTGAAAATAGTCAATGATCGTCCGAAAGTATAAGCTCGAGAAGCTCGGTACTTTGTCCGTTGCGAATTGATGTGTTTTCAAAATTAAGTAATCTATAAATTGATAGCCGAATAGAAATAAAACAAAGTTTTAGTGCGTTTGCGAATATTTATATAGGGACATCAAAATTTCAACGTTTACCAAAATGGTCGTGTGAGTATATGGTAATCAAAGTAGGTAGAAAACATAATCTTTCAGAACCAGATCATCACCAGTCACATCCACCAGACAAACCCATGAAATAGACAAAAATAGTTACGTACGTATATAATATAGACACATTCAAACCACATTCTTTTAGAATTTTGTTATAATTTTAGATTTTATTCTTTTTCATTTTAGTTTTTGGATACACAGTTAAATAGTATTGTATTCGATTTTTTTTGTGGTGAATAGAAAATTTAGTTATTTTTTGCATTGAGCTATTCTTTTTTTTTGCTGATTTAAATTCTTGGAGATCAGATAATTTATATTTCTCTTTTTTTTACTCTTTCGTTTTTTTGCTTTCATAAACCATACTTCGAGTTTTCTATTTTAACCCTTGGCACTTTGAATTTCGTGTTTAATATTGAGAATTGTTGTCAAGATCTTATGTCTTCAGTAGGTAGAAGTGGATCTCCTTATTTACGTTCAGGTCGAGGTCGTAGAGCTTTTATTACCAAGAAGCAACGAAAGGCAATGGAGGATCAAAGCAATACTGCTACTTCGGGCTTCGAAATAAGCTCTGAACTTAACAACACACAACGACAATCAATTGAAACTGAACCACTTCCTACAGGTTCACAAGCTATCACAGCAAATAGGAATCTCCCACAAACTCCTAGAAAGTCGATCAATGGTGAGGAATTGGATTTGCCTACATACATTCAAGGGTTAGTAACCGCTTCAATAGGGGTAAATAGGTCTGAGGATTTGCAGGTCATACGCAGGGAACTGGAAACGAATCGAGCTGAATTGAAGAAGCAAATGGCAGAGATTATTCGTGAGACTCTTGCCGGAAATACTCCTTCAGTGTCAAGTGAATACGAGGTTCGCAGAAGACTACCCGCACCACCGAATGCTCATTCGACCCTTCCTCCAAATACCTTTGAAGCCGACCCCTCCGTGAGACCAACGCGTTCCAGTAATCTCAACCCTAGTGCTGATGAGTTTCTTGCTCAGATAAGGAACATGAATTTGAACGACAATATGGCCAGAACATCGATAAATAACAACGTGCCACTGAATTCCCCTAGAAACTCCTATGTCAAACTCCATAGCTTTCATAAATGGGGCTTAAAATATGATAACATCAACATGACAGTCGATGAGTTTTGTTTCAGACTTGAAAGGCTAAAGGAATCGTATGGAGCTTCATGGGAAGAAATTGTGCTAAACTTCCATCAGTTTGTAGGCGGTCAAGTCGAGAACTGGTTTTGGGTTTTCCTCAAAACAAATTCCCGGGTTGATTGGCCTGCGCTTCGGTTCGCCCTGATAGAGCAATTCCGTTCTCTGGAGACCGACACTGAACTATCACGACAGATGTACGATAGAAAACAGGGAGCTAATGAAACCTTTGACGATTTTTACATGGCTATTCAGAAAATTAACACTCGACTTCTATGCCCGAAGTCCAATCAAGAGATTATTACGGTTCTTAAGCAAAATGTTCATAGACGCATGGGAGAGCTGTTATTGACATTCAGAGCTCAGAGTCTCAATGAGATGATTTACGTCTGTCGTAACATAGAGAAATATATAAAAGAGCAAGACAAACTTAAGATCAAAATTCCAGTCGTACAACCTTTCCGCCGTCATGTTAATGAAATCTTGACACCTGAAGAGACCACAGCCGTAGCAACAGGTTCAATAGAAGCCATTCGTATGCAAAGAGATACTACTAGCTTTACTTGCTGGAATTGTAAAAAAATCGGTCATGGCTTCATGGAATGTCCTGATGAGCAAAGAGCTCTATTTTGCTATCGTTGCGGAAAGGAGGACACAACATCACCTCACTGTCCCCAGTGCGCGGGAAACGTCCGGAAGAGCAACCTGTCAACCGGGATAGCTTGCTCTCAGAACCGAAAACCGGTATCGCAATAAACCTTTCTGATGAGACTTCTAAACCCAATTTTGTACAAACAGATATAGTTCACACAATCCAAATATTAAAAAGGCCGCCATCCACAGTAGAGAAAGAAGACCCAGTTTTACCATCTCCAAAATTAAAAGAAGTGCCTAAACTTAAAACCTTACATGAAAGACTTTTGGCTTATCGAGCAGCTAGGGAAAGAATATTTGATAGGCCTAACGCACATGTCTCTGCTAGAATTTTAAGAGTTCGAGATCGTAAGAAGAAAAGGAAAGAAACTATAAGAAATATTGAAGCCTCCACGTTGTGTTGCTCTGACGACCCTCGTCCATATGCCAATGTTAAAATAGGTGATGAAAATATGCTTGGATTACTTGATAGTGGGGCAAGCATAAGTTGCTTAGGCGTAGGTGGAGAGGATTTTCTCAAGAAACACAAGATTCCTTTTATTAGTTTCTCATCGAATGTTAAGACAGCAGATGGCAATAATCAACCTATAACAGGCAAGTTTGTAGCTAAGATAACATACAAAAACGAAATTCAAAACCTCGACATGTTCATTGTCCCTACTCTGCAACAGAAATTATATCTGAGGATAAATTTCTGGAAAGTTTTCAACATTGCTCCTCATTTAGTTTCTGAAATCTCGTTACCAACCTCCGTTTCAAATAGTTTATCAACGGAGATGCATGAACTGTCAGAAGAAGAATCCAGGAAATTGAGGACAGCTATCAGCATGTTCCCGTCCTTTGCTATTCTTGGCTTAGGGCAAACCACGCTGGAAGAACATGAAATTGATACGGGGGATGCCGAACCCATAAAGCAACGTCACTATCCTGTTTCTCCGGTGGTACAAAAGCTACTATATGAGGAATTGGATCGTTTACTTGCCATGGGAATTATTGAAGAAAGCAATAGCCCATGGAGCTCTCCAGTAGTCTTGGTACGAAAACCCGGAAAAAACCGGATGTGCCTTGACTACCGGAAAGTTAATGAGAAGACGAAAAAGAGTGCGTATCCTTTGACTCATGTACAAGCTGTGCTAAGTCGTATTTCAGATACACACTACATCTCTAGTGTGGATCTGAAAGACGCCTTTCTGCAGATACCACTTGAGAAAACATCGAGAGAAAAGACAGCATTTACGGTTCCCGGCAGACCTCTATACCAATTCAAGGTAATGCCCTTTGGCCTCTGCAATGCACCTCAACGTCTTTGCAAGTTAATGGACAAAGTGGTACCCCATGAATTAAGAGAAAACGTTTTCGTTTACCTGGATGATCTTCTGATTGTGACACGTACCTTCGAAGAGCATATTCATTTCCTTCATATTGTAGCCGAAAAGTTAAAATTAGCTGGTCTAACAATAAATGTAGAAAAATCAAAGTTCTGTTTCAAAGAACTAAAATACTTGGGTTACATTATAGGTGATGGTTGTTTGAAAACAGATCCAGCGAAAGTATCCGCTATACGAGACTTTCCGATTCCGAAAAACCAAAGGCAAGTAAGAAGATTTTTGGGTATGTCAGGATGGTATCGTAGGTTCGTTCGCAATTATTCTACTTTAGCTACTCCTATTACTGATACCCTAAAAAAATCTAAAAAGTTTATATTTGATAGCAATGCGTTAGATTCCTTTAATAAAATCAAGGATATGCTGACGTCAGCAACAGTTCTTGTGAACCCAGACTATAGCAAGCAATTCATCATATTGTGCGACGCATCGTCTACTGGCGTAGGCGGCGTTTTGTGCCAAAAAGATGACGAGGGCATAGAGCGACCCATTTTCTATTACTCGCACAAATTAAATAAAGCCCAATGCAACTATAGTGTGACAGAGCGAGAATGCTTAGCAGCCGTTTTGAGCATCGAACAGTTCCGACCTTATATAGAAGGATATCACTTCCTAGTAGTAACAGATCATGCAAGTTTGAGGTGGTTGATGGGTCAAAAGGACCTCAGCGGGAGATTAGCTCGGTGGAGTCTAAAGCTTCAAGGATATGACTTCGATATAGAGCATCGTAAGGGCTCACAGCATGTTGTACCAGATGCACTTTCGAGAGCGTATGCTACGGATGAGGTGAGCTTAGAAGCCTTATCGAATGATTATCCTTCCGATGTGCTGCACATTGATCTAACAGATCCCAGTTTTAAATCTGCGGAATATCTTCAGATCATTGACAACATCGAAAAACAAAAGGAGCAGCTGCCAGATCTTCAAGTCTCGGAAAATTTCGTGTATAAGAGGATCAAGCACAGCACAGGAAATCCTCTTGTGGATGACCAAACTTGGAAGCTTTGGGTTCCATCGCAGCTGACTCAGCGTCTGATAATATTGGCTCACGAACCACCTCGGGCTTCACATGGGGGTTTGGGTAAAACACTATATAGACTTCGGCAACAATTCTTTTGGCCAAACATGGCTTCGCAAGTGAAGTCATACATAGCAAATTGTGATACTTGCAAAACCTGCAAGTCTTCAAATCAAGTCCTTCGACAGCCAATGGGTAAACCTTTTCTAGTAGAGCGTCCATTTCAACATATATATATAGACTTTTTGGGCCCCTATCCTCGATCTAAAAACGGAAATGTGTACATAATCATCGCACTCGATCAGCTGACCAAGTTTATTGTCATCCAAGCTTTGAGAAAAGCTACTTCGGAAACTGCCATTAAGTTTTTAAGTGAACAAGTTTTGAGCATGTTTGGTGTTCCAGAGTCCCTAATGTCAGACAACGGCAAGCAATTTACTAGTTCTACTTTCGCCAAACTTTTGACGTCATATGGTATTAAGCATCACAAAACGGGTGCATATTCTCCGCAAGCGAACGCGAGCGAGCGCGTGAATCGCTCTATTCTTGCAGCTATAAGATCGTATGTTGGAAAAGACCAACGAAACTGGGATGTCCATCTCCCCTTAATAGGTTGCGCTCTCAGAACTGGCTTACATTCAGTCATTGGTGTATCACCCTACGAAGCTTTGTTCGGACAAAAGATGATTGAGCATGGGTCCGATTTTGAACTGCTGAGGAAACTAGGATGTGTAAATAGTTCGGAATTGAACATCATTCCGAAAGCTTCTAAGATGAATATAATTCACTCCTCGTTAAAGGAATCTCTTGAAAAAGCACATAAGACGTATGAAAACAGATATAACTTAAGAAGTAAGGACATAGTATACAAGGTAGGAGATGAGGTATATAAAAGAAATTTTGTACTTAGCGACGCAACCAAGGGACTGAATGCAAAATTATGCCCAAAATTCTTTAAAGCCAAAATAAAGAGAATTGTAGGAAACAGGCTCTACGAGTTGGAGGATAATAAAGAAAAATTACTAGGCGTCTTCCATTCTAAAGATATAAAGAAATAGTTTTTCCACGTATCCGGCTAGCTCTAGTCTGTGCATAAGACCTTTACCATATATCGGTCGTGGGTCGATTCGCTTACACGAGGCAATAGGACAATAGTTTTTTTAACGTTTCGTTTCTTTACCATTTCCTTTGCTAGAGCTCGAAAATGTTTAAGTTGTGTAGGAAACGATCTTCGTTATTTTAGGTTTTCTAGATATTTAATTTTTTCTAAGTTCAAAACAAATTTGAAACCAACAGTCATCACAGTTTTAGAAAGCCTGGAATTCATGATAGCTTAAAAGAAAAACTTGTGTATTGAGTTTTAATTTCACTCAATTTTTGTGGAACTTAAAGCTGATGATGGAGATGAGAGTAGAAAAAATTTAATCGAATTTTCTCAATTGAGAAAGAGAAGAGTGGAGATAATATACTCATAGGTCGTAGCTGCTGTTCATCCCATCTTCGAATCTCGGAATAAGAGAACAAATAACAAAAATCGTAGTCAACACCACTACATTTATCTGCTCCAATATGGAAGCGTTTCCGATCGTGTTTTTTGAGCGGGTTTAGATTTAAAGTTTCGTATTTGGCCACATCTATTTTGGAAAAATTCTGAAATGATTTTTGAGACCAAATATGATAATTTTAGGTCTAAAACTTAGCCAGAAATCCCTGTTCCGGAATCGTTTCGACGCCATCTTCTTTTCGCGATCTTCTTCGAAACGGAAATCGTGTCAAAGGGGGCTGAGGGACTATAAAAGGGCCTTCGACAGAAGAATTGCTCTCTTGTGTTTTTTGGGATTTTAAGAAAGTTGCTAGCCTGCATCCGTGCGGCGGGACTTAAAATTATACGGCGTGGCAAAATAATTCCGTACCTTTTCTTTTTATAAGTAAAAGTTTCTTTTTCAATTCGAAAAACAAAAAGAAAATAATAAGTACGAAAATTTTCTAAAAGTTAAAATCGCGTTTTCATAAAAATATTTCGCTAATAAACCCAAATACGTATACGACGGAAAAACCGAGTGCTCGCAACGTATAGGCAATATACGTATATATATATACGCAATCAAAAAAAATAGAAAAAAAAACACATGCAAGCTAGACATGACAAAAAAAAAAACAAAAGTGTTATACCAAATACCCTAAACGTGCAAAAGAAAAAGGAAATTAAAAAAACGTAAAAATGTATAGAATATATTCCAAAAGTTGTACGTAAAAGGGGCCAAAAAAACAAAAAAAAAAGAGAAGAAAAAAAAAACGTGCATAGAAAAGTAAAGTTACAAAAAAAAAATTATTCCTTACTACGACCAACAAGAAGAAAAAAAAAAAACCTGTATATATGTAAATAAATGTTCCGAAAATGTGTCTTTAAAAAAAAAGTGCCCTTACCTGAAAAACAAAGAATACCAAAAGAGAAAAGAAAAAAAAAACACCCATAAATGTCTATGTAATTGGACTTATATACAAAAAATATAACCATGCAAAAAAAAAAATATTCTAAAATTATCTAAATTACCCTACTTCTGACTACTACCCTATATAAAAAAAAAATTACAAAAAAAAAAACAACCAAAATGTAACTACCTCTATGAAAAAAAAAAACACTCAAGAACATATCCATATCACATAAACACTCGCACAAACAACAACCATGCAATCAATATTGATGAACAAAACACCTATGTATAACAATCGATACGATTACCTAGGATTGGATTGGCAAGCTAAGTCTCCATCGACCACGAAGACCTCATCTCCATTAGCAGCTAAATACCGTCAAAAGTGTTTCTCTTTTAATTATTTTCTTTATATACCTTTTTTTTTATATATATAATCTATCTAGTTTTTGTATGTTCATATATCTGTCTCTCTCCTACTCTCTAATAAAAAAAAAAAATATATATTGAATAAAATCTACGAAAAAAAATTAATTAAAATTTAAAATCAATTCTTAATCTTATTTTTTCTGTGCAAATTCGAAACAATTTTTTTTTATAAAAAAAATTAATACCAATAATCATTCAGTGCAAGTATTCACAGGTAGCATGTGTGTGTATCGTTTGATTATTTAATATAGCATAACCTGCAACAATAACAACAGCTTTGGAGCGGTGCACCTCATCAAAGTTTTCATCACAGAAGTGTGGTAAGTTTTCATGTATGTATAAAGAAATGTATATGTTATTTAAATTAATGTCAAACGATCTGCAACATAGAACTGCAGTGTAGTTTATCCTACCGCACTTCTCATAGTTCACGGCGAATTTAAATGAGTTTTTTTCTTATCGCTATGATTTTAATTGTTTTGCTTAACTATTAAAGAGTAGTATTTTTTTTGTAAGAGACAGTGAGGTGAAGACATAATTTTTTTTAAGTAAAAATATTAATTTTTTCTTTGGTTTTCGACTAAGATTCGAAATGAAGTTCAGTTGTTTTCTTTTTGTAAAATTATTATCCAAACAATACTCAGTACTTAATTTTTAATTTTCATATACGAGTAATAAATTTAATTAAAGAAGGAAAATACTATAATTTTCAGCTTAATATAAATAAAACGAATTTTGTATATGTAAATATAACTTTCTAGGAACTTAAATTTTTTTGGTTTATAGTTTTTTTTTAGTAAAATATTTTGGTATCATTCCTGAGACACACTGTTGACTGTTGGTTTTCAAGGCTTTTTTTTATTTTGAATTACTTTTTACTTGGAAGTTTTAGTTTTGTTTTGATAAATTAAGGATATAGATTCTCGACTTTAGCCTATGGATAGATTTTAAGTTTTTTTTGTTTTTCAATAAAATTGAAAATTATTATTTAATGAAAATCAAAACGTTTCGTCTCTTGATTGGTTCCGCTCTCTGCAGTAAGATTATCTACGGGAAGTTGTTTCTCTCGGATTTTTAGTACTAGTAAGAATAATTTAAGGATGGAGCGTTGATTATAAAATGTCATAGGTGGATGTGACCAGGTAAGCTGGAAATGTTAGATAATATAAATCTACAGAAGATAATGGTAGACCGGAAGCATATACGTACATAATATAATATGGCGATTATGTAATGTATAATAAATTTAACTTTGTCGACGATTAGTTATGCGGTTTAGGTTTTATTTGTTTTCGTTTTAGTGGACAACAATATTATTTTAGGGGCTATTACTAAAACTCGAGGACATAATAGCCAGGTTTATATCAATCAGGATATGCGGGCGGGTACTTCCTCAGAGGGGCAACTTCATCTCGCTCCCTCCTCACTACGAAATTTTGGACCAATTTAACCTAACAGGACGAATTCGGGATCTCATCTTTTGAACCCGATTTTTTTTAATTTAAATATCCTCCGGCATGTATAATATCGTAACAACCGTCCAGTGCTACAACAGCAAGGACCCCCCCACCGACGAGCTAGAACGTGCTATCCGCTAGCATGCCGCGCTGTCGTGGCCTGGACACCCTTCTCTTCCTGCTGCCAGGATCAGCCTATAGTACCTGTAAGCTATGGGTTGTAATGGTGGTGAGGGAAGGGAAGGTTTGGGTTCTTTGATAGGTAGTTCCAGAATATGTGCTGCTTGTTTCTATTTCTGTGGGTTTTAGCACCTCTGCTTGAGCGAGATAAGGGAACATACCATCTTGGAACCTAGCCGACTACACCTTCGGTTCCGTTACAAATGAATTTCAATATATTATTGGGAGATATTTACATATATGGCAATAAATTAGACAGATTGTCTAGATATGTAGAAACATACAATAAAACATAATTGGTTTCTTTTAAATTTCGACCTTAACATTCTTTCGCTGAAATGTATTTCTTTTAAAGCAAAACTCGAAAAATGAGATTTCATAAATTTGGGATGTGTTCCATCCAAGCAGGAATTGTGTAAACATAAAATTTTCTATCTAATCCGAACGGCTAAAATGAGGTGCACTTTTTTTATTCTTGAACGATTTGTCATTTCCTCCAAGAAGCAGTACGGGAATCAAAGTTGGAAATCGAACCCAGAGCTCTGGCATGATAACCTAATACACTTATTAATAAGCGTCAGATCGCCTGAAAAACATAATATTTAAGAAATCGCCAGTATTTGAACACAGTTCTCCGGTCTAATAGTCCAACACACCTATGTTAAGGTATTTTAACAATGCGTTTGCAAAAATTAACTCATGTCATTCCATATTTCTATATAGTTTTGGTTTCATTCAGAATAAATGTTGTAATTTAAAAATTTGTCACTTAGATCACCTAACTTAAACTTAACTTAACTTAAAATTTCACCTACAAATTAAATAAATTAAAACCCATTAATATACTCGTACATATACATATGCCTTTATTAAGTCTTATATACCTTAAAAATTGCACTAAAGAATGTGGTGTCATTAACCATTTAGAAAGATTAATACCCCCCATTCAATGACAATGCTTTTAATTTAATAGCCTTACAAATCAGGTTAGAGAATTTGCATTTAAATTCCAAGTTTATATTAACTTAATGAGTCAATTCTCAATGCGAATCCTTTAAGGTCAAAAGTACTTCAACTCATTTTCTTTTAAAATTTTAATCAAAAGTTATTTACCTTTTTTTGAAACAAAAGTATCAACAACTAACGTTTAGTCATCGAAAGATTTTTTTTTACATTTTGTTAACTCTTGGGGCTTTGTTAAACCAGTTCATTGGGTCAACAAAAATGCTGTCAATGTCCTGGTTTGCATATTTGCTTATCAACTCTAAGATCGGTTAGACATTTTTTAATTTAATTTAATTTACTAGTGTGTAGGTGTTTTTTTGAGTAACCAAAATTCCGATTTTGAACTTTAAATCCAAGAGATGTTAACCTTGCTAACCAAAGGTTGTGTCATTTTCAAAGAAATAGTGAACCTTTTTTTGACTGTGTTTAAAACTAGTTAAATATGTTACGCATTTAATATTTAAATAAAGGTAATAAATAAACAGTTACAAAGTCTTTGTTATATCATGGAGCCTTCTGTATAATATAACCACATATATCAATGGCAGACAAAATAATAATATTAATTGGTATTTTTTGTCATTTGGTTGACTGTTGCCTTTGGCAACTCGGGTGCAAATCTATTAGTAAATATTTTTAATTATGTATGCTTATACATATATGTAGGATTGTAGGTATTGGCAATTTGTCTTTGTGGTTTGGCAAAGACATTTTCTTGTATCAAAGTACATATGATTAATTTGGAACTAAAAGCCATTAATTAATATATGTATTATCTTGTAAATTAGCTACAAGGAAGCACATATGTAATTCTTAAATTATATCAAATTTAAATTGAAAGAAAAATGATCAGGTTCAGTTAACTGGACTAGAATTACAACGCTCAGTTCTTAGTATGTGCATCAAAGACCAACTTGTGTGGAATGACCACATTATCGACTTTACCAAAAATGCTACTAAGCGTTAACGTTTCCTTTGACGTGGCAAGACATTTTTCACCCGTTCTAATCTGGCTGTAATTTATAAAGCCTATATTCGTCCAAGACTCGAGTACAATTTTCGTATTTGGGCATGTGCTTCAATAATCCACTTGGGTCTTAGATAGAATCCAAGAAAGAGCTTTAAAAATGAAAAATTTGAATCTCTTGAACACCGCCGCAATGTTTATTGTCTTTCATTATGTTACCGTTATTTTTATAAAAAATGCTCTTGTGAATTTCAATACGAGTAGAATTTCTCCGTTTAAACTATTCAACCGTAATATTTGTGCTTCAGGGATTGCTCATCAGTTTACCTTTGAGCCCCACTTTGGGCGAACTGTTCAATTCAGAGATTCTTTCTTTAGCGGCACTACACGAATGTTGTATGCTGTACCTAACTCAATATTTCCATCCCATTACGAAAATGTGCTCAAGCATTTTAAGGGTAGTCATAATTACTGTAGTGCGTGCTAAACTAAAAGAAAAAATTGGGTAAAATATGTAAACTGCATAACCTTGATATTTCAAAAATTTTTACTGTAAAAATATGGATTTATTTATCTATGGGAAAATGTTCAAAAGCATGATATCATTATTTAAATGCTAAAATTTGCCTAAATAGTTTCGAGGCCAGAATGCCTTTGGATTTCTTGAACAAATATGCAATAATGGGAAAAATTTAAAAATCGTTCATTAAACCAGTTGTATAAATAATTATTAACTTCTTATAACAATTTTTGTTTTAATCTTAAGAAAAAAGTGTAATGCCTTAACATAATGGTTAGAGCATTTAACTGTCATGCAGAGTGTGTTCGATTCTCAGCCGCTTAAAAATGTTCTTCAAGGGTGTTGTGAGGAAGTTATAAAGAAAGCATCGTTTTTTATTTTTGAAGCTAAAAAATATCAATTTTCCTATAAGTACACAACTCAAGACCATTAAGTATGAAGTAATACGTTGTTCAAATAAACATACATAGTGGTGTATTCTGGCCGCCCCCAAGGTTTTTTGGGATCTTCAATTGCCAGCGTAAGAAAAAACTAGTCATCAAGTATCACGGCATCGAATGTTTTTAATGTGTACTAGGTTCAATAAAAAAAAAGTTAATGATAAAATATGAAAAAAATTGTTAAAGGGCGATTGCATTAACGCAAGTGTTACGGTGCTACATGAAAAGGCATAAATAATTATCTAGAAGCATTTGAATGGAAGAGTCAATAATGACAAACTTTAAAAAGAAATTAAAGCAAACTGCTGCTTTTTTTCAAACAGTTGAACTGTATAACAGTTTTAACCAGTTACAAGAATATCGGGAAATTTGCCGGTTTTAAAAATTCTCCACCATGGAACGTCATTATTATAGTAAAAAAATCACTCTAAAATAAAATGGACGACTGGATTGGACATGTACAAGTACTTTGTAATTTAAAAATTGAGAAAAATATTTAAATTCATAAAACTTATTGTTGAATTTCACATCAGGTTTCTGGGAAGAAATATGAATTTATGCAAACAACATTTAAAAAATGTTGGAGGAATTCAATTAATTGAGATTAATTAATTTCTTATATATTAAATTTTTTTATAATTTTTGAAACACAAATTTAGTATGCCAGTTTGAAGATACATTTAAGGAAATAATTTCAAAAAACAATCGTTCATACACTTTCAATATAATGAATTAAGAAAAAAAAAACAAAAAAATTCGAAAACTTATATACAGTATTATTTTAAATTTAAAGGAGTTTTATAAAGCCATTAATTTGAAATTTAAAAACGAAAGCAAAAAAAGGGTTCTATTACATTTATGCACTGATGGTTTTTATAAAATTGTTCATCCATTAATTTCTCATAATGAATTATGTTAAATTAATATTTTTAATTTATTAAATGAATAACTTCATACAATTAAATTAAGATATTTTTGTTATACAAACTTTTTTGAAGTATTAAATTAAAGAAAAAAGATTTCTATATAGGAACATATTCAATAATTTTTTTTTAATTTAATTACATAAAAAAGAATTTTTTAAAAGCTCTTCTACTTTTTATCAAAGCAAAATATTAAATTATAGTTTAAATATCTATGACCGCAGTCATTCTTTGTTCCGTAGCTATGATCTTCAGTTTTGTTAACCTTAGTGTGCTGGCTGTGCTCATTTTGGACCTTAAAACTTTTTTTGATTAACTATTTATATTCTGCGAAAATTCTTTGAAAACGTTTTCAATGCTTCTGTTTGTAAAGTCAACAGGCAGGCGCCAATGTCAACAGTATTTTAATTTAAAAGTACTGTCTGTTCAGAAACTTCCTTTTAATCAACAAATAATTCCCTTACAAAATTAACAAAAAAGGAAAAATTCCCAATAATATCCCAAAAATAACCCGATTCTGGTAATACTTACACAAAAAGAAATGTCAAAATAAACAAAAAAAGTGCATTTTGTATGGAAATTGAGGAACTTTAAAAATTAATTAAAAATAGTTATAAATGTTTCCTCACTTTAAAATTATGATATTCGTTACGGAAAAGTGCTAATCTACCGAATAAAACTATCCGCGTGTGAAAATTCGTGCTACTTTAAAGGAAAGTTGAGCCTAATTTTGTTAAGGGACTTTTAACACAACGAAAGTCCGATTATTTACAATTTTTCCACTTTGTGTTTAAAAGTTAATTCATTTGAATAAAAATGCATCTAATGGACTAATGCAATATAAATATGATGACAAATAGAATAGGTATAACAAATAATTTTTTTTTCAGTTTAGATAAAATTAAATCTTAGTTAGAAATGTCCCTATTTTTCTGTGCAAGATTTCCAGGTCAATGTTTTACGAATTAACTAGGAGTTGATTTATATATTTTGTGAATTTTATATGTTTTGTGAGTTTACTCTTTAGTTAAGAGGAATAATAAAATGAAATAGTAACTAATTATTATATAGAAATTAATAAAATTAAACTATACAAATTAAGATTAACTTCTGTTTTGAACTAAATTTACCAAAATATACATACATACATATCTACCAATACATTACTGCACAACACTGAGAATATTTTATAAAAAATATGTAAAAAGTAGGCAACATGCGATATTTCATTTTTCTAGATTTATTTATTGACGAATAAGCCCTTTTGAATTATTTTATTTAATTTTCTGTCATATGTATGTACATACTACATATGTATGTATGTATGTATATTCAAACTACTTGCAAGATTTCTTGCAGTTTTTGATTTTAATAGAAATCCAATGGAATTACTTTTTAGTTCCTGCATAGCAAGTATAAGTGACAATCGAATTTTATAAATTTCAATTTGAATAACAAATAATACTCATACGCCCGAGTGACTCAACATATACATGAAGCTGAAGATCGCTGCATCGAAATTTATGTTTTCATTTAGGATAGCAGATCTCGATAAGTATCAAAGATATTGGAATAATTTAAACGCCAAAATGTTGGGCGCAAATTTTCCTAGGGGCGATGTCCGTTACTTTTTTTAAATTGTATCTCGTTATATTTTATTTAAGTGAGTTTTAAAACTTTTAAGACAAAAAAATTTTTAGGAGAGGATATAGACCGCAATAATTTTTTTAGAAATAAATTAAATATGACCCAATGTAGAATATACGTTTCTCTAGGGGCGATGTTTCTCCTTTTTTTTATTTTTTTTTTTATTAAGCTTATTTAACCATGATTTAACCATGAAACTAACAAAAAAAACAAAAAGTTTGGACCCTTATAACTTTGGATTGACTAATCGTAGGTAAAAAATCGGTACATGAAAAAATTAGAATTTCCAAACTCTAGGGGCGATGTTTTTTCTTTTTTTTATTTTTTTGTCTATTAATGTTTTTTAAACATGAATGTTAAAAAAAAAAAAAGTTTAGACCCTTATAACTTTGGATCAACTAACAGTAGGTATAAGAACGGTACATGAAAAAATTAGAATTTCCAAACTCTAGGTGCGATGTTTTTTCTTTTTTTTTTTTATTTTTTTTGTTTATTAAATTTTTTTAAACATAAAAGTTATAAAAAAAAAAGTTTAGACCCTTATAACTGTGGATCAACTAACCGTATGTATAAGAACGGTACATGAAAAAATTTAGAAATTCCAAACTCTAGGGGCGATGTTTTTTCTTTTTTTTATTTTTTTGTCTATTAAAGTTTTTTAAACATGAAAGTTAAAAAAAAAAAAAAAAGTTTAGACCCTTATAACTTTGGATCAACTAACCGTAGGTATGAGAACGGTACATGAAAAAATTAGAATTTCCAAACTCTGGGGGCGATGTTTTTTCTTTTTTTATTTTTTTGTCTATTAAAGTTTTTTAAACATGAAAGTTAAAAAAAAAAAAAAAAGTTTAGACCCTTATAACTTTGGATCAACTAATCGTAGGTATAAGAACGGTACATAAAAAAATTAGAATTTCAAAACTCTAAAGGCGATGTTTTTTCTTTTTGTTTTATTTCATGTTCTTGAGTCATTTGTTGTCTAGCAACAAATTACAACAAAAAGGAAAATAGATATCTACGTTTTGTGTTAGTTAGTTAAGATGTTGGTTATTTATAATATTTTTATATTTTTTATTGCATTATATTATTAATTGTATATTATCAAAATTATAATATTTACTTCATATGAATTTTTATTTTTTCGATTCAAGTTTTAATAATTCTGATAATAATTATACAAAATTCGAATTATATAAAGAAAAAATTAATTGTTATACAAACAAAAACAAAATTTCAGCAAAGACAAAGAAAAAGAAAATTCCAGAATGAATATACTTTATAGAATAACTATTACAATAATTAAATAGATAGGTATTATGAGATATGTTTAACAAATTTGAATTGAAAAATATTGATTGCTCTTAGTTTAGCTAAACCAAAAAAGGATGGTGTTGAGCTATTAGTTTAGCTAAAACAAAATAATACAAGGTTTAGTTCTAACGATGATTCAAGTTTTATTCCTCTTGTAATGCCAGCCATCTAGAACAACAGTCACAACTGAATAGAAAATATACATTTTGTAACTCTTCCTCAGTTTTTTTCAAGTAGTTCAGACATCCAAATTCTGCCCACCGTTTACAAGTATGGCACTGGCACCAAGTTTGCTAGAACACAAATGACTCAAGAACATGAAATAAAAGAAAAGAAAAGAAAAGAAAAGAAAAGACATCGCCCTTAGAGTTTGGAATTTCTAATTTTTGCATGTACCGTTCTTATACATACGGTTAGTTGATCCACAGTTATAAGGGTCTAAACTTTTTTTTTTATAACTTTTATGTTTAGAAAAATTTAATAAACAAAAAAAATAAAAAAAAAAAGAAAAAACATCGCACCTAGAGTTTGGAAATTCTAATTTTTTCATGTACCGTTCTTATACCTACTGTTAGTTGATCCAAAGTTATAAGGGTCTAAACTTTTTTTTTTTTTTTAACATTCATGTTTAAAAAACATTAATAGACAAAAAAATAAAAAAAAGAAAAAACATCGCCCCTAGAGTTTGGAAATTCTAATTTTTTCATGTACCGATTTTTTACCTACGATTAGTCAATCCAAAGTTATAAGGGTCCAAACTTTTTGTTTTTTTTGTTAGTTTCATGGTTAAATCATGGTTAAATAAGCTTAATAAAAAAAAAAAATAAAAAAAAGGAGAAACATCGCCCCTAGAGAAACGTATATTCTACATTGGGTCATATTTAATTTATTTCTAAAAAAATTATTGCGGTCTATATCCTCTCCTAAAAATTTTTTTGTCTTAAAAGTTTTAAAACTCACTTAAATAAAATATAACGAGATACAATTTAAAAAAAGTAACGGACATCGCCCCTAGGAAAATTTGCGCCCAACATTTTGGCGTTTAAATTATTCCAATATCTTTGATACTTATCGAGATCTGCTATCCTAAATGAAAACATAAATTTCGATGCAGCGATCTTCAGCTTCATACATATACATGAACGGTACGTATCCAAAATTAAAACTTTTTAGCTGTATTCAGTTTTACCATGCTTTCTTGTCATTTATCTATTTTTAAAAACATACATACATATGTATATTGCTCTTGCACTTGAATGATGAGAGGGAAATATGGTTGATAGAGTTAATGAAACAAACATGGCGTACCTATGTTCTAAGGAAACCAATTTTCTTATCAAAATTTAAATTTTCAATTCATGCTTGTGAAGGCTTTGTTCAGATCTGAGAATGACATATTTGTCTTAATCTAACACTGACAAAATAATTGATTCTCAATATTTTATGAACTCAAAATATTTCGGACACTTATACAACAAATTAATAAAATTTTCAATTAAAAACTCATTTGAAAGCTTCAAAAACATGTATAGATTCAAAAATGTTCCAGATTTAAGATTGATATTAAATAATTTAAGTCACTCTAATAACCAAATTTAACGCGGATCTATTTATTTGCAGGGTCTGTCAAAAGTCACCACCGCGTTTTAGCGATTTCGTTTGGTTTTCGAGCTATATCGGTTTACTTTTTTTTTACAAAAAAGTAAAAAGATAACTTCAAGGGTTTTCCAATAGAGACGTGTAGATGTTAAAATTGAATAAAATGGAATGCTTTATTAAGTCGTTCATGCGAGTCTTATAATTTTTTTAAAATTTAAATGGTTCGTTACAACGAATTTTTCAAAAAAAAAATTATCCTAATTTATTTAAAATATTTCTTAAGAAAAATAATTGGTTCTCCAGCTTAAAATTTGAAAGTTTTTGTGACCTATTCTTCCTTCTTCGTATAAATAAATTTAAATTTTTTTAAACCAGTAATTGACCCATTTTTTTAATATCAAGTTTTCAAAAAAAAATAATTTTTCCATGCAATGTTTTTCAAACTTTAGGAGCTTCTATTTAAGAGATTATATAAATTATTGAATGATAGATCGTAAAAATAAGCAAAACAGAAAAAAATCAAAATTTCGAGAGAAATACGTTTTTCGAAAACCGTTTTTAACATTTGTATGTTGAGTGTCGTTATTTTTGGATCCAAGAACAAGTTTTTTTTCTTAATTTGTTAAGACAGTATTTAAAAACGGTTTGTTGTCAAGCTTAAAAATAAAATCGAGTACAATTGTGTGGTTTTCGAAACATTTGTGTTTTCATCAAAAAAAAAAAAAAATATTAAATGTTTTTTTAGATCCAAGACAAAATTCTACAACACTATTTAATTTGTTTAGTTGCTAAGGCATACAAAATTAATCAAAATCAGTTGTACCGTTCCTGATAGCAATACATGTTTTATTTTTATTTTTAAGGCATGTGAACTGTTGAGAAAATTTCAAGAAATTGTATATGACAGGTACCGTTATTTTTAATTTTAAAAAAGAGAGAAAATGGTGTCCAAGAAAAATTAAAAATGATATTCAACAAGTTGAAAGAAAATCGACCGAGCCGTTTATACTGTAGTCGAAGAGTACCTGTTTATCTTACAAAGAAATTTTTCGGTGGCATAGCATTATCTTAAAAAAAGGTTATGTGCACTGACGAACGCGCGGTAGAAGTAAAACTCCTTTTCCCTCAAGCAAAGCCTCTGTAAGATTCTAACCTATAAACGTAAAAACATGTCTCTTTCTTTGACTGATAATGTGTAGTTTTGACATATCACTGACAGCCAACTCCGGAAAAGAAGTTTTACTTTAAAAATGAACTATAAATATGTGTTCTTATGTCTGAAACATATTTCGCATTATGACGTTTTATAAAAACGACATATGACGAACAGTTATGTGACATGAGCAAAACATCCAATTTTGACTTTATGGGACGGCAGCTAGTGAGATATCCATGCCCTCACTTCGGTCGCGTGCAATGTATATTCGGGTTTCAGTTGTGTGGTATGTTCCGCCATTATTCTTTTGAAATGACATGTGGTTCACGTACATATATCATCCGATTTGGGCCAGAAAAAATTGATTATCATCGATCGATAGCGTTTTCCGTGATGGAAATTCAATCGTCATTTTCGAAGAAGTACGGACTGATGATTCCGGAGAGCCACAATCGACTTCGAATTGTGACTTTCTGCGGATGCATTACCACTTATTGAATCTCGTATAGATTGGTATCATCCTAAACCTGACAATGTTGGTTGTTTCTGAAAATCAGATTCAGATTTTGAATCTACTTTCAACTGCTCCAGATAAAAAAGTTGTATTACTTGCACGTGTTGCTCAACGCTGTAACTTACCATGGTTGCTTGCCTTTAATGTTGGAAGGTTTTCATTTCATAAATAAAATATCACAAGACGTCTATTTTTCAACAAAAAATCAAAAAAGTGGAGAACCAATTTGAATTCCAAGAAATCACTTATCGTTTCTCGAAAAAACAGATATTTTCCAATGAGATTTTAAAAGGTTTACAAAAAACTGATAAACCATAGACTTAACTTTTCTACAGGTCTATATGACTTAAATTTTTTTCTAGTGTAGTAACCGAATAGTAATAATCCAAAGTCTTTTGTTTTGATCCTTTGAATTTGAATCTGACTTGAAAATTGTGTTATCACAAAGAATTAAAAATAATTTTGAAGGAAAAGGCTAGCCATAAAGAGTTTTTGGAGATCAAATAAATATCTATTGATACAACAAAACACAAAGAAATGCATGAATTTTGCAATCGACTCCGAATTCAGCTTATCTTTCTTAATCGATAGTCAGGTTTCTGAACCAGAGAATAATTTAAATTTTTTGGATCTGTGTAATTTATAAATTATAGACGCACACAATATAAACAAGCCTACGTAACACCTGCTCTCATAAAAAGGGCGTAATAGGTTGTCATGTAACACAATCAAATCGCTTTGCGTCAAAAACTCCAAAACATTTGAAAATTAAATGACTTAATTGGTTCGTTACATGCTCGGTTTGTTGGTGCCTGATTATAAAATTTCGTGGTCAAAAAGTCTTTTCATCCATATTCATACAGGTTCACCAAAAAAAAAAAATTAAAAAATATTGCATCATGCATCAGAGAAAAAACTCAGCCATTAATCGGAAACTTTTATGTACACAATACATATAGTAAATGTAATTCTTATTTCAATTTTGATTAATTGTTGAAGTGGTAATTGAGATACAAATCAAGTTATGGTATTTGTATTATTTTTTGCTTTCTTGTCGAATGATGCCTAACTCAACAAAGTAACCATATACTCGTAGTAAACTGAGCACTTTATTGGAAGTGTATATAGAGAAAGTGTTTAAATGGGCGCGTTTACAATAATTATTTAATAAAAAGAAAAAAAAACATATATTTCCAATTGTTGTTTACGAATTATTTTTCAGTGCCTGTAATCTTGACTTGCGCCATCGGGAAAACCATCACAATAAACCACATTAAATCACCATTGATTATGATCTTGCTTCTTTCGGAAGGAGGGCTTTTGTGGGATAATTGTTAGGGTTTGACTTTGGTATTTGTTGAAAGGCAGAGGCTTACGAGATACACAATCACATCTTATCTAATCGATAAACGATTTTAATTGAAAGATTTTTTTTTTAAATAAAATGAGTTACTGTTACAGATACAGGGTGTTTTTGTTAGACTGATAGATCTTTCAATAGAGATGACATTTTTGACACAACTTGGTATCAAGAGGATGTGAGGAGAGTCAGTAATAAGGCCGGGCAAGGAAAAGGAGTGACCATTAAAAAAGAAGGGGGGAAATTGAGAAAAATGATTGATTTATGAAGTGCTGGATGATGGGACTTCATTCCAAAGCGTGACATAAGATGGCTGGAAAGTGGGAAAACTTTGCCCAGAAACTTAATCTCACTTCCAACAAAATACAAATCAGCCCAGAGAAAAGAAATAAAAAAGAAAAAGTCTAGCTGGATCAAATCGTATGAACTTGGGGGCCAATTCACGTCACCTCTACGAGAGATAACCTTGCCCTCAAATCGTTCATGCAGAATATCAATCGTGGCATCCGCTGTGTGGTACGTAGCGGCGTACTAATTGAACCACATGTGGTCTAGGTCCATATGGTAAATTGGGCCATGCGAAATTTGTTTTAATTGTTCTGTAGCGGTCGCCATTGACGGTGACCACCTCGCCAATATTGTTTTCTAAAAAGTACGTACCAATGACGTTTGGCCATTCGGCCTTGTCACTAAAAATGAGTTTTTGGCCATAATGTATGTAGGTCTTCTTCTAAAAACGCTCTCAGCGAACAATAATGGGTTTTGTTATTAACTTTGAGATTCTGGGTTAGTTGGAGCTTGTGCGAGCTTAGACTAAAGTCCCTGTGCCAAGTTGAAGTCTGGGAAAAGCCGAGTTCTTGTGCTCGGTGAGGAATCGACTGCCTGTACATTTTCACGGACTGTGGCGATGTTTTAGGCCTCTAAATTTTGAAAAAAAAATTCTCAAAAATCGTGCGTTTTTTTGGCGTTCTAGACCGTACTAGTACCTTAACGAACACTCAAATTAATGATAAACCTTTATCATTTCGGAGTCCTGCTCAACTTGCCCTGGTTATTTGGAATTAGTCATCTAATAATAAATAATATATTTGACAGATGTCAACAGAAAAATGGCCACCACAGGCTACCAAAATCTAAGGAAAGTAATCTAGGAAAGTGTCTCAGTGCTCTAGTAAACAACGAAATTAAAAAAACGCCATACCACCTTTGAGAAAGGTACACACATACATACATCGGAAATTGAAAGATAGAAGCAGTGAGTTTTGTTAACTATTTAATCAATTATTTCATCTCATGAAATCTTTTATGTAATACAAACTTCACATTTCCTTTCACAAATTTGTTCCTTATGATTTGTATCTAATGTACTTTCAATATTTTCGTTACCACCTTTAATAAAATTAGGTACTCTCCAAACCTACAAACATGCCAAAGGGCATCTTCCCGATCAATCGATTTCCTCGATGGAAATTGATTGCAATTTAATTTTTAGTTTGTTGCTAAAATTTCCCATGATCCCCATGACAAAGATGAGTTTATCAAAACAAAAACAAAAACAAGAAAAACAATAGCGTGTTAAATCTTTCGAACTCTAAAAGAAAGCCTGCTTCATTTTATGGAAAACCATCAAACATTGACGTAGGAAACCAAACGCTAAGCCGCCAAAAGACCACACCATCAGCGTGAGCCTACTCTCGTATACAATCATGATCTGTTCACAATGGAAATACGAACAAAATAAACAACACTCCTATATAGTGAAAGTGAGCTGTGACGTTTTTTTTATTTCATTTGACTTAAATTTTCCATTGCTTCCAATGGTAAGTTTGAATTTAATTTTCCACAAGGAAGTAAATTGCACCGACAGACAAAATAACAAAATGATATTTTGAAAAAAAAAAAAAAAAAATGAAGACTCAACTATTTGGTAGTCAGACGAAGGCGAGGTGGAGACAATTTATTTATTTCAAGACCGTTGAAACAGAAACAGCAACAAGAACAGGTGCTATCTTTGACATTTGGTGAATTGACGGCACACTGTCCAACTGTAAGGTCGAATTTCATTTTTCATTGGAATTTCAATTTCAAATTGTCGAGGGTTAAGAACATTGGCGGCGGCGTTCACTCAAATGAAAAAAAAAAAAAAAAAACATGAAAAACTTCACACGGAAGTTGAATAAATATGACGCGTGCTGACTGTGTCAGTTACACACTTCGTTTTTTTTTTGGTTTATTTTGTTATTACATTTTATTTTCTATGGAATTAAGCTAACTTAACGGTTATTAAAGTGATTACAGCGCCAAATGCCATGACGATTCATTTCACGGTACTGCACCTACATAGATCAGCGGGACAGGAGGATCAAACGTTCGTTGCGCATATTGGTGAAGAGTATTTCAGTTTTTTTGTTTTTGTGTTTTTGTCGATTAACGTTCGCCTAGTGCGGAAATTTATGCCATCTTCACGATACTACATGTTGAAGTATCCTAATAAATTGAGGCGTGACTTCCAAAGGGGTTACACACACTTTTTAATTTATTTATAGTGAAACTAAAGACATAAAATGCTCGACTGGATCGCACGAACCTGCTCTTGTGGTTCAAGGATATGTAGTCGCTTGGCATTGAAGATATTCATGTAAAGTATCAAATTTTTCTATTCGATTGACAGAAAAAGAATGAACAGAAGTCAAAAAGAGTAATCAAATTAATTTCTTCTTTGATTTTGCTGTTAATAAAAAACATTTTACTTATATTTTGAAAAGCAATATTTTTAAATTTTTATACCATTCAATTATATCAGTGTGCTGTATATGTAAATGTTTGAAGGTGATTTCGTGCATATGGCCGTCATGAGTGGCGCGTACCTGGGGTAATCTATAGAAGTCAAATTTGCACACACTCTTCGCAATTAATCAGGGTGTATTTCGGCAGTAACGCGTCCAGTGTTGGCTTCATTTTGACACATTTCGATCAACAGCAACTCTACGCTGCACACCAGCAGTTGCTTGTTCTGTGCGACATCTTACGGAATGAGTATTATGGTTTAGAGGTAACAGGTGCGGATCCAGGATTTCGTTCAGGGGGGGGGCAATTTTCGTGATATTTTGCTTAACTTAAAAAAATGGTCCATTTCTCTGCATTTCTGTCTTAAAATACTAAAAAGTTATAAACATAATCGAATATATGTAAAAATAACAAATTATAAAATTGAATTAAGGAAAGCATGTGCAGGTACGTAATATATGCAGGTCGTATGTAAATATGTAACTATTAAATAGTAAATCAAACATCTTCGTTTACATTACTTTAGCCTCTTTCAATAATGCTCTGTATGCATGTCTTATAGTATTAAATAGGAACTCGTACGTATTAAAATAAATGAATTAATTAATTTAAATGAAGGAATTATAGTGTTGTACATGATATACATAGTTCTTTAATACTTAATTCTAATATTTTTGTGTGGCCGGTTTTTGAAAACGGTTTTTAACATTTGTATGGTAGGTAGATACATTTATTTTTAGGTAAAATAAAACTTTTTTTCATACATCTTGTAGATTATGTTGAGAAACTTTTATTTTTTAAGCTTAAGAAAAATCTAGCATAAGGTTCTCGAAATATTGAGTTTTGAAAAAAAAAAATTGAAATTTTTTTAAAAATCCAAAATTTTTTTTTTGTTTTGAAAATTTGAATACACAATTCTATTTAAGTTTTTTGGGAGCTTAAGCAAACAAAAAATGATCAAAATCGGTCATACATGATTAACAAAAAAATGGTTCTTTGGGGGGTGCCCTCTATAACCATTTTTCGGAAAATTATTTTCAACTAGTACATAGCTTTAACTAAATGAATTTTTTTTGTATCTTTTTTTTAAATCTGTAGAACAGTTTTTGAGAAAAAAAAATTTACAAAATTTCAAAAAATTTTCTTATGGCAGGTACCGTTATTTTTGGTCTTAAAAAAAAAGAAGAAAAAAACGGGTGGGGGGGAAATTAAAAATGATAAATGTTTAGGCTGTAGTCGAACCGACAGACAGACAGAATTGCGAGACCCACTTTTTTAGTCTTCGCTATCATCGTAATGTCATCTTTGATCAAAATCTCGAGTTCGATTTTTTTTACGAATGCATAACTTGCCGCACGAACTTGCTCCTATGTAATAGACTAGGAATTTCAAAAACGAATGTTATTAGAAAAACTGTTCATAAGGATAAAATTATCATCATTTTTTAAATTCTCTTAGTAGTAAGAGACAAAAACAGAATGCTATGCAAATATGAATTTATGCAAGAACAAAAATTATACATAAGTCGTTGTAGTGGTTTCTTAATAAAATAAGGTTTTATATATAAAAACTTTAAAATATTTAAAAAAAAATAGTACGTCAACATTAGGTTTTTATTACTGTACGAATGAAAATTAAATTTCCAAAAAAAATATTGACCCATTTTTGAGATATCGAATTTTCCAAAAAAAAATGATTTTTTTTTTTTAAATTCAAAAAATATTTTTTTTTTAAGTTTTGAAATGCAATGGCGCAAAATTTTAAAGAGTTCTCGTTTAAGCAATAAAACCGGCTCTACTTAATGCAGTCTATAGCTTGGAGACTTTGTCTAACTTTTTCATAATTTTAATCACGTGTTAGACAACTCTTCTAATCTAATCTCACACAACTACAAAAACACAAGAAAAAAAGTAAAAAAACGGACAACTTCAAACCAAATAATTTTTCGCAGAAAAAAGTTCATTTTATATACTACCTCGGTACAGTTTTTGATTATTTATAAGTTATTTACATTATTTTAGATAGAAATAAAGTATAAATCGCAAATTTACCTCATAAAAACTCAATTTGTTGTTGCAAGGTGCAGATTCATTTAGCTATACTCGTCTTGGCCGGCGGCGGCGTGCATACATTAGATATGTACATTTGTACAGATTTGTTAATCGTGGAGCACTTTCGTACGATTGTTTCGAATTTATAATATTCAGTGATTCAGTCTATTTACAAAACAACATCTTTAAAAAATCGAATAAATCATCAGTAAACATTTTTTGTTCGATTTGCTTTGGTATGAAATGACCATTGTCAATATACTTTTAAAAGATAAACTAGCTATTTGCTGCTGTTAAAGTAAGACTAAAAGTATAGTTTATCTCCTTTAAAATTAACAAAGAGTCGGTTCTCGTTTTATACTCAATATATAGAGTCGACTCTCATTCTAAAATTGATTTAGAGTAGGTTTTAAATGTTTAAAATTTTGCGCCAATGTTTCTTAAAGCTTTTAGAAGCATCTCTATAAAAAATTTCATTAAAATCAATTACATATGTCGGTAATGAGAAATTCAAAATTTTCAAAAATTGTTCTATGTTAGGTACAGTGACTAATGTCTTGTTTTCAAAATCTTTTGTATTAAATTATAGACCTTAAAAATTAATCGAAAGACTAAAAATTTAAGCAAAATTCTCGGAACCGTTTTCGAGAAAAATACGATTTTCGAAAACCATTTTTTAACATTTGTATGGAGGCCGGGGTACCGTTATTTTTAAGTAAAATAAATTTTTTTTCGCATATCTTGTGGATTATTTTAGGAAACTTTTATTTATTAAGTTTTAAGAAAATCAAGCATGGGGTTTTCGAAATATTGAATTTTCAAAAAAAAATTTTGGAAATTTTTTTTTTGAAAATTTGAATACACAGTAATATGGAAACTGCTGGGGAGCCTTAACATTAAAAAATTATCAAAATCGGTTGTACCGTTTTTGAGAAAATAAAAA
Source organism: Chrysotoxum bicinctum (assembly GCA_911387755.1). Classification (NCBI taxonomy): domain Eukaryota; kingdom Metazoa; phylum Arthropoda; class Insecta; order Diptera; family Syrphidae; genus Chrysotoxum; species Chrysotoxum bicinctum. The sequence continues at coordinate 30,841,823 of OU426990.1, forward strand.
ATAAAAAAATGGTTCCAAGGGAGGTACCAAAAATAATAATTTTTTGGAATTTTTTTTCATTTTTTAACTAAATGAAAACTTATGAATTTTTGTTTTTAAATCTGTAGGACAGTTTTTGATAAAAAAATATTTATAAAATTTCGAAAAAAAAATCGTATGGCAAGTACCGTTATTTTTGGTCTTAAAAAATCAAATCAAAAAACATCCGGGGAAAAAAAATAAAACCCATATCTACCAAGTTTAAAGAAAATCGGCCTAGCCGTTTGGGCCGAACAGACCGACAGACAGACAGAATTGCGAGACCCACTTTTTTGGTCTTCGCTATTATCGTAATGTCAACTTTGATCAAAATCTCGAGTTAATTTTTTTCCGAATGCATAACCTGCCTTATAGTACCTATAAGTCGCAAGTAAAAAGAAAAAAGTGTTATGGTTTTTATAATTGTGAAACGAAGAATTGCCCAGGGGGGGGCAATTGCACCCATTGCCCTCCCCCTGTATCCGCGCTTGAGAGGTAATGCTTCGCGAAAACATTCATAGTTTCTCAAATTAGCGCATGTAAAGTGTTTCTTGAATTGTACCATGTTTTCCAAAATAAGCTTGAAAAATTTACAAATTTTGCTCCATCGTAAATTTATTCATAATGAATTGCCAAACCAAACTAACCTAAAAACAACTGATAAGTTTTAAATCCACTGTCACAGAAAATAGGGTTGCCAACATAAAGTTCTCCCCCTCTAAAAAAAAACAATCAATTGTTTGAATTTATATTTAATGGTAGATAATTTTTGTCATAAACCACAAAATAAAATCATTTTATTTTTAAATACTATGTGGTCTAACTAGAAAAAGAACACAAATAAAATAAATAAATGCACATCGAATTCGATCTTGGTAATAAGTTTCAAAAATGTTTGCTTACGTCTTATTAATGTGATATTATTATTAATGAAAATATTTAAAAAAAATCAAAATTACTAAAAACATTGGCGCAAAGTTTTTACATAGCAATGTGTTAAAAATGATACTTCTTAACAATTTTATAAACTTTAAGGTAGTTTACTAACTGTTTCTTACTTTTAAACATTTTTGTAACTAAAAAGAAAAGTATGATGCGAAACTCAATTAAAATTTGTAAAATTGTCATTTTAACCAAGTATAATATTATAACAGTTTCAACATCGTACAAATTCGAAACAAATTTTGCCACATTAATGTTAACTTTTGTTACCATTTTAGATAGAAAAGGAACAAATTTTAACAAAAACCGGTTGAGCAGTTTTCCAGAAAATTAAAAAAAAAAAATCTCAGACTGTCTTGTGTTCTTAAAGCAGGATATTATCTACGAATTATGCTCGTATTGAATGAATTAATGACTTTTTTGTATATTATACGCGCACTCAAGGGGTTATGAATACCCTTATAGTCTCAAACACAGTACGAAAAATTAGGAAAGTAGGATAGGATTAGAAAGGAAGAACCGATGCACATTAGTTTTGAATGACTGCACATTGCAATGAGTTGGAAACATTTAACGAATAAAAGTGAACTAAAATTTCATCCTTTTCTGAGGCCAATTTTGAATTTAAAACTCTAATAGCTGAAGAAGGATGAGCTTATAAGCTTTCGAGTAATTTTTCAAATTGCAAAGACATACATTTGTTGTACAGTTTTTTTATAAGAGTTTTCCTGTTGAAAGTATGGAAAGCCGCTTTAAAATCGATAAAGAATGCAAACAATTATTTCTGGCATACCACAGAGTAGCCATTTGAGTCCAGTTCTTTTTATTTTATTTATTAACGACCTGCCGTCTGTGTTAAAATACTCAGACTGTCTGATTTATGCAAACGATGTAACAATCTTCAAATATACTTCGAATACTCGAAATTGTGAAGAGTTGCAGCATGACATTAATTTTTTTTGTATACTTCTGTTCGAAATTTTTTCTTTCTCAACATCGGTGAATGTAAAACTATAGGGTTTACGAGAAAGCTTTTTGCTTCTTCTTTTAACTATTTTCTTAACGGTTTACTCTTGGCGCATGTATGTGATATAAATGTCCTTGGTGTATTATTTGATCGTTAATTTGAACTCATACAAAATATCCAGATTAGAACAAGTGGTTTGCACTCAGTGGCTTAGGTTAAAAAAATCCCTAAGAACTCCTTCCTAGCAAAAGTAAACTCAAACTTATACTGCTTTTACGCGAAAGCGATTTTTAATCTTAGTTTCTCTTTTGGAGTCATCTTCCGCCTTATGTAACCCCGCCACCACATACGTCTCTCTCCCACGGGCTTAAAAATCGCAAGGTAATATTGCTTTGTTTAAAAGCCGTCTTATCGATATATCTAGCGTTGAGAGCAGACGATAGTATTTATCTCTTGTCTTCATTGTAAAACTTTTAAACGGTTATATAGAATCCTTGCACTCGTTTTAACTTTAAAATTCTCCAAAGAAGTTTGAGGAATTTGGCTGAGTGTATACTTATTTTAAACTATCGGACGAATTATGAACGATTTTTTCATTTGAATAAAATGTTAAAACTATTTAATATTGTCAATAATAGGTTTGATAATTTGTTTGACCATACTATAAATTGTTCAAGTAAATTTAAATCAACTTTTTTTCCAATTATATAGGCGCAAAATTTTAAACGATTTAGTAATATGTTAAAGCCATTTTAGTAAATTACTAAGGATTTTGCTTATTTTAAACGATTTTAGCATATTACTATCTCTTAAAATCTCTTACTAAAATTAAAATCACAAACTGGCTACTTTAACCTTTAGTAAATTGCTAAATCCATATGACTTCGGTCATTTACCTCTTACAACATTTCTTGGCAATTTTATTTGAAATAGTTAAATTGTGCTTTTTTTATGATTCGTGAACTTATTGTTTTTAAAAGTAAACAAAATAATATAAAAAATTTCGATATGTTTGAAGACTCAACTTTGGGCAGAAAAGTGCGATGTTTTAAGTCCCCAGCAAATCCTTTTGAAGTGCTGGATGATGGAGAATTTTACTCCAGGAATAAGTTTGACAAGGCAACAGTTCAGTTCTTGGTTGAAAACCTGAAAATCCAAGACCGAATTACATGCCGTGGGACTCCAATTCCACTAGAACTACAAGTACTAGTTTCATTACACTTCTTTGGGAGAAATAAATTGTGGTTGTCAATTTGACAGATTTAGTTTTGTTTGCTTTGTATTTTTTCACGAACTGTCATTGTTTGGACGTGTTCAAATGCACCATCTTTAATGACAGGCAATTAGTAATTTACCAGTTAGTAAAACGAAAGAAAAGGTTTAAAATTTTCGAAGAGTTAGTAAATTACTAAAAAATTAACAAATTTCTAACTATTAAATTGCTAAGCCCTTAATAATAGGTTGTTTAAAATTTTACCTCATAATGTATAAGTTGTAAATTTGAATGTAAGGCTATTAATTAGCTATGTTAAGTAAATTAATATAAAAAAATAAAAAATAGTTTTTAAAAATCGTATTTTTCTCGATATTTAATATTCAAAACTCAAAAAACAATGTTAATCCATAAATCCTTTTAAATTATTCAATCATCTTAGGGATAGACTAATCCACTTGAAATACAAAAAAGCTTTTTTATAATTTATGATTATAGCTAATTATACATAATTTCAAAATCTATCATTATATTCAATTTACATTTTACGACCTATCGAACGTTTTATAATGACATTTTTTAATAGTGGCATATTGTTATGTCATTCATTGATTAATATCAAGCAAACAAGCCAAAGATTACGATATCTGGTGTTAAATAAATTATGGATACTATCCCAAAACAATCAAAATTAATGTATGAAAAAATTCCCTAAATTTCAAAACAATACTCACACATATGTACTTCAAAAAACTTAAGTAATTATCAGAATTCCGAAGAAGTTAGTATCTATTAAATAAGACTTATTATATTTTATGTTTAGATTTAATTTAATTTCTTTATATCTCCGACTCTCTTTCTGATATTCATCAACGATCTTTTGTCTGAAACCTCTAATCCATTAAATTGTTTTACTGACGACAGTACCCTCAGCTTCTCATATTCGTTTCCAGATACATGTTCTTGTTATTCGGATGTGAATCTGCAACGGCGACGTATGATAAGCTCATTATATTCTGATCTTGATAGCATTGTCAAATGGGGAATGAAAAACCGTGCAGAATTTAATGCTTCTAAAACTCAATGCTGTCTCCTGTCGTTAAAACAGAACCCACCCCGTATGCCGCTATCCATGAGTGGCACTTGCATTGAGGAAACCAAAAAGCTCTCAATTCTCGGTATGTGTATCACAGACCACCTTGTGTGGAATGACCATATATTCGACGTCGCCAAAAACGCTGCTAAGTGCTTAGGTTTCCTTCGACGTTGCAAGAAATTTTTTACCCCTTCTGATCTGGCTGTCATCTATAAGGCATATATTCGTCCAAAGCTCGAGTATAATTTCCATATTTGGGCAGGTGCTCCAGTAACTCACTTGAGTCTCTTGGATAGAATTCAAAAAAGAGCTTTAAAAATGATAGGTGATAAAAATATAACAGAAACATTTGAAACTCTCGAGCACTGTCCAAATGTTTCTTGTCTTTCACTATTTTACCTTTATTCTTATAAACACTATTCTAGTGAAATAGCCAGCTGCATTCCTCCCCTTAAACTATTTAACCATAATACACGCGCTTCAAGGAATGCCCATCAGTTTACCCTTGAGCCCAATTTCGGACGTACAGTTAAATTCAGAGATTCTTTCTTTAGCCGCACCACACGAATGTGGAATGCTTTACCCGACTCTATGTTTCCCTCCCATTGTAATGTTCAGACATTCAAAACCACTGTGCATCGGTATCTCCTCTAAAATCCTCTCCCACTTTCCTAAACCGCTAGCACTGTGCTAAAACATTTTAAGGGTAGATATAATCCCTTTAGTGCGCGTAAATTATAAAAACAAAAAAAATAAACAATTAAAATTTTGGCCTTCAACTCAGTCCTGTTTCTTATTTAAAATAAAGCTTGATTCGTGATTTGAACCAACTATCTCTAACTTACATTTCAATTCAAACATCAAATCAAATCTATGGATATAATTACTCTTAATTAATTCACGAGCATTATTGTATCTAAAAATCAATTCTGCTAATTAACGTTTAGAAAACTATCAACGCTGCTTTCGGTCGTCGTCGTCAGCATCGTCGTCAGTCGACTGGCAATAAATAATATTATTCAACTTTCGATACCTATAACTAGTTAGGAATTTTATTACTTTACTAACTGGATGATGTCAGAGAAGAGGGCATTAACATGAGATTTGCGTATTTAATTCAACTTTAAATAAATAAAAAAAACACTATTCTTTATTTTAAATGAAGCAATTATTCATTGAATAATATTAGTTACTATTCAAATTTAAATCGAAAATTGTTTAAATGGTTTAAGGGACATTTTTAATTTAACACGCTAAGGGCTCGTGAGCCGTGATTGAATTATACAAACAATCTTTAGAATATTAGATGTGCATGCATAAAGATGATTTTATAATTTGTTATTCTGTATTTGAGTATAAATTAACATTAAATTTTTATCATTTTTCATATCGAGTTTTCAAGGGAGACATAATCTGTTTTTTATTAAATATTTAGGAAACAAAATCTATAAAACTTAACATTATGTACATATTTCGATTTATAATCTGAAACTGCTTTTGATCAATAATTCATTTCACAATTAATAATTTTTTCCATAAAATTCACATTTCAAATTTATTTTTGATCATTATCCATTATGCTAGTTCAACAAGGACTTTTAGAGCACTCTAAGGCCAGGACCGCACTTGCGATTTCAATCGCACGATTTTTTAGTCGCAAAAATAGAACACATGAATTTAAATGAGAATGAACGCACTTGCTACCAATAAATCATGACGATTTAAAAGTCGCAATTTGTTTCATTTTTCTTGCGATGCGATTGTCGTAAACTTAAATGAAACACATGTACTCAAATGGATATGCCCACACTTGCGATTTAAATTACTACGACTTAAAAATCGTAGTCGCAAAGAGAAATTGGCATGCACGCACTTGCGATTTTTAATCCACGATTTTTTAGTCGCAAAAAGTAAGACACATGGCCTTAAATGTGAATGCACTTACATGCGACTTAAAAATCGTAGCGATTATAAAAATGAAACAAGTTCTATTTATTCAAGCGATTTTTCTGTCGCTACTTATTTGTAGCAAATGCGTGCACTCACATGAGAAGTAGTGAGTTTCATTTTTTGCGATTAAAAAATCGCGAGCAAAAAAATCGCAAGTGCGTGTATGACAATAATTTGTAGCGACTACGATTTTTTAATCGCCTCGACGAAAAATCGCAAGTGCGGTCCTAGCCTAAGGCTAGGACCGCACTTACGATTTCAATCGCACGATTTTTTAGTCGCAAAAATAGAACACATGAATTTAAATGAGAATGAACGCACTTGCTACCAACAAATCATGACGATTTAAAAGTCGCAATTTGTTTCATTTTCCTTGCGATGCGATTGTCGTAAGCTTAAATGAAACAAATGTACTCAAATGGATATGCCCACACTTGCGATTTAAATTACTGCGACTTAAAAATCGTAGTCGCAAAGAGAAATAGGCATGCACGCACTTGCGATTTTTTATTATTATTATTTTCATACCATAAATACAACGTATGTTTAAATTTTTAACTCAGGGAACATACTTTAAACTGAGGCTACATAAGTAATGCAAGAAAATCGAATTATAAGCAAGTTTAAGTATAAAACCTACCTCTCGTATCTATTTGTAATGACCAACCACCGACACATGAAAAGTGTTGCTCCATAATAACGCTCTCAAAGAATAAACAAATGTTTGTTTTTGAAACAGTAGTTTTCAATATTTAAAAAATAAAGCTACATAGATAAAACATTTATTTAAATACGGTGTTACGACGTTTTTACAAAGGGACAAAAGGCCCATATGTTGGAATATAACCATATGTCACTTTGCGAATAGGCAATAAATTATTTTTCGGAACATGGGCTAGTATTAAATTACCTTATGTCACTGCACCCTTAAGAAACTTGATTTTTATTTAAAATTTGATAACCAAGAATGCAGCTTTTTGAAAATAGAATTCATTTTTATTTGAAAATTTCCTAGTTTGCATTTGACATCCCTGTTTCAATTACAAACGTCAAATTTTTAGCTGTCATCCGAGACTGAAATATATTAATTTGAGGTTTTCATCGGTGAAAAATCACATAACGTATTAAAATTGTTTAAAATTACTTCAAAACACTTTTAGCCAGTGTATAATGTTAATGATTCATATTCCACAGATCGAATCGGGAATACCTAATTATTATTGAGTTAAATTAATTCTTCTTGTGACAATTTCGAATTAGACATTTATTAAAGTTGGAAGAAAAACTCAATCAAACATGTTTTTCGCATGCAAATTCAGATTCAAATAAATGAAATATGGAAACGCCAAAACAAAATGACAGTTCACCTTGCGAAGAACAGTGATGAATATGCGATGAATGTATACTTTCTATCGCATACCATGAACGTTTATCTGCGATAGCAGTTTCTACTTGCTATAATGAAAGGATGTTTAATGGCTTGCTCTGGATTCAGAGACCGCATGTTTTATTGCGAAAACATTTTCTGGGCGCGTTATTTCGCATGTGTTTTTTCGTTGAGTTATCGGTTGAAAAATATTGGAAAGTCAGCGAAAATTATTCAAATTATTTTATTCTATAAGTAAAAGTTTAGTTTAATCTAAATTAAAAATGTGTTTTCTTTGAATTAACTTCACTACCACAAAATGGATTACCCTGTACAGGGTTCGGACTTAGGTTTCAAATTTTCTAAGTAATTACGGAAAAAAATTGAAGTAGATGAAAAATTTTCGAAGTAGTTTTGGGAAATTGAAAAAAAAAAAAAACAAATTTTTCGAAACAAAATTCAAAAGTATTTTCTTTCTTCGTTACCTTTTATTTAATTAAATAATGTTTATCCTCAAGTGGGCTTTAGGTCAATATTTTGTTTTGTTTTTTTTATTTTGTGACGTTTCGATTTCATAATAAGCATGTATGATTTATTTTCCTATATAGTGCACAATTTTAATGGTTTATGCTGTGCAATATTTCAATTATTATCAATTAAAATATTTCCATATTTTTTATATCCGTTGTAATGCCAAAAAGCCGGAAGGAATTAAATATGTCAATTTAAACCACCCTATACATACCTCAAGTATATAAATATTCATAAAAATTTCGTCATCTTAAAATTTAGGCTCCAGAGGCAAATTTGGTAAATCTCTTTGTAAAAAAAATCGTAACCCACAGAAAACTGACATGTACATATCTAGATCTACCTATTTGATATTTTAATAATAATAATTAAACATTCAATCTTCTAGTCAAGTATACTCTTGCATAAACCTTTTTCACCTCAAGGAAGTAAATTATCTCCTCGTCATCGTCACAATTCATACTGACCTGAAGTCTTAAAAAAAAACCACAAACAAAAAATATCGACCACTTCTTATTTGTTTAGTTTTATTCGCCTGTAAGGCAAAAACTATCTATCACAACCAAAGCACTTTCATAAGATTAAAATCATAAAGTATCTTGCGTTGCAATTATAACATCAACACCGCAGACAGAGAGACTAAGGCAGAGAGAGACAGATAGAGATAGAGATCAGATTGTGGCAGTAAATTTCCTTAACGCTTCATTGGCTGGACAAGGATTATCACAGTCTTACTAGGCTACCTCCATACATCCTACAATTTTCAAATTTGTATCTACAAACTGTTTTGAAAAAAAAAAAAAAAACTATAGTAAATATGTACAGTAACGATGATGTACAAATTATTATTTATTTATGCTTTGCGTGTTCTTCCGATTCCGTGTTAAGCGGCTAATGAAATTGAAAGTGGAAAATCACTAGTTCAAGCCTGGTCTTGGCTTGGACACTTAAAACGGCCAACAACGATGACACACAGTGGGACAAAATGAAAAATAGTGTTTTTTTTAAATAAACATAAAACGTTTGTGCGCAGGGCAGGCGTTAGTACCTAGGGCACTTTATTCAACAAATCTGTCCAACTGTTGGGGTATTCGGATGATATCGACATCATTGGCCGTTCCCAACCATTCTGTAATAGAGGCCTTCACTGCTGCGGAAGATGGGGCGAGACTTGTTGGTCCTGAAGTAAATGAGAACATTACCAAGTATAAGCTATCAACAAACTAGATTAGGGCAAAACGTCATCATTGATCATTGTTTATGTACGAGTACCTCGGAGTTAATATTAACTTTAGGGAAGATCCGACGAAGAATTATCTTAGGAAACCGCTGCTAGTTCAAAACTCCTAAATTGTAACGCGAAGTACGCGCTCTACAAAACTCTTACACTACCAGAGTCTTGCTTTACGGAGCTGAGTACTGGACTATAAGCAGAAATGGAGAGATGACACTGTGTTCTTTCGAAAGAAAAATTCTTCGACGGATTTTGTTCCTGTGTACGAGGAGGGTGAATGGAGATGAAAAAAAACACGTCGACTACATTGGCAACAATGGTCCAGCTAAGAAAGTCTTCGAATGACAATTCTCTGTTAAGGACCAAGCCATCGCGGATGCTTGGTCTAGATGACTGGAAGCAGTGTGCTCGGGATCGCAGAGGATGGAAAGCTGCAGTGTCTCAGACTGAGACCCTTTATTGATCGGGAGCTGGTTAAGTAAGTAACTTTCAAAACGTTTCTTACCAAAAAATTTATCGGTCAACGACACGTCCACCGATACGAACATAGTGACAATAAATAGTTCGTGAATTTCGTGTGCGCAAAATGCATAAAATTACTTTATTAGTTCTAATATGTTTAAAAGGGCTCTTTTGCCCCTTATAAACGCCCAGAAATACGCCCACTTTTAAGTTAATTTTACAATCTGCAAACAGGTGCATATAGACAATAAAAAAAAAACATAATACAAATCAATATAATAACAATCCATAAAAATGATTGCTGAATAATAAAAACAAAAGTATGTCCTATACAGGGTGTTTCAGCCTTATCATAAAAACATATTCCTGAAAGTATTTGAAAAATGGCTTTACTCAAAATTTCCTTAAAATTCAAATCTGTTCTCTCAAAACCCTTATACGAATGAATGTAATTAAATTATTATTTTTTTTAATTATTCCAAATCTGATTTACAATGTTCCCACTGTGCGAAGTTTAAATAGTTTGGATCCGATGGTCTGAGCCAGTATTTTTGCTTCTGACGAGTTTATATATTTGCATTGGACGCTTTGTTGTTGATGCAGCAGCTATATACATATAGTTTCCCTTTCGAAACCAAAAGCTTGTACACAAGTCGCAGCACTGAGTGTGCATTACCGGCTCCATTTAGACCTGGCTTTGTCATCCATCGAGCACGAGGCGAATGTATCTATTTCTTGACGTTTCGTGTGCTGCAGCAGTGGGGTGAAGAAGAGACTGTGCATTTTGTCAGAGTGGAACAATATAAGCCAAACCATCATCATTATCATCATCCAGAGGTTCAACGAGCCGTGATAATGCAATTGAATAAAGGTGTTTCAGTGTTTTTCAATTGGAGGATGATTTAGTTTGCAGTTTGTTTTTTGTTATAAATGCAATACGCGTTGGTAAATTATTTAATTGCAATAATAGCACTCATTGCAGTCGGTAAAGGGGGAAGAACTTGCGTAATATGCATTTTGCATTCCACGGAGTAATTGGAGTAGCGTGATGGACACAGAGACGAGACGAGACGAGACTTGTATTTGTTGTTTGCTTGATTTTCTTTACTTACTATATACATAGGTTTTTCTTTCCACAGAGTGTGAAATTATGTGAAACAAAAAGTTATTAAAAATATTTATTTGAAAACGAATTAATATGACATCATTTAGACTTGCGTGCAAAATTATGTCGTCTGAAGTTTAAAACTTGTCGATGTCATTATAAGTTGGCAACATTATCCACATTTAGCATGTTTGAATCTATCCTGTCCATAATGTTTGCTTAGTGTCTGGAGAAACCTGAAAAATCGGTACTTATGTAGATAGATATAGAAAGAAATGTTTTGTTAAACTTTTATTTTTTTTGGGTTTTTATTTGGTTGCTGCCATTTTCACGTAATGTCTTCAGTTTGTTTACAATTTATTCTGCATTTTTATAATTTTCAGCTAATTAGTTCTGCACGTAAAAGGAGTGTTAGGAGAATATTTGTGTCTCTTGAATTGACTTTTGAAGGACAACTAACAAAGCTTTTAACATGACTTGACTTTGTTGGTTTTGTCTTTATTTTAAATTCAAAATCTTTCAACCGAAAACAAAAATAGAGAATTGGGAGAGTTTTATTGTTCTGTAAATATTTGGCACGAATTTTTCGACAGTTTTTAAGGTGGCTTTGTTTAGTTTGTGTATTTTTTTTGTTTAAAAACAATTCTTAACAAACAATCAATTGTCATTGTAATACTAGGATAGGGTTAAGTAGAAAACATTGGAGAAAAAACTAAAATGGAGGGTTGGGAGAATGTATATTCTACGATTGACGTTATAGTCCAGTCAAAGCGTCATGAAAAAGGGCCTGACCTTGCGCGCAGAGGCATGGTCATTTTTTTTTTCATGGATCGATAGGTGCTTATGAGAAAAGCTTAAAACCAAATTTGCACCACATGACAACTTTTTTTACCAAAGTTATTGGTAAAAATGTGTTTTGTGTCATTTTTTGGTCATTTGCGAATATCTCGGCTCCACTATGTTGTACAAACAAAAATTAAACATGTATTTATTCCTTATAACATTATCTATTACGTTCTAAAAAAAAACCATTTGTTTAAACAAATGAAAAAAAAGTTATAGTAAGTTAAACAAATTTTTTGTTGTTTAAGAATCACTTTTTCGTGATTATTAGGAAAAAAGCTCATTTAATGATGAAATTTTTATTTTTTATTATTAAAGTTCTTGTAAATCCCTACAATCTAAAAAAAAAATCAACACTCTACGATGAACGAAAGCCGAGTAATAAATTATTGAACATGGGTAAGTCAGCGCACCCACGCATTTTATGATTTTATGTTTTAATTAATATCTCATCCCCAGTATGTCGCAAAGTTAAAATAAAAAACTGTATTGCTAATAACAATATTTTCTATCAACTTGCATTTAATTTAATATGTTTGAGCAAAAACATAAAAAGTTACCGTTGGTTTCAACGTTTTTTTCTTGTTTTTAATACCTTTTTTTCATAGTTATTGAGAAAAAAACTGTATTTCACGGTAAATACTTTTCAGTTTTGGATTTTTGTTTTATAGTCCTGCTAATTTTCTTCAAATTAAAAAAAAAAATTAGTCCATTACGACAAACGGGAGCCAAGATATTCATGATTTAAAAACTTAGGAAAGCTTACAATTTAGTATTTTAACCTTGTAGCTTGTAATTTTGGTGTCGCCAGCAACAAGATATATTGGTATACTTCAAACACCCTACACATACTTACACATATTTGTTGCTTCTTGTTGCTGGCGACACCAAAATTACAAGCTACATGGTTAAGATACTAAATTGTAAGCTTTCCTAAGTTTTTAAATCATGAATATCTTGGCTCCCGTTTGTCGTAATGGACTAAATTTTTTTTTAACTTGAAGAAAATTAGCAGGACTATAAAACAAAAATCCAAAACTGAAAACTATTTACCGTGAAATACAGTTTTTTTCTCAATAACTATGAAAAAAGGTATTAAAAAGAAGAAAAAAAAACGTTTAAACCAACGGTAACTTTTTATGTTTTTGCTCAAACATATTAAATTAAATGCAGGTTGATAGAAAATATTGTTATTAGCAATACAGTTTTTTATTTTAACTTTGCGACATACTGGGGATGAGATATTAATTAAAACATAAAATCATAAAATGCGTGGGTGCGCTGACTTACCCATGTTAAATAATTCATTACTCGGCTTTCGTTCACCGTAGAGTGTTGATTTTTTTTTTAAATTGTAGGGAATTACAAAAACTTTAACAATAAAAAATAAAAAAATCATCGTTAAATGAGCTTTTTTCTTAATAATCACGAAAAAGTGATTTTTAAACACCAAACAATTTGTTTAACTTACTATAACTTTTTTTTCATTTGTTTAAACAAATGGTTTTTTTTAGAACATAATAGATAATGTTATAAGGAATAAAAACATGTTTAATTTTTGTTTGTGCGAGATAGTGGAGCCGAGATATTCGCAAATGACCAAAAAATGACACAAAATACATTTTTACCAATAACTTTGGTAAAAAAAGTTGTCATGTGGTGCAAATTTGGTTTTAAGCTTTTCTCATAAGCACCTATCGATCCATGAAAAAAAAATAGACCATGCCTCTGCGCGCAAGGTCAAATGACGCTTTGACTGGACTATTAATTGGTATTATAATGTTAGTCATTGTTTCTGTAATCCTCGATATTTCATTGTTTTTATATCTGGGAGCAACCAAGAAAGATCGATTTTTTTGGAGATATGAGGCTTTTTTAATTGTATCATAGATTTTTTGAAAAGAGTTACAATATTTTTCACCTAAATTATAATAAAATTCTACTACTGATTTTCTTTTTATCTTCACTGAAAGAGACTAATTGCGCTAACGTCCCTACTTTCCAAGTAAATGAACACACTGATCAACTATAAGCTTAAGAAATATTTTGAAAAACGAAAGCTCTTGAATTTCCGGTAGTCGGGCTTCCGTAGCAATATGCCCATCGTGGATCTTATGATATATCCCATCGAAAATTGGAACCAATCCTTACATCATTTTGGAGAAACAAAGGTAATTGCACTTGATATTTCTAAAGTATTTGAAATATCGAAAATGAGTGCGTTTGGTTTGATATGTCTCTTATTTCTTGAATCAGCGTGGCCCGTCGCCGTGCGTCGTCTGGTTGATGTTTCTTTGTTCTCAGCTATATCGGCAGCCACAATCGTGATATTCTCGCCTGAAAGACCGTCCGGTGGCGGCCATGCCCTGTATGGTCTCCTGTGCTTCCAGTCTGTTCGAGTCGAGTCACTAATTACCGGAGTGTTTGCCCAGTTGGTCTGACACGATAAGGAAATCGACGTCAAAATTCACGCTGCGTTAACACCATCGATCGATTTTATTGCTCAAAAAAATGGACACAATTATTCCTCGCTATTGCGGAGTATAGCGCTCTATTGCTTGTCTGTTTTGTATATTGCAGCTGTCTAGTTCACAAATGTCAAAAATATGATTGATGTAAGACGCCATTTGCAAAAATTATATCATTTTCCGTTATAGGGTGGTAAAAAAATTGCATTAACATTTTTCTGGGCACATATTTTTTGTGTAGTATTTATGAAAAAATATCCTTTTCACAATTTTGTAGAACTCGTTCTTCTTGTTAAAAAATTTTATTTTCTGTTTTTCGATAAAATAAAAAAAGAATATTTTTCGCAAAAAAGGAATGTAACTTTAGTTTAAGAGAGCGATAACCATGTAAGTTTAAACTACCTTAACGAACTCAAAAAATGTCTTCCCCAATAAAATCTTAAAAAAATAAAAATAAACTGGATTAGATTTACATATAATTATTCTTAGGAATAAATTAATTTTTTTAATTCCAAATCGTAATTTAAAGTAAAAATTCTGTGGTTATTAAATAAGTGTGAATTTTTTTAAACAACATTAAGTCAAAAATTCTGCATATTTCTGTAAAGCTTTTAAATATTCTAAATTATTCGGTGCTATATAGTTCATTCATACCAAAAAGTTATGAAAAAAAATAAACAAACGATCATATTACATTGTATACAAATCGTTTATTTATATGAAAAACAAATATTTAGAACATTTTGGGAGTTCCAAATAATACCATGACCCCTAAAATTCATATTTATCGACTGTGAATGGCCTAATTTTGCCGCTATGCTATTTTTGAATGTAATCATATGATATTTATTCAAAATGCAAATCAATTGGTAAAGATTTTATAGATAAATAAACATTCACAGTGTGGTACCATTGTGATCGTAAAATACAAATACTAATGGATACACACGCCGCTGCTGAACTTTTATCAACAAAACTTCTATTTTTTTTTTTCAAATTTAATTCGAATTTAATTTACTATTTATATTCACATGCAAACTTTTTTTTTATTTAAATAGCCAAACAACAAAAGTTAAATTTATAGGAAAATTACCGAATGTGAAGGTAAGAAAAAGGTACACATTTCAAAAATGAAGCCCTAGTCAAATATGTACGGCATGAAAATATTTGTATGAATTATAATAGGTTCCTTTTATTTAACACCGCACCGCCCTTAGCATTCACACTATGAACGTTTAGATAACAATTTTCCACGTCATTTCTCAAGAAAATTATAGACTCGACCGTGACATGTTAACAAGGCGCTTTTGTTGTGAACACAATTTTAGCTTTTTTTTTATTTATATTTTGTTTTCAAGAACAACTCAATTTCAAACTATGTACATACATAGCTCTCGATTCTGATTTTTTCTATAAATTGATTTGCAGACAAAAGTGATACCGCCAAACCATGGCGAACACTACTATTGTGATCTCTTTTGATATCAATATGTGAATTGGTCTTTCGAATGCAATTCTAGGATTTAGATTTATTGGTTTGCTTTGTTGTTCTGTGATATGGGAGGGGCTTTCTACGTGAACACAATGAAATCTTTTCTCTACAAGGAGTTGGTAAAACAATGTGAATTAACAGCACTTAGGCAAAAAACTAAAGAAATATGTTACATAAGAATTGACAAGAAATATTTGTTATGAAATATGTAGTTCACAATTAACACCTTGCGTGTAACAAAGAAACATAATCCACTGATATTTTCATACATCACGGTAAGTTAATGGATTTTTATTGTTTGTGCACAAAACTTAATGCTTAAGAGATTATATTAATTCTGTTTGATTTATTTGATGACATAAATCAATACATCTGTCAACGTAAATTATTATTTTTTTTTTTTGGTTTCATTAAATATGCGAAGCCTTAAGTTGCAATGAAGATATAAGTTTTCGATGATGTCACTTTTTATTATTTAGAGATTGTATTGAATTTTAACTCATTAATTTTGACATATATGGATGAAGTAACTTTTACAGAGTGAAATGAGTTTTTTTGGTAAAAAAATCGTTATAAATAAAAATCTCCATGAATAATTTCTTGTAGACACACATACGTAGGCTATATGTAAGTATTGCAATTTATGTAAATTAAACATGTTTTGCTGCAATTTTCCCATTTAAACTTTTACATCATTTGACTTTAACGAAATATTGTTAAATAAGCTAGCGCTAGCTTTGCATTTCCCAATAAGACACTTTTATATTTTGAAGATTTCCAAAGTACGATTCGTAATAAATAAATTCGTAGTGATTAATATGTAATAGAAGATTAGATTGGACATTGGTTTTTATTTGTAATTACGAGTAGAAATGGCAAATAAAAATAGAGCTAAAATATTTCACATTAGTGAAGTTTGGTTAAAAAGAGAATCTCTATGCATGCACATTTGAGAGTTCGTTCAAAATTGGGTCCAATGGTAAACTGATGAGCACTTCTAGAAAGGCTTATATCATATTGAATTATTGTTATTTCTTATTAGGAAATGGTAAAGAAAAATAGAGCTAGAACATTTCACATTCGTAAAGTGCGAGTTCAACCAAATCTGGGTTCAAGGGTAAGCTGATAAGCACTTCCAAAAACGCGAATGTAAGATTTAATTGTTGTGGATTTTATTTACAATTAGGAAAGGGTAACGAAGAGTAGGTTTAGAACATTCCACATTCGTGAAGTGTGGTTAGAAAGAGTATCTCTATATCTACAATCTAGAGAGTTCGTCTAAAATTGGTTTAAATGGTTAACTATTGAGCACTTCTAGAAGCAGGGATATTAGATTGTATTGTTGTGGGGAGATATACAATTACATCTTTCTATTTCACTGGAATATTGTTTGTAAAGTAACGAGGGTTGGAAACAAAACGGATACTTGTGATACACCAGTGTTAATTTGTGAATTTCAGACTTTAAATAATAATATTCCACTTGAATTGAGGTTCATATTCATCGATTCCAAATAAATGAATTTTCGATAGAAGAACTTTCGAAATATTAGAAAATTAGGCAACAAAAATATTTGGACAAGGATGAACTTCGGGGAAAGTTTAATTTGTATGTCTTAAAGCATTTTCTTAAAAAGTACCCCAAAATCAATCAATAATTCAACAAGTCCAATAATAGTTTTAATTTCAATTGCATAGTACATTACCCCACTCACTGCAGCGGAGATGTGGAAAATATATCATCAATAAAAATATGACATAATTTTTTTCTCCAAACCTATTGCAAGGTTATAGTTTCCGAGAAATTTATTGAAAATAGAATTTGAACCTCTTTCAATCCATTTTAAAACTTTAGTTCCTTCCCTGATTAAAGGTAGAATGCTCAACTCCTAACAACTGAGTTTAGCTTTATCTAAAAGAAAAGATTTTGGAATGAAAGTAAAATTTTTCGTGAGACAACTTCAGAGCCACGGCCAAATTGGTTGAATTGCACGACAAACTGCTGCTCCTTCCACCGTATTCTCCAGATTTGGCCCCGTCTGACAGAACGATGCATGTTCCCTCTCTCAAGGTCAAATAAAGACTAACGGGATAGTTTGTTTGCATTTTTTATGAAAGCAATTGTTTTTATAGTAAGTATAGTGATTTATAGCTGTCAGATTTGACATCATTTGGCTAACGGAAAAAAATGAAAGCACTTTAAATGCAGTCATTAGAAATTTGATTGTTAAAGCGTTTGCACAAGTTTGAGTTTCATGTGTATTTTTCGGCTTTTCTTTCGTTTAATGTTATCAAAGTCCTACTGGAATATTGTTTATGACATAAATGTGATTAATTCAAGCAAAAATGGCAGATTTAAGTGAGGTTCAAGTAGCCCAGGCTATGTGTGTGATCGCAAATGGCTTTTTCGTACCATGAAGTGGCCTCAAGGCTAAATGTGTCAAAATCCGCTATTTTTCGAAATGTGAAAAGGTATAGAGAAACCGGTTCTCTGAAAAGGACAAGGCATGAAAAAGGTCACGACGCAAAGAGACGACAAATTTATTGTGACCTATGTCCTTAGAAACAGGTTCGCGACGTTAATTGAGGCTAGGAACAGACTTCTGGAAGTGCAAAATGTAAGAATTTCGTCCAAAACTGTAAGAAGACGACTCAAGGATTCTGGATTAAAACCGTGCAGGCCAGTAAAAGCTCCCCTTCTCACCAGGCGCCATAGAGTAGCGCGTGTTGCCGTCGCACGTAACCATATAAACTGGTCTGATGACGACTGGAAACGAGTGCTCTTCACTGATGAGTCCAGATTTTGCCTCAAGCCGGACGACAGGCGGGGCAAAGTGTACAGAAGATCAAATGAGCGGTATGCACAATGCAACATCATTTCTCGAGTTGCTTATGGTGGAGGTTCCATAATGGTTTGGGGTGGCATATGTTTGGGAACCCGCACGGAGTCACATGTGGTTGAGAATGGGTCTTTGACAGCAGAGCGGTATGTGAGGGATATTTTGCAAGAAGTTGTTGTGCCATTTGTACCAAATATTGGCGAAAATTTCATCTTAATGCAGTATAACGCTCGTTCCAACACTGCGAATAGAGTTTCGGGGAATCTTCGAGAGGCCCATCTGAACACCTTAGACTGGCCAGCCTGCTCTTCTGATTTGAATCCCATCGATCATGTCTGGGACATGCTTAGAAGACAATTAAAGGAGAAAAATCCGAGTCCATCAAACATAGAGGAGCTAAAAAGTGCTTTACTTGAAGCTTGGGAGCAAATACCCCAGCAAAACATTGATAATGTAATCAGAAGTATGCCAAGGAGACTTATTTCTGTCTTCAGAGCAAGAGGAGGGAATACTAGGTACTAACACATCCCCACTTTCAATAAACTTCAAAGGTATACTTTAATTTTTGTAAATCAAGATTTTTCACTTTTTTCATGCGTTCCTCTAATTTTGTCCGGCAGTGTAGTATAGACACCATAGTATACGAATGAACCACATGTCTTTCAGGGTATACTACGGTAATACCAGTCGAACAAAATAGTATGAGCGTGGTATCTATATTAGGGTTTTTTGCGTCTTCTCCTTAGTGAAAACAGCTCCATTTTTCTCAAGTGAATAATAGATTTACTAAAACTCAGTGTCATATTGATGTTTATTATGAGTTTTTAATATTTTCTAATTTGTAATTTCAAAATGGAAACGAATTTCATAAGCAGGAAGTTCTTGACAGTGACCAAATCGCCCAGCTTTTCAATATTTGGAGGTAAAATATCGACGGTTTATGCGGAAATTTTGTTATTATTTGAAGTGATTAAACTGAAAAGATCCATACAAATTTTAAATATGTATCTTCATTTGAAAGATTGAAAATTTGTGTTTGCCAGAATATGACTGGCTGTCAAACTATACTACGTTCTGTAGTGTGTCACGTAGAATGGTATTGAGAGTACTATGGTATTCATACCATGGTATCTATACTAGATGTGTGTCAGCGGCATAAGTACTTACCGGACCGCCCTGATTGTATTGAAAAATGCACAACTAGTTGTACTAGTTTTTAATTAAAATTCGACTTGTTGCTTTTTTAAACATTACTGCTTTTATTTAAATTAATTAATGATTCTTCAAAGAACGTCAGGGGAACAAACAAAAACAAACATTTGTCTTCATTTGTTCACTAAATTATACAGGACCTACCTCGTGAACAAGAGAAGTTTTTCTGATCAACTTTGAACTTTCACTGTGAACACACTCTTAGATCAACGACCAAACTGTCAATGTTAAAACAATCAATAAAAACAAGATTATCAATGGTGAAGTTCATGTATGAAGAATGTTGAAAAAAAAATAAAATTTATGAAAAGAATCTTTGACGGAAACTTTAAGGGCGTGAACGGTAATTGTAATCAATCACTCAAAGTTTAACAAACAAATGTTAGTCTAAATTTTCGCTGCTGATGCTGGATGTTCGCGTGCTTATATGGCAACGGGTTGGTCGAAGTCCCGAGAATATTTCTGCCGTTCAAGAATCCATCGCACACGAACCAAAGCTGATGATTCCAAGAGCACCACGTTTTCGAAAATTGTTCATCGCTAAGACCATACGAATTTTATCCGGAATCCTTATAAAATTAAGTTTACTCAAGAACTAAACCGCTTGATCATACTTGTATGAAGCGACGTACATTATGGATTTATGGATCAATTGAAAGGTTTTTTGCGACCTCTAGTTCAAATGCGTTCTAAATATACTTAAGTGACCCGTTCTACATAACCTGGTTTTAAATTTTTGATTACGAAAAATTAAAAAGATCGATTACTGCTGAAAAAATTGCAAAAATATTATTATCAGAAAAAACATTTTTTAAGACTCATTTTTCGACAACACTTCAGTTTTGATCAAAAATAATATTTTTGAAATAGTATGGAAGAATTAGTTTTAAGTAAATTTTTTGAGCGGACAACAGATTGGTTAATTTCTTAAATGTTCACATAGATTTAAATGTTTGTTGCTATATATGCTAGTTATAAGTTTAGTCAAAACAAAAAATCCAAATTTTAATCCAATTTACCACTACATAAAAGTAGTTTTCATGCTTGCGTCTGTGCATTATGGAGTTTATTTTTCAGTATTTCTGTATATTCGTAATATTTCTGGATATTCGTAATACAAAGATTTAAAGTCTAACTGTGTTGACCGATTTGTTTCCAGTTAAGGAAGACGATTTTGGATTATACTTCTAACCTACGATCTTCTAAATAAATGTAATGAAAATGTTTTTTTTTGGTTTGTTGCAGAAAACGGAATTAAAGTAAATGATGAAATTCTCTTATTTTTCGATTTTTCTGGTATGTTCTTGAATGATTCAACTAATTTAAAGCTAATTTTGTGCAAAAATATTTCAAAATATATTAGATTCTAAAGATATTTTTCTATAAAGAAAACTATCAAAGAAAAGATAGTGTGCGCTTACGTACTTACTGGTTTTTATTATAACCCTTAAAATACAAGAGCAAGTTCGTATGGCCTTGTATTGAATGTTTTTTAACAAAGAAACAAAAAAGATTTGAATTAAATGTTGAAAGAATTATTATAGAATAAAGAATTATAATTTGTTTAATATTATATTATAACTAAGGTACTAATTTTTAGAAAAAAGGTTTTTTACTTTTATTTAACGAAAACAAAAATTTAAATTAAAACAAAAATGATGACACAGCAGAAAAAAATCTTTTTGAAAAAAAAAAGGTTTCTACGTCAGCTCTTTTGTTTTAAATACCTTAAATTGTAGTTATCTTCAAATTAATTGTTTATTTATCTTGATTTCTTTGCAGATCCATAAACATAGTTCAAAATGACACAAATAACTGGATTGATTTTGACACTATGGTCAATATACTCAACATGCATTGCAATGCCAAATGTAAGTAGGCGTCCTTAATAGTTTTTCTATACTTAGTCTTTTATCTAGAACGTGTTTTAAGAAAATTAAAAGAATATATATGATTATATGTATGTTTATGTATATTAACATATGAAGAAAAATTAAATATATTCCATTAGTATTGACCATGACCAAAAAATAAAAATTATATATGTACTTAGAGACTGTTATAGATAAATATAATACTACATACCTTGCCTACATTAAACAATCATCTAACTTTAATTCACATGAATTTGAAATATATTTCTTTTGCTAGTTTTTTTTTATGTTTTCTTTGAAAAACTCTAGTTTCATTGGTCAGAAATTTAACCTCAGCGTGCGTTGTTTTGTCGTAGACCGATTCAATTCCAATTACAAAATTTTTACATCGTTTGCATATATTAGCATTATAATTATGACCAATCGATGCCACATACTTTTAAAGTCACAATAATAAACTTTACATACATATATGTATACAAAAATATACTTGTACGTGCAACGAGTTATTCTACAGGTGTATGGATTCTTCGTACAGCCCCTCCCGTTGGCATAACAAATAACAGCGATTTGCAGTTAATGTGCCTATATGTTGTGCGGTTTAGTGTGGGTTTTGAGTATTATGGCCAAGGTCGTCGGATGGAGTTCTTGCATTATGATACGCGTAGATTTTCAATATCATTTAGATTTTTATATTTATATTCGATGACGATGCACGTCACTGACGAAGGTGGTAATATAGTAGTTTTAGTTGGGTGCTATATCACAGTTGACCGGCTGAAATGGTGGATGGCGTGGCTTTAAGTTGTTTATTGAAAAGGGCCGGGCAGTAGTTATTCTTTTTACGTTAATATTGGGTTATTACATTTTTATCATTCGTAACAGCATGCACTTATGTAGATGTGAAAAGGTTTATCAACATTTAAGCTTGGACATGACAAAACCTGACAGATAAATTTGTCATAGGGCTTGAAAATAATATTTCGAAAATTTGGTTGTTTTTATTTATTTATAAAATAATGATTCATTGTAAAATAAAATAATTTGAAAAGCAACACCTTGTGGTAAACCGCTTCGTAATGATTGACAACACTCACCCAAATTGTGTGACGAGAGACCTACATTTTCTCCGAGTTCTCATTACTTAAAATAATTAATTTTCACAAGAAGAGACACTCTTGGATGATTTTTCACCTCCTTGCAAGAGGGAGTACCCCTGAAAAAAATGTACTAAGTTGGCAGTAGCTGAGAATCGAATTCAAACAAGCGAATAGCCATAGTTATCTTAATTAGATTTAAAGAACAGTTAGCGTTGGCACTACGAGCGCACCAAGATCCTGCCCAATGGATGTTTTAAGCGTTTTTATTCAACTTTTACCAATAGACTTACATATAAATTATTTGCAGTGTGTTAAGACTTACAAAATTTGATTATTGGCTTGGAAAACCTTACAGATCCAGAAATATTATAAACCTCATCCCAGCAGACATTTTTTCATCAAGTACTGACTAATGTACCCCAACTTTGGGCATCAGTTCGGATTTTAAAGTTATTCTCTCATCTAGAAAGGACTTGGAGGATAACATTGTGATGGGAGACTTCGACACAATCATCTTTACTGATGGCTCAAAGATGGATTCAGGTATCGCTTCGGGTATTTTTTCTAAATCTTTAAATGTCTTTAGGTCTTTTCTGCTACCTGATTTTGCCAGTTTTTTTCCAAGCTGAAGTACTGGCAATAAGGAAAGCATGCAAAATTCGATCCAAATCAAAACCGAAATAGGGCCTATTTCGCGGCTTTTTTATCTTCTAAGTTGGTCTTTTAATGCTGAGGTCAGCTTGGGTGCCTGAAAATTAACCCTAAATGTCACCTTTGTCTGGGTTAGGGTCACCCTGAAATAGAGGGAAATTGAATGGGATGCTTAGCTAGCAAAGAGTTAACATTGTCCTTTGTGTTATGAGGGGATAAATCTTCTCTATATTTCTCACAAAATACAACCGTAGGTGGAGTAGTTTAACATTTGCATTATACCTAGGAAGAAGTGGTTCATCTATAATAAGTCCGGAACAAACGGCCTAATGCGCAGACCCAGGCATGACTTAGCCAGTGTAGTTGCAACATGCATTGTGTACTGGTCAATAGGTGAACATGCAGCGAAGCTGGGCGTTCCTTACAATACTCATTTTCGTAGTTGTTGGGATCTGCAGGAAAAGTAAACAGTCATTCATTTCCTCTGAAAATGTCCTGCTCTGGTCAGAATCAGGGCCCAACTATTGCGAAAGTTATTCCTCGATGACTTCAACGAGCTATCTGAACTGAAGTTGATCTTTTATCTTCACACGACAACGTGGTTCTGAGACGAATCTCTGTAACTTCTGTAATGGGTAGTCCTCAATCTTAAGACAGCAAATTTGCGGCCTTCAAGTAGCGGAGAGCTCAGAAATACTTCATCATATAACATTAAATCCATAGGTGAAACCAGTCAATTTGGGTCACTGAGCAAGACAGCTCGTGGTCACCATTTCTACCTGCCTACTCATTAGGCCAATGCTAATCTTTTGCTCTGAAATATCTATTGAAGTGAACAACTGGATTTTCGGATTAAGAATTGGTTAAAAATCACAAATCAACTAAATTAAATGTTTGGTTTGGCATTTTTCGACAAAAGGTAAAATCTTAAATAATAATATAATTGTGTCCAAATGAACCAAAATTAATAACAACATTCGGAAGCCCCCTTAAATTTGCATAAATCTATAAGGTTCAAGTTCAATGTACTTGTAAGCCCCAATGAGAAGTAGAAACTCATTGCCAAATAAAATTGCTTCTTTAACAGTGGAATCTTCAAACTATTTCGTTAACAAAGTCTTTATACTTAAATTTGTTTTGTATTTTTAAATCTATAAATTATCTTACCAAATAATTTCCATAAATGACTAGGTATACCCCGTGGTTATTATAGAAGAACAACTGTCAATCATTACATCAAAATCAAATAAAAAAAAAATTAAACATGTGTGGTCATTGAAAACCGTTTTCAAGGTTGCCACTTAACTTACAGTAGCGGGCACCTTTTGTTTGTTTTCTTGTATTTTTGTTGTTATTGTTATTTTTTTTGTTGTTTGATAAATCACTTTGGTGTGTAAGTGGGGGGGGGGGGGGGGGGGGAAATCTACTATGTGTGCCATTAGGTACCAACTGAATGATTTTCCAATTGATTTCACTTCTTATTGGATTAAGGCCAATTTAGTCAAAATTGTGATAGTTAACCGGTCATTACTTCTTGATGGTAGGTCAAGCTTAACACACACAAACACAAGAGTAAAATGTATTATTTGTTTACTTGGCTAATAATACACAGTAAATAAATAAATGATTTTCTGTTTCATTTGATGATAAGATACAAGATATTTGTTGAATTACAAAGCTGGCAATGATACATTTTTGAAATCAGATTTACCTTCAACAATTTCAAGATTACTGATGAAACCAATTTATCGTTAAAAATAAGTGATTGTGTTTGTGTATCTAGGAAAATTTATCATGTTTGTTTTCCAAGATTTTTTCATTGAAAAAAAAAATCCATTAAACTCAGAAGGGAAACATATAAAATTTTCAATAGAAATATAATAATTGTTGAGAAAAACAAAAATTAAATTATCATAGAGTTTTGTTCGAAAAATGAAATTAGTCTAGCTTATGTTTCTATCTTAAATGAAAAGCTTTTCGAGATTGACAGATCAATAAAAAAAAAAGAAAGAATAATTTTAAAGGCGATTTTGAAAAAATTAAAAATATTAAAAACTGGTAATCTTATTTATTTCTACCAATTTAGGATCCATAAGATCCAAAAATTAGTTCAAATAATTATTTTCAAAAACTGTCCCACAGAATTTAAAAAAAAAATTTGAAAAATTATATTGGGTTAAAACTAGATATTGGTTGAAAAAAAAATTACAAAAAATTTTACAAAAAAATGGTATTTTTGGTAGCCCCCCTGTGTCTGTTTTATTTGTTTTTGATTTTATCAAAAACGGTACAGCCGATTTAAATAATTTTTTTTATGCCAAAGCTCCTCCAAAGTTTGAATATTATTACATATTCAAATTTTCAATTTTTTAGTTTTTGGATTTTAAAAACAAAATTCAAAAATTTTTTTTTGGAAACTCAATATTTCGAAAACCCCATGCTGGATTTTTTTCAAACTTGACAAATAAAAGTTTCTTAACATAATCTACAAGATTTGAGAAAAAAAATTTTGTTTTATCTAAAACTAACGGTACCTTCCATACAAATTTTAAAAAATGGTTTTCGAAAATCGATTAATCTTTACGATCTATAATTTAATAAAAAAAAAATTAAATCTAGGTATTACTGACTGTACCTACCATAGAACGATTTTTTCGAATTTTGAATTACTCATTATCGGCATAAAACGGATTTTAACGAAATTTTTTATAAAGGAGCTCCTAAAAAGTTTAAAAAACATTGCATTTAAAAACTTAAGAAAAAATATTTTTTAAATTTTTAGAAAAAAAAGTATTTTTTTTTTTGAAAAATTCGATATCTCAAGAACGGCTTAGTATTTTTTTTGGAAATTAGACTTTTATTTGTACAATAATAAAAACTTAAGATTGGCGTACCAAAATTTTTTCTTAAAAATGTTTAAAAAATTTTGTACATAAAAGCTTATTTTTTTAAGGAACCACTACAACGACTTATAATTTTTGTTCCTGCACAAATTCATATTTGCATATGTTTTTATTTCTTACTACTAAAAGAATTTAAAAAATTCATTTTATCTTTATGAACAGTTTTCTTTAATAACATCCGTTTTTAAAATTCCTAGTCTATTACATAGGAGCAAGTGCGTGCGACCCAGTCGTGCATTTTATTTTTACTTTGTCTACAATTAACTATTCTTAAGCTAAAATTCTCAAAATGAACAAGTGTTTTTTTCTATACAAATCGTATATTAAATCTAAACCTACGATGTGAAGCAGGTTTTAACATTAATATTAAAAGATCAATTTGTCACGACTTTTTTCCCTTAAAAGAGTATGAACGTATTTGAAATGAACTTTTATGTTTCGAAACACCCTATTTTTCGTAGTAAATTGTGGACGCCTGTAATAATTACTGTCAAATATGAACTGTCATTTGAATTAAAAAAAATATTTCCCGTATTTGATTGAAAAGCCATCAATTCATTGGTTATAAAAAGGGTATTTAATAGAAATATTTAACATTAGCCCATTTCCATCGGAATGGGAAATTCATATCTACCAAAATGGCAATCAAATATGTTAAAACCTAGTTAACACCCTGTATTAAAATTATCTCTTTAAGAGCTTTAAGCCATCATTGAGATCACATGATCTTAGTTTTTACATAAATACTTTAATGGCCTGTCAATTTAGCTACAATGTACCTTTCATTCGTTAACAGTTAACTTAAACCTACTCCAAATGTGACACTTTGCGCTAAGCACACAAGTCGAACCGACTTAAAAAAAAGCAAGAACCAATTTTAATTATTGACCTTGTTAGTTGAATTGACCAAATCAAATCGATTTTCATATTATTTGAAAAAAAAAAAAATAATATAAATACAAAAAATCCAATGCTAATACAAACTGCCAATTGGTAACTGAAACCAAATCAACAAAGTTGAAACTCGATTAAAAAAAAAAGTTCAAGGCAACAAAATAATACGACCGTTAACTAGTCTTAATGAGGTGCCACCTCTTACTCGAGTAACACACTTACCATAGAACTTAGTCGCAGACAGAATATCATAAAAAAAGTATCTATGCAAAAGATGTATCTACAATAATTTGAATTCGATACTTCTGCAGTATAATTGCAAAATCACATCCAGCACACTCGTGCGCCGCCGCCGACAGCTCACGGTGATCATCAGAGCAGGAAGCAAGGTTCTTAGCCACAGAATCACCTCCCGTCCGCCATATTAAATTTCGGAGATCTCAACGACCACAAACGACCTCGCCGACAGTCATCCGGTCCCGATTGGATTTTTATTTTTCTTCAACTTGAATCCACGTTAAGAGCAACAACAAGAATAGAAGTACTAACCCGAATGCATAATTAAATGAAATTCTTTTTTTTTTGTGTGATGTTGATCTTTAGATGGGATCAAATATTGTTTTCTGTGTGTTTGTATCTAACGGTATATTGTATAGTAATTGTTTGCCAAAAGTTATGTTATTCCGTAATTAGTTTTTTTTTTTTTTTTTTTTTTAATTTTGAATGCTAATCTTGGCTTATTGTCTTGTGGTCCAGATAAGACTCGGTGTGTAACGAGTTCTAGTCTAGAATGCGAATATTTTATTATTATGATTGCAAAATTACATTTTTATGCTTTTGACATAGAATTTTTTGCGGTAATTTGTGACGGTATGAGTTTTGAGGTCGGTTGAAAATATTTCGTCTTGGTTTTTTTTAGTTCGTTTTAATGTTTAAACGTTTTAGTATCTTATCCATGAGATACACATAGCTAAGATGAGGTTAAAGTTCATGGTTAATATTTATAACATGTTGGATGCATATAACTTTTGACCTTTAACGCCTCTACTAATGTTGACAGTAGTTAATGTTTTCATTTTATTTCATATAATTTCAAGTACAAATTTTACTGTTTCCACAAGTGAGCTATAAATGGCTAATCGTTGCCTAGCTAGTTTGTCAGTGCACTTGTCATAAAAAACTACACACTCAAAGCCAATGCCATTATGCGGTACACGGATGGTTGGAGAAGGCATTGGTGCTATAATTTTTGGGCCTAGAATCAAACTGTCCATACCAATGGGATAATCGACTAGCATCATCCTGAGAAAGTCATTGCCATAGCGGAATGTGCAGGTCGAAATCTCTAAAGGAATATCCGAAACCAAAACATTGCCATTATGTCATTATCATACGCCATCACCTTTAAGTTGGTGTTGGGAATGTATGTAGGCAGGCTTAACGAACTTGACAAGAACAATAATAGGCGTTTTTCTTTTTTAGTTCAGAACAGAACCTGAGTTGTCAAAAAATAAATTGTATTTTTTTTAGTTCAGAGTGTTCGTAGTTTCGAAAATTATGTTTCTTTTTTCGTTCTGAGCATGTTTTGAGCGTGTTCGGAGTGCGCTCTATGAGCTTAGAATAAAATAACTGAGCAGACAGAGTAAAATGCTTAACCCAAGCATTTGACAGATGGAAATTTAAAAAAAATGGCGACAGCTAAGTGTTCAGGTATATTTCAAGAAAATACTCAGAGCTTTCAGAGCCCGTTTGGTTCAGAAGATACTCGGAACATGCTCGATATGCTCAGACTCCGTTCGGAGCTCTATACTGAACTAAAAAAGAAAAACGCCTAATGTCTCACTTCATTGAGTACCTGGACATGTAAGTATTCAGGGAAATGAGGCAGATTCCTTAGAAAATAAAGTCGCAAGAACGCCTTTAATGGGGGCAGAGACAAAAGATAAAAAACTGGAAAGAACTTCCAAAACTGAGGAAGACCAAATTACATCTTCGGAACTAAGGCCAAGATCATTTCATGAACTGTTTCAACTTAACTTAACAAGCTACGAATAGTAACGGGACTCCAACACATTTAGCTCGTATGGAGCAGAATAGATCTGTAGGTCGTAGTGAAAACCCCCTCTCGATGTTCATTCATTCATTCTCAGTGCGCTCAAATTCACTTTATACCTCAAAATCCCAAAAACAAAGGCTAAGCTTGAGATTTATATTCAAGCATGAGAGTTAGGCCA
This sequence comes from Chrysotoxum bicinctum, assembly GCA_911387755.1. NCBI lineage: Eukaryota > Metazoa > Arthropoda > Insecta > Diptera > Syrphidae > Chrysotoxum > Chrysotoxum bicinctum. The sequence continues at coordinate 30,871,217 of OU426990.1, forward strand.
GGCGCACACATTCAATTTTTAGTTTCGCAACTGTTTAGTTGCCAAAATGAAACATATGGGCTTATATGGGATACCGCGCACTTAGAGCAACTCGATTCAAACAACTAAAAAGTTTGTGTTTTGACACAAACTAAACGATTGCCTTCGCAACAGTTGAGCTCTTTTCTATAAGAGCAATAGAGAAAAGAGTGTGAGCGTGAGTAAAGAGTTGCCAGTGCGCGGTTCTCTTTCAACTGGTGATTAAACTATTTGATTTCGATCACAATTGCCCGTGCGCGACTAGCCTTAGTCTGCATTTTGATGGATGGAAGTAGTCGTATAATGGCTTTTAAGTATTTGTGTGACTGGTCCATGGGTCACTTCTAAACACACTCTGAAGCCCAGTCACCGACCAAACAGCGTGGTCTATAGCCATGAACTTTGAGCTTCTTGATCAGTTGAATCTTGTTCGGGTGTAGGCACAAGACCCCACGTAGAATTTCCCAAGTTGAGGTCTGCGAAGGTCAGAGTTCTTTTGCACGACGGAGAAGCGACTGCCTCGGGTTCTCCTGGGCACTTAAACGATAGAGCGTTTGATGATCTCAGCCGATCTTGTGTTCTTTTCACGTAAAAATGATGGTTGATTAATTACCGAACCGAGCGCCCCGAATCTATGCACCAAACGTTGAAGAGTCGACTGTGAAGGGCCACCACGTCTTCCGTAAAATGGACGCAACTCGCGCAACCCTTATATTAACGAATTCTCGTTTTGATAATAAATAGTGCCATCATGATTTGACATCAGTAACTGAATAATAAATAAAAAATTTTAAGGATTTCACCCAAACAACATGGCCGGCACAGACTGCCAAAATTTACCGGGCCAATTAAATAACTTTTTACATAATACAATCTACTTACTCTTTTATGGATCATAGCTTTTAATCGGAGGCAAAACAATTGTTTAGGAAATTCTTCAGCAATATCTTCAGCTTTGGCAAGAACAACTTTTGTTTGATTCAATGAGCGGCTAATGATCGATATTTCTATTAGTTCCTTAAGCTACATTTGGAATGTTCTGATTACACCCATGCATCATCCAATCTTGGAAACGTATAAACAAGATATCAAGACATTCGTCAAAAAAAAAACTCCGAGTTGATTCCTTATCCGAGTTTTTTCTATCCTCAGATAATACTTCGAAATATTTTCTTGATAGCGTGTCACAACAAACATCATTTATTTCTTAATCAAAACTCAAGTGTGGACGTTTCTTGAACTTTCTTGTAGTTTTTTTTTTTTCAATTTATTTAGTTCGTTGTGGCCTCAATTATACATTGAGTCCTTAATTGTTGGTTTTGTTTTGTTTTCCATTTTCATGTACGTTCTCTAAATACTATAGAACCTCTGAAGGGTACGAAGCCCTGGATAATTATCTTACCAACCGATCTGTAGTAACGCCATTGCCTATCTATTAGGAGGAATTCAATCGAAATGGAAAGATAATTTAAAGGTATTAAAGATGCGGAATCCACCATTGAAAATTCTTCAACTTGATGGGTGATCACAATCGACTCTTAAACTAAAGCTTAGCAGAATTTGCCTCTCACCCTAATGTTGATATTCTAACTGATGATTACTTGATGATTAAAATGCTTTTTATTAAAAATACATATAAGAGTGATGGCCGTCAAATACCAATGAACAAATTATTGAAAAATGTGTGGAAATCTAAGATCCGAAAATGAAACATTTATCTCTACAGATTAAAACATATTACCTACCTAACACTCATGTAAGTCTATTCTTCCCTGCTAGTTTGAACCAAGACTGTACTGCTGATATTTAAATTTTTTTTTTCCGTTTCTACCAAAAACCTATGTACTGAAAATTCTTCAAACAAAGCTAAACTTCCAAACGACTTCAGCATTCAATTCATCATGTTTCAAGCATTTTTTCAATATTCCTGTGCAGCTTATACTGCCATAACAATTTCTTATTAGCAAGAACATATTAATTAGATTTGACTTGATAGCAACTGAAGCTGGAGCAAAGTGCCAACAAATCGCTAAGCCACGACATTCATTTGATCTTACAAAAAAATCTGCACCAAACACAGAAAACTACTAGAGCAATAATTCTTCCACTAAGTAAATATACTGGTAGGTTTACAGCGAAAGAATCGATCTTAAGTCATCTGAAAAATGTCAGAAGCACCCATAAATCTTTCCACCAACTATTCTATATGTTTATACTTATGTTCTAGTATCAGTAGCGCGAACATAAGATCTCTGAAAACGCATTAAATATTTATCAGTTAATCGAAGAGGTGAGATACAGCAAGTCGCAGTCGTATTAATTAAATAATCAGAGTAAAAGAGACAGAAAGAGCAAGGTAAACAGCATTTGCAGAAAGCAGCAGCCTAATCGCGGGTTAAAGTTGATAATCGAGTTATAGAGTCTAAAGTTAACACTGCCAATAAAGTTGATTTGCTGCCATCTTGGGTACTTGGGGCCAATACGATGGAATGACCAAGTCATTGTGTCGTGGAAGCCTAAACCATGGGAGGACTTTTATTATTGCATTTTCTGCTTGGTAATTGTGTTTTTTTTTCAAAACAAACGTTATACATACTTTCATTTGGCGACGTAAGAGTATGGCATCTGGTATCTCCAGTGGTTAGCCAGTGGTTACCATGAATTCCATTGGCCTGAAGTATAAAGTTGAGCTCCCTGTACCGGTATCTAACGAAATCGCAACTGAAAATCTCTTAATGGCGGGAAAATTGTCGTCGCTATAGTTTTTCTGTTGTAGTAACTTTTATGATCTTGTTTGGGTTTTGCTTGTTTTTAGTTTGACAAAAAAAAACCTAGCTCAGAGGCGCTTGAGGGATAGATTTTATTTCGTCATTAGAGCGACCAAAAATCGTAATGAAATAATCAATTGGATCGATAAGTTCGGTGAATGCACTCGTTTATCAGTTTTTGTTGTCGTTAAGGATCAAAATGGAGCAATGTTTAGCTGGAAGGTGTAGTTAAATTGCAATGTTTTTTTTTTTCGAAACTTTATTAAAGTATAGGGGCTTTAGTGGAAATTGATTGAATGAAAATGGGACTTGTAATTAGGTATTGTTAAAGTTTTGTTTCATCTATCAGTATACCGACTTAACATTTTTAATGAATTACGTGATCATAACCATATTAAAATCGAATTAAATGCAATTCAATTACATTGTATATTTAAAAATAATATCAAAATTAAATTTTTGGAAAGGCTCACGTTAAAGAGGAAAAAATTATATTTGTGCAAAATAATGTCAATTTTAAAGCAGTTTACCAACTATTTTCATAGTTTTAATAACGTTTTAAAATATTCGGTTGAAGCTATTTTGAAATAAACTGCAGACGAACATACCTAAAACTGTGACAGTTCAAGCACAAAATTAAGTAAACAAACAAACTTCTCTTTAATATTTTGAAATATCAAAGTGTTAATGCAAAAACGAAAAAATAGGTCTATATTTATAGGCCTGTTTAAAATTTGAAAAATCATTATATTAACTTAGTCAGTCTTATTTTGACATTCGATTTCATTAGAAAGTATGTCGAATTCGAATAAATTGTATTTTGAGATTCGAACGATTCGAAAGTTCACTTTATCAATGGAAAGTTCATTTATCTTTCGAAAACTAAGCAAATTTTCACTTTCGAATCGTTCGAAAGAAATGTCATTTTATCCTCGTTCAATTTTTTCTGGCGAATAGATTTATAAAACATGTAAGTTTAGTATAATGTTAGTAGTAATGGATGCATAAAATGGATTTGATGCATCCATTATCCTTCTCCTATATAACTGCTCCTCACCCTCTTTTCATACAATTTATCAATATTTTCATAAAACAATTTACAAATGGTAACTCAAAATTCAAGTATGACCATATTTGTGTAAATTAAAATAGGCTTTGAAGTTGCCTTCTTTTTTTGTTTATCAATTTGGAAAACAAAAAAAGTTTACATGAAAATTAAAACATAAATCAAGTATTTTATTATACAGAGAAGTTGTACCGTTATTTTACTGCTTTTTGATATCAACAAACTAACCATACTGTTTTCTAAATGCTCCCAATTTTTAAAATGTCAGTTTCATTGATATTTTTTAAATTTAAACTTTACCGGGCCGTTAGCATTAGTTTATTTTTTTTAAATGATAAAGTATTATTTTAATATTTTTAGACCATATTTTTTTTTAAATAAAAATCATCAAAAAAAAAACAGTTTGGTCATACTAAATCAGTTAGAAATGTCAGTAAATTTCAAACTGCTGCTTTTGGAAATGAATTTCATTGAGGTTCATTTTATTCAATCATTCGATAATGAACATTTTTCGCTCGAATGTCAAAATATGCAAAGTTCATTCGAATGAAAATATCTATTCTATCGAATTAGCTATTCGTTCGAATCTCAAAATAAGCTAGAGTTTGTTGGTAAAACATGAAACGTAAAATGAGCCAAATTTTAAGAAGTGGTCTTGGTATTTCCATTTTCCAGAATTGTTGATCGCTTTTGAAATTGATGATAACGCTTCTCGTCCCCGTTTCGTATTTCTGCACCAGTATAGCGCACAGTATGTGTACTATAGTTGATCGATGTTGGATGATGATTTCCATCGTCACCCGTGAAACACAAGATTTTGCTCAATCCGCTCCCAGACAGCGTTATTTGGAACCCAAATCTGCACTTCGATGTTCAGTTTACCACTTCTCTTCTCTTTATTTTTGTTCCAAATTCCAGCTTTTGTTCGATTTTTAACTACGTCTCGTCCGCTCGTGAACACTGCTATTGGGGGCCTAGATTTGTACAATGATGGTTGGGTATATTGAGTATATGGCTCGGCATATCGATGATATCTAATGATGGTTCGACCACAGATGCAGTAGGCGTTTGGATGAAATTAAAGATCTGATTCCACATTACTATTTGAGACCGAGAACATTTTTTATATTTTTTTACAAAAATTGGATTGGTCATGATGTCATGGTTGATTCTGAAAATTTTGTAATTGTTTTTGTACGTATCAATACTATATCGTTTGGTTATTATAAGACTTTTCCTAATATGTTTTTAAAATCGGTCTTCAGTTTTAGTCCAGAACTGCTAAATATTTAAATTGAATGGTTCTAATCGAATATTCACAAAAACGTCATCTATGTGAAGAAAGTTTGAATGTACAAGAGAAGAGGGCAGAAAAAATTATCAATCATTCAAATCGTAAGAGCCATTTTGCAAGAAACTAATGTAAGAAATGTATACTACCATAGTGGTCGGATTTACCAAAAACTATTTCCTAAACACAAGATTTAAAAATGCTATTTTCTCTGGATTTTTTTATTTGTTTTTCCATCTAGAAAGAACTAAGAGGATAACATTGCGATGAGAGATTCCGACACAACCATCTTAGCTGATAGCTCAAAGATGGAGTGTGCCGTGCGTCGCGTCGGTTCGGGAATTTCCTCTGAGTGCTTAAATGTGTCTAGCTCTTTTCAGCTACCTGATTTTGCCAGTGTCTTTCAAGCTAAAGTACTGGCAATATGCGAAGCATGCAAAATACATAATATAAATCCACTTTAAACCCGGAATACGGCTAATTTTACAGACAGTTAGACGGCTGTTGAAAAAATTGATGTGGCTTTTCCATTTTTTTGAATTGGTCCAGCAATGCCGGGATGAGCTTGCGAGCCTTGACATTAACCAAAAGGTCACTGTTGTCTGGGTTCCGTGTTACAATGGAATAGAGGGCTGAGAAGCTATCCAGGCAAGGACCAGCCCACTCATAGCTCACTTTCGGAAAGAGTTAACATGCCTCATGTTGTTATGATGGTAAAAATCCTCTTAATTCTTATCACAGAATCCAAGCGTACGTGGAGCAATTTAATCAACTGCATTATATCTAAAGAGATGTGGCCCACTTATGATGAGACCCGAAGAAATGACCTAATATGCAGACCCAGGTCAGACAAAGTCAAGGTAGTTCCAACATGCACTGGGCACTGGCAAATAAGGAAACACGCACCGAAGCTAGATATTCGTAATATTACTCATTATCATAGTTGTATGTTGGGATCAGAAGGAAAAGGACACAGTCATTCATTTCCTCTATAAATGTTCTGCTCTGGCCAGAATGAGAGGCTAACTATTCGGAAAGTTATTTCTCGACGACCTTAACGAACTATCTGAACTGAAGATCAAAGACTTGATCTCTTATCTTAACGCGACGAAATGGATAGATACTTCTCGATCTCAAGACAGTAAGCTATAGTGACCTTCAGGTAGAGTAGAGCTCTCCAGTGCTATTTAGGTCTCTGGGCCAAGAGAAGGCCACCATTTCTACCTACCTACCCACATGGATTTTTTATTGGCAAAGATAGTGTCTGTTTTTTTTTCTTCAAATCAAACCTTTTGTAAAAATTTTATCCTAAATAATCTAAAATACTGCTAAGCGTTCCAATTAAAAAAAATTCATTACGTTCCTCAGTGCGGTTTTTGTTTGAATTTAAAAAAAAATATATTTTAAATAGCTTTTAATTCTGGACTAAGACCTAAAAATTTAGATAACTAAAACTTTTTAAGTCCGAAAACACACTTATCTCATGTGTTGTTTTGGACTGTGTAAACTGATCAAAAGTGATTTTTCGAGAAAAGTCATTTTTTGGAAATTTATTTATTTATTTCCCTTCTACTTCTTTCCACAACAAGCACGCATGAATGATTGAGACCTGCAAGCCAATAAGTCCTGGTTCTCCACGAACTGTCGAGCTACCAAATTTATTTGTCAGTTTCTGTTTAAATCCATAGATAACTTCGAATAATTTGCCCTAAGCTTTCAGAACTTCCCTTTTTCTCGAATTTTCACATAAAATACAAAAAATGGAATATATTTATGTCTCCCACTTTCTGCTCCAAACTCTGCACACAATCCGCAAAGCATTTAGTAAGTTTCTTTTTTTTTCAAATAATCTCTATTATGCAGCATCTACACTGTGTTTTTTTTTTATTCAACATTGCTGATCAACAATTTTGAATAAGTGGAAACGTGGTGATCAACAGCACCAATCAACTTTTGTTGATCCGATTAACCCAACCCGATTCATTTGGGTAGAAATAACTGAACAATAATTTTCTAGTCTGGATGTGTTCATAAATATATGTACACTGTACAGCTGTCAGATTTGTTTTGTTGGCGGTCGTATTTTTTGTTCGAGATCAGGTCAGATGAGCAGATATTTATCTTAAATGTTGAGGAACCGTTTATTCTTGTGGGATCAAATGAAAGAAGAATGCAAGCAAATTAAAGGTACGACTTGAACTTGAACTCTAGACGTCAAACATTGGCCCGTTCACACTTACAAGACTATGGGACAGGTAAAAATGATGACCATTTGTACATAGATCGACAAAATTAATTAACAATATTGATCGACATATCTAGTGTGGATGCAGCTTTACAACTAAAATGTATAGCAAATATAAGGTGTAACTCCAATAGCCCAATTATTGAGGTATGCAGGCACCCTTAAATATCCTCTAAGAGAAGGTTATACTTTAATATAACGCTCTAACTTAGTGTGTAGTTCCATTCGAGAAAAATATAGTGAAGATACAAAATTTCAAATTATTTCCAAAATGCATATCGATTTCCGCTTCACATGAAACATTTAACTTTACTCATGTTCTCTATTTCATATTTAATTTCAGGTTCACAAACAAATGTCACCTGAACAACTACAGTCAATCTTCCACGTAGAGGATATAGACTCAGTGCCAAACTATGAGCTCGTACAGCTTGAACATCTCGGAACAGAACACAATGGCGAATTATTACGCAGGCGAAGGAGCGTTGACAATAATATGTTTGGTGCCACAAATGCGAAAGAAACTCACCACGTGAAAAAGGACCTAAGTAAAAGTCCATACTACAGTGAATTAAAACTTCAAGCCCAATCGGGCGGCGGCGGGGGCAATGCGAATAGCATTAGTGATCAAAGTTATAGTGAGAAATTAAAAAACCTAGATTTAAGTGGAATTAAGGAGCACAATGTGTCCCTGAGTGCATTCGGTGAAGTGTTAAATCTAACGTTGCGGCCAACCGATGGTCTCTTCAAAAAAGGTCCCGACTCGCTGCGTATGTTTACGATACGAAGCGAACCAAATGCCACACATGGTCTTGCCCTGGAGGAGGTTATGAATGAGGTAAGTGGTGTTGAGTGTTGAGTGTTGAATGTTTTTATTTTTTATTTCTCACATACATATGTCTGGAGTGTGGTTTTGAATTATTCCATTTTGCATAATTTTGTTAACAACATGATCCAGCCAACATCCCACACCTGGGATTTTGAGTGCTAAGTGAATTTTTTGTTGTTTCTTATTTGGCGTTTTATTGACAAGTTTTGTGATTACTCGCACAACACTGCTAAAGCAATTGAATTCCTAATTTATTGCAATTTTATTGTGCATAAATTTTTGAAGAAAAGATACAAAACCGATTTTGGAGAATTTCAAATAGAAGTGAAGTGAAGTATGCGTGGTGGCAGTATAAGTACATTGTGTGCATAGTAATTTAGTTAGAAGACCATTTGATTCTATTTAACCTGAATGAGTTATTTATAATGGAATATGTCTGAGCAATTTGATGGACATTGCGCAATAATTTGGAAATCATGAAGTGGATTTAAAGTTCTCTTTTTTTTTTTTTTAATTTTAAGTGGTAGAATGTTTAGGGTGTGTTTTAATATGAAGTTTTGTTTAGCAAGATGCAGTGTTTTGTCGGGTAGCTCTTACAAGCTAAGCATAGAAGGTAATCAAAAAGCTATAAACTTGTGAAACTTCAATATTATTGCGGGCTTTAGGTTTTTACAAAAAGCAAAGCTGATTTTATGGGAATAGACACAAAATAAAAGTATAAATGTGGAATTTGTGTGCTTGTTCAAAGACTATTTTTCTAAAAGACCATTATCGATTTTATTGGTTAAAGTTCTGTAAAAACATATGTATGTATATAAATCAAAATAAATCAAAGCAATCACAGTTGTACATAAAACTATCTAGTGAAAATTGTGCAATTGAGCCTCACGCCTGGACGCTATCTATTCTGTATGCCTCCGACTTGAATATAAGTATCTACCTTAGAAATATACATATCTGTGGTATTTGGTAGAAACGTGATAAGTCCATAAAATAATTTGCGTTTTTACATCCACTTTATATGGAGCTAGAGCCCAAACGGTTTGACTGATTTTCTTCAAATTTGGAATATTTATGAGAATATTCTTTAAAAAATTATGTTCTAAATTTTAAGAAACTCGGGTTACCCGTTAAAGAGAAGGTAATAAGGCAAATTATTTTACGGAGTTATCATGTTTCTACCAAACACCACAGATATATAATGTTAAGATAAAATCATATGGTATAGGAAGGCCTATTTGCTCCTATTAATGAGGAACAAAATCAGTAAAAAACAATGGCAACACTAACAATATTCTGCTTTAATGTAAAAGTTTGATTTCATGAGATTTGATGCTTTTATCAATTTTTAGTCAATCGCCAAAAGAGAAATATTTTGATCAAATTAAAAATTTCAAAACCATCAAATTCCAAGCCATAAGAAACCCAAATGACATTTGCCTTTCCTCCATCGTTATCGCCTTTTTATAAGAAAAAAAAATCGGTTTATAACAAGAGAAAAATATAAAATGTCCAAAAATAACTTTCTAACTGTTGTAAGTGTTGCCCTTGTTAATTGCGACTTATAGGTACTATAATGCAAGTTATGCATTCGTAAAAAAAATCGAACTCGAGATTTTAATCAAAGTTGACATTACGATGATAGCGAAAACTAAAAAAGTGGGTCTCTCAATTCTGTCTATCTGTCTGTCTGTCGGTTCGATAACAGCCTAAACGGCTGGGCCGATTTTCTTTAAACTTGGTAGATATCATTTTTAAATTTTTCCCCCCACACGTTTTTTTTCTTTTTTTTTTATGACCAATAACATCGGTACCTGCCACACGAATTTTTTTTCGAAATTTAATAAAATTTTTTTTTCTCAAAAACTGTTCGACAGATTTAAAAAATAAAAACACAAAAAAATTTCATTTAGTTAAAGCTAGGTAATGGTTGAAAAAATTTTTCCGACAAATGGTTATTGAGGGTACCCCCTATGGAACCATTTTTTTTTTGTTTTTGATTTTCTCAAAAACGGTACATCCGATTTTCATAAACTTAAATAGAATTGTGTATTCAAATTTTCAAATTTTTTTTTTTTGGATTTTTGAAAAAAACTTCAAATTTTTTTTTTTCAAAACTCAATATTTCAAGAGCCCCATGCTAGATTTTTTTTAAACTTGATAAATAAAAGTTTCTTAATATAATCTACAAGATGTGAAAAAAAAATTTATTTCACCTAAAAATAAAGGTACCCACCATACAAATGTTAAAAAATTAAAAAAAAAATGGTTTTCAAAATCGTATTTTTCTCGAAAACGGCGGCGGCGCCTAGAATTTTGATAAAATTTTTTTTCTTTCAATTAATTTTTATGATCTTTAATTTAATAAAAAAAAATTAAAATTAAGATATTATAACTTGTACCTACCATAGAACGGATCTTAATGAAATGTTTTATAGAGGAGCTTCTAAAAAGTCTAAAACAAATTGCCTATCAAAAGTTTAAAATAAATATTTTTTGAATTTAAAAAAAAATATCTATTTTTTCTTTTTTTTTGAAAATTCGATATTTTTTTTGTAAATTTAATTTTTATTCGAACAATAATAAAAACTTTAAATTGGCGTACCAAAATTTTTTCTTAAAAATCTTTTAAAAATTTAGTATATAAAAGCTTTTTTTAATAAACCACTAAAACGACCTATAATTTTTCTCTAATAACATTCGTTTTTAAAATTCCTAGTCTATTACATAGGAGCAAGTTCATGCGACCCAGTCGTGCACTTTATTTTTTTTAATAATTTGGTTTTTAGACCACTTAAATGTGGAGAAATAACCAATACGGCCCCGCTTTTAGTAAAAGCGTAGAGCACAAATCGGCTTAGGTTAAGCTTCGTCTACCAAACACTAAGCTCAAGTGATTTCTAGAAAAACTCCAACCCTATATATTTTGTGCTTCCCACTGTGTTGTTTTTTTACGATCGTAGTTTTTACTATCGTAGTTTGGTAGAACTATTCAATATACAGCGCGGTAGATATACATAAATAGAAATTTAAACAGTGTTTGGTGCCGTAACTCAATGTTCGATGGGGTTTGAGAGGCTCGGTATGTAAATAAAAAGTAAAACACTTATTCAATGTTGCTCTTTTTGTTCTATATGTGAACTGAGAACTGATAAAACTTCTTTTTTTTTTTTTTTTTAATGTCCAACTCCTTCCGACGCCGTTTCTATTTCGCAAAATAACTCTCTCACCGCTGAACTTCGAATGATGAATATCGTTACTCGCCTTTCCATTATATCTTTTTCCTATCTTAAAAATTTATGCCGCACCTCTTTTCTCTGCATTCTCTTTTTTTTCTTACTTCTAATCTATATCGCCCAATCACAAACATAACTACAACCCCTATTGTATTTCCTATGTTTCTGTCAACATTCAAAATACTTTTTGCGCCAGTTTTTACTCGCGATCCACCCTTTTCTTTAATGTCTATTCTTTCTTCCACATTTCCTTCCTCTTTTAATCAGGACCTGCCTCTTTTGTTTATTTGTTTCTCGATCCTACCATCATCCTTATACCTCTCATCAGTGTTTGTATTTCGATATATGTAAGCAACTGGTCCCTAACTGTAAATCTACTATCCTTTAATTGCTTTTTAATTACATGCAGCTGCCCTATACAAATGTCCTACGCAGCTACCTGATTCTTTCTTTTTAATAAAGAACCCTTTTTCTATATGGCACCCAGCTGCCTTCTTTTTATATTTATTATTTGTAAGGGATCGTCTGACTGTCGCCTATCTTTTTTTTATATGAACTTTTGTGTGAATACCCATAGATATTTTGGAAAGGTTTTGACGATTTCACCTGTCGGAAGGAGAAGAACTTATTGAGCAGGTATCTTGTTCTTAATTCTGTCGCCGCTGCCTCTATAACTACGATCGGTTTTTATCTTCGTTACAGTTCGGCCAACCTACCTTATCACTGTCCGCAGTGATAGATGCATACTTCCAGCACAAGCTATTTCGGTAGCTCTTGAGATAACAAGTACAGCCCTTTGTTATCAGTTGAGCCTTTACTGACAAATACAACTTTAGTTAACAGCATGAGCTCTTACAAGCAGCTCCTAAACACGACAAGTACAGCTTTTGTCAACAGCGTGAGCTCTAACAAGCAGCTCCTAAACACGACAAGTACAGCTTTTGTCAACAGCGTGAGCTCTAACAAGCAGCTCCTAGACACGACAAGTACAGCTTTTGTCAACAGCGTGAGCTCTAACAAGCAGCTCCTAAACACGACAAGTACAGCTTTTGTCAACAGCGTGAGCTCTAACAAGCAGCTCCTAAACACGACAAGTACAGCTTTTGTCAACAGCGTGAGCTCTAACAAGCAGCTCCTAGACACGACAAGTACAGCTTTTGTCAACAGCGTGAGCTCTAACAAGCAGCCCCTATAATAACAACAACAAAATATCCTGACACATATTTCTTTTAATATTATTCTCTTTTATCATTCTTAATTTATGGCAAAAATACATGTATTTCTTCCTCAATCTTATTAACATGCATACTTCAGTAATTTACTCGTCGTCTTGCTTCTCTTCGTCTGACTCTAACCCATCGTCAAAATTCAACTCGCTCAACTTGCACCAAGGCTTCATCCGGTCTGCTGCGTGTACTGCTTCATATGGTTTCTGTGAGATTTGTGTATTCATTGTATCCGCCACAACGTATCTGTCATTTTCCAGGACGGCTTTGACTTGATATGGTCCTCGATATCTATTGTTTGCCTTTCTAGGTTGTCCTGTAGCCGCAGGCTGTTGTTTCAAAAGTACCAGATCATCAACTTGATATTTGACAGGTGCCTTGTGGTTCGAATTGAATTTTTCAGCCTGTTCTTTCTGAATTTCAGCCATTTTTGATCGCACCTTTTCCCTTAGTTCCGACAAAGGAATACTTTCTTCGTCTTCTTTTAATGGTGTTTCGTTATCTTGGTGCAATGCCAAAATCAATTTGTTTTTTAAAATACTCCTCGGTGTATAACCCATCAAAAGTTCTTGCGGAGTTTCGCCTGTAGTAGAATGCTTAAGGCTATTTAAACCCCATTGAATAGCGACAATATTCTTATCCCAGTCCGACCCATCCACTTCTTTTGTCATAGCAGCAATTGCTGGTGTAATCGTCCTGAAGTAGCGTTCTATTTGTCCATTTCCTCTAGGTGTTTGGACTGCATTTGCAATGTGTGTAATAGCGTTATCTTCTGCGTATTTTTGGAATTCTTTGGAAGTGAACGCCGAACCCCTATCAGATATCAAACGGGTAGGCATTCCAAAATATTGAGTCACTTCATTTAATGTTCTGATCACAATTCGAGTGGTAGTATTCTTGACAGCTTTAAGAATTACGAACTTTGTGAATGCACAAACGATTCCAATAATGTATATATTACCGCTCTTACTCTTCGGAAAAGGTCCAAGGTGGTCAATATGCACTGTGTAAAACGGAATGGGTTTTCTGTCGAAAACATGTAGTTGGTAGTTGGTCTCATCCTTGCCTCTTTTTGTATATAAACAATCCACGCAATTTGCGAGATATTTCCTTACAACATGTCGCATACTAGGAAACCAAAAGTGCTTTTTGAGATAATCCAGTGTCCTTTCCAACCCACTATGTCCCAGATCATCATGTGCCAGTTTTATTACACGCCACTTCACACCATGTGGCACCACGAACCGTTCGCCTTCATCAGTAACTTTGAAGATTCTTCCGTATCTAAGAATATAATTGTTTAACTTGTCGGGCTTGTGATTTGTTTTCTTAGTTCCTGAGGTCCCATTTAGTGATTGACGAATTTCCACAAGCCAAGGATCTTGCTGTTGTAATGTGGCAAGCCAGTCCTGACAGTCAATTCCCACACTTAGAATTTTATCTGCAACTGTTGACACTTCTTTTTCTGGTTCATGAGGTGATCGACTCAAAGCATCAACGTGTGCCATTTGTTTACTACTACGATATTGCAGCTCGTAATCGAACTCCGAAATTTTGAGCCACCATCTTGCTATTCGTGGAATTATATCCCTTTTATTTTGAGTGAGTCGCAGTGAATCGCAATCGGTAAAAATTTTAAAATGCTTGTGTAGTAAGTACTGTCTGAATCTAGTTAAACTTTCGACTACAGCCAATGCTTCAAGCTCATAACTATGGAAGCGTGATTCGGATTCTGTTGTAGTTCTACTAAAGTATGAAACAGGCCTCATACAACCATCAGCCTTATCGCGTTGCATCAGGATACCTGCCAACCCATGACTACTCGCATCTGTATGGAGCTCATGTTCACATTTGACATCATACAACGTTAGGACTGGTCTAGTTATCAGTAGACGTTTTAGTTTTAAGAATGCATCTTCCTTTTCGGAGTCCCATGTAAATTGCCTATCCTTCTTAAGGAGATCATTCAGAGGAATAGTAATCTTTGAAAACCCTTCGATGAATTTTCTAAAATATCCACATAGCCCTAAGAACTGCCGAACTTCTTTTATCGTTTCTGGCCTTTTGAAGTTTTCGACGGCGGCAATTTTGTCTACACCCGGTTTTATTCCTTCCTTAGAAATTTCATGTCCAAGAAAATGAATTTTTGTTTGAGCGAACCGACATTTGCTTATATTAAGGGTTAATCTTGCCCTAACAAGTTCCTCAAGAATTCGTTCCAAGACTTCATAATGCTCTTCCATTGTTTCTGTTGCTAGTAGTATATCATCCATATAAAACAATACACTATCTTTTCTGTCGACCCGATCTCGGATAATGTTCATTACCTTTATAAACTCGGCTGGAGAGTTGGAGAGGCCAAATGGAACGCAGTTGTATTCGTAGTGATCATTATTTGTTACGAAAGCTGTGAAGTGTCTGGAGTTCTCAGCTATAGGAATTTGATGGTAACCTGACATCATGTCTAATGACGTAAAATACCTCTTATTTGCGAGAGAAGTCAGAATTTCTTCAATATTAATGAAAGGCACATTTTTTTTTTGTGTAATTGAATTTAGCTTGCGATAGTCCACGCACATCCTATAATCGCCATCTTTTTTTTGGACGAGCAAAACCGGGCTAGCATATTGGGAATTTGACCGACGTATGATCCCTAACTTTAAAAGGTTATCTATGATTTCCTGTAATTTCGGTTGTAAAGCATATGCAATTTTGTAGGGCCGATAGTAAATCACCTTTTCTTCGTTAAGAGAAATAGTAAATTCATGCAAATCAGTTCTTCCTATTTCTTCTGGAACTAAGGCCGATGCTTTTCTATATTTGTTTAAGAGCCGAAGAACCTGCTCAACTTCATCTGCACCTGCTTCCTCGCTAATAAATATGTCCGTTCTCAAAATTGCCCTACTTTGATGCTCATTTTCAACACTTTCCACGTTCATCTGCTTCTGGATTTGAAGTATACCGAAACTTTTCGATAATGTAACATCGGGTCTATCAAGGATGTTTCGACCAACAATCATTGGTACGTCCTGAGCGGAATCATCAACTACCAAGAGATCAACTTCAAAAGTATACCCATGAACTTCTACTCTATTTTGAATCTTTCCCAATGGTATAACTTTAGATCCACCGAAGCCACGCAATGAAATTTGGCTTGGCTCAACCTTCCATTTATTTTGGTCGACAATACTTTTCACTATAGTAGTGCAACAACTACCTAAGTCAATATAAGCGACCATTTCTACATCTCCCACTTTAACCAAAGGATGATATTCATCACGAGGATGCATAGCGTCCGTAATTGAAGCCATTTTTTTATTTTTACAATCCTTGGCAATGTGACCTTCTTGATGACAGTGAAAACACACGCGGGATTTTTTCAGGCAGGTATTTGCCAGATGGGTAGAGTCCCCGCATAAAAAACATTTTCGCGTTTCAATAGTTTTGGGTGGTCCATTTTTGGAGAATGGATTATTACTATGTCTTGACCGGTCCGACTGAGCATGACGAGGATTTTCATAAGGACGCGGGCAATATTGTCGCCGAGTATTCCACCCATTCTCGCGATGACGTGGCAAATTGTCTTTATGAAATTGATCGGCAATTTTCTGTCTGTTTTTAGATTGATTGTCGACGTCCTCGAATCTTTTAATCTGCACTAACAAATCCTGGTGTGATTTATAAGAACCAGCAAGAAGAACACTTTTTAAAAATTCGTTGTCTAGCCCCGAAATTATCATGCGAGATATGGAGTCGTTCGAGAGTTTTATTTCCTTACCCAATCTTATTGTTTCGTAGAAATAACCTTCGATACACTCTTCGCGTTTCCTTTTCCTACCCATTAATTTCAGAAGTTTTGAGCTGTCGTCGCCTACACAGGGAAAACTTTTTTTTATCTCGCATTTGAATGTGTCCCAGTCTTTTATTTCGTTCTGGGCAGACAAAAACCAACTTCGAGCTGGACCTGACAACCGAAGAGATGCGTAAAATAAAGCTGATCGATCGTCCCAAGAATAATTTGTTTTTAATCTTTCAATATTTTCTACCCACGACTCGACAGAAACTTGGTTCTTTTGGGGATCAAATTCGGGAATGAATATATTTACTTCATTTAACCCCATTGTAAATGGTCGACTCACCTGGTTTATATTTGATGAAACTGAGCTGGCTCTTGAGGTGCTCAGTGTTTCGTTTTCCTCACGGAGCCTTGCAATTTCAGCCAAAGCCTTTTGAAGCTGAGATTCCATTTCCGATTTTTTCATTTTTTTTTTTTTAAATGATTCTTTCGCTACTATCGTCACTGTCACTGCCGATTACTACGATTTTAAGTTGTTTATTTTAAGCACTGCTTTTTTTTTTTTTACTTTCCGTACAATGTTTTTATTTTTTACGTTTTTTTGTTCAACACTTCTTCCATCACTTTCACTATCGCCACTGCCGATAACTACTATCTTACTTTGACCACTGTTTTTCCTATATTACGAGGTTTCGACCCCACATCTGAACTGTGAACTGAGAACTGATAAAACTTCTTTTTTTTTTTTTTTTAATGTCCAACTCCTTCCGACGCCGTTTCTATTTCGCAAAATAACTCTCTCACCGCTGAACTTCGAATGATGAATATCGTTACTCGCCTTTCCATTATATCTTTTTCCTATCTTAAAAATTTATGCCGCACCTCTTTTCTCTGCATTCTCTTTTTTTTCTTACTTCTAATCTATATCGCCCAATCACAAACATAACTACAACCCCTATTGTATTTCCTATGTTTCTGTCAACATTCAAAATACTTTTTGCGCCAGTTTTTACTCGCGATCCACCCTTTTCTTTAATGTCTATTCTTTCTTCCACATTTCCTTCCTCTTTTAATCAGGACCTGCCTCTTTTGTTTATTTGTTTCTCGATCCTACCATCATCCTTATACCTCTCATCAGTGTTTGTATTTCGATATATGTAAGCAACTGGTCCCTAACTGTAAATCTACTATCCTTTAATTGCTTTTTAATTACATGCAGCTGCCCTATACAAATGTCCTACGCAGCTACCTGATTCTTTCTTTTTAATAAAGAACCCTTTTTCTATATGGCACCCAGCTGCCTTCTTTTTATATTTATTATTTGTAAGGGATCGTCTGACTGTCGCCTATCTTTTTTTTATATGAACTTTTGTGTGAATACCCATAGATATTTTGGAAAGGTTTTGACGATTTCACCCGTCGGAAGGAGAAGAACTTATTGAGCAGGTATCTTGTTCTTAATTCTGTCGCCGCTGCCTCTATAACTACGATCGGTTTTTATCTTCGTTACATATAGTTTTTTTTTTTGACAAATAATCATATTTTTTTGACCTTTTTACATGCGATATGCTTTTAGTAGTATACGGCAAAAATTCGTTAAAAAATAACCGACTTCGAGTTTTTTTTTATCAAACATTACGATGATAGGGAGGACGAAAAAAGTGGGTCTCACAGTTCTCTCTGTTTATCTGCGTATACATATGTCCGTTTGACTACACACTCAAAGCTTGGCCAATTTTCTTTAAACTTCATACACAGCATTTTAATTTTTTTCCCGCTACATGTTTTTTCGTTTTTCCAAAAAAAAAAAAAAAAAAAAAAAAAAAAAAAAATAACGATACCTGCCATACACTTTTTTTCGAAGTCTTAGAAAATATTTTTTTTTCTCAAAAACTAATCCAAACGTAGCTAATGGTACCTTCCATTAGAAGCTTTTCTTTATTTTCTTTTTTATCAAAAACAGTCTAAAGTTTTAAATCAATTTTCGTATGGCTAAGCTCCTTAAAAGTTGCTTTTGCTATAAAAATAATTTTTCTTAAAGATTAACAGATTTTTAATACTATCTACAAAATGTAACAGTACACAGCATATAAACCTTTAAAAATGGTTTTTGAAAATCCAAGGACACGGATCTGTATCAATAGAGTCAGTAACTCCGAATTCACATTATTTGCTGATCTACTAAAATACAAAATTTTCACCAAATTTGAACTCCGCATTAGAGATTCGAAAATTGCTAAAACTCTTTCTGACTCACTCACTGTCTGACATCCAGCCAATTTCTCGAAAATTCTTATACCAATTGTATGAAGCATCACTTCATGTTGTTGTTGAATGATAACATTGTGTAGAGCTGAGCGTGTCCCGTCGTTGTATGGAGAAAAAAAAACGGGTATCAAGTTGCATATTAACGAGTAGATTCTGAATATGTACTTGCTTTTTGATTTGGACATCACTTTTGGGGCTCTACCGCGGCTTAAAGATCTTAAAATAAAAAATTCGAGACATTTTTTTTCTTCATACAACGACGGGATATGCTATTCTACATTGCTTATATATATTCTTTACACTAAAAAAATGCCTTTAAAAAATATCTTGTACATATAAGAACTTGGGTCTCTTTTTTAACATGTATCTATATTTATTTAATTTGTATCTATTTGGCTTAGAATATACGTTTTATAATTATATCAAAAAACTGAAAAACTAATAGTACCATACCATACCAGTTTATGGTAGATATAAACAATTTATTCAATTTTTGACTTTCTTGTTACTGTCACGACGGACTTAAAATGAATTTTATATGCAGAAACTTCTGAAAAGTTTATTTAAAAAAAATTTTAAAAATCTTATGTTTCTGGACATTTTTCTCTTATTACGTTTATGTTTTTATGTAGAATAGTTTGTAAAAAATCTTGAACAGGGAAGCAATTTTTTTAAACCCAGTTGTGAATTTTTTTTTCTTTTACGTCAAACTTTCAAGAAATACCTATGTATCAGTTAAACCTTGAGTCCAACTTCAGACATACATTCAACTAAAAAGACTATTTCTTTAGCAGCACGTATGTGGAATTCTGTACTTTCTCCAGATCTATTTTTTTCCTCCCATTGTAATATTCAGAATATTAAAACTTGACTTTAAAATTTCAAATCTGTGCTCGATATCACACTATGCCATTGTCCTTAAATGGCACTTACATCGACGAAACCGAAAAGATGTCAATACACGGTATGTGTGTCAAGGACGATCTTCGTTGGTATAATCACATTCTCATGACCCCCAAAAATGCTGCTAAGTGCTTAGGATTTCTATATCGGAGTAAGAAATTGTTCACCACTTTCAATCTGGCTGCAATTTATAAGGTCTTATACATCCAAAATTCGAGTACAACTCACATCTTTGGGCAGATTGTACCCAAACTTCTTTTCATTTAGTGGATAAAATTCAAAGCAGAGCGTTAAGACTGATGGGAAACAGGACTATCATGATCTCTTGAAAACTGTCGGAATGTTTCATAAATTTTCTTGTTTTGAATCAGTTCACCTTTAATACCTACATATTTAGAAATGCTCATCAACATTTGGGACTAACTATTATTCAAAATAGTACAAAATTTCAAAAAAAAAAAAATATAAAGCAAAAGAATGAAATGGCAGATACAAAATGCGAGGTGATATTTGCGAAATAACTTTTTTGCGAAATAATCTTTTTGCTAATCAATAACATAGCGAAATAAAATAATTGCCAAAGAAGTCTTAAATAATTAAAAAGGAAATTATTAAAATGCGAGGCAAGAACTTAACGACATTGTCATGGCGGGATGAAAAACTGCTTAACAATTCTGTGACAAGACCTCTATATCTCAGACAAAGTCACATTTTTTCAATCTCCAACAAGCCTTACATCGGCCGATATTAAATGTATCGCTTCTAATCTGAATTCTTTCTTTAATTGGTCTTTCGTGCTTTGAGGGGAAAACTTTAATTATTTCATAAACAAAGAGACAGGACATCAATCTAGAGGCTAAGATATCCATTAATCCTACAACTATTTCAATATTGAGCTCAATCACTGTCAGAAAGCGTAGGTTTTTCAAAAAAAAAAAAATACTTGGTATTAGACTCACGTCCGTAATGTAAAACTTCAATATTACCAGACAGTGGTAAGCAATGTTTAAATCCACCAAACCGATGATTCATTTTTCAAATAAGAAATATGTATAAACCAGCATGATGACGTTAAAACAACCATCATTCATCTGTCAATCAACGCAATAAGGAGAAGAAAAAAAAAAACATCTGGCTAGGTAAATAATGCTGCACTGAAAGTTGAAACTTGTCAATGAGGCCGACTTTATGCAATTCCTCCCGCAAATCAATTAGTGCGGCAAGGCACTTTCAACTCGCACGTGTTAATCAAACTTAAATCATAATTTTATTTATAACACTAACTTAAAGTTAGAGGTTTATTCGAAGAAACCGAAATCAAATTAAAAGTCCATTAGGTCTGCGCAAATACTAAACACTTTTTGCAGTAGCTGCGCAAAGCCGAAAAACTCCATAGGGTTTTTTTTTTTTTTTTGTGCGTTTTGTTGTTGTGCATTTAATTTTATTCACATCTATGTACATATTTATATGCAGGCTCTTTGTCTGGCATATTTAAGCAGTGAAAGTTCTGTCTGGTCGATTAGACATTCAAAGGAGGCCGGGAGCAATGGCAATAAACATCATCTGGTCATGCGGCTGGTATGCCAACAGTGTTGCCGTTGGCTTACTAAGGTTTCTCTGTATGCATATTTTTGTGTGTCGCTTTTTAACTATGAAAAGAAGTTTTAAAATCTTAAAAAAACATTAAAAAAAAAACATTAAATCGTCGTCGTTCTATGAAAACTCCCTAAGTCCATTTAAAAAAAAAATGTGATGCAATTCTTATTTAATTCATTTCGGATAAACCATTTGCAAAACAATTTATTGCACAATGCCTACGCCAAACAAATTCTACAATTGAAGCCTGAGATCATGCTATTCTGATAATTTTTGTATTTTTTTATATTAATTTCCAAGTTTAAATGCAAATATCTAAAAACACAAAAAATGGACTTAGGGAGTTTTCATAGAACGACGACGAAATATTAAAAATATTAGAAAACGATTGCTCTTAGATGTTTTTTTAGGAGACCAAATGAGCTTTGTAGCTTGCCTTGCCTGAAGGGTTAGTACATTGGACTACCACGTCGGAGGTTTGAGTACGAATTCAAGTCCAAGCATTTCCAACTTACCCATTGCAAGGAAATAGAGAATCCTCCGAAGCATCTCATCTTAATCCTTCAGATTCATCAACAAAATTTAGAACCTTTTTACGGGAAAATGGGTGTATAATTCACTAGGCCCTGATTCTTCAGGTAACTTAGTTTCACAGATGATTTCTAAATCTCAAATAATAGAATGGATTTGGGCTGACTTACGTATTTTAATAACCAAAAAACGTGTGTTTCTTATTTTATTTATTTATTTATAGGTTAATTTCCGTGGTCAGCATGATGTTCTAGATTTTTCTAAACATGACTAAATTGTAGATTTTTATAATATAAATATTAATCCTAATCCAGGAACTGAAAACCTTTATTTTAGCCATTTCAAGTCCATTGACATGCAGTCACTAATAACAAGTATTCATAGATCTAACCTAGAAAATATCTTCTAAATTTTAGACATGCGTCGTCGTCAGCCGATAAACAAGTTTAATTTCTTACTGATTTAATAAATAACCATTTTGAAAATGTTTTATCAATTAAAACAATCCGAATTAAAAATCCCGATTTAGTATGGTATACTAGCCATACTGAACAACTAATCATGAAAAGCGGTATTGCATTTATTATTATTATTATTTGAAGCTTTTATTTGCCATTTGAAGTTAAAGTTTAAATACAAATTTTATCGTTTTACATTTTTTTAAATTTAAATTTAAATTACAAACAAAGTCTGGTTAAGAACTTTTAAATAATATTGAAAATTTACTAAAATTCAAATTTGTTTTTGTTTTTGTTTTATAATTCTATTTATGTAGACATATTTCTGGCATAAGCCTCCCCCAATATTGTCCATAATTCTCTGTCTTTAGCTTCATTGTACCAATTTTGTCTGTAGTTCACCAAATCGTCAATCCATCTTTTCTTAGGTCTTCCAGGTGGTCTTTTGTCCGCTGGAGTCCATTTTGTAATTATTTTTGTCCATCTTTGCTCCTGAAGTCTTGAGATGTGTCCTGCCCAGCTCCATTTAAGTCCTCTTGTTCTTTCTATAACGTCGATGATTTTGGTTTGTTGTCTTATATCTTGGTTTCTTATTCTTTGAATTTGTCTTATATTTAGAATTTTTCTCTCCATTTTAGTCTGGCATATCCTTAGTTTTTCCATTAAATTCGAGGTCAAAGCAACTGCTTGTAGTCCATAAGTCATGACGGGTAGAATTCCAGAGTCCATTATATATTTTTTGGTGTTGTTAGTTAAATTTGATTCTATTATTTGATGAACGTTCCAGAATTGCTTCCAACTGTTCGTGATTCGTCTGTTTATTTCCTTATTTTCTTGGTCCTTGAATGATTTTAATTGTCCAAGGTAGATGTAATCTTCTACATATTCAATCTTTTCCTCGTCTAATGTGATGTCAATTTTTGTGTGGTTGGTCATTGCTTTTGTTTTTGTTTGGTTTATGTTAAGTCCATAACGTTTACATACTGTAGTTAATTCGTTAAGCATCGATTCGATTTGTTTGGCGTTCATTGATACTAGTATGATGTCGTCAGCGAATCTCAGGTTATTTAGATACTTTTCCCCTATTTTAATTCCATATCTCTTCCAATTAAGTTTCTTAAATATTTCCTCCAGCACTGCAGAAAACATTGGTGGGGACATCGGATCTCCTTGTCTAACTCCTCTATTTATTTTAAATTCTCGTCCTGTTATTTCCGTTTTTATTTTTGCCCAACTGTTGTCATAAAGGTTTTTGTATGTCTGGATTATGATAGGGTTTATACCTTGATTCATTAATGCTTCCCAAATAGTGGCATGTTCAATGGAGTCAAACGCTTTACTGAAGTCTATGAATAAAAAGTATAGTGGTTTCTTGAATTCATTGAATTTTTCTATTAGTTGGTTCATCGTATGTAGGTGGTCTGTAGTTGAGTATCCTTCACGAAATCCTGCTTGTTCTATTGGTTGGTTCGTGTTAAGTTTCTCCTTGATGGTTCGATATATTATTTTTGAAAAAAGTTTGTAGATGGTCGATATATTGCTTATGGGTCTATAGTTATTTATATCATCTTTTTGTCCTTTTTTATGAATCAGGGTTATGGTAGTTTGAGTCCATTGTTTGGGTATCTTTTGCGTTATTAGTATATTATTGAATAGCAATGTCAGAATAGGTGATAATGATTGTTTTCCGTATATAAGCATCTCAGCCGCTATACCATCGTTCCCAATACATTTTCCTTTCTTTAGATCGTCAATTGCTTGTTCTATATCTTTTTTGATCAGAAGTGGGCTATTATTTAGGTTGTCGTTTATAATTTGTGGTGTGTTAATATTTGTATTTGTGTTGGATTTAAATAGTTGTTCAAAAAATTTTGTGGCGGTTTCATTAATATTTTTTCGGTTTGATATATCTTTCTTGTTGTTTTTCATTGTTATAATCCAGTCTGTCCCTTTGTTTAAAAATTGTTTTGTCTTTTTGATTGATTTTGTGGTAGTTAAAATTTCTTTAATCACTTTGTCATTGAATATTTGAATATCCTTTTTTGTTTTTTCTTTTATCTCTTTTCGGATATGTTTCAGTTCGATTTTTTCCTGAGATGTTGTAGTTTCCTTGTTTCTTAGTTGTTCTCTACGTAAGATAAGTTTTTTTGTATCATCAGAAATTTTTTCAGTTTGTTCAGTTTGTATGGTCATTATCGATATCTTAGCTGCATTCTTTATTATTAGTTCAATTTTGTCATATATTGTTTGGAGGTCGCGATCAATTTCATCTTCGTTAATATTTAAGTTTATTTCATTTCTCAAAATTTCGTTAAATGCATCAATGTTATTCTGAGTCACTGATCTAGGGATGTGTAAGTTTTGCTTATTTCTTTTTAATGTCTTATGATTGATAGTAATTTTTGCTCTTACAAGTCTATGGTCAGAATCAAATTTAATATTATTTAAAACTGATACATCGGTTAAAGTTTTTAATTTATTTGTCAATATAAGGTCAATTTCGTTTTTTGTTTTCCCATCTGGTGATTTCCATGTCCATTTACGACTGTCTTTTTTCTTAAAGAATGAATTTCCGAATCTAAGGTTATTTTCTTCAAGCCATTTTATGACACCTTCTCCTCTTTTATTTCTTTCTCCAAATCCAAATGGTCCGATTACTTCCTCATCTTGGTCAAGTTGTTTTCCCAATTTGGCGTTGAAGTCTCCAATGATGAACGTTACTTCTGTCTTTTTTTCGTTGTATGCTCTATCTAGGAGATTATAAAATTCCAATATTTCGTCGTCGTTGGCTCGCTCTGTAGGTGCATAAACCTGAATTATTGTTGTTTTTGTATTTTTCAGCTTAAGAGTTATACTACAAATTCTTTCACTGAAAAATTGTATGTCTATGAGCTTTTCCTTTAACCATTTTTTTATAAGAAATCCAACTCCGTATAGTCCTTTGGTTTTTGGTATTGCATTTAGGAGTTGGAAAACGTTCAAACTACTCGTACCACAATTTTTTTTCCGTAAATGTTGTAATAATGAAAACGGAACGAAACTCTGGGAAAAAATTTAAATCTCTTGGTATCTCGAAGCAAAACAAGAATATTGTAGATGATTGTGATGTAAATGAGCTGAAAAATCAATTCGTGAGTTCTGTTTTAAAAGAGTTTTTGAAGTAGAGGTATACAACGCTATAAAAGATATTGGGCCTTGTGAATAAAAAAAAAGCTAAAGCTAAAACTTGGATTTTTAAGTAAAAGCTTGATTTTTAGTGAATAAAAATAAGCTTAAGCTAGCTAGTTAAAGATGTTTTCTAGTAATAGCTATTTTAAAATAGCCAAAGCTAAATTCATTTAGTTTTAGCTTGTTTTCCTAGCTTAAGCTTCAATTTGTGTGAATAAAAATAGCTTAAACTAGAATATTATAGTTAAAGCTACACAAATTTCAAGATTTTTTCGACCTGTCTAGAAAGCTTTGACTAGATCTTATTTTCAGTATTAACTTGTGCGAGTTGTTAATTAAACATAAGGGAATATCTCAAAAATAGGACTGTGAACGTATAGACCCAGAAACTGACATACTAAATGTTAAAAACATTTTTTAGCCGAAACCAATAGTTGCCCTGTAGAACAGATAACAAATTGAGGCAAAAAAACCTTCCTTTCGGTCATACATGTACCAGTTTTAGCTAAAGCTAACTAGCCGAAACATGTGAATAAAAAAACGAACACCTTAAATTACGAAGCTTAAGCTAGAATTTTCCAGCATAAGCTATTTAGCGTTATCATTTTTTTATTCACATAAAACAAAGCTTAAGCTAGTACTGTCTAGCTTTAGCTGCTAGTAAAAGCTATGACTAGTTGGCTTTAGCTTCCTCCAAAAAAAGCTTTAACTTTTTTTTTATTCACAAGACCCATTAAATCGAAAGCTATTCATTATGACTTTTATATCTTCTTTTTTAACGAATATATTTTAATACTTACCTAACAAACTCTTATTACCCAGAGCAATGGAAAGCTTCAAAAATAATTCCAGTACTAAAGAAATCAACCTATCAACAAAAAGAATACCGACCAATTTCTTTTCTACCTTTCCTTTCAAAAAACATTTGAGAAACTTGTGAGTCACCAGATTACGGAATTTAAACATCTGCGCAATCTGGTTTTAGGGCAAAATTATGTCGAAAGCGACATAGGCCATGAAACTGATAATAATCATGTAACAACATTGGTCTTACTTGACTTTAAAACAAGTTGAAGAGTTTTGTCTCTTATTGAACAATACCTAAGTTCTAGAACTCGGGCAGTTTCCGCCAATTCAAAGTTATCTGATTTTTTTCTGCTTTCTCTGGTGTGCCTCAGGGATCAATTTTAGGTCCACTTATATTTATATTGTTCTGGTGTTCGTCAGGAATTAGTCTTAGGTCCACTTTTGTTCACGTTGTTTAACAATGAGTTACCATCGATACTTAAGCACTGCAAAATTAATATGTATGCAGACAATATACAATTCCATTTGAGCCATCAAATTAGTATGGTTGAAGATGCAAGAGCCCGAATAAATGAAGAATAAATTTGATTTGATTTGATGAAGATTTGTGGACTCAAGAAAATAATCTGAAACTTAATTCAAATAATTGCCAAATAATTTAAATAAATGACACAACATAAAACTACGTTAAAAGAGTAAAAGTAAATGCACAGTTCTATGTAATAGACCAGGAATTTTAAAAACGAATGTTATTAGTGAAAACTATTCATAAGGATAAAATCCATTTTTTAAACTCTTTTAGTAGTAAGAAATAAAAATAGAATGCTATACCTATGCTAATATGAATTTATGCAAGTTGTGGTGGGCTCTGAAAAATAAACTTTTATATACAAATTTTTTAAAACATTTTTAAGAAAAAAATTTGATATGCCAATATTTTTCAAAATTTGAGAAGCTTCTCTATAAAAATTTCATTAAAATCCATTATGTGATAGTGAGAAATTTAAAATTTAAAAAAATGGTTCTATGGTAGGTACAGTCAGTAATATTCTAATTTCATTTTTTTTATTAAATTATAGATCGTAAGAGTTAATCGAAAGAAAAAAAATTTATCAAATTTTAGGCGCCGGCCGTTTTCGAGAAAAATACGATTTTCGAAAACCATTTTTTAACATTTGTATGGTGGGTACCATTATTTTTAGGAAAAATAAATTTGTTTTTCTTCCATTTTGTGGATTATATTGCGAAACTCCTCATAAAGATGGGAACAATTGCAATTTATAAAGATGAACAAAAAAACATAGCAAGGGGTTTTCGAAATTTTAAGTTTTGAAAAAAAAAAATTTGAAACTTCTTAAAAATCAAAAAAAAAAAAAATTGAAAATTTTAATACACAATTCTATTCAAATTGTTGGGGAGCCTTAGCATAAAAAATGATCAAAATTGGTTGTACCGTTTTTGAGAATATCGAAAACAAAAAAATGGTTCCATTAATAACCACTGTTGCGAAATTTTTTTACAACTATTTTCTAGCTTTAACTAAATTTTCAAATCTGTCGAACAGTTTTTGAGAAAAAAACATATTTATAAAATTTCTAAGAAAATTCGTATTGCACGTACCGTTATTTTTGGTCTTAAAAAAAATGAAAAAAAATGTGTGGGGGAAAAAATTAGGCCTTAGTCGAAAAGACAGACAGATTTGCGAGGCTCACTTTTTCGGTCTTCGCTATCATCGTAATGTCAACTTTGATCGAAATCTCGAATTCGATTTGTTTAAGAATGCATAACTTGCCTTATAGTACCTATAAGTCGCTAGTAGAAAATCTTACCATATTCTGTTGATCGAGTTAATCCTTTTTTGTGGATCTTGCACCTTTCTAATAACTGTATTCCAGTTTCAACGAAAATGACAATTGCTAAGGCTCTGGTCCTACTAATTTTAGTTGTAGGGAAGCAGTATTTTTTGCTACTTGGATAGTGTACTACCACTTGGTATAATGGTTAGATTGTTGACCTGTTATACAGAAGGTCTTGGATTCGATCCTCAGCCGCTGTAAAAATGTGTTTTAGGGGTGTACTGCCTATTGCGAGGTTTTGATAAATCCTCTAAGAGTATCTCCTGTCATGAAAAGTGCTGCTCAGCCGTTCGGAATCAGCAGAAAATTGGAGGTGCTATCAATTTAAAATAACATGCATACAACAATCACTAGGCTAAGGCCTCTACGAGCCGTAATATCCTTCTATTTTGTATAGTGTAGGCAATCCCAATCGTTTTAAAATTTGCTTGCGTCCGTGTCGTTCCGAACATGTTTCCGTATAGGCAGTTAGTATATTCAATTATATTCATTCTCATTTAAACTCATGTGTTCTATTTTTGCGACCAAAAAACCACGGATTAAAATCGCATGTGCGTTCCTAGCCTTACAAAAGAAAAAACTTTTGTTAAAATGGGGGCTATCGTGAACAAAATTTTCTTCGGAATTGTTCCCATCTTCCAAAATCGGAAACAACAATGCTTCATTGTAAGCTGGCGGCTGGCCTTCTAAAAAAATGAGAAACAAACTCCCTATGAAACTTAATTACCGATATCAATACATTTTAAGGAAAACTTTAGAAATTATTCAAGTTGACAATTTTGAAAGTTGGAAAAATTTTATTCACGATAGATACAATAAATACAAATTACAAATAAATAAAATCCCTTTTTAATTTAAATAAACTTTGAAAATTTTACTTTATCACAACTTTTTTCGTACGACCTTTGTAAAATGTTCAATGGCAACATTTGCCAAAGCTAGCGACCTAACACCGCATCACTTAAGCCACCATCACTACCGCCGCCAACATCAACCACAAACCAACTGCAGACTATTACCATCAACGAAGTCAACTGTTACATAATCGTAAATAAAGACTTTCTTAGCTCATTTTCCTCAACCTAGCCAGAAAAGAGCTGCTGGTTCATTGTGAATGTAGGTACGTCTTTTGTTTGAAAAATTTTCGCATTCAGCTAGCTCCACTCTGTTGGGTGATTGAAAAGCGAACTCAAATGCTGAATTTGAATTTATCAAATAAATACCAAAAAATCAAAAAGTCGTTAACATGGTCAAAACTATATCTTCGAACAGACATTTAATTTAACTTTGACTCCTGAGACTGAGATCTGTGTTTTGAGATTGAGAGAGACCGTTCAATCAAGAAATTTTGCCCACGGTACTATAAATTTCCTTTCCAGTCTCAGACCATCAGATGGATGCGAAGAAATTTCAGCCTTTGTGGAAGATTTATTGCTAACATCATGTCTTAAGTCTCAGATGGGAAATGTTCCGTCAGATGGAAAGGTCATTTTAAGCGAGCCTTTCTTGAGTTTTAAGGCTGATTGAGCACAAATTCCGACACTTTAACAAAAACCACTCCATGGTAGTATTACCAGTTCATACAGAGTTATACTTGAGCTAATGTCTCAATTGAGAGTGAAGTTACTTAACTTTTTGATATAGTAGATCCATATCTGCAGCTAAATTAAATTTAATAATTTTCCGTTATAAACGGTCATATTTTGTCCGACGGTGATAGAAGCTCGATGGTGTTGATGGTAATAAAGTGAAAAATTTGTATTGAACTTAATATTTCTACAATCTACCGCATTTTTGTATGTTTTTCTTTTATTTTTATTTTTCAATTTATTGCACCAAATTGGTGGATGATGATAAATAAGTTATTAAACTTGTATCTATATAGATACTCGTATTATGAACTTTAGTTATGGTTAGTCTTTAACTTAGACTATGGTGGCTTTGGTTATATGTTCGCTCGAAACAGGGTGTAATTTAAAAATCGTGATTTAATAAGTTGCGGTGTTATTTCTACTTTTTGTGTTTTATTTTTTTGCTCTTTGCAATTTAAGTATGCAGCAGTGACGCTTGGTCGATTTTATGTGCTATTGGTTGAGAAAGAATGGAATTAACTTTATGGGCTATAATATTTATCGCAAATTTTATAAAAAGCTGTATTACACAATACATATGGAAATATGTAACTACTTACTTTGCTTAAAAGATTTATTCCCTTACTAAGTACCGTTCAATTGCATTTACATCCCTTCTTTCTAAGTTCATGAAAACGCTGATAAGTTATCAGCTCAAGAAATATCTTGAGGAATGAAAGCTTCTTAATGGCCGGCAGTATGGCTTTCGTAGCAATAGGTCCACTGGTAATCTGATGGTATATCTCACCGTACACTGGCACAAATCTTTACATCGTTTTGGGAAAAAGTAATAATAATTGCACTAAATATTTCAAAAGCATTTGATATAGTTTGGCATCAAACTCTTTTATCGAAAATGCGTGCGTTTGGTATTGATGAATCTCTTCTTTGATGGAAATTACCTTTCAAATCACTCTATACAAGTTATTTTGGATGGTTTTAAGTCTGAAATTCATGAATTAAATGCTGCCGTGCCACAGGGCTCTGTTTTGTATACAACTTTCTTTCTGATATTCATCAATGATCTCTTGTCTGAAACTTCTAATGTATTAAATTGTTTCGCTGACGACAGTGCTCTCAGCTACTAATAATCATCAGGGCTACCGCTACCGTATGTACAATATATGCGGTGCACAAAGGCGCCAACGTCTAGGGGCGAAAAATTAAGAGATCGATTTAACTCAACCTATAAAGCATACTCCAAAAGTTTTCGTTAAGTTATTGGAACCTGTTTTTGTTTGTGACTGTAGCCATCCATCAAAGGAGACCTAAGATGTCAAGGAATTATATATAATACTTCCAGATCCGGAACTAAGTGATTAACCCCCAGTTTCACAGTGAGAGTTTAAACTCAAGTTCTGCTGAACCTGAACTGGAGTTTAAATTTGAAGTTCAACTCGTCCGGTTTCACAGTCTAATCTGAACTTCAGTTCATAGAACGTAGTTTAAGTAAAGTGTTTTCTCTTTCTATCTGAATCAAAGTAAAAACAATCAACGAAAGTTTGCTTTGTTTTAGTTGTGACCTGTGACAGGAAAACAAATTAAAATATGAAAATAAATTTTATTTTCAAATGTTCGAAGGAATTGTTGATCTGAGGTTTAAACGGCAGAATAGTATCGTTTAACTTAAACTACAGAATGAACTCTGTTCAAGGATTAAATGAAACTGTGAAACCAAATTTGTTGTTGAACTGAAGTTTAAACCAAAAGTGGTGTTTAAACTCTCACTGTGAAACTGGGGGTAAGTGTTTTAAAAGTAAGTAAAAACAAAAACTTTTAAAAGTATCAAAAACTACTTTGTTTTCTTTCTGTCAAGCTATAAACTATTGATTTTTACCAAAGGATTGATTTGACATATGTACATAAATTAAAAACTGTGCTAGGAACTCGAATCTTTGCATTTTATATGAAAATGGTTTTGTTGAAGAAAATTATTCGCAATCGCCATATTTTTTGTTTCCTCTTAAAATAAAATGCATGAACTTGCTCTCATGTAAGAGACTTCAAAAATTAATGCTATTAGAAAAAAACTGTTCATAAACATAAAGTTCATTTATTAAATGACTAAAACAACTCTTTTAGTAGTAGCTGGAGCTAAAAATAGGATGCCATGTGATGCAAGCAAATATTAGTTTATGCAAAAACAAATTTTATAAGTAAAATAAGCTTTTATATATACCAATTTTTAAAACATTTTTTTTTATTACTTTACGAGTAAAAAATAAATTTCCAAAAAAAAAATATTTAGCCCTTTTTGAGATATCGAATTTTTCAAAAAAAAAATGTAAATTTTTTTTTTTAATTTTGTTCAGCCGTTAATTTAAAATTCAAAAATCGACAAAATGTTTCTATGGTCGGTACAGTCAGTAATATATTGATTTTATTTTTTTTAAACTATAGAACGTAAAAATTTATCATAAGAAAAAAAAAGTTTCAAAATTCTCGGAGACGTTTTCGAGAAAAATACGATTTTCGAAAACCATTTTTTAACATTTGTAGAGTAGGTATCGTTATTTTTAGGTAATAAATTTTTTTTCTCTTAACATTAAGAAACTTTTATTTATCAAGTTTTCAAAAAATCTACCATGGGTTAATAAAATCCAAACTAATTTTTTTTGAAAATTTTAATGCACAGGAATATTTAAAATTTTGGTGTGCTTTAGCATAAAACAAATTATCAAAATCGGTTGTACCGATTCTTTAAATTTTTTGATTTTTGTTTAAATCTCTTGGACATTGTTTAAAAAATTTTTTTTTTATTTCGATAAAAAATCGTATAACAGGAACCGTTATTTTTGGTCTTAAAAAAAAAAGAAAAAAAAAAAGTGTGGGGACAAAATTTCGAGACCCACTTTTTTCCTTTTCGCTATCATCGTAATGTCAACTTTTATCAAAATCTCGAGTTCGATTTTTTTACGAATAAGTCTCAAGTAAAAAGAGTAAATAATGTTAAAAGGATGCAAGAACTGTATATGCTATAACAGAAACTCTAAAACTCATTTACAGGAGAGATCCCTCCAAATCCTAGTCTGACTACGTTCGTTGTACATAAGAATTTGGTGTAGATTGGAACGCGACAACAACAATGCACGTTTGCTTAAATTTTTCAACTGCGAAATGGAGAATAAATAAAACTTCCACTTATTCAACGGCACCCAAGATATGGGGCGGCAATTTAAGGTTCTTGCACAAGGGCGCAGAACAACCAGCGGCGGCACTGATAATCATTTCCAGATGTATGTCCTTGTTCTTCGGATGTGGATCTAGAACGGCTAGAACGATGATAAGTACTCGTACATTGAATTCTGATCTCGATAGCATTGCCAAATGGGGAACCCTAAGCCGCGTAGAATTTAGTGCTTCAAAGATTGATATCAGTTCTCGGTATGTGCATCACCACCTTGTGTGGAAATACCAAATATCCTTCGACGTTGCAAGACATTTTGTACCCCCTTGTTCTGGTTGTAAGATATAAGGCCTACAAGCACCACACAAAGGTGGAATGCTTTGCTCTCTGCAAATATGTACTTCTAATTTAAACTTTTATTTGAAAATTGTGATATTTCTTTCTGACCAAAAACGGAGAACTTAATCTTTAAATTTATCAAAAATTAATCAGTCAAAACACTATCTGTGACTTCAGGCGACAGATCTATTGCCGCAACCTTAAAACGGATTCAGTTAAAATACCAAAACTGTCCTGACAAATGTTTTTGATTATCATGTCACTTGTCAATAGCCATGTTTTTTTGGAAAAGTTATCCGTAGTACAGTAGGATTTTATACAAATAACAAATACAACATCCGCAGTAGGATCACTGCCGATACTCGAATAAACGTCAAATCTCTATCCGCAGCAGGGTTTCACTTCTCCTTTTGTCGGCAGTGATCCTACTGCGGATGTTGTATTTGTTATACATATAAAATCCTACTGTACTACGGATAACTTTTCCAAAAAAACACGGCTAATATTGTCTGAAGATGTCTATAGAATATTTTCTTTAAATGCTTCTTAAATGAGTATGAGCGATCTACACAGTCATTGAGTTACCATACTTATCAAACTGCGTAAGTTATTGTTTTAAAAGTGGTTTGCATATCGGGACATTTGTTCCGAAAAAGTTTACATAAATACACAAGTACCGGGAGCACATCTATATGTCTTAAGACTCGACTGATGGAAAAAAAAGAGCTGGTACTTGTTGCATTCAATATTGTTAGAATATTGTTGAAAATCTAATAGTAGTTGGCTACATCATTTTGGTGAAATATTTAATAAAATACTATTGATTTTGTGAAAGAGTCGAAAATGGTTCGTGTTCTAAAACTATCTATAGATGGTGTTTCTTTAACAATTGTTTTTTTGCTAAATTCGAACGGGATTTTATCGATACCGGGGCATAGTGAATAGCTGTTTGAACATTGTCTATTTTACTTTCGTTATCAAGCAAAACGATACAGATATCCAATACTTGTTTGAGAATAAATCATATAATGGTGGTGTTAGATTGAGTAGATTTGTCTTAAGAATCCTATCAAACATTATCTAAGCTAGTCTCTACTAATCACTAGTATCCTTAACTCGGAATGTATTAGCAATGCTGTATCATTAACATCCCTCATCAGTAATTAAATTCATCTGGATTGGCTCTATATCAAATAGCCTTATAATCTCTTCTAAGATTTTATAGTAAAGGCGTTGTTCCCTTTCGTTTGTTGTTTTTTTTTATCTGGGAAATTATTTCGCTAACGCCAGGATAAAAAGACAAGTGCCTTAGTAGGAAAACTCTTCCCATTATAGTGGGAAAGCATAATTCTTAATTCTTCCACTTCTTGCAACCATACACCCTGCCAAAAAAAAACATAATTTTCTCGAAATAAAGGTTCCGAATTAATCAGAATTCGTTTTGAAGATTAGTAGATGATTACTTTGAGATGCTCTAATTTTTTCGAACTTTCATTTAAAAGGCCGGATTAGAATGCAGGACATCAAACACACTTGGAAAAGTTTAATCTGGTTTCTGCAAGCAAAATCATCATGTAATTTTTATTTTAAAAGCTAGTTCTCTACAATACCTTCACATACCTTTACTAGCTATTGATTGTCTTCAACACTAGGTTAGTTCATGTATAAACAACCTAATAGAAATCTCGCTTTAAAAGTATTCTCAAAATAAACGAGATTAATTTATTTTTTCAATATATTCGTAAATTATTTCATTTGAACAAATAAGTTGAAAAAAGAAACAAAAGAGTTGACCATCAAACGGCTAGTTGGCTAAGTTGCAGACTAGTACAATATTTAGTTATATTCAAAAAAAAAATAATAGAACAATAGTTTTTAAAATTTTAAAACTTAAACAAACGCGCTTTAAGTAAAGTTATTTTTAATTTAAAATCAACGTTTTATAAATATTAATTTTTTCTTTATTTTCACTCAAATATGCCTCAAGCGTGGTAACCAGACCAATGTCTTGAAATAAACGCTTGAGCCTATGACTTGAAATCATATTGAAATACCACGCATTATAAATTTATTTATTATTGATCGATTAAGTGAAGTGGATAAGAATTAGTTAAAAGAAGTAGAATGCGTAAAAATTTGCATATTTAATTAGTAGTACATACAAATCAATTTATCTAGGTTCCATAAAAGGAGTGCTGGGATACTATAGAGTATATAATATATTGTCAACAACATTTCATCTGTATTTTCTTCATAAGAATGAACTTAATGTATTCATGCTATTTGCTTGCATAAACTGCTGGCTTGTTATCATAATGGCTTTAATATTTTGTATTACATTATTAAAGATTAAAATTAATAATTTATACACATATATCTCACTTTGAAAAGTAGTGGTTTTTTGTTAAAAAGGTGATTTAATTTTGAATTTAAATGAAAGTAATAAGATTTTTAGATTAAGATTTAAGAATTGATTAGGATTGTAAATTATTTCCGACAAATTATCGCCGTGATTCGATGATGAAATTTAACTCGAGTTGGCCTCGCCCCTTGCATCCGTGAAAAAACATTTGTTTCATAATTTTTAGGTGGCAGCAGCTGAGGAAAGTACTAAGATCTTGGGCATTACAGTCCAACTCACTTCCCAATATCCCAAGGGCAAACTTTTCATTACTAAAATAATTATTTTGACGTCAACAGTGTAGTGTACTTTTAGTTGAATACTTTCACCTTAGGTGCCTCTTAATTCGTTGATTACACAATGAAATTGCAGAGGTTTTCACAAGATGAGAATAAATAGGTCTTATAGCATGAATTATAAGATTGGATACGCGACCATAATTTTCTCACTAGACGATACATAAAAAGGAGGTATTTTCTCAATATTTCAAAAAAAAAAAAAAAATATCAGATGACTCTAGGTCTTTAAACAAGCGAAGCAAACAGTTCGTCAATATTTAATATGTTAATTTATGACAACATCGATATAAACAAAACATTATCTAACACAACAACTCAATAGGTGAACAAAAAAAAAAGCAATCAGTTTTAATTACAAAAATGTCATTATAGACTCAATTCCACTAAACACTATATCTCGCGGGTATACCTACCTTACATATATCCGGAGACTCATGTATATTGCAATCACAGCACTAGCTCACCAAAATTGTTGCAATTAAAATAAATACTTTGTACCCATACCCTATAACTGTTAGGCATTAAAAAAAAAAAAAAAAAAAACAAAGACACATTATGAAGGAAGTAGAAAAAAACGCAAATTAATTGTTAAGACTTCAAAATGCTCAAGACAACGCGCAAAAATGTGTTCAATTTCTTGCCTTTCCGGTGGCCCGACCGTCACCAACAAGGTTTCAATTAGTGTGTTCAGGTAACCGATTTATTTTCTTATTTTCCACTCTGTTGGGTGGATTTTATTGGGCAAGACTTGAGTTTTCCGTTTTGTGACAACCGGAAGATAAGAAAAAAGGTATATAATAAATAGATATTGTGTATAAGGTACATATATAACAGGTCCAGTCTTTGACAGCTCCTTTTAAATTTCCTTATTCAGTCAGCGATATTGGCTATATGTATGTAATTTTTATTCTGGAATTTGATTTATACACCAATAGTGTACGAATATTTTGCTAGGAGCTTAAGTGTTTCGTTTCATTTATGGCCCATCAAATGGTCTATGAGATGCATTTCCAATGTTTGATGCGTTGCATCTACACAATGTCTGCAAAAGTTCGATGAAGATGCCGTCGTCACAGCAATGTACCTATTGACTGTGAGTTTACAATTTATAACTACAAATTTGTTATTGTAATCCACAAATACAAATCCTGTATACGATTTTTTGTTGCACCATGTTCAAATGAGTTTGTTAACAAATTTGTAGAAATATTTACACACGGTCTTTCACCTGTAGAATTTTTTCACAAACTGAAACAAATTTGTGATCTCTTTATTAGAGTTCAACAGAAACCCACAAAAAAAAGAACGATTTTCACAAAATTTTAGCTTGTAATAAACAATTACAACTTTTTTTTTGTGCAACGAAAAATTCTATTTGTCAACAAATTTGTGACTTGTAATTCACAAGTACAAATTTGCGCTTAACAAATAAATTACAAATGAAAAAACCTCGATTTTTTACAAATTTGTTAAAAAAAATGCTTGTAATCACAATTTTGTAAGATGGTGCAATAGGCCCCAGTTCTGTTGATTAGCTAGACGATTCCAGTTCTTTTGATGAGTATTGACATTTAGTTAATATTATGAGTTTATAGATTCACGTGAAATAATAAAAATAAAATTACGTGTCGTATAGACATTTTTCGTGTCACCTTGCTTCCGTATCAAAAAAGCATGATCGTGCCACATCGAAAATAATAGCGCAGGACACCGCAACAAAATGGGAATGTATTGTGCATTTTCTGAAAGTTATTCGCCGAAATGGTAGCCATTTTGTACGTGCAGTTGTAGTTTGACTTTCGTTAGAGTGAAGCGGCTTAAGTGTTAGATGCTGTGTATAGGAACTCTTCACAACTGTTTACCGCTGTGAAATTTTCGGCAACTGAATTTAAAGATGGCCGTACTAGCTTGGAGGAAAAATTCACTAATTGTGCCAGACAATCGCCGAATTAAAGTGGGATAGTAAATAGAGGATATGAAGATATCCAAAGGGCTGGTTTGTCAAATATTGAATCTAGATTTAGGCTTGAGAAGGCAAAAAATTATTTTACGGCTAGGAAGGTGATGTCGTTATCTTAAGTACTTTTAATTAAAAAATAAAAATCTTAACAGAAGCAAACTAGCTACGCATCATTAATTAATTAGCTAAAAGGCAGAAAATGCTGAAAAATTGTCACTGTCACTGCCAATTATTTTATAAAAACAATGCGCTACCGCCTCAGACCTCTCAATGATTGCCATGCCGAATTACAGTTTTTTGAACAGCTTGACCACCAATAAAAGACTCTACTTCCCTGACAAAAATAAGTTTAGCCAAAAATTCGAAAGGAACTGCACTCCAAAAACAAAACACCCACAATCTTAGTATCTAAATCGAATTGAATTAAATCGTTTCTACCTCAGTTTGGTGGCAATTATGCGGCTTACCGTTCTTTTTATGTTCCCTATGGAGCCAGCAAGGCAATACTTTCCAGTTAAGAGATGGAAAGGTGGTATTTACAATTGTGATTTACTGATTAATGGTTAAGAATACTCAATGAGATAAACATATAATGCTATTGTGGGCTTATTGCCAGGAACTGAATCAAGTAGCTACAACTGTCTTTTTTTGCAATATAACTTTTTTGCTTGATAGACACTTTTAAGGGAATGGACTTGAAGGAAATGAGTGCAATAAATTTTAAGGCGGTATAGCTTTTGAAGTTCGCAAAACGTGTAATTCACTTTTACGAGTAACTGAGGTTTTCAGCATATTTTATAGTTTTAATTTTCAAGCTTTGTAGTTTTATCCGCGCATACAAAAAAAAAAAAAAAAACATTTTGTATACAGCGATCTGATTTTTGGTGCCAATCACCAATTTTTTATCTGATTTAAGTTTTTTGCATGGATTGAGCTTGAAGGTGGTAAAATTGATCTTATCGCCAGTTAACTTAACAAGTCTGTTAAGAGTTTAGTTTTTTTTTTAAATTTTGCATTCTCTTTTATGGAGGCGTATGTG
Organism: Chrysotoxum bicinctum; assembly: GCA_911387755.1. NCBI lineage: Eukaryota > Metazoa > Arthropoda > Insecta > Diptera > Syrphidae > Chrysotoxum > Chrysotoxum bicinctum. The sequence goes on from OU426990.1 coordinate 30,910,075, forward strand.
TAAAATGGTAATAAACAAGTGTTTTAATTAAGTGAGTGGCATGGCTACAACAAATAAGCATGGATAAAATCAACTTAGTCGATAGTTGATTATGGTTTGAACGTAAACTGTCTCATTCTAATTTGTAGGAAAATATAAAGAGTACAATTGCCAAAATGACAATCGTTTAATCAAACGATTACTTTTATCTTACTTATATCTTAATCCACAATACAAGCAAGCAACATGCTTAAAACTAGAATAACATTATATAAACATATGATGTAGGAATTTGAAAATTCCTTGGATCAGCGTTTAACGAACCCAAGGTACGACTTGATCGCTCGAAACTTTCTCTTGTGGTTCAAGTATATACATAATATGTATTGAAAACAAGCTTAAGGATATTGCACAAGACAATTTTCTCCTAATCCAAATTCGATTTTGTGCACGAAAAACCAAAAACACAGAAGTTTTATTAAAATTAGTTAGTACATCACGGATATGAAGTCTAAACATAATCGCTAGATCCGCTTTCGAGAAAATTTCAAAACATAAACTCATATCTACGGAATTGCATTTAAATGATCTGTTGTCTTAAGATATTTTTATTTATTTAAGTAATTAAGTCATAAAATTATGTAAGATGATTTGTCTGTAAGATATTTACTTAGTCTGATCTGGAAGCTACAAGACAATACCATCATTTCGTTAAAAAGTCTTTTTACTATCAATAAACAAGTGGACATATAACAACACCCAGCAATTTAATTTTGCAGACTTTTATTCGTAAGCCAGTCATTGACATCTCAAAAGTTAAATTTCCTACGAATGCATAAGCTACTAAATTAAACAAAAGAAACCAAAATGCAGTTTTGACCTCAGCTCTTTTGTTTTATTTAAACTCACTTTGTCTTTAAATGAAAATATTTATATAACACAAAGATTTGCGATTAAGCTTAAGGGAATTTGTAAAAATAATTCCTTTTGCCCAATGCAGTGACCTGAAAAAATAAAAACAGCCGGCCGTAAGTCTCAAGACAATTAAGCCATCCATCATGATCAATTTACAAACCAAAAACTAAAAAAAAATCCCCACAGTGGTAATTTATTTCCGTAAATGTTTGGTCAATTTAGACAAAATTACAAACCCTGGCCATTTATCATTCGGCTATAATGGTACTCGTATCTATTTTCATGGGAAAACCCTGTCAAGGTATAGGTACATAGGTTTTTATTCGCAATGAAAATAAGGAAGCATTTTCACAGCTACCACATACACACAATAAAATAAGCTGCTGGTCATTGTGTGTTGCTCGGGCCATAGTTGGTTAGCACGCCATTGCCTGATGCAAAATGAATATTATCCAATGAATTGGCATAACCCTCGACATCGAAGTTTGCTGATTTTGTGACTGTGGTACCTACATACATATCTATGTACGTATTTTTTCGGACCTCCTCATAAGGTGACTAGGTGACTCAGTGAACCGCGTAGCACGAAGTCACTGACTTTTTCTAGCCTGCTGAGAGAAGGAAGATAGAAATCTGTCTCTTCGATCGTGGAGGTTTTGTTTTTTATTTTTCTGTTTGCAGTTCTTACAGGAGGGGATCGTCATGCGAAACAATTTGAAAACACTACCTATTCGAGTTCCGGTATCATTACCTAATGCTAATTCTCCAATGATCCTTATCAAACGTTTGATTGGTTCAGTTTCTTTTGGGCAATATTGTTTCATTGTTTGTTTGGTAATTTCGTTCGGAAGTCAAGTCTTTTGGGAATTTTTGTCGATTTCTAATGAATGCCCAAGACGATGACGGTCGTGAAGTCATAGAAAGACGAGGTGGACGAGGTGTTTAACGCTTAAATGGGTTTCACGAAACAAGGGCGTGTTTTCCTTTTGCAGCAACAGTGCATGGTTTAATTGCTCCAGTAACGCGAACTGAAATGTTTAAAAAAAATATTTCACGAATTTATTGCAAGTTTATTCCCAACAAGGTTGCAGTACGTACATATGTTTGTATATCAGATAGTGTTGCAAGAAATTTTCCTAGAAGATATAAGGTAAATTGCAGTGGAGTATTCAAATTTGTATGTTGGAAAATGAGAAATAATTTTTTTTATTTAATTATTCAATTTGCATAGAGTAGCTTCTAGAATCCCCGAAGGTTTACAATGAAGGCAGTTATAGGCTTTTTCTCATTTGAACATTAAAATCTTTAGTGAAATTTGGGTGGATTTGTTTCAAGCATAATTTTTAAATGGGTTTTGATACATGCAGATTCAGTTTTTAGCTACATCCCTATCAGGTTATATTCTCACCTTAGTATGTTGAAAAAACATTTATCACGGATTGTCATTTCTTTAAAGGTAACAAATTTCATTATTAAGAGAGGAGTGCTGGTAAGCAGTTAGCGAGAGAAACTGAAGGCTCTGAAATGAATTTCAGTCTTTCAATTATTTTAATTTTTTTTCCAAGTGCAAACTTTTTTTTGATAAATTGAACTAAGCTTAGAAATATGTAATTCTTAATTGTTAAAGAAATTAGATCTGTTAATTTTTAGCCCACACAAATAAATTTGTATTTGTATAGTTGGTGATCATTTATTCGACTTCATACAAACTTACTCTTAATCTAACTTTAGCTTTTATTCTATCTTAAAACTAAGAAACTAGGATTGAGATAATTTTGAAGGAAGACAGAGTTTTAGCATGTTGAACTGAGGGATAAGTCGAAACAATTAATAATACAATTAATCCTTCTCAGCATGCCATCAATAGGTACGTTTGAGCCATAACGGGAACGGTGGTATAAAAAAGAGTAAAGAAGGAGGTGTAATGAGTTGTGCGTTCAACAAAACCTAAAAGTAGTTAATGAATGAAGAAAACGGCGTACAGTGAGATATGGGAATATTTGATGAACATTTTAATAACATTCATAGTAAAAATAAAAAGTATAGGACCTAAGTAGCTGCCTTTGGGAACCGCGGGGGTAATTAAGAAATGACTGCAGAGATTATATATGAACCCAATGTTATAGTAAGGGTTGTTTTTTGGTAAGAAGAAACCCATCTCAAAAAAATATGTTCATATCCGATGCTGGACAATTTCAAAAAAATACGTCAATGGAAAATATTGTAAAAATCTTCCTAAAATCGGTTGAGACAATATTGACTTTCTTTCTGTTATCTATCGCTGAGAAGGCATAGAATATGAATTCAACAGGGCTTCTTTTTGTGGGGCTACCTTTTGAGAAATCTAAGTTGTCCACAGAAGAAATGCGTTTCTACTAAAGAAAGCTTCAAATTTTGTAAGTTTATCGAATTCTTAATTTAACTTTTCAGGCTATTTCTTATTTATTATATGGTTTTATAAAATAGATCTCCTATAGAGAATTCCTCTGGGGGTATTATCCTTGAGAGTTAGCCGGGAATAAACTTACCAATTAGCTTTTTTTCGATTAGAAATAAGTCAACAGTTTAAGGAAAAAATGGACCGATGGAGGAATTTATTAAATAACTGAAATACTTAGAATCAGGTAAAGAACGATTGTTTTAAAAGAATTGTAGATTACTTGTGGTTATATATTAAAAGAATGAGAGGGAGGGTAGCAGAGATCTAACTTGAATTCATTATTCATTAATTTTTGTTGCTTTTTGTGTGGAATTAAGACCATTCAAACATTTTTTTCTTTAACAAGACAAATTAAATAACAGTAATTCTTCTTATCGCTGATTTTTAAGTTATTGTTAATATTAGAAATACTATAACTGCTCATTTGTACGTATGTAAGTTCAATATTTTATCAGATAAGTAACTATTTCTTTTAAAGTTCAAAATTAACCCATTCTTTCCGGTATGTTAAAATTGTAAAATTCCCATGTATGTACTTACCTTTTTACTAGAAAGTACTACGTATAGACATCAAATATTGAAAATACATTAAACCTTATTCACTAGTTTCATTTGTATTCAACAAAATTATCATTGCCTTCAAGCTATTGAAAATAGAAGTCAAGTTGACATCATTTTTACTGATTTTGCGAAGGCGTTTGACCGCGTTCGACATAAAGTTGTTATGACTAATTAAGAAGATTTGGGGTTCCATTCAAAATTCTTGAAATGGATTTCAAGCAATCCAACCACTTGCACTCAATTCGTTAAAATTGGAAATATGAGTATTTCATTTAAAATTATAAATAATTACTCATGTGTGCCTCAAGGAAGCCATCGTGGACCACTTCTCTTTTAATTTTTATAAATGATTTACCTTCTGTTATTTTGACGGCGGAAAAACTTTTATTCGCGGATGACTTTAAAGTCTTTAAGGCGGTAAGGTCATTGTTAGATTGCTTTCAACTGCAACGCGACATTCAAAGTTTAACTAATTGGTGCATTATTGCATATTAATAATTATAAATATTCAGTTATAACTATTAATCGAATAAATTACCCAATAATATTTGATTATGATATTTCAAACATTATTCTTAAAAGGTTAAATATTCAAAAAAAATTTAGGGTGATTTCTGACCCTGAGCTAAAATTTACTTATCATGTCGGTTACATAATTTCTAAAGGTAACAGTATGCTTGAATTCATTATCAGAAAATTACAAGATTTTATAGAGCCGTATTCACTAAAGTCGTTAGATGTTGCATTAATTCGTAGTATTCTGGAATACTGCTCTGTTATTTGGTGCCCCTACTATAACGTAACCATGCTTCGCATTGAAAAAGTTCAAAAGAAATTCACGAAATTCGCTCTCCGTAAATATTACCCGTATCCTTTAACTGATTCCTGATTTTATTTTCATCAAAATTTGCATTTATTCGGCTTTAATATGAATAGAGAATTATGTGAGGCCGATTTTTTAAAGTCTTTGTAAGTTTGATATGTTCAATTGTTAATTAATTTAATCCCTTATGGATATATCTTTCACAAAAAAAAGAGAGTTGAGATAAGTAATACTCGCGCTTCAAGGAATGTATATCAGCTTACCCTTGAGCCCCATTTCGGACATTTTGTCATATTCAGAGATTCTTAAAGCGTACTACAAGAATGTGAAATGCTTTATCTGGCCCAATATTTCTAGGGTTGGGTACGATATCTCACTTTTTATAATCCCGGTTTTAAAATCCCGTTTTTTATAATCCTGTTTATTTTAATCCCGCTTTTTTTAAAATCCCGCTTTTTATAATCCCGCTTCTTTGAAATACCGTCTCTTATATAATACCGTTTTTTATAATCCTCTTTCTTATTACGACCCCCCTGCTTGGGCACACTATAAGAATTGGAGTAGATGCTAGGTTGGGTGTATGCAAAGTTTCTTTAGCATTTAAAGAATCTGAAAAATAACCAACATAAAATCATTAAGTTTTAGCTACGTATTCTAAAAAACGGGATTAGCGGTATTTGGCGGGATTTTAAAAATCGGCATTATAATAGATCGGGATTTTGAACAAGTAGGATTTTAGAAGACGGGATTTAAAAAAAACCAGTATTTTAGCAGACGGGATTTTAAAACTTTTTTTTCGGGATTTTTGAAAAGGGGGATTTCGATACGCTACCATATTTCTATACCAATGCGATGTTCAGACATTCAATACCAATATTCATCGGTTTCTCTTTTTAAATCCTCTCCAACTTTCTTAAGGAGTCGCACTTTACTCAACATTTTAAACATTTTAAGGGCAGTCATAATCCATTTAAAAAACATAACATGGTTTGATTACATTTCTTAAGTGGGTCTTACGACACATTAATAATTAAAATTGGTCACGAAAATAGGAAACATTTATAACACGGTTAGGTAAATGTATTTGGTTTAAAATTTTAAAGTTTCTGTTCACCTAAAAATTTTGTTTAAAAATTTATAAAAAAGTAATTTATCTTATACAAAAAACCACAAATTAATTTGTTCCTAGCTATCTTACCTCAACTCTTCTGAGTACGCTTCTATCCAACGACGTAGGTTTACTGTCCTTACTAAGTGTCCTTATGCTATGAACTGATTACCAATATAAGAGCAACAACGTGTAACCCAGTCCAGTATTTAACCAAGTTTTTGTATTCCCTTATCTACTATAAACCGGCTTGATTGTTTCTATAGTTAACACATAAATTCCTTAGGGACTCAACTAAGACAGTAATTTTCCACCTACTTCATTAAAAGTCTATACAAGTATATAATTGCGTATTTGTTTCCATGGAAAACCTCTTATCCACCCGATTTCATCAAAGCCAAAACAGAATGCCATTACCATGACTAAACCAACTCAATGGCCGGTATCTCTATATCCATTCATCTCAACTAGGAACCACGATTCTGTATGTCTGTCTATCTGTCTGAGTATGTCTGTGAAATAGAATTCGACAATTTTCGTTCACTTAAATTTACATTAAGCTGTCGTCGTTGTCGCGTCGAGTCGACAATGTCGAATTTCATTCTACCCTTTTCAACTTTTGTTTGTTTTTTTTTTTGTCCTCAAACAAAGCCACAATTTCTTGCATTATTTGCAACAAACAATTCAAAGTCACACATAACCTAGAATAAACAAATATACATACTCGTATATGTACAAGAATAGATTCACAAATTGAACACTATTCAGAGCGTGGGTTTGATTTACAAATACGAAATCTTTTGAATCGTTCTTGGCTCCGGAACTAGGTCGTAAAGTATTAACCAAGCAAATTTGTTAGGCCATTGTGTTCTGGGTTTCTTGTCCATCTGTCTTGTTTTGATTGTTGGACTCTGATCTGTTGAATATGCATAAAGCAAATTTGTTGCTGAATTCGTGATTTGTTGCAGCTACAACTATGCAGTTGGCGTTACATATAAATAAATAGGGAGTGAATTGCAAATTATTATAATTTTTTTTTGCTAAGGAGATCATATGAGGATTATATCGGAGGAACTGACGTTCAATTAAAAATTTTGTAGGATGTATAAATGCATGTGTATAGGATGTATAGGCTTTGTATATTTTTCAAGCTTTAAATTAAATAAATTTTAAAATACTCCTTGTCAAATTAGTTGGACTATCATGCAGAAGGTTAGGATTTGTTTTTTTCCAGCCGCTGCCAAGATGTTTTTCAGTGGTGTACTATCTCTTTTGAGGAAATTATAAATCCTCCAAGAGTATACGCCTGTGCTGAAAACTACTTCTCATCTTAGGTGTTCTAATTTGGCAGACAATTGAAGGCCCCCTCCACTAATATTATCATGCACACATGAATTGATGAGAGTTATTTATAAATCACTAGGTCCTTATTTGTTGTACCATTTTATTTTATTTTTGTTCAATGCTATGTTCTTGAGGCACTTGCTTGAAATATTCTGATATATGTAACTGAAAACTTCAGTGTTCTTCTGCTTTCGCATAAAATAATCAAACTGAACACTTATGGGTACTTTTGCAGTCCAATAAGTTTCAATAAATCTTCCACTATCAGAAGACAGATCGATTAACTGATATTTCAGAAGAAACTTTCCGAAAAGGACTTGTATGTTACGAGTAGGAGTTCTTCTGCAGTTCGATACGTTTTCATAATCCTTCTAACATTTTCAGAAAACAGTTCAAACAAGCCGGAAAATCTTATATTCTTAAATTTTTCAAGAAACTATTCTAAGAAGTCTCGACACTTCGGTGTACTTCTGCAATCCTGTGAGCTTCGATAATCCTTCATCCAGTTAACACTTTTGGAAAGTGGTTCTATGTACGTGAGTAATTTTAACGGAAGTTCTGAAATTTCAGAAGTAACCATCCCGAGAAAACTCGACAGTTTAGTGTTCTTCTACAATCCCGTATGTTTCGATAAACTTAGCCAGTTAACACTTTTTGAAAACAGTTTGAATTACTTAGAGTTATTCAGTTGTAAACTATGAAATTTCAGAAGATCCTGAGAATATTGGAAGCTTCGGTGTTCTTCTGCAATCCTATGAGTTTCGATAAGCTTTTAAACAGTTGACACTTTCTAAAAACAGTTCGATATACGAAGAATAATTGAACCGAAACCTTTAAAATTTCAAAATAAACATTTCCAAAGAGGACTTGATACTTCTGTGAACTTCTTCAATCCGATAAGCTTCGATAAACCTTCTACTAATTGGCACTACATTCTGAAAGCAATTCATGCATTATGAAGAGTTTCGATAAACCTTCCATCAGTTAGCACTTTTAGAAAACTTTTTTTTTCACTTAAATCTATTGCGACGGAAACTGTGACACTTTAGAAGTGTAGGTGTGTACTAAAAATATCTCTGTGAAGAATTTTCTAATTTTCAAAACATCTTATATGGTATGATTCTTTTACATTCTTAAAACGACCTCAAACTTCAAATAAACACTACGTCATTGTAAAAACAATCCACTACAACAATCTTGATTGTTATTCTTTTACAGAGAATATCTCAGAGGGTGTGTTACAAAACGAAAAAAAAACAATAAGTATACTATACTTATAAATAAGCTCGTTTAGACAAGATACTTTTACTACACTTCCGACCATGAACCTATATTTATGTATGTCCCTGTAAATGTAAACAAAAGATGACCTCGAGCTCAAGACTCGACAAAAGATTAATCGGTTACTTTTACACGACATGCAAAGAAATTTTATCGCGAGTACAGTGATGTTAACATGGTGATAAGTTAAAAAAACAAAACAGTAAAGAATCTTGAAAAATGTGAACCTCCATTAGTGGTTACCATATAGTCATCATCAGTTACCAGATATTGCACTCAAATAAGATACGAACACAAAAACAAAAAAAAAAGGCGTAACCCATCTGAAGCGAAGAAAAAACCTTGGCATTGTAGGCACTTCCACCAAATCTTCAAAGCACGAGGCTTGGCTTGATACGCATGCCTTGAGTACTTAATAATTCCTGATAAACTGCTTGCATTTCCCTTTCTACCGAAATTCACTTTCATTTTCTAAATTCATCATTCTTCTGAGGCTTCCGGACAATCTATCTATAAATATAGTTTTCACTCAATTAAAGTCACATAGAGTGCTAGAATGGTCTATTGTACGCTTTGGCTTTGTCAATTAATAACAATGGTTCGTGAGATGTGTGTCTACTTCTAAGATACATTCATATTCCAATGACGTCTTTTACAAAAAAAAATTTAAAAAACAGTTAAACAAAGTTGAACAGGTAGTGTTGACCACTTAAGATTTGCAGTTCACTTTCTTTTGTCTTAAAATACAACCAATGCCACAGGGAGCTGGGTGGAATTACCGAAACAAAAATTGTTGTAGGATTGGCATTTATATGTAGAGTAAGTATCTGCAGGTACAAGTAGTAGCTTTTCAATATTTCCGTACAGCACGTTGAGCCCATTGGCACAGTGACACCGCCAACGCCATCATTGCGCTATACTTTGGAATCAAGTGTGGAATATCGCGACAAAAAACAAAATTTTAAGATATATTTTTTAGAGATTTTACTTGTGATAAATGTATAAATACATGCGTTTGGGCATAGCTTGTATAAGTTATAAGTATGTGGTATTTGTATTAACAATCTACCTCCATCAAAAGATCAATTTTTGTAGAATGTAGATTTAAAAAAATTTTTTTTTTTTTTGAAAACTCACTACTTCGAAAACAAAAGGCTTGCACTGTTCGAAACCTGAAAATTAAACATTTTTTAACACTTTAAGCCTAGTACTTACCTAGCGTGAAATGAAAAATAAATACGTTCCAAATTACACGCGGAGAATAAAAATGAAAATAGAATAAACTTTTCCACGTGAATTTTTGATACTCACCTGAAATACTGAATACACATATTTTTTGCTTTCATTAAGTACATAAACTCTCGAGAGCAGTATCAAAAAATTCGTTTTCCATGTTTTATTTCTGTTTATAAATTTTCAATTTTTTATTCTGAAACAAAATATTTAAATTAACTGATAGATGTCACAGTTTTCCACGCTGCTTCAAACTTTTTCCTGATAGTTGTACATTGAGAAATGAAAATTTGGCGTTGAAAAAGTTGTGAAACATAATTGTTTTTCCAATCCACATTTTGGTACTCACCTCTCGTTGGGGATTTCATGCGAGTGAACTAGCCGCCACATTTATATGAAATTTTCATTTTCACTTGAACTGAGTACTAGGCTTTATAAAAAAAAAGATGTAGAAAAAATTCTTCTCTTATTGAAAATCGTTTTTTTTTCCTCAAAAACAACAACTCAAATTTTAATAAAATTTTATTGTCTTTGGCTTAGTTTTTAAGGTCTAAAATTCAGTAAAAAATAAAATGCACGACAGGGTCGCACGACCTTGCTCCTATGTAATAGACTAGGAATTTTAAAAACGAAAGTTATTAAAGAAAACAGTTCATAAGGATAAAATGAATTTTTTAAATTCTTTTAGTAGTAAGAGATAAAAACAAAATGCTATGCAAACATGAATTTATGCAAGAATAAAAATTATGAGCCGTTGTAGTGGTTCTTTAAAAAAAAATAATTTGGTACGCCAATTTAAAGTTGTTATTATTGTTCGAATAAAAATTAAATTTATAGGCAGAAATATTAAGCCGTTCTTGAGATATCGAATTTTCCAAAAAAAAAAAAACGACTTTTTTTTTCTAAAAATTGAAAAAATATTTTTTTTTTAAGTTTTAAAATGCAATGTTTTTTAAACCTTTTAGGAGGTTCTTTATAAACAATTTCATTAGAATCCGTTATGCCGATAATGAGAAATTCAAAATTCGAAAAAATTGTTCTATGGTAGGTACAGTCAGTAATGTCTAGATTTCAAATGTTTTTTATTATATTATAGATCGTAAGAATTAATCAAAAGAAACAAATTTTAGCAAAATTCTCGGAACAGTTTTCGAGGAAAATACGATTTTCGAAAACCATTTTTTAACATTTGTATGGAAGGTACCGTTAGTCTTAGGTAAAACAAAATTTTTTTTCTCAAACCTTGTAGATTATGTTAAAACAATTTTATTTGTCAAGTTTGAAAAAAATTGATTATGGGGTTTTCGAAATATTGAGTTTCCAAAAAAAAAATTGAATTTTTTTTTCAATCCAAAAAATAAATAAAATGCACGACTGGATCGCACGAACTTGCTCTTATGTAAAAGTACTTTGGAGTTAAAGATACATTTTATAATTATAAAACATGAATTTAAAATGAAATTGCCGTCTGATTTCTAGAAAAGTATGAATTTATGCAAACAAACTTTAAAAAATCGTTTTATTATTAAATAAATAAATTTTTTATATAAGAAATTTCTTTAAAATTTTTCAAGAAAAAAATGTGGGATGCGAATTTTAAGTATTTAATAATATTGATTTTTGGAAATAATTTCAAAAAATAATCGTTCATAGGTTTTGAAGATATTGATTTTTCAAAAAAAAATTTTTTCAAAGAAACCCAACAAATAATTTTTCGAATATTTTTATATACAATATTATTTTAAGCTTAGGGGACTCCTGCTGAAAATTTTTGGTTAAAATCGTTAGAGCCGTTAATGAGAAAGTCGAAAATCAAAAAAACGGTTCTATGACAGGTACCGTTAATAACATTTTGCCCCAAATTTTTTTTTACCAAAACGTAGTCCATGTCCATAATATCACACCTAATTTTTTTTATCAAAATCGTTAGAGCCGTTTTCGAGATAAATAAGATTTTGCATTACGGGTGTATGGGGGGTACCGTTAGTTTTAGAGCTAAAAAAAAATTTCAATTTCCCCTCTAGGGAATCACCGAAGACCCATAACTACTGAGTTTGAAGAAAATAGGTCCAGTGGCTTATGCTCTAGATCGAGGTACAGACATACAGACAGACAGACAGACAGACAGACAGACAGACAGACGGAATTGCCGGACCCACTTTATTCGTCTTCGCTATCATCGTAATGTCAACTTTGATCAAAATCTCGAGTTCGATTTTTTTTCCAAATGCAGAACTTGCCCTATAGTACCTATATCGCAAGTAAAAATTGAAAATTTGAATATGGAATAATATTTAAATTTTGGAGGAACCTTAGCATAAAAAATATGGTTCAAATCGGCTGTACCGTTTTCGAGAAAATCAAAAACCAAAAAAAATGGACCCAGGGGCTACCAAAAATAACAATTTTTTGGAAAATTTTTTTCAATAATTACCTAGTTTTAACTAAATGAAATTTTTCTACAGTTTTTGAGAAAAAAAAATATTTATAAAATTTCGAAAAAAGCCCTACCATACGGCCGTTATTTTTGGACTTAATAAAAAGAAAAAAAACATGTGGGGGGAAAAATCAAGACCCATATCTACCAAGTTTGAAGAAAATTGGCCGAGCCGTTTAGGCTGTAGTCGAACCGAAAAACAGACAGACAGACAGAATTGCGAGAACCACTTTTTTGGTCTTCTCTATCATCGTAATGTCAATGTTGATCAAAATCTCGAGTTCAATTTTTTTTCCGAATGCATAACTTGTCTTATAGTACTTATACATAAGTCGCAAGTAAAAATGGATACCTACCGATTTTTGAATTATAACTATTTTAATGATTTTTTTTATACAGAAGCTTATAAAAAACTTAAAACTAAAAAAATATTTTAAATTTTTGGAAAAAAATTAAATTTTTATTTTCTTTAAATCTAATCTGTATTATTAGTAAAACATAAAATTGGCGTACCATATTTTTTCTTAAAAATGCATCGATTTATAATTTGTCTTCTTACATAAATTTGCTTAGTTCGTATGGTGTTTTCTTTTAACTAAAATTGCTTAAGGGGTTGTTTAAGCCTTTTACAAAATTAACTTCAGGCTTCTGAACATTTTTGTCTAAAAACATTAATTTCTAAGATTCATGGTCTGTTAAATTTTAGAGCAAATTCGTGTGACCCAGTCGTGGATTTTATTTATTATAATAAGCCCGCACTAAAGGGATTTTCATGTTTTTTAAATGATTAAAAACAGTAAGAGCGTTACGAAAATAGGAAGGTATTGAAGCGGAGATACCGATGTACATTGCATTTGAAGATCTGAATATAAAAATAGGAGAGCAAAATAGAAGCATCCAAAACATTTAACATTCATCTAGTATGGCTAACAAAAGAATCTCTATACTTGACAAGGCATACGTCTGAAAATGGGCCCATGGGTAAACTGACATATGCATTTCTAGAAGTACGGGAATAACGGAGGAATTGTTTATGGGAAGGTATGTAACTGGGTTAGCAGAACTGATGTTATGCTATCCATATTCCTGATAAAGTGAAAATAGAAGTGAGCTTACTACACAGCCTTGTTTGACACCGTTTGAAACCAAGCATATTATTTAATTATGTTCCTTATACTCTATTTTATTTAGATGAACTGAAATGAGCTGCACCAACTCAACAAAGAGCTTACTTTAACAAGCTTAAATCAATTAGTCCCATTAAATTTATCAGTGGGACTTAAGCTCATAAGTTTAGAGACTAGTTCTTTAAAAAAAACACTTCAAATTGAAAATGGGAATTGAGAACGTGCTTATGTTTGTTTTTTCAGAACGTTTATTTAAAATAAAACTGGGAGACAAGCCAGTAAAGGTGATTGTTGACAATAGTGACTGCTTTATCAATACCTGGAAAATAAGCCGGCAATGAGCTGACAATACCCAATTACGCTATTCGAGTAATGCTCAACTGTCAATTCACATGGTTGGCAGATTTTGTCCCAAACTATTAGAATTTTACCGTCAGATAGGAGGTCAGAGAATTACATGAAAATATTTTCTGTCAACGTTCTAATACGGTTTACGGATGGAGTTGTTATCAGAAAATTTTTCAAAAATTTCACGTGTAGACAGAAGATCGAGTCTACGTCTTTGGGATAGAGCAGGACCTGTACAGAGAAGGTAAGAAATCGATTCCTACTCTTACAACCTAAATTACCTAAATTACAAGCTGCATTGCGTGTTTGCCTATCAAACAGTGTCCTGTTATGGAGCCAATGTGCGATCTGATTAAAGATATTAAACCTTTAAAGCACTTCAGATCCAGCGTTGGCCAAATCTGTTTTGTTGCCAAGCAGGTAGTGATATTGTTCCACCTGATGTTTGTTCTCTGTAAAGCATCTTGATTTAGCATAAGCCTACACGTAGCGATGGGAATAACCTATGTATATTTGCCTTATCTGGCAATAAAGGTACATATCATTGTTCCACTTTTGGCGAGTTTGTCAAGTTTATAATTTCCTGAAATTTCCCTGTGGTCCAGCATCCAGTAGAGTTGAATGTTTAACTGCTGTGCCATCTCCATAGGAGACGATTGAGAGTTAAGGGCTGCTATTGAGCTGGTGGAGACAGAATCAAGAGATTTAATGGCTGTCCGAGAAGATGTGGATATCTTTGATTGCTCTATAGCCCAATATCAGTTTGACAATATCCTTAACATTTGACAATAATAAAATTTGTGTGTTCACGTTCACACTTGTTCACATCATTGTAAGATATCTGACAGTTTCATTTGCAAATGGCGCCCATTGAAGAATGATTTTCTGACAGACAGAATTTTTAGATCACACAATTAAAATACACTTTGGACAGATTTTTTACTGACAAATCTAAGAATATTTTACGATCTGACAATTGTCTACTTACATATATTTATTTCAATTGGGACCAAATACGTTAGCACAAAAGTCATCATTTTGGAACTTAATACATTTTATCTTGGGACTGACTAGTTCATTCTAAATTAGGATTTAGTTCCTAAAAATAGAGAGAACTTGTTCATACGAGTATTAATAAATCCCAATTTTAGGCATCCATTCAATGACTTGAGAGTTAATGATTTTGGGAGGGATAAGTTCACAGGGTCCAAAATGAATATGCATGTATATAGCTCATTAACCAGAACACCTTCAGTAAAATCTCTTTCGCTTAACTTTCTCGAAATACAAATTTAAAAAAAAAGTTATATTGCTTTTCCGAGAAAAAAATCCGCTAGATTTATTATGTGAGCTTAAGCCGAAGATAGCTTTTCTTTAAACTTTCTAGGGGCTTTTATGGGAATTCATATTGTATTCGGGCTTCTCCCGTTGCCTTGTTAAAAATAAAAACACGATTTTAGCAACAAAAGCTGCCTATTGATTCCACTGTGCGAATTATCCCTGTTTTCTTTAGTCGTTACAGCAAAACAGTCCAAGCTGAAAGTATCCGGAAATGTTGTTGTGAATTTTAACGGCTGACACTCAATCGTACTGTGAAAATGGAAATTAGTTTCTTGTGATTGTATGTTTGAACCAAATGGGCCATAACAGCAACAATTTTATGGATTTTTAAATACTGAGGTCTTGACTTCTTGGTGTATGTATTTCTTTTTATCATTTATTGGAAGGAGCCAGCAGTAAAATATCAATGAAAGTTTGACCAGCACCGGGCGGGCCGTGCGTTGTCGGTTGCGTTGTCGGTTTGTATATTCATATTGTGTTCCGAGAATTGTGTCTGTGGTTATTTTTATTTTGGTTCTGGTATTTTGCATTCGAAGCGACAAACAAATTCACTTTCTTCTGATGTAATAATAGTTATGGTTTTTTTTTTTAAATTGGTTCTGGCTTGTTGGCGTTTGTTTTCGTGGGAGGCGAGATTTTAATGTGACCAAATTACGTGTGAAAGTGAAACTTTTTTGGTTTTGGTATTTATGTTTTGTTTATGTTCTATTAATAAAATGTATATGTACAATGATTAGGCAATAATTTTTAGGTAACATCTTCAAAGACGAGTGAAGCTTTCGAAAGTTGGTGATTTACACGGGATATTTTAAATTTTAGAAAAATAATACCAACCTTAAGCCTAAAATTTAAGAAAATAATTATTTAAACAGAATTTTGAATGATACTTTAAAATCAAAGTAGTAGATACTGTCATAAGGCTAAGATTTCTCATTCATATTCTCAATGAAATATACACAGTATTTAAGGTAGTGTATAAGCAAATAAATTGAGTATATGGTCTTGTGAAATATGGTGATACACAGTCCTCACATGCCATTTAAAAGTATTTTTTTGAGCTTATGCAATTATTTTTTATTTTAATCTTTTGTAAAAAAAAATATCATGAGATATGAAATTTTATTTTAAAATTAACTAGATATTAAGAGATTTTTCCCTTCCTTCAATAGGGTGAATCAGGGTAAATAAATAGAAAGAATGAGAATGTGTGTTCTAAACGGAAAGCGATATACACATAATTCATTTTTCTGTAATCGAAAACAGCAAAGTTACATCAAGAAGTTAATGTAAGATGATAAAGCTTTTTTGAGAATAAGGAATATGTAGAAAAAGGTAATAAATGTATATCTTAATACATGAAGGATTAAAAGGCAACCAATAAAGAAACACGTTTTAGAAATAATTCGCGATATATCAGGGTAGTCGGTTATGGAAATTAATTTTGAATTTTTATATAGCACCTGATAAATAAAATGGTACATGCATGTTTTGCAAATTACTTATTTAAGCTTTTGCTTTAGCCGAATGAACTTTTGAACAATGCACATATTTTTCCTTTATTGTTGGTCCTTTTCGACTTGTATAATTTTGCCTTCGTTTTTGTTTCCATTTAAAAAAGCATAAAAATGAAGATAGTTTAGATGTCTTGTATTTCGAGTTACTTATCGTCAAGGTTGTGAAAAGTTAAGTTAGGAAAAATGGAACATCATTTGCTATTTAGAATAAGGGACGTTTGATGAATTTTCATACATTTCATATAATTTAATTTTGACTACTCGTTCATTCAGAAGATTTATTGGTTATTTGTTTAGTTTTATTTTTAATGGGTTTTGAAATTAATTATATTTGAATAGCCTTCAGGCAGAATCTTATTCAAAATTATTAATTACTGCGTTAAGAGTTCCAGTAGGAATTGCCTTAATTATTGTTCGTACGGATATCTTTAAACCATTTGAAGTTAATTCCCGTTTGCAATAACATCAAACGAAAAAAAAATATTTATAATCTGGTCTGGTGGATGTCAACAAAAAAATTTTTAACTGTAATTCGTACATAACAGATCTGGATATTGTTTCATCCTCGAAAATTGATTGTGCGAACTGGAGTAGGCAGTCGACAAGAGGGAGAATACATCAATTTGTATGCGTCTGCCTTAGATTCTAAGCAACAATAAAATGTTAATTATAGCACATTACAAATTATTTAAATGCCAAAATATTGATTGTAATACTTGTGTATAAGATGAGCTACAGCAGAAATTGTTTTCTGCGCCCGAACAGAAGGATGTTTTGTGGTAACGCCTTCAAGGGACGGTCCTACTCTTGTCTTGTTCTACCATTGTATAAACGAACACCTACACCTGCTTCCATTTTTTGCTTTGGACTCTCTTTAACTATATTGTAATTTACAGAAGGGGCACCAGGGCACAATATATGTAAAGGTTGTAATGCATTTAAACACAATTATTCATTCAATAACGCAATGAGAAATTTATAAATATTAATAGCTTAAGGTACAAAATTCTGTGTTTTGACAATCTCTTTGAAAACATAGTGCGATGGAACCTGTATTAGAATTATTTTTATTTTGGTACTATTTCCAACGAAGGTCATCAAATGTTTCAATCTTATTTGTTAAATAGATAGATTAGGACCTAGTGTCAAACTCAACCATTCTTTAGTGCGTGTTACTAGGAATGGAGTGGACCTAAAAAGTACGGCTAATGAGCAACACTTTTCATGACTAGAAAAACTTTAGAGGATTTGTCAATTCCTCGCAGGAGGCAGTAAATCCCTGAAAAACTTATTTGCAGCGTCTGAGAATCGAACCCACGACCTTTTGCATGACTACACTTATTACGCGAAGAAGTACTCCTAAGATAATATTATACTCGGTACTATTAAAAGGTTGCGAATCAAATATTTTAACAGTTGATTCTGAAATACCTCACGGTAGACATTTAAGCCCTGCGCTTTTCATTATATTTATTATGATTACTCTCTCTCTCTAGACTTTTCTCAACTTCGACAAGTAGTTGCGGCCATTGTCATTCATAAAAAATTTTCTTCCAAAACCAACGTGAAGAGTCTTAGGCTAGCCGCGCACTAGCAATTTTTAGTTGCGAAACTGTTTGGTTACTTATAGAAAACAGATGAACTATTTGGTTGAATGTCCGTGAATTTGCAGATAATTATATGTTCAATAAAATGGCGAACTTATTTTAGGCAATCGTTTAGTTTGTGTCAAAACACAAACTTTTCAGTTGCTCGAACCAAGCAGTTTCGCAACTAAAAATTGCTAGTGCGCGGCTAGCCTTAACGTTCAGCAACATGTCCAAATGATCTAATTATTTTATGAAGATGAGTCTTCTGTTCGAGCAATATTTCAAACGCTTCGCCCATTTCACTGTCCACTTTCGCCATGATATGTATATGGCCCATTTAATTATTGAATATGGGGCGATTGTCGATACACGAGATTCACCAAATTGAAATGCATTCAGTGAAAGTCACTGTTTGATGTGGATTTTGGGATGATGGCATCAACGGTCATACTTCTTTTTGAACTCCGTTGTCCTGGAAATCACCTTCAATAGCGAGGGGTATCGGTCGACAACAACGAATTTCTTTTAGCCAGCATTGGATGACATAGACATCGACAGTATGTGGTTTCAACAGGAAACCGCTATGTACTACAATGAACATTTTGGACGAGCGATCCCCAAACATGGTTATCTCACGTGGAGGCTTTCTGAATTTTCCACTGAGATTTGAACTCGTTAGACTTTATGCTGTAGGGTTTTCTTAAGTCACATGTCTATGCCAATAGATCATAAACTACCACTGCCATATCAATACGATTAGTAAAATTCAGCCTGATTTATGTGCCAGAGTTTTAGAAAATTTGACGTTTCTGAGTGGTGCACATCAGTAAAGCATAAAGTAAAGTTATATTCCGTACATAATGGCCTTCTAAATAAATAAAGAATTTCAAAAATACCTCACTCACAGTTTAATTTATTCAAATCTGAAGATAGAAAGCTCTGCTCTGAATGGAAAGTACAAGTTACTAATATTATTGCTTAGGAGTTTTTTTTTTCAAAAATACGCTTAGGTAGTCATAACTGATAAGTAGATTGTTGTTTGTAAATCACTGTAACCCACATTTATCGACATATAACAACCAAGTTTTATACTAATCAACTTGCATTAATCAAATAAAACTCATGTCACTTTGCAACACTTACTGCACATGCAAAACTGTCAAATGAAGCAAAATGCTTTACGCCTATAACAATTATTGACGTTCGACAACATCCAAGTCTAAGAGTCGCATTTACTGCTAAATGTATCCCCACATACTATGGTAATATGGTCAAAATTAAAACAAGTGGAAATGTGAATCAAATTTATTACACCGCTGTCGTGGCTCGAATTGAATTATAATAAAACATTGGTCTTTCAAGGTTATTTAAGATCTTAAAATTGATTTTGAACTTCTTGAATGTGTGACTTTTTGTTTGTGTCAATATTTACCAAAGAAATTTAAAAGTCAGCTTAAACATCGTGTCAACACGATTCGCGGTCAAACATGAATAAGGGAAATACCATTTTTATGAACGTAGATAAATGTATATTTATCTTTGTTTTATTTAAGCTGAAAACTTTTAAGGACTTAAGAAGAATGGTAAGAGCAATCGATTCTGGCCGGAAGATAATGGCCGGTCAATTGATTTATGCACCTTGAATTGGATTGGTAGAGCCCAATAAATCTGGAGCATACAAATCGTTTAATAAAAGTCATTTTTGATTTATGCGCCATTAAATGAAAGGAAATTGTAACTTAAATTGCCTTTAAGTGGCACCTAGTTCCGGAAGGTAGATTTACCACCAACGATGGCGCATGATTTTTTTAAGAAGTGAATGGTTTTGTTCGATCAAAGTGGCTGTTTGTCTGTTGTGGGAGGGATGGATGTATCATTGTCATATTATGACTTTTGGAATGACAGCATAATTTTACTGATTTTATCGAAGTTTTAAAAAACGGTGTTTGTTTTTCTTTTTTCTGAGCATCCATTGTCACTCATGAATAAAACTTAAGGTCGGTAGGCATTTAGTCAGAGTTCACACTCATGAGTGATGGAATTCAAATAATTTTATATTTTTCGCATGTCTCTTTTTTACTACTTTGGTTTCAATTGATCTTTTTAGATTTTCCACGTTGACAATATAAATAAAATCGATCAAACTGATTTTGAGAAAATAAGCACAAAGAAAAGAAATACACATTATTATATTCTAATTTGTGGGGTTAAAAATAATGGCGCAAAATTTTTATCAGCCAAGTGTTATGGTATAAGTATGATACTACTTAACAATTTATTTACTTTAAAGTAGTTTCCGTCTTAATTTTAAACATTTTGTAACTAGTATCTTAGGCTGTTTTTTTTTTTTTTAATAATTCTCTCCTGAACACATATAAAACAATGACAGTTCATGCAAGAACGAAAGTAAATATACCTATTTCGACGTTTGTAAATGTCAGTGTCATATGATATTTGATGATTTTAACTTAATTAACACGTTAAAAAAAGTATGATGCTAAACTCAATTAAAATTTGTAAAACCGTCAATTTAAACAAGTTTCATACTACAACAGTTTTAAAATCGTACTAATTCGTGAGATTAAAATTTTGAGCTAAGAATTGTATTGAGTTTTGAAATGCAAATACAAATTATATTAATTTAAAAAAAATTGTAAAATTTGATAAAAAACCTTCAAAATATTAAAAAAAAATATGTAAAATGACGCAAACTTTACTAACAGAAAAACTGACTTCTATCGATAATATAACCTAAACTGAGCAGTATGGGATTTGTAAGTTATCTCTCGGTTAGGTACATCAAGTCATGCTTTTAAATACATAATGTGAAATCTTTTAAAAAAATATTACAACTCTAATCCCAACCTGAACTGGAGTTTAAATTTGAAGATCAACTCGTTCGGTTTCACAGTCTACTAATCTGAACCTCAGTTTTATTGAACGTAGATTAACTAAATTGTTTTCTCTTTCTATCTGAATCAAAGAAGAAACAATCAAGGAAAGTTTGCTCTGTTTCAGTTGTGACTAGTGACAGGAAAAAAATTAAGAAATAGTGTCGTTTAACTTAAACTACCGAATGAACTCTTTTCAAGGTTTAAATGAAATTGTGAAACCCAATTTGTAGTTAAACTGAAGCTTAAACCAAAAATGGGGCTTAAGATCCCACTGTGAAACTGGTGGTAAATATGAATTAGATAATTCAATTCTGTTTAATTGGTTAGGATTCTACTTATCAGACAGGGAATTAGTTCATTCCCTTGTTAACTCAGGTCTCACTCAAGGAAGATATATCGGGCCATTCTTACTTGAAGTATTTATAAAATAATGATAGTCCCTCCGTTTCTTTATAGTCAAAAATGTTCCTTTGCTTTTTTTCTGGCCTTTTTTATGTATTTTTGTCTGCAGACGAGGTTAAATTTCGGGGCAATATCTCCCCCGTCCGATGAGCTGACGCCGTGCAGGCCGCGTCCTCCGAAACTTGATACTCCTACCCTTTTCTAACGTATTCCTATTCCAGTTTCCAAACATTTCCTTTTTTCTGCCTATCCCAATAACCGACACTCCTCCTTATGTACGAGAGATTAATTGAACCGCTGAGAAGAAAAAGGAAAACATTCCACTAATCATAGTTTTTGGGAAATCGAAGAAAACTGTTTATTTCTGAAACTGAAAGTTATTTTTCAAAACATTCTGAAGGACAAATGTAAAGCTAGTAAAGAAGAGTAATATACAAAACAATTGAAATTAAAAACTTTAAGCTCTGGCTTAATAATTCCTGTTAAAGTGAGTGGAATGTTTTCCTTTTTCCACTAATTGAAAAAAAAAATCAAATAAATTATTTTAAATTAAGTTTTTTTATTCAAATAATATAAATAATGGGTTCAAAACATTTTATTTCTTTAATACTAAATAATTCTGCAATATGAAAACTAAAACAATATTTTAATAATAATTCAAGGGAATAAAAATAAACAGAAATAAAATGCACGACTGGATCGCACGAACTCGCTTCTATGTTAAAGTACTTTGGAATTTAAAATACATTTTATAAATATAAAACATGAGATAAAAATGAGATAAAAATGTTCAAATGTATGGAATTGCCGTCTGATTAATCCTTTTAATATTAAAGTAATTTTTTATATAACAAATTTTCTTAAAATTTTTCGAGAACAAAATTTGGGGTGCCAAATTTTAAGTATTTAGTGGTATAGATGTTAGAAATAGTTTCAAAAAATAATCGTTCACACGTTTTAAAGATATTGGTTTTTTAAAAAAAAACTTGGAATTTTTTATTTTTAATTCCAAAACAAATTTTTTCGAATATTTTTATATACAATATTATTTTAAACTTAAGGGGCCTCCTGCTGAAAATTTTTGGTTAAAATCGTTAAAGCCGTTGATGAGAAAGGCAAAAAATCAAAAAACGGTTCTATCACAGGTACCGTTAATAACATTTTACCCCAAAAAGGAAAAGAAAAAGGAAAATATTCCTGGAATCTTTTCCTTTTTCCACTCAATGATATTTTATAATCGCATTTAAAATGTAGGTTTACACGGAAATTTTTCGTTTTTAGGCTTAAAATGTGCGCTATAAAAATAGCTACGCTTTTGCATCATTACTTCAATTTCCCATTTTTGTGGAATGTTTTCCTTTTTCTTCTCAGCGGTTCAATTGTTTTGGAGTTGTTTGTGTTAATTTTTGTTTAGATATTTTCGTTGCTTGTTTTTTTTTTGTATCAGTAAAATTAAGGCTTTGTTGAACTTAAATTCGTGGCGAAACCCAAAAATATGAAAAATTTAAAAAAAGGTCTTGCAGCTATGAGCTGCTGTTTGAATTGAAAATAAGAACTATGTACGATGTACGTACATCAATAGGGTCATTCACAATCTAATGTAACAGGTCTACTAAAAGTGTAAAGTTTTTTTTTTGTGTTACTTAATCGTGAACGTACTTTTTGTAATCTGTAGCAACACTGAAGCAAATGTCAAAATTTAATATTTTTATAATTGCAAAGAAAAAGCAGAGTATGAAATGACATTTGTAAAGCTGTCAAATAAAATTAGAAATTTTACACCAATGTACTTTTCTATAGCAATGGGCTAAGGTTATAGTGAGATGGCAAAAGTCTTGTAAGATTTCAATTAGTATATTTTGTTGTTGGAGTGTAAGAAAATGTTACACTTTTACACTAGACAAGTATCACTGGATCGTGAATACACCTATTGTTTGAACGAGTCGCTACTGAATTAAGCAGAAAAAAAGAACAGATAATTTAAAGTTGAGTCGCGATAAACGGATATACATTCGTTAATACTAATTTTGTTTTTGGGTGTCTCTTAATCAGGGTTGCGAATTTTTGAATTAAAAAACCATTAGTCATAAGTCTGTAGATGATATGTGAATTAAAAAAAATGTATTCATAAGTTAGTTAGTGACTTATGATTTAAAAAAAAAAATAATTCATAAGCTACTAAGTGACTTATGAATTGAAAAAAAATTAATTCATAAGTACTAAGTGACTTTATGAATTAAAAAAATTCAAGTCATGAACAAGTTAGTAACTTAACAATTAAAAAATTAATTCACTACCTACTAAGTGATTTAAGAATTAAAAAAAAATTAATTAACAACCTACTAAGTGACTTATGAATTAAAAAAATTTAATTCATAAACTAGTTGGTAGATTGGAAATGCTTAAGCTTGTTTTTGCTACATAATTATTTAATTAATAACGAAAGTAGATTTTAAGCTTTTGTGAGTCATTAAATTTTCATGCTAGCTTATAAATTTTCCAATTAATAATTTTTTAATCAGATTTCATCCATTAGCTTATGAAAAAAATTTTTTTTAATTCATAAGTCACTAGGTAACTTTTGAATTAATTTTTTTTAATTACCTGCTCATGACTTAAATTTTTTTAATTCATAAGTCACTTTGTAGGTTCTGAATTATTTTTTTTTAATTCATAACTCACTAAGAAGCTTATGATTTAAATTTTTTTAGTCACCAACTGACTTATGAATTAATTTTTTTAATTCATAAGTCATAAGGTATTCTACTATACTCAAAAATAATATACAAAAGCAAATCTTTAACAAAAAAAAAAAAACAAAAAGTATGATGAATGATGATGTTTTATAAATTAAAAAAAAAAATTAAAATCCCATATCTTATATCGACGACATCGGGTTTTTGAAAAATTAATCGTAGAAAAATTGCGAATGTGAATGTCAAAACAGACAGATCTAGAAGCAACCCTGGTGTTAATTCCAAAGCTTTTCAATTCAAATTGAAGTAACGTTGCTTAAAGGCCTCTTAACTCAAAACGCCATCTACTGTCAGTTAAAGACATTTTAAAATTTATTTTGACATACCAATTGTCATCTTTTATATTTTGAAGTTTCAAATTGTGAATTTGTGTTCTGATATTTCAGAAAAGTAATATTAAAATGGAGTCTAATTTCATTTAATTTATATACGATTTGAATGTAGTTAGTGAATTGGGTTATAAACTTGTGCGATGTGATCTTGAAGAATCACCTAGGGGATGGTCACATCTCCGCTAACCTCTAAGTTGTGGCTGCGATAAGATTTTGGGCCGGATTGGAGACTATATCTTTATTCTTTATTACTCCACCACACTACAAATTTCAACATCATTATCATTTTTATAGATATAAGGCAAAGGCTTAAAGAGACCTAGTTTGTTAAAACAACAATGCCCACAAGTCATCAATGCAATTTAATACTCAAAGAAAGAGGTGCAGTTGGTCAATACTAAATTAACCAAAAAAGATATTATTCTCTGAACACACAGGTGGCTTGTGATTTCACACTTAAAATTCAAGACATCGTAGAGAGAGTACGCACGATTCCAGGATATTTAGAGAGACTACAATAAAGAAAAAGTTTGATAGAGGGGAATTCAAAGGAATTCAAATCCTCGATCACGATTTGAATAGCAGTGTAACATTTCACAAATACGGGCGATAGGGGTGGGTGTGTGTTCCATGGCTCTTTTCTAAATTGAGCAAATGATTTTTACAAATTCAAGCTGTAACAAAACAGCTGTCTTGTTTGAAATGAAGTAGCATTTGTTTTTTTTTACTAGATTTGTAGATTCTTGTACGTTACGTGACATCCATCGTTTAGTTTGGAACCAATGCAAAATCCATTATTGATATAGAAACTTAAAATATTGATTTGCATAAACAAATTACCCATGTATACAAAATTATAAAGAAGTTTTAGGGAATCGGTTGTTGCCTTAGGTCAGGGGATGAGCCCGTTCTGTAAAAACTTATTTATAAGAAGTACCATATATCCCATTGTTGAATTAGTCGCATAACATTTGTATATTTTTTCGAAACTCCAAAACCGAAAATTTGGATCGAAATCTGTGAAGCCAATAAGTTCATAAAAATATGACACACACAAAATTTTATCAAAACTTCTAGAGCCGTTTTCGAAATAAATAATATATTTTTTAAAGTCTGTATGGCAGGTAGTTATCGTTATTTTTAGAGCTAAAAACAAAATTTCAATTTCATGTTCTGGCTAACATATTTTCCGGTTCATTTATAACTGCAAATAAAGTACGCTCCAATAGCTTGAGAAGTCCTCGAGGTCAAATTTATAAAAATCATGACAAACAACTTCTTATTTCTGTAAAAAAAAAATCAACTTGCTTGCATGCCCTTTTTAAATTAGTCTACACAATTCACTTGTAAAAGCACCTGCATAACCTTCAAAGAGTTTATTTCATTTATAGAAGTTATCCTTCTCATTATTATCACTTTGTTTGCCTCAAGGCTAACTATCTTGAATCTGTCATGATTTGTTGCACTCCAATACCAATCTCCAAAACAAACCTATTCTATAACAGTTTACCTTAATTGTCACGCTTATCTGTCAAAGGATTTTTATGTTTGACAATTCTCAATATTAATTGGTCCAAACGGCATGTACATGGTCACGTTGACAGAACGCTTTAAATAAATTGCTTTAGCCCTCTAGCTGTGTCGGTTTGTGCGGCCAAATAATTTTATCTTAATCGCATGGTAAAGTACTTCAAGATTCTCATATATCACACGCTGACCTGGACCCCAAATTCACCAACAAATTACATTGATATCGTTCTCACCTCATTTAATTAACTTGACGTGTCTTTTTAAAATTTCTATAATCACCCTATATCTCCCTGGGGGTATGGCCAATGACCATAAATTTCATACCTCCTCACACATTAATTTAATATAATTTTTTTGAACAAAAACCTCGCCGTATTCTGTATCTAATTTATTGCGTTCTAATCGTTTTAACCATTTGTTTTGTCTATTTCTAGGACAAGTCATTGTCGGCGGAGGAAGTCGGACAAGTGTTCCAGGACGAAGAGAATATGGCGGCAATCTTAATGCGGCGTCATTTGCAAAGCGGTGATCTTGTTATGGTAAGTTTGGCACCTGTTCTTGTCTTTAGCATTTAAGTTGGTAAAAATGCCAATTAGAATCGGTTGTTTACAATTCGGTTGTTATAGAATCTTGTAGGTTTTTTTTGGTCAGCAAAATCTCATGGTAGGTCGACCACAAATCAATGTCGATGTTTGATTTTGACCAAGGCTTCACCGGCTTGGCCTGGTGCGGCTGGTCAAACTATACCATGACGGCAACGACGTGGGAAGTGTTGGGTTCTTTATGCGGTTGTTGATACGTTATGACCACCTTGACCGATATACAGTCACAGATATAACGTATAGCAGCCACCTAAGAAGCTTTAAACCAGAGCAAAGTGTATCTTTTCAAGGTGACCACGAGACAAGTGTCTGCACCATTCGGTGGTGGCTTAAAATGCGCTCTTGGAAAGGTAAACCACTTTACCTGGTTCTTTGGATTACAATTACATTATAAATTTTACCTGTTCTTGACCATTCTGCAAAGTAAGATGGTGTGTGGTTGAGGTTTTTTTTTCTTTATAAAGCTAGTTTAAAGTCTTTCGAGACTCAATTGTTTGTCTGCCGGGTGGTACCACTAGTAATTATGGAATTTTATTCCTATTGTCTTTTATGGTAAACTCAAAATGTACACACGTTATAATGTCGGTAAGAAAAGCGTTGATATAAAAAGCACTTAGATTCATATAATTATATTTAAATTTTTGTTTTGTGTAATCTAAATTTTGCTCCGCAGTCAGTCTTCGAGTATATAGTTTTCGTTTTCAAGGAGAAAACGTTTAGTAAAAATTAGTGCAAAAACATTATGATGGAAATTCAATTCAATTTTGTATTTATAAGGGTGACGTGTTGTTGAAAGTTATGAAAACAGTGATGCAATAGAAAAACCTAGTTTTGAATAAGATTTTATCAGCTTAACTGAATAGTTAGCTTTGTTCTTTTTATTTGCTTTGTTTGAAAATGAGCTTGCCTTTTATTTGAGTTGAATCATCTGAACGAAGCGGCTTAGACGATTTAATAAATGTACAGCAGAATCCGAGGCAGTCGATTCCTGACCGTGCACTAAAACTCGGCCTTGCGTACACTTCAACTCGGCGAAGTTTGATCCGGGATTTGGGCCTACATCCGTACAAGATGCAACTGACCCAAGAGCTCATAGTTCATGACCATAGACAACGCCATTTGTTCGCTGACTGGGCTTTAAAGGGGTACGAGATACATTTTTGGCTGTGTTGATAATCGAAATTACCATACCAAATACGATACCAACCAACACCAGGTGCCAATGCATCCTCAAAAAGTTATCGTTTGGTATAAATTTCGGTCTGGTAAGATCATTGGTCGGTGCTTTTTCGAGAACGTCGTTGATGAAGACGTCACCGTCAATGTCGATCGCTACAGAACGATGGTAACCAATTTATTATGGCCCAAATTGAACCATATGGTTCAAAATGACATGTGGTTCGAGCGGGGCGGTGGCGGTACGTGCCACACAGCAGACGTCAATATTGACATTCTCCCTGTAAGATTTGAAAGTTAGGTTATCTCGCGCAGAGGTGAAGTGAATAAGCAACCAAGGTCATGCGATTTGACCCCGAACATCTACCCGCCTTATAGAAAAGCACTTTAAAATATTTTTTTTGTTTAGCTTATAGCTATATTTTAAAGATTTTGATATGCAGCGTAATCCGCCGATATCTTTAAGACTTTTGATTTACGAGCACTTCTCAATTCTCACCAAGTTCATAATTGGATTTTTCCACTCACACAGGACATCCCTGGTAGAACCCTTTGGCGTAATGGTTAGTGCTTTGAACTGTCATGCAGAAAGTCGCTTGGGTTCGAATGTACTGCCTCTTGCGAGGTTTGGTTAGGTTGAAGTGAAGTGGCTGAAGTGGTTCATTGTAATACCACATAAATCTAGAGATTTTCTCCCTACTAGCTGAACCATGGAACTCGTTACATTGCTTAGATCACTACGTCCCTTGAAGAAAAACTCTCCAAGATGAAGCCTTATGGGATAGAGCAGGGTATGTAATTATGTATGTATTGTGATGTGCTTTTTAGTTTCCAGTCGAGGTTTGGCTCCCCGATCTCGCCTGGGTATTTCTAAAGAAACATAAACTTCAGATACGAGTAAAAGGTCTTTCAAACCTTATAACAAAATCTCTTATTAGGAAACAACTCTTATTATATAACAAATAATATTCTCTTTAATTCAAATACTTCAAAGATGGATCTTTCTTGGTAAGCGAGGTTTCGGCTTAGGGGAATTCTTGTTTTCTTGTTTCAGTCTCGGAATCTGGTTTCTGATGAACTGCGTTTCGGGATCTTAGTCTGATGGCTTACCTAATTGGAATTCACTCCTGATATATTGGTATCGGGAAAATGGGCTTCGGATAATTCTGGCAACGGTGGACTGGTACTGAGTCCCTGAAGGCACTTCAGAACAGCAGGCTTAACGCTCTGGTACGTCAGCAGGTACAAAGCCCTTGGTGGAGAAATGGCAAGCTGAACGCTCTGGTAGATCGTGGATACAAAGCTCCTGGTGGCAAACAACAGGCGAAGCGCTCTAGTAGATCAGCAGGTACAAAGCACCTGGTGGGAAACGGCAGGCTGCTGATACCTTCTCGTATCAGCAGCTATAAGTCCTCTGGTGGAAAACGACAGGCAAAATGCTCTAGTAGATCAGCATAAGCACATTGGCAGATACTACACCTCTGTTGGCTAACAACAGGCAAAAACGCTTTAGTAGATAAGCAGGTATAAAGACCCTGTAGCAAATAATTTATGTTCACTTCGTTGCCGAACGACTGGTGGTTTTCGTCTGCCAAAACGGTTCCTATTATGCTATATTTGCGTCAAAACTGAATGTTAACTGTAAGGCTGATGAATACTAATACGAATTTGTTTACATTTATCTGTGACTTCACGTGCTCCTAGTGAATGTGAGTTGCATTGATCACATTCAAAATTTGCTGGCGATCGGCTGGTGATGACTTGCAGGTTGAACTCATTACTACAGCTCTTCCTCCAAGTTTGTTCCTTTGAGGAATCGAACTATTTAGAGTATTTTAAGGGAGGATATTTCACTCTCTTTTATGTGGTGCTTTTCCAGATACCTATGCCTTTAATGCACGAGTGCATCACATTTCCCCAGTATGTGGTCAGGTGTCTCCTCGTGAATGTTGCAGAATTCGCAAGACTAGTTCTTCACTAGGCCAAGGATGTTGAGGTGTCTTCTCAATTTACAGTGGCCTGTGAGAAGCCCTGTGATTTTCCTGAGGTTGTTTCTGCTTAAACTAATGCAGGTTAAAAAACGCTCTCGGTTGTAGTCGCCGAGTAGAAGTTTTGCCTGTCTCAGCTTAGGGAGTTCTTTCCAAACTGCGGGTGGTAGAAGAAGTGACAGTAATTTTTGAATATTTACTACTTAATCAAGAAAGAAAAGAAAATTGTGTAGCATTCGTTACAGTGCATAGAATATCAGGTGTTAATTCTACACAGCTTCTTCGTCCATACAGCTTTAGCAAAAATCGTTTGAATTGCCGCAAAGCCTCCTTGCATGGTTGCCTTTAAGACAGTGTCCGCTTATGACAGCAATAGCGAAGCTGATGTGCAATCTACTTAAGGATATCAAACACTTATAGCACTCAGATCAAGCATTGGTCAGAACTGTTTCGTCATCAGACAGGTTGGTAAGTTATTCCAACCAGTGCGTACTCGAGCAGTTTTCAGTCTTATTTCTAATATTCTCTTAAAGCCCCTTCAAAATGTCAAAATATATTTTTTTTTATTATTTCTATTTTTATATTGCAATAATAATAATAATATCATTGGGTCGTGTTGGTCGCATGACATCTACCAGTTAAATAATTAGCTGCAAGCCTTGAGGGAAGTACGCACATGAATTCACCAAAGTTTCATCACAATCGGATGAATGGATATAAATAATTTATTTTATTATTATTAATTTGTTCTTGATGTATCTCGTCTTAAGACCGCAATGGATCTATTCGATTTCGTAGATATTTCAGATTTTGTTTTTCTTACAAATGGCTTATGGGCTAGCTTCAAGTCAAAAAGATCTCTGAAATGTGAAAATGTTGCAATCTAAGTCTATTTTTTTTAAATGGTTCCAATTAAGTCACATTTATTTCTACTTCATTTTTTTGTTTTTTCTATTTTTTTTTTTTAATATTGCTACCGAATAATTGATCACCGCTCAAAATACTCCATTCTCTGATTGATATGTTTCGAACAGACTAGCAATTGACAAGATGTTTACATAACGCCACATGATCTTCTCAACAGTCGAGTCGATTAACGACATTATTGTTCCCATATCTCCATTAATTATATCGCTACCTCACAAGCCCGCCAGTGCTAGCGGCATGTTACCTACTTATAAAGAACCAATTATACCTTTTCAGCACAAAACCCACATTATTGCTCAACAAATTATTCTCTACTTCAACAATTACCACGCATTCTAGCGATAATTTGAGAACTGAGAAGCCATCATCAAACGTTGAAGTAGTGGTATGGTACACTTAGCAGAAATGACAAGTGATTTACTCTCTTAAACACCAATCCCCTGGTGGATTCTTCAAAAATCAAAATATAACAATCCCATTCGTTTCATCTTGTCATGTTATCCAAATGAATGAGTGATGGATATCTTGGAAGCCATAAATTCTTGGTAACACACTTAGGGACCAGAGAAGATAGATGTACCCGCAATTGGCAAGATTATTGCGAAAATTTTGTATTTTTAATAGAATATCTGAGCGTTTGGTAGTTGTTGGTTTAGCCAAATATCAAACAAGAAGAAGATGCAGAGGGTAGCCCCGATTCGATTTGACCAAAAGGTTAAAGTCTCAATTTTCCAGTTTCATGGGCTATAACCAGAGTGCTATGGGCCGAAACTAGAAGCATAGCTACATAGCATCATAAATATTTCAACATCATCACATAGTTGCGAATTGGCAATGTGTGCTTCTTTTTTTGTTGTTGTCCATTTTGTGAGCCATCTTCGAAGCTAGAGAAATCTGCGCGTCTTTGACCAGAGTTGATGTTGTTGGCCTTAAAAAGTGCCAGTTCAATGGATGGGCTAAATCCAACGGTGGCGTCTGCACTATGGCAGCGAGAGTGCGATCATCGTCGCATTGATTATCACTCGATTGCATAATTAAAATATTCGCATGGCCAATTTATGTGAGAGAAATACAGTGGGGCTCAAAAATTTTTTGTTAGAAATGTAGGACTACAAAGTCATTTTTTCTTAATGTTCTTAAAAATTATCAATTCATTAATCACTTTGACTACCCTTCGAATGATAGAAGATTATGATGTCTTAAATGTCTGGACTTTGAAATTAAAATGAGAAAGTAAAATAGAGCTTGTTTAGAAATTCCACATCCGTGTTGTAAGACTCAAGAAGAAATCTCTGTACATAATTGAGTGTCTGAAATTAAGGTTACGGGAATATAAGTACTACAACAAAATTGGGGGTATACCGCTTTGGTAGAAGAAGACTATTTAGGAAAAGAAACGATAAAACAGTGATAATCAGAAACCATTTCGACGAAGTTCGAAAAAACAAATGTTTTCGAAATTGACCTATCTATATTATGTATAAGCTTTATGGCATTTTTCTGGACTCTATCTAGAAGGTGCAAGAAATCTTTAAATCCACCAGAACATTAATGACAGGTTTATTCTAAATTTTGGATAATGTACGCCTCATAAATTGTTGCTGGATCGGAAGGAGTAAAAGAGGGTTTAACAAACACCGCATTTTTAGCAATATCTAATATA
The DNA here is from genome assembly GCA_911387755.1 of Chrysotoxum bicinctum. Taxonomy (NCBI): domain Eukaryota; kingdom Metazoa; phylum Arthropoda; class Insecta; order Diptera; family Syrphidae; genus Chrysotoxum; species Chrysotoxum bicinctum. The sequence goes on from OU426990.1 coordinate 30,942,385, forward strand.
TGATCGTTCCACAGATTTTTCCGGTATTCCGCTTTAGCGACTGAAGACAGCTTTGAGTTTTCAAACCATTGAATCCACACTATTATTACTACTGCGTGCAACGGTAGGAGTTTAATGAGATTATCATTTCAACATTCAAACAATAAAATGGATAAACTGGAAATGTTCAAATGAGTACACAAATTTAAGTTTTCTGTTTTAGGCGAAATAGTTGATCGATTAGAATCTTAGAGATCATTTATGAAGATAAGAAATAGTGTAGGAGACAAAACCCAGCCTTGGGGAACACCAGTAATTATTTTTCTTTCCAAATACCGACCACAATAAATTTACTTTCAAATGCTATTACTGATACTATTTTTTGTATGAAATATCGCACAAATCATCAGTGGACCTGTTGCTATCTATTGGTCAGTGGAGCCTTTGTTTCTCAAGCTATTTCATAAACTGATGTAAAAAGGGAAGCAGGTGAAGAATAGGAAAGATAGAAAGGCTTATGCAGTGGTTTTGTCAATATATTATGATTTTTTGTATTGCTGGTTTTGTCAATGTAAAATAGCAATTTTCCAAAACGATTCAGAATGAACCTGTATATATAGATCCTTGACAAATCTAGCGACGGTACAACTTCTAAAAAGTATTTATCCTATGGGAAACATTTCCTTCTCAAGTACAGGTGGCATCATTTCACTATCTGGCAACGTAGAGTTTACTGAAAATAGTTCTACAAACAAATTGATCTTCTCTGTAGATCTAAATCCAGGTCTATCATTGAAGATGAGCGTAGGAACCTTTTTAGTTCATATAAGAACCCGATTCTGTGAATTCAAACATTTAAGGCATTTCTACATTGGTATAATTCAACTCGATTTTCCTCTAAATTGTTTGTTTTACAAATCCGAAAACAGGATTCCCTCATCAAGTAAACATCCCTAGTTCCGAAAACAACTGAATTTCCTAAAAAAAATGGATAATTTTCTAAGAACAGAACTCAAACCAATATTTCTGATATACGACTTTTTTTTGGCAAAAACCTTGTTCAATAACTTATAATATAAATTTTTTCGAATTTAATTAAATTTATAAGAGCCGTGTCCAACAAAATTAATTAATTAGAGTTTTTAAAAGCAAAAGCAAAATGGAATCCAGTTAACTTCATAGAAAGCTTAAAAAATACAGTTTTTGTGTGTACAAAAATGTAAACAAATTATTGCAGTCTTTTTCGAGGTAATATTTATAAGTTTTTCTTTACCTAGTGTAAAAAATTTTATGGCATACAAATATCGTTACATTTGGTTGCAAAGAAAAAACTTACAAAAATTTGAAGGAGAATGTTTAAAGTGTCTAAGCAAATCGATCCAATCGTTAAGATTAGCCGAAAATACAGAAAGCCAAACAGAACCACTTTTTTCACCTTTCCTATCAGCGTAATATCAGGTTTCATCAAAATCTCGAATCGGATAGTTTTACCAATGTACAACTTGCTGACTATTTCAAGTTTGAATTTTTTTAACTCGATTCAATTGAGTAATGGTTGCAACGTTGTACTTAAATTCATCTCCTTTTTTATTTTATTTTTTTCTTGCCCGACTGCTAATTGCTTAGATCACGCATTCAGACTCTAATCATTGACTAACATGGCCATGCTTCATAGTAAAAAACAGCTTCTTCGTCAGAAGACGATGAGAAATGGCAAAGATAAATGATAAATTGTGGTACATGCGGTGTATATTTGAGTGGTATATTTGGCAACCGCAAGAGTATACTTTCGAACTAAGAAACTAATGGCCTTTTTTCTAAGTCTCATCAGCTATAAATTTAACTGTGGGAAGTTTCGGTATATTAAAATTCTATATGCCATAAATTCTTTGAATTTTATGAATTACATAAATTAAAAAAACCTCGCACATATTTGATAGACTATTTGGCATTTACAGATCATGATTGGTTAATTAAATCAATAATTTTGGTTATTATGGCTTCAAGTTGAATCTCGAAAGGCTTAGATAGATATATGTATGCACATAGAACATTATGTTCATGTTGTATTAATTGAAGCTAAAATTACTATTAATTGGATGAATCGAATCAGTCTGCTTGAAAGATTTAATTGCATAATAATTCAATAAATTAGTGCAATAAATAACCTTCTACACATCAAATGAAAGTGAATTTTTCATACTCTTAAATAAGTGAATTTGATTGAAGGTTAGCTCTGTTCTTCCTGATTGGTGATTAAGTTTTAATTATTATCTTAAGGTGAGTATAGAGAAAGTACAATGAAAGATCGATGCGTGTTATTGAACTTTGACTTTATTTAAGTTAGAAAATAATAATAAGTCAAAGTCATATAAGTCAAGATAAATAAAAAAATACACATTTATCTTAATTCAATCCGATCCATTCCACAATATCGATTGATAGTTCTTGTCCTTGCTCTTTTGGGTACAAATAGAGGATCTCAAAAAATCCAAGAGATATAATTTTTATGGTAGCTATACATATTAAAGATTTTCAGGAAACCTTCAAACTGATAAAAAAATAAATGTCGAGTTTTTAGAAATGAGCTTAAAGCAACATCCAGTAGAAGCTTAACCTGGTCCCTTCTAATTGATTGTAATCGGAATTTAGAATAAGAACCATATCCGAAATTTTCGAAGTAATAAAGTGGAGAAAGGAGTCTCTGTAAGTATACTAATTTGGTATATTGTCTTTTATGTTGCGCCTATGGTATGAGCAGATTCTATTTCCATATCAATACTGCATATTGAGACAAAGTTCTCCCAATCTGAGTTATTCCTACTTAGCTAAAATAAAATAAAATAAAATAAAAATATTGCATCCATTGCAAGCACAATTATCACTTTTTCAATCACTTACTTTCAGTAGTGATAATTTTGATTTTAGCTGCTTTTGCACAATTAATTGCTCAGGTTGTTGGAGACTTCTCCAAAAAATCCAAATTTTCTCATCAAACAGCGTACTGAAGAAGGAGATTTTTCGTTTATGATTTCGTTGTGTAACTTTTGTGTGGGATTTTTCGTTTTGCAACAGCAGCAGACTAGGTTAATCGTAAAATGCTTTTCTTAAAATACAGAAACGATAGTTTAACTGCTTCGAAAGAGAGCAATTGACGTTGCTATGGATCTGAATAGCATCAGCTTTTCACTATGTTCAATTTATTAGCTTTTTCTTCTCTATGCCCCCTGGTCCCATTACGAAGAGATTACTTACTAAGCCTCCTCTAATTATCAGATATTTTTATGTTCACATAATTTTAAATGCTTCCCTGTTAAAGCTGCACTCTCTGTTTCGCCTTTGGATTCCAACATCATTTTGAAGATTTGCAGGATCGCTTTCACATTTTACCGATGGCAATTTTCAGCGAACCTGTTGAAGTTTACAAAGAATACGTACATATGTGTCAAATCTTCTGTTTCTTATTGTAAGGATCGACAATGTAGAGAAAATTAAAGCATTTGATCCGGACGGTTTAAGACTCAGGTGTTTCCAATTGTATCAGTCTCTTATAAATAAGTCTGGCAAACAATTTAGAACAGGTATTATAAGAAAACGAAGCCCCTGTACAATATATTGGACCATAGTAGTTTCCATTTTCGTGGTAAGAAAAAATTATTGAATTCTTAAAGGTTTTTGGGAATTTGCGTATTTTCAAAAATATAGTTAATAATCCGCCAGTAAGGGAATGCAGTTGTCTGGGTCGTGCTTGCAGGCTTTGGAAGGGGTGCGATCTTCACCAAGGAATTTATTCATTTTCGACTTTGCGATTACTTCGTTAATTTCCTGTATCGAACACAGAATGTATTAGAACTTAAGAACTCGTACAGAATTCGGGGCGCAGCGTATTGTACCAAAATTATGTTTGTCCTTGAGTGGGCTCAAAGTCAAGAAAGGAAACATTTGTATTATAATAAATATAAACGGTGATATTTATTTTTCCTTTTAAATGTAATTTTAACAACTTCCTAGGTATGTAGAACAATACATATGTATATGTAAACAAGTTATGTTTCCTTAAGTCTTAGGCAATTAAGGAATTGTACCCTTAATTTCGAGCAATTATTATAAAAACCCTTTCGTGGCGGTCAGCTTCCTAATACGTTGTTTTGAATCACTTCTGAAAGTGAGTTTATGTCAACTTAATACGTATAATTAAATTTCCTAATTCTTCAAGTTGCGTACATTATGGAAAGATTTTGTTGCTGCTTTGATGCAAAATATCCCATTGTAACTATTAGGATACGTAAGAAATCTCTCTTTTCTACCAGAATTTCAGCCATCCTGTAAATGTTGTCCTAAGATCTATCAAAACTAATATTTTTTTTCTTTGAAGTCCAATTTTTCAATTTATTACTTCTTTAAAGCTTGTATTGAGTTTGTACATCAAAGTTACAATTTTGTCTAAGACGTTTCCAGAGTCTACATAGAGCGCTTAAGCTAGAAGTTCTGCGCGATGCAATCAGCAGCCACATTGACCAACAATTAGTGGTCACAGTACCGAGAAATTATCAAAGAGGTAGCCGAAAACACCATCTGATACCAGCTACTTCAGAAAATGAGAAAATGCTGCTGCGTAGAACAAAAGCAGCAGCGGAATAATTCCGATCAAAAATAAAGGAGAAGAAATTGCAAAGAAAGAAGAGATCATACGCAGCATTCCAGGTGAATGACTTGGAAAAGTCTCAGGATCTAAACGACAAAGTTTTATTAAATAAACGTGATGAAGAACTGGTTAATAGTCTTAAAACCAGGATGCAGGTTTATCAGATTCACCGAAACACAGGAAATTTTAATGTTCGAATAGATGTTTAATGAAAGTAATCATATATAGTGAGTGATAGTGGCAGTAGACAACCTACCTCCAATCAATAAATACCTATTTTTTCCACGCAGTTAGGAAGAGGTAGACTTAGTTATAAGAAAGATATAAAGAATAACTAGATCACTGAATCTGATGGATTAACAAGGAAGCTCTGCAAATACAGAAGGGATGTTTTTTATTGATGTATCAAATCATCATGCAAGTATGGGTGACAGGAAGCATGTCTGATGACTGGACTATCAACACAATATGCTACATCATGCAAGAACCATCGAAAGATATACCTTCTACATGTTCCAATGAGACATTATCCAAATTAATATGTGAGCTACTCAAACTGTTCTGCAACTTTATAATACTAGTAAGGATTGCCATATTGACCTTGACTTCATGTACAGAGTTACGCCAGAAAATTGTCTATTATGCGAATTCTTCCATGCCATTCTGGAACAGATAGGGGATACTACGAAACGGAAAGCAACATCAATCTCATTGACCGCTCCCAAAGTGCCGGTAGATTTCTTCAAGGTGATCAAAGAAACTAGGAAAAAATTCAGTACGTACTATCAACGAATAACCAAGCACTATTAATAGCAGCAACTTCGACGTACGCAAGAAGTCATCTACATTGGAGTAAACGTTAACTTTACAAATGAGACCTTATTGGAGATCTGGTGAGGAATTACACTTAAGAAACCGTTGCTTTTGTAGTTTGACCAAACAAATAGACAAAGTGCACGTTCTATAAAACCCCCTGATGTTACTGATAATTTAAAGCTCCAAGTGTTGGAAGATATTAGATCAAGTACAACCTTGAACTCTGTTATCTGCACAAAGAGGTGCTTGCAAAGTAATCTGAACCAATACTTCCTATGCCTCAGAGATTATGCATATATTAGAAAACATGCACGAAATAAAGAAAGATAACTTAAAATTTAAGAATCAAGTCCAAGCAAACAAACCTGCATACCAATTTCCATTTCTATAAGTTTCAAACTAAAACAAAATAAAAGTGTGAACAAATTATAAATAAATTAAACACAAATGCTCATGCAACAGTTTCACCGCTTGCCTTTGGACTAAATTAATATAACATAAGCTTCATCACTATCACCTGAGTTTCAATGCGCAAACGGAAGTTTGTTGTATTAATTTAAATTTTTCGCAATCCACACCGCACATTTCCATTTTTACTTCCTCTGTGCACAATTTAGAGATGCTGTCATTTCAAATTACGTTATAGATGCTATCTCCGAAGCATCTCCATCCACCATTCCACGAGATCACTTTTCCTTTCAACAATTGAATAATACTGCATCCAAGCCCGCATTATGATAGAGGTCTCCTGAGAAAACACACAACACCACCATAAGACCAGATAATAATCAGTCACATCTGCATGTGGTTTCTGTTGTTGCTGCTGCTTCTGCCACTGCTGTGCATCTTCAAACAACTTTTACCTCTTAACGAATAGAAAAATTTACAAATGCAGTATCCAATTTCAAGCCATCAACTTATATGTTGTAAGCACAACCATTCCGGTCGTCTTTTATTACCTCTACCACTATTTAACAACAAAACATGACATTTAAAACAATTTAAGCTCCTCTGGTCAAATTAGCCGTGAACACAAACTCAGGTGGAATCAACTACCACCGGTCCGTCATCAGGCAACCTCTAGAAAGAGAAAGATTTTACATTTTTATTTAATGAATCTAACCTCAAACTGAAAAGATGACACCTCCTAACACTGACCTTCCACTAAGCAGAAGTCATTGTAACCATTATGAGGTCTCTTGTCTCATACCTCAATCCAATCAGCGAAGCCGCCAAAAATGTGGCATAATGATGTGCAAACACGTTCACAATGGAAACAAACAAAAAATAAACTTTCCTTTCAATCGGCCAAGTGGAGTCGTTGGCCGTACGTGCGATCAATCTACGAAACGACATTTGAATATTTACAACTTTTGGATGTCTCGAAGTTGGAATCGGAGTCGTCGTCATCGAGTCGAGTCAAGTCGTTTTTCCGTTGCTATACTCTTTTCTTATGAGAAAAATGTAACAATGCATTAGAGTGAGAGGAAAACTAGCAACATTCTGTTTATTCGTCTTTGACAGCAACCTTAGATGTCATCGGTGAACTAATTTATTGGAAAATTGTTGATTTTGGAAAAACGATCTTGGTGCATTTAGTATTCTTAGCTACTGCTACCCACGCAGAAACCAGATGCCAGGAACGCTACTGTTGTATAACTTTGTTTACCGCCCAAAACGTCAATTTGCATGCACAAATTGTCATCCCCCTGGTGGCATGGATTGGCATCTTCAACGCCATTATAGCTACATGTACGAGTTAATATCATTTTGGTATTCTTAACACGTCGCCGGTTTCAGAGCAAATTTTGTGGCATTACCACATTAACTAGTAGCAAACAAACAATATTGTGTGGAGAGTTCCTTAACGTTACACGTAATGCGTGGGAGCGAGAGACTTTTGGCTTTCGGGATAATTGCCAAGCGTAGGTTGTTTAGTTATATATATATATTTTTTAAATTTTTATTTTAAATCGTGCTTAAGTATGATTATGGTATTTTGATGGATGCAAGATGGTCGTTGTTAGGTTTAATGGTTGAAACGTTAAGTTAGAAATCATTGCTTCTGTGGGAATAGTATGTATACTCTAAAGACGGGAAAGATTCGAAACTTTGTGAATTCTGGTGAAAAATTGAATTTGAAATGCAAATTTTTTAGTTAACATTATTGAATTCTAACCTTTTAACTAACAGCCAATAATTTAAAAATAAAAATATTTATTTAAGTTAAAAAAAATAGAGGAATGTTTTTTCTGTTGTCCGTATCTATAAAAAGTTCGTTTATCGAATTTCTTAAATAATTCGTATGTCAATTTGAATATAGTTAACTATCATTCGACGGCGAGATTGTGTGACGAATTCACACAATCGGGATGCCTTATTATCTTCTGAAGTAAACGTATTGCGAAAATGTCCATAGTTTCTCGAATTAATCACTATCATGGATGATTATAAGCATCATAAAGTGTTTTGCAAACGTTGGTCTGGCGTTGGTCTATTCATTATTATTTGAAAACAAAACCAATCTAAAAACAACCGAGAACTTTCAAAACCGCTGTCACAATAAACAGTGTTGCCAATTTAATGTTCTCCTCCTCTTAAAAAAAACACCCTTTGGTGAGTTACATAAGTTGATGATCATGTCATCTATCCATAGGTATTAACTGCACAGACGCTCACGATTTTTCAGTTTCTTGTAAATGGAAAAATCTTAACTCTAGCTTCAAAACATTGTTTTGGGAAATTGGTTTTTGATATTTTCTTTAAAAGAACATATATATTAAAGGGCGCAATTTGTTTCATTTTTCACGCGATGCGTTTGTCGTAGGTTAAAATGAAACAAATGCCCTCAAATGGATATGCTCACACTTGCGATTTAAATTACTACGATTTGAAAATCGTAGTTGCAACAAGAAATAGTTATGCACGCACTTGTGATTTTTAAGAATCAAAGAATAAGACATATGGCGTTAAATGTGAACGCACATGCGACTTAAAAATCATAGCGATTATAAAAATGAAACAAGTTCCATTTTTTCAAGCGATTTTTGTGGCGCTACTAACTCGTATTTGTATAGCAGATGCGTGCACTCACATAAAAAGTAGTGTGTTTTATTTTTTGCGATTAAATAATCGCGCGAAAAAAAATCACAAATGCGGGCATGACAATAATTTATAGCGACTACGACTTTTTAATCGCCTCGACGAAAAATCGCAAGTGCGGTCCTAGCCTAAGGCAGACGTCAAAGCCATGCTTAAAGGATTGTTCGGCTAGGAACGCACTTCGCGGTTTCTTAGTCGCAAAAATGGAACACATAATACCAAAAAATCGTGATGATTTAAGGGTCGAAATTTATTTCATTTTCCTGGCACTCAGATGTATATGCTCACAATTGCGATTTAAATTAGTACGACTTAAAAATCGTTGTCGAAATAAGAAATTGGTATGCACGCACTTGTGATTTTCAATCGCACGAGTTTTTACCCGCAAAAAAAAAACACGTGGCGTTAAACGACTTAAAAATCGTAGCATTTTTTTTTCCAAGCGGTTTATGTGTCGCAAAACTTAATAGATCAAATGGATTAAAATAATCCTACACGCACTTGTGGCTTTTTAATAAAATTCTTGTCAGTATTAAAATGGGTTTCATTATGAAATGTTGTGTAGTGGCTCTTTTATTACGTTTAAAGTCTACTCCAAAACGTAAAAAAAAGTATTGGGTGCATCCGGTTACAAGTGGAACGTTACTTAACGTTCAGTTTCATAAAGTCTACGATAATTTAAAAGAACAGCCACAGAAATGTGTGCAATACTATAGAATGAGTATTGGAACTACTGCAACTAGTTTAACTCAGATCACAAAATTAGGGAACTCAATATCATCTGAGGAACGATTATCTGTGACATTGAGTTAAATTAAAATAATTATCTTAAATATTTTTTTTTTGATAATTTGAATTCACAATACTATCCGAACTTTTGGGAAGCGTTAGCATTAAAAAAATAATCAAAATCGGTTGTTTTGAGAAAATGAAACAAAAAAATGGATCTAAGAGGGCTTCCATTAATAACAATTTTTCGGGATTTTTTTCAACCATCACCTTACCTAAACAAAATGAAATTTCATGGTTATTTTTAAACCTTTGGGACAGACTTTGAACAGAAAAAATATTTTATAAAATCTCGAGAAAAGTTTTCATGGCAGGTACCGTTATTTTTCGTCTTAAAAAACGTATGGGAGGAATTTAAAAATGCTATCTATCAAGTTTAAAGAGAATCTTCGGAACTTAGGTTGTAGTCGAACAGACAGACAGACATATTTGTGAGATCCGATTTTTTTTTGCGAATGCATAACTTGCCATATAGTATACCTACCTACATAATGTGTCGCAAGTAAAAATGGAAACCAAATCGGTCCATACTCATGCATACTTTTAGGGTCTAGCTCGAAATAAAATCAGCTTGTTGTTGATTTTTAGTGTTGGTAGGTTTTTAAGAAAACAAAAAGAAAGTAGTAAAACTTTATGTTTATTACACATTTTCTGGAGATAATCGACCCTTAAAAACTAGCATGGGTAAGACAAAATTGGCCGATCTAGAATTTGGATATATGAAGACTCAACAAGATATCAACTTTATTTAAGGGAGGTTCTCCTTTTTCGGCGACCAAAAATGCATTTTCTTACCCATTTTTGTCTAGTAAAATATGTGTTATGTATCTAAGACCGTTTGTCCGAATACTTTTTTTTTTTAATTTATAGAACAAAAACGAGACCTACCTTATTGTCTGGAAAATTTACATTAAATGCGTTTTTCTCGGAACCAAGTTTTTCCAACTGTTGGCCACGATTACTTTAAAACTAGTTGACGGATCGTCATAATTTTTTCATAAAAAGTGTAATTTTTGACACTGAAAAAGGAGAATCATTAAATGCAGTTATAAAGGGTGACATTTTTCCAAATGAAGTTTTCTCTGCCTTTACTACTAACAGAGCAATTTCCATTTACATGGGTCATGGTATACCATATATACCAACGAAACAAAGCGTTTTCTTAAATCTCCAATAAATTATGTCAACATTAGAGATTGATCCTTACTGTGGAACAATTATGTTCATAAATACCTAAATACGATTTGCCAAATTATCCTCGAGGATTTATGGGACACCCTGTATAGAGGAGAATATTAAAAAAGTTACACACATAACGTTAGAAGGCGATTGCTTTAGCTTAAGCTGTAGGTGGAAATACCTAAAGTTTTTCGTTTCTGCGTATTATGACCTTGTTAATCAATAACAACTAATAACACCAATGAAGAAGTTCATTGGCAAATGCACTTATTCGTTCATTGCGACGCAAAACAAAACCTATGGAAAAAATGTTGCCTTCTTATTTTTTTACGCCTACATTCCTAATAAATTATAAAATTCACAATAAGTTCATTGATCTTTGTCGTAAAATCAAAACAGCTGAAGCATCTGATTGTCGTATGCAGGGTATTTTAGGATGGATAACCACTTAACTTCCAAATTGACTTTCTCAATCTTGAAGTTAATTGCGTGCTCAAGCAGTTTATTTATCAACTTGAATCGCCATCATCATCAATATAATTGAATCATCATCTTTTGGTTTTAGTCAAATTTGACGGTAGTTGTCAAAAAACGTGAGAAGCAAAAAGCTATAGGGATAAACAAGTCAAATAACTATAAAAAAAACTTAAGATAAAACTTCTTGAGAGATTTGTTTTTTTTTTAGAATTTAAAACGAGAGACTGGAAGAAAAAATCAATTAAAAATTTATCATTTAAATTTGCATTGATTTTGCACTCTAAATACCATTTTGGTCAAGGTTTCTTTAACTTGACAAAGTGTTCATGTGTAAATGTATGTTTTATTCTTGGCTCTTGAGTCATTGATTAGAATCCAAGTTTCATTGACAAACGACAAACAGAGCGAGTATTTTCGCAGGAGAAAATGTTCTTTAAGGTGACCACGGCATTGAAATGTTATTTAGCGGTTTTCTATTTGAGATTTGTGGCTAATGAAAGGAAACAAGAGTGTTTATGCGTTAAGGCAAAATCGAATGAGTTAAACTGACATTTTAGACAGATTAATCGGGTTGATTGTCTATAACATGTTTTCTTAGCCAATTTTTTGTGTTCGATATTTATTTCACGATTTGTCGGCAATATTCTATTTGAAAGATAAATAAAGGAATATAGAGATTTATTTGTTCTTTGTGGATATTGTTTTTTTTTACTTTTAACATGAATCTTTACACACTGCTTGCGCTATAGTTGAAGGTAGTGAAGAGGAAGTTTTGGATTCGTAGAAAAATTAACACATTAAATTCAACGCGGTTTATGGTTCTCTATTTGATAATGTCATCGAGATCCGAAGAACAATGACATGCATCTGGAAACGAATATGAGAAGCTGAGAGTACTGTCGTCAGCAAAACAATTTAATGGATTCGAAGTTTCAGATAAAACATCATTGATTAATATGGGAAAGAGAGTCAGAGATAAAACGGAGCCCTGTGGCACACCAGCATTTTTCATATATATTACAAACTTAAAACCGTGTATTACAACTTGTGTTGAGTGGTTCCAAAGATAGCTTCCAATGCAACGAAAAATATGTTGATTAATACCAAATTCACAAATTTTCGATAAGAGAGCTTGACGCAAATTCTATCAAATTTAGGGGGTGGCCGTGGCATGATGGTTGTGTGCTCGCCTGTCACCTCATAATCACAGGTTCGATCCCTGCCGTCGTCTATGTCGTTTTAATTCCATTAAAACCTTCTAAAAATTGTCATCAATGGGTTGCTGGTTTACTCATTACATGTTGTTCAGGCTTAACACTAACAACATGTATAATTGAGTTAAACTAGTATGCCCAACAAGGATGAACACGAATAAAATAATGTGAATTATAAGCGACATAGAAATAAGACACGGCATTTCTCCGCTTTAGCTCAGCCGCCATCCCTGGAGATAAAAATATCTGAGACAACCACCAACAGTCTCAGAACATCGTGCCACACATTTTTCCTATCCTTCTTTCTATTCATTAACTTCACGCCCGCGCTGTGTTGAAACATTTAAAGGGTAATCATAATCCCTTGAGCGCGGGTGGATTATAAAAAAAAAAAAAAAAAAAATTCTTTTGAATATCAAATGCAATAATCATACTTTCTCCAAAATGATATACTACTACTGTTTGGTGAGATATACCATCGGATCACCAGTCATTGAGAAGCTTTCATTCTCCAAGATAATTATTCATCATCATCATCATCGGCTCGACAACCGGGTTCCGGTCCTGGCCTCTTTCAACAAGTCTCTCCACCTATCCCGGTCTCTAGCCGACGCCATCCAGTTGCGCACCCCAAGGCTTCGGGCGTCCTGGTCTACGCCATCTCTCCAGCGCAAGCATGGTCTACCACGCTGTCGTCTACCATAGAATGTACCACAAAGAACTTTCCGAGCAGGTTCCTCTTCGCTCATGCGAGCTAGGTGCCCTGCCCACCGGAGTCTACCGAGCTTAATTTTTGTCACGATATCTGCTTCTAGGTAGATTGCGTACAATTCATGATTGTACCGTCTCCGGAATCGTCCTTCCTCACATATGGGGCCAACAATTCTCCTTAAGACTTTTCTCTCGAACGCAGCTAAGAGGTCGGAGTGCCTTTTGCTAAGCACCCAAGTCTCGGATCCATATGTGAGTACTGGCAGGACCATGGTCCTGTACAGCAGCAGTTTTGAAGTTATGGTGAGATTTCTGGATTTGAAAAGCTTTGACAGACTAAAGTAGGCTCTGTTGGATTTGAGAAGCCGCCCGCGTAGTTCTTCTTCTATATTGTTATCGGCTGCTACTATTGACCCAAGGTATTTAAAGGATTGCACCACTTCAAATTCGTGCTCCGCTACCTTGATTGTTTGACCAACTGTTCCTCTCGCATTCGACGCCACCATGTACTTTGTTTTACCTTCATTAATGTGCAGCCCCAGATTTTGTGCCGCCTGCTCGATCTGAATGAAGGAATCGTGTACAGCTTGCTCGGTTCTTCCGATGATGTCCATGTCGCCTGCGTAAGCCAGTAACTGGCTGGACCTGTTGACGATGGTCCCTCTTGTTGCCGTGCCAGGGTCACGGATTGCTTTCTCCAACGCCAGGTTGAAGAGGAGGCAGGCCAAACCGTCCCCTTGTCGGAGTCCATTAAAGATTTTGATTGGTCTGGATAGCAATCCGGCTATTTTTACTTGGCTTGTTACGTTGGTCATGGTCAACCTACATAGTCGTGTCAATTTATTTGGGATGCCGAATTCTCTCATGGCTTTGTAAAGTTCTACCCTGGCTATGCTATCATAGGCGGCCTAAAGGTCTATAAACAGATGGTATGTTGGGATGTTAAATTCTAGACATTTTTCCATCGCCTGCCTAAGGGTAAAGATCTGATCAGTTTTTGATTTGCCTGGAATGAAACCACACTGATATTGTTCGATGACGGTTTTAGGGTATGGAGTTATCCGGTCTTGTAGGATAGAGGAGAGTATCTTATAGGCGGTACTCAACAACGTGATACCTCTATAATTGCTGCACGTTGTGACATCTCCCTTCTTATGTATGGGGCATATTATGCCTTTTCGCCAGTCTTCTGGCATTTCTTCCTGCTCCCATACGTGCACTATAATATCATGAATTGCTTGACGTAAGGCTGGCCCGCCGTGATGAAATAATTCGGCTGGTATGACATCGGCTCCCGGGGATTTGTTCTGTTTAAGCCGGCCTATAGCCTTCTCAACCTCTTCTATGCTTGGTGGCGGCAACATAGGGTATTCTTCTTGAAGTAGTGGAGCCTCCACTTCTGCAGTGAGCTGACCATTTAGCAATTCATTGAAGTACACTTCCCATCGCTCCAGTATGCTTTCAGGATCGGTGATCAGATTTCCCTCTCCGTCCTTGCAGTATGTGCAGCGTGGTATGTACTGCGTCATGTTTCGGACGGATTGGTAGAACTTCCGCGCCTGGTGCGCACCTCGCTGTCGGCTGTTTTCTATTTCACAGATTAGGTTCTTCTCCCAGGCTGATTTCTTTTGTCTGTGAAGCCGTTTTTCTGTTCTTCTGAGCTCTTTATATTCCTCTTCGCGTGCCCGCGTTCTATGAGATTGTTGCATTGCTCGGTACGCAACATTCTTACGTTCAGTCGCTAGCTTGCATTCATCGTCAAACCAGTCGTTCCGATTTTTACGACTGCTGCCTAAGATGGAGTTGGCAGTACTAATGAAAGTATTTTTAAGACGTGTCCACTTTTCATTTACGCCCAGCATACTGGCTCCAGGACTTACTCTCCCTAAGTCAGGTGTTTCTAGGGCGAGTCCTAACGCATTACCAAAGGTGTTACTGGTGTTTTCATTGCGCAGGGCAGCCGTGTTGATTAGAACCTGATCGGCGGATGCAATGCGTCTTCGCAAGGCAATCCGCCCTCGGAAAACCATTAATTATTCAGATAACCAGATAATTATTCAGGGGGAAGAAAATTCGCTATTTTTAGTGACAGGCTAGACGTACACTAATAAAGATACCAGTACAACTGGATATATGGAAAAGCTCACGCAATGTTTTAGACACCATTGAAGAACACCTCTTCAAAACAATAGTAGGGATACTATTCAGGCTATAGAGCTGTGTTAATCACCATTAATTCGGTCTTTGAGACCAGTACTTTTATAACTGTACTAGTTCGAAAAAATATTTATCCCATAAAATTGTTTACGAATCAACAGCCAACTGTTCTGCAACGAAACCCGCTTTTTCTTCGGATTTAACATAAGGAGTGTCATTACATTGAAAACGAACATTAACCGAACACAAAGTAGTATTTCGTATATTTTTTACAAATTACTAAAAAATGTTACTACCTTTGAGACTTTGTTGTAGTTTTTGCTTTAATTGTTGGTTATTTACAAATTTGGTTCTTCGAATATGATCTGTATCGGAATGGGTATCTTATAATGCTATTTGGGATGGAAATACCTTATTTGAATGGTTTCAAAAGAAAACAGGAGTAAAGTAGGGTTCCCTTCTTAGTCCTGTATTATTTTTAATATTTTTGGATGAACTTGCCGAATGTTTTCCGAAGGGAATAACATTTACTGGACTTAAGATAAAACTTCTGCTATTTGTGTAGATATAAACAGTCGAAATGGGTAAAATTATTGTTCTTTATATAATTTTCCAGGATATATGAAAAAAAAGAGATATGGACCTGAAACTACGAACAACTGTAATACTAATAGCTTAGTATGCTTATAACTCTTAAACTTTCTCGTAGAAATTATCAACATCAAAATTTAAAAAAAAACGAAATGTGTGATAAACTGTATACTCGTAGCTGGAGAGGAGCAGTTACCAAATATGACATTTTCCCGAGCATTAAGTATACGATTTTTGAAGCAGTTTGGAGCATCTACCAATTTGAAAGAAAGGAGAAGCTGCTCAGCTACTTCCTCAGAAGAATATTTAAGCTTCTGTATGACAACCGAAACTGTATCCTGGACCTGGTAACTCGCTTACTACGAATTAAGTTCACATTACAACTCTTCACAACAACGAGGATTCGAAATAATTTTAAAGATTGTTGAATCGTCTGCATAAATCGAGACATAACTGAGGTAGGTCATTTAAGAATAAAATAAAAAGTATCAGGCCTAAATGGCTCCCCTATGGTATTCCAGATTGAACGTATGACCATTGAAAAGTACCGAGTTATGGTCTCTAATAAAATAAGTTATAAGCTTTTGTTGTGTTGGTAGAAAAAATAATAATTTGCTTATGAATTCTGAAAATGACCCTCAACCATTTACAAATATACACACTAGTAGTTCGCACCTCAAAATCGTTGAAACACATCCAAAAGAGAAACACGCAACTACGAGCATTTCGCGATTTCCTCAAACTTGAAAGGGAGCAAAATATTTTGATAACGGATTGAAATTATCATGCTTTGAAGAGATCACTGAAAGTATTGCTTAAGAAAATGGAAGTGTCATCGTAAAACATGTTTCGTCCAAAAACGCCAAACAAGGAAAGCTTACAAACTAATTTAGCATGACCTGCGAGCTGCGGCTTAGAAATTATTTGCCGGAAAACAAACTCTTGATATGATATCCACCATTTTCTAAGCCAGGAGCGAACTCTTACTGCTCAACTATTTGCGACTTATAACTAATAGAAATTCAGAGTGTTCTCTTTGCAACCTAAAATCAACTGAAGATATTTAACATATTATTGGAATATTTACCGTTCTCAAAACGATAAGAGTATCAATCTGACGAAGAGAGACACCATAGCATTTTATGAAATATTACGAATACTAAATGGAAAAAACTGGAACCTTGTTTGTAATAACATAAAACATGCACTTAATTGTCGTCAGGAAATACTTTAATGAAATCTTTAAATAAATAAGAGTTTTAATTTATTTGAATGTGATAAGCTATAATTTATGAGAATCTCTTAAAACTGTTGGAAACACCTTCTTTCTTGTGAACAATGTTAGTAATTTTCTACTTAGAGAAAAAATAAAACCACAGATTACTCAGAAATTTCTAAAATCTTAAAACCCCCAAAATTATCAATAATCTTTTTCTAAAATTCCAATTAAAAACATCGGACTTATGTCAAATGTTTTCAATTCTGTGATCACTAGACTGAAGTTAACATGTAATGCAATTAACCAGTTTTTAGCTTAATGTATGTTTGAACTTCCAAAAGTCAGAAGACCTTATATCATTCGAATGACCTACAGTGTAAAGCTTTCTGCACCCAAAGTAAAAATCTCTAATTAACTTCAATAAAATAGCAATTAACACATCTTTCCTGCCACATAAATATACATATTTATCAAATCGGTAAGGTCTCTTAATGGATAAGTTCTCCCCATAGGCCAGGTAATTGATAATTATACATTTTTGTGTTCCACTCAACACCACATTTTCAAACCCATCGACCGACCAAAGATTGGCACGGTAGCTTCTGCAGAACGGGGTCCCCGTTCCTTACCACATAATTTATTGTTTCTTCTTTGAATCTTTTTTTTTCTGCTGCTTCTTCATCTGCATAACCACACCATCTGCCATGTCTGATGTTGTTTTAGGTTTCGTAATCTTCTTGTAAAACAAATCTAGAAAAATGCTGTCTGTTTGCATCCTAAAGATTCAAGAAAGAAGGAATAAATTTTATATAAAAGGAAAACAACAAAACAAAAACGATACTAGATAGCCTTGATATTTAAACCTCAGAGAAGTAGCATCGTCTTCGAAAAGTTAAAGAAGATGAAACCATGAAGTTGTTGGTTGGCCGGTTGGTTAGTTAGTATAATAAAGTGCAAGACTCGTTTTGCAGTTTAACACACATTTGAATTTCCACCGCTAATGAGATTTTAATAGTTGAACTAATGAATTACAATACAAATCCCAATTGGCTAATATTCATCTGCGGAATTCAATTAAAATAGTGACATTTTACTTACATAACTATCGTACGACCACATCTTGGTTATAGAGCTGGGCTCTTAGAATGGATTTATTTATTGGAAAGTGAATGGCAATTGTTTGCGTGAGGTTTCTTTCATCGGTGTGTGGAGCATAGGTCTCTTGTTAATGATTTGTGCATAATTAATAATCGAATCAGCCATAACCTACAACAATACACCACACCTGCCTTCTGCAGGGGTCGACTTAACTTGGCCGGCTCTGAATAAACGAAATGTGTGTTCTCCGATAAGACAATGTGTGGACAAAAGCCGGGACAAAGGCAATAAGTAGCCCAAGTCGACAGCACCGCCACCGGCACCGGTAAAAAACCTTTCCAACCTACCCAAGGCTGTTGCATAACACTCTCTTCAATGCATGCTTTATCCATACCATACCTTAGGTTGCACCTTTTTTGCTCTAAACCACGATCTTGGAACACCGACTGAGGTGAGCAGGCGTAAGCTGCCTAAGCCCCTCTTTCGGTCATTTTTCAATTTCTTTGCTTCCTTCACATATGAATCTGAGGCTGAAAGACTGCGAAAGAAGGAAACACAAAAATTATAACTTCTTGTTGAGCGTAGTGCCAAGTCCATACAGGAGGCCATTATAAGAAAAGACTGCGTCTTGGGTTGTCTTGTCTTGTCTTGGGCGGTGGCGATTTTCCTTCTTTTTTTTCAAGTCATCATTAAGTCAACCCCCGGAGATAGGAATAAGCTCACCAAGTTGTCCTAAATGCTGGACAGACGGACGGACGACACGCCAACGACGATTGGTGTGGAAGCTAGTTGTGTGGCGGCAGCGATTATTTGTGTTGACACGCCACGCCGGCGCTGCCTGTAGCAAATGTGTATACTCTATTATGCTCTGGATTAGTTTTTCGCTCGGATTTCTTTTATTTTTGTTTTGTATGTAACCATTTAAGGCAGTAAGGAACTTGTTTGTTTTTTTTTTTTTTTAATTTTAGATGTGGTTTGTTAATTTTGTTGATTATGATGCTTGTAATTTTTCTAGCAGCGTGAAACGTAACTTATGAAATACAAATTTGTATCAGCGTGACGTTTATTGAGCCAATATTTGCTGATTGGAAACGGTGTTCTTTACGTGTGTGAGTGTTTATATAGGTTGATAAACGAAGTTGGGCTTAATCAAAAAGATACACTCTTTTTGGGCAAATATTAAATTAAGTCATGTTTCTTGTTGCAACAGATGTCATGTTGCAATTAAAATATGTATAAAAAAAATTAGATTCAATTTTGGAACTGACGCGAACATGCTTTAAAGGCGATAAGATCTAAAACATTGAATTGATTAAATTGTTTTGACATTAATACACATGATTAGGTTAAATTAAAATAGAGAAATAATTATAAGAACCCCTAGGACGCTTATTTATTTAAGAAAAATCTAAAGTCGCTTATAGAATATAAATGTTAAAATTATGGTCACCTATGACTTACTTTTAGTCCCAAATGTATACCACACGATTCAGGTTTAAAAGATTATTTATAAGAATCGGTAGGGAGCATCTATGTAGTTTGTATAGTAGATCTTATATTTTTTATAAATTGGAGAATATGGTATATTTTTATATTTTTAAGGCTTGATATTATACTTAAAAAACTATATGTACATTAGAGTCTTTTCATCAAAACAATATTTTTTCTGAAAATCAACAATCTCAATTTTATATCATTTTGAAAATCTAAAAGATCATTTCAAGATGAGAGGTCAAAAAAACAATAACACAAGAAAGAATTTTTGGACCACCCTTATTTTTTTACATATACATACTATGTTTACCTTGAACCTAATTTAAGACGTTTTCATTTAAGAAAACATTTTGTAGTTCATTAATCATTCAAAAATTAAACGTTTTCTAGCTAAACGAAAGAGTTGATAAGCAAACCCTACCACTTAAATATGGGTTTCGTATATTTGTGGTTATTTTATTTTTTATTGCTGAAATAGGAACTTGAATTAAAGTATACTCAAGATTTTAATAAGTGAAGACAGGTTAGGTTTGTCTCACAATATTGTATCTGTCGATCAACATATCGTTGTAATGCAAGAAAACCTTCAAAAAATTCAAAGAAATAAGTCATTTTGTGCTTCTACCTTCTACAAAAAACATAAGCCTCCAGTTTAATATTTGAAAATTTAAGAACTTTTTTTAACGCTTTGATGTTTAAATACAAAAATTAATAGAAATTCAAAGTTATATAATTTGAACATTACTTTAATTGCTTGTTTTTGTAAAAAAAGAAGAAGTTGTAGTTTGCTTCCGGATCAACAATTTAGCTTATCCGATTTCTTTTAAATTCATTTTCTACATAGGACAAATTTTTTTCGAAAATATTTTTAAAGATGTTTTCAAAAAACCATCTGTGTTTGTAGTTTTATTTTTGTTTTTGGCTTTTTACTTTAAATTTTGAATTAGAACGATTTTCTTAAATATTGATCTTGTCTACACGGGTGCTCCCTAACCCATCAAGAAAATGCTGAGAAAAATCTGTTTAGAACTTCATTTTTAGAAGAAATGCTGACCATTAAAACTGCGTTTGAATTAAATTGATATATGCGTAATAAACACTTTAATATTTTTACTTGCAATATGTTTATTGATTCTTTACGGCAATGTATATAATCGAACTCGAGATTTTGATCAGACTTGACATTATCATGTATCTGTCTGTTGACTACAGTCTAAACGGCTCGACTGATTTGGTTTTATCGTGGTAAATACCTTTTTAAATTGATTCCCCAACACGTTTTTTCAGTTGCGACTTAATAGACAAGTTATGCATTCGTAAAAAAATCGAACTCGAGGTTTTGAGCAAAGTTGACATTACGATAATAGCGAAGACCAAAAAAGTGAGTCTCGCAATTCTGTCTGTCTGTCTTTTCGACTACAAGCTAAGCGGCTCGGCCGATTTGCTTTAAACTTGGTTGAAATCATTTTTAATTTGTTCCTCCCACACGTTTTTTTCTTCTTTTTTTTTAAGACCAAAAATAACGGTACCTGCCATACGAATTTTTTTTTTTTTGAAATTTTATAAATATTCTTTTTTCTCAAAAACTGTCCCACAGAATTAAAAAAAATCATAAGATTTCATTTAGTTAAAGCTAGGTAATGGTTGAAAAAATATTTTCATAAAATGGTTATTCTTAGTAGCCCCCCTGGAACCTTTTTTTTGTTTTTGATTTTCTCGAAAACCGGTACAACCGGCTTAAATCAGTTTTTTATTCTAAAGCTCCTCTAAACTTTGAATATTATTATATATTCAAATTTTCAATTTTTTAATTTTTGGATTTTTGAAAAAAAAAAACAAGTTTTTTTTTTAGAAACTCAATATTTCGAAAACCCCACGCTCGATTTTTTTCAAACTTGATAAATAAAAGTTTCTTAATACAATCTACAAGATTTGATAAAAAAAACTTTGTTTTACTTAAACAAATGTTAAAAAATGGTTTTCGAAAATCGCATTTTTCTCGAAAACAGTTCCGAGAATTTTGATAAACTTTTTTTTTCAGTAAATTTTTACGATCTATAATTTAATAAAAAAAATTTAAAATAAATATATTACTGACTGCACCTACCATAGAAGCAGTTTTTCGAATTTTGAATTTCTCATTATCGGCAAAACGGATTTTAATGAAATTTTTAGTACAGATGGTTCTAAAAAGTTTAAAAATCATTGCATTTCAAAACTTCAAAAACAAAATAGTTTTTGAATTTTTGATACAAAAAATCAATTTTTTTTTTTGAAAATTCAATATCACAAAAAACGGCTTCATATTTGATTTGAAAATTTATTTTTTATTCGTTCAATAATAAAAACTTTGAGCTGGCGTACCAATATTTTTTTTTTAAAATGTTTTAAAAATTTTGTATATAAAAACTTATTTTTTAAGAAACCACTACAAAAGACTTATAATTTTTGTTCTTGCATAAACCATTGCGTGAATCACATGGCATCCTATTTTTACCTCCAACTACTAAAAAAGTTGTTTTAGTCATTTAAAAAATGAACCGTTTTTCTCTAATAACATTCATTTTTTAAATTCTTAGTCTTTTACACAAGAGCAAGTTCGTGCGACTCAGTCGTGCATTTCATTTTTTTACGGTTTTTTCTCAAAACTGGTTGAAATGATTGAAATTTTTTTTTTTCGAAAAAAGGGTGATACAAATTTTGATCTTTTCATTCTAAGAAGTTCTAAGAGTATTTCTTTATAAACATTTTCAAAATTTTATTTTTGGATATCGAAAAAAATCAAAAATAATATTTACAACATGTAGGAAAAAATTACAAATGTTACAAAATATTTTTTTTCCAAAACAACACACGGAATTTTTATAAAAATGTTTTTTTCTCGCTTAATTTTTACGATCCATGACTCAATAAAAAAAAATAAAGTTAATCAAGAAATTACTGGCACTACCTACCATTAAACCATATATTCGGTTTTTCGCTTTCAGCATAACGGATTTTAATGAAATTTTTTTTTAAGTTTAAAAACATTGCATATTAAAAAACAAAAATTCGTTTTCGTTAGTTGGATATCTCAAAACAGATCTTGAATTTTCTTCGAAATTTGATTTTTATTTGACAAAAAACTACAAACTTAAAATTGGCGTACCAAAATTTTTTTTGTTGTGTTTTTTTTTAAATCCTGTACAGCTCCCAATTTCTTCATTTATTGACTACCTGTTTTATTTTAATTCACTTTAATTATCATTTGCTTGTAACTATCTTAAATCTAGACAAAATATCATAAAACCAACTTACTCGGCTTCAAGTTTGATTATATCCTAATGCTAATACATTTTGGTCTTAATTTGGCGTGAAAGATACCATAAGCTTTATTCTAACCGATGACTTCCTAGTGAAGGACTATATAAAAAAAACATTTTGAACACTTCAAGAAACAGAATGAATTTCCAATACGTGACTTAACGCGAGAACTCTACAAGTGAGAAGAACTTCAGATGGTGAAAGAACACTGGAAGCTATTACAACAGATTCATCAATCAGCATCAGATGTCTTAGCTCTGTTTCATAAAATTTGTAATACACTGTATGCAAAAAATCCTTATCCATAACACCATAAAAAATTGCTGGTTTCTAAGCTGATCGGCCCCCTTCAAACTACCAAGCTGATTTCTAAAAAGGATTTGGATATTTTACAAAATGATTTATCAGAACTATTGGAGAATACTTCACTGATTCAACTAGGTTAGCATGGCTGTTAGCATGAATTCTTGACACATTTAGATCATAAGTAGTTACATTGTGATAATGATTCAACTAGCTTCATCATATTTTGAATAAAATTGCGCTCAAACGAACTATGGTCGAAAGGTTAGAAAATGGTTACATGAAGATTACGGTATTCGTTGGATAGGAAGAAAAAGATCAGTTCAATTGTGAATATAATCTCCTCTCCTCAACTTTTTTTTTTATATTGGGAAGATCGAAAGAACTTATTTATTCGAAATAGCAAACACAAGGGAATTATATGTAAAAGAGCGTATTCTCAAAGTATCATCAAAAGTGAGGAAGCAGTTAGCAATAATTAATATGCGCAGTGAAATTTGATACATACACTTTAAGCACCTGTTAAAAATGTTTTATTACACAATTAAATTAGGGTGCACCAAGTATAATAACCATTTATATAAATGATCATTTCATATTAATATTATATTTTATTTATATTTATATATGCATTTGGAAATGAAAATCCATTCAATAAAGTAAGGTAAGATTAGTTTTTAGTTACTTACAATATCACATCATTCATTAAGTTAATGCATTGAGCTCGAATTTAGTTCATTTTGTTTGTTTTTCTAATTTATTACCATTTTGATTTATTTTAAACACTATCCATAAAATAAAAGTAATACAATTGATTTATTTACCATTCAATTATATTTCCCTTTCAATTAACTCTTAATAGATAAATTTGTGACTTATACTCCTAGTTAGTACTATTATGTGAAATACCCACATGCGTGTGATTTAATGGTTCCTTTCACTAAAAACGGAACTCAAAAAATTAAATCGTGATACGTGAAATACCTATAGATACAAATGTGTTTTGTAATCAATCGTTGATTGATAATAATATTAATACCAATCGATTATTGTGCATTTTGCTGCGACTTCTAAAAAAAGAGAACGCAATTAGAAGGTAGTTAGTTTGTACATAAAAAAATATAAAAAATGTTTTTTGTTGGAATAAGTTTTTTTTTCATTAATTTTCTATTCTTAGACACACTCCTGAAATCTAATTTTCAGTTTCTTTGTCACTGCTGGCTTTATTTTTATTTTCTATACCTGAAAACTACACTTTACATAGTACCTCTGGTACTCGTATATTGATGTGCGTTGACTGTCATGTCGGCGGTGTCGTTAAAAAAAAAAAACATTTTTTTCAAGGACGATGCCTTTTCGAGGAAGTGAAAAATCCTCCAAGAGTGTCCCGACTATAGCCATAAAATTGTAGGTACCCTCCATTCCTGCCGGAAGTCCTTGGCCTCTTATTTGTTAATTTTTTCAAGAAAGAAATGATTTTTTTTTTTAATTCTGGTTTTACACTTCTGATGTGATCATCATTTTAACGGTAGTAATAGCCCCGTGAGTTCGCGCATACAAAATAAAAAATGATATTTTATTTACACGTAAGTTCTGGAACTCACTTTCTTATCCTAAATTATCCTGCAATAATTCGTACAGTCTACGATAAGCTTTGTAATGTAATAGTTGTGAACGTACTTACTTATTTAACTTTGCATTAAATTCCGGAGTAGATTAGAGTCTCATGCAATAAACTTTTTCCAGCCAGCTGCCTGTTTTTCTTTCACAAGTTGATTGAGGTTCTCTTCCACTTGTGTGTATAACCTAAGTCATGGTGTTCATCTACGTGTGGGCGTAGTTCAGCGGGTCTTCTTTCTTGAGGATCGGGCTACTACAAAATCATAACCAAGTTATCACCCGCTGTCGCATTGAATAGCTTGGCATTGAAGTTCTTAGCTTAATCAGCGTTAATAGACTTAAGTTTACTAAGTCCTCTGTAGTTAGCATAGCTTCCTTCAGCATTTATTACGTGCACTTTACAATGAGCGTTGCAGAGCGTTGTTATGCGTCTCAAATTTGAACAGTTAACGACCGGAAGCTTATTTTAAAATATGTTTTACACAAATATGTTATTTACCTTTACAATACTCAAACAGAGCTCATCCTCGTAGGACTTGTTTCTTGATCCAAAAGGCCACCTGTCACCAACTGTCAATCCTATTAGATGCAGGAGGTATTCTAGGAAACATTTCCATTTTCAAATATCAAAAAAAATATTTCTCTTTCATATTGTGGCCAGCTTTTTTGGATTTTTGGCCACTGCGCGAAGGTTTGACTCTCTCCCTATAGCGCCAGTCCCTAGAAATATATCCAAAGACGAAAAGGATTAACCACTTCTTAAGCCTGGGCACTGGTGTTCATTAAGTAGTTCAACCTGACTGAAACTGCAGATGCCACCGTTCATTCAATCAAGGCAGTTTTTCACGGCCAGCTGGATAAAAAAAGGTGCCTTAGTCTCGTTTACTGCTTAGTATGTGGTCCGTCGTTTCTTTATGAGTATTGCAGAATCTGAATGTGGGGCTGTTCACCAGGCCAAGAATACTCAAGTGTTTTCTTAGTTCGCAGTGAAGCCGCAGATTATTTACAGTGACCCATAGATTGTTCCTACTTAAGCTGACACAGTTCATGAAACGATCTTGGCTAAAGTTCCCAAGAAGTAGTTTGGCCTGCCTCAGTCTTGGGAGTTCTTTTCAGTTTTAGGGATCATTTGGCCTTCTCCTCTATTTTGATTTTGTTTTTAATCCCGTTTTTTCTTATTTCGCAGTAGGGCTGTGACTCCAATAAAGGAGTCCTCCAGCCTATTTTTGCTAGAGAATTGTCTCCTCATTTCCCTGAACATCTACATGTCCAGGTACCCAATGAAGTGAGACATTATTGTTCTTGTAAAGTTCGTGATAGTGTATGAGCTTGGTGTTTTGAGTGCGGCTTGATTATCTTACATAATGGAATGTTTTGGTTTCGGTAATTCCGTTCGGAATTTCAACCAAGACATTCCGCTATGGAATTGACTTCCGCCTGGAAAATGCTAGTGGATTGTCTGCTCCATTGGTATGACAAGTTTGGTTGAAATCCTACTTAAATCAGTTGAAGCCCAGGGATCCCGATGTTCTCTACGAGGAGGTGAAAGTAAGAGTGGATAGATCGAGACTTGTTTATATAAAACTTATGAACGTTGATGTCATCTTATATGAGTTCGTCTATCCAGTTTATATTATTCGACTGCTATCTTAGAATAATTGGTTCCGGGGTTAATGAACTAATAAAACCTTCCTGATTAGAATCAGTGATCAGAGGACATTTTTATTTTCTTGAACAAACAAGATTTATTGTATTGTCTGACATGCCCCAGGCCATTCTCTGCAATTCCGCATAGAAAAACAAACTTAGATTAATTTGCCCGCATTCCCTTTGACTAACAAAAATATACGTATGCTCCAATTTCCAAACCTCATACAAGACCTCCTGCTGTGTTACATCATTAATATATGCCACAACAGAACCAAACCACTTATTTAAGAAGTTGCAGCACTTGAAATCAATTTGACTTAATTTAATGTTTTTTTTTTTGAAATTTATTTTAACATCTCAGCAACCAGTTAGTTTGGAACGATGTGTCTGGCCAGAGCCATATACCATTTTTATCGCAATCTAATAACCCAATAAACATACGTCCTTATGCAATACCGGTCGATTTTATAAATAGCCAATAGCCTGTCCCAAAACTAGAGCCTATTCCTATGGAGACTCTTAAGAGAATAAAAATAGTTTTAGACGACAACCCCCTGGTCTGGACACAGGCGGACGCACATTTTTGTCTAATTAATTGCGTTTCAGTGTCTAACAGTTTTGACTTCAATAAATTTCCAGATTTATCGTGGGACTGGCTTGAAGTGTCAAATTTTTGTTGGCCCAAACACAAATTAAAAAAAAACAAACGTGTGCTAGCTGTCTCAAAAGGGAGTTGTGTAATTTTCCGCTGTCGTCCATGTCCATGGTTATCTTGTGTCCAGTGTGTCCACCCATAAAGAAAATCTGTTCTTATTTTTTTTTCTTACAATTTCTGAACTGAACTCCAAATGGTTATGCAACTCTGTCAACATAGTAATTGAACTGTTTGCATATACAGGAAAGACGCAGACACACCAACAATTGCCACTGAATTCCTGTCAATCAACAGTTAACCCGAGCAGCAGCGGCGCGGCGGCGGCGTCGGCGCACATAATCAGTCTACGCGACATTGTCAATCGACAGGTTGTCCGCATGCAAACATATTTCTGTGTCGATTGGGTTAATTTAGTGGGCGTTACTGTACCACCACAGTAGCGCTCCACACTCTTTAAAACTTCCTAGTTGTGTGCTCGAAAGAGATAAACCTAATTGGAGCATTCAAACGATTTGTCGTTAATGGCATAGCTCTACACATCGTTGTTGTTAACCCGGCTAAAAAGTGGTTAAATTTGGTTATGCAAGAGATGATAATTTCGCGGGAGGTTCATGTCTAGGAATGCATATAAACTTAGCAATTAATCGCTTAGTTTTTCTTTTTTTTTATTAATTTTGTTGCAATCGCAAAAAACGGGCTGCGAAATTATGTCGTCACACCCAATGCTGTGCGTTGAGCTGATGTTATCCATTATGTGGTTGCAATTAAGTAAAACATGTCCTGCAGGCGTGAATTTGTTAATTCTGAATTTATATTAGATTTTTTAAGATATAAAATTGCAACAAACTTTTTTTAATGATAGGTATCAATTTTTTACATATTTTTTTTTTTGTATTTTTAGGAGGGAAGCATAGGACACCAAATGGTCATAAAACCACTGCCAGATGAATTAAATTCCGACCAAGATAAACCTCATCATGTGATATTTAAGAGAGAGACTCATCCATTGGAACATATGAGTGATTTTGGTAAGTACAGAAAGTGGTATAATTTTTTGTCTTCTTCGTATCACCTTAAACCCTATTGAAATATGTACAATAAACCGAGAGATCAAGGTCGAATTGGGTGCAGTGTCAATATTCAGATGTTAATAGATCACAGCCCTGAAAGCATCAGATAATGAAAGACAGTTTGACTGATAAACTCTTTTAAGCTTTTATAACAATGGAATTTTGTATGCCGCTGGCTGGTTAAAATCGGTCATATTGGGAGATCAAGGGAGAAAATCTGAATCGAATAGCAGCCAATTTATCGCATATTCACATTCAAATATGCTTATAAATAAAACTTTTTTTATTATTTCAATTGTTATTGTATAAGTGTATATTTTATGTCGTCCTTCGCAGTTGTTACATTAAATCAAATACAAGAAATGTCAATCAATCCTAAGCTGTCTGCCAAGCAATCAAGTATGTAAGTGAACGTATTCTTGCAGCTCCATATAGTGCAGGCTTTCAATACTTTTGCCTTTACAATCGGAGGTAGGATAACAATTACCAGGTTTTAAAGTGAAGTGTGATATGAATGCTTTTTTAACCTTGACGTCAGAAAAGTTAAAGTTAAGTTAAAATCAAATTCCAAAACATGCGTGCATCCAACAGATTCATTTTAACATTTCTCTTCGAGACTTTGCTTTTTTAAAAAGTCTTATTACACAATTTTTTTAAAACCTCATAACTTAAAAGCAAATCATACCAGTCTATATACTTAAAGGAATGATATTCAGATAGTTAAAATGAGTTGGATTGGCAATGCTTTTTGCGGGAGCATTAGTATAAAATTCTCAAGGCAGTACCTTGTTATTTACTGAATCAAGAGCTATTTATTGATAAAAAAGAATGGGTCTAATTAATACAGACACACATAAAATGCAGTGTTTAATAAAGTGCAGAGACTTAACCAAATCCTATGAAAAACAATTTAATCTTCTTTTTCACAAATCTCTACACTTTTCTTGAATCTACTACAATTCCCATTAAAGTGGCTGTCAAAATAATGTAACAGTTGTTCTATTATGAAAAGTCGTTGAAGATCTCCTTCTAACTGGTCACTCCTTTGAAGACGAAAGAATGGATTGGTATCTGAGCCCTCTTAGCAATTTTTGCAGAAGCTATATGGACGAAGAAGAGGAGGAATCGATCCCTCACCTTCCTGCTTTATCCCAAAGACGTAGACTCCATCCAGGAGATTTCTACTAAAATGATTTAAGTGATGTGGAAAATATAGATATAGACAATCTCACTCACTTCATAAGAATCTCCAGTTGGTTTGACTATTTGGTTGAAGGTCTCCATGATTCAATGTGTCAGCTCTCCTGCTGACAGCCACTTCAACCCAAACTTACTTAACCTGGAGCCAGCAATGGACATCCCACTGTCTATACGTATAAGAGTCCACATTTCTGCATCATAAATCAGGAGCGGGAAGATGAGTGTTTCGTGAAATATATCCTTAGCTTTTCTGGAAAAAGGTTTATTGGGCCTTACCAACAATCAAATTAAGAGACGACTTTAATATTTGAGCGAAATGAAGCATTGTTTAATGGACTCTATAAAACTGACCATATAGGCTGCATTTTATTTTTTAGGTTTCGTACAATAAATGGTTCATAATTTAGAGTTCACATAAATATTAAGTTCATAACATGTATGGTTAACTTTATAGAGCTCTTTAAATAATGGTCCATTTCGCTCAAATATTAAAGTCGTCTCTTAATTTGATTGTTGGTACAGCCCATTGACTCAATAACTTTTTACCCAAAGAATCAGCGATTAGCAAAAATTGTTCTAAGTTTGATTTCAGAACGAATATTCTATGCCTTTTTTGCAGTAGTGCCCAGATAGACAACAACCACTGGCCGGTGATAAATTTTGCATGTCTAAACCTACAAACGCAAGGATTTAATAGATGATATAAAAGAAAAGATTCAAACGAAGACGTTTACATATAACGCTGAACATAAATTTAATGGCGCTTATTAAAAGCCTAATGGAGAAAAGGTGAGCTCCTTTTTTATGGATCAGGCAAATGATTCTGAGGTTCCAAGAATCGTCTAATACTGCGATCAGTATAGTGTATACATCTGACCATTTGAACTCCATATTTTAAGATTCTGCTTGTAGCAGATCAACGCCATCTGCTTCAATGAATTCTACTTTGGGAAATGGCCAATTTTGTTTCACGTTAGTCAGGAAACTGAAACTCTTAGTTGTCTTACAGATTGATTTTTTTGAAGTGATGTTTCTAGATGTTATCCATAGATTGTATGTCCTATCTACGGTGTTCGTAAAATAATCCTTGCAGGTTTCCGAGCATGAGTACTAGTTTAGATTGCCAAACTCTTCTATAAAAAGCTAAAGCTTCTAATTACCTTCAAGTTACTTGTAGTCTTTGTTTATGATCCCAAGCAATACATAGTTTCTCAACTTTCCGTCCTAAATTATGCCAACAGTCCCAAAGGCTCGACAGATATGCCTACCGTCGACATAGTCAATATTGGTCATTTTCGATTGTAATTGTCCAACGTTGAATTTCCTCTGCGTATTTGGTATCAACTAGGTTGTGATCTTAGTCGGTGACCATTTTCGAAAACGTCGAGGATGTACGTAATACTAACGTCAAATAATAAAAATTCTTTCACAAAAATATGTTTGATCAACCTCAATCAATTTTCATGCAAATGATTCTGTTCTGACGATCAAATGGATGCTTATTCGTCAACTCCATGTTCTAAATGCAGAGTTAATGTTATCGAAAATATTTGTTTTTCATACACATTTCGTTTTGGATTTTCCAACAGTTGACTTTTGTAGTTTGCCTTTGAGACCATCTTGCAATTGAATTTTTGACGTAAATAAAGTTTCCAAAAAAGGCTTATAGAGCTGATTTCGAAAAAACATCAGGATATTGTAAGAGGAATTATTTTCTTCAATTTTCTATTTGGTTGCTAGAAGTAATCCCGTGCTGCTTACCACTAAGTCTTTGTTCAACTCCAAATACAATGAGTGTTTCCGTAAGTTCGTTGCTATATGTTGTTTGAACTAGGTTGAGTTTTCCGCCATCTAGATAATACCTTCTTTTCCAATGTTTGCCTTAATATCTCCCAAAAGTATTTTAGCGTCATGTTTTGGCCTTTTCTTTATTTTATCTCATGGTAGGTATAGAGTTCCTCTTTGCCTTCTGTAGCGACCAGTGCGCTTAAATGTTAAATTATCTTCATTCGTATGGATTTTGCTTCGTCAGTCTATCGCTTTAATTGAGTACTCTGCCTAAGTCTCCATCTGACAGCAAACCGCATCCAAACAAGCATGCCTCTCATTATTTTTCAATTTCAAAAATCCAAAAGAGCTTAGTCCCAAAATCCGAAAAATATATATTTTTTCCATTTAATTTTTCGGGATTTCGGTTTTGAAAAATAATTTGAACTGTAAAGTTAACAAGTCAACAAGATTAGTTGCCTTTACGGTTTTGATATAAACTAAAATTGTTAGTGTTTTCAGTAGTAGATATTGCGATGTCGTTAAAGGCAAAAAAAAAGTTTTCAGTAAACTGAAATTAATTAAATTTTTCATTTTATACTCTTATTTTAAATATGATATTTTTCTGGATCTTAGGTTTTCGGTATTCTGTTTAATGTGTTACTCGTATATAAATATAAATGTGTTACGACCCAAACGCAAAATAGTTGGCCTACCCATCAATTAACAAATTAACATTTTTTATGTGCCTATATTTTCTGGTCCCCAAGCAGTTGTTTTTAAATTTTTTTTGTCGATGTAATAAATAACATTTAATAAGTAAATTAGACCCAACAGAACTAAATTCGAGAAAGCACATATGGCTCCAGTTTGCATTCTCTCAAACAAAGATAGTGCATAATAGTTGGACTACTCTTTTTGGGATGCAAAATAGTTGGCCTATGAAGATTTAAATAGATTTTCAGTTAACCGTTATTAAAAAAATGACATGCACTTGTTTTGTTGTTTATTGATCTCCTGTTTTATGCAAGCCAGCAACAGTTTAATGTCAACCATGGTGCGTGGCGTTGCATTATCAAGAGACCTTAGGGAATCCATAAATAAAGCCTTCGAAACGGGATTATCGAGCTATAAAATCGCAAAACAATTCAATTTACCGCGCTCATCAATTCGAAACCTTATCTCAAAGTTCAAAAATAGTGGAAATGTGGAGATCGGTTAAAAAACGGGACGCCCACCAATTGCAAAACCTCGAGATTGTCGAGTTTAAAAAAAAATAATAAAAGAAAATCGACGTCAAACGGCCGCTGCAATAACTGTTCAATGGAGGGAAAGAATAAAAAAAAGTGTTTAGGTCGACACTTGCAAACGCACTATGAAAAAAATTGGATACAAATTTTATAAGGTTTGTTTTTGATTTATTTAAATTAGAGCAATTTTAATTCGTTAAAAACATAGGCCAAAGAAAAACCACTTTTAACACCTAAACAAAAGAAAAAGCGGCTAGAGTGGGCCAAACAACGTAAAAACTGGACTTTAAGTCAAAGGCGGTCCGTTATTTGGAGTGATGAGTCCAGGTTTGAAGTTTGCGTGGGCGACGAACGAAAACGAGTCATTAGAAATTCAAGAGGTTTTTCACAAAGATTGCCTTAAAAAAACGGTCAAGTTTCCAGCATCTCTAATGATATGGGGATGCATGTCGGGCGGGGTTTGGGAAATTTACATTTTGTAAATGGAATTGTCAGTGCTGCCAAGTACAGAATATTTTGGAAAATGAGCTTCTCCCATCAATACCACGACTTTAAACTAGTGATGGAGAAGAGATATTTTCCAACAGGATGGAGCTTCTTGTCATGCTGCAAGGTCTACAATGGCGTGGTTATCTGGTGAAGCTATTCCTTTCCTGGAATGGCCTTCCAGCAGCCCTGATCTTTCACCAATTGAAACTGCCTGGCATAAAATGAATCAAAAACTGCGAAAAGAATCATGCCGGACTCTTCAAGGCCTTAAAGCTAAAATCATAAATATTTGGCAGTCTTTTGGTACGAAGAATGTCAAAAATTAGTTGACACAATGCCACGACGCATAGAAGCAGTTATCAAGGCCAAAGGCGACGTAACACCATGGTAAAATAAAAATTAAGACCCATAGGCCAACTATTTTGCACTTAAAAAAATGTTTAAATCGTTATTTTATTTTGTAAGATTGCTCTATACCGTTATTTAATTGAAGTCATTTTGTTTTTGTTACTTATTCCTATTCAAAATAAATATAACTTAAGAAAAATACCAATATATTGATTTTATTTCCGATGGAATTTAAGAATCAGAATATTTTTGTTTTGTATCATAGGTAGTCCAACTATTTTGCGTTTGGGCTCGTATATAAAATGACTTTTCTCTATTGTTCACTGTTTCAGGTGAAGAATTGAGTATTTTGAAAATTTCTTTCTTTTGAGGTATACCGAACATCTTCATCACATTCTATCTTAAATATAAATCTTCCCAATGAAAAATGGTTATCCTTTAGTAACATAAATATGTTTACCAAAAATGGATCACCTCAATGATAAAAATGTACTTTTTACGGAAATAAAACCTTTTGTTAAATTAATCTGACACATTAAGTGACAATTATACAAACATATACATATCATTTGTCTTCGAAAACAAAACAATTTAATTGGTTATTCGAGGAAGAACCAGCCGGATTCCAATAAATCTTCAATTGATTTTTTTTTGCAAAAAGTATTCTCACAGCGTGTTGCCAATTAAATATCTTATTTATTATACCCCCAGGTTGAAGTTCAGTCACTTAATTAAATCATTCAATATAATCGGGATTTATTTGCAGTAAATGTTATGCACATATTCCAGATACTTTCACTCCTTATTATCTCCGACCAAATGGTATTCAACACGTAAATTAAATGCTTTATCTTCGAGCAAGGCTTTGGTCAAAGATGAGATAATCCTCCATGGATTAAGAAGTGTTGTTTTTTTTATTTTTTTCTTATTTGCAATGAAAGTGAGATATTGAATAGTAATTGAAAAATGTGAAATGTGGCGCAATTAATTAAAATACCGTGTCAGTGTAAATGGAACTTATTTAATCGGATGGGGAATTGGTTCAATATCGTTATTATATCTGGAACACAAAATTACATGGGTGTGTTGTTTTATATCTAAAAAGGCAGTAAAAACCAGCGAAGTCTTAAACTCTGCAATAGTATTAACTTTCATTTCATTGGTAGGTAGGCAGCGCATTTCTAATCTTTCCAGAAGTTTTTTACTTAACTCTAATGGTTATAACTAATTAAAACGGACCTGATTGTCTATCATATTCATAATATTTGTACTTTGCCAACAGATTTCAATTACCTTCATTTATTTTCATGACGTACGACAATTTTCTTCAGATGCGTAAGTAGAGCTTAGAATAAAATATGAAAGCTATATTTGATAGAAGTTTAAAAACTTCCTAAATATTCAAGATATAATTCAAAGCAACGGCATCTGTTTCTTATCGACACCATCTGTCAATATAGCAGGTTTCCTTTTTCTTTCATAAATAAAATAGAATTTTAAAACTGGTTTGTTTTAAACTGTTTAAAAGCATAAAATTAATTTTTTTTAAGACTAAAATAGATCTTCAAGCTGCAGAATGCCCTTTGATTTCTTAGGAAAATATGAATTTTTAGAAAAAGAAAAGTTTGAAATCACATAATATGTTAATAAACAATTTTTAAAACACTTTTAAAAACCATTTGGTACGACAATTTCAATGTTTTATCGTTGCACAAATAAAAATTAAATTTCAAACAAAATTAATTTCCTCTTTAATTAAAGATCGAATTTTCGAAAAAGTACGAAAAAACTAAACTTTTCTCAAAAATACAAAAAAATGATTTTTTTAATTTTAATCTGAAATGGTTTTTAAGCTATTTATAAGTTTCTCTATAAAAAAAATCTTTTGAATCTGTTATGTCGAAAACGAGAAGTAGATAAACCAATAATTGGTTCGATGGTTAGTTATGTCAATTCTGACTCTTCCTGTTCGATTACAGCCTAACTGGAAACGCTTCCAAAATCAGTCCACAGACTGAAAAAAATTCAAAAATGTTATTTAGAAAAAAGCTAGATTATAGTTGAAAAAAGAACCATTTTTTGTTTGGTTTTCAATTTTCTCAAAAACTGTTAAACGGATTTTTATAATTTTTTTCATTCTAAACCCCCTTAAAAGATTTAAATAGTATTTTGATTTCAAGTTTCCAAAACATTTTATTTTGGATTAAAAAAAATTAATTTTCAATAATTCGGATATCCCATAATCGAATTTCTTGAAACTTAATAATTTATTAACAGTTTTAGCGCTATCTACAATATGTAGGGAACTATTTTAAATTTTATCTTTTAGCTCTAAAACTAATGGTACCCCCCATACACCCGTAATGCATAATCTTGTTTATCTCAAAAACGACTCTAACGATTTTGATAAAAAAAAATATGTGTATATTACACATTTTGGTCAAAAAAAAAATTGGGAAAAATGTTATTAACGGTACCTGTCATAGAACGGTTTTTTTTATTTTCGAATTTCTCAACAACGGCTCTAACGATTTTTACTAAATTTTTATGCAGGAGCTCCTTTGCATCTGAAAAAAAAAAATAAATCTAAAATTTTTTCGAAAAAATAGTTTTTGGATTTAAGAAAAAATAATACATTTTTTTTTTGAAAATTCAATATCTTGAAAACGGATACACGATTAAATTTTTAAATTACGTTTTAAAATGTAATTTATTGAATACTAACAATTTGCATATTAGTTTTTTTATTAAAATTTTAAGGAAAATTTAGTACACAAAAAACATGTTCCAGTGTGTCTGTATGTCTGTACCTTTCCCTACGGCCTAAATCACTAGACCTATGTTCTTCAATCCCGGTAAAGTTAAGGATCTTCGGTTATTTTCTAGAGGGGAAATTAATTTTTTTTTTTAGCTCCAAAACTAACGGTACCCCCGATACACCCGTAATGCAAATTTTATTTATCTCGAAAACGGCTCAACCGCTCTAACGATTTTTTCCAAAAATTTTCAGCAATAGCCCTCTTAAGTTTAAAATAATATTGTACATAAAAATATTCAAAAAATATTTTTTGGGTTTCTTGAAAAAAATAATTCCATATTTTTTTTTTTGAAAAATCAATGGCGCAAAAATTTAATTAAATTAGTACGATGCTAAAGCTGTTTTAGTTTTAGTATGATACTAGGTTAAAACAATGAATTTGCAAATTTTAATCGAATATAGCATAATACTTTCTCTACCCTTTTATTAAAGTTAAAATCATCGAATACCTACTTTATTTTTTTAGTATCGTGCTAACTTCATATGACTCTTTGACATTTGCAAACATCAAAAAAGGTTCGTGTACTTACTTTTTTACACGAAATGTCATTGTTTTAGGTGTGTTCAGAAGCAATTTATTAAGAAAATTCTTTTAGTACGATACTAGTTAGCAAATGTTTAAAATTAAGAATGAGTTAGTAAACTACTACTATAAAGTTAGCAAATTGTTAAGTAGTATCATACTAATACCTTAATAATAGGCTGTTTAAAATTTTGCGACAATATCCTTAAAACGTGTGAACGATTATTTTTTGAAATTATTTCCTAAAATCTATACTACTAAATACTTAAAATTTGCATCCCAAATTTTGTTCTCAAAAAATTTTAAAGAAATTTCTTATATAAAAAATTACTTTAAAACGATTTTTAAACTTTGTTTGCATAAATTCATACTTTTCCGGAAATCAGACACGGCAATTCCATGCATTTGAACATATTTATCTCATTAAATCCATGTTTTATATTAATACAATGTACATATCTTTAATTCCAAAGTACTTTTACATAAGAGCAAGTTCGTGCGATCCAGTCGTGCATTTTATTTTAGTTCTTTGGCTTTCTCATTAACAGCAGGTAGACTTTAATGAAAGTTTTTATACAAAATTTTCTTAAAAGTTAAAAAAAAACATTTCATTTTAAAACCAAACATATATTTTTCAATTTTTTTATTATTTTAAAAACAGATAAATAATTATTTTTTTGAAATTTAATTTTATTTCCACATAATAAGAAAGTTTAAAGTTCTTAAAAATTTTATATACAGGGTGTCCGGTAATTCGTGTGCTATACTTTGGGATGTGATTTTTTGTCATATTCTAAGAAAAAAAATTTATACAGTAAAGTCTATTTTTACTTGCGATATAGGTACTATAGGGCAAGTTCTGCATTTGGAAAAAAAATCGAACTCGAGATTTTGATCAAAGTTGACATTACGATGATAGCGAAGACGAAAAAAGTGGGTCCGACAATTCCGTCTGTCTGTCTGTATGTCTGTATGTCTGTATGTCTGTATGTCTGTACCTCGAACTACAACCTAAACTACTGGAGTTATTTTCTTGAAACTCGGTAGTTAAGGGTCTTCAGTGATTCCCTAGAGGAGAAATTGAAATTTTTTTTTTATCTCCAAAACTAAGGGTACCCCCCATACACCCGTAATGCAAAATCTTATTTATCTCGAAAACGGCTATAACGATTTTGATAAAAAAAATTAAGTGTGATATTATGGACATGGACTACATTTTGGTCAAAAAAAAATTTGGGGGGAAATGTTATTAGGGGTACCTGTCATAGAACGGTTTTTTTGATTTTCGAATTTCTCACCAACGGTTCTAACGATTTTAACCAAAATTTTTATGCAGGAGCTGCTTTGCATTTGAAAAAATATAAACTAAAAATTTTTTTCGAAAAAATAGTTTTTGGATTTTTAAAAAAATAATACAATTTTTTTTTTGAAAATTCAATATTTTGAAAACCGATACACGATTAAATTTTTAAATTACGTTTTAAAATGTATTTTATTAAATACTAACAATTTGCATATCAATTTTTTTTATAAAAATTTTAAGGAAAATTTAGTACACAAAAAACATGTTTCAGTGTGTCTGTATGTCTGTACCTCTCACTACAGCCTAAACCACTGGACCTATTTCTTTCAATTTCGGTGGTTAAGGCTCTTCGGTGATTCCCTAGAGGAAAAATTTAAATTTTTTTTTTAGCTCCAAAACTAAGGGTACCCCCCATACACCCGTAATACAAAATCTTATTTATCTCGAAAACGGCTCTAACGATTTTGATAAAAAAAATAAAATGTGATATTATGGACATGGACTACATTTTGGTCAAAAAAAAATTTGGGGGGAAATGTTATTAGGGGTACCTGTCATAGAACGGTTTTTTTGATTTTCGAATTTCTCACCAACGGCTCTAACGATTTTAACCAAAATTTTTATGCAGGAGCTGCTTTGCATTTGAAAAAAATATAAACTAACAATTTTTTCGAAAAAATAGTTTTTGGATTTTTAAAAAAATAATACAATTTTTTTTTTGAAAATTCAATATTTTGAATACCGATACACGATTAAATTTTTAAATTACGTTTTAAAATGTATTTTATTAAATACTAACAATTTGCATATCAATTTTTTTTTATAAAAATTTTAAGGAAAATTTAGTACACAAAAAACATGTTTCAGTGTGTCTGTATGTCTGTACCTCTCACTACAGCCTAAACCCTTGGACCTATTTCTTTCAATCTCGGTAGTTAAGGGTCTTCGGTGATTCCCTAGAGGAAAAATTAAAACTTTTTTTTTAGCACCAAAACTTAGGGTACCCCCCATACACCCGTAATGCAAAATCTTATTTATCTCGAAAACGGCTCTAACGATTTTATTTTCGACTTTCTCATTAACGGCTCTAAGGATTTTAACCCAAAATTTTCAGCAGGATTCCCCTTAAGTTTAAAATAATATTGTATATAAAAATATTCGAAAAAATATTTTTTATTTTTTTGAAAAAAAAAAAAATTAATCAATATCTTAAAACCTATGAATGATTATTTTTTGAAATTATTTCCTAAAATCAATATTATTATTTCATAAAATCAATGTTATTTAATACTTAAAATTCGCATCCCACATTTTTTTCTTGAAAAATTTTAGAGAAATTTCTTATATAAAAAAATTATTTAATAATAAAACGATTTTTTAAAGTTTATTTGCATAAATTCATACTTTTCCGGAAACCAGACGGCAATTATATGCATTTGAACATTATTATCTCATTAAATCCATGTTTTATATTTATAAAGTGTATCTTAAATTCGAAAGTACTCTTACATAAGAGCAAGTTCGTGCGATCCAGTCGTGCATTTTATTTAACTTTGACATCACTTTTTAACGATTTAAAAAAAGGCTATCTTTGGTGTACCCTGCCTGACCCATGTAAAGGTCAATTTCTCTGTCAGCACTAATGGTAAGGACCTCATTTTGAACTTTTTTTTAGTAGAAATACTAACCTTTAAGACTACGTTTAAATTGAGCTGTTACGTTTTTAGGGTTGCCAGATATTCAATTTTAAATGGTGTTCAATTTGTCGTGCCTGTGTAAAATTTTCACTTTGAGGTCAATTTTTTTCAAAAAATGCGTAATAAACATAAAATTTTCTAATTTTTACCTGATGAACAAAATAATAATAAAAAAAGTCATTAATAAGTGCAACCAAAAACCCATACATTTTATGAAACTTGGGAAAATCTAAAACAGGTAAAAAAGTGAATTTTGGGTTTTTTACCTGCTACACTTATTTCTTGAGTACATTCATATTTGCTTATGGGATTTTGTTTTTAGCTCTAAGTACTAACAAATTGTTTTAGCATAAAAAAAATTATTCTAATAATCTTTAATAAATAATAACATCCACTTAAATTTCTAATTCATTTAAAAATAAATGTTTGTGTGACCCAGTCGTGCATTTTATTTCTTAGCGATTGCATAGTCGGTACCTTTATTTTTGGAGGTACAAAAATTTAAATTTTCTTTCTTGGAATCTGGTCTTAATTGCGAAGACATAAGGCATGCATAAGAAATTGCGGGACGCACTTTTTTGTTATTTATCACCGTTCGCTTAAAATCTTGTTATCATTTTTTTCCACATGCAAGACTTGGAATGCAATATTATTGTAACATTAAGAAGTAAATTTCTTAGAACAAAATTTGAAAAACTGTTTAGAGCCGTTTAAAAAAAAAATAAAAAATCGTTGCATGTTTTCTATATGAGCTAAGATAACAGTACTATTTCATTTACCTATTGAAGGTATGACGTTGGACTTGTCCGTCATCTTAATGTTAAGTTTGATTCAAATCTTGAATTTTGTTCACACCTAAATAGCAAACAAATTTATTTAAATAAATATTGTTCGCATTTTAGGCTTGTGTGTTATTTTAGATTTTTTTTTAAATAACATATCGATGAGATAGAAATTTCAAACAAACTTACTCCCCAGTTCTCAACTATGTATGTATGTTTAAAATTTTAAGACGACTCTAGCTCATCGAATGCCGAACAGACAAATACTCGTACACAGACAAAAAAGCGAGATAATAAAAAAGAGTTATTGGCTAAGCTCTTAACGACGCCGACGGTTCTTTTTAAATATGTGCCAAGTACAATGAACTCCAACATATAGAACATGTAGGTATATAAATTATTTCGTTGAGATACCGCAACATGAACAGACAATGATCACAACCTTTATAAAGTAGTCACCGTTATTCAAAGTAATGATCACGATCTTGTTGACATCACCCACACGAGTTCTATAAACCCCCACTTTGATCATCTTCATGGTACATTTACAGTACATGTACAATTTTACAAATTAATCATCTTGATCTATTTTGGAGAGGAAGTTTAAAAAAAATATTAAAATTAAAATATCTTTTTGTTTGTATATTTTATAGCATTCATGGAACCTGATGACATTGAAACCAGTGATAAACTCAAAACCTCATCAGCATCCGCATCCCAATCGAGTAGAAGAACAAAGCGATTTGCCGGTAGATTCAGAAGAACACAACAATATTCCAGCAGCCGAGTAAAACGTGAAGCACCTTATATGATCTATCCAGAAATTTTAGTTATAGTTGACTACGATGGCTACAGACTGCATGGCGGTGATAATTTACAGGTGTGTCCTTCATGACCATGTTTTTTTTTTTTATTTTTTGCTGTCTGTTTGGATAAATTGTCTAAAAAGTGTCTGACTGGCATGCAAGTTGTGCTCAGAATTTGTAATTTATTTGAATCTTCTTTTTTTTCCTTTTTTATGTTTTGCGAAACTTCGTACATAAAGGTGAAGCGTTACTTTATCTCGTTTTGGAATGGCGTGGATCTGCGATATCGTTTACTCAAAGGACCCAGGATTCGTATAAGCATAGCTGGTATCATCATTTCTAGGGTGAGTCTTCTACATATATTTACATATATTGTTAAGCAGTGTTCATAAGGAAAACATGTTGAAATATAAATTTCAGCGTTTTTGAATCTTTCATCTCAGATGTTGGCCACTTGTTCCCACCAGAGCACCCGTCTGACTGAACCTAATACTTGGTTTCCTACCAAAGATTAGGTATTAAAGTAAAAACCAATCGGAGAACAGCCACTAGTTGCCCAAAAACAACTCTTCTTCGCAGCATATCTAACTTAACCCACATATTTCTACTAAGCCAACATGACAGCTGTTTGGCTTTTCTTACAATTTGACATGTACTTGCATCAAATTATATCCCGATAGCATCAAATGATATAAAAGTAGGTATCGACAAATGATGAAGTCCCGCAGATTTGCATAATACATAACATCGTTCTGCAAAAGACACAGATTACTTCTTGTTGCTTCGATTGCTATCAGACTTAAAACCATTTTGACAAGTGATAATTGACACTGAGTATTCTGTTGTACGTTTGGTACTTACCACTCAATGGTCTGATGATTACAAGTGTTTTATTGTAAACGTCATTAGAGTGTTGGCGGCATACTTCTTATACCACAACTGTACAAGTTTGGTCAAATCTCAGTTTATATGTCAGCTGTTTTAAAGTAGGTACCTGCTTCAAGTTGGCTTTGTGCGCCACTGAACATTATGTAATCTGGCAAAAAATAAAAAGACATTTTGTGCTTTTCCGCTTCTTTATCGTTTTTTGTTTTATTTATTTCAATCTGATGGTAATGCCAGGTGCAAGACGTCCAGTCACGACATAATCAGATATTAAAGTTACACGGTGTGAAGCACTATTGTATATGGCTGAATGGCAGATGATGAACTTTGAATTAGTTGAAGTTATTTGTTATTTCAGGGTTTTATAATTGTAGACGGTATTTGAAGGCAGGGCTTGAAGCATTAAAGTTATAAACTGCAGACTGACTAATTTGGTTCCACCTTTTGAACGAAAACTCTAGACTTTTTTGTTTGGATAGTTTGTGAGTGGCATTGGATGTATCTACAGTGCTTGACTGCTTACTCAGAGGTGTGGGTTCAAGCCCTGCTCTGAACTGTATTGTTTTCTATATACGCCTAGCTTCAACTGGACCCCAACGTCGTTGCTTTTGGGATTTAATTCAATACAAATACATATATGCCTTATTCTCAAACAACTGTGTCAACAAACCCTTTTTTTTAAGGTTTTCTTTCAAACTAACACCCGTGTAATACTGCTTCTTAGGGATTTTCCAATAGGGATTTCCGAACTTTGACAAGTAACTGCGACCATACTATTGACGCTATATTTGTATTCAATAACATTTGTGAATGATTAAATCGAATGTGTGTTCGCTAACTGGGCTCTCGAGCAGTTGGAAGTTGACCTCAATCTCGGCCGAAAAAACATATTCAATTTTTAGTGACGAAAACCTTTTCTGGATGAATGGGTTCTTCATAAAGCAAAGTACAAGAGATCCACAAATTTGGAATGAAAGTCAGTCACTTTTCGGTGAGGTCTTTGGACCAATAATGCCGGTGCACAGTTCTTGGAGGATGATGTTGTCCAGGCCAGGCCATCACTGTCAACGGCTAGAGCTTTCAGTCGATGATAATAAATTTATTTTGGCCCGAATTGAATGATATGGACAGCGATGACGTGTTGCTTTAAGAGAATTGCGCTATGTGCCACAAAGGTAATTCCACGTGATATTTCTAAAGCATTTAACACAAAGCACTCTCACTCCTACATATATTCAAAATATAAATGCTATCGTTTTGTTTCCTACACGCTTTCTTATATTCATAAATTTTGTCTATAGTCCGAAACAGTAGAACATATAGAAGTAGAAACATTAATTAATAAATTTTTTGTTATTTCTTGAACACCGGCCCATTGTCTCATGTTTTCCAATATTTTATCGCTTTTTCTTTTGACAGGGTTCATTAAGAAATTTACAGATGCATAATTCTCCTTAAAATGTTTTAGCCGCAATACTCATCTAGCCATGAATGCTCATCAGCTTACAAAAGATAAATACGATCGTCTGCTTCCAAGGCTTTAGGTATTATTATTTTAATACAAATTGTATCAATTGTATTAAGGCCTAAAAGCTATATAAATGTAGATTTTCAAGGGTGTTACTTTTCGCAAAATGTCTCTATGTTTCAAGAATTTCTTACTCACCGAAACAATGGCACAATGGTTCTTTAGTGCTGTCTTTGCGGAACTTCTACTATTAATTTCCGATTCATGGTCAACTATTCTCTGTCACAAAAACTGCTTTATTGTATCTACATAGGTTGTAATTCTTAACAACTTTGTCCTTGCAATTGATTTTGTAGAGTTTCTAAAGTGTGCCTTTTGGCAAAATGTCTCTACCTTTGGAGAATATAAATAGCTAAAATTATCAGAATCACAACATACGACTAGGTTGTTGCATAGAACTTAAGCCTATTTTTCAAATTGATTTTAATTTTATTTAAAGAACTTTCATTTAACTTAGCGAAAAATCAAAAATTTATAAAAAAAAATTCGCAAATTTATTTGAACAAAAAGCAAATCAATTTAACCCAAACGCAAATAAATTTAACTTAAACGCAAATCGATTTAAATTTAAAATTTAAAATCGAGTTTAAACTTATTTGAGTCTGGGTTGATAATATTTGCGTTTGGGTTAGATCTATGTTTGTCTAGGTTAAGTTGATTTATTATTTGGTTAAATAAATTTGCAAATGGTGTACATCATCAATTTATTGGAGAAAGTCATTTATTTGAATTTGATGAATATTTTTCTAATAAACCTAAATTGTGAACCTTGATCATATTTACCGATGTAATAACTAACTAAAAGCATCAAAATTAAATAAAAATAATCAGACTCGATCATGTTAAATTTATCAAAATATTACTTAGTGACTTTTCAAAATGAGCCGACAATACTCCCTAAATGTGAAATAATGTCACTAAAAATCACAAACAAGAATTAAAAAAAATTTAACAAAAATAAATAAGAACAAATTATTGTGACACATAAATAGAATAAAAGATTTTGAATTGTCGTGACGGGAAAACACAAACTAAAATCGAATTTATGTTATTCCCAAAAAATTCCTTTAAATCTTAACCAACCTAACTAACACATACGAGTAGTCTAATTATTATCACCGCCTTCGCAAATGCACAAAATTAACGATCTTACCTACAAAATCACATAAACTTATCACAAGTATGCTGTCAAAAAAAAATTACC
The DNA here is from genome assembly GCA_911387755.1 of Chrysotoxum bicinctum. Classification (NCBI taxonomy): domain Eukaryota; kingdom Metazoa; phylum Arthropoda; class Insecta; order Diptera; family Syrphidae; genus Chrysotoxum; species Chrysotoxum bicinctum. The sequence continues at coordinate 30,987,057 of OU426990.1, forward strand.
AATATCTGTTTTCAGCATGGGGCTACTGTTCACAAAAAAAAATAATAATACTCTTTGCAGAGACACTCCAGGGAACCCAAGCCCCCAACATTCACCTTCTAAATTTATTGATCCAATCATAATCAAAAATATTCAAAATTACTAGCCACAGTTTGTTTGTTTTTTTTTTTTTCCTTTTTGGTCGTTTCTTGTACCGAGTTTACGAGGTCACCCTCGCACCCTAATCGCTCAGTTACAGTACGGTTTAATAGGTTAGGCTACAACAAATTTCAAGTTCAATTCAATATTTTTATCTCATATTTTTAGGTTTCAATAAGACATTTCTGGAAGTTTTGTAGTTCAGGATAATCAACTGCATGAATTATTTTATTGTGATTATTGATTTTCTTTCAAAGAGTTTGTAGTAAACTTTTTAGTGATGCTTGTATTTCATTACAAAAATTACGGGCTAAAAGATTCCCTTTAAAAAAAAGCAGATAATTATTTCAAAAGTTTTATAAGAGTTTGGCATTGAAAAATCAATTACCCAAAATTGTTTTAGCTATGAATTTCTCGGGAATTACAATAGTTTATGATATAGACTCCAGAATCTGTAATCGATGATCACTCTTGGGTTCAAATATCTCTGACTAGTGGGTAGAGTTTCGTTCAGTAGTTTCTCTGCCGCTGCGTTGTTTCTTCCAGGTTCGTCAATATTCTACTGTTTATCTCCAATACTCGTATGTATGTATGTATTGAACAATATTGATTATGCCTGCTGTTTTTTAGAGGACCTTTTTTCGCCAGAAGATTTCATTACAGTCCAGTGCACACACAGAGTTGTGTCTTTCAATATAAATGCCAATATATTGAAAGAAACGGAATGTAAATGAGAAGCTTCGTTTTCTGTGAAGCTGCAGTTCTTCTTCGTGCTTTCGTACTTGTTTAAGTTGGATGGAGATATATAAGTTCCGTATTGTTGGCGTTGATTTTCACTACCTATTTTAGTTGGTAGCTCCAAGGGTTGATTAGGTCATCTTTTACCCTTCGAGCTGGAATATTCGGTGAAGAAGACATCGTACATAAGATGGAGACATTGGCATATATAGTTTCATTTTATTTCTAGCGTGTTCTGCAATTGATATGCAGTAAGAATATATTTAACAGAAATGCTCCTTACCTTGATACTCGTGGAATCATTCTTATTTTTGAATAACTTATTTAAAACAAAGTTCTTTGCTTTTCGACCCCGTTTACGATGATATTAAATTTATTATAGGATTAATAAATGTTTGAGTTATCGAAAAATTAAAAACAATCTGGGAGGTGCACTGACATTTAATCGGTTAAATTTCCCTGGAAGTGATTAGCTTGTATTGTGGTTTTCCCAACTTGATTCTATGCCGTACTTAATCCACAGTTTTTTTATTATTAAATTGTAGGTGCACTAAGGGAGTTCTGACTACCCTTAAAACGCAATGTGAGCGTAAGGAAAATATGGAAGGATTTTATTTGATAGTTTCAGAGATAGTTTTGTCTTCTTCCAACGAAGGTTTTTATGTTCTTGAATTGCTTTGGTACAGGTTTGATTTCTTCTATATTTTTTTATTTGGGTTGAAGTCCTCAGAATGTTTAACCGCCTGATTAAACATGATCTTAGTGCAATAAGGTTAGGTTAGATTAGTAGGCTGCCAGTTAATCTTGTTGCCATCACACTTAGATCAATGGAGATCCGTTGTGATACCCTAGGAATTGTGGATTCCATGTAATGGAACCTATGATATATCGCCTGTCATTCAAACGCGTTAAGGGTGTTGATTAGTTTCAGCAAGCTTTAGTCTGAAATGTCGGAGGGTACTTCTAAGTCATTGAAGAAATGTCTGTCGTCACATAATCATCTGGTTGAAGAGAGGTAGACGCTTTTTAAGAAAGTGATCCTTTTCTTTACCCTTAATTAATCATACCTCTACCAGACCTGTATGAACATATGGCTTCTTGCAACCTCTGGTATATGAGTTTGATAGGCCCGTTGTTGTTGTATGTGTCCATTTGTTTGTTATGGATTGCTGAATAAGTCGAAGAGGCTGTCCCTTTCCTCAAGAAGATTTTACCAATCTTAAGAAAAAGTGGCCCTATCAACCCACTGCCGCTCGTGTTTACCAATCGCTGGAGCATAGGCGAGGTGACCATTGTCCGTTTGTTGTTCATGTTCAGTCGTTTTCGTTCGTTCTATCAATGTCGTCCTAGACCCTTTTTTATGTCTTTTGACTGTGCTTGGAGTAGCTTTTCAATCTTGTGGTTAGCGTTGATAGAGCATAGGAATTTTCAAGCCATTTGGTAGCGTTGATAAATTTCAACAAATTTTTGCTTGGAATGTCAGAGAGTTTTTCCAAGTCGTTGAAGAAGTGTTTGCCTAGGAGCCTACTTCTCAAATGATATAGCGCAGAGCAGTGACACAGATAGTGAGGAGTATCCTCGCCACCGCATCCTCTGAATAAGTCGCCCATACTCAGTTTCATCTTTTTCTTTTCGTAACCCAGTTGATTGTGTTGATCCTATTCTTGCCAGCTGGGACACCACTGTGACAATCAGAAACCCAACGGAGACTTATGTTTTGATGTGTACCAAGAACCCTTAGCTCTAAGTGATAGCAAGTTACAAGCTTCGATTTGATTTCAATAGCAGAAATGGCTTTTATTGACGCTTGTCTATGAATGAAAAAGGTGATATCAGCTTGTGGTATTGCCGTCAAGAAGTGTACTTAACTTGTAATTGAATCATCTTGAAGTTTTAGGTTTCGGTGTTGTAAATCTAATTTTGTTTTTGTTGAAACTTTTTCCTTAACATATGCCTGTGCTAGTTAATGTCTAAGATGTGAGCGGAAATATTTCCTTTTAGTCTTCTGTTTCTTCAACGCATTGTTGAATGATCTCTCAATCGATTTCTTATCGACTCTTTCAATATCAAATTCGTGTATTTCAGTACTATTCAGAGTCTTCAGGTATTTGTGATCTGCAAAATTCTACGTTCATTGCCATTTCGTGAGTTGTTGCGAAACCAAAAATTGATAGTTCAACTTACACCAAATAGTTTACCCTATTTCCGAAAGATGGCGCCATGTCATTATAATCATAAAAGCTCTGCTAAGATCTGGAAACTAAAGGAACTACTTCTATTCAAAGAATTCAAAGAAGTATGTAAAATTATTTCTAGAGCTAAAGAGAAGTTCCAATTTTGCCTCTAGAAAACCGCCTAAAAACCTTAATCGTTATATTTCAAAATCGCTTAGTAAATCTCTGAAAGCCAGAGGGATAGTTTCGGACTCATTATTAATTGACCTTTCTGTCATCATACTCGTAATATAATTTTTAAACCAGAAATTTGTATTGTTACAAATGCTTTACTTTTGAAGTTGTGTCTAAGCAAATGAACTGCACTGTACAATGTACCTATGCCATGCCCTCAAGCCAGGTGCATTAAGTGCCTGGTGCATTATTAAATATTTATTAACAAAAGCGAGTAGGTGGCATATGTGGTGAGTATTGTGAGTGCCTTATGCGGGGGTGGTTTTCAATTGAATTTATGGCTCTATGTAAGTTGGTTCCGCATTGTGACATGCATAGCATATATGAGTAGATATATCAAACATATGATCTAAAAGGATATTGTTCGGTATTTCTGTTATTGTTGGGTATCATTTCGATTTAAATTGGGCAATCGCAATGAAATACACGTGCCATAAGCTGGTCGTATTTCTTATCAATATAGAAAAAAGCTTGCAGGCGGCCGGCGGCGCGCGACAGCAACGCACGCGTGTCACAGGACAGTGAAGTGGTGGCCTCTGATGTAGACCAGAATAAAAAAAATCATAGCCATTAGAGTGGGCAGGCAAATGGATTTCGCAATAGAAAATCCATTTGGCCTGATTTGACGGCGATATAGTCGTTTGTAAGTATTTCCTCTCAATTTTTTTTGGGCGCAACCATACACACTTGAGAGATAAGTAGTTTATTTTTTCCTTAAGGAAAAAAAAAGTTAGAAAGGAAACCGGTACGCTTTTAAATGGCTAATAAAATAAAAACACATATGAATGGGGGCTAGATTGGCAGCACTAGGCTTGCTTACAAGTTATATGATGGCGCCCCCTTAAGGAAATCCACTTTTTTTTTTTAGTTTTTTAATTTTATTTTTGACAAATTCAAGGAAACCAAAATGCAAATGGCTGTCAAATTGATATATGCTGGCCACTTACTATGAAATCTAAAAAAAAAAACAGGATACAGGTGTGGTTTGGGGGGTTGTTTTCCATCACCTGTATTAACATACCAACTTATGCGTATTTACACGGAAAATCAACTTTCGGAAATGAAACTGCAAAAGCCTTGAATATCTACATTTTGACAGATTTTCGTGCAGACTTAGCTTTAAAAGTTGCAACACCAAAATTGAGGTTAATTACTATCATATCCGACTTAAATCAGGAACATTTATCAAAAAAGAATATGAGGGGCTTATTCAAATAATGGTATCATAAATAAGTATCTAAACATATATAAGATAAATGGTCTTGAAAGTCTGTCATATATTTGCACACGTAAAGAAAAACTTTTAGATTAAGCTTCTTATAATTTGTATTAGGTGTCATCCTCTAATAGTTACTTCTTTAGCTTTGGACTGTGGTGCCTCATCCTTAGGCTTAGTGTTTGTAATTTAAAACAGCTTTAGAAAGACCGAACTAAATAATTTAATTTCAGCCAGTCTTCCGCTGTACAATAAGTCATTGCCTAATTTGTTTTACGACTCGCAAATAAAGTGCCGTTGGTTGATGGCACCAAACGTTTGCCTGCTTAGTTTTAGCTTCTTTCATAATGAAGCTTTAGCTTCACAAGATGCAAAGTGCGTCATTTACTTCGAGTTATAACTATTTTGTAATAGTACTGCAACTTTGTGTATTTAATTTTAAATTATTTCAAAATATCTTTGTACATTATAATTAAAATGGCAACTAAGATAAAATTAAATGTCAATAGGAGGCTTTTGCCAAAGAGTTATTACATCTACGACAAGATGACCAAAGCAGCTATAAAGAGGTTTGACATTTTCACACGAGTGCGCGTGTGTGGACATACAAAATTGCCATAGCCGGTTTTGGTTGTTTTCGCTACATGGTATATTTTTTGTTCGTTTGTTGGTGCTATTGGAAGTCATTACCAAAATAATTGCAATCATAAATTATTTGACAAATTTTTAATTATAAAATGATTTAAGAGAACCAAGTTGCCTTAGGATCACAGAATTACCTTTAGTTAGATAGTTAGCAGTCAATATAAACGAGTTCTATTAGATGGATTTAATTTTGCACAGAAACAAGTATTATTTTACCATAAGCTATATAAGATGACATTAATTTTAAAGCGCTTGAATGAGCAGAAAATTTGGTATTGTAGCTAATTTAAGGTACTTATTTCTTATTTCGATCAAAGCAATCATATAATATTGATTTATGGACCGAGGGCTCAGTTTTTGATTTCTTCAAATAAAGAAGTTGCTACAAAGGAAGTATATACAAATAAGAGAAATTCAACATGTGATTCATAAGTATACTAAGTGTCTAAATGGAAAGAAGAACCTCGAAAGCTGTAAAGGTAATCATTTTGATCTTATACAAACCAGACACTTAGAGCCATCCACCGAAAACCCGCATCACCGTACCTAAGCATTTCGGGTGAAGTTGAAAATTACCTTCAACAAAATGATTGTATTAATCACCGCACCGAACCCTACGTTGATGTTATTATTTTTCTTTTTCTGCACAGTCCCAAAGAACTGTCTTATCCCGGTCATCATATTCTATAGATATGGCAAAGACAGCTAGAGCTCAAACGAACAAACCCTGGATTATTTTTTTTCGTTTTAAGCAGCAAAATTATCGTATACGAACAAAGTAAAACTTGTGCAAGACTAAAGAAGTGAAACTACTAATATAGAACTTGCAAATTTATCCGGTTGAAATTAAACGAGTCAACTCGGTTAGTTTTATAAATAAATCGAATTTATTGTTTTAATCAAATTGGTTTGCAATTTTAAAAAATTTCAAAAATAAGGTATTTGATATTCGAAAATCGTCGTATAATGTTTTCCTTCACATTTCATTGATTCATTCTGATCCGAAAATTACCCGAAAAATGTTCCTCTACAAAAAAAAGTCAGCTTATTTTAATCCATCTTTACCAATGTTTTTTCCACATTTAACAGTACCATAATGATTAGGGTCTTGTATAGTGTCTCAATAGTCCTTTGAGACTCTACTACTTCTGCCCTCATAACCCGAACAAGTAGCAATTGCCATTAACAAAAAATCCTCATTAGATTTCTCCAGATGTTTTATTTCTCAATCAGATTGTTAGGACTTCTACGTACTCGTAGTATAACAAACGAAAGTTTATATTCAACGCAAAATTTTCAATCTTCTATTTTTCTATTTTCTTAATTCTTATTTTTAATTTTTCGGTCGCTATTGACGGTGACCAGCTCAAAAACGTCGTTTTCAAAAATGTATGAACCAATGACTCCGCTACCCAAAATCCACTCCAAACGCTAATTTTTTGAGGATACATTGTCACTTGGTATACAATTAAACTTGTTTACACACACGGCCAAAATGGGGGCCCTCTTCCAAATGCTCCAAAGTCAGTGAACAAACAGCGTTGTCTGTGCCCATGAATTTTAAGCTCCTCGGTCAGTTGAATCTTGTACGGGTGTAGACCCGAATTCCAACGCAAAATTCGTCAAGTTGAAGTCTTGTGCACGGAGAGGAATCGACTTCCTCGGGTTCTGTTGTACACTTTCACGGACCGCGGCGATATTCTCGGCCGATCCTGCATGCCTTTGACGTACTAATACAGCTAAAACAGTTTAATTTTTTTTTTTACTTTTAGATTCAAAACCCTTTAAGGTGTGTGAGTCAATTAAGCAGTTCTTAGACTCATTTTGAGACCAAAGTATCAAAACCCTTCGACAAATATTATTTTATCTCGCCAAGAAAAAATACACTAATCTTTGTTGAATTGTGTGTTACATGTCATAATAAAACGAAAGAGCTGATAAGCGAACTCGAATTTGTGTTTCAAATATTTGCGAAGTTTTTGAGTAATTTTTTTTTTTTTGGAAATTTTATAAAATAAAACATTTTAATGAACTCATTCATAGAAATTAAAACGAATTTTCAAAAACTAATTAATGACATGGAAGATTATAAATATTTTGTTAAACCTATTATGGGAAGTAATTCATATCAATTACCCTACTAAGTACAATTTTTGTGCTTTGATTTCTTCACTCATCTCACTCTAGTCCAACTAAATCCTCAGGGTCCCGCTCTATAAATGTTTACACGTAAATAAATAAATTCAAGTTGTTTTAATAATAATCTCCAATTATTATGACTCCATAAGGCCAACTCATTCATACATTTAAAAAAGAAGACATTTGCATTTGTGTATCGTATATGTGTAGACACTTTTCTACCACCTGAAATAAAATAACTAAACAAAGCAACACTTCTGCAACCCATCAAGATTAAGATACACTCTATTCATGCATAAATCACATTAAGGAAGTCACAGAAAACCACAAAAGTTTGCGGTTTGTTTGTGAAATAAAAATTTGTAAGATACAAATTGTTTTGTGGTAAATTATCCGGAGTAAGTACTTGCCAGCAAATGCTGTACGTTGCCTTCACTGCTGTCATGAACAAAAAAAAATGTTTTTTGTGCTGCATTCGAAGTCAAAGATATATTTTTTTTCTAACTATCCAAGTAAAAATATCAATTTTCAAGATTTATTTTGTTGGATCCTTTGCAGTAAGAGAAAGATATTTATTTTGGAAGCATTGAATAAGGAATAATTAGGAGATGAAAGGAACTCGAAAGGCAAACAATTTAATATTTTCCTCAGGATGACAGAAATGAATTATATGTAAGTTAGTTTGTTTGTCTGAAGCGAAGAAACGAATTCCTAAGGCTTTGTGGCAAATCGTGATTGAAATAATTTTTATTCATAACGTCAGTCGTCTGGTTGAACTAATTCATCATCTCACTGTGTGATGTTTATTTCAAAATGTTCGTGTCTTTTGTATGGAGTTAAAAATGTTTATTTTGATTATTTCAATTGCCAAAAACCACATTAAGTCCATTTAAATATTTATGCACATATATTTTATTACTTTTATAGAGGCTTTGAATTATGAGCCGCTCGGAACATCTCGTAGAGAACCAGTGCCTAGTCAATTAAAACTGTCAGTCATTCCTACGTGCATTTTATCAGCAGGAATGGACGGGACCTGGAATAGCTTGCAAAAGTTTTTTAAACAATTCCTTATTCCTGACGTGGAACCGGCTAAGCTGATACTTGATTGTCAATTTTTATTTGGGTGTCTCCATCATATTTATGGGGAAAGATCAATTAATCGAGCGATCATTGTAGGATTACGCGATACAGGCCCTGAATCCCATAATCGTGAATGACCAAGCACTTATGTTGGTGTTCAAAATTCGACTTAGGAAGTTTTCTACAGTTTTAAAATCAATTTCTATGTACGCCACTGCTTTAAACCTATGATTTTGAAATCTATGGACCCCTTAAAACAGATAAGTACGATTATACTGGCACTATAGATACCAAAATGACATGTTTTGAAAAATCCAACTCTAAATTGACATAAACTTAGACATAAAAGGTATATTGAATTAATCCAGCTCTTAACTTTGATCTAATCGGATACCGTATTTCGAAACAAGGCATTAAAAAATAATTCTAGTCATCTTTCAAGCGATCGCTCATACTTTCAACAATGGATTCATTTGAAAACCAGCAATTAGCTTTCTATATAGAGCTGAAGTTAACAAGTCTTTTGTCCAACCATGGAGTAGGTAATTCATTGGTTTCTCTAGACATTGCCATGTCGGTCGGTTGTCGTTGGCCGGTTAACACAGAAGCCAAACTAGTTCCACAGACATTGCTTATATGTTTTTATAAGAAGTATCTGAAGATTACCAATCAACCTGATCATTTATTAGCAAATAACAAGATTACATAGCCTTATTTTTTTTCTATTTTACTTTTTACCAAACCTGAATTTAGTGTTTGGCTTGATGCTGGCAATGTGATAAGTGCAAATTTGCCAAACTCACTTACACTTATTCTTTAAACTCAACCTTTGTGGAGCTTGTTCAATCCTAAAGTAGTATATATTATTCTATACATTAAAACATACGAATATGATGTAACTTAATAGTTCACTTTTGAATGCAATCGATAAATCTTTAATTGATTGTGTGAAGCTTTTTTTGCGGCAAATAATTTTGAATAGTAAATTGGAGATACAGTTTCGCTTGACTGTGTGTAGACATTTTTTTATCAGAAGTAAAAATAAAAAGTAAACGAAACGGAAGGACAAATAACTTTGGCTTTGAAAACTTAAAAGGAAATCTGTTTAAGAGGAACTTTATCTCGGAAGAAGACTTTCCATATTAATTTCAGGAAAAAGTTAATAGATTTGCTTACACATTTTATCAACTATTGTTAAAATATTCGATAAGACACTTTAAACTTTAAGCTTTGAATAGAGGCTGAAAGTGGGAGGTCTATTCACCAAATGTTTATATGTACTTTGAAACGAAGCTCGTAAGCGCAAAAAGGCAGAAGTTATGACAACATACTGCAGTTTCCAAAAAAGCAATATCGAAAAATTGTGGGCTAACGGCAAATTTCAAGAAAGGGAGACCTTTATTTGTGCTAAACCCACGAAATATATTAGTATGATTTCCCTACGACGCACGGCTATAACTTAATTTTATGATTTTAGAGTTTAAAGTCAATCTGATTGACCTGGCCCCTACTCCAATCTATAAATCAATATCAATTGACTTTAAGGCTTAGATAAATTCTCACATTGAAATGTTTTCCTTCCGAAAAATATTGGAATCTGCATTTCCATCCATGATACCACTTGCTGACACACAAAAAAAGACTTTAGTAGCATTCTAAAAAAAACGCTCAACAGACATATTTCTTGGTCTAGTCTTTTTCACTAGAACCACGCCCGTGATTCGATGTACTTGATCTACACCACCCTCAATGCAAAATAAATATCACGCTATCTTCTAATTCACTAATTCACAAGTTAAATTAAATAAACTAAACGTAAGTCAACATTTAGATCAAGACAAGGTGACCAGCAGTGATAGTTTTTTCTTATCGTTTTACCAAAAGTTAAACTAACTAATGACATTTAGCTGTCAAAATATCCCCACGATCATACACAAAGGCCGTAAGTTCGTTAATTTGTGCGCTGGAAATGTTGGTCCAAGATCCGAACTTTGGCCAGAAAAATATCTTCTCAGACGAGGTTTATGTCAACAAGCAGAATTCTCTAGGCGTTTTTCTTTTTTAGATCAGAGCAAAGCCTGAGTTGTCAACAAATCAATTGTTTTTCGTTTTTAGTTTAAAGTGTTCACAGCTTTGAACATGTGTTTCTTTTTTCGTTCTGAACGTAATCAGAGTGCGTTCTACGAGCTCAGAATAACTGACCAGACTGAGTGAAATGCTTAACACTATAATTTGACAGGTGAAAATTAATTTTAAAAAATAGTGACAACTAAGTGTTCAGGTGTGTTTCAAAAACAACTCAGAGCGCTCAGAAGACGCTTGGTTAGGAGGATGGTCCGAACATGCTCGACATTCTCGGACTCTGTTCATAGCCTATTATAGCATACACAAAGATTGCCTTTTTTGTAGGGCTTATGGCATGGCGGCATCATCAGACCTTATTTTTTTCGAAATGAGGTACAGAGCGTTGTTAAACGACTTTCTGCGATTAGAGCTCGACAAACATCGATATATTTGAGGTGGGTTTTCAATAAGATGGCAGCGGTGTTACATGCCAAAGAAGCCATGCAACGCTCGAAGTTGTGAAGGAGAAATTTAGGAAGTGCGTCATCTCACGGCGAGAGTTCATCAATTGGCTGCAGCGATCATGCGACTTGACAACACTCGAAAATTGTCTCTTGGGCTATGCCAAGATCTTAGTATGCTCTAACAAGCCACTCACTTTGGACGAGCATTCGAGACACTATTGCCGGAATAAGGCCACAAGTCATCAAAAATCGGCCCAACCGTTTAAAGCACTGTCAGCGCATCTGATATGGCAATTTGAACGGTGTCCTATTCCATATACATACATAACAGCATGAAGATACATAACTTCAAAACAAACGGCTAATTCACGTTAAGTAACAAATCTTAACGAAAATCTACTACAATTAAAAAAAAGAGTTTTGAACTGCACATAAACTTTCTCACCAAGTTTGAGATTTCGAACTCACTTTCTTATTTAAGCTTGGAAATAACATGTGTCCACTAACGTCTACCATTTTCTTTGTATTTAATTTTTGGGCAAAACTGACAGAAATATTTTTTAATAAATTACTTCGTAAATCCACATATTTAGGTTAATTAGTTAACTAATATCAAGTAGCTTGATATTATATAATACATACCTCACTGACTAAAGATAGTTCATGTTTGATTTGTGTTTATTAATAAGGACGGCTTATTTTTAAATTTCGAATTGATGAGGGTTTCTGCTTCTATTACTTTTCATTTGCAAAGTTTTTGACAATTCAGAAATCAGCTATTAGCTATTAGCGATGGACCTATCGTGCTCTTATGTATATTAAATGTTTTTGTTTTAATTTTTAAGTTTCAACTTTTATAACAAGGACTTGATTTGTGAACGATTTGAAATCTATTTCGTATTTTTGTGTATCTAAAACTAACGTTTTCTTTGAGTTCAAATACATTTCATGAATACAATTCAAAATTATACTTTTTTTAATGCCTTTTGTTGTAAAACAAAGAAATCTTATGATAAAATACTAATAACAAAAATACAAGGTTACGCACTATCTATACAAAAATAAGGTACAGTTTAATTTAAAAATATGAAGTTATCTTTTTTAAAACAAACATTTCATTTCGGAGGGGTAAATCCTGCCGCTTCATCTGTCTCCAATCCAATATCTTCAATCAATATCTTTTTTGACTTTGGATAGCCCTCAAGAATTGCATCTATCATATCAGTGCAGATTCGTTTGCGTTTGCGATAGGCGGAGAGATATTTCACATGGCGTTTCTCAACTTTTTTGATATCATCCGATGAAATCTTATAAACATACATATGTATAAAGAAAAATGTAAAAAAAAAAGAAACAACAATATAAAATATTAAAAAACCCACCTTGACACCCTGCTTAGCTCGAATATTATCCAATTTAATAGTTAATTCATCAACTGACTCCTGTAAATTTTTCTTTTCAACTTCCAAATTTTCTAAACTTGGAATTGCTGAAAATGATTTGAGTTTTGTTTCCAATTCCCGAATTTTATCTTGTTTTGCTTTTGAATTTAAATCAAGAAGGATTTTCTTTTGTGTTAAAACTTGTAGTTCGGACTTAACCTAAAAACACACAAAAAAAAGAAAAAAATATTCTTAAAAATACAATTAGACTTACCTCCTTTGCATCATAGTTTGACTGTCGAATAAAATAGATTTTTTGTTTTCCAAAAGTTTTTTCAACAATTTTCTCCCGAAACAGCAGCGAATCTAAGGCTCTATGTGTGGTAAAAAAAAAAACTTAAGTAATTTTATTGTAAATAAAAAAAAGTTTGTACAAACTTTTGAACTGCAGCTTTGCCATATTCCTTGCCACATTTTTCAAAAATATCATTCACCGAATATGGTTTATTCCCTTCTTGAAGAAGATTCAAAACATCTTTCGAAGCATCTGGTTTTGCCATCTGAGAATTAAAAATTAATAAACTTGTTTTAACCTTATACTAATCATGTGTCACGACAACTTCCATATTTGAAGGTTGGTTTCTTAAGCTCTTTCAATTAGACATTTTTTCGAGGATCATTAAAAAATCATATTTCTTTAGATTTTATCTGTTTCATCAAGCTTTAGATCGCGAATTTGCTCAACACATTCGTAAATAACATGAGATCTTAACCGATAAATATAAGATATATACGATTTAATAAAAGATTAAAATACACATAAATCGATTAACCTTGAAAATTGGCAATAGCAAATCAAACCAAACTGGTCTCACAGATAAATTCGATTTAGTTTTATTATATTTTATAGATCATGGGATCATGGTACATATGTAGGTACACACGTTTTGGCCTTGCAATTATGAACACACAAAAAATTAAAATACACGAAAAAAAGTTGAAACTAATAATAAATCTATTGAATTAAAGAAATCACGATTGAACTATTGAAATACAATGATTAACATTCATCAGATGCTCCTGTCGCCATTAAAAGGTTCTCAAATTCTCGAAATTTCATCACGTCGCCGACGCTGATAGACTCTTATGAAATGTCTATCTTTATTCGGTCAGCAGTCTGTTTTTGAAGATCGTTAGTCTGGGACAATTTGATGTTATTTATTGGTAGGTATAATAGATTGCGAAATTTAATTTGATGGAATCAATTGAGAGAATTTTAAAATACAAGAGACTATCTCATAAATCATTTGGGGTTCGTTGTGTAAAAATTTGTATATAATTGATAATTTGATATAAATTTTAAATACAAAAAAAAAACTGGAATGAATGTGAATTTAATTCGTTTTGATCCGAACGAAAGAATTAAAATTATTTTCTTTCTGTATAATTTCAGATCTTAGACGTTTTTTAAATGTCCACAAACGGTGATTTATAATTGCTATTTGAATATTTTGGTGATTCTCTTTGACTTTTGAAAATACATATCCAAGATTTTGAAGCACTAACCTAAAGAAAATTCACTAAGGCCCATTTGCTGATACGGAACATAAGTACTTATGTTCCACATAAACTCTTATGTGACAGTTTACGTAGAGGAAAAAGTAGAACATAAGCGCTTAAGTTGAACATAAATATTTAAGTTTCGTATCAGCAAATGGCCCTAAATATCACTTATTGGCTTAGAATCCTAAAATTAATTTATTTAAAAAAATGTTTGTTCTTGTTGATTCTCACTGTTTTACAGGAAGTTTTCCTTATTACGTATTTACCGTCATCGGTTAAGAGTTTGAATCAACCAGAAAATATAGAATGTTATGGTCATGTTGTAGTACTCTATGGTGTAATGATTAGTGCATTGGGCTATTCCACCAGAGGTCTGATGATCTGTTCCCAGCCTTATAACAAATTGCGAGGAAATGGTAAATCCTCCAAAAGTATCTCTTGTCATATGACATTGGTCTGCCATACCTCGCGCTAAAGGATTTCCAAAAGAAAACAGCTGTGAAAAGTGTTTGGTGTTTTTTTTTCAATTTTGCTTTTCTACGTCACATTAAAGGACTATTCACATGAGAGCGACCAACGACCAACGAATAAAAAAACAAATGGGATTTAAAACATATATAAGCCTAAATTCTTCACAAAAACTTTACAAAAGGGTAGCAATCTAGTTTAATTTAATGTTAATTTATTAAAATTTGCGTTGTAATTGCTAAAATGAGAGAAATTTGAGAAAATAAATTGGTCGTCGCGAATTGCAATATGATTGCTACGAACTGTCAAACACTATTCGCGTCCCACATACCATCCACACTGCAACGAATGAATTGTTCGCGCGCGGCTAACCTCAAAATCATTCTAAGTTATCTAAGTAAACGACGAATAAAAAAAAATGCATGTGAACGAAATGTCAAAATGGGCGAATGTTCGTTCATTCGTCGGCCGTTGGTCGCTCTCATGTGAATAGTACTTTAGTAGTTCTTTGTTGTTGAGGTGGTTGGCAAATCCACCATTTTCTTATCTAAGAAATCGTTCGTAAGTTTTGCCGAAGAGTTCTTAGAAACAATCGTTGTAGGGACTTTAGTTTTCTCTATTGGAGCATGAGGCGTAAGTGCATACAAGACTGCTATTTTAAAATTTTGCAGCCCTTACACGAATTCTAATGAGACAGTCATCAAAGGGCACGGTAGTGCCCAGCCAAGGTCTGGCACTACACCCTTTTTACATGAATAAACTCAGGCGATTTTTGACCCCTCACTATCTTCAGTATCAATGAAGTCAGAAACTTAAAATTCCGAATATTTGCTAAACTAGTCAGGCACAGGCAGGCGCCTCACCAAATTTCAATATTCTAGCATAAGCGGTTCCTGAGATATAAGGCCTCAAAAATCACAAGAACCATAACTGACTGACTGACTGACAGATTATCAAAATTATGGAGCACTTCCCGACTTCGTAGAATCTTGTAATTTTGCACAACGGTAGGTCTTGTCATGGAAGTAGAGGAAAAAATCGAAAATTTTAGGTTTTCCATTCAGGGGCGTGGTAAATTGCATACAAAGTAAAAAATATAAAATATGAAGTTTTCCATTCAGGGGCGTGGTATCCGCCCACTTCCTCAGAACTGATGTTAATTATATCTAGCACACTTTCGATTGCAGTAGAACAATGAAATTTGGTAGAACGGTATGGCTCAAATTGCATATAAAGGACCAAAAATAAAAATTGGGGTTTTCCATTCAGGGGGCGTGGTATGCACCCAGTTTCTAAGAAAATGTTTAATTTATATGGAGCACTTCCGATTGCTGTAATTTAGGTAGGTATGTTAGTGTTAGGTATCTTGCAAGGACAAGAAGAAATAATTGAAGCGCAAATCAAAATAACCAATAACAAAAAGAAAATATACCAAAAGAAATAGGAAGTTATAAGCTAAGTTGATTTTAGTATGTAGAGTCCACCCTTCTATCTTTCCGTATCTTTCGAGATTTTGACATGGCAAAATATTAAAATCTTTGCAAAAAGGAGTGAGATCAGACCAAAAACATAAATGTTAAAAAAGAGCCAAGTTCTTCTGTACAAAAACCTTTGTATAACAAGTCAGCCGTGAAAAGTACTGGGATCTAAAAGTACACCAAGTTCTTACTTCATGAAGATTTAATACCGAATATTTAAAGTAGAATAATATTGAAACTGGCAAGTTTTTTTCTATACCCAGTTCGAAAGGTTTTAAAAACTTGACCAGTGAACCCATCAAATTTTAGTCAGTAATCATTTAATTCCCAGAGAATGTCCACCATATGATATCTCTAGGTTCCTTCGTAATCTTCGTAATAGTCTCCGTTAGCCCTCCCCCCCGCGTCAAGGCGTATCCTATGGCGATTCTTGTAGTTCGAGATTATAGCAGTATATCAAACGAAGAAATCGAGACTTCTAGACATAAAATCTTCATGTGTTACAGACGTTAAGAAAACAAAAAAATAGAGTTAAGACACTTAACATTGATAAAGAATCAAAAGGCAACTGTCACCGGTGTTATAATTGTATTAAATTTATATTTGATTACTAATATTCGTTAACAACCTACATCATAAAGGTTTTGATCATTGGGAATAATTCCGATCGTTAAAAATTACCAGAAAATTGATAATTTATCAATGAATCAAGTTTTTAATAAATTGAGTTTTAAAATACCGAATTTCAATATTTATCAATTGATAATATTTAATATTTTCAATATATGTAAATGGGAGTGTATGTAACTGAAGATACTTATTCGTTGAAGCTTAAATGTATATTCGTAAAAGATGTGCTTCAGTTAAGGTATAAGGTTGAGATCTAGTAATTCCAAGAAATTCAAGCCTCCGTAAAATTGTTTTGCATTTTGTTTTCTTCATTTTCAATTATATGCTATTAAGTCTGTCTTCTAATTGCTTCTGCCATCAGATTAATTGCAGTTACCATCAGAACCATTTCAAAAACATCTATCTCATATTTAATTTTATCATTTATAATAATCAACATTTAAAATATTTGCATTTTTGTACTTTACGACTTTTAATAGCACTGGGGCGCTGTAACAATCATTCTGGCTGAATAGGTCGATATTTCCATAAACGATTGCATAATGTTTCCATGTTATCATGTTTGATACATGTCTTTGCATCTGATATAAAATTGCATAAGAACTAGCCACAAAATGTCGCATCATCAACAATCCCCTTAGCAAAAACAGTCAATCAACAAAGTAAAATAAAGGTGGACCCTCTTTAAGCCGGTATACAAATAAATAAATTAACTAACTAGTTTCTTATACAATATCAACAAGTCAAGATCGTTTTGAAATGAAGATTCATCTCTTTGACTTGCAAAAACCTTTCACTTTTTTCAACATTTACATCCAGACTTAAAATACAAGGGATCTCCAATTATGCATACTCAATCCTAAGAGAAATGATCTAAGGTCTGATGATTCTTTTCGACACATAAAGATCAAGTTTTGTGATCTTTAGTTCTACTTCATGTATATTTTTTAACAAACCGCAAATTCGATCAAATGTCTGGCTGATGTGATGGTGTTGTTTTCGAAGAAGATTCGTGCTATCAACACGCAAATTATATTAAACTCACGTATTTAGATCGTGAGTTTGAAAAAAAAATCCAATAACTTATTTAATGTAATGATTCTTCTGTTTTATTACCGCATGCCGGTTGGCATTTAAGAATTCCAATGAAACGTTCACTTCTTTTAACACTCAAGTATGGTTTTTTTTTACAGACTTATTTATGCATATAAATATGTACATATAGTATATGGATTCTAATTTAAAGTTATCGACTTGCCACTTTTGTGGTTATTGAAGATTTGCCGATAAATTTACCTTCTTCATAAGACGTTTCAATTTGAAATGAAAAGTTTTATAAGATGGCCGTGTGGTGAGTTTGCACAGTTGGTATATTCCGATCATTTATTGAAAAGACCTTAAGAAGATTAAGGGATTTAAAGAATTTACAAGGTCTGGTAGTTAATTTGGCTTATGATGGCAATATTTGCATATTGTTTAAATGATCTTGCTTATACATAAATAGTTGGGGAAAACTCAAATCCTCCGGAAAAGTATAAATTTTGGTAAAAAAAACTGGTTCTTTGTCTTAGGACCATTTAAAATTTTTGCGATACTTGAGCTGCAGTAAAGTTTTGATTTTATGAAATATTCAACCTCAGGTCAGTCTTTTTTTTTGTTCCTTAAAATATAAATTTTGATAAGTTTTTTTGTAGATTGTGAACGTTGGTTTTCAGAAACTTAAAAAGTCTTAAATATAGGAAAATTAATAATTTAAATGATGCAAGTTGCAGGGCGATCCAAATATACATATTGGATTCTTCTAAAATTATGTGTTAATTTTACACTGGCCACTTTTTCCAATAAAAACTGTTTAAAATATAGAATTATATTTACGAAGATTGAAATTAATCAAGTTAAACTGAAACAACATTGACATTTAGTGAAAACCTAATTTCGTGTTAAATGATAATATTTTCGAATCGAAAGTTTTTTAAAAAAAATTTCAACTTGATTGGCCTCTGCTTTAAGACTATGGACAATTTGTTTCTTAGATAACATTTGAGATTGATTGTGCGCTGACAATACGCAAAGAAACTAAGACTACTCAGACCCTTAATAAGCCATGCATGAAATACACAGCCCTATTCTGCTTTTCACATGAATCGTACATTCGAACTAAACATTCGAAACATTTTCACTCTATATTTGCATTCATTCTGGTATAGGACGAGTGCGTTCACGTGAGTAGGAGAAATCATTGTGAATGAATAGCAAAATCGTGATGAGTGAAAATTTAAAGAAAATGTTATATAAGTTGATGGTTGATTTCATTAAGTTGATATTTATTCCATATTAATTTTTGAGTACTGTCTTGAGTGCAAGAATATAAGCTGCACACTTTAAGTTGCATTTTGTTTGTTTGGCGTTGATGCATGTATGTAGATAAAATTATGGTGGATGATTAGACTACATACATTGATCATTTGCAATGGGAAAATAGTACATTCTTTAGTTTTAAGGACGTATAGTTAATTTTAAAAGCTTGGAATGGAGTATGGCTATTTGGAGCCTTTAGCCGAAGTAAGTTCGTTTCACGTGTACGATTCTGTTCGGTCTGTATTCGGTTCTTATACGGATATGCCTGATGAGTGTGAACCATTGAAAACGGTAAGAATAAAAACCTAATAGACACCCCATAGCACCGAACGATCCCTCGACACGAATCGATTTTAGTCGGTCCAAAATAGTATGTATACGGGTCTAGAGTACAGAAAGTAAACGTAACGTACACATTCACGATTCTATACGGTTCGGTTTCTGTTCTTCTTAAGTTTGTTTTTTTTTTTTTATTAATTTGCTTTAATTTTAATTATAAGTAAGTAGTACGAGTATGTAATAGGCTAGGCAATATAAGCCTTGTGTGTGCGAAGAGATTTATACAGAAATCGAAAATGAACCTAATGAAACTTTCTGTGTGTGAAACCAGCCTTACATGTTTAGGTTTTAAATCTTGTATACTTGGAAATATTGCTCAAAATTAAAAATTGTTTTCTCTCCCACATCCCACATATACCATCAACCAACCTCCATAACAAACTCAGGACAATGGAGTAGCTCTGGCTCAAGTTCTATTTCACTGACCTGTCAAATTTTAAAGGTACAAGCATTATGTATTCTCGTAGGTAGTGCTGCAATGTAAAGCTGTTTCTGGCCCAAGAAATATATGGCGCACCAGAAGTTGAGCCAAACTTTAATTTCTATAATTTACTGCTATATTAATATTTCATTTCGTTCAGAAAGGCACTTAAAATTAAATCCAATACAGGGTGTGCAGATTGTATTCTTGCACATATACTGAATTTTTTGACGAAATAAATCTCAGATAAATACAGTCAACTCTGAATTTCATTTTCAAAAAAAGGTTGAGATCGCCTGCAAATATCAGAAAAACAACTTAAAGGCAATTACTTTATCTTGATTAAAGATAATAAATAGCAAGGGTCTAAAATGGCTGCCTTGAAGTACTCCTGAAGAACACCAAATTAGCCTTGAACATTTACCATCGTTTATTGCTCTTTGGCTTCTTCCAATAAGAAGGGAAGTACATCCAGAAGTACACCATTGCATCAAAGTAAAATCCACACTTATTTAATTTCTTAATAAGTAAAAGATGGTTTACTGAGTCAAAAGCTTTGCTAAAATCAGTATACATTGAATCGAATTTCGTGTATCATATATGAAGTGAAGTATACTGGATTGGAAGCCGTCACGCTCCATGCTGAAATTCTTAAATGTATTCTTTGACGTGAAACTTAAGCTTAGATTTAACTATGCTTTCAAAAAGTTTGCAAAATTTAAATTAAAAAATCCTGTTTCGACTTCAGATTATTCCAACTGTAGTGAACCAATATCAACCCAAGGCATTATGCAAGATTCAAAGCTAACCAGAATCTGGATAAACAGACTGAAAAAAAGTTAGCAAATGATTCAAGTTTTTATGTGTCATAGTTTTAGGTAAATTTAATGATGATTTTTTAGTTGAAATGTGCGACCAAAAATTTTTTGAATCATTTTTTAATTAACTTTCGACATCCTAAATATACTCGTAACTTTAATATAATAATTTACTTACAATTTCAAAATCTTTCATACGATGGAGAAAAATATTTCTATCAGAAATACTTTCACCTTTTCGGATATGATCCTAATATTTAAAATTTTTCAATTTTTTCTGCATTAAGGATACAAATATTTCAAATGCATCTTTTAGTATGCCAACAAATTTACTATGTATTTTATTTATGTTTAAATTTGCAAAATTCAATTTTCCAGTTAAATTAATTAAATTCAGTAAAGTTTAGCTATCAGGACTCCTCTTCAGCGTTTACAGACGGAGGTACACCGATCCAATCGAAAAACGTTGTAAAATCTTTTATCGAACAATTCTGTTGATTAAATTCCAGCACTAAACCATGTTTCAGTGATAACACTTATATCGTATTCAGAATGACTTGAATTATTAAAGAGCCTTGGAGGCTTTAGATTATGACAACCCTACCCTTAGAATGTTTTATCACATTACGAGCGTTTTAGGATCGTTGGAGAGTATTTAAAAGGATATATCGATGAAGAATGGTTTTTAATGTCTGAATATCATAATTGGAGGGAAATATAGAGCCGGCTAAAGCATTCCACATTCGTGTAGTGCAGCTAAAGAAGCAATCTCTGATTTTAACAGTACGTCTAAAATTGGGTTCAAGCGCTATACATTAGGCTAGCTCACTAGAATATTGTTTATAAAACTAACGGTAAAATAATGAAAGACAAAAAAAAAAACACTGCGCGTGGCGGTGTTCTAGAGTTTTAAATTTGTGTCTTATACTTCTATCACCTATAATTTTAAAGCTCTTTTTTGGATTATATACCAGAGACACAAGTGAGTTTATTGAGCGCCTGTCCAAATATAAGTAAGTAGTGACAAAGAGTTTGTTATTCTAGACATTTAGGTCTAGTTTTAAGTAGTTGAATAAAACTTGGTTAATAAAAATATAAATAGTACTTAAAAACATATTTTAACTATCCCTCTCGCCCCCACTCATATGATTTTTACTTGCGACTTATACGTACTATAAGGCAAGTTATGCATTCGGAAAAAAAAAGTCGAACTCGAGATTTTCGTCAAAGTTGACATTACGATGATAGCGAAGTCTGTCTGTCTATCGGTTCGACTACAGCCTAAACGGCTCAGCCAATTTTCTTCACACTTGGTAGATATGGGTTTTGATTTCCCCCCCCCCCCCCACATGTTTTTTTCTTTTTTTTTAAGGCCGAAAATAACGGTACCTGCCATACGAATTGTTTTCGAAATTTTATATGTCCCACAGATTTTTTTAAAAATTTAAAAAATTTCATTTAGTTAAAGCTAGGTAAAAAGTTTTCAAAAAAATGGTTATTTTTGGTACCCCCCTTGGAACCATTTTTTTTGTTTTTGATTTTCTCAAAAACGGTACCACCGATTTCGATCATTTTTTTTATGTTTAGGTTCCCCAGGAGTTTCAGTATTATTGTGTATTCAAATTTTCAAAAAAAAATTGTTTTGGATTTTAAAAAATAATTTCAAAAATTTTTTTTGAAAAGTTTTTTAATAAAGATTATAAGATGTAGGAAAACAAAATTTATTTTATCTAAAAATAACGGTACCCTTCATACAAATGTTAAAAAATGGTGTTCGAAAATCGTATTTTTCTCGAAAACGGTTCCGAGAATTTTGGTAAATTTGTTTTCTTTTGATTAATTTTAACGATCTATAATCAAATAAAAAAGAATTGAAATCAAGATAGTATACTGACTGTACCTACCATAGAACCATTTTTTCAAATTTAGAATTTCTCATTATTGACAAAACGGATTTTAATGAAATTTTTCATAGAGAAGCTTCTTAAAAGTTTAAAAAACATTGCA
Source organism: Chrysotoxum bicinctum (assembly GCA_911387755.1). Classification (NCBI taxonomy): domain Eukaryota; kingdom Metazoa; phylum Arthropoda; class Insecta; order Diptera; family Syrphidae; genus Chrysotoxum; species Chrysotoxum bicinctum. The sequence continues at coordinate 31,009,416 of OU426990.1, forward strand.
TTTCAAAACTTCAAAAAAAAATTATTTTCGAGTTTTTGAAAAAAAAAATCTATTTGAAAATTCGATATCTCAGAAACGGCTCAATATTTTTGTTTGTAAATTTAATTTTTATTTGAAAAATAATAAAAACTTTAAATTAGCGTACCAAAATTTTTTCTTATAAACTTTTTTAAAAATGTTGTATATAAAAGCTTACTTTTTTAAGAAACTAGTACCGGCTTATAATTTTTGTTCTTGCATAAGCTAATATTTGCTTGAATCACATGACATCCTGTTTTTAGCTCCAACTACTAAAGGAGTTGTTTAAGTCTAATAAAAAATTAATTTTATGCTTATGAACAGTTTTTCTCCAATAACATTCATTTTTGAAATTCTTAGTCGTTTACATAAGAGCAAGTTCTTGCTACTACCCAGTCATGCATTTTATTTCTTGTCTCCACCCAACTTACATGCCCTAGCTTTTTGTCGCATCTTATGATACTGCATCTCCGTTTAAAATTTCTTCGTTTTTCCCAATTTTGAGTTTAAAAATGTATGTTTCAAAAACAATGCAAGACTGGATTTCTGGCATTAAAAAGGGTACAGCATGATGTTGTAGGCTTTGTTATTGGGTTTTATTTTTTCTATTTTATAATTTATGTTTTAGAAAATTGCTTGAATTTTGGAATTTGGAATTTTGAAAATTGGTTGAAAATAAACCTTTCACCATCACAGGAAATTTTTTTCTTAACCTAACCCACCTTCGATAGCGTTTTGGCAAAACATTGTGTGTATGTACCAAATATTTACTCTTTTTCTGAGTTTCAGGCATTTTTGCTTTCAAAACTATAATCATACATATGTATGTATATCTAAAGGCGTAGTGTTCGAACAATTTAAACACCTTTTTTCGTTAGATATAGTTAAGTGATTGGTTTGAGACCATATCAATTTCGATACATATACATATGTATACATCTGTCCTAAAGACAACATGATTTTTTTGCCAATTCATAGTTTTCTTTTTGTTTTTTTGTAACGAACTAATAAAAAAAAAAAACACTTAATATTATTATCTTTCCAATCGAACTCGCATTTAATTGCAATAAACATAAATCTAAGACTCTATCTGGCGCGTTGCCAAAAAATACACCAACTACACTACTTACAAGTTTGCTTATTGCTTGCTTCATGTACCACTTCAGAATCAAAAATTTATGGTAATTTATTACCCGCACCGAAATGGTATTCACACGATTTAATTCATATAAGAACAGTTGCAAAATCGGTAGACACAAAGTTGTCACAGTTGCATTTTAATAATTTACTACCATCTGATAAAATGCACCTATCTCTGCATTCGTGCGATACCAGAAAACAAAATCGAATCAGTAAATAAGTTTGAGTTGCATTCAAATTGTAAGACAACTCTATCAATATAGATAATAGTCTTTAAATAAAATAAAACTTAATTGGTGATTTATTTTGTTTATTATTTCAGGGAAGAGATGCAACTCCATATCTGGAAAGGAATCGTGTCGGCAGAGATGCCATCGACTCGGCAGCCGCTCTAACCGATATGGGTAAATATCTGTTCCGGGAACGTAGATTGCCGGTATACGACATTGCAGTGGCGATAACAAAGTGAGTATGCTTCCAAAAAGTGCACGCAGTCGAAAGACATATCGGACTTCAGTTCAGTTCAGTTTATTTATTTTTTTTTTGAATGAAAAACTAAAATTAATTGGAAACATTCCGAAGGAAATATGCACACATAAATATGAATTGCATAATAATGTTCCAATTTTAAAGTAAGCTACACGTTTTCAGTGCAGAAAATGTTACTTTGTATTGAATAATTTTTTTTTTTTATTTTGAGTTGAAAATTGTTTTTCTGTTTTTCTTAATTTTATTTTTACAACGAAATTCCGATTTAGGTATGATATGTGCCGCAGACGAAAGGGCGGTCGTTGTACTAAAGGCACTGCGGGTAAACTATTCTTGACTCTTTATTAAAATTAAAACAAATTTTATTTTGTGAGTTTTAAAATACACAGAATTTAACATTATCGCATAAGCACATGCAAATAATAACATAACATCAACACAACATAGTTGGGTAGTTCATATATATTTTTTTTATGTGGAGACAGGTACACATGGTATTACACAAAAATATTAGAAAATTATAAAGCTTATTGCTATTTAAATTATTAGTATCTATTTGCATATATGAGTTTTAAGTTTTGCTTTCAGTTTAATAAATTTTAAATACATGTAGCATGTTGCTAAGGTAGGTTATAATACCAAAACTCTCCTCAACTGGAGCAGCGTTTCCAATCCACGATTTGATTAAAAATGTATCACGAAATTATTTATTTCATAACATTTAAAATAATCTTTTTTTATTTATTTGGTGATAAAAATAAGGTTTAAAAAAAAAAATATGAAGATCGGGAACTCTGGTTCGGAGGTCGAAATCAATTGAAAAGTCGATATAATTTATTTTACTTTTTGCATGATGCTACTGAGGTAAAATCGGGTTTGATAGTAAACCGAATAAAAGCTTTTCAAGAAAAAATTGGAAAGCCAATAATTGGGATATTGGTTTTGTTTTGTTGTTGTTTTTTTACGAATTAGGTTTGAACTGACTTAGTTGAGAGTAGAGATGTATATCAAAAAACCAATGTTGCCATATTTTATTTCTATTAAATTTGTAATTTAAGTTATCATTGAAGAAGATTTGGTATAGTGCGTTTTATATTTATATAAACCACTTTTAAAGCAGGGCTTTAACTTTCAACAAAATTTAGACAGATTCTCAAAGACGAAGAAAATATTCATAGGTTATATAAGTTGAATCTTTGATCGTTTCCTTTCAAGGGAAATCCGTTACGCTTAAACTGAACCTTGAATTTGGTATGTTTCATATTTAAAACCCGATCGCAATGAACTCTGTTAGCATCTAGATCATTGTGTTTAGAATAACGTTCTTTGGTTACGTTGTTTAAAATAAGTTTTTGAAAAATACGCCACGATGTAAATTACTATCCGGTGTCGAAAAAGGAAATGTAAGTTCTAAACGAAAAGAATGTGAGCATGTTTCGAGGAGAATTTGTAGAGTTCGGCGGATTATTGCCAATTTAAAAAAAAAAATAGCGATCGGTTGTGCCACTGTGACATGATTAAGTAGAAAAAAATCGTGACGTGACGTGACGAGCGAATAATCGCTCGTAAGATTGAGACGAAAATGTCGAAAACAACAATCTGGAGAGCTATTCTGAGTATTCCAAACATGTGCTGGTCTAATATGAATCGAACTCCACATTTTTTAAATCGACACAAAGGCCCTAGGCCGGAATTCGTCGAGAATTATATAGACAAATATTAGACATATGTTTTTTTTTAATTTACCTACAAATGCAATTTAAAGATATTTATTCTGATGAGAAAAAATGGAACTTAGATTGTCTTGATGGATTGCACTCATATTGGCGTGACTTACTAAAGGAAATACAAATTATCGAAAAAATTTTGATGGGGGCTTTCTTTAGAAAGGTGTTTGGAAATGCAATTCATTTAATCGAAAATGAAAGCAGCGATTATGTTCAGATACTGCAATTGGCAGTTTTGTTCCTTTTTTGACAGATCACGTTGAGAAATGTGAGATTTTTCAGAAGTACAATGCCAGATATCGTACCAGTAGACAAACAATCTATTGGTTGGGACTTAACTCTATTGATTTAATGAACTGGTCCGCATATTCCTCCGATGTAATCCAATAGACAATTTTTGGGGAATCCTAGGTCCCGATTGCCGTTGTCGATTGCCAATCGAATCAAAACTTTTCGATTGTTTCGATTGGTTTTTATATTTTGTATTGTTGTGTACCCAAATCGATCGAACAATTTACTATTGTGAATTTGATAGTTCTATTATGTGTTAGCTTTTGAAATCATTTTTTGTTTTTTCTTCTTTTCTTTTTTTAATATAAATTAAAATAGTTTATTTACATTTTAAAATGAGTGGAATTGAGTTATGGTTTAGCGATAGTAACACAGAAACCGACAATGCCCAAGAGGATTTTGAAATTACCATAAAAAGAAGACATATCAGAGATACCTCTAATCCTCGGGAACTGTAAGAAACGATGTAAGATTTATGGAATACAAATTTTTATTTGGTATTCACATACACATATTTGGTTTTTGAAATACTTTCGCTTATACAAAACTGTGTCATTGGACTTCTAAGTGAAACTATCCCAAATGTTAACAATAAGAAGCTTTTCGATTCCCAACAGAATAAAACTTGCTAGTGCTTTGAGATGCTGTGCTCATGGATATTACCAAGTTATTGTTGGTAATGTGTCTTTAGTGCTAAATTAAGTGCTCGCAGTTCTAAAAACGCATATTTGCTCCAAATGGATTACTTTTAATTACTGTGAAGCAAAAAAACTTCGGGCTAGAATGCAAAAAGTGGAATACTAGCTGTGAACATCTTCGCGATATTCACGTTTTTTTCCATCAATCTGACCAAAATTTCTATTGGGCTTTTGTTTGTTATCACTTTTGACCTTCATAAAATAAATATTTAAATGTTTTGTCCTTAAAATAAATAATCAATTGAAAGAAACTTACATTTTGTTCACGAGAAAAACTTCTGGACTTTACCTTCCTTACGCGCCGATCAAAAAATGACAATCGAAAAGAAACGACTGTGAAATCGAAAATTTTCGATCACAATCAACATTCGCAATATGAAATGGAGTAATTGACGATCGATAATCGAAAAAGGTCGATCATCGATTAGAAAATCGACAACCACAATCTGGGCCCTAGTCAGTAGAATATAGCTTTAAGAATATTTATAATAAAACAAGAGAGCCAATATGAACTCTCAAAATCTACCCAACTTTTCTAGAAGACCTTTTATAATAAATTCTATATTCTATTGATTTTATCCATTGATATTGTTTTTAAAACTGATCCAAATGAAGCTTTTGAAGAAAACATTAAGTAAACTTACGCATCAAAAATTTAAAACTCCCACCGTCTTTTTTCTACCTTCTACCTCTATAAAGAGTTTTTCAATTGGCGCAGGTAGATTTTGGCGACCATGTTGTTTTGGTTACATCTGTCAAATCTATTACTTATTATTATTTAGTTATTGATGCAAAATCACCGTGGAAATTTACATGATTCAACAGCACAATGAGTGTTCGTTAGTACATGAACATGCAAAATCCATGTTTTCCCAAATGGTAACTAAATACAAGGCAATAATCCTTCACGGCAAATTAGCCCTGTTTAATGGTAAATTGAAAAAAAAAATCAGACTAGAAAAACCATTAAATCTAGGTCGTATATTGTCGAAAATTGTTTAATATCAAACGGGACGGTAGTGTCCAGCAAAGTTCGCCACCCTTTTTACAGGAACAGACTCAGGCGATTTCCGAACCCTTTATAACTTCAGTACCTTTAATGTAAGAAACTTAAAATTAACAGTAGTTACTAAGCTAATTTAAAACAGTCGCCTTACCAAATTTCAAATCTTGAGCATTTGTGGTTTCTGATATATAGGACTTCAAAAACCGTAACTGACTCACTAGCTCACAGATGCACTGACACATCAGCAAAACTATGCAGCACTTCCCGACACCGTAGAAATTTTTATTTCGCATAACGATATGTTTTGTGGTGTGTACAAAAGAAATAATTTGGAATTTTCCATTCAGGGGTGTGGAATCTTCCCATTTTCTCAAGAAAATTTAAATTATACGGAGCACTTCTGATTGTTTAAGAATTGGTAGACCGGTAGGGCTGGAATACATATAAAGTGACAAATCGAGATTTGTGCGTGGAAATTCTCAAAAAAAAAAAAAGGAATTATATAGATCCATTGTTCTATTGAAGAAATTTGATGTTAAACTTCATAAACTTAGAACTTGTTGTGATTAATACTAACTTGAGGGGAATAAGTTGAATACAATAAAATATAAACTCACTTGTTGTTTTTTTAGAACATAAAATATAAATGATTGTTAAATCATAAAAAAAAACAAAGAAAAAAAGAAAAAAGAAAAGAACACTTCAATCGAAGCTTATTCCAAGTAGAAAACTTATTTTCAAAATGACATACATACATAAATTAAGAAACAAGCGAGCAATAGACGGCAGAAATGTTTTGTGTGTCTTGTTTTCTGTTCATGTTGTTTTTATTACTCATTATGTGTAATGCTTCTAAAGTATAGCGTTCCGATGCATGTTGCTCGGTCTGCAGGATTTCGACACCTTCAAAGTCTGGAGAATGACTCACCAGTGCTGTCAAGGATTATTAAATTTGATGTCAGATCTATGATTTGAAATACGTTGTCGAAGGAATTGTTTTGTGGTTCCGATGTAGCACAAAAAGCGTGGTTCGTTTGGTTTACCCTTACAATTAATTTTGAAAATAACATTCGTTTTTTTGTCCTTGTCCGGTTTCGTTTTAAGTCTTGTAAAGAGGTAACTTAAGGTTTTTATTTGATTTGAAGGTCCAGCGAACGTCCTTTAGATTTTTGTTGATGACTTCTTTAAAGTTCTCACTCAAACTTGTAACATAAACAATACTTTTAAAGTTCTCAGTCAAACTTGGAACATAAACAATACCTTTAAAATAGCCATTTCTTGGATCCATATTCTGTTCACGGGCAGTTTTGTGTTTGTGCTTTAAAAGCAGACCGCGAATGATAGCTGGAGGATATAGCTGTTGTCTTTAAGGATTTTGATTACTTTTTTCTCGTTGACCGTGTGGAATCGTCCTTCACTCAATGTAAAAATCTCACTAACAAGATTCAAGGCAGTATTAATAATAGTGTGTCTGACTTGGTTAGAACGGAAGTTGAGTAATCTTCCGAATGCTGTCCATTTTTGAAACCAATCGAATAAAAGGTGGTCATTCTCTCTATGTATTTTGACGTCGAGAAACGCTATTGAATTATTTTGTTCCATTTCAACAGTAAACTGGATTTTCGGATTGAATTCGTTGAGGATCAGTAACATTTTATCTGTGTTCCGTTTGTCGATCACAGCAAATATAACGTCGACATACTTTGCAACAAACGTAGGTTTTTCTTACATTTTCTTAAAACATGCATCTAGTATGTGATCTAGTACTAAATCGGCAATGGTGGGTGACAGAGGATTAATACTGTCCTCATTTAATGAAAACTTCGTTAGTCTACTTTTACAACAACTGAGATCAAAAATCCATATTGAATCAAATAATAAAATAAAAGTTCAATTCTTATAGAAATGCTATGAATTATGTATGTTCCTCTACTTCGAAGTTATAAACTCTTCAAATCAAAACTTTTCCCTTTTTTTGTCAATGAATAGTCATGTACAAATAAAATAGACTCAATTGGTATAATTGTCGTTAAGTCGAGTAGGTCTATTGCATAGAGTGCTTGATACATAGCACCACGGTTATTTGCGTTTTTGAAATAAGAAGTGATAAAGAGAAGAAGACTGTTAATAATTTTACTATTTGAAGAAAAAAAATGTGTTTAAAAATTAAACAAACAAAATATATTTTTATTTTTAAGACTTGATATGTGCAGACGAGCAGCTCCATATGGGGAATGTAAACGTGGTACAGCAGGTAATTTGAACAAAAACAAAAAAGAAACTACTCCAAAATGTATGTATCCAAAAACAATTCTTCTGGATGATTTTTCGAATCTACTGTTCTCCTACTTTGTTTATTTCTTGGACATACTCTCAACAATCCTCTATTACACAAAGTGTGATATTATTCAATATCTTACTCTACATCATTCTCTTACAATGGCTGCAAACTGTTTCTGTTTCTTGACCATGTACAAATTTATTTATTTTCGAAATTGTACATTTTATTTAAAAATGCGATTATTGTATGTTTCTTGTGAAATAGATTTAAATCTATTTAAATTTACCTACCTTCTTTTTTTAAACTTTGTCCTTGTTCTAATTTTTTCTCAAAAAAATGTCTCGATTTGTATTTATCAAATTTTTTATCAAGCACAAGGGTTATCTTTCTTCGTTGTACTAAGATCTTCAAAGACTTTTTTTTCAAATAACGTTCTTAGGATTTTAAGAGATCTTCTCTTGATTTTGTGTTTGTCTGTGTTTTAATGTTTTATTTTCCTATAATTTAACTTTGTGACTAAACATTAAATATTGATGAAATCTTCTAACGTTACATTTATACTTATATTTAATATTTATACTTAAACAACTGCTTTCATTGGAAAAGGATATTTAACAATAAGCACTAATCGTTGGAAAGGGGTAATTTGAAAAAGGTGTCACATATTTTTTACTAATTCTATTTGTCGAACAAAAAAAAATAAATTGATGTAATATTAAACATACTTTTAAATGTTTTTTTAATTTCTTGTATTCATAGTAAAAAGTATATACTGTCTAAGTTTTTTTAAAAATAGTTGTTTCAATTGTTTAATTTTAAAAACTTTTGTTTTCATTTTCTTATAAGAACAATTTTTAGTAAAGCCTCAAATAAATGTAAATTTAAAACAAATGCAAATAGTTCACACCACCTACCTACTTACCTACACAAGATAACAGTAAAAGTATGTTTACTGGTTTTCCCCAATGTTCCTTGTCCAGATCATACGTCTCAAACCTAACCTATGCTTTTTCTCATAAATGTGCATTTAATTTCAACACACTGCTTTCGCTTAACATCAATGCATGCTGTAAATTTATATTAAATAAAAAACAAAAAAAAAATATAAATATAAAAAAAAACTCGAGCAATGCTTGGAAAACACAAAAAAAATTATTTTTTTTCTTCATCAACCATCTCGTAAATCATAGGATTTGCATATGTTGGAGGAGCATGCGTGGTCAACAAACGTCTGGAAAAAGTCAACAGTGTCGCTATCATTGAGGATACCGGTGGTTTCAGTGGAATCATAGTTGCTGCACATGAGGTTGGACATTTGTAAGTTCGAAAGAAAAAGAATATTATTTACATATTTTATGCGGAAAAAATCGTAATAAAAATGTGTGTGTTTTTTTTTTTTTTTTTCTTTTTTTTTCTTTCAAGATTGGGAGCTGTACATGATGGTTCACCGCCACCAAGTTATCTTGGCGGTCCGGGAGCAGAAAGATGCCGTTGGGAAGATGGTTATATCATGTCAGATTTGAGACACACCGAAAGGGGATTCAGATGGTCCCCGTGTACAGTACAAAGTTTTCATCATTTCTTGAAGTAAGTTATCAAGAGACTATAAATTGCTACGAACAAATTTTAATATCATAATTTATTTAATATTAGTGGTGATACAGCAAGCTGCTTGCATAATGCTCCTCATGAGGATAGCGCGCTTGGTCGATCACTTCCGGGGACTTTATTGTCACTGGACGCACAATGCCGAAGAGATCGTGGCACTTACGCGTGCTTTAAGGACGAACGGGTGTGTGCGCAACTTTTCTGTTTCGATGCACAAACTGGATATTGTGTGGCGTACCGACCGGCAGCGGAAGGTTCATCGTGCGGTAATGGAGTGGTGAGCATAATTTTTATTAATCTTAATACATAAATTTATATTTCTGTGCATTTAAACAAAATATTTACATAATGCAGAATGAAAATCAGTACATAATAATTAGTTCAAACAAAAGAGTTGAGGTCTAAACTTGAAAAAAAAATTATACCGAGTTTGATTAATATAAGATGTGTCAAAAGACTGGAGGGATTAGATTACATTTATTTTTCCACGTTTATGTGGGAGGGGCAATTTCCTAAAAACATCATCATGTCTTGTAACCCCGCTCGGGGCATAGGGCGCCAATAAATCGTCTCCATCCTTCACGGTCTACACCTAGATATTTTAACTGTGGCCACGTCTCTGGGAATCTGCTTATTATAAGACTGTTGATTTCCATATTGAAAAATATGACCTAAATGGACAAAAAATGTTAAAAATCATCAACAAAACCTACAATATCGTGCTTTAGATTTTTTGAAGTCACAAGTTCTTTTTTATTTTGTTTTTAAATAAAGTTCTTAGAGTGAATATTTTTTGAAAAAATATTTAAATAATCAATAGAAAAATAAAATTAATATTATAAGGTATGTTTTTTATTTCAAAATGTTACATATTTATGTAGCTTTTAATTTTCGTATCACGGTTGCCGATCAGGCATTTTTTCGCTATATACATATAGCAAAATATTTACTTATTTAGCGACATTACGAATTGCCTCAATTATTGTTCAAATGGATTAAATCATTAAAATTTATTGGTTTTGTTTTCTTGGTTTTCTATTTCCAATAACCCTTTAGTAATCTGGGTGGTTGCAGTTTGACCTTCATAAGAAAACAAAATTAAAATCGTTGTGCAGAATAACCTGCATTGACTGCCTTTTGATCTCCGATACTTATTTGAAAAGTAAAGTTCCTTCTTGATACTCTTTAAGGTCATCTATCACAGGTGTTGCTCGCAGAAATTCTAAACCTAGTGACTTACAATTCTCAACCATTTCTGTATGTGTGTTACCATGAATGGAGGGGACATACAATTATCTGCCAATTCCTAACGGATGATTAGCAGCACTTTTCATGACAAGAGATACTCTTAGAGGATTTTCCAATTCCTCGCTAGAGGCAGTATAACCCTGAGCGCCTGAGAATCGAACCCAAGACATTCTACATGACTAACCATCATGTCAAGGGGTACTACATAAGGGATGCATACACATTAGATAGAATCCAGAACAGAGCTTTAAATCCTATAAGAGGCGCAACAAATTCAGAAACTTTTGTTTTTCTTGAACGCTGTGTCGCTACATCTATGTATGTCTTTCATTGTTTTATCGCTTCTTCTATCAACAGTGCTCAAATGCAGTTGCATTCCTCCCTTCAAACAATTCCATGGTAATAGTCGTCTAGCTATGAATTCTCATCAGTTAAACTTGTCTCTTACTTCCGATGTACCATTAAATATAGAGGTTCTTTCTTAAGCCGTACTACTCGATTGTGGAATACTTACCACTTTTCGATTTTTCCCTCTCATTGTGATGAACCAGGTTTAAGAACCGATCAGCGTCGACATCTCTCCTATTAAATTTTCTCCACTTAACCCAAACGCTCGCACTATATTTAAGCATAACATTATAATGTGCAAATTATAAAAAACATCCTGACATTCGAACAGGACAATTTTGGTGGCAATTCCATTGAATGATTACTCCACTCTCGATACAAAAAGTAATCCATATACTCGGAGGCTTGTCATTAAACGTCAACCAAACTCTCTTTTGACGAAAGTACCTAATACATTTTTGTTCCAATATCCCAACTGCCCATTTTCATTTAAACTTAACAATTTGTAAGTTAAAAAAATAAACTCAGAAAATAAGTTAATATAGTAATTTTTTTTTGGGCTACCCGTTTCATCAAACACTCTTTATTTTGACATACTAACATAATTCTCTATTCTAATATTAAGTAAATAATGATTATGATTTTCTTTAATTTTAGCACTGTCTGGATGGCAGATGTACGCCGTTGCCCGCAAACGTAGTACAGGACTATAGTAATCAATATCGTGCGGTTTATAAGTAAGTTAATTCATCAATCTCATTATTTTTTAAAATTTAATCCTTATAGAAGTAAAACCATATATTTTTTTTACAAAAACTTATAAAACAATCCTTCACAAATCTAGAAAAAAAAGCAAAATGATGAAATATTAAAAATCACTATCATCTTTGTAATAACTAACCTAGATAGAAAATAAAAAAAAATTTACTCCCTTATTTTATATAATTTACAAAATAAAATTTATTAAAATAATTAGCAGCGCTGAGCAGGATGATATTAATGATGAATATTATGATAACGAAGATGAAGCATCATCGTTTGAATTCACCGGTGAATTAAATACATCAACAACACAATCAAACAATGAAACATCTACTACCATAACCACAACTACTCCTTCTACCACAAAAACTACACCAATTGAAACAACTACAACAACAACAACACCCGATCCACTGTTTCAAACAGAATTCAAAACAATCAGACCATTAAAACCTTTTCGTAAAATACGACTCCGAAATATGAGTAACAATAAAACACGAACATATTTGAAACACATAAAAACAACAACTCGCATCACAAGCTCGATCAGTTCTAGTACTAGTAGCAATATTAATAATAGTAGTAGTAGTATTGTCAACAACAGCACTCCAACAACACTTGATAACGATATCTCAGCACTGCGCAAAACTTTTGATTTTTATCTAGAAAATATTTTAAATAAACCAAAAAATTCAAACCGTACTAGCCACAGTCCTCCACCTCCAAATTATAGTTCAACAACAACAACAATGGCAACATCACCATCACAAACATCACCAACACTACCCGAAGGTGGATCAACGGATTTCACATCTTCAGCGGAGATCGATAGCAATGAAACACTTGATGAACAACAACACCATCTCACATCGACACCGAGAAGCTACATTCTAGGGGGACGTTCAACAACTCGAAGTTCTCTATTTGATACATATTTCAGAAAGCGTACAAATGGCAGTGGAAATAGTAGTAAATACTTAAGTCAACTACAACCACAAGCATCGCCTCCAGCTTATACAACAAATTATCTTGGTGACAATACAAATAATTTACCAATAAATATTCCCAGAGAGAGGAGTAGTAGAAGTGGTAGATCAACAATCGGAGTTGCCAATGTCATGTAAAACTATGTATCATGTATCTCATAGATACAGGGAACTAAAAACACAATGCATCAGTCATTATATATCTCCCTCTCAATGAAAATTATCTATTTAACGAAAACAATCAAACTCTGAAACAAAATTAGAAAAAAAAAACACCGGAGTATGTGGTAAGACTACCTATATACCTTCAAAAAAATACAAACAAATCCATCTAAAACAAAAATAACAAAATACATAAAAGTATCTGGATTAGAGTATCTACATCATTAAACAAAACAATAATTTGATTGCATAAACATATCGGATTGTGGTTGGTAGCTGTAAACAATCATTTTAGAAACAAACGATATTTTATTATTTTAGAAAAACAAACAAAACTGCATTTATAATTTAGTTAGAGTAGCAGCAGAAAATATTGGCCTGTCATTTAGTACATTAACAATGGTTAGTTCTGCATGTGCATTTTGTCATAAAATTCTGCATTTTAGATAAATTGAAAAGAAGTTAATTTTCCTAAGTGATACTGAAAATATACCGATGGTAATGTATTTTTTAGTAAATTGACTACAAGGAATCGCAATGGATATACAAAATTTACTAATTGGATACAAGAGTTTTTTTTTGTTTAACAAAAATAATTCGAAAATTCTAATTGCAAATCTCCCTTTACAAAAAACAATGCACTCAATGGAAAGAACTTTAATAATTATTTTAATCCAACAACATAAAATATTATGACATAAAAACAACATTAAGCATTCATGAAAATATATTTTTTTCTTACTTTGCTATTCTTTTGTTCTTCAAATTTTCACCTTAAAACTATGTGATTTTGAGTGTTTTCCAAATTTAATCTATTTCACTGTATCTAATAGTTGAAACAAAGATCTTTCAATATTTAAAGACTTTCGATCTTTGAAAAATTCTGTCACTTTTTCGACCTAAATATCTTCTTTCTTTTCATTTGATTTTGTTGCAGAAACGAATATCCATTAATATTTAGATTTTTAGAGCAATCTGAGTCTTTCAAAATTTTCTTTTATTTTTCTACTATACTCTATTTTTAAATTCTTCTTGAATTTATTTTTTATATCGACGATATTCCCATATACACATTTAGCTCAGAAACTTCGCTTTTTTTAAATATGTAAGTTGAGATAGAAGTTATGCTTTCTGCTTAGTAGATATTGTTTTTAGCGAGCTTTTGCAGGTCCATAAGCAGTTAGAGTATCACAATAAGCAGCTTACTGTATACCTTGAACAATCAGTATAATAACTTTTTACAATTTTTTTTTAATTCATGGAGATATTTCTTCACATTTGGCCCTCGTAATTGTTCTTGATAGCTTCTTCAAACTTGGCAAAAACATAAACTTGAAAAAGACTCACTTAAAAATGGCATTACATCACGTGATCTGGGCGGGCAATTCCCAAGACTTCGGGGTGTATATGTCTCCGCCATATTGCAAGCATCACTCCTATCATCGTATCCTGATCGGTTCGTAACAGAGTTGTCTCCGATTTGTTTACGAATTTTATAGATGTTTCCATTTGAAAATTAAAGTTCAGTATAGAAATAGTAACATTTAAACTTCCTTTATGATAGTTTTAATTATTCAAATTTCTTTTTGGAAATTTACTCCCCTAAAATTCCTTCTGATTTGTTTATGTTCACCCGTAAATTCTTAATCAATTTTAAGAGTGTGGAAATCTTTTTTTTTAATATTAAATATTATTATCTTCAAAGAGTTAGAGTGGTCCGTTTTTGCCACTTTACTCCCTTACGCCATCTACTTAAGTGGCACTTTTCAGCACTTGAACTCTGAATATAAATTTTAATCCAACCAAAAATCATATTTATAATATATAATAATCATATTTATAATATATAAGAACTAAAAAAGGTAGATGAAAAATGTTCCTTTAAAAAGAATGTCCTATGGCGGCTGAATGCTAATATTCAGGAAAAACCACACCTACCGATTTCAACCATACAATCATTTTAATCATTTTTACTGTATGAAAAATCTTTTCATCTCTGTCGACTTACCTTAAAGTAGAGCCCCACTTTTTGAAAAATTCCACTAGCCCTACGATAAAAACTTTGTTTTATGTTTCACTAAAATAAAGACCATCTTTACTAGGTTATAGATACATACATTACTTTTATCATAACAATCGATGGCGAAAAAATTTAAACAGCTTAGTATTGGGATTTTAGTATGGTACTACTAACTTTAAAGTAATTTACTAACTCTTTCTTAGTAATTTTAAATATTTTGTAACTAGTATCGTGCTAAAGCTATTTTTTAAATAAATTTCTTTTGAATACACCTAAGCCAAGGTTTGTTCGTTGAGCCCTGAAGTCACTCTAGAGTCGCCCTGAACTCGCCCTAAAGTAGATCTAGGTATTTTGTCGTGGCGAGTTCAGGTAACGACCAAACTGTCAAAAGTGACATGAGATTTCATATTTCTTTCTTTTTGTACTCATCATCCTCATCAGATGAAATATTGAGTAACAACGCAAAATTGTTTTTTATCATTTTTACAACTAATTTATAATGAATTTAAAGTTTTATCAGAACACAGAATTATTTTTTTTTTTTTTGCTTTTAGTTGTCAATAAAAGAATTGACAGCCCTTTGACAACTCTCAGTTTTTTTTTTTTTGACAACTCTCAGGGTTGTCAAGAAAACCTGGGTCAACCCTGGGTAAATTTGAACGAACGAACCTAAAATGGCAGTTCGTTCAAAAAACAAAGTAAAAAGACCTTTTTGACGTTTGCAAATTTCACAGAGTTATATGAAGTTAGCACGATACTAAAAAAATAAAATAGACATTTGATGATTTTAACTTTAATAAAATGTAAGAGAAAATTAAAATTTTCAAAATCGCCGTTTTAACCAAGTATCATTCTGAAACAGTTTTAAAATCGTACTAATTCCACTAAAATTACTTTTTGATATTTACAAACGCAAAAAGGGTCTGTTTACTTAGGTCTTTTTGCACGAACTGTCACCATTTTAGGTGTCCTCAGCAGCAATTTATTAAAAAAATAGCTTTAGTACGAAATTAGTTAGAAAATATTTTAAATTAAGAACGAGTTAGTGAGTAAACACTAATTCAGAGTTAGCAAGTTGTGAAGAAGCATCGTACCAATACCTTAACACTAGCATGTTTAAAATGTTGCACCAAAGAATTTGAATGTAATTTTAATATAAACATATATATTTAATGGAAATTTCAACGTGTAAAAGCAAAAGAGCAGGTTTTTTCTTCTCTAAGATCCTCAAACAAATTATAAACTTCTTCAAGCGTAATCATGGTTAGAATTTAGAAAACTTCTTTTATTTTCAAATTTATTCAGTTAAAAATGTTTAACTATACCTAATAGACAGGGAATGCTTTTAATTTCATTCATCTTCAGAGTATATTACCTAAGAAAAGCATGTTATCTGCTTGCCTTCTTCAGTAATTCTTAATTCTATCCTCATACAAAAATGTCATCAAAACATACCTAAATCATTATTTTTTATTTGGCTTGCTTTCTAAATTACTTTTTTTTATCCCTCCATCTTCTTGTTTTCTTACATACTATCACTATACACACTTTGAACATTCGAATACGAAAATTAAGAAAAAACATTAAACCAAACACACAAAAATGCACACAAAATTAAAAAAAAAACATACAAGACCACAAAACCACAAAAACACACAACAAGAAAACATGATTCGCAAAATTTAAATCAATTATAAAATATATTTTTTTTTGTTTAAAGAAATATTGCAAACGTTCGCACGCAAATGCATCATTCCCTGGAAAATGTGCATGAAACATAATAATTTGAATTTTTATTTTATAAAAATATTAAAAATATATATACCTCCCACCCCATTATTAATTTCATATAGAAGAACTTTATTAATACACACCCTTAACCATTTTTTGTGTTTTCTCTTGTTTTCTTTTCAATTCGTTTCAGTGGTTAAATTGAATTCGGTTATTTTTGGTACTTGGGACTCTCTATATTGCAGCACCAGGACCTCCAAAAACAAAGGACTTCAACAAAGTGAAAGCAACACAATTGCCATTTTAACAAAAAAAAAAAAGAAAACAATATCACAGATAAAATAACATTGATAGCTAGAATTTATTATTTTAATAACTATTTTATTTTTAGTTATTTTTTTTAATTTTGTAATTATATTATTCATCATAGGGTTTTTGTTTTAAGCAAATGACAACAAGATATACACTGAACTTTTTTCATCTCATTGACATCAAATATCACACTTTAAATAGTTAATTTTGACTGCAAGAAAAAAAACGCGACAAATATTTGCCTAATACAACTTTGATCGCTAATTAAGTTAAAATGAAAAAAAATGTATATTTGTACAGAATAAAATAAACATTTTGCTGTACAGAAAGAAAAAAATGTATATGTGATAGTATTAATTGTATTTAATCCTAAATAATAGTTTTTTACTTGTAAATGTTCTCTTTAAATATTTTTTTTAAGTTATAACCTTCAGAGCTGAATTTTGAAAAAGTTAAACAAAACACAAAATCTTTTGGTTTAAAAAATGTTCACAGTATTACGTTCGGAACATTTGAGAAAAATAAAATTAAAATAAAAAAGAAAAATATTTAAAACAAACTGAAACATTTTATTTTTGTAAAAATTAATTTTACTTAAGCTAATAAAAAAAACCCACAATCTAATTTAGTTTCGAAATTAAGACTTAGGAATAGATTTTATTAATAGATCATAGATCATTTAAGTGGTATATAGAAAAAAAAACTGAAAGTTTAATTAGTTTTAGGTGTTCTATTTGTAAAAAAAAAACAAAAGCACGTCATTTGCATTTGACGACTTTGAAAAAAAAAAAAACTGTTTTTTAAATGTACACAAGAATATAATTTTTTAAGGTTACATTAATGCAAGCGCGCACTCAAACTCATTAAACTGCCGTCCATTTTAGATTAAAATAAATTGCGAAGAAGAGAAAAAGATTATAAAATAATAAACAATTTGTATTTGTATAATGTGCTCAATCGTAAATAAATTTTATTTTTATAAACATTAATTTAATAGTGAGTTTTATTTCAAATTTAAGAAAATGAAAATGAAAAAATCGTTGGTGAAAGCAGAAAAGTATGCAAGTAACACCATATTGTTTAGTTTTTTTTTTTTTAATGCGTTAAAGGCTAACGTTAAAACTGATTGCAATATTTGCTTTAAATAATTATGCATACCAAAATATCATACATATTACAATGTATTAAAAAATTTGGATTTATATTAAATACTTTTAAAAAAGTCATTAACTGAAGGTATCATAAAGTAATGCTAATGAGTTCTTATGGTGGCGCGAATCCTAGTGCTCCAATTTTCAATGACCTGCATAGATCTGGCTGAATTTGAGCCGTGACCTGTTTTATGTTCACCTTAAGGGCATTGGTCGATTGTAGTTTAATTGCATAGACCTGCGACTTTAGTAAACCACACAAGAAAAAGTCTAACAAGGTCAAATTGCATGACCTTGGTGACCAATTCACTTCACCTCTGCGATATTCAATTAAATTTCAATTTTATTTTTTTGTATCAATGTTTTACAACAAAAATTAACAAAGACAGAAAAACAGTGATTATTATAAAAATAAAATTAATAAAGTTCACAAAGGAACTAGTGATGGCCATGACCAAAAATTACGACAAAAAAAAAATACTATTACATAATGTCCCAAAGGTAGTTGAAATTTTTGGTCGTTTGTAAAAAACGTACGAAACTGTACGAAATCCTCAGTTCCAACGCTCGTTTTAATTGGCATTCCTGTTGTAACCTCGATAGATAAGGCTTTCAGACATGACTTCTCCTGCACTTGAGAGCGTAAACGATTTTGTGGGACGAATCTTCTTCATCTTCAAGACCGCTGCGCTGGCCCGGATAGTATCCTTGCTATAGTTCTGAAGAGGTATTCTTCAACACTGCCAAAACCACAGCGTAAGCTTTTCCATCTGTCCTAATCTACTCTCTTCCCGAGTGGATGGAAAACAGCATTTGTTCAGCCAGTCCCTAAAAAAGGCGAATCCTCCTCCCCCTCTAATTATCGTCCAATTGCACTTACGTCCCTTCTTTCCAAGGTCATTGAAACGCTGGTCAATTTGTATCTTAAGAAATATCTTGAGGAACGAAAGCTTCTTAATGACCGGCAGTATGGCTTTCGTAGCAATAGGTCCACTGGTGATCTGATGGTTTATCTCACTGAACAATGGAGCATATCTTTACATCGTTTTGGAGAAAGTAAGATTATCGCACTTGATATTTCAAAGGCATTTGATAAAGTTTGGCGTCAAGCTCTCTTATCGAAAATGCGTGCATTTGGAATGATCACATATTTGACGTCGCCAAAAACGCTGCTAAGTGTTTAGGTTTTCTCCGCCGATGCAAGAAGTTTTTTACCCCTTCTGATCTGACTGCAATCTATAAAACCTATATTCGTCCAAAGCTCAAGTACCATTCCCATATCTGGAAAGGTGCTCATAAAACTCACTTGAGTCTTTTAGACAGAATTCAAAAGAGAGCTCTAAAAATGATAGGCGACCGTTGTCTTACTGAAATATTTGTATCTCTCGAGAACCGCCGCAATGTTTCATGTCTATCAATATTTTAACGCTATTTTCATAAACATTGCTCTAGTGAAATAGCCAGTTGCATTCCTTTCCTCAAAAAATTCAACCGTAATACCCGTACTTCTAGGAATGTCAAATGTCAATCAAATATATGACATTTAAGTCGAATCAAATTTTCTCGATTCGCCAACCGTAATACTAATTTGTCACACTCCCATGTTAATTTGTTCGACTCGCCAGCCGTAATAAGGGGGAATATTCCGGTCAGTTAAGAAACGCCCACTTTTGCTACAAAATTGTCCAGAAATGATGGGTGGGATAAAAAAATTAATTTGAACCGAAATCCACCCACTGCCATGCCCACAATTGTATTATTATTAGTTAGAGGCCTATCATTTCAATTTTTTGATTTTTACGTTATACAAAAGTTGTAATATTTTAAAGGTTAGTAGGAAAGTATAAATTTTCTCAAAGCACAACAACCACAGAATATACATATCAGCAAAACAGATTTTGCAAAATATAATGAATGTTTTTATTGTTGACAAAAATAATGATTCATAAAAAAGTAATAAGAAAAGGAAAAACTGAAAAATAAACAATTACGAAGAAAGATCACTATCCGAATCTTCAAGAGTAAGTGCGAAGATAATGAATTTGCAAAAATTTCATCCATTTTGATAGATGGCCTGATATCACTTTATTCAGCTTTTGAAAGTCTTGAATCTGTTTTTCTAGAATTCAAAATAAAAGAATCAGACTTTAAATTATGTTGTCAAGAGGTCTTCGTTGGTATTAATCCGGGATGATTTTCTTGTGTGTGACAGGCAATTTTTCCGGAATTCTTTATGACTTGTTTATAGTGCTTGTTCAGAGAGCTGTCTTACAGATATTTGAAAAGATGAAATTATATCTGCATCATCAAGTCTTATTATTTTTGCAGATATTTTCGAATTCTAAAAAAACGTCTTGCCGTGCTTGCATCATTTGCTGACCCAAATCCTAGCTTAGGATTGTCAACAATGAGACCCAAATTACTTTTGAACCATTTATTCAGAAGATGAAGCATTTTCAAGAAAATTAAGAATGCTATTTAGGAGAATAAAAGAAGTTTTCAACAAGACTACAAAGTAAGCATTTTCTCAAAGCCCAATAACAACAGAACAAAATGACATAAGATATTTTGCTGCAGTTTGCTAACATTTTTTTAAAAGCTTAACTTTAGACTATTTGTAAGACTCAAAAAAAGAGTATTTTTAGTAACATTGCAGCTTAAAGTATCTCAATTGCTTACTAAAGTCTCGCTAATCCAGGATGAAGAAAAAAAAAAACAAAAATAAAACAAAATTAAATTTAAGTAGTTCAAGATCGTCTTAAACAGGTAGAGCATAAACATAGAATTTGAAAAACCCTTTATATCGGTGAAAGAATATGTTCACCCCCTCTGGTCTGGCTACAATCTATAAGGTGTGTATACGTCCAAAACTCAAGTTCAACTCACATAATTGGGAAAGTGAAGCACAAACTTCTCTTCAATTACTGAATAGAATCCAGAATCATGGAATCGTACTCATCTCTTGAGCACTGTGGGAATGTCCTATGTCTTTCTTTGTTTCATCGCAACTTTCACAAGCAATGCTCCCTCGAAGTAGCCAGTAGTATTCCCCCCTTTATCAGTTCGCACGAGTAACAATATCGTGGATTCCAAAATCAAAAACGACCGTCTGTGTCTACATTCCTAACTCAACTCTTTATTATAATCAAAGTATGTATCTACATATTTACAGTTAATGCTTATTTATTATTTAATGATTTGTACTGATAATTGACTCATTGCTATTTCAGCAGAACTAAGGAAATTAGGTTTTAATTGACATTACCATGAAAGTGGATTGAATTTATTTATTGTGTCTTGATTAGTAGACTCATCATTTCCCTTGGTAGCGTCAATGTACGTAACTCCCGTGATACCCGTTTCGGTAGGAACGTTTATCAGATCACGCACGAGCCGTATTTTGGAAACACCGTCAAACACCCTTGCAATTTCGATTTGCAAATATTCAAAACATTCGTTTATCGACACCACTTTTCTCTCCTTTTTAATTTCCCCATCGCTTCTGCTAAGTTTAACAATAACCCTTGTGATTCCCAACCGCTGTAAAATTGTTTTTCGTAAATGTCACTAAATCTTGCGAGGAAGTGACAAATCCTACGAGAATCTCTTGTCATGATACTCAGCAGTTTGCTATCCTATCGGGATAAAGTTGTTGCGACCTACATTCCTGCTACATACATACATGCATTCAAACAGGAAATGCAAGTCACAAGATTTAAGCTCTCTGTGAGTCATTCCAATTTGTCTGTAGGTAGATCGGTGTTTGTTCTGCTGAAACCTGGTAACACAAAATCTCACCAACATCTTTGTTAAACAGGTTAAAAACAAGATCGGTATACACCCAATGAATTTTTAAAACCCTTTACATTGAAAACATAAAAAAAAATAATTTTGGACAGAATTGGGTTTTTTGATATAGTTTTTTTTCTATCATTTTATTTATGTAACAGCTCCGTAAAACAAAACATACGTACATTCCTATCACCAATTGAAAAATATATAAAACTTAAAAGCTGCTGCTTGTCTTTACATTCGTGCTCCATTCATCCAAGCACATTCAGTCCAGGGAAGTACCAAAACAATGTATTTAAGATTGTCGTCCTCCCAGGAGGGGCAAATGCTTGTGGTAGACGACAAGATTACGAACGATGGTGGCACATGAAAGTATGCAAATCATTCCGGCGGGCATCATTTTACCGGAACGACTCCATCTGGAACCCATGATGCCGGCCAACACAATTGATGTTCCCAATTGCAGCAGCGGCCTGGGTGGGTTCTGTGAGTTCATCTGAGCGCCCAGACCTAGCAGTGCACCAAATGCAAGTCCGGCCCCAAGTGATGGCAGAGAACCTAGACCGTCAGAAAAGGTTATTTAGGTAAAATTCCAAGAATCACGATGACAAAGGAAAATACCTGCTTTGACATAACCCATTATGCCACCAGCAGCCACTGATGCCGCAAATAGATACCCAACAATATCATTCCCGTTTGCCATTTTGTTTTAATTGAAAATAATAAACGTAAACCTTATAATTTGCTTTTAATTTCTTAATTTTACTTTCTTATCGATAGGGAATCATGCAGATTAATAACCTGAACCTGAAGGAAAAAGAAAATGTTCACAATTGAGGTACATTTCAATATGTCATTTCTGTTGAAAGGGGATATTTTGTGTTTTGTGTTTTGTGTAAACGCAGTTAAAGTGAAGCCGGTTTAGTTTGTTTACAAGCGATTTGTAGAAATTTGCAAGTGTTTCCGCTTAAAAACAAAGGAAGATTTATGTAATTAAATTATCTTACCTGGGTTGAATTAATTTAGAATATTTATTCACTATTGTTATAAGTTGGAAAAATAAATTAATTTAACACAAATGACAAAATATTTTTGAGGTAATTTTATGGAAAAGAAAGTAATAGAGTTATAATACTGTGCAAGATAAAGTAATGGATGTGTTTGAAGCAAGAAACAAATTATAATAGTGTGGAAGACAAAGTAATGGACGTTATTTCTTAAGAGTGACCAAATGAAAAGGATATGAGCATATTTATAAGGTGAGTTGTATTAATTTGTGGATAGTATCAAAATAAAATTCAAGAAAATGTGAAACGATTAGATAAGAAACGTCTAATGCTATTTTCCACCTAAGATGTATCTGAGTTTAGATTACAAAAATATTTGTAGTGTTACCAGAGCATAGAAAGATTAGGGATAAGATTTACTTTGAGAGCTACACCACCTTTTAAAATGCAAATATTAATTCATCTATGTTATGAAGTGGAAATAAGTTAGAATTATAGCCATATATTTATGGGAAATCTATACTTATATTATGTTATACACGAATATAACAATAAGAGCAGTAGGAATACTTCGATAGATCCTAAAGTAGAATCCTACTGCAGATGAGTTTTCATCTTGTTTGATATTATTATTTATCTCGATGGATGTATTCCATTGAGTAATTGAGCGTTTTTCATTATTATGTTTTTCCATTGGGCAAAATAGTCCTATGGTGAATCTTCGAAATTTGAAGATTAGTATTATTTTCCCACCAAACCGAAATCTGAAATCGAGATTTTAAATAAGCGAAGAAAGATTTCATTGAGATTTCGTTGAAATCCAAAGTTTTCATTAAGGCCAGGCGCGCACATTCAATTTTTAGTTTCGCAACTGTTTGGTTGCTAAAATGAAACATATGGGCTTATATGGGACACCGCGCACTTAGAGAAACTCGATTCGAGCAACTAAAAAGTTTGTGTTTTGACACAAACTAAACGATTGCCTAAAATTAATTCGCAACAGTTGAGCCGTTTTGTATAAGCGCAAGAGAGAAAAGAGTGTGAGCGTGAGTAAAGAGTTGCCAGTGCGCGGTTCTCTTTCAACTGGTGATTAAACTATTTGATTTCGATCACAGTTGCTAGTGCGCGACTAGCCTAAGATTACGTTTAATTTGCCACTTCTCCGCAAGAGTAGGGTCCTTCCCAGAAATTATTTTTCTTAGATGGCAGCGGCTGGTAATCATTCCTAGAATGTCAGTATGATTGTCCAACCCAATAACTATTATACTATGACAAAAAAAAATGGATTTAGTGCTCTCAAAATTGTGACCATTGAATCAGAATACCAAACATTGCTCGTTTGCTATCTTCACCATGAAAAAGGCTTAAGCCTCTTGACTAGAGTCGGTCCAACCTCGGAATAGTTAAACCGAAGCGAAGCACTTAATTCGGGTGTACGCCACGTAAAACAAATCCTTATTTATAAAAATTAGCTATGCTAAGAACCTTCCTAATTCCAAATATACTAGGGATATTCACGATCTAATGCAACAGGTCTAGTATCATTGTAAAAATGCAAAAGTGTAAAATCTTACAATACTACAACATCAAAAAAATCACAAGTATAAAACTCTGGTTATTATGAACGTAAATAAGCCCCAGCTAATTTGCATTATTATTACCTTATAGCTGCCATCACTTGCAAATCTATTGGGATATGCCCTGCTCTTTTATCATCGCTTAGGAAAGACCGAGCTAGCTATTAATTTCTTCATATTTTCTTTCGAAAATCGATATGTACTTCGATCAGAAATCTGCATCCCTCAGTGTCAGGGGATTAAATGAGTTCTGTACTGCTTTGGACTTCTCATTCTTGAAGTTAGAGCGTTTTAAGAATGCAAATCATTTATAAATACAAATAACTATCCATTTTGTGTAAGTTACAAATAGGAAAAAAATTGCTTACACTCCTTTTTGTAAATTTCACACGATGTCATGTCAAAACTACATTTAGAACCTACAACTACTTCTCCTCCATGTCTCGTGTAGTTTTTTTTTATAAATAAGCAATAAGTCGTTGTAAATTCGAAGTGACTTTACTCTGTCGCTAAAACGAGTTAAGGCTATAAGTGTGTATAACAACTTGTGTAGCAAGCCTGCACTTGAAGATAAAAACTGATCAAAAACAGAAATTTCATAAATAGAATTATTTCTCCAAAAAGGGCTAATGTAATGTATAGAAAATTTTGAGGATATGATTATTTTTTAAATGTGCCGACGAATAGGCTCTACTTTTCGATAAAATCAATTTTTAAAACAGTCACTCTTGGACAACCCAGTTACCAATAGTTTACTACAAAATTTTGCTTCTATTACATTTTCAGTAAAAGGGACATTTTTCTAAAGAGTGAGTAGAGTACGTCTGTGTGAAAGTAGCAGAAATAGATCGACGAGGACGAGCGAAGTTTTTCACAGCATAAATCAATTTCGATTTTTTCTCCATCTTTACCGCGTCGCCATTTGTAATTCATCGCGTGTGCTTTTTTCCATCGAAGAAATTTGCAAAATTTTCTTAATTTTTTTCGTTTTATTTAAAATAAAATGAGTGATTATTCAACTGTAGCCCCGCCACAATCAAATATAAATCAATCCCAGGCATTTGCTGCCGCCCTTCAACGTGCAAAACAGGTAAATAAAATTTTCAAATCGGCCATCGCCGCTTCGAATTTTTCTTTCACTCATCAAGAAGTGTGGAAAGAAAAAAATGATGATTTCTGCAAATAAAAATCTTCAATTCTCATCAAATTGCGTAGATCGCTGCCAAAATCCAACCTACTGGCCAGCAACAACAGTCCCAGCCACAGCAACTGCAAGGCGGCGGCGGCTACAAGCGCTCCTTGAACGACGACGACTCCGCTGGACCGGATGCGAAGAAATTCTCCAGCCCAGACTCGTACAATTCACAACAGGGCGGAAACATGTCTCAGGCGCTGGCACAGGCCGCAGCCGTTGCGGCTCGTCTGGCCGCCACCGCTGGCAATACAACCGAGGAGCAGTTGAGGATCCCTGAAGCTCTCGTCAGCCATTTGGTGATTGGCCGGAATAGCAGTGACAACATTTCACACATTCAAGCCGAATCTGGTTGCAAGATCCAGCTCTCGCAGGATTCAGGTAAAATATTTTTTTTCCTTCCTTTAATCTTTTTTCGTGCAAAGTTCTTCAAAGTGGAGCCTTGCGCATGGGGGAGGGTAACCATTCCCAGTTTTTTTTTTTTTTTCTATTATGTAATTGCGCAGGTCTTTGTTTTAGAAACGGACAGACCACCACGGGGGAATGTCTGCTCTTGATAGTTGCCTATGAATGAATTTTATTGGGGGCTATCGTGAATAAAATTTCCCTCGGAATTTTTCATAACCTTCAAAATTGTAAACTTGAATAATGTCGATAGTTTTCCTTGGAATTTATTGATATTGGGAATTAAGTTTCATAGGGCCTTTGGCTCTCATTTCAAAAGACCACCAGCCAGCTTTCAATGAACAGTGCAGAAATATTGTTGTTTCCCATTTTTGAAGATGGGGAGAATTCCGAGGGAAATTTTGTTCACGATAGCCCTCATTGTTTTCTGATTTGCATGGTAGAAACAGGAAATGAAAGTGTGACAAACAGAAACAAGGCTCGTACAGAAAGGTAACGTTCCATAAAATTTATAGGAATACATGCTAGGAGGAATTTGCCCCATGGTGTTTCAAATTAATCTTAATGAACAGATGAATGTTCCAGTTTGTTTTAAGCCCCTTAACTTTTGTTTCCAGTATACAAACAAAAATTACTTTATAGTTTTTGGTTTGTATAACAGTCATCTTCTTATTCGAACCACGGGCTCGCCAGGCTTTCTGGTCTTAAGTGGAATGCGTATAGTTACGGACCCCAGTTTGTTCTCTACGTTATTCCTAAGGTAGAGTATTCCTCTGGTTTTAGATTTTAAACTTTTATAATCGCGATTGTAACTATTCATTTTACTTTTATAATAATTGCTTAACGGACTTACCGCGATGGTATTTTATTCAAAAAATTGAATTAAGATCCCGACGTTTCGACAAGGTTCCACTTGTCGTGGTCACGGGTTGACTGATGGCTTGTGGGTGGTAGTTGTTGTTTCTTTTTGTTTTGTTTTATTCTCTCTTGCGGAGATTGTACCGGTGTGTTGACTGTGTTGGCATTTGCATTTGAGATGGTGATTGTTGCGAATCAATGTAAGCTTGTGAACAGGCAAAACTTACAGCATCAGCTGGTACATTATTTTGATTTTTATTGTGGTTTTTCGAAGCTTTTAATTTGTTGATCAATGGATCCCATGCACCAGATAAATTGAAACTTTGATCTCGATTGAAGTTCTTATGCAATTTTATTTCAATTGCTTCTCGTACTAATCTGAGTACATAGAATCTCTCCGTTGAAATAGATTTGGCTTTATCGAATCTAATAAAGTGATCTTCATTATATGCAAGATGTTCACAAATGGCTGACTTTGTAACTTGGTTCTTTTGAATGGCTTTTATATGTTCATTCAGCCTTGTTTGAATTCCTCGTTTTGTTTCGCCAATATAGGAAGAACCACAACTGCAAGGAACTGAATAAACTCCTGGGTTTTGAAAGGGAATTTTATCTTTTGGTGATCGTAAAATTTGGCGAATTTTTGCTGGTGGCTTAAATATACATTTAATACCATGTTTTGATAAAATTCTCCCAATGCCTTCAGAAACTCCTTTTCTATATGGTAGAAAGGCTCGTTTTTTATTAGGCTCAACTGAATTTTGTGTAATTTTTATCTTTGGTTTCCAAGATCTTTGTTTTGAACTGTAGCCATTGTTTGTAAGAACTGTATGGACATGTTTTAGTTCTTCTTCTAGATGATCCTGATCACATAACGTTTTTGCTCTATTTACGAGAGCAGCTACCACGGAGGTAAAGTTCGAAGGGTGATGGTGGGATGCGGCATGTAGGTACCTATCAGTATGTGTACTTTTTCTGTAGACTGTGTGCCCAATTGTCCCGTTTTTCTTTTTTATAAGTTTTACATCTAAGAACGGTAAGTAGTTGTCTTTTTCAATTTCCATTGTAAACTGTATTTTTGAGTGTACCGAGTTTAAATGGTTAAGAAATGTTTCCACTTCATTTCGTTGGAGTATGCAAAAAGTGTCATCTACATATCTCTTCCAAATTTTCGGTTTCACTGAAGATGTATTTAAGGTCTTTTCTTCAAAATACTGCATCCATATGTCTGCTATCAATGGTGCAACAGGTGATCCCATGGCTACTCCATCAATTTGCAGATAGAATTTTTTATTGTATAGGAAATATCCGGAAGTAAGACACATCTCCAATAATTCTAACAATTTGGCGTCGTCCTCAGAGGTTGATAATTTCATTCGTATTACCTCTAAGCACTCCACTATCGGTACGTTCGTGAATAATGATGTGACATCGAAGCTTACCATAACCTCATCATCTTTTAAAATTATATCTTTTACCAAAGCTATAAGATGTTCAGAGTTTTTGACTGAAGAAGCACAATTATTAGCCAATGGTTTCAGTCGAGTAGCCAATTCTTTGGCTAAAATATACGTCGGAGAGTCGATTTGACTAACAATTGGTCTTAATGGTATGTTTTCTTTATGTACCTTTGGGAGGCTGATGCTGTAAGTTTTGCCTGTTCACAAGCTTACATTGATTCGCAACAATCACCATCTCAAATGCAAATGCCAACACAGTCAACACACCGGTACAATCTCCGCAAGAGAGAATAAAACAAAACAAAAAGAAACAACAACTACCACCCACAAGCCATCAGTCAACCCGTGACCACGACAAGTGGAACCTTGTCGAAACGTCGGGATCTTAATTCAATTTTTTGAATAAAATACCATCGCGGTAAGTCCGTTAAGCAATTATTCCTCTGGTTGTCCTTCAGGATAGACTCGTGGAGCTATTCGGCCCTAGCGAAGTATCCGTTCGGAGCGGAAAATTGCTCGCAACGCATACTTTGTCGGAGGTTAAAATTGCTTTCGAGGTATCCTATCGGAAAGAATAAAAATACAGAAATGCGTTGGCGAAGGATTTGTGTCGGACGTAATCGGAAAAACAATTGCCTTAAGATGTCAAAAATTTCACAAATAAAGCATTTGATC
This sequence comes from Chrysotoxum bicinctum, assembly GCA_911387755.1. Taxonomy (NCBI): domain Eukaryota; kingdom Metazoa; phylum Arthropoda; class Insecta; order Diptera; family Syrphidae; genus Chrysotoxum; species Chrysotoxum bicinctum. The sequence continues at coordinate 31,038,360 of OU426990.1, forward strand.
GCACTTCAACGCAGTTCGCCGAGTGCGTTAAAAAAATGGAGAAAAATTCCGAACAGTTGTTCGGAAGAATACCTCGAAGCAAAAATCTTCCTACGAAATCGGATAATTTTCCGCTCCGAACGGATACCTCGCTAGGGCCAATTGCCTTCTAGTCCATCTGCTTCACATGTTCCAGTTATCTCAGTCTCTGCTGTAGAGGTCGTTCAATATTCTCTACCTTTAATCGATATCACATATATTGAATCGAAAACAACTAGAAGATTCTCTAAAATTAACCCAGCAAATTCGCATTCCCATCTCGGGAAAGTTTCCTTACACAGTAGATTAAAATATCATGTAGGCAGTTCTCTTATTTAGTCCCTTAATAGCTTGAATACAATTGATGTCTTCATCGGTGTCATCTTTAGAGAAAATACTATAGCTAACTTAACATAATGTCATAATTAGTTTAACTTTAGCTTGGAATAACAATTTAAAATTTTGAAAATATTAACAACCTATTCTGGACATTATATCGTACATGGTGCGTTTTATGTTCCAGGTCTATTACTGTTGTGGCCATATTTCTTTGAGGATGCCATAGGCAATGCTGTAACAATTACTGGTGACCATCACCGGGACATGTTAAACTTTCTTGTGCTCGAATTGTCTAAACTAAAAAAAAAAAAAGTTGAAAATCAACAAACTAACAGATGCCTGCGAAATTGTTTCGCAAAATGTGCTTAAAACAGCTTACCTTTGCACCACGGCCCACTTGGTCTGTATTCCATACATAATGTAACAGACCATCAGTAAAATATAAATTATAAAATTGTATTTCATTTAAAAGTTATTAAAAAAACATCGACCTGGAACGCACCCTGTATAATATCAAAAGCCGACAATATTCAACAACCCAATTAAATAAAGTGTAAGATTAAGGATCTTCGGCTTTCTATTTGAAGCAATCGAGAAAAAACTATGTTAATATTAAATGACTATAAGTGTTTAGTTCAATTTTATTTTTTTAATAAATGGAAATTATGGCGAAGAAAGAAAATTGATAAGCTCATTTTTTGTGAACTAACTAACTTTTCTCAAAAAAAATTTTTTAGGGTCGTTTTTCTAGAATTCTGTTCATTCGTCTAAATAAGCAAATTACTAGATATAATGCATTACAACAACACGAGATTCTCCTCTTTATCAGTTTCAAAACTCAAAACTTTAAATTTGTATGAATCAGGGACGATATATTGAGTGGTTCGGTAAACCAATTCAAAAAAATATTCATAGCATAGAATTATTATAACTTTTAAATTCCAAATCGTAGATGTATTTTCTTTTCAAGTGTATAATTTTTATCTTATATATAAACATACAATTTCTCCTGTAAGTTAATGAATTTCTAGTATTTGTATTGCAAAATTATTATCTTTTATTAAAAGGAAATATATTTATACACGAAAATGCTTGCTTAAAAAATGATATACATATACTCATTTCGATTATATTTTTTGGTAGAGGCCTTATGACAGAGCTTTTTCAACGATCTTAAAAGTAAGACAGAAGCTTTTTAAAAAGTGTTATATTTTGTTGAAAAACATAGATTCAATTTATTTCGGTTAACATGTCTTGCAGCCCTATTCTGTTATTCTCGTGAATCGCATATCCGATCCACCCATTCGATTTTCTTTTACATTGCCTTTGTATTCTGCTATCCATCGGGTTATAACTACATTATCCCGAACCAATTTGACATTCCCGGATAATTGTTTTTGATTTCATTAAAAATTCAAGTTCAACCGCTCTACCTAAACAAAAGTAATTTTCTAATTTGTTTTCATCTTTATTATTAAATTTGGAAATTAACTTTTTTTTGTTCTAATTCCAAGCAAAGGAATAAGAGAATCCTCCAACAGAAAACTTCCACCTCCACAGCGAAATGAGTCAATATAAAGAAAAAAGAAAGTAATCGCTTGTTTGAGGTTTTTTGATGTAGATAATTTGCATTGGGCAAGATTTGGATGCGGGCTTCGATCAGTCCACATTGCAGGACGCACTTAAAGCCCAATTGGATTGGATTAGTCTACAAATGACGACAGAAGAAAAACTCTTGTTTAACCCAAATGTGGTGTGCCTGGAGTTGTTATGTGCGTTGACGGTATCCACATTCCCATAATGACTCTATAAAACCCACATCTCTTTAACATCCGAAAAGGCTACCATAGCCTGATTACAATCATTCATAAGCAATCGATTACCTAGTAAATTGATCTTTTTGTCCCTCTACCCCTAAAAATGTTAATAATCTATTTTTTACAAACAAATATTCTAAATAGGACAATAAATTAGTTTTTAATTATATTTTACTGAGCACCAACCAGACAGACGATCCATTAAATGAAAAATCCGCAACATTTCATATGCGGATCCGATTTGTATAGAATGAATCCGTTCACGTGAATAACAGAATACCGCGCAATATTATCGACTTAAATACGGATTCACTTCAAATGAATAGCAGGATAGTGATTAGTGAAAATTCAAGAAAAAATCCCCCCGATAATTTTATAATGCTGACTACGGGAATCCTATAACAGCTTTAAAATGGACATGCTTACTGAAATGAGTAAAAACCAAATATTCTAAATATCCCTGTACTGTATAAAATAAACTGGATGATGGAAGGGTATAGAATGCATTCTTTTTTTATCACGTAAATAACTCGAAACAAAAGTAAAATCTGTTTTTTTCTCTTGCCGTTTGAGCAACATGTGAAGAATGAGTTGAATTCACTCGTTACGAAAATTCAATAAAGCAAAACTAATGACGAAATGAAAAAATTATTGAATTGTTTACTTCATTAAAAAAGTTGTAGATAAGCTCTTTTGTTTGCACTTGTTGTATTGTCTGTGCAAATCGTAAACAAAGAGTGTGGAATTGAAGGAGGTGTTTTTTTTTCAATTTCAAGGTTACTAGGTTATAATACCTACTACATACTTTCCCCCTGAGAACAGCATCTCTATGAGTATCATTTTTGTGTCTTAAAGGCATACAAAGAATTCTAAGAAATACATTGGAAAAACGGTTATTAAACGAAATGTTTAACTCAAAAAAGGTTTTACTCAATTGAAAGCTTTTTTTGACCTCTAGTCCAAATGCGTTTACATGCTGTCGTACCCTTCTAAGATGCAATAACCTCCAACCTTTTTAATTATAATATCAGTTTTATGTTATATTACGTTAATATTTCTTCATGTCACTTTCTGCAATTAAAGTGATATGATCTGAAATAGTAAATAAAAGTAGGAAACATTTTTTGAAATACAGGGCTTTCATTTTTATTTTCAAGTTTACGTTAGGTGCTTCCGTTTCCGAAAGAGACACGCATCGTGAAATTATTATTGTAGTGGCTTATTTTGTCTTCTGTTCGGTAACAATTTCGCCACCGACTTTATACTTTTTTATTATCTAGATGCTGTAATGGTTTTTCTTGATCGACTCATTTTAAGGGTAGTAATAAATAACCGCTTGAGTGCGCGGTGGTTATAAAAAAAAAACTTAGATATGACCGAAGTAAGTTAACAGCAAAATGAAACACCTGAAGGCTGACAAAAATGGAGCGTTATCAAGAAAGATGAGGAAGATAATTATGTATTTATATCTTCTACCATGCTCATAAATGCCCTATTTTTTCACAAGCAATTGAAGGGTTGTAAGTCTAAAGGGTCTAAGTGCCATTTTTATAATTTAGAGATATACAAGAAAAACATAATAAAAACAACACTTAGCACTTAGACTCTACCACAACTTTATTTGTGTGTGTGTACAGTTTTAAAAGAATCCATTTTGATATTATAAGGCTTGGCACTTAGATTGTATTTTGATAAAAATATTGACTTTTGATTTTTTGGCACTTAGACAGACCCTTTAGACTTACAACCCTTCAATTATGTTCCCAAAACTTTTCTTGAATATACTCGTATACTTGAATATGAATTAAATATAAGTAATTTTATTAGAATCGCTAGTTCGCTGGGAGGTTCCTGAGATATTTCCGACTGTGCCATCTTTTATAACAACTTTATATATTATTTACTTGAAAGTTTCCAAAAAAATTATATGAATTTGTATTGTTTTTCTTTAAATTTTTAAAATAATTTTTATTTTTTTCCAGAACGTACCGTTACGGTCCGTGGTAGTCGTGATGCCGTTACTAAAGGACGTGAAATGATTCAGCAAATGGCCACGCAGCATGGTGCTGGCACAATTGAAATTGTCCTTTCTATTACAATGCCACCACCAGGTCCGACCGGCTATCCACCGTACCAAGAAATTATGGTACCTGGAGCGAAGGTTGGTTTGGTCATTGGAAAAGGTGGAGAAACCATTAAAATGCTTCAAGAAAAGACGGGCGCAAAAATGGTCATCATACAAGATGGTCCTAATCAGGAAGTTATTGTTAGTTTTTTTTTGTAAACTTTAATCTCGACTTTAGTTCAAATGTGGATTTTTTTGTTTGCTTAGAAACCTCTTCGGATCTCTGGTGATTTTCAAAAGATCGAACATGCCAAGATGTTGGTATTCGAGCTAATTCAAGATAAAGACAATGTTCGACCAGGCGGCGGTGGCTTCAATAATTCCAATGGATCCGGAGGTGAATCAGCTGAAGTATTCGTACCAAAAGTGGCTGTAGGAGTTGTCATCGGCAAGGGTGGTGATATGATCAAGAAAATCCAGGGCGAAACGGGTTGCAAATTGCAATTCATTCAGGGAAAAAATGACGAACCAGGTGATCGCCGTTGTATAATTCAGGGAAGTCGTCAACAAGTCGAGGACGCTAAGCGCATGATCGAAGGACTAATTGAAAGTGTGATGGTAAAGAAAATTAAATTTTGGAAATGTTCATGAAATGAGGGATTTTGTTTTTTTAACTCTCGTTTTTGGGGGAATTTGTCCACCTCCTTTTTCTACTTCTTCCAATTGCCTTTTTTTAAAGCAGAGAAGTCAACAGAATAATAACCGTAACAATAATGCCGGCGGAGGCGGCGGCGGTGGTGGTCAGCAAGCCGATAACACAAATTCCAACTATGGCTACGGCTATGGTGTGAATCACACTCAACAAGCAGCAAGAGAAGAAGTAACATTCTCAGTTCCTGCCTCAAAATGTGGTGTAAGCTGACTTGAGATGTTAAAAGATGACACATTATTTACTCAAAATTCTTTTTCCATTTACCAGATTGTTATTGGTCGAGGAGGTGAAACAATCAAATTGATTAATCAACAGACTGGCGCCTATTGTGAAATGGATCGCAGTGCAGTGAACCCGCCCTCAGAGAAAATGTTCAAGGCGAAGGGTACCCCCGAACAGATTGAACATGCGCGCCAAATGATTTCGGAAAAAATAAACATTGATTTGGTTGTTTTATCCCGCAAGCCTATTGGCAACGCGCCCAATCACCAAAACAATTACAACAACAATGGTGGCATGCAAAGTGATCCAAATGCAGCTGCCTACCAGCAACAATGGGCGGGCTATGCCCAACAAAGTGGTTGGGATCAATCGCAACAACAACAACAGCAGCAACAGATGGGAGCAATGCCACAAGCGAGTGCGGCAGGACAGGCTGATTATTCATCGCAATGGATTGAGTATTATAAGTAAGTTGCCAGTTGACTTTTCTCTTCAGATTTTTTAACAAAAACCTTGTCAGATCAATGGGCATGCACAGAGAAGCGGAAATGATTGAACAACAATTGAAGGCAAAACAGGTGATGACAGGAGCCGCTAATCCAGCAATGCCTGCTGCGGCGCCTCAAATGACACCGCAGCCTCAAGTTCAACCCCAACAACAGCAGCAAGTTCAGCAACAGCAAGTGCAACAACAACAACAACAGCAACATGCACAGCAGCAGCAACAACAACAACAACAGCAACAACAAGCCGCGCAAGCCCAAGCACCGGACTACAGTGCTCAATGGGCTGAGTATTACCGAAGTATAGGTAAAATGGAAGAAGCCGAAGCCATTGAGAAACAAATGAAGGTGAATTTCTTTTAACAATACAGTTTTGTGTCAATTTTTATTGAAATGTTTTTTAAGGGTGGCGCATCAAATGGACAAGCCACTGCCAACCCAAGTGTAAGCGCTCCCACACAACCTGCTGCAGCGGCTGCAGCACCACAGCAACCAGCGGCCGGAGGTTACCCACAAGGTATGACTCCTAGCCAATATGCACAGTATTCTCAATATTATGCCGCAGCTGCTGCAGCCGGTCAACCCGGCGGTTACCCCCAGCAAGCATATCCAGGTTATGGTTATCCCAGTGGTCCACAACCGGGTATGCCTGGTGGTCCCCAAGCTGGCGCAGGCGGTCCACCCAATCCCCAGCAACATAAACCGAACAGCAAGCCTAGCGATAAGAAATAAGATGTGCGGTAAGTTCCAATATAAATCCGCAAACTCAATTCTACTTTTCTGATTTATTTTATATTTCTTTTGATTTTGTTTCCTATTTTCTTTGTACAAAACCAAAAAATATAGTATATACATACATACCTCCACCGTTCATTTTTAAATTTATTACTATCCTTCCCTTAATCTCAAATAATATATCACAATTCAATCACTAGTTTTAAGTTTATGTTTTACTTGAAATTTCCAACAACCACAATATGCAATAATTTCTTACAGAGGTGTCACGTTTGATGATTTTATGTGTATGGAGAGAAAGAGATATACTTATATAGTAATAATAATGATAAATTAAATTAAGTAAACGCAAAATGTTTACTTAGCTTCCTTCCTTCGTTCGACGCATTGTTCTAGAGAAATTAATTCAAAAGAAAAAAAAACAAGATTGGTCTAAGGATATGTAGTTATATAAGGAGTCTTTAAAAAACAAAACAATTAAAAAAAAATACAACAAACCTTTATCATATAAAACAAGCAAGAAAATATTACTAATATTATACTTATATAAATCATTTAATTTAATTTTAAGTATTTCCATCTTTGAACAAACAAAAAAAAAAACATTAAAGAAAGTGCAACTGCAATTACTTGTTTCAAAGAAATATGCAACAAAAAAATAAATCAAATAAAATAGAAAATACATATATTGAAATTATTACCAATAATATAAAGCATAAAACTTTCAAAACATAAAAATTATAATAAATATTTAACATGATTATGTAGTCGTTGGTTTTTATTAAAATAAATTTAATAAATTAATACATATATTATAACTGTCACTGTCATATTAAAGAGACACAGCCATGCTTCAGCCGTGCGTGATCCCTACTCTCTCGCTCGCTCTCTCTCTCTCTCTTTCTCAACAAACTGCACACACTTCCAGTCGCGCAAGAAGGAAGACATCCAGCAAATCCAACTTTTACGACCGACCAGATACACAACACAAACAATTATGTAAGTGAAGTGAATTTAAAAAAAATGTTTTGATTTTACATTAAAATAATGCATTTTCTATATAAATTGTTAAACAATTCTTATAAACAATGAATACGTATTTCAAATAAATTTTGTTTCTTAAAATAAAGTATCATAATAACCTGTATGAATATATAGGAAGAATTATTTGTGAAATTCTGGGGAAGAAATAACTTGTGGTCTTTTTTTGGGGGGGTTTTGGTAAAAAAAAAGTTTGAAAATAGTAATCCACATGAAGTCGGAGGGATTAACATTATGGTATATACATTTTGGGTATTTTTTAAATTTGTACCTAATGAATACATGGTATATACAGATATGTATTTTGTTTGTTATCTGAATTATGTAGTAGAAAATATTCTTACGATGGGGATGTAAGAAATTTAGTCCTTTTATGGACCTTATGGTTCTTGGAGTTTGAACAGTTTGGCGAATAACTTGGTAAAATTGTAGTTCCATATTAAAGCATATTCGAAACACAAACGATAGGCACAACATAAACATAATTTGCTCAATATAAAAGTGACTTCTGTGGTACTAAGGCAAAACCTGAAATGTCAATTTAAAATATACAATGATTTTCAATGTTTGCCATTTTCCTGGAAATTAAATTAATCATCAACACATTTATGTACATTATGTATTTTTAATTTATACATTTTACAAAAAAAAATAAATTATTAAAATATATTTGAAAACAAAATATTTTATCTTTACGGTTTAGGTTTTGCCTTGGTGTTAGTTTATGTTTTTTAATCCTAATCGAACTGGAAAAATAGTCGTGTGTCCTAAAAGATCACTAAAGATGAAGTCAACCTACGGTCGGAGAAATCTAGGACAAATGGGAAATTATTATTTTCCGTTTTGAAATTGATAAGTTCACCTAAAAATTGAGAACAGCAAAAACAAAATTAAAGTTTGATCGAAAAGGTCTTTGTTTCCCCCCGACACTCAAAACAATATTCTTATTCAATTACAAAATTAGAACATCAAAACTAAAAGTTACCGTTTTTTTTTATTTCAATAATCTAATGTTCTAGTTTTGATGTATGATGATGTTATCAAAAGGCACGTTTTATATTCCAGGTTGAGTTTTTTTTTTTGAATAAGTTTTAAATGAATAACAATTTCATAGTTTATATATTAATAATTATTGTTTATATGGTCTTTAACATTATGTGTGGAATATGATGTCTGTCAACTGAGTGACTGTCCGTGGAGCAAAGGCATATTTTGCATATCAATTTCGCAGACTTCTGTTGTAATTTCAGTTATTTTGTTTCTAATTTTGTCCTTAATCATCGAAGTTGCTTGTTTTTTTTTTTCCTTTTCGTTCAAGTACCCCATAAGAAGAAATTGGAAGGCATGATATCAGGCGATCGTGGGGGCCATTCGATATCCTGTCAATCGAATTTTAAATGGGTATAAATACTTTATCTTTTTTGAGAATATTAAGCTTACTTGTCGCTCATTCTAACTTTATCTGACATTGTGTGCAAATTTTCAAAATCAAATAATATACGCTGAATAGATTAACTTGCCCGGCATCTGATTAACTACAAAAATAGTAACGTTATGTTTGCCGCAGACTAACAATTGAACAATTATTTAAATAAAATGTTTTAATTATTTCAACATGTTGGATGTTTGATGATCTATAATAAATTGTTATCGACGACTCGCTACGACTGTCAAATACAATCTGACAAATTTTATTCCCAAAAAATTGGCAAGCGAATCAAATCAACCTGGATCATAAAAGCTAATATTCAAATCTTGGGAAATAAAATTCAAAAATCACCTAATTGAGCCTAGTCGGCTTTTTTTATTGTTTCTTATTTCTACATATTTGACAAAAATATAAAGTTGTCTCTTCCAAATTTTGGCACCTTACTACCCACATCTTTTTCTTTTTGGACTTACAGCAGGTATTAAATATAGTAAATGGAAGGATTTCAAATAAGATAATTGTTTTGCTAAAGGTTTGAATAACAACCTGAACAAAAATTATCAGAGATTTAAAGTAAATACTTAAACAAATAAATAATCTCTTGCTTTTATGTATTTTCATCGTAAGATGTATCCCGGTAGATCATCAAAAATTTGGACGTGTGGACGTAACGAACAGCATAATTAAAGCAACTTATAATTTTATAAATTTTGTTTAGCTGTAAACGATCTCAATATTGCGATATAAGGGGCACAATAAATGAGAATATTTGTTTGCGTCGGTGTTCACCAGAGATAAAGTAGGCTGAAGGTCATAATTTAGCTTGTTTATAGATAAAGGTATATAATATACCCAAAGCCCGGACAATAAGCAACTGCTTTAATTTTTAATATCTTAGACATACATATTATACTCGATTGTGTATTGAAGTCTTTTCTTTGTAGTTATTTAGACAGTTCACGTTTTGAGATCTCAAAGATTTTGCTCCGTGTGTTTGAAAGATCAGGTGGAGATTTCTCCGTAGAAATCAAAAGAATTCTCTTTCTAATACATTGATTAACTGCGATTTGCAAGTTAAAAGAAATTCAGTCCTACGTTTTAGAAAATCAGAAAAAGTGAGTAATTTTCTTTTGAAATTCTATCAGATTCAGATTTCTTAAATTGCATGTGTAATTAGAATGACTTGAAATTTTATAGGATTCGAAAATAGGCCTAACTTAAATAATAAACGTATTATTTTGTAAGATAGCTTATGTAGAACCTTTAATATATATTCACTTTAAACAATGGGGCCTATCGGGAATCTCCCTGGAAATTTTATTTCCCTCGGAATTTTTTGTTCCCGCGGAATTTTTTTCGTCAATCGTGAATCTCCCTCGAATTTTTTCCCCTTCAATAAAAAGAAGTACCGTACATCTGTTGTCGAAAAACACCTTTGAGTTAGGTATATGTAGTTTTAAGGCTTCCAATAACATTAAAATCCATCAGAAATGGAAGAAAATCACGTTAACCATAAATTACGCGGGAATATTTCGAACTTATTCACGATCGCGATTTTTCGAAAATGGGAACTCTTCCCAGGGGAATTTTATTCACGATAGCCCCCAATAAAATTTAAAAATAGTTTACACAATTTATAAAATGTTATTCTACAAAACATGTAAAACATAAACTCCGACTTAGATCGGAATATGAGGCCGGAAATGGAAAAATGAGTTTTTTTTCCATTAACATTATTTCTACCAAGTATAATCAAAGTTCTTGTGACAAAAATACAACTTAACCCCTAAAATTACGTCGTTGGCATAAGGTTTTGGTATCGTCATATTCCTACCACAACGAAGAGATAATATTTTGTTACAATAAAAATGAGACTAACCCAAAGCTGCAATACAGTTTATATCTGTTTCGTATAGTAGAGGATAAAATCAATTTATCTTTAAGATGGTCTTTGATCTTTAAGAAGTTTTGAATTGTCCAATAAATTTTATACAATGATTCGATGTTTAAGTAGACAGTGCTTCGTTTTGAAAAATTGTATTTAAAGACTACGAAAGTGCAATATTTTTTTCAATTCTTTAAATAGATTTATTTTTCAACTTGCATTCGTTTTTATTTTTAAATTTTATGTGAAAACATTAAAAAAAATCCAATGTTTTCAAACACTTTGAAGATTTGTAAGGTAAGATACGATTTCAAACAACTACCAATTAAATGTCTGTTATTGGAAGAAAATAAATAATTTAAATCTCGCTTTTTGCAAAAAAAAAAAAACAACCGTACTTATAAAACTTGTAGACCGCTGAAAAATTTACATGATTTTTTTTATGTACATACATAAATTTATATTTTTTAAGGATCATTTTTCCACTTAAAAACTCAGTTTTTCCACTCAAAACAAGCGTTTTTGTTTGGCTATTATATTTATTGAATTGAAAACGATTTGAAAACGTAGGTGGTTTGGTAAGGTTTCTTTGACAAAAAAAATGTATTTTTTTATTCTTATAATACAAAAATTTTAAAAACAATTGCTGACATTTTCTTAATATAAAACAAACCTCATTGCACTCATACAAAATTACACAATCTCATTCGATAATTCGAGTAGTGTGTCTGTGAATATAACTTTGTTCGTATTATATTTATATATTTTTTCTAAATATTATAATGCTTTGCTATGACATCAAAGAATATTTAACAATATTTTCCAGAAAGAATAAAGTATGAGCAGAGAGATGAGTGTTAAATGAGGATGAGGGCATAAAGTTTGTTAGAGTTGTTCTGGGTATGTATTTCATTTAAAGTATATTGGCTGATGATTTTTTATAATATAATTGACTATATTGCAAGATTCAAGATTTTTGTTGAAACTCTTGTCAAATGATATATATTTTTCTGAAAAATTATATTTACATATATTATAAAATATATTTTGCCTTAATATATTATGTATGTCTAAAACCATGCCACATATTCAATGCGTTCATTATATATGTTTCTTCATATTTAGAGCCCTGGGCGGTTTGATGCTCGTTGAGTATACATAGTTTCTGAAGTGTGTGTGTTCAAAAAGTATTGATGCGCCTCTGGACGAAAACGAATAAAAAAGTAATTTATTTTTCTTTTTAAAAAATAATACCAAATGATATTCTTTTTTTTCCAAATAAATACTTATCTAAACCAATTAAATAACAATATATAATTTTTTTTAAATAGTTTTTTGTAATCTATTTTATTTTTTTTAAACTATATTATTTCATTTCATAAAAACATAAAAATCATTTTTTTTACATCGGTTTTGATTTGTTTTTATATATTTATCACATATAATATTACAAACAATATTGTTTTGAATTGTACTTAAATAATAAAAACGGGGGTTATTTCTTCCAAATGATTGCAATGTCGAAGTATATAGTAAAATATTTTTTATTTTCATTTCATTATGTGTGTATAATATTTGTGTTTTTATATATATTTTCTAAATAAAAAAAAAACAAATTTAAATGAGAAACGTTTTCGCCAAGAGGGCAATTATGTATGTATTTTGAAATTTATTTTCTTGTCTTATAGAGGTCAATTATATATTTTCAAATTTATTTTCGGTCGTTTATATTTATTTATATTTAAATATATTGATAGTTCTATGCCATTCTATTCTTTTATAAAACTATTTCATGAGAAGAGGTTGCTATTATCTGATACACATATTTGATTTTTAAATTTTACAAAAATCTTTTTATTTTATAAAACCATTTTTGGTTGTTTACACTGTGTTACAAAACAAATACAAATTGCATTACATTTTGAATCAACCGGCAGAGTACATTACGAAACTGTGAATACAAATTTGTTTAAACCCTCAAAGCACTCAATGATTTTTAACTAGTGAACATTTTGATCGATTTAAACCTAAGGGCCGTTTTACGCTAGAATTTAAGTATTTTTTTTTTCTTATTTAAAAAGAGCTTTTGATATGGTATAAAACGAATTATCGTTCATTAAAATTGATGAACATTGTTGAAGTTATAAATTTGTTTCAGGATCATATTATAAATTTATAAAGTAAAAATGAACTTAGACATTTTAATAGTTTTTTTGCATTATATTTTTTTTTTTTTTGAATTTACTGTAAAGTCACAGAAATTAACTGTTTAGTTACGAGTAATGTGGTTCATGAAGTTTTTTTTTTTTCATTTGGGAATTCTCTTGGATATACAATGACGCAAAATTTTAAAAAGCTTATTGTTAAAGTAGTATTATGATGCAATTTGCTAACTTTAAAGTAGCTTAATTTTAAACATTTTGTAATCAATTGCTTCTGAACACCTAAAACAATGTCATTTCGTAGAAATAAAATAAAATAAACAGACGTTTTTAAATGTCAGAGATTAATATGAAGTTAGCACGATACTTAAAAAAAAATTAAATGGGTATTTGATGGTTCTAACTTTAAAAAAAATGTTAGACAAAGTATGATGCTAAGCTCAATTAAAATTTGCGAAATCGTCGTTTTAGCCAAGTATAATACCAAAACAGTTTAAACAAAGTATTAATTCGACTAAAGTTCTGCGCCAATGTTTACCTAGATTTGAAGGTATTGGCCTATTTTTCTAACAGGTTTTTAAAATTATATTTTTTAGAAAGGGGTTAAATAATTAATAGTATATTAATTTTATTAAATGAAATCCAAAATTAAGTAAATGTATATTGAATTTTTTTTCGCTTTTCAATTTTTTTTTTGTGAGTAAATCATGATTAGAGTATAACATTTCTTTATAAAATAGAACTCATTTTTGTTCATTTTGATGTTTTACTTACATTTGAGGTTTCACTACATAATACATTTTTCGTTTTAAAGAAATTAAAACATTTTCTGATCTTTAAGACTTAATTCGTTTCATTGAAGATAGAAAATTATTTCTGTTTTAGTGGAGTCATTGAATGAAGTTGAGGTCACTTGAGCTTTTAATTGAACTTAATTCGTTTCTTTAGTTAAGTCATGTATGCAAAATACTGGGTGGGCCATATAAGAGCAAAGTAAACCACGTAATAATCATTTCCTTAAATTAATTATTCTTATATAAAAGAATGTATGGAAATTAAGGCTCACTATGAAAGAAATATGACGTCAGACAAATTCAACCATTTTTATCGCGTTTTCCATTACACCATGTAATGTTTCTGGTTGCAGGCACTGTATTTCGTTTCTGTTTCAGCTATCTAATAGTCTCTGATTAATGAACATAAATATTGTCTTTTAAATATTCCCATACAAAAATCTCGTGGATGGGGGTGGCCGAGAAAATCTCTATTAGGTCCATAGTTGGGCTAGAAGTGGGTGTAGTCGCTTCATCTTGTTGGAACCACAAATAAGCACGCTGTTCGGTTATTGGCCGATACGGTTCCATGATTCGTTCATCGTTGTTGTGCCTAAAAAAACCAAATTGTCGTTAGCGTAGGGAATGATGTGATCTTCTAATATATTCTTATACATTTATTTTTATTATATATTGAAGCATTCATTTGACAATGTGTCGAGATTTGAATTCAATAGGCTTTTATCATACCGCTGCTGTTCTAAATCTAAATTCTAAGCAAAATTTAATGGCTCAGAAGTTTTAGACAAAAGATCATTGGTGAATATGAGAAAGAGAATCGAAGACAAAATGGAGCCCTGTGGCACTAAAACCGTGCAGCACAACTTGTATTGGGTGGTTCGAATGGTAGTTTCTAATCCAACCAAGAAGAGATTTAATATCGATAAGAGAGCTTGATGCCAAACTCTATCAAATGGCTTTTGAAATATCATGTGAAATAATCATACTTTCTCCAAAACGATGTAAAGATTTGTGCAACATGATGATCGATTTTTGTGTTAATGTTCAAAGCGCGTAAAGAGAAATCTCCACACTATAACATTTCCCCCTCCGTGTTTTATTATTTTAAGTGCGTATTTTTTTAAGAACTGTATTCATCACTCCATAGCCAGTTTTCCAAAATATATATACATATATATATATATATATATATATATATATATATATATATATATATATATATATATATATATATATATTTTTGGAGGTACTCCCTAGCAAATTAAATTCTTTTTCGAAACAAATGGTTTTTTTTTTTGGTGATATTATTCGCATTGTGACTAAAGATAAAGATCTTGGGCCATGTAACTTGATACAATCGATTTAAACTAATAAAGTCTCAAGCTTCCTGGAACAACTTAATATTTCGGTTTTTTTCAATGGTTTTTCCTTGAGCTTTCAGCTTGTTTAACTCATGTAAGAACTCAATCGCTCAATTTTGTGTTCTTGTATATATCTGTTTATTATTTGATTAAAATTCTAACCGGTCAAGGTCTTGTAATTGTCACAAACAAATATCATTACAAAATTTCTTCAGTCACTGTAGCATGGTGTATTATTTCTTATAACCTTAGCAATAACATATACTCGTATATGTAGGTTCAATGCATACTTTTTTGTATTAGGCTGTAGGTCTTGTTACCACAATAATGAAATAATAAAATTCTGTTTATAAAAAGTGCATTTTTCAGTAAATGTCTTAAAATATAATATAACCTATTTGTCTCGATATGGTCCTTGGTTACAGAATATTTCAGAAAAACAAATTGTATTGGGATATGAAGCATTATCTTTTAGTACATATCTGTAAAAACATTTAAACGGAGCTGTATGAGAGTTTGTTCATCAGATTCAAAATCTGCATACAAATAAATAAAACTGTTTGTTTAGCATAATTTGCGAAACATTTTAGAAACTTGTCGGCATATTAAAAAAAAATTGAGCAGTTAGATCACTCGATTGATCCACATTGGGAACGTTTATATTTATATCGTTATGTGGGCTCTAGAAAAAAGTCACGAAATCGGGAGACATTTTGGATCCAAATTATGAACTGCCTCTGCTGGATATCGACTATCAAGTTACGAGCTATTCCCTCAGACTACGGTTGCCACTTATATAATAATTCAAGGTAAGAAATAAACATGTATTTAATATTTAATAAATCTGGGACCATACGGAACACTAAAACGATATCGTCTTAAGAATAGCTGTCCCAATAATATCATCAAAACAATGTCAGTCGTTCCCAACTTAGCACGTTTGGCTTCGCCTCGAAAACAGAAAATTTCAAACTTCTGGGACTTTAAGTGGGTTCCAAATAAAAATTCTCGTTACAATCTTTTTAAGCTTTGTTTCAAGGTATTGTTCTACTTACTAGAATTAATCGAAATACGGACCCAACAAACAAACTTAAATTTGTAACGGACCGCATCCAATTTGTTGTTTCATAACATGAGCAGTTCCTGTTTGTTAAGTATGAAAGTACATCGTGTACGGGGCTTGTTAGTTACACTCTCGCAAGGTATAAAATGGAAGCAGCATTTCTTAAAACTGCATTCAAATCAATCTTCAAATTTGTATACGAAATTTCAGTTTACACCAACAATTAGTAAAAATGTAAGTACGAATACAAATAGTACCACTTGCACAGCACCAAATTCAGCAGGGATTAAAGGAAAACTGAACTTGGACATTATGAAATTGACTATTAATGTTCTATACATATATCTACTTATGTATGAACTTTTTTTTCCAAAAAAGTTTATTACAATATAAACTAAAAAAAACAGTCTTTTAGGATTGGAGCCCCCATGGTAAGCAAAACAAACAAAAAATACAAATTTCAATATAATGGTTTGTTACAATAAAAAGATAAAATTATATTTTACTGTATATGGACAGACATAGCAATCTATTTGGAAACAAATAATTTCTTAATAAATTAAATTATTCCTTAAATATTCTTTAATTAATAAATAATACCATAGATGTATACTTTTATATATAAAAAAAACATACCAAATCTAAATATTTAATTACATATTGTAAGTTCAATGTTTGGTTAACAAAATATATACATATATCTGTCTTCCAATTCCAATTTTATAATCTAATATTGGATTTTGATATGCAAATTACTTACATAAAATGTTTACTCAATAATATGTATTTATGTTTTTTTTTAAATACTAAATTTTTTTAATTATATTGATAATAATAATCTTAAAAAAGAAATTTCTAAAAAAAGATTTTACGTTTTCCAGAAACGCATTTAAGCCCTCCTTCCAGAGTTAGTTAAAAATTAAAGAACACACACAACACTGTTCAAAAGTTTAAATTAAAAAAACAAAAGTAATTGTGCAAAATCCAGCCTCAGGTAAATTTTCTTTTATATTTTTGAATATAAATAAATGTGTTTGTCCATTAAACAAAAATTAAACATTATATATATTCCCATATATATTTAAATATATAAAATTTTATCTTTCCAATATATTGAAAATAGGTTTTGGTTTAAATAAAAAAAATAGATTTTGTAATTTCTATAATTTCATAACAGAATAAATATTTTTTATTTTAACAACTAAACAACTATTGGAATTCTTTTTTATCGAATACGTTTTTGGGATGATTTTTTTTTCGATTTAGATTTAGAAACTGGTAATGAACGATTTTGAATAAGTAAGTATTTCTGTATTTCAGGAATGTAGTCATACTTTACAAAACTCAAACGTGAAAGTAGCAAGTACCTAAAATCATTCGAAACAAAGCTAAATGTATCCGATTGTATGGAGTTAAATACAAGATAGCTTATCGTTTTTTGCAAAAAACAGTATAAGGCTGCAAAGTTGACATAATTGTGTATTGATACATAATGTTAAGCTTCGAAATTCTGAAAGACTGAAGAGAAATAGAATATAAACGATAAAAGCTGCCGTTCTTATAATTTGTAAATTACTCGTACGTTATGAATTTGTTGATCATATGGAATTTAGAAAAAACAAAAAAAATAATTCGCATTAAATAAAATAATATAAATAGAATACACAACTGGACCGCTCGTACGCATTCTTATAGGGGATGTCCCTTAATTCGTGCTTAATATTTTAGGGCGCGGTTCTTGGGTATAATTTTTATGTCATTATCGGGGATTTAAGAAAAGAAAAAAGGCTTTATTTGGTGTACCCTGCTCCACGTTAACGGTAATTAATGATAATAAAAATTCGAGAAAGGTCCATACCGTAAGGGAGACCCTGTATACAATAGGGTTACAAAATATAAAGCACGACTGGAGGATTTTTAAAAACCTAAAAAATATTTTTTTCGAATATTTTTATAATATTATTTTTAAGTCAAATTATCTTCTGTACAAAAACTTTAGTCAAAATCATTAAGAGTCGTTATTGCGAAAATCGAAATTTGAAAACAAATGTTCTATGACAGGTACTGTTGAATAACATTTTTTCCTAAGACTGACCAAAATGTAGACCATGCCCATAATAACACTTATTTTTTTTTTATGAAAATCGTTAGAGCCGTTTTCGAGATAAATTAGATTTTGCATAAGAGCTGTGTAACATTTGTTTTGGAACTAAAAAAAAATTCTCTAGGTAATCACCGAAGATCCTTAAGTTTGTAGAAAATCGCTTCAGAATCTTATGCTGTAGGTTGAGGTACAAACAGACTTTTCGTGCTCTCTATAATCGTAATGTCAACTTTGATCAAAATCTCAAGTTCGATTTTTTCCAAATTCAAAACTTGTCCTATTCGAAGGAGAAATGAGCATGTAATTTAAGAAAAATATTGCATACGCAAAATCAAAGTAGCTTATGTATAATAATAATGCCGTTAATAATAAATAAAAAAGAAAATATATGGTGAGTACCAATTGTAAAAGACCAATCAAAAATGAGAGCATTTATCATTTTAGTACTGTTTACTACACGCATGTTTTGACAAACATTTATCAAAATGAGATCCAAAATCGCATTATGTGAGTTCATGAAAATGAAAAATGGCTGTGAAAACTGAAATGATAACTTTTTTATCACTTCACAGATGCAGAATTGACCCCCAGTAGCTCCTTCCCTAAAATACACCAATATTTTGAAAAGAGTTGGAGAGAACGCTTAGTTCGTGGATGTGGACTTAAGTTCAAAAATTATGAAAATTTGATAGCTAAGGCCACGTACTGAAAAGGCGCGTACGAAGTGAATTTTGAATGTGCGCTCCTATTTTTTAATCGGATTTTATTAATTTTTTATATTAATGTTCATAAATAATACTAAATTTCTATACAAGTAGAAACAAAAAGTAATCATCCCTGTTTCGAATTCCATCATAGGAAACTTTTCACGAATTAGATACTAAAAAAAGTTATCACTAAATGCGTTCGTTATTTGTATGAAATAATATGGATTCTGTGATAAGTTTTTTTTTCGGGATTTGGAACAAGTTTCCGATAACGATGCAATTCGTGACTGGCATGAATATTTAATTAGTTTTCAGCCTTATCATCGTACCCGATCGGAACGTAATTTTCTCCTACGAAATGTACGAAGTTTGTATCATTGTAGCCGTTCCGATAGGGCAATCGGATAAAATTTACGAAAATAAAGTTTGTGTTCGTTGAAAATGTCAAATTCTTGCGTTGCATGCCGATGAAATGTCAAAATGGACGCAACGCATCGTACGAGTAAATTCATGCGATGCATGAAGATATTTGATTTCCGATCTCTTCGACAGCAAATTACCGGCCCTAGCGAGGTATCCGTTCGGAGAGGAAAATTCTCCGATTTTGTACGATTCGGAGGATTTTTGCTTCGAGCTATTCTTCCGAACAGCTGTTCGGAATTTTTCTTCGACATTTATTTTAACGCACCCGGTGAACTGCGTTGAAATGCGATCAAGTGCTTTATTTTTGAATTTTCTGACAGCTAAATGCAATTGTTTTTCCGATTTCGTCCGACACAAATTCTTCGCGGAACAAATTACGCCAACGCGTTTGTGTATTATTATTCTTTCCGCTAGGATACCTGGAAAGCAATTTGAACCTCCGACAAAGTATGCGTTGCGGACAATTTTCCGCTCTGAACCTACCTCGCTAGGGCCGTATAAGTGAAAAAAAACGAAATGGACGCTCAGTTGGAAATTATTTCATATATTTCTTAAGAATCTTCTTTTTTCTTTATTTAATGTTCTTTGTTCATATCTTTCTGCTTCCAAAAACACTGCTGCACTTTCCATGGTTCTTATTTGACACGAATCAACACCTAATTAATTTATTAGCATTTACGTCAAATGCACGCGTTGGTAAACGTCGGTTTATCCGCTACGTAACAGACACCATGAAGGAAATAAACGTTCAGCCTTATTTTGACATTCGATTTCATTAGAAAGTATGTCGAATTCGAATAGTTTGTATTTTGAGATTCGAAAGTTCACCTTATCAATGGAAAGTTCATTTATCTTTCGAAAACTAGCAAATTTTCACTTTCGAATCGTTCGAAAGAAATCTCATTTCATTCTCGTTCAATTTTTTCTGGCGAATAGATTCATAAAACATGTAAGTTTAGTATAATGTTAGTAGTATTGGATGCATAAAATGGATGTGATGCATCCATTATCCTTCTCCTATACAACTGCTCCTCACCGTTTTCTCTTTTCATACATAAAACAAATGCCATTTTGATTTTTTAACGTCTGTCTTCTATTTATGTATCAATTATTTTCATAAAACAATTTACAAATGGTAGTTCAAAATTCAAGTGCGACCAGATTTGTGTAAATTAAGTGGCTTTGAAGTTGCCTTCTTTTTTTGTTTATCAATTTGGAAAACAAAATTAGTTTACATGAAAATTAAAACATAAATCAATTATTTTATTATTCAGGGAAGTTTACCCTTATTTAACATCTTTTTGATATCAATAAACTTACCATACTGTTTTCTAAATGCTCCAAAATTTGAAAATGTCAGTTTTTATTGATGTATTCAAATTCAAACTATACCGGGCTGTTAGCATCACTTATCTTTACTTTATTTTTCTTAAATAATAAAGTTTTATTTTTAGACCATATTTTTTTTTTAAATAAAAATTATCAAAAAAAAAACAGCTTGGACATACTAAATCAAATAGAAATGTCAGTAAATTTCAAACAGCTGATTTCGAAAATGAATTTAATTGAGGTTCATTTTATGCAATCATTCGACAATGAACATTTTTCGTTCGAATGTCAAAATATGGATAGTTCATTCGAATGAAAGTATCTATTCTATCGAGTTAGCTATTCGTTCGAATCTCAAAATAAGGCTGGTTACGATCGTAAGATCTCTCCGAACGGATACGATGATAAGGCTGGGCCCGTATTACAGATTACGAAACGAAAGGCAAAAATACGATACCCTAGAAAACGATAGTCAACACATGGACCGATTATGGTTTACGATAATGGATGCATCAAAATATTGCCTGATAAAATAAAAAAAATCTATTTTCTTAAGCGCATCCAACTTCATTCTTTCAATACTTCTGTCAAAAATAGTACATGTGTCAAAACAATGAAATACGAGTGCCAAAAGCAGTCGTAAGAGAAAACGATTATCGTTTTAAAAAAACGAGTATCGTAAAACGTAATTGCAACTTAACGATAACGAGGAATTTTAAACGATAATCGTAATTCGTAATACGGGCCCTGGTTATTTTTTATTGATAGTAAAAAAAAAAAACAATTTAACTGTTTTTAAATTATTGAATTGATCGGATTCTTTTTCGAACATTCAAACGCACTTGTTCACACTGTTTGCGCAAATTTAGCAAATGCAATAAGTTTTCAAAAAGGTTATGTCGGTCCCATTAAAAAAGGTAAGTTTGCAAACGTAAAATATTTATGCACCGATTCGGCATTATAGCTTTTTTTATGATGGTGACGCGTACATAGCTGTTGCCGATGCGATGGTGATCGTTTATTTGTATGACGTTACAAAACATTAGGTGCGTTTTATTATGTTCAGACCTATATGGATCTGGATTAATTTTAAACATGTTTTACAAAAACCAAATGGGATCCTGCTCTCTACACGAAGAGCCATCAATGAGATGAGTGTCGAACGTGTACCGTCATCACTGGTCCACTATCCTTAGATGTGCGCACGAAAAACCGACATCAACGCCATCCCAGGGCCCGTATTACGAATTACAATTATCGTTTAAAATCCCTCGTTATCGTTAAGTTGCAATTACGTTTTACGATACTCGTTTTTTTAAAACGATAATCGTTTCCTCTTACGACTGCTTTTGGCACTCGTATTTCATTGTTTTGACACATGTACTATTTTTGACAGAAATATTGAAAGAATGAAGTTGGATGCGCTTAAAAAAATAGATTTTTTATTTTATCAGGAAATATTTTGATGCATCCATTATCGTAAACCATAATCGGTCCATGTGTTGACTATCGTTTTCTAGGGTATCGTTTTTTTGCCTTTCGTTTCGTAATCTGTAATACGGGCCCAGATGATTTCTTTCTACTCTACAAAGCTTTGTATTAAATATCGAAGTGCTTAAAAGCATCTATGCAATCGAATCGAAACTAAGATTAAAAATCGCTTTTATGTAAATGCAGTATTTGTTAAATTTTTGCGCATCAGCTTATGAAAATTTCCAACAATCACCCATGTTCTGCATTTCACTTATTGTGAATTGGAGCAACAAAAGTGAATTTTGATGTTCTGCATTCCGCATAAAATGAATTTTGTGATTTGTTCATTCCGAATGTGAAATGTTGGTGTTCTGAATTCCACCCGAAATGAAGTTTGTGAATTGAGTTTTCGGAGATGAAAATTCGTGTTCTACATTTCGAATACATAGCTTTTTACGGTGAATTCAATTCACTTAGTTTTATTTGGTGAAATTGATAAACGTGTAAATAAAGATTTGAAATTTTGATTGAATGATTTTGATTTGATTGATTGATAAATTGTTGTTTACAAGAAAATACAAAAGAGCTCCCGACAAGAAAAAGTTGTGTTGCAATTTATGAAATAAGAAAGGAAGAAATTTTGTGTTAAGGTAATTGAAGTCGATTTTATTAAGGGATTTATTTCAAAAATATAAACAAATGTCTCTTCGCTTCTTTTGAAACTACAAACAATTCAAATATGACCATGTTAATTCATTCCCCATTTTTTACTTATGCTGCTTCTGGAAGATCTAAAATTATGGCTTTACTACGTAAAACTTTTCCACAAACTCTCTACCATTGATTTTCGTCCCTTCTACCACTTATTAATAATAATAGTGAATCTATTTTCGATATGCACAAGAAACAATGTTTTAATAAATGATATGCAAATTGACTTTCAGCTGATTTTGACATTTCACAAATAAATTCGGAGTGAATTGAATTCACTCGGAATGTAGAACATGCCTTTTCATTTTAAGTGAAATTGAAATTCGTTTTCAATTCACTTTCACTCGGAATACAGAACATGGGTGATTGAGTTTGTTAACGTTTAAGGTAAACGATCGCGATTTATTTCTGCTTAAAAAAAACGACTATATACGAGTAGTTAATTGCGAAGTAAAGATAACAAGGGTTTTTGAACACTGTTATTCCTAATGATGACGTTTTGTTTAATATCATGCCATTTTCATGCATACATATCTTGTATGTCTACAACAAACAACAACTAAATATTAAATATTATTAAATTAGCAATCATAGTGAACATAAAATGAATTTAAATTGTTGAAATGTTGAGAGCTTAGGTGGCGCTTCATTCAATTGTAGACAAATGTGAAGACAAGATTTCATAAAATCGCCATAAAAGTAAGCATAAGCTCATTAATTGCTGCGCTGATTATAAGTTTCACAAAACCATGCCTAATAAAATCGAGTAAATCGATCAGATGGAAGACCGATACTTATGTACAAACGTATCATCTTTTTCAT
This sequence comes from Chrysotoxum bicinctum, assembly GCA_911387755.1. Classification (NCBI taxonomy): domain Eukaryota; kingdom Metazoa; phylum Arthropoda; class Insecta; order Diptera; family Syrphidae; genus Chrysotoxum; species Chrysotoxum bicinctum. The sequence continues at coordinate 31,062,075 of OU426990.1, forward strand.
GTTGAACTGTAGGATATATCCAGCTGTATTTCGGTAAATGCAGACATAGTTAAGCATTGAAGACTTACGAAAAAAGACAATCACACTTTCACAGAATTTTTTTTATTTGTTTCATTTTATTTTCGCGCTTTTAAAATACTTAAATCTAAACATACAACATACGTCTTTTATTAACTGTAAGCCATACATTTTTAAACACTAAAAATAGTTAAATGCTTGCTTAAAATTAAAATAAACCTAAAAATTAACTATTTATATTTATTACAAATTAACTTGGTACATACAACATACCTATTGATTTGATACCTAGTTCTACATATTGAAAAAAAAAAAATCAAATTATCACACATCGAGTTCCACACCTTAATGAGCAAGAAAAAAAAAACATAATCTATGCTTTCACTGGGATTTTGTTATTACTTCGGAATCGATCGCTTCGATTCACCCAAAACCAATTTTTCTCATTGAAATAATCTTCGATTTCGTCCAAAGTTCTTCCTTTAGTTTCTGGTTGCAGCAGGAATGTAAAGATTGCTGCCATGAAACTGGCAATAGCAAACATGAGAAATATTCCACGTGTTTTCAGCGCCTCCTTTATAAGGGGGAATGCTTTGGCCAAGCAAAACAGTGCTACGTTGCAACAAGCGAACATGGTACCAGCTGTACGACCACGAATTTTGGCAGGAAACAATTCGCCAACCATGATACCTGGCATCACCATCAAAGGAGTATTGAAAGCAATGTAACTGCTAAGACAGGTAATAGCGACATAAACGTCTAATTGTGAGTTTGGTTGGCCTTGACGATAATACATAAATAAGCTAAGAACCAAACAGCTTAAACCAGATCCCACAGCTGATATGGTTGTAATAAGCCTTCGACGCACAACCAGTAAAATAAAACAGATCGCCAGCGTGCATAGGCACCGCACAATACTGGTTAGTATAGCTGCAGACTTTGGTTCAATACTATTACCGAACTCCGATATGATATCGATGGCGTAGAAAACAACCAGGAAAGTCCCCGAAAACATTTGAAGTATCGAAAAGACAATTACAATGAAAAGAGGCTTGTAAGCAGCTCGTTGACAGCAAAGACGGAAAATGTTCTCGTTGGTCTTGGTTGTGACTTTCTCCTGATCCAGGCGTTCGTGAATGGTGTTTAGCTCAGATTGGGCGGTAGATTCATTATGACGTAAGAATTTCAAAGCTTTGAAGGCTCTTTCAGAACGATTATTTCGGACTAGCCATGATGGAGTCTCTGGGATGAGAAATAGTGCTATTGCAGCTAGAACTGGTAGAATGATGGACAGCCATGCTACTAAACGCCATTCTAGATTTGATCCAAGAATGTAGACGAGTAGGATTCCGTTTGTGTATGAGAATGCAGGTGCTCCAATCAGAAGAGACCGTAGATTTGGTTCAGCTGTTTCAGCAATATAGATCTGCAAATAAAAAGAAAAGTAAAAAATTTAAAAACTGAAATAAAAACGAGAAGAAAAATCAAACGGCAGATGATTAGGACGAATATTTTTAGATAGTTTGTAGGTAAATTTGCAGTTTTTCGTATTTAACAGCGCAAAATTTTAAACAGCCTATTATTAAGGTTTTACTATGATACTACGTAACAATTTGCTAACTTTAAAGTAGTTTACTAACTCATTCTTAAAATTTTGTAACTAGTATCGTGCTAAGGCTATTTCTTTAATAAATTGCTTCTGAACACACATAAAGTAATGATAGTTCATGCAAAAATCTAACTAAACAGACCTGTTTCGATGTTTGTAAATATCAAAGAGTCATGAAGTTAGCACGACACTAAAAAAAATAAAATAGGTTTTCGATGATTTTAACTTTAATAAAAGGTTGGGGGAAGTATGATGCTATATTCGATATCAATTTGCAAAAAAGTTGTTTTAACCTAATTTCATACTAAAACAGCTTCAACATCGTACCAATTCAACTTAAATTTTGCGCAAATGTATTTATGTACAAAATATTCTTTTTAATGAAAAAAATCAAATCTGAAGAAGTTTTTGTTTTACACTAAAAGAAAATCATCAGTTAAAAATTTAACAAGTCTCTTGTTAAATTTACGTGAAACACTTTTTCATCCAAGATGTAAAGTTGTAGAAATCTTAGGAGCGTTTATGTAACATTATTTTCGTTTTTGGAAACGTCATTTATGTCAAAAATGCAATTTCAAGATGTTCTTAAACGCAAGCTTCAAAAGTCAACTGTTCAAAAACCCAAAACGAAATTTGTATGCAAAAGCATTATTTTCGATAACGCAGTTTCTTAAAGTCATGTATTCGATTACATCACCTGAAGTAAGTAAAGAAATCAAGTTGACGAAAAAGTAGCTAAAGAAGGTGTTCGTAAACGTCAAATGCGTTTGCAAAAAAATGTATTGACGTTGATCAAAAAGATTTTTTAAGGCAGGACGATGGCATATGTTATTTGACGATTGTAATATCTTCGTAAAAAAAAACGATCTTTTGATGATCAAATTGACGTTGATTTGAAGTTTTTGAAAACGGCCTATGTACGTACATACATATGAATGTATGTGTACATATATGGATAAAAGCATTTATAAGCAAAAATTGGCGATGAATTTAATAAAGAAGCAAGAATATTGTAATTAAAATTACACTTTTAAAATTAAGCACAAGCTTTTTTAAAAGCTTTCACAAACCAATTCAAACGGGAACAAAATGAGAGTACCCGTACACACTGATGCGATGAAGTCAATGCGAGATCAACACCGACGATAAAAATATTGTTAACAGAGAAAGTTTCATTTTTGTTCCCATGTTCCGTGTTGACTTGGGAGAAGATTAAAAAAACAAAAAATGCCTTTTATTTGTCAGTTTCATGAAAGTAATGGCAGCCACTTTTGTCGTTAAATGATTCGTTAAGTTCTCTGTTGACAACCTGACTAGCTTTCCACTCCGAATACAAAATTCGAACTCGATTCGAACTATTTAAGTCAAACTTGAACCATGGAAGACAAGACAAAAAATGGCTTCTGAATATTTGTGTGCAATCATCTTCAAACTTGGTTTAATAAATATCCATTTTCTAAAAATTGATGAAACACTGTCATGCCTAACAAATTTCATACATGTAATTTTATCTATCGTATTGAGTTCGTCCAGAAAATTAAAACTGTCATAAAAGAACATATTTTCAATAAGAAGAGTAAATAAGAATATTTATTATTGTTTTTTTAATTGAATTTTCACCCTCTTGTAATAAGAACCTAAACCATCTCAGAAATATTCTCTATCCTATTGCCTTTAAGTTCAAGTACAAGTAAGATCCGTTTCCCGCTAATGTCATATTTATAGTTTGTCATACAAAAACGTCATCGACTTCCGACGTCCTATACTACCGCATAGCGGATGATTGAATTATTAAGAATGTTGTTTAGTACTCAGACAAAACGTTGTGAATCTTACAGTTTAAATCACTTTCTTGGTCAACTTGGAATTACAACGCCATTGACCGTGATCTAGCTGTAGCGTTTAAGTGATCGCATTAAAACCGCGTGCACCCTCACCAAACCAACTGCTCGTTCAATTGACAATAACAATCGTACTATACGGAATACGGTTCCTGGATTCAATTAAATGAACGAGTTTTCAGTCGCTTTTCGTTTTCTAAATAAAAGTCGAGGTGCCTTGAACTGCAGAATTTCATCTTCGACTAGTTCAAGGCTGCATGTGGAAGTAGAACCATTTAAGCTTAACGCCGCCGCCACTGGCACCGTCTCGTTACTACCCTGCGGTAATAAATTTCACACCTCCCCTAATCCAATTATAAACTCGAGTACCCATGACTTTGTCGACGTTTCAAATCGTTTATCATAGGTTTGTCCACACTCGTCTGTCGGGGCCATTGTAGTAGGTATGTATGTAGAGGTACAAAACAAAAATCTCGACCTTGCCCCTACTTCATGAACTCACAAACGCGCGTTTAATGACGACGACACCTACGACGTGTTATTTTTTTTTTGCGGTAACAGCCATTCGGGAAGGGTTAGTTATGCGGAGAGTATGATGGGGAAAAGAGTGTAGGTGGTTGCATCAACTTGTTGTGACTGATCGTCTAATGCCGGTTTATCATCAAGCGTTTGTTTTTATCAGAGGCGCGCGCGTTCTATCTTGAGCGCGAATAAACGGTTTACCGCCAATTGAATCTGCCGGAAGATAATTTACGAGCAAATTGACCGTGACACACTTTTGTTCATTCTCCGGTTGTGGCGGCGACAAATTATTACGTCGTCGATGTTTTTTTTTTTTTTTGCTTGTTCTTTTGACGTGACACGTCGCATCGTGGCCCGTATAGGCTTGACGCTTGAGTAACAGTTTAGCTTAGGACAGAGAGTTAAATCTGGGGCGTGAATTTTTGGAACTTTAGGTCAGTGTAACATTGGCCTTTGATTCAATTAGACTCTCGGTTTATTGCTTGATCATCGCGCCGAGTATTTTAAGTATGTATTTATATTTGCAAAAAAGAAGATTTCCGAACGTCGTAGGTCAGTGAATCGGTGGCCTTTAGCTCAATTTATTTGCATTGTGGGAATGTTTTTGGGGAACTTAGGGTTGAAATTTATTGGAATATGCTAGGTACTTATACTCATTTAATTTGGAGGACGTTTATTGACCGCGGAATAGAGTAAAACAAATTAAATTCAAGGAAATCATTGATAATAAAGACTTATTTATCTATCACTTAATTTTTGAACAAAAGTAAAAAAACAATTTATGTATAGGTCCATTTGTTTGTATACCTACGCAAATACTTTATAAAGGGCCTTTTACCGTTGTCAATTATCAATACAATATTTGATATTTATCAACAAAATTGATGCCTCGATAGTTTATAATTTTAATTCGCATTCATAGTTAGGACCTATTGTGAATAGGTCGTCCTATTGATAAACTCGATGTTATCATTGTCAAAAATATTGTTATTTATCAATTAATCATCTATAGATTGCTGGCTGCAAGAATATGATAATGTTTCCATACAATCGTGCTTGAGATGATAATACAGCCAGCGCTGTAGACATAGTAGAAGCCTGATGATGATGACAATTTAGTGTCATTGCGGTCAGAGTTATTATAATAAAGACAACATTAAAAGAAAGTGTTTTTCACACGCCAATAACTCTGTCCGCAATTTCACTAAATTGTTATCGTCATCCAGGCGTCGACTGTATATCATCTCAAGCAGGATTGCCATAGTAACATAATTTTCTTCCAGCCAGCAATCAAGCACACTTAACTGATAAATCATCTATTGGTTCTACTTGTATCATTATTTCAACAGAATTGAGTTATAATAAAACAATATCACAATATTATTAATATCTCAACATATGAATTAACTTAGAAAATGTCATGCTTGAAAACTGAAATGTCTAATAAAATATAAATTCACAATCGTGGAACGCAATATTATAGCGTGCACTCGGGCGTATTCGTACTTATTTTTAAATTTTATTGTACTAGTTTTAAATTTTTGTGCGTGCACCTTACGACGTTTATCGTAATGTCACATGTTTTTAATATCTTGAATGTGGTCTTTTGATGAAAATGCAGAAAAATTTACAAAGTTTTAGGCATAAAAAGTGGAAGAGAATTTTAATAACGAATATATCTGAATATTTTAAATTCCAAATTGCAAGTTATTATAGAAAATAAAAAAATATAGATCAGCTTAAAATCACAACATACAAAAATTAACATCATAAAGCATCAATGAAGATAAAAAGTGCAAGATAACTGCTCAACCAACATATTCGCACAAATTTTGTTGCAGGGTCATAAATTTCTAATGTCTTGGGTTGGAGATAAATTATAACCCACCATGATGTGCGTGTTCAGTTCACAATATCGATATACATTTAAAAAAAATCAAAAAATCATAGAATCGGATTATTATGGTTTAAAAGTCGAAAACACGAATGTAGGCATTTGGTACTTTCAGAATATAAAAGACTCGGGATAGTAATGCAAGTTTCAAGTTTCAGATTGGGAAGCTGCTAAATAATAAATGTCCGATTTACTGGCTGAACATAATGAGGAAAGAGCGGCAACTGAAATAGGTGTCAAAATATTGGATACGAAAATAACGCAACGCAGCTGCAGTCAGTATAAGAGTTGCCTAGCTTTTAACTTTTAAGTGCAGCACTTTTTACGTTTCAAATTCCAACCAGTCAAATCATAATAAAGTTGGAGTGAACTTCAAGCTCTCTTCAGTTCCTCATATAATGACTAAATCCGATGACTCAAATGTTAGAAATCTGTACAGCAGCATTGTGGTTTCGAAAAAAATATCACGTGCGGCACATTTGAGACAGTTATTCCAGTTTCAGCACTCCATTGGGCGTTTTTCTCTTTTGGTGTCTGAGTTGTCGAAAAATAAATTGTGTTTCTTTTTTAGCTCAGAGTGTTCAGAGCTTCGAATTTGCGTTTCTTGTTTTGTACTGAGCATGTTCTGAGCGTGTTCAGAGAGCGCTCTATGAAGTCAGAATAAAATAACTGAGCAGACGGAGTTAAATACTTAACACAAGCATTTGGCAGGTGGAAATTAAGAAAACAAATGCTACAAGCTAATTTTTTTAGGTGTGTTTCAAAAACAACTCAGCGCGCTCAGAGCATGCTTGGTTCAGAGGATATTCAGACCATGCTCGGACTCTGTTCAGAGCTCTTTTCTGGCCTAAAAAGGAAACACACCTATTGTGTTCAGCTGAATAATATTATATTACTAAAACCATTGTATATAAAACTTATAGTACTATTAAGTAGACGAAAGATTGCGGCGACATCTTAAGTATAGGGACAGTACTTGCTAGATTTGTCTCTGCTAAATTTAATAATAAAATATTCTCTTTTTTACTACTTGTTTTGTATCTTATCCTACTCTCCACTGTAAAAATATAGCGCTAATTTCAGCTGAATTGCAATCGGGACAGCAAAATAATTGTCACTTTTTAAGTGTATTGAAGAATGTCGACGAATCGAAGTTTAATCACTACTTCTGAGTTTAAACACATAACTGAATCAAACACATTTTTTTTTGGGCGAAAAACTCAAACAAAAGAAATTTGGAAACGTTAAAGCAAGATGACATTTCTCCCTGCCATTAAGCAAGCGATTATGAAACCATCTTTTCAAGATTGCTCTGGATTCATAACTATGGGTTGTGTTGCTAAGTATCAAAGATCGAAGGTTAGAAAAACAAAATAATACACATATGTGTATATAACAATGTGTCCACGTATATTGAAAGAATTAATAAAATAAAAACACTTCTCAATACATGCACAGAATCTATATCATTTAATTGATCTTGATCGAATTATAACAAGTAATTACTCATATGAATTCCACATTTTACACGGCTATCACTTTTAACTGACTAAGTCTTGGCAGATAGTGATAGTTTTTTCTAATCAATAAATGTTTCCTTTTATTCTTGTTAATTAAGTTTTAATTAATGAGAAAATAAATGGCATTATTTTTCAAATTGATAAATATCCCTGATATTTTATATTTTACCTGAGCAGGTGCGCCAAGTACCCCAACTGCTGATCCCGTTATAAATCTTCCAATCAAAATCATGTAGTATGAATTAGATAAAGCAATCAAACACCAACCACATATGATTGGTATCACCGAAAATAAAAGTGTTTTTCGTCGTCCAAACATATCAGCACAACTTCCCGACATAAGCGCTCCAACTGGTGTTGCCAAGCTATGCACACTTGCTATAAGAAATAAAAATAAAATAGTTTCGCTATAAATAAAAATTTAAAAAAAAATTGATTGATTAACTTTGACCAAGTCTTACCAATCCATGAACCCATCGCAACATCAATTGGTAAGGTTGTTGTTGTTGAGTTATACAATTGTGGAAGTAGAACTGCTGAGTAACCAATTGGCATTCCACATGCCGCTGATAATAATAACACAGCACAAGCTGAAATGATCTGCAAAATGAATTTTTTTTAAAATTTTTGATTTCTATTTTATAACTTTTGTTTTATTTAAACACAAAAAAAAATACAAAAATTGTTTGTCATTCAATTATAAAAAACCTATCTACGCAAGAGCTCTTTGAATGGGTAGTTTTTTTTTTATTATTGTTTTCATCCCAAAACAATAAAAACAATTGAAGGTTGCGTACTCAAAGACGTATGCGTTCCTCTAAGACGTAACGTGTAACAACAAGCTGTTACATTTTAATTTTAATTAAAGAATTGAGGCCAATCAATTTGTGTCCCAGTAAACGAGTAGTTTTCGATTGAAATGAGCATCAGTCGTGGTCGTCATTAGAAATTATGATGCCCGCATTATTAAATGAAGTACTTGTAGACAAGTTGATGTACCTACATATATGTACATACATACATATATGTATATTTTTAGATCTCATCAAAAATGTTTTATTGGTCTCAATTTTCGTAAGAGCAAGAACTTTTATCCAGAAATTACATTTTCACTCCTCACTCCCTATAAAAACTGGAGAAGTTCAAAAAAGTGGTTTTCGTAGATCGTCCTTTTGTTTGTGCATTTAGGTGTTAAACGGATTGGCAGATTATATTCAACTCAATATAAGGATTCCATTTTTTATTTTTTTCTAAAACAAATCTTTGCACGAGTTGCGGTTTTTTGTGTTCGATTAAAAACTGATAGATACATGAAACACATATAAGCTAATTTACAACTTCATTTCACAATTTTGAAAACAATCGGTCTAAACTTTTTTGTTCACGTTTTTTTTATCAAAATTTGGACTTTAAATGCGAAAATCTCAAAAACCATTGACATGAGTAATTTTATTTAAATGCAGGATTATATTTAGAACAATCTTCTGGCTTTCAAACGCAGTATAGCACTTTATTGTAGGTGTTGCCGTTGTTTTTTAATATTTTTTTTTTTCAATTTAAACCATTTTTTCTAAAAGTGCCCCTACCTCCTAAACGGGGAGAGATAGACCCCCCCCCTCCCGTAGTAAAAAGTGCTTGTTTTTGACCCCTCTACAAAAACCCGTTATCAAATCTTGGCGGCCAAGTTATCGTACTCTCCCCCAAATCTTACTATGATCATGCTAATAAAATATGCATCATCAGCCAGGTTCTACATTTTGTGTTCTATAATCCACTTTTATCGATATCGATTTAATAATCGATAATCGAAGTTAAATTGATACGAATTTCCGTGCTCCAGATTTCGATTTTCAAGTGATTTACCTTATTGTGAAATTTTTAGAAAAAAAATTAAAAATTATTCTTTTTCTATTAAGGAATAGCGTTGGAACTTGATTTGGGTGTGAAATTCTTACATGCGTGTCCCATCGATGGATCCTATGAAACCAGAGATATTATATTTGTCCATAAAATGAAGCTTAGATTCTCTTGTCTCTTCATTGATCATTTTAAATTGAGTCCAACTTGGACACATTAAATATACTATAAAATTTACTTATTTTCATATTAAAAATTGTTTGTGTTAATTTTTATTAATCTATTGTTGTTTTTAAGTTGTGTTTGAGTTTAGTATCTGTCCAATTCTGGATTATTCCACGTAAAGTTGCATTCGTTACATTGCAAAACTAACTATAGTTCTAAGAGTTGTTAAACCTGTTTAAAATTATGAAAAGTAAGACAAAGCCTCTCAACTAAACGAGTAAAGTTTAAAGATTCGCCAATATAATCGCCTAAAGAGAGACCTTTCTAAACAAAGATGAATGTGTTACTAGAAAAAAAAATTGCACTACTGATATTAGGACGAAAATTTATTTTTGTGAAATCGAGGTACATTATGCAGATATACATATGTATGTATCTACATTACTCGTATATTATAATGTCCAATTCAAATGTATGAACTGGTCATTTCAGCTTCGTTTTACTCGGAGCACTCATAATCTATTTAATTTTTAAAGTGATGTGGTATACAGCCCCAATGACTCTTTGTAGGTAATATGTATGAAAAAAATCCGGATGGGAAACTTTCGCAGAACATTTGTAACACTAAATACTTAATCTAAAACTTTATTTAATGTTGTACATGTTAGGCTGAAAACACTCCGGATAAAGCAAAACATGTTTTTTTGGTTTCGTGAAACAAGAGAACATTGTTTATTATGAGACTAAACACACCAAAGAAAACGAAACAAAACACATGTTTTTGTTTTGAAGTGTTACGATGGTAGTTGTCGAAAATACATGCTATTGTATACGAGCAACACACACCGAATGCAACAAAACTGTTTCGAACAAGGGTCGTTGACGATAATTGCATACTTTCTTATGGCGCAACGCACACCAAATGAAACAAAACATAAAAACAAAAGCAAAACAGAAAAACGTGTTTCGTTGCCGATAGCTGTTTTTTGCAAAACAAAATTTTGACTCCGTTGTTTTTATTTTCTTCTTTCGTTGCACTTCACAGATTTATTTGCTTCTACGTTTACCCTGTGCGCAAATTTTAAATAAATATGAAATATGTAGATGGAGAGAAGTTCATTTTTTTTAATTAAGGCAAGAAGCCCTATCTATAATAATTATAAAGATAAGGAACATGCCAATAAACTTACTATTGATAAGCTGTGGATTGCTACTTCCTACTATGACATTTGAAGATTGGCAAGATTAAAAGCATTTCTCTTTTCTTATAAATAAACACATAATGTCTGTTTTGTAAACACAAAATTGTTATTTGTGTTTACTTGCCGTAGAGTTATAATCTTTCAGCCGGAGTTAAGCTTTTACGATAGTTCGCATTTTGTTTAATTTCAACGCACACCAAACGAAACAAAAAAACAAAACGTTTTGTTTTGTTTTATTCTGTTTCGCTTGGTGTGTGTTCAAATAATAAATGTTTTTTTGACTATCGAATAAAAAACGTTTTGCTTTATCCGATGTGTTTTCAGCCTTAATGTGCAATATTCTTGGGTTAGCAGAGCGTAAATAATGTTTAAAAATATTCACAGCACACTCGTCGAGAAGCTATGTAATTCATTTTAAAAAGTACTTTAAAAAAAGTACTAATAATGCCATATTACACTTATACAATATACAATCAACCCTAGCTAATCATCGGCCATCTCGAGAAGAAATAATGAAATTATAATAATAGAATTATTTTATTTCTTCGGAAATTGTTGTTTTATTGTGAATTCACCAACGAAATAAATTTCGCTCTTTTTAAGGACATCTACATGCATATATTCCCCTAAACTAATCTTTGTTTTTTATTCCGGTTTCCTTTCAGCTTGATGTGCGATTTTCAATATATGTATATTTAATTTTTTCCGGGTGCGTCCAGAAGTCTTCTCAAACCATTCCATGGGACAAAAAAAAAACATCTGACGATTCTGAGAAGAGAATTTCGCTTCTCGATTTCAAGTCAGAATCCACTCAAGAAGCACTAATACACATACTTAAATGTCAAAGGTAAAACCCGGCAGCAGCATTCTTGTTGTTTCGTTCGGAAATAAATTATTTAATAAAATATAATAATAAGTGACTAATTTTCACCAACACGACGATATACCAAAACAAAGACAAAATTTAAAGGTTGAGTAGAAATAGTTTGCACCGTTGCATTGGATTTTAGAATGAGTGGATCCTTGAGTGAAACCAATGGAAAACGGCATTAGTTTAGCTTAGTTCGCTGAGCGAACGTTGAATTAAAAATGAAACATACCTAAACATTAAGGAAAAACCGCAAAAACTGCACTTACACGAATGCGATTTTTTTTTTTGTAAAGAATTTTTGGGTTCTTTCCGATTGAATTGATGCTTTTACACACAGCGATTTTTAATAAAAGTTAACTTTGTTCGAGCGAAAAAAGTTCTATGTACCTTATTAGCGAAGTTCACTGCACGAATGAATGCTTAATGGAACATACCCGAACAATAACGATTCCACGATTAAGAAACAACGATAACTATGGAATTTTAACAACCTCAGCAATTTCGTCTACCCCTGCTATCACATATATCATACACATACCTCGCTCACCAACGTGTTTACTCGTACAAATCGCAAGGTGATATTGCGTCGTTTAAAAGCAGTCAAAGAATGAAAGGCGATAACGTACAAATTATAAGGGATCTAGCTTATAAGCGCATAGCGAATATTGCAATCCTTTCCTACCAATCAGTAATCATAAGCTTTTTTCTTTTTCATTTTCGTGCAGAACTTGATTTGTCAAAAATGTTTACATTTTTTTTAGATCAGAGCATTCAGAACTTAACTTTGGATTTGTGTTTCATTGCGATAATTTAAAAAATAATCAATCAACTAATATCGATCTCATCATATGACAGTTCGTGCGCAAGTATGTTTCATAATTAAATCTGAGAGCTGCGAACACACTGACAAAATAATAAGCGTTGCTCCTTTAAGAAATAAAACCGGCTCTACTTAACACAGTCGTTTAGTTGGGAGACTTTGTCTAACTTTTTCATAATTTGAAACTCTTTTAACTAATGTTAAAATGTTTCGCATTAGAACCAAATCGAATTAAGGTTGAACAAACTTAAATTTGACAGACAACTCAAACACAACAAAAATAAAAAAGAACACAAACAACGAAGATATACGATACCAACCCGAACTGTCACTTTTTTTAGAAATAACTTCATTTGTTACGTCCACTACATAGTTTATGTAGTTAATGGCCCAAAATTTAAAATAGCCTATTATAAAGGTATGATACTACTTAACAATTTGCTAACTTTAATGTAGTTTACTAACTCATTCTCAATTTTTAACATTTTCTAACTACTCGTAGTATCGTACTTAAACAATTTTCTTTATAAATTGCTTTTGAACACACCTAAAAAAATGACAGTTCGTGCGAAAAACTAAGTAAACAAGCCTTTTTTGTCAAAGCACGATACTAAAAAAATAGAATAGGTATTTGATGATTTTAACTTTAATGAAAGCATGATGAAAATAATGATACTATATTCGATTAAAACTTGCAAATTTGATTTGCAATCAACAGACCTTTATAAGGTCATAAGAGTGTAAAATTTTGTCCCCTATTCTATTTTTTTTTCTGAACTAACTTGTATGTAACAAATTGTAGAAAATAAGCATGTAGTTTATTCAAGTAATTACGCGTAGTTAATAATGTAGAAAATGTAGTATATTTAGTTCGGCCAACCCTGATATATAATACGCAGCGACCAATTTATTTTCTCAAATTTCTCATTTTTAGCAATATAAACCCAAATTTTAGTATCTTAACATTAATAATTTAAATTAGTTTTCTACCATTTTGTATAGTTTTTGTGAAGAATTTAGACTTTAAATGTTTTAAATCGAATTTATGTTTTTATTATTCGTTCGTTTGCCGATCTCATGTGAATGGTTCAAAATATTTCTATACGATGCTTCTTAAATAAGTTAAGAAGGTAGTAATAAAAATGTTTAGACACTCAAATTCTCATATCCCATATGGTCTAGTGGCTAGGATATCTGGCTTTCACCCAGAAGGCCCGGGTTCGATTCCCGGTATGGGAAGATTTTTTTATTTTTTTTGTACGATAGTTTGGTGTATTTTAGTTGAAAAATAAATATTTTCTTTTAAATTAATTTTTGTATGTCTTTAAATTTATCTATGCATTTGTTTATGTTGTATAAATTATATTTATCTTGATGACATTGAACTATAAAATTTTTGGTTACCCAAAAGAAGATGAAATAATACGTGCGTCAGAAATGACAAATAAGCCTTTTTATTAGCAAATAAATAAAAATAAAATTAAAAATTTACCTGATGAAAAATTCCTCGTTTACTAGATGTGTTGTGGATTTTGTCTTCATTAGTTATTTTGTCATGAGAGGCTGTGTGAGGAAGAACCACTTTTTCCGATGTGGGTACAATCACGTAATGAAGGTTTTTATTAACAACGAATTTTTCGTGCTCATCGTTTCTATAATTAAAGAATGATAAGAAAATGATAAAACAAAACATTTTTATTTCGTTCTGAATGTTTATTGAAATATTTGGTGATTTCGCAAATAATAGTAGCAAGTCGTAAAACGTATTCATAAACAAAAAAAGCAAAACAACATTAAGTAACTGCCTATACCTTAAGAAAATCATTGAAGCCCAGTCACTTAAAAGTAATTTACCTGATGAAAAACTCCTCGTTTACTAGATGTGTTGTGGAAAATTAAAACCCATATCTACCAAGTTTGAAGAAAATCGGCCGAGCCGTTGAGCCTGTAGTCGAACCGACAGACAGACAGACAGACGGACAGACAGACAGAATTGCGAGACCCACTTTTTTGGTCTTCGCTATCATCGTAATGTCAACTTTGATCAAAATCTCGAGTTCGATTTTTTGTACGAATGCATAACTTGCCTTATAGTACCTACATATAAGTCGCAAGTAAAATTATTAGATTTTAAAGATATCACCAAAACAACAAGGCCGCAACAGGCCGTTTAAATCTCTTCGGTCTAATTGAATAAGGTAGTTGGACTAATTAGTACCTAGGGCAACGGTCCTAGGGGATGTACCTACCCACCAATGGTAGAACCATTTTGACAATAACTATCATTTTATATATCCGTTAAATTTATACCCTAATATAATTTATATTGAAATTTTGCGCGTGCCAGGTCAGCAAATTCTAACAAATAGCAACAAAACTAAAAATTAAATTAAATTAGGTCAGCAATCAGAATGAACATAAAGTGAATCTTATTTGCTGAAATATTGACAGTTAAGATGGCGCTCTATTCAATTGTAGATAAATGTGAAATGTATAAAGCACTGAATTTGACATCGAATGCCCTTTAATTTATGATGATCACTAACTTTGACATTAAAAAAAAAGAGTGAATATATGTATAACCAGGGCCGTTCCAAGACAAACTTGTGCCCTGTGCAAGATTTTTAGAAAGTGCCTCTTTTTATATTTGTACAATACATACATATCCACATACACTGATGCACATGCATAAGAAATAAATAACCTAACAAACAACAAACGGTGTATGATGGAGATCAATAGACGTACGAGTACAATAATACAGGGCAAATAGTTTGTCAAACAAAATTGAGCAATCAAGTTAGTGCTATGACATTTAATCATGTGAAGATGAAGTTGCACGAGCTCACCCCTAACTTTTGGTTTTTCCAAAATAAACAATAAATATATAATTTCTTACAAAATATTGTCAAACACATAACCTTGAATAAAACGTTAGTTAGTGTGCAAGAAATAACTTAACGCAGTTGTTATTTTGGGATTATTTGTGGTAAAAATGCAAATGGCAGTATTTGTTTGCTTCAGATTAAATTATATTTTCTTGCTCCGGGTGATGCGCCCCAGAATATTGCGCCCTCTACATTTGCACATCTTGCACATATGGTTGGTCCGGCCCTGTATATAAGTTAACAGCGTTTTATAATAACTTCTAATTGCTACGCTGCACAGTGGGTCCCCTTCATACTAAGCAGTGCTCAAAATTCAAAATCTTGTTTAAAATGCTAAGAACTGTTATAAATAGATACTAACTGCTGTTGAAAATAAAAATATTATTAATAATGAATATAGTTCTGACTATAGTAAATATTTTCAAGATTATTGATAGATTTATTTTAAGAAAACAATTGCTGTTGAAGTAACATATTTATGCCTTCAGGATAAAACATTTTTCGGTGAATGACTGTCGTTGTGCGCGTTATCAAGGGATTGGCAGAAATAAATAACCTATTTATAACATCCCACATGTTATCCTTCTTTTTTTTCGAGATGTCTTCCCGCTGAATTGTTGCCGATATATGAAAATCTCTATTTCGCACCTCCTGGTCTTCTTCGCATAACTGGCTAATTAGAAGTAGGGCATGAGTCATTATTTCACTTTCATTGATAAGGATTTGGTGCAGACTTGTGGTCATGGGATGCCAAGGACAGAGCTTCACGTAAAGTCGAGCTGTTTCTAGGAAAAAACACCTAAATCTTTCCGCATGTATCTGAAAACCGATCATATATTAAGCAAAAAATTAACAAAAAATTTGATATGACTCACTAAAAAGCTTATATTTTAAGTTCTATCAGTCGGATGGTCAAAATTCAGGTATGTAAGCTTAGGTTTAATTACAGAGCATCAAATTGTATATTTAAATTTTATATTTATATAAGTGGTTATATTCCTGGAACAAAGATAGGACAAATAGATAATTTTTAACTTCACCCCTACCTCTGAGAAAAAAACCTGCCGGAATTTTCGGATTTGATATCATGATAGACATACCTATAAGCCCACATACTCATATTTTAGCTAAACATACACTACCAAATTTTTTTGTCGGCCTTTGTATTATTTATTTATTGAACCGCGAACTCAAAGAGTGATATTTCGAACTAGCGCACCTAACTTTTACTTCTGTCTTCGGATTTTTAATAACAAATATTTCTTCTTTCATGCTGTATACTCAGATTTAAAAGTTCTCTGCGCCAGTTAAAAAAAAATCATTTTAAAAATTTCATTGCCCGTGAGTAAAAGCGTCATCTATTTATGTGTTTTATACACTAAATAAAACTTTTAAAAGGAAAATAAAAATGTATTTGGAATCTACATGCCTTCTTGAACAAACAACATATTTTTAATTTTTTTTTGTTTAACGAAGTTAACTTTTAAAATTAAAATAAAACTGCGCAAAATTAAAACTTGCGCATGTCTAATAAAAATCAATGACAAAGAGTCAACTTGAATGTACCGTAACTTGACCATTAGACAGAGAAGAAAGATAATACTTACAAATAACATGTGTTATAATATGTATATTAATCATGCATTTTTATTTTATTTTTTAAGACAAAAATTAAAAACTGTATTTTGAGCACTGATGTGTATGGAGAGGACCCACTGTGCGCTGGTTATAAGATTCAGCGAAACATGCCTTATACTATGTATATATTTGTAAGCCCATTTATTGCAAACAAATGCGCTTAAAATCAGTTCGACTGAAAAAGTAGTATTATTGGCGTTAAATTTTAGTCGAATTAATGTTTTAGTATGATACTAGTTTAAAACACTGGTTTTAGCAAATTTAAACCGAATTTAGCATCAAATTTTCTTAAAAATAATCATGATATGAAGATGCTGGTTTAAGGGTGTTTAAAATTATGAAAAAGTTATTTAACTATTTCAAAGTTTTACAGTAATGAGATTTCTTTTGGGAATACTGTTATCTGCCACAAATAATTTATTGTACCGATTGCAAACTTCATTTATTGTATCGATGCACAATAACTTGTCAGATTCATGGGAAGGTAACTTGAAATCAGGTTTTCATATTTTTTAATCAGTTTAAAAACTATTCATGTTCTTTTCCAACAAAGAAGCCAATAAGTTCAACTTAATATGGTTGATTTTAAAGTTGTTATGATTTTTTAAATGAAATGGTTTGTTTTAAAATGGCTGCTTTATTTTGTTTATTTCATATATGTACATTATGTATGCAAAATGCAATAGTAAATAACATTGTACTTCAACTTAAATAAATTTTTTTTAATGAAATCTAAACATGTAAAAATTTTGAATACGGAACAAATGTGAAATTTGGATTTTAATGAACAAAGTTAAAACGGCTTTGAATTTTCACTGTACAATGTTATCTGAAAAACTTGTGTGTAAATGTGAAAAAAGTTAATAAGAACCTTGGTTTGCCGTGTAGTACGCTTTTCTTATTACTAAAATTAAAAGTAAATTATGTATGTTAAAAGGATATACAAAAAGAAGGAGTTTTATTAAGGCTTATAATACAAGATGCTTCGTTAGAACTATTTGATATAAAACAAGTTTCTTATAAGAGTACATTATGTACATACTTATTCAGATAAATATGAAAAACAGCATGAGATTCGTCTTCAAAACTTTTAAAAGAACTTTATTGCGGATTTTCTAAACATGCTTAATCCTATATGATATTTGCTATTTCAACGTGTTGTTATTCATTTTGTTTTTTTAAGAACGAAATTAATTAAAAAACGGTCCTTATTTAAATACTTGAAGCAATTGGTACACGGTCTAAGTTGAAATATCAATGTTGTAATATATGTATTAGTCATCTATAACATTGGGAAACTTAATATAATAGTAATAATAATATTAATTGTTATTCAGCTTCTCAGATGTACTTTTTTCTTTGACAGAATCTTAAATTTATATTTTATTCTTTGTTGTGATCAGTGATCAATTTTTTCATTGTGAATAGATAAGGGACCTGACTTTGACTTATGAGATTTAGAACACACACGTTTGTAAACTATTGATATTGCAATGACTCGAATATCATTTTTATTGATGTTGTTTTAGCTTTTTAAAACTAGGACAATATTGCACTGTTAATCATATTTTGAGGGTAAATGGTAAACAGCTGTTTTAAATGTTTATGCGAGTATTTCGCATTTTAAACGTAGCTTTTTTGCAAGTTCCAAACATAAATATTAGGATAATATTACTTTTATAATTCGAAAGGTGTTTGCCTATTCTATATTTCAAGCAATAAAAGAGATACGTTATGATATCAATCAAGACGACAGTTTCGGTAATCAATCACTTAAAATTCGTACTTCAAATGAACGCAAGATCGGCCAAGAACATATAGAGCAGAATGCGTGTCAGTCGATTCCTCAGGCAATTCAACAATGTCATATTCCATACAGTTTTGGAAACATTGTATTCTATTGTAATTTTAAGGCTGTGAGACTCATTAAATTAATTGCAGGCACTTTTGTCGATGATACATCCATGAATCTCGTTATTAAAATTCTACACCCTGGTCCGATTGACTTAGTAAATTGAACCAAATTTATTAAATTTCAAGGCAGACGCAGTTCTCATTAAAGTGAGAGAACACTTTTTATTTGTTTCTTTTTTTATATATTTATACCTATTTATTAATTACTAATCTAATTAATGAATGTTTTCTGCATATTTGTGGGATAAAACCTTTCCAATGATATACTATAACTCTTGCGCTTTCGCCGCCGTATACATAATTTACACGGAAATAAACAAGCTTTTTGAATTTCTAAGAGTGAAAATGTCTTAACTTCCCCGATGTATGGGAATGTAAATTCACACAAATTTACAGTATTACCAAGTTTATCTTTCATATATTCACTATCATTATTTTATTTTTATATTTTGTTGAGCTTTTAATTCTTTTCAATTTCTTAAATCTCTCAACAGCGCTTTTTTTGTAAAAATTAAGATTTTTTTTTAATGACGAACCTTTTATTTTAAAATAAGCAAGTAAAACTTTGATGAGTGACTGTGAACTCTGTAACACATAAATAATCCATAAGCACGCTGGATGAGCAATCAAAGTTAATTACCATAAATAATTAGGTTTAAAGTGAAATGAGAAAAAAAAACTTACCTAAAACCTATATAGGAGTGAAATTATAAACAAAACACAAAAAAGAACCGTAAAACACGCGAACGTTTTAGCTTACATTGTCACAGAAAAAAATGTTGTTTTAAAAAAAGAGCTTTTTGAATAAAATTAAAGCAAAAAATGGAATTGTTATCAGTTGTTATATATTATTCTGAAATTGATTTAAGTTTAAAAAATGTTGATAATAAGTTTTCAAGAGATTTGTTTTGGTACATTTCGTAGCTACTGATAGGTATACTATTTCTTTTTCTAATGTAAAAGTAAAAGCTCCCGCTGCAAGCCCAAAAGTTCCCTCAAACACCCATCTACTATTATAACTTGACATCGAACTATCAACACCTTATAATTGTGCAGTGTAACGTGCATAGGTTTCTTATCGAAAAATTATTTATTGTTGTTTGCACAAAGTGAGATCAAGCCATATTTGAATAGGATGACATTGATTTTCTGAGAAATCATAAGAAGATATTCTTAACTTCCTCCCAAAATGCAGTACCCCTAAAAAAACATCTTTTATTTCTTAAGTTGGCAGCAGTTGGGAAACGAACCTACTCTTAGCACGGAAATGAGAATTATGTCTAGATATTTACACATCAATAAAATATATTAATATTTATTTTGTATCAATGAAAATTAAAATTTAAAATTTTTGTTATTTGAACATAAAAACTTCACGTAAACCTTAGTTGAAAAAAACATATCCAAAAAAATGTCATTTCATGCAAATTTTTGATTTTAAGGCCCAATTTTAAGGTCAGTTCCTTTTGTCATTTTTTAATTTGTTTTATTTAAAAAATCTCAATTCTAATTCATAAATGAACTATTATAAATGTTCCAATATTTATGTATTAGTTATCAATTGACAATTATTACAGGGGTGTTTACCTACTTATATATTTACTAATAATTTCATAGCCAGCTTCTTGTTGTTGAATCGGTATTTGCTACGTGTTTCAAATAAGTGGGTTCGACTACATTTTTGTAATGAGACAAATTTTCGGCAGTTCTTAAAAGCAAGTTTCATAAGAAAATAATAACAAAAAATATGTTATATGCCTTCAACAGGGTAGGAATTATCACAGCCTAAGACTTCTGAAAATTTTCTTTAAAATCTTGTAGATCCAAAATAATTACGCAATGAATTTAAAATAGTAATAGGTACATTAAAATGTAAAAACAAATGTTTGACGAAAAAATCCTTTCCTCTGTTATATGAGTCTCAATTTAAAGTCAGAACTAATTGAACTTGTAGCTGATAAGCTCTTAAGCTGATTGACTACAGTTTATCTAATAAGTTCGGTAGTTGAAGTTGAGATTTTAAAAATTAGAGTTTGCAATAAGAGTTGTTGGCAAAATTTCAGCGTTTCGTGGAAGATTGCTTACTATTTGCAGGTTTATACTCATAAAGGTAAATAAATTTGGGTTACTGGTTTAAATAATTCGTTAGTAGTTTAAATAGCTCTGTTTTTGAGTTAAACATACTGTTGAAAAATTATCAAACACAATTTTAATTCTTTTTTATTATAAAATTTACTTTTATGACGGCAGAAATTTTAATCCGCAAACCAACTTTTTTTTCGACCTGCCAAGAGCAGTTAACGATCTAATTAACAGTGAATAAAATTGACCAATATATGGCTCGAAATTGGGCAAGCGAAAAGTTTGACCTATCTCCACGACAAGAAAATAAAAAAAAAAGAATTATTCAAAAAACCTTCCTCCTTCTATCACCTCGATTTTTTTTCCAGTTATTTCCTCAATTATTTCCTGGAGATTCGATCCTTTATTAATAAGCTAATAATTCCAAAATCCAAACTCTGGCTCGGCCATTCCATTCTCGTTTTCGTGATCATCAGTCACGGGTACATGACGGCTTCCTGGAAAGCTAAGTGCTCTCCTAGAAATCATCCGTTAACGAATCTCATGAAACTTTACATTCATGCGAGAAACAGATTAACACAGAAACTTCAACAGCAACTTTAACAGCAACATCAAAAGTCTTGTGAAATAGATTACAACGTGAACAGCGTTTTTGACAGTATATATAATCAAAATAGTTTCAAATGCCAAATGAATTTGCCGTACATAATTTGATAAAAATTAACGTAAATTGCATCAATGTAAAGGACTTGCAATTTGTCGTACTAAAATTAATTTGTTTTTAGTAATTCTTCCATTGTCAAAATTAAAATAAATAGACAAAACAAAAAGATGGTTGTCACATTTATATTTGAGTGTTGATAATACTGACAAATTTCACCTTAAAAGTTGGTAGCATTTGCACAGCGACAGCAAATTTAGGGTTTAGGTCTAACGTTGATGTCGATGTCGAAGTTGCTGTGTTAATGTAATCAAAGCCATTTAAAACCACTGGCTCTAAAAAGAGTGACGTGGTTGTCAAAGTTGCTGTTGAAGTTGCTGTGCCAATCTGTTTCTCGCATCACACTCACAGACAAGAATTCAGCAAGTTGTTGGATGAATTTTCAAAACTTGGCGAATCTTAATGGCCGAGTTCAGACCCATCTCAAACTAATTTTCTGGAGAAAAAACTTAAAAGAAATAGAGTCCAGAAAAGTTTTCGTTAGGCATTTTCCTTGTAAAGCCTAGTACTCACCTAGCGTGAAATGAAAAAAAAAATACGTTCCAAATTACACGCGAAAAATAAAAATGAAAATAGAATAAACTTTTCCACGTGAATTTTTGATACTCACTTTGAATAAAAAAAAAATGACAATTATTTTTAAACTGATTCGTTCTTTCTGTTTATAAATTTTCAATTTTTTGTTTTAAAACAAAATATTCAAATCAACTGACAAATGTCACAGTTTTCCACGTTGCCTTAAACTTTTTTCTGATGGTTGTACATTGAGAAATGAAAATCATAGCGTGGAAAAAGTTGTGGAACATATTTGTTTTTCCAATCCACATTTTAGTACTCACCTCTTGTTGTGGATTTCATGCCAGTGAACTAGCAGTCACTTTTATATGAAATTTTCATTTTCATTTGAACTGAGTACTAGGCTTTACTATTAAAACAATCGCGAATAATTCGAACCACGAAATAATCATTTAGTTTTTTTTGGGACGATAGAGGAAGGCATATCGATAAGCACTAACTTCTTTTGTTTTCAGTTCCGATAGATAGCTTTGCATTGTATTTTAAGAGCAGGACTCTGGTTGATGGATACCAGGTTTCTACTGAACTCTTCAAAGCATTTTGGAGCTGCAGCGGAAAAGGAAGGTTAAAAATGGAAGAGGAAGAAACGAATAGGTACGAGTAGTTAAAACTTGTTGTGGTAAAATTTACCGCAACAATACTTGCGTTTAGTTTTAACTTATTTGCTATTTTTATTTTAAATAGCGAATGCTATAATTTATTTTATCAACTCGTTTAATTAATATGACTCCGAGCAACTGGGTCTGAATCCATGATCCACCCCTGTACTTTGCAGCAAAAATTAAAAATACATAATTATCATGACCGGTTACAGAACAAGTCTAACGATGATAATTTACGAAACTAACTTGCTGTTTAAAATCCACCTGCTTCATTCAGTGATGGCTTTTTCTGCTGATTATTTCTTTCTCAGCAATGGCCTAAATGTTTATTGCAAAATTCAAATCCGTTGGACTTTTCTTCATGGAGGCTGAGATTTCATCAAAAAGTATCAAAATTTTAATGAAATATTACACAGGAACACCTTTGTACATAAACGTGTTTTTTTTTTTTTTGGCAACGAGTAAAGATTAGCAGTCAATATTCATAAACGAAGAATTTCAATCGTCAGTCTATGTACGTACTCGTAAGAATATTGTCGGTATCGATAAGACTCGCTGCTTAGTATAGACTTTTCTTTCAATTTACTAGATGCGAAGCAATCTCACGAGTCTTATTTAATAATATCATACAGGGAATGCAAAAAAATCGTTCGCATTTATTTGATAGACCAAAACTTGTTATACATGGCATGAAATACTTTTTTTCCTGATACAATTTTATTATCTATAGGTAGGAACGTTTGTTCAAATATTTGAGTTGGTAATGAAATGTATTTAAGTTTCAAGTGTTATTAGTGAAAAATATATGAATTTTATAAAGATTTGTTGTAGTAATCTATTTTTTTAGCAAACAAAATGATTTCACTCAAGTATATAAAGGGTGGGCCATCTAGTGGTTTCTTTTTAAATCATAGGTTAGTATCAAACTGAAAACTGTTTCCCGCTCGAAATGTTGACATAAAGTGAGTATCATACCTCCGCGGAACGAAATGAGTCGTTTTACGCTTGAACAACGTTGGGAA
Source organism: Chrysotoxum bicinctum (assembly GCA_911387755.1). NCBI lineage: Eukaryota > Metazoa > Arthropoda > Insecta > Diptera > Syrphidae > Chrysotoxum > Chrysotoxum bicinctum. The sequence goes on from OU426990.1 coordinate 31,085,837, forward strand.
ATATTGAAAACTTAGTGAGTGCTGTGTAGCCCAAACCGTGCGATTTTTGTTTGTAAGAAAAGTTTGTGAGACTGGTAGGTTAGTGGACAACACTCATGGTCCCTGTCTTCCTTTTCATACGGTGCGAACAGACGAGAATATGGCTGCTGTAGCCGAGAGTGTGAGACTCAATTCACGAACATCAACTCGAAATCGATCTCAACAGCTCAACATTTCACGCACTAGCCTGCGGAGAATTCTGCACAAAGATCCCGGATTATTCGCTAACAATGTCCAATTGATTCAGCAATTGAAGACACTTAACCATGCGCTTGAACGACGTTGTGTTTTATAAATAATGGGAATGTTTGCTCTTACTAATATGGCCATAATATTTTATTGCATTTAAAAAAAAAATGTATTTGGCCCACCCTGTACATATATCAACATATTTGCATAATTAATATTTTTACTTTTTTATCTAACGTAGATAGAAAGATATACATTCAAAGAAAGTAAACATTTTACAATACACTGCAAATGATTATAATTTGCTTCACCTAATAAACTAATAATTTTTATATCTACTCATACCTTCCCCAAGTGTATTTGTCAATGTTAACTTATCTGCCGGATTGTTAGGTCGAACTGGCTTTAAGTACATTTTGAGAACAAAATAATAATTGACATTTTTTTTTAAACGAAGAATTATGCAATGAAATCGTTTTAGTTGTCCATATAAAAGGTTTTCCAGTTGGGACTTTGCAAGTTTGAACTTTCACTGTCAACGCACCCTTAAATCAATTACCAAACTGTAAATGTCAAACCATTCATTCAAAATTGCGTTTTCGAGAGGGTGATGTTCACAAAGGAAGAATGTTTAAAATTAATTGAAATTTATTACCGCAAAATTCCGAGCCGATGACGGCAGTTTTAAGAGCGTTAAGGCCAACTTTAGGCGGTAATTCGCAAAAGCGTTTAACGTCAACAAACAGAATATTGTGTTATCAGGAAACACCAATTCATCCATAAAATCTAGATGCATGGTGGTGGTGTTTTTCATTCCATTGGGTCTTTTTTGATGTGTGCGGTGTGCCGCTGAATGTGTACACTTGTGTGTGGTCATGTTGAAAAAGAGAGTACAGATAAATATGTCATGACATGAAAGCACTATAACACCATTTTGTCTCACTAATTATATTAAATGTTCGCACATTTCAAGCACAATTTTTTTTTAAATTACGCATAAAAATATAACTTTTAAGAGCTCAAAACTTTCGTCTTTTATTTTTTTTTTAAATTAAATATAGTGGCGCAAAATTTTAATTGAATTAGTATGATGCTAAAGCTGTTTTAGTATGATACTAGGTTGAAACAACGAATTTGCAAATTTTAATCGGATGTAGCATCATACTTTCTCTACCCTTTTATTAAAGTTAAAATCATCGAACACCTACTTTATTTTTTTAGTATCGTGCTAGCTTCATATGACTCTTTGACATTTGCAAACATCAAAAAAGGTTCGTGTACTTACTTTTTAACACGAAATGTCATTGTTTTAGGTGTGTTCAAAAGCAATTTATTAAGGAAATTCTTTTAGTACGATACTAGTGAGAAAATGTTTAAAATTAAGAATGAGTTAGTAAACTACTATAAAGTTAGCAAATTGTTAAGTAGTATCATACTAATACCTTAATAATAGGCTGTTTAAAATTTTGTGCCAGTCTTTTCTTTCTTACAAATAGTAAAATATCTTTTTTGACATTAGAGTATTTGTTTTGTTTCATATTATCCACATCGTGTTATGGCGCAATCGAAACAGAAGCGATTTTTCCACCACACCACACACCACTACACAAAACAACATACGTCCCAAATGTGTTTCAAAACATCTAAAATACATTGGAGTTATACTGACACACCACCCGAGATAGGTGTGCATCCGGCTTAATTAGGTTGGAGAGCTGAGCGAAAATTCCTACCTTGCGCTTTTCGGTTACTTCCGCAACATATTTTTTTTATATTTTGGGCTGTAAAACAATTGCTCTCAGTTCCTTATTATTAGCTTTTCTAACTGAAAATTGATGGAATATGTACGAACTTATCCAGCGGCTTCGTTGGCAATGTTTGAGGGAATAAATTGCTTTGTCGTTGCGTTGAATATTGCCAATTAATATGCTTTTGCCAATGGCAATAACAATATTGGCTAGTAGATGAAACATGCAATGCAATTATTACTTTCCATCACCGAGGTAATACAGTTTTACGTTTGTTTTTTTCAAAATGTTTCTTTCGTAAATTTGAATGGTTTCTTTAAATTCTTTGTGAACTTAAAATTGGACAATATCAAAAACAACGAATTTAAACAACACAAAAAAAGATTTCTGTTGGGCGCCATTTTTGTTCAAACCTTTTAAAACAAAAATTGCTTTCCAATGAATTAACCACACAAAAAATAAATTTTCTTCGAAATTGGCGATTAAAAATAGCAGCATAGCGAATAATGTTTTTAATTTTCGAGTTTATTGTAAAATTTCTAAAGTTTTTGAAATCTCGAGATTTTGTAAAACTTACAAATCATAAATTATTGAATGGTCAGCGGAAAATTAGAAAAAAAAACACACAACTTAGAAAAAATAAAAATAAAACACAAACATGTGCAATGCTTTATATATGTACCAGTTGAGTCAAAACCTTCCATCGTTTCGACCATCGTACATACATAGGTCGATCTACAAATCCTCATACAGATCTCAAATAGTGCACCAAGCATGTCTTCATAAACCCTTTATGTTCAGCAATGGTAATTGCCCTTGAAAATGAGTACAAATAATTCTTAAAATAACTACTAAAATTGTGATATATCGCAAATTGAAATTGAAAGAGACGCTCACGAACAGTTACAGGAGTATAAATGGTGATGAGAATCTCTTTATGGCAACCCTGTTTATAATAAATTCATGATAATAAAAAATCTATTTGCAAAATATCGACAGTGACAAGACGTGTAATGGCTCTTCATTTTTTTTTTGCAAAACTTACAAGTACGTTTTTATTACCCAAAACCAATTTTAGCGAATTCCTTGAAGTGCCGAAATCACAACCATACTTTTCCACTAGCCCAATTTCGGGCTGTGGGTCATTCGGCAAAAGCTTCAATACCGTATTTATCGAATCAGGTGTTCAAGTGTAATAAGAAATAGAAAAAAGGTAAAACCGACAAGGAAATTAATTATATTGAGCTCAACTTAGGTCACTCACCTGTTTTTTGTCATGATTGTGATTGGTTGATAAGTCTTCACTTCAAAATAACGGTATCAATGTAGTACCTTATTTATCTTAACGATTGGTGAAGATATGGATTTACAAGTAATTAACTTTTATATGCTGAGATTTTAAAAAATACTGCGAGTTCTTTTTTAAGATACTAAATATTTATACTGAACGGCATATCACAAGAAATTGTTATCAATGAATAAAAAAGGGAACTTATATGGGGTTCTTAGTTAACTAAATCAACAAAAAAAAAACACACACACAAACATTTACTAAGTTCGCCAAATAACTATCATAAACTACCATATAACTTCACAGCACTACTATAAGGGAGATTTCAGTTTGATCAACACGAGCCAACATATAATTTTTTTTTAGCTCGTTTCAACAGACTTTCCGCAACGAATTCAAGACGTAAACTGCTTTATCATGGATTACTCGTCAGATATTTATACTATCTGTATAAATATCGTTTGTCGGTTCGGTTTGTGTATGAAGTGCAATTAGAATTTCAGTTTGTTGATGTTGATTTGTGAATTAAATGGAAATGAAATGCTATCGCAATTGCTGTAAGAGAAAATAATTCTCATTCCAAGATAAATTAGTCTTCTCTTAAATAATAAAAGAGAGATCAAAATGGTGCTGATCTGCAGAAGATGAAAATACATATGTACATACGTGGTATGGGCAAAAATGGGCACAGTTCTGTTTACCAATGCTGTGGTCACAATTTTAACGAATAAAAAAAAAAGACAACTTGTGTACATGGCCTCCTATTCACAAACACCATTTAGGTTAAAATATTTTCTTCAGATGGCTTAACCTTTGGTCCATGTCTTGTGATACCTGAGTCGTAGGTACATACGAGTATGTACAAAATGTGTGTATATAGCCATTTTTCTTGAAGAATCGAAACAGAAATATCAGAAGATATTCCCGAAGCCAGAATGGCTTCAATTTTTCTTAAAGATAAAATAAAATTTGAAAAATCTTTTTTTCATTTGACCTATTTTAAATAAGAAAATAAAAATTATTTTAAAATACAAGAAAATAGAATTAGAGAACAATCTACAAAATTTTGAATTTTATTAATATATTATTAATATATTTAGGTACCGAATAGAAGTATTATTTATTGACATTGTAAGGTATTGATTTACTCAACATATTATGAAAATGGTCTTAGAAAAGGTCTAAAGTTCATTAAAAACAGTGGCGCAAAATTGTAAAGCTGTTAAAGCTGTTTTAGTATGAAACTAGGTTAAAACGACGATTTTGCAAATTTTAATCGAATATAGCATCATACTCTCTCTACCCTTTTATTAAAGTTAAAATCATTGAATACCTCTTCATAACTTCATATGACTCTTTGGCATTTACAAATATCAAAACAGGTCTGTTTACTTAGTTTTTTGCATGAAGTGTCATTACTTTACGTGTGTTCAGAAGCAAATTATTAAAAAACTAGCCTTAGTACGATACTATTAGTAAGTAAGAAAATGTTTAAAACTAAGAAAGAGTTAGTAATCTACTAAAAAGTTAGCAAATTGTTAAGTAGTATCGTACTAATATCTCAATACTAGGCTGTTTAAAATTTTGTGCCAGTTTTTTTATTTAACGTTTTTGGAATAATTGTACAAGGTCGTCCAAGAAGGGAGATCAATTTATTAAATGTCGTATTATTTTTTAACTGTCAACATTAAACTGTCATTGCGATCAAAAACTAGCCGGTTTTTAATTATGAATTGATGTTATACATTTAAAGAATATGCGAAAAAGACAAAATTCACTTAAAAAAATGTTGAAAATATTCCGGAAACGATTCATGATTTTTTACAAAAAATATTGTGGTGATGAGACTCATATTAATTTGTCTGGGTATGTATATAGCGAAAAGAGTTATTGTTAGATTACCTCTTCATCTACAAACGAGTGATAGTTTGTTTTGTACGGTTTTTTGGCTGATGGTGGTGTTTGGATCATATTTCTTCGTAAGTGAACTCCACAACCGAATCGCATTGTCAAAGTAAGGTCGTTCTCGTAAATATATTTACGTATGTAAGTCGTTGTGTAATAATTTTTAGGCCTATGGGATATTAAAAAAAAAATAAGAAAACTTAGCTGTGTTCTGATTCTTTTTTAGCTAAAATTCACAACCACCTGTTAAATAATGGGGAGTGAGAATGAAATTCTCTCAGAACAAAATGAAACTTCGAAAATATAAACAAAAGCTCAAACAACAATATGTACCGATATACATAAGTAAAATTCAAATAGACTGATATTTCTTATTAATTTTACTGATTGACTGTCAAACCTCTTACTTACTTGTGACATACAACATTTAGGTACCTATTTTATGGCAAGTTATGTATTCGTAAAAACGAAAAAAAAGTGGGTCTCGCAATGTTGTCTGTCTGTACGACTACAGCCTTACTTGGTAGATATTATTTTTAAAGCCCCCCCCCCCCACATACGTCTTTTCTTCTTTTTTAAGATCAACTATAATAGTAAATTTTTTTTTTTTTTTTCAAAAAATGTTCCACAGATTTAAAAAAAAATTGAAAAAATGTCATTGAGTAAAACTTACCTAATGGTTGAGAGAAATGGTTATTAATGAAACCCCCATGGAACATTTTTTTTTTGATTTCAATTTTCTCAAAAACGGTACAACTGATTTTTAACAAAATGTTAATAATATTTTAAATTTTAATAATATACATATTTAATGGCTTTTATAATTTTGACTTTCTCACTGTCGGAAATACGGATTTTAATGTAATTGTGTTTTCTAAAAAGTTTGAAAGTTATTGCATAGGTATCAAAACTTTTGGGAAATTCAATATCTCAAAAATAGGTTAAAACTTTTTTTAAAAACTTAATTTTACTTGTACAATAATAAAAACTTAAATTTGGAGTGATTACATTTTTCCTTAAAAATGTTTTAAAAAAATTATATTTAACAACTTGTTTCTTTAAGAAACCGCTACAACCATTTATAATTTTTGTTCTTGCATAAATTCGTATTTGCTTAAGAAATCACAAGGCATTCTATTTTTAGATTTTCATTATATTTAGAGTTATGCAAAATATAAAGTCTCACCCCAATGTTTCACCAACAATTAATGCACATATCAAAATGCAGACACAATTATGCGAAAAATTAAGCAAAATGTCATCAATAGAATCACCTTCTGTAGGCAGAGCAGACAGACACTATTAATCGTCAGACATTGTCAGTCAGGTTCCAAAGCTCGAGTGAAATCGAAATGAAAACAAATTTCCAAATTGAGTGAAATTGTTTTTTGTTTGTGAAGTTATTTGACTGAGCTATTAAAATTTTGTGTATAAAATTTGCAAAAAATTATTTCTATAAAATATTGGAATGAGTGCTTTATTGCTTGCAGTTGCATTACAACGTACCAGGTGTGAATATGCAGAAGATGAAAGAAAATGAAAGAAAGAAAAATGTTAGGAGATCGTTCAAACCAATTAGGAAAAGCTGAAGCTGATTACGTGATTCGCATCATACTACCTTGATAAACGTTCCATTATTCCATCAAAGCCTCCAAATCATTAAAACTTCTATTACCGCTTCGATGCAGTGGTTGTGGTATTATATTTTCTAGCTGAAGAAAATTACAAAAGAATATTTGATATCGCTCTTTGTCGAAATACTTTGTGAAAAATTTTGACACAAAATCTTAACGTCTTGGAGAATAAAATTTGAAGAGACAAAATAATCTAAGCTACTCCAGGAATCATAGGATGCATCGATTAGACGCACGTAAGGAATTTCGCAGCCAAATCAAGTTCTAAGGCTATTCTAATAATAATAAAGGACATTTTTCATTTTTTTTTCAATTTTTTTTCTGAAAATTTCACAATAAACAATAAATTTGCACAAATACATCTGATCGAATTCAAATCCTGAAAATCGAAATCTGGAACGCGGAAACTCGCATCAATTTAACTTCGTAAAAAAAAAAACGATATCGATAAAAGTAAATTTTGAATCGATTTTAATTCCGTTTCGATTAAAAGTGAAATATAGATCCTGGCTGTGTTTCACTATTACTTGTACTTTAAATACAACATTCGCAAATATATTTTACTAAATATCAAATTGGTTTAAATTATAAGCTAATCACGACTGGAACCGGATCCCATGCAATTGCTGTTATGTTCAAGCAGCTTGGAATTTAAAAATTATATTTACAAAAACATTTGGGTACCCACATATGTATATTTTTGTATTTCATTCTTTAAAATGCCATACAAACTCCTAAGATAGTTTGAGCTAAAAAAAATAGAAAAAGTGTTTCTTGAAATTTTATTAATACAAATTTTAATATTTAAAAATAGTTTAACATTTTTCTGAAAACGAAAATACATTAAAGGACATATTGGCTGAGTTCGTAATTGCAAAACTGCCGCAGTCCTGCAAAAATTGCGTTCATAATTGTAAACAAACAGCAACATCTCTGCATGAGCATGGCAACATTTGTGTTCATAAAAGTAAACTTACAGTCAACACGCGGTCAATTTGGCATGTGTTTTTTTTATGTTGCTGAATTTGCAGGAAAATGGCAGAGGATCAAATGTGAGTAATTTTTTTTTTCTGAAATTAATTTATAATAATCGTACAAATATTGATTTCTACATCTTTGATAAGAAATTAATAACTATCCATCAACAGGATTGAATACGAGGCCAAAATCTGGTCCGATGCTGATATCCAACTATTTTGTCAATTAGAGCTGTTTTCAACATAATATTAACTGTCGTATGGCAGGTACCCATATTTTTGAAACCAAACAAAATTTCCGTTTCCCTTCTAGGGAATTATCCAAGATCCCTACGCAAGTTTAAAGAAAATCGCTTCATATCTTTAGGCTATAGGTCGAGGTATACTCTTTTTTTTTGTCTTTCCTGACATAACCAACAAAATTAAATATAAATTTTTCAATACTAACTTCAAAAAGGACGAAAAATAATTTCAAAAATTTAAATTTTCTTTTTTAAAAATATTGTTAAGTAGATAGTAAATCTTCGAAAACCTAAATTGAATTTTTTAAAATTACAACTTTTTTTTCTTTTTTTTCATTTTTTGATAGTTCGCGAGGTAGAAAATTTCACTCGACTGATATTGGTGAAACTGAAACCTCATCATGGTATCTTGTTTGTGATTGTGATCAGGTGTAGCTACTAAATGGGTTTGATTTGTTTTTTGAAGTGAACTAAGAGCCCCTAAGTTCTTTTTTCATTCATTCATAACAATTTCATATTTAGTGTCATAAATAAAATCTAAGTTTTTTTTAGAAATCTTTTATAAATGTAAGTGTAATTGGTTTTCATTTAGATTAATATCGTACGTTGATACCTTTAAACAATCAATCAATTGCCAATCACAATCATGCCAAAAAACAGGTGAGTGACCCAAGTTCAGCTTGATACGAGTAGCTAGTTTCCTTATCGTGTTTACTTAATTTTTTTCTTATTTCACATGATTAGATAAATAAGGTAATGAAGTCACAGTTTTTAATTGGGTCAATGTGAACTTATGATTGTTATTTTGGCAGTGATTTCGCCACCTGAAGAATTCTGTTAAAATTGAATTTCGGTAAATTGCAGTAAGTTTTGCAAACATACAAAATCCATTACGGTAGTTGCCAAAACGTCTTCCCAAGTAGTGACAAATTATGTTTTGCAGACGCAACTTAAATTTATTTTCCCTACAAGTACGATAATCATTATCATAAACGGAAATGAGTAAATTATTTTACCGCCAAAAAGTATACAGCATGTTATAAACTACAGGAAAATAGTGCGTCCAAAATTATACATCACTCTTTGAAGTATTCATTCAGCAGTTATCCACTGGTGTTTTTCAAATTAAAATTTGAAATTAATACGTACTATCAAAATATGTAACTTATTTTGTGTAAGATTCAGAAAGAAAAGACTTAAAAATAAGAAATCTTGTTTAAAATAATTTATATATGTAGGAAATGGAGAAAGACACACAACTATGTATCTAACTTCATCGTATGCAAAAAAACTTTACGAAAATTCATTCAAATATTTCAAATAAAAATAAATTAAAAAGTGATTTTCTTGACGAATTTTTCTAATAAAACTTGATATTAGTGGCTTGATATACACATCTCTTATTTCCGTATATTTGTTAAGTTTTACACAGCTACTGCAGTTTGCACTACCTTACAATCAAATCTACACAATCTACGTTTGTTGAAGGCTGAATTTAACGTGTTAAAATTCCTCCACTAGTACATATAACAAACTATTATAACTTTATTAATAAGAATGACAAGTTAACAAATTTATAAGTGCTAACTCGTGGTTGTTCGTCTTATAATAACACTGGTGAAAATTTTTTTAATTAGAATTATGTTTGTTCTTACGTCGCGTCGTGGACTCAAGATCAATTTTTGGTTATTATTTCTTATATTGTGTGCTGACCTTGAGCCCACTTAAGGAAAAACATAATTAAAAAAAAAAGAAAAGGTCACGAAGAAAGGAAACATTTGTTTTTAATTAGAATTCAAGTAGAATTTTGTTTCCTCTTATTAAACTTTTACAATTATTTTACAAGGTCAAAGAGAAAAAAAAAAACAAATATTTCATTTTTACCAGTTTAATGTTCACGATGAATTTTTTTATTTGTTTTTATTGTAATCAAAAGATTAATTAGATATTATGTAGTATGATGGTTTTTATACAAATTATTTTAATTTTTAGTAAATAAAAATGTTTGTTTTGAGCATTTTTTCAATACATTTTTAAAATAATGATCTTATTTCATTCTTTCTTATAGTAGTACGAACATATTTTTGTTTATTGTTTTTTTTTTTATTTAAATCAATTCCATAAATTATTTAACTTAATAGTAACTAGTAAGTATTTAAGTACAAGTGGTGCAAATTACACGTGACACAAAATACAAAAACAAAAAACAACTAAGAAAAATGTTGAGCAATTATTTTTGTTTTAAATTATCTAGATTCTAGAGCATTAACAAAAGATTTGTGCGTGTTTTTCTTTCGATGATTTTTTTGTTTTGAAATATTAACTTATTTATTTTAATAATACAAATAATTAATTCTTAGCATACATTTTATAATTATAAGTAAGTTTTTTATTGCGTTAATAATAATGAACTACCATTCCTGTTCCAATAAAAAAAAAGGTATTTAAAAAATTAAACAATAAGGAATATACTCGTAGGCATTGTAGTTTTGCATTCGAACAAAATAGTATCGATGATGCCGTAAAGAATTTTATAAGGAAATAAAACAAAATACCAAAATACACACGGCCGCGCCGTTTATGCTTTGAAAAAAAGTTCAATAAGAAGTTGTATAGGAAGAAAACTGAAAATGCGTTGAAAGAAACAGAGGTTAAGTTTTGAAATACAGCCCTATTATGAGTATCAATTTGATAGTCGATAATTTCTATCAATTAGTTGATAATTTGGTATTATGGGTATCAACTAGTAATTTTAGACCAATTGTGAATATCTACTTATCAAAATGTTCATTATGAATGAGTTTTGTTTATTTTGTTCGACGCTTCGCGTTTGAAATATTTATTTGTTTTTTTTGTCGGCCACGAAAAGGTCAATTCTTGTGCGAAAATGTAAGTTGTTCTTATAAAAAATTCATCATCACTCCTCATAAAACAATTCTATCGAAGTCAACATTCTTTTTAACTTTGTTCACTTTTAAAAATCCTGAATAAACTTGTATGTTTACGTTTCAATCAAGAATTTGTGGTTGATAAGAAAATTGATGTGTATCTATTTTGTTGATATCCGTAATACCATGTCTATCAAAACAATCATTCACAGTAATGATAAAATCTAATAAAATTCACAGTCGGTAAAAAATGTTGATAGTTATTATAGGGCTGATAGCCTTTCAATATTAAGAAATTATTGTGCATACCTCCTATTAAATCCTTGATATTCATAATATGTTAATCATCTTAAGAGTAGTCTGAACACCTTTAGTACGCCCCCTAGTGGTTCTGAATGCGAAATAACTAATAACAATTAAAATGAATGATATGTTTGGCTATGGTTTCGGTGGCACCGATTTTTACAAGCACGAGTAAGCGATTGATCGGTCAAGCGAAATTTACGCGAATGAGTAGGTTTCGGTGCATAGCTTTTAACCGCTAGTTGTAGCGATCGATCAACTATTTACTTGCAATGCAGAACGACTTAAATAAGTTGGCCACTTACGAAACGTGTAAAACTTCTTATTTCAGTATTTGCCAGATCGCTCGATCATTGCAGTAGAAGTCTCCAAAATGGAGTCTTAGCCTTTGGAATAAAGCACGACATTAAGATATGTAGAAAATGAGGAAATTTAACCTCATACAGTTTCTGTAGAAATCGTGGGCGATGATGAAAAATCGCGTGCTTACATACATATGTATAAGATAGCAAATGTGCAATCTGCTTAAGAATATTACACGCTAAGATCAATCTTTGGCAAGATCTCTTTTGTTGCCAAGTCCTCTTTTTCTTAGCACATTATTAGCTCAGGATTTATCATTTAGTACGCTTTAGTACCTTTCAGTAAGTACATACTTTGAAAGTTGTTTATCATTACAAGTTCGAGAATCACCTAAAACGTGTTCATGAAATGATAAAATGTAAGAACTCGGTGAACACTGAAATGATATTTTTTATCACTTCACAGATTGGGTACTAACCCCCTACTTGCAAAAATCTGTTTGATAAACGTCAGTCAATTTTCTTGCAATAGCATTTGACGTTAACGAACTCGCTCCCCGGATTTTCAATATTTTCGTCATCCACATTGAAATTTGTACTGCAAAGTTGCTTCACAAATGATGTTATCGAACATACCACTTTAGCAAACTGTGATATCTAAAATAATGCTTTTGCATACAAATTTCGTTTTGGGTTTTCGAACAGTTGACTTTTGCAGTTTGCGTTTAAGAACATCTTGGAATTACATTGTGTGAAAACGCGACTTAAACTCTAAATTAAAAAAAAAAAACTTAGTTTGTGCTATTTCACGACATCTATCGTCTCAGTAACTAATACAAAATATATATATTAAACGAAATTAATAATTTAAAAATGACTAGATACGTAATATACAAAATAAGTCTTATTTACAATTTTTTTAATTTAAAAATAAAGTAAAATGTAAATTAAAATTTGATGTGGTTTTGCAATAGTGACTTACTAAATGTTTTAGGATTTTTCTTTAATAAATACATACATACATACATATTTTTAAACTAAGGCAACCATTTACTTTGTTAAGTTTGTTTCTTCCTCTTAAAATAGTTTTTATTTTTCCATTTTAATTAACAATTATATATATAATATTTTTTTCTCACACAAATATAAAATTTGATTATAATGCAAAAAATTATTACATTTATGTTTCGATTGATCTATACAATAAATATGTATGTATATTTTTTTTTTTTTTTTTTTGATTTTCAATTTTCTAGCTGAATATAAAAATTAGAAAACCCCATTTCCGTTTCCTATTCACATGCTATTTTGCCATCAAAACTACTGAGAGCAATTGCAAAAGCTTGCAATGCACATAATGGATATCGATAGTCCATAGTGAATACATCCTCTGAGGTTCGTCCGAATTGCATAACTATATATTCTGGATCAGAATCGTGAACAAGTTGGAAATTTTTCACCGATGCTTGTGTGACACGGCCATGAAAATTCAGCACATAGGATTGAGTTTCGTCATTCCAGACGGGAGTTTTATTATGCAGTTCGACTATGTTGTCCATGTTCTAGATACAAGAGATATATATATTTGAGCAAAATTTTTGTATGATCTTATAATTTCGACTGATATTTACCTTTGATTTCCAACTATCTAATAAGCCTTGTTGACGGGGGTCATTTGAACTGATTTTGACACGTAAATCCTCTTCCGTCATTCCAGGTAGAAGTACAGTCATATTACGTGGACCTTTGAAACCTAAAATGTTTGTATCCTGAAAAAAAAAGATTATTCCAATAAGCATATTAAATTATGAAAACTATACGCTTAAATTCAAAAAGAGAAGACTGAGAAATCGCAAATAAAACTCGCTTAATTTTATAGTAAAAAAAATATTAGGCGTAAGTAATTTTTGTAAAATAAATTGATTAATATATCTGTAAACTAAATATTGAAGAAAGGGTTAGGAGTAAGGCCCGAATCTCTGCCTACGCCTGTGAAAACAAAACTTCTGTTAAAAATAACGCATTCTGCCCACCTGGAAGCCATTTAAAAAGCTTTTGATACATGTAAGAACACAAAAAAATTAATTACAAGAGTCTTTTAAAGGACAATTGAATGACATTTCAAAATAAGTTAATCTCGGAAGAACACTCTTTTTTCTGTAAGTTTATTTCTCACTTTCAGTATCTACCTTCTTTTAATTCAAATTGCAGCCTGTTATTCTTTTGGATCAATTTTATGGTCAAAATAATCCATTCCAGTTAGTTCATTGTATATATCCCTTAAACTTTCTGAAATTCTACTAAAGCTCTAGATGGTAAGCCTTTTCGATGTGAGTACCATTCTTAAATTTTGACAGAGGATTACATCATCACACATGATTTTTGAAACTCCGTTTATCAATATTTATTCGAATTTAAAAAGCTTACCACATATTGTCCATGCAGTTCCAATTTCAATCCAGAGGAAAGTTGCAACCGGAAAGCTAAATGTATTCTTATTCCCAAATCAGTAAAGTGGGTTCGAAGACCTAATTTATGATAATGATTAAAGAGATTCGGAATCAACACGGAGCCTTGCGGCACACCATTATGTCAGTTTCTAATTTATTGCAGGATAAATCCACTTTAGTAATGGTGATCATGCTTATCATTTTCAAAAAGTGTATGAAGATTGTTCCATTCCACATTCAAAAGAAGCTAACAAATAAGGGTTTCACGGGATCCTTTTGCCTTCTGCGAAGTAAATTCGTCTGGAAATCAATATTCTTTTGATTGGTTAATTGTCCCTGACTTACAGTAATAAGTCAATTAACCTTACCAATAAATAGTCCACCTTAAAACGCCAGTGGATTTTGCTTAAAAGGTTTCAAACACTATTTCGAAATTGACAAATGTTCACTGCACCTGATGAAAAAACTACTTAAAAAATATTTGGGGCGCCTTGATCCGAAAAAAACTTGGAGTTTAATAAATGATATACTTGGAAGGAAGAGAATGAACTTAGATGGAGTGATCGAAAGAAATTTTGGTAGAGAAGTCAGTTCAGAAGAACTTGCGAACAGGTTCGCTTCAAGCTTTATAAACGAAGTTGAAACTGTTGTGCACACTTGCAATATAAAATCGTACCACACTGAGATATCAAGCTCGAGACAATCAATCTACATATCACCAACCACAATAGAAGAAATCGAAAGAGCTTTAATAAAATTAAATATAAACAAGTCTCCAGGTTCAGATGGATTTAGAGCAAAAGATATTCAATTGAATGCTCACACATTGACGCCAATAGTAGAACGTATAGTCAACTTGAGCTTTGAAGAGGCCTATGTTCCAGATGAACTTAAGGTTGCTATAGTACGACCTATATATAAAGCAGATGTAAAAACCGATATATTGAACTATAGACCCATTTCTATTCTACCTATAATGGATAAAGTATTAGAACAGATAATGGCGCATCGACTACAGAGCTATATCGAAAAATACAACATAATAAATAAAAATCAATATGGATTTACCAAAAACAAAAATACAAGCAAGCTTCTAGCAGAATTCGCTAATGTAATAAACAACAATCTGAACAAAAATTATCACAATCTAGTGATTTTCATAGATTTTAAAAAGGCTTTTGATACGCTGAGACATGAAAAACTTCTGGAAATGCTGGAAAAAATTGGTATTCGAGATGTTAACTTGAACTGGTTTTAAAGTTATATGTCAAATAGAAAAATGCGAGTGAAAATTGGCGATTCACTAAGTGAAGAAAAAGGTCTTCAACTCGGAGTTCCACAGGGTTCCATTTTAGGTCCTCTCCTATACATCATATATGCGAACCAACTATTTAATGTCTTCAAGAATAGTATAGGTTTTGCGTACGCTGATGACACAGCAATAATAGTTAGCCACAGACACCTGGAAACAGCAACAAACATAATGCAAGACGAATTTAACTCAGTAATAAGATGGTGCCATGACTTTGGACTAATAATAATGTAAGAAAAACCAAACTTATGCATATCAGAAACTCACACATATTAAAAACACGAATAAATATAAAGATCCATGATACAGAGTGTATTCATCAAAACGCACACCAAGAAAGTCTTGATTCAGGTGATAATTGTAACAATTTCATTGAAAACGTGACACATTTTAAATATCTGGGTGTAGATCTTGACTGTTACTTTAAATGGGATGTACATATAGCACAGCTTGGTAAAAAACTTAGAAAAGCAGTATATTCAATCTATCACTTGAGTATGCATACTAATTATAATGTATTGAAGCAAGTTTACTATTCACTGGTTAAAATCTTCTCTGAGATACGGAATACTAGCGTGGGGAAACACTACCAAAAGTTACTTTATTGAACTACCTACAAAATCGAATCGTAAAAATTTTAATAAACAGCAGAAATAAAACAAACAGAGTACAAGATACGAATACATAAAATGCATACAAAACACTTGGACTATTGAACATAAACCAATTATTTGAACTCAATATTCTAGAAGAGTATTACAACAACCAGCAATACAAGCAACCTATCGATCACCAATACAACGCCAGAAAAAGAGGTCACAGATTTCTACAAACAACACGTTTTAAAAACTCGTATAGAAAACAACAATTATTATCAGTGATCATTCCACATATTTTCAACAAGATGCCAAGAGAACTATACTTAATATAAATTATAAAAGACTAAGGAAGAAACGTCTTAGAGAACATCTATTAAACAACTTGTAAATTTAACATATTCCAAAAAAAAAAAAAAAAAATTATTTCAAAGCATGTTAAATATTAACTTATTGAAATTTCAAGAATTATTGTAATTAAATAACTATGTAAATAACCTTCTGCAGAAAAGCCCTTATAGGCTTCGCAGATACTTTTTTGTAATCAACCAAATGTGATTCTTCAGAATAAAGATTGAATTGAATTGAAAAAAAAAATATCTTCTTGAGAATCAATGTTTACTGACTAACAACTTTTAATATTGCAACTGATCCACAGAAGTTTTCTAAGCAGTCACATTTGTAATAACTGTTTTGTCACCAATGGCGTAGACAGTTGAGTTGTTTGATTCATGGTCATTTCCAAAATTCCTAAAAAAATTTTCATTAAAAATAAATTCACAATAAGTTTGTTTATTTGACCTCAAATACCCTTTTTTGTTATTCTGTTACTTTTTCTATTTTTATATGTTTTCCTAAAAATAATTCTAAAGTTCAATAACTAATAAAACCATACAAATAGATCGTAAATTTGATTTAATCGTTCTATAATCTTTTTTTTTTTGTATTCTATAATAATTGTATATTATACTTGCTAAGTGATCATAAAATATTTGATAACATCAATTTTGATTGTTCTATTTATTTAAATAAAACTTTTAAATCTCGAGACTTATGCTTATCTCATAATGAATTTATTTTCTTTTTATAGAAAATAATATAATATTTATTAAGACAGTTTTATTATCACGGGAAATGATAACAATTTTTTAAAGCTTTAAACTAATGTTGGGTTCGTTTGAGCTTGCCTTTATTTATCTGAATATTTGTAGGGTCAACAAACATTTTTAATTTTGCACCCAAATAGACATATGCATATGCACATACTGATGTGACCGACAATTCAAAGCGTTTTGTTTAATATCGTAAGGCATTGCCTAACGAAATAGTAAGGAAACAACGGATGTACTAGATTTCCTCCGCTTGCTAAAGTCCGAAAGGAGTGGTAAAATGAAATAACTTCTGAAAATATTTGAATATTTACAAAAATTATGGCATTGTATGTAGTGCAAATCCAGCATAAAAGACCCCTTTGATATGGAGAAATAAGTTGAAGAAACTTTTAAACGATTCTTTTAAAATCGTTTCTTTAGAAATCGTCCAAGACTCTGGATTGAATTTAAAGTACCCACACACTATCGCATAAAGTATTAACACAATCTGAAAATGAACCGGAAAGAAATTTCATGCGACTGTCAAATTTGTGTGTTAAAATCAGTTTCAGAAAAACCTATTATGTTGATAATAAAAATCAAGTATTTAAAAGTAACTATAACTATAACTATTCAGTAAATATGGAAAATTAATTTTTGTACAAGGGAATAATGACAACGTGCGATTCTTTAGGAATTCCGCATATATTCTGTTTGCATCATTGAGCCTGGATTTTTCAAACACATCCTGAAAACCATTCTAATAGTCGTTATTCTGTTCTTCGAAAGGCGTTTTTCTTTTTAAGTTCAGTATAGAGCTCCGAACAGAGTCCGAGCATGTCGAGCATGTTCCCAACATCCTCTGAACCAAGAGTGCTCTGAGTATTTTTTTTGAAACACACCTGAACACTATTTCCATCTGTCAAATGCTTGTGTTAAGCATTTTACTCTGTCTGCTCAGTTATTTCATTCTGGAGCTCATAGAGCGCACTCTGAACACGCTCAGAACGAAAAAAGAAATACATTTTTGAAACTCTGAACACTGAACTAAAAAGAAACACAATTTATTTTTTGACAACTTAGGTTCTGTTCTGAACTAAAAAGGTGGTGAATTTTTTTATAACAAAAAGAGCGAAGCTGTCAAAACAAAACAAACTCACTTCGTTATAATGGAGTAGCTTTGCCTGTGTGTACGTTTTTTTTATGTTATGTCTGTTCAAATTGGGACATGTTAGATGTTTTTTTTTTTAAACTCGGAGTAAGAAACTGAGCTGTCAAAACAGTGTGTTTCTTTTTTAGCTCAGACACATCAGATCGCTCAGGTTTTCCTTTTTTTTTAAACAGAACTACCTCGGAGCGAGCTCTATGAGCTCAGAATAAAAGGACCGAGCAGATGGGTAAAAAGCTGAGCGCGGCAAATGACGTTTTCGAAACCGGCCATTAACATTGCAAAAATTGTTTTTTCCAAAAAACCACTTTTCGAATTCTACGTTTCCTTCTAGTCTCTTAATACCACTTTTTCTAATATTTTTAACCCTTATTATTTGTTAAAGGTACCAACACATTTATTTCTGCTTCGATTATAGTTGTTTATAAATATATTGTTTGAAAATGAATTGAAAACCATTTTGATTCAGCATTAATTAAACAATACTTATAAGTAACTAGTAGAAACAGAAGTAATTAGTAGGTTTTGACAGTTCATGGCGGCAATTTTGTTTGATCTATTGTTAGTTTTCCAGTTTTTATAGGTTTCAAATTTCAAAATAGTTCAAAGAGTGCTACCGATCGATAATAACTAATTTCTTTTATTCTTAATTGGATAATGTGGATGTGAGAGACCATGTGGTTGAAATATGAAATTATTATCTCACCTAGATGCGAAGTGAACTGGCAACCGAGATCATACATATTAAGTCGCAGTTCTATACTAATAAAATGGAGGCGACCGATATGCTCCCAAAGTAAACATAACACATGTAAACATTCTCAAATTCAGTCTAATATACATAAATGCGCCTGAGTCTTAATTTTGATTTAATCTAGATTAATCAGTGATTCAATTGCGTAAGTAAAATTGCAAGATAAATAATTCTAGTAAGCCCAACACCAAGGGTAATAAAATCTCCAGTTATCACACTTCGCGCCTCCTATATCTATCTGCTCTATTATAAATCTACTATCAATATTTTGTATGATGTCAAATTGTAACACGTGAAGATTAACTCTTATCAATGTAAGACTTTGGAAGAAGGCATGTTCTCGGGCGATCAATGTGCGAGAGAAATTTTGTTATCAATGATACAGGCATTCTTATTTCACGTGTTAATCAGTTTTATATAAATGTCATAACAACAATTTGCATTATGAATAAACAATCAACATCGGCAGACCAAAGACTCACAATCACACACAGTTGAAATAATTTTCAATTCTTCGAACTTTCAATAGAAGAGCTTTAAGGGGGTTTTGGGGGTATTTGACGAAGCTTGCTCCAATTGAAAAATACATTAATAATTGCGATAAGTGTGCTTTGTGCAAGTTGTTCTTTCTTTCAAACAAATTTATTATTCAAACATGAAGCTACAATAATTACAGAGATGAAAAAGGTGGATCGGCAATCTCATATTTCTGAGATCTAGCTCATAAATTATGGCTGAATTCGAAAACGTCATTTTGCGTCAAAAATGCAACTGCAAGATGTTCTTAAAGGCAAATGGCGAAGGTCAACTGTTCGAAAACCCAAAACGAAATTTGTATGCGAAAGCATTATTTTCGATAACTCAGTTTGCTAAAGTCATATGTTCGATAACATCATTTGCTCCGAAACTCTGCAGTACAAAATTCGAGTTGACGACAAATTTATTGATAAGCTAGAGAGCGTCTTCGTAAACTTAAAATGCGTTTGCAAAAAAATTGATTGACTAATTAACTAATTTTATGCATGCTGGATGATGGGATATTTGACGATAGTTATATATGCGTTATATATGCATGGTAGTTATTATTTGACATATAAAAGAAGTATCAATACTGAACAACAGAAAATTATTTTATTTAATATGAATTGCCAGAATTTAAAAAGCCAAAATACGACCCTCTTTTCCTTAAGACCAGGTCCAAAGTTTTAAGAAAATCGCTTAAAAACGGACCAGCAGACAGGCAGGAAACTGGAAGGCAGATAGCAGTGAGACAAACCGGAATTTTCGGAGTTCAATTTTTGTTTACGATTCAAAAAAAAAAAAAAAACGAAACAATAGATAAATAATATTTGAATTGTTGAAAACGAAAGTTCCTTCGAAATTTACAAAGCACAATAATTTTAAGCTTGGCCGGTTTGATTATTAAACAACTTTTTTCAGGTCAAAAATTAACAATCACTTCAAGATGATGCACGGCCCTTATGTTTATATTATTTCATCTATCTTAACTTCTTTATTACTGACATCCTAAAATGGAATGATTGTGAAACGTGTTTTTTATTGGGATTTAATTTAAAGTTTAGTAGGAAATTTTCAAAACCTATCCGCCGTTGCCTATTTTATTTTCGATTTTGAACAATTGAACAGTCAGAATATTTAAAAAAAAACATATATTAGGGGTTTGTTCGTGTATTATAGTTAAATTGAAATGTAGTCGTTAATATCTAACTAGATGGTGTTATCAACCGTATTTTTGTCGGATCAATAGAAACAAATGGACATTCAAGATATGGTGCAACTGCTCTGGTAAAATTGTGTTGGTTTTATTTTTTGTTACTTGATCTTTGTCGATTTTTGTTTTCTGTAGCAAGACTGAAGGAAATGTCAAAATTTGACGTTTGTTATTTCCATTTCTAAGAAATTCGAAAATAGAAGAAGCAACATATCAAAGACCTTAATTACTTGTTAACACAATTTCAGATATGAATAACAGCTGACAGAATGAAATAATATTTGGTGAGCTGTCAAATAAAATAACAAATATAAATATTTGAATCAGAATATGGTATTATTCGTGGAGTGTAAGAAAATGTTACACGTTCACAATATTACTATATAATTTACACCGGTTCGTTAATAACTCTCATTATGATTTGTTAACTGAATTGTAGGTGGGTTTTAGAACGAAGCGTTCCATGCTCCCTCCAATATCAATAATAACTCATTGTTCAACCATGATTCCGCAGCCGCCGCCGCCGCAGCAACGGCCGACGACACCATACCACACAGCAGCTACCGAACGTCCGATGACACCATAAGACGCTGCAGCTACCGACGACACCAGTCGCTTCGGCAAGATAAGGGATTTTATACCATGCCATAACGTCACAGCCGGTTGAACACATTTGGTAATTTGCATTCGACCCGTATATAGTTCACACACAGTTTATACAAAAATATAACAAGAGGACCTCCTTTTGGGAAGGAAAGTCACTTGCTTGCTACGGTCGAAGCTGACGAGCTCGAAATTGCCAAGCTATTTCGTTCCATCAGTTTGGTTCGAAGAATAAACGTCCTAATTGCCACCAGGGGCTTTGGTACCTGCTGATCTGTCGTTGTTTATACATTGGCTGTGCTTACCAGGGGCCTTAAACCTGCCGATCTAGTGCCTACGAGGGGCCCTAAACCTGCCGATCTATGGCCTACCAGGGGCCTTAAACCTGCCGATCTAGTGCCTAGCAGGGGCCCTAAACCTGTCGATCTAGTGCCTACCAGGGGCCTTAAACCTGCCGATCTAGTGCCTACCAGGGGCCCTAAACCTGCCGATCTAGTGCCTACCAGGGGCCCTTAATCTGCCGATCTAGTGCCTGCCAGGTGCCTTAAACCTGCCGATCTAGTGCCTACCAGAGGCCTTAAACCTGCTGATCTTGTAAGCGCCAAGAGCGTAGTCCGTACTTGTAAAAGAGTAACCCGATACCGAATACCAGTTAACGAAGAAACCAGATGCCAGAATAAAGCTTTCTAAAGGAAACCAACAGGACCACGATACAAGGAGAATAACCGAAGATTAGCAGATATACCATGCAAGGTGTAAATTAATTGAAGTCAAGAATGTAATATGAATTTAAGATTTGTTTTCAGTCAGATATCTGTGCGTATGTTAATTGCCAGTTCAAAAAAAAAATGAACAAAAATACGAAGTTTTAGCTAACGGTGAAATGGAAAATAAAATAGGGAACTTTTGTTTGCTACCGAATAGAAAATAAATAATGGCCATACTCAAAGAAGAACGGAAAAGGATTGATTTTGTTTTGCCCAATGGAAAAACACATCCTGGAAAACAACTACTCAATGAACACAGCCATCGATAATTTTCGAAGAAGCCCCAGTTTGAATGCAGATTTGTTTGGGTTTGTTTCTGAATATAAATCTTAGTTTTTGGGAAATTCGGAACGCCACATTAAGACACTAAAATTAAGTATCTATGAATACGCTTGTTAGCTGGCAAAATAAGCGACCAAAGTATTTTCAAAAAAATTGCTAGACATTGGCAATGGAAACATCCTACATTCCCCGAAGATAGCAAAGGTATACATAATACCAAATTGTTCAAATTTAAGAAAATCATAATTGCGAAAAGATTTATGTTAACGAATTGAATTTCAAGATTCCAAGTGAAATTGCTGGAGAATTGATGATGATAGGATTACTCAAGGTCTAAAAAAAACCTCATGTATCATCATCTTCTACGAGTATAAACCCTATTTCATATATTTCGAGCATATGAATCAAGTAATATTTGAACTATTAGCACTGATTTACTGAAATACAAAATATTAAATACCTAAAATTGAATACCCCAATACCAATAGTAAAATAATTTCTTAAGACCTATACTAGTATTCCTATACTCACATAAATTATAGCTGCTAAATCTAGTCTTGGGCTCTCTGGGTCATCTTTGTTTCCTCTATCAAACACGGAGAACGAAGTTCCAAATACATTCGAACGCAGCTTCCCGCAAAAGCCATCGGCTTGTCTTGATAGGTCTGTCGGATCACAACTTATAATATAATTTGATGTTTTACTCTTTTTACGTTTACGTCCTAGTGAGAGCAAAGATAATTATTTTTCAGAAAACTCATCTCATTTTATTGATACATACCTCCAAGCAAAAATATCTTCTTGCCATAATCTCGCTCCAGATGTAGATAATAAATTGGAAATAAACCTCTATCCATGCCCTTTCGGTCCCTGGTTATACGGCATTTAAATAGAACACCCTGTGGCGCTGGTTGCATCACAAATTGATCAATTTGTCCCACAACATCACCCTCCGGCTCGTTGGAGATATTCTGGGCACCTTTGCCACCATCGGCGCCTGTAGATGGCGTAATTGGCGCCGCACCAGCAACATTTCGATTTGCATAGTCTTCCGAGGTGTCATTGGATTTGGAAACTGTGATTGCATCAATCGGGCTACTCTCTTCGTCCTCGATTTCGTGTGAAGAGATTTCCTCTATAAGGTCTGCAATAAATAGAAATCACACAGGGTCCTATATGGTTGTGCATAAATTGTGAACTTATGCCTATACCTTCATGACGATTGGACGATGAAGTTGTTCGCATTGAATTCGAGTTTGCTGTCAATATTTGATCGGGATTCTGTGGTGAACTTATAAATTGCATTGGTCCATCGTAAGCATGCATTTCTCGACTGTTACTCTTCCTCATTCCAGACATGGGACGCATGATTTGCAAATCACTTGCTTGCACCATGCCAGGGGATGCTCGTTTCTGACGGATTAGGGCTTCCATTAGTTGTCTCTGTGTTTGAAAATTCATAAAAGAGAGAAAATTGAATTTTATTTAAATGAAATGATAAATTTGTTTTGGTAATGTTTATTTTTTGAACATGCACTCGAAAGATTCACTACATCCTACATCGACGGAGTTTGGACATTTAAAAGTCAAAGGTCAATCTGCAGGCAAACTAAAGTTTCTTCACCTGTTGGCAAGTTATTATCTGTTATTTTAAGGTCTATTTTAAAATTATGAACAACAGGAACTGGGAATGAGATTCGAGTGTTTGCGGTCTCATACAAGTTAAAAAAGTATTGTGGGTGGTGTTAAACGGAGTTAGTTAATTAAAGACATGCTAGAGCGAAAACCATTCATGTTACATTTTATAAGTTGATTGATTTTGTTTTAGGTTATGCATTTGTGAGGTTGATCTTCGAACACAAAAGTTATTGAAAAACAACAGACGCATTTTATTATTATTGCCAATGATCCATATAGATTAACCCTTGAAAATAAAACGATACGGATCATAACGACAGTAGTGTTGTATGCTCATCTTACACTACTTTACCATAAAAACCCATCTAACCGCCAGAGTAAGAACTAACTTTTGAGATCCTTGAAATAGATCCCAATAGAGAACAGGATCCCTTTTTTTTACTATTTTTAACTTCCCATAGGGAGTTATTGTAATCGGTCCGATTTGTCAAATTGGAATTTTTGACATTTCTCGACGTTTCAAGGTCCCTAGAGGCTATATCAATCATTTTTACAGAGATGTCTGTGTGTGTGTGTGTACGTACGTTCGTACGTTCGTACGTTCGTACGTTCGTACGTGCGTACGTTCGTACGTCCGTACGTTCGTACGTCCGTACGTTCTTGTACCATTTTTCGTCGTCGATATCTCAAGAACGAGTAAAGATATCGACTTCAAATAAATTTTGTTTAATAGATAATAACTTCAAAAGAGGCTGAAAGGGCGTTTATTAAAATTCAGTGAGTAGTTTTTTCACTATAACGGTTTAAAAAAAAAGTAAAAATTTTGGTTAGTTTCAAATATCTCACGAAAAAACAATGCTATTGTTTTCAACTAAAATTCAATGTACTCATTATAAGGTCATACAGATTTGGTATGAATTTGGAAAAAAATGAACATACCGTTATTTTTTTAAATAAAAAAAAACTGAAAAAAAAAATTCATAACCCAGATATTCTAAGAACGGAAAACAATTTGAAACTCAAAATAATTTTATTTTACGAAAAATAATGTGTTTGACAACTGGTGAAAATTTCAAAAAAAATCAGTTTACAGTTTTTTTACAAAAAATAAAAAACTATACAAAATTCTATTAAAAACTGGTAAAAATTGTTTTTCGACTCAAATTTCTCGAGAACTAGTAGTGATATTGACTTCTAATTTAGTTTATTTTATACATAGTATAATTTTATACAATTGGTAAAATGTTGACAAATATTGAATTAATAGTTTTTTTTTAAATAAAAAAAATATTAGAAATTCTAGTGAAAACTAGTTAAAATTGTATTTCAAGTCGAATTCATTGGGAATGAACACCGAAAGCCTTCTTAAGTATGTTGTTTTATGCATCGATACCTTGCCGTAAGAAGGTATACTAAGCGACATTTCTAAAATTGTTCAGGAAATGAAAAAAATGAAGAAAGTTCTAGTTGAATCATAGTGTGCTAAGAGACAATTTTGGTTAAACTAAGTGACATCTAACAAAATTTTTTGTTGCTCACGACAATGAGATCTTTGTTAATGTCGCTTAGCATAATTTTTTTGGCGGATAATACAAATTTCAGGGGGCAACATTATTTTAATGAGAAAACATGGCAGTTGGTAAATTTCTTTATTTGTACTCTAGTTTCCTTTTCATGCATAATAGGTTGGCAAAACCCAGGTCAAAACGTGGCCCTTAACATATAGTATATTTCCTCATCAAAAAGTCATTTTTGAAAAAAGTGTCGCTTAGTACATTCTTACGGGAAGGTATCGACATAATACAATTATTAACATATGGTTAAATTTTGACAAGTAAAAGTGGTAATATTTGTTTTTCGACTAGAATATCTTGAGAACCAGCAATGATATTGACTTTGCCATTATTTAATTTTATACATAAAACAATTTCTAACAAATGGTTTATATTTGACATATATCTAGTTTTAGAGCGGATATATTTTGTAAGTACCCTTCCATCAATAACCAAACCATATCTTTTATATTTGAATATTTCGTTTTCAAATTTTTTTTTCAATTAAAATGTTTGGAACCGAAATAATAAAATAATTTCTATAATATAATACATAATTTTATAATTTTATTATCAACTTAGTTTTTAGAAGAATGTATGTATACTGTACATACGTATATGAATAAGGTTGTTCAGTTGTACCCAAGTCCCACATATTCAAATTCCATTAATAGCTATGGTAAAATTGAAGAAAACGTCACAATATGATTTTATCTTTTTGTCCATGAAAAAGATGTAAAATTCTACTCAAGGTTTTCTTACCACAATGGGAAGTTATCAGTGTGGGTCGCACCCAGCCTCTTTTTAACATTTTTTTTTAAAGACAGACAAGATAAATTACTGATCTCACATAGTTTGGCAACTCAGACAGAAATATACGCAGTCAGATCTGCCTCTTACTATACCAAAGATACATTTTATATTAGATATCAAAGAGAAAAAATGAATCATAGATATGCTCCTAAATTGTGTCAAGGATTGTTTTTGCTTTGTCAACAACTTGAAGGATAACCACTTTGCATGATGGAAAACAATAATAAATGAATTGGCAGAGTGCAGCTAGTTTATGAGCTGTGACACGTATTCCTAGTGTATAAATACAATACAAATGTATATGCAGATACATACAAACAGGTGATAGAACAATAGAGAAACGTTTTTGTGATTGTTTGACCCTAAGTTCTTCCCAAAAAAACAAAGGTTGTATGTGGTTTCTTTGATAATGGAAATGAAATGGTTTTGTGTCTGTGCAACAAGAAACTCTTAAATCTTCTTTGATTAATATTTTGCATTTATCTTTATTTTAAACATGCCCTTTTGTTGTGGAAAATTAAGCTGAGAAATGTATGATATTCGTTTCATATGCATAAAAAAAATAGCTAGAGTCATAGTCAAGGAGGTTTTTTTTTCTAACATGTTTGGATTTATAATTTTTTTTTTTGTTCAACACATTTTTCATGGCTCTAAATTTTTATAAGAACTATGATACATACATACATACATACATACATACATACATACATACATAAATAACAAAATGAATATAAAAGATTAGCGAACAACTATTTGCTAAAAAAAAAACACAACAACCGGCAATCGATATCCTTCATTTCAAGTTTCAGATTCATAAAAATTTTTAAATAAAGATTTTAATAAAATCTTCATAACGATGATAGAGAATCCGAAACTAGATCGCATGACATTTTTTCAGAACCTACTAGGTACAAGTTAATTTATTTAATTATTGCATCTCGAAAACCAATCCCACCTGAAATCTGATTTTCGAAGTCGTTAGTAAGTAATGATCAAGATCAACGGACTCAAAACGCAACCTTGTGGGACACCGGTTTCAATCTTAAAAAACTAGGAGACGTGTTTACCGTTTTGCATGGCTGAGGTCAGATATTCGTACACTTTGATAATTTTTTTTTCAAAATTTAGGTACCTGCAAGCCTATAAAATAGAGACCTACGGTTACTCGTATTAAATGCTGCTTTCAGATCAACACAGAAAACGTATAAACACTTCTTTTTATTAATGAAACGTCTTACTATAGAATTAAGAACGAACATTTATTCAACTGTTGAAAGATTAGCTCGAAAGCCATCTTGTTTTGCTCAACCCAGGTCACGAGTCCGTTATAAAGAAGTTGCGTAAACACTTTTCTATGAGAGTTGAGGACAGCATTACCTCAGTAGTTTTCTGGCAAATCACGGTTACCTTTTTTCAAAATTGCAGACATTTTTGAGGAATTTTGAGGAAATTGTCTCTATATTGAAGATATTGTTGAATAAAACTTAAACAACCTCTAAGAATTCAGTTGATGCATTTTTTGTAGATTTCTAATGGGATATCATCGAAACCTTGGGCTTGGTTATTTTTAATTGCTAACACTTTAACATCAACTACGAGCGACCACTAAAAGTTCTGACATTATACCAAAAAGATTTTAAATCCCTACATTCATCGAGCTTACTAGCTAATCTCTTTAAGTGTAATTCTTTTTCTAAGTGCGCATAGGGTTTTGTAGGCTTTGTTTATCTACATATAGAGGTTTTTAAAGACCGATTTGTTTGTTTTTCTAAGTTAAAAAAAACTGTCTCCTATTTTGACAGTCATTGTCATCAACAAACCCAAAAAATATAAAATATTTTTTTTCGAATATGTTTGAATAGAATATTATTTTAAAGTTAAGGGGGCTCTTGCTTAATAAATTTGGTTAAAATCGTTAGAGCCGTTAATGAGAAAGTCGAAAATTAAAAAGACGGTTCTATAGCAGTTACCATAAATAAAATTTTTTTTCAATTTTTTTTTTTCACCAAAATGTAGTTTATGCCCATAATAACACACTAATTTTTTTAAACAAAATATTTAAAACCGTTTTCGAGATAAATAGGATAAGAAGACCCTTAAGTACCGAGTGTGAAGAAAATAGCTCCAGTGGCTTAGGTTGTAAATCGAGGTACAGACATACAGACATACATACAGACAGACGGAATTGCCGGACCGGCTTTATTCGTCTCCGCTATCATCGTAATGTCAACTCTGATCAAAGTCTAGAGTTCGATTTTGTTCCAAATGCAGAACTTGTCCTATAGAACCTATATCGCAAGTAAAAAAATGGCTCCAATAGAATTATATTTTTGGCTTTCGATTTTCTCAAAAACGGTGCTACTGATTTTGATGATTTTTGAAAACTCAATATTTTGAAAACCATATGCTTAATTTTGTTTACACTTGAAAATTAACAGTATTTTAACAACATCTGAAAGATGCAGAAAATTATCATTTATCCAAAAATAGCAGTATCCACTATACAAATGTTAAAAAAGTTTTCGAAAATCTTATTTTTCTCGAAGGCGGCACCTAGAATTTTAATTAAATGTTTTTTTTTCGCTTAATTTTTACGAGCTAGCAATCAATAAAAAAAATTGAAGTTAAGACATTACTGACAGTAACTACTTTTTAAATTTATCATTACCGGCATAACAGATTTAAATAAAATTTTAAAAAATATTGCAATCAAAACTAAAAAAAATACAATATTGTTTGGATTTTTGAAAACAATTTAATTTTTTTTTTAAATTCGATATCTTGAAAACGGGCAATAACTTTTTTGAAATTTAGTTTTCATGAACATTTTTCGTTAATTTTAATTTACATTTATTTTTAAAGTTCTATAAGTCTCTTAAACATATGACCAAGTTCGTACAGTTGATTTTTCTCTCTTTTGGCTAGACGTTGCTGCGCATTTCTGGAAAGACAGTTTTATTTGCTTTGCAGTAGACTGGGCCTCCGGTAATCGTTCGAGCTACACGTGGGCTCATTTTGTTACACTGCCACCTTGATTCAAGGAGATGTGAATCAGTGGAAGTATTCTTCTCTCCTTTCTCTTTCGCTACCCCTTACAACCTTCTAAATTGATTGAACTCAAATCGCCTTTGAGGTACAAGGCACTCAATGTTGACCACATGGCGGTGGAAGCAAGAGTTGATAGACACTGTAGGAGCTGTGCTGTTCTTTTCAATCGACGTGGTTACACTTTGAGTATCCCTCTACCATAATTTCGCTTTGTTTAGCTTTGTTGATCAGCTTTGTCTTCTCGGCATCAATTTCAAATCTTGCAATGTAGCTTTGAATCATCACATGATTGTGGAGGAAATAAAAACTTTGTTCGTAATGCTTATCTGTAGAAAGCCTTCAGAGAAGAAAGGACGGTGGTGGTTGGATATAACTCTATACAGCTAAATGGCTTATTGAAAATCTTTCTTCAAGTCCAAGTGTAAACGAAAAGCCTTCGGCCATATATGTACATATGTAAGTATGTGCAGTAAGCACATTACACTCGTAACGTAAGAGCACCTAAATACATATCTCGTTTTCCACTCTTTCCCACATCAAAGAAACGCCCGCCCGCCCGCAAATTGGTATCATGCTGGGTTTCGCTTACAAAAAAAAGATTTTTCCTCTCCGAACGTTGGTTATGATTTCGATGACGATCCGTCCAGGTTAAATAAATGTTTTATAATTCGAATCCAACACATCATGTCACCCGTGTGCGGAAGCTAAATTATTTGCAACTGCAAATCAACTCAAATAGACTTTACTGATTGCCGTCCGTTCAAACAAAAGGTAAGAATAGGCATTGGACATGGCCAGGCCAGGCGGCCAGCCGGCCAGTCAGCGGGTGGTTTGTTGACTTCGGATACTGTGTTTGGGTACCCGCTTTTCCATGGTCAAGGTTGAATTTGTATTTTTTTTCTGTTCTCTTTTTATACGCATCCATTTTTGGAATTCAAAATCAAAAAACACAAAATGAATGCCAAGCTCATTAAAAATACATGAGCTTAGCTAAACAATGCAGAAGAGGTCACTTAGATATCCCATACACATTGTAAGTAGCTCGATGGGTATTCACTATTGCTTTCAATTGCAATTTGATTTTATTGAATTGAATTGCATTTCATGTAATGATTATGGTTTTCACTAAGCAAAGTGGGTAGGGCTCGAAAAGAGGGTGAAATCGAGAAGCCGGCGATGTATTGGAGCTCTGTAAAGCTTTTGAAATGCGGTTTAATCGGATTACATGTCAGTTTGTTCACATGGGTGGATGCCAATTACTCGGGTCATTGGTTTTGTGGATTTTCATAAAATAACTATGATTAATGCTTCCTCTTGGAAACAATGTATAATTAAGTACCTGTTAGTCCATAAAGCATAGGAGCTCATGTTGTATAGGCTTTCGGTTGTTATTCAGGTCATTGGGATTTGCTACGTTGGCATTCATTGAATTTTTATTTTATTTATTTTTAAGCCCAATCTTTTAGGAGGAGGCATGTGAAATATTTGCACATCATCAGTTAAAAAAAAAACGTAATCAAATGAAACGCTTTGACAGATTGAAGACAAGCAATATAACGCATGCTTAATGGAATACTGACCCATTAGCAGATAGGTCAAAATTGAGTTACGTACAGATACAGCCATTTGCAAGCCTCAGATCTCATGAATAGTTTATCATACCTTAAGAATACCAGTATTCATGATTAATTCATGAATTAGTTTTAATTTTATGCGTCAACAAGTAGGACAAATCCTCATAACAAGATCGTTTTTTGCAATTTCCCAAAAATTGTCTTTTTCGAATTAATTCAGTATTCCATTAAGCAAGCGATATAATAAACCAGAAAGGGACTAAATATGGAATCTTGTGGAACTCCGTTTTTAAAAGTTAAACAATCGAAACAGCCTTTTGTCGTATGTAGAAGTAATAGTATAGACAATTTTGAGACACATTAAGTATGCATAAGGACAAATTCCGAATATTTAGTGAAAAGGTTATTTCTTACGAAAAATATTATAGTTTTTCAGTTAATAGCTTATCAAACCAAACGCTTCCTGTGTCTTAAAACGGGTCCCATCTCAACAACAAACACTTTTCATTTCTGCTATTTAAACATTTCCATGAATTCGAAATTCGAAAGTAATAAAAGGTACGTTTCCTGTCAAGTTAAAACGGGTAAGTCCTTTTTTGATGAAAAAGAGATATTCTTGATTTTTGTTTTCACTTCCAGTACCGTTGGATAAACATTTTTGTTATTAAGTGCCAACGGCTGGGAATCAAACCGGTATATGAGACTTTTGACCAATCTTTTGAAATGATATTTTTTCAAATCAATGCCCTTAGGAAAGAAGTTAATATTAACTTAAAAGAGGTCACATTCATGGAAGAAAGAAGAGGGCGTATTCAACATCCCAGCTCAAGGAGTTCGAAGTATTTCGTTATCGAAACAACATCCGGCAATGTCATAAAAAAGCCAAGCAAATGGTTGCTGTTTTTAAGACTTCGCTCTTCGAAACAGCGAATGTAAATTAGTCACCGACCCACAGGAAATAGTAGACGTTATCAAGCTATTAAAAACTTTTGATGATGTTATCAAACCGCATTTCCAGCAAGTGGTAAATGGGGAACATGTAGATCGATAAAGAGGGCAAGAAGACAACTCACTTCCAATTAATGAAGATACAGCTTTATCACCCGATACTCGTTTAAGAACAACAAGGCTGCACCATATGACGGCTAAGAGCTGTTCTAATAAAAAGGTGTGATTATATACACAAGTACAAGTCTCTTTTTAAAAATGCAATAAATTGAACAAAATTTTTCCCTACAGCAGCCACATTGTCGTCTGTGCGCACCGTACGACGACGGGGACCATGATTATTTTTCACGGAGGCATGACTCTAACCTTCTGTCAAGATTTCGAACGGGAAACAGCTGTCAGTGTCAAAATAACCTATGATTTAAAAAGATGACGCACCCTGTATATATGGCGTTTTTCTTTTTAAGCTCAGAGCAGGAAACTGAGGTGTAAAAAAAGACACATCAGTTCGCTCAGATTGTGTTTCGTTTTTAAGTCAGAGCTAGCTCGGAGTGCACTCTATGAGTTCAGAACAAAATGACCTAGCAGATGCATTGCATGTCGGTGAAATGTCAAAATGACATCTAATGCGTCAAGAATTAATGCGTTATATTTAACGATATTATTTTGCTGATTTTCCCCACAGCAAATTAGAAGTGCAAAATATCCAGCAAATATTTTTAAGAACAAAAAGAGTCATTGCGCAGAGCTTCACCAGCTGGCCTGATTTTAAAAACCTTTCATTTTGAAAAATGTAAATGTCAACTAATGGGACTCATCCATATTTATTTTACGATTCTATTACCATGAGCACAATAAGCCTTTCAATAACCTTCAACGGATAGAATGATAAGATTGATTGCCAGTATTACTTTACAGTGTTGGACAACAAGCAGAAAAGGAAGGTTAATAATATTGGGCTCTTTTGTAAGAATAATTATTCGATAGATATTTGGTTGTGTGTGGAAAAATGGTGGCGAAGATACAACCGCTTTACACGATCTAAATATACTCCAATAAGTCCTTAAATGTCCAATACAATGGCTCGAATTTACAAGAATACTTTAGTCAAAAGTCTTCGAATGTCAGCCTCTAGGATTTCCGTGAAAAGGATGATCTAATCTCCAGAATACCAAGCCATCGGGGATGCAATAGCGCTTGGTCTAGATAAATCGAATATGCCGGCTCATGATTGCAGACGATGGAAAGCCTTTGCGTCTCCGGCAGCAAACCCTCCATCAAGGGGGAGCCGACGAAATAAGTTGGTATATGGGGATCGATTAAATAAGATTAGATTGTCTTAATTTTGACAACAAAACAAAAAACACGACACATCACCTAACATAAGCCCAAAATGAAAACAGAATAAATTGCTGTGATTGAAAGTAGACAAATGTTTTAATCAATTTAAATCGGTAAGCTTAAAGTTAAACATCTATAACTATCTATAAATGTATATATGTACATATGTTCAATATTAACGAATTCGCATCAGGATGAGCAACATTTTACGGCGAATTTTTATCTCAACACCATTAATTTAATCCCAAAAATACAGAGGTTTTTCTAGACTGGCTGTGTACTTAAATTTTTAATTAATTGGATGGCAGCATCAATGAAGTGCATTGAATTAATCAACGTCCGAAAAAAAATGTTCATATATTTCTTGGTGTATTTATGTGAATGTACATACATGGATGTTTTTAATATTGAAGATGAATAAAATAAACAGCAGGGAGACATGTTTTTGCTTAATTCCATCAATGCTTTTATGGTGGTAAGCATCATTTATTGGAGATTGAATTATTAACTCGGATATGGCTTAAGGCGAATAACCTATACATGAGCAGAAAGTATAGGTCAGTCGGAAAAGAAAATATAATTAAATTTTATTATTACAGTTGGTTAGTGGGTCGACTTTGAGTATTACAAAATACTTATGTTGCGGCTGTAAGTGTGGTCCTTCAATAACTTTTATTTAAAATAAGCGCGTGCTAGCCAAAATTTCGAGATCGAAACTCCTTGTATAATGGAAATTGTGAATTTCTTTTCATGATTTTTTTTTAACGAAGTTTAACTCTTATGAAAGCTTCAAAAGGTATCATTTTTAGTATCTTTTTCATTTAAGCCACCGTTATAGAGTAAGCATTCTTCTTCTTCTTCCTTTGATTCGGCGCTGTTATGATCTCGATGTCGAGGGGATCATAACTCTCCCGCGTATCTGCTTCACACTAGTGCTCCGCCTGTGGGGTTCGCCGGGTTGACCTCAGAAATCGGCGGCAAGCCTCCCGGTTTTGTATTGTTCCATTTCTGAGGCCAACTGAATGCTGGTGTTTTTGCATTTGTTTGTACCAGGAGTGTTTAGGCCTACCTTTCTTTTTATTTCGAATTGGAACGTTGTATGATATTGCCTTTTTGACGGGGTTCTCAGGATCTCTCCTTTGAACATGGCAATAGCAACTGAGTCGGTCGTGTTCAATTTTTTTGGAAATGGTATTCTTAACATGAAGGCTTCCTCGGATCTTCGTACTTCTAATTCGATCAAGCTTTGTAACTCCTGCTGTCATACGAAGCATCTTCATCTCAGCTGCCGTTAGTTTACTCTCATACTTTTTGTATATTGTCCAACATTGTGAACCGTATGTGAGTGCTGGACGCACAACTGAAGTGTACAGCTTTCCTTTCAGCTTAGGGGGCATTTTTCGGTCACAGAAGATAGCAGAATTTTCCCGCCACTTCATCCACCCTACGCTTACGCGATGATTGATATCGTCATCACAAGTAGCTTCGTTATTTATCATAGACCCCAGATATTTAAACTTTTCACACTTGGGAAGCACTACTCCATTTAAATAAATGTCTGGAATAGGCCTGTGTGGATCAGAAAATGGGCAGCATAGGTATTCTGTCTTTTTCGCGCTTATGCGGTACCCACTTCCTTCTAGAACATCCACCCATACGTCAAGTGCTCGTTGTAGGGATATCGGGTCTTCACTTATGATGGCTCCATCGTCAGCAAAGAATAACTGATGTACTTTTGGATCCGTCACTTTGCCTTCAAGCAGGTAATCAAGAACTGTAATAAAGAGCAGGGGACTCAAGACACTTCCCTGGTGTACACCTACTGTGATTTCGAATTCTTCGGTGACTCCAGCTGCGCATCTTACTTTAGTAACTGCTCCATCATACATGTCTATAATTATCCGCACATAGGTTTCTGGAACTCCTCGTTGCCTGAGGGACACCCATATTAGATCTCGTGGTTGCCGATCGAATGCTTTTTCAAAATCAACCAATACGACATGCAAATCCTCCAAAGAATCCCGATGTTTTTCCATAATTATTCTTATACTCTGGATTGCATCCGTGGTTGACTTACCCCCGAAAGACCCGCACTGGTCATCAGATAGCCTAATTATTTTTCGCAGTCGGCTACCCAAGACTCGCTCAACGATCTTCATGGTGTGTGACATCAGCTTAATCGAACGGTAATTATCACAGCTTCGAGTATCACCCTTTCCTTTATAAATTGGAAGAAGGTAACTTTCCCTCCATTGATTAGGCATGCGATCACCTCGTATAAGTTTGGAGACAAGAATCATGAGCCATCTAAACCCGATGTCTCCCATCTTTTTCCAAAACTCTGAGGGTATTTCGTCTGGGCCAACAGCTTTTCCCTTTTTGAAGTATTTTACCGCCTCACTAACTTCTTCGACTGTGACGTCGGATACTTCGCTTAAGTTAGGTGAAGCTATTGGAAAGTATAGCCTTGGAAATTGTTCGTTTAGAAGTCCGTCACAATACTGTCGCCACCTGTGAAGAATTTCGTTGTCTTCCACAAGTAGTTGGCCTTGAGCATTGTTAATGAACTTTGGCGAACAAATCTCCTGGGCATTTCTTCTTCTTTGAGCGGCTATTTTGAAGATAGTTGCGCCCTTATTCGTCTTTTGCTGTAGCTCTTGAATAGCACCAGCTGTCGGGGTAGAAATTTCATCCAGCTCCCGATACAGGTTTTCTGTATTCTTTGCTTGAATTTGGGCGCACTTCTTCTTCGCTTCTTTCTTGCAGTTTCTATATTCCACTTCGAGGCGTGACTTTTGCTCTGTATCATTAGAGGGGCACTTCGACCAAGCCTTGAAAGCCATTTTCTTTTTACTTATAACTGATTTAGCTTCATCATTCCACCACCATGTTTCTTTGCCTTGTTGGTTGTGTCCGATTCCGTTTTTACCCTTTTCCGTTCCATAGTAGAACATCTTATAGTTTTTTGTCCTCGTATCCAAGAAACGGGCCCTGTTTCCCGTGTTTCGCCATTTTGTTTCTTGAACACATAAGATGTCCACTCACCTTCTTTTCATCATCTCTTCCAGCTCGAAGCTTCGACCTGTCATACTGCCAACGTTCCAACTCGCAACTCTCAGATTTTGTATAATCTGCGGCATTACATTAGCTTTTGGATAACTTGTCCAAACAATAGAGTTTTTCATAATCATTAGGTTCAACACTTCGAACCAAAAACTTTGAACTTTTCCTGTGTGACGAAAATTTATGAATATCAGCTTACTTTTCGGGCCTACAGAGGAGTCCACTCACGAGGAGTAAAAGACACACTCAGTGGCTGTCTCAAATGTTTGATTTAAAAATAAATTTTCGGAATTTGAATTTCATCACTAAAATATGCATGGAGATGGTAATCAGGGATGGTCAGAAACATATGCACCCCTATTACAGAATTCGGCGAATGAGCTAAAGCGACAGTTTCAATTAATTTCCAAAATTTTGTTATTACTGAATCCGAAGAATGAAAGTTGAATGAACGCGCTAACAATCCCTGCACCACCGACATTCTGTTCAACTTATCTGGTATTTCTAAATCCGCAGTCTCGCACTCCATGCAATTTCTATCATTTTACATTCGCACCAATTTCAAGACGAATTTGAAGTGAATTTTTGATTAAACGAAAATAAACAATATGGAAAACACAAAAATATAAGTCAAAAGCTTATTATACTGAATGTTAAAGCGCTAGCACTTTGCTCAAAAATTTTAAGGCTAGTCATAATCCCTTTAGTGGGCGCAAAATATATATTTAAAAAAAACATACTGTGTCTGTCGACAGAAATTGATAGGGGACCTTCTGTCGAGTTCGAAAGTGGTTAAGACGAGAAGCACTTTTTAATCACCTGGGAGTATGGATTTTCCTTGGACTGCAATACTTATTGCATTAAGAACAAAGCATATTACGATAAAATGCTGAATCTTTTTCAAAGATTGCATTAAGAACATGTTGAATCTCTTCAGGTCTTATGTGGTGAGCTACCATATCAAGGCCTATGTCTTCGTGGAAACAATGTTTCCTCCTCTACGAAAATCTAGAACTCTATTTACTATTAAGTTAACATTTTCTCTCCCAACTCCCGACCATTCACAGAAAAGTTGTATGTTTCTTTTTTGAAGGTGTTTGACGATATTTTGTAGTGGCGATCTACAAGTTTCCATATATGAAATTTTTGTACTCTGGGGTGTTGTATGGAAGTTTTAACTTTTTCTTGAAGAATAATCTGAGGAGATTTTTCATTTCTTGAAATTGGAAAATATCCCTGACTGCAAAGCATTTTATTGCTCTCGCCTATTCATCGAACAGTCCTTATTTGGCACTCGGAGCAACTCCTTTCTTGTTAAGGATTTCGGTCCAGCTCTAGTTTTTCTTGGAGGTGATCCCTAAATAAAACCTGAGGGCTTGTAAAGACATCTAGGTACCTAAAATAATTCAATTTATTTATTTCAGTTTCATATTCAGTTCAGAAAATATAATTCATCAAGAAACAGTGAAAATAAAAGCGGCCTAAAAAGGTAGCCTTGATTTACTCCTACGTTTTAAGCCATTCAGATAAAATGTTTCCATCTCAGAGTTTCTGCAATACTTTCAACATCTTCATTAATAGCTGAAACCACTTAATATCAGATTTATTCACTCTTAACGAAAGTTTCGGTCTAATTGCTTTATTGGTATTGACCATTTTGACCCGCTTAAGAAATAACAATAATTGGACCACATTACGTGCTATTGGCTGATTATTATGCCATTGTCTCTGATAAATAAAAACTCTTTATTGACACATAGATCGCAGATTCAGTTATAGTCCGGAGTGGTTGAGATTAAAGGTCTTGACCGCTTCTTCCAGCCAGCTTGATCGCTAGTTGATTGTGCACAGTTCCACACGTGAAGTTGGTTCTTTCACCTGAGTTGCGGTCTTTCTCTACTGCGCCATCCCTCTTCAGCTTTTTGACTTGATATCATCCACCTTTGATAGGGTTCAGGTTTCTGCATCAGATAAATAGATAAATAGATATATTCTTTATTTTTTATCAAATCTTACAATTTTTACTCTTAAGAATAGGACATGACAATACTGCTGTCTGCCTGATAAGCCCAACTATAATTCCACAAGAAAGAACTTTTTATTGGCAAAAGTTTGTCTACGTTTGATCTCTCAGCACTGCCTAGCTTCGTTGTCTGAGTTTATGCTGGAATCTAGGTAGACAAAGTTTCTGACTTTTGCTTGAAGTTAAAGCTACCTATAGTTTCTTCCTGTTCAAGACGTGTGTCAGTGTTGGGTGTTGAAGACAACATTTACTTGGTTTTCTCATTTAACATTATTCTATTTTTACGACTTCCATATCAATACTCATAAAATAGCTACTGACATCACGGGTTTTTTTCTATTCGATAATGTAAATATTGTAGGCTTATGGGAACAATTAGACGGACTTTTGAATGAAAGTGCTTTTATTCTTTAGGAACGATGTTGAAGATGCGGCATTACATTGCATCACTTTGCCTAAAACTCTTTTGTAATGTCTAAGGTATGGGTGAGGTCTTTGCCGCCCCTGATTGAGCTGCGTGAATTCTCCATCATCATCCTGCACAGGCGAATGAGTTTCGCAAGCATACCAAAACATTGCTCTATGTATTAACCTCGTTTGTATATGTAGACGATTTCATTTGCGGTTTTAGACCGAGTTGATGTCAATTTGAAGATCTTAGATTTTTACCAATACCTGCCTTAGTGTAAATATTTGGTCGATGGTGAACATTTTTTATCTAAGTTAAGATATACGAGTAACTATCTTCACTTCGTGGGCTTAATGGTACAACTACAACATAAAAGAAGAATTCGATTCATGCGACATTCAACTACGATGTTCCTTGACAGACTTCAGGTGGTGGCTTAATAGCTTGAGAGATTCTTTTTTTCATATTTTTGTTTTGTTTAAATTCAAAGTAAAATTCGTGTTATTTATTCTTAAACCACTCGTCAGCTTTACTGTAAGTTGTATGCTTTAGATGATTGTTTGAAATTCCTAAAGCCCGATTTGATTATGAAGAAACACGTAAAAAAATTCAAAACACAACTGACGTCTTTCGAGGCAAGTATTTACACTTCCTGTTTGTTCTACATGAGTGTTTGAAACTCGCAATTATATACTTCAAAATACAACTGACGTCTTTCTATCGGATGTTGTTCATTTTTAAAACTGAATTTATTGATACCCATCAATAATAGATTCGATTAAAATAAACTTATTAAATTAGTTTTAGTATTCACAAGAACAAATCGATTTATTTATAAATCAAGATTAAAAAATAAATATCCTAATCAAAAATGTGCAACGCACTACCCACCGTTATCTGCCAACTTCCGTAACAATGCAATCATTAAATAAATATACTCACCACAACCCTCTCTCTCAAAAAAAACCTCCTAACATACAATATAGGTACTATGTATGCAAGCTCTTAACTATGTTCTCCATATTATTTAATTACCGATCACGTGCATTATCGTTTTCAATGCCATAGTTCACTAAACGCATATTATTTCCCCTAAAAAAGATACTCGTACACATAATCGGATAATCACGGACGGACAGAAATTATGCGGATCCGAAAAAATACAAAAAAAAATAATAAACAAACAAATATTTTAATCAAAAACAATCCACAAATAAACTCACTACTATACTCTCGTTATTATTGTACTTTGATTATTTAATTTCCCAAAGCAATTGTATTTGAATATACATTTTATAGAAGAGTGCAAGACTGATACAAAGATAGGTCATCACTGGCGGCAGCGCATGGTGGCAATGTACACTGGGGCAGATTGACATACAAATTTACATCAAATTGATCAACATAAGCCTAAGCTTTTTAAGTAAGTCGGTAAAGTTTTGAGAATCTATTGTTTGAAAATCCATTGTAAGCGCTGCGCTTTATAAGTTCACCTATACAATTTTTTAAAGGATATTCCAATAGGGATAGGTAGGTGCTAAAATTAAACTGAAAATGAAAAAAATTTAAGTACTTTTGAGCGATGCCAAGGGGTATGTTGACTTTGAAGGTACTTCTAGTTTGCGGCTAATTGGCATATATTTGGGGGCTACAAGATCGCTACAAGGAAAATCTAACGGCATTAAAGCAGACAATCCCAGGGGACAGTTCGCTTCGACTCTGCGTGAGATATCTGTGTCATGCGAATCGGATGTCTGGCAAATAGCATTGGCCTGTTGGAACCACATGTCGTTCACATGCATATCGCCCAATTTAGGCAACGAATTGGTTATCATCGATCGGTGGTGCTCTCTGTGACCATTTTGCTTGTTAAAGTACTCTCATCCAAAAATATGTCTCGTCACTCAATAATATTTTTTTTTGCTGAAATCGAGGTCCGTTTCCAACTTTTTCAAAGCACAGAACACACGATCGTTGAGTTAGATTTTTTACTGATGAAGGCCGAAGTCCTAATGTAAAGTTCAAAAAGTTGATGTTTTCGAAATTTCGAGATCTTGTGCATGATTCAGAATGAATACTCTCGAGTTCTCTAACACACTTTAACAAATAGCGTCGATTTTAAGTTTCGTTGAAGCACGGGCACTAAAACAGTCAGCTCGAACCACCAAATGTTCAATAGTCGACTGGGAAGAATAAATTCGTGGAACACAAAACAGAGACTTGAGGTTCTGGTAGATTCAACGAAAACCCTGAAGCACTAATGGGTGGAAGATATCACAAGAAGAAAAGGTAAAATAAATAATTCTTTTTGATGAAATGCTGAGTGCTTTAGACTGCTACGCTGCATTTTTGAGGTTCGAACCTCAACCTTATTTGTGTTTGTTTCGGGAACTCTTGAACAGATATAACAAACTTTCAAGGGACCCGACGAGGGTGAATACTATTTCAGCGATTTATACATGGTCCCAGGATACAGGTGCAGTAATTTCCCCCTCAAAAGTAGATTTTCTTCATCACTGGAGAAAAAGAAACTGTTATCCGCTTTCTTTGAATATCCCAGGTTCAACAAAAATGGAACATTCATGTTAAAAATGTAGTTAATCAACTGAAACAACCGAATAACGTTCCTAAAATGATATGCTCCAAGAAAAAAGGACTTTATCTAGAAACAGCTTTGAAAATAGCAAAAACTCTTGTAGAAGGTACTTTTCTCCCGCGCGCCGCCGATAGCATTTTTTACACAGATGGATCACGTATGGATAACACCTCGTCATACTACAGTCTGGCAAGTACTTCTTCCAAAAGAAGCAGGGAGCTACCAAGCTGAATTAGCAGCAATCAGTAGAGCTATAACCTTTGCACTAATGCACAGAGGCCGGAGTTTAATCCTAACAGAAAACTTGAGAATCCTAACAGACCTTAAAAATGAAATCAATAGATGTCCAACATTGGAATTGGATTTGGTACCAGGGCATTCCGGAATCAAAGGCAAAAAAGCTGCAGATCTTGCAGCTAAAGATGTTATAAATTAGCCACTTACTTTCGAGATGCCAAACTTCTATCAATTAACTCAAAGAATACAGTCTATTTCCAAAAGCGGATTGTATCAGATAACCACGAATCAGAGTTGGAAAAACAATCTTCACTACTAGGCATTATTATAACAGCGAAGCTCCGGATGCGTGTGAACTTTGTCAAACAGTTCTCTCCATATGGCATATCTTTGTTAAATGTCCTTTATCTCGTCAAATTTATGGATTGTTTATAATAAACAAATTTTCAAATTTGGTCTGGCTTCTTGAAACTACCAAAAGTAGCGTTCAGACTATGCCGATCAATTTTGTATGTGTGTATATATTGTCAATCAACACCGTCAACATTTTGATCTGCCCACATAGTCTTAGTAAGTGTGCACGAGTCAATATTGACGTCTGACGTCATTTGTGTTGAAAAATAATTTCAAAATTTTTTTTTCGTCATAGTTAATGAAGATTATATTCTATATCAAAGGTCAGAAATTCGACCAGCAAATCATGTCCTATATTTATTTTGCTTGTATGCTTCTGCTTTACATATTTTAACCGAAAAGAACGGACGATTTTTCACTCCCAAAAAGTCACCTAAAACAAAACTAAAAACAACAAGTTATAATTATGCATAGACCGCATCAGGCAACGCAAGCCCAATAGCTTAAAATTGTGTCCAGCCTAGAAAATTATTGTTCAGCCATCACAACTTTGTTAATTTCTACCCATTTGAATCGGGTTGGGTTCGGATCATCAGAAGTTGATTGGCGCTGTTGATAACACAACTTCCCGTACACAGCATTGTTGATCAGCAATGTTGATTTACATAAATTAACATAATGTGGATGCTGCTTTAGGACTTGCCACGATTTCTCGAATTCTTTTCAAGGCACACTGCTTACATACTACTTGAATCGAGTATTTAACAGAAACTGATTAAACAATTAACTTATTTTTTTTGTCAATTTAAATGGATCTGATGTCCCAGTGTGCGGCGCTTGAATTATAAAAACAACAAAACGACAATGACCAGAAAGCTCTACTTAGTAAACCAAACCTCCCTCCTCCTGGATCTATTTTTTTTTTCAAATTTTTTTTTTTTTTTGCACTAGCATCATAATATAGCTTGAGAACGCTTATCAAAGAAGGCATTTCGCGATCGTCTGTCACGGTGAGCTGAGCATAATCTCGAGATCGTACTAATTCTTTTTTTACGCTGCCCTGTGTTTGGGTGTCCCTCGATTTGGATCACTTGTTATCGAAATAGAAATAGCAAACAAACAAAAAAGATGGCAATCAATTACAAAAAGGCAACGATAGAGTTTTTGCGTGAATAAATAATAAAAATATCAATAAAAAGTATAAATCAGTGATTTATAGCCTTCAGGGTGTACCTATTTATAAACGAGCAATAAAGTATCATCAAAAGTAAATAAAAGCGCACACAAAAAACATGTCGCACGGTTACTAATTCAATTTAATCAAAAAGCGATAAGAGTGTAATTTAGGGCTTGAGAATATAACAAACGACTTTTCTCTTTGTATAAAAGTTCCCAACTATCAATTCACTAAGTTCAGTATTTTAACTCATTCAGAGGACTCGCAAAAATGGCAACAAAGACGGTTCTTTTTATTGTTGTGATAGCCCTGGTGGCGAGTTCGAAGGGATTCCGTTCCGACTCAGATTATTCGAAGATGTACAATCGAATTC
This sequence comes from Chrysotoxum bicinctum, assembly GCA_911387755.1. NCBI lineage: Eukaryota > Metazoa > Arthropoda > Insecta > Diptera > Syrphidae > Chrysotoxum > Chrysotoxum bicinctum. The sequence continues at coordinate 31,129,257 of OU426990.1, forward strand.
CTGGATGGCGACCAGTTCCAAAAGTGCAGTGGAATTTCAGCGTTGAGCTGGATCAGCCTCTGAAGCCAAACGAAAAGATTGGTATAACTGGTGATGCTGAGTCCCTTGGTATATGGTCTCCCAGCAAAGCTCTCATTCTGAATAGGACGGAGCTGGCAACGAGGTGGTCGGGAAGTGTTCGGTTTCCAGCGAATTCGACGGTGAACTATCGATTTTTTATTGCAGTAGTGGATTCTATTGGGGGTGTGCAAATCCGTAAATGGGAAACCCATTTAGATGGCAGGACTGTGAAGTTGGGAACTGATAACATCGGAACTACAGATCGATTTGGTATTGTCGAAGATCAGAAAGAAGTCGATCGAGGCTGGTTGAATAGTGGGCATATTTTGCAGTTCAAACTCTTCCGCAATCCCATACAGCTGAATGGATTGAATGTGGATCGAAGGATTTTCATCAAAGTCACCCCCGTTGACTACGACTGGAGTGCAAAGGAAAAACTTCTCACACCTATTCTGGCCTCCGGACGGGCAAATATCGAATTCATTCGTATGCAGTATGGAAACAGTAAAATTCGCGATCAACCGGAATATGGCGTTCCTTATGAGATCGATGACATTGTGATGTTCCACATTACAACCAATGATTTGAAGAACGTTGCTTATAAGTTCACTCTGTATGTGCAGGATGAAATGAAGCCCGAGATGATACACACTCTGGGGTATCAGTATTTGTATCCTGAGGTTATCGATGGTACAGATGGCAGCACTGAGCTGGTCCTCATGTCTGCAAACTGGCTGAGTTCGATTGGAACTATTAAGATTGGTTATTTATTAATTAAACCTCTGTCTACAAATCAAGTAAATTTCAGGACATCATTTGCTCATTACTGGCGAAAGAATTGGACTGCTCTGGATGCAGGTCATCGAGGACTTGGTAAAAGTCTTAAGCTCACTGCGGAAGCAGCTCCAATTACAGAAAATACAGTAGCCTCTATGAAGGAAGCTGGCGTTCAAGGTGCTGACATAGTCGAATTTGATGTCCAGCTGACTAGTGATCTTCTTCCCATCATCTACCATGATTTCTTCGTGTATGTTTGCATGAATGCAAAGACGCCGACAAGTAAGGATGACCTGACTCAGGTGCTCATCAAGGATCTGACCTACGAGCAGCTAAAAGCCCTCAAGACCTATCAGATAATCGATTCGAAGATCATCGAATATCCCGCTCACAACCTGGAACCACGAGAGGATTTCCGTTTGTTTCCTCTTTTCGAAGATTTCCTCACAAAGGTCGACACCAGCATTGGTTTCGATATCGAAATAAAATGGCCCCAACAGCGCTCTAGCGGGAAGTTCGAAAGCATTCAAACTATCGACAAGAACGTTTACGTTGATCGAATTCTAGATGTGATGCTGCGAAAAGGCTGTGGTCGTTTAAGTTTCTTCACAAGCTTCGACGCCGATATATGTACTCTGTTACGGTTCAAGCAAAACATGTACCCAGTGATGTTCTTAGGACCAAGTACAATTAACAATTATGTTGATCCACGTTCGGATAACCTTAAACAAACCATAAACAATGCCAAGGCTATGGGATTGTTTGGAGTTGTTCCACATTCGTCGAATTTCGTCAAAGATGGAAGCCAAGTGAGTTTGGCAACAAATTTGGACTTAAAAGTGTTCATTTGGGGCGATGACAGTAGCAGTACGGAAATGGTGGACTATTTTAAGAGTTTGGGGGCAACCGGAGTGGTTTATGATAGAATTGATCTATGGGTACCTGAAGAGAAGGCAAATGTGTTTGGGCAGGAAGAAGATTTGCCGGAATTCTTCAAAAAACAGTGTTCATATAGAAATGCCACTGAGGCTATTAGTATTTAGGACAGAAATAGGATTATTTAATAAGTGTTGACGTTTTTCAGTAATAAATAAGGAAAAAAGTAATTTAAAAAAAAAAACTAGTTGTTGTAAGATTTCATTGAATTCTGATGATGATAGATTAAGGTGCATTGCAATCTTCAAGTCACAACAGAACTTTATCTTCATTTTGATTAGATTATAGAAAATGGGTGAGTACCAAGCAGCAATTTTTTTTTATAATTGAAGTATTTGAGGAAATGCAAGCCGAAGGTCTAGTGAAGTATTTTGTTTTGGTTTATTTTTTTTTCAGGGGTACTGCCTCTTGTGAACAAGTGGCTAGAGTATTTATCACATATGAAAAGTGATTTTCATATTTGTCGTTCAGAATCGGTAGAAAATTTAAGGTTTACTTCATTCCTACCAACAACACGGACACACAAATGCATGAGAATTGTAAGTCACTAGGGTCTGGTTCTCCACAAGCTGTCGTTACACCAAATTTTTTTTTTTAATTTTTTTTAAAGAAAATATTTTATTTCGTTTCATTAGTTTATGTCTGAGAAGTTCTGTAAAGTCAAATATTGGATAATTTTAAAAAATCATAGCTTTCGCAAGTAAGGTGTCTAAAAATGAAATCAGGTATATGAGATGTACATGTACATATGTGAATATTATGTATACTAGACTGGGCCAAAAAAATTGACTATTTTTTTTTTGAAAGATATATCGAGAATATCATTCAGAATGACAAAAAAAAATTTTCGTAAAAGTTTGAGCCCTTAATATCAATTTTAAGAGGGCTATCATCGCTAATTTTGATTTTTAGTCATAATTTCATGTTTTGCGTCAGAACTCACAAAACATTGAAGTAAAAAAAATTCATTTTGACTTATGTACTTTTATATAAAATTAAATTCCCTACAAAAAAGGTCTGATTGAAAATTTTCGTCAGACAAGCCGTTTTTGAGTAATTAAGCTTAATAAATTGTTATTTTTCTTCGATTTTACTTTTTTAATTTGGAATTTTGTAACTAACGAAAAATAACAATTTATTAAGCTTAATTACTCAAAAACGGCTTGTCTGACGAAAATTTTCAATCAGACCTTTTTTGTAGGGAATTTAATTTTATATAAAAGTAAGTCAAAATGAATTTTTTTTACTTCAATGTTTTGTTAGTTCTGACGCAAAACATGAAATTATGACTAAAAATCAAAATTAGCGATGATAGCCCTCTTAAAATTGATATTAAGGCGCCAGTTATAGCTATCATTGAAAACCATAATTGAAAATTTTGTTTTCACTTTTTGGGGTAGTTAAGCTATGAATATTGAGAATGTTTGGTTTACAAATGAAGCTAATCACTTATATATTTTACTTTTGCAAATAAAAATAAACAAATATATTAAATATTTCTCACAAAACTAATTTAAATTTTTCAATGATGAAAATCGTTTTCAATGAACAGCTGATTTTCATTCCAACAAAGTGGAACACAATCGTTTCAATGATTTGTGTTCGATTCTCTTTCTATTTTCATGTGTCAGTTTTTTTTTCAATGATCAACTCTAACCTCAAAAAATTATTCAGGTTGTCTTTGTAATTTATAGTGATGGGCAGGATACGAATTTAAAACTTTTTGTACTCATTTTTCGAAATGATGTGGTATTTTGTCTCATCTTAAATGTCCCATAGGACATAACTATTTTAATGGACATTTTCAACAAAAAAATCAATTTTTCAATGACGTCTCTGCAATTCTAATGATCATGATACGTACATATGTAGGTATACAAAAACATATTTTTTATTCTCTTTTCATATTCTTCTTCTCAGGCGAGATGCCAGACACGACAAACGAGAGGGGACTGAAATTTGAAAACCGCCCATTACGAAATAGACAAACACTAGCACAAAAGACACTTAGGCTAGGCGCGCCTTTCAACTTTTAGTTGCACAACTTTTTGGTTTCTTATAGAAAACAGACGAACTATTTAGTTGAATGTCCGCGCAGGTGCATATAATTATATGTTACACAAAATAGCGAATTCATTTTAGGCAATCGCTTTATTTGTACACAAACTTTTAGTTGCTCGAACCAAGCAGTTGCGAAACTAAAAATTGAATGTGCGCGCCTAGCCTTACACACTATTGGTATCCATACAATGGAACACGATTTTACCTCATATGTTTCTGGGAATACCATGGATATACTCTACTTATATCCATAGCTGGGCATTAACTCGTTAATCCGTTAATCGTTAATTAACGAAGTTAAAATTTTGATTAACGGATTAACTTTTAAGTTAACTTTTAAAAATGTTAACGGATACGTTAATTCCGTTAATCCACGTTAAATCCGTTAATCGTTAATCCAATGCCTACTATTTACCGCGCGGCGCGAAAAACAGGTTCAGAAAAGTATGAGACAAGTGCCGCGGGTGAAACAAAAATAGCTAGGTACGTATTATATTTTGACGGCGCGTGCGATTGAGAAACTGCGAAGAGATTCGTTTCGTTTGATCATTTCATTATGCCGGTCGTCCACTATGTGCGCGATAAGTTCAACCAACTTCGTTCAACTTTTTGTTCAACTCTTTCGTTGGATAAACGATTTACAACCTCTTAGACTAGTGCAGCAACTTACGTAATTCACGTTGAGCAACTAAAGTTGAAAAAAATGCGTTCGGAACCCCGTACATATAATTGACCAACTTTCCAATATGTTGATTAACCTCGCACACCTAGTTGATCAACTCTTAAAACTTATTCCAGTGTTGAATAGCTCCGTACACCTAGTTGACCAACTTACTCAAATGTTGAATTACCTCGTACACTAGTTGATAAAATTGTTCGAAAATTGACAGAAAAAAAGTTTTTCGAGTTGATCAACTGCGTTTTAGATATTTTTGTTTAACCAGTTGATGAACGAGTTGATACCTTCGTTCTTCGTGCACTTAACCAAGGAACCAAGGATCACTCGTTGGGGAACGCGTTGAACGCACCACGATAAACAAAAACTCAAACGTCAAACCTGAAATAATTTTGACTTCAGTTCGGTACATAAATTTGTTCCGTATGAGTATGATTTCCTCTAAGAAAAAAAAAGTGGCTGCCGCATTAATAATATTAGAAAATGAATGACAAAGCAAGAAAAAACAGCCAAGACGATTCTGGGTAGATGATTTTTCTTGAGTCGGGAAGAAAATTGTTTTTTTTTCAATGAAATTTATGCGAAATTAAAATCGATTGTTCCCACCGCGCCCGTGAATTCGAATTCAATGTTTAGGCAATTGCATTTTCGAGGAAATTTGAGACCAAGCCAATTCCCTGGCATCTCGATTTTTATAAGAGGGGCTTTTAATGTCCCATATATTGGGCTTTTCCTCAATTGCTGAAATCATTTGCAAAATTAATTCCGTGGTCCACTCTGATTTTTTATCACCTTCCATGACGAAAAACCAAAATAAACTGCAGTTTGCAAGTTGCAACAACTGCAAGTTCATGGCAACGCAATAGTTAAACCACGTAGACACATTTCACTGCAGCCAACGCAACGCAACACAATATTACGTCAAGAAATCCCAAAGAAAATTAAAAAGTTGATCAAGGCGTTGAACAAATAATGTGCAACACATTATCTTGAAAATGTGGCTCAACGTGTTGATCGAACATTTTCAAGGAGCAATACGAGCTCGTACTCTACCCGTACACTTGTTGCGCAATTCGTTGAGCAATGGCCAACAACTAGATCCAACCCGTTGGTTGAACAGAATTGAAGGCACCGTACATTAGAGTTGAATGCGTGGAATTCGAAATTTGTGCGTTGATCGCCTCGCCTAGTGGACGACCGGCATTACTTAGTGCCAGTGGTGCTTAGAGAAAAAAAATATAAAAAATACAATTTTTATCACATGTTAACGGATTAACGATTAACTTTAACTTGCGTTAATTCTTCCGAAATTTAACGCTTTAACGTTTAACGAAGCTAACTTTTTTAGTAGCGGATTAACGATTAACGAAGTTAACTGTTTGATTAACGGTGCCCAGCTATGCTTATATCTTTATATGATATGTATTTTAATATATTTTCTTTCATTTGTCTCCTTTAAAGAACATTTCGTTGACGAAATAAAAGATAAATATTCATTTTTACATGATGCACATGTGTACTTATTGAAATCTTTTATGATAAAAGTCACAGAAGTTTGTCTTTTATTCTTTTATGATTTTTAACAGATTTCATAACAGATTTTGGCATGCTGAATACCAAAAATGCTATTCGTAAAAGATTTTTTCTATTTTCGAACGTTTGACATTTCATAAAAGTTTTCTTAGCAGATTTTATAACAGATTTTATCGTGCTGAATACCAAAATTATAATTCATAAAAGATTTGTTGACAGCTTAAACTTTTGTATTGAAATTCATAACAGAATAACTGAATAGAAGATCTCGCCGAATAGGCCTAAATGATTGCAGTTAGCAAAAAAAAAAACTTTTAAACAATAACATAACATGCGACATTTTGTATTGCCTCATGAATGAGGTGCCCATCACTAGTAATTTAGCAAGCATCAAAGCGACAGATATTTTCAATGACAGATCTTTTCAATGACAGCGAAATTATTGATTGCTATAATCGACTTGTCAAAAAATATTCCACCGTTCCACTGATTTGTGTTTCAATGATGGTTTTCAATGATAGCTATAACTGACGCCTAAGGGCTCAAACTTTTACGAAAATTTTTTTTTGTCATTCTGAATGATATTCTCGATATATCTTTCAAAAAAAAAAATAGTCAATTTTTTTGGCCCAGTCTAATGTATACTCTTAGCTCATGGTATTTGTATAGTTGTCTTAAAGAGCAGTAGCTATTAATAGTTTATGTGTTACCTGAAACTTCTTTTATTTTTCAAATTTTACTACTAAATCGCGTGAACTAAAACTCTTTCACGGATAATTAACTACTTATCATCTCGAAAACTACCACGCAATGCTAGGAATTTTGGAAATACGGGATTCCAAATTGGCTAATAACGTTCAATAAAGCTTCCAAAATTATATAACTTTATCACAGTGGCGTAGCGTGAATAATTTCAAATGAATTAGAGGAACAAAATAATCACCTGCTTAAGTTTGCATCTAAACTTGATACAAAACTATGAATTTTATGTTTTTAATATAATTAATTATCATAAAAATGAAGCCTATTATTTAACCATGATTTTAATATCTTAATCTTGAAGTACCGACAACTAGAACTGAAGTTATAAGCTTCTAACTCGAGCCACATAACTTTATTACAAAGTTTATAACATCTGTTATAAAATATGTATAACGGAAAGCATAAAATGGAGAGTGGCATAACATTGTTAAACATTGTTGGAAAGGTTTTGTCCCACAAAAATACGGAATATGAGATTGTTTAACAATAAATAAGTAAACATTAAAAAAGAAAATAAAGAGTAAGGAGAGCATCTCTTGCTCTCTCACTTAGAAATGGTAATTGGTTATACACAAAGATTAACCCATATAAAGATTTCTGTCAATGGAGAAAGTGACACCGATTATAGACGCTGTTCACATTGGACTTACTCAACCGATTTATTTTGACGTAAGACCGCCCTGTCGTGTTCAGGCAAAAAAGTAGTGTGAACACTCCAGATTCACTTTGACGTCTTGTAGTTGTCATAATTGTTGGTCATTTGCTATGCCACTACAAATATACAGTGAATTACAAAAGTAAGTAAGCACCTCTTAGTTTAAAGATCATTTCCTTCAAACAATCGATAGTAATGTTAAAAAAAAAATTAATATTTTGGTCTATAATTGATATGTATTTTGAACTAAAAAGTAACATTTCAAATAAACCAACTGTGTTTTAAAATTCTGCTTGTTTAGATTCATGGGTTTTTTCAAAGAAGAGCCGCTTTTGGCGATTTATTTTACTTATGTAAAGTTTCTTTCTAATACTTCGACCATGATAACCGGATTGGTAGAGCACTCGTCGAATAGTTTGAGGGTTATATGACTTACCTGTTTTATTTGATTATTTCTGCTGATATCTTTGATGGGCTTACTTTAGGATTCCTCTTCACGTTCCTAACAATAATACGGCATTACTGCTTGTTATTGTCATTGATCGAGGGTCATTTTGCAAACTTCCAATGTTATTTTATTTGGTTATTATTTTGTGTATAGCAGATTAACTTTTGTTAACAATTTTACTATTCTCGCACTTCGATTTATTTTCCAAATAGTGTTTGATTACATATTTTTTTTAATGAGTGCTTACTTACTTTTGTGATACACTGTATCTTTGTGTGTCATATTATGTCACCAAGACAAATGTCAAAAAAAAATCCATTAATTTTCAATTTGTTTTAAAAATCCTGCCTCACTTTGCCGTCTCTTTCTTACCATGAAGTGCGAACGAGAAAAAACACAGAGACATCAAAATAAGTCGGCGGAGTGAATCCAATGTGAACACCGTCATAGTGAATTATTATGGGAAATGTCAGATCGTATTCAGCAAATAATTTCAAAAATAAATGAAAGTTTAGGTCGGACACACAAGTTTGTCACGTTAGAAATTTTACCTGTCGCATTTAAACTGATTACGGGCAAGTTATGTCGTCCAGAAAAAAAAGCAGGAAGCAAATTCGAGATGCAGACTAAAAAAAAAAAAAGTAAATATAGTAGAGTAAATTACATATAAAATAGCAAATGGAACTCAACGAATTATCTTATAACTACACAGCAAAATAAAATTTGTAATATATTTTTTTCAGGTCTATGCAAATTTGAATATGTGAGTACATTTTTTAAATTATTTATAAATAAGTACAAATTATAAAGATAATAAAAATAATACAGTGTTTTCTCAATTTAAAGAAAAGGTATACATGTTTATGACCTAGGTCTGAAATAGCTTTGGTTCAACCCGATTCCGCACGCTCAGTGGAGTTAACTTAAAATCTTTATACTCAGTACATAACCAAAGTCAGTATGTCTGGGATATAACACAAGTCACCATTATATCAATGATAAAAGTGACAGCAATCAATTTGATCAATCTGACAGATGTTTGAGTAAAATTGAAAAGTAAAAATAAAATCTACTTTTTTATCATCTATTTTCATATTTTTCAAAATACTATAGTATTTCCTTCGATAAAATAAATAAACAATTATGTATAAGTTTCATCAAAGTGAGGATTTTGACGTTTGTGAATATATCGCACCCCTAGAATGAAAGTGAGCTAACTGAAAAATAGCAATTTGTGGGAAATGAGCAAGAAAGGATAGTTTTGAATAAGTTTGAATGAATCTCTCACATATTTCAAGTGACCGATGTATAGACTGTCCCTTTCTAACTCATATTTCAGTATATTTTTCACCACAGAGCTTTAGAGATCTCATTTTAAGGTCAGTTTATTGCCAAATCAGAAGTTACGGGAATAATTTTGAGTTAGGTTACTTTCATTCGCATGGTGCGATGTTAACAATTAGATCTACATACTATTTGTATTGGGCAATCTGTATATAGGTGGGCAGTGGGCACTCTTTTGAGATAGTGTGGCAGAGTCCTTAGTTGATGTTCCCTCATGTCGCATTATTAATGGAATACTGACCTAACTCGAAAAAACGATTTTTGGGAAGTTGCGAAAAAAGATCTTGCTATGAGGATTTGTCCTACTTTTTGACGGATAAAATTATAATTATAACTAATTCACGTATTAAGTTTATAAACTATTCATGAGATCTGAGGCTTGCAAAAGCCTGTATCTGTAAGTAATTCAATTTTGGCCTATCTCCTAATGGGTCAGTATTTCATTAAGCATATGCGATGTGTACGATTGAGAAAATGACAGGAATATAAGATATCTGTCAATAAAATATAGGTACTGTCATCCAATCCTAACCTTAGTTTAAAATTTCAAGACTTTACGAAATGTTTATTAAACACACACAGAAATAAAATGCACGACTGGGTCGCACGAACTTGCTCCTATGTAAAAGACTAAGAATTTCAAAACTGAATGTTATTAGAGAAACTGTTCATAAGCATAAAATTCATTTTTTAAATGACTAAAAAAACTTCTTTAGTAGTTAAAGGTAAGAATAGGATGCCATGTGATTCAAGCAAATATAGATTAATGCAAGATTAAAAATTATAAGTCCTTGTAGTGGTTTCTTAAAAAATAAGGTTTTATATAAGAAAATTTTAAAACAATTTTAAGAAAAATGTTGGTACGCCAATTCGAAGTTTTTATTATTGTATGAATAAAAATTAAATTTACAAAAAAAATATTGAGCCGTTTTCGAGACATTGAATTTTCAAAAAACAAAAAATTGATTTTTTTTTCAAAATTAAAAAAAAAATATTTTTCTTAAAGTTTTGAAATGCAATGTTTTTTAAACTTTTTAGAAGCTTCCCTCTACGAAATTTCATTAAAATCCGTTGTGCTAATAATGAGAAATTCAAAATTTTAAAAAATCGTTCTATGGTAGGTACAGTCAGTAAAATCTTGTTTTCAAATTTGTTTTTATTGAATTACAGATATTAAAAAATAATAGAAAGAAAAAAAATTTAAGCAAAATTCTCGGAACCGTTTTCGAGAAAAATACGATTTTCGAAAACCATTTTTTAACATTTGTATGGAAGGTACCGTTGTTTTTAGGTAAAATCAATTTATTTTTCTCATATATTGTAGATTATTTTTCTAAACTTTTATATATCAAGTTTTAAAAAAATCGAGCATGGGGTTTTCGAAATATTGAGTTTTCAAAAAAAAATTTTGAAAGTTTTTTTAAAAATCCAAAAAATTTGTTTTTGAAAATTTTAATACACAATAATATTTAAACTGCTGGGAAGCTTTAGCATAAAAAAAATGATCAAAATCGGTGGTACCGTTTTTGATAAAATCAAAAACAAAAAAAATGGTCCCAAGGGGGGTACCAAAACTACTCATTTTTTTGAAAATTTTTTTCGACCATTACCTAGGTTTAACTAAATTAAATTTTTTGAATTTTTTTTAAGAAAATCGCAGGGACAGTTTTTGAGAAAAAAAAATATTTATAAAATTTCGGAAAAAAATCGTATGGCAGGTACCGTTATTTTTGGTCATACAAAATCAAATCAAAAAACATCCGGGGGTAAAAAATCAAAACCCATATCTACCAAGTTTGAAAAAAATCGGCCGAGCCGTTTAGCTGTAATCGAACAGACAGACAGACAGACAGACAGACAGAATTGCCAGACCCACTTTTTTCGTCTTCGCTATCATCGTAATGTCAACTTTGATCAAAATCTCGAGTTCGATTTTTTTTACGAATACATAACTTGCCTTATAGTACCTATAAGTCGCAAGTAAAAAGCTTAGCTCGATTGAGAAAATGTTTAAAAATCATAGGCAGACTACTTAGTTTAGGTAATGTTTATTTTTAACTTTTAAACTTTTTTTAAATAGTTTTGTACTAAGACCATATTTAAGAAAAATAAAATGCACGACTGGGTCGCACGAACTTGCTCCTATGTAATAGACTAGGAATTTTAAAAACGAATGTTATTAAAGAAAACTGTCCATAAGGATAAAATTAATTTTTTAAATTCTTTTAGTAGTAAGAGATAAAAACAGAATGCTATGCAAATATGAATTTATTCAAGAACAAAAATTATAAGTCGTTGTAGTGGTTCCTTAAAAAAATAAGCTTTTATGTACAAAATTTTTAAAACATTTTTAAGAAAAAATTTTGGTACGCCAACCTTAAGCTTTTATTATTGTACGAATAAAGGTCTAATTTCCAAAAAAAAAAATAATAAGCCGTTCTTGAGATATCGAATTTTTCAAAAAAAAACCACTTTTTTTTTCTAAAAATTGAAAAAATATTTTTTCTTAAGTTTTTAAATGCAATATTTTTTAAACTTTTTTGAAGCTTTTTTATAAAAAATTTCATTAAAATCCGTTATGTCGATAATGAGAAATTCAAAATTCGAAAAAATCGTTCTATGGTAGGTACAGTCAGTAATATCTAGATTTAAAATTTTTTTTTATTAAATTATAGATCGTAAAGATTAATCAAAAGAAAAAAAATTTTAGCAAAATTCTCGGAACCGTTTTGGAGAAAAATACGATTTTCGAAAACCATTTTTTAAAATTTGTATGGAAGGTACCGTTAGTTTTAGATGAAACAAAATTTTTTTTCTCAAATCTTGTAGATTATGTTAAAAAACTTTTTTTTGTGAAGTTTGAAAAAAATCGAGCATGGGGTTTTCGAAATATTGAGTTTCCAAAAAAAAATTTTGATTTTTTTTTTTTAAATCCAAAAAAATAAAAATTGAAAATCTGAATATGCAATAATATTCAAACTTTGGAGGAGCTTTGGCATAAAAAAAATTATTTAAATCGGCTGTACCGTTTTCGAGAAAATCAAAAACAAAAAAAATGGACCCAGGGGGTCTACCAAAAATAACAATTTTTTGTAAAATTTTTTTCAACCATTAGCTAGTTTTAACCAAATGAAATTTTTCAAATTTTTTTTAAAAAATTCTGTGGGACAGTTTTTGAGAAAAAAAAATATTTATAAAATTTCGAAAAAAAATCGTATGGCAGGTACCGTTATTTTTGGTCTTAAAAAAAAAAAAAAAAAAACGTCCGGGGGTAAAAAATTAAAACCCATATCTACCAAGTTTGAAGAAAATCGGCCGAGCCGTTTAGGCTGTAGTCGAACCGACAGACAGACAGACAGACAGACAGACAGACAGACAGACAGACAGACAGACAGACAGAATTGCGAGACCCACTTTTTTGGTCTTCGCTATCATCGTAATGTCAACTTTGATCAAAATCTCGAGTTCGATTTTTTTTACGAATGCATAACTTGCCTTATAGTACCTATAAGTCGCAAGTAAAAAACAGGCTTAGGATAAACCTAAGACAATGGCAGCAAGCTCCTTTTTGGCATTTTTAAATATGAAAATGTCATATGAAGTTAGTACGATACTAAAAATTAAATTAAATTGGATTGATTGATTATATGGTTTTTAACATTATGCATGAATTATGATGTTGGTCAAGTGGGCGCCGCTGGCCATGGAAAGCTATTTTAAGCACATTTATCACCGATTCAAAAATGTATATCGTTAACAAGATTTATTGCAATCAAAAGCTTTTTATGGTTTCAAGATGAAGCCGAACGTAGACAAAAAATGAACCTGGCTATAACCCTTTGTTTCGAAACCATGTTTAGCCAACAAACTCAACGAGCGATTTGATTAAATCCCCAAATCAGATAGACTTTTTGTGGATGAACAAATGTGCCAGACGAAGACGAAACACCATCTTCGCCAATATATGCCAAACAAGGCCCACAAGTGGGGAGTAAAGTTGTTTGTTCTCTGCGATTCAAAGGGATTTGCCTACCGTTTTGAAGTGCACAATGGTGCAGATGATACGAGTATATCATTTTACCTGGCACACCGGATCTATGAGCCACATTCAATGTTGTTGTTCGGTTATCCTAAACAATTTCCGAATTTGGTAACCATATTCTCTACTTCTATACCTTCTACACATCACTACCTCTTTTGGTCTATTTAGGAGCCAGAGGAATCTTCAATTTAGACACAATGAGAGATGATTTTTTTTGTATATATATATAGCTAATCGTATACCAGCGTGTAAATTGCCGACCGACAATCTAGTAGGCAAGGAAAGTATAGGATATTCCATAGAATATATGACATCAATCGATTGAGTGGATGTGAATACGATTTTATGGAAGGATAACAAGGCATCCACTTACGTAGGCATTCAATTATTTGAAAGATTCAATCGTGATCAAAATAAAGTTAAGGCAGCTCGATATGAGAGAAAGCAGAAAAATTTCATCGAAATAGACTGCCCCCAAATCATCCGGGAATATAATACTCATATGGGTGGAGTTCACCTCAAGGGATGGATGGGTCGGTATCATATTCGAGCTAAGTGCCGAAACATCATGACGCGGCTCTTTTACCATTTTATTGACATGGCAGCAACGAACGCATACATTTTATATACAAAAGAATCTATGCCGAAAAACGGAATAATTTGTCTGAAGATGTACAGCTTCTGCAGCTTCCACAATTTCGGGAGGAAATAGCAGCTGGACTTATTTTCTTCAAGGAAAAGCGACAGGTAGCGACCAATATTACTAGTTCCCAGCACATCCATTGTTGGAAAAAGAGATGTTCATCCTGTTGCTGATGTTTGCGTATTTATAATTGAAAAATTATTGATTTTACCAATAATACCCAGCTGTCAAAATATTCAAAAAAGTTTGCCATTTCATTCGGATGACCATAGACAAGAAATGTTGGCCGGAGATCTGGATTTTCGCCAAAAAATCTTATTCTCTCAAGAGGCTCATTTTTGGCACAATAGAAAAACAAAATTGCCGTTATTCGAGCGAACCAACCAAGCATTTTATACAAAATGGTATGAATCTACCTTCAAAATAAAGTTAGAATCAATTTTATATGTCATACCCTTGTTGCTTTATAAAAAGTCTCTTTTTTATTGTTCTTATCTGGTCACACTATAAATTAAAGTAATTTTGCTGTCCTTACTTTTATTTATTTTTACAAAATCCAAAACTTCAATCGAAAACGTCAAATCAACGTCAATTTATTTGATCGTAAAATGATCGTCATTTTTTGACGCAAATATTGGTGTCGTCAAATATGCAATCGTTCTGCTTCTGCTTGCACAAAATCTATTTGATCAACGTCAGTGAATTTTCTTGCAAATGCAATTGACGTTTACGAACACGGTCGACAAAATTAAAAATGGATGCTAAACATTTTTCAAAAATTGTGGTTGAAAATTGTTCGAAAAATTTAAATACGTGCTACTATAGAAAAAAAAAATTATTTTTAAACAAAAAAAGAAGGCGATTTGGTTTAAACTCCGAAGTTCGAGCCTTAAGATTCCAAAGGTGCGTATGCGTAATTACATCAAAACAATCGAAAAATTTTCTTCGGTCATTTCAGAATGGCAAAGCAATTATTTCTTGTAAGTACAAACAAATGAAACGTTTCAATTCATAAAAAGTGACATTCTTAGACCTAATTCTAGGGATTGAAGGAAGAACTAAGCCCTTTATTCAAAATGGCAAAAACAGGGCGCCCCCAGGTACAGACTTGGAACAAGACATATACATTACTCTTTGAATTTTAAGCAACAAAAATTTATACCGAGAAATCGGAGATCGTTTCAACAAATCTATCAACTGCGTATTTCAACTTTAATTAAATCTTGTAAAACAATTGTGCGTCTATTTTCAAAATTTGTGAGATAACCAACTACAAATTAAGAAATTCATAATGTTGAACGCCAATTTAACTACTTTCACCCACACACACACACAAAAGACAATCTAAACACTATTTTCTGAACTTCAATTATTTTTTTCGTCAACTCGATTTTTTTACTGCAGAGCTATGCCGCAAATGATGTTATCGAACATATATGACTTAAGCAAACTGCGTTATCGAAAATAATGCTTTTGCATGAAAATTTCGTTTTGGGTTTTCGAACAGTTGACTTTTGCAGTTTTCGTTTAAGAACATTCTGCAAATGCATTTTTGATGCAGATGACGTTTTCGAAAACGATCAATATTATTTATTTACATTGTCGATCAAATTTTTAAGCTATATAGTCTTAGTTAGTGAGTACGTTAAGAGTGTCATTGGTGCTGAAAAATGACATCATCATCAGAAAGAGAAAGATGACTGTTCTAAGATGACTTTTCTAAAATAAAAAGCAATAATAAATTCTACAAGTTAAAATCATGCACTGCCCGCAAACAACACAATCTGACAGTAGTTGACTATTACATATGTAGATAGATAGATAGATAGATAGATTGTTTTTATTCTGTATTAAATAGTAACAAAATTATGTACATACAATATAGCATGGCATTTGCCGTCTGCCAGATTGACAATTATAGCTTTTGATTACAAATTTATAAACCAATTTAAGTATTAGTTCAGGTTCAAAAATTTTCACTTAAAATTCTATTTCTATACGCTAGTGCAATTTTACAAAATTTGTACATTTTGGGTACATTCATTTCATTTAAGTATCCTAAAATCACCTCTTCGGATAAAAAATCTTCACCAAATATATGTCTTCGTGTTTCCCTTAGTATTGGACATCTACCAAGAAAATGAAAAATATCTTCTCTCTCATTCATATTACATATTTCACAAAAGATAGGTAAATCCTCACGATGCGGTACGTAATTAAGATTCAGTAATTCACCTCTCATCCTGAACATGGTTGATATTTCTTCAATGGAGTGGTCATCTCTAAAATAATTTTTTTCATTCAAATTATGGTTCAGTTTACTGTAGATCATTCTGTGCATTGAATCTGCTGCTTCCTCCGCATACCTTACTCTTATACGGTCATCTAAATCTGAGATCAGTTTGTATAGTGCTGGTTTCCATGAGTTCAAGTCATTAAGATTTAATTCTACTCGTACATTAGCTTCTTGGGCCAGATCGAGCCAATCCTTAAACCATCCAGATCTGCTACGTATTGCTTGAAGAGCAGCTTTTTTTGGTAGGCGAAAATCCGGCATATTCAATACCTTAATGATGTAATCAACATTCAGTTTTAATGTTTTAATAAACATTGGAGAGATGCCCGACTCTAACATTACCATGTAATTTGGCGCATTTTGGGGGAGTCGAAATATGCGCTTCAAATAAAATCTAAGTAATTTTTCAACAGTTTCGTATTTTTTTGCACCCCATACTTGGGCCGCATACAACAATGTGGATTGGGACACCGATTCAAACACTTTGTATTTAACACTATGTGATATATGCCTGTTACAAAAGATATTCTTCCATGCGGTATTAATTGCAGTTTTCGCCTTCGCTAATTTTTCAGAGAGATGTTTTTCCATACTCAAGTTCTTTGTTATGTAGACTCCAAGATATTTATAATCCTTAACAACTTCGATAGATTCATTGTTGTAAGTCCATTGTTCTCTTGAGCTCAATTTACCACCGCCACCCTTGAATATCATGATCTTCGACTTTTCCAGGTTAACTACTAGTTTCCATAACGTACAATATGCGCTTAATTTGTTAATCATTAGTTGAAGTGACTCTGGCGAGTATGCGAGCATAACAATATCATCTGCAAAAAGTAGAGCTTTGATGAGGATTCCAGCATATTCAATACCTCCTGGTAGAATACCGATAATGTCCTCAATAAAGAGTGAGAATAAACTTGGGCTGAGTGTGCATCCTTGTCTAACACCTGTTCTAGTTTGAAACCATTCGGATATATCTTCACCATCCCACACTGCTGCTGTGGTATCCATGTATAAGTTCTGTAGAACACGGCCAAACTTAAGTGTCATTCCCAAACCAAACAATTTGAACATTAGGGCATTTCTGTCTATCGTATCGAATGCAGCTTTAAAGTCCACAAAAAACACGTATAGTTTTTTATTTTTTGCCAAGAACGAATCAGCTATGCTTTTTAGGAGAAAGATATGGTCTATTGTTGAGTATCCTGGTCTAAAACCCGCTTGAAATTCGCTTAATAATCTTTTTGCATCTATCCATGATCTGAGTCGATTTTGAAGAATTGATGTAAATATTTTGTATGAGGCGTTTAAGAATGAGATTCCTCTGTAATTTGCTGGATCCATTGTGTTTCCTTTTTTAAATATCGGAAAAATGAGTGCTTCTTTAAATTCTTGTGGTATGTTTCCATGTTCAAGTATGTTGTTAAATACTTCTGTTAGGTTTTTGATGAGTTCTTCTGTGCCATACTTATAGAATTCCGATGGTATCCTATCTGATCCAGCCGCTTTTCCATCTATGAGACCGTTTACCGCTACCCAAACTTCTTCCACACAAATTGGACTATCTAGTGCGTCTTCATAAAAACCGGGTTGAGCATATTGAATAGTATGGGCACCTAGTGCATCGTGATTCAGTAGCTGAGAAAAATGTGTCATCAAGGTATTAGAACTAAGATTTCGATTTATAACGTAATGTTTCCCATTAAGTTTTTGTACTTGCTTCCAAAAATCTCTCGTGTTGGTGCAGTTTACCAAGCTTTTGGCTTTACGCTCATAAAATGTTTTTTTCTTTTCTTTACAAAGGGTTTTAAACTTACGATTGTACTGAATATACAACAATTTTGCTGCATTTTCATTGGTTCTCCTAAATTGGTTTAGCCAAGCATAAGATACATTTCTTGCCATCATGCACTCTTTATCAAACCATGATTCTTTGAAAACTCCAACTCCTTTAGAATGGTAAGAACTCGGACACGCTTTCTTTATGCAATCATCAATGCCATTCAATTGCTCATTTTCGTTCTCCATCAAATATACATCCAGCTGCCTTCTATACAATGAAGCCACTGATTCACTCCAATGCAGTCTAGGCATGAGCTTAAGATCAATTCTTTCTTGATTTTCAGTACCATTACATTTGAAAGACACAACAATCGGCATGTGATCTGAATAAGGAACTTGTTGTACCTCGAAATCGGTGATAATATAATTCCATTTGCCCCTTACAAGGCTGTAATCAATAACGGAGCTACCCTGTTTACCAATAAATGTATATTCGCCGAGCTCGTCACTATCGCTAGTACCGTTTTGGATTCGAAGTCCGATTGAGTCGCATAGTTGCAGTACCTTATTTCCCCTTGCGTTCTTTATTTGATCCTTGGATTTTCGAAAGTGTCCTTCACGCTCATTTTCAATTCCTTCTTCGTTTCCTACTCTCGCATTAAGATCACCAATAAGCAGCAGATTCATGGTTGGATCACACGTAACAAACTCTTTTATTTTATCAAAGTCCATATCCCAGTTGTTGCAGTTTACGTATGTTGGTATAATACGAAATCTGTCTTTACAAATTTCTATGTCCACACAGGTTATGTCTCCAAAGCATTTAAATTCACAATGGTTACTATTAAAATCCTTTTTAATTCCGAAAATACACCCTCCACTCGCTCTTCCTCTCGTATGTGTTCTTATTGCTGGTATAATATTAAGTTTATAATTTTTAAATTTGTTTTCGTAAAAAATTAAATTATTTTCTGATAAAAAAGTTTCATACAAAAATATTAGTTCAAATTTATTTATATAAGTATAAAAATCATTAAATAATCCCTTATTACTAAGACCGGAAACATTATATGACAAGATTTTACATTTTAAATTACAATTAATAGCATTAGTATTTTGTTTCTTAGGCCTTTTATAGCAATTAGACGGGCAGACGGCATTACAATTAAAAATATGGTTGAGAATTTACATAAACAGTTTGAGAACTTATTTGAGAAGCACTGTGTTCGATCATTTGATTGCGAGCAGGAACACGAACAGAGCTAGTTAAGTTGTCAATGTCACCAATGATGTGACGTAACACTGACATTCCGCATTCCTTTCCACATTTTAATTTGTTCTCGGTGTCATAATAAAATGATTTTCCTTCTACGATTAATGTTTGATCACGGACTTGTGTTTTTATATTTTTATTTTTTGCGCGAATCTCTTTATTTAAAGCTACCAGTTTTCTTCTTCGTGCTCGTATAGCTGCCGGCAAATCTCGATGTAAATAAATTCCTTTTCCGCGCAGTAAAACCGTAGATTTCAACAATCGACCCACATCCTCTCGTCGCTGCATCTTAACGATGACATTTGCCACTTTATTATTTGTTTTTAAGTGTCTTGATGTTGCAATAATATTTCTGTCATCAGATTTCAGAAGATCCATGCAACATTCCTTCGCTTTCTCGTTGGCATCATCGCCTATTTGGATCGGAATATGCACCACAACATTATTCTCATTGGCCTTCATTTCTAGGCGCTCCACTTGCCGTTCCAATGAATTACAGCGCGATTCGAAATGATTCAGTTGTACTTGCAGGTCGGAGTTGTTCTTTTGCAAATTTTGGATCTCTTTATGAATTCCCTCTAGATCTGCTTTTGTTGGCATGTCCTTCAGTTTGGTGTCTAACAATTTGGACATGCTTTCTTCAATCATGCGCTTAAGATCCATAACTTCCATTGTTCCAACTTCATTTCTTTCAATTGGTACCGGGTTTGCATCTCTTGGTGATTCGATAGAAATGTCTTTGTGAGGCCTTTTTGATATTTGTGTAGCGTAATTAGTTGGCGGTGTCCTCTCCATT
Organism: Chrysotoxum bicinctum; assembly: GCA_911387755.1. NCBI lineage: Eukaryota > Metazoa > Arthropoda > Insecta > Diptera > Syrphidae > Chrysotoxum > Chrysotoxum bicinctum. The sequence goes on from OU426990.1 coordinate 31,149,344, forward strand.
TTGTTAGTACTTATATATATATATATAATTTTACGTGCGGTATATATTACAAACCTTTTTAATCTATTTTTTGAAGTGCAAACAAACGACTCTCCAAAAATTTAATTTGTTTCGACAATATAAATAACAAGGAAGCTATTGCACACTTTTTTTTAAATTAATACCCAAATTAAATCAATTAAACTGCAAAAATTTTAACAAGTGATCGTAGAACTGAACTTAATACAACAAAACCAGGGTTGCCAGCATATGTATATGTTGATGAACACGTCCAGACTATAAAATTCAGTCAACACAACTTTGTTGATTCGTAACCCATTTGAATAGCGTTGTGTTCGGATCAACAAAAGTTCATTGGTGCTGTTGATTAGCACGTCTAAGCTTAATCAAAATATTATTGATCAGCCGTATTGATTAACACAGATAAACATAATATGGACGCTGCTTAATAGAGGGATACATTTAATTATAGATTTTGCTAACGTGAGTGTTTAAAAGAAACCCTATACAACAATAGAAAATCATTATCCGTTGTTGGTTTTGGTCTACATCCATGACAAAAAAGAAAATATGTTCTACACGTCATCTTCAAATTCCAAGGTCTTGAAATGTGAATTCACCAACCAACTTTTTCAGACCAAAAATAATTATTGTACATAATGGTATTACTGACTTGCACGTAGTTTCCTCGTGAATTTGACACCAACAAAAAAACACAAAAGTCATCTTAATTTGAACAACAAACATATGCACGACTTTTGTTCGCCTGGTGCCTTTACATGCACATTTTGTATACCTACTAAATTCATTAAAACGTATATTTGAATTTATGTGTTAACCCCATTAGCACGTCCATTTAATAATGTAAAATACAATTGGAATTTAATGCAATAATAAATAAAGAAACTAAGTCCTGGAAAATATTCAAAAAGAGCTATTTCACCCTTAACAACGAATAGCGCGATGGTCGGATGCAAGTTAGTCTAAGTGAAAGAAAATTCTTTTGTTGGAGAACTTTTAGTGTTGATCCCGACAAAAGGATAGACAAAAAGGGCAAAGAAAACTTAATCTATCCAACTCAAGATTTCTTTAATGAACTCAGTTCCTCGAATTTTCCAAAGAATGTCGAAAAAACGAAGGATTAAAATAAAAAAAATAAAAATACAAGAAAGTAAAATGCAATTAAGTAAGTTTACTTTTTTTTTTATTTGTCAGAAAACATTCCGTGAAAACAAAATACAGGGTGTCCCAAAACTCACTGACTGAGGTAGAATGCTGAAAATTTTTGAATAATTTAAGTTTTTTCTCTCTTTATTTATTTTTACAAGTTAAATTTAGTTTTCTGGATAGTTTTTGATATCCTTTATGAACAACTTCAGTCATTAAAAGGCGGCTTTTCTAGAACATATTCCATGACCTTAAGAAACAAAATTGGGCGCATAATAAGATCTTCGACACTTTGGGGGTGGCCGTGGCGCGATGGATGTGTGCTCGCCTGTGAACCTCATGATCACAGGTTCGATCCCTGCCGTCGTCTATGTCGTTTTAATTCCATTAAAAACCTTCTAAAATTGTCATCAATGGGTTGCTGGTTTACTCTTTGCATGTTGTTTAGGCATAACACTAACAACATGTAATTGAGTTAAACTAGTATGCCCAACAAGGATGAACACGAATAAAATAAGCGACATAGAAATAAGACATGGCATTCTCCGCTTTAGTTCAGCCGCCATCCCTGGAGATAAAATATCTGAGACAACAACCTTCAGTCTCAGAACATCGTGCCACACATCTTTCCTATCCTTCTTTCTCTTCCGTAACTTCACGCCCGCGTTGTGTTGAAACATTTAAAGGGTAATCATAATCCCTTGAGCGCGGGTAGATTATAAAAAAAAAAAAATGTCATCATTCAGCTGGGGATAGATATATTTACGCGAAATTATTCCTACAGAAAAAGTCGAGTAGTAGAGCTATTTGACTTACAATTCTCAACCATTCTTGTGTACATGTTATCGGTCAGAATGGTCCCCTCCATCGTCCACAATTGTGACGAATATGCTATTAAAGACTACAATTCCACCATGATTTAGAATGCCTCTATATGCTAAGGACGCCATCTGTTTTTTGGTTAAAGATACTCCAAGGTAAAATGTTTATGTTATGTGCCACCGATCCAAATGGTCCAATTTTCAACAACTCTTCCGCATAGATCCGACCGAATTTGTATCTGTGGTATGTTCCACTTATCGCCATCCGTTGTCGATTGTGATTTATTAGCATAGACCTGCACCTGCGACTTCAGTAAACCCCACCAGAAAATTCTAACAAGGTCAAATCGCACTACCTTGGTGAATAATTCACGTCACCTCTGCAAGAGATAACTTTATCCTCAAAATGCTCTTGCAGGATGTAAATCGTGACGCCCGCGTCCTACTAGAACCACATGTCGTCTACGTCCATATGGTTCAATTTGGGCCATAAGAAATTTGTTATCATCCATCTGTCGCGCTTGCGACGGTCACCACTCAACAAACATTATTTTCAAAAAAGTACGTAATGATGCCACCAGCCAAAAATCTACACTAAATTTTAGGTAATTTTGCTTGTAACATAGCCGTTCATCCCAAAATGCACCGCGTCGCTAAAGATGATTTTTCGTCCTAAATTGGTGTCTTTTTCCAAACGCTCCGAGGCCAAGTAAGCGAATAAAGGGGGTTGTCTATGGTCATGAACTTTGAGCTCCTGGGTCAGTTAGATCTTATAGATATTAAAATTTGGTGGTGAACCAGGACCTAGTGACTTACAACTCTCAACCATTCCCGTGTGCGTGTTACCACGACCAGAGGGGACCAACAATTTTCTGCCGATTCCGAACGTCTAATGAGCACTTGAGCAGCACTTTCCTTGACAAGAGATATACTCTTAGAGGATTGGTCAATTTCTCGCAAGAGGCAGTACACCCCTGAAAAACTTTTTTGCAGCGTCTGAGAATCGAACTCGAGACCTTCCACATGATAGTCCAACGCATACCATTATGATGGTACTACTAATTAATGAATGGTAGCCCCAAATTCTAGAGCAAAATTCGCCAAGATGAAGTCTGCGAAAGCCCGAGTTCTTTTACACGGCGAGGAATTGACTGTCTCCGGTTCTACTGTACACTTTCATGGACGGAACTTGCGTTTCTTTGACATACGAACATTGCTAATTGATTACCGAACTGCTCGTAGTATTGGTCATTAAACAATGAAGAGATGACGCCTACCGTAAAATGACCGCAACGTGCGCTGAGTTTGCACTAACGAACACTTAATTTTGAAATAAAGTTTCATCATTTGGACGTGCTGTTTAATCGTGTAAATTTCCATGGTTTTTTGGCATAAGTAACTGAATAATAAACAACAGGTTTGACAGATATAACCAATACATTACGGCCGCCAAGATATATCCGCACTAATTGAAAATTTCTTTATTGGAGAACAACTGAACCGATTTTGGTGAACTTTTCCAACTATTATTAGGTTATTTAAGTTGAAAACCTGTTGGGTTTATGTGACGTTTCTATTTGACATTTCTTTTTTAAAGGTTCCTTTAAGAATATTCCAACATAGTAAACAATGAAGTATTCCAACAATAACGTTCATCGAACAAATCGAAGGTTCCATTGACATCCTTTGTATTGAATCGGAAGACTGCAAGGAGAGAACTTTTCGCTCATTAATCGGGTAGAAAAGTACCTAATTAAGTTTTTCAGTTTCAGAAAATGTGAAGCCAAAATTTAATTTGTATCGAAGTGACCAAATCAGCGCAAAAAAAAATCTTGTGCTGACCCTGCGGCAAGAAAATTGAGTGATTTGCATATTCACAATAAGTCATTGATCGAGGTTGAATTCTCCAATTAGGTCTTTGATCTTGCTCACTCTCCTCCCCACTCTATTTCAACACTTAGTCGATGACGAAGATTCCGGCCTGTATTAGACAAACAAAAAAATCACACTGCATGTTGTTTTGAAAAATTAACGAAAGTTTCATTAACACAAAATTCTAATCAAGCAGTTTTTCAACTAAATACCTAACTATTTTTTACGAGAACAATGCTGTAAAGTTTTCGAAGGACAACAAAATTTGAAAACATTTTGTTTACTCACGATGGGAGTTTTCATATCGGTGGCTACATTAATAAACAGAACATACTGGTACTGCACACAACAACCTGAGGATATTCACTTCCTGCTTATATAGTAGAAGCAATCAAAATTAGAAATACAAACTTCTGTATTAGAACCAGGTACCAATACTTCCTCTGTGAAATGAACAGGTTGAACATGTTCATAACAAATTCAATCTTTACTTTCACGGACAATACCTGGACCAATAAACTACAGGGTTAAATAAAGGTAGCAAACCGTTGTGAAATATAATAAAAGTAATAAAAAAGAAAAAAGTTCATATTGCATCTTTTAAGATTGGTAACTCTATATTAATATCCAATGAGAAAAAAGCCAACGCATTAGCCCGCACTTTTTGTGCTAATAGCTTAGTAGCTAGGAATAACAAATAGAATATAATTATAAGTCAATCTATGCAATTACTTAACGAAAGCATTTTTGAGGTAACCGAAGATATAATATCACTTGAATTTGTACTAAAAAGCCTAAAAACTACGAAATCCGCTGGATTTGATGGAAAAAAAATCCCTTTATAAAAAAACTGCCTAAAATAGTTATTAAGTACCTCAGAAATCTATTCAAGGATTGTTTTAGAACCGGATACTGTTCTAAAGGAATGGTGCTCCTTGATGTGGAAAAAGCTTTTGAAACTGTCTGGCATGAAGGCTTAGTTCATAAACTTTTTTCCTTGAATTTTCCAATGTACATACATATCATTAAAATTATATTTTTCTTTCTGTCAAATTGATTGCTTACAGTCTTTGTTAAAAACTGGTTCACCGACGAAAATATTATTACTGCAGGTGTACCCCAGGGATCTTTATATAATACATATATATTATATACTTACGATTTTTCAAAAGCTTCAAAATTGTGAAACTGCAATATTTGCCGATTGCACATGCATTTATTCATCAGATTCAAATGGGTTTTGCATTGAAACTAATTTGGTTATCTGCTCTGAATACTATTCAAATTTATTTCAACAATTGGAAAATTAAGATAAATGCATCAAAGACACAGGCTCTTTTTTTAAGAGAAAAGGAAAACCCTGTTTACTGCCTAACAACAATTTACAATTGAAGGGAGATGAAATCAATTGCAAAATAACTTGGGGTACACCTGCATAAATCATTGACCTTTAATTTGCACATACAGCAAACGCTAAATAAATTAAATACCGCAATCAAAACACTTTATCCATTTATCAACCGGAAGTCCAAAATGAGTACTGAAAACAAATTAATAATATTTACGTCTTCCAAAGTATAATTTTTAAGTCTTCTAAAGTATAATTTTTTATGGTTCGCCTGCCTGGGGAAAATGCGTTAAGACAAAAAAAAATTGCAAATTGTGCAAAATAAAAATTTAAAATCATGTTTAATCTTCCCTGGCACTTTTCTACAGAAGAACTTCATAGAATAACAAGTATTGATAAAGTTTCAGTTAGAATTTCGAAACTACAATATCGTTATATTTTATCCTGCAATAATTCGGATTATAGTTTAATTTCAAACTTAGCTGCTTAAGGTGTTGTAAGGAAATTATTATTATTTATTTAATTGCTATTTATTTATAAAGTTTTAATCTATTTATTTATTAATAATATATTGTTTTTATTTATTTATCGTTTTATTTATTTGTTCTTTGATCTATTTCGTTTTTGGTTTTTTGTTGTTTATTTTTTTTTAATTTTTTGTTTACTTAATTATTTTTTGTTTCTTTTTTTATTTATTATTCATATATTTATTTGTTATTTATTTGTATATTTATTTATTTATTTATTTACTTGTTTCTCAATTAAATTAAATTTTTTTTGTTATTTATTTAAATATCATTTATTTTTCGTTTGTTTATTAACTTAATTAATTTTTCGTTCAGTTATGTATTTGTATTTGTTATTTATTTATTTATTATAATATATTTTTATCTATGATACTAAATGTAGACAACATCTCAAGACATTTTTCTTCACCCCACTTCTCTCTTTCTATGGACAAATTCAAATGTATAGTTAATAAAGGTTTTTCTCGTAACTTTTCATTCAATATAATAAATTAGTGATATAAATTGAATACATATTCACACCTTTTACAGAATTCGATGAATGAGCTAAAGTGACAGTTTCAATTAATTTCCAAACTTTTGCTATTACTGAATCCGACGAATGAAAGTTGAGCGAATGTCGGCAAAAATCCCTGCATCACCGACATTTTTGTATCTCTAGGTGTGTTTTATTCATTGCTGCATAGACAGCGCAGCATTCAAGTGCGAATAAAACGATCAAACTCACTCCATATCTCAATTTCAATTTATATTTCAATGTTGGCCATTATTATAGAAAATATCAAAATCTGATGTCAAAACATGTATGTACATATGTTTAATTCTAAAATTTAATGCATAGCGCCATTTTCATTTCAATAATTTAAAGTTCTATCACCAGCACAACTGTCATTTTTTGACTGACTTCTTTTTCGCCAGCAATCAAATTGTTGTTGTTTGTCGACGGAAATTTTGCTGAGCTAGCTATGCAGTAGTGAATAAAACACACCTTCTGTAAATTGTGCAATCTAGGAAAAAAATTATAAGAATTTCAGTTACAATAAAGATCTATCACCCCTATTACAGACTTCGGCGAATGAGCTAAAGTGACAGTTTCAATTCATTTCCAAACTTTTGCCATCACTGAATCCGACGAATGAAAGTTGAACGAATGTCGGTAACAATCCCTGCACCACTGACATTTTGTTCAACTTATATGGTATTACAGAATTCGCAATCCATTCGCACTCCATACAATTTCTATCATTTTACATTCGCACCAATTTGGAGACGAATCTGAAGTGAATTTTTGATTAAACGAAAATAAACAATGGAGAGTACAAAAATGTAAGTCAAAATCTTATCATACTGAATGCTAAAGTGTTTGTTTAACAAATTTTAATAGAAAACGCACAAATAGCAACGCAACCAGAGAGCAAGAAATCTAAAAAAAAAAAAAAAACAAGAGCACACGGTTGGCTTAGAACCGTCCCACATCTTAGTACTAACCACTCTCAACGATGCTTGATTTCGTTGATCGATAGCGATACTATTATCACAGCCTAGGCCAGTTGAATAAATGTTTGTAGCTGACAGTGTCGATACGAAAGTTCATAAATGATAAGGTAATTTTAGGAATCGACAATGTAGTTCATCCGACGAATTTCATAATTGAGTTTTACAGCGGATGCGAATCGAGTCAACTCACCGGGAGTAAAATTCTGCGAATTCTGTAATAGACATGTATATCTATCTATCTACCTAACAACCTGAGGAACAGAAGATGCAACTTAATTGTATAGGTAAACCTTACGTCCAAGAATATTTCAGTAAGTATACATTTTCGTGTGCCCTCCTAATTTAACTTTTTGGGGCATTCTTACTTCATCTCTGGAGTCGGCTTTCACTATTCTTTATTTGTCGATTTCTAGTGTCATTTTTGATTTTCCTTATGAAACCATTTATTCTAATCTTATTTCTTGTTGTTCTTTTAAACACTTTCAAAAAATACTTGGTATTTCTGGAATAAAATCGAAATTTAAAGTTATCTACATGTCAAGTACAACAAGAGTTATTGGCAATTTTTTTTTTAATAGTGTAATTATCTGAGGTAGAATTTTTTCATAGGAACATAATACTTCCCTTTACAAAGCATCTGAAGTTTTTGGATGAGAAGGTTCCTACAGATATATTTTATATTCTATTGTACGGTTTTTATTTAACCCCAATAATAGCTTATCTCTAAGCACACACAAGAGAAAGAAATGAAATGGAATGGCATTGGGGCCATTCACAATGGTAGCAAAAAAGTTTTGTCACCCCGTTAGAGTATTTTTCCGGTCTTTATTAAGATTTAAAATAAGATTGTTGTGGTTCAATTGAAAAGATGTGACACAGCTTTTTAGGGGCAATTTTTTTTGGTGAGAAAAAGGTTTTTTTTTATTTTATTTGTATTTTCACGAAATAAAAATGAACTTCCATTTCAATATAACCTAGGTATGTATATGGGGATATAAAAAGCAAAAGGCGTGTCATTACGTGGGTATTTCAATAAAGTTTTGAATGAATTTTAAATTAGGGGCGTTTTGGTACAGAGGCATGCATAACTACAAGAGTTGCTGGTTTTTGTTTTAAAGGATTTTTTACTCGAAGGACTTTGATTTGAAGATTGATGGGGTAATGATATTTTATGGTATACACTGTATCATTTCACTCAGTTATATTTTATTTCAAGTTTATATTCTACGATTTCAGACAAAAGTAATAAGGGCGAGAAATATAGGGTTTCATTTTAGGAAAATGGAAGGTTTAAAATAATAAGTGTGAGGCGAATTTCAATTTAGTCAAAATAAAAATGCCAATCTAAAAGACATCAAAATGATGGATATTAAAAACATAGACTTTCAAAAGAAAAATAAGAAAATCAGTCCGTTTGCGTAAGTCAAACTCACAACTAACTTCTGATATTCTGATAATTGTCCTTAAGAATTGATCGTGAGAAAATCAAAGTCCTCATAAGGTGAAAGACCTCAATAGATCTCAAAAAACTAAATCGTACGAGTATATCCATATATGTAAATACTATCAAAATGTAAGCAGACTTCTATTGAAAACGAAAATATTTATTTAAGCTTCTAAATGCATCTGATTTTGATGTAATATTCCTAATGGAGACTAAGCTGAACTCTACATTTTTTAAAACGAACTTTTTTCTACCGATTTTGTGGTAAGGATAGACGCTCTGATCCGTATGCCCCTTTAAGTGTTGGAATAATCATTGCTGTGACAAATATTCTTCATATCTGTATTTTTTCCAATTTCTGATACTGACTCTAAAGATGAAATGGGTCAAAGTTGATTTTGGAAATAGGTTCCTTGATTTATTTATTCCAATTTTCGTTTTGTGATGTCGATTTCGTACGACGTGCAAACAACTTTACTTATTTAAATAGCTTTTCAGAAAGCTCAATGATAATATTAGCCATGTTTTCCAATCGCCAATGACCCATATTGATCTTCCCTTGAAAATAAAAAGATACGGATCATCTGTTAAATGCACATCTCTTTTTTTCTAATGTTTATTTCGATTTTCAACTATTTCTTCTCTTTTTTCTTTTAACTTAGTTCACACTACCTTACCATGAAAAGACATCTACTCGCCATAGTAAGAACTAAATTATAGATCCAGATAGAGAGCAGGATCACCAATTGTTTTTGTAATGTGTGTTAAAAAATAATCTAGATTCAGATCCATATAGGTCTGTAGATAATAAAACACGCCTATGTATTTAAATCACAGTACAGGTGTACAGGACGCTAAAAAACATCATAGGGATTTAGGAAATGACACTTCCAGTAGACCTACCGGAATTTCTGCTTTTGTTTTAAGAAATTGTTGGATGAATCTGGTGACTCCAAGAACATTTTTATTCCAGACATTTCTTGGACAAAGCACTTTCTCCCTAGTTTTGAAAAAACGCTTTTATTATTCCCAAATAATATTCAAAGGAGCTTTCTTATTAGGTGCGTTTTATTATTCACAAATCTATCTGGATCCAGATCTGGATCTTCTCTTGAAAATAAAACGATACGGATCTTAGTGACAGCAGTGTTATAAGCCCGTCTCTTTTTATCCTTGGATTTGTAAATTATAAATTATTTCTTGTCTCGTTTCTTTACACTGTAGTCTACACTACCTTACCATAAAAAGCCATCTACTCGCCACTGTAATAACTAATTTTTGGATCTTTGAAATAGATCCCGATAAAAAACAGGATCCCAAATTGTTTTTGTAATACATGTTAAAACTTAATCCAGATCCGGATCCAGATAAATTTGTGGATAATAAAACGCACCTATTATAGGCCAATGGCCAAACTTTTATTGGAAAATTAAGACTTCTTATTTCAGCTGTAAACCTTTTCTTGCGATTGAACAACACGTGCAAAAGAAATCCAATATTACTAATCAACTTAAATTCAAGTCGCTTATAAACACAGATTTTGAGAACAGCCATCAAGTTTTTGATATCTGTTTAGACTTTTGCAAGGCCTGCAACAATGTCTCAGTCTTATTTCATTCAAGCTTTCATTTTTTGATTTCCCATTAACTTTCGTTCAATAGATTAGATCTTACTCAAAGGGAACATAATTATTTTTAGACTTCTGATTTTATCGAATGCGGACTCTGATGTACCTCAAGGCAGTGACCTTGGTACACTACTTTTTATAGTTGCTATCAATGACGTTGTTTTGATAGTAAATTCCTGTAAAGTACTTATTTACGCTGATGATATTAAATTATTTTAAATTATCAGAGACCAGAGTGATTCAGTGATGCCTTAAAAATGGCCTTATGCCCCTATTATGGATTACAACTCAACTTAGTTGAGTTGTCATCAACACAACTCAACTCTTAAGCAACCAAACAAATTTTTTTGTATTATGCAAGTCAACTAAAATCAGTTGTAATGAAAAAATACGTTGCCGTCTTTTAGGAGTCGATTTGCTGTCAAAACCAGCTGCTCAACATGAAATACATACAAAAGCAAGAATAAGAAATTGTATGATGGAAAGTTCTCTCGATTTGTTTTTCGGTGGAAGATGAGAATTTCCTTAATGTAGCCAAAATAAAAAAGAATATCCGTATATTTAATAAACTTATGTACACTTCTATTCCTAAAGTATGTATTTTTTTGATTCGACATAGTTTTCTTAAAATAACCAACGTGTTCCTCAGCGATTCCACCAATTGTTAAACTTCCTACTGCTCTTCGTTTCATGAGCGAAGGAAGTTGCCAAAAGTGTAGTGGCAATGATTTTAATTTAGGACTGACTCAATCGATAGTGTCAGTTGTATTAAAAAAGTAGTAGATGTGATTGAGGAAAACATTTTTGGAAAATGCTCAGCTAACATAGAGCAACAAGTCGTTCAAATTGTGATGGCCATGTAGCTTTCAAACTAAAATACACTCATTACATTCTATTTTTATTAAAATTGTTGTTTAACTTACTGATTTGTGTCCATATTTTTTATCCGAAAGCAGATTCTTTCATTAAAATGTTCTACACAACTGCTTCGAACCAGTTGTTTGATTATTATTATTATTATTATTATTACAACCGAAGCACAACTCAACTTACTTACATAATACGAAGAGACAACTGAATAGTCGGCCATTTTGTTAATTGTCTGCTAATCGACAATTGGTTGTGCTTTGACAGTCAACTGGTTGTGATCGATAACACCAATTTTAAGAATTACAACTAAACTATAGTTGAGTTGTCTTCCATAATAGGGGGGTTAATTTTTTTTTTCAATTGGTGACAATATCAAAATCACAATCAATGTAATTTTTTAGAAGATCTCAACTACACCCAATCTTTCTGAAAAAAATATTTGTGATAAGCTCTTCTTCGTGGTTCGTGTGAATATATTAATTTACCATTATAGTTTTATTACAAGAAGGTCAACATGAACCATTTTTACTATTTTTGTCAATTATGTGCTATGAAATTTGAAGAAAAACCTCCAAACTGATATACGAGTAATTTGCAAAAGCATTTGATAGGGTTAGCCACAAGCTTTGTTTTTTAGTCGCACAACACGATTGTGCAATACCCGGCCCAGTTTTCCCTTTCAATTTCCAAATATTCAAAACAAATGTTCATCGAAACCTCCTTTCCCCCCTCTAATTTCCCCATCACCCGTGCTGTGTTTAACATTATAAAATTCTCTAATCATACCCTTGAGCGCGTGTGAATTATAAAAAAAAAAAACAGGATTTACTTCGAGCCTCATCAGGTGGATAGAATCCTATTTAACTTATCGAGTAGATATTATAAAAATCGAAGCTACTTTTTGGATCATATTCACGTTCGATCAGGAGTTCCTCAGGAAAGCCACATAGACCCACTATTATTTCCTTGAATGACTTTTCCGATTTTTTTATAAATTCCCAGTGCCTTTTATATGCTGATGACCTAAAGCTTTATCGAAAAATGGTTGCTCATAAAGACGGCACCCTTCTTCAAGAGGATTTTTTGAGATCGTCTCTTAAAGGCTGAGACTGTGAATTAAATTCTCTGCATTTGAACGTATCCAAATGCCAGGTTTTTCCTATGGTTTTCTGGGTGGAACTCTGCAAGGTGTTATACTGAGATGATAAACTAACATTTAAATCGCATCTTGATATTTCAGTAAACAAACTCTATGCTAGGGTTCATAAAAAGAAATGCCCGATAATTTTCTGATATTCTTACGTAACGAAATCCTTATTTTCAAATGGTTAGGTCCGTCTTGGTATTGTTCTGTTAGCTGGAACAAATGGTTTATAACAGCAACAGATAGGTAGATAAAATAGATATATCTAGTCTGTAAGAGATTTCTGATTGACTTATAAACTAAATTAAATAATTAAGTAAATAAAACACCTAACAACATTTTTCTCAAATAAATGTGGCGCAAAATTTTAGTGCAATTAGTACGCTGGTAAAACTTTTTTAGTTAAAACTAAGACTTTGCAAATTTTTATTGAGTTTAACATCACACTTAGTTTAAATTTTTACTGAAGTGAAAACCATCAAATAGCTATTTTATTTTCTTAGTATAGTTTTAAGTTCATATGATTCTTTGGCATTAAAAACGTCAAAAAATGCCTCTTTTACTTTGTTTTTTACACTAACTGACATTGTTTTAATTTATAAAAAAAGTCTCATTAATCACTATACTAATTAGTTACAAAATGTTGAAAATTAAGAATGATTAAGTAAACTTCTTTAAATTTAGCAAATCGTTAAGTAGTATCGTAATTACCCCAAGCATTCTTAAACTTCTAAGTCTCTTAAATTATAACCTCAAGTTCGTGCGACCCAATGGTGATTTGTTTTTAAATTTCAGTGCTATAATATGCCGTAAATTTACTTCCATCATCATACTCTCGGTCAGCCTGTTGGACTCCGGTTCATTTCATTAATATTCATTAAAAATTTTTAGGTTAATTCCCAACAAATTTGTGTCAATTAGGCATCACCAACAGTGTTATACATCGATCCTGCTCCTTGCTCCTAGAACTATAATCAACTACGTCTGTTATATTGTATCATTCTAAGAAGTCAAGAAAAACGATGCATGGGAAAATAAGTTAATCAGTAAGACTATGTTATTCAAAATATAATAGAAATCTACCCTTAGGCTACTTAACCCTTGACTAGCTTCTATTAATTGTCAGCCTTTTAATCCTCACAAGCAAACGCATAAAGATAATCAGATATTAACACACGCATGTTGTGTGTGCATATTTCACTAAGCACACAAGAAGGGATAACATTCGACCTATAAATTAACTCTTACCAAAATTTACTCTATTCGAGGCAAATATATTAGAGGTTCTTAGCAAATTATTTCGTCCAGTTCGAGAACAATGTGGTGAGAGAAGAGCCCGTCATGTAAACATCAACTGGTATCGTTTTTGTATCGCCCTCTCTCTCTCTCTCTCTCTTGGCACTTACATATGTGCTTTTTTAATGGGCTCGAAGTTTTCGTATTCCAACAAAATGTCCTCCATTAACTTTTCCTTTTCCATGAGACGATACGTTCAAACTTCAAAGCCTCTAAGGGCCTTTTCTAATGAGAGGTAAGATTTCCTGTAGGTCCTTGTTCTGCGTGTGTTGTGGGACTTTTTGATTTATTTTTGCTTGTTATTCCGATATATGTACAGAAAATATTTTATTCAGTGCCAGATGGTTTGGTTAATTGTGTTATCATGGTGATGATATACGGATGGTTGAGATGTTCATAATGGAAAATAAACTGACTGCTGGTGCTGAGCCTTAGGATATGACAGATAAGTCTACGTTTAATGAATAATTTATAGGTGATACGGCAGCGTGAGTTCTGCGTGTCCTTAAGCAAAATGCGAATTGATATTTTTTTTTCTTTTTTGATTTATTTGTATCTTATTGAAAAGGCCAAGATGTCAGCTTATGTATGTATGAATTGGTACATTTTCAATTTTATTTTCATCAAATACCTACAGGTTGCTGAAGTTTCCTTTTCATATATTTTCTTCTGTTTTGATGTTATTATTTAAGGATATTCAATAAAGTCCTGGAATAAAATTTACATAATTTTAAATCAAATGTTGAACTTTTTTTTTGCAAGGATATTGTTATGCCAAACGAGCTGTTTTTTTGTTTAATGTTGAATATCTGTTAGGGCTGCTTAATATAACTTTAATTTCGAGAACAATTTTCTTGAAAGTAAGATTGAGTTCAGAAAGATTGTTGAGAAAATAAAAAAAAGGAAATATATGACAAAGACCCGATTTACAACCGATTTTGGGGGAATAACTGAAGTTCAACTCAGATTTAGGGTTTAAGTAATTGTTAATAGTCAATCACATACTCGAAACATGGTTGAACCTTAGTTAACTCGACGTAATCGGTGGATCAAAAATGTATCTACAAATCAAATCAGCTGTTAAGCTGGAATTCGAAGATTCTCTTGGCTGAAGCATTTTTGTCCACTAGCCGACCCAGCTCTCGAAATTCGAGTGCCAATTTATTTTTTTAATTCATTACTATTCAATAATCGACAGAGAATTCATGATTTTTTTAAATTGTTGAATGCAATGAGAAGTACGTACTAAGCACTCAATCCTGGAGTCCAAAGGAAAACAGTTAATGGTAAACAAACTTTCAAACCTATACACATTTTTGACACATTAACAATTTTTGTTTCGATTCTTTCATGTCATTGTTCTTCAGCTGTTGTTATGGCCATAATATTAGAATCGAACACACGTCGCCGGACTGACGTCAACCTGTGAATTTTGTGTTACATACATGTGAATTTTTTTTAAAATTTCACTCATCATTTTTTCATAACGCGCCTAAGATGTAAAACTTTTTTTGTTTGCACATCGATCGGCCAGCTATTTATTGTCAACAAAAAATGACATAAATGGAAGTGTTCCGAAAATGAGGTAGGTTTGAGCCCATGGAACGCATTCAGCCATGGAGATTTAAATTTGTATCGTAAGTCAAGTTCGTCCGCATTTTTGACGACGCGACGTCTCACGTCTGCATTTTCTATCTTCTCTCTTTCCCTGACAAATACATTTCGAGTATTTTGTATTCTCTTTTTTCGCAAATATTTAAAATTCAAATGCAGACAAATGTAAATAAGTTTTGAAAATAATTTACTTATAAAAATACGCAGAGCTTACACTTTTGTATGAATACCCCTATTATTGTAAAGCCATAACTGCAATGAACTTGAAAAGTGAAAATGTTAAAAAAAATCAGCTCTCCTTTTCCAACTCAATTTAAAATTTTATCTCCCATCTCAAAAAACCAAAATGCAAATGTTTCACTTTTTGAAAACACTTTGCTTCAGAAAATGACCGATAGATGTCGCCAAACTGAAAGCAACAGATGTCGCTAGTGTATGTGTGTATTTTTTCTCTTATTGTACTTTTTGCAAAAATTGCCAATTGTAGTTAACGCTTGATGGTTTAAATAGTTCTACCTTTTTACTTTTTCACTTTTTAAAAACACTATTACATGGAATACATTTTTTTCAGAAAATCACCGATAGAAATGTCTGAACTGAAATTGTGTGGTATAAATTATACGCTCTTTTCAGCAACAGATGTGGCTAGTGTATGTGTGTATTGTTTTTCACTTTTTGTAAAAAGTGCCGATTGTAGTTAACGCTTAATGTTTCAAAATATTATTGTAAGAGCTCAACTACTAAAAAAAACAGATGCCTAATATTTATATTGATAATATTTCCTCACTTAGGGGGGTTCACATTCAACAACATGTTCATCAAATTTTATCGTTAATTAATGTTTCGGGTTCTGGATTTGGGTTTTCGCTGAATGCTTTCATTTTTCATATTCTGGATTTGACATTTCTAATTATGTGTCAGTCGATTTGACATTTTTAATTGATTTTGTTTTTGTTTTTCGGGCTTTTTTTTGCAATTTTGATTTATTGTTTTAAACAATTTCTGTGTAGTATATTTAAATAACTTTGGCATTCTGCACATCTATGCAAAAAATGCTTTCGTTTAATATGTAATTTATGCCCCTTCGATTTTTGTGGGCCGCGAAAAGTGCACCACAAAAAACATGTTCCCCGTTTTATTATATGATTTGCTCAAAGTGATGGACCCAATATACGAGTATTTGAAGTGTTTTGACTTTCAGGACTAAATTCACATCCTGGTAAAATTCATACATTTCGCGGTTGTATCTCCCATTCCTTTCGTATCGTCACACATGTTGAAGATTTTTTCTTTCGTAAATACTTGGTATCAGCTTCCTCTTTCTACTTATCGTCCAACACTCGGAACTATAAAACAGTACAGCTGCGCCATTTGACTTCCCATAGGGAGTTATTGTAATCGGTCCGATTTGTCAAATTGGAATTTTTGACATTTCTCGACGTTTCAAGGTCCCTAGAGGCTATATCAATCATTTTTAGAGAGATGTCTGTGTGTGTGTGTACGTACGTTCGTACGTTCCTACGTCCGTACGTTCTGGTACCATTTTTCGTCGTCGATATCTCAAGAACGAGAAATAAATTGTTTAATAGATAATAACTTCGAAAGAGGCTGAATGGGCGTTTATTAAAATTCAGTGAGTTGTTTTTTCACTATAACGGTTTAAAACAAAAAGTAAAAATTTTGGTGTTTGGTTTCAAATATCTCACGAAAAAATAATACTATTGATTTCAAATAAAATTTAATGTACTCATTATAAGGTCATACAGATTTGGTATGAATTTGGAAAAAAGGAACATAGTACCGTTATTTTTTTAAATAAAAAAAACTGAAAAAAAAATCTGGGTTAATATTTTAAGAACGGAAAACAATTTGAAACTCAAAATAATTTTATTTTACGAAAAATAATGTGTTTGACAACTGGTGAAAATTTAAAAAAAAATCAGTTTACAGTTTTTTTACAAAAAAATAAAAAACTATATAAAATTCTATTGAAAATTGGTAAAAATTGTTTTTCGACTCAAATTTCTCGAGAACTAGTAGTGATATTGACTTCTAATTTAGTTTATTTTATACATAGTATAATTTTGTACAATTCGTAAAATGTTGACAAATATTGAATTAATAGTTTTTTTTTAAACAAATGGGAAGTTATCAGAGTGGTTCGCACCCAGCCTCTTTTTTGTGTCGGTGTGTAAGCATTTAATAACTTTGACATTTATTAACCGATTGACTTGTGTAGACATGTTTATGAAACGTCAATTCAGTACGATTTTTAATCATGAATCGCTTTGCACCAAAGACAACGCATAAAGTGCGTTACTCAACAAGCACCGTCTGAACACACTATTCATCGTTCGCTGTCAATTTTTTGATGTGTAAACATCTATGCTGGCGGTATGGTAAACCAAAAACGCCGGTCTTACGTATAAGGTTTAGTCTATCCGAGTACACTCCACCACCCACTCCGTTTTCAGTTTTCGATCAATGTCAATGACAAACAGTCTAATTTTTGGGAATTCATAAACCCCATTGACAAATACTTTGACAATGTGTAAGTAATAAGCTTCATCCCGTCCGATTTGTTCCTCTCGTAGGACAGCTGAGGGATGGTTCAGAATAGACTGGTGGCTCCGCTAATTTAACACTTCAGACGTAGAAATCCCGATAAGTGACTCTTTCTTAGTCGAGAGGTAATCACAAAAAGCGAAGCAGAGTATCTTCGGTTTAGTAGGACTGCTGCCGATCGAGACCGAAGGCAAAGGGTAAAGCAAGAGAACGAGTTCTTTTGGTTATGTAGTGAATGTAGAATTTCGGTTTAGATAAAGTCGACTTAGATATATTATTGTCTTAACCGACTTATATAGGTTTCAATGTATTAGTGTTAGCAGGGACAGTTAAGGTGGCACCAATACATGAGATCATCTCTGACCCCGCGTTATACCTCAATTTCACTTAAAAGTGAACTAAGGATACTCGGTGGGTATTTTTTCTGGAAATTTTAAATGCAAACAAAATTTAAATTATGCAATAACTCACTTAAAATATTTTAGTAGAGGACTCTCTTCAACATTGTTTTAACCACCAATAAAACATCGAAAGTAAACCACTTTATCAACCAATTCCTCCGCACGGCAATATGTGGCCTCAAAACATAACATCGACAACTAAAAAGCACTTTTAAGAGAAGAGCTGTTGGTTACTTATTCTTGGAAAATTTTGCAAGATCTTTGGAAAATCCCCTCCATCCTATTCACAAGGCAACTACAGAATTAATAAGTACAGAAATCAAATGATCTTGATGAGTTGGATCCTTCAATGTAAATGGTTTATAGATTGTTGGATATTCAGATATTAAAAACCAAGGCGCATCAGTTTCTCCTATTAATTCTTCTCCAAGCTTCCTGTACACCAACTGTAATTAAATATTTTAAGGGTAGTCCCTTTAGTTCCTTCAAAATTAAAAAGAAAAAATAACCAAAAATTATTAAAACGTTAATGTATTCTATAAAAACAGTGGTTAACCTTCTATAAGGAAATTATTGCAGCATGCAGCTTGTCAAGTATTAAAAAAATGGTTTACACCATAAACCCATTAAACGACTGCTGAAGCTCTATCGTTTATCTGATATCTCTCTTAACAACCATAACGACTTACGAATGGATAAATCCACAATGTCTCATAAACTCTGCTGAAACATGAACGCACAGTGTAGGATCATAATTAATAAATAGGAATCATTTACACACCCACAAGCAAAAACATTGGAATATTCATCAAAAAGGGGCTAAAGTCTTTTTCCATTAAATTTAATATAAATTCTTGAAATTCTTTAAAATGATGTTGATGCAACTTTTAAATTCCTTCAAAAATGTATTGGCGCAAAATTTTAAACAGTTCTCGTTTAAGGAATAAAACCGGCTCTACTTAACGCAGTCGTTTAGCTTGGAGACTTCGTCTAACTTTTGCATAATTTTAAACACGTTAAACAACTCTTCTAACTGATGTGGGTTTTACAACAGAACCTAAGCGAATTTGCGTTGAACAACCCTTAATTTGACAGATACATAACTCACACAACCACAAAAACACAAAAAAAAAAACAGAAAAAAAGAACAGACAACTTTAAACCAAATAATTTTACGCTAAAAAAAGTACATTTTATATACATACTACCTCGGTACAGATTTTGATTGTTTATAAGTTATTTACATAATTTTCGATGAAAATAAAGTATAAATCGCAAATTCACAGCCTAAAAACTTAATTTGTTGTTGCAAGGTGCAGATTCATTTAGCTATACTCGTCTCGGCCGGCGGCGGCGCGCCTACATACCTACATACATTTGCATTTTCAGATTTGTTCATCGTAGAGCACTTTCGTACGATTATTTCGAATTTATAATATTCAGTTATTCAGTCTATTTACAAAAAACATCTTTAAAAAATCGAATAAAACATCAGTAAACATTTTTTCTTCGATTTGCTTTGGTATTAAATGACCATTGTCAATATGGATAAAGTATACTTTTAAAAGATAAACTAGCTATTTGCTGCTGTTAAAGTAAGACGAGCTCTTTAACGTTAAAGTATAGTTTATGTCCTTTAAAATTAACAAAAAGTCGGTTCTCGTTTTATACTCAATATTTAGAGTCGACTCCCATTCTAAAATTGGTTTAGAGTAGGTTTTAAATGTTTAAAATTTTGCGCCATTGTGTTTTATTTCCATTGAAAAAGTAACCAAACTGAGAATGGGAGTTCTTGAAAATTTAATACTCTTAGCAACGATTGTGTATCAAGGCCACACAATGCAGACATATCTCGTGACTTGATTTTAAGTAAAACTTCAACAATCAAAACGGTTATTCAATGAAGCATTCTGCAAAATGGAAAAAAACATAGAACCAAAAAAAAAAATTCTAACAAAATTATTGATAAAACTCAGAACTTTTGAGCTACAAAGTTAAGCAAGAGAAGACAAAGGAAAGGCAAGGTTTCAGGGGCTTGTAGTATTTCTACTGCAAATACTCGCTACACAAGGGTTTCCACTTTAAATAAATATTAAAAGTTTTTTATCTGAAGAAAATTTTAAATACTTTTTTTTTATAAACAAAAATTACAATATTCTCGAGACATGGCAATGATTACCTTCTTAATTTAGAAGAAACATTTAAAAAAATGTATATACTCTTGGCGGATTGGTCATTTCCGCTTAAGAACGACTGCAAACCTGTTGCATGACAGTCCAACGTACAAACCATTGTGTGAAGGGCATCCAACAACTAACACTTTGTCTTTTCCGAAGTCAATAAGGTATATCAGATTGCCGATAAGAACGCTCTTGACTCCAAGTTACAAGATTCATCAGTTTCAGATATATGGCCCATGCTCGAGCAAGATCAAATCTTCATTTACTTAGTTTGCAATCGTATCGCTTTTTTGATGTACTATTCCTTTTATCCATTAGTTATAGCGCTCTGACCTCTGATTCTCCTGTGATTTATCTTCTTTATGGTTTTGAATCATTTTGTGAATGGAAGACTATTTTGTCAGACACGAAGCGACTTTACAGGCAGTAAGCTTTATTAAGTACGCTCACATAATTTCAAACTACTCAACTCTCAACATCTGTTCCCCCATTCCATTATTTCCCCCATTTCTGTATTTCCAGATTCACAACAGGAGACCTTTTCTTCCTGCAAACTGAACTTCTTTTTTCATTGTTTTCATATAATTTTTACAATAAGCTGCTTTTTGACAAACTTTTCGACTTATACCTCTTTTTGACTTAAGAACTTTCTGACATTATTGAATATGATTATGATTAACCGTACGTAGATTGAACTCTCGCTTAAATAAGCATATTTCAAGAGCCTTTGAGCCTTTCGATATCACTATCAAAATAAGTCTCTCGCTTAAGTTATAAATCTGTCAAAAATACCCACACCTTCGTGGTTTGTTAAATCTGGACGCTCCATCAATAATATTTTTCGTGCTCCTCAAATTCTTTCTTTAAACGTAGGTCCACGCCCAATCCGTCAACTTTCTGTCATCACTATTATTCTGTGGAGAACCAGAGCCTAGCAATTTACAACTCCTTTACTCTTTACAACTGTGTGTATTTGTCGATAGAAATGGAGAGGACATTCAATTTTCTGCCGAATCCGAACTGCTTTTATAACACTTTTGATGACAAGAACAATCATCGGGGATTTGTCATTTCGTTCAAAAAGTCAGAACTTCTAAAATAAAAATGCTTCTTTTTTAGGTACCAGCACGCGGAAATTGATCCCACACTTTCGGTGTGGCAGTTCAAGGCATTTACCATTATGCCATTATGTTCAAAGATCATAAGATTTATTCAGAAGTACCTACCCGCTAAAGTAATGGGAAGCGCCCACTAAGGATCTGTTTAATTCAATGAAGAATGTGACTGTGCAGTAATAATTTAATTATAATGATTGATAAAGTCAATAGAAAACATTTACCCCTCGGACAATATGAAGCCCCTTTGATTTCCAATCCTTTGAAATCCACTAGTTTATAGATAGACAAGTTTACTGTACTAAAGTTGTGCTTGGATTGTGACTTGTACAAATTGGTACAGGAGGATATTGGTTGAAGATACCAATATGGTGATGCATGAAGGCAATTTGGGTATTCATCCCCTTAATCACTGCCAAAACTATAACTGCACATTGTTGTTCCATGTAAGTTCTCTCTAGAAGGATGATTAGCCTTAATAACCAACTGAGATCTCAAGATCCTTAATGGTATGTCACAAGTTTACAATCTGTCCTTCAACGGATCTTCCGTATTCAGCGGCCGATTGAGTAAATCATCTTTTAAACCACCAGTTATTATTTCAGTTGTCTTAGCTTTTCCTGGAAACGCTGTTGCACCCCCTCGCAACCCCCTATTCTAAATCAAATCAATGTTCAAAATCGACTCTCAGAAAAAAAAATATCCTGAGAAAAATTTAAACTTTCTGAAAGTGACTCACGGCTCCTAACCAAGGTTTTGGATTCCTTGTCAGCGTTTTCTTCTACTTAGTTTTATAGATGTGTCATATAATTTTTTTTTAAAGAAAGAGCAAATAAATAAAGTTTTAATATAATGCGAAACACTTCAAAAGTGGCAACACTGTTCGATTCTTCTACCTTACCAATAAAAACAAGCTAGCTCATTCTCTGCTCTCGGTATAAGGCTGCAGCGACACAAAGATTCAATTGTAATCGAGTGCTCATGCAATGGCGTCACATGTGCGGAAACTAACAACACAATTACCTACACATACGTAAACTTCTTCTATAAACGTGTGCGCTCAAGTTTCGTCCTCTCAATTAACAGCTAAGCAAGACTTGGATGTGAATGGGTGGATGGGATGGCGTTTCATGTTCTGCTCTTGACTGTCATATGACGGGCGGACAAAAAAAAGTTCAAGTTAAATAAACAAATAGGTCGGTCCTTGATTATTCTTTGTGTTGGTTTTTTTTTTTTTATTTTATTTTTATCAAGCTGTCTTCCCCTTTTCCGTTGCCAGCTAGAGGTGGGGAGCCTCTTGGTATGCCTGCAGTAATAAGAAGGGTATTTTTACCCCTCACTCTTTTAACGTTCAATGGAAGGCCTGTTTGCCGGTTATGAACGTTTCTAAGAATAGAGGAAATTTTTCTAACATGTACACACAATGAAACACGATAAGGGTTTCCTTATACATACATATAGAAGGCTCCACGTCTACATTTTCTCTTTCATTCTGATTAAAATAATGAATGACCGTCGGTCGACGTCCCAGGTCCCAAGGAGAGGAATAAATGGTTTATTTTGTTTTCAAACATATTTACGTCAACTTTTGTATTGATTTTTTGTTTATGAATAAAACAATATACTGGCAACCATTTAATCGAAGCGACTCAAACAGGCTTAATGGCATGGTGTGCACCTTCTCTGGGGGGCAATGAACAGGCCGACATATGGCAACAATCTATTAACATCTGCTTCGAAGCAGGTAGTCAAATACGTCCAACGTCCTTCGTTGACCATTCATCATATACAAGCTTTTGTGCTTTGGTAACTTTGGATATGTTCTATTCCTATACAGGTGTAACAACAAATTTATTGTTATGTGACTTTCGATTTTGTACGATAAGGATTTTCAACTCACAAAAATGGACTTAGGGAATTCACATTCAACCGAAGGACTTTAAAGATCAAGTTATTTTCATTCTCCAGATGGATTGTATCATAGAATTTCCTTCAAAGGGGTTTGGTCTTACCCTTTTGGGACCCATGTGATTGAGGTAAAACATTTTTTTTTTCTTGTCCATAAGTGCCTTAAAGATGTTGGGTTGATTGCATACATTTGTTGGCGAGTGGGGTATGTGTTGGTTGTTTATCTTGTGCAGGTAAGAATTGTTGTTGGGTAATGCGATTGCCTGGGCTATTGTGAAAATACCAAAACCTTTCTATTGGCTTTTGAGTCATGACAATAATGTTATTTTGTTATTTTAGGGGTTTCTAAGTGATTGAGATGTGTTATGTTGTTATGGGATCAAATAATATATTTGTTTCTTTTTACTCTGAGAGATCGAAAAAAAAAGGATTTTGAGTAAACTGGAAGAGATATTACATCCAGAGATTCATGCGGGCTTGAGATTTTTACTGCTTAGATATAAATAATACCAATTCCTATGAAATGCAAATTCGAGATAAGGAAAAAGTCACTTGAAATAAAAAATAAAAAAAATATTTCGAAAAAAGTAACCAGACCCCGAGTTTAAAATGAATAGGAATTATTTTAGGAACACACAAAGGGGTTATATAACAACAAACCGTTTCATTGTGGACATTTTTTTTTACTTTCGTAGTAGACGGCACTGTTCTTTTAGTTTGTTAATTATTCGATATGCGAATAATAATACCCGCTGCTTGTAATTGTTTTACACCGATAATTAGAGCGCATTTCACTGCTACACAATTCACAAACACCTCGGACAAGTGACGTCAAAGTAAAGTACACACAATTACAGTTTATTGTTATGTTTGTTCATCATAATACTGTTGACATTTAATTTTAACTGAAAATATAACAACCAGCACCGATTTGGTCCGTTAGCTAATTTGCTTTTTGGAATCTTCTGTTATCGACAAAGCAAAGAAATTAACTAAAGAAATCATGAAAATCTGCTCAACCGTAATGTGTAAACATAATACGAGTACACTGCTTTGTGTAATCGTATTGCACATGTCATGTGTGAATCTAGAAAATCGGTTCATTCGAAACGCACTCTAAAATATCGATTTCAAAATTTCAATGTCAATGTGTTCATCCGATTACGCCATTTTGTATTTCAATTGTTCTCTGGCTGTTGTGTGACCGTGTCGTGTTCTTTCGAGTTGTTTGTCACCATGACAGGTAACACAATTGAACAGGACGTCGAAATGATGAAACTTTATTATTTACGGTAAACGTGATGGCCTTTCGCAGTCGACTCTTCAACATTTGGAAGCCAAATTTAAGGCGACCAATCAACTAACATTCATACGTCAAAGGAATGTAAGAAGATCGGCTAAGACCATCGCCGCGTTCCGTGAAATTGTATAACATAACCCAAATCAGTCGATTGCTCGCCGTGCACAAGAACACGGCCTTTTGTAGACTTCAACTTGGCGAATTTTGGATCGGGACTTGGGCCTACACTCGCACACGACCCCAACGGCCCAAGTGCACAAACTTCATGAGTATAAGCAAGGCCGTTTGTTCGCTGACTGGGCTTCGAAGCGTTTGGAAGAGAACGCCAATTTTTGACTGAAAAATCATCTTTAGCGCCTTACGAGGAGAATTTTCGGATTAATAGGTGTTAATAAGCAAAATTGGCTTATATGGGCAGACACCCACCCACACGAGATTCACGACTACATGTGGTTAAAGCAAGCCTGCGCAGTGTGCCACACAAAGAACGACACAATTGACATTCTGCATGAACGATTTGAGGGCAAGGATATCTATCGTAGAGGTGACGTGAATTTTTCACCAAGGTCAGACGATTTCCTGAAGTCGCAGGTCCATGCAAATAAACCAAAACTAACCGATGCCTTTAAGGTGGACATAACACAAACCTTTGACAATGGATAACTGTTTTACCGGAGATTTAATCTTGTGGATTTTCATGGCAAAAGAAGACTAGTACCTGTTGATGTACTCGTACCAAACCTTTTACCCTGCTTTTATTATTCTTATCAACCAGCCTAGTTCTTTACATTCCCGTTCTCAATTCCAAGCTTTAGAAACAACGCTTGCTGCGTTTTCATTAAGTTTTGTTGTAGTTATATTATAATGCAAAAAAGGACAAATATAACTACAACAAAACTTAGTAACAACGCAGCAAGCAACACAACAAGACGCTTAACTAATAAACTTGTAAAAAGCCCGATGATGGAGTGAACTTCCGAAACGCGTCGCTTCTCTATATTTATTTAATAAATGTTGTAAAATTTAAAAATAAAATATTTTAAAATTGTTTTAACAATAACAAAAATGTTTTTTTTTTTTTACTAAAATTCAAATAGTAGAAAAGCAGGCTAAACTTAAATTTCCATTAAAGAACACATTTCTAAAAATATTTTATGCTGGCTGTTTGACTTACTTCTGTTCATATCTTCATAATGAAGTTGAAAAAGGTTCTACCAAATAGGAACTAAATATACTGACTTAAACTATTCATTTGAATACGTTAATCATGATTTAGTAATAGAGAAACTAAATAAATTTGGTATTCACTTTCCAATGTTGAACTGGATGTCTTCGTTTTTTATTGGAAAAAGCGAAATAGCCGTTGTTCATCATTTTTACTCAAGACCAATTACTTATTCTTCGGGAATACCTCAGGGCACCCTTCTTGGATCACTGCTATTTATTACTTTTTGCAACGACAGAATCAGTTTGTTTTTTTTGATTTTTTTTCTATCCAATATTTGCCGACAATTTTAATCTCCTTTTAAATATTAAACGCATGAATGTTTCTAATTGGTGCTCTAGTAATTGTGTGAATTTCATTATGTATAGCAACTCTTTTGGGATAAGCTCATGAAGAAGAGTTGAAAAACCAAAAATCTTGGTGTTATCATGGTTTCCAAATCATCGTTTAGTGTACATATTGACCACATTGTACGATTATCTATAGTGCACTCTATTCTGGGATTGCTTGAAAGAAACTCTAAGGATTTCACTGAGCCTTAAAAGCTTTTAATATTGTAAATATTTTTAATAAGATCCATTCTTGATTGATGTGATGATTTATGAGGTTTTTGTAAGATTTCCGTTTTACAGTAAAATTCTGAAAATTCGGGAGGAGAAGGAAGTAATATTTTTTACCATTAACAAGTTATATATACATATATTTTTTTTGTCATTTGTTTTAAATTATCCCATCATCGATTTGCAATACTGACGCCATTTCAATTTGATTTAAAAATTGCTTCAGACATAAATCAGTGATGATAACGATAAAAAATTACCATTAATGTCACGACTCAATCCACCGAAACAAATTGCCCTATATCCAACTATATCTACTGCATCTAAATTGATAAAAAGTTTAATGTCAAACAATAAATCGAATAATCCTTGTCATTTCTCAAATATCCTAAAAATGCCTGAATGATTTTGTACATATTTCGCATTAAATGGTTGTCAAAGTGAAAATACCATGAAACAATGGATGGAATATAAGGATGGTGATGGTGAGTCCATTATCCGAACAACCAAAGCTTTAAAAATGACAAAGATATACACAGCACCAACCAACTATATATAGTAGAGAAGCACCAGTACCAGCGGTAGTATAAATGCCAACACAAATTACGACCATCACGAGCTTGTGTCTGTGCTTGTTAACCCAAAACGTATAATTGTGCAATAGCCATTAAAGTTCGTGTCCATAAAGATTCGATCTAGTGGGTCAAATATTTCTGGCTCGTAGTCATTGCTGAAATACTTTTTGAAGAAGCACGTAAGCAATAAAAGTTCTTCTTCCTATTTGATATTTTTATGTTAAAACATATAAATGTATATAAAAATCTAAAAGGATATAAAACTGTAAAATGAATCTGTTAAAAAGTTCAAAGAATGAATAAACTTTAGGTAGGTACTCGTATGTAGAAATGGCGACCACTGGTAGGCTAGCCTTGTGGCCCAATTTTGATACCATACCTCGTGTAATCCTGTGGATGGAATTGATATGGGGAATTGTGGACATATTTTCACGGAGTCATTTGGTTTGGATTGAGTTCAAAAAGAAGAAAGGTTCTAGTAGGTTTTGATGTCTGTTATTGTGTTTGCTTTTGCACAATCATCCGGAATTTAGATCACTCATTCAACCAGACCACCACACTCACCCGACACCATCTACACTTTATAACCGGGCGTTATGCATTCTTTTACTTAGAGAGTCGAGGGCTGGTCCAGGTTAGAATAGCGATTCCGCTAATCTACCAAGTCAGCCGCAGAATTGTGGATATGCGCCTGCTTTATGGTCGAGACGTCCTCGCAAAAGGCAGACCAGAGCGCCTTCGGTTCAGTAGGACTGTGACCATTCGGGACCGAAGGGTCAGGGTGACACAGGAATAAAAAAATATATACACGTATTTGCATACAAAATAAAAAAAAACACAATCGACACTGTGCAAAGTAGAGATGTATCAATCGCGATTTATTCAGTCTTTGTGACCCGTTCACCAAAAAGATTGATTGATTGCAATCACAAATCAATCAATCATAATGTCAATTTCTTGCCTGTGAAACTGATGAACATAAAGTTAACGAATATGTTTCGTTCATTCCACTTGTTCTCAGTCATTTCACAATACCAAATAGGAATGGAAATGAAACGGAATGTATGATGTTTTCATTATACAATGGAAGATGGCATAAACGAAGTCGAAAAGAAGTATAGATAAAGCCAAACTTTCGTTCATTTTCACATTGTTTCGGTCCCTGTCAAAACAAAACGATCGCAAAAAAAACTATTTTAGTTGAATGATCGATTGGAAACATTTCATACAGATCTTGGTTTCGTTCGGAATGAAACGACTGGATAAAAAATTATTTTGATTGAATGAACGATTGATTGAAAAGATTGAATCCTTGAACCAATCAATCATTGATTGAATCGATCTTTCGAAATGAATGATTGGCACAGCTTGAGTACCAAGCTTGAGTACCAAGCCAGCTTGTTGGCTGGTGCTGGAACATCAACTAATCCGATTGAGTGATCGATCATCCGTCTCCTGGCAGCGTAAACTTCCCTCAAGCCGCTAGTTTGGGATCTAAGCAATTAAACGGAGGGCACAGCACAGATGTAACCGAGGTTCATCCTAGAGCTATTTCGTCGCGTTGATAAAAGAAATCAAGTCTTTGATCTTCACTTGAGAAAGTTCGTCAATTTCTTGAAAAGATACCCTTCCTTATGATTGTGCTCTAAATATTTGGCCAGAGCAGGGTATTTGCAGAGGAAATGGAGGACTGTTTTCTTTTCCTGCTGGTGTTCACAGCTATGGCAATTAGAGTTCTGAAGAATGCCTAGCCCCGCTGCATGATCTTCTATTGGCCTGTGCCCGCTATTTCTGGATATTTCTTGCCTGGTTCTGCATCTGCATATCAGATCAAGCGTAGTTAAACTACTCCACCTACGGTTTGATTCACTAAGAAAGATTGAGATAATATTGCCCTTCGTAACTCCCAACGGAATGTTTACTCTTTCTGCAAGTGAGTTATGAAGGGTTGATTCTTGCTTGGTCAGCTCGTCCGCCCGTTCATCATTCCCATCAATTCCAGAATGACCCGGAATCTAGAATCCAGAGTGACTTTGAAGTTCATATTGAGGCTAGCATGTTCATTTCGTCATTGCTGAACCAGTTTGGGGGATGAAGATATTGATTTAGAACACATATTCTTTTAAGAAACAGTACCACAAAACATGACCCGTTTCGGCTTCATTTCAGACAAATTTCCAGGATGCATTACTTGGCGTCTTGGTAAAGTGAATTTGTATGAATGAGTTTACAAAAGATCTTGATTTTGCACACATTTTGACACTTTAGAAACGAATATTCACCAACTTATGGGCGAGCTATTACCCGGTATGTGTCGAAAAGACGACAAAATTACATTGTCAGCATCGAGACCAGGAAGAACTTTCGTGGAGGACTTTATATCATGTTATATTCCATTTATAATAACAAGATCCAGCCAAAATATTGAAATAAAAGTACATATAATCGAATTCATTATTAAGTTTTATATAAATTTACTTTTGGAACAAAATGGATGACAACTGAACTCAAGACTCAACTGACCGAAACACAACTATAAAGGAATTCATTTTGTTGGTTGTTTCTTTATGGATCGATAGTTGCCTTTTGCAGACAACATTTTTTTAAAAAGGGGTTTTGAATTCCCTTTAAATGTTAAACACAGCGGAAATGGGAAAAAAACACAGAACTAGATAAAGTATTCTACATTCGTGTTGTGCGGCTAAAGAAAGTAGCTCGAGTAATACGGTTGAATTTTATTAGGGAAGGAATCCAACTGGCTATTCCACTAGCAAACTCTTTATTAAAATAAACAACAACGGCAAGAGAGAGCTTTAAGTTCTTGAAGCATTAAATTCCATGTAGTTTTTGGTCGCCTATTGGACAATCCTTTCGAGACCATAATTCTATGAGATTGCCACACGTTGTCCTTCTAGTTCCACATCTGAACAAAAAGGATGCGAATCTAGAAACGAATATAAGTAACTGAGAATTCTTAAGTCAACGAAACATTATTACGAATCATGAATGATAAATATGGGAAAGAGACTCGGGGACAAAATGGAACCCTGAGGGACATCTGCTTTTATATTTTAAATATTTAAAATTATCCAATGCGACTTGTGTTAATCGGGTCGAAAGGTTATTTGTAATCCAATATAGAAGGGATTCATCAGTCTCAAATGTACTTGTTGAGATCGATAATACCGATTGGTGGATTACAACTCAACTTCAATTGTTATTGTCTTCCGTAAGACCGTAAAAAGTGCATACATTTCTGAAGTACTCGTACCTTTGGTTAAATTACAATATCTATAAAATTGAAAGCTTCTGAAAAAACTATCATTTAGGTATAGACTTAAAATGTTTCCAAATAAATTGTGTTTGTACCATGCAAAAATAATCACAGTTTAAGGTTTAACTGGGTGCATGTATAAACTTGTAAGGAAACCATAAGCCACTTGGACCCAAAAAAGGCGTAGTCTACAAAAATAAATTTCCAACACTGACAGTTCTTAATTAACCTTCAAATTTGCTTTGTAATTTAAATTTACTCAGTCGTGATATTGACTACAGACAAATTTATTTGCGCAAATATCTGCGATTGCAAAATTATTTTAAGTGTCTAAGTTTTTCCCGAAGCACTCGATTCCTTTGAAGAATGTTCATTCTTACAGAATATCGCGACATTGCGATATCCCAGTTTTCAACTTCTACCGAAAGTTTGTAATTAATTAAACTTATCTTTACCGAAATTTTCGGATGATTAATTCACATCTTCTGCAAATTCAACCAAAAAAGACGCATGTAATCTCAACTTTCAAGGGGGGTGATGACTTCATTTATTTGTTAGGTACAGTTATACCGGTATACTTCCATGCTTTTAAACCAATTACTCCCTGGTAATTAGTCCCCCTTTAATTTTCCATGGAAACAGGGAAGAAAGAATACAAACCTGGATAGAATCAATTATTTACTTGGGATTCCCTTAAAACTACCATCGCCGCGACGACCCGCGACGAGTCAAGGATTCCCAACAAACCTAAAACTAAGAATGATTCATGATTGTTTTCCCAGGAGTCTGGTGATGACCTAGCAACCTGATGCAAAGATTACAAAGTACCTTAAATAGAAGCCCCAGGTTGTGGGACTTTTTAAATGAAAAAGTGTAAATGAAAGGCTCACAGGATTGAATATTTTGTTTTCATTAGTCACCGTGATGAGGTTAATAGGACGAACTTAATTTAAGAATAAGGACGAATAAGAACGGCGAAAAAAGAAGTAAAAGAGAAATGTTTTATGTTTTCTCTTAAAGGAAGAACTTCTTTAAAATGAGCTAATTTAACCTCCCTTGGATTCGTTCTTAGTTTTCATTTCAAAAAGGCGGCATGTCGACATTATTTCATCCATGAATAAATTAGTTAGTGGTGGAATTATATAGCTCTTCAAAGTGAAGGTACTTCGTGTGAGAAAAAAAAATATTTTTGTGGCTTCGAGTGCTTTATTATGCAGCAGCAGAGTCCTTCTCATATTCATGCACCGCATCTACCCAAGGACAAACATAATGTGGCGACACATTCCCACATTTAAGTGACATAGGAATTTATAGAAATAAAGTTCCTCCAACAAATACACCGATAAAGTTAGACAGACATGTAAAATGCATTTTATTATGATCAAAAGGATAAAAAGCTAATATACTTCATATAGCCTCAGGACGTACGCGACAATGAGCATGACATTTAATTTTGACAGAGAAGTTTTTCAAAGTTCGTGCTTGTTGCCATGAATTGGAGATTTGAATGACATATGTAGTTAGGACCATGTCACGATGTAGTTATTTTATGGATTCAAATTAGACGATTTATAGTTTTTGATTAATGCTTATACCTTTTGAAAAGTTAACACTTTCTGGAAGCGAGTTTTGTAATGTAGTAATTTTTTTAATGAGTTTGATAGTTGACAGGGGGTTTGCACTGCGACCTAAAGATGTATTATGCCCCCATCCTCTGCTAGATGAGTTGCTTACCCTGCAGCTATTCCTCCAAGTTTATCCCTTTGATGAATTTGAATATTTGGAGTACCTTCAGGGAGGATAAATCAGTCTCTTCTACCAGTAGTGTCCTAGATACTTGTATATTTGATTCATTAGTGCTTCGCATCTGCCTCGTATGTGTTTCGACATTTCGTCATAAGTATAGCTTGTGCGACTGTTTTCCACTCCAAGAACACTCAAGTGTACTCTTAGTTTACAGTGACTCGCCGATAGAGGAGTTCTTGCGCCTTTCTTACTATGATGTCAACCTCCTCATTTCCCTGGACACCTACATGTCCAGGTACCCAATGAAGTATAAGACATTATTGTTCTTGCTAAGTTCGTTTTTGTTCAAAAGTTTACATATTAAATTTAGAGAATTTTAGAGGTTACAATATTTATACCGGCCATTTCTCAGCTCAAATTTACGGTTTCATCGTAAAATTGATAAACCCATATTTTTGCTGTGTGAAAAAAACAACTAAGAACCAGAAACGCAGATTATTTAACTTTTTTAGATATTATAGTTGCGAAGCTTTATCAGAATCGCGAAAGTCGTATTTAAGAAAATCTTAAGAGAAACAAGCAAAACTATTATATCGCAAATGTAGTTCTAATACCTCGTAACACAGAAAAGTCAATTTTTCAGGAGACACAAAAAACATATTTAAGCGAATTCACCAAATTTTAGTTGAATTTGATTTTGTCTCATAATTAACTGCTATTAAAAGAAAAATTCTAAATAAAAGATCACGAGCTACTAGACTTATGTTTTTGTTTAATTATATGTATTAGAAATATTAGTTCTTGGATATCTGGTAAATCTCTTGGTTAAGAGATATTTTCTTGGCATGGTTCATTGGCTATAACGAGACATTTCAAAGCAAAAACAATTAATATTGGTTAGTAATGCCTTCGGAGGCATTGCGACAACATCACCTTACGAGATATTCTTCTGGTCTGTGAGGTATTTTCGTGTAATAATTTACATTGGAAAGAAGAACTGGGTTCAGGTGTATACGATATTTCGACAAATAATCATATAGATCTGCCAAATAGTTTTGTTGTGGTAGCCATTTTATACAGATGCCTACAACCATTTTTGTTAAAATGAAAAAAAAAAGGAATGAAGAGTGCTCATTAAAAAACATTTTCTAATCAAATGAATCAGTGATTTTGATTTTATATAAATATTCTCACATGAAAAAGGTTTCCACAAAACTGGTACATATTTGCTCACAATCGACAACAAACGTAATCGTTTGACAACTTCAAAAGAGTGTTTGGTGATGTTCATGAAAAATTAGACCGAATTTTTCCACTGTTTCGTGCATGAAATCTGAATTGATCACAACACATCAGAGAACAATAAACAATCAAATCATTGAACTTCTACGGGGAATCGAAGCCGAAGAAGGCCAAAATTGTTTTTTTTAAATATAAAAGTTTCGACGACATCGTTAACCTTGGTGAAACGATCACCAGCGCATTTTATTCAAAGTTGCTGTACCGATTGTAGGCCGATTTAAAGCGAAAACGGCATTCTTTTTATCCAGAAAAACGCACAGACGCGCACACAAATCCGTAGTCCCTATGGCAACGTTGCATGAGTTAAGTTACGAACTTCTCTTTCATCAAGCATATTCCTCAGATTTAGCCCCCTGTGACTATTTCTTGTTTCCAAACATGAAGAAGTGGCTCGCTTATTTTGAGGGGCTCGAGAAATCGCATAATTTGGAGAGCATCACAAAATTAGAGAAATGATGTGAATGGAACTAAAAGGAGACTGAAATAAAATGTTTGTATGCCCAAAAGAATGTTCCTTATTTAATTTTTTTAGGGTATTATTGACCCATACTTAAGATTTTAGATGATACTTTACTAATTAACTTGAATATGTTTGATGTGTAAATTCTAAAATTTAAAATAAATTTTGAGAAATTTTAATACTTTTCGAGTTAGTTTCACAAAATCTTTTTCTGTATGTGTGACATAAAATTCATTTTCGATTCACTGTTCCATGCGATGAATGTATGGTATGTATCCTAACAACCAATTTGTCATAAGGTTGGGCTGGCAATTATACTCGTACTGAGTATTTGAAACATATCACGGTTCGGTTAAGGACGTAAGTAAAGCAGAGGTCGATACGACAATATTGTATCATGTATTTCTTGCTTTAGCTTTTAGTCTTGGCTTCACCCTACAGAAAACACAAAAGTACATTTCCAAAAAAGGATTTCTCAGAGGGAAAAAACATATGGAAATATTTAAACTGAATTTTGAAAAAGAAGGAGAAGAGTAGTACTTGCAGAAGTCGTTAAAAACTGTAGTGCAAGAAATTTACCTTAACCAACCTCAAAAATAGCGAAGAGTATATTTTTGTTTTTCATTTTCAAACGGGAATATTTATCTTGATCTCTTACCTAATGAAGAAGTATTCGTGTAAAGTGTATGCTAAAAATGTAAATTTTGCGCCATTATTATCATTATTTAAATACACACATAAATTATTTTCATTAAAATTTTATTTATAATATAAGCAAACTCGGTTCGAATTTAATTTTAATTTAAATTATTCTTGTCTTTCAGAACCTTGCCTTAATAAAAACATGAATAATTAAAAGTTCAATTTTGTTGATAAGTGCAATTTAATTCATTGAAATTTAATATAAAAAACTTAAGTTAATATATTTTGAATTTTCATTTTAATTACTCATACGCCGCAGTGAACGTATTTGTTTTGTAACATAAGACTAGTAAATGTATATATGTATGTAGAGTGCAAACTCAATTTACGCAATAAGTTGCAATAACCGAGGTAGTTGCACTTACTGGGTTATATGTTTTTAAATAAAAAAATTATAGTATGTAATGGCCTATTTTTTTAGAGACAACGAAAATGTTATAAAAAAAATTTATGAAACCAAACAAATCGTTTTTGTTGATTTGATGTTTTGATTTTTTGATGTTTTGATTTTTGACTGAATACGTTAGAGACGTCAATGAGGTAAATAATATTTTTTGTTCAAAATTTTACTGACCTAAATCTATACTAGAGAACATGTTTATATTGCAATAGAATCACCTTTCTGAGATAAATAACCATTTTCTTTGAGGTTCTACCAGGTTGGCAGGTTCTTAGCAGGTACAGTATTTTTAAAGCTATACAATAATTCCAATTTTTCCTAATCCCCTGTTTAAGGTACATGTATACACCCATGCAGACTAAATTGCGGTTCCCATTTTTTCGTGTTATGTCGTCTTTGAATAAAATCTTGAGTTCGATGTTTTGATGAATGTAAACTTTGCTCTGAATCTATGTTTTGTACGAGCACATACTCGTATATCGGACGTAAAATGGTTTTTCAAAAAATATTTTTGTTTATTTATAAAATATTTAA
Source organism: Chrysotoxum bicinctum (assembly GCA_911387755.1). Lineage (NCBI taxonomy): Eukaryota > Metazoa > Arthropoda > Insecta > Diptera > Syrphidae > Chrysotoxum > Chrysotoxum bicinctum. The sequence goes on from OU426990.1 coordinate 31,184,818, forward strand.
AACATTTTTAAGAAAAAAATTGGTACACACATTTTAAGTTTTTCTTACTGTGCGAAAAAACAAATCATAAAATTAAATTAAATACTCCACTGGGGCGCACGAAGTTGGTCAAAGAGACTTAGAATTTCGAAAATGGATGTTATTAGATAAAAATGTTCAAAAGCATAAAATTCATTTTTTTAATGACTTAAAAGGGACTTCCTTAAGTAGTTGGAGATAAAAACAGGATAATAAATTTTTATATGTTCAATGTATATGTACTTTGACAGGACTATCTATGGTCTGAAACTTACAGAAAATCACAGAGTTTCAAATTAAATGTACGAACCTATTTTTTTCATAAGTTTAATATTATTAGAGAAAGAACACACCATCAGAGACCTTTACGTAACGTAAAGTTTGTTATACCTATCTTTAAACGGGCATGTTATTTGATACAACATTAACTTTTTCCACCTATATTAAAACAGAGATCTTATCTGATACGAAATACTACAACTATTTGCTCGGAGCATTGACATTCTCATTTTTTTTTTGACAAGCACGGCTTAACGTTAGCATTAACGTATTGTAATAAATAATAATAATAATCATTGCCTTGATTTTGGTAATGTGAACGCTCCATCAAGCGGCTTGTCAAGCAGACTGGATGGATTTCAAAATGTTTTAATATTTTAGCTGCATGAAATATGATACTTCAGTTTGACTCTTGGATCCCTTTTTTTTTTCTTCGCTTTGCCTTTTCGACAGTTTGGGTGAGTTGTGTAGAAACGTAGCAAAACCGATTTATATTTTGATGTATGTATACAGAATATTTTATTTGAAATTTGGCATTAAATGTGGTTTGACAGATAAGGGACAAATTAAATTTTGATCTATCGAGAATATTTCGTTGCAAAATGTCGACCGATTGCTCTGAAAATGCATTTTCCGGAGCTAAAAATATAAAACACCTTTTTTTGTATTTTTTTAAATGTCAACTCTGAAAAGCGTACAAAAATATAATTATTTTTTTTTATTTTATAATTAATATACCAATATTTGGATATGTAGAACTTACTCAATTAAAATCGTTCGCATTACCTGAAAAAAAAACAATAAAATTTAAGTTACTTTTTTGTGAAGTATAACGAATTTCATCTATACGAGTTTATGTATGTGTACTAAAAATAAATCATTTCAAATATTGACAAAACTTTTCTAAATAAAAATAAAGAAAACTAATTAAATTTTAAAATACAAAAATGAAGCCAATTTCTCAAGTTTTTCTCTAATTAAATTGTTAGGTATACCAACGTCCGACATACACAGAGACATCATCAAATTCTTCAAAAAAAAAAAAAAAAAAAACTTGATTAATCTACTTTTTAATAGTTGTATCAACAACACAAAAAAAGGAAGAAAATAAGAACTTTTATATTTCGTCGTGACTTTTTGCTATTAATCCAATTGAAAAAGTTTTTAAACTTTTATACATATTTAATTTGAGTTTACAAGCTATACGACTTTAATCGACTAACTTGTGCATGTAGAAGAAGTGACTGTTTCAACGTTTTTTTTTTTTTTTGTTGTGTCTCTCGGTTACGGTAAGCTTTTTCCATGACCACCAAGTTGGTTTTTTTTTTGTGTATGTGGGTAACCATAAAATAAATACTCAGTGGTGTATCGCTGTGTGTGTTGTGGTTATGGTGTTTTCTGTCCTAAAAAAAAAGAAAACAAAGCCTTTTTTTTGTTTGTTTTCATAGTGAATCCGAGGAAGGATTTCAGTGAGAATGTGTTATGCAAATGGGAGTTTTTGTTGGCAGATTTCCTCGTCGTCAGGATACATACTCGTAGGAATTTCAAAATTAACACTACTTTTTTATAGAAAAAAAAAAACGATGAAATATTGCCAACTTACTTCGCAGGATGTTTTGAAGATAATTTATCACCAAAAGAAAAAATTCCTCTGGGTTACAACGAATTCGGTTCCTTTATTAAAAATGTTTTTGAAGATATTTTTTAATATTCGGACTTTTTCTTCGAAATTTGAATTGATTTGATTTGAAAGCAAAAGGACATCACAAAACGTGCAGCAAAAGATACACAAACGACGTAATATTCGGGGTAAAACTAATATAGAAATGAAAAAAAATTTATTCATCTGTTAATCTATTCTGTAAAACCATTTCAACCCCGTCGATTCTTCTCGATTTATATTCCAACAAAATTATTATATTCCTTTCTAAAATTTCGTCTGTTAAATTAAAATCAACGTTTGATGAAGAATTTGATAAATTACATCCACCCACAATTTAATCTGGTTTTCCATTCCACCATTCGAAAATTACTAAAAGAACTTCTCCATTATCAAAATGATAAAATTTTATTCTCATCTTTTGCATTTTCAATTCCACCAAACCACCGCGCTGCAGACAAGTTTCAAAGCAAACCCTATTTGATTAAGTTTATCATTTTCCGCGGGAAAGTTTCAAAGTTAAAATCGATTTGTTGAAAAGAACCAGCAACTCTTCCTCCTCGTTTCTCCCAAAAGGAATATCAATAAATACTTAAGTTTGTTTGGTATACTCGTAGTACTTTAACCGAATCCTTTATCGAATATTATTTCCCTTTAAGTAAGTTTCTTTTATATCAAAAAGCCAACGCAACGTCAAAACCAGAACATCCCCATGTCCGACCTAAATATTAATAATTTCCAACCCAAAAACACTTCGTTTATTAAGCAAACTTATAATTAAATTGCCATCAAAAGTCAAAGCCATAAACTTGATATTGTTGCTAAAGACTTTTGTTGTGAGTGCTGCCATCAGGTTCGCATTATAGCACTTTCGACAAGTGCCACACTACCTACTACTCAGAATCGAAAATTTCAATACTTGATGCCAATTCATGCATCATCGCATCATCAACGTGTGTGCAGAGGAGTTCGAAATGCCTTAGTCATTTATAGTCTCATGGTATTGAAATTTAAATTAACTTACAGTTAGTCGACTTTTTCTTGAAAGTATCGAATAACTTTCGATGGATGAAGTTGGATCATGAGTAAGGACTCTTCGTGCATAAAGGACGTACGAGCATTTCATTTTCATTCTCATGATGAGGACACAATCGATTCTTTTATTTAACACCTTCATTCTGGGTGCAATGTTGACTTTTCTCTCGTCCATGAAGTTTTGATAGAAAATATTGATGTTAGTTAAATATGAATGAAGTGGTTACAAAGGAGTCGACAAATAAAAGCCTTTGGAGGTTGATTTGATCGATTTTTAATTGCATAGAACATACATATATGTATATAAAATTTTTGGAAAAGATAGCCTTTGTTATATAAGGTTTGCAAACCAATATTTTTGGCCCTAAAGTACTTTCTATCGCCGAGCCACTTTACACTTTTTTTTAATCACAGTTTGTTCTTCATGTTCCGATGCTGAATCAAGCTTAGTTGAGTTGAGTCCAAATACAGACTGAACCATAAAAAAATAGACGTTTTCTTTTTTATAATTCACACGCGCTCAAGGGTTTATTGAGAGATCCTTATAATATTAAACACAGCACGGACGATGGGAACATTAGGGGGGGGGGGGGGGTGAATGTAGGTGTCGATGAATGTTTGCAAATTGAGATGGCGAGGGAAAACCGTGCAGGGTTTTAACGCTCTGTTCTGGATTATGGAGAGAAGTTTGTACTGCGCCCGCCCAAAGGTGTAAGTTTCGCTGAAGTTTGGACGCATAAACACCTTATAAGTGATATCCAGATCAGAAGGGGTGAAATTGTTTTACATCGATAGAGAAATCTTAAGCATTTAGCAGGATTTTTGGCGGTCTCGAGAATGTTGTTATTCCAACGAAGATCTTCGTTGACACACTTACCGAGTACTGAGAGACTTTCGGATTCTTCTATGTAAGTGCCATGCAAGGACAATGGCATAAGGGGTACATTTTGCTTCAACGACAATAGACAGCATTGAGTTTTCGAAGCATTAAACTCCACACAATTTTTTATAACCCATTTAACAATGCTGTAAAGATCGGAGTTTAATGAGCTTATAATACGATAACGTTGCAATTCCACTTCCAAACGAGTTTGATAAGCTGAGGGCAGAGTCAAATGCCTTAGAAACTTCTTACTCTTACTCCAAAACAATGTAAAGATCTGTCCACTTTTCGGTGAGATATGCCATTATGCCGGGAGTAAATACATTTTTATTGAACCCTACAGCCCTATTATAACTATTAAATTTCAATTATTTGATAACTTCTATCAACTTATTGATATTTTTTGAGTATCAATTGATAAAATCGTACTTTATTGTGAATACAAATCAAATAACATATTATAAATATAAATATTAATCATAATTACATATTATTAGAAAAAACCGTTATGCACTACACACGTGGCAACTGTTGCCGCAACCACAGCACTGTTGGAGCAACCGATCGAAAATATCAAAACTTTTTGATATTTCTGGCAACGGTTGCAGCAACACAACATCGATTGGCAACATAGCTATACACGAGGCAACGGTTGCTTCAACATGGCTGTGTTGCTGCAACGGTTGCCTTATGTGTAGCTAGCAAATTGCTAGCATAATGCTAGCTTTATAAAGCAACCGTTGATTCGTGTGTAGCTATGTTGCCAATTGATTTTGTGTTGCTGCAACCGTTGCCAGAAATATCAAAAAGTTTTGATATTTTCGATCGGTTGCTCCAACAGTACTGTGGTTGCGGTAACAGTTGCCACGTGTGTAGTGAAAAAACGAAACACGTTACTGCAACGGTTACCTCGTGTGTAGCTAGCATTATAGTTAATGAAGAGAAATCCTAACTAGCGAAGGGAACCGTTGGAAACCCTTGGACGGTATCTTTCTACACAGTATTGCCCTAAATCCATTGGATTAAATCAACTCGTAAGACCTGATAAGTGTTGGATTCCACAATTTCACTTTCTTTCCCAAGCATTTTCAAATAAAACTAGCAAATTAATAGAAATGGCGGCCACGCACGCTATTACGGTATTGCTCTGTGTTCCCATTAACGCGATTGTGCTGGATGGAGGTTGATAGAAAATTTGATGGGTAGCAACATTTTTGGCAACCGTGAAACTAAGTTTATCAATAGAACTATTCACAATAAATTTAAAATCTCAGATAATTCACATTTCATCAAAAATGTCGATAAGTAATCATCATAATACCAATTCATTAATTTGATTGATACATAGGTATCTAATATCTTGTTGATATTTAATAGCCATATTAAGGATACTAATCTAAAAGATTTTTATCGGTTTAGATACATATTGACATATTTATATGGATGGCCGATCTTCTTAATGTTAATATATGGCAGTCCATTTTTATTCACACTGTGGCTCCAGACATGCCAATAATGTGATTTTATGTGATGGTGAAAAGTAGCAGTGGCACTGTGACAGAGTGAAAACTTGACAGGTAGGTAGTGTGGCAATTTAACAATTTAGACGTTTGAAAATGTGACAGATTAAAAGTATGACACTGTAAAACTGTGTCGGAATGATTATGTTACAATTTAAAAGAGAGAAAGTGTGATAGTGGTAAAATGATTTTCAAAGTAAGATTCTTCTTGTGAAGTCTCTGCTTTTTGGAAATATTGTTCTAAAAAAAAGATTTTTATTTTAAAAATGTCCCTATTCTAAAAATTGACAGAGTGAAAGTATGAATGTATAACAAATTATAACAAATTGCTCTTTTTATTTAGATATTTGCAGAGCTTTTTAAGCAGCATTTTCAGTTTTGAAAAACAGATTTCAGTAAGCAAAATTTTGACTAGAAGAATCACTTTTTACAACTATCACTTTCACACACTTTCGAATTTTCACACTGTTATACTGTCACAATTTCATATTGTTACACTTCAAAACTGTCACATCGTTCCATTTTCCACTTAAAACTGGATATACCAAGCACTGTTACACATAAAGAAATTTAAGACACCGAACACTATGCTAAACTCTTGGCATGTATTGATTTAAAGCCTTTTATTATAAGGGTGACCAGATAATGATAGGAAAATAAATTTAAAAAAAAATAACGGTGTGACATGCAAAATTGATTCTGGTTTATTTTGAAGCTACGTTCATGCAATTATGTATGGAATATCTGCCAGTGCTTCAAGCAGTCGGTCCAATTTTTGAGAAGTCCAATGTAGTTGGCCAACTTGACGTAGCCCCAGAGAAAATCGAATGGTGTCAATTTGCATGATCATGGCGGCCAATTGATGAACGTTCGCCCTAAGCTGATTCAGTCACCAAATTCACAACTTTCAACGTTGGAATATAGCATCGTCTTGCTAAAACCAAAGCTCGGATATATCGATGTTGTCAAGCTTTGGTCACAAAAAGTCTGTTAATATCGTTCTATATCCGGAACCATTGACGAACATTGTGCCTCATTTCGAAAGAAATAAGGTCCGATAATGCCGCCATACCATTAACCGTTCCAAACAGTTAATCTTTCGTTCAAACACACGTGGATTACGTTCGCTCCAATAACTGGAATTCTGCTTATTGACTTGGCCCCTGATGCAAAAATGGGCTTCACCATAAAAGATGATTTATTGATCGGATTCCCGGTTAACATTTCTTGTCTATGAACGTTCGTTCGGATGCAATATTTTGAATATTTTGACAGCTGAATGCCATTGGTAAATGGTAACTTTGATACCTGCTTAAATATAACAATTGTTATCTGGTCACCCTAAAAATATTTCAGAAAAACAAAGCGGTTTTTACCGGGAAAAATTTGAGACAACATTTGTAGACAATGGAATCATCGGTTGATTTTTGTAGAGACCAAACATTTTTGTTTTAAAGAAGGCAACATTTTGTTTTTTATTTTCGAATTTTTGGTGACTATACGGAAGTTCGAAAGTTTGACGGCGCGAAAAAAATTATTGGTTACTTTTGAAAAATAAGGCAAAATGGTGAAATTGACTCAAACGTTTTTTTAAATTGAATTTTTCTGCTAATGCCTCTGGTACGGTGCGGAATATCTCTCTCACTCTAGGGTCACATATTAAAAGTAATATTTATAAGGATATAGACGTCTAAAGAAAGTTAAGCAAATTGAATCTTTAGAAAACACTAGGCAATCTAGATTTAGGGCACCTTATTTAAGCATTAACCTATTCCAAATTACTTTCTGATCATATAAGTTCTTACAATCAATCAATTTCGCTCCACCAATTTCAATCTGCATTGAACAACCACACTATAGTCATCAGAATAAATATGAGAAATATTCATCTTTTTGTTGCAAACCTTATAATTCATAAACATTGTTTGAAAGATTTATTTCTAAATTACCACTTGCTTTTATATTTTAATAGATTTCTCTTATTAAATTTTTAATCTACCGGCTGTGAAAAATAAAACCTTATTTCTAAAGGAACAATCCACTTTTCAAAAGTTTGAATTGGCTTGGTTAAGATTTCCGATTGGATAAAATCAATCAATCATCATTCTCATTACCATCATTATCTATAAAAAAAAAAAAACTATTTCACAAAGATACTAAATCAATTCCTAAGCGTTCTTCTAAGACTTTATGACAAATCCTCATTCGACAGGCAAATTCTCAAAGCCTCCTTAAGGACTACGTAACAACCGAAAAAAGCTTCAATTTCATCATTGTTGACTTTATTTCTTAGTTCGTTGCACTAAATTATCATTAAAACAGTTAAAGCCCTGGCGACATAATAAAAGCCAATCACCCCAATGGAAAAGGGATATTCATTCAACTCCTGGCTCCAACATTCCAACATCAAAAAAAAAAAGTTCAAATTGTTCATATTGTTAGTCGTGAAATTTCCGTCACATAGCAACAATATCACAGAAAAGTATCTTCTCCGCACGGGGTAGCAACTACTGATTTATATTTTCACCGCGCTTTGGTAAAAAATATTTAAAACTCTCGTGCCTCGTGGAGAAAGTTTCAGGGAAAACCTCAACTGAATCCTAGACAAAGTTTTTTTTTTTATTTAAGGGCTCTAGCTAGACCGCACTGTAATCACTACACTGAGAGAAACATGGATATTTTAGAGCTTGATATGATACTTAAATATTCACAATCAATTTTATTTCCTCGGTTATGTTTCGATTGATGTGATTAAGAAAAACTTAAAAGTGATTATCATTATAGGGGTTTTCATAACCCCTTGAGTAAGCGTATAATATAAAAAAAAATGTAGAACAAAGCAGTGCTTGAGCGAATAGAACTGTCTCGGAACCGAGATTTAAAAAAACAACACCATTGAGCACTGAACTGTCATTGTATCAAATTTTTTATAAACTCTCAATATTGTCAGCTTTATTTGTGAAATTTTTCTTTTTAATTAATTTCTGGTTAATGCAAAATGGGAAAGAAATAATAGCCACGGTGAGTCTTTTGCTTAATCTGTTCAATCATTTTTTAGCGAGCTCATCGAGCGAGACCCGATAGAGTTCTAAAAATTCTCAGAGCACTCTGAGTAAGAAAAGTTCTTTTTTTGACAGTTTATTACCACGATCAGAGCTTAAAACGAAATACACCAAATGAATAATTTTAAAGTTCCCTAGATGGCGTTTGGGCTGCAAGAAAAGAGCATACAAATATCATAAGTTCAAACTCAGATATTTACCTTCATCCATTTTGTCCCGACATTGAATTTGCTAGTGTTGTCGGAATAATATTCACATTAAACTAAGCTGAAGGTAGAATAGAATCAAAAGCATCTTCATTAATCCATATGAAAGATTTTCGAATAACGCAATGGCTATGCAATTCAGGATTTTCTTCAAACTTTTACAAAGCCTATTAGGGGAAGTTTCAACTGGATGCAAATGATCAAGAGGCATCATTTTTGAGTTAATTTGATATTATAAAAGTGTTGGCTAATAATTCTTGTGAATGGCGTGGAATGGACTGGTTTTGAGCCCGCTGGGATGTTTTCGGTGCTTCAGCGAGTATATTGTCCCACTGGCTTTTGAGTTCATCCACTATAGCACGCCCATTCTTTTTAGTGGAAAAATCATTGCGACTGATAAATTGATGTAACGGCCCTTCAAATTTCGATCTCTGATACATAATTTAGGTAGTAAAGATTTCCACACGTTGAACACGTTTTTTGAACTTGGGCATGATACAAATGTGAATGACTGACGTTTTAACATTGACAGGATCAAAATAAAAGTTCAAAAGTCTGTTCACATTAGAATACACATTAACACTCCTGTAGTCACCTCAAAAGAAAAAGAAAATTTGCTTGGAGCACTGTTTGCTGCAAATTCAACTGTGCCCCACAAATTTAAGACTCTAGCTGTACTTGAGAGCTTAAATGGTTCTATGGGATAAATATTGATCTTTCGCTCTGGCACAGTCGTAAGAGTTCTTAAGGATCTTGAAATACGCAAATCCAGTGGTTAAGGTTGTATATCCATTTTAGTTCTGAAAAGTTATTCTGTTATGGTAGCAAAACAATTCCATAGGCTTTAGTACCTGTCCAACTCTTCGGGCCTCTTTTTGAATTGGTTATACAAAAAATTAGATATTACTTTTCTGAAAATTTAGTTTGAGTCTTTTTGGCCCATAGGGCCATATTGCGGTTGTCGATTTTGTAATCGATGATCGACCTTTTTCGATCATCGATCGTCGATTACTCTATTTCATATTGCGAATGTCGATTGTGATCGAAACTTTTCGATTTCACAGTCGTTTCTTTTCGATTGTCATTTTCTGATCGACGCGTATAGAAGATAAAGTCCAGAAGTTTTTCTTGTGAACAAAATGTAAGTTTCTTATAATTAATTAATTATTTTGAGGACAAAACAGTCAAATATCTATTAAATGCAGGTCGAAAGTGATAACGAAGAAAAGGCAAATAGAAATTTTGGTTGGATTGATGTAGGGAAATCTGGACATCGCGAAGATGGTTTCTGCTAAGAGCCATCTAAAGCAAAGATGAGAGAAATTCGCTAACGATTGTAATATGCGTGCTGAATTGCTTTTTTTGAGACACTATCTTGATAATATACATTATACATAATGGGTACTGTCAATACAGCCTACCACACCTGGTATTCCACTTTTTCATAAATATGAATTCTAGCCCGAAGCTAGAATTTGCAAATATGCGTTTCTAGAACTGAGAGCTTTTCCTTTAGCACTTAAGACACTTTGGATTGTGCAAGGTCAATACAAAATTAATTACCAACACTAACTTGGTAAGATCCATGAGCACAGAATCTTAAAATATTAGCAATTAAGCAAATTATTAAGCGAAACTATTTAAAAAAGCAAATATGTGTATGTGTATACCAAAGGTTTATATATGTCTCTGATATGTCTTCTTTTTCTGGTAATTTCAAGATGTCGGTATGTGTGTTACTATCGCTAAACGCTAAACCATAACTCTATTCCACTCATTTTAAAATGTAAATAAACTATTTTAATTTATATTACAAAAAGAAATCCAGAAAAACAAATAATGATTTCGAAAGCTAACACATCTTAGAACTGTCAAATTTGAAATAATAGCAATATTCTGTGGGTTCATTCACAATAGTACATTGTACGATCGATTGAGTTACACAATACAAAATATGAAAACCAATCGAAACAATCGAAAAGTTTCGATTCGATTGGCAATCGACAACGGCAATCGGGGCCTATGATATTCAAATACTAAATGGTGGTGTGCCTCAAGGCTCCGTTTGTCTCCGACACTCTTCCTTATCTTCAAAAACGAAACATCTAACCCACTTTATTACTTTTCTGACGACAGCTCCCCTAGCTTTTTATAACACAAGTCTGCATCAAAAAAGCTGTCTGGATTTTTTCAACTAATTTCTATGTATTTAGGTGTTCTGAAAAATAAAAAAATACTAAAAAAATTCTAGAACGTCAGGTTATTTTACAAAACGCAAAATTTTATTATAAAAAGGTGTTTTTTGGGCTTACTTAGTCATAAATAATAGGTACAATTTTGTTTTGACTGCTGTTTTTAATTGTATATAGGCCATAACTATCATTTCTTTCTAATTAAAGAACGTCCTGGGTGAGCTAAATTAACAAACATAAAAATGTTGTAACCTGAACGTGCGCGCTCTGCTAGTGTAGAAAGTGGCGTAGATGGGAAAAACCGGCCGTTGTGTGGAACCTGCGACATTATTCACCACTTCCACCTTTTCTCTTATAAGTAATTTAGTATAGTGGTAGGAAGTTTAAATCGTTTTAAAAATTGAGATTTTGTGTTAACTAAAAATGTATGTATATCTGTTTTTTTTCGAAAATCATTTTATTTCATTTCAATTAAAACAATATGATTAATATGATGATTTTGAAGCTTTCTGAAAAAAGCTTATATATATACATGTACATGTTTGTATAGTTTATTTGATATGAACATACATATTTTAAGACTTCAAAATTTTTTTATTTAAAAAACCGAAAACCTGTTATTGAAAAAAAAAACGGTTTTATGTCCGATTAAAAACAGATTAAATCGGGTTGGAAAATAGCCGGAAAACCGAAAACTAGTGACTTGGCAAAACCGCTATCCCTATGACGCAGTACAATTAGGTATTAACTCGTCATTGTTTTATAATCTTGGTTCAATATAGTGCAATGTCGTCTGTACGGAACAAACAACAAACAAATCGTTGAAAAAATGTTAAAAGCATTTCAAGCTTTAGGTTGCCTTATGAGTTTAAAAGTACATTTTCTAAATTCCCACCTCGACTACTTTCCAGATAACTTAGGAGATGTGAGTGAAGAGCAAGGTGAACGATTTCACCAAGATATTAAGGAGATGGAAAAAAGATACCAGGGAAGATATAGCGTCTCAATGAAGGCAGACTACTGTTGGACGCTTCAGAGACATTCCAGATGCTTCCCACAAGCGAAAATGTACCAAAGGGAGTCTCACTGGGAAAAAGATATGTGTTTAGTGCTTAGTAATAAATGTATTTTAGATAAAAAATAAGTTTTGTTACGCAATTATAAATTTAAAAAAATATTTTTAGTCTTTTATCTTTTATTTTAAGATGATAAATTGTTTAACATAGATATCCATATTGTCAGAAAACGTGACGTTCTGTGACAAAATTTTCGGATTCAGCACACCCAAAATCATGAGAATTACGCAAAAAAATCAAAACAGCTCTCAACTTTTTTTTTTTTTGCAGACTTGTGTAATCGTTCCCAGATTCACAACCTTGTTCTTGCTAAAGAATTTTTAAATTGTAGCCGGTAGATTTTGATAGCCTGTGGCGGTCATGTTGTTTTTGGTTTATTTCAGAAAATGTTGCGCCCATTTTACGGTTGACGTGGTGAAAATTCACTCTTCAAAACATGGGTAAATCGGTGTAAAGAAGCGTAACACTTTGAACTCCAAACCTCAATACTTAAATCATATACCGCCGACTGAACTACTCTCAGCACCTCCCACGTGCCACCACAGACCGATGTCATGTGTCTCATGAAAAAATGATGAGAGTAAAAGTTTTAGATGTAACACAAAATTCACAGGTCGACGGCGACGTCGCGTCACTCCGGCGACTTGGGTTCGATTCCAATATTATGGCCATAACAACAGCTGAAGGACAATGACATGAAAGAATCGAAACAAAAATTGTTAATGTGTCAAAAATGTGTATAGGTTTGAAAGTTTGTTTACCATTAACTGTTTTCCTTTGGACTCCAGGATTGAGTAGTTTGTAGGTAGTTCTCATTACATTCAACAATTTAAAAAAATCATGAATTCTCTGACTTTTATTGAATGATAATGAATTTAATAAATAAATTGGTACTCGAATTTCGAAAGCTGGGTCAGCTAGTATATATAAACCTGGTAAACGATTAGAGTTTCTTTCCTTCATATATATAATTCCCTGGACACCTACGGGCTTACCTCCGCCTAGAGAAAAAGTATCACATCGGTACCTCGCCGTGCACAAAAACTTGGCCTTTCGCAGACGTCAACTTGGATGTTTTTTTTTCTATACTGGACCTTCACTCGTACAGGTTCTAACTGATCCTGGAGCTCAAAGTTCATGACCATAGACAACGCGGTTTGCTCGCTGACTGGGCGTTTGGAAGAGTGCCTCAATTTTTGCGGAAAAATTCTCTTTCGCGACGAGGCGCATTTTTGGATGAATGGCTGTGCTAACAACTGCCATACATATATGGGATGCATATGCATGACACCACGAGATTCACTAGGTGATAATGCATCCTCAAAAAATTTATTATTTGGTGTGAATTTTGGGCCGGCGACATCATTATTCCGTACTTTTTTCGAAATCGGACAACGTCAGTAGTGAGCGCTAAGGAACGATGATAATTGTGACCATAAATCGCCCACAATCGACGGATGCCCAAACGGCGAACATAACACAGGCCATTGCTCAAATTCAACCGGATTTATGTGGAAGAGTTATTCAAAATTGGGCCCCTCGTATCCGTGCCACCGGAAGAAGCCGAGTCGGTTATTTGAACGATGTCATATTCTCTACATAATGGCATACATTTGCCTTTCAAATTACACAGTTTGTTTTATTGCATTTCAACATATACCCGCCCTTTTTCAAAAACTCTTTGCCTAGTACATATGTACGTAAGCCATAGCTTTAACAGACTTGAACATATATGTATTGATATCTCGTTTATGTGCCTCAAAGAGCACATTTCAACAATGAAGATGCTTTATCCTGAATATATCTCGACGAAATAAACTCATTGATGTAAAGAATATATATTTCTCCCAGTGTATAACCAACCTAGTGCCTGAAAAACGCTACACGTGTGTAGAACTTGGCTTTCATATTTTGTGTTTAAGTTTCTACATAAAAAAAGGCTAAACTTTTTTTAACATTCTTCTCTTAAATTTTTGGAAATTTATGGTCGCTTTTACTTGTGGTTGTGTGCTACTTTCAATAACACAGACCGATACAAGTTACAAGTTCTACGTACTACATATATGTGGTGAAATTTATTTTCATAAGCAGTGCTTCCGTTTCCGATTATGTGCTCTGCATACTCAATCATCTACGAGTATATTGTTTCTGTTTTGTTACTAAATTCCTATATCTCGAGTTAACAGGTAAATGTTTTTTGTATTATTTTTGCAGATGTGTCTCTATTTGAATGAGATGAAAAATAAAACTTTTTTCAATTTTCAAACTCATTTTTACAAAATAATTCCAGTTTCTCCATACATACTCGTCTGTAGATGTTTTTTGCAGCGAAGCTAAATACATATATCGTGTTGCTTCTGGATGAATGATGATTTTTTTCATGATTCATATTATTCACAAAGGAATACGAGTTTGAGTATATACATACGTATGTGTTGGTAGGAGCTCGTGTGCCATAGTTATTTAACGGCTCCATGATTTCCAACAAAGAATAGGTTAAGTAGGTTAGGTAGGTAAATATCGTTTTGAAGGACTTTTTTACAAATACGTTTCCATTTGTAGCTGAAGTGTGGATTTGTTTCAATAACTGCCGAAACTGGATTTGTTTCAATAACTGTACGAAAAGTACCAGGGAGTAGTATTTTGAGGGATTTTGCTTTGAAATCACAAATCCTTAGAAGCTTCGGGATTTAAATGAGTTATATTACAGGTATCTTTTAAGGACTGAAAAGTTATTTCTTTACAAGAGAATGAAGTACCTGTGTTAAGGACGAAATATCCTCACAGAAAAGGATCTTAAGACTTTCACCATGGTTAAGACTTAGAATTTGAATAGTTTCTGAAGATAAAATAGTTTAAATTCATAATTAATATTTTCTTATTTAATACTTTTCGATTCTCTCTTGGAGTTGGAATTAGTTTATTGGACTGGCGAACACCAAAGCTGAGGCAAATCGGAAAAAGCAGAAGCAAGTCCAAAACCATTGAAAGGTTATTATGAAAAGTACCCAATTCTTATATGTAGTACCAGAAATAGAGGTGGAAAATCCAGCAATGTCTTAAAAGTAGTAGACATTTATGGTCATTTGTCAAGAACGTACAAAATTCAACTTCATCTTTGGCATCCATATAGCTAATCTCAAAAGACTACCCGATAACTAGCTCTTCAGATATAGCAAATGTTCTTGTAGCTCATTTTGCTACTAGCTCTACGTTACCTGATAGCAACTTGAGACCGTAAATCATTCAATGGGACAGGTATATTTCCGCACTCGTACCGTTGCCTGAGTCCTTCAAGATCTAGTTATAAGCGAATCCGCTTGTCCTGATGGTACACCCCGATTCTTCTGAAGAGGTGTTCTTCATCACTGGAAAACCTATTGCGTAAGATTTTTCATGGCTTCTACTATTCTGGAATCTTCCTTAGAAGATGGAAAACAGCATTTATACAGGCTCTTATCAAAAAGGCGAACCATCCTTTCCTCCCTCTTCCCGACCAATTGTACTTACGTCCCCTCTTTTCAAAGTCAAAGAATCGCTGATAAATCATCAGCTCAAGAAATATCTCGAAGATCGAAAGCTTCCTAGTGACCGGCAATAAGGCTTTCGAAGCAATCGTTTCACTGGTGATCTGATGGCATATCTCCCCGAATAGTGAAACAGATATTTACATTGTTGTAGAGAAAGTAAGATTATTTTGCTTGATATTTCTAAGGCATTCCGTAGAGCTTGGCATTAGACTCTCGTACCAAATATGCATGCTTTTGGTATTAATGAAACCTTTATTAGTTAGTTTAGAAATTACCTTCAGGATAGTTTCAAGTCTGATTTTCACTAAATAAATATTAGTGTTCCTCAGGGTTCCGTTTTGTCTTCGATTCCATTCCTCATTTTTTATAACTGATCTCTTGTCTGAAACTTTTAAGTCACTTCATCGTTTTGCAACGAGGCCATATGATAAGCTTATTAATATCTTATCTTTAAATGGAGTATACAAAATCGTGCTTCGAAAACTCAATTCTGTTCAATGTCGTTGAAGCAAACTGTACCCCTTTATCATTGTCCCATAATAGCACTTTCACCGAAGAAACGGAATAGCTTTCAGTACTTGGTAAGTATTTCAATGACGAACGTTAGAATGACCAAGTTCTTTAGGCCGCCAAAAACGCAGCTAAATGCTTTGGACTTCTCTATCGACGAAAGAAAATTTTCACCCCTCCGATCTGTCTACAATTTAAGAGGCGTTTATACATCCAAGACTCAACAGCCCAAATTTTTCTTCATTTGATGGAAGGAATCCAGAACAGAGCGTTTTAAAACTGATAGGAAAGATAACCTTGAACGATGGCATAGTGGTTAGTGATGGAAAGTGCTGCTCATTAGCCGTTCGGAATCTGCAGAAAATCGTAGGTCCCCTCCGTTACTGGTAACATGCACACCGGAATAGTTGAGAGTTGTAAGTCACTAGGTCCTGGTTCACTCCGAGCTATTGCACCCTAAAATTATTTTATTTTAAATTATTTATTTTTAGGAAACAGAACTATCATGAAATCATACCCCTCTCTTGAACACCGTCGGAATGTTTCATGTTGTTCCTTGTTTTATAGGCTCTTTCACAAGCAATGCTCACTGGAAGTAGCCAGTTGCTTTTTTCCACTTAAAGAGTTAACTCTTGATACCGGAATGATACTCAGTTCACTCTCGAGCCTTGTTTCGTACGTACCCTCAAACACAGATATTCGTTCTTAAGTCGCACAACGCGACTATGGAATAACGGTGCCGGAACGGTTGTCCCTTGCAATTTAAATTTGCAAATATTTAAGACCAATAATCACCAACACTTTCTCTCCCTCCCTAATCGTTCGTGCTGTGTTTAACATTATAAAGTCTCAATAAACCCTTGAGAGTGGGAGAACTATGTAAAAACTATGTAAAGTCTAACTAGCCAAGCCGAGTCGCTGCACCCTAAAAGCAAATAAATATTTTCTTCCACTAACACTGTCTCTTTCGAGGAAGTGATAAGCCCACTAAAAGTACCTCTTTTCATGAAAAAGTGCTTCTCATCTTAATCGTTCGATTCGACAAACAATCGTAGGTCGCCACCATTCCTGCCGACAACACCGAAAGGACGACAGGAAAGGCTGAGTGTTGCTAGTCACTAGCCTTAGGCTCTTTACGACCCGTTGACCTCTAATTTATTTATTTGTTTTGAAAAAGGGTGATCTAATAAAAAAAGTTTTGCCAGATATCCCACAAACTGGAAAAAAAAAATTGGAAAGAGCCCTGTACCTTTCTTGAGAGATAAGTGACAGATTTCTGTCAAAAAAAAAGTTTAAAAATCTTTGAAATATCGAAAACTCTTCACAAATAGTTTAAAAATTCACTTAAACTTCAAGGCAATTCCTAAAATGTATTTAATTTTTCATTTTTGTCTACAAAATATTTTCCCTTCAATCTGAAAGTTCAATCTTTTGAGGCATCCCAAATGTCAACCCAAATCCATATCTTTCAATTTCCTCCTCTCTATCAACCTCAAGGTCCCTATTACCACACTACTCAAAATGCAGATGGAACTATTTTATCGAAAATTCAATAATACTCGTACCCAACAGCTTCATTCTGTCATAAAAGTTAGTTATTTCCCCAAAGGATACGGAACTGAACACAAAACTCTATACTCTCCATACTCATATTTCGCTGTCCTCAAACCAATCCTCAAGCCCGCCCACTTTATCATTCGACTTCCAACAGTCAATATCATAAATGTCCCTTTTTCACACTGTGTCGCCATCCTTTTTCAAAGTAATGTGCTCGTAGCGGTAATTTTCTTGAATTTTTGCTTCCCTCAGTGTAAATTCTAGTAATCAATTTTCACCGGACATCCGCCATTCCATTTCCTAGTTTTTTTTTTTATTTCATAGCGCATCCTTGTTGACACAGCGCCATGCACAGGACAGCATTTCAAATCGTTGCAACGTTTTTTCCTGTTACTGTACTGCTTGAGTTGTAAATTTTACAATCAAGAGTGGGATGGTATTAGTTTAAAGGATGTTTGTAAAGCTGTTTTTTGTTTATGTTCCAAGTCGAGGATGCACTCTCTATCGTTCTGAAATTCCATTTCTTATTCCGTTGGTTCGAAAGTATTTCGTTTTCGACATGAATTAATGGGAAGTGGGTTTTAATTGCTTCTCAAAAAGAAAAGGGATTTTGAAAAAAAGTGAAATTCAACTTCTTCTTTATGAGTTGTAAGAAAAAAGAAAAACGGTAATGACTTAAGAGTTTAAACTTGTTGCTTTAGATTGGTTTAGTTGAAAAATTCAACAAAAAAAAAACCCTAGCAGCTGGCTTAAGAGCTCATAGAAAGTTTTATGAAAAATCCTTCCGATGGGAAGTGGCATATCTCTATGATGGATTATCTTTTGTAATTAATTTAAAGCAATATATTTCTCTACTATCTTTATGAAAAAGCACATAATTTCTAAAAGTGCATTATGCTAATGAAAATCTGATGGATTCAATGCGAGAGAATCTACTTTCTAGATATATAGAATGATGTTTGTCATATTTCATGGCATCGTCATTAGGAGATAAAATCTAAAGTGCTATGTTTCATTGGGGAACAAAATAATTTATTGCTGTCTTTGATAACTATAACCTAATTGAATGATGGTAAAATGATTCATTAGAACTATTTGGCAAATTTGGGATCATAAATTAAATAAAATGGACACGGCAGCTTTCCATCCTCTACAATCCCGAGTACGCTGCTTCCAGTCATCTAGGCTAAGCGCTCTGACATCCAAGATGTCTTGGTCTTAAAACCGGAGGTTCGGTCGTCCTTGTTGCCGAGAACCTGGGGCCTGAGATTCGAAGACTCTTTAAACTGGAGCAGATCAGAGATATTACTAATAATCGGAGATTTCAATGCTAAGGTCGGTTTCAGAAAAAACGGAGAAGAAGTAATCATGGGTGAATTTGGCTACGGCCAACGTAACGAGAGAGGAAATCGTCTTATTCAATACGTTTGGCAACAAAAACTAATAATTGGAAATACACTTTTCAAAAAAAAAGCCACCAAATCAATGGACCTGGATTACACCAGACCAAAAACACAGAAACCAAATAGACCTTATTCTTGCCAATAAAAGATCAGTGCTCAAAGATGTGTCTGTCTTAAATAATTTCGAGTTCGAGTCAGACCATCGCATTGTACGTGCTGAATTAATGATCAACTATAAAAGTAGACAGCGGTATAAAACCACAAGAAAAGTCTTATAAAAGTCAGTGAATACCGGGGTTATCAACAGCTATAATACCGATCTGCAATAACGATTTCGTATTCTTTCAACAATGAATGAACCGACTCAAATAGCGTACAACAAAATGGAAAGAACTATCAAAGAATCAGGAGACAGATATATTCTCACGGCTATGTCTCAAAAACCGCAAAAACTATCGAGCGAAACTCTGAATTTGATAACACTCCGCGAACATCTTAGAAGGAAAACAAACCTAAATGAGCAGGAAAGAAACGACCTAAAACGCATTCGAAAGAATATTAAGAAAAAATCGCGTGAAGATATCAAAAACTTCAATGAGAGCCTTCTAAAGTCAATAATTGAGGAAACAAAATCGATTAAAAAAGCTAAGAATTCAGTGCAAGAGTACAAAGAGTGGATTACTGCAATATCAGATAGTGATAAAAAAAATCACGAAAGGAAGCACACCAACCACTACGAGTTTTTATAACCAACTGTATTCAAAACAAACAACCGATAACGAGAATCTACTATTTACACAACAAAGAAACAGCGAAGAAGAATTCCAACCATTCCTTAAAAGTAAGTAGAGAAAGCAATACATTGCTTGAAGAACGACAAATGTAAGGGAAATGATGGGATTATAGCAGAATATCTTAAGTTAGGAAAATTTTCATTGGCCAACTGGTTGACAGCTATTTTCAACCAGATTTTGGTCACAGAGGAAGTTCCAACTCAGTGGACAGAATCAGAAATAATCCTCATATACAAAAAGGGAAACAAAGACGATATCAACAACTATCGACCCATAAGCATAAGCATAAGCATATCTTCGATTTATAAGGTTTTGGCGAAGTGTATTTTTGAAAGAATAAAGACCACTCTTGATTTCAATTAGCCTTATGAACAAGCTGGCTTTAGATCAGGCTTTTCAACAATGGATCATCTACAAACTGTTAGCCAAGTAATATCTACCAAGTAATGGCCTATCAACAAATCAGCAAAAAACTAAAATCATGGTTATGAATATGCAATTACTGTGGATAGTAAATCACTTGAGTACGTTGAGGACTATACAAATACATACCTGGACCCATGTTCTGTAACTCGGTCGAGTATTTTCGCAGTCGATTAGAGGTGGAACAAAAAATTTCATCGTTTCTGTATATTGGAAAATGAACTGTGTCTATAACATTATGCGAAAACACCCCTGTGCGAAAACCATAGTTTCCAGTTTCCAATGGAAGAAATGTTTACATTTCCCTCAAACTAACAGCTTCAATTTATTTCATATTTAACTAAAAATTATTTTTACTTGCGACTTATAGGTACTATAAGGCAAGTTATGCATTCGTAAAAAAAATCGAACTCGAGATTTCGATCAAAGTTGACATTACGATGATAGCGAAGACTAAATAAAATGCACGACTGGGTCGCACGAACTTGCTCCTATGTAATCGACTGGGAATTTAAAAAACGAATGTTATTACAGAAAATTGTTCATAAGGATAAAATTAATTTTTAAATTCTTTTAGTAGTAACAGAATGCTATGCAAATATGAATTTATGCAAGAACAAAAATTATAAGTCCTTGTAGTTTTCATTAAATTTTCATTAAAATCCGTTATGTGGATAATGAGAAATTCAAAATTCGAAAAAATGGTTCTATGGTAGGTACAAGCTGTAATATCTTAATTTCAAATTTTTTTTATTAAATTAAAGATCGTAAAAATTAATTGAAAGAAAAAAAATTTTATCAAAATTCTAGGTGCCGTTTTCGAGAAAAATACGATTTTTGAAAACCATTTTTTTTAATTTTTTAGCATTTGTATGGTAGGTACCTTTATTTTTAGGTAAAATAAAAAATTTTGTTTCACATTTTGTAGACCATATTGAGAAACTTTTATTTATCAAGTTTAAAAAAAATCTAGCATGGGGTTTTCGAAATATTGAGTTTTGAAAAAAAATTTTTGAAGTTTTTTTTAAAATTCCAAAAAAAATTTTTTTGAAAATTTGAGTACACAATTCTATTTATGTTTTTTGGGAGCTTTAGCAAAAAAAAAATGATTAAAATCGGTGGAACCGTTTTTGAGAAAATCAAAAACAAAAAAAAATGGTTCCATGGGGGGTACCCTCAATAACCATTTTTCGGAAAATTTTTTTCAACCGATACCTAGATTTAATTAAATGAAATTTTTCTGTATCTTTTTTTTTTAAATCTGTTGAACAGTTTTTGAGAAAAAAAAATGTTTATAAAATTTCGAAAAAAATTCGTATGGGGGGTACCGTTATTTTTGGTCTTAAAAAAAAAAAGAAAAAAACGTGTGGGGGGAAAAAATTAAAAATGATATGTACCAAGTTTAAAGAAAATCGGCCGAGTCGTTTAGCCTGTAGTCGAACAGACAGACAGACAGACAGACAGAATTGTCAGACCCACTTTTTTCGTCTTCGCTATCATCGTAATGTCAACTTTGATCAAAATCTCGAGTTCGATTTTTTTTACGAATGCATAACTTGCCTTATAGTACCTATAAGTCGCAAGTAAAAAGTGGGTCTCGCAATTCTGTCTGTCTGTCTGTCTGTTCGACTACAGGCTAAACGACTCGGCCGATTTTCTTTAAACTTGGTAGATATCATTTTTAATTTTTTCCCCCCACACGTTTTTTTCTTTTTTTTTTAAGACCAAAAATAACGGTACCCCCCATACGATTTTTTTTCGAAATTTTATAAACATTATTTTTTTTCTCAAAAACTGTTCGACAGATTTTAAAAATAAAAATTTCAATTAATTTAGTCTAGGTAATGCTTGAAAAAAATTTTACGAAAAATGGTTATTGAGGGTACCCCCCATGGAACCATTTTTTTTGTTTTTGATTTGCTCAAAAACGGTACAACCGATTTTGATCAGTTTTTTTTTTGCTAAAGCTCCCCAAAAACATTAATAGAATTGTGTACTCAAATTTTCAAAAAATTTTTTTTTGGATTTTTTAAAAAAACTTCAAATTTTTTTTTTCAAAACTCAATATTTCGAAAACCCCATGCTAATTTTTTTTTAAACTTGATAAATAAAAGTTTCCCAATATAATCTACTAAATGTGAGAAACAATTTTTTATTTTACCTAAAAATAAAGGTACCTACCATACAAATGCTAAAAAGTTTAAAAAAATGGTTTTCAAAAATCGTATTTTTCTCGAAAACGGCACCTAGAATTTTGATAAAATTTTTTTTCTTTGAATTAATTTTTACGATCTTTAATTTAATAAAAAAAAATTTAAATTTAAAATTAAGCTTGTACCTACCATACAACCATTTTTTCGAATTTTGAATTTCTCATTATCCACATAACGGATCTTAATGAAAATTTTTATAGAGAAGCTTCTAAAAGGTCTAAAACACATTGCATTTCAAAACTTTAAAATAAATATTTTTTGAATTTTTGAAAAAAAAAAAATCTATTTTTTTCTTTTTTTGAAAATTCGATATCTCAGAAACGGGTCAATATTTCTTTTCGTAAATTTAATTTTTATTCGAATAATAATAAAAACTTTATATTGGCGTACCTAAATTTTTTCTTAAATAGCTTTTAAAAAGTTTGTATATAAAAGCTCTTTCTAAGAAACCACTACAACGACTTATAATTTTGAACAGTTTTCTCTAATAACATTCGTTTTTAAAATGCCTAGTCGATTACATAGGAGCAAGTTCGTGCGACCCAGTCGTGCATTTTATTTCTTTTATATTAAAAAGGTTGAAGTGTTCAAGTTTTTTATTTTGCAGTAATTCTAATTTTTAAAACAAGTAAAATGTATAGTGTGCTTGTAATTAGCGAACAAAGTGACAATAGAAATATGATGTGCATTCACAGACGTAATATTTGAATTTGGTCAGCCGAATTGGCCTCTCGCGAACTCTAATTGTGTTGCCATGTAATCTACCAATTTTTCTTTGTGATCTTTTGAGATCCTTTGAATTTTCTAAGGAGAAAAATAATAATTTTCCTGATCAAACAACATACAAAATAAGTTATTTACCTTTTGTTTATTTTCCGTCATATTTGATTTTTATTATGATTGTCTTGTTCTCACTTCTCACTTGTATCAGAGTGGTCGAATGATTTTGACAGAAAAATCGAAACATTGTATCGACTTCAGACTTACAGATACAGTTTTTTCACATTTTTCCAATACATCCAATAATTTTTTCCATTTTGTTCTTCATCGAGTGAAAAAAAAGTTACAGAAACAGTTGCGTGTGAGAAACAGAATTTTGTGTCATTCCGCAGTGTTTTTGTTCTGATTCGCACCGTTTATGCGAAAACTCACTCGATGTGAGAGTTACAGAACATGGGTCCTGGGTCAAATTATTTCATTCAAAGACAGAGAAATGAGGGATATAGAGCATCGAATGACAATCGCCTGGAGACAGTTCTGGAATGTTAAGCACCTACTCGATTTGAACGTTTCAAATAAAACAAGAAAATATATATTCGACTCGACAGTACTCCCCGTTTTAACCTATGGGTGCCAAACATGGCAAACTACTAAAAATGCTGAAACCAAACTCCGATCGTGTCAAAGAGCAATGGAGAGAGCTACTTAAGGCGTCCGCATCGCTCAAAGAATCAACCATAGGATTATAAGAAGTCAAAATAATTTTGAAGATGTCAGACATATGTAGACTCAGAAAGCTTAAGTGGGAATGGACTGGGCATATGATGTGCACATCTGATAACCGTTGGACAAAATTAGCAACAGAATGGGTACCTCTAAATGGAAAAAGAAATGTGGGTGGACAATTCAAACGCTGGAAGGATGACATCCGGCCATTTTATTGGCGAGAAGCACTCGACAGAAGAAGATGGAGAAGCTTGGGAGAGGCTTATGCTCAAATTTCTTAAAATTTTATATTGAAAAATTTAGTACATACACATTAAACATTTATATCTAAATACAAAAAATATATTGAATTACCATAACTTTTATTAATAAAATAATGTCAAATTTCCTATTCATGTAATTTTTTAAGCTAAGAATTAATGAGTGAATAAAGCTTGAAATAATTAACTGGAGCATTGTTTTCCATTGCCAATGTAGTCGACGTGTTTTGGTTTTGTGAAATACATCCATATCTTGGCACAGCAAAAAGAGTTCGCGATTATATCTTCTCTATTCGACCACCTCGTACACAGGACCAAATATCCGTCGTGGAATTTTTCTTTCGAAAGAGCCCAGTATCATCACTCCCTTTCTGCTTATAGTCCAGCACTAGGCGCCGCCGCCGCCCCTCCGTAATGCAGGACTGGCAGTATAAGGGTCTTGTAGAGCGTGAACTTCGTCTTACGAGTGTGGAGTTTTGAACCCATTTGTTTTGCTAAGCTGAAGTAGCAGCTGTTTTCTAGAGTAATACTTCGTCGGATTTCCACTAAGGCGTTGTTCGTGGTGTTTATGAACTCCTTAGCTGCCTCGAGTTTTTGCTATCAATAGTGACGTTTTGTCCTAATCGGTAGACAGATGCTTGTTGATTGCATATACTTGGTCTTGTCTTCATGCACGTCAAGATCAACAAGTCTCGCCTGATCTTCAACAACCCTGAAGGACTCTATTAGAGAACATTGGGAACATCGCCTTATACAGCTCCTGACGATGAATGCTATCATATGCGGCCTTAAAGTCGATAATAGATGGTAAGTCTCGACTTTAAATTCGTTGGTCTTTTCCAGAATGTGCATCATTATGAATATTTGGTCTATGATCGATCTGCCGGGCCAAAAAGCCACACTGGTACTTCCCGACTTAATTATTACAGAACGGTTTAATACGTTCACAAAGCACGCTGGATAGGATATTGATGGTGACATTTAGCAGGAACATGTCTTGATATTTCCTGCATAACATAGAATCACTTTTTTGTAGATGGGGCATTATGGTTTTGATGGTCCAGTCATGAGGCATGCTCCCTTCCACCCATATTTGGTTGATCGCTTGATGCACGCACCATGTCAAAACTTCACCTTCGTATTTGAAGAACTCTGCAGGTAAATTATCAAATCCTGCAGCTGTGTTGTTCTTAAACTTATTTATAACTAGGCCCATCTCTTCTATACTGGTTGGTGGAACTGTTTCTTCATTGTGTTCTTGCCCTATCAAACCTCAATTTAACATAAACGGAATTTGGAAAAATCTGAAAACATTTGTCAGTTAAAATCAAATTTGGTTACTGTATAAATTTTTAAAATGTTGTAAAATGTCTACGAAATATTTTCATTGTTGTGAATTAGATATGCGTTTGACAGGAAAAGTAAAAACAAAAGCAAAAAATTACTTTGATTGAATTGAAGAGTTAGCAATGAACGGTGTTCACATTGGACTCACTCCGCCGACTTATTTTGATGTCTCTGTGTTTTATCTCATTCGCAGTTCATGGTAAGAAAGAGACGAGAAATTGAGGCAGGATTTTTAAAACAAATTGAAAATTAATGGATTTTTTTTTAACATTTGTTTTGGTGATATATGACACGGCAGTCAACACCGTTATTTATTTATTTATTTATTATTGGTTTGTGCTTTGAGTTGAAATTCATTTTAAATATTATTAAATTTCGTAATTATTGTCAATTATGACAACTACAAGACGTCAAAGTGAGTCTGGAGTGTTCACACTACTTTTGTGTCATGAACACTACAGGGTAGCCTTACGTCAAAATAAATCGGCTGAGTAAGTCCAATGTGAACACCGCCATGCTGGTTTTGTTGTGTGTGTGAGATGCATTCAGTTCTTTACTGGAAACCACAATACAAGTAAGTGTTTTGTTTTGTTCCATCAATTCCACCAATTGGGATCTGTTTTTTCTTACTTATTACTTTTTGAATCTTTGAGCCTTTAGATGCCACCAACTCGTCATGTCTCGGCTAAAATTTTACGATTGAAAGAACAGTTAACAGAATGACAAGAAAGTCGATGACAGTTTATGTTCACAATCTCGATTTTTACAATTCAAAATAGGGGATTAAAACAAACCAACAATGGTTCACAATAATTTACAGTGAAAAAAACATTTAATAAAATTTAATAAAACATGTGAAATATTAACTTTTGGGAATAACAGTTACTTTGAACATTTACATACAAACGAGTAAAATTTTGTTATTTCAATGCTTGTGTTGTGTGGTATAAATTTTTTTTATAATTTTGGTGGCAATAATTATAAAGGAAATTAACACAACCCCGGAAAATCGCTTTTACTGTGCGAACTATGTGGCATCCAATTTTCGCATCTCGAATCGCTTGTCGCATCGCTTCTCGTATCGCATCGCCTTGTCGCACTACTGTACGCGCGGCCTTACGCTATACCAGTGTGGCCAATTCATAATTTGAGTTTATGCTAAATTCGGCAATTTAGCATGATTTTTTGTGTACTAAATATGCTAAAAATCATGCTAAATATTTTTTTTAGCTGGAAACCTGCCAAAAACTTTGCCTTTACCTAAAACAAACGGAACTTTGTTTTTTTTTCTTTATAAATCAAATTTATTGAACAAAAAAAAAAAAACAATTTAAAAAATAATTCACTCTAGTTAGAACTAAAATATAAATATTGAATTATTAAAAAAAAAAAATTAAAAATGTTGAGCTTCATGGGTTACATACAATTTTTATGCTCCAACCTGTTCATTAACTTTATTAGGAACAGTGAAATTATCACAACATGTTTCAGATAAATTATCCCTAATAAGAAGAATGCTACTCAGCATATTTATTTTCATCCTGTTTCGCCGCTGGTCTTTGACGAGATTCATGAAACTAAAAACTCTTTCAACAGCAGCATTGGATATCGGTAAGACCATATATGAAATGACAAAGTTTAAGAGGTCTTTATATGGATTTTCATTAGGAGCGTCAGTGAATTTATTTACTTCACACCAAAATTCCACAGTGTTTTCCACATTTTCCCAAGCATTTAAATGTAAATTATTCCACTGTGTTTCTATTCTAGATATTAGCTTGGAATTAATTGTGACTCGTGTATTCTCAAACACTTTTGAACCGAAAAAAATTTATTTGCTGTAATATTCTCAGATTTTCTGGTGTCCTTTTTTGAAGCTCTTTGATAAGCTTCAAAATAAAGTTTTTACAGTTTTTTCTAAGTTCATTTTCATCCTCGCATGCTATTAAATCTTGTAGCTTAAAATTCTTGTAATTTTTCTTCACACTGAAAGCCGAAGTAAGAATTGGGTGATAGTTTGGCGAGATAAATCCTTAAAAACTTTCCGATAGATGGTGGTTCGTCAAGTAAAAGTATATGTTAGTTTGCTGAATTCGTTAAAAGTTAAAAGTGGTTAAGTGGTTGCGTTCAACAATACCTACAATAAAAATTACATTGAAGTCGGCACACACTTTCGTAGGTTTTGTTTAAGCTTTTTATAAATTCAATTTAATTGCATGGTTCATGTAAATTTCTGCTAAATTTTCATGCTAAGACCAGATTTCATGCTAAAAAATATGCCGGCATGATTTGAAAAAAAAAAATGCTAAAAACCAATTTTTCATGCTAGATTTAGCAGGAAAAATGCTTAATTGGCCACACTGCGCTATACGGTCCCTGTTTTCTTTTCCGGTTGGATGTAAAAATCTTTTGCCCAGTTTTTTCCTAAAAAAGACGCAATATTATTCCCCCTCTTAATATAGTCCATTTGCACTTACGTCTCTTCTTTCCAAGGTCTGGAAAACGCTGATTAATTATTACCTCAAGAAATATCATGAAGAACGAATGCCTTCAATATGGCTGGTAATCTGATGATTTATCTTAACAAACAGTGGCACAAATCTTTACATCGTTTTGGAGAAAATAAGATTATTGCACTTGATATTTCAAAGGCATTTGATAGAGTTCTAAAATGCGTGCATTTGGTGTCGTTGAATCTCTGCTTCGTTGGATTAGAAATTATCTTTCGAACTGTTCAATACAAGTTGTGTTGGACGGTTTTAAGTCTGAAAATCGTAAAATAAATATTGGTGTGCCACAGGGTTCCGTTTTGACTCCGATTCTCTTTCTCGTATTCATCAATAATCTTTTTTCTAGAACTTCTAATCCATTTAAATTGTTTGGGTGACGACAATACTCTCAGATTCTCATATTCATTTCCAGATGCACGTTCTTGTCCTTCGGATGAGTATTTAGAACGACAGCGTATGATAAGCTCATTTAATTGTGATCTTGATAGCATTGTCAAATGGGGAAAGATAAATCGTGTAGAATTTAATTCTTCAAAAACTCAAAGCTGTATTCTGTCGTTGAAACAGATTCTAAGCATTTTCTTAAGATCTTTACAAAATATGAAGAAACTACAGTATGTACGAGAATTCGTGCTGACAGCCACGCTAACCTTACCTAACCTAACCCACATTAGTAGCATATAGCATTATCTTTCTTTTCCAAAAGTTAAAATTCCCACCAGGTCTATTCAATAGGAAACTGAATCTATGCGTTCAAAAATTTACATTGGAACACGATTTTATTTTTCACTCTAAAAATTATTTTGGTTTTCAATTAAAAATCCAATTATTTTTCTTTTTTTGTTATTTAAAAACGACAAATATGAACAAGTTGAAAGAAAAAAATTATAAAAATTGTCATTCGTTCAATTCAATTAAAAATACGAAAGGAGAAAAAGTTTTTTTTTTCAATTTTCAACCGAATACACATCCTGATACGGATGCTGGCCAGGTGAGTCTTATAAATATTATTAATCTCCATAAAAATTTATGGATGCGAATATTGATCCGACAACAAGTGGTTTTAAGTCTTTTTCTGCAGGAAAGAGGACGTTAGCAGTGGAAATCTTGAATAATTACAAAGACCTTGTGAACAACAACTTGTGTATCCTGACCCTATTTTCTCCGCAGCTATGCGATATCTACTCGTAATCCTTCCCATCACACACACATACACTTCCTTTTTTTTCAATTTTATTAGTAAGGGATTCATTCTTGGTTGTGGCGCAAAGTTGTTAACATATTAATATAAACGTAGTGTGTGGTCATGTGTCAAGAACAAGAGTATATACTTAATTCAGGTTTAGATTTATATTAAACAAATAAAGGTACTAGTATTATACCCTTTCAAATCCTGAAAACAGCACCGAATCTTAAAAAAATATATATCGACGACCTCACACATTAAAGACTTAAAACAAAGGATAAAAGCAACCTTCAAAGCAATAGTATAGGAAAAAGGTTAATATAGGACCGGATTTTCCGACCGACAAACGAAGCCTCCTTTGCGGTCATGATATGAAAGCCTATTCCGCAGTAATTACGTTTAAGCTTTTTTCCACACACGTGTTGCGCAAAAACAAACAATAATTTATTTATGCAGGGTGTTATTGAACTTATGATAAACATGGGATATTTATTCGATATTTTTAATCATACTTATACATATACCAAGATATCTCGGATCCGTCGTCATCGCTACTTTGAGTTACCTAAGTCCCTAAGACCCTTCCACAATACGTCGATCATGTTTCAAAATTTTTTGTTTTAGCCATGGTGACTTATTTTAAATACAACTAACTTTCTTTCCCCACTCAGGCTTTTTCAATTTTTAATCAGTCCCAAGCTAAAAGACTGGATAATTCATCATTGTATTAACCCCAGACTGTCTTGAACTGTATAGAGGAATGCATCGGGCTGAAGAAAGCCGCCATCTAGATTCACATTATCAAAATATTCGGAGCAGTCCTCAAAGAACCGAATATTTTCATTTTGGGATAGGGCAACATAGAACCACACCGCGAATCCATCAACCTTATAAGGAACATGTACCAAGTGATTTTCACTCTGCTGTTTGCCGATAGCTATGAAACAACGTTTTCGTCGGTTCAAAAGCTTCCATAACTGTGATCATTTCATTTCATTTCATTTTTATTGTACTTCAAATCATTAGATTAATACATTAGCTCGTTAAATCTTTAAATTTGCAAAAGTATAAAAACATTGTAATTAATTAAACAATGCAGCTAGAAAATTGAATTTTAAGATTAACTCTAAGTTAGGCAACTTTGTTAAACATTTAAAATATTCAAATTAAATTATTAAATTACGAAAATTAAAAGAAAAGAAACAAAAGAAAAGAAAAGGGAAGAAAATAAAAGAAAAGAAAAGAAAAGAAAAGAAAAGAAAAGAAAAGAAAAGAAAAGAAAAGAAAAGAAAAGAAAAGAAAAGAAAAGAAAAGAAAAGAAAAGAAAAAAAGTGTTTTATTCACTATTCAAAGGCAATAGCAAAACATCACAAAAATTACTTGCACAGTACTAAGCGGCAAAGAATTCCATAAGCGGATGGTGTCCACGAAAAACTGACGTTCGGAGAATAAAGAGAAAGAAAGTGGGCTGTATAAGAACTAATGAACGCGAAGATACAGAAAACATAATTTTTTCATAAAGATAAATTGGTTCTTTGGTTACAATAATCTTATGTAAAAACTTTAAGTTACAAAATTTAATAAACGTTTCTAAATTACAACTGAGAATGTTTTTTGTATAACGTGAGACGTGATCGAAATGCTTAAAATCATAAACATAACGACAAATGTTATTAAAGGCCATATTAAGCTTTCTCCTTGTGTCTGCACAATTAAAAGAGGTTATTTGACATCCATATGAATTAATGGGAATTATTATTGCTCTAACAACCATTAGCCTTGTGGAAAACGGTGTATAATGTTTAGAAAAAGACAGACACCTTATGCACCCGTACACCTTTCCAATAACTCATCTCATTCGATTGGATTGCACCCAAGGAAAACAGCTGGAAAATAGTTTAAATCCAGTTTATTTCTATAGATAACTAAACATTTTGATTTTTAGGATTCAATTGTAAACTATTTTTCGCAGCCCAATCCACGATATTTTGCAATTCGCATAGTTAAGCCTTACGACACTATCTTCAATTAATCCAAGTTTGCAGGAAAAATAAAGTTGCACGTCGTCTGCATACATATTGATTTTTGCTTCGCTGACACATTGGGATCATTAATAAAAGCTATAAAAAGGAGTGGGCTTAAATTGGATCCTTGAGGAACTCCACTTAATATATCAAGAAACTGTGATCTCGAATGCTCTCCCAAATATACTGACTGTTTTCTTCCGCACAGATAGGATTGAACCAAGTCTGCAGCGTTGCTAGAAATTCTGAAATTGTTTTTGAGTTTCGATACTAAAAGCATATGGTCAACCGTGTCGAATGCCTTCGAGAAATCCAATAGATTTAAAAATGTTACCAAATCATTACTGACAGCAATTATTATATCATCAGATACTTTTAACAACGCTGACGAACAACTATGCCGAGGTCTAAATCCAGACTGATTTCAAAAAATTTTATTTATAAAAAATTTCAAACAATTTGATTTATAGGAGTGGATGAGCATAATGCAGTACTGAAGTCATCTGCGAACGCTGTGAAAAAAAGAAGAATTTATGTATGGAAGGAATAAAATAGGACCAAGAACGGAACCATGCGGAACTCCAAATTGGCTTGTTTTAAGGAAACTAATATTTTTAAGATAAGACTAGAACCATTTAAGCATAAATCCACGAAAACCAGCTTTATCTAATAAAATATTATGGTTCACCATGTCAAAGGTTTTAGTTATACCTACAAAAAGTGCAGCACAAAACTTTGTTCGGTCTAAACCACTTTGGAGAATACAAAAAAAGTCCAAAAGACCATCTTGATTATAGAGCCCAGCCCTAAAACCAAATTGCAATTGCCTAAAAAAAGTTTATATTCTCAAGATAGGCCAGTATTCTTGCTTTTACAAGCTTCTCAAATACTTTTGACAATGAAAAGAAAAAGGACTTTGGTCTATGATTATTAGACTTATTTTTCCTACTTCCCTTTTTAAATAAAGGAATTAATATACCAGCATTTAGTTCATCATTAAATATTTCAGTGCCAATGCGCAGATTTAAGAGATGGGATAATATATCTACTAGATTAGGCCCAATGTGTTTTAACAGTAAATTTGATATTTCATCGTTACTTTATAATTTTGTGAGCACTTAAGGGATGATGACTACCCTTAAAATGTTTGAGCACAGTGCGAGCGTTTTAGAAAAATTGGGCAGGATTTAAAAGGAGATACTGATGCCATTGGTTTTGAATGTCGGACTCTGAATATCTTAATATGGAAGGAAATATTGAGTCGGGTTAAACATTCCACATTCGCGTAGTGCGGATAAATAAAGAATCTCTGAATTTAACAGTACGTCCAAAGTTAAGCTCAAGGGTAAACTGATGGTCACTCCCTGAAGCGCGAGTATTACTATTTAATTGTTTAAGGGTAGGATTTCAACTAGGTATTTCAGTAGAACACTGTTTATAAAAATAACGGTACAATAATGAAAGACAAGAAACATTGCGGCGGCACGGTGTTCGAGAGATTCAAATGATTCTGTTATACTTCAATTACCTATCATTTTTAAAGCTTTTTTTTATTTTATCCAAAAGACTCAAGTGAGTTATTGGAGCACCAGCCCAATTATGGTAATTTTGAACGAATATAAGCCTCATAGATTACAAAACCGTTTTTTTTTGTCCTTAAGTTTTCTCAATGTTATAGGTTACAGCCGGATCAGAATGACTGACAAATTCTTGCAACGTCGAGGGAAATCTAAACTCTTAGCAGCGTTTTTGGCGACGTCAAATATGTGGTCATTCCACACAAGGTGGTCTGTGATACACATATCGAGAACTGAGAGCTGTTAGGTTTCCTCAATGCTACTGGATAGGAGAATTGGGTGTGTTGTTTCCGCTTTAACGACAGAATACAGCATTGAGTTTTTGAAGCATTAAATTCTACGCGGTTTATGGTTCTCTATTTGACAATGGTATCGGGATTGGAATTGTATGATCTTATCAAACGCTGTCGTTCTAAATATATAACCGAAGAACGGTCACATGCATCTGGAAACGAATATGGGAATCTGAGAGTACTGTCGTCAGCAAAACAACTTAATGAACTAGAAGTTCCAGACAAAAGATCATTGATGAATATCAGAAAGAGAGTCGGAGACCAAACGGAACCCTGTGGCACACCTGCCTTTATTTTATATATTTCAGTCTTAAAATCTAGCAACCAACTTGTATTAAGCAGCTCGAAAGGTAGTTTCCAATCTAACGAATAAGAAATTCATCAATACCAAATGCACGCATCGCATCTTCGATAAGGTGCTGAATTCGCTGCCGATATCATCAGGGTTCGAGATGTTAACATTACCATTTTTAAGCACAATTGAATATGCTTTTGTATAAGCAGAATTTTCAGTAGTACGCATTGGTATAATGGTTAGTGCGTTGGACTGTATTGCAGAGGGTCTTGGGTTCGATTCTCAGTCGCTGCAAGAAAGTAATTGACAAATCGTCCAACAGTATCTCTTGTCATGAAAAGTGCTACCTTTCGGAATCGGCAGAAAATTGTAGGTCCTCTTCATTTCTCCAAACACCCACACAAAAATGGCTGAGAGTTGCAAAGTTACTAGGTTAAGGCTCTCTATGAGCCGCCAAGACCTCTAATTTTAATTTTAGAATTGTCAGTTAGATTTTGGGTGTGATATGATGTTTGTTTGATATTTTATTATCACGATTTCGCACAGTTAAGAAGTGAGTTTCGGACACCAGGCAATTGTCAATGGCGCAAAATTTAAAAACTCGGCTTTGTATCCTTTCTAGAATGGGATTCAAGTCTAAAAATTATAATTAAGGCCAGAACTGACTCTTTGTAAATTTTGTATAGAAAGTATTTTCATTTGAAGTTGAATGACTTCAGTTTCAATTTTTGTTCTTTGTGTAGTTATGTTTGATTTCTTCATCCGTCAAATTGAGGTTTGTTCCACGCAAATTTATTTCATTTTTAAAACCCACATTAATTAAAAGAGTTGTTCGACGGGTATAACATCATGGCTTTTGTGTCCCGAATAATAGGTTATGTCTGCTGAGGGAATACAAATCTTACTGCCCCCCTAAAGAACGAAATTTCTAAAAATAAACCCCAAAAAATATATATTTTAAGTAAAACCCATAACACCTTGTGTACACAAGACAAAAACCCAAAGCAATTTATTTTACAAAAATTCAATATTGAACGAGACCACGTGGGGTTCAATGAGATGCTTGTTGATGGCATCATAAAAGGTAAAAGGTAGCCAACCTTACGCATTTCTTTTTATCTTTATTTTTATCGATCCTTATAATTTGGTGTGAATTAAAACAAATACATTCCCGAAAATTATCTAGACAGGCTGTATAATTAGTTTTATATTTGTGATTTAATATCCTTCCCAAAATATCCAAGCTTTTCCTTTATCCAACATCATCAAAAAGACCACCACCAAAAACCAGACCATCAGCATCATTATCATCATGGAGGATCCTTGCTATGGTCTCCTTGCTAATTATATTTGAATAAATAATTGAGTTTCATGCCTCCTTCAAAGCTTCAGGAACCAGAAATTGTATTTCAATGCTGAAAATTTGATAATCCCAACCAACCAATCAACACCCGCCGCCGCCACCGCGCCACTGCTGCTGCCACTGTGAAATGATTATAATTAAATAGAGTTTTCTTGGAAACTGGATTGTAGAGGTGCGAATTAATAAAATTGCATAAAGCGCCCAATACACGGTACAATCTATCGTACCGACTTGAGTTGTACCGATATCGGTAGCGATATCGAAAGTGAGCACACACACCATACGACTAGCTCACGATTTCATCAACTGTCAAAATCTGTAAACATTCCACAGACAAGGCAACGACCTGTATTTATCAATGAATTCTAACCAGAATTCTTTTTCTGTTATTGAAACCATTTTTCTCCTACTAACTAGCTGCCAAAACAAAAGCATCGGTTTCACGGTCGTCACATACGTTACAAACGGTACGATTCCCATCAAAGCAGCCGTATGCAACCTCTCGTTTTCGCTCGATAGCATTTGACCATGCGATTTCAGTACAGCGGATACTTTGTTTTACACACACGATACAATCATCGCATGCGATTCAACTTTTGTACGATAATCGGTACAATAATTGTATCGTGTATTGGGCGCTTTAATGTATAAATCTGATTGTACTAATTTTTTTTTCTGATTTTGAAAGTAGTTTCCATTTTTTCTGTCAAAGTACTTATTCCTCTGAACAGACCTAAAACAATGTCAGTCCATGCAAAAATCTTAGTAAACACACCTTTTTGACATTTGTAAATGTCAAAGTGATATATGACGTATTCGATCATAACATTTATTTAACGTTAGAGAGAGAAAGTATGATGATTAAATTCGACAAGACGTCTTTTATCAAGTTTTATACTAAAATAGTTTCTAAATAATTGTTCTTACACATTTTAATACTCAAGGATTTTATCTTGTCAATTGAGAATTGACTAAAGTCGGTCTTACTCAATAGAAATTAAAATGAAGCATTTTTTAAAGCAAAGAGGTTATAGGATATTATATTTATACTTGCTCTATTTAAAAGTCAGATGGTCTGTCGCGTCTATCCGTTCAGATGTACACAGAGCTAAAGGCCAAACAATTATTCTTCCCTGTGATTCATTGAACTTCATCCATTATGTAAATAAAAAAAATTAAATTAATGTAGAGTTATGTATATCGTTTCCAACCTGTGATTTACTTGCTTTGTTCGGCATTGCCTTATACTTCAACGAACTGACCAGTCTCCAAAAAAAAAAAAAAAAATTGTTTCATCTACTCCACTAACATGTCTTTCAAAATACAAACTACACAAACCAGAGTTTAAATCCTAAATAAATCTAAATATAAGTGAAATACCATAAACATTTCTGATGGTCTTCATTTGTTAAATGCCTTTTGCATGAAACTAAAAAAAAACATATCTCCTTGAAATATGGCCCTCATCAAAAGAAACCCAAAAAAAACATGGCTTTTAAGCTAATCTTCCAAAACACACAAAACAGGTGTTTTAATAACTTAACATTGAAAAAACTAAAAGAAAAAATAAAACCTCTTGAAGACATCCCTTATACCCACTTAGTGGCAGTAATCAAGATTGAAGAATATTAATGGCGCTACAAAGAATGACACTTCTACTCTACAAAAGAAAAAATGTGACCGCAAGTTGAGTGTTACGGCCACTCGTGTCAAAACCAGGTGATAAATCATAAACGAAATTGAAACAACCTACACACATTTAAATCTCTACACTTGTTGAGACTTAAAATAGTTTTTGTTTTCAAAGCAAAAAAAAAAATGAAAAATCTTATAAGAAGCTTTCAAAAGCATGTATGTACTTACAGACCTACATCAAAAATTTCTTAACCTCAACAAAGTTTACTTTATTGGAATGAATACATCTTAGCTTCACCTTGATTTTTATATTTTTTGTGAATTTATTTTGAACCTAAACCTCGGGACCTTAAGTTTAGGCTGCAATTTTTATTTAAATTTGTTGGCTAAATTCACGTGAATTTTTAAGTGAACGAAAAAACTAAGGAAACAGATCTTTTTGAAATTTGCAAATGTCAAAGTGACACTATATGTATTTAGCTAAAAAAAATAAAATTTGTTATTTTTAACCTAGTATCCTACTCAAACAGTTTGAGTTTAATTTTGGTGTTGACAACAAGAGGGACCATCGTCAACAGGTCCAGCCAGTTACTGGCTTACACAGACGACATCGACATCATCGGAAGAACCGAACAAGCTGTACACGATTCCTTCATCCAGATCGAGCAGGCGGCACAAAATCTGGGGCTGCACATTAGTGAAGGTAAAACAAAGTACATGGTGGCGTCGAATGCGAGAGGAACAGTTGGTTAAACAATCAAGGTAGCGGAGCACAAATTTGAAGTGGTGCAATCCTTTAAATACCTTGGGTCAATAGTAACAGCCGATAACAATATAGAAGAAGAAATATGCGGGCGGCTTCTCAAACCCAACAAAGGCTACTATAGTCTGTCAAAGTATTTCAAATCCAGAAACCACAACTTCAAAACTGCTGCTGTACAGGACCATGGTCCTGCCAGTACTCACATATAGATCCGAGACCTGGGTGCTTAGCAAAAGGCACTCCGACCTCTTAGCTGCGTGTTCGAGAGAAAAGTCTTAAGGAGAATTGTTGGCCCCATATGTGAGGAAGGACGATTCCGGAGACGGTACAATCATGAATTGTACGCAATCTACCTTGAAGCAGATATCGTGACAAAAATTAAGCTCAGTAGACTGCGGTGGGCAGGGCAACTAGCTCGCATGAGCGAAGAGGAACCTGCTCGGAAAGATCTTTGTGGTACATTCTATGGTAGACGACAGCGTGGTAGACCATGCTTGCGCTGGAGAGATGACGTAGACCAGGACGCCCGAAGCCTTGGGGTGCGCAACTGGATGGCGTCGGCTCAAGACCGGGATAGGTGGAGAGACTTGTTTAAAGAGGCCGGTTGTCGATAGCCAAATCATCTGCAAAGCCTTTTTTCTTTACAGAATTCTTAATTTCCATTTTTTATTCATCTTTTTCAATAATTGAATTTATGAAAATAATTTGTTCGATTTTAGTTAAAAATAGAAAATCCGTAACAAAACGGTATTGTAACGGTTTTTCAAGTAAGAAGAAATCCATTTCAATACAAGTTCAAACCCGAGGTTTGACAAAAAAAAAGCCTATGGGAATTTTTTTTAATCGATTAAGAACACATTGACTTCCTTTCCGTTCTCTAAGACTGAAAATGATTCGAATTCAACAAGGTTAGTCGTTTCGGCTTAAAACGAAAACTTAAAATTTTGTGCCTTCAAAGATTTTGGAAACGTTTTGTAAAATTTTTGCAATGAAACGATAATTATCAATCAAACTAACCAGCAGGATTATTAATTCAAAGCTGGGTGGTTTTTATCCAAGAAGATCTGGCAGTAGAGTCTTGTCTCTCATTCTTTGGAACTTCATAGCGAATAAACTGTTAAGATATCTGCCAGCGGAGAGTTACAGAGTGCGGATGACATTCTTATTGTCATATTAGGAAAACATCCTAACACCCTAAAATATCTCTTACAATAGACTTCCCTTCCATTACATGTTACATTTTCTGATGAAGTAAAATACTTGGGTCTTATTTTAGATAAGAAGTTAAGTTGGAAACCGAACATTCAGGAATGATTTAAAAAGGCCACAATGGGGGTTCCGACCCCTCATTAATCATTAACTATGTACATACCTCGATAATCAAACTGATGCTAACATACGACGTCGCAGTATGGTGGATAGCTCTGGACAAAAATACTATTTCTGATATACTAAGCAAGGTCCAACGGTCAGTTTGTCTGTGTATAGGCGGAACACTTCACATGACTCCTTCCACTGCTTTCAACATTATGTTCCATCTAACAACCCTCGATGTATTCTGCGAAAGAGCAGCTGCAAACACCGCTATTTTTCTAAAGGCCTCATTCTGATCTCAATCGGATCGCTTTTCATGTAGTATCAATCACACCATCTCTCCGATTCAATTTGATAAAAACTTTCAAGTAATCATCCCTTCCAGAGAAATCTGGGAGTACATGGGATTCCTGGAAGATGATTTAATCCATTTTTACACCAATGGATCAAAACTTATTCACAAATTTGGTCTTCCGTCCTTTGGTCTTTTCGTCTTCCCAATCACTCGATGATATCCGCATCTTTACGGACAGCCAAGCGGCCATCAAATCTCTTTGGGAGATTATTACCGATTTTATCCTAATGATCTGGCACTAATAGATATAGACTCACTTTACAAGGAGCTCGAATTGGTTTAACAATTATGGAAAAAGTCATAATAAGTCATAATGGACCAAAACGTCCACCTAACCTAACTTAACTATGCTAAAACATTCTAAGGGTAGTCATAACAGCTTTATAGGCATTTTTGTTGAAATCACAAACAACATTTGTTAAGCAAATCAATCTCAATCAAGTGATGTCAAGTGTATTCCCACCTCTCAATCTCAATCTTCGGCAAAGAAAACAAAAATGTATTCCTCGAACCCCGGTGTACTAGAATATTGCTGGTGGAATGTTGTCTTTTTGGTTTTCTGACTTCCTCCTTCAATAATCACTTATTTTGAATTTGCTATTATACCCTGTTTTAAAGTCAGGGTAAATGTGTGTGTGTAAGACAGCACAATTTTCTTAAGATCCTTCGTTTTTACTTTAATCTCGACCCTTGCAATTGTATTAGATAGTTGTTTTTTATTATTTTATTTATTTTTCATGTCCATTTCATCTTCACGAAGATGCACGATAAAAATTTATAAATCATTTTGTCATCATTATTTGGTCTGACTTTTCTATTTATCAGTCATTTGCTTCCGAACACGCTTTTATGGAAAAAAAAGAAGAAACGTTTAAATGTGTCCTTGCTTTAATTTGCCCAACAAAAAAAAAAAACTGGAATGGAAAATGGAAATAAAAAGTAATTTCAGCTTTCACCTTTACCTTTTTTTTATTTCCATGTTCGCTCATAAAAGGAATACGGATCAAATGGAGTTTTTTGTGCTTTTTTTGTTTGGTTAAATGGAGATTCAGAATTCTTCCAAGATTAATGAGGTTCCATATAATATTGTGACCGTATTACCTTTTAAGTGTTTAAGTATGTGGTGGTCTTTAGTTTAAGAGTATCAAATTCTCCCAAGGTTTCAGAACGTTTTACAAACGTACTTAGCAATTTGAAAATATCTGGCGAAATTCAGAGAAGGATCACAAAATCTCAAAAAAAAAACACACTACTTAGGTAGGTACGTCTTTCCTTGAAGTTATATATCTTCTCTAGATTGCAAGCAATCTTTGCAACGTTGTAGAAGTGGACTCTTTCATAAACATTTAACAAAGTCTGTTCGGTCTTAATGCTAGAGACTTAAGAACTGATTCTTAACAAAGATAAATCATATTGAACTAGCTGCCACCAACTCATAACTTTGGTAGGTTTTCGTTGATTTTACTAAGTGGGATGCTACCATGCTGAGGAGCCCCATAACTCTGTTTTGTCTTTCTACTGTATTTTTCATAGTTACAGATCGACCATCTTCTAAGTCGAGTGCTGCAAAAGTAACAGAAAATACACAATGCCTGATTCATGCTTAACTTATGAACGCGTCTTGAACAAAACTGGCTGATTAGATCAGAACGATAAACGGCGGAGGAATGCAATGAAGTCAATCGAAGCTGTCGACAACATTCTAGAAGACAGAAAGCTTGGGTGAAGTAGGTCCAGTAGGTAATGAATCCTTTATAGGGCAAAAGGCAGCTTTTGTATCCTCTTAGTGGGTTACTAGTCAATGATCGGACAGTATGAAAGTCGAACGTAAGAAAACTTTACACCCCAGTCAGTCCTCGCTCTGTATAAGGCAGAAATTACTGCGATCTATGAAACGATTGCGATTATTACAGTTCTGCTGAAAAGTTGGATAATAGAAGCCAAATTATTAATGACTTAGAGCGTATGGTACTTTCTTAAACAAGTCTTATGAGTGCATAATTGCCTAGCGATTGAAAGTCAAGCTTTTGCTTCGAGGTTTTAATTCTAATGTAAGAAAGTTTACAATAAACAGTAACAAATAAGGCCTTCCGTCAAATAGGCTTTCACCAGCTCGCAAAAATGTGATCAATAAATTAGTTTTCCAAGGCTAATGATTCAAACATCAACCTCACATTCTTCATATCATTGAATTACCAACCAAATCGAAAATGTTCAAATTGAATTCAACACCCTAGGTGTGCGATTATTTAGCGGAGCAAGCGTCTTATCTGACCGTATCCGTATTTCGCCAATACGCAAAACACAACTGTTGACGACAAGATCTCTTCCAAATTCCTCGAAAAAAGAAATTCGACGTTACCATAAATGGAGTCGAATATGCTGTAGCTAAAAATTTAAAGATTATGGAGCAAATTGGCACAAGGAGTAGAGTAAGCAGTATCCCAGATGAAAGAAATGGAAGAGTCTCGGCAACGAAACAATACCTGGACATTTTATAAAAAAAAATCCAATCAACTAGTTACTGATCTTAAGAATGAAATGCATGAATGCCAAAAATCTAATCTAATCTAATTACCAAAGTGGTCTAACATAAGATATTAGACCACCGGATCTTCAAGTCTTAAAACACTTGGGTGATGTGTTGGTGCGGCGCATGCATCAGTACATGAATCAAGTATGGGTGAAAGGCAGCGACCCCGATGATAGGACTATCAGCCCCAAATACCCAATCTACAAAAATGATATTCTATTTCATCCAAGAACTACCGAGAAAAATCCCTGTTAAACTTCGCTTCTATTCAACGTTCTTTGTGAACCTCTTTATTCATTTTGTAAAATTTTTACAATTTTAATCGGCAAATATCTAATCGCTTTGTTTCGGGCGTGGTATTTCAACCATAGATTAAACCTTCTTACCAAAACGAATCTTGGAAAAGATCACCGATCTTCGACATCAAAGCCGAATATCATAGTATTAATCATCTGGAGCTCTACATATATGCGACCACGACCGAACTCGGGTACCTGGGACAACTGTTCCAGCTGTGCCGCGTAGCATTATTCACTTAGCAATTTCCAATTGGCGGAGCAAAATCGCATCGTCACCTCCAAGTGGTGCCCGCTGGATAACCGTAAGGTGAACTAACGACGAGCGTTGGATCTATTGAATCCAAGAGCTGAGACACCTGAGCTACCTTCTCAGGAATTAGGAGCAAAAGATAAGATAATCGCTCTGAAGAACCAGCTCTCCAAGAAACCTAAATAGAAGAGGTAACTGAGCTATTTATGGACAAAACAAAAGTTACAATAATAATTTAAAAAAATATGGTAAAACAAAC
Source organism: Chrysotoxum bicinctum (assembly GCA_911387755.1). NCBI lineage: Eukaryota > Metazoa > Arthropoda > Insecta > Diptera > Syrphidae > Chrysotoxum > Chrysotoxum bicinctum. The sequence continues at coordinate 31,226,888 of OU426990.1, forward strand.
AGATATATTACCCCAGGTGGTAATCCAGATAAACTGGTAAATCCACTCTCTTCGGAGATCGGTCCTACGGATTCTGTGGAGGACCAATTATTGCTTTTAGGAAATAGACGGAGTTCAAAAACACTAAGGACTCCACCAAAAATATTACCAAGGGTTACTCCATCGAAAACCCCAACGCAAAAATCAAATGACATAGAAGTCATTAACGAAAAAGGAACCAAAACCTATGAAAAGATCGAAATAAAAGATCAGCAGTGTTCCACAAAAAACAACGAGATCCACCAAGTTGAATCCGAAAATTATTTCGATAAATGGCAAATAGAAATTTTAGCCAGAAAACAACTTGAAATCCTTGTTGAAAGTCTTCAGCAACAAGTAAAGAGACTCGAAGAAAAAGTCAGCTTGCTCGACAAAAAGTCCGTGAAAGACAACATATCAAGTCAAAAGTCACCAGTAGTGAAAAGCCCACAAAAAACTGCTAATGAGTTTCATACTGATGAGGAAGAGCTCCTCCTTGAAACTGAAGGAAACCGAAATAAACGTAAATCCAAGAAACGAAAAGCAGAGGGTAGCCCAGAGGCTGTTCAAAAATGTCAGCAAACAGGTTCAAAATCAGTAACTGCTACAATAATGAGAACATCCAATAAAGAAATAGGAGATTTAAAAATAAGTCTCACGTTAAAGGTACCAGGCAAACTGCACCACCTCCAATTATGATCTCCGGATTGGCAATGTTTGGCGAGCTAAAGAGCATAGTAGAAAAATGCACGAATAAGGCATGTAAATATACATCATACAATAAAGACAATTGGAAAGTCATTGTTGAAGACGCCGATGCGTATAGATCTGTCACTGAAGAATTGAACAAAAAGAAAATTCAGTGGCACTCGTACGAAAATAAAGCTACAAGATCGATAAAAGTAGTAGCACGAGGCCTTCACCCTTCATGTGTTGCCAAAGAAATTGTCGAAGACCTTATACAAAAAGGCTTTCAAGCTCTCGATGCCAATAATCTTATTAAAAATGAGATAGTCAAAGACTCCACTGGGGTATCAACGACGAAAAAGAGATCTCTACCTTTATTTATGCTCACGTTTGAAAATAAAGAAAGTCTCGATAAGATTTACAGTATTAAATCAATCATGGGCATAGTTGTCAAAATTGAACCACTGCGAAAGTCGAAAACTGTTCCACAATGTAAGCGCTGTCAAGCCTTTGGACATACACAAAAATACTGCAATCGCGAGTTTGCTTGTGTTAAATGCGAAGGCAGGCATGCAACTAAAAACTGTCCCATGGGCAGTGAACAGAAAGCGAAATGTGTTAACTGTCAAGGCAATCATCCTGCGAGTTACAGAGGATGTCCAGTAGCAAAAAAGTTCCAAGACACAAAAAGAAAAAACAAAACTGGGAACAAGCTTAGAAACTCAACCAACACAAAACCAGTAGTTGAAGGCAAAAAAGTAACGGTCGATAACATTACTAAAAATCAACCGGCAAAAGCAATTGCACTAAGCAAAAGTGATGAAAATAAATCCTATTCCCAGATTGTAAAAAATGTGCGGAAGAATGAGGAAACTTCTATAAAAGAAATGCTGGAACTCATCCTGAAAAGGATTGACCAACAAGATTTAAACATAAAACAGCTAAGCGAAGAAGTCGCTCTTAAAAAACAATGATGGACAGAACACTTAAAATCGCAACATGGAATGCAAACGGTCTTTTACAGCATGTATCAGAACTAAACATTTTCTTAGACATAGAGCATATAGACATTTGTTTGGTGTCCGAAACCCACCTCGCTATTGAACAAAGTCTTGATAATAAATTACCAAACTATACATGTTATCACGCTCCGCACCCAGCTGACAAAGCTAGGGGAGGATCGGCAATACTTATAAAAAAGTGCTTAACACACTATGAAGAACCACAGTTTACTAATGAAAACATGCAAGTAACATCAATTAGTATTGGTATAAAAAAGAAAGAATTTAAAATAGCAGCTATATACTGCCCTCCTAGGCACTCTCCAACTGAAGAAGACTATGCAGAACTCCTACATTTGTTAGGACATAACTTCCTTGTTGGTGGCGACTTCAATGCTAAACACACCCAATGGGGATCTAGGCTCATAACAACAAAAGGTAAACGGCTATACCAAGCAGGTCGAAAATACAACTGTGAATTTTATTCTTCTGGTTCGCCAACATATTGGCCATCTGATACTAACAAAATACCAGACCTTATAGACTTTTTCGTAGTTAAAGGTATTAAACGAAATCATATAAGTGTCGAAGGTAATTACGATTTATCGTCAGATCATACTCCAGTAATTTTATCACTGAGCGAAGCAGAAATAATAGAAAAAAGTAATCCCAAGCTCGTGAATAACAGAACAAACTGGAACGAATTCAGAGACAAACTTGAAAGTTTTATAAACCTAAGATCCCCTATGCAAACAATTGAACAAATTGATCATGAAGTAGAACAATTTATTGCTGATGTGCAGCAGGCTGCAGAAGAAAGTACTCCAACTATTTCGAACGCGAGAGAAAAAGGTATAAAATATCCTATCGAAATAAAGGAGTTGATATTGGAAAAACGAAGAGCTAGAAGAAAATGGCAAACCACGAGATTCCCAGATGATAAAGTAGTTTTTAACCGTTTTAACAACGAATTAAAAAAAAGAATCTGTGAGTTTAAAAATGAGTCACTAAGTAGATTCCTGAAAAGTCTGACGACGGATGCTTCTACTGAATACTCCTTATGGAAAGCAGCTAAGCGCCTAAAAAGACCTCAGACACAAAACCCGCCAATAAAATCTCAAGATGGTAAATGGATCGGAAACCCGAAACAAAAGGCTGATCTCTTCGCTGAACATCTCGCGAATGTTTTCAAGCCATTCCCAGCAAACACAGCTACAGATCCCTTAGAGTTTGTTGACAGAAACGACGAATGTGAAATACCTTCTGTCACGCTCAAAGAAGTAAGAAGCATGTGTCAACATAAGTTGTCTAACAAAAAATCACCAGGGTACGATCTTATAACTGCTCAGGTTTTGAAAGAAATGCCTCTAATAGCCTTCAAGAAACTCCAATTTATAATAAACGCATGCCTTAAACTAAGATATGTGCCACATCATTGGAAAATTGCAGAAGTCATTGTTATACCTAAACAAGGTAAGCCACCAACAGAAGTAACATCTTACAGACCAATATCGCTTATACCAATCATGGCAAAAGTTTTTGAAAAACTGCTACTGAAAAGGCTTAGCAAAATAATTGAAGAAAGAAGACTAATTCCAAGCCATCAATTTGGATTTAGAAATAAACATTCCACGATAGACCAAGTGCATCGAATTACGGATGTTGTGGAAAAGGCACTTGAAGAAAAACAAGTATGCTCTGCTTTATTCTTAGATGTTGCTCAAGCTTTTGACAAGGTTTGGCACTTGGGACTTGAGTACAAACTGCATAGGGACCTTCCCAGGCAGTACTACGAAGTACTGAAATCCTACATTACGAACCGACTCTTTAGAGTACGGTACGACCAAAATTACTCGGAACTTAAGAATATTGAAGCCGGTGTACCACAAGGAAGTGTCCTAGGACCAACCCTGTATCTGTTATATACAAGGGATATTCCAGTGGACAACAACGCTATCATGGCGACCTTTGCTGATGATACTGCAATATTGGTGCCAGATAAATCCGTTACGAAGGCTACACAAAAATTGCAAAATGCAGTCGATAAAGTTAGTGATTGGACGCAGAAATGGCGTATCAAATTAAATGAAACAAAATCGACGCATATAAACTTTACAAACAAAAACATAAACAATGTTCCAATATTTATAAACAGTACAGAAGTACCTTACTCCAATACCGCCAAATACCTTGGAATGAATTTGGATGCAAAGCTTAAGTGGAAAGAGCACATCAAAAAGAAAAGAGAAGAACTAAACTTAAAGTACAGAAAAATGTACTGGTTACTAGGAAAGAACTCTGACCTATCTATCCAGAACAAACTAATGTTATATAAGCAAGTATTGAAACCCGTTTGGACATATGGCATCCAACTATGGGGCTGTACAAAGAAAACAAATGCTGAACCCATCCAAAAATTCCAAAGCAAGGTCCTTCGTGGAATAATAAATGCCCCTTGGTATATAAGAAATAGCGATCTACATCGTGACCTTCAAATTGAAATGGTTACAGAAGTGGTTAAGAAACACGCTGTATCACACAATCAGCGACTGCAAAGTCACACTAACTCTGAAATGGAGACCGTATTAAATGTACGAGACAATGTTCGGAGATTAAGAAGAACCAAGCCTCATGAGCTGATGGTCTAAAAGTTATGGGAAAGTGTTATTACATTAAACTTCCCCCAATGCGATTTAAAAATTAAGAAATAAAAATCATTTGTCGATCTTTTCATAGATTGGTCCTGATTCACCGGTGGTTTTAGTGCGGTAAGAGTCCCACACTACTCGGTACCGATTCTTACCGAGTGTCTTTTGAAGATTTCCATCGGATAAAAAAAAAAAAAAAAATTCCAACTGGAGAATAGTTCTTCCGAACAATTCTGAACATGCGCAAAATTTCGGTATGGGAATCTGCTATCATGTGACTTCTTCAATCTTCTTCTGGAGCAGATAGTAAGTAAGTCAGACGTCAATATGGAAAGCATTATATTCAACGGATATGTCCAAAACTAGTGGAAACCGCCTGTCCAAAAAGTTGGCTAAGGCCAAAGCGTCACCACTGATAAGAGCAACATCGTGGTACATTAGAAGCTCATTTTCCTCGAAGTAAAGTCAATTTGGTGAAGTTCAGACGAAGAATTATCGTACTTCTTCGATTTGACAAAGCAAATGTGTTCAAAATTCATCACGCTTAAAACGAAGTTCACGATCTACAAAACTCCTATACCTACGCCTAGTCTTGTTTACGATTAAAGGAAGAGCTGATAGTAGGCTCTTTTGAAAAAGAAAATTCTTCAGCGGATTTTTAAGGGCGATAGGAGCTAAACTTACAACCCCAAACTTTATGACCAATTCCAATAATGATCCATCAAAAAGAATCTTTGAATTTCACTCCAAGCACCAAGTTGACAAAGAAGACCGCACATCCAGTTAAAAGAAGAATCCATCGGGGATGTCAGTGCTCTTAGTCTACAATGATTAGAAGAAACTTCCTCGGGATTGTAAATGATGGAAAGCTGCTGTGTCTATGGTTGAGAAAATTTAACGGCTCCCGACTCCTGTAAAGTAAGTCATTCCTGTCTGAAACTTCTTATCTGTTAAATAGTTTTCAAATCCAGTTTAATAATAACAAATCTTAATAGCAATGTCGAATGGACAATACTGGTAAAACCTACCCACCAAGTCAATATTCATGAGCCATGTCTTACCATTTGAACGATAGAAATAAACATGTTTGCATCCTCGATATGCACATTGCACATTACTGATAATCTTCTATGTGAAGACCACATATTCGACGTTGCCTAAAAGCCTTCGAAGTATTTAGGTTTCTTTAGATAATCAGCCTTATTCCGTAAGGCGTTGAACGCCAAAATAAAAACGTCAGTGTGAATTTGGTATTACGTAAGGCGTTCGACGTCAAATAAACGTCAATTTGTCGATTCTCTCTTGTGGAACGTGTTCTCTATATGGTTTTTGGTATTCCGTTAGTCGTTTCCATACAAAAAAACGTCTGTAAAACGCCGAAATCTGTCGTCTAGAAATTTGTTGACGACAGGAGTCAAAATATAAGTTTTTTAAAATTTATTTTAGTTTTTATAATTTAAAATTCTTTGTTAAGGGTGAAAATAACAAATCTATAAGGAGTTACAAGAAAAGGATCGAGTGGGTACCCAGCATCTCCTGCAAAATTGTATTTTTATTTGAACTGTTATCAGTCAATCACATACCCAAAAGTCAAGTATTTTTTTCTCCTCCATCATATGCATATGTATATATACAAATATTTATATCAAGCGATCTATCTATATATGTATCTATCCGATTATAATGGAAAATAAAAGAATTCGTATTACAACTTGGCAAAGATAAAACGCGAGCAGGTATTTCCTTAAGAATGTTGCTTAGGCTTGGCTGGGATAGTCCCAAATTGAAGTCGTTCTCAACCCCTTTTGGTAGCTCGCTTTTGCAAAAAATCTAAGGGCATCTTTAGGGCAAGTTTAAATCTGTTAACAAATGCGATAAAATAAAAAATCAAAACCAGTGGTAGAATTACCTACTGCATATATATTTTTTTTATTTAATAACATGCTTTGTGCCAGCCAAATCAAAAGGATTTGCTTTAGATGGAATGTACATACAGCTGCGAGCAGTGAAATAGTAGTGGCTACTGGCATTTTATATACCTTTGAGGTGGTGAAAATACAAAAGTTTTTTAGCATTAACTGCATTGGGAAAGAGGAGTACATATCCCTACTATGTCCATAAAAAAATGCAAACTAATTATAAAGCCGCAAGTATTTTTTATTTTTTTTTTAACACATAATGCAAGAAAATTTTCAAGAGCAATAAAATAGTAGTATGATAGTAAAAAGTATTTTATTCGAAAAATAATTATATTTTAAAGTTTTTTTTTATAAATAAACTTAATATTTAGTAGCATGACCACGATTTTTTATGACAGATATACAACCCCTTTTCATAGAATCTACGAGGGCTTCACATCTCTTCAGTGGTATAGTGTTCCATGCGTGTTCAACTACAGCCCAAAGTTCATTGTTGTTTTTGGGCCTAGCATCCCATAAGGCTTTCTTAATATCTGCCCACAGGTTTTCAATGGGTTTGAGGTCAGAATATTGAGCTGGCCAATCCATAACCTCAATTTCATTGGCCCGAAACCATTCCTTTGCCAACTTACTAGTATGTTTCGGGTCGTTATCTTGTTGGAACGTCCATTTTAGCGGCATATCCCCCTCAGCAAAGGGCAGCATAGTGCTCTGCAGTATTCCTACGTATGCATGCTTGTCTATTATATTATTAATTTTATGGATTAGACCCACACCTCTGTAGGAGAAGCAGCCCCAAACCATAATACTTGATCCGCCATGTTTCACCGTCTTTATGGTGTATCGGGGATCAATACAGAGTATTAGGGGGACGCCTTACATACTGACGAGGCCCTTTACCTCCATATAGAATGATTTTGGATTCATCAGTCCACAATACATTCCTCCACTTCCCAATGGGCCAAGAGAGATGTTCTTTGGCGAACTGAAGACGCCGGGTTACATGGGTTTTTTTCAAAAGTGGTTCCTTGCGTGGGCTGCGAGCATTAAATTTATGCTCTCGTAGCCGTCTTCTTATCGTATGAACACCACAAGTTAGGTTTAACTCGTCGCGGATTTCCACAGCTGACATTGTTGGTCGATTTTTGGGGCACCTCGTGACTTGTCGTGCGGTAGCCTCCGAAAGAATCCGCTTTTTGCCCCGTTTTTCATCTTTTTTTTTGTAAATGATTGCATTACGTATCATTGGGGCTGAACATACGACGAGTTTTTCCACTTCCCTGTACGTCTTGTCTTGATTAATAAGATTTTGAATCCAAGATCTTTTTTTTTCGCTGCAATGTTTGATTCGTCCCACTAAATTATGCAGTCATGTATTTTTTTACTCAATACATAAATAATACATAAAAAATAAAACAAACTTACTTTTTTTTATAAAAAATCGAATATTTTACTGTAAATTAATGTTTTTTCAATAATTTTACTTTTTGCTACTATTTTATTGCTCGCTAAGAAAAATCAAATGTCGGAATAAAATAAGCTGTAATTAATAACGGTTTAGATTTGACAATAGAAAAGGCATAGCCGAGGATGTCGTATATAACAGTTCATTAATTTAAAAGTAATGGAGACCAGTGGTACACAGGATGCAAAATATGTAGTGAAATTCATTTTACCAGCAGGCACTACTATTTCACTGCTCGCAGCTGTATATCTTCTGCAGTATAAAATCTTTCTTTTCTTCGTCGTCACTGCTGCTCCAAGAAAAGTAACTTTCTACACTGTACATTTTTCTTATGTTTGAAACAAATTCACACAAATATAATTTTCAAAACCAAATTATTCAATTTGCAAACAATTTGATATGTCAGATGTTTGGAATGTATTGTGGAATGTAAGAGCGAGAAACGCTGGCGTTTTATTTACGGAATACCAAAAAAAAAACGACACGACTCCTCAAACGACAGTTGGCGTTTTGGAAAAACGCCTATCGGAATAAGGGTGAATATCTCCGAATTTCTTTAAACCCTCTTTACCATTTATTATAATGGACGAATTGTTAAATTGAACTTGTCTAAAATGTGTATGTTGTCAGAGATTATGATCCTCCAAACAGGATTACATATTTACATTTCTTCCATTTCAAATGTATACTAAAAGCTAATTTCTATACGACTTCTCCTAGTTGTCAGTCAGAAATAAAAAAAAACATGAACACATTCATTTTAATTGAAATTAAACAAACAAAATGGATATTTGTTTTTTTTTTTGTAGGAAATTTATTCTGCCAATTTTTTGTGATTCTTGTATTTTCATTCTCATCACAATGCTTCTGTTGCCATTTTGGCAACAAAGGACATGCAAAAAAAATATAAACTTTATAATCCTTTGTTAACAATGCGCTCGTTTTCACGCATCAAAAATGTTCTGCTCCAGGGAAATGGCAGCATTTTTCAAAAGCAGAAGGATTTTTTGTTCCTTTTTTTTTTTTTTGTTATTTAAAATCCTAACACATCCGTACTAATCCGCAATAAAAGGGGACACACACACAAATTATATTCTCTATTTCACGATTAGAAGGATACCAAAAGAGGGACTAGCTTTGTAATACAACAAGTGTGCGGATCGCCTTATTTAGTGTGAGTAAGACCATGTAACGGCAATCAGTACATTATGGAAGGAAATGAAAAGGATTAGAGGAGATTACTTCGGGGTTTATAGGGTGAAAACCAATCACCCTGCCTGTCGGTCGATCTTTTGGTATAGGTATGAGTGTGATGTGACTGGGTTTGTGGCAATGGCAAGGATTACTTGATGCAACCAATTTTGTTTTATTTTTTCCGAAACTAAAATGGCATGTATATAGTTTAAGTTGAATGAGGGTTTAAAACGATATAGATACCTATTCTTTTGCAGGGAAAAAGCTTTTGAAATAATGTGAAATGGGTGGGTCTAGTTCAAAGACATGTAAGTGACGTGAGCTATGGAATTATAGAAACCTGACATGCATCGAAATTTTGAGATTATCGAAGCAAAGAGGATAATGTTTTCCATAAATGCTACAAGTAAAAATACGAACTACTTACTTACTACAAAATAATCTGGAAAATATGTTAACCTCTATTCAAACTGCGTTAAAGTATGAATTGAAGCTTTTTTGATTCGTACAGGAAGAAAATGGACTTTTGGTGAAAGAGTTAAATTGACACATATATACAGAACGGATGCTTGAGTTTCCATCACTAAAGTAATAAAGGCAAATTTTGGTGACAATAAGTAATTACACCCTTCAGTTATTAAAATGGATAATGTAAGCCCTTTAGTTTATACTAGCCGATCCAGCTCTCGAAATTCGAGTGCCAATTTATTTATTTAATTCATTATCATTCAATAAAAGACAGAATTCATGATTTTTGTTAAATTGTTGAATGCAATGAGAAGTACCTACTAAGCACTCAACCCTGGGGTCCAAAGGGAAACAGTTAATGGTAAACAAACTTTCAAACCTATACACATTTTTGAAACATTAACAATTTTTGTTTCGATTCTTTGATGTCATTGTCCTTCAGCTGTTATTATAGCCATCATATTGGAATCGAACCCACGTCGCCGGAGTGACGTCAACCTGTGAATTTTGTGTTACATCTAAAGCTTTCACTCTATTGGGACTCGAACCCACGTCGTTGCAGTGACGTCAACCTGTGTATTTTGTGTTACATACATGTGGATTTTGTTTTTTTTTAAATTTCACTCTCATCATTTTTTTATAACGCGCCTAAAGAAATATAGCTAACTTCAAAAACATAAATTAAATTTACTTTTGTAAAACTTTTTTTGTGCACATCGATCGGCCAGCTGTTTATTGTCAACAAAAAATGACATAAATGGAAGTGTTCCGAAAATTAAGTAGGTTTGAGCCCATGGAACGCATTCAGCCATGGAAATTTAAATTTGTATCGTAAGTCATGTTTGTCCGCATTTTTGACGACGCGACGTATCACGTCTGCATTTTCTATCTTCTCTCTTTCCCTGACAAAAACATTTCGAGTATTTTGTATTCTCTTTTTTCGCAAATATTTAAAATTCAAATGCAGACAAATGTAAATAAGTTTTGAAAATAATTGACTCATACAAATACGCAGAGCTTCACTTTTGCATGAATACCCCTATTATTGTAAAGCCATAACTGCAATAAACTTCTTTTCCAACCCAATTTAAAATTTTATCTCCCATCTCAAAAAACCAAAAAGTAAATGTTTCACTTTTTGAAAACACTAATACATTGAATAAATTGCTTCAGAAAATGACCGATAGATGTCGCCAAACTGAAAGCAACAGATGTCGCTAGTGTATGTGTGTATTTTTTCACTTATTGTACTTTTTGCAAAAATTGCCAATTGTAGTTAACGCTTGATGGTTTAAATGGTTCTACCTTTTTACTTTTTCACTTTTTAAAAACACATTTTTTCAGAAAATCACCGATAGATGTCTGAACTGAAATTGTATGGTGTAAATTACACGCTCCTTTCAGCAACAGATGTGGCGTATTCGTATGCGTATTCTTTTTCACTTTTTTGCAAAAAGTGCCGATTGTTGTTAACGATTAATGTTTCAAAATTTTATTATAAGAGCTCAAATACTAAACAAACTCATGCCTGATATTTATATTGATAATATTTCTTCATTTAGGGAGGTTCACATTCAACAACAACAACATGTTCATCAACTTCTGTCGTGTTGGTGGATTTGTGTAATGTGAACACCACTGTGAACCCACCTTAATGTTTCGGGTTCTGGCTTTGGGTTTTCGCTGAATGCTTTCATTTTTCATATTCTGGATTTGACATTTTGTGTCAGTCGATTTGACATTTCTAATTATTTGTCAGTCGATTTGACATTTCTAATTATGTGTCAGTCGATTTGACATTTCTAAATGTTTTTGATTTTGTTTTCCGGGAATATTTTTTTGCAATTTTTATTTATTGTTTTAAACAAATTCTGTATATTTAAATAATTTTGGCATTCTGCACATCAAAAAATTCTTTCGTTTAATATGTAATTTATGCCCCTTCGGTTTTTGTGGGCCGCGAAAAGTGTACCACAAAAAACATGTTCGCCGTTTTATTATATGATATTAAATGGTAAGTAAAGATTTTCAAAAATCTTTAAAATTATTGTATACGAACATCCAAATTCTAATAATTCAAATTTCATTATGAAATAATTTCAATTCATACTGGATTTTTAGATTCAAATATGATGCTAGATTGGGTCATACGTATTGCTCTTTTAGCTCTTCAAGGCTGTAATATAACGAAACACTGATGGCATTAATAATCTGTTTCGTCATTATCAATAGTGAATTGTTACGGAAAAGTGTGAAAAAGTCAAAAATATAAACAAAATTAATTTATTCTCTTTTTTATTTATTTGTTTTTTAAATATCGTTTAAAAAAAATCCAAAACGCGAACTTCAACAGAAATTATGATACTGTAGTTTCTATATGTCAAAGTCATATTTCGAAACTACATACATAAAGTATCGCAATAGCATACAGTTTCAACCGATTGGATTGTTACTAATGCCTTCAAGGAGCCAACAATCGCAGAAACAATCGTCAGCAATAAAATGCACAAAAGAAGAAGAAATGTGATTTACCGACTGTCATCCAGTGAATGAATAGATCACAATTATGCAAACCAGAGATCATTCACAAACAACCACCCGATCAATAACTACTTTTTTTCACAAATGAAAAGAACAACGAATAAAGTCGAAATTCCGATGTAGGAACATGCTTTACATCGACAAATCTATGATAACCGGTACAGTTTGGGAACCTGTTTGAGAAGGTCTGTATGTTATATAATTTTTGCTATGACTAGGAACAGACCTTAAAGAACTGTCATCACTGGTCGTAGCAATGACATTCCGTTCACAATTATACTTTATTTTCGTCGTCATAATAAAAAGATTTTCCATCGAACAGCAATATTTGACCACGGATTTGTATTTGGTATGCTTTTATTTTTACAGCGAATCTCTATGCTTGAGCTTTGGCCGATAAATTTGCATGTTAATAAATACCCGTATGGCGAAGTGTACTATTGCTGTATTTTAGGAGCTGTGTGTTTGCTGGCAACAACTTTACCGTACGTTGTTTTCTTTTTTGGTGAACATCAGACGAATTTACCACAATGAATAATAAAAAAAGTACCGCTACACCGTGACTCCCTTTTCAAATTGTTTCATATGGAAAAATTCAGATTTGTTTTGTGTCAAATGAACTGAACTGTCAATTGGGACATATAGAAATATTTGAAATTTGGATTGATAAAAAGGAGAATATACCAAGAAATAAAAATACCGATCTACTAACAAAAAACTCACAAGAACGGTCAAAATTTAAAGCTTCCCAAAAACCACGAGAGAGACATGAAATAGAAAGAAAAACTAAGGATATGCAAGGGATTTTAATTTGTTCGGCATCGTCAGAAGCAATACCATTTTTGAGATATTGAACATTCAAAAACAAAATTCAGTTAAGCCTAGGACTAGCTTAAGACTGTATTAAGACAAGAATATTTTGTAAACATGGCGTTCATCTTGTTAAAATAATAAAATTTAAAAAATATTTTCAGCAAGTGTCTTGGTTTTGGTTTCGTAACTAATAGCCTAATTATGGTTGTCAAAGATCAATTAATTGATAACTGAAAGAATTTGTCAATAAATTGATATTTTAATATTTTGTACGCGAATAAATCAATTTTTGATTCATTGTGAACAAAAATCAAAAATCTCTTGTGAATAGTGTCTATGACGTTTGACGTTTGAATTTCAAACATTAAAGAAGGCTTCTTTGCAAAATCGAAAATGTTGGACAGATCTATAACCGAGCCAAATTAATTTTTGTAATGTTATTAAAAAGATCTTTCATTTTTCAAATTAAATTTCGATTCGAGTATTTTTTCTTCAAATTAAATTTAACCGAAAAATGTTTCTATGGAAGACATGCTTAATAATTTATTTTGGGCTTTCATGATCCGTAAAAATATTTTAACAACAAAGAATTTGTGATTAACTGAAAATTTGAAAACTAAAAATAATTTTGACAACCATAACACCAAGATTATCAATTTGAACAATTCACAATAGATATAAAATCATAAAAGCGTTCACAGTTCATCAAAAATTTTGATTGTTGACAACGATTACACCAATTAATCAGTTTCGTCGAAAAATGTCAAATAACTAATTGATAATTGACAACCGTAATAGGGGTGCCTTGATCAGAACTCTCGATCTCCCGTTTAAATAGTGAAAGTTGAAACAAGACCGAGACTATCAATTTTAATTTGGACTTGTATGGAAAAAAATATTATTAAAACCGTCAATCTAAATAACTTCTTTTCCAACAGTTGTATAGCTAGTATCCTTGAAAAAACCTTGTACCATAAATGCTTAAATAAAAGTTTGATGAAAATCGTTTGGTTTTGACAGGTTTTTTTGGCAGGTTTTCGAAATATTCCAACCTAAAAGTTCAAAAATGTCGTTTTTTTTTTCGTTTTTTTTTTTTTGTAAGGTTTTTCCAAAAGACTAGCAATATATGAAATATTTTTAGTGGAGTTTTAGTAAAAAGGTTACAGCTATCAGATTCAAAAAATGTTTAGGTAATCATAAAATGAAGCACATAAAACTATTACATATATCTCAAAAACCTGACGAAAAAGAACAATTTTGATGTTGATTTCAAATTCGAATTTGTCGATTGCAATATCTCCAATTACAAAAGTAGTCTGCTAACAAATAAAAAAAAAACTGTGTTGATGTTATTTAACGAACACATCAAAACAAAAAAGGATCTCAATTGAATCGTTAAACGAAGATAATATGAAATAAAACTGTTTTGAACAACAATAACCCCGATATAATAACGACTTTACAAATGTTGACACACTCAACTGGAAATGCTATAGTATATGTATGCCAACATAATTTTACAGCAGACCGGGATACATTTACTGAATTGATGGGTCATAAGAATCCACCCTCTCAATTCACTAAATTTATTTCAAGACAAATGATGTGAAAGCTATGAGTTTATGGAATTTGTTCTCATTTTTACAACAAAACAAACAAATTGATTATTCCGCTACTAAATGCAATAAAAGTATAAAAACAAGATAATAAAGTTGCGTTACAAAAATGGTTGCCAGTGGATGAAGACTTTGTAGAAAAGACCAAGGTTTTCCAGGAAACTTTTATTTCAGAAAATTGATTTATGATGATTGATGTTTTTTTTCCTTTTTATTTCAAACAGCTATGAAATACATATATTTTTGTATATTTCAACTGCGAAAGAAGGATTTAATATGAATATCCTCTAAATCATTATTAATGGCTATGAAACTCTTGGCCAGATAATTTTAAAATATTTATTTATTAAACTGAAAGGTCATTTTGATCCTTTTCAGCTGTTGGCTTAAATTTTTCACAAAGCCTGTTCTGTGGGACTTCGAATGGCTATGGGAAAATTCCTAAAGATGTGAGTGAAGTAGGATTGGCAAATATTTCTTTCAAAATACAATGTTTCATCAACTTCTACAGAAAGGAATTTCATTGAGAGAAAACTTTCTAATACTTAAAAATATTTTTCAAACCATTAAACGCTAAGCAAGGAATCCATTGAAAGTGAGACTGAACTTGTGAGAATCGCATTTCTTTGTTTGAAGTTGATAAAAATTGTCGATTTAGATACTTTTTGTCAAGAGATATTGTTTTGGAAAACTACAATATTTTAAATTTTGAAAATTTGATCTATCGTTGAAAAGCCTGCTCTGAATCCATCTTGAAATTCATTTTTTTCGGATTTACCCAAAATTGATGCCAGTAAACATTTTTGCGATCACATTTAAAAATGATATACCCCTATAGTTTTCTACATTATTTACGTCCCCCTATTTGTGTATTGGGAATACAATTGACTTTCTAAAAGCTGCAGGTAATCCGGCTTCAAAAAGTCTTGTGAAGCGTTCTTAAATAAAATGCACGACTGGATCGCACGAACTTGCTCTTATGTAAAAGTACCTTAGAATTTAAGATACATTTTATAATTATAAAACATGAATTTAAAATTAAATTGCCGTCTGATTTCTAGAAAAGTATGAATTTATGCAAACAAACTTTAAAAAATCGTTTTATTATTAAATAAATAAATTTTTTATATAAGAAATTTCCTTAAAATTTTTCAAGAAAAAAATGTGGGATGGGAATTTAAGTATTTAATAATATTGATTTTTGGAAATAATTTCAAAAAATAATCGTTCATAGGTTTTGAAGATATTGATTTTTCAAAAAAAAATTTTTTCAAAAAAACCCAACAAATAATTTTTTGAATATTTTTATATACAATATTATTTTAAACTTAGGGGGACTCCTGCTGAAAATTTTTGGTTAAAATCGGTAGAGCCGTTAATGAGAAAGTCGAAAATCAAAAAAACGGTTCTATGACAGGTACCGTTAATAACATTTTGCCCCAAATTTTTTTTTTACCAAAACGTAGTCCATGTCCATAATATCACACCTATTTTTTTTTATCAAAATCGTTAAAGCCGTTTTCGAGATAAATAAGATTTTGCATTACGGGTGTATGGGGGGTACCGTTAGTATTAGAGCTAAAAAAAAATTTCAATTTCCCCTCTAGGGAATCACCGAAGACCCATAACTACCGAGTTTGAAGAAAATAGGTCCAGTGGCTTAGGCTCTAGATCGAGGTACAGACATACAGACAGACAGACAGACAGACGGAATTGCCGGACCCACTTTATTCGTCTTCGCTATCATCGTAATGTCAACTTTGATCAAAATCTCGAGTTCGATTTTTTTTCCAAATGCAGAACTTGCCCTATAGTACCTATATCGCAAGTAAAAATTCATAAGGAATTCTATCATCTCCTGGGACTTTGTTGCCTTTGATTTTAGGCAGAATAGATAGTATACTTCTTCTAGATTGATATCCTGCTCTAAATAGCTGACGATAGTGAAATGTTCAGCATATTGGATTTGTTCTTCAATTTCTGATAGATTTAATAAGTTTTTAAAGTAGGTGGCCAAAATATGGGTATTTGAACATTATCCCATTTAATTCTTTAACTGTATTCCAAGATCCCGAAGAATCCTTGAATTTGTTCAAACATATTGCTTTTTATAAAAACTATTCATTTCGCTTTATTTGACAGATTTTTTTATTCCGTATTTACTCGGACATATACTTTGCGGGGAAAAAATCCCAAAAAAAAAAAATATGGGTGTTTCTAATCCCATCAACGAACTTATTCCGAAGTTTTGCAATCGAAATGATTTTAAGTACAATTTTTATTAAATAAAATTTCATTGTACATTTTTTTTTTTTTTTTGACATTACAAATGTAAGTACGTATATTTGTATTCTATTGTGACATCAAATAGAAATAACATCCCTAAAGCTTTTCCAAGACGGAAAGGGCAACTATAAATAATATTCAACCATAAGTAAACTTTCTTCATTATAAAGTCAACCTACATAACTAGTACCTAAATACATATTTACATAGCCTACCTACAAATACTCACATGTTTCTGAAAATTGATATTTAAGCTGCAATTTCCCAATGCAATTAATTCCTTGAATTCCGTATGCGGCATTTCAATTTGAAAATCCGTAGATCCTTATGAACCTGTACACAGCATAATCCCCCTCATATTCAACTCACATAGACAATACAAAGACAGTTTCGTTTAGCTTCAATTAGTTTTAGCCTTAATTCAATTTGTATTTTATTTTTGTTGAAAGGCATATCCATATCAACTATACAAATTTATACTTTGGTCTTTTTAAATAATTAAATTTCCATAACAATTTCAATTGCCTAAAGGTTTATTTAAATACCTTTCCCACACACAAGTATTTTCAGTTCATAATTTTGTTATGAGTTTTGCAAATTTTTTATTATGAAAATGGATTTTGTAAATTATTTTTGTTTGTTGATTTTGTCATCGAATTTTTTGGTTTTATTATTAACAAATGAAAGGAAAATCTAATTATTTATTTAAAAGGAATTTTTCAGATTTATTATCTTCAAAGGAAAATATAAAACCTTGAAACTTTTTTGTTTGTTCAAAATGATTTTCATTCTTTGTCCTGGGATTTTCCTATTTCAGGGGATTTCATAGTTACAGGTATTTTTTTTTAATATTCCCAGACAAAGTGTGTTGATTTTACTCCCTCGAAAGGTGATCTCCTTGGAGACCATAGGTTCTAATTAAAATTAACGGCAGTAAGGATGTCTAAAAATTATAAATTTTGAAACTGAATATCTCCTATCCCAAGTAAAACCGGGACACGGTTCACGTTTATGTATAAGCAATGTGTATAAGCATCACATAAGCAACAAATTCTTAATCTTAGAAATAATACGAGTATATATTTTTGTTGATACCCTTGGTAGTATTCTTTGATTATTATTATTTTTCTTCTCACAAAAAGATAACATTAAAATAAGAAAAGAAATATTCATTAAAATTCACATTAAAAATGAGCATAATCAAAAATAACGATGAGTGAGTAAGCACAGGGTGATATGGTGATTTAATTGAAATTTAGGATACGGCATAAAACTTAGTTCAATAAAGACAATTATGTCTATGTTGAAATAAATCACAATTCGGTATGCAATTATACGTATTCATATACGTGTTCAAATTACACTGTAGATACATGAAAATTTAAAAAAAATATTGAGAATTTTGAATCGTTATTTCAGTTCATGTCACAAATACCAAAAGTTATTCTCATTTTTTAACTTTTAATTCCAAATTTTAACAAAAATTTTGACCATTTACGCACTTTTTTAATAAAAAAAACCTTATTTAAAGAACTTTATTTAAAACGTGTCCTGCGTTCTGAATAAAAAAAAAAAGTAGCGCGAAAGCTCGAGAAGTACGAAGGAAAACAGATCTAATTTTACATCCGCATTCATAGAATTTCGAAAAGAATAGGAAACAAAGAGTCATCGTGTAATAGGGGATTTCGCAAACGTTTTTTGAAAAATATTAAGATACAAAGACTGCTTTTACACGAAAGCGATTTTTAATATTTGTTTCTCTACTGGCTTCTTTTCGATTGCATGTATGCTTTTATGCACCGCGATTTTTAATAAAAGGTTACTTTGTTCAAGCGAAAAAGAGTCATCTCTTCACACTCTTTATTCTACTAATACTTATAGTTGAGCGAAGTTAACTGAGCGAATGAAATGAGCCAATGAGAAAACGAATACTGTGCAATTTTATCAACCTCAGCAATTTCGTCAATCGCCGCCACCACATGCGGCTCACGCAAACGGGTTTAAAAATCGCAAGGTAATATTCTATTGTTTAAAAGCAGTAACCGCTTTTAAACGATGCAATATCTCCAGAGTTATGTGGTTGAAAGAAATTGCTGAGGTCAATAAAATTGCAGAGTTATCGTTAATCGTTCTCTCTACTTTGTGGTCTTCCTTATTGTTCGAAAATGTTTCATTTTCCGTTTGGCATTCGCTCAGTGAATTTCGCTTAAGTAGATTGGATAAACATAACGGAGATATGACTCCATTTCAATTCAACAAAGATAACATTTATTTAAAATTGCTGCGTTTAAAAGCATCCATTACAACGTTTATATGCAGTTTTGAAAGATCGAGTTGGATTAGAGTCGGATTTTTTAGCCAGGTTTTTCGTCATTTGAGTTGAGAGCTCGATTTGGAGTTGGGCTGAAATGGTGTTCACAGAATGATATTTTTTTTTGTTTTTTTATCACAGGAGCAACTTTAAAAACGAAGCTACACTTTAAATTAAAAAACAACTGGATACTAAACATTTAAAACATATCTGTGAATTTGTCAAACTAACTCCTTGACCCAGGTTCGCCTCGACCCGCTTAGCTAGTGGGATCGAGTCGAACGAAGCTATTTCAACTCAATACAAGTATGCATAGCGTCCAACCGAGGTTCAAGCTCGCTACAACACCTCATATAAACAAAAGTTTAAAATCGCTTTCATGTAAAAGCAGTCTCGAATTATTTTTGTTCCGCAACTAGATAATTAGAAACAAAAAATCTACAATTAATGGTTCGTTTAGATTTTCGATTTTGTTTTTAATTCACAATATCAATTTAGCACTTCTTACCTTGTTTTTTTTTTAAACACTGAAGCGGGATACACACTCATCTCGTGTTGTGGTGTGGAGTGATGAATTGTGTCATAGAATATGCACATATAAACACACATGAGTGGCACATTGTCGTATGGCACTATAGGAAGATGAAGGATTGCCTCACATTTAACAATTCTGGTTCTACGCGCAGAAATACAAAAGAGCACTAGCGACACATCCGCCACAATACGCCTTACGAGATAGGTATGGTTTTGCGTTGAAGATGACACTTGTTTTAGCATTTTCTTCCACCCACAAATAATGAACATTATATACACCGCATTTAACTGCGAATTTCTGAAACTATAGCGTTTAGTCGGCTAACGTAAACAATTTCTCAGTTGATATATAAGGGTCATTGCTGAGTTAAATTAGAATTATATAAAACTCTTTTGAACTCATGAAGCAATTTTTATTGGAATATTAACTATTCATGACTTTTAGCTGTCAAAATTCTATTAATTTCGATAGTGACTTTTATAGTTCTGATCAGTTAAAATACAGACTAACTTTTTTTTTTTTGTTTTTAGATGCCACCGAAACCATAAAGAGTACTTCACTTCACCTAATTTTTTGAGTTAGCTCGGAGTTCTAAGATGACTGAAAACATATTGCAGGAGTTAATACAGCTTTAATCCCGAAACTAGGATGATTTCGCACTAAAAAAATATCCCTAAGTCTTATATAAAGGGCTTTGCAATAGGACTAAGTTGATATTGACACTCTTTGGCGCTCATGTTCTTTTGGCGGCATCTGTCAAATCTTTTGTTTTTTATTCAATCACGGATGCCAAATCAATATTATGACGATAAAATTTTACTATCATGAAGAGCGTTGCGTTGGTTAGTGCAAGACTTAAATGTTTGTTAATTAACAGTAAAATTTATCATTATTAATAAATGTTTAAAATTTTGAAGTGATAATGCCAACTTGACGGACAAAAAGATTCAAATGATTTATTTCTAAATAAAATTCTTCGGAAAATTTGTAAGCAACCTGATCCACATTTTTACTCCCATTAAAGTTTTGTTTTTTTCTCAACTCAATATCAACATACATATGTATAAATATTACTCGTAATTTCAACATATTTTTATGTGAATCACCCTGTAATCTTTTCTTTAACTTTTCACATAGATTTTTTATTTTTGATAAGAATTTAAGGAATACCTTCAATCTCCTCCAAGATAAATATTTCAATCATACGAAATTAGCATTCCTCCTTAAATGCAGAGGATTAATTTGTGTTGCGGTTAATTTTAAAGCTCTACGTGGAAGGTGGTACTTAACAGATTTACCTGCGAACATTAAGCTTAATTACACAATAAAAGGAGCAAATGCTTAAAAGATTGCCTCTCTTTTGTAGAATTCATCCTTCCAGTCTAAGGGTAGATAGATAAATCTATTTAACCTTCTTAAATAAACTAGAAAATTGGGCAATTAAGTCAATTGTTTTAAGTTTCAAGATTTCGTAATATTGAAGTCATAAAGGGTTGTGTTTTAAGTACTGTATCAAGAGAAAGTAGTTAAAAAAATAAAATACAGGATGGATGGGGTTTTCATAATCTTAAGTGGGTTATACTTTCGTGGTTAAGTTTTTTAAATCTGTGTTGTTTTTTTACCTTTCCACAATATTTTTACTAAGACTCGTACCTAAATTGTTGGCATCATAAAAAAGCGTACAAAATTCCTAACAGTTTAAATCGTTTTCTAAGATTTGAGGCAAAGGAAAAATAATTCTATTTTCTAGGGTCCCTGGATTGCCACAATTTTATCTTAAAAACTTTATGAAGTGGATCTAACTGCAGATATTGCACTTTTTATTTGTGCATTGTGTGGCCATCTTTGAGACCTTCATTTTGGTATGCATGTAAGTATCCTAGGGTCCCTGGATTGCCCACAATAGCTTATACCCCTATTTTATTTTAAAAACGTTATGAAGTGCATTCCTTTTTTACTTGCGGTATAGGTACTATAGGGCAAGTTCTGCATTTGGAAAAAAAATCGAACTCGAGATTTTGATCAAAGTTGGCATGACGATGATAGCGAAGACGAATAAAGTGGGTCCGACAATTCCGTCTGTCTGTATGTACCTCGAACTACAGCCTAAACTATAATTGAGGTATTTTCTTCAAACTTGGTTCTTAAGGGTCTTCGTTGATTCCCTAGAGGGGAAATTGAAATTTTTTTTTAGCTCCAAAACTAACGGTACCCCCCGCCCCCATACACCCGTAATGCATGATCTTATTTATCTCGAAAACGGCTCTAACGATTTTGATGAAAAAAAATTATGTGTGATACCAAGGACATGGACGACATTTTTGTAAAAAAAAAATTGGGACAAAATGTTATTAATGATGGTACCTGTCATAGAACCGTTTTTTTGGTTTTCGACTTTCTCATTAACGGCTCTAACGATTTTAACCAACAATTTTTACCAGGAGTGCCCTTAAGTTTAAAATAATATTGTATATAAAAATATTCGGAAAAAAATATTTATTTTGTTTTTTGAAAAAATAAATTTCAATTAATTTTTTGAAAAACCAATATCTTGAAAACATGTGACCGATTATTTTTTGAAATTTTTTGTTAAAATCTACATTACTAAACACTTAAAATTGGCATCCCAAATTTAGTTCTAGAAAAATTTAAAAGAAATTTGTTATATAAAAAATCAGGTACTTTAATAAAACGATTTTTAAACTTTCTTTGCGTAAATTCATACTTTTCCGGAAATCAGACGGCAATTCCATGCATTGTATTTATAAAATGTATTTTAAATCACAAAGTACTTTTACATAAGAGCAAGGTTGTGCGATCCAGTCCTGTATTTTTTTTACTTTGTGCATCGGCCTTTTTTTTGGGACTGACGGTAATCATTTTCATCTTGATTGATCATTTCTAACTTGTCATCGGCGCCAGCTGTGCTTGAAATGAAATTAGCAAAACTTGAAATCAAGTTAGCAGAACATCAATTTTTACCAAAATTATTGGAGCACTTAATTTTATTTTTGGGTACTTAATTAGCACTTAAAAAGTGCCTAATTATTGCATCACAAAAACTTTGTTCTGCTGACTTTGCTCTGCTACGCCGCCGGCGGTAGCGTAAACCAAAAACGTTTGTCTAACATAATATATGTTTCGTGTTGCCCGTTCCGTGTCAAAATTTAATTTGTCTCTAATCTGTCAAACCAAAAAATTTCGAATTAAATATTCTATATACATTAATCAAAATATGGATTCTTCTCCATCTGTTGAGCCATGAACTGGACTATGATGCCAATGGATTAAAATTTTTAGTATTTTCCGCTTATAGTTACTTTGAAAAATGCCTTACAAGATTGGAATGATGTTAATCAGTTTATAAATCTTTGACAGAGGGTGTCAGATAAAGCACAGAAACGTCAAAAAGAAGTCGGAGGATTTAATTCAGTGTGAACAACGCACATAGGTCAATTTTTCACATTTATGCGGCCAAAAACATTCATCCACTTATATTCTTTGTATTGGGTTTTATATGACGAAAAAAAATATAATTTTAATAAAAAAACTATTTTGAGGTAAATTTAGAAATATTTTGAGGTTTTTTAATTTATAATAATAACATTTAGATATTTATAATTATTGATTTAAGAAAATAAAATTTTTTTAACTTTATTTTTTTACTTTTTTAACAATTTTTCAGCTCACAAAAAATAATAAAAATAATAATTATTTAAACTTAATTCATAATACTCGTAATTCAATAACAAATTCGTCTAGTGGTTCAATGCCTGAATCGGGTTCAGTGTTAGAATCTGCTGGCACAAGCATATTTCTTGCTTCAGGGCAAAATGATTTTAAAATGGTTCGCTTTTTTGGCTTAAGGCTGCTTATGAGTGGATCGGAACTAAGTAATATATACATTCAAATTGCACTGTTCTCTTGAAAATGTCCTTGCAAAATTTTCGCGATATAAGCGAAAATGTTTATTGTGGGCCTCTGCAGCTTTCTCTAGTAATTGGCCTATTGGCAACAAGTTTTCGATTATGATTGCACCGTGTATCAATATATTGTGCATTGTCGAAGTCATTGGGTGCCAATTATAAAGATTGATGTATAGCTGACCTGTACCTTTGACAAATTGGTCATATTTTTGTGAATCAATTTTGTGTCCACTTGAAATGGTTTCCAATATGACCTTTAATCTACAGCTACGAGCAACTAATTAGAAACGAAATCTCAATGAATGAAAATGCACCTGTAAAATCTAACGGTTTTTTTTTTTAATTATTTAAATGTTAGTTTCTTGTTTACTTAGCTGTTGACTTCTAGAGTTGTAGGTTATGTTATATTGGTGCTTATACGAAAGAAATTTTAAAGGAAGTTCGAAGGTTCCGTTTAGTCACGACTCATCATTTTTCAAAAACGCCTCTTCTTTTCTATAGCATTTTGCCCATTTTTCCTTCAAAGTCGATTTAAATAAGGAAAATCTATGTTTCAAACTTTTTTATCATCCACAGTACTGCCATAGTTTGACAGTAAGCGATTTTCTAAATAATTAATTTTAGCTTCAAAATCTGGTAAATTTTGTTCTTTCTTAAACTCATAGAGGTACCTCCGACTCACAATTTTCACCCCTGATGTGCTCGGAGTTCCAACAGCAAGAAAACACAATGATTGTTTCACTATTCAGAATTTTAATTTTTTTGACCGAAAAATCTGTGCTGTCAAAAATGTCAATATTTTTGTCATCTGCAGTCTTCTGCAGCCAATTTTTATTACATTTGGAGATGAAAAGGTTATACTTCACAATTCAAAAAGAATTATCATCCGATCTAACGCGGAAATATAACAAATTCAATTTTGAAAAGTAAAATATGGTAAAAATATAGCCAAAAAAATACCCAAAGTTTAACAGCACTAAATTTTTAGAATCATGCATTTCAACGGAGCAAATTCTAATAAAAATAAGAAATCATAACTTAGTTATCGAAATCCATCACTATATTATTAATAACACACACAGAAATAGAAATATTGACCTTACAACTTTATTCGTCCTGCAAACTATATGGTAAGAAAAACGTGTACTGCGGTTAGAGATCAAGTTGAAATTACACGTATTTGCAAACGGTGTGCTTTTGTGAGGTAAAAAGAGTAAAATTAAAAACTGGGACTATTCTCCTAACGATCGACAAACTGTTTTTTTTGTTTACCGTAAGTTTACAAAATCGACTTTTGGCCGCATAAAAGCTAAATATTGACCTATGTGCAACGTTTATAGCTGAAAAATGACATCAAGAGCCTGATTACACGATTCTATTATTCGGTTGTTTCGTCTTTCGTTTTTGACATATGTAGTTGGTGTTAGGTGAAGAAATGTAGTGGAATGATGCTACGATTCTTCACTGCTCAACGAAACTGTCAAAAAGACGAAACGAACGAATAAAAATAATCGTGTCATCAGGCTCTAAAAGTCAAACTGAGGTATCATATTTTCGAACACCATTAGGGGCGTTCACATTCTCAAATATATTTGACAAGCAATGCATGATTGGCTTGATTTTGCTAATGTTAACGCTGCTTGTCAAGCATGCTTGAGGGATTTCAAAGAGTTTTGATATTTTGGCTGCATGTCAAACATGAATGAAGTTGTAGTATTTTGTATCAGATTATATCTCTGTTTAAATATACAAGGTGGAAAAATATAATGATGTATCAAATAACATGCCTGTTTAAGCATAAGTCTAACAAACTTTACGTTACATGGTGAAGTACGGTGGTGCTTTCATTTTCTAACAAAGTTAGCATTTCCACTGCAAAATTTTAAAGATATAATAATTGGATTAATTGTTGTAAATTTTTCATAAAACAAAAAAAAATTGCAATTGCTGTTTTTTTAATAACTCCTGGTAATGCTAACTTGACAGTCAAATAGGCAGTACCACCAATAAATATAGGGTAAAATTAATTCGAATAACAAAAAGGACAATAACTGTCAAAATTATGATGGAAGAGACAAACAATTTTCGCATTCTTTTATCTCAAAAAAATCGCTTATATATGACGGTATGATAGTGCTAGATTTAACGAAAAATTGGTATTCGAAAGATAATTGTCATATTTTGGCGATTTTTTTACGAAAAATAGATGCCACAATTATTAACACTGATCCTTTTCTTTTTCGAGTTCAATTTGGCCTATTTTCTGAAGTGTTAGGCTAGGCGCGCACATTCAATTTTTAGTTGTGCAACTGCTTGGTTCGAGCAACTAAAAAGTTTGTGTTTTGACACAAACTAAACGACTAAGCGATTGCCTAAAATGAGTTCTCTATTTTGTCTAACATATAATTATTAAATTAAATAATTAAATATGCACCTGCGCGGACATTCAACCAAATAGTTCATCTGTTTTCTATAAGCAACCAAACAGTTGTGCAACTAAAAATTGAATGTGCGCGCCTAGCCTTAGAGCTGACTTTACTGCCAAGTTTGAATTACCTAGGCTAGGGCTGTTAAAAAAAAGAAGCGCGACAAAATGTTTGCTTTTACGACTTGCCTACAAAAACGACCCAATGTATACGATCTTTGTTTTCTGGACGATATTCACATTATGGTATAACCCATAGAGTTCGCGGTTATATCCTATCCTCCATTTGCCTTCTTCGCACAAATTTCCGTCCATGAAATTTTCTTTCGAAGAATCTTAGTGTCAGCTCTGGTTTTTTTCTTATTCGCCCAACACTAAGCGCAGCGCCGGCGCGGTAAAGCAGGACTGTCAGTATAAGTGTTTTGTAGATCGTGCATCTCGCGTGAGGGTTTTTAGACCTATTTCTTTGCCCTAATTGAAGTAAGACTTTTGATGTTATGGGGTGCCCTCTGTAAATGTTACCTAGATTCACCAAATATTTTCCAATGTCACTCAACTCAGCTGGATTAGTTTTGCTAAGATTCCGAGTTCAGCCATCACCATATAGAGTTCCTGAATATGAAAGCTTTCATATGTGGCTTTGAAGTCGATGAAGACATTGTGAGTTTTAACTTAAAAATCGTTTTTTTTTTCAGTGTAGTACACATTATGGTAATGTAATTTGCTCAAAGTTCATTCACCAAATTATCATTTGGAATTATATTTATCCAACAAAAAAGCTCCGCCATTTATATTCTTTTGATTTGCGACAATACCCAAGTTTGAAATTAAGTGCTGAAATTCTAAAACAATCAACTCCCAAGGTATATAACACTGTAAATGACAAACGACCGCAACGACGCTGCTATATGTCGCACAACACCTTTCCCTGGTAACAGAAGGTACGTTTATCAAGCTAAAAATCGATTTTTTGATTGCTTTAGCGCTCACCACCGCACTCAGGCTAGATTCCTGGCACTGCTTATGGAGTAAATCGACAAATCTGTGTCCGTGTCCTTTTTATATTAATCGTTGTCGGTGTCGACAGAGAGGGCAACGACAGCACCAGTAGCAGCAGTAACAGTGAGAATCACAGAAGCTTTAAGCAACAACGAAAAGAACGGACTATGCTACTTACCTTCCACGTAGCCATTAGGTTGGATGGCCTCAATTTAGTTTGTTGTCCTTTTTTCAAAACTTGGTTTAATGGTTCTAATTTTTGGACACGTTTAATCTTAAGCCTTTGAAGGTTCATTAGGGCGCCATTGTTGTACGTTCAAAACTAACAAAGCTTGTAATTAAGGTTAGGTAAAAGCAAATTGTTTCATTATGATGTATGTATGTATGTAACCTTTGTTGCTAAATAGATTTATCAAAATATCAATACACAAAATATCAATTGACACGAGGAGGCATATTAACATGTGTGTGTTCGTTTTCACACCTTATGTGCGTGGGTTTGTAAGGACTTTTTTATGGAATCTCAATTGAAATGAATCTTTGGAGGACATTTTTATGAGATCGAAATGATTTGTGAGGCGTTAAATGGCGGTATGTTACTTTTTGAAACATACATATTTTATTGATGACAATGACAAGTCGAGTACATATTTGAGGTAAAAAGGTTTGAACATTTCTGTTCACTAGGGCAAACAGAACGTGTGTTGAATTGAGGACACAAGGTGGTTAATGGGATTCAGTTTCTTTCATAGCTTCATTTGTGTATATGTAGATAAAAACAGTGACATTAAATTATTATGTTGAAAGGGCTATAAGCTATAAGACGCAGATAAGCAGATGATTTATGAATAAGGGAAGAGTGTAAGTCTCAGGTCCTATCGATGTTTTGTTTTAATGGTTCATGTGGGGTTTTGGAAACCTATAATGTTGGCTAAGTTCTTGGTTTTATGGCTTCAATAAGGTGTAATGTGAAAGAATTTATTTTGTTTAGAAAAAAAATTCTTGTAATTGTGTGCTTCTTCAAAAATGTTTTTTTTTTTTTCTTAGAATAAAAGCCCAAAGGTATAGATGTGTATTAAGAATAAAAATAAGTATCAAGCCAAGTATGAATTAGACTTAGATTGGCCGCCTCGCAGCTGCGATTTGACCCCTTTGTACTTTTTTTTTGTGGGGAACCGTGAAGGAACGATGTTATGCCACCAATCCGGAAACGATTCAAACACTTAAGGCCAATATCATCCAAGCAATCCGTGAGCTTCTGCCCGAAACCATCAACAAGGTCTTGGAAAATTAGATTGACAGAATGCGCTACTGCGAAGCCAGCCAAGGCAGCCACTTGAACGACGTTGTGTTCCATAATGATTCGATGCTTGCGGACATGCTGCACATCTGTTTTAGCCATAAGGCCTGTGTTTGATTCACAATCGCTGTAAAAATGTTTTTTTTTAGGGATGTATAGTGACAAGTTTTCCAAGATCATCACTTTTAAATAAAATGAAGGCCAGTCCCCCAACACTCCACATTCGGTCCTTACATCTGAACCTGATGGTGAAATTCACCCTTAGTGTTTAATAGTAGCTAGGCATTACCTGCGAATTTCTTGTACCAAAAAAATCCAGTTAGATACAAAAAACCCCAAGAGGAACATTTGACAGTACGAGTTATCCAGCGATCTTTTCATAAACTTACCATGGTCACTCTATTCTCCTATCACAATTATTATTATTACCTGCAACGGACACTGGCCAATAGGAGAGCGTGTAGCGAAACTATGCATTCCGCACATCACTCACTGTCATAGCTGTGGGAACCAGCTGGAAAAGGAAACAGTATGCAATTTCCACTGCAAATGCCTTGCTCTGGCCAAATATAGGGGACAATCATTAGGAAGGGCATTGTTTGACGACATTTACGAACATTCGGAAATGTAGATCAAAGACTTGTTCTCTTTTCTCAACGCGTCGAAATGGCTCCAGGACAAACTTCTGTCACTTCTATGCCATGCTTTCCGTTTGATTCTTTACATCCCGAACTAATGGACTGAGGACTTTGACGAAAGTTTACTCTGTGGACGGCCCAGATGATCACTCAAAAGCACCAGTCAACAAGCTGTCTAGCTGGACACAGTGTATAGATGGTGTCGGATGAGAATGTTGATCCGGTTAAGTTGAGTGATCCAAATTCCGAAAGCTACTAGATCTTCTTTTTTAACTCAATCCAAATTGGATGACTCCGTGAGAATGTCCAATGGTGCACTTCAGCACTAATTGGGCCAATGGGCTAGACTGCCAGTGGTCGCTATTTCTACCTACCTCCCCATCTAAGACTACATATTGCACTTTTTTCTTTAGCAGGACCACATGAAATGCAAAATACCTTATCTTACTCTACTTTTCTCCTTATGGAAACTTCAGATATATATTTTTTTTTCTGTATAATCTACTCGCGCTTAAGGGATTATGATTACCCTTTATATGTTTCAACACAGCGCGGGCGTGAAGTTACGGAAGAAAAAGAAGGATAGGAAAGATGTGTGGCACGATGTTCTGAGACTGAAGGTGGTTGTCTCAGATTTTTTATCTCCAGAGATGGCGGCTGAACTAAAGCGGAGAAATGCCGTGTCTTATTTCTATGTCCCTTATGATTCGCATTATTTTATTCGTATTCATCCTTGTTGGGCATACTAGTTTAACTCAATTACATGCTGTTAGTGTTATGCCTAAACAACATGTAATGAGTAAACCAGCAACCCATTGATGACAATTTTTAGAAGGTTTTTAATGGAATTAAAGACGACATAGACGACGGCAGGGATCGAACCTGTGATCTTGAGGTTGACAGGCGAGCACACACAACCATCGCGCCACGGCCACATATGTATGTAGGAATGTACGTACATTACATATAGGTATGTGCATTTCCTATTTAACTTTGTCATAATAAATATTTTCCTTACGCTCGTTGGTACTTTCTCAATCATTATAAGGGTATAAAAACATACTTATGTACACCTACATATATCTTTATTGGTCACATTTGAATTTTTGTCCTCATACTTTTTTTTACTCTTACCAGTTGCGTTCAACTCCGACCGGATTTACGTTACGTGTCCGTATTCTGTTTCAACAGACACACGTAATATGAATTTTTTCCTGTACCTCCAGTCCACGTTGTGCTTGACCCGGTCTTTGATCAATAGTAAATAAAAAACGCGAGTATACGTTCAATGCAATTGAATGGATCTAATTTCTTAACAAAATCCAAACTCTAGAGGCAGTTGGCAACTCCTAAAAAGTAGCCCTCTGTAGCGAAGGGATATTCACATTTCAAAACGTAGTCCGTGATGTGTGATTGTGGTGGTATAGGAAAATAGAAAAAAAAAATAACAACACACACTCAAATGGAAACCACGTTGCCCCTAGCAGCAGCTGTCGTTGTCATTTATCGTCGAAACACAAACAAATTGAGTTTTTTGCCCTTCCCTTCCATCTTTGCACACAACCTTTTCATTATTAGTACTTTGACTGTTTTTCTTTTAACATACATGTCATCAATAAACTCGAAGAATTCCAATAAAAATATCCAAATTTCATCGATTTATCGCATACAAATTCCAATTAATCAGCCCAATAAACAGACACACATACATGTGTAAATTAAAAAAACCTTAAATATAAATTTCAAAAGATCTGCCATTTAAATTAATAGTACACACGCATCCGGGAAGTTGGCTGTTGGCTCAGTCAGTTCAACTAATCTACCCAACCGCAACAAATCTTCTCATCTTACCTGTTGTTCCATCTTTTGATGACGGCTGCTGAGTGCTGACATTTTGCTATATTTTTCCTTTTCTTGTTGCTACTTTATATACCGCCGCGTGTCGCTTCTGCCGCTTCTGCTGCTTCTCCTTCGTCGACCTGATTATGTGTGCTGCCGCACTTTTTATTTTTTTTGCAAACTGCCCTTCACACTATTTTCGTAATCAAAATGTGAAACTTTTCACAAACTCATGATAAAAAAAAGGTGATGGAAGCCTCGGAAGGAGCGAAGAAAACGGAAAAAGACGATGGCACAACAAAACAACGCCACAAGCACAATTTGCACACTTTTCCTTTACCTCTCGGGGTAACTATTAATTGTGATTCATTCACGCTGCATTCGTATAACACAATCGAAAACCTCACCTTGCCCCGTGAACCGACCGAAAAAATGTGTCCAAAGTCGGAACTCACCGGTAATAAAATATGAACTTAAAATAAACCACAGCACCCCTGTTTCACTTTTCACAAAAACAACAAACACATGTACAATTTATGCACGAGGTGCGTATCTTATTTGAATATACATATAAGATATAATGGAGGGGAGGCTGATTTTTTTCTTTTATCTCGCGTAAGGGATGATGACACGGCACGATATTTGCGTAAGTACCGTTACAAAACACAATCGACCTCTTCAAGGCGACAGACAGACTGCAATTGACTTGACAGCTGCTGCTGCGAGGAAACACAGGCAAAGAATAATATTTTGCTGTGGTGAATAAAGAAAAGGTCGTGTTCGTGATTGAGATTGTGTGAGTGTGGGATTAGTTATTTTGTGTTTCCTTTTTGTGTTGGGACATTTCATGGTGAAAAATATTCGAAATAAACAGTGCATACTTTAAGGATGTTTTGACAGTTGAAAAAGGAAGAATTCAAAACGGAAAACTACAACCATTGAATATTAAAAATAAAAAAATAACATTATGCCGAGAGTTCCTAAGATATTTGTTAACATGTTCACCATTGGTAATAGATTGGCGACTTTTTGATTATACTCGTAGGTTTGTTTTTCAGTATGATATTTCAAGAATGAGACCCCTAGAGTGATGATAAGTTCACACGAAGCCTTTTTAATACGATTTCCCCCTGTATATAGTTTTATCAAATGCGGGATAGCCTTTTGTCGATTCAATTATTTATGAATAGAACACAACCATTCTTCTCGCTACCAACAATGGTAGCTTAGTGTTAAGGTATTTGTAAGGAGTAGTAACTCAACATTTTGCTAACTTTAAAGTAGGTACATAGTTTACTAACTCATTCTTAATTTTAAACATTTTCTAACTAGTATCGTACTAAAGCAATTTTCTTAATAGGTAAATTGCATCTGAACACACCTAAAACAATGACAGTTCGTGCAAAAAACTAAGTAAACAGACCTTTTTTGGCGTTTGTGAATAGCACGATATTAAAAAAATAAACTAGGTATTCGATGATTTTAACTTTAATAAAAGGGTAGAGAAAGTAGATGCTATATTCGATTAAAATTTGCAAAATCGTCATAATAACCTAGTGTCATACTAAAACAGCTTTAATTTAACTAAAATTTTGCGCCATTATTAGACTCTTTGACATTAGCCGTGTTTTTTTGGAAAAGTTATCCGTAGTACAGTAGGATTTTTTATATGAAAAACAAATACAACATCCGCAGTAGGATCACTGCCAATACTCGAATAAACGTCAAATCTCTATCCGCAGCAGGATTTCACTTCTCCTTTTATCGGCAGTTATTCTACTGCGGATGTTGTATTTGTTATTCATTTATAAAATCCTACTGTACTACGGATAACTTTTCCAAAAAAAAAAAACACGGCTATTAACAAACATCAAAACCGCAGACGCTTACTTAATTTCTTGCATGAACTGTCATTACTTAAGGTGTGTTCAGATGAAATTAAAAAAAAAGTAGCCTTAGCACGATATTAGTTACAAAATGATTAAAATTAAGAAAGAGTTAGTAAGCAATCTACTAAAAAGTTGGCAAACTATAAAGTAGTATCATACTAATACCTCAATACTAAGCTGTTTAACATTTTGTGCCCAAAACTTTTTTTCGAGCATGTGGAAAAAATAATTTTATATGGGCAAAGGTGATTAAGGCAATATAACCGAACGTATAACCGATCATTAAAAAATTGAGTTTACTAATGTTCTATCCTGAGTGTAACAAGGCCGATTCTACGAACGGTTTATCAGTTGAGAGTTGACTTATTCAAAACCCACACCGTTGTATATCTGTAAAGTTTCGTCCAATGAAAATATGCATGAGTTGAATATCGACATACTTTGCCGAACCTAAATCGACATGAAAGGAGACAATCCGAACTGTCGGATATAGAATCTAGCTTCTTATACTTTTTGAACTTCTAAAACTCCGTGCCAACAAACTGATCGGCATGCATCTGTGTGGTGTTGAATGAAGAAAGTCTACCACAGAAATTTTGGGTTTGCATTCGCAATCTGAACACGTCTTAAAAATACTGTCATTAGTACTGCCAACTCCATCTTAAGCAGCGGTTGAAAAAATCGTAACGACTGGTTTGATGATGAATGCAAGCTAGCGACTGAACGTAAGAATGTTGCGTACCGAGCAATGCAACAATCTCATAGAACACGGGCACGCGAAGAGGAATATAAAGAGTTTAGAAGAACAGAAAAACGGCTTCACAGACAAAAAAAAAAATCAGCCTGGGAGAAGAACCTAATCTGTGAAATAGAAAACAGCCGAGAGCGAGGTCCGCACCAGGCGCGGAAGTTCTACCAATCCGTCCGAAACATGAAGCAATACACACCACGCTGCACATACTGCAAGGACGGAGAGGGAAATCTGATCACCGATCCTGAAAGCATACTGGAGTGATGGGAAGTGTACTTTAATGAATTGCTAAATGGTCA
Source organism: Chrysotoxum bicinctum (assembly GCA_911387755.1). Taxonomy (NCBI): domain Eukaryota; kingdom Metazoa; phylum Arthropoda; class Insecta; order Diptera; family Syrphidae; genus Chrysotoxum; species Chrysotoxum bicinctum. The sequence continues at coordinate 31,260,456 of OU426990.1, forward strand.
GCTCACTGCAGAAGTGGAGGCTCCACTACTTCAAGAAGAATACCCTATGTTGCCGCCACCAAGCATAGAAGAGGTCGAGAAGGCTGTAGGCCGGCTTAAACAGAACAAAGCCCCGGGAGCCGATGGCATACCAACCGAATTATTCCATCACGGCGGTTCAGCCTTACGTCAAGCAATTCATGATATTATAGTACACGTATGGGAACTGGAAGAAATGCCAGAAGACTGGCGAAAAGGTTTAATATGCCCCATACGTAAGAAGGGAGATGTCACAACGTGCAGCAATTATAGAGGTATCACGTTGTTGAGTACCGCCTATAAGATACTCTCCTCTATCCTACAAGACCGCATAACCCCATACGCTAAAACCGTCATCGGACAATATCAGTGTGGTTTCATTCCAGGCAAATCAACAACTGATCAGATCTTTACCCTTAGGCAGGCGATGGAAAAATGTCTAGAATTTAACATCCCAACATTCCATCTGTTTATAGACTTTAAGGCTGCATATTAGTGAAGGTAAAACAAAGTACATGGTGGCGTCGAATGCGAGAGGAACAGTTGGTCAAACAATCAAGGTAGGGAGCACGAATTTGAAGTGGTGCAATAGTAGCAGCCGATAACAATATAAAGGGTTTTCCAATAAGAGGTGTTATTTTGATATTCAAAGAAAAATGGCATTTTTGGAGATAAATGATCGGATGTTTATTTTATTATAAAGAGGAAGGTATGCCGTTAATAATGGAACACAACATCAGCCAAATGGCCGCCAAGACTACGCTTACAGGACCATATCCTTTTCATGAAATTTTCCATAACCAAATCGCAAAGTGGCTGCCATATGTCCTCGATAGCCTCACGAATTTCATCTTTGAGGTCTTGAATCGACGCTGGGCTGTTGGCGTAGACCTTATCTTTCACGTGGCCCCAAAGGAAGAAGTCGCAAGGTGTTAAATCACAAGATCTCGGTGGCCAATTGTGATCACCTCTTCGAGAGATAACACGGTCCGGAAACTTTTCCCGTAAAAGATCGATGGTTTCATTGCTTGTGTGGCACGTAGCGCCGTCTTGTTGAAAGTAAACGTTGTCCAGATCAATACCATCCAATTCAGGCCATAAAAAATCATTAATCATCTCTCGATAGCGCAATCCATTGACCGTAACTGTTGCTCCAGCCTCATTTTCGAAAAAGTAAGGTCCAATGACCCCGCGGGACCATAAACCCCACCAAACAGTCACGCGTTGAGGATGGAGAGGCTTTTCAACAATAACTCTTGGGTTTTCCGAGCCCCAGATGCGACAGTTTTGCTTGTTGACGTAGCCTCCGAGGAGGAAATGGGCCTCATCAGTCAAGATGATTTTTCGATGAAATTCCGGTTCATTTTCATGCATTTCAAGGACCCAATTTTAATAATTTCAATGCGTTGTTGAAGCATGTATCGTTCCATTTTTATTAATAGCGTAGTTTCTACTTGTCAAATGTCAAAAAATGATAGCTTCAAAAGTGACAGCTACCAAAATAGCGGGCTATTCAAAATAACACCTCTTATTGGAAAACCCTTTAGAAGAAGAAATACGCGGGCGGCTTCTCAAATCCAACAGAGCCTACTATAGTCTGTCAAAGCTCTTCAAATCCAGAAATCTCACCATAACTTCAAAACTGCTGCTGTACAGGACCATGGTCCTGCCAGTACTCACATATGGATCCGAGACTTGGGTGCTTGGCAAAAGGCATTCCGTCCTCTTAGCTGCGTTCGAGAGAAAAGTCTTAAGGAGAATTGTTGGCCCCATATGTGAGGAACGACGATTCCGGAGACGGTACAATCATGAACTATATGCAATCTACCTAGAAGCAGATATCGTGACAAAAATTAAGCTCGGTAGACTCTGGTGAGCAGGGCACCTAGCTCGCATGAGCGAAGAGGAACCTGCTCGGAAAGTTCTTTGTGGTACATTCTATGATAGACGACAGCGTGGTAGACCATGCTTGCGCTGGAGAGATGGCGTAGACCAGGACGCCCGAAGCCTTGGGGTGCGCAACTGGATGGCGTCGGGATAGGTGGAGAACTTTGTTGAAAGAAACCAGGACCGGAACCCGGTTGTCGAGCCGATGATGATGATTCGCAATCTGAATAATGGTTTTCCCCTTCTGTCCAGTGACTCAAGGTCCGAGTTAAAGAATATCCGGGATATCCTTTCTCTCCTCAATCCGATTGTGCAGGTGTAAAACTCGACAAATTTGAGACAGACAAGTCCAATGAATGAACCTTACACTTTTTTATAAATAAATAAATAATAAAATATAAAATATAAATACTCGTATAATATATTTGTATTATATTAAGGGTGTTCATGTTCATGCAACGAGATAATTTTCCGCTCTACAGAAAGATTTAACTTTCCGCCACATTTTTGCATGAACACTCCTAAGAAATACTTGCGTAAATGTGGGAAATAATCAGCGATTCGTTAAATGACAAATTCAACTAATACAAAATTGTTGTTATCAAAAATATACATATACGTCATTCGGAAAACCATTATTGAGTCAAACAAAGATTTAAAAAAATTTCCGACTGAACTGTTATTTTTCAATGTTCCAGAAATGATGAAACGTTTTTTATACGAACATTTTTTAAAATATTTGTTTCATATGAAATGACTATTCTCAATCTTTTGATGTATTCTTAGATTCAGTTCTTTGATCGAATAATTATTAATTTTATATTAAAAACTTATCAAAATAAAATATAACAAAATTACTTACATCACATTTTTGCTCTTCAAAATCCAATTCAGTAACTCATATATTACATTCCAAAATTTTTTAAAAATTGAATTTAGCCCCATTTAAACTCCCTTTATGTTCACACTGATTGCTGACCTAAAATGAATTCACTTTTAGTTTTGTTTCCTGTGCAAATTTGCTGACCTGGCTATTCACTTTTTCAAAAAACAAGTTTACAATAATTATGAAATGTTTGCAGTTTTTTTTTTAATTTTTTGAAGTTTTACAATTATGAATTTAGTGATTGTTATAAATTTTATTTAAACTGAATTGGGTCCCCTGAGATCCGAGACATTGAAGAGAATTCAATACTTAAAAATCTGCGGCAATTAGTAGTAGTGTCTAATCTTAGTAGTTTCGCAGTTTCATATCATTTTGAAAGATTTTCATCTATTTCTTAAAATCCTTAGTGTTTGGTACAAACATGATAAGTCCATAAAATAATTTGCGTTTTTACGTTCATTTTACGTGGAGCTAGGGCTGAAACGGGTTGACTGATTTTCTTCAAATTTGGAAAACTTTTGAAAATATTCTTTGAAAAATTATGTTTCAAATTTTAAGAAAATCGGTTTACCCGTTTAGGTTCGAGCTCGATATAAAGTGAATATAAGGATGCAAATTATTTTATGGAGCTATCACGTTTCTACCAAACACCAAACACCACAGAAATACGTTTTTAATTTTTTTTCTTTTTGTTACTATGTTACTGCGTAATGTTTTATTATCATAACAATGTGGTTTTTAAAAATATTGAGTTTTTTCTTGCAAATTTTGTGTTGTTGTACCCGTTTCTTTTGAGATGCTCTCTCCCGCAATCTCTGTCTCTCACACTAAATCTCTCATATTCTTCATTTTTTAAAAAGTTTCACGTCTATTATGTGTACACGCGAAGTTTTTGAATTTATTACAATTTTTCTGCTTTTGTTACACTTTTTAAAAAAAGAAAATGTTACACTTTTATGAAGGACTGAATTTGAATGACATTTGCAACAAGACTGTGCTTCTGCTAAAAGGTGATGCCACAATTGACATACTGCTCAAGCTAATTCAGGTCATGGCTACCTCTCGCTGAATCTACGTAAACTTCGCACCGAGATCGTACTTTTTGACCCCGCTAGACATATTCAGTTGATATTCCGTGTTAAAATTTGTTCGATTTAACTAGAAATTGCAAAAGATCTATTGCAACTAAGCTTCGCTATTGTTTTAAGTTTTTCATTCCTGCACTTCAAAAATAGGATTTCTGCAGAATGTCTCAATAAAAACAAACACAAATTTTAAAAATGTATTTAAATTATTTAAATGTATTTTCACAAAACGAAAAAAAAACTCAAAAATACAATTTGTGTGATAACACTAAAAATATACCTTTAAATCATTTGATGGAGGTATATGTGTATGTATGTATTGAAAATTAAGGTTGATGCAACTTTTCTGGATCGTTAAACTCTATTTTAAGGAATTTAGATTAAGGTGTGTAGTAAATTCTGCTCAACAAAAAACCTTTAATCTGTTATAGTTGCTTCGTGATTTTTGTAAACAAATTTATTTTTCAAGTCATTCGAAAAAGCCAAAAAAAATCGTGTTTTATTAATTTATTTTTAAATTAAATCTATTTTTAAGAAAATTGCAATTCGATAGTTAAAAAACAACGAATTTTCGAAATTTTGAAGATTGTAATTCCAATCCAAAATGTCATAATGTTTAAAGGCAAAACCGTTTAAATTTTCACAAAAACTTATTTTGAATAAAATTATTTGAGTAATTGTTCGCTATTTTCCAAGACTTAACTTTAAAAAAAAAAACTTAATGAAAACTAATATAAGATCGTATAATCAGTGTAAATATAGCTAATTTCCTTGTCGTATTTATAATAATTTCTGTTAAATTTAAATTATGTATACATGTATGCTTAAATATTTTACTTAATAACTATTGAATTTAATGAACTAACTTAAAAAAAAAACGAAGCTCATTTATCTTCTTCAGGTCTTTAAAACTCTCAAAACTTTTTTGTTCCCTTAAATGTATGGTTCATAATATTTCTTTTAGTTAAAAACTTGTAAAAATATTTCTCTTGAAGCTTAAAGCTTAAAAAACAAAATCAAAAAGGCACTCGCATACAAAAAACAAAAACCCTATTTACTATATGAAGAAAGTTGACTAGTTTAGGTATTTGTTAAATGACGGCTGGACTTTATTTTTATTTCTTGAAGAAACCCTTCTTCTTTTTTGGTTTATCTTCAGGTTCAGTGGATGTTCCTTTTTTGGGCAGAAGTGGTGGTGGCCCATGCTCGAAATGCGGCGGTGGCAAATTTATAATATCATTTGGAGATAGTTCCTCATTCATAGCTTCACCGATTGTACCCAATTTAGGGATATGAACAGAAGCTATATCCGACGGTGTTGGTATTATTGAATCACTTCCCTCGGCCATTGTTAGACCGATTGTTGCACCAATTTTCGCACTTGCATCCTTAAAGGTATTGCTCAATTTTATTTGGACCACATTGATGAACATAGAAGTTAGAGCAAGGCCGAAAATAAGGTAAATTATGCTGCACATCATGAAGATCGGATGGTTTGGAACAAAGTCACCAAAGCCAATGGTTGACATGGACACAAAAACAAAGTAGAAAGCCTCAAAGTATGTCCAATCCTCCCACAAAGTGTATACAAATGCTCCGACGAGTATGTATGAAACCAGAATAACACTGGCTAGTGAGATGGGCAAGTTGAATTCGTCGTTAACCTCAAAGGTTTCAGGATATGGTGTGGTTGGAGTTTCTAAATGGGATGGCACATGAGAGCCAGGAGTTTGAGGAGTTGGATAGAGTTGATTAGATGTTGGTGGATGATCTGATGGAATTTCTGATGGTTGTGCTGATTCCTCATCATTGGGATTTCCAAAGTAGTGACTTGGTCGTCGAACAGCATAGTCGTACATTGTGTTGAATCCGCTTATAACGTCCATTACTTGTTGTTGTTTTCGAACTTTTCGACACGTGCCTGTATAGTAGATGCGCCTAACATAGGCCCACACAAATTTGATGGCTCGCGTAAAGAGTTTACCGAAATCAGCAAGCAATATCAGAAACATTGGGATGCCTATGATCGCGTATATAACTGTAAGCGATCGACCGAGTATAGTTTGAGGTGTGATATGGCCATAACCTGAAATAAAAGCCAAAGCGGAAATGAGTTAGTTATGTATTAGAAATAGAAAATTTAGAACATTTAATATTATTTTTTTGTAAGAGATAAACCAATTTAATTCCTGTATGTTTTCTTTTAACAGTTGAAACATTCAAATTGACATTTAAAATTCTTCTATAGAAAAAAATAAATAATATATTTTGTAAAAATGTATTAACATTTACTGAAAGCAGTTATGTCAATCTAGAAATGGATATGACGAAACATAAGGGTACTATTAGCTGCAAAACATTTAAATGTATTCGATATTTGAGATAAAATGAATGAGAGTAAGAAAGAATGTGACAAAACGGAGCCCTGAGGTATCCCATATTTTATTTATTTCAGGTTTGAAATTTTCCAAAATGAATTGAAAAGTTCAGTGTCTTAAAGGTCATTTATAATCAAAACAAGAAGAGCATATTTATATTGCATGTCATCTTGATTGTTTGAGTAGTCTTGGTTTCAAACTTAGTCAAAGTCAATTTTATTAGCTTAAACTCATTTGATAAGTAGTTCTCTTGCGCAAGTACCTCGAAAAAGCAAATTTAGAGGATCTAATACCGTTAATTGCCTTGAATCTTAAGATTCCATTATTTATGGTGTGATCTGGTAAAGCCAGTTTTCTGAAACATCTATTTTATAATTTTTGCCTGGAGCATTTTGGATGGAGTAGATAATTTTGCCAAACCTTCAAGAGTTTAGTAGTATTTTTACTCTTAGACCCAAATATTTCTGGCAAGAAATTCAAGATCTTGACCCTAAATATGTATCATATTTAAATACCTATTGTCGTTATCACGGTCCAACAATATAAAACACAATTAACAAAATTCCACGATTTCATTCCAGGAAATCGGCGAATTCCAAGTTCTTGCATCGCATGTAATTCTTCTTCGAATTTTCTTAGTTTAGTTCGAGCAGCAGATTTCCAATCATCCTCTCTGTAAATAGGTCACACAAAATTAGCATTTTAACTTCTTTTCGTCAACAATTCATCATCGCTCACCTCATATTATGACTAACAGTCCATAAGTGATCAATGAAATCTCGTTTAACCTTTCGCACTTCACATTTGTAAATATTTTCCAAGGAACCTTCGGTATATCGAAACATTAAGCCTCCGAAGCCACACAGAAGTACAAGAATTATAAAATTCACCAGACATTTGTTACGCTCACGGCACATTACCTGAAGTTCTCGAGGATAGTCGGACTTGAGTTTTAGCCATTCAAAACGGAATTCACGGAACATCTCTCGAAAGAAGACTTTTGTTAGAAGTTTTTCTGCTGGTGCGTGAAACTCATTTTTGATGGATGCAGTTTTAGGCCGTTTAAGGTAAGCAATGAGTTTGGAAATCAAAGAAGGTTGTTTCACCATTTTCACAGGTTTCTCAGGAAGAACTTCTTCTTTTGGTTGAGTCGAAGACTCAAGACTTCGTTTTCGCATTAATTGTAATGCTTCAGCTTTCTCGAGACTTCGTTTTCTCGCAAGTTGCAAGGCTTCAACTTTTTCTAGAGAGACTTTTCGAGCTTTTTCTATGCTTTCTTCTATAGAGTTTCGCCTTTTCTCTAAGCTGAGTTCGAATGAAGACTTGCGGGATCCATTTATTTGTATAGCTTCGTCATCTTCTATTGAACAATTTCTCTTTTCAGAGCTGCTTGAGTTTTTCTTACGTCCAAGACTCTGTGTTTTTGTTTCTCCCGAAGCAGCTTTGCGATAAATTTCTTCGAGAGCTTTCTGTTCAAGTTCATTTTCGTAGTCTGAATTTCTAAAACTTCTCTTCCGTTCTGAATTCTCTGTAGCAACGTTTTCGATTGAAGACTTTCGAGAAACATTGTTGACAGTATCTGGAGTTTTTGACCTCCGAGCTGGCCGAATCGGAGACAATGAGTTATTACGACTCGCACTTCGACGAACTGGAACTATTGGGGGTTGTTGATTTGCACCCAATGGAGAACTCTCTTTAGGTCGATATTTTTGAGAAGGAGGTGGTGGTGACCTGTGGTTGATTCGATTCTCTTCAGCATGCACTGCTTCAGATTCCGATGATGATACCGGGGTAGAAGACTCATACCTCGATGGTCTTACTTGCTTTTGTCTCACCGCTGCCTCATTCCTCGAAAGCCTTAAGCTTTGCACCACTCTTCGGCGTTCTTCAGGGTCTTTGGGAACCTGCATCCGATCGCTTGCCTTCCTATAGTTTTCCATCAGTCGTTTTCGTTCTTCGTTGTCCAAATGCTGCTTGTAGCGAACTTTATGATCCCGTTTCTCCTTCTCAAACATTCTCTTCTCTAATTCAAATCTTCTTCTCTCATCTTCAAACCTCCGGAGATTTAGCTCTAAGCGACTTAGATTCTCATCTTCTTTTGGGGCCTGACGTGATGGAGGGAGTCGACTTGGTGATCCAGGAAAATTCTCGTGGATATCGGGGCTTGCGGTATAACGTTCTCCTTCACTAGATTCTTCCTTGTGTCTTGGGGAAGAAAGGCTCCTTTTTTCCACAGTTCTGATTAGATCAAAAGCCTCGGGAGATGATAACCTCTCAGCTTGACGAGGCTGGGAGTGACTTCGTGCTGCCGCACTGGCGAATGTCTTATCACGTCTTCTCAAAATCTTACTCTCGTGTGCCGACATCCTGCCAGGAGGTCGAATTTGCATTCGAACCGTTTGCACTGACTGCTGCTGCTCAAAGTTACTACTGCTTTCATCGGAATAATTTCGGCGTACAGCCAGTCCAGGTTCTGGAGTTTGTTCTCTTGTAGGTCGAGCTACCCTTCGGCGACGTCGAACAACAGCTGAATCCGATGACTCTTGACCGGGCTCCATACTGTTTAAGTTCAAAAAATGGAACAAAATTCTTTCTAGACCTCTATTACTGTTTTTTTTTTCTCTCACAATAGCACGCCGAAGTTAAAAATAGAATTTTGCAATGTCTTGAGGTGTCCGCCGTCTTTTCTATATACACACTCTCAAAGCGTCACGATAGATATACACGAAAATATTAATACGGATTATTTATTTGCCAGAATAAAAATATAATTATATCACGTACTGCTCGCAATTCCGAGGGAAACTTTGAGGTTTACTCTAATTTGAAAAAAAAATTAAATCAAGACGATTTATAACTTATGTTTCAGTTAAAAAAACACTTTTAAAATCGAGAAAAACTAACTTAAATATTAAAACTCGAGAAAAAATAATTTTGTTAAGAAACAATCGGATGAAAAAAAAATTAGAAAATATTTTCGAAATCGCAGAACCACCGTTTTTGACCCATTGCTCGAGTCTTCGTCTCAAATATACTACTGGGGATTGTTTTTGTCATCGCGCTCTGTTGGGAAACTTTTTCGATTTTTCTGTTCCTCGCCAATGTCTGGTCATGAATTTTGGGTGGCCATTGGGTGAGTGAAGATAGAACACACACAAAACAGCTGATGAAGAATGAGTGTGTGGCAATAAATTAATTAGAAAGTTTTTAAAAGAAAATCACATCATCAATGACGAAGATTTAGAGCAGACAAGCGTGTGATGTCATGTGAGATTTTCTTTTCGTTTGATTTTTAAATATACCTATGTACATTATGTAGTTTTCTTATGAAGCTATAGGGCTTGAAAGCTTGAGCTTTTTTTAAACGGTTGGTATCTGTGGAAATTTGTGTAGTAATGCTTTGAACCATAAAACATTGGGAAACGGGAAAATAAGATATTATTCGTTATAAGTCTAAACAAATATTCAAATGGAAATTCGAAAAGTAGTGATGCAAGTTCATATAGAATTGTAGAAAAAAACGACATCGAGTCTTAGTACTTAGGAGCTTCTTTCCAAAAAGTTTAGAAGCACTGTGCTATTTTTAATATAAAAAGAAAATGAAGAAAAAAAAAATTATCTTTCTCACTTATTATTTTATAGCTTCTTCATTTATTGTACGATTTTAGAATACTTGTGCTTAATTTGTTGGTTAGGAAACTATCTTTCAGTTGAAATCTTCAAAACATTTTGAATCATTTATTTTATATCCTCATAGAGCAACTTAAAAGCAGTAATTTTTTTAAAAAATCGATTTCTTAAAGGTTGAATTGTATGTAGCTTAATAAATTTTAATCCGACTTACATAAGCAGTATGTTGTTGGAAAGGGGAGAAGAGAAAAACACAATATATGTATATGTTAATTGGATAAACGGTTAGTATGATTTATGCGATTATGTGAAATAAGAACTTGGTTTTTGCGCATATCTCGAAAACGTTTCTTTAAAAAAAAAAAATTTGTGTAATTTTCGTTTTCAGCAACACAAAGTTAGTTTAGAAAATATACATATATTTTGTAAGGTACCTACAATGAACCAAAAATTTTTAAGCTAGCGTTATCGATAACATACCTATATGTAGATAATATTATTTAAGCATCGCCGTTTTTATCAGGACTTAGGTTAAGTCTTTAAAATTATCTGGATTTAGCTAAGTCCGTATACTTAAGTAGTTGTTGTATTTACATGTAAAGCGCTTAGTCCCAATGTCGTTTTTTCTATAATTCCTTATGGACTTGCTGTTCATCGGAACGTGCTCATTCGTTTGCAATAATCGTTTGTATTTTTCTGTCCCGATTGTGGTACAGAGCTGTCAAAAAAAGAACTAAGTATGATACTTTTTTAACTGAAAGCACTCTGAGCTCTCAACTTGCAATTTTCGCTTAGCTCAGAGTTCAATTGGAGCTCGCCCTGTGCCTCGCCTTAAAAAAAAAATACGCCTAGTCAGGACTTTATTGTTTGATGTTTTCTACTATTCACCCTTGATGTAATGGTTGGTACGACATGCCGAAGGTCTGGGATCGAGTTTTACAGCTGGAATCGTGTGGACGGATGGTATGATGAAATCAGTTGTTTATGGAATTCTTAGTGTAAGTTAAACTGAGAAAAGAAAGTTATCTTATTCTAGTACAAAAATCATTAATTGTTGAAAATGTATGTATCTAGATGAATTCATCGCACAGTGCAATCCAAGATCTTCACAAGAAAGAAGATACTCTAAAATGTACTAACTATGCAGGTAGCTTACTAGGTTAATAACTCAAATATTTTGTGTGTTGTAAACAAATTATTTCGTAAAATTGACAACATGTTTAAGAAAGATCATTATTATAATTTATAACTTATAACTTATGATCATTGTTTTACCCCTTGCATAATGGTTAGTCCGTTGGACTATTAAACAGACGGTTCGATTCTCAGGAGCGGGAAAAATGTTTTTCAGAGGTGTTCGGGCCCTTGCATGGAAGTGAAAAATCGTCCAGCAGTATGTATATATGGTCATTAAATGTGTAGGCTCATCTTAGCCTTTCGGACTTGGCAAATAATTTTAGGTACCCCTCATTCCTGGTAACACGCCACAGGAATGGTTGAGAGTTATGTAAGTCACTAGGTTCTGGTTCTCTAAGAGATGTTGTACCAACAAATGTATTTATTTTTTAACTTATGACTAATGAAATCCTAATATTACATCGATTTATTGACAATGCGAACTAATTTAAATAGAATTTAAAAAAAATACAACAAGTCCATTTTAATAGTGGTAAGTTTGTACTTTTCTATTTCAGTAGCACAAGGTGCATTTTGTATTCCAGATTGATTTTATTTGGTTGCGAATAAAATTTCTCAGTTGGCATTTGACAGTCGAAGAGAGTGGTCGATAACAATTTATTATAGATTATCTAATGCAGCAACAACGTGTTGAAATCATTAAAACATATTATTTAAATAATTGTTCAATTGTAAATACGCCATTTACTTTATGAGTGTACTTGAAAGAAGAGCCATACCTAAAAAAAAAAAAAACCAACCACAGCCTCAATCCTTAAGGACAACTTTAAAAACGAAATTGCTGAAATAACAACAGAAGTCTGTAAAACTCTTATGCAAAATGTGCTTAAGAGAGCTCGTCACGACCCGAGTCTCCCACTTGACCGACATCATATTCCATATAATGTTAAAGACCATATAATAAATCAATGAAATATAAATTAAAGAATTGTATTTCATTTAAAAATGATTGAAGAAAAAAAACATCGACCTGGAACATGAAACGCACCCTGTATACATACAGTTTGTAGTATAAAAAAAAAGAAAAATCTTTTGATAGAAACAATGCCGGGGACCAGGCAAAACCTTTTAGGTGTAAAGCTTATTCAACCTACCTAGGAGGGTTGCGAATTTTTGAATTAAAAAAAACCATAAGTCATAAGTCTGTAGATGGTTTGTGATTTAAAAAAAATGTAATTCATAAGTTAGTTAGATAATTCACAAGGTACTACGTGACTTATAAATTAAAAAAAAAATTAATTCACTACCTATAAGTGACTTATGAATTAAAAAAAATTTAAGTCATGAGCAAGTTAGTGACTTATGAATTAAAAAAAATTAATTCACAAGCTACTAAGTGACTTATGAATTAAAAAAAATTTAATTTATAAGCTAGTTGGTAAATTGTAAATGTTTAAGCTTGTTTTGACTACATAATTATTTAATTATTAACGAAAGTAGATTTCAAGCTTTTGTGTGTCATAAAATTATCATGCTAGCTTATAAATTTTCCAATTAATAATAATTTTTTAATCAGAATTTATCCATTAGCTTATGAATTTAATTTTTTTTAATTCATAAGTCACTAGGTAACTTTTGAATTAAATTTTTCTTAATTCTTAATTCACTTGCTTGCTCATGACTAAAATTTTTTTAATTCATAAGTCACTTGGTACGTTGTGAATTATTTTTTTTTTTAATTCATAAGTCACTTACTTGCTCATAACTTAAGTTTTTTTAATTCATAAGTCACTTAGTAGGTTCTGATTTAATTTTTTTTTAATTCATAAGTCACTAAGAAGCTTATGATTTCATTTTTTTTTAATTCACAAGTCACCAACTGACTTATGAATTATTTTTTTTTAATTTATAAGTCAGTAACTAAGCTTAAGCTAAAAAGTGACTTAAGCTTTTGCAACCCTGCTACCTAGCAACGGGGCTAGTTCACTTGATATCATCTTGGAAAATTCATAAAAAAGTTTCTCAACATTAAGATACATATTTTAATTAAAGTATTTCATTAAAAAATATACTTTATGTTATGGACATAATGAACATTTTATTAAAAATCTCTTTAAAAAACGAAAATAAATATAAGGAAGCTTGATAATTCCATGTTTTAAATTAAAGATAACTTTTAGGTATTTTATATTAAATACTTTTTTCGTAAAAAAGTGATAGATGTAAAAAGGTATTTTTCGAATCTTACTCCTCCTCCAATTACCGATCATTTGCATTAACGTCCCTTCTTTTCAAGGTCATCTAAACGCTGATCAACAATCAGCTTAAGAACAAAAGCTCTTTCATGACGGGTAGTGCAGTATTCGTAGCAACAGATTCACTGGCATATGGCATATCTCACCGAAAAATGGAACCATTTTGGAGAAACAAATGTAATTGTACTTGATATTTCTAAAGCATTTTATCGAGTTTGGCATGAAGCTCTTTTACTGAAAAATCGGGTGTTTGGTATCGATTAACCTCTTCTTCATTGGATAAGAAAGTACCTCTCTAACCGTAAATAAATCCTTGTATGCCCCAAGGCTTTGTTTTCTATCCGACATTCTTTCTAATATTCATAAATATTTCTTATCTGAAACTTTTAATCGACTTCACTGTTTTGCTGGTGACAACACCCTCGGCTTTTCATATTCGCTTCCAGACTAACAACCCTGTTTTTCGGCTATGAAATTAAGTGGCAGCGTTTTCTAAACTCATTAGATTACAATCTCGACAGCATTATAAAATGGGGTATTAAAAGCCACGTGGAATTTAATTCTTCGAAAACACAAAGCTGTCTTCTATCGGCCTAGTGAAAAATACCACCCGTTTAAGTATCCATCAATGGCATGCATTAAAGAAACTGAAAAACTTTCCTTAGTTGGTGCGCATGTTAACGATCGCATATGGAATGATCATGTATTCGATGTAGCGAAATATTAAGCTTTTCTTAAAACATCCATTACAAGAACTAGGTAACTTTTATTTTATTTCATTGTATCATCGCTTTTTCTATCAAAAATGTTCAAATGAATTAGGCAGTAGAATTCCTCTTTCCTACAATTTCGCCGTAAAACTCATCGAGTTGGAAGTGCTTATCGGTTTACCCTAGAGCTTGATTTTAGACGTACTGTCAAACATAGAGGTTCTTTCTTTAGCCGCACTACTAGAATGTGGATTACTTTGCACTTCTTCCCTTATTTTGATGTACAGGTTTCAAAACAAATGTTCATCGATATCTCCTGTAAGATCCATTCCACTTTATTTAAACGCTGGCACTTTGTTACATCGTTAAATTATAAGAGTAGTCATAATCCCTTGAGTGTGTGCAAATCATTAAAAAAAATGATATTTAAATTCTTGGAGCAATTTTGAAGGTAACCAATTTTTAATGATCTCCAATACACCTCCAAAAAAAGTGAAGCAAAATGTTTGTATTATATTAAACATTTAAAAAAAAAAAAAACAATTCCTACATATTTTTTTTAATTTTTTTAACAAACAGAAACATTAAAAGGTTTTAATTCAAACAACTCCCCCAAAAAAGTAGGTATAGCAAAAAAGCCGCCAGCTTTCGCCGATCTGGCGTTTCTTTGACGTAAGAGAGAGTATGAGTTCATTCTGTAGTTTAAGTTAAACGACACTAGTTAAAGATAACGTGTTTTCATACACCACAACTGTCAATTTTACTAACTTTGACGATAACATAAACCCGTTCCCAAAAATTAGGCTTGTCAATGGATGGAAATTTACAGCCAAAATAAATTACCAGTATTTTCGCATTAAATTTTATCACGTCTGAAGGATTTTATTGATTTTGTAAGAATTGTTCAGTTATTAATTATTTAAGATCGCCTCTTCATAGAACTTGAACCACACAAAATTAAATGTTCTCCATGTATGACCGCTTTATTGGTAAGAGAAAACATTACCAATAATTATGGAATACAACGTAGTTCCAGCGAATGGTCATGTGCCTTCAATTGCTAAGTCAATTGGTTTTGGTTCTTGTAAACGAATAATCCAAGACTTTTATGCAGAACTCTTTTCAGGCTATTGCGTGAATGTTGAGCTGTTGTGTTGAATGATAAGTTGATGTTCGTGAATTGAGTCTCACACTCTCGGCTACCGCAGCCACATTCTCGTCTGTGCGCACCATACAATGTTGGGGACCATGAGTGTTGTTGACTAGCATACCATTCTCACGAACTTTTTGCACAAACTTCTTTTCAGAAAACGCACTTTCTGGGCTACACAGCCCTCACTTTGGAAATAAGTTTTCAATATAACATATGTATCTCAAGGTTGTTCCATCGTAAAGCGACTTATATAGTTCCGCGGAGGTATGATACTGACTTTCTGTCAAGATTTCGAGCGGGAAACAGCTGTCAGTGTAAAAAACAACTTTGATTTAAAAAGAAACCACTAGATATCCCACCCTGTACTTAACTGGAAGAAAGTAAGCTGGAGAGCAAACTGGCTAGACGGACTTTTTGGTTGCTGCGGTAATGGTTCACCCTGGACAGAAAGCCCCATCTAAGATAAAAGTACTGGCCAAAAATTTTAGTTGAATTAGAAAGTTGTTAAAGCTGGTTTAGGATGAAACTAGGTTTAAACGAAGTTTATTCAAATTTAAATTGAATATACTTTCTCTGCCCCTTTATTAAATTTAAAACCATCAAAAAGTTTTTTTTTTCTTATTTTTAAGTACCGTGCTAACTTCATGTTACTCTTTGACATATACAAACACCTAAAAAGGTCTGTTTACTCTGTTTTTTGCACGTACTGGACATTGTTTAAGGTGTGTTCGAAAGCAATTTATTCAAAAACATAGTCTTATTAACGATACTATTTAAAAAAAATGTTTAAAATTAAGAAAGAGTTAATAATCTACTTTCAAGTTACTCTATACTAGACTCTTAAAAATTTTGCGCCATTATCATTAAATTTATAATGTAGAAGCTAGGGAAATCTGGTAGGCTGCAGGTGTCAAGTGGCTTAACTTGTGGCGTCGTCGCAGGTGGCAGAAATCAACGTTTCTGTTTAATTATACTTATTTATTTTTTTCAAGGTTAGATATTAATAACTTATCAATTCACATTCCAAATTAATTGTCATTTTAATCTCCAAAATCCGTTTTGCAGCAGTTGACTTTTTCTTTTAAAGATTTTATTTTTCCATGCCACAACGCAACATGAGTCGATTTTGGTTTCAAATATAAAGAAAACGCATTTAAAATATTTAAACAATTTACCTAAATATTTTGTGTATAAATATATTTTGTCTTGAAAGATAACATCCTACACAAATGATTCTCAAATGTGGGTGCTATTGCAATTCAAAATAAATAAATAAATAAATTACAAATTAAAATATCTACAACAGAAAAGTTACAGGAATTAAAAATAATACATAAAGTTGACAAAAATAAACGGAAACAGAAATTCAAACAAAGGCTAAAGTCTAGAACGGAAAAATTTAAATTAAGTTCACAAGTACATACTTGGGAATTGAAAGTGAAAATAAGAAAATATTCAGTTTCGAAAAATAAAAACAACAAACGAAAATAGTAGATGTGGCTACATTTACATTTGGTGTTGTTAAGATGGCTTAGATTTAATTAATTTAGTTTTATAGAATGTTTTTTTTTTTTTTTTTGGTTTCAAATAAAAATCGAGGGTATTTCGACCAAAAAATCAATTATTTTATATTTCAGGCTTAAAATAGAAAAATATTGAAATTTATGTGAATACTAATAGATGTTCAGGAATTTACGAAATGAAATTATTTTTTTTTTTTATTTTTTTTTATTATTTTCAACTTAAAATTAAAGACACATCCTCATCACACAATTAATGACGTCAATGAGTTGGATTTTTTATTTCGTTTATATCGTCATTGACATTGAAAAACATATTTCTATTAACGAAAAAAAAAGTTAAATAAATAAATTCCATGCCACAAATTGTATTTAAGTAGTGGGAGTTATTTCGTTGGCCAATTTTTAGTGGCAATATAAATCGATTTTACTATAAGTTTTTTTTAATTTAGGAAACACTAAATTGGCACCGAATTTCTCAAGACGTAAGTTATGTGATGGTATGAATTGATATTATCATGTTGGCTATGCAAAGGAGGATTAAAATTTAAGTTTGAGTTTATTTATTTGAAATAATTATAGCCAAAATATTGACAGGCAGATGTGGTATGGTATGACGCAACCCAACACGAAACCACTCAAAGCAAGTTAATCTTGCTTTAAAAATTTCCCATTTTGACAATGTTTTCGGAAGGAGGACAAAAAAAAACTATTAATAAAATATTGTACTGACAATGATAAATAAATAAATTATTTCATGAAATCGCAAATTGTGGCAAATTGTTACATGTAGGTTTAAAGTATTCCAAATGTTTAGGGTCCTCCATTTATCTATCAATTGTCAGGAAATTATTATATATGTTGTGATAAACGTTACTGTTAAGTAAAAATGCATTTTTTAAGATATACATAAATAAAATCAAATTAAAAACACATCACAGTTCAGTTTGCTGTGGTGGCGCGCATCCGAAACGTCCAAGTCATGACGCGATATTCGCCAAAATTTGGTCTGCTAGGATTCTATTGCACACATGCACACTCTCATGAACAGCGACGATATTTTCGGCCGATCTTGTATTTCGTTGACGTATGGGCTTTGTATATAAAACTTATAGTACTATCAAGAAGACGAAAGATTGTGGCGACATCTTAAGGCTAGGGACTGCAATTGCTAGATTTGTCTCTGCTAAATTTAATAATAAAATATTCTCTTTTTTACTACTTGTTTTGTATGTTATCCTACTCTCCACTGTTCACAAATCTCTGTTGGAAAACCATGAGTTCCTGATTCAATCCGGATTGTATCACCACTCATATTACAAAAACAGACAAAAAATAAAATGTCTGTCACAACGTATACTCTCTATATATAACCTTAACGATTTATTTTTATTTTCTTATTTTCGCCTATTGTTCAGGCCTTTTTTAAACATGCAAAACGTGCGGTATAATGTCGGCCTTATTCCATTTTTTACTTGATCTATTTTGGTGCCAACAAATGTCACATTTAAAATATTTCTTTTTCTTGTTCGTAAATTTTTTACTTTTTACTAAATATAACTACCTACATATATACATATATGCTTAATTTATACAATTGAATAACTGCAAATAGAAAGGACACCGAGGAAAATGTTACTTATTTCACTTTCTCATGTTAAACAAAATCTGAATTCCTTTGAGTATATTTCCTCAAAGCTTTTATTTTTGTTCGAGCAAAAAGACAAACAAACGTCTGCATGGTACTCGTTATAATGATGCTTAACCCAGTCTGTCAAAGTATCATGGATCAATCAGGAAAAATCAAACACAAAACTGCCAGAAACGTCAGTTTAAGTTTTCCCACAGTTTATTGGAATGAAAACCAAAAGTTCCAACCGTTCAAATGCATAAATAAATTTAACGTTGTTTGTAGAACTAAGAAAACCAAACATAGTTCAAGTATGCGAACTTTGTATACATATTATTTGTAGCACTTTCCCATTTGAAGGTATTTCCTAACTCGGGGCAAATAGTTCATTTTGACGAATCGTTGAAAGATTAAATCTTTGACCGATTCAATTCAATTTATTTACAAACTGAAATTTCGAGAAAAAAAATTTTTAGAATCAACAATGCTCTATCTTCATTCCGTCACGAATTATGACAGATGATCGTTTATAGATTTTGTTTGTTTTCTTTCGGAAATTATGACGTTTAAGAAAGTGGTTTTGTTTTTTTGCAGTGGCACGGATATTTCGTGTACATTAGTTCATTCTGGACGTGCACATTTAGTGCGGTTTTGAAAAGCGAAAAGAGGCTGCTTTGTTTTGGTTATTGGCATTGATTTGTAAACAAATAAAAATGCAAAGGGAAATAAATATTCAATCGGGCGGTGAGCATTGAAAATGCATTAAAAACCATTCCAGATGACGGGTGGTAAACGATTTTTGGATTTGTGTGTGCATTACTTTGGCAGTTGTAGATATTTTTTATTGAGTCGACTTTTCTTTTAATAACATTAGTAATCGATGGAGTGGGGTACTATACACTATACAGTGTGGTTTTCTTGGTTAGTTTTATGCAAATCATCATTTAATCAGTTGTTCAATGGACGATTAACTTAAACTCTTAAAGCTGTCAAAAATCTTTCGAAATCGAATTGTGACACTATGGAAATGGAACTCGCCATTTTGATTTCGATGAATTGTTGACATTACCATCTGTCAGAAATATCTCCTCATCTAACCTAGAGCTAACTTATTTTGAAATCTTCTCTAAAAAAGCATTGAACTCAAAATCTAATATTTTGCTCAAATCACGTTGTTTCTCAACTAAAACGGCTTTTATTTATGCAGTAAAAACACCTTAGCGGTTAAAATGCTGGAACGCTTGCGAATAGCGCGAAATATATCGTTTACTGACAAACCGCATTTTCATATCGATGGCACAAGAGATACTACTTCCACAAGAACCCTAAGGAACGGCACCAAAAACAATTTTAGCTCATCCTTGCTTTGCAGGGTTGCCGCTTTCTTGATTTTTGTCAGAAAAAATTGATTCTACTTTTTTTGATATACATATGTATGTACATATATTTTTGTTATTTGAAATATTCAATTATTGAAAAAAATTAAAGTGATCGATCCATTTTGTTTAATGTTTCTTTAAGCACTATAGCAAAATTGGAATTACAAAATTTGTAATAAGGTTCTTTCTTCGATATAATTAAAAATACGGATGATAATCGCGAAAGCGCTTGATTTTCGAAAATTCGTATTTGAAATTCGTATATGGTTTATATCAGAAAAAAAAAATTAAAAAAAATCTATGTACATATCTGACTATAAACAGGATTTTCTGATCTGTACCAATTCAAGCATACTCAAATGTACATACATATGTATGTATATGTATATTCTATTTCTAGATTTTGTTCCCTGAAAAATTTAAATGTTTGAGGAAATAGATTTTTATGAGATTAGGGTTGGTTGATTTTAATGAGAAATTTGACAACAAATGACTGAGTCGCATAGATTTAATTGGCATTTGTCTGTAGAAGAAAAAGTGAATCAAGTTAAGGTTTAATAAATAAATTATTAAATACTAAAATCAACCCAAATAACATAGATAGCGGCAACCAGTGTAGTTCGATTTTGTAATTTACCTTTGGGATTTATAATCTTTTTCAGGGAAATTTAAGCAAAAATAGATCATCTGAACAACCACTTATCAAATGCTTAGTGTAAAATAATAATAATCTCACAAAATCAAACTAAATTGTCAAGCCATAAAATGTCAACTTCCATCGGAGGATGGCTAGATGTCGATGAATTAGAAAAACTGAGCTAAAAAAATTAAAACCGTATTTATAATTCACTCTGGGAAGATTATTAACTAATTTCCTCGAAAAAAAGGTATTTCGATTGACATTTCAGACGAAATTCTCTATTACGTCAAAATTTAAAAAAAAATGTCATTAAGTGACATTAATAACGAAATGGCTCTTACGTCAAAATTATATCTATCAAGTAGTAAACTGTCAAATTCAAAGCTTGGCTTCTTAGAAAATAACAACCCAGGAATAATTAAATTTGTATTGATAGTTCTGAAAGTATCTGAATTTAGTGCTTTTAAAGTAACATTTGGAATAAATCCTTTTAATGATGGCTACTATGTCATTGCATTAAAAATTTTCTGAAGGTTATTGATAAATCGCACATATTACTCGTATGTAAAAATAATCTCAATAAAAATGTTTAAGGGAACATTGCTGAATAAAACACACTGGTAGAGAAGGTAGACTTTAGAATTAGTATACCTATGTAAGGATAGAACCCAATATGACATTTATGCCTGTTTGGTAACTTGAAATTATCACCCAAGTTTCCCAAACTTGTCAAGCAATTGTTAATTTTTAGCGATCACTTTACGCCGAACAAAAAAAAAAGTTGATAATCAAAATTGACTATCAAAACAGTGACAGTCAACTATCGCCTTACGCGATTTCACCCCAGTGTATTTTGTTGTTGGAGTGAAAGAAAATGTTACACTTTTGCAATAATACACGTCTTATTACACCAGATCGTGAATACCTCTTCGAAAAAATAACTATGTATTGTTAACCAAGGGATATAATAAAACCTGCAAACCCGAATGGTTTGTCCTATAAGTGCATGGGGCGTAGAGAAGTTAAAGTGAAATCAGCACAATTTTTGAAATTTCATCAATTGATCAATCTCATCAAAAATAAAACAAAAAACCCCAATTTATGTAAATTTGTTGGTAGAAACCTGGAACGAAATATTATTTCATTGTTTTTGGATTTACAATGGAATGGTTCAATGAAAAGAAGTGAAGTAGTTAACGGTTTTTTAATTAACATTATTGTGGTATACAATTCGCTAATTTATTTAAACCAAAAGACAAATATATTTAACCGAAACGCAAATAGATTTACCCCAAAATCAAATAAATTTAACCTATTAGCAAATCAATTTAAACTAAAAAAACTAATTTAAATTGTTTAAAGCTCAAATCAATTTACGTTCAAGTGAAGTCTATTTGCGTTTGGATTAAATAAAGGGTGAGCCAAATACAAGTTTCTTTCTAATAATGTTATAAAATGATAAAAATTAAACTTACGAGTATTCCATGTATTGTGGGCTTATTTGTAAGAGCAAACATTCCCATTAATTATGAAATACAACGTCGTTCAAGCGAGAGTCTGACACTCTCGGCTACAGCAGCCACATTTTGTGCTCACCGTACGACGACGCACGGCGGGGACTATGAGTGTTGTCCACAAACATACCAGTCTCACGAACTTTTTGCACAAACTTGCGTACAGCAGGCGCGGTGGGCGCTTCATTTCGGCCAAAACTTCTTTTCAAAAAATGCACTGTTTGAGATACACAGCACTTACTTTGGAAATAAGTTTTCAATATTTCCCAACGTTGTTCAAGTGTTAAGCTACTCATTTCGTTCCGCGGAGGACTGACTGACTTTCTGTCAAGAATTCTAGCGGGAAACAGCTGTCAGCTGTCAAAATAATTTATGATCTAAAAAGAAACCACTAGATGGCCTGCCTGTGTTTTGTATAAGTTTATTTAAGCTTAGTTGAAATCCATTGGCTATTTGGTTAAATAAATTTGCTAATGGTATATTAACGCAGTTTTTGTGATTTTCTCAACATTCAAATGTATGAAGTTACTAAGAAGAAATTTAATGTTTTTGAATTTTTTTCCTTACCTAAAGCCATGTTTTATACACTTTACGTACAATGTAGGTACTCTATTCGAACTCGATGTAGATATACATTCAACCCTTAGCCAAGAATTGCACAGAGGAAGCGTACCAAACGGCATCGTATTTCGATTAAATATACTTTTTACAAATATCGAAACTATGTACGAGTATGTGAAATGGTCACTTAATTCGTTCAGCATATATTTTCGACTATGAATATAGATACATACGTGTGAATCTAAATATAATTGAAGCCATTCCGGGCATTCATCCGAAAATAATGTTGGGTAAGAAAAATATGGATTGATCCGGACTTCGGGCAACGTGGGGATAGAATTAGCAATTAGAACGAAATACAAATAGAGTTGCATTTTAATAAATAAAATCCCTTCTCAATCCAACAAAGTTCTTTTATTCATCACGAAGAACAACACTTTGAAATAGAAGAACTTAATTAACTCAAACATCTGACGCTCTACTTTTGGGTTACTTTTTAAAAAAAGCAGCAGGCCCAACAACCCAGGGAGTTGATTAGCTCAAACCCCGAAGCAGCTAATAAGAGGAACTCTCATTTAGTTTAATAAAAGTTTGACTTTTCTTGTAATGAAATTTAGAATAAGATTCCAAACCTTATTCTCTATAAACCTTACAGCAAGTAAAAACATCAGCCCTCAAAAATACTTATATCGCATAATACTTAATTAAATGATTTATTCAATATCAACTTTCAACACATCGTGTTCTTCCAGATAAATTAAATCACAAACACTTTCCTCCTGCTCTAAAAGTTGTAAAATGTTTAACACTTTTTTAGCACATTTTTTCGTATGAATACTTTTCTCGCCAGTTAATTGCATTTTTTCTTTAAATATCAAAACAAACATTTTACTTTTATAATACAAACATGACAACGAAAATCAACACCCACGATTTCATTTGAAATTTTATATAAAAACTGGTTCATCAGAAAATTGGTGTCATAGAAAAAAGAGGCCTGTCAGTCTTATTCGTCATTTCAAAAGAATTCTATAAACTTCTGACAGAATCATAATGATAAAAGAAAAATTCTGATTTGATCGTCCTGATGATAAGTTCTATATTTTTAAAAACAAACCAATTAGAAAGTAAGTAAAATGTATCTTTTCTATTTTTAAAAATCAAATATATTTTTGACAGGTAAATAGTTGTCCCACTGTGTGGCGTTCGCAGAGGCATCTGTTTTGGATGGTTTGATATTTTTACATTTATTTTAAAATTATTTATCTTTGAAAAATGAAAATAGTTTTTAATTTATGAAAGAAAGTGGTGCATTGCGGGGTGGGGAGAAGCTTTTATTTGATATATGTGTATTTTTCTACAATCTATGTACAGATCAAAATTTATAAACCAACAATCATTTGATAATATTTATTAAATATAATAAATCATCTCATAAACACCCAATCGCATAATCCTTTGATAAACAAAACTAATAAAATCAGAGAGCGTGCTAACCGTCAAAGTACTTTTTAAATGTCTTATATCAACCAGAAAACCACTATTATACTTCATCAAGAAGATAAATTTAATATATTGTTAAAATAGATTTTTGATTAATATTTCTTTTTAAAATAAATTGAATTTAAAAACAAAAATATGTTTGATTACAAATAAACTCACCGATAGTTGTATAAATTGTACCACAATAAAACATGGCATTCCAAAAGGTCCATGGATTTTCGAATGTTTCCAATTCTTCTAAGGTTTTATTTGAATTTATAAAAGATTCTATGGCATCTTTGTGAGTTCGAAGAGTTAAAATAAGTTTTCCATTAAATTCATCTGGATGAAACTGTTTCGATCAATGGATGTTATTTATTAATTTCAAATTATTCTTATATTTTAATTTAATCAAAAGACTTTTACAGAACGTATTAATTACCTTTCGAAGCTGAAGATCCTCTGACAGGGCATGGACGGCCTTGAATAAGTCCTTTTGTAAACTATGTGTGTCATTAAATTTTTTGTGCACGTAACGTTCTGTGAAAAAAAAATATGTATTTTTGAGAAGACCAGAATACGAGTATTGTGATTTAAAATGTCAGAAACGAATAAGCATACATACATATATTGAGTAAATTTAAACTGAAAAAACTTCGATTCCTGGTATGTGCGTTACTAAACAACTTTTGTGGAACGACCGTATATGAGATATTGCTAAAAAAATGCTGCGAAATACCAAGGTTTTCTCAGACGATGTAAGAACTTTTTTCATCTTCTGATATGGCAACTATTTTTAAAGCATACATTCGCCTAAAACTAGAGTATAACTCTTATATTCAGGCGCATCCTAAACATCACTGAAACTTCTGGAAAGACTCTAGAATAGAGCTTTAAATCTGATAGGTGACAGATCGATTACGGAAACATTTGTTTCGTTGGAACACTCTCGAAATGTCTCTTGCTTACCACTTCTTCAAACTCTGTTGAAATAGCCAGTTGCATTCCTTCCCTTAAAAAATTTCAGTGTAATACGAGCTCTGCTAGGAATGCTCATCAGTATATCCTCGAGCCTAACCTCGGATGTATCGGATGTAGAGATTCTTTTTTCCGCCGCACCTACTCAATTCTCCCTCTATTTCATAAACCCTAAAAACATTTTAAGGCTTGTCATAGCCCCTTGAGTGCGCGTCAATTATAAAACAATAATCAAACAAAAAAAAGGTACTGAGGAAGTTTTATGGTGAAGGAAAGAAGAAGTTTTGGTACTGTAAGAGATGTTTCAAATATGTCTTCCACAAGATAGCATCAAATCTAGAGATGTCGTAATACCTTTAAAGATCATAAATGTATGTTATTGTGTTGTTGAAGGTAAATATTAGCTTTTATCTGCTCTCAGAGTCACGATTTCAGTCAATTTCACATTCATATATGTAAGAAGAGGAACCATCAGGGTTTAAGCCAACATCTTTCTAGTTTCTATTGGAGTTGAAATGTTTAGATTCCCGAAGAACTCTAAGGGCTTCGTGCACTTTACCAACAATAGAATTAATATGATTCTGCCAGGTTAAAGATCTATAGAAATTAACCCACGAATTTGACTTGTTTCCACAAAATCAATAGCCATAAAATTAAGATTTAAATCAGGAAAATAAGAAAGATCTAGTGACTTTTTCGAAAGAACCAAACATTAAGTTTTCGAAAGATTTTAAAAGAGCCCATTTTTCTGGGACCAAATGTTTATAATTTGCTCTATGTTATGAACAAAGTTTTCAATTAGATCAAGTGGGCTACCCAAATAAAGTTCAACATCATCTGAGTACATCTGTAGAAGTATCTTAGTATCGATGGCAATTGAATGATATTAGCGAAAAAAGAATTGTACCTCAGATAGAACCTTGTGGAACACATTTCAAGATTGACAAAAATGAATAGAGTGTATTGAAAGCACTGACAGCCTATTTTCTTTCACTCAGGTACGAAAGTAGCAAATAAGTTGCTAAAGTGAAACAATAATTTGGTGTAGAAGCTTACGTATAAGAATCGAGTGGTCAATTGTATCGAAAGATTTCGAAAGCAACAATTTATGATCAAGTCAATTTTATGATTCAACCATGTTTACTAGTTGTTAAATCGTACTTTACCGAGGTCCTTAAAATGTTTTGCAAATCCTAACCTTACAACTTCATTGTTGCATTGTGATGTACTCTGCAGAGCAAAATTATTTTGAAGACTAAAAGTCCGGGGTGTTTTCTATTTTCTATCTTGTTTATGGCGATATAATTGAATATTTTTTAATGGACTTGTAGCTTTGAAAACATAATATAGGTAAACCATATTCTTACCAAAAGTTTAACTAGAATAATGATGTTTTTTTGGGATATTAGTTTTATGATTTTTTTACAAATCAAAAAATGAGAAACCATTAATTGGATAAACCAAGTTTTTTAATAAATTTTAGTTTAGAGAGCAAGATTTGTAAGAAGTTACGGCGAAAGTTATTGAGTATATAACCAAAACAAAAACGTCTGGCACGTTTTTTCTCGGACTTTAGTGTGGGTGAGGGAGAACAAATTGTGATTTTTCCACGAAGTTATACAATCTTGAATTTCTTACAGGGTAATGTCCCATTTTTAAGGCATATTACTCGTATTGTTGTTGTCAACAAAGTGTAACGCATTGCGCATGGCTTAAGGATTTAAACTTCCATTTTTAAGTCCTCTGAACTAATCACGCAACTCCATTGCTCAGATTAGGATATATTCAGTTGCCACTCAGGCGTCTTTGTCAACAGTTTTCTTGGACAGCAGTACCTTTGGTGGCCCTCTTACGGGTTCTTAGGATTTCACATTCATTTTTGTAAAACTCTGTACCACTATATTGAAATTGCGATTTGAGGAGCACGAGCACGATCATAAAGTGACAACCACGTGTAAACACCGAGACAACAAATCACTGTCGTTGTCGTAATCCTAATGCTCTCCAAAAATTATCACGGTCGTCTTCGCCGTCATTAAATCCCTACATATCCAGAATTGAAAACCAACTCGTATCTCTTCAAGACGACCACGACTTGTATCTGCCAGGTTCTTCAAAGAACTGAAATATATCGGAAATCGGACAAATTCATTGCTCTTAAACGTTTTCTTCGCCGAAAAAAAAATACTTTTTCGTTAAAAAATAATACAAAAATTTACCTTAAATGGAAAAAAGACAACACACATTTAAAACGCAAAATCAGCCACTCTAAAATGACGTCAGTTATTTTTATATTCATGAAATTAGTGACTCCAATAATTCTAGTCATTGCTTGTTGTTGTTACATTATTAACATAATTTTATTGGATCTTGGATTTTGATTGATAGGGATAGGGAATGATGAAGACGCAGATGATAGAGATTTCTAAAATAACTCATATGCAAATTTTTAAACTGTTGGCTTAATCTGTGCAACCTCAAACTTGGTTATGAAAGTTTAAGATTTAATTTAGATTAACATTTAATAACTGATCAATTATTTACCAGTTTATTGGGTTTAAAGAATTTTAAATTTATATTTTTTAATATGTTTTGACCAAATTAAAGGCGTTAAGCCACTGATTATTCATAAACGGGGGGAATATGGGTAGGATAAAGAGGGTGTCTTATGTAAATCGGATAAAACTTGAATATATTTATGAATGTATTAGACTGCTTCAAAATTATTTTTTTTTTTTGATTTTATTTCAAACTGGTTTAAAAATGTCAGTTCAGTTTAAAAAACCGTCTGTGAAAATTTGGCGTTTTAATATTTAATCTTAATATCTGCATCACAGTCACAAGTTTTGGTTTTACATACGATTTTTATTTTTATGGTAAAAAAACACCTCTTTTTTTTAAGAATAATAACAAATCTCCAAAATAATCGCATAACTTCTGTTTGTAGAAAATTTAACGATCTACAAATAAACGTGAATATATTCTCTTTTACAGTGAGTCAAAATCATCTTATAAAAATAAAACATAATTAATAAAGGTACATTTTCTAGACAATTAAGATTTTCTCGTGTCTTTGTATAGTATAGTTAGAGTACCTACTTATTTTTCTATCAGCCTGTCGTTCACAATATTTTTTTCGTTTCAATTATTACAATCATAAAATAATTGTAAGTCTCTTTTAAAGACTTTATATTTGAAAAATACTGTGGTGGCAATGTTGTTTTGGTGATATACATATTTCAAATCTGGTGATTATTATTCGGTTACTGTTACTAATTTTCCATTGGACGTCTGGAACCGTCTGGCACTTCACTATCAATTCTTTAAAGTTTGGTGTCCCAATTTGAGACAACCGGTTCGGTAATCAATCAACAGCCAACATTTGTACTTCAAAGGAACGCAGGATCGGCCGAAAACATCACCGCGGCCCGTGAAAATGTACAGCGGAACCAGAGCCAGTTGATTCCTTCACTCGCACAAGAACACGGCCTTTTCGGTTTCGCAGACTTCAACTTTGCAAATTTCGTGTTGAGTCTTGAGCTTATACCCTTAAAATATACAAGTGACTCAGGAGCTCAAAGTCCATGACCATAGACAATGGAAAAATTCCTAAACGCATATCTTGCGCAAATTCTGCTAAGCAAACAGCTCCAAAATGCAAATACAAAAAACTCTGCTAAGCAGAGTGTCCGAAAATGCATTCTATGCTACTTTCTTGCGCAAATGCAGAGGCATTCGTGCAAATGTCAAACATTTCTTGCGCAATTATCTTACATAATGCGTATTCTGATTTGCTGTGTCTGCTTTGCAGGTGTTTTGCTTTGCAAATCTTACGTTTAGGAATTTGGCCAATGTCATTTGTTCATTGACTGGGCTTCGAAGCGTTTGGAAGAAGACCTCAATTTGGATGGATTTTGGGCCGGCGCCGTCATTGGTCCGTATTTTTTCGAAAAACGACGTGGATGAGGCGGTCACCGTCAATCACAAACACAATAAAAAGATTATAACCAATTTCTTGTAGATCGAATCGAATCATATGGTCCTAAGCCCCATTTAGACTTTCGTTTTTCATTCGCTGTACGTTGATCGTTGTTCGTTTTTCTCTCAACAACGAACAACGATGAAGCAGTTTCATTAATTCGGTTTTGTTTTCCAGTTCGTTCTTAACAACAAAATCATAACAACACATTGTTGGCAGTGCGGCACTATAAATAATTGCGAATAAGCAGATCAACTGGACGAACGATTGGAAAGCAATTTAACGGATAATTGAAAATATAGCTATAGAAAGCGCAATAGAAGCATGCTATAATACACATACACACAATTGTTTGGGTATTCGTACATTGTTCTAATGTACACATATGTTTTTTACTGGATTTTTTATTTACCCAATACTTATAGCGAGGGACCAGTAGCTTGGATTCAAAATATTTTAATATTGTTTGTCTGTGCGAACTTTATTTATGCATATAGAAAGTTCATTATCTACTTGCACATACATGCATATATGGAATATATATTCTGTGATTATTATATCTAAAGTATTATCATTCGTACTATAAAGATAAAACCTATGGATAGAATATTGTATTTATATAGCCTCTTGATGCGCCATTCACTAGCACAAAAATCTTCAAAAAATAAACCTACGAGTTGCACGGCACTGCAAAAAAATGTTCAATTAAACAGTTTTCGCATTTAAACACACGTTGTTAGGGTAACAACGAACGACGAACACCGAAATTTCAGAGCTCCTTTGAATTTGCACATTCTTCGTTCGTTTTTCGTTTTTATCATCTACATTCTCGTTGTTCCGCATACGTACAACAACGAATAACGTACACAGAACACAACACCGAAAGTCTAAATGCAGCTTTAGACGACATGTGATCCCAGCAATATGACACTACGTGCCACACAACGATTCACATTCTGCATGAAGTGAATTTGCCACCAATACCATGCGATTATTTGACTCCGCTAAAATTTGTGTTGTGAAATTTCCTGAAGTCGCAGTTCCATGCAAATAAACCACAATCGACTCTCAAATTCAGCCGGATTTAATGTACATATTTCATATGTA
Source organism: Chrysotoxum bicinctum (assembly GCA_911387755.1). Classification (NCBI taxonomy): domain Eukaryota; kingdom Metazoa; phylum Arthropoda; class Insecta; order Diptera; family Syrphidae; genus Chrysotoxum; species Chrysotoxum bicinctum. The sequence goes on from OU426990.1 coordinate 31,290,385, forward strand.
ATAGCACACATGAGAGTTTCAAATAAAAAAATTGGTTAATTCCTCATACACAGCTTATTTTATTCCATTTCAATATACACCCACGAACTTGCTCCTAGACTAGAAAGTTTAAAAACGAATGTTATTAGAGAAAACTGTTCATAAGGATAAAATTTATTTTTTAAATTCTTTTAGTAGTAAGAGACAAAAACAGAATGCTATGCAAATATGATTTTATGCTAGAACAAAAATTATAAGTCGTTGTAGTGGTTTCTTAAAAAACAGCTTTTCTATACTAAATTTTTAAAAGATTTTTAAGAAAAAAATTTGGAACGCCAATATAAAGTTTTTTATTATTGTTCGAGTAAAAATTAAATTTACAAAAAAAAAGATTGAACCGTTTCTGAGATATCGAATTTTCAAAAAAAAAAAGAAAAAATAGATTTTTTTTTTCAAAAATTCAAAAAATATTTATTTTAAAGTTTTGAAATGCAATGTGTCTTAGATTTTTTAGAAGCTTCTCTATAAAAAATTTCATTAAGATCCGTTATGTGGATTATGATATTCAAAATTCGAAAAAATGGTTCTATGGTAGGTACAAATTGTAATATATTAATTTCAAATTTTGTTTTATTAAATTAAAGATCGTAAAAATTAATTGAAAGGAAAAAAATTTTATCAAAATTCTAGGCGCCGTTTTGGAGAAAAATACGATTTTTGAAAACCATTTTTTTTTTTAATTTTTTAACGTTTGTTGGTGGGTACCTTTATTTTTAGATAAAATATTTTTTTTCTCACATGTTGTAGATTATAATAAGAAACTTTAATTTATCAAGTTTAAAAAAACTAGCATGGGGTTTTCGAAATATTCGGTTTTGAAAAAAAAATTGAAGTTTTTTTTTAAAATCCAAAGAATTTTTTTTTTGAAATTTGAATAAACAATTCTATTTATGTTTTTACGGAGCCTTAGCAAAAAAATTGTCTAAATCGGATGTATCGTTTTTTAAAAAATCAAAAAAAAAAATTCCATGGGGGGTACCCTCAATAACCATTTTCACAAAATACTACTACTACCTACGTACCTAGCTTAAACTAAATGAAATTTTTTTGTATTTTTATTTTTTAAATCTGTGGAACAGTTTTTGAAAAAAAAACATATTTATAAAATTCGAAAAAAAATCGTATGGCAGGTACCGTTATTTTTGGTCTTAAAAAAAAAGAAAAAAACGTGTGGGGGGAAAAATTAAAAATGATATCTACCAAGTTTAAAGAAAATCGCCCGAGCCGTTTAGGCTGTAGTCGAACCGACAAACATACAGACAAACAGACAGACAGAATTGCAAGACCCACTTTTTTAATCTTCGCTATCATCGTAATGTCAACTTTGATTAAAATCTCGAGTTCGGTTTTTTTACGAATGCATGAATTGCCTTATAGTACCTATAAGTCGCAAGTAAAAATTTAAATTTAAGGAACTGTTTGAGAAATAATATATTTCATTACTTTTTTTTTAAGAAAATTTGTATTCACCCTAGCTTCGGGGTAGAATGTAAGTTGCGATAGTCGCATAAGTAAAAACAAATCAAGAAACAAGTTAAGCCAGCTAAAAAACGTTTCGTTATCAATAACTGAAACTTTGTTTTTAAGTAAGAAAATTCCATTGTTGGTGATTTGCTTGTACTGACAGGCGTGTTCATTCTTTAAAAGATTCAAAATTTAGTTTTTCCGTAAATCACAAATCGTTTTTCCGTCAGACGAAACCAAAAAACGAAATGATTCCTTTTGTTACATTGTGTTTCGGTTGGAATGATTTAAAATTAAAAAAATGTTTTCTTCTTTTATGAATAAAAAATGTTTTACGAAATTTAGTAGAGACACATACCTATTACACATAGTATGTAAATAATGAGTTAGTACATCTTATACGATATAGGCGCCGCCGCGCGCCGGCCGCCCCAGTCGTTCCTCTTCTGAATAATACTATATGTTTCATATACAAAGCTGTAATCCAATTTTTTTGTTTTTTAAGAACCTTTAAAAAACAAAGCGAACAGTGACCACCCTTTGAAAAAGTATGTATTGTCTTGTTTTTTTAAAGTACAAAATATATTGAACTTTATTTAGCTAAAGATTGTATAACTGAATCGTGTTTTGGTTTTCTTAAATAAACCCCCAGTACATAAAAAAGCTCTTATCCTGCCCATATACCGTGATTTTTTTTAAACCAAGGAATAGGAGTTGAGTCCCGACTTACTCGTATGACGTTTTTATTTGGTAATCCAGAAGCCTTCTAGACTCTTCTGACAGTGTGCACTTAGCAAAAAATGACAGTTCTGATTCTGAAAAGAAGAGAAATTTGCTTCTGGATTTGAGATCAGAATCGAAACCAGAAGTACTCACACATTCATATACTTGAATGTTAAACTCAACAGCTGTGATATTTTGTATCCTAATTGTGCGAAGTGTATCTTTCTACAAACATTATTCTTGATTTTCATTATTGTCCACATTTTATGTTTTACATATGCAATCACAAAAAACTTGAGAATCATCAGAATCACAAAAAAAGTGTTCAGTTGGGATTCCGGATCGGAGAGAGATTGCCAAAAAAAACACATTAATCTTTTACATTAAAATAAATTCAAATGTTTGGGGAATAGTAAAGTGACGTTTACAAGGTTTAAGAAATCTTTAAGCCTTTGAACCATTTTTATACATAATTCTATTCTTTTTCTTATTCTTTCACTAAACTACCTTTTTCGGAGGTTTATTTTAATCGCAGTAAGTAAATGTCACTTAGAAAAAATTTTGTAATATTAATGAAAAAATGCACTTAGCCCAGTACTTAAAGATAAACCGTATTTGCTAATTTGGGTGTAAGTATTTTCTACATTTAAATAAAAAAAACCCTTTTGCTTTGAAATATTGAATATGAATTCAATCACAGAATTTCTCGGGCTGGCAGGAATTTTTGAAAAAAGTATTTCCACAAAAATCATCATGTTTTAAATGTTTCTTAGAAATATTTTCACGAATAATTTATTATTACCTCGTACAGTAAGGGTATTGTAATTCTGTAATCCTGTTATTAATCTTAAAATCCCTTACCCACTTGAACTCTTTAGAAGAAATAGTATTTGACCATTCCTGTATTTTATTTTTCATGTTTAAGCAATTTTTAATTGAATTTCTTTAATCAATTGATTGTAAGTATTTATCATAGTTAAAATAATTCTGCAGACCTTCGTTTATCTACCAATCTTTACCTCTTTTCCCCTAACAACAAAAACTATTTGATTTTTTGTATCCATTTTAATTTTCAATTAAAAATGCAACCCTTGCATTTGTTTACTCAGAAAATCGAAACGCACATCCTCTTTTTGCCATTATAACCCTCGTTATTGCTGCAGTTGCTAATATTTTCTTTGAACTTTTAAAAGAAACTTTCTCTGCCAATGCCAAACAAAATTTGACCCAAAAACAATTTCTATGGAAATACGTTTGCCAAAATGACATCACCATTGCAGTACAAAGGACTACATATACGATTCAACTCAACTCACCTTCAACAGTTCGAAACAGCACTGCACCACCGACACTGTAAAGGAGCACAACCAAAAATAGAAATATGTGTGTAAACCACTTTTTGGACCATTTACTGAATTTCACGTACAATCCGTAAGTGAATTTCTCTCCGAAGCTCATTCCTGATTTTGTAAAATCGACAAATCCTTCAAATCCCTTTGACATGAAATTCCCGGCAGCGAAGGGATTCGAGTATGCTGGCCAATAGGGCTGACCTTGTGACCCATTTACAGTGGGATTTGTTTGAGCAGTGAAAGGAATCTGGGAGGTTGGAGGCATCGAACCCAGATACGAGCCATTACCATGTATTTGTATCCGCGGTGGCCGTGGCGCCCGAGGACGGCCACCGGGTTGAGGTGTTGGAGCCACCGTCAACGGCAACGAAGGAGGTGGCGGTGATGGATTGCAGGGAATTTTTGATTGATTCATGATTTGTGTTTTAATATGTTTGGATAAAAGATAGAAAAGTATTTATTCTCTTGTGTCACATTGCACTGTCACAGTTGTAATTCTTCAAATGAATTCATTTATTCTTGAATATCCTTTCGAAGGATAATGTTTTTTTTTTTTTTTTTGTATTTTTTATTTTTTTTTTTTTTTTTTTCCGAAAAGGCCGGTGCGGCGGCGACTTTGGAATCGAGCAAACGAATGTTGATACTTTACCAACCGCTCCCGTCAAAGTTTTATTTCATACTGAATGACAACCGACGACAACTAAACCTGTTCTGTGGCGGAAAACGTAAGATGAAAATCTCCAAATTAGAGAAATGCATTAAGAAAAAATAAAAAAATATCCCATCTCATCTATTTCATTCATCCCGAGTGAGCTTTGCGATACCAACCTACGATGCGAATTAAACTGAAAATAAAATATCAAAATACGACACTCACACACCAGATACTCAGATACACCACACAACACACACCGAGCGAAAAAAAAGTAAGACAAACGCACGAATAAATAGAAATCACACCTGAGTCGCATGTTCTTGCTGCTGGACTTGGAGCTATGATTTAGAGTTAAAGTGAAAATAAAATATATTAATATTATTTAAACAATAAAATGGGAATCGTTTTGTTAAAAAGATTTACATTAGACAATAAATTAAAATTAACCTTAAATATAGTTCAACATTTCACGCTTATAATTTTGCGTTGATCTTTCATTTTCACTTGAGGTGAATACTAAGCTTTCGAAACAAACTAGTCCAGAAATTTCATACTTTTTTTTTTAATTTGTATTTTCCCTTGTGATGGAATGTATTAACTATTCACATAGCTTCTAGTATTTAGTTTAAACAGAACAAACAATACATAAAATCGTATCTAAAATTACAAGATGAAATACTATCGTCCGCGTGAAATTTTATCTTCCACAAACTTGATTTTCATCTTTAATGAGTTTACATTTAAATGTTTCACTTTCCCACACTATCTGAGTTTACATTTTTATTAAGCCTTAACAGATTTTTGAAAGCATGTATTTTTTATTTAAAAAGAGGTGAATACTAGACTTTAAGGTATTAACGTTCAAACCTTAGTGGCGGCGATGTTTTTTTGCTGACATCTGCCAAATCTGTTGCTTACTATTTAGTAACAAGATCGAAAAGCACGTTCACATGATAAGACTTTATTATCAAAATGAGTGTTCGATAGTGCAAATATGGGCGCTTTTCGCCCATTTCAGGGTAGAAGTGGTAGTCCTTTACAGTCGACTCTTCAACGTTTGGTTGCCAAATTTGAGACAACCGGTTCGGCAATCAATCAGCCAGCATTCATGCGTCAAAGGAACGCAAGATCGGTCGAGAACATCACCGCGGTCCGTGAAATTGTACAAGAGATCTGCCTTTCGCAGGCTTCAACCAATTTGATGAATTTTGCGTCGGAACTTGAGCCTATATCCGCACAAAAATTAACTGACCCAGAAGCTCAAATTTCATGACCATAGATAACGCCATTTATTCGATTACATTCTGTATGAACGATTGAATGATTTGAGGGTAAGATTATCTCACGCTGATGTGACGTGAATTGGTCACTAAGGTCATGCGTTTTGAACCCCATAGACTTTTTATTGTGGTGTTTCCTGAAGTCGCAGGGTGCTAATAAACTACCGACCGATGCCCTTAAGGTGAATACGGTGAACACAGACAATCACGCAACTAGCTGAATTTATGCGGAAGAGTTATTAAAAATTGGACCAATCGGATCCGTGGCAAAGTATAAGTCGAGGCGGGCATTTAAACGATGTCATATTTCATAATGGCATACATGGGATTAAAAAAAAAGTATTCTGTTAATACCTCACACACAGCTTGTTTTAGTGAATTTTAAAATCTGCCCGTCCTTATTGATAAACCCTTAAGAAGCTATGGAATATAAAGTTTAAAATTTCACAATGCGAGTTCTGTATTAGCTCTTCTACTGTGTGCTAGTCCTAAAACAAAACTAAGCACCTAAATAGGTGGTGTGTGGTGTGGAGTGCTGTGTTGTTTCAGCGACTGTCCGCACTAATAAAAATTTCTATAATCCAAACGCTTTTTTTGAATAAAGTTGTTTCACCTTTACGAGAGTACTATATTCTTTTCCATACACCGAAAAAACGTACAGTGCTTGGTATGGCTCAATAGTAACACAAAGGATTTCGACACAACACACCAAACCACTTGAATCCTTTTACCTATGGTGTGAGACATATACATAGAATGACTAAACTTCAGCTTTCGATCTTGAAATTTGAAAATTGGTACAAGGCACGAACCAAGGTGCAAGAGCTCCGAAGATGCTCAGTTTTATGAAAATTTTGCGCACCTTTTTATAAAACTAGTATTGGCATTAGCCATTATCGCTATTAAAAGCAATCTTGTTAAATAAAATATTATAACAACCTCATTGAAGTGTTTGCTGCTTTGCCAAGTAAGAAAGAAGCTAGTGGTTTTTGGAACCCTTTTTCGGAAAATTCTTTTTTAAGTTAAGACATAGAAACAAATTCCAAAATGCACAATAGCGGCATTTTATAATAGCTAATGTTTCATATGGGAAAATAAAACGATACGGATCAGAGTGGCAGCAGTGTAATATACCTATCACTTTTTTCCTTATGTGTTTTTGTTTTTCAAGAGTTTGCTGTCTGTTTTCTATACACTTCTAACACCATTTCCAAGACTAAATAGCCATATACAAGTATGTTTCAAAGTATAAACTAATTTTTGGATTCTGATACGCGTTGTTTTTGTATTGCATGTTTTTTGATGATAAAAAACGCCTAATATTTGATTTATGTATATCTTTATTTTTTTTTTAAATCCATAAGTTGCCCTTATATAGTTTCTACATATGTCCAAAGGCAAGAAATAGAAAGGGAAATTGATAAAAATATTCTTCAAAAGTAATTTTTTTGATAAAAAAAAAAACGAATTCGTCGTAAGAGTGGGTATTTTTGATTCTATGTTTTTTCTTTCTGTGATTTGTGGTTTAATTACAAATTATAGACTGTTAGATTTTTTTAGAAGTGGAATTATAGTTCTATTTCAAGTTTTATTGACACTACGACAATGCGACGTGTGGCTCAAAAATTATTATTCATTATTTATTATTATTATGCGAAAAGAAAATTTCAAATTTAAATGAGGTGTCTAGTCTTAGCTTGTCTACATATATTTTATATAAACAAACATTATGTAGTCAGAAATCATAATTGGTTAGGATTATAGGTTGCCTTAGGCCATGTTACTAGAAATTTGAATTAATATTTTATTATGTTTTGTTGTTTTGTAAAATCAATGATGTCATTTTAAGCGTCTCGAGTGATTTAAAAAGTTGTAAAATAAGAAAAACTTATAATGTACATTTTGTAAACAGCCAAATTTTAGAAACGAATTAAAATAACTTGCAAAGTAAAAACTTTCTAAAGTAGAAAATAAACTAACGACCACAAGATTACAATGTTCTTATTCTTGAAAAATTATATTTGGAGAATTGATTGATGCTTTCTTATTACGTAACTATTTCTAAAAAGGTTAAAGAACTACTGTATATTAAATAGAGATGCCGCGAATATTCGGCCACTATTCGGTATTCGGCCTATTTTTTTGATATTCGGTATTCGGACGAATAGTTCACAACATTCGGCCGAATACCGAATATTAAATGGAGAATAAAAAAGGATTTATTATCTTACAAAAAATGTTGTATTTTTATTAAAAAAATTTATTTTAGTATTTAAAATCTACTAATGGTAAATTGTGGTGAATAAAAACAGCTTTTTCAATATTCGTTGGTAGCATACGTTTTATTGAACGTCTATATTCGAAATCAATTACAGCTTCTGCAAATAACCTCTCACTAACACACTAGTAGCAGGAGACGAGAGGTAGATTTCAGCAAATGTTGTCAAATTGGGAAACAGTTTTGTATTTGCTGACCACCACTTGTAAGGGTCTGCCATCCGATTTTGGCGAAAAGTTTTTAAGAAAAATCTATTTTGTTTTCAATGGCAGTTTTTCCAACATTCTTATCATTTTGTCTATAGCAACTTCCTAAAAACATTCCCAGAAACTCACCCATATTCTGAAACTCGTATTTATGACTCGTATTCGACTACAGTCATAATGTTGTTATTCCAGGAGTCGAACATCCGACTTCACTTGTACTAATATTGGGAAACACATCGCATACGACTGTTCCTACGACTGTAGTCGAATACGAGTCATAAATACGAGTTTCAGAATATGGGTTTTTTAAAGAGAATCGAGTCATTAACGCATATCATGTTCCGGTTTTTACGGACAATTCCAATACACTCGTATACGAGCTACCCGACTTTGTTAGTGCAAGCTGAATTACTGGCTATCAGGGAAGCATGCAAGGTACTCAAACAAAATTCAAACCAAAACCGGAATACGGCTATTATCACATCGTGGTGACCAGCACGAAAAGGAAATAGGCCTCCATTTCCTCTTCTGGCCAAATTTAGAGTTCAATCATTGGGAGGGGCATTTTTTGAAGACATTGAAGAACTCTCAGAAATGAAGATCAAAGACTTGATCAAAGAAATCTTGCCTCACATGAAGTCGTAAACAGCAAAATTCGCCAAAACGTCCTTGAGATTGCAGTTTTCAGATGGTCAACAATCGACACTTGGGAGGTTTCAAGGAACCTATGGCCGAATATATAAACGAAAAAAACAATAATTACTCAAGATCAGCCAGCCTTACGATCCATCATAATTCCTAACAGGTTACAATATTTGTTTTTTTATTGGGATGATGAAGGGGAGGAGAAGAGCTCATCTAACTTCCTTTGTGAATACCCTAGCCTAGCCAGAACCAGAAAAACAGAACTCAGAGAATATATCTACAATTTAGGTGACATCTCTACCCTGCCACTAAAGAACATCCTTAATTCAATCCAATATCAGGATGGTTAAGAGTGTCATGAAATATCTTAGCTCTCTTCAATCCACTTCAATCCACTTCATCCTCTTCCACAAACCTTCCTTATCTACTTTTTGTGGAGGAGCGCAATGGATTGATATCCGTGCAAGACGGAGCAGCTTTGCCATATCATGACCCCTTCTAACCTAACCTAACCTAACCTACCATTTAGTCCTTAAATATGCTTATACTGTAAAAGAAGATGTCTTTCTGTCGCTGGGTAAATGTACTTACATATATACCTAAAATAAAAATGGCAACGCAGGATACTTAATCGGAAGCCCAGGGGCCGAATTACCGCTTCAGTGACGAGTGAGTGAGTCCCATCAGTTGCTCGATAACGTAAGCGGTAATGCCAGACTCACATAATTCAGTCACGTATTACTCGATAACTGATGCGGTAATTTGGCCCCTGTTTTTCACATCGCGATCATCCTTGTTTCGGGATTTAACACGAGTTAACTTCTCAATTAAGTTTTTCAGTGAATTTATAACGCATGGTACTTTTGCTTTAATTGGTACATTAACTCTAAATTCTTTAGTACAAAAAAAAAACAATTTCATTAATATCCACCTCGATTTCAATTGATTTCTGACAGCTGAACAATTTAAAGTTAATCTCACCAAAAACTGCTTTGAGTGTCTCCTTCGATCGCTCTTCTCGGACATAGAACCAAATATCCGTGGAAGAATTTGTATGTTACTAGCTCACCTTTTCTGCTTATCATCCAACCCTGCGCCACGGAAAAGCAAGGCTAGTTGTGTGCACTTCGTGAGTGAGAATGTTTGAGCCTATTTATGCCAGAACTTGTAGGTGCCAGTGGTTTCTGACGGTAATTCTTCAGCATCTCCACTAACGTATGGTTCACAAAGGTACATGCAATCTATAACCACTTTATAGCTATCCTAGTTGTTGAACACATGTTTTTTTGTTTATTTATAACATGTATTTGGTGTCATCTTAGTTTTATTCAAGACCAACAAGTGTCACCCGTTCTTTAATTTCCGAATATGACTCTTTTACTCTTGTCTTCAATTTCCTTGATATTCTTGCCCAACCTAAACCCTGTACATCTTCGAAACACTTTGGAAAAGCTGTTCCATATTTTCACATTACATTAGGTATCTTCTAGTGTCATGCAACACAGCTAGATCAGTTTGCTAAGTATACCTCTTCTCTATTGGGTGGTGATATTGAGTCTTCATTGTTTAGAAAAAGGTTCATTTCTTTTCTTTATATAAAACATCATAAAATGATACTAATTTAGTAACTCAATGAATATAATTGAGAATTATCTCTGTTTAAGTGGAGTGATTGAATTAAATTCAAATAAAAGCTCAAGTGACTTGAGCTTTTATTTAAATCTAATTTAGTAACTATATGTACAAAAATCCTGCTTGAATTCAGTAGTTGCTTAGCTTTTTATAACCTCTGAATGTTGTTTTGATCGTGAAACTCTTCGATCTATTTGAGTTGGGAGACTATGTACGCCCGAAGGATTTTCTTCTCCTTCACACACATACATACTTGTACCATACATTCACTTTTCAACCACAATATTTTCTACATTATTTCAACGAACTAAAATATTTTATTTTTTTAAACATGGACTTTAAAGTAAACAAGGTATTCTCATGACTTTTATTTCAAAATGCAGTAAAACGGGTCGTGCTAGTTTGATAAATTTAATATTGTTTGTTTGTTTTGTTGAATTTTTTTCGAATTGTTTATTTTTTTTTTTAACATTAGCAATATATGTATATATGTATATTTAGTATGGATTCCTCATGAACTCCTGAGTTAAAACAAAACTGAATATACATATAGTGTAACATTGTATGTAGGTACATTTTCAAGCTTAAGGTCTTACAAGACTACGCTATATATTTCAACTTCATTTACTTACCTAGATGGTACTATCTATAGATGAAAGCTTCTTCACTTAGACTGGTTCTAAGATATCTGACTCCAGTTTTTCTTAGACGTACATATTTAAGGTTTTAATAATAATACCCGTATCAATATTCCTAATGATTTGCCTAGACGGTTAATTTAGAAGCAAGAAAAGCTGTTAATTTTTTTATTGAATTTAGCGTATATAAATTAAATTTAAATGAAAATATTTCGAATCCATAAACTTAATTTTTAATCTCATATCTTATCATCTCATTATTTAAAAAAAAATTAAGCATATGAATCTCCATTTTATTTTTAAGAATACGAATTCATCTCCACTTGACTAAATTCTACATAAATTTAATAGCTTCCTATTTAAACCTAAATTATAGCCAATTTAACATCCCCAGTAATAAAATTATTAGAAAACCACAGTGACAAATGTAATTAAAACGAAACAAATATTACGCATACGCCCCGTGTACCCAAATAATATATCTCGAAAGTCCGTTGTCACTTTCTGTCAACATTTCCATTATAGAAATTATGATGAGCACTTTAGATATTTTAAGCACAAGCGGTATACGTTTTTTTTGGAAAACTCATTCGCTTGCCAGCCACAAAAAAAATTCTCATAAGACTGCATGAATAGGCCACACAAATGGGAAGTTAAATTTTGAAAAGACGATCTTCGTCTCTTGCAATTATTTTTTACATTTTAATTTGTATTTTCTCAAAATAACAGAATATTTTGGAATTTCAATGTAGAGATGTAATTTTAATATTATAATGAGTTTATTACACTCCCAGGTTATACTGTAGATATTATATTCACCACACAAAGTGTAGATATAAATTATGTCATTTGACCTAGATTATAATTATACTTTGAAAACATTTAAACGAAGAATCTGGATGGTATGATTATGTATAAAATATTGAATACATTTAAAGAAAACATTTAATTCTTATTTTGAAAATACTATTTCTAAAACTTGTAAGCTGCATTTAAAAATTGTTTAGAAACATTTTTTTTTTCTTTTCTTAGTAAATTCATGTGAAATATATTTATTTCGCCAGTTTCTGTACTAATACATCAGTTACATCAACTACATAATGCGACATTATCTTACAACTATTTTTATATCAGTTACATTTTCTGTATCACAACTACAACCGGAATGTATATGGAGTGAGAAGTGAGGATATTTTCAATATTTACAGATAAAATGGATTTTGATAAGATATTTTAACTAGCACATATTATGAGAGCTAAAAACTATTGTCACAATTTTATCCCATTTTCTGTATTATCGAAATCAGTGAAACAGAATCATACATTTTTTTTCGGAGATTTCCAGTGGATTCTCTCTACCTGAACTGATATACTTCAACAGAACATTATTTGTAGCTGTGAAACAGAAATGAATGTACTCGTAATACAACTTTCAAGATTCTATATTGTAACTGATGTAGCTATCGGAAAAACAGGGTAGTTTTGATACAATTCTTACTTATATTAAAATAAAAGGAGTTTGAGTTCAAATTCAAAAATAAAATAATTAGTACGGTTCAGAAATATAGAGTGCTGCAACATAGCTTACTGTTCCAACGCATGATGTCAAATGATTGAAAGAAAAAAAACTGTAGAATCACGCCTGTCAGAATGAGATTATTCATTAAAACCTAAATACTGAATAAGTTCCTTTCAAAAAAAAATAAGTTATGTTCCCACACCCTGTATATGCATTAATTCGAAACTACGAATGTACGAATGTCACCAACGATAGCTAAAAATAATACGGTTGCGCCGAGGCATGCATCACAACCAGTCGATTGTCAAACATGACAACGACGTTCTGCTGTCAAATAATAAGTTTCTTTTTAACCTAAAAGTGAGTAAACTTGTAGGTTTATTCTGGTATTTTATTCGGTCGAACTTTATTTCAGGAATCCTGGAAGTTTCGCAACAATACCAGCATAAATCAGATGCATTAGTATTGGCCGATAGAATTTAATAAACAAATATACTATCATTGCTGACAAACCTCATTTGTGACAAAGTTTGAATGTGAAAAGGTTTTACCCAATCTTTTTAAGGATGGAACCACAGAAGAGTTTTCAAGGCGAAACGTATAAAAATACACATAACGTATAAAATTACGCTGCTTCTAAACTAATTCTATAGACTTCATAAAAAGGAGACTATTATGTGTGATTTAAGATGTAGGCAAACTATGCAAATTTAAAGAGGGTAACAAAGAAATCTTGAATGACATTTCCATTTAGAATGGCAGTTCCACTCTTGAGAAGAAAGGAGAATGTTTCTGAAACTTAATTTTGGAATGGAAACCAGAATTACCCACACATTCACTCACAAAGTGGTAAAAATTGTGAAACGTCATTGTAGATAAACACAATTTCAAGTTTAAATTTGAAATTTAAGATGATTTCGTAAATAAGTGGTAATAATTACATATTATTGCTTGAACTTTTCACTCTATTGCATGTCGCCTAGGCTCTTCAACTTTTCATATTTCAACTTGTATTTAGAATTGTGTATTTAATGAGAGTTGTCATTGAATGACAGCTTAATTGTCTATAAGGTAGGTCTAGCACATCTGGTATCTTTTCAGATTTTAGTATGAAACGGCGTGACTGGTTTCTTGATGCATAATGATCATGACAATAAAATCGCAAACTTATTGTTATAAAACAAAATTAAAGACAAAACAAATATTTTATAATAAAATGCTAAGAATTCCATAACATTTTGCTTTAGCAACATTCAATTAAAGGTAGTTCCGGTTTTATGTCCAGAAAATTAAAACTATTGTCATCTCCTATATAACTCTATCCTATTTTCCTTTTACTACGTTTTCACCAAGAGATAAACCTGGATTTAAATGGATTTACCATAAATCTTTTTCAAATCTCGAAGGTCTACTATACAAGTCAAATTTATTTCTTTAATCTAATAGATTTGAAATTATTCTTAAAATCTTCATTGGTTCAATTGTTTTATAATTCGAACTGACCTATATCCATATCATGCTAAGGCATATCTGAGTGATTTTTTATTATTTGACACAAATGAAATTTTCTTTCTCTCACTTTTACTTTATAAGAAATAATGAAGCACCTATAGCATTTTCATAGGTGCTGGTCAACGTTAATCTACTTTTCAATCTTTAAAGCTGTTAGAACGGTGCAACAAATCTAGCTATAAGTGTACTTTATATATACTTATGACTGTTTAGATTTGGAGGATTGAGTCCAGATTGGTTAGTCTCATAAGCCCATATTAATAAAGATGGTTTAGTTGAGGTTTATCGTTAAGTCCTGGACTAAGTGCGAAATATCATTAATAAAATAAATTTTCTGCTGAGTGACGTTTACTAACTATGATTAAGATAAACCACCGAAGTAGGTAACTTAGCAAAGGAATAAGAAATAGAATTGTCAAACTTGTTTTGTTTTATCAAAAAAATTAAACAAATGGATTTCGACAAGTTATAGGTGCATTTGACAGCACCCATATTAGAATAAAAAAAAAAACAGGCATAAGAAAACGGTGAATAATATGTGAATAGGAGAAGGTATTACTCCAAAGATGTGCAAGTAAAAACAGGTTACTAAAAATTATCAGCCATATTTATAAACTCATTATAGTGAGTACATAAGGCTATGCAACCCTTATAATGCCTCTAAACGCAAAATCGTTATTTATAAAACTTATGTGACGTTGAATAGAGGCATTATAAGCTAAACGCGTTTGGAGGTTGAATAGTGCCTACATAAGGACATTTTAGTATTGAACTGTCACATTCACTTTGACATCACATTGAATTATAAAGATTATCAACAAAATAAAATGCCTTTGACTTGATATTGAAACTAAATCTTTGTGTTATTTTTATTTATTGAAACAAATATGTTATACTAATATATTTAAAAGAAATTGAATTGAAAATTGTTTAGAATTAAATAGATAAATATACTTGTTGGTGATCTCTCTCCACGCATCCTTCTTCATCCGGTGTGTTAGTGTTGTAATTTTTATTTTGCATTATTGAATTTTATCCTCAAGAACTTGTCTGAGGAGTATTCCAGCTAGGATGAAACGAATAACAATTTGATTTCCAGTATTGTGCTAGAGATAATAACATACTTTATCTGATGAATCAAAGCTAATTGTTGGAATTATTTTAGCTTTTGGTAGTTTCGTTTTTGTTTATTAAATTCTACAGACAGATAAAATGTTTTTTTTTTTTTTGTTTTTTGACAAATAGCTGAGTGTTATGAAGGCTTAATGTAATAGATTCTTACTTTTTGGTACTTTATTTAACACAAGCTCATTATAACTATGCAGGGTAGGCAAATGTTTTATAAATATGAATTTGCATAGTGGATGAATAAGTCCTTATGCATTGCATAACTATTCACGCGTTTAGCGAATTCTAATAAATACGGCTGTATATACATAAATATAAATCAAAACATGTTTTTAATTGATACAACAACAAATAAGAGTCATGAGTTCGGTGATTATGTTTTATTCATGACTCACGACTGCCCTGACCCGACTTGCTCTCAAGCTGCAGGGTTATCGGAATCAATCTTTCCATTCTAAACAGCTTCTATCGTGAATAAAATGAATTGTATTAGGTGTGTTTTTTTTGCAAGTCCATATAGAATTGTAAAAAAAAACGACATCGGGACTAAGCGCTTTACATACAAATGCAACAACTACTTAAATCTATACAGAAGGTGCGTTTTATTATCCACAAATCTATCTGGATCCGGATCGGGATCATCACTTGATAATAAAACGATACGGATCTTACTGACAGCAGTGTTATAAGCCCGTCTCTTTCTATCCTTAGGTTTGTAAATTTTAAATTATTTCTTGTCTTTTTTCTTTACACTGTAGTTTACACTACCTTATCATAAAAACCATCTACTCGCCAGTGTAATAACTAATTTTTGGATCTTTGAAATAGATCCCGATAGAAAACAGGATCCCAAATTGTTTTTGTAATACATGTTAAAACTTAATCCAGATCCGGATCCAGATAGATTTGTGAATAATAAAACGCACCTAGAGTTAGCTAAGACCAGATAATTTTCGAGAGTTAATCTAAGACCCGATAAAAATGGTGATGCCAAAATAGTGTTATCTATATGTTATCGATAATTTGCTCGGAGACGTCAAAAGTGAAGTTTTTGGATTGCTTGATGCTAGTCGTCAATAAGCTGACAAATGTCATAGCGTACACAGTACTTCCAGCTATGTGGAAAAAAAACTCCTAAATCCCGATGTCGTTTTTTTTTACAATTCTATATGGACTTGCAAAAAAAACACACCTATTATGACGAAACAAATTTACTTTAATACATTATTCTCAATCCATTTATAAAATAGTTTTCATCCCTGCACAAACCATATTCAAATACCTATTCGTCACACCAGATGTCATTGTGGACGTATGATAGAAATCTGAATTTGTTTTGTTTATATTTTGACAGCCAGACATGATTCTTATTCTTGTTTTTTACTCTTTTAGCAAATAGTGTGTTTATTTTGTTGCTACATATTTATTTATTTATTTATACATGCCAACAACACACGAGGGACGATCCACTGCAAACAAATAGAGCACTTTCTTCACACATCGCGTTTAATTTACTTCATTTAGCTTAACACAAACGCATTTTACGCACACCAAACAAACAAAATAAAGTAAACAAAAAATAATATACCAGAAATAATTAGTAACAACCAAACCAACCAGCTTCCGTCGACACCAAGAACAAAAATTTAGTACCTACACCGAGAGATTAGAATTCCTAGATTACGCCTGTGTCATTATTAGCAATACAGACTAAGAGTACCTGCCGCTGCCACACTGCCCCAGCTATAACAAAAATGCCAGCCCATGAGTACTCTGGGTAGCGCTAGCGGTAATTAAGCAATGTTAAAGTTCTATAATTTAATTATAGAAATGAAAATCGTCGATCTATTGATTATAAAAAGCAATTGTTGTAAGTTGGTTTGCGTTGGGTCGTCGTCGTCGTAGAGGTGCTCTGTCTAGTCGAATACAAAAACCAACAAGTAAAATAATTTAAATTATAAGATTATGGCGATGCCATGGCATCCAAAAGATTGATGCATCGGTAAGATTATTGGATACACCTATTAATATGAAGTGAACAAGAGTAATGCTCTTTAAACCATTCCAGCTTAGTTGCTCGGGCACTGCTTTTAGCTACACTCACTCTCGTTTGCTTTAGCGAAATCTTTATCTATCATATAAATGAGTGGTCTTGGAAGCAAATCTACTGCAGACATGGTAAGACAAACAACTAATTAAAAAAAATTAGCACTAGTATGTCTTTAAAAAAAATGCAACAATCTTATGCAATTTTAGTTATGCTCAATATTGTTTTTATGTTTTATTTTTAGAAAATTGCACGCGAATATTATTTGTGGCCGACCCACAATTGCTGGGCAAAACATTCGACACTTCGTGGTATAGTTCCATAGCAAGAAACGATGCTGATAGGTAAGCTAAAAACTTTGCAAAAGATAATTCTTAAAAGATGACGACGTGTTCGAAAGGAAAAAATAAGTTTAAAATAGAAACCCTTATCACGTTATCAGTGAATATTTTTTATGAACTTGTATGTATGTAGATTAAATTAGATTCTATAGGTATTCAAAACAAAATTCATTGAGACAAAACTGCATAATAATAAGGCACTATATTTATGTCTTTTGTCTGCGGCCGGCGATGTAATCGATTCAATGTAGTCGAAGTATCTTGACTTTTTGAATCAAATCTTAGTTTGTTTCGGGATTCGTAACAAGTTTCCGATTACGATGGAATTAGTGATAGGGCTGAATTCTTATTTCCAGTTCAATGAACCCTTTATCTTCCTCAAAGTTACTGCAATAATTAGTAATGTTTTGTCCATACGGGAAGACAGATGTGTATCAGTTCATCTTATCCTACTATACTTCAAAACCAACAAGCTTCCAAGGAGATTGAAGAAGTCACATAATATCGCTTAGGCATGCCGAGCATGAAATACCTATTTTCTAGTTGCACATTGTACCGTGTATCATTTTTTGCCAGACGTCGAGATCTTCTAGTTCAACAAATAACATATGTGAATTACGAATCTCGACTTAAAATTCGTCTGTTCTTTTTCAGTATTTGCTTATGTGTAAAGATTTTGAACATAATAGATCCGCTGGACTAGAAACACTGGTATTTGCCGATTAAAGTGTTGCAAATAGTGCAGTGTGATGCGATTTCGGTGTAAAATTTCGCACATCGAAGTCACTTCACTCTAAGTAATTAAACTATGTATATTCTTAGATTTATAAGATGGAAAGAATTTTAAAATGAAAATTGAGATCCTATTAAATGCGATAAAAAGGCTTCTGCACTAGTTTTATAGTCTCATAGCTAATTTTCAGGACTTTGTCGTCGCGTACTTATTCTTGATTTCATGGCTGACATTATTTCAACCATTCTTTAGTTATACATATGTATGTATATTCTCATAAAAGTATTTCAAAAACAGCTTCTTTTTACTGCCATATTTGACAATTAGGAACTTAAATTGGGGTACCTACTATAAGGATCTACTTAAGTAAAATAAGTCTTCATAAATTATAGAAGTAGTTAAATAGCTCTAAAAACATTATAATCTATTAACATTACAAAATATTTAAACCATCTTCTTTTGTGTACATAGATATCTTAGAAAGACATTCGAACACGCAAGTGCATTTACAAAGCCAGATATTGTTTGCTTTATGGGAGACTTATTAGACGAAGGCAACATTGCAACACCACAACTCTATTCTACTTATGTTAGAAGATTCAAAAGTATCTTTCATGCTAACCAAAATGTTCAAGTAATTATTTTTCCAATATTTTTAAATTTAACTAATTTAATATTTTTGTTTAGCGAATACACATTCCCGGTGACAACGATATTGGTGGAGAAAACGGCGACTACATATCAAATTCGAACATACGTCGTTTCGAAATCGAATTCATGTACAAAGACCTCTTTGACTACGACAATCGTTTGCGCTTCTTTAAAATAAATCGCATGGTAATGGACTTTACCAATCCTGACCGAGACAATAATATGGATCGCACTCGAATCGGACTATCGCACATGCCCTTACTGATGTCCGGTGGACCATTATTGCGTGGGGTTCTCTCCGATATAGATCCACACGTTATGTTCTCCGCTCATTGGCATGAATCTCGAATATTTTTATATCCCTCAACAAATTCAATTCATTTCTATCAAAATGAAATCCGTACATTTGATCTGAATGAATTAAAAAATGAACATACGTATCTTGAAATAATGATACCAACATCATCATATCGCATGGGTAAGCCTCGAATGGGGTATGGCTTTGCCGTTTTAGAAAACAATATGCTTTACTATACTGTTCTGTGGGGTAATAATCGATTTATATGTCTTATAATTTACGTTATCTGGTCGGTGTGTGCGATCACGATTTATATCCTCGTTAATATGATGACACGTTGTCCGTTCCGAGTTGCCAAACGACATACACCACACAGATACTCAGCTATACCTCAATTTTAGATTCTAGTCTTTTAAAATCATATCGTGTTCTCTAGAACAAATCTCTGTTTAATATCGGTTAGAAATATGTAGATTTAAGACGAATTTACGAAGGGTATAGATAATCATATCTTTTATTCGAATTAAGAAAATAATTTTGCCCACATATATAAACCACTCATATATATTTATCAGTTTAAAAAAAAAAGACTACTATTTCCCACTTAATCGCTGGTTTTAGCGAAACGTTTACACATAGGTACATAATATGCTCATATTTTACGTAGAAAAGTTTAATTTACAAGGCTTAAAATATAGTCTGAGAGTTTAAAGTACATAATATATTATGTTGGAGAAAAAAAGATACTATTCATTTTTCGATCTCTTATTGGTTAGTTGTCACAAAATAATCGATAAATACAGTTAAACTATCCAATTAGACAACAGAAAGTTGACTGCACATCAAGTTCTTTACGTATACCTAACTTATAGCCATAGATTTAAAAGTGTTGTTTTATAGAATTTGTTGTGTTATTGATTGTAATCGTGTATTTAAAAAAAAAACTTAACATTCTTTTGCATCAAATTTATTTTTAAGAAAAAAGTAAAACTTAACGAAAGTATTGTATGTACTCGTATACCAATTTTAAATAGAAGAATTCTTGTTTTCAATAAAATTTTAATTAAATTTCCTTGATATCTTTTAAAGCCAGCAGTTATGATTAACAAAGGTTAGAAAGTAGGAATTGTGTAATCTGGGACTTTAAGCTGGTTTGTTTTTTTAACTTTTTATTGAACTATACAACAATGATAATATATATCCGAAGTTACGGTTAACATCCCCATTGAGCAAAGGCGATACAAAAACAGTTTCACAACATTGCATTGGTACAGGGGTGTCGTTTCCACTATGGAAGATCTCCTCAACAGGTATGTAATTCCAGACTTAAGAATATGGACAAAAAAAATATCAACTACCTCTCTCCGAAGCTGTTAACCGTGTTAACCCCACAAACGGAGCTTGGTCTCGCTGCGCCCCGGGTTTGTGGGGTTAATAGCTTTGGGGATAGCTTGGTCTCTCTTGTTTTATGTGGAATTGGGTTTAAAAATTCCATACCTCCGGGACACCCCTGCATTGGTAAGTAAATAAATTAAGCCATTGCAGAACTAGTACTTAGGGACTCACACTCTCAACCATTCCTGACATTTGGCAGAAATGTATGTTAATAAATTGTATAGGCATGTTGTTTAATCGATAATTTTTTAACCTGTTTGACATATTTTTGATTTTGGTAGGTGATTTGTCGGCCTATAAATAAATATATATATATAATCCTATGTGATTTCCTTACCAAATGTGGATTTATGTTATCAAGAGCAAGTATTTTAAATCCATTTAATTTAAATCCGTTATACCTACTAATAATGAGAAAGACAAAAATAAAAAAAAAATGGAAACCTTTTTTTCAAACGGTTTTTTTATGTTTTTGTGGTATGGGAAAAGAGAACTCAAAGTTATCAAGTTTCAAAATATATTTGTTTTTTCGAAAAAAAAAACATATTTATTTTTTAAATTAAGAAAAATATTTAAAAGTATTAACATACAATACTATATTCAAGAACTTTAGTATACAAACATTATCAAAATCAGTCCTACCGTTTTTGAGAAAATTGAAAACGAAAAAATGGTTCTATGAAGGGTACCGTTATGAATCATTTTCGGAAATTTGTTTGCTTTAACAATACAATTAATTTGAATTTTTTTAATCTCTCAGTTTTTAAGACGAAGATATTTTCTTAAATTTCCAAAAATTTACATAGCATGAACCGTTATTCTTGGACTTAAAAAACGTCACGAAGGAAATAATTAAAAAGTGCTACCTACCAATTTTAAAGAAAATCGGTTGAGCCGTGTAATCTGTAGTCGAAAAGACAGGCAGAATTTTGGAGAACCACTTTTTCCATCTTGCCTATTATCGTAATATTAAGTTTGATCAAAATTGAATTTTTAACCAAAGCATATGTTGCCATATAATACGGGTGATGCAATTGCAATAGTTTATATCCAATCGAAAGATGCTATAACTTTTACAAATGGGGCAATCGAGAAGCCATGGATTGTCGTTTAAAGATATAGCGAAACAACATAGAGTTAGTATTTTTGAGCCACTCTGTATATATATTAATAGAAAAAATCAAGAAAATCTGATTCAGTGATACTATCCCGTTATATTTGTTCAAAATTTACCAAAACCGATATCACTTACCCCCCTATTATGGAAGACAACTCAACTATAGTTTAGTTGTAATTCTTAAAATTGGTATTATCGATCACAACCAGTTGACTGTCAAAGCACAACCAGTTGTCGATTAGCAGACAACTAATAAAATGGTCGACTTTTCAGTTGTCTCTTCGTATTATGTAAGTAAGTTGAGTTGTGCTTCAGTTGTAATAAGCGTCAAAATCAGACAACTGGTTCGAAGCAGTTGTGTAGAACATTTTAATGAAAAAATCTGCATTCGGATAAAAAATATGGACACAAAACAGTAAGTTAAACAACAATTTTAATAAAAATAGAATGAAATGAGTGTACAGTAAAACCCGCTTAAGAGAAACCCGCTTAAGAGAAAAACCCGCTTACCTGAAACACTTTTTTC
The DNA here is from genome assembly GCA_911387755.1 of Chrysotoxum bicinctum. Lineage (NCBI taxonomy): Eukaryota > Metazoa > Arthropoda > Insecta > Diptera > Syrphidae > Chrysotoxum > Chrysotoxum bicinctum. Next base: position 31,312,564 of record OU426990.1, read on the forward strand.
ATCCCCAAGTATTTTCCGACCAATTTCCCTTAAAACACTCCGCTTAAGTGAAACCCGCTTATGCGAAAAATCCGGATAACTGAAACATATTTTCAGTTAATTTTTAATATTTTTCATTGAAAAAAACTCTTAAGTGAAAAAAAAATTTGAATCGAACAGAACAAAAATTTGCTAGTTTTCGTTTTTCAATAAATTATTTTTGTGTTATTTAATCGTTGTTTTATTTAACTTCTTTCAAGGCAAGTTCAAAAGATAAAAACAATATTGTTTCTAGCATTAAATCTCCGCTTAATGGAATTTTTAAATCCGCTTAAGTGAAATTTTTTTTCACTTATCCGAACTCCGCTTAAGTTAATTTATTTTTCACTTAAGCGGGGTTCGCTTAAGTGAAAAACCCGCTTAAGTGAAAGCAAAACTGTGACATTTTGCCGTTTCTCTTAAGCGGGTTTTACTGTATTTTAGTTTGAAAACTACATGGCCATCACAATTTGAACGACTTGTTGCTCTATGTTAGCTGAGCATTTAGCCATTTTCCACAAATGAGTTCCTCAATCACATCACTTTTGGCAACTTCCTTCGCTCATGAAACGAAGAGCAGTAGCAAGTTTAACAATTGGTGGAATCGCTGAGGAACGTTGGTTGTTTTAGGAAAACTATTTCGAATCAAAAAAATGCATACTTTAGGAATAGAAGTTTACATGAGTTTATTAAATATACGGAAATTCTTTTTTATTTTGGCTACATTAAGGAAATTTTCATCTTCCAAGCCACCGAAAAACAAATCGAGAGAACTTTCCCTCACACAATTTCTTATTCTTGGTTTTGTATGTATTTCATGTTGAGCAGCTGGTTTTGACAGCAAATCGACTCCTAAAAGACGGCAGCGTATTTTTTCATTACAACTGATTTCAGTTGACTTGCATAATACGAAAAATTTGTTTGGTCGTCTAAGAGTTGAGTTGTGTTGATGACAACTCAACTAAGTTGAGTTGTAATCCATAATAGGGGCATTAATTCCCTTTCGAAAGCAATAACACAAGTTCTATTGATCCCCTTATAAGTTGACAAAGGCGAAAAGTGTAAATTCAACCTTTAAGCAGGTGCTATAAAAAGTAGTAAAAGTCACAGTCACCCATTATCACTTAAGTACTCGTAACTGAAAGTAATCATCTTTCTTCTTTTCCTATTTTACCAAATGTCAGTTTCATTAAAATTAATGTGATCGAAAAGTGCTCCTAACTCACGAAAGCAAAAGTGAATAAAATTAGATTAAAATCAACAAAACTCAATTACGGGTAGACAGCATGATTTCATTACATTCGCTTGTTTTTGTATTAAATCTCTCCCAAACCAACGCAAAACATTTCAACGACAACGAATCTTCCGCTGCTGACAAGTTTTTTATCATCGGTCGTCGGATTCAACAGTCTCGACGTGTCATATTGACGTTATGCGTTTCTCTTTTTTAACACTGAGCAGAGCTTGAGCATGTTAACTGCCAAAGGTGTCGATATCCATTTTATTTTTTTTTTCGCTGTCTGTCTCTGTCATTTAATATGGAAATGGTGAAGTTAGTCGCACTTAGCTTTTTTCTCCTTTTGCACGGATATTGTATTCTGAGTTCATAGAGCGTTCTCAGAGCTAGCTTTTATTGAAAAAAGAAACAACCTGAATGCTCTGATTTGTCCAAGCTAAAAAAGAAAAACAGGTTTAATTTCTGACAGCTCAGTTTCCTGATCTAAGCTTATAAAGAAAAACTTCTTTTATATTAACTCCTTTTTCATCATCTAAATCAATTTTGACATTAAGCGTATTCATGTAAACGCGGAAAACCCTGATAAACCTCGGAAACCAGATAATTTTATCTCCGCAGATAAAATTATCTCACGAACTTGATGCGGAAAGTGAAGAAATAAACTAAAGAAATATCGATTCTAACTTTTAATTTTACATTTGACAAAATATTTCCCACATTTACGCAAGGGGGTGTTTATGAAAACATGTTGCGGAAAGTTACATCTTTCTACAAATCGGAAAATTATCTCGTTTCATGAAAACCCTTATTCTAAGGTTTCGTTTCAAATGTTTAGCGTTATTTTGTGAGATCCTTTATAATTCAACTTCGACTCATATAAAATTGAAATGTGCTAAGCACACTCCGTCACTTCTCAAATATTTATACTCTTACCAAACGCCTATTAACATGCAACAGGAAATTTCTATGACTGTAAATCATGACAACTAATTCAACCATTCTTATTATGATAAATTTAATTAATTTTATGACAAATTTAAATAAAAGAATATGAATCACAAACAACTTTGAATTACAAAATTAAAATAATAAACAAAATTTAAATATTTCGAAAAACAACTAACGCCACCTGCATTTCAATTAATTCAACTTGAACAGATGGCGCCATCTAAGCCGGAAATTAAGTAATTATGAAACTCTTTCGTTACCTCTGTAGGAAGAAGACGCCTCAAAAGATGGCGTATTTTTGACAAAACACCACGCCAACTACCACTGCGATTATTTTTGATAAATATTTCCCTCAAAACCGTATCGAAAACAAAAATGCTAAAGTCCATTAACTTCAACAATATTTGATGAATAATTTAAAATATCTTATAAACAATTGTGTGTTGGTTTAAACATAGTTTTTTTCTCGTTGCCAAAAAAGAATTCATAATGCAGTAGTGAATGATAGAAAAAAAGAATCAAAGAAAGAAAAAAAATACATTTTGCGAGAGATAGGCCTCGCAAAAATTATTCGACATCTAGTGAAATCTGAAATATAACAAGTGAAGAACAATTTGTATACTTGGAATATAATTGCAATAATCGCGGTTTTGATTGGGAAAACTTGCCAAGTTCTTTTTTCTTTTGGTGGAATCCCGATTGAAAATTTGCACCTGCAAACAGAAAAAAGGTTCGTATATTCGTCGTATAGTTGTGTGATGTGTGGACATTTTGTGTATGGATGGGGGGGCTGCGGTGGAGAAACACGGCACGGGCAGTCAGCAATGGAAGTGGCAGCGCGGCTATGGCAGGAAAAAACATAAAAAGCCGAATGTGGTTACTGTTTGTCTTTTTCTAATTCACAATTTATTCCTTCTTCCTGTTTTGAGTTTGAGTCGGGAGTTCTTTTATTTTATGTAAATATGTTGTACTTTGGGGATAGATGCATTTTTGATTTTCTAACGCGCAACAATCCAAATTTGTACCGAAAGGTTCTTCGTCTTTTTATCCTTTACGTTTATGATTGAATTTCGTTTGGCGCAAATTTCGATAGGAAAACGTTGAATTGAAGTGAGGGTTGGGGGATGCTCATTTGTTCTGCTCTTTTCTCTTTATTTAAAATATTATAGTTTGATAGATAAAAACATACATACCTAAATATTTTTCAACTAAATTATTTAATTTTATACAATTATGTACGTAGTGATTGAAGATTTGTATTTAGGTTTCTATAAAGATTATTGATTGTTGTTTGTTTGTTGAATTTTCTATTGAAACAGAAGCAAAAATGTGCTTAGTTACATGTACCTACTTACCTGCCGGTTTATGTTTTAAACGAATCACATTTTCAATTCGAAAACCCCGAAGAGCTTTGGAATGTGCGAATATCTAGTCACTACAATCATGAGTTATGTCTGTTTCGTGTCTTGAAACTTGAACAAATTTTCACGAAACTTTTTCTAGGTATTTCCTATAGGTTTTGAAAGGAATTTTTAATGAAATTTAAATTTCAGAACCAAATCTACTTTCTATTCTTTTTAAGAAAAGAACTGTCATTCTATTAGATTTGGAACATTCAGATATGTATACAAAGTTATCTTCCTTTGTGTTGGTCTAATCCCTTTTGAACAAACAGCTAATGACACCTGATGCAAAAACAACACATTGTAAATTTGGATAGCCTATCTATAAAAATCTGAGTTCGCTCATTATTTATTCTAAAGAAGAATTTAATACAAGTGAGCGCTTCTGGTTTTGATTCTGAAAAACAATACAGAGCGATGAGTGCTTAACCTAATTATCCGGATTGGATTCTTTTGAAAATGCAGCTGATTCAAACCAAACTCAAGGTATCTGAATCATTTTGTGTAGCCATCCGAGGGCATGAATTAGGTTGCTCATCCAATTGGCTTTCGTTGCTACACTAAAGAGCACTGAAGTTTTTTTTAAGTATCACAATTACTATTTTACTTGCTCTTTAGGGCAAGTATTGGTTTTGTGTAAAATTTGAAGGTTTTGATCCAACTTAACACTAACGAGGACAGGCATGTCCAACGCGTCTACAGAACAATCGTTTTATAGGCAGTACCTTTTTTGATTTAATCGAAACGAAAACAATCGACTGATTCTAATAAGGAACTGCCTATTCTCGATTGTATCAACTTAAGTGAATACCCCCAGTTGTATGTAGTGCTAGACCCTTATTTTAGCTTATTTAGAATTGACTGCATACATCAATTTTTTTTTCAAACTTTTCGAAAATGGATAATTTTGCCTAAACTTCATACATACATATGTATGTACTTATATTGTGAATTATTTTTATTACAAAAGTAGTCTTACTTAATACAGTTGCGTTCCTAGTCCCTAAGATGAATTAAATTCTTAGTTCGCTCTTTAAATAATTTTCCGATTTTTATAGTAAAGGGTGTGCCAAATACAAGTTTCTTTTAAAAATGCAATAAAATGAACAAAATTAAATTGTTTCCATGTATTATGGCTTTATTAGTAAGAGCAAACATTCCTACTATTTATGGAACATAACGTCGTTCAATTGGCTGCCTCGGCTGGCTTCGCAGGAGCGCAATCCGTCACTCCAATTGGACCTTGTAAGCAAATAATCCGATATGTTTGTCCAGAATTCTCCTCAGACCAGTGTGTGAAATGTTAAGCTGTTGAGATCGATGGTGAGTTGATGTTCGTAAATTGAGTCTCACACTCCCGGCTAAAGCAGGAACATTCTTATCTGTGCGATTGGGACCATAAGTGTTGTCCACTAGCATACCAGTATCACGATTTTTTTGCACAAACTTACGTACAACAGGTGCGAAAACTTCTTTCAAAAAAAAAAAATTCTTTCCGCGGAGGTGTGACACTGACTATCTGTCAAGATTTCGAGCGGAAAACATCTGTCATTGTCAAAATATCCTATAATTTAAAACCAAAGCTCTAGATGGCTCATCCTGTAGTGTGTGCATTGAGACAGAATTTCTATATCGGTGTAAAAAATTGTCCACTCCTTCTGATTTGACTATTATTTATAAGGCGTTTATATGTCCAAAACTCGAGTATAACTGACATCCTTGGGCAGATACAACCCAACTTCCCTTCATTTATTGAATAGAATCCCGAACATAGCATTAAAACTGGTAGGGAACTGATCATGGAATCATTCCCATCTCTTAAACACCGTCGGAATGTTTCATGTCTTTCTTTGTTTTATCGCTTCGTTCACAAACAATCACCCCAATTACCTAAGTCGTCTCGTTTTTTCGGCGTCTCTCGTTTTCTCTGTCGTCTCGTTTTTTAAATGGCATTCCATAACTTCTTCGACGCAATGATTTTGTAACAGATTTAAAAACGATGAAAAAGTAACAAACATCTATCAAATTCAAAGGAAAGTCTACATCTACATACAATATTATTGCTCGATGTTCAATTAATGAACAAATGCAGTTTTTTTTTTAATTATTAGAAAATAAATAAGTAATTAAAATGATAAGTGTTGAAATGTATTACATTTATTAGTTTCTTTTCTTTCCATCCCATGTTTATAAATTACAAGTGTTTCCTCTTGGATCTTAAGATGTGTTGTGTCTCTCCTAGCAGTGTGCTCCTTTAATTTGTATGACTTATATTCCTCTTTTCTTCCTTTGTTTATACTTTCATTGATACAATTTAAGGTTATTTCTTGGAGTACACACTGCTTCTTCGAAAGCGTAGCTCTTTTTTGTTTAATAGCGAAAGCTTGCCGTTATAGAATAAGCGATTCAAAACTTTTGCCAAGCATCTCCATCTCTTACTGGAGGACGTTTTTTGTATCCCCTTCAAAAAAAAAACCCTAACTGCTCGTCTTCTTCCTCAAATCTACGAGCGTCTGGAATTGGTTTTCATTTGATAATTACAACATTTAAGTATATAGTATAGTACAACAAATTTAGACAAATATGTACTTGTTTTATTTATCGTAAAAAAATTCGATAAAATAAATTATTTAACAAGAATACTTGCAGTTTTGCGACCTTCTATGGCTCTGTCGTGTATAAATTTGTGAACGAGAGATATCGTGGTTTTTTTTCTTAGTCGTCGTATTTTTTCGTCTTACAGAATGCAGAAGGAAAGTGTTCAACGACGTTTGACATTTACAGACGACAACAAAACGAGTGACAAAAGTTGGAAACGACTTATGGAATGCAGATCGTGTCAGGTCGTATATTTCGCTGTCGTTTACGACATCGGTAATCGGGGTGAATGTTCACTTAAAGTGTGTTGTATTCCTAACCTCGAATCAGTTTACCCCTGATACCTGTTTCGCTAGGAATTCTCATCTGTTCACCCTTGAGAATAATTTTGTCATTTCAATTGCAAAACATTTAAGACTACGAGTAGTGTTCAACGATCCATTGGTGAATGTAGAAACAAACCTAGTCAGAATTCAAATATTAGAATTTCTGGTCGAATCTCGTAGCATGTTGACGCAACGTTCAAAACACATAAGTCGACTTACGTTCTATTTGAAATAAAATTCATAGCGTCCGAGTTGTCCATTTAAAAAAAAAAAAACTACGGGTGGTTGAACAAAGATTTGAGTTACAAAATAACAATTTTAAATAAGCTCTCAGCAAGTGATAGTTTGGTTCCAAAGGAAATAATTTTATAAAATTTATATTTATTGCGAAACTAATAGCTGTTTCCGCTGAGAAATTAATACGAAAAATGTCTCAAAAATCATGCACAAAAATGTTAGTTTTCGCTGCTTATATGAGCGCTCCATATTCAGGTGAGCGCTCTTTTTCGATTGGTAGATGATAGTTTTTCTTCTGAACTGAAAAGTATTTTTCAACAATTTTAGGTGTTGCAGATTATAAATACCCAACAACAATCAAGCTAATTTAATTAGAATTGTCTTTACCTTTACTTCGTTATAAACACTTTGAAGAAAAGTTCAATATTAAATCAACAATATAATTTTTGTAATTTTATTTACAAACTTGCAGGATAACATTAGCACAAGCATAGAAGGCGATATTTAAATAAAAAATGACAGATATTATATACCCGCAAGGGTGTAGGCCTCTCACTGAGGATCTTGGTACTGATGAACTTATAAGAAGACTTAAGGTAAATTAACAATGACACTCAAATTCTTTATATTGCATTTAAATCCCTCATTTATCTCACAGACCTTAGCTCATACACTCCAGGCAATGGGACAAGATGATGGGCTCTATCAACAATACATCCCATTGGCTTTACACTTAGTCGATGAGTTTTTTCTTCAACACTCATCACGTGACGTTCAACTACTTGTAGCATGTTGTATTGCTGATGTTCTACGTGTATATGCGCCTGAGGCGCCATACAAGGACCAAGAACAAATCAAACAAATTTTTTTATTCTTCATCAAACAATTGCACGGTCTCAAAGATCCTAAAGATCCATCGTTCAAAAGATATTTCTATCTCTTGGAGAATTTAGCCTATGTTAAATCATTTAATATGTGCTTTGAAATAGAAGACTGTCAGGATATCTTTGGGCAATTGTTTTCCATGATGTTTAAAATTATAAAGTAAGTATATACATTAAGATGATTTTTTTTTTATTTTTGATTGATCCACCCTTTTATTTTGTCTAAAACAAAATTTTGTATATTTTTATCTCTTAATATTAAATTTAAGATTTAATATTAAATTTAAAGTTTACAAATACACAAGTTTTTTTATTTAATCGGAAGAAATTAAACAGATCGATCGAGATTGATAAAAATTAAAGATATTCCCTTTTTAGGGTCACTAATGAATATTTTGTAATTTTCTTCCAGTGATGAACACAGTGGAAAAGTAAAGAACTTCATTGTTGATATTCTAAGTCCATTAATCACTGAGGCTGATAATTTTACCACCGATCTTTTAGATCTGATTTTAATCAATATTGTTGAGCCATTAAAAACACAAAATAAACATGCTTATCAGCTGGCTAGGGAGTTGATTGTTAAGACCAGTGATTCACTTGAATCAGTAATTAAAATAGTAAGTTTGAAAAGTTTTTTGTTATTACATGTGTATTTTACATTTTGCATTTTTTTTTTACTTGTTTCAGTTTTTCAATCAAGTCCTTATAATGGACAAAATTGATAAGAACTATCAGATATCCTTTAAAATCTATGATCTCATCTACGAGCTTAATGTCATTAATCCACAAATATTGTGTTCAATTTTGCCACAATTGGAATGTAAGCTCAAGTCCACCAATGTAGCTGAACGACATAGTAAGTGTTTATTTATAAAGGACGTCAAAAAATGTATACGAATTTATATAAGCCATTACAAATAACACGAATATCTTTATTTTTTATTTTTTTTGTTTAAACAGAGGCCGTTTCTCTATTAGCTCGAATGTTCTCCGAGAAAAATTCTACACTCTCAAAGAAACACCCTTCATTGCTTCGTATGTTCTTTGGTCGATTTTGTGACATTGCTGTATCGATACGCATCAAATGCGTTCAAAGCTCTATGCACTTCCTTCTTAATCATCCGCATCTGCGAGGGGATATAATCGATAATTTAAAAATTCGTCAACATGATTCTGATGAAACTGTTCGCTATGAAGTAGTAATGGCTATTGTTGAAACTGCAAAACGGGATTTTAAAATCGTATGTGAATCTGAGGATTTATTAGAATTTGTCAAAGAACGGACGCTCGATAAAAAATTCAAGATTCGTAAAGAAGCTATGAATGGCTTAGCAATGATTTATAAACAAACACTTTGCGAGCCAAATGATATCCCAGAAGCAACTAAGAATGCAGTCGATTGGATTAAGAACAAAATTCTACATGGTTACTATATGCCTGGCATAGAGGACCGTCTATTGGTTGAGAGACTTTTGATAACGTGCTTGGTGCCCTATAAATTAGATGCAAATGATCGAATGAAAAAGTTATACCATCTATTGGGTACTTTAGATGAAAACGCAACCAAAGCATTTATTGAATTGCAGAAGAGTCAAATGAAAATTCGTAAGACCGTAAGTGATTGGGTGAAACTACACCAACAAAAGGATTTGACACCTAAATTGCAGAAAGATCTTAATGCTAAACTAACCGCTATTACCAAGTATGTTATTTATTTTCAATCGATTTTCAAAGAATTTTCTCTTAATTGTTGTTTTACTTTTTTTGGTCTATCTTTTCAGATTACTGCCCGATCCAATAAAGGCAAGTGAATATCTAACAAGATTCAGTGTGAACATGCGAAAAGATCCGGCATTACTTCGATGCATGGAGACTATTCTTAAACGTGATGTTTCGTGCAAAGAATGCGCTGATACAATGTCAACTTTGTTGAAAAAGCTGGGTAATCCTATTATGACCAACTTGTATTATAATACTGTTAAAATGCTTCTGGAGAGAATAGCTTCCGTGATGGTTGACAGGGAATCAATTGGTATTTTAGTAGGGTAGGTGTTCTTTTTTTTTTTTCTTTCTAATTAGAAAGTCTTGAAAATATTTGGTTAATTTTTTAGACTTGTTGAAAACTGTATGCAAAATGGCGAAATGGTTGACGAAGTTGGTATTCGACGTGAAGAGGCCGGTATCCGTGGTTTAAAACTATTGACCGTAAGTATGTTAGTTAAAATAAATAAACTTATAATAATTTAATGTGTAGATGTGTATAAATGTACATACGGGAAAAAATTAGAATGCATGCTCAAACAAATTAATTATGAAATATTAACTTTGCTTTTGATGCAATACTTCACCTTCCTTCAAATTCCTGCAAAATCCACTCATTGGCTTTTTGTATAGAAGAGGATAGGATCATGGGCTTATTTGAGGTGCAAAAATTTTCTCAACAATTACTGTGGGTGTGTTGTCGGTAACAAAAAAGGAGACCTACAACTTTCTGCCGAGGCCCGAATAGCTATACAAGATATAATAATGGAGTATTTTTCAGTTCCTCGCAAGATGCAGTACCCCCAATTGCGTATGAGGAGTGAACTCACACCTCCAGCATGACATTCCCTCTTATTTAGCAATATTCCAAGGCGTATTACACTATACAAAAGAAAGGTCTACAAAATTTTGGGTTGTCGTATCATTTTATGGTTTTCGTTTTATCTTAGATTCAGCATTAAAAATGATCCTAAAATCATGTTTAAATTGCCTAAAAATAAATATTTCAGTTTGATTGATAAACCGCTTTAAAAACGACTATACACAAAGTGTATTTCGGGGCACTTTGGATATGATGAAGAGTAAAATTAATTTCGGTCAACTTATAATTAGTGACTAGTTACATACAGTGACTATAACTGTCTACCCAAAAGAATTATTATGTCCATGTTTTATTGGGATTTTAATCCTCATATATTTTCAAAATTACATAAAGAAATTTATGTATTTTCAAAAAATGTCTGAGTTTTTTGTTTATTTATGTGACTATCATTAGTGAGCTACTCTGAACCGCAATTTTAATATGTACTATTTGCATTTGTCTTTCAGGTTCTTTCCTATATATTCTCTGCACATTTTCTTAATAAGTCCACAATGCGTCACATGATTGCCTTAATGAGCTACGAAGTTGAATATGCAGCTCCATTAATCCTTAAAGCATTCACTCATTTGGGACGTTATAAGCCACTTTGCGAGGTTGATAATACAGTTCTCAATGAAATGGTGCCAATCTGTCGTGAATTTGCTTTATCCGGCACAGTTAAACAAGCCAAACATGCTGTGCGTTGCATTTTTATAAATACACAAACCACTGCAACTGAACCAGATATGCCGCCAATAGTACATCCCATGTTTACACAAATTATAGAAGTCCTTAAATCGACATTTGGTCCGAATTGTGAACACTATGGAACTAAGGTTGTGTGCTTAGGTCATATTGCCTACAATATGCCGTCTGCCTTCCAAACACAAATCAAAAATATGATTGCAAGACGTGTTGTTAAAGAGCTGCTCATTCAAGGAATACCCGAAAATCGTCCATATGTTCTACCAACTGAAGAATGGTGTGAACAATCAGAACTACCTGCGGACACGGTGTACAAATTAGATGCTTTGAAAACGATGGCACGATGGCTGTTGGGCTTAAAAACAGACGAACATTCGGCACAGAAGACATTCCGCATGCTTAGCGCGTTCATAAACCAACGAGGTGATTTGCTGGAACAGAATAGATTGTGTCCAGCTGAAAAATCATGGCTGCGATTAACTGCGGCTTGTTCGATGTTAAAGATTTGTGAGCAAAAAGGTGTCGGAGATCAGTATAGTAGTGAACAGTACTTTAATTTGTCACAATTAATGGTAAGTTTGTATGAAAATATACAATTTTTCTAAAGCTGACCTATTGGTTTTATTTTTAGGTTGATCCAGTCCGAGAAGTTAGAGAAATCTTTGTCAAAAAACTGCACAAGGGTCTGAACAAAGGACTACCAAACAAATGTTTGCCTCTTGACTTTATGGGATTCTATGGTCTTTGCGGACATGAGAAGGACAAGAAGTATGTTCCACATTATATAAATAGCAAATTTTCCATTACATGTCTAAATTTATTAAAATAAAAATATTTTCCAGACTCTCAGAACAAATGAAGCATTACATTGATTCTGACGTTAGCAGAAGAAAGGAATACATGAAAACCATTGCCACATCTAGTAAATATTTTTATAGTAGTTGGAATATATAATTGTGTTATTAATTTTATTTTATTTTCCAACAAAAGCACCACAGGATTGTGCAGCGACGAAAATCTTACCTGATTACATGCTGTCGTTTGCAATTCCAGTCTTAGCCCATGATCCTCAATTTACAGATCATGAAGATCGAACACAGCTAAAAGAAGTCGAAAAATGTCTGCGATTTACTTTGGAGCCCTTACTGGCCAACAAAGAGTCATTCTCATATGGATTTTATAAAAATCTAATAGAAGAAATTAAAAACCACGAAGACACGACACCAAATGCAGATGATAAATCGTATAATTTTGTAAGTATATATTATTTTATGTTGCGGCTCTATAATAGATTAATTCATTCACTTTTGGCCCAAAATGCCATCTTCATTCTGTTCAGCCTTAACCAATTATTTTAAACTTTCGATGTTCTTGAGACTACAGAAGGCTCTAGGAAGTTTAAATAATATGGTGTACAAAAAATTTCCAAAAAAAATGTTTTTGAATTAAATAATTTGGCATTCAAGGTTATTGAAGCAATTCTAGATCCACTTAAAGTTCCTTAAATAGATACATCCATCCCAAGTTCTATAACTCATTATTGCTCTAATTAACATATTTTCTTATTATACACAAACAATAAAATAAGGTTCATTGGACCTTCGTTCATTCAAAACCCCCAGGCACCAAAGGATCAATTTGGACAATACAAAAAATCGATTGATTATATGTTGTTATTTTTGTATTTATTTATCCTTTCAGAAAATGTGGGCAATATGCGATCTAGCAATGCACATCATCAACTCCAAAGTCGGTGTCTGCGAAAGTCGAGACTTTTCATCTACCATTCACCTGCCAGAAATGTACTATAAGTCTGTAACTGACTTTCAAAATCATAAGATCTACATCCCCCTGGACATACTGGATAATTATTCTGCTGCCCCAAAGTCTGGTACATTTGTAAATATTTCGAATGAAAGAAAGAAACCGGGACCTGTACCTTTACAAAAACGACAGCCCTCGCTTCCACCCAACAACAATAAATCGACTGATTTTGATGATCTAACAACAACCACAACAAAAAATGAAGTAAGATAAACAGAATTTTTCGTATTTCTTGCTCTAAAATCAATTCTTGCAATTTAATTTTAGAATCACAGTTCAACGTTTGATAATATTAAAAGTGAAAAATCAGAAGAAGATCCACCAGCGCCAAAAAGAACGAAAACGACGCGAGTCGACCCATAAGAAGGTTAATCCGGAAATTGCAAAACAATTCAAACAGTGAACTCATCACATATATTTTTTTTATATATATTTTCTGTTTTGTTACACAAAGTTATTGGAAAAGTACATTTATAAGAGAGTTTATAGTATTTGTTCATTGACGAAATGAGACAATTATTGTTTGTTTCGTTTGATTTTAAACCTTTTCATTTTTAAGTCATCGATATAGAAATCAAAATAAAAAACAAATAATTATTCATGGAATTAGATTTGTAAAATAAATACATAATAATAAAGTCTATACAAATAGATGTCAAAGATTTTTAGGTTTCTTTTAATAGTTATTTTATTTGTTCTCCGTTAGTTTCTTCCTTATTTTATATATTCTATTTCTTTTCTAATTACATAAGTTATGTTTAAGCCAAATTTTGAGTGAAAGGAGATGAAATTTTATTGAAAATAAAAAAAAAATAACGAAAAAATTATATATTTATATACTAAGTAGTTTTCGAACATCGTTTTATGATTTAATTTTTAAATATAATGTACATGTATTTAAATATAAAAATAAATGAACACGATTAAAAATTATTATAATTAATGAAAATAAAAACCATTGTTTAGTATAAAAATTAGCTCACAGGAAAAAAAAAAACAAAATTACATATATTAAATTAAATTTGTAAGTTGAGAACATTAAATGGAAAGCTTAAACTGAAATTATAATCATTTTTAAATGAATGTAAAATAATGTGTTTCAATGAAACAAAATTTCATCAATGCAGATTATCATTGATTCTAACTTCGACGGCTTTGACCCGGTATTTCAAAAACTGCTACTTATCTAACCAAGCAAAGACTGTATCTGTGTGATAAATATATGAATATATATAGCATACATTATAAGTGTGGTATCAACTTTAAAGCGTTGGGGTAACTAATCACCCTTATACCGATTGTTGTTTTACTAAAACGCCAAGGCTCTAGAAACAAAAATTGGAATTTTATTGAAACGATTATCGTTATAATGTTTAGAAAAGTGAAGAACATGGAGAACGCTGCCCTTTTCGCATTATTTAAACACCAAAATAAGATCTCTGGAGCGTTCTCATTTTTTATTAAAACGACTACTGGAATAAGGGTGAATATATCAGCTTATTTCTCATGCTTCACCAACCAACTTAAAGAAAAAAAATCCAAAGAAAACCGTTTGCCTATTGGGACGGTCTCACCAATTACTTTCCGATCTTTAGCTGGTCATAAATGATTCCTCGATATTGACAATAACATTGCTGATATTGGTATGACAACAGCCATTTTTCTCAATGTACCTAATAAAACTTGGGGCGAATATTGCTGTAAATAGGTGTTGAGAGTTAATCCTCCGATTGTACAAAACAAAAACAGTACAGGCAAGCCAGGAATTCTTACAATGTTCATATTCAAATATCAAAGTTCTGACATGACCAAAATCTATAACGTCCCGAAGGTAGTAAAACCTTTTGATTATTTTTAAGAAATATGGCGCAAAATTTTGAACATTCTAGTGTTAAGGTATAAGTATGATACTAATTAACAGTTTCCTAACTCATATGTAACTTTTTCTTATTTTAAATTTTTTTTAGCTAGTATCGTGCTAAGGCTATTTTCTTTAAATAAATTGCTTTTGATCACACCTAAAAAATTGACAGTTCGTGTTAAAAAAGTAGGTAAACAGACCTTTTTTTGACATCTATAGAGCTCTCTACATAATGGTCCATTTCACTCAAATATTAAAGTCGTCTCTTAATTTGATTGTTGGTAAGGCCCCGAGTGTCAGTGTCTTATGAAGACAACGACACTAGCAAGATAAAATCATTGTATATATATCTTATAGTAATATCGAGAAGTCAAAAGATTGTGGCGGCATCTTCAGGCTACGGACCGCATTTGCTAAAATGTGTCTCTGCTAAATTTTGGAGACTTCAAAATATGGGTGTAGAGATAATGGAAGAATGAGAAAAAATAAATTGTGTTGAGAATGTGCGCTGAAAGAAAAAATAGGAATAATAACAGAACGAGAAAATTATATTCATGGATGTATATGTGACGTTTTGTGAGGATAGGGAAAATATATTTGTATGGAAAAATATAAATCTGTGACCATGGTTGCCACAAACAAATAAATATAAATATAGAATGTAATCATGGCATATAGAATAAAAGAAAGTTTTTTATGTTTTGGTTAGCCTTATTTTACTTATTTTACCTTAAATACTTGAAAATAAAATAAAATATATATGAATATGTGTACAGTTCATTATTAGGATAAACAGTACAAAAAAATCATAAAATTTCATTTAGTTAGACATTGATTTTTCAAAAACAATTTTTTTAGATAAAAAAAGATTTTTTGGTGTTCTCTATCATCGTAAAGTCAAATTTTATCAAAATCTCGAGTTAAATTTTTTCCACATGCAAAACTTGCAATTACATAATTTTGTAAGTGAAAATAAAATAAAAAAAATTTGGTACGCAAACCTTAAGTTTTTATTATTGTGCGAATGAAATTAAGTTTCGAAATAAAATCCCTATTCGATAATGAGAAAATTGTCAAATGTCAAAATTTGAAAAAATGGTATCAAAAAACGAATTTTTATCTTTAAACGCGATTTTCGGCTAAACGGAGCCTCGTAGACCCCTCAAAGTTGACATTTTCAAACGTGATTTCTGGCCAATTTATTCATCCTACAGAATTAAAAATTACATATTCGTGATCTAGGGAGTGCCACCTTTCAATCCACGTATGAAACGAAAAACGCGAAAACGCTTAAAACGTATTTTAAGCGTGGAACAAAAAAATATTGTTTTTAAGTAAAATCTCCTCAAATCGTGCGCTAGCTTTAAGTTTTATTACTGTACGAATGGAAATTAAATTTCGAAAAAAAACATTTCGCCGGTTTTTGAGATATCGAATTTTCCAAAAAGAATGACTTTTTTTTCCAAAAATTAAAAAAAAATATTATAAATATATAAGACTTTTGATAATATTAAAATTTTCAAAAAAGTATGAACATTTTTTGGAAAAAGGAAAATTTGTATACGCGTGAAAATATTTTTTTTTTCATAAGTTACTTCATATTTTTTCAAAAAAGGGTTTTCGAAAACCGTATTTTTCTCGAAAACGGTTCCGAGAATTTCGCTTAATTTTTTTTTCTTTCGATTAAATTCTACAATCTATAATTTAATAAAAAAAATTTGAAAACAAGACATTACTGACTGTAACTACCATAGAACGATTTTTGAATTTCTCATTATAGGCAAAACGGATTTTAATGAAATATTTTTATAGAGAAGCTTCTAAAAACTTTAAAAAACTAAAAATTGAATGTGCGCGACTAGTATAAATTTTCATTTTTTTTTCATCCTCGAAAAAAAAATTCTAAAGAAAAAAAATATTTTCTAAAATTTGAAAAAAATATTTTATGGCAGATACCTACTTATTTAAAATTAAAACAGTTTAATTACTAATTTCCATTACATTTATCGCCAATATAGTTTTTATAAGTTTGTCTCCGCAATCATTATACTTTCTAGAACACACTGTATCTTTGTAGCATTGGTTGAGAGTTTTCGCTTCAAATAGTAAATATTTGATTTTTCACCAGAATTGAAAATTTCAAATCAAATGGTAAGCATATCTCTTTATTTTAATACCTACAAAAACCATACAAAGAAGAAAATGTATTCAGACAAAAAAGTTCAAGCAAAAAATATATCTACCTCTATACATACTCATAAAAACATGCAAACAAGAACAACAGAAAAAGGTAAGAAAAGAACATCTTTCTTTCATTTCCACCACTCGGAAATCTCCCTTACTCTGCCTTGAGTTGAAAAATGAAAATAAAAAATTTCTCTTCTTTACTACTTGTTTCTATCTTTCTTATCCTACTCTCCACTGTCAAATTTGACTCGTTTCAGCGACATCACAGGCTAGGGACTCCAACATAAAAACAAGTCAATTGATATTACTATAGTTTATATATACAATGATAAAATAAGTATGTATTCGACGATTTTAACATTAATAAAATGTTAAAAACAGTATATTGCTAAATTCGATTACAATTTCCAAAATGGTATCTTAAACCTAGTATAATAATAAAATAGTTTTATCATCATACTTATTCGACTAAAATTTTGCGTCATTAGAAAAGCCTAGTACGCAGATCGAGACAAGACAAAATTTTATCTCTACAATTTTAATCTCTACAAAACTTTTCCAAATTTCGCGCAAAAGTTTGAAGTTGGAGAGATAAAATTTAATTTAATGTGTTTTTTAGTGTATCTCTGGAACAGGTTGTCTTAAAAAAGTGGTTCATACCTTTTTGGAATCTCCACTTGAGGCTTTCAAGAGAAACATCAGCACCTTTTACATAAAACCAGTTTTGACAAAAATCACTTTCGGAAATACTGTGGCTGTCAAAATTTGTCCCGCAAAATAATGCTTGTATCATTCTTTTTCCTGGCAAAATTTAGTAGAGACATTTTGTAGAGCAATTCACAATAGTATGAATTCTGCGCGCGATCTGCGTACTGCTCGGAAAAATGTCCGAGACAAAATTTGTCCCAGGAAAAAAAATGTATGAGAGACAAAATTTTTCCCGATCTGCGTACTAGGCTAATATGAAATTTGAGATGATTTTGCCAATTAGTTGCATGTTGCATGTATTTCGTGTCTGATTACATTTTTAACTACCCCAAGGCCACAAGCAAGCAAGCTAGGTATATACATATCAAATTCCTATTTGTATTTATGTATGTCGTTTTCCATTGGTTTTACTCAAGGATACACTCATTCTGAAATCCAATGGAACAGTGCTCACCACTTCTACTCAACTTTTGAAATTTTGCCCTTGTATTAGTTAATCGTCGAGTTGGTGAAAATCTGCGATAGTTGCTTTTGGCATTTGGGTATATGTATTACTGCTTCTTGAGTGGATTCTGACTTGAAATCGAGAAGCGAAATTCTCTTCTCAGAAGAGTATTTTTTTCCCAATGGAATGGTTTGAGAAGACTTCTGGACGCTTTCAGACGCTTCTGGACGACCAATGGAAAATGACATTACTATGACCTAGTTGGCACGCCAATTGACTTAAGGTTGTCTGCAAGTTTTGAATTTTTACATTTACACGAAAAAAATATTTTTATTTATAAATATGAACGTCACACGAACGATCAAAAACTTCAATAATTAATTTTACAAGTACAGTTGTCTGGATACTTGCTAACAAACTAGCTTGTCTACTTGCTTAGCAGCTTCAGAACTTCAATGCCAGTTGACGAGCAAGTTGTTTAGGTTTTTTTTACACAAAAAATGTGTGTATTGCAACTTGCTTGCTAGTACTTAATCTTGTGTCCTCGAGATTAGATATAAAAATAAATTACTCCTGCACACTTTGAGGTAATTTAAAAGACTACATTTGCAAACTATCAGTTGAAAGCCATTGTTGTAGTAAATCTATAGAAAACTCAAAATTTGAAATTAAAAAACAAATCAATTTTTGTTGCTCATATAAACGCAAAAGTCAATAAAATCGACTGATTAGCGTATTCAAATCAAAATTAAATTGATTTATTATACCAATGGAAATCATAAAACAATAATAATTATAATAATATATAATAATCATTGTGAATCAGACACACAGAAATTCATTGGAAAGAATTATGAAAATTCACGGTTGAACTCAGTTTTTAACACATGACATAAGTTGAACTGTGGATTGGATTTTGCGATGTGTTAAAAACTAATGTCGATTTCCTTTACACACTAGGGATTTTAGGGATTGCGATCCCTTGTCAAATTTTGACTTTTACGACAGATTTTACGTTCCTTCACACCAAAAAAATCCATTTTTTTTGACAGAGATCAAATCTTTCGAATCCGTATTTGGAGAGGGATTTACATGTATACGAAATACGCACACTAAAAAGACAAAATTTGACAAGGGATCGAAATCCCTAAAATCCCTAGTGTGTAAAGGAAATCGACATAAGTTAAATTACAGAAGTTTATTTGTTAAAAAAAAATACTAACACCAGTCCCTTTATACAACCATTCTTCCGTTGTGTGTCAAACCAACTGCTCCGACTCGACTTGCGTCATTGAGTTGGACCGAATCGAACTAAACTTATTTCAACACCTCGACGCAAGCTTACAAGAAGTCAAAGAGAATTAAACTTGTTTCCAAACATGATTTTTCTAGGATTTAGAAATGAGAATGGAAGGACAAGGGACTGACACTTGACTCTTGAAAGTCAAACTGACTATCTGACAGAAATTTTATTTTTATTATATGGCGATGATAAAAATTTCATCGTGCTCGAGTTAAAATTTTCTTTATTTGAATGAATAAATTCGATACGAGAAAAGACCCTTGTAAAGCGAATGCATGTAGAATCCAAGCCTGTTTGAAAGGTAATATACATAAAAAGAAATGAAAATCTATAAATTTGCTAATATCTTATGTTATTATATAATAAAGCTAACAATTATCAAGAAAGCGAGTGTCTTGAAGTCTTGGAGCAAATGCGATTGTGTTGCTTGAAGTGGCATAAGGAATCTTGGTGTTGCTCTGGAATTAATTTGGAACAAAGTTATTTGCCTGAAACAAAAGACGACGGTAGTCTGAAAAAGTAAGTTCGTCCGGTAGCTTTTATGAAATAGAAAATTGCAATTTGGTAGTGTTAACTCATGATTGATTTATAATTTGCGTCCTTCCTTAAATTCTAGGTAATGATATAATCATGACTTCATGAAATATTTTATTATATTATGTTTATTAATTTAGCTGCAAGTTCATTGTATATTTTTTGAGGCAAAAACCCGGCTTTTAAAATTATTATTCTGCCATAACCTAAACAATAACTTTTCATAAGATCCCTGTTCTACGTGAAAAGGTCAGCAATTTTTCGTTCATGATGTCACCAATAAATTCGGATAAAAAACTTGTTTTGCTGAAAAGCACCTGGTTTAGACAAATTTTATTCCAGAACCAGAAAAGAGCATATAAATATTACGTCAGACTCGGAAATACTTTCCACGATAATTATAGGGAACCACTTAGGCATGCTAGGCCATCTCATTTCCAATTTTGTATTATTTTTGATAAGCAAATAATTATTTAACTACCTAGCTAATTATTTATTTGTATTTATTTTCAGAAAATAATGCTTCTGTCTCAACTCTTATCCCAACAACAAAAGTCAAAGCCATTCCAAAGACAACAAACAGCCGTATTGCCGAAACGCAATTGGATCCAACGTAATCCTCGTACTTTTCAAATTATTTTCCTAACCACATCTTTGCTGACATTCTTCTCGAAACCAATATACGACGCATTTATTGCCGAACCAGCGCCAGACGGACCACGAATTCCAGCTCATCGTCGTTAAAAGATCAAAGTAATAAAAATAATAAAACAATAAAATCAAATGGAATCCGTTCGCAAAGCCCACAAGCGGATGCGCAATTATCCAATACTCTTAGGAAAATGTGCCGAAAGTGCTAAAGTATATGCGGTTTGTGTTTCACGTGACTTAAATATTAAACACAATGCTTGTGAAAAAGAATTTAAATTGTTTAAGGACTGTCTACAAAAAGCAGCCAAAGAAATGAAAGCTAAAATATAAAATAAAATTATGATTTAAAAGTTAAAAAAAAAAATCATTCAAAATGAAAATTAAAGAACATTTGAGTAGAATATCGGTTAATCAACATTTGTTTGCATCGATTATAATAAGACTGGTGTTGATTATCTATGGACAAATACACGATCAAAACTCGGAGGTTCCATACACTGATGTAGACTACAAAGTGGTAACAGATGGTGCCCGGCATTTGTTGGACGGAGAATCACCATTTTATCGACACACTTATCGTTATAGTCCTCTTTTGGCGATATTACAAATTCCTGCTCTTTTGATTCATGAGTCATTCGGAAAGTATATCTTTTCCCTCTTTGATATATTTGTTGCTATCTTAATTTACAAAATAGTCTCTAACAAACTTCGGTTGCAGTATAAAAAAGCAGTTCAATCGATTCTCATGCAATATGGAAAGAACTCCCAATGGAAGCAGTTGCCAGACAACCATAACCGACCTGAAGAATTGGCCAAGTACTCTGTTCTTGTGTGGCTCTATAATCCTTTGACAATGGTCATCTCTACCCGGGGCAATGGAGACTCATTTTCCAGCTTTTTTGTCATCTTAACAATTTACTTCATTACCAAGTCGGAGGAAAAGTCCAATTTGAATGCGTTTCTTGCTGGCTTGTCTCACGGTGTGGCCATCCATCTTCGACTGTATCCAATATTATTTAGCTTGGCGTTATATCTATGTTTGAACGAAAAACTTATAGTTAATGTTGTGATGTTTTTCAAACAAATTTTCATGCCAAACTTGCAACAGCTTCTGCTTGTTATTGGCACTATAGTCAGTCTGTTAACTCTTACTGGATTTTTTTATCATCTCTACGGCTGGAAATACATTTACGAAGCGTATCTCTATCATTTCGTTCGAAAAGATGCCCGACACAATTTCTCACTGTATTTTCTCATGCAATATTTATCAGGCAATGTGACAGCTTCGATGGTTGAAAAAATTCTCATAATTTTACCGCAACTGCTGTTGATGCTTTATCTCACGATAAGCTTTGGTCAATTTCGTCAAACCTTACCATTTTGTATCTTTGCACAGACTTTCATTGCGGTAACATATAATTCAGTGGTAACATCGCAATATTTCGTTTGGTATCTTGCCTTGTTACCTATTTGTGTGAATAATCTTCAAACAATGCCAATTAGAACCGCAGCTATGTACTTTATGACATGGATACTGGGCCAAGGATTATGGCTTTTGCCTGCGTATTTATTGGAATTTAAAACATGGAATACATTCAATTGGATTGGTGGACAGGCGGTTTTCTTTTTTCTTATAAATATCTTTTTGTTGAGCAGGCTGATCAAGTACTATAGTTTTACATCGTTTAAAATTAAATTTAAAAAAATATACTAAATATTTTGTAAAATATTATTTATCTAATGTATGTATAATAAAAATAGTTATTGAAATTAAAAATAATAAAGGAGAAACCTCTTTTTCATTTATATGTTGGTTGAAACTGCAAGAATTAAATGCTTAAACATTTTCAAAAACATGTTTGATCTTTAAGTGTGTATACGGGCACCATAATTATCATGGTAAAGTCCGGTCTTTTTATTTTATTTATTTATGCACTGGTAAGCATCAATGGATATAGTCTGTTAAATCTCCAATGCTCTCAGATACCTTAAAAATTTAATATCTCAAAGATGCAAAACATTTAAGTGAAGTCATGGGGTATAGCAATTCTTTGGAAATGTTTCCCGCATTCGAAAATTGGGAATTAAATGTCATTGTTATTGAATTTTTTCAAGTGATGGAAAAAGCTAAAGATGATGGAAATTTTTTTTTAAATGACAGGGCTCATTACCTACATATGTAAGTAGTTGTCGCAATCCCGGTGCCGATTTTATATCGTTTTATATAATGTCCTCATCGAATTAAAGTCGTGTTAAGTCGTCACCTGTTTACAAACTGGTTATGCTGATCAAAAAAACTTAATCGTCATTGAAATCCATTTTTCTCAGACTAATAAAAAAGTAAGAAGCAACTTTTTTCATATCAGCGCACTAATGCCTCCCGACGCGATGCAAATGCTACTTAATTTTCAGTTCAAGTATTAATCAGGTTTTTTTTAAACATTTGAAATTCAATAAGTTCAAGTATTAATCGTTTTCTTTGAAAACATTTGAACATTTGTAATTCAATGAACAAATATACATATCTTAAAAAATAAACAATTACTAATTATTAATTAATAGGGCCCATACACGACACAGACACATCGCTGCAGATCTTAAGACTGTACAAACGTGTCTTCGTCACACACGGTGCAGACAATCTGCACAGAAATTAGTTTGTATCATTTTGTCGTGTTCGACGGGTCGGAAAAATGGCGGATACCTTTGTTTTCAAAATGCAGAACTTGCCCTATAGTACCTATATCGCAAGTGTGACCTTGGTATTTCCAAATTATTATATTTTTTGAATTCACGCAGACGGTCGCTGCAAACAGTTGACAGGGATACACACGACACAGGCGGTCTATGCCAATATGTGCACAACAACAAAATATATTGGTCTGCGGCGACGTGTCTGTGTCGTGTATGGGCCATATAAGAGAGATTCAGTACATCGGCTTCTCACCATGTTCTCATCGTTAAACTAAATAAGCTATTGCAAAATTAAGTAACATATTTTAACCTGAAAAAAATAATTAATCAATTTGTGTCATAAACGTAGAGGCCTGCTATAATTTATAACAATTAAATACGCATACGCCCTGTAGTCCTTCTTTTTTATCACATAATTAAACTACATAAGATAAGTCTTCTGATTTTCTTATCTACCTTTATTGTTCCTAGGTTAATGTATTAATTTTATTAATAAATATCTTATCAAAATCATTTCCAAAATTGGTATACTCAGTTGAAAGTGATATACGTATACATACATATAATAAATTTCATCATTAAATCGCTATTTTATTTATGTATATACCTACATAGATATTTTGCAAAATTGTTCATATTATTCTTAGAACAATATTGGTTTGGAGACAAAAACAAACAAAATCTACACTCCATTCATCAGTTTATTTTTGTTGGCCGCGCAGATGAAAGTGCCACATTCCTCTTTACTTAAAGAATTCGGGAAATAGGGTTCGGACATTATAAATAACTTAAATTATATTCATTATGAAATTTCTATAGCCCACCTGATTGCAATGTAAAGTTAGCCTGATGTTTTACTTTTAAAAAAGCTTTTATATTATGTATCGTTTACTAGACTTTTTATCAAATAGTTTCGAAACACCCAAATATAAAAAATTCTGAAGAGTAAAAAAAAGAGGAAATCACCTTACTCCGATAGTCGTTTTAATTAAACGCCTTTAAAACGAGAAGGCACCAGAGACCACATTTTGGTTTTTAAATAATACGAAAAGGGCAGCGTTCTCTACGTTCTTCACTTTTCTAAGCATTATAACGATATTCGTTTCAATAAAATTGCAAATTTCGTTTCACTGGCGTTTTAGTAAAATGACTATCGGAATAAGGGTGAATATAATTTACATCGACCTGACGTTGCTAGCTCCAAAACTTAAAAATTCACTTATGTAGCTATAGTTATTTTAATAAAGGAAGCAATATGCAAATGAAAAAATTAAATTTAGAAAATACCTACATATATCTACTCCCTTTGGAAGAAAGTCCGAACCTAAAACATATTATGTTAGTGCTATTCGGGTCTATTACGTAGACTTTCAAGTACATCACTGTAGTCGTAGACTACAGAACGAAGAAGAACTTTGCTGTGGCCGATTGCACGTGAATAATTAATTACTGATTTGTGCTGCGGAATTACTGTGTTTTGTTTATTCATATTATTTTGTTTCTTAATTATTGTTTTTTCGTGACAAAATTAATTAATTAATAAAACAAAAAAACATCTTTGAAACAGAGAAGAACCAAAATGCCGTGCAAATAAAATTATTAATAAACTTTAAATAAATTACTTGTATAAATTGATATTGTGATATATAATGTATGTACAATTCCATATATACAGGGTGTCCCACAGTCACCGCCCCAAAAGAAAACCATGGATTCCTGAGGTCATTTTAAGTCGAAAAACTTAAGAGGTAATTTTCTCGTTTTCGTCCCGTTTTCGAGTTATAACAGTTTTTATGATTTTTCCCTTAACTGGCTTTATCTTTGCCAAACTGCGTCCGATTCGTAAGATTTTTTTTATAACCAATCAAGAATTTATTACAGTTTTAGTTTGTCCACAGATTTTTTTTCTGCGGACAACCGTTTTTCCGCAATTTTGCATCAAACACAATATTTTCGCTTTTTAAGTAGTTTTTTCACTTTGATATCATTTTATTCAAAAAAACACGTTAATGAGTATTAATTTTTTTTACTTATTATTAAAGCCCAGTTCATTTCCTTAAAAAAATATATTTTGTTTCCTTAAAAAGAATACTAAATGTAATTAACAAAAAATAAACAAACTGAGTGAATTTAAAAAAAAAAATTATTTTTAAATACAAAAGTAACTTTTTCTGAGCTATTGTGGTTAAGAAAAGGACAAATAGATAAAGTTAATCGTCCCATTTCAGCGTATATTAATAATAATAATATTTCCAGATATTCTTGATAAGTGTAATCCATTGTTCGCAAATAATTGAAAAAAAAAATACAATTTGAATAACAAATCCAAAATGGTGTATCAAGTGAAAGAACACGACGCGGACACTAGATCACGAGAGAAAGACATTTACAACCTTCAAATCATAATGCAAATCTTTACTGTTTACATTAGTTAACGGTCTTACTAATTAACTTTATCTATTTGTCCTTTTCTTAACCACAATAGCTCAGAAAAAGTTAATTTTGTATTTAAAAATTATTTTTTTTTTAAATTCACTGTTTGTTTATTTTTTGTTAATTACATTTAGTATTCTTTTTTAAGGAAAAAAAATATTTTTTTTTCAGAAAATAAACTGGGCTTTAATAATTAACGAAAAAAATTAATACTCATTAACGTGCTTTTTTGAAAAAAATGATATCAAAGTGAAAAAAACAACTTAAAAAACGAAAAAAATTGGGTTTGATGCAAAATTGCGGAGAAACGGTTGCCCGCAGAAAAAAAAGTTCTGAGACAAACTAAAACTGTAATAAATTCTTGATTGGTTATAAAAAAAGTCTTACGAATCGGACGTAGTTTAGCAAAGATAATGCCAATTAAGGGAAAAGAGAGCAAAAATCATAAAAACCGTTATTACTCGAAAACGGGACGAAAACGAGAAAATTACCTCATAAGTTTTTCGACTTAAAATGACCTCAGGAATCCATGGTTTTCGTTTGGATATACAGGGTGTCCCACAGTCACCGCCCCAAACGAAAACCATAGATTCCTGAGGTCATTTTAAGTCGAAAAACTTAAGAGGTCATTTTCTCGTTTTCGTCCCGTTTTCGAGTTATAACGGTTTTTATGATTTTTGCTCTCTTTTCCCTTAACTGGCTGTATCTTTGCCGAACTACATCCGATTCGTAAGATTTTTTTTATAACCAATCAAGAATTTATTATAGTTTTAGTTTGTCTCAGAACTTTTTTTTCTGCGGGCAACCGTTTCTCCGCAATTTTGCATCAAACACAATTTTTTTCGTTTTTTAAGTTGTTTTTTTCACTTTGATATCATTTTTTTCAAAAAAACACGTTAATGAGTATTAATTTTTTTCATTAATTATTAAAGCCCAGTTCATTTTCTTAAAAAAAATATTTTTTTTTCCTTAAAAAGAATACTAAATCTAATTAACAACAAATAAACAAACTTAGTGAATTTAAAAAACAAATAATTTTTAAATACAAAATTAACTTTTTCTGAGCTATTGTGGTTAAGAAAAGGACAAATAGATAAAGTTGTCCCATTTCAGCGTATAAATAACATTTCCAGATATTCTTGATTAGTGCAATCCATTGTTCGCAAATAATTGAGAAAAAACTACAACTTGAATAACAAATCCAAAATGGAGTATCAAGTGAAAGAACACGACGCGGACACTAGTTAACGCGAGAAAGACATTTACAACCTTCAAATCATAATGCAAATCTTTACTGTTTACATTAGTTAACGGTCTTACTAATTAACTTTATCTATTTGTCCTTTTCTTAACCACAATAGCTCAGAAAAAGTTAATTTTGTATTTAAAAATTATTTTTTTTTTAAATTCACTCAGTTTGTTTATTTTTTGTTAATTACATTTAGTATTCTTTTTAAGGAAAAACAAAATATTTAATTTTAGAAAATGAACTAGGCTTTAATAATAAGTGAAAAAAATTAATACTCATTAACGTGTTTTTTTGAATAAATTGATATCAAAGTGAAAAAACTACTTAAAAACCGAAAAAATTGGGTTTGATGCAAAATTGCGGTGAAACGGTTGTCCGCAGAAAAAAAGTCTTTGGACAAACTAAAACTGTAATAAATTCTTGATTGGTTATAAAAAAAATCTCACGAATCGGACGCAGTTTGCCAAAGATAAAGCCAGTTAATGGAAAAATAATAAAAACCGTTATAACTCGAAAACGGGACGAAAACGAGAAAATCACCTCTTAAATTTTTCGACTTAAAATGACCTCAAGAAGCCATGGTTTTCATTTGGGGCGGTGACTGTGGGACACCCTGTATAGTATGCAGACATACATAAATAAATTAAAAGAATTTTATTTTCAGTGGTTGAAAAATGAATTGTGTTTTTGAATTCTTTCGAAACCACCATGTCCTGGCTGTTGTCGAAGATGCCTTGGAGAGTAAAGCATTTACTTTGAATTTGTCCCGCTTCCAGATGTCAAATGTACCGGATATGGTTAAAAAATGTGAGACTGTTATGAAATTATTTCTTAATCACAACCATTTGATACAAGTGAGTATAAGTTTTTAAAGTCATGAATATTTTTGTGTGTAGACTTATAGATTAAATAAGTGCATCTGGGTAAGGAAGTAATTATGGGTAAATGCTATTAAAAAGTGTTACTAAGTGAATAGAACTACATATATCTAAATAACTAGTTTTGTACAACTGCGTTTACAACATTTAATTTGCAAGTAATACTATGTTCCCGCCAAACTAAAATTTTAGATATTAAATGTTGAGATTTCAAATAAATGTAGCAAATTTAATTAAGATTTCGTTGAAATCCAGAGTTTTCATTGAGATTTCGTTAAAATGGTCATGAAATCTTGTTCCATCAATTTGAAATATTCAAAGTTTTCAGCAGAATCTAAAGGGTTCGTTATTTTATAATGCATTTTGTGACTTTGTGCTTCTGAAAAACATTTGGTCGATTGAAATTCATCTTGAGCCCTGTATTTTTTTGTACGAAAAGATTCAAATTTTAAACAAAAAAGATTGATGATTGACTAGAATCAAACTCGAAAAGTTATATATGTATGTATATTGAACCTTATTCAAAACTTCCGAAAGAGGTTTTGCACAGCGAATTAATCTTTTTCACAATTATATTACACATTTACATATTACAACTAATGATAATGTGTAGGCTCTAAGATTACAAATTTTCTTGGAAAGTTTTGTATATTTGCAGACACAAACGAAAATGAAACTTACCTACGATATTTAGGGTGTCCAGCGAAAAATTTCAAGTTTAAATTATAACCAATTATGTATTTCAAAGCAGTTTTCCTTTTTGTTAAGTTCATAAACTCTTCAAAAAGCCAAATCTCTTTTTTTCTTATATTTATCACTAAAAATTGAAAATATCCCTAAATCTGAAGTTGTTAAATGGAATTAGGGGTAGACTATTATGGGATTATCAAATCAATTTTTGGTTTTTTGTTTGGATCCAGATCTGTAAAGACTCCCGATTTTGACAATTTTGTATTAATGGGCAAAAAAAAATTTTTTATGAGAAATATATTTTTCAGGCTTCTGGAGTTCCCTTAGATTATTTGCTTTTTTATTAGCCAATACAATTGACGGACGTCTATTTGAAAAGTTATTGTCTTCGATAATCCTGCCGACACGTCGGAAACATACCAACACGTCAATTAAAAAAAAATCAGATCGAAGTTTGAATTTACCAAAGAAAACCATATACACGTATTTTCTTCAGCTATTCTATAAAATCATCAGAAATTGATATAACTCAAGATCAATCACAATTACTCGGTTTATGGATTTCCGTTACAACAAAAATATGTGCTCTGCCTAATTTTTGATTGAAATTACATTTTGTTATGAGAGATTTTAACCTTAAATTTAATAAGTTTTCTATTGTATGTGCAAAAATAAAAATACTTAATCTTAATATAAAAAATCTAGATGTTTTCTTAGCTTCCAGACTACCTCAATAGTTTCCATCGTTTGCAAGTTCTAACGCTTGACTACAATCATTTACAACAATTCCCAACTGTGATATGCAATCTAATTACGTTGCGTGAACTAAACTTAAGTTGCAATCAAATAGACGAGCTTCCACCGGAAATTGGACGATTGACTGAATTGGAAACATTTTGGTGTAATAACACAGGACTCACAAAAATACCTGAAGAAATAGCCAATTGTGTACGATTAGAAACATTTGGTGCACGCGGAAACCAAATTGGTATGCTACCATTGACTTTTGGTTTATTAAACAGACTTAAATGGCTTACATTAGAAAACAATCGGCTTAAAAGTGTGCCATTAAGTTTCATCGGCTTGGACAAGTTAGTTCATTTGAATTTGAAGAATAATCAACTAACGTGTGTTCCCGAGTGTTTGATAGATATAAAGAAATTGCAATTTGTTTTTCTTAACGACAATCGAATTGGAACAGTTGATGAAGAGATTTTAGAAAAAACACGCTTCATAAAGATGATCAATTTAAATGGCAATCCCATTACTGAAAAAATTGACCCAACGGTAGGCGAAAACAGCATTATTTGTCGCAAAACTTTTTTCTTATTTAAACTTTTAAAATGTTCTTCGTTTTTTTTTAGAAACACTCACACATCGTTGTAGACAATCCCGCTGAAGAATTAAACTCCACAAATAACGATGAAGGTAATGCAAACGAAGATGAAGAGATCCACAATGATTCTGATGTATCTGATTGGGAAAATAGTATTGAGACGAGTGATATTGACACAACTGACGATAGCACAGAAGAAAATGACATAGAAGTATGAAAATGAACATTAAAATTAAAACTTTTTATATTTCTCTCTTTTTAGGATATTTCTGTTTTAATACCGGAACTATCTCGATATATTACCAATTTCAACTAAAAAAAAACAAGCTAAGACTTTTTTGAATAAATTTAAAAAAAGAGCAAAATCAAGTCAATTAACTTGTATTTTTATTAAATACAATAATTAAAGCTGGCATTCCTTGTCGGAAAAAATACACAAACAAAAATAAAATTGTAGAGAGATTTGTTTTAAATCCATTAAATGATCTGACTGTATGTTCTTCCTTTGTGTATAGTTGTAGTGAATTTTGTCATCTTTTCCTTTTTTGTTTAGTTTTATTTATTTACCAGGTACTTAAAAGCTAATTTTAAAACAACTTTGGAACTCCAGCTTATGAGGACATCTTTTTCATAAGATCTTCATCTTGCATCGACATGGCTGTTAACTTTTTCCCAATTTTTTCATGAATATCCAGGTACTTTGCTACACAACGATCAATGCAAACCATCTCACCTTTTCCTAAAATATACGAAAAAAAAATTTTATGATTCATTGAGGTTTTAAGTATATTAATTGGTTTAGGGGTTTTTAACTTAAATTCCAAAATACAGATTTGTATTTTTTTTACTGCAATATTTTTATTAGAGAAAATTTAAATATAAGAAGTTTGTTGCGAATTTGATCTTGTAATCTTGTTTATATACCCAAGTGAAATGAGTAAATAATTATATTTTTCCCGTTCAAGTAAAATTAGACATACACACAAACCCTGTTCATATTAGACTCACTATTGACTTTTTAGAAATTCATGGATTTTGCATGGTTAAACTCTTATATTTTTGACCTTTAACCAACGTTTGTATATGCCTAAAGGCTTAAGGAAAAAGGACCAGTACAAAGAAGTCTTAAGGAATCGGTTGTTCTCCCAGGTCAGGAAAAGATTTCTGGATAGTGAACCTTTTGTCTTTATGCAAGATGGATCCCCCTGCCATAAAGACCGTTCTGTAAACTTATATTTAAGAAGTAAATACCCTTGTTGGCTTGGCTGTGTTAAAGCCCTGACAATAATCCTATTTAAAATATGTATGTGGGAATGGATGTAGAAACTAAAGAAATAGAAAACGTTCAGATAAGATTGCTACGCAGACGATATGGTTATTCCCATTCAAGCAGTGTGCAGAGCTATTCGAAAATATAGCGCACAAGTTTGGGGTTTCGAGTTTTTTGATGAAGTGGATAAACATCAGAGGTATTTCTTAAAAAAAATTAAGACTACCTAAACTATGCATTGACGCTAGAAGCTGGAACTTGAATATGGCCCCTTTTACACCCTAGATCTTCACCTGAGGTATGTTTATAGTGAAGAAAGACTACCACACCAACTTTATAAAATCCTTCTACAAAAAAACCAAATGTGAAAGAACTTAATGAGATTGGCTCCAGGCATAGATTTCATTGGGATGAAAAGGCTTGATCGAAAGAAGAATGGACCCTAAAAAGCCTTTATCTCTTGAACTGTCTTCGAAGGGCTACAGCATAATATAAGTAGAACAACTGGGAGCAGCAGTTGCATCTATAGATTGTTGGGCTATACAAGAGGTCGGAAGTATTTCACTGACGAATTTGATGTTGGCATGTCATATACGTTTGTATATGCCTAAAGGCTTAAGGAAAAAGGACCAGTACAAAGAAGTCTTAAGGAATCGGTTGTTCTCCCAGGTCAGGAAAAGATTTCTGGATAGTGAACCTTTTGTCTTTATGCAAGATGGATCCCCCTGCCATAAAGACCGTTCTGTAAACTTATATTTAAGAAGTAAATACCCTTGTTGGCTTGGCTGTGTTAAAGCCCTGACAATAATCCTATTTAAAATATGTATGTGGGAATGGATGTAGAAACTAAAGAAATAGAAAACGTTCAGATAAGATTGCTACGCAGACGATATGGTTATTCCCATTCAAGCAGTGTGCAGAGCTATTCGAAAATATAGCGCACAAGTTTGGGGTTTCGAGTTTTTTGATGAAGTGGATAAACATCAGAGGTATTTCTTAAAAAAAATTAAGACTACCTAAACTATGCATTGACGCTAGAAGCTGGAACTTGAATATGGCCCCTTTTACACCCTAGATCTTCACCTGAGGTATGTTTATAGTGAAGAAAGACTACCACACCAACTTTATAAAATCCTTCTACAAAAAAACCAAATGTGAAAGAACTTAATGAGATTGGCTCCAGGCATAGATTTCATTGGGATGAAAAGGCTTGATCGAAAGAAGAATGGACCCTAAAAAGCCTTTATCTCTTGAACTGTCTTCGAAGGGCTACAGCATAATATAAGTAGAACAACTGGGAGCAGCAGTTGCATCTATAGATTGTTGGGCTATACAAGAGGTCGGAAGTATTTCACTGACGAATTTGATGTTGGCATGTCAAGACAAGATTATGATCTTATTTACCTGAATGGAAGTAGATCTTGCTCGTAATGAGTCATCCGCCTTTCGTCTCTGCAGTATAAGAGAAGATGTACAGCACTTTTTTGGCAGATGTCCCACACTAAGAGAATTTAGAGTTACTTATTTTGAGAAAAACTATTTTACTGAACATGAGATCATATTTACGCTGAACGGTGAAAGTATTGGTGATTGGGATAGACCCAATAAGAGTGATGTTGGAAGTTTTAAATTGGATGAGTGTTAAACAGAGACTTAAATATAGCGCTATGTTATTAATATATAAAATGAAAAACAATATGGTTCCTGAATACTTAAAAGTTAATATCATCAACGTTGGAGAATTACAACCTTATAATTTATGCAACAGTGAAAATTTGAGGCCCAATAGGAATAAATTCTTTTAATAGACTTCCAAGTGAATTGAAGAATGAGCTAAGTATAAATGTTTTTAAAAATAAACTTATTTTGTATATAAAAAATAGTTATTAATAATACATAGATGTTTTATTGTAAAGGTTTGTCTGACTTTATTGAGTCTTTTAGAATCGAGAGCAGACATCAGAGCCTAATCTCCTGCAATGCAGAGATAGGTACTCTTGGCGTAAGCTGAGATGGTTCCAGAAACTCTGTTATTATTAAACTGTTCAGATACATAAGAATAGCTATCACTTACAGAAAGCAAATCATTGTTTGTTTTATTGAGATTAGTAATTAAGTTGAAATTATTTGTTAATATTACAAATCTATTTGAATTACGTAGGTATTAGGGTGGGTCAAAAAAATCAAGTATTGTTTTTTTTTTTTTTGGATCCGACACATGAAAACTAGTTCCTAGGTACCTCTAGAAAGTACTTACCAAATATTAGCTCTTAATATTAACGGGAAGATTATGCTCATCATAGTTTTCCATTTTCAATTTAGTATCATATAAAAATAGTCATATCTTATCAACAATAGATCATTTAACCAATCGCATAGTCAATATTTGTAGGAAATTGAACGTTCTACAAAAATGGTCTTGTATACTTTTTTCATTAATCCAACCATTTAAAAGATATTCAACGTCAAAGATTGAAGTATTTTAAGGAAAATAACTTTTTTGTTTTGAATTTTGTAACTTAATAAAAAATAATTATTGTCAAATGAGTTTAAATTATTTCTATAGGAAATTGAACGCTCTACAAAAAAGATCTCTGTAGTTAATCGATTACTCTAGCCATTCAAAAGATATTCGCAGTAGAATCCCAATGCCTACTGATTTTAGTAGTTTTTCAATAAATATTCCCAATTTATCCAGTTATTTTTTGAATTTTAAGATAGTTCATGTTCTATTTGAGGAAAAGGTTTTTATTTAAGAAATATAATTTAATTTAACATGTCAGCAGAAAAAAAAAATTCTATTTCACCATAAGAAATTTTATAATTTAATACAGTATTGATACAAAATGATTCAAATATAAGTCTTTAATTCGGTCAGTAAGTAGAGGTACGTAGGAACTAGTTTTCATGTGTCGGATCCAAAAAAAAAAACATACTTGACTTTTTTGACCCACCCTAATAGGTATACGTATGTATAAAGCTTTGAAAACAAAATGTTATTTTTTTTTATTAAAACAACTCGACAGACGATTCTTAAGGTAATTGTAGGAGGTTTGAATTTTAGACATAAATGTAAGTCATAAAGAAAATGTATAAATTTTTCAAACAAAAATTGTTTTAGTTTTTAAATTAAATAACAAGAGGAATAAAAAAACCTGTTAATGGGGGTTTATTTTTATCAGTTATCAAAAAACTTGAATAAACAAATTTATTAATATATGCCACTGATATTGCGATACTTTACAGTTTGGCGCGTTGCCGCTAAATTTTGCTTACAGGGATATCTTTTTAATTGAGATTATGTATGTATATTTCAATCGCATCTTTCATTTGAGTCCTTTTCTTTTTTTTTGTATGCAAACTACCTATACGTTTGGTCTATTTTTTGAATTAGAATTTAATTACACATATTATGTTACATAACATTTGAGTGGCATCCTGATTAGACGCAAAATTAAAATATCATGTATATATGACATTTATAAGGATTTGTATCTACACAAACTTGGATGTAGGTACAAGTTCAATACAAAATATTTTACATTCATAACAAAAAAAGAAAACAAATAGATAACTCACCTAATTCCGATTCGCCGTATTTCGGTGCTATACACTTTTTATGGCAAGCATTTGTCATCCTGTTATATAAATCGGACATCATTTCGATTTCCATGTCTTGCATCATTTGGAGTTTAGCCTGATCGACTTGACTAATTTGTTGCATTGCCATTTTCAATGTTGGATTTGGAAGAGAACGAAGTTTTTTCGAAAGCGAAATTAAAGTTTTAAATGATCTTAAGTTGAAGGGTAGTTAGATTGGTAATCTTAAGTAAATTTATGAAAATCTTCTTTCACTTCTTTCGTATTCACCAATATTTGCTTTTTTTATTCGATCACGAATTTGCATGCTCTCAAAGCGTTTCTTTTCAATCGAGTTTTTTGAAAGAATAAACCCATACACTCCCAAAAATGTTATTATACTCCTATTCGGAAGAATGTAGATATTTTTTTAAACTTATTAAAATGAAAAATTATAGCTTTCTAACTTACCAACCAACAGCGATTTTACCGAAATTTCCTAACCCTTTCATTCCTTTTTTGCATTCATAAGTACAATTTCAGAGATACCAATTTCTAACCTCGAAAACATGAGATAAATGTCAGAGTGACACTTTATGGTTTTCTTATACTTTAAGTCAATGGATGGTTGGGCACCTTACGAGATCTCGTTAAGCACTGCCAGCTTCCACTACTACTTTAAAAAGTGAAAGACGATTATGGTAGCATTTAAATGGCGGGGGAAGACGATATTGCTGATGTTGGTAAAATTGCGGATTTATCGTTCATTCTTCTTTCATTTATTTTCCATTTGGCGTTCATTCAGTGAACTTTCCTAAGATACGTAGAGTAAAGAGTGTGGAGTTGACTTTTTTCACTTGATCAAAGCTTAATAATTTGAGAGTTTAAAAGCATTCACGCATCCGAAACAAAAATTAAATATCGACGAAGCGTGAAAATATAGCAGCATTTTTTGCATACGCCTGTGGCGTCTCAGCGTAAGTCGTACATTTTTCAAGTGTGAAATAACATATTAATGTTAGTGTTACCCGTAGTTCTATTTCATAATACATAAATATGATTTATAGTAACGCCGCACCTCCATTAGCAATATTTATTTCTGACATTATGTCATACACTATATCTGAAGTTTATATTTCTTTAACACCGTGGGCAAATTATGTCGTGATTATTCATTCTTCGCCATGATCTCACCAAGTAAATCACGTCGTTTAATTTTAGCGATAAACGCATTGGAAAAGCTGGAAGAGGCAGAAGGGCAAGAATACAAAAGGAAACACAGGTTTTGGGTCAATCCATTTTTAAGCAAAAGAGAGTTGCACGACCTTGAAGCACATTTGCTCAAAGACATAATCTGGGAAAATGGAAGCAACTATAGAAATTTTTGCAGAATGTCATTAGATAAATTTGAACACATTTTGAGTTTGGTAAGATTGTAAATTCTGTTGTCTTACATTTATTTTAAGTATTATTGTCCATGAAGGTTGAAACAACAATCAAAAAGCAAGATACAACAATGAGATTGGCCATAACACCAAGAGTTCGTCTTGCAATAACATTGCGATTTATTGCGACCGGTGACTCATATCGGTCACTTGAATTCCTCTCCAGGGTTTCAAGAAAGAGTATAGGCAGCTTTGTACCACAAGTGCTATCCGCTATATATAATGCACTTAAGAACTCTCACATGAAGGTAGATTAAATTAATTAACAAGTATGTTTATAACAATTTTGTTATTTTTTGTTTGTTTCTTTGTAGATGTCTTCAACAGAGCAAGAGTGGATGGAAGTTTCCAATGATTTTCAGTTATTTTGGGACTTCCCACACACTTTGGGTGCAATCGATGGCAAACATATTAGGATCAAAGCCCCGCATCATTCTGGAAGTGATTTTTTTAACTATAAAGGTTATTTCAGCGTTATTTCAGCATCGTGTTGTTAGCGGTTGTTGATGCACACAGCAGGTTTCTGTATATCGACGTCGGAGGAAATGGTAGAGCTTCAGATGTCGTAGTGTGAAAAATAGTAGCTTGTATCAAGCGCTCATAACCGAACAGCTAAACATTCCGCCATCCAGGGCTTTAAAAGGACAAGAAGTTCTGACTCCATTTTATTTTATTGGTGATGACATTTTTGGCCTTGACAAAAGAATGATGAAAGCTTACAACAGGAGCACAAATTTGTCCACAACAGAAGAGCTTTTCAACTACAGATTAAGCCGGGCCAGGCTTACAGTAGAAATGGCTTTTGGTAGACTCGCTAGTCGTTTTCGGATATTTCATCGCTTAATCGAGTTATCTGTTGAAAATACAGACACACTAGTAAAAGCGTGCTGTGTGCTAAACAACTATTTATCACCAGTTTTAATTAAACAAATCCCTGACACAGAATGCATGGAATATCCGCCACTTCCGGAAACAATGACGTCACTTTCCCCACAAGAATGTAATAGTTATAAGTATGCGTCCTGGATCCGAGAAAATATAAAAAAATACTGCGTAACTGATGGTGACGTTGAATATCAATGGAGAAAGCTTGACAATAGAAGTCGCCGACAAACTAATACGACTACACAATAATGTATCTGTATAATTAATCATTTATTTATAATAATGCTAAGAACCATATAACTAATAAGTTATTCTAAAGTTAAAGTTTTTATGTTTATATGTTTATTTGTACAAGTGGTGTTTTTTATTTTTTTCTTAAAGATGTTTCAAAAATTTTATATAAAAGCTTATTTTGGAAACCCATAGGTGCAACGATTTATAATGATTTTTTTGGGTATAAACACTTTTTTCTAATAAGATTCTTTTTTACATAAGTGCAAGTTCGTGCGACCCAGTCGTGCATTTTATTTAGATCTTTCTTCTTTTTCTTTAAGCAATTTTCTCTAATAACATTCATGATTTTAAATAAAACTTTTTTCAAATCATATACTCTTAAGCAAAAGAGCAACGAACCGATTCGTGCATTTTTCTCTCAGAAATTTATGATCTTGGTTGGGACCGTAGTTGTCCAACTCAATAATTCAAACTCTGAGATACGCATTTTTTAAACTGTTTTTAGGTTGGTTGTTAAGAAACATCCAAAACTCATCTTTTTGCATCAATATCTCGTGTTCTAGAGATGATGTATGTACATATACATACATACACTTCAATTTCAAAATGTTGTTTGAAGACAATCGTTATCTTAACATGAACCATTTTTTCTTTAATTTCTATTTAAAAATTCAAAAAAAATAAACCATAAACTATAATATAGTAATTTTTAATGTATAGTTTTTATTAAATAAAAAATTAAATATTATTTCATAGGTGGTTAAAAATTAATAGGAACGTATATTAATGTACTCGTAGGTTGTTTTTCGTCATCCGACTTTTCTGGTTCTGTAAGGAATGTGAACTCCAATTTCGAATTGTGAACTCATATGTTCTCATATGTCAGCCTATACAAAAAAAGTACAAGAGTATGATATAACATTATAAATAAATTAAAATGAAGACAGAAACTTACATTTTAGTCCTCATCGACATACACTATATCTTCATACTGCATTGCTTCTGAAAGAAGATCATTACTATCATACGAAGAAGAATAACCCTGCGAAAGAGAACTCTTCGACCTTAAGGACATTGTTATGCGCGTCGTTAAATTCTGTTGAAGCTCAGCCATAGCTTCAGCAGCTTCAATTGGCGACAGTTGCTTTAATTGGCTGGCCACACTTCTTCCAAAGTCCAAATACACACATTGTTCGTCTGCGTTTGACTTGGGTTTCGTCATATTTAAAATGGCATTAAGGGCATCATCGTACTTTGTGGTTGGCATTTTGGACTTATTCTTCGCTTTAGTTGACCTGAACGAATAGTTCGAGTTGCTGGTGCAGGGCAATGCGGTATAATTTTCTTCATTTAGTTCAGTAGTGACATCAAATTCAGTAACTTCAACAGCCTTTTCCAAGGTGTCATCCTAAGAGGAACAAAATACAATAAAATGAAATATGAATGAACACAATAAGACTGCTAATCCTACCAATTTAATGTTGCTGGTAGTTTTTCGAAGCACAATCACTCGATCTAAAAACGCAAACTCTTGGAAATAGTACAAACTAGGCTCGTGCAGAGAATCCGCTGAAGCACCGGATTTTTTGGAGTCTTCAACTTTTTTTTT
The DNA here is from genome assembly GCA_911387755.1 of Chrysotoxum bicinctum. Lineage (NCBI taxonomy): Eukaryota > Metazoa > Arthropoda > Insecta > Diptera > Syrphidae > Chrysotoxum > Chrysotoxum bicinctum. The sequence continues at coordinate 31,351,361 of OU426990.1, forward strand.
TTCCAGCACATATGCCGATCGCAAGCATTTAATTTTTTTTTTAATATTTTCCACAGTTTTGTTGAATTCTGTGGAAAGATCCATCCAACATTTTTTCTTGAGGTCGTTCCTTTTGTATTGTGGGCTTGAGTAGTCCCACAAGCACAAGCATGGAAAGTCCCTGTATGCCCTAATTAATTTGAAGACTTCATTGCGAGAAATTCGCCACTCTTCCATTTTTGTATTTCCTATCGTAAAAGATTTTATCATTGCAACAAAATCAATAACAAATATACAAATGTGAATCTAAATATACTTACTATCTTAAATGTTTTATTCCTCTTAATATTATATGTGGCCTGAAAACAACCAAACAATTGTACTTCAACACAGTAAATGGTAGAAAAAATAAGTGTCAAATCACATCTTGGCTTCACAGGACATAGTTTCTATACGAAATGAAAACATAACATGAGTTTGTCAATGAAATGAAGGAATGTTACATGAAAATGTGGGAATTGGTGTCAAGACTCGACGTCTTGTGAGAAATTTGTGTCTAGTGAAGCCACAAGTCATGAAACGTCAAAATTTATATCTGCATTTATTTCTCCTACGAAGACAAGAAATAAATAGTAAAAATAATGTCTAAAAATAACAAAAATCGAGACATAAGGGGGCTCCACAAGAAATATTGGCTACATGACACATTTCTTGCAATCATTTATTTCAAGTGGAGGCCCAGTGTAAGGAAATCTACATAAATATACTCTATACTCGATCAGTGTTCTTGGCTAAAGGCGTTAGCTCAAGAATGTTAAAAAAAAAGGAAAAAAGAAAATCTTAATTGGATCAAACTTCGTCCAATATATAGAGAAAAGAAAGACTTTTTTATAGTACGTTATAATTTATTATATTAAGATCAAAATTAAGTTGTAGCGAGGCTAAAATGTAATTTGCAATTAAAATATAAAACTTAGATTTTCCTACCAAGAAAGCTTCTACTTTGGTCTTACTGTTTTTCATTATATAACATTACAGCTGATCCTATGTAAAGGGTCAACAACCTTTAATAGGGGAAGTAAGTTAAATTTAGTTTTTACATTAGGTACAATATAACTTTTCGGAATTCTTATTTCTTTATAATTATATTCTTATAAGAGTGAGATGCAATTATAATGTTTCGTTAAGTTTAAGTTATAATAAGTTTTAAAGAAAAATGAGAATAAGTTAAAGTGAGAAAGATAGTTAAAATGTTAAACCTGTTTCAGTTTTTTACAATTTCTCTTTAGTTCTATTTTTCGTTTTAAAGTTATCGGTCGTTTTTTAATTTCACAGTTTAATTTAATTTTAACTTATTTTAATTTCATTTTGTGAAAACGCATTGGATCAACAATTGATAATGTTATTATGCAATTAATATTGAATTTGCATATTAATTGTTGATCCAGTGTGTACTAACAAATGCATCGAAATTCTTGCTTCGGGTGTTTCATTTGTGGTTGTTGTTGTGATTTCGTGTGATGAATGTGATGTGTGCTGAATGTGTCATGTATGTATTTTCATGTGTTATGTTGGACTCCAACATGCTCCACCCGCCGGAAAGGTTGTAGAGTTGAAATGATTTAATGGCCAAATTTTGTTCTTGAGTCGGCATGCATTTATCATCATCATCTCATGTTTAGTTTGTTTATGTGAACGTGATACCAACAAAAAAAAATAAAATACAAATTCATTAGTGCTTTAAAATAAATTAATTATATAAAATAAATTTCAAAAAAAAATATTTATCTGCTGGGATTTGATCACCCATTAATATTGGATACTTTTCCCCCATCATCATTTGGTTTCACTTGTACCTGTAGGTTTTAAGAGGGTGAGTTCATTAGTAGGAATATACATTTGTAGGTATATACTGTATTGAAAATTGTTTTATTTTGTTAAGGTTTAGGTTTAGGTTTAAGTTTATTTTGTTTTTTTTATTTGTTTTGTTTTTATTTTTTTTTTGCAGGGAATGATATGGGCATTAATGAATAATTACTTAAATGGTGTATGGACTGATATGGACTTTGAAATAATTTTGCGTTGAAGTATGTTTATAGGTATATACATACTGTAAATATAGGTTAAATATTGTCATTTTGAGTGTTTGAGGGATAACATATCGGTAGAAGCGATAATTTTGCGATGGGTCGTCTTAAAATTGAGTTTTTTGTTTTTATTGTTACAACGCGCGTCAAACCATCCGATCCAGGATGCAGCTCGATTACTCTGGCAAGTAACCATGCCGATGGTGGAAGATTTTCTTCCTTTACGAGAACTATGTCTCCAATTTCCATATTTCTTTGTTGATTAAGCCATTTTGGACGCTGTTGAAGAAGATGTAGATATGATGAGCTCCACTGCTTCCAAAATTCCTGTGTGAGACGTTGCAAATACTTCCATTTATTAAGAATGTTGGTGTTTTGTTCCTTAAGGTTCCTTTCAGGAAGGGTACAAAGTGGAGATCCAATTAGAAAATGCCCAGGTGTGAGCACTAATAGATCGTCTGGATCTGAAGTCATGGGGCACAGTGGTCTGGAGTTCAGACAAGCTTCAATTTGTGCCAAAAGCGTTGCGTATTCCTCAAATGTAAGTCTAGCGCAGCCAATTATGCGTTTTAAGTGAAACTTAATTGATTTCACGCCTGCCTCCCATAGGCCTCCAAAGTGTGGTGAGGAAGGAGGATTAAAATGCCAATTTGTGTTTTGAGAGGCAAGACTTTCACTTACTTCTGTAGACCATTCAGAAGAAATGAACTTGCTATCCTTTCTTAGCTCGTTACTTGCTCCCTTAAAATTCGTTCCACAGTCGCTAAACATATTTGCGCAACTTCCTCTTCGAGCAATGAATCTTCTGAAAGCTGCTATGAAGGCATCCGCGCTTAAATCACTGACCAGTTCAATGTGTATAGCCTTTGTGGATAAACAAATGAAAACGGCTATGTAACCCTTTGAAAATTTATTGCATTTGCCCTTCCACAATTTGATTTCAATCGGTCCGGCATAGTCTACGCCAGTGTTTGTGAACGGCCTGCATGAAACAACTCTTTTTGCAGGTAAGCTGCCCATAAGCTGTTCCTGCATCTTTGCGTTGTACCGATGACATCGAATGCATTTATATATTATAGATTTAACTACTCGTTTCAAATTTGTAATCCAGTATAAATTACGAATTTTCGCCATCATAATTTGTTGGCCACCATGAAGTGTAGTTTGATGAACGTCATGTACTAGTAATTTAACGAACGGATGAGTATATTTTAATATGATAGGATGTTGTTGTTCAAAGGTTAGTGATGAATTTGTTAATCGCCCTCCAACTCGTAGTATGTCATCACTAGCGAGAAAGGGGTTGAGACTTCGAATGTGGCTCTTATTTGAAATAGGTTTTCCTTGCTTTAGGTTGGAAATTTCTTCAGGAAAGGCTTCTTTTTGTACAAACCTTATAATTTGATTGTGAGCCGAACTTAGTTCCTCAGGTTGTAGTGGGTGTGTTAAAAGTGGTTGTTTGTTGTCCTTATGCCGAAGGTTGAAAAAATATCTCCGCCAAATGGCAACACATCGGACAAGTCGTTTAAGAGTAGAATATTTTTCTACGATTGAGCTAATGTTAAAAATGTAATATGATGCTACATGCACAATACTTGTTAGTGAAATCTTTAAGTTTTCTTCATACGAAAATGAGTTTGTTTTCGAACTTCTGTTTGTTTTTTTAGTTTCCAAATCGGTTTCGATAGGAATCAAATACCTTGTTTCAGGTAGCGTAAAACTTTGAAGAAATGGAGGTCCGTGCCACCACATTTTATTATTGATAAGATCTTCTGGTGACATTCCCCGCGAACCAATGTCAGCTGGGTTTTCTTTACCTTTCACGTGATGCCAAATAGTAGTTCTTGTAAGAGACTGGATCTCAGTTATTCGATTTGCGACGAAGGTAGTTCTGGTTGCTGGGCTTCCTCTGATCCATGCTAATGTAATCATTGAATCAGACCAAGCAAATAATTCTATGTTTTGAAACTGCATCGATTTTGAGATACGATGAATAAGCTTAGCAAGCAATAATGCTGCACAAAGTTCCAGTCTGGGGAGTGCAATGCTCTTGATTGGAGCTACTCTTGTTTTTGAGGCTATTAGGTGAATTACCTCATTTCCACCCTTTATAACCCTTGCGTATATAACTGCTGCATACGCTTTCTCCGAAGCATCACAAAATCCATGAAGCTGAACTAAAGATGACCTTTCGAAATTAATCCAACGAGGTATTTGGACATCTTCTAATTTTTTGATGCTATTTCTTAGATCAAGCCAGGTTTTCTTTATTTCTTGGGGTATAGTCGAATCCCAAGATAACTCATCGATCCACAATTGCTGCATTATAAGTTTGGCTTTAATTATGCAAGGTGCAATCCACCCTAAAGGATCAAAAAATCGTGCGATGTCAGCCAGAACGGATCGTTTTGTGTACTTTTCAGTATTGGGAAGATTTATTTTAAATGTGAATACATCCTTTGCCGGAAGCCATTGGATACCAAGCATTTTGATGGCGTTGGTAGAATAAATAGGAACATTAACTTCCCTTTCAGTTTTAGGTATCTGAACCAAAATGTTTAACGAATTGCTTGCCCATTTACGCAGAGGAAATCCAGCTTTATTCAATACGTCTGAAACGTCTCTTTGTAAAATGGTCGCATCCGCTTCGTTATCGGACCCATATAAAAAATCATCAACGTAGAAACCATCTTTGATGGTCTTGGCTACGTGAGGTTGGATATGCTCAACATCAAGAGCGATTTGTTGTAAAGTGCGCACTGCTAGATAAGGCGCTGAAGCTGTACCAAACGTGACCGTATTCAATGCGTATGTCTTTATTTTTTCAGTTTGATTATCTCTCCATAAAATAAGTTGATAAATTGTATCTTTTGGAGCCATCCAAATTTGCCTGTACATTTTAGTAATGTCAGCTGCAAATGCTATTTTGAATTTTCGCCATTGGGCGATTAGGTCTATTATGTCTCTTTGAAGACGTGGGCCTACCATTAAACAGTCGTTCAATGATAAACCCGTGGAAGTTGCACATGACGCATCAAAGACTATTCGAAGTTTTGTTGTCGTCGACTCTTTGAAGACCGCGTGATGCGGGAGATAATAATGATTACCTTCAACTATCATCGTCTCAGACGTCACTTCCTTCATATGTCCCATTTCCATATACTCATTGATGCAACTAGTGTACTCTTCCTTCAATTTTGTATTGGATGCCATCCGCCTTTCCAATTGAAAATATCTTGCCATGGCTGCCCTTTTAGAATCACCAAGGACAGGACGGATGTTATCCTTGAAAGGAAGTTGAACTTCATATCTCCCATCTGATTTCCTCTTAAAGGTTTTTTCATAATGTTGTTGACATTTTTCTTCTTCTGACGTTAGTTTACGTTCGTCGAGATTTTCTTCTAATTCCCAAAACTGCTTTAGTTGTACATCGAGGGAATTAAAGTGATTCTGAACAGTTATTGAGGTAGGTTGGACTTCAGATCTGACAGATCCAGTTAAAATCCACCCTAATTCGGTCTGCTGTGCAACTGGAGACCCAATTTCTCCCTTTATAAGGCCTTCCAGGATGATAGACGCATAAACGTCTGCACCAAGTAGGAGATCAATCTTCCCAGGAACAAAATATGAAGGATCGGCCAATGAAAGTTGTTCAAGGTGACCCCAAGAAGACACATCAAATTGGTTTGTTGGCAGCAAAGTTGTAAGCTGAGAAAAAACAAGAGCTTGGATTTCAAGAGAAAACGATGGGTTTGTGACAGAACAGATAGTGAGTTGAACCTTGAAACTGGAAGTGCCTGTCAAGGTTTGACCTAGCCCGGTAACATTAGCACGTGTTCGTTGTTTCTTTAATTTAAGAAGCTGTGTTGCATTTTCTGTAATAAAACTGACCTCAGAACCAGGATCAATTAGTGCTCTTAGGACATGAGGGGTGCCGTTTGGAGCGAAGACATTCACCAATGCGGTGGCAAGCAACGCCTTTGATCGCATTTGGTTAAAAAAAGTGCGAAAGGTTTGAGAGTTTGTTGAACTATCTTGTTCGTTGGTGCTTGTTATAGAGTGATCTGGATTTTGCACCAGATGAACATTATAATTTTGGTTATTGTTGTTTTGTCTTCTAAACGGGTTTTGGTGTTGCGGCGGATTATTATTTTGTCTTTGAAATGACGTTCTTTGAAAATTTGTATCGTTATTTTGTTGTGTTTCTATATGCAACATGGTGTGGTGTTTTAATCCGCATTTGAGGCACCGATTGCTACTACTGCAGGTGGATGAATGGTGATCATATCCTAAACAATTTGAACAGATTGAGTTTCGCTTTGTTGCTTCTATTCGTGCCTTTACCCCCATGTTCGAAAACTGCCTGCAGAATCGAATCCCGTGGTTAGCCTTACACAGGCGACATTGGAATTGCTTTTGTGAATGCTGAGATTTCACGTGAAAAGCAGTTGCTGGCTTTTTATACAAATTGGTAGAATTGGGATCGCTGAAACAATTATCCTCAAAGATCTGTTCTAATGAACTAAATCGTGCCTCTATAAAGGCTGCAAATGTTTTCCAATCTGGAAGAACCTTTGAAGTCCCTAGACGATACTCCCACTCCTTCTGAGTCTGAAAGGGGAGTTTTTGGTATACCAAATAAATTAAAATGCAGTCCCACGCATCTACCTTAATATTTAAATTTGCGAGTGCATGAATACACGATGTCGTTACATCATGCAAGGATTTCAAACCTGATGCCGTTTCATGTGTAAGTTTTTCTTGGTCTATTAACTTTCTGATTTGAGCATTAACCAGTTTTCGCGTATTTTTGTATCGATCGTTCAAAATTTCCCAGGCAGAAGCATAAGATTTGCCTTCAATTGGAAGGTGGCTTATAAGATTTAAAGGTCTTTTTGCTAATGAAGAGAGCAGATACTGAAGTTTTTGTATCTCTGAGAGATCAATGTTTTCATGAACCATACTCTCAAACATATTTTGAAATTCAAACCAATCCTCGTATTCACCAGAGAACGGTTTAATTTCAATAGGCTTGAGTTTTATTTCACATACCGACGATCTAGATGTGTTTAACCGAGAAAAGTCAAGAGAAGTGTTTTCACTTTTAGAAGATAGTTTATCAAGCATATCCTTTATTTCGCCATTAAAACTAAAATATAGCTGCTTTATTTGCGAAAAGGTTTCGTTTTCAAAGTACTTGTCTTTGGCTGGATCGACAGCCGTATTCACAATGGACGTGTGGTCCTTTTTCGCCATTTTGAAAGTCTCTTCAACTTCCGAAAAACACGTGTTTAAGTAACCTTTTGAGTTTCGCACCGCGTTATCTTTTAGCAGTTTTTCACAGAACTTTTCATAATCATTTTGAAGCTCTCTAAGCCTTAGCTCTTGAGCTTCTATAACCTTCGCTAATTTTGACATTTTATAATTGATAGCACTCACAAAATTATTTTAATTTAAATGTTATATTTTATTTTTATATATTAAGTTTATTTAGTTTTAAATAAAATATATTTTTTTTTTTATTTGTGATAGTTACCACCTTTAAACAAACGGTTAAGTTGTTGGTACCGTTATTTCACTGTTAAGTTGAACAGCAGTCGATTTTTGTTCCGTTAGATTGTCCAGCAGGCACTTTCCTCTTCCAAACGCAGCAAAACTTATAATTTTCAATTGCCGTCGGCAAATGCACTTCTCAGATTTGATAGGATTAGACTTGGCTGTTTCCTTATATTTGTGGCTCTGACTTTTAGTTCAATGTTCTTAATGTTTATTTTCACTTTAATTTACTTTAAATTAAAAATTCACTGTTCTTTCAAAGGACTCGAAGGACCATGTTCTTGGCTAAAGGCGTTAGCTCAAGAATGTTAAAAAAAAAGGAAAAAAGAAAATCTTAATTGGATCAAACTTCGTCCAATATATAGAGAAAAGAAAGACTTTTTTATAGTACGTTATAATTTATTATATTAAGATCAAAATTAAGTTGTAGCGAGGCTAAAATGTAATTTGCAATTAAAATATAAAACTTAGATTTTCCTACCAAGAAAGCTTCTACTTTGGTCTTACTGTTTTTCATTATATAACATTACAGCTGATCCTATGTAAAGGGTCAACAACCTTTAATAGGGGAAGTAAGTTAAATTTAGTTTTTACATTAGGTACAATATAACTTTTCGGAATTCTTATTTCTTTATAATTATATTCTTATAAGAGTGAGATGCAATTATAATGTTTCGTTAAGTTTAAGTTATAATAAGTTTTAAAGAAAAATGAGAATAAGTTAAAGTGAGAAAGATAGTTAAAATGTTAAACCTGTTTCAGTTTTTTACAATTTCTCTTTAGTTCTATTTTTCGTTTTAAAGTTATCGGTCGTTTTTTAATTTCACAGTTTAATTTAATTTTAACTTATTTTAATTTCATTTTGTGAAAACGCATTGGATCAACAATTGATAATGTTATTATGCAATTAATATTGAATTTGCATATTAATTGTTGATCCAGTGTGTACTAACAAATGCATCGAAATTCTTGCTTCGGGTGTTTCATTTGTGGTTGTTGTTGTGATTTCGTGTGATGAATGTGATGTGTGCTGAATGTGTCATGTATGTATTTTCATGTGTTATGTTGGACTCCAACAATCAGTATATTCATGGTTTGTTTTGAACCTTAAAATTTTGTTCGTTTATTTAAGAAACTTACCAATTGATCCACTTTAAAAAAGACTTGATTAATTTTACATTTCATAAAACTGATGCTTCTCATTATTAAATAATGATTTTTTATTAAATATGTTGAGTACAATTTTGACAATCAATCAATATGGAACCTACCAAATCAAGCAAGTAAACATTATGTGCGTTTTATTATTCACAAATCTATCTGGATCCGGATCTGGATAAAGTTTCAACATGTATTACAAAAACAATTTGGGATCCTGTTTTCTATCGGGATCTTTTTCAAAGATCCAAAAACTAGTTATTGCACTGGCGAGTAGATGGCTTTTTATGGTAAGGTATAGTGTAAGCTATGGTGTAAAGAAAAAAGACAAGACATAATTTAAAATTTACAAAACCAAGGATAAAAATAGACGGGCTTATAACACTGCTGTCAGTAAGATCCGTATCGTTTTATTTTCAAGGGATGATCCAGATCTGGATCCAGATAGATTTGTGGATAAAAAAACGCACCTATTATTATGCAATCCACTTTATTTTTTTTAAACATTTCTTTAAAGTTTTCGTTTAAAACAACAAGATAAATCATTGAAAACTTCAAAATGAGGAAAAACTTAGCTGAAAGATGAATTACAATTCCCTTAATTAAGAATTGGCAGGAAAAAAAATGAAATTTGAAAACGGAAAATGGAAAACCAAAATGACAATGCAATGAAAGCATATTTTCCATCGCATATTGTGAAATATAGTCACGATGGCGGACTTCACTTACGATAATGAAAGTATATTTTAAAGCTTGTCCTGAATTTATCGTATTATCTGGCTATAATATTCTATGAATGTTTTTATATTTATATTTTATATTTTCTCTCTTGCGCTTATAGAAAACAAACTTTTTAGTTGCTCAAATCGAGTTGCCCTATGTGCGCGGCGTATTATTATATAACCCCATATGTTTCATTTTAGCAACCAAACAGTTATGAAATGTGCGCGCCTGGCCTTAGACTTCTTTCAGCACTCCAGCATATGTATAAACATAAAACATGCATATTATAAGGTGTTTGTCTGTTCTAGACATACTTTTATCAAAGTTGCAAAGTGTGAAGTATAAGTGCGTAAAAGATAAAAAATTGATGTGACGCCACTGCCCCAGAAATTCATTTCAGTCATCTCCACTCATCACCCATTCAATGAACAATCTACGATCTCTATACTTTTTTTTAAATTCTACTACCACAAATAGAGAAAGAAAAGTCAAACAACATACAAAATAGACATGCCATTGCCATGTCATTTTTTTTGCCAAAAACTATTTTATTTTTCACTTTATAGACATACATTTCTATAAAATATATTATATCAAGTGCTAAGCGATTTAAAATGCCATCGAAAAAGAAAAAATACAATGCTCGATTTCCGGCGGTAAGTTTCAATTAGAAATCTTCATCAATTTTCTTGGAACACCAAAATAAAACTCATCCAAAGTTTGTATGTGATGCCATTTCTGAATTAATTCCCACAAAAACGAAGGCGGCGTTTGGGGAAATGTGTAATCATTTTTTTTGATTTTCCTTTTTGTGATCAAACATTGAATTTTAATTAATTGCAAATAAATTCAGTTTATAAATAAATGAATTAAAATTCAAAACAAACATGGCTTTGTTATTCCTTTTTGTTTCTTTGGTGTTTAGAATAATTTTTTTTTATTGAGGAGGCAAAGGGTCTTTTTGTATTTTTAAGCTTTTGGACTTTTTCTTATTATTAATTACTTGTTTTTGTTTTTCTTTTAGGGAAGAATAAAGAAAATAATGCAGAGTGACGAGGAAATAGGAAAAGTGGCGCAAGCAGTTCCAGTTATAATCTATATCCTTTTTAAAGCTTTTTCTATAACGAATGATGAATGGTATATTAAGTTTATTTTTATATTTTTAATTTTCGCTTCGTGCTCCAAGAAGTTGTGTTGTCGGATGTGGTTTTCTAATTAAAAGGATGTTGTTTCTAGTGCAGCTATGTACTTGAATTAAATTTCAATTTCTCCCTTTGACAAAAATCAGACAAATTTAAATCGCTTGCTTTCTTGGTAATGTTGATAATTTTAAAAACTTATTGGAATCAGTTGCTCGCGTTAATTGCAAACAATTATTAGATCTTTGTTATCTCTATCAATAGGCTGAGCCCAATAAATTAATTTCTTTGAATAGTTTAAGTTCAATTGTGTCAGAACAAATAAAAAAAAAACTACTTACATACATACATATATGTATGTACATTATGTACAAAGTTAAGAATGAATATGTGGAATCAAAAAATATTCTACTAGAATCTCATCGCATGGTGGGTGTTGATATTAAAAGAACAAATATTTTAACATTTCTAGATGCATTTTAGAAATTGCAAAGAGTAAGCAATTAAATTTAAAACATAACACCAATATTTAGAGAGCTTAAAAGCCAAGTTTTCTCTTAAAATATGCGTCTTCGGTACAGAAACTTTTTGTCCGTCTGAATTTTGTCAAAAGTATTTAAAAATATGATTTCTGAACGTCAAGCATGTAACCATCTTAACGATAGCGGAAGGTGAGTTTGTTAGACTTGCATTAAATCTTATAAGAAACTTAACACAAATGTGAGTTTTGCTATTGATTTTTTTTAAATTTTTATGTGACCCATTGGAAATAGGATAGATCTCAATTCGCAGGTTGTATATGTTGCGATTACTTTTAAGCATTTTTTTCAATATTTTATTGTGCGAACCATGCTAAAGTAGTCGCTTCAGAAATTTCAACCGGAGCAATAGATGTATACGAGTAATCTGAACTAGCTAAAAAAAAAAAACTAAACTCAATGACGATTTATAGGTGAGTTCTAATTTTTTAATTAATTTTTTTTTAATTTTAGCGCACTTAAGGATGTTTGAATATCTATATGATGTTAAACATAGTGCAAGCGTTCAGAAAATAGCAATATTTTTAAAGATAAGTCGTAATGATACTAATCTATTGGAAGGAAATTTAGCGTAAGAAAATCATCACCACTACCACTATTGTCACTTAATATAATATAATATAATAATATTCCTTTATCTATTTTTTTGTTAAAACTTTATATCAATTGACTTTTGTTTTTACAAATACTATTTTCCTTAACTGAAATTTTATTTTAAAATATACCTAGAACTTTGGAGCTCTTTGTAGAATCATTGCTGACAAAAACATTAAAAATAACCAATTCACGCAATGCCAAAACTCTTTCACCCTCCCACATGAAACAATGCATAATGGGTGAGAATCGCTTTGATTTTCTGCGCGAACTTGTGAAAAACATCCCAGATATAAGTGTAGCTGAAGAAGCAGTTAGCAATGATAGTTCACCAGAAGCCACCACAATTGATCCATCAGATATGCCCTATGATTTAAGTATGCCATCCACAAGCAACAGCAACACTGAGACAACAATACAAAAACTCAACCCAACCAATGGAGGCACATCGTCTGTAATACGAAATAATGGAGTGACGAGAAGTTGTGGCACAACTGTCGTAGCCAATACATTGAAATCAAATCCATCTGGTCTGAATAAACCTATCAATCTTGCAGTCTCTGAAGAAAACCGAGATAAGTTAAAACGCCATTGGGATGCCATTGGTCGAAGTATTAGTCAAATACAAGACAAAAAAGTTGCAAGCATACCACCAAAACTTCTTCGAACAGATTCAGCTCCAGCAGGAATAGCAAGAGCTCAACAATTTTCTACAATAACATCCGCAAAAGTCCAGCAACATCAACAACAACATCACGAACTACCAAATCAACAAATGTTACCAACAGATCTCCGCCGTTTAAGACAGCAAGCCAAATCTGTGCATGGAAGCAATTGTACAGACACAGCAACACCAACAGCAGAGTCGAACATACAAAATCAAAACAAACCGCAGACACAAACGGTCATTCCAGCGCCGATTGTCAGCATCGACTTCTGCAACAAGCCAGTTATTAAAATAGATTATAGTAATTTAGCTTTACACACCAATATTTCGGACAACAACTATTCAGAGTCACTATCGTCTTCATCGTCCTCGCCGACTGTGGAACAACCTAATAAGAGTTTTATTGATAAAGCACTATCCAAGCTTCAAACGCCGACCATTACAGCACCTGAAAGTCCAGTCATAAACATAGATCTATCGAATATTGTAACAAGTGGAACGTTTACAACGTCGTCCATTCATCCCAGTGTAATAAGTCAGGTGTCATTACCAGCAGCGTCATCAATTACATCAGCAGTCACAACCAATAAAAACTCATATTTAGAATTGGATGAAGATTATGACAATATTTAAATATGAATAATAAAAGAGAAAAACTTAAAATGATGCTTGATCATTATTTTTCATAGAAATAAATATAATTATATAATTGTAATTTAACAAAAATAAGAAAGTTTAAATTAAATTAAAAAAAAAAAAAAAACAGCCTTGTAAAAATATTTGATGAGACAGTCTTGTTAAGATCGTTTTGAAGTAATAAAGAGATAGAAATTCAATTTTCTTAATTTTTTATTTATCATATTATCTAAAGTTGATATGATAATGCTTATATTATACTGGAAACTGGGTTTCCCCGTTTGCCAGTTTTTTTTTGTGACCAACACTATCTAAACTAAAATGTATTTGTACGAACTATATACGATTTAAGTAAGTTTAAGTTAAATTATAAACTATACCAATACCTATAATATAAGCAATCGAAAATAAAATTAAAAAGTAAATGTCACCAAGAATGAAGCAATATCATTGAATAATAACATATTGTTGGCGAACCATCAAAAACATTTTTAAAAAAACTACAACAAAAAATTCATATAGAATTATGGTCAAATCCCGGTTAATATAGTTTAAACTACATATAAAATAAAGAAGTGATAATTTATCCAAGATGCACGTTGGAACGCCTGAACATATTGTTATTTAATGAAATAAGATAAAGAAGTCGATTTTGTCGTGGGATAGCTGCTAATACCGCTGGTTGCGGTGAGACTTTGAAACAGGAAAGTAACAGCTAATTTATCTTTTTTTTAGGAGAGAAGTGCTCTATATACGGAATACATAGTAGCAAGAGATATATTATTATGCAGGGTGTCCAGTAAATAATGGATAACCTTGCAACCAGTTATAACACGCCCTAAGACATTTCCCATGTGGTCTCTAATTACGATTTATATTTTTTTAAGTACGACTTAGTTATTATTGAAGACACAAGCATGTGCGTGCAGTACCATTTTGGAAAGTTCATTCAAAAGACAACTGACAAAGTTTGGTGAAAATAAATACATATTTCACAATCTTTGTATTGAAAAATTAATTTAAAAAATATAGCAGCCAGTGTAAAATTTTACTAACCATCTATTAATACAGTTCTAGAATATTATAAGAATAAAAAACAATAAGAATCATCCATTCGTGATCGTAGTGTTTAGGTATTTGAGGAAAGTCAAACTTTTTGGAAAAAATTACAACATACAGACGACATGGGAAATATTTTTTTCTGAAAGGAATATAGGTCCGTTAAAACCGGTTATAAGGATATCCAATATTTGTATTATTATATTCTATTTACTTGTTTGTTTTAGATAAAAATTAAAGATACATAATATGTATGACATATTATGTCATATAATGAAAGAAATTTAGGTTGATAGTTATGTATGTTTTTTTTTTAATTTAAATCGATTTCAAATGGAAACAAATAATTACTTCAGATTTGTATTTTTATCCCATTACATCGCTGTTAGAAGGTAGTTTAATATGCTAATTTTCATTGTACATATATGTAAAGCGTAGTTCATATTAGATGCAACAAAACGCTAAACATGTAGATTGGGACATAACAAAAAAATTTAGGGGATCTACTACTATAGAAGATCTAAAAGAACATAATTTGAAAATAATAAACTTGGTGAGAGTTTTATTTCACCGAAATATATTGGTACGCATATAAAATTTGTTTGCTTTCGTGAATCTCCAACGGAGTTGGAAAAATTCTATGATATGACATTCAAATTCCCTTTGAAAATATACAAACATATGCTCGATTCGAATGAATTACGATGAAAACTTTCAAGCATGATGGACTTAAACAACTTTTTATTAACCTTCTCTCCCAACGTATGATATTTTCCTTGTTTTTCCCGCTAAATACTACTGACCAATATACATAGAAAATTCCTGCTCAATCAAAATCATTTATGTATCAATTCCCAGAAGTAAATAAATTCATAAAAAATACTTCTATTTTGTAAATATTTATTTTTGTTTTGCATCCATTGGAAAGTCTGTATGAAAATAAATATTATGTTTCTTTTTTTAACAAATAAATCGTGTCGTTTGCACAAAAAAGGATCATTTTAATGTTTGTTACTTGTTTTCTTTTCCAATGACACATTTTGTTTTTTTTTCTTTTCTTTTTGTGTATAAAATTAACGTTCAAAAATTGTGGAATAACGAACGAAAAAATCAGCTTTATTCTTTGTACTCGTTTCTTATATGTACTTGGAAGAAAATAAATCGTAAACGTTGGGATTGTATAGCGCTGGTCTTTTAATCTTCTGGTACTTTCCAAGATAACTGTTTGCCACGATCATACAAGTTCTTAAGAGCTGCGGTGAATTTCTTTTCACTTTGTAACTTAAGATAGTGTTTGTACAGTTGCAAAGTTGTGCGAGCGTCTTCCACTGAATCGTGAGTTTCGGATTGGATTTTTGTTCCTAAATCAAAAAAAATTGTTTTAAATAAATTTATTTTATTTTGATAGTTAAGTTTTCATTATAACATACCTAAAAAGTGCCAAGCTAGAAATCGCAGCGAGACCATTCGATGGTGCGGCAAATAGAATAAATGAACCGTGTCGATTATTTGGTCAGATGGCACTATCATATTGATTACTCTGAAATTAAACATTTGTTTAAAATTAAACTCTTTCGACATTAGCTGGCTATAGATCTCTTACCTGAAATCATTCTTTAAACCATGACCGACAAATATCACTCCAATGTCAACTAAATATTTCAGCTTTTGATAAGAGTTCTTCAAAGCAGTTAGACGTTTGTTGCTAAAGTTTGCATCTAAGTCGCCAGGTTTGATGCCAGAAAATTGTGTTAAATAATCGACTACTTTTTCTTGTGTTGATATATAGTCATCCATGAAAGGAACTCCCTCATCCGGACCTTGGCTGTGATTTAAAGTTAAATTAATATACATTCTCAAAATAAACAGAAATATATTTTGTGTGTGCATACCCTCTGATACAAGAAATTCTTGCAACACTCATGTGTACTGGCTTAATGGTTGCTGTTTTGCCATCGGGTCGGATCTCATTTTCTTCTGGATTAAGAGTAACAAACTCGGCGTCCATTGCAACTAGATCACCTGCTTGGGGCATTTCATTTGGTTGCAATGGCTTAAAGACCGTTTCACTCTTAACAGATGGATGAATCGGATTTAGCATGTCCTTTTTTAAGGAATAAAGGAATTAGTTCTATTAATTTTTTTTTAAACTAACCAATTACCTGAATAAACGGATTAAAGAAGGAAATTTCCGTTTCAGTTTCCTCAATTGTACTTTCATCGTCTAAATTGACACTGCTATAAAAGAGTACACAAGGCACTTTCCAATCCAAAGTAAACCAAACTGATTCTTGAGTTGAAACTGGTGAAATGCTGTAAATATTTATTTAAAAATAAGTAATTTCTTTCACATTACCTAGTATCTTACCTAAAATCATTGAAAATATACCACTGATTCATTTCGTCAGATCCAGTGGCAATTTTCAAATCATGATAACGTGCACCCACATTAATCAAAGATACTAGATTCTTCTGTGTTCCATCATCTATTTGACAGACTACGGCTTTAAGCGAGTATTCCTTATAGGTATCATTCACTGATAAGCAAATATTTATTCATTCTAATCACTTTAACCTTTAATTTTGTCTTTTCTTACCCGTTTTGGAGGAAGTATCTATTGGAGTGGATGTACGTTTTACAGGAGAATCTGCATCGTCAGTAAATGACTGTTAAAAAATTATTATTTTTAATTTCAAACACAATAAAACCATCTTTTAATTTTAAACCTCTTCAAATTTTGTATTGCTGTTCTCAGTTTGAACACTTAACTCGCCATTTCCGTCGACTGCCATTGAAAAGTTTAAGGGAAACCATGAATTTTGTCGGGAATTTGGTGAACTATTGTTTGTTGCGTTCGAAGGGGATTTCCTAGATTTTGACAAGAAAACTTTAAATTTTTTGCACATTCACAAAATTAACATAACTTTAATAACTAACCTGTCCGGATGTACAAAATGACAATCACCACGCGAACAGTTCACTCCATACCGACATGGTTTGATCGTATTTAATATGGCCGGACTCTCAGAGGGCGTAGTTACATAATTCCTATTTAGTTGTCGTTTAAGGAATGACAAGTCTTTCTCGTTGCTAAGACCGCAATTTATAGAAAGAATTTGTGGAAGACCAGTTACCTTTAGTTACGATTTTTTAAAAGAAAAAAAAAAGAAGCATTTTCCAAATCAGCAAAGTAAGTTAAAAATAAAAACACAATGCAAATGTAACTAGCCAGTTCATGTTAATCCGATATCAGAGATTTTAAAATATGAACATGATTGCTCTGCAAAATTTATCAGTTTTTCTGGCATAAAAGTTACTAAGGAAAATAAAATTTGGATTCGATTGCTCAACGTTTGAAGATGAGATCTCTTTAACATGAACTGGTTAAAATAAGATCCGAAATTTGCGATTAATTTCTATTGAATCATACGAGAGTACAAACCTTTTATCTTTGTATAAAATAAAGCTATTGCTTCCCACTATATTATAAATATGAAGTACGTTTGGTAGGACATTTGCACCCCAATAACGCTCAAATGATGGAACAAATTTGAATGATATTTGGATTTAAGATTCTTTATTTTAAACGATTTCAAAAACAAATATATGGTATGTTTTAAAATAACTTTCTTTTAGATTACAAAATACAAACAATTAAGTTTAAAAATAGATCCATCAAATTTAAGACTTCGCTTGAAAAAGTCATATCAAACAAATAATCATACAGCTGACTCTCGATTGTCCGGAATTCGACTAACAGATAACCCGATTTACCGGATTAGCTGAACTGTTATTAAAAAAATCAAGAAAAATTATCAAAATGTGTATGAATCATAGTTTCGTTTAAGCTGAGTTCGGGTACGACCATCCCAATCAATCGAAAGTCGACTGCAAATAATTTTTTCTCAAAAAAGTAATATTAAAGTTTGAAAGCAAGAAACATTCGAAGCAGAAAGAATGGTGTTGAATTTTGAACATACAATTCTGGTTCTAACAGAACGGAAACAGATAGACATTCTTCTCGAGCGATTTGAAAACATGTTTACAGCTCACGGCGCGATTTACGCTTTTAATCTTCTGCCAATGAGACTCTGCAGGTCATAAAACTCAAAAAATTATTGCCCTCGGAGTTAAGTTAACGAAGCCATCCTCCATTATGAATGCCACAAGGCAATGCACGCCGCGGCAACCATTTGAACGACATTATATTCCATATTGCAAATGGAAGGATATCTCACACACAACTTGTTTTATTTACATTAAAAAATCGTGTTGCCCAAATTGAAAGATTATTTACTACATGTAAATATCACTATTTGAATTGAAATATTTGCTGTTAAGCAGTTAAAATTCGTGTACACTAGAGCCTACGTTTTTGAACGTGTATTTAAGAAACACGTGTACACGGAATCCGTGTAGAAAATACATATATACCAACTTCAGATCCGTGTTCTTAAAGCACGTGTAATTATTCACTTTATTATCCGTGTAAACGAATCCTTAGTACACGGATGAGGCTGAAATTATAATTGGTCTTTGATTTGCTAGTTTATCTCACATTTGATACGTAATTAGTAATAATTGAACAACGAGGTATACCCAGACCGTTATCAAGTACAAAACACCAGTAACTTGCTTAAACTATTTCCGTTATTTTTGCATTGTGCAAAATTATTGTTTGTCAATAGTCACGTTTAATGAGACGGTTAGTAACAGTTGACTGTTCACTGCAAACGTGCAAAGCTTGAGTCGTATTCTAAATTGTGAAGTATTCCTTTTTAAATTTTATTTTATATTTCTCTTATAAATTACTATTTTTACCAATTTAGTATCCCTAGTTTACTAACTTCGACTTACTTAACGCTTGTGAGGTATGATGTACTGATCTAATTTTATTAATGTTTGCTTGTTAATTAAAAGTTCGTATGTATTAGTTCGTTTGTTCGTTTTAATTGTATTTTTATATTCTAGAAATGGTAACGGATATTTTAGTAACACGTATAATTAAATGCACGGATGCACGTGCATTTAATTATACGTGTAATTAAAATAACACGTGTAATTATAATTACACGGATTCAAATCCCGGTACAATAATTACACGTCTATCCGTGTATTTCATTATCCGTGTAATAGAGAGCTCTAGTGTACACGTATCACATATATGGATAATTTTAATATGTATTAAAAACATGATTTACCCTAAATTTGCATCTTACTCATCTTACCTTAACTGATTGAAATGTTGGTGAAAACTTCTTACAACTCTCACAGAATGCATGAATGTTCTTTTCGGTTCCAAGTGATCCTTTGAGAATTGTTCCAAAATTGAAATGTTCCAAATCTTTGCTGCTTGACGGATATGATATATTGCATGTCAAGAGTATATTGGACTTAAATTTCTATTAAATATTTGATCGTTTACAGTAAAATGTAAATTAATTATTTATATATTGAATTTACCTCTTCATTGCATTTAAGACAGCGATTTGTGCACATTTGACGAGTTCCAAAAAGTTTACTGATATCTGTTTCTTCGTTAACTTTACTTCGCTCCCGTTCGTCTTCTTTTGATTCATCTGTGTTTAAAAAGTAAGTTTAATGTTTAATTTATAATTAAATTTTCAGTGGGATAACCTTCCCTTTATTTTCTATAAGAGATATCTAGATACATAAGTATGTTTAAATTTAAATATTACTTAAATATAAAATTTCATCTAAATAGGTACAGACTAAGGGATACTCAGCGCGACAACATAAAAGTGTCTTATATATTCTGCTGATTTTGGAGTCCTTTCTCTTCTTTTGAAGATGAGAAAATTGATTAGTTTTATTTTTATTGGGCTGATTCTGAAAGACGATGGTTCGCTCGCAACTAAATGTTGAAAGCAATTTCAGTGCGCACAATATAAAAAAGCCAGGTAACAAATGTGAAACTCAACAACACAACTACCAACGCATTTTTATAGGTCAAACACTACAGAGCATGAAGTTGATCAGTATTATTTGTATTCGATTCTTTTGCAGCGCAGCATAAATCATACTTAAATACGTAAAATATAAATAAATTAGAGGCCCATCATCAGCTGAACCTGAACAACAGAACCTGAACCTAATGACTTACAAGTCTCAACCAATCCTATGTGTTTTGTAAGTTTCAGCTAAATGTAGAACTTCCTTAAATGGCACAGAGAATTTCTTTTACAGCTTAAAAAAAAATATTTTGCCTCTAGAGAATTATCTAGACACCTAAAGTATCAAGTTTAAACCAAAATCGCTTCGGAGGATTAGGCAAGGTACATTTGCACGTCCCGAGTATATACATAAGTGCTGTATCACAGAAAAATTTAGTATATAAGTCCATCAACACCTCAAAATGTACGTGCTATTTCTACATAATTAAATCGGTCTAAGAAATGCCATTTCTGGTTTACGTTGCATTATGTTTAATTTATTAAAATAAATAAAATTTACATTCTAAAATTATAATTAAAAATGTCACGATTACGGAATAATTAATAATAATACTTGCATAATAATGTGATTAATCAGTTGTTTATATTTTAAATATGCAGTTTCTATATTACCTGCCATCTGGGAGACATCTCCAGATTGGTTTTCCATACTGATTTCTTGTGTAGATTGTGGTCTAGTTGTTCTTGAGCTATTTTCATTCAATGCTATGTAATCTTCTGTAAAGCAAAATAATTCTTTACGAAAAAAAAGAATAGATACTTAAACATCAATCAAACCGTAAGTAGCTGGATACAATAAACTATTCAAATGACTGTTTTTATGCGAATCGAGAATTTCTGAATGCATTTGGTGCAATATGAATCGATTCCAATTCTAAAAAAATCAGCATTAAAATAGAAAAGTCTGAAATAGTGATTTGCTTACCTGGATTAAACTAACCAGATTGACATTTGAAGACCGGTCAGATAGAATCAAACCTAGTGCCGAGGCTTCGGGGACAGTACGAAACGAACGAAGAAAATTACTGGCTTGACATGGTGATGCAGCTAAAAAGAAAACAATATGAGTTTATTTCTCTAAAACAAATAACTCCGAATACATCATTTCATTTATAAATTACCTGTTGACTTATCGAGCATGTGAAACAGAAAACCCAATTCACAGGACAAGCAAAACTCTTTAACACACGAATGAGTTAACAAACGCTTCCTCAGTGGCAGAATGAAATACAAAATCTGTAGCATTGCATTGCAATAGGAATTGGGCAATGTGGCTTCCAGACCAGCAAAACATGTTTGATTGTATTGCTCGAATTCGAAGTCTTGAGTTCCAAGCTTTGTGTACTTCATATCCACTTTTCGGTATCGTCTTGGTATAATTTTCACTCCATTTTCTGTAGTTTTATTCGAATTCTGTAGTCCATTCCCATTAGTTGAGCTACCACCATTAGTCTCCATTACGTACGGTATTTGATTGCGTCTTACAAGGCGGGGATTTGGGGAATAGCCAATTGGTCCTTGCATTTTCATTGTTGCTAGAATATCATGATCTATGGGCTTGGGTCGCCTGTACTGATATCGTAGTAATTCTTCAGGCCAATCACTGAACCATCTTGTGCCAGTGACCAAATGGGGCAAAACAATTGACGATAGAGGGAAATTAGTATCGGTAATGGGAACCATAGGCAACTGAGGAACTGGATCAGCAAACTCTGTATCGCGAGAAAATGCATTGAACTGTGGTTGCGGGCTATTGACCGACGCAAGAATGCTAATGTGGCCAGATTGATCCCCGAACGACATTGCCTGCGATGATGAACTGACATCGAAAGAAAGACATTGACTTCCGGAGGTGTTTACCTGGTACATGCACACCTTAGGTTCGCTTAATTCAACTGTATCGACTAACTGAACTTGTCCATATGAAGAAACAACGGCTAGCCGAGAACTCTGCGATGGCAGGAACTTTAAGAGCTGCGGTTCAATAAGAATTTGAATTGGTGAAACTAAACGGAGCATTCTTAAATCGAAAACCATTAGGAAGCGATCAACGGCTAATGTTCCTTGCCGACCACTATATCCACAAGAAATCAAATAATTTCCCTGTACATCGAAATCCGAGAGACTTCCAGCATGAGTCTTAATTGTGTGCTCAACATTCAGAGAATTTGTATCACGAAGCGTTACTGTACCAAATGGATCACCAGCGAATAGATAGCGAGAGCTTTTGCGAAGCACAGTACAGCCGGCTGTTCCAACGTGTTGCTAAAAAGTTTTGAACCGGATTAATGATTTGTTGGGGTTTGAAAAAATTATTAATTGTAATAAAAGAGGATAAAAATAAATTTAGAAAAAATGCTTTTACATTCTGCGGTTCAGAACAGACT
The DNA here is from genome assembly GCA_911387755.1 of Chrysotoxum bicinctum. Classification (NCBI taxonomy): domain Eukaryota; kingdom Metazoa; phylum Arthropoda; class Insecta; order Diptera; family Syrphidae; genus Chrysotoxum; species Chrysotoxum bicinctum. The sequence goes on from OU426990.1 coordinate 31,373,861, forward strand.
AAGGGAAATTGAAAATTATCTTGGCACAAGAATATACACACTTGATTCATTAATTAGTATTATCAAAAAACTAAGAAAAACTGTTCAATAATCTTCCCTAACTTGAAAAGTTCCTCTCTTTAAAAGCAAAGGTGCTTGGGCTGAGCATTTCTTTTATTCACAAAACTCGAGCTATTAAAATTTAACCTCGAAGTCCTTTCATTGCAGCATTACTTACCGCATGCAAAGAGCAAACCGAGTAAAAAAACGACAATTCAACAGGAATACGCATAGGTATTTCAGAAATATCACAAGAATTAGAACAGGATGCTCAACTCTGTTACAAATATGTACTGCATAAGCACATCAATAGATGAATTATTAGATCTATGGGGCTATAATTTAAGCTGCACAATATTAAATTTTTGAACAAACATGACAAATTTGTTTAAAAAATAGTTCCGTTCCTGTTTAAGAATCGAAAAAAGTTCTGAATTAGCTCTTCTAAATATATTATTAGTTGAGTGACGTGTTAAATACATACCAGCTTAGTTTCTTTCAATGTTATCAAATCAAGATCAATCATCTCATCTTGAAGACCGGCCATTACAAGTCTATGCGGAGACATTTGTTGCATACACACCATCTCTGTCATGTTCTTAGATCTAAGCAAAATAAGACAATAAAGTTAACTAAACTTTCTTGTATACGCATTTATTTAAAACTAACATACCTGTGTGTAAACTTTGGAATACCTCGTCGAATCTGATGACGCAGCGATGTTTGAGTTAGAGCCAAGATACCCGAATCATTCGTTGTAATTTGCCGTACAATATCAGTGGCATGCACTTGAAATGATGTATACTTTTGCAAGCTACCGCCATAGTAAGATGTTACGTGTCCCTTTGTTAATTACACGAAGAATAATTAACACAAAACGAAAGTTTTGAAACGAAAACAATACTTGACCTAGTTAGGATTGTACAATATGTGCACATACATACCCCTTGATTCCCCATCCAAACCAATTCCTCGTAGTCATCGAATGCAATTGCTGAAACCCCAAAGTTTTCACCGCCATCAGCTAATATGGGAACCAATTCCACGTAATCAACGTCCGAGGAAACAACATTGAAACCACCAAAGCTTGGGGAATAGTGTCCCGTGCCATTTGGGTCATCATAAACATCTCAAAAGAAAACATTTATATATAAGTATTTGTATGTAATATATATATACACATTTTGTTGACTCTTCTTTGTTTGGAAGTGCAACAGCAATGGTGGACCAGGAAAAGATTTTGACAAAATCTCTTTTAAAGAAGCCGCTTTTGTTGGTACTCACTTGATATGGATAGGATATTATCGGGCTGTACTATTGGATCCCCCCCAACATAAACAAAGTCCATCATTTATGGAATTTCAGGCAAAAAATATCGAAAATCTAACAATTGTAAAATCTTTTGTTGCATTCGAGCCAACTTTCCACTTTTTCGACGTCAAAACTCAAAACAAAATACAAACCTTTTCTACTTTGGATTTCGTTTTGGCAGTGAGCAGCGATGATATTTTGTGCTCAGTTGTTTGAGTTTTGAGTGGTTTGAGTATTGCCAGAAATTGATATTTAAAAATGCACTCAAACTTTATTGGCAACCCCTCTGTAGTATTTAGGGCTATTTTAACAATAGGTGTGTTTTATTATTCACAAATCTATCTGGATCCGGATCTGGATTAAGTTTTAACATGTATTACAAAAACAATTTGGGATACTGTTTTCTATCGGGATCTATTTCAAAGATCCAAAAATCAGTTATTACACTGGCGAGTAGATGGCTTTTTATGGTAAGGTAGTGTAAGCTATAGTGTAAAGAAAAAAGACAAGAAATAATTGAAAATTTACAAACCCAAGGATAAAAAGAGACGGACTTATAACACTGCTGTCACTAAGATCCGTATCGTTTTATTTTCAAGGGAAGATCCAGATCCGGATCCAGATAGATTTGTGAATAATAAAACGCACCTAATGTATAAGTTTTAGCACAAGACAATCCAAAAGTAGTACAAATTTTATAGGAGATTAGTATTCTGTGCGAAACGAAAAAATACAAAAAAGTAAGGTGTTCGGATACAGTAAATATGTAATTCCTCGGATAATGGTCCAATTTTTCAGCAATGATCCTAATGATAATAGATTGATAATTTCGGTAGTACATTCTATCAATAATTTCGTATTTGTCCTGGAGACCAAACTCAAATTTGGTTTCCCATCAGAAGCAGACGTCTAAGTTCGATTTGTAAATTGCGAATTGGAAATTCGAAAATCAAAAATCGGCGTTCTAATAAATGTAAGCAAAAGTTCTGTATTAAATAAAATATATCAAATACAAACAAATCACAGAAAGCCATGACGTATATCCTAATACACGGCTCAAATATAAAATTATATCCAAAATGTATCCAAGCTCAAAATTTAGCAAAGCTTTTTAGTCGAAAGGTGTATTGTGTGTATTGAAAATAAGAAATATTGAGGGACAGCAATTTATCACAACTAAAGAGAAGAATCGATTTCTTTTGAAAAAATTTGCTTTATTAGTAAACGCTTGTTTTATGTAACATATTCTCCATGTTCTCTTATGTCAAAATGTAGCTAATACTTAGAAAGACATGTGTGAGAAATAATCTGCGCGTACTACGCATAAACAACAACAAAAGAAAACAATTAACAACAAAAACACAAATTAATGAATCTGGAAATTAATTTTTGCGAAATAATAAACACCTCTCGAAACAATCGGCTTCAATAATTATCAATTTCACTTGACGAACATCTTACATTAGAATGAAAAACAGAACGAAAAGGTTTCGTTGTGTCATTTTCGTATGGGATTTTTCCTTTCACATCCACAGCGTGTACTAAGCCTTAAGGGAAAAAGTATATTACCAGATTACCACAGATACTATAGTTCCATAGACATCACACGCAAAGGTCATTTTTTAATCGAATATATCCCACTTATATATACCAGTTCGATCAAATTTCGGTATGTGAAGCATATAATATGCGCATATATTTACATAATGTACGTATGTTAAAAAAAAAGTTAAATATACGAAAACAACAACAAAGAAATAAGGGGAAGAAGAATAAAATGTATGGAAAATTAATAATTATACCTATTCCGTATTGTTTGCATTTGCCTCGATGCAATATTTATTTAAATATTTCGTATCTCTATCCTTGAAATTACAATATACACCCCGACTCCACAGGAGATAAATTCTCTCAGGATGCTCATCATGATATGAAATCTCCAATGGAGACGCGATATTTCCTATTATGATGGGATGTCAGCGATCTATGTCAGCGGTTTTGTCTTGATATAGATGTCTGATATGAAATTTGACAGATGGTTTTTTTTCGTACTTTTGTCTCATTATTTCGTGTCTTCTCATTTGGTTGGTTCTTATCAAGTACTCCGTCGGCAAATATTTTTTTTTATTTTGTAAGTAAATACATTAATGTGTCATGTTATTCATTTTTTCGTGCGTTAAGTTATGTTTGGAATTATTTATTTATACTTTAGGTAGATGCGCATTCTTTTCTTTACAAATATATATAATTTTTGTTAGTTTTACTTTTTGCTAATTTCTGTTGTCCGCACAAAACATATCCCGTGCAGTAGGGATAGAAATGAAAAATCATGACATAATTTGCCCAGCGAAGCAATATGAAAATGAAGAGATAGAGATATCAGACATTGAGTTGGAGAGATAGATATCTTGTGGAGTCGGGGTGTACATGGTTTAAAATTGCGATTGTGTAAGTCATTTGCTTATGATTTTTCTCCGAGTATCTTCATTGGATAATTCCAAATGATTTCCAATACCTACCTACTAGGTATTAAAATGTAGAATATGAAATTATGTTTTGATTTTCATTTTTATATATGTTTTCAATCAAGTGCCAATAAATGTACTACTGTTCTAAACCGAATTCGCTATTTTGATTCTTAAGTCTATTACGCTGCTGATGCCATACGAAATATGGAAGAATATTTAACGAGTCTTGCCAATTAAAAATCATCGAAATCGTACTTATAATAATGAAAAAATTGAAAAAAAAAAAACATCGCAGGTACCTACTGCGGAAAATAATTTTTCGTTTTATAGGTACATCAGCAGCGAGCTATGTTTTAATTACGAATAAATTAACCTTATATAATTATGCAGGGACAAGCTAATAGCTTTCGAATAATTTTTTAATTATTATCAATTAAATCATACATTATTTAGGAACTACCACATCATAATAAATAGTTTTCGACTAAAAATGTAGTGACGAGTCTTTTACTTGGCTGATTCAGGTACGTACTTAAATGGGCAATCAATAGTTTTGTTTATTAAAAATGATGTAAATACTATTATCAATGCTTTTGTTGTCATAGGTATTCCATTTATTCAGCTTTTCAACACAATAAATAAAAAACAATATTTTTCTAGTAGCAACATAATGGTAATATGTTTCGTTTTTATTAAATAAGGTTTTGTTCAAAATTGCAGAGGATAGTCGTTTTCTTTTGGAAAAAAAGGTATTCCATTTTTACAACTGAGTCGCTACTTCACTTCCCATATGTACATAAAATTAAATGTACAATTGATATGGACGATGGAAAGTAAAATGGTGGACAAATCATGCGTCGCCTCACTTTGAAAAGAAAACCTTATTACTCATAATTCATAAACATTGTTTTTTTTTTCCGAGCTGTATTTGTATATTTATCGTGCTTTATTATTGTCTTTTTCTTACTATTTCGATCGAAAAAAAATAAACAAATGAAACAACAAAAGGGAATGGTCGTAATCGAAGGTTTCTGGAATCATTGAAATCAACAGAACAGATGAATTTGGGATTTTTCACTCAGTTGAATCATAATGAAGCACACTCAAATAACTTTTAAAAGCGACTTAGGGCCAGTTATAGATTTCATTCAAATTTTTATTTAACGTTTAGAAAGCCAAAACAAGTCAACCTTTCTTACGAAATAATAAAGCCATTTCACGGTCGGTTTCTAAATGCCAAATATTTTTTTGTTATAACTGGAATTATGAGATCTGCTTTTCACAATTTGTTTTAATAAACTTTTTTTGATAAATAAATTTCTGTTTTCAATGGTTAAAAAAAAATGTTTCAACTACGTGTTGAAATAAAATTAAAAGCATTTCCAACTACATATCAGAGAAAAAGGTAGATATTTATTAAGGCAAAAAGTCTAAAAAATAAAAAATCAACAGATCCCTGTTTAAACATCGACATGTTCAGAGCGAGAGCGAGAGCCAGAGGAAGAAGATTGCGCTTCTTCAGATGAATTATTTCCACTGTTTGTAGCATCACTACTAGTGTTCATGCGAGTCAACAATGATTTCAATAGACGATTGTTGAGCACATCAGTTTGAGTTCTTTCTCGTGGAGGTTGTTCTCGATGTCGAGGTTGTGGTAGTTGATAATCAAAAAGTTGAGCTACTTGTGCACCATTGCTAGGATTTTCTTGGGGGTTCTCTTCTAGAGCAGGCATTTTTCTTCTTCTGTAAAAATATGCAAATTATTTAATAAACAAAATATTTTGAAAGTCAATATATGTATTGTTTACCTTTCTTTTTCTGGTCGATAAAATTGTAGAATGAAATCTTGAACTTGGTACTTGGGCAATTAAACTCAAACTAAAACTAAAAAGAAAAACAAAAAAGGAATTGCCCAATGTCGATGTGTATGCGTATGCATGCGTCATTTTGGCTTGGGTAGCGTTTTAGGTAATTAACAGTGAATGCATTCAGTGCGAGTGTTAAAAATTTTTTTTTTCTGTTTATAAACAAACTAAAAAAAAATATATAAAATATTACTTTAAGCAGGGTTTCTTATAGTTTTATGTAGTTCGTCTACAAAAATGAACTTTACAAATCTGCCAACTATTACTTTGATAAAAATGACAAGAGAAAAATGTATCACTAAAAAAGTTTAGGATTAATTTTTGAAGTGCATTTTTAAACACAATAATACGAGTAGCCATGTTTTTTTTCGCAACTCCATATAGAATTGTAGGAAAAAACGACATCGGGACTTTTTTCCAAATAGCTGGAAGCACTGTGTACGCTATGGCATTTGTCAGCTGTATTGTCGACTAGCATCAACCAGCATCCAAAAACGTCACTTTTGACTTCTCTGAACAAATTGTCGATAACATATAGATAATTTTCTTTTGGCATCACCGTTTTTATTGGGTTTTAGATTAAGTCTCGAAAATTATCTGGTCTTAGCTAACTCTAGGTGTGTTTTTTTCGCAAGTCCATATAGAATTGTGCACTGTGTACGCTACGACGACATTTGTGAGCTGTATTGTATGACGTCACTTTTGACGTCTCTGAGCAAATTATCGATAACATATAGATAATACTGTTTTGGCATCACCTTTTTTATCGGGTCTTAGATTAACACTCGAAAATTATCTGGTCTTAGCTAACTCTGTATAGATTTAAGAAGTTGTTGCATTTGCATGTAAAGCGCTTAGTCCCGATGTCGATTTTTTCTACAATTCTATATGGACTTGCAAAAAAACACGTCTTCTGTATAGACTTAAGTAGCTGTTGTATTTGCATGTAAAGCGCTTAGTCCCGATGTCGTTTTTTTCTACAATTCCTTATGGACTTGCAAAAAAAAACAAGCCTAATTTGGATGTTTGTAAAAATAGGAGTGCTTGCTTTGAAAGTCCTCATACAATTCGATAAAAACTATATCGGGACTTGGCAAAGTCATCACATTGAAATTTTGGAATTTTACCAACCTCAGTAATTTGTTTTACCCCAACGTCCGACATCATTCGTTAATCACCTATAGGGTTAAAAACCGAAGACGGTAAAAGTTATCATTCGTTCTTCTTTGTCAATTTGGCGTTCGCTATTTTAACTTCGAAGAATAAAGAGTGGAGAAAGGTGATTCCTTTTCACTTAAACAAAGTTAACATTTATTTAAAACCGTTCTTTCTGTGATACATCATAACATTATTATTTCAGTCATAACCCCTTGAGTGTGTGCAAATTATAAAAAAAAACCTATGCTTTCTAAAACAAGTCAAAACAGACAAAAATTAAAAATTGCTTTCATGTAAAAGCGGTATTCCTTAAATTAAAAAAAACATGTTCGTTTTTCTCTGTTTCAGTTTAGGAAAAATTTAAAAAGAATCAAATCCAATTACCTGAATGCACTTAACTCAAAAATACAATATCAATACTTTATCTCTTTCTATAACTAAAGTAAACTGTTATACTGAAGAAAAAATGAGTAATTACAAGTTTCAAGATTTTATTGAAGATGTTACCATAACATTATTAAATTTCTTCTAATATTATAATTAAATTTGAAAACGTATAGGAAACAAGAATTGAATCTTTTTGCTTGAAATCTAGATTTTGATTATATGTGAATGAAAAGTCTATAACTGAGTGGAAATTCCACTATACACAAATATATAAACAAAGTAGCTAAAACGAAAAGGGGAAGAGATTAATATACTATTGTTATTGAGTACGTGTGAATGGATTTCATTTGCGTTGAATAGGAATCTCCGAATCGAACTTCGTAGTGTGTGTTCATAGTTCATGATACAGAAAATGTTGCTTTCAACTCAATCGGTTTGTGTTCTCATTGACTTATTATCTAGTATGTCAATGTGTGTTCTATTCCAAAACAAATTTTAATTTTATGTGCTTAAAATTCACTCAATAAATACATCATTGAAATTTGTTTGCTTTACCGAAGTTCTAATTCAACTTTTTAACGCATTTGATATAGGTACTGTCAAACTTTATTCATTGGATTGTCTTTCATTACCCTCACTTATTGAAGTCGATTTCAATGTGCATACTTCGCTTTTATGGCGAGACAATTTTTAAATTAAGATAAATTAAATCACCTTACTTAACTTCTTGACGAACCAATCCGAATTCCTAGCTTGTTTCTTACCTCCGACCCTGATAAATGCACTATTAGTGTGTTATCACTTCTAGGCACATCAGACCATTATGTGATATCTGCCATTTTCAGTTAGAGAAAACCGCTAGGAAAACCGTCAACCCATGAAAGCAAACTGGGGCGGTCTCAAAATAATTTCTGTTCAACATCACCGGTCACAAAAATTTCACAACAGTTGCCGTTGAGCACATTTTCGGACGTAGTGTTAAGTAAAGAGAATTACTCTTATTTTGGAAAGCAATTTAGGACAGCGGTGTTTCATTGAACTTAGTATTGTTTGTATGTAAATACAGCTTTTTTTTATTGAGAAATAAAATTTTTAAATTTTGTATAAAGTTCGTCTTAACTTTCCATTTCTTCAGCTGAATCATCGTCTTCCTCCCATTCACCACCAGATACACTTTTAGTTTCAATACCGTCATCCATATCCGAATTTGATGAATCTGCAATATAAACAAAAAAAAAACGAAATATATTCTGCAATAGCTGTAGGTATTTCAAAAATTAACTTTGGAAATTTATCAATTTAAATTATTGATTTGATTTTTTAAGAGAGCTTATTTGCTTTTTTTTTTTTTAAATTGTATTTTGTATGTTTAGGGATAACCGATATTTTATTACAAAATATGTTTCAATTTCTAAAAAGAAAGGAAACAAACTTTTTTCTTGCATATTTGTATTTGGATTTGATTTGAATAAAATTTACAAATTAGTTTTTTTTTTTAATCTAAACTCCTTTTTTCCCAGTTCGGATATTTTTCAATTTGTTGTATTCCTATTTGAAGCATGCATATATTTTTGGGCTCTTAAAGAATAATAGTCAAATTAAAACAGGTTCTATTCTAATAATATTGTGAAGTTCTGCTTTCGTTCACTGCTTATTTATTTCGATACACAACACAGTAAATAATGTTGTTGCTTATCTCAAGTTTAAATAAAAAATTTAAATAAACTGTTTTAAAACGATTGATTTTCAATACATTTCATTGAAGACTACCATAATTTCCTTAAATAGAAATCAAGCAAGTTTGGATCTCGAGATCTCCAATAAAAAATACATAGTATTTACAAGTTTCTTTTACATACAGAAGTACATACATACATAAATAAAATAGAATTACCGAAAATTTCGAAAACAATTCTTTTTAGGCATGCTTATGCTGTGTAGACGCAAACTTAAAATTATTACTGCAAAAACAAGATAAAAACCGCCTATATAAAGTTACGTATGAACTTCTGATTTTGTTAACCGATCGTGATAAATTCAGCAAGCATTATCAAAAGTCAATAAATATAAAATTTAACATTTCAATGAAAACGAAAATAAAAATAAATTGATAGGATTTAAATATCATAGATGGAATTTAATAATCAACTTCGTAAGTCCTCTTTTTCGAAACTGTAATGTTTCTTGTTCATAAATATTTTTAAGTCTTAAAGTATCTCCAGAGTATCTCACAATGCATTTACTAATGTCCAAATAAATAGGAAAGTGTGATGAAAGTGACTTTTATATTTTTTTTCCCAAGTTTTGATTGAAATAAATATGATTCAGAGCAACATCAAACCTTCAAATGTGATCAAATGAAAGTTAGGGTACTTGCCTTAAATTCTGACTATTACGGATTTCAATAAGTTCTAACAGTGTTGCAGTTATAAGCATTATAAATTGCCTCAAATCTCAAATTAAAATTTCAAAGTCAAAAACATGATGAGTGAAATAAATTGAATTGATTTTTTTCACCAAAACCTTTGTCTTATAAAGAAGGTCATAAAATTGGTTGCGTCAAAGATTTCCTGCTTTTCCTTTGCATCTGTGTCTTTCGAAGAACTTGAAGACACTTTTGATGTTAATACACACCACTAAAACAATAGGTATCTCCTCAAATCCTACAAACAACTGCACAGCACTTAAAAAAAAAACTATTTAGCACTACAAAATGAAAACTTATTTAAAATCTATAAAGTATTCGCAATTCAAAAAAAAAAAAAAATTGCCAACAATTATATAACTGCATTTTAACTATTTTCAAACACCTACAATAAAAAGAAAAACGAAAACAGAAAGAACATCTTTTCCCCAATGTTAAATTTTAAATTATTTCTTCTAAAAACCTCTAAAAAAACATACATTCTGAAAGCTCCTTAACAAAAACCAATGAAAAAGCCACAATTATTTGGACAAACGATCGAATGGTAACTCTGATTCAATGCGTTTATTTTTAATGAACACAAAAAGGGTTGATGGAATTTTGGTGATCAATTTTCGGTTTGCAGATGTGAAGCGGGTAGCATGATGGTATGTACGAGAGTTCAATGTAGATTACAAAAGCAATTTCAATGTAACTCAGTGTTTCTATTTTTATATTTCAGTACCGATTTCTCTAGATGAGTGCCGTACAAGCAGCAACAGGCACAAGTGTTTTTGAAAAAGCCCTGCCGTATTTTTTATAAATGAAAAGAAATGAAGACGTTGTTCTTTCATTTCGAGACACATTTAGTAATGAAATGAGAAAAAAAAAACACTTTTTATTCTTTGTTTGTTTTTTGTAGGTAGGAAAAAACTGTTAACCCGACTTAATAAGGAAATTATGTTTCTTGCAATTATCACTGTATGTGACAAAAATATCATTTTCATAAATTTCTATGAGAGCACTAAAGATTCGTGAAAAACAAGCAAATCTGCCTTTATTTTTCACACGAAAAAGTAATAAAACTATCTTCTTTATTTTATTTATTACTGATACCTGCGATAAAATATTCCCAAAAAACCTGACCTTCACTCAAATGTTTAAAAGGCATTCTTTAAAAAGAAAGTAAACAATTCTAAATAACTTGCGCTTATGATAATAAAATATCCAAACAATCTTACCTGTGTCGGCATACAGCAATGCATTTTCATTATTCAAATTGTCTTCTTCTTTATTGCGTTTAATTTGGCTTACAAGCAACTGCAATCGTCCATTGAGTCTAGAAAAACATGAGAAAACAAATATAATCAATTTTAATTCGAAAAAGAAAACCGTTTTAAAATTATACTTAGAAATCTCCATTAAACAGTTCGATCTATGCTCAATGATACCGATGCAAGGTCCGAATTTGTCCAGCAAATCCTCAGCGCCTAGAGCCATCAGTTGACTTGAATGTGTTTGTGCAAGAACTTTCAACCATTTCGCTGATAATTCAACACTTTGGTAGAAAAAAAGATTGTATAGATATGTAAAAGGAAAATCAAGCATGTATAAGCAAAAAATAAAAACCTACTTTACTCGTTTTTTCTGCATCATAAGTGTTAACTCATTTACCAGACTTCCAACGTATTGCACAGGTAATTTTTGCAAAGTTATCTCAATTAATTTCGGATCATTTGTGGAAAGAACCGTCATTAGCATTCTAGAAATAAAACGATGGCTCATATGTTAGCACAAAGCATATTTGAAAATATTTTTAGAAATGCCTACGTAGGATCCTTGCTGTGCAATGCTTGCATCAGTAACTGCACTTTGCTCTGTGCTTCTGGTTTCTCTCCAGCATTCAGATTCAAATTTTGCAACCTCGATTCGAAAGGCATTTCTACAGCTTTAAGTCCCTTCCTAGACACCACTGCTCCCGTAGAGTATTCCACTTTTTTTTCATCAATAAATGGGGTAATGGTCTTTAAGGACGACCCGATTTGTTTTTTTTCTGTCTTTAAAAATCGATGTCTTGGATCAGCTCGCACAAGCACTTGTAGCTTCTCGCTATAGTTAGGGAACTTGGGTGGAGAAAAGTTTTTATTGTAAAACAAGATGAAAAACTGACTAAGTTATATTGACTTACAATCTGTTCGAAAGTCATAAAACTCGAAGTGCCATAGCAAAAACAAATTTGACCTTTCATAGCATGTGGCAGGGAGACAGCTACAGCTGGAATTGGCTGTATAACGGAGGAACTATCTGAAGCAATTTCAATAGTGACTTTGGGCTTAATGGGCTTTTCGGCTTTAATGCTAAAATTCTAGACGTTAGTGGCATACATATTATTAAAATCAGCATTACAACAAACCTATCCAATGGAATCAAGTAAACATGAATAACCCCACTTCTAGTTACACTGGCCAGTTTCAGATTACCTTCATTATCCAACTGGCAGCTTAACGAATGGGCTATATCTTCCATGAGTAGAGTACACGAGCACGATTTGTTTTTACCCTTTTTGCCAATCTTCCACAGGCATATAATCCGTTCCATTTTCGACGCAGAAACTGCATATTCTGTGTTTTCTACTGCAAACGTACTCAAGATAGTCACTTCTGAGGTATGGCCAATGAATGTCTGGACGAGTTCACGGCTCTCCAATGAAAAAACTTTTATTTGTCTTCCTCCAACTACGATATTTTTTGAATTGGGAAGATATGCTATGCTTTGGGGTTTTTCATTGCCGATGGAAAATGCGTCTATTTGTCTCTCGTTTGGCAGATTCCATGAAATTACTTGGAAATCCTCACCGCAGGTGTACAAAGTTTCTGCCTCGTCATAGAATATTGAAGTAATTCTGCCTGAGTGACCTTCACCTTTTAAATCGCGTTCAATCTGTGGTGAGAACGACATGAATTTTTTACTATTAACAAACATAATCAACTTTTTGATTTACCTTTCCGATGGAATAAGAATACAGTGATACTCCTCCGGTGCTCGTGGCCAATGCAATGTAAAGTGAACCACTCGATCCTAAAGATTTCCTTTCTTTCTTGGACTGAAAAAAAATATTTTCTTTAACGCCTCCCTATATAAGTAGAATTTCTGTGGTCATTTACCTTCTTTTGGGCAGATATTTCCACCCATGTTATTCCACTGCATTGGCTGCTCAAATGCAAATTCGGTGTAAACTCCTGCTTTAATTCATTCGTTTCTGTGTCCCATATTTTGAGAATTCCTAAATGATTTACCAATGCGAATAGTTTTCCACCCGGAGAAAATCCCGACACGTGCTGTTCAACGAGCGCCATAACTTTTTTGTATAGTGAATAATGAGCGATGTGAATTGTAAAAGCAAAGCAAAAAGAATGAAGTTTTTTTTTATTATTTGGAAAATGTAGAAATGTCAAGAATCTTTAACATTTTGTAGTAGATTAAAATGGTTCGGCCAATTATCCGATTAGGGTGTACTTTCATGTAGCAGCTTTTAGAAATTAAATGACGCCATTATTTCATTGCGAATTTTTGTTTTTTGATGGAGGGCTAAAACAATTTACGACAACATTGAAGTAAAATCATATACACCCATATTAATAAAAAACGCTTATTCCTTCTATAGTCCACTGTCTTACTAAACCATAGAATAGGAGTTTAGTCCTGGATTAAATATTTACATTAATAAAAACAAAATGTTCCCGGAATAGTAAAATGACGTTTATCAAAAATCCTTTTAAGAAAATCTTCTACAAAAGTAAGCAATCTCTTTTTTATATTCTGTGGCTACCTAAATTGATTGCCAATTGCTTTTGTTGTGTCTGATTGTGGATATTGCTTGTTGCTGTTGCTTGTTTTTTTTTATAAATTCTATCAAAAAATCCATCATGAACAATATTACCAAAAAAAGAAAAAGGAGTAGGCTGACTAAAGCCGTGGATATCAGCACAATCGTCTTGAACCTTTTTTAAATGAGTAATGTTATTTAAGATTATGTTTATATACATCGAGTCAATCATTATACTTCATTACGACCCCAGTATCTAATAGAAGCCATTACTTGTAAATCCACAGGAATATGTCCACCTCTTTTGTCTGCATTTAGGTCTGCTTCAACGATAGCTATAAGTTTTTCCATGTTTTTTTTTGGAAAACCTATATTTCTTTCGGAATTCCTCTTCGCTTAGCTCTTTAATCGGATCATATCGCGGTTTATAGATTTTTGATCTTCTTATAGAAAAATTAGGATTATCCAGCAAATCCAAACGGTTCAAGAAATCGTTAAAACTTTGTGCCATTTTTATTATTACTATTTCTTTTCAAAATTAATTTAGAAACTTTTCACTTTTGTTTAATTTTTTGATTAAAAAAAAAACGAATTTGCCATTTCTATTTCTTATTCCTTCGCTAAACCACCTACTTCGGTGGTTTAACTTAATCATACTTAGTAAACGTCACTTAACAGAAAATTTGTTTTATTAATGAAATTTCGCACTTAGTCCAGGGCTTAACGATAAACCTTCACTAAACCATATTTATTAATATGGGTGATAATGTTCAAAGTAGATGCTTCTTGAAACAAGACAAAATTGACCATATTTTATTCGCGGTTATCAAAATTGGGCGACTTATCAAACTAATCTTCGATGTTCGTCATATATGTGTGTATTCGAATTCATATTTGTCATTTTCAATGAACTACGGATTTTCATTTCAAGAGTGAAGAACACAATAAGAGTATTCATGTAAACGCGAAAAACCCTGATAAACCTCGGAAACCAGATAATTTTATCTCCGCAGAAACTTTCTACAGATCTGATAAAATTATCTCACGAACTTGATGCGGAAAGAGAAATAAAGTTGATAAACTAAAGAAATATCAGGGGTATTCACGATCTAATGCAACAGGTCTAGTATCATTGTAAAAATGCAGAAGTGTAAAATCTTACAACACTACAACAACAAAATATACGGAGTGCAATTTTGCAATAGCTTCGCACTTTAGCTATACCCGAAACCTATTGCAACAGTAAAATACAACGGTGTAAGATTTGCAGTCGCTTTTTTGACAGCTCAATGGACCAAAATTAAATGGACCTAAAAGAAAAAAAGAAGTGCCGCCGGAGGGAAAACCCATTTTCTGAAAATAAAATATACATATGCATCTATGTATGTAGCTTTTTTATGATTTTCGGCCTGAATTTTATTTATTTATTTATTTCTTTTTATCAATAACATATTAAAAATATACTATTAATAACTAGTATAAAGAGCACTAGCAGCAAAATACTATCGGCTCTTTGAATTTTATTTGATACCTTTGATCCACATAATTTTATCTTCAGCATCTTCTATTCTATCTTTTCTTTTTTTTTTTGCATCCTTAACAAACTTGAACAAACTTCAATTCTTATAAAAATTAAATTTTCAAAACAAAAAACAAATGCCAAACTCATTTTGACATTTACTTGAGTGTTGCAAACAGGTGAGAAAAAATGCGTTCACGGTCTACTAAAAAATATTAAAATTTCGCATTTTTACTAGGCTCGTTGCACCAAATCGGGAATACCCCTATTGATTGTGACTTTTAATTTGACATTTCACAAAAGCGTTGTCATTTAGGCTAGGCGCGCACATTCAATTTTTAGTTGCACAACTGTTTGGTTGCTTATAGAAAACAGATGAACTATTTGGTTGAATGTCCGCGCAGGTGCATATAATTATATGTTACACAAAATAGCGTTTAGTTTGTGTTAAAACAGAAACTTTTTAGATGCTCGAACCAAGCAGTTGCGCAACTAAAAATTGAATTTGCGCGCCTAGCCTAATAGGCAATCACGTAATTGAACCGTGGTTGAAACCTAGGTCCCCTATTACACGATGTCTCACGAGACGAGGCTCACGTAAGTGCGAAAAAGAAAGCAGATATGAGGAAATGAGATGCAAAAAAATATTCCCGGTGAGTACCGGGCTGATTTTTAGTAGTCTCATTTTGACGTTTCTTTTTCTCAAATTCGTTTTATGTTGTGTTGTGCATTAAAAAATACGCACAACAGTCAAATTTGAGACATGAGTCTCATGAGACATGAGTCAACGTGTAATAGCTTTTGTCTCACGGGATACAAATTTAAAAGGAAAGTCAAAAATGAGACATGTCTCATGAGGCAACGTGTAATAGGGGACTAGTTAATCCACAGAATTCGTATGTCTGACAAAATAAAAAGAAACGTAAAATTGTACTAAAATGAAATAACACCCCTGTCATTATATTGTACGTCCTTTTCTACAATATGAATGTCAAAATAAATTCAATTTCGCATCTCGGACGAAGAAACGAACGTTTTTCTTATTTCTGTTCTGTTGCTCTTCCACCATTTAGCCCTTCACATTAGGCTAAAATTAATTTTTTTGTTATCAAAATAAACAATACTATACGAAATCACTGAGTGCAATTTTGTAGTTATTAGAAACATGACTATGTCATCTAAAGAAAAGTCCGAAGAAATGGAATGGTCTGCCGAAGAAGAAATTCAATTGTTTTTCGCATTGGAGGGTCTCAAGCCCGTCGGTGTAAATAAGCATTTCTATATGGCGTGCATCGCAGAACGTCTATCTAGATCGTTAAATCGTGACATCCCCGCCGAACAGATATGGGCTCATCTACGTACGTTATACAATCTGGATGTGCTCGATGAAATGGAACCATTGCCATTTCCAAATGAACAGAAAGATTTTTCGCTGCCCGAGACCGAATTCAGTGCTCTGATGTCTCGAAAACAGGCCGAAACTGAAGAGAAGAAAATTAATGAGCCATCTCAATCAAAACCAATTGGTTTGTTTTAACATTTTTCGCATAAAACAATAGTTAATTATTTCTTTAGTAGAAAAACCAACAGTGGCTGCCAAAATAAATGTGCCACCTATAAAAGAATTGGAAAAGAAAATTGTTGCAAAGCTTGTTGAAGCTCCCAAACGTACACCAAAGCGAACCAGAGGTTCTATGTCATTGGAGTCGAATAGTCCTTCGACTACACCGCCTCCATTACAGGCCCACAAGAGAAGACGAATTTAATTTCGAATTTCGCAAGCACAAACGATTCATCTGGGACTCCAAATATAAAACGTATTTTTTTTATATCTTTTAAGTATTTGTTGTAAATTGAAACACATACCAAGAAAGAACCAAGTTGGTATAACTGACTTAGTAGTTTTGCTTAGACATAGAATCTTTATTTTAAAAAGCAGATAAGTGAAAGAGATCAAAATTAGACACCTTAACCTACATTATGCTTGTGTTCGTTAAACTACGTCCTCAGTGGTGCTGCAAGCTCAATATAGAGTGCATAAAGCGGTTTACTTCCATAATAATTAATATGCAATCAATAAAATTTGAACCAGTATACATTAAATGTATGGATGTAGGTATAGGCAAACAATCATGTAAAATTCATTTAAAAATCAAATCAAAAAATAACTAAACGAGATTTAAAAAAAAAAAGTAGTTTCAAAAAATGGACAGAAGTGGAAAGCATTTAAAGTCAGGGTACAGTATGGGAACTTACATATATATGTTTTTATTATGTATAGTATTTTATACCTTTTAATCTTTATACTTTGCAAAATATTTACACACCTATTTATGGCCTGGTATTCAAGAAATTTTGAACAAATTTTACACAAAAATCAAAAATAATTCTTAATATTATTGTGTTGTAATCTTAAATTTAATTGTAAAAAATAAACTTTCCAAAGATAGATATTGAAAAATAATAAATATTTTTATTGTTTTTCTTAATTTTCAGTTACAACTAATTGGAAGAGATAACATTAGTCAAAATACCTATTACGAAGCGAAGCACATTGCTTTGAAAGATTCTTATAAAGAAAGGAAAATAATTGCAATGAAAGATTGCTGAGGGAGCTTATGATTATGGAAAAAAACAAAATTACAATAAAAATGATTGGGAAGCTTCCACATAAGAAACCATCAACAGTTTATATGGTCGATTCAATTAAGGTTTAACTTACAATTGTGCAGCTCGGATTTTGGTGATTTTTTATATGTTGATTTTCGAACCCCTCGTTAAATAATACTGAGATTCAACCTAATCAAAATTTCGACTGAACCTCGCTCGCTGAAGTAGATGTCACCCATAAACCGTAATACGATTATTAGGTTCATCTATCTGTTTATATTTCACAAAGTGGACGAAAACTGAAAGAAAATTAAAAAATACGCAATTGAAATTCGTGTCAAAGTCTCATTGGCCTAGGTCTAGGTGTTTACCTGCGTTATTTGAGATCTTGACAACTAACTATTCCATTTTTCCACTCGGTCAGAGAAACTGTTAGAATCGTAGCTTAGATATACATAGTTGGTAGCTTGAGACACACTCGATTTGCATAAGTGCTTCTCATAAAAGTCGTTATGAATGGGCAGAAAATTGTTGGCTACTTAATTCGAGAATAAAACACGCAAACGGGAATTATTTGGGTCTACGCGAGATATCTCGTCAACAAGTTTATTTTTGTTTGTTTTGTTTTCGGAAATGATTTATACTTCGATTGTTGTTGCAATGTACATATTCGATTGACTTCGTAAGACCACTCAATTGTTTCCCCCAAAAATTATAGGTCTAACTGATTTTCATGTTTGTGTGGTTTCAATTATATTTGATATAAATATGAAAAATCATAAAATTGGATCGTATGTGCAAGTATTTGGATACTTTTTTTTAATTTAATAATTTTTGTTATGAACTTCTCAAAACATGCAAGATATGCAATGTTAATTCAGTGCACAAATTCTGTATTGGCTTATCTTTGGTCGGAAGTTGTAGGTCGCTTTAACCACTCATCGACAAACATCTGGTTATTCGTATCTTTTCTTAATTGTTTTGTCTTTTTATTATATAAAATAATATTTTAAATGTTGTCTTCAAAATGTGTCTAATCTTGGGCACTTACACTATGTTAATTTCCCTTAAAGATCTAGTAAGATTTTTTTCAGGGTTTTTTATTGATCTTTAAGGTCTGCGGCCTGATTATGGAATTCTACATATTGCCATTTTAGACCCGTTGTAATTCTTTCGATCATCCGATTCTAGGAAAATACTTTTGTAATTCCGAGTAAGTGAAGTCAAAATTGGATTGAATCTTGAACTTCGGTACTAAATGTCGGTTCAGTTTTTAACACTTTTTTCCATCAAAATACAATCAGATTGTGATGGACAATCATTATCATTATACTTAGGAATCTTATGTTCTTTAAAAACCTACGACCTAAATATACCCAAAAATAGAAAAGCTCAATTTTCCGCTATTGAACTTCAGCAAATTGTTAAAACTTTTAAAAGAAAACACAATTGATTTACATTGATTTTATATCTAACATCCAATCAAGCTTATGTGATGTATATTTTTTATTTTTGTTTTTGTTCACAAAAAGAATATTTTTTTTCTTTTGTACAATATATTATTTCTATATGCCGAATTATTTATTCCATATACATAACCCAATATGTGTAAATACAATCATATTAAAATATTCGTTATTTATCAAATTCAATCAAACATTGAAATTTTGAAAGCTGCTCTACTCTTTGCCTAATTAGCATTGTTTAGTTTTCCGTCTAAAGCGACTATCATGATTTAGACAAAGATGAGAAATGGTGCTCAAATTTTGTTTTTTTTTTCGAATTTGAGTTCTTACTCACTTTATATGATTCAGTGATTCAAATAGCTTTGATGTGAAAAAATAATTTTGATGAATAACGGACAGATTAATATATATATAATAATATTTGTATAAAACTGGCATATATATATTCGGTTATTAATGTTTGTTTTCTGCATTTTTATAACACTTCTATTCCATTTCGCACAAGTGAATTTCTACTTACATTTAAAAAACATAATTATTTTTTATTTCTTAAACATAGGACAACAATAATTTTTTTCTTTTCTTTTTCATTAAATCTCTTTATGTGCATGGCCTTTGTTGTTGCTAGTTCCTAGTTTAATATTAGATTATTTTCATTTTTCTCTTAAAACACATCAACAATCAAAACAAAAATTTGAGATTAAAATTAATTTTTCCTGTTTTTAGTCGAAAGCTTCTTTTCTTGATAGTATGAGGAATCAATTTAGTTTACCAGTTGGATTTTATGAAGTTAATCAGGCCATTGGTTGAGCCATCATGGGATGATACTGGACTACCATCGGCTAATTCGGGTTCAATTGCTTTAGCTAATTGTTTGCCCAATTCAACGCCCCATTGATCGAAGGAGTTGATGTCCCATATTACACCTTGTGTGAAGATCTTGTGTTCGTACATTGCTAAAAACAAAAAGACAATCATTTTAAGTAAAGCTACTGAAAAAAATATTGCGATTGTCGATTTTGTCTCTATTTATTGTCTATTAGTTATCGCATAGTTCAAATAAAACAATTTCTTGCTCTCATTTTGTTTGACAACCGCAATAGAGGTTCATTATATCTTACCAATAATTGCACCAAGTGTGAAGGGAGCGACTTTCTTAACAACAATTGAATTGGTTGGACGATTGCCAATGAATGTTTTATGTGGCAGTAGTTTCTCGAGTTTTTCACCGGACATACCGGCTTTTTCGAGCTCGGCCTTGGCCTGTGCCTCGGATTTGCCTGTCATCAAAGCTTCAGTCTGAGCCAAGAAATTGGCGAGTAAAATTTTATGATGAACACCACCAGCAATTGGATTTTGAGTGACTGCCGGCGCAATAAAGTCACAAGGAATGAGGCGAGTGCCCTGGTGGATCAATTGATAGAAGGCGTGTTGACCATTGGTGCCGGGTTCACCCCAAACAATTGGTCCGGTATTATAGTTTACAACTTCTGAGCTCTTGGTAACAAATTTGCCGTTACTTTCCATATCACCCTGTTGGAAATAAGCGGCAAACCGATGTAAATATTGATCGTAGGGCAAGAGAGCATGAGTCTCTGCATTATAGAAGTTAGAGTACCAGACCCCAAGAAGAGCTAGAATGACAGGAGCCTAAAAAAACAATGGAAATATTTTTTTCATGGAAATCCAAATTGATTTTAAGCATCTTACATTAGCTTCCAATGGGGCTGTTTTAAAGTGTGTGTCCATGTAGTAGGCTCCTTCCAATAGATTTTCAAAGTTCTCAAAACCAATTGATAGGCAAATTGATAGACCAATGGCTGACCAAAGAGAATACCTTCCTCCAACCCAATCCCAGAAGCCAAACATGTTCTTGCTGTCAATTCCAAAAGCAGTGACCTTCTCCTTGTTTGTAGAAAGAGCAACAAAGTGTTTAGCTACAGCAGCGGGCTGAAAAAAAAATTGTTCAAATTATTATAATGATGATATTTTCTTACAGATCAATGTATATGTATAAATTATTTTCACTTACATCTTTGGCATGTTCCAACAGCCATGATTTTGCCGATGTAGCATTGGTGATAGTTTCCTGAGTGGTAAAAGTCTTCGAGGCGATAATGAACAAAGTTGTTTCGTAACTGACTTTTTTAAGAACTTCAGCCATATGTGTACCATCAATATTTGACACAAAATGTGATCGCAGTCCTTTGCAGTAAGGCTTGAGAGCTTCGGTAACCATTAATGGGCCCAAGTCTGAGCCACCAATACCAATATTGACTACATCGACGATTTGTTTGCCAGTGCATCCGCGCCACACACCCGAGAGCACTTGGTTGGTGAACTCTTTCATGTGTTGCAATTCGGCGCGTACTTCTGGCATGACATCTTTACCGTCGACGAGGACTGCATCGCTGGAACGATTACGTAATGCTGTATGAAGCACTGCACGATCTTCAGTGATGTTAATGTGTACACCGGAGAACATAGCTTGTCGGGCTTCTTCAAGCTTACGAGTTTTGGCCAAGTCCAATAGCAAAGCCCATACTTCAGGAGTGATGCGATTTTTTGAGTAGTCCAAGAGAATATCACCATCGTTGGGAGTCTTCAAACGTAAGCTGCAATAAAAAAAAAAAAACATTTTAAGGTATGTACATATAATTTCGTTAAGCCTTACGATAATAAATTGAGTATTAACATTAGGCATTATGCAATGCATGCATGTAATCGTGATATTTTAAATGCAAACACTTGGTTGCTGATTGCAATAATACAAACACACACAGATTATTGCTTATTAAATTTTACTTAAAGTGATAAGTAAGCGTTAAATAGTGTTGTAACTATTCGGTTAATCGCTTAGTATCTAAATTTTCTTACGATTACGAGATTAACTGGTCGTTCAAATACAGTTTCAACTATTGTTTCAAATTTGATTTAATAAATGGTAAATGGTGGTAGAACTCTCACGTTGTTTTGTTTCATTACAAATTTTTAATGTTGATTACACTGTGACATAATTTTTCTTACATAAATAATTGTATGTACATTAGACTGGGCCAAAAAAATTGACTATTTTTTTTTTGAAAGATATATCGAGAATATCATTCAGAATGCCAAAAAAAAATTTTCGTAAAAGTTTGAGCCCTTAATATCAATTTTAAGAGGTCTATCATCGCTAATTTTGATTTTTAGTGCGTCAGAACTGACAAAACATTGAAGTAAAAAAAATTCATTTTGACTTACTTTTATATAAAATTAAATTCCCTACAAAAAAGGTCTAATTGAAAATTTTCGTCAGACAAGCCGTTTTTGAGTAATTAAGCTTAATAAATTGTTATTTTTCTTCGATTTTACGTTTTTAGTTTGGAATTTTGTAACTAACGAAAAATAACAATTTATTAAGCTTAATTACTCAAAAACGGCTTGTCTGACGAAAATTTTCAATTAGACCTTTTTTGTAGGGAATTTAATTTTATATAAAAGTAAGTCAAAATGATTTTTTTTTACTTCAATGTTTTGTCAGTTCTGACGCAAAACATGAAATTATGACTAAAAATCAAAATTAGCGATGATAGACCTCTTAAAATTGATATTAAGGGCTCAAACTTTTACGAAAATTTTTTTTTGTCATTCTGAATGATATTCTCGATATATCTTTCAAACAAAAATAGTCAATTTTTTTGGCCCAGTCTAATGTACATATATGTTCAATCACTTTTTTTAAACATCACGACATTGCACAGATATCTTAATTTTTCGATAATCGATTTTCGACAAAAGTCGTTGATCGATTAACAAACGACACTCGCAATAAGGGCCATGGTCACTGAAAGTTTCCAAATTTCATATATCTTCCATCTCTGATAAAATTCGTTCTGATTATTTATATTTTATCTCCATTCTACTCCTTGATTTCTTCCAAATATAAATTCATGCTAGAGTCGATTTATGAAAGTAATGTTCGGAAGTTAAAGATCTCCGACAATGAATTCAATTTGGACAATGGAATGTCATCCTCTGGTTTTTGTTTTGTGTATTTTATTAGTTTAAATAAAAAACAAGTGCAAGTGTTATTATACAATATTATCTTTTAACAAAGGGTTTAAAATTATTTAAATATATTTATGTTTATAACAGCCTTGAGGTTTCTTCTATATTAAGGTATTTTAAAATCTCCCGCATTCCTTAATTATTAAAAAGAAGTTGTTATGGAAATTTCATTACGGTGTAGATAAAGGGGCTATAATTGTTTTTAATTTTAAAAATCGACCGATTTTGTATCTTTTCCCATGCATTCTCAATAAGACTTTGTTGTAAGTAATCCCAAGTAGTTTTAAGTAACAAAATAGCTTTGCTTAAATCACGTGCTTTCAGTGAATCTTCTATACGTAAATTGTCTTGGAGAACAATTCTGCGGAGTAGCTTTCTTCAATACGCTAACTTAATCAATCTTATTAGATTCTGATCCATTGGTTATAAAACTGCGATCACGTTAGGTGGGAGAAGCAATGCACTAATTTTCTCATTCGCTTGCTTTCGGTAATTCAATTGGATTTTGAGCAGTTATCAACTAAAAGAAGTTGCTTCGTGGAAAAATTGTTTTCTATGGAAAGACTGCGAATTTACATTCAAAAAATTCAAATCCAAAATTCACATTTAGTATGTGAAACATTTATTAATCTTATATCTTTAACAATTGATTTATGGAAGCGGTTGCAAGAGAGTTACGAGGTCATCCAGGCCTTGGATGAGTCGTAGGTCGAACTTGAAGTATCGTGGATTTGTAGCTTTGGCCAACGGGTGCAGATTTCTCAGTTCCTGCAACATATGATTTGCCATGCAAAAGCCGATAAAAAAAAAACAAAGACTAGTTTCATCGGCGTTGTACAATTGTGAACTAGTAATCTCCATCTCAGCTATTATTGTGCGAAAATTTTAAATGAATGGCATAGTTTCTGCGATGTCACTATATAAAATTTCACCGCATATTTTTAAATGCTTTTTCCTGCCATGTCTTTTCTTAAATTTTTCCAAACAGCCATTACTGGCGTTGAAAGAACTAGCTCTTTTTTCGGAATAAATAAGTCTTGGCTTTTATTAATGAACCAGCCATTGCACAATTGCAGACACGTTAATTCAACAAACCACTGATACAATTTTCTGTCTAATTCGATGTATTATGATTATACTGTAACCTTAGAAACACCTTTAATAAAGGCTATCGAGTTCTTTGAACACCTTGCTATAATTTCTTCAAAATCTCCGTCTTTTGATCTAAATTCAATTTTAATTGTTTTGGTTTCATTTTAGGACACGAAATTTTTAATTATAGTGAGTTTTTTAATTATTTAAACTTTATGAAACAAATTCGGGTAATTCATAACAAAAAAAACGTAAATAAACAATATGCATGGCTACTGTTCATTTAATTTATTTTTATTTTGAATTATCCGAATTTATTGAAATTTAAAGGATTTTAATGTTTTATCTACTTTCAAACTACTGCCCACTCGGCCAAAATAAAAATTTGATTTTTTTCCAATAATCGAAATTTCCATTTTTGTTACGAAATCAATACTTGCCCTGTTAGGCATTCTTAAATCAACTAGCATCTCGGGGCAGTTGAGTTAGAAACTATTAGACAATAATAAAATTTAAATTAATTACAACAACCTCTTATACTACTGTAATTGGTTTCGGCGTAATTGATTTCAAAATACTATTCAATTAATTTCATGAACATTATATCTTCGTTTTCATTTTTATTAGTCGTGTATCTATCTTATAAAATACACAATTTTTATACCTAGATTTGGATTTTATTTTAGCTGTTATGTTAGTTATGTAATATGTATGTACATTCATAGGTATATCATATCTTGAAATTTTTTCTATTTTTAGCTGAAACATATTTCCAAGAGACAATTCCAATTTTTATCTGAAATCATATTTTTTTATATCGTTTTTTCTTATTTCCCCTTAATTGGGTTCTATTGAAGTATGTATATATATTAATTAAAGTAATGTATACAAGAACAACGGAAAGATATGAAAGGGAAATCAAGTAAATATGGTTGAATGTACATATTTGTTATAAAAGGAACCAAAAAAAAGTTGTTGAGGGAGGAATTTACAGATGTTTGACTAATATTTATTTCTTATGTAACCATGGATGAATATTTTAAAACCTAAAGGTTTTATTTTTTTTTCTTGATGGTAGTTGATTTATTGATTTGAAGTTTGTGACTGCCATTTCATTTATACAAAGAAAACTACCTGCTAGTAAATAATTAAATATGAATGAAGTCGTGTTTTTTCCTAATAATTGGAAGCTAGTAGCTAAACATTTTAAATGCAAACCAAATTAAATAAGTCTACCCAGTGTTTGTTTTGGACATAAAACGAAATAGTAGGAAATCATATCAATGACTGCAAGTTCATTCACAATAAACTATTTATTTTGTAATTAGTTATCATTCTCCGCATCGGATTCCAATAGTTACAATCATAAAATAATTGTCATGGTGATGGTCATGTTTCTACTAATGATTTGTGCCACATGTGCACTGTTTTTTTGTTTTTGCAATTGTGTTTTAGCTTTACATTTGCTTTCATTTTTGTTCTGTTTTTTTGTACTGCCCAAAAAACTATTATTTTTAGCAAAAATTAGTTTTTGAATTCAATAGTTAAGCTTTCTATTCAATATCAATAAAAGTACCTATTACCTTCGTATATAAAACTTATAGTACTATTAAGAAGACGAAAGATTGTGGCGACATCTTAAGGCTAGGGACTGCAATTGCTAGATTTGTCTTTGCTAAATTTAATAATAAAATATTCTCTTTTTTACTACTTGTTCTGTATGTTATCCTACTCTCCACTGTAAAAGCGTGCGCTAATTTCTGCGCCACCACCAGGCTAGCGTTCGCAATACAAAATCACGCTCCATGATAATACTATATTTTATATATACAAAGGTATTACATACCTAAGTACTAAACACCAAATAAAAAATATTTAGCTGTCCGAGATCTGTAGTTATTGCTTAGAAAATTGACTTATATAGGGATAAATAATTGATATTTTCCTTGTTTCTGACCCACTGTGCGACCTTATAACGTCATTTGGTTACACATTTTTGTATTTAGTAATAGTAATTGGCAATTATATCAAGAAAGAAAAAAAAAAAACGGACGCACTTACTATTCTCGGAATCTATACCCTATTCCCGAATGAAAGTCGGCTTCGTATTATTAGTTGGCAGGAGAGTGAATTTTGGATAAATTTATGTAGAGATTCGAATCTAAATTAACTAACTTGAATGGCCAAAACGCCAAAATTCAGAAACATATTCCATATCCGTATATTCCAACACAGGATGTGAGTATAGAGCCTATAATTATTATATCAATTCAATTTATCAATTGATAAAATTCGTAATTCATTACAAAGTAAACTAACCACACATACATACATACCTACCAAAACATCGTTTAATGTTTTTAATCAAACTAGACAAACAACAAAAATCTTAGCATTTGTTAAAAAAAAAAACAAAAAATAAAACAAATTTCTTATAGAGGCAGATAGAGAATGGCATTGAAAAAGCCGGGTAAGAAAAAAAAAACATGAACCTTGCTCTTGATTCTAGACTATTTCGAAGCGTTACCCAAAAACAAACAAGCTTACTTAGCAACACTTAATTAATCATCTAGAGAATTAAATATCGTGCAGTAGGCATAACACAGTGCACAAGTTCTACAGGCAACCTCCTCTTACCGAACGACATTGTTAGATCTACTCGCAAAAACGACTTTAATTTGGAAAACATGAGTCGAATGTTGTTTAACTTTCCTCAGGCATAGTAAACAATCGAGTTCAATCTGCCCCGAGGAGAGAATGCACAGTAGGGGGAGGTGGTATCCGTGTGGTGTGGTAAATTCAAGGTTGAGCCAATGACCTAGTTCAGCCAAATAATAACCCCTCAGAAGGTAATCCTTTCACTTTTCGTAGGTATGCGATAAACTTTAAAGAAAACATTCAAACCTCAAGTTTCAAAAAAAACAAATATTTTATTTATATGTAATTTATGTAATCTCAAAGAATTGGGTGTTAAGGGGTGGGTGGAAAAGATAGTAAGCAAGACATGGGGATGATTTTCAGCCGTTTTTTGTGATGTATCTACTCTTCGTTCAATATTTGTGTATACACCGGAAATTTATAGGTAGGTATATCTCCCACGTCGTTGACGTCGTCGAACGTCGAGTCGAGAGTTACTAGGTGGTAAGTTGTAGTTGTAAAGGACGACAAATTGTGGCTATTTTTAAACATTTTCTCTCCGTGGGGAGAGCCATTTTTGATTTCGTTATGTTAGAAAAAAAAAAACAATTTTCACAGGTACAGAGCTTATTTTTCTTAACAATAGAAGACAAGTAATTTTATTATTTTATCCTGAGCGATAGCTCCAAATCAAAGCTTACCTGAATTTATCAAAACGTCCAGCGTCTTTAGCAAAGAGTTCATTGATATTAATTTTACTGCCATTCTCATTGTAGTATTGTTGCAATTTTTGATAAGCGGGTTCAGTTGTTAACAGCGGTAGGCCGGACATGATTTTTTTTAGTTTTTCTTTTCGATTTCTAAAACGTTACACTTTGAATAAAATTTAAATGTAAACTAATTCACTATACTGATGGATTGCACACGTATACGAATATGTTTTCTTCAGCTGTTTGTTCCTCTTTTTTTAGATGAAGAATTTGTCCAGTAGCGGTTTGGGCAGTAATAAATTAATTTCACTCTTTGGATTGGAACTGATATCAGCCAACAGAATAGAACAGCAGTCGTTTATGTGGTCAATGTCAAATGAAGAACATGTCGGTAGAGTAGAATGGGTAATATTCAAGACACAAACCTGGGGAATATGTGACGTTTGTCGAGGTTTGGTTCTGTTTGATTTGAAATTGAACAGCAATATAATACAACCCAAGGCCCTGTTTAGGTTGGGAAGCTTGAGCCGGTACTGCTGATATATATGTCATCGTATGAACCTTGCTTTTTTCATGCTTTCTTCTTGAAAGTGGATTTACATGTTTCTGCATCTGCAAAATGCAGAAAAGCAGAGAGAGGGAGATGTATGTCGAAACCCGAAAGTGGGAGAGAATACACAGGTGGTAAATCTTTTTTACTTACTATAAACTGCTATTACTTGTTGGCCTGTTAATACGAAACTATGCAATAAAAATTTAACTTACCTCCATTTTCTTCCATTTCGATTTAATGTTTTTTTTCATATCATGCGTCCGTCAACAAAAATTATAAGAAATGTGTAAATATTGGAAATTTACAAAATGCAGACGAAGATGCTATAATAAAGATGAACATGTTCGTCTTTACTATAATCTTGACATAAATTATTACAGATTTTTTCATAAATAAAAACAAATATAAACATTCATTTATTACTTTTATTGAATTGAAATATCCAAATATTGAATATATTAAAAATCTCTTAAGCTTTTTTTGGAAGGACTTATTTTCTTTAAATAGAGAAAGAAGGCCAATATGTCTGGTATTACACAGCGCATGTTGAATCTTGCATGAATGAAGTGCGAAAGAGAAAAAAAATGAAACAAAAAGAAAGATTTCTCGACATGCACGGGTAGGATATTCCTTGCATGTTTTTGACGTTTCTCTTTCTCCTTCTCCGTTGTTTTTCGAATTTGCTTCACTTCGTTTTTCTTCTTTGTGAAGCAAACATCTCTAATATGGCTATTGCTAATGAAAATTAAATAAAATGGACTAAGGTCAGGCGTGCACATATAGCTGTCAAATAATGCACAACACTGAAATATCAGAAAAGTCTTAGTGTAGTAATGCGCGCATCATCGAATGACAGTGAAAAACAAAATAACCGAGAACCGCGCATTAAATACATGCGCTGTGTAATACCGCACTATGCAGAGATCTTCATGAATGAAGAATTTAGGAAACTCGAGAAGTCAAGATGAATATTACAGTGAAGATAACCATGCGTTCATCTTTATTGGAGCGTATTATGAAACAATTCAAAATAATAAATCCAAACCAAAAATACAATGGTAATTAATCACCAGAGCTTTAAAAATTCTCCAGAGCATAGACATTAGGCTAGGCCCGCACATTCAATTTTTAGTTTCGCAATTGCTTGGTTTGTGTTTTGACACAAACTAAACGATTGCCTAAGGCCAGGCGCGCACATTCAATTTTTAGTTTCGCAACTGTTTAGTTGCTAAAATGAGCATATGGGCTTATATGGGACACCGCGCACTTAGGCTAGCCGCGCACTATCAATTTTTAGTTGCGGCTGTTTGGTTACTTATAGAAAATAGATGAACTATTTGGTTGAATATCTGCGCAGCTGCAGATAATTATATGTTCAATAAAATAGCGAACTCATTTTAGGCAATCGTTTAGTTTGTGTCGAAACACAAACTTTTTAGTTGATCGAACCAAGCAGTTTCGCAACTAAAAATTGCAAGTGCGCGCCTAGCCTTAGAGCAACTCGATTCGAGCAACTAAAGAGAGAAAAGTGTGTGAGCGTGAGTAAAGAGTTGCCAGTGCGCGGTTTTCTTTCAACTGGTGATTGAACTATTTGATTTCGATCACAGTTGCCAGTGCGCGACTAGCCTAAAATGAGTTCGCTATTTTGTGTAACACATAATTTTATATGCACCCGCGCGGACATTCAACCAAATAGTTCATCTGTTTTCTATAAGTAACCAAACAGTTATGCAACTAAAGATTGAATGTGCGCGCCTAGCCTAAATCCCGGATTTACTCTTGGTGAAAACGTAGAATAAAACGGCTTTAAACCTCCTATGAACCAGTTGAAGCTTATTCCACCACTATTGCTAATGTTTTTTTTTATAAATAAGCTTTTCAGGATTAGAGTCGTTGTAAAGTCAAAGTAAATTTATTCCGTCTCTAAAACGAGTTAGTAAATAAGGCTGTAAATGTATATAAGTGTCAGTCAGAAATGGTTCCTTCAAGACTCATGTCACTGGTCAGGTATATGTGCATCCTTCCGTGTAAGTAAAAAAGTTAAAACAAACACATCGAATGTTTTTTGTTCGTAGTGTACACTACCTGCCACTAACACTGCCATCTAATCGTAGAATTATTAAAACGTAGACAAATACCTTATTTTATTGAGAAAATATAAATAATAGTCTATAAAGTGATTTATTAAAGAGATTATAATAAAAACTTAAAAATATATCTTTTTTTTTCTACTAATTTTGAATCAAAACAAATGTTTATTAAATCAAGTATATTTTCTACTATTCTACACAAATATCGCTGCAATCGCCTAGTAGATACATTGTGTTCTCCTAATATTCCAAGATGGCGTTTAATTTAGCTTGTATCTTTTCTGTGTGTAATTAAGAAGTCACAATTCATATTTCTTGTGTATTTCCAATTTACCAGCGTTTATTACATTCACTTTAAACAAAAAATCAAATTGGTTAAATAAAATTGTAAAATGTTTATGTAAATGAAAAAATAATTAAGTGGTTCTCTACATAACAAAAATACAAGCAAAAAGAAACAAAAAGAAAAACAAACATGAAGCCAACGAAACGAATGTACAATAAAAATGACATTTGAAAGAAAAGTGACATTTTGCCACTAGAAAGGTAAATATTTGTCACACAATTCTAAAAAGAAAAACAAATTTTCATTGAATGAATTCGAACTCAAAATAATGCAAATTCCATTGAAAACCGATAGAAAATCCAAATAGCATGCAAATATTTTCCCAGAGTGCATCAATTCGCACGCT
Source organism: Chrysotoxum bicinctum (assembly GCA_911387755.1). Classification (NCBI taxonomy): domain Eukaryota; kingdom Metazoa; phylum Arthropoda; class Insecta; order Diptera; family Syrphidae; genus Chrysotoxum; species Chrysotoxum bicinctum. Next base: position 31,404,738 of record OU426990.1, read on the forward strand.
TTTTACACGTAACCTTGTGAGTGCGTATTTCGGTAGCACCTTTGTCAGTGGAAAGAAATTCTTGTCTCGGTCTCCCATCTTGTTAGTTTGGAATCGCGTGAGTTTGTCTGTGATATTTTCAAATTAAACTCCTGAACTCAAAATTTAAAAGTGATTACTAAGTGATATTCACTTAGAAATTTCACTTGAGTCCAAGTGAGTGAGCATACTTTAGGTTTGAGAAGAAAAATCCAATAGTGAACAGTAGCTGATTCAGAACAGCTCTCAACAGGTGGTCTTCCAAATGCCTCGAAGTGAAGCATTTCGGAGAATTTTTATTTGAAATATCGTCGTCTTGTTGGAATAGTTCACTGTAAATTAAATCGCATTTTTAATTTTAAGTGAACAAACATACTTAAGCAAAAGTTTAGCTTGCAATTTGTATTATTTTTTTCTTCTTCACTGTGAGTGGGCAGGTATGTCGCTAGGAGCTCCTGGTCTTAACCTGAGTCACATCCATATTTTATTTTTAAACTTGGTATTTTATTGCGATTTGACTTGATTCAAACATGGAATGGGGCAGCGCTCATGTTTAGCAAATTGTGGTTTTAAAACAAGAATTAAGTGAAACGAACGACTATGTGTTTTTTATAACTTGAATTGGGTTTTTGATCCTATTTCTATATGAGTCGCATACTTATTTCGCAAACTTGTGAATGAAATATCAGGTACTTTTAAATGAAAAGAAATTAAATACATTAACAACATTAATTTGACTTGGTTGTTCAAATATTTATTTATGAATTAAAAAAAAAAGTTTTTTTCAGGGGTGTACTGCCTTTCGTGAGGAATTGACAAATCTTTTAAGAGTAACTCTTGTTATGAAAAGTGCTGCTCATTAACCGTTCGGAATCGGTCGAAAATTGTAGGTCTCCATTCCTGGTAACACGCACACAGGAACGGTTGAGAGTTGTAAGTCACAAGGTCCTCTTCGAGCTGTTGCACTACCAAATTTATTTATATTTGAAAGAGCCTCCATTTGACAAGATTATGTTGCACTACCAAATTTATTTGAAAGAGCCTCCATTTGACAAGATTATGGGAAGAATTATTCTATAACATTGCTCTGAAAAGAATAATAAGCAGGTTCTCATTTATTCATTAAAACTATAAAATGTCGACCGAAAGTTGGTTTTTTGGAAGCTGCATTTACAATACTATAAAGTGCGAATAGGATTGGTCAAGCACAGAGCCTTGCAGAAAATGTAGGCTCGGCTAGGCATACCTTCTTCCATTTAATAAGAATTCAAAGTACAGTAGAATATCGAAAAGATGAACAGATATAAAACAGGCCCCGGCATTTCTGATTTATGCAATGTTTCGGGTTTTTCCACCCCAGAAATTGACGTCTTACAAACTCTCGAAGTGATTGCCATATGTTTATTTATAAAAAACAATCGTGGATATAGCGATTCCATATTTTGTTGCAATTCTGAAGAATTTACACAAGCTATGAGTAAACTACGCCCAAAAGAACCGTTACCAAAATTTAATACAGTTACTAAAAAATGTAACGATGAAATAAAGGGGATGAAGTAGAAAAGAATCGTATAAGAAATAAAACGTTCGAGTACCCAGATTTCAACCAGTTCATCTTTTGGAACACTGCGATGGGGAGAAAAAAAGCGTTCATCTTTCCGAATTGTTCATGTTTTAGAACCGTTCATGTTTTTGACACAATAAAAAGTAAAATAAATTAATCTACTAATTTTAAAGAAATAAATAGTCATCTGATTTTCAAATTAATGTTTTTAAGCCTTTTAATTTCAGAAGAAAATCATTTTCAAATTCAATAAATTAGTTGATAATTTCAAATCTATCCAAATCATATAGAAAATCAGCAAAAAATCCAACTTTAAATATTACAAAATGGAAAGTTAATAGACAATTTATACCATAAATGATAGTCGAGTGTTTGAACCTTAAATTAGCACAACGACGTTCCATCGAATTAATAAGATTTCCATATCTTTCTATAGGTATGGACCTCCAAAACTGCTGTATAGCTTCTCAAATGGCTGTTTTAGTAGTACGCTTAAAATCCTCCTTTCTTGGAACCACTGCTTCGCAAGCTTACTTGTATGCTTTGGGTTATTGTCTTGTTGAAAGAACTATTTCAGTAGCATTTCATCTTCAGCATATATTCGAACATAATTTCCTCCATGATCTTCACATTAAGATGCTGATACATAATGCTTTCAATCAAAATTAGTACTCATTTGTTTGACATTACAATACGAGTAAGAACATTATATAAAAATAATCTATGAAAACATATATGTTTTCTTCAGCTGGAGTGATTTTTGCGAGAAAGTAAATTCCTGGGGGAGGAATTATCAAAAAGTGATTCTCATCTAAGTAATTTGAAGTCTGAAGAAAATTAAAGATAGCATTTATTCCGAAATGTCGCGCTTCCTTATTTAATTTCATTTTTAATAACATTATTGATAGAATCATAAGAAATTTTATACTACAAGCGGTACTAAAATATAACTTTTCAATGCGCCTTTGGGATGTCTGTATTCTACACTTTTTGCAATTAACCCAGCGCGCGAGAATATACTGTCTCAAGAATATTAGAAGAAATCGAATTTGAATTTTGTCGCTTTGAAACCACTCGGATCATCTCTTTATCGTCAAAGAAAATCTTAAAAACACTCACATGATTTCAAAAGCACAAGGTGGATATTTAAGAACAAACTATCATTTACACTTCTTCAGCCCTAGTCAAAGTGCTTCCAAGCAAGTCGAATTTGACTCTGGAACTTGAATGAATACAAATTGAAAACTGGCTTGAAAAAATCAAAATTGCACTCGATTAAAGTAATAAGAAGATCACAGGATTTGTCTGTACGAATGATAATAACCATGACAAGTAATTGAGTCAAGAATTCAATCTCACAGATCATTTAAACTTAAAAATTCAAACATTCAATATTGTCCTATTAATGTGTAGGGAAATCAATGTTTTTAATTAAGTTCAGTGGTTGAGTTAAAATTTTGAAATAAATCCATATCTTAAAAAAAAATACATTTACTTACAGAATAATAAAATCATCTCTATTCATCTTCTATCAGATAAATTTACACATAAGTAAATTTAATGGTATTACGTAAAGAGCGTCCACCCAGTGCGGGAACCTCAAAATCTACAACAACAATGCCCAATGAGCAGCCAGTGACAAAACGTCAACGAATAGAAAATCGCAGCAGTAACAATGCCGACAACACAACCTATCAACCTTCTTCAACAACGACGACGGCGACAGCCTCTTCATTTTCAGCACCACCTTCACCTACGTCTACAACAAAACTGGGCTCACCGCCAGATATACTTGCCACTGCATCAGAAATACCCGTATCATCATCATCCTCTTCCAATCGCAGTAGTAGCAGTTCATCAACATCTTTAGCGAGCGAAGATCTGCACCATCATTTGTATTCCAATCGTCATAATCATAATCACCATCACCACAGTGGCAGTACATCAAGTTTGGCAAGTTGCAGCAGTAGCTCTCTAGCCTCTACTGCGACGATAGGTATTGATGAAGTCGATAAAATGACAACACCTCATCGGAATCATACTATCACCAGCGCTGCTCCCACCTCCCAGGCTATGCCCGACTTAGTGCCACGAACAAATTCCACCCCAACAATAGTGAGTATCACAAACGAAATGGGTGAATTCGAGGAGTACCTAACCAAACAGTGCCTCTGTGGCATAAGCGAACGAACACTGCGCAGACCCTTTCAAAGTCACTACCACCAAGATTCGAATGGTGTTAAACGAGTGGCCACGCTGCACGAGTGGCCGACAAACAAGCTGTTACAGTTCCTATCGAATCTACAGTTGCTTTTTGACGTGTACCTTAAACAGAACAGCAAGGGATTCATCTGCGGTCGAATAATGGACGTCTGTGACGCTCTAATACGCAACGATCACAATCTCATCGACGAGATAATAGTTTTAGCCAATTTCAACAATAAATATGTGCAATTCCTGTCGGGCCGAGTATTGGCTAGCTTTTTAGTTATCGCTAAACACAACATGGACGATGATTGGCTTAAGAAACTGGTGGACAATTTGTTTCAATTCGAACGTCTGGATTTTGTTGCAATTCAAAAGATTCATTTTAGCCTAGAAATCATTAAGAGAATTGTAGAATGGAAAGATGTAGATTTGCATCCTCTGGAGGATGAGATTGAGGCAAGAAATGCAGGCATTTCATCGGAACAAGCATCGATGGAAAGTGGAGCAGGTCCATCGACATCTGGATCATCGAGCAGTCATGTGTATCCCTCGTTAGAAACTAACTACTTTGCCGTGCATTTTCGAGATTCTGAAGATATCTTAGAAGGCACCACCGATGAGAATAGACAAAATCCAACATCATCGGAAGAGAGGCACCTGAGCCATTTGCAAACTGAAGATGGTTGTCATGTTGTAGCGCTTACTGATTCAGAGAGCTTCGATACAACACACCTTAAGTGCATTACAATAAAAATCCTAGAAAATAAATGGCCAGCCCTAGTAAAAAACATGAGCAATTTAATATCGAATCACATAGAACTTGAGAACGCCGAGAATTGCGTGCTGACATTTCTTCACCTCTGGGAGAACATTATTAGCGTAAAAGCCAATCTCTCGATAGTTGAGACGCTGCCATTTTACGCGCAACTGGACAAATTTGAACTTCTCCTAAATCAAAATTTGTCTTGCACAATTTATAAGCAAATGTTGAGTCTTTTCAACGAGGCGTTGTGCTATGGAAGCACTCTCGCCCTGCAAGATCTACTACCTGAGGAGACCTGTATGCTGGCACACCAAATTGTGCGGCATGTTAAGGACTTTCGTATTTTAGAATCGCTGCCGAGACGACAGCCAGAAAATATGGTGAGCTTACTGGGTTTCAAGGGGCGTTTGATATCTTTCGAGGCTGGAACAATGGAGAGATTTGCCTCAACGCCAAACCACGACGAGGATGCCATTGAAATGGACAAGACAATACTTCAAAAGATGGTATTATTGGTTCTCAAGTCGATTGCAGTGACTGTTAAAGAAATCCGAAGTGATTCATCGGACAGTTCGATTGATAGCACTGATTATGATGCGTTCCAGGACATGGTTCTAATAGAGAGATCCATCAGAGATGTCTTACACAAGCTCGAATCTTTCATTAAGAACACCCTAGAGTTCCATCCAGAGTGTCACTTTAGCAAGATACTAATTCACCTCTTCGACGACCAAGATGATCATTTGATTGAAGCTATGGTGTGCACGTTGGACGTAACAGCTGGCATCTCATTTCGCAACAATGCTTTCCCAGAACTTGTTTCAATGTTAAATCCCGTCTACACATTTCTGGAGTTCCTCAAGATGATTGCAAATAGCTCGGACCTACTGCTGGACTTACTCGTCAGCAATGAGACCTGTTTTCTGCTGTACTTACTGAGGTTTCTCAAGTACATTCGACTGAATTGGTCAATGTTCGTGACAAGTTGTCATGATTTTGGCATGGGCACCAACACTCTGGATGAATCCATGGGCGTTTTGATTCGTTTGCGTTTACAAATAAGCCGACTAGTGTCGAGATCATTGTATCCATATGATATTTCTCCAGTGTTGCGATTGTTAGACAGTTGCGAGAGTCTCTACGAAGGAAATGAGTTAAGTTAGTATGGTCACGCGTCACAATGTAATAAAGCACAAATAAATATTAAAATAGAAAAAGACTTAAGGACTTTAAAATTTAAGACAACCAAACTTGTGTCGAACTGTATAAGATTTCTTTAAAAACAGAAACGTTGCCTTATTTTCCCACAGAAACACACACACACACACATAGGCTAACTTAATTTTATTATGTATTTTTAAATATAAGAAATTAGTTTTTAAGATTGTTTTAAATCTTGCCTTAATGTATTTTATTTCCCTCCCGAGACGACAATGTACGTAATTAAGTTTTATATTTCATTTGTAAATTTTAAGTTTGTTTTTTCCCTCAACATTCTGCAAAAAAAATAAAAATAAATAAATAAATAAATATACGTGCAGGAAATGGAAAAGGTAATAATGTTTTATATTATAAATATATATATATATTTTTAAATTATAAGATTGAAGAGAAAATTCGATCGAGGATACGTGTGTACATATCGATTTATTTAAATAAAATATCTTCTTTTATAAAAACAAAACAGAAACAAAAGACTATTCAAATATTTTTGTTTGATTTATTATGGAAGTTATAATGTTAAAACCACAACTTTCCAACAATCATCTTGTATTTCGTTACTGTTATTATGGCGGATTGTTGCAAAACAATATAAACAAACAAAACTTGTTAACTCTGCATTTACGATAAAGGAGTTTATTTAGACCACTATCCATTGGAAAGAAGCTATACTTGCATCTGATATAAGGGCGTAATGTTAAGTATTAAGTGCATGTCACGTTGGAGCTCTGGGTTCGATTTCCAGCCGCTGCCACCTAAAAAATAAAAAATGAACTTACACGGGTACTGTTACTGGTGAGGAAGTGACAAGCCTACCAAAATTTTTTCTTGGTGTGAAAAAAAGCTTCTCGGACTAGCGTAAAGTTGAAGCTCTCCATTCCTGCCTCTTTGTGTAATCAGCAACATGCATACAGTACGAAAATGGTTGAGAGTTACCAGGCCATGGTTTTCTACGAGCTCTTCCGCATTGAATTTCTTTTTTTTATTATTATTATTATTTTATTACAATATAAATAAATTACATTATAATACAAGATTACAAAGCGCTAGCTACCATGACTTGCGGCTTGATATATTATAAATATTTGAGTTTATAAACAATTGGAGTATAAATATAATGTATGGGGCTGTCGGAGACCCGCGGCCCGCTTAAATAGCAGAACCGCGAGTCTCCGACAGCCCCTCACATTTCCCAATATGAACAATTGTTAGATAGCAGTTTCAATTTTAAGTATAGTTAATACTTTATATACATTTTTTATGTTTTCAACAGTGCTTGTTAATAAAAGATTGGTTAAGTTTGTATTAAAAAGGTTTTTACATAGATCATTTACTTTAGAACAGTTAGAGATAAGATGCTTAATTGTTAAGATATGACTGGATTGACATAGGTGGCATGTTGTAGGGTCTTCTTTTTTCAGTAGATGTATATGAGTTAACTGAGTGTGGCCCAGCCGAAGGCGGATAAAACATTTGTTCATTGCGGTAGATGTTTCTGATGGAATCGTGATTGGTTCGCCTTTAGGGTTAAAAGTCGAATAGTGGTGGTTATAAGTGTTCCATTCTTCTTTCCTTTTGGTTTCGTAGTAATTATTAATTACTTTCAGGAAATCTCTTTTAGAAGGCGCAAGTTCGGTTATATTTGTTTGCATCGAGGCATTTTTGGCTGTACTGTCGGCTAAATCGTTTCCTTTGATACCGGAGTGCCCTGGTATCCAGAGGAGCTTAAGTTTTTTTTTGTTTTTAAAAATATTGTCACGTATTTTGGTGATAACAGGTGTTTGGTTTTTAACGTTTCCGATAGCATTCAAAGTGGAAAGGCTGTCCGAGCAAATTACTACGTTTTTAGTTTTAATGATTGCAAATTCTGTAGCTTTTACGATAGCATGTGCTTCTGAAGAGAAAACTGAAAAGTAATTTGGAAGTCTGATAGTGTATAAAACGTCTCCTGTCTCAGACACAGCTGCTGCTCCTGTACCATTTTCAGACTTGGAACCATCTGTATACAAGATATCCCATGAGTTTGTTCTATATTCATGTATCTTTCCATAAAATAGTGAATTTCTTTATTTTTTTGTAATTACTGTTTTGACGTATGTACATTAGGACCGAGCTCCCACACAATAGATTAGAACAAAAAAAAATCATGTCTGTATGAAGCCGTTAAAGCAGGTTGATATTTATCTTGAGGAGGTGAGTTAAGAAGTCTAAAGCAATGACGGATATTATTAATTCGGATTTTTGGGTGATTTGCAATTTATAACTCAACGTTAAACGGAGAAAGTTAAAGTGCTTTAAGTAACTCTTGAGGTCATACAAGAATTGATTTGGTTTTTTCCTAAGTTAATAAACTGAGAATTATTTTGGTATATGAATCTAATAACTTGAGTTTTTATGGTCAGATCTTTAAGTCATTAAAATAAGGTAAAATTGTATGACTTTTTTTTACACAATTTTTGGAATAAATTAAAAAATGATGGCAAGAATATTAAAATAAAGCCGATTTACACCAGAAATGACGAATTATTTGGGATCCCATGAAGAATATAACTAGGAAACCTCTGGTTTGGAGAAACAAATGGGTTCAAAACACTTTATAGTCTGGAAAGCAACCGATAAAATACCTATTTCATAAAAAAGAGAAAACTCGCCAGTAACTTAAGGTCAAATGACTCAAAAAACCGTTAGTTTATTATTATAACTATTCCATTAGGTGTTCTATAAATGGGGATTAAGGGAAACTGAGACTGTCCTCTTTGCGAAATCAGTAGTCACCGAGAATTATTTGATGATTTTCCTGAATTCGAAGCTTTTTTATTTTTCCTTACATGTTGGAAATATTCTAAAACTATATGAAATCAGTGGTGTTTGGTAGAAACATGATAACTCTTTAAAATAATTAGCAACTTCACTTTACATTGACCTAAACCTAAACGGGTAAACCGATTTTCTTTAAATTTGGAACATAATTTTTCAGAGAATATTTTCATAAATATTCCGAATTTGAAGAAAATCAGTCAACATATCTGCATATAAGCTGTTTCAAGATGTGAATGTAATCAAAAAAAGTAAAAACCAATTGACTACACTGGCTCGGACACATCGAGCGAATCGACAACAATAGCTGTGTTTTATTTACCCCCAGATCTGATCCAGATTAGATCTTCATCCAAAATTACATGTATAACAAAAACAACACAAAGCCCTGTTATGTTTGTATTTGTTGTTTTACATGTTATTTTGAAAACAAAATCCAATCCGGATCAGGTCTGGGGGAAAATAAAATACAGCTAATGCTACAGCCGAGATAATCTTCGAATCCCAGCCCTCAGTTTCAAAGAGTAAAGGAAGACTGATACTTGATTTAAAGGTCAAGTCGTCGCAGATAACTGGAAGCATCAATCTCGCGATCGTAGAGAATAAAAGCTACCGTGTCGCAGACAAAACACCTTCATGGATCGCGAGACTGTTAAATAATAATAATGACCAACACAGCTCTGGTATACATTAACCGTTACAAGCTAGAGCTACTGACTTCTGTTACATTAGTTCTTACACCAAAAGGAGCGCAAAATAACTTCAATAACATACAGGTAAAAAAAAATACATATGTAGGAAGTTTTCTAGAAAAATAAACTCTTTTTTGCGACTATATGGGAATACCTCTATTTCTGTCGAATTTGAAGAAAATCCTTTCAGTTGTAATATTGTAGTTGAATTTTACAGTAACAAAATTGAGGTAAATATTTATTTCCTAGCGGTTCGGACTCGGCCTCAAATCTCTCCATTGGATATTCATCCTTATTCCGAAAGTCGTTTTAGTAAAACGCCAATGCTCTAAAAACGACAATTGATAATAAAACAAAAGTAGGTGGTCTTTGGAGCCCTGTCGTTTTATTAAATCGACTACCGGAATAAGCATGATTATTTTATTAAATTTGATTTAAACCTTAACTTCTTTTAATATCTTGTATTGCCGAAACTTTTTTGAATTCAAAAAATAAATGGATTAATATAAAAACATGAAACATTTTGAGTTCGTGCAAAAATAATATTAAATCCGTAGATACATTGGTTTTGATTAAGCTCCACACTTGTTAATCTTTAAAAATTGTTAACATTCACCCTTATTCCTATAGTCGTTTTACTAAAACGCCAGTAAAACGACAAGGCTCTAGAAACGAAAATTGGAAATTTATTGAAACGACTATCGTTATAATGCTTAGAAAAGTGAAGAACGTAGAGAACGCTGCCCTTTTCGTATTATTTAAACCCAAAATGTGGACTCTGGAGCCTTGTCGTTTTAAAGGCGTTTTATTAAAACGACCATCGGAATAAGGATGAATGTCTACTTTCGTTTGTTGCAAGCTGCTGCTCCCATTTAAATAGAAGTTTAAAAAGTAAAAATATTTTTTTTTACAAAAAAAAGTTGTTTATTATATTACTACTTCTACTTTGCCACATACAAATTGTGGAATGAATTAATTATAATAGGTTTTCTTAGTTTCAATTTCTTACAACACAAAATTTATGTTTATCTATTTTTGTTTTAACCCAGAAATGGGTAAAAGTAGAAAATTCTAAACAAACAATTACTTAAAAACGAAAGCAAAATTAATGAAAATAAGAAAAACTGTCGACGTCATCTAATTGAAGATTTTGTCGGACCTAAGAACGATTGTATTTTCCCCAAATGTGGAGCATGAACACTGAAGCGATGAAAAGCAGCGACATCACGAGAACTGGAACTGGTCCACTAAAATTTAGACAAAACAAAATTAAATATTTTTTTATTTGCAGGTTAATTAAAATTTAATTTACACTTTGATACCGGGAGAATCGTCGGTATAGAATCGCCACATTCCACCTGACCCAGCTCCACCTGTAGTGCGACTTCTTGCAGCAGTGGTTGTGGTTTTCCTTTGTTTAACATTGCTTCCACCAGCGCCACTGCTTCTTGGGGCAGATAGTTTACTTGGGGAACGGCTTCCAGTTCCGACGGAAGTAGAACTAGCAGGAGCAGGCTGGAATAAAGTGAAAGGTTGAATTTTTTTTCGATTCGACGAGTGAACAAGATAGTCGAGCAAAGAGATTCGCTTTTTATTGATTAATTCGAATATTTTTTGTAAAAATCTTTCGTTCATTTAATAATTACCATTTTATTAGTTTATTTTGATTGAAAAACAAAAATGTTTCTTTAATTATTTTAGTGATTATAAACTTTTCTTTTCAAAGAATCCAAACCACACACGACCACTTTGAGTATTAAAATAAAATGACAGTTCGTCCACGTAGACGAGCTAAAGTGAAGTTTGTGCAGAACGTTGTCGCTAGAAAATACCTACGTATGTGAACGTCATCAACTTTCGGAATCAAAAAGGGAATTTTTTGTTCAGTAAATTAGGGCTTGTGGTAAGTTGACGAATAATCTTACGCCTTGAACAAACTTAAATAGTGGCGTTGGCGAAATAATTTATCGCACGGTAAAAAGAAATCGATTCTGTGTGTTGATCCAATTATAATACAGATAAGGCCAGGCGCGCTCATTCAATTTTTAGTTTTGCAACTGTTTAGTTGCTAAAATAAAACATATGGGCTGATATGCGACTCCGCGCACATACTAATACTCGATTCGAGCAACTAAAAAAATTGTGTTTTGACACAAATTAAACGTTTGTCTAAAATCAGTTCGCTATTTCGTGTTAAATAAATATATACAAATATTTGCGTTGTTTTCTACTAGAGTTTGTGTAATTTTTAGTTTTTTGATTTGATTTCTGTGGAAGTGCTGCATGTGCGCGCTACTCTATCAACTGATGAATAAACTATTTGATTCTGATCACAGTTACCAGCGCACTCGTAGTGTAAAGTAAAAATAAATGATGCCAAAAAACGAGATTTGATCAAAGTGAATTGCTAGAAAGTCCGAATAAATTTGTATAAAAAACGACATCGGAGCCAAGCGGTTTCCATGTTAATATAACAACTAACGCTATGTATGTTGACAATTTTCCAATAAACATTTTTTTCTGCACGAATAAACACTTTCCTATCGAGTTTATACCAAAACGTCAAAATATCTAAGTCATCAAATCAAACATTTTTGTTATAAGAAATAAGTCGAAAGGGTCTAGAGTTGAATTTGTTCACCCATAAGTGACATTAAGGGGGGGTTAACCTTTTTCGGGACCAAAAAATCGATTTTTTTTTTGCATTTTCTTGTAGTAAATTATGTGTAGAATATATTTCCAAAACAGCTTAGTCGTATCTATTTTATGTTATTTTAATGTTAACATAGATTAATCGTACATTATGGAAAGCGATGAGGTAAAATCGCGTTTTTCCCGAAACCACGTTTTTCGAACTGGTCGCCACGATTACTCAAAAACTACTCGATGGATCCCCTTTTTTCTTTTTTTCTTTTAAAGCATATTAAAATTAGGGGAACCTGGACTACGATCAAGATGATCCATGGATTTTTTTCATTTCTGCAGTACCTTAAAGAGCGAAAAAAAAAAAAAAAAAAAAAAATTCAAATGCCCACCATTTTGTAAATTTTTGATTATTATTGATGATTGTAGTTCAGGTTCCGCCTACACATATATTTTATAAAAAATTTTGTTTTTTTCATTTACGTTCCCCTTAAATTATATATTAAAATATAAGAAATTTTTTTTGATAGTGATAGTGATAGTTTTTTTTCCACGCTAGAGTTGCGAAGTACCGATATCATTTTTTTTTATCAAATTCTATCTCGGCCCACAAAAAAGATGGCTTATGTTTGCAATGGTATTCGGGAAATTTTCAAGTTTAAATTGTAATTGCTCAAAAAAAAGTAATTAGAGGCCAATGGCTTGCAGAGAACCAGAATGAAGTGGCTATCAACCTTTCCTGTGTGTATGTATTAACTTTCAATTTTCTATCAAGTCCGAACGGCTAAGAAGAGAAACAATTTTCATAAAAAACAATTTTTGTTTTTATTTTTAACTAGAAACGGCTGGGGGCGAACTCAAACCACCGGCATTACAGTTCAGTTAAGATACAAATGGACTGTTTCCCAAAGGAAATGGGTTATTCTTTGAGATTACTCTTAGGCTAGGCGCGCACATTCAACTTTTAGTTGCACAACTGTTTGGTTGCTTATAGAAAACAGATGAACTATTTGGTTGAATGTCCGCGCAGGTGCATATAATTATATGTTACACAAAATAGCGAACTCATTTTAGGCAATCGTCTAGGTTCTCGAACCAAACAGTTGCGAAACTAAAAATTGAATGTGCGCGCCTATCCTAAGCGAGATAAATGTTGGAACGTTTTTGAACAACACGAAGGCTTGGAAACATCTATTTGCGACACTACGCGACAAACCTGCACAATTTTATTGTTTTTATATAACGTTTGGCTGAAATTTTGTAGAAATTAATGTTGTTGTTTACTGATAAAGCACATTTTTGCAACGATCATCGATTTTATGCTAGCCGAGGAATTATTGACCCTTATTTGGGAACCAGAACGAGATAGTCAGACGGGTAGAGTTTAAATGGCAAGCACGCAGACATTTCGATGACAGGATCCTAGACCGTTTGCGGATAACTTAAATCGAGGGCTTACATCAACTATTCCCAAGCAATTCAAGACGCTAGAAAAAATATCGCAAGAGCATGTTGCGAGGAATGGACGGCAATATTTAGACGATGTTCTTTTAAAAGAAATTGCATTTTCCTTCCAGACAATGAAAAAAAATAAGACTGAACATTTTTTTTTCATTTAATATTAAATTTGAAAAATTCCTGCTGGACATCTCATTAAAATTGTCTACATAAACGAATAAAAAACTCATTTTCTGTTTTTAATGCTTTATTAAAAATCTAAAATAATTTTAAATATTTCCCATTTTAATTACAAAAATTGTTTTATTATAATAATAATCATAAGTAATTAATTTATGATTCATATTGATAATAATAATAGTAATAATTTTGTTTAAATAAAATTCTATATATTTTAAGATTGAAACGTATTTTTAATTCTTGACTCGTTCAATACTAAATTTGGAATGCAATAGAAAATCAAAACTTTGAGAAATTGATTTTCTACAATTACAAAGAACATTTCAAGAATTTTGAAAACACATTTACAAAATAAGGACAATGTTCTAGACTTAAATTGAAAAAAAAAAAGTTCTTCAAGATCATTTTTTTCTTGTTTTAAATATATCTGTTTATCCTTGTACCCGTAGTTCTATATAATATTTTAATATTTGTCTATATAATTGTTTACTTTTATTCGCTTTAGGATGCTACGATTCAGTATATAATTTTTGATAATGTAAAAAGTTTTAAAAATGTCTGCGTGTAAGGAGTGTTTTTAGTTGGATAGTGTTATTGACCTTTTATCTAAGCAATTATAGGATAATTCTAAGCTTAACAATCTGCTCCTTTGAAAGGATCCGGTGATTTCTTGGTATATGCGCTTCTTCAATGTGAGATAGTTTAGCGAAAATGGTGTGTTGTTTGTCCTTCCTACTTTTCCAAAAAATGTACATGTTTTTTTTACGAAGTGTTTGAATTGTTTTTACAATTTTTATTTACTGTGATTATGGACTTGCGAATAATCTTTGGTTTTACCTCTACTGACTGACCATAGATATTTTTTGAAAAAAACCTCTAAAAATAATAAAGATAGCAGGTGTATTATTTATATATTGTCCTAAACGAAGCGTGAAAAACAACAAAAAAGGGTTTAAAATAAAAGTTTGTGTATTGGGGATTTTAAATTTTTTTAAATATTTTTTTTTTGTATTTTTATATGATTTATACTATATTCTAGTATACTAAACGAAAAACAAATTTGACAAAAGCATTTAAGATCTTTTTAATGGAGTTTGTAAATGAAAACGTGTTGACTATTATATCCTCTACGAAATGATGATTAGCGGTTTTCAGTGTCAATTAATTGTCCGCTGACATTGAATTGATGTCATCGTTGATGGCAAGTACTTGTTTGATGAAATCTTGATCTGTAACGGCTTCAGCTAAAGATGTGCAAAGTTCAAGAAGATCTGAATGGATCATATTCAATTGAGGTGCCAGTTTTTCCAAATGCAACAACACATGTTCAGGAATCTGAAAATAAGATAAATTATTATCAATTACTTATGATAAAAAAAAATACCTTAAATAATATTAGGCGCACGTAAGTATAAACTACAATTAAATAAACAAATCAAAACTTTTAAGAAATGCATGGGATTTAGAAAAACTCTGAGATCAATATCAGATTAAAATCGATTCTGAAGATTTTGTATAGTTATGTTTGTGAAACTTCTATTGCAACCATAATAATCATCTATAATATTGATAATGATAGAAAGCCAGTTGTAAACATATTGTTTGTGTTCATTTTTATCCTTTTTAATCTTATGTATTTCAACTTTTAGCTTTTGCAATAATTGCCACTAATTTGGAAAATTAAAAGTCAAAACTTGAAATTGTATTTACCTACAATTAAGTGTCACAACTTTGACAACTTTGTGTCGAGTCAAATTAAGCATTCTCTCTCTTTTCAGGAGAGGATCTGTCATTGTAAATGCCAATATAAAACAGTTTCAGAAGAGTTTACACGCATCCCGAATTAAAAAGGCCATTATTTTCTTAGTTTGGGACAAAACTACTACAGTGGCAATAAAATATAACTAGTTCTATTGCATAGTTTTTAACAGACATGCTCTTCAAATCCAAAAAAGGAAGGAATTACTATCTTACGTTTCTAGATCCTAACAATAATAATAAAGTGTATTTTTTCTGCACATACCTTGGTTGAATTCTTGAAAACGTTAAACATAAATTTAACTTTGATGCGTTGATCATTTGGCCCATCGTAGAACATCGTAAATTGGGCCTCATTTGCATTTGACATTAAAGGCAAATATATTCCAGCCAGAACTCGACCTTTGGCGTCACGTGCCAACAATGAACGGAAATTGTAGACTAAGTTCCTGCGTACTGTCACATCAATTGCTGTCAGATATGGATGCTCAACATAGACCAATGATGTCTTATAGGTCTGCTGATTGTTACGTGTTTCTCTTTCCATCCAATCAATGTATTTGTTGCTGTGGATGTTAAAGTTATAGCAATACTCTCTCTGACAATGCTGTTCGGTGGATTGCGTAAACCATCCTATGATAAGAAAACAAAAACTTGATTTAGTAAGTTTCAAAAAAGTTTATCATCATTATCTTGTCTTACCTGTGTGAGGATACATTTGATCTTCCATGATAGTAACTGCACGGGCAACATGGTAACCTGGATCTAAAATCATTATGCCTTGACGTCCTCCAATCGATATGCGCATAGCTACCATTGCATGTTCTTTCTCAACATTAGATTCGGGTGAGTTAAGACCACACTCTTCGCTGGTTTCAATATAGTCGCGCAAAGCTGCAACATCCTCCTCGCAGGATACAATGTACATGTACCTCGCCAAAATTGGAAAGATCTCTATAATTTTTGTCATGATCTCCATGGCCAAGCTTACACACATGTGATGGCGACGATTTATTGGAACATCATAGAACTGGAAAAATGACTTTAAATCCGATCGCCTGGTCTTCTTGAAAGCCTTAAAGAAGTCTACAAACAAATGAACTGTGTCGTAGTGTGTTTCTTCGAGCAAATGATGGAGTTTTGCTTCAATCAATGCATTAAGATCTTCGTACTGCCAAACGTTGTCGAAATTAATAGTTCCTTTAATTTCTGATGACCAATCTGGCAATGGCAATGGGTGTTCCAGTGGCCACACTCCATTACTTTGATTGAAGGCATTTAAATTATAACTATCATCGGCAGCCCACCATTTTTCTTTCTCTTGGTTCTGTTGTTTTGGCTGCTGTTCTTCGAGGAGCTTAATGATGTTTCGGCATCTGTCTGCATCGCCGAACGATAATGCTCCTTCAGATGTCACATTTTCAATGATTTTATTGGTATAATATGATGTTTGCCCGGATGCTGCACCGCAAATATCCTGATTGGAAATATTTTTAACATCTGCCTCGTCGTCCTCATCGTCTTCATCTTCATCATCTTCTTCATCATAATCATTATCATCATAATCGTTGTCCACGATTTTTTGACCATTTTGGACGATTGTCCTGATATGATCCCGTGATAGATTACATGTTGTCTCCGGATCGGCGGTATTCGATTCAATAGTGGCAGTAGTCAATCCAACTGATCCAACAACCGATCCATTAATATGACGTCCCAAGCTGGCTTCGGCGAGTCAACTTGGCCATTCGGCACCCCAGCGTCCAACCGTCGGCACATAGCCCCTTTCGCAATCATTTAATGTAGCGTCTAAATTAATTTTGGTTGTTCTTAATGAAGGAATTAGTGGAGAAGGTTTAGCAGAGGCAGCGGCAAATGCTTGATGGGCAAAACCGTTGCTTGAGTTTAGACCAATCCGGCCCTGTGTTCCTTTGAACAGGCCCGGCTCGTCTCCTTGTGTCGATGAGTTTTTAGACCGCTCTGCAAAATAAAATATCAAAAAATATTCTAATAAATATCTATGTACATTATCTAATCGAATTCAAAAATATATTAAGGGTATTCATGTAACGAGATAATTTTCCGCTTTGTAGAAAGATATAACTTTCCGCAGCATGTTTTCATGAACACCCCCTAAGAAATACTTGCGTAAATGTGGGAAATATTTTGTGAAATGTCAAATTAAAAGTCAGAATCCATACTTCTTTAGTTTACGAGGTTTATTTCTGCACTTTCCGCAACAAATTTGTGAGATAATTTTATGCGATTTGCAGAAACTTTTTCCCATACAAATTTTGACAGCTCGTTTCTGCG
This sequence comes from Chrysotoxum bicinctum, assembly GCA_911387755.1. Classification (NCBI taxonomy): domain Eukaryota; kingdom Metazoa; phylum Arthropoda; class Insecta; order Diptera; family Syrphidae; genus Chrysotoxum; species Chrysotoxum bicinctum. The sequence continues at coordinate 31,422,373 of OU426990.1, forward strand.
GAGATAAAATTATCTGGTTTACGAGGTTTACGAGGTTTATGAGGGTTTTCCGCGCTTACATGAATACCCCTATTATATAGCCAGTTTAGGTTTATCAGATCTGAAAGTTTTTGCTTTCAATTTCGGGAAGATGCGGAAATAAACCCAAATACATTTTTTCAGAAAGCTTTTATCTCTTTTCTACATTTTTGATTTTCCGTGAAGATTTCAGCACTGAAATTTTTGAAAGCTCACAGTCTCAAAAACCTAAACTGGCTAATTTATTTAATATACATCCATATATAAATAAAGAATGAAATTAAAAAAAAACAAAATGTATTTGTTTTCTTCGTAAAATGATTGAGTAACACCCTGACAGAAGAAATGCTATCCAATCCGTGCTAACGGTTTCAAACACAACAATAACTTGTTTTCATTCAAGTTATTAAATAAGTAATTATTTCAACAAAAAATAAATCGAAGGACATTATCTTCTATTGTTTGTGGTTTTGATATTTGAACAAATGAATAGAAATTAAAAGTTTTGCTAAAATTCTTTCGTCTCAAATGAAAAATGAGATATTAAGTTGTGTCGTTTTCCTTTCGATCCTACAGTTTAAACAAAAAGTTAAGTAATATGGGTATTCACTATCCAGTGTAACTAGTCTTGTATTATTTTAAAAGTATAAAATGTTTTTACATTCCAACAACAAAATATATTGATTGAAATCTTACAATTTTTTTTTTTTTTTAAAGAAACAAAATATTTTTGGTATCCCACTTATTTTATTTTTTTGTTTGATAGTTACAGCTGTTTCGGCACACAGTACCTTCCTCAGACTAAATACATACATAATTTCAAACGACTTAATTACTTTCTATGACAATAGAAATTATGTATTTAGTCTGAGGAAGGTACTGTGTGCCGAAACAGCTGTAACTATCAAACAAAAAAATAAAATAAGTGGGATACCAAAAATATTTTGTTTCTTTAAAAATTAATAAATGGATCTCCATCAAGTAAAGACCAACAAAATAAAAAAAGAAATCTTACAACCCTTTTGCACTTAACTATACCCTCTATACCCATTGCTACAGAAAAATACACTGGCGTAATATTTGTAATTTTGTTTGACGGCTTACCAAATGTCATTTCGCACTGCCAGCTGTAATTCGTTTCTTTTTCTTTGTAATTATAAGAAAATGAAAATAACAAATCGTCGCCCCTTTATTTTGAACTGGATATGCAGTTTTATGTTTTCGGTGGTGCCCTTTTCAAATCTAGGTTATTGGTTTTTCTATCCCTTTCCATTGCTGAGATATTCAGAATGATTTTGGCGTACATATATATGTATATTTATAAAAATCATGAAGTTCAATTATTGTTTTACTGTAAACTTTAAGCTTTAAGCCCCTTTTAGACGATCATTTCAGGTTCAGTTGAGCTATCAGTTAAGCTTTCAGTTAAACTGATGTCTAAATACAAAAACTGAAGCGTTTAACTGAGACTGAAACTGATGAAATTCCCATAAGTTTTTAGTTCAGTTATCAGTTAAACTGATGTGTAAATACTTTTCAGTTCAGTTGTCAGTTCAGTCGTCATTTCAATTTTAGTTTGCGGTAATTTACTAAGCGACAAAACTATAGGTATTGCAATAAGGCTTTCATCGTCCATTACGCAATGTATTTCCTCTGATTTTCGACTGCTCACAAGTAAAATGAAAGCTCAACCGAACACTATACTGACGTCTAAATACACTGCCTTTTTTAACTGAACTGACAACTGAACTGATAACTGAAGGAACAACTGAACAACTTCTGATAGACCTGTTACACCAGATCGGCGCCAGTTGGGCGCCAATTAATTAAATGTATGTTTGAAGTCGCTTTCGAAAGGCAAAAGGTGCATACAATACTACTTTAAGTATTCGATTTATTTATTTATTCAACAATGAAAACATTTTAGAATTTATGTTGTTGAAAAATCCATAATAAACGTCTTGAAAGGGAAACTAACACCAATTCCATTGTTATTGATTTTAAGTAGGTACGAGTAAGTGTATATTAAGAGGTGAGTCACCATAAATACCAACAGGTCTTAATGTGAATATGATGAGTAAATTGTTCATCAATTTATTGTAAATAAATTATGTTTGCATAATTTTTCTAAGAATAACCTATTCACTCGTCTCACCTCTTTTTATGACGAAGTAAAAAAAATCCCGAACATTTATATGAAGTTACTACCTGACAACAATACCCATAGATACATATCTACTTATAAGAATACCTACACAATAATTTTTTTATGACGACAATTTGTTTTTTTTTTCTTCTTATTTTGTAAAGGAATGAATGAGTAATAAATGGACAAGTATTGAAAGGTTACAGTTATTTTATTTCAATGTATTTAATGATTTATTAATTGCTCGCATTATTGAGCATGTGGTATCTATAACAATGACATGGCATGTGAGTATGCGAGGCACGTTTCGTACGCATGATTTTATCATGTTATATTGTCGAAGAGTATACAAATGTCAATGAGAATTGATATCATAAATTCATATCAAATTAAAGGTTGTGGTCCCGCTGGTCTTGTACGTATGCATTATAGTATTTGTTTTTAATCATTCATGGTTAAATAAAAAAAACTGAAAAAAATACTTAAAGTAATGCCAGCTATGTAACTTGCGAAAGCTAACCTTTGCCTTATCATGGGGTAAGTTAATAAATTGAATAGTTATCTGTATTGTGTCGTATCTAAGCTATACTACTATAAGCAAATATCACAAAACAACGACTTTAGAGTGACGCAAATTGTTTAAATATCTAAAAGTAAGTGTTCATATTCTTTTCTAAAATCAATCGATCAATTTTTGCAACAACAAAGTTCTTCACAAGACGTTTATTGAAGTTTCTAGAACGTTAAATGTTGATAAAACGTGAACTTTGTGTTTCCCTTATCAAAACGTGCCATATAAAAAGTGCAAAAACCTGGAAAATATCTCTATCTGCATCAATTTGATAACCATTCGTTTTGTTGTTATTAGGTCTTTTTTATAATAAGATTTCATCGCCTAGATAAAGGTTATTATGTTTCATGGTCCAAAAAATATTCTGACAGATAGATTGCTATTTAGATTTGAAAATTTTCTCATAAATTTACATACATATGTATGTATACATACATACATATGTATGTATGTATCTAGAAAAAAAGGCAACTCAATTTTGAAAATTAAACAAACCCTCGGAAGAAGAGATGAGTTTTTGTAGAATTTAACACTGCCATCACTCTGATGTGCATCTTTTTATTTTCATTTGATGATCGATATGGATCATTGGCGATAATAAAATACGACTATTGTGAGTTATAGACCAAACCTATTTTTTCCTTATTGCTGTCGTAAATATGAAATAGCGTTTCCGCTTAGTCGTACAGAAGCAGAAGGAAACATTCCGAATGCTTCTGAAATCGTTCGCTTTGTACTAAATGACAGTTCTTCTTTTAAATAGAAGAAAAAATCGATTCTGGATTTGAAAAATACGATCAAAACCATAATGTCGTTTTTATTTGGCAATCCGGAATCTCTCTCCGATCCGGAATCCCAATTGAACACTTTTCTTTGCTTCTGATGATTCTGAAGTTTTGTTTGATTGTATATGTGAAACATCAAATGCGTACAATAATCCAAATCAAGAAAAATGTTTTTGAAAGCAGGGTTGGCCGAATTGTCACTTTTTAGAAATAACTACATTTGTTACGTCTGCTACGTAGTTTATGTAGTTAAATGTAGTTAATGTAAGAAATTGTAGTATTACTGTCAATTAACTGTCAGTTATGCATTTGAAATTTGAATTTTTAAATTAAACGTTCAGTTATTCCTACAATTCTTCATCCTTATGGTAAATGAAACTTTTTTTTACAAACCTTCATTAGATCATAAAAGTGCAAAATTGTTTATTTTTTCCTTTATTATATTGATTTTTTATGAATTAACTATATACATATGTAGCAGACGTAACAAATTGTAGTAAATTAGGCATGTACTTTCTTCAATAAACTACGCGTAGTTAAATACTACGTTTATATGCAGTATCGAAAGATCGAGTTGGATTAGGGTCGGATTTTCGACCCACATTTCTACTCGACACCGCTGAGCGATTGGGATCGAGTCGAACGAAGCTCATTTCAACTCAATACAGGTATATAAAGGTTCGAAGCGAGCTTCAAGCTCGCTTCAACACCTCATATAAACGTAGTAAATCATGTAGAAAATGTAGTGTAGTTAATTCGGCCAACCCTGGTACGCACAATTTGGATACCAAAAATCACAGCTGTTAAGGTTGACGTTTAAGTATATGAATGTGTGAGTGCTTCTGGTTTTGCTTCTGATTTCAAATCCAGAAGCAAATTTCTCTTCTTTTCAGAATCAGAACTGTCATTTTTTCCCAATTGAACACTTTCAGAAGAGTCCGGAAGGCTTCCGGATTGCCAAATAAAAACGACATAAGCCTAGACACAAGAGCACACTTTCAATGTCAAAATCCTGAAATGTCATTTTTTGATGAACACAGTCGGTGACGGATATAAGAAAGTTCAAAAAGCTAAATATTATATTTCTTATACCTATAAAAAAGTCTTTTCCTCAAACGTTTTGCTATGAAGTTACAACTCTCTAAAAACTCTAAAGAATTCTGGAGTAATGTTCGTGAGTTAGGAGGGCGGTGCAGAAGTATGAAGATTACTCTCGAAGCTGATACTTTAGCAGCGCATTTTAAAATTCTATTATCAGCGGAGGAGAATCTTCAAACTTTTAGCTATGCGTTACAGAACGAAGTTGTATCCGAACTAGACCACCCGATCTCTTTAAGGGAACTAGAATCATCGTTAGTGGTCATGAAAAACAATAAAGCTCCGGGTAGTGATGGCATCCCAATCGAATTTTTTAAAAATGCAACGGAACAACTCAAACTTTACATAGTGGAATATTTCAATTTGTTATTCGATAATGCGTGTATTCCTACTTCTTTTAATAAAGCACTTATATTTGCTTTATTTAAAAAGGGAGATTCAAGTCGAGTTGAAAATTATAGAGGAATCTCTATTCTTAATTCTCTTAGAAAGATTTTTGCTACAATTCTTTATGGAAGATTTTCTCTTTGGATAGAAAGCAACGATCGTCTTAGCATATACCAGGCAGGGTTTCGTTCAGGATTTTCAACCTTAGATCATATTTTTGCACTGACTAGCATTGTCAGAAAATATATTGAAATAAAGAGGAAGTTATATGTTTGCTTCGTAGACTTCAAAGCAGCCTTTGATACAGTCAACAGGCAAGCATTGATTTATAAATTGGCTTCCCTCGGAGTATCAAGAAAGTTCCTACTGGTCTATGCTAAATTTATCTCGGCATCAAGTGCAGCAGTGTGGGATGGATCCAAATTGTCGGAATGGTTCGACACGTCGGCAGATGTCCCCCAATTTATTGATTCAGTAACTGAGATTCTCCCTGGTGGTGTTAGCTTCGCGGGCAATCACGTAAAAGTACTCCTTTACGCTGATGACTTGGTACTGTTAGCGGACAATCCTTTCACGTTACAACTCCAAATAAACAAACTACAGGCGTTCTGTAAGACATGGGATCTCCATATAAACGTTTTGAAGACAAAAGTTATGATTTTTGAGAACCGATTTAGAGGCAGACTACGTGCAGAGGCTTGGCGACTCAATAACGAGGTGATAGAAGTAGTTCGGGAGTTTAAGTACCTTGGTGTGCTGTTTTCAAGTAATTTAAACTTCCGGAAGCATGCGATAGAAAAAAATAGAGAAGCAAAACTGGCACTAAACATGTTGTGGCCGAAATTTTTCGCAAACCAAAACATTGATCTGTCTTCTAAATATCAAGTATTTAAGGCTACGGTAAACACATGTTTGTGTTATGGTGTGCAGGCGTTTGGGACAATCCCCTTTGAGGAGTTTGAAGAAGTTCAGAGATATTTCTTTAAGCGTTTGTTTAGATTACCGAATGCAACTCCAACCTATGCAATTCACGTGGAGTCTGGTTTGCCACCCATATATTTGCAAAATCTAAAAGCCCATGCAGACTTTTTAATAAGGTTGATGAACCGAAGCAGAAACAGTTTTCATAGAGCCATCTTGGTTAGATTGCTGCAAACTAATGCAACACCTTTCAGTAATTGGAACCAACTGGCGCTATCTCACGATATCAGTATATCCGTGTCTGAAAGTAATGTTAGCGAATGGCATGATATATTTGCAACAATTATAGCTAAGGTTGATGACAAAATATATGACCAACACTTAACAAGAGCATCCTCTTCGGTTTCCAGACTAATCTACCGCAATCTAGATCATCGATTACTAACCCTAGGAAATTATTTCAATGCTAAATATCCACCTAAAGTTATAAGCACCATTTTCAGAGCCCGAGTCGAATTATTGAATTTAAATTTCATTCCACATAGAACCGATCTTCAGCAAACTTGTAATTTATGTAACAGGAGAGAAGACGAAAGTGTGTACCACTTCATTGGGGTGTGTCCCATTTTACAAGAAATCCGACGTTTATACTTCCAAGAAAGTTTTCTGACTGTAAATAATCTCTACGAAATATTAAATGGTTCTCGGGGCTGGCTCGCTCTATATAAATATTGCAGCCATGCTATGACTTATCGTAATAGTTTTTGAAAAGTCAAGAGATACAGCAAGTCTATATTCATTGCGAATTCGAATGTTTATAACCATTTAATTTTGTTATTATGTTTATGTTTTAAATCATCAAAATTAGAAGTTTTTTTTATTTTATGTTGCAAATCATCAAAATTGTCGACGGCCTCCAGGTTTCTCACTTTCCTATCAACGAAGTTTGAATATTCATGTAAATGTATTTAAGTTCTCATTGAGTATTCTATTATGTTAATTTTTCAAAACAAATATGTTAACAAGAATTTAAATCTGTTACTCTTTTTATGTTTTAAATCATTAAAATTAGAAGTTTTTTATGTTGCAAATCATCAAAATTGTTCAAATACCAAAATTTCTCTCTTTTTTTTATTTTTTAACTTTTTTTTTTGTATATTCATTTAAACGATCGTATGTACATTATGTAAATACCTATTAATTGTTTATTATTTTAAATTTACCGAAACATTATTGTAAACAAGAATTATCGTTACATTTTCTCTTTATATAATATTATTTTCTTTTCATCTTACTGAAATGTCATTTCCGGCAGACGGCAAAATTGTCAGGTCCGTATTCTTATTCTAAAAAAAATTGTAATTTTATCTGAGGAAATAAAGAAAATATCTATCTATCTATCTATCTATACCTATAATCGTGTTGATTTATATAAAAAGAATAGAAAGAATAAAAAGACAAAGACAAAATGCAATTCTTAATGGAATGTACTCAAAGTAAAAGAGCCAAGGAGAAATTTCTGGAAGTTATTGAGGAATATACGAGTACCACACAAATACGATCAAATCTTTCAAAATGGTTTTCACCATGTTAAGAAGAAATAAAGAAAAATAAAACAACTTCTGGTTAAATTGGTCGCGTTCAGGATTCACTTGGATAGGCTATCTAGGATAGGGTAATAGGTACTCATTTTTTTATTGAACGAACAAAATCGGATTATTTGATGTCAAAAATCAGCTGATACGCAGAAAATTAAATATTTCGTGTCGGCAAATTAGGTGCAAAAATCAATATGTTTTATATATTTATTTCTTCAATAACTATATGTTTTAACAAAAAAAAAAAAAAGGAAAATTTGATTAATTCAATCATTATTAAACCGAAATATAAAACCAAATCAGACCTGTATAGTCAGCTATTTTTGATGTTCCTTATAGGTGCCGATCTGCATCCCACCGTGAGCGCACGCGTGGGAGTGTAGTACATTTTCACTCGTGTGTTATACAAAATTAACAAAATTGCAATAGACCAAAACAAAAAAATAGAAAACAAAAAAAAAAAAAACAAGGAACAAATATTACATAACAAAAATATTACATCAATAATATTAACTACCGCGCCCGCTCCCGTCGCCGTGCTAACAAAAAACAAAAAAAAACAATAAAAAAAAATCAGTGCATTATATACTAATTATAACACAGCGAGCTTCATCTGTGCTCCCTCCCTCTCCGTTCCATCGCCGCTCACAGTTGCTTAGTGTAGCTATTGTATACATTGTATGGTAAACACCATACGGTGTTGCATTAGACTATACATAGCAATATTGGATAGATTGCGGTTGTTGATTTTGGTTGTACAGGAGCGGATCAGTGTGATTTTCCATTTAGGCATAACACTAATGGTAAATTGCGTTGTGAAGTTTTCTGGTGCCCAAAATTAATTACCTGCATAGTTAATTGTCTAGTTTTGGTTTTTTTTTGTGTTTGTGTATTGCAATGGCTGGTAAGTTTTGTGTCGAGTATTGTAACATTCGGGGGCTCCGAAAAAATTTCTGTGCTGTGTACGTTCACTCTGTTTTAAACAGGCCAGCTGTTTTGGCACTAAGCGAAACCCAGGTTGGTGAAAACACTGATCATACGGAGTTTAACCTACATGGATATAGTTTAGTGCCATTATTCTTTTCTCACCATGGTCTCGCCGTATACGTACGTAATGATGTTGCCTATCAGCTTCTTCCACAGTATGGTCCCTGTGTAAATACTAATTTTAATTATATGTGGTTCAAATTCACAGTCCAAAGGCGCATCATTCATACATGTTTTATTTATCGCAGTCCAAGTTTGGATAGTAATTCGACTTCAAATGAATTCGATGCCCTGTCCGACTCTATCCAGAGAATTGTTTCCCATTTTCCGCACAGTGAGATCGTTGTTACGGGCGATTTCAATGTACACAATTCTACGTGGCTGCGCTATTCTGGTCAGACAACACCCGAAGGAAGGTATGTCGAGATCTTTGCTGATTTAAACAATCTGACCCAGCTTGTTGACGAGCCAACTCGGATTCCTGACGTTGCAGGTCAATCGGCCAACACTCTAGACTTGTTCCTTACCTCAAACCCTGATAAATACACCATAAATGTTTTATCGCCTCTAGGCACTTCAGACCATTGTATCATATCTGCGAATTTCTCGTGTCAACAATCCCCAGTTAAAGAAAAAAACCCTGTAAGAACCGTTTGGCTGTACGAGAAAGCCAACTGGAACGGTCTCAATGATTTCTTCGGGAAATTTAACTGGTCACTATGCTTCCTCGGTAGTGATGTAGATTCCAGTGCTGATATGGTCTCAAATCTGATTCTCTACGGTATGAGAAATTTTATTCCGAATAGGAAAAAATCTATCAAACCGAAAGAAAACTCCTGGTTTGATTCGAGCTGTAAAGAGGCTATCAAGGTAAAAGAAGTAAGTTTCCGTTGTTTTAAAGCCAACCCCACTGAGGAAAATCGGAATAGTACAAACAAGCTAGAAAGACCTGTAACATCCATATCCGACGAACAAAATTTTTACATGATCAAAAATTACGGCAAAAAATACTACAATGTCCCAAAGATAGTAAAAATTTTTGGTCATTTGTAAAAAAAATACGAAACACTACGTCATCCTCAGTTCCAACGCTCGTCTTCAATGACATTCCTGTTGTAAGTTCGATAGACAAAGCCAATTTGCTTGCAGCACAGTTTGCTGTTAATTCGACACTACCAGGGAGTGACATGACTCCTCCTGTACTTGAGAGCGTAAACGAATATATGGGACGAATCTTCTTTCGCACTCGTGCAGTTGCTAGAGTACTAAAAGATCTTGACATTCACAAATCCGCTGGCCCTGATAGTATCCCTGCTATTGTTCTGAAGAGGTGTTCTTCAACGCTGGCAAAACCACTGCGTAAGCTTTTCCATCTGTCCTACTCTTCAGGTCTCTTTCCGAGTAGATGGAAAACAGCATTTGTCCAGCCAGTCCCTAAAAAAGGCGAATCCTCCTCCCCCTCTAACTATCGTCCAATTGCACTTACGTCCCTTCTTTCCAAGGTCATGGAAACGCTGATAAATTTTCAGCTTAAGAAATATCTTGAAGAACGAAAGCTCCTTAATGACCGGCAGTATGGCTTTCGTAGCAATAGGTCCACTGGTGATCTGATGGTATATCTCACCGAAGAGTGGAACAAATCTTTACATCGTTTTGGAGAAAGTAAGATTATTGCACTTGATATTTCAAAGGCATTTGATAGGGTTTGGCATCAAGCTCTCTTATCGAAAATGCGTGCATTTGGTATCGACGAATCTCTTCTTCGTTGGATTAGAAATTACCTTTCGGACCGTTCTCTTCAAGTAGTATTGGACGGTTTCAAGTCTGATATCCACAAAATAAACGCTGGTGTGCCACAGGGCTCCGTTTTGTCTCCGACACTCTTCCTTATATTCATAAATGATCTTTTGTCTGAAACTTCTAATCCACTTAATTGTTTCGCTGATGATAGTACCCTCAGCTTCTCATATTCGTTTTTAGATTCACATCCTTGTCCTTCGGATGTGGACTTCCAACGGCAGCGTATGATAAGCTCATTAAATTCTGATCTTGACAGCATTGTCCAATGGGGAATCAAAAACCGTGTAGAATTTAATGCTTCAAAAACTCAATGCTGTTTACTGTCATTAAAGCGCAACCCTCCCCTAATGCCACTTTCTATGAGCGGCACTTGCATTGAGGAGACTGATCAGCTTTCAGTTCTAGGTATGTGCATCACAGACCATCTTTTGTGGAGTGATCACATATTTGACGTTGCCAAAAATGCTGCTAAGTGTTTAGGTTTTCTCCGCCGATGCAAGAAGTATTTTACCCCTTCTGATCTGGTTGTTATATATAAAGCCTTTATTCTTCCGAAGCTCGAGTACAATTCCCATATATGGGCAGGTGCTCCAAAAACCCACTTGAGTCTTTTGGACAGAATTCAAAAGAGAGCTATAAAAATGATAGGCGACCGTTGTCTAACTGAAACACTTGTATCTCTCGAGCACCGCCGCAACGTTTCATGTCTATCATTATTTTACCGCTATTTTCATAAACAGTGCTCTAGTGAAATAGCCAGTTGCATTCCTCCCCTTAAACAATTCAACCGTAATACCCGAACTTCTAGGAATGCCCATCAGTTTACCCTTGAGCCCAACTTCGGACGTACTGTCAAATACAGAGATTCTTTTTTTAGTCGCACTACACGAATGTGGAATGCTTTACCTGGCTCAGTATTTCCCACTCATTTCAATGTGCAGACATTCAAAACCAATGTGCATCGGTATCTCCTTTCTAATCCTATCCTTATTTCCTAATTGCTCGCACTGTGTTTTTAACATTATAAGGGTATTCATAACCCCTTGAGTGCGCGTATAATATAAAAAAAAAAAAAAAAAAAAAAAATAGGATAACTTTGTATACCAACATTTTTAGGATAGCTTGATATTTCTTTTTTGACAAAAGCTGTTTTATCAGCAGCTTTTTTTAAAGGCATTAAACAAAACAAATCCATATTGCGTTGAATAGAATTCTGAACGCGGTCTACTTGTATTGTGACACTCTTATTAAACATTATACCTACATCAATATCAGTTTAGAATAATAAGTCTGTGTCATGGTTTTACCGCATCCAAAAATTTACAAGAAGATGAAATTTTGACAGTATGAATGTGGTCAAGGCGATTATTGGGTGTAGTTTCATTCGAGTTGTTAATTTATTGGTGCAATGAAGAATTAACAAATATATAACAAGTGGAACAAAACACACATTCTTGAAATCTTATTCTCTTACTAAACATATATGTATGTACATATACTCTTATCCAATATTACATCAGCTTATTCGGATTCTAGAGAAACCCAAGTGACGGTTAATTAAAGAAGTTTTTAATTTGAAAAACGAACAAGTGATCGGTAGCTTTCAAAAAATTAGACTTTGTATTTGATTGCTTTATTTTCAGAATTTTGTACCTACCAAATTGAGCTTTAACTGAACAAATTTACAATTTACGATATTATAGCTTCTGCCGATAGGTATGTTAAAAAATATAATCAGAGGGATATTACCTATTTAATATTAATTAGCTATTCTATTTTAAAAGCAACAAAAATAACAATATACCTATGACCTGACTGTCTTCAACATAACACCGGATGCGGGTATCTCAAAAGTAATACGAATCATTTATCAACAAGTTCATATGACTGTTGCTCATTTAATCTTGGTAAACAAGTTTTCCCCGTCAGCAATTTCAGAAAACAAAAAACAACAGACTATCTGATAAAGCGAATTAAAAACAACTGAACTAGAGTGAAATATTTCTGACAATTAAATGCTTAGTCATATATGTACATATATTACACATCAATGAGCATGTACATAATGTACATATGTACATTCATTATGTACCTAAAAAAAATTGTTCATACGTATTTGCAACAATTGCTTAAAACGCCATTTTGCTTTTCGCTCAGCACTATTGTGCATGTAAACACCTAACATTTACCTGTACCCCTTTGTTTATAACAAAAACTTAAATATTTTGTAGGCGAAAAAAATAAATAAAAAGATTTCACTTACCCATACAATGGCCAAGGCCCCAATATCCAAAATTGTGTTCTCTTCTGCTGCAGTCGGGTGAAGAAATCTTTTGTGTGGAATCTAGATTGATGTGATCCGTTTTTTTTTAAATAAGATTGAAATTTAAAACAATGCTCCTTTTCGAGAGCAGAACCCGTTTCCTTGACACTCAAGGAAAAAATTTATTCACAGGCGAATATATCGATTCGCTCTAAATGCGGCGAATTCAAAATGTTTCCTCTTTTATCTATACGAAAGTTGTTTTTTTTTCTTTATACTTGTGTTCTATACTTTGTCGCGTAGACGATCCTAACGGATCAGAAGATATTAACCGACTGAATAAGTCTCTATGTAGAAATGATCGCACTCCGTCCGGTATATATACACAAAAGTTGATTCTATTAAGCTAGTATTGACGTATATTCACACTAATACCATTACAGCATTAACTCCAATGACCGCACAGATACTCAGTGTATAAAAGTGTGTGTCGACGCTTTTTTTTTTGTTGATTTGAAATTAATAATAATAAAAAAAGTATCTAAAGTACACACTGTATATCACACACGAAACACTTTTATTGAGAAACAGCTGATTAGACCGCTAGTGTGAGTTATTAAATTAGATATGTATGTAGATTTTTCTTGCAATTAGTTGCCAAGTATGTAATTTTATTTATCTCAAGAAATTCTTTTCCGCATATAATGTCAATTGAAATAATAACAAAAATAAAATCAATCACACTGCACTTTTGATTTTCACGAGGAAAACGGAAGCGCTGTCTGCTTTCGGGCCCAGCTTCTGTTATGATCTGAAAATAAAAAGATACAAATTAGATATATGAATTTTATGTCAAATATTTACATATGCTATGCATGTACGAGTATGTAGGTACATAGATACATAATATAGTTTGTTCATTATTCTTTATGATGGACTTTAACATTAAATTGTGATATTTGTTAAAGGAATATAGCTATATACCTATTTATTTATTCGTATACAAAAATCAAACGGATTTTGCGATAAACTTGATTAGGATTTTTATCAATGAAAACAAGCCTCAATGGGGAATTTATATTTTCATTTGACCAAAGCTCAAGGTTATCTACCTATTTTACTAAGGTATATATTTTAAAAATAACTTAAACCTACCTTCTCTTTATTTAATTATAATGTAGGTAGTCAATCCCCTAGATAGGATAAGATTGATACTGTTTTTAAGAGGGCAAATTCAAATTTTTAAATGAGATATTTCTTCCTGATTTGCACAAAGTTATGTTGGAGATAATGTGAAAACAAATCAAACATAACGGTAACAAAAAGAACTGAAATGTACCTACTCTTATTAGTTTTATAAAATTCGCTTTCGGAAAAGTATGTAATAAACTTACAAAACCTTTAACCAGACAAGCTTTTTTTGTTAGAAAATATTTCGAAAAAATCATGTCGAAAAAGTGATTTTAAAATGAATGCAGCAGAATAAGATGTTTCTGCAAGAAGTCAAAATGCCTCTCCATAGCGGTTATTTTTTTAAATTTGCCAACTGCCATAAGAAATTTTACAATTAAGCAATGAATTCATAAAATTTCAGTCTCAATTTTTGTCGGAAACTTATGTCGTTTTATTTGGCAATCCGGAAGCCTTCTGGACTCTTCTAAAAGTGTTTACTTGTATGACAGTTCTGATTCCGAAAAGAAGAGAAATTTGTTTCTGGATTTGAAATCAGAATCGAAAGCAGAAGCACTCACACATTCATATACATTACATATACTTAAATGTCAAACTCGACAGTTGTAATTTTTTGTATCCTGATTGTACGAAGTGAATTTCTTTCAACAAACATTATTCTTTATTTTCAAATTTATAACATTATTGTCCACATTTGATGTTTCACATATACAATCACAGCAAACTTCAAAATCGTCAGTATCAAAAAAAAGTGTTCAGTTGGGATTCCGGATCGGAGAGAGATTCCGGATTCCCAAATAAAAACGACATTAAACAAAATAAAAGATCTAAAATAAATTCGGAAATGAAACGATATTTCAAACTAAAAGTACATAGTACTCGTAATTTTCATGTGATTGGAAATAAGGTCCAACAGAATGTAGTTAAGAATCAAAACGGTTCGTGTATTTTCAGAGTAAAGAAGGAACAAAGCTAAAAAGTCAGAATCATTTTGCTTGCAAGATCGGTTAGTAAAATTTATAGAAATTTCAGCAACAACCGATCAATCATTCAGTTCACAACATCGTGTATGCTATTTCTTTGACAAATAGTCTCATTTTTACAAGTTTTGCATTTAGAAAAAAATTTAACTTAAGATTTTGATCAAAGTTGACATAATGATGATAGTGGAACGCGAAAAATGTGGGTCCCGGTATTTCGGCTGTCCGTCTGTGCCTTGGTTTAGAACCTTAACCGCTAAAACGATTTTATTCAGATTTGATACTTAAGGGTTATTCTATAGAGGAGAAATTGATTTATTTTTTAGCTCCAAAGCTCCAAAAACCTGCTATACATATATATATATATATATATATATGTATATTGTCATGATGAAAAATAATATTCATCTCGAAACGTAAAGTGGAGCTCGCATTTCTCTATCTTTTCAACTATATCCTAAACTTCTCGGCCGATTTTCCTTAAAACTTGGTAGATATCATTTTGAAATTTGTCCCTCCACACTCTTTTTTCTTTTTTTTTAAGACTAAAAATAACGGTTCCTGCCATACGAATTTTTTCGAAATTTTATAAATATTTTTATTTCTCAAAAACTGTTCGACAGGTTTTTTTTTTAAAAAAAGGTTCAAAAAAATTCATTT
This sequence comes from Chrysotoxum bicinctum, assembly GCA_911387755.1. Classification (NCBI taxonomy): domain Eukaryota; kingdom Metazoa; phylum Arthropoda; class Insecta; order Diptera; family Syrphidae; genus Chrysotoxum; species Chrysotoxum bicinctum. The sequence continues at coordinate 31,437,778 of OU426990.1, forward strand.
AGTTAAAGCTACTCGTAGCTAACGGTTGAAAAAAAAATTCCAAAAAATGGTACCATGGAATCATTTTTTTGTTTTTGATTTTCTCAACAACTGTTCAACCGATTTTGATCATTTTTTTTGGGCTAAGGCTCCCCAAAAGTTTGAATAGTATTGTGTATTAAAATTTTCAATTTTTGTTTTTAAACTCAATATTCGATAACCTCATGGGTACCTGTATTTTCTCGAAATCGGCACCTAGAATTTTGATAAATTTTTTTTTCTCGATTAATTTTAACGATCTATATAATTCAATAAAAAATGTTGAAATTAAGATTATTACTGATTGTAACTACCATAGACCCATTTTTTCAAATTTTGAATTTCTCATTTTAAGCATAACAGATTTCAATGAAGTTTTTTTATAGAGAAGCTTCCAAAATGTTCGAAAAACATTGCATTTCAAAAATAAAAAAAAAAAAATTTAATTAAAAAAAAAAAAATCTATAATTTTTTGAAAATTCCATATCTTCAAAACAAGTCAATAGTTTTCTTGCAAATTTAATTTTAATTCGTACAATAATAAAGACTAACCCCCAATTTCACAGTGAAAGTTTAAACCCCACTTTTGGTTTAAACTTCAGTTCAACAATAAAATTGGTTTCACAGTTTCATTTAAACCTTGAACAGAATATATTCTGTAACATTTGAAAGTAGAATTTATTTTTATTTTATAATTTTTTTTCCTGTCACAGGTCACAACTGAAACAAAGCAAACTTTCCCTAATTGTTTTTTCTTTGATTCAGATAGAAAGAAAAAACAATTTAGTTAATCTATACGTTCAATAGAACTTACGTTCAGATTAGACTGTGAAACCGGACGAGTTAAACTTCAAATTTAAACTCCACTTCAGATCAGTTGAAACTAAGTTGAACTTAAGTTTCAACTTCCACTGTGAAACTGGGGGTCAAAGTTGGCGTACCAATATATTTGTATAAATATGTTTTGAATATTTTGTGTATAAAAGCTTATTTTTTTAAGAAGCCGCTACAACGACTTATAATTTTTGTTCTTGCATGAAATTACATGGCATTCTGTTTTTATATCTCACTCCTAAAAGAATTTTTATGCTTATGCTTATAAATAGTTTTTTCTAATAACATTCATTTTTAAAATTCTTAGTCTATTGCATAAGAGCAAGTTCGTGCGACCCAGTCGTGCATTTTATTTCTTTAAACTACCGACAAAATTTGCAAAGAAAAAATAGCCATTGACTCGCCAGAGTAAAAACAAATTCTTGGACCATTTAAATAGATTCAGATAGAAAACAGGAAACAGGAAACAGGAATATTTTACTATAGTTTTGTTCCAACTTGTTGAAAAATCCAGGTGCTCAAGGTTGGAGGTAAATCAGTTTTTCTATTTAGAGTTTAAAAAAAAAACTATGTACATACTACTATATTTTTTTTAGCTTTTCAATAACATTGTTAAGTAATTTTAAACATATATTTTTAAAATCGCATAAAAAACAAAAAGAGACCTTTGATTCGAGAAAGAACAAAGAATACGAAATGCCTGTCCGTTACATGTGATGATCAGGTATGACGGTATTGTTTGTCTTCTTCAAGTTTATTTCAACGTCGCAATTAAACGCGATCATACTTTGCGGTCTAGAATTTCAGTAATTTTCCACTCAGAGTCACATAAATATAAGTGAACCATACAATTATAATTTATCTTATCTAAATCAAAAGTTTACAATAATAATTATTGCCCTAGCTAAACAAAAACAATGACCTAAAGATCACACTAAAGACTCATGTCTGAGTGATTTATTTAAATTAACTATATATTGATATCAATTTCCATAATTCAACATCAATTGATGTTCTAAATTGTTTTATTTAATGATTGTGCAAATTTTGTTGGGGTATACAAAATTTGGGATGTAAACAATTTGGGGTGTGAACCTCTCATTTATTTTTAAACGTAAGCTATATTTATGATCTATTCTAATGACATATAAAATAATTATCTACACTACTACATACTACTAGCCATTTGAAGCTAAATTATTTGCTTACAATGCTTGCGTACATGTAAGTTTATTGGGTAAGGCTTACAAATAATGCCGAGCCAAAAAAATTGCGTCGCAAAATTCACCCAGAATAGGCTTTATCTCTTAAACTCTTGTATATTCACATTACATACATACATACATAATAATTTTGTTATAGTAGGTATAATGGCGATGTAAAGAAAACCCACGAGTGGTATGTTACGTGATTGTTCGCATTAATGTTTTAATCAACCGAAATGTCTATAGAAATTATGTCAGAAAATATAATAAATAGTATGTTAAGCACTATCTAATAGGAAGTCAGCCATAAAATGCCGAATCTATTTTTTGAAAATTTCTTGTGAAGAAAAGGGTTATCTGGCTTTTATTGATACTCGTACGTCATTGGGATTGCAAAAGATCAGTTTGATCAAAAAGATATATGTATCTATTTATTCAACACTTTGAAGCGATCTCATGGCCTTTTTTAACGACAATTCGGAAGTCAGCCATAAAATGCCGAATCTATTTTTTGAAAATTTCTTGTGAAGAAAAGGGTTATCTGGCTTTTATTGATACATCATTGGGATTGCAAAAGATCAGTTTGATCAAAACGATATATGTATCTATGTATTTCACACTTTGAAGCAATCTCATGGCCTTTTTTTAATGACAATTCGGAAGAACTTTCTGATTCGGTTTGCCAATAAAGCATACAAACAAACCCAATTTGATTCTGAAGTTTTCGTAAAGTTGTGTTTGTAAAACTTCAGATTCAGATGAAAAATGATGTAAAGTTGAAGATGATGAAAAGGGACATAGAAAGTCACTCACAAACTTGTTGTTTGTGTTCATTCCAACTTGTTTAAACTTATATACATATTTCAACTTTTAGCTTTTTTTTTCAATACATTTTTAATTACTGTCAATTATTTGCAAAATTATCTGAAATTCAAACTTGAAATTGTGTTAACCTAAAAATGACGTTTCACATCTTTGACAAGTTGGTGTGGGAGTTTGTTAGTAGTTCTGGTTTCCGAAATCAAATTCAGAAGCATTCTCTCTTTTCTCAGGACAGGAACTGTCATTTGAATGTCAATAGAAAACTTTCATAAGAGCTTACACGCTTTTCGAACGCTCTTCAATTGCCAACTCAAGAGGTCTTTAACCGCGTCGTATTTTTTTAAAAATGTTTTGCTAAGATTACCACTAGATGTACTTACGGTACTCGTATAGGGTTACATTTTTACAATAATTCTGTGATCGGATTCGAGTTCAGTACATCATAATACATAATCTATAAACTATACAAAAATCACAAATGCATAAAAAATAAAATGTTAGTTGTCGAAACCTGGAATTGTTACTAAAAAGTGAAGTATCTCCAGCTTTAAAAATAAAATGCACTACTGAATCACACGTTCTTGATCTTATGAACGAGTACATTCGAATTTTAAAGATTGCATAAGTAAAAACATGGATGTAATTCAAGAAAAATGTTCAAATCCATAAAATTAATTGTTTACTTGCTAAAACAACTCTTAAAATAGTTTGAGCCCAAAAAATAGAAAGCCGCCTGAGTTCTGGAAGAATATAAATTCATGCAGACAAAATTGAAAAAAATAGTTAGAGTACATAATTTTTTGTATACGAAATTTCCATAAATTTTGTCTAAAAAAAAAATCTGATATGCCAATTTTAAGCATTTGATAATGAATATAGAATTATACATTTAAGGACATGATTTCAATTAATTTTTTTTTTCTAATATTTATAGACAATATTATTTCAAACTCAAAGAAACTCCTGCATACAAATTTTGATCGAAATCAGTAGAACCGTTTATGAGAAATTCGAAAATGAATGAAAGGGTTCTATAACAGGTACCCTCAATAATATTTCTGCTAAATTTTGTTTTTGATCAACACGTATTTTTGGAGTCGTTTTCGAGGTAAATACGAGTTTTCATAACAGTTGTGTGTTAGGTAGGTACCTACTGTTAGATTTGGAGTTAAAAATGTCCATTTATCCTCTGGGGAATTTAGGCACTGAAGTTCTATCTTAATTGTTCCCAAAATTTTACCAATTTCCATAATCTCATCAATATATCCAAATAATAACATATGCAGGTACAAGTTTTCCTTCAAATATACATAGCATCTGTGGTTTTGGCATTCTATAGCCGCAATAGCTATAGCAACATATTGCCACTTGGTCCTTCTATCGAATCAAACGATGATACTCGTATAAGTTTTGTGTGATGACCTGTTTATAGCTGCTGCCTTGAGTCAATAACATTATTCTGGGCTACTATTCTTTAGGTATCAACATTTAAATGTAAGGATGCGCATAGAAAATCGATTGTGCCACATGCCACTATTAAATTTGTTGACTCTTTCAACCGGTACAAGGATATAGATTGTCATACCAAAACCGAGAAGATGTCCAAGCGCCCTGACAATTCTTCACATAATTGATTACTCTTGCAGCATTTGTGTTTTTATTTTATTAGCAACAAAGGATATCGATTGAATTAAAATAAACGTATGTATAGGTGGAAGTGGGTGGAGTAGAAAAACATAATACACAGCTATAACCATATAAATATTCAACAGTCTTATTGTTTCGCAAGAGCCAAAGTTTTTTTTTTGATAATATACATGTATATTTATGTATGTATGTATGTATATGTTTGGTTTCAATAATTGTACTTCTAACCAACTGTCTAGACAATTTTTAGATAGGTTGGTATGTAGGTACATAATGAACTCAAATTGAGGGTTAAATTGCTACCCTGTTTTCTTATGTACCTATATTCTTTTTTTTTTTTTTCATTTTGAAAAGAGTATAAATACATATTACGGATCGCCCTTTGTCCCTGACACTCAAAAAGTGCGAAGCTAAAATCAGATTTTCGTTCTCCTTCCATTCGATCAAACTTCGGAAAAAAAGTCAGGGACAAAGAGTCATAGTTTAACTGGAGACAAATGGCCTTTTCAATTTGCGTCAGAAAAATAGAAAAGAAGAGAAAATGGGTGCGTTCGGATTCTTAGCCAAAATTATCTGAATTGGTTTTTGTTGTAATCCCTCGTAAAAACACTTCTTGAAATATTCAGTCCAAATTCAAGTGCTCAATAGCACTAGATTTAAAGCGATAAAACAAGTTTGATTCCATAAGTCACACCAAATCGGTCCCTTTTCCCTTATTAGAAAAATCCACAGGTATTAGGTTGGTTTTCAAAAACAACTGTTCTATCTCATCACGTGTGACCCTGTTTATTATTCTTATTAGGACTTATTCATTGATTATTGCAGTTTGATGTTTTGAGCATGCAATACAGGTACCATCGCTCGTTGTCTCTTCGCGGGATGGCTGAAAATTAGTTATTGAAAGTGTAATCGTCGATTAGAGAAAGTGGAGCTAAGCGTGGTGTTTCCAAATTCAACTGTCTGCAGACTTACTTAATACGTTAACTCGAACTTGTCATATTAATTTAAAATTTTCTGCAAGGTTCAGTCGTCAATTAACAATTTCTCATCATGAAATTCGGTTATAAAGGGTCTTTCAATAGGGAATACGGATGCCCAAAATTTGTTAGATTATGAATGAATAAATATTGAAAGGGTTTATTGCGACCTAAAGATCTATTGTGCCCCATCCAGAGCGAGATGCTCTAACCCTAAGCACTTTATTATTATTATTATTATTATTTTTATTATACATTCTTTATTTTTTATCAAAACTCGAGATATACATATATGTACATACATAATAAGAAATAAAAGAACATTAGCATGGCAAAAAATATTTGCCGTCTGCCTGAAATTTGACAAGTTCGAGTGTACAAAAATAGAAAGTATTATATGTAGGTATACTGATTAATAAAAAAAATGTACATATATACAGGGTGTCCCACAGTCAACGCCCCAAATGAAAACCATAGATTCCTGAGGTCATTTTAAGTCGAAAAACTTAAGAGGTCATTTTCTCGTTTTCCTCCCGTTTTCGAGTTACACTGCCGGTCATAAGGTTAGAAGCAGGCATTTTTGAGAAGTAAAATCGACATTTCTCCCGTTACATGATGGATTAGAAAAAAACAACTATGGTAAACGAAAGACTATTTTGTTAAGAACAAAATATAAAATTTGGGTATAGGAAAGATTAAGCTAACGGAGCTTTTATGACAAATTGTAAAGTGAGTCAAGAATATGCGAAAATAAATCGGGTCATTAGATTAGAAGCACATCAAATAAATGAAAATAAAATGCAGTTATTTATAATTTGTTATTTATTTTAGCTTTTATTAGATTTTTAATAATGTGTGCTGCCACCAGCCTTCAAAATAACTTCAAAAATTCTATCTTTTAAGGATTTATAAAGAGATTCCAAGTAGTCCAGTGAAATCTCACTCCAGGCCAATTTGATACCATGAATTAGCGCTTCCTTGTCATCGTATTGCTTCCCTCCCTCATATACCTTACGTGTAAGCCAGCCCCACACATTTTCAATTATGTTTAGGTCCGGGGAATATGGTGGCCAAGGCAGCAAGTGGACGTTTTGGTTCGCAATGAAGGATTTTACCTCTCGGGCTGTGTGTATGGGAGCGTTGTCCTGCTGAAAAATCCATGGAATTGGTCCAAACACCTCGCTAATTTTGGGGAATACTGATTCAAGCAAGGCTTTGTAGGTTTTCCCAGTCATTTTGGTATCTTGGACTACCAAGTCTATAGCGCCATAAAATGAAATTGAGCCCCAGACCATAACGCCTCCTTCTCTGCTATGGTGACGGTTTAAAAACCGCTCCTCTTTCCTCAGGTCATGGAAATAATAATTATAACCATCTGGCCCATCTAGGTTAAATTTTTTTTCGTCGGAAAAAATAACCTTCCGCCAATCATTTGTGGTCATTCCATTTTGCACATCCCAGCTCATGTGATCTTTCGCGAAACACAAGCGTTGCTTCTTCCTTGCGTCATTAAGTGGTGGTTTTTTTTTAAGCTTCAGGCGCTTTAAGTGCTTAGCATGGCGAATCGTGCGTTTAACAGTGGACAAGCTGGCCTTAACACTAGCTTTCTCCCTTATTTTAGCTACCGATAAAGCTGAATTTGACGCTATTCTAAGGATACTTCGCGTTTCGCGAAGTGTTAAGGCAGAGGAAGTATTTCCTTTATAATTTTTTGAGTAAGACGATGGATTTTTTAAATAATTGCTGACACAATGATCACTTCGATTTATTTTTCGGGCTATAGCACGGCATGAAAGACCTTCAGAGCAATAAACATCTATTCTTGCCCTTTCCTCCACTGTCAAACATTTTTTCTTGCCCATTTTTACTAACACTCAATCAAGAACAATTAATTTATAAAATGTACCGTTTAAACCGAACAAAAATTTATTCACTTCGCAAAACAACGTTGATTTGTTCAATGCTTCTAATCTAATGACCCGATTTATTTTCGCATATTCTTGACTCACTTTACAATTTGTCATAAAAGTTCCGTTAGCTAAATCTCTCTTATACCCAAATTTTATATTTTGTTGTTAACAAAATAGTCTTTCGTTTACCATAGTTGTTTTCTTCTAATCCATCATGTAACGGGAGAAATGTCGATTTTACTTCTCAAAAATGCCTGCTTCTAACCTTATGACCGGCAGTGTATAACGGTTTTTATGATTTTTCCCTTAACTGGCTTTATCTTTGCTAAACTATGTCCGATTTGTAAGATTGTTTTTATAACCAATCAAGAATTTATTACAGTTTTAGTTTGTCCAAAGACTTTTTTCCTGCAATTTTGCATCAAACCCAATTTTTTCGTTTTTTAAGTAGTTTTTTTCACTTTGATATCATTTTATTCAAAAAAAAAAACATTAATGAGTATTAATTTTTTTCACATATTATTAAAGCCCAGTTCATTTTCTTAAAAAAAAATATTTTTTTTTCCTTAAAAAGAATACTAAATGTAATTAACAAAAAAACACAAACTGAGTGAATTTAAAAAAAAATAATTTTTAAATACAAAATTAACTTTTTCTGAACTATTGTGGTTAAGAAAAGGACAAATAGATAAAGTTGTCCCATTTCAGCGTATATTTATAACATTTACAGATATTCTTGAATAGTGTAATCCATTTTTCGCAAATAATTGAAAAAAAAACTACAACTTAAATAACAAATCCAAAATGGAGTATCAAGTGAAAGAACACGACCCGGACACTAGATCACGCGAGAAAGACATTTACAACCTTCAAATCATAATGCAAATCTTTACTGTTTACATTAGTTAACGGTCTTACTAATTAACTTTATCTATTTGTCCTTTTCTTAACCACAATAGCTCAGAAAAAGTTAATTTTGTATTTAAAAATTATATTTATACTCATTAACGTGTTTTTTTGAATAAAATGATATCAAATTGAAAAAACTACTTAAAAACGAAAAAAATGAGTTTGATGCAAAATTGCGGAGAAACGGTTGTCCGCAGAAAAAAAGTCTTTGGACAAACTAAAACTGTAATAAATTCTTGATGACCTCAGGAATCCATGGTTTTCATTTTGGGCGGTGACTGTGGGACACCCTGTATATAATAAAATCAGATTAACCTTATATAAAAAAATACATATTACATAATCCATAGAAAAGTAATAATAATAAGCTATCAATTTACTCTAAAAAACTGTTGCGGTAACCAAAGGCATGATGAATGAAATTGTAAAGTTCGTTCCAACCCCATTCTCCGTTTAAAATTTGCTTCGTTTCATGGTGATCCAGGAAACTTTTTGAAAAATAAAGTCTTCGAAGTTCTTGTAAAATTGGGCAAACGTCCAAAAAGTGATTGATATCTTCTATTTCATTACGATTACAGAGGTTACATTTACATCTAGAATTATCACTTCTGTGCGGTTTGTAATTTAAATCTAACATTTCAGTTCTTGCCTTAAACAACGTGCTTATTTGACTTACAGAAAACTTGCTATGAAAATAATTATTTGAAAAGAGAGTGTGGTTGAGCTCTCTATAGATCAATCTACTTGAGCCCTATTCAAGGATTTCAAATAAAAGGAGTCATCGACCTTCGCAATGCATTCATAAAACCTACTATGCCAAAGCGAAAGAGGTGTATAATTAAGATTAAGATTGAACCCATGAACATTTGCTATATCGTTCCATTCCTTGAACGGAGATAATTGCCTTCGGAATGCAAAATCCATTATTTGCTTGTGAAGATTATCATTTGACCTAAGCTCTTCTGCAAGTTTTTATCTCTTTAAGTACCATCAGAGAGGATAAGTAACTTTCTTCTACCTGTTAGCGTCCCAGGTACATATTTCTTTTATGCATAAGTGCCTCGCATCTATCTAGTACGAGTATGTGGTCCAGCGTTTTCTCATGAATATTGCAGAATATACATATGAGACTGTTTTATAGGGAAGAATACTCAAGTGTCTTATTGTATCACTGAAGCTAATATAATTCATGAAATGGTCTTGGTTTTAGTTCCCAAGTAATAGTTAAGCCTGCCTCACTTTTGGGAGATCTTTCCAGTTTTTGGATATGGTGGCTATCTGTTTTGATTTCGTTTTGAAACATGTTTTCTACTATTTCGCAGAAGGTCTCTGGCCCCATGAAATGATTCCTTGGGCATATTTTTGTTAGAGAGTCTGCCTCCTGGACACCAACACGTCTAGGTACTCAATAAAGTGAGATACTCGTATTATTGTTAGATTTTGCAGCCATGTTGTTAAAGCAATATCTGTCAATTTTCTTGTAAATTGTTCGATAGTGTATGGCAATAAAGGGTTTTGTGAATCGTTGTCTACCTCACATACTGAAGATGCGCTGGTCACATACTAAGTATTTCAAACAAAAAATTGTGGCGCAGGGTAAGGAAAGGTCAGCTGGACGTCGACATAAGAGAGCGAGAATGGTAATTCATTAGTCATACACTGGAGGAAACCAAAAGGTGATACTGAAATTTAAAATGTAATTCTTTGATTGGAAACCTTAGGGTACACTGCGGGTTGGAGGACCAAGAACAACATGGAAATCAACAGTCTTAGCAGAAGAGGATTTCCCGATAAAGACGCCCCGAGTGGAGTTACATCAGAACATACTGATGATGATGTGTTGTAAATCACTATAGAAGCTTATAGCTTTCAACAGCGTCAGCAAACATCAAATTATATTTTTAAAATAAGAGTTCTAAATGCAGCAGCATCAAATGCATAACTATTAAGTCGTTTAGTTATTGTTTCATATTATTCAATTTAATTTAGTTATGACATCTTAAGATTAAGATTTGCAAAATTTTAAAATACATTCAGCTCAACTAAGAAATAAAGGTCTCGATTCTTTTTGTTGCTTATCCCAAATAATAACAATAATATGTATTAAAATAGGAATATGCAAAAATTATAAATGCTGTGGTTGTAAAATGCATTTATTTTGACATCAATGTCTTATGTGTAGATTGTTTTAAATATATAATTGTATATATCTCGAACTATAAGCTTTAACCTATAGTATAAATATCTAAAAATATTTTTTAAATGTTTACAATTTGCAAATGGGTGTAAACAATTTCGTTGTGAAAGTTCTGAGAGAAAGTATTTTAATTTTTTTAATTTTAAGATTTTAAAATGGTTTGCCTGTATTTGGCACATGTACGAGTATATATGAAGATTGTAGATGAAATGCATTCTTACAACTAATATTAAATATCAGCTTCTTTTAAAAATTTGATAAACAATTTCAAATATGGTGCTGGTCTTTAATTCCAAACTAGAATTTCTTATTCATCTGGTTTTATTGGAAATTTATAATATCCGCAACATTTTATTCCCCGGGAGTAGGGTGACTTTTCACATTTCTTTTATACTAGAAAAAGGTATTATTTGGGATCCATAGAACCTTTTGCGAGGATATGATAGAAAAATTATTGTATGTAATGCAGCGCGGATTATCCGGATTCGCATATTTGGTACCGAATTCGGAAATCGGGGTAAGTATTAAATTTTTTTTAACATTTCCACATTTCGATGACGATCTCTTCTGCTTGAAACTAAGCTTTTCAGAGCAAGTGTTTTATTTTGTATGAATACAACTCTTAAAAACTTTGTTACCCGCTTAATTAGACATTAAGACAAATTGTATCGATCAATTATATGGAAATTTACGAAGACAATTAAACAATATGTATTTGTCATTCCAAAGGAGATATACAAATTATTTATTCATGATAATATAAAAGACGTGCGACAGATAGATTATTTTTGATATAATTTTGTACAAATAGTTAGGCGTATCTATAAAAAGTTACTTAAGCTAAATTCAAGGTTTTACTATCAATTGGTTGGATATGAATGGGTTTGAAAAACGGTGACACCTTCATACTGTACATTTACTGTAATTTTATGTAAATACAACCAATTCTGACAATGGTTTAGTAAAATCGCTAGTTTTTTTTTTTTAAGTGAATAGACAGGTCAGCAAATTTCAACACGCAAACAATACCAAAACTAAAAGTGAATACAACTAAGGTCAGCAATCACAGTGAACCTGAACATAAAGTGAGTTTAAATTGTTGAAATTTTGAGAGTTCAAATGGTGCTTAATTCAGTTGTAGCAATCAGAGTGTACATAAAAACATTGAAATTGTTAAAACGTTGAGAGCTTAGATGGCGCCTTGATCAATAGTAGAAATATAAATGTGACATGCGGCACTTATTTTAAAATTAAAAAAAGGAGAGTAAGTAGATATAAAAGTGAGTATGACCATTTTATTCATTTTTATTTGCCGTGCAATTGAATATTTGTAAAATTGATTTTATCTTTTGACAAGATACACTTGTATGGTATATAAAAATAATAGATTGATCAAAATATTTTCAGCCAAAACCAATACGGTGGAGTCCTGAATACTTAAACTTAAAGTTTTTTTTAATAAAAGTCATCCTTCAAATATGAAAAAATCAGCTTTTTTTTAATTCCTATTACAATATTCAGTTTGAAATTTTAAACATTTGTTGTCATAGATCCGACTGTCTTTATTTTGTGCTTTTTTGCTTCCACGTTTCTTGCTTTTTGATCATCCTAGATCCACTGAAAATACCCTGCGATGTAGTGAGTATTGTTTGTTCCCAATAACAACATTATGAACCCTCTACGCACCGCTACAACCTGTGCATAGCCAATCTAATGCATAACATTTCAACAGCAGTTCCCCGTTGACCACGCTCAATGCAGTTTGATGCCAAACGTTCGGGGTGAGCACAAAAGTACGCACTTTCTTTTTCAAATACGCGGCTAATCCGAAAACATATTTACATATCACGTAAAAAAAACTCGTATTTACAAATCACCTCTAACAACCGCGAACTTTAAAATAGTTTACTAACTCTTTCTTAATTTTAAACATTTTCTAGCTAACATTATGCTTAAACTTTTTTTTGATAAATAACTTATGAACTCACCTAAAATGGCAGTTCACATAAAAAAGCTAAATAAACAGACCTTTTTTGACGTTTTTTTTTTAAATGTCAAACAGTCACATAGAGTTAACGTGATACCAAACAAATAAAATAGGTATTCATTGATTTTAACTTTGATAAAATGGTAAAAAAGTATGATTCTAAATTCGATCAAAATTTGCAAAAGCGTCGTTTTAATGTAGTATCGTTATAAAAAAGTTTTAACATCACACTAGTTGAACTACAATTTTTGCACTTCGACTTTACTGTAAATTGATATTTTACATTTTTGTCTGAAACGAGAATAGCGCGTCGTGAATGGATCGACACATCACGCTCTTCCGTGCACCTCAATTTTTCTGCCACTTCCACCGATGCGCTTCAATATTCTCTCTCCCCCTTCTTCATATTGCTAAAAACCGGACATTGATTAGGATTATACTTTAGTCCTCAAAAAAAAGTAATAATATTTTTTTTATGAAATTTGTTTAAATAAGAAAAAACAAATGTTCGTTCTTGTTAATTCTCATTAGATTCTATTTTTGGTAATTGATTGAGAGGTATAACATTTAGATTGGAATTTCGGTTATGTGGGGTTTGCTTAATTTGGTTCGTTTAAATTAACGTAAATAAATACTTCTTTCATTTTTTGATTATGTGGTTTTAAATTCATATCTAATTGGATGCAATTATGAATTTCGCGAATCTTGTTTCGCTTTTTAATTTTTGTATAATGAATTTGGGTATTATCTTAGCCAAAATTTCATCATTAAACTTAAAATAAAAATCTTAAATCTTATGATCAGCGAAAGCAACGTAGCGATGTTAAGGAACAGAAACCAGAAGAGAAGCGAAAAAAAGTTTTGTCCAAGCGATAATCGATTCCTGTGAGTTTTTAATTTTAAAAACTCAAATTTATTGGCCAAATAAACGATGGCGAAAACTTGCCGGATCAGTAAAATAATTTCTTAAAAACTTAAACTGTGGTTGATAATAAGAAATCAGAAACTAACAAAATATTGACAGAAGCAAATTTTTGGTACAGAGCAATAATTGAGTCAAAGATGGTCAGATGGTTTTCCTGAACAAATCGAAAAAAAGAAATTGTTCTTTATACAATTTAAATATACCTATAATCTCCTTAAACTTGACGTTATTGAGTGTCAGTGTTTTATTTAACTTATAGGTATACTATACATTATTTTGACTTTGTTTCTTATTTAATCGATTTGGGATTTTCCAAACGGAATTTTTGTATAAAACCATTATAATCATGATACCAATCCCATGTATAGTATCAATTAGATTAAATTGAATTCCTAGTAGACTCATTATATAAAACCATGAGTGTAAGCATGAAGACATTATAAAAATAATAATAACTAATGTGGTTATTGCATGTCTAGAGAAGCCTGACAACTTCTTAAAAACAGCAAATGCGTCATGCTTTTCTATAATCTAGGTAAATTCATTGTAAAAATAAAGGTCATAAGTTCTTGGAAGCCATACAACTAGCTCATTGTCAGCTTATAGCTGTTATAGCTACCTTTTACGTCAGGCTGATATTTTTTTCGTATGTAAAACTTAAAATATCAATACTGCATGTTTATGAAAAATTTAACAAGGACAAAAAAATCCAAACTCACCCATTCTACCTAAGAAATTTGGCACGTGTTGAGTTTTGCACATAAAATGCTTAAAAACTCCTACAATATCCCCTTACAAATGTTCCCTTACATCGTTCCACCTTGTTACAATACATTTTCGGAGTAAAATATATAGCAGATTGGCTTCTTGTTACGTCAGTTTTCACCATGACCGAAACAATACACAAAGAATAAAATGTCAGACAAGGCAGAAAAAAAAGTCCTGACTAAAAATCGATATTTGAAATTTCTTTTCAGAAGGGTTAACGAATTAATACTTACCTAAAATACTTTAGATCTTTTTACTCCAATTATACGAACCGTTATAAAAAAATAAAATCAATATAAATTGTATAGCACACATATTTGGTATTAAGTTCATCGCAAACAACTTTTATTTTTAATTCAGAAGAAAAAGGCACGGCAGACCTTTAGTTTTGCAAAATTTCCGTCGTCGATTTAGAAAACTTTCAACTTAGCAGCAACGCCCATTTAAAAAAATTAATAAAATCAGAATTTTTAACTGTATATTTTTGTTTCTAGGAAATTAAGATCGAAACACACGAATTGAAACAGAATCTATTGATGAAATAAAACACAAAGAACAACGTTTTAAAAAAATTCTGTCCCTTTTATTATGTGGTCTGAGAAACTTTTTTTCTTTAGCTGAATTTGCAGAAAACACGTCCGCCAAAGAGTGGCGTACGGTGGTTAAAAGAAGACTACAGTTTTAAGAGTAAGCAGCTTTGTAAATGGACTTAAATTGTACTTTGCCAAAGGCGTGGTAGATTTTTTTGACATAAGGTTTTTTGGTGAACATGCGCGAGAACATAACATACAAAGAATTACTGAAAAGGGACACAAACAAAGTTCAGAATGAAGTAAGCCTGGGAAGATATTTTTCTAAGCAAAGCCTTAATGACACCTTTCATAGATAGCCCTCAGAGGGACCTCAGAGCCCTCAGTTAAACATTTTATCGAAAGTGCCCGTTATCTGATAAAAGCTATTTGAAAAACTTTGCCGAGTGGCGATATTCTAAATATTTGAACTAAACTAACTACTGGGTAGTATTTTATTCTTCAAAAGCAGCTAAAAGACACATAAATCTTATGGGCAAGGGCTTTGTTAGGTTTTTAAGAATTTTGAAAGTTGATATGTATTTCGGTGTTCCTTAAGTTTATTTTGCATTGTAATTTTCTGATAGATAGATAAATAATTTTATTTTCAAAATAATTACATTTATCTATTATTTTCCTAGCAATTAAAATTGATATTAAACCAACCTCAATGTCATAATTTTATATTAAACTCAGAGTTCATATTCACTATATTTTTGTTTGTTTTTTTTTTTTTTTTAATTTTAAATTTGTGATAGTTTACATATCAATCCAAATGAAAATAATTGTTCGTATATTTTTATTTCTGTTGGTGTCAATTCCTTCCATATTAAATGAGGACTCACCGTCTTCTGGTAACGAAGATTCTGATCGCTTGAACACAGACTATGGTCACAATGAGCTGGATTCCAATCAAGACGATGCATTTGACATGTATTCGAGCGTTGCTTCCTCGGATATCGACGATTACTCAAATAAAATAGATCTTATTATTGCTTCCATACGTGAAAGCTCAGTTGATATATTACAAGATATTGGAGATCTTGAAGATGTTCTCTTGGAGCGTCATGATATAAAGAACACTTCGATATCGACAACTACCAATAAATACGTGTATAAAGACTTGGGAATACCTATTAAGAGTGCTAGCAACAATACCAAGGAGAAACCAAAAGTAGATGTTCTTGAGGAAGGAAAGGAAAAAGTTAGACATTGGGAAGAACAAATAAAAGTTTGCAAATCAATTTTGAACAATTCAAAACTTTCGAAGTCAAATAAATACGAAGAATTGAAAAAGAAAACAAACAAGATAAGTGCAAAGATGAAAGATGACAGTAATGATCATAAATATAAAGAAAAGGAACAGCGAAGAAGACGAAGATTGTTTCTGGAAAACATGGAGAACCTTAGACCAGTTTATTTAGGTTAAAAGGGTTTTGCCAACACAAATTTATTTATTTTGTTCGTTTATTTAAATGCTTTTATAAAAAATATAATCAGCCTTATTCCGTAAGGCGTTGAACGCCAAAATAAAAACGTCAGTTTGAATTTGGTATTACGTAAGGCGTTCGACGCCAAATAAACGTCAATTTGTCGATTCTCTCTTGTGGAACGTGTTCTCTATATTGTTTTTGGTATTCCGTTAGTCGTTTCCATACAAAAAACGTCTGTAAAAATGCCGAAATCTGTCGTCTAGAAATTTGTTGACGACAGGAGTCAAAATATAATTTTTTTAAATTTATTTTAGTTTTTATAATTTAAAATTCTTTGTTAAGAGTGAAAATAACAAATCTATAAGGAGTTACAAGAAAAGGCTCGAGTAGGTACCCAGCATCTCCTGCAAAAATGTATTTTTATTTGAACTGTTATCAGTCACAATCACATACCCAAAGGCCAAGTATTTCTTTCTCCTCCATCATATGCATATGTGTATATACAAATATTTATATCAAGCGATCTATTCTATATATGTATGTATCTATCCGATTAAAATGGAAAATAAAAGAATTCGTAGAAATTACAACTTGGCAAAGATAAAACTTGAGCAGGTATTTCCTTAAGAATGTTGTTTAGGCTTGTCTGGGATAGTCCCAAATTGATAGTCCCAACCCCTTTTGGTAGCTCGCTTTTGCAAAAAATCGAAGGGTATCAGCAAGTTTGAATGTGTTACAAATGCGATAAAATAAAAAATCAAAACCAGTGGTAGAATTACCTACTGAATATATATTTTTTAATTTAATAACATACTTTGTGGCAGCCAAATCAAAAGGATTTGCTTTAGATGAGCTTTTAATTGAATTTCATTCAATCACTCCACTTAAACAGAAATAATTTTCATTTCTCTATTGATTAATAGTCTGACCACGGACATTATTGTTCTAGGTGTCTGAATTTAATCAAATTCCCCTAGAACAATAAAATTCACAGTCTATTAAAGCTGTAAATTTTATTAGAGTCGGTAAACATCGACCAATATTTGCGTCTTAGAAGGGTACGGCAGCATTTAACTGATGAGCCCACTGTCGTACCTGGGCGAAACGCACCATGTAGTTAATTGTAGTTAATGTAAGAAATTGTAGCATTGCTGTCAATTAACTGTCAGTTATGCATTTGAAATTTGAATTTTTAAATTAAACGTTCAGTTATTCCTACAATTCTTCATCCTTATGGTAAATGAAACTTTTTTTTACAAACCTTCATTAGATCATAAAAGTGCACAATTGTTTTTTTTTTCCTTTATTATATTGATTTTTTATGAATTAACTACATACATATGTAGCAGACGTAACAAATTGTAGTAAATTAGGCATGTAGTTTCTTCAATAAACTACGCGTTGTTAAATACTACGTTTATATGCAGTATCGAAAGATCGAGTTGGATTAGGGTCGGATTTTCGACCCACATTTTTACTCGACACCGCTGAGCGATTGGGATCGAGTCGAACGAAGCTCATTTCAACTCAATACAGGTATATAAACGTTCGAAGCGAGCTTCAAGCTCGCTTCAACACCTCATATAAACGTAGTAAATCATGTAGAAAATGTAGTGTAGTTAATTCGGCCAACCCTGGTTCGCACAATTTGAATACCAAAAATCACAGCTGTTGAGGTTGACGTTTAAGTATATGAATGTGTGAGTGCTTCTGGTTTTGCTTCTGATTTTAAATCCAGAAGCAAATTTCTCTTCTTTTCAGAATTAGAACTGTCATTTTTTCCCAATTGAACACTTTCAGAAGAGTCCGGAAGGCTTCCGGATTGCCAAATAAAAACGACATTAGAGCAACTCGATTCGAGCAACTAAAAAGTTTGTGTTTTGACACAAACTAAACGATTGCCTTCGCAACAGTTGAGCTGTTTTCTATAAGCGCAAGAGAGAAAAGAGTATGAGCGTGAGTAAAGAGTTGCCAGTGCGCGGCAACCTTTGTGAAAATCTGCACCCTCCGTTATATTTAAGAATATCCGACGGAAACGCTTTCGTATTAGTGATTAGATAATTTCTGGAGCAACATTAAACGAATGCCCCTATTATGGATTACAACTCAACTTAGTTGAGTTGTCATCAACACAACACAACTCAACTCTTAGGCAACCAAACAAATTTTTCGTATTATGCAAGTCAACTAAAATCAGTTGCAATGAAAAAATACGTTGCCGTCTTTTAGGAGTCGATTTTCTGTCAAAACCAGCTGCTCAACATGAAATACAAAAGCAAGAATAAGAAATTGTATGATGGAAAGTTCTTTCGATTTGTTTTTCGGTGATTTGGAAGATGAGAATTTCCTTAATTTAGCCAAAATAAAAAAGAATATCCGTATATTTAATGAACGTACATATGTACACTTTTATTCCTAAAGTATGCATTTTTTTGGTTCGAAATAAAGTTTTCCTAAAACAACCAACGTTCCTCAGCGATTCCACCAATTGTTAAACTTGCTACTGCTCTTCGTTTCATGAGCGAAGGAAGTTGCCAAAAGTGTAGTGGCAATGATTTTAATGCGAGAAACAGATTGGCACAGCAACTTCAACAGCAACTTTGACAACCGCGTCACTCTTTTTAGAGCCAGTGGTTTTAAATCGCTTTGATTACATTAACAGAACACAGCAACTTCGACATCGACATCAACGTTAGACCTAAACCCTAAATTTGCTGTCGCTGTGCAAATGCTACCAACTTTTAAGGTAAAATTTGTCAGTATTATCAACACTCAAATGAAAATGTGAGAACCATCTTTTTGTTTTGTCTATTTATTTTGGTTTTGACAATGAAAGAATTACTAAAAACAAATTAATTTTAGTACGACAAATTGCAAGTCGTTTACATTGATGGAATTTACGTTAATTTTTATCAAATTATGTACGGCAAATTCATTTCGCATTTGAAACTATTTTGATTATATATGCTGTCAAAAACGCTGTTCACGTTGTAATCTATTTCACAAGACTTTTGATGTTGAAGTTTTCGTTGCTGTTAAAGTTGCTGTTGAAGTTGCTGTGTTAATCTGTTTCTCGCATAATTTAGGACTGACTCAATCGAAGTGTCAGTTATATTAAAAAAGTGGTAGATGTGATTGAGGAACTCATTTGTGGAAAATGGATAAATGCTCAGCTAACATAATGCAACAAGTCGTTCAAATTGTGATGGCCATGTATAGTTTTCAAACTAAAATACACTCATTACATTCTATTTTTATTAAAATTGTTGTTTAACTTACTGTTTTGTGTCCATATTTTTTATCCGAATGCAGATTCTTTCATTGAAATGTTCTACACAACTGCTTCGAACCAGTTGTTTGATTTTGACGCTTTTTACAACCGAAGCACAACTCAACTTACTTACATAATACAAAGAGACAACTGAAAAGTCGGCCATTTTGTTAGTTGTCTGCTAATCGACAACTGGTTGTGCTTTGACAGTCAACTGGTTGTGATCGATAATACCAATTCTAAGAATTACAACTAAACTATAGTTGAGTTGTCTTCCATAATAGGGGGGTACAAGTTCTGCAAGAAAAACCCTCTCAATCTCACTGCTCGCTAACACATTTGATATGGAATGAAAATTTGCGATTTCGAAAGTGGTTGACATTTACTTTAGAATTATCTGGTACAAAATTTCCGAATAAAACAAAAATAAGTAGTACCAACTTAATAGAATTGTTCGATTTTCGTTTATTAGAATATGCTATAGGTACCTACCTAAATAATTACCGAGCTACGCTAATTCGAACATTTTTATTTTAGAGTCGAGATAGATAGATAGATAGATTTTGATAGTAAGGGCCCCACATTGCTTTGTATATGCACCCGAATCCCGAATGCACCCAAATATGTTTACTACCTAAAGAAAAAAATCTGAGAGTTCTCAGTACGTGAACCGAAAAAAGCTACAAATGTCACATCCATAGTCGAATTGAGCACGTACCAAAACGAAAACGGAAAAGAAATATCATTTTTAAAATCAAAACCGGAAATCCATAACATTACCCTATAATAAAAGCTCTATTTATTTGAATAAATGGAGACAACAAAGCTTGCAAAGGGTTTTGCATTTCACACCTTTTGTTTGACGCCAGTTCTCTTACTGCTAGTTGATAGTCTTTCGTGGTTTTGGCTTAACAATTTCAATACGGGAAAAACTAGACCTAAAATTTGTTTTAATTTACTCGAGTTATGAAATGAATAAAAACAATACGATTGAAATGTGTTCAGTTAATTGGGAAACAATAACAGTCGAAGAAAGTATACTTTAAAGCGTTAAATCATCAAGGTGCCATATAACATTGCATATTCTAGGGGAACCACCATCTTAGAAAAATTTGCTTTTATTTGTTCTTAAAAAGCTTTCAAATATGAGCAAGATAAACATCTTGAGAAAATAGTTTATGTCCATCATTTTAATTAAAAAATATAAAAATAAAATTGGCATTTGGTAATCGGAAACAAATGCAATAATATTGTGCGAGTGAGACTGAGACACAAAAATGGGTACAACAAACAACAGACTCTCGCCTGCTTTGAAAGCGTTTAGAAAGAGACAATATAGTTTATTTTATGATACAAACAATTGAATATGAGACAAATAATAAAATCTTCAGTGAGAGCTGTACGTGTTTCTTCTCACGCTTGTGCTTTTACTGTGAATGACAGAGTCAGCAGTCACGCGAAAGCACAATAGAATGGACACAAACACTGCAATTTACCGTATCTAACTCGCACATCACATCGCATTCGACTATTCTGGTGGCCGTGGCTTGTCTACTACTGAAAACTTAAGTATTGAATTTGAAAGCGGAATTTTGCTCGTAACCTCATGCGATTTTTGTGAATCTGCGTTTATTTTCCATTTCGACATTTATATGCAATGCAATTTTAAAACAAAAACAAAGCAGCTATAAATAGAATTTTAAACAAAAGTTTTAGTATTTGGTCAAAAGTGTGACTTAAAGAAAAGTGTGGCAAAAAGAAAACGAAGAATTTGTGTGCATTCGGTACAGACGCAAAAGAACTATATATTTTGACCAGTGAACAAAATCAAGGTGAGCTTATATTTTTTATTTCTGATCATAAAAAATCATTGTAAAATCCTATCCCAATTAATAAAGTTTATTAATATTAAATGTTTGTGCGAACGAATGATTATAATGACAAGATGAAATTATTATTTTGTAGAACATCACCATTATTGTGCATCAACTGCGTCGGAATTTCGATCGCATTTTGGAAGAGCACAGCCCACTCAGCCCAGCCCACAACCACCTATTGGTTTGGGTTTGGTTGAAAGGGGGTTAGGTAGCGGTATGTACGATGTCGCCATAATTATTACAATAATTTAACTGTTAAACTCTTTTCATTTATGTCGATTTCCTTTTACACTAGGGATTTTAGGGATTGCGATCCCTTGTCAAATTTTGACTTTTACCACACCAAAAAAATCGATTTTTTTTTGACAGAGATCAAATCTTTCGAATCCGTATTTGGAGAGGGATTTACATGTATACGAAATACGCACACTAAAAAGACAAAATTTGACAAGGGATCGCAATCCCTAAAATCCCTGGTGTAAAAGGAAATCGACATTAGATTTTTTAACGCATTTTATGTCTATAAGAAAATACAAAGAGTTTTTAACTCTTAAATAATTAGGACAAACGGAACTTGGGATGTAAGGAAATGTGCGAATGCGAAGTTTAAATTATCGCTTTCTTTGATTGCTCTTTTTCATTTCCTTTAAAAGTTGTTGTTTGTGTGGCAGCATTTTTTGCAATAAAATAAATGCAAAACACGTCGACCGCAAATGTTAAAAAAAACGACAAAAAACTTTCCAAAAACAAAAAAGAAGAAAATGTATTGTGGTTAAATCGTTATTATAGTATACCCTAGAATTTCATACATATACTTGGCACTGACATAAAAATAAATAAATGAGCGCAACAGCTCGTAGAAAACCAGGACCTACCTGTGTTCGTTTTGTCAGCAGGTTGTACGTCATATTGACTACATTGTGATCAAACCCAACCGAATGATTGGGTTCATTCGAAGAAACTAAGGATGTTACTGACCATTTCACACTGAAAATATTATACTTTTCACTTCTAAGATCAGCTCTAGAAAATTGTTGCAAAATCCTAAATACGAATCTAATTCTTTAGGTATTGAAAATGTTAAAAGAAGATTTAAGAAATTGTTATTCTTTAAATTAGATTGGTTTCTTGAAGAACCCTCATATTTAACTAGGTGTTTTCTTTTTAATACATATTCAAACGCTTGAGAAGAAGATACTTCAGTGCTATGCTTATGAGTTATGATTATATATTTTTTTTTAAGGTGGTGGCGACATGGAATCGAACCCGTATTTCCGGTGACAGTCCAACTCACTAACCATTACTTCTAGTGGTATTGGATGAGAATATATTGAACCGTATTTCTGTGCCTTTGGGCATCTCTATCTGTGAAACTATGAAGTGATAAAAAAGTTATCGTTTCAGTTTTCACAGCCATTTTCCCATTTCATGAACTCGCATTATGCGATTATTGAAGTCATTCTGATAAATGTTTGTCAAAACATGTACTCAACAGTAATAAATGATAAATGCTTTCATTTTGATGTCATTTTTGAGTTTAAGTTTGTTTGTAACTTTCATATCTTATCAGAGTTTTTCACAAAATCGTTTGAGTGTGAAAACAAATTTAATATTTGAAAAAATTTTGACATTTTTATTAATTTTTTTCATAAATTGCGAATCGCACATTGTATGAAATTGGGAAAAAACTTATCACTTCACAGTTTCGGAGATAGAGAATTGACCCCCAGGTGTACATACCTACATCGAGATTAAAAGTAAAGAAGTTATTAACGGATCAATTTATATAAGTTTTTACAATTTTTTGTCTAAAGCCTAGTACTCAGTTCAAGTGAAAATAAAAATTTCATATAAATGTGGCGGCTGGTTCACTCGCATGAAATCCCCAACGAGAGGTGAGTACCAAAATGTGGATTGGAAAAACAATTATATTCCACAACTTTTTCCACACCAAATTTTCATTTCCCAATATACAACCATCAGTAAAAAGTTTAAGGCAGCGTCAGTTAATTTAAATACATAATTTTGTTTCAAAATAAAAAAATGAAAATTTATAAACAGAAATAAAATGGATAACGAATGCGTGGAAAACTGTGACATTTGTCAGTTAATTTAAATATTTTGTTTCAAAATAAAAAAATGAAAATTTATAAACAGAAATAAAATAAATAACGAATTTGTTGATACTACTCTCGAGAGTTTACTTAATGAAAGTATTCAGTATTTCAGGTGAGTATCAAGAATTCACGTGGAAAAGTTTATTCTATTTTTATTTTTATTCTCCGCGTGTAATTTGGAATGTATTTATTTTTCATTTCACGCTAGGTAAGTACTAGGCTTAAGCTCAAAATGCTGGAATTCAAATATAAAAATTCTTAATCAAAATTCTTATCCGTAAAGTTTAAAGTAATGCTTTTCTTTTGAGTACCTTTTAGATAATTTTCTTCTAATAACTTTATATAGGTAGGTATACGCTAGATCTTCAATTTTACCGTAACTTTAGAATTAATTTTAAGCAAATTTTATCTGTATTTTTCATTTCTGATGACAATTGAAGTTTCAACGGTTTTTCGGTAAAATTCTACCTACATATGTACTTTAAAATAAAGTATTCATTGCATAAATGCATTATTTTGGTTCGGGTTTCGATTTAAAATCATAAAAGTGCACCAAATTTATTATTTCAGTTTGATCAATAATTAAATTTTTGGAAGTCTTACCTACACTATCTATAATCACATGCAATTTGTAAAAATTCTACATAAAAGTGTGAAAACAATATGAAATTTTATACCACACAAACATTTTTAGAAGTTGTTCTAAATCTATCAAACATTATGGTGAAACTGATTTCTTTCGACGCAAGTGTAGAATCAAAAAATGAAAATTATTTAGGGCCATTTGCTGAAACGAAACTTAAATAGATATTTATGTTCAACCTAAACGCTTATGTTCTACTTTTTCCTCTACGTAAACTGTCACAAGAGTTTATGTGGAACATAGGTATTTATGTTCTGTATCAGCAAATGGACCTTAATCACACCTAATTTTGACTTTGTGAGATAGTGTGAAGCTACTTCTTTTTTAGAATCTAAGCAAAACTTTCATAAGATCAAGTCTAAAGTTTCAGGTTCCAGCTTCTTTCTATTCATTGAAAAACGACAGACTAAGCAAATATCACCGGCTGTGCTTATAGATGTGAATATGTATTTAATTTTTGGTTGTTTAATAGGTAAAGTAACTTAATACATTAGGTTATATCAATTATCAAAACAATACCTGTATTTGTGAGTACCAGAAGTGTGTCAACACTTGACTAAAAAACAAATCTGACGTATTTTAAACCCGTTTGTTGCAACGAATCAACCATAAATATTGATATTTAAAATAACACGCTATCCGATTATATACTTTATGAATTTTAACTATCGTCACTTCTGGTTTATACTAGTATTTGTAAAGATTTTTTAATTACGGCACTATTCTTTTTTGGAGTAGTTTAGTGGCATATGCAAATGTATATACATATATGTATGTATTGTATAATATCCTTTAAGAAAAACCTTTTATTGCAAAATAAGATCTAAATATGGTCTACTTTTATGTGGTCTGTCTTCTGGTGAAAACTAATTTTTTTTTAATTTCTCTATTGGAATATCTACAACTATTTCTGAAGCAGCGCGTTATTTGGAGAAGTCACCACTATTTTTTAAGTCACTGTTTGTGTGTGGAAATATGGCATTTGAGGTTTTTATGTTTGTTTACGTTGCCGTTTTTGTGTTATTATGTAATGGTGAAACTTGCCATGAATATTGTTCCGTGTTGTTTTATAAGCAATTCGTTGTGTTGTAAAAAATTCACTATTTATCAGCTACGTGCTAAACATAATCTCCTCGACCCTGCGAGTCTCCCTCCCGTTAATTGATACTGAATATTCGAAAAAAGTATGTACATATACGATTCTTATGGAATTCAAATAACTTTTTTTTTTTTTTTTTTTTTTTTTTTTATTGAATTTATTAGTTTCAATGAAACTCTTAATATAATTCTCCATAAAATTATAATAAACTGTTATATAACAAATATTTTAGACGTGATTTTATAACATTTAAATTTGTTAAATTTTTTATTTCATTAGGAAGAAGATTAAATAATTGCAGGCCTTTGTAAAATACGTTGTTTTGAGTGTGACTTCTTCTGTAAAGTGGTAGTCGAAAATCACCAATGTTCCGAAGGGCATACCTGTCATTTGTTATATATTGTACATTATTCTGTAAATAAACTGGATAAAGATTTAATTTTATTTTGAAAATCATAACTAAAACATTAAATTTTAGTCGTTGATTAACATTAAGCCATTTTAAAGACTGCAACATATTTACTACTGAAGTTAATCGACCACACTTTAAAATAACCCTCATAGCTCTATTTTGCAGTATTTGTAATTTATTCTGGTTTTGAATGGAACACATGTATAAGATCGAGGAACAATAATTGAAATGTGGAAATATAGTAGTATTGTATATGGTTAAAGCACAGGTTTTTGTTATATTTGTTCTTATCCTTGAAAGGAACCCTATTTTTTGTGAGAGTTTTGAACACAGTTTAGTTATATGATAGTCAAATTTTAACTTATTATCGATGTATACACCTAGATATTTGATTTCATTTACACAATCAATGATTTCATTGTTTATTTGAATGTTCACAGTTAAATTGCTACCGTTTATACACATGCATTTAGTCTTTCCAATGTTTACCATAAGTTTGTTCATACTTGATTTCTTATTGTCGGTTCTTCAAACTTAACCGTTCCATCTCGAATCGCGAAAAAGCTATCACCAAAATCGTTCGTAGTGGCAATTCGTATGAGATTTTCCAGTGCTCCAGAATCCTGTGATTCTGTGATAGTTTTTTTTCGGGATTCGTAACAAGTTTCCGATTGACGATGGAATTTTTAGTAGGGCTGAAAGTCAAAAATATTATATGGATGCATTTTAAAAATAAAATGTTTAAGGGCGTGGGAGGAGTATATACAAAATCAGAGTTTCAGAATTTTTTAAAAAAGAGTATTGGTCAGAGATATTGCCGCAACCTTCTCTTAATTAAAATGATTGGATAGCGATAAATTTAACAGGAGTAGAGGTAGAGTCTACTTATGAAATTTACTAAAAGACTTGGAAATGGGTCACTTCATAAACAATTTTGACGGACCTTGAGGCTTAAAGTCTTGAAATTAAGGGGCATATTCATAGCCATTTCCTAAGTATGCAATAAGCTTAATTGATATTTTCGACTATGAATACATTCCTAACTTTTATTCCTATTGTATTCTTTTGCTAGAATTTCAACCGTAATGTTGAGTGCGTTGGACTGTCACTGTCGAAGATATGGCCATCGAAGTTGATTTGTTTGTCAATTTAAAGAATTAAATTTATCCTGACTAAACTTTTATAATAAAATAGGTACCAATATGAACGTTTGTAAAATGTGCTAAAAATTTGAGTTGTAATGTTAGCAATTTATGAAAAATATACACAAATCATGTCATACTACACCCTATGTTGTTTATAGAATTTCGCACACTTATTCAATTCTCAAGAAAGTTTGCAGATTTTCTTTGCGTTAAGTCTCCTTTTTTGTTTGCTAAATTTTTGTATCAGTGAACAGTCAATTACACACTCTCTAGCACCTGATAGAAATTAGATTGGGGGGCCAATCGTTACCGGTATGTAACTACGTCAGTTAATTTAAATTATACATTCTTTGATAATCTGCATGTAATCAGACAATTTTTACGTTTTTTAGTGCTCATTCTTTATCTGCTATTACACAATCAACATGATTAATGTGTGGTTTTTTTTCTAATTATAGACTACACGTGGCTTTTTATGCATTAGTTTTTTGTTTGTATGTTTTTGTTGTAAGAGCACAACATACGAAAAAGAAATCATCGAAAACTAAATAAAAAAAAGCACTGATGTTTATTTATTAGAAATACAAAGTGAACGTTGTTCTCTAGATAAAGTCTTCAAATGGGTCATCAAACTACCTCGGCGGGGCAAGTGAATTGGAAAGTTTTCTTGTTATGTAGGTAGTGGTTGAAAATTGTTTTTGTTTATTTTTTTTTGCAATGCTGAAAAATTCTCTTAGTGTGCATTAAGATACACAATAATAGGAGTTTTTTTTACTGGCTTTCTATTGAAACCCTCTTAACCTGGCCTAGTGTCTTCAACTAGTACACAATGCGTTATCTCAAGACAATTGAAATAAACGCATACTTAAATGTTTAAAATGCCTATACCTTATTTTTTTTCGGAAATTTAGGCAATTAATGTTAATTAATTAAAATATCTATTATTAAAGGAGTGGATATAGACGGTGGATGTTAAAGATACTATGAAGCACAATAATGCAAACCAATAGCGTTCTTGGTAAATTCTTTGGAATACGACGAAGAAAAAAATCTGAAAAATACATTTGCATGATGGGGAATTTTATATAGATAGTGGTAGTGTATTAGTGGTTATGGTTGTGGTAGTAGTTGACATTGCATTTAATTGTTTAAAAGTAATTTTTCAATGAGCTTCAGTGGAAGCGAGTGCTCAGAGTTTATGACCTAGAAATTCCACGTTTCAATAGTCATCAAGTCTATCGGTGTTCGGGATATATGTACATATCTACTCGTACCTCACTCACTAGTAAATTATAATGTCTGGTCATTTGTTTCAGAATGTATAAACTGAAAAATATATGTAGATATAGAGCAAAGGTATAAATTACATTATTTTATAATTACAGACGAAGTAAAAGTAAGTGGGAAGTATGTTACTTCGTTTGGTCTGATAAAGGGTGATTCAACTGAAAAAAAGAAACTGGAAACTTTTCTCTGTAGACCTATAAAATATACTTTTATCTGCATTGTGCAAATTTGTTTGCAAAAGATTGTGTCTTTAAGATTGATAATAAAAAAATTTATATTTAAATTTGCTCTTTGTTGTCGTGTGAGAAGTCATTGTATTGAAGAACTGTTTTTGTATTTGATTTGATTGTCTTTCCTACTAAAATATATTATTTTTCTCCTGATGTTTTCATTTTGAATACAAAATATTTATATTGAAGTTGAATGTTTCTTGAAAATAGGGCATGAACTTAACAGTTAGATTTCTTGAATATGCGCTATTAATAAGTAGGTTTTGTTACATTTTTTTAAATGAAAAAATAAATACGTATTCAAGAATTTATATTTTGGTATTATTTTTATTTTTTTTTCTTTTATTCAGGGTTTCGGACTTAATTTTTTAATGAAAGATTTTCATTGGATTTCTAGACGTTTTTTTGCAAATGCTGCTTTTCAGAACATTTTGTTGTAAAACCGATTTCTTATAAGAATTGATAAATAATGTCGTTTTTATTTGGCAATCCGGAATCTCTCTCCGATCCCGGAATCCCAACTGAACACTTTTGTTTGCTTCTGATGATTCTGAAAAAAAAAAAAAAAAATAGTGTGTTGTCATCCCTACTGAGTTCAATTAGTCTATGGTTCCATGCCGCTATAAGAATCCTTTTTTCTAGTTCAGTTATCTCTGTAAGAAAATAGTAATAAATATAAAATATTAATACATATTTAAAGTTAATCATGGACATACATTGAGTACACATTCTGCAAGGGCAATTTACGTTTAAATTTCAACACAAAAGATGATATTTAGTTGGAAATAGTTGCTTGAAAAACAGCTTGATATCTTCATGGCAATATTTCCACCAATTTTCTGCAGCGTTCTATAGTTGTTGCATACTAAGCACTTTTCTTACCTCCCATTTGGTGTTCAATTTTAACTTATATCCGCGGTCAGGAAACTTTATGACAAAGGCAAATAGTTTTTATATGTTGATCGATTTTTCTGTAAATTTTTACAATTGGGCCCAATCCGTGTGAAAAGAAAAATAATCACCTCCGTGTTGTATTGCGTTTATGCTGTACTTTGAGTTGTGTTGCTGGTTGAGTGAACACCTTCCGACTGATCCGAATCTGTCTGTCGGCTGCAGCCTAATTGAGTTGGATTTTCTTTAAACTTCTACCAAACGTTTTTGATTATTCCACTAACAAGGTTTTTTTTTATTATTTTGTTTTTGGGTAATTCTAAGCCAACACCAACAAAAACCCTGTGTGTAATAACGCATCCGTGAAAAGTAGTGGGAGTATCCCAAATCCTAAGTTTATGAAGTTTAAAATTAAATTTCTTAAGTACAGTAATATCGAAACAACTCTATTAAAAGAGAACATTTTGTTATAATTATTACTAACAAAAGTTTGGATGGTTTTACCAAACAAATGAACATATACGCAAAACA
The DNA here is from genome assembly GCA_911387755.1 of Chrysotoxum bicinctum. NCBI lineage: Eukaryota > Metazoa > Arthropoda > Insecta > Diptera > Syrphidae > Chrysotoxum > Chrysotoxum bicinctum. Next base: position 31,467,482 of record OU426990.1, read on the forward strand.
CTGACATATAAAACTCATCTACCAGACGTTGCAAGGAGCCACATGCTCCTACGGACCTGGAGAAGGGATGATTTCTCAATTAGGGGTAAAGGAAAGGACCACGCCCTTACAAGGTGTCTACCTCTCCTCAACCAGGTGATTATGTGACGACAGACATTTCTTCAATGAAATATTCTCCGACTTGAATTACATAAGATTATCATAGGTTTCAATACAAGGGAGGTAACAAGATCAACTGTCAGCCCATTAACCTAATCTAATTTAAAGCTTATGAGTCTTGGTACTAGAAAAGGATAGAAAATCGCCAGTTTGCCCCTGTTAACAGGTTGTAACGTTGCAAAAATTGATTGTGTTTATATAAAAAAAAAATGTTAATGTCACGTTTATTCAAAATAAAACAAGTTTAATTGTTATTATAAGGTTTTAATTATATACGATGAATTAAGAAATCAAAAATGCAATTCATGGTATTTAAAACAGAAAAATCGCGACATTTATTCACTACATCAAAATTGCTTTTCTTTCGTACAGAGTACACACTTTTTTTCACTTTTGATTTATCTGAAAGTTAAATGAGCACTAAGGAATATCATTATGTCAAATTTTTCTTCCGGAAAATGGTTATTAATGGTAAATCCTTTTGACAAATTTTGTTTGTTAAAGTGATTGGTTCGAAAGAAATATTTCCCAACGTATTGTCTTAGAAACTTAGAAACACCCTGTATAAAATACTCTCCATGTTTGCCGTAAGAGGATCTTAAATTTGACGATCCTGTTAGCAGATATATAAAAGCTTCAAAAGCTTGGTATTAAGGGGTCTTCACTGATTCCCTAGAGGTGAAATTGAAAATTTGTTGACTCAAACTAACGGGGCCTGCCATACAGCCGTTATGAAAAATCTTATACATTTGAATACATATTACGAAAACTGTTCTAGCAATTTTGATTCAAAAAATTATGTTAATAAATCTAGACATGGTCTACATTGTGGTCGGACAACATAGAATATTTTTTTTTAATTTGATTGCATACATTCTATTTTTTCCGAAATCAGACAATAAATTTTATCCATTTGAACATTTGTCTCTGATTACATTCACGCTTCTATATCTATGTTTATATTTACGTACAATTTTAAAGTTCCAAAGAACTTCTACATAAGAGCAAGTACGTGCGACACCGTCGTGCATTTTTTTCGTGCAAACATTTAATTTAGGGATGTTGATTTAAAAAATTATTGGAAAATAACAGACATCCTTATCTGCACACATTAATATGTTATTATACATACAAACATAAAAATTATGTATTAAGTTATGTGAGTAATTATTAAATTTTTTAATACATGAATTTTTCTCATTTTTAGATCAAATTTCACCTACGAAGAACACCCTTAAAAGGAAATGATAGAATTCTATTTCTAATAAAAATAAATCGAGAACTAAATCAAAGTTGACAGACAAAATAGCTTCGACTGAAACGAAATCAACTTAATATAAAAATCTTCGAAAAATAAGAAAAGCTTGCACACAAAATATAATCTAGCGCCAACGTTGTTGTTCGGGAACGCAATGTCAATGTCGAAAGCACCCGACACAGCACAACAAATAAAAAATATAGTTTCGGTTTTTCGTGCACTAGTCACATCCCGCAAACAACCATGTACGTTACGTGAAATCCTTCGAGAGTACCCTGAAGTTGAGAGCCGACCCATCTATCCCAACCAACTTGGATATAAATCTATTGATGAACTTCTCCGTGAGAGTGGGGAATTCGTGCTTACAAAACTAGGTGGGGAGGTAAGTGAGATGATGTTGCGTGGTTCTTGTATTTATTTCTAGATCGACGACAGAAGTGTCTTAAAATAACTCGTTGGTATTTTCCATTTTATTCTATTCCAGACATGCATCGCTGCTAAGTACAGCAAGAACTCTTCGCATATTGCGTCGTTGGTGCGTGGACAGAAGAGTAGTGGCAGCAAGTCGAACAAGGCAATCAAGAAGGCACAAGTGCGACAACCTTACCGCCCGTCTGATCAAAGTTGGAATAAAAGTTCTTATTCATCGAATGTGTATCAGAAGCTGCCCCCGACTTTAAATAGATTTATCCATTCGCAAAATGCAATGAACGGCTACGGTGATAATAACAACAATACGAATCAAATTAATAATCGTAATAGTGCACATCAGTATCAGCAAAAACAGCAAGCGAGCACTAACAATTATAACAATAACCGACAACAACAACAAGATTTGAGTGGCGGACAAAAGGATTTGCGAGAAAAGTTAAAAAGCGGCCAAAAAGATTTGCGCGAAAAGTTAAACACCAAAAAGCAGGACAGCAAAATGATGCCAAATGGCAAGCCGCTACCACAACAACAGCCGAATCAAGATCTAAGAGAAAGGCTAAATATGAAGCAGAATCAACAATCTGCTCAAAATCAATCGCAGCATCAACACTTTCAGCACCAACAACAGCAGCAGGCAAATAAAGATAAAATCAGTCCACGTGCAATACTTGGACAGAACAACAATGCCAACGGGGCTCCGAATTACGCTAAACAACAACCAGCGATTTCAGTTGCACATTTGCAGAACAGCAATGCAATTGCTTTAGCATCTACCATGATTCTGGCACAAAGACAACAGATGGTGATTCAACAACATTTGCAGCAAGCAAATCGTCAACAACCATACCAATCCCCAACTCAACGCTTGCCTCAGCAACAACAACAACAACAACAAAGTCATCAGCATGCGCAACAAAAAAGATATCAGCAGCCACAGCTTCAACAACAGCAACAAAAGCCTAATCAGCAAACATCTGCTTCTGGTTACCAAAATAAGCCGAAACAACATGTTGTAACGCTAGGACCAAGTGTTCCAGGAAAAAATTCCGTTCAAGACAGACTGAAAATAAAGATAAGCAATAATATGTGCAAAACGAATAATAACAATTCAAATGCTGGAGGAAGTACACCAGATTCGTCGCCAGCAATATCGTCTGCCGGTTCAGACCAACCGAATCCGTTCGGCGACCGGAAATCAAATGTGATAAAGAATGAAACTCAAGAGACTCAAGTAAGTTTGATAATTTTAAGTTCTAAATTCTTGTAATGATTTAAATTCGTGTTGTATTTTCTAGCAAATAATTCCGCCAAAAGTTTTCCAGTTTAATCCCAAACTCGATCCAGTAACATCACTCTCTCAATACTGTGTTGTTAGACGGTGTTCGCAACCCGAATACACATTCTTCCGATCGAAGTTTTCCAAATTGTTCCAATGTCATGTATTGGTTAACGAAAGTATTTACTCTACCTACCCAAATGAGTATCCAAATGAGAATTTGGCCAAATTTTCATGTGCCAGTATGGCCATTGAGGAAATAAAGATACAAGAAAGTCGTCGTCATTTACCAGTGTGCCCTGACACAGATCAAGATTTGACGGCGAAAATCTTCGAGGAACTTAAATCCCATCCTCATGGTATCTTTGCCAAAAATCTGCCAGAATGGTTTGAGAGCACATTCAAACAACTTCTACCGGATCATTGGTGGTCATTGATTGAGGGTTCTAAGCAATTCCTAACTGAAACATCTACACGGGATAGTCTGATTATATTTTCGAATAATGACTTCGATGCTACGGACAATGAGGAATCTGAAATAGAATCGTACACCCTTGAACCGATTAAATTACCATGGTCCGAAAAGTATTGGAACCTCTACATAACCCATTGTGTGTCGACTACTGAGATTTGGGCCCGCCTCTTTGGGAAGGAATACAGCGATGATTTCGACAATCTCATGAACGAGATCGATTTACACATGTTGACGGAAAAGACTCGTCCTGTGTCGGTAGCTTGCAAACAGATTTATTTGGTGTGCATTGCAGAATGTTGGCATCGTGTGCGCCTGGACGAAGTAGACAAATTAAATGCAATTGGACAATGCTTCTTTATTGATTTCGGCGATGAAGATTGGGTGCCGGTCAGTCAGTTGTACATATGTGAAAAGAAGTTTTTGAAACTAGCCCCGCAAGCTGTTTCGTTTAGTTTGTTCGGATTGGAAGACTTTGCTGGCAATCCAAATGCCAAGAGACACTTGGACGCAATGCTCGCCAGCAAAAGTGTCGTAGGGGAGATCCTTACCAAGGAAGATGTCTACACAACCGGAAACGCCGAGGGTAGTGTAATAAATATACAGGCTGTTCTGTATGATACATCTTCTCAGGAAGATGTAAATTTAAATCCATTGGTTCTGCATCAAATCTGCGATGACACACCCCCGCCGGAAATTAAACGAACTGGTCTAACAACTGTGCTAATAACTCACATCACTGACGCTGGAGATGTTTTTTTGCAGGTCCGCAATTCAGAGTTGCAATATGTTCAGGTTTGTAATAAATAATATATACCGTTAATCGTAAATGATGATCATTTCTTCCATTTGTAGAAACTCATTAATCAACTAATTGAATCCAAATTCAAGAAGGACCAACATAAAGTAACTCGAAGTGATATTCAAAGTTCAACTATGTTTTTAATTTGTGATAAAACCACAAATCAGTGGTATCGTGGAGTATTGGCAAACCCAATTAATAAACAACTGGAAGAGAATGAATTTGATGTTTTCTACATTGATTATGGCATGACAAAGAAGACGCATATTTCAAATATGTTTCAATTGGAATCGCTGAGTACTGCGCTGAGTAAATTTCCCCGACAGGGAATCAAAGCTAGACTGGATAATATTCCTCCGACAAGTGCGGCTATTATTGCGAGGATGCGGGGACTTTTGCCTGCCGACTCGAGAGCGTTGGTATGTTTGAGTGGATGAGTTAATTATAGATTAAAGTAAAATTGTCATATTATTATTTAGGTCAAAATTGGTACTATAAGTTCTTTACCGTTGATAATTGTCTACAAACGCTTTGAAGGGAGTGAGGCTCTATGCAATGTGAACGAAGTTATTCGGATTGAGCAAGAGTTAGAGAGGTATTTTCTTGCCGAATCTTCAAAAAGATTTTTTTTTGAAACCTTGTCGTTCGTTTTAGTTCGTCGTCTGACCTCTTAGACGATAGTCTTACAATTTGCCTCAATGATGGCAAAAGTAGCAGCGGTGGTGGTAGTAGTCAACCATCTCCTGGAGCAACATCACGTAACAATTCATCAGTTGATTTGCAACAAACTTTTCGAAATCTAACGACTAAAACAAATTCTGTGCCAAATTCACCACAAAAGAGTGATTACATGCTAAAATTGAAGAACTACGAAGATGTGCCAAACGTGGGAGAATTCTTAGACGTGCGTGTAACTATGTCGGCGAATCCGCTTAATTTTGTGGTATGTGTTTACTTTTCGTTTTGTGTACGTCTTTTACTTGTAGGAAGTCTATTACACACTTGTAGGAAGCCTTTCACACGAGAAAACTATTGGGAATTTTAAAAATCTATACAGATTTCCCCTAAAACAAACTTCTCGCCCGGTCTAAGATGAATGTAATATTTGTTTTATTTGCAGGTTCAACCGTATAAAGATTTTCCAGAATTACGAAAACTAATGAAAGATCTACAAGAATATTGCGAAAACAATGACGAATTTATTCCTGTTGATATGGTGGAAATTGGGCAAGTTTACGCTGGCAAAAATAAGGATGGCTTCTTTCACAGGTAGGTTAAGTTTCCTCTTCTTGCAACTCTACTAAATTGTTAAAATTTGACTTGAAAAAAAAACGTAAACAACAATCAATTCTAATTAAAAGTTTTTAATTAACGCGCACTGAAAGAAAAAAGTTCAAACGTCTTAGAAAATCAAATAAATAATAATCTAAACTCAGTAAACAATTCACAATTTTTGGATATATGTACGTACTTTTTTTATAATTAAAACTAAAGGTTTTTTTATACCCTTAATGCGCCAGAGACACGAGCGCCAGAGCATTACGAAAAAAGGGAGGCGTAAGAGTCTCTGTACTTCACAGTACCCCTTAAGTTGGGCTCAAAGGTAAACTGATGGGCATTCCTAGAAGCACGAGTATTACGGTTCAATTGTTTAAGAAGAGGAATGCAGCTGGCTATTTTACTAAAGCATAGTCCGTTAAAATAACGTTAGAAAAGGGTGAGGCAAGAAACATTACGACGATGTTTGAGTGACGTAAATGAGTCAATGATGTTATTATCACCAATCATTTTAAAAGCTCTTTGAGAATATCGAGATGTTCAGTTTCATTGATGCGAGTGCCACTAATAGATAGTGGCAAGTGGGGTATATCTCGCTTGAACGATACGAGACAGCAATTGGTTTTCGAAGCATACTTTGATACTTATCAAATATTGTGTTGATATTAGATTTTGAGAACCTTAAAAGGGCTGTTAGTCTCTTATAATTTTTTTATAAATGTTAGGCTGACGAATAATTAAACTTTCCATTACGAAAGTTTAATTATTAATGATTTGATTGTTGCTGTTGAATATTTTGTCCGCTTAACATTTGAGTTTGTTTGCCCATAGATTAGTTTTACCTTTTTTAAATGATAGCACAGGTTCCGTTCCCTCATTAGTATCACATCACATCATAGAATTCGGATAAGGTTATAATTCTCTTGTATTAATATATTTTAGAGTAATTGTTGTGAACAAGTATGAAGACATGATACATGTGAGTTTCTGTGATTTTGGAGATGTAGATATACTCAGATGCGATCAGTTGAAGACACTCCCAGCCAAATTTCGTCAGCTTCCTAAGCAAGCCATTCAAGCGAAGTTATATGGTAAGCTTTGGATACAATTATTTTTGATTTTCTTTTGACCAAATGTTATTTATATACATAGATACATATATTACTTTTTGTTTGTATTTACAGGGATTATACCCCGTAATGTTGATTGGGCTCTCGAAGATTGTTTACGCTTCCGTGAGCTTACAGTCGGTCAAAAGTTCGTCTCGGTTATCAAAAGGATAAGTAACGGTGATAAGATCAGTCCTGACACTCGAATTCTCGAGTTGGATCTAATCGATGTACAAACCGATGAGGATATTTTTATTCGAGATATTTTAATAAAGGAACAACGTGCCATTGAGGCAAGCGAAAATGACAATGTCAAAGGCGAATAAATAAAGAGCGCTAAGAAAAAGACGAAGGTAAATGATAAAGGTGCTCGCTTCTCCTTGCAAATGAACATTTATGTTGATTATAAATAGTCTTACATTATTTTATGGGACGTCTATTCAAAATAAATTAGAAAAACCCCTTCATAGGCACAGAACCATATTGGCTCCAGGCGTCGTGTCATGTCGTGTTTGATACGTATAAATCGCATTTCCTTAAACGAATCTTTTACGAATTACATAAATATATATGTATATGCATATCTATATATGTATGTAAGTTCGTGTATGTATACCTATAATATATATATACAAAATTATGGATCTATTTTTATGAATTTCAATTATAAGTAATTTATTGCATTATATACATAAATAAAACATATTAACTCGTTTTGTTACGTATTTAAGAAAAAAAAACAGATACTGATTTTGAATCGACTAAGAATAACTAGTATATGGAATTACGTTCTTTTTCATTAATTCATATAAGAAGATTATTTTATTTCATCAATTGTTTTTATTTTAATAAATCAGATACAAAAATTACATTCCGCTGAAAATAACAAACACACAATCCACTCAAAGAGGGAAGTGTCTGATTTATTATTTAGTTAGATTATTTATAAATATTTTTAATTTTATTAATTAAATATTAAAAAAAACGAAAGGATATTTTATGTACACCGCACTAAATACAATTCTCAAAATAATTAGTGTTCAACTCATGTGAAAATATAAATGTCCTATCGCTTAAAAAAAATATATGTTGCTTAAAAGATGTATGTATATCATTGTTAAAGTAAAAACACGAAAAAAAAATAAAAAAAAAAACGAAACTTAAGTTCATATGTGTATGTATTAAAGAAATATATGAAATCCAAACCAGGTATTTATTATGTGTCATTAATTGTGTGCTTTAAATATTTTGCTGAATAGGTAACAAATCGGGGCAAATTAATAGACACATGAAGATTGCAATTTTTGACCCGTTTGCAGCCATTGACATCGGATTTCTCATAATTTCGCAAATAGTCTACACAGAAATCAGACTTTTTTGTCGAACCAGATATCAAAAAATAGTCAAGCGAGAGGACAATGCGACAGATAAAACTATATACTATACTTGTTCCGAAAAATCGCATCTTTTAGATCTTGTATATCTAAAAAAAATATAAAATACATTTCTCATATACCCACATTTAATATATTTTAGAGCAAGAAAAACCTTTTTTTAAGTAGTTGAGCTTATCAACTGATGACGGTTTGGTAATTAATTGTCAATTGATAAATTTTACTATTACTGTGAATTGAATTGAGGAAATAGCAGTGATTAAAAATTGTAATTCACAATTATAGTCTGATTTAGAAGGGAAGAGGTCTGAATATTAATTCAAAAAAGACTTGAGTCTAGCCAGGATTTAAAAATATTTACTTGGTCTCTACCGCTTGTACACGGCAAAGCTATCACATTCTCAGTACCGAGACACAGTCCTCTGACTAGGGATTTTAGGGTGAAAAGAAAAACCTCCTTTAGTCGGGTTGCTAGAAAATATAAGTACCCTATGATCTTAATCAGAAACTTGATTATGGAATTCAAATCCATTTGTATTTGAAAGCGAATTTGCTTTTCGGTATTTTTGCCAAATTCTTAGACGCGAGATTAGCAAAACAACATTTTCAAATTAAATACGCAAAATCCATTTCTTTACGTAATACAAAACGAAGGGCAAGTAAACGACATTCGCGACAAAGAGCGATTATAAAAATCAAGAAAAATGTCCCCAAACGAAACTGAAAAAAAAAAAAACCTTTTTTACCATAATACCTTCTTAAACTGTGGAAATTATGGATAAAATAAGGCTCTGGCATTATACTGTAAAAATGATTTGGTTCGTTTAAAACTCTTACAGTTAACCCAACAATGATTCTTAATTAATTGGATTGGAAATATGTAAGGACCTTAATTGGAGTAAAGGTATAGCCTTTCAACAATCCGAATTTGGATTTCGAGTATAGTATAATGTATCTATGCTAATTATTTTGGAAAATATGGCCAAATTCCTAAACGCAAGATTTGCAAAGCAAAACACTTGCAAAGCAGATATAGAAAATCAGAATACGCATATGTAAGAGAATTGCGCAAGAAATGTTTGACATTTGCACAAATGCCTCTGCATTTGCGCAAGAAAGTAGCATCGATTGCATTTTGGGACACTCTGCTTAGCAGAGATTTTTGTATTTGCATTTTGGAACTGTTTGCTTAGCAGAATTTGCGCAAGATATGCGTTTAGGAATTTGCCCTATGTTTTCATTATTCTACCTCCTCGTCACACGTTTCTTTCATTGGTCCGTTTCACATGAGATTTTTATATCTATTCTCTTGAACCCAACTGTGAAGCATGGAGGAGGTATTGTCGTGTTATGGGAGTGTAAGGCTTCTTTTTATTGGCTGTAAAATGGATTAATTTGTCTACCATAATATTTTCAAAAAAAGAATTAATCAACAGCTTATTAATCTGAAAAAAACATCCTGCGCAGTCATCAGACAACAAACTATTAATAATAAAAATCGAGATTCGACCGGAAGTGACATAGGGTAAACTGCCCAATTGTTGGCACCCCCCCCCCCCCCCCCCCCAATGATTTGCACTTACAGTTTAAATTACTCGTATTAATAACATTTAAAAGTTTTCTAATAAAATCTTTTTAAAAATATTAGCCTTAGTCTATTTCTGATGATTTGGCATCATTTCTTTTGGCATCTGAAGTTAGTAGCAATTAAAAAAACGCTGTTAAAAAATTAGAATCAAGTTCGCGCCAAATTTAATGTGAAACTTGTGAAAACCGTAAGGAAAGTGGTGACATTGTAGTGTAATTTAATAATAAATTTAAGAGGAAACCCATTTTCAAGTGCAGTTATTATAAAAAAATAAACTATAACAAAGAGGTTAGTTCTTTTTATTTTAATATTTTATTAAAAATATAGTTTTTATAAGGGGTGTCAACTATAGGAATGTAAATCCATCAAATTTCCATTTATTGGCACATGCCAATCATTGGATGAGGTGCCAATCACTAGGTTGATTGGCACTATACCCATCTTTGGATGCCATGCCAATCATTAGAAAAAGTGCCAATCATTGGCTATTGGCACTGTGCCAATCATTGGTAAATGAAAAAGTTACAGATTTCCATAATTTTGTATCAATTTTCCTTAGAATGAAAATACACTTTTTTATCAATCAATAAAAATCTAATCTAATTTCGGCCTTAATTTAAACATAATGTAACTTAAAAGACTCGAATATAATTATAAAAATAAATTACCTTTTATTTATTAAATTATATAATTGAATTATACTATTTGTTTATTTTGTTTTTATTGGTTTTAATAAACTTTAAAAATTAAACAAAATCAATGTGCCAATCATTGGTTTGTTCAGTGCCAATGATTGGAAAATGGTGCCAATCATTGGTAAAAGGACATTGTTTTACTTTTTATTAATTATTTATTAATTTTAACAAAAAATAATGTATTTAATGTTTTTCACTAAACAAAAATATAATTAAAAATAAAAAAAAATAAAGAAAACTGTCGTTTCTTAATTCCCATAAGTTATATAAGCCGAATAAGTGGTGAGTAACCTTAAGGTGCCAATGATTGGTCGGTTTACCCTACAAATATTTTTTTATGAAAAATCCGTTGATCGGAAGTCCAACATCAAACTAGTTCAATTTTATTTAATTTAATTGAATTTAAATTATATAATCTATTAATGGACGGAGAAGTTTTTGTTTTAATTTTTTTTTAAATAAAATGTGGGATCTTCTTTAATTAAAAGTATTTCGTTCATTTATAGTTATTTTATTTCGAATTGATTTGAGACTTTAAAAAAAATTGTCTCAAACAATTAAAAGTTAAAGCTGTACGGAGATTTTTTTGGATTCTACTAATGAGCCCTCTTACGTTTCGCAATGCTACGAGTATTTCAAACACAACCTATGACTTGGTTGGATATCTTAATTTCTCAATTTATAGTTTTTAGGGAACTAGATAAGGATACATCAAATATACGGCCCTAGCGAGGTATCCGTTCGGAGCGGAAAATTCTCGCTTCGAGGTATTCTTCCGAATAGCTGTTCGGAATTTGTCTCCGACATTTTCTTAACGCACCCGGCCGAACTACGTTGAAGTGCGATCAAGTGCTTTATTTATGAAATTTCTGACAGCTCAATGCAATTGTTTTTCCAAATTCTTCTTGTGTTTTGACACAAACTTAACGATTGCCCAAAAAGATACAATTATATGCACCTGGGCGGACATTGAACCAAATAAGTCATCTGTTTTCTATAAGCAACCAAACAGTTGTGCAACTAAAAATTCAATGTGCGTGCCTAGCTTTACAGTTGCCATTTTGAATCCGAAAATTAGGGTATTTTTTAAATTTTAGCACTAGTAGTTACGTGGCTTAAGATATTTTTCTGATTTTTACTGTTTTATAATTTGTTTAAAAGTGGAACTGCTTCGCGATTCCCCATAAGTACCCGATTGCCATGAAAATCGTAATGGGGCTGAAATCTTAATTATATTATTATTATTAATTTTTGAAAAGAAACACCCTATTCAAAAACAAAGTATATACTAATTTAAAAGTTTGAGTACCACAGGTGGAAGTCGAAAACCACATCCAACTTCGCTAATATTTTCGCGCACATTGGAAGAAGTTTGTGAAAGACTGGAATGCTAGCAAATCAGTCGTCATTTTTCTAAATACTTTTTTCGCCTACTACAAAAAGTGCAATCAAAAAATATAAAAGAACAGGAAAACCACATTAAATAATTGAATATTTTTACTGAAATATAAAAGCAAATAATACAAAATATAATAACACAAATACTACAAACAATCCATTTGGTAGACAAACAAAAATTCCGTAAACCGTGATTTGATTGGGTTTTATTTCTATTTTCTTTTTTTTTTTCTAACCCCACTTAAAAAATAATTTTCTTTTAATTGAATTCAGTGTATTTTTAAGAAAAGAAAAAGTAAAAAAATCAAATATTCCATTTAATTCATAAAAAGTGTCAATAAAATGCACACATTTAGTGAAACCGGAGCTGGAGTTCCTGCCTTCTTGGCTAAACTTTGGAGGCTCGTCGAGGATCCTGAGACGAATAATTTAATTTGTTGGAGTAAGGTAAGTTCTTCAATGGGTTGTGCCTACTGGCAGCCTAAATTCCAAAAAGGCCCACCATTGTGTCTCTGTTCATTTGAAGTAAAATAAAAACAATGTTTAGGTAATGATAAATATCTATGATGTTATATATTTTATGAGTATGGTCAATTAGTTTTATAATTCAATATAAATCAGAAGTGGAGCCTACACTTTTTTTTAACTAGAAACGGGGCTTACCGAGAACTGGCGAACCAGTTCAGTATCCATCAGTTTCATTTAAAAAGGAAAACAAAATCTGCTCATTCATATTCCCCAATAGAAATAAGGATTAATTTTTGTGTGGTTCTAAATGTTTTTTTAGAAGGCAAAGATACATAATAGCTGTATTTTATTTTCCCCCAGATCTGGTCCGAATTGGATTTCGTTTTCAAAATAACATGTAAAACAACAAATACAAACAATGTGTTGTTTTTGTTCTGCGTGTAATTTTGAATGAAGATCTAATCTGGATCAGATCTCTGGGAAAATAAAACACAGCTAATAACAATGCAGTTTAACTAGCATAGACTTTTTTCAACCGCAACTTATCTTTTTGCTCTGATTGTTTTTTCGACCACATAAAACAATTTAATTTGTTTGGGTCACCACACAACTCAATTTAATTTTGTCGATAACAACAGCGTAGGTACCTCTCCATTTCTTCAGCAACAATCTTCCTTTTCGACTTATTGCAATCAATATTGTATTTGTTTCGTTCTTCATTTTAGTGATAAATTATTTCGCTAGATCTCAAATTTGGTAAAAAATACAATTACGCAGAAGGATTCAGAAAAGGCAGAGAAAGAGGTTATTCCCTTCTTATTTACTCTAAAGTTGTAGTGGGAAGAACCCCGTGTATACAAAAAATGAAACAGCTTTATAACTTGGATGTACAAATTTAAATTAAAGTGCTGTAACATTTATGTGATAAAACTGCAGCGCTCCCACTCACATTTGGTGCGTTCATGAAATGAAAACGAATAAAACTGCTTCTGATTTATATTTTTTTTTCTGGCACGATAAACAGTTAACAATTTTTAAGCTCTTTGACAAGACCCTACCTCAATAAAAATATACATACATCTACTTATGTATATCGTATATGTATATAGAAATCTACTTTACAATTTAAGTTAATGTACCTATGGCTTTTTTACTTTTAAGAGGGGTGTCCTTTTGCTACAGTAATTTAAAATTAATTATTTTATTTTAAGAAAAACACAACAGTGAAAGAAAATTTGATTATTTTTTTCTACGTTTTAAATTTTTATTTTATATTTTGTTCAATAAAGAATTATATACATGGGTAATTCTGCAAACAATGGAATAAAATGTTACAAATTTCGGCACGACAATTTTGGAAGCAAAAAGACGTAAAAGTTGTTCTTGTTGATAATTAGAACGTCTCTTTGCGTTGTTGAAAACGGCCAGTCAAAAAAATTAAAAATGATAATTTTAAGGACATTTTTTGAAAAAGGATGTTCAGGGGACTGAGTTTTTTTAAGGGGACTGAATAAATCTTTTTTTTTTTTTTTGTATTTTCTTTTGGGAACACTATTGAAATATAGAAATTAAATTTAATTAGTCTTTATAAACATACAAATTCATATTTAATACAGGGTGATGGCATCAAAGGTCGGCCATCTCCAGTAGTCGGCCACTACGTCGTAAAGTACAGCGTAATAGTAAAGGCCTTCGTTCAATTTCCATGCAAAAATTATTTTCTAATAGGCTAACTGTTTTTCTTCCTGGGTGCAAAATTTCATTCAATTGCAGCTGCTGGTTTTCTTGTAGAAAATGCGAGCTTGCGACGAGATTTCGTTTGTTGTGTTCTAATGCTTTTTCGGACAAAAAAAATAGTCTAAGTAGTTTTTTAAAAAAGGTTTAATTGGCGAGATATTGAAGGTAAGTGCACTATGGGATCATTTTTAGTTTGTTTATTGTTTATATTTGAGTATTTTCGCAAAAAAACTTAAAAAATATTTTTGGTAATTAATTACAAGGGGGGCCGCCCTCAGAAGACATTTTTTTTCGATTCTTACACATGTAAGATTTACTTAAATAACTTACTAGTGTTGTGAAATTCTTGACAAAAAACTTGAATTAATAGTTTAAGTTATTAACAGTATATTTCTTGACGTTATGGTAGATCCGTCAGGGAGTCTCAGGACCGGATTTCTGCAAATTGTTGCGAGGCAACTCGAAAGGCGATTTGCATATCAGGGATGATTTAATTTTCACTGCAGAATTTCTTCAGTCTTCGGAGGACTACTTCTTCCAGTAAATTGCTGATGTTGTTGAGAATTGATATCAGCTGTTTAAACTGGTTATGAGGAAAGTCATTACTGCATGAGCAACCTTTTCAGGATGCAGTAGGAAACACCATCTGGCCCATTAGACTTTTTTGGCCTAGAATTGCCGATGATTTCGACAACCTTCTCTAGATTGGATAAATTTGGAACATCGGTGGAATCATTTGCTGGATTGATGATATTAAAATTGATCGGTCGAAGTGTTTGTTGAACTGTTGCCTCAACTTCTTGTAAGAAAGTAGGTGGGTACGGAGTGAAGTTTCCTTCAAAGTAGTCGGCGAACGCTTCACCTTGTCTTGGGCCGAGGTAGTTTCAGTATCACTGCTGATGATGGTTTCCTGTATTTATGGCTGTTTTCCTATTGATCTTTTTTAAGCATCATGTACTGGTTTACAATCTTTTCTGGTATTGGATATTATTGTGGTATTGAATAGAGTTCCGGAACATGATGTTGACTTGCGGTAGCTCATTACAAGCTATCTGATAGTTTCTGTTGGTTGTATTCAGTTCACTTTGATGGATCCGCTAGAGATGTTTTCTTATACCAATGAGGATATACAAATTATTTCGGTTTAAGTGGACTGATTGAATTTAAGGTGAGTTTCGCCTTGGAGTTGTGATCACTTGATTTTGTAATTGATTCGTTTTCTTAGAAGCTGGCAGTGAGCATAGAGACTCTGAAAGTACTCGGGAAGGTGCTGGTACCTATCCTTTGACGTTCTAGACTGTTTTTGCTTGTCCAAGGCATCAGATAAGGCATGTTAAAATTGACAATCGCTGCATCGATTAGGGTATCCAGAAGATTCCTGTCTGATGTTATAAGAGTTAAGATGTCTTCGATGTCGCTGTGAAGTCTATCAATATCCATCCGTCTGAAATTCTCAGAAACTTCTGTTGTAAGGTTTACGGGTTGGTTGAGATTGATCGACAGCTTCATGGTCCGTGTCACTGTGCAATAATGTATACACATATAATTCATGAACAGTGTGCACTAGGTTCGAGAATGCCAGTAAGAATTCCAGCGTTGGGGGTGTTCTGGGAAAGGTGGGTTTGTGTTGTGAAACAATCACTAAGGAGTGCTGGTCATTGTTGCCGAACATGTTCCTGTTCTATTAAAATTGTGTTTTGATAGTCATTAAATGCTAAAATGCTTCTTAGATACTTTTTACTATTGCAATAGTATGAAACTATGAATTGTCGAATAGAGGCCGACTACTAGATACCTATGCGGCCGACTACTGAAACTGAAAGAGCCGACTACTTATAATAATCACACTTTCATCTCCATAAAGGTAAATAATTTGTTTCATGTAGTAAATATACTTAATTCGTCTAGAATTTCCCAATCTACACATTTCAATTAATCATTAAAACTGATAACTCTATCAAAAACTTAAATAAGTGATTTTTAAACGCTAATCAAAGATAAAAAAAAAGTTAACTAGCCGGCTACTGGTGCCATCACCCCATATACTCGTAACTTAGCATTTTATTGAAAGAATATAATATATTATAATCAAATATTTTTTTCTACTTAAAATTAATTCAAAATAAATTATACCTATCCTTTTTAAAAAATTTTAAAAATATTTCGCAATGAAGTTCGAAGCTCAACATAACTAAAAATTTCTCTGGTTTCTGAATAAAATATCATTTGTTAATTTATTAGCCAGGGGACTGAGGTTCTTAATGGTTTTTGCGCAAAAAAGATATCAAGGTTTTACTTTAAAAAAAAATAAACAAAAAAATATATATAATATTACAGTTTTATTAAACCTATACTATACTGCTAACAAAGATGATTATTATTTAATTAAGATTATTTTGTAAAACCTCACCAGAAGACTGAAACTAAACGGACAATCCACGACTTCTTGCACAAATGTCTTTTTCACAATACTTACATACGAAACAGAATCGAGTTGCACCACGATTTTATTGTAAGGAGACTTGGTACTTCAAATTGCTAGTACTGGAAACTCGATCGATCGATCCTAGATTTTGATTTTTTCGACTGTTTCAATATTCCAGGGGACTGATGAAATGCGGGGGAGAAAGTTTAATTAAGTTTTTTTGTAATAAAATCAACTACTAAAAACTATTTATCTAATTCGTAGCAAAGATGTATTATTTAGCGTAACTTTTGTGGAATTAATCTTAGTATGAGACCTAAAATAAGAGAACGATAATAATTTTTCTTTGCAAAAACGCACTGGGGACACGTCAGAGGACTGAGAATCAGACACTGCAGAATTTTTTGAGAAAAATAAAATAAGGTCACTCTAATAATATTTTTAGGCCAGGTAGATATCAATCAGATTTAGTTTTATAAAAAAAATCAGATTTAATAATTATATGGATTTTAAAATATTTCTTGGGCCGCCGAAAATTTCATCGTTTGTAGAATCGGCCATATACATAATTAAGATAAAACAAGGAATATAATTGGAACTCTAAACGACACAGAGCGAGCTTTGAACGCTCTTAATTTATTTTTGAAACACAGTTAAGAACACAACTGATAATACTAGTTATCTATTAATTTAATCTTTACATCAGAAGTAGGTACTACACTCATTCGCTATTATATGAATTTTGTTATGTTTAGTTACAAACACCTATCTACTATTTTATTCTTAGCTCATTAAGCGCGCTCTGAAAATGTTTAGAGCAAAAAAAAAAGACAAGTTCCAATCTCTGAACGCTTTGAGCCAAAAAATAAACACTTTTTTTACAACTCAGGCTCTATTTAAGTTTTCATTCAACTTTCTCATTTCATTTTATCCAGAGAGTTGATTCTTATTAACCCTAGGATAAAATCAGACTAAAGAAGCTCTTTAAATTGTGGAATAAGTTCTTCACCACTTAAGAGTTAAGACGTTTCAGGTCGATTGCCAACAGGATCGTTTGTAATGTTCTCTTAAAAATATGGAATAATTTAAATTCTTTTTTTTTCTTCGTTGTGCAAAGTACAAAGCACTTGCATACATCGAATGGAGAAGGAAAACGAAAGTTTTGTTTCCGACATTTTGAAAGAGTTTTTTCTTTCCGAAGAATATCGTACCAGGTCTTTGACAGATAACCAAAAACAGACCGAAAAGTCTCAAGAACAAATCATTGACTAAAATTCTGAAAAATCTCTTCTGTCAGAAACCATAATATTTGTTTGGAACAGGTTAAAAATAATAAATAAATAATATGTTAATAAATAACCAAATACATGTTTTTTTCTGAAGATTTTACAGTCTGTCTCCGAATGTTTTATCAATATTTTGAGAAGTCCTTATGAAATTCTACATAATGTCATAATGTCTAAATTTCAGATATACACTGCAGGCCAACATTTTTCGAGGAAAAAGCACCGAAAAAAACTTTTAATTAAAAAAATAAGTATGTAGACTTTAAAACGAACATAATGTTCATATAAACATATGACTATAGAACCAAAATAAGGAGAAAATTATTTTTATTTTTTTGTTAGTATTTTATTTATTTTTTATTTGTTAAAAAAAAAGAAATAAAATGCACGACTGGATCGCACGAACTTGCTCTTATGAAAAAGTACTTTGGAATTTAAGATACATTTTATAAATATAAAACATGGATTTATTGAGATAATAATATTCAAATGCATAAAATTGCCGTCTGGTTTCCGGAAAAGTATGAATTTATGCAAATAAACCTTAAAAAATCGTTTTATTATTAAATAAATTTTTTTATATAAGAAATTTCTCTAAAATTTTTCAAGAAAAAAATGTGGGATGCGAATTTAACGTATTTAATAACATTGGTTTTAGGAAATAATTTCAAAAAATAATCGTTCATAGGTTTTGAAGATATTGATTTAAAAAATTTTTTTTTTTTTTTTAAAACCCAATAAAAATTTTTTCGAATATTTTTATATACAATATTATTTTAAACTTAAGGGGACTTCTGCTAAAAATTTTGGGTTAAAATCCTTAGAGCCGTTAATGAGAAAGTCGAAAATCAAAAAAACCGGTCTATAGCAGGTACCCCTAATAACATTTTGCCCCAAATTTTTTTTTTACCAAAATGTAGTCCATGTCCATAATATCACACTTAATTTTTTTTATCAAAATCGTTAGAGCCGTCTTCGAGATAAATAAGATTTTGCATTACGGGTGTATGGGGGGTACCCTTAGTTTTGGAGCTAAAAAAAAAATTGCAATTTCTCCTCTAGGGAATCACCGAAGACCCTTAACTACCGAGATTGAAAGAAATAGGTCCAAGGGTTTAGGCTGTAGTGACAGGTACAGACATACAGACACACTGAAACATGTTTTTTGTGTACTAAATTTTCTTTAAAATTTTTATAAAAAAAATTGATATGCAAATTGTTATTATTTAATAAAATACATTTTTAAACGTAATTTAAAAATTTTATCGTGTATCGGTTTTCAAGATATTGAATTTTCAAAAAAAAAATTGTATTATTTTTTTAAAAATCCAAAAACTTTTTTTTTTTTCGAAAAAATTTTTAGTTTATATTTTGTCAAATGCAAAGCAGCTCCTGCATAAAAATTTTGGTTAAAATCGTTAGAGCCGTTGGTGAGAAATTCGAAAATCAAAAAAACCGTTCTATGACAGGTAGCCCTAATAACATTTTCCCCCAAATTTTTTTTTCACCAAAATATAGTCCATGTCCATAATATCACACTTAATTTTTTTTATCGAAATCGTTAGAGCCGTTTTCGAGATAAATAAGATTTTGCATTACGGGTGTATGGGGGGTACCCCTAGTTTTGGAGCTAAAAAAAAATTTCAATTTTTCCTCTAGGGAATTACCGAAGACTCTTAACTACCGAGATTGAAAGAAATAGGTCCAGTGGTTTAGGCTGTAGTGAGAGGTACAGACATACAGACACACTGAAACATGTTTTTTGTGTACAAAATTTAATTAAATTTTTTATAAAAAAAATTGATATGCAAATTGTTAGTATTTAATAAAATACATTTTAAAACGTAATTTAAAAATTTAATCGTGTATCGGTTTTCAAGATATTGAATTTTCAAAAAAAAAATTGTATTATTTTTTTAAAAATCCAAAAACTATTTTTTCGAAAAAAATTTTAGTTCATATTTTTTCAAATGCCAAGCAGCTCCTGCATAAAAATTTTGGTTAAAATCGTTAGAGCCGTTGGTGAGAAATTCGAAAATCAAAAAAACCGTTATATGACAGGTACCCCTAATAACATTTCCCCCCAAAAATTTTTTTGA
Organism: Chrysotoxum bicinctum; assembly: GCA_911387755.1. Classification (NCBI taxonomy): domain Eukaryota; kingdom Metazoa; phylum Arthropoda; class Insecta; order Diptera; family Syrphidae; genus Chrysotoxum; species Chrysotoxum bicinctum. Next base: position 31,487,358 of record OU426990.1, read on the forward strand.
CGAGAATATAGTCCATGTCCATAATATCACTTAATTTTTTTTATCGAAATCGTTAGAGCCGTTTTCGAGATAAATAAGATTTTGCATTACGGGTGTATGGGGGGTACCCTTAGTTTTGGAGCTAAAAAAAAAATTTCAATTTTTCCTCTAGGGAATCACCGAAGACCCTTAACTACCAATTTTGAAGAAAATACCTCCGATAGTTTAGGCTGTAGTTCGAGGTACAGACATACAGACATACAGACAGACAGACGGAATTGTCGGACCCACTTTTTTCGTCTTCGCTATCATCGTAATGTCAACTTTGATCAAAATCTCGAGTTCGATTTTTTTTCCAAATGCAGAACTTGCCCTATAGTACCTATATCGCAAGTAAAAATGGGTTAAACCGATTTTTTGTTGCCTCCTCTACACTTGTTTTTTTTTTACAATTCTTGGCATTCTAGCTATAAGCTTTGAATTGCTTCATATGTTATTATCTTGTAATGTATTCCACAACGAACGCAGATTGCGATGAGGGCATCCTCCCAGATCCTTCTATCCAGATCTTTTTCTGTGATGTCATGAATTGTAAGATTTCTTAGTCTTCTTCTCTCTGTTTGAAATAATTCTGGCTTAGTGTGGACATGCGGGTCGTTTTCCTGTTGAAATACGAATGCTTCGCCGATCAATCTTAGTCCAGAGATCAAAGCATTTTCTTCCAATATCTTGGTATACGCATCCTTGTTCATTTTTTTAATAACTCGAGTCAAATCTCCCACTCCATTTGAAGTGAAAAATCTAACTTTTACTACTTAAAAACATAATCTTTAATTTATAAAATCAACCTGCAGGTATGAAAGAAGTCGTTTGACTACGTCGGACTCAAACTGCAGTGTATACATACCTATACATACATACATATGTTTATGAACGAAATGCCTCATAGCATGCCAATTTTACATTACAACTTTAAGCTTTGTGTTCCTATTTCTATGAACATACAGGTTCTTTTGAAACATTTCTATACATATATATGTATTTATGTACATATTATATGTATGTATGGACATATACAAAACTATTTTTATTTATCTAAAAATAAAAATTACAAAAGTCTTATTATTGAACTAGAGATTTGATTTTTGGTTCTTTCTTATTTAAACAAATTTTACTTAAGCATAATTTATTTATTAAAAATACTATTTACTATCTATTTATTAAAAATACTAAAAAAATAACGAAAATAAGATTAATCACCAAGATTTGAAAGAATTGACTGATTTCGCTGGTATCAGTCAGATATATCTGATAAAACTTCGTCACAGGACCGCTCCTATCCATCCAACAGAAGTCATCTGTCTAGCGGGTCTTTTTCTTAAAATTTGTTTTTTTGTATCAATTCGTTCTCATTTGTTTTTCTATAAACATAATTATATACTTCGCTTGCATCACGTTATACGAATTATTAAAATGTATATAATTGTATATGTTTAAAACTCATTTATACACTTAAATAATTTGTCTGTATGTAATTTTAATCAAGCATATTTCCAAATCTATTAGGATGGTCGAAGTTTCATAATTCAGAATCAGGCTCAATTTGCCCGTGAACTGCTACCTTTGAATTATAAACACAACAATATGGCAAGTTTCATTCGGCAGCTTAATATGTGTAAGTAAAAAAGAAAACAACTTTTTATATTACTATTATTTTGTTTTCTATAATATTCTGATTTTTTTCTATTTTAGATGGTTTTCATAAAATTACATCTATTGACAATGGTGGTCTAAAATTCGATCGAGACGACATGGAATTCTCTCATCCGTGTTTCAAACGTAATTCCCCATACCTTTTGGAGCATATCAAACGAAAAATTGCCAATACTAAAACAATTGATGAAAAGGCAAGTGTTAAACCAGAAGCAGTAAGCAAGGTTTTGAGTGATGTAAAGGCGATGCGTGGACGTCAGGATTCATTGGATTCTAGATTCTCTGTAATGAAACAAGAAAATGAAGCACTTTGGCGTGAAATTGCATCACTTCGACAAAAACACGCTAAGCAACAGCAAATTGTCAACAAGGTGAGCTTAAAGCTTAAAGACCAAAAATGGTAATGACTTTAACAAACCAAAATATCTGTTCTCAGCTCATACAATTCCTAATAACGATTGTACAACCATCAAGAAACATGACAAGTGTCAAACGTCATATGCAATTGATGATCAACGATACTCCGGAACAAGCTAAGCTAAGGAAAGCAAGTGAATCTGGATCGGAATGTGGACCTGTAATTCATGAACTGGGTGAAGAACTTTTCGATGAAGCGAATGCAGAAAATGATTCTGATTTAGAGTAATAATATTTATTTTTGAATATCTTATTTGTTAAAAAATGCAATGTATGTTTTTATTTTTAGTGCTCCAATGAGTCCATATCCAAATATGCCATCGGTTGGTTCCAGTATTCATGATAACGATAGTCCTATACCAAAAATTGAACGTCCCCAATCCAATGGAAGCATAAACAGTCAGCTATTCGACTACTCAAATCAAAGTTTAGAAGATGCTCAGGTAAACATGGGAAATATTACACCAGGACGATCCGGAGCTGTTATAAACGCTGTCAACCCCGATGGATCTCAAATCGTTTATCATGTTACTGAAGTGGCCGACACTGCACCTGAAACTCCTGAAACAATTATAAATGATGAAAATCATCTCACTACGCCCATGGTAAAGGAAATGACACGCAATCAAATGTTGCGAATGAAACCAAAATCAAATAAGCGCAAGATTGGTGCTGTTTCGTCAACAATAACAACTTCTTCCTCGACATCTTCAAGTCCCGCAACAAAAATGTTACGATGCTCCTCTGGCAATGGAACTGGTCAGCAAAAAATTAAAACAGAAAAACCTGACATTCAGCCAATGACGTTCTGGAATGATAATTTTGAATTACCAGCAGATGGTAACACATCTGCACCGGTGGGTCTTTCCAGCCCTAGTAGCAGTGGTATTAATATGAATATTACTATTGATCCGCGTCTTATATCGCCAATGAACGATCAAAATTTACAATCTGCAAAAATTACAAATGATGCAATAGACATGTATAACGGAGATAATTTCATTGAATCAGATATGCCATCTCAACTTTTTGACGTAAGTTTAACATTTTTCAAATCGTGTATCAATTGTAATAATATAGCTTTTCTCACAGGAATCGCCCATAATTGATGACCCAAGCCTTGTTAGGGATAACACCTTCAACACTAAATATGATTTAAGCGAAAATCCTTCTTCTTCTGGCCGACAAGAAAACCAGTTACAATCTCAAGTCAAGTTTGGCGATTATGATACCGAAGCACTTACATCACTATCAAAAAAAAATTCTAAACTGCAATTGTCCAAAGTGAACAATAGCAACAACCCTCATAACAGCAACGATATGCGGTGAGTGTTGGTTAAATAACTACGAGAGTCGTTCAATAAGTAAATATAATTCAATGCAATTGCCATTCTCGTTTTTAAGCGAAGAGCTTTTTCATTGTGAAGACACATGTGCTAATATATTAATCATAATATTTATCAGTGTACTTATTAAACGACCTGAATCAGATTATTAAAAAAAATTATTGTTTTACAATACATATATCATTTGTTTAATTTTTCAGTGAAGAAGTTAGCATGCACTTGGATACTGTTCAGGAAGATTTGGACACTCTTAAAGATTTACTACGCACCGATTCATATTCTCTGGATGCGAATACTTTACTAGGAGTAAGTCTTTTATTTAATATTCACTGTTTTTAAAAACAACTACGATAAAATATAGGAATTTATAATGAATTGTGCATAGTTTAAAAAAAATTATATATGCAAATACCTGAGATGTGTTCCCCTGCGAAGCAGCTAATATTTAATTTGTCCTCCTTTTAAAAATTGCAAATATAAAAACTTCACTGCTTGAGATCATTTAATATCATCTTCTCTATGATTTTTCGGTTTCTAATAAACACTAAACTCTATTCAATCCCACAGAATGGCTCACCTTCAACTGGTCGAATTTATTTACCTCCTCAACTGGAAGCCGATATTTTTAATAAGGTCAGAATAAATTCTATATAAAAACAAAGATATTAGGTTACAAAAAATATTCAAGAGGTTTCTTTAATATTTCGTTATAAATTCAATGGAGTATTTTTTTTTTTTGCTTTTCACATTTTTTTTCTTTAAACATAATTCAACAATCGATAGAAAACATCGTTTTTCATTTTCGAGGATGTTTTTAAATTTTCTGTCAGTCAAAAGTTCTGAGTTGATTTGAGATCATTTCATTACAATACATTTAATAAAATAATAAACATTTATTTTACTATTTTGTTGCATATGAACTCAACTGCCTTTAATAAGAGTTCATGTACGAGTATATGTTTTCGAAACATATATTATTAGAGGAATACAACTTTTGCATAATGTTTTTACTTATACTTCGATAAACTTAAGTACTAATTTGTTTACCCAAGCATTTTGGGCACTTGTTTTATTATTTGTAAAGCTTTAAAATAATAAAAAATAAAATAAAATGTATGCTCGTTATGCACATTTTTAATCATCAACTAAAACTAAATTTCAAAATAAATTACTAACCTCTTTTCAAAATTACAAAATCTGTTGAGTTGTTATCTAAATGAAAAAGATATACCACTGTTCTCACAAGCGATGCTCTATATTAAAAAATGAAAGGAGCTATTCCTACCATACCTACTAAGATCGAAGTTTTGACTACGTGATCTGTTTTAATGATTGAAGATTTTTCTTCAGTGCTAAAATTTTATCCGCATTGTTTTGTTAGAAATCCATGGGGAAGAAGAAGAATTAACGTCCAAACACTTCTTTATAACTGATTTTGATTATTGGGGGTGGCCGTGGCGCGATGGATGTGTGCTCGCCTGTGAACATCATGATCACAGGTTCGATCCCTGCCGTCGTCTATGTCATTTTAATTCCATTAAAAACCTTCTAAACTTGTCATCACTGGGTTGCTGGTTTACTCATTACATGTTGTTCAGGCATAACACTAACAACATGTAATTGAGTTAAACTAGTATGCCCAACAAGGATGAACACGAATAAAATAATGTGAATTATAAGCGACATACAAATAAGACACGGCATTCTCCGCTTTAGTTCAGCCGACATCCCTGGAGATAAAATATCTGAGACAACAACCTTCAGTCTCAGAACATCGTGCCACACATCTTTCCTATCCTTCCTTCTCTTCTTAACTTCACGCCCGCGCTGTGTTGAAACATTTAAAGGGTAATCTAATCCCTTGAGCGCGGGTAGATTATAAAAAAAAAAAAAAAAAAAAAAAATGCTTTGTTGATAATTAAAAAAGATTTGTATTTAAAATTTTTGTACCAATCATGTTTGGTGTCCAAAAATATAATTGGATACAGATAAGGCTTTTCAGATTGAGCGAAATTTTCGTTTATTTTTAAATATTCGAAATGATTAATGTTAAAGAAATCAAATTAAAAAATGGTTATTGTATCTCCTACAAATACGTACGTATATAATTTGAATGACAAAAAAACCGTGTTTCCTTTTTTTTTTAATAAATTGTTTATTCGCTTTTCTGATTACAGTAGAATGTTTCTGCATAACAATGTGTATATTGCTTTATTTTGGATTTGTTGATATTTTACCTAAGATCATCTCAAATGACATTGAAATTATTTAATTAAAAAAAAACATGCACAATTTAATTAATTATAACACTAGGCAACACAATTTAGGTATCAGAAACGAGTTAATACTTTTCTGCACGTTTTTGGTGTCCTAAAATTTGCCCGGTTGTTCAGGTTTTACTTGTAGATATGGAGGGCTCACAGCTGTACCGAACCAAGTCATTTTAAAGAAATCCAAAACTAACGCAGGATTTCCGCCAAATTGACCTCTATTTAGAGCTTTAATGAACTACATAGTTCATTTAGAGCTACATAGTTCTATTTAGAGCTGTAATGAAATATACATAGTTCATTACAGTTCTAAATAGGGGTCAATTTTGCGGAAATTTTGGCGTTGGTTTTGGATTTTTTTAAAATGACTTGATTCGGTACAGCTGTGAGCCCTCCATATATTCTTATCTAAAAATTAAAAAAAAAAAAAAAAAACTTTAAGATATATCACAAAATCACCTGTCTCACTCTTAAAATTTTGTTTTCAAATTCTCCAATAAATAAATTTTCTTTCTCGAAATCTTTAGCTAACTCATACATTTTAACCAGAAATTTGTCCGAAAGTAGTACAAATATAACAAAAGAAAAAAGTGTTTTTAAAGGAGGAAAGTAGTAGTTTTAGATGCCGATGATGTTAAAAAATGTTTGGTAACAATACAACAAATATAGCGAATGTTTTATTTTGTACTTTTAGGATAGAAAATATCAAAAACCTTAAGTATTTGTTATATATTGAGCTAAAATGCGAACTTACAAAAATCATAGAATTTCGAAATCCTGTGTTAAGTTTTGTTGACCTATACAAATGTTTGTAAAAAACCTAGATAAATCATTTTCTGAATAACTTGAACTTATTTAATTTGCTCATGCTTCATGTTCTTAATCAGAATTTATAAATTTTATAAAATTTTCTTTACCGTTTCAAAATCAAATTTTGTTGCCTAGTGTTATAATTTATTTTTTTTTATTTACATAACATTAATATTTTTAACGTAGTTTTTTGTTATAATTTTAAGAGTATCTTTTTTAAAAGTAAAATCATGAAGTTTTTAGGGCTTTGAAAGTCTTTAACAATTTTATGTATATTAATGTGGCTAGGTATCATTTGTAACTCGGATTTGTATTTCGATATGTTATTTTATTTTCATTTTTTTTAACTGAGTAGGTATACAGTTTTAATTTGTATATCAGTCTAACTTGATATTTAAATTCAAAATAGATGTTACAAAAACGTAAAGTTTTTTTTTACAGTGATATCACTTGAAATCTTATTTTCCAGCTCAAGTTCTTCTGTAGCTTCTCTCCATATCATCTACCCTTTTCCCTCTAACCGCATGCATGATTAAATATCGTCGAAATATTATTAACACTCGGCGCAAGAAAGCAGGAGTTTTGTAGTGCGCGGAATTCGTCTTAAGCGGCCCATAAAAATGAAACAAATTTTACAACATGTTTTAAAATCGCAAATCTATCCTCCGCCATAAACTTGAAACCAAAATCGAAAACATTAGATATTTACTGGTCGTAAAAGTCGAAACATATTGTGATGAATGAATAATGACAGTGACACTGTAATTTATTTATTTATTTTCTTCACTTGTATTGAAGATATAAAAAAACTAGAAAACCAATTTGAGTTAAAACTTGGTATCTAAAACGTCGAACTTAGAGCTTTTAAATTGAGTTGTAGGATTCCTCACCTGGCGCTCAATAATGTTATGTAATGGTATTGTCTAATGCAATGAACAATTAACAATGTTCTTATTGTCAATTAAACGACAAAATACTGTGAATATTTCAAATTTTAAGTAATAGTGACTCCGATACCAAAAACTTTTTTTTATATAAACATATTCACGTTGAATTTAACATCTACGCGTCGGGGGACATGCGCCATTAGGTTCAGAAGCAAATTTCTCCCACCTATGTTGTGTTATTTGCCTTATATTTGTTATCACTTTTGACCTAAATATGATTTATTTTGAATATAATTTGCTATTAAATTTAGAAACCAACGTGACCGTGTGGTTGTAGTTTTTTTTATTTCTCTTGCTTCTCTAGAGTGTTTTTAAGGTTTTGCGTCAGTATTTTTGTCAGTTGAGTTTTGGCCAAAAAGAAAAATAAATATTTTAATTAAATTTTTTGTCTCTTGTATTATCATATTTGTTTTTGTAGTTTTCTTTATTTAACTTAATTTGTGCTGTTTTGTTTAAGTACAGTCTCATAATACATTCGCTTTAAATATTAATTTGTCAATTAAGAGTCTATTCTTCTGGTGAGTCAAAAAAAAAAATTAACAAAGTTATGACAAATTGTGTAATGGTATTTGATCATATAATGTGACGTATGTTGTTTAGATAATCAGGCAATGATCTCTTGAAATGATCTTTTGAAAATAATAAAAAAAAAAAACTAATTCATTTTTTTCCCAACGTTTCACCGGTTTCTTTCCGGCTTCATCAGGGGTTATATTTATTTAGTTTTTAGTTTTAGTATTGCAAACAAAATATTTTTTGAATATAACAATTTATTAATACTGTATGGAAACAATTTTACTTTAGCATTGAAAATTTAAACAGTTAAAGATTGTTAACCTAATATCACAGATTATATTATGACTATGGCAACACTATCACTGACAAATTTATTAAAATAATAAAATATTGGACATTAGAATTTAATGCCATCAAATATATACTTATTCAAATACTCACCGTTCTTTAAAACAACTGCTTTTCAGGCCTTTAGATACTTTCTTTAAAAATTAAGTTAAATTAAGTAAAATACATAACAGAACTTTTATCACTCTATACCAGTATATATCAGTCTCAGAATAAGAGAATGGAAAAAGTATGGTACCACACTGTTCAACAATAATACAAAAAATACATAAATACACGTCAAAAACATACATAATTTTGTTAAAATATCTTTTCAGCTCTTCAACGATTCTGACATTTTGGGACCTTATGGACTGGGATTGGTACCTGATAACAATCAACAAGATAAAAAAGGTATACAAAAATTCACTGATATGTTCGAGTGTTTTATAGTATGTTGTTTAACTGTTTTTCTTTTTTAAGGATCTGAACTCATGACCTACCAGCCAATTTACGATCTTAGCGACATAATGGAAATAAATAATAAAAGTAACGGTAAGTTTGTTTGGCTTACAAATTAAATAGTACAATTCCAAACATTTTATTATTATTTTAGATGATGATACAAATACCACCGGTAACAACAATCCAAAACCAATATCACCTCCCGATTCAGTACTTAACACACCGTATCATGAATGAGTTCAATTGTTAATACTGAGTATATTTTGATTGGTGATTGTGATGTTGGACGCCTGGTGCGAATTTTCTTGAATTTTATAAAGAGTTAATTTATAATCTACCTTCCGAATGGCAGAGATGAGTAATATGTTGTGGTTTTTTTTTTATATATTATTATTCTCTAACAAAAGAAATAATAATAATAATCATGACTGGTTGACTTAGTCTTAAATTCTTCACTGGTATTTTGAACAAAAAAAAATAATAAGAGAATAATAAATTTATATTTATTTTTAATACTAGTTACGTTACGTGTGGTTATCAAGTTTACCTAATTAATTATATATTATAATCCAATTGTTATGTTTTTTCTTATTTAACAAAAACATAGTATGTAAAACTTACATTTTAAACATTTAATCGGACAAAATAATGTTATTACTATACAAAAATTGAAGGGCACAGAATAATAATTGTTCTAGTCCATAACCCATTGGATGTATTTCAAATTAAAGAAATAATTTGTATTATATCTCGTTTTACAATTATTTAGTAAAGTTATAGGACAGACACACATATTGACCCAGGGTCATACCTATGTCAATAAGGGGATCAAAAACCATTATAGAGTTTTGGACAATGAACTTATGACCGTATGGCAAAATTTTACTTGTCGGCTGAATAATCAGAATTATAATTAGACAAGTCCATAGTGCTACTTCGTTAAAAAAAAAAAAAAACTTTTTTGGACGTATTGGTAGTCAATTATTATTTTGTGCACTACATTATTAACAGGACATAGAACAAGTGATAGATACGACTATTCTATTAAAACTACTCATTTATGATAAATAAATAAATGATTAGAAAGTCCAAGTAACTACGTTTGAATTTAATTTATTTCGAATTGGGAGCGAAATTCATTTATGTCAGAACAGAATCTATAAAAACGATAAACTAAAATTTAATACAAAAAAAACTATAGAACATAATGCAATTGAACACCAAAGATAAAAAACATATTTCATTAAACAAATTCTTCCAAGAAAAACTTGACCTATAATAAATAGAACTACTTTGACTACTACTACTACTACAATACAATAGAAGAACAAGAGTAAATAATGCACTAAAACGCATTGCGTTAGGCGAGGATATCACATTTAACTTTTACTTACGACTTACGTTATTCTTTAAGAGGATCTTTCAGTTATCTTTACAATATAGATAAACTTGTGAATTATTCGAAAGTTTTAAGAATTAAGTGGGTATAAACGTGTTTATGCTGTTACATTTTCCTTTAAATTTTCAAGCCTATAGTCTAGTTCACTGCACTGCTGGTGCGAAACGAAAAATCTCATAATAGAAAAAAAGAAAAAAGGACAAGCGGAATTTTTTATTTTAACAGATTTTTCGGAGAAGTATACGGGTAATTAATTGCGTGGTAATATTTTGTTTCTCATCAGCAGGCTTAATACTTTACACAAAAAAGCACCTTCTTCAAAAAAAAACGTAAAATGAAATTTGAACACATGGAAGTCATTTAATTGGAGAACATGAGTATTTTCTTATGTCGATTTCCTTTACACATGAGAAATCAATTTCTGTGTGAAGATTTCGATCTCTCGACAGATTTTACGTTCCTTCACACCAAAAAAATTGATTTTTTTTGACAGAGATCAAATTCTTCGAATCCGTATTTGAGGGATTTAGATGTATACGAAATACGCACACCAAAAGAAAAAAATTGACAAGGGATCAAAATCCCTAGTGTGTAAAGGAAATCGACATTAGAATCGTATAATTATTATTATTATTATTATAATATTATTTTTGGAAATTATTGAAACGAGAAAGTGAAAGTTCGTATTGAATTCCCTAATCAGACTCCAAAAGTTTTGCTAATCTTAACGAACATGACTTTTTTTCCGGTTTGCAGTATTTATTGCTCATGAATTAAGTTTAACTTTTGTATTGTGACAATACGGATTTAAATGGAATAGTCGGTAATATTTTAAAAAACTATTCTTTATACACATTTTATTACAACAAATAATTTATAAAGTGCTATGTTTGTAGATATGGCTGATTTGTTTGTAATCTCTCAAAAACAACAGAATATTTGAAACGTTAATTACGAATATCTTAGTTATTTGGACAATAAAAACAACAATACAAAATTGTAATGAGCATTTCAAAGGTGATCGCAGTAATGTTTAAAATGATAAGCCTCAATTTTTAAACAGTCTTGAATATTAATGTTTCCCAAGAATTCATTATTGGAATATTGAACCTTGAAATTTAATTTTAAGTTGTACTGGATCAAAATTAAAAATAAAATTTTTATAATTAGCATTAAATCATTTTTTTTTAATAAATTTAAAGTCAATTTTAACAAAATTCTTTTTATTTTTATAAGCATATATTTATATTTAAAAAAAAATTATTGTTGATAAGAACTATAAAAAAAAAACAGAATAATTTTTAAAATTGTTTGTATGAAGTTTCACTGAACAAAAACATCATCCAAAGGAAACAGGATTATAATATTTTAATATAGTAATGCATAATAAATATATACAAAATATAATCAAAAAAAATATCTTGTGTTTTCTTACAATAATTTAAATAACTCCCGTCAGAGGTCTGGTTTCGAAAGCAGCTTATTTCCTCAAAATTTGTTTAAGGATACTATTGCCACTTGAATGAGTGATAATTGTCTATCTCTGCAGGATAAGTTTCTCTTATCGCATTCGACAGAGAATTGTAAAAGTTTCCTTCCATTTCCCCAACTAACAAAACACACAAGGAAATGGCTGATGGTGTACGTCACTCCTTGCTCTCCACAAGATATCCCCCCAATAATTAACTTATTTAACAGGCTCCTGAGACCTGATTGTTGAAGGTTCTCAACCGGAGACACATGACCTTCCATTCTCTGCGATCCAGAGCACGCTTCTTTTATACATTCAGTTCAAGCAATCTGGCATCCACGATGAATGAATTGGTCTCTCGATCTAGGGGTTGGGTCTATATCCTCGTTTAGCTCAGTTTGCTGTTAAATCTTCTCCTCAGTTCACCATCTTTTGCACACAGGACCAAATATACGCCGAAGAATTTTTCTCGAAATTTAATTAATTTTTCAGATCTTAGCAGGTCAAGGTCACATAATCCACCAACATTATTGATTTACTTGAACAGCCTTCTACCAAAGTAGAAACAACATTTTTCATTTTTTAAGCATTATTTTTATTGGACGTCTATAATTTTAATTTAAAATAAATAAAACAAAAAGACAAGATTTTTCAATTGTTGAACTGTAAGAAAATCAACATTTTTGTATCAATTAAATAACATTATGTAGATATTAAAACTTTACTTGGTCATCATTTTGTCATCGCATCGACAATAGCCGTGGACTTCTAATCCTCATCGTCATCATCATCGTCAGCGGGTACAAACAGTTCATTTTCCTCAAGGAAATTAGCCACACTTTTGCTAATAGCTGCACCAATAAATAGTCCAGGAACTACAGCGCACATAACTCCAACCAAACCTAAAGGCATGGTTTCTGGCCTTGGTTTTAATGCACCACTTCGATAGTGTGTTGCTGTTCTAATGATAGTTTTTCGATTGAGTAAAGCTTCTTTTAATAATTTGCCTAGTGCGTTTAATTGTGCAATTTTAGATATATTCATTTTGATTTGCTTATTTTAATTCAATTCGACTAAAAATTTGATATTTGTGCGTGTAATTTATATTTTTATATTTTTATATTTCGATTCGATTTTTCGATGTGATTACTGATACTGAATATTGACGATGGGAACTTGGTAAAACTGACATTTGACAACTGACAGCAGCTGTTGTAAGGCCGAAACCACACTTGTCCAGCTGGCTTGCTTAGTGTTGCTGGTGGCGAATATTTTCGTGTAATTTCTTTTTTAATTTGAACAGTTTTTCGTCGTTTTATTGCAGTCAAATTCATCAAAAAAGCGTACCACATATCGTAATCAAAAAGCTGATACTGATTTTTTTTATTTTCATGGCATTTCCAATGCTCACGCTAAATTGTTTTGTGTTATGTATATTAAAGGTATTCATGCAAAGTGATAAGTTTACCAATTGCGTAAAATGATAAGTTTGCACGAACGTTTCCAAGAAAACTTCTTTAGTCATTTATCTAAATGCTCCGTTACTCAATCAGCTGTTAAATTTCAAAGAATAAAAGTGGCACAAACATTAGGTGCGTTTTATTATTCACAGATCTATCTGGATCCGGATCTGGATTAAGTTTTAACATGTATTACAAAAACAATTTGGGATCCTGTTTTCTATCGGGATCTATTTCAAAGATCCAAAAATTAGTTCTTACACTGGCGACTAGATGGCTTTTTATGGTAAGGTAGTGTAAGGTATAGTGTAAAGAAAAAAGACAAGACATAATTTAAAATTTCCAAACCCAAGGATAAAAAGAGACGGGCTTATAACGCTGCTGTCAGTAAGATCCGTATCGTTTTATTTTCAAGGGAAGATCCCGATCCGGATCCAGATAGATTTGTGGATAATAAAACGCACCAGTTATTTCGTTTTTGTTAATTGATAAAATATCACCTTAAAAAGTCAATCCAAACAATCGATTTCGTTTAACAACATTTGTAAAAATTAATCGGGAGATGCCAAAAATAAGAAAGAAAAAGGAATGTGTTCAATTATATGAACCTGTTAAAAAAAAAACATGTGAATGAAAAGCAATTATGGATAACTTTGATGTTTTACGTACGATATACGAAATAAACATTATATGATAAGATCTTTATTTTAATCCCAAAAATGACGGTACCCACCACACATTTTTTTTATAACACGATATAAGGCGCGTTTTGTTGAGCTTCTTAATGTACACATTAAGAAATGTTACATTAAAATTACTGAAGAGTGAAAGTGCTGTTAACTTGTTGTTGTTGTATTTACATGTGCAAAATACGAGTAAGCTTAATGTGTAACATTTCTTGATGTGTACATTAAGAAGCTCGACAAAACACGCCTATACACATATAACGACATTTTTTTAAAAACGGTTTAGTTTCTATATGAGCTATCACGGCCTCTTATTTATTTATTTTTTATATATCGACAAGAAATTAATTTTAATAAAAGCAGGAATTTGGTTGAAAAATCCGAAAATAGTTCTTAATAATAATAGGTGCGTTTTATTATTCACAAATCTATCTGGATCCCATGAAAATAAAACGATACGGATCTTAGTGACAGCAGTGTTATAAGCCCGTCTCTTTTTATTCTTAGGTTTGTAAATTTTAAAATATTTCTTGTCTTTTTTCTTTACACAATAGCTTACACTACCTTATCATAAAAGCCATATCTACTCGCCAGTGTAATAACTAATTTTTGGATCTTTGAAATAGATCCCGATAGAAAACAGGATCCCAAATTGTTTTTGTTATACACGTTAAAACTTAATCCAGATCCGGATCCAGATAGATTTGTGAATAATAAAACGCACCTGATATCACCAATAGAACTGTTTTTCTTCGACTTTCCATTATTGTAGGTTAAAGCTTGAATAGTAGTATGGATTCAAATGAAGAAGATGCTCTATTTTTTTAATTCGGTACCTAACAGTTTTTAACACTATTTTAAAAAATTAGAAAAAAAAACTTGAATTTTATTTTAAATTATAGATACGAGTACCTACAATACAAGAGTTAAAAACCCGTTTTTAAAAATCTTACTTTTGGTAAATTTTTTCTGTAACGCTTGATTTGTACGACCTATCATTTAATATAATATGGCAATTGATATTAATTTGATATCAAAACTCTTTCAAAAATAATAGTTCGTGTATTTTATTCCCTACTCCCCATGTAAATAAAACGATCATTTTGACACCTCAATTTTAACTGTACGCGCCTTATATAATAATTTATTAATTTTAAATTAATCGATAAATTGGAAAAACTGCATCAAAACGACTGCTTGGTAAAAATATAACTATCATTAACCAGTGGAAAAAATCCCATTAAATTATTCAACCTCCAAAATCGCTTAAAAAATATAACTTCGGTTCTATTGGTCGTATCTTCAAGGAGCTAAAGCCTTAGAATAAAGAACAAATGTTAAGCTGTATTGCGGAGGTGTAACAAATTTTATCAATAAAATGGTTTGATAAACAAATTAATTCCCATTTACCATTATAAATCTAAAAGTTCATGGCAAATTTCAGAATTTTGAAATCCAAATTTTGCAAAGGTATTGCTCCAACTGTCCTCCACGGTGAGTCGATAGGTGGAATTTATTAGAATCGTAACAAATTAAAAAAAAATTAAATGGGCATCTTACTTGCGTTACAACTATATCTAGTTTTCCTTAGACTTTCCGGCGATTCGGTTGTTCAATGTTCTGACGATAAAATTGATCATATCAAAGTTGATTTCTTTCCTAAACTATCTGAAAAGCTTCGTTTGCAAAACCAACTCAAGATATCATACATTTTCAAAAATAGAGCTCCACTTCACCTAGCACCTGGAATTAAGTTTTTCATTTTTAGCTATAGTTATATTTTCTTGTCGATTTCTTACAGAGTTCCATATTAATAAAATGAAATCAATTATTAAGTAAACTCAAATTTTAATTACTACCATTTATTACATCATAATCTTTTTTTTTTAATTTCTTCACATTTTTATTTTTGTTCTCATCTTAAGCAAAATACAAAGTGTATAGAATAGCATTTTGTACTATGTATATAATATGTATGTATGTAAATTTCAAATAAATAATTCTTCTACTTTAATATTTTTAATAACAAATAATCATTTTCTGGATTTGTTTGTTTTAATTTTAAATTCTCAACTAAAATGGAACGTTTAGTTTTTGTTTGATAAACAAATAAATACAAATACGTTTTTCTCTTAAATACAATGTCTATATAGTTTTTTTTTACTGTTTTTGTCCTAAAATGTAGAATGGGATGTTTAAATAGTTTTATGTTTTTTCTTTATTGAACATTGATAAAGTTCGGTGTCTTCATTTTTGTTTTTTAAAACAGTGTAGATGAAGTGTATATAAGTAAAATTTAAAATATAATAATAATAATATTAAGCGATAGAGATATTGACAAACAAAAATAATATAATAATAGATATGGACAGTAAATTGTTTATGTATTTTAATTAACATTTTAAATACGTTATATTTGGGAAGTTGTGTTTACATAGAACAAATAGAAACAAATAGACACATGAATGCAATGAAAAGTTTAATATAATTGACACGTTTTGTGTATTTTGTTTTTATTTGTGTCCTGTTGGTAATAATTTGATTTTTTAAATTATAAATTGAATGTTTTCGTTTGCCGTAATAACTTGTTAATGCTAATACTTTTACACAATTTAAGATAAGTGTATATCTTCTAGCAAATGCCAAAACAAATAAGTGCAAATGAATTCCAGATAACAATTCATCTTATGAGCTAAAAGCATTAGCATAACAAAGTGTGTACTTATTAATAAAATCGACCTTTTTAACATTTAAGAAAATCATTTTTCTTAATTTTCATTTCTTAACGAAAGAAGGCAATTGACGGCCTTTCTTATGTTTCTTTTATTTTAATAGAAATAGAATAAAATAGTGTTAAATATACTTAGACTTAGAATATTTTTTTCTTTTTTTTTGTAATAACATTATTGGTCTTGCCTAGCAAAACTCTCTATAAATCTTATACTGGTCAGTGATAGGCAGGTGTCTAAGAGTGTCGTGTAGTGTGTATTGTGTGTAGTTGTAGTTTTTTGTGTTGCTTCTTTTGGGAAACAAGTACGTGCTGCTATAATGTTTGGTCTTCGAAGAATGTACGATAGAATGAGAGTTTATTTTATTATTTTTACTAAAACTCATCTAAGATACTTCATCTGTACCCTGTGGGTCTAAGTACTCCTCCTCTTCTTCATCTTCCTCCTCCTCCTCGTCATCCACCTCATCTTCGTTTTCTTCTTCTGTGACACTTAATTCATTTTTATTGAGATCAACATCTTGCTGGGGTCATAAGTCCGGGAATCGACGATTGTCCTCTACATAGTGGTTGGGAATTTCAAATAACTCCTTTGCGATATAATCGCAGAAATCGAATTTTTGAAATGTTATTTTAGCTGAGACTGTTGTGAGGACGGGAATTTCGATTTTTACTGGAAAACCACTGGGCAACTTTAGTGTGACGAATTCTCGCAACTTGCTAAAATGTTTGAACGGTGCTATGACCTCGAGAACATTGAGCAGCATCTCGACACTGAGGGGGAAATCTTTACTCATAGCCACTGTCGCCCGCAGACACTTGTTGGACTGCTTGAAAACTATGTCGCGCCCGAGTTTTGGATATTTACCAACGTCAGCCGAGATGTATTCGTTCCAAGTGACAGTGGTTTCTGGTGGTGGCAGTAGTGAATTTCGTCGACCAAGATCGCCATTAGCATCGATGCTGGCCCGTCGACCCTTGGTAATTGTCTCGACGAGAGCTTTATTCTTTTTCAAATCATCTGTAGAAAGGTGCTCGCGTCGCTTGCGTGACTTAAGTACAAGACCATTAATAGAATAAAGATCGCAATTGTACTGGCCACCTACGACTTCTTTACGATCCTCACGAAATATCCAGCCTGATTGTGCTCGCGAGAATTGTATGGCTTTGGTGGACATTTGGGCGGCAAGAATATCGCTCGACATCAGTACATCGACCTCTTCCTCAATGTCGTTTTCTTCGTAGCGCATTCGCTGATAACACTGAAATTCGTTATCTAGAACAGTCAGTGACTCATGGGTGCTTTTATCGCCTCGAAAAATAAATGAAATATCTCCTCGCTCCCAGCGCATATCCGTGAAATCAACCAAGGTCGTATCCAAGCGTATGGATGATCCAGATTTGTGGATTTTACATATGTCAGAGGGAAGAATACGCGATACCAGCGGCACCCATGAATGGAAATCCCACTTGAGTTCCATGTAGAAATCTTTCATTTGGCGCAAAGCATTGATAAGATTTGCTCGACGAGATTCCATTTGCTGACGAGATTGTTGCTTCAGCTTACGAAGGAGGGAGGAGATTGTCTGACGATCACCGTAGCTAATGGCCTCGGCAAGGGGCGACCAACCTTCGAGGTTCTTGATTTTCACAGGTGCTCCATGGGCGAGCAGAAGGTGGGTGCACTCTTTGTGACCGAGCATCACTGCTAGGTGGAGGGCGGTGTTTCCGTGTTTGTCCTTTTGTGAGACATCGTTGGCCAGTTGTTGAAGATGCTGGGAAAGGCCTTTTATATCGTTATTAAAAACACTATAGTGCAAAGGAAATTCCTCAGCGAGGCTGTCAATTTTTTCTTCAGCCATTTGTTTTTGAAATGATAACACACGCATACACTCTCACTTCATTTGACGAGGCAACAGCAAAACACACACAAGTTGCGCAGAAATTTCTTTTTTGGTTCAATTCGAAAGTTTTTTCGAAATTAAACTCGAATTAAACAAAATGGCTAATAGTGGTGCCAGAGCTATCTATTAATTAAATTTTTGCAATAGAAAGTGGGATTACATGACAAGGGTTTCATTAAAGCAAAATTTTAGATGTTTCATAACTGCTCCAAAATAAGAAATGTGTCACATCAATCCAGATTTTAGGTGTAAAGTAAAAATGTTATCAATGACTAGTTATTAACAAACATATTAGATCTTTAGAAACTATATGGTTTAATGTGGAATATTCCGCATTGGAATTGGCTCAATTCAATTTTTTTACTAGCGCAACTGCTTGGTTCGACCAACTTAAAAGTTTGTGTCAAAACACAAACTGCCAATTGTTTTTGAGTTTGTTTATTTTTATTTTTCAATTGTATAACCAGAGGTCTCTATCTTTAGCAGATGATTTGACCCGTTAAGTCTTAAGTTAAAGGTTAAACTTTTGGGATGCTATGGGATTAGAAAAGGGGATGTGTTTTCCGGTTCACCTCAGCCCTGCCACGCAATCATATTTTTAAACCAGCATGATGGCTTATTACGGTTTACTTTAATTATTTGATCTTTGGTCCCTGGTCTTCGATTGATATCTGCAAGATGATTCCTTTTTATCCTGTTCAAAAAATGTACTATTCTTTCAATACGTACTTCACGTTTAAACAGAGAACTACGTTTTTCATTATCAATTTACAAAAACATTTATACTAAATTCTTACCTGTTACTAACCGTGTTTTTTTTGGTAAAGTTATCCGTAGTACAGTAGGATATTATATGAAAAACAAATACAACATCCGCAGTAGGATCACTGCCGATACTCGAATAAACAGTCGTGTTTTTTTGGAAAAGTTATCCGTAGTACCAGTAGGATTTTATATGAAAAACAAATACAAAATCCGCAGTACGATCACTGCCGATACTCGAATAAACGTCAAATCTCTATCCGCAGCAGGATTTCACTTCTCCTTTTATCGGCAGTGATTCTACTGCGGATGTTGTATTCGTTATTCATATAAAATCTTACTGTAATACGGATAACTTTTCCAAAAAAACACGGCTACTGTTTCTGTTTTGAATTTAACTCTTTCACAATTCATCTTAAAAATTCTTGGTGATTAAGGCTAGGCGCGCACATTCAATTTTTAGTTGCCCAACTGTTTGGTTGCTTATAGAAAACAAATGAACTATTTGGTTGAATGTCCGCGCAGGTGCATATAACTATATGTTACACAAGAGAATGAGATTGAATTAAAAAGACAATTTACCAAAGATAAATTATTTGAAAATAATTTTAGTTTTTCTAAATTGATATATTGGAATTTCTTGATTAAATATGGCAATACGTAAATTTTTCATTGAGGATAGAGAATTCTTGTTCCAAAAAGCTGGTGGGGTTGGCAGTGTTGATGCTAGGAATGGCAGCGGTAGTAGTGTGTATGGCAAAGAATGATGGGACATTTAAATTGCGTTATTCTTTGGAATATAACAAATTGATTCGGAACATCTAAAATATTCACAGTTGAGAAAATTACTTGCAAAATATTTGCGAAGGGCAATCAATTTAGGCTTCAATTTAATCATACAGGCTTTGACCAATGGAGTGTAAGCCTAGTAAGCAGTTCACGCTAAAATTTATCTTCCATACAAATTTCAACCCGAGATAAATTTTAGCAAGGATTTCAACATAGAGGAAATATTTTAATATAATTAATATATTTCCTATATGGATTTTAAGCTGAACTCTATTTATCCAATTTAATAAACACTCGGCCTAATAAAATAATCTTCCAAGAAACTATTCAAGAAAATTATTCTTGGCACCATTCTTACTTACAAATCTTTCTCCCACCTGACTCTCTTGAAACAAAAATTCTCCCACCTGTCATCATATACAGATGCAGATGCTTTGTGTCAAAAATTTATGAAGAAAAGAGTGGTGATCAAAAAGGTAAATATCAAAATATTCGCATATTTTTCATATACAAAAATTGCTGGCAATCATCCAAATTACTCACACAAAATGTCTAACCCATAATGAACGTGCTTTTTTATCAAATTATTTAATTTAATTTAAAATATAAAATCTTCATAATTATCTAATCAAGTCCTCCTAATTTCCTTAAAAGAATGGTAAGAGCTATACATTTTTCAAAATTGCATTTGTTTTTTATATCTTGTATGTAAGTTAATTGGCGTATGTACCTATGTATGTTACATTGAAAAACTGGTTAGTTGGTTGATTTCGTATAGAAGGCTTAAAATAGTGTTGGTTAAGAATTACCTGTCGTCTCTTGGTTCAACAGTGACCTACAAAACTTAGAGAAGGAGAAACACCAGTCGAAACAAAATTAAAATAATAAAACCACCAAAATCCTTAAATAAAAATAAAAATAGTTACAATTAAAGCAAATAAATAAAAATGACCATTCACGTAATGTGCCTTACTGCAGATGGTGGATTACCCATATTCACTCGAAAAAAGGGCGAGTGTGAGAATCTTCCCTTCTCCACGGTAGCCTCACTGAATGGCGTTCATATGTTCTTTAAGTCCATGGGCGTTTGTATGAACTCGACAATTTCCGAAGATTGGACTCTTCTATGGAAGGATTATGAATCTACCATCACACTCATTGTCTGCGGTAAAAACATGTCGGAGAAAAAGATGGAATTACTATCGGATTTGGTTTTCAATTCATTTAAGCTCTTTGTCAACTCTGAGGATTTAAAGAGTTCCAACAAGATCGTAGATCGTTTGAAAAGGGAAGCCAAGCAGTATATGCCAGTAGTAGATAGATTACTTGACTCTCTGGCAACTGATATCCTTGGATTCAATGATTGCATTTTATCCACAGATAACGTACACCTTTTAATGAAGTTAA
Organism: Chrysotoxum bicinctum; assembly: GCA_911387755.1. Classification (NCBI taxonomy): domain Eukaryota; kingdom Metazoa; phylum Arthropoda; class Insecta; order Diptera; family Syrphidae; genus Chrysotoxum; species Chrysotoxum bicinctum. Next base: position 31,508,754 of record OU426990.1, read on the forward strand.
ATGAATTTAGCGTTCAGTGTGATTCGCTATTCTGTTGTATAGTTGTCAACCAGAAACTTTCTGTGGGCACAGAAGGCTGGTGGGACCTGGACCTGATCGATCGGAAATTACTTATAACAATGCTTAACTCCGCGGATCGTTCACAAAACGATGTGCCCGTGTATTTGCCAAAAAAGAGCTCAAATACGGCATATCGATTTGTGTCGGTTCCAATAGCTGGCTGCGGAATTTTATGTGTGATATGTGGCGCAGACCCAACATACCAGGAAATCAACAACATTGCGCAAAATGTCTTCCGAAACGAGGGAGAAATTATGAAAAATGTCGAACGATGTATTTCTAAGAATTTCCTACCCGAAGCAGTTGAGAGCAATGTCAATATTTTGGAAATAGTTCTGATCAATAAAACAACCAAGAAATATGTGTTTTTAAAAAATCCAGAACATTCGTTAAGCGAACAACAATACTCAATACTCGGACATAATAGTTTGGAAAACATTCGAATGTACATTGACCAATTGCTTGAAGCTGATGATCATCTTCTAAAAGATCGAACCGATGAAAATTTTCAACCTGTGACTGTGACTTGTGTAAATCAACATTGGCTATCGGAAAATCATAATTGCTATGCACATTGGGATGAACATGGAAATATTTTCTTTGCTCTGTTTACATTTCAGGTTCCTGTTTATGCTATGAAAATATTTAGTGAGAGGATTTTTAAAGCATTGATGCAAGAACGAAATATTTGTTGGTAGAAAAGGGATAAAGAAGTAAATTGGTAAAATTATCAAATAAAATATTTTCTAAAATGGCTGCATTGTTTTGTTATATTTATTTATTTGGTTATTTTTAAGTGTTTAATAACATTGTTGCTGAAATTTTATTTTTGAAATAAGATATGAATAATCATCGATTTACATAATATGAAAGAAGAATTGAAAATTTTAAATTCTGTCTTACTGTAAAGTCGAATTAATTGAAAACCGTTTTCTTAAAATTTATGACACTTTTTCTTTTCTCAAACCATAATGTATGCAAATAGCATGTTTGAAGGGAACTCCGCTAATGATACCATATGATATTTAGTTTTAGTTCAGGTATTCATCAATCGCACTTTTAAATCAAATCGTTGAATCGTACAAAAATTATATTCAATGGAATCTGACACCAAATCCTCTATTTTATTTATGAGTTTGGACAAATTTATTCTCCATTTCACAGACTTCTCTAAATTGTGCGCTCTAATTGTGTGCAGAGGCAACAAGATTGAGAAGGCTTTTTATTATGAACTAAACAAAGTTTATTTAATGAATGAATGTTACAAAAAGTAAAATAAATTAGATTCTTAAGTATATTAGCAAAGATTGCTCAGATCGGAAAATGAATGTGTAGTGCGAGTGCGAGTGTAAACGAACATAAGATATTTAACAGTTGGTCCTGTTCGTGTGGGTGGGCTTATTAGAGTTCTTGAGGACCTACTGTTCGGATCTTCTTTGGCTCAGGTTACAACAGTTCTCCCAGGCTTAAAGTCTTCGAATGTTTTAAAGTGAAGTAACATAATCTTTAAAATATCGATACCTTCCCGTAAGAATGTTCTAAGCGACACTTTTTTCGAAAATGACTTTTTGATGAGGAAATATACTATATGTTAAGGGCCACGTTTTGGCCTGGGTTTCGGCAACCTATTATGCATGAAAAGGAAACTAGAGTACAAATAAAAAAATTTATCAACTGCCATATTTTCTCATTAAAATAATGTTGCCCCCTGAAATTTGCATTATCCGCCAAAAAAATTATGCTAAGCGACATTAATAAAGATCTCATTGTAGTGAGCAACAAAAAATTTTGTTAGATGTCACTTAGTTTAACCAAAATTGTCTCTTAGCACACTATGATTCAACTAGAACTTTCTTCGTTTTTTTCGTTTCCTGAACAATTTTATAAATGTCGCTTAGTACATTCTTACGGGAAGGTATCGATATGATGGCTTCTTTCGTTCCCGTGCTGATCTTCTAGGTTCAAAACCACCTTCCTCTGAGCTTGGTTGCGAGTTGCTTGATGTATGTTGAAAATTTGCTGCATCAGTTGCTTCTTGTGGTCTCATAGCCGTTGCGACCCGAGAGCCTGGTGAATCTTCTGCTATTGATTGATGCAAGTACATTAGTGGATAATCGAAATTGTTTTTGTTGTTGACATCTGACTGATTTCTACGGATTTCAATTTTTTGTTGTATTTCACTTTTGCGGAGTTGATCGATATGTCTTTTGAAAATATGTCCATCATCAAGTTTTATAAGGTAATGTAGTTTTCCAAACTTTTGAATTATTGAACCAAATTTCCATACGTTTTTATTTTGAATATAGCATCTTACTTGTACACGATCTCCCACGCTTAGTTGTCGAGTTTTGATTTGATTTGCTTTATTTTTATCATGTTTAATTGGTCGAACAGCATCAAGTTGAATTCGTATGTTTCGATGAAGGTACATTTCTGCAGGTGTTTTATTACTGGATAGGGGGGTTGCTCTGTAACGAAAAAGTATTTCACGCACTTTTGTATGCATTGGTATCGGCTCATTTTCCATTGCTTTTAATCGCTTTTTCAAAGTTTGTACATTTCGTTCGGCCAACCCATTGGTAGCTGGATGACCCGGAGCTATCAGTTTTTGAAATATTCCATTTTTCTTACAGTATGTTCTAAATTCATCACTTATGAAAATTGATGCGTTATCCCAATTCTCTTCAGGTTCATTCCAAGAATGAATTGGAACCTTCGCCGGATTTGATTTGATTTGGGCACATGATTCACATGCTCTTGCAATACGCTCGATGTCCTTGTCGATGCCTTTCCAGTAAATGTAACGTCGAGCTAACTGCTTCATTTTTGTTATGCCTACGTGAGTCAAATGAAGTTCTTGCAAGGCTAATTTTTGTAGACTCTCTGGAATGATGACTCGCTGGCCCTTGAATAATATACCACTGTCTAATGTATATTCATATGCAACATCGGAATTTGTTTGGATTTGTTTTTTAATTTCGGATAACTTTATGTCGGAGTTGGTAGCTTTTTGGATTACGTCGTATGTTAAAGTGTCTGTTGAAATTTCATTTATTGTTGACATGAAAATTAAATTTATTTCATTGTTGATTGCCATATCATTGGAAAAGTTTAATGGTTTGATCGGACATCTTGAAAGACAGTCAGCATATAAATTTTCATCGCCTTTTTTGAATTCTACTTCGTAGTTAAAAGCGGAAAGAAAAGCTGCGTATCGAAGTAAACGAGCTGATGTCATAGACGGCAATTTTGAATTTTGATGAAAAATCCTTACTAGTGGACGATTATCTGTTTTTAATGTAAACTGTCTGCCAAATAAATAATTGAAGTAATGATTGACTGCATAAACGATGGCAAGTGCTTCACGATCAAGCTGTGAGTAATTTTGTTCCGATTTTGTTAATGATCTTGAAGTGTAAGCGACAGGTCTTTCATTGCCATCAATGATGTGTGATAATACACCAGCGATTCCTACGGGACTTGCATCACAAGTAAGTACAAGTGGTAGGCTTGGATCATAAGGCATCAAAGTACGGTCGCTAGCAAATTCACTTTTTAATTTCTTGAAAGCAGATTCACAAGCTGATGTCCATCTATATTTCGAATTCTTTTGAAGTAATTGTCGAAGCGGGTACGTTATTGAAGAATTGTTTGGAATAAATTTGGCATAGTAGGTGACCATACCTAGGAAACGTATCAATTCATCTGCATTTGAAGGTTTCGGCATATCTATCACTGCCTTTACTTTGTCTTGATTTTTTGAAATTTTGTTGAATTCTATGGTGTACCCCAAGTATTCGATTTTTTCTTGAAAAAATGCGTAAACTATATGTCGTCGAAATACGACAAAGTTTTCGGTAGATCTTGCAGAATTTGGTCGATAATACGGTTGAATTCGCTCGGTGCAGTTTTAATTCCAAATGATAAACGGTTCATACGATACGTCCCACGATGTGTTGATATTGTTTGAATGCGGCTACTTTCATCATCAACGGAGACGTGCAAATAAGCCTTGTATAAATCTATTTTACAGAAGAATTTGGAGTTTCGAAGGCTGCTGAGTATTTCATCGATTCGGCGTATGGGGTAATTCGCATTGACAAGACGATCGTTCACACCGACTTTGTAGTCTACGCACAATCGCACATTGCCATCAGGTTTAGGAATTATCACTAAGGGTGATCCCCAATCACTAGTTGCAACTTTGGTTATAATATTTTCTGATTCCAAAATATCCAATTCCTTATTGACTTTTTCACGAAGGGCAAAAGGTATATCTCTCTCTTTATAGAAAACTGGATTTGCGTTTTTTTTTACGTCCCACGATGTGTTGATATTGTTTGAATGCGGCTACTTTCATCATCAACGGAGACGTGCAAATAAGCCTTGTATAAATCTATTTTACAGAAGAATTTGGAGTTTCGAAGGCTGCTGAGTATTTCATCGATTCGGCGTATGGGGTAATTCGCATTGACAAGACGATCGTTCACACCGACTTTGTAGTCTACGCACAATCGCACATTGCCATCAGGTTTAGGAATTATCACTAAGGGTGATCCCCAATCACTAGTTGCAACTTTGGTTATAATATTTTCTGATTCCAAAATATCCAATTCCTTATTGACTTTTTCACGAAGGGCAAAAGGTATATCTCTCTCTTTATAGAAAACTGGATTTGCGTTTTTTCGAAGTGTTAAAGATACTTTTAAATTTGGAATACAACCAACCTTCTCTTCAAAAATATTTGGGTATTTTCCAATAATATTTTCGATAGGTTCAACCGACTTAATTGAATTTTTATTTGAATTGTCTTGTTCAATATCGATGTCTTGTAGATTTATTTTCAAATGTCTAATCCATAAGCGTCCCAATAACGCTTCGTATTCATCGGGCACGACGTATAGCTCTTCTTTTGACAATTTTCCTTGATATTCCACATTCACGTTCACCTTACCATCAGGAAGAAAAACATTTCCGGTGTAAGAACGAAATGCTATATTTGACTTTTGTAATTTGCCTGGAATATTTAGCTCACGGAATTTATCACGCGGAATAAAGCTGTACCCAGCACCTGAATCTACTTCAAATCTAGTATTTTTACCTTCGATGTTTACATATATATAATATTTTTCGAGATCTTTGAAGTCTTTATGTTGATGTTTGAAAATGTCGACTATTTGATTAACACCATATTCTCTTTCATCTTCATGTCGAAGATATTCAGGCGAGACTACATTCGCTGAGCTTGAATTATTTAAAAGCGTTCGAATACATACTTTTCTAACGTGACCGGATTTCTTACAAGCAGTACATTTGAGTTGATTTTGATTCGTTTTGCAGTCTTTTGCGATATGATTGTCGCGACCACAACGTAGACACAGGTTTTGAATTCCTAGTTTTTCATAATCGATTTTGTTTTTAAAAGTGGGTTGACGAATTCTCGTATTATTGTAGTCTGGCTTTGGTTGATTAGGTTTTTGATTATTAACATTTCTGGATTTCGAATTTTTAAGTTTTGAAATTTTATGTATTTCTTCGAATTTATCGACTTTAGCTTTTGAGAATTCCTTGCTATCACTTTTCGATGCTTCTAAAGCGATTGCCTTCTTTGTGATCTCGTCAAATTTTACAACATCTGATTGAAGAATTTTCTCTCGTATTGAATTGTCTCGTATCCCACGTACAAATTGGGCACGTAAAAATGTATCGGCAATTGAATTGCCGCAAGTGCAAGTAAATTCACAATATGCGATATTACGTCGAAGTGATGCGATATATTCAGCAATGGACTGGCTTTCTGTTTGATATGTGGACAGAAACTGATGTTGAGACACGACAACATTTCTCTTCGGGCACAAATGCGTTTCAAAGATTTCCATTAATTCGTCAAATTTAAGTTGCGATGGAATTTTAGGAGACACTAAGGCTGCGAGCATATTATAGTTTGAAGCTCCGATTGAATTAAGAAGAATTTGAGCACTTAGTTCCTTATCTCTTGCAATTTGTTTCATTTCTAGAAAATTTGTGAAACGTTGTCGATAATATTTGAAAGTTTCCTTTTGCGGATCGAAATTTTCGAAGGGTTGAATTAGAGCTGGATTAATTTTCGATGTATCTGGAGTTGCTATAGATGAATCCTTAGGCAAAATTTGTTTGAAAATTTGCATGAATTCCTTAAATTGCTTGTCGTCCATTTTGAATTGATGATTACCTCGAAATAAAAATGCTAGAAGATTCTTCGCAACAAATTTTTTTTTTTTACCTCGTCGCCAATTATTATGAACTAAACAAAGTTTATTTAATGAATGAATGTTACAAAAAGTAAAATAAATTAGATTATTAAGTATATTAGCAAAGATTGCTCAGATCGGAAAATGAATGTGTAGTGCGAGTGCGAGTGTAAACGAACATAAGATATTTAACAGTTGGTCCTGTTCGTGTGGGTGGGCTTGTTAGAGTTCTTGAGGACCTACTGTTCGGATCTTCTTTGGCTCAGGTTACAACACTTTTAAGGTTACTAATCATGAAAAAAAAAACTATCATGGAACTCATTATTCATCCTACCGTGGTGAAAAATCTCATACATTACGAGTATGAACGAATTTCCGAATACGATTGAATTCAACGGTAGAAACGCTTCCTCATTTGTCAGAGAATTTTTTTTATCAAATAAAAAAATAGAAAAGCTCATCACTCGAAAATAGTTTGAAAATTTGAAATATATTGATAGAAAAATTACCATAAATTTCGGTCAGACAACAAGATACAATCATATTTATAATGGCGTTCTGATGTTATGCCAAAATACCAAAACTGACAAAATGCGATAGAAGAAAATAATGAATGAGTGTCTTCTTTCTTAGTGTTTTCCATGATTTGCAAAATGATGTCGCCACACCAGATCGCGTTACATATGTACGTTTACAAACGTATGTATGTACATAAGTAAAGTTTATACAAACAAACGTGTTCCTATCCCATTTTTATGTTACCTCTTTCACTTTTCTCCTTTATCAGTTGCCGATAGAATTAAAGAAATCAAATTAAAAATGATGCATATAAAATGCCAGTCACTCTTCCGAGTTTTTTAAATTTTCTCGAGAAAACAAAAAAAAAATTAGATATAGTTTTTGAATTAAAAATAGTTTCTTAATCTTAGATTTAAGATATAGTTTAGCTTAGAGCGCCCGCATAGGGCCAGTAAGTTAGTTTTAAGTTAGTGGCTAATTAGGCTAGTTTTTATGAATTTTTGTCTAGCTTTAAGTAGTTTTAAGATAATTTTTTTTTTTTTTTTTTTTTTTTTTTTTTTGCGTAGGAAGGTGAGAAATCTTCAGGAAGACACTATAAGCCCGATGCTTATAGTAGTGTCAGATTTTTACTGACTAAAAAAACACCTCCCTTATCTTCTATAGAGATACTACAACTAAGTCGAGCTTAACAAGTAGTTTTGGCAGCAGTTTCGTTCGCATTTTGTCAGGAAGCTCCCCAACGGGAGGACCTGAAAGTTCCACCAGATTCGAGTGGAGAAATTAATTTTGTTGCGCTAGATCAAGAGGTCTTGTTCGGTGCAATCGCCGAAAAACGTTCGTCTCGCTAAGCGATTGTCGGATTTCGTTGTTTCTATGATCTCTAAGTCGTGATCTTAGTTCTGTGGCAAATTTTTTAATTTCGTTTTCTACACTTTCTATATTTAAGTCTCTATGTAAGTTGCTATTTCTTACATACCATGGAGCATTAACTATTGTCTTAAGTACTTTGTTTTGGTATGTTTGTAAAATTTGTATATTTCTTTCGTTGGTACAACCCCAAAGTTGTATACCGTACGTCCAAACTGGTTTCAGTACTTGCTTATAAATAAGCAGCTTGTTATACACGCTTAGATTGGAATATCTTCCAATAAGCCATGTCAATTCGCGGAGTTTATTTTCGAGTTCATCGCGTTTCTTTTTAACATGAGCCTTCCATTTAAGTTTCGCGTCTAGAGTCATACCTAGATACTTTGCTTCATTTGTATATGGAATTTGCATGGAATTAATATAGATGGGTAAGGTGTTTACGTTTTCATACGTAAAATTTATGTGCGTGGATTTTGCTTCGTTAAGTTCAATTCGCCATTTCCTTGTCCAATCTGAAATGCTATTTAATGCCATTTGAAGCTTAGAGGTCGCCGTTTCTATTGAATCTGATATTGCGAGTACGGCTGTATCATCTGCAAAAGTGGCTAAAGTTGTACCTTCTGTTTGGGGTATATCGCGAGTATAGAGAACAAATAGAATCGGTCCAAGGACGCTACCCTGGGGCACGCCAGCGTTAATTTCCTTAAACTCAGAATACTCCGTTCCTTGCTTAACTCGAAAGATTCTATTTTCTAGGTACGATTCAAGAAGGTTATATATTTGCTCTGGAAAGACTTTTAATTTATATCTAAGCCCGTCATGCCAGACTTTGTCGAAAGCTTGGGAAACATCAAGAAATGCAGTTGAGCAAATCTTCTTTTCTTCAAATGCTTTTTCAATTTCACAAGTTATCCGAAAAACCTGATCGATTGTCGAGTGTTTTTTCCGGAAACCGAATTGGTGTTCGGGAATTAAACGTTTATCTGCAATGAATGGTAACAGTCGTTTAAGAAGCAATTTTTCAAATATTTTAGATGTTGTAGGCAAGAGAGAAATTGGTCTGTACGATTTTTTCTCATTCGGTGGCTTACCCGGTTTGGGGATCATTATAACTTCGGCGACTTTCCACTGCGAAGGTACGTACGCAAGTCTTAAAGCAGCGTTAATGAGCTGTAAAAGCTTAACCATTGCTTTTTTAGGCAACTCTTTGAGGACACGACTGTTAATAAGGTCGTAACCAGGAGCTTTATTATTTTTCTGCCGTTTTATTTCCTGGACAAGTTCAGTCAAAGTGATGTTTCTTATAGATAAACTGTCCGGCCTTGGTTGAAACTCTCCTTCATTTGTCGGAAACTCTTGACCATCGAATGGTTTGAACGTTTCCTCGAGGTACTCAGCAAATAGTTAAATCCGCCTTTTCCTGATCAGTTTTTGCCCATTCAGAATTATTTTTTCGAATCGGTGCCGACATTTTTTGAGGCTTTTTAATAAGATAAATGAAAAATAAAAATGAATTAAATAAAAAAAAAAAAAAAATGCCAGTCACTCTCGAGGGATATACAAAACAGACAAAAAGATAAAATATATATATACAATTTTATCTTGCTCTTGCAATAACTAGAATATTTAAGTATACATAGATATAAAAGTTCCATAATACGTACATATGTACATACATGTCTGTCTTACTATTAATTCTTAAAAAGATTTTCTTTTCGATTTAATAAAACAAAGTTGTATATTTCAGAAACAAAAAGCCTCGTTGAAATCCCCATCGCGAGAGAAGGATAATGTTTCACCTGGCAAAGCACAAAGTCAAGAGCCTTCGCCGCAACCAGCACAGCCCAGTTCATTTAGATACACTGGTCGTATAAAAGAAATTGTACAAGCTTATAATGCAGCAGCTACTATTCTTTATCCTAAATGCCCTTGGTATGTATTTCCCGGCTTCCTGGCACACACTTTAGTTCGCCGTTATCAGGCCAACTATCAAGGAAAATTCAAGCTAGTACCAATACCCAATATTCTGTACGAGTTGTTGATTAAAAACGAGTTCATAAAATCTGAACATGTGATATTTTCATCTGAGGACATATTCAATCAGTATGCAGAAAACCGCGAGGCGAACTTTGTCAATTTACTTGTTACCGGTCGATTGGGAGCTATTACCACAACTGGCAATGAAATCGTCCAGAAAATGCTCCAAAAAGCTCCTCAGACTATTGTCACACAGCTAGTTCCGATAAAAAACTGTTCGGATGGTTGTCTTTATGTTCAAGAGAATTTCTACTCGAACTTGATGGATCGCTTTCGTTATAACCAAGGTTTCTGGGTGGAGTTGGAGCCTTTTTCGGATTCACAACAAATTCCATCAATAGCCACTAAGGTTCACATCTATATGTTGAATAATCCCTACGAACTACCTCCCGAAATTGTAACTACTATTTTAGGAAATTATTTTAATACACCACGGATTCTACATCGCGGTCACACGTATCGTGTTGAGGTGAACGCCAAGTTGCTCGGTACATCGGTCCTTGCGACGTTCTATAACATATTTGCTTACCTTAAGTACATTCATTTTCGATGTGTTCATCTGGAGTTGAAGGGCAGTGAGTTCGAAATGCAGGCGATTGTTGCGAGGAACTTTACTAATCTGATGCAAATACCCCACACACATCACTTTTTGCCTCGCCAAATTTTAGATAATGTTGCAATTGTGGAGAACTATCCCAGTGGCTTGAGCGATGCCTATTCACTACTCCGTTCGTCTATTGATGCTTTTTTGCCAAAGAAGTCTACTTGTCTTTCATCAAAACATATTTACCCTCTGTTCATGCTGCAGGGTGATCGTGGTTGTGGCAAAACAAAATTGGTAAACGCCGTCGCCCAAGACTTGGGGCTACATTTATATGGAGTGGATTGTGCTGATGTTGTTTCGTTGATTCCATCGCATACTGAGTTGAAATTGAAGGGGCTCTTCGCAAAGAGTTTGCAATGTGAACCAATGCTTTTTGTCTTCCATAACTTTGAGGTAAGTTAGTTGCAATAGAATATTTTAAATTTACCTTTCGCTTTTTATGACAGATATTCGGCATTGACAATGAAGGCAACGAGGACCTGCGACTATTGTCGTCTTTTCAAGCTCAAATTCAGGAACTCTTTACAAGAGATCGCGACCATCCCATAATAATCGTGGCCTTAACCAACGAGAAAAATCTGAAACCAATGATTCAGCGACTGTTCCTCGAAATCGTCCATATAGAAATGCCCGACAAAGAAGAACGTTTCGAAATCCTAAAGTGGCTGCACATCCGAGAAAGTTTCAATGATGAAATTTTCAACCGTGGAAGTCTTGAGCGAATTCCGCTTTTTGCAATGGAATCCCGGGAAAAATTTCTTCGCGAATTTTTCAACTGGAAAGAAGCAAAATCGCTTCTAACAGAAGTAGCTGAGAAATCGCAAGGATTTATTTTGGGTGATTTACAATTGCTCTACGATAATGCTATTCGAGATTTGCGAAGAGAACCAAAACGAGCTGTCTTAAGTATGCGACATTTTAAGAAAAATCTGACGGAGATGCAATCTTCATTCGCAAACAGTCTGGGAGCCCCTAAAGTGCCCAAAGTGCTTTGGTCAGATATTGGTGGTTTGGCAAAGATTAAGGACGAAATTCAAAGCAGTATAGGTCTGCCACTAAAGCATGTTCATTTAATGGGAAAGAATCTTAGAAGATCTGGAATATTATTATATGGCCCACCTGGAACTGGAAAGACACTTGTCGCCAAGGCTGTTGCAACAGAATGCAACTTAAGTTTCTTATCTGTCCAAGGCCCTGAGCTACTCAATATGTACGTTGGTCAGAGTGAGCATAATGTACGTGAGGTATTCTCAAGAGCACGCTCAACCGCACCGTGTGTGCTCTTCTTGGACGAACTAGATTCCCTAGCCCCTAATAGAGGTGTTGCTGGTGATTCTGGTGGTGTGATGGATCGCGTCGTTAGTCAGTTGCTAGCCGAAATGGATGGCATGGGAGATCCTTCAAAGCCTATTTTCATTTTGGCTGCAACAAATCGACCAGATCTTATTGACCCAGCTCTACTGCGACCAGGGCGTTTCGACAAGTTGTTCTACGTCGGACCATGTACCACCGCTGATGATAAAATATCTGTTCTCAAAGCTCAGACCAAGAAGTTTAAACTAACTAAGGAGTTGAGTTTGGACAAAATCGTAGATATTTTGAATGACGATATGTCCGGAGCAGACTTGTACTCGATATGCTCGAATGCTTGGCTTTCGGCCGTTAGAAGGGCTATTGAAAATTATCGTAAAAGTAAGTATAGTTAATGTTTTTAATTAATTTATAATATAGTTTTTGATGTTCCAGAAGAAGAAGAGGATGGTGAGCCGGATGACCTTTTACCAGAAGATGTTATTGTGCGTATGGAAGATTTTGAGAGATCATATGAAAAATATATACCTTCAATTGCCAAAAAAGATTTGGAGTATTTCAACAAGTTAAAATCAACGTACAGTGTTTGATACATGACTATTTTTAAGTTTTATTTCATGCATGTTTAGAGGAACCTTAATTACCTACATACGTTTATACAAATATATTTATCGGGGTTTGTTGACAAATAAAACTTTTTGTGCAAAAAATCAGTAGCTATTAGTACCTGAATTAAATGGAAAAGGAGTCATGCTCAAACTTTAAGGAACTCATAAGCAAGTGCAACGTGGCTTTTGTATTATGCATTTGGAGATTTGTACTCCTACTTAATAGTGAATATGCTATCAAAAGACTAAATATTCCTAATCGCAGAGAACATCAATAGAATTCAACTTCATCAAAGAAAGAAGAAAAAGGGTTCATAACGGTTACTCAATATAACCAATAAAAGGCTTTTCTACTTTTAAATGGATATTATAATAACAGTACAGACTTTGTATAGGATTAAAATGGCGAAAAGTGATTAGATTCAAAATAGCTAAAGAAGGACGAGGACGAAATAGTTTTTACCATTGACTTATTATTTGTATATGGACTGCTAGTTGTGTATAATTCCCATACAAAATTTGCAACCAAAATGGTCCAACGGATAGAATCGAAACTAGCCCTCGTGCCGACACTAGTGGCAAAAATAAACAACATATTTAACGCCATCTCTCGTTCTACTAGTGCCAACAGAAATGTTTACTCATAGAAACTATGGACATCTATTGACATTGCTTTGAAGAAAGGGTGCTAGTCTATGGTTAGAGAGATAATCGGCTGAGAATAGTGCTAAGGGATCTCGAAAAAAAATCCCCTTTAAAATATTTTATGAATCATTTTGGTTTACTTAATGATTTTATGTCCGCGCAGGTGCATATAATTATATGTTACAAAAAATGGCGAACTCATTTTAGGCAATCGTTTAGTTCGTGTCAAAACACAAACTTTTTAGTTGCTCGAACCAAGCAGTTGAGAAACTAAAAATTGAATGTGCGCGCCTAGCCTTACAGTTCTAGTTTAAGATAAGGTGCGTTTTATTATTCACAAATCTATCTGGATCCGGATCTGAATTAAGTTTTAACATGTATTACAAAAACAATTTGGGATCCTGTTTTCTATCGGGATCTATTTCAAAGATCCAAAAATCAGTTATTACACTGGCGAGTAGAAGGCTTTTTATGGCAAGGTAGTGTAAGCTATAGTGTAAAGAAAAAAGACAAGACATAATTTAAAATTTCCAAACCCAAGGATAAAAAGAGACGGGCTTATAACGCTGCTGTCAGTAAGATCCGTATCGTTTTATTTTCAAAGGAAGATCCATTTCCGGATCCAGATAGATTTGTGAATAATAAAAAGCACCTAAAGAAAGTTTTTTGTAAATTTGATACAAATTGTAGGATTGGTTTTTCTCTAAAGTGAGTTGTTAATTTAAATAAAAATTAGGATTTATTTGCATAACTAATTTTCTTGCAAATATTTTCGCTCTAGCCAAAAAGATCTTAGCTTATCTCTTGATTTCTAGTATACAAATTAAAATTATTTGTAAAAGTGAAACTAATTGCTTTAATAAAAGTATTTTTACAAACAATAATAATATTGGTTAATAGATAATACAAGTAAATGCAACGAAAACTGTGTTGCAGTATATATTTATACGTTGAAAACAAAAATGAAAAAGGGAAAATTAAAAAGGGAAATTTTCAGATTTGGCAATTGGACTATTTGCACATTAGCCCCTTTAGCACTGGTTCCATTTCATAGTATTCAAATTTTCCGTCAGTGTCGGCACGAGGGCTAGTGTCGTTTGGTAATCCGTTGGACCATTCTGTAACCAGCTACTAGCAGTCCATATCTAGTATGTCAATGGTTCTACTAGTGCCAACAGAAATGTTTACTCATAGAAACTAAGGACATCTATTGACATTGCTTTGAAGAAACGGTGCCCTCTATGGTTGACAGCTCAAACATTTGTATAGAAATTCATAGCAGAATAGAAGAATAAAGATCTCGCCGAAAAGGCCTAAATTGTTAATAGATAATACAAGTAAATGCAAGGAAAACTGTTTTGCAGTATATATTTATACGTTGAAAACAAAAATGAAAAAGGGAAATTTTCAGATTTGGCAATTGGACTATTTGCACATTAGCCCCTTTAGCACTGGTTCCATTTCATAGTATTCAAATTTTCCGTCAGTGGCGGCACGAGGACTAGGATTGTTTGGTAATCCGTTGGACCATTCTGTAATCAGCTAATAGCAGTCCATATCTAGTATAATAAGGGTATTCATGTAACGAGATAATTTTACGCTTTGTAGAAAGATATAACTTTCCGCAGCATGTTTTCATGAACACCCCCTAAGAAATACTTGCGTAAATGTGGGAAATATTTTGTGAAATGTCAAATTAAAAGTCAGAATCCATACTTCTTTAGTTTACGAGGTTTATTTCTGCACTTTCCGCAGCAAATTTGTAGGATAATTTTATGCGATTTGCAGAAACTTTTTCCCATACAAATTTTGACAGCTCGTTTCTGCGGAGATAAAATTATCTGGTTTACGAGGTTTACGAGGGTTTTCCGCGCTTACATGAATACCCCTAATATGTTAATGGTTTTTACAGATAGAACTAATCCACTTCTTCAAGACTCGATTTTTTTCATCGTTTGACACAAATGAAACTTTGTTGCTCTTTGAAAGGTTTATTACCTTTCATTAAATTTTAACTGCCACAATTCTCTCTAATTATCAGCCAAATTTTGACTTAAGATCTTTGTGGAGAATATGTCACATTAAACAGAAGTTTCAAGTAAATCAATTTTATATATGTGAATTTAATCAAATAAAATGGATTATCCCCTTGGGCCGCGATGAATTATTTTCACCCCAATATATGGTTTTCGATTTTCTTTTTCACAAAATAGAGAGAATCTATAAAGATAGTTTTGCATGGGACACATTTTCCAGTGGAAGTTTATCTCAGTTCAGATTAAATAAATCAATAAGGGTATTCATGTAACGAGATAATTTTACGCTTTGTAGAAAGATATAACTTTCCGCAGCATGTTTTCATGAACATCCCCTAAGAAATACTTGCGTAAATGTGGGAAATATTTTGTGAAATGTCTAATTAAAAGTCAGATCAGAATCCATACTTCTTTAGTTTACGAGGTTTATTTCTGTACTTTTCACAGCAAATTTGTGAGATAATTTTATGAGATTTGCAGAAACTTTTTCCCATAAAAATTTTGACAGCTCGTTTCTGCGGAGATAAAATTATCTGGCTTACGAGGTTTACGAGGGTTTTCCGCGCTTACATGAATACCCTTATGACTGTGATTTTTAGGAAAGTTAACTTTGCTCAATCAAAAAGAATTAATCTCTCCGCATCCTTCACTCCGCCTAGTTTAACGAAGTTCACTGCAACTGCACGAATGCTATATATGAAATATACTCGAACTCGAACAATAAAGAAAACCACAAAGAAGGAACAACGATAATTCTGCAATCATACCAACCTCAACAAATTTGTTAAAATTATGCTATTTATTAATATGTTTGTGTAGTGCATGCAAAACCCTAAATTGATTTGTTTAATCTAAACTTAGAAAATCCTTTGGTAGAAGCAAGCCATAATGCCACACCGTTTCTCCTTACAAGACTAAACTTTACCAAATACATCAATGTTCAATTGTACAAACGTGGTACATAGCCAGTTTAATGGCCAAATCACAATCTCGCGTTCGTCGGTCCGGCGTTAAATGGGCGTTTGATCGTATATACGATTTTGTGTGTCAAAAAGCGCGACCGTAGCATTTGTAAAACGAAATTTAGCTTCAAACCTCGGGCGTTGACTGACATTTCCATGACATCTTTGATAAGTACCTACTTAATTGTTATATTCCAATGAATTTTGTTACTGTTTATTAATTTACAAGGTATATAATATTGCGTATTTTAAATTTTGGGCATTTAAAATAGTTACAGGCGAATCTATAAACAAATCTTAAAGGTTACTTAACTTTAAAATACCTCTAAATAGCTCTTAAGTATGAAATCGGTATCTATAATCAATTTTCACATTTAAGTAACGTTACTTAAAGGCCTCTTAACTTAAACGCCATCAACCGCGTTTAAGGATCACTTAGAGGCATTTTAAAATGTATTTTGACATATCAATTGTCATCTTTGAAATTTTGAAGTCTCAAATTGTGAGTTTGTATTGTTTGTTGTGATATTTTAGAATTAGAAAATGCAAATAATTAAGAAACCGAAAATTTGTATTGATTAAAGAACGTGTACGCGCAAAGAAGTTTCGTCAACGCTTTCCGCTTAGCCTTTGAAGTGTTTGTATCGACACTAACTTTATTCCTCGTTGTTGGAAGAGAATCTGTGCATAAAATAATTTGTTTTGTAGTGTTGTGTGTATTATTGCAAATTCTAAAATAAAAAAGTTTTCTTGTCGGAAGCATTCCAATTTTCAGATCTTTTTCTTTTGTTTGTGTTCCATGGCCATTTTTTTTTTCTATTTCACAAATAAAAAAATGTGTTCCAAATATTTACTGATTGAAAGTGGCACAAAACAGCTGTGTTGTATAAAATGAAGCAGAATTTGTTTTTTTTTTGTACTAGATTTTCACATTCTTTTACGTTACGTGACATAACCATTGTTTAGTTAAGTACCAACGAAACATCGATTATAGATACGAATTGAAGTTTCGTCATTTAAAGGCAAATTAAATATTTAAGTATGCTTAACTAAATAACCTCTAAGATGCAATTTAAGAAAATCTTATAGATACGGCTGTTAATTTGTAAAGCAATTTTCTTAAACAAGAGATGGATATGGCCGATATAGATGATCTTGATGACCTCCTTGACTTTTCCTTGTTCGGTGTTGTGAGCTATGTTGGGTATGAGGCATTTAAAAACGACGAAAAAAGAGTAGAAAGGCAGCGATGGGTTCGGGAGCTCAATTTAAGCAGAGACACTGATGGATTCTTTGCTCTTAATTATGATGTAATGCAAAAGCACGATGCAGAACATTTTTTAAAAATAACCCGAATGAAACCGGCAAAATTCGATTTAATTATTTATAAAAAAAGAACTTCAATTACTTTCTTCTTATTTCACTTCAATTTTCAACTTTCAAAACAAATACAAAATACGGCCGACAATGAACTGTCAAACGCCCGACCGAATAGAAAATAGATCTACTTTTGCTCTGGCCTGGCGTTGGTATGACGTTTACGATATTACGATATAAAGCGGTCGCAACGCCGGAGGTAACATTTCAGATTGCCTCATAAGAGTCTATTGTTTTTATTCAAAATGTCAAAGCCCGACCGACCAAACGCGAGATTGTGGTTTGGCTATAAAACGTTTAACCATGTGATTTTTGATGCAAAAGATTTGATTAAGATTTAACAATTCTCCCCTTTACAAATTTAAAAAGCAATTACAAATCGACACTCTAATACGCTATTCACACCAAATCAAAATCTAGATTTCGAGCAAAATTCTCAAAATCTCATCCAAATCTACTAGATTTCCCATACATTTTCAGATTTCCAAATCTACTAGATTACGACAAAATCTCCTCAAAATCTACTTTCAAACACAAGATTGTCAAAACAAACAAACCTTTAGAAATGTTCTGCTTTGTCAGCAAATTGTCAGCAAGAGAAGAGGTAGATAAAAAGCAGATAATGGAGTCGAGCCTCGAGTGACTATTTGAAATTTGAATTGTGGGGAGAGAAGGAGAGAAGATAAATTATATCCGAGAAAGCAGGATAAATGGACAGAAACGTCAAATGAAATCCTGGTTCTGTTCAGTGCGAACGCTTCAATGAGATTTCGTAATCTTGTTGCTGAAATCCGAGATTTTAATTCGGTGTGAAAAGCCTATTACCCCTATCACACGCCACGAACTACTTCATCGAAGCATATTGTCGATAAGGTTTTTGGGTCGTGTGAAATGAATATGTGTCGACATAGCAGTGCGAACTCTGGGAATCGAAGTAGTATGCCGACATGGCGTGTAAAAAGGACCGAACTAGTTCGTCGACACAGTTTTTTATGATGTTATTCGATTTTAGTTGTTAAAATTTACAAATCGTCTGATAAAGTAAGAATAAAATTTAATCTCCTTAAGCAACAATTCAATAAAGCAAAAAAGTGGTTCTGGAGCATTAAAATTCAAATATTTTTCGATAATTTTCACTTTTCTTTTAAAATTTCACAACCCTACCATTTAACAGCTGATTTTGGCATATACTTCTACATCGGCGTATTGGCGTGTAAATGCCCATACAAAAGCGAAGTACTTTGTCGATTAGGTTGATCGATGTGGCGTGTGTTAGGGGTATATAACTCGAGGGTGTAATTAATTCTTCTTGGCATCACTGGTAATGAAATGTCACTTTTAAATTTGAAAAATAAAACTCTCCCGGCAAAACTGTCTGTAATAACTTTAATTTTCAGGCAATCGCATATTCTTATTTCTCACTCGAAAAAATACTTTGAATTTTGTAATTAAACATACTTTTTAAAGGAAAATATCAAATAAAAAATGTCGACTGCTCAAAACGAACAATTGTTCCGTGATGGAGAAAATTACCAACAAAGAACATTGCCAAATAAACTATTCCATTCGGAACGCAAGCACAATATTCGCAAACATGCCTTGGGGGAAATTAAAAATGTAATCCATAATCATGCGTCGATTACACCTTTCAAGGGACTACACGCTCCTGGACCATCCAAGAATTTCTGCACTGATTTTTTGAAGAAACGATCAAAACAACTTAAATCTCAAATAGAAGGGCAACAACAGATAAAAGTGCAGCACATTTCAACAAATAAGTCGGAAGAGTTGCACAAAAAGGAGTTACCCGCTCCAAGAACTTGTAACGCAAATTGTGGCAGAGGTAATTCCAGAAAGTTGCTTTATAAAAAGTGTTATAATTTTATTTTTATTTAAGGCTTGGAAGAAATCTGGTCAGAGATGAATGTTCTTGAACCAGATGTTTTGGAGCGTCTAATCAATGGCGATGTGGATATTGAAAATGACTTTAATTTACCTGATGGTAATATTGCGCCAAATATTGACTTTGACGATGACCTCGATTTGGAATTTGATGTGCAAGATCCATATGAATTGGAAAATACGAAATTGATGGAGAAGCTTTTGGCAGAGGATCTTGCACAATCAGAGTTTCCTTTGGCAAATGACTGGATGGATGATTTGTAATTAGTTAATTTCTTTTGCCCTTACCTGACTGCTCAGTTCTGCAGTTTTAGTTTTAATGAATTTATCCCTTTTCAATACAAAAATATCATTTTATTTATTTTATTCTTTTTCCGTTATTATTTATTTCCAATACGAATATTAATTATCATTTTGATTTAAGTTTTTTGAAAAATAAAAACTTTATTTTTATAATAAATTCTGTTCAAGTCAAAACCAAAATATTTTTCTAAAGATAATACATACATTTATTCCGAGCATTTAATGAGTTTTTTTTTATTAATCGGCCCTTTCATGAATTCCATCATGATCGGAAACTCTGGGAATCTATCGCAGGGGCCAATCTCAAACAAATTGCCCCTCAACGGATTTGGTGATAAGTTTTTTCCGAGAATTCGTAGATGTCTCGTATTGCGATGGAATGGTTGAAAGGGATGAACATATCGGTTATGTAAATTGCCATTTGAATCATGTTTCGATCGGAAAATCCTATGGACAACAAACGATCATAAAGAAGCTTTTCAATTGGCAATTCGAAAACTCTCAAATCCGGGATGCCAATAAAACAAACAGACTCCATTCGTTACTGAAGTTTTCGTTCAGTTGCGTTTGTGATGCTTCTATTGCAATATCTTCATCGCTTTATTATGGTGAAGAGGTTGATAGAAAGTCTCTTACAAACATGTTGTTTGTGTATATTTTACCTTTTTTAAACTATTTATTTCAACTTTAAGCATTTTTCAAAATTATGTCAAATTTAAACCATAAATTGTATTAACCTAGAACTCCGTTTTACAATTAAAAAAGTATTTTAGTGTGCGCAATTTTGGTTTCGATTCTGAAATTATATTTAGAACCATTCTTTCTCCTTATCATGAGATGACCTACCATTGAATGCTAAAAGAACACTTCCAGAACAATTTACACGAAAAATAAAATGCTATATTCATAAAATGACAACCGATAATCGAAAAATATAATTAACTTTGCATTCGTGCTGTAAGTTTTATGTGTTGATAACCATCGACTAATATATTGCGTCTAAGAAGGGTACGACAGCATCTCACTGAGGAGCCCAACTGTCGTGCCTGACCGAAACTCATTGGGGCTATCGTGAACAAAATTTCCTTGGGAATTTTCCCCATCTTTGAAAATTGGAAAGGTCAATACTTCTTCACTGTTCATTGTAGGCTGGCGACAATTCCCAGGCAAATTTTATTCACGATAGGCCCCATTAAAAATGGAAACAACTTTCAATAGTCAATGGAGTCTACAAAAACAAAAACTATACATTTTAACTTTCCATTTATAGGCATCATGTTGATGGGCCACCACTGTTCAAAGTCGTTCGCGTTCTTTAATTTTTCTACTGACATCTGAGTTTACCAGTTTGCAGGAAGAACACCAGTGGTAACGATTTTTTTTTATTTAGAGCAGTTGTGGGAGAACTACCTTTCTACACCCAAACAACATTTTACAATTCAAACGGTAATAGTAATTTTTTGAGTTCATTGATTTTATGGTTTCGCCAAGTGTTGTTATCTCAAATAATTAAAAATTAAACTTACTTTCATTCAAATTAATACTAACAGACTATGACACGTCTGGAATCGACACTTTCAATAAAAATGTAATAAATGCGATAGCAGTTTCTCCCACTCTAAATTTCATGTCAAAAATATGTTGCAACCTTAAAAAAAATTAGTTTCTTCACTTAAATATAATCTATTGATAAATTCGATTAATGTAAACCCGTTTGTTTGTATTTGCCAGAAAAGTAATAAAAAATAGCGATATGGATTTTCCCTACTACAACAGAGTTACAACTAAGTTAGCCCAATATATTATTTTTGGATTTGTATCTTACTTATTTGTAAAAACAAGAAGAATTTTATATTTATTAACGTCTTATTGAAATAATTAAAAAAAAGGATATTCTTTCAGTTATTATAAATTTATAAATAAAACCGTTACAAAAACAAAACTTAAATATGACATTTAATAATTTATTTAATACGAAAGCAGCGAATGTTTAACGAAAAAAATTAAATTTAAAATTCAAGAAGAACCGACATCCATCCCTCAAGCTCCATTCACACTCTCCATATATTCCTTATACCGTGCCTCTTGTTGCTGTTGAAGCTTTTGCAGTTTTTTAGTTTGTCCTTTGCTAATTTCTTTTCCGTCTTTATCATGTGTCGGTAGGCCCTTTTAAGCAAACGCGGATTAATTTAGATTATTTATAAAAATATTAAACAAAAAATTACACTTACATTAGCATCAAATGCTGAATACTTGTCTGTCTCGTTTAAAAACATCTTCTTGGGATCGATTTTCTTTTGGGCTTCTTTAGCTGCATTAGCAGCAGCAGCTTGTTGCTTTTTCTTCTCCTTTTCTGCGGCCTTTTCAGCTTCAGCAGATTTTTTCGCTTCCCTTTCTTTTTGGAGTGTTTCTTTGTCGACAAGCTTTATGGCAAATTCACCGCATTCACGATCTTCTAAACGAACTCCCAAATTGGGAAGAACATCATCACGTAGCTCATCGCAGAGCTTTAAAATATCAACAGCCTTCAAAGTTTTAGCTTGATCTCGAACTTGATTACGGAACTCAGCCATAGCAGTGAGATAAGACATTACAGTTTTCTCCACATCAGCATCATTCGCGTTGCCATTTGCCGTATTGGAAATGGGAAATCCGATTCCACCCCGGGGGCCAGCTATAACGCCAAAAATATTCAGCAAATCAGTGATATACAATGCGATCTTACGCAAAAGCAATGAATTCACTTTGCTGCACTTATTGTCCCGAATGTAAACGTTTGATGCAGAAACTAGATCTCGCAATAAGTCCAGAGCCGAACGAGTATCGACGTTGTCTAAAAGATAATTTTTTAAGATAAGCTGTCATAAACTCTGGTTAATAGGTCAAAATTTACCACACAAGGCCTCATAAACATGTGCTTGTGTCGCATTGTATTTGGTTTGTAAGACCTCTTCAGCAGGTCGCCATGCATCAAACTGTCTACGAGGTTTTTCGGTTGCGAAATGTCGCGTTAAGTCTTTAACATTGAGGAAGAATTCCTTAAAGAAGAGATCGAAAATCATAAGTATCCTGTTTAAAAGCTTCGACTTAGAAACGTCTTCAAACTCGTAAGCCCAAAAAGCCAAACAATAAAACTTAACTTTCAGACAAAAACGGGTATACAAACAAAAATTAAGAACTTACATTCAAAAACTTCTCATACTGTACGGCCATTTCCATAGTATTCTCTGAGTAATCCAAAGTGTCTTTCCATGAGTGCATAAGGAACGCCAATCGCAGCTGACTTGCGGTGTGTTTCTTCAGTGCTTGTTGAATGGTTATGAAGTTTTTCAAAGATTTTGACATCTTGCATCCGGCTATGGTGAGATGTCCCGTGTGAAGGAAATACTTAACCCATTCGGGGTAGTCGTAGGCAGCTTCGGATTGAGCTAACTCATTGTCATGATGAGGGAATTTTAAGTCTACACCGCCTGTATGAATATCCATAGTTTGACCAAAGATATCCGATGCCATAGCAGAACATTCGATATGCCAACCCGGACGTCCACGTCCCCAAGGACTCTCCCAGAATGGTTCACCGCCCTTACTCGCTTTCCACAAAGCAAAATCGTTTGGAGAACGTTTTTCACTTAAACGATCTGCGGCTAGTGACAGATCGCCTTCTCCTTCTTGCAGAGATTTTGTGTCACCATATGCTTCAGGAACTAATTTTGCATAATGATGATTCTTTTTTTTATCGAAACCATTCACATCGAAATAAACTGAACCATTAGCGGCATAAGCTAAATCATTAGCAATAATGCGTTGAATAAAATCTATAATTTGGGGTACATATTCGCTGACACGGGTAAGCACATCCGGGGGAAGGATCTGAAAAAAAAAAACAAAGAAACTCGAAATTAATAAACAAATGATGAACTCAATTCAATTTAAGCAACGTGGGTGTGGCAGTGAGCGGTGAAAGTTACTCATGCCATGCCAATATTATTCTACTAAAAACACTTTTACACCCAAGCCAAGAAGAATTAACTAAAATCTGAAATTTCAATAACAGCAATTTTGTTTGTTGACATAGGGGTGCGCCAAATACGGACTTCGTACTAGAAGATGACTTTTTTGCCAATGTCGTCCGGATGAAATTTCAAATCTTACTGAATATTTTGATCTCACTGGTAACTTTGAGAGCGGCTGAAACATAACAATTGGAAGCACAACCAACTAGTATTGCTATCGGTTACCTTTTTATATAAAATTAGTTCTGACCCTTTACTTTCGGCAAAGAAACCAAACAAATTGTCAAATCTTGAAGGGTGAGTATGAAATTCACTCAAAAATATTGAAACTACGAAAAGAGTACACTACGCAAATTCGAAGTATTTCGTATAACTCAACTTAAGGGGCTAACTTTCGCAAAAGTAAATGACTAATGTGAATGAGATTATGTTCGTTTCCATTTCATTTTGATAAACCTTGAATTTTTGTGCAGACATTTTATTTTTTTTTGTAGAAAATCACTGATACTACCGTGAGAGCTTTCTTTTGTGAGAAAATACGAATTTTCTAAATACGGAGACATATTTGAACTGAAATTCATACAAATGATGTACAGCAACTCACAGAAACTCGAAGTAAAGTACATCAATAATGTGTTTGTGATTTTGTCTCCATGTTGTATATATTTTTATTAAATTCAAGTAAAACAAATTATCTTTAAATTTCTTAGAACTATAATATCAAGTATGTACGATCCAGTCGGAAGCTTAATTTAATTTCAACACTAACAGCTCTAGTGAATGATTTAGGAACCATGTCACTGATAAAAGTAAGTAATCAAGTGGGATTTCGTTTTCACTTAAAATAAAAAAAGTAAACCTTTGCCAGGTCACTACATTTCTCACCTTGAATTCGTACTAAAAATATCTGATATTTCATAATAGTATTTCCATTGAGGAAGGTTAGTAACTGCATTACAAACAAACAATCTAAACAAATTTATATGATCATCTAATAAAATAACAAACAAAATTAAAAGTAAGTGTCCATAATTAAATAACTGGGAGATTAGAAAAACAAAACAAAAAGCAAATGTAAATGAATTACTTTTGTACATAAGTAAATATTCTAAAACGTCTGCTTATCTTTTTCAGCCTAGAAGTAGCTTATCTTGATGCATTTTTTGTTTGTATTGATCTATTGGTATTGTGGTTGGGTGGTGTAAGAAGGTGGAAACGTCTGATTGAAGTGATAATGGGGATGCCCAGTTTTTGACGTAACAGTAATTACATAATAATCAAGGGTGCTAATTTTACATCCTAGCCGTTATCACCTTATAAACATAGGCCTCGTTCAACATGATTTATAAGCGCGAGAAGAAAATAGCAATACAAAACTTATCTGCCTGAAATTAACTGAATGGGTCTCAGAAGTCTTAGAAGAGCCCAATAGAGTGAATCAACTGTGTCGTCAAGGCTGGATGGGTCTCTTAAAAGAGCCCAATAGAATGAATCAACTGTGTTGTCAAGGCTGGATGACAGAGACCTTTATTAAGCTGTTTCTCTACACTTAGATCTGAGATCCCATATAAATTTTCATGGCTAGAAAGGCTACTGAAAAAAAGTTTCTGCCGAATCCTTTATAGGCCAACGCCAATTTTCACACTCCCGCACTGATAACGGAAATGTTAAACAAATGTTAAACACAACGACTGAACGGAAAATACCGATTCACATTTGTTGTTACGGTTTTTCCAGTAAATTGGATATTTTACCAGAATAATCAAGACTTTGCTTTACTAAGAAAAATTCATTCGAATCTTCGGTTCAGCTTAGCATGTGTATTACTCTTGTAAATTTTTTTTATTATTATTCAAAGAATCATTTTTGACTTATAAATCTTATTTTTTCGGCTAAAAAAAGGCTAACTAAAAAAGACCTTGACCTCGATGAAACCTCCTTAGAGAAATGTTTGTATACATTTTATAAAAAATCAGGTTTTTGTTCTAACTTCTGAATGCGATAAGAAATCCAAATTGAACCAGTTTTCTTCCACGTAATTTGATTTGTAACTACATATTTATAGAATGAGAATTTTTAGGGTCTTTAACCTAATTATTGTGTCGTATGCTTAGCTTACGATTCTATTTCTATTTTAAGAATTTTACTTACATTCAACGATTGCATATCGTTATGGAACTCATCTTCCCAGTAACTAGGCAACGCCTCAAATATCGAATTCTCTGTCACCTGATCGCCTTCTCGTCTATCCATCCAGTCAGCGATTGGGTCTTTAGCTTCCGCCAAGTAAATCAACTTTGCCTCTTCTATTTTGTCTTTATTGCCAGTTAAAACGGCTTGTTTAAGATGCTCCACAGCTATATTCATCTTCGCCAGCGTCTTGTCAAGCATGATTTTCTTGTCAGGGTCGGTATTCTTTTCGCAGGTTTGCTTAAAATCTTCCAGCACTTCTTGCTGGTCTTTCAATAGGTCAGATAAGGCACCGGCATTTTTCTTGTATTTCTCGTAGAGATAATTTTGTCTTGCACGTTTTATTATTTTGTCATCGATATCGGTAATGTTCATGACATATTGTATGTTGTAGCCAAAATAATCAGAAAGAACACGTCGAAGAATATCGAAAGATATATAAGACCTGGGGATGATGATATTTCATTAAAATGATTAGTCAGCCGACGGGTAATGATAAGGGTATTGCGGGTGTTGGAATGGTGCATAAATACTGATGTCGTGCTTACCTGGCATGTCCCATGTGAGATGCATCGTAAACGGTAGGACCACAACTATACCAACGAACATTATTAACATCCAAAGGAATGAATTCTTCTTTTTGTCTTGTTAAACTATTGTAGAGCTTTAATTTGGGACGTTCTTGAGAATCAGGTAGTTGCCAGGTTGGCTGAGATCGTTTCGACATTATTGATTGTATGATTTTTCGTTATTCAGAACAAGAAATCGAAAATCGCGAATAGATTTCAATGGGTTTTAGTTTAAATAGTTAAATAAATAGTAGTTTTTCTTTACTAAAAATCTTCACTGAAATCCACGTTTATACATTTGCAGTTTTTAATACACATGACGGCTGAGAAACGTCAAAAGCAAAACAGCGCATTATTTGTTGCTTTAAAATTCGATACTCGTTATATTCCAGTGAATGTAAAACTGCTGACGACAGTGCTAAGGGACATACAAATCAAAAAGCCTTTATATTCAATTAAAGTCCTATTTATATACGTCGTAATTAGTAAAAACAAAAATCTAATAATAGGTGTGTTTTATTAATTGCTGCATATCCAGCGCAGCATTCAAGTGCGAATAAAACGATCAAACTCACTCCATATGTCAATTTCAATTTATATTTCAATGTTGGCCATTATTATAGAAAATATCAAAATCTGATGTCAAAAGATAGCCGTGTTTTTTTGGAAAAGTTATCCGTAGTACAGTAGGATTTTATATGAAAAACAAATACAACATCCGTGGTAGGATCACTTCCGATATTCGAATAAACGTCAAATCTCTATCCGCAGCAGGATTTCACTAGCCGTGTTTTTTTGGAAAAGTTATCCGTAGCACAGTAGGATTTTATATGAATAACAACATCCGCAGTAGGATCACTGCCGATAACATCCGCAGTAGGATCACTGCCGATAAAAAGAGAAGTGAAATCCTGCTGTGGATAGAGATTTGACTCTTATTCGAGTATCGGCAGTGATCTTACTGCGGATGTTGTATTTGTTTTTCATATAAAATCCTACTGTACTACGGATAACTTTTCCAAAAAAACACGCCTACTTCTCCTTTTATCGGCAGTGATCCTACTGCGGATGCTGTATTTGTTATTCATATAAAATCCTACTGTACTACGGATAACTTTTCCAAAAAAACACGGATCATGTATGTACATATGTTTAATACTAAAATTTAATGCAAAGCGCCATTTTCATTTTAATAATTTAAAGTTCTATCACCAGCACAACTGTCATTTTTTTACTGGCTTCTTTTTCACCAGCAATCAAATTGTTGTTGTTTGTCGAGGGAAATTTTGCTGCGCTAGCTATGCAGCAGTGAATGAAACACACCTAATATTAGTATCGCACAATTTTAGTCGATTTAGTACGATTTTGAAACTATTTTAGTATAATAAATGACGTTTCTGTAAATTTTTATAGAATTGTGAATTATGCTATGAATGGTGGTGGTGAATGGAATTTCTTCCAATTTTCATTAGTGGAGTGTCACATAATTTGCCTATCAGAACGAAATAAACTGATTGTTGATTTGATTGTCTTTGTTATGTTGCACATTTGTGTATGGAAGTTTATTATCACCATCTTATGTTAAATAAATATTTATCGCCAACCATAGCTTATTATACGGATTGTTTTAACATTTGCTTTTTAGCTCTAAAAAGAATGTGTCAATTTTTAAAGCGAGGTATTTTTCAATTCGTATCTTCTATTGTTAAAAATTGTAATGCATGCAATAATTTCCCAGGAACATTCCTCCGTCAATTTGACTGCCTCTCAGTTTAGATCCAAGAGAATTATTAACGTTCTTAGGGCATTCTAAACTTGCCGGCCTTCGGCTTACAAAATGGCATCGTACGTTTTTGAACAACACAAAGAGAGAAACTATCCTTAGTATTTATTTAACTTAAATGCATTATGTACATATTTTAAAAATTTTCTTGTTTGCTGAATTCTTGTAGTCTGATAACACTTATTTAATCTTTCCATTTAAGCTGTCACTTTTATCAAAATGCACCTACAATCTGTCAAATGAAAAATTTGTTTATGATTTTTAGTTTCCTCGATAATAATTGAACTAATAACATTTTTAAAAAAGTTAAATCCGCATTAAATTAAATAATGGCTAGCAGCTATGAAATTCCCAATTGGTTTGTCTTACATTAAATTATGCTCATACAATATGTTTTTTTTTTTTAATTTGTATTAACTACTTCTAGGGCCGGGAAGCCACCAACTGGGTTGCATTTAGATGTTTTAAAAGAAGAAAAATTGGTCCAAAAACTTATGGTTGATGAAAAGAAGTGTTATTTGTTTGGGCGCAATGCTCAGATGAATGATTTTTGTATTGACCATGCATCGTGCTCCAGGGTACATGCAGCGTTTGTATATCACAAGCACTTGAACATAGCCTACTTGGTTGATTTGGGATCAAGTAAGTATCTAACTTATTTGTGCCTTTAATATTATACCTAGGTTATTTCCTTCTTCTTATATTTTGAGAAAATACTTTCCAGACTATATTTACCTCGTATATAATTTACTTTTCATTTGAAAAGTTTGATATAATTACTTTACGGCTTTAACAATATTGGAATTTTTATTATACTTTAGTTCGGTAAATAAATAATAAGTACTTTGTTTGTCCTTGGTTACAATTTCTATAAAGTAAAAATTAGTCAAGTTGCTACTGTTGATGTAAAAAGTTTAGCGAAAATAATAGTTATTTTAAAATTACAAAAGACAATTCAACAGTTAATGGTACATATATTTATATATATATTAAGAATTAAAAGTAAAGGTTTTTAATCTAAGACTCGCCAGCAATACGTCTGACGTCCGAGCTCCACAACGATCTTAATAGTAATGTTCTCATGTACGCTTATTGTATTAGGAGGAATTTACTTCTCCTTCTTACGCTGCGCTGTATATTCATCCTTTTTCCTCAATGATCATCGTTACAGTTTCGACCATCCTGACATTGTTCGTCGTCCTCGTCGAAGTCTAGATCAAGGTTAATCCAACGTTTCATTCGGTCCGCCGACCAGGTAGCTGAATATGGTTTCTGTGTCCTGGGAGCAAATGGCATATCAGCGACCTGATATCTATCGTGTGGAAGAATGGCAGTCACACAGTAGGGTCCCCGGTATCTGGTCTCAAGTTTGCGAGAGGTCCCGGTGGCTGCAATTCCATCGTTTAACGACATCACTAGATCGCCTACCTTATAGGTTCTTGCTTTCTTATGATTCATATCATGTTGGCGTTTTTGGGCTGTTTGTCGCTTTCCAATGGATTCGGCAGCCTCAGTTCGAAGAGTTTCAATACTAGAAATTGTTTGATTTAAATTTACGCATGGAGCGAGAGCATCTTTAAGTGGATCACGGGGAATGTATCCCATTAGCAACTGATGTGCAGTCTTACCAGTAGTTTCGTTTTGAGTATTATTTATTCCCCACTGCACATGTCGCACCTTCTGATCCCATCGGGTTTCATCGTCAACGGTTGCCAATAGCGCGTGGAGAATGGTGCGATTATATCGCTCCACTTGGCCGTTTGCACGAGGTGTTTTCGTAGCATTCTGGACGTGCCGAATTGAGTAGCCTTTAACAAATTCTTCAAAAGTGTGGGAGGTAAACGCTGCTCCTTTGTCTGAAATTATTCTACGTGGAATGCCAAACGTGAAGAATAAGTCCATCAGAAAATTTATTACAGGCTTGCTCTGGGTATTGGGCAAAGCTTTGAGATTGATGTACTTTGTAAAGCCGTCGACCAACACGATGAGGTAGGAGTTTCCTTTTGTTGACTTATGGAAAGGCCCGAGATGATCAATGTGGACGGTGTCGAATGGCACGTTTCCCTTCGGTATTGGAAAAAGCTCTCCCCGGGGTTGAATTTCCTTTTTGTTGTATGCACACTCGACACATGCTTTTAGGTATTTTTTTACAAATTGAGTCATTCTAGGAAACCAGTATCGTAATCGTAGATGCGTTAGGGTTTTCTTCTCGGAAAAATGTCCCATCAGATCGTGGCTATTTCGTAAGACTCTATTCCTCGATCCTTTTGGCACAAAGAGCCTAAACTCGCCATCGACTTTCCGATACAGTCGTCCGTGTTGGAGGGAGTAATCGTGATGTAATTGGATGTCGGTTTTACTGATTGGAGGGCACCGTAGGATTTTAACAATGTCAGCTACTTCTTTGTCCTGTAGTTGTAGAGAGTACACCCAATCCATTTCCTCGATGTTGATTTTAAGGACGTTCATGTCTACCACTTCAGGAGTATGTGCTGGTTCAATCGGATTTCTAGACAAGGTGTCAACGTGTACCATTTTATTCCCAGCTCGATGCGAAACCTCATAGTCGTACTCCTGCATGCGTAACCACCATCGCGCTATGCGAGAAATCATTTCCTTTTTTTTCATGGATGTTTTCAGTGCTTCACAATCAGTTACTATGAGAAAATGCTTGCCAAGCAAGTACTGCCGGAATCGATCTGTTGCTTCAACCACAGCGAGGGCTTCAAGTTCGTAGCTGTGGTACATTGATTCTTCTCTAGTTGTTTTCCGGCTGTAGTAAGCAACTGGATGAAGACTTTCATTTTCTTTTTGCAGAAGGACTCCAGCGATGCCCTTACTACTGGCGTCTGTATGAAGTTCGTGTTCTCTATTTTGGTTATATAAAACCAATACTGGTTCACTTGCTAACGAATTTTTGAGTTCGTCAAACGCAGCTTGTTCTTTAGTTCCCCATATGAAC
Organism: Chrysotoxum bicinctum; assembly: GCA_911387755.1. NCBI lineage: Eukaryota > Metazoa > Arthropoda > Insecta > Diptera > Syrphidae > Chrysotoxum > Chrysotoxum bicinctum. Next base: position 31,539,732 of record OU426990.1, read on the forward strand.
TTTTGATTTTTCTTTGTCAGTTCTGTTAGTGGCGATGCGGTCAGAGCATAATTCTTGATAAATTTTCGAAAAAAACTGGTGAGCCCTATAAACTGCCTCACTTGATGTTCGTTAGTGGGTGTTTCGAATTCTTGAACGGCAAGAGTCTTTGCTTTTCCAGGCCGAATTTTTCCATCCTTGATAACGTGGCCGAGGAACTCAATCTCGTTTTTGAAGAACTCACATTTCTTTAGATTCAGTGTTAAGTTGGCTTCACTAAGAATCGTAAGAAATTTCTCCAGCTTCCACATTCCATCCTGAAGGGATTTTGCCGGAATAACAAAATCATCCATATAGCTAACGATTTTCTCGGGGAGCATTTTTTGCTTGATGATTCTCATCAACTTTTTGAAATATGCTGGGGCGTTGACCAAACCGAATGGCATAACTTTAAACTCGAACAGTCCGTCCGGGGTAATGAAGGCTGTATAACTTTGATGCTCATTTCTGATGGGAATTTGGTAGTACCCTGATGCCAGATCTAGAACAATAAAATAATGGTAGCCAACAAGATTGTTAAGTTCTTCTTCTATATGCGGAGACGGAGAGTTGACCTTTTTGGTGACGGTATTGAGGCGTCTATAGTCTATGCACATCCGGTCGTCGCCATTTTTCTTTTTAACAAGCACGACTGGTGCTGCAAAGTCGGACTTAGACTCCTGTATAACGTCGCACTCCAGTAGTTTTTTTACCATCGAACATAGAACTTCTCGTTTCGCATATGGAACTTTATATGGATGTTGTGATATAGGATCAGGCTTAATTAATTCGATTTCCATTTCAATCAAGCTTGTTCGTCCGAGTTCTCTTTGTTCCATGGCGACGCACTTACGAAATTTATTCAGTAAGTTAACCAAACTTGTTGAATCGAAATCTTCGGTAATCTGCAGGTCCGACGGTATTATTTCTTTAAGGCTCATTGTATCATTTTTCCTGATAACTAGCACTTCACCTTCCTTAGAAACGTCGCAGACCGGGTCACTAAGTATATCCTTTCCAATTAGAATTGGTTCGGATAATCTATCATCTGGCACAACTACCGCATCGACACGAAAGCTAGCTTCATCGATTCCCATGGTACACGATATTCGTCCCAATGCTATACAGTTTCCGCCTCCGAATCCATGAAGAGTGATACTGCAAGGACTTATCGGAATTCCTGTTTCCCTGACGACTGTCTGTGTCACCACTGTTTGTTCGCTTCCAGAGTCTAGTATTGCAGCATACTCTTTGCCTTTGATGGTTACTTTTTTGTTAAAACAATCGGATTTTTCTTGTCGATGGATAGTGTTTATTCGTATATTTTTATCGTTCTGATTTTCGCGCTTTGCTGGATATTTAACACTATTTTCCTTGTTAGTGGCCCACGATCTCTTTCGAGTTTGTATGCATTGTCGTGCGAAGTGTCCGGATTGATTACAGTTATAACAGGTGAGTAAAGGCCGTTGATGTACGGGTGGTCGACAAGGTAAGGTCGTCCTTTCGTTTGTCATTAGCTGTCGACGCCAGTTAGGCTGTTCGGTAGCTGCTTGTCGATTCACGTTGCTTGTTCTGAGGATTACAGAGCTGGAAGTTGGCTTGAAACGAACATTTTCACGGATACTTTCACACCACTTTACTTTCTCAATAAGTTCCGCTATGGTGTTAAAATTTGTCGCAGCTAGACTGGAGCTTAATTGTGGGTTATTCAAGCCTGTTAGGATGTATTGCATAATAGTTCGATCTGCAAGATGGATTCTCTTTCCCATCATATTTACTTCAAAGCAGAAATTTTCAATCGATTCATTTTGTCGTCGTGTTCTGCGTGACATTTGTTGATGTATGTCGATTTCGTTCTGTTGATAAGGAAAATTCGCCTTGAGCCCCATCGCCAACTGTGCCCAGGACCCGGATACCTCTTGGGTAGTCTCCCACCAGAACCTTGCAGGACCTTTCATTTTTGATGCGGCTGCCATAAGGAGCGCCCGTTCATCCCATTCGTATATTTTTGTTAGAGTCTCCACTCGGTTCACCCAATTATCAGCCGATATTGATGTTGAATCGCCTGGGGTAAACGTCGGCAGCGCATCACCAATGTCTTTTATGCTGCAATGAATCCTTTGTCTTCGTGTATCAGCATTTACCGAGCTGGACCCTTCGAGACGTTTGAGTTTGTCGGCGAGTTCACGTTCTTTAATCAAAATAGTTCTTTCGTTCTCCAGTAGGTTCCTTTCTCTCCTAAGAATGTCCCACTCTCTTTCCCTCATTGCTCGATCTTCACACGTTCCTGTTTCCGATACAGTTGGTATTTCATCAGTGGATGGAGCTCCGGAATCAGCGCCTGACAAGTTCTCGGTCGATTGGGGCATAGACTGATCTTGCTTCTCTTTATCGTAGGTGAGGATTCGTTTCACCAATATCCTCTTACTTCCCGATGTCGGCAACCCTCGATTCTTCAGCTCACTTTGCAGCTGTTTAGTGCTTAGTTTTTCCATATTGTTCAATCTACAAAAGAAAAATGTATTTATCGTGTTTTCTTATTATTTCAGATTTAATTTAAATACAACATCTGACACTCAAGAGCTCTATTTTTCAAGAAGGTTCTTCTTTTATGTAAAAAAAACACAAATAAATCGTAAGAGCGACACTCATGAATCAAAATCATTAGTTTGTAGATAATAATACAAAAGTTTAACAAATAATATATTTACTCAACAACTTTTACCAGTAGTTGGACAATAAGCAACGTCATCATAATCATAAATATCAGGAAGTGATGAGTCAGAGTGTTTGCCAAAATCTCTTGTACGTTCTGCCCTAAGGGAGCTCATTCTTACCAAGAAATCTTGTACATAGCAGTGACTCCTTCAATCTGTCTATTGTTAGTGTAAAAATTTTGGTTAATCACACAAACTAACCCGTCCTAGGAAGCAGCATGTACGAGTAATTGCCTGTGCACTCACATCTAAATTTTTATTTAAACTTCTTTTTTTTTTTTACATGGAAGATGCAATCATCTTCTTAAACTCGCTCTCCACATATCTACAATTGTTTCCCGAAAGTCAGCATTCATTTGCCCTCTTCTTTTATTTCTTACCAATACATCGCGTGTTACTCTTTCGTACACCGAAAGTCTACACGGTTGTATTTGTTTGTCCTCTTCAATTCCTTCCCAACACATCGTGTTATTCTTTCGTACACCAAAAGTTTACACGGCTGTATTATCTGTCCTTTTCACATTTCTTCCCCAATCGACTTGTGTTCATGAACATTGAATTCGAACTTTTCGTACACCGAAAATATCGTCTTCTACATGCACACTTTGTTGTCAACACGTTGATTATTCTTCTACTCTTCCGCACACATTGACACTATATACAGCTGCTTCCTTTTGCACGCATACCTTCACCGGTATAATGTCGAATAGACTGACCGTTACAATCCGCAACTGTTTGTCGCATTGTAACTTAAAAACGCCATAACTATTCCTACAATTTTGCAATCAATATTGCAACACTATCACTTGGATTATTATAATAATTTTTTAAGCAACTTCAGCTACTGCTCTGATTCAGTAATCAAAAAAAAATATAATTAGTTACCATTCACTTAACTTCACAATCTGTAGGTTTATCGCACTTCTGATTCTTTAGCGAAAATAATAGTTATTTTAAAATTACAAAAGACAATTCAACAGTTAATGGTACATATATTTATATATATATTAAGAATTAAAAGTAAAGGTTTTTAATCTAAGACTCGCCAGCAATACGTCTGACGTCCGAGCTCCACAACGATCTTAATAGTAATGTTCTCATGTACGCTTATTGTATTAGGAGGAATTTACTTCTCCTTCTTACGCTGCGCTGTATATTCATCCTTTTTCCTCAATGATCATCGTTACAAAAGTAACTTTAAAATAAATCCTAGAGCTCCTATTTTTAACAGAATCCATATCCTATGAAAGTTGTTTCTCAAGTTGATTTTATCTATTTGAATAATTGGCCAAGTTGTATACTGCATTTGGAAAATGAACCGCAGGTAGCATCCACCTAGTCCTCTGCGTCTAAGATTTTTGGATATAAAAGGATTTGTTTTTATTCAAATAGGAAATTCTTCCGGAAATAATTAAACACATAATCACAAATAGTTCTGGGAGTTTTGAAATTTACTATCTAAAATTTATTTTCCATGAATTTTTCTTAATATCTTTTAACAATTCAACCCAATTGTTTTTTTTTTTTGCATCAATGCAAAGTTACAAAAAGTAAATAGAAAGAGTACAACAATAAATTCTGGCTCCTAACATTCAAGTTTACCATATTATTTTCAAGCTCATGGTACATATATTGGTACTTTGCGTCTGGAATCGAATAAACCAACGCAGTTACAAATAAACATGACGTTCCATTTTGGAGCATCAACCCGACAATATATTCTCAGAGAAAGGCCTTCAGCTGGTCACAGGTCGAGTATCATAGAAGATCTTCCATTGAGTGAATCCAGTGATGGGGCATTGCTTGGTCTACCTGAAAGTCAAACGGAATTAGACGTAAGAATCAGTAACAGTACACAGTCTTAGAACATTAAAAAAATCCTATATTTTTAGAACCTTACCGAATATAACACTGCTCACAATCGAAGAATATCAATGCTGGGCATCACAGACGATAGTCTCCGGAAGGTAAATTGAATGAAAAAAAAATGTTTAACTTGCTTTTATATTTTTTGTCTGTCTCATGTAAGAGCGCGAATAAATCGCAAAGAAAACGTCGTAGCGTTACTTTTAATGAAGAAGAAATCATAATCAATCCTGAAGATGTCGATCCAAATGTTGGACGTTTTCGTAATCTTATCCAGACAACAGTTGTGCCAAGCAAACGTATGCGCTTTGAACCCAATCAAATAGGAATAACAACCAATCACATTAATCATTCTAATTCTAACGAAATGAAACATATGCATCCGACTTCAAGTACACCACAACTATATCAAGATCTTCCCGAAGCTCATGATCAGAGCTCGAATCGATTGAACACTGGAAATGATTTCGACATAACACCAATTGCTATGGGTACTAAATTGGGTCTACTCCTACCAAATCCTGCTCCAGATGTAACACCCACTATTACTGAACCAATTGCCAAACGAAAATTACCCTTTCCAGCAGGCGGAAATGGTAATTGTCTTACAGTTAATTGATGTATGTAATGGATAATAATGTATTTTTTTATATTTCAGTGCAACGCTTTGAAGACCATTCAGTGCTCGAGAATAGCAATGAACCTCAAAAGAAAAAATACGCTAAGGAAGCATGGCCTGGGCGAAAACCAATGCTTGGACAGCTTTAATATTTCGTATTATATTTTAATTGTGTTCTTTTTACTGTATTGTGTTAATTTGGTTTGAATAAAATAAACAGTTATACTGTTTACAGACATTTGGAATTAAGATGAACAATCTTATTCGATGATTTTTTGCTAGCTACGGAGAAATTTCTACTGTTTATACAAAATATATTAGGTGGATTCAAATTTGAACAAAACAAATCTCCTATTTGATAGTCTATCTAATGTACTTGTTTAAAAATTGAAGGTTCGAAATGTACATAGTTGTTTTTATCAACATGTTTTTTTGTTATAATAAAAGTATAATTTGTACTATTAAGCCGTTCATTGGACTGTTACGTCAAAGATCTGGCATCGATCCCCAGCCGCTGCCAAATAAAAACAAAAAAAGTTATTCTTTCACAGGTACTGCATCCTACGAGGAAGTGACAAATGCCCTTAAAAGTCGTCTACCTCTCCTCAAGGTGATTATGCGACGACAGATATTTCTTCAATGACTTCAGGCTATAGCTTGCTGAAACTTATCAACACCCAAAACGGGCTTGAATGACATAGGATTATCATAGGATTCAATATATGGGAGTCGGCAACATATGGGTGATATGGAAGATGGGTGAAAATTGTAAGTCGTTTACTTTAATTGAAACAAACACATTATAAATTAAATGTAAATACATATATGTATTGTTAATTTTAAAATTTTTATGTCAGACTTTTTGTTAATTAGTCCTCAGACTTTTAAGAAAACAACCAATATTTAATATTCTTTGACTTCATTTAATCTTCAATTAATATTTTATCATAGAAAATTTGCAGAGTTTTTGTTCCTGAAGAAATAAGTCGGGTGGAGAAGCCTAGATTAGCAGCTCAATTATGTTCCTGTTTTTGGAATAGCTATTTCCTTTTCATTTCATTTTAAACCGATTTTCTTAAATATAAAAATGTGGCACACAAGCATTTAATGGTCATTAATCATTATAATCTATTTTCAAAAAAATAGGTGTAGGAATGTACCGATCGAAAAGAAGGACTGATCTATTCATTTCTTACATTAATTTCCAACAGAAAAAAATGCAATACATAAATTTGTCTAAGCGAAGAATTAGAGTTTATTTTATTAATTCCACTATGGTGTAGTAGAAAAGGAAATATTAGCATTAACGGTTCCTCAAAGGCAAATCAAACAAATCCAAGTAATACATTTTTATAAATGAGTTGCCATTGCCCGTAAACTTTGTATTAATTTCCTAGTTTCATCGATTTAAGTAAAAATTATATTTGTTCAAAGTTAAACATTTTTCGTAGAGCCTTAACAAGAATAGTTAATTTCATTTATCAAATGGGCAAAGCATAAATAAAGTAATTCTAATTTCGAAACGACCCGATAATTTAGACATTTAACAATTTTTTCTTTTAAACTAATTAATTTATTTACAATTTTTTGTTTTTAAAGTTCTAATTTATAATGTCGTCTAAGTTATTCATACTATATTGATACTTTTATAAGATATCTATAAGCCTTAAAGAAGATAGGGCCTTAGAAATAAATTATTGATAAGTTTGACTATAGTTTTGATTTAACGTTATTCATCAAAATCACTTGCAGGCATGCAGCAAAAAACTATTCGTTGAAAGAAGATATTTTTACTTTGGTATCCACGAGGGAGATGATGATAAGGAGATACGCTGTAAAATCTCCCGCAATCGTAATCATACAACACTTGAACTATTATCGTGGTATGTTGATACGCTAACGCTAAGAATTTCGTTCTCATCACCGCCGCCGGATGGAATATTTTTAATTCGATTGCGTATATTTTCTCGTTCTTGGTCTTGATCTTGAATATGATGTGACTGAAGGCCCAATGTTAGATTTACTTTAGAGTGTTGGCCAATTAGTTCGCTTCCTCCCACAACTGGTGAATTAGGATCCGTGTTGAGTGGAGGTGGACGCAAACGGGATGGATCTAAGAGGGAATGCATTTTAGTTTGTTTTTTTGGTGTGCGGGAGGGTGAAGTTTTGCGACTATTTGAAAAGGATTTCAATTGTTTTGCACTGGAAGGGAAGAATATTATATTTCTAATTGGGTTACAATTAGGTTAAGAGGGGTAATTCTTACGCATCGAGAAGCTTTAATAGAAGCCTGTGGTAGGCTTCGTATTCTTCACTACCAAAGTCATTTGGATCGTGACGAGCATGTTCGTACATATCGCAGAATTGATGGATCAACCGTTGTCCAGAGCCGTTAAGAGATGTCGAAGCGAGAGTAGTTAGGAGGAAAGCTCTGAGGCTGTCATAGGGATGACGGACACTTCCATCGCATCTAGCTATTTCTTTTTCTAGTAAAAAGTATAAAATATATCTTTTGACAGTACAAATTCATAACATGAATAAACTTACCAAGGATTTTGATGTCATCAACAGCTTTCATGCGATAATAATATGGTGGCAATGGTTGATCTGGTTTAAGAATATATTTGTCATCGTCCCATAATAGTTTGGGTTCATGAGCGATCTTTTGTATACAATCGAGCCGACGTTCTATCTCACGTCGGATGCCCTGCAAAAACACGGCTAGTTATAATACCAAGACCTTGCAAATTAGAAACCAACCTTCTTTGCATCATTTCCTACTGGAACATGAGGTCCACGCCTTGATCTCAAAGTAAATCGCATTATTTGTCGTTTAGCAAATATAAACAACATAATAAAAGTCAAGACTCCTCCACCGATAATAATTATTATCATAACACCCGATAGTTTTTCCATTTTTGATGTTTGTCCGGTCTCCAAGTTGTTTACACGAATCGTATCCATAGGAATTTATTCTGTTCTCTGCACTGTTATTACTCTGAGTTTTGAAATATTGTTGATTTATGTAGTTTCCTTTAAATACTGTTCTTATAATCAGATAAATATTACCTCTAAATACTTAATGCAACAGTTTAATAATAAGTGTTTTTAAGATCAACACAGTTTGATGCTTAAAATGAAAATAAGAAAACAACCATAATGTATCTCTAGTCCTTGAAGTGGTTTATGTCCACTATGATTGATTTCGTGTCACCATTTTCTTTTATCGCATTTTTATTTTGTTCTCTGATAACTATTCTAATTTATATGAAAAATAAATCCAATATAATTTTTTTCAGTACAAAAAGAAGAAATCGATCTTTTGTTATTTTTTTCAGGGCGAACAACGGAGAACAGATTTTGGTCTGTTCATAAATTTTAATTCGAACTGGCGCATATTCTGTCAATGCGAAAAATGATAAAAAAGACAGTGTTCACATTCGATTTCCCGTCTTATTTTGACGGCTCAGTTACCCCTAACACACGCCACATCGATCAACCTAATCGACAAAGTACTTCGCTTTTGTATGGGCATTTACACGCCAATACGCCGATGTAGAAGTATATGCCAAAATCAGCTGTTAAATGGTAGGATTGTGAAATTTTAAATGGAAAGTGAAAATGACCGAAAAATATTTGAACTTTAATGCTCCAGAACCATTTTTTTTGTGTTGATCAGAGCTTTATTCAATTGTTGCTTGGAGATTGAATTTTATTCTTGCTTTATCAGGCGATTTATAAATTTTAACAACTAAAACCGAATAACATCATAAAAAACTGTGTCGACAAACTAGTTCGGTCCTTTTTACACGCCATGTCGGCATACTACTTCGATTCCCAGAGTTCGCACTGCTATGTCGACACATATTCATTTCACACGACCCAAAAACCTTATCGACAATATGCTTCGATGAAGTAGTTCGTGGCGTGTGTTAGGGGTAAGTGTCACTCGTATGGCGAGAAAGTGTGAGGCAGGATTTTTTTTTTTTTTTTTCAAATTGTGGACTCTTTTTTGCTGAAATTTCGTGTTTCGTTTTGGTGTGAACATGGTAGCTATTCAATATCACATTGCAATTTGGCGTGAGACGTATGTATGTAGTGAAGCGAGGGTAAACGAAATTGCTGTGTTTGGTAAAATTGTGGAGTTATCCTTCTTTCTTAATGTGATTTTTATTATTATTAGAGTAATTTAATTTTCCGTTTTCTCAATGAACTTCGCGTTAAACTGCTTAGAGTACAGAATGCGAAGAAAAGACATACAAATTGCAGTGTTAAAATGTATCCATGCAAACGAACCAAATGAAACAAAATTAAAAAATTGACATTCTACACAAAATCCACTACGATTTTTTTTTCATGTGGAAAATACAAGTGATTTTCATGAACCTAAAAAAAAGAAGTTCCAGCAACTTAATTCATCGTGTGAAAAGAATCACGTGTAAAAAAGTAAAACAGCGTACCTTGTGGAAAACGTAGGGTTTGTGAATGACTGTTAATCTGTTTTCTATAAGCAACCAAACAGTTTCGATACTAAAAATTGAATGTGCGCGCCTAGTCTAATGATGCAGTATGACTTTTCGTTATTTTCTTATCGTTCAGGAGTGTTTTATTCTTCATTTGGAATTTGTTCAGTGAACTTCACTCAACTTGTCAGAATTAATGGTACACAGAGATTATTCCTTTTCATCTGAACATAGTAAGCTTAGATTAAAAATCGCTGCGTTTAAAAGCATTCATGCATTCATGCAGAAGAGAAGCCAAGATAGAATCAAGTTTTCGAAAAGATGACTGAACGCATTCTTTGCATCAGCTGTTTGCTTTGTTGTTTTTTTTTTCGTTTTGACATTTAGTTACGTTACGGAGTAGTTTTCAAGCCGAAAGTAGTAGTATTTTGTGTGGTGTTTTGTGTTAATCAGGCAATCAAACAAAACTCTAATTTAGCATAAATAAATTTGATTTATATGTTTATATAAAAGCAATAACCACAAACAACAAATAATGCCAAATAACTCTACAAATAAAAAACGGTCATCTTCCATCGACACGGCTCAAAAATGCACACCAAAAGGAAGAAAAAGGTTTGCACCAAACTAGAAGTTTTAAGTTGTATTCTAATTTCAATTAAAATATGATTTTCTATCAGAAAAAGATCTATATCTACCGACGATGAAGAATTGGATGAAAGTTCAGCTGCAATTGAAAAAAAACTTCGAAGTGTTGCCAAAATGAACAATCTATCGCCGGTGGAGATGAGGAAATTAATTAAGGTAAACAAAAACAACGAACACTTACATAAATACAATAAAATCACCTATCATATAATTTTAATTTTTTTAGAAACTAGTAGCCAACGACCATGTTCTCGCATTTATAACTCTCAAAGCCGAAGACGAGCTAGCTCGAGAGAAGGAAGAAGCTGAGAAAATCCAAGCTGCAGTTATAGTTAACAATATTGATTCATCAATTCCCAAACTTACACGCGCAAAAGCCCGTGAATTGAATAAAACACCCTTTATAGCTCTTCCTTCGCTTATGGAACCACAGACATCAGACATCGCCACTCTTATACAAGAAGAGTTGCATTCCGATGAAGAAGACGAAGAGTACACATTCAATGAAGAAGATTTTGCTGTGAGAACTTCAGCATGTTACTTTTATTTTGCATTGAAAACTGTTTCTCTCCACTAGTCTGATGAAGATCACAATCTGACCTCATCTGATATGGAATCGCAGCCTAGAACTCCAATAGCATCTCTTCAATGCCAGGAAATGATGGAATCAACACAAAAGTTCTCCGAAGATGGCATTTTCAAGGTTCCCCCCGAAATCGAAGAAGGACCTGTTGGCGATGAAATAATTGCTACCCGAACAAGGTCAAAATTTTGCCTTCAACAGACCACCATCGAAGACCTTCAATCGGAATTCATTCCACCAGATGATCATCTGGATGTTGCGGACACAGAAATATATGGGAATGACCAGGATTGGATGGAGTTTCTTAACACTTTCTCAAAGCCTTTAAGTGTGTCACGTAGTAAGTTATTAATACATTTTAATATAGCATACAATTCGTTTAGATAACTGCTTCGTTGGAGATGATGATGATCCAGTTAATGATCCAGAGTATGTAGCAGCAGAAAAAGTGCCATGTGAGTTAATTTTACTTCGATTATTTATTGATTTTATTTATATTTAATTCTCAGTTGATGCAGAAGAGCTTCGTGATATTAATATTTCAAAAAAAGAGCTCACCGAGCTTGTAGCTGAACTCTTTGAAGGTCTTTTAAACGAAGGTGTCTGCATGGAAAGCATTGAACTTGAAACTCCTAAAAAATTCTTAGAAAATAATAAATCAACTTCGCCTAAAGAAAACACTCAAACTCAAGATATGAATGAAAGCAACAATCAGCTTGGTTTAGTGTACCCACCCCAAAATCAGTATTTGGAGAACGCACCATTTTCACATCAAACGAATTTTGTTCAGACGCAAGATTTTGCTTTTCAGCCAGGAATCATGTCCACACCCCAAGCAGTCCCAAATAGACCTCGCACGGTGAATGATGAACTTTTTATCAAAACACCCGATAATGGGGATCGAATATATTGTCCGGAATATGTTTCCAGTAATGTACCTTCATCACCTCCAGTACATGTCAATAATTCATTCCAAGTATCCTACATTGATCCAACATCTATGTCAGATCGTGTTACATATACACAAAATACAGTATTTCCAATAGATTTGCCAAAAACAGAAAGTATTCCCGCATGGCCTCGAGACAAATATATTCCCACTCAACGACTGATTAGGAGTGAATATGTTCATAAATTTGAAAAACTTAAACACATTAAATTTCAGGAAGTATATTTGAGTGAGGAATCGATTGGATTTACCAACCAGCAGTATCAAATTCTTCAGCAGCAGCTGAGAATTCATGTGCAATTTTGTACACAAAACTTTTTTCAAACTTATTCTCATCCAGATTTATGGAAGCATGCAGCTCAGCAGAAACAAATGCTTTTGGAATTGGACGAGAAAGCAAAAGGGAATGCCACTTTTGCTGTTTGGAATTTAAAACCGGCTTTGACGTTAGTGCAGGAATGGGAAAAGGAATTGGAAGTAGATTCCGAAGAGAATTCTCGTATGATGCAGTAAGAATTTAGGGTTTTGTTTTTTTCTCGTTTTGTATGTTCATTTAGGGAAAACTTTTATTCTCTTGATTATCTCTTGTTCCTATTTAAAAAAATATCTTTGCCGTTTCATAATAAATAGTTATTCTTAATAGGTTCATGTATACGGAGATGAGACGAATGTAAGTAAAGTTATCGATAATATATCGGGATTTGCTAATTAATAACTTTTTTTTAGATCTTCTACAAAATATCAAGTATCTCGCTTTTCCCCGAGAATTATGAAGAAACTACTTTGCAGTCCTGCGATAATGTATCCGAGTTATTTACCCAGAATTCCCTTTGATGGACAAAAAATAAGTTATCATAGTTTTGCACCCGCTGAATCAATGTAAGTTTTATATGCCTTTGTTTATTTTTAAGCAAAATTTCCCATAAATTTTATTGTTCAGCCTTATTGCAATGGGTCTAGAGAGATACTATAAAGATGCTTTCAAAATGAAACGTAAATATCGACGTCAAACGCCAATGACTATTGTGTGCGAATATATTGCAAGAAATTTAATTTGCGGAAAGAAACAAATACGTATCAAAAATCATATTGACGACTTGAGAAACTCTGAATCTTATAATCCTGTCAAAGTAAGTAATTGTATTTTGTACGCATAAAACATTAATGTAACATCTATTCTATTGTTTTCGCAGTATTATTTTGAACATCGAAGAGCACCTCCAGCTGAGCACAATCTTATATGGATAGACTTTGAAAATGTATTGCCGCCAAATCAGAGAATAGCCGAATTGCCTTTGATATGGCAAGACTTTGTTCATGTGGTAAGTTTTGAAATGGTTCTACTTTAATTTAAAAAAATTAAACAAGATAATTAGTGTCTTATAAATGAAAACTTGCTTTCTTGACCCAAAGAAGCAGCAATTTTTATTGTTGTCTGAGTTGATGGCGGAGCCTAGGTAGACAAAGTTCCTATTACCTGCATGTAATGCATTTCTATAGATTCGTTCAGACGTCGGTAGCTATTATTGGTGGTAGCATTTATTTAATCGTTAAACTTTTCGCTTCTGCCTCACCCAAAAGCGCAATGAATGCAGCTTTATTTCTTCTTCCGATTACATATATAAATATAGTCTCTCTATGAGAGTAATTACAAGAACCTTTGAAAGATTGTATTCCTAGTGTAGACGAGTATGCCTGTAATAGTTCTTTCTAACTTGTTTTTACTTATTCAGGTTTTCCTTTGACTAATATTTTCTAACATCTCAAATTTCAAACCATGAGTTCTCTTTTGGTTTGATAGATTTTTCCTTAATCGGAAGTTTATATCATTATGAGGAAATCATAGCGAATAGTTAAAGTTCTTTCTCGTATTCCCAGATGGTTTCTCTAACACAATGATCTTGTGTTCCTAGAGGTGATCACAGGATCATCAGCATAAAAGATAAGAGACGACTTTAATATTTGAGCGAAATGGACCATTATTTAAAGAGCTCTATAAAGTTAACCATAGGTTAGGTTAGGTATGCATATTTATAATTGTGAACCATTTATTGTACGGAACCTAAAAAATAAAATGTAGCATATATGGTCAGTTATATAGAGTCCATTAAATAATGCTTCATTTCGCTCAAATATTAAAGTCGTCTCTTAATTTGATTGTTGGCAAGGCCCATTTTCAGCAAGCCAGAAAAGCGAAGAAAATTAGAATTGACTTAGATTTGTCAAATCTTGGAAAAATGTGTAATAATACTGAGCTTCTTTTTTTTTAAATTTGCGCGCACAATATTACTATCCTTAAAATATTTGAAAAGAGTGAGGTGTGTGTTCCGAATGCTAATTTTCTTGGAAGATTCTCTATTTTTTTTCAGAAATCTCAAATCGTTTTCAAACACCCTTCAAGCTAATTTAGTGACCCAACTTTGTGGGTCTCTCTTAAGTCTTTCAAAAAGGGAGTGTTGTTCGTCGTGGGTATGTCGGTGTCTTTCCGAATGTTTCGCGTAAGTTTGGAACAATCGTCGTAGAGTCAAAATTTGGCATATGGACATAAATTTATTATTTTTTATTATTTATTATTTTTATGTTATTTTATTATTCTAAATTCTATTTTTCTATATACAAAAAATGAATTCGCAAGAGCGTCAAGTATTAAGTCTAGTACGCAGATCGGGAAAAATTTTGTCTTCCATACAATATTTTTCCTGCGACAAATTTTGTCTTGGATTTTTTCCGGGCAGTAAGCAGTTCGCGCGCATAAATTGATACTTTTGTGCATTGCTGTACAAAATGTCTCTACTAAATTTTGCCAGAAAAAAGAATGATAGAAGCATTATTTTGCGGAACAAATTTTGACAGCCACCGTATTCGGAAAGTGATTTTTGTCAAAAATGGTTTTATGTAAAAGGTGCTGATGCTTCTCTTGAAAGCAAGAGGAGATTCCAAAAAGGTATGAACGACTTTTGTAAGACAACCCGTTCCATAGATAAGCCTAGTACGCAGGTCGGGAAAAATTTTGCGCGAGATTTGGAAAAGTTTTGTAGAGATTAAAATTGTAGAGATAAAATTTGTCTTGTCTCGATCTGCGTACTAGACTTTAAAAGCAAACCATGTAGGTAAATACAAATTATTTATTCCTGTATTAATTTTATCCATGTTTCATTATTTTAAGTTGAAGCTTGCCCTTAAAAGAAAACCAACCCCTATCACCATTGTGAACATGTCACCTTTGTTATGACATTTCCAAATGACGTTTAACTTGATTGTTCATAAAATTTGTGCAAGAAATGTATTTAAAACAAAAAAAATAAAGAAATTATATCGTAAAACTATAACCGAATAACTTTAGAAAGCATATCTTTTTAGTTAAATGCAGGCGGTATAATAGACGATACCTATCCCGAGAATTACATAAGTTACGTAAAAAAAATAACAGGAGAACAAATCAATTTACCATCGCCTGGATCGACCAAATTTCCAAACAGGTCTGTAAAATGGTCCAAGAGACAAGCGGGCAAGGAAAAGGAAAATGAAACTCCCTCCGTTACAATAAATATAAATTACATGTTCGGGCATATTCCAGACAATTTGCCTGCCTTTAACGAAAGCAACGCTGCTTCAAACCCATTGGAACTGCCAGTTATTGAACCGAATGATGTATCTGTTTGTCAATCGCCATTGAAAAATACTACAAATACATCAATTACCACAACTCCTGAGCGACAAAAGAAACTGACTGATTATTTTCCCTTAAAAGAAAAAGAAAATATCAATAAAAGTACTGAGGTAACTAACACATCTAAGGTCGTGCGCTCAAGAAAGCGACAAAGATCTGGATATCTTCTGAAAACAAAGTATTCCGCGTCTCACTTAAGCAAGAAGCTTAAATTTATTGCTAAGAAATTCCGTTCGGCAAAAAATCTGCAGAAACGGTTTGAAAACCTACTGTCCGTCTACAGACTGAATTTGGAGAGGGAGTTTCTAAGTTACAAACAACGCGAACTTCGGTCTGCCTTCCGTAATTGTAAGGCACTTGAATTGTATACGAATTTGCTGCGAGATTTAAAGATGAATTGCAAAAAATCTAAGCCGACTGATGAGATGACATGCAAACGAAAATCCAGCGAAGACCAGGATGTTCCAAAGATACGTAAGACCAATAGACAAGAAGAGAATTTGCGACATATGTTGCTGCCAGATACTGCCGAGGATGCTAACCGAAAAGATGCCAGTAAGTATTTTTACTTGAAAAATAAACTGGTCGTTGGAAATCAATCTTTTTTAATTACAGTTTACGCGTTTAATTTTTATGAGAAGGTCGAGGAGGTACTCAAGCAATCTAAAAGACCGGAAGATTGCAAGAAATTCAATTATATTTTGAGATCATTCAATCCGAAGAAGGACAAAGTTTCAGATTTGTACTATGTAAGTATATTCAAAAAGCAAGTAAGAGATAAAACTGCCTTTTCTTAACTTCTCTTGCTAATGTTCTAGAAGAACAACAGTTGATATTAATTTTGTATACCAAAGTCGTATACCTAGTACATAAGTGTTCATTTAAAAAATGATTTCCCAAGATCTTACACATTTGGATGCCCTCGAAACGTTTCTTCTCTCTCTATTATAACGTCGAATTTGTTCTCAGTCCCATGAAGACAGATCGGTAGAGTATTGTGGATCCTGCAGGTTCAATTCAATTCTTAGCGTAATTCATGCAGTTTGACTGCAAGATATTATTTAATCAATAAGCTGGTGCTTTATTGCAGTGAAACAGTAGCAAAGGAATTGCAACTATACCTTTTCATTAAATCCTGATTCCTTTTTCAAATAAATCTGAGCACTACTCTCCCCGAATTCTAGCATTACCTTCCCTGCTACCGGGACGGTCTTGCTTTTCGTCAGGGCAGATTCACCCGGATAAAGCTATTGTTTTGATGCTCAATAATTTTCTGGCATAAAGTAATGGATCCAGATTTCATCAACGGTAATGATGATCTTAAGAGCGACATAGAAATACACTTCCAATAAAAAAAAATAATAACTATTTGATTAAATGCGTCTATACATTATTTATTATTTTTAAGAATTTTTTTATTCTCACAATTTTTGTATTGCGTTTCAGAAACTAGAGAAGCTCTTTGTGCCCGATCATCCCGAACTAGCTCATGTATTCCTTACGTTTCTATTGCCCCATGAAGCGGCTTCTATTGGAAAATTCTTCGAGCATTTTATGTATACTAATGCAGGCACATTTTTCAGCAAATTGAATGTATACTTTAACAAACAACCAGCACAATTAAGAAAAATCTATGCATGCTTGACTGAATTGTCAAGTGATCCAAATGTTAATGTTGAAAAGATGAAGTCAAAAATTTTTCCACTTCTCAAGGGCAATAGTTTTCTCGTTGATTGGTTTACGCAGCTATTCTCATCGGAACCACCCCCAGATAGGTAAGAGAGTTAACATTGACTTTACTTGGTGTGTGTTTGCTTTATATTTTTATTTCATTTTTTAGACTGTACAGTTCAGCAGAAAACACCCATATAAAAGATTTTGTTTCGAACCAACCAGGCGATTATATAGAAACACTTCATCCCAATGACCTACTGGATTCTCCAACAGAATCCCAAACATGCCAGCTAAAGTACATAAACGGAAGAATATTCTATGGCACAAAGATTCCATTGCCTGCTAAGCTTTCTTTTATAGCAAAAAGCTTTCAGAGTGATGAACTTAATGAATGTCTAGATGATGAGACACATAGCCCAACCGAAAGTGGATGTGTCCATGGTATCCGGGAGTACGGAGAGAAAAGACTTTTTGAAGCGATGAACGATTTCAGCAGTGATGACAATGAAAAATCTGCGGACGAAGAATTTAAGCGTATGGTTCTATTTTTTAAATTTATTGTACAAAATGCGTTATTTTATATTTAAATGTCTTTCCTTAGCTCACATAATTGATTCAAATGAAAACGAAAAATTTGAGATTTGCGATGATGACACATTGCGCGCTCATGCAACACGCCTGAATCCTTCATATTATTCTCATTGTTACTATAATTCCTCCTCGAGCAACCCTCAAAGCGGTTGTCATCGTCCACTTAAATTGCCATCATCAACAGTTGAAGATGTAAAATACTCTCCACGTAAAATATACAAAGCAAGTCCATCGGCAACCATAACCAGTAGTGTAGTAGCTCTAAAAGAAAGACGTAAGTCTCCAAAGAAAAATCTTGTAAAATCGCCTGTGTCGGGGTGTAAACGACCTGTTGCTGATAATTCTCCGAAGTGTAATGCTATAGCAACGGCAAAAAAACTTAAGAATCTCATTGAAGAAGAATCTTATTCAGATGCTGAGGGGACAAAGAAAAAGTTTGCCTCAAATAGAAAAGAAGAAGAAAATAAATCAAGTGAAGATTCGAAAGTTATGGAAAAAGATGATGTTAGACTTTCGCCAAAAAAAGAAGATGCACAACTTGAAATCAGACTACCTTGGACACGTGATGAGGATAAAGTGATTCTAGAAGAAATCAAATCGGGATTCAAGGATCAATTATTGTATGAAAGAATTAAGTCAAAAATAACTAATCGAACACTGTTGGAAATTGAGGAACGAAACAAATTCCTAATGGATTTTCTTTCCAAGTTACAGAGCTCAAAATAAATGAAAGAAAGAATTACTTTAAATGAAAAAAGTAAAAATATATATAAGGATATTTTAATTTATAATTATTACTATTTTTTCTAAGGCTGTAGATTTATGTTATTTATATTCGTATAATTCGTTAAAGGCTTTTAAACTTTAATTGATATAAAAATTCGAAATACATTATTAAATGTTAATATTTAAAAAAAAGGTTACTTTTTTAATATTGAACTCAACTCCAAAGAAAAAAGATCAAATTGTTCCTTGAAGTTTCGAGTTGACTATAATACCGCTAATCGTCGTTTTTTGATGTCATGTTTATATAAGTGGTTATTTTGTGACTAAAACTTCAACTCCCTTGTTCTTTGTTGTTCAGATTGAGGGTGGCTGGACATAATTGACACGCGACGGACGGTCAGCAAGCATTTACTGATGCACTTTTTCAACTTTGTACGGAAACATGAACAATTCTTACACTAAAATTCGCTGTAGAGTCCGTCTGGTGATGTCCAATTGCGTAGCCCGTCCTCTGGTTGCTGTTTTTTTTTGTTCTCAGCGACATCGGCAGCCACAACGCACAACTGCGATATTCTCGGCCGAACGACCAGTCAGGTGGCGGCCACGCCCAACAAGGTCTCCTGTTGTTCCACTCTGTTCAAGCTGCGCTAACACCACTGACACTCTTGCCCGGTATAGCGCTCCATTGCTTATCTGTTTGTATAATTGCAGCTGTCTAGTTCACAAATGTCAAATAAGATTCACGTACAATGCTATTTGCAAGAATTATAACATCTTCCCATAGAGTTATTAATTTTGCGCCACCTTTATATGAAGAAATCCAGCAAATTATGATCAGGCCCGTTTAAAGAATTTCGATAACCGATGAAAATCCCTCGTTATTAGGTGCGTTTTATTATCCACAAATCTATCTGGATCCGGATCGGGATCTTCCCTTGAATTGAATTGAATTGAATTGAATTCTTTATTGAGTCTTGAAAGTTGTTTACAAAGGTGTATAATTGTCAATATCTTAAGTAATACTGCGGCTATAATGTATTGCCTGCTTTAGAGTTGCTTGAAATGAAATGCCTCGTGGCTGTCTTTTATATGTTGTTTGACTACTCTTGCTCATGACAGAGAGTGCTATACATTTGCGTTGACGGAAGGTCACTAACACTAATAAGTATGTACAATATATACAGGAAACTAATACTAACTTAAAACTAGATAACGAGAAAACTAACGTATAAACGGTTACAAACGAAAATGCCTTGAGCATTGTATAGGTAGATTACCTTACATTTTTTGTTTTTTTTTTTTTACATTTTATGTGTTGTATTTTCTTTTTTGTCTTTCTTTTTTTTTTTTTTTTATGTTTAAAATAGAGCGATCGATAGCGCACTTTGCAAATTGAATACAATCGTAATTATGTATATAATAGAGAAATTATCACATATCGATTACAAGAATGTCACTTAGTTTTCGATTTCAATAAAGTCACTTAGTTTTGAATGTTAAAACTTAAAAGTTATAAAGGTTTTGAGCCTCTGGAGCTACATCCGTGTTCAGCTGCGTTGAGGGCTTCGGCCGGAAAGGCCTTCTTGTTATTGGGGTTAGTCGTGATTAGTCAATTGATGATGAGTCATGTTACGGCTTCAGTTCACGAGCCGAGGAGCTTCAGCCAGGGAAGCTTCTTGTTGCTGGGGCAAGCCCTGAGTAGTCAGTAGGTTTGAATCTTGTTGCGGCTAGGGTTCTGAGCCTCCGTACCCTCGATGGATTGCCCAGATGAGTTTGTTGTATAACCAGTTTTTAGAAACTTGGTTCTCAGTTTTGGTGACATAGATTACACCCGGTTTAGTAGTATCTTCAGTCCCAGGTCCAGGATTGAAGTTTATTTGCTGTTCGGCAGACTAATGCCCGCAGAACTGTAGGTTCGCTTCCTGCTGGAAATGAGCCGTGTCGGCATCATCGATTTCTGTGTTGTATAAAACACTGTTGTTTAATGCATAGCGTTGGTGGGTTGCATCAAGCTTCTCCTTTCCGGGTCATCCTCCACAATTTAGATCTCTGCACTACCACTCGTCCACTCCTACTTTAGGTTAATGATCCAATTTTATTTGCTTAATCACTGCCCATCCGGCGTTGGAAATTATTTTAGGGTGTTAAAGAAGTTCGCTCTTAATGTAAGCGAATATTATTTCGTCACTAGACATATTAAAAACGGAAAAATTTTAATTTAAACCGTACCACGTTTTTATTTTTGGTTAGATAATTTAATTTTTTGGAGAGTGCAGACGGCCCACACGTCTGCACTCTCGGACAACTCCACGATTTCCCTGGATCTTCCCTTGAAAATAAAACGATACGGATCTTACTGACAGCAGTGTTATAAGCCCGTCTCTTTTTATCCTCGGGTTTGGAAATTT
Organism: Chrysotoxum bicinctum; assembly: GCA_911387755.1. Lineage (NCBI taxonomy): Eukaryota > Metazoa > Arthropoda > Insecta > Diptera > Syrphidae > Chrysotoxum > Chrysotoxum bicinctum. Next base: position 31,560,664 of record OU426990.1, read on the forward strand.
TAAATTATGTCTTGTCTTTTTTCTTTACACGATAGTTTACACTACCTTATCATAAAAAGCCATCTACTCGCCAGTGTAATAACAGTGCGTTTGCACTGAACAGAATCAGGATTTCGTTTGACGTTTCTTTCATCTTGCCAATTATTATTAATTTCTTGTTTATGTGAACAAAAAATGAATACTGTTTTCATTTAGAGAACAGCTGCCAAAAGGTCCTTATGTCAAAATTTAGCTTGGATTCTAGCTGATGTTTGGAGAAAAATGTGAGAGATAAGGTGGTTTAGCGTGATCTGCGTACTAGGCTTAAGACTAAAGCGGTCGCTAAATAATTGATAGTCGTTTTGACAATCCCCCTCTTTATATTTCCTTATTGATATGATAAAGACAGCTATAGTCAAAATGACAATCAATTATTGTGCAATCGCTTTGGTCTTACGTGATGCGGATACGGGCTCAGTTGTATTTTACAAATGGCTTTCAACATAAACCAATTTGGATAATTTTTGCGAGGTACTCAAATGTGTCCAATTCTGTAAGCAAACGAACCTCAAATTACAACACTTTCCAACTCCACCCTAAAATGGAAAATTTTTCATTGTGAATCAACCAGCCAAAAACCACCCTTAATTTGACGGCCGGCGCTTGGTGAAGTGTCATCATCATCATCCAATTTTCTTTTCCAATAAACTGATAAAGAAATAATTTTATTAAAAAAAATCGAAAAAATCCCAAAATATAAAACGCACATTCGAAGATGGATCAGTTTATAAACGCTGATGTGGTTCTCTATGGAATCCTCAGCTTGATTGTTATAGAAAATGCACTTGAAATTTACATTTCTTGGCGTCAGGTTATAATTTTTGCCTATAATATGCATATGCATAACCCTCGTAATACAAAATAAAAAATTACATGTGTGTTTTTATTTGTTTTTCAGGTAAAAGTCTACAAGAACACAAAAAGCGTACCAAAAGAACTGGAAAATGTGATGAACGAAGAAACATTCCACAAAGCCCGCCTCTACGGCTTGGACCGGGAGCAATTTGGGATTTTCAAAGCAATCCTTATGGACGTGATACTTCTTACATTTGAATTGTACTTTGGATTTATCGCATACCTCTGGGAGAAAGCTGAGTTGTTAACTGTTCGATTGAATCTCGATCCCAGCAACGAGATCATTGTTAGTTGTTTGTTCCTTGCTATCGTGAGTACCATAAGCGTGGTCAAGAGCATGCCATTTAAGGTGTACAAGACATTCGTGCTAGAAGAAAAGCATGGGTTCAACAAGCAAACTGCAAAATTCTTCATTATCGATCAAATCAAGAGTTTCCTGGTGTCCCAAGTCATTACTACGCCAATTGTTGCTGCAATTATCTTCATTGTTCAACGCGGCGGAGAACATTTCTTCATCTGGCTGTGGCTGTTCACTGGAATCGTGTCGCTTGTTTTACTGACCATTCATCCAATTTTCATTGCGCCTCTCTTCGACAAATACACTCCCCTTGAAGATGGCCCATTAAGGGAATCTATTGAAAATTTGGCTGCCTCGCTTAAGTTTCCGCTTACGAAACTGTATGTGGTCGACGGTTCCAAGCGAAGTGCCCACAGTAACGCATACTTCTACGGATTATGGAGCTCCAAGAGGATTGTGCTTTTCGATACTCTACTCCTCAACAAAGGCAAGAAAGACGACTCCGAATTGAAGGAGGAAGAACGCGGCAAGGGATGCACAGATGAAGAGGTCCTGGCTGTTCTTGGGCATGAACTTGGCCATTGGAAGCTTGGCCATATTACCAAGAATATTATCATCATACAGGTGCACTTGCTGCTTATGTTTGCCGCTTTTGGATACCTCTTCCAATATGGACCCTTCTACGAGGCGGTTGGATTCAAAGAAGGCCAGAGACCCATCTTGGTCGGACTTCTGGTAGTCGTGACCTATGTTATGGCACCATACAATGCTTTGATCAATTTTGGAATGACCATGTTGTCGCGCAAGTTCGAATATGAAGCCGATGAATTTGCCCAAAAGCTTGGATTCACCGAATTACTGAGTAAAGCTTTAATCAAATTGAACTTGGATAATTTGGGATTCCCGGTTTACGATTGGTTATACTCATCGTGGAATCACTCACATCCAACATTGCTGCAGCGTATGGATAGACTCAAAGAACTCGATCAAGCAGCCAAGAAAACAAACTAAACAAAATTAAGATTTACTTTTCTCATGATGCAGAGTTATTCGTGGCTATCGCGAATGCCATAAGCTTCTCTTTTTGTCCATTTTAGTTATTATAAACTTTGATTTTATAATAGAACACACATTTTTGTAATTCCATCTGTTTCGTCTTTTATCGAACAAATATATACTTTTATATAATTTATTGGCGAATTTTAAAGGTTTTTTATTTGTATTGTCGTTGGTTTTCCTTACGAATGGTTGGAAGCTAGCGTTTCAGTGAAAAAAGAACGACTCTGCAGATGTTACTCTTGGGACGTATCTATTTATGCCAGAGGATTTGTATAACAAAATATTCCGTGCATCGGTGAAGCCATATGTCTATAGAAGAAAGCATTTGGGTTTGGGTTTAGAGAAGCTATTTCTTTTTAAAATTTTAGAAAGAAAGTGGTAAAAACCACTACTGCTATTAGGAAGGAGATTAGTGAGTAGGTTCTTTTTAAGTTAGTCGCGGTGGAAAGTTTTTTGGGTGAAGATATTTTTTCTGCTTTACACTCTAACTTCTAATGGAGAGTCGTAATGATGTGATATCTCCTCGAATAATTGTCTTTAACCTGGTAAGCAGTTGGCGACACTTGATGTATACTAGGGGAAACATTTTTCTTTAACATTTTTTTTTAAATTTTGGTAAGCCATTTTTAATAATATACAAATATGTACCTACATTTAAGGACATGGGATCGGAAAGATAAGTCCATGCGTTTTCGAAATATTGAAATTTCAAAACAAAATTGATAAAAATCGGTAGAATTTTTTGTTAAAATATTATTTGATCAAAATGTAGAACACAGAAATTCTGTTGAGTGTCATAAGGGTCGTGTTCTAAATAAGTAAGCTTTTTCATAATGCCTGTACGGCAGATACCGTTGTATTTATGACTAAATCTATTTTGTAGTTCGCTTCTAGACCTACCTCAGACCTTTAAATACCAAATTTGAAGAAAATTACTTCAGTCGTATAAGTTGTAGGTTGAGGTACAGACAGACAGATCGATTTACGTTACCCACTTTTTCGTGTTGTCCACTGATCGCTATAATATTATTATAGAGATCAGTGGTGTTGTCTATCATATGGAAATGTCAAGTTTGATCAAAATTTCGAGTTCAGGATTTTTATATAGCAAGTAAAAATTCTTTGTCATTTTACACACAACTTGTTGTTTTTTGATTTGAACACCTTCTCGACCTATTGGAAAACCCATTACATACATATATCTCATTCAATTCCAAAGTGGGGGTTATATTTTGCAATTCATTCAATTCTCTAGCCAGCAAACTTCGCTTTTCTCCGATTGAATTGCCCAATGTGCAACAGCCCATTCAGATTTGGGCTATGAAAACCGCATTTTATTAGCTTGTTCGCAAAATAAATTTAATTAGTTTCCAAATGTAATTGCAATTGCAACTTCCATCCACATTTTGTTAACCCTATGTTAGTTTCTCTTATCCTCTTATCAGGTTGCTATATTTAAAGTTTGAAACCAGAAACTGGGTTTAAAATTGAATCTTTGCAAGTCTGAAGAACGAGCTGGAAATTAAAAAAAAAAAACAATAGAAACTTGTTGAAGATCAATAAATTGACCTACACAAAGCCCTTTAACAATGTTGGTCTATAGTAGAGCCCGAAGTTAATTTATTTTAGAAAAGTTTTCCTTGTGTTTCCCATACAAATATTTGTATCTTTCAGAAATATATGAGACAAGAGACTGAGATTGAGATAAAGCTTTTTGGATGCCGCCCACTTAAAGTGATTTATTGTGATTGTGATATGCTTTGGGGGTCTATAACTACGATTATAAACCTTTACATACTCGGGGTGTTAGTTTAACATGATTCAATTAAGCAATTTTCCACATGCAAATATTTTGCTACGTTCAACTTAATTTGTGAAGATGTTGCCAAACATACTCGCACGCAAGGACGACTAGGCGTCATTATGTTTTTTTTTTCCTAGTTTTATATGAGCTACCTTTGGCTACTGGTCTTGAGATGGCAGAAGCTGCAATATATACTTGGTTAATATGATCGGCCTGTACGGGCCTACTAGCAACGCTCTTGCTACCATGATAGATGAAGATTGCTTTAGTGATACATTAATGTTGTGTTTCATGTAATGATATCCTCGGGCGTCGTGAGATCGCGTGTAAAAAGCCAACTGCAAGTGTGGCGAAAGAAAAGTGATATGTTGCGCTTGCTGCAATAATCTTTGCATTGCTGCTTCTAAGATTGCTTCAACTACCATCATCCTCCTTCAGGTGGTAAGGTAATCGAGATAATTTAGTTGAATTGTTTATTTATTTTAGTTTTTATACAAATGGTAGATATTTGAAATATGTAACTACCTTATATACACTCGTGCATCGGGTGTCTCATAAATGCCATATAAGAGTTACGTAGTTAGAAAAATTAGTGAAAACTAGTCAAAATAACATAATCAAGGAAAACGTTTGTACATAAACAATACGAGTAAAACAAAATTTCATCGAACAACGAATTATGCACCTTATGAGAGTTCAAGAATGATTAATTTAATCATTTGAAATAGATATTGATGAAAAAAAAAGAAGAGTTTTAAATATGAATTGATGAAAAGCAAACTGGATATTGATACATGAATCAAAATGATGAAGTGCACGTTCGTCACATTGAAAAGAAAACCGGGCGATATGCTTAAAAACAGAAATTATATTAGTAGGTTGATGTGATAAGATGTGAGAAGTTTGTTAAAAAGAATTATTATCAATTTGCTTGGAAGAACTCTGTGCAGTCTCTTTTCAGTGGAGTTTTTGTGATTATTGATACCGAATATAGTGGACAATGGGTTCAATGAGAACATGCCCAAAAACACATAAGACATAAGTGCCCAAAGGAATTATACGGTCGGCCCTTGTTCCTAGCGGAACCAACCCTAGGAACAAAACAGTGAGAATTCTCGAAGGAGAACTTTCTCCAATGAGCTACTTGAAAGAAGCTCAGATGAACGAAATGGTCAGGTTCGGGTTAGTAAAGAAGTACTAAATATTTCTTGCAGTAATTAAGCTAATGTCCTAACAGTTTTATACCAAAAATTTAGACTGACTTCTCAAGCTGAGTAACGCCTCTCTGTCACCGATCTTAAATTCTCTATACACTAGATTGGTATCTATACTTGGACGGGAACAAAAGACATTTATGTCAATTTATTCACTTCTTCTTATAAAATATGCGGCTATAAGTCAGTGTGGACTGACAAGATAAAAAACAAAATTGTGCGGAATTTTAATTTAGTTGCGATTAGGTACATGAATTCAGGTGCATAATGATTATTTAATAAGGCTGTCGTAGCTTTTCGCTCGTTAATATGATTTATGGTATATAAGGACCAGGAATTAGGAATTATTTCCAGAAGAAGAATCCTATGAACCGCTTCTTATAGGTTTTTCCACTATCGCCTGGACGAAAATAGAAGTGTCCTGGTGGGAACACTCTTCCTACTATATTGTTTACTGCCAAGTAATAATATTCTACAGACATTGAAATTCATGTTCATTTAAAAGACCGCGGTTAACTGGGGATTTTTATCGATTGAAGCCCAGGTGCAACACAGACTTTTTAACCACCAAATAAGGGAATAAAAATTGCATACAGATCCTTTCACTTTTTTTTTTTTATCGATTTCTAAGATGAAAAACAGATTGGTAACTTCGCTCAAAAAGCTCAAAATGGGAGCAATCGGACTTCCATTTGTCATGATTTATTTCGAAACAACATCCATCACTTGGCTTATGCTAATATTGGATCAATACCAATCATATCTGCAAATAATCTGGATAAGTAATAGCATATTACGATTTACGACTATTGAGACGCGTCTTCTTGAATCATATCACATAATTATATATCATTCATAAAGAGTCTTAAACCTTGACAGTCATCCAATTCAATTTAAAATTTCAAAAGCACCAACCAACAAAGACTTTCACAACAAAAGCAAGAGCCATTGATAAGTTCGTAAGTTAGCTATTCTATCTATGTATAATTCCCAGTGCACCTTATTTATTAAACAATCCACATTTATACGTCATAGCCCCACATCAACACCTACAAATCTCATATGTTGACAATCGACAGATAGCATGTCAAGTTTCAAGTCAGTGCCAGTGGTTGCTATCGCAACGGATCCTATTAAACGAAAAGGCTTATTCAAAACCATTGGCAATATAATCGATAGCTTGAAAGACATTATCTTGCATTTTGTATACCCACACTTGACAATTGAGTTAAACCGGCATAAACGGTTAATCGTTGTTTAGAAAAAAAATAAATAAGTATAATTCACCATAAGCACTTAAAGTCGTATAGAAGCACGATCTCTGTCTAGAGATTTAAATATCACTTTATGCTCAAGTCAAGCCGCCATTAATCAGTTTCTCCTGTACGAGGTCTCTGTGCAGCAGCGACAATCTGATGTACAATCAATACAAGATGTAGGCGGGTAAATTACAAGTCGGACTCCAACTCGAAGTGCATTTGACGCGTGCTCCCAATTATTGATCTGCTCCACTCGTTGGTGATCGATTGATTTTCTCGACATAAAAGAAACTCCGTCGTCTGTCTACGCGATCGTTTTTTATCGACCAGTTTTAAGTTACGTGATTTGATCGATTCTCGATCACACTGCTAGTGCTGCCGCCGCCACCGACCGCCGTGGTAGAGTTGCATTATAACGTTAAGATAGATTGGCAGATTGAAGGTGGATTGGGCCTTATTCGATTGGGCCTTATTGTATTGGTTAGTTTTTAGTTTGGGTAGGTTAGAGTTTGGAGATATTGAGCTTCTTCAACGTATAGATTTCGACTCTTAGGCTAGCCGCGCACTAGCAACTTTTAGTTGCGAAACTGCTTGGTTCGAGCAACCAAAAAGTTTGTGTTTTGACACAAAATAAACGATTGCCTAAAATAAGTTCGCCATTTTATTGAACATATTATAATTATCTGCAAATTCACGGACATTCAACCAAACAGTTCATCTGTTTTCTATAAGTAACCAAACAGTTTCGCAACTAAAAATTGCTAGTGCGCGGCTAGCCTTAGAGAATACACAACGATATAGTTGTGCACTACGAATTGTGACTGCGTAATAATGAAAACCTCTAAAGAATTCGAAGTTTGGAATATTAGACTTTTGTATCCATAGAATTATAGTTCAATTTTGAGGTTCTGACACGATATGGATACCTAAATCTAAAGGCTCGTTTTAGATTAGACTGTGGGGTGTATTGAACTTTTTGTCAGTGGATTGTGTTTAAGATCGTTAAGATCGACAAATGCAATTCAACCAGCCTTGTTGCTTATGTACATATGTATACCGTTGTCAGGCCGTCCCTGTGCTTGCATGTGACTAATTCAATTTGCATAAATGTGAATTAATAAATGAAAATATTTGTTTAAAGCTAGTTTTGTGTAATTTTCTCTCTCCTATAGACACAAGGATGATGGTCGTGGATCATAAATTAAGACTAAGCCAGGCTTAGTGTATGGTTGAATTTGCATATAATCGCGGTACGCTGCAGCTAATTAGATTGGTCATACGTTTATTTCTGGGTTCGGCTCAGGCTCAGGCACAACATGATCAGTTATTGACAAGATTTGATTAATGTTTAGTTGCATTCCTGCATCTCAGTTTGAAAAACAAAAATTGAGAATGAGAAATGAAAGGCGGGAAAATAGAGAGACAAAAATAATCACACCAGCAGTGGTAGCGGTAGACCGACGGCGGCGGCGGCGGCAGGCTTTACATGTCGTTTGTAAGGATAAGGATATGTATTCCTGTTTGATGACAGGTCAGGTGAGAGTGTCTTAACGTCAGCTTGTTTCTCATAATCCTATCAAGCGTTGGATTTTAAGAGTGGACTTCTAAATTAAGTTAACATGAATAAATTGGCTACAAAGTATCGTAACACAGAGATAAAAAGCTCAAGCTTGACGGCAAACAACAAGCTTCAATTGCAATATGCTGAAAATTAAAGCAGTTAACAAAAATAACGAACGACTTCCTGAACAGCCTTTGAATTGAGATTAAATTTGAATATTTCAATCGCAAGGGTATTTAATAAAATTCTTTAAGAAACCATAATTTTATGGTAAGAACTCAATTAATCTAATGTTTTTATGAACAAGTGGAAAGTTTGAAAAGTGGGTTTCAATGTACCACCTCCAGCCTAAAGATATAGAAAGATTTTTAGTGCAAACTTTTTATGAAGCATTACTTAGATTCCCAATAGAGATAGAACTCGAAATTTGATCTGAAGAAATGTATAGCGTTACAAATGTAATATTTCAAGTTTAACATCTGAAATTTAGTTTCATGTTTATCTATATATGTACGTAGTATAAAAAAGTGGTTTAAGAAATATCATCTACACAGACCAAAGGAATAGCTTTTTATGAAGCATTTTTATGATTCCATAGACATACACATTTCATCTTTTCAAATGTATAGCGAGAAAAGTATAATATTTCAAGTTTTTGTTTCATGTTGATATATTATACGAATATAGGTTAGGTTGGAGTGGCTGTCTAGTTGTTGTTGACTCACTTAGACCTCAAGGATCCGTTGTGATACCACTAAAAAAGTTACTCATGGGAGAGTAATGAATTTAAACAAACCATTTCGTGCTTTTAATAAAGTTAGAGAGACATTTTGTGTCGATTGTTGCCAGTTCACTGGTATTATCGAAGAAGGGATTACCGAGATAATTATTCCTTCTATTGGAGAGTGCTGGACATGTACATAGAAGGTGTTGGACTGTTTCCTCTTCCTCCTCGTCCATGCAGCTTCTACAGAAGTCATTTGTGTAGACTCCTAGCCTCAAGGCATGTCTACCTATGAGGCAGTGTCCTGTTATAACTCCTATTGTAGAGCTTATATTTTGTCTGCTCAGGGAGATCAAGCCCTTTGACCGTTTTAGGTCTATGCTTGGCCATATTTGTTTAGTTGCCAGGCAGGTGGTACCCTGTGACCATCTAGCATTTGTTGAATCTAGAGCATATTGTTTGAGAAGATGTTTGCATGTAGCAAGTGGTGTTCCTATGTTATGTTTTTGTCTAACAGTAGGCAGAAGTGTTCCGTTTTTGGCGAGCTCATCGGCCTTGCAATTTCCCGGAATGTCTCTGTGGCCCGGCACCCAAATAAGGTGAATATTAAACTGTTCTGTCATCTCATTCAGAGATGATCGACAATCGTGGACCAAATGAGAGTTAGTGGAGACAGACGCGAGAGATTTGAGGGCGGCTTGGCTGTCCGAGAAGATCCGTATATCCTTGCAAGATATAACGTTTTCTTTGAGCCAGGATAGTGCCTCTTTAATCGCCATTACTTCTGCCTGGAATACACTACATTGATTGGGAAGTCTATATGAAAGACTGAGATTCAGTTGTTTTGAATAGATGCCACTTCCAACGCCGTAATCGGTCTTAGAACCGTCTGTATAGAAGTGTACAGCATTGTCTTCCAGGGGTCTCTCTTCTTCCCAAGACGATCTTGAAGGGATGGAAACCAGGAAGTTGTTATCGAATACCATTTTTGGGGTGGTATAGTCTAAGCGATCTGGGATAGATCTGAAGTTGTCTAAGATGGTTGTATGACCAGTATTGTTACTGATCCATTGAGAGGTGGCTCTAAGTCTCACGCATGAGTTGGCTGCCACCATTTTGGAGAAGATGTCAAGAGGTGTTAGGTTTAAAAGCACTTCCAGGGCTGCAGTTGGTGTCGAGCGAAGTGCTCCTGTGATGCACATACCTGCTGACCGCTGGACTTTGATGAGTTTATTTAGATTTACCATCTTGTCCAGTGCGGTCCACCATACGACAACTCCATAAATGAGTATCGGTCTAATAACCGAGGTGTATAGCCAATGGGTTATTTTTGGGGAGAAGCCCCATTTCGATCCTATTGCCTTTTTACAAGTGAAAAGCGCTACGGTAGCCTTTTTTACTCTTTCATCAATATTTGCCTTCCAATTTAGTTTTTTGTCTAAAATGAGGCCTAAATATTTGGCTTGGTCGGAAAAGCTTAATGGTATTCCTTTAATCTTGGGTGGGTTAATCTGAGGAATTTTGTACCTTCTCGTAAAGAGTACTAATTCTGTTTTATGTGGATTGACGTCCAAGCCACACTGCTTAGCCCACTTTGTTAGCCTGTTTAAGGCATTTTGTAGGAGTTCTGAGAGAACTTGGGGATGTTTCCCAGATACAGATATTGCAACATCGTCAGCATAGGCAATCACCTTGAAACCCTCTGCTTCCATTGATGTTAGCAGTTCGTTTACCACCATGTTCCATAAGAGAGGCGAAAGGACCCCACCTTGGGGGGTACCTCGATTCACCGATCTGGTGGTAGTAAAACTTCTCATGCTGGAAGTTATTGTCCTGCTTTTGAGCATGAGACTTATAAGATCAATGAGTGGTTTCTCTAATTCCAGCTTGTTCATTGCTGTTGTGATCGCCTGGTAGCTGACGTTGTTGAAAGCTCCTTCGATATCTAGGAAAGCTACTAGATTGTATTCTTTGTATTTGAGGGAATATTCAATACCACGTACCAGCGAATGAAGTGCTGTTTCTACTGATTTTCCCTTAGAGTACGCATGTTGAGCTGTGGAAATGAGACATGGTTTTAAGTTATGTCTGATGTGAATTTCAATCAATCTTTCCAAGGTTTTAAGAAGGAAGGATGATAGGCTGATTGGTCGTAGATCTTTAGGGCTAACGTGAGAGGGTTTCCCTGCTTTAGGAATGAAGACTACTTTTGCCATTCTCCAGGCTTTAGGAATATATCTCAACCTTACGCAGCTCGTCAGAATGATTTCCAATGGTGGAATGATCATGTCAGAGCATTTTTGTAGTTCGGCCGGAATGATTCCGTCTGGTCCTGGAGATTTATATGGATCAAAGCTGTCTACAGCCCATTGCAGTTTTTCCCGCGTTATTAGATCAACTGTGTCGCTTGTAGCGGTTTGAGACTCTGATGTTGAGTTGTAAAGTATATTAGAGCTACCTGGAAAGTGGGTGTCTAATAACAGATTAAGAGATTCTTCATCTGTGGTAGTCCATGTGCCCACATCTGTCGTTAAAGCACTGGGTATAGTTGGACTTTTTGAGAGAATTTTCCTGAGTCTTGAGGCTTCTGAAGTATTGTCTATTTTTCCACAGAAGTTTCTCCAAGAAGACCTCTTGCTCTTCCTTAATTCTTTTTTATATTGCCTTAGAGCTTGTTTATATAAGTCCCAATCAGAGGGGGATCTAGTGTATTTAGATCTATTGAAGAGTTTGCGACAGCTCTTCCTGAATGGTTCTAGATCTTTGTGCCACCAATGAGGTTTCTTTTTACCCTTTACAATGGTAACAGGGCATGAAGTCCTCATTGATTCGTTAAGGGCTTCGGTGAGATGATTTACCGCGAGGTCTAGTTCATCTTTGGTGGAGGAGCTTTTAAGAAGGTTGTGGTCAAGCAGTTGTGCTAGTACCTCCCTATATCGTTCCCAGTTAGTGTTACGGTGATTGCGAAATCCCGTAGATATATTTGCCACATCACTGAGATCAAACTGAATGTATCGGTGATCAGAGTAGGAATTCTCTTTTGAGACATGCCAGTTTGAAATCAGGTTATGGATCGAGTCAGAGGTAAGTGTAATATCAAGTACCTCTTTCCTGTTCTTGGTTACAAATGTAGGTTCATTACCAATATTATTAATGAGTAGATTAGTGCTTAGTATGTAATCAAATAAGGACTCACCTCTCTCATTTATGTCAGAGCTACCCCATACCGTGTGATGGGCGTTAGCGTCCATTCCAATTAGGAGACCCACTTTCTTCGATTGCGCGTCCGCAATTGCCTTCCTTAAGGTGTCTCCTGGAACTGGGCTGTCGTGGCCAAGGTAGGAGGATATGAGCCAGTAGGTGGCTTTATCCGTTGTTATAACAGCGGTGGTAGTGTCCTTGTCGCTGTAATTGGGGAGTAAAAATACATGTAAGTCTTTTTTTTACTAATATGCATGACCTTGGTTCACCTTTCTCCGATGCATAAAACAGATTATAACCAGGAGTCCTGAGGCCTCTGATGATGGATTTTGAGACCCACGGCTCCTGTATCAAGACAACGTCTTCTTTGTTCTTATGCAGTCGGAGTACCAGGTTGTTCGTGGCCATGATGGCGTGATGGAGATTAATCTGAACTAATCGCAGCATTGCTACTTTTAGCCAGATCAACCTCCACCACGGTTTTATCGGCGTTTTCATCGTCTGAGGAGGAATGAAGTAGGGTTTCCTCACTCAGAGTGATGCCTAAGGTGGAGTCTTCAGTATCCATGTCGGAATTGCTGTCGACTATAGAATTAGCATCCACGTCGGATGGCTTGTTCGGGGCTTTGGAGGTCGGTGGTTCCTCGTGTGGTGTTGCATCGACCTCCATTATTTGGGGTTGTGAAGCGTTTCCTTCCGCTGAAGGGGCTTCTGTGGGGGGCGCGTTTAGCGAATCTTCATCTTTTTTGTAGATACGTACTATGATTTCATCAAAACCATACCTAATCACGCCTTCGGTCGCGGCCAGTGGAGCTAGTGATTCCCTATTGATCACCAAGAGAGCTGATCTATAGCGACCCACTGTCTCCTTCTCAACCTTTGGGACTTTCCAGTCGTGAGTAGGCAGGTTTGGATTGCTTGTTTTGATTAATTTCATAATCATATCTGGGCAGTTGTGTAGAGCCGGGACCATTATACGTGCTCTTGGTCGGCAAGGAATATTCTCCCTTGTAACAACTTCGAGCTTGGCACCCGGCCAGACTTCTGGCAAGCCATTGACAGCAACCCTGTACAGATCGAAAGATCTCTGATCACCACAGGCGATGAGTTTGATACGATTTTGGTACCATCCTGCATCGACTGTGTCTGGGAGAGGCCCCGGATTTTCCTCGATGACAGATAGAAATCTGAAACCAAGGTGAGCCTTGACGTCTGCCCATTGATCATGAGAGATGTTACCATCCACATGACTCCTGTCAATGACCGCGACTATGATCTTGCCTTTGAGCGCGTCTCTAAAAGAAAGATCTTTATTGAAGGCTGTTGTGCTGCTGGAATGCACTTTCTGCCTTTTCGCTTCGGGCTTGTCGCCCTCCAGAGACCTATTGCGCTTTGACGTTGAGTCGCTGCAGGTCGATTTGTTATTACTGCTAAGGAAGCCACTAGCCCACTCGAGTTTTCGCGTTTGCTCCGGGGTTCTCTCCTCCGCCGGTATGACACCGACTGCGGCCAGAATCCGTGCAGCATTACGCTGATCTCGACTGGCCTGTGCCTTCATGGACCTCTTTCTGGTCAACCCAGAACTATGTCCGTGTGACACAGTTGTGGATCCACCTCCAGATTTAATCGCTATCGATGCCAATCGGGGTGCGCCCTCATCCTTCGAGTCATTTCCACATGTCGTAGATTTTGCCTCTCCGGATGGAGTGTCCCTTCTTGGGGTCGCTTGCGACGTCCTAGCAGGAGCGGGGATGGGGTGTGATCTGGAATCACCGCCCTTGGGACAGCCGAGCGTCACAGCTGTACCACTGACGGGTAGTTCCTTTTTGTAGAGGTTGCGGCTAGTAGAGGGAAAAGGATTCCCGCCACTAGTAGCAACCACAGGGTTGACAACCCGTTCGCACCTCTGAGTTGACTCGACAGCCTTTTCAGGAGATGTGACCGCGTTGTCCGCCCTGGCTCGATTTATTTTTCTCATTATTTTTCTGTTTGTTTCTTTTTTCTTCATTTTTTTTCCCACGAGTAGTGCGGAAAGACGGTCAGCCCCGGCAGAGCCGCTTACCGGGGCAAGGCAAAAATATGACGGACCTTGCCACAGCATCCGAAAGAGCTCGTTAGTGGCTGGTTTATCCCCCAGCCTTTCATTCTTCGGCACGGTTTTCGTACAAAGTACGCTCACACCACCACTGAAATTAGGAACCTCTAAACTATGATTGAATTGGGTTTCCGGACGTTGCACTATTGAGGAGTTACAACAATTCGGCGACCCAACTCAACCTTAGCTAATCACCATTCTGCCAAAAACGCACAGGACTACTGTGGTGATCATTGCCCACCTGGCACCCACTTGGAGGGTTTGAATGAGGATTTTTGCCAGGTATTATACGAATATAACATTTAACATTTAACAACTTGACGGTTTTTTCTGGCACCTAGCACTCGCTATTTTTATTAAGGTTCATTTATAACCAATATACGAGTAATTCTCATTTTACATAAAACCATCTTTACCTGACTTCTAAGTCAGAAAAACGGAGTCCACATTCAAACGCCACACAATCAGTGCATAATATATTAGATGATTAGCTTGTATTAGTCGCTTCCCTGACTTTTTGTTTCACTTTATTTAATATAGATTGGCATTTTACCTTTATTTGAAGATCTTAACCTTTTATAAATCTCTTGAGCTTACCCTAGCCTCACTATTTTTATATCCGCTCTCAAAATGTTATACAAATAAAATGCATGACTGGATCGCACGAACTTGCTCTTATGTAAAAGTACTTTGGAATTTAAGATACATTTTATATATTTATATAAAACATGGATTTAATGAGATAATAATGTTCAAATGCATAAAATTGCAGTTTGATTTCTAGAAAAGTATGAATTTATGCAAACAAACTTTAAAAATCGTTTTATTATTAAATACATTTTTTATATAAGAAATTTCTTTAAAATTTTTCAAGAAAAAAAAGTGGGATGCGAATTTTAAGTATTTAATAATAATGATTTTAGGAAATAATTTCAAAAAATAATCGTTCATAGGTTTTGAAGACATTGATTTTTCAAAAACACCCAAGAAATAATTTTCCGAATATTTTTATATACAATATTATTTTAAACTTAAGGGAGCTCCTGGTGAAAATTTTTGGTTAAAATCGTTAGAGCCATTAATGAGAAAGTCGAAAATCAAAAAGACGGTTTTATGACAGGTACCGTTAATAACATTTTGCCCCAAAATTTGTTTTGACCAAAATTTTGTCCGTATCTATAATAAAACACCTATTTTTTTTTTATCAAAATCGTTAAAGCCGTTTTCGAGATAAATAAGATTTTGCGTAACGGGTGTATGGGGGGTACCGTTAGTTTTGGAGCTAAAAAAAATTTCAATTTCCCCTCTAGGGAATCACCGAAGACCCTTAACTACCGAGATTGAAAGAAAAAGGTCCAGTGGTTTAGGCTGTAGTGAGAGGTACAGAGATACAGACAGACAGACATACCGACAGACAGACGGAATTGCCGGACCCACTTTTTTCGTCTTCGCTATCATCGTAATGTCAACTTTGATCAAAATCTCGAGTTCGATTTTTTTTTCCAAATGCAGAACTTGCCCTATAGTACTACCTATGTATATCGCAAGTAAAAATGTATTTTGATATGTAAGCTTTATTTAAAAAAAACGTTTATCTATAAAATCCGACTGTTAGAAATGACATTTTCATGAATCTGTGTTGTGATATGTATTTTGTTCTGACTCACAAGACTATAATATCGATATCTTCCCGTAAGGATGTATTAAGCGACACTTTTTTCGAAAATGACTTTTTGATGTGGAACTATTACTAGAAGTTAAGCGCCACATTTTGGCCTGGGTTTCACTGCCCTATCATGTATACAAAAAAACTAGAGAGAAAATAAAATTGTAGCAACCGCCAAGTTTTCTCACTGGAATAATGTTGCTCCCTGAAATTTGTATTATCCGCCAGTAAAATTATGCTAAGCGACATTTTTCAAAATCTTATTGTCTTAAGCAACCAAACGTCCACAAAAAAAAATTGTTAGATGTCGCATAGTTTAACCGAAATTGTCGCTTAGCATACTCATCCAAACAGAGCTTAATCCATTTTTGTCGCTTATAATACTCCAGATATGGTTGTCTTTGCTTTTAAATATTTTTCTATCAAGTAGGCTACTACTTTTTTCCCATTTATTTTGTGTGTTTTTTGTTGTTGTCATCGTAATCCTGAAGTGACTTTTTTGAATTTTCGTTTTAAAATCAATGTTATGTTACTTTTTAAATAGATTTTTATTTATTTTACTGTTAATGAGAAAAAAAAATAAAAAATAAAAAATGAATTAAACGACACAATTTATTTCATACCTTCATTTTTTGTGACCATTACAGTGTTTTAAGCGCCATTTAACATTGTATCAAGCGCCAATGTTTTGACCACGAAAATGTATACTAAGCGCCAAAAACTTCTTATCTGTTTAAAATTTCGGTTTTGCAATGATGTCAAGTTTTGTATTGTAAAAATCCCTCTCCAGATCTGTTTCTTCCAATAAAATACATAAAAAAATAACAAAATGAGACGTTTTTATCTTTTCCTGAACAATTTTAAAAAAATGTCGCTTAATACATTCTTACGGGAAGGTATCGATATTTTCTAGAAGAAAAATTAGAGCCCTTGGATCTTATATAATATTTGACACACAAATCAACAAGCAGAGTGGCGCAGTGGAAGCGTGCTGGGCCCATAACCCAGAGGTCCGTGGATCGAAACCATGTTCTGCTAAACACTCTTTTTTATTTTTAACATCGCAGGGTAAATTTTAGGTTTGGGCAAAAAATTTAAAATGTTATACAAACGTCTATCAAAACGATTATCTTCTATAATATGGTAAATAAACCATCAAATCAAATATTTCTATGCCATCGTTCTACAAAAAAAGTAATTCGTTTTTTCATTAATTCCTGTTTTTTTCGTTAAAATAAAAAAAATAAAAGAAGGGGAAAGCGGTGTAAGATACATTTTCAAGACGACTTACAGATATTTCTTCGAGTTCTAATGTACTCGTACACATGACTTGCGAAAGTCTGAACACGCTTTGCCTTGTTTATTTGTACGAGTAACCTGAATTGGGCGGTCGTGTTTTTAAAAGTTTAACATAATTTAATTAAAAAATGTAGGTAAAGAGTAAAAAGTACGTCAAGTTCTAAGTTTATGAAGTTTAATATCAAATTTCTTAAGTAGGGTAATTTTGAAACAACTCCAAATTATCAGGGAACATTTTGTAATTATTATTACTGAATGGAGAGTGTTACTTGGGAAACTTTCTTTTATTACTCACAATTTAAAAGAATTTGAAAACTTAACGAATGAAACCTCAAAATTTTAAGTAATAATAATTACAATTCCCTCATAATTTGGAGTTGTTTCGAAATTACTCTACTTAAGTAATTTGATATTAAACTTCAAAAGCGTAGAACTTGGTAAACTTAAGGATCTCACTATTTTTCATGGATGTCTTCTTACACACCGGTTTCTAGTATATTTGAGAGCTTGGCTCTGTTATTTAACATTAATTTTTATGCTGTGATGGTATAGTTTATAAGAATTTTTAAGAAAGTGGATGGATAGATGTCACGCCCACTGAATGAAAAATTGCAATTTTTTTCTGTCTATGTGCGAAATTACAAGGTTCTACGGTGTCGGAAAGTGCCCCACAGTTCTGATTATCTGTCTGGGAGTCTGCCAGTCAGCAATATCTATATGTATGTATATCTCAGGCACCACTTATGCTAGATTTGAAATTTGGTGAGGCGCCTGTGTTTGACCAGCTCAGCAAATTTGAAGTTTCTGGCTTAATTGGTACTGAAGTTAAAAGAGGTTCGGAAATAACCTGGGTTTGTTCCTGTAAGAAGGGCAAAGTGTCGAGAACTTGGCTGGGCACAACAGTGTTCTTTGAGGCCCATATGCTTTTTTAAACAAAGAAAAAAAAAATAACAATTAATGCAGTAAAACGGTTTAAATCTCTGAAGAGGTTTCTTAAACACATATTTTCGTACATCAATTTTTAAAACATTTATAAAAATATAATTGGTAAACCAATTATAATTATTGTTAATATTAAATACAAACAAAAAAATCATCGGCCTGCTTTTTAATTTTTTTCTTTAAATGCAACCATTTTTTTTTTTTTTGAAAGTTTTGGTATGAAATGGGTTTTAAGATTTCTAGTAGTTTATGTATAAAAGAACGTCTTAATTGAAAATTGTTACAAATTTCATGGTAAACCGTACAAATTTAACAATGCAGAATTTTGTATAAAAATTCTTAGAGGTGTTTTCGAGAAATATAAGATTTTCCATAACGATTCTTTGACATTTATGCCTTAAATCTTAATCTTAAAAACAGCAAGGTCACAAGTTTCAAAAAATCGTTCATGTGGGCTTCGAAATATTGAGATTTCCCAAACAAAATAAGTTTTCAAAAGGATTTCGGGATAACTTTGAAACACAATGGACCTTACCAATAAACAAACTCAAAACCTGTTCCACATATGCACAGTCTGTAATGTTTTTATTTCACATTTGTTCAAATTATAAATAATATTACGTTAAAAAAATAGGATATTCGAAAACCATTTTTTTAAATTTGTATGGTGATTACTTGATCAGAATTAACATAACGATGATAGAGAAGACGAAAAAAGTGGGTCTCGCAATTCTGTCCGTCGGTCTGTCCGTCTGCCTGTCTATTTGTTTGTCTGTTCGACTACAGCCTTAGATAGATAGCCTAGGTAGATAGTATTTCGAAATTGTTGCTCCCGCATGTTATTTTCTTTTTTTAAGACCAAAAATAACGGCACACGCCATACGCATTTTTTTCGAAATTTTATAAAATATCTTTTTTTCCAAAAACTGTTCTACACATTTAAGAAAAAAATTTCATTTTGTTAAAGATAGGAAAGCGTCACTCGTCACCAAGAGATCCGATTGTGCATTTATTTTTTCTTTCTGGGAGTACTAACGGGTGATTTTTTAAGAGCTTGAGAACTTTTTTAAAAAAAAAACGCATAAAATTTGCAAAATCTCATCGATTCTTTATTTGAAACGTTAGATTGGTCCATGACATTTACTTTTTGAAGATAATTTCATTTAAATGTTGACCGCGGCTGCGTCTTAGGTGGTCCATTCGGAAAGTCCAATTTTGGGTAACTTTTTCGAGCATTTCGGCCGGAATAGCCCGAATTTCTTCGGAAATGTTGTCTTCCAAAGCTGGAATAGTTGCTGGCTTATTTGTGTAGACTTTAGACTTGACGTAGCCCCACAAAAAATAGTCTAAAGGCGTCAAATCGCATGATCTTGGTGGCCAACTTACCGGTCCATTCCTTGAGATGAATTGTTCTCCGAAGTTTTCCCTCAAAATGGCCATAGAATCGCGAGCTGTGTGGCATGTAGCGCCATCTTGTTGAAACCACATGTCAACCAAGTTCAGTTCTTCCATTTTTGGCAACAAAAAGTTTGTTAGCATTGAACGATAGCGATCGCCATTCACCGTAACGTTGCGTCCAACAGCATCTTTGAAAAAATACGGTCCAATGATTCCACCAGCGTACAAACCACACCAAACAGTGCATTTTTCGGGATGCATGGGCAGTTCTTGAACGGCTTCTGGTTGCTCTTCACTCTTTAATGTCCAATAAAGTAAACTGAGTGCGAAACTTGGTCACAATCGCATTAATTGTTTGCTCACTTGGTCGATTATGTAGACCATAAATCGGACGTAAAGCGCGAAACACATTTCGAACCGAACACTGATTTTGGTAATAAAATTCAATGATTTACAAGCGTTGCTCGTTAGTAAGTCTATTCATGATGAAATGTCAAAGCATACTGAGCATCTTTCTCTTTGACACCATGTCTGAAATCCCGCGTGATCTGTCAAATACTAATGCATGAAAATCCTAACCTCAAAAAAATCACCCGTTATATGTAGGTATTTGCAAGAAAATCTTTCAATTTCTTTTATACCGATTATATAGCTTATGATAAATAATGAACACCAAAGTTAAACAAGCAGAGTGGCGCAGTGGAAGCGTGCTGGGCCCATAACCCAGAGGTCCGTGGATCGAAACCATGTTCTGCTAAAGGCTTTTTTTTTTTATTTTCAACTTCTAAATATAAAAGTAACTTTAATGAAGTGTTACAATATTATAAATGAGTCGAAAATTTAGTTTCTAGAATATGATTCGTCGGTGCAAACAATTGTACTTCTACAAATAGAACTATGAGCCGAGATTATTGCAAGTTTCATTAATTTATGTTTATTGCTCTTTCCTAACGCTGATGGCATTAGGTTAATGTATTAATAAAACAATACTTTACGCCCTTAGTGCCTAGGTAGATAGATAGATATATATTTAATATTTCCATTTCAAAATTGGCCTTTTTTTCAAATTTAAGTAATAGCACAATACATAGATGTGATAAGTCATAATTATTATTATCTTACTTCTAAAAATACTACGTTTATTATACGGAGGCTGTTTGAAAAGTTCTCGGCCTAACATAGAAGACATTGTTTTAATAAATAAATTTTAATTCCTTAAATAGCCTTATATGTATATATGTATAATAATTGTATGTGAAGTTTCATTAAAATTGGTCGCGTACATATATCAGTGCATTTTTTTGTTTGAACGAACCTATTGCTAACAACGAAAATGGAAAAAAATGAAATTAGAGACGTCATTAAATATTTGGTCAAAAAGAATATGACACCAAATCAAATTAAAGATGACTTCGATGAGACATTGGGGGAATCTGCACCTTCGTATTCCATGGTCAAAAAGTGAGCAGTCTTATTTAAACATGGCAGACAGCGTCGAAGATGATCGCAGAAGCAGAAGGCCAACCAACATCCACCTCTTCAGAAAACGTCGATAAAGTTCATAAAATGGTTTTAGACGACCGAAGGTTAAAAGTGCGAAAAATATGCAACACCATGGGGATCTCTTCTGAGTGGGATTACCACATTTTGACCGTAGAATTGGGGTTGAAAAAATTGTCCGCAAGGTGGGTGCCGCGTTTGCTGAGCGAAGAACAAAAATTCAATCGAGTTAAAATCTCTAGAGAGAATCTAGCGTTATTTCGGAGGAATACCAGCGATTTCTTGAGAAGATTTATTACATGGATTCATCACTATATTCCTGAGACAAAAGAACAATCAAAACAATGGAAGCATAGCGGTTCTCCTCCACCGAAGAAAGCCAAGTCGTGTGCTTCAGCTGGGAAAGGGATGGCGTCAGTCTTTTGGGATTACAAGGGAATTATTTTTATTGATTACCTTCCCAAGGGCCAAACTATCACTCGTCAATACTTTGCAAACCTGTTGGACAAATTGGCTGGAAAAGTTGCCGAAAAAAGACCAGGATTAGCCAAAAAGAAGATCCTTTTTCTTCAGGATAAAGCTCCAGCACACGAGTCGGTTGTTGTCATGGCTAAATTCCATGAACTTCGATTTGGTGTATTGAACCACCCCCCTTATTCACCTGATTTGGCACCATCAGACTATTATTTCTTTCCTAACTTAAAACAAAAATTGTCTGGACGCAAATTCTTCACCAACGAGGAGGTGATTGCTGAGACGGAGCGGTTTTTCGAAGAGTTGGAGGAATCGGCCTATAAAATGGGTATAGAAGCACTGGAACACAGATGAAATAAGTGCATTGATATAAGAGGAGAATATGTAGAAAAAGAATAAAAAAATGTTTTAAAATTTATTGCGTTTTATTGGTCAGGCCGAGAACTTTTTAAACTGCCCTCGTATTACATACAATTTTTAAGCAGAATGTTAGAAGGAAGGAAAATTATGGAATTGGAAAAAACCTTCGTGTAAATTTTTAATGCTTTAACAACTGGAAATAGAAGGAACCCTTGTTCGTGCGTTTGAAATTTTGTTAGGCTGTTAAAAGAAATATTTAAAACCATCTTCTACGAAATTTTCTCAAGAAAAACTTATTGTTTTCTGTCATTACTTACCTAAGAAAAATACACATACTAGTGGGTGGAAATGTTTTAAGTTGGCAAATTTACATTTTCTCAGCTTCTAGTGCATGCATTGCCAAATTCTGAAAATTTTTATGTTTGTTAAGTTTGTGCGGGAAAGTTTATGAGGTCGGTAGTGATTAAAAAAAGTTTTATTTCAGTTAAAAAAATAAAACAGTAAAAAAATATTTTATCTGTTAGTGTTTTTGATTCTAAGAGAGTATTTAAAATTGAATATTCTAACAGTTTTACTTAGTTGCCTGTAAGCAAAATATTTTTCGATTTTATTTTTAAAAGCAGGCATTTTTGGTCAAATTTTTTTATAGATGCAAATAAAACAAAAATTATTTCATCCTCTTCCAACGTTTCGTCGGTGTTTCACGACTTCTTCAGAGGAATGTAAAATGTTTTGTTTTATTGATTTTAATACATTGTAAAAACGACATAAAAAATTTTTTAAACACTTTAGAGAAAAATTTTAAACAAAAGACACAGATGATAACAATCAGCTGTGATAATACTGTGACGTTTCTTCTGTTTGTTTTTAGATAAAATTTGTTATTTTCTTGTTTTTTTTTAAGTCTTTTGTTTAATATTTTTCTCTAAAGAGTTTAAAAAAAATTGTATGTCGTTTAAAACATTTT
Organism: Chrysotoxum bicinctum; assembly: GCA_911387755.1. Taxonomy (NCBI): domain Eukaryota; kingdom Metazoa; phylum Arthropoda; class Insecta; order Diptera; family Syrphidae; genus Chrysotoxum; species Chrysotoxum bicinctum. The sequence continues at coordinate 31,583,379 of OU426990.1, forward strand.
ATATTCCCCTGAAGAAGTCGTGAAACACCGACGAAAGGTTGGGAAAAGATGAAATAATTTTTGTTTTATTTGCATCTATAAAAAATGTTGACCAAAAAAGCCTGCTTTTAAAAATAAAATCGAAAAATATTTTGTTTACAGGCAACTAAGTAAAACTGTTAGAATATTCAATTTTAAAATTGTAACACTCAAAATCCCCAAAAATGGATGGGTCGCTATCAAAAAAATTTGCTATATTATTATTACAAGTTCTTTATACGAGTATACATTTCAATTTTTATATACATATGAATTTAAGAATAATATCATGGCACATTTTGCCGTCTGTCTAATCTGTTTTACTAATTCTACATGCATACATTTAAAATTTGGAATTAATTTATTTGTTATTAACCTTTTCTATTATAAATATTATTTTATTAATTTTGTGTGTTTTGTTTCTGTATATGATAGTTATAGTTAAGTTTAATAAGAAAAATATGTTTCCAAACAGTGTGATATCTCTCCTCTAATTACCATAGTAGATAATAATTAAATCATTGTAAAGAGGGATAACATTTATCAGTAAATAGGAAAATAAACCAACAATAAGATTGTCTAAATCGTGACGCTAAAGTCTTGACAGTTAGAAATTTTTATGAGCATGAAAATAATGGAGGAATTAGGACGTCGTGAATAAAATATAATTTGACAATAATCGCTCTAAGCAGAGTGGCGCAGTGGAAGCGTGCTGGGCCCATAACCCAGAGGTCCGTGGATCGAAACCATGTTCTGCTAAAGTTGTTTTTTTCTTTCACTAACATTATCTTAAACAATAAATTCAGATCGTTCGAGTTCGTTTCATTTCAATATAGAATTGTGGACTTATATTACTGAAAAAAAAATTAAATGAACAATAAATATAGAAATTGAATATTGATTAAATATAATAGAATACACTTAACATTTCTTCACTTTAATTTTTGTCGCAAAACCAGAATTTAGTCAGTCGGTTTTAAGCAAAGGTGGGATGAATAAAAAGCTTATACTCACACTTATAATTTCTCTTTTTATTTAAATTTCAAAGTTAATAACATTCGATGTCAAAATATCAGGCCTCATATGTCATTTTTCACATTTTTCTACAAACGACTCAAGCGCCATCTAAAATCTCATCGTTTTAACATTTTAAATTCATTTTATGTTCACTTTGATTGCCCACCGAAATTGTATTCACTTTTAGTTTTATTGTTGTTTGCGTGTTAAAATTTTCCAACCTGGCTATGCACTTTTCCTATTGCTATTAATTATTATAAGCAAAATAAAAAAAAATAAAAAAAGCTTTTAGCAGAACATGGTTTCGATCCACGGACCTCTGGGTTATGGGCCCAGCACGCTTCCACTGCGCCACTCTGCTTTAATCAAGTTTTTTCAAACTACATATAAGCAATGGTTCATAACCCAACTACACCCAACTAGATATTTAATTTTTTAAATCATTTAAAATACACATTTGTTTTTAATGTTTTTAGTACGGTTAATAATGACATACAATTTTTTGAATGACTGCCTCGGCTCTGCCTTCAAAGGTGATTCTGTAAAATTTTGCATGTCGTTTTAGCGACATTTTCATTATTTATGTGGTGAACGTATAATCAGAAGTTATGGCAAAGACAGTTAATTGTTGAAAAATGGCTTGAAATAAAATGATTTAAAATGTATAACGGCAAACGCTGAATTGTGTCGGATTTAAACGAACTTTTTTTTAAACAGAAGGTTAGAAAAAGTTTAAAAACATTTCATATCAAAACTTAAAAAAAAATATTAAAAAAAAAATATTTGTTTTGGAAAAAGTCCTTATCTTTATTTTTTCTTTGAAATTAAATTTTTGTTTCCACAATAGTAAAAACTTACAGGTGGCGTCGCAAAATTTTTCTTAAAAAATGCTTTTAAAATTTTATACATATGTATATGCATATGTATATAAAAACATGTTTAAAAAAACACTACGACAGTTTCCATATTTCCTTGATAGATCACACGCCATTCTGTTTTTTACCTCAACTACTAATGGAGTTGTTTAAGGTACTAGTACGGTCTAGAATGCCAAAAAAACGCATGATTTTTGGGAATTTTTTTCTCGGAAACCTTATTAGGTAATTACATATTTTTTTTTTTAAATAATGAATACTTACATGCGTCAAGAGTACAAAAAAAATTTATTTTTTTTAATTTTCGAATTTTGGACGAATTATAGAGGGCGCAAACGTCGACCCATAAAAAAATACTTGGTCCCATGGCGGACAGTTAATCTCAGAATTGGCTGAACTGAAGCAAAAAAAAAACAAAATGGGTTATTTAAAGGAAGGTATCTTACGAGACAATTTACCACAATTTGTTTAAAAAGTCAAAACAAAAAAAAATATCGAGCTTTAAAAAAAAAAAATTGTTTTGGCCATTTTTGGGTCGCCATTTTTTTGTTCATAACTTTTTGGTCAAATTGTGGTAAATTGTTCTAGAAAACATAAAAACAATCAAGTTGCAACAAGTTTTTTGAAAATTGGTGTAGTAGATCCGGAGATTAACTGTCCGCCATGGGACCATGTATTTTTTGACGAGTCGACGTTTGCGCCCTCTATAATTCGTCCAAAATTCGAGAATTAAAAAAATAATTTTTTTTGTACTCTTGACGCATGTATTCATTATTTAAAAAAAAAATATGTAATTAACTAATAAGGTTTCCGAGAAAAAAATTCCCAAAAATCGTGCGTTTTTTTGGCATTCTAGACCGTACTAGTACCTTAAGCAATTGAAACAATTGATTGAGGAGGAGGCATCAGTTTTGATCGGACCGAATTTGATGATATGCACAAACAAATTTGATAAAAATGAGATTTTTTTCTCTTAAAAACAATATGGATGTAAGAATTAACTAATCAGCCGATTTTGGTTGATTAGTGCTACTTCATCAATAATTTTCTGCAAATTTATTTTCTGCAATGTTGTTAGTTTTTGGCCTGCCAATTAGACATGATTACAATTATTATCTTTAAAGGATCTGTGAAAATCAAAGTACAGCTCTAAACGTGGGAATATACATATAATCCGTAATATTCGGAATTGTGGGGAGCGTTTTGTTCTTTTTTGATTGATTTATAGATCCATCCTTGTGGCAAGGCAGCTTGTGTGACTGATGAACTGTCACGGCCAATGCCAAAAATGCTATCCACTTTGGTCCTCCAAATGAATGTTAAGAATTGTACAAATATACATAGGTAATGTATAGGTACAATGTGTTCTTTCAAAGTGGGAGTGTGATATCTTGATCAATGGATACATCCATCTAGTGAAATACTCCCAAATTTGTGCACAGACAATAATTTTAGTAGTTGCATAACATCCCACATTTCGTTTGCGACAAAGTACCACTGACAGGACATCGGTCATTGGAAGTTTTATACTCATACTCGTACCTAGACCGCAACGTATTTCTCTTCGACATGTTAGTTTATTGTATCTATGCATGTACCTATATTTTCAATTCACAGAAGATGACAGTTAATTTGTGTTGAACATCTGCATTATGAGATTGAGTTTAATATGTTGAAAAAGGATATCATTATATTCAATTATATTGTAAGTATTTATTCATTGATATGGTAACTACATTACATTACTACAGTTAAATTTCGCTTTAAATGATTGATATGTACCTTTCGGTGGTATTATTCTATATACAAACAGACTTTTAAAATGTATATTTTGTGAATTTGGGCATAGTTTGAAAATGGCATATACCTAATAGTCATTGAGCTGTTACATACGAGTATAGATAACACTGAGGATAACATGCAGTTTTTTTTAGATTTAGAAGGGAAAAATTTTATTCTCTAAATTTGAGATGGTCGTATATTGTATATGATTTCGAGGGCATGACAACCATAGTTTTACGGTGCAAAAGAAAATACCATTTTCATTCATAAAACGGAATTACAATGGTCATTGGCGTTGTTTTTCACTCCATTTCATATAATGGGTCACTTTGTGGAGTTAAAACTCGAGTGTAATATGACGAAGAACTGGAGTACCTTGGCCCATCAGATGCTGTTATAATGAATTAAGATCAGAATTTTTATTCTAGCAATTAGACTTAGGGGACATTTGGTTCCAACAGGACAAATCAATGGCTCACACTTCAAAGAAACCTGTTTTTTTTTTGTTGTCCTTTTCGAATTGATACGTACTTATGTCAAACATCAAAGGATCTTACAAAATCTGAATGCTTACATCGAATTATAAGAAATTAACCCTCTGCTATAGTACAGATAACTAGAAAGAAAAATTCATACGGAGTGGCGAAAATTTGTATATTATTTCAAGTTTAAAGAAGCCTCTGCATGCAAATTTTGATTAAAATCGGTGTATAGCTGGTACGAAGAAAGCCGAAACCCAAAAAAAGGTTCAATTAAAAACATTTGTTTTGTTAACAATTTCAATTTTCCCTTACTCGCGCTTCAGGGTGTGCCCTTCAATTTACCCTTTGGACGTACTGGTAAATTCAGAGATTATTTCTTTAGCACTGCACGAATGTGGAATATTTTGCCCGACTCTATATTTCCCTCCCATTATAATATTCAGACATTCAAAACAAATGTGCATCGGTATCTCTATTTAATAACTGACTCATTTGGAGTATTCAATCTACTTGGTTGTAGTACTCTTTCTTCTCATTTGGAGAAACTAGTCTCCTCGGTTGAAGTAACACATTTATTAGGCTGATTAGATAACTTACATAGTTGGAATATCAAACCTACTTGTTCAACTTCACACATTAAATCGATCGAAGAAGCATATTTACTCGGTTATTTTAACCAACGTACTCAATGGGATAAGTCAATCTTCTCTCTCTCTTTTTCTTAATGGCTCAAGACAATCTACTCAGAAGCTTTATTGTTTTTAAGAGTGTAGTTAAACATATAAGTGCACCACAAGCAATCCATTATAAACTAGTAATTTGAATTTGAACGCAACCTAAGTAAAACAATCGAATAAGTTCATAAATTTGGTTTTCTAAGTGGACAACTATCTCAAATTAAACAAAAGTTTGAATGGGCTTATAAATATAACTTAATATCTTCAAAACCAAATAGTTATCCATATAATAAAATAATAATAATAATATAATACTACTACATTACAAACCACTGCCCCAGATCTTATAGAATGCTTGATTGATTAAAAATAATAAAATAATCAATAATTTACGTACAAATTAAGCTAACCTCACAGACATATCGTTAGATTTATTTGCATACAAAAAATACACAAGCACTTTCAACGATGTTATCCAGAAACATTTTTAACAAATCTGTATGTACATATATTTTATTTTAATTAAAACAAAGAAAATCTACAAAACAATACAAAAAATTAATTTATAAAACACAATCTCATTATGAAATCATCACAAAAAAGTATGAGAATCTCTATGGTGCGCCGCCACTCCATTCACATAAAAAAACTAGGTATAACGACAAAAAAGGACATCCACCATCGTCCTCAGACTTTGTCTCTGTGCTTTATCAAATTATTGTTTACAATTTGCATTTGAAAGGATTGTAATGTCAACGTTTGTGATGTGTGTCCTTGGAAAGCCGCTCTGATGTCTGCCAAGTGTCTACCGAAAGAATACAAATCTTCATTCGAGCAGCACCTAGCTTTTGATATGTATATAAAGCTATAGCTATGTACATAAAGACTATTTGACATATGAATCTGAAAAGAGGAGGGGTCAGTAAAACCTCTAAATTCATTTGATTAACATCGCAAAATGATTCTGTTTCCGCTTTTTTTCCTTTATTTCCGATTTTTGAGAATTAAATTGGAGTATCTACTGAATAAATTTGAGTTATGGATAACTTTTTAACAAAAACAATAATGAACTATTTAGGATTATCTGCGAACATAAAACCTTTTGATTTTAAAGTCTCCTTGTTAATCGCATAGAATGTAAAAGGAAATGTCAAAAAGATATTCTGATATTATGATTTAAGTCACCCCCTCTGTTTTGTATCTTTGGGCGCATTCACTAACCTAGTCACTACGTAGTCAAAAAGTCAACTAGCTTTGTGAATGCAAAATTGCACTACAAAGCTAGTCAATTCAAACTGTCATATTAATGACAGATGTAAACATATAAAATAAGAAAAATTGTGTTTTGAGAACTTTAAATAAACTTTTTTTTACAGTTTAAATTAAATAACATCAAATATAAGATATATGTAATATTAATTTGTTTAATAATTTCATTTCGAAAATATCTTCCACCAAAAAATAAATTTGTATTTTCAACGAACAGCTGATTGTGAAATGTCAACTAGCTTTGAAGCAAAAATTTTAACACTATGTTTGAGGGGAAATTTCAACTAAATTTTTAGTTGTCTTTAGCCAATCAAAACGAGTTCACTATACGTAGTGACTAGGTTTGTGAATGCGCCCTTTTTCTTCTTAAAACTGAAAGAAAAATTTATGTAAGCTTATAATGAATGTCTATTTGAAATATCGGAAAGCTTCTTCTAGTTCATTTATAACATTCATAAGCTTCATTTATTCGGAATTTACATGAACGAATTTTCCAGATTTTAAATACAAAAGTAACATATTAAATAATAATTTTTTGATATTTTATTCGAATTAATTAACTATATTAAGCCAAAAGTGTAAATGGTAAAGTTACGAAGTTAAAATAATAATATTTGGGAAATGAGCGATCACGTGAGAACCCCCCGATTTGTTATCATAGGTGGTGGTCGTAAATAACAAATAAAATCGACCAATACTTCTCCTTTTAATTCCAATCGGACATTAATTTATGTTATTTTGTTGAAGAAGAATTTCACTCCGAGTTAAAATCCCCATTACCATTGACACGGCCAATACAAATACAACTCCATCTCCTGCCGCTTGTCTTTGCAACATAAAGTATATAAGAACAAAAAAGATAGTTACTTAATCAGAGTGCCAAAAAGCCCCATTGAAGGTATCGATATTTGCGACACCCGCTGAGAGTTATTCCTTTTGATTTTGTTTTATTTAAAATTTTAATCAATGAAGATGTCAGTTCAAAACGGTTTCGAAGATCCTCTGTTCGCCCAACGAAAAAAAAAAAAAAAGAAATTAGGTAGATATGCTTAAAGGTAGTCGTCTGATCAAAGCCTTTATTTAATGTTGGCAAAATTTACGATTTGCTATCGATAAATGAGTGGTGTTGAATGTGAGTTATGTGTTCGGGGGGCCGCCATCTTAAATGTTGAAACATGATATCGAATCAAGCACATTATTCCAAAATGATCTTTTATGGGACGATAATTTCTTAAATGAGAGGATCAGGATCTGACCTGTGGATGAGTTTTTGGGTCTTAATTAAAGTCGCATTTTTCTGTTGGGTCTTTGGCGAAGTGTTAATGATATTTTTTTTTTCAGCCGAATGGTAATAAATCTTGTCACTCCGATGGGAAGAAGTTAAGCAACAGCGCTAAAGGTGAGGATGAAGACTTGATTTATAGATTGAATGCTGGTGAGCTATGTATATTAACAAAATTTATGCTTAACTTCTCTTTATAAATTTTAACCATAAAAATAGTTTGTGTGAAAACAATGTTAAATGCATTTATGTTGAAGCTCGGGAGTCTAAGGTCTGGCTTATAATTTTCTATGGAATTTTTAGTTGGAACAGACGTCATATTTAATATAAAAATTAAGGCGCCACTGCCGACAATCAAACCGCAAAATTAATCCCTATTTATTTTTTGGTCGTAAAAGTCGATTCACTTCATTATAACTTGGTGCATTAAAAATAAGTTCCCTTTTATACCCTTATATACTTTTCGCCAAAGCTCATACGACAAAATTTAATTGCTTGATCTTGGTATTCATTTTCGAGGTCACATTAAAGTTCCTTTTTATTATGATACATTAAACGAGACCGCTCTGGCTATCTAGATGGCTTCTTTTAGTGATCGACACATGTCTACAACGATTTGATTGCCCAGTTAAACTTTTTTTTAATGCATCTTGCCTTTTGTACAAGAATATTATGTCCAGTGATGGTCTACTCTTTCTGAACAAAAATTGAATACAAAAAGTACCTACATACATACTAAATATGAAAAAAGAACAAAATCACACAATTTTCAGACGCTTGACGCGGAATTTCGCTTTAATTGCGTGAATTTAAGTTGTAAATCATTACGTTAAGTGCCCTTTAATGTCATTAAAAAGGGGGTTATTCATTTGGGAATCGTATAATGTTGGAACGAAATGGATCGCCGCTGGCGACGATCAATAAATTGATGAAGCCATCGATATTTGGTACAATTTTGCATAAGTAATTTATGTTTTTTTGTGTTTTTTTTTTTTTTTTTGAAATTTTATGCGTGGATCTTCTTTACGCACTTTAAATAAAGACATTCTTTTATGGTCTTGTAGTTGGTTTTCAATAATCGAAAATTTTAATTAAAAAAGTTAAATTGATTTATGTATAGTGATATTGTTGTCCTGATTCAAACCGATGATCCTCAAGTTTGGTGATTGTTCGTAACTTTTCTACCACGGAAAAACTCTGGTTCCAAAAGACCAACATTCTCAGATTGTGGATGATAAAAATCATGACAACCTTGACAAATGCAACAGGGAAGAATTTTTAATCCGAATGATTTCGACGGCCGTGAGATGACCTAGTTGCTAAATTCCTTCTTCACAAATTCGGGCGTTATCGCTTGTATTGCATGTAGCGCCGACTTTTTGGAATTACAGCTGGGATATATCGATGTTGTCGAGCTCTGGCGAGATGGCTTTAATATTGTTTCTTAACCTAGACCATTGACGGTAATGGTGTCACCTTCTTCATTTCAAAAGAAATGAGGTCCGATGATGCCGCCATGCCCTATACCGCACCAAATAGCTAATCTTTGTGAATGAATTGAGACTTGATCGAACACTTGTGGATGTTCGCTCCAATAACGGTAATTTTGCTTGTTTAAATAGCTGTTGCCATGTGCAGAATTTTTTGTCTTTTACGTGGACACCTGTCTTCGAACCGACTTAATTCCACGGAAGGCCTACCTTCATCCTGACCATTAACCGAAGCCAATTCAGTAGCAAATTGTGACATGCACACCTCTTGCTTAGAGCGAGGCCTATCTAACACCTCTTGAATTCAAGCATGCTTGAAAACCATATGTCTCCGCATTTGTAATAAACCACAACCACCATGATACTCCCACAAGGGGGCCTTGTGCCGTGTGCAATAAGATGATATTTTTGGCCAAAATCCGGATCTTCGTCAGAATTTTTAGCGCCCGATTTGGGAACTCACCGCATTTTCTATGATCGATTGAATAAAATGGCAAACCTTACCAAATATTTTGACAGCTTTAGTTGGATGTCATTGGTTTATTTGACAGTTGCTGTAAAAACTATCATTCTTGCTGGTCGTCCTTATAAAGTTTTTTGTTTAATCTGGCATGCATTGATAGTTTGAAAACTAATATGTAAGAGGTTACCAGTTTTTGCTTGTAGGCTGTATGTATCTATGGACGTTTGCGTGCGACCAAATGTTACCCTTTATCTTTTCTTCCAATTTCTGAATTAAATTTGATTTCATTTCCATTTATAAGTACCTACCTTATAAGTTCCGTTTATAAGTGCAAATCAAAGTAGATAATGAAGTATGGGGTCTCTGATGTGATTAAGACGTCCAGAATAATTTAAAAGATGCTTTAATGGCGGCGTCTCCGCGAGTGTTATCTAGAGCGTAGGTTACTGATTTTCGGGCCGTTCCATTTCAATGAATATTCATTCATTGAACAGTTCGAATCAGGAAGTGTTTTAAACGAAGATACTTCAAGAATTCGGCACTTTTATCTGAATTATGTTCGGTCAATTAAGTTTAATTTATTACGTTTTTCTTGAAATAAGTTGCTGTTTATTTTTTTTCTTCTTTAAAGAATACCTACGATATGAATACGATTATCAGTGAATAAATTGGGAAGGTACTACTTGAAAAAAAATTCAATAAGAAAAACATCAAAGTATTTTTTTTTTTTTTTTTTTAATGTTATGACTCAATTGTAGCTCATACTATTTTTGCACTTGTTCCGTGTCCGGTTAAATAAACGAAATAGGCCATTTGGGTTCAATTGCTCTTTATTAAAAACAAAAAAAGTAATAATAATAAAAACAAAAAATCATCCTTCCATCCTTCATAGACGTCGTCGATGAGTCTTCTGGCAAAATTAAATTGCGGCAAATGATTGCTTCTGAATTTTTTATTTATTTTTTTTGTCTTCGTCGCAAATAATCCAATTACCCTTCTCACTGGCAGTGGCAGACCAGACCAGACCAAGTCCATGGAGACGTTCGTCGTCGGTGTCTGGCGGACATCCACACCAAAAAAGAGTCATTAATGTCACTGTGTATACTGTATAGATGTACAATGAAACTGAACTTATTCGCCGCCGCACTGCCAAAGTGTTCAAATTCAATCACACATCGAATTCAATTTTAATTGATTAAAATTGCAAAATTGATTTTGAATTCATTTGCATCCGCTTGTAGATTCTACCTAACTGCCAATCGTCATATACGACCTCATGTAAGATCTGTTTGAATTTAATTGAAATTTTTGTGACAAACGAACCTAAAATTGATTATTGACGGATTGAACATATAAACGTATACATAGGCTTGCGAGTTCATTAACTTTTTGGTGGGATGATATAAGGTGCGTTTTTTTGGGCTTTGCAAAGCACTTTTGGGTTCTTCTCACTCGATGATGATGAATAACAAATTTACTTTTCACCAAAAGTAAAACCTACTTAAACTACACTAAAGAGAGTGTCATCGCTGCAGCAGAAAAAAACATTTCTTAGGAAATTTGTAATCGAACAACTTAAGAGTTATTTTCCTCGTTTTAGCGTCGTTTTAGATTTTTATAATTTTGGGTCCCGTTTCTTTTAAGTGGATCAATCTTTCAAAAAGCTACGACTGATTCCTTAAAAGTTATTTTATTGAAACACAAAACGAACAAAATGCTAAAAGGTCTTAAGAGAATGAATTGGGATACCATAATTTGGAAGCAAAATTGGTAGATACTCAATAACTTAATTTTTTGAAAAAAAGTAAAAAAAAAACAACTTAATTAAAAAAAAAAACATTGTGAAATGTCTATCTCAACTCAGATGTTTTGAATAATAATGGTGCAGGATCAAAGGTTTTTTAAAATACCTAAATTTCTTAAGCTCTGTATTGGAAACTCAGATGAAATTTTAACAAGATTTTTAACAAACACTTCGAAACAAAAGTAGTGTTTGAGGTTTCAAGAAGAAAACCAAAAGCTTAAAGCGATCGAAATAGACCATTAGATCTGTCGGAACACGAGCACGGGCTTGAGTTGAATTCGAATGGCTTAATTCAACACATTGCCCTTTCTCAGTGGAGTTGGGTTGGAAGTCGAAATTTTTTTTTACTCGGTACACACACCATAAGCTATGTTCTATGTATTGTGTTTGCAAACTAAATAAAAGAGAGAAAAGAGACAGCAATTAAGTTGATGAATTTGACAAATGTAAAATTGGAAGTCAAAATAAAAGAAGTTTTCTTATATTATTAATATATCGCACAAAATGGTATTGCTTCCAATGTAACACAGCTTGTAAACGAACCAAGTCGAAAACCTGATGAATACACAATTATTTTCTAGACAACCTCAGACACTTTGAATAACTTTATCATTTCAGCAAATTTCTCACGCTTTACCAACCCAGTTAGAGAAAAATACCTACAAAAAAAATAAACCGTTTGGTAAATTGGGAAGGTCTTAATAATTTCTTATAAATGTTCACTATTCGGTGGTCATTATTATTCCTCGATAGTGACATACTTATGTTCCAGTGCTGATATAATAATAGGGATTATTCTTAATGGAATGGAAACTTGTATCCCTAACAAAGATAGAGGAGTAAGTTTTAAAGACAATTTTCGCTACAACTATGGCTGCAAAGATTTTGTCAGCGGTCAGCCATCAGACGAATAGGGGGAACAACATGTAGCATACGAAAACATGCACGTGCCGTAACTATTCGGGACTGGTGGAAGTGTGATCATAGCCTTTTCGCGGCGGCCGCTAGAAACAAGCCTTTTAAAAAAGGTTTGGCTAATATGATCAGGCTGGTTCCTCAGGTTGGCGACAGGTTAATTCCCTGTCCCGTAAAACTTAATGAATTTCGAGAACGACAACAAGCCTCGGAAACGGACTGATTTCACGACGACAACCTACGCAAAGAAAAAGGAAAAACGATTTACGAATTTTCTTATGGAACGTACGATCGCTCTATAGAGCTCGAGCTGCTCAGCAGCTAGCCGATGCCCTGTCAAAATATAAAGCTGACATAACAGCTCTTCAAGAAATCAGATGGACAGGGAATGGTGTTTTACAGAAGAAAGAATATGACATATACTACAGCTGTCATACAAAACACCATGTGCTCGGGGTAGGCTTCCTAGTCAGCGAAAAAATGAAGTCTACTATCATCGGCTTTAACGCTATAAGCGAAAGGCTATGCACCCTTCGCGTGCGAGGCAAATTTACGAACATCAGCCTCATTAACGTTCACGGACCTACGGAGGAGTCCTCAGACGAAGAAAAAGAGACTTACTACGAACAAGTCGAGAGGGCCCTCAATGCCTGTCCAAGGTATGATGTTAAAATCATCCTTGGGGATTTGAACGCAAAAATAGGTCGGGAGCCGGTATTCAGGCATTACGCAGGCACCCATAGTTTGCATGAGAACACTAATGACAATGGACTTCGAGTCTTAGAATTGGCAGCATCGAAAAACATGGTCGTTGCGAGTACCAGGTTCCCGCGTAAAGATATCTACAAAGCCACCTAGGTATCACCTGATGGAGTCACTCGTAACCAAATAGACCACGTGTTGATAGACCGTCGCCACTACTCGAACTTGATGACGGTACGAACGTACCGAGGTGCCAATATCGACTCGGATCACTATCTTGTTGGTATGGTTTTCCGAGGGCGGATTGCCTTGCGAAGACGCATTGCATCCGCCGATCAGGTTCGAATCAACACGGCTGCCCTGCGCAATGAAAACACCAGTAACACCTTTGGTAATGCGTTAGGACTCGCCCTAGAAACACCTAATTTAGGGAGAGTAAGTCCTGGAGCCAGTATGCTGGGCGTAAATGAGAAGTGGACACGTCTTAAAAATACTGTCATTAGTACTGCCAACTCCATCTTAGGCAGCAGTCGTAAAAATCGGAACGACTGGTTTGATGATGAATGCAAGCTAGCGACTGAACGTAAGAATGTTGCGTACCGAGCAATGCAACAATCTCATAGAACGCGGGCACGCGAAGAGGAATATAAAGAGCTCAGAAGAACAGAAAAACGGCTTCACAGACAAAAGAAATCAGCCTGGGAGAAGAACCTAATCTGTGAAATAGAAAACAGCCGAGAGCGAGGTCCGCACCAGGCGCGGAAGTTCTACCAATCCGTCCGAAACATGACGCAGTACACACCACGCTGCACATACTGCAAGGACGGAGAGGGAAATCTGATCACCGATCCTGAAAGCATACTGGAGCGATGGGAAGCGTACTTTAATGAATTGCTAAATGGTCAGCTCACTGCAGAAGTGGAGGCTCCACTACTTCAAGAAGAATACCCTATGTTGCCGCCACCAAGCATAGAAGAGGTTGAGAAGGCTATAGGCCGGCTTAAACAGAACAAAGCCCCGGGAGTCGATGGCATACCAGCCGAATTATTCCATCACGGCGGGCCAGCCTTACGTCAAGCAATTCATGATATTATAGTACAGGTATGGGAGCAGGAAGAAATGCCAGAAGACTGGCGAAAAGGTTTAATATGCCCCATACATAAGAAGGGAGATGTCACAACGTGCAGCAATTATAGAGGTATCACGTTGTTGAGTACCGCCTATAAGATACTCTCCTCTATCCTACAAGACCGGATAACCCCATACGCTAAAACCGTCATCGGGCAATATCAGTGTGGTTTCATTCCAGGCAAATCAACAACTGATCAGATCTTTACCCTTAGGCAGGCGATGGAAAAATGTCTAGAATTTAACATCCCAACATAACATCTGTTTATAGACTTTAAGGCCGCCTATGATAGCATAGCCAGGGTAGAACTTTACAAAGCCATGAGAGAATTCGGCATCCCAAATAAATTGACACGACTATGTAGGTTGACCATGACCAACGTAACAAGCCAAGTAAAAATAGCCGGATTGCTATCCAGACCAATCAACATCTTTAATGGACTCCGACAAGGGGACGGTTTGGCCTGCCTCCTCTTCAACCTGGCGTTGGAGAAAGCAATCCGTGACTCTGGCACGGCAACAAGAGGGACCATCGTCAACAGGTCCAGCCAGTTACTGGCTTACGCAGACGACATTGACATCATCGGAAGAACCGAACAAGCTGTACACGATTCCTTCATCCAGATCGAGCAGGCGGCACAAAATCTGGGGCTGCACATTAGTGAAGGTAAAACAAAGTACATGGTGGCGTCGAATGCGAGAGGAACAGTTGGTCAAACAATCAAGGTAGCGGAGCACGAATTTGAAGTGGTGCAATCCTTTAAATACCTTGGGTCAATAGTAGCAGCCGATAACAACATAGAAGAAGAAATACGCGGGCGGCTTCTCAAATCCAACAGAGCCTACTATAGTCTGTCAAAGCTCTTCAAATCCAGAAATCTCACCATAACTTCAAAACTGCTGCTGTACAGGACCATGGTCCTGCCAGTACTCACATATGGATCCGAGACTTGGGTGCTTAGCAAAAGGCACTCCGACCTCTTAGCTGCGTTCGAGAGAAAAGTCTTAAGGAGAATTGTTGGCCCCATATGTGAGGAAGGACGATTCCGGAGACGGTACAATCATGAATTGTACGCAATCTACCTAGAAGCAGATATCGTGACAAAAATTAAGCTCGGTAGACTCCGGTGGGCAGGGCATCTAGCTCGCATGAGCGAAGAGGAACCTGCTCGGAAAGTTCTTTGTGGTACATTCTATGGTAGACGACAGCGTGGTAGACCATGCTTGCGCTGGAGAGATGGCGTAGACCAGGACGCCCGAAGCCTTGGGGTGCGCAACTGGATGGCGTCGGCTAGAGACCGGGATAGGTGGAGAGACTTGTTGAAAGAGGCCAGGACCGGAACCCGGTTGTCGAGCCGATGATGATGATGAGAGAAATAAGCTTAAAATAAAGATTACCAAGATCTCCGGCAAGAAATACCACAATGTCCCAAGAATAAACACTTTTGCTCATTTGTAAGAAAGATAAGTTTTATTTCTACGTCATGGGTTCTAACACTTGGAAAGCCACGACTCTTCTTTCTTTACTTGAGAGCAATAATGGGACGAAACGTCTGTAAACACTGATCAACAATTAGTCTCAGAAATATCTTAAGGAACGAAAGATTTTTGATAACCAGCAGTATGTCTTTCGTAACAATAAGTATACTTGTGATATTTGATGGCATATCTCATCAAAAAGCGAAACAAATCTTTACATCAGAGAAACAAAGGGAATTCCTCTTGATAAATCTAAAGCATTTGATAGGGTTTAGGCACGAAGATATCTAATTGAAAATGCGAGCATTTGATATCGAAAAGTCTTTCCTTTGATGAATAAGAGATTACTTCTTTGGGATATTCTGGACGGCATGATATTCAAAAAATAAATACTGTTGTGCCTCAAGGCTCCGTTTTATCTCCAATCTTCGTTAATGATATCTTCTCTGAAACTTCTAATCCACTTCAATGTTTCACTTTTCCTCGGAACTTCAGCGTATGCTAAGCTCATTAAATTCCGATCTGGACAGCATTATATAATAGGAGGGTATTAACAACCATGCGGAGTTTAATACTACGAAAATAGAAAATTGTTTTATTTTCGCCAAGAGAAATATATTTACAATCTATTTTGGAAAGATGTACGGAGAAAATAATTTATTTTCCTTAATTAATAAATTCTTTGATTTCTGAAAAATACTGCACTATTCAATTCATATTTTTGTATTTTTAATGTAAAGTGTAGATTGCACTTAAGACCGGTGTGTTTTGGTCAAATTTATTTCATTAAAATAGTTTCAGTTTTGTAACAAAATTATGTTTTATGGAAATTAGAATTAGGTGATGAAATCATGGAGTGGATAGCCAATTAACTCCCATGGTGACAAAAATTATGTCCTCTATTACAATTTTTTTTTCCAAAAAAGTAATAACCATGATGAAAATTGTCACATAATTTTAAAGTTATTAGCACCTTACATTGAATAAGTAGTATTATGTATGTATACACTTAGATATATGCACCAAGTGTGTGCATGTTACCGCAGGCTGAACAGTGATTTCAAAAGAATCATGAACGGTCAGACGATGGACGTGAAGTGAATAAACAATCTATCCCCCGGTCACATACTCGTACATAGTATTTGGACAACAATCTTTTTTCATATAATTTACATATTAACACGCACATTCAAGCTTACTCGCATTGACCAAAATCACATGCGACAGAGCAACATCCAGCAGCAGCAGCTCAGTATAGAAGAATCAACTTACTCATTCAATCTTTCATTTGATATCCAATTCATCTGCAGATATATGTAAGAGATATAGGATTGGTCTTCTCCGCGATCCCCATCACCAAAGCCGACAAGAAGCAAGCGCCATTACAAGTGACTAATGTGACCAGCCATACAGGTGACGTTGCATATGGTCATGTAAACGCTATTAAGACTGCATAAATTATCGAAAAGCCACCTCTAGGGTCGTGGAAAAGATAGACTTCTATGAAACCACTATAAATTTAACCTGTCCAGACCATGCTATATGCGGTTGCACATCAATGGTTCACTCGGGGACAAATCCAAATCAAAATTTAGAGGTGATTAACTTAAGAATTTCCCAAAATAAAAGAAGAAATAGAATTTTATATTTTATTTGAGATCTTGGAAAACTTAGGTAGTTCCTAATTTTTTTCTCGAAACGGTATCGATATCAATCTAGATGGATCACACTGCATCAGTTAGTTCATTATCAATGGGCAGCAGTTTATGCGGATCATCTGGTTCATTGGTTTCTTCTCCGGAACAGTTTGCTTGACAATCTAATTTGTGTCTGAGAAGAGATCATCAGTTTATTTTTCGAGTGTTGTTGTTGGGAATAATAGGTAGGTACAATAAAAACAAAGAAATAAAATCGAAGATATATCGATATCGTATTACAAATAGCGAGATTTTATGAATTAATTGTATTCAAAATTGTAATCAAGTAGGTAGATATGTACCTACGTCCTACATATGGGAAAGTTTTCTTTGTACCTTTCAGTAAAGAATCCGGAATTATAATTCGTTTTACAGGATAAGTCGATGATAATAATTGGATAATTGGGAAGTGACATCTAACTTTAAATCGAATTACTTCAAAAGCAAAATATAACACTTTTTTAACCAAATCCTTCCGGATATAATTTACAATTTCTTATAAAAACACAAGTGATGCAACAGTAACTAAGCTACACTCGAGACTATGAGTTTCTAATAATATTGTAAAAATGTAAGAAATTCACATGATCTCAAAAAAATTGACCCAATTTTAAATTAACTTTGGAGCATTTTTTACAAAACCCTCCAAAGTTTAGCCAAGTATTTTAGAGGAGACGTAAATAGATGAAGCTTATATTATCTGTTTTACCAACAGAAATTTAAACTTTTAGTATATATCAATTTAAACTATGAGCAGTTTAAATTGATTTGCTAATATGATAGATTTGGAGACGATGATTGCTGCCTCGAATTGTTGTGCGCCTTCATTTTTTGAGTCGATTGGACTTTGTAAGCGAATAATCCGTGCAGAATTCTCCTCAGGCTAGTGCGTGTAGTGTTGAGATCGATGGCGAGCTTTTTTGCACAAACTTGCGTACAGCAATCGTGGTGGGTGCTTCGTATTTCGGCCAAAACTTCTTTTCAAAAAAACGAACTGTTTGAGTTACACAGCATTCATTTTGGAAAAAAGTTTTCAATATTTCCCAACGTTGTTCAAGCGTAAAGTGACTCATTTCGTTCCGCGGAGGTATGATATTGACTTTCTGTCAAGATTTCGAGCGGGAAACAACTGTCAGTGTCAAAATAACCTATTATTTAAGAAGAAACCACTAGAAGACCCGCCCTGTTTATTTGTAAGGCAACCTTGTTACACTCTACTGCACCTTTCATGTGTTCTTCATCAAAATGTTCATCTGGCTTCATATTGAATTAATGCCCTGCATATTCATTTGTATATTCACGGTACAGTTTGGTAAAAAAGAAATCTTTAGTTATCCTAAAAAAATTTACTACACAAAGCAATCCCATGAGAAACTTCAAAAACTGCTGAATTACATAAAGCCAATGAAGAAATAAATAAAAAGAAAATATCTATTGATTTCTGTACTAAATTTGCCGACAGTAAAATATTTCTATCTGATTTTCTTCGTATCAGCTGATTTTTGAAAAAAAGAACCGATTCAATTAGGTTTTGTTTGCTCAAAAAATTAATGGATCCAAGTGAATCGTGAACGTGCCCAATGCGAACAAATGGGCGCCATCCAATGGCATCCATTTCAACTGATTTTTATTTTTCCACAATATTTTCACTAGAAACATCAAAAATAACTACCCAAAATTTCCCTAGAATATCCCCAATGGACGTGAAACGATTCAAACAACTTCAAAACAGTTTTACATTTTCTATCTTGAATTGATATCAAATGAAACGTCAAAACAATATAAACGGTGCATGTGAATTGCGCATACATTGTATGTCAAATGCAAAAAATAATCGAAAACAGCAAATAACATTAAAAACGGCCCACATAAAATTCGGTTTATTTAAAATACAATGAAATGTATAATAATAACATTGCGAATTCCGATGGTGTTTCAAGAGCTGGATGTCAAAATTTATAAAAAAAAATCATATGAAGATATACGACTGTGTTTAAAAAGCTTTCAAAAACCGATTTGAATTATAATTTCGTTAAGTAGGTGCAAAACAAACATTAAATACTTTCACAAAGAGCGATACTCGAATATATGTATATTTTTATTTTTTTAGAATACAAGACAAAAAACAACACCAAAAACCTACTATTTCAAACCTCTGAACTTTTTGTTTGAAATCCACTCCACTCCATTTCATTTATGGTGTGTTCAGAAAACACTCCTTACATTGTTGTATTATTTATTTAGACATTTTAGCCCCCGTTTATACTACTTGTGTGAAAACACTTGAATCTTACTCTTATAGTTTGTTTTATTTGTATGTCCTCAATCTGGGTTCATCGCTTTAATCTTTACCGAAAATTGATGATGAAATCGTCAACGGCGTCGTCGGCGACAATTTAATGCTTTTCATAGTGGATACAAAAAAATAAAAATAACCGCTTTAACTGAAGTGTAGAGTTACGAACTTAAAATATTGATGCATGTGTCTAAAGAACATTTCCTTTACATCATCTACATAAAGAGGTGTTATAATGAATTATGACAGGTTATTTGACGAAAGAGTATCTATGGTTTCGTTAACTACATTTAAACACAATTTCCGTATTGTAATGAATTTAAATTTTAGTAGTTAAACTTGGTTGTGGCCTCTTCAACCTCATAGCACACTTCTACCACCTCCTATCTTTACTTACAAACAACTAATATGCTTTATCCGCCTAAAGGTCCAGCTTTCTTTTCTGGCCTTGAATCTTTAAAAATTAAAAACCTCCAACAATCCAATCAATTAGGGTTTGAAAAGTCCAGAAGCCATTAACAGATCGATGTAGTCAATTTAGTCAATGCTTTCCAAAAAAGTCAAAGGTAAGGCAAAATGAAAAAAAAACTATGTAAGGAATCTCTGTTATCTTGTTAAGACTAAAGACCAATCCCACCTGTTACTATTCAACTTTAAAAGGTCTAAAATGAGTTATTATTCACATCGAAACACCACATAGATCACAACTCTCCCTATATATGAAATATCTATTTCCGAACAACAACTTTCTTCCAAACAATTTTCCATTAAAAGTCTCGAAAATCGAAAATTCATGTTCACACTATTACCAAGATACATCATTCCATCAAAAGAAACAAGGTCATACCTACACCTTGCACTCTGTTCACATTCATACTACGAGTCGTTCATTTAATCATCCCGCCTAAAGGTCAGTAGTTATCTCGTTGTCTAATCAGCAATCTTGTCAGCATATTTGTCATCTTTTACAGAACGACATGACAAAGTAATTTCACGCTGAGATTACAATTGCGCGCTGTCCACGAAGCTCGCTTCTCCATACACTATACTAGCCCCATACATAACATTTCTCCATTCGGGTCATCAATCTTATGGAATTCATAAAGACGAGTCCGCCTACAAGAACTCACCAAGAAACAAGCACGAAAAGAACATAAAACTTAAAACAGTAAATAAAATTAAAAATGCAACTTTCGCTGCAACCACTTATCACCCACCATATCCAAGCAAAAGGAGCACCATCATCGCTTTTGGAATGCTACTCTTATGTCAAGTAAACTGCCATCTCCACCCAAAATGTCATCAATCAAAACTCATCATTTTCATTGAGCCCCTAAACCACGAACAAGGGACAACAAAAACTGTAAACAAAGCCAAAACGATAATAATTGACAAAACGTAATTTGAAGACCTCCCCGTATTCGTATTGCCCCTGCGGTCATCTGTCAAAAGTGTCAAAAGTGACAAATGTAAGTGCACCACCTCCATTTTAACAACAACTGAACAGCAGTAGGAGGAGAAGACTCCTTAATCAAGCGGTCACCAAAGTGCCGGCATTTCGCGCGACATTTGTTTGTCTCCGATGCGATGGGTGCGCAAATTCGCACTGTCACTGTTCGCGGTCACTGGTGGCCAGACGCTGTACCAGTGTGCGGTGTCTCACTCTCAAGAGATTGCCTTCCAAGTAGGTGGTAGTTAAAAGATTTCGCTGACCGCACCATCGCCAATGGTTGCCGGGGGCAATAGTTGGCCGGTGGTGTAAGATGTGTGCATGCAGATTCCAGCAAGACATCTCGGATCTTCTTCAAACGGACATTTTGAAGAGGACCACACACGCGGCCGACAGCCATGGTTTTTTGTTTTGTGTTTTAATCGATAGACCGCGCCGACGCACTAGCAGTGGCATTCCAAGAGAAATGCGGTTTCTTGCGACTACATTTATGGACTGGACAGTGGACATGGCATTGATTTGTATACGGGAACGGGATCCTCTCTCCGCTTCAATTTTTCTTTTCAATAAAACGAAGAAAAGGGTCGTGTTAAGGGTCTAAATGAAGAAGTACCTACATAATCGCGCGCCAAAGAAGGATGATCAAACACGAACAAGGGACACACCATCGATCGATTGAGAAATTATGCGTGTTTTTGTAGACCTATTTCCAGCGATCCAACGGTAAATGGATTTACTTTTCTTTTTCCTTGTTTTAAGGACGGGCCTGAGTTATTAATTTATACGAACGATTTGATCCGAATTTTCTTAAGTTCTTTGATGTTGTTTGTTGTGTTGTTGTTTTATTTTTTGTGGTGTGTTGTTTTTTCGATTTTGAGACATGTCAGAATTTTAAAACATGCAAAGCTCAGTCCAAGAGTTTAAAGACCCAATTTTTGGTGGGTGTTGGACATGTGAAACCCACTCATCCGGGATAATATTGCAAACGATCGATTAAATTTTATGTGCGCGACCAAAGAACAAAACAAAATGTCAGTTTAGCTTGTTCCAATATGACACTTTGAGTGGAGAGGTTTTATGCACTTTTAACGGTTTTGTTTGACTTTTGTAACTGATTTGGTATGCATGTATAATGGGATCATGCATTAAGAATGGGCTTTGGTTAAAGGAATTTTCGTTTGAGAATTTATGTGTGTGATAATAATAAGGTAAAATATTCTAATAGAAGCGAATGAAATATTCGGATCATATTTCCGGATAATTTATAACCGGAAACTTGGGGAAATTATATAGAGACGCACAGCTGTTAGTCAAAAATGTGCATATATCTTTGTTGGTCTAAATTTGTTTACATAAATGAGACTTTGTGTGAGAAGATTTCAGAGGAAATAAGGCGTTAATCTCTGTATGAAATAATTTGGTGTCATAATCATGCTCGATTTAAAAAAAAATAAAAAGATCTAAATCGATATTGAGAGTTAGCTTTACTTTTTTTGGTACCCATGTAAATAAAAATGTACATAGCTTTATTAGATCATCATAAAAAGCTATTATTTTTTATATTTTGGAATTACCTATAGTAAGACGAAAAAAGTGGGTCTCGCAATTCTGTCCGCGGATTTTCCTTAAACCTGGTAGCTAGCGTTTTTTGATTATTCTTCCGGAATTTCTTTCTCAATTACAATGTATACAATGGTTCTATGTACATTGTTCATTCGAATCTCTTATGTGAAATTATGAAACATTCAAAAGTCAATTAATTAATAATAAATTAATAAAGACTAAAGTTGCCTTCGAGAATAGCGAAGAAAACAAATACAGACAAATTCAAAACCAGTCTATTGAAATATTATAAAATATAGTTGCAGAAAATTCTCATTTTGACTCCAAGCATATACGGATAGTATTAGTAATATAGTAGAATTATAAAGCTGACAAAAAGCCTCGTATCAAACCCTCCTAGTTTTGTTTTTATTTATTTCTCAGGTTGTATGTGTAACTAAGAAGTGATTTTGGGCTTAAAATTTGCGCAACAATATTGGCTTTATGAAGCAATGCTAATATTTGTCGATTATTGTATAGGTTTTAAGATATGAGTGGTTGTATAAGTCAACTAATGAAAAAAAATGGACAAAAAAGTAAAAATAATAATATTTAAGTTTGACAAATTATAAATGAAAAAAAACTATAGCCATAAACACTCTTATAACAATATAGAAAATAATAAAATTTATTTCAAAAAAATTGGTTGACTACTTTCTGAGATCGTGCGTTTCAAACTTTAAAATGGTTTCGTTTTTATATAATAGTATAGATAGATTACAGAATTCGCAATCTATTCGCACTCCATACAATTTCTATCATTTTACATTCGCACCAATTTCGAGACGAATCTGAAGTGAATTTTTGATTAAACGAAAATAAACAATGAAGAGTAGGTACAAAAATGTAAGTCAAAAGCTTATCATACTGAATACTAAAGTGTTTGTTTAACAAATTTTTATAGAAAACGCACAAATAGCAACGCAACCAGAGAGCAAGAAATCTAAAAAAAAAAGAGCATACGGTTGGTTTTGAACCCACCCCCATCTTCGTACTAACCACTCTCAACGATGCTTGATTTCGTTGATTGAAAGCGATACTATAATCACAGCCTAGGCCAGTTGAATAAATGTTTGTAGCTGACAGTGTCAATACGAAAGTTCATAAATGATAAGGTAATTTTAGGAATCGACAATGTAGTTCATCCGACGTATTTCATAATTGAGTTTTACGACGGATGCGAATCGAGTCAATTCACCGGGAGTAAAATTTTGCGAATTCTGTAATAGACATGAATATTTATTGGGTTTTTTGACAAAAAATAATCCAAGTTATTTTTTGAAAAATCAATATCTTCGAAACATGTGAACGATTATTTTTTGAAATTATTTCCTAAAATCCGTATTACTAAATACTTAAAATTGGCATCCCAAATTTTTCTCATACTTTTCTAGAAACCAGACGGAAATTTTATGCATTTGAACATTTTTATTCATTAAATCCATTTTTAATATTTACTTCAAAACATCTTTTAATACCAAAGTAGCATTAGAAGCAAGTACATGCGATCCAGTCGTGCATTTTATTTTAAAGCTGAGTCAGGGGCCCTATTTTGTAAAACGATTATCGTTGAAATTACTTCGTTATGGTTGAAATGCGATTATGTTTAACGAGAATCGTTTAATTTTAACGATACTCGTTAGTTCTAACGACTGCCATATACCTATCGTTGAACTTTCGTTTTATCGTTTCTTGATTTATAATTTTTTTCTCATTTATTTATGTCAATTTTTGACATTCCTAATAGTCGAGAAGTTGGTTGCGCTTAAAAAAATGTTTTTTTCGGTTAAGCTTGGCAACATCTTTTGTACGCCTTTTTCGTTTTACTTAATCGCTCTTTGTCGTGACTATCGTATTCCTCAGTATCGTTGACTTGCCGCTCATTTCGTAATACAAAATAGGGCCCCAGGTTCCGCGTGGTCCAATTTTGAATGACATTTCCGAATATATCCGGCTGAATTTGAGCGATGGCCTTTGTTATATTCACCTTAAGTGCATTGGTGGATTGTGGTTTATTCGCATAAAACTGCGAATTCAGGAAACCCCACAAGAAAAAGTGTAACGCGGTCAAACCGTATGACCTTGGTGGCCAATTCATGTCACCTCTGCGAAAGATAACCTTACCCTCAAATCGTTCATGTAGAATGACAATCGTGGAGTCTGCTGTGTGGCACCTACTGCCCTCCTGCTGGAACCAAAATACTTCTAGGTCCATATGGTTCCATTTGGGCAGTAGCATTCGCCATTGACGGTGACCGCCTCACGTTTTCGAAAAAGTACGGACCTCGTCTCTAAATATGATTTTTCGGCCAAAATTGGGGCCCTCTTTGAAACGCTCCAAAGCCCAATCAGACAACAAACGGCACTGTCTACGGTAGTGAGCTTTGAGCTCCAGATGGGTCAGATGGATCTTGTAAGGTTGTAGGCCCAATTCGCGACGCAAAATTCGCCAAGTTGAAGTCTCCGAAAGGCCGAATTCTTGTGCAAGTCGAGGATTCGTTTGCTGTACGCTTTCACGAACCGCGCATATTTTCTCGGCTGATCTTGCGTTCTTTTGACGTACGAATGTTGGCTTATTGTTAACCGGTCGTCTCATATTTGGCCACCAAACATTGAAGCTTTTGAATAAGCTTAAGGATGCATTGGAAAAGTATATGTTATTGTATGCCAAGTTGAAATAGAGTTGAAATTAATGGTTATCTATATGTATGTAGGTTAAATATAAAATTCTTAAATCTTAAATCGCTTAAGCTATAAATTCGTTTTAGATAATACTTGATAAAAAATGTCAAAATCGTTAATTCACTCTAAACGTCAAAATATGGTTTATGCTGGATTTAGACCACTGACCAAAATGCAAAAACCTGCTTAACTAAACTTGGTGAAAATTTAAGTTACTTTATATCAACACGATGCCAGTTTCTTATGACGAAAATAATGACAGATCCAAAAGTATTTACATGATAAAGTCACAAATCTTAAATAAATGGAAAAATGTAACTCTTCCAAATCCGGCAGTAGTATTACATTACATACATTACATATTCCACTACTCCGTAGATAAATCTACAAAGTAGAGACACTGAAAGCACTGGTAACTCAGACCATCGGCTTATACAATACAACAGAGAGAGACAGACAGAGAGAAAGAACAACAGAAAACACATGTCCACAGCTCACGGTTTTCGCCTGAATTACGAATGACATTTCGGTTATTTCTATGGGAAATCGTTTTATCTTCTCAGTTAATGGAAATAAGACATCGAAATCGTGGATTTTATGGATTTCGTTACAAATGTCAGCTCAAAGCCCTCCAATTGTTTTTTTCCAGGAAGAAAAATATAACTTTTTATAAGCTTTTTAATCTATTGGCATCGCAGCCACCTTCGATGAATTTCATACTCTTACCTGACATAAAGGGAACAAGCATCTTTATTTCATTTCAGATTCGAAGCCAGATACTTTAACACTTCGATACATACTCGTATTACACGCTCACGCATTGAGAGACATCATTGTGACCATTGACTATTAACGTTTATAAAATGAACAAATATCACCGAACACATCCTCAAAAAAAACCTTCTAACTTCACGCTGAAAACATTTTTTGAGTGTCATTCTACTCCAGAAGTTCAAAAACTTTATCCGCACTATTATGCACTATTTTTACGAGCTAATTTATCCGCAATATTGCTTTGTTTTTGCTTACTGGGTAAAATTTTGCGACGCTTCATATACATTTATCAATAAAAAACGACTCTTATTAACCAACAGAGCACAGCAGGTATTGTGCTATGAACTTACCTTGAAAAATCCCATAAAGCTTCTTTATAATGAAAAACAAATTTTCGGTATTTTTATGTATTGTGGATTACTTTATTTTCATAATAATAAAATTTATTTGAAAACAAAGGTATTTCTCAATTTTTTTCAATGTTTTTTACTGTTTCATTTTGTATTGTTCCTGTTTGTTATTTTAGTTTTAAGTGAGGATTAATCATTTTCTTTGTTTTTGACACAAAATAATCTTAAATTAAATATTAATAGTTAGAGGATATTTTCTTTTATTTTATTTTATTAAAAAAAAAAACAATCTGAATTAAAATACTAAAAATAAAATTATAACTAAATCCTTTTATCTACAAATTAAAATATACATATTGATCCATTTATAAACAAAAATAAAATAAAATTAATAGAAAAAAGGTTAAATAGATTTTTGTTTTAATTGTTTTTTTCCTATAGTAAATTCTTTTCGTTTTTATTTTGTTTTACTCATACAACGTGCATACAGGAGTTGGTATTATATTTTTGTTTCATACAAAAAATTAATTGGACTCTTAAAAGAAGAAATGAGAATAATAACAAAGGTTCATACACAAACACATGCACTCAAGTTATTTTGTTTTTTATTTTTAAAACTCTGTTTCTCGTTTTCTCTTTAATTTACATTTTATTTTTAAATATATTATCGTTTTTTTTTGTGTTTAATTGAAGAAGTAAACAGAAATATAAATACAAATTAAATTAGTTCTTTTTTTTAGTTTTCATTATTTATTTATATTATAAATTGAATATTTTCAACATTGAACAGTGTTTATACGTTATATAGTAATAATAATGATTAAAAAATAAAAAATAAGTTAGTTGCATTGCTTACATTCATTTAAAATAATTTTATATATAATATTTACTTTATATCTTTATGTATATATATATATATTTATATTTATTTTAAGTTATTTTTTTTTAATGTAGTGCTTATTTATTTTTTTTTACAGTTTATATAGTTTTTGTTTTTAAGTTTACTTTTAAATTGAATGCCGACACAATTTTAAAAACTAAAAACTGAAACAAGCGGTTTTGCAGTTTTTGTTTGCTATATAAATACCTTTGTTTAATTATTATTTTTTTTTAATAAATATTCGAGAAACAGTTGAATAGAAAATTCTTATTAAATTTTGTATTTGGTTTTTGTTTTTTGAACGCGTGTTGTTTTGTTTTTGATTAATTTATTGAATCCCAAAATTTTCGTTGGATTTTCTAAAATAAAAATTATTATATGAATTCTATATAGAACGTTATAAGTTTTTGTTTTCTTAACACATTTTTGACGCAATGTATTTATTTTGGTTTTGTTCTTTTATATCATGCTTATAGCCTTTTGAACATTACAAACGGATATTAGTTTCAATTTGACTGTCTTTATAGTTGTTTTTATTTTGTTTATTTAATTTATTTTTTATAAATCTGCTATTTCGAAATTCGTTAAATATTAATTTTGTTTTATATTTTTTGCAATATACTGACAGGTAAAAATATTGTTTGTATTTTTTATTTTCAATTAGAATACACATACCTACATAGTAATGGATTTTTTGTCTTAATAATTTTTGGTAGTTTTATTTAAAAATTATCTTGAATTAATAGCATATATATGAATGTATGTTACAGTTGCTTGAAATAAAGTATTTTAGTTTGTTTTTTGTTTAAATTTTTATTTAAACAATTTGGAATTAGATTCTTTCTATTTTTTTTTTGTATTTTCTAGTACACTACATAACACGTTTTTGTTATTGTCATTAATGGCTTTGTCTATTTAGGCTGCAGGCGGGGGAGCAATATTTTAAAATAGGTAGTTTTAATATTTGTTTGTTTATTAATTAATTATTATTAAATGTGTTTAATAATGGATAGAATTGGGCAGATTTTATATAATACATTTTCAAAAAAAAATCAAAACACACATTAAAAAATCATTATTAATTTAAACGAGCTATGTAGTTATTATATATAATATCATGACTTAATTTTCGAATATATATGAGACAAAGCTTTCAACATTTTCTGAAAAAAAAGCACGGTGACTGCAAAAATGTATTTTAGTATTTTTTCGTGGCTCCATAAAGTTATGTCCGATTTTGTCGTAAAAAAAACTAGAAAACTCTTTCTCGTCTTGCTACAGATAAACTTGTTAAAGGCTAGCAGGTTATCAAATTTTATGATTGTAATTGGTAAGAACGTCATCTCTGACTATTCAAATTTAAGGCCCAACTTTTAGTGCTGTGTATTAGTCGCCATTTTGAAAAACCTTTCGTTTATAATATTGAACTATTCCTTAGAACATTTTTAAGTGTTTGTGCAAGTATAAAAACTGCACGTTCTAGGCTAGAATTAATGGCACTCTGATGTTTGTGGAATTGCGTAAAATTAAAATCCCGCACATGAAACTAAGCAAATATCATAATAATATCAGAAGTTGATTTTTGAGTAAATATTTCCTATTTTCGTGACCGTTTTTTTTAATTATGTAATTATATGATTGTTGAGTTTATTTAGTTGTAATTTGTTCCACAGAGAATTTTTGGGTTACTTATTTTAGTATCGGTCCAAGGCTATTTTTTTTTTTAATAAAGTCCTTCTGAACATATCTAAAAAATTGACCAGCCGGGCAAGAAGTAAATAAACAGACTTATTTCGACATTTGTTACACTGCAATATAAAGTTAGTAAGATACTAAAAACTGAAAATTTATTTTTTTGTTCGTTGAATAAAAATAAAGTTATTTTTAAAACTATACAAAATCGCCTATTTTAATATTCTTTGCTTTATTTTGAGCACTAGATGTCTCTGTTGTCTACATTTTCTGTCATTAAAATCATATCGTTTTATAAGAACAGACCCACGTTTCGACTTAAAGCCCAATAAAACTTGCTTAATTGCCTTTTAGGTTTATGAATTCTACGAGTAGCTTCTAGGAAATAAGAATGCAGTTTTCCTTAAAACTAAAAGACTCCAATTTTATGAATCTTACAGTTTATTCATCACTATGAATTTTATTGTAGACAAGTTTTGTGACATTTAAAGGATATTTGTAGTTTATATACGCTCAGACTTCGCTGTCAAAACTGTTTTACATTTTCAGCATAGACCAATTAGAGCGCTCAACTTCTAATTCTTTTATCTATCTGTCTTGTTCGCATTGAGTTCTTTCTATAAGCTTAGAATAAAATGGCCGACCCAATGGAGTAGACAACTACATAAGTGCGGCTATCTAAATACCATGTTTCATGTAATTTGACGGATCGACGAGTAATATGACATTTCAGTAGTCAAGGGGTAAATTTTCTATCTATGAAACTGTGAAGTGATAAGTATTTTTCCAACTTCACTGACTAAGCGATTCGCAATTTATGAGAACAATTAATAAAATGTCAAAATTTTTTCAAATATTAAATTTGTTTGAAAAGCCCTGATAAAATATTGAAGTAACACAAAATTAAACTCAAAAATGACCCCAAAATGAAAGCATTTATCATTTAGTACTGTTTAGTACATGTTTTGACAAACATTTATCAGAATGAGCCATTATGTGAGTTCATGAAATGGAAAAATGGCTGTGAAAACTGAAATGATAACTTTTTTATCACTTTATAGTTTCACAGATATAGAATTGACACCCAAGTTTGTTTTATAATTCGATGTCGCAGAACTTTCTTTGATTATGAAGATTTCATACTCGTAGTTAATTTGTCTGTCCAATTTTGCATATCATCAAGAGTTATGTCAAAAATTTGACTTATGTATTTTGAGCAGTTAATAGATCAATAAATTATTTACTTTATAATAGAATAAAAAACAAAGAGCTGAGAGAAAATATTAACAACTTCTTACCTAAAAAGGACAACAAAATTATGATTTGAGATTCATATTATGTTTAAAATACTTGTACAAAAAAAAAAAATATTAAACCTGCCTGTCATCTACCTTTCATATCCCAATCACATTGCAAAAGAAGTTATTTTTACATATTGTTTTTCACAAATATTTATTTTTGTTAAATTTTTTATTCACCTATTTTTTTTTTGTATGTAAGTATGCGCATTTGTTACAATAAATAAATAAAAAAAACAATTTCATTAATTTAAGAACCTATGTGCAATTTTCTTCTCAGTCGATTTCGACGATCTCGATTAATTTTGATTTTTGCTATTCTAATAGACTCTGGCAATGATGACAATGATGCAGTTGTTGGTAAATAACCCACTGCAACCAGCTTTCCGGTTCCATCAGAAATAATGTCATCATCGGCCATAGCATCGTACGTTCCTTCAACAATCTCACCAGCGTAAAAATTATTCACATTGCTGCGATTCAAATTATTATTACCCATGGTAATGGCGGTCTTCTTAGCTGTCAGAGGAAATGTTGGTGTTGCCATTAATGGTGTTTTACTAATTGGTACTTTTGATGTTCTTGTTGTTGCGGTAGTTGATGGCGCTGCTGCGTTTGATGTGCTAGTTGATAATAGTTGTTGTTGTTGGAAATGTTGAAGAGAAGGAGAAGAATGAGTAGTAGTAGAAATTGTAGTTGTTGTAGAAGATTTTTTACTATAATACTTTTTTGTTTCACTATCCAACAAATTGCTATTGTGTAAGTTTTTATTGATTTTGGTGCTGCTAGTGCTATAGTAACTGCTATGTTGATTATTATTGTTAGTACTAAGAGTAACATTTTCATCCAAACTGTTGCTAATAGTCGTTAAAGTTGTTGTTGCTGTTGTTTGTTCGGTTGATGATGACAATCTATCAACATTGTGTTTGCTATTTGTTTTCCTGCTACCACTATTTCTACTACTATTGTTTATATTTAAATAACTACTAATATTATAATTATTTCTATGATTTGTTGTTGTTTTTGTTGCTGCTGTTGCAAAAATTGTTGACGTTACAACACCGCCAGGGATGTCACCAGCATTGTTGTTGATATTAAAATTTGTTGGTAACTTTTTACTACTGCGATTGAGTTTCTCAATGCCCATGTTGCCATTGTGGTAATACTTTTTAAAATTACTATTGTTTATATTTCTATGCCTATTACTACTACTAGTACTATATAGGTATTCAGTCATACTATTATCCAAATTGTTTGGCAAGACAGGCATTGAACTTGCCTCGTCGTTCGAGTATTGATCGTTGTGGTTGCGGTAGCTTATGGCCGCGCTATCGATTGTACTACTGCTGCTACTGTCACTAGTTCCATCACTGCTACTGCTGCTGCCACTGTAATCAGTACTAAAACTGCTACTACTACTACTACTATAATCATCGGTCGAGGTAGAAGTGCCACCAGTTCTGTCATTGCCAATGGGCTCCATCATCATCGCCATCAGTTCATCGCCCAATTGGGGTGTTGGCAATAGTTCATCGAACGATGATAATGATGACAATGCGATCGACGATGATGATGACTCATCTAGTGCAGTGGTAGACCGCGGATATACGGAGGTTGATGGAAACGATTCGGATAGGGTTGAGGGAGACGGATTAATGGATGTTGATGATGACAGCAATTCATCAGAAAGTGACGTTTGTGAGGTCTCACTTGATGAAACAGGTTCATCAGACGATGGCAAATATGAGGTATAAGTTGTAGATGACAGGACTGTCGATGATGATGTTACACCGGCAGATGACATCGATGGCGACACCAATTCTTCAACCATTTTAGGTGACGCCGATGACAATGAAGATGAATCAGATGACAGCAGATTATCTTCTGTGCTGGTTGCCGGAGTTGTCGATGAACTGCTTGACGACTTCTGTTTTTGTTTCGAGGCACGTCTATGTTTTGGATCTTTTGCATTTGTCACTTGCACTTGACGGTGCTTGCTGATAATTTTTTTTCGTCTCACCTTACGACGGCCTGGCATTGCCGACACTGAGACAGCAACATCGTCACTAGCTAATGTTGGTGGCGGCAACACAAAAGCACCGACTGGAGATGAACCAGCCATCGATAGTGACAGAGAGGATATTGACGATAACACCGGTGACATCGGTGAAGACATTGGTACTGGCAATGACACGTCGCCATCGGACGTCATTCGTTGCATGCTATTCGTTGATTGCTGTTGTTGATGATTGCGTAATCGTTGCATTTTGTGCTCGCGCTGAAATTGCTGACGCCGAGCAATGAAATTAGGATCGTTATGATGATGACGTACTTGATGGTGCTGTGCCGATTGTGGATGCTGATGTATGTTGTGTAACTGTGTGGCTGGCTGTTGCTGTACATAGTTGTTGTGGCTGTTGTTGTGGTTATGATGATTTCTATGATTTATATTAGTGCTACTTAAATTATTATTTCCTCTACGACTATTACTGGTACTGCTATTACTTAGGTTGCTATTATGGCCGTTTGGTTTTCGAGTGACGGTGGCACTGCCACGGTTCCGGGCAGCTCCTTCTCCACTTCCAGCTACCACGCGATTCCTGCCGCGTGGTAATGATGACTGTCCACTTCCTTCTGAGCTTGCTGACACTGCTACACTCCCTCCACCGACTAGGCTACTAGCTTTTGACGGTGATGACAATGATGATGAAGAGAATGATGACGATGATGTTAGTTTACCTGATGCAGACTTACCAGACTTAGGCAGTCTCTTGGAGGAAGAAAATGTTGTTGATGATGATAAAGGAGCAGATGATGAAGATGATGGAAATGTGTGGTGATGGTGGTGCGGGTTGAAGCCATTTGTGTATTGATGAAAAAATCGATCGGCTTCAATTTTCGTAAAGAAATAACAGGCATCTGTGACATTCTTTTTTGGTCCAATTGCTTTACCTCGGTGTGTGAAACCGACGCGTCGGTTTGGATCGACAGCCGATCGATATTCGAAATAACCGTGTACAATGGACTCGTTGAAGTAGCAGGTTTCTTGTAGTTTTTTCTGAAAATAAAAAAAATATTACCTAAATATACATTTTTCCAATACATCTTAAATATGTAATTGATAGTTCAATGAAAGTTTTTTAAGTCTTTTTCTTAAAATGAAAAATAACTAAAATTAGTCTTGAAATAGTATAGGCAGATGTAGAAAATCTGTGATCAAAATATCATGCTATATGTATTAACGAAATATTGAAGTGAGTTTCGGCATTCCATTTTTCAAACCCCCTAAAATCTGTTGATCTTGCTATGATTGACTCAGTTAGGCATTATTTTAAGTGCGATATAATGCGAGTTTCGAATTTCATCAAATTTGGTGAGTTGAATCTAAACCTCGGATTTTAATAGCTATTTGTTTTGAATTCGCTAACCATTCAAATATTTTCAGTTGAAAATGAAGCTGACAAAATGAGAGGAACAAAAAATATATTTTACACAACCAGGAGGAGTTGACTAAGAGTCGAATACAAGTTTCCCTTAGAAGGCTTAAATCATTCTTTTTAAAGGTGTTTGAAAAACTTTCAATAACCTGTTAAGTGCCTACCATTCTGGTTTTCGATCAAATCAAGGCTATAAAACTGTCTTAATTTTTACACAGATAAAATAAGAGCCGAAATGAACTGTGACTATATTTCATACACTGTTAACGTTCTTAAACTTTTCAAAAGCTATTGACACTGTTAACAGTTCAATCCTCTGTACAAAACTTCGAAACTGTTTTTAGTTTTCTTCAGAGCTATGTCATGAAAAGCAACAATGTGTGGTTGAAAATGGACAGTCTTTTCTGAATGGAGTCCCGAATGGATATATCCTTAGACCGATCATATTTTTCTTTACATAAATGAGCTACTACAAGTTGTCAATCATTGTCTGATTCATATATACGCTGATGATGAAAAATGATGTTGGAGCTCTAATGAAATATTACTTGCATTAACATTTAAAACTGGTCTAAAATTCCCTTAAACGTATCAAATCTGCAGCCCTTTACATCCATCGTAAAACATTTGATTTACCAGTTGTGTACTCTGTCGCACGTCCGTATTTCGATATATATCTGACCGGGTTCACTTTTCTTTAAATCTGCAGATGAAGATCAATGTTAATCTATCCCCAGTCTTTACGTTTAATTTAAAAAAAAACAATTATTTTTAACAAAAAGATTATTGAGATCTGAACTCTCAATTAAGAGCTCGAGAATTGCAAAATTATATATGATTTTATAACTTCTAATTCTAAACAATCTAAATTGGAATACGTGTTTAGCAAAATTGACATGTATAAAAGTATGGTAATACTTCTCTTGCACAAGCTTTTTGTCCATAAAACTCAACTTCTCGTACAGCAACTAGACGTAGGTACCAATTGTAAAAATGTGCCTTCATTTCTTATTGCTTTGATTATATATTACAAAATAATTC
This sequence comes from Chrysotoxum bicinctum, assembly GCA_911387755.1. Classification (NCBI taxonomy): domain Eukaryota; kingdom Metazoa; phylum Arthropoda; class Insecta; order Diptera; family Syrphidae; genus Chrysotoxum; species Chrysotoxum bicinctum. The sequence continues at coordinate 31,617,961 of OU426990.1, forward strand.
CTTTTTATTAAAACAAACCTGAAAAGTTGCGGACAGCAAATTTAGGTAGGTAGTTGCTTTTTATGGTAGCATTTTAATACGCCTGTGAAAATGTATAACCGTAATTAGTATAAATGGAATTTTTAGTTGCTTCCAGCCAAACGAAAAACGACCTTGAACTTAAAAATGCTAAAATTAATGTTTTTTTTAAATAACTGCTAAGCACGCAAAAGAAAAAAACATGAATTATCGCCTTTTAAATGTTTCCTTTTTGTTAGGTTAGGTAGGTTGTACACCACACTGGTATTGCCCCAATTCATTTTTTTTTTAAATACAACCACACACATGCCAACATTGAATTTATGGAAGTTAAAAAACATTTTAGGAATCTGTTTTGCGGAAGGTTGTGTGTGTTTTTTTTTTAGAAAAATAATTTATTTCCTATTTTGAAATCCCACGAATGTTTGTTTGTCTTTAAAGGCTCTTAAATTCTGTACCTTTGCACTACACACAATTGCCATTAAAGTTAATGCTAAAAGAAGTTAAAAAAGTTCCATTCTGATATTGATTAAAATAAAAAACAAGGTCTGAAAGGTATTCCACTTCCGAAACACACCCATTTTCTGTAGAAAACATTTGTTTTTTTCTTATTCATTTACTTTCCTAACAACTAAAAACAAAAATGTTTGTAAACAATTTGGTTCTTCTGGCACACCTTGATTAGGACGTGTTGAGTGAGTACATAAACATCAACTTCTACAGAAAAATCAATTCACGGTTTTTGGTTTTATAGCTCAAAGCTTATGGTATTTCTAAAAGCTACAAAGTGTTTAAAATTGAAAGGATTAATACTCGTGCTACTATATACGAGTAGTTCACTTTAAAAAAGTAAAAGACAGTACCAATAACTTGTTGGTACATTTTTCTGAAACTCTATCTTTGTTTGTTAAATCATTTATCGTTCTAAATGTACATGAATTTACAAAAGGACTCTACAGTCACTTCTCTCTTGGAATTAGTTGAAAATATTGTATTGATTCATTTAAAAAATAGAAGTGTTCACATTTGATAAACCCTTGCAAAGAATATGGCTATTAAATCAAATAAAGCTTGAATTTAGCGACTATTTAACTGTTTGTCTTGAATTATATTTATGTAAGAGATCATACTCGACACCTTTCAAGTTTCAATGACCATATCTCAAAAAATATTAACCTACCGTCTGGAATACCACAGAGGAGCCATTTAGGCCGTTTACTTTTTATTTTATTGATAAATGAATTACCATCTGCGTTGAAGCTTTCAAAGTTTCTCATTTATGAAGACAGTATAACAATCTTCAAGGCTGTTTCAAATTCTCTTGATTGTGAAGTTCTGCAATGTGACCTTAATTGATTTTTTGGCTGGTATTTTCGTAACTGTTTTTTTCTTAACGGCGATAAATGTAAAACTATAAGTTTTTTCGTGGAAGATTTCCATAAATTCTGTAATTACTATTTAACGATGTGTCATTAGCACACGTTAGAGATATGTGATATGTTATATGAATTCATAGAATTCAATTCTTGATTTGATAAAGAGAAAGTCAAGCGCAAGGCAATTTTCTGATCTTTTTGTTACGAAGTAACTTTTTCTAAGATTTGTATAAGATCCATATTCTTGAATGCACTTGTCAAGTTTAGAATAGGTGTCTATAAAATACCACTCGAGTCGTGCAAGTTTCTTAAGGCTTGTGCTTAGGTGGATAGGATAGAATAATCCATATGATCTCCTTCCTCATCGAAACAGACTTAAACCTATCGATATATCTTACAGTCTTGAGAGGATTTGTTCTTTTTTATGTAATGTCTTCATTCTTAAACTAATAAATGGAAAAATAGACTCCTTGCCCCTTTCGTCTCGTAATAACCTTAATATTTTCCAAAAAACTTGAGGAACTTAGATAAAATACAGAACATAGCGTTAAAACTGATAGGAAACAGAACCATTCCCACCTCTTGGACAACGCCGGAAATGTCTTTCCCAGTTTTATCGTTTGTTTCAAGCAATGCCTCGGAGTAACGAGTTGCATTTCTTCCCTCAATCAATTCACCCGTTATACCCGTTTCGCTAAAAATGTTCATCCAGTTCAACCATAAGCCTAATTTTGGGCATACCCTCAAATACAGAGATTCGTTCTTAAGTTGCTCAACACGATTATGGAATAATTTTCCCGGCAATTTGCAAAAATTTAAAACCAATGTTCATCCGCACCTGTTTTCTCTCTCTCCCTAATTTCCCCATCGCTTATGCAATTTTTATGTTTAACATTGTAAGGGTCTCAATAAACCCTTAGGCTAGTCGCGCACTGGCATACTGGCAACTGTGATCGAAATCAAATAGTTTAATCACCAGTTGAAAGAGAACCGCGCACTGGCAATGTGGCAACTCTTTACTCACGCTCAGACTCTTTTCTCTCTTGCTCTTATAGAAAATAGCTCAACTGTTGCGAATGCAATCGATTAGTTTGTCTCAAAACACAAACTTATTAGTTGCTCGAATCGAGTTGCTCTAAGTGCGCGGTGTCCCATATAAGCCCATATGTTTCATTTTAGCAACTAAACAGTTGCGAAACTAAAAATTGAATGTGCGCGCCTGGCCTTAAGGGGGGCGTGTGAATTTCAAAAAAAAAATTGTAAGCTATCGGACTAATTATAAACGATTTTCTTCTCTACCTTAACAAAATGTTTAAATCACACAATTTTTCCAATAGTAAATATTTTAATTTGTTTGATCATAATGTTTTTAGTCAAAGATAGAGACTTTGTACGTATTGTCAAGAGCTCAAGGTTTAAATTTATCATTTCTTAACTGTCCCCCATACTCTCCTATTTTTTACTATCAATTTTCCAAACTGTTTCATGCACCTTAAGTATCCAGTTCATTATTTATAATCGTAAATAGCAGTTGTTGTAACAAAACACCAGTATATTGTAACAGTCATAAATGCCGTATGGTGTTATACATATAGCCCTTAAAATTCTTTAGGGCCCAAATGTAGGTATTCGTAGTTTGCATCTGTCTGTAAGTTCAAAATTATTACTCAATCTAATCTAAATATTTTCTATTTCGATTTCAATGTCTGGAAAATAATATTAAATGAAATACTTGACTTGAGTCTCATTAAACGGTTGAATCTGTACTTTGTCCGCTTAGGTGAAAAAGCCGTACGCTTCAGTTCAAGTATTAACTCTTCAAAGGTTTCAATATACATATAATATATTCAATTTGAAGGTCTTCGCATAGTTTGAAGATTAATGGTTGTATAACTATACTAAGTAAAAGGGTAGATACTAATAGAACGCTCTTTGGAATTATTATTATTGTTTAATCTTAAAATAAATATATATTTTTTAAAGATTACATTCTTTAGTTGCAAGTTCCACGCTATTAGTCAAGCTGTTTAAAAAATAAAATTGAAGCTTATAAGTATTCGAATTACTACTAGCCAAGTACCTGGCTTTGGGGATTTCCGATTAGCCCGAATCAGACATCACATGCCTCTTTAAGTTCTATATTTAGTTTTTAATTAATATTTGATTAATTCAACACTTTTTTAAGCATGAAAGTCTTAAACAAATAACAGCATGACTCGAGTGGTATTTGATAGACACAGGAAATGAGAATAAGTCGTATGTATGGGAAATGTTTAAAATAAAAAAAAACATGCAGATACTCGTATACACGACTGGATCGTTTCTTCTTTGATATTGTCTTTTTAAATAATATTTTTTGCAAGACTTTGAAATACAATGTTACAAGTCATCATCTTTACAACATCATAGTCCCGCTTTTGTTGGAAAATGAATCTTTGTTAGTTTATATGTTTGTATTTTTGTAGCAAAACTGTTAAAGAAACTTCAAAGTCTTATTAAAATCGATAGAGCTGTTTTTCAATGAAATTTGAAAAAAAAAACCAAAATCATTGTTTAATAGCTATACATGTTCTGGTAGAGATCGAACAAAAATTCGAATTTTCCTTCTAGGTACCAAATTTTAAGCAGCCTTTTGCTTTAGACTTTAGCTCAGTGTTGCTATATGAAAGATGCACAAAAACACAGTACCTACACAGTTTGGCGGGCAGCGCTGTGATAGAAATTTATTAAAGTTTGGGTTGTTCTGATTTAACTCAAAATTAAATATTTCCGACCACTTACATAGCACTTTAACTTTATTTATATTTAGAGCATAGGAAAGCAGATTATTGCACTTGATATTTCAAAAGCTCATTTCTCTTTCAAACGAGTTTGGGATCAAGCAATCACTTTTAGCATAATGTTTCTATTTGGTATAGATAAAAGTCTTTTTTTGCTGTATTAGTAATGAAATGACTTTTCAAACCAGTCCCTAAAAGTCTAACTGAATGGTTTGAAGTCTAAAATTAATAAAATAAATATGTGTGCCTTAGGGCTCTGTTTTATCTCCTACTCTTTTTTCTCATATTCATTTTTGATGTTTTATACGCTATTCACACCTAATCAAAATCTAGATTTCGAGCAAAATTCTCAAAATCTCATAAAAATCTACTAGATTTCCCATACATTTTCAGATTTCCAAATCTACTAGATTACGTCAAAATCTCCTCAAAATCTACTTTCAAACACAAGATTGTCAAAACAAACAAACCTTTCGAAATGTTCTGCCTTGTCAGCAAGCGAAAAGGCAGATAAAAAGCAGATAAAGGATTCCCTCTTTGAATTGGGGTGAGAGAAGGAGAGAAGATAAATTATATCCGGAGAAGCAGGAAAAATGGACAGATTTATAAGGAAAAATATAATTCCTTTTGAAGGAATGTCCAAATGAAATAAAAATGCCGAAATGGATGCCGACAATAACAACATTCTAAAAGAATATATTGAGTCAGCTAAGGAATTTCATATAGGTGTATTGAAATATTTAAATACTTAAATGGAAAAAATAAAAATATATGTTTTTGTTTACCTAAATGGATGTTTTTACTATCAAGAATTTCTAATTTTCATGATTCATTTTTTTTTCATATAAACAAAAGAAATTAAAAATTATTGGCAAGATGAAAGAAACGTCAAACGAAACCCTGATTCTGTTCAGTGCGAACGCTTCAACGAGATTTCGTAATCTTGTTTCTGAAATCCGAGATTTTAATTCGGTGTGAAAAGCCTATTATTTAGAAAGTTTTTTTTCAACCTGTCTTTAAAGGTAAACATACATCTAATGCTCCAATGTCACAGACAACCTTCTGTGGAATGATCACATATTCGACGTAGCCAATGCCAATTTGGTACCCTTCTTGATCTGGGGTGGAATCGCGTAAGATGGTAGTTGACTGTCGTTTTGCGTTTTGTTGATTGTCGTTTTTGATTATCAACTTTCGGGTGCTCTGTGTAAAGTGATCACAAAAAATTGTTGGTTTTTTGGCATCACTCACAATTCTTTTAAGAAAGAAATATCATTTTGGCTCTATGTTCAATTTGTTTTTTTTTTTTTTTTTTTTTTTTTGGAATTTGTTTTGTAATTTCGTCTCTGCAAAGTTTTGGATATTTTGATCAAGATATGTAAGTATATTATATCTATGAAATAATGGTTTCGAGCGTCCTTTAAAATAATTTTGTTTTTTCGAAGGTCTCATGCAACAAAGAAACAAATCGCTATGCTTTCAACGTTCATGCAAGAACATCCGAAGCTTGCAAAATCCTTTAATGATTCCTCAAGCACTGGACAGACAATCCAAAGGCAACAATGAGAATAATTAGCTAAACATTACAATTCACTTATTTTTTTCTTGTTTCACAAAATATACTTTAATTTCAATAAGAGAAACTTTTTTAATTTTAACTTTTATTTTCTTAAGGAGTTGAAACTAATAATGCAAAATGTCAATTGAAAATGACAAAAAGTATGAAAACGACAACTAAATAGCTGTCAAATAAAATCATCGCAAAAAAGTGATAGTCGTTTTGATAATCACCTTACGTGGAACAAAAGTATCGATTTTGACTGTCAACTATCAACTATCACCTTACGCGATTCCACCCCTGGCTGTATAATATAAAGTCTTAATTTATCTAAAGGTTACGTATATTTCGCACACATCTGAGCAGCTTTAACTATATCTCACTCGAGTCTCTTGGCTAGTATTCAAAATAGATCTCTAAAAATGATGGGTAATAGAATTATAATGAAAACTTTTCATCACTTTAACACCGCCGGAATGGTTAATGTATCTCATTATTTAATTGCTTATAAACAATGTTCTATTGAAATAATCAGTTGCATTCTTCCCACTCAAAAATCCTAACATAATAGTTAGTTGTTCTAGGAATGCCAACTAGAGCTCAATTTCGGAAATCGTGTCAAGTATAGAGGTTCTATGTTTTGCCGCACTAATCGAATATGGAATGCTGTACATGGCCCTATTCTTACATCTATTTTCATATTCAGGGCTCCAAATATTCAAAGTATTACGAGAAAGTTTTTGAAGCATTAAATTCTATGATTGCCCACTTGACAATGCTGTCAAGATCCAAATTTGAAAAGGTAATCACATACTACCGCTGGAGTTCCACACTCGAAGAACAAGGATGTTGATCTAGAAATGAATATGAGAAGCTGACAGTACTCTCATCTGTGAAATAATTTTACAAATAGATTTTTTCTGTAAAAGAGGTCATTAATGAATACAAGAAATAGTGTAGGAGACAAAACGGATCTCTGGGGCATTCAAAAGTTTCATTCTAGGAGGGTGGCAATAAGTGCCATGTGTTTCAGCTAGAGTGCTGTATGCCTTGATGCTTGCAGACATGCTTTAAATCTGTTTTAACCTTAACACTTTGGTTTGGTTGTTTAAAGTTATTGATTTTTCTTATAAGACTCTAAAAATTTTTTACAAAAATATTGTTGTTTAAAAGCCGTGAAACAATCCTTTTAAATCTTGAACTTTAACTACTATTTGATTGTGTTAGTTACATTTTTTTTGGAAATGTGTTACAGTCCAAAAGCGGACAGCAAATTTGTTTGGTTTGGTGGTATGACCAAAATATGAGTATGACCGTTTATAGGCACATCCAGTTTTTTGGAGACTTTTGTTGATGTTTGCTTTTTATATAATCTCTAAAAACCAAAAGCCCATAAGAAATTTGGCTTACAGATATCTGCAATGAAGTCTGAAGTGTTTGTAACAACTACATGGTTAAGCCTAGTACGCAGATTGCGCTAAATTTTATCTCCCACATTTTTCTCCAAACATCAGCTAAAATCCAATCTAAATTTTGAAATAAGAACTTTGTGGAGAGTATGTTACCATAGAAAACAGCTGTTAACTAAATGAATTTCTTTCAAAGATTTGAAAGAATTTGGTTTAAAGTATGATTTTTTAAGAATTAGGTATGAATGAGAACGAATGAGTATTATGAGTGATTTTTGCTGTGGAAAATCTTGTAAGACTTCCGTCACCAAATATTCTTCTAAATTTGATTCAAATATTATTACATTTCAAATTGAAATTGAAATTTAGCTCAAGAATAAATGTGCCAGACAATTACTTCGTACGCTAAATTTTGACAGATAAGTTATGTACAGTTCGAAGAGAAATTTTGATTTTTTAGCTGGAGCAGGGTACCTCTCGGCTAAAATGCTTGACATAATTTTGGCTTATCTAAATTTTGGAGAGAATTTCGTTGCACGATTTGCGTACTAGGCTTTAGGACTGAATATCACGAGTTTGGTCTTCTAGTAGAAGGCAATTCGATGGATTGGCATTAAAGATATAAGGTATTGGTTTTTAAAAACTGGTAACGGTAATCAATAATAGTAAGGGAACAATAGAAGACGAGTAATTCCACAGAGAGCATTAAAAAAGATTTCAAAATTGGTATATTTTACTTCAATCAATATCAATACTCACCATTCCAACAAGTTTCCAATTGCTGTTGAAACAAAGATACATTTGTGTCTCTTTTGCGTACAGCGTTATTTTGAACACTTGCGTGGACCAGAAGTCTGTTGTGCCGGCTATCGTTATATTTTCTGTAAATAAAAGAAGAACAAAAAAAAAAAAAAAACAAGTTTTAATAAAAATCAATAAAATCATCCATCAGCAATATTATATACTGCAAACATCATAGACAAACACCATCATCACCCTATAACAAACTCCTACGCCTGTTCGTAACTCACGATTACATTCTTAGGCACAGGATATTGAATCAAATAATGAACCAAGAAAATCAAACGAATAATAAACTTCAACGACATTCGTGACATATTGGAGAAGTTATCACAGTCGCAGTTGTACAAATTGAACACATAGTATTAAAAAAAAAATTAACCAACTGTGGATGCAGAATGGAAAATCAATTTTCATTCCAATGAAAAAATTATTTTTTTCCATTATCATCATCATAATCATGGTTTTTAGTAGATGTCGCCGCCGACAGAATAATGGACAGAAGCAAAATCGTTGGAGACCAGTCGCCCAGTCGGTCTTCCCTTTTACTCCCGCAAATGACATGCCTTTTGCGCATTGACCATGGTGATGACAGTTTGGTCCGGTAGAACGGCTATGTTTACATTCGTCTTCAGATATCAATATTTGTTTTTCATTAAAACTGATCTTTTGGCAGCATCCAGCGAGAGCGACCACAGTTCCAATATGGCTACTATATGCTATACTCTGCCCATGGGTCTTATTTTTATTCTTGTTGTTGGTTGGCCCCTTCATCAGGTTCCTCCTGGTTGAAGACGACAAGAAAAAAAAAAAGAAGAAGAGACTATGATATTTCCATTTGCACTTCTGTGCCAATCTGAAACTTTTGCCGCCCGAAGTCTCCTAAAAGCCGTTCTTAGAAATTCTTGATAGCTTGAGCATATTTGTTGTCGCCTTAATAATGCTCAGTCAGTCAGGCACCCATTTTTTGCAAATACCTATATTACATTTTATGATTTATAGTTGCATGCAATACAAGTGTTTCCACTTTATAACTTTGTGCAATAAATACTCATATATGTATTTTTTGTTCATAATTTTGCGCGAGGAGTATGATTACTCTTAAAATATTTAAGCACATGCGAGCGTTTAAAAAAATGAAAAGGATTCGAAGCTCGAGTGTTCCGGGTAAATTGTTGTTTTGGGGTAAAGATCAACTGGCTATGTCACTAGAATACCAAAATATAAGCATTAAAAGACTCCTGAATGCTTTTAAGAACTCTTTGAACAAAACTCAACAACCGATTTCTTCACAAAGTGTAGTTCCGATATTAGTTAATATTTAAAAGGATAATACTAGATAGTAAACTCCTCCGTAACAAACACTTAAAAGCTAGCTATAGTCGGGAAAGCCACAAAAGCCAAACATCCTTAGGTATGGCAAAACCCATCATTACCTATGGTGCGGTTGCATGGCGCAAGAGGACCGAATTATCAACAATTAGGGAACCCTAGAAAAAGTCTAAAGGCACTCGTGTATCTGAATTACGGGAGCAATGAGAACCTTCCCTACTGCAGCTATGGAGATTGTGCTCCATCTATCCCCTCTACACGAGGTCAACAGAAGTTCGGCAATGTTCGGAGGTATCATGAGATTTTCAAAGGAAGCAACTGTGACAGGGAAAATCATTGGTCTAAATAAAGGAAAGTGACTTAATCAGTAGGTCCACAGTAACAAACCTTCTTGACATCCCAAGAGATGGTATGATCAAATAACATAATTTCGAGAAAAACTTTTTGACAGAGATTGGGTAGGAGAAGAAACAACTAAACAAATACTATCAGGTGGTACACTGGTGGAACTTTAATAAGCAAAGGCACTGGTGCAGAAATCTTTGGGCCAAGAACTCAACTTTCCATACCGATAAGGCAGTCCACCTGGTGCGTGGTTCGAATCTCGAAAAGAACTATCGCAACAAGAAAATTGCCATCATGATATTCAAGCGGCACTCAAATCATCAGACCAAGACTTATTTCAAGCTAGAAGAAAAGGAATTACATAGGCATCTTAAAAATTAAAGTGGCAACACTAAAATCATACTTTCGACATAGTTTTTCAGTAGTTAGTTGCAACCAAGGATTCGTCATAGGTTTGGAGTTCTTTTACTACACTACGAGTATACGCAACTACAGAACCCGAGATGTATTACTTTGCGAAAATCTCGATAACAAGTTGATGTTGAGGATGGATGATGGAATGTTTACGTTGAAAGTCACACTGGACATTGCATATGCACAAAACTATATGCATCTCTATTCTATACATATATACAACGAACTGGTCGAAGCTTTTGGAAGTGTGCTAAGTAGGTACTCGAAGTATTATGCCTGATGCAGCCCCCAACCCTTCTCCAAACGTCTACCAACTTATAGATGAACGACAACATTTTGTATAATGGATGCTTACACATCGGGTTATTGAACTGGGCCGGTAATTAAATTTATACCTTTTTGCATACCGTGCAAAAGTTGGTTGCAAAAAAAAGAGTCTTTACCTACCTACCTACCTAGTTATGTGGCAGCTTGGTGGCTAAATGGAGTGAATAGGGAAATTAAAGCATGCAACCAAGCACACTTCTATAGGTCTAGGGATAGGGTAATGTGGCATGGGTTTATTTGTTTTGCTACATTTTTTTTTTGTTATAATTTTTATTTTTCCTTTTTAAAGACCGTTTTTGATCTAAATACAATTTTAAAAGCAACTTCTGGTGTGGCAATCAGAATATTTAATTGCTTTGATAAAAATTTACGATACGGTGGTTTTTTTTTATACAATTAAGAGGAGGAATAATAAACATTTGTTTTTAAAAAATCTCACATGGGTGGAGGAGAATAATTGCCTCTTCTAATGGATTTATCAATTTAGGTCGAATTGAGTGAAAAAAATTCTAGGAAATAGGCGAAGTTCATTGTTGAAACGTTTAGGTAATAAATCGATAGACGATAAGCATTCGAAAGGAAAAGGAATGGGTAAAAGTGCTGGCTTTCATTTTTTCTCACGTTCGTTATAATTAATTTCACATGGTGGACAGAAATATTTTTTTCAAGCACAATCAATTTGCAATGAAAAATTAAACTTTTAATGTCGGTATAATTAAAAGAAAAATGAGTTATATATTTGGGTTAATTCGAATTTTACAGTTCATTAATATATCTTGGAATTAAGTTATGCGGAAAGAGAAAATATGTACATATTAGGTGTTTACAACCTTATAGAAAAAACTTAGTGAATATTGCGAAATTTGTTTTTGTGACATTTATAGCAAATGGTTCCCCTTGACATAATAGTTCGAACGTTGTACTTTTACGCTTGAGTTCTGGGGTTCGAATTCTAGCCTTTGAAACAAATGAAAATATGATTTCTAAGGAAACTGTCTTTTGTGCTTGAAAATATCAAATCGATGGAGAGTAATACTTGTCATAAAAAGTGCTTTCGGATTCGACCAACAAATTTAGCGCTCTATAGGGCAACAACATTCACACAAAAATAATTAAGGTTAATACCCCAATAGATAATGAGTCTAAACATTTTTCTTTATTTTCTAATCAATTTAAAATGCTTCTAAAATGGAACACTGTTTCATTAAAAAATTAAATTTGAGAATGTTTGATATGATCCTTATTACCTACATATGTATATGTTTTGTTTTTAAATTTCAAAAATTTACTCCAACAGATTTAGAAAGTCCGTAATGACTCGTCTGTTCAGATCTTCTATTCCAAAGTTGGTTAAAGTGGTTCTCTATTTGTGCTGGGCACATAACGTGGAGTCTTCCTTTGCTGTGCCCACGTAGATCCGAGGGATCTTCAGGAAGTCGGTCTCCATAGTCTACACGGGTCCCACTCATATCAGTCGCTATATTTTCAGCCCTTTGATCAGTTTACCGTAGCTGTTCTAGCCCCGATTCACACTGGACCTGCTATTCTCCAAAGATTCTTTCATTTCAGTGTAACGAAGCCCAATATATCAAAACCGGTACGATCAAGGTTAAGGGTCTTATTGCTTTTTTTTTAAAAAGAGCTATACTTTTAAAAAGCCTTCTAAGTATGAAGAAAAAGCAATAAATGACATATTGATTCTTTGGTTGATCCCTTAAGCGCTGTCATTTTGTGGTGGAAACAGCCAAGCCTACGTTGACAAACTCATTGGAAACTTTAAAGTTCAATCCTTTACCTTTACATCATGATCTTTTGGCCAAGTTGACAATACTGAGATGAGATTTTTTTCGAGATGACCTCTTATCGTCACGGTGCCAGCTCGCTTCGTTCTCAATAGTTCGAATATTGCCTCAAAGTTACTTAAAGGCTGATCTTAAAAAATGTTTCATCATAACGAATACGTCGGCGTCGTCACCTTACCTAAGGCCTTCATCGATATCAAATTAATCGCAGGTGTTTTTTCCATTAATGGCGATCCAGCAAGGTTTGTCTATTGTCATCTTGTACAAGTGTTCGAGTTTGTCAGAGATGCCGAGTTATGATTTGGCATTGTACGCTTCATTTATATTAATTTAAAATTGTAGGTTGATGTAGCGTACTTACCAAGTCATTTCCCGTTGCTATTGGCCGGTAGTACATCCCTATACTAGCAGAATTATGCGGCTTAAGCTTGGGTATCGAATTTTTTGGCCATAAATTGAGTGTTCTTCCTACCTACAAAATATTGACTGCCTTTACCATTTAAAAGTCCAGATTTTACAGATTCTCTGTAATGACCATGTAAATGCTACACTATTTCTTCTCTTATGAATAGACAATCCTTCTGTTTTTCCTTTAATCTTGGGTATCATTTCAACCTTTGATGGAAATTTCCAACAATGCACATACTTATGCCGTAATAATCCTTAGTAGACGCGACTATTTGCTTATCGAGCTCCCTTTTTCCTTCTGAGAAGTCGGTGTTCTTCCATTTTTGATTGGCCGTAGATCTCCCTGTCCAATTTCTCAGCATCTCTGATTTGTAGAATAGATTGATTATGCCTAGCCTCGCCTCTTTAACGACAGACGAATTTCGTTATGGTCTTGTCAGTTCGAAAGTTGTCAGGGTTCGTTCTCTTGGCGACCCGATCTCTAAGAAATTGAGAGAAATTTAGTTTAGCGAAATTTCTGAAGGTCACTTGCCATACCGAAATTCTCGGTGCAAATTTTCCCCAGGGTCCACTGCGCCCTACGTGGATATCTTTATCCTCACTTGAGATAGTAACAAGTTGTTAGCTGAGTTTATATTGAGGCTTTGGAAATTTCGGAATAAAATCTCAATATAATTATATAAATATAAATTGAGTCCGTTAAGTGCATGATGTGTTTTCTGACTATCGAACGAAATATACCCTTCTTTTTTATTTCCGCGTGGAAGTCCCCAAGAATAATCATAACTTCATACTTCAATTATTACACGCTTTCCCGGGAAGATCGTAAAATACTTTTTTGGGTCAGTGATCTTTCTTTTCCGTGAAAGCGAGAGGTAAGATCAGATAATTATATTTGAAATTAAATTTGATGTAGCTAGAAGCCCTGGTAGCTATTAGCTTTTAAGTATTGCCCTGTACATTTATGTATGGTTTAATAAATAATAATAATAATAATAATAAATTTGATGTAGACTCTGACCAAGCAATCCAAATTAAAATATATGTATATAGTTTGTATGCCTTAAAGAAGCTCACAATAAAATACCATATGAGAAATCTCTGAGATTAAATCTTGTTTCCTGTATCAGCAGTGCCTCATGCTAATCTACGAGTATTTTCGTGCCAATAACGATCCCTTTGCAATCACCTTCAAAACTACCTATTGCTGCTTTCCTGACTTACTATACTCATCAAGAAGTATTTTTAATTTATGTCACAGTCAATGAAATGGCTTACAGTGTCATGAGAACATTTATAATAATATTTGCTTATTAACCCATTAGGCCAATTATTCACCCAGATAAGCGCTTACTCCCCGAACGCTCGCTCGTCTTTAATACTTAACAACAACTCAGCTGCACATTTGAAGCTCTCCGTGTAATTTTGCGGGGGCGGTACTGATGGCTGATAGCCAAGCACCGATCGCGTCAAATATGCAACTACTGCAACATGTATGCTAAGATAATTATTTATGAGATCGTGCAGAACGGATAACTTCATAAATGATCGTTTCAATCAGATCAGACCGAGCAATCATCGTTCGGTCGGCTTAGTCGAAGAGATGGTGATCGGTTTGTGGTTGTGGTAGTGATGATGTGTCTGCACTTGACACTTAGTCGCATTCCAGAGCTTCTTGCGACTCGCCCCTCTAAAAGTGTCAACTACATAAGCACATTATACAAAGCAAAGCACCTCGGCCTTAGAAAACCATTTTGAAGTGTAAGCTGAATGCCTAACGTCGCCTATATAGCGTCCGTCAATGCCCAATGCCCAGTAGAAAATTTCATCTCCTATACATCTAGCAATGTTTGTTAAGACTTGTTTGTTTGGAATCTCAGAATTCTCGGAATCGTGACAAAACATTAATTCCACACGCAAGGCAATAAGTACATGCATATATACATTTATGTGTGTTCAGGGCCGGACAAGCTATACGTGCAAGCTGTGCAAATGCGCAGGGCGCTGAACTCAAAAGGCGCCTTGGGCAAGCGTTAAAAAAGCCACTACTTCATAACCACTACCTACCATCTTTTTTAAGTTTCAATTCTTTTTATAGCTCACTCCAATATTGGTATTTATTATATACTAACAGCTAATTCTGAATTTAAGGACAGATATACATATATGTATATATATAGATACATATCAAGTTTTCCAAAAATAAGTCGATGTTTAATTTCCTATACACACCCCCATTCCCACAGTAAAAAAAAATACATCACAAAATCTTTACAAAGTGCACAATTTTGTTCGCTTAACAACAGATACCTACATATTTGCTATTTTTCTCTTTATCAATCCACTGTTACGTTATTCTTCACATTCACCATCGCGTGAATGAGTGAAGGCATTTATTTTATTTTGTTATCCCTCCCCTATGCAGTGTAACATACGAGTAAAACAGAATTTCAACAGCAAATACAGACAGTTAACAGTTTGCAAGTTGATAACATGAGCACGATGCCAATTCTTCTATATGAAATCGAAGTCAGCAATGTTACTCAAACAGAAATTCTGAGGTACAAAATTCATACTCAGTGCGCAGAATTAAAAGTTGCGTCTAGGAATTTAAACTCTTCCGGTTGAGTGTTTCTTGTACTATGTTTTAGTTTGGCACTGGCCTCTGTTTATGAGTGAAATTTTATCACTGTCGTGTGTCGAGAATGAGACAAAGGGTTGAAATATGGAAATACTTGAGTGATGATGATGCGATGATTAATGTTGAGGTTTGTCGTTAATGAGTGAATCTGTTTCAGTATTCAATTTCTCCTTTTCTCTATTTTTTTGTTCTTGCCAGTTATTGTTTACATTTAAAAAGGCATTTTTTGACTGGTCTAATTACTTTATTTACTTCCTAAAGGGAGTTATTTGTCTATGTATTATGGTAAAAAAAACTCAAAACAAAAGAAAGGATAGGGAATATATATTTACAATAAAACTTGCTACGCTACTATTCCAGTAGTGTATATGAGTATGTATAAGATTATGATAATGGTTCAAACATGAAAGAAAAAGAGGCTGGTGTTCAAAACAAAATTAATGGCCGATTTCATAAACAAACACTAAAACACTTTTATCAAAAATCCTCTTAAATTTTATCAGGCTCTTAAAAATTTTTAGTTTCACCAATCTATAAAAGGGAAATTTTAGGGAAATTTTTGTTAAAATTGAGTTCTCTTCACATCCCTGAAGAAAATAATTTGGTTCTTTCTTTCTAACAAGCGCAATGTATGAGAACAAATGAGAAAGCGTTATGTGTTGAAACAAATGTCAAGAAATGCAAAAAAAAATGCAAACAAAAATATTTGGAAAGATCCTGTGGGATAAAATCGTAATAAGCACTTAATTTTTTTTTTTTTTGCACTGATGCATTTGTTTCGGTTCCAAATGACGACTAAACAAATTCAACAAACAGTTTCACGATTCACAAATGCTTTGGAAAGTCGTAACCTATTTCGAAGTCAGTCGGAGAATGGATTCCTTTTCCTATTCTTGTGAACTCGGAATACTCTTGCTCGGCGTATAACTTATGTGTGGCACTTTAGCATTGAATGAAGAATTTTCAATATTTTATTGGAAATAAAAAACATATTTTAATATTTTAAAAACCTATCCACTTTGTATTTTCAAAAAATTAAAAAATAAAATGTTGCAAAACAATAATTTCAGCTGCTACCTAAGTATATCCAATTGTTGTGATCTACATCTGATGACATTTCAATGACACTTTTAAAATTTATTGAACCAAAAATGGGCATTTAGTTTATAAGGGTGTTTAAAAGCTTGTTTAATTTAAAAGCGCTTGGTGAAACCAAAACATCTCATTTTAAGGTTTAGAAGCCTGTTAAATATTTAAAAGTCCTTCGTGAAATTGGCCATAAGTGTTTTGAACCAAGAGCTTATTTTGTTCAGGCTGCTTGCATTCCTTTTGGTTGTTGTTGGTTTTTAATGATTCAGCTTGCTGTTCATTGGAAGCTGTTAAGTTTTTTGACATTGCTCAATGCTTATAAAACTTTGTATCAGGTTCAACAATGCGTTGGGACATACATAATACAAAAAATTTCGCTGGTTTGACCTTAAAACCCCTTTCTGAAACCAGATGGGAGTAGACTAAATGCTTTAAAACCATTCAAAACAATCTTAGAAGCTATAATATGAAGCTCTTATTGAAATATCTGAGGCTGGAAACGTTGAGAATAGAAACATGCTGTACTTAGGAAGTAAAATTTTAGTTTAAAGTTTATATGTTGCATATTAATCTAGTTTGATATTTAAGAAAAAAATAATGGCGCAAAATTTTAATTGAATTAGTACGATGCTAAAGCTGTTTTAGTATGATACTAGGTTAAAACAACAATTTTAATCGAATATAGCATCATACTTCTCTACCCTTTTATTAAAGTTAAAATCATCGAATACCTACTTTATTTTTTTTAGTATCGCGCTAGCTTCATATGACACTTTGGCATTTGCAGACATCAAAAAAGGTTCGTGTACTTATTTTTTTAAACGAAATGTCGTTGTTTTAGGTGTGTTCAGAGCAATTTATTAAGGAAATTCTTTTAGTACGATACTATAGTGAGAAAATGTTTAAAATTAAGAATGAGTTAGTAAACAACTATAAAGTTAGCAAATTGTTAAGTAGTATCATACTAATACCTTAATAATAGGCTGTTTAAAATTTTGCGCCAATATAACTAGTAAGTATTTACAAACTCCGTCTGCTAATTTATCTACTAAATATGCTGCTAAAAACTCTTTAGTGGAAATGCGATCAGAAGAACGATTCACTAACGTGCAATCAGCTGAAGCCATAGCTCTAAATCTATAAATACCATCACAGATTCCTCAAATAACAGTTTTTTGAAACTAAAATTAATAAAAACTACTTCAGGACCCCAAAGGCTCAGGAAAGATAAGTTGACTAGTCAATCATGGCTATAGAGAAAGAGCTTGTCAAGTCATTATATTATGATGATCTGGTAGCTGAGTTTGCTAAAACAGAAGCCAGAAAAGTTAATATAGCCGGTTCTATTTATTTTTATTAAAATAATAATATTATTTCCTACATGAGCAACAATTAATGAGTTCATTATTTATTTGTATGTTGTTATGTTTTTGAATTAGTTTTTAAATATTTTTTACTTCAAAAAATACTTTTTTCAGTTCCTAAATTTTTGTGATATATTTTTTTACTATTATTTTTGTGATATATTTTTGATTTCTTAGTTTTTAATAAAAATCATATTTTTTTTTAATTAAATATAAGTATTATCTAGGAATAGGCCTCTTGGGGATCCCTTGTTAAAAAAAAGGATTGCAAAGGGTACCCCTTGGGTAATGAGGAAATGACTTTTTCCGCCAATCCAATCCAAATGAGAGGCGCCACTGATAAAGCTTGCGCAGGGCTCTAATTTAGCTTGGGCCGGTCCTGTGTGTGTTATGTACATACATATATGCATACAGAGAGTGAGGAAGCTGGACCAAAGTGACGGGAGTAAATGGCGACTTAACATAGTAAAAATAATGAATGTGTACACTAGGCTGGAGCCAGCTTATAAGCCAACGATGCTGGTGGCGCTTCACTTAGTCATAATGGTACGATTTTCTATTTGGGATTTTTTCATATATTTAACTTTATGACAGTTGGAAGTTAAATATGAGGAATTACTTATTTTATGATAATAAAAAGATGATCGTGTGGTATAATGGTGTTCAAGCATTTTCAGTTCATTCGAAGTGTCATAAAATAAGACTTTATTTATTTGACTTGAGGCCTGTACATTGTAAAGGTGACAGTTTAAAACCTTATGCCTTGGGTTTTTGTATACTTTATTCACTATTTATGGTTATTGACCATGCGATGCATTTAACTGATCGAACTATCTGTCGGTATGTCAGAACCGTCAGTGGAACAAATATGAATTTTGCCAAACGGTTCGTACTTTTAGAGATCTTACAAAACAACAAAAAAGGACTACAAATAAGGAAACGTAAATTCTGACTATCAATAACTTTTTACTGACTGACATTTGAAATTCTTGTCATTTATATTTGCGTACACATAAGTTAACATCAACTAGATAAGAACCCTTCTTTGCTTTCTCACAGAGTATCCACCTATAAACAAACTTACAATTTATTCAGATCTGTTTGGTAACTTATTCACAATCTTCACTTTGATGAAACTGACATATCTATTTTTGGAAGCAAATACCGACATTGTGTGCGAAATACATATTTTTTATATTAATGATAAAAAACACATTAACTTTCACTTTATAATATTACATTTGTGAGATTTATTAAAATAACAGCTGTCACTTTTTGCATTTCAAAAACTCAGTCCAAATTTTTTTACATTCCCGAGACACTGGCATAGGATAGAGTATAAGATTTTTAGTCTTAACTCCATTGAGCGAGGCCAATCGAGTTTAATAAATTCTTTTTCAATTCAACGCAGACGCAGGTCGTATATGCAAAAGGGTTGAAACATAGTTCAATCTTGCTTCAACTCTAGCTTCTCTTTAAAGTTAGAAAACAATTCTTATAATAGGTGCGTTTTATTATTCATAAATCTATCTGGATCCGGATCTGGATTAAGTTTTAACATGTATTACAAAAACAATTTGGGATCCTGTTTTCTATCGGGATCTATTTCAAAGATCCAAAAATTAGTTATTACACTGGCAAGTAGATGACTTTTTATGGTAAGGTAGTGTAAGCTATAGTGTAAAGAAAAAAGACAAGAAATAATTGAAAATTTACAAACCCAAGGATAAAAGGAGACGGACCTATAACACTGCTATCCCTAAGATCCGTATCGTTTTATTTTCAAGGGAAGATCCAGATCCGGATCCAGATAGATTTGTGAATAATAAAACGCACCTAATATTTATTCACTTTTATAATTTTTACCTGTTTATTAACAAATAATTTGTGGGACAAAAGCTTTCAATTATACATATATAAAAGATGGCGCAAGAGTTGTCACCCGATGTTATTTATGTATGTATGTTCTTTGGCTGTAATTTTGCTAATAAATGAAAAACTTTGGTTCTGCTTCTGAACTATGTAAATGGTGGGCCAAATAGAAGTTTCTTTTTAACTTCCCATAGGGAGTTATTGTAATCGGTCCGATTTGTCAAATTGTAATTTTTGACATTTCTCGACGTTTCAAGGTCCTAGAGGCTATATCAATCATTTTTAGAGAGATGTCTGTGTGTGTGTGTGTGTGTACGTACGTTCGTACGTTCTGGTACCATTTTTCGTCGTCGATATCTCAAGAACGAGTAAAGATATCGACTTCAAATAAATTTTGTTTAATAGATAATAACTTCGAAAGAGGCTGAAAGGGCGTTTATTAAAATTCAGTGAGTAGTTTTTTCACTATAACGGTTTAAAAAAAAGTAGAAATTTTGGTTAGTTTCAAATATCTCACGAAAAAATAACAAATAAAATTTAATGTACTCATTATAAGGTCATACAGATTTGGTATGAATTTGGAAAAAAATTAACATACCGTTATTTTTTTAAATAAAAAAAAACTGAAAAAAACTTCATACCCCAGATATTCTAAGAAAAGAAAACAATTTGAAACTCAAAATAATTTTATTTTACGAAAAATTATGTGTTTGACAACTGGTGAAAATTTAAAAAAAAAATCAGTTTACAGTTTTTTTACAAAAAATAAAAAAACTATATAAAATTCTATTGAAAATTGGTAAAAATTGTTTTTCGACTCAAATTTCTCGAGAACTAGTAGTGATATTGACTTCTAATTTAGTTTATTTTATACATAGTATAATTTTGTACAATTGGTAAAATGTTGACAAATATTGAATTAATAGTTTTTTTTTTTAAACAAGGGAAGTTATCAGTGTGGGTCGCACCCAGCCTCTTTTTAAAAATGCAATACAATGTAAAACATTAAATTTTTACATGTATTATGGCTTTATTAGTAAGAGCATACATTCCCATTAATTATGGAACACAACGTCGCTCAAGCGGATGGATCTGCGCCTTCAATTGCTGATTCAATTGGACCTTGCAAGTGAATAATCCGAGATCTTTGTGCAGAATTTTTCTCAGGCTAGTGCGTGAAATGTTGAGCTGTTAAAATCGATGGCGAGTTGATGTTCGTGAATTGAGTCTCACACTCTTGGCTACAGCCACCACATATTTGACGGGGGCCATGAGTGTTGTAGTCTAGCATACCAGTCTCACGAATTTTTTCGCACAGCAGGCACAATGAATGCTTCATTTCGGCCAAAACTTCTTTTCAAAAAACGTACTGTTTGGGCTACACAGCACTCATTTTGGAATCAAGTTTTCAATATTTCCCAACGTTGTTCAAGCGCAAAGCGACTCATTTTGTTCCGCGGAGGTATACTGACTTTAATTTCTGTCAAGATTTCAAGCGGGAAACAGCTGTCAGTATCAAAATAATCTATGATTTTAGACCACTACATGGCCCACTCTGTATATTATTTGAGGTCCTTAATTGTTTCCTTAAAGTCGAGACAATGATATCGGCTAGCTAGCCACAGCGAGAATTTATCAGCATTCGGGTCCGATTTCTGGTATTTCTTGCCAAAACTTCCGGCGATAAATTCTCGAATTCTTGACGGATTCCTGAGAAAACAGAGACTCACATAGACTTCATAACTTCAAAAAACGGTTTAATCGGTCCATTTTTTTCGGTTTTTAAAGCAAGAGTTGAGGCGACCCGGAAATGCGTTCCCCAGAAGTTCGGGTTTGGAACGTGCAGTATATGCCATTCCATACTACGAGGTCTTCTTGGAAATCTTCTATCCCACGTGCTATATTTTAAGCAAAACGAATGCTTCGGCGCCGGCCAGATTTGGCATTATCTCTTGTTGCCGCATAGTATTCTAGGTGTGGAGCTAAAATTCGTTTGCCAAGTTGATATCGGACGATTGGGAAATCTGCGCACTGCACTAATATCAGCAGCGAATTATTCTGCAAAAGCAACGAAACAATTATTCCGCGATTTTTAGAAGTAAATCGAGTAAAGTATTGTATCCGTTTACTTCACAAGTGTCAATGTAGAATTGACATTTGCCACTATTTGCAAAAATTTAAGCATCTTCCGTTATATTGGGCCGTACCAACAATCAAATTAAGAGACGACTTTAATATTTGAGCGAAATTGACCATTATTTAAAAAGCTCTATAAAGTTAGCTATACATGTTATGAACTTAATATTTATGTGAACTCTAAATTATGAACCATTTATTGTACGGAACCTAAAAAATAAAATGCAGCATATATGGTCAGTTATATAGAGTCAAATATTAAAGTCGTCTCTTAATTTGATTGTTGGTAAGGCCCATTGAAAGGTTGTGCGCCACCTTGAAATTTATGCTTCTCTCCTGACTAATTGACCTGACAAAATGTATGTACCAAAAATTTCAAGTTTGCCATTTTATTACATGAAGAATTTGGTCCTAGGTTCGAGTCTACGATAGTTTGGGCAGATACTATTTAACAATTTGCTAAGTTTAAAGAAGTTTACTAACTCATTCTTAATTTTAAACATTTTCTATTTAGTTTCTAAAACAATGACAGTTCGTGCAAAAAACTAATTAAACAAACTTTTTTTAACGTTTCAAAGAGTACTAAAAAAAATAAAATAGGTATTGTATGATTTTAACTTAAAAAAATGTTTTTTTTTCGTAGGTAGGTACACGTGGTACAGCTTTTTCAAGGAAGTGAAAAATCTTTCAAGAGCATCTCTTGTTATGAAAAGTAGAAAATTGTATTTCCCCTCCATTCTGGTCAGAAGCTATTAGTTAGTTAAGGATCATTAGGTCAAATTTAAGAAATTTTTAATTTTTATTTTCTCTAATCACATTGAAGTTATTATAACTAGAATTTTTGTAATTCGAAGCTGCTTACAACATAAGAGCAAGTACGATCTAGTCGTGCATTTTATTCATTTCGCGCTTAAAAATTCAATTTTGACAACATTAACATAGTTAATTTATCCATTACCACACACCTCATAATATTTGTCTTCGCACTTGACAATTGAAACAACTGTTTTGAATACCTCCATTTAAAAATCCACAAAAAACCTCGCATGATGATGTTACGCCATCCAAACCTAATTCAAACTCAAATCATAGGCTTACATTAAAAACAAAACACATTTTAAAAATATTTACATATCCATCGATTTATTTGCACATTACAAAATCAATCTATGTAGGTACTTCTCCTCCCTGTTGATTGCCTATGTTCATTGAATTTGTTGTTCATTTGGAAATGTCAACAACATAAATATACTTGTAATTTAACTAACAAGCTGAGACAAAAAAATAAGAACAATATCCAAACATTCTATTCACGAACACTCTTCAATTACACACGTTCGCTGCAAAGTCTATGGACTGGGTTTTGTACAAATAATACAAAATATTTACTTAAGTTTTGTTTTTTTTTTCTTGAAAAAATAATGACAAAAAATAGAAGCCAATGATTTATTCTATGCCAAACCGTACGTAGTATATTGACTGACATAGACTTGACTAGGTTTTCGAAAAGGGAGAACGAGAGAGCTCATGGGTTTTTATGAGACATTTGCACGTGTGAAGGGAAGGTGGTTTTTGTAGAGCTTGGTTGCATAGCTTCTGCCCCTATGCACGTCTTCCAGCTTTGACATCTATTACTTGATTTATTCAACTTCCAAATTATGTGCTTAATACGAAATCAATATAATCCTTTCATTTGCAACCCGTGTTGTTAGGTTGGAATTGTGGGGATCATACTCATCGTCATATTGTATGTGAGTTTTTTCTGTTTTTGTTTGATATTTGAGAACTTCATGATTCATTCGTAAAACAAATCGTGTATAATTAGCAAGGAAATAGTTATTCGAAAAAATTAATAATTTTTTTTTTAGTTTAAAAATATTTGTAAATTATTTAAAATTTGACAAAAGTCAGTAGGTCCCTTAACGAGTATGTCAAAAATTATTAAAATCGTTCCAGCGGTTTAATGACATAGGATCAAGTTCAACATTTTGATTTTGATTTAAAGCCCCGAATTTATCGGTAGATCCGCATTGTTCGCGATTTGACTTGGCTGATTCGTTTAACGATTTGCGAATTCTTCCATTGATTTTCCAGTTTCATAACTTGATTTGACTGATTCGTCAGTTTATTTGCTTGGTTCGTTAGTTGTTTGCTGGATTCATCCAGTGATTTGCCTGTTTCGCTAGTTGATTTTCCGGGTTCATCGATTGATTTCCAGGATTAAGTCATTGATATGAGAACTTCGCCAACTGGCTTGCTCGATTCGACAGTTGATTTGGTGGATTCTTCAGTTGATTTGCCTAGTTGACCAACTGATTTGCCTGATTTGTCAGTTTATTTGCTTGGTCCGCCAGTTAATGGCCGGATTCATCCTTTGAATTGCCTGTTCCGATAGTTGATTTTCCAGATTTGGCTATCTTGTTTCACCAGTTGATTTATCTGATTCGTCAGTTGATTTGCTAGATTCTTCCGTTAATTTGACTGGTTGGTCAGTTTATTTGCATAATTAATTGGTTAATTTTCCGGACTAAGCCATCGATATGACTAGTTGGAAAGTTTGGTTGCTTCGTTCGACAGTTGATTTGATAAATTCGTCTGGTTTATCAGTTGATTTATCTGATTGGTCGGTTGATTTACCGGATGCATCTATTGATTTGCCTGCTTCGTTAGTTGAATTACCGGATTAAGTTATTGATATGAGTGGTTAACTAGTGCTTGCTCGATTCGACATTTGATTTAGTGGATTCTTCAGTTGATTTGCCTGGTTGGCCAATTTGCTTGATTCATAAGTTTATTTCTCGGATTTAGTCGCAGATTTGACTTGCTTGATTCGACATTTGATTTACTGAATTCGTCCAGTGATTTGCCTGGTTCATAAGTTGACTTTCCAAATTCGTTAGTTGATTAACCTGATTTATTAATTGATTTACCGGATTTTTCCTTTTAGTTGCCTGATTTATAAGTTGATTTCCTGGATTCAGCTGTTGATATGAATAATTCACCAGTTTTGCTTTAACGACAATTGATTCGGTAAATTGGTTTGATTTGTCTGATTCGTCAGAAATATTTTTTCCGGATATAGCCATTAATATGAGTAGTGCGTCAGTTGAGTAGCTTGATTCGACAATTGATTTGTTTGATTCGTTATTGATTTCACCAATTGAGTAGTTGATTCACGTAACACACTATCTATTTTGACAGCCGTAAAAGCCAAAAATACAATCAAAACACAAGAACTCCACATCATTTGTAGCGGCAAAACCATGCACAAGCACATGATGTCTCTAGTGAAATAGTAGGTAACCGAGAAGTTTAGTAATTTCATAAAAAAATTGACATTGCTTTGAGACCAATTTTATTAATAAAGGAAAATATCTCCAACTTAAATTTGCGTATTTCTTAGGAGAATCCCCTTTAGCCGTGGAGATATAAATCAGTCTTATTTAAATAGTACATCCATCACAAGAAATCTGAACGATAGAAGGGATAACAAAATTGCTCTTTTTGTTGTTTAAGAAATTTTTAAAGCAAAATTAATAATAGTCGAGAAGTTGGACAGTCGTCGTCCTTAATTCAGCTACTTTTGAAACTTAATGTTTGAAAAGTATGAAATTTTCGAATGCAAATTGCAGATCTTTCTAACAGGTATGGTGGAAATCCATTATCCCCTACCAATACTTTAAAGTTTATACATTTTTTAAGCAGCATGATATTATTATTTGTTTTTTTTTTTTAGGAAATTGGTAACATTTCTAATTCAAATTCGCAACAAATCAGAAAAAACTGACAAGCTGAGAATATACTCTACTAATATATCTACATATTTATTAAAGTAACATTTGAAATTCACGCACAGTTTCACAGGAATTTCATTACAATTCCAAATTATGAATATGGTCTTGGTTTTGGAAACAGGAAAATTATCAACAGACATAACAAGATGGTTACATTGAACTGATATTTATGTACATCTAATTGACCTGTCCATTTGGTGTCGCGGCATTATCGGTTCGTACTTCTTCAAAAATGACCATGCCATTGCCATCAACATCAACCCAGAGCGATATCTATCGATGGTAACCAATTTCTTTTTTACCAAAATGCATGATATGAATGTGAACAATATGTACTCGTAGTCTCAACAGAACGCAGTTGAAGTTAAATTGTTCTTTACTACCGATTTGAGGGCATGGTTATCGCAACTGACGTGAACTGTCCACCAAGATTTGAGCCCGTTAGACTTTTTATTGTGGGGTCTACTTAAATTGCTATGTCAATGGGACTGCTCACACGGGATGAATTCTACCGACAGAAAATGTGCGTGGAATGAAATCTTCTACCATTGTTGCAAAGGAAGAACAAAGTGGAAACTAATACAAGCAGAACTTATTACATTTTGAGCTCTGCAAGGAATAATAACACATTACAAGGAGGTACATGTATTAATTGTTTACACCCAACTAAGTCATGCAGTTATTACTTGAAATTGAGTACCAAACAGGTTTTCTACCCTAAAGTCTTCATCCCGTGTTCGCAATCCCGTAGCAAACGCTCAAATTCAAACTAATATGCGGTCTAAAATTGAAGCCCTCGGATGCGAAACTTTGGCGGCGATTTGAACAAAGTCATATTGCACACATTATCTCATTGATATATGTACCTTCCAAAATCAAACAAAACATTCGTTAATATCTGATTCACAGCTTATTTAATTCAATTCTTACATTTACTCGCCCATACTAAAAAAATATAATTTATCTTCTAATTTTACGAGTTAACTAAAACTTTGACTAAAAGTTAATTCATGAACAACAATTTTATATTTATAAAAAAAATTAACTCTTAATTTACGTTAAGTAACAAATCTTAACGAAAATCTACTACAATCACCAAGAACTCTCCTGTAGTCTCCAAAGAGTATTAATTAATTCACAGTGGAAATCAGAAATTTTGTGAGTCACTTCAACATTTCAGAAAAGTACCTGCACCCAGTCGTCAACGTCTTTTAGACTTCTGGGAATTAATTAATATATGTATAATTAAAAAAGAAGATATTCAACACATACTTAACGATACCCGACGAAAAAAATTTAATACATATACAAGAAAACTCAATAGTTGCCACCCATGTTATTTCCAGTTAAAAAGACGTAAAAAACCCAACCATTTTCACAGCACGTGCTAATGGACCAGCTGAATTATTAGGTCATCTCTCACCGCAGGTGCACTTGCATTTCTTCAAGGACACTTCCAAGCTGCATCTAACAGTTTGCAACGTACCTTTCTGCATACAGGCATAATATTTCTTTTGTTATGCGTACTCAAACCCATCTAGCAGTTGTTGTTTTTAATTGTTGGCCTTTTTGTTTCCTTCGTTGCATCTGTGTGTAGTAGTTTCTTCATCTTTTTTTTATATTCGTTGCACAAAAACAAAAGGCATGTGTGATCCTTGCACACTGGGAGTGTTTTTGTTTCATGTCACCTTCTTGCCCGCACTTCAATGTCAAAGTTGTAACAATTGCAAATGCAATGTTCTGTAATCAACCACCCCCTGGGAGAAGGCCAGAATCAGACCGTAGGTTCTGTTGATGCTGGTGGTTCGGGGTATTCCTTGTGGTGCTCGCCTTCAACTTTTGGGTCTTGATGTACCTTTTTTTTTGCAATTACAACAGAGTGTTAGTTGTTTACGTTGCCAGCATTATTGGGAAAAAATGTGCAAAAAGGTGAACCGTGAACAGAAAAAGGTAGCAGCACAATTCCACAAAAATACCTAAGTGATTTTTTTTTGTTCCCGCACGGCTAATAGAGAGATCTTATTCTCAATCCCGTGTCCTTCCGTCCGCCTCGCTTGTCCGAAATGCACTGCTGGAAGTTTGTTTTGCTGTTGTTGTTGTTTTTTTTTGCTTGGAGGTAAGAATTTATGCAGAAACATGCGTGCGAGCACACCTGGGACACGCTGTAATGCAATTTCAACCTTAGGGGGTTCTTCTGTTCTGGAGATCCTTTTTTTTGTGTTTTACCACACTGGGAGGTGAGAATCATTTCATCCTTTCATGTGATTATTGCGTGCAAAATTAAGATATTGCACACTCTGTGCCATGCCTGGCATTTTGTCTTGCACTACCACGAGAAGGAAGATGAAGTTATCAGCAGGAACATGTGCGTGTGTTAAAGGTGCCAGAGCACACTTAACTTATTTGATGCCATCGATGCAGACATCTTCATGCTCATTTTTTCGAATTCAATTTGCACTTCATTTGGAGTAGATACATATACGTGCGGTGGCATCTACCGTCACTATAACTGCCACAGGAGGACATGCTAATTTGAAGACGCCATCCTATCCCCAAGGTGTTTGTGTGTGTCTGCCTTTGTCGCAGACGTTGGGGGGTCGTATGATAATATTATTATTTATATTAAGGTTCGTGATATACATAGGCAGATAGTTTGAGAATATGCTATTAAAGCTGTTTGAATTTTCTGTAGAATTTTTTATGTGTAAACATCTATGTATACCGGCGGTAGGGTAAACCAAAAACGTAGGTCTAACGTATACATTGCGTTTAAGCCGTTACGGTTACACGTTCCGTTTAAGCTGTTACGGTTTTGCACGTTCCGTTTAGTTCGATCTTACAGACGATTACAACTTTGAGGCGCCTCAAAAAGAGTTCGTCTATGGTGTCAATGGATTGAAATATCAATTTTAGTACTTTCCACCGATAGTAAGAGCTAAATATCTCCATTCCCCCAACATTTCTTCAACTCTTATCCAATATGTGAAAAGACGAAACAACTGGTGTCATACTTCTTTGCAGTTCCATTCAATGTTTTAAACAAATGAGCTTCCTCGGGAAAAATGCATTTTCAGTGTTGACATTTAAAAATTCCGAAAAATTTTGTTTTAATTTCTGCTCCGGAAAATAAAATTTTCGGGGCAATCGGTTGACATTTACTACGAAATATTATCGATACGTCAAAATTGAATTTGTCTCTTAACTGTCAAACCACATAAGGCAAAATTTCGAATTAAATGTTTTTATAAATCATATCTACACCATTTGTCAAGCCATGAACTGGGTGATGACTACGATGTCAATGGACTAAAAATTTAAGTTTTTTTGCGCTTATATTTACTTTGACAATTTCCATTTCAAGGTAAGAATGATGTCAATCAGTTTGAAAATTTCTGACAGACAGAACGAGATAAAGTACAGAAACGTCAAAAAAAGTTAAAAGATTTAGTTCAGTGTGAACACCGTCTATAGCAGAAAAAAGACATCAAGAGTCTGATTACACTGTTCTTTTTTCATTTGTTTAGTTTTTTTTTGACATATTTAGTGTGATGTTAAGAAGTGTAGAGAAATGAGGCTACGTTTCTACACCCCTCAAAAAAATTGTCAAAAAGACGAAACTAACGAAAGAAAGAATCGTGTAAGCAGGCTCCAAGTGTCAAACTGAAGTATCATATTTTCGTGCACTTTATATATATCAAAATGAGTTTTAAAAACAATAGCGGTAATTAAGGTGGATTTTATTAAATAAATATAAGTTTTCTGCACACTTGGAATATAAAAATCAAGTAAATTTCCTCATCTAAAATTTCATTTATGTTCTGAGTTCTGAGTTTTCACTCTAATAAGAAGTGATGTTTGACAGCATGTTTGACCAATGTGAACGCTAATGTTTTTCCACTATCAAATATTCATCATGCCGTGCTTGTCAAACAAATTTGAGAATGTGAACGCCCCTAATAATGCTCCGAGCAAATAGTTGTTGTATTTCGTATTAGATAGCATAGTATATCGGTTTGAATATAGGTGGAAAAATTTATCAAATAAGAAACTTTTGAAACATAAGTCTAAAAAACTTTATGTCACGTAGCAGATTACGGTGGTGCGTTCTTTTCCTTAAAATATTTTACTTTTAAAATAAATAGGTTCGTTCCTTTACTTTGAAACTGGATTTTTTGTGCATTTCTGTGAATTTCAGTCCAAAGTTCTGTCAAAGTTCATATACAAAAAATACTATCTATTTTAGTAGAAATTGTTTTCAATATTTAAAAAACAATGTTGATTGCATTATTAAGTATTTTTTTTTTGGACGTTCGATAACAAAAATTCGGCACTCGAACAACCGATGATGTTTACTTACACATCTTCACTTCACTTAGGCTCTCCTTTATTTATTTTAGTTGATAAGGTTTGAAATATTAAAATCAACTACAGATTTCAACTTTAACAACAACAACAACCAAAAACTTTCCATTAAATTCAAAGTCTCCATTAAAACGGAATATGGATTTAAAAATTTCATATACATTCAGTAAATTACACATTTAAAAAAAACTTTAAATTAAATGAAGAGTGCATTAATTGAGGCTTTCATACATACATTTTGGGCGCAACATCGCATCGGGAACCAGGGCTTAATGACTTACGACTCTAAACTATTCCTGTGTGCGTGTTCTCGGCAGGTGTCCGAACTTTTATAAGATGAAATTGAAAATTTGTCACTTTCGCGCAAGAGGATACTTGTTTTTTTTTTTGCAGCGGCTGTGAATTGACCTCCAGAACAAGGCTTAAAGCTATAAGAAGTGGTAACTCAAAATTTTAACGCACATTTAAAATATAAATGTACCTTTAATATAAATTGATGACACAATTACCCTTAACATCACCCAGAGGGCACCTTACAATAAAGACAGTAAAACTATGTGAGGACGTTTGTCGAATGAAGTCGTTCGTTAAATACAAATATTTTCCAAGCGGCAGCTCTCGAAAAAAAACCAACGAACTTCAAATTAAATTGTATCGAAAAAATAAATATAAAAACTTAAAAATAAACTAATAATTTTTATCTTGCTTAAAAACTATTAACCAAAATATCTAAGCATCTTATTTCCAAGTCACAATGAGAATGAAAAATAAGAACAAGTTCATGCATTTTTATATATCATACTGAAACAAATACTGCCTTTTGGACTTTGCAAGATACAAAACCAATTTCATTGAACAACTGACGCATGATACGTCCGTCAAGTGCATTTCTAAAAACTCAGCCAATTGACTAGGATCCACTTGACAATAATTTCAATCTAAAAATATCTTCAACTAAATATTAATAAACAATATCTATACTGTCCTCGGGAATCAGAATCATTTATGTACATATAAGAAGTCAAAGAATGGCAATTACTAGGTACTCGTATATAGTTCTAAGGACAAAAATGGAGGGTAAATACCATCAAATCAAAGGTATTTCAATAGATAGATATATAAGTGCGGTAGAACAGATATAGATTGCTTTACGTATATCTTTAGTCTCGATTACAATAGGAAATCAAATTTTCCATTCAAACAGCTAAGAAAAGGATTTCTGTTTCTGAAATCTGAATAGGTTCGGATAGAGAGTGAAAGTTGCTTCAATTATTTGCATTTTCTATTCAAAAAGATAAAATGGAAGAGATTCTTGTGTTTCGGAAGTTTTTAACTTTTGTTGTAGTTTGTAGTTGTTCTTAAGAAAAGTTGTGAATCACTTGATCGGTACAATTGTCATAATGGTTGAAGAGTGAAGTGAGGAAATATTTTGGTGTCGCAAAGTATTTCGATATTTCGATTAAAGGAACAATCAATTTTTTTTAAACAGAAAATAATTTCATATTACAGTGGATTTACTCACGTAAGCTTTAAACTTCAAAATCAAATGAGTTTAATTCATAACCGCGAAGTCATTAAGCTAAACTTACTCATTATGTCTCGATATCTTTGAGCAACTTGATTTAAAAAAACCTTCGTTCTTTTTGATTCTCATTCTATTTAAGGTCTTTTTAAGATAATTTTTTTCTTGAATATTAAATAAAATAATTTTTTTCCTAAATATTAAATAAAATCGTCAGTTTATTGTGGCTATATTGTTAAAACTTCTCAAATTGGCTTACTTTTATTGAGTCTGTCTTGTCAAATCAACGTGGATAGTAATAGCGTTCAAAAACATCTTCAAATAAATTAATTGTTTTATGAAAGTGGGTCTTGTATTCCAGCAATATTTTGCGAGCTTCGTCCGAAAAATCAAATCAAAATTAGGCAATCACCGTCCACGTGGAGCGCTATCGGTCGATGATAACCAATTTCTTTGGATGGGCATCGGCGACATGTCGCTTAAACAGAAACGGCCAGTTTAAAAATTCGCGGTCGGCTAACATTCAAAACGTTTTGTTTTACCTCTAATGTTGTACATTTTGCATTGGCAACTGATATTTCTTCCGATTGGTTTTTTGACGCCATTAAAAGGTTCATCGGTCATCGAGTAGTTCCCCACACTATTCACTGCGAAAAAGGAACAAACTTCACGGGAACTCAGAGGAATTTACGGGTGGTTCAGCTTCTATGCTATCTCGAGCAGATATTTTTTTTTTAAATTCACTCACGCTTAAGCCCTAAAGACCCATGAGACTCTTATAATGGTAAACACCGCACGAGCGTTGGCCAAATTTAGAGAGGGAAGGAAAGGAGGTATCGATAAAGATTAGTTATGAAGGTCTAAAATTGAAATGGCAAGGCAGAACAGTGCTGTTTAAATTATTCCATAATTGTTCGACTAAATAACGAATCTCTGTATTTAACGTTACGTCCGAAATTAGACTGAATTAATCAGCATTCCTAGCGAAACATATATTTCGGATATACTTATTGAGGGGATGCATGCAACCGGCTTTGAAGAACGATTGCTTGTGAAAGAAACGACAAAACAGGGAAAGACATGAAAGATTTCCACGTCGTTCAAGAGATGGCAATGATTTCATAGCAGTTCCGTTTCCTATGAGTCTTAAAGCTCTGTTCTTAATTCTATCCAGTAAATGAAGAGAAGTTTGGGTAGCACCTGCCCAAAGGTGAGTTATACTTGAGGTTAGAAGGTATAAGCCTTTTAAATTGTAGCCAGATCAGAAGGCGTCACAAATTTCTTTCACCGATATAGAAATCCTAAGCATTTAACGGTCTCAAGGATGTGGTCATACCAACGAAGATCGTCGTTGACACACATACCGAGTACTGACAGCTTTTCGGTTTCTTCGATGAAAGTGCCATTCAAGGACAGTAGCGTTACCCCATATGCTACTACATATGCTACGCATTTTTCTTCAAGGGGTGGCCGTGGCGCGATGGATGTGTGCTCGCCTGTGAACCTCATGATCACAGGTTCGATCTCTGCCGTCGTCTATGTCATTTTTAATTCCATTAAAAACTTTCTAAAATTGTCATCAATGGGTTGCTGGTTTACTCATTACATGTTGTTCAGGCATAACACTAACAACATGTAATTGAGTTAAAACTAGTATGCCGAACAAGGATGAATACGAATAAAATAATGTGAATTATAAGCGACATAGAAATAAGACATGGCATTCTCCGCTTTAGTTCAGCCGCCATCCCTGGAGATAAAATATCTGAG
The DNA here is from genome assembly GCA_911387755.1 of Chrysotoxum bicinctum. Taxonomy (NCBI): domain Eukaryota; kingdom Metazoa; phylum Arthropoda; class Insecta; order Diptera; family Syrphidae; genus Chrysotoxum; species Chrysotoxum bicinctum. The sequence continues at coordinate 31,651,081 of OU426990.1, forward strand.
ACAACCACCAACAGTCTCAGAACATCGTGCCACACATCTTTCCTATCATTCTTTCTCTTCCTTAACTTCACGCCCGCGCTGTGTTGAAACATTTAAAAGGTAATTATAATCCCTTGAGCGCGTGTAGATTATAAAAAAAAAAAAAAAACGACTTCCGAAGGAGATAAACGTGAGTTTGAGAAGCTTAGGGATGAGTCGTAGGCAAATGAGATAAAATGGAGCCCTTGGAGAACACCAGAATTTATTTTGGAAGAAACAGACTTTTAACCGTCCAAAACAGCATGTATTGAACGATCCAGAAGGTAATTTCTTATCCAAAGAATAAAGGTTTCATTAATACTAAACGCACGCGTTTTCGTGAGATTGATTCCAAACTCTTTCAAATGCCTTAGAAGTTGTAGAAGTGGGTAAAGTATTATAAACTTTGGCTTTAAGCTTTGCAATGAATGCGGAAGCAGCCCAAAACACGAGGCGGAATATTAATGGCGACCAATCGAAAAGCTGTTTTGCCAAATGAGTTTTGAAGGCCTGTAGCTCTTCAGGTAGGTAGGTAAAAATGGCGACCACTGGCATTCTAGCCCTGTGGCCCAGTTAGTGCTGAAGTGCACCATTCATTTTGATACCATAACTCGTATGAAACTGTGAATGGAATTAATATGAGAAATTGTGCACATTCTTACGGAGTCATCCACTTTGTATTAAGTTAAAAAAAAAGAAAGGATCATCCGACCCACCGCACCACCAACCCTCGCTCAAGTCCTCAGTCCGCTAGCTCGGGATCTAAGGAGTGAAATGGAGGGTACGGCACAGAAGAAACCGAAGTTCGTGCTAGAGCCATTTCATCGCGTTGAAAAAAGAGATCAAGTCTTTGATCTTCATTTCCGAAAGTTTATCAATGTCATAAAAAAATGCCCTTCCTAATGATTGTGCTCTAACATTTGGCCAGAGCAGAGCATTTGCAGATAGCAAATGGAAAGCCTAGCTTATGTGCATGCTCTCCTATTGGCCATTGTCCGCTCCACGTAACTACAATCCTGGCTCCTATTTATCAACAATAAAATTTCATTTATTTACTTTAAATAATCAAAACTGACTCATTTGTCTGAGAATGAAATCACAACAAAATTCCTCTAAAACCATTCAAGCTTCTATAATAATGCCCCCAGAATTTTGTATTCATTTTCATATACGAGTAGTTGATGACGCAAGTTTCCGAAAATCGATGGATCTACGTATAAGTTCCAATTAAGTCATAAAGCGTCTTCATTTTTATTTAAATCTACTAAAGCTGCCATAAATAAATTAAAGATATCTCCCGCTCTCTTAGAACATATTTAGATAGCACTAATGCAGCAATTAAACGATTCCCATCGCAAATGCATCAAGCAAATGTGTGACCCTTTGACATCAGCGGGGAACCATACCGACCATATACAGTGAACATTGGAAAACGTGAACCCCCCAAAACGTGAACTATCCCAAAACGTGAACACCGCAATTTTTACATTGACTGCTCTAAAACGTGAACAAATCGAAAAGCTCTAAAACGTGAACAGACATTTTTTCAACATTTCTACATAAAAATGCACTGAATTAATTTTTTAAAACTTCGGGGGCCCCATAAATTTGACATTGCGTAATATGAAATATTTAAAAAGGCTTTGAAATGGTGTTCAGATGAAGGTTTTGACCAAAGCGACACAAACGCCTAAGAGAAATTGTACGAGTAGTTATTAAAATGTTGGCAGAAAATAGAACAGACAAAAATTAAAAATTTTGTTTGTTAAACTTTTATTTGTAAAACGTTCTAATTTAAAATGAAATCTAATCAATTTTTTTAATAACCCGTAGGTACCAGTATGAACTCGTAGGTACCAGTATTTGTAAAAATGTAAAAAAATTCATAAATCTATACTACTGCAAGCAAAAAGAAGATAAAATGAAAGAAAATATGTTTTATTTTAAGAGGAGTAGTAAGACAATACGGTAGGAATACTATTTTAATCATAAAATGTTACATTCCAAAACATGAACAATCTCAAAAACATGAACACCCTCGGTTTTAATTAGTTCACGTTTTCCAATGTTCACTGTAGTTCGAAGTAATAAACTCATGACATGAAGCTTCTTCAAATTACTGTTGTATGAACATAGCTTATAGAGTGCATGTGACCCCTTTTATTTTACAACTCTTGGGGTTAGTCGGTAGTGCTCGAGTGGTGGGGCTAAAAAAAAAAACGGGAGCACTCGCTTACAGCTTACAGCTCACGTTCGAATTTCTCATTATTATGTCGGCTCTTGTTGATTTGTTGGACTCACTTAAACTGCCCATAGATGGTGCCCACTGTCCATGCATTCATGCAGTGCACTCGTAAGATACATTCAGTATCGCTGTATCTGCATCCATAAACAATGTTCGTTCACGTGGTTGAGTGCGACTCTAGTCGTTGTTGTCGTAGGTTAGGTGCGATACGGTCTGTCGGAGTTAATCAACGAACACTTATGCGTATCTAAAGTGTCTTAATTTACTGGCAATATCGGCTGTGTTGGTTGCATCTCCAATGTCTATTGGAGGATTGCACTGCACGCTCTCTACAGTTGCTGCATTTCGGTGGTCTGGAAGTGTCTTCCAGTTGCAAAAGCAATTATAAACTCTTTCTTATGCAATGTCTACGAATATTATCCAAGGTAATTCGGACCAAAACCGTTTAAGAGCGATTATGCCAAAGAAACATCGAAATACAATCCGAGTTTTCGTTTACTACCGAAGCGACGCTAGTTTTTGTTAATGAAGATATTAGGTACGCATTAGATGGAAAAGGCATTCGATTTGGATGTTAAGTTGCAGGTTCACTTATGAACTATGTGGAGAACTGGCGATGGCGGGGCAACCGGCGAATGCTGATGTCGAGGATTGTGTGTGGGATTGGGGCTCTATATAAATTGGTTGCACTTGGATTGCAAATTCCGAAACAGGTTCATTTAGATAGGAATTTGAAAAGTTGACAGTAGTATGTACAGCAACCAGCTGTTTTGATTTAGATGATAAATGTGGATAAGGAAATTACCAACACATGTGCTTTCAAAATATCAAATGAACAAGTTTTGTTTTATTTTTTATGAGGATTTGGAAAAAAAAAACAAAAAATGATTTAAGTGATAGATACGTCTATAAATATTAGGATATCTTAAGACTTGCTGATTTTCAAACATAGATTAAGATTGTTATTAGTTATGAATATGATATTGAGTTGGTTTGATATGAAGCAACTTTTGATATATGTCGGCAGTAAATTACCTTGCTTTTGACACTTCGTTTATAGTTTGTGAAGTCTTTTGCGTATGCCAATATTGATTCAGATGTTGAAATATTCCGGAGGTATTCGAAAGAATGGCATTTAAACTGGAGCAAAAAACTAAATTATATTAAATCGATTTTTTATCCTATTGCTGACTTATTGGCTTCAAAGATAAATATTGGTTACGTGTAAACAAAACTCGGGGTTTTAATGAATACTAATTTGACGATGATGGATGAATTCAGACTGAAGGTCCGTATGGGGTACACTCTCCAAAATAACGAATATTCACGAAAAAGTGTATTTTTTTTTACAGAAGAGAGCTCTCACGAGAGAGTAAATTATTCCTCCCCCTTTCTGTGAATTTGAATCTCAAGAAATTCTTCGGTAGGTGTCGTTTGATTTCCAGTAATTTCGCTTATTAACACAACCATTCATCCAAAAATGCGTTTCATCGCTAAAGATGATTTTTTGATTTGATTTGATGATTTTTTGGCCAACGTTGAGTCCTCTTCCAAATGTTGTTTATGGTCATGAAACTTGAGCCCTAGGATCAGTTGATCTTGTACGAGTAAAGCCCAAGTTTCGATGCAAAATTAGTCAAGTTAAAGTCTGAGAAAGGCCGAGTTCTTTTGCATGGCGAGGAATCGATAGCTTCGGGTTTTGCTGTACACTGTCACTGACCGCGGTGATGTTATCGGCCAATATGACGGCATTTAACATACGAATTTTGGCTGATTGACTACCGAATCGGTCTTTTCAAATTTAGTCAAATGTCGAAATGTAAGCTTGGAAGGGCCACCACGTTTACCGTAGAATAGGAGCAAAGCGCGCAACGTTGGCACTAACGAACACTCATTTTGATAATAAAGTTTTCTAATTTCGACATGCTGTTCAACCGTGATACTTAAACATGGTAACTTGGCAGCAATAACTGAATAATATACAACAGATTTGATAGATGTCACCAAACCAATACGGCCGTTACAGGCCGCCAAAATATACACACGCCAATTGAAAAATCCTTTATAAGGAAAGTTATTTCAGGGCACTTCATGTGACCTTTTTAAAATACTTTTTGACGTTAAGAAACCCCCTAATATGGTTCTTCAAATTGATCGGGTCATTTTTCGCAGCTTCACATGTCTCCAAGAAAATTTCATCCCATTTCCTCAATTTTTGAAGCGCTGAGAATTTTAGCAACGAAAGTAGGTACCCGAATACGGCTATAGTTGTATTCGAAACATTTATCTTTCGCCGGATTGTGCGTTCACTGTACATCAAGCTGAACAGGTAAGACGATTTTCGTTAAATTCATTGGGTACATAGAATTTCTTTGTCATTCCCTAGGCGACGAATTAAATTTTTTTTAACTCATCTAAGACAGGTAGCTCTCATACAAAAATATCGATTTATTTAAATATTCTTAAAAATGGCTTTGACGATTTCGATTAAATTTCTCACATAAATATTACGTTTAAATTGATTTGAGTACAACTAGGTTTCAGGTTTTAAGTGACAAATGCATATAATAGAAATAAGATTTTGACAATTGGAGCAAATCGTGTCATTTTTTTCCTTTAAAACTCATTTATGAGTCAACCAATTTTACACAGGTAGTTCTGAGTTGCTTTTTGTTTTTATAAATTAAAAAAAATATCAAACGAGAAATTATTTCTTTCAGTGCTTTCACATTTGTTTTTGAAGAATGTATTCATAAGCTGAGGGGTATTTTATATCTGCAATAACTATATATCCTTGGACCTCAAGGTCCAGCAAACCAGTCGTGAATTTTATTTTTAATGACCTCTGTATATCTACAAAATATATGTACATACATACTCAGTTCTGTATTTCCTAATAAAAGTTCCTTAAAACAAAGCACAAACAAGATACGGTGTCAATGATAATAATTTAATAAAATTAAAGCCCCAAAAAACAGAATCGTGTTAAATTGCCTGCGGAAGTAAACATAATCCACACAGCATTATGTAGGTATTAAAAGTAAAATATTTTATCTGTACACACTATCCCTTTTATGGATATTTAAATTACAGGCAAAAAACATAACCCCATTTGGCCATTTCTATACTTAATGCGATTCGTGTAGTTGCATATTAATTTTCCATTTTCGGATTAAAGATTTTAAATTGTGCCAATGCTGCAGTCATATATCCTTTTTCCTCCATCCGTATTATATAAAACCACATTTTTTTTTAATATTTTATAGCTGTTCGATCTATAGGAAACACGTAATTCTCAGGTGAATGTTGCGTAAATTCATATTCCCCTTTGCATTAAAAAAAAAACAATCTATAATCGCATGTACTTTTTATAAGATATTGTTATTTTTTGGAAGCCGATTAAAATAGCTTATATTTTTTTTACTTTATCATTATCGGATTAAAAATGAATTTCCATCCCTTATTGAAAGGGTGTTTTTACTTTGCAATATTGTTATAATATTTTATATATGTATAAATGTACGTAGTTTTGAAATTATTCATATAATTTACTTAAGTTTGTTCATGCGAGTTGTGTAGGGAGTACATAATTTGTTTTTATTGAGTAAACGTGTTTCCTGATTTTATTCGGTACATACATACATTGAAATGTAACCATTACAATTCAACTGTACTCAGAAGGAACAACTCTCATAACAATCCTATTCGAATATCAGTACTAAAATATTTAACATATACATATTTCCATAGTTGTTAAGTCAAAAAAAAAGATAGGAACTCATAACATAAATGCTATGTCTACATCATAATTTAAAACCTACCATCTTTATAGACAAATAGTGAATACAAGAAAGGTTTGTTGAGTCAATCAAATTGTATATCTCTGTCTTGAATAACCTGTTTCAAAATCAGCATATTGTACAGATGTTGAGTTTAAATTCATTATATTTTCGCACCAGTATTCTGTATTGTAAAGTGAAAGATTCGTTGTATACCTTATTGATTTGGAATAAAACATAGAAGTTAAGATAGAAACGACCATAGCTGGGCATTAACTCGTTAATCCGTTAATCGTTAATTAACGAAGTTAACATTTTGATTAACGGATTAACTTTTAAGTTAACTTTTAAAAATGTTAACGGACACGTTAAATCCGTTAATCCACGTTAAATCCGTTAATCGTTAATCCAATGCCTACTATTTACCGCGCGGCGCCAAAAATAGGTTCAGACAAGTATGAGATAAGTGCCGTACGGCGCGTGCCGCGGGTGAAACAAAAACAGCTAGGTACATATTATATTTTGACGGCGCGTGCGAGTGAGAAAACTGCGAAGAGATTCATTTCGTTTGATCATTTCATTATACCGGTCGTCCACTATGTGCGCGATAAGTTCAACCAACTTCGTTCAACTTTTTATTCAACTCTTTCGTTGGATAAACGAATTTACAACTTCTTACACTAGTGCAGCAACTTACGTAATTCACGTTGAGCAACTAAAGTTGAACAAAATGCGTTTGGAACCCCGTACACATAATTGACCAACTTTCCCATATGTTGAGTAACCCCGCACACCTAGTTGATCAACTCTTAAAACTTATTCCAGTTGTGAATAGCTCTGTACACCTAGTTTACCAACTTACTCAAATGTTGAATAATCTCGTACACTAGTTGATAAACTTGTTCGATTTTGACAGAAAAAAAATTTTTTCGAGTTGATCAACTGCGTTTTCGATATTGTTGATCAACCAGTTGATGAACGAGTTGATACCTTCGTACACTTAACCAAGGATCACTCGTTGGGGAACGCGTTCAAGGCACCACGATAAACAAAAAACTCAAACGTCAAACCTGAAATAATTTTGACTTCAGTTCGGTACATACATTTATTGTCGCACGCCTTCGCTTTAAAAAATTCTTAAATTTGTTCCGTATGAGTATGATTTCTTCTAAGAAAAAAAAAGTGGCTGCCGCATTAATAATATTAGAAAATGAATGACAAAGGAAGAAAAAACAGCCAAGACGATTCTTGGTAGATGATTTTTTCTTGAGTCGTGAAGAAAATTGTTTTTTCAATGAAATATATGAGAAATTCAAATCGATTGATCCCACCGCGCTCGTAAAATCCCAAAGAAAATTAAAAAGTTGATCAACGCGTTGAACAAATAATGTGCAACACATTATCTTGAAAATGTTGCTCAACGTGTTGATCGAACATTTTCAAGGAGCAACATGAGCTCGTACAATACCCGTACACTAGTTGCGCAATTCGTTGAGCAACGGCCAACAACTAGATCCAACCCGCTGGTTGAACAGAATTTAAGGCACCGTACATTAGAGTTGAATGCGTTGAATTCGAAATTTGTGCATTGATCGCCAAGTGGACGGCCGGCATTACTTAGCGCCGGTGCTCGGAGTAAAAAAATATAAAAAATACACTTTTTATCACATGTTAACGGATTAACGATTAACGTTAACTTGCGTTAATTCTTCCGAAATTTAACGCTTTAACGTTTAACGAAGCTAACTTTTTTAGTAGCGGATTAACGATTAACGAAGTTAACTATTTGATTAACGGTGCCCAGCTATGGAAACGACTCACATAAATATGCAGTGAATGCAGGATCCTGTACTCAGTACATCCAATTATGAAGAATATATTGTGATGAGTAAAATTTGCAAAAACTCCCTACATATTTTGTAATGAAACCATACAACATTTTGTATTGCCAAACATAACACTAGCCGTGTTTTATTGGTAATCTATAGCTAGCGCAGTAATACAAGCACCAAAATACGCTTTATTTACTATATAACTCACCCTTAATAAACTCCCAAAGTAGGTATCAGTGTATTATGTGTCAAAACATTACTAATTGTTGTATTAACATACAGGGATGTGTTCAAAAGATTTGTAGCCCTTTTTTAATCTGGAGTTAAAATGTGCATGAAAATATAGATCGAGTTGATTAAGAGTTTTTGTCACTATTGAATTTGCATTAACACTTTCAAATTTTACACACTTGACTACATTATGCTTACAAAAGTATGTATGAAAAATATATCTTTTGCCTACAGCCTACTCAATATGTTTTCGTATCCCTAATTTTACTATTGTATTTCTTTAATTTGACATTTGTAAGAAAAAACACATTTTTATGAATTTACTGAATTTCTTTTGAAGAAAAACACAATATTCAATATAAAGACATGTTGTCAGTTGTCATTTAAATTCTGCACAATGGCGCATTTAAACGACATTTGTGAACGAATGCCAGTGTACTGATAAAACATTTAAATCGAAACTATTCGCCTTCCTGTAAATTGATTCAATATTTTGTGACAAAATTATGGTATTGATTACAATTTTGGATTTGAAAAAATAATCACCCCTATTACAGAATTCGGCGAATGAGCTAAAGTGACAGTTTCAATTCATTTCCAAACTTTTGCTATTACTGAATCCGACGAATGAAAGTTGAACGAATGTCGGTAACAATCCCTGCAACACTGACATTTTGTTCAACTTATATGGTATTACAGAATTCGCACTCCATACAATTTCTATCATTTTACATTCGCACCAATTTCGAGACGAATCTGAAGTGAATTTTTGATTAAACGAAAATAAACAATGGAGAGTACAAAAATGTAAGTCAAAAGCTTATCATACTAAATGCTAAAGTGTTTGTTTAACGAATTTTAATAGAAAACGCACAAATAGCAACGCAACCAGAGAGCAAGAAATCTAAAAAAAAAAAAAAACACACGGTTGGTTTTGAACCGTCCACCATCTTCGTACTAACCACTCTCAACGATGCTTGATTTCGTTGATCGAAAAAAATACTATTAACAAAGCCTAGGCCAGTTGAATAAATGTTTGTAGCTGACAGTGTCGATACGAAAGTTCATAAATGATAAGGTAATTTTAGAAATCGACAATGTAGTTCATCCGACGAATTTCATAATTGAGTTTTACAGCGGATGGGAATCAAGTCAACTCACCGGGAGTAAAATTCTGCGAATTCTGCAATAGACATGATTTATTCTTTAAATTGCAGAGCGATCACGCTTTGGACTAGTGAAGGCAAAGTATTAGAAAATAAATACCAACGAACACACCCTCAAGCATGCCAACATATATTTTTTCGGACACCATCTAAACACATCCTACGTTTCAGCATCTGAAACTCCGTCTTCACTAAAATATTCTTTTCCATTACTAACTTATTTTTCTTGACTAATCGTTTGTTGATGTTTTCCGTGTTGAATTTTGCAATGTAGCGTATTCACTTACCAATAAAACACGGCTACTGTCAAATAAATTTTGAAATAAGTAGAGGGTTCAATAAGTAATCAGTACATAATTCATATTGTGCGGACATCGACGCTATGAGTACTTCAAATTTTTTAGAAACCTTGAATATATAGTTTCTCCAAGAATATGATTTCAACATTTTCTCCTCATAGCCATTTTGATTTATTCATGAATAAAAATGGGAACAAGTTTGGAATTTTGTTATTAACTTACGATAAATTCTGGAAGAACATTTTTGACATATTGGAGTACAACAAACTTTTTCACTATTTAAATGAATAAAAGTAGTTTCCGTTTTGAAGATATTCAGTGCTTTTTTTGTGAAATATACAGGGTGTTTCGCATATGATTGGGAGATACAAATTCACATTTTAACTATTTCTTTTGGTAGTATTTAATCCTACTTCATTACTTTCGTTGTAAATTATGCAAATCTCCTTTCTTCTTTCTTGATTCTTTATTCTTTTTGAGTACGAAGACAGTGAAGTTTTTAAAAGGTATACTTAAGGAGTGATTAACTTTAAAATGGTTAATTTTATCCATTAAATGGTAGGCTAGGCGCGCACATTCAATTGTTAGTTGCACAACTGTTTGGTTGCTTATGGAAAACAGATGAACTATTTGGTTGAATGTCCGCACAGGTGCATATACGAGTAATTATATGTTACACAAAATAGCGAACTCGTTTAAGGCAATTGTTTAGTTTGTGTAAAAACACAAACTTTTTAGTTGCTCGAACCAAGCAGTTGCGAAACTAATAATTGAAAGTGCGCCCCTAGCCGTAAAGACCGTTTTTAGAGCATTGAATTATCTATTTAAATATGTAAATGAATGTCTCTGTGGTTTGAAGCTTAGGGGTTTGTAAAATTTCAAATTTCAAATTCCAGTTTTTCTTTTACACCCTTGGCCCACTCTAATGTAAATGTACTGGGTAGATAATTTTTTCCTCTTTGTGAAACGCACCTAGCTTGTTATACCGAAGATTGCTGGGCAAAAATTTGTAGTGCATTTTATATTAGTGTCAAGGTCCATTCTGTATGCAGGAAAGATTCCCTAAGCCAGGACGTTTGAAAGCTTGGAGTGCGCAACTGGATGACCATCGGTCGATCATGTAAAGTTTTTAGTGTGAAACTTGTTATCTTTGAACTAAAATTGTGTAAAACGTTTCAAGTTCTAAAATACTCGTAGTTACACAAATAAAACAAACATCCTGATGAACATTTTGTATGCACACGCCGAAGCTACATGTTTTATATTTTTTTTTTATCATCAAGCAGAAGTCTCAATGATCTATAACCTAAAGTACCGCTTTACACGCGCTTCCGCCAATAACTTCATTCATAATCTACTGATTGTATTTTCCATTAATACAATTTTGTCAATATTTAAAATCTAAATCAATTTCTGATATAACACTATGGTGATACTGTATAGCCGCGTCTAAATCTTTACATATGACGCTTATACAGAATAATACTTGTAGCTACTGTGCAGCTAATGTTAAACTTTTAAAAATCCAATTAGAAGAAAAGGGCAATTGAACGTTGCATCAAAAAATAAAGAGAAATTTCTTTAAATGCGACGACTACTTGATGACATCAATGTAAATTGTAATAAAATTATTTTTAGAAACACGATTACACGCGAATAGTTTTTTTTTTTTATTCAACCTTCGTCCGTTCGTAGGTTCTGAAAGAGCATTATGTCTACCTAACAAGAATAGTATATGATTTAAAAAAAATGATGTCATTAAACGTAATGCCGCATATTTGATTTATTTCAATTTTATTTATTGGAGTGGGTGCAGTGTTTGAAGCGTTGATTTAATGCCTCATTGAGGCTTGTTTTTCAGACAGTTTTGTTTAATTGATTTTTTGTAATGCCATACCCATCATACTAGAAACCAGTCAATATAACCTCATTGATGTATTTTTAATCAAAGGCTTTGAACAAAAACATTGATTTTGAAATAATAAATAAATATTTTAATTAAGTTATTTTTAGTGACAGAATTATTATTAATAGTAGAAAGCTTTTATACTGATCTTTTATAGCATCTTTGAAGCAGTTGTTGATATTGTTTTAGAAGAAGGTTGAAACGATGACGATAAAAACTGCTCTGTCAAGTACAGAGATGCATTTTTTAGGCGTACCTCACGAATGTGGAATACTTTGCTGGGGTCTGTTTTAGTCTCGATACCTCTTATTAAATATTTCCCAATTTCTTTGAAGCCTGCACTATGTTCATTATCTTAAGTGTAGTGTGAACCTCTTCAAAAAAATATAGTTTTTTTGGTGAAAATAAAAATAAACTGTTCTATCATTGCATTAACCCTTAGCACAACACTGACCATTTTGTAGAGTATAGTAGAGTTGAATGTAAATGTCAATTTTAAAATTATTCCTTAACTTTAAAGTTTAGAAAGAAAAAAATCCAATGGAAATTTTAGTAAAAACCACTAAGCCTTGAAAATCTGACAGTTATAGAACTCAAGTTAAAATCTCTGCAAGGCAACCATATTGATATTTTTTTTCGGAGATTAAGCATATATAATGAGCTCTCTCCACTGAAGATATCCCTTGCCAAACAATCAATTCTCAAGAGAATCTATAGGCGCGTTTTATTGGTAACCTATATCTAGCGCAGTAATACAAGTACCAAAAAAACGCTTTATTCACTCTTTAACTCACTCATCCTTCCTACTTCTTGAAATAACTTACACGGATGTGTTCGAAAGATCTGTATCTCGTTTTTAAGCTGGAGTTGAAATATTCATGAAAATGCAGATTGAGTTGAAATATTCTTAAAAATGCAGATCGAGTTGATTTAGAGTTTTTCTCACTGTTAAATTTGATTTAAGACTTACAAAAGTGCGAAAATATATCTTTTCTCTGCAATCTACTCAAAATGTATATACTGAGTATTGGAGAAAAAAAACATATTACTCAACAAAATGACATTGGCGGAAAATTTTAAACAGCCTCTTATTAAGGTAGTAGTATTATACTTCTTATATATTTCCTAACTTTAAACATTTTTTAACTAATATCGTCCTAAGGCTAGGAGCGCACATTCAATTTTTAGTTGCACAACTGTTTGGATACTTATAGAAAACAGATGAACTATTTGGTTGAATGTCCGCGCAGGTGCATATAATTATATGTTACACAAAATAGCGAACTCATTATACGCAATCGTTTAGTTTGTGTCAAAACACAAACTTTTTAGTCTCTTGAACCAAACAGTTGCGAAACCGGCTAGCCTAAGGCAATTTCTTTTAATAAATTGATTCTGAGCAACTTTAAAACAATGGTAGTTCGTGCAAAAAACTAAGAAAACAGACCTATTTTGACGTTTTTAAATGTTGAAGAGTCATATGAAGTTAGAATGATACTAAAAAAATAAAATAGGTATTCTGAGAGTTTAACTTCAATAAAAGTGTAGAGAAAGTATGATGCTGTGTCCGATTAAAATTTTGCAAAATCGTTGTCTCTACCTAGTTTCATACTAAAACAGCTTTAACATCGTATTAATTCAACTAAAATGTGCAATGTTTTTAGTTGTTATATAAATTCAACATAATGTCGTGTAACTACATTTTTGAAAAAAAAATGCCAGTGAACTGATAAAATATATCAATCGAAACCAATCGCCTTCGCGTAAATTGATTCAATATTTAATGACAAAATTAATGGCAGTAGTGTAAAGCCGGAATTATGGTATGAATTAAAGTTTTGCATTTGAAAAAATATTTGTTATGTAAATTTCGGAGCGATCACACTTTGGATTAGTAAAGGCAAAGTATATAACAAAATAAATACCAACGAACACATCCTCAAGTATGCCACATATATTTTTTCGGACACCACCTAAACACCTCCTACATTTCAACATCCGAAACTCCATCTTCACTAAATTATTATATTAAGCACAGCAGAGGAGCCAGTCAATTCCTCGCCATTCACAAGAACCCGACCTTGCGCGGACTTCAACTTGGCGAATTTTGCTTCGGAACTTGAGCCTAAACCTGTACAAGATTCAAATGACCCAGGAACTCAATATTCATGACCATATTCAACGCCATTTGTTCGCTGAGTGGGCTTTGAAGCGTTTGGAAGAGGACTTAAATATCGCAGGTCTATTCGAATGAACCACAATCAATTTATGACCTTAAGATGAACATAACACAGCTCAATTTAAGCCGAATCTATGCGGAAGAGTTATTGAAAAATGAATCAATCGTATCCGTGCCACTGTATAAAAAGTCAAGGCGGACATTTGAACGATGTCATATTCCACATAATAATGACATACAAGGTCATTTAAATACATTTTTTTTTTAAATCTAACCAGCAGCTTGTTTTATTCCATTTCAACATCTACCGGCTCTTATTGACAATAAATTGTATTACAAGACTTTATATACAACTCATATACTGAGGCTTAGGGTTAGTTCTTATGAAATAGCTGTTGCTCCTGCATACTACTCGTAACTTGGTAATATTTCGTTTTTTTTTTTAGAATTAAGTTTTATTGTTTTAATGTTAAGCAATCAAAGTAATTGCATGACATTTATGCGTTCCAAAGATTGCTTTGCTTTTTTTTATTGTGTGGTATCCTCAATGTATGGCCAATCAACAGCCATTTTCGTTTCATTATGTCTGCGACCACTATTTGTATTTCTACGTTAGACATGGTTTGTAGCCACCAGATCTTCAAAATGTACCGTAGGGCGTAGACATCGCGTAAGGAGAAACTTGCTAGAGATTTTAACAGAGCACTTCCATGTTTCACAGGCTTATAATAGCGTCGGATTCAAGGATTCTCAAATCGCTTTAATACCTCATTGAATATTTTTAAGCTCAAATTTTTTGAGTAACCATGAATTTATGCAAAAAAATTCAAAAATCGTTTCAGTGTTTCTTTTTTTTTTTTTTTTATTATTTTTGGTATTAAAAAATGTCTTTAACATTTTTGTGTGGTTAATAATGTCCAATTAAAGATTTATATTCCAAAAAAAATCATGATTCCATTTTTAACCTATTTTTTGTTAAACCAAAAAAATATTGTTTTCTTTGAATTTTGATATGAAAATTCGTAGAACTTTTAAGAAGCTTCTATGTGAAAATTTGTATCGACATCAATTCAATCCATGAGAAGAAAGTCTGCAGCAAAAACTTGGGTCATATCAACAATAATACACAGAATTATGATTGTCAAAATCGTTATGTCTGTTTTTGAGGTAAATAACAATTTTCTTAAAATGTATACTACTGAAATAAATTAACCAAGTATAAGACTTAGCATTATTTAATTCGAATTATTGAATTATTGATTCATTTCTTATCATTTTTTAAATATTATATTGCAGGTATACGGTTATTTTTCAATCTAATAAGAATCTTAATTTTACCTCTGGTGTCAGGTAGTCATTTAAAATCTTAAGTCTATGGTTTTGAAGTAGGTACATAAAAATAAGACAGATCCAAAGAAAGACTGAATTGCGCGACCCACTTCTTTACCTTGTGCTTTTCTATTTTTATCTTTATTTCGGCAGTGATTGCGGACATTTTTATTTCTGCATTCAGTATACAAATTATTGTATGAAATCTTATTTTCAATCAGGATACCGAGCAAAATACATCTATTCTACATACTGTTGGAATATCGACGAGTTAGAAATAGAAACTGGTAAAATTCTCCACCTGGATTTCCAACTCAATCCATTTCCCTTGTAAACTATCACAAATGTCAGTCGAGCTGACATCAAACGTGAAATAATGTCTTTATTTATTGCCAAGGAGATAGTAAGAAAAAAAGCTACACTCAATTTTGAAATTTGTGTTGAGCATTGGAAATATTCAGTGCACGTCCAATTTTCTGACCTGAAACTAGTGAATAATACCATTCCAGTGGGCGCGTGTTTTCGACAGGAATGTAGGAGACCATTAATTCTCTGCTAAGTCCGAACGGTTATGATGAGAAACACTTTTCATGAGAACGGATACTCTTGGTGTTAACTTCCTAGCAAAAGGCATTACCTCTTAAAAAACATTTTTATTTTAAGGTGGCAGCGGTTGAGCATGACAGTCCAATGCACTATACTTCCAGCTATTAGAAAAGCTAAGTACGGTTCCCGGAAATTAAGCCAAAAAAATTACGCCAGCTTTTTATTTGCTCATTCAAATTCTAAACTTTTTTCCTAGGACAACAGCCCAGACTTTTATGGCAATCTTTCCAGATTTTCAGGCATTTTTTCCAAAAACAATTCTGGCGTTTTCTCCATTTTTAGAAATAGAAAAAAAGCCAGGAAATAAAGTTTGAAAAAAAACAAGCAGAATTCAAATTTCTGGCGTTTTTTTCCTTTTTTTTTTTGGAAAACGCCAGAAAACTGTATTTTAAATTAATTGGAGTAAACAACTATAACAGTTATGTACTGTTGCCCAAGAAAACTGTTGCTACAGGCGCTTGCCAAGCGACTGAAAATACCCTAAGCGGAGCAACGGAGTTGGGTGAGCGAGTGTGAGCCCTGAAAAGGGAGTTAAAATCCTGAAAACCCTCATGAAGCGGGCTACCCAGGGCAGCGACGGTGCGGCGACGCGACCCGAAACGTCAGCTCCCCGCACGTTGTGTACAGTAGAGCGACACCCCGGGTGACTGTTATTTGTTTCTTTTTACTTCATCACATTTAAAGTGTCCAAAATCTGATTTGGAAATTAGACCAGAATAAATTGATTTTTTGGCTTAATTTCCATTTTGCTTTCTGGCTCTTTTTCCATACTAAGTTAGCCCAATTTCCAATATTTTTGGCTTATTGTCTTGCCCTTTTTCCAATTTTCAGCAAACAACATTTTCTGGCGCTTTTTTCCAGAAATATATTCTGGCGTAATTTCCGGGAGTCGCTAAGTACGCAGTTAATTAGTGTTTTTGTAATAAATATGTTTGGGACTGCAAAATTTGTAGATCTACTCGTACTATTTAAGAAAAACAAAATGGTATGTTAAGAAAAACAAAATTGTATGTAGTACTAAGTTGATGTGAAGTTAGCACTAGGCTTTTTGAAATAAGGTAAACTGACTATGCAATTAATTGTAGCTTTTTTGTTGAACAATGACTTAATTTTCTTAAAAAAAAACATGGTTGGAAAAGCTAAGTCTAATAGTTTGTTTTGTTAAAAAAAAGCTACAATTCAACCCGTCCTTACATTTTCGAATTCTTTTTGAATTCACAATGTCAACTTGGAAATACTATCTACCATGTTTTTTTTAAACTATGTAAGTCTTACATTTTGTTTATAATTTGTTTCTTAAATCAAGTAATTTACTGCAGAAACACCACAATTAACTGCGTAACAAGTTTCTCTAATTGGGGAAAGTGTAGAGTTTACTTGGCAGACGTCGACGAACTAGCCATTTTGCCAAAAGAAACTCCATTTTTATTCAAGAATTCAAAACTTTGCCATTAGTACCTACATACATATGTATAAAAATGGCAAGAAACATAACATAATTTTCTGATTATTGTAAACAAAATTATTTTAAAATATTTATAACAATTATAATCAAACTCTAAATCTCAGGAATTTAACATATCTAGTCACAGGTTATAAAAAAAATATATCAACGTCACCCACTGCCAAATCTTTGACAAAGAAGAAAAAACGTGGCCGCCCCAACACATCTTCAGCACAAAAGTAATCCATAAGTATAAGTAGCGACATTGATGATCAATTATCGTTCCAACTTAAACAAATCAACAAACATCACCACCTTTGTCCGATCGTTCTTTTTAATCTACCACACATGTATCACGATTTAATCACCACCGCACCGCATCATAATGTCGAGATCGTTAATGTTTCCGAGAGAACTCCAAACAACCAAAAATAACCTTCCAACTAGCAAAATAAGAGAAGAAAAAGAAATGGAATCCCAATTGATACCCCGAAATCAAAAAAAACAAAAAAAAAACAAAAAAATCCGATCATTAAATGAAAATAAATAAATACTTGAGGAAACACTAGAAATGATCGAGAGTCAAGGATGTCGTCTCCGGTCCTCCTTCGCTTATTGTTCCCACAAGACTTATACTCCATTCAGCACTCAATAGTTCGATAGGTATACAATAATCATGTTTATTGTGAATGCTTCCTTCTGGTTCTGGGAGATGTTTGGCTTCCTAAAAAAGCAACATCAATAATAATCATAAAGAAGGCAAGTTTTTTTTTTTTTTTGTTAAGCGCCAATTTGTGAGCACTGATGGATACTTGAAAAGTCGTAGCTAACGATGTTTCGAACCATTAGATTGCCACACAAGAACATCAAACACACTGAAAGACTATGTGAGTGTGATACCATGATGTTGGAGAATACATAGTTCGGCAGCAATTATCTCCTTGAGATCAATTGATTTCTATTGTTAACTGTTTTTGGAGTTCTAAGAACTTGAAGTCCACTATAAATTGTATATGTATGGAGTGTTTGAAGTCTAGAGGTATACAATTTTTAGATCTAATTATAATTCAATCTTGATAAGGTGTAAGCGAATTTCATAGCGGTTCTGTGGGCCGAGAGTTTTGATCTAAATAGCTTGAGGCATATCTTATGCTCATTGCTGATCTTATTTTGGCATCATCAATAATTAAACATTTAAAGATCTAACAAGGTTCCTTTTTTTTTTCACAGAAGAAGTGATGTAATGTTTGTATAAGACCGTGTAATGTTTGTATAAGACCGAACACTTCCAATAGTTACTTAAATTGCACTTGATCACTGAAATTAATTAAAGTAGCCTTCTAAAGGACTTTTCACATGAGAGCGACCAACCAGCGACGAATGAACGAACATTCGTCCATTTTGCCATTTCGTTCAAATAGCATTTCTTATTCGTCGCGAATGACGTTTAAAGCAAACAGAACCAGGAATGTTTTTGTGGTTAGTAGCGCACAAACAATCAATTCGCTGCAGTGTGGATGGTATGTGGAACACGAATCGAATTTGACAGTTCGTAGCAACCGGAATTAATTTTCTCAAATTTCTTTTATTATGTATTTATATGGCAAATTTTAGTATCTTAACATTTAATTCAATTAGTTTTTTACCATTTTGTCTAGTTTTTGTGTTTTTAATGTTTTAAGTCCAAGTTGTTCTTTTAATCATCGGTCGTTGGCCATTCTCATGTGAATAGTTGTGAATTCAAGTTACGAGTATATGCATCGTAAGTGAATAATATCGATTTTTTTTATAAGAGTTTGTACATAGGGTTGCCATCCGTCCGTATTTTCCCGGACATGTACTCTTTTTTCACTGTGTGGGGGAGGTCCGGGATAGTTTTTGATAATTGTCCGGGATTGTACTCCTTTTACCCATTGTGTATCTATTTACTTTTATGCTACTTATAATTAAATGGTTATTCAAAAATGAACCGAGGCCCATTAAAATTAAGTGAACGAACAGATCCAATATATGAGAAAAGAAATTATAGAACAATTGCCCAACTTATTGTTAAAGCTCTTACACAAAATAACTTATTATCAAAAGTAAGTGGATTTTGCGCTGACAATTATTGCAATACCAATTATGGTGGAAGACAAAGGAAAGGTTCGAACAATGTCTATTCGAAGTTAAAATCTTTAGTCAACCAAAACATGATAGGTGTAGGATGTCCACCACATTATTCAACGCGATCCACCATGGATGTGATACTTTACCAGTTGACGCCAATATCATTATTGTAAAAATATACAACTATTTCTCTATCTACACAGCCAGAACGGAAAGACTTCGAGATTTTTCTGAATTTCGTGAAAATGAATATAAGCCTTTCTTATACCATTCGAAAACCAGATGGCTTTCTCTCTATCTTTCTGTTGAACGTCTTTTGCTTATGTACGAGAATCCGCCTAAAATATTGCAAACATTTTTTAAAGACGACTTAAGCGAGGCGTATTTATTTTTGGTTCATTCTCTCATGTCAACATTCAACGTCAATATTCAAAAACTTGAAAAACAAGACATTTCTATTATTGAAACCGTGGAAATTTTACAAAATATTGTTAATAATATTTACGAGCGAACCGATAACGATTTTGTTCCACTTAAAATTAAATCTATTTTGAAGAAGCTTGATGATTCCGGCTGTAAAGAAAACGTTATTAAATTCACGTGGACAAAAGATAGAAACAAACTGTTACCTGATTCCGTCAAAGGAATTATTTTAACAAAGGAATTAATTTAACAAAAAAGCAAAAGTGATATACTTAACAGTATTAGATGTAATGAAAAGTACAACAAGCACTGTAAAGGCTATTTATTAAAAAAAAAACAAATGAAGTTCCTTTTTTTATACCTCAAAGATGTTTTGTAACTTAAAAATGTGATTTTTAAACTAAATATTTTTTTTTATTTAAATATTCATACAATTTTTTGTTTCCTCTTACAATATAAATGTGTTTATTCTGTCCTTGTTTTGTACTCTTTTTTCAATCCTCATTTGTCCGGGAAAGTCCGGGTTTTTGAAACTCCAGTACTAGTTTCATCTAAACATATCTGGCTACCCTATTTGTACAACATAGAAGGACTGTCTGCAGATGGCAGTTTTAAGCAAGCGATCAAGTGTGTTTTTGTGGATTTTGATTGTTTTTATAACCAGTTTTTTAATCATTGGACAATAGTGCAAAAGTTGTGGGTTAGATTTCCAGCCGCTTTTTGCGGGATAGTGACAGATCCTCGAATAGTATCTTTGACATGAAAATTACGAGGGCGGTCAGATAAGTACTTAGTCTCACCGCCCGATGGTGCCAGTATCACAAGAGAGATTTACTATCGTCAAGTTCATTCTCTCAGCCAAATGCGATTCGTAGTTTTGTGTTTAGAATAATGAAAAAAGAGCAATATCGGTCGGTGATGCGATCCTTGTTTTTGGAAGAAAAATTTCGCAGCGAAATCAAAGAGCCATCCTTCGATGGCTATCGTCAAAAATTGGTATAACGAGTTTCAACGTGGTCGCACATCGGTTTTTGAAGAGCCCCGCCCAGGTGTCCCGAAAATGGCTACCACGGAGGATAACGTGTCAAAAATCCACGATCTCGTATTACTCACTCCGGACAACAAGCACCGGCTCACACCTCTGCTGTCGCCACGGCCAAATTGGTCGAATTGCACTACGAACTGCTGCCCCATCCACCATATTCTCCGGATTTGGCCCCGTGCGACTTTTTTTTGTTTGCAAATTTGATTCGAAAAAGGAGGTCATCGCCGCCACGGAGTCCTACTTTACAGAACTCGAGAAAACATATTTTTTGGATGGGTTAAAGAAGTTGGAGCATTGCTAGATTAAGTGTATCGAGCTAAAAGGAGACTATGTTGAGAAATTTTTGTTTTTATTTTGTAGGCTAAGTACTTATCGGACCGTCCTCGTATATTTAATCTAAGCCGTTTGGATTTGAAAGAAAACTTTAGGTCCCCTCCATTCCTGCCGAAAATACATACACACCTATGAATGAGAATTTGTAGTCAATAATTTCAGGTTTTCTACGTGTCATTGGCCTCTAATTTATTTAATTTATATTATATTTGTTATACAATATCAAGTACTTCGATACCCTCCACGGCCAAAGGGCTTCATTTAAAAAAAAAAATTCTCTCATGTCTTCAACTCTACAACCCAACACAGAATTTCAATGAGATCACGTTATCCCGAATGCCATTCCATTTGTTTTTTTTTATCCTTCCTAATATTCCCACCTTGTCATTAGCTAATCATAAATAACAATTTTGAAAATCTGATAAAACCCCATTTATATTCTAACGGAATTCCATGTTGCTGCGGTTAAATTGTAATCTTGATTTTGCAACACGAATAAAACCGCCTCTAACCGAAATACCCTTTTTGATAACAAAAAATATTTCTATTAACCGATCGAGCGATCCAGAAGATCTTATCGTGCAACAGAGACTGCTTGTAGTACAACATTTAATCAAAAAAGCATCCATAGCAGCGATCAGCACAGCGGAATCTCTTTATAGATTCACATCTATAAAAAAAAAGATACAAAAAAAAACGAGAGATAGGAAAATCCCATCATTTAGTTTTTGAAGGTGGTACACAGCCATTATTAGGGGAGTGATGAAAAGGTAACATTGTCCATTAGGGAGAATGATCATCATACAAACCAACGACCGATGCGTATAGCGCATATTATAACCTGAGCGCGTTGTCGTCGTTGTCATGCGATGATGATGGAGAAGATGAAAGGCCACATTAAAGTTGATGATTGTTGATCATGGTGATCGTGTTCAAGTTATAATGACAATGATGGGTGATGATGGAAGAAGAAGAGTTAACCATTTGATAGCAACAAAATGAACTTTCTTTCTATTTTAGCTGAGGAAAATGCTAACTCAATCAGAGAAAAATAGTTTTTAATAACTCGACATGGGAAAAGTGGCAACACCTGAAGGTAAAAACAAATAAGAGTCGCGATCTAGATAAATATGCATATTTTCCGTAAGCTTATTTAAATTTTCACGAACTTCAGACAGTCGACAGACAAATGTTCAAAATTGTAAACTAAATCTCTTTTTGCGTACTCTTCCTCTCCGAACAATAAGAACAAAAAAAAAATTCAAGAAATAGAGGGGGATAAATGGGGAGGGTGCCCCAATTTTTTTTTTTTTATTTTAAGTTTTGAAGAACAATAGAGTGCCAAGTTCAACCCGTTACAAACTATTGTGATAATATCTCAATTTTTTGATTAGTGTAACTGTTATAAGCCTATTATTTTCCTATTAAAACGAATGAATAAATCGATGATAAATTAGAACAATTTGTTTCTGATTTGCAAAAGACTCCAGAAGGAAGTATTCCAACTATTTCAAACTGTAGAAAAAGTCTGGAAAAAGCAGTGTAACCAAAATTACTCGAAATTTATAAAAATTGAAGGCTACACAATTGTAAAACTGTCGATAGAATTAGAGATTCGGTTCAACAAGAAATACTTTAGGAAAACTGTCAAGGAAATCGCTGGTATAAGTTTCTCACCCAGAGTTTCCATCGATGCTGAATTTTAGTCTTCACATTTCCAAATCCTTTTTGTAACGATGAACCCCACAATGTATTCCATTACGCAATACCAAATCTTGAAATAGATGGATTGGACCACATTATTGAAACAGAAGAAGATGAACAAGCCCTGAACTCGATGAAATCTGGAAAAGCAGCGCAGCGGGATCTGATAGAAATCCTAGTAAATTCTATAAGTTTGCAATAGGCAACTTTGAGTTGAAACTATGTGAATTATTTAACCAAATTTATAGCACACCAAATATTCCAAGAAGCTTTAAAGATGCAGTTATCTTCCATGAATTAAAAATAGTGATGCTTCATCTCCAGAAAATTATAGAAGAATTTCGGAACTAAACTTCTCTACGATTGATCAAATTTTTGTGATCGCATCAATAGCAAAACATTTAGTAGCCAACAAAAACAAGCTCTATAGTTTAATTGTGGATTTCAAAGCCGCTTTTGATTAACTTAACCGAGAAGCATAGTTATACAAGCTTTCAACGATTGGTCTGTCTAGAAAGTTTATGAAAATATATGATGGAAATCTATAGGAAAAAAGAGCAGACGTATTTCATGGGGACCGTTTGAACGTATGGCATCTAACTAGTGGGCTGTGCAAAGAAAGCAAACGCTGACTTCATCAAAAAAAACTGTAAGATGCCCATTAGTAATGAAAAATAGCCATCTATGTGCATCGTGAATTTCAAATAATAATGGTTGGAGTAGCTGTTTAAAAACACGCTTAGTAAGACAAAAAGCGACTGCAAAGCCTTAAAAACTTTGCATCGTTAAAATTTCAAATTTGGCCTATTTATAAGCACTTTTCAATAAAACACGACTGAAAATATTAATATTATTAGATCCCGATGTAGTATAGTATTGAATTTCTGAATAACATTTTTAAATTTTTTAAACATTTTGTTAAAAAATTATTTTTTCATCGAAATAAATGATTTGAAAATACTTTCAAACAAATTAATGATGAAATGTTAATCAAAACTAATAAAAAAATAAGGGTTTTCAATTGGCGCGGGTAGATTTCGGCGGCCATGCTGTTTTGTTGACATCTGTCAAAACTGTTTTTTTACTATTCAGTTACTGAAGCCAAATCACCATTGCAAGTTACACGATCGAATAGCACGTTTAAATGATAAAACTTTATTATTAAAATCAGTGCAATCGTTGCGCCCATTTTACGGTTGACGTGCTGTGTCTCTTCGCAGTCTACTCTTCAATGTTTGGTGGCTAAATTTGAGAACACCAGTTCGGTAATCAATCATCCAACATTCACACGTCAAAAGAACGCAAGTAGGGCCGAGAACCCGAGCCAATCGATTCTTCACCGCTCGTAAAAACTCGGCCTTTCGCAGTCTTTAATTTGGTGAATTTTACATCGGTATTTGGACCTACACCTGGACAAGAACCAACTGACCCAGGAGTTCAAAATTTATGACCATATACAACGGCTTTTATTCGCACACTTAGCTTCGGAGCGTTTCGAAGAGGACCCCAATTTTGATCGAAAAATCAACTTTAACGACGAAGAACATTTTTAAATGAATGGCCCACATAGGTTCACCAGTTGACAATGTATCCTACAAAAGTTTGCTGAAGATTTTAAGTTGTTGCTGTAATAGGCCCTTACTTTTTAGAAAACGACGTTGGTGGGGTGTTAAAGATTTTAATATTTAAATTTTTGGTTTGGGGATTTTTTAAGTCTATCTTTTCTCCGCCGAATAAAGTAACGATCAATTTTTGATTTTCTTAATCGATTTACCAGCTCTCTCCATTGAAGAAAGGTACCGTTGAATTTATTAAAACTGTTTAACCATAAGCCATTCAATAACATAAAAACAAAAAACAAACTTTAAAAGCAATTGTCCATTAATAAGATATACACATATCAATAGCTAAAACGGTTGGAACATAGAGTAGTTTACATTCGTGAAGTGTGGCTGAAAAAAAGAATCTTAGTTTTTAAGAGTTCCAGGAAGTGCGAATATTACGGTGGAATTGTTTTAATAATTTCGCTGGAGTACTGTTGATACAAAGTAGCGCAAAATTAATCACCCTATCCGGAATATCTATCTAACAATTTTTGCAAATGGCGTCGTACGTCAATCATATTTGAATTTTGTGAACTAAACAGCTACCTCTCAAGGGCGTGGAATAATTGTGTCGATTTTTTTGACCAATAATCGGTCGGTGGTGTTAGTGCATCGTAAATATCGACTTCGATTTCCTAATCGTGTCGCGCCAACTGGGTAAACATTCCGGAGCTTAGCTACTGAACTCGAACAGAATGAAACCACAGGAGACAAAGCAGGGCGTGGCCACCACCGGACTGGTTATTCGGCCGAAAATATCACGGCTGTGTCTGCCGATGTCACCGAGAACGAAGAAACATCAACCAGACGAACGGCCACGCAATCGGACATAACAGGAGGACCTGAGAGCAAATTTTTCTGAAAAACACACACGCTCCAGTACAAAGAGCAAACAGTGTATCAGTTGATGCCTGCTGAGTGCTGACCGTCCTTTGCGTGTGAATTACTGTCAAGCCATCCTCAATCTGAGCAACGAAGGTTATGATCTTGCATTGAAACT
The DNA here is from genome assembly GCA_911387755.1 of Chrysotoxum bicinctum. Lineage (NCBI taxonomy): Eukaryota > Metazoa > Arthropoda > Insecta > Diptera > Syrphidae > Chrysotoxum > Chrysotoxum bicinctum. The sequence continues at coordinate 31,676,333 of OU426990.1, forward strand.
CATCATGCGTGATGAGGCGCATTTCCAAATAAGCGGTTACGTCAATAAGGAAAATCTTCATTTCGGGTACATTGCCAATTCGCGTGTGATACACGAAAAGCCATTTCATCCACTTAAAGCCCCTGTGTTGTGCTGCGTTCACATGGGACGAATGATTGGGCCGTATTTTTTTTTAGGACGCCATCGGTTATACGGTCAGTGTTACTGGCGAACGCTACAGGCCAATGATAAACAACTTATTGCTGCCAATGGATAATGTGGGGGAAGCGTTTCCTGGTCGTGTAATCTCCCGTTTTGACGATTTGGCATGGCCAGCAAGATCTCTGTCTTTAGGTCTACTTGAAGTCGCAGACTAATGCCAACAAGCCTTAAACAATCGCAGCACTTAAGGTGAATATTCGACAGAAATGTGAAAAGTTGTCACCGGAAATCGTGGAAAGTCATGGAAAAAACGGGCACAAATATGTATCAACACTGGCGGCAGCCACATAACAAATATCATCAGAAAAAATTGTAAAGGTCCAAAATCCAAATAAAGATTTTCGTCACTCGAAATCATTTTTTTTAATAAGGATTTTGTGAAAACAAGAAAAATTAAGAAACTGCCGTTCATGTAAATAAAATTTAAAATGTGTAAAAAAAAAAGTTTAAAACATTATTTAAAAAAAATAGACAAATATTTGAATAATTTTCCCGAATTATTTTATAACTCAAGATATCGCAGAGCATTTTCTATACATAAATTTAATTAAAAAACCACAAAGACCATCAATATGTAAAACGATCTCAAGTAATAAAATAATAGTTCCACATTTAACTCAAACAAAATCAAAGCACTTGAAGAGAGGTTTCTCTTCCCTTTTCTTTCAATTTGGATAAATACTTCCCAAGAGGTCTTTATGTCACTCATTGTTTTTTCTTTAATTCTTTTTTCTTCTTCCGTTCTATTAAAATTAAAAAAAAATCTAAATTGTTTATCACATAAATACAAATCGTGTTCTTCCATTAAACAAATCGTTCACGCGCATTTACAGAAAATCCTTTTTTACATGATACATGAAAATGAAGATTTCCGATGCGAAGACGACGCGACGCTTCATCCGCACCTAATCTCTCGAAATAATAAAAAAAATAAAAATATATCTAGCTCCAAATTTACTTATAGATAGACACAACAACAGACCCCCACAATAAACAAACATAAACATTAGAACGTAACAAATCAATATGCGGCTTTCATCACTTTCTCGCATAGATGTCGCCACGTAAGACGAACGATGATCGTTAAATCTTAAATCTTTTTCAAGCATTCCCTTCGTGTGTTGGATGTATCTTTCATTATTTTTAATGGCACTTTGAGAGTATATTTATATGATGGACCCGATTTATGATGGGGCTATAGTTAAAGAGGTTATTTGATGAGGGATCATGAGCTTGAGAAAAATAAAACTATCAACTCTGATCGCGCTGGGATGCAATTAATATCTTTCTCTCGCATTCTTAAATAGCTTTATGGAATTCTTAACTATTTACGAAATCTGTGGTTTGATCAATTAAAAAATTTAATAGAGTTATCCCGAACACACACAACACACACCACATAATTGGTTCCGCCGACCACAAAATTAGCAGAAAATTGCTTCTAATTGAGGGTAGGCCATATTTGCCGATCTAGATACTCAAGGCGATCGATCAAAGACCACCAATAGGTTGAGATTTTTATCTTTTTTTGTTTTGTTTTGTTTTTGATTTTCAAGAAGGCGAGCAAAAACAATCGACTTTCTGCGCCCAAAATTGTGTGTGTTCACATTAGAGGCGGTTACTCTTGTCTGTCTGGGATACTTAACCTCTCTGATCTACCATGAGAAAGCGCCTTTGGGGGCTTCGTCGAATGCAGCGATAAAGCAATTTCCTCTCCGATCGATACAGAACCTAAGGTGTGTTAGATACAACTATAGATAGATATTTTATTCTATAAACATAAAGTTTGTAATGTATCAGTGATATAGAATTTTATTATGATTGTCGTCCACCCGCTGGGTTATTGCTCATTAGTATGTTAAATTCTAACACTTAAGCTTTGATTGGGGGCTATCATTTATGTACACCGAGATAGAGATGCTCTTTAAAGTCTACACAAACCCAGGCATAAACGTGTGCCTATCATCGGAGAGCTAATGTGCGATTATTTATTTTTGTATCATATTCCGTTCCATAATTATAATCAAACAATTTAGATTCATCGAATCGAGGTGCTCCTGCTGTTGAAAGGCATTAGAAGATCCACCGAGCTTTAGTCAAAGCTCGAATATACTAAACATGGATATTTAAAGTGTCGGAAATGGTTCTGTAATTGATGCAATAAAAATTCAAAAGTTTTAAAATTGTTATTGGACGAGTTGAGGGTCTTAACTTAGAAAGCTTTTGAGAGCCTTTATGCAGATGCCTCGGCTATTATATTCGTAATTATGATGATCATCGTTACTATGTTAATGAATCTACGGAGTGGAGATGATATGTGTGGGTTATTTTTCCTTCTCGTCCAGAACCAGCCAGCGTTCTTTTCTCGCGTCTGGTCAATTGATGTTTCGGTTAAAATACACGGCGGGAAAATATGTATCTTGAGAATGCATTTAAGTATCTATGCGGCTAAGAGCTGTTGGCGACTTGATAGTGTACTTTCACTGGGAGGCTGGGCTGAAGACTTGGATGCATAAAATTAAGTTCTCCTCATGACGGGATTGGAAGACCCATTCAATGTGACACATAGGTGGGGACCTGATGGGGCGACAGACTTGTACCAAGAGCGAAGCACCATCGTCATCGTCATCTTACGGTTTGTGATTATTTCTCGATGATAATTGTGCGTTTTGTGCGCGCAGTGATGTTATAGTGAAAGCTGTTGTTGCTGGCTGCTGCGTTAGGATTACAAATTGAGTGTGGGTAGAACAACTTGATTTTCGGATTGTTATGAACCTAAACAGACAGACAGATCGACAAGACGACACACATACGGGGGAAATAAAACGTTTAACTTGATTAGATGTTCTTTGGGAGATTAGCTTTGTTATTTTTATTTTTTTTTTTATAAATACGTGGAACAAAATCGATTCTCATTTTCTGTAAATGCATCTATTGGGAATGTGCTATTCATGTTTTGTGTTGAATTAGACAAATTTGGAATGTGTCGTAAGAAAGCAGGTTTTACTGAACTTTTTTTTAATTTATATGATTTTTGATAAATAAACGTGATTTTGTATTATGTACTTAACCTAGAGACTTTGTTCTTGTGCATCGGAATCTATTTATGTATACAAAACAAAAAACGACATAAACTAAATAGTTTGATTTTTATCACACTGAAAAGCTGAGATATTTATGCTGAGAATTCTTTCATTTATGCCCATAAGGTGAAGGAAATTAAAAATTTTATAGTATTTTGTCAAATAAAGTGTTTAATAGATACATTTTGAATTGTCATTATAAAGATAGATATAAGTGGGCTGTCGATTAAGATGATAGGTATAGGTACGTTATATTCGATCACGTTAAGATTGATATCTATGGTCGTTAACTAAGTTGAGTTTTTTTTCTTTTTCCATTAGAAAAAGTGGAGACATTTTTCGACGATTTACGAGTTTAAGAGGGACCCAGCATACCGATTTTGTAATTATATTAAAATGAAAGCAATTAAATACTTTATTGACGAGCTAAGCAAATTAATGCAAAAAACCGAAATCGAGTTTTTGATCAGAGATGACGCAAAAAGTGGGTCATGGAATTCTGTCTGATGTGAGTACTGATGTGAGTACTGATGTGTACTTTTTCCGAAAGGAGTTTTTGTTTTTTAGATTAACAATAAATTCATTTTAGGCGCATTAGCTCGCGGAGAACCAGGGTCTATAGGGACTTACAACCCACAACCATTTCCTGTATACATGTTGTCTGCATGAATGAGAGGGAACTAAAATTTTTTGCCGAATTCGAACAGCTTTTTCCTTGTCAAGAGAAAAAAAAACATTTTTTTGTTTTTAGGCAGAAATGGATGAGAATCGTCATCAGGTCTCCAGCATGACAGTCCAACAAACTAACCATTAAGCCATGGACAAAAACAACGGCTTCTAGCTGCCTTTTTTTTCAAAACAATCCAAACATAAGAAGCGACAAAAATCTAAAAATGTATGTCTTCGGAGTGTCAGAAGGGGACTTGGATAATGATTACCCAAAACACCCAAGAAGATCCTTAACGTCTATTGATCAAGGTTTATTGGTACATTGAACGTGAGAAAGTACAAATCTCAGTTGATATTCAAAAGCTTGAGTATGTCTGCAAGCGGCAGAATGCAGCGAGGAGATACGATGGATAAGATTTAAGAATGGATAAATTGCAACATTTATTTCAGCTTCGATAAAATATTGTTGGCAAGGAAGTAGATATAAAAACTGATTTGTGATCCCTTTGCATTGATCCCCATTAAAGCCACTTTCCAAAACATTCGCCTAACATATGCAGATGCACACCCCCGTTAGAATTAAACTGAAAAACCTATGACCTCCTGGACGAACCATTTTTGACTTAGGCTAAAGTTAGAAAAGAGGCATGAAAATAAATTGCCAACCGTCTAGAAGAACGAATTCGACATTTGATGACGAAGTATACCTTTAGTTGCATAGTTAGAGAGAGTATCTGAGCGACAAGTTCTCTGCTGTGCATTTATTTACCACAAATACCAAAAATCAAAGGTCTCCACATAGAGATATCATCAAAAAGACAGCCCAAAACAACCGAAGGTTATTATAAACCCATAGGGAAAGAACCGGTGGGTGGTAAGATAAATAAAATGCACGACTGGGTCGCACGAACTTGCTCCTATGTAATAGACTAGGAATTTTAAAAACGGATGTTATTAAAGAAAACTGTTCATAAGGATAAAATAAATTTTTTAAATTCTTTTAGTAGTAAGAGATAAAAACAGAATGCTATGCAAATATGAATTTATGCAGGAACAAAAATTATAAGTCGTTGTAGTGGTTCCTTAAAAAAAAAAGCTTTTATGTACAAAATTTTTAAAACATTTTTAAGAAAAAATTTTGGTACGCCAATCTTAAGTTTTTAAAAGTACGAATAAAAGTCTAATTTCCAAAAAAAAATACTAAGCCGTTCTTGAGATATCGAATTTTTCAAAAAAAAAATACTTTTTTTTCTTAAAATTAAAAAAAAAATATTTTCTTAAATGCAATGTTTTTTTAACTTTTTAGGAGCTTCTTTATAAAAAAAATTCGTTAAGCCGATAATGAGTAATTCAAAATTCGAAAAAATTGTTCTATTTTTTTTCTATTAAATTATAGATCGTAAAGATTGATCTTAGCAAAGATTGATTTTAGCAAAGTTCTCGGGACCGTTTTCGAGAAAAATACGATTTTCGAAAACCATTTTTTAAAATTTGTATGGAAGGTACCGTTAGTTTTAGATAAAACAAAATTTTTTTTTTTCAAATCTTGTAGATTATGTTAAGAAACTTTTATTTGTCAAGTTTGAAAAAAATCGAGCATGGGGTTTTCGAAATATTGAGTTTCAAAAAAAAAAATTTGATTTTTTTTTTAAAAATCCAAAAAATAAAAAATTGAAAATTTGAATATGTAATAATATTTAAACTTTGGAGGAGCTTTGACATAAAAAAAATGATTTAAATCGGCTTTACTGTTTTCGAGAATCAAAAACAAAAAAAAAATGGACCCAGGGGGGCTACCAAAAATAACAATTTTTTGTAAATTTTTTTTCAACCATTAGCTAGTTTTAACCAAATGAAATTTTTCAAATTTTTCTTAAAAAATTCTGTGGGACAGTTTTTGAGAAAAAAAAAATATTTATAAAATTTCGAAAAAAAATCGTATGGCAGGTACCGTTATTTTTGGTCTTAAAAAAGAACAGAAAAAAACATCCGGGGGGAAAAAATTAAAACCCATATCTACCAAGTTTGAAGAAAATCGGCCGAGCCGTTTAGGCTGTAGTCGAACCGACAGACAGACAGACAGAATTGCGAGACCCACTTTTTTGGTCTTCGCTATCATCGCAATGTCAACTTTGACCAAAATCTCGAGTTCGATTTTTTTTACGAATGCATAACTTGCCTTATAGTACCTATAAGTCGCAAGTAAAAATACGTTCACTTAAAAAAAACGACAGGAGATGGCGATGGAAGATTATGCATAGAAATAAGAGGGCCCATCCAGCCTTCTAGCTCAAGAAGATCAAAAAATCTGACGCTCGAAACAGCACTAGGTAGTTTTATAAAAAAAAAAAACTAAGACAGTGTCTGCTGGTGTCAACACCTGAACGGGGAATCTTTAAAACAGTGAAGAAGAAAGCCGACTTCCAGTCAATGAAGCGGCTTTTTCAGCACACACTTCAGAACAGGTAGGCTTATCTATAAAAATGCTAAAGTATAACAAGGATCTAATGGCTTACAGGCATAGCTTTTTAAATACTGCGAGATTTGGGAAAGTAACCACAGACTGAATCTTTTCACTGAAGCAAATCTTCGTAAAATGAACCTAAAGTGAAGACTTATCATCTTGACTTTACAAAGCATGTACCGCTTATGACAGAATTCATCGTCAGGAGTTCGATATTGTGAAGAGTGAACTCAGGATCCTGGGAAAACTGATCCAGCTTAGTTGTGCGATATTGGAAGAAATGTGAAACTAGAGAATGCTCAACCTAATAATTTCAGGTTTTTCCTACAAAAAAAGATGTGCGCCCTTATAACCGTTTCTTAATCTCGAACTGTTGCAGATAGTCCGCAGTACAGGCGTTAAAGAAATGCCCCTATTTCCAACGAATGTGGCAAGCAATGGATATGCGTACGATATTGATATCATCAGTACTTTCCAGCGTCAGTTGAAGTGTGCAGTTGAAGAAAAGGCGAAACTTGTTTGTCTTAAAAATAACGAAGGCAAGAACAAGTAAAGGGTATCAGATAGAAATTTTTTCAAATTTTGTATGTTTTAACAGCTCCCAAAGTTCCAATGACATCCAGCAGTCAAAATATCATTTAAGGTGTTGGCATTTTATCATGCATCCTTTCATGTTTACTGAAGTAGTGCAAATTATTTAAAAGTACGAGTATTATCAAAATTTGGACCTAGTATTAAAGAAGACCTAAAAATGTCGGATTCGGAGTCGATCAACTGAATTTCGAATCGCCAGAGAGTCCACCCGGCTTGGCCTACATCTGTATAAGATTGTGCCGAATGAAAGCATAGATAACCCTAACGTGAGTTCGCTAATTGGATTGGATGTTTGGTCCGGTTTCGAAAAAAGTAAAGGGACACCGTTACCATCAATAGTCTCGTTTATTGAGCGATCTGTAGTTATAACAAGACGGGCCTAGTTTTGAATAAGAAATTTGACAACTAGGACTTCTTAAAGCAAACGTTCATTAATTGGACGTGACGATCATGCGACAATTGACTTTAACTGGGGCTACGTCAAGTCCTTATTCTCCGCTAACAAGCAAGCCGCTTTGGACGAGCTGCAGGCTTACATTCGGTATAACGCGGCTAGTTATCAAAAATTGGACCGACAGCTTACGACAAAACGACACAGTAATTTTTGAAGTAGTAGTTGAAGGAACCCATCTACATTAAAGTAAAGATGAACTCCACGAATGCAGAACAACCCTAGGAAACGGATACTTTTTCGGTTTGAGGAAAAAATTTAATTCAAAACCCTTCACTGCCAGTATATTCTTTTTATGTGGGCTTCAAAGCTTCATTTGATTCTATCAATAGGAAAGATATATTCTACAAACTCAGCAATCTAGGTCTGTCAAGGAACCTGGTTTGGAATGGAAATATAGCGAATGGTTTCAAACGGAAAGATAAGTAAAGCAAGGTTGTCTTATCAGGTCGTAGGTTAGGTTAGGTTAGGAGGGGTGTGCACAGCACAAGGCTGTTGCGTACACGGGGGCCTATTGGTCCATTGTGATCCCCTATTAATAAAAGCAAAGATGCTCCCAACTAATGTCTTATGTAGATTGGTTCATTTTCGAACCAGCCTGTGCTTACAATGAATTTTCTCATGTTTGCCATTGAGACCTGCGTTAGATCGTCTAGTTCACCAACAAACCTGTTTCCAAAGTAGCGGAGGCGATTCACTTGGAGGTTTGGACAGTCACAGAGCAAGTGTTTAATGGTTTCAATCTCCTCGACATCCTGACAGCTCCTACAGAAATCTGGCGCAAATGCACCCATTCTTATGGCCATTGTGCCAATGGCGCAGTGACCCGTCAGTACACCTATCAAGATTCTGATGTTCTTTTTACTGAGCGATAAGATATATCGAGTTTCCTTTTCATTAATTTTAGGCCATAAACTTCTAGAGATAACGCAGTCGTCCCTGGAGGACCAGGAATTATTGATTCGCTCTTTCGTTATTAGGTCTATTTTCCTTTTAATCACGCCAATCGGGATTTTTGGTCCCAAATTTAAATGGCTACTGCTGTTTTTTTTGATTCAGACCCTTTCCTTGCCAGTTCATCTGCTATTTCATTCCCTTCTATATTACTATGTCCAGGAACCCAGCAGAGGTTGACTTGGTTGGTGTTGAAAATATTGTTCAGCATTTCTCGGCATTTTGTTACTGTTTTGGATCTTATAGTCTCACTGGCTAAAGCTTTGATGGCCGCTTGGCTATCCACGAAAAATGTGATCTCCGACGAGTTCAATTCTTTCGTGCGTACCAATTCTGCCGCCTTTTCAATAGCGTAAATCTCAGCCTGAAAGACACTACACTCATCTGGGAGTTTGAATGATTCTTTTATATTGAGAGATTCACAGAACACCCCAGCTCCTGTTCCTTCTTCCATTTTTGACCCATCGGTGTAGAATGAAATACCTTGTTCACTAATTAGTGAGTTGGATTCCCATTCCTGTCTTTCGGGTATAGCAGTGGAGAAGTATCTGTTGAAATCTATTCTGGGTGGTAAGTAGTCCGTTGTCACATTAAGCCCTGCCACTTTGTCATACCTTTGCAGGATAGACCCATGACCATGACTGCTGTGCTTCCAAGAGCCCATTTCTTTAAGCCGAATTGCGCTTTTGGCTGCTGTGCATTTTATGTGCTCGTCCAGGACTGGAAGATTTGCCCCTATTACATAACATAAGATTAGAACAGAGTATGTATTCAAAAATTGACTCACCCCTTTTGTTCATATCCTTGCCACCCCATTGTGTATGATGGGCGTTAGCGTCGCATCCAATCACCAAAGGTGTCCCTCTTGCTGTGGTGTAATCCACAAGATCGCGGACCGTTTTTGATGGAGGATTTTCTTCATCTCCCGGCATGTACGTTGACGCCAAGACGAAGTTGCCTTCCTTGGATTCAACGTTGATTGCCGCGTTGTCCCTGTTGCTGTACCTAGATAAAAAGAAAGCATTAATCGATTTTTTGGCTTGAATACAACTTCTTATATCACCTTCTGACGTGGAGTGGAAAAGGTTGTAATTTTTTGACCTCAACCCTAGTACCTGATTCTTACAAATCCAAGGTTCTTGAATTAAGGCCACATCCACGTTCTCCTGAGACATGTAGAGCATTAGGTCGTGCGTTGCTGCTTTAGCGTGCTGCAAATTACTTTGCACCACCAGCAGCTTTTGACTCCCCTTTGCCTTCATGCCTCTTTACCCTTACGGTACCGAGACCATATCTCACCACGTCTGCCTTTTCTTTCAGGAGGAGGTCAGATTTTTTGTCGATAGCGAACAAAAGGTCCTTACCTTCCCCGTTGAGACTCTTTCTGGAATTCAAGAGCTTCCATTCCAATATGGGGAGCTCCTTATTTTGTTTTGCCATCAGTTTAATAATGGATGAGTCCTCATGCGTGGCAGGAGGAGGAATCCATATCTTAATCTGCTGACGAAGTGGTAGAGCCGTGACAGGAAGAACCCCGAGAGATGCACCCTCCCACAGTTCACCAATTTTGGCGATTGTATGAATGAGGAACTCCAAGGATTTCTGGTCTCCACAGCAAACCACTTTTAATCCTTTCCGCCAACCAGCTCCGTCGAAGGTATAGTCCTCAGCACTATCGTCTTCGGATGTCGCCATCATGGCTTTTAGGATTTCGTTTTTCCACGAGTAACCAGTTCTTGGCCGTGATTTTCCCATCCGGATCCTCTCGACTAATAATGGCCACCTGAAGATCGATCGGGGTGTTGTCAAAGCTGTTGGTCTTAAACTTTTTAGAACCATCGGCCTTGGCTGTCTGCTCCGATCTTGCCCTCTTGGACGAAACTGACTTTGTCCCAGAAGAGTTGTCGTTCCCTTTCGGGTTCGATTTAGCGATGGTTTGCTGTTTCTTGAGGGAAGTCTTATTCGTATCTTTGCCGGTACGAGCTGTTGAGTTATTGTTGTCCTGTTCTCGGTTTATCTTTTTAGGGATAGACTTCGATGTGGAAGCAACTACTCTTTCGCTGACTGGTTTCGTTTCTTTCTGTTGTTGGGAGGAAGCTATGGGTGCAGTGGAAGTCTTTGCCATCTGACCTTCATAGTTCTTTATCAACTTTCTATGTTTCTTTAAAAGGGCCCTGTCTCTTGGACTGAGAGAAGTTGGGTCCTTTTTCTCCGTAACACTCACGAATCTTTTAGAGGATCTGTAGTTACTGCGTTGCCTCGAAGCATTGGGCGGTGCAGTAGACTTCAGCATAGTCTCTTCTTGACTCGAGTCTTCCAGCAACTCGTCCTCGGTCCGACTTCCTATAGATGGAGGTCTGTTCGAGGTCTCCCTACCGTCAATAGCCAGGCTATCTAGAGCAGGGAGAAGAGCCGCTGCAAGGTTGTGCTGTTTCACTAGGTTTGGCTTGTTTACTTTTTTTGTCACTGGCGACTTAGCTTCTTGCGAAGCCAAGCCCTCGCCGGCAGCCGTGACTTCTGCCGACACTTGAGTGTATATCCCCACTCGATTTTTATCTTCATTAAGTAAACTTTTTTCCATATTTTATTTGTTGGATAAACATCCCTGTTTTTGTTGGTTTCTCTTAGTTGAAGGTCCCTGCAGCTGGATTGCTGGAGGGTCAAACGTAAGCCCCCTCGCCATCGTCAAGGCGGAAACCGTGAGGGGGCTATCAGGTCGTGCATGACCTTGGAAAATTTCTGCGGGGGGAATACCATTTACTGGAACGAAAATAAAACTTGTGATCTACGAAGACTATATTGTAATACTGACAGACAATCAAAACGGGATGTAACTAATGATAAACAATATTGCATTTTGTTGAATCTACAACTCAACACCGGTAAATGAAAAAATCATGGAAATGGATCGGGAAGATACGCTAGAATTCAAAAATGGACCTGGTACAACGAAGAACCGAAGAAAGTCAAAGAATATAAATACCTTGGTGCTCTCAGCACGTCACAGCTCTCATTTAAGAAACACCTGCAATACAAATCGGTAGAACCAAACGCTAGGTATATAAGGTATTTGAAACAGTGATGAGATCAATATAGTGTTATGTTATGCCGGCACAAGTTTTGGGTATATACCAATTTGAAGAAGTGAAGAAGGTGCTTAGATACTTCCTCAAACGAATATTTAGGCTGCCATATAACACCCCAAATTACATGCTGCAAGTTGAGACTGTTTTACCGCCATTATACATATACACAATGAGACTACTCTTTTCCTACATTCGGAAAGTGATAATGCAACCTACTTATCGCCTCACATATGTACATAATAGTTAAATGGTCAAGATAAGCTCCTTCAAATAAAACTTTAAAAAAATAACCTTACAAAAAGCGACTACCTTGCCTATCTGTTAACCTAGTTTAAAGGTATGCGGATGTCAAACTTACAAACAAAATTTGTTTCAACTAATCAATTAAAAAACTTATGTTTGAAAATAATGATATGATTGCCACTATCGATAAAAAAAGAACTTAAATTTGTTCCTGTTTTTATCAAAACTTACTCGTAACATAAACTCAAATCAAATTAACTCACTTGTTTGTTTCTTTCTATTTGGATGATTAAATCCGAAGATCTGAAGCGATAGTGTACCCCTATATTTACCATTTTTGTTTACACTGAAAATAAAATCTAGGTATATATGATAAAAATCTAGGTTGATTTAACAAAAATTTTGTCAATATACGTCCAACAAAAAGTTTTGTCAAATTGACAAAAATTATAGAATTTTGTTGAGGTAACAAAAAATATTTTGTTGTATCCACAAAATTATTTTGTTATGCTAACAAATAAATTTGTTGAAATAACAAAAATATTTTGTCAATATGACAAAATTTCGTAGAATTTACAAAATTAATTTGTCATATTAACAATTCTCTTGTTGTATTAACAATTTTTTTGTTAGTGTTATTGTTTTTTTATTATTATCGGATTAACATTTTTTTTTTGTTAAATTAACAAAATTGTTTTGTTAAATTAACAAAATTGTTTTGTTAAATTAACAAAATTGTTTTGTTGAATCAACAAAATTGTTTTGTTACATTAACAAAATATTTTGTTAAATTAACAAAAATTTCTTGTTATATTTTGTTAAATTAAGAAAATATTTTGTCAATTCAACAAAATATTTTGTCAATCTTACAAATTTCTTTTGTTGAATCCACAAAAAAACAAAATCAATTTTGTCAAAATATTTTTTTTTTGGGATTTAAGTCCACAAAAATTTTCGTTTCGTCCCTACGATCTCACATGCAACCATCTGTGAGGGCGTATGGACAATACGCAATTCTTGTTAAGTTCAGTTAATCTTACATCGATTTTTTAACAAGAACCAAGTGTGAACTATACCATACACAAAAGAAATTTTTTGGTTTCCTTACAAAATAGTTTTATCTATCTGATAATATTATTTTATCAATATTACAAAATAATTCAACCCCAAAACAAAATATTTGTCATTTTAACAAAAATGTTTTCATTTTTTGTTAAATTGACAAAAAAAAATTAACAAAAACTTTGTGATATTGACAAACATTTACAAAACAGATTTTTTGTAGATACAACAAACATTTTGTTAACATCACAAAAAAGTTTGTCGATGTGATAAAAGTCTCTGTTTTATTTTGTTTATTAACAAAACTTGGTTTGTTAAACTGACAATATTATTTGTAGTGCATATTTTGTTAAACTGACAAAAAATCATGCTGGATTATAAAAAATTTGTGAAATCAACTAAATCATTCTTTCGTATTGACAAAAATTTTATCAGAACGATAAAATTGTTTTGTTAAAGGTCAACAAAACGTTTTTGTCAATATTACCTAGGAATTTATTTTCAGTGTATATTTTTTCCAATAATAATTCTTTTTGTTTTGTTTTTTTTTTTTAACTGCGACAAAGTAGGTGTGATATATGTAGGTTAAAAAATCCCCTGGAATGTTAGATAATTTTTGAACTCTGTGTGATTTTTTTGTTTAAAATCAAGTTTTTATCATTTTTGAAACAATATTTGATAGGAATCTAGCAAATAGAAAGGAAATAGAAAGATATTTCGATATTCTTTCTTAATTGTTTACATTTTATGTTTATAATCTATCATGGTCAAGTGTTGTATTATTTCATTCAGCGCAGTTTATTATCATTTTAAGATTTTATTTGGAAAAGGAAACACAAACTATAGAACAATTTTAACTGAAAATTGAGTCTTAACGTAAGAATGGATTATCTTAATTCTTCATGATTAAGAAAAACCATTTTGTGAATGGAATTGTAAACAAAGTACAAATAGTTGAAAAACTTGACAAAAATAAATTGAATAATTTCCAAAAGATGTTTCTACTTAGTTTGATTTTTAATAAAAGATTTTACAATCCCTTTCAATAATCTCACTTAGTCTTTGTTTTGATTTAATTTATCTAACACAAAAGAATCAATAAACATAATAGGCCCACCTTCGCTGCCCTGGAGAACATCAAACAAAATATACCTACTGAAATTCTTCGAAAACCATCATTTACAGCAATAAAACAATGAAACACCTCATCAAAAAATAACACACTTCTTGCACAAGAACTCTGTGAAACCTAAACCTAAAATTAAAACCCGAACTTATTGTCTCGCGTACAGTATTCTAATGCTGAGGGAAATACCAAAGATCTCACACCTGTTTTCACAGAGTATTTAGCACGAGTTAAACTATTCAAATATACCAACAACAATATACTACTTTCGAAGAGAACTTTATCGTCCTGATGTTCGGTGTGTATATTGTTTCAAAAGAATCCTTTGTTATCGAGGTTAGAGTGAGAAATAAAAAACAAGAAAAGTATCGAATTATCCAACCCTCACATTTTACTTTAACAATGAATAAATTTTCTATTTCCTCTCTAGCTGACTGGCTGATGGCTATGCGTGCAGTATTGAAACATCTGCCAATGATTTGCAACACATACAAAGTGTGGCAAATTGTCGCCTTAGGTCCTAAAAAGGATATAAATCTTTTTTTTTTTTGCGGGGAGAGAAAGTACACATAATTTCTTTTCTATATTTATTTTCAACTCAATATTGTTGTGTGTTCTTTTTTTGTTGTTGTTGTTCTTTCAAAATCACAACCCCTCAGGGGCCAAAGGTTTTTCACTTAATTGGAGGGAAAATTTATAACCATAGACGCGAACAAAAGGGTGCTTGATTAACGTATATCGAAGGGTGATCATGATCTTATAATATATCCAAACGATAATTGAATCTTCAAATAAAAAAAAAAAACATAACCCTCGTTACTCAGATTCAACGGGTTAATCGAAAGAGGAAGGAGGGGGTCAAAAATACTGTTTAACGAGATAGTTCATAACAATCATTGTGTAGTTTGTGTGTTTATGAATTTTTCTATTGCTGCAACACAAACAAACAGAACACAAAAAAAACTCATGACAGTAATTTTTTTTTTTTTTTTTTTCAAAAAAAAAAAGAAAAAAGAAAAATAATTTAAACCTCATCAATTTCTAATGATTTCCTTCTAAGCACACAAAGCCAGTGTACCAGAGATACAAACATGAGAATGTGCCGAAACATTTCAAACGATGCCGCGCCCGCCGCCGCCGTTGTGTTACAAGGTAACCTCAAGAGTCCATCGAAGTACCTTGTCTATTTAAACATGTTGTATTGATGATTTTCGCTTGGACCTTACTCATTTTTTTCTATTTATGTTTGCTATCAGCAGCGCAAAGAAGGGGCAGATTCTTGCTTTTCTTTTTCTTTGATTTTGAAATTTTTTTTCAAAACACAACTCGGTTTTGACCAGAGACGGATTTGTTTTGGCAGATAGTAACAGTTTAGAGTTAAAAAAAGGTAAAATAGGGAGGTCGTTCAAGTCCACGGAAAATAAGTAGTCTAGGTACATTTTTTTTAATTTCTATAGAAAATGGTATGTCGTGTGAGTGTTGCCATTGTTACGTTTGTGACACTATACTAATGAATTTATTAATAATTCATATTATTGACGTCTCTCTTTTTCTCCAAGCCAAGGAGCTTCAAATTTTTTGTAAACTTTCTATTTTATAACGAGATACATCGTAGATAGGACACACAAAACTCCAATATTCCAAGACAGAACGGACAAGTAAACAGTAAATGATCTTTGAAATATGAGGATCGTTGAATTTCTTAGCAAACATCTTTATTAATGATGTCTTGCTATATTTGTCATAACATTAATATGAGAGTTTAAAGACACCTGCACGTCAAATAAAACTCCCAATTCATTTAATGTTTGAACACGATTAACTTATGTGCCTCGATAAAGTAAGGAGACAGTAAGGGTTTTCTTTTTCTTGAGTATGACATCACCTAACATTTGTTTTTATTAGGATCCATTCCATTAGAACTACTCCAATCAGAGACTATGTATGTCAATATCAGTGTTTTAACAAGTATCCGTTTGGGTTTTTGAATCCATAAAAGAGCTTAAAGTCGTCAGCAAAGATTAGGATTTTTGAATACAAGATGTCCACACTAAAATCATTAATAAATAGTGTAAATAATAATGGTCCAATATGCCTTCCTTAAGGTAGTCCGTATAACACGTTAATCATTTTAGATGTACAATTTTTATACCTTACCTACTGCGTACGGCTATTTAAATATGATCGGATTCAAGCAAGTATCCAGCTCGTAAACCTATATCTTTCTAATTTATTTAAGAGTAAATAGTGGCTTATCCCATCAAATGCTTTACTAAGATCTACGTAAAATTTTAGTTGAATTAGTACGGTGTTAAAGCTATTTTATTTTGAAACTAGGTTAACACAACGATTTTGCAAATTGTAATCATACTTTCTCTACACTTTTATTAAAATTAAAATCATCGAAAACCTATTTTATTTTTTTAGTATCGTGTTAACTTCATATTTCTCTTTCATATTTACAAACGTCAAAATAGGTCTGTTTACTTAGTTTTTTGCATGAACTGTCATTACTTTGGGTGTGTTCAGAAACAATATAGTAAAAAACACAGCCTTTGCACGATACTAGTTATAGAATGTTTAAAATTAAAAAATAGAAAGAGTTAGTGGTCTCCTAAAAAGTTGGCAAATTGTAAAGTAGTATCATACTAATACCTTAATACTAAGCTGTTTAAAATTTTGTGCCAATATTTTCCAACAGCTTTGATATGCATGAAAGTTTTGCAATTCCTTGATTATTCCAAGCTTTTGTTTTATTTCAAAATTTATGAAGATGAATTATAAATGAAGATTTTCATAAATCGGGAAAAATAGCAGATTTCAGCTAGCAGTTAAATACGAGTAAGAACAAAAGTAAGACTTCAGGTTTTAACGAATATGAATTAATAAAGTATTGTCAGGAACGGACGAATATGTATTTTTTAAGCCGTGAATATATTGAACAACTTCCACTTTAGTCAGTTTTATCAAAGTAATATAACAGTTCAAATAAACTTAGTTTAACTAAAATGTAGGCATGCAAGTTGGAAGGATAACAAGTAGGTGCTACGTCATGCGATAATGTAAACAGTACGTACGCATTTATAGGCATTTGTGTGCTATAAAAATTAAGTGTAAATATCTAACAGAGTTAACTACACAACTTAAATTTACAAGTGTTCTTTTAACAAAAAATATCTTAAGTTCGATTTTTGTTGCTTAGTGAAAATATGTCTTTTTACATTGTATTTTGCATCTCCTACAACAAAGTTGCCAGGGCCTATCTATTTCAAAATGCGACCCTGAACTTTTCAAACAACACCTCTGATCGAGATTTAAACTGTGGTCAATATGAGAACTTCTTTTCCTAAATTTGTACGAATTTGATTTTTTTTTAAGAATGCAACTCATCTCATGGAGTTTCTTTTTTTTTGTCTGTCTCAACAGCAGCAAGAAAAACATAGGTTAAACATAATAAATTGTTATTGAAGAGGACAGGTTGATGTTAATAAGGGACACAAACAGGGTGTACTGTGTATACATGAGCATACACATCATAGATACTCGTATATGAAAATCAAGTGAAAAGATGTTAAAGAGTTCACTATATGTTTGTTTCGGATGAAAAATATTTAGTGGCACTTTGGTTGGTCATCATCATCATCATTATCAACTGATGATATTCCATACCTTCAGCTCAGTATTTGTTGTTCCCATGGTTAAGATTCATTCAGTCAGATTTTTTTTTTTTTTAATTATTTTTTAGGTGAAGAAGAGAGATCAGCTTGTCATGTCGTCATGAAGAAAATGGGACTTTTATGTTCATATTTTTAAACATTCATAAAATAATATGTAAACCATTTGGGTAGATTGTTGTTGTAATTTTTGTTTAACTTGGTACTTACGTGTCATTGGAATGTCTGTGGCAGAAACTTTTCCTTCTGGAGCTAGGTATATGGCTTTGTTGTGTGCACACTGTGACATTATTACATAATCTTGTGCTGTACATAATGCACCCGAAATCACCACCTGAAATTATTACAAAAAAGGCATATTTAGTTATTGATTAAGTCCAATGTTTTTTCTTGAGATATTAGTTAAAAGGAGTTTTTGAAAATAGCCACTGAAGCGCACCGCATACAGATGCGTTATGTTTTGAATACTCATTCAGAACTAGACGACAAATCATACCAATCATAAAATTTTCTATGAAAAATCCATTTTCTCTCTTACGAAGTGTTTATCTTTAAAATCCAAAAAAGAAAGAAACCCATGCCATTGGATTATTTGACATTTTTTTTTAACTCATTGCAAAAACTTATAATTTTAGCTAACAACTGCTAAATAGTAAATAGAGTCTCCTACGAGTATATTAAAAATTCAGGTTCTTAAAACAAAGAAATTCATCAATAACCCACCTGTAGTTCAAGTTATTATATTTATACAAAGTCAAGCTTCAAATAGATGATTAAAATCCGGACAGATAATAATTATTCTTCAACAAAACATACAAATTTATTGTTTCTAAAGATCACTAGGCTTACGTAGTTCTAATAAGAATACGAACGTGCATATTGCTTTTGAGCATAATAACGAAGATAAATGAACTTGTAAAGTCTACACCGTACGTGCTGTTATTTTTTTTTTATAAAAAGATAAATGACTAAACAATCGTCGCGTCGCGTCGCCGTTCGTCGTGCAATTGAGAGTCTTCCCAACGTCATTAATAAAGATGATTTCAGATCCAAGAATGAAGTTGCTTTATTGGGGTACCTCTAGCCATACATTATTATGAGTTTTCTGTTTACCTTTGTGGACGACTTTACGCTTTAGAAATAAAAATAGTTTTAATTGAAATAAGTAAACTTGGATTCATTCATAATTCAGCTACAAAAATAAGACAACAACGAATGGAAAAGGTGGAGTGATTTTTCCGGTGCATTGATTGATGATTTTATTTCAAATAGTTTTTCGAAGTTACAAATAAATAATTCAAATTCTATATAAAGTTGGCATTGAATCGAGTTTGATGTGAGAAAATGTTTAACGGGCCGATTTGAGTTTAAAAGTGGTTTTCGTCAGGGTTGCATTTTATCACCACTTCTTTTTCTGATGATAATAAGTGATGTTATCAACGAAGTAATGTCAACGGAAACCTGAAAATACTTTACTAAGGTAATAAAATTTTATTACTTACACAAAGGGTTCTGAATCTACACCATCTAGATGAGCTAGAACTTAGAAGCTGAAGCAGGAACGGGGCCTTAAAATAGACATATAAATCAAAGGCCTTTAAAACTCTTTTGATCAACTTAACATCACAGGACAGGAGGTTGACAAGAAGAAGAGAATCCATTCCTAGGAAGACATCTCGCAGAATAGTTGAGAAGGAATCCACGGTGCTCGGAAAGAGTTGGAGCGAATTGCGAGTTGCAGAAAACCGAACAAAATGGTTCGAAAGCTTTATTTTTTTTTTATAATTTTGCACGCACTAATGGGTATATGACTTCCCTTAAAATGTTTGAACATAGTGCGAGCTTTTAGTTAATTTGGAGAGGATTTAAAAAGATGCACCGATGCACATTAGTTTTGAATCTTTAAACATCGTAATGGACTGGAAATACTAAACCAGGTTAAGCATCTACATTCGTGTAGTGCGGTTAAAGAAAAAATCCCTGAATTCAACAATACGCCTTAAATAAAGCTTAAGCAACTGGCTTTCTTGACTATAGAGCACTGTTTATAAAAATAACGATAAATTAACGAAAGACAAGAAGGATGCAAATGATTCTGTTACACTTCTATCACCTATCATTTATTTTAAAAGCTTTTTCGTCCAAGGTTCTTTCCAAGAGTGGGTTTTTGGGGTTCCTGCCCGAAAATGTGAATTGCAATCGAGCTTTGTACAAATAATGGCCTTATAAATTACAGCCAGGTCAGAAGGGGTGCAAATTTCTTCCAACGTCAAAAAAACCTAGACACTTAGCAGCGTTTTTAGTGACGTACACGTACATGGGGTCATTCCACTTATAGTGGTCTATGAGGCACATATACCGAAAGCTGAGAGCTGTTCGGTTTCCTCAATGCAAGTGTCTTTTATGTCGGGTGGGTTCCGCTTTAAATACAGAAGACAGCATTGAGTTTTTGAAGCATATAATTCTACGCGACTTATGGTTCCCCATTTAACATCGTTATCAAGATCAGAATGTAATGAACTTATAATACACTGCCGGTCCAAATCCACATCCCAAGGACATAGACGTGCATCCGGAAACGAACGTGAGAAGTTGAGAGTACTGTCATCAGCAAAACAATTTAATGGATTAGAAGTTTCAGACAAAAGATCATTGATTAATACAAGAAATGGAGTCGGAGACGAAATGGAGCCCTGTGGTACACCAGCATTTATTTGATGAACTTCAGATTTAAAACCTTCCAACACAATTTGTATTAAGCGGTTCGAAATGTAATTTTTTATCCAACTAAAAAGAGATTCATCAATACTCATTCGCGATAATAGAACTTGATGTAAGGCTCTATCAAATGCTATTGAAATTATCTTTTTTTCTCCGAACCGATGTATAGATTCGTGCCACTGTTCGGTGAGATAAAGCAACAGCCCATCAGTGGACCTATTGATAGGAAAGTCATACTTATATTTTATCGGCGTTTCTGTGACCTTAGTAGTAACCCTTGGAATAATGTTTAGCGCGTTTGACTATCATGCGGTGGGTTTTGGGTTCGATTCTCAGCCGCGGCAACAAAATTTTCAGGGCTTCACTACCTCTTGCGAGGTATCTTTTGTTACGAAAAGTTCAGCTCATTAGCCTTTTGGAATCGGCAGAAAATTAAACTCCTCTTTTTTCTCCAAAACACGCACACAGACATGGTTGAGAGTTATAAGTCACTACGTTAAGGCTCTCTATGAGCCGTCATGGTCTCTAAGTTTTTTTCGTGACCTTGGAAAGAAAGTACGGAAGTGCAATTGGGCGATATTAAGAGGGGGAGAAGATTCATCTTTTTTAGGAACAGACTAGACAAATGGTGTTTTCCATCTACTCGGAAAGAGTCTAGTAGAATGGGAAATATGAAAAACCTTACGTAGCGGTTTGACAGCGTTGAAGAACACCTCCGGGCCATCGGGTTTGTGTATATCGAGATCTTTCAGTAACTCCTTCAGTACAACTGTGCGAGTGAGGAAGAAGTAATTTAACATAAGACCATTTATGTTCTTAAGTACAAGAGGAGTCATGACACTTCTGGCAGTGTTAACGCTCTTGTCTCGCGAGTCACAGAAACTAAGTAGTAGTAAGTATAATAGTAAGAGACTACACTAATACATACTACAATCTAATAGTTAATACAAATTTACAGAACAATCAAGTTCAAAATTAAATAAATTTATACACTTTAAATACTTTATAAGAAAATTTGTTCAATGATTTTTAATTTTTTAATTTCAAAAACAAATGTCTAATATTAAAAAACAGATTGTTATCAAATAATTGTCTATAAAATAATTTTGGTAATTTTTTATATATAATTAAATTTCATATATATTTATGTTAATAAAAAAACGCATGTATTTATTTTTAGCTACTGATGATGAGGCAAGTAAGACCTCGAAATATATATACAGATAAAAAATAAAAAGAAAAGAATGCGTTTTTATTGAATTAAATGAAGAAAAACAAAAGGTAAAATAAAATACTATTTTTTATTATGATTACCCTTTAAATGTTTGAACACAGCGCGGGCGTGAAGTTAAGGAAGAGAAAAAAGGATAGGAAAGATGTGTGGCACGATGTTCTGAGACTGAAGGATGTTGCCTCAGATATTTTATCTCCAGGGATGGCGGCTGAACTAAAGCGGAGAATGCCGTAAGACATAACTAGACTTCTCTCATCACCAAATAAGTCTCTTGGCTGTTTGCTTGAGTAAAGAAACCGAAAGTTTGCTTATTCAGAACCCCAACCTAAATTAGTGTCGGCAAACATCAGTTGCTAACCAGCTTAAACTTTCGATGTTAATCATGGTGGTCTATGGAATTGACAGTTCGGGATTTTCTGCTATTCATTCACGCACAATTGCTGAAGCTTCTTATCTACGCACATAATGCTGTTTTTAACTCTGATTCATAATTGTAAAATTTATCCACAAAACCACAAAATACCGGTTAGAGCACCGATTTTCAACAAAGGTTTGAATGATACCGAATTTTGAAAGTAACCTAATTTTTATTGAATGAAGATTAATGACTCGTGTCATAACCAATAATAGAAATATATAGTTCTCCAAAAAAATAAGTTAAAACAAAAATTGTTCAAAACATTTCAACATCCAAGTGTTCATTTACGCTATCTTCATTTAGACACACATAAAGTTATTGTATGATAAATAAACAGAAAAGAAAAGTCATCCATCGTCTATGCGAAAGCCATAAATACGCAAAAGGCTAACACATTAACTCAGTGACAATGAATTTTTGTCCCACAAAGCAAAAATCAAATGGAGCACTTTTAATAAAGTTTGCGCCTTTTTCTGTTTCTGTTCATCATAATTTTTGTGATAAGGCTCGTTTGAATAAAATATGAGACTTTAGTTATCCACACTCTAATAGTATTGTGCAAAACCACACCAAGTTCTGTTTTATCACATTAGAGAGCAGCTGCTAAAAGACCTTGACTATGGTTCTCTCTTAAACTAAGCACGTTTAGATTTTATTTTTATATAGAAAATTAGATATAGTTAGATACTCGTATGTTTTATCTGAAGTTCAAATGGAAAAAAAACCTACGAGACTTCCTCTTGTTGCTTCACAAAACTTAGAAGTTGTTTTGCTTTTATAATGATTTAGTAGAGAATCTCAGGGCATATAGATATTCATATCTTCAAGTCTAGATGATTTTCAAATGTAGACGTTTTTGTCTTTGGAGTTTTTCCTTGCGTACCATCGCTTACATGAGAAGATCGGATCGTATCCGTATTGAGATTTTGATCTAGGCATCTAACCACGCTGGATCGATAGATTAAATTCAAATTGAATCGAAGTGACAGTTTTGTTTTAAGAATGTGGATGGGAAATTATGAAGTTGAAATATGAAGTTGAACATTCATATTTTGAAATTAATCCATCTTTCAAAACTGAATGGGATCGAGTAATTCTATTTCGATCCAATCCAGGTACACACGGAATTAAATCCATATTCAATTCAAATTCAACCCTCGTTGTAAACTGGCAATATGGGAACGTATAAACCGTACAAAAACCTGAGATCTTATCATAAGATAATGGAATTTCTCCTTGGTTTGACTTTAAACTTATGAAGACTAAAGAAAATGAGCCAGTTACACTATTGGGGTTAAATTTTGACCGATTTAGTACAAAGTTAAAAATGTTATAAAATGATACTCAGTTAAAATGACGATTTTGCAAATTTTAATTGAGCTCAACATCATACTCTCTGTTACAGTTTATTAAAGTTAACATCATCAATTAGTTATTTCATTTTTTAGTATCGTGCTAACTTCATATGCTTCTTCATTTACAAACGTGAAGAAAGGTCTGTATACTTTGTTTTTTTGCACGAACTGACATTGTTATAGGATGTTTCAGAAGTAATTTATTAGCACGAAACTAGTTACAAAATGTTTGAAATAAAGAAAAAGTTAGTAAACTTCTTTAAAGTTAGCAAACTGTTTAGTAGTATCATACTAATACCTTAATACAAGGTGGCGCAAAATAAATCACCTTATCGCAAAATAAATCACCCTATCGGAAGATGATATAATTTAGACAGCTGCAGTATACAAACAGAGAAGCAATGGGGCGATATAACCCCCAAGAATTACTCGTGAACCACAGGAGACCATGTAGGGCGTGGCCGCCACCGGACTGGTCATGTCGCTTAGAATGAAGAAATATCAACGAGACGCAATTGGGCATCACCAGACGGGCCTTACAGCGAATTTTATTAAAAGCCTTGCACATCCTGTACAAAGTGCAAACAGTGTATCAATTAATGCCAGCTGACCGTCCGTCGGGTGGGAATTACTGTCATGCCATCCCCAATCTCAATAATCGAACTATATTTTTCAAGAATATAAAGATTTGGATGCCAGTTAAGTATTTATTAATATAGATTTCAGGAAATAATTTAAGAAAATAATAATCGTTCACCCGTTTTGAAAATATTTTTTAGAATATTTTAATAAGCAATTTTATTTTAAATTTAAAGCAGCTCCTGTACAAAAATGTTGGTCAAAATCGTTACAGCCGTTGATGAGAAAGTCGAAAATAAAAAGAAAGTTCTATGACAGGTATTGTTAGTAACATTTTTTGACCAAAATGTAGTGCATGTCTATAATAGCACACATAATTTTTTTTTATTAAAATCGTTGGAGATGTTTTCGAGATAAATAAGATTTTGCACAATGGCTGCATGGCAGTTACCGTTAGTTTTGGAGCTAAAAAAACCTTTCAATTTCTTCTGATTTTAATCAAGATTTTGATAAAAATTTTAAATTTTAAGTGGGTCCCGTTCGTCTTAGCTTACAATTTGAACGGAAGAATCAATTTTCTTCAAACTCGATACCGTTGCACTTTTTTTTTTATTTTTTTCATGGTTAAAAATAACGGCAAATGGCATATAAAACTAATTAACAATTGAGGAAATAAATATTTCTCTCAGAAAAGCTCACAGATACAGGGTGAGATTTGTATTCCAGGGTCGATTTTATTTGATTGATATTTCTGTGTGAATGAAATTTTCCAGTTGGTATTTGACAGAGTATTCGATAACAATTTATTATGAAGCATCTGACGCACCAACAAAATAAAATAAAAATTGTGAATACGCCAAAAAATTTACTTGACATTTTTGTTATTCATGTGCCGAGCATGTCAACTATTTTTCATATGAGCTGGCTTCCATGATCACCTGATTTGACGCCTCCCAATTTCATTGTATAGAGGTCCTAGAAGCAAAAAGTTTACATCAACAAACCTATCGCAACCTCGAGGCTTAAGGGCGACACTAAAAACGAAATTGCTGAAATTAGATTAAAAAAAAATCCCTCCAAATTCTTAAACAAAAACAAACAAGAAAAAAGAACGAACTAGAAAATTACACATCAAAAATCGATTAATTTTATTCGTCAATCGATTAACTATAATCCCCCAAATTAACCAAACCATTAACAGCTACAAATAAGCACTAATGCATCAATTAAGACTTGTAATTTGTTTTCATAAATGTGCTTGTGACATGTGATAACTAGCGGATTACTTTAACTCGCCAAATTTGGAAAATCATTAATTGATAGATTAATTTTGATTCAATACTACTTCCCTGGCCAGTGCTTATTGAATTAGACACATGTAATGGAATTTTGTCAATTTGATAAAGAGCTTCGAAGTGTTAGGAACAGAAACTAGTAAAGATATATGTAAGTGCAAATATACATAACACGTGAGGTGTCTAGGCGAAAAGTACACTGTTTGGTTATTTTTTGGCAACACTTTAAATTTGATAAACAAAAATTAAGTTAACGCTGCTTTTTGGATTTTTCGCTGCCCCGGAACTTTTAAACCTTCTTTTAAAAATCGAATCCAATAGATGGAAGAGGAAAAGTAAATACTTATAGAAGTCAAAAAATGTTGAGCTTGCAATTCTGAACATTAATTATTATCTCAAGGTGAGTCCTCTTTCTTTAGAGTTACTTCGCAAAGAGGTAGAGGCGCTGCCAAGGTCCCAGCATTCTGATTAGTTAAAAAGAGTTTGGCCTGAATAATTATAAATCAATAATTTTAAAGAAGATATTTTCTTTATTTTTATACGATTTTAAAGCAATTGTAATTTCTTCTTGTCGCTTATGATCTAAATGCTTTTCAGGCTTTCAGGGCATTGGTGGTATGAAGTTTTTTTATTATTTTTTTATATCATCCAATTCGAACCAAATGAAATTGGTTATAATCGACCAATAGCATTCGCTGTTGACGGCCGGTGGCCAAAGCTCTTCTCAAGGAAGTATGTACTGATGATGATGCAAGCCCAACATCCACACCTAACAGTGAGTTTCCTGGATTCATTGCAATTTGGTTGATCTCATGTGGATTGAGATCGTCCCAAATTTGACAATTTTACCCATTGACGAACTCATTCATCCAGAAATAAGCCACCTCGCTTAATATGAATTTTCGGGCGAAACACCCGAAATGGTGCTCGAGCAGAAGACCCACGTTCATAAAACAATTTAATCATTTGCACATTTTGTTAACCTCTATTTCTCTCTATGCTGATTTTGCAAGACATACTTAATTATTGACAGCCAATTCGACAAATGTAGTTTTAACAATAAAGCCTATACACCAGCGATTGTCACTCCTACGAGCGTCATTCCTTAGACTGGTAAAATTCTGTTGGGGAAAGGGAAAGCCCCTTTGACTTAATCAGCAAAAACTGACCAAACAAACGGGTTATATACACCAAACACTGTCCTATCAAACTTATCTAGCAGACCTTGCAAGAAGCGCCTGATGATGGAGGGATGATTTCTCAAATGATGGTAAATTATGTGACGACAGACATTTCTTCAATGACTTCGAAGTACCCTCCGACATTTCAGGCTATATCTTGCTGAAACTAATCAACATCCTTAACGGGTTGAATGACATAGGATTATCATAGGTTTCAATACATGCGAGTCACAATTCATAGGGTATCGCATCTACATTGATCTAAGTATGAAGGTAACAAGATGAACTGTCCGCTCATTAACCTAACCTAAACTAACAATATAGCCACAATCACCTGACGATTTTACTAAGTTTTCGAGAAAAATTAATCTTAAAAAGTTCCTTAAAAGAATGAGAATCGAAATGAACGAAGGTTTTCCAAATTAAGTTTGCTAAAATACATACATATATTGAAACATAATGAGCAAGCTTAGCTTTATGATGTCGCTCTTAGGCCCTAGTTATATATGTAGCTATCATTGAAAACCATAATTGAAAATTTTGTTTTCGCTTTTTAGGGTAGTGAAACTATGAATATTGAGAATGAAGCTAATCAATCACATATTTTACTTTTGCAAATATGTAGAAATAAATAAATACATATGTTAAATATTTCCCATAAAACTACTTTTAATTTTTCAATGATGAACATCGTTTTCAATGAGCAGCTGATTTTCGATCCAGCAAAGTGAAACACAATCGTTCCAATGATTTGTGTTCGATTCTCTTGCTATTCCATGTGTCAGTTTTTTTTTTCAATGATCAACTCTAAGGCCCCAGTTAAAGCTTTCATTGAAATGCATCATTGGAACAAATCGGTGGGATTCGGACTTTATTCTTTTGTCAAGCCAGTCATAGCAATCATTGAAAAATTGGTTTCAGTAAAAGATCCTGTCAGTGGCTGATAAGAACCAATTCTATGCAATTCTAAACTAAAACTTTACTTTGGCTTTAGTTACAGTTCGGTTCGTGTTATACAAGACTATTTAAGTCATCGAAATCAAAAGTTTAAAGTTGGTAATAATTCTTCTGATTCAATCAGCTTACTTGATGGCGTCCCACAGGGTTCCATCTTGGGTCCTATTTTGTTCTGCATGTTTATAAATGACTTACCACATGTTTGCAAAAATGTCATGTTACATCTCTACGCAGATGATGTTCAAATTTATTTTTCGGGACCTTTTAACTTACTGGAAGATCTAACTTGCAGAATAAATGAAGATCTGGATGAGATTCACAATTGGTCGCTAAATCCAGCGAAATCCCAAATAAATAATTGCTATCTCTAGACGGAAACTTGATACGAGCAATCTACCCCCTGTTTTTCTAGCACAGTTTCAAATTGAGTTTTCGAGTACTGTTTTTAGTCTAGGCTTTAAAATAAATCGTTCACTTTTAATAATATAATAAGGTACATTTTTGGCTTGCGAAGATTTGACCATGTTTATCAATACCATCAACTTGTCCTAGGATGCACTTTTGAACAATTCTTTGAATCCAGGTGTTGTAATTTATTGCACAAAATATTACAAAGAAGGGCGCCATCATACTTATGTGAAAAAATATGCTTTGCGTATTCCGATCGAACAATGAATCTTATTTCACCTATATGCACATATCTAAATTCATCAAGACTATTTTTTGTATATGCCATTAAACTCTGGAACTCCTTACCATTGGCGATAAGGCATATAATGGGAATATCACAATTTAAAAATTCTTAGTCACTTTAATTAAACATTTATAAAACAGTAACTAGGAAGTAATGATGTATCAAATCTTAATTTTATTAACTTATATTATATATTTTTTTAATTTTATTTATTTAATCCTAGTAATGTTAAAAAAGCTCTAATTTTAATTAACATAAGAGTTCAATTATTGTTTTGTTATATTTGATCATGTATTAATTTTTTATATTATACATATGTAGTTATTTGGGCTTAAATGATAATTGATGAACTTTTGCAGAGTTGCCGCTATCTATAATTTGAAGTTAAAATTTGTATTTTTAATTTAATCGAAAAAACAACAGATTTAATTATTTTTGACAATAATTCTACAAAATTTTATATCATCATCGTTTTAGAGGAAATATCAACTTATTTCTGTTCCAACTTTTTAACGAAGTGAATGGGCGCATACACTAATTTAGTGACTATGTATTCAAAATTCAATTAGTTTTTTGAATGCAAAATTGCACTACAAAGCCAGTCAATCCTAAACTATCATAATAATGACAGATGTAAACATATGAAATAAGAAAAATTGTATTTTGAGAACTTTCAAAAACTTTTTTTTTATAGAGTTTAAATTAAATAACATCAAAAATAAGATATCATTTTGAAAATATCTTCAACCAAAATTAAATTTGTGTTTCCATCGAATAGCTGATTGTGAAATGTCAAAATCATTATCCACTAAGTTTGAAGCAGAAATTTTAACACTACGTCGTCGGATGGGAAATTTCAACTCAATTTTTAGTTGTCATTAGCCAGTCACAATGGGTTGACTACGTAGTCACTACATAAGTGAATGCGCCCAATGATCTCATCTAATTGAAATGACTGCGACCAGTTTAAATTAAAAAAATATAAAATTTTATACTCGTTCTAGCAACTTATTTTCTGCGAACTGTCAAACGTAAAGAAGCTGTCATTCGAAATCCAAAACCTGAAACGCATTCGTAGCTGAACAAAATAAATTATACATGTGAATGAGATGTCAAAATTTGCTACTATTCCGTATTCCAAATTCACTCTTCGTGTCGCATGAGCAAGGCTTTAACTTTGATCTAAATAATAGTCATATGTTTTTTGTTTCTAGTTTTTTTTACTAACCCCATAAAACACCTCAACAAACATAATTACTATGAACCATGAATCAATGTACCTAAAAAATCATTGAATAACAAAAATTTTTGCCAATTCATTCACAATTTCTTATCACGAATCTTAAACATGTCTTGTCTCATTTTTCTCCATGTCATCGAAACCTTCCAATCACATAAATGTATCTGATAACTCACAAAAAAAAAAAAATTAATGACAAAAAAAAATTAAAAAAAAAATCGATATATTTCAGTAGTTCCATGTCAATTCATTAAGAGAAACATATCCCAATCAGCAACAACCTTAAATGTGAGTATGTATGACAACGTCATGATGATAAACAAGCCATAGCCAAACTAAGAGGATTGTGAGGAAATTTACATGTTAATTAGCATTTCCATTTGCAAAAAGATAAATTACACAGAAATTAACAGAAAAACTTAAGCTTGCCGACCGAAATCATACATCTTTATTCACTTTGTATGCGTCGTCGGTCGTTTTTCAAAATCTACGTACATGCTCCACGGGAACCTTCGTGGCAAGAGTAGGTAAGGTACTCATACTCAATGAATATTAATTCTTATCCACTTCTCAAGATACGCCAGTCCGATTTATTATATTTTCATTTTCCCTCAAAAATCCATCTTACACTCAAACGAGTCTGATTAAAAAGAAAAAAATTAATATTTTCGTACGAAAATATGTAAACGAATAAAAATTATAAAAATTAATTCCGATAATCGGCAAAACTAAGCCGGTTAAGCTATTAGAGTTGAGTGCTGCTGCCGGGAATCTCCTGCTGTGGCTAAGAGGATTGTGTTACTTTCGTTTTCAAATCACCTCGCCACCAACACAGCAGCTTCATTATACGGACCAGCTTCGAGACATCGTTGTCGTCGTCGTAGTCGTGGTCGCTCATCCCATCTGGTTCTTGATAAAAATCGAGTTTTAAATGTTTTGTAATAAACAGAGACGACCTCTTTGCAGATGTAAGTCTAAAGATACAAATTTACAAAAAAAAAAGAAGTAAATCCGACAAAACAAAAATGTCCTTGGATATTCAATTCATGCAGGCGCGCGATGCACTGTAGTAGTTAGATACGTTTTTACTTCTTGTAAACAACTTAAATCAGGTGCAATACAAAGATGTAACCATATACCAGAAAGATAAGGAGGTTTCTATTACATGTGGACTTTTTTGTTCGTTTTTATGTGAAAATGTGGAACTTCTACCTCGTTTCAGGAGGATATATGTATATATGTGTTTCGTGTGTCGTCATTCGACAACAAGGTCGTTTGCACTGCATAAAAAGACACAAGGAGCTTTGGAGCGTTCTATATTTTGAAGAGTAGGTGAGTATACATTATGTGCATCACCTACCTTACTTATATGGGGATCGTTACTGAAGATAAGTTAATAGAAGAATCCTGAATGCTTGAATATTCAACAATTAAAGAAGTGTAACAAGGTCTAACAGGAGATGAATTTTCATTAAATCTTTAAGTTTAATAATGTTCAGTGTTCTGAGTTTAATTAATAAATTAAACCCGAGTTATTTCAGAAATGATTTTCAGTAGATGGCTCCCACATATTGATTGGAATCAAAGTGCAAACTGAAAATCCGAACGGAAATCAAAATGGCGCAAATAGCACCTTCCAAAGTGCCGCACTTTGATTTCTATAGATTTGTTGACATCTGTCAGAAATCCCAAAGGTAAATCAACAATTACCGCTGAAGGGCGATATTTTGATACCACAACTCATGTGAACCTCAACCTGTAGATGGAATTAATATGAGAAATTGTGGACATTCTCAGGGAGCTATCCAGTTTGGATTGAGTTTAAAAATAAGAAAGGATCTAGCTGGTTTTGATGTTTCTTATGGTGTGTTTGCTTTTTCACAATCATCTGGAATTCGGAACACTTACTCAACCAGGTCACCACACTCATCCTCATCTATCTAAGAAATTCAAAGCGAGGCAGTTTAATGACTGGTCCTGAAACAGTAGCCAATCCGATTGAGTGATCATCAGATCCCCCGTACCGTAAACTTTCGTCAAGGCCGTCAGTCCACTAGCTCGGGGTCTAAAGATTGAAACAGAAGGCACGGAACAGAAGTAATCGAAGCTCGTTCTTAAGCCATTTTGTGGCGTTAAGAAAAGTGATCAAGTCTTTGATTTCCGAAAGTTGGTCAATGTAAAAAAAATGTGTTTCCTATTGATTCTGCTCTGAATTTGCCCAGAGCAGCGCATTTCCGGAGGATGTGGAGGACTGTTTCCTTTTTCCGCTGCTATGACAGTAAAGTATTGTGGGAAATGCCTAGCTTCACTGCATGATCTCCTATTGGCCAGTGTCCGCTACAGCCAGCAACGATCCTGGCTATTTCTTGGCTTGTTCTGCAAATCAGATCAAGAGTTCGGGATTACTATACGTGTGGCAAATCTTAATACTCGTAGATATAATATTGGTATAATATTGACCCTCATAACTCCGAGCGGAATGTTCACTCTTTCTACAAGTGAGTTATGAAGGTCTAATCGTTTCCTGGCCAGCTCGCCTGCCCGTTCATTCAAATCAATGACCCGGAACCCCGATACGTGTGAAGTTTTAAACTGTGGTTGAAACTAGCAAGTTTATTCCAGCATTGCTGAACTAATTTGGAGGATGACGTACTAGAATTTATGCATTTAACAGTCACTTGTGATAATAGCAGTATTTCGGTGCTTCCATGATAGCCGGTAGTTCAGCTTGAAAAACACTAGCAAGGACGGGTCGCCTAAACGAGGTAGATTTATAGAAAGACTCAGAAAAGATTTCTGAACCAATACTAGAACACCATACTCAATCTTTAAGCCATCAGTAAAGATAGTTGTGCCGTAAATTTCATCATTCCAGTCCTTCCTTGATGGGAACATAACCTTAAAATCTTTACTGATGCCAAGTTTAAGGGTGAAGTAGTCACTGGGTGTCGAAAAAATCTCTATTGGAATCAACTTCGCAATATTGATGTGACCATAAGGTTTGCCAATCTAGAGTTTAATTCAGAGACATAGGTTGATATAAATGCAGATAACTAACCCAATGTCAAAATACATACGTGTTTTATTTACAATAATCACGTTGATAGATATCTATGTATTTCCAAAAAGATACGAAAACAGAAACTTTTCACTCCGTTCGACCTTTTTCGAGTCGAAAATTGAACGGTACTCTTAAGACGGACCATAGTTAGAACGGATAACAAGGAATTCGATAAATGTGCTGAAAATGCTTAAATTAAATCCGCAGCAAAGCAACCTACTTTTTAAAGAATTTCCTGTAGCACTACTCGTGTGCCCCAAAGATGCCATCAAAATTCAGAAATGTTGGTAAAAGCTTTGAAAAAAATTGCACTTTTAAATTAAATGGGCAGTGAATAGATTGGGACAAGAATGATGAAGTCAACAAAATTCGATTGTGTCCTAATATCTTATGTAGAGCGTCCAATACCTTAATCACTTAATCAATGGGATGGGATTACATTTAGTACAAATGCTAAAGACTTGCCATTGCAAAAATTTCCGTCCACACGAAAACCGCATTTGAAGATTAATTTCTAAGTAAACCAAGAAAAAAAAGATCAACTGTCAAAAGAAACTGCGATTTCAAATCGCAGGTCAGGTCCAAAATTTTGAGTTTTTCAATTTTCTTAAAGCACTCGGTATTAACGACCACAAACTTCAACAATTTAATTGCTGAAAAAAGGATTATAATAATTTCAAAAGTTTTTTACAGCAAAGACCATTTTTCTAAGTTCCATTATTTTCAAAAAGCCGAATAAGAGCAATTTATTAAAAAGATTTTTTTTATAAAACATAAATCAGCCCATCAAAAGACTTGCAACTTCATACTTAGACTTATTGAATGACATAATTTATTTATGCAAATCTCATTATGAGATCTTTTACAAAATATTACGAGTTAACTTGATGAAACTGAAAATTGCTGCAACTCAAGAATTGTATTTCTCTTTGGAAGAATTTTTCATCTTGTCACCAATTTTGTGGCCTCAGTTTGACATCCCTGTTTCAATCAAATATATACGTCAAACTGAACTGTCATCTGAGACATTAAATGAAAAGTTTAAGGTTTCATAATTTTAAAATATGGATGGCATAACACTAGCTTAAAATTTATAAACAAATAGTGATTCTCTTTTGCAGTTTCTTTTCTAGCGTTTCAAACAGATTATACCTATTCGACATAATAATTGTTCATCCTCGTACATTTGTAGGCAAATTAAAAAAAAAATCACTATGTCTTAATCATCATCATCGAAATGCATGCTCTATGGAAAATGACGTTCGTGAAAGTCTTGTAGAAAATAAGAAATGAAAAGAGAGGTATTTACGGCTCGTAGAGTATAAACCTAAGTGACTTTTGATTCTCAGTCATTCTTGTGTGCGTGTAGGAGGGGATCTACAATTTTCTGCCGATTCCAGATGGCAGCACTTTTAATCACAAGAGATATTTTTAGAGGATTTCTCACTTCCTCCCAAAAGGAAATACAGCCCTGAACAAAAAACATTTTTGTAGCGGCTGAGAATCGAACCCAGGACCTTCTACATGACAGTCCAGGCTACTAAAAACGGCGAACATAACATTTGCATTTGTTTTACAGCACACTATGGTGTATTTCATTTAGTTTTTCATCTTCACCCCTATAAAGTTCAACTCATGCGAGAATTGAAACCAGTTCATTTTTTTTTTTCTAAGCTAGCAAACATAATTGACAATTATGAGGAAGTGGAAAGTCACATTTAACTGTCAAAAAACCATTGATTACACAAAAAACCATTTCCTGATGTGCAATTTGGTTTGATAATGTCATGTAGTAATATTTTTTTCGAAAATGTGGGAGGTCTAACCATCACTGTTAATCCTCATCATGACATGTGGTTTGGAAAATACGGTCATCAGACAATAAACCACCTATACTTACCGGAAGAAAAACGTCAGATTTATCTGGCGTTTTGATTTAGTACGCTGGCCAACTCAAGATCGTTGGATTTGCCGTCTTTGGATTTATTTGTTTATGAGGCTATATGAAAAAGATCGTGTTTATCAACATAATTCGAAAACTCTCGAAAGCGAATATTCGTCAAGTTTTCGACAAGTTATTTCCTGATGTGTGCCGAAAAGTCATTGAAAATTACCTTGTCACAATCGAGTCTTGGAAAAACTCCCATGTTGGGATACTTGAATTATGTATGTATGTTAAATTCCACTCTTATTGGGAGGATAAAAAAAATATATTGAACTTTAATTTTGATCTAAATCTAAATCATAAATGTGTTTTATTCGAATTTAATTCTGGAACCACAAAACGGATGACCTTTTATCAATCTTCTTCTTTCTTCTTCTTCCTTTTCTTCGGCGCTGTTATGATCTCGATGTCGAGGGGATCATAACTCTCCCACGTATCTGCTTCACACTAGTGATCCGCCTGTGGGGTTCGCCGGGTTGACCTCAGAAATCGGCGGCAAGCCTCCCGGTTTTGTATTGTTCCATTTCTGAGGCCAACTGAATGCTGGTGTTTTTGCATTTGTTTGTACCAGGAGTGTTTAGGCCTACCTTTCTTTTTATTCCGAATTGGAACGTTGTATGATATTGCCTTTTTGACGGGGTTCTCAGGATCTCTCCTTTGAACATGGCAATACCAACTGAGTCGGTCGTGTTCAATTTTTTGGGAAATGGTATTCTTAACATGAAGGCTTCCTCGGATCTTCGTACTTCTAATTCGATCAAGCTTTGTAACTCCTGCTGTCATACGAAGCATCTTCATCTCAGCTGCCGTTAGCTTACTCTCATACTTTTTGTACATTGTCCAACATTGTGAACCGTATGTGAGTGCTGGACGCACAACTGAAGTGTAGAGCTTTCCTTTCAGCTTAGGGGGCATTTTTCGGTCACAGAAGATAGCAGAATTTTCCCGCCACTTCATCCACCCTACGCTTACGCGATGATTGATATCGTCATCACAAGTAGCTTCGTTATTTATCATAGACCCCAGATATTTTAACTTTTCACACTTGGGAAGCACTACTCCATTCAAATAAATGTCTGGAATAGGCCTGTGTGGATCAGAAAATGGGCAGCATAGGTATTCTGTCTTTTTCGCGCTTATGCGGTACCCACTTCCTTCTAGAACATCCACCCATACGTCAAGTGCTAGTTGTAGGGATATCGGGTCTTCACTTATGATGGCTCCATCGTCAGCAAAGAATAACTGATGCACTTTTGGATCCGTCACTTTGCCTTCAAGCAGGTAATCAAGAACTGTAATAAAGAGCAGGGGACTCAAGACACTTCCCTGGTGTACACCTACTGTGATTTCGAATTCTTCGGTGACTCCAGCTGCGCATCTTACTTTAGTAACTGCTCCATCATACATGTCCATAATTATCCGCACATAGGTTTCTGGAACTCCTCGTTGCCTGAGGGCCACCCATATTAGATCCCGTGGTTGCCGATCGAATGCTTTTTCAAAATCAACCAATACGACATGCAAATCCTCCAAAGAATCCCGATGTTTTTCCATAATTATTCTTATACTCTGGATTGCATCCGTGGTTGACTTACCCCCGACAAACCCGCACTGGTCATCAGATAGCCTAATTATTTTTTGCAGTCGGCTACCCAAGACTCGCTCAACGATCTTCATGGTGTGTGACATCAGCTTAATCGAACGGTAATTATCACAGCTTCGAGTATCACCCTTTCCTTTATAAATTGGAAGAAGGTAACTTTCCCTCCATTGATTAGGCATGCGATCACCTCGTATAAGTTTGGAGACAAGAATCATGAGCCATCTAAACCCGATGTCTCCCATCTTTTTCCAAAACTCTGAGGGTATTTCGTCTGGGCCAACAGCTTTTCCCTTTTTGGAGTATTTTACCGCCTCACTAACTTCTTCGACTGTGACGTCGGATACTTCGCTTAAGTTAGGTGAAGCTATTGGAAAGTATAGCCTTGGAAATTGTTCGTTTAGAAGTCCGTCACAATACTGTCGCCACCTGTGAAGAATTTCGTTGTCTTCCACAAGTAGTTGGCCTTGAGCATTGTTAATGAACTTTGGCGAACAAATCTCCTGGGCATTTCTTCTTCTTTGAGCGGCTATTTTGAAGATAGTTGCGCCCTTATTCGTGTTTTGCCGTAGCTCTTGAATAGCACCAGCTGTCGGGGTAGAAATTTCATCCAGCTCCCGATACAGGTTTTCTGTATTCTTTGCTTGAATTTGGGCGCACTTCTTCTTCGCTTCTTTCTTGCAGTTTCTATATTCCACTTCGAGGCGTGACTTTTGCTCTGTATCATTAGAGGGGCACTTCGACCAAGCCTTGAAAGCCATTTTCTTTTTACTTATAACTGATTTAGCTTCATCATTCCACCACCATGTTTCTTTGCCTTGTTGGTTGTGTCCTTTTGAAACGCCTAACAGTGTTTTGGCTTTTTCTTTGCAAGTTCTCTGTAGGAGATCCCACATACTTTGTGCTGTACTCTCTTCATTTCGAACTATATCAGTGTTGTTGTACAGAACGTTTTGCATATTCGAAATAAAAGCTTCGCCTTTTTCCTTATCCAGATTATACCATTTGATCTTCCCAAAAGTTTTTGTATGTTTGTTGTCGTTCACTGTCTCCATAAAAAATTCTGTCAGTAGGAGACGGTGTTGACCTTTTATCAATGGTATTTCAAAATTTCAAACACCAACATTTTGGGCTCAATTTTTTCTGTAGACGTGATGCTTGTTCCTTTTTTTTTAAATTTTATTTCATTGACCTTCTTGAAGTCAAGTTTTGAAGAAGAGGATTTAGGCTACTTAATTAAAAATTAATTGAATTTATCAAAATGAAATAAGTTCAAATGCTGAAAATTTGATCCTGCACTTTTGAAAAGTAAAATAAAAACAGTTTTTGAAAATTGGACTTATTTCTCTTGGATTTATTTCACGTTTTGATTAAGGTCCAAAAATTGCATTTTAAATTTTTTTTTGTTAGATATTCCAATTAAAATGTTAATCTCTCACGATATTAGGTAGTTCTTACGAAAGAGATTTTCCAAAATTATAGGTTATGCAAGCTCAAATTTGGAAGACGATCTTTACGTATCAAAAATATCTTTCGTGATAATCTCAAAAGTACATTTTTTCATTTGAATATTAAAAGGCTTTAAAAAAGATTTAACAAGAAATATCTTTTAGGGTTTGTTTTTGGGATAATATTGAAAATTATAGGCCAGTTGCAAAGTTACAGTTGATTCCAAAAATATTAGAAGCTATTTTCAAACAGAAACTTTACTCGTCATTATGTTCTTTTATATCTGGAGATCAGTGGTAGATCCACTGCAACAAATTTAGCTATTTTTACAAACTTTTGCTTATGTAACATGAAAAAACACTCTCAGGTTGATGGTATTTACACTGATTTTCCTAAAACATTTGATCGTGCTCAGTTTCATGTTTTAGATCGTAAGCTTATTAGTTTTGAATTTCATTTTTATTTACTTAGATGGTAAATGATTGACTTAAAAAATCGTAAGCAATATGTTAAATTAGGCTCTTTTTTATTTCGAGTTATAATTAATTATTCGGGTGTCCCGCAAGGAAGTCACTTGGGCCCTCTATTTTTTTTTTATTTATTAATGATTTACCGGATTTCATTTTGGACTCAAATGATTTACTTTTGCTGATGATTTTAAGCTTTATATGAAAATTAAATTCTATAGGACTGTTCGAACTTCAAGAAGATATTGATAGGCTTACTGGGGGTCAATTCTCTATCTGTGAAACTGTGAAGTGATAAACAAGTTATCATTTTAGTTTTCACAGCCATTTTTCATTTTTACATTTCATGAACTCACATAATGCGATTCTGGAACTCATTCTGATAAGTTTGTCAAAACATGTACTAAAAAGTACTAAAATGAGAAACGCTCTCATTTTTGATATGCGATACTCATTTTTGAGTATAATTTTGTTTTTGTAATTTTCATATTTTATCAGGGCTTTTCACAAAATCGTTTGAGTGTGAAAACAAATTTAATATTTGAAAATATTTTGACATTTTATTATTTTTTTTTTCATAAATTGCGAATCGGATAGGGTGTGAAGTTGTGAAAAAACTTATCACTTCACAGTTTCACAGATACAGAATTGACCCCCTGATTGGTGTAAGCACCTGAATATTCGTATATGTTCTGTAATGTCATTAAAAATATCTAAAAATGCAATTATTTTTGGATACAACATTTCTCGGTGCGATCTATCTATAGTAATGATGCAAAAGGATCTGGGAGTTATTTTTGATTCACGTCTTAGGTTGGACTTGCATATTGACTTTCTGGTTTCGAAAACAAATGCTATGCTTGGCTTCGTTTTTAGAAACTCTATAGAATTTAGTGATCCTCAAACTTTAAAGTGTCTTTTAGTATCGATAATTAGATCCAACCTTGAGTATTGTTGCGTGATTCGGTCTCCTTTATATATGTAATAAAGGTTCTTACGAATTGACCTTATTCAGAAGAGTTGAGTTACGCAAACCTTTTTTGAACTCAGATATGCCTGAATATGAAGTAAGGTGTCAATTATTAGGTTTAAAACCACTCATTAGCAGACGTGTCTACAACTTTTCTTTGTTTGCGAGAGATATTATTTGTAGTCATATTGACAGCCCTAAGTCATTATAATTATTAAATAAATATACACCTGCCCATTCCTTGCGACCTCGAAAAAACGACTTCTTCCATATTCCTAGACATACCTAATACTAATTACGGTCTGAATAATCCAATATGCAATGCAGCATCATATTTCAATCAATTCGAAGATTTTTTAGATTTTCATTATAGTAGAAATGAATGTAAAGCTTTATTATTGAATAATATTTATCAATTAGAATTAATTTAATTTTAAAGATTTCTAATAAAGTTTTGTACTTGTTAGATTTAAATAAATAAGTAAATTCATATTATAAAAGTTCAGATACATAGGTGTGTACTTAGGTGAATTTAAATAAATTATTTAATTTTGTCTAAAATTTCTTTACAACGTTTTAATAAAATTTGAAATATATTTATTTAATTGAAAACATTTTTTTTTGGAACACCTAATATCTGAAGATTTCTAAACAAAATGCAAAAACTAGGTAGGTACCAAGTTTATAAAAAAAGCTAATCTATAATGGATGTTCACTGTATTCTGCTACGAGCACATACATAAGTGATCAAATAATCTTTCTGCTCAACAAAATCAAGGAAAGTCAAATAGTTTTCATATTACATAAAACGTGAAAACAGTCACATTATTTAAAATAAAACTGTAAGGATTTTTCATTTTGGAAAAATTGTGCTTTAATAAATAGTAGATAGTACTCACAATAAAAATAAGCAGTCTTAGCTGATTCGACATTCATTCGGCGATGATCATTTAACATAATTTATTCCTTATAAAAATGCGTGTGTAATCCTTTAAGGGTCACCATGTAGTTTCTCGAAAAATACTTAATTTATCATTTACTTTCTTATTAAGATTATTATTTTTTCTTTTCCTTTCAAGATAAACTGGAAATTGAAAATAAACTTTTACACTTTATCGTGCTTTTCGTCCGTCAAAACTAAAGGACACATAAATTATTATTTTTTTTTATTGATTTTTCTTAAGTTTAAAACTTCACTGTAAATCGCGCTCGAATCACGACCCACATTCAAAGATACAAAATTCATTCGTTATAAAGTTTCGATATCGGAAAAGTCTGAACATTTTCCAACACACACAACCGGTCAGTGCGAAAAGAAAACCGATAAATTTATTACAGAAATTTTTATAAGTAACCCTTTTTTAATCGACTGATAAGATAGGTAGCAGGCAAGGTACCCAAAAAGGTACCCAAAAGATAGATTATCTTTTGAATCGTTAATAAATAAAAAAAAAAAAACACACCGGATGGAAAGAAAACTACCCAACAAAAACGACGGAAGACACCAAATCTCACGGAAGAACCACGATTTGATGAAAAATCGAAGAAACTAGAAAAAAAATGAAAATCTCTCATAGGAAATCCAATAGTATGACAAACGACGACGACTGCGGATGGAGGTTTGTGAGTGTGTGTGTGATTGGTTGAGTGGTATATAAATGAGTACAAATGCAAATTGTTGTTGTGAAAAATCACTGGAAAAACGTCTTGCCACTGCGGTAGAACTGTTAAGACTGACTTTAAATACGATCAAAAGTTTTGTCGCCCATTTACGTCGTCGGTCGTCGGTAGTCGCGTGTATACCGTTGTATTGCTCTTGATGTTTCTGTGGCTGCCTCACCATCCACCATCGCCAGTTAGTTCACCAACCGAACCAACAAAATGCACAAAAACGAGGAAAGGAAAATACTGCCACTATCTACATCCAAGTACACCAACGACCAGCGGCAACACCACAAACCCCCACCCGGTTGACAGATTTTAGACATTGCCGCCGCCGTCGTCGCCGTCGCACCGGACCGCACCAAGTCGATAATGTTTTTCTGGTTGGGCGCGCAATGCGTATTTCTGAGATACTTTTCGGCTAATACTTGGCCTCATCCAAATCCATCCATGTGCTGTTGTGCAATAGAAGAAGAGTTTGTAGCAAGCCAACGTGCGTGTGAGCTGAGCACAGGTGAATCTGAATCGTGAATCGCACGCGACCATGCGAGTGCCTCAAACACCACTCCAACCAAACCATGAACCAAATAATTATGATCAGCGTTACCACTTCCGGAAAAAAAGTCGAAGTAGATTTGAAGAAAAAAGTGAAGTAAATTGAGAAAAATCGAAGTAGATTTCAAAATGGCTTTTTACTTCCTTTTAGAAAAAA
This sequence comes from Chrysotoxum bicinctum, assembly GCA_911387755.1. Lineage (NCBI taxonomy): Eukaryota > Metazoa > Arthropoda > Insecta > Diptera > Syrphidae > Chrysotoxum > Chrysotoxum bicinctum. The sequence continues at coordinate 31,717,480 of OU426990.1, forward strand.
TGTTGCATAGAAAATTTTTTTTCTTAAATGAATATTACCTATTAAATATTTAAAATTGTCAATACGTTTCTTTTATTTTAAAGAAATTTCGCATAACATTACTCATTTGTGTATTTGTATTGTGTTGCCGTTCTTCTTTTTTATGGTAATTATGAGGTTACATACTACTACTTAGAGGGCAATAGAGAAAAAGAAGTAGATTTTGGCTTTATTTTGTAAAATTGAAGTAGATTGAAACAGAGATTTTTAAAATGAAGTAGATTTTAGTATTTTGCTGATGGTGCGAAGTAGGAAGTAGATTTTAAAATATTTTGAAAAAAAGAAGTAGATCTACTTCAATTGAAGTAAAGTGGTACCACTGATTATGATAACCTCACATGTTCGAGAGTATCTCTGTATGATGACAATCAAAGATACTTTCGAAGAGTTTCAAGCAGTTGCAGTTCGAATCGAATCTTGTTTGATAATTTAATGGTTCAATTGGAGATGTTCGTTCACAACAAGTTAACTCTATGTGGAATCTATGTTTCGGTGTTATCTCCAAATTGAATTTTCGTTGCAGTCAATTTGAGTGATTTTAAGATAGCACATCAATGTTAAGAATGTGGACTGCTTTTCCACTCGATTTTGTATGGCTTCGATTGGGAAAATTAATTCGGACGTAATTATAAAGAAAAATGCTCGAGTGGAGTTCGCACGTATTTCATCTTACAGTTCAGCTAGACGAAATGGAAGAAAGCAGGCATGTTTATGTTTCTTGACATAATGATAGAAAAAGCTATATAAAACAGGGGCCAAATTATTGCATCAGTTTTCGAGTAATATGTGACTGAATTATTTGAGTTTGGCATTACCGCTTACGTCATCCATCGAGCAATCGATTACCCTAATTTGACATTTTCATTCGATCACTGAATACTGATGGGACTCGCTCACTCGGTTACTGAAGAGGTAATTTGGGCCAGTTTTGAACTTGAAATGAGATATGGCTAATGGAATAAATTTAAAAACGTAATTTTGTATTATTTATAGGTTTCATTTGAACTTAAAGAAAATCATTGAAATATGGTGTGGAAATGATGAGTCGAAAAGTATGTGAGATCGCCTTGGAAAGAAAATTTGACTAAAATCTTATTTTGAATTTTTCTTTATGGGTACTTTGTTGACACCAAAATGTTGAGATTTCAATCTCCATGGAATCTTGTTCTATCAATTTGAAATACCTATGTATTAAAAATTTTTAGCCAAAATTTCGTATTCCGTTTTGGTGGGAACATACCTAGTATTAAACAAAAAAAATCACATTCATGCGTTTTCAATGATAATTCTTACGAAACATCTGATAAGATTTTATACATTTGTTTATGAACACTTATTATATAAACCCGCCCTTTCCCTGAAACGTAGGATGACATTTCAAAAAATACTGAAGGCAAAAATTGGAAGTCATTCTGTAGGAAATAAAAAGTTGAATTCATTCTATCCTCCATAAATATTTATACAATCCCCCATCATCGATATAAATAATTACAGACATTGGCGGATATCGTGGTCGAAGAATTACATACATACCATTACCATAGACTGTAAAAGGTGTATAAAAACAATTTGTTATGGTTTGGTTATATTGACCTGGTATACTTTTTTATTAATGGGACACGAGCAAGATAAGGGCATTCTTTTCCGATCAATGAATTTTACATTAACTGGGTCGATCTCGATAGTCCATGTAAAGGGGATGTTTCTTTTCATTTCATGAAATATTGACCACCAAAATGGCGTATGTAATAATTGGAAACAAATAGGTTTGTTAACACATTGTTCAGTATTCAAAATCAATTAAGTTTTCTTTTTGGTCGAAATATATCCTCCCTGTTCATGATGAACAAGAACATATGTATAAAGTTGTTTACGTAGATAAATGCAGTTCATTGGAATATAGTCTTGGAATTAAACGAACAAATCAATTATCAACGAATGCGTTCTGCGTTAATTAATAAACTTATATTTAACGAAGAAAATATTTATTGAACCAGTAGCCTTTGCTTTACTAATGAAATAATTTTATTGCCCGAACACAAATTTGTTGTTTAATGAACAGCTTCATTAGAATAACAAGAACTATTCGTTATTACAAGAAAGTTTGTTATCGGTTGACTATCAAATCTATCAATAAAATAGTTGAATTAACGAAATATTTCCTTGTATGTATTTAGGTAAGGATTTGGATAAGTCTATTGGGAGATTTTTAAGAACTTTCAACGCCATCTTGAGTTCTAGGATGAAATAAGTTTTCGTTTAATAAAATTTCCATTTTGTATTTTAGATTTAGACTGAAAATGCTCATAAGCAAATCCATATCCTTATGTCTATACATCGAGTCACAGCATAAACTGTTGAAGCGATTTTCTTCAAAGACTGCTTTTACCTTTTTTCTCTTTTGGTTTCTTTTCGATTGATGATTGACAGATGGAAATTAAAAAAAAAAGTGGCGACAGCTAAGTGTTCAGGTGTGTTTCAAAAAAATACTCAGAGCGCTCGGAGCACGTTTGGTTCAGAGGATGTTCGGAACATGCTCGACAGGCTCGCACTCTTTTCGGAGCTCTATACTGAACTAAAAAAGAAAAACGCCTTATGTTCTAAAGAAAAAAAAACATCTCTCTACACCCTTTACTCTACCTACTTTAGCGAAGTTCACAGCGCGAATGTCAAATGAAAAATGAAACATACGAGAGCAATAAGGAAAACCGCAAAGAGGGAACACCGATAACTCTGTTATTTTACCAATTTCAGCAACCGCCACCACGCACCACATATGTATGTCTCTAATCAACGGGCTTAAAAATCGCAAGATTATATTGCATCATTTAAAAGCAGTCAAACTTGGTAGGTACTTATGCGTCTTAGAGGAAATAGAAATTTTGTAAGTTCCAAAATTGTTAGTACCTAATATGTCTCATTTGATGTTGTTAAACACTTTTAGCCTTATTTATTATTTTTCACTAATACTGGTTTCAACCTCGGAATAGTTAAACCGAGCCGAAGCACTTACTTCGAGTTTACGCCACGTCAAACGAATCCTTATTTAATATATATTTTCTTAGCCGTATTAGCTACGCCTTCCTTATGTCATATATACTGGGAATATACTGGGAAAAAAAGTGACAAATCTAAAACTGTGGTTATTATACACCTAAATCAAACCCCAGCTGATTTCCATTATTATTCATTTTATTATCATTGTATGCATATTGGAAATTGGATACATTTAAAATTGGATTGTATAAAGTTCAAATCCAATAAATGAAAAGCAACCAAACCACATTGCGTTCCCAATACCGTACAACTGTTAGAGCGTTCGGAAAATATAAATAATTTATTATTGCAAAATATCTATCCTTTTTGTCTTAGTAAGAAACGAAAAAAAAATTGCTTACACTCCTTTTTGTAAATTTCACAAGATGTCATCTCAAAATGACATTTAGATACTAAAACGGCCTTAAACCTACTACGAACCAGTTTTAGCTTATTCCACCGCTATTCCTCGTGCATTTTCATTATAAATAAGGTTTTCAGGTTTAGAGCCGTTGTAAAGTCGAAGTAACTTTACTCCGTCGCTAAAACGAGTTAGTAAATAAGGCTGTTTACGTGTAAAAGGAAATAAGGAAATTCGAGTGTTCATTTTGTACAATGAATGCTAAAGGGTTTGGCAATTGGCGCGGCTTGTTGCAGTTATGTTTTTTTTTGTGAGATCTGTCAAATCTGTTGTTTATTATTCAGATCCTGATGATGAAAACCACCATGGCAAGTAACCCAAATTGAACCATATGAACCTTGACAACATGTGGTTCCAGCAGAACGACCTTACATGCCACACAGGTGACGCATAGATTGACATACTGCTTGAACGATTTGAGGGTAAGATTATCTCTTGCTCTCGCAGACGTGGATTGGCCACCAAGGTCATGCGATTTGACCTTTTTCTGGTGGCGTTTCCTAAAGTCGGAGGTCTATGCGAATAAACTACAATCGATCGATGTCCTTAAGGTGAACATAACATAGGCCACCTCTCAAAATCCGCTGGATCTATGCGGAACAGTAATTAACAGTAAAAAATTGCCCCACTCGGAACCGTGCCACCGTAAGGAGCCGCGGCGGAGATTTGATAATGATAATAGCATATATGGACCTTTCAAAGAAAATATAATTTTGTTAATCTGTCACAAACAGACTGTTTTACACATTTCCAATATCGATATGTTTGTTCACTTGTTCACAAACGTCAAAATGCCACTTTGATGAAACTGACATTTATCTATTTTTAAAATCAAATATTGGCATTACGTCCTATATATTAACACCTTTTAATTTCGCTTTGAAATTTTACATATCTGTCAGATTAATCTATCAATCTCTTCAAAAGACTCAGGTACCACATTCGTGCAGTTCGGTTAAGAAGCATTTATGGCAAATTCGAATATGTAGTCATTCCACAAAAGGTTGTCTATGATACACATAACGTGGGCTGAAAGTTTTTATGTTGCTTTGATGAATAACAGAATACATCATTGAGTTTTGAAGCATTAAATATTACTACACGGTATTCAAAGGGATTCAAATTGAACAATCATGTGTAATAACAATAAGCTAACCATACGCTCCCGAATGTGAATCTAGAAACAAATATGAAATGTTGAGAGAATTGTCTTTTGAAAAACAATAATAAGATAAGAAAATAAATGAATATTAGAAAAAAGAATTCCAGAAAGAACGGAGCCCTGATGCGCACAAGCATTAACTTTTGTGGATTTCAGACTTGAAACCATCCAATACAACTTGCATTGATAAAATGAGAAAAGAAAGTAAGAAATATAAGGAGAAGTAAAAAGAAACAAAAATCTAAGGAAAAAAAATTAGTATTTATGAAAAAAATTAACTCTCTTAGGTTTAGGCTCGAAATGTTCATTGGATGAAGGTGAAGAAGGTTGAGTAACTTCTAGAAATATATGCATCACCTGAAAAAAGTTCTTCCTTTTTGAATTAAGCCTCGGCCAGGTCGCAGGCCTTAGCTTAATGGCGATCAGTATACTTTGAATTCCCATGAAGAAACAAAAAAAGAATATTTATTAAAATTTTATCTGGACTTAAAATGGCCATAAATCCAGAAAACGAACTTCTAGTTGTGACAAATGTATTCAAAATATATGTACAAGGCAAAATATTTGCAAAAAGTAAGATTTAGTGAGTTATTAACATAAGCTCGTTTTTATTGCATCTAATAAATCAAAATACAAACATTCGTGCTTCGAAAAAAATTCTGCTGGTTTTAAGTTTATTCCCAACAATTTGTGGGACAGTTATGCGTTTCGCATGTCCAGCAGTTCTTCAAGTAGAAAGCTTTATTTGATTTATCGTAATAAATAAAACCCGCCTGTCACTGTGTATGTATACGCTAGTCTACCAAACTACCCAACCGATTGCAATGCAATTTTTTCTAAATTTGTTCAACAACTTGATTTGTTTCCTTAACAATATTCTAATAAATGTAGTCTAAAAAAAATAAATTCCAGTTTCCACAAATATTAGGATCCTTAAAGTAGGTATTGTAACATTTGGTCTGTTCAGAATAGATTTTCCCAGAAAGCGAACACATCTAATTTCAAAATGGCATACCTTGCAACTTCTCTTACATTTACACGAGTGATGCATTGCCATAATTTCTTCTTAGCAATAATGACAATGAAGAACTATTATTGAAGTGCATCGTGGGTGAATTCTTCTTTTGACAACTGGAGAAGTCAATTTGCATTGGTCAAATGTCATAACACTTATTTAACTGAGTTTCAGACTATTGGAGCTCTACATTTAATAGTGCAATTGGTCCCGTTTCTCATTATTTTTGTCTGTATAAAAGTTTTCATGTAAATATATATTTAATAATAAATATACATATGTATGTATATATAATATTTTTGTTTTTGTTTTGTTTGCAACTACATATTGACTTCATGACTTTTGCGTTCATATTGAACTCACTCTTACTCAACTAATGTATGTTGAAGTTTGTGAACACTATCTCCCTCCATCTTTATTGTAGGAGCGAGATGACGAAATGAGAAATAATTTTTCTGATTTTTTTAAACTCGAACTATTTACTTTGACAGTTGCGACTTTGACATTTGATTTTGGTCTGTTTTTCTTTTTCATTTGAACAAAATATTTTAAAAGTTTTCACAAATTTGATCAATTTTGATTCGGAATTTCAATAAAGCATGAATATAAATGAATGGAATAAATTAGAAACATCAAATTCTCACTAGTTTGCGTCTGAACAAGAGAGGGCGGACTTACGTCAAAATAAATCACTTGACGGAGTTCAATGTGAAAATGTTTTTCAATATTTGCTACGCAATTGTCAGGGCAGTATTTTTTGTGTCAAAATTCCTCTCATGGTTCATGCACATTCATATACAAAAATCGATTTTTTTTAATCCTTTCTATAATATAAAATCGATTTGAAATTAAGAATTTAACTAAAGCAAAAAAGTAATTTGGGAAAAAGCAATATCAACACTTGAGTATGTTCTTAAGGCACTCAAGTTATTGAACATAATCTAAATGTCACAATTGCTTATATTAGGTTTGTACACTCATGGAACAGGAGCTAAAAAATGATCTATGTATATTGAATAGAAGTCAGTCTGTTACTACGTTTATATGCAGTATCGAAAGATCGAGTTGGATTAGGGTCGGATTTTCGACCCAGGTTTTTCGTCATTTGAGTTAAAAGCTCGATTTGGAGTTGAGTTGAAATGGTGTTGAGCGATTCTAAAAGAATTTGTTAAACCAACTCCTCGACCCAGATTTTTCGTCTCACATTTCGACTCGACAACGCTGAGCGAGTGGGATCGAGTCGAACGAAGCTCATTTCAACTCAATGCAGGTATACAAAGGGTCGAAGCGAGCTTCAAGCTCGCTTCAACACTTCATATAAACGTAGTATGTGGCAGGTAAACGTGTCCCTGGCGCAACTAGTTCTTTTTTATAAAAATGAACACAAAGATTATCTTCTTTTTCCCATCGATGTTAATATCAAATCCCCTTAATCTGCCCAACTAAATGCTCACGGATTCCTAGCCATAAAAGATTGAATGAAATTAACCACTTTAGGTGAACAAAATATGGTTTCCGGAAAATCCACGGAAATATTATATAAATAGCACAAAACAAACGATTTTTATAGATCAGAAAAATGCCATTGTAAAATCATAAATATTTATAGTTGAAGCTTAATTGAATAATGAGAACAAGAAAAAAAGATACACTATAAAGCTTAAGCCCACCAGGAACAACAACAACTAAAAAAATATAAAAACAGCCAAATTCAAACTGCTGCCACACAAACATTCCACAATAATTCACATCAACGAATAATGTGACCATTTTTCTCATATCGGTGGGGCCTGGAGACGCACGGCCGTCGCGGCGACATGTAGTGGCGGTGGCGATGGCGGTGGCCGTCGTCGTCGTCATCGTCTTAAGGGCATTCCACTCTTTATAAATTTGTGTATGGTGTATCTATAGTAAAATATCTAGTATATCTATGGGAAAATGCCAACGAATTTTGGATGCAATAATAAAGTGCCGTTGCTCCAGATACGAGTAAGCATTGAATTTCGAATATGACAAGAGAATAATTTCTAGAGATTCGAATGTGTCGTTCGTGGGCCCTGAGTAGGCGGTTGGCGGCTGGAGGCTGGACGGACTTACGGTCTTAAATTGTTGCCATATAAACTCTTATTGATGATCTTCAAACTGACAGGCCAAACAAAAAACAACAACAACCGTCAATTTGAATTATAACGCAATTTAATTAACATGCTACTTTTAATATGGAAATCGTTATATCAATCGCGCGATAAGATAGAAGATGAAAATAATAAATATGAGGCGTTACATGCATTTGAACAGGTGGTAATGAGAGTTTGACGTGTATCTTTTGGATCGGACCTTGTAGCCAGATGTATCTTTGTTGATTTTTCTGGTCCGCTATCAATTTAGATGTAAGTTTTTCTTTCGAACTTAAGACCCAGATAACAAACACTCCTCACGTTCTCGTTCGCCCCCTCACCCACCAAATATAAATCCGTCATAAGGTAGGGGCATATCGTGCAACAAGCTGGATAGATATCTTTTGTAGGTACAATATTTGTTCTTTTTTCTTTTTGTATTTCTGAAAGCTCTGAACACATACTCGTATTCATATTCCATTGAAAGATAAATAATATCGCTGGAAAGACCTGAAATTAATCGGCAATAAATTTGGGAATTTTTTAGATTTTCAAAAATTATTATCTTATTTGAATGATTTATTTGCAGTGGTAAGTCAGAGCACGAAATCTCGATCTTACTCCCTCACATACTTATAGAAAGTTCAAGTCATCGCTTGAGTGTGGTAAGTTATTAATTACCATTGATTAAACTGAAAGATGTGTCTTATATTTTGGGGGCGATAGAGGCACAGGTAGGTAGGTGCATAAGTAGGGATAGAGGTACACTTGTTTGCGTAGCGCCTCACCTTTTTTGGAAAACGCTTCGCACGCGTATCTGTGACACTTGGAGCGTGGTCTGGCTTTAAAGAGGTTATTTATTATTGGAATTTATCTTTATTTGGATCTTTTGTGTAAGAAAAAAAAATCAAAAAGTATAAAATGAAGACATCCATTCCGATCCGTACGAAACGTAAGATACTAATAATTTCTTTGAGGAAAGATGCTTGTTTTGTTTTGATGATGAATTTGTGTGTGGGGGTGTTTCTGTTTGTTTTTGTTGTTGGCACTTCTATACCTACAATTCTTACATACATAGATGTGAATATTTATTAATTTCTGGAGGAATTTCGCAACCTTGTGTTGTGCGGTGAAATTTGAAATTCAAATTTAATTTACATCAATTGCCAGATGATGGTCATGACAGGTGGTCGTTTGTGGAATTTTATGAAATTGAAGGAGGTTTTATGTGTCGAAATAGGGGGAATTTAAGAAGATTGGTTAAACTTAAGCAAGAAACAAAGACAGAGGCAGCAGAAATTTTGAATGTTGTGGGATTAATCAAAATAGAAATATATTCGTAATAAGAATCTTCAAAATAAGTTCATTGGGACAAGAAGTTAAGGTTTGTTTTTTTTTTTAAATTTAAGTGAAGAACTTCTCATTTCGAGGTTATGCTAATGACATGAGAGTCTATGTTGGGACCTTCTGCGTACACGTTCTAATTTAATTTGGCTGAAGAAAGTTCAATTTCAATGAGTTCAATTTAAGAATGTCAAGTTTTCCCAGGAAATAAGTTGAAGTCCTCTCAAAACTAAGATCATTGGGCAAACTTATGAAGACCTATTTTGATTATGATAACTATGAGTATGAGGACTATGAGTGTAGTTATAAACCAAAAGAATATTAAGTGCGTGTAGCTTAAGGGCCTTAGGTACTTCCGCGTAGCACTACCGCGTGGATTGTTTGTGGTTGTGTGCTTAGCTTTAATATACCTTGGAGTTATTTTATACACTTTAAAAAAATGTTTGCAGTTCTAGTTCTTGGTCTATCGTTTTGCTTAATCATATAGTGTGTTGTGCTTTCTGCTCTCGCATACCCCGTCATGGTAATTTTTCTTTCTGAATAAGCTAAGTATCAAGTAGGAAGTAGATGCCGGCCATTACCTTGCCAACAAAAATGTAGGTTACTACAAGACTAAGTTACCGTTTCAGATTATATAAGTTCGGACTGTGGTGTACCTCAACATAGTCACCTCGGCCCACTTCTTTTTACATTTGCTATCAATGAAGAATTTCCAATAGTAAATTACTGATTCTATAAACTTGAACTCTCGTGTACCTCAAGGTAGTCACCTTGGTCCACTTCTCTTTATATGTTCCTAAAGAATATAAAATTCTAAAACAATTTTATCCGAATAATTTTCCAGAAGCTTGACTATGTCCAATTTGTTGACAAAGTTCTAACTTTTGATTACGATTTTTTGAAAAATTATAACTTGATTTGGTTCTAACTCATTTCTTTACCAAGTTATTAATTTAGAATCAGAACTTCGCCTTAGAACTCCGATTTAGATCTCAACTTGAAAACGAAGTGTGCTCCGACGCACGTCGAATAAAACTCTTTTTACTACCAGTCCTGCTTCACGACGCCGAGTGTTGAACAAAAAATAAAAAGGGAGAGAGGTAATATTGGTACTCATTCGATAGAAAAATTCTCTCTATAATCAAGAAAGTCAAAGCACGTTAAATTCCAGAAAGTGGGTATCTCAGGCAAATACAGTTCATGGATCTAGATCCAGATAAATAACTAAGAAGTTTATATTTTATGTCAGGATTTCTTTTAAATGAATATGGATAAATTTAAAAAAAAATTACATGGATCTTAAAGGAGGTAACTGGTACTTTCAGATAACGAGACGACTTTTTTATTTAATTTTAATATATTGATGTAACATAACCTTAAATATGGCAAAAAATAGTTTTGAAGAATAAGATATGTAAGGACTTTTAGATTAACTCAAACATATCTTAAAATCCAAGCAGTTTTAGACTTGAATGCCCATTTTTTTTTTCTTTTATAATCTACACGCGCTCAAGGGATTATGATTACCCTTTAAATGTTTGAACACAGCGCGGGCGTGAAGTTAAGGAAGAGAAAGAAGGATAGGAAAGATGTGTGACACGATGTTCTGAGACTGAAGGTTGTTGTCTCAGATATTTTATCTCCAGGGATGGCGGCTGAACTAAAGCGGAGAATGCCGTGTCTTATTTCTGAGTCGCTTATAATTCACATTATTTTTTCCGTGTTCATCCTTGTTGGGCATACTAGTTTAACTCAATTACATGTTGTAAGTGTTATGCCTGAACAACATGCAATGAGTAAACCAGCAACCCATTGATGACAATTTATAGAAAATTTTAATGGAATTAAAGACGACATAGACGACACGGCAGGAATCCAACCTGTGATCATGAGGTTCACAGGCGAGCACACTAAAAACTGAAAAATTAAAACTGAGATTGCATTATAGTCCAGAAAAATTAAACTTTCATTCTAAAAAATTGTCGACGAAGCTGAATTTTGGTGGGGAGCTTTATAGTTATAATTTAAACATTTTCTAAAAAGTTCCTTTGGAAATATTGAAATAAATGTGAGGTAGAAGATCAAGATGCAATTAGTCTATTTTTCCGTACATAGATACGAGTATTTCATTAATTAAAGACAAAATCTGGACAGAAATTCAACTTTTAACAAATTTGATGCTCTGTGTCGGTCCCATCCGAAGAATTCTTTCCCATTGTCCTCACACTAAAATCGTTATTGCGAGCGATTTTAATGTACATAATTCTAGTTGGTTTCGTCTTTTTCGCCAGACAACACCCAAAGGAAGGTATGTTGAGATCTTGTGTGATTTAAACCACCTTGCTGAGCTTGTTAATGAACTAACTCGAATTCCTGACTTTTGCAGGTCAATCTGCTAAAATTCTAGACATGGTCTTTACTTCTGAACCTGATAAATACACCAATAGTGTATTATCGCCTCTGGGCACATCAGACCACTGTGTCATATCTGTGAATTTCTCGTGTCAAAAACCTCAGTTAAAAAGCTAAGAGAACCATGTGGCAATACGAGCAAGCCAACTGCGATGGTCTCAATGATTTTTTCGGCAATGTTTTTTAACTGGTTACTTCACTATACTTCCTCAGTAGTATCTTGGATACATTTCACTGCAGATATAGTCACAAAATTAATTCTTTACGGAGTGAGAAATTTTGTTATGAATAGGATAAGATCTATCAAACGGAAAGAAAATTCGTGGTTTGATTTGAGCTGTAAAAAAGTTATCAGAGTTAGAGAAGTGAGTTTCCGAAGATTTAAAGCTAACTTATAACTGATGAAAAAAAGCTAGAACGACCCGTAACGTTCATTATACCAAATTTTTAATTGACCAACAAATTAGGCAAACAATACTAAAATCTTCCAAGGGTAGTATACATTTTTGGGCATTTGTTAAGAATAGTCAATATACTATCTCTCTCTCTACTTTCATTCTCAATGACACTCCCTATGTCAGCTCACTACATAAAGCCAATTTTCTCGCAGCACATGTTTGCTGTTAATTCGAAGCTGCCAGAAAGTGTTATGACTACTTCTGTTCTTGAGAACACAATAAGGTTTCAATGGGTCCAATCCTTTTTTTGTATGGGTTCACTTGTCAAGTTTTAAAACCTTTCGAATTTGGGCATACAAAAAAAAATTGCCAAGTAAGCCCATCAAATTTTAGTCAGTAATCATTAAATAATAAAATTTCTCTATTACATTGTAGCTGTTTCAATATTATTCTACTTTAAATATTCGGTATTAAACCTTCATGAAGTAAGAACTTGGCGTACTTTTAGATCTCAGTACTTTTCACGGCTGACTTGTTACACAAAGGTTTTTGTATAGAAGAACTTGGCTCTTTTTTTAACATTTATGTTTTTGGTCTGATCTCACTCCTTTTTGCAAAGATTTTAACATTTTGCCATGTCAAAATCTCGAAAGATACGGAAAGATAGAAGGATGTACTCAACTTAGTTTAAAGCTTCCTATTTCTTTTGGTATATTTTTTTTTTGTTATTGGTTGTTTTGATTTGCGCTTCAATTATTTCTTCTTCTTGAATAGAAAACCCCAATTTTTATTTTTGGTCCTTTATATGCAATTTGAGCCCTACGGTTCTACCAAATTTCATTGTTCTACTGCAATCGTAAGTGTGCCATGTGTAATTTACATCAGTTCTGAGGAAGTGGGCGGATACCGCGCCCCTGAATGGAAAACTTCAAATTTTATAGTTTTTTCTTTGTATGCAATTTAAGTGCTACCACTTTACCAAATTTCATCCTTTTACAGCAGTCGGAAGTGCTCCATTCAGCCAACACCAATTTTGAGAAAGTGGGCGGATACTACGCCCCCTGAATGGAAAACCTCAAATTTTCGTTTTTTTCCTTAACTTGCATGACAAGACCTACCGTTGTGCAAAATTACAAGATTCTACGATGTCGGGAAGTGCTCCATAATTTTGATGATCTCTCAGTCAGTCAGTCAGTCAGTCAGTCAGTTACAATTTTTGTGATTTTTGAGGCCTTATATCTCAGGAACCGCTGGTGCTAGAAAATTGAAATTTGGTGAGGCGCCTGTGCCTGACTACCTTAGCAAATATTCGGAATTTGAAGTTTCTGACTTTAGTGGTACTGAAGATAGGGAGGGGTCAAAAATCGCCTGAGTTTGTTCCTGTAAAAAAGGGTGTAGTGCCAGAACTTGGCTGGGCACTACCGTGCCCTTTGATATTTGCGCTTGATATTTCAAAAGTATTTGATAGAGTTTGGCATCAACTTTTCTTATCGAAAATGCGTGCATTTGGTTTTGATGAATCTTTTCTTAGTTAGATTAGAAATAACCTATCGGACCGCTCACTACAAATTGCATTGAACATTCTGTTTTGTCTCCGACTCTCTTTCTCATATTTATTAACGATCTCCTGTCTGAAACTTCTTGTCTATTAAACTATTTTGCTGATGACTGTACCTTCAGCATCTCATATTCGTTTCAAGATTTATTTCCTTGTTCTTTGGATGTGCAACTTAAATGGCAGCGTATGATATACTCATTAGATTCTGATCTTGACAGTATTATCCATTGGGGAGTATGAAAAAGAGTTGAATTTAATGCTTCAAAAACTCAAAGCTGTCTTCTGTCTTTAAAGCAAGATCCTACCCATATGCTACTATTCATGAGTGGCATTTGCATTGATGAAAACGAACATCTTTTAGTTCTCGATATGTACATTATAGACCATCCTCTGGAAAATGATCACATATTCGATGTTGCCAAAAACTCTGCTTAGTGTCTAGGTTTTCTCTGTCAATGGAAGAAATGTTTCACTTCTTCTGATCCTGCTGAAATATATAAGGTGTTTATTTGATCGAAACTCGAGTGTAGTTCCCATATTTTTGCAGGTACTCCAATAACCTACTTGAGTCTTTTAGGTAGAATTCAAAAAAGAGCTTTAAAAAGTATACATATATGACAGAATAATAACAGACGCATTTGCAACTCTCATGATTTTATCACTTTTTCCATGAAGAATGTTCTAGTTCTATTTTTTTTTTTTCAACCGCACTACACGAATGTGGAATGCTTCAAATAAGCTCTCCTTTCCATTGTAATATTTAGAAATTTAAAACTATTCTGCATCGGTATCTTTTTTCAAAACCTAATAATAACCCCTTGAGTGACCGCGACCGCATATTATAAACAAAAAACCTAAAAACTTCCTCTAATTAAGTCGCAGTTTTAGTCAAAATCATAAATTTTAGGGAGAATCAGTAAGCCAACTATATCTTTCAACTTCTAATCTTATGTTCTTATGTTCCCTAAAATGAATATTAGTTTCACTTTGATTTGAAAGCTGAATGATTCGAGTTGAAAGCTTTTCGTATTTATTGTTCTAGAAAACATCCAATCTTCGTTCATTGGAGACTTCCTTAATTTAGTTTTTCTTTTTGACTCCAAGAATTAAAGATCAAACATGGATGCACGATGCACGTGGTGCTTCACAATCTTAGGGGTGATATAATTCAATTCAATATAAAAAAAATATTGTTTTCATTGTTTGCGGAAATTGAAATGCAATGAAGTGTAAACATCAAAAGCAAACTTCAAATTGAACATGTTGTTACGAATGAGCCCAATAAAGTCCGTCGTAGTCGTTGTCGTCGCACGCCTTCCATCTCCAATTTTATTATTGAATCAGAATCCTACCATACATTTTCCTAAGCTAGACGTGTCGTCCGTACCGTTGTCGTCCGTCGCAATAGAAATCGCAACTCATATCGAGTCATATAGAACTATATATTTTGAAATGTGAAACCCATTGTCAGAAAATGGGGTGGTAGAACTGGCCTTTGGCCAGTCCCCGCATTTGCAAATTACCCAAGTGAAAATCTTTCAGCGATGTGCCTATATAGAAATTAATGTAGATAATGCAGTTTTTTTTGTGTCGTTGTTTTGTTTTAAGCAGCAAGCGGATGTGATGTATTGTTTGCTCATGTATTAGATATACTTGAAGAAGTTGTGTTTAGCCTTAGTTGTTTTGAATGCGGTGGGAGTTGGACAAAAAAAGCTATAATTTCACTGCATTTTAACGTATTGCGACTGGAGTGGATTTGCCATTGGTCTAATGTTCGGCATATTTTAGGGCCACACTATTCTTTTAAGTCTTGAAATGTTTCAATGAAAAGAAAGTTATATGACTATCGAAGGAAATTGTCATTTTGACCAATTTTAAATTTTTAATGGTAAAGTGCTATGAAATAACAATCTCGCGAAGAATCATCAACATTACCACGACTTTTTTAACTTGAGGTTGAAGATATCTGCCTATTACGTCGATTTCTTGAATTCATTGGTCATAAAGTGAATCTAGGCTCATTGAGATTCAAATACGCGCCCTTGAACGGATTGTAGGGAATTTGAGACGTTTTGTGTTAGTAAGCCTCCCCCTGGAGTAGCGCGGGTGAATTGTGGTGGAGAACGTGTTATATATATTTTTTTGCTATCTGTCTCTTTTCCTTTCTGGAAATATCTGCACCGACAGCAGTTTCCTTGACCGTGTGTGATGCGGTTTTTGTCGTGCCCTTCTCTATGCGGTGTATACTTTCCATCAGCCCCCAACTTGAAAGACAGACAGACAGATGATGATGACGATCACGATGATGATGACAACGACGACGTTGACAATAGTATCACTGTCACTATAGTTTGTAAATGACATTTTACTGAGTGTGCTTGTGCTTGCTCTAGTTGGGTGAACGGACCACCACACTACCTAGTACCTTACATACCTACCACACAAGAGGTGTAGTGGAAGTAGTAATAGGTAACAAAGCGCGCCAGTTATTATTTCATTAGGTGATATGGCGAATGAAATGACAACGACAGGCGGATGTAAGTGCGGTTGAACTGATGGCCTCCATATTCCGGTGTGCCAGAGCACGTGTGGTTATACGCATTCCTGCCGTCTATCATTTGTGTTAAAGGTTTTTTTTGCTTGTTTTGAACTCTTCACAAGAAACCGCAAAGCCGATCCATGTGGATTCGAGGGAACAAGGATATTAATTGGCTTCGTTGGATTTATTCTTTATTTTTAACTAATAACTGCACATGAGTGGGGGGCAAACTGAGTCATTTGGGATTAGATAACGTAAAGAAAAATATTTGCTAGGTATGTGAAAAGATTCATAGAAAAATGAAAGCGATTTTTGAAAAAGGTTAATTATGAGTAAAGGGACTTTTTAACTACTTATACAGTTTTTGAAGACTAAACTGTAGAGTTAAAAAGTCCGTGTGTTCCGAGAATGATTGATGGGTTTGAATGATTTATTGATGAAATTTTCGCTTTTCAAGGGAAAGTATAAATAGATTTAGATAACGAACTCCACATTCGTGTAGTAGCCACGAAGAGAAGAACTACAGAGACTTTGCAGCTGACATCAGTGAGTCAGAAATTGGGCTCAAGATCAAACTGAATTTTGGGGAATTATTTTGTGGGAGGAATGCAACTTGCAATTATTATTAAATACAAATTTTTTTTGTTATAGTTTTCCCTTGGAAAACAAAAATTATTAATAAAATCGGTACCTATCTCATTTTATCATTGGTAAATTATTGTAAAGGAAAGCATTATGTAGTTCTACATAATTATATCTCTAGCTACATATGTTTGAATTAAGAAAATGTAAATTTGCTAAACATAATAAATAAATAAAACAAAATTCAAACTTTAATATAACGACGATAATTTAGAAACATTAAACGTAAAAGGATGACCAGAGAGCAATGTTAGTCTTTTCCAATTGTTAAGTTTCAGTTACCAATGACATCTAGCTGTCAAAATATTCAGTTAGGTTTGTCATTTGATTCGGAATACCATAGACAACGCTGTGGGGTCATGAATAAGGCACTGAAACTGTTGGCTGGAGATGCGGATTTCAGACAAAAATCATTTTTTCGAACGAAGCCCAGCTCAGCGTCAATGGAGGTGACCAGTAGAGAACGATAGAAAAATAAATTAAAAAAAAACAACAAGGGTGGCAGATATAAAATTAATTCTGGTTTTATTTGAAGCTACATTATATTCATTCAATAATGTATGTACTGTACAGTGCTTGATCGGTCTAATTTTCGATTTTTCGGCAATTAGCGTCTCAAATATTGCGCCGAACAAAACAGGTTGGCTTGTTAGCGTAGCTTAGAAAATAATTGTGTGGTATCAAGTAGCATGATCGTGGTGGCCATTTAAAAAATGCTCGTCGTGAGATGACCCAGTCACCAAATTTCTCCTTTACAACTTAGACCGTTACGTCACTAGTATGTTATATAGGGGTGTCTTGTTAGAACTACAGCTTGAGTATATTAAAATTCTGTTAACTCTGCTCTTTATATGTGACCTTTGACGGTAACGGTTTCTTGTTCCTCACTTCGCCTCGCCACGCCCGAAATGATTTTATAAAAGTTTTTTTAATAAAAATTATAAGATGTAAGAAAAAAATGTATTTTTCCTAAAAATAACGGTAGGTTTGTTAAAAAATGGTTTTCGAAAATCGTATTTTTCTCGAAAACGGTTCCGAGAGTTTTGCTTAAATTTTTTTCTTTTTATTAATTTTTACGGTCTATAATCAAATAAAAAAAATTGAAATCAAGATATTACTGACTGTACCTACCATAGAACCATTTTTTCAAATTTTGAATTTCTCATTATCGACATAACGGATTTTAATGAAATTTTTTATAGAGAAGTTTCTAAAAAGTTTAAAAAACATTGCATTTCAAAACTTTAAAAAGAAATAATATTTGAGTTTTTGAAAAAAAAAATAATTTTTTTTTTTGGAAAATTCAATATCTCAGAAACGCCTCAATATTTTTGTTTGTAAATTTAATTTTTGTTTGAAAAATAAGAAAAACTTTAAATTGGCGTAACAAAATTTTTTCTTAAAAATGTTTTAAAAATTTTGTATTTAAAAGCTGATTTTTTTAAGAAACTAGTTCAGATTTATAATTTTTGTTCTTGTATTAGCTAATATTTGCTTGAATCACATGGCATCCTGTTTTTAGCTCCAACTACTAAAGGAGTTGTTTTATAGTCTATTAAAAAATAAATTTTATGCTTATGAATAGTTTTCCTCTAATAACATTCATTTTTGAAATTCTTAGTCGTTTACCTAAGAGCAAGTTCGTGCGACCTAGTCGTGCATTTTATTTTCTTAAGTTGTAACTATGTACGTACAAAAACGGAAAAATACCTAAACACTCAATGACTACCAAATGTTTGAAGAAAACTGCTTCAACGCAAATATGTATATGTAGTTTTCAGACCTAATAATTTAATGTAGAATAGCGTAAAGCACCGTCTTCCGACAGAATTTATACTCTTAAGGACTATTCATACGACAGTGACCAACGACCAACGAATAAAAGAACAAATGGGATTTAAAACATTTATACGAGTAAGTCTAAATCTAAAACATTTTCCAGGCGAAAGTCAATGCCATTGCGGAATGTGCAGGTCGAAATCATCTCCAAAGGAATTACCAAAACCAAAACATTGTCATTATGTCAGATAACTAAGAAGTCGCACTCAAAGCACTAAGCTCATACGCCATCACGTCTAAGTTGATGTGGGAATGTGTAAGCAGGCGAAACGAACTTGGCAAGAATAATAATGTCTCACTTCATTGGTTACCTGGAAAAATAGGCACAAGGATTCCTCTAATGGTGCCAGAGCCCTAGTTCGGAGTAGGAGAAAATAGAATTAAGAACGAAATCAAAATAGAGGAGGAGGCCAAAAAATCCAAAAACAGGAAATAACTCGCAAAATTAAGACAGGCCAAACTACTTCTTGGAAGCCTTAACCAAGATCATTTCATGAACTGTATCATAGCTTAAGTAGGAACAATCTACGAACAGTAACGGGACTCCTCATGGATCACTATAAGCTAAGAAGCCTCTTGAGTATTATTGGCCAGGTAAACAGCTCCACATGCAGATTCTGCAATACTAATGACGAAACACCGGAACACATAATGGACCAATGCGAAGGACTAACGCATCAAAGGGACGGTACCAGGTAAAAGAGAGTGATTTATCCTTTCTGAAGGTATACTCCAAATAATCAAACTTATGAAAGGGGTCAACTTAAAGGAGGAGCTGTAGGGTAAGTAATACAGCGGCACAATAGATCAATATTCATTCATTCAAATCTTCACAAAAACTAGACAAAATTCTAGAAAACTAATTAAAATTAATGTTAAGATACTAAAATTCGCGTTTTACTTGTTAAAAAAAAGTAACATTTGATAAAAATAAACTTGTCGTTCCAATATGATCGTTACATCCAAACAACAACGAATGAATTGTTCGCGCCCAAGGTCATTCTTGTTTTTGTTTCTTTTTTTTTTGTTTATTCGCGACGAATAAAATAAAATGCAAGACTGGATCGCCAAGTACTTTGGATTTTAAATTGTTTATAAATTTAACAGCATGAATTTTATTAGAGTAAAATGTTTAAATGCATAAAATTGCTGTCTGATTTCTAGAAAAGTCTGAATCAATGCAGACAAATTTAAAAAATCGATTTATTATTAAATTAATTTATTTTTTTATATACGAAATTTCTTTAGAATTTTTCTAGAAAATAATTGGGATGCCAATTTTAAGTATTTAATAATATAGATTGTATGAAATAATTTCAAAAACTAATCGTTGACAAGTTTTAAAGATTTTAAATTCAAAGGAGCTCCTATACAAAAAATTTGGTCAAAATCGTTAGAGCCGTTAATGAGAAAGTAAAAAATCAGAAAAACGGTTCTATGATCCTTTTTTTCCTATAAAATTCGTCTTATTTTGATTCGTACTGTTCGGACAGCAACAAAGTGACAAAAAATGTTTACTATGATGTTTAATTGAATAAATCTAGAATTAGCAGTCCTTATGGATCAAAAAAAAACCTTAGTAAAATGAACTAAGAAAAAAAACTAAAATAAGTACCTCAATAAATAAATTAAATCAATGAAGAATTTTGTACATTAAGAGGACGCTAATTACTTCAAAATCCTTATTTTTTCTTAATCCGAAACAAGCATACCTAATCCCCATTAAATCTCCTTTACACTACCACATTTTTTCTTTGGAATGCGTTTTATGAATTACTTTTATGTCTGGTAAAAGTAAAATATTCACTAAGATCTTTCATTGCACATAGAAAAACATTAATCTCATTGATAAAAATGTATGGATTCACTTCTTCAAGGAATAATCTGGCTTTATTTGTTAAGGCTAGACATTTTTGATTTACATAGACATATATGTATGTTTTTAAAAAAGGCAGCAAACAGTGTTACCTGTATGGTTTCTTCTTTAAAAATGATTAAATCGCAATATATCGAAGTGTGGAACGAAAAAATACATACATATGTATATACTTGTACTTACGATTTCATTGGCATTATAGAAGGTCAATCAGTTTATGAACAGCTTTATTCTTCATACATACATATGTATGAATATGTATTCTTATTTTGTATTCCTGGAAATTGTATTTCATCATAATGAAAGAAAATACATGTTGAACACTAACTGCACGAGTATTTTACAAATTTTTTTTAAACAAAGAACAAGAAGGCACATATTTTTAATAGAGTTCTATGTTTATGAAGGTTTAATAATAAATATTTTAAGTACAGTCATGTCGGACAACTTCATATTTTGAAAGAAATTTTTAAGTTTAGGATTACTGAACAAACGTTTTAAATTGTGAGTTAAAGTCAACTTGCCAAGTAAACGAATCGAATTGTCTTCAGTTATCAATAACTTATAAATTTCCTTCATAATTTGAATACAAAAAAAATAAAACAGAACAAATTAGAGGCCATGACAGTTTATGGAGACCCTAAACCTAGCGACTAAAAACAGAGGAGACCTACAATTTTTCGCCGATTCTTAACGCCTTATGAGCACCCTGACAAGAGATACTTTTTGAAAATTTGTCAATTTCTCAAAAGATGTATACATCCCTTTTTTGCAGCAGCTGAGAATCGAACCCAAGACCCTCTTTTTACTAACATTAAGTTTATAACTATCTTAAAGCTAGACAAACAATTTTTTTTGCGCCACCCTAACTGGCTCTACCTAATATAAACCTTAAATTCATGTAAGTCAATCAAGACATACAAGTTCTAGTCAACTTTCCCTATCATTAGACAGACAACCACCAAAACTGGTTCTGTTGTCTCACCCTGTCCCGTCCGGACACAGTCCTACTGAACCGAAGGGGCTCTCCTCCGTCTTGTGCGAGGACATCTCGACTATAAAGAGTCCGCCTATCCAAAGTACTACGGCCCACGTGGTAGATAAGCGAAATCGCCATTCTATGTTGAACCAATCCTCGACTGTCTTATTAGAGAAATGCATCGTAATTGTAATGTGACCCCGAATCAGCTTTATCAAAAAATTATCAATTCTGTTTGTGTTGGCTACGTTTACGTAGGGGTTGGTAAACTCTTTGATCTGTATATGTACTTTTCACGGAGTACATTTATAGAAAGATTTTTTTTTATAAGAGAATTTGGCTCATTTTTTAAAATGCGTGCTTTTCGTGAGAATCTCGAAAGTCACTATTGAAGCTAGTAGTGTGGATTTCTAATGCACAGTTATACAAAATCCCTGCACCCACCTAATTATACATTTTTATTTGAATTTTTGTTAGCTATGTCTTATAATCTATTTAAATCAATATATTTTCGCCTATTCCTTTGCTAGGTATATTGACTTTTAGTTCTTCTGATTTGCTCTTAATTTTCTTTTTCTGACAAGGGACTAACTTCTGTTCAATTTTTACTGAAAATCGCATGGCCCATTCTCGGTCACATATTTTTTGAACACGCTATTTCTAAAACTGAAGTGACTATTTTATTTTAAGAAATCACTGCTTTTGGCATTTATTTTACTCGTACTTTCACATTCTTAAAAATTTGAGCATTCATCGATATGATTCATAAAGATTCTAAAAATATGGGTGATTGTCACTCAAATTTTCAGTGTATATCTTTGAATGCACCACAACACCTACCGATCAACTAAATTTGATCATTCAATTTTGAAGTGCTTCATATAATTAATATCATTTCTGAGAGAATAGCCACGCCTCCTAAATGGAAAAACTCAAATTTTTGTGCGTGATTACAAGATTCTACGGTATCGGAAGTGGTCTATTGTTGTGATGATCTGTCAAGTGAGTCAGGTACCGTCCCATATCTCGGGAAAAACTTATGCTTAGGAGTCCATATTTAACTAAGCAACTATTCCAAATTCGTTTCTGACATTATTGGTACTTATGTAAGTAAGAAGAGGGTCGAAAATCCAATGAGATAATATTGTAAAAAAGATATGTTGTGCATACTTGGCTGTACACTGAATTCGATTTGATATTTTTGGATTTGAATTTGTAAAATGTAGACCAAGCCAGTATCGATGTTCCATCTGTCAAGAAAAATACTGAATACAAATGGGGTCCTGATAATTTATGAAGCAGACTTTATGACGTTTACCATATCTACAAATGCTAGAGATATAAAATGCACGACTGGATCGCACGAACTTGCTCTTATTTTAAAGATAAATAGAATTTTAAAACTTGATATTATAGTGAAAATATCTAGAAGCACAAAATTAGTTTTTAAAACTAATAACAATTTTTTAGGAGTTGGAGCTAAGCAAAGCATGCTATAAGCAAATATGAATTCATGTAAAAATAACAATAAATTTTAAATCGCTAAGTTCGGTTTTGTATGAAAACATGTTGGTGCGCCAATTTCAAGTTTTTAATTAAATTTAAAAAATCATAAACGACCCATTTTTAAGATATCGAATTTTCAAAAAAATTCGTTTGCAATGTTTTTAAACCTATTTAGAAATATCTACGGGTTGGGCCATCTAGTGGTTTCTTTTTAAATCGTAGGTTATCTTGACACTGACAACTGTTTCCCGCTCAAAATCTTGACAGAAAGTCAGTATCATATGTCCGCGGAACAACGATGGGAGATATTGAAAACTTATTTCCAAAGTGAGTGCTGTGCAACCCTAACAGTGCGTTTTTTGGAAAAAAGTTTTGGCCGAAATTAAGCACCCACCGCGCCTGCTGTGCAAAAAGTTCATGAGACTGGTATGCTAGTGGACTACACTAGTCGTATGGTGCGCATAGACGAGAATATGTCTGCTGTAGCCGAGAGTATGAGACTCAGTTTACGAATATCAAACCGCCATCGATCAAAGCCAAACAGCTCAAAGATATCGGATTATTCTCTTACAAGGTCCAATTGACTTTAGCCGAGGCAGCAACTTGAACCACGTTGTTATCCACAATTGATGGGAATGGTTGCTCTTACTAATAAACCCACAATACATGGAAAAAATATAATTTTGTTCATTTTATTGCATTTTAAAAAAGAAACTTGTATTTGCAACACCCTTTATATGACAACTTTCATTAAAATTCGTTATGCCCGATAATGTGAAATCCAACATTCGAAAAAATTGTTCTATGGTAGGTAGGCACTTTCAGTAATATCTGAAGTTTATAATTTTTGTATTGAATTATAAATCGTTTGAATTAAGGTACTAGTACGGTCTAGAATGCCAAAAAAACGCACGATTTTTGGGAATTTTTTTCTCGGAAACCTTATTAGGTAATTATCTACATATTTTTTTTAAATAATGAATACATGCGCCAAAAGAGAACAAACACAATTTTTTTTTTAATTTTTGAATTTTGGCCGAATTATAGAGGGCGCAAACGTCGACTCATCAAAAAATACATGGTCCCAGGGCGGACAGTTTATCTCAGAATTGGCTGGACTGAAACAAAAAAAAAACAAAGTGGGTTATTTAAAGGAAAGTTTCTTACGAGACAATTTATCACAATAAATTTGTTTAAAAAGTCGAAACAAAAAAAATATCAAGCTTTGAAAAAAAAAAATTTTTTGGAAATTTTTTTGGCCATTTTTGGGTCGCTATTTTTTTTTGTTTATAATTTTTTGGTCTAATTTTGGTAAATTGTCTTAGAAAACATAAAAACAATCAAGTTGCAATAAGTTTTTTGAAAATCGGTTCAGTAGATCCGGAGATTAACTGTCCGCCATGGGACCATGTATGTTTTGATGAGTCGACGTTTGCGACATCTATAATTCGGCCAAAATTCGAAAATTAAAAAAAAATATTTTTTTTTGTACTCTTGACTCATGTATTCATTATTTAAAAAAAAATTTTGTTATTACCTAATAAGGTTTCCGAGAAAAAAAAACTCCCAAAAATCGTGCGTTTTTTGGCATTCTAGACCGTACTAGTACCTTAAGCGAAATAGAAGATTTTTTATCAAAACTCTAGGCGCCGTTTTCGAGAAATTCGATTTTTGAAAATGAGTTTTTAACATTTGTATGCTGGGCTTTCCTACATCTTGTAGATAGTGTTAAACAACTCTCAATTGTCAAGTTTAAAAAAAATCAAGCATTTAGTTTCCGAAATATTAGGTTTCAATTAAAATATTTTTGAAAAATTCAAAAAAAATTACTATTCTAACTTTATAGGATCTTTTTGAGAAAATTGAAAACCAAAAAAATGGGTTTATGTAAGGTACTATTAATAACCATTTTTTGGAATTTTTTTTTCCACCATTATCTAACTTTAAGAAGACGAAATTTTTGAAAATTGTTTCTTAAAAATCTAATATTTTCTAAAATTTCGAATAAATTGAAAGGCAGTCAGGAACCAACCTTTTGGGATTTTTTTTTTTAAATATCTTCCAAGTTTAAGTTTAGCCGAGCCGTTGAGGCTATAGTCGAATAGATAGACAGAATTCCCTATGAAAATCTCGAGGTTGTTATTTTTAACGGGTTTATAACTTGCCATATATTCTTCCTATGAATCGTAAATAAAATTTTTAACAAAATCCCTTGAGCTGTTTTCGGTAAAAAAAACATTTCTTATTAAAGTCTCCAAAAAAATTTTGTTAGAACTCTAGAGATATTGTTAAAAATCGGACGGAGCTTCAAACTTGGTACATTTGTAGGTGATTCTGTGTATATTCGAATATTTGTTTTATCTCATTTAGAAGAAGAAGCTCCCACTTAAAAACTGCAGTTTCTTAAATTTTTTCTCGAACACGGTTCTATAGATTTTGATTAAATTTCGTCCATGTAATGTTCAAGGAAATTGAAATAATATTGCGTTTCAGGATTTTGCCATAAAGATTTAAAGATTTTTTTTAGAAAATTGCGATATTTTTTATTCTTCCAGGAGTTGTGCCTTTTGCGAAGAAGTGGCAAATTCTTCAAGATGTGAAGAAATGTATTTCTCATCGGTTTTCCATCGTCGTTTTTAAATAATCGAACTAGGCAGAAGAAAACACGCACATGGAATTTTTTGAGAGCTTTCAATCAGCTTTCTCCACGAGCTGTTGCGCAGCCTAATTTGTTTATTTATTTTTTTTAAACTTAAGACAACAAATCATTAGTATTTTAATATTTTTATCTATCGCACATTCGCGATTTCACTTCCCCTTACACAAAAGAACAAATACAATCAGTGAAAGTTTCTATCTCAATAAAATAATCACTTCAAAAATGAATTAGAAATTGGATGTCATGCAGAGCAGCAATTAATTTACTCCCATCGAGAACTTGTACAACGACCCACACAAGAAGACGAATTTTAAAATCATCTTCTGTTTAATGTCTCTGTTAGACAAAAGCGTCTCTAAAAAATAAAACACTAATTGAATATTTAAATTGTAAGGGTTTTCACATGAATTCCACATTTCAAATTCTATGCCATCATTATTTGGTAGTTAATAAAAAGCCCCCACCTGCTTTTATTTTGCAATTAAATTTTCTGAGAAAAGCGGGACAAAGATTTCAAAAATTGATTATCCGACAAAAAGTTGAGATTGGGGTGGTCCTGATGGTTTAGCTTTGAAAACAAATCGTTTTTCTCCTACCATCATCACTGCGCGCCATCAACAGTAACATCAACATCCACATCAACAGCATCCAATTAGACCCGCAGCCTTATAGATAGCCAGACAATCCTTGGGCGGAGGAGTTTTATGGGCCCACATATCCCTCAAACTACTTACGAAGCGTTTCTAATCCGAAAATGTTGTTGTTTCGTTCGATTTTAACGTTTTTTGTGCCTCGTTTTATCACCGTTTTAGGATTTTACGATGGTCATCGATAATGGGAAGCCAATTAAATGTTATCTGAATGCGATGTTCGATGAAATTAAATGCTCTTTTATGGGTGACTTTGGGCCTCGGAGAGTGATGATGAGGCTATCTGAGGTTGCTGGCGGTCGGTGAGCGATGGTAGTGTGCACGTACTTTGGCCATCATCACGACGCGACGCCGCCGCACCGCGCCGGCCGCGCTGCCGCGTGCTTGAGCGAACTTACTTGTTTTATGACACCATCAACCAACGCCGAAAACCCAAAGTGATCTCATGGCAACTTATATACTTTTTTATTGCACACTTTAGGCTGGAGAATATGGATTATAATTTAGATTGTTATCTCAAAAATTATTGCTACCTGTGTTTGTTTGTTGGAATGATGACAATTTTTTTTAAATTGAAGGTGATGTTAAATTTTTGTATAGGTTCTTTGATGTTTACTTGCGGTAGTTAAGAATTTATTAGGACCGTTGGGGTCGGTAGATTTATCCAAAAGGTTATCGTAAAGATCGATTAATGCTGGATAACATTCTATTAAAATCGGCAATATATCAAAACTGTACAAAATAAGGATTTTGATTGAGTCCACCTAAATAGTGATCAAAAGTTCCGTTTAAGATTAAAAAAAAGCTTAAACGACAATCATAAAAGTGATTTATGATTGAAGGTCTATGTGCACTTTAATAATTGAAAAAAAGATCTAGGTCAAGAGAAATTTCTATAGATATACGATGAAGGAACCAGAAAGGTTTTGAAATAGGTACAAGAAAACATTTAAAGTTTCTTTTTTTTCAACAAAGCACTAAGCACATACGCCATCACGTCTTAGTTGTTGTTGGAATGTGAAGGCAGGCATAACGACATGTATAGGTGTCCAGGGAAATGAGGAGGCAGACTTCCAAAAAAAATATGCGCAAGGACTCCTGTAATGGGGCCAGAGTCCTACTGCGGAATAGGAGTAAATACGAAAAACGAAATCAAAACGATTGCCAAAAGATATTGACAGTTATCGAGAATTATATCGGACCAAAAACATAAATGTTAAAAAAAGACCAAAGTTCTTCTATACAAAAACCTTTGTGTAACAAGTCAGCCGTAAAAAGTACTGAGATCTAAAAGTACGCCAAGTTCTTACTTCATGAAGGTTTAATACCGAATATTTAAAGTAGAATAATATTGAAATAGCTACAATGTAATTGAGAAATTTTATTATTTAATAATTACTGACTAGGCAAGATACCTAACACTATCACAGTTAAGACTTATGTAAACTCATAATTTTTGCAGGTATGCAAATGTTTTCTTTTTTCATTCATGTTAACATAACTTAGAGTACCAAATCGAGCACTCTAGTTCTGAGAAAAGTCATGAATTTTCAAAATGCATGTATGGTTTCAAAATGACAACAAAAAGACACTTCGAATGAAAAATCTTAGATTTTCTATTTTGCGCTTTGAATGTACATTAAGCTATACCGCTCTTCCAAATTTCATCATTCTACAGCAATCGGAAGTGCTCAATATAAATTAAACATGTTCTCAGAAAGTGGGCGGATACCACGCCCCCTGAATGGAAAACCTCAATTTTTATTGTTGGTCCTTTATATGCAATTTGAGCCCTACCGTTCTACCAAATTTCATTGTTCTACTGCAATCGAAAGTGCGCCATATATAATTTACATCAGTTCTGAAGAAGTGGGCGGATTCCACGCCTTATATCTCAGGAACCGCTTGTGCTAGAAAATTGAAATTTGGTGAGGCGCTTGTGCCTGACTAGCTTAGCAAATATTCGGAATTTTAAGTTTATGACTTCGTTTAAGTAATTTTTAAGTTTTATTAAATTTTGATTTTATACATAAAATTACTTCTATAATTTTATTCAAGTTCAATTCGATGAACACGTTTAATTATTTTTGACAGTTGCAAATATCAAAAAAGTATGTTTGCTTAGTTTTTTGCTAAGCAAAACAACACACTTTATTGGCCTTTATGAGGTACTCGTACATCGCACGTTTTTAAGTTTGGTTCTGTCAATAATATTAGCTTACATGACCGACATCTTCAATTTATTAGTCGTGTTTTATGGGAAATTGATAGCCACTCAGTAAAGAAAATTGAAAAAAAAAAACGATTAAAGTCACTTATGTATTCACTGTCTTTTAATCTCAAAGTTTGACACGAATTTTAGAGTAATTTCAAATTTATTTTGACGTATTTAGAATACTTCTTTCCATATTCTTGCTAGCCCTTAAATTACAATTTGAATGAGCGAAAAAAATCGATTTTTCTTCAAAAAAAATCAGATTTTGTAGATGTTTTTTAATCCATCGAGATCTCAGCCATCCTCCAATGGAATTTGACAGATTAGGGCTTGATAGATGGGTAATATACTATATTTTGAACTACTTAGAGTATTTCTTTCTAGATGCTTTTCAAAAGCCCTAAAATCGCAATTTTCCTTTTCACCTTGGGTTGTTAAATTTTTTGATTCTTACCTAATTGGACGAATGCAAGCTGTCGAAGTTTACTATTATCCACTCTGATTCTTTATTGACGGCAAAAGGTGTTCCCCAGGAATCAATTGTAGGTCCCCTTCTGTTTTGGAGATAAAAATGTTTCAGTTATAGTTCTTTCACCGATCATTTTTAAATCTTTTTGTTTGAATTCTATAGTGGTTTATTGGAGCACCTGCCCAAGTATGGAAATTGCACTCAAGCTTTGGAGAAATATAATACTAACAGATAATAACCAGATAAGAAGTGATGATACAATTCTTGCAACGTTGAAGGAAACTTAAGCACTTAGCAGCGGTTTTGTTGACGTCAAATATGTGGGAATTCAACACAAGGTGCTCCGTGATACACATACCCACATAGGAGAGTTGTTGGGATTACCTTATACAATAGCAGTATTTGTCGTGGGTTTCACGTTAAGGACGAGAGACAGCATTGAGTTTTCGAAGATTAAATTCAATGCGGTTTATGGTTCCCCATTTGACAATCCTATCGAGATCAAAATTTAATATATATGTATATAATATATATGTATGTATATTATATAATAATGCATTGCCGTTCTATTCTAAATCCACATTCGAAGAAAAAGGAAACGAATACGAGAAGCTTCGTCAGAAAAAAATTAATGGATTAGAAGTTTCAGACAAAAGCTCAGTGATGAATATCGGAAAGAGAGTCGGAGACAAAACGGAGCCCTGTGGCACACCAGCATTTATTTTAGGAATTTCAGACTTACACCCGTCCAACACAACCTGTATATCGAAAGATAATTTCTTTTCTAAAGAAAAATAGATTCATCAATACCAAATGCCTGCGTTTTCGATAAGAGAGCTTGAAGCAAAACTCAATCAAATGCTTTTGAAATACCAAGAGCAATAATCTTAATTTCTCAAAAACGATCCACTGCTCGGTGATATATACCATCAGATCAGAAGTGGATCTATTGCTACGAAAGCCCTTCTGGCGGTTATTAAGGAGCTTTCGTACTTCAAGATATTTCTTGAGCTGATAATTTATCATCGTTTTCATAACCTTGTAAAGATGGAACGTAAGTACAATTGGACGATAGCTAGTAGGTGTTGAAGGCCTTATCGAGGAATCATAGAGGAGGTCGCGAAGAGATCCTTGGGGGGTCGCGGTCGCAAGCCGGTAAGATTAATAAACAAAAGTCCTGTGCTAAAAAAAAAAATAAAACAAAAATTTTTTTCTAAAGTTTAGATAGAGTCAGAAGTCAGAAATAGAGTTACTATTCAAACGTGGGCTATGATAAATATATAAAATATTATTAAAACATTTAAGAAGCTTCTATGTAAAATTTTATACGTAATGAGCATAGTAGTTAACGAGATACTTAAAAACAGTTATTTGACAGGTACTGTCAATAAATTTTTTTTGTTAACTTCTGCTTAGCAAAGATATTAGCCATCATACGTAGAAATATTACACATAATTTTCTTTTATCAAAATAATTGAAGTCGTTTTCGAGATATATAGCCTTTTTATTTGCGGTTAAAAAGCAGGTCCTGTTATTTGTATTAAAGTTATTTAAACTAACAGACATACAACATCTCGGAACCCATTCTTTCGTATTCTATTTATTTCGCTGTAATAATTCAAATTTGTCAAAAAAATCTTACTAAATATTAAAAATATATTCCTAAAGTTGCAGACCCAGATTGGTGGCAGGGCAGTGGACCTCCCTAATCCCTCCTTTCTGCGAGCGCCTATGAACCCAAAGCGACCTGTACACCTTTCAGAAAGATATTTTATGAACTTGAATTCTGTCACGCAAGCAAGGTTAAAATTTAATTCATTTACCAGACACTCAAGGCTTAGTTTGTGTGCTCTTTAACGACTCTTGCAAAAATTAAAAGCCTTCCCAAAAAATACATCACGCAACCTTTAACTTTTGCCCTATTCTGTTATTGTTTCATTTTTTGCTCTACTGTACATACACATGTGCCATTCAATGCTAAACAAACTTATACACTCCTAAGTAAGTATCTTCATGGAGCCATGTAAATATTTGACAAATTAATGCATTTCTCTTTCGATTGACGAGTTGAAGATACACAAACTAAAGCCAAAGAAGTGATATTTTGTGTAGTAACACACATCACAAAATCCAAAAACAAATTGCAATTCCTCGGGGGGTTGAACGAAATAAAATATTTGTGGCAGTGTATGTGTATCAGTTTCCTTCCGTGTCTATATAACTAGTTTAGGTATACTTTGTGAGTCACATTATCCTGCAAAATGTCCGTTTTGTTTTCTTTTCTTTTCTGTGCATATGTATAAATTGCAAACTCATTCCCCTGGGGGATTGGGATTCTGTGCGCTTTTGTAAAGAAATAGAAGTTAAGAGAATTCCCTGCAAACTATCCTGCTTTCTTTTTACTCTCAATCAATCTTTTTCTGGCAAAGGCTATATTACATTTCCGGTGACCGTTTTTATATGTACCAGGAAGTCAGTTCCATTAAGACTTCTAAAGGAATACGGAACAGCAATATATATTGCTTCTTATCTTGGTTTCAAAACATTGCATGATTTCATTAAATGTTATGTGTACTCTCTGCACAGGAAAAAGGAATTAAACACCCTAAAGGCTTTCTTTAGAGAGGTTTGTCGGTTAGAAAACATTTCAAAAGTCATTTGCTCCGTATACCTTTTATATGTAATGATAAAAGTTCTTTTTTTTTTCATTTAGGGAACGACCCCCACCGCGCCTATTTTAATGGGGCAATTGCACGCAAATGTCAGTTCAGTTTTTGTTGAAGAAAAGGGGGAGTTTTTGTGGATTTTAATAAGGTCTTCTTAATACCCACTACCGCATCCCGCAGCAAATTAATTCCATAAAATCATTATTCTATTATTCAAATTATATGGTGGATTATTTACAGGACATCCAACAAGGGATAGGTGTTGTTGACGAATGATTGGTTCTTTGGCGAATCGTTTTGAGGGAAAAAGACAAAGGTCTGAATAATGAAGTGAAAAACGATCGGAACCACACGATACCAGGAGCTCCTTCAAGGATACTATTAACAATTTCACATTGAAATAAGTGTGAGGAGGTGTAAATGTGCTAATTTTATTAATTTTCATAGCACTTTATATTAAGGGTCTTTTGATTAAATTACAAAATATGAGTCTAGTTAATAATTATTACAAAATTAGAACGAAGGTTTGGCGAACTATGGCATAAAGAATTCTATGGGTACACAACACTCAATTGACACGTATCCGTTGTCAATATTTAATTCCTAAAATACGAATGTATGTTCTTACAAGCAAGCTTACATTGAGACTGACAAATCATGTATATCCATAGCTATACTTGATAGTCAAAGACATATCATTTTGCTGAGACGGATGCGATATTTGTTTTACTTTTTTGTTAAATTTTGCAACACGCAATAACCATATCAAATTCTGGGAATTTAATTTTGCTTAAATAACACAAAATATAGTGAAACTGGGAATATGATGACACTGACATAAAATAAGGTCTTAAGCAACAATATGTTATTATGTTGAAGGTGTTAAATTGCAAACTGTCCAAAACTTGTTAACCACAATTTTACATGAAACACAAGTCTACGGCGTAGTTAAATTTAATATTAATTTTTTTTTCAATTGAAAAATTGCAATTTCAGTAAAAAAGCAGGTGTAAACGTATGAAAAATTTCATTATTAAGCTTTTTCCATTTTTTTGTAATTTTGAAAATAATTTGTTGCACCCACATTAAAATTGATTTAACTGCGTAGTAGAAATTCTATAAGCCCAGAATTGGAAACTCTTGTACAAAATTGAGAACAGGTAAAAAGGTTAGACGGGTGAAATTGGAAGAAGTACGTAAATACAAGGTATAGTTTTTATAGACGTTTTATATAATTATATTTTCTTATCTAAGAACCACACGAAATAAAACTCGGTTAATAGAACGACAACCATTTTCATTCTATATGGGTGGAAAGTATCAAGATCATAAACGATTTTTAAATCTTCTTTTAATCATGAAATGGACACCATGGAATGTATCGTTATAATAGGTTCTGAGATTTATAAAAGACGCAATTGAACTAACTTTCTTTTGACTTGCTATACAAAAGTTGCGGTTTTCTTATCTTGACCCTAATGGTAGATTGCCGCCGCGGCAAGCAAACCAGTTTTAACTCGATGTTCCTAATAAGGTATTGAAAAAATAAGATTAGTATTTTCATCACTTTATTGTACGCTAATTAGGTATTGGATATTTAAAAACTAATAAAATAAAGGTCAATCCTTTTATTCATTAAGTGACCTTAAAGTTCAGTAGCGTAGGAACTAAAAAAAAATCTCTGAAAAAAGTGGTGTTGTTTAATTTTAATTTTCTTGAAAAGTACAAGACATTTAGGCAAACGGTTTTCTGTTTTTGACTAAAAATTAATAAGAGAATTGAATTCAAGAAACAAGAATAGTAATTAATAAGGTTAAATTAAAAAAAAAATGTTTGATTTTTTTTTTCAATTTGAGTTTGAAACTTAATTTTTCAAAAATTAAACAATAAAACAACTTCATTTAAGAATAAAATAGAGAAAGAGATTTACAAAAGATATTTACTTTACAAAAAGATATCGTAGGGTATTAAATGTATGTGTTAGAGTAGTGTTTTACTATTTTTTTTTCTATTTAGTCGATTTTTTAGAAAATTTACTCTCCCGAATAGACCCTCCAACTTCCCATAGGTTTTTTTTTTATCTAAACCTAACCTCCACGCTCTAGCTCTTTGCCACACGTTATGCGAATCAACCTGTATACTTAGTATGTCCAGTTATACATTCGTAAAGAGAATCGAACTCGAGACTAAAATAAATATCATTTTGAAATTCCTTTCCCCAAACGTTTTTTTCTTTTTTTTTTTAACAAAAACTAACTTTACCTGCCATACGATTTTTTAGAAATTTTAGAAAATATTTACTCACTTTAAAAATGTTAAACAGATTTAAAAAAAGTTTCATTAAGTAAAAGTTAGATAATATGGTACACAAAAATTACAAAACATGGAAAACCACACGCGCGATTTCTGAAGTTTGGTAAAAAAAAATTTTCTTTGATAAATTTTTACGATCTATAATTTGATACAAAAATTACTTTTCGAATTTTGACTGTCCTATTAGTAGCACAACGTATTTTAATGAAATTTTTGAAATAGAAGTTCCAAAAAGTTAGAAAATTATTATATTGTCAAAACTTAAGAAAAAAGTATTTTTTTTTAATTTTGAAGGAAAAAAATTATTTTTATTTTTTTAAATTCAATATCCCAAAAAAAGTTTTTTTTTTTTAATTTAAATTTTATTTCTACAATAATAAAGACTTAAAGTTGGCGTATTAAAATATTTGAATAAAATTTTGTTTTTAAATTTTTGAAATTGTTGTTTGGGCTGTTAAAAAAAAAATTGGAATATACATAAATGTAAATGAGATTTTTTTTTTAATTCAAAATAAACAATTTTTTAATATTATAAACAAGATATAGAAATTAAATTATTTTTATCTAAAAAAAACAATACCCGTAACAAATTTTAAAATATGGATTTTGAAAATCGTATTTTCCTCAAAAACAGCATCTGAAATTTTGATTAAAATTTTTATAATTCGCTTAACTTTAACGATCTATGTATAATTGGACAAAAAACAAATTTAAATTAAGACATTACCGGCTCAATCAGTATTACCATTTTTTTTTTGGCTACCTATTACCGGCATAACGATTGTTTGAAAGTTTTTACAAAGAAGCTTCTTAAAAATTTGAGAAAATGTTGCCTTTGTATATATAATCTATTATTATTATCATGGAGCGTGATTTTGTGGTACCAATGCTATCCTGGTGGTGGCGCTGAAATTAGCACACGATTTTACAGTGGAGAGTAGGAAGATATCGCCCCAATAGTTCGTTCTCATGAGAGTACTATAAGTTTTATATGTATATAAAGATATTGCATATATAAAGTTAAAATAAAATTAAATTGTATTTAAATTTAAATTCGAACGTTCTTGTTTTTTTCATTTTCCATTTTCTCATTAAAGGCTCTAACGATTTTGACCAACATTTTTGTACACGAGTTCCTTTAAATTTAAAAAAAAATATTGCATATATGTAAATTTTTTTTGAAAAAAATAGTTATTGGTTTAAAAAAAAAAAAAATTAAGTATTTTTTTGAAAACGTAATATCTTGAAAACAGGTAAGCGGATAATTTGTCCTTAAATGTATATCAGTAAATACTAAAAATTTTTTCTTGCGACTTATAGGTACTATAAGGCAAGTTATGCATTCGTAAAAAAAATTGAACTCGAGATTTTGATCAAAGTTGACATTACTCGTACGATGGTAGCGAAGACTAAAAAAGTGGGTCTTGCAATTTTGTCTGTTTGTCTGTCTGTTCGACTACAGCCTAAACGGCTCGGCCGATTTTCTTTAAACTTGGTAGATATCACCAAAAATAACGGTACCTGACATACGAATTTTTTTTCGAAATTTTATAAATATTTTTTTTTCTCAAAAACTGTTGGACAGATTTAAAAAATAAAAATGCAAAAGAAATTCATTTAGTTAAAGCAAGGTAATGGTTAAAAAAAATTTCCGAAAAAAGGTTATTGAGGGTACCCCCCATGGAACCATTTTTTTGTTTTTGATTTTCTCAAAAACGGTACAACCGATTTTGATCATTTCTTTTTGCTAAAGCGCCCCAAAAACATAAATAGAATTGTGTATCTACTCAAATTTTCCAAAAAAATTTTTTGGATTTAAAAAAAAAACTTCAACATTTTTTTTCAAAACTTAATATTTCGAAAACCCCATGCCAGATTTTTTTTTAAATACATAAGTAAAAGTTTCTCAATATAGTCTACAAGATGTGAGACAAAAAAATTTATTTTACATAAAAATAAAGGTACCTACCATACAAATGCTAAAAAATTAAAAAAAAATGGTTTTCAAAAATCGTATTTTTTTCGAAAACAGCTCCTAGAATTTCGATAAAATTTTTTTCTTTCAATTAATTTTTACGATCCTTAATTTAATAAAAAAAATTTAAATTAAGACATTACAGCTTGTACCTACCATAGAGAAGCTTCTAAAAAGTCTAAGAAACTTTGCATTTAAAAACTTAAAAATTAATATTTTTTGAATTTTTGAAAAAAAAAAATCTATTTTTTCTTTTTTTTTTAAACTCGATATCTCCGAAACGGGTCTATATTTTTTCTCCGAACAATAATAAAAACTTTAAATTGGCGTACCAAAATTTTTTCTGAAAACCCATTTAAAAAGTTTGTATATAAAAGCTTTTTTTTAAGAAACCACTTCAACGACTTATAATTTTTGTTCTTGCATAAATTTATACTTGCA
Organism: Chrysotoxum bicinctum; assembly: GCA_911387755.1. Taxonomy (NCBI): domain Eukaryota; kingdom Metazoa; phylum Arthropoda; class Insecta; order Diptera; family Syrphidae; genus Chrysotoxum; species Chrysotoxum bicinctum. The sequence goes on from OU426990.1 coordinate 31,753,752, forward strand.
TAGCATTCTGTTTTTGTCTCTAACTACTAAAAGAATTTAAAAAAATAATTTTATCCTAATGAACAGTTTTCTCTAATAATATTCGTTTTTAAAATTCCTAGTCTATTACATAGGAGCAAGTTCGTGCGACCCAGTCGTGCATTTTATTTTTATAAGCACTTAAAGGAAAATTTAGTATATAAAAACATGATTTAGTATGTCTGTGCCTCGAACTAGCCTACACCAATGGCGCTTTTTCTTCAAAGTTGGTACTTAAGGGTTTTCGGTGATTCCCTAAAGAGAAGACATTTTTTTAGCTCTAAAACTAACGGTACCTGCCATACAGCCGTTATGTTAAATCTTATTTATATCGAAAACGGCTCTAACGATTTTGATAAAAATAAATAAATATGGTATTATGTGCATGGACTGCATATTGGTCAAGAAAATAGGAAAAAATGTTAGTAACTGTACCTGTCATAGTGATAGAACCGTTGCTTTTTATTTTGAATTTCTCATTTCTGGCTCTAATGATTTGGACGAAAAATTTTGTACAGCTCCTTGAAATTTAAAATAATATTGTAATAAAAATATTCAAAAAAATATTTTTCCAGTTTTTGAAGAAAATATTCAAACTTTTTATTTTTGAAAAATCTTGAAAATAAGTGTACGATTAGTTTTTGAAATTTTTTCTTAAAATGTACGAGTATATTATGAAATATGTACTTAAAATCGGCATACAAAATATTTTCTTAGACAAACTAAAAAAAAATTCATATAAAAAAATAATTTAGTACTGAAACGATTTTCAAACTTTGTCATATTTTTCTAGAAATCATACTGGAATTATATGTATTTAAACACTTTTCCTTATTTAAATCCATTTTTTTTGTATTTATAAACAATTTTTAAATTCCAAAGTACTCTTACATAAGATCTAGAAATCATGAAAAATTGGTTGGTTTTTTAAGAAAAGTTCCTCAAAGTATGAGTTCAAAATGTTAAGGGTTGCCAATTCAATTTCAAAAGTAAAATTGGATGTTTAGAGAAAATGAGAAAGCAAAGTTTTTATTTTTGTTTTTTAATTCATTCAATTCATAAATTAACTTAATTCCAGTTTTGATAGGAGTTTGTTAATTGGTAGTTAGCTGTTAGCTCATTTGGGAGTTATACCGTAGAAACAAGTTCATTAAATATGTAGGACCTCCTCCGAAATTGAAAATATGGTCGATCAAAGATGGTTTGGATTGGATTGCTCATTTTTCGCTTAACTAGTTATATTGGATTCAACTATCTCTATGAAGGACTTCTCAAATGTTTGTATAAGATACTTTATTAACATAGCATGAAAGCTACTGCGATTCTTTAGAACAAAAATTATGTGTTCTCACACAGGCTTTGTCGATTAGTTCGACCCAAACTTTGCTGATATTTTTTATAATATGAAATAGTCGGAAAATTAAAACGTTTAACACATTAAAATAACTTCATAACTTCAACGACAGAAGTTAATGGTTACTAACACAGGTGTGTCTATCTCACTAAAGGTTATTTTATCTTCTAGGACACACGTTTTTAATATCTTTTTATTTTTTTTTCCAAAACCACATGGCACTGGCATTCCAATAACAAAATTCACCACCTACAACAATAATAAATATTTTAATCTTAAAGGCCACAAAAACAATTTGATATTGTCAAATCGATAAACAAAAATAATAACCACGAGTACCTACCTACCGCTGTCTGCCTACCAAAATAACGTTAAAGCCTCAAAAAAAAAGAAAAAAATGGATTATTGCTAATCACAATGTTTGACGATTTTTAATTTCCTTTCAGAAACATTACTTGTGATTTCTGGTACCTACCCTTAGTGTGAACAGCTGGTTTCTGGCAAATATGACAACACGCACAGACCTATGTGCTATAGATACCTGAGAGCCAATTTTATTTTAGATGATAACAGAATATGTACAAAATTCTCTACATTCTTCCTACTAGAAATACAAGTACCTGGTAAGACAATACATACCTTCATTTAATTTAGACAACTTGGGTTTGTTAAATAAAATAAAAATGACATAAGTTTGAAAAAATGTTAAATATTTACAAAGTTTTTTGATCGAAAACTTCCAAAAATAGCACAAATTTCAACTATTCGATCAAATTTTATTTGTTTCAAAATTTAATGTTTATTTTAGAATTCAATATTCTAAACTAGATAGAGCTGGTTTTAAGATTAAATGAGGAATAATATAGAAAGTCGGTTATGAGCTTCCATATAAAATTAGACACCTACCTATAAATGATTGTTTACTCATATTTTACACTTCTACTAAACTACTGGCCTCCAAGACTTTAGTTTGAATAATTACAAAAACGTGGCGCCCAATGTTTGTTACAAATTGTTCTATGTAAATACTAAAGTTGTCTATAGAAGGTAGTTCAAATAATTTGACACATAAATATTCTCTTGTATAAAAAAATGAAGGTTGATAAAATAAATTAGCACTACTCTGAGATGTTGTTACGAAAACATATTGTCAGTTGCAGCACTAGTAGCGATGGAAAATTCAATATTGCGCAAAAGGTTTTAGAAAAGTTGCGCAAGTTCATAGACTTGATGGCAATACGAGTATCAACATAATTTATCGGCTTTGAATTCTTAGTTAAAATGTAGACTACTGGATTTAAATAAAAAACAATATGGAAACTGAATTATACATCAAAATTGATAACTGCAACTTACGCACGCACACAGAAGGTATCTTTCGATTCTAATCGAACATGATTGTGAAATTCGACACGGCTTCCGACATGAATTGTTGCGCTACTTTTAATTTGAGTTTGAGAAATTTTAGATAGCTTCTGGTAGATATCATCGGCAGTTGAAGGTATGAACATTGATTGAACTTTGGAATAAGTATTTGTTCAAAGTAGTTTGGAAGAACTTCACTGACGACATTGTAATTGATACGTGTCGGGATGTAATGGTTTAGAAGTAAGGGAAAATTATTACTTTAGGACGTTGTATAAGGTAAAAAAGTTGTCACCCGATGTTCTTTGGCGTTAATTTTTTGATGAATGAAAAACTTTAACTTAATTTTCGAGAAAACGATATCGACAAAGTGGCCGCCCGCCAGAATTTATGACCATTTGGGGCCGATCTATGATATTTTCCATCACGGTTGCCAGAACTTTCAGCGATAGGTCTTGGCATTTTTGACGAGATATTCTCTTTAAGGTCTTGAAAAGTGTCATGCTTATTGATATATACTGGTGACTTTTAAGACTCATAAAGAGAAGCATGGAACGGGTAAATTGGGTGATTTTACCTTCCAATGTAAATCACCAAAACGAGAGATAAGGCGATACAAAAATGCAGCCCTCGGAATTTCGGTTGTGGCTCGTGCAGTATGCTCTATTGATCCTTGCCTTTGGAACCACATGTTCTAAAGTCCCAGTTCATTGAGGATGGAAAAAGTCATTGAGCATTGCTCTGTTGAACTCGCTGTCCAGTAGTCATTTGCCTGCCGGGCGGCGCTTTAAAAAAAAATGTCCTAATGATGCCTCAAAACAATTCACCATGCATAAACTTTGAGCGGATGTAATGGTTCTTCCTGTCGGTGGCCCAGAAGCGATAATTTTGCTTATTCGCATATCCACAGAGATAGATGGTCGCTCATTATGATTTTTGATAAGAAGTTGTCTGCCTCGTGGTTGAGATTCAGTGTGGCTTGAGGGTAGGTTACACCCGCTTGTTGGTCACCAGCTTTTTTACTTGCGACTTATAGGTACTATAAGGCAAGTTATGCATTCGTAAAAAAAATCGAACTCGAGATTTGGAACAAAGTTGACATTACGATGATAGCGAAGACTAAAAAAGTGGGTCGCGCAATTCTGTCTGTCTGTTCGACTACAGGCTAAACGACTCGGCCGATTTTCTTTAAACTTGGTACATATCATTTTTAATTTTTTCCCTCCACACGTTTTTTTCTTTTTTTTTTTTAAGACCAAAAATAACGGTACCCCCCATACGAATTTTTTTCGAAATTTTATAAACATTTTTTTTTCTCAAAAACTGTTCAACAGATTTTAAAAATAAAGATACAGGAAAATTTCATTTAATTAAATCTAGGTATTGGTTGAAAAAATTTTTCCGAAAAATGGTTATTGAGGGTACCCCCCATGGAACCATTTTTTTTGTTTTTGATTTTCTCAAAAACGGTTCAACCGATTTTGATAATTTTTTTTTTTGCTAAAGCTCCCCAAAAACATAAATAGAATTGTGTACTGAAATTTTCAAAAAAATTTTTTTTGGATTTTTTAAAAAAAACTTCAAATTTTTTTTTTCAAAACTCAATATTTCGAAAACCCCATGCTAGATTTTTTTTAAACTTGATAAATAAAAGTTTCTCAATATGATCTACAAGATGTGGAACAAAATTTTTTATTTTACCTAAAAATTAAGGTACCTACCATACAAATGCTAAAAAAAAAAATGGTTTTCAAAAATCGTATTTATCTCGAAAACGGCACCTAGAATTTTGATAAATTTTTTTTTCTTTCAATTAATTTTTACGATCTTTAATTTGATAAAAAAAATTTTGAAATTAAGATATTACAGCTTGTACCTACCATAGAACGATTTTTTCGAATTTTGAATTTCTCATTATCCACATAACGGATCTTAATGAAAATTTTTATAGAGAAGCTTCTAAAAAGTATAAAACACATTGCATTTCAAAACTTTAAAATAAATATTTTTTGAATTTTTGAAAAAAAAAAATCTATTTTTTTCTTTTTTTTTGAAAATTCGAAATCTCCGAAACGGGTCAATATTTCTTTTCGTAAATTTAATATTTATTCGAACGATAATAAAAACTTTAAATAAGCGTACCAAAATTTTTTCTTAAAAAGCTTTTAAAAAGTTTGTATATAAAAGCTTCTTTTAAAGAAACCACTACAAGGACTTATAATTTTTGTTCTTGCATACATTCATATTTGCATAGCATTCTGTTACTACTAAAAGAATTTAAAAATTAATTTTATCCTTATGAACAATTTTCTCAATAACATTCGTTTTTAAAATTCCCAGTCGATTACATAGGAGCAAGTTCGTGCGACCCAGTCGTGCATTTTCATCATCATCATCGGCTCGACAACCGTGTTCCGGTCCTGGCCTCTTTCAACAAGTCTCTCCACCTATCCCGGTCTCTAGCCGACGCCATCCAGTTGCGCACCCCAAGGCTTCGGGCGTCCTGGTATACGCCATCTCTCCAGCGCAAGCATGGTCTACCACGCTGTCGTCTACCATAGAATGTACCACAAAGAACTTTCCGAGCAGGTTCCTCTTCGCTCATGCGAGCTAGGTGCCCTGCCCACCAGAGTCTACCGAGCTTAATTTTTGTCACGATATCTGCTTCAAGGTAGATTGCGTACAGTTCATGATTGTACCGTCTCCGGAATCGTCCTTCCTCACATACGGGGCCAACAATTCTCCTTAAGACTTTTCTCTCGAACGCAGCTAAGATGTCGGAGTGCCTTTTGCTAAGCACCCAAGTCTCGGATCCATATGTGAGTACTGGCAGGACCATGGTCCTGTACAGCAGCAGTTTTGAAGTTATGGTGAGATTTCTGGATTTGAAGAGCTTTGACAGACTATAGTAGGCTTTGTTGGATTTGAGAAGCCGCCCGCGTATTTCTTCTTCTATATTGTTATCGGCTGCTACTATTGACCCAAGGTATTTAAAGGATTGCACCACTTCAAATTCGTGCTCCGCAACCTTGATTGTTTGACCAACTGTTCCTCTCGCATTCGACGCCACCATGTACTTTGTTTTACCTTCACTAATGTGCAGCCCCAGATTTTGTGCCGCCTGCTCGATCTGGATGAAGGAATCGTGTACAGCTTGTTCGGTTCTTCCGATGATGTGGATGTCGTCTGCGTAAGCCAGTAACTGGCTGGACCTGTTGACGATGGTCCCTCTTGTTGCCGTGCCAGAGTCACGGATTGCTTTCTCCAACGCCAGGTTGAAGAGGAGGCAGGCCAAACCGTCCCCTTGTCGGAGTCCATTAAAGATGTTGATTGGTCTGGATAGCAATCCGGCTATTTTTACTTGGCTTGTTACGTTGGTCATGGTCAACCTACATAGTCATGTCAATTTATTTGGGATGCCGAATTCTCTCATGGCTTTGTAAAGTTCTACCCTGGCTATGCTATCATAGGCGGCCTTAAAGTCTATAAACAGATGGTATGTTGGGATGTTAAATTCTAGACATTTTTCCATCGCCTGCCTAAGGGTAAATATCTGATCAGTTGTTGATTTGCCTGGAATGAAACCACACTGATATTGTCCGATAACGGTTTTAGCGTATGGGGTTATCCGGTCTTGTAGGATAGAGGAGAGTATCTTATAGGCGGTACTCAACAACGTGATACCTCTATAATTGCTGCACGTTGTGACATCTCCCTTCTTATGTATGGGGCATATTAAACCTTTTCGCCAGTCTTCTGGCATTTCTTCCTGCTCCCATACGTGTACTATAATATCATGAATTGCTTGACGTAAGGCTGGCCCGCCGTGATGGAATAATTCGGCTGGTATGCCATCGGCTCCCGGGGCTTTGTTCTGTTTAAGCCGGCCTATAGCCTTCTCAACCTCTTCTATGCTTGGTGGCGGCAACATAGAGTATTCTTCTTGAAGTAGTGGAGCCTCCACTTCTGCAGTGAGCTGACCATTTAGCAATTCATTAAAGTACACTTCCCATCGCTCCAGTATGCTTTCAGGATCGGTGATCAGATTTCCCTCTCCGTCCTTGCAGTATGTGCAGCGTGGTGTGTACTGCGTCATGTTTCGGACGGATTGGTAGAACTTCCGCGCCTGGTGCGGACCTCGCTCTCGGCTATTTTCTATTTCACAGATTAGGTTCTTCTCCCAGGCTGATTTCTTTTGTCTGTGTAGCCGTTTTTCTATTCTTCTGAGCTCTTTATATTCCTCTTCGCGTGCCCGCGTTCTATGAGACTGTTGCATTGCTCGGTACGCAACATTCTTACGTTCAGTCGCTAGCTTGCATTCATCATCAAACCAGTCGTTCCGATTTTTACGACTGCTGCCTAAGATGGAGTTGGCAGTACTAATGACAATATTCTTAAGGCGTGTCCACTTCTCATTTACGCCCAGCATACTGGCTCCAGGACTTACTCTCCCTAAATCAAGTGATTCTAGGGCGAGTCCTAACGCATTACCAAAGGTTATACTGGTGTTTTCATTGCGCAGGGCAGCCGTGTTGATTCGAACCTGATCGGCGGATGCAATGCGTCTTCGCAAGGCAATCTGCCCTCGGAAAACCATACCAACAAGATAGTGATCCGAGTCGATATTGGCACCTCGGTACGTTCGTACCGTCATCAAGTTCGAGTAGTGGCGACGGTCTATCAACACGTGGTCTATTTGGTTACGAGTGACTCCATCAGGTGATACCCAGGTGGCTTTGTAGATATCTTTACGCGGGAACCTGGTACTCGCAACGACCATGTTTTTGGATGCTGCCAATTCTAAGACTCGAAGTCCATTGTCATTAGTGTTCTCATGCAAACTATGGGTGCCTGCGTAATGCCTGAATACCGGCTCCCGACCTATTTTTGCGTTCAAATCCCCAAGGATGATTTTAACATCATACCTTGGACAGGCATTGAGGGCCCTCTCGACTTGTTCGTAGTAAGTCTCTTTTTCTTCGTCTGAGGACTCCTCCGTAGGTCCGTGAACGTTAATGAGGCTGATGTTCGTAAATTTGCCTCGCACGCGAAGGGTGCATAGCCTTTCGCTTATAGCGTTAAAGCCGATGATGGTAGACTTCATTTTTTCGCTGACTAGGAAGCCTACCCCGAGCACATGGTGTTTTGTATGACAGCTATAGTATATTCATATTCCTTCTTCTGTAGAACACCATTCCCTGTCCATCTGATTTCTTGAAGAGCTGTTATGTCAGCTTTATATTTTGACAGGGCATCGGCTAGCTGCTGAGCAGCTCGAGCTCTATAGAGCGATCGTACGTTCCATAAGAAAATTCGTAAATCGTTTTTCAGTTTTCGTTGCGTTGGTTGTCGTCGTGTGATCAGTCCGTTTCCGAGGCTTGTTGTCGGTCTCGTAATTCAAAAGTTTTACGGGACAGGGAATTAACCTGTCGCCAACCTGAGGAACCAGCCTGATCATATTAGCCAAACCTTTTTAAAGGCTTGTTTCTAGCGGCCGCCACGGAGAGGCTATGATCAGACTTCCACCAGTCCCGAATAGTTACGGCACGTGCATGTTTTCGTATGCTACATGTTATTCCCCCTATTCGTCTGATGGCTGACCGGCGTGCATTTTATTTTATATTATACGCGCACTCAAGGGGTTATGAATACCCTTATAATGTTAAACACAGTGCGAGAAATTGAGAAAGTAGGATATTCTTTGAAAGGAGATACCAATGCACATTGGTTTTGAATGTTTGAAAAAGCACGAGTTTGTTTGCGATTTTTTTTAAGTGCATTTTCTGCTTTCTTTTTTTAAATATTAAAAAGTGATTTTCTTGAAAGAATTTGATATGGATATCGTCAATCAAGGTATGTATAGTATTTTAAATAAACATGTATTTGTATATTCAACTTAATTTATTCATATCGATGAGTTTAAGTATCTACTTAGGAACTCCTGGATATGTAAGACAATCTTAGCTTTCAAAACCATTCACAAGTTTTCACCTTTGAAAAAACCCCCTTTAAAGCAACCCATCGCGGTTATGTAAATATTTGGAACCAGAACTTCAACAGTGTCTTGAAACGATTTGGTTTCTACAGAACTGAAGAATCCAGAGACTTTCAGATTTGGGCTATCAATATTACACGCCAGCAGGGGCGGACGCAGAAAATAATTTCGAACGGGGTTTTAGAAAAAAAATATCAAATTTTGATAAATATATTATTTTATTATTTTATTGTAGGTACTTGCTAATTACATAATCTATATTGTTATTAACATAATATATGTATGTATAACTAAACTCTCTAAACTAAACGCTCTTAGGGATAAAAAAATCGATTTTCGAAAACAATTTTTTTACATTTGTATGGTGGGTACCTTTTTTTTTAGGTACAAACATTTTGGGGCTTCCAAAAAATAACTATTTTTTAACCACTGCCTTGATTAAACTTAATAAAATTTTATGATTTTTTTTTCATTCTGTGGGACAGTTTTTGAGAAAAAATAATATTTATAAAATTTCGAAAAAATCGTATGGGTAGGTACCGTTATTTTTGATCTAAAAAAAAAGAAAAAAGCAAATTTCAAAAATCAAAACGATTTCCTTGTGAATTTATTTAATTACTTATAATTACTTATTGCATACTTTACTAGACATTTAAAGAAATTGTGGTATGAATATAATAAAAATAAAGTTGTTTACTTTTGTTCCTACTTTATAATTTATTTAATATCCCTGTTTAAGTAAGTACAAGTATTGACCAAAACTTAAAATTGTTTGCGAATTTCAAAGAAAATTGCCTCAATTTTTATTTTCAGGAACTCCTATTCTTGGGCCGTACGTTAATAATATTTGAATTAAGGAAATTTTTTATCAAAAGATATAGAAGAATTTATGGCACGAAAATAACACTTTGTTTTTTTTTCGTTAAGAAAATGAATCCTTATTTTTTTATTCTATATGTTTCGGAGGGGGTTTGAACCCCCACCTGCGTTCGCTAGTTCTAGTTCTAGTGTTATCCCATACTCTTCTAGGTGAGCGGTTAGGTGTCGTCCTAGTGTTTGCCCAGTTGGTGCCGGACGACCGGGAAATCTGTGCCGAAATTCATGTTGCGCCAACACCACCAAAGAATTATACCGTGCTATTTAGGAGTACAGTAATTCATGTGTTCTTGACGTGCATTTTCTATCAGTTTGTTACACAAATGTCAAAATAGAATTGACATTTGGCACCATTGTCAATAATTATGTATACCATCTTCCGATAGCGTAACAAATGCTCCACCTTATAGGTCGTAACAAATGCTCCACCTTATAGGTTTAGATAAGATCCACCTTATAACAACAACGCAATAAATAATAACAGAAATAACGATTCTGCTTACTGGCTATTGTAAGCTAAACGGAGGAAACGCTGGACCGGCACGCTGCCAGGTAGCAAAGAGCGAGTTTTCCAATTATGAAACAAAATTTAAACAGAAAAAACGTTCTATGGCATGAGTCTTTAGTGATAAAAGTTAAAAACTCTTTCTCAGACATTATACAATTTTATTTGCAACAGTAGGACTGAAATTTACGACTTAATTAATTGTGTTAGTAAAAGTTTCTAAAATGTACATCTATAAAATCAATATACAAATGTTTTTACAATTTTTTATTTTTATTTTATTCGCAAGTTTGTATAATTAATATATGTAGCTGTGCCTATCGCATAGAAGTTTCATTTCTGTTTGTTTTTTTATTCATCAATAAGCGTTTTTATCTTTTTGTTCAGAATAGATTACTGAACAGAGTCCAAGCATGTCGAGCATGTTCTGAAAATCCCCTGAAACAAGCGTGCTCTGAACACTCTGAGTTGTTTTTGAAACACTCCTGAACTCTTAGCTGTCACCATTTTTTTTAAATTTTCACCTGTCAAATGTTTGTATTAAGCACTTAACTCTGTCTGCTCAGTTATTTTATTCTGAGCTCATAGAGTGCAATCTGAACACGCCCAGAACATGTTCAGAACGAAAAAAAAAAGAAACACAATTTATTATTTAACAGCTCGGGCTCTGCTCTAAACTAAAAAAAGAAAAACCCCGAATGGCTGCTCATATTAGACATTTCCACTAAACATTTACAGAATAATCCCTTTCAATTATATTCTATATACGAGTACCTTCTTTTCCCGAATTCATTTATATTTCGCAACAAATTCACAATTATTACAATTAACATCTGCGAAAATCTTTTGTTTGCCCTAAATTGAGTTAAGCAATTTTTTTGGAACACACCCCTTTATTCAAAAAATGGTATTTTGCAACAATCAACCTGCACAATTACATAGAGCACCAACATACCTATTATTTTTATTCGATTCTTTTGTTTTTTTTTCCTCTCCCGGATGTCCTTCCTGGCATGTGTGGTTTTCGTCAGCTTGTTAATTTTCTTCTCCTATTTCATTTTGTGCGTCAGAAAATGACCCTCATCGATATAAACGAGGAGGTAACCAACCACATTTATAGATTTGAAGTGCCAAATTCGTCTGATTGACACTTGGTACACATAAAATTACAACAAAGGATCAATAAATAGAGTCCATTTGAGAATACGATACTTTTTCATGAAGTGCCCTTTTGATTGCACTCGAAAGTAGGTATAGAAGCGTGCCGTGTTTTGTGTGACCGTTAAACTGTATAAACACACACAATAGAGATTAGTAACAATTGTTACAACTAACCCCACCCACTCTTATTTCAAGTATCTTTAAACGTTATCCTTTTATCTCAACGTCAAAAATGGTTTGTCGATGTCCATTAAACGGATGTGTCAATTTTGATAGAGGTCCTTAATACGTTTCAATGGACCTAATCTGATTAGTTCGATGTCAACAAAGTATAGGGGGACTGGATTATGACGGTAGCTGCTGAATCTTGGTACCTAAAGGAGGCATCCCTTACCGTAATTACATACAGGAGAAAAGTAGGCGGCTACCCGAGCGCAATAAAGAAGTGATTTATTCTTGAATGTGTATTGTTCATTGTGGAATGGAAGAACGTGCCATTGTTCCCTGAAATTGCGGCATAAGGACATTTACAAATATATAAAATCCGCTTCATAAAGCCTTTTCAAAGTCATTCCCCTCCCAATGTCATCATAAAACCGAAATTCCACTCCCACAAATTGCCTTTTATGGATCATAAGTATACGAATCTGTGTTTCCATTATAAAATTTAATGTTAATTTAAAAAAGTATTTAATTTATGACACAAAATATTTAACATCAAAGTTCAATCTCCAAAATTTCTGTTGACCCACAAATTAAAAAAAAAAAAACACACAAAATTTAAAAAAGTCTACTTTCACATAAAAATCCACATAATGTAGGTTTTAACATAAACAGGAAAATTATTAATAATAAAACTATCAAATAAATAACCCATGCCATTTATGAAATTGTGTATGCTAATCTTTACTCGTGCCTCCCCATATACATGTACCTACATTATGTTGACGCACAGAAGGTAAAACCTTAGCTCTTTTATGTAAATTGGTCAAAATTACATTCTTCTTAAGTTTAATTTTATTTTATTAAATTTTTATTTTCAAACATATATGTTTATGAATTTTAATAGCTATAAATATTATGAAACTTATTTCGCAACATGTTGCTGAAACAAACTTCTTCTCTTTTTGTTGGTTAAATGGAATAAATATTTAAATAATATGCGCTTTTTTAAACTATTAAACTTATCTTTGGAAGACTTAAATGACAAATTTTCGGTAGCCATATTTAATATTCATAATAATTTATAACTTTTAAGTCATAACTAACGATAATTCCATTTTTATAGCATTCCAAACAAGCCCAATCAAATTCTTTTGCATGTTGTACCCCAAACTTGTCCTCTATCTTCATCGTAAATAAGGCAAATTAATATTTTTACGATCACAAGATCTATGGGTTTAGGAAAACGTGTCAATGGGTTTTTGGCATTGCTTTAGATGCAGATTAAAATTATTTAGAGAATGTTGAATTGAATTTTAATTCACAAATGGTCAGATTTTGGGTTTTGGTGATCTTTTTTACGAGTATTATGGAGTTGTAGGTGTATAATTTAAGCAACAGAATATCCGGTTCGAGGTTTAAATAAATAAATATATTTAAATCTTTTTGAAACACCCCAATATCAGTATAATTAGAAGCACAATAAAACTGCAATATTTATAGATCCCGGAGGTAAAGTTGATGAAAAATGAATTTTAGTAAAAGAAAAACATTTTGATATTATTAAAACAATTTTAAAATATTTTATTTTTAAATTTTACAACATTTATTGAATAAATATAGAGAGGCGACGCGTTTCGGAGACTCATTTCGCTGTGGAGGTAGAAGCTTTATGCTGGATGATTCTTTTATTCCTTTACTTTGAATTAGGACAAAAAAGTTCATTTTCAAATTCAATAATAAAGATGAAAACAAACTAGAAAATTACTTCTGTTTACTTGAATTTTTAGTGAAATCAAAAACAATTATCCAAGATTCAGAAGATTATCACATGAACAGCTGTTTACGTGAATGTCAAATTGGTTCGAGATATTGTAGTTCACCCGATGGATAGCAGAATGCAAAGGCAGTGTGAAAGGGAATCGAATGGGTGGATCGGATATACGATTCACGTGAATAGCAGAATAGGGCTGTACATCAACTGTTTGCTGTTGACGAATAAGCCTTTTTACCCTACCTTCAAGCCATCCTGAATATTGACGATGAGGTAGAAATCTTTTCATAGAAAATTATCAGGAGTGATGTGGGCATGAGGCTCATTTCGATCTCTGTGGATATGTGAATAAGCTTAATGATTGCTTCTGGGGCATCCAAAAAACGCGATTCACCCATTATACTGCAGGTGTTCTGTGTACGCTGAATTCATCATGGGGCCAATTTTCTTGGAAAACGCCGCCAGCCAAACAACAACGAAAGGACGCTACAGAGGAATGCTCAAGGACTCTATCCTTCCTCAATTGATTGAATTGAGACTGGAGAACATGTGGTTCTAACAGCAACGGCGCAAACTACATGAGTCACAGCCAAAATTCTGAGGACTGAATTTCCTGGTCGCCTAATTTTCCGCTTAGGCGATTTGTATTGATCAGCAAATTCACCCAATTTAACCCTTCCATACTTCTGTTTTCTGGAGTTATTTAAGTTACCAGTCTATATCGACAAGTATTAAACTTTTCAAGAAGAGAAATAGAATATCCCTTCAAGAACGCGAAGACCTATCGGCGGAAGTTCTGTCAATATTGATGGGAAATACCATTGCCATCAATCGGGCCCGAATGGTCATCAATTCTGGGCTTCTGGCTTTCCTGCTGAGTTTACTATCGAGTGTGCTAGCTATGCGGATAGCTTTTTATGCGTGGTATAAGTCTTTTTTGGTAAACGATATTACAATATTCTTGTTATTCTTTTCCTGAGGCTGTAATAATGATATAGTCATCTAAACCAATGCAGCATATACCTTAAGAAGTCGATGATTGTTCATATATTTCGTCCGGCTCGAGCCCCTAATGATCTAGAACCTAACATTTCACAAATTCATCTGGTTACGTTGATGGACACATAGTTCCTTCCAAGAGTTTTTAGAAAAAGTTTCATCTGATAAATTATTAGAGAAATTGTCAAAAACTCTCTTTGTAGATATAAAATAAATAAATTAAAAGCAGATGAGAACCTTAACCTATGGTGACTTACAATTCCTAACCATTTCTGCGTGCGTGTTGGCTGGAATGGATGGGACCTACAATTTTCTGACGAATACAAATGACTACGATGAGAAGAAATACTTCTGGAGGATTTTTAACTTCCTCGTAAGAGACACCCCTGAAAAACGTATTTTAGGGGCTAGGAATCAAATCCGACCGTTCTACATGCCAATCCAACGTACAAACTTAAATGCCTGATGAAATTATCGTACTTTTAACTACCAAACCACTTAATCAATTTATATTAAACAAAATCACTAATTTAAAATGTGAATACCGTGAACAGACACAAATTAGGTAGGTATGTAGTAAAGTTTTCAGAAATTAATATACTATTTTGCGTACGTAGAATTTGTTTACGACTCAAATGCCATTATATATCTATCATTCGAAAATTCTTAGTCTTTGCAGATAAACCATTCAAACACAAACCAAAAAGCCAATTAGAAAGCAATTATCTCTGGCAACCACCCTGCTTTAGCTTCTGAAGGTATATATGCGTATTGAAGAAATAATCATCCCCCCAGAGTATCGCTTTTAACCACTAATTACATCAATTTAACTAAATCTCCATTTCCACACAAACCCAGAACCAGACTGTTTTTGTATCTGAGTATCTCATTTTCATCAGATTGCAAAACATTCATACCAATTACTTTTATACGCCGAAGAAACTCAGATAGAGGTACGGAAATACCGGTCATCACTCCACCCCACCCGCAGCAGCAACAGCACACTATGGCAATGGCGATGGCCATCCTGCTCCATTGACTTGCTGGCTGACTGAATTTTAAATCGGAGAAACATTTTCCTCTAATGGATTGCCATAAACCACCTTTTCGCGTGCGCTGCCAGCGCTCCACCATGCTGTATGTTACAGCTACCCAGCTGAAGCAGAAGCATCGCCACAATCTCAATTGCCGTCGATAAGAACAATAATCGAGAGCACTTGAGATGCCGACAGACAGAAACGACGACCATCAAAACATTTGTCGGATAGCGGTGGCGGGGCGCGGGACGGTCGGCGTGCGAAGAACAACAGTTCCGCTGCTAGTAGTTTCGACACCTTTTTGCTGCCGTCTTCACTGTTTGGCCATGTGCGGCGCGGAGACATGGCATGCTCCTTTTTGCAGGCCTTCCTCGTCGCGTCATCGGGACCATTTTATAAGTGGTATCGGACGAGAAGAGACTGCTTCAGCTCTTCAACTGCATGTTGTTGTTTTGATTGAATCTGCACTGATGAGAGGGCCGAGACCATCAATGTGAATTGATGTCCATTTAATTCTCCGCGTGCAGCCCCCTTTTTGCTCGGGAGACTGCAGTTCTCCCTCATCTTCTTGTTTGATTGACTGATCTTGTAACTGCCGCCGCAAGTGCTTCGGCCACAGTCAGAGCCTTGATTAATGGCTCTCACTCTTAACACCTGTTTTCCTGGCCGTAACAAAATTGGCAGGTAACGTCACGTCGATTCGGTGATGTCGGTCGATAATGCGGGATTCATAATTTTCTGGGGCAGTGGTGGCGAGGCATGCAAATTTAACCACAATAATGCATTTGCGCACCCAGGGTTGTTAATTGGCAGCGAACTACCTGCGATTCGATATGGTTCATTTCGCATTAGCTTTGAGCTTCTTCCAGCTACACAACCAGGGATAATCATAGGAATAAGGTGCGAAGTAGTTCCGCATTACCCTCATTCATTCGCAGTTCTTTCCAGTCAATTCGTTTTGTAGTTAATAAATCAGAGCAGTGACGACGCCCTCCATTGCTGCCAAAACAGGGCCAACAACCCCAACAGATTATCAAGGCATTGTCCAAAGATCCGTGCCAGAAGCTATTGCAAATTATTTATGAGTGCGCAATCATTTGCATAAGTTTCTGTCCAACCCAATAAGAGTTTCGTATTTACGAGTGTGTACCGACCACCGAGAGACTTCTAGACTATAAGGGAACTGACACTAAAGGATTTCTTGAACTTCAATGAGATATATGTAGGCATATATATCAATAATCCAAATCTTGGGGTTATTGTGCTTTGATGAGGGAATAAATATCTTATTTTTTTTTCTGCTGATGCCACAGACAATTCGCCCCCTGATAATTTCCTGGGTCGGTCGACACAACGGAACTATTGAATTTATCACACTTATAAGACGAGAGAGAGAGAGAGTATTTATCGTATGTAAACAGATGGGGTAAGGTTAGGTTGGGGTTTCCTTTTTGTTGCAATTGAAAGCTTTCTAAGTGGCCTCACTATACTTGAGAGATGATGACATGATGATGGGGGAGTGCTATAGATAGGAGTTTGCATAACGACTTTCAGGGGGTTCTTCTCAACTGCGTTTTTCAAAGAAACACAAAAAATGGGGGAAAGTTTAAGTGTGACACGGTTATATAGAAGGGTTTAGGATTTAACGATTTTCTTATACAAGTCTTTAAAAGAAGGGGATCTCTAGTATTCACGTATTGTATGCACTTGCTTAGCTGATAAAATGTGTTAGAAATTTAAAGTTTAAATTCAAAGATTTGATCAAAAATATTTCTGCTAGTGTTTTCTTTAGATATTCGTACATTTAGAATTAAAAGCCCTAGGCATGCAGAGAGTCTTAGATTCGATTGTTAGCCGCTGCAAAAAAAGTTTTTCAGGCGTGTACTACCTCTTGCGAGCAACTGACAAATTCTCCAAGAGTATCTCTTGTCATGAAAAGTGCTGCTCATTAGTTGTTCGGAATCGGCAGAATATTGTATGTAGGTCCTTTTTAGAAATGTTTTCGAGTTGTAAATAACTCTATGAGCCTTCAAGGTCTCTAATTTATTTGTTTTGTTTTATTTTGATTAGAATAAATACAACTTACTTGTAATAAAACTTATGAAAATGCGTAAATTAAAGAGCAGAATAGATTTTCCATAAAAATAAATTATTTCTGAAAACCTGGAACACACGAAAATACTTGTTCGATAATTAAAGAAAACCAACAGAAGTCATTTGATTGTTTTATTTTTCATACAAACATATACGCTAAGGAAGTGTCCTCATTATAGTTTTTTGTTTAAATCAATATAGTTGATCAAATGTCAAATAAATGTTGACGTGCTGATCAACAACGTTATTCAAGTTTGGTTCAACCCAACCTAACTCAACCCGATTCAAATGGGTAGAAATCAACAAAGTTGTGTCGTCTGAACAATAATTTTCTCTTATGGAAGTGTTCATCGACACAATAATCAGCTGTCAGATTTGTTTTGTCTCCAATCATTGCTATATTTAAACTTGTGAAATTTATTATTCATTTTTGTTTTGTTTTTATTGTTTTCGAATTGCTTAGATGAGAAGAATAATCAGCTTCCTCACTCATGATGAAAAAACAAAACAATTATTCTAAACCACAAATGACACTTTAGACGTCAACATTGACACTAAGCACTTACTAAGACTATATATGTATCAAAATAGACATTCAAGGTTACATTAATTCGCATAAAGCTGAAAATTGGCATGAATGTTGAGAACACTATTACAAACAATTTGTCAAAAGTCCCCATCGATCCGACGTGTGGAAAAAAAATTATTCAAGGTCAAATGTTGCAAAAATCGGTTTTTTGCATTTTTCAGCTGAACGGCAAGTTTTATCATAAGATAGGTGAGACAAAAATTATTCATCATGCAATTATCTAAAGAAATTGTCTTAACACTTTTTCTCCTAAGAATCACCATTTTGGAGATATAGCGAATCAAAAAGTTGAAAAAAAATTATTCAAGGTCAAATGTTGCAAAAATCGTTTTTTTTGCATTTTTCAGCTGAACGGCAAGTTTTATCATAAGATAGGTGAGACAAAAATTATTCATCATGCAATTATCTATAGAAATCGTCTTCACACTTTTTCTTCTAAGAATCACCATTTTGGAGATACAGCGATGCAAAAAGTTGAAAAATTTGTGTTCTTCATATGTATGTCAATTACCGTTATATACATTACATAACGGTAATACAAGTAAAAATATTAGTTTTCGTGGCGTATAGATACATACTCGTATTATACAATTCTAAAGCCAGATATACACTGTTCAAATGCATGACAAGCACGCGCAAGTGTATTGGTGAAAAAATCACACGTATAGATTGGATTTAGGATTAAAGCAAAATGAAAATCTTTTGAGTTTCTTTCAATCTAGCGTCCTGCATTGAAGTAGTGTATGCAAGATTGATGATTGACCATGCATTTATTGGTTCATTTGCGTATAGTTCGTTGAAGAGATGAGAACATAGTACAACATAAGCACTGATTTAAATATTAAAATAGTAAACAAAAAGTATGATGAAATGGACAGACAAAATAAAACAAATTACCTACTCGGATAAAATTGAAAAAATCTCAAAGACGTTCTTATATTCACAATTTCGCCGAAAAAAAACTCACGCAACGTCCTCTCACCACACCGTCCATGTTAAAATAAAAGATTGAAGACTCATGCTTGGTGTGTGTATATGCAACTTTAACCCGAATTTTCGAATACACTTGCACGTGCTTGCTATACATTTGAACAATGTATATTTGGCTTAAGAATATAAACTCGAAAGAAAACCTAGTCCCTCATTTTATGTGACCGTACGGCCTTGAGCAGCATCTGTCTGCGACGCTCGTATACCTGCTCCGTTTTTAAGGGCCCAAACAAAATAGTATTAGTCCCAAGCGTTCCTTCGTAGTAAGAACAAGTAGTTATTGCAAACATAATTTGTGCAGTTTCTTGTTTGTAAGAGAAACGTATCAATTTTGCTTTATTTGTAGTAAACATTCGGCGGAAAAAGTACACTCGGAAGAGTACCATTACCGTAGTTAAAAGACGTCACGAACAAGAACAAGCTGGTACATCAATAATAAGTCCTCCTCGTACTAGAGCACGCGTAAATGAATCAGTTTTTTGTTTAGGTTACGTTACCTTAGGTTAAGGTGACTGCTGACCGGAAAAGCCAACACACTTAGACCAATATTTGGTCCGTTGTGATACCACTGGATTTCAAAAATCAATCTTACTCGTTAAACCATTTTGAGCTAACAATGAAGCATTTGAGACAGTGAATGTCAGAATTGTTTTTTGTTTAAAAGAGTGCTGTTTATTCTGTGGCAATGAATTGAATAAAGCGTTTGAAATGAAAAAAAGCACTGCAATATCGGCGTCAAATTTGTAATGTAATTAGGTGCTTAGATAAGTTTCGGTACTTATCTTTTGTAAAAAATACTCATAATCGCTTTCGTCATTTCCAATAGTAGTATTTTTCAATTAGATACAAAATTTTCAACTCAATAGGACCACAATAGATCGTTAAATAGGCCCACCGGGGAAGACACCTTTAAAAAAACGCGCCAAGTGTACTACTTCACGGGTGGCGCGGAACCGTGTGCATATTATGAAAAATACAACTTTTTCAACTTTTTGCTTCGCTATATCTCCAATATAGTGATTCTTAGGAGGAAAAGTGTTAAGACAATTTCTTTAGATAATTGCATGATGAATAACTTTTGTCTCACCTATCTTATGATAAAACTTGCCGTTCAGCTGAAAAATGCAAAAAACCGATTTTTGCAACATTTGACCTTGAATAATTTTTTTTCCACACGTCGGATCGATGGGGACTTTTGACAAATTGTTTGTAATAGTGTTCTCAACATTCATGCCAATTTTCAGCTTTATGCGAATTAATGTAACCTTACCCTTATTTTTGAAGCTAATTTGACCGGGCTAATGGAGGGCTCACAGCTGTACCGAACCAAGTCATTTTAAAAAAATAACCAACGCCAAATTTTTCGCAAAATTGACCTTTATTTAGAGCTATAATGAACTATGTAGCTCTAAATGAACTATGTAGTTCATTACAGCTCTAAATAGAGGTCAATTTTGCGGAAATCCTGGCGTTAGTTTTGGATTTCTTTAAAATGACTTGGTTCGGTACAGCTGTGAGCCCTCCATATATAGGTTAAAATCTTGACAATGTTGAACTACAATGTACCTAAGCAATATTGATCGGCAAAATAAGGGGCAATTTCAACATGAAAATGCATAAGAGACGCAATTTAAGGAAGAATTAAAACTGATTCCTGAATAAAATCGTTTTGGTTTTTTCATTAAAACTGATTAAGTTATTATGACAACTTGCACAACTACTGGATTACCAAAATTTAAGTTTTTTCTAACAATGATACCTGTTTGTGTAAGAGACAATCTACTGATGTACAAAAGTATTTTCAAAACAATCATATACAGAAAGTTACACTAAACTAAAAACTCTGCTGACAATTTAAACATTGGTATGTTACACAAACCTGATTATACATACTTTTTCCAAAGGTCTTTTCATGTCCTTCACCCGATTCCGAACATTTGCCATTAAATCAGATGTTCGACATATTCACGTTTGAAAACAACCTTTTTCGCTATTTACGATTCCTAAAAGAAATTACTTCTTCTTTAAAATTCAATAGTTTAAATCTTTACAATAAAATTGTTATGAGAAATCCTTGTTGAAATTTATGTTGTTGACGTATGAATGTATACATATGTACGTATTATACATCGTTACCGTTTTATTTTTAAATTATTAGTTAGATTACTTTTTGAGCTGAACTTTGAAAAAGAGTTTTAGTTCTTTGCAATAGTTACTAATTTCGTTGACAAAAAATAATTTTCTTTAAACGTCAAATAAATATTGAACTCTAAATTTACACTAGTTATAAAACGGATAGTAACAATTGGTTTATCAGGTAAAATTACAGAAAGACTGACAATACTTAGAGTTTTTCTGAAGACTCCAGATTTGACCTGATTTTTTTGGCAATTTCGATTGAGCTCATCTAGAAAAGCTGTCGTATGTTTTTGGTTTCACTGATTTTAATAAAACTTTGTATTTGTTATTTCTTCAATGATTTCAATAAACATAAGATATAAGCAAAAAAAAAAAAAAAACTTGCCACAAAATTATGGTTTTGACTTTTTCGAGAAAATAATCTTGTTTTCGTATTAATCTCATATAAGTCTCGTTAATTATTATACAATTGGAAAAATATCGAAATTTTGATCAAACTTAAAGTTACCATGTAACTCAACGTACGCAATAAGCCACTGGAGCTACTTTTCAAACTTTGTACTTAAGATTCTTATGTAATTCCCTAAACGAGAAAATATTTTCTCAACTCCAAAAGTAGCCGTGAATGTTATAGAACTATTTTAAAAATCCATTAACAAATTCTGTGTACGACTATAGGCATCATGGTTATTCTGAAATTTAGAAATTTAGCAGAAAAAAAATAATCTTTTTATAAAAAAAACATTATAGTAATTTTTTTTAACAAATTTTGACTTATGTACATTTTCTCCTAACAATACCTAATTATTTATACTTCCAATTTCCAATGCATTATAGTCTTGAACCATTAGATTCATTTTGACTTTTCGTTCACAGAATATTTTTTTATTCATCGCAAATGTCAATTAAAATAAACAAAGAAACAAAAACAAGAATGGCGCAAAATTTTAAACAGCTTGTTATTATGGTATAAATATGATACTACATAACAATTTGCTCTCTTTAATTTTAAACATTTTCTTACTAGTATCGTATTAAAGCAATTTTCTTAATAAATTGCTTCTGAACACCCCTAAGTAATGGCCATGCAAAAAACTAAGTAAACAGACCTTTCTTGTAAATGTCATATGAAGTTAGCACAATACTAAAAAGAATAAAATAGGTATTCGATGATTTTAGCTTTAATAAAAGAGTAGAGAAAGTATGATGCTAAATTCGATTAACATTTGCAAAATCGTTGTTTCATACTAAAGCAGTAATAACATCGTATTTATTATCTAAAATTTTACGCAAATGATTTTGGGGTTAGGCGCGTGCGAACAATTCGTTCGTTGCAGTTTGGATGGTATGTGGAACGCAATTAGACTTTGACAGTTGGTAACAACCAGATTGGAATTTGTGATGACCAATTTATTTTTCCAAATTTCTCTAATTTTAGTGACTTACATTTATGTAAATATTTGAAATCCCACTTGTTCTTTTATTCGTCGGTGGTTGCTCGCTCTCGTGTGAACAGTCCCTTGGAGTGATCCAGATGCGAACATTTTTGGTTTTACAAGATATGTATTAATTTCGTGATAATTTTTGTGTAACGAAAATTAAGTTCTTGTTCCTTCCATGAAAAACAAAACAGCTTGTGGCTCATAATAACTGTCACTGCCTCTTAGTAATTTGATGGATGTTAGATGGTGGCGCTACTTGCTACAATAATGATGGTCATTGTCAAAAACAAATGTCAAAACTCTTCTCTTTTTGGTGTTTGTTTGCTTTCGAAAACGGAAATGTTGTTGATTAGAATGTAGTATCTAGGAACAGGCAAAATTGCCTAGCTAATCTAATACCAATATTCAAACGAAAAGCAATGAATTTGATGACAAATTATTATTTCCAATATTTGTAATTAGGTCGATGGGTTACCTGTGGTTACAATCACTTCTTCTTCATGGTAACAAACACCAAATTAATTACGATTGCTAGCTCTAGAATAAAATTTAAGAATAATAACAACTGGTGTCACGATCGCAGGAACACCGGAGACCTAATGTCATGAGGAGAGAGCAGACGAGGCCATTGAATTGCCAACTATTAAACTATTAATTGAATGAGCTTGTTGAGTAGGTTGAGTTTGCATTCGTCTTCGGAAGACTCACCAATTTTTCATAATTGAACACGGAACACTTCATTAATGTACTACGACCCAAACTCAAAATAGTTGGTCTATTCATTTAATAACACATTAATTCTTCATATATCCTAAATTTAGTGGCAGTCAGCTTTTGTTCATTTAAAAAATGTTGTCAATTTAATAAAGTAGTTTCACTGAGAGTAAATTAGACCTAACAAAACAAAATTTGAGAGAGCAAATAGCAACAATATTCCTTTTATCTCAGACAAAGATAAGAGCATAAAAGTTGGTCTACTCTTTTTTGGGTGCAAAATAGTTGATCTAAGACTATTTAAATATAGTTTCAGTTAACCGTTATTAAAAAAATGACAAGCACTGGTTTTATTAATGATTATTGTATGATTTTATACAAGCTAGCGAGAGTTTCATGTTAATCCTGGCGCGTGGCGTTGCATTATCAGGAGACCTAAGGGAATCAATGATTAAAGCGTTTGAAACAGGATTTTCTAGCTACGAAATCCCTGAAAATTTTAATTTACCGCCCTCGTCAGTGCAGAACATAATAACAAAGTTTAAAAATTCTGGAAATGTGGATATATGCAACAGAACGGGACATCCACTAACAGCAAAACCTCGCGATTGCCAAATTTTTAAAGAAAATCGACGATATTTATCTGCTTCAATAACGGTTCAGTGGAGAGAACAAATTCAAAAAAGTGTTTCGGTGGACAGTTGTAAGCAGATGATGAAAAAAATTGGATACAAATTTTATAAGGTTTAATTTAAAATATTTAAGTTTTGCATAAATTACGACAACTTAAATCATTAAAAACGCAGGCAAAAGAAATATCACTACTGACACCTAAGCAAAAGAAAAGGCGCATTGAGTGGGCCAAACAACTTAAAAATTTGGACTTTTAGTCAATGGCGGTCCGTTAATTGGAGTGATCAGTACAGATTGGAAGTTTGTGTTGGTGATGAACGAGGACCAGTGATAAAAAATGCTAAAGAAGCCTTTCACAACTCATACAAGGACTGCCTTAAACAAACCGCAAAGCTCCCAGTATCTCTAATGGTATGGAGGTGCATGTCGGGATGTGGTATGAGTAATTTGCATTTTGTAATTTGGATACGAGTAGCTAATGCTGTCAAGTACCGCAACATTTTGGAACAGGAGCTGCCTCCGTCAATACTACGTCTTCAATATAGCAATGCGGAGTATATTTTCCAACAGAATGGTGCTTCTTGTCATACGGCTAGATCAACAATGGTATGGTTAACTGCTGAAGCAATTCTTTATTGGAATGGACTTCCAGCAGCCCTAATCTTTCACCAATCGAAACTGTTTGGCACACGATGAAGCAAAAATTGCGAAAGGAACCGCGTCGGACTCTTCAAGATTTAAGATCCACAATTACAAGTAATTGGGAATCTTTTGGTGCCGAAGAGTGTCAACAATTAGTTGACACTATGCCAAGGTGCATTATAGAAGCAGTGATTAAGGCCAAAGGTCGCTTAACAATGTGGTAAAATCAACATAAACAATCATAGACCAACTATTTTGCATCTAAGAAATGTGTATAAATCGTTATTTAGTTTTGTAAAGAGACTCCATATCAATATTTTATTAAGCCACTTTCTTTTTTTGTCCACTTTTCTTATTTAAAATGAATAGGACTTTATATGTATATCAAGAAATAGTTTTTGTTTCGAAATAGGTTAAGAATGAACACATATTTGCATTCTATCCTCGGTAGACCAACTATTTTGAGTTTGGGCTCGTACAATCGAGAAGGGTATACTTCCACGAATATCTTATCTCAAATCCAATATCAGTCTCAGACCTGCAGGGTATACAATTCCCCTTGTTAAGTTGCTCATGACATTTATTTCTATCTGCTTTTCAGTGGTGTGGTGGACATATAAGATTAAGATCTTAAGTTTATGCTCGGACCATTAGAACGAAAGTTATAACCGTCTAGCTAGAATCATATCACTTATTTTTTGAAAAATTTTAACAAAGGCGGGTAAGTAGGTGGTTAGGGAAAACGGTATATAAAATAACTTTGCTCCCATTTTATAAGACGGTAAAAAGGGTTTTACTGTTTCACAAGAGATCGGTTGGTTAACATAGAGTCGCTTAAAATATAATTTGCAATTTGCTTGAATGACATCGATGAGCTACGAGTATGATATGATTGATGTTGAAAATGGATACAAGACTAACATTTTATAAATTTACATCACGTTCATTTAATAGAATTTCATGTTCGAAATCTTCGAAATAATACTCGTATGATATGATTCAAGTTTGAAGCTTATAACTTGAGTTTTGGAAGTAGAATCTTTAAGATTAAGATCTTGAAGTCAATGGAAAATAGTAGTCTACATTTATTAAAGTATTAATCCTGTTCAAAGATTACAATTAGAATTTTTTGTCCCATTGGCCCTAGTGTACCCTTCTAAAATAATGTCACCAGAAGCTACTGACCCTAAAACTGCAGAAGAATGCAATATTTTATTAAGATTCTCATTGAAGAGTAATGCGCTGGGAACTAAGGCACAAACAAAATTCTAATTTAAAAAAAAAAAAAAAGCAAACGGAAAAATTACTAAACTTTTTAACTATACCAAAATTGATTACCAGACAATTTTCCTAAATTATAAATAAAAATACTATGAATTTTCTTAAATGTATCCTACTATGAAAGCTTTTTTTGAAAAGTGCTTTATGCTTTAAGCTTTCTTATATTTGAATGTGTTTTAATGAATCGAACTGAAAAAAGGTGGTTTGAACTTTGAATTGCTTCTTGTAGGATAATATTGACCTGACCTACAATACATCAACTTGTTTAAGGTTGATAGGATTATAATTCGTATCTCAGTTTGTAAATGAAAACAAGTGCATACGTACATAGATTAAAAGTGACTATGTTATGGTTCGAAATATATGGCTATACGCCAATAATCACGAATACACTTCTATCACATTCATCCACAAACATTTTGCTGGAAAATATCCAAAACTAGTCCAATAAATATAAATACATACAAAATCTCTTCTGTCACAATATTCTGTAGTGTATCTTTAATTCTTTCTAGGTTAGGTATGAAGGTAATGCTTTTTTCATGAGTATGAAATTTAAATTGCATACAAGACTTTCCACGAACGAATAAAATAAAATAACTTAATTCCAGGTTTTATAAAGACTTGAAGAAATTTTTCTAATGACAACATTTTCTTTTTAACGACAAACAATTGAGGTACGACTCAACGTCAACATCATTCAAAATTCACTTCCACGACCACCTTGTTTATGACAGAAGTCTTTACTTTTCTTATCAGAGCCACCCATCGCACACACGATTCACATTAGGTCACGCACATGGCGCAGAACCTGACGAAAAGAGTTCTTCTGCATTTTTTATAGACTGAACGGCTAGGCCGAGTGTCCGTCTGGCTCTGGGTGTACTGGGAGTATTTGAAAAACTTCTCTACTTCACTTACGTAATTCTCTATGCGACATCCAACTATGTGTATAAGTTTATATGGGTGTGAGGATATAATGAAGACAGAACCAAGATACCCTAGAGGCATGAACGAAACAAAAAAATCGATTGTCTTATCGATTACTTGGCTAACAAAAATACGGGAGTGAGTTGTTTTCTTTTCTTTTTGATTGCCATCTCTGGATGTCTTGCTATACATAAAACGTTTTGCTACTGCAGCACCAAAGAATCATAAAGGGAGGACCTTTCTTGTCAGCTTCAAGTCTTACGAACGTGCCGATAGAATTTCACTTATTTTATTGCTTTTTTTTATAGCTTCTTCCTTCTCAATTGGAATCGATGGTGCCCAGCATGCAAATTTCTGAGAGATAACATCTCAAGAAGTTGGTATTGAGTTTAAGTAAAGAACTACACTATAGGTCAATTTTAAAGGTACAAATCGAAGTGTAAAGAGTTTAAATAATGATTTGATATACACTATTATTTTAGAACATTATATCTCGACTAACGGTAGAGGAAAATCGAAGAGTTTAAAACCGTTCGAAGTGCCCCAAACCTTGGGTAAAAAAAGTTAATGGTATATGTATATCTGGATGGCTTCAGAATTTAGATAAATGTTATATGCAGCCATCTATAATTCTTTGATATTTTTATTTTCATGTCTCAAATAAGCACTATTCCATTGAGTTTCAAGAAAATAATTAGTTCTTAATTTTTATCAGCTAAATCGAATTTATCTAGTTCTTATCGCTCAAGATAATTCGCCTATATTGGTTACTTTTAAGCTTTCCGAGTTTACTACAATTCGAATAGATCTACCCTACTTTAAAAAAAGAATAAAAATCTACTCCACTATGGTTAAAATCTACTTCTTTTTCACACGAAGAAAATGAAACAAAACCTTATAGTCATGGATTAAAACTCAATCGGGCTGTTAAATCTTGTCTGTAGGTTATTCGATAGTTATAATCCAAAGCATTGATCCAACATTTGGTATATTTGTGCTCCTCAATGAGTTTATCAAAAGTAGCGTCTACATCTATATTATGTTGATTTGAATAAATAAACATCGCTGATAAACAATTTTGATCAAGTGTGAATGTGCTTATTAGCAGAGCCAATCAACTTCTGTTAAATTGGCAGAAATCAACAAAGTTCTGTCGACTGAACAATAATTTTCTAGCCTGGATGTGTTCATAAATTATGTGTCTGCTTTCAGATTCGTTTTGTCTCTGTGTTTCAGTGCATTATTTTAACTTCTTGAATTTACTTCGGTTTTTGATGTTTATTTTTTGTGAGATGAAAAAATCACGCATGATGAAAAAAAGCGTTAACAAATTATACTGAAATTATTTTCAACACAAATGACATTCAACAGTGTTTAAAATGTTTATCGAAAGTGTAAATAACTATTGTTGATTAGCATAGTCTAGACGGAGCTCAATTAAATTAAAGAGCATAAATATGTTCAAAAATTGATTAAAATAATGTTAACTCTTGCAGTCATATTTAAAAATGTATTAAAATGGTTGAGTAATTAGATAGTCTCTAAATAAGGTGTCTAAGTTAGGTAGCTCTCAGGCAACAATGTGTATAATTTTTAATTTCTGACTAAAAATAAAATTGTTTTGCCCGAGAAATATTAATTATATTCCGCTATTTTTCAAGTTCCCTCCAAAATTTGAATGCGGAGTTCGTTTTCCTGGATGGTCATTAGAAAGCAATTTTAGCGATCGATTAACCTTTTTAATCCTGGCGCCAATCAGTGCTAAGCAGTCGAGTTTTTAAAAGTGGTGTTCTTTGGAATAGTAAACATGTCATTGAATGGGGACTTAATTTCAATGGAGAATTATAATAAAAACAAGAGATCATGGTCCCAATATTGTACTTCTTCTTAAAAGAATCACCCTTTAACTTGGTTTTTTTTTAATTTTGATTTCCATCTCCAAACGATAAAATATGAATAAACTATGAAATCATATGTCATATTCTAAGATGAAATTTTCAATTAAGGATTAAACTACCTCCACTTAATAAAATTCTCTACCAATATAAGCAGCTATTTATTGATAAATGTTTAGGCAGCTTGATAAATTTTGCACAGTAAACATCAACAAAGAAATACTGCGGATAAATTGGCTAGTAAAAATAAATAGTGCAGATATAGTTTTGGAACGTCTGAAATAGAATGACAATTCGGTTGCAGAAAAATATTTGTGGCTGTGTTCGTTGATATTTTTTTATTTTATGATTTGTTTTCACTATACCCAAATTGAGTTTGAATGTTCAGACGGTTAACATAAATTGTCAATGCGGTGACTAATTGACGTCACTAAAATAATAAACCAATACTTACAAATTTTTATATAATTACTTTCAAATGTGGTCTGTTTTAAAGTTTAAAAGTTTTTGGCATCGAATTTTTTACTTTTTGGTGACATACCTGCTTAATTGGCAAACGATTTATCAAATTCGTCCCTATTCTGTCAAGTAAGATAAATAAAATCGATGTTAATGGATTAAAAACCATCTGAAAAAAATGACATTCTATTTTTCGCCATGGAAATAAGTGATTTGAGTGCTTTGCGGTTGGTTACATTTGTAACAAGATCTTAAAAAAGATTTTGCGATTACGATGACTTCATTTCAATTAACTGTCAAAATAAGAGTTTTCTGAAAATAACTGAAAAATCACTCCCGCGAAAATACTAGATTAAGACGATTTAAAAGTTGGCATAATTTTGTATCCATATAATTTGGACTTGCGACTTCTCCAAGCTTATTTCAAAAAAGGTTTTTCCCTGAGTTTTGACAGAAAATTGCAAACAATTGTGAGAAATTTCAAGTAACCTAACACATCTAATATTAGGCGTGTTTTTTTTTGCAAGTCCATATAGAATTGTAGAAAAAAACGACATCGGGACTAAGCGCTTTACATGCAAATCAACAACTACTTAAATCTATACAGAGTTAGCTAAGACCAGATAATTTTCGAGAGTTAATCTAAGATCCGATAAAAATGGTGATGCCAAAATACTATTATCTATATGTTATCGATAATTGGCTCAGAGACGTCAAAAGTGACGTTTTTGGATGCTGGTTGATGTTAGTCGTCAATAAGCTGACAAATGTGATAGCGTACACAGTGCTTCCAGCTATGTGGAAAAAAAGCTCCTAAATCCCGATGTCGTTGTTTTTTTACAATTCTATATGGACTTGCGAAAAAAACACACCTATTATATCGCTACCATTTTGCAATTCATGACATCATCGTAAAAAAGATCTTGCCAATTTGTTAGTTGACTTCGTGTAAACGCATCTAATTAAGAATTTATTTTTTATAATTATTTTTCTACTTTCGCTGCAGGAATCCTCTGGTTTAATTATCTTGAACGAATTTATAGCTCAAAAGAAGTAACTCTTAACTTCAACTCTATTTGAACTTTGTATACAAAAGCATGTACTTTGCCAACACATCCCTTAGCTTGTTTTTAAGTGGGTTAATTATTTTTTAGGAATGACTGCGGCGAATCTTTCGTTGTTAAAAAAATTCATATTATTAAAAATCTACTTTCAAATCGTCTGAAAATTCGCTAGATTCGCGAAGCAAAATTTAAAGAACCTGTAACACAACGAAGCGATTAAAAGGAAATCGCACGATTAAAAATCGCTTTTACAAAAAACCTTAGCCTTAATCATTTCAAAAACCAATTTTAAGAAATTGATTACAAAAAAACATAAAATGAATGCACTTTATCAGTTGCACTTGAGTGTTTGATACCTGACGTTCAAGAATATTTCATTACTCTATTAAAGGGGTGTGGAGGTTGAGTAAGGAATGTCAATACAAGTTCATAGTCCCATGTTGTTTTGTGGCGCTCAGCACTTTATTATTTTCGTGTAGACTTTCGTCTTATTTTTTTTTTGTTTTTATTTTTCAAATACTTTTTACGCTATCAACGTATAGGATGTTGTTATTGTGATTTTGCATTTTTTCTATCGACCATCCTTAAACAAACTTTATTTTTGCTGATAAGAAGTCGCATACCAAGCCCATGAAGAACTAACTTATCAGTGTATGGAAAAAATGAGATACGTTTCAATTGGATACTTTCAATGA
Organism: Chrysotoxum bicinctum; assembly: GCA_911387755.1. Lineage (NCBI taxonomy): Eukaryota > Metazoa > Arthropoda > Insecta > Diptera > Syrphidae > Chrysotoxum > Chrysotoxum bicinctum. The sequence goes on from OU426990.1 coordinate 31,784,565, forward strand.
GTGAGGTAAGGTTGATGTTGTGTTAAGTTCTCTTTATCCCAGATACAATAAAATTGACAAGGGAGAGGAATGGGTTGAAAAATATGAATTTTTTCACTACGTTAACAGTGCTGTCGGTCGGTGGGGAAACAAGAGAAGTTTTTAAAAGCAATTGCTTTGTGTTTTATGTAATTACAAAAAAGCAGCCTTACTACTATCAATGAGTTTTGACTCACTAAGCAGATGTAAAACATAGATTTTAAATTTTGGAAGATGTATGAAGAGGGCTAGTAGCACGAACCTGCTATTTACCAAAATAATGACTCATCATAAAGTTAAAAATTTTGATTCTGAACAAATTATAAATTGTATCAAAGCCTTTATAAGCTTCTTTGAAACTTATCCACAGAAGAATATTTTCTATTTTATCTCACATCTCCACACTGATTTAAAACAATGCTCTATACAAATAGCCAGTTGCATCATCTACTTACCTTAAGAAATTCCATCGTTATACTTCTAGGAATACACATCAGTTTGAGAGAGTTTCTGACATACAAGAATTGAGATTCTTTCTTCACAAATGCGGAATGCTCTGTAAGTTTAAACCATTTTGATATTCAGAACTTCAAAATCAATGAGCGTCGATTTCTCGTTTTCCATTCTCTTCAATACTTTATATTTCAATATCTAGCCACGCTAAAATCATAAGCCAAAAGAGTTGCATTCTGTTCCTTTTTATGTGTGTAAACTCTAAAAAATATCTACTTGCAACTGTAGTGGCAACTACACTTATCTTGTGTTATGTGTTGTGTCATTAACGAAGTTTTCTGTTTTGAAAAACGCTTCTTATTGCAAAAAGTCTTTTCGGGAACACTGTCTTCTCTTTTCCACACGCAGAAGTAAACTTCAGCGCTACCGAGTGGCATCTCAAAAATATGGTTATATACGATGTATCTACACGCGATCTATCCATAGTCTCACATCAATGCACGAAATGCTACATACGATAAATGTGGTTCCAGGTTAATTTTCGTAATATTTCATAGACACTCGTATTAGTACCATACGACAACCCTGTTTTCAGGTATTGAAAAACAAATTAAGTAAATAAAACTATTTCCAAAGGTGAATGACTGAAAATTGTTGGATGATTTATGAGTATCCGATAAAAAAAAATAGTAGCTGATGCCAGAAATGTAATTGTATTTGTTAAAATTGTGTATGTTCGAACTGCATATCTATACAACAATCAAACATTGTTTTTATGCTTGATTTGATTTTGTGATAAGCGCTTTGATGATGAGTTTGAATGAATTCAATAATTTTATATTCTTACTTTTTTATCTTTAGTATCAATCAAATAAATGGGTTATCACAGGTAGAATAACTTGGAATGGTTTTTATTAAATTGATAAAATTTAAAAGTTATATTTTTTGGAATTCATCATTTTGTATTGAAGATGAGTCTATATTACTTGAATTCCTTAAAAGACCTAAAGGGTTTTCCAATAAGAGGTGTTATTTTGATATTCAAAGAAAAATGGCATTTTTGGAGATAAATGATCGGATGTTTATTTCATTATAAAGAGGAAGGTATGCCGTTAATAATGAAATACAACATCAGCCAAATGGCCGCCAAGACCACGCTTACAGGACCATATCCTTTTCATGAAATTTTCCATAACCAAATCGCAAAGTGGCTGCCCTATGTCCTCGATAGCCTCACGAATTTCATCTTTGAGGTCTTGAATCGACGCTGGGCTGTTGGCGTAAACCTTATCTTTCACGTGGCCCCAAAGGAAGAAGTCGCAAGGTGTTAAATCACAAGATCTCGGTGGCCAATTGTGATCACCTCTTCGAGAGATAACACGGTCCGGAAACTTTTCCCGTAAAAGATCGATGGTTTCATTGCTTGTGTGGCACGTAGCGCCGTCTTGTTGAAAGTAAACGTTGTCCAGATCAATACCATCCAATTCAGGCCATAAAAAATCATTAATCATCTCTCGATAGCGCAATCCATTGACCGTAACTGTTGCTCCAGCCTCATTTTCGAAAAAGTAAGGTCCAATGACCCCGCGGGACCATAAACCGCACCAAACAGTCACACGTTGAGGATGGAGAGGCTTTTCAACAATAACTCTTGGGTTTTCCAAGCCCCAGATGCGACAGTTTTGCTTGTTGACGTAGCCTCCGAGGTGGAAATGGGCCTCATCAGTCAAGATGATTTTTCGATGAAATTCCGGTTCATTTTCATGCATTTCAAGGACCCAATTTTAATAATTTCAATGCGTTGTTGAAGCGTGTATCATTCCATTTTTATTAATAGCGTAGTTTCTACTTGTCAAATGTCAAAAAATGACAGCTTTAAAAGTGACAGCTACCGAAATAGCGGGCTATTCAAAATAACACCTCTTATTGGAAAACCCTTTATAAACAAAATTTAAAAAAATACGGAGAAATTTGGGAATCAAAAAGGACCATTGCTTTACGTCATTTTCATCATACGTCATCATCTAATCAATCACCTCCAGACCCGTTGGGCTACATTATTTAATTAGTTTACGAAATGTACAATACTGAATGAAAAAATTGACTCAATAAAAAATGTGCTATTAAATTAATATTTTCATAAACGTATGAACGAATATTTATTTATCTAACGAATAATATCCTAGACAAACGCGAGCTACTCTAGTATACTTGTCTTACCAAGAGAAGAAGTAAGTAAGGATGTGAAAAAATTCAGAAGAAAAGAGGGTGCTGACAATCTCCGTTATGATATTTTCCAGGCAAACATTTAGTCAGCCCGTTGTGTCTTAAGGTTAAATTTCCTGCAACGACAATACCCGTAACGTGAACGGATACTGCATGTATGAATTTTTTTTCGTGGGGAATCGGCTGTGTTGCTACAATAATGGACTTTAAGCGATTTAAGACTAGTATTTTCACGCATTTCTACCGATTTAGCTGAAGACCCTATCAATATGAATATTTATGATTTGACAGGGACAGTTTGCTCGAAAAACGATGTCAAAGTTGTGGGCAGAAAGTCAGAAGGAAAATATTTTCAGTCTTTAAGTTGGTAATCACGAAACAATAATTAGATGAATGCTTTCAAATATGTAGGAGATCGTAATACGGTCTTAAGAAGTATTGGCTCTTCAAGTAGCAATGGATTAGGATGTCCACAGCAACTAAACAGTCGTTCAATCGTGGGTGCTACTTCTTAAGCTGGAAGCACAATTATTTTGTCGTTTGTATTTGTAGAGTGTTGTGTCATGCCGACTGTAAACTGTGTTGCAAACTGCCATTATTGAATTTCGCAATGTTATTACTTTTTTCTTGAGCACTATGGCGTCTCTTTACCAAATGATGCTGTGACGCATTCGAAACAGCAACACCACACAAAGCATATATGGTTCAGAGCATATGAAATACATTGGTGCAATGGCTACGACACACAACTGCACAACACACTTCATAAGTCAAGTATTTTACGGGCTTATTTTCGAGGGGCAAACGTGTCGTTCTGACTATTTCCTTGTTGCGTCGAAAATTTAGAAGTAAACTGTCTACTGAAAACAATTTGCGAACCGCTCAGAAAAAGAAACTTAATATTGGACACCTGGAGTGGACATAACAGTTTTTAGAGAATATCGGAGCGAAAAGTTCTCCACTATATGCATTAACCTACCACAGACGCAAACATTAGTTAGTGGGACCAGTCTATTGAGGTCATCAAAAAGGTATCCACCGTAGGTTATTATAAGAAGTTTTTGTATGATATTCGCAGTAGCCTCCAAAGGATTTTTGGCACCATCATGGAATATTGATGTTTGGAATGCAACAAGCAAAACTTTAGTGAGCCACCAAAGCAAGTTTTTATAGGCTGGAAATATAGCTATTTCACGAGTGCCAATCCGCCATTGAAAGTAGACCAAAGGGTCTATTTTTCTATATATGTATGCCCCTACAATATAGATAAAAAAATCTAATCAACTTGCATCTACGTAATTCAAGGCCAGGATCGTAGGGTCCTCAAAACAGCACATGAAATAGTAAATGTATTTAAGAAGCATTTCAAACAGCTACATACTAGACGAGTCTAAATACTTCAGCTCCAAAAAAACATATCTCTTCGAACGGGAAGGGAATGTATTGATGGGTGTATGCACTGCATATCTGATGCACTCTTATGCACTATTGCTCCAACTAGAGCATGCAAGACGTTCACATTTGTAAATAACTACTAAAGGCCTATCTAATATATGCTTGTTATTTTTCTTATCAATCACACCCAAAAATTGCTGTGGGCTCTTAGTCTATTAAGTAAAAAACGTTTTGTTTTATTATTCATTTACGGATTTAATGACTTTTTTCATTGCACTTAGACTTTTATAGGACCAATGCAAAAATACTTGATGATAATTTTAGTTTGATGTTTACTGCCTGTCCGTTCACGTAATGCACTCAAAGGTGTAAGTGGAAATGATGCAATTTCGATGCCGAAAAGATTTGGTTCGGTTGTACTTTCAAATTTCGAACCGTCTAACAAAATTATCCCTAGCGCACTGGGTTCAAGACACCCACTGTGAAGTGCATTTTAACTATACGTACAAGCTATTGAGTCATTATTCCTTTTTATTAGGTACCATAAAATAAGCTTTTCAATTGAGTCATAATTTCATGGATTAAACTAAGCTTACTATCAGCTCAATGAGCATAAATTACAAATATCTAAAACGTTGGTTCCATCGAAAAACTATTAAGGTTTAAGTTTCTTCAAGATTAAGATAATTCTCGCCAACACATTTCCCTGTGAAAAATTACAACAGAACTAACAACTGTAGTAATTAACAAGAATGTCAACATGGTTCAGCTGTTGTCTGTAAAGTGCTTTGCAATTAATTAAGCAAATTTGCACACATGACAATTAATCGCTGCCGGCTGAATTAGTCGATGCAACGCACTAACTAAATCAGCCTCTATATGAAGAGTACCAACAACTATTTATTTTATTTTTTTTTCAAAGCCAAAGTGTCAAACGAAGAAAATACTTTAGTGCTTCTCAAATTTACATAACAAATTTGCGATTAATAATTATTATGAAATACACGTGTTGGAAGATTTCACAGTTTTCACCTTTTTGAACTTACGTCAAACCTTCCACCCGCTCCCACCGGACAGTTCGCTTTTATCTGAGCGGTTTTAACGCTCACGCACACTTTTCAGCTAAACGCAGTCCATTAGTCAAATTTTGCTTGAGAAACTAGCTCAAGGTGTGGTATACATTATTTTTTGTAATTGTAATTCCAAAACAAATGAGATGAAAACTTGCCGATGGCAAACTTGCAAGTTCATCATACGTTGTCGTCACCGCCGCCGCCGTGTCGTCGTCGTGTACCTCAGACTCTGAAACCATGGTTAGCTCTATAGAGTGTGTTTACGTTTCGGAATATCTTTGGGGCTTGAGTATTTTGACTATTAAGTTCATAAATTGCATTTCGATTTTGTGGTACCACAAAGTCAGTAAGAGTGTCCCCGACAGTGAATTTATAAGAGCTGCTCCCAATTTACCTTATGGTTATGTATGTCTATTTGCGAAGGAAGGTTGGTCCGAAGAGGCTCATTACTCAATGTTGTAAATTGAATATTCCTTTGCGCAGTATAGAAGGTGGATTTCACCAAAGCTTGTTATTTTTGAAAGAAAAAAAATTAGGTGACACAACAAAATTTATTGTATGTCAGCGTTTCGGTGAGTTCGAAGATTAAGATCGAGATTAAAACATATCATAAAATTTGTATTAACCTCGAATTTGTATTTGTAAAACAGAGTTTATGTTATTTTCAATTTTCTTTTCAATCAACCTCGCTGATCAACAATATTGATTTAGTTCAGAGGTGCTGATCAACAGCGCTAGTCAACTTTTGCTGATCCGAATCCAACCCGATGATTCAAATGTGTTCATCATCATATGTAATTGTCAGCTGTCAGAATTGTCGAAAAAGAACGAACACAAATGAAACCCTAGTTCTCTTTTCAAGAGGTATTCGCTGGTGAAAACGAGAAGGTTCTGCGATGTCTGGTTATCGAAAGTGATTTTATTAAAAATTGACCCAAATATAAAAAAGTCATCGGATGCCGATGGAGAAATATTTCTGCAACCAAAGCTCGTTAGGGCTGAATACAGAATTAATAGAATTTTTCATAGATGTGCTAATCTTTGAAAGTCTCGAAAGAAATTTGTTTTTTAATTTTTGAAAAACATTATGGACTAAAACCACTTGTCGACAAAAATCATTATTTTTTCAAAGTGCACCAATCCCATCCATATATACATCAAACGAAAGACTTATTCAATACCTATACCTCAATACATGCAAGTCAAAACGTAGGCATAGTGCGGACGTGCGAGAAGCTTAATCAACTTTCAAATTTCTTGAAGTCCAGTAGTTGATCAGTAAAAAAGGTAAATGAATACATGAAATATTTCCAACTTGAAATATCTCATTGCTAGAAATTTACCAGCTATAATCAATCAATACCAATAAAACGTTATCCAGAAAAGGGTTATAACATTTCCAGGCCTTATTAATTCCACTTTAACTCTTTCATATACAAGGTGGCGTAAAAGATTTCATGTGGCGGAAAAGTCGTCACCCGAGGTTATTTGGCTGTCACTCTTTTTCGAATGAAAAACTTGTCAAGAAAAAAATTGTTCTGCTTTTTGATAGGAGTATAGCAATTCAAGTCTTGTTGACTCTCACAAATGTTAAAGTAGAATTGCCATTTGCAAAAATTTTAGTATCTTCTCATAGGGTGGCAACTTTTGCGCCATTTTGTACATCCCACGATAGTAAAAATTCGCAGAAATTAGTAATCGAACAAAAAAATCTTTGTTTTCAAGTCGTTCTTTTAGAACAACTGCTTCTAGACTCTCGGTGCCAAAGATAATGAAGTATGTTTTAAACATTTTATCTTTTACGATGACCACAATATACTAACAATTGTTTAATTATAAAACTGATCAATATTTTCAATTTCAATTTCGTTCGTATTTTACATGTTCCATGTAGCATGAAAGTAACCTTCGATTTATTTTTATTTCCTTAATTTTAAGTAAAACGATGCATTCCTCGTGAAATTCACCTATTAAGTATTGATATTTTCAGTGTCTTAAAGGTGGAGTTTTACTATTTTTGGTCTCATGAATAAGAATGTATTTCCGGACGCAGTTGTTTCGTTCTCAAAGAAGTAATTTTAGGCGCCATAAAGTACAGAGCACCAATACCTGTGACCAAAAGGTACAAAAGACTTTCAATTATATTTTTCATTTCATTGGATATTATTTTATTATTATTTTTTATTTTTTTTTCAATATGAAAGGTGTGAACTTTCAATATCACTTGACATAAAATTGAAATAATACCATTCAGTTGAAGATGAAGAGCTTTCAAGTCAATTATCTTTCAGATTATAATATAGTGAGGCCCAAGAGTTCCCATATATTTCTGCATACGTATCTCAAGATAATAAAACGCATGAGGCAATCGCATGAACTTGTTCTTACGGTTCAAGGTCTATACGTCGTTATAGACATTTAAGTTTTAGTCTTTTAATACAATACGACATTATTTACAGGAAAATATAAAAATAAAAAAAGCATGTTTGCTTTGTGTTTTACATAATGCCTTAAAATCATTTTAACAGTTCGAATCTCTCCTGATTCGGACAAAAATATGAAACACTTAACGCACAAGGAAGATTGTTTTCTTTTTGTTTTTGACATTTGACAAGAGCATTGAAATTGCTAATATTTCAATAAAACAAAATTTCAGTTTACTTGTGAGTTTTGATCCTCATGACTTTCAAGATTACCAGCTTCGAAAAAATAGTGCAGTCGAATGAAGCGACTCCTTTTTTTCACGGACGCTCGTGTTTGCGCTTCTATTGCTTTGCATGATACTCATAATGCGCAAACAAATTAACGCTCTTAAAAAGACGCACAGTGGGGTTAAGCCTGGGATTTTGTGAGTTTCCGCGATATATGTATGTATTTTTTCCCGTTGAAGGTCGTTGTCAGTGTTTTTATTAGAGCCATTTTATATTAGTAAATTTATACTTTTTACGGTAGAGCCCATCAATTTGGTTTCAATCTCAATTTCGGACGCACTGTTAAATTGAGAGATTCCTTATTTGGCCGTACAACACGAATGTCGAATACCCTACCCAGCTCACTTTTTTCTCTTATTATGAAATGCAGAAATTTAAAACGAATGTGCACCGGTATCTCCTTTTTAAAGGTATCGATTTATTCTTATGTTCGCACTGTGTTTTTCAACAGTGCGCGTCACTTTAAATTGAAGGTTTATCAATACGAATTCATTTCTTATATGAATATCGTACTCTGACCGAAATGAGACCACAATTATTCTGAAAATTATACCTTGACGACCTTAACGAACTTTTTGAACTACTACACTACTACTACTACTACTACTCAAAGGCTTGATCTGAGCGAACTGTGAGTGACGATTTCTGTACTAGATTCTTCACGAACTTCAGACCGGGAACTAGCGAACTTAAGTTATAGGGAAGTTCAAGAATCCCTTCGTTTAAAAAAAAATGCACGACTGGGTCGCACGAACCTGCTCTTATGTAAAAGACTAAGAATTTCAAAAATGAATGTTAGCAGAGAAAAACTGTTCATAAGCATAAAATTCAGTTTCTAAAAGACTAAAACAAAAACAACTCCTTTAGTAGTTGGAGCTAAGCAAATATTAGTTTATAATAAATTATAAAATTATAATTTGTTGCAGTGTATTCTTTAAAAAAATAAGCTTTTCAATTTTTAAACATTTTTAAGAAAAAAACTTAGTACGCCAATTTAAAGTTTTTATTATTGTTCGAATTAAAAATAAATTTAAAAAAAAAATTGAGCCGGTTTTGAGATATAAAATTTTCAAAAACAAAATAGATTTCTTTTTTTTTTTTTCAAAAATTCAAAAAATATTTTTTTCAATATTTTGAAATGCAATGTTTCTTTAATTTTAGAAGCTTCTCTCCAAAAAATTTCATTGAAATTCGTTATGCTGATAATGAGAAATTCAAAATTCGAAGAAAATCGTTCTATGGTAGGTCCGTAATATCTTGATTTAAAAATTGTTTTTTATTAATTTATAGATGGCAATAATTTATTGAGAAAAAAATTTTTTGCAAAATTCTCGGAACCATTTTCGAGCAAAATACGATTTTCGAAAACATTTTTTTAACATTTGTATGAAGGGCACCGTTATTTTCAGGTAAAATAATTTTTTTTCTCACATCTTTTAAATTATATTAATAAACTTTTATTTATCAAGTTTAAAAAAAAATCGAGCATGGGGTTTTCAAAATATTGAGTTTAAAAAAAATTGAAATTTTTTTTAAAAATCAAAAAAAAATTGTTTTGAAAATTTGAATACACAATAATATTCAAACTGCTGGGAAACTTCAGCATACAAAAAATGATTAAAGTCGGTTGTACCATTTTTTAAGAAAATCAAAAACCAAAATAATTGTTCCAAGGGGGTATACTAAAAATAAGCATTTTTTGGAAATTTTTTTCAACCAAATCTCGAGTTCTATCGTTTTTCCTAATGCATAACTTGCCTTATGGTACACATGTATGGCACATATTAAAAATGGAAATATAAACAAATTATAAAAATTTCAAGCTTAAATTTTTGTTTTATTCCTTTTCTTTAAGCAATAAGGATTGAAATAAGAAGATTTACAAAATAAAATGGAAAAAATGTAATGATGTTCTGAGGAGGGTAGTTTTTTGTAAGCTTTCGTCATTGAAAAACAAAAAATGTTGAGCTCAACTTGTTACATACACATTCATCAAGATTTTAAAACCTGGTTTTACTATTATACTCGTATTTATTGAGACAATTTATTTAGTCTAAAGGTAGTTCAATTAATCACTGAACCCAAAACTGGTGGAACCTGACTATTTAATTTAAAACTGATTTAAAACTTTGAAAGATGGAGCTTTTTTTTAGATACTTCAGGGTCATGACTATTTTTATATAATAATCTATGAGGTGGAGAAATTCTCCAAAACTTAACTTTTAAAGCGCAGTTTTTCAAAATTATATTTAAGCCTTTATTTCAGTTGAAAGAAATTTTTACCCCAAAATCCTGATATCACAGCCAAATTCATCGTAAAAAAATATTCTAAGAAAACTACATCACAATACCAAATTCAGCACTTCGAAATAAGGTTTTTTTTTTTCTACTTCGACCCCAATGTGCGACGTCGAAATAAAGCCTCATCTTAATAGTTTCAAAATTTTATAAGTTGAAAATAGAAGGTTTAAGTTCGAAAACATCTAATGCTAGTTTTGTTATTTTTAAATTTAAATCCCTTTTTAATTTGTTTTATGTTTAGAAGACTTAAAACATGACTCAGTTAAATAAAATCCTCAAGATTTATTACTACAGTAATTTGATACATTTGTTTGTTAACTTTTATTAACGTTTTGAACTCGATTTTTTTTAATTTGGTATCCCATTTTCAACAATAGAACTTTTCTTTTAAACCTGAAAAACTGAGTGGATTATAATGTCTATGGTCATCATCATCTTTATGTAACAATGGCCAAAGTGCAGCGCCATCATCATGTACTTATACTTAACTCAGAAAGAGGTTATCCAATAAAATTGAAATAAAAAAAAAATACCCGAGTAAAATGGAAAACGATGTACCTAAGTACTTGTACAGTACACATAGATATCGTTTCAGTATTGGAACAACTTCAAATTGAAAATTGTGGTTCTGTAAAGTGCGATGTTAAGTTCAATTTCAATTTGCATATTGGATCTTTTATTAAGTTGGGAAGGGTTTTGTGTTTATGTGTATATGTATGTTTATCTGTCTGTGTATGTATTGTACATCATGAAGAATTATTTTGTGTATAAGAGAAATTGTATGCTTTGCATTACTTCCGAAGGCCATTAAGGATATTAACTTTTGTTTTTTTGTTTTGGCATTTGATTCACATTACGACAAGGTATAAACATACGCGACCATAAGAGTGACTAGAAAATGTTTTATTGAATTCTGAGTTTTAAAAGTTTATAGTTTTGATTTAATAATTTTGGATAGTAATAAACTTGACGATATATTAAAAGTTCAACTCAAGCGTTAACGTGTAAAGTTGAAAGTCAATGCCTATACTAAAGTTTTAATTTTTGATACATTTGTTCACGAAAATGTGGGTCATTCCAGCAAAAATAAACAAAATTATCTTCATGAAAATGGTTGTAGTTGTTGTTGAGAAACATTTGCATTTTTACACAGTTATAGGGCAGTTAGTCACTACGTTCCCTTTTCACCATTCTATAATATAAAGGAACTTATGATATTTTTTAGATAGCCTCCCAGGACTTCACACGGTTTTCGATAAATAGATGTTGAAACCAAATAATAGTTTATTGATTTTCGAGTCCTAACTCAGAACAATAGTTCTTCGTGAACCCCGTCCGTCCGCGAATAGTTTCTTTCTCTGTTTATTTATTTTCTTTTTTTTTAACATTTTGTTTACACAAGTAATTTTTACTTGAGACAAAAATAGATATGTACATGAAGTACTATATGACAAGTTATGAATTCGTAAACAAATTTGATCAGATTTGACATAACTACATATGATAAAGAAGATGAAAGAAGAGAGTCTTGCAATTCTGTCTGTCTGTCTGTTCGGCTATAACCTAAGCACCTGGCCCGATTTTCTTTAAACTTTGTAGATATTCATGTCTATTACAGAATTCGCAGAATTTTACTCCCGGTGAGTTGACTCGATTCGCATCCGCTGTAAAACTCAATTATGAAATTCGTCGGATGAACTACATTGTCGATTCCTAAATCATTTATGAACTTAGCTACTTACAATTATTCAACTGGCCTAGGCTGTGATAATAGTACCGCTTTCGACCAACGAAATCAAGCATCGTTGGAAGTGGTTAGTACGAAGATGTAGGGCGGTTCAAAACCAACGGTGTGCTCTTTTTTTTTTTTTTTTAGATTTCTTTTAGATTTCTTGCTCTCTGGTTGCGTTGCTAATTGTGCGTTTTCTATTAAAATTAGTTAAACAGACATTCAGTATGATAATCTTTTGACTTACATTTTTGTACTCTCCATTGTTTATTTTCGTTTAATCAAAAATTCACTTCAGATTTGTCTCGAAATTGGTGCGAATGTAAAATAATAGAAATTGTATGGAGTGCGAATGGATTGCGAATTCTGTAATACCATATAAGTTGAACAAAATGTCAGTGCTGCAGGGATTGTTACCGACATTCGTTCAACTTTCATTCGTCGGATTCAGTAATAGCAAAAGTTTGGAAATGAATTGAAACTGTCACTTTAGCTCATTCGCCGAATTTTGTAATAGGGGTGATTAGTTTCAAAATTCTTCTTGTTAAGAACAAAAATACCGAAACAATTCTTTTTTCGAAATTTTAGAAAATATTTTTTTATCTCAATACCTGCTCAACAGATTTAAAACAAAAAATTGAAAAATTTGTTTTTTTGTAAAACCTGGCTAATATTTATTAATTTTACTCACAATTTTTTTCAATTAGCTTATGATTAAGCTTCATACAAATTTCAATAAAAAGTTTTCGAGAATCGAATTTTTTTCAAAAACGGCAGCTAGAATTTGGATACAAATTTATTTCTTTTACTTAATTTTTCCGATCTATAATATTTGTTGAACATTTTTTGAAATTAAGACATAACTTGTTGAACCTACTATAGAACTAATTTTGACTTTCTCACTATAGACATAATCGATTTCAATGAAATAATTTATTCAGAAAAGTTCCTAAACATTTTGAAAAATATTGCATACCTATCAAAACTTAACAAAAATATTTTTTTTTGATTTTTGAAAAGTCAATGTCTAAAAAATGGGTTAGATTTTTTTTTTGGAATTTTATATTTTATTTGTACAATGATAAGAACGTACCAAAATGTTTTAAAAAAATTATATACTAAATATAAGAACTTAAGAAAACTAAAGAAATATATAAGAAAGAAACAAAGATTACCTTAGGAAAGATACAAAATCTCAAAAAAATAAAATACAAGACTGAGATCTCACGTACTTGCTCTTAAGTAATAGTACCCTTATATAACCTATAGTATTATCATGGAGCGTGATTTTGTATTGCGAACTCTAGCCTGGTGGTGACAACATACAAAAAAAGTAGTAAAAAAGAGAATATTTTATTTTTAAATTTAGCAAAGAAAAATCTAGCAATTGCAGTCCCTAGCCTTAAGATGTTTCCACAATCTTTCGTCTTCTTGATAGTACTATAAGTTTTATATACAAAGATAGTACTTTGGAATTTAAAAATTGCTTATAAATATAAAAAAATGTTCAAATGCATAAAATTGCCACTTGATTTCTAGAAAATTTTGAATTTAGACAAAGAAAGTTTTAAAGATCGTTTTATTAATAAATTAATTTTATATTTAGGAAATTTTTTTTAAATTTTTCAAAAAAAAAATGGGGTACCAATTTTAAGTATTTAATAATATACATTTTAGGAATTAATTTTAATATTTTGAATTAAAAACATTTTTTGTACAACGATTTTGATTAAGATCGTTTGATCCGTTAGTAAGAAAGTCAAAATAAAAAAACAAAAAAGGTTCTATGAAAGTTACCGTTTATAACATTTTTTCTTAAATATTTTTTTACCAGAATGCAGCCCATGTCTATAGTAGCACACCTTATTTCTTTTTTTTTATCAAAATCGTTAGAAACGTTTTCGAGATGAATGAGATTTTGCAAAACGGTTGTATAGCAGGTACCATTAGTTTCGGTCAGCGGCTCAGGCTGTAGGTAGAGGTACAGACATTAGGATCTGCCAGATTCACTTTTTTCGTGTTTTCTATCATCGTAATGTCAACTTTGATCAAAATATCGCGTTTGATTTTTTTTCCGAGAAAGTAAAACTTGCCCTAAAGTTAAAAAGCAATATTGTACCAAGGTTCCAAGAACTAAAAAAAACTAAGGTCTAGGGAATTATTTTTTTTAATTTTCGGCGTATCACAGGGATTATGTTTAACCATTAACATTTTTAAGCAAAGTGCGATCGCTTAGGAAAGCTGGAGAGGATTTTAAGAAAGATACCGATGCACATTGGCTTTGAATGACTGAAATTCACAATGGGAGAGAAATATTGGGCTGGTTAAGGCATTCTACATTCGTGTAGTGCGGCTAAAGAAAGAATCTCTTAATTTAAGGTACTAGTACGGTCTAGAACCCCAAAAAAATGGACAGTTTTCGCGAATTTTTTTCTCGGGAACTATATTAGGTAATAACATATTTTTTTTTAAATAACGAATACATGCGTCAAGAGTAAAAAAAATTTTTTTGTCGAATTTTGGCCGAATTATAGAGGGCGCCAAGGTCGACTAATCAAAAAACACATTGTCCCGTTGCGGACAGTTAATCTCCGGATCTACTAAATTGATTTTTAAAAAATTTATTGCAATTTGATTGTTTTTATGTTTTCTAGGACAATTTACCTTATTTTGACCAAAAAGTTATGAACAAAAAAAAAAAAATGGACAAAAAACTTGCCCAACAAAAAAATTTTTTTTCCAAAGCTCGAGATTTTTTTTGTTTTGACTTTTTAAACAAATTGTGGTAAATTGTCTCGTAAGAAACCTTCCTTTAAATAACCCACTTTGTTTTTTTTTTGTTTCAGTCTAGCCAATTTTGAGATTAACTGTCCGCAATGAGACAATGTATTTTTTGATGAGTCAACGTTGGCGCCCTCTATAATTCGGCCAAAATTCGAAAATTAAAAAAAAAAAAAATTGGTGTACTCTTGACACATGTATTCATTATTTAAAAAAAATTATGTTATTACCTGATAAAGTTTCCGAGAAAAAAAATCCCAAAAATCGTGCGTTTTTTTGCGTTCTAGACCGAACTAGTACCTTAACAGCACTTCCCTTATTTGGTTCTCAGTTAAACTGATAGATATTCACTAAAGACCGAATTTTTTTTTTTAATTTCTTCAAGCTATCGAACGACATGCAAAAGATATTAAATAATAAAGCTAACACCAAATGTACATATCTTAATGAAAAGTATTTGGACAGTGGCCCAGACTTCTGTTGGCCTAACTAGCCTCTTATCATTGAGTTAATTCAAAATTCCTCAAAAGATCTCCGAACCAAAAATATCACAGCTCTCTTCATTCAAAACGTGTACCAAAATTTGTTCAAAAATACCCAATGATATTTCGCTTTTCTGTTATTATAACTACAATAGACGATCTGTTCGACACAGAATCTTAAAAAGAAACACAATTTTTGCCCTAAATTTCATTTTCCCCAATTATTGCTCATTGTTCCTCACCCATTGGGTAGCGATAATATTCGATCACGGGTGAGCCGCAAGACTTCTTCAACTTGAAGCATGTTTTATTGAACCCACACCACGCTCTCATTTTAAAAAGTTGTCATTCACAATGGAGTAAGCTCAATGAACGAATTTTGCTTACCATCGTCCAATTTCACTAAAATTTGAAACAAAGGAAAAAAACAAGTAATAGTATACGTCCGAGAACATCCCAGACCAAGATGCAGAAATATTTCTTCGAAAAACGCAAAATCAATATTCAAAGATTTATGTGAAGAGTTATAGAAATTTGCAAATATCTCTCTTATATCTCTTTAACATTTTCGATCAATGAGAAATCTGATTCACAATCAACCTCTTTTTATAAAAAATCGTTTCCAGTAAAATTCAAATCTCGAAATGATTGATAAATAAATTTAAATAAAATTGAAAACAATCTAGTTATCGTTGTTTTGGTATTTTCAAATAGTTTGGTAAAGTTTTATTGATTTTGCTATACATTTTTCTGTGTTGTGATTTGATAAGGCTTTTTTAAGCTTAATTCTTCTAAATCGAACTGTTGCATAAAATACACTAGTTACTAAGTGGTAAATGCTCATATCTTAATAATACCATAAAACACATTCAGTAGCAACAGTATAATCAATTTTATATGATACCACTTGAGTTAAATTAATTAAATTTTGTTGGTGACGTCTTTTATTTTGGAGGCAGCGACTAAATTCTTTAATTATTTTTTCTTATACTAATTCTGGATTTATCTAGTTAAATAAGGGGCAGTATTTCAAAAGATTTAAATCGCCAAATCATTAATGTTTGAAATTAACCCAGATTTTGTCTTAAAACTAGTAAATGTATTATAGTTTATTATCATCATCCGGAAATCTTTTTGAGCATGAATGTCGAATTTCGTAAACTTGAGTAACTCTACAGAATTTGAAAATTTTACTTTTGACAATTTCTAATAGTACATAAGGGCACGCAATTTTATTGAATACAACAGGCTTTCTAATGACTTATTTTGATACAAAATCTTAAAAGTTAGCTGTTGAGTTTATTTGTTTTTGTCATTTACAATCTTTAAAAGACTTTTCCGTACCAAGTAGTGTGAGACTCTTATCGCACGAAAAACACCAAAACCAATCTATGAATGATCGAATGATCTTTCACTAATTTAAAATTACATCATATGCAAACGGTTTTCGCGTAAACCGATTACAGCGCCTTTAAAAGAGCTGGGCGAGGGTTCAAGTCGCAATAATTCAGTTCAAAATATATTGTCAATATATATTTGTAGTTCTTAATTCGATGATGATTCTTTTGAATTTAAATCAGTATATTTTACTATTTAGAAGCCCAAGACTTTAATCATCCAAAAGAGCAAGAGTCAGTACACTTTTTTCATTTTTTTTTTTTTTGTAAATCAATATTATTCTAAAACTTAAAATACATATAACAAGTGAATCAATAAATTCTTATGCAAATTTATCATTTATTGCCTTTTCACTATCAAAAGAGATAAATCAATAGATAATGAATAATAACTTAAGTTTCTATGAAAGTTTATATTTGTTTTAAAAATATAACGACTGATAGAAAATCATAAAAAATAATATTATTTTGCAAAGTAAGATTAAAGAAAGAAAAAGCTAACTAAGCGCACTCCACTAAAAGAGCCATAAAACTTGTTTGTTTCTTTCTAGCATCAGAAGTGGACTGGCTTACCGTGTTTTACTTTTCTGTGTTAAATATCTAAGCAATAAAATTAAGACCATTAAATATAAAATCAAAACAAAAATTTTAGATTTATTGTTTGAAAATTCGATTAAAACTGACTTATGTCGTATTTATCAATAGTAATAATTAGCCATTTGCAAAAAAAAAAATGTGTTTTGAGTATATTGAATTTATTTATTTTGCGATTTTAGATTTACAACTTTGTACTTTGTTAAGCTTCTTAAGAATAGTTGTATAAATCAAAGAATGATAATATACAAATCGATTGAATAAAATTTATTTTCAAAGTCAAGTCCAAAAGTCACAAGCAAGTTGCCAGAAAATCATTTCCTCACTAAATTATTTCATTAATTCGCTGAACATTTTTGGAAGTTTTTTAATAAATCAAAATGAGTTACTAAATATTCAAAATTATTTTCAAAGAAATTATATAAAGTAAAGTTACTTTCATTTAAAGTTAAGATAATATTTAAAGCTGCTTATAAGCACATACATAATTACAAGACTTCAGATAGTGGTGGCGCTCGGGGCAAAAGGAAGATTCGTTTTTGGGCATCCCCCAGGACTAGATACAAATGAATGAAATACATCTGTCAAGTATTAAGCTTTAGACATTCTGCGGAAAACTTAAATTCGTCAGGTTTTCAACAAAAAATGCAAAAAAGTGAATTTCTAGTCCTTGTCAAGAATTACTTTTTGTGTGTTGTTAAACTAGGGTTGCCATCCGTCCGTATTTTCCCGGACATGTACTCTTTTTGCACTGTGTGGGGGAGGTCCGGGATAGTTTTTGATAATTGTCCGGGATTGTACTCCTTTTACCCATTGTGTATCTATTTACTTTTATGCTATACTTATAATTAAATGGTTATTCAAAAATGAACCGAGGCCCATTAAAATTAAGTGAACGAACAGATCCAATATATGAGAAAAGAAATTATAGAACAACTGCCCAACTTATTGTTAAAGCTCTTACACAAAATAACTTATTATCAAAAGTAAGTGGATTTTGCGCTGACAATTATTGCAATACCAATTTTGGTGGAAGTCAAAGGAAGGTTCGAACAATGTCTATTCGAAGTTAAAATCTTTAGTCAACCAAAACATGATAGGTGTAGGATGTCCACCACATTAGTCAATGCGATCTACCATGGATGTGATGTGATACTTTACCAGTTGACGTCGATATCATAATTGTAAAAATATACAACTATTTCTCTATCTACACCAGTCAGAACGGAAAGACTTCGAGATTTTTCTGAATTTCTTGAAAATGAATATATAAGCCTTTCTTATACCATTCGAAAACCAGATGGCTTTCTCTCTACATTACATTACATTACATATTCCACTACTCCGCAGATAAATCTACGAAGTAGAGACACTGAAAGCACTGGTAACTCAGACCATCGGCTTATACAATACAACAGAGAGAGACAGACAGAAAGAAAGAACAACAGAAAAACACATGTCAACAGCTCACGGTTGGTATTTGAACGGTCCCCCATCCAAGTACTAACCGCGCGCAACGATGCTTGATTTCGCTGATCGATGGGAAGCGATGCTTTCATCAGAGCCAAGGCCGTTGACTGGCTTTCTCTCTATCTTGCTGTTGAACGTCTTTTACTTATGTACGAGAATCCGCCTAAAATATTGCAAACATTTTTTAAAGACGACTTAAGCGAGGCGTATTTATTTTTGGTTCATTCTCTCATGTCAACATTCAACGTCAATATTCAAAAACTTGAAAAACAAGACATTTCTATTATTGAAACCGCTGAAATTTTACAAAATATTGTCAATAATATTTACGAGCGAATTGATAACGATTTTGTTCCACTTAAAATTAAATCTATTTTGAAGAAGCTTGATGATTCCGGCTGTAAAGAAAACGTTATTAAATTCACGTGGACAAAAGATAGAAACAAACTGTTATCTGAGACCGTCAAAGGAATTATTTTAACAAAGGAATTAATTTAACAAAAAAGCAACAGTGGTATACTTAACAGTATTAGATGTAATGAAAAATACAACAAGCACTGTAAAGGCTATTTATTAAAAAAAAGCAATAAAGTTCCTTTTTTTATACCTCAAAGATATTTTGTAACTTAAAAATGTGATTTTTAAACTAAATATTTATTTTTATTTAAATGTTAATACAATTTTTTGTTTCCTCTTACAATATAAATGTGTTTATGCTGTCCTTGTTTTGTACTCTTTTTTCAATCCTCATTTGTCCGGGAAAGTCCGGGTTTTTGAAACTCCAGTACTAGTTTCATCTAAACATATCTGGCTACCCTATGTTAAACCATAAAGGAAAATGAGGAAAAAGTCAGAAAATATTATAAATGGTGGGCCATGTAGTGGTTTCTTTTTAAATCATTGGTTATTTTGACACTGGCAGCTTTTCTCGCTCGAAATCTTGACAGAAAGTCAAAATCATACCAGCGCGGAACGAAGTGAGTCGCTTTATGCTTGAAAAACGTTGGTAAATATTCAAAACTTATTTCTAAAGTGAGTGCTGTGTAGCCCAAGCCGAGCGTCTTTAGAAAAGCAGTTGTGACCGTAATGAAGCACCCATTTTGCTGGCTGAACGCAAGTTTGTGCAAAAACTTCGTAAGGTAAGGCGCGCACAGACGAGAATGTGGCTGCTCTAGTCGAGAGTGTGAGGCTCAATTCATGAGCATCAACTCGCCATCGACCTCAACATTCAAAATTTCACGAACTAGCCTGAGAATAATTCTACACAAAGATCCGCTTCGTTATCGCGTCTTAGTTTGGGCATTAGAGCAGCTTGAACTGGACAACAATCTTTGGCGAAAAATCATCTTTTTTGAGGAGACGCATTTTCATCTCGGCGGCTACGTTAACAAACAAAATTGACGCATATGGGGCTCAGAAAACCCGCACGTTATTGTCCAGAATCCAATGCATCAACAGAGAGTGACAGTTTTATGCGGATTGTGGAGTGGTTGCACCATTGCACCATTTTTTTTTTCGAAAATGAGGCAAGAACAACATTTGGTTAACGGTGAGTGTTACAGAGCCATGTTAACGGACTTTTGTTTTTATTAAAATTGAAGACATGGATTTGGACGACCATGCAGGATGGCACGCTATGCCACACAACCCACAATCGATCGTGAGAATGCCTACATTGTACGAATACGAGTATCTGATTAAATCAGCCTCAAAATATGTTGAAATAATTAAAGGTCTTAAGCACAAGTTACTATATCTCAAAATCTGTAAAAAGAAGACTACTTGATAACTTTCTTAATTTTAATCCTAAGCTAATATATTAATTGTTTAATTAGATTAGTAGTCTTTCATTTAAGTGTGGTGAATTACAAAACAGTATTCATTTCAAATTATATCGTTATTTGGAGTTTGGTGCATAGAAAATGTATTTGCAAGATGGGTGTCGCCTGCTCAAAAAATGAATCGAGACACAAATTCATAGCAGTGTTAAGTTATTTTTAAGCGAAGTCCAAATGAAATTTGTTGGTATTTCATAACAGTTAATGAACCCTGGATAGGCTACTTCAAACCGGAAGTAAAAGAACAATCGAAACAGAGTGGAGTGGAATTCTTCAGTCAAAAATGTTCTTAGAAAGGCAAGAATCGTTTCATCAGCAAGAACAGTAATGGAAACGGTTTTCTGGAATTCTGCAATGGCTTTTGAACACACCACAATGACAGTTCGTGCAAAAAACAAAGGCGCAAAATTTTAAACAGCTTAGTATTAAGGTATTAGTATATGATACTACTTCACAATCTGCTAACTTTTAAGTAATTTCTTAATTGTAAACATTTTCGGACTAGTACCGTGCTAAGGGTATTTTTTTAATAAATAGCTTCTGAACACACCCAAACTAAATGACAGTTCATGGAAAAAACTAAGTAAACAGGCCTGTTTTGACGTTTGTAAATGTCAAAGAGTCAAACGAAGATTTTAACTTTAATAAAATGATAAAAAATGTATGATCTACAAATAAATCGTTTTAACTATTAGTACTAAAACAGATTTTACATCGTACTAATTCGACTTAAATTTTGCGCTATTGTTTTAAGAAAATCTATGGGTAACAATATAAAATATTTCGCTATTTTTTCCCGTTCAGAAAAAAGACGACTAGGGAGTTCACTCTTTTAAAAAAAAACATCAATCTTGTTAGAAGTTTATAATCTAAAATTTGAATTTAAGTATTCTACGAGTATAATAAAATCGTAAGGCTAATAAAATAAAACTCTTTTCCATACAGGAATCAAAACTAATTTAAAGTGGAATGCTATAGAAATATGGGATATAATTTTTGGGTTTGTAACAAAATATTAAAAATATTGAAAGTCGATATGAATTTCAGAAAAGGTATTTGATTTTTTCTTGAAATTTGAGTTTATGCTTATGGTTTTTAATGAATACTCAAAACTGGCATACTAAATTTTTATTAAAATTATTTCAACAATCTTTTTTTAATTAGCGCGGATAGATTTTTTGCGGTCTGTAGCGCTATGTTGCTTAGGTGACATCTGTCAAATCTGTTCAATATTTGGTGCCCAAATTTAAAATAATGGGTTCGGTAGTCAATCAGCCAACATTCGTTAGTAAAAGGA
Organism: Chrysotoxum bicinctum; assembly: GCA_911387755.1. Lineage (NCBI taxonomy): Eukaryota > Metazoa > Arthropoda > Insecta > Diptera > Syrphidae > Chrysotoxum > Chrysotoxum bicinctum. Next base: position 31,806,330 of record OU426990.1, read on the forward strand.
ATGAAGAATCGGCTTAGAGCATTTGCACGGTTAGTAAAAGTGTACCGCAGAACACGAGGCATTCGATTTTTTGCGTGCGCAAGATCTTGGCTTTTTGCAGACTTCAACTTGGCGAATTTCACATTGGGACTTTGGCCTACAACCTTATATATTATCAAATTGACCCAGAAGCTCAAAGTTATTGACCATAGATAACGCCATTTTCTCGCTGTCTGCGCTTCGTAGCGTTTGGAAGAGAACCCCAGTTTTGGCCGAAAAATAATCTTTAGCGACAAGGGATGGCCGTGGCGCGATGGATGTGTGCTCGCCTGTCAACCTCATGATCACAGGTTCGATCCCTGCCGTCGTCATGTCGCTTTAATTCCATTAAAAAAAAAAACCTTCTAAAAATTGTCATCAATGGGTTGCTGGTTTACTCATTACATGTTGTTCAGGCATAACACTAACAACATGTAATTGAGTTAAACTAGTATGCCCAACAAGGATGAACACGAATAAAATAATGTGAATTATAAGCGACATAGAAATAAGACACGGCATTTCTCCGCTTTAGCTGAGCCGCCATCCCTGGAGATAAAAATATCTGAGACAACCACCAACAGTCTCAGAACATCGTGCCACACATCTTTCCTATCCTTCTTTCTCTTCATTAACTTCACGCCCGCGCTGTGTTGAAACATTTAAAGGGTAATCATAATCCCTTGAGCGCGGGTAGATTATAAAAAAAAAAAAAAAAAAAAAAGGTGCATTTTTGGATGAATATCTGCGTTAACAAGCAAGATTGTCATATATAGAACGACACCAACCCACACGACGTTCACCAATTGATAATACATCCTCAAAAGGTTACCATTTGACGTTAATTTTAGGCCGGCGACGGATTCGTTGGTCCGTACTTTTTTAAAATCGACGTTGGTGAATTAAGCCATATGAACCAAGACTACGTAGTCCATGCCATAAGTTCTGTCCCTAACAAAAACACGTTTTATTTAAATAATAAAAAAGCAATCAAAATTCTTTTTACGTCATTTATTAAGTATTAAATTTACAATATAAATATATAAGAAATTATTCAAAATGCCCCCCTTAGCCTTTAAACACTTTCTTAAACGATCCGGCCACTCGTCTATCGCCGGACGCACGACTTTCAGTGGAAACGAAGTCAGTACCATCAACAAATCAGGGACTACGTACATGTGGTTCCAATAGGATGGCGCCTCTCAGTGGATTTAGTGGATGTCCCGATTGGCTACATGAACGATTGACCATAACTCAAGTTCTGCCGGATCTAAATGGAAGAGTAATTAAAAATTGGGCCATGCGTACCCGTGCTACCATAAGAAGCCGAGGTGGGTATTTCAACAACTTCATATTAAATACAAAATGGCATACATAGGTCTTTCTTCCAATTCAACATTTACCCGCCTTTATTGAAAAACCATTAAAAAAAAATAATTATTTTTATAAGCTGCTCTAGCATATTTATATTTTTCGCATAAAATTTTAATATATTGAAGAAATCAGAGGGCTTACTTTACATTTAAATCAAAACTATTTCGAAATTGTTTTTAGTATAATATTTAAATGTTTTAAATATAATATTTAAAATGTTCTCATATTTTTATATATTTTTATTAAAATATCTTAAAAATCCCATATGTATGCACCATAGCCATGCACTTTATAAATTATCGATAAAGAAAGCTAAACGTTAAATTATATTAAAATCAGGATTAAATGTTTTAAATAATGAAGCTGATGAAATAATGACGTTGTTAAAAAAGTATAGTCTAAACGAATTCTTTTGATATGAGGAATATATTTCAATCGACTACTGTGCAGGGATGAATTTATTGCTAAGCACAAAGATAATGTCATATTCTAAAGCAATTAAAATATTTATTCAAATTGATTAATATTTTTTTTTATCAAAACATTTGTACGGTTTTATTGAAATTTATTAATAACAAATCATGCTTTAACAAATATGAATATTATGAATACAAGCTTTATTTTTAATTGAAATTAAATGATTTATTCACTAATTAACAATTAACATTTGATTTTAAAATTAATATTGCTCTACAAACATAATACAATTTTATTTAAGTTTAGGTCATCAAAGGTTAAAATATGATATTATTAAAATCAGGTCCATGTTGATAGCTTTCAACGTATTTAAATTTGTCAGTTAGATACTAAATAGATACTAAATAGTTAAATATATCACACGTATCTACATAATGTGTATTACAGTGACCAATTTAGGTGGGAATAGTTTGCACTTCGATATTATTCAAAATATTTTAAAAATGATTTATGACTTTGGACTTATAGTAATAGTATTTTCTGATATAAAAAAACATCATTATTGTTTTGCATTAAAACGTCTCTTCAGTTTGTATATACTCGTACGAGTATGTTTTTCTGAAATAAAATGTTTCGTTTTGGTCCAATGGTTTCTCGAGCTTTTGTTGATGTTTTTTTTTTGCGATGCAATTGTTGAACATGCATTCAGTTATGGCAGATTTTGAATTCCTGAATTTAAGTCCATAAGTCAAAAATGAATCTAATATTTTCTTGAAGTCATGAAATTTTCATAATTATTTTATTTTTTCAAACAAAATAATAAAGTGATATCACCTAATTAATAAGAAGTGTTAATGCATTCACAAACAATAAATGATTGCATGTACTTTGGAACAGTCAGCGTGAATGAATCTACAAAATATCTATACGTACATTTGCATATGACGTTTAAACAATTAACCCACTCTAAAAACTTGTAAACATTTAAAATTTAAGATTATTACAAACCGTATAGCAAAAATTCCAATATGCCACATGTCACACACAAAGTGGCGCTAATTGACAAATATTTGGCATCCTTGTGCAGTTTTATGTATATTTTTATTCGTATTTTTTATTTTTCTTGAGTACTGGAATTTAGCATTGATTATGGGTGGATTACATTTCAGATGCCAATAATGTTAAAACGTGTATTTGAAAAGAACAACATCTAGTATAATCAAGAAAAAGTGTTAAATAGAATTTAAAGATATTCAATTTGCTCGGTGTTGGGGTGATGTTCAGTGCCAATGAAATTGGTGATCAATACAAACCTGCGAACAGAATAACAAATGTTTCGAAATGGGATAAGAATCTGTTAAGCAATTTTTAAAATTTTTAAAAAATCAAAAAAACTTATAGGAAATTTCAATTTCATGTAATATGAAATAAGCAAGGCTTTTTTTTAAGTCGGTAAAAACATCGTATAAATAAAACAAAACACACATTAGAAGTTGTCAATATCCCTTTTTTTCCAATAAGCCATATACAACCATCACAAACTATTTCAAAGTATCTTATTCGAGTTTTTAATTGTTGTTCTCAGAGATTCATTTAAAAGTAATGTTATTAGTTCAAAAAAGCAACAAAGCATGAATTTAAAGGAATTGGAGGAATCCTATAAGGACCTGATTGGAAAAGGGCGGCGGGTACTGTGAAAAACATTTCCTGTTCTTCTTGTTTTTATATTTTCAGGTTGCCAGACCTCCAAAATGAACGCTCGGTCGTTTTTATTCACATAGTTGGAAAAATCTTGACGCTTTCAAAAAGAATGTCCGTCAAGTTATGGCCGAAAATTAATTTCTCAGAATCGAATCCTGCAAGAACTGCCGTAGAGAATATTTGGATGATAACATTTTCTATTCAAAGTGAAGAGTCCAACCAGTGTATTAAAAAAAGAATTTGGTTGAAATCTGAGTCCTAAGTGTGTATTATTTAAATTATCTTTTTAACGAGAGAAAACTTTATGGAAAATATAACCAAGGTTTTTTTTTGAAAATTAGATTACACAACCAGGAAGTGATTCTTACGAATATCGAGTGCAAAGCTGCGACATATAATTACGGTGCGGTATTGAGTTTATGATTAAGATTTCATATCCAATTTATCTGATTTAAAAAATAATATTAAAAATATCAGGTCAAAGATTCTCTCCGGAAATAGTCGCATCTTATACAGTTTCGTGTTTTGGATGGCTGTAGTTATTTTTGGATAGATACGAATTCGGCCGGATAGTGATTTCAAAGAAAATTATTCAAGTCAACTACCAATAACATGATTATGTTATACTATATCTATCCACTTTGATATTGACATGACGGAGTTAATTCAGTTTTATGATAAAATCGGCATTTGCTTTAAGTTTTGTATATGCTTCGTATATACTCGTACTATATTTCAAAATTAGTCTTGAAGAATTGCATCTGTAAAACTTTGAGAAACTTTTGGAAACTTTCACTTAATAGAACATACAAGCATTTACAATTGCGTTAATTACACGATATTTGGACGCAAAATCAAGGTTAAAACTTGCCACTTACTTTTTACATGCCGACTTATACGTATATTATAAGGAAAGTTATGCATTCGGAAAAAAATCGAACTGGAGATTTTGATTTATGTCTGTCTATCTATCTGTCTGTCGGTCTGTTTATCTGTCTGTCTGTTCGACTACAGCCTTAGCCGCTCGACCGATTTTCTTTAAACTTTTTTTTCTTTTTTAAGACCAAAAATTACGGTACCTGCCATACGAATTTTTTCCGAAAAATGGTTATTGAGGGTACCCCCATGGATTCATTTTTTTTTTGTTTTGATTGTCTCAAAAACGGTACCACCGACTTCGATCATTTTTTTTTTGCTTAAACCTCACTAAAAATTTGAATAGTTGTGTAAGTATTCAAATTTTCAAAAAATTCAATATTTCGAAAACCTTATGCCAGATTTTTTTTTAAACTTGATAAATAAAAGTTTTTCAATATAATCTATAAGACGTGAGAAAAAAAATTATTTTACCTAAAAATAAAGGTAACCAACCACCATACAAATTTTAAAAAATCATTTTCAAAAATCGTATTTTTCTCGAAAACGGCGCCTAGAATTTCGATAATTTATTTTTCTTTCAATTAATTTTTATGATCTTTAATTAAATAAAAAAAACATTGAAATTATGATATTACAGGTTGTACCCACCATAGAACCATTTTTTTTAATTTTGAATTTCTCATTATCGACATAACGGATTTTAATGCAATTTCTTATAGAGGAGCTTCTAAGAAATTTAAAAAAACATTGCATTTCGAAACATAAAAAAAATATTTTTTTTTGAGTTTTTGGAAGAAGTATTTTTTTTGTGCAAAATTCGATATCTGAAGACCGGCTCAATTTTTATTTGAAAATTTTATTTTCGCTCGTACAACAATAAAAACTTAAAGTTAGTGTACAAAATTTTTTTCTTAAAAATGTATTAAATTTTTTTTTAAACAAAAGCTTATTTTTTAAAGAAACCACTACTTACAGCGACTTATAATTTTTGTTCTCGCATAAATTCACATTTGCGTAGCATTCTGTTTTTATCTACTAAAAGAATTTAAAAAATTTATTTTATCCTTATGAACAGTTTTCACTAGTAACTTTAGTTTTTAAAATTCCTAGTCTATTACATAGGAGCAAGTTCGTGCGACCCAGTCGTGCATTTAATGCATTTTATTTAATACTGAAATTCATATTGTTTCACATCAAAACTCAAGAATCCTGTTCAACTTTAATACGTTCATTATTAAGAGACCAATTTTATTCTGTTTGTCTTCTCGTTTGATTTGTTTAAAAAAATGTATTTTCGTATTTACTTGGATACCACATGTTTCACAAAATAAATCAAATATGTGTATTTAAGTCAAACCTACCACCGGAATAATGAAATCGTCAGCATATACCAACATTTTCAATGTAACATTGACTAAAAAGAATAGCTCAAAGAGCAATGGACGGAGGATACATCCCTGAGGGACACCTAATGCTGTTATTTCAAACCGATATGCAAGAAATCATTTTTATCCTTTTTATTAGAGGATGAAATGAGCTTGAAAATCATCAACAGAAATTTTTGTGTATGATCTAGGTATACAAGCTTTTAAACTAAAGCTTGCATGTTTTCTTTGTCACTTTTATTTGGTGCTTGCAGGGAGAGTATTCCAAAGTTGGGTTGCATGAACAAAGCATAAGGATTGTGAAAAAGCCGATTGGAATAGGTTTTTCCAAAGACTATTGAAAGAGATGGGAAAATACTGATGGGTCGAAAATATTGACATGGATTGCTGGTTTGACCCCATAAACAACTTTGGCAAGATCATATGTATATGCATATTTATTTGGGTGATCTGTCGCTGAGTATGTTATTCAGGATTATAACTACAATGATGCAGGACACGGTTTTAAGAAGAGAGGGTATAGATGACATTTTTCCTTCAGACTGCGTCGTACAATAAATGGATATTTTCAGCATGGTTTCGGATCTTTCCTAGTAAGTAGTTCCAATATCTAACTCTTGATTAAAACAGCTGGAGCGAGGTCTGAGGTCGGTCAATTTCACGGGCTCAAATGATTAAATGTTTGATGTTCAAAATTGTAGTAAATCAGTTTTTCGAAAAGCTTGCAGTCCTATGCAGTGTGTTTGGTTGTTAATTTTTCAATTTATCGTTGGGTTTTCCGCGCTTAGGAAGATCGATGATTTTTGGGGAATGTTCCTTTTTACTAAATCTTTGACGCATTCGACTAAGTCAGAAAAACCCCAGAATAATAGATTTAATCCATCAGACTGTGGAGCTTTAAAATTAATAAGTTTAGCTTAAACTTCGTCTTGGTCTTAACAGCTATTAAAACTTATCTATTTGTTGAGTGATTCTTTTCAGTTTCTTGAGATTATGAGATAAAAAATATGAATATGCCAGATTTGTTGAGGATATCTCGAAAGTACTTTCGTTTTAAAGGATCTATGCACAGTTTTTTATTTAAAGAAAATGCATAACAAAAATGTTGCTCATTTTATAGAACCGATTTATTTCGATACTATAGGTTCAACAGAAAACGTGAGTAGACTAAAATGTTCAACTTCACATTTCGAACATTTCTTGTCTCAGAACAAACTATATATTGAGGGTAACAGAGTTTCAATAAAAAAAAAAAAAAAAAAAAAACAGAACTTTGCTGTTCTCTATCTTTGTGGACACTAACTATTGGGAGTTTGAGTGAAGAAGTTTTCAGAATTTGACATTGCACCTACTCAGTTTTTCGAAACGAAATAACTCAATTTTTCTAAAAAAAAAAAAAGGGTGATGGGTTGGGGGAGATAAAATAATCAAATTTTGGTGCTGTGAAGAACAATAAAATCTGAAGTCCAGCTTGTTGTACCTTTATGTGATGTAACCCATTATTTTTACATATTACGTCTTTTTATATATTTTGAAAATGCTAAAGCACAATTTTACAAAAGTCTGTAAATTGAAACACAACAGTGTACCGGGATTTTTTTTTAAACCAATAAACTTATTAAAACTAAATTTTCAAGTGCAGGTACTTCCCCGCAATTAAGCAAATATTTGAGACTAAAGAACTATTTACAAGCTCTTTGTCGGAAGAAAAACAATTTTATTGAAGAATAATGACGGCGCTTGTGACTCTCCAAAACTGCACCTCTTTTCTTTTCTACAAAAATAAATGTGTTGTCTTAAAGAAGATACAAACTTCAAGCACTCAGACGACACACCTTTGCCGATTCAATTGTTATAACACTAATTATAACAATCTTGCACCCATCACATTTTATCAAAATTAATTTGTTTGAATTTTTATGATATCTCTCTCAAAAAAGGGTGTGATAGGTATACTATTTTGTTTTTGATATTTTGTGACGTTTTTTTTAACTAATAAAAACAACATTTTTTATTCAAACATCACCGCCTGACATATGTCAATTCTGATAACAACACAAACGAATTGTGTGAGCTTTGTTTGTGAACTCATTTGTTTTCATATAAAAGTGAGTTCAAATCGATTTATAACTCCCCAAATAATGTATACATAGTGGGTATTGTACTACAAACCCAGTTGTTTACTTCTCACCAACGAAAGGGGCTATTGCACAATATTTAATTGTTCCACAAAAATTATTAAGGTTATTGGAACATTAATAATTGTGATAAATTGTGATTGTAAAATTTGGCGACCAGTTGTCGACAGCGTCATCGTTCAGTTATATTCTTAGATTTTGGTTTTCTTTGCCTTTTTTTGGTACGTACATAATGTGTGATAAATTTGAAATATCACGGAATATATCCGTGACATTTATTGAGTCAAGAACTAGGTTATGACGGTTGAGACGTCTGAGAAAGTCACCAATTATTTGAAAATGTGAATCATTTGGTCATTAATGTTTCTTTTTTAATCTTAACGCATAAATGGCATAAAGTCGGAGAAGATTATTTGGAAATCATTAAAAATATGACTACGTAGAAAAATAGCTCCATATTGCATCCATAAAACTTATTCGTCGAAAAAAAGTTTAAAAAAATTAAAAATAGAATATTGTTAATAAATGAAAGTCTTTGGCATTTTGCACGTTTGAAAATATATGAAGGTTGTAATAAGTTAGTTTAAAGTCAAATTGTATATAAAACAAATTGAAAAATAAAATTCTTAATCTGAATCTGAGCATGCATTTTAAGTTCAAGGGAACAAAATTTGAGGCTAAATTTTTGGTGCTGGATGTCAGTGAGACAACAGATTGATCGAAGTGCCGTTCAAGTTTTCCGTTGCAAATCAGCCGAAACAGTCGATTCCACAACGTTCTCAAGAATTTGACATGACTAGGACTACACTATTGCAAATTTCGCTTAGGGATCTTGACCTGCATCTGCATAAGATGAAGTTATTTCAAGGGCTTATCATATGAAACGAACGAACGTGGTCGAGTTGGGCTCTAGAAATGTTGGGTGAAGATGGATTTCATGCCGGTTGTGTCGTTGGGCCATTTTTTCTTGTTGATGAAAATGACCGTCACGTTAATCGTCTGATGAAATAGATTTCAATGATATGACGGTTTAACAATTGACTAATTGACAACTCAATTCAACCAACGTTTTATATCGAGAAATGGTCTTGCAGATTAGCCATCTAGATCCATGTGATTTAAAACCTCTAGACTCAATGCAGTTACGTTCGTTCAACAAGTTAACTATGGGGCGTTGTTAGAGGAGCTCAATTTGCCAATATTGAACGAGATATAGCGGCTGTTTCCGCCGAAATGTGTGGATGAGTCATAGAAAATTGAATTCAACGAATCGCACGCTGCAAACGTTCCTGCGTGGACCAACGAACGACGTTGAAATCCATTCATAAATCCCTAGATTGTCCTTTACACCAAACATAAAATTTTCAAGATACCTCAAATGGTTTGAGTTTTATTTTTTTTTTTAAATTGTCAAGTCATTATTCGAAAACTCAATGCATCGTACCCCAAAGTGGTTTTCGATTGTCGTAACGAAAATGTGACATGAATTTTCCGAGCAACAGGAAGATTTTTCAATTTTTTACAGAATTCCTCTTATAAGACTAAAAATTGGCAGAATATGAAATTTCATGCTTTTAGCCTAATTTGAACAAAAAGCTGCCGGAAATGAGTTAAAGTTAGGTTTACGTACAACAAACATCAAATCTCTTAAGACTAAATTAATTGGATTTGTTTTCATTGCTGAATAAGTTAATTCTCAGTTCACAGAATTTTCTCGCCAAAATTTAACAAAAAATAAAACAACTCAAAAAATTTAAAGAAAAGATTTCGTACACTACGGCGTATGTGGAACATTTTATTAAATGCATATGAAATGCGTGGTAAATATCACTTTGTCTAAACCAAACTTCCTGTTAGAGTTAATTGATATTTTGGATCGCCTTCTTTTACAGAATCTTAACCTTTGTATCTATATATCTCATATGTACCTAAGTACACATATCCATTCGTAAATAAAATGAATGATTTCCACACGTTTTTTTTTTTTTCTAAGATAGCTATAACCTAACCATATCAAATTCTCAATCTTGATATCAACTAAATTTCTGCTAAAAACTGCTGTCATAGTATCAGACACGAGCGTGGAATTCGTCAGGGACAGGTATTTAAAGCATATATAGGTACGCGAACGAATTAATGAAGAAATTCAAAGATATAAAATTGAAACATGTTGTAATTAAATATTAAATTTATGACGATTTGACGCGCCTAAAATGGATTGAAATTCAAGATTTTAAATGAGAGATACGCCTTACTTTGGTGTAATAATTTAAAAGAGCACATGCCGATACGTATTCCAATATAGCTGTCAAAATATTTTGCAAAACACTTCAGAATTTATGGATTTTAATTTATAATAACAAAAACAAAAAATATAAATAGTAACTAAATGATAATAATGAACAACAAATTCCCTTTTTGAAACGTGAACACTATAGTAGATAATATTTTGATAAATTTCAATATATGTTAATAAGTTCATCAAAAACCATTTGTGGTGTTAGTTTTTTTTTTTTTTGGGTTTTATAATCTTACCAATGATTGATGTAGGCCATTAGAATTAACAAATATACTATACGGTGCTAATATCATTAATTGGTTTTGTATTTAAATCAGCAGACAAAAATAAACACTTCTGGTTTCTACCAATTAATTAAATTGTTGAAGCACCCACCTGCAAAGCTGATATTTTTGCGTGTAATTTATTAGGACAAGAAGACTTTTTGATTTATCGCTTTTTAAGATTAACATTTTTTTTAGAGAAAAAATTAACAAATTCTTTGATATCTTAATTTTCATTATTGCACTTCAGAACTGCGTAGACGTTGAAGACGAACATTTTAATTCCGCATCTAAATTTTCAAGGGTGTTCGCACCTCCCTATTATTTATTTTCTAATTTTCTAAAAGGTTTTCATAGATATCGAAACATTTAATTGATTCGATAAAAATTTAGTGATTTTTCTTAAACTGAAATTTGAAAAGTAATATATTATGTTAAAAAATCACTTAAAAACTCTATTTTAAGGCTCTACGAACATACTCCCGAAAGAGTTGAATCTCAATGAACTCACTCCCACCAAAGTTGGGACTTAAGCGGAACAACGGCATTGCTTGAGCACTAGAAAGGGCTCAAAGACAGAGTTTAAATGTTCGGAACCCGAAAGCGTGCCATCCAAAGTAACTGTTGTTCGAAAAAACTTTTGACACAGGCGCCTGTCAAATGACTGACGTTTCTCAGTTTTATATTAAATTAATTTTTGACAGAACAAACTTGCTTCCACTTTTACCTTATGTGTTGCTTCGTCCTTTAGGTGACTTTTTCCCTAAATACATATTTCATTATGTTAAATCAAATTCGGTTTTCAATGTCTTCTTGCTATATATTCGCAAACTTTGCAAATGCGAACTTTGGCTCGCTATAACTTAAAGACAAGTCAATTTGCAGAGCTTCTCAAATAACTCATTTTCTTAATAATTTAATTTTCTTGAGAGTTAATTTGTTGTGAAATAAAAGTCGAACGAGTTATTAAATAAAAACTGAAACATCAACTTTTTCGAAAGTAATGACCATGTGGTTATCGAAATATTAGGTTTTTAAATATAATTCAAAAATCCAATAAAAATTATTTGTACTGTTTCTGAGAAAATGTTGTTTCTGTGATATGTATTAATTAGGAACCATTTATTGGAAAAAATATTTCATTTAACCATTAGCTGGTTTTTGCTAAATAATATATACAGCGTAGACCATCTAGTGGTTTCATTTTAAAGAATAGGTAATTTTGAAACTGACAGGTGCTTTCCGCTCGAAATCTTGACAGAAATTCAGTATTATAGCTCCGCGGAACGAAATTAGTTGCTTTACGCTTAAGCAACGTTGGGAAATATTGAAAACTTATTTCCAAAGCCCAAACAGTGCGTTTTTTTTTCGCGAGAATGTGGCTGCTATAGCCGAAAGTCTGAGACTCAATTCACGAACATCAACTAGCCATCGATCTCAACAGCTCAACTTTTCACGCACTAGCCTGAGGAAAATTCTGCACAAAGATCTGGGATTATTCACTTCAAGTACTACTGCAAGGCCACCCGAGGCAGTCACTTGAACGACGTGTTGTTCATAATTAATGGAAATGTTTGCTCTTACTAATAAAGCCATATTACATAGAAGAAAATTAATTTTGTTCATTTTATCGCATTTTTAAAAAGAAACTTATGTTTGGCCCACCCTTTATAAAAAAGCCAAAATAAACAAAGAAGTCTCCAAAAAAAAGCCAATCAGGTTCACGCAAATAGCTGATACCTTGAGTTTTATTATTCGGATCGTCCTGATCAAGATGTTAAGGCTCGGAAAAAATGACAGAGCATCATTTTCTAGTTTAAAAAAAGGAATTTAAATTGCAACACACATATAACTGACACCAAAAAAGGAAAAAATCTTATTTTTAACCCATCATCAACACCAATGGCGAAAACAACCTGCCAGGCTTTTGTAGACGATATCATTACATTTTTTGAAGTGAAAGTCTAATGTGTAGTATATCTTCGCATAATGGTTAGCGCATTTGACTGTCAAGCAGAGATTGTTGGTTTCAATTATAAGCCGATAAAAAATGATTAGCAAGGGTGTAATACATCTTGCAAGGATATGAAAAGTATCTCTTGTCATGAAAAGTGCTGCTCATCTTTGCCGTTCGGATTTGGCAGAAAATTATACTAGTAACCTAGTAACACGCAAATAGGAATTGTTGAGAGTTGTAAGTGTGGTTCTCTACGAGCTGTTGCATCAGTCAATCGTTTGTTCATTTTACATATTCTGTGATCATTTTTGCAGAATAAATAAATAGCTTAGACCTTTTTGAAAGCAAAATTAAGACATTTTTATGAAGAATAGAGTTTTTTTTATGGTTTTTCAATAAGGACGGGAAGATGTTAAAATGGAATAAGACAAGCTGTGTGTGAGGTATTAACAAAATTCTATATTTATTTGAAAAACCAGCCATTATGAAATATGACATATAGTCTTTACTTTGATTGTCAATTCAAGTCACTTCTGCAAGATATGACCTTATCCTCAAATCTTACTTGCAGAATGTCAATCGTGCACGTAGCGCCATCTTTGTCCAATCTTATGGCGTCTAGGTCCATATGGTTCAATTTGGGTCATAAGAAGTTGGTTATCATCGTTCTGTAATGTTCGCCATTGACGTTGACCGCCTCATCAATGTCGATTTAGAAATAATACGGACCAATAACGCCACTGGCCCAAATTCATACCAAACGCTAATTTTTCGATAATGAATTTTCAACTGGTGAACCTCATGTGGGTTGGTGTCGTCCCATATATATGGCAATTTTGGTTGTTCGTTTCACCAAAAAATGCTCCTCGTTGCTTAAGATAAATTTTCGCCAAAAAGTGTGGTTCTCTTCTCAAAACTCCGAAGCCCAGTCAGCGAACAAATGGCATTGTCTAGAGTCATTTATTGCGAGTACTCGGTCAGTTGAATCTTGTACAGGTCCCGAAGCAAATTTCGCCAAGTTGAAGTCTGCTAAATGTTGAGTTCTTCTGCACTGCGAGGAATCGACTGCTTTGGGTTGGCTGATTGAATACCGAAACTGTCGTTTCAAATTTAGCTACCAAACGTTTAAGAGTCGACCGTGAAGAGCCTGTTGTGCCCCTGTAAAATCAGCGTAACGTTTGCACCAACAAACACTCATTTTAATAGTAAAGGTTTATCATTTGGACGTGCTGTTCAAACGTGTTACTTGCCATCATGAGTATCAGTAATCGAATAATAACAACATATTTGACAGATGTCAAGAAAACTGTCAAAATCCAACCACGCAAATATAAAAACCCTTTATAAATTAACAAGTTTAAAATTCCTTTTTTTATGGAAGCATAATTATATATTCTTATATTTTTTTTCATAAAAACTTTTTCAAAATTTTGCGTTTACCTAGTTGAAGTATTAAAGAACTTGAAATTTCAACGCATTCTAAAGACTAAACTCTCGGCATTTTCAGTCAATGGCTTTTAAGGTCGCTGTTGACCAACGGGTATCGGACATATTTTTCAACAGAATTCGTTAAGAATATTCTCCATATTCTTGAAGAATGGCCCAGCGTTTCTGCGATTTCGAGTAAAAAAAGTTATACAAATCCTGAACAACCGAAAAATTACATTGCACTTCAGAAGAAATGTTCGGTACATCATTCAGTCACAGGTTAAAAGTATGCACCATAAGGTATAAAGACTACAAGAGGAAACTTATCCAAAATTGTTATGTCTCCACTTACTGATGACAACCATATTTCTTGCGTTGTCAATAGACTTGAGTTTTGCTTTACTCAAGGCTTTGTCAGTTGAACTTGAAACTTTTTGACTTATTGTCTTTGTCTAATTATTTATTTTGAACATTATTTTAGACAAAAGAATGTTTGTAAGGAAAAGAGTATTTTTGAAGCAGACCGATATGTTATCTACATATGTTTCGCAATCAAATATAGTGCACTGATATTGCCGCCATAGGTAAAAGCCTATTTTGCCTACAAGCAGGTTTGGCACCGCATATGAGAATACGGATTTCCCTTAGATCTTAAAAATATAAAGTGTCAAACTAAAAAAAAAAGATTGACTTGCATGTCCAATTAAAAATAAAATTAGAACCGCTACATGAACATAGCCATCAAGATACTATTAAATTACCGATTGTACCAACCCAAATACTGCGGATGGATTAAGTAAAAAAAAAAAAAAAAAACACGGCTAATGCGATGACCATAAGCTTAGCCCAAACGTGCTACTGAAATCAATTAAAACTGGAATATTTAATTTCTGTCAAAATAAGATTTGTGAGAAATCAAAGTTAAACTATTACATCAGTTGCGCTCCATAGAATCCGAATCCGAAAAACAAGATTATAGGTTATTTAATTGATAACCATTTTGCGATAAAGTGGAAAACAAGCTTAAGGAGTTCATTTATTTGGATGATATCCACGAAAATAAATCAAGCTAGCACTCATGTACATTATAAAAACATTTACAAATTTTAAACGGTGAGGTATTGAGTCATAATTTTGCTTAGAACCTACTCGATGATAGTTCGCTCTAAGTCTATATTTACATCTTTTTTTTTATTATAGTAACTTACTTTTTCAAAGCTGCTAAGCCGGTCTGTGCATTTAAATGTTTCTGGGTCAGTGTTTCTTCTTCAAAAGCAATACAATATATTTGAGTATTATAAGCGATTTAATATTAATTTACTGACCGCCAACACCTCCCATTTCATAAATATATGTCCGCATACATATTTCCTAGATCCACATATTCCAACAGCAAGCTGCTACATAAATATCATCATCAAAAACATGTATTATTAAAAATGTAAATTTAAATAATAATTAAAATTTATCATCGAACAGTTCAACAAACATGTAATTATGAATTTTGTTTGTTTGTTGTTGTTGTATTTGTCTATAACTTAATTCACAACAAGCTATTCGCTCATTTGATAGATATACCTGCTGCCTGCTGCTGAAGCTACGCCGCGGCATCGCACTTGCGGCGCGGCGTATTTTGTTACGCGGTTGATTGAATCTTTGGTTTTTGTTTTTTTTTTTTGTAAATGGTTTGTAAATATTCATTAGCATAAGACACAAAATGCCGATCTGTGCCCACTGATAGCTGCGCCAATATGTAGTTGTTGACAGACGACACTGGTGTATCTATACGACTTCATTGAGAATTATGAAAGAAACTCCTTTGAAAGTGGCATTCCAGTCGGTTGAACAGTGGCGAAAAAAATAATGAGCAAAAAGGTTATATCTACAATTTTTCAAGACAAAATATTGGAGGCTTCGTCTAAGAAAAAATCGAACAGAGCTTTTGAAAATTTGTTGCAAAGGAACTTGATAAATTCCATATTGATAAATTCATTAATAAATTTTGTGGTGTAACAGCTGGAAGAGAACCGGGATCTAGTGACTTAGAACTCTCAACTATTACTGTGTGCGTGTTACAACCTACAATTTTCTGCCGATTCCGAACGCCTGATGAGCAGCGCTTTTTATGACAAGAGATACTCTTAGAGGAAGTATCAATTCTTCGCAAGAGGCAAAACACCCTTGAAAACTTTTTAAATATCATTTCGTAAAATTAGTTTAAGTTGTAGTGGCTTCCACCAGGAAAACGGCTGATTTAGCTGATTTACCCCTTATCGTTTCATTTTCATTTTTCATTTCGATCATTCTCTGCAGGGCTTCTGCTAAGCCCTTAAATGTACTTTCTTCTTTGTGAAGTATGATATCGTTTCTTTAAATTTCTACCCACAGTGATACTAGCCACTTCTTTTGATGTAACCAGTGCTCACCTACAGAAGTTCTGTCTGCTTATATGACATTTCTATAGTAATTATTTGACTTCTGATACATCGGACTAAATGACTTTTTTCATGCAGTATCATTGCCGGACTCATTTCTTCACGGTTAATCAGTTTCTAAGTCAGCGCCATCCATACAAAATTAATCCATCTATCTAAAAAATTGCAAATATTTTGCATCGAGATTCCAATGTTCGGGTTTACGGCACAATCGCGGCTGCAGCCTCGTCAATACAGGCAAATATAAATCGGAGTTAGCAGACAGTCATTACAAGGGATAATTTATGATGACTAAAAGTAGCTTCCGTTCAAAGTCCAAATAAGGAACAAGTTAAACTCTCTGGATTTGCCTGTTCAACTGGAATTTTGCTAAAAAAAATTATTAAAATTGCTGAAGAAGACAACAATGTATTGATGAGGCTCATTTTAATTTAAATGGCCGGCAGTGCAAACCAGCGAAATTGCGTGATTCTAATCCAAAGACGGAACTGCACCAAAGTGCATTGTTGGTCAATATTTCGGTGTAAAACGGTGTAACTGTAACTGTCGCTATTAAAGTAGTTTGTTTCCCAGAACTGCGCCAAAGACGTACCCGATTCAGTTGAATTTGCTTCCAGCAAGAAGTTGCAACTGCACACATAGCCAGACCGTTTAATGCGAAGCTGCAACGAACATTCCGTAACAAATTAATATCCATAAACTCCACTTTCCGCCATTTCCCAAGATGTGTATTAAACTGTTTTGTTTAGAAATATTCCTATTACAAAAAAAAACACAAAAAAAAGAGGTGTTAAATTATCGTCCAATAGCTAAACTATTATACATTTCAAAACATGTTTTGAATGCATAATATATTTAAAGCTCTTTTTACTTGCGACTTATAGGAACTATAAGGCAAGATATGCATTCGTAAAAAAAATTGAACTCGAGATTTTGATCAAAGTTGACATTACGATGATAGCGACGACGAAAAAAGTGGGTCTGGCAATTCTGTCTGTCTGTCTGTCTGTTCGATTACAGCTAAACGGCTTGGCCGATTTTCTTCAAACTTGGTAGATATGGGTTTTAGTTTTTTACCCCCGGATGTTTTTTGATTTGATTTTTTAAGACCAAAAATAACGGTATACCTGCCATACGATTTTTTTCGAAATTTTATAAATATTTTTTTTTCTCAAAAACTGTCCCAACGATTTAAAAAAAAAATTGAAAAAATTTAATTTAGTTAAACCTAGGTAATGGTTGAAAAAAAATTTCCAAAAAATGAGTAGTTTTGGTACCCCATTTGGGACCATTTTTTTTTGTTTTTGATTTTCTCAAAAACGGTACCAGGAATTTGGATCATTTTTTATGCTAAAGCTTCCCAGCAGTTTAAATATTATTGTGTATTCAAATTTTCCAAAAATTTTTTTTGGATTTTTAAAAAAACTTTCAAAATTTTTTTTGAAAACACAATATTTATAAAACCCCATGCTCGATTTTTTCAAAACTTAATAAATAAAAGTTTAGAAAAATAATCTACAAGATATGAGAAAAATAAATTAATTTTTCCAAAAATAACGGTACCCTACATACAAATGTTAAAAAATGGTTTTCGAAAATCGTATTTTTCTCGAAAACGGTTCGGAGAATTTTGTTTAAATTTTTTTTCTGTCTATTATTTTTAAATATCTGTAATTTAATGAAAAAAATTTTGAAAACAAGATATTACTGACTGTACCTACCACGGAACGATTTTTTAAAATTTTGAATTTCTCATTATCAGCACAACGGATTTTAATTAAATTTCGTGGAGAGAAGCTTCTAAAAAGTTTAAAAAACATTGCATTTCAAAACTTTAAGAAAAATATTTTTTTGAATTTAAAAAAAAAATCAATTTTTTCAATATCTCGAAAACGGCTCAATACTTTTTTTGTAAATCTAATTTTTATTTTTACAATAATAAAAACTTCAAATTGGCGTACCAACATTTTTTCTTAAAAATGTTTTAAAATTTTCTTATATAAAACCTTATTTTTTAAGAAACCACTACAAAGACTTATAATTTTTGTTCTTGCATAAATTTACTCGTATATTTGCTTGAATCACATGGCATCCTATTCTTACCTTTAACTACTAAAGAAGTTTTTTTTAGTCATTTAAAAAATGAATTTTATGCTTATGAACAGTTTCTCTAATAACATTCATTTTTGAAATTCTTAGTCTTTTACATAGGAGCAGGTTCGTGCGACCCAGGTTTGCATTTTATTTTTTTGAAGCGGGCAGACTAATAAGAGCCAATCGCGTACAATTTCTTTGCTCTGTTCTATGCATAATGATTGCTACCGACTCTACCAAAGCCTTCGACAAAATGTCACATAAAATCATTAGCTTTAAATTAAATTTCATATGTTTCCTTAGACTCTTCATCTATGGTTGAATTCATATGTAACTAATAGAAAATATGTCGTCCGTTTTCGACCATCTCTTTCGATTTTTTGTATGTACCTTTAGGTGTTCCACAAGGCAGCCATCTTGGTCCAATGCTGTTTACCTAAGCAAACAACGATGTTACTCAGGTTCTCTATTGCGGTTTATTTATACATGTATATACGGACGAAATGAAGATCCTTAAACACATTTAATCAGTCGCTGATATTTATCTCCTCATCCAATAAACTACCATATTGATGGTGATCTAGTACTTATAGACAATTGCTCTCATGATTTCTGACAAGAAGTTTAACTTTCGATGCTGCATTGACAACAAGTTAACTCGACAACTGTCTTAATTAAATGCTGGTCAAAAGAGATTTCTCATCTATACATTATTAAATCTCTTTTCATTTTATTTGGCACCCATTCTTAAATATGAGCCTTAGGTTTAGGCCACATATCAAATTACCTAAATTTAAAGGATTGAAGCCTTCCTGTTCCTGTGTAGGTTTATTTGTTTTGCATTGCGTATTCTTCCGTGAGATGACTGTTATCGAATTCAATCATATTCTGGTCGCTTACAGCTGATTGACATTTAGTCGGTTGAAAAAAGATGAAAGATTGCAGATGTGCTTTTTATTCATGACATATCAACTGGTAATATTGACTGCCATGATATTTTAAGTCTAATTTCCTTAATTGCGATTCGATGAAATCGTAGGTCAGTACCTCTTTTCCGCATTATGTTTCACAGCACTAACTATAGCTGCATAATTCCAACAACTCTAGCAACTAGCTAGGTTGAGAGTAAGTCTATTAGCAGAAAAATAGTGGATATGAGCTCATCAACTCGGTTAATGAATTCTTCCACCAGTCTAATTATTCTAGAGAAATAAATTTGCACATCATCTGCATAATAAGTGGAGATGAACATTTGAACAAACATTTATAAGATCATTTTTAAATATACAAAATAGTAGATGACCAATAATTGAACCGAGAACCTGCTCCCAATAACCACTTTCTGTTTTTGATTGTTATGATAGTTCTGTATGAGAAGAGATGATACATCAAAAAATTTGAAAGTATAATTTATGATTTACCCTACCAACAGTCTTTGGAGAAGAAGTCATAGAATATGGTTACATTTTGCAATTCAAAATTTATTCTTATACCATTAAGATTTTAGAACTTTAATGATTGCTGTTTCACAATAACATTCTTTAACCGGATTGATAAGGCGATAAAAGATTGTGTCAGTTGAGATTTATCCTTTATTTGGTTAGAAAGAATTTTTTCAAAAACTTTTGAAAGACAAGGCAAAATGATAATAAGTCGAAAATTCTACATGACTTTGGATTTGCGTTTTGTCCACAGGCATTACTTCAGGCAAATTCCAAATATCAGGAAAACGTGAAGACATGATGCAGAAGTTTAACACATGAGTAAGTGATCCCAATAATGTGGCAATATCATCATCAGACCAGCTGATCTGATATTACCAATACTTTCGATCACAACAAATTCGGAAACAGCTTCGAAGTCAAACTCAATATTTGGTTGAAACGCTTTTGAACTGTTAGACACAAAGCAAGTGTCACTTTCCGGACACAAAAGTACTGTTAAGTTCATTTGGATCCAGAGAGTTGCTTATAGCATTCCTTTTTCCCATCCCAATTGAACGCAAGTTCATGACCATAGCTTTTTTTTTTATAAAATTTTGACAAATAGATTTTTGTTTCGCCCTTCGAATTAAGGAAGTTTTTTGGTTTCGTGCTTTGCAGTATTGTTCCCAAAAATAGCTAGATGGTTGAGGGTTCCATTTGTGACAGAGATTTCTGCGATTTGGTATTGAATTTTGGATCTCAACCTTGTATCCGGGACAGTTAATTTTACGCACAGGCGTAGACTTCAAGGGAACATTAAATATGACATCTTATTTGTCATAATATATTCGTAAGATACTGACATCTATGTCATTCAATTAAACTTTCTTCAAGTAGAATTGCACTTTTATCTATAGACCCTAAATTCAAAACATGGTGGCGAAACATTATGTAAAAATTTCATATTTTTGGTGCAGAAGAGTACATCATGGTCACAAACTCCATCAATCGAATGTTGGTAATTTGTGTATAATTATATAAATACATATGTACAAATATAGAAGAAGATAGAAGCTTTGTCGTTGAACGAAAAGATATAAAATATTCTTGAAGTATTGCAATCTAGTTGTCGTTTTCTGAAATAGTTACAAAATGCCTGAAGATGCCAAAATTGAAAAAAAAAATTGAATTCAAACAATCAAATAGTTCTTCAATGGAACTCTTCCTTATAAACACCATTACAATCTTTTTAAGATATTTTTGTGTATATCGGACAAACAAAACTTTTGATCACGACTGTATAAATTAGGGTTACCTACCTGGCTCAATTTTAAAATAAAATAAAGAAGCAAAATTATTACAAAAAGAAAAAAACAAAACAAAACCAAGAAAAAACCTGTCCGACAGTCACTTTATTTGTTTTTAAACGCAACGGCAATTCAATAATTTAAACAGTAATTTTCAAGTGGGAAATTTTTTTTTGAAGGAGTTTTCTTCATAGTCAATTTCAGGTTTTCATCATTTTCCTCATCTCAAAACATAAATATTACTCTTCTACTAACCGCATGAAATCTAGTTGCTTAAAAAGTTTTCCACACTTATTTTTCATTTTGAATAATTATATAGGTGTTCATTTTTTTTTTTAAATTTCAAGTTGACGTTTATGATGGAGATCGAAGATAACCTTTGAATAGTATAGTAGCTTCAATCAGTTATGTGCATAGTTTGAAGTGGTAGCTGTGGTGTAGAAAGAAGTTTTTTTTCTGAGTTTGTATAGTCCATTTTGTTTGCTAAAGATTTGCGTGAATCAATATTTTTCACTGATGTTTGAACGAACTTGCATTTAAGTTTGTCTTTGCATTATAGTTGCATTGTGTGGAACTTGAATTGTACGGAATATTGGCAAAGTATAAGATAGGTATTTGTTGTGTTATAAAATACACTTGACCTAGCTTTATTAATGAGAGAAAAAATAAAGATAATTTTTACTTAAAAATAGCAAAAGCATGCGAGAATATTTACCTGCTACAGTAGTCCCTCGATAATGTGATTTACCGATAATATGAAAGAGGAACTATTAAGTTTCCCTTTTGTAATATTTAAATGTGGATTTTGAATGCACCGCTATTTTTTTGACCGCTGGTTTTCTATGACTTCGATAAATTTGAAATTACCAACTAATTTATTGAATTTGAAAATGATTTTTTTCTGAAATTATAAGCCTAAAAAACATTAATTTTAAAATCAGATGACTATTTATTTTTAAAATTAGTAGATTAATTTATTTTAGTTTTTGTTGTGTCAAAAAGTTCACTACTATTATTTTGACCACAGCTACATATATATAGATTATCTCTATAGATGATATCACATGAGTACACATCTTTAAAATCTATGAAAAGATGGAGGAAAAAAAGGTCAGTCAGTTCCAGCCTTAAGTCGAGAACGGATGGACGGAATGGTAAAATCGGCCTGACAGTGGAATTCTATTCATCACAGCAGTTGTAAATTTTGGAGAAATTATTTTTGTTCATCCTGATTCTGAAGGTTTTTCAATAGGGATTTTCGAACTTTGACAGGTGATTGCGGCCATTTTGTTGAAGTTACATCAGTCATGTATTACGTCCCTCTAGTCAATGTATTGCGTTCAACAATATGTTCAAGTGATTAAATTGTTTAATGAAAGTGGCTTTTCTGTTCGAGCAAAATTTCGCGTACTTCATCCATTATTGTCCTTCGGAGTAGAATATCTGCAACGTGGTAGATACATATGAGTCGACCGATTCAGAGAACGATCTGCCAACACCTGTTCGTCAACGGAACGCAAGATCGCCGCCTAGGATTCGACATAGTCGATTCTGTGCCGCACAAAAGAACTTGGCCTATCGCCGACGAGAACATTGCGAATTGTGCACCAATATTTGAGCTTATTCCCGTACAAACTTCAACTGACCCAGAACTTCAGAGTAAACAACAACGTGTGTCCGATTACTGTGCTCTAGAGCAGTTGAAAATTGACTCTAATTTCGGTCGAAAAGTGGATGATATGGACCCCGACGACATGGGGTTTTAAAAGAGCCGCTTTATGTGCCATAATGGGCATTTTGCGAATCCGATTTCCGAACTTGGTGATTTGTCCAGCGAGATCATACGATTTGAGCGTTAGACTTCTTCTTGTGGGATTTTCTTAAGTCACAGGTCTATGCCAATAACCAACAAACCACCACTGCCCTGGAAGCCAATATAATCTTTGACATTGTACAAATTCAGCCTCATTTTACGCCAGAGTTATAGAAAATTAGACATTTTGGATGCTCGCAAGACTGCAGCGGACATTTTTATATTCTGAGTTTTTATATTCTTTTCAACTTGTTGGAATTCGACACATGCTTTCTTGTCAATGAAATAAGAAAGTGAAAAATGTGACACCGTTGACTGCATGTCTACTTTGTTCTTGGAACTTTTTTAAAGGCTCAAGAAATAGTTATACAATTTTAGACACTGGCGATAAAATGTTTATAGATAAAACATGTAAGTATGGGTAAGGGTATCTTAAAATCTATTATCTTAAGCCTCACAAATGAGTCTAAAGTTACAATGCCAAAAACCCCTAACCACTTGTGTGTAGACACGAAATCCCCTCAAAGTAAAACGCAGAAGAATTACTTTTAATTTCACAATAACTTAATCAGAACTTTCAACTTTCTGATATTAATCAAATTAATTTTACGCAGCTATTATTTACATAATACTTTCTACTTCAGAAAAGAAATCGTTTTCAAACAAATCAAAGGTATCTGATAAGTCAACTATTATTACTCGCATTACTTACAAAAAAAAAACAATTGATTTCCCATAACGCCCTCAGAATAAGACTTAAGTAACACAGCGACATTTAAAGTAGAGGATCATGGGGCTTACGGCTTTTCCACCTACTACACCCTTCAAAAATTCTTTTCCTTTTCAATTCGAAGAATGCCAAAGCATTATTTGATAATATTAACTGCGATGTTATTTCTAGAAAAACAGATAAAGCTCTCAAGACTTTATCAATGATAAACGTTTATAGTAAAAATGGTAATATATTTTTAATTTATTGTTACCCGCTTGCCGCCGCCGGCCATCGGCATTCCAGTGGACGATTTACAAAATGTCGGCAACCCCAAACCTCACATTTGATGGTTTCTTAAGAAATTTTGACATCCACAAGATCGATGGATGGAATTTTCGAAGAGAGTTAGAAATTCCTTGTTGATTTTGACATAAGACGAATTGATGGCTGACACAATATGGCAACGCAAAAACCCACACAAACAAAGTTATTCACAATAAATTATAACAATGAATTGTTGTGTTTCAATTATTGTAATCTTATCGCAGGTTGTGTCAAGTGTATGGCGCTGACTGTCATTTTGATCGATAAAAAAAAGTAAAATATCTATATAATGCAGTAGTAAAAGATAAAGATAGCTCGAGGTCTTAGAACGCGGATTGGTATTATTTGGTTTAATTTGAAATTAATTCGTGTGATTGTCGAAATGACAAGTGTTGCGTTGTTAGATATTCGTTTTTCTTAATGAATTTCGCAAGGCGTTTCGATCTACCGCGGCAAAGGTACTGGGAGAAGGCCACGTTGAAAATTAGGACAAAGAATTCAAGAGATTCAGTCTACATCAATTAGGTTATATTTTGGTTTTGCTGAGGATTAGGTGTACGATTAGATTAGATCCATTTCCGGTGGGGGCATGGCAAACAAATCATTTAGAAAACAAATTCTATTATTTGTTATTATTTGATTTCGGATCTAATTTGGATAATGGTTATCGGTGTATGACGCGTTTGACGAGCTAGGTATGTATATTTGCACAGGAAAATAAAAAGCCATGAAAGATCGTGTGTTATTACGAAATTACGAAATTATTCTAATCAATATAAATTTTGGTAAATGATTTAATAGATTTTTAAGCATGTATGGCTTTGTATCCAACCGGATGCATCTGTTCGCAATGAGGGGTAGTTAATCAATGTCAACCCTCTGTTTTTAGAAAGGATTTATATTGGTTTGAAATCACGAAGTGAGCTCATTGTTATAATATGTATTAGGCGTGCTAATGAAGATCGGCAGTCAGGCATTTTGACATATTATGAAAGATTAAATTTTTGTATAAAAAAAAAAACAAAAATAGACCAATCAAAATCCAAATCTAAGGAATTCGTAAGATTCTAACTTTTGGCACCATTTTCAACAACAATATTTAAAGAATTGTTTTTAGGGAGGTCTGATCTATGAATTTATATAGAAATTGTGGTAATGGGTGTGTTTTATACCCAAAAACTTTTAATAACACCGGATTTTTTTTAGTTGGAATTCGGTTGAGGATATTCATACAATGTTTTGCAATGCGAGTTTCAACGTTATTATTATTTACCAATATTTATATGAAGGTTTTTTTATAATACAAACTCTATATACTACTGAAATAAATCAGCCAAGTAGAAGACTTAGCACTATTATTGGACTTGTTGAATTATTGATTCAAATTAGCTTTTTTGGCCTTTAGTCCACAAAAATTGGCGTTTCGTCCGGGTTATCTCACATGGACTCATCAGTTGACTTGTGAGGACCTTGTCAATACGCAATTTTTGTTAAGTTCAGTTCATCTTACATGAATTTTTTGACAAAAATCCAATGTGAACTATATCCAACAAAGATTAGAATTGTAATCATTAATGTTGGAATTTTTGTTTGCCCGTGGCCTGGCATTGAATATTTATATGAAGGTTTTTTTATAATACAAACTCTATATACTACTGAAATAAATCAGCCAAGTAGAAGACTTAGCACTATTATTGGACTTGTTGAATTATTGATTCAAATTAGCTTTTTTGGCCTTTAGTCCACAAATTATTTACCAATAGAAAGCTATATATGTATTTCAATGAAATTGATAACTAGACTGATTTCAAATATTTTTTTTTAATTTCAAACACTCTCAAAGGTTTATTGAGACCCTTATAAAGGTAAAAATATCATTAAAAAAGGCAAATTAGAAAGGGAGAAAAAGAAGTTGTCGATGAACATTAGTTTTGATTGATTGAAAATCGAAATGTCTAAAGAACACCGTGCTTTGTAAATTATTCTATATTCGTAAGAAGCGACTAAAAAACGGATCTCTGTATTTGACGATGTCCGAAATTCGTCTCTAGGTTGAGCATTTCTCTTAAAACGGGTATCGCAGTGAACAGATTGAGCGAAAACGGACTGCTTCGAGAAAGTATTACGATCAAATAACCGACGGTGTTCAAGAGATGGGAATGATTTCATGATAGTACTGTTTCCTATCAGTTTTTAAAATATTGAAAAACAGCACAATATGGTTTTGATAGTTTATATGCTGATTTAAGTAGTCATTTTTATTCAAATTTACGCTTACTTAATTTATTTAAAAGGGTCCTGACTCCATTGTTTGTCAGTCATGCAGACCAAGTTCAATCACCTACGACCTGGAGTCTGATATTCGAATAACCTCTGGACTATAGTTTCATTCCAACTCCAACTCATGCCAAAACAATATGCATGTTCGGAAGAGCTATTCCCTAGTAACACGTATTTTCATAAGTTATACGCAACACATTTCGATCAATTTTCTCTGGATCACGAAATCGCTAATAAACAGATAAAGCTTCCGACGATGAATGATGTCATATACATACATATATATGGCTTAGATATCGGTAAAAACATGATGAGAATCAACTTGATATTAATATTTTCTCAAATATTTTTTAGTGAAAACATTAAATCTAATAGGCCAATCTTTCGTTACAGAAGACAAACTGATATTTGCCTTAAGGCATCTTTTCATGTATCATTTCCTGTAGAAGAAACTCTTAGTCATCATATTTTCCGTATTTGAAGAGCTCGACTGGTAACTCATCACGGCCGGGGGCGTGTTGTTCTTATGAAGTGAGTTCCCTTTTTGCCTTATCACTCACTTTACATGATGTTCATTGGTGTCCAACTGTTGGAAATGCTTCTTAAATACATCTACTTCCTGTGCTTTTGGTGCCTACATAGGTTGCATTCACTGTTTCGAAGACCTTGCATTTCGGCTGGAACCATCACCCAGTAGCTTTGTTTCTTTCACAAGCTTTTTGTTATTGATTCGAACGAAATACTCCTTTATTTATTCTGCATTTTGTGCGGTACTTTTATAATACAGCTCTTGTTTTGAACTTTACAATTTTCGCATAAGAATCTTCTGTCACATTTCTTACGGTCCGCGTATTCATCATTATTCCAAGGAGTTCTTTCTCTTGATTGGACTGGATGGTGATTTCGTCTTTCTATCAAAAACTTTTTAGATTCTTTATGAATGCACAGCCGATAGCTTCTCGTTCAGGTGTTCTCTCTCTGGACCTGGCAACTTCAACTCTGATAAAATATTGATTTTCCTCTTCTTTACGGTTCACAACTTCATTTCATTCAATTTGGTTAGCGGTGGAACCGTCTCCAGAGCGTCAGGTTTCTAGAAGGTCTTAAAAAGCAATGGATTACAAATTCTATTCATCTCTATTACAGAATTCGCAGAATTTTACTCCCGGTGAGTTGACTCGATCCGTTGACCTTTCGCATCAACTGTAAAACTGAATTATGAAATTCGTCGGTTAAACTACATTGTCGATTCCTAAAATTACCTAATCATTTATGAACTTTTGTAACGACACTGTCAGCTGCAGACATTTAGTTAACGGCCTAGGCTCTGATAATCGCTATCGATCAACGAAATCAAGCATCGTTGTGCGTGGTTAGTACTTGGATGGTGGACCGTTCAATACCAACCGTGCGCCTTTTTTTTTTTAGATTTCTGGCTTTCGGGTTGCGTTATTAGTTGTGCGTTTTCTATTAATTTTTTTTAAATAAACACTTAATCATTCATTCAGTATGATTAGCTTTTGACTTACATTTTTGTGCTTTCCATTGTTTCTTTTTGTTTTTATTTTTCATTTAATCAAAAATTAACTTCAGATTGGTCTCGAAATTCATGCGAATGTAAAATGATAGAAATTGCATGGAGTTGGAATGGATTGCGAATTCAGTAATACCATATAAGTTGAACAAAATGTCGGTGGTGCAGGGATTGTTACCGATATTCGTTCGACTTTCATTCGTCGGATTCAGTAATAGCAAAAGTTTGGAAATTAATTGAAACTGTCACTTTAGCTCATTCGCCGAATTCTGTAATAGGGGTGATTAATTGGAAGCCGATATCTTTACTCGCGATAGCTTGTAGAGAAGCAGATTGTACCAAGTCTTATAAGTCTTAATCATTCCTGTATATATTTTCATTAGAAAATGACTGGAGCTACAATTTTTGTTATAGAAATCTAAATTGATTCTTAAATCTGCATCCTCTAATTTCCAATTTTTATTCATCATACCTCCGACCATTTTATATTCTGGATCACCGTAATATCAGGAAATACTCAATCAAGACTTTGATTAGAACCTAAAAGGGTGTTATGTGTTCGTAAGTTACAGCTGCATATGCTCAGGTAGTTAAGCATTTTAGCCTTATATCTAGTGAGCTAGTCAAAGTAGCTAATATTTTAGTAATAAAACTTTAAAATTGAAGATGGTGGCAATCGTTTTTCCAAGCGATAGGAGGAATTTAGGTGAAGTGTTTTATCTTCCTTTGGCATAATGGTTAGTGTAGTTAACTGTCATGCAGAAGGTCTTGTCTCAGCTTCTGCACAAAAAAAGTGTTTCGTCGGAAAATTGTAGGTTTCCTCCATTCTTAGTAGCACGCAAACAGGATTGGTAGAGAGTTTTAAGTCACGGGTTCCTGGTTTCCTGGTTTTCTTCGAGCTGTTGCACCACCAAATTTAAAATTTAATTTGGTTTAATATTCCCTGGATTCCTAAAGCCGATTTAACAGAATCGGATTTTATTGAATTCTGTAGTATTTATTCAATAGTTATTCGGACAATCTTAATGAAACAAAAATCAAAATCAGCCTTCTTCAAATGTCTTAAAATCTATAAGTGGTTCTACAACAATCGGAGATGCTCCATAACTTTGGTAAGAACTCTGAGAAAGTTGGTGGATTGCACGCCCCCCGATTCTTGATATGCACCATAAAATTATCATTGTGCGAAATTACAAGGTTCTAGGGGTCAGGCTACATAATTTTGATGATCTGTCAGTGAGTCAGTGAATCAATCGGTTATGATTTTAGCAATTTTTTGCCAAAGAGTTAAAATTTGGTGATACGCCTATGCTTGATCAGTTCAGCAAATGTTAATTTGAACTTTCTGACTCTTTGGTTACAGAAGTTAGAGAGGGGCCGAAAATCGCTTCAATTTGTTCCTGTAAAAAGGGTAAGGTGCCGCGAACTTTGCTGGGCACTACCGTGTCCAACGGAAAACACTTACAATAGTGAGACCCAATAATACGTCCCACTTTGATAAAATTTGTGTGAACTATATATTTAAAAAAAAATAGATATCCACAAAACACAATTATGAGCTATCAGTAGTTCGATGGAATGACTGGAATTTAGGGAAAGAAATTATTGAAAAAGTGATGATTTTTTTTCGACTAAATGCAATATCATTGTTACTGCATTATCTATGCTACCACCTGAGAGATAGTCTCATAAAAGACTTTCTGTTAACCGTTTTGTTTGTTTCTATCATTAAACTTCACACAATGGCTTCCCGTTGATATCTAAAATGTCTGACATTTCAACTAGGTAACATATCTTTGGATCGTGTTAAATCAATTTGCATATGTCAGAATAAAATTCCCATAAAGTTCAAATGCAGCTTTGAAAACAAAAAACTAACGGACATTCTCCCTTCCTTTCCCTGCCTTCTGTAATTTGAATTTTAAAAAATTCATTTTTATTTATTGTTTATACAAATAAGCATTAAAATACGAGCATAATGCATTCTTGTTTTTTGTCTCTGGTAAATGATTAGCTTTTGACTAAAAGATTTAATTTCTTAACATGATTTTTATCGATGTTTAATATGTCTTTTAGTTTTATACGAGTACTTAAGATAATGTTTTTGAAATTTATGAATATATAAAGATTCTGGAAAGGCATAGTAGGTAGGTGTATACGTGATCAATTTGATAGGAAGGTAGTTAGTACTTGAATAAATTCAGTTGGAACTTTTTGAACCTTGTATCCCTTCCTTCTTCAAGAAATTTGAAGAAATAATTTCAAACCGGAAGGCAGTACTTGTATTTGATTAAGTTAAAAATATTTGAACCTTGTACTGCACCTACTTAATCCACTCGAAGGCTGAATAAGTTTTTCAATTAAATTTCTTTCCATAAAGCTTTTCTTACTCTACAGTTTTTGAATGCTTTTGTATGTGTATTGTCCCAGGCCATGTTTTTGAATGACACTCAATATTGGAGTACCAACAAAAACAAACAGAACAATTCAAAAATCTCCCACTCAAGTTCTGGAAAATATAATGACTAATTTATCTATAGAGTCACACCACATTCGAATCGAATGCAATTTAATTGAAAAGTCATTTCGTAGCAAAATCAATTTGGACTTCAGTCGTAAGGAAATTATGCAACCCTATCGAGATATTTTGTGTTTGTTTCTTATTCGACGTCCGGTCTTTTGTTATGAATCTGCAATAACCCAGTTTTGATGTTTGCCCCTAGGAAAATTTGCCCGATTTCAAAAACAAATGAAAATCCTACACCAGGGCCTTCAAGCCATCATGGGCAGTCGTATTAATCGTCTCTGTCTTCCAATTTATTTTCTTGCGATTTGTTTGGGTTTCAGTTTCTAAATAAATTTGCTGAATCATAAAGGCAACTGATGTGTGTCTTTAATGACGTGGGTGGGTGAGATTGATAAACCTTGTCTTGCATATAAGAAATGGAATGGGGAGTAAGAGCCTTCAATATAGCCTAAAGTGTGAGTTTTAGATATGGGTCAAGACTGTCGATGGGCTGAGAAGACCTTATTTAAATTTGATTTAAAACAACCGACAAAGAAGACATCAGCAAGCTTATTAAGACTCTTTAAGAAGACACACGATATGGGTAAATATTTAATTGGGAGAGAAAATATTTGAGCGCAGAACTTCAAGTGTTGGGTAAACTGTTCGACTTCTTACATTGTGGCAAGGTAAAAGGTTGGATGCGTTAAGTGTTTGATTTCATTGAAAGAAGTTTCACTAATTTAGTTATAGTTCCACAATGCAGATGCAGAAGCTAAAGTTTTTGTTGGCGTACTGGTAGCCAATATAGAAAGTTGTATAAGGAAATGTGTCATTTTTTTCGCAAACAAGTTAACAAAAAATTTTGTTAGTTGAACCAAATTAAATAAACTATATTTTCTGAACTAAATTTTCTTATGAGTTTTTTTGTTTTCATCAAGAGATTTTTAATGCAAATTTAAAATGTATTTAACTTATAAATACCAATTGTTTGAGTCAAGAATAAGTTTACTTTCTGTCGGTGCCCATATTTTGAAAGGATCAATAATGAACGTGTATGAACGTAAAATTCAAGTATTTATTTTAATAAATTCGAGTCTCATGAGCAGTCATATTAGACTTCAATATTCTTGTAACTCAAGCCCTAAAATGTTATTTTGAAAAGGATAAACCTCATAATTTGCAACAAAACAAAGACTTTAAAACAAGAATCAAAGAAAGATTGTTTTAAAAGAGTCACAGAGGTTAAAATTGTTTCAATTTTAGTTCCAGTAAGTAAGTTCTGGAATCACTAAAAACAGATAATATCACTCAACAAATGAATATTTTGAAAATTTAGAGGTAAAATTTTGTAGACAGCCCTATTGTTGAAACTAACCCAATAATTGCGTGAAGAGATAAATGGTTCGTTTTATGCCCCATGTCGATTTTATAAGGTGGCCATTTTTGTGTGAAAAAAATTGTGAAAGTGATCGATAACATTTCACTATGGAGCATCTAACGCAGTCACAAACTTGTTGAAATTATTAAAACATTTAATTTAAAAAAAATTGTTCTATTGTAAATAAATTGTTAATTATTATGAGCAACAAAGCAGAAGTTGATTTGGCTGGCATTGTTGATACACAGAATATCCACTATTGGGTCACTGAAAAAACCCAGATTAATACACATAAACCCACTACACTCTCGAAAAGTAGTGGTGCACCATTTGAGCGAGCGAAATCATGGGGTCATATTTCTTCGGGGATGCCATAGGAAAAGCTCAAATAGTTGCTGATCACCGCTATCGAGACATTCTAATATGTCCGAATTTGATAAAATAGGCCGAATAATGTCAAAATTTTGACATCGACTTGTCCCAAGTCTTTAAAACATTTGGAAAAAAAAAATGTAATTACTAAGGTTAATAACCAATTGTGTAAAATGGTGAGTTAACGCTATGGTTTGTATGAACGCCCTTTTTACTATGCGGATCCTATTCACCTATTCCACCTATGATTGGTAAGATTCTCTTGGGTAAAGGGACAGTCCCTTCTATTTAATCAGCAATACTCACCAAACAAACGAACATATACACCAAACCTATCTACCAGAAGTTGCAAGGACCCACATTCTCCTACGGGCCTGGTGGTTGGATGATTTCTCAAGTGGGGGTAAAGGAAAGCATCAGACGCTTAAAAGGCATCTACCCCTCTTCAACAAGGTGATTATGTAACGACAGACATTTCTTCATTGACTTAGAAGTACCTTCCGACATTTTAGGCTAAAGCTTGCTGAAACTCATCAACTCCCTTAACGGGTTTGAATACCTATCATAGATTTCGATACATGGAAGTCACAATCCTTAGGGTATTACAACGGATCTATATTGATCTAAGCGTTACGGTAACAAGATCAACTGTCAGCCCATTAACCTAACATAACCTAAATTATTTCCCATACGAAATTTGAGAGTTCATTAATCAAATGTTAAACTTAACCAAATGGAAAGCTTATTAAGTTTTTTAAGTCATTGCATGAATACCCTCAATATCTTTTTTTTTTATAGAAACTCTATACTATTAAAATAAATCAGCCAAGTAGAAGGCTTAGCACTATTGATGTAAGAAGGACTGAATTTAACTAAAATTGCATATTGACAAGTCATAAGTCATCTGATGAGTCCAAGTTATATCGCCGGGATGAAACACCAATTTTTGAATAAAACTATAATAATGTAATGATATTTGAACATAAGCTTGTCGTTGAAGCCATGACGATATTTTTTTTAATTCCAGACAAAAATGTTTGCTTTTTCTAATTTATTTAAAAGTAAAACAATTTTTAAATTAAGACTACAAAGTACTTACCATCAGGAGGTAAATAATCTTGGCATAGACCGTAAGCTGTGGTAACCTGTAAAAGGAAAAATATGTTTGAGTATTGATTAAAATTAGTACTTAATGTTTTTAAGTAATTTTATTTGAGTTTATACTTGTGAAAGGGCTTTGAAGATGATATTTTTTAAAATACTGGGTGAAGTTAGTAGATAAAAAATAAAAAATAAAAAATATACAGAAATTTATTGTAGAATTTTTATTTTAGCATAAGATCCGCTCCAGAAATCTGTAACCCGAAAGATGTTCGTTAGATCTCCCAGATTATCTAGTCTATACAAGTTTTCATAACCAAGAATTTAAAATAAATAAAATAAATTAAAGGCCACGAAGCGAATAAGCTTAAATTAAACACAGAGAAAACTAAAATAATGTTATTACCTGAAAACAAAATTATTGTGAAAATAGATGAATTTGAATGTGTTCAAGAAACCAAATATCTGGGTGTTATTGTAGATAGCAATTTAAATTTTAAGAAACATTTTGAAATGGTTACAAAAAAGATTGCTAAAAAAATCGGGTTTTTTCGCAGAATTGGAAAAAAACTTTGTATGAATATGGCAATTAAAGTATATAATTCTATTATACAACCCCATTTTGAATATTGCCCGACAATATTACTATTGGGAACAAATATAATGATAAATAAATTTTAATCTCTACAAAACAAAGGAATGAGAACAATATTATATTGCAGTAGATATACATCTAAAATACATATGTTAAATGCTTTAAAATGGCTATCAGTAAACCAAAGAATCATTTTTAATGTACTTACATTTATTTTTAAAATTAAGAACAATTTGTTGCCAAATTACTTAAAAAGAAGACTTGTCACAAGAAATGAAAAACATAGATATAATTTAAGAAATAACAATGAATTTCATTTGCAATTGTTTAGAAATAATAAAACACAAAATATGCTTTTTTATAAAGGCTTACAAATCTATAATAAGCTTCCTAATAGTACAAAAACTGAAAATAATTTAAGAAATTTCAAAAACTCCATTGTACATTTTATAAAAACCAATTATTAATGTAAAATATTGTATTTTTGTTTTCAATGGCAAATTATTGCTAAATAAAATTTTCAAATCAATCAAATCAATCAAGGTTCATAGAGATAGAGAGCCTAACCTTTAGTGACTTATGACTTTTATATGGGTTCGTGTTTTGGAGAAATTGAGGGGACCAACAATTTTCTACTGGTTCTGAACGATACTTTTGGAGGATTTGTCAATTTTTCCGAAGAGCTAATACAATCCCGAAAAACTTATTTATCACTTTAAAATTTAATTATCCAAATAACAAATAAGTTTAACTTAAGAGTAAATAACACGTAATCAAATTAATTTTTGCTATTAAAAAATTAATTTTACCAAAACTCCAATTTATTACTTATTTTTAAGCAGTTTAACAAGAAATGAGTTCAAGTATATACCCTTTGAGATCTTCATTTAAAATCATAACTAATAGAACTTTAAAATAAATCTGGGTTTCCACAGTTTGTAAAATCGACCGAAAGTGGTCGGAAACGGAATTTGCAGTTGAATTTTGAAAAATAAAATTATATTATCAAAGTAGTTTGGAATAGTACGCACCAACTGCAGTTCAATGTATAACTTCAACTCTAATTGCAATTCTGAATAATAATCCAATGGACCTTCACTTCACAATTCAACTGAGATCTTCGGAGCGGTGTGAGGATTTTTCAAATATTAAGTGATTTTGGTGTTACGTGGAATAAGAAAAAATATATTTGATGTGTGCACACATTCTGTTAAATACAGGCCAGCTGGTGGTGCAAATTCTTATCTTTCAGAATTTCACCTACCTGTCTATAACTTGATGCCATTACTCTTTCGCAATCACGGCCTTATAATTTATATTAGATATGATGTAACTTGTCAGAACCTTCTTCAAAACGACTATTATAGTAGTATGAACTTCAACTTCATGTGGCTCAAATTGACTGTCCGCAAGCACATCAACTATTTTTGTTTTATTTACAGAATTCATAATCTTGACCCTGTATACTCACACTAAAGTCGTTATTGGGCGACTTCAATGTATAAAATTAAAGTTGGCCACACTATTCAGGAAATATAACGCTCGAAAGAAAATGTTTTGAGATCTTTGCTGAGATGCACCACCTTACTCAGCTTGTAGATGAGCCCACTCAAATACCAGATGTTGCTGGGCAAAACGCCTACACTCTCGACTTGTTTCTTTCTCTCCATTCGGCACTTCGGACCATTGTTTAACATCAGCCAATTTCTCGTGTCCCATTCATTCAGTTTAAGAGAAAAATCCCACTAGGACCGTTTTAGACTAAGATCCCACAACAATTTTTGGGTGTGATTGATAACAAAAAATAATTAGTATAATTAGATAGTCCGTCAGTAGTTATTTAAAAATGTGAGCGTTTGGCATGCTCTCGTCGGAGCAATAGTGAGTGATATTGCATCAAATGTGCAGTTGTGATAACAACTTTATCATAACTTCAAAATGTAGAGCTAAGCGCCATAATTCCAAATATTGAGGTTCAAGACATTTTGCAGGCGGCCATCTTCGTCTTGGTTAGAAACAAGGTGCAAGGAAGCCAGGGTGGGAGAATTAAGTTTTCGCTCTTACAAACTGATGAAAATCGGAAAAAGTATGGACAAATCAGAAACCATTGCAACGCTGTTATAAAAAGAACCAAGTTCTTAAATCACCAGAAATTAATGTAAAAATTCCTGAAACGTCACAAAGCCAGTAGAAATTTCTGGTAATTTTTCAAGAACGTAAAAATTCTTCATCATCTTTTATTCCAACTCTTATCCACAACTAAATCCGGATAAGTAGATAACCAGTCTTCAGATAAGACAAATGTACCTACAGCTAATTTTGCTGAAAGGTCTTCGTTGCCAGACAGCCACATTGCCTATCCTATACGTCATGAACGTAAATCATCAAATCAGACGGGTATAATTCCGCAATCGTACAATTCCCAGAGCTCGCCGAGATCTTGATATGAAAAAATCCGCTGGTCCTGATGGTATAACCCATATTCTTCTGGCAAAACCATTACATTTACTTTTGCATCGCTCCTACTGCTCTATACTATTCTTTAGAAGATAGAAAACAGTATTTGTTTAGCTTATTTCTACAAAATGTGACCCTCCAAGCCCATTCTCATATTGACCAATCGAACTTTCATCCCTTCTTTCTAAGGGAAAATTAAGAAATATATTGAAAATCGAAAGCTCCTGAATTACCGCCAATACGGAAAGCATATATCAAAGAAGAGTAGATCATTCAATACAATATGTTGTATTTGAAGGTTTCAAGTCAGATTTTTACAAAATAATTGCTAGCGTTCCTCAGGGTTCGGTGTTGTCTTCGACTCTCTTACTCATTTTTTTAAACTTCTAATCCACTTCATTATTTTTCCGACCGACATATCTACCTACAGCGTTTCATACGCGTTCTCAAAAAGAACCCCTAATGCCGTTGGTAGATGAAGCCGAAAAGCTCTCAGTACTCGATATGAGTATATCAACGAAGGTTTTTGTTAGAGGGACCATAGCTTATTATTCGTAGGTTTACTCTTGAAGGTGAAAACAATTTTGTATTTTGGTTTAAATTTTCTGAAAACTCCAAATAATTTCTTAGCAATCAAATATGTATCTCAATGTAACATAAAACAATAAATAAAATTTCATATAATCAAATAACCCTTTGAAATGAACGTTTTCATATGTTTTGATACAGTTAGCGAGATTTCCCTCTAAGACGGAAATTAACAACTGCCTATCAAGTATTTTATTTTAAACGGAATCAAATTAAACATTGTGCAGGTGAATTTATTTGTGAGTTAGGAGCAGAAAATTTATGAAAACCGAAAATATTTAAACAAAATTTATATTTTTAAGTAGGAGTATGAACAAAATTGTATACAAAAAATTTATCTTACAACTCAATTATTGGATATTAAATTGATTTCTGATCTCAGATCTACAAATCAGACTTAGAGTCATCATCGTCGTTTATCCCTTGATCGATGAGACAGCCAGCAAGCAAAATAAACACATAACTCTTATAAGCAACCAACAAATTATCATAATAAAAACCCAAACGAAACAAACGAAAAATCTTAATTATACGATCACAAACGATGACTATTGGAATACGTTTAGTGAAATTAAATAAAAGTGTAATAAATCAAAACGAATAAAAAAAAGACGAAGAAGAGAGAATCAACATTCCAAACAAGATGAGACAATATTATGAACTCAATGCAAAGAGTATCTAAATACAAAATATCAACAAAAAATATTATTTAAAAAAAAAAGATGAAAAATATACAAAATATGTTAATTGAATAAATTCCAATAAATATTTGCGCTGATCAAAGCTTTCCGAGTGCAAACAACAAATGATCCCCCAACTGTGATGCTACTGCCTTGTCGGTTGGTTGGTTAGCCTCTGAGAGATTTCACTTCGTGGGGAGTTTTAAGAGCCTTTGACCGCTTTTAAGTTGCAATAAATATTGGATTTCAATGGCGCGAAATAGTAACGGCACGCACAGCGTTCCATAATTTAGCCAGGAGCATATTTGTCCGACAGCCAGACAAATAGATACTATTAGCATCGATATTTTTATTAAGATGACAAAATGGAGTGATAAATCACTAAATTGAATTTTTGCCTAAATTGT
Source organism: Chrysotoxum bicinctum (assembly GCA_911387755.1). NCBI lineage: Eukaryota > Metazoa > Arthropoda > Insecta > Diptera > Syrphidae > Chrysotoxum > Chrysotoxum bicinctum. The sequence goes on from OU426990.1 coordinate 31,844,199, forward strand.
TTCTTTTTTTTTCAAGTGAATAATTGACATGCAAATTATTTTTTAACCCTGACTGATGTTTATGTTGTATCCATCAACGGGTGTTGAGGAACTTGAGGTGTTTTAATCTTTTTTGAATTTGACACATCAATTAATAAAGGTACATCTTCTTAACATTTTCGAATGTGTAAAATAATTTATAAATAAATTCGTGCGATAGATGATTTTTTTCATTTATTTTGCAAAATATATGTTCAGTTTTTTTGGGAAAAAAGTTTGCAAAAATTTTAAAATTAGTAGGAACTTCTAGCCCAATAGGTAACATTGAAATTTATAAAACATTCTTCTGAAAGCCTGATAATTCGGTGGTGCATTCTTTTCCTAACCATTGTCAACTATTGTTGTTATGTCACTGTTATAGACAGTTGACGTGTCAGTCTTAGAGTTTGTTTGATTGGTTGTAAGTTGTTACTATTTCATTAGGAACCATTATTAGGCTTTTATCTTTTTTATTTCAGAATGTTCAAAGCTTGGAATATGTGTTTATTTTTTCGTTCTGAACATGTTCTGAGCATGTTCAGAGTGCGCTCTATTAAGTCAGTATAATACAACTGGAGCAGAAAGAGTTAAATTCTCAACAGAACGCTCAGAGCACGCTTGGTTCAGACGACGCGTCGCGACGTTCAGATATGCTCGACATGCTCGGACTCTGTTCAGAGATCTATTCTGAGCTAGAAAAGAAAAACGCCAATTGTTAGATATTGTTGATCTGTCAAATTATTTTTAGCTAAAACTTAACTTCATCTTTAAATATCAAATGAATTATTAAGACAAAATTAAAGTTGTCCTTAATTTCATAATGAAATATGGGAAGCCCGAGCATCACTCTGAGGGTTCCAAAACTATCAATTCATATCATAGACATGAGTTAGAAACTGTTACACGTCGTATTCTATTTGACACTTCAAAGTAAGTTTAGAGATGAGGTTATCACAGGTTGCAAACCGTAACAATATTAAAATTAAGGAACGACAAAAACTAACTATTGTTAACAATAGTTGATAATGGTAAAAGTAGACCGCAATTCGAGTATTCCATTAAGTGCGTCCATTTTGAATTTATTACCATTGGCTTGATTGACTTTATCTAGTGTGAATCTGAACATTAAGAGTAAAGCTTTGTACCCATATGGCGCTAAATTATATCTCCCATTAAAAATTTAGCCAAGCTTAGATTTCAAGAATTTCAACCGAGATGTATATAAAATAAAAAAATTCTCTTCGAACTGTACATAACTTATCGGCCAAAAATTCAGTGCACAAAATAATTATCTGGCACATTTGTTCTCGAGCTAAATTTCAATTTGAAATGGAAGAATATTTAGAAGAATATCTTGTGACAGAAGTCTTACCACATTTTCCGCAGAATTTGAAGTTCCTGCCCAAGCCATTTTCTCCAAGATCATCTGATTTTCAATCACCTTGTCGTAACTACTCATTAAAAACAGAGTGACCTATCCTGCATGAGTGTGCCCCAAATACTTAAGATTCCTAAGAGCAAAAGATTTGGAGGAAAACAACTTCTGCACAACTTCTGCCTTGTTGGAAGCATCCTAGTCATCCTGGACTGAAAGGGATGTGTTTTGTGCCCGATTTGCTGCACGGTAGATAGCGCCTTTACAAATTTCATACATGTCGACCAATCCTCGACATTTCCCAATATTTCTATCGAGAATCAATTTTCTGTTAGAAAATGCTTGAACTTTTGTTTAGCCTGTTTCTTGCTTACAGATTAAGCATCAACAGAATTGCAGTATTTGACCAAATAAACTTCGTTCAGTGATGACGAAATAGTTTCTGGTGCATCTTATCCCCTCGGAAAATAGCCAACTTATTACATAATAGTTGTCAGTAGAAACTGGCTTTAATTCTTTTTGATCTTTATATTTTGGAGGCTCGCCGGATTTTCCAACACTTTTCGATCCAAAAATAAAAAGATCAACAAAAATTGATGAGGGTGCGTTGCGAGATACTGCAATTATCAAATTATTCTTATTCTAAGAACTTTAAGTTACTTGAGCCATAAAGGTTAGTTCGTGTCAACCAGTCGTGCATTTTATTTATTTAACCCAAATATTATATTCCTAACCACAAACACCTAAGCTTAAGTAGATCGATGGTGCCACCGAAACCGTTTCGAGTAAAACAATAAACAAAAATTACTCATCTCTCATTTGCTGTTTTATTTTAATGTCTCCAACATGAGACGTATGCAATATGCATACCCGTATATTTGATATTCAAATACTAAAGGTAAATGCCATAAATATTTTACCACGAAAACACTAAACAAATGCAAATTATATTACGCTTTATTATTGTGTAACCTCAAAACCACACAATTAACATGAAGATTTTTTTCAAATGGCATGACTTTGAAGCATTCGTAAAATTGTCAGAGATGAACTCCTGACTTGGAATATTAGATACAAATAACTAAGCAACTTGCTTTTGTTAAATATTTGTACCGAAACAACTGATTGGCGACTTTAAAAGCTTCTTAATGGAAGATCTAAAAATACAAGTGCCACCCGTTAAAGAAAATTATTTCGACCCCAAAAAGGGTTCACAAAATTTTGTTTGAAATCTTTTATATGAAGGTAGATGTGACGTTTAGCATCGAAAAGAAGAAGCTTAACTCACTTTTGTGACAACAAACCAAGACCTTCGTTTCAAAGATGACATTAGGTTTAATTTGTTTTTTTTTTCAAATTTTTGTATTTAAAGAGCTATAGCTTAATTCAGACCCTAAAGGCCAAAGGACGCTTTTATTTAATTAAATTTTCAAAAGAGGTGTAGGTTATACATATGTATGTATGTACATGTATGCATATTTTCTAAACCCCCTATTACGGTTTGCGAATCGAACGTTCGAGGTGAAATTTTTTCATTAGCGAACTACACATTCGACATACTACGGTTGGCGAACTTTACAATTCGAGTTAGAAATTTGATTGTTTATTAAAAATATCAAATATATGACATTTAAGTAGAATCAAAGGTTCTCCATTCGCCAACCGAATCCATCGTTCGCCTTTCGTTACCTTTTAAAAGTACTGTCAATTCACTGCCACTTAAATTTGGCGGCCATGTTGTTTTAGTGACATCTGTCAAATCTGTCATTCGGAATGCAGGTGTATTGAATGATCGCCTGAAAACATTGCCTCTGTCCGTAAAAGTGTACAGCAGAACCCGAAGTAATCGAATCCTTGCCATGCACAAGAACTCGGCTTTTAGCAGACTTCAACTTGGCGAATTTTGCGTCGGGACACCTGTAAAAGATCAAACTGAGCCAGGAGCTAAAAACTCAACGATTTACAACGCCGTTTGCTCCCTGACTAAGCTTTGGACCCCCTTTGGAAGAGCACCAAATTTTCGCTGAAAAATGATCTTTAGCGACGAGGCTTAATTTTCGATGAATGGCTTTGTTAACAAGAATAATTGTCAAATATGGGACGACAGCAAACCATACGAAATTCTCTCGTAGAGGTGACGTGAAAAAACCTTCAATAGGAAACTGGAAAGGATAGATTTTAACAATCCACGGTGCTTATGTTGTCTTAACTGTTTCTAATTTTTTTTTTTTTTTATTTCTTAGGGAATAAAATTATGACAAATGATAGCTTCGAGCAACTCGTGCAAATTTTATCTGACCGATAAAGAAAATCGTTTTCAGGAACGAGGTGCAGTTTTAGATGAAACACAATGTTCTCCGAACTTGAATGTTCACTTCAATTCAGATTCAACTATACATAGTTATCTCACGCAGAGGCGACGACGTGCGATTTAATGCTGCTTTTATTTGTAGCGCAAAAATTTTATTAGAATTCTAAGCACCGTTTTCAAGAAAATATGATTTTCGAAAAATGTGTGTAAGTAAATAAATAATAATGTAATAGTAAAAAATACATTTTTTTAAACATCTTGTTTCCATGGGATTTAGATAGCCTTAACTAAATGATTTTTTTTTTTTTTTAATTTTTCTTAAAAGAAATCCGTGTACCTAACAGTTTTTGAGAAAAAATTGTTTTAAAAATTTCGAAATAAATTTGTATGGATTATTTTTGAATTTCAAAAAAATAAATTGCAGAAATAATTTAAAAAATCCTATCTACCAAGTTTAAAGAAAATGGGCCAAGTCGTTTAGGATGTATTTGAACAAACACAGCGAATTGCGAGACCCGAGTTCCTTAATCTCCATGAATACATTTTTTTTACGAAGGCGTTACTTGCCAAATAGTACCTACCTTTATGTATGTGTATACATGTATCACAAGTGAAAATTAAAATATATTTTTTAAAATCAAACCAATTTCTCCCAATCAGGTTACAAGTTCGCATGCGAAAATAAAAAAGGTACCAAAAGATAAACTGCTTTAACAAATCCTTTATAGCCATTTTCGAAGAATTTTCTGTAACTTCTTCTTCCTTTTCTTCGGCGCTGTTATGATCTTGATGTCGAGGGGATCATAACTCTCCCACGTATCTGCTTCACACTAGTGATCCGCCTGTGGGGTTCGCCGGGTTGACCTCAGAAATCGGCGGCAAGCCTCCCGGTTTTGTATTGTTCCATTTCTGAGGCCAACTGAATGCTGGTGTTTTTGCATTTGCTTGTACCAGGAGTGTTTAGGCCTACCTTTCTTTTTATTCCGAATTGGAACGTTGTATGATATTGCCTTTTTGACGGGGTTCTCAGGATCTCTCCTTTGAACATGGCAATACCAACTGAGTCGGTCGTGTTCAATTTTTTGAGAAATGGTATTCTTAACATGAAGGCTTCCTCGGATCTTCGTACTTCTAATTCGATCAAGCTTTGTAACTCCTGCTGTCATACGAAGCATCTTCATCTCAGCTGCCGTTAGCTTACTCTCATACTTTTTGTACATTGTCCAACATTGTGAACCGTATGTGAGTGCTGGACGCACAACTGAAGTGTAGAGCTTTCCTTTCAGCTTAGGGGGCATTTTTCGGTCACAGAAGATAGCAGAATTTTCCCGCCACTTCATCCACCCTACGCTTACGCGATGATTGATATCGTCATCACAAGTAGCTTCGTTATTTATCATAGACCCCAGATATTTAAACTTTTCACACTTGGGAAGCACTACTCCATTCAAATAAATGTCTGGAATAGGCCTGTGTGGATCAGAAAATGGGCAGCATAGGTATTCTGTCTTTTTCGCGCTTATGCGGTACCCACTTCCTTCTAGAACATCCACCCATACGTCAAGTGCTCGTTGTAGGGATATCGGGTCTTCACTTATGATGGCTCCATCGTCAGCAAAGAATAACTGATGTACTTTTGGATCCGTCACTTTGCCTTCAAGCAGGTAATCAAGAACTGTAATAAAGAGCAGGGGACTCAAGACACTTCCCTGGTGTACACCTACTGTAATTTCGAATTCTTCGGTGACTCCAGCTGCGCATCTTACTTTAGTAACTGCTCCATCATACATGTCCATAATTATCCGCACATAGGTTTCTGGAACTCCTCGTTGCCTGAGAGCCACCCATATTAGATCTCGTGGTTGCCGATCGAATGCTTTTTCAAAATCAACCAATACGACATGCAAATCCTCCAAAGAATCCCGATGCTTTTCCATAATTATTCTTATACTCTGGATTGCATCCGTGGTTGACTTACCACCGACAAACCCGCACTGGTCATCAGATAGCCTAATTATTTTTCGCAGTCGGCTACCCAAGACTCGCTCAACGATCTTCATGGTGTGTGACATCAGCTTAATCGAACGGTAATTATCACAGCTTCGAGTATCACCCTTTCCTTTATAAATTGGAAAAAGGTAACTTTCCCTCCATTGATTAGGCATGCGATCACCTCGTATAAGTTTGGAGACAAGAATCATGAGCCATCTAAACCCGATGTCTCCCATCTTTTTCCAAAACTCTGAGGGTATTTCGTCTGGGCCAACAGCTTTTCCCTTTTTGGAGTATTTTACCGCCTCACTAACTTCTTCGACTGTGACGTCGGATACTTCGCTTAAGTTAGGTGAAGCTATTGGAAAGTATAGCCTTGGAAATTGTTCGTTTAGAAGTCCGTCACAATACTGTCGCCAGCTGTGAAGAATTTCGTTGTCTTCCACAAGTAGTTGGCCTTGAGCATTGTTAATGAACTTTGGCGAACAAATCTCCTGGGCATTTCTTCTTCTTTGAGCGGCTATTTTAAAGATAGTTGCGCCCTTATTCGTGTTTTGCCGTAGCTCTTGAATAGCACCAGCTGTCGGGGTAGAAATTTCATCCAGCTCCCGATACAGGTTTTCTGTATTCTTTGCTTGAATTTGGGCGCACTTCTTCTTCGCTTCTTTCTTGCAGTTTCTATATTCCACTTCGAGGCGTGACTTTTGCTCTGTATTATTAGAGGGGCACTTCGACCAAGCCTTGAAAGCCATTTTCTTTTTACTTATAACTGATTTAGCTTCATCATTCCACCACCATGTTTCTTTGCCTTGTTGGTTGTGTCCTTTTGAAACCCCTAACAGTGTTTTGGCTTTTTCTTTGCAAGTTCTCTGTAGGAGATCCCACATACTTTGTGCTGTACTCTCTTCATTTCGAACTATATCGGTGTTGTTATACAGAAAGTTTTGCATATTCGAAATAAAAGCTTCGCCTTTTTCCTTATCCAGATTATACCATTTGATCTTCCCAAAAGTTTTTGTATGTTTGTTGTCGTTCACTGTCTCCATAAAAAATTCTGTCAGTAGGAGACGGTGTTGGTGGGCGATCGCTTCTCCTAGTATCACTTTGCAATCTTTTACCCGGGGTTTCATGAAACTAGATACCAAATGGTAATCAATCTGGGTTTCATTTCCACCACTGCTGTAAGTGACCAGGTGTCGGCTTTGTTTGACGAACATGGTATTTAGTACGATAAGACCGTATGTTTTGCACATGCTCAGGATGTCTTCACCAGGAGGGTTCCTGGTGCCGTATCCGAGGCCTCCATGGCAATCTTCATAGTCTTCGTTTGTCTTCCCGACATGTCCGTTCAAATCTCCGCCCACGAACAAAAACTCTTCCTTTGGGATGTCCTTAAGTAGATTGTGAAAGTCTAGCCAAAATGCATCTTTTTGTACCTGCTCACATCCAATTTGGGGAGCATATGCAGTGACAATATTCCACAACTTTCCTTTAATCACCAATTTAAGGGACATCAAACGGTCGCTGGATTTCGAAATGGTCAATACGCTGCCTAATAGATGTTTTGCAAGGATGATTCCGATTCCGTTTTTACCCTTTTCCGTTCCATAGTAGAATATCTTATAGTTTTTTGTCCTCGTATCCAAGAAACGGGCCCTGTTTCCCGTGTTTCGCCATTTTGTTTCTTGAACACATAAGATGTCCACTCGCCTTCTTTTCATCATCTCTTCCAACTCGAAGCTTCGACCTGTCATACTGCCAACGTTCCAACTCGCAACTCTCAGATTTTGTATAATCTGCGGCATTACTTTGCTAGCCCCCGGAATCCGTCTAGCTCTGACCCGAGCATTGCTTCTCGGTCCAGGATCAGTACCATGTGTAACAATGGTAGTGCCTGGCGGGGTAGTGTCATTTTGGACGAGTACTTCCATAATGCTTGAATTCACAAAATCCGTTGTAAGTATCGACGTGTGCATGCTCCAGTTTTGTATTTGATCTCTCTTTTACGGCACCGGTGATCTCCAGTCGTGCCAACCCAGGGACTGGCATGCACACTTTTGGGAAAGTTTATAGGTGTTACGTGTCGCTAGGTTCACCTTGCTGTTTGTGGCCTAGATGTATTTACTCCTTTAGTCGCCTTTTACGACAAGCGGGGAGGCGCTGCAGGAATATTCTAACCCGTCCCTGCACAGGGAGAAGAATTTTCTGTAACACTTCTAAAATTTAAAAAAATTAAAACTTGGTCAAAACATATTTTTATTTCCGACTTTTCCGCCTCAGTCGTTTTCTGTCAAACTGATTATACGTTTTTTTTTATTTTTTTTTTTCGAAAATATTTCAACCTTGTTTTTAAAAATTAAAAATTTTGAAAAAAGCTTTTAAGTCTTAAGCCTGAAAATTTTTTATCAATATGTTGACGTATTTATTAATACTGAAATTTTTTAGATATCAAATAATATTGTTCTCGATCAAACGAACTTATTCTTGTAGATCAATCGTTTGAAAAATAGAGAATTGCGTTAATATTACATTCATAGTGCAATCGGATAGCTTAAAAGACGTCAAAGAACTGTTTTTTCTTATTTGATTTTATTGTTTTTATAAATGATATTTTTAAAAGAAAATTAGAATGCAATATTATTCACATCTTTTTATTGTAAGAAAATTGAAAATAAATATATTATGATTTTTTGTTTTGCTGAATATTTATATTTTATTTTACCTTTTGTTTTTCTTAATTTAATTAAAACGCATTCTTTTCTTTTTATTTTTTATCTGTATATATATATTTCGAGGACTTATTTGCCTCAGTAAAAAAATATGAAAATAAATAGTTCGATCCAATAACGAAGTACTGACGAGTAATTCAAAAAATAGGACAAATTTCTCAAAAATTTTGAAATATGTATGTGAATTTTTGACCAAGAACCAAAAACACAGACGCAGACACGTTTTTAAAACACTTTGATCCATAAAGGTTGTTGTATATGGCTGCTACGCGTTCTATAGATCATCTAAGACAAAATTCCAATTTTTTTTCCCTAAAAAAGTCAATTGCTTCAAATGCTTTTTACAAAATTTGAACAAAATTGCTTCACCCTTTTGGACTCTTGTTCAATGGACAGTCAACGTACGAACGCACAAAATTAGTCTAAAATTTGTACCAGTGTTGAAATAAAAGTAATTTTGAATAGGTTTGAAAGTTCCTTGAAATAAAAAAAGAGCCGAGAATCATTTGGTTATTCAATTCTGAGATTTTATTTTAACCAGTTTCATGTTAGACAATTATTTTCGGTACACCTTAACACTGAATATGGATGATTCAATACTCTGTACTTGCAAAATTTTGTAGGTCACCTGTAACTTAAAAAATCCCCTATATCATTCTTGTTTTCTTAAATAAAAATAAAAAGTTACACACCTATCTACAAATCAATAAATATACCTCAAATACGTTCTGTACACAAATATGTGTAGATATTCACTTATCTTGAAAATCACACATGCGCTACTGTCGTAAATATAAAGTGTTATAAAATATTCAATAATTGACTTATGGCGCCGCATTATTTCAAGTAGATTCTATTATAATGATATTTTATTGTACTGTAAATGGGATGTGATTTTGCATTATTTCTAATCAAATGAAATTTAAATATTTTAAAAACAACTTAAAAATGTTTATTGAGTTTCCAATAAATGCTTAAAAATTATTAGGCATTAATAAATTACATGCCAATAAAAAGAAACCTCAGTCAGATGTGGGTGCTGTTTATAGATAAAGTCTTGAATTGATGAAATAAATGAGGATTTTTATGGAACCTTTACGAAATATTAAAGTAGCCAACCAAAACTTCATTAAATTGAAGATAAAATCTTATAAGATTGGAATGGAGCATGTAAATTCATTGTCTGGATGGTGAAAGAGCCAGTAAATATTTTGCTGCCAAAAGTTTAATAACTGCATTATGCTTGCCATAAATGCGAATAACGGCCGAGTTCCTATAAATTTCTTATTATCTAATGATTGGAACTTTGTCCAGCAGTTGCGCCAGGTATCATTATTCTTCTCTTCTGACTTATCTGTCTACCAATACTTTTCATCGTCTTCACACAAATTTCCAGTTGCTTTAAGGAAAAATTTCAAATCGTTTAGGAAAAACCACCAGATCATTATTTGTTTACCTTCTTCTTCCCGCTCCCAATAGTCCTACACAAAATGAAAAATATAAGAATAATTGGTTTTAAAACGATACTACTTGATGGCACCACTTTCGCATTTGATATTCCATTAGTAACAAGTCGATGTTATAGAACCACCCTATAGCCCCATGGGGCGCCAACAACGTCTTTATATCCTGGTCAGGCGTTAAATAACAACAAATTTTAAGCACATCCTATACCACTACTACATGAGGAGTTGGTATACAAATGACTCCAGTTTTCCCCAAGAATCATGTTAGGTATTTGTCAGGCTTCATCATCTGGCCTCGACACGGATGATGATGATGATGCTATGATGGTGACGGTGACGACGGCTAAGGTGATAAAAACGACGACACGGGGACAACGACTTCAACAGCAACGTGGGGATCTCTAGTGAAACAGGAGCCGTGTGCTTGCTGACAGTGCCTATTCCCGTATTCACTAGCAAGATTTGCGAAGAGCAACATAATAAATATCGTCATATATCGAAACTCGATTAAGCCGATAGTTTCTGTCTCAAAGTGTTAAATTGAAGCCATTTTTATAAAAGGTTGCCATTTTGAAGTTTTAAGTAACTTTACCTTTATTTTGTTCTTTCAAATGTTTTTTTTTGTTAATCTGAGCTTAATTTGAGTAGACTTGAAAAAGGGCTTCAATTTTGAAACATATTTTCAAATTTCTATTAGAAAATTTGATTGAATATATTTTCAGATTTTTATTTGAAAACAAAAAAGTGCGCAACTTTTATAACAGGGAACGCTCATCTGGCAATTTGATTTTACAAATGAATTCCCACGCCAGAGATTTTGGGTACTCCCATTCAGAAGTGAATCGGAAAGGGGGGCATCAAAGAGTTGCCAAGGGATTAATTAGCAGAAGAGCATTCTATGGAATGTTCACGGCAATTGATTGAAATGTACGAGTATTTAAATGAAAGCAACTAATTGCCTGCAACTAATTGTCTCCAACCGAATGATTTAAAATTTATGCGCTTTAGAGCGCGAAATTGTTTATGATTTTTTTTAGGTTAATAAATTTAAGAACGAATATGTTCTAAGATTATTTCCATTCTAGAAATTTCTTCAACAAATACTCAACGAAAATAGTAAATAATGTCAACAAAAATTGTCAAAGAATTGAAAACGAATTATTAAATAAGAAAAACCCTAAATAAGTGGCAACACTTTCCTCACCAAATAGTATTATATTCATGTATTAAAGTGGAAAATCATTTGTATGTCTTAATAATCCCAAGAAATCTTAGAGATTCTTTTAGTTAGTTTATGTGGTTTTAGATTAAATTTGACAAGTCGATTGTGGGTCCCAAAGCATGGCGGTTTCTATATATGGGTCAGAAAAGCGCAACGAGTTTGATATTTATGATTCACGTTAAGATACACACTACGTAGCTGGTATTTCTTTTAAGTGATCATGTTTACCTTTCGATTGAGTTATATAAATTGAGATGACCTACGACAAGGTTAAGTTTGAGTTTTCATAATTTCGAGGTCGTCTTGGTTTAGTATTTTTTTTTTTCGTAGTTGTTGATATTTTTCAGACTCAGGGCAAACTGATCTTGCACTGACATTGAATATACATAAATTTATTTTGTATTGTTTGTGTGTGGTCTCTTTTAAGGGCGTCAAGTTCAATATTTGCAATTGGAATTAAATGTCAAGTGGAACTGGGAACATAAGAAATTAGGGAAAAAATGTTGTTTAGTGGAGGAAAAGTAAAGTAAAGGTAATTAATATCAGAGTATGAGTATCAGTTTTAGGCTTTTATTGTTGCAATAACTTTCCGCCTGTTAGGAGAAAATAAGAAAATCGTAGTATTATGACAGTTTTAAAATGTCTTAGGGTTTCTATTTAGATTTTCGGCTTAAAATATCTAAGAACCAGTTTAGTGGTTCAAAATTAAAAAATAAGTGCAAAATCTATTAAGTAAAAATGTAACTTAAATTTTGGGTGAAAAAATGATCTTTCACTTCCTGAAATTCAAAAGACTTATTTTCTTTTTGAACTTTGGATCTTAAAATCTCATTTCAGAAGTAATACGTTTTAATTTTTTGATCATATCACGAGCTCAATGATCGTTCAAATCCGTTTATTTAAATTTTGCTTAAAAAAAAGTTAACAATTAATTAAGAAAAGTAATTCAAAATTAAAAGAGATTTTCAAACAAAGAGTGATTATTAAAACGACTCGACTTTTCAAAATGACTTTACGATTGAGAGTGAAGACTGCCAAATTAAAGTATGGTATTCTAGGACTACAGACTAATGGACATGACAAACTAAATTTTACTTGACGGCGAAACTTTGCTACTACATAATAATTTAGCGAAAAAATGAAAATGTGGAATTCAATTTTAAAGGTTTATTTGTCAAAGCCTGTCGGATAGAACCCGTTCTATTAATCATTCAATGCTTTGATTGATTAGATTAGATTAGATTATGATAATTAAATTACTTCATATTAAAAATGTTGGCTAAAATAAAATACCGCCAAAACTGTCAATAATCAATTGGTAATTGATTAATACTCGTATTCATATTAAATTTCGATATACTAAATCAAGCGAGTTGATAAAAGTTTTGGTTATTGTAAATATTTAGGGCACTTGTTAGCCTAAATAAAATTGATTATTACTTCCAATAAAAACATGATGAGCTTTTGAATAAATTGAGTTTAAACTACTAAATATCAATATTTATCAATTCACTAGACTAAACGATTTCGGTATGAGAATCGAAATAATACTTTTACGAGAATTTATGATGTTCTGAATTTGAATCTAACCTCAGATCTGTCCAATTTGTTCATGTCTTGGAATAAGAGTTATATTCATGTTTTTTTTCTCGATATATCAGAGATTATAAAGGGTTTTTTTTAAGCGTACTCTATCTTTTAATTTGAATAAAGTAAAATATGAGTAAGACAATCGCTCGTGCAAAATGTGCATTGTCGCACAGGGTGTTTGGATATGTAGCGCCGCAACAGAAAGGCCGAGTTTTTGTGTGCTGCCCAAAATTGACTGCATCGGATTCGTCTGCACACTTTTATGACGTATGTATGTTGGCAGATTGTTCACTGAACCGCTCAGCTCAAATGTATACATCACTTTGCCAATAGTCCTCTCTGAAGGGCGATCATGGCGAATGGTTAATGGGCGATTCACACGAAATGTTGCTCGTAAAGAAACCCCTCTTTTTTAAAACAATTTAATCGTTAGCACTAGTTGTTGAACGCTTTTATTCACCATTGCGAAGTCCAAATTTCTCGTCAATTTGATATTCCGTCTGACTGCACTGCAGGAGTTGTCTTCTGGTATCCTCACAGTGGAATTTATCTTAACTTCACTTTTCCACCCAGCTAACACTTAAAGGAATGAATGCTAGATCTTTGCTGATTTGAATCAACTTAGTCAGCTTTTGCTGAAGAGCCTGCTCGTATATCGGGAATTAATGGTTGAGTATAAAACACCCTTTTTAATTGTTCCTTACTTCGGATCCTCATAAATATAATTTTAAGCGATAATAAACTCCTCTAAGCACATCGTTATGTCAAATCTGCAAATTTCATGTCAAAAAAATCCATAGTTAAAAAAGAAAAAAAAAATACAAAGAGAAAAGTACAAAAAGAAAAAAACACAAATAATTTGGCAATAAGAGAAATCCAACTGGGATTACTTCAATAATTTAATACGGTTTTTCAATAGTGACAAAGACTATTGTGCTGATATGGTTAGGAATATATTTTTGCGAGTACGTCAACTTTTATGCTGAATAAGTTTAAAGGCATTAAACTGAATGATTCGAGCTGTAAAGAGTATACCATGCTCAGGGAAGTATTTATTTTAACCAGAACTAACTGAGGAAAACCAAGAGAAAGTTGAAGTTGAGGCTTGTAACGCCTATATTCGGGGGACTTAATTTGTACATGACAACCAAATTTGTGAGCAAAACATTTGAAACACCACCTCGTCCTCGGTTTCAACGTTCATCTTTAATGAAAAAGTTCGCCTGAAATAAGTGTCATGACTCCTTCGATACTTCAGCTTTTAAGCAATTCAATGGGAGCAATCTTTTTTCGCACTCGTGCTATTAAGAGTCCTGAAAGATATTGACATGCATAAATCTGCTTGTCCGGACAGTATACACGCCATTATTCTCAAGAAGTCTTCTAAAGCTTTTTTATCTGTCCTTATCTACTGGTTCCTTTTCGAGTGGCCGAGTGGACGAAAAACTAAATATGACCTGCTAGTCCTAAAAATGGCAAGAAAGTCACGGCTAAGGCAGGAATAAGTCTAGAGATTATTTTGCTAGCCATACTATACGAATGTGGAATGATCTACAAGCTCTGTTTTTGCGTGCTTTATATACACAAGTAAGTTCAAAACCAATATCAATTGGATATCCTTTTCAACCCTCTCCACTTTCCCTGCTTACACTGCGTTGCCTAACATAAAGGGTATTTATATACTTTTGAGTAGGTACTTGTCAATAATGAATTTAAAAAAATTAAACCATTGTTTAAGTTTTTGACCTTCCATAAAACTGCTATATACATACATATGTACAAGAATATTTCTGAGCCGCATTCTATATTTGAAGTTACCAAAAACTGAGTTTGTCTTAAAAATAGCAAATGAATTTTATGGTACATGGACTATCTTAGAATACATAATCTTAGCTTATTGATAAAATCCATACGAGTACTAGATTTATGACTTTTTTCTCATCAATTTTAAACTTTTACTCTTTTTTGCCGAATTCGTCATTTTAATGTTTCTCCAGACGAAATCTAAATCGAAGAACCGATAGAGATACATCGCTTATGACATAAGTAGAAACCTATTAACATTAATCTTCAAAATTCAATTTCTGGAACGCAACATCTGAGGAATACTTAATTTTATGTTAAAACAAAACAGTTGCAATTTCATCAGTTTCTATAGAAGTTGAAAAAATATAAAATATGCTACGCACATTTTCTTGTATGTTATGTTCTTTTGATAATACAGAATTAACCTCTTGTCTTATAAGCGTGTTTTATTGTGTTAAGACTGTTTTTTTTTTTTATATTGTAGAACTTGCATGTCTGTTGGAAATTAAATTGTATAAAAGACGCTAATGTATGCAATTTCATCATAAATATAGCAGGCCAATAATATAAATCAGACGAATATGAGGCGAATTGTAATTTTGTTCATAATATTTTGCCCCTGTTTTCTTTGATGAAGGTTAATGGAGTTAATGTTCTTTTATTTTGCGAAGTAGGTATTGACAACACCTAAGTTGATTTTGTGTTATTCAAATTCGACATGAAACATTTTTCATAAGAAAATTAATTAACTACTAGAGGTCATTGATTTATTTGGTATTTGAAGTCACAATAACTACTCTAAGAAATTCCGAATTGGAGTAATTTTTTGACAAATGTTCTGAAACGTAAAGAGAGCTCTTATTTGTATGAGTTCAATCGATATTTCAAGGAATTAAACTTTGGGACTCTAGAAGGTATGAATACTGTTTTTGAAACCCGCCGCGCCCGCCTAGCTCTAAAGCTGAAGACCCTTCCAAGGAAGGAGTATTATTTTTTCTCCGAGAGAAGACAAACTATGTCAAATTCGTGCTAGGGAACTTCAAAGCTAAATTCATAAAGGAAAACAGATTACAAAAATTAGTGATAAATAGCACTAAGCTTTCAAGGCTAAACAACCTGGTGCTCTATAGGTAGATGGTCGAACCACCAACCAAATCGGAATTTTTCTAATGGAAGCAAAATCAAACATGTTTTGGAGGTGCATACATTTCAACAAGGAAATATCGACTCCGAACATTTTCTTGTTGCCGAAGAAACTCAGAATTCGACAAGTTCAAGTCAATGAAATTGTAAGACCAGAAGAAGAGATTCAACGTTGCGTGCCTTACCTTACCGGTAAACAATTTATGATGGCTAAAAAAAGAATTTCTGAACTTGACAGTACGTCCGAAGTCGGAATCAATGATATTGCATTCTTTGAAGCGTAAGTATTACGATTGAATTGTTTGAGGGAAGGAATAACAATGGCTATTTCGCTAGAACACTGTTTATAAGAATAGCAATAAAGTAATACAAGTCATGAAATCATTTATAATTTCGAGAGAACCAAAGAGAATGGCGATCAGTTTAAAATATGTAAGTCAAGCTCCTGGCTGTTTATTTTAAGACAGAACCGCAGATTGTTCGAATTAGCGAAGGTAATATAATCACTAAAGTAGAGGGAATAGTATATAGATGTTTTTCAATCAACTGGTAAAAGGCTATCGTATCAAGCAAAAAGAGAACCCGCTACTAGTCAAAGATGAACCAGTTCTGCAAAAGTAGGCTTAGTTTAAAAAAAGACTTAAGAACAACATCGCTGCCATGATGTATCTGATGACTTTCCAGTGCAATCTTTCTTTATGCATCTTAAGCTAACACTTTTATCGGCAAGTGCCAGTAGCTTCCGCCAAAGATCATAATAGACTAAATGTTTATACTGAAACAAAAAAATCATTTGCAAGGCTAACACCATCATCTTCGTCAGAAACTCTGTAATGCGATGTCCGAGCTTGGAATTCCGAAAAGAAACATGATTCAGCCATGTCCCACTTGCATTGTAGAAACCGAAAAACTCTCAGTACTCGGTATGATGTTTCAACGACGATATTCGTTGGAATGACCACATTCTTGAGATTGCCAAAACGTTGCTAATTGCTGAGGATTTCTATATCGGTGTAAGAAATTTGTCACCTCCTCTGAACTGTCTTTAGTTTATAAGACGTTTAAACGTAAACCTGATAGGAAACAGAACTATCATATAGAATCATTCGCATCTTTTGAACACCTTCGGAATGTTTCACGCCTTTCCTTGTTTTATCGCTTCTTTTACAAGCAATGCTCACTCGAAGAACCCAGATGCAATAAGTTCACCCGTGATACGCGTTTGGCTGGGAATGCTCATCAGTACACCCTCCAACCTTATTTTGGACGTAACGTCAAACAAAGAGATTCGGTTTTAGTCGCACAACAGGATTATGGAATAATTTACCCAGCACGGTTTTCCCTTGTTATATAAATTTGCAAATTTTCAAGAACTATGTTCATCGACACCTTCTTTCTCTCCCTCTTCTTCCCCGTCGATCATGCTTTTTATATGTTCAACATTATAAGGGTCTCACAATAAACCTTTAAGCGCATGTGAATTAAAAATCAAAAACACGTGAAGCAGTGACGAACTAGACATTGGAACCTCTGAGCTATTTCAAAGATGCACAAACTTAAGGCTAGGAGATGCGCTGACTTTTGATTTAAATCTCGTTCTAGAGTATAGATACTGCCCAGGAGAGGTGTTAAAAGAAAGATGGTAT
The DNA here is from genome assembly GCA_911387755.1 of Chrysotoxum bicinctum. Taxonomy (NCBI): domain Eukaryota; kingdom Metazoa; phylum Arthropoda; class Insecta; order Diptera; family Syrphidae; genus Chrysotoxum; species Chrysotoxum bicinctum. Next base: position 31,861,497 of record OU426990.1, read on the forward strand.
TTCGAGAAAAAAAATATTCCATTGTAAGCGAAGGGTGAATGAAAGAGAACATATAACCACGAATTCTATGAGCTAAACAATGATGTGATTGAAGATCAAAAAGTCAACTACATTGGCTTGGCAACATGTCATCATCATCATCGGCTCGACAACCGGGTTCCGGTCCTGGCCTCTTTCAACAAGTCTCTCCACCTATCCCGGTCTCGAGCCGACGCCATCCAGTTGCGCAGCCCAAGGCTTCGGGCGTCCTGGTCTACGCCATCTCTCCAGCGCAAGCATGGTCTACCACGCTATCGTCTGCCATAAAATGTACCACAAAGAACTTTCCGAGCAGGTTCCTCATCGCTCATGCGAGCTAGGTGCCTTGCCCACCGGAGTCTACCGAGCTTAATTTTTGTCACGATATCTGCTTCAAGGTAGATACGAGTAGCGTACAATTCATGATTGTACCGTCTCCGGAATCGTCCTTCCTCACTTATGGGGCCAAAAATTCTCCTTAAGACTTTTCTCTCGAACGCAGCCTCCGCTACCTTGATTGTTTGACCAACTGTTCCTCTCGCCACATGTAGCGGATCGAAAACAATCATCCAGCCAATAGAGTTCTTGAATCTCAACCTCCAGGAAGAGCAATATCTAGTGATCCCTGTCTGGAATAGGGCAAGCAGCGTGCTCGGGGTCTTGGAGGTTGGAAAGCCGCCTTGTCACAATCAACGAGTGATAAAAAGTTGGGAGCCCTATAATATGAGTAAATTTTTTTTCCCAGTTAGATAGCTAAGGGAATTGCCAGACTTATTAACATTAAGTGTCTTTCAAAGGTCTTGAAGTCAATTTATTAAACCCTTAACTAAATAAAATATCTATTATTATCACATAAAGTGTAGCCAAGCTTTATATGATGGAAAAATGTGTTCATAAAAGTTAATAATACACAATCTGCCTTAGATGGGACATTTCATACAGTCAAAAGCTCATTCGGCCTTCATCATACATCAGAACGCACACATCTCAAGGTCTTATACATTATAATGATGATTTTCCTTATTAAAATGTCAATGAGACTAATAAACAAAAAAAAAAAAAAAACAGCAAAAAGGACCCTTAAGTACCTGATGCCAAACTTATGTTCATAATTTGATTTTCAGCAAAAGTCCTTCCTTTCGCACATACAAACACCTATTTGCTGGTAAAACCTCTCATTTTCTCTGTGCCTAGGTACCTATGAGAGTTATCGTAAAAAAGGCATTCATTCAGAGATCCTTTTCGTTTCGTTTGGTTTCGTTTTTTTTTTGTTTTTTGCTTCTGCCATATTCCTTTTGTAATCCTTGGGTTATAAAAATCATTAACTCATTGCAAAACCCTCTTTCGGGCTCTTAAATTGTCGACCACTTTTATTTTGGAGTACACTTATGTAAATATGAGGATAATACCTAAGAAGACGTAACTTCTCTGTACAGCACTCTTATTGCAAGCGAAAGCGAGACAGACTGTGTGTAGTGGAAAATCGATAGCCGTTATCCCTGAGTGTTGTACACAAAAGGAGGCACTGCAGCATATTTGCCACTGTCGCTGCTTTTAACAATTTTTGTTGCTATTGCTACTGCAGCTGCAACTGCCGGAAATTGTGGTGTACGAATGCCTGGCTATATGTTTCAATTCACCTCCTCCCACTCCCACATCATCATCGCCATCGCCATCACCGACGGCAATCACAGCACACCAACAGAAACAGCACGTGGTATGAACAGAGTGGATATGGTTCGTTTGCTTCCGGCTTTTGGGGGCTTCGAAATGCTGCTGTCGAAAGTAGGCCACCTAATTTCCTCGAGTCGAGTCGGTGTGGTTCGTTCTGTCAGAGAAGTATCCCTTATCCTTGCCTCTGCTTTTTGCCAATAGCAACTATCTATGTACTCTAGACCCAGCTACTTGTTGTAAATTTGTTGCTGGATTTAAGGTCTCCACAATAACATTTCAATACTATTCAGAGCAAGGTGTGAGTAGAAGGGCCCTTAGAGGAGATAACTATACAAACATACACCAATACCAGGCCCCCTCCCGCTCCAACTATGCTAACAGAGTCTTATTTGACTGTGAGAGTGTTCTAGGATTATGTAAGCCAGGACATGGAGTCGGCATGTTGTCTGAAAAATCGAATTTCGTTCGCATTTCGTATTCTCGGATGTCGGATGGATAAGGATATATTTACCAACATAAATATACGAATGAGGTTTTCTCCTAGTGGTTGTGTGTGATAAATTGGGCTATACCAACATGGAGCCTTGTTGGGGCCTAATTAAATTTCGAGATAAGAGAATGAGTAAGCTGTTCTTCTACTTATTTTCCTGTTATTTTGTTTCCATTTTTTTTGTGTGAAAACTTGCGTGCTGGAAAATAGAATTTCCAAAGAAATTAATGTTTCGTGTGGAGTTTTTGTTTCTTGTGTGTTTGTTGTTTCCTTTTTAGAAAGAGAGCTCTATATCTGTTGAGCCATTAATCGCTGAGATTGCGGTGATAAAAGCATACAATCACGGAATTGTTAGAGAATTCCCAAATAAAGGGAAAGGACAATGATGAATACTTGTATTTGCTTGTACATGGTTTAATAGGGGCAGTAGTTTTTGTTTTATTGTCATTTCGGGAAGGTCAGTGAATGAATGGGGCTTGGAAATAATGTAGAACTTATTATATTTCTTATGGTTATATTCTTTTGTGAGGTATAAAGACAAGGATCTTTGGAGCTTACAATTTTTATATGGTAATTGCTCGCTTTATTCTATAGAGGAATTATAATGGACTATTTTTTTCTTTCTAGAACATAGCTTTATATAATTTTATACGTTTTTTTTTTTTTAATATCTATAAGTTTAATGTCATGCTGAATTTTTCTTATGGTTAAGGGTATGGGTAGGTAGAAATGGCGACGACTGGCACTCTAGCCTATGGCCCAATTAGCGCTGGAGTGCGCCCTTTTTTTACCTTACTCGTATGAACCTGTGGATGGAATTGATATGGGAAAATTCTCACTGAGTCATCCAGTTTGAATAAAGTTGAAAAATATGGATCTTGTAGGTTTTGATGTCTCTTATTGTATGTTTTCTTTTGCACAATCATCCGGAAATTGGATCACTTACTCAGCCGGAGCACCAAGCATCCGACACCATCTACACTGTGCCTAGCTTCGTGCTGATTGAGTGATCCAATTTGTTGGCTGATACTGAAAAAGTAACCAATCCGATTGATTTATTATCAGGCCCTCGCACGGTAAGCCTCCATCAAAGACCTCAGTTCGCTAGTTAGGGATCTAAGGAGTCAAACGGAAGGAACGGCACAGAAGTAACAGAAGTTCGTCCTAGAGCCATTTCGTCGAGTTGGGAAAAGAGATCAAGTCTTCTTGTCTTATTTCCTTAAAATTAAGTTATAAAAATATTACAATATTTCTTGTATTCTCGGCGTTCCACGTAAATTTTGTGATGCATAGATAAGATCGTTGTAGTTCAGGGTAATTTCGAAGATACAAATAAAACTCGGGATATTAAGGAAAGAACTGTCTGTATTCAAGTCTTCTTAATGTTTGACAAATAAATTTAATTTTAACAAGCACGGTATTCCAAAAAATCAAGCTTCTTGGTGAGATACAGAAGTAGACTCCGCCTGTGATAATCACTTGCAAGAAAAAAAAAACCAAAGGAAAATTGCTTTGCTTAAATCTCTCTCAAAAAGAGTTAAAAAGGGATAACGACATATTGGAAATCTGATTGCAGCAAAAGGCGAACCGGGACACCTACTTTGCCTACATCTCACTCAGCAGGGATTACATCTATATTAATCTGATTCCAGCCCAAAGTTAATGAAAGGGAAACTAACAGGTTTGCTGGCGGCTTAATTGATTTCAGGACAAATGGTTTTTTTTTACTAGCACACGAATATATGAAGCAAAGAAACCTGAATTTTATTTAAGTTGCAAGAAACTGAATAAGTTAGAAATGTATTTCCTATTTTTCCCATTTTTAAACAGGAAAAGTTGGGAGTCAATGAGCTGTACTTCTCAGCTATTTCAAACGTTCTCTTATCTTGCAGTAACTTACTGTGAACTGTATGAGAAAAGAATGTGGACATTAAGTAGAGGGATGACATCGTGTTCATTATATTTCTTTTTTCACTGGTGCAGTAGATGAATCGAACGGTGATGGATGATTAGTGAATATTGGTTGGTAAAAGTGTAATACTACGTTAAAATTTTCTTATTATTTTTGTATTAAATTAAAATTTCTATTTGACATTTTTCCATTTAAACTTATTTTCTTGAGAGTCTACGCAGTGCTAGACAAATGTTTCCATTGGTTTACGGCTGTTGTTGATCTTGCAATAGTCTTCAGTACCGTTCACGGTCGTTTCAATATCCAGATGTTTCCCAAAATATCCTCCTTTGACGTGAATTTCCAACCTTGAAGAAAAAAAAACCCGGTCTTTTTAATAAGTAGGTTGAGGAGAGGGATGGAAATATTTGTGGTTCCCAAAAACTAGTTTATACAAATTGCTTTGGAAGAATTTGTGAAACGAATTTGCGGCCTAACACGTTACTTTAAGAAGTTCATATTTATCCGTTGTTCTACTCGTATATCAACATTATGTGTTGACCCATAAACCTTTTCATATAAACGGAAAGTGTAACCGAATTATTCGAAAAAAGGTGCACTTATCTCCATTCCACAATGATTCAGTTAACAATCAATCCTTTTTTGTCTGAGCTTGTCCTAAGGCAACCCCGAAGTTGTTTGAAACATCTGGTTAATGAAGCAGATCCATACAGCTTGGAGAACCTTTAAGTTTTCCTTCTGGACCGAAATACTTACTTTCTTAGCCGACCTCCGATCTATTAGGGACCTCTGCTTGAGACAACACGTTTTCCCATAATTAACAATCCCAAGTTTTTAACCCTCTTGACCAAGCATACTGCTATCAGCAATGGATTGGTCATTAAATCAAAAGCTCGGTCTTCTTTGTCACTTTCTTGAGGTATATACAAAAGTAAATAGTGTGGGTTTTGATTTTATTGTTACGTAAGATCAAAAACATAAGACAGCCAGACTTTGCATAATAGCCCTTTCACTTTTTCGAATATACGACTTCTTCGATTCTTTTGATTCGGAGGGTATAAAAGTTTAGATAGGAGGAGCGATACAGTAACAATCGGTTAAGTGTTTTGTGAAGAGATTTATTGATGGAGTAAGATAACTTCAGTTCACAGATGTGAATAAGTTTTTGAGGTTAAAACATAAAAAATTGGTTTTGGGAACTGCCACACAGATTTTGACATCTATGATAGGACGTTCTAATAATTTTAAGATGAGCATTTTTATTGGAAATTTAAAAAAAAACAAACACGAACCCTATTGCGCAATACGACAAAATGATATTAAAAAAAAACCAAATTAAAGAAGTAGCTATAACCAAGAACGTTTGACAGTATCTACGAGCTTAAGAAGGACAAAATTTGGAACTATACCACGTCTCTTTATAGCACTCAAAATACTCAAGATTCTTAATGGAACTAACTGGGAGGAAAATCTGTACGATCGCCAATCTCTTTCAGCTGTACATGGTAACGTCTCAGTGTAGTTCATAACTGCCTCTAAGGTTCCACTTCACAGCCCTCTAGGTCATCTTCTTTTTACTCCGCTTACACGTTCACTTATACGTTCGATTGAATTCATGTTGGATAGATAGATAGACATAATATGTTTGCTTCCATTAGATTTAATTTCTGTGCAACTCTATTATATATATGCGAATTGGGCATATTAAGTGACCGAGAATTTTCTGACACAATATAGCAACATACTTAAATCCTATAGAATATTTCGCCTCCGTGGTCCGATCGATCTATATAAACTTTGTTTTTCAATACGCATGTCAAATCTGGTCTCGTGATATGGTCTAACTGAGAACGATTCTTTGATTCGACCTACCAATCAATATCGCCTTGAACAAACTAACTGATATTTCCTGGATAAACGATTCATTTCAGGTTCCATTGACGGCACATCTTTTCACAAACTCTATTTTTTCTCTTAAATTAAGAAATTCTCGTGTCTTCTATCTGCTCACCCTATGGACCTCTTATATCATGAACCTTTTACACTCGCATATTACGGAGGATTATTTCGGACCTTCAATTTTCTTACTTTAACTTCATTTGTTCTTGCCTGAACTTTTCGTCTTCTGAATCATGCTCCTAATTAAGAAAAACTGATCCAATAAGGGAGTTTCTTTTTAAACCCAACTTATACAATACACCCTAGCTTTTTGTTTACGGCATCTTATCCGAATCACCCTGTATAGTATATAGCTATACGGTGAAGTCAATTCTTTTCAAATTCAACGTACTTGAGCTAAGCAGTTAAAAAAAGGAAACAAGCACCTACTTGATAATCGGAAATTGAGCTTCCGCCGAATCATGACAATAATTTTTACTGGCTTCCTTGACTTTTAAGGGGATTTACATTCAACTCGACTAATTGGTCAAATAAATTTGATTGCTTATCAATATCTTTCTAATTGCGACTTTTTGAATGCGATATTTTTTGTAAGTGAACCACATTAATTTGTAATCAATTAATGTGGTTTACTTACTACAAAATCTGATGCAATGTAATGGAATGTGAAGCCAAAATAAGAATTCCCTTAATATTATCGATAATTTACCTTTCATGTGCGACCTGTCAAAAAGAAGCTGAAAAACCATTTATCTCTAATCGATCACACACGAGGTCTAAGAACCTTATGAAAAATTCCCCTGTCTGGGCAACACCACCACCGTCAGGAATTTCTCTGTTCGAGATCACGGTACACTCACCTTCTACCAATGTAGGTATCGCCTAGCCAATCGACAATCTTATCTAAAATTCAAAGGCGATAAAAATTAGCGAAGCGATAGGAATGCAGCTAGTGTGACACTTCGACGGAGTAGAAGCGTTGCTGTTGTGCAGCTATACCTCCTTTTATCCCCCCCTAGTGACGATGAGTGGTGGAATAGATGATTTATAATAATTGCTCGTTTAAAAAATAAAAAACTAAAGTCGTGTTAAACAATTTATTATAATTATTATTTACCAAACAATTACAGATCGGATATCTTCCACTCGGCGAAGATGAGACTATGACAACAACGTTTTTTTTAACAAGGCCAATGTCAACTGCAATCTCGTCTCATGGATAAAACAGCTTATGGACTTACATAACTTCAACTCATGATAATTCTGAGAGTTTATTGTTTAATTCAGAGAATCGAATCATCACCCTGTGTTCCGGTTGATGGAGGAAGACTCATTCTAGGAAAACTCACTAATATACGATTAATTGAGGCGCTAGTATGACGTTGTTAAAAACGTCAATACGGATCCTATGGAAGAATTTGTTTTCGATTCTCACTTTCGGAATGCGGATTCTAAAGAAGCAATTGAGCGCAGTATTCTAAGAGGCTGGCAAACAAGATCGTATGCGGTTAGCTTGTTGAGAATGGCACTTCAAGGCCTGATTCGGATGTGAAGAAGATCAGATGATAAGTTCAAATGAATTGCAAATTCGGCTTTTTTTTGTTTTAAAATGGTTTTGATTTGAAAAGTTGTCGACAAAGTTTTTTCTACTTAATGGAAATTCTAGAAGGTTTTTGAAACTTAGGTGTAGTACACTATAAACAGGAGCAATTTTCGTTAAATATTTTCTAAATGCAATTTGTTCACCAAATGTATAGGTACACAATCTTACAGAGTCTATAAACATAAAAGTAATATGAAACTTTAAAAGTATCTATCAATTAAAAATGAATAATTATTAAATTGGGGTACCGCAGGGATGTCTTTTAAGTAGTCTTCTTTTTCACTCTTCGTAAATGAAATTCGCAACTCATTGAAGTAGGCAATTTATTAGAAGAATTTGTTTTTCGATTTGTTAAAAGCATTTGTGAAGGACACTTTAACTTCAAGATGTGATCAATAAGTGAAAGAAAATGTGATTAGGAAAAAGTGATACAATATAAATCAAAAACCCACTAATAAAATAATAATATTTAGAAAAAGTAGACCCGGTAGAAATGGAGGAGAAAAATGGGAACTGAAATTGAGGATTTTGGACTGGATTTTGATTGAGGTATAAACCTTAATATCTTCTTATCTTATTATCTTATTATTTGGCCATCTGAGTTTCCCTTTGCTTGATATAACATTTGAGGGAAAAATACAACAAGCCAATATGAGCTTAAGCATTACTCGACATAGTTTTATTATGAAGAATAATGAGATATAGATATTGTATCAACGCTATTTCGGTACCGACTTTAAAATATGGATCACAAGTTTTGCGATTTTTGCGATAAGATATGGAGAAAGTGCGACGTTAGTTAGCTAGTTAGTTAGTTTTTAAGTTTTTAGAAAGTTTTTTTTTTCAAAAGCTAGAAAACATAAACGCATCACTCAAACACAAATTGGTAAGGGTAAGTTCTTCAAGATCGGAGTTTATTCTTCACTATTAGGAATTGAAATCATAATTACTGTGCTCAGAGTCCTCATTCCGAATCATTGCTTTCGAATTTCTTTTAATATAAAGCACGTACCGAAGAAGTGTTTGAATGTTTCGTTTTCTCCTAAGTTTCACATCGTACATGGAATATTCAATACGAATTACAATTTTCGCTAAAATTTGAGGAAGTCGTTTTTCTTCATAAGCTGTGAGGAATTTTTTGTAGTACATCATGCGACATTTCATGGTAAATACAAAAAGGTTCCATTTTACACTCCAAGGTAAGCATATAGTTCGGAGATGTTCCTGAGAGACCTGTTACTTTCTTAAGAAAGTACCTTCGCATTTTTTCCATCTCATAATATTGGTGATACACCGAAACTTGAGCGTTCTTTTTCTTCAGTTTTAAACTTTCAACATCTAAATAATATTAATTTTGAAATAAGTGAACATACTGTTGCACAAAACATATTGCATCTAGAAGAGTGTTTTAGTCCTGGTCCTGATGGTGTGCCATCCTCTATTTTGAAAAAATGTGTCTCTTATTTGTCGTATCCTTTATGCGTGCTTTTTAACACGTCCTTAAAAAGTTCGCTTTTTCCAATTATCTGGAAAAGCTCATTTATCATTCCAATACACAAAAAAGGTCCTAAAAATGAAATTATGAACTACCGACCTATTGCTAAGCTATCTGTGATACCTAAACTGTTTGAGTCTATCGTATGTAGTGTCCTTACATTTCATTGTAGTTCAATTATTTGTGATAACCAGCATGGTTTTGTCAAAAAACGGTCTACTGTTAATAATTTGTTTAATTTCACGTCCTTTTGTTTAGATGTTTTTGAGAAACGTGAACAAGTAGATTGTGTATTTACTGATTTTAGTAAAGCGTTTGACAAGTTGTGTCATAAAACACTTATTTTTAAACTGTCTCGTCAAGGTTTTAACGATAATTTCTTAAATTGGATTTCATCATACTTAAAAAATAGACAACATAGTGTAATATTTCGTAATGAATGTTCGAGTCCGTTTATTGTGAACTCTGGTGTACCCCAGGGTAGCCATCTAGGCCCAATTTTATTTATTTTATTTATAAATGACTTGATTTCGATTATAAAAAATTCGTCTGTCCTTATATATGCTGATTGCATTAAACTTTTCAAAAGAATTAACTCTACATCTGACTGCCTACTTTTACAAGAAGACTTAATATTATTTAGGGAATGGTGCAATAAAAATCGCCTTGTTTTGAATGTTGACAAATGTAAAACCATGAGTTTTGCACGCAAGAAAGTTCCAATTATTTTTGATTACATGTTTGATTCTTGTCCTTTAAGTAGAGTATCTGTTTTTGCTGACTTGAGAGTAGTTTTAAACTCGAAACTTACATTTACTGAGCATATTAGTTTTATTGTTAAAAAAGCAAATAGAGTCCTTGGTTTCATCAAGAGATTTGGGCGCGATTTCCGTGATCCTTATGTTCTCAAACTACTTTTTATTTCATTTGTGAGACCAATTCTTGAATATGCCTGTGTAGTGTGGGCACCTTATTATTCTATTCATATAATGAGAATTGAAGCGATTCAGAAAAGATTCTTGCGCTTTTGTCTCCGTTTTCTTCCTTGGCTTCCTGGAAACGTTCTGCCCCCTTATTCACAAAGGCTTACTTTTATTAACCTTCCTTCGTTGACTAACCATAGAAAATATTTACAATTTTGTTTTATTACGGCAATAATAAATGGAGCAATAACATCACCATCAGTTCTTGTTCGTTTTAACTTTAGTTTTAGTCGATCGAGTATACGACTCCAAAAACCACTAAATCAAATTTTTAGTAGATCGAACTATGGTGCTCATAGTAGACATGTGTAACGCAGCGCTGCGTTAATGCAATGCGTTGAAGCAGCAGCTGCGTTACGTGCGCTGATACATCAGTTTGTAGCTCAGTGACGCAGTAACGCAATAGCGCAGTTCATCAACTCATCAACTCAATAATCGAATAGCGCTTTTGACAAGCGCAGCGCCGCGCCGCGCTGCACAGACAAAAACCATTCAAGCAGATACAAAAAGCGCTGACTTCCTTGTAGCGCTCCCATATTTTTCACATTTTTGACGGAATTCAATAAAATTCCATGATGTAGTATATGGTATTTTTGCATTTTAAGGAAAAAAATGTTTGTATTGCAGAAGACTTATTGCAGCTTGTGGGTAACGTAGAAAAATATTTTATATACCAAAATAACCGCTGATTGTTCAAAAAAATAATAAAATTTTAATTTTTAAAATCGGTTAGAAAATGTGGGCATAATTGTCAATTCTGCCTAGGATTTCTTATTTGATCTAACCAAGCCTCTTAACCACTTAAGTTGTATTACAACCTACAAATTTTTTTTAATATTCATATTTGAGATATTTTAACCTATGCGTGGACACCTCAATCTTATAGATGGAAGAAGTATTTCTCTAGTTATAGTCAATAGAGTGCAACAAAATCGAACATTTTGAAAATTTTCTTGCATGGAAAATAAAAAAATCGAAGAATTTTTTTTGAATTTTTTCCACATTAGATACTATAACGAAGCTTTTAGGCTATGCACATGCATGTTGAATATATCAATATAAGCGCTTACTTGTTCTTAATTGAATGAAAGATATTTTGCAAAAATCCGTTAAAATGCCAAAAGTAATAAGTGATATGTAAAGCAAGCGTTGTGTAAAATATACAAGTCTTAAAAAAAATGTATGTTGGACTGAGAGCTTTTCAATTTTCTTCATATATTTAGAAAATATATTGAATAATAATACAAAATAGTTTTAATTTTCTATGTTCAGGTTTTTGTATTAATTTAAATTTTTTTCACAATTAAGAGGGAGAACAAAAAAATCACTACTCCAGATTATTTTTACATTTTTTTCAGTGTAGTCGGGTAAAACTTGATATTTTTTTTTTCATAAATTGTATGAATGTCTAATGTCTAAAGTATTTTAAGACTTTAATCTTAAAGATCTGTATGATATTTTCAAAATAAAAAAATAGTTTATGAAACCATTTCTATTTCTTTTTTGTATGAAAATCGATTTTTTTCGTTTCAAATCCTTTCAACCAATTTTAGTGTGTTTCCTGTCGAATTAACTGTAAAACTTTGTTCAGCATTATTTTAGAAGAGGATTGGATCAATAAGTAGGTGGTAATTTTGTTTCAAAATTCTGAAAATTTTCATCAACTTTTGAATTTTGAGTGATTTGAGTCGAATTGATTTTTGCGTCATTAACTCTTTAGTATGAAATTTTTTGTTATTTTGAATTTTTTTTTACACAGAAATAAAGTTTGACATTTCTCGTTTAAATATATACTTTAATAATTAAGATCTGAAAACTAATAATCAAGTTAGAAGAACTAGAAAGTATGTAAATCGGCATATTTTTAAGATTTTAATTAAATTTTTAATCAAAATTTAGTTTTTATTGAAAATTTGAGAAAAGTCACCCTACCTCCTCTCCTGTTTCATATTTTCCAAAATGACCTATGACGCATTTGTAGAATAGCATTATTGCAATTAACTTGCATCTTTAGTTTTTTAAAATTGTAAAATTTTTCATCAACATTTGAGTTTAGAGTTCTTAAAATCGAATCGAAAGGAACTCCTTGCACGCTTTTAGTAAGAAAAACTTTGTCCCTCCTCAAAAATTTTTAGACCAATATTTAGGAAAACATTCTATCTTTCATTTAAGACATTAATCTTGAAGATTGGACTATCAGACCAAAAGATATAAGTACAAACGTCTCCACACCTCAAACGAAAAAAAAATTATTTTTGAAAAGACACCCCCATTCTCACTCAGACTGCTTGGTCGACGATGAACAACTTGTGTGCGCTTGTGCGCTACGAAGTTTGTATGATGATGAGTTAAAAATACAACTGCGTTGCGCTGCGCTGTTTTGCTTCAAATGAGTTAAAACAAAAATCGGGTTATGGCGCAAACTGCGTTAATGCGCAAACTGCGTTAATGCGCAAACTGCGTTATGGCGCAAACTGCATTAACGCATTTCGCTGATACAGTGAAGTGCGCTTGAGTTAGTGTATCAACGCACCAATTTTTACTGCGTTACCCATGTCCAGCTCATAGCCCTATCAATCAATTAATCGAAATATTTAATAAATTTTATTTTCTAATAAGTTCACCATATATGACAACTTTAAAAATCTCAAATTTAAGACATTGTTTTATAGTAGTTTGGATTAAATTTTAATGTTAAGTAGTTTTTAAGCATTCATTTATAAGAACTGTTCACGTTAGCATTTAACGAATTGTAATAAACATTCCATATCCCAAGATCGATTTAACAAGATTTAGCATTGAAAAGATCTACTTTAGTTGGTATGTCAAAATTTGTATCCATAATTAAACTGTGCCAAGTAAGATTTGAGCTCAATTTAGCTTGTTGTACCCTTTACTCAAAATGAATATCTCCTAATTCCCATTTTCTACTCTGCTCCTTGGCAATTTTAATATTTTGGATTTTTGTTCACGTTAATGACGAGATTATAGTTTTTACAATATTCCTCCATTCTAATGATTATATGTTGGAGATCCTGAGGTATTTCTGCAAAAATGACAATATCATCCGCATAAAGTACTAAGCGAATTATATATCCTTCTAGGGAAATCATTCATCCAGTGATTTCATGCATATCACTAACGAATAATGCAAAAAGAAGTGGACTTAAAAGGCATCCCTGTGGTACACTCACTTCATTGTTAAACCAGTCTGACAATTTTGTACCGTCCCATACCACACTTGTAGTATTTTCTTAGAGATCCTTTTAAACATTTAAAAATTTTGTCGAGACTCCCATGTGCTTGAGTTTTAAAAACAAGGCTTTTCGACTAATACTATCAATAAATTCAGCTCAGAAATCTATGAAAAAGCAGTGTTTTTGTTTTTCCTTGGTTCATTCTCAGTTTCAAGTTATCAAACAGATTGAAAATATTATCAATTGTGTTGTACTCTTCTCGGAACCCTGTTTGGTATTCAGTTAAGATATTATTAGGCCTTTCCAAATTTTGCAGTCTTTTTAGAAGTACACCAGTGAATATTTTTGCAACAGCATCCATGAATATTTAAATAATATCTACCAATTATATTAGACTTCGTGACATTATATTCTTCAATGAAAAATTGTCCAAAATAAGAAATGAAGGTTCAGTCGATGTAGGAAGATCCAAATTAGAACATCGAATAAAATAAAAAAGCACTTTTGTTGAAAAAATCAGGAAAAATTGGGAAATGAAAATATAGGCTATCAGTGTCGTTTCGTTGATTGACGTCTTATATTCCTTTCATTTTCTCAACCAAAAGCCCTTTCACTTTATATCGCAGTGGAGGTACCTATACCTATGAGGACATCTCCTATATATATAGATCTGTTGGGTAACTTGTACACAAACGTCATACCTTTCACTTTGATGAAACTGACATTTGTTTTTATGAAATTATGTTTTAATGAAATTATGTTTTAATACAAAAAAATCATTTCCTATTCGTTTTCTGAAATTTTACTTCTGTCAGATTCATCAAAGTTATTGCTGTCACTTTTGTCGTTTAAAATGTTTTATATTCCAGATGACGTATGGTGGATGTATATAAAAAGATTTCGATGTAATTCCACTGGATGAGGGCAATCAAGTTAAACCAAAAATATTCAACGCACGGTTGTATTCAAAAGGGGTTGAACTGTAATTCAATCTCGCTTCAACCCTGAATGCATTCTCATTAAAGTGAAAGAACAGTTTCTATAATCTCTATTGTCTTTAGTAATTATTACCTTTTTGTTAGCAAATAATCTAAAAAATGTATGTTATCTTTACATCTATGGAGAAAACCTGTCTACCCAAAACTAAGGCAATTTTTCCGCCAAAAACCTGAACTTCTGTAATATTTCATTTTTGATCTTAAAAGTACGTGCAAGCTTAATCGAAATCGTTAGTCATTTGTACGACTCTCCAAACTTCTACTGAAAATCTATCTTCTCTACACAACATCACGGTTATTTAAAAGACACATCTAACACATCAAACCTTACGAAATTTGTTTATAAGGCTCTAAATGCATTAGAGAGGAAATAAAGTGGACGTTATCACAACATATTTTAGTAAAGTCTTTGATAAAATGTGTCATGGTGTTATGTACACCTTAAACTTAAAGCCCTTAGTTTTTCCACCCCTTATTCATCTCATGGCTAGATCATACCTAAAAAACCGTCCATGTTTAGTATGTTTAGATCTTTGATCTCCGTTCCCATTTATGCTACCTCGGGTGTTCCTCAAGGAAGTCACCCCGGAACTTTGATTTTTATCTTAACTATAAACGACGTTATCATCGTTATTAATGATTTAATTCACCAACAAATTTCAGCCACTTTTACACCCACAGACTCTATTTTACTTCAAAACGATCCTAATTTAATTCGAACCTGGCGAGGTATACATTTTTTCAGAACTAAATGTTGCCAAATTTCAGTGCATAACTTCCTCCCATAAGCGATTACCCCTGCCCTACCGAAGATATTACTTTCATGATGTCGCTATTTCATCTGTTTGTTCTATCCGAGAGCTGGGAATTATTTGTGATAGTCAGTTAAACTTTCGTGCCCATTTCCATCATAAAACGTTGGTCTAAGGAATTTTCGAAGCCTCATGTCAATAAGACTCTTCACATAACATTAGACCCCTCCTTTAATACGCTAGCCAAGTTTGGTCACCATATCAGAACTCTCATTCCCAAAGAATTTTAGCTCTGCCATGCAGACTTCTTGGATTTGCCTCCGTAGTCTTCCATGGTCTGATATTCTCATCTTACCCCCTATGAAGATCAATTGAAATTGGTCAATTGGAAAACTTCGTTAATTCGGTGACATTCTTTTTGTACATAAGCTACTCGATGGGACTATCGACTCGTCCTTTCTTATGGAAATGATTAATACTAACTGACGTAACCTTAGAGCCACTCCACTCTTCCGCCTTTTTAATCAGTTTTGAGCTTAGATTTAAGTGCTTTAGGACCAACTAATTCTCAAGCTGAAAGTTAACTGAAATCTGAAAGACCTGATGTGACCTAAATAATGTTGCAGAAAAGATTGGCTTTAAGTATCAAATATTGAAAGCATTAACTTATCTAGGATAAAGTGAGAGACTTGTAATTTTTACTAGTTCATAAAACCTCCCAGCAAATTGCCAAGATATACTTTGATTCGAAAAAATATCTAAACCTAACGATTATGACTTAAGTGGAGCTCTTTTTTATGTATTTGAATTTTTGAAAAGAGTATAAATTTGTCAATTCGTCTGGTCTCCTCCTTTTAAGCCTTATGAACATAAGCTAGCAATAAACTTTCTCTTTTTTGTGTTTGCTATTCAAGACTCACTTAAAACTGTTGGAGACCAAAAGAAACATCAAATGTTTTCAGCATTATGCTATCATAATCGTCATCATCTAACAACGTCATCACCAACGTAATAAACATAAACAAAACCAAAAACGACGATGCAGACGACGACGAAGAAGACAAGGCTTTTGATTCCACTCAGCATCATGATCGACCACCGCAATCAGTTTTCGACTAGTTATACAACTTTTGCAACAGTCGTGCCATCGTCGCGGGGCATGCATCTCTTGGTCACATCTCAATTAGATAAGACATTCCGGAGGACGAGGACAAAAAACAAGCAGAACTTACACAGAAAACATGCGAAACCGTCAAGAAAAATCAGCATGCCAGAGAAGTCATTCAAACGTCAAAGCTTTTGCGCCATTCATTGCCGTCAACAATCATGTCAGGCGGTCCTACTCTGTCAAATCAATCACTCCTTACTAATTTGTATTTCAGTGGAGTATTTTTTTTTTCGCATCCACCAAATACTCGAATACGTTCGTGCGCAGATTTTTACGAACGGACATAATAAAACGCTGCTGCGCGCACTGGTTCTTTATGTCCATCCGATCTATGTCAAGTCTGCGTACATGTTCTGTCACATTTATGTCACAACACATTCATCTGACACATGACAGACTCAGCAGTCCGCGTCCGCGGCGCAATCGCCATCATCTCTACATCATATAGTGGTTCAAACTTCAAAAACGAAACACGCGCATCCATCTTCAAAAGAAAAATGGAGAATTAATTGACATCGAACACGCCTCAGGCACTTTTTGACAAAGTGCCCCGTCAAATTACTAACAAATTCGCACTTAATTCGGACGCTTTAGAGCCTGCTGTTGCTGCTGCTGGCACATCAAGTTTCACAAATGCTCGAGACACCAGTGTGACAGACAGTGGCACAACACTCGTTGGAGGAGTCGCTGAAAGCGGTAGAAACATTCTTTAAAGTGTTTCTTCTTCATCTTCGGTAAGGGTACGGGACGGCAAGTATTGGTTACTTCTTTTTTTGTTTGTTTTTTGTTAACATTGAGTCTTTGCCCGTTTAGGAATCCGAAGCACGTTCGTGCAGAGAATTGAGACGTAGGCGCGTTTGCGCTTGCGCATGCGCACCGCATTCAACATGACTACCACTTGGCTTTTTGCGTGGTCATTCAATATTGTATCGCTGACTGACTCGTGGACTTGAAAAAATAGTTGAACAACTAAGTGACGTTCGTAGTTGTCGTCGTTTCAGTCGTCGTCGTCGTCAACTTGCGTCGTCGTCTCAGACCTCTAGAACCGAAATTGATGGTCGATCTGTACCAATATACAGCAGGAGCAGAAGGTTCATGGGCAGATGGGCGCCTGGGCTATGGGTACAATACAACAATATCGTTTCGTTGGAACCGGAGGAAAACAAATCTATTGTGACTTTGATTCGTAATTTCACTATTCACTGTGTCAGCTAGGTTAGACGTGCGGACACCACTGTGACGCCTTGAGAACAGTCAGTCGGTGGCAAAGTGCTCGTGCCTAAGGACACCATTCGATGCCAATATAATTGAAAAAAGTTGTTGATAAACGTGCTGCGTGCTGCACTATATGGTGTGTTGCTGTTGATTGAATAACTGGAGGTGTTACATTGTCGAACACCTTTAAGCCTGGTCGTGGAACGTGAGTGACAATAGACTGGATAGTTTAGTTTGTTTATTGCATGGTATATGGGCACGGGAGAGTAATTGTACATTTGGCCCTAATTGTTTCTAGCCGGAGAATTTATGTGTTTTTAATTGAACATGGTAGTTTGCTTATTCCATCCTTGTACAAGTCTGGTCTTGGAGGGAATGAATAGTTTTAAGAGAAAATAAATCATGTTATACCTTCTTAAGTAGGTTATAGCCAAAAGCAATCATGGCATTTTTTTTTCAAGACAAGAATGTTTGAATTCCTTGAAGTTATTTCCGATATAATTTTAGGAGTCGGTGGAGAATATTCTTAACAAGATATCAGACATTGAGAATGGTAACATTTCAAATAGTGGTAAAAATTCGAAGCTGAGTCCTATAAGGAGCGGTTTATCCGGCTTCATAATATCCTTGACCTTGAGGGTATTGTCTTTTAACATATACTCCACGAAAGAGTTATGATACCATGTTTTTGGACTACTCTACGAGCTCTTCGAAGTGACATATTAGCAGTACATGTGCTATAAATTGCCAAGAAAACATCTTTGCGGTGCTAAAGTGGAAAGTACGGCCTATACAACACACAACTCTGACAACGGATTCTGTATATTCGGGTTGTTTAAGTGACAATATTTTGTAATTGTAATATCCAATCAACATTCACAAGAAATTGTTGAAACCTCCAGACCATTCAACATCAAAGAACAGAGCTGGTCAGAAGCAGATAAGGAGAGATGAATAATGCGATTCAGGAAATAGAGACATTTTTAAATATCTCATAGAAATGAGGTTCGGAAGTATTAATAAAAGGTAAAACGAACCTCCTAAAGTTATAATGTTAAACACATTTCGAGCCATTAGGAAAGTAAGATAGGATTAGAAAGGAGATACCGAAGCACACTGGTTTTGAATGTCTGTACATTGCAATGAGTGGGAAATATTGAACCGGCTATAGCATTCCACTTTCGTGTAGTACGGCTAAAAAAAACGATCTCTGAACTTGATTGTACAGCCTAAATTGGGTTCAAGGATAAACTGGTGAACATTTCTAGAGGCACGGGTATTACGGTTGAAAAGGCTTTATAGATCACAGCCATATCAGAAGGGTAAAAAACTTCTTTCATCGGCGGAGAAAACCTTAATAATTAGCAGCGTTTTCGGGGACGTCAAATATGTGATCACTCTCCACAAAAGATGGTCTGTGATGCACATACCTAGAACTGAAAGCTGTTCAGTCTCATAGATAGTGGCATTGAGGGAGGGTTACGCTTTAGCGACTGTAAGCAGCATTAAGTTCTCGAAGCACAGAAGTCCACAACCGAAGGACAAGAATGTAAATCTAAAAAAGAATATGAAAAGCTGAGGGTACTGTCGTCAGCGAAACAATTTAATGGATTAGAAAATTTGGACAAAAGATCATTTATGAACATAAAGAAGAGTGTCGGCGACAAAACGGAACCCTGATGCACACCAGCGTTTATATGTGTATATCAGATTTGAAACCGTCCAATACGTAGTGAACGGTCCCAAGGGTAATTTCTAATCCAACGAAGAAGAGATTCATCAATACCAAACAACCGCATTTTCGATAAGAGAGCTTGATGCTAAACTCTATCAAATGCCTTTGAAACATCATGTGCGATAATCTTACTTCCTCCAAAACGATGTACAGATTTGTTTTACTGTTCGGTGAAATTAACCATGAGATCACTAGTGGACCTATTTTTACGAAAACAAGGTAACGCACGCCGAAAGTAGATCAATAATTCCAATCCAACACACCAACTTCAAAGAGCTGAAAACTACTTTTTCTAAACTTAAGTTCAGTAAAGCAGCAGTTGGAATTGATGGCCTTACTGTCGAGCTCTTAAAAGCATTAAAAGATAATGTGGTAAGTATGTACTACTCAATACTACAAAAAAGGTTATTAATTTCTTGAAACTCTAGAAAATATACCCTTTGAACTGCATGAGCTACAAAAGCATCAATCTTTTGCCCTATTAAGTGAAGCCTAATAGATCCATATCATGCGGTTTTAATGGAGCAAACCTTAAAATCGACCAAAATATAACAGTACAGCAGATCTTGGAATAATTTCAGAAAATTCTAATAGACGTGAAGCACCTTTTTAAGACTTAAGACTATAGAGCAACGTCTAGTCTTTTACATTCCTGCCAAACTTGTCCCCTTAAGACACCGGTTGATCTTCCAATAAGAACATTTACTTCCCACGCCTCTAGACTGTCAATTGATGAAAAAGTATTGGTGGATCACTGAATGTGAGAACTAGCGATTCTGCGAAGAATTTGCTATTTGAACGGGTTACTTCAAGTGAGCGATCTAAGTCCTATTCTCTTTAAAACACCTTTAAGATCAATTGACGGACTTAAAACTATATTGATGATTTGTATCTCAGTCGAATTGTAAACTTGAAATAACAAAATTTAGTAAGGTGTGTTTTTTGTTCGACGCCATCTTGAATTTAAGATAAATTAGCTTAAACTGAATAACTGTTATTTTCAGCTTAAGACAAAAGATGCATTTAACATAAGCTGTTGAAAATTAAGTCTTAAAATAGAATGCCAATTTTTTTCGTTTATAGACTTAAGTTGAATTATTTAGAAATTTGTCTAAAGTTTAAGTTAATGATCAATGTAATTGGTAAAGGGTGGCGCAAACGTAACGTCATAATGTAAATTGGCTACTATTTTGTTGGAAGTAAAAAACATTCGCTCTGTTTTTTAAGAATAGTTTATTTTACTAAATTATATCGATTAAATGATCATGTTCCGAGATGATGTACATTATTTGTTCTCGTTTAACGGCATTTTAAATTATTGTTGCTACTAATTGCCAATATATTCTTCAACCTTCAAGACTTGCCAGGTTTGCGGTTTGTTGGGAAAAACGGAATATTTCAAAAAGCCCCAGGGGAAGAAGTCTGGCATACACCTTTAGATCTTGTAATCTATAAAGCCAGTTCAAATATCTAAAAAGGGAGATCACTTGGCCCGGAAATTTGGGTCTTAAAATATCAATCGATGTCCGAGCTCTTTGAGCGGTTGCCCATCCTGCTGGAACCAACAATGCAAACAAGACACTTTAGTGTAAATGAGCTTCGTCATTTATTATAATTTTAGATATTATAATCCTCTTCCTTTGCCGGTCACGTGGCAGTTATTCATGGACGGTTTGTACTTGGTAAGGAAACATCTTAAATTCTTTCACTAATAGTCGATGATTATAGATTCTCTCTATCGACTTCGGCCACAGCAACGATGTTCTCGGTCGAATAGGCAATACGAGGCCTGCCACTTCATGCGAAATCTTAAGTGGACGCAGTTTTTACGAGGCGCTCAACCAAACACCTAATTGTTTGCGCTCATGGATGACGAGAAAAATATCGGAATCAGGGTTCATAACACATAAAAGTAAATTCAGACTTTTTACTTGAAAAAAAAAATTTATTAAATATAACTATTTTAAAGTAAATTTTCCATCAACGAACTTGTATTTTTCTATGAATTTTATCAAGTCAAAACGTGGCTCATAAATATCTTAACGTCTTTCTGTAAGTGATCTTCAAAACATTAAATTTTCCACAGTGCTACCTAAAAACGATTTTTAAACTTGTTGTTTTTATGTAATACAGAGTGGTCAGAGCTATCTTTAAATATGTTGTTTAAGAATTTCAAAGAGAAGTAGATCATAGAAAACAGAAGTAGGGAAGTAGATTAATTTTTGATCTCAAAATCGAATTATGTAGATCTGATTCGATCGAAGTAAAGTCCAAGCCCTGATCGGAATTCACGGTACGTTAAGACGAAAGACTGAAAATTCCAAGTTCTTCAGATATGTATCACTGCATCGCTTCCGCTTGTTGTCAACTACTTCTCTTTTTATCTTAAACAAAATCGTAGATGTCAAAGCACAGTGACATTTGATGCCATTTGCAAACAAAAAGCCACATTCACATTATGATATTACTTTTGCGCCACCTTGTATATTTGAGTATTTTTTTTAATATAATTTATTGACTTAAGATGACAAAGAAAAATAGTTTACAACAAACTACAAGCCGTGCAAAAAGGTCTAAATTTTTCTTCAAAAAATCATAAACCATAAACTTAAAAATCAAAAATAAAACACAACCAATAAATCAACTTCTAAATAAAACAATTTGTATCAAAAAATAGAAAAGTTCAGACATATAGGAAACCATAAACAATAATAATAGTCTTAATACCATCGCATCGTATCGTATATGCCAAAGTTTGATGGGCTAAAAATAATATCGAAGAAAAAAAAAGCAAACATGAAGGATGACATTGCATTGTCGAAGAACTTTTCCAAGCGAACTACCGTCGCAGACAGACTACAGTCGTATTGTGTTGGGCGGGTGGGGTACCTATATTATTCCAGCCGGTCTAGCACTATCACCATTCTACTCCGACTTCAATTTCATTTAACCTCTTCGCGACCTTTTTGCACTCACTCAACAATGAGGCCGCGCACACGGAATATAGAATAGAAAAATCGACGACATTTTTCTTCACCCAACTCTCAATGATGACGTAATTTAATTCCTCGTCTTCTGTTGTTCTTCTCTTTCATATAAAAGTTCGCCATACACAAAAGATAACAGGTGTAGGTACCTCCTTTACGTTAGCCCGTAGGGCTCTATAATAAAATGTAGATTTAAGTTGTACTTTTTTTCTTGTTTTTGCTTCTACGTATCCTTTATCCCTGGCATATACCACAAGGGCTCTTAGCTTCCTGTAATTTTATGCAAATACTGCAGAAAAAACATTCTTGCTTTCGCTGCATAAATTCTTCCGCTTGGCAAATTAGAATGCATCATCACGGTTCTAAGGGCTCAAAAGGGGCTAGGGGATGGATTTGATGATGGAATGTGGTGTGAGAAGCAATAAATGTTGACTATGTCCTTAGGAGGAACTTTCGCACGTAGAGATGGTGTTAATTGTGTTATACCTTCATGGGTGCCATACATTTATATGTATGAATATAAAAAGGAGCTCCATCATGGGATGGTATTTAATTTAGCTTTCCATCCCATCAATCGCTCGAAGGAAACACAAAAAGGACCCTCAGTGGGTGGTTATATATCGTAGATGCTTGGCTGGGAAGCGAATGTGGTTTCAATAATTAAGTACCCTCACTGTCGCACAAAAAAAAAATAAACCCACATCCTGTCATCGTTAATAAAATCTTGATACAACCTTTTGCGGTGGAGCTTGTACCTAAATATTTTATATAAGGTGGAAAATGTTTGTTCTTGGGCGATGTCCCATATTTCAATAAAGGGCTTAATTGGGGTTTCACATACCGCATTGTCTAATTAAACTTTGTAGTTAAATTTATATGCCATTAGGTGTGCGGAGACTTCACTGGTGTTGTGACCCCAATGAATTTAATTGAGGTGTTTCGTATGCTTCCTTGGGGAATAGCCAAACCAGACAATTTTAGGGGATTATAATTTAATAATACTTGTATTATATGTAGTGAATTTTTTTTAAAGCTGTTCAATTTAGAAGGAAGCACATGTTTAAATTGTCTTTATAAAAGTTTATGAGACTACAGATTTAATGAGATCCAAGAATTAAAGAAATTTTGCTTTTATTCTTGAAATAATATAATTCCAGCTGCTTTGATAAATTGATAAAGTTTGCATTTATTCTACCTTCAAAAAGTTATCTTTGCATGGAGTTAATCACAGTTTTTTTTGTCAATATTCACTCAATTTTGAATTAAATTTTGTGATTTGGCATTTAACTAATGTTTCATTATTTATTCGTTTTAATGAAATTTTGTACCAATTTTCCTTCTGTGCGAGATCATCCTAGTTGGCTGGCTTAATTTCGAGCAAGCCTCATATTTTCATGTCAATTTAGATAGTGGAGTTGTGGGGAGTTAATACCGGAGAGGTGTTGCCCAATATGGTAGTTGATTGTCAAGTTTAATATTGTCGTTTTGACTACTGCTGTCGCAATCACATCTATGTATATATGCAAAGAAAAAGAAAGCGATCGTCAAAACGACAATCAATCAATCTAGTGATCAATTTAGTCTGTAGCGTTCCTTGTTACACAATTTTCTTCATTACTATCGCAGTTGACATCTCTGCTTTTCTGATTAAGTAGCAAATATTCAAAAATAACCATCAACTTCTACTACCTTCATATCACAGAACATTATGACATCATTAATAATATCTATTATTTCAACCTGAAAGTCATCACCAGCCGATCGCCAGGAAATTTTGATAGTGATCAATATAACTCCAATTCACAGCGAGCACGTGACTTCACAGAAAAATTTTAGCAAATTCGAATTTATATTCATTAGCATTACAGTTCACATTTAGTTTTGACGCAAATGTAGCATAATAGGAACTGTTTTGACAGACGAAAACCACGAGTCGTTCAGCAACGATTGCGTCTTGGTCAGTATAAATTATTTGAAAACAGGGACGTAGTACCTGCCGGTGTGTTAAGCATTCAGCTTGCCAAATTGATTGCCACCACTGGCCTTATACCTGCCAATCTACCAGATCGCTTAGCCTGCATTTTCAGTGCTACCAGGGGCGGGTGTAGTACCTGCTGATGTACCAGAGCATTTAGACTGCTGTTCTTAAGTGCCGTCAAATGTGTAGTACCTGCTTTGTTATATAAATAAGAGTTGTTTCCTAATAAAAGATGTTTAAAAATACCCTGGCGAGACCGTCGAGCAAAACCTCGTCTGGAAACCAAAAAAAAATCACATCACAAGTCTTACAACCCTAGTCTAACTAAAGAGATATTTAGATGATGATTTTATACAGGACTTGTCCATACTTCAAGTTATAGTTAATCCGCTATTAAAAACTTATTGTGTTAACAGTTGAATTTAATTACAGAATTGACGAACTCTGACATTTGTTAAAATTAACTCAGCACTTAGAAACTAACCCTTTCCTATATTAATTATTTATTTCCAGACATGTTTTCTATTGTTAAAATCATATATCGTTAAATTTGTCATTCTACTTCCATCTGAATGATCCTCAATATATGTGACTCCGATCTTAAAACTCTACTGATATCAATAAATCTCACGCAAACAATCATCTTCACAGACCATCCATTTACTCTAAAATCGACAGTAAGTATAGATAGAGGTCGACCTTGATCAACTACCCAACCACAAGCATGAGCTTTCGAGCTTTAGAGGTCAAGAATTTGTTGTTCACCAACATATCACTTGTAAGCCAAAATAAGTGTCACGGAATAGATACCAGCATTTGCTCCAACACCTCAAACAGAGCTTTTTAAAATCATCACCAGCATCATCGGTAAAACGACTCAACATTGCCAAAAGTCAACACGACTGTCAATGGGAAGGAAGGTAAATTTAGTAAAAATAAGGCTCAAGTATTTGATGACCACTTCGAAGAACACTGAACATCTGTGGTTTTCCGAAAAATTCCATACTGGAATAATGCATGAGATCATTCAATTGAAAGAAAACAATCCCTCATAAATGATGAAAGCCGTCCAAAAGAATCCAACTGAAAAAAAAGACTGATCGATCAATTATAGTAGTATTTCCGGATATCTTCAATAACTGCATCATACTGCTTCTTTACCAATCAATGGATAAGTTTCAATACAAGGCGCTTTTCTTTTTTCATTCAGCATACAACTCTGAACACACTCTACACCAGCCATGCTCTTAGCGCACTCAATTATTTTTGAAACAGGTTTGACACCTTAACTGACATGTTCTTAGTTATTTACTGATTTTACCTTTCGCGCCGTAATATTTGAATTTAAATTTTGTTGCATTCAACAGTTAGATCGTTTAACAAACAATTCTAGGGGCCTTTTTCGAGAAAAAACACGATTTTTGAAACCCAAATTTTTAACATTTGTACCGTGGGAATTGATATTTTTTAATAAAGGAACAATTTTTTCCGAGATTTTGTAGTGTGAGAAAACTTATAATTCGCATTTTCAAAAACTATCGAGATTTCAAAAAAAAAATATTGACGCTGGGTAAATTTTGGCGGCCATATTTTTTTTGTGACATCTGTCAAATCTGTTTTTTTTTTTTATAATTCAGTTACTGATACGAAATCACCATGGCAAATTACACGATTGAACAGCACGTCCAAATGTTAAAACTTTTTTATCAGAATAAGTGTTCGTCAGTGAAAACTCTGCGCACGTTGCGCTTATTTTACGGTATGACCGGTTCGAAAATCAATCAGCCAACATTCGTATTTCAAAGGAATGCAAGATCGGCCGAGAACATCGACTTGATCCGTGGTTCCTGGCCAGGTACAAGAACTCTGTCTTTCGCAGACTTCAACTTGGCGAAATTTGCGTCTGGCGTAGCGTTTGAAAGAGGACACCAATTTAAAAATAAAATATCTTTAGCGACGGGACCAATTTTTGGATGAAGGGATGTGTTATCAAGCAAAATTGACGTTTATGCGATGACACCAACCCACATAGGTTCACCAGGTGACAACGCATCAAAAAGTTACCGTTTAACACTTGATTTTGGGCTGGCGGGGCGGGTGGCCTAGTTTTTTGAAAACGGCGGCGTTCGTTGGTGAGGTAGTCACCGTTAATGGCGAGCGCTATAGAATGATGATATCCAATTTCGTATGACCCAGCAGGTGGGTTTGATGGCGTGCTTGAGTAGAATGGCTTGTCCGGGGCTCTGCGAACTCTGCCTTTATTGCTACGGATGCTCCATGCATTAACGTGTATGGGTTCTGAAGTGGTAATGTTGGTATGATGTGCTATGGGCTCGTCCACTGAATTACCAGTGGGCCGGTATTGCTACCTTGCTCATAGCTGTCATTCCCGGTTCCTATCGACCTCCTCGCGGTGCCTGTGGATAGGTTACGCAAGCAATCGCCAAGTGTGTAATCGCCATTACGCAAGTAATTGAACTAACTAGATGGGCACAAATGGGACGGTATTCTTTAAAAGTAGGAATCCGCTAAGGAGTACGCATATCTGGAAGTGGTTTCTATACTTCGATCAGGTCTAGAGACGTGTATATCTAAGGCTGGCAAGCCTTGAGTTTTGCAGGAACTCATCTGCAAGTGTTACCCTAGAGGTTGCGAAGCCCACCGGATCCTATATTCTGGTTCCACAGGAGATAGTTGCCCAAGGTTTGTGAGCAGTATTTCTTTGGGCTCTCCTATTCTCTCTTCGGATAGAGAGGTGCAGCTGTCGCATTACAATGCAAGCATTCCATGAAGTCTGTGAACAATAGCGTATTGTCTTCGGGCTCTCCTATTCCGTCTTCGGATGGTGAGGTGCAGCTATCGCGTGCGTGTTCGATTTCTTCAAGCTATCTATGAGGTAGACCCCCTTAGTGGGAGTATCGTGGTAGCGTGGTTTATTCCAAATGCGGAGACATATGGTTTCCAGGTGTGCCTGGATTCAAGAGGTGTTAGATAGACCTCGCCTTCAAGCAAGAGGTGTGCACATGCCTGCAACATGTCACAGCTTTGCTACTGGATCAGCTTCGGCTGATTTGGGGTTAATGGTCAGGACTAAATCTGACTCCGATGGAGGTAGGCCTACCGTGGGGTAAAACCGGAAACGGTAGGTATCCACGTTAAACCCAAAGACGATCTTCGTATGACCCAAATTGAACCATATGGAACTAGACGACATGTGGTTCAAGCAGGACGGCACTACATTCGACCCACAGTGGACGCCACGATTGACATTCTGTATGAACGACTTTAGGGTACGGTTATCTTCCGCAGGGGTGACGTGAACTGGCCACCAAAGTCAAGCGATTTGACCCCACTAGACATTTTCCTGTGGGTTCTCCTTAAGTCGTGGGTCTATGCGAATAAACCACAATCGAACGATGACTTTAAGGTGAACATAATCCCAGCCATCGCTGCCAGATCTAAGCCGAAGAGTCATTGTAAATTAGATCACTGGGATCCGTGGCCTAAGAAAAACCGAGGTAGGCATTTGAATGATGGCATATTCCATACATATTGGTCTACATGGGCCTTGCAAATAAAAAAACAACTTTTTTTTTACCTTAAATCCATTTAAAAATCCACGCGTACTTATTGAAAAACCTTTTTTAAAACTATAGTAAACAATGTATTCCTTCAAATTAACCAGCTTGGGATTTAAAACATTCTAAATTTAAAACCATTTTTCCCTTTGAATTTATTTAGTTAATTTTACTTTACATTTTTTTTTTTTTTTTTGTAAACAATGATATGATTGGTTAACTAGGCTTTTATTGACTTTCTTGTAAAAATATAGCACAGCTGAAGGCTCTGATCCGTTTCGATACTCTACTGGTACCCCAAAGGCTTTAGACAAATTCTATAGAAATTTCTGAACACACCCAATAATTCCAATATTTTTAAAATTTTTTTTCCCAAACTTAGAAATGCGTATTTTGGAAATTTATAAATTTCAAAAAATTTTAATTGAGTTGCTGTTAACCATTTTACAATGAAACCATTCATCGGAAGCGAATGAAACAGAATAATAGTTGAAGCTTCTAGAAGTTCTAATTATTCAATATTTTGGCATATTTTCATGTTTTTAGATAGGGCCAAATGAAGGCCCTTCACAGTTTTCGAGTTCTTACTCGAAACTAAATGTTACCAAACTGTATTATTTTTGTGTGAATTTATCAAATTTATTGTCATTAGTATAATATTGTACAAACATTTCATCTTCAAAAATTTCCATTAGAAAACGTAACAAATCCTACTGTCAAACAATAGAAATTTCAATTAATTCCAGCCAAACATTAAGTTTTTCATCCGCTCCTTGTTGTACACTTGGTAGCACCTGTTACCGTCCTTTTGTGATTTGAAGATGAAATGAAGCAACAACACTTTACCTGTAATGCCTTTTATTTCAAGGGAACCAACCCAATCATCAGAATCCTTTAGTGGAGCTGAGTCATTTATGTTAATTTTAATTGATAAAAATATTTTTCGTAAGCTGAGAACGATCCTAGAAGCCCACTCTTCAGAAAGCGAAGCCCTATATTCCATGAACTATCAAAACCGTTTTGAAATAATTACATATCTTAAATTTCCGTTTATTTTCAAGACCCTCAAACTCCAAAGTCGAAAATATAATGGAAACATAAAACTCTTTAATTGCATACAAAAAGTCTCCACTTAACATGGAACTCGTGAAATATTAATAGCCTTGTTGAAGGACACACAAAACATGTCCTCTTTGTTTATATCTAGTTGGTGTACAGCTCCACACGCAAAGTTACTAAATTCTATGAAACTGTTTGTTTAATGAATGCATTCTTAATTATTTTTACAACTGTGATGGAACTTCTATGCCTATAACCAAACCGAGACCAAAAATAACCCTAACCAGGCCTACCTAACGTATCTACGAGTAGATGTTGAAATAATTAAATTGTCAATGAAATCTATAAATATCTGTGGAATAGTTTTTGGTTGTGGCATGGAACCACACAAACATTCTGTTTATACTCGTACGTATGTGGCACAAGAGTCGACTGGTTAACTTCCGATTGTTCATTGTGAAATCCCTGCAAAGGATTCACAATCCTGCGCTGGGTTCAGGGATGCCGATGCCGCACTGATGTACGAGAGTCGGAGCAGTGATGTTTATGTTAAAATAATGCTACATGCACCACAGCACACACTGTGCCACAGCGAATGAATAATACAACCTTGTTTTTTGTGTCATTTCATGTTGCAACTAATTAAGTGCATTCATAAAATATCCACGACCGTGTCCTTGTTCGAATGCATAAAGCGGATTGGCTATAAATTTTGCTTTTCGCGAATTGACAATGAGCAGAGCGCAAATATTAAGGTCATCTCACAGATAAACCGAGTGCGAGCTCTTAATTACACATCCAGCTACTGAAACTGAATCCAAAATCACAGAATGCCGTGCGCCATGCCACCACCACCGACCGACACGATGCCGATGCGAAATAAAAGCGAATTCAATTCGAAATTATTAATGTCAGTGATATGTAAGGATAATAGGATTATAAGTGTAATTACGAATTTTAATGAAAACAAGAAAAACTAAAGGAATTGCAAATAAATAAAAAGTAATGTTGCAACGCGCTGCGCGACTCTGTATGGAGCTCATCTCAGGGCAGCAGGAATAAAATATATATGCAGAGTGCAGATACATTTATAACTTCGTCAGGTCTAATCCTGGCGATAAGCCGTTTGTCATGATGATTACGGTTGTAAATTGACAATTTTATATGCGCCACCGTTGACATTGTTATTATTGGCCCTTGTGGGATGGGATTAAAGTTGGCATTTCGGTATGTTGTCGCAGTTGATTCACTTTTAGTACTTTGTATATTTCTGTAAAAAATAAAGAGGAGCTGTACGCCACTTGATGTGCATGTTAACACAATATTTGTCGTGGGTGGCATTTAATAGCTGCTATGGATTTTTGTTGAATTTATTTTATTTGCATGAGGTTTTATGGGGCAAGCTTTATTCGAGTTTTGGGTATTTGTCTGTAGGTAATACATTTGTATTTCAAGCGTTAACCGTGTAGCCATATGGTTCGATTGGCGCTGAATATCAATTCGAAACAAACGCATTGAATTAATTATTACCAGCCTCGATATTTTTATGGAACCTTATGCCGGAGTATAAAATAAAATAACGAGCTTTTTTTCGCTTGAAATTCGTGAAATATTCCTAAGAAAAAACAGAATTTTTTGGAGGAGATTTTTGTAGCCCTTAAACGAAATTCGTGTTCTTGATAATTCCTTCATGCCTCTATAGAATTGAAAACACCGACTAAGACTTTTTTTTTTTAATGTAAAACACTTGTAAACATAGCAAAAAACTCGAAAAGTTCACACCATCCAGATATAGACCGTTGTAACTATAAAACTGTCATTCCGGACTGTCATGCGGAAGGTCTCGAGTTCGATTCTCAGCCGCTGCAAGAAAGTTTTTTTCAGGGGTGTACTGCCTCTTGCGAGGAATTGACAAATTCTCCAAGAGTATCTCTTGTCATTGAAAGTGCTGCTCATTAGCCGTTCGGAATCGGCAGAAAATTGTAGGTCCCCTCCGTTCCTGGTAACACGCACCCAGGAATGGTTGAGAATTTATTGTAAGTCACTAGGTCCTGGTTCACTCTGAGCTGTTGCACCACCAAATTTATTTTTTTTAACTATAAAACTGGAAAGTACATGTTTAAGAAACAAATATTGTACAGTACATTTTTAAGGAATTTATCGCAAGAAGTATAATGTAATTATTTATTACGTAAATACAAAAAAAGGTCAAAAACTTTTAAAATACAGGGTGGTACAAAAGCAATTTCATAATGAAAAATGATTGCAATTTTGTTAGAAATGACAAAAAATGAACTCCGTTTTCAGGAGAATTTTATTTAAAGATGCAAAATTGATGACATTAACTTAAAAAAATTATATCAGTAAATAAATGACCAAACACCTTTCCAGCTGACGCACATTTGTGTAAGTTTTAGGGAGTTTTGAATTCTCGCTAACAAAACAAGTTGGCGATTATTTCTTCAATGTAAGATTTGAAGACTTATAGGATTTGATGTTTGTTGTGGTAAACATGGGATTCCAAAAATCTCCTAGGGAAGGCGCTGTTAGATCTGGGCATCTGGCGATCTGAACGACAACTTTAAATTTAAAAAATGCGAGATATCAGTGACTCAAATCTCCATCGTTACCCTAGATTTGTGAGCGGTTGCTCCGTTCTGCTGGAATCAATAATACTAAAGGTCCAATTCAGTAGCTTACGAGAAAAATCGATTAACATCTGCCTGCAAAGCTTACCAGTTACGGTAGTTACATCGACGTCTTCAAAAATCTTAGGGCTAATCACTTTTTCACTGCAAATGATACACAATCAGTTGCTCTGAAGCGATACAATGGCTCTTCTTTCATTTTATGTTGCTTCTTTGGAACATCGTCGAAATGTCTCTATCACTGTTTAATCGTTACTTCTTAAAACAATGTTCTATTGAAAAAGCGAGTTGCATTCCCCCCGTACAAAAATTTCACCGTGCCGCAGGAAATGCTCATCAATATACCCTTGAGGAGACAAACTTTGGACGTACAGTTAAGTACAGAGATTCTTTCTTCTGCCGTAAGACTTGAATGTGGAATTCCTTAACCGACTCTGTTTTCCTCCCCATTTCAATATCCAGACATTTAAGACGAATGTACATCGGTTTCTCCTACTCAATCCTCCCACTATTTCCTTAATGCTCGCACTGTGTTAAACCAACATTTAAAGGGTAGTCATAATCCCTTGAGTGCGCGTTAGTTATAAAAAAAAAAAAACAATTCTCTGTGTCCCAGAAACGCAAATTTTGTTTGTTAATATAAATACTTAAGAAGAAATAGGCTTCGACGCTCATTATTATATTGGCCTCGAAACCACCCTCTTCTTGTATCAAATTTAACAGAGCAAGGTTGCCAAGTTAGCGAGGCTTTACTGGCATTAGGCAGCAAATTCATGGACGATTTGCACTTTGTTCGGGAACATATTGAATTCTTTCACTAAAATTCGTTGCAACGAACCTGTGCCGATGCATAATTGTGTGCATCGTCATTACGTCGATTCTTGTGGATTCTCTCTAACGTTCACTTAAGATTCCTGAACAAACAATACGAGGCCAACCAATTTTTGCTCAATTCTTAGTTGAACAAGCTTGCACGAGCCACTCACACAAATGATTATTTGACGAGAAGAATGACGACGAAATCCATGGCTGCTTTCGAACATCAGACCGAAAATTTGTCAAATTAAGGTCACCCTGTCGTGTTCAGACACAAAAGTAGTGTGAACACTCCAGACTCACTTTGACGTCTTGTAGTTGTCATAATTGACAATGTTTACAAAATTTAATAATATGTATTTAAAATGAATTTCAACTCAAAACACAAACCAATAATAAAAAAATAAATAACGGTGTTGACTGCCGTGTCATATGTCACCAAAACAAATATCAAAAAAATATTCATTAATTTTCAATTTGTTTTAAAAATCCTGCCTCACTTTCTCGCCTCTTTCTTACCATGAAGTGCGAATGAGAAACAACA
Organism: Chrysotoxum bicinctum; assembly: GCA_911387755.1. Classification (NCBI taxonomy): domain Eukaryota; kingdom Metazoa; phylum Arthropoda; class Insecta; order Diptera; family Syrphidae; genus Chrysotoxum; species Chrysotoxum bicinctum. The sequence goes on from OU426990.1 coordinate 31,894,246, forward strand.
CAGAGACGTCAAAATAAGTCGGCGGAGTGAGTCCAATGTGAACACTGATAAATGTAAACTAATTCTCTATCTTTCTACAACAGATGTCAAAGCACAATGATATTTGACACCATTTGCAAAAATTATTGCGCATTAAGAATATTGCATTACTTTTGGGCCATCTTGTATACATTTTTTTAGAACTCGTCGTACTTGACATAAATGATATTTTGATAAAATAAAAATTCGGTTTTTTTTTCGTGAGGAAACAAACGCAGCTTTTATTCCAGATTGCGGAACCCTACAAAAGCTTCATAGTAGAAAATTCCGTTAAAGCTTATAATAACTTAAATATTAAGTATTCATTGTAGATATTTTATTTTAAATATATATTTCATTTACGAGTACGTTGTCATCAAAAGAGCAGTAGGTATAGCTTCAATCATCTATTGAGTCTCTTAGATAGAATCCAAAAAAAAACTTTTGTTTCTCTTCGAGTACCACACCGACTCAAAATTTATTGACTTTAACAGTCACCCATATTCCCATATTCTGAAACTCGTATTTATGACTCGTATTCGACTACAGTCGTAGGAACAGTCGTATGCGATGTTTTTCGTTTCCCAATATTAGTACAAGTGAAGTCGGATATTCGACTCCTGGAATAACAACATACGACTGTAGTCGAATACGAGTCATAAATACGAGTTTCAGAATATGGGTGAGTATTCGAGTGAAATAGCCAGTTGCATTGGCCCCCTTTAAACAATTCAACCATAATACTCGCGCCTCAGGGAAGTTTATTATTGAGTCCAACTTCGGATGTACTATTATATTCAGCGATTCTTTCTTAATGTGAAGTGCGTTACCCGAGCCAATATGTCCTTCCCATTTCGATATGTCCCTCCAGTTAGCAGAGCAAAGTCAGCAGAACACAGTTTTTATGATGCAATAATTAGGCGCTTATTAAGTGCTAATTAAGTACCCAAAAATAAAATTAAGTGCTCCAGTACTTTTGGTGAAAATTGATGTTCTGCTAACTTGATTTCAAGTTAGCAGAGCAATCATAGAAAATGCTTAAAACGCAAGATAAAAAAATCGCGGTTTGTCTAGTATTTAGGTGCTTTTTAAGTGCTCTAGGAATCCAAAAAAAAAATTTGAAAAAAGTTGTTTTTTAAGAAAAAAAATTTTTTTTGAAAAAAAAAAAAAAATTAATTATATTTTTTTGAATTTTTTTCCTATAAATTGTTTTGGTTTATGAAAAGCATAGTTAGTTCGAATTAAGTACCCTATTTTCAGAATCATTCTCGAAGATTTGATGCAAAAAAAAAATAATTCCATTTCCCATACATTTCCATGTTCTGCTAACTTGATTTCGCTTTTTCTCGAAAAGTTCAACTTTTTTCGACACAAATATTTTTGATTCATCAATAGTTTGTCTAGTTCGAATTAAGTACTCTATTTTCAGATTCATTTTCGAAGATTTAAGGCAAAAAAAAAATAATTCTATTTCCCATACATTTCCATGTTCTGCTAACTTGATTTCGCTTTTTCTCGAAAAGTTTAACTTTTTTCGACACAAATATTTTTGATTCATCAATAGTTTGTCTAGTTCGAATTAAGTACTCTATTTTCAGATTCATTTTCGAAGATTTAAGGCAAAAAAAAAATAATACCATTTCCCATACATTTTCATGTTCTGCTAACTTGATTTAGCTTTTTGTCGAAAAGTTCAACTTTTTTGACACAAATATTTTTGATTCATTAATCGTTTGTCTAGTTCGAATTAAATGCTCTATTTTCAGAATCATTTTCTAAGATTTGGGATAAAAAAAAATAATACCATACCATATTTGTGTCAAAAAAAGTTGAACTTTTCGACAAAAAGCTAAATCAAGTTAGCAGAACATGAAAATGTATGGGAAATGGTATTATTTTTTTTTTGCCTCAAATCTTCGAAAATGAATCTGAAAATAGAGTACTTAATTCGAACTAGACAAACTATTGATGAATCAAAAATATTTGTGTCGAAAAAAGTTGAACTTTTCGAGAAAAAGCGAAATCAAGTTAGCAGAACATGAAAATGTATGGGAAATGGTATTATTTTTTTTTTGCCTCAAATCTTCGAAAATGAATCTGAAAATAGAGTACTTAATTCGAACTAGACAAACTATTGATGAATCAAAAATATTTGTGTCGAAAAAAGTTGAACTTTTCGAGAAAAAGCGAAATCAAGTTAGCAGAACATGAAAATGTATGGGAAATGGTATTATTTTTTTTTTGCCTCAAATCTTCGAAAATGAATCTGAAAATAGAGTACTTAATTCGAACTAGACAAACTATTGATGAATCAAAAATATTTGTGTCGAAAAAAGTTGAACTTTTCGAGAAAAAGCTAAATCAAGTTAGCAGAACATGAAAATGTATGGGAAATGGTATTATTTTTTTTTTGCCTCAAATCTTCGAAAATGAATCTGAAAATAGAGTACTTAATTCGAACTAGACAAACTATTGATGAATCAAAAATATTTGTGTCGAAAAAAGTTGAACTTTTCGAGAAAAAGCGAAATCAAGTTAGCAGAACATGGAAATGTATGGGAAATGGAATTATTTTTTTTTTGCATCAAATCTTCGAGAATGATTCTGAAAATAGGGTACTTAATTCGAACTAACTATGCTTTTCATAAACCAAAACAATTTATAGGAAAAAAATTCAAAAAAATATAATTAATTTTTTTTTTTTTTTCAAAAAAAATTTTTTTTCTTAAAAAACAACTTTTTTCAAATTTTTTTTTTTGGATTCCTAGAGCACTTAAAAAGCACCTAAATACTAGACAAACCGCGATTTTTTTATCTTGCGTTTTAAGCATTTTCTATGATTGCTCTGCTAACTTGAAATCAAGTTAGCAGAACATCAATTTTCGCCAAAAGTACTGGAGCACTTAATTTTATTTTTGGGTACTTAATTAGCACTTAATAAGCGCCTAATTATTGCATCATAAAAACTGTGTTCTGCTGACTTTGCTCTGCTAACTGGAGGGACATCATTTCGATAATAATACATTAAAAAAGCAATATGCATCAGTACCTATCTCCTTTTAAATCCTCTCCTACTTTCCTCAACGTTCCCTCTGTACTCAAACTTATAAAGTTAGTCTTGTTCCTTTAGTTTGCGCAAAACTTAAAAAAAAAACTTTTCTTCAAACCTGAGAATCATTTTTTTTTAATTATTCCCTTTTTTATAACCATTTTTAATTTAGATATTATTAATTGTCGATTTTTTAAATTTCGATTAAAATCTTTTAGAACTCCTCAGAAGTTGCTATTATTTAAAAAAAATCAAATTTTTTTTTTTTAAATACGTAGTTACATGCACATAATTATTTTTTTTTAAATGAATGCATTTTCTGAAAATTATGTTTTTACAGAATTGTAAACGTAAACATAAATTTGATGAAGCGACAAACTCGTGGTGAAGCAGGACCTTAAGCAACTCCTATTTACAAGAATGTGAAATATTACTAGGCACAGTGCATCATAATTTTCTGCTGAATCCGAACAGCTTTGATGATTTTTTTCTTTTTTGGTTTTACCTTTCTCATCAAGTGTTTTAACGATTTTGACCAAATTTTTATACAGGAGCACGGTTGAATTTGAAATAATATTTTACATAATGTATATATGTACAAATTTTCAAAATACAAAACATTTTTTGGGTTTTTAAAAACAAGTTCAACATTTTTTTGAAAAATCAATATCTTCAAATTATGTTGCAAAATTTATTTTATTAAATACTTGAAATTTACACCTCAATTTTAATTTCTTTTAGACAAATTTGAAAGAAATTTCTTATATAAAAAAATAATTTAATAATAAAACGATTTCTTAGACTTTTTTTGAAACTAGCTATATAAATTCCAAACCACTTTTACATAAGACCACCTACGTGCGATCTAGTCGTGTATTTTATTTTTTATTTAAATTCATTTTAAATATTTTATTACTTGTGAATATCTTAAAACTAAACAAAAATTTATGAAAACTAACTTATAAATGTGATATAACTAACTTTACGGTTAGTTAATATATAATTCTAATGTTCATCGGCCTATACAGCTCCTATGCTCATCGGCAACGATGTCCTTGTTTTTGCAATGTGACCCGAACCACCTTAAACAAAAATGTATCTCTTCTTGTTTCTGTTGGCTCCGTTGTAAAGAACTTGGTTGGAATAAAATCTTATGGACTCGGATTGTGGTGTTTTGTGTATTCCAAGGCCACAACTTAAACATTGCCTTTCAAACACCCGAATCTTTTCTAATTTTGATGAGGCAACGTTCAACTAAATTGGGCACCGATAAGCCATATAGTAAATCACCTTCACACTGCCGTCAAGTCGGCTGCTATAAAAGACCCGTTTTGTCACAACAAAACTCCATTACTCAAATCTATTGACATGCCTACATTCGCAAAATGTTTTTTTTTTTTTAATTTTTCTCTCATAACATTAATAGTAAATTATCTGCATAAAAATTTAAATTTTGCAAGTTAACACGACTTAATCGCACGAACTTAGTCCAGTGGCTGAGAACTAAAATTTAGTCCTAGACATTAAATGGCAATGATGGGCTAACTGGTCAAGTTTTGTAAACCGTTTGAATTGGGCATAAAAAAAAACTTGCCAAGTAAGCCCATCAAATTTTACTCAGTAATCATTAAATAATAAAATTTCTCTATTACATTGTAGCTTTTTCAATATTATTCTACTTTAAATATTCGCTATTAAACCTTCATGAAGTAAGAACTTGGCGTACTTTTAGATCTCAGTACTTTTCACGGCTGACTTATTACACAAAGGTTTTTGTATAGAAGAACTTGGCTCTTTTTTTAACATTTATGTTTTTGGTCTGATTTCACTCCTTTTTGCAAAGATTTTAATATTTTGCAATGTCAAAATCTCGAAAGATACGGAAAGATAGAAGGGTGGAATCTACCTAATAAAATCAACTTAGTTTATAGCTTCCTATTTCTTTGGGTATTTTTTTAAACATTTTCTCAGAAAGTGGGTGGATACCACCCGCCATGAATGGAAAACCTCGATTTTTATTGTTGGTCCTTTATATGCGATTTGAGCCCTACCGTTCTACCAAATTTCATTGTTCTACTGCAATTGGAAGTGCGCCATATATAATTTAAATCAGTACTGAGGAAGTGGGCGGATACCACGCCCCTGAATGGAAAACCTCGATTTTTATTTTCGGTCCTTTATATGTGATTTGAGCTCTACCGTTCTACCAAATTTTATTGTTCTACTGCAATTGGAAGTGCGCCATATATAATTTACATCAGTTCTGAGGAAGTGGGCGGATATCACGCCCCTGAATAAAAAACCGCTAATTTTATATTTTTTTCTTCGAATGCGATTTGAGCCCTATAACTTTACCAAATTTCATCGTTTTACAGTAGTTGGAAGTGCTCCATTCAACCAACACCATTTCGGAGAAAGTGGGCGGATACCACGCCCCCTGAATGGAAAATTTCAAATTTTCGATTTTTTCCTCTGCTTGCATGACAAGACCTACCGTTGTGCGAAATTACAAGATTCTACGATGTTGGGAAGTGCTCCATAATTTTGATGATCTGTCAGTCAGTCAGTCAGTCAGTCAGTCAGTTACGGTTTTTGTGATTTTCGAGGCCTTATATCTCAGAAACCGATTATGCTAGAAAATTGATATTTGGTGAGGCGCCTGTGCCTGACTAGCTTAGTATATATTCGGAGTTTTAAGTTTCTGACTTCATTGGTACTGAAGATAAGAAGGGGTCAAAAATCGCCTGAGTTTGTTCCTGTAAAAAGGGTGTAGTGCCAGAATTTGGCTGGGAACTACCGTGCCCTTTGATGTGTCTTGAAAGTAATTATTGTTTAACATGTTATGGTTGAGTTGTGAGTAAATAGTTCTGCACTCAGACTGACATTTTGGTTTGAGAAAATATTCCTCCATGTCATGTTCAGCACGCTTTGGAAAAACTTCGACTTTTCAATTAGATGATTATTGAAATCCATCATTTGGTACCGCTTGACTTCTTAATAGTTGTAAGCTTTAGTGATTTCAAGGCGATGCCTCTTGAAGAACAAATGTCTCTAACTAAACTGTGTGAAGATCTTGTGAATACCATGACTTTGGATTTGTATACATCATATATTTTAAGTTCCCATGTATTGCAGTATTATTGTACTATTAGCGATCCCGATCCGAGTCCACCATGAAGATATTTGCCAATATCGTTAAGAACTAACGCAAACAGCTAAGTACCCAGAAGACATCCTTGTTCAACACCAGTGTCTGTATCGAAACATTGCGAGAATATAGATAGATTCCCTGCTGATTCATATTTTTTAATACATTTAATTTTTTTTTTGAGATTCCGAGTTCGGAGAGTTTTTACATAACTCCACTTCTATTCAAAAGATTGAAAGCTGCCTTAAAGGCTCGGAATGCTTTGATAATTGCAAATATCTGGTGCACATTATTGTAGTTTTTTCGAAACCCACTTAAAAGTCTGTTAAAATGCTGTTATCACGAACCCACTTTTCTAATCTGTCCATTAAAACACCACAAAATATTTTGGACATAACGTTCATAAATGATAGTCCCGATCCGGAATTATAACGGATATAAGAATGTTGTTGCATTTTTGATATACTCCTACGGAATTCCATTTTTCTTTTTCTTTCCTAGAACTTTTGCATCTTTGGCTTTTTAGAGTACGATTTATATTTCATCGGTGTCGATTTCATATTCCAAAGTTTCTTCTATAAGCAGTGGTTCTGTATAGGCAGAAGCCAAATTGGTTTTGTTGAAGAGTAGGTTTTTGAAATGGAATGAGAGATGATCTGCATTTCTCCCCTTAAACAATTTTACATCAAATCATCCTTGAGCTTAACAACAGACGAATCGTGTCGATTTCATTACACAACTCAGTTTTTGCTAACCATATTGATATCCAAGCACATCCTTTCTCTACTTCCTAAACGCTCATATTGTGTTAAAGTACAAAAATTCAGTATTAGACAAAAACCCTTGAGCTTTTGTAATTAATGTCCTACTTAATTCATCGATTTCCACTATTAAGGATAAATCTACGGAAGCAATAATGGGCACAGGAAAAAAAAAAACTAAATATTCACGTATTCGCAGAATTTTACTCCCGGTGAGTTGTCACGATCCGTTGACCTTTCGCATCCGCTGTAAAACTGAATTATGAAATTCGCCGGTTGAACTACATTGTCGATTCCTAAAATTACCATATCAAAATTGGATCCATTTATATCTTTGTGGAATTTACCCAAGTCTTTTGAATTTTTCACCAAACTTAAATTTTTCTTGAATATTTCCAAATTCAATTTTTTTTGTGCTGCATAATTACATGTACTTGGAGTTGGCGTCAACGTACAATCTTCTTAGTTCCTGAATATAACAGTTTCGTAGTGCTTGTAACAGAGTGAATGTTTTTTTTCGGACATTCATGCATTCTTTATCAAAACAATTTTTTTGAATTTTGTAATACAACCAAAATTTCTAAATACAATATTGTTTAAGCTACTTAGAAGCACTTGATAGAAAATTTATAAAAATATTGGTAGACCCATTAAAAAATTATTACGTTAGAACAATAACCCAATTTTCGTAAGGAACCCTTTTGTCGTAATGCAATTTTTCGCCAACAATCTGAAAAGCACTAATATTTAAAATTCTTTAATTATTATATGTATGAAGTTTCATCAAAATCGTTAGAGCTGTTCTCGGAAAAAAATGTTAAAAAACCGAAGTCGTTCTATGGCAGCTACCCACTTAAGTTAAACTAAATTAAAAATTAAAAAAGTTTCCTCTAGATAATCACATAAGTATGCTTTGTAACATATTTGAGACAAATCCGCCCATCTGATTAGACTCTACCTCTATGTAGAATTCCATGTGTAAGCGTTCATTCCGTTCACCTTCCTCATAATCTCTACCAACATTTATTTTAGTTGAAACCAATACCGAGTAAAACCGGTCTACGAGATATTTATACATAATTTGCCACCAAACTTCACAAGCAGAGTGGCGCAGTGGAAGCGTGCTGGGCCCATAACCCAGAGGTCCGTGGATCGAAACCATGTTCTGCTAACGACTTTTTTTTTTTTTTTAATTTACATAGGTTTGTAAAATTTCTGCATTAGATTGTAAAAACTTGACTGAACGGTATTTCTTAATCACTGTATCAACTAAATGATAGATTTATTATTTCAATGCGACCTTTAATATAAGTTAATTATAAATCTGTTACTTTCAGCGAATACATTTACATAAGTGCAAACGGAGTAGATTTATAGGAACAGAACACAAATCATAGCAAACAAGTTCAAATATATTATTTAAAACTAGCATGTGGTAGAAATTAAATATATATTTTATCTATACCCCCCGTGGTCATATATTACAGTTCTTTCAACCACTAACATTCACTCGAATCAATTCAATCCGAAAGATAAATATTTTCATCAATAAAGCACCACGCCATCTCTAGTTTACTCGTTCTTATTGAAAATGTAATTATTGGTGTCTGGTAATCCACTTTTCAGACTTCAGGGCAATTATCGCAGAAAATTTCTAATTAGCGTATTATTCAAATTGGCAAAATGTAACTGCTTGAACTGCTGCTTTAGACAAGTCGTGCAAAAACGTACACAGCTTTTAAAATATATATTTACAAACTGAAACTATTAGCACGCTAATTGGTAACACCTTTTTTGATTGAAGTTTTGTTCCTTTTTCTACAGTCCGTCGCCGAGAGCAAATAAGAGTGTAAATTGTTGAGGATAATAATTTCATATTTTGTTACTATGTATGGCAGTTAATAATATTATTTAATTCCGCATTTGATACGATATAGAATATTAAATGAAAAGTTTCAACTAATTGGATAAAGCCTTATTACGAGTTATAAATTTTATTTAAACCGATTCTCCAGCGGATTTGAATTTTTTTGTTTTAATTTACTTGATGAATCTTTTAAAAGTGGTTTCAAATATTTGAAATCATTTAAGATTCAATAGTTGATTTAAAAATTCTATCTATGAAATGTGTTAATACACGACTGGGTCGCATGAACTCTTATGTAACAGACGTATACCAAGGCTTCTAAACCTTAAAATGGGATTTTTTGGTCTTACCAGACGCTTTTAAATTAAATAAGGTTTAAAACACCCTATTAAACTAAGTGCTTAATTTTTAACTCATTAAATTTTAAAAGTGTCATTGAAATGTCATCAAATGCAGCTAACAAACATAATATTTCTTTTCGTTTTTGAAGCAGTGAACTGTAATTTGTATTTCTTGGCATTTATTTCAACACATAATGATCTCTATTTTTACCCTGGACATCATGTAGACACGGCAAGTTATGCATTCGGAAAAAATCGAACTCGATAGGGAAGATTAGTTAAAGCTAGGTAACGGTTAAACAAAATTTACGGAAAATGGTTAATGGTCCCCCAGCACAATCGTTTGTTTTTGGTTTTGATTTTCTCAAAACGGTACAAGCGATTTTAACTTTTTTTTTATTCTAGAGCTCCGCAAAAGTTTCGATAGTTTTGTGTATTCAAATTGAATTTTTTTTTGATTTTTAAAAAAAGTTAAAATTTTTTTTTCAAAACTCAATACTTCGAAATACCGTTGCTCGATTTTCTTTAAACTTGACAGTTAAAAGTTTTTTAATACAATCTACAAGGCGTGCGAAAAATAATATTATCTTATCTAAAAATGTGGGTACCCACCATACAAATGTAAAAAAAGTAGTTTTCGAAAATCACATTTTTATCGAAAATGACACCCACAAATTTTATTTTCCAATTAATTTTTCCCATCTACATAAAATTTAAATTCGTATGTATGTATATAGTATCTACTGACTGTAGCTGCCATAGAACCAGTTTTTCGGGTTTTGAATTTCTTACTATCGACATAACGGATTTTAATGAAATTTCATATAAAAGCTATGGCATCCATTTCTGCTAAATGAGTTGTTAAGTCATTTAAATCAAATGCACGACTGAGTCGCACAAACTTGCTCTTATGTAAAAGACAAAGAATTTCAAAAATGAATGTTATTGGTAAACATAAATAAATTTTTAAGTGATTAAAACAACTCCTTTAGTATTTAGAGTTAAAAACAGGATGCGCCATGTGATTCAAGCAAATATTTGCTTTTTTTTATAATTATAAGTAGTTGTAGTGGTTTCTTAAAAAAAATAAGCTTTTAAAGAAAAAAAAATTGGTACGCTTACTTAAAGTTTTCATTAATTTACGAATAAAGATTAAATTTAAAAAAAAACATTGAGTCGTTTTTGAGATATCGAATTTTCCAAAAACAAATTGATTTTTATTTTGTTTTTTAATTCAAAAAATATTTTTTTCTAGTTTTGAAATGCAATGTTTTTTTTTCTGCAAATATGTATTTGCATTTTTTTTGAAAATTTAAATACATAATAAAACTCAAGCTTTTAGGGGCTTTAGCAGAAAAAAAATTATTAAAATCGGTTGTACCGTTTTTGAGAAAATCAAAAACAAACAAATGGTTAAATGGGTGCCATTAATATGCATTTTTCTGAAATTTTTTTCAACCGTTACCAAACTTTAACTTAATTAAAAGGATTTAAAGGTCTAATAAAATTTAACAAATATAAAACTACTTTTTGTGTTTGTTTTATGAAATGGGCTATTAGAATCTTTAAAATGAATGTTATTAGAGAATAATAAAATTATTTATTTTTTTTAATTTCTTAAACAACTCCATAAATCGTTTTGGGGAAACAAAAAATTTATCTGATTTCTAAAACAAATATGCGAGCTTATTCAAGTAAAGTTTTTTTTTTAAAATTCCCAGCTAAGCTGATAATAAATTAATCAAAAACAAACGACTCAATTTTTTTTTAAATATTGAATGGGAGATCGTACTAAATAAAGCATTCAACAAAATTGTTTGAAAATTCTTGGAGCCCTTTTCTAGAAAAAATAAGATTATTCTTAACATTTCTATGGTTTGATTATTTATGTAATGTTATTTTGAAATAAAAAAGATCTTTTGCCTTAATTTTTTTTAAATCGACTATTTAATATTAAAAATAAAAAAAAAAAACAAACAGTACTACCATAACAGAAATATCTTCTATATGTAAGTAAATATTTTCTTGCTTTAATGAAAAAAATACTATTTTAAGGACTTTTGCCGTATTTTAGGAATTTTATGACGGAACTTATTCAAACACATCTTACGACAATTATTCAGTTTTTAATTTTATTTGTTTTAACAAATTCCATAGCACAACAATTAATTATATAAATGTATTATAATCGGGTATTTGTTTGTTTGGTAAATGTTTGCTTACATTTTCTTGGAGGGTACATTTTTTCTCGAAGGTTACTCAATTTTTGAAGATTCAACGTGTCTAACTGAAACCGAGTAATTTACAGGTTATGGAAGACAAGAGCAACACTCTAGCACCTCTGTATAGCCGAAGACTTAAACTTGTCCCATGTAGACGCCAAGAGGCATATGGCATGCCTTAAATTGAAACCCTAAATTTTACTCACGACATCTGATGGTATTTGTCTTTCGATTAAAGCTTATTCTATGGCATTTTTGGTCCAAAATAAATTAAAAAACCGTGTTTGGAAAATAATCAAAAAAGACTAGATACCAGGTTTACAGAAAGTCAATCCAACAGTTTGCTGTAGTCGATCAGACAAGAAACAACACAAATACAATTAAAAAATATAAATGGAAGGTAAAATCGATAAAATTGCTTTCCACAAAAAGGTAGACTTTACAATTTCCTAAATTTCATTAAAATCGTAAAAGTCATTTTTGAGAACCTTTAAAAAATCTAGTAAAAAATGTCTGAAGAATTGCACTTGTTCTCTGAAAAGAATTGCATCTATTTTACGATAGTTGTATTTTGTTGTACACATATACGACAGTTCTCGCATGTCAAAATGTTTTTCATATAATCATGGATAAATATTTGCTATTAAGATAAAAAAAGAAGTCTTTTTCATACTTACATCGTATTTATTTGGCCTCATTGTACCCATTTATTTTGCATATGTATTCGCATTCGGTTACGGTGTTTCGTAAGCGTCCATTTATACACAACGTTCAAATTGTATTTAAATATGATTAATTTTTATTTTCAATTGATAGAAGAATTAGGTATTTTTATTATTTCACAAATTAATTTGTTATTTTTAAATAGATATGTTAATAATATAATTTATATATGAACACTTGCAAACGCGTTGTTTTATTTTTGTTGTTTAATTTTTGAGATTCGATTATTATTTGTTTTATTAAATTAAAAGCATGTTGTTGTATTTTATTTTGTTTATTTTATAATTCGATTAGCACATATCCTGATTTTTTTTATACACAGGATGTCGATATAATTTCGATTAAATGGATACAATTAACGAGCTTAAAACACGCACACAAAACCACACATACACACATAATTATTGATTATTTTTTGTTTTGTTTGATTATAATCCATGTAGGTAGTATAAATTAATTGAATTGCATTTTGCTAATTGAAATTTCTTATCGTTTAAATTAAAATCAAATTTTGAGCAAAATATGTGTGTGAATTTATTTTTGATGATTATTGAATCCTTGGAGATAGAGTTTAAATTATTTGTCAGAAGAATGTCCTATGAAAATAGATAAATATTTATATAATATGTATAAAACGACAAATCTGCCTGTATGAAGGCTTCACAAAATAATTATAAAAGAATTAAGCCCTCGCAGGATTGATTTCGTGTTACTACAGTAATCCAATTGATTTTTAAATCAATTCAGTAAAATCAAATTTGAAACTCATTAAAGTTTCATTAATTTATTTTCCATATATAGGTAGTTGGTGTATATGATACGTGCAGTATAGGCTTTAAAACATTTATCAATTTATATTGAAATTTTTTAATGAATCAACAACAACTTGAGTAGCTATGTCACCACCAAATTCACAATAGTTATTGCTTTTTTCACGGAAAACAACCCGATTTTCAGTCTCATTTTATTGTTGATTGGTCATATGTTCATTTCAAATGAAAAAACATTTTTCAGTCACTTAGAACCTTGCTCGCTATAAAGCCGAATTTAGTTACCATGTTACGGGATGTAGTATAACCTTAGAATTATAGCCTCTCATATATACATTTCGAAGGACAATGAAGTTCCTTATAAGAAATTGTCGGAAATTTAATTTACCCAGTTTGAATCTTACAACGAGTCCTTTTTAAAATAACTGGCTCGACCTATTTTTCTATGGTTGAAATTGAAAGTAATGAAACCTTTAAAAAGAGCAGCATGTAGAAATTATGTAACATACGAGTTACGAGTATTCATATTTTATTCACATTTAATGAGTCAAGAAATAAAACTTTGTTCTTTTTTCCTTAGACATGTTTTTTTCCTGTCGACTTCACTCGTGGAATCTCTTTCGATAGTTACCATTTACACATACATTAAGTCATTGTGAGTTGCATTCGATTACATTTAATGAATTCAAAATAACTGGGAATACAAAAAAGTTGTTTTTTTTGTAAAACACAAACACGTGGATTTAGAAATTAATACAAATACATTTTTAATTCTTTCATAATTAGGTGAAGTTAAAGTTTCAGAATTATTTATTTCTTCTAATGAGAGAACACCAAATGCAATTAAACTTCATTAAAACTTTTATGATGTCCTTTTAATGAAAATAGAACAAATATAAAGTCAGGATTAGTAAAAAAAATCAGAACAGAACAAATCATATCAAAGCTGTCGCATACACAATTTGTCTATAGGATTCATATGGACAAACAAAATTAAATAAAATCCACGCACTTGTCTCGAAGTTCAAGAGGCTTAGTTTAAAATGAATAATGAAAAGTATGATATTTTTAGACGACTTTCTAAGTAGTTTGAGACGAGTCGTCTTATTTCTTGACAAAAAAAAAGTATTTTCTCATATAAAATTTTTAAGAATATTTTAAAAAAATTAAACAAATATTTAGTAATCCAATTTTAAGTTTTTAATAATCCGAAAATATAAACTAAAATTTAATGAAAAATATAATTATTTTAAATTTTATAAAACAATATTATTTATACTTATTGGAAGTGGTATTGTATCTGTTAAGTCGAAAATGAAGGATTCTAAACTTAAAACAAAGGTTCTATTAGAGGTTATTATATAGTAAATCGTATAGTTATTCTAGCATACTGAATTTGTACAACTGTTGCATGGAAGAGAATATTTTTTTCAGCTCTTAAAACACTTTTCATATATTCTATATTATTATTACTTTTTAAAAATATGCTAGTTGAAAGGTCCAAGAATACAATCAAGTTTTTTTTCGAAATGTTGAGTTTTCAATACAAAATTTAAATTTTTGCTAAAAAAAACTATTCAAATATTCTAAAAGTTTCTGAAAAAGAAAATTTGATAAGAATCCGTTACATCATTTTCAAGAAAGTCAAAAATCAAAATATTTTAAATTTAAATTTTAAATTATGACATTACCTACTAACAGTAAATAATATCATAGAACTATATTTTGATTGATCAAATTGTTTAGGAAGCTACTAAAAAGTTTTACGAAACAAGGAACTCCAAAACTTACAAAAAAATTATTTGTTTGACTTAAAAGAAGTTTTTTTTTTTGAAAATTCGATATTTCGGAAAAGGGTCAATGAATTTCTTTTGAAATTTAATATTCTTTTGCACGTTAGTAAAAATTAAAAATTGGAGTACGAGTAAAATTTTTGTTAAAAATGTTTTAAGAACTTATTTTTTCTTGTTTTAAAACTGATTTATGGAAGTGGTAAAAAAGAGAACATTTTGTTATTAAATTTAGCAGAGACAAATCTAACAAGTAAGTACTATAGCTAAGCTTAAGATGTCGCCCCAATCGTTCGTCTTCATGAGAGTACTATAAGTTTTATATGTCTACAAAGGTACAACGTATTGCTTATGTTCTATTTTTTTAAAAAAAGTGAGTCAAAGTGGTCAGGTCTCTGCGAACTATGAGAGCTTTGTTCCCCACCTATGGGAGATTTGGCCCAAAGATCAAATACTTCATTTTTTACTTGCGGTAGGTATTACTTTATGGCAAGTTATGCGTTTGTAAAAAAAAAAACGATCCCGAGATTTTGATCGGTCTTGACAAAATGATTGGAATAATAAAAAAAAAAATGTCTGTTTGACTACGACCCTAACGGATGGGCCGATTTTCTTTTAACTTGGTAGATACGAGTATTATTTTTCTTTTTTTTTCAAGACTAAAAATAAAGGTAGACCCTGCTACATAAAGTATAAATAAAGAAGTAAGTATAAAGTTTTTTTTTCGAAATTTGAAAATTATTTTTGTTTTCAGTGTTTCACAAAAAAAAATAAAATAATTTTATTCAATATGAAAAGAGTTTTCCAAAAAATGCTTAAGTATTAATGGTAGGTACAATCACAAAACCAATTTTTTAGTTTTCGAGTTTCTCAAAAACGGTACAATGGATTGAAATATTTTTTCATTCTTAAGCTCTTCAAAAGTTTAAAAAGTATCTTGTTTTCGAATTTTCAAAAAAAATAATAATTGAAAAACTCCATATGTATTTTGGGAACCATATGCTCGATTTTAATGATTTAAAATTGTTATTTTAGCATACATTTGTGCAATTACAGTAGTCTCTCGATAATGTGAATTACCGATAGTGTGAATGTCTCTAAAATGTGAACCACCAAAACTTTACATTGTCATATCTTGTATAATGTAAACTTTCGAAAATTTCGCACTCTAAAATGTGAATTTCTTTTTGTAAAAATTTTTATAATTTCTTTTTTCCTTTAAATAATTTACTGTTATTTATCTAGACAAATTTAAATGTTTTGAATGCAGCTGCAATCAAAAGAGTGTCTCCTGCAAGTTGTGTAGGTACACTTTACATTGTTATGCACTTTGCTGTTATGTAATGGCACCTTTAACGAAAAGTGCATCGATTTTTATCGATAAAGAGGAACTGAAAAAATGTTCCAGTAATGTGAATCTCTCAAAAATCCGAAATTGTAGGTCTCCTCCATTCCTGGTAACACACACAGAAATGATTGAGAGCTGTAAGTCACTTGGCTTAGTCTCTCGGAGTTGTTGTGCGCTTCTTTTTATTTATTTATTAAAACAAAGTATGCACCTATAATTACAACACAAGAAAAATGACAAAATATAAATAACGAATTTAATTAATTAAGACTCGATTTGTGAACAGTTAAATAGTCAGTTGGTTACCAGAAGAATAAAGTAACTTGGCTTTAAAGAACCGAACGACAACATCCAATCAGTCTGTTAGATATCTAATCTAATTTGAAATTCACTTTTGTCAAC
Organism: Chrysotoxum bicinctum; assembly: GCA_911387755.1. Classification (NCBI taxonomy): domain Eukaryota; kingdom Metazoa; phylum Arthropoda; class Insecta; order Diptera; family Syrphidae; genus Chrysotoxum; species Chrysotoxum bicinctum. The sequence goes on from OU426990.1 coordinate 31,910,685, forward strand.
ATTTATGTAAATTTTGTATCTTTTTATTTTTGAATATTGAAAATCTTCAAGAATTTAAATTTTATTGGCATTAAATTAATACAATCTTCGGAATAGTTTTGGTTTCCTCCGAAATGAGGAGATAACTTAAATTTGTATTTTAAGGAAAAATGTACAACCTTTGCACATTATTATAACCTATAGTATTATCATGGAGCGTGATTTTGTGATACTAACGCTATCCTGGTGGTGGCGCTGAAATTAGCGCACGATTTTACAGTGGAGAGTAGTATAAAATATAAAACAAGTAGTAAAAAAGGGAATACTTAATAATTTATTATTATGTATATTAAGGAGAAACAAATCTAACAAGTACTATCGCTTTGCTAAAGATGTCGCCACAATCGTTCGTCTTCATGAGAGTACCTACCTACTGTAAGTTTTATATACAAAGATTCAACTGAGTTTTAAAAAATCCCCATAAACCACCGCGATTGCCTCTGCCAACCTTAGACAACATAATAAAAAGACGACTAAAATTTTGTGCTATAGTTTTTGTTAACGTTACTTCAGGACACAAAAGGCATCGTTAATTTGTCTATTTAGTTGATTACCTATACCTAATATGAATTTAAAATAAATGTAAGATTTATTAACTCATTTTGACTAAGAATTTTCAGGTAAATATATACATATGTATGTACATATATATGTAGGAACATAGCATTATAAAGGCAAACGAGTAGCAGAGCTATGTGTCCTTATAATAAAATACTAGCCGACCCAGCTCTCGAAATTCGAGTGCCAATTTATTTATTATTTATTATTTATATATTTGGCAGTGTTTTCAAGCAAATTTATTAAATTAAATTTTATTTTATGTAATATGCAAAGTGTTCGACAGTGCAAAAACAAAAATGACCCACAGTGTGTAAATGCGTGTCTCAAGTATATTCTGCACATCTCCGTAACTGTGGCTTTCCAACCATATAAAATTTATCGAAATCGGTTAAATACTTTTGGAGAAAAGTGTACCACAAAAAACATGTTTGCAGTTTTATTATATGATTTACTTAATTTTGGTCGTACATAACTGATATTTTATGAAGAAATCAATCTGTTTAATTAGGCTAGCATCTCCGGAATAATCGTATTGTTTTAAATTTCTGGTCTGATTAGAACCTTATGTGGAATGCTCAAAATTTTTGTCCTTAATAAATATAGTCACATTGTAAGTAAATTAATTTAAAAAAATAGAAATAGCTAGGACTTAATTGCATTTGGTTCCTCTCAAAATTTTGTATAGGTATATAATTGGTAAAGGATCTTACTTTTATTTTTATTCAAAGATAAACTATCCAACAAATATTTTATGATTTTCTTTCCTTGATTCGAATTATTATTTCAAATTATATTTATGACGAGATTAAGTAATATTCACATACATATTTCACAAGCACACACGTAAAAACACCACCTGAAGATTAAAGAAAATAGAACAAAAAATATTTTAAAATAAATGTTAAAAAAAAGTTCGAAATAAAAAAAAACACTAAAAACACTTCCGGTCCGAATGCATGTTTATTCATCGACACGGAACAGTATTAAATTCGCGTAATGTTATGATTAACGGTATTCGACCGACAAATTTCAACCCGAATGCCGAATAAAAGAATTTGCAAAAAGCACAAGTTGCGGCAAATTGCACATAGCCATCGACGACGCCACGACAAAATATGGGCACCAATTTGCCTGCCTACATTGTTAAACACACAATATCCGCACACAAGCACACAGAAACACAGATTAGGGGGTGGTTGGGTCGTCGGAAGGGGGAGGCTATGTCATCGGTCAATATGGATAATACACGAATTGTGTCACTTCATTCCTTCTGCCGCAGTAAATTCGAAATCCGAAATAAAATTATCAACCCCGCCGCCGCCGTCGTCGACTGGTGACACACGACACAAAAAAAAAACACAAATGGAATCTTTCGTTCACTGTAGCTATAAGTACTTTTACCGGAGGGTTTGCCTGCAACAGAACAGAACCGAAAAGTCTGAGAATCACGTCGAGAGTCGAGAAACAAGAGCCAAAGGAACACACAAATCAATTCGATTCACGTAATTGACCCACAAAACTAACGAGCACAAACACCGAGTATCCTTCTTGTGCCACTGCTTGAGGTGCTTGCCTCGCGCTGGCTCTGACTTCAGTTCTGGATTCCCATCATCAAATCCAAGAAGACCGGCCAAAAACGGAAATTATGCAGCAGTTCCCTGGACCTGTGACCGGTTCCGCATAGTTTATGTACATTATGTGTCATAATAACCTTACAAAGCCCCGAACAAAACTACCCCCTCCGCCTATCGAAAAGGTGTCCACTTTTTGTTTGCTCTTTCACGAAAATCCATCAGAATAAAACTATCAAAAAAATCAACCCTTAGCTGAAACGATGGGGGGCCGAGGGGTGTCCATTAATTCCGATTTGAACCGAGTTCACACTACTTTTTGTGCCGTCATTGATTTTTCTCGTTTTCTTCTTCTCGAGCAGAAACCAAATAGAACTATGAAAACGAAAGAAATATTGTTCTAAGAAGAAGAGGAAATCAACCCACAACAACAACCAAAAACTAGAAAAAGAAAATTATTATTGTCGTCCGTTACGGAACCCCCTGCCCGACCGCGAAATCCAATTTTTTTCATTTACTCTACTCTTGATTGATCCCTTCCCGTTAGTGTCAGAATGGGGGATACAAATACTTTACACGATGCGAACCCAACTAAATGCGATACGAAACTGAAGGAAAACGTGAAACTACACTTCTCCGTATCGTGCAACCGCACAGAGCAACACAGAAGAAGAACGAACCACTCGACAAACACAACAACAAAAAACGTTATTAGTAGCTGACTCTGGCTGGCCTGATGCCTGAGCCGAACCGTACCAGCCGTACTAAAAAGAAAATTGAAGCAACCAAAAAAAAAAGAATCCTAAAACTACACCAACTCCAGCTCCCCATCAGCTACACAGCACCAAGAGGCAAGACGCAAGAACTACACCGTCCGTCACACGGAAACGGGGGCTCGTTCGTCGTTCCGTTGTCGGACAGCGGGATATGCACCACTCGCAGGCAATGGGGCTGTCGCTGCTGCTGGTGTTTGGTATCGGCCTTCAGCGGTGTGTCGTGTCTGGAGTTGGCTTCAGGTTCTGTTCTTTGGCACGACTTCTGCCCACGGTTGCCACTTGAAAAAAAAAATTGTGTCCAAAGTTGAAAATAAAAATGACCAAATGTAGTTAAAAATGACCAAAATAAAAAAAAGAAACACAGAACAATTAGTTCATCACATTTGGTGGAGCATATTATGTACAACTTATCTACACGTTATTTTTAAATTATTAAAAAACATAAACATAAAAAATCAGGTACAAAAATTCACAAAGCACCTTATATACAAAACATGAATATTAAATTCTCACAGCTATTTGATATAAGATCACGATTGCGCAAAATTTTAGTTGAATTAGTACGATGTTAAGGCTGTTTTAGTACGAATCTAGGTAAAACCAACGATTTTGCAAAATTCACTCGAATTCAGCCTCATACTTTCTCTACCCTTATATTAAATACCTATTTTATTTTTTTAGTATCGTGCTAACTTCTCAAAACAGGTCCGTTTGTTTAATTCTTTGCATGAACTGCCATTACTTTAGTGTTAAGTAGCAATTTATTAAAAAAATAGCCTTAGCACTATACTGGTTAGAAAATGTTAAAAATTAAGAAAGAGATAGTAATCTACTTAAAAGTTAGCAAATTGTTAAGTAGTATCATCACAATACCTTATTACTTAGCTGTTTAAAATTTTGCGCGATATATTTATGTATGTAGATCAATTTTTGCCACTTAATAACTATAAAAATAAATAATATGTTTTCACAAACGCTATTTTAAAACAAATTTTTTGCAGACCTAACACCATTACTAATTTTTTGATCTTCAGGTTCTTTGACTAGCATTATATTATTAATGGTTACAAAATTGAGTCCAATTCTTAATTTGGTTTTTATAAAACTTAATTCGTAAAATTTTCGCTTGCAAAATACCCAATATTTTGTGCAATGGGACTGCGCAATATTGTTAGGAATTCTTTAAATTGGTTGATGGGGTTGGCACTATAAGCATAAAATGTATGTATTATGTTGCGACACTTTTTTCCAACTTCACTAGGAACTTTTTGCAATAATATGCAAAGCGAAAATGCAGCGAATGGCAAGTGCATTAAAGTGCGTATTCGACTATAGTCGTAGGAGCAGTCGTATGCGATGTTTTTCGTTTTCCAATATTAGTATAGTACAAGTGAAGTCGGATGTTCGACTCCTAACAGCATACGACTGTAGTCGAATACGAGTCATAAATACGAGTTTCAAAATATGGGTGATTGCTTTTCAATTTGGCTTGATGGTCATAAACCTCACCAACCATAACACTAGCCTCGTCAGTTGAAAGACCAATTAAATTTTCAAATACTTAGTATATTTTATTTTTACCCAGCAAAGAAGCAACATTGCGCAAAATTAACGCACAGTTTTAAGTTTTTCAGCTATCTATCATTAAATTCGCAAGTGATGGAAATGAACGCATTCAGTTTTTGTGCATTCAGTGATCGTGCTGGGGTATTGTTGGTCAATCAAACACATTATTGCACTGTTTACATCATACGCTAATAAAACTGCTTTTAGTATACATTTCATTTGTAAGAACATAAAAAGTAAATAAACGTTTTTTTCAATTCGTTGAAAAAATGACCAAATGGGATACAAAATGACCATGTGACCAAGTGAAAAAATAATGACCAGATTTGGTCATAAATGACCAAACTGGCAACCGTGCTTCTGCCTATCCTGTTTTTATTATTTCTCGGAAGCTCTAAGTGGTAAGTGGATGTGTGGAACCCGTCCAAATCTCATAGTAAGGCTTTCCCCATTGCAACCAGCATTACCCTTCATACTGAGTGAATATGGAGATGAGTGAGTGGGTGGGTGGAAGACATTTATGTTAGGTTTTAACAGTTCTGAAGGGGGGAATGATGTCAATGAGCAGGGAATGTGGTTGCTGTTTTTGCTGAGAAACGTGCTTCTCCTTGTGTGATTATTGTGAATGAGTCAAAGGGATATTTTAGAGTGGCATTTTTTCCCTCAAGAGAAAAGGTGTTCTTGATTGAAATGGATATAGGTTTGAACGTGCAAAGGACTTAGAAACGGATTACTATAAGTTTCGACTTTTTGTTATTGAAGGAAGAAATAAGTTTTTTCTGAGAAAAAGTAAATATTTGTCTCGATCCGTTGACCTTTCGCATCCGCTGTAAAACTGAATTATGAAATTCGCCGGGTGAACTACATTGTCTTTTCCTAAAATTACCTTATCATTTATGAACTTTCGTATCGACACTGTCAGTGTCAGCTACAGACATTCAGTCAGGCTTTGATAATAGTAGGTGCGTTTTATTATTCACAAATCTATCTGGATCCGGATCTGGATCATCCCTTGAAAATAAAACGATACGGATCTTAGTGACAGCAGTGTTATAAGCCCGTCTCTTTTTATCCTTGCGTCCATCAGATCAAGATATTAGCCCACAAATATTGGCGTTCAACCAGGGTTGAAGTATATGATTGGCGGTTATCGCATACTTGAACCATGAACCCTTGTAGAACCTGGGGTAATCTATCGATTTTCATGGATTAACTGAGGTTCACCTATTGTTAAAGTGTTACCAACTGTCTCTTACAGCTAAATTAATAAACGTCGAATAGCGAAGGGTTAAGCCTTATTCCGTGGACTAAGTGCGAAATGTTGATAATAAAATAAAATGTCAACTAAATCACGTTTACTAAGCTATTCCAACGAAGAAGGTGGTTTAGCTAAGGGATAGAACCACGTGTGTCAAATTTATTCCAAAATTAAAAAATATAATTGAAGACTGCAAATTTAATCGTCTACTAGATTTATCGAGTTCTTAAGCCATTCGCAAAGAAAATATGAAGAAACTTATGGAAATTGTTGAAGATGACTTGAATGGGGATACAAGAGGTGGATGTTTTCCTGTGGATTTGAAAGTTATGGCAAAAATTCTTAGGTTGTAACGCAGTACGATAATTGACTTTATATAAACATAATATTAAATACAAATCATCATCTTTTAAGCATCAGCATCATCACTGCAAGTGTATACCCAAAGCATTTGCTTCGAAAGAAAGGCAGTTTATAAAAATGCCCCAAACAATTTTGATTTGTGTTGGTGTCAACAGATTTATTTTCTAGTGTGCCAATTTTTCCATGCACAATAATTTAAGTAGGGTTCTAAAGAATATAATGGCAAACGTAACTTAGAAATGGTCTACTTTGTTTTTAAGAGCTTACTTTGTCGTTGGTTACTCCAGTTCTAACTCTTTTTTATTTTCTTAATTAAATATTCCATTGTTAAAATAAAAACAAAACAAGAGCAACAGACACAACACAAACAATCGAAAAATGATAATAATTTAAAAAAAATCCAATATTTACAAGACAATAAGGTATGTAAATATATTTTTTAGTAATTATCACAATTTGCTGTCAAAAGCCAAACTAAAAACAAACCCTAGCTTGCGAAACTTGGTGAAAATTTAAGTTACCAAACATGCATCTTACCTATTGTAGTAGATTTTTTAAAGGTATTTTTGGTAAACGTCACTTTACCATTTCAAGAAGATTTTGTTTTTATTAATAGAAAATTCTAGCTCGTAGCTTAACTCTTATTCCATGGTTTAGTAAACTTATGGAATAAATATGGAATAAGCATTTTTGTATTAAGTTGGTTTTTCGCATTTCTGTTTTTCTTAAACCAAAGACATGATTGGATCTTGTCTATTTAACATCATAGAACGATATAATATGTACCTACACATGCCTTGCTGCAAAAAAAACGTTCTAAGTCATAAAATTTTACTGTTAATATGGCAAAAGTTGATATTCCAAATTTGAAGAGAATTTTGAGAGCCGCTTTATGCTTCAATTCAAAGTGTTCTTTTTATTTTTTGCTAATTAAAATGCTCAAGATGATTTTTTATGTCAGAGTTCTAGCTGTGGAAAACCACACATCCACAAAAGATGATTTCTAAAAAAATGGGAAATATGTACTTATGAACACTATGGCACAAGTTGGTCTTCGCAGTTTATTCTCTAAGTCTAATGGATAAACGAAAAATTGGCCTATTTCTACAGGTAGCCTCCTTCCACCTTTTTTACTTGCGATATACTTAGGTACTATAGGGCAAGTTCTGCATTTGGAAAAAAAATCGAACTCGAGATTTTGATCAAAGTTGACATTACGATGATAGCGAAGACGAAAAAAGTGGGTCTGACAATTCCGTCTGTCTGTCTGTATGTCTGTATGTCTGTATGTCTGTACCTCGAACTACAGCCTAAACTACCGGACGTATTTTCTTCAAACTCGGTAGTTAAGGGTCTTCGGTGATTCCCTAGAGGAGAAATTGAAATTTTTTTTTTAGCTCCAAAACTAAGGGTACCCCCCATACACCCGTAATGCAAAATCTTATTTATCTCGAAAACGGCTCTAACTATTTTAATACAAAAAATTAGGTGTGATATTATGGACATGGACTATATTTTGGGGAAATGTTATTAGGGGTACCTGTCATAGAACGGTTTTTTTGATTTTCGAATTTCTCACCAACGGCTCTAACGATTTTAACCAAAATTTTTATGCAGGAGCTGCTTTGCATTTGAAAAAATATAAACTAAAAATTTTTTCGAAAAAATAGTTTTTGGATTTTTAAAAAAATAATAAAATTTTTTTTTTGAAAATTCAATATCGTGAAAACCGTTACAAGATTAAATTTTTAAATTACGTTTTAAAATGTATTTAATTAAATACTAACAATTTGCATATCAATTTTTTTTATAAAAATTTTAAGGAAAATTTAGTACACAAAAAACATGTTTCAGTGTGTCTGTATGTCTGTACCTCTCACTACAGCCTAAACCCTTAGACCTATTTCTTTCAATCTCGGTAGTTAAGGGTCTTCGGTGATTCCCTAGAGGAAAAATTGAAATTTTTTTTCTAGCTCCAAAACTAAGGATACCCCCCATACACCCGTAATGCAAAATCTTATTTATCTCGAAAACGGCTCTAACGATTTTGATAAAAAAAATTAAGTGTGATATTATGGACATGGACTACATTTTGGTCAAAAAAAATTTTGGGGCAAAATGTTATTAGGGGTACCTGCCATAGACCCGTTTTTTTGATTTTCGACTTTCTCATTAACGGCTCTAAGGATTTTAACCCAAAATTTTTAGCAGGAGTCCCCTTAAGTTTAAAATAATATTGTATATAAAAGTATTCGAAAAAATATTTATTGGGTTTTAAAAAAAAAAAAAAATTTAAATCAATATCTTCAAAACCTATGAACGATTATTTTTTGAAATTATTTCCTAAAACCAATATTATTAAAAACTTAAAATTCGCATCCCACATTTTTTTCTTGAAAAATTTTAGAGAAATTTCTTATATAAAAAAATTATTTAATAATAAAACGATTTTTTAAGGTTTATTTGCATAAATTCATACTTTTCCGGAAACCAGACGGCAATTTTATGCCTTTGAACATTATTATCTCATTAAATCCATGTTTTATATTTATAAAATGTATCTTAAATTCCAAAGTACTTTTACATAAAAGCAAGTTCGTGCGATCCAGTCGTGCATTTTATTTTAGAAAGGGATACAGTTTTAGGTTATTAGTATTATGGTATTGTGACGGAAAAGTCTTCTAAAAGTACATTTGTGCAAAATACATAGAAACAAAATTGGTAAAACCATTAACAAAATATACGGGAGTAATTAAAAAGTTAGAACATTTTATCAAACAAAATTTGAATATTGATTTCTTTGTGTGCCTTTTCCGTCAAAAATCAAAACTTCGGTTTTATTGCGGTCACATATGGACATCCCATGTGAGAAGCTTACTCAAGATTATTCTATGGCTGCTACCATTTCTAGATGAGTTAAAACAAAAATTATAATATCTATTTTCGCTCAGTTTTCTAGTTCCATATAAATTAGACCTACAGGGGCACAGTCTAACCAATGAAACAGAAACACAGGAAATGTGTACAAAACATTGAATTCCGAGGGCTTATTCTTTTTTTTTTTTAAAGATATATTACTCACTTTCGACCTTGTTCGCTTTCGGTTATTTTCAAATTCGAACGATGACAAAAATGAACACTCTAACTTCTTATTTTTAATTCATAATTCCAATTGCTAAATAGCTGTTTTCCATCACGATTTGTATTGTTGTTTTCATGTCTTGAAAATTTGCCTTACAATTATATATACATAATTCTATTAAAATATAAATGTATGCAATAAAGAATTATTGAAGAAAGTAGCAAAAAATATATGCAATTGGAGAATTCCTTTTGCAGTCCTACTATTTCCTTTCAGGAAGGTAGGTAATAAGTGCAATAAATTATTACCCAGAAGTATTATGTTTTTGGCCCTTTTAAAATACACACAACAATTAGAAATTCAATAAATTTTGCTTGCAAATAAATATGAACATTTTGATAAGATCCTCCAGAGCAATCCGGAAACTATCCATTTTTGTTGAATGGAAAGTGATTCGCTTATGGGAATACAAAAATGTATATCCGCTATCAAAAGCCTCCCTGTCCATGAAAATTCGTTGTCTAAGATCTAACTGTCTGTATCTAACCAAAAACATAAAAGTTTGCATAGTTCATAGTTTTTAGTTCACTTTAGACCAAAACATGAAGACAGATAAACAAATGATTGTTGACCACTTAATGGCCAAGACAAGTAATCTCTATGGTTTCGAGCTGAAAATTTTTCGAAACTCAAACATATGTAATATCCACTTAATTCATTAAACCGAAATAAATAAGTCATGAAATTAAAATTAATTTTCATTCTATAAAAAACGTTTTTTTAAATTAATTTTCTTTTGATTTAAACGTTTTTGTAGATAGCTAAACTTATGTACATAGGTATATCATCATTTTGCTCAGAATCAATCTGCGAACATATCTAAGTAGTTTTCCCCATACAATTAATATGCTCCTTACTCTACACATCAACAAGCATTTTTATTTCCATCTTTATTTCAGCAATCATTAGACGTCAAAGAATTTCTCAAATTATTTTATGTACCAGACTAAGTAAGAAAATAATGATGAAATCGATGTCATGAAATAATTTGTTTCATGAAATTTGTGAACTGGACTGGAGATCTCCACTGCATGCCTAATTTTTGAAATAAATTATTGCCTGGAGCATAGGTTAGTAGTAGTATAGTAGTAGTATTTATTTATTAGTTTTTTAAAAAAAACTTTTACAAAAGAAATGTTTAAAAAATTACAATATAATTTGAAAATGTATCATTTATGACAAATTATAAATTATTTTTAATAAAATTATATAGTTTATGTACAAATATTTGTAATATATGTTCACTTTTAAGTTCTTCAGGTAAACTGTTGAAAAATAAAAGCCCTCTGTACATCAATGAATTTTGCGTGCTGCTTCTGCTGAATCTTGCCAATCTAAAGTTGTTGCCTCTTCTCAGATTATGTGGTTGAACTGAACGGTAGAAACAGATATTAAGTTGTTACTCAAATATTCGGGGAGCATATTTTCTCGAATTTTGAAAATGAAAACCATCGAGTTAAAAGTTAAAAGTAAGATGCTGTTTGACAGTCATCCAATTTAACGATTGTAGTTAACACGTTTTTCTTGACCTAGGTAAACAAAAGGTTTAAATTTATATTCAGAGTTGAAAAAGAAGTCAAGTAATGAATTTGCTGCCGGAACCCGCTGGCTTACATCTCGACTGAAAAGGTAAAGTATCTTAAGTCGACTTAAGATATTTCGCGTTTTTTTGTTGATCCTTAGTGCCATTCTAAAAGGCTACAGTTCTGTGTTATCGGCTTCCTTCTATCTCACTCCTGTGCTTTTTTATAGACAAAAACAACTTTATCTTATGTTCAAAAGACACATCTCTACACGCGGTAAAATATCTTAAGTCCACATAAGATTGTGTGTTCTGCTTAATTTTAAAACCTTAAATAGACTAAATAGACTTTTTTATTATTGGAAAATCGTAAATCATATTAAGTTGACTTAAGATATTTTCGCGCGTGCAAACAGGAACAAAAGTCATCGTTAAATCGACATAAGATAAAATCCTTAAAAAAATTCCAAAAAAGTGTGAAAACGCAAATCATCTTATGTGAACATAAGATAAATTTTTAAATTTAAAACTGAAATTTTTTGCTCCCTAAGTAGTCATAGGATATTTTACCGTTTGCAAACCTAAAACAATTTCCGTAATAACAAGGACATAAGATATTTTTAAGCGTATTTTGTTTCTAGATTGCCTTTTGTGCGACCGTTTTTCTTATTTTTTCATTTAGTGTTTGAGACAGTTTTGTTATGCGATTGAAAAATTATTACAAATGAAACACATACGTAAACAACAAAAAAGAGTTGAAATGCGTGAATTGCACGAATTTGGAATTAAAAATACATTTCATAAATATAAAACATGGATTTAATGAGATAAAAATGTTCAAATGTATGAAATTGCCGTCTGATTTCCAGAAAACTAAGAATTTATTCACACTAAGCTCAAAAATAGTTTTATTATTAAAAGAATTTTTATGCTAAAAAGTTCTTCAAAGTTTTTCAAGAATACAATTTGGGATACCAATTTTAAGTAATTACGTAGTAGTATTGGGGGTGGCCGTGGCGCGATGGATGTGTGCTCGCCTGTCAACCTCATGATGACAGGTTCGATCCCTGCCGTCGTCTATGTCGCTTTAATTTTATTAAAAACCTTCTAAAAATTGTCATCAATGGGTTGCTGGTTTACTCATTACATGTTGTTCAGGCATAACACTAACAACATGTAATTGAGTTAAAAGTATGCCCACCAAGGATGAACACGAATAAAATAATGTGAATTATAAGCGACATAGAAATAAGACACGGCATTTCTCCGCTTTAGCTCAGCCGCCATCCCTGGAGATAAAAATATCTGAGACAACCACCAACAGTCTCAGAACATCGTGCGACACATCTTTCCTATCCTTCTTTCTCTTCATTAACTTCACGCCCGCGCTGTGTTGAAACATTAGATAGATTAGATAGAACATTAGGTAGATTATAAAAAAAAAAAAAAAGTATTGGCGAATAGTTCTAAAAAGACTGGCGCAAAATGTCAAACAACCTATTATTTTTAATTTCTTTGTATGATACTACTCGTACTTAACAAATTGCTAACTTTAAAGTAGTTTACTAACTCATTCTTAGTTTAAAACATTTTCCAACTAGTATCGTACTAAAGGAATTCAATTCTTAATAAATTGCTTCTGAACACACCGAAAACATTGACAGTTCGTGCAAAAAACTAAGTAGGTAAACAAACCTTTTGTGGCGTTTCTAAAAGCACGATATTCTTACGATGATTTTAACTTTAATAAAAGGGTAGATATAGATATAGTATGATCCTATATTCGAATAAAATTTGCTAAATCGTTGATTTAACTTAGTTTCATATTAAATCAGCTTTAACGTCGGTCGTACTAATTCAATTAAAATTTGGTGCCATTGATTTTAGGAAATAATTTCAAAAGATAATCGTTTCACTTGTTTTGAAGATATTGATTTTCCAAAAAACAAAATTAGATTTTTAGATCAAATAAATATTTTTGCGAATGTTCTTATATAAAATATTATTTTAAGCTTCGGGGGCTCCTGCCCGTTAATGGGAAAGTCGAAAATAAAAAGAAAAAGGTTGTGTGTACTGACGTACGCGCGGTAGAAGTAAAACTTCCTTACATGTCGCTGTCTTTGACTGATAGCGTGTCGTTTTGACACGTCACTGACGCTGCATAGACATTTTCTTACCCCCAACGTTGGAAAAGAAGTTTTACTTAAAAAAACGGTTCCATGACAGGTACCGTTAATAACATGTTATTCAAAAATTTTATTTTATCAAAATCATGTGAGCCGTTTTCGAGATAAATAAGACTTTACACTACGGATGAGATACCGTTAGTTTCGGAGGTAAAAACAATTTTCAATTTCTCCTATCTCCCCTTGGGTCCCTTAAGTAAATTTGTTCCAATAGTTTTTTGTTATTATTAATTTGACTTTTAAAAATATGTTTTCATGTAACATTTTTTACAATGATCAATGATTTTTTTAAATAATTTAATAATTTATTTTATATTTTATTTTAATATTTTTTAAATAAATTATTTGAATAAAACTAAACTGTTTCTATTCTGTGAACCAAATGTGATTTTATAGCCTTTTTTTTAAAGAAATTCAAGTCTTTATTAGTTATTATTTTTTTTATTATTATCTAAAGCTCTATAGAACAAATGTGACTTTTTCATATACGACTTAAATAAAAACCACCAAATATCATCTTAAATCTCTTTTTTTCCACTTTTGCACACGCAACTCATCTTAAATGGACATAAGAATTGAAAACGTCCTTCGAAAACGCAAGGCAAAATATCTTATCTCAACTTAAGATTTTGGAAATTAATATAAAATTCAATTTATAGAAAAGCCAAACTATCTTAAGTCATATTTTTCCTCATAACGACCAAAATATTAAAAATATCTTTTTGAAAATAATTTCAAAAAAAAGATCATAAAATTTTACATATAAATGCTTTGTTGAATAAAGTCTACATTTGAAAGATTTTTTGGGATACAGTTTTGAAGTGTTTTTTTGCTCTCCTGAAAAATCATCAAAATTGACTTAAGATACTTTACCTTTTCAGTCGAGACATATCAATAATTTTAAAATTTCTATTAAAGTTACAGATATCAAAAATATTGTACTACATTTTAAACAGAACCAAACACCTTAATCATCACACCTACATACATAGATAACATATTTCATTAAATCCTTGAATTAATCTTAACATAAAAACCATTTCTTTCACGATATACTTTTTCGTCTCCTTCTGGAGATCAAACAAGTTGCATTGTATGAAATTGAAATCCAAAATGCTTGAGTGTTTTTCTCTCGAATACATTGGATTTTCTTTTGTGGAAGTTAAGAGAAGATTGTTGCAAGTTAAATCATTTTATCCACTCAATATGTTGATGCAACATTAGGAAATTTTAGTATTCGGATATTCGGAAAAGAAAATCCACTCAAAGGTTATTTTAAACACAAACACATATTGAGAAGCTCTGATGTTGGTGTGTTTCAAAGAGCACAGTTCACAATTCGAATTTTCTTCTTAACACCAAAAAATCAATAACGGTTTTTTGATTTGATTTGATTTTCAAGTGTACGATTTTAATAATTTATTATTGATTGCAGAAATGTAGAAATGTATATAATTACTTAAATGAACAGGAGGAAAATGAATTTTAGCATTTTGGTATTTGTGTTTTAACAGTGGCAATAGAAGTGATGTTCGTTCTTATTGATTCTCACGCTTTAAAGTTGCGTTTTCCTATTCACATTTATTCTTTTACTCTTATTAGATTTGTAATAGGTCGCTTTATTTTTTATATAAAATTTCTTATAACTAAGAATTTTTAGATTCATAGGATTGCAAGTAAGCTAGAATGCAAAATAACGGAATAAAATAAAATTTAAAAGATATTTTTCGCATATTACATATTGTAAATATGTTTTGTAATTAAAATTTTATTCATAAATAGGTCTGAAGAAGGGTGTAATCACACCCGAAATATCACAACTAAAAATAATAAAAACAATCAACAATTGACCTTGAACCAATTTTAAGACAAACATCAATTTTATAAATAAAAAAGGAAAACATTTAAATTAAAATATGGTTGGAGCCATAAAGAAAGGGATATATCTAAGTATATTTCGAGATCTTTTTTAGAAAAAAATGAGAGTTCTGATGCGATAAATTATAAATTATATGAGGATGAGGACATACATAGTTAAAAGAAGCCATATTCAAATCCAATTTTCTCCATTTGGTTTCTTTATTTCGTAAGTTGTAAGCTGGAGAATGCAATTGATTCATTGGGAACGAAGATCAGTTGATGCGGTTGAGTGTATTCCTTTCCCTAAGCGTAGCCTATAACTTAATGTGACAGACCATAAAATCTTGATTGTTTATTGAGGTGTTTCACGATGGCTATTAAATTAATTTTTCAAAGATTTGCACTGTAAATTATATCATATTTTCGTCCTTTTCTTTAGATCTCTGATCTTCATAGGATATGATAGGTATATTGAAAACATTGTAAGAAGAATACAGAAAGCAGAATTGTACATCAAATATACAGCAACCATGTGATATCATATATGTATGTATTCTGAAGAACGCATGGCTCTTTTTTAAAGATTTTAAATCTTTAGAGTGCATTTATTATGAGATGATGATATAGTCATCTTATAATATTCGTTTGAAGTTAAACCTAAAAGTACATAGCCAGGTTATTTTTTTTAACTTCAGGCATTGCAAATGGAGTCAAATTCGTCAGACGAAACACACTTTATGACACAAAGACTGAGAAACACATTTAAGTCCCATTGAGCTGAGAATGGTAGGTAGGTAATATGTAGAAATGTGGCGATGGCAATGGCGTGGCGTGAATGCGAAGGTGATGCAACATGATATCCCTCGTTCGATCAGAGGACATTGATATACCCAGTCAGTGATCCATGGATGGATGCCGCCCGTTGTGAGAGATAACTAAACAGAAACTTAACTTAAGGCCAAGAATGGAGAATGAAGAACTCTTGTCCTCGAACTATGCCGCCGAACTCTAAGGTAATGGTAGTTTCATATACATATACGTATGTATAAATGCTGTGAGAATGATCGTGGAGGTGGCGCAAATATTTACCTTTGGAATGTATATTGTGGTTTGAGATGAAAATGATGATGTTGATGTTAAAAAAAAAAATCTTCAAATATGACAGTAAATTATTAAGAAGTTTTTATTTGTTGGATTCACGTTACCAATTTAACAACTTAAGTTAGTTTGGTGACTTGTCCTTTTTCTATATATCTTGACTTCCTCTAAATATTGTGTTAAGGTAGCTTTAAGGAATCATTACTTTATAAATATTGTCATTAATTCCAACGAAATACATATACGTTTCCATGTATAAAGTTCGCGAAATGATGCTTAGCTTATATTTGATCGACTTTTTATCCGAAAGGTTACAGTTTATGAAGAGAAATCAATCTATAAAACATAAGCTTTGTTGGTTGTTTCTCTTGAGAAAAATGAACACGTCGATGCAGGGATATTTATGTATGTCTATATTAACATTTAACGATTCTTATGGAGTGCTTATTGAAAAACCCTCGTTAGATAAGACTGAATACTTCGATTTATGTTCGAAATACTACATCATAACAAGATGACTGGAAAAATCTGGAAATGTAGATTTAGACTATTAATAACTTCTTTTTGGCATCAGTGACATTTCTGTCATTTTCTAAAATGTACACATACAGAAAAGAAACATCAACTAAACCTTTTCTTATACTACGTTTTCACCAAGAGATAATCCTGGATGTAAGTAGATGTACTATATAAATCTTCTTTAAATCTCGAAGATTTAACATACAAATTAGAAATAAATATCACCCATATTCCAGAAGTCGTATTTTGTCTCGTACTCGTAGTCGAACTCGAACTCGTTTCGTATCAAAATCGTTATTCTTCAAGTCGTATACGTTGCGTACGAGAAGCTTAAAAAAACAACGTATACTGTCGCCCGTAGGTAATTGTCAAAATCAATAAATTTGAATTGAAAAAGTCATTTGTTGTTTTTTCAATTAAATTATTCTATTTATAATAAAATTCTGATGAGCTCCATTGAATTTAAGTAGCTCTTCTTTTATTTCATTTGTTTTTTTCTTTTTCTTTTTTGTTTGTACGAGTAGTGTTACTGGCTTGTGAATGCTCGTTATATTCTTGAACTTGTATGTCAGTTTCATCTTCAGCATTTATCGTGTTGACTACAGGAGGAGGCTGAAAAACTCCAATGTTTGATCCTTGGGGATTAACAATTTAAATTTAAAATGTTAGCAATGCAATCCTCGAATTTGCTCTAGCATATATGGTTGTAATTTCACCACCCCTGTGCCTTTAAATTGCTGCTTATTATGATGCAGTTTCTGTTTTAACTTAATACTTTTGATCATTGCAGACCTAAAGAGGCATGTATTACAATTTGTTAAATATTTCTTACTTTAAGACAAGCTGAACCATTTCGGATGGGTGGCCCAAGGCTATTTATTTTTATCGGAATGTCCGCCCAAAACTGTTAAATATTTGCTTTGAGTTTTTCACTCTTCCTTATGGCCCCTTGCTACTCGTACCTTCCAATGCACAAACCAATGCCTCAAATTGAGAACGATTTATTATTTTACTAAATATGATCGCGTTAATAACGTTGAGTCCAAATAAATAAACTGTACTTTAAAAAATTTGGTGATGCAACAGCTCGAAGTGAACCAGGACCTATAGTGACTTACAATTCTCAACCATTCCTGTGTGCGTGTTACCAGGAACGGAGGGGTCCTACAATTTTCTGCCGATTCCGAACGGGTAATGTGCAGCAAATTCCAAGACAAGAGATACTATATACTCTTAGAGGATTTGTCAATTCCTTGTAAGAGGCAGTACACTACTGCAAAACTTTTTGCTGCGGCTGAGAATCGAACTCCAGACCTTCCGCACGGGTGACTGTTAAATCTTCATTTGTCTTCAATTGTTCTATAGTTCGAACTGACCGAATATCCATAATGTGCTAAATTATCTGGATGATTTTTATCGTTTGGCACAAACGAAACTCTTTTTCTCTTGTTTCCACATTACCTATAAGAAAAATTGAAACACCATTAGCAATTTGATAGATGCTGTCACAGTTTATCTTCGTTTTAATCCTTAAGTGCATATGTAGGTGCATAACCCTACATAAATCTCTTGCCTTAAATCTCGGATTATCTTTTGGTGAAAACGTACAATATAAGGAAATTTACAATAAACATTCATACATAGATCTGTTTGATAACTTGTTCACGAACGTTAAAATCTTCACTTTGATGAAAAAGAATTTTTTATTATTATAACCCAGTTACAATTTTTTGTATCTACATAAAGAAACACAATGACGTATGGTGGGTGTTCTGATTAAGACAATTTCGATTAAAAGTCTTTTAACACCAAACCTATAATGCGGGTTTTGCGAAAACATTAGTTTTTGAGTAAAATCTACAAGAAAAACAGTAGCACAAGTTTTACGTAAAGCCTTTAAAAAATAGTTGAAATTCAGCGATGGACTAAGCAAACACACCTTCTGAAAAATTCAGTGTCTAATCAAATGTCAAAAAAGAAACTGATGGGATGCTTTAAAAAGGAATTAAAAACAGCTGATGACAATGCTGCCAACAGCAATTCCAATATGAATTTCTAGTAATTGAATGGTGCCGTGAAATAAGGCCAAGTGAAATAAGGCCAACTTTTAAAAATTGGCCTTATTGCACTTTTATAAAGTGAAATTAGGCCAATTTTCAGCAGTTGGTCTTATTGCACTTTTACAAAGTGAAGTAAGGCCAAATTGGTCTTATTTCACTTTCAACAGTTGCTTTTATTGCACTTTGACAAAGCGAAATAAGGCCGAACTGCATTTTTATATTTATTTCATAAAAAAAATTTGGCGTTATGTCACTTTACAAAAGCGACATAAGGCTAAATTTTAGGACTTGGCCTTATGTCGCTTTTACAAAGTGACATAAGGCCAAATCTGTTTGTGACTTAAGGCCAAGCATAAAATGTTTCGTTAAAAATAAAAAAAAGTAGTTTTTGCCGTTAGATTCGTATAATACATAATTGATTATCGGGGGCCGACGTTCTTGGTTTTCTTGGATAAAAGTACCTTGGGTGGCCCGCTTCGCTTCGCGGGTTTTCAGGATTTTAACTCCCTTTTCGGGGCTAACACCCGCTCACGCAACTCCGTTGCTCCGCTTAGGGTATGTTCAGTCGCCAGGCAGGCGCCTGTAGCAACAGTTTTGTATTTTATATTAATTGGAGTAAACAACTAACAGTTCTGTACTGTTGCCCAAGAAAAACTGTTGCTACAGGCGCCTGCCTGGCGACTGAACATACCCTAAGCGGAGCAACGGAGTTGCGTGAGCGGGTGTTAGCCCCGAAAAGGGAGTTATAATCCTGAAAACCCGCGAAGCGGGCCACCCAAGGTACTGTTGCCCAAGAAAACCCAGAACGTCGGCCCCCGATAAACGGCACCACCACATTCAGTTGCTCTTATTACGCTTTCAAAAAGTGAAATAAGACCAATTTGGTCTTAATTCTCAAAATCATTTGGCCTTATTTCACTTTGTCAAAGTGAAATAAGACCAACTACTGAAAATTGGCCTTATTTCACTTTATCAAAGTGCAATAAGGCCAATTTTCGAAAGTTGGCCTTATTTCACTTGGCCTTATTTCACGGCACCTAATTGAATCCGTGCTGTCATATTGTTTATACTCGTGCACATATGTGTGTATATGAACGTTTGTAGATTGTCATTAAATAAATAAAAATCTTTTTTATTTCCAGTACATAATTGAGAACGAGAAGAAAATTAACAACTAGATAAGACAACAATATTGTGGGCGAACGTTATATTCAAATATTGCATCAATACAAAGTTTCACAAAAAAAAATAAAGTTATATAGAATATATTACGTGTTCCTAAAACTTGGAAGCCCTTTATCCAGACTTTATTCATCAAGCGACTTTTAGGAAATAATTTCGTCAAACAAAAATACTGCCTGTGCATGCCATAAGTTTCATAGAATACATAATGTGACATTCAAAAAGACATCGTAACCAATTTTGTACTGATACAAACATCTATCAGTATGTATAACCTCTCTTGGTTACCCAACCCTTTAAAATAACGTCTATAACTAATACCCATCACAGATCCGCTGAGCAGATCTCTTCGCCTCCACAATCAATTTTTATTTCCATCTTTATTTCGGAGATTTTTAATTCTGTGTACAAGGGACAAATTATTTCATGAAATTTTGTTTCCAGTTCACGTGTGAACACATATTGCATTTTCGTTGCAATATTGACACCTGATAAGTCGCTTTCCGCACCACCTGCATCTGACTGCGTGAACTTCGGTTGTGGGATAAATAAATGATTAATGACCAAAGTTGTAGTTGAAGTTGGAAAACTATTATTATGTGAATTTTTTGTAAAAGTTTAAAACGAGCGAGTTACGAGTATTTAACACAATAACTGAATTTATTTAAAATTCGAGATGACATTAAACCCCATAGTAAATGACGGTCGAAAAGTGTACCTCAGGCACCAAATGAATTATAAAAAAAAGGTTTTCGAATGTTTTATGTTTTCGATTTTAAATATAAGTACATACCCTACCCACTGAACTAGTTCATAATAATTCACAATGAGTAGTTTAGTTTGCTCTTTTATCCCAATTGCTTTTGCGAAACAAAACAAACAAACCCTCAAAGCGATATTATTTATATTGTATCACTTTCGATGCGACGAAAACCAAACATTTGTTAAAAGGGAAACTAGAGCGAAGGTGAGACTTTTAACCAATGCTTGGTGTCCTCTTCTATTTGTGATCATTCAATGTTATTGAAAAACAGAATTTATGAATGAAATGAACCTCATATCATTAAAAATTCATCTCATTCGACGCTTGTCAAAATTTAACACAAATTCAAAGTGAGACGCCGCCGCCGGCCGCTGAAGAAAAATAACCAAAAAAGGTTCTTCCAATTCTCATGAGCTTTAAAGGATAACCAAAAAAACAAGGAAATAAAAACAAAAGTCATTAAGGCCTCCCTAAAAATAGAGGAGTCACGCGACTGAATGACTGAGAGGCTCCATTTGACATTTTGGTTGTGTTGTGTCATTTATGTATGCATATCCTCGTCAGCGTTGATCATCATCATCATCTTCATCGAGTCACATTGTGTTTTGAGTTTTTAGGAGAACCCCCCATTGATGGAGAAGGAGATAATGGTAGTGCCGGCGTCGACTATTCATTCCGAATGTCACTTTGTTGGGCAAATAAAAATTTCAAATTTATAGTCTTTTCTCTTCTGCTGGTTTATTTTTTTCTGTTCATTTTCCCTCTCATACCCGACGACGACGACGGTGACTCCTGTCTCCTACACTTTCGATGTCGTTTTATATTGCCAACAAAATTCCATGCATTTTTGACGGGACGAACTAAACGTCAAATATAACTCTTTTGATGGCAGCCTATTTCGATGTCATTAAACGCGAACGGGTCTAAATGGGCGTTAAAAAGAACCTCACCAAAGGGAAACAGTTCTTTTTTTTCTCTCTCTGTGGTAATTAGTAATACATAAATGTGTATGCTTAGTTAGTTATCGTTCCTATGTGTTCATGTACCTACTTAGTGTGGTATGAATAAATACAAAATTTATTACACCTTCCCTCCGAGCTTTGTGCCTTTGTATCTTTTTTGCTTTCCAGACGCCACAGTCGTCCAGTTCGAGTCGTTCTTCTCGTTGTAATTGAACACTTCGTCATATTTATGATGAGCACTACAGTACCTATGATCTTTCAGAATGTACCTAGATACTTTTGTATCTCAATGCGGTGTTGTGTGTAGTTCTGTTTCCTTTTGAAAAACGTAATATTTGTTGGGTCATTCTCTGCCATCATCATTTCGTTGGCGTTAAATTATTGATGGAAATGGCAATAACAATAAATTCAATAATAAATCAGAAATTACAGCTTTTAAAGAACCTATATCAGTTTCGATCGGAAATTAGATTGGCTATGTATATGTATATTATGTATGCATGTATTTGTTTCTTATAAATACATTTTTGTTATTCGGGATTAGTTTGATTAGAATTGCTTATCACTTGGCCAAGCAAGTATGTAATTTTATTTGTTCTGGTGGGTGGTGGTGCTTTCAATTAGGAAATAAGATACTAAAAACTTTTTAAACTTTAGAACAAGGTACTTGAATAGATTACAACTGTTTGCAGGCAGTTGTTCTATTCGGAAATATTTGTTTTCTTTTGTAATATGTTATTTACAATAATTATCCGATAGCTGATTGCATGAATGAAAAAATTAGTACGTGCCCGATGTTACTTATTCCTTAGTGGCGCCCGCGCGCCGTGTAGATATATTAGGTATTTACTATCTAGACCTGCAAACGGCAAATGGCATGCCTACTTCATTTCTTAGTTATAAATTCGATGTCATATAGAAGCTATTGGGTCCCAAAAGTTGATGGTTTTGAAGCTTTTATAAGTATGACTTTTTTAAATACGCTACGGTAGAGATTAGTTCATAGTTGATAATATTTCTTCATTCATTTGAATTGCTAGATCTTACCTTGAAAGGGGAAAAATGTTATATGGAGTAAGTACTCGTTGATTTCAAAGTAGCTTTTGACTCAATCGATAGGAATGCCCTTTTTACAAGTTAAGCTGCCTTGGCATGTCCACAAAAATGCTAACGGAAATACAAAGTCCTTACGAAAATTAGGCAGTTTGGGATGGCAACGATGGGTCCGATTGGTTTTATATGAATACTGGAGTTAAACAAGGCTGGTTGTTTAGCCCGCTTCTTTTTTCGCTCTTTTTGGATGACTTCTTATCGGTTTTGACTGTTTTATAGGTTTTTTTTTAGTATTTATAATGATAGAGTTTTAACATAGGATTTTAAAGAATCCCGTCTAGAACTGAGTAAGGTCGGTAATACTACAGCTCATCCTCCAGACTTGCTTCCTTGAGAAACTTAAATATTTGGATTATTTTCAGAGATTGCAACTCACTCTCTTCTTTCTGACGACGTGGCAGATATCTTTGTCTTTTTTCCCACGAGTACAATTTACACCTACCTAATATATGGTCCGGCGTTTCCTCGTGAGCATTAAGGAATCTGCTTGTGGTACTGGTCATCATGTCATTAAGTTGCCTTGTCAGTTTGCAGTGAACCCGTAATTATTCTAAGGTTGTTCCTGCTTAATCCGATACAGGATGTAAACCATTCTTGTTTGTAGATCCAAAGAAGCATTTTAGAGGGCCTTAGTGTTGGAACTTCCATCTATGTATATTGTAATATTTTTGCTAGGTTCGTTAAATAAAACTTATTACTCTTTCTAGTATTTCTACTTTATTTTACTTTCCAAATCACAACAATAAATCTCAATTTATAATCAACTCAAATACTTTAGTCAAATTAAAATCACACTTGTTTTACACAATCCAATAAGCAGAGTTTTGTACACATCCGTAATCAAAAATCAACTGTCCTCCGCTCACCGTAAACACTCGCTTATAGATATACTCAAATTAGTTGTTCTCGAAGGTTCTCGTCTTGGAATGTTCTAGATGGTTGGAATAAGGCGAAACACATTTGACATTGGAAAAGAGCTTTTTGTTTCTTCCATGAAGTAGATATGCGATTTTCCAACAGATGGCGCTGTAGGAGTATAAAGCTCTGTTCACAACAATATTTTTGTTCTTCTATTTTGAATCACACTCTCTTCTGTTTCACAATAGGGCTTAGCACTCGTTAGGGATGTCATTGCTTTTACATATTTTATATATTAGGTGTATATGTCGTAAGTGGGAACTGGGCTTAGAAAATCTACCTTTATTAAATCTGCTTGTTCTCGATAATGAGCTTATAGAACTGTCCGACCAAGCAGTACATTTGAATTAGTTTATAATTCAACTCTTCTAATTTCTTCTTAACATGCAGTTTCCTTTTTAATTTTGCTTCCAGAGTCATTCCCAAATACTTCACCTTGTTTGGAAACGAAACTTAAGTTGAATTAACGAATACCGGTAGTATATTAATGTTTGTATAGATAAAGACCACATGGACTGATTTTGGTTCATTGAGCGCTATCCATAAAGTTCTAGTGTCTTCATTGACACTATTAAAAGCGTTTTTTTTTTTAACTTCTTTTATCGGTCTGCCCATTCCTAGTATTGCAGTATCATCAGCAAACGTGACTACGATAGTGTCTTCCATTTGAGGGAAATCACGTGTGAGTGAATGATACAAAATTGGATCTAGAATACTTCCTTGTGGTACCCCAGCGACTATTTCTTGGAAATCCGAATATTCAGTCCCATATATTAAACAAGAGAGTATATTCTGCAGATAATCTTTAAGAATTCTATAAAGTCCATCAGGCAGAACTTGTCTAAATTTAAAATTTAGGCTTTCGTGTGAAACCATCAAAAGTTGGCAACACAACTAAGAAGCGCACCGGACAAATTTGCTTTTCTTCCACAGTGGATAAAGACCTCAGTTATCATTTATACACTTGGTGTATTGTTGACTATTATTGATTTGAACTTTATAGGGCGAAATTCGTCAATATCAAATAATAATTATAAATATTGTCAATAGATAATTCGACTTTTTGAAAGTGTGATGCCTAAGAGTTCTTCTTACGTACAACAATTTATTATGTTACATTTAAAATCACACAAAAGATTGTAATAAACGAAAAAAATGTTGGAACTTCGAGTTATTGTACTTCCAACTCATTGCGTTGACTCGTGAAATAGAAATTTAAAAACACAAATTTGCTGAAATGCTTAAACTTCATTTTCGATCAAATGTAGCTTGGTGATATTTCTCCAATCCTTCCTCTCAGATGATTCTTTCCAAACATTGTATTTCCATAGTGAGTCCTCATAAAATTTAAATTAATACAAACGTTAAATACATAAAGCATATAGGTAGTACGTTTTTGCGCGCACAGTTGAAGCAAATATTCAAGACATCTTCACAAGTCCTTTCAACATGATGTTGTTTTATTTTTTGTTAACTTAAATAATTGATTGCATACCGCATGCCATAATATTTACCCATCTAATCACGCAGCATATAGAATATGCTTTCCTATGGACCAGGACTATCTATATCTATCCCGTGTTGCTGTTCGTACAAAAATCTGTGGCCTGTAAAAGTAGAAAAGAAGCTGGCTTGTTTGCACAGCAAAAGTATCTTAAAAGCAAATATTGTGTATTTGCGTCTGACATGCTAGATGTGAGGTAAGCTAATCCTAAATTTCAACCTGTTGTAGAGAAATTCTATACTTTAACGTTAAAAACGTATAAAAACAAAAAGCTAAAAAAAAGTACATATAAACTTATGACTATACGGTCATTCCAAGAGCGAATATAAATGTGGGGAATTTTCTAATGAGTAAGTATTCTCCAGGCAGAGAAATATGGAAAAATAGCCAGAACAGAACATAACAAAGTGATGATGGTAAATGGTGTGGTGGTGGATGGCGCAACGGTGTGGTACAATACTATTCTTCTCTTCCCGCTTATATTGACACTTGTTTTCCTTAAGCTAATGATGAGGATTCTCGTCTCGTGTTGCGGGGTTCTCTTTCAGTTTTGTTGGATCTTCTTCATATCTGCATATAAAACACCATCATATCTAGTCCCAATGTGAAGGAGGAGACACTTCGTTCAGTCACTCACTCATATTTCTTTTTATTTTGGAGGAATTCTTTCACAGAAAGACTTAACGACTCATCATCAAGTGGCCGGTGCATACAATCGGCTTGTGACTGTTTTCTGTGCATCCTTTATGTAGGTTCGTTCCGATGCATTCACGTTACAAATCTACATTTCCACCCGTTTGATTTATTTACAATTGAGGTAAAAGAGCAAAATGAAAGGTGATTTTTTTTCATATACGGATTTGTCTACGGATAGGCAAGAGTGGAATTTGAATTTAGAGCGCCTGGTATCAGTAAAAAAAAGATGATAGGTAAGGTAAGTAGGAGACGAAGAAGGTGGGAATAATAATAAAAAGACAACAATTAAAAGAAGTGAACAGTAGTAAAAGAAAAAGGCATGAGAAGAAGAAGATTAAGCCAATGAAGAGGAAAACGAAGAAGTAACAAATAAAGGGAAATGGTTCTATAGTAAAAGAAAGAGGAATGAGTGAAAAAGAGTAAGGAAAGAAAGGATTAAGAAAAGAGGTAAAAGAATAACAAAATACAAACTAAGAGAAATAAGGCTTAAGTAAAAGAAAGAGGACTGAGAAGGAAATGAGGAAGGAAAGGAAGACGGAAGGGAAGAAGTAACACGCCGTCTCCACTAGCGATAAATCCATCGCAATCGCAATAGCCAAAGCAGAAAGCAGAGAGCAGAAGAACTGTCAGTTTTTTTTTTGGCTGGGCATTTCATCGCATACTTTTTTAGTATAGTGAATAATTTTAATGGATCAAATAACAAAGACTTTCAAATTAGGAATTATAATATAAATGAGTTCTATGGATAATTTTATATCAGACATTTTTTAAACTTGGAAGAAAAACGTAAATCTCAAGCAAAAGCTTTCTTCGCACGCAAAACTCAAACTCACTCAAATAAAATTTGGGTACGCCAGAACAATATGACAGTTCTCCTTGCGATAAAGCAAGCGATGAATGGTATGCGATGAAAGCATACTTTCTATCGCAAGCTATGGAAATATAGCTGCGATGGCGGTCTCTACTTGCGATAATGAATGCATGCTTTAAAGCATGCCTGGATTCATCCGTAGTGGAGACCGCATGTAAAAGATACAAATTTAAAGAAATGAGGCCTAATTAAATGAAAGAGGAATCAGAATCAGAAGAGTAATGAAAGGAAGTAAAAGGAGAAGATGTAAAAGAAGAAGAAGAAAACACTCATTAGGAGAAATCAAGATTTAGTAAAAGAAAAAGAAGAATGCGAAAAAGGTAAGTTTAAAAGAAAAAAAAAACAAAATGGAAGAAAAAGAAGAATTTAAAGAAGAACATTCCTTACAAACGGAACCTAATGACAAATCGATAATTCTGAAGGGAATTCCAACACAGACAAGTAAATTATCGTATTTCTGGTTTCATTTGGAAAGTCTTGAATGACCAGCGCGACTTTGTTGGGTGACACGAATCCGTTGGGTCTGTGGTACAGATCAGGCTGAATTTGAGCGATGCCATGGTTTTGTTAACTTTAAGGGCGCCGGTCGCTTGTGGTTTACTAACATAGACCTGCAACTTAAGGACACTCCATACAAAAATTGTCTAAAAGGGTCTAATCGTACGATTTCGGTGGTCAATTTGCATCGCCTCTGCTTGAGATGACTATAACCCTTAAATCAGCCGTACGACACGTAGCGCTGTGCTGTTCGTAAAATATGTTGTTGACATCCATATTCTTTGAGCCGAAAGAAATATTGTTTATCATCATTCGGAACTGCTACCTGTTAATTTTGATGGCAAAACTGTCATTTTTGAACGAAACGATGAATCATGCCGGCGCCCAATAATCCACAACAAACATTAACTTTATGCAAATATGCCACTTGGTGGACCCGTGTTTATTCCCATGCATCGCCTCAAATGCGCCAATTTAGCTTGTTGACGTACCGTCCATTCTTCTCGGTATCCGTTTTCGATGCTGTTAGTTTCCCAGGTGATTTGTTTTAAGTGTCTAAATGGGAAAATCAACAACACGGTTGGTGCTCAAAACTTTTCGGATCACATGCCAATTGAAGTAGTACTCCATTTGAACGAGATACGGTCTATGCCAAATGAACTTGAAATGCAACTTTTACCAAAATTATTTTTGAAAGAGCACCAAATTGAACTTTTTCATCAAAACCTATCATGGGAAGTATCTCGGGAGCATACTAATCTTGAAGAGGCTGTAAAATTAGATTTTCTTGATGAAGCTATAGCTAAAGCTGCTCCAAAAAATAGTTCAGCAAGACATAGCATACCAAAAAACAAATGGTTTAATCATGAATGTCAAAAGGCGAGAGATAAAGCATTCCAGCTGCTTAATTTATTTCGCAAATACAACGCGGATATCCTCAAGAAAATGTACTTGGAAGCAAACAAACACTACAAAATTGTTTGTCTGAGTTCAAAAAAAAAATTACTTTGGTCAGCTAGTGCGGGAAGCTTCAAATGCAAGCAACGCAAAATGTTTTTGGAAAGCTGTAAGAGGGATAACTGGCAGATCATTCACAATTAGTGTTGGTCTACACCCCAATATCCTTAAGGAGCACTTTTGCAATCTTCTTAACCCTGTAAACAACGGTCCCGTTGTCCAATATGCCAGTCCTTTAGTTGTTAATGATTACCTAGACCGACACATAAGTCTAGAAGAAGTCAAAGAGGCCATTGGTAGAACAAAATATAACAAAGCCCCAGGAGAAAACAGAATACCTTTTGAGTTCTACAGGAATTTGACAGAAGAAGCTTTAATCGTGTTGGTGGATTCGTTTAATCAAATATTTAATGCCAATATTGTACCACTGAGCTTTCAAAAGGCGATTCTATTTCCGCTACACAAAAAAGGTGACTCGAATTCAGCAGAAAGCTATAGAGGTACATATATCCTTCCTGAACTGTTCATTGAAGATCTTCTCACTGGTGCTCTACACAAGATTAACAGCATGGGTCGATAATGAGAACCTTCTGAGTGATTTTCAGTCTGGTTTTAGACAAAATCATTCAACAATTGACCAAATCTTCACCCTAATGAATATTGCGCAGTCGTTTCAGGATCAACATAGGAAACTTTATACGTTTTACATAGACTTCAAAGCCGCTTTTGATTCTATCGACAGAAGGTCTCTATTCTACAAACTTTCATTGATGGGAATGTCAACAAAAATGCTTAATGTTCTTAAGCTCTTGTACTTGGACACAAAAGCAGCGGTATGGAATGGCAGGATTCTGTCAGAATGGTTTTCGACAACAATGGGTGTAAAACAGGGGTGTGTGCTAAGTACCCTCTTGTTCATTCTGTTCCTCGATGATCTGAATGAAGTGCTTTGCGGTGGAATTTTGTGGGCTAGGAGGAGGATTAAAGTGCTAATGTATGCTGATGATATAGTCCTGTTATCCGATTCCGCCCAAGGACTTAGCCGTATGATTTTGGACCTTGAAGAATATTGTGCGAAATGGAACCTCACTGTGAACTTGTCCAAGTCCAAGGTCATGATATGCAGAAAGGCCGGTGGATGTTATGCCAGAAACGAAAAGTGGAAATTCGCTGGAAAAGATATTGAGATAGTTAAAGAGTATGATTACCTTGGAATGAAAATAACATCAAACTTAAGCATGAAGAGACATTTTTATAACAAGCTTCAGTTAGCAAAAACAGCACTTAATTGCACATGGAAGACCTGTATTAGTGCAAGTGAACTCAATTTAACTGCGAAGTACAAACTATTTGAGGCAACTTCTAAATCAGTTCTGTTTTATGCCGCGCAGGTTTGGGGCTATCTGCAAAGTGAAGAAGTCGAAAAATTACTAAGATTTTTTCTAAAAAGATTGTTTAAACTCCCATCTAGTTCTCCAAACTATATGCTTTTATTAGAGACGGGATTGTCGCCACTATTTATTGCAACTTTGAAGCTTCACTTCGATTACGTTATTAAGGCTATGTCTCACCCAGAAAACCGTCTAACAAAGTTGGTTGTAACGCATGCAATTTCCTCAAAATCTTTGTTTTACAAAAAGTGGGACCATTTGGCAAGCAGATACAACCTAATATGTACACCTTCATAAGAAATCTGGATGACAAACTGAGGGAGGAGTTTAAATACCAAGCGCAATCATCTCTCTACAGACAATATTACTGCAAGCTGAACTACGACTTAAATGAACTCAACTATTTTCGGGATGAAAACAGTATTTTCGAAATTTCAACTATATTTAAAGCTAGAGGAGAGTTGCTGAATTTAAATTTTATACCGCACAGGGATGATCTTCCTTTATTTTGCACCCTATGTAACCTTAAAGCTCGGGAGGACGTGTTCCATTTCATAGCTGTATGCCCCATCCTTAAGGAGATCAGAAGGGTCTTCTTTGACTGCGCAACATTAACCTTGGAAAGAACAACAAGTGTTTTAAATGGACAGGAAGGCTGGAAGATTATCGCCGCATTTTACAAAGAAGCCGCCAGCTACAGAACCAAAATAATAGCTGAAGAATTTTAGTTTGTTCTACATTAAACCTAACCCATGTTCTCAATTAAAATTAATTTTTCTTTTGTTAATTATAAATTTGTTTTAATTCTTTAAAAAATGTATAATTCTATAAAGTTTTGAAATTATTATTTACTTGCCATCTGAGGTGACGGCCAAGGCCATGCCTTAATAAGATTGAGTTGAACAATATCTGTAAACTCTGTAATTATTATTACTTTAAAGATGAATAAAGCAATCTATCTAATCTAAATCTAAAAAACAACACATAGAACAACATGGCTGCCATAAACTGTCAAAATACACCAAAATCAAATGAAAAACTCTTTATTATTGACTTTGAAAATCAAAATATTCCTGAATACAGTTTCATTCCTAGGTATTCTTCGGTAACCATTCGTGGAGTTGGGCAGCAAATACACGCACTATAAAATACTGTTACTTATGTTGAGGCTCCCTCGTAAGACACCTTCTAATGATGTTTATCCTAGTATGTTAATTCTACTTGAAAATATTTTTTCGAACCTTCAATCAAGGGCATTAAAACTATAACCAGGTTTCTCAATAATTGGCAGCACTGAAAAAACAAAATCTTTCTATTTTTCAAAGTAAAACTCCTAACAATGCTCCAGGGTCTTCTTTAATCACATTCAAAAACCGCTCCTGTTGATGCCCAAGGCGGAGAAAAAAAAATAAAATAAGTACACAAGTTTCCTTTAGCCCTGCTTCGCCCATTCCATTTTTTAGTTCACATTACACATACCTCAACACAGACATACACAAAATCACATGAAAATAGAGGGAGAATCCTATGAAATAAATCTGACCCTCACTGATGGAATCCAAACAAAGCACTTGACTCTAGAAAAATGCTTTTGTACTGAGCGCACTCTACGCTCTATAGGTGGAGACAGAGGATTCTGGATGATGAGGCAGGGCACCAAGTTGTGATGATGGGAAAATATTATATTCTATCTTCCATTACATTGCTACATATAGTGGCGCTTAGCCAGCGTAAACGGAAACCTGTATCTTCGTGCGAGTATCTCACGAAACATCATTTATATGCATAGATATATGCCGCTCCAGCATCCAGCTACACATGTGCACCTCAGCTTGTGTACAACTTAATGACTTCAGGTGAACAAGTCATATAGTTAAGGAGAACGTCAACAAACTTTCGCTGACATTTAGAAATAATAATTATGACCCCCAGAGCTGCAGCAGCTGTCATCAAAAACAAAAACAAAACAAAAAAAAACCGGAGCGGTCGTTCCAATTCGATCACCCATCTCATAGAGATTCATAGACCTGGAATTGGAGGCTCGTGGATCTGAAATATAGTTTTTACTCTATCTCTTATTCAACCACAAAAGACTGACCACATTTAGACGTAATAAATCCATTTAAAAGGTTTCTCACATTTTGTGTTGTTGGCTGCAACAGCACTTGGACTTTGGTCATAATGGACATTGTGTTGTTGGCAACATTTCCTGGGAGTATACAATAAATTATGCATTTGTGGGTAAATTTTAAGTGACTGGCGGAACATGTTTTATAACATTGCGGCATGCCATAAATTAATTGTCAGTTAGAGGTGATGATAATTAAATTTGATTGTGGTTTATGATATATTCGCAGAGTGTGTATGACCTTTTAATACATATAGGGCATAATTTTAACTAACCTTGATCGGATGAGCCAGTCGGGAGTATTGATGATACTTTAATATTCCATTTCAATTGTAAAAATGTAACTATATTTTCATGGCTTCATAGTGCCATTAATCTTTCTTCTTAAGTAGTTAAGTTAATATTTCCACATTCAAATCGAATGAACTTTCTTATAAATCCAAGTAAGCACTTTCAAATCTGCGACGTGACAATGACAACACTGCACCCCAGGGGCTTCTCAACAGTTTGACTCTGATGCGAGAAAACTATCATCAATCTTACATTTGTATACAAGGTGACGCAAGAGAACTGACAAATTGTGAACGTGCCTTAATGTTTCAAAATGTCGTCAACTGTTATTGTGCTTTTGATTTTGACATCTGCGTTAACTAACATCGATTTCCTTTACACATTAGGTATTTCGATCCCGGATCAAATTTTTTCAACGTGCGTGCGTGTTTTATAAACCTACATGTAAATCCTTCTTCAAATATAGATTTAAAGATTTTGATGCATGTAAAAAAAATCGATTTTTGAAGTTTGTTTTCCGGCGTTGGGGGCAAAAATTGTATATGCGGCTGTCAGTCAAAGACAGCGACATGTTTTTAGAATACAAAATGTTTTAGGTTAACTGGCTGAACACAATAGAATGCAGCTGCAACTGGAAAGCTGTCAAAAAGTGTCGTACGTACTTTTTTTTTATGCGCCCACAATGAGGCTGTACAGCTTTCATGTTTTGTTGTCATTTGTTGGGTCAGGTATTGAATCTTTGGAAAATTGTAAATATTTTAAGTAATTGAAACTATAAAATGGACACTGAAATTGAAGATTTCCGTCCATTATTTTAATTAAAATTTAACCACGAAATCACAATAAACCAAAACAACACTTAAAAGCACTGACAG
Organism: Chrysotoxum bicinctum; assembly: GCA_911387755.1. NCBI lineage: Eukaryota > Metazoa > Arthropoda > Insecta > Diptera > Syrphidae > Chrysotoxum > Chrysotoxum bicinctum. Next base: position 31,943,355 of record OU426990.1, read on the forward strand.
ATATATAAAATTTGAAATGTCAAAATTGCTGCACGAAAAAGTTAAAAGTTCGCCAACTCTTGCAGTACCGACTGCAGTTGCGTTGTGTTGTGTTCGTAACATTGAATTTACGTGTATTGAATATTTTGACAGCTATTCCAGTTGCAGCTCCGTCTCCATTGTGTTCAGCCAGTATAGAATAGAGTCTTACAGAGGGAAACGAAGTTTAACTTCTACCGTGTGTATGAATGCAAAATCTTGCAAGAGATCAAGATTCTGACTTAGAAATTGATTTCTAATATGTAAAGGAAATCGACACAAGACAAATAGAGAATTAGCTGACAACAAGCAATACAATATAGCGATACACACCTGAAGAAAGTGGAAGTATTGGTATTACGAGTATTTCGGTCTATTGGCTTAATGAAGGGCGACTTTCGTCTTCGTTTTGTTCTTCGTCTTGTACCAATTGCGCGAACAATTAAGCGTTTGGCTGAGAGGTTCATGCAAACGGGGTTCACTAACGATGTCGCAAGAAGTGAAAACGGCATCATATTATTCGTTCGACCAAGAACATCACTGATGCGCCCTATACGACGTCAGAGAGAAAAAGAACAAACAGCAATGGAACGACGCACGCGACGATGCACTCTTCGCTTTCGGATGTCCCCGTGCAAAGTCCACACCGTTTACGAATTTTGAATTACGAGTCTCTGCAATTGACGCTACGACCAAAATTATGTTCGATGGTGAACTGATGAGCATTCCTAGCGAAATGGATATCACAGGTGCGCTGATTCGGGGGAGGAATGCAACTGGCTATTGCGAGTGAGCATTGCTTGTGAAAGAAGCTTTCAAACAAGGAAATACATGAAAAATTCTGACGGTGTTCAAGAGATGCAAATTATTCCATGATAGCTCTGGTTTCTGCCAGTTTAAACTGTCTGTTTTGAATTCTATCCAGTTTGTGCTGCACTTCGTCAATTTGGAGCCAGATGGCTTGGAAGCAACAATTCAAAATGTCGTAAGACGAGCACAAAGGTGCATCAATTCGGGAGGCGTTTAATTGACCGATACAATTTGTTCCACGAAATGTCATCAGTTTTTCATCTTTAAATAAACATTTCGTGAAAACGGAGATACAGTTTTTCATTTGAAGCAAAATGGTAGCCAATTCATATTATGACATTACTATGACCTTGATGAACTCCTAAGTAGACCTGATCTTGCCAATGCCATTTAGTCTACGTGCTACGTCAAAGACCTGAGCTAGAAGCTCTCCACGGTTAATTCATCAAGCCACATACGCGGCAGTATCTCGAGGTAGGATATCATTGAAAATTACCATAGGCTTCCAGCCAACCCCAGATAATGAATCCGTGATAAATAATAAATTCGAATATACTTAAAAATGGTAACAGAAGATGCATATGCAATTATGCTGCAGCACAAAAAAAGAAGAAATATTATTGTATGTGCAGTGCATATGCAATTTCTCTGTTTAAATAGGTCAAAAAGTCTAGCGATCGATACGAAATCCTGAAGTTGTACAAAAAAGCATTTTAACTTAACACATACTTAGTAAGACCGAATCAGAGGTTCTCGGAGGTTCTGTAAAGCATCGAAATGATCTTAGTCAACGAATCAGAAGAAATAGTGGATGCATTAAAAAATCACTTCAAATAGCTGCGAAGGTATCATCATGCAGAATATGAAGATAATGCACTTGAAGTCAATGAAGATCCAGTTCTACAGACTATTATAGAAGAAATCGCAAGAGCAAAAACAACTTTCGAAGTGCTTTTTAAAATGGAAGTACTTGGAATGTGAACACTGCAATCCCTCGGAAGCTGAAGTCTTTGATCAAAAGGTGGTGGCGTATAATTGTCACACAATTTTGGACCAACTGAATATCAAACACAGATACCAAAATGAGAACATGATAGGAAAATTGATATCGCACATCACTCGATGGATGATGATGAATAGACGGAAGGTGTTAAAATTCACCATGCAATAGTCTTGGAAATTGGAGACCATCCTTATCAGAGATAAATAGATTTCGTGGTGCAACAGCTCGAAGAGAACCAGGACCTAGCGTCCTAAAACTCTCAACCATTCCTATATGCGTGTTACGAGGAATGGGTGGGACCTACAATTTTCTGCCGATTCCGAACGGCTAATGAGCAGCATTTTTCATCAGATACTCTTACATGATTTAATAATTCCTCGCAAGAGGCAGTACACCCCCGATTGGCGGATTGGCTACTTCTTCAGTACCAGTCAACAAGCTGCCTAGTTTGGCACAATGTAGATGGTGTCGGATGAGTGTGGTGAGCCGGCTGAGTGAGGAATCCATTTTCCGATGATTGTGCAAAAAAAAATCAAACACACAATAAAGCTTCAAAACCTACTAGATTCATATTTTTTAACTTAATCTAAACTGGAAGACTCCATGAGAAAGTCCGCATTTTGCCATATCAATTTCATCCACAGGCTCATACGAGTTATGGTAGCAAAATGACATTCCAACGCACTAACCATTATGCTAAGGGGTACTAGCTGTATCAGAGATGGTATAGAATAATTGAAGAAGAATCGAAGAAACTCGGAAAGAGCTGGAAACAGCTGGAGATATCTATAAAGTTTTGCAGAAAACTGAACAAAATATTTGTTCTGATTATGCCCCACGATGGATTATAGGATTCAATTGATAGATGTCACAGTTCTTCCCTCTTCGTCAATTTTTATCACTCGAAGCCTTTTTTTAAGAGAAATTGTCATGTCATAATTCGCAAGATGAGAGCATCTTTTTAAAATTAATAAACAAGAAAATTTAAATCCAACAAACAACTTGAGTCTACTGCCACCGATATTTATAAACTGAAGAGTTTAGCTGTTTTACGAGATTAATCGGACTCATATGAAACAATTTCACGGTCTAAGCTATAACTTCTATCAATTTGAACATCTCGCAAATGGTTCTATTGACCTTTTTTGTGAAAATATTTTCAACATCAACAAACTACAGTTCATAAAAACATTTGCTAATATGCATTCAGCTGGAACACAAGTGGATTTCGTCATTGCTGCACCACTGAATATACCTACCTAATAGATGATTGTGCGCCACTTGACCAACAACAACTGCAACTGCAACATCAAATACACCATCAACTATTCTATATTGGGTCCCAGGAAACGCAAATAGCCGCCCTGCTGCGAGATGAACGATCTCAAGCGACCTTGAAAGATCTTCTCCCGCTCACAACAAGACAGACAAAACTGAAATGCATTCAGCAACTGAAATGCAACATCCGCAAATGTACATTCCACTCGGTATACTAGATCAAGCTGCCTGGCACGTTGCAGGTGCAAATTAAAAGCTTAAACTGGCAGTCTCTACTTTCTATATAGGTAGATACGTTCCACTCATGATGTCGGTTTACAGTAATTGAAGTTGAAAACGATGGGAAGTACCTTCAGAGACCGATAACCACCAACCACCAACCACAGTCTGCCGCACAATCTTTTTAATATGATGAAAATGATTCTTGCTTTTATGATAGTTATGATGATATTCACCTTAAAAATAAATGAAACGAGGTTGATAGGCATCTCTAACAAAGTTGGTATCCATTACCATCTACTTCATCCACCGCTGCCAGCCAGCCAGCCAGTATTGCCGCCCATCGCATCTCGGGAAGATACCAATACACACGCCATGATCACAATTAGATTACAGATAGAACAAAGATTTATCTCACAGATTGATAGATTCGATTAGGTGGGGTAATTACCACATACTGCAACAAGCCTAAGAACTAGAACCAGCCTCAACAACTGGGGGTCTCGTATACTCCGAGCCGAGAGTCTGCGCGCAATAAATGTTCGGGTTCGGTGCGTGCATAAGCCCCACGGATTTTAATGGATTTTTAACTGGTTCTCCAGTTGCGTGCTGGTTATAGCGTTCCAGCGCCAGCACAGCGGTGCTGTTCGTGGAGTATCTTTTACTAATTTAATAATTCCAAAACCATTTAAGTCTCCTAATCACTTGTCAAATGGTGGTCGGTAATGCAGCGGGGCTAGAAATGTGATCGGTGGGTGTACGAGAGTATATAAACTGCCGCCACCCGTCTTCTATGGAGAGGTATGCGAAATTAATATTTGTTGCCCTATGTGCATCGGAATGCGATCGCTTGCTAAAGATAATGCCTCTCGGAAGATGACGGGCCTGAGATAATGTCTAGCACCTATACGCTAATTACTTGGAAACCTATATGAATATAGCTATAGGGGTGATGCGCATAGTACGTATACCACACGTGTGATGGGAGTGCCATCAAGGTTTGAACTATCCACTGTTGTTGTTTGTCTTAGGTCAAAGAAAAGATTACCTTAACTGGGTTATCAGTCAGGTTATTCCAGACCTACCAAGGTGTGGAATGACTTGCATGAGCGCCACGTTTTATTTTTTGTTAAAATTGAATTTATCGCTTTACAATTTATTGTGAACTTTTAAAGCGACTCTTTGACGCATTATAACGCGGTTTTTTCCATACAAACATCAGAAGTATTGTAAATCAATTTGTTGATGGAGACGCCTTGGTTTTGTTAGTAATTTAAAATATTGACAATTTTATAAGATATCATGATATCATATATTTATATTGGAGTGTTATTTAGGCGCCGATAATACAAATATTTTGATAGCTGGAAGGATAAGTGTAGGTTTACGACATTCTCAAGCTGCATTTTAAAACGCATCATAAATGATAGCCTTGCATTTAACTATACAAGGTCTTTCAGTTTTGCAATGTATAAAAATAAAAAATATAGGAAATGCAATTGGACTGAAGAAAATATGAAACGTTGGAGATACCCTTGAGATCCATATAAACTACTTGTAAAGTCGTGTCGGAAAGAATTATTACGCAAAATTGAATTGAATATGAATTTAAATTGAAATTGAATGGAAAAATTGAAAAATAGCATGAAATTATTTCCATTGAAAACTTATTGCAACTACTGCTACTGCTGCTGAATGATATTTCGAGAAGATCTTTTAAAATCTAAGATCTTAGCATTAATTTCAATACTTTTGGCAGGAGAGTTATTCTAGTTATGAAAGTTTTACGTTCTGCGCGATACCATTGATGGAAGATTGTCAGACATATGTACGAGTATTTGAAATGCAATATTGTATATACAAGTCCAATATCAATGAATTTTGACGAGAGCTCCCTCTGTCAAATTTTTAGGGAAATAAAGATATTGTAAATAGTCAACATAAAGCTTAAGTTTTACTTGAAATTGGCCTTGTTTGTTCTGAGGGTGAGACTAAATATAATTTTAAAAGTAGAACTCAAAAAGAATTTAACAGATTTATTAATTATCAATCCAGCAATCTATGACACTGATTTTTTTAACCTCACTTGAACTGCATTGGTGAGACCATGCGTCCCAAACCAGATTATATTCTTTTTAAAAATGGTTCGCAAGATGGAGGAAAAAAATCACACTTGTCTCGTGTGGTGTGTTTTTGAGTGGTGTGGCGCTATCGAAAGAATATATTTCATATGATTAGATCCATATTATTCTCCCTCATGATTTTGTATGTAGTATCGCAATTTCTCGTATTTCTAATGCGCCATATCACGCTGTGGCGCAGTTATTTTCTTCTGATATTGAATAGAGAATTTAATATTTGCGGAAAGAGAAATAAATCTTTTCAATATAAGGAACTGAAGCATTAAATGACAGTTTGCACAGTCAATGACACATCCCGCCACTCCACAATATAACGGATAAGTTAAACGTGATTATGGTCTTAAGAGTATTCGTGATCAATTATAGGTCCTATGGGCACTGATAAATATCAACTTTTAAAGCTTGGTGGATAGGTTTATGGGTAAGGTGTTTTGTAATAGCGACGGGTAGGTTTTGACAGTTTATGTTATTATTACTTGCCCGTTATTTATTGAATTTCACTGCCAATTTTTATTGATGAAAGCTGCAACCTCACTTTTGATGACGCTTCGAGAAACTGGTCTTCTAATTCACCTGTTTTGGTTGAAAAAAAATAAGTTCTTTCATTCTTCCCCATTTCAAAGAGATCCAATACTGTAAGGTCAGGAGATCTGACAGGCTAGTGAACCAGACCATTTCTTCCTATCCTGAGATTACCGTACTCTTCATCTAACCAACTCTAAACCTCTCGACCATAGAAATTTTATGTCTGGAAACAGTGGATTGAAAAGATAAGCCTCTAAAGCTGATTAATGGCTTATTTGTAACAGTTTTCAGTATTCTTTCATTAGTCAAAGTTCTTCTTACTTGTGGAGCTCCCGGGTAAGGTCGTGTATTTGAAATTGCTCCCGTTTCTCGAAGCATTCGATATGTATTTCCAAATACTCGTAACCTAGGAAAAGTCGTCGGTTTTGATAAAGTTCCCGGTATCTTTTTGGCGCTCTAGTTGAAGTTCCATTGCACAGCCCATAACCAAAGATATTGTGTGCGTATTCCTGGTTTGTATATAAAGACATTTCAAATAGCGTTTTTAATCAACTGTTGCCTTGCCGCTAAAAATTAAACTGACGAATTATTTTCCTTTTCTAATCGTTTATATCATTTTTGATACCTAAGTAAATTTTCCAAAAAGGCCTTTATACCCCGACACCTAACCCTGTTTGACAACTTTTAAGAAAATGGGAAAGGAAATGAGGAAAAAGAAAACAAAAAATCAAAAAAAAAAAAACCCTTTTTATTAATTTTACATGTTCAAGGCTTTCCCAAATATCATAAAATCTATGGGTTTTGTCGCCAAACTTGTCATTGAGTTTCATTTTCACTCAAAAACAAAAAATAATAAAACATGATGTTTATTGAAGATTTTCTGGAGAAAATTGACCCCAAAGTAAAAAAATTAGTATGGACAGGAAAAATGGAACATACTAAAAACTGGAGATCTCCAGGCCGAGAAAAGCACCGCTATTACAAAATTCGGCGAATGAGCTAAAGTGACTTTTGCTATTACTGAATCCGACGAATGAAATTTGAACGAATGGCGGTAACAATCCCTGCATCACCGAAATTTTGTTCAACTTATATGCTATTAGTCAGTTCGCAATCCAATCGCACTCCATACAATTTCTATCATTTTATATTCGCACCAATTTCGAGACGAATCTGAAGTGAATTTTTGATTAAACGAAAAATAAAAACAACCGGAGAGCCAGAAATCTAAAAAAAAAACATACGGTTGGTAAGGGACGGTCCATCATCCAAGTACTAACCTCGCACAACGATGCTTGATTTCGTTTATCGGTAGCGATGCTATTATCAAAGCCTAGGCCTTTAACTAAATGTCTGTAGCTGACAGTGTCGATACGAAAGTTCATAGATGATAAGGTAATTTTAGGAATCGACAATGTAGTTCATCCGGCGAATTTCATAATTCAGTTTTCCAGCGGATGCGAAAGGTCAACGGATCGAGTCAACTCACCGGGAGTAAAATTCTGCAAGATATTAAATTTGTTTTAGAAAAATTATAAAACTGGTATTTCTTGTCAAAATAAAGGGCTAAATGAAGTTTTTACGATTAATACTAACAGCACAATAACAGTTAACATGTGTCAGGGTACTCCAAAGTAAGCCTTTCCTTAAATCCCCGATATATGATATAAAAATTCGAGATAAACTCTTGCTGTAGAGCGATTTTTTTCTAAGAATAAACCCAAGAATCACGCCCTAAAATATTATGCATGAATTTAGGAGCACCCTGTATAAAGTGTCGAACAGAATATGCAAATGATTCGAAAGTTTGTTATCAGAAGTAGTTCGTAACGAGCCTTTATTTCAGCAAAGAAAATATGATCTTGAGCTGATGGGTCCATTTTTTAATGAAGAGATATCCAACTAGCCAAATTGCAAGACTAATCACATTTGTCAACGAGAATTTTTAATTGTTTTAAAGATTGTCCTTCACAAAAAAAAGAAAATAAACAAATAATATTAAAAATGGAAAATTCAAGAAATGCTATAAGTACTACTAAATTTTCAATTAAAGCAATGCAAGGATCAGCAGTTCAAACACTTGATCCATAATGCAGACCCAGGCAAGACATAGCCAGGATCGTAGCTACCTTTAGCGGACACTGGCCAATAGGAGAGCATGCAGTGAATCTAGGTATTCCTCACAACACTCACTGTCACAGCTGGGACCAGCTGGAAAAGGAAACAGTCCTCCACTGCTCCACTTCCTTTGCAAATGCCCTGTTCTGGCAAAATTTACAGCACAATCATTAGGAAGGGAATTTTTGACGACATGGACAAACTTTTGGAAATGAATATCAAAGACTTGATCTCATTTCTCAACACGAAGAAATGGCTCTAAGACTTCTTCACCGTGCCCTCCGTTTGACTGCGGGGGGCCAGATAATCACTCAATCGGATTGGCTACTTTTTCAGAACTAGTCAACAAGCTGCCTACCTTGACACAGTGTAGATGGTGTCTGGTGAGTGTGGCCCGGCTGAGTGAATAATCCAATTTCTGGATGATTTGGCAAAAGCAAACACACAATAAGAGACATCAAAAGCTACTAGATCCATATTTTTAAACTTAATCTAAACTGGAAGACTCCATGAGAATGTCCACATTTTACCATATCAATTCCATCCATAGGCTCATACGAGTTATGGTATCAAAATGACTCAACTCAGGGCTGATTGGATCAAGAGACTAGACTGTCGGTGTGGTCGCCTACTTACCTACATTTATCAAAGTTAAGAAAAAATTTCATTCCTGCCGACATACACAAGAACATTCTATTTTTCTTAGGAATAAAAAAGTAAACGGTTGAACGTTTATCATGAATTGCCCAACTTATGTACCACACATAAGGGATTCGGCTTAACATGAAATCTATTTCGATTACTTTAAGGTCATTTCATCCGTTCGTCATGTCTATTCACAATTGAATATATTGGCCATTTTAATGAGACTTTTGGAGTAAGGCAGATTGGAATTTGAATACTCTAAAAATAATAGTTATGACTAGCGCAAAAAACTGAAATTAAATGATTTAGAATATGAAAGGTATACATAGATAGATAAAAAAAAAACATAAATCATCTTTTCTTTCAATTGGATTCTTTGACAAATTCAAAGTAAACAAACAGACAATGGACCACCAACAAAATACAAAAGTAAAAATTGAATGGGAGGTCCTTTCTGAATCCGCTCCAACCAAGTCCGCACTCATAAAGTATCTTTTAATTGATTTTTTCCTAAAAAAGATCGTTCCTATTAGAGAACCAATAAATTAAAATCCAAACAAGGAACTATTAAGGACACACAAAGGCACAATTTCTTATGAAAGATTACCCCATCCTAATAAAGGATAGTTAACCAAATGAATCATAAATAAAAAAAAATAAGTTTTCCACGCTCGATGGAAGAAGTCGAAAACCTCCCAAACCGTTTGTTGATGAAATCCTAAAACCTCTATAAGAAAATCGATAGTATATTTTCACTCTTTACCGTTTTCGCCTTTATCCTTAGGAATTCCAGATAGATACTCGTAGTTTGAATTCACTATATGAGCAAAAAAATATGTCCTTTTCGCTTCAGTAATCTGAAAGGCAATAATTTATTCTCTTGTTCTTCGAATTATAATTAGATAGTTTGTGAATGGAATTTTGTTTTGTGTTGTTGGAAATCGTAAAAATACTTTTATTACCTAATAATTGCTCAAGGACTTTGCGGGTTTTTTGTTTGTCCTATTTTAGGCGAAAGGTCAAAATGTGAACTTGGCTAAATTTATCAATGACATCATATTATGGTGAAATGGGTGAAATGTTTGAATGAAATAGTTACGTAGGTATAGTTGGCTCCACGAGGGACAACAAATGTTTTTCTTCTGAGTTATGGATTTAAGTGATTCAAATTCCTTTGCTGGGTTAAAATGTATCTAGGTGGGTGTTTTATTGATATAGGAATTTAGATCTGTCCGTTTTTAGTCTTAAGGCCTTCGTCTCTAATAACATAGAGAAACACTTACGAAAGTAATGCACCAAAATGTTCATGGAGAGTTTGGTAAATTGCAAAAAAAAAAAACACACAACGCCATGTTGTAATAAAAAAAAATCACTCGAAATAAGAAAGTATTTTTCGAGTTTTAGTTTTCAGTCGAGGTTTTGCTCGCCGGTCTCGCCAGGGTCTTTCTAATGAAACACAAACTTCAAACCTTATAACGAAATCTTTTATTAGAAAACAACTCTTGTCCTCGTATATATAACAAATAATATTGTCTTTAATTCAAATACTTCAAAGATGGATCCTTTCTGGTAGCCGAGGTTTTGGCTTAGGGGTATTCTTGTACTTGGAGTTTCATTCTCGGAATTAGGTTTCTGATTTTTTTCGGGATTTTAGTCTGATGGTTTACTTAACTGGAATTCACTCCTGATGTTCTGGTATCGGGAAAACTAGCTTCGGATAATTCTGGCAACGGCATTTCAGAACAGCAGGCTTAACGCTCTGGTACATCAGCAGATACTACGGCCCTGGTGAAAATTAATTTATCTTGACCAAAACGGAATCGTTGCCGAACGACTGTTAGTTTTCGACTGCCAAAACAGTTATTCTATATTTGCGTCAAAACTGAATGTGAACTGAAAGGCCGACGAATATATGTACATCTGTGAAGTTTCATGCTCCTAGTGAATATGAGTTCTATCGTTAATACGAGTATTCAAAATATAGTTGAAAAACTTTTTACCCAGAAACCGAAAATAAAAAAAAAGTAATAAAAAACAGGTACATATTTCTAAAATAAATATCATTAAATTAATCAATATTAGTCAAAAACTTTTTAGTGATATTTTTCTTGAAAAAGTTCGTAATAGGTGAAAGGTATTTGAACCAAATTTGTGAAATATTATTTTATTTTTTTAGTATCAAAGGGCACGGTAGTGCCCAGCCAAGCTCTGGCACTACACCCTTTTTACAGATACAACCTCAGGCCATTTTTGACCCCTCCCTATTTCAGTACCAATGAAGTCAGAAACTTAAAATTCCGAATATTTGCTAAGCTAGTCAGGTACAGGCGCCTTACCAATTTTCTAGCATAAGCAGTTCCTGAGATATAAGTCCTCAAAAATCACCAAAACCGTAACTGACTGACTGACTGACTGACAGATTACAAAATTATGGAGCACTTCCCGACATCGTAGAATCTTGTAATTTTACACAACGGTAGGTCTTGTCATGTAAGTAGAAGTTTTCCATTCAGGGGGCGTGGTATCCGCCCACTTTCTCCGAATTGGTGTTGGTTGAATGGAGCACTTCCGATTGCTGTAAAACGATGAAATTTGGTAAAGTGGCTGGGATTAAATTGCATACAAAGAAAAAAATATAAAATTTGATGTTTTCCATTCAGGGGCGTGGTATCCGCCCACTTTATCAGAACTGATGTAAATTATATGGTTCACTTCCGATTGCAGTAGAACAATGAAATTTGGTAGAACGGTAGGGAAGCTGCATTGACGAAGAAGAGGAGGACTCGATCCCTTACCTTTTCTATACATGTTCTTCTTTATCTCAAAGACATGGACTACATCTGGAAGATTTCTACCACAATGATCTAAGTGATCTGGCAAATATAAACATAGCAATAGAAGCTTAAATCGGTTTAGGTATAAGGGATAAAGTCTCCAAGATTCAGTATAGGATCACAATGGACCAACTCATGGTTTAAGTGTGTCGGCTTTCCTGCCTACACAGCCACGTCAACCTTACCTTACCTATCGTCATTGAATATTAATTTTCATATAATAAAGAACGAAGTACTTGATCAAAACATACCCCAAATACTCAAGTTTCTTCAAGAAACCGACGCTGTTGTATGAGCAATCTTATGCGCTTAAAATGAGTGAGAAATGGATCTTAAGATTGCAAGGCAAAAGCCTCCAATAATATTGAACAGTCTTCTAGAATTTAGAATTTATAAATTGTTACTACTGCCAGATATTTCTCTTATAAATATATAAATGACTTTTCAAGCTTGCAAACAGCCTTTAACAAACCAACAAAATTAAATGCTATTGACATGGTATATAAAGCCCCTCACAATCTAGCAATAAACTTAGTTTTTTTCTACTAATGATTTAGCTCGAAGAAGGATAGCACTATTCAAGCTCACTCTTCTACCTTGTTTGTATCTGCTACTTCTTCTTAAAATCCCTCATCTGACTGGCGAGTCTCTGAAATAAAAATTTGGTCTTAAGACCATTCGAAACACATTCCAAGGAATTATCAACTCTATCTCTATTAATCATGGTGCACAAATGTCACGTTATTAGGAAGCGAAAAAAACCACTTTAATTCTTATAATAATTTTATACAATAAAATTGTTATTTGCTTGTAAATTAAAACTCAAGAAGTTAACAAATCCGAAAATATCGCAAATAATCATATTTATTGAGATACTACTTCTTGAACAAGAATGCCACATAAATTACTCAGTTAATTAGATAAATTCCACGTCGAATTGAAACAGCATCCTATATGGACGGTTGACTATGATGATGCTGATGTTGAAAGAAGTTTGAGCAGGTCCTTTTCGCCAGGGAAAAAACAAGTTGCTGCATATTTATTTTGTATTATTTTCAACTTCATATGGTTAAGCTGAAGAAAAGAACCAGCTTCAATCAGCTGGATACCTCATTCCGATCCGTTGCACTTTAAATTCTTTTGCACGCGGCACAGAGACGCGAGTGCGAGCGCGAGCGTGAGCAGTGGCAATGTTTGTGTTGTTTTTATAGAAAAACGCTGAGCTGCTGCACATTACCACCCATGATGAAAACAATTTGAGAAATTTCCTTACGCGACGCGACATTGGCGACATGACAAGAAGAACGAAGCAGCTCCAGAATTAGCATCTAATGTGGTCCTTGGCATGGGATTGAGCCTGGGACATGGGACTGTGAGAGTGTGACTGTGTCTCCTTCCGAACAACGCCGACGACGCAGGAGTCGAACTGGCACAGTGGCCTTGCCGATTAATCGCTGTAAAATTATCAGCGCAATTAAAAATGACAGTTCAACCGCACTGTTTCCAGAGCGTACCGAGATTGGCGTGGACTCTAATCGTGGGCTAATCGATTGTTTCATTATTTATGAACGAGGCTATGGTTTACCCCCAGCCCAACCAAACAACTAGCGCAGCACAGCGTCTATATAAATTGCATATCGAAAGAGAGAAGAATGCTTCCGGAATTACGTGCTCTGTACATATCAATTGGGTATTCTCGCAAGAGATTGCTTCGGACATCACCTACCCAGCACCAGCACTTGGTAAGGTTGAGGATGATTCTTTGTTGCAGCCAGGAGTTGTCCACAAGGTGATTTGAAGTAATTGATTGTGCACTGGCATGTGGACACTGCGGACAGGTTATTATGTCAACATAGCTGCAAGCTGCGGCACAGTGGGTTATTGCTGCTGCGGATGTGGGCGACATGCATGAATCTTGGAGCTAGACATTGTTGGGTGCTAGTAAATGACTTTTATCACATCGAGTTATCCAAGCGGTAAGGCAAATTGATGACGGTTTTTTTTCTTCTTCTTCTTCTTTGTGTCATGGAATTTGAAGGTAAATATTGTAAAGAGTAAGATTTTAGGATTAAGGAAGGTTTAATGATCTTTGAAACATTTGCAGTAAAAGTTCTTAAATCTAAATTCACTTTGGAAGAAATTTAAAATTAGTTTTACCGTAAATTTTTTCATAAAGAATTTTCCATTAAGCGTTTCCTATCATTAAACTTGAACAAGAAAAACTGTGACTTCCAAATCTTTAATTTGAAGGCTCATGCATGCCGTTATAACAGAATTCAAATGTCTGCCGTGGCTTTTCTCAATGGCGTGCATCCATAAGTCAGTTAAATTTGACCAAAAGCATTGATCATGTTGGCGTTCAGGGAAGTGTTGGCTTGTGGCCAGCAACTCAATAACACTCCACAACAAGAAGTGTAACGGGGTCAAATCGCACGATTTAGGTGGCCAATGAATATTATCTCCGTGTGAGATAACCATAGGTTCTGAAATCGCTCGTGCAAAATACCCATAGTGGCATGGGCTACGCCATCCTCCTGAAATCACATATCGTCGGTGTCAATATCATCCTATTCGGGTCAAAAGAAATTGGTTATCATCAACAGATAGTTCGCCGTTGACGGTGATGGCCTGGCCAACGTCGTTCTCAAAAAATTAGTTTTTTTTTTTTTTTTTTAGTTTAGTTCATTTATTTCATCTAACAGATAATACATTATAATAAAACAATATACTTCTTTATGACTACTAGATACAATATATATAGACTTCATTACCATCCAGGTTATCTTATAACAATTAACAATTTTTCTTTGAATATGTTTCTATTTGAAGAATTAAAAAAATCTATAAAACTCTCAACTGAATTTGCTTCTCTTAAACATCTTGTAAGAGGCTCATTTAACCCATAATTCATTCTATGAAAGGGTTCACAGAAAATATTTCTTATTCTCAAGTTTCTTGAGGGAGCATAGAACTTAATTAAAGCTAAAAGAAGGGGGCAGTTGATGTGATTATATAATAGGTCTCTTACAAATATTATAGAGAAATATTTACGGCGATTAGCCAGGTTAGTTAAATCAATAAGTTGGCATCGCGAATCATATGAGGGCATTCGAATATTCCAATGTAAACGATAAACTACAAGCTTAGTGAAGCGTTTTTGAATATTTTCAATTCTTAAAGAACTATTTAAATAGAAAGGGCTCCATATCACCGAGCAATATTCCAACACTGACCGAAAGTAAGCAATATAAAGCGATTTGAGAGTATATGGATCCGAAAACTCTTTCGAATTTCGCGATATAAATCCTAGCATCGAGTTTGCTTTCGCAACAATATAATCTATATGTAGATTAAAATTAAGTTTTCTATCAAATAAAACACCTAGGTCCTTCTTTTCAAAAATTCTCGTAAGAGGTGCATTATCAATTCTATAATTGAAAAAGATAGGACTCTGATAACGATAAAAAGACATGATTTGACATTTTGAAACATTTAAAAATAATAAATTTTGTTTACACCATTGATCAAGTCGATTAAGATCTTCTTGGAGAAGTAAGCAATCGGAAATAGATTTAATGCGACAAAAGATTTTCAAATCATCAGCAAACAACAGTTTTTCAGAGTTGATAATACGACCGATGATGTCGCCATAGGAAGATGGCAAGAGGTTTTTCCCTATTTCCCTGGCGTCTTCGGATTGGTCTCTGGACTCTACTTGTCGATGGTTAGTTCGGGTCAAATATCACCTGGTCGGAAACAGCAGCCATACCAGGTGCATGTTTGGTCAAAAGCATCCTGTCATCTCGGGTGTTTCCCGCTTGAGAACAACAATTATATTGTCTTCTTCGCGGGCTATAATTTCGCCTATCTTCAGCTTAGCATTCCTCAGTTTTTTTTGGGCAAAATGTTTTGTTGGCGAGGAAGGTCCCAACCACATGAATTTGTTGATCATAGCATAGAGCACATCCACCTCATAGGTCGTATAAAAATTGTCGACGTAAAGGGTGCTACCCTCCCCTTTCAATAACCTGCTAAGTTCTGCACAAACGTTTTTGGTCGGATCAACTTCTTGGATACTTGTCGAATTTTTCCGGTGAAAATTTTAGTTGCACAAGTGAAACCTTCCCTAGTGGAAAGTTTGACTAATTTAACACCGTACAGATGAGCTTTTTATGGAATAAATTTTTGAAGAACTAGGCGGCCTTTTCAAGGAATAACCATGTTTTCCATTACCATGTTTTCTCCTGGTATCAACACGCTCTGAAATTTTCCTTGAAGCATGTCCATAAGAGCTTTTAGTTTGCCAAGCCTATCTCTTGCTGCTATAGCGGTATTGTCAGCAAAATGAACAAAGCTTAGGAGAAGCTAAAAACGATGGCATGACATGGGTTTGCAGGGACCTCAAAGTTATAAAGATTTTTTTTTTCGACCAGTAATCTTTCAAAAATCCCACCTTCACAAGGCCCCTCCATAATAGGAGCCCAAGGATTTTTTTTAATTCCTTTTTTTTTTGAAGCACGCGTTATTGGAGCATGAGTTATCGGCTGTTGCGCGTACCTATTAGTTTCCAGAACTAAGTTGTATTACCTTCTCGTCAACGAAAAGGCTGAAAGATTCCAAGCAACTTATAGTTGAAGGGACGTCGTTTTGGAATCCGGATTTTCCAGTAAAAGGAAAAGAAAGTTCCGTCCAGCGCACAGAGTTATTTGCTCCTGGTATTTCCTCATCTGGTACCTCTTCAGCTTCTTCTTGTATCTCTTCTTCGTCACTTTCTGCTGCTTCTTATCACGTTCTGAGTCTGTATAAAAGTTAGGTTCGCCGTTTATAGTCCAGTCATTTTAGGTTTTATCTGCGGAAAAATTCCTAGTGAGCTGAATTTTTGTATACACCTTTATTACGGCATTGTAATGAAGATGTGAAAAATCGACATTGATATCGTGCCGGCTAAAAAAGTTATAGGGGTCAAAAGGTCACAAAAATCAGTTTTTCGCAAATATCTCGCGATCTATTGCTCAGAGGTCAATAGAGGTCATTATAAAAATTGTTTGTCGTGAAATTGTCTACAAAAAATGTCTTATGCATTTTTCTGTAAAATTAACCGTTTTCGAAGTAGAGCGCTGAGAAAGCGAATAAATTATGACGATGCACTCGTTTCCTCACCACCTTCGAGGTAGAATGCTGTGCGCGTTTTTTTACATGTTTTCCCCCGTAGGCATAATCCATGATATGTAATCAGAGGTTTTTTTTACTTACGAGTGAATAATTTTTTATTTGAATACAGAAAAATACAGAAAAATTAACTTTAGTATATAATTTTTTTTTATCATCCATTGTCGATATCTTCAGTTTCTGTGTCATTAACAATTGCATACCGCAATCTTCGATATTAAAAATGGTCTTCAGCTGTGAGCGGTTAACTCGCCGATTCTATTCTGCATTTACACCAGCGATCTAATAAGTAGTCTAACTCGGGCAATTATGTATGCCGTCGACCTAATAGTGTACAGAACAGCTCCCAAGGTCGAGGTCATCAGAATTCTTTTGCACTGTGACTTCAACTAGATTCAGTGATATTGCGATGGATAGGTTTCATATGTGGCAGAAGTTATTCCTTGTAAATGGTATGGTCGTCTTGGAGGGGTTTATTGATAATCCTACAGATGGACACCATTTCCGTGTAATTGTTAGTCCTCTTTGGATTACCTATGGCTATGATAGCAACATCATCAGCAAATCCAATGGAGAATATACCTTGGGAGGTAAGATTTTCTAACAATTCATCCACTACAAGACTCTTCAACAAGGGTGATAATACACCACCCGGAGGACAGCCTCTTGTTGTGATTACTTTTTTTTACATTTTGTCCTTTTTGTGACAGTATTTTTAGTGCCTAACATTTCCATCTAGTTATGGTGATGGGTACGCATTTCCTAACAAAAGTTGAGCCTACAGCCTCGTGGGATGTGTTGTCGAAGGCTCCCTCTATGTCTAAGAATGCATCTATAATTCTATCTTTTTACTATATTTTGGAAATAAATATTAGCTTTCCTGTTCTCCATATTCTTGGTATATACCCAAACGCAATCCTACTACGAAGAATATCAGTGAAGAATATTGTTAATGACACAGAAACTGAAGATATCGACAATGGATGATAAAAAAAATTATATACTAAAGTTAATTTTTCTGTATTTTTCTGTATTCAAATAAAAAATTATTCACTCGTAAGTAAAAAAAACCTCTGATTACATATCATGGATTATGCCTACGGGGGAAAACATGTAAAAAAACGCGCACAGCATTCTACCTCGAAGGTGGTGAGGAAACGAGTGCATCGTCATAATTTATTCGCTTTCTCAGGGCTCTACTTCGAAAACGGTTAATTTTACAGAAAAATGCATAAGACATTTTTTGTAGACAATTTCACGACAAACAATTTTTATAATGACCTCTATTGACCTCTGAGCAATAGATCGCGAGATATTTGCGAAAAACTGATTTTTGTGACCTTTTGACCCCTATAACTTTTTTAGCCGGCACGATATCCATGTCGATTTTTCACATCTTCATTACAATGCCGTAATAAAGGTGTATACAAAAATTCAGCTCACTAGGAATTTTTCCGCAGATTGGGCTTTAAAATGCCTAAAATGACTGGACTCTTAGGGACAAACAACGGAATTCAAGAAAGCTAAAAATAAAGTTCTTAAATATTTTTTTTAGGGCGATACATTGTTTGCAGGGCTTCGTTAGGTTTTAAGCAACAACTTAAATTCTTTATTTCTGTTTGGCAGCTTGAAACTTGTAACAAGTTTAATTAATAGGAAGTATCAATATTTAAGTTGAAATAACTACTAAATTCAGCGTTAATTTTTTATGAAATTACCAACTTTTGAGCTAACGCAGGTGCACCTGCAAATCGATTAAGATGTTATATGGAATACAAAAAATTCAGTTCACCAAAGATTCTTATTATGATGTTTAAAGATTTTTCTTGATAACATGTGGAAATTTATTATGAAAAAAAAAAAAACGAAGAAATAATATTCGACGACATCGCGACACGAAGCCGCCATCAACGCCAACGCTGGAGTTCCAAACTTGAAACTTCATAATCAAATTTATTATTCCTTGAAATTAATTTTGTTTTTGATTTAATGGAGTTGTTAAGAGCGATAAATAGAATGTTAAACTGCCCAATTAATCATTTTAAATTTAAACAAAAAAAAATCTTCGAAAACCTCACTTAGGGCATACCTACCTAAAACGAAATATAAAAATTTGCATACCTACATTTTGAGCAGACTTGCTTTGTGTATTTAATTAAATTTATGAGCCAAGGTATTTAGTTTCACACCTTTAAGAGATTGGCGCCATTCCACCTGATTTGAACCCCCCTCACCTGTAATATCTATACCTTAACGTAGTTTCCCAAAAACAAAATAGAAGCTGCTGTAGAAATCCGGAATCCAAAATAAGCCACAAATACTTAATATCGGTTTTGATGACCTTATCGCTAAAAATCTGCCTTAATGAGCTATATTTTGTTAAGGCGCCATGAAGGTGATGATGATGATGCCGATGATGATCCGTCTGTTTTGGATTATTTGAATATGCTTAGATCCGTAAATGGTCATAAATATATCAAGCAGGTCTTTCCGTCAAGATGATGTCTTATAATTCCTAGGATTACCGAAATCACACATGATAATTATTATAATTTTACGATTTGTTAAAAACTGCTGCTGACTAAGTCAAATATAGGTTTTTGTTTATTTTTTTTTTCTACAACTGATTCGTGTGAATGTGACGAGAATTTGCATAATTTTGTTGTCAAATTGATCCTCTATATAGTAGCCGGATTCCAATTGGGCATCCGTGTTTGACTTAGAAAATATAAACAATCATGATGGATAGTAGCTGCCAACGCTTCGAGAGACCATAAATATCGTTACAAAAAAAAATATTCAATCTCTCTGCTTGTCTCTATTCAGCTAATTAGTATCATTGAAAAGCTTATAGTTAAGTTATTTGTCGAATTTTGTTTTGTCCCGAAAGGAATTTTAGATTCCTCGTGGACTGCCTGCGGAAGACCTTGCAGGGGGCACACAACAATCTTGAGGAACCAAAAGACCATTATTTATGATAATTTTAATCTCGTTCATGAATTTTTAAATAGAATCAAAGGAATTTGTCACTCTGTTGCCGCTCGGACCTTGGACCTTTGCTCAATGGCAATTTGTCAATTTGTTTACACTCTTATTCCATTTAAAGCAACATGAGACATTTATTTTCTGGAAAAATCTCATCATAAAGGAGTTAAGATACTAGACAAGGAAAATGTTTAAAAGAAGCGCTCATCAAAATGTTGAATCATATAGGGTACGTTTGGTAACATTCATCGGTATATTCATCGATTGCCGTTCGTAGTAGTTGTTATTGTTTGATGAAGTCTAGTATTAACAGCATTGTAGTTCCACCCAAATATTCTTTTTTCTTATACGCAGGTGATTCACATTTGAGAACATAAGATCCTTATTTCGCTTTTCATATAATGATTTGCTCTCAAAATAGGAAATTGTTCTATTCAGTACTATGAGTTATTCAGTACCTAGTATCAGCACTCGGCACCTTCAAGAGAAAAATTCTTCGGCGGATATTTGGTCCTATATGCGAAGAGGGCGAATGGAGAAGAAGATTCAATCGTGAATTATACGAGCTGTACCAAGATGTGGATTTAGTCCAATGAGCCAAAACACGTCCACTATATTGGCTCGGTCACATCGAGCGAATGGGCAACAACGCTCCAGCCAAAAAATCTTTGAATCCCAGCCCCCAGGTTCGAGACGACGAGGAAGACCTAACCTCCGTTACAGGGACCAGGCGGTTATAGACGCAAGAGCGCTTGGTCCCGACGACTGACGGGAGCTCGCGAGGGATCGAAACCGATGGAAGACCGCAATATCTCAGACAGAGACCCTCTATGGATCGGGAGCCGGATAAGTAAGTCGGTAGATATCAGCACTCGCATCAGTAATCAGATGCAAGGTTGTTGTATTGGAAAATGACGGACCATCGGAATAGAATAGACTAGGTCAATACATCAAAATGTATTTATACATTTCGAATGCGGAAAGATAACCTCCTTTTTTAAAAGAAACTCATTCACGCTGTTGGTGTTTTTCAAATAAGGTTGCAGTAGTCTACATTTCTAAAGGTGTGGTTCTTCATTCTTCCACAATGTTCATTTTCTCCCATTTTACTCGTATCATAGGGTTCTGTTTGTTGCTCATTTAACAATCTTCATATTCACTGTCCTCGATATCAAAGTGACCCGGTTCGCAGGGAAGTATAACATTATTTTACCTCTCCAATTCGTTTTACCTGTACCTACACACTCCCAAACAGATTAGAACTGATGACATAAGAGCTTGCTGGTTTTAAAAGTGACTTGGTAGTCTGACACGATGGTAATTTTTTGGTTACTGTATCTTACTTGGAGATTGTTTTCTGCACATTTCTTTATGCAATTTACGAGTACTTAAACTTTGAAAATTCTAGTACAATCTGTATTCTATACTTGATGGCCTTTGCTTTTAAAGAGTACCACTTAATTCCGATCGAATATTCTTCTCGAAGTTATAGATACTTTTAAATCATGCCATCTGTATAATATCTACCTCAGACCTGAATTGCAATTTACTTTTAGGAAGTGGCGCATTGGCATAAATAATCAAAGTGCAGTATTATTTTCACCTTTTTTTGGATGTATATTTTAAGACTTCCAAATCACGTATCCCTATCGACAAATACCTTTCTTTCAAACGTTGGTAATAAGTTGCAAAACAATTAACCTACATTCTTGTCACATTAAAGTATTTATCTTGATTAATTATAACAAAACACAAATCTCATTAAAAATTTAAAGCATTACATGCAATAGAAATTAGTTACATACAAAAATCCATATCGATTGTCATTAATCTTGACGTCAACATTCCAATTGCGTGCATAAGACATTTCTATTATCTTTAATTGATAATATTTTATCATAACTTTACAAATTCCTTGAAGAATTTTGTAACAACTCATTAAATCACGTGACTTTATATAGACATATTGAATTGTTTGAAAGAAAATTTGGACCTTTGGACTACCTTCATTGAACGTTAATCATTTTATTATAATTTTTTAATGTCCTCAAATACATATGAGTGGATATATTTTTGATTGCCAGAATTTATTATATTTAAGGAGATATTAACAAATAAATGAGTTTTTTGTTTGTGATTTAGTAGAAGCTAGATTATCCTAATTTTCTCTATTTAATGAAAAATACGAAAAGCTTGAAATTCCATTATTGGTCAAACATTTTCTTACAACCTTGATTTCCTTGCCTTAAATTTTAAACCTTTATTTGACTGTACCTACTATATTTTAGGGAAAATTTTTGATATCTACTTTTGAAAGCGTCTCGAAATTTTCTTATTTCGTATAGACTGACATACCTTTTCTAAATTAACAATGTTTATATACAAATAACAATAAATATATTCTTAATTAGTAAACAAATTAAGAGCATATTTAGGAAATCTTCGTTGAACAGCCTCTATCCTATTGATGCTTACTGCATATATTGGGCACCAAATGCAGCAGGCATATTCCAACGAAGATCTCACTAATGAGTAATATAAAACTTTCAAAGTACATACATATGTGTATCAGTAAATTTTTTTGAATTTCTTAAAAAATCCGGGCTTTAGAAATCATATGATCATAGTGATCATTAAAAGTCAATTTTGTATCGAAAAACACACCTAAATCTTTAAAAACTGTAACTTTCTCAAGAACTGTATTATGTAGCTTATATTCAAATTGTATAGGATTGCGGGACTTACACCTAGTATAAGACATTTGCTTACACTTCGAGATGTTTAAGTGAATACAGTTGTCTTTACACCACTGGAAAATCCTATTGAGATCAACTTGCAAGAAATTGCAATCAACTGAAGAATTGATACGTCTAAATATTTTAAAATCATCTGTAAATATTAGGCTTTCAGAGAATTTCAAACAATGAGGAAGGTGATTTATGAAGAGCACAAACAAAAGTGGTCCCAAATGGCTCCCTTGAAGAACCCCTGATAAATTATGTATCATCTTCGAAGTTTGTGTATTTTCTTTCAAATATTGATCAAACCATTTGAACAATAATTGAGAGTGAAAAACTAAGTATTTTAGTTTTTTTTACTAAGACATCGTGCTGAACTCGGTCAAAAGCCTTTCAAAAGTCTGTGTATATGACATCAACTTGGCTTCCTTTTGTACAAAAGTTTGAAAAAAGAGACAAGTTTGATGTAGTTGATCGTTGACTCACAAGCCCGTATTGTTTATCTTTTTCACATTTGCATAAATCCTCTTTTTGACAATGGCTTCAAAAACTTTTTTTCCATCAAAATAATTCTATATTTTAAGACTCTCGCGGACATCGTTGACATTGTAATATTTATTGTCTTAATGCATATTTTGAATCTTTCCTTGGAAAATATTTGTACTTCATTTGCAAACATATTCATTAGGCGAGCATGAATGAAGTGTTTAATTAAATAAAATAGTTGTGTAAAAATTGCTGAACACACATCTTATTTTAAATACATTATTTTTGTCTTAACTCAAATACAATAATTAACTCAAAATTTGTATTTGTGATTTGAATTAACACTTATTTTCAAAGAGTTGCTAATGTATAAACAGTTAGTCTTTAAGACTTCGATTAAAGTGATTTAACTAAGTCTGTATTTGTTTAGTTCCGTTAACTGAATTTAGTGCTATTATGGACTTAGGCTAAGGTATTGTAATTTGTAAATAATGTCTGGTCTTTAGCTCAGATGCTTCTTAATTATAACCACAAATAAATTCATTTCGAAAAACTAATTAAAATGTTGTACAAGTATTTCCATTAAAGATTTGTTTTTTGACTTGCATTTAAGATAGTAATTGAAAATGTAATCAAAAACCGATTGATTTTTTTAATTTATACATATTATATTAGTCTCAAATAAATCAGTATGGGGTTAATGTTCGTATCGAATCCTTAGAAGTAATTGCTTTTACGTTTCAAGGCTTAAATCAGTTTAAAAAAAAATGAAGACTTAAGGTTTTTAATTGGATAATTATTTAGTTAAGAAAGTGTAAAGAATGCACCACAAAAATTTGAATTTTTCTTATCTTGGTTATGAAATAGAAAGCTTGACAAAAATCCATTATTTTGGGTTGAAGCTTGAAGCTCTCCACCGTGGTATCTCCTATATAAGACCTTTTTCTGTTTTCGATCTTTTTCCAAAATGATATAGAACTGATTTTGATTAGTTGTCTTATGCTTAAGCAACTAAGAAGTTTTGATATTATTGCGTATTCGAACTTTCAAAAACAATTCTGAGACCATAAGCAGACTGATCGCTAATTTTCCATCAACCTTTAATTTATTGATTAAAAATAAATACATTGGCGCAAAATTTTAAACATTTAAAACTTGCTAAGAGCAAGTTTAGAATGGGAGTCGACTCTAAATATTTAGTTTAAAATGAGAACCTTTTTTTTTAATTTTAAACGACTTAAACTATATACTTTAACGTTAAAGAGCTGGTATAACTTTAACAATATCAAATATAGCTACTTTATCTTCTAATAATATACTTTATTAATATTGACAATGGTCATTCCATATCAAAGCAAATCGAAGTAAAATTTACTGAAGTTTTATTTGATTTTTTAAAAGATGTGTTTTGTAAATAGACTGTATATTAGAAATGCGAAACAATTGTACAAAATTGCTCTACGATCTTTAATTTTTCAATATTGTGGAGGGTGATGGACAAACAAGTTAACAAATTAAGGGTTGTTTAACGTGAATTCGCTTAGGTTCTGTTGTAAAACCCACATTAGTTAGAAGAGTTGTCTAACGTGTTTAAAATTATGATAAAGTTAGGCAAAGTCGCCAAGCTAAAAGCACATAAGAATCTTAAAGCGTTCTCCTTGTATATTTGAAGGTCTAGAACAAAGTCGATCTATCCCACTTTTCTCGAAGCCGTGATTCTCATTTTCCTTCTATTTCTGTCGTAGATGATTTGTCGCGATTTTCTTGAAGAATTATGATTTGTGTTCCTTAACGAAAATGTATGAAAATAAATGACACATATCGAAGCGGAAGAGTCATTGTCGCTAGCCAACGAAAATATGGATAAATTCGTTGAATCTACTGCATTTTTACTTGCGATTCATTGGTACTATAAGGCAAATTATGCATTTGTAAAAAAATCGAACTCAAAAGTTTGATCAAAATTGACTTTACGATGATAGTGAAGACGAAAAAATTGGGTCTCGCAATTCTGTCTGTCTGTCTGCCAATTGTCTTTAAACACGTTATTTTCTTCTTTTTTAAGACCAAAAATAACTGTTCCTGTCATACGATTTGTTCGAAATTTTATTAAATTTTTTCTAAAGAACTGTTCAACAAATTTTAAAAAAAATCTAAAAATTTCATTTAGTCAATGCTAGGTAATGGTTAAAAAAATAGTTATTTAATGTACCCTCCATAGAACCAGTTTGATTTTCTCAAAAACGTTTTAACCGATTTTGATCATTTTTTTATGCTAGAACTCCTCTTAGTTAAGATAGTATTGTGTATTCAAATTTGAAAAAAAATTTAAATTTTTTTCTTGAAAACTCGATATTTCGAAAACCCCATGCTCAATTTTTTTTAAAACTTCACAATTAAAAGTTTTTTAATACAATCTATAAGATGTGAGAAACGAAGTTTTATTTTATCTAAAAATAACGGTACCCACCATACAAAAGTTAAAAAATGGTTTTCGAAAATCGTATTTTGAAAACGGCGCCTAGAATTTTGATAAGTTTTGTTTTCCTTTAATTAATTTTTACGGTCTATAATTCAATAAATATTTTTGAAATTAAAATACGTCTGATTGTACCTGCCTTAGAACCATTTTCCGAATTTTCAATTTCTCACTATCGGCATAACGGATCTTAATAAAAAAAATGTTGAAGGTAACTTTGAAAAACATTGCATTTCAAAACTTAAAACAAAAAAATATTTTTTAAATATAAAAAAAAAATATTTTTTCTCAAATATATATTTTTCAAAAACTGGTCCATATGTTTTTTTTTAAATTCGATTTTTATTCCTACAATAATACAAGCCTTGAATTGGGGTACCAATTTTTTTTTTTTTTAAATGTAAGAATTTTATTTATAAATATTATTTTTTTAAGAAATCACTACAACGACTTACAATTTTTGTTCTTGCATAAGGTAATACATATTTGCTTGAATCACATGGCATCCTGTTCTTAGCTCCAACTACTAAAGGAGTTGTTTTAGTTATTTAAAAAAAAAAGAATTTTATATTTATGAATAATTTTCTGTAATAACATTCATATTTGAATTTTTAGTCTTTTACATAAGTCTTTTACATCAATCAATTTAAATGAATGAATGATCAAAAACCGAAGACAGACGAAAAATTAAAATTTTGTCAAAATCAAGATCGGTCCAGCCGTTTTGGAGTCCATTAGAACATAAAAACAGCGATATGAATGTTAAAAATGGTTTTCGAAAATCGTTTATTTCTGTTTCGCTTAATTTTTATGATCGGATAATCCAATCGAACAAATTTCAAATGAAGAAATTAGTACAAATACTTAACATACAACCACTTGTTTTGATTTTTGACTTTCTCATTAGCGGCATGACGGATTTAAATGATTTAAAAATTAAAAAAAGTTTCAAAAGTATTTTGTATCAGAAATTTAAAAAAAAATATATTTTTTGTATTTAAAAAAAAAAACAATATTTTTTTTGAAAACTCGATTTCCTTAGAATGGGTAAATTATTTTTTTTTTAATTTAATTCGTATTTCCACAACTATATTTTGTTCAATTTTTTCATATAAAAAATTAGTTTTTATTAAAACTGATACAACCATTTATAATTTTTGTTCTCGCAATAAGGTTATAAAGATTTTTTAAACAAAATTAAAACATGCAAAAATGAACCCTCTTTGAAGCTCACAAAATAATATTTCAAGGACAAAACAAATGCTTGCTACTGACTAATAAGGTCCGAAAAAGAAGACCCTCATTTGAAGTATTTTATTTTTGTATGATCTTCCAAGGCCACGTGGTGCATTTTGTTGTATATAAAGGTAAAGGTACCCTAAATTATATCAAAATAATGAAATAGCACCAATAAAATAGGGCGCGCCTATCCGGCGTTAACCACATTTGCCACACGTCAAATATTTTTGTCCGATCCTTCTTTTAGGTACATATCTTTTGGCATGATCTAACACATAAATTTTATGACATATCATACGCACATTTAACATAATTTATATCACTTTCTGACCAAACGTGCAACACTTCCGCCCCGAATAATGACAATCCAATACTCATTCAATGTGCCAACTTCTATGTAGCTACAGGAACATTGTGATAGCAGGCACTGATGGGATGTTAAGGAATTTTGCGGTCACTATAAATCACAATATAAAATAAAGCGGCGAGCGATATGTAGGGCCTGGCACAGCGGGTGAAGGCAAACCTTTATTTTTTTGTGTTTGTTGTTAGAAGCGCACACGTTTGCAAATGTCCATAAATTTTGTAAAATTTCACCCTCAACTGACAGTTTTCCAGCAATTATTATGTTTTATCATTTCATTCTAACATTTCATTGTTGGCAGTAATTTTGAGAGAAAGTCCCACCAAAAGGTGCATATTCATAAATATGTATCCTTACCTTCGTTAGAAAGTCTTTTATTGGTCCTTTCAGAGATGTAATTTTTTTCTGATCCGATATGGTCGGATTCAAACCGCAGATGATTCGAGTTCAGCTGAGACCAAACGAACAATGTCATAATGCTAGATGAATATTTTTTGACATTTCTTTAGTTATTTTTATGATGATGACTACTTTATGCGCATTCATGTGGATTTTGAAATTTCTGCACCCGTTCTGGGGTATTGTTGGGATGACAAAATATTTCCGAGTATTCGGTCATTATGCCTAATGGGTCTTTCTTTGGTACAGATGCCAAATTATTCGCTTTTTCCCAAGTGACATTAGTGGCACGTGTATCAGTCGTAAATTTCAACTCAATTGTGACTTATGTTAAATTTCCTGTCTAAATGTAGGAATTTCCTTTGGGATTTTCTGTAAGGAATCGTTTCAATGAAATGGTATTCGCTAGACGAAACGTGTGTCCTGGGACAGAGTGGCGAAAAACGACTTAGTTTCATGTCAACACGACAACCAATTTGGAGAAATGTAGACGTTGGTTCATTAGTTATTTAGAGAAGAAACAAATTGGTATCAATGTGACCCTAAATAATTAAACCTTATACTTATGTAGAGACCATTCACATATGCTTGCGTCTGTCAACCATTTCAAAGGTGACACAAGGATTTGTGTAGTTGAACCAGAGACTTAATCGAAGATTCTATTAGTGCGCTAAGACCACTTTATAGCAATGAGAAGATAGGTAAATTAATTATGTGTTTTAATAGATAATGCCTAAGACATGGTAAATTAAACGATTGTTTGTTTTAAAATTGATTGCAATCACGATAGCAAGCTCCCCTTTCGGTCATCGCTTCAATAACAACTCCAAGCTCTAATCAAGGACAAAATATCTTCGGGAATTTGGTTCACCTTTATGATCTAATATTTAAATCTACCTTTCTAATCTATGGCTACATATAAGTAAAATTCATAAGCGCCGATTTGGACCTTGAACTTGATAAAACACAATTTAAAGATAAAAAGAGACAGTGACAAACAAAGAGAGACTCTAAATTAAAGAATTCCATTTTTGAGTACCTATTAAATCTATTTTATATAAAATAAAAATTAGATCTTTGATGACAATGAAGTTCAAGATATAAAAACACACATATATCTTCTCTCAATAATATTATACGAATGAAGTGTTTAACGACGAAATCAATTTGATTTCACTTATCAGCAATCGAATATCTTTGATATTTGTTATGGTCTAAACCTATAAACAGCGCATCTTTTTTCAACTGAATCAGAGGTTCTCTTATTCTCTTCTGATCTCTTAATTAAAATTTATACGAATCAAGCAAATATAAATATTTATCTCTGTGACATTCGAATACCGCGCATCACGGTTGACAAAAAAAAGCTATAAGGGGTTAATTAACAAAAATAAAAAAAAAATACGAGAATGTCTTGCCTACCTTTTCTGAATTTTATCGGATAAATTAAAAAGCTATAAGATCACACGGTGGGTTTTTTGTATTTCAAAGTTTTGGTAAGATTAGTTTGATGATAAGAATTATTTTATGAATTGGCTTTACGATTCTACGTATAGGAGCTATAATATACATTTCACGGCAGCAAAGTTTCAAGATTTTGTGATAAGCTTTGGTTTGGAATTTAAAACAAAAAAATACGAGTATGATATCCGAGATGATTGGATACGGACCAAGACGAAAAACGATGTTCTTTTTTTTATTGTAACCTTGTTGCTTACCTTCCGTGAAATTAAGAATGTTTCACATTGTAAGAGGAGGATATATCGGTACCTGTTAACAACAGCTGGTTATTCGTAACTAACCAGAACTATCAACTTCCGAACTGAAACAAATCCTAGGATTTCTAGTATTCCGGTAAAAGTAAGGCTATACTAATTACGATTGGTAAAAGTTTTTTTAAATAAAGCAAAAGTCTTCAAAGAACTTCGAAAGTCGACTAACTTAGTAGTTGTTAATAGTTAAATGTTAAAGACGCTTAGAAGGTATTTATTATTAAAAATTATTGTAGATCCATTTCAGAATTCTCCTGATTTCGTATGTTTCTTATCTATGCCTGTATATCAGACAAATTTCTTAAATTTTATAACTTGTTTTTTAGATAAAAATATTGAAAAAATGAAATTTGATTAAATTGTGCTCCCAACTTAAAAAATACAAATTTCTAAATTAAGGTTATGAATGGATAAATTTTTTAAGACGACTTTCGACTGTTTAAAGTATCATAATATCTCACCATATCATTATTAGGGTGAAACTATCGATTATTTATTTTATCTTTTTTTTTATTATACTAACTTTATTAGCCTCTTTGACATTTACAAAAAGTTTTTGACAGGTTTATTGCACAAACTGCCATGTTTCTGGGGTCTTCGGTTGCAGTTTATTGGAGAAAAAGCTTTACCACTATATTAGTTACGAGTACATTTATATTAAATTAAGAAGCACGTATTATAACTGATTAAATTAGCAAATTTGTATGCTAATATCTTTTATGCTAATATCTTGGGGTGTTTTAAGTTTTACTCCATTGGTTCTGCAGACTATTACTATTTAGGTAAAAATAAAATCTGTTATCCTAAATACCTGATTTTCTTTTTATTTATAGTAAAAAAGTCTATCTATCTTCATTTTTACTTGCGATATAGGTACTATAGGGCAAGTTCTGCATTTGAAAAAAAAATCGAACTCGAGATTTTGATCAAAGTTGACATTACGATGATAGCGAAGACGAAAAAAGTAGGTCCGACAATTCCGTCTGTCTGTCTGTATGTCTGTATGTCTGTATGTCTCTATGTCTGTATGTCTGTACCTCGAACTACACCCTAAACTACCGGAGGTTTTTTCTTCAAACTCGGTACATAAGAGTCTTCGGTGATTCCCTAGAGGAAAAATTGAAATTTTTTTTTTAGCTCCAAAACTAACGGTACCCCCCATACACCCGTAATGCAAAATCTTATTTATCTCGAAAACGGCTATTACGATTTTGACAAAAAAAAATTAGGTGTGATATTATGGACATGGACTATATTTTGGTTAAAAAAAATTTGGGGGGAAATGTTATTAGGGGTACCTGTCATAGAACGGTTTTTTTGATTTTCGACTTTCTCACGAACGGCTCTAACGATTTTAACCAAAATTTTTACGCAGGAGCTGCTTTGCATTTGAAAAAATATAAACTAAAAAATTTTTCGAAAAAATAATTTTTGGATTTTTAAAAAAATAATACAATTTTTTTTTTGAAAATTCAATTTTTCGAAAACCGATACACGATTAAATTTTTAAATTACGTTTTAAAATGTATTTTATTAAATACTAACAATTTGCAAATCAATTTTTTTATAAAAATTTTAAGGAAAATTTAGTACACAAAAAACATGTTTCAGTGTGTCTGTATGTCTGTACCTCTCGCTACAGCCTAAACCACTGGACCTATTTCTTTCAATCTCGGCGGTTAAGCTTCTTCGGTGATTCCTTAGAGGAAAAATTGAAATTTTTTTTTTAGCTCCAAAACTAACGGTACCCCCCATACACCCGTAATGCAAAATCTTATTTATCTCGAAAACGGCTCTAACGATTTTGATAAAAAAAATTAGTTTTTATATTATGAACATAAGCTACATTTTGGTCAAACAAAATTTTGGGGCCAAAATGTTATTAGGGATACCTGCCATAGACCCGTTTTTTTTATTTTCGACTTTCTCATTAACGGCTCTAAGGATTTTAACCCAAAATTTTCAGCAGGAGTCCCCTTAAGTTTAAAATAATATTGTGTATAAAAATATTCGAAAAAATATTTGTTGGGTTTTTTTGAAAAAATTTTTTTTTTTTTTAATCAATATCTTCAAAACCTATGAACGATTATTTTTTGAAATTATTTCCTAAAATCAATATTATTTAATACTTAAAATTCGCGTCCCACATTTTTTTCTTGAAAAATTTTAGAGAAATTTCTTATACAAAAAATTTATTTAATAATAAAACGCTTTTTTAAAGTTTATTTGCATAAATTCATACTTTTCCGGAAACCAGACGGCAATTTTATGCATTTGAAGATAATAATTCTCATTAAATCCATGTTTTATATTTATAAAATGTATCTTAAATTCCAAAGTACTTTTAAATAAGAGCAAGTTCGTGCGATCCAGTCGCGCATTTTATTTATAATTGGTTAAATTTATAACTGTGTAGTACCCCTTGCCTAATTACTAGTGCATTGTTCTGTCATGAAGAAACTTCGCTGCTTCAAATTTTCCTGACAACGAGATCAGTAAGCAAGCATTTTGATCTTCATTTGTTTGACAAAGCGAAATTGAAAATTATAGCTGATTATTCGGAGAAATCAACATGGTCGCAGTGCAAGCCCCCTCTCAATATTCATGACGAAATGGTGGAGAGCATTTTTTGTTCGTCAATCAAGTTACATGACTTTATGGCATGACGACAAGGGATACATAAAAGTCTGTTAAAATATAAGGATCTTCGAAAGATTTAGAATTCCTGGAAATTAAACCTAACATCAAATTTGCTCTAGAAATAACATGGTCAATTTGAAGCCAAAACTCATTTTAGAGTCAAATATATGTAACTCCAAGAACCTATTTTTAAAAATTTTATAAAATACAGAATTTTTTAATATCAAAATACATATAACCAACCAGTTTATTTTGCAATCAATATCACTTTGAATTTTACTCACATCTAGTGGAGTGGCATATACAAAGACACCTCAATGAAGAAGGATGATAAAGTAAATCATTTATTTAATGAATAAGGAGGAGTGATCCTAGCTGCCTGCCCTGAGGCAGTCTTATCGAAATTTTAATGAAAAATGTCTTAGCTTTAAATTTCAAATAATTTTCTAAAATATTCTCTCAAATATTACTATTTTAAAATTGGAGCTGAATACAAGTCGAGAAGAAAAAGACTGTTTTGATTTTCGGGTAATTTCTTTTCTTTGGAATTTTCTTGTTTTCAATATCTATTAATGTTTACTTTTCTAAATAAAGTTGATAATATTCAAACAAAAAGGAACGAATTCTTCTAAAAAAAATCGTCTACTCGACTATCGTTAAGCAAAAGTTCATCACCAATTTTGACATATGTATGTATTTCCTCCGTCCAACAAAACAACTTTTAATTCAGTTGAGGAGAACGGAGTGAAAACCAAGCAGCTTGCTGTCGATCTTCTACTCATATTGATGCTCGGAAATATGATTTTGAACTACAAAGTTTGGTATAAAGCATACTCGTATTTTCTTAACTTTTGCTTCAAATAACTTATCCCTAAGCTGAAGTTTAACAATCGATCTATAACATTTCATAGATTCCTTAAGATCGAGATTTCTGCAGAAAACTCATCAGAGAGTGCTTCTAAGAATATACCTTGTCCGAAAGACATATTGAAAATATAACACAGTGGGGCTGCTAGATTTTTAATAAAGAACACAAAAGGTAGATAAGAAAACAGTTTTTATCTTTGAAAATTTAATATTGAACTGAAGACCATTTAAGAACATATTATTAATAAAAAACGTCACGTACAGGAAACAATTTTAAAAAGATTTATTGATAAAATTAAAGTTTTCTTTGACGGTATTTTTACGGTTTGGCATCATAATTGTGTGTCAACATTGGAGTAAATCGAAAATTCTATATTCTAAAATCCTGCATTGGAAAATTGCTTGGATGATAAAAAACGTCTTTTTTTTTTGGAAAAAAGTGTGGATTTTTGATTTCATTATCGTTTTATCTAATGTTCTTATTTACAGAATTTTGGAATATAGAATACAGAAAAACCGTTGTTCACTAGAACCCAAATAAGATAGTTTCCAAACTTATAGAGTTCGTTACGTTTCTAACTTTCATTTTTTTTTTTTTTTTTTTTTTTATAATCTACCCGCGCTCAAGGGATTATGATTACCCTTTAAATGTTTCAACACAGCGCGGGCGTGAAGTTAATGAAGAGAAAGAAGGATAGGAAAGATGTGTGGCACGATGTTCTGAGACTGTTGGTGGTTGTCTCGGATATTTTTATCTCCAGGGATGGCGGCTGAGCTAAAGCGGAGAAATGCCGTGTCTTATTTCTATGTCGCTTATAATTCACATTATTTTATTCGTGTTCATCCTTGTTGGGCATACTAGTTTAACTCAATTACATGTTGTTAGTGTTATGCCTGAACAACAGGAAATGAGTAAACCAGCAACCCATTGATGACAATTTATAGAAGGTTTTAATGGAATTAAAGACGACATAGACGACGGCAGGGATCGAACCTGTCATCATGAGGTTGACAGGCGAGCACACATCCATCGCGCCACGGCCACCCGTAATTATAAATATCCATAGGTGTGTTTGATTTTTGATTACTTGAAATCTTTGAGCAGTCAAAGGTTCCTTTTGGTTTTTGCGTTCTTTTTTTTCTATCTCAAAAGTAGCAGATACATATAAGATAATGACAGAAATTTCACACTTATTTGCTATGAGACAAATTTCTATATCATTTTGTAGTTCATTTTATGTGAAAATTCCTCTCTCTGATTTTTATGATCATTATTAAAGGATAGAGAACATAAATACAAAATGTTGGTGTTTCAGAAGATTAATACACAGAATTTGTTAATATACAATAGCAGATTTATATTTATACAAAATTATATATATGTTTTTACAGAATAATCATCTTTTATAGAATTTTGAAACACATATTAACGACCTTTTCCCTACTTTTAACGTTGTAACTGGTGTCAATTTGTGCTTTTATAATTTTGTGAGCACTAAATGGTACACTTAAAATACATGAGCACACAGCGAGCGTTTGGAAAAGTTGGAGAGAGTTTAAAACGAGATAGCGATGTATATTGGTTTTGAATGTCTGAATATCATAATGGGAGGGAAAAACTGAGTCGAGTAGGCATTCCACATTCGTGTGGTGTCAGCTGCACTAAGCGACAGTAGAAAGCATTGAGTTTTTGTAGCATCAAATTCTACATTTGAGAATCATATCGAGATCATACTCGTAATTCAATAAGTACATATATCCGTTTAGCCATTCTAAGTTCACATACGAAAAGACGGGAACTTGAATCTTCAAAAGAAAACGAAAAGCTGAGAGTTCTGTCGATGTCGTCAGAAAAACAGTTTAACGGATTAAAAGTCTTAGACAAGAAATTATTGATGAATATGCGAAAAAGAGTCGGAGACAAAATGGACCCCTGAGGCAAACCAGCATTTATTTAATGAGAAAAATACTTCAAACCGTCCAATACAACTTGTATTGGGTGGTTCGAAAGGCCATTTCTAATCCAACAAAGAAAAGATTCATCAATACCAAATGCACGCATTTCCCATAAGAGAGCTTGTTGCCAAACAGTATTAAATACTTTTGATGAAGGGTTTTAAAAAAAAAAAAAATCGCTCAAGGGCTTTGTATATTCTTTTGTTTTATTTTATTAAGTCTTACCGAACAACTGTCAACATAAACAAATATTCTCAATAGATATCCAACATATTTAAACGTTAGTCAAATCCTTCACGTAGTCGGGTTGCCTTTGCGAATGTCTTATGTCATTGTTCATTAATATTTCAATTACCTCCCACCTCCTAATGGATGACTGAATAATCTAAAAGAATTCAATTTACGAACCTTCATTCAATTCTCAAGCCTAATCGAACTGAAGCGAACCAAAAAATCAATTCGCCTCCGAGGACCTCTGGGGGGCAATAAAAAGCACTCTTCCGACCTTATGACCCACATTGCTCAAGTGGCTTTAGTCTCTCTTATCCCTAATTTATGCATTATCTTTTCTAAAAGTATATTCTACCCTGAAGTTGCTCTTCAGTTCAGTCGATAACTTAAATTGTATCAACCTTACCATCGCATTGCCACCGACCGACCGTGGAACTTTGTCAGTCGAGTCTATTGCTATCCAACAACAAAAAAAAAGGAAGAAAAACACAACCTATAATGTATTATGTAGATGAAACAGCCCGACCTTTTTTTTGGTTTATACATAGTCCTACAAGGAATCTCTAAGTGAAACGAATGAGTCAACTCCTAATGTGGATGGTAAAGAGGATCTCCATTTAACATTCTTCCAAGACTTGAAGGCAATTCTTAAGGTGAAATTCACAA
The DNA here is from genome assembly GCA_911387755.1 of Chrysotoxum bicinctum. Taxonomy (NCBI): domain Eukaryota; kingdom Metazoa; phylum Arthropoda; class Insecta; order Diptera; family Syrphidae; genus Chrysotoxum; species Chrysotoxum bicinctum. The sequence continues at coordinate 31,978,937 of OU426990.1, forward strand.
GGTTGGGAAAATTGTTTGATGAGTTTTATTGGCCTTAGAACAGGAGCCGAAGCTTGCAGTTTGATATTGCATTTTTTCATTGTCTTTCAACGAAAGAACAGTGCAAGGTTATCAATTACATATTTACTGGATAGCCCGTGTATAAGGAACTCATACAAAACTAACTCCCATAATGAAATATCATTTCCATTACCCAAAATTGGTTTCAATCAAATTCTTAGGCTCCTCATTGTCTTAAAACTCTAAGTCCTTTTTGATTAACAAAAAACTTTACCCCCACTGGTTTACTTGTATAAGAAGAGAACTATCGTCTTTTAACGAGCTCGAAAAAATGGCCTACTAGAAATATAAAATATTGGTGAAATTATTTCGGATGTTGGCCATTTATATTCATCTGACGTAGGCTTGAAAACTGAAAAGAAAATAGGTTTGTGTATACTTCCTATCGCCTTCTTCTACACTACTTCTACTTTGTTGTACTTTTTTCTAGTTGTCCTTAAGCTTGTCAAGGATTTTCGGCTTAGCAGGCTCCTAATCATCCACTTGGAATCTAGGAGTTCAATCGAAGGAAAACTTTTCACTTTATTTCTGCATTGCATAAGAATATACCCACCTGCCTCCACCCCACGAAAGAAAGTACGAAATAGTGGTGAAGGTAAGAGATGAAGAAGGAGAGAAAAAAAAAATTTTGTACAACAAGGAAAAACTATAAAAATCTTTCAAAGTTTTCTTGTATTTCACATTTTCTCTTTGTCTTCTTCTCCTCATCCTCATTTCGCAATCAGATTTTTCTTAAAATTTATTTTGCCGACATTGTTTGTTTGATGAGAAAATTAAAGGAAAGAACCAGAGAAAGGACTGGATTTTTTGTTTGTGTGTTTTAATGGAGTCCTTTAAAACACTCCTAGAGGAAGATTCACTACAAAGTTTAGGTCCTTTTGGTTTGTGCACTCGCTGTTACCAAGGAGAGTCATGGATGGCGTCTGGCTGTCGCATCGAGATATGTAACTTTTTTTTTGTGGGACAGGAGGAGAGAATGAGATGATATTTTGTTCACAAGCAGAGGATTGGTTGTTGGGTTTATTTTTAGATAATTTTCTTGTTCTTTTTTTTGTTGAATGGAAATCAGAAGTTCATGGTGAATCAAGTGTGCTGAACTGCTGATTGTTATTCGGGAAAGATGAGATATTATCCGTCAGGAGAATGAAACATTTTTATTAAGATGTTTGCTCAAATAATAGTTGGTCCTTATTATTGTTGTGATCCTATGAATATGCTTTGATATTTATTTGAACAAACAAGTTTGTAGTTACTTTTAATACATGATGGTCTTCCTAACTTAGAAAATAATGCAAATATTTTAATCGAGTCACATATAAAATTAAAACTTGATTCGCCAAATAAACTAGTAATTAACACTTACACTTCAATATTGATTAATAAAAGGTTTTAAGACCCTTTTAAAAAGGTTTCATAAAAACGGTTTCGATAAAGCTTTCTCACGGCTCGGCGTTCAGCGTCAATTATTTGTGAAAGAATGTGATTCTTTGCAACGAAGTACTGATATCATTGTTGTCCAAGTTTTAAAGTCTCTAAAATAATTCATATAGCGGTGTATCGAATTAAAGTCGAAATGAACAAGGTGGCCCATCAAGTGGTTTCTTTTTAAATCATAGGTTATGTTGAGACTGACAGGTGTTTCCCGCTCGGAATCTTGACAAAAAGTCAGTATTATACCTCCGCCGAACGAAATGAGTCGCTTTGCGCTTGAACAAGGTTGGGAAATATTGAAAAATTATTTCCAAAATGAGTGCTTTTAGCCCAAACAGTGCGTTTTTTGAAAAGAAGTTTTGACCAAAATGAAACAACCACCGTGACTGCTGTACCCAAAATAGTGCAAAAAGTTCATGAGACTGGTATGCTAGTGGACAACACTCATGGTCCCCGTCGTCGTACAGACTAAAATGTGGCTTCTGTAGCCGAGAGTGTGAGACTCAATTCACGAACATCAATTCGCTAGCGATCTCAACAGCTCAACATTTTACACAGTAGACTGAGGAGAATTCTGAAAGATCTCGGAATATTCGCTTACAACGTCCAATTGACTCAGAAATTGAAGGCGCACGACCATCGCATCGTGCGCTGATGGTCTGTAGCATCATCACCTTAAGAACTGTATTACTTTATTTATAAGAATCAATCCAAAATAGTTTAGTGCTTTGAACATTGTTCACCCTTTAACGAAGCTGATTTTACTTTCTGCCCAATCCATGAAGGATCACTGCCTAAGAAACTGTGCGTAGCTTTCCATCACATGCAATCCCTAAGACGCTGCTCAGTCAAACAGACTGAGCTCTGGGCATCCGCGATGCACTGATTCTTAAGCTGTCACCTTGAATGGATTGGGCATGGATTTACAAAATCTGTTGACTGGAGTGTTTTCTGGACTTTATCCATATCTTGATACAGTTTTAAGAGTTTTGGTTGCAACTGCTCCTACAAAAATGTTTCTCTCTTTTGGCTTACCTTCTACAACTCGGGGCCATGAATCAAGGCTTATAGTAGTTTTAGGGTTTTTTGGAGCATGCCCTTGGGTCATTATTCGGATGAGTTTTGAAACCTTTAATTTTCCAAACCAAATTAGGAGCAGTTTCCTTGGGTAATTCTTCCTCGGATCCTTACTAAGCTGTCAGTCGTGGAGTTAGTGTTAAATCAGGAAAATATGAACTCCAAAGCTATCCCGAAGTTGTTGCTATACAAAGTGACGTTTCGTCGCACGCAGAAGAACACATATTAAATTATTTCTTAATGTTAAAGTTAATAATGCTTATCTCTTTTAATTTAAGATGAACAAGTACATATATTTTTTGCTGCCTCATTTCGGCACTTTCGAAATATCATCCTCATGCCGCAGTAGTTGTATAGATCCATTGAATATGGTGTCTTCTCTGTTAACGCCTGTCCTACTTACTATCTAGTGAGGAACGAGATTGTAAAAATTACATGATAGCGCATCTCCTTGCAGAACACGTCTGCACTGTTGGAAGAATTTCAAGCAATTTTTTAGAGTCACACAGCCTAGTATAAGTGAATCAATCAATTCGGCATAACAAGTTAAGCCTTTGCCATAAAGATCTCCTGAATGTGAACAACTAAATATGATAGTCCTATATGAGGTTTTGAGCTAGTGAAAATAAAGTGAGCATTAACTTGAAAGCCGTTGAAAGGATTTGCTCTAATTACGAACTGCTGAGTGAAAATCAGGCGGTATTAAAATGGCTTAAGACTCTCATCAGTCATCGTTTCATATGCGTTGAATACGATTATGTATATGGATCTTTACCAAGTATATGTCTCGATAGGTCTTGCAGATCACCGTGTTTTTTAGATGGGCCATATCGAGCTGTCAGTTTAGTCAAACAGACAGGCTTTCTTTTCACTCGTCCGTGGTTGATAATTTTATTTTGATCCATGCATCCTACCGATACATTATATCCGTAACTGAAGAGGTTTGTGTTGCTCATATAAAATACGTCATTTTTTTTCTTAAGATCTTCAGCTTTTTCTATACTGGGTTTCAAACTGGTGTACCCTTGGTCTTAATTGGCTAGAAGTAAGTAATCTTCTTGTCCAATTACTTCTTCTACATGATGCCTACTACACAGTTGCAGGGAAACGCTGCTAAGAGACAATAACATAATCTAATCTTCAGTAACTAGTTTACGTTCTCTGTTTCGAAGATTGTGTATTCTAGTCTTTAAACCAGTACCTTGTTTCCATTGTTATAAGATATGCCGGCTCGTGAGATTCTTCGATCTTCTACAGCTGAGAGACTACGGATATCCTTTTCTTTCTTCCAAGAATCTTCTTCTCTTCCCTTTTTCTAGTTTGTTACTCTAGCGATGCATATGCTTTTATTTTCATACCACCAATTTCTCCCTTTTCTTCTGGGTGGCTCCCAATTTGTTTGCTTAATGTAAGATTTCGTTAAGATCACGAAACCCAATAGAACAACTCAAAGAATCTACAGTGGATTCTCTTCTATTAGAATCCCCATAGATAAGATAGGAAAATTACAGGCATTTCCATTCCTTTTCTTATTGACGTGTAAACTCATGTGAAATGTCAGGAAATTTGGTAAATTTATCTTCAATGCAACCAATACTTGAAGGTTTAAATAGGTGGAAACTGGACAAGGGCATACCTCGCCATCCATGTTTCTCACTACTACACAATACACATATCTATTGAGTTGACACGCGTTGCAGCTTTCCCAAATCCAAAAATAAAACCAAGACTTATAAATTACATTAACAAGCCACCTTCTTTGTTGTCGGATATAACCGAAGGAAAATAAATACAATCGATGACAATGCCTGCACGGCATGTTCTTCTGGCAAAAGTTCAGTGATATCTCTACGAAGAAATCGTGAAACAAAATCCTCCAAGTTATCTCTTATCGACGTTATTTTGCTTCGAATGCCAATATTGCTGCCAAATTACCTAATGGGCTTCCATTACACACTATCAAGGAGGGAGTGCTAAATATTGTTTCGAGGCATGAGACACACAGATGCGGGGAGACTTTCGTACGTGACGGTACAGTACATGAAAATAACCATAAATTATGCTCCCCTACCTAAGATTAAAGAATTCGATTCGATAGAAGGTGAGTTCTTCTTCTTGGGTTTCCTTTTGTATTATCCTGTCTTTTTTGGATTTTGCGTCCTTTGAGTGAATATGCTTGGGGTTTTGTTTGAGCATACATATTACAATATCCTTCTTCACCATAAGAGTTTGCATATTGCATATTCATGGCTTGACGGAATAATAGCTATAAGGTAAGCCAAAGCTGTGTGAACAATTTATTTGAAGTGCATTTTCGAACAATAAATTTTCTTTAATGGGGCGAAAGGATATTTATCCTGTCTGAACACCATTCAGGTGGTAATTTAATATCACTTTGAATGAACATAAGTATAAAATGGTTTTTGCAATATGCAAGTGGTTATTTAGAAATTCCTTTGTCTTTTGGCATTTGAATTGAATTAAATTGTTTAGTTTTGTGTAAAATAATTCGAAAATACAAAATGTAAATTTTTCTAGAGATTGTTGCTGCCACATGAATGCACATTTTTAATTTTATTTTACTTCTTTTATCAATCTTTGGAGCTTTGGCAATGTTGGGATCGGCGTTTGACATCGAAAATTTGAACCAGCAACTATTAGAAGTTCAGCAAAATATCAAAACCACCGGATCTGGTGGGAGGTCTGATGCATATGATTACTTGACTTATAAAGATGTTGAATATTATAAGGACATATTTTCCGAATTCTCACTTGAGACTTTAAACCCAATTTAACTACAAAAACTCTCAATATAAGAAGCATAATGGATGCTTAATTTGAAATCATTTTACATCGCTCATCTTTACATTAGTTTTAGATAGATTAGATTAGTTTCTTTGAGAAACTTAAGTATACGGGGTAGTTTCAAAAATATAGCTATTTGTTCTGTTCTTTGTCTTTGATGGATGAGTGCATCACATCTACCTAATATATAATGCGGTGTTTCCATATGAGTATTTCAGAATGCAGCACTGCGCTCACCATGCCAAGAATATTGAGGTGTATTCTTTGTTTACAGTGGGCAGTTAGAAAACTACGTTTTCTCCTATTTCGCAATAGGGCTCTGGTCCCGTCATGGGTGTTCCCATATTTTCCAAATAGTTTCTTCATTTCTTATGACTCCTACCTGGCCTGCTTCTCAATGAAAAGTGACATTAATTCTCTTTAGCCTGCATGAACACTTCCGTCCTTCGCTTCTTGACTGTCTGTAATAGTGGCAATGTTTTGCTTAGGATAGTTTCTTCCGAGGTTAGGTTTGGCATATTTTCCTATGACATTCACTTCTGCTTAGAAAATGCTTGTGGACTGCCCCATCGACAGAGAAAGTTTGATTCTTGGCTCAATCACGTTCTCGATCCATCAATCAATCATTCCATCCCTTGTGATGTCAAGTAAACTTGATAGTGAAGACTTGAAAACGAAGTCTCTTTCTCTAAGTCATATGTATTTTCCCTCCCTTGCAAATCTCAGAAATGCCCCTATGATGTCTTAACTGTGAGGGAGAATTTAGTCCTTAGTGTCAAGAGGGATATTGCAACGCGACAACTAAGGATATATAATATTATGCCAAGACTAAGAGTCTTCACCCTTCAAATTTTGATAACGAATATTTAGACCTGAGGAGAGCAAAAAATAAAGCACTTCATCACGGGCTTACTTAGCCATCTGAAAACCCCAAAAACCAAGGTTATTAAGGTTGAATGTAATACGGATATGCAGATTATCTCAGTACCATCATGCGATCTAAGCTCTCGTGCAGAATGTACAATGGAATGTGAATGCCATCAGCTATGTAGTATGTAACACCCTTCTGTTAGTACTTCATGTCGTTCACTCACGTATTATCTATTTTGGTTCCAAACAAAATGGTTATCATCGATTGGTAGTGATCTCCTCACTAATCAGTGACTTTATGCTGATGCATTTGATAAGGCCCGTGTGGGTTGGCATCGTCTAAAATCCTCCTCGTTCCTAAAGATTAATTGTTTCGTTGAAATTATTATTTGTATAAAGAAATTGCTTGACGCTGTAGCCATGGTGATTTGTCCTCAGAGTCTAAAAACTAAAAATTAGGAAAATTAACAACAGATGAATTAACATGGCTACCAGAACCTGTCAAAACCTTCTTTTCAGTATTTTAAGTTTAAGTTTAACAAAACTCTGTCTCTTTAAAGTAAAAAAATTGACATATACTTACATATGTATAAATAGTTTGATATGCCATTAAAGAAGTCAAAGAAAAGTGATTTTTTTTTGTTTTGAATAGTCCGTTTTAAGATTTCCAGTTGAGAATATAATGTCGATTTCCTTTACACATGAGAAATCAATTTCTGTGTGAAGATTTTGATCTCTCGACAGATTTCACGTTCCTTTACACCAAAAAAATCGATTTTTTTGTGACAGAGATCAAATCCCTCGAATCCGTATTTGAAGAGGGATTTACATGTATACGAAATACGCACACCAAAAGAAAAAATTTGACAAGGGATCAAAATCCCTAGTGAGTAAAGGAAATCGACATAAGTTTCTTTTAACTTGGTAGGTAATTTCGAAATTTTCCCGCCGACACATTTAATTCTTGAAATTCAACTTGAATTTTTAATAAGCATTGAATATATGCAACCGGCTGTGTATTCAAACAAAAATTAAAATAATTTCATAAAGAAAAGCCAGCTAAATTAAGAAAAAAAGGTAATTAATGGCTCCTCCCCATTCAACCATTTTTCTGCCTTCGATCATTTTCAAAAAAGGTAAAACAGATTCTGATCAATATTTTAAGATTAAGATACTAAAAAGTTTGAAGAGTATTGTGTATTTTAATTTTCAAAAAAAAAAAAGAAAAGATTTTTGGATTTAAAGAAATAAATTCATAACTTGTTTTGATAACTCAATGCAGTGGAATCTCGGAAAAGTTAACTCTTTGAAAAGGTAATTGTCCATAAATTTAAACAACGTTTTATTCAACATTTACATGTTAAAAATTTTAATTCATATTAAAAAGTTAAAAGTGTGCTGCAAAGAAACAAAATAATTTCAATCATAATGTGGATAGTTCTAAAAAGTTAGACTTATGCCAGAGCCACACTTAACTCGTGTGGTGTGTTGTGGAGTGATATGTCGCTATCACTCTCATGTATTTCAGATGCATAACCATATTTGTTAGATGATTTGTGTTGTGGAGCGGTGTGTTGTTGCCACCATGTTTCGCTGACGTTTTTTAGGTATGGAAAAGAGAAGATTTAAAAATTGAAACATTTTTTTTCAATTAGAAGCGTTTGCCATCTTGATAAGTGTGCACTGTCGATGATACAACACACCACACCAAACGAAATAAGTTTGTATCACGCTTAAGACGTTTAACGAGCTTAATGGGCACTTAATTACAATGTTTCTAAAAGACAAAATGGCGAATTAGAAAAAAAAAACTACGAATGGTTCAAATTGATTTAAGTTTTTAGCAAATCAATTTGCGTTACAGTTAGATTGGCTTGTATAAATTTACGACAAAAATAAAATAATTTTCAATGCGTATGAAAAAACTTTAAACAAATTATTTCGAAAAAATTACAAGCAAAGTTGAACACTCTAAAAAAGTTAACAACCTATGGGAAAGTTGAGTTAATTCTTGAGAGATTCCACTGTATTTGGAAAACTGTAACATTCCAAGGTTGTGTGTTTATTGGACTTAGCAAACACGTTGGGCTCATAACCTGAGAAGGCTTTTGGATACGAAGACCCAACCCACGATTCCTGTGAGCCGACAAGAGTCTCACCCTACAAAACCATTTTTTTTTTTAATTTCTTAAAACTTGAGAAGTATCACTTTTTTAACAATATCACATAAAAGATGTCGAAAAGATGCTTATTATATCCAAAAGTAACGGTACGCACACTACAAATGTTAAAGAATAATTTTCAAAAATCATAATTTCTCGAAAACGACTCCTTGAATTTTGATAAGTTTTTTTTTTTTGTTTCAGAAAATGTTTCTGATTATTCAATGAAAAAAATATAGACATTACGCACAGTAACATTCGTATTTTGATTTCTGACTTTATAATTATTGCTATTTAAATTAAATTTTAAAACTTAAAAAAAAAACAGTATTAAATGGATTTTGAAAAAACAATAAGCTTTTTTGGAAAAACTACTTCAATAGCGATAAATGATTTTTTTGAAACTTTATTTTTAATTAAATATTTAAAATTGAAAATTGTCGTACTAAAATTGGAAAGTTCGAAGTCGTAGTAAATGGTGGAAATACATATGGTATGTCTATGATTGCAAACATTTGACATAGGAATGAATTTCTTACAGTCGAGTTTTTTTTATAGGAGTTTTTCTTACATAATGTAAAGTGTCTAAAAATTTAAGTCTTTCATCTCATTTTACTCTGTCAGTAATTTCATTAAACTCAAATATACAGTTTGTTTTAAAACATCTCTAACTCATTTAAATATTACTTCTCGAATTTTGCCTATATCAAAATTGCTCAATTTGACAATTTGCACACCGTTTTTCTACAAAAACTTCGAATACTAGTAAGACCATTGTTTTGACCATTTTGTCTGGATCAATTTCTTATTGGTATGTATTATATCTTTAGAGATATGTATGTATGTATGTATCTTTAGAGACATTTTTTGGATACATCATATAAAAAAAAAACTTTTATTCAAAATGCACATATTCTAAAGGAGCTTAAACAAACAAATTTGACACAAATATAAATTTACGTCCATTCCTTTTTGCTTTATCTCGAATACAGATGGACCCACAGACCGAAGTCCGTCCGACGAGACGAATCGGAGGGTATGCCAAAGGACTATACAAAATCAAGCTTATATAGACCAAATAAAATATATTCATAATGCATTTTACTTTTGGGTCTAAATTTTCAAACTCAAAAAATTCTCTTCAAATTTTATAATTTCTCTAAATGATTTTCTAATAAAAAAAATACCACTTGTCATCCCAGCATATCACCTAATTAAATGTCCTTTTAATGATTTAACCACAATAAGAGAAAAGAAAAAACAAGCAGCGCATAAACATATCATTTTTATTATGATAGTAACATTTTTATACCTCGATGTTGTGTCTGACCCGCATTATAAATCATAAAGGAATTAAATGCCACGTCCTGGAATTTTTTGAAGAGACCACCAAGAGAATTCCTTTATTATCGTTATATAGAAGGAAGGGTCAGTTATGATAACATCAAAACAGAAAGAAATTAAGAAGAATGAAGAATTGGATATAAAAGGATATTAACACCAAATTAACAAGTTTATCAATGAAGTCATGCAGCTGGAGACCTTTTTTTTTTGATAAAATTTAATCATAAATTAATATAGAAAGACTTTCGGTTTCGTTAATTGACTTATGAAAAGGGAATTTTGACAAAAATTTAATCTGAAATATATTTATATGGACAAAAAATGTAAATATAATTTATATTCAGCACAAAATATCTCACAGGGTGTTTTAGAACATTCTCAATAAATAATTAAGTCATATCTTACATAAAGCATGTCTCTAATGACTTTTTAAGTAATGCAGATTTCTCCATCTTTTTTGTAGTTTATTCGAAAAATACTACCGCCATCTTGTATTTTTCGTTTCTTGTCTATATCTTGGGAACTATATTCCTATGAAGTGCTCTATCAACTGTCAAATTGAGCAATTTTGACAGCCATACTCAGGGAAGCACAAATTAAATGAGATAAAGGTGCCTTACAACCGTGCATTTTGTTTTAACTAAATGAATACAAATAAAATAACAGGAAATACTTTAATGTTAAGATACTTTGTTACATAAATCATATGCAAAGGGTGAGCCAAATAAAAGTTTTTTTTCTTTAAATGCAATAAAATGAACAAAATTAATTTTTTTTATGTATTATGGCCTTATTAAAAAGAGCAACCATAACCATTATTTATATGAAACACAACGTCGTTCAAGTGGCTGGTCGTGCACCTTCAATTGCTAAGTCAATTGGACCTTGTTAGCGCATAATCCGAGATCTTTGTGCAGAATTCTCCTCAGAAGAGTGCGTGAAATGTTGAGATCTATGGCGGGTTGATGTTCATGAATTGAGTCTAACACTTTCGGCTACAGCAGCCATATTCTCGTCTGTGCGCACCGTACGACGGCGGAGACCAAGAGTGTTGACCATTAGAATACCAGTCTTACGAAATTTTTGCACAAACTTGCATGCAGCAGGCCCGGTGGGTGCTTCATTTCGGCCAAAACTTCTTTTCAAAACGGCACTGCTTGGGTTACACAACACTCACTTTGGAAATAAGTTTTCAATATTTCCCAACGTTGTTCAAACGCAAATCAGTTCATTTCGTTCTGCGGGGATATGATACTGACTCTCTATCAAGATTTCGAGCGGGAAACAGCTGTCAGTTTCAAAATAACCTATGGTTTAAAAAGGATCGAGTGGAGATGATATTTATAACCACGAAGTGTGCGGGCTGTACAGCGAAAGAGACCTAGTCAAATTAGTTAAAGTCCAACGACTGAGATGGCTAGGTCATATAGAGTGAATGGACCCAAATGCTCAGGCCCGAAAAGGCTTGGAATCCAACCCGTCCCTCGGGGTTACCACTTTTAACAGTGGTAAACTGTCATACAAAAATTCAAATGTCTTGTCTTTAGTGACAATATTATACATATGTACATAAATCAGCTGTATTAATTCCATTTTAAGAAAATTTAAGGATATTTTACTGGAACGCAATAAATTCTTTAGGAAACATATCAACCTAAATCCATTAAGTTGACAATGACAAGAACTACTGCCGCATTTTTTCAAAGGGATAAATTAAATTATAACACAGTCCTGGTTTTATCTTGGAAACAACAAAAAAAAAGAACACAATTTTGCAATACCTAAACGGAAATACAATTCCAGGAAGGACCGGATGCAATGTTACGCAATTTGAGCAGATGGTCAACGTCACGTCGGAAGGAATCTATTATGTCCGATGGAATATTTATGTATAAATCCTGACTTCTGTGGCTTGTCAAAGAACAAAATATTTTATTTTTCCTTCATGGAATACTCGTAGAAGTAATACAAAAGTGACAAGTTGATATGCCTGCCACTCGAACAATAAAATTGTACATCTTCAATTTAATTTATGAATAAAATTTTACGCCGCTTTTTGATAATGATGTGGGTAGTTTCAAATATGTCTGCCTCTTATTCCAAATTGATTTTATTTTGATAAGACATTTTTTACTTGTAATATGAGGACACTTTATGGCAAATTATGAATTCGTTAAAAAAGGTTAAATTCCTGATCTTGAAAAAAAACTTTATATAACTATAGAGGCTCGAAGAGAGCCTAAGTCTAGTGACTTATAATTCTCAACCATTCTTGTGTGTGTGATGTTAAGAACGGAGAAGATCTTCAATTGTCTACCGATTCCGAACGGCTTATAACCATCACAGCACTTTTCGTGACAATAGAATTTGTTATTTTCTCGCAAGTGGCAGTAAGCACCCAAAAAAATTGTTTGAGCCGGATAAGATTTAAATACCGACTTAAATCCCTTAAGGATAAATTTAACCAAATAAAAGAGATGCTTCTTTTTGATAGTGATAAGTCATTTGTGCCCACCTTTATTTTCGTTTTCGACTTTCAGTTTTACAAAGTTAAGCTTACATAAAGTTGAAAAACAACAAAATCTGTCAAAATTATCCTAGAAAATAATACTTCGAACATTTATCTCGCGTTATACAGATAGAAACAAAAAATTTCTCAAAAGCTGTACCTCCATGCTTCCATCTCAGCTAAAATTCTGAGTGCATTTCGTATGGTAGTTAAAATTTCAGGCGATCTACATTCTAAACTTAAGGAAACTTGATAAAGCTTAAACATATTTTATTTTATGTTTCTAACTAAACGACATTTTAACCTGTGAAACACTTAAACTGAATCTCGTTATAAAAAACTAAGATAATTTCTTTCAAATTCAAACTATATTCTCTCCCAAAAGGGCATAATATATACCCTGTTACTTAAAAAGCTTCCAATCGCAACTTATTATGTCACCCCTTATCTTACTACCTTTTTACAGTTTTTTTATTACGTCTGAAGGCTGTTTGTTGGTTTCTTTAATTTTATAGCCTTTTTCTAAAACAAAACCATAACACAAATCTTCCATTACAAATAATCCTCTGATTTTTTAACTTTCGCATATTAAATTAAGTATTTTTAAGTTGTAGGTAACCTATGAATATATAACATGCAAAACTTACAACAAACAAAAAATAACTATAAAATAAAAATTAGAGATGAGAACCTCTTAAAAGAAACAAGAAAATAACTACCTAATCGCCCGTTAAACACCTTAAAACAGTCGTAACTATTTATTATTCAAATGACGCCAATCGTGGCTTAGTCCCAAAGAGACGTCTCTGGCTCTCTAAATGTCAAAAACTCAATATTATTATGTCTGTCAGAAGATCGTCATTTTAAGTTCTGGTTTTATATTTCCGCTTTGAAAATTTTAACGAACAAAACGTCTACGCCGCCGCCATCGCAAAACAATTAAAATTTATCATCACTAAGATTAAGTTGAAGATGTGGTACTAGAATTGAATGTTTTATTGTTAAATAAAAAAAACGAAAAGAAATGATCACACCAAAACTCAATAAATGTCAAGTTGAGGCGTTAAATTTGGTCATGCCTGTGTGGATTCGGTGATAACTTTTGTAACCTAGTCCACTTCTCCTTCTTAAGAATCTGGTAGAACAAGATCGTTTAATTTATTGATGTGGTTTAGTTTAAGTACACGATCTTGCCGTTTATAGAATGTTAATTGTTGGAACATCAAAATGTTTGGCATTTCCTTCGTCATCATTAACATTCTTCGAAAGTAGAATTTCAAAAAATTTTATCGATCGATCTTCGATTTGATTGATTTTCATTAAACCAAAAAAAACATAAGATAAATCGATTAGATTGTGATCTAGAGACTTGGACCGATCGGCTTGCAACCTTTTATCATCCCTAATTGTTGTATAGCCCCCACCCTAATCGATGGTAATCAAAGGATGCGCGTGCTCGCTTACAAACTAACTACTAACCTCCCTGAAAGAGTAATATAGAACACAGGACAGCAGGTACACCAAAAGGCCGGGCGCTGAAGCAAAGGCGAACTGCCGCTGCCGCCAACAAAAGTGATTGATGTTAATTAGCCGATATACAAACCCAGTTATACTGATTTTGGTTTCAAGAGAATAAACCCAAGCGGTTTTCGAAGGCAACTCATAAGCTCTCGATCAGATCGCCACCATGCAACCACGCTACTCCGCGCCTCCACGGCTGTTGTCAGCATCATCATCGGCACCGCAAGGAACTTGTTCTACGAAAGGATTCGCTCCTGCGTCATGTTATAAATTGATTTTTTTAATTATGGCATTCCGATCGTTATCAATATTGATCAACTGCACAAGATAACAATGTAAGATAAACGAGGCGAGATCAATTGGTTCTCAAACTTGCATTTGAGGTCTCGGTTGGATGTGTGGAACGTGATTAGCATACTGGGTCGAGTCGGGAGATTCGATATCATGGAAGAAGCGAATCTCATTTTGGTTGAAAGTTAAGACTATGTATGTGAACAATTTGCCTGTGGATATCTTAATTAAAATGACTTACCTACAGATAGTGCGTTCTTCGTTAAGTGCTATCGGTATTTTATTTTATAAAGGCCGTTAGATATGGGTATTTCCGGTCTGCTAATCTGCTTTTGAGAATATTACTTCAGAACTTAATTTGCTGCATAATTCAATTTTGTTGGTTTTCGTCGTCATTCAAGTTCATATTTTTAGAGTCTATAGCTTAATGAAAAGAGGCAAATTCGGATTGTGGACCCTAAGAAAATTGTCTAATATTTGAATTATATATTATAAATACAGGAATTTGAAATGTATACTGTATGTAATATGTAAATTTACATACATAATATGAAACTATTATCAGGTTTCTTTGAACTATTCAACAAAAATCGAATTTAGTAGTGATCTTACGTATTTCTGTTACTTATGTATATTGCGTCATAGAATTCGTAAGATCAACACTAAATTCGATTTTTTAAGGCCTACCTTAATAGCTTTTGAAATACTCTAGTAACAAATCAAATAAAACAAAAGTCGAATTCAACGCAATCATTGCGGCTCAATTTCAAAAGTATTGAGACCTACTCCGGGTTGTTTTGACAGATGCCACATTAATTATGCAGATTGCCGAGCACGCTTGAACTGCCTTTCCACCACTTTGTGAATATCTTAAGTTCCGGCACGATTTCATTAAACTTTCACCAAGTTAAGTTTTTTCATCGAAAAAGCATTTGACAGTGTGTATGAATTTCAGGACTTGTTCACAAACTTTTTTAGCTAAGATTTCCGCATTTTATTATCGCAATTATTTACAACTCTTTTCATTCAAGAACATTTTAAGTACAAATAGGAAACTGCCATTCGGAATTGAGGACAACCAGAGGCGCAGTTGCATAAGAATCTGATCTAGGACCATTCCTCTTCAACATTTATACGTCAGACCAACCTGATCCATAATACGCACATGCTCCTCAGTCTACCGATGACTCAGGTATGCCAAGGTATGCCAACGCCGTGTCAGATATTTGCTGCTAGAAGAGTGGAAGCTCACATCAGACGACTCTTTAAGCACTAACTGCGCTGTTGCTTCAAAATTGAATCGGCCAAATCCGAACTGATTTGCACCAGACGCACAAATGGCCACGAATGCAGAAACACCAAGATTACCCTACCAGAAAAAACTCAACTGTTAGCAAGAACTATTGTCAATTACAGTTCAACGAATTATATCGACACGTAAAGAGGAAAGCCATGGTCTGGTTTGACTTAAAATTTAAAATTTTCAGAAAGCTTAGGGACATAAACAACACTTTTGTATGTTCCTCTCCTTTCTTCTAATATTCATTCCGATGGAGTTTTATGCTTTTGACGGAGTATCAAGCTTCTTATTATTTCACCAACACGGCCGATGAGAATCAACATTGATAACTTTTAAACACACATAATATTGAACTTGGTCAAAAAATTTCATAAATAAACTAAGAAAGGCCAATTTCAACCAAGATAACCACTGACGCGAAAACAAAACGGCCGCAGCCCTCCGGCCCGTCATTACTTACTGCTTTCCCATCTGATATACGATAGCTAAGATTACATGAACAAGTTGGAAATCTTAAATAAAATGATTTTACGGATCTGCAGTGAGATGCATGACGACAGGATACGTAAGAAACACATTAGCAAAAAGAGATTGTATAGAGAATAGAAAATTCTACAACTCTACGGATACCTCATCCAATCCAGCAGAAGATGCCTGCAGATTCAGACCAACTAGCCGAACTATCTGACAGGATGAGTGGTAGATCAGCTAAGGTGTCCTGACTTGCGGTACCTCAAAGGAATGGAATCGACAGGTGAGAAATCAATAACTATGACGAAGAGAACATAACCTTCTACGCTGACCTAGGCTCCAGCTTACTGCCGTGGTTAAAAGCATCACCTCACCTAATCAAAGTATAGACAAATGACTACACCAATCGGTAACTTTTTGAGGATGCAAAAATGCGCCTCGTCGCTAAAGGTGATTTTTCCGTCAAAATTATGGTTCTCTTCTAAACACTCTGGAGCCCCGTCAGCGAGTAAACGGCGGCGTTGTCTATGGTCATGGACTCTGAGCTTCTCGATTAGTTGGATCTTTTACAAGTTAAGACCCTAGTCCCAATGCAAAATTCGCCAAGTAAAAGTCTGCGAAAGGCCGAGTTCTTTTGCATGACGAGGAATCGAAAGCTTCGGGTTCTGCTGTACACTTTCATTGACTGCGGCGATATTCTCGGCTGATCTTGCGTTCCTTTGACTTACGAATGTTGCCTAATTGATTACCGAACTGATGGTGATTTTTCCCACCAAACGTTGAAGATTCGACTTTAAGGGGTCACCACTTCTAGCGTTCTTCTAGGTGCAACGTTTGCACTAACAAACACTCATTTTGATAATTAAGTTTTATCATATAGACGTGCTTTTGAATCATGTAACTTGCCATGGTGATTTTGCATCAGTAACTGAATAATAGCCGTGTTTTTTTCAGAAGTCCATATAGAATTGTAGAAAAAAGCGACATCGGGACTTAGGAGCTTTTTTTTCAAATAGCTGGAAGCACTGTGTACGCTATGGCATTTGTCAGCTGTATTGACGGCTAGCATCAACCAGCACCCAAAAACGTCACTTTTGACTTCTCTGAACAAATTATCGATAACATATAGATAATATAATATTGGCATCACCGTTTTCATCAGGGCTTAGATTAAGTCTCGAAAATTATCTGGTCTTAGCTCACTCTGTATAGACTTAAGTAGTTGTGGTATTTGAAGTAAAGCGCTTAGTCCCGATGTTCTACAATTCCTTATAGGCTTGCAAAAAAAACACGCATAATAAACAACATATTTATAATTGACAGATGTCAACAAAGCAACATGGCCGCCACATGTTTCTACATGCGCCAACTGAAAAACCCTTCATTAGTAAAAAAGAAAATAATTAATCGACCATGTTCTGTAAGCTCGCATGACCAGTGAAAGTGAATTTGGATGTCGCACTATGCGAAGGAATTTCTTATTGTGAATTGGACCTTCAAAAATAAGAATGAATGTTTTACATTTAGGTAATCGCCATTTTTATAACGAATTCAATCCACCTTATTTCTGATCTGTTGAATTGTATCAGTTAAAGCGAATATTGAACTCATTTTAATATGCAGGTGCAATTTGAGTATAACAATTAGAAATGGTTTCAACTTCAATTTTGACAGTTCGAACAAATTTCGATCGAAAGTGGAACTCGATTTAAATTCACTTTGCATTAAAATTTAGAATATGGGCGCATATTAACAATCCACAAATTCATTCAATCAGATTCTGTGGTCATTTTGTTCTTCAGATTTGCAATTTTGTATAGGTAAGTCTACCTCTTCTACAATCGGTGGTGAAACATGGGTCTTCATTGACTAGAAGTGGGTTTTCTTGCACTCGATCTACATATGTATATGGATGCCCTATTAACAGTTGTTTTCAGTTATGATTAAACATATTTGCATTAGTACTTTGCAAACAGATGAATCGGTGATTGTTAAAACAACATAAGTAACACATTTTTCGAAATCACTTTTATTATGGTTTTGTACTGCTTAGGGGTAGAGCTATAGGTTGAGAGCAAAACTAGTATAAATTTATACCTGAAACACACAGAAATTCGAGCGCGAAATCAGTATTTAGTGTTGAAACAACATATCTGTTCTGCCATTTTGACAAATGAGTGCTAAAACCCATTTAGTACATGCAATTAATTTCTTTTTACACCCAACGTTGGCAAAACGTAGTAGACCAACTGCTGTTTTTTGTAAGTTTCTTTAATAGCAATAATTGTTGTTCGCGATCTTTCGAGTTGGTTGTTGGTTTCATTGAAAAAGTTAAAATTGATTAAAATATGAACAACAATACTCAAATCAAACAATGCGATGGGGATTTTAAAAACTGGCCGACATGTACTGGCTTGGAATGTGATGATGAAACTACTTTTGACTGATATCATTTTAGTTCTTATAGTTAGAATAGATTTTATATTTTTCATTATTTTGTATTTTAATGAATTTCTGGCTCTAAGCTGTGTTTTTGTTTATTTCTTGTACTTGTTTTTTTTTTTAATAAAATACTGAAATCTTAATAATGTGTTATTTTATTCATTTTCAATTGATTTCGCTAAGACTTACATGGCAAATTGAGTGTAAAAACAACATAACTTAACGTATTTGAGTTGTTTTGGCTCTCAACAAAACGTTGGGTGTTAAAACAACACAAAAAACAAAGTTAGTTTTTTAAAAATCTCCTTTACTAAACAGGTTTTTTTAAAACTTTTAACTGTTTACAACTCGCAGAACTACCACTTATCAGATTTTAAAGTTAAAATTGTCAATACGGCTGCGTCCTCAAAAATATAAGGTTTTTTGTCTCTCCTGTAAAAAAAAAACAAAAATGTCACTTATGCTGTTTTAACAATCACCGATTCAGATTATCTTTGCAATCTTCTTGCTGGGACAAACAATACACAGATTCTTCTTTTTACTCAGAGTATTCGTCTCTTCCCTTCTCCTGACTCGATAGTCTTCATTCCCTGCCTTTGTTTTGTTATGCAGCATTTTTATATATTACGAGTATCATCGTTTTCGGATTCAACATTAAACTATGGGTTTTATTGGGTTTGCATGTTGGCCTTTAAATGTTGACATCTGATGTGTTGGGTGATTGCACAGAGAACTTCCGACTCAGATATTAAATATATGTATAAATGAGTCCTCCTAGTTTATGTGTGCCTATTTTATTTTCTTTGAGCTTTTACATACTTTTACGTAGACTTATCCCTAAAAGAGAGAATATACAAAATTGCCTGGACAGGGGTTTTAAGACCTCTTTCGCACTCACAGTCTTAAATATTCTATAAGAAAAAAAGTAATTGAATTTTGAAAAATTTATAAAATTAAAAAATTAAATTCGTAGATACCTACATATTTTCTTAATTTTTTTTTCAAACTTACTTCTCACGGTATCCCTACCACCACACGGTGTCATCTTTTTCCCCCCATCCATTCATAACATTCCCCAAAATGTCTATCTACCTATATTTATCTAATCCCTTGCCATCAGACCGAAGAATAAAAACCTAACAACACCCTGATTGAAACCGTATCTTGTCAGAACTACCGCACAGCAATAAAACCCAAATTCTATTACCCCATAAACTATTTCAAGGCATAATCGAAATAACATTTCGATCAAACTGGCATTCATCCATCGTCATCGTTTTAACTTATCACATTGAAGTGATGCTCTTCTGCCGGCGGGATTCCATTGTTGTTTTTGTTTTTACTTTTTTTTCATCAAAATGGGACTTATAACCATTACGAAACAAAAACTCCATGACCCCATACACATGCACTTGACACCCCTGACGTGCCGCCCGCCGATCAACGGGCCATAAAAGTACACAAAAGTGCCCTGTTTGCCCATTATCAACATGAGATCGTCATCATCTGGCATAGTAATGATTATAATTTTGTTATCTACGGTCGCATCTCAATTGGGATACGCTGCTGTTGCACAATCCTTTTCAAATCGGGGCGGCGGTTTTTTTAAGGCTTTTTGGGGATTTGGTAATCTTAATGCATTTTATTTGTTTCCACACCATATCGGTGTTTGGGGACATGCTTGATCTGATCATATACATAAATGCATCGTTAACTGGTATCGGAACACAAGCATCCAGGGGTACAAATGTGTGGCTTGAAGATCCTTATAGGTTTGAAATTCTTGTGTGTTGGATATGGTTGACATTTATTTTCACCGGTTTTAATAATTTTTTTATTACATCTTTAATTTATGATGGGAAACAATCCATTAAAATATTTATATATTTTTATGACAGAGAGTATGGCTTAGAATAATCCTGGCGCCCCGAAGTGGAAGTGTGAACAAGGACATAGGCAGTGTGTCATTTCATTTATATTTGATTTGGGCTACGATTATAATGCAATATATGTATCTAGTTCTTAAAACTAGCTAGATTTCCCGATTTCGAGTTTTAGCATCTGTTTCGGTTCTGTCTTCAAAATATTGAAAATTGTCTTCCTTCTCGAACAGGTTGTCAAGAAATATGAACTTGGTCTTACAAGAAGACATTAATGTTGTCATCGATTGGAAATTCATGATCCAGAGTGAGAAAGTATTCGACAAGGTAATCTGTATTCTCTAAGTGGTTGAGTTGCGATTGCAAATTATACTAAATTCCTCCATTTTCAGCCATCACAGCCAAATGCTTTACATCATTTATAACCAATAAAACAAGTATTGGTGATAGTGTGCAGAATCGCCTTAATCCACTTTGAGACCCCAACTTATCTGACAATCTTCGTCTTTGTAGAATTAGAAACAACTAGCTTATATCATGTGCAAGGCAGGCCAGATAAATTCTAATTTGACACTGTCGAAAGCTTTTTCGAGATCGATAAACAGTAGGAGAAGTGAGGATCGATATTCAAGAAACTGTTTTATGATAATCACCAAGGTGTTGATGTAATCGACAAAGATCCTAAGATCCAGTGTGGAATGAAAGTTCTTTAGCATCAAGTATCTTCGAGGAAGTCTTTTATTCGATCTAAGATGAATTATTGCTAATATCATAGCAACTGTAGTTAGCAGGAAAGTTTTTCTCCAGTTTTTGCACCGTATAAAGCCTTCTCACTTTGGGAGCGTGACCAATTATTCCATTTTTTCACTCTTCTGTAGGAGTTTCCCGGAATTGCATCCTCTCTTTTGAGAAGATGTGGTTTAGTTCGTTCGATATCGTCAGCATTATCGTAAGACCGGAATTCACTTGCTTAATGATCTCATCAAACTCCAAGCACTATGACAGAGTGTGATAAGGCAATTAAATTTTGATCTGTTCAGCATTGTCTAATGATGGAATGAAGAACCCTTTCTGTGGAATCACCAATTTATATTCGAAGTTTTCAGAAACGCCGCGAATTGTTGAGATTTACCGATCCTATGTTACGCATGCTTCGTTTAATTAATAGTATACAAGTAAATATATTTATAAAAAGTCCACACCCGCCATTGACTTTCGCAACAACCAATATCTAACTCCCAGCCTATAAAAAGAAGTTCAGTATAGTTAGTCACATTTGTGTTAAAGTTAAATTGCAATCCATTGGGGCCATCTTGAATTTTATATACGAAATCAATTATTCTACTTGTCTCAGAAAAATTTGGTCTTGAATGAGAAATTCAAGCGTAAATTGAACTAATCCCAAGATATTGGTTGGAACCAATTTTTTTTAATGGCGACTGCAGTACACCACTTACAGGTGGGCTATTTTTTGAAATATTCAGTGACTTACTGATTGTATTAATACAATTTTTGCTATTGTATATTTTAGATTTGTGGAAAACCATTTACTGGCTTTGGGGTTTTTGTATGGGATATTCGAAAAAAAGTGCGTCACCTAAAATTTCACGTTTTGATCCAGTCTTAGAAGTTTTTTTTTGAAGTGAAACTTCTTTAAGCGCGCTTGGCTTGGGGAGTAAGCTGACGAACGCGTTACGAAAAGTGTGATCAGGCGAGGCGAACGGTGATATATGTGCTGCTCACTGTGTTTTGGACGATGGAACAAACATCATAATGGTAGTTGTTTACATTTCGCCCAATAACACAGTTAATATTATCATAAAGTTTATATACAGAAGACTTATGATTTATGGTCGAGTAGGTTCTGAAGAATTAGGAGAAAACTATCATACGTTGCCACTAATCTTAGCAGGAGATTTCAATATCAATTTCGCATCCGAAGATGGACAACTCTTGATAAACTTTCTACGAGATAAATTAGAATTACAAATGAATAATGACCGTAATGAGCCAACTACAAGACATGGAACAACAATCGATGCAGTTTTTTCTAGATTTCTGTCTAATTTTAATTCTAAAATATATGTATCGTATTTCTCGTATCATAAGTCTATTGTCTCGGTTTTACAATCAACCACAGTAATTACTGATGTACCCAATAATGAAAATAACGAATAAAAGAATGAAAAATAAAAGATTTATGCAAAAATATTAATTTACTAATGAAAACATAAAATACATTTAAATATTTGTAGGAAATTAATATATGTATATGTGCATACATGTATATATTGCACACACACATTCATATATATACATATAGATAGAGCGAAAGAAGTTTCACTTCAGTCGTGCGGTCATAAGCACACTCACTTTTTTTTTTTGGTTTTTATAATTTTGCTTATATTAAAATATTCAAAAAAAAAATTCCTTAAAAAGTCTAGAATCAATTACCTTATTGAATTTTCATCATTTACCCTCTCAAATTTAGAAAAGATAGGAAGCTGATGTTAATTTGTAAATTCTTGATTTTGTAAATTCTTTGACAAAATTTCCCATAAACTAATATTGTTCAAACTTTGGTTCATAGTCTTTGAACATATATTCCTCAAATCGATTTCTTCTTACTTGGAAAACTATTATTGGAAAGAATGTGCGTTAAAGAACAGTCATTTCAAAGTTAACTACAGGGTACCCAAAAGCTACCAATTTGGTCCACTTCTTTTTATTCTTGACATTAGCAATTAATTATATTAATATGGGCACGAAACACGTTTACATACATATATCTCTGACTAAGCTGATGATATGAAGTTTTTCATATGTACTCGTATCTTCTACTCCTGATTCTACTCTTTTCGAACTATATCTCGAAAGGTTCTCAGTCTGGTGACTAAACAATTGGTTCTTAGTTTTGCCAAATGCTTTTTCACGCAAACGTTTCTATAAAATTAATATTTTCTTGGTGGAATCGATTAATGACTTTGGCATATTATATGAACGAAAGTTAAACTTCTCGTATACGAGAAAGCTCCGAGTATTTGAAAGGAAGTGTTTAACAGCTCGCATGCATATGTATAGAAGTTCACATTCTGACTTTCGTCAATATATCTCAAACAAAAGACTATTGGATGCTGCCGGAGTGTCCAGAATTTATAACTCCTCACCGTACCTTGGAAGAAATCACTTTACACTTTCGGAAGACGCAAATTATGGCTATTTCAGAAATGTTTTGGAAAGTAGATACATACCACTGGGGCCATTTCTGTATTTTGATGCAAATGGTTATGTATCAGACTCAATAAACATGCCATGAGTAAAAGTATTCTTTACGTGCCTTTTGACGGCACCTGAGATAATGCATAAGCATTATCTTAAGAGACATAAATAAATCTTATTGATTAAATGAAGCAAAATGTTGGTGGCTTGACTAAGATGAGCACGAATCTTAGGTTTAGTAAAACTAGGCCCTGATATGTGATCTCTGATCTGACTATGCTTTAAGCTGTGATCTGTCATTCGCTCGAAAAAAAGATCACATGACATTGCTTAGCACACTAGAATAAGCTAGGTTAAGTTATTTGTTTTTAAATATTGTTTAGACCATTGAAATGTTGATACGAGTATAATCACTAACACTGGCCGATACAGGTGCGATATTTTCCTCATTTTGAACTCTACGTAAGGGTGTTGGTGGTTTAATATCCAACAATGTATTTACATTTGTTGCGAAATTTAGTCACAATAGCCCGAATAGCCGCCTCACTAGGTCGATTAAACTGACCAGACCATAAAATGGAAGAAGCGCGCGATGAACTTTCTTAACAATAATTTGCAAGCGTTGTTCGTTTGTAAAACGATTAATGGTTCAATTATAGACCAAACTGAAGATGATTGATAGTAACACAAAACACGAAACGTGCGTGAGCTGTCAAAACCAGTGTTGCCAAAAAAGAAAAAAAGCAAACAAATCACAGATTAGAATAAAGTGAATAAATAAACTTTTTTTTTTTAAAGAGCTAAGCTTCTTCAACAGATATAATGAATCAATTATATAATTCTTAGCACCAACTAAGCACTTTGCTTTGTGAAACATGTGTATCAAACCCTTTGTGACTCGATACCTCTATATCTTCTTTAATACGCCTGTGGTTCCATTGACAACATTTTCATATTTTCAGTTTAGAACAATCAACATCAACGTTCGGTCCGCCTCAATAAAACAAATCCTTAAAAATTCCTAAGAAACCGCTTATGATTCCAATTCCCGAGACCTACTGACCTTTTATGACCAATTGCTGACCTTTGAAATGGCAAACAAACATCCCACAAATGAGGTTCTGAGAAAATTTTAAAAATTCATTAATTTGTAGATAACCTCCATTCCTGCTCACAACACGCACACAATACTTTTGCCTGATACTCCACGAGCTACTGCTTCACCAAAATTTATAAATTAAGGTACTCGTAACTACTTGCGATGGCTCATACCTATAGGAGGTAATGAAGTGTTAGAAAAAAAACAAAATCTCACTTCAAAACAGTGCGTGCGGCGAATTCCTTGAAATTTCTTAGCAAACGCTATGAATTCTTTAGTCAACATTCTTCCAAAATAAATATAGATTAACATTTTGTAACTCTACTAATTTAGACCACCACCAACAAACACACAGAACATATTTATTCTATCACATTCTTGTTGATTTTGTTTTTTCACAAGTTCATTTTTTCTAACCACCACCGGCACCGGAGCACCGACCCTCAGACAGCATAGCAGAAAAAAAATGCTCTTCAAATGAAGGTCATCTAATTAAAGGTACCCAACGGAATCGTTCAAACAATATTTTCGGGCATTTGAGTTTGACCTTAATGGTTTGTATTTCTGGGAATAACATTCACTCAAGTCGTGTGCGTGTCGAAGAAATTATGAAATGATGTCCTAGATGATGTAACCATCGTCAGTCATCACAAGAACTCAATGAAATCATCGATATAAATTTTGTGTATGCCTTGGCAACAAGGCTCTTTTCGTTGGAATATAGTACCTCTAACCTATACAGTAAAGTATAGCGCCTTTCCCTATATTTCCATTCGGTCCCTGACCTATTGAATATTTTTCTATCTTTTGACGTATGAAATTGATTATTTTACAAAGTAGGTAAAATAAATGTTGAAATGTGTCATATCAAAGAATTTATTTTTTTAGCACAGTCACTAAAATAGTACGTTAAATGAGTACTGAGTAGCCAACCCAACCAAGCCCAGGCCCCCCACTTACCAAGAAAGTTTTGAAATAGCGTAACTGTGGCTTTAATGATAGATTAGTCCTTATCGATACGATATCGGAAAGCTGTTGCCAGGCATATCAGCTAGATGGTGGTAGCCATTGTTTCGTATGAAGAATGACATTTTCGAAATTCTATAACAATTATATGATGAATTCGACAAAGTTGGAAGTTGTGATAATTCTTGTAAATTATTGTATATTTATTTTTGTTTTTTAGAGGTGGAAGTTGATTTATTGAGGATATATTAATTATTTTGTATAAATAGATGCGCATAATTCTTAGGAATTTTTATTATTTTAATAACGTCGAAACAGATAAGATTATTATTTTTAATAAATTAGGTATTAGTTATAGCATAGTTAAGCTGCAATGAGGATAACAAGTTCGCACTTAAAGTTTTGCAATGTGTATATTATAGGGCCATAAAGGGTGATTCTTATTTCACCAGAAAAGCTTCAAGAGTGATGTAAGTATCATGAAAACAATTTAATCAAGTTTTCTTTTGTTTTTAAATAATAAATATCTAATAGTTACCTACTTAGTCAAATATGAATTTTAAAAAGACGAAAAATAATGTTCACTGATTTGATTATGCGCCTGCCTGTACCACAGCAGACAGTTATATTTTTTATAGAAACATATTTAGATATGTATTTATTATTCTATGAATTTATTGTTAATGAATGATTTTTGCACTTGTTCTAGTCTATTTTTATGGCCTTCGTAATGAGTTGACCAAACCTGGAATAGGTTGAACAAAAGATATAAAGAGCTACTTTGTCATTTCATAAAGGGTGGTCCAACGAAAACGTTCGATGTTAATTGTAAATAAAACAAAAAGTTTTCAGATAATCATATTAATATTTTTGATTATGATAGAAGGATCTATGACAATTATGTGTGAAACAAAATATTGGCCAAATGCTCGCCACAGCATCGGTATTATACCTCCATTCGATGGTTCATATTTTCAATGCCTCTGAGATTGAGGTTTAATGCCGTTAATGTGCCGAATTATCTCATCCTTTAGCTCTTGAATTGTTCTTCGCTTATTGGTGTAGACTTTTTCTTTTAAATATCCCCAAAGAAAGAAGTCCAACGGTGTCAAATCACATGATCGTGGCGGCCAATTTTGGGGACGCATCCACTTTTCAACAATCACTCGTGGATTCTCATTTGCCCAAATGTGGCAATTCTGCTTGTAAAGGAATCCACTGAGGTGAAAGTGTACCTCATCGGTGAAGATGATTTTCTTTGTAAAGTTATGTCTGTTCAACCAACCATTCGGCGTATTGACGATGCTTGAAATGGTCAGTAGGCTTCAGTTTTTGAGTCAATAATTGAACCTTGTAAGCGTGTAAATTCAAATCTTTATTCAAAATCCGCATCAGTGATGCTCGTGAGATGTTCAATAATTGTTGGGCACTATGACCAGTAGAGGTTGACGGCTCTTCTGCCACACTATCGCGAACGAACTGGACGAGCATGCACAGGTGTTTTCACATTTCCTACAGACCCAGTTTTTTTTTAAATTTGCGCACAATTCTACCGATTGCGGACACATTTGGTCGATTATGCTGACCAAAAAAATTACGAAGTGCACGAAATGCATTTTGATTTGAACGCCCATTTTCGTAAAAGGCTTCAACAATCATAACACGCTGCGTTGGGCAAAAAACTTAAAGTTATGGTGCGACTCACAATTAATATCGTGCATTATGGTTGGACCACCCTTTATTATTAGTTAATCTACAATCCTTTGAAATTACATGGTATAGATACTTAGCTATCTTACTGTCAGAAAATAGTATGTAAAATTAGAAAATAAAACATTTAAAAAAGTTTATTAATGGAGTCCCGCAAGGTAGTCACATTGGACCTCTTCTATTTTACAAATTTGAATATTGGCTTAAAAATGCTTCATGTTTAATTTATGTATGAAATATTTAAATATTGATTATTATTATTTAATTCTTTATGTGTATTAAAAGTGTAGCAGACTTTTGTAATCTTCAAAATGATTCGAATGCTTTAGTGGATTGTTACCAAAGGAATTTGAGACCGTTGAATTTCTTTACTGCTGGTTGTATTTTATCCAGAATGATACACAGCTATACAAATTATAAACTAGATCGCAAGCCTTAGATTCGTGATGTTAAAGTCATTTTTGATACTTAGTTTTTACTTAACACTATAGACTACATTATTGCAAAGTCAAATTCTTTGCTTAGTTTTGTCAAGCGAACGTACAGTGAGTTTGTAAACATGGCGCGCACTCAAGGGGATATTATTTCTTTTTTTGCAACTGAACTTTATAAATGAATTGAAGAAAATAAAATTTTGATCCTTTGTTATTAAAAATTAAAGTATAAAAAACACATTGACATGTTTTTCAGGTATCGAATTTTCAAAAAAAAAATTTCTTATTTTCAAAAATTCAAAAAGTATTTTTTTTTCCTAAGTTTTGAAATGCAATGTTTTTCAAACCTTTTAGAAGCTTCTCTATAAAAATGTCATTAAAATCCTTTATGCCGATAATGAGAAATTCAAAACTCGAAAAACTGCTGCCGTTTTCGAGAAAAATACGATTTTCGAAAACCATTTTTTTAAAATTTGTATTAAATTCTTGTAAATTGTACTAAAATTTTTAACTGTCAAGTTTTATAAAAATTGAACATGGGATTTTCGAAACATTTAGTTTTTAAAAAACAATTTTTTTTGTTTTTTTTTTTTTGTTTTGAAAATTTGAGTATACAATTCTATCTACACTTTTGGCGAGCTTTAGCATTAAAAAATAATCAAAATCGGAAAAAAAAATATTTTTCAAGCTTTACTTTTTATAAAATCTATGGAATAGTTTTCGAGAAAAAAAATAATTTAGAAAATCTATAAAAAAATTCGTATGGCAGGTACCGTTATTTCTGGTCTTAAACAAAACGAGAAAAACCCGGGGGGGGGGGGAAATTAAAATATATTATTTACCAAGTTTAGGCTGTAGTCGAACAGACAGACCGAATTGCGAAGCCCACTTTTAAGTATTTCCTATCATAGTAATGTCAAGTCTGATCATAACTCGATTTTTCTTACGAAATATAGTGCCTAATCGTATGTACATACAAATCCAAATCAAATTGTTTATTTCAATGATCAAATCGTTCAACAATTACCAAAATGATTCGATCGTTTCAATCAATCGATTATTCGATCATTTTCATTTCACTCAAATGATTCAATTCTGTTCCGATTCGATTTTCATTTCGATTTCGATGAAATTCAATTTCCGAATTTTAACCAATTCCATTTCAATAATTTGATCGAATTCATTTTGATCCAAATTTAAAAAAAATAATTTCGTTTCGTTGTAAAATCAAAGCAATATAAAACAAAAATTCTTTAACTGACAAGAATACGAATAAAAAACTAGAGATCGACCATTTTCTCCGACGAAAAATATTAATAATTTAATAGCCACGACAAAGTAATAACAAAAAATTGTATGAACAATAGTAATTTTTCAGAATGTAGGTATATAAATTTAATTAATTTTGATTTTTTTTTTGTAAGATGGCAGATTAAGGTAAAAAGCGGAGTGCCGTATGGATGTGCTTTGATAAAATTTCTAATTGAAGAGCAAAGTACAGTTCATTGAATGAATCGTTACAAATAGAAAAAAAAATGAGATTGATATCGATTGAAATTAAAATATGTGATTTCAATCATCAATACTTTTCGATGATCGGACCAAACAAATCGAAACGTTCATGATTGACACAACCATAAGTCGTATAGAGTGGTGGATATTGAAGCATCTTATCCAACGAGGCACGAATTTTACGAGAAATTTTTCCCGGGCGAATAAGGCCAAAAAGTGGTGATATAGGCTGTCCCCCGCGACCAACGATCTCCTGATTTGACGCCTCTCGATTTATGCTTAGGAAGGTACTTGCAGGAAAAGTAAAAACGACAACAAACCAACTTCAATTTCAATGCTTCCGACAACATTATAATCGAAATTGCTGAGTACTTAGTTATAATATAAAGATCAAGAATTCTAGCCCCAATTATTCACTTTAGAACCTAGAACATAATCCAAAACTAAAGTTTCAAACCCAATACTAATGGAGACTTTTTTTGAAAATTTCATTTCTCTATTATTGAAACTCGAAAATCTATTACATTTTGAATAGTTGGAAAGAAACCAAAGTTCGTAATCAAAAAAATTAATAAGGCGTTTTTAGCACTATCTAAATCCTATTTGATCTTTTTCAAATTTTAATTTTAAGCCTAGTACTCAGTTCAAGTGAAAATGAAAATTTCATATAAAAGTGACTGCTGGTTCACTGGCATGAAATCCGCAACGAGAGGTGAGTACTAAAATGTGGATTGTGAAAAACAAATATGTTCCACAACTTTTTCCACGCTATGGTTTTCATTTCTCAATGTACAACCATCAGGAAAAAGTTTAAGGCAACGTGGAAAACTGTGACATTTGTCAGTTGATTTCAATATTTTGTTTCAAAACAAAAAATTGAAAATTTATAAACAGAAAGAACGAATCAGTTTAAAAATAATTGTCATTTTTTTTTCATTCAAAGTGAGTATCACAAATTCACGTGAAAAAGTTTATTCTATTTTCATTTTTATTCTTCGCGTGTAATTTGGAACGTATTTATTTTTCATTTCACGCTAGGTGAGTACTAGGCTTTAAACGAAATTTCTATCTATAGTTATGTATTGATAAACAATCCCAAAACTTTAATTATTTCGAATCACTTATGTAATACATATCTTTGCTTCACAAGAAAAACGACAGAATTCCCATTTTCTAAAAAGGCGGACGAAAATGCATTTTGAAGTTCCATTAATATGTAAAAAATCAAAACCATACAAGAGCCTTTTTAGGCCTTAATATATTTAAACAAGCCCCATAATTTTTCTAACGGATAGGTAGCTAGTTCTTTTAACATTTTTCTACATACATTTTCAATGTTAAATCAAAAAAAAATTTATACGACCATAGTCTAATTTTCGGTAAAAAAAAACTAAACAATTTAAAAATAATAACATATAAAGACTGTTTCGAAGAAAACTAGTAGCTGTTATCAAATTTAAACAGAATCGATGAAAATAAATTCAATTAAAATTTAAACTAATTGAATAAGGTTCTCTGAATTTCCACTGACGTTATAAATACAAAAATAAAAATGCGACATTTAAAGTTTACCAAGTGAAATCAGTGACGAATTTTTTGTTCTACTACCGAAATACAAAAATATTCATAAAGGAACCTACCTCTGTCAGCTTCTTGAAGAATTCCAAGAAAATACATACAATTCATTATAAATTGAAGCATAAGTTTATCGGTCAACACAAGACCCTTCTGATTTTCCAAACATCACCACTGACCGGTTAACTGCTAAGTGGCTGTTCCTGTTCGTCAGCGTTACTAATGCAATATGTATACTGCGTTGATTTCCACATCGTTATCGGGCGCATTGTCGTCATCGGTCGACTGACTGACAGTCGTACAGGCGGTGTGTGTGAAATATGTAACAGCGCGCAGCGGAACACATCAGTTCGGTTTATAAAGTATTCCACGTTCCGGCCCCATCATGCTTGAGGAATTTCCTCCCATATTTGGTTGGATGTGGATGATTCATCCGAATTGAATAAATTACTAATCTCAGAATTTCGACACACGGTTTGTGAC
This sequence comes from Chrysotoxum bicinctum, assembly GCA_911387755.1. Classification (NCBI taxonomy): domain Eukaryota; kingdom Metazoa; phylum Arthropoda; class Insecta; order Diptera; family Syrphidae; genus Chrysotoxum; species Chrysotoxum bicinctum. The sequence goes on from OU426990.1 coordinate 32,010,098, forward strand.
ATTTAGTGAAAGGGTTTTGCCGCCTTATCAGGTAAAACGTATATAAACCAGCACCACCTACAGCCACCTTCTGTCCTTCTCTTCTTCACAACCATAGAGGTATAAGTGTGAAGCCAGTCAACAAGGGTTGTAAACATTATGTAGGTATGTTGTACAGTGCAATGGACGCGGAGCGGATCGGACGCCATTGCTTATCGCTCTTACCGACCACAATAATAATTGGCGGCACTTCTTTTGTAAGTATAGCAGATAGATAGTGCTCACAAGGTGCATGGATAACAACAACAACACCAACAAAGTTGGTCTTCATAATTATTAGGTGTGTCACTAGTTAGACCGTTCGACAGTCAGTCAGTCCATCAGGTGCGCAGTTATGGGTAAAAGGAAAAAAACCTCATCAGAGACTCAAAACGTGTGAGATAATGAGCTAAACCAACCACCTTACCAACAACGGCCCTGACGATGACGGACAGACGCTGCGCTCCGTGATGAACGATGACGACGATGTCGGAGAGTGCTTTCTCAGTTGGATCATCCCCGATTCAATTAATCGAAAGTGATGATTAGACGCTATTTGTTTTACCTTTTGAAGAAGCAGAGCGACGAACGCTCTTCAATTATGAGGGCACAACACTATAGTAGCACACATTCCATTAATACACCACAGCACTATAGCACTAGCATTAGCACCTGTTGCTTGTTGTTGGTTCTCTAAGACTTTTTGTTGTTGTTGACTATACTGTTGGCTGGGTTCCCTCTCTACAATAGACGAAACAGAATTTCTTGAGAAATTATTCGTAATTAGAACGAAAAATGACGAATACTTGGAAATTGAAAAGAAATGAAAAATATAAAAAATGTAAAGAATACTCATGGATATCGAATTTCAGGTCAATAACTTTTTGTCGATGCTTTATGTAACGCTTTTATGAACGAACGAAGTTCGTTAGCTTGGGATTGTTTATATTCTGGAGAATATACCTTCCTATACATATAATGTAGATATATATTTTTTTTCTTGAATCAATGGAGTTTTATTAACCTAATTGATTGTGTGCATTCTTTTTCCATCTTTTTTTTTTCGAAAAAAAAAAAACAGAAATGAAGCTTCATGCTGCACACAAAAAAGGTGTATGATTTATCAGAGCTGTCGAAACTTGTAAAGGAAAAAAATTGGTATTAACGTTATTGTTCTTACTTCGGTCGACAGAAACTTTAACCTTAGGGTAGGATTTCTTTTTGACAAAATACGAAACGGGAAACGGTAGGAATTGTGTACTTTTGGTCGAACTTTTTGTTGCAATGGAGAAATACGTTTTGAAAAAGAAAATAATCTTCAAAGTACCGAAAACTTTTTGAAATCAACAATGAAGAAAGGCCTTCAAACTTGAGTTCAAGTCAGACAGTAGAACGACTGAGTTCAAATCTTAGATCGTAAAGTCCAAGATTTAGCGTCTGTTTTTTGTAATTTTATCAAACTTCGCAAGGGCTTCATCAATAGAAATCTTTTGTTTTCAAAAATATCAGTACCGATATTCATAAAGACTTGGAAATTGTATATTTATGGATGAAACAATGATGGAAATTGGTTTAATACTGGCAAAAATTTAAGAAAATCTAAATTATAATTTTATGTAGCTTAAGTTTTTCTAAATCAAATCAGAAGCATAATTGCTGTTATTTTCTTTGTTGGTATGCCTCGAATGTTCTTTAACTGAAAATAGTTTTGAAATAGGTATGTATTACTATACGTGTAAAGGCAACAAACAAAATGTATGGGGTAAATTGTAGTAATTAGTCTTACAAAAATGTGTTTTTCTATAGATTTTTTGAATCTCGTAGACTTTTAATTGAGATCCATGCTAATCCCACTTGTAATTTTTAAAACATTTTAAGGTATATAATACATATTTTTTTAAAACTTTTCATTAATATGTATTTAAATAAATATCTACACATAAATATAATTTAAAATATAAAATTAAAAAAGGAGCCAATTTATTTTTTAAATTAAAGACCTAATACGTTTTAGTGTTTAATGTTCGACAGCAAATTGATATAAACATAGTTTGAGAATTTAGAAAAGAACTCTTATATTTTAAACTTCTTTTTTGTTGTTGAGAATTTGGTATATTTATGTATATTGGATTTTGATTTTAATTTTGTTGTTACATAAAATGCAAAGAATATACCAAAACTTGGTCTCCTCTCCATTTTGATATTAAAAAACCTGAATAATTGCTTGTAATTGCTCCCCAAAAGATTGCAGTTGCTCCCCAAAAAGATAAGGTTAGGTTAGTGGGCTGATAGTTGATTTTGTTACATTCACACATTGGTGCTGTTCCAACAAGAAACACATGCATCGTTAAGTCGTGTTCATTTGTACTTCAGTATCGTACTGTAGTTGAAGCCGATTTTCAGAGTTTAGGAATTTTCAAGCCATTTTGTATCGTAAACAAATTTTAAATTTTAATGGGAATGTCAGAGAGCTCCTCCAAGTCGCTGAAGAAGTTGTCTGTTTCTCAGATGATATAGCGCAGGGCAGTGTCACAAGTATAGTGAGGAGCGTCCTCAAGTACCTACCGCATCCTCTGCATAAGTCGTGCATACTGAATTTCATCTTTTTCTTGTAGTAACCGAGTTGGTTGTGACCGGTGATGATGCTCACGAAAAGAGAAAGAGACTTTATACACAGTTGAATGATAACGTCGGTCTTTTGTTTGCTGAAACTAGGCCATAGTTGTCTGGTTATAAGACAGGAATCGAGCGAGTTCCATCTCTTGTTTGTTATAGATAGAACTTTGCTCTCGATTACCTGTTTAAGATTACTGAGTAGGACTTGAACTGTTGTTGATCCTATTCTTGAAAGCTCATCAGCACTCTCATTACCAGGGACACCACTGTGACCAGGAATCCAACAGATCCTAATGTTATGCTATATGTACCAAGAACCCTTAGCTCTTTGCGACAGCAAGTTCCAAACATCGATTTGATTTTAATGGCAGAAATCGCTTATATTGCTTGGGTATCAATGAAAAAGGTAATATTAGTTTGTGGTATTGCCATCATTGAGACTTGTCTATAGCAGTTTTCCTCACTGCCAGCTTGAAAGACACTGCTGTTATCAGGAAGTCTGATTGAGCTGGCTAGTCCAAGGGTTTCTGAAAAGAACCCTGCACCAACACCAATTTCCATCTTTGAACCGTGTCGTCGGAATAAATTGCTATCATCGACTCGCAGGCTGATGGCTCGGTAATTTGCCAGTCCTCCCTGCTCGGAAAGGCGGTCTTAATAGGCTCGTAAAGGTCTAAGAGGGGTGTTATGTAGTCAATACATGCCCTATTTCCCGCGTATTTCTGTAGAATCTGCGCATAACATATGGCGATATGTCTCCAGCTACAAATAGGCAAAGTATACAAGATGTTTTAAGATCATTTCTTGGTTCACCCTACATCGCTAGCTTTTGTTCATTTTATAAGTAGGTACCACCCTTTATTAAATATATTTAAGAAAACTGAGTGAGTCTTTGTCCTTGTTCTTCTCATTAGCTGTGTTTTAAATAGGATTTTGCATAATGACCTTATGGCAGGTACCGTTGGTTTTGGAGCTAAAAAAATTCAATTTCTCCTCTAAGGAATCCTCGAAGATTCTTAAATAGTGAGACAGACGGAGTTGCATGGGCCCACTTTTTTCGTGTTCCCCATACTCATCAACTTTGATCAAAATCACGAGTTCGATTTTTTTTCCAAATGTAGAACTTGCCCTGTAGTATCAATATCGAAGGTAAAAAGCGACAAAAAGGCTCCACACATCTCGTGCAAAAAAGCCGTTGCAAATAGCATTAGCTATTCATGAGCTGTTTCTATTTTTCGATAATCCAGACTCTATCTAAGACTAATCTACGGTATGACAGAATGATGGGCCGATTTAAATAAAGCGATAAATCGTTATGAACTATGCAATGTCCAACGTTCTACTTACCCGTGTATTTCCTTCTTCATATCTGTCAATCTTCAATGTATTCAGTAAACAAAAATTTTTTGTCTAGTCATTTGCATGAAGGCTACGGAGTAGTCTCGCAGGCTTCATAATGAGCTACAAGTTGGTCTTAGGTAAGATTCTGTGCCTCTGTACTGCCTCTTGCGAGGAATTTGAAAACCCTCTAAGAGTATCTATGCTCATAAGCCGATTGGCAGAGAATTTTAGGTCTCCTCCATTCCTGGTAACATGCATACAAGAATGGTTGAGAGCTGTAAGTCAATCAATAGGACTTGGTACTTTTCGAGCTGTTACAAAACTAAATTTTTTTTTTTTTTATAAACAGGTTAGATTAGCTTTGACAAAACATTAATCAGCTAAATTCATTTCGATTTACTAAAAAATGGTCTAAAATTTTTTTCGTAAGCTTATATCCTTTCACAACCATTTATTAAAATTCGCTAAACAGGTGAATTCTTATTCATAAAACACTATCCTACACATCATATATAGTTGTTACGAGCTTACGATTGAGAATCTATTACATTTTACCATCAAACATAGCTCAACTGTTTATCGGAAAAAAAGTTGTCTTTGGCACAATACTGGGAATAAAATTTTTAGTTATTTTATTCTAATCTGCAAACCCTCCGTAGATAAGTTATTGGGGATAAAATCTCAATTATCGAAAATAAAAATAGCGAACTAAGACATCCCGGATGAAGAATGTTATGTCAAAGTGAAAGTGACAGTTCAGCAGTAGCTTATAATGCCTCTATTCAAATTGTCAAAAACTGCACCGAAAATGGCGGCTCTTTCAGAAAAAATAATGTTACAATATTTCCTAAAGAAGATTTCTCATCGATTCAATGGCTTCTTTTTGTTGATTTTGAATAAGCTAATCATATAACATGTAACGATTATATTCTAAAGGTATTTGTTGCGAGTATACGAGTATCTTTTTAAACTTTAAAGTTCAGTCAATCTTCGTTAATCTGTAAGCTTCACAATATTTCCTTAATTGAAATTGATACCACAAGCAATCATTGCAAGAATTTGGAACATACAAAAAATTCCCATTCAAAGAAGAAATTTCCCCAATTGAGATTCTTCCATCAGCGCCAGCGGGCGGCATCGGTACCATTCTTCGTCTTCTTCTTAAAAAAAAAAAAAAAAAAGACATTTCATTCATGATTCGACAATGGATGTCGAACTATTATGACATGATTTTTCGTCGACGTCCTGCTGGGTAAATAAAATATATATTATGTTCGCTGCATGCAACTGCCACATGAGTGTTATAAGGTATTCCACACTGCGAACGGATACGAATTATTTTTCTTCTGTTGTTAACATTATCTCATTGGATCAGAAGAATGGTGCAAAAGTACCGCTGATCGGTATCCGAAACGTACATTATATTGCCGAAAAATGCGGCGCCATCACATCAATGTGTGACGTTTTAATTGCCAAAAAAAAAACCAAGTGAGACCCCGAATGAATTATGTATCGATTGCATGATTGCTTGGAATGCCAATGAATGTTTAGGTACATTGTGCATTTTTTTTTGTTTGTTAAGTTTTGCATTGAATTTTAATAAAGTTCCCAGAATAAAGGAACCATGGTCGTGTGATCAATGTTTTTTTTTGTGAAATTCCGAAAATTTTTAACTGCAATTTCACACGCATTTAAAAAAAAAAGGAATTTGGGATGCAATATTTTTGGAAATCATGAAAATAAATACAAATTTGTACGTTTTAATGTTTTTACTGACTCTGTGGGACTAAGGTCCAGTTTTTCAGGTAAACTAGAGTTAGCTTAGCTCTCGTCCACAATAGGTTTTTATGTTAAATCAATAAACAAACGTTTGTGCCCAGCCAAGTTCTGGTACTACACCCTTTTTACAGGACTCAATTTTCTAGCATAAGCGGTTCCTGAGATATAAGGCCTCAAAAATCACAAAAACCGTAACTGACTGACTGACTGATATATCATCAAAATTATGGAGCACTTTCCGACATCGTAGAATCTTGTAATTCTGCACAACGGTAGGTCTTGTCATGCAAACAGAGGAAATAATCGAAAATTTGAAGTTTTCCATTCAGGAGGCGTGGTATCCGCCCACTTTCTCCGAATTGGTGTTGGTTGAATGGAGCACTTCCGAAAGCTGTAAAACGATGAAATTTGGTGAACCGGTAGGGCTTTAATTGCATATAAAGGAGCAACAATAAACACTGAGGTTTTCCATTCAGGGGGCGTGGTATCCGCCCAATTCCTTAGAACTGATGTAAATTATATATGGCACACTTCCGATTGCAGTAGAACAATGAAATTTGGTAGAACAGTAGGGCTCAAATTGCATATAAAGGATCAAAAATAAAAATTGAAGTTTTCCATTCAGGGGGCGTGGTATCCGCAAACTTTCTCCGAATTGGTGTTGGTTGAATGAAGCACTTCCGACTGCTGTAAAACGATGAAATTTAGCAACGCGACAGGGCTTAAATTGCATCAGACCAAAAACATAAATGTTAAAAAAAGAGCCAAGTTCTTCTATACAAAAACCTTTGTCTAACAAGTCAGCCGTGAAAAGTACTGAGATCTAAAAGTACGCCAAGTTCTTACTTCATGAAGGTTCAATACCGAATATTTAAAGTAGAATAATATTGAAACAGCTACAATGTAATAGAGAAATTTTATTATTAAATGATTACAGACTAAAATTTGATGGGCTTACTTGGCAAGTTTTTTTTATGCCCAATTCGAAAGGTTTTAAAAACTTGACCAGTGAACCCATCAAATTTTAAATATAAGTTAACAATATGTTATGTTAAACAACATCTTTCCAGCTGGAGTTGTTCACAATACTTATGCTTGGTTGATAAAAATTGATATTTAACATTTTTAGGAGTTAACCCTATTCAAACACCGAAACCCGATTGTTCTAGCAATGCAAAACTGGACATTAGAGTTCCTATATTTTCATATATAAAAGGTTATTCAATTTTCGCTGGTAGATTTTGGTGGCCATTTTGTATTGGTGACATTTGCCAAATCCGTTGTTTATTATTCACTTGCTGAATGCAGTGGCAAGTTGAACCACACCACCAAGTGATAAGACTTTATTATATTATCAAAATCGGTGTACGTTTTACGGTTTTACGGTAGACGCGGTAGTCTTTCACAGTGGATTCATCAACGTTTTGGTGGCCAAATTTGAGACGACCGTTTCTGTAATCAATCAGCTAACATTCGTGCGTCGAAGGAACACTTGATCGATGAAGAACATCGCCTCGGTCAGTAAAGGTGTAAAGCAGGACACGAGGCAGTCAATTCCTTGCCATTTTAACTTGGCGTATTTGGAGTTGGCAATTGGGTCCAAACACGCATAAGATCCAACTGACTCAGGACTTGAAAGTTCATGACCAACCTCAACGCAGTTCGGTCGCTGTCTGGGTTTTGGAGCGTTTGGAAGAGTACCCCAATTTTCGTAGGAAAATCATCTTTAGCTACCAGGCGTATTTTGTTATGAATGGCAAAATTGCCGTATATGTGATGACACCAACCAACACAAAGGTTCATGATGCATTGTCACGCATCCTCAAAAAAAGGTTACCGTTTTGTGTGCGTTTTGGGCCGGCGTCATCATTGGTCCTGATTTTTTCTAAGACGACGTTTGTTAACGATGATAACCTAGACGACATATGTATAGTTCCAACAGATAGCACTACATGCCACACAGCAGACCCCACGATTAAGAGTATGATTAAACGATTTGAGGGTAAGGATATCTCCCGCAGAGATGACATGAATTGGTCATGCGATTTGAGCCCGCTATACTTTTACTTGTACGGTTTTCTGAAGTCGCAGGTTTATGCGTAAAAACCACCGAAAAATGATGCCCTTTAGAAGGTTAACATATACAGAAGTGTCATTTAAAATTGGACCCCCGTAAGTCGAGGCAGTTATTTGAACGACGTCATATTCCATATATAATGCCATACGTGGGCATTTCAAATTAAAAAAAACAATGTCAATATCTCACACACATCTTCTTTTTTTTCTATTTCAACATCTTCCTACTCTTATTGAAAAACTCTAAAATAGTAATTAAATTATTAAAGGCTTCAAAATACCTAACAATGAAAGCAAAATTGTCAGTTAACGCTTATGAAGAACAAGAAAGACTTCTTTTAACCTCTATTAGTGGAATGAATTTTTTATTAAGATGTTGATTTTGACACTTCGTCAAAGTAAGGTTTTATCCTAAGCTTAAGGATATAAGTATATGAAAATTTGGTCATATTTACCGGGGGATAGATTCCAATTTCCAAAAATCGGACACCCAGTAGGAAATTATAAATTCCTGCCTCAATGTCATTTTCTTTCCAACGAATTTCAAAAGACCACAGCGAATTCGACCAGGATAAGGATATAAAATCCAATTACCTATAATGCTGGTCAGATAAAGAGAGACATCAGAAGTGAAATAATTTTCTCACCATATACCCTTACAGCCAATTGATGGCTAACTTAAACTGAATCCGATATGTTTTATACTATAAGGACCAGTAATTACCTACCTACCCGAAGGATTGTTCTTCAGAGTGCAAGATAATGTTTTCTAAGTCACGCAGTTGGTCTGCGTGTAATCTTTTTAAAACTATCCTGGCAATTCCTGTGAAGATACCTGCAGATTTAGATGAACACATATTTTGCGGATACCCTTTGATGATAACAAGGACAAGAAGACACAATTATTATTGGACAAGATGTATAAATGCTGGAAGGTTGATTGGTATTTCCCAACACACAATTGGCGAGTGTGGCGCCTGGGATGCAATAAATTTGAAAAGATTGAAGCAAATGTATCATGCAGAGCTACCTCAGTAGGATATCGATATAAAAGTGAATATCGGTGAATATTTGGAACCTTCAAGAAATGAACACAATTCAAGAGAATTCCTGCTGTTGGTGATTATTCACTGTCCACTAAATTGTACCCACACACACCAAATAAAGTAAATCGATCAACAAACCAAAAAAAAAAATAAAAGAAATAATTTTTAAAGAAAAGAAAAATCACCTTCAATTTTTCAACTCAATGCACATCTCGTCTATTTAATGATTCTATCGTTGCTGGTCCAACACTCGGCACGGAGATGGAGCCAAACCACATACTGCATTATAGAGAGATACAGAACCAGCCGAGTCATTCTGAGGCACATGTGGTAGATCAATCAATCAGCCGCATATTCTCGTAGCCGCTGACATTGAGGTAGGCCCAGGTGAGAAACACATTTGTCAAAGATGCAATAAAAATATTTAAATTACCGATGAGCATTTGGAAACGCCCTCGCACCTTTCACCATATTATATCCCCATCTATATCTACTATGAGACCAGTAGTTGAAATAATGCTCAACAAAGAAAATTACACGCTTCAAAGGAGGCATCAGGCATCAGGCAAACCATCCACATGGTGTGATGAGGTTTTGAAAAGAATTGTCCGGGTTTAATGTTTGTTCTTTTGTGTTGGTTGAGAAGTGATGATTTTTGAAAACTATAGGTATCTATACTTATACCTATGGGGTTATTGCTGCGGGCGGAGAAAGGATATGATGAGTTTAGGATTTTTCAAATGAAATAAGTCCCAAGGCGCTTTAATTCTTGATAATATGAAAATTATGTTCCATTGGATTTCAAAGCGATCTCATAAACGGTCCACAAAATGGGAGGAGGGAACCTCGTGTTATTTTGTGCTTCTAACATAATTTTTTCTAAATTTCTAATTCCCAAGAATAAACAGAGTACGTGTCGGTATTACCAACTTTAAATTGGGAAGTACCTACTGATGACACAAATAAAATTTCAGCCAACGAATATTTGTGTACGAGTATGAAACCAATATCTAGGGCTTAGAAAGATATTGGTAGCATTTATCAAACCGAAAGAAAATTGTTGGTTAAATTCAAGCTGTAAGGAGGTTATTAGAGTCAGAGAAGTAAGTTGCTGATGATATAAAGTTGGAAAACCAGAATAAGTATAAACAATCTAAAAAGACCTGTAACGATCTTGTTCGGCGAACGAAATTCTTGTATGACAAAAAATAATACTACAATATCCCGAAAGAAGTAAAAATTTTTGGGCATTTGTAAAAATGTACGAAATAACATTTCGTCTTCGGTTCCTACGCTTTTCTTCCATTACACTCATTTTGTCAGCTCACAAGAAAAAGTCTATTAGCTTACAACAGAGTTTGCTGTTATTTCGAGGCTGACAGAAAATTTCATGACTTTTCCTGGGATTGGGAGCATAAACGATTTTGTGGGACAAATCTTCTTTCGTACTCGTACAGTATCTACTGAAATATCTCGATGTATCTACACAAATCCGCTGGCCCGAAAGCTTTTACATTTCTTCTATGCTACTGGGCTCTTTCCGAGTGGATGAAAAACCCTGATTGATTATCACCTAAAGGATTATCTTGAAGAACGAAAGCTTCTCAATGACGTTCGTAGCAATATGTTTACTGAATATTTATTGGTATATCTCACCCAAAGGTACTCGTAGGTAGAAATAGCGACCACCGGCAGTCTAACCCTGTGGGCTCAATTAGCGCCAAAGTGCGTCATTTTGATACCAAAACTCGTATAAACCTGTGGTTGGACTCATCCGACACTATCTGCACTGCGCCAAGCTAGGCATCTTGTTGACTGATTTGAGTGATTATCCGGCCCCCTACACCGTAGGCCTCCGTCGAAGCCTTCAGTCCGCTAGATCGGGATCTAAGAAGTCAACCGAAGGGCACACGATGACGACATTAATGTCAGTTTGTTATATCCGTTTCCAGGTATTCTTCCTTGTCCTTGGAATAGTATCTTATGTCAAGTTCGTTCCTTAAAATCTCGACAGTATTGTTCTATTTGGAATACAAAATCGTATAGAATTGAGTTTTTCAAAAACTGAATTATGTCTCCTGTAGCAGTTGTGGAACCCACCGCTATACCGCTATCCATGAGTGGCACTTGCGTTGAATAAATGTAACAGCTATTAGTCCTCAGTATACATGCATTACAGATCAACTTATGTGGATTGACCAACATTTTCGACCTCACTCAAAATACTGCTAAATGCTTAGATTTTATTCGACAGTATAAGATATTTGTCAGACCTTCTGATTTGGCTGTAATCTATAAAGCCCACATTCTTTCAAAGTTTGAGTTTAATTCATATTTGGGGAAGAAACAGATTTAAAAATAGTAGGTGATCGAATTGTAACAGAAGCGTTTGTGTCTTTTGAGCACTGCCGCCGCCGCCACAATGTCTCGTTCATTCTCGCTATTTATACTCGTATAACCAACGTTCTAACTATTTGCATTCTTTCCCAAAAACAATTTAAGCGTAATACTGCGGTTCAGAGAATGCCCATCAATTTATCCTTGAACTCTACTTCTAACATACTCATAGTATCGTCAGAGATTCTTTCCTTAGCCGCACTACACAAATGTTGAATACTTTATCCGGCCCAGTATTTCGTCGTCGAGAAATGTCAAAAATTCCAATTTGACAAAACGGACCGATTACAATAACTCCCTATGGGAAGTTAAAAAAAAAAACAAAATCAAAAAATCAAAACAAGGACTTTGGGGACATGCATTCAATTAGTTGTCATGCCTTAGAAATTCCAAGGGGAAAAACTACTCACTCATAAGGGTAGTCGAGACATAACGATTTTTGAATGATTATGTCCCGTTATTCATTTAATTCGCAGCTTTTTACCTTTAGTTGTATCATCTCTTTGACAATCCCAATAAAGACGGACTAGGAAATATGATATCACAGCTAAGCCATTTTTCAATTAGTCTTGTTCTCATCTTCTTCTTCCTTTGTTTCGGCGCTGTTATGATCTCGATGTCGAGGGGATCATAACTCTCCCACGTATCTGCTTCACACTAATGATCCGCCTGTGGGGTTCGCCGGGTTGACCTCAGAAATCGGCGGCAAGCCTCCCGGTTTTGTATTGTTCCATTTCTGAGGCCAACTGAATGCTGGTGTTTTTGCATTTGTTTGTACCAGGAGTGTTTAGGCCTACCTTTCTTTTTATTCCGAATTGGAACGTTGTATTATATTGCCTTTTTGACGGGGTTCTCAGGATCTCTCCTTTGAACGTGGCAATACCAACTGAGTCGGTCGTGTTCAATTCTTTGGGAAATGGTATTCTTAACATGAAGGCTTCCTCGGATCTTCGTACTTCTAATTCGATCAAGCTTTGTAACTCCTGCTGTCATACGAAGCATCTTCATCTCAGCTGCCGTTAGCTTACTCTCATACTTTTTGTACATTGTCCAACATTGTGAACCGTATGTGAGTGCTGGACGCACAACTGAAGTGTAGAGCTTTCCTTTCAGCTTAGGGGGCATTTTTCGGTCACAGAAAATAGCAGAATTTTCCCGCCACTTCATCCACCCTACGTTTACGCGATGATTGATATCGTCATCACAAGTAGCTTCGTTATTTATCATAGACCCCAGATATTTAAACTTTTCTTTTCACACTTGGGAAGCACTACTCCATTCAAATAAATGTCTGGAATAGGCCTGTGTGGATCAGAAAATGGGCAGCATTGGTATTCTGTCTTTTTCGCGCTTATGCGGTACCCACTTCCTTCTAGAACATCCACCCATACGTCAAGTGCTCGTTGTAGGGATATCGGGTCTTCACTTATGATGGCTCCATCGTCAGCAAAGAATAACTGATGTACTTTTGGATCCGTCACTTTGCCTTCAAGCAGGTAATCAAGAACTGTAATAAAGAGCAGGGGACTCAAGACACTTCCCTGGTGTACACCTACTGTGATTTCGAATTCTTCGGTGACTCCAGCTGCGCATCTTACTTTAGTAACTGCTCCATCATACATGTCCATAATTATCCGCACATAGGTTTCTGGAACTCCTCGTTGCCTGAGGGCCACCCATATTAGATCTCGTGGTTGCCGATCGAATGCTTTTTCAAAATCAACCAATACGACATGCAAATAATCCAAAGAATCCCGATGCTTTTCCATAATTATTCTTATACTCTGGATTGCATCCGTGGTTGACTTACCACCGACAAACCCGCACTGGTCATCAGATAGCCTAATTATTTTTCATGGTGTGTGACATCAGCTTAATCGAACGGTAATTATCACAGCTTCGAGTATCACCCTTTCCTTTATAAATTGGAAGAAGGTAACTTTCCCTCCATTGATTAGGCATGCGATCACCTCGTATAAGCTTGGAGACAAGAATCATGAGCCATCTAAACCCGATGTCTCCCATCTTTTTCCAAAACTCTGAGGGTATTTCGTCTGGGCCAACAGCTTTTCCCTTTTTGGAGTATTTTACCGCCTCACTAACTTCTTCGACTGTGACTTCGGATACTTCGCTTAAGTTAGGTGAAGCTATTGGAAAGTATAGCCTTGGAAATTGTTCGTTTAGAAGTCCGTCGCAATACTGTCGCCACCTGTGAAGAATTTCGTTGTCTTCCACAAGTAGTTGGCCTTGAGCATTGTTAATGAACTTTGGCGAACAAATCTCCTGGGCATTTTTTCTTCTTTGAGCGGCTATTTTGAAGATAGTTGCGCCCTTATTCGTGTTTTGCCGTAGCTCTTGAATAGCACCAGCTGTCGGGGTAGAAATTTCATCCAGCTCCCGATACAGGTTTTCTGTATTCTTTGCTTGAATTTGGGCGCACTTCTTCTTCGCTTCTTTCTTGCAGTTTCTATATTCCACTTCGAGGCGTGACTTTTGCTCTGTATCATTAGAGGGGCACTTCGACCAAGCCTTGAAAGCCATTTTCTTTTTACTTATAACTGATTTAGCTTCATCATTCCACCACCATGTTTCTTTGCCTTGTTGGTTGTGTCCTTTTGAAACCCCTAACAATGTTTTGGCTTTTTCTTTGCAAGTTCTCTGTAGGAGATCCCACATACTTTGTGCTGTACTCTCTTCATTTCGAACTATATCGGTGTTGTTATACAGAACGTTTTGCATATTCGAAATAAAAGCTTCGCCTTTTTCCTTATCCAGATTATACCATTTGATCTTCCCAAAAGTTTTTGTATGTTTGTTGTCGTTCACTGTCTCCATAAAAAATTCTGTCAGTAGGAGACGGTGTTGGTGGGCGATCGCTTCTCCTAGTATCACTTTGCAATCTTTTACCCGGGGTTTCATGAAACTAGATACCAAATGGTAATCAATCTGGGTTTCATTTCCACTACTGCTGTAATTGACCAGGTGTCGGCTTTGTTTGACGAACATGGTATTTAGTACGATAAGACCGTATGTTTTGCACATGCTCAGGATGTCTTCACCAGAAGGGTTCCTAGTGCCGTATCCGAGGCCTCCATAGCAATCTTCATAGTCTTCGTTTGTCTTCCCGACATGTCCGTTCAAATCTCCGCCCACGAACAAAAACTCTTCCTTAGTCTTGTTCTGATAACGTGTTCATTATTCAAAAATAATGCTTTCTTTTGTCATTATTTCGAAAACTGGACCAAAGAGAACTGGGCTTTGTTTTGATAGCCCAGTTTTCTGATTCGTGATTTCAAACTGATGTCTCGTCGTCAAACTAGACTTTGCATAATACTGTTTCTGAAAGTCTTAAGTATACAAGCCGAATTTGGTGTTTTCCCTCTTCTTGCGCTTCCATTTAGTTCATTTCAGTTAGTTTTTTATCAAAGAAAAAAATGTGTAGGAAAAAAATGGTAATATTCCTTTTTTTCAAATAAACTTTAGCGTAATTCCTATCATTTTTATTTTTATATTACGGAAAAAGTGGCTTCTGTTTCACAAGAACTATCTACACAAAGCAAACATAATATCACAAGTGCCTGTTAAACTCTGCTTTTGTTGTTTTCTACAGAATTGCACAAAGTGCACCGTTTGGTAACAAAAAAGTTAATTACTTTTAGATCTATCCCCAAACTCAACCACTTTTGCCTCAGGATCTAACTAACAGTGTGCAGTTTTTTATCTTGCACATTACTCAAAGTTTAACTTTGGAAGCAATAACAACCTAACGAACTCGAACATCAATTACTATAATATTTTGTTCGCGTTCGCTACATGTGCGGGATACCAATCTGCACATATGGAATCTACTCATATTTAAAAAATTTTAATGAAGAAATACTATAACTACCATCTACGAAAAATTGCCATGATTATTGGGTAAAAGTCAACCAAACTTGGTCCTAAGTTTTTTTTTGTTGAAATAGATCCGATTTTCATACACTCAATGCTCAAATCCAATGATGACTATTGAGTAGTATGTGCAGGTTCTTAAGATTGCACATATGGAATCTACTCAGAAGAAATTATGAGCAGTGAGTGCAAATATTCATTACTATACATCCGAACTTTAAGAGAGATGTTTTAACTCTTTGAATTTTTCTTGCCGAAAGCTGAAAGCAAAATTAACCCAAATTTTCCAAGTAACTAGGTTTGACTAGTTTGTCGATTCAAACAAAACTACGGTTTTGACTAAATGCTTTTAGAAAATGTAGAGTAACGCATTAAAATAATCGTCCTACTTGCAAGTTAAATAAATATGTATATGCAAGTACACAAAAGCTATTTTCAGATACCTAAAAAATCTACAATATTCAATTTGTCTCCGACCAACAACGGTAGCTCTGTGAAGAATTTAAATTAGGTAATTACAAAATTCCCAATTGATAAAATCTTTAGACCAACCACCAAAAAGATATTAATCATGAATAGTTTGTCTATATATTCTACACACTTTTGAAATGCTTTGCCCTAGTCAAATTATAGTAAATAGAAAATTGCTTTAGTACCACCATAATTCAAGAAAGATTAATTGACTTGGCTATCGAACTGGTAAAATCATTTCATTATGATTTAGCCAACACTACGGACAGGCCAGTAAATTAATTTTTTTTAGATTTAATTGCACGGTTACTTACCTAATTGGTCTTGATAAATGTTCAAATTATACTTTTGCATCTTTGTAAGCTAACAGACATAATATACATATCTCTTTATTTTTTGTTTTTAATTTATAAATTTAAACGTCTATTAATTTTATCGATTATAAATTAATTGGCCAAGCGAATGTTGTCGACGTGTTTTGGATTTCTAAAGTATACATTCACATTTAGGTATAGCTCATGGTTTTATGGTACGAGTAGATAAGCTTAGCCATGCCTTAACTTAAAATCGACTTTTATTTATTGGTCATACATATGAAGCGATGCAGAAAAAATGTTATAAAAATTCTAGGAGCCTCTTTCAAAGAAAAACATTTTCAAAGAAGGTGTTTTTAACTTTTATTTATACGGTAGGCTGTCGGTAGGGAAGAACGGGGCTAGAAGTAATAGGCTTAAAAACCAAAATTCCTTTAAAAGTTAAGACCGACTTATCTACTTCAATTGTTGGCTGGATGCCAATGAAGAAAGTAAGACGGTTTGTAACATTTTGTCCTCCTATTTTCGGCATTTTTGAGTTTTTGGCACACGAAGAGGCACATGAATTTGGGTAGGTATTGGTTAAGTTTGTGTGTATACATAATACATGTGACATCTTACTTTTGTTTTCAATTGTGTCATTCGCGTTAAATTTCATGGAGGGGCTAGTAGAAACATTTTTTCGGATTAAGTTGTGACATAATCAATGGCCCCTTCTGTTTTTGCTGTAACTCAATTTTTTTTTATTTTCAACCTGCGAGGTCATAAGAATAAGAAAATTAGTGAATGAGGAAAGGTGACGAAGAAGACGTTGGAGAAGAGCAAAGTTTTTTTGTAAAAAATAAATTGATATTTTTTTCAGAAAAAGAAAACTATTTTTTTTAAATAATTCTCTGTACAATTTGCTCCAGCCATGTATACATATATGTATCTGAAATATTTTTAAATTCTTAAGCTGTATTTAGACTTTCGTTTTTGTGCTCTGCGTACGTTGTTCGTTGTTGATCGTACGCGGAACAACGAGAATGCAAATGATAAACACGAACAACGAACTAACACCGAATGAAGAACGTACAAATTCAAAAGAGCTCGGAAATTTCGGTGTTCGTTGTTACCCGGACAACGTGTGTTTTAATGCGAAAAATGTTTAAATAAATATTGTTTTCCAGTGCCTTGCAACTTGTAGGGACATTTTTGAAGTTTTTTTTTTATTAGTGAACGGAGCATCAGAAGGCTTCATTATAAATTGGGATCCCTATAGGTAAATAAATAAAATATTTTGTCTATGGGTTTTATCTTTCTAGTACGAATAATAATACTTTTGATTTAATAATCAGAGGAACATGCAAAAAAGCACGATATTATAGCGCTAGTTTAGAAAATAAAACAAGATTTGTATGCTATAAATATTTTCTTTTCAGCAACCAACCATTCGTCCAACAGGATCATCTTTTTTCTTTTTTCTCAACTATTAATAGTGACGCCACTGCCAACAATGTATTTGTTGTTAAGAACGAACTGAAAAACAAAACCGAATTAATGTAAATGCTTTTTCGCTGTACGTTGTTGAGAGAAGAACGAACAACGAACAACGTACAGCGAATGAAGAACGAAAGTCTAAATGAGGCTTTAGGGAAAGTATTCGTGTTGTGGTAGTTTTTACCGATTTTTTTTAACGATAAGCTAGCTTTTTCTCTATGAATAGAAAACAAAATCTGTCGATTGTTTTTTGCAAATTAAAATATTTTAATTTAGTACCACAATTATTCTATTCGAAACCACATTTAAGAATGTTTTCATCTGCTTTCCATTTATTATACAGGGTTGCGCACATCTTCCGTGCGTATGTATTCAAAAAAACAATAAAACAACCTGTTAAAAAATTACCAATCTTTTTTTTTATATATATTTTAGACTAAGCAGTTTTAAATAATGTATCGGCCAAATGGCTGTCCTAAAACTCCAAATATTGTCTTAACTAGAGATGCCGCGAATATTCGGCCACTATTCGGTATTCGGCCTATTCGGCCTATTTTTTGATATTCGGTATTCGGCCGAATAGTTCACAACATTCGGCCGAATACCGAATATTAAATGGAGAATAAAAGAAAAGATTTATTATCTTACAAAAAATGTTGTATTTTTATTAAAATTTTTTGTTTTAGTATTTAAAATCTACTAATAGTAATTTTTGGTGAATAAAAACAGCTTTTTCAGCATTGGTTGGTAGCATACGTTTTATGTAACGTCTATATTCGAAATCAAATACGGCTTCTGCAAATAACCTCTCACTAATACACTAGTACCAGGAGACGAGAGCTAGATTTCAGCTAATGTTGTTAAATTGGGAAACAGTTTTGTATTTGCTGACCACCACTTGTAAGGGTCTGCCATCCGATCTTGGCGAAAAGTTCCTAAAAAAAATCTATTTTGTTTTCAATGGCAGTTTTTTCAACATCTTTAACATTTTGTCTATAGCCACTTCCTCAAAACATTCCCAGAAACAGTTGTGCCTCGTCAAAAGTCACGTAGGAGATAGATACACAACACATCGTTTCGTTGGCCGAATGTTCGGCTGCCGAATATTCGTTATTCGGCCGAGTCACTATTCGCGGCATCTCTAGTCTTAACTTTCTTATAATAAAGTTTTAATGCACTCTTTCAAGCATTGGTTCATGAATTTAGAAGAAGCGGGTTCGAACGTTTCGATTGAAGGCTTCCAGAAGATTCCTGGGAAGATCGTTATAAGCAAGAGATTTTAGATATCCCTGCAGAAAAAAATCGCAGGGAGGAAATAAGAAGAGTTCGCTGGCAAATTAATTTGAATCTTATACAGATGAGGCACCCGGAGTAGATGTTTCTTCCGAAAAAAAGATAAGGACCAAATGATACACAAGAAATTGCAAACTATGTATACCGTCTCTAGCCAACGTAGCAAGCATGTTCATACTTTCGCTAGACAACCATCTAGTTAGGGATGTAAATGAAGATATTCTTTAAAGGTTGAATAGAATAGAAGATCTCGAAATGCCAAGGGCATCCACCTGTTTTCGAAGTGAACGCCTGGACGATTGTAAAAATGCATCTCGTATCCTTTCGATGTTTTCTGGGTAGAGCGCGTTCTCTGAGGCCCACTTCTTATCGTGAACACATTTCCAGTTATCTGGGAGACATATAAGAATTCGATTTCGCATGGGTCTAGTTGGCTAAAAACATGATTGTCAATTAAACCATTCACAATAGATTTAAAATCTGTAAACCGATTACAGTTCATTAGAAAAGTTGAATAGGTGAAAACGATAATAGCGATTTATCAATAAAGTGACAAAACGTCAACATCCACTTGTTGCATATACATACATATACCACCTTACTTTAATCCTTGGTATTTCACATTGATATTTTTATTCCGCGTCCTTGATGGTGAAAAAGATAACTTCCCTCCTAAGAAAAATCAAAACAACAGCCCCCGCTCCCACATAATTAGTAAATCAAATCGATAAACTATGCTTTATCGAAATAAAAGAAACCGCATATCTGTATTGTACTATATTTTTAGTTTTATTGTTGTTGTTGATGTTTTTTATCGCTTCAAACAAGTTTTTTCGATTTGCATTATTCTTATCTTTAGTAGTATTTAAATAGTCCTTAAAATTATTGTCAATATTTAAGTTGTTATTAATATTCATTTCTTTACTATGGCTATCAATATAACTAGTTTTACTACTATTGTTATTATTATTATTATTGTTAATATTTAAATTATTATTAATATTAGTACTACCACTATAAACATATTCAGTCATTCTATTATTATTATCTTTATTATTATTATTATTATTATACAAGTTTTTTGGCAAGGCAGGTATTGCAAGATAATTATTATTGTTATTATTAATATTAGAATTAGAATTAGTATTACTATTTTTATTTGAGTATTCGTTTGAAAATTGTTGTTTGAGGCCACTTGTGGCAGTTGATTTTATTAATTGTTCGCCAATTTTTTCTGATATACTAAAATCGGCATCGTTTCTATTGATATTTTGCTGGTTTTCGTTTGCGATTTGATGATGCGGATGATGCAGATGCTGTTGCTGTTGCTGTTGCAGGTGATGGTGGCGATGACGATGTTCTGGATTCTTTGACGATAGATACATTGGAGATGGTTCGGCTATTGAGGGATTATCAATAACTTTCTTCTGCTTCACGGCTTCATCGTTATCTTCCTCGTCTTCTTCGCGCATATCGTCACTTTTCCGACGACCTCTTGTTCGTCTACTTGCCGCCAGAGTTGCAACAATATTCAACATTGGCGCCAAAATTGTCGATGAAGATTTCGCCGATAGATTCGTCGCTGATGACGTAGTATTTTCAGGCTGCACTTGCTTGCGATGCTGTCGTTTTTTTTGCTCACGCTCATGTCGAAGTCGGCGTTCAACAATACTGCTATTGTTATGTTTATGACGCACCACCAACACTTTGGGCTGTAGTGATCCACTGTTGTTGTTGTTATGTTTGTTTTTTTTACTTAAATTTCTACTTTTGTTAATACTAGTAACATCGTTGCTTAAAGTACTGTTATGGCCATTATTACTATTAGTTTTTTTAATTCGTCGATTACGGCGTTTTTGTTGATTTTGTGTTAGTGTTGTTAACGCCGTCGCTGATTTTCTTTCGTCTTCTGAAAAGGCATTAAAATCGAAGTCCTTAGCGTTGATCTTTTGGAAATGAAAATAGGTATCGGTTTGATTCTGTTCGCCTTCCAGCACAACCGGTCTAAAGTGTCGATTGAATTCGACACGACGCGATCGATTCAGCACTGAATGAAATTCGAAGTAGCCGCGATCTATTGACTCGATGAAATGACAGCTTTCTTTTGGTTTTTTCTGCAAAGAGAAGAATACAAAAAATGGGTATGAGTATCTATTCTTCGAAATCAAAAAGGGAAAGTAATAGAGATTATTAAGAAAAAAATAGTTTCGTTTCGAAGAGAAATAAACTTGATTTTCACTTCGATATTCTTCATATTGAAGTGAAAATTGGATTTAAAAAAAGTCGAAATTGACAAATTTTTGTTCAAAAAAAATAATTTAAGGAATATATGTATATTGGTGAGCGAGCGCCAGGCAAGTCGTTATGCTTTGCACTTTTAATTTTAATTTCATCTTTTGGTTCCTAAATTGCACGATGGTCTTTCATCCATGATAAAACCCAGTAGAATCCATTTGGAACCAACTTTAAAATAATCGTTTATTTGCTTTTTTTTACAAATGGCGTTTGAATTGAAGGCAGTTTTGGAAAATGGGAGGGTGGTTTCACACATCGATTTATTATTAGTTCATCCGGCGGAATTCGATGCGGATGCGGATATTTTACGGATTGACCATAGGCCAGACACCCCGAGAGACCTGATAATTCATAAAAAAATCATCTTAGTAAAAGAAGAAAAAGCATGAAATTTGGCGGGGTATCAATTTATTATAGACCCAATAACTATTTAAGCCATTTTGATGAAATGTTTAGCTTTTATTTTTAACGGTTTCAGAAAAATTGACTTATTTTCTTGTATGTTCTTACATTTGAACTATTTCCCTATTCAAAATCTTTTAAAAGAACCTTTGATAACGTAGCTCTTTTTTAACGAAGTTATGAAGCGTGTAATTTGTCCAAACCATTGCTACACCCACTTAGGTATAACGTTTGTAATTGAATTCTCTTGAACTTAATGTATGGTATTGGTATATGTTATATTCAAATCCGCCTACTACCACGCCCTGATTTCTAATATAGAAAATTTGTCCTTATTCAACATACCTAAAAGTTGTAATTTCATTAGTAAGCTCTCTTAAACCTAAAGAATGAGATATGTTTTTTTCTATATTCAACCTGCTACCACACCCACTTTCCTTACTCTTGAGTTTTTTTTTACTTAGGTAACATCTTCAGAAAGTCTATTGCACATGAATTTTTAAATGCGTACTTAAAATTTTCAATCTTCTACATAAACCATATCATTTGAGCCGTTTGTGAGAAATAAACTTTTCCCTAACAGTTCTATTACAATTTGACAAGTATCGTTATTTTCAGATCTACACAATATTTAATTTCCCCCTTTTGGGAGTCACCTCAGAATCAAAGGTGTACAAGTTTTAAAAATTAGCTTTAGCGCAATAGAGGTCGATTTATACGTCATTTATTATGTAGAGAGTGCTATTTTATAGAGTTTTTTTTGGCACCACTATTTTAGTGACCGAACGTTTGACTGCAGTCAGATAATTTTTTCTAAGAATTGTTTGTATTTTACCATTGCAAAATTTAAGCGCTGAAACACAGCTGCTCGATAAAGTTATCGAAAAATAGACTTCAAAGTTCGCAATACTTTCGATCCGTCACTTTATCTGCATGACCTGCTTTATTCCAAAGATGTAGACTCTATCTGGAAGATTTCACCTACAATGATCTTAGTGATCTGGCAAATAAAGATATAGCCAATCTCGCTCGCTTCTTAAGGACCTCCATTTGGTTTAACGATTACGTAGAAAGTTTTCAAGATTCAATGTGATATCACAATTGATCAACTTATGGTCAAAGTGTTTCGGCTCCTCTGCTAACAGCCACGTCAACCTTACCTAACCTAAGTAGTAATAATAATTTCTAACTTACCATTCCAACAAGCTTCCAATGTTTGTTGAAGCAAAGATATTTTTCTGCTTCCTTTGAAAAGAGTGTTATTTTGAAAACGCCTGTATTTACGAAATCCCCAAGGCTGCCAATTGTAATGGTTTCTGTAAAAAACAAAATAGAAGACAAATATTAGTACTATCAATTATTTTAATCGAAGACAATAAAATCGAAGTAGATCAAAATTTTTTCTTTTTCTTTTTTTTTGCAACAAAAAGCCAATCTATGTAAGATAGCACTTGACTTGAGTAAGAATGGAATCTATAAGCAAATAGCACCTGATCACTTTACTACTAAGTTACATATTAATATAGAACTTAGATAACCCAGTTTTCATGATAATTTTATACACTGACTACAATACTTCTTGTAATAGGAAGTAAGTTATTTGTGATTGGGTTAGGTATTAGGAATCAGTGACTAATTTTTATTTTCTGAGATCCTAAATTTAAATTGAAAAAAGATAAGATAGTTTGAGGTTGGGGCCACAATTTATAAAAAAAAGATGCGCGGTAGGAATGCATCGAAGAAAAAGTTGACAAAAACAAGTTGAATAAAACAAAAGGCAATATTTGTATTTTTATTTAATTACAACTACAGTTTAAAAAAATTATTGAATTTACCACAATTCTGTATTACTGTTACGGAACTATGAGTATCTACTTCCATTCTCAATTCTCTACAACCTCATGCAATGAACAAATAGATTAACAACACCCCTTTGAGTACACAAATTGTAGGTTTACTACGTTTTAAATTTGTTTATATTGTCAGTAATCGTAATAACAAAAAATCATGTGTCTAACTATACCCGGTGCGCATTAAAGTACAAATGGCTTAACTAAGACTTAGATATTCTTCTTTTTCTTTTGTTGATAAAAAAAAAACGTCGTGTGGCAAATAAATTGATTTCGTTTTGTTTTGTTTACTTTTTTTTTTTTGTTAATAAGTTTGAACACTCGAAGATGATAAGAGAGGTGTTTTAAAAACATATAATTGGCGGTAAAATTATATCAAAACAATTATTTAACTAAAAGGGTTACTGGAGGCCATCATTAGGGGGTTTCGAGCTTAATTTTATTAATAAGCTTCGCAATGAGCCGTGTATTTATGGTCTTAGAAGTGACGTTCGATTTATTTAACAGTCTTTTATCTACTAAACCTTCAACTTAGAATTACATTTTGCAAAAAAAAAAATAAAGATATGCAAACAATAAACACTTTTCGACAAACAGAACTGAATAAAACAGTTTGTGTGTGTTTTTATAGAAGTGTCCATGTTAGTTTAGCTTAAATTCGCATAAAAGACGCATACACATGTGATCAGTTCAAGGCTGGGCAAAGTTCCTAATTTTAAACAACATTGTTTTCTTTTGTTAATTGATAAATGATTTGCATCAGTAACGGTATCATTCGAATCTGAAATTTTAATTAGAACATTTTTGAAAATTCAATTAAGCAATATAATTTGTCAAAGACAGCCAAATCTCAACTTAAGGGCTTTTATATTTTTTTTTTCATGATTAAGAGAATGGATAAGAAGAGGAGTGGGCTAATTTTTGTTTTTATTTGTTGTTTTTTAATGAAGAAATTTTTATTTTGCAAAATAAAAAGCAAATAATTGAAGAGTGCTACTGAATGTCAAACTGATAAGAGTGAATTTCCTATATGTATATGCATTCAGTGGCATTGTGTTGTATTATGGGATTTCGATTTGTTAATTAAAAAGAAACAAAGCAGATATTAATATTGTAACAATTACGGGAAGTACTTGCCAAGAAAAAGGTGCAATTTTAATTATAATGTACAAAATAGAATATTTAGAAATTTTATCATAAGAAATGTTTCAATACCTAATCGATAAGACGGAAGATTTTGAACTCATTTTTCACTGATTTGACGTTAAAAATGATCATAAAAAATTGTTTATGGCAATACCTAAGCTTGGCTTTTTTTACACTTTGCGGGCACTAAAGAGATTATGATTACCCTGAAAATTTTTTGAGCAAAGTTTAAGAGTTTAGGAAAGAACCGAAATGCATAATTCCACGGCGGAATCAAATTAGATATTGGTCACCGCCCGCCCTGAGATAGCATTACACCATCCCAGTAGCATTTCTGCGAAAACATGGTCACAACCCTTGCTAACGAGCGAAAACTTGGATACCAATTGTTTCTTCGATGTTGGGCAACTATAGCTACAACATCAATATTCGCTCAAGGAGGCCTAGCTCAGAGGCTGAGAGACCAAGTGTCTTGCGAAACAGAAACCCGTGGTATTAGAATATAATTTCTGATAGAGCTTCGCGACCGTGATGAGCACCACAACGCTCGAGGTCTACCAACCTTGGATATTTACACCCACCCATCAAACCAGAAGCAGAAGCCAATAGCCGGATGTGCACACTATTACGCAAAACATAAAACCTACATGCTCCTCAATGACTTGAGAACATCTCGACGAAATCAGATGGAGGCGAGCACTACCCGAGCCGTTCTACACGACAAAAGATAAATCTCGTGTACAGGGGGTGCACGTAGCCCAGACATAATGACTTACGGCAAAGACTACAACAAGGACAACACAGAGCAACAGCCACCAATATAACTGATGGTAAATTCGGTCACGAATCACAAGGTACTATGCACGCCCACATCGAAGTACCTTGTTTAGACTCGTGATCGGCATAACCAAGGACACGTGTTAGGCACCCCAAGCTCCACACAGCACCTAGCCACATGATAGACCTCGATGCGACTAAGTCAAGGACTCAAAACAAAGGCATCATTGATATGGTAAGAAGCGCGTTGGAGTAAGCCCATAATTAAAGAGAAATGGGTCAGGATATGATCTGAATCGTCGAGTTTACGAAAATTGGAGAAGATTTTAAGAGAAATAATCTCTGAACTTAAAGTACGTCCAAAGTTGGGCTCAAGAGCAAACTGATGGGTATTTCCCCTAGTCCAAATCTGTCCGGCCCAGGCTCATTAGTTAGATGAAATTAGCTCTTAAAAATTAATATACAACAACTAACAATTTATTTTTAATGCTTTTTTACCCTGGATTGATAACTTTTGCATAAAATCAAAAAACTCTTTTAGTTTTAATTTTTAAATGATACTTATAACTTTTTCAATAATTAGACTTTGACATGCCAATAGCGTGACAGTATCTTTTCAGTTTTGTCTTCACTGTGAAAATGTGTGAAAACTTTGTTTTTCTAAAAACAATTTTTTCTTCAAATAATCAAACAATTCCATAAGACCTTTTCAAGCACTTTTTTAAAAAAAAGTAAATGTTTGTCTGTGCGTTCAGGTGTACACCGGGCATAGAGCCTAAGCGGATGGACGGATTTACTTAAAATTGAGTACCAATCATTTTTATGTAATTCCAACTTATGGTTTATCTCATCTATAACAAATAATTTTTTTTATTTGTTTTAAATTATCGAAAACAGCTCAAGCGGTTTTGAATAAATTTTTTAAATCTCATTTTGAAAACAGTTGAAAAAGTATTTGTTTTCAGGTTTGTCAAAAATCCTCTTGAAGGAAATATTTTAGTTGTTCTCCTATTTCATTTAAATGGCTTGATCGATTTTTGTATAACTTTGTATAACTATTTAACGCTTCAAAGCAGTTTAAATAAAATTTCATTTAATTTTTAAAAATTCATTTATAATAAACAAAATAAAACGGGGAAAAAATTCATTCTTTAAATATTTTTGACTAATGTTGGACGATATCATTACTTACAATAGCCGCGTTTTATTATCGCCAATGATCCATATAGATTAACCCTTGAAAATAAAACGATACGGATAATAGTAACAGTTGTGTTGTATGCTCTTCTCCCTTTTGCTTATGTTTGTTAAGTTTCAAATGTTTCATGTCTTTTTTCTTTACACTGTAGCTTACACTACCTTACCATAAAAAGTCATCTACTCTCCAGAGAACAGAAAGAATTAATTTTTGGATAGTAAAAATTAATCCAGATCTGGATCCACATAGATCCGTAGATAATAAAAAGCACCTAATATTGCAAAAATTTAACATAGAAAACAATAACAAAAGAAGTACATAAGTTATGGAAAAGAATATTTTAGTGAAGATGGAGTTTCGGATGTTACAACGTAGGATGTGTTTAGATGGTGTTCGAAGAAATGTATGTTGGCATGTTTGAGGATGTGTTCGTTGGTATTTATTTTCTTATTATTCTTTGCCTTCACTAGTACAAAATGCAAAATTGTAATCCGAACCAGAATTCCGTTTTTTCACTATTTTGTCACAAAATATTGCATAATTTACACGAAGGCGAATAGTTTCGATTAGTATGTTTGATCAGTATACACTGACATTGGTTCAGAAATGTCGTGTTAATGCGAAATTATTCTGAATTTATATGACAAATGACAAAACGTTTTTAAATTGAATATTGTTTTTTCTTTCTCCAACATTCAAAACAAATCAAATATTTTTTTTTTAAATGTAAAAGTTCAAAAAATACAATAGTAAAATTAGGAATACGCGAACATAAATTGAGTAAGTTGTAGAAAAACGATATATTTTCGTACTTTTGTAAGCATAATGCAGTCAATTGTGTAAAATTTCAAACTGTTTATGCAATTTCAATCAATTCGATCTGCATTTTCATGAATATTTCAACTGGATCTGCATTTTTATGATTATTTCAACACCAGCTTAAAAATAAGACATACATCTCTTGAACACATCCGTGTAAGTTAATTCAACAAGTGATAAGGTTTAGACACATTAGGTGTGTTTTTTTCGCAAAGCTATCCGTAGTGAAGTAAGATTTTAAACGTATTACAAATACAAAGTCTTCACTGCCGATAAAAGTAGAAGTAGGATCCAACTGCGGATAGAATGTTGACGTTTGCTCGAGTCTCGAATACAAATGTTGGTATAATTGAAAACTCTTTTGTATCTCGAAGGCATGTTCATAGAGTACGAAAAGTAGTTTGTTGTTTAGCATTTTCCATTGAGAGTTTAAGTCTTTTTTTTACAAAACCATTTTTATAAGAAAAACGCTGCATTTTGTATCGTGTTGGTGTCGAACTCTTATAGAAAGCTGTTTAATAACTAACGCGTTTTTGTAGGAGCGAAATGTCGTGGTCAGCTGTTATACTTTAGTTAAACAGCGACATTTAAGAGTTACTAACGCGACAAAGCCTTCTTATGAAAAAAGCTGTTGAGAAATCCAAAACTAACTAAAGTCTGCGAACAGATCCCTTGACTTTTGTGGTGATAATTGTCAACAAAAAAAAAATTCACAAACAAAACTTCTGCTTTATGAAGAATGGCTGGTGAACAGAAAAAGTCAATACAAAATGATTTAAATTGAAATTCATAAATAAAAACCTCCATATATATTTTCAGAAACATGAAAATTACTTGGCAAAAAGTTATTGGTTGTTTTTTTTTTCAATTAAATATTTGACAACTAGTCAGTGGTACCAAATTTAAAGTAGAAAAATCGCACAACTGCGGATACGTTTTTTTGGGAAATCCTACTTCACTACGGATAATTTTCCCAAAAAAACACACCTATTGATACTAACTTTGGGATTTTATTAAGGGTGAATTAAAAAATGAATAAAACTTAATTTTTGTGCTTGGATTACTTCTCTCATAAAACACGGCTAATATAAATTTTCAATGCCGAACTTCATTACACCAGACTAGGTTTTTGCAATGTGGCCATGCATTTTATTTTTTATGGATATGGGCTTTTGAAAAAAAAGTTATTTTATATAAAAAAAACAGAGTTTTATTTAATTAAACAAAATTTACTTTTCATTTAAAGGTTCGTTGTGGATTCATTAATCCGTCATCGGGCTAATGCTGTTGAATTGTGAGGTTCCCTAGTATTGTAGTCTTTCAGGTTGATCTGTTAAGTAGTTCGTCTCTTTTTGTCTGTTCTTGGATCTTTGGCTCTTGGTTTTTAATATTCGTTCAATTCTTTGTCTCGTTTTTTTAGCTTTGTAAATTTTTAGAGTCTAGAGTTTTTCGTGTTTTGTAAATTCCCTTTGGCATTAGTTAAGTCTCTCTTAAGCTTGCTCAGGAAAAAAGCCTTAGTGAGAATAATTGAGAATAAGGGCTACAAGGCATGCATAGTTTTTTTAATCGATATTTGTAACAGCTCGTTAAAAGTTTTCTGCATCTACCATATTTCTTTTTTTCTTTTTTTTTTTTCATTTTTAGTTCCACGTTTTTTCTGAATCGCCTTTTACTTTCCACAAAGCTTTTTTCGAATTATTTTAAGCTCAAAACATTATACTTCACTATCTTCGTGTAATTATTCTGATCTTTACACTTTTATGAACTTTTTACCATACAAAGGTCTTTCTAAATTTATTGCACTAAAGGTAACGCCAAAGACACGGCATGCAAGTCGTCAACATACAAAATACCAGCCCTGATAAAAAATATATTTTTTTCCAAACGATTGCATACTTATAATGAAATTCAATAACCACCTTGTCCTTCATTTCCATTCAGTTTTTTTTTTGTCTTACTCACGACAAATGCATTTCACGAAAGAAGCTACAGCTTAGAGAAAATATTGATTTTTCTGCAGGTACCTACAATAATTCTATTTTATTTTGTTCTATTCGCGAGGCTCAAAAGCTTCAAGCCACCTCAACACAAGGTGTACATAGCGCGTTGTTTATCCAAGGCTGGCTGGAATAAACAATACACTTCTAGAAAGACGTGCTATAGCTTATAAGTGACAGAGAATACCTTCACACCGATTTCTTTTTTTTTTTTGTTTATTTTCAAATAATTATTAAAAAAAAAACTGTCCCCCGATCGATCACCTTTTTGAATTCCTCTTTTGGATTTTTTTTTATTGACAGAAACTTATAGTTTCTTCACATTTTTATGCAATCAATTAATTCGTCTAGTTTTTATCTTTAATTTATTTGTTTTTTGTTTTCTCACAACAACATTAGCAGAGCAAAAACAAATAAGATTAATCACTTAATTTATGAAATCAAAAGTCCATACGATTATTATATGACATGGCGATGGCGCCAACAAACTATAACCCATGCA
The DNA here is from genome assembly GCA_911387755.1 of Chrysotoxum bicinctum. Taxonomy (NCBI): domain Eukaryota; kingdom Metazoa; phylum Arthropoda; class Insecta; order Diptera; family Syrphidae; genus Chrysotoxum; species Chrysotoxum bicinctum. The sequence continues at coordinate 32,039,805 of OU426990.1, forward strand.
GATCATAAAAAACCCAAAAAACCAGAAGATGAAAATTCTCTAGACAGAGAAAAGTGAATAGCTATGAATGTTTCCAAACATAAAAGTGCATTTCGAAATTTGTATTTAAAGAAGTGGAATTTATTTATTTCTATTAAAAATGTTATTAAGCGGTATCAAGTTGAGAGACCTTTGAAGACATCACCAAACAACAACAACCATAAAAATTATATAAAAAAAAAAAACAGAAACAAAAGATACATAAACTCTAAGTTATCATCGACAAGTGAATTAACCCAAATTGCGTAGGTTGAAATGAATAATAATTTTCCAGTCGAAAATGCAGACAAAAAAAAAAGAAAAGAGTAGAGACCCTAAAATACAAAAGATGACCCTGTGCAAGATTAAGTGTTTGATTTTAAGAAGCTAACATAAAAATTTCATAAAAATTATAATCCAATAACTATAGATGTTAAAAAAAAATCGCACCAGAGGCTTTTCGAGTCTTCTCTCAGGAGGAGGATACACTGGGATCAATTTGTTTAAAATTGTTGATTTTTGGGAAAATGTAAAGGTAAAAGATTACTTACGTGCTATTGATATATCGGCTGCAGTTACTTTGCCTCCGCGTGTTATGTGGAGAGCTTTGTTGTGGTTGGCGCTTTTTAACATTATCACAAAGTCTTCTGTTGAACATAGTGCACTGGCAAACATCACCTGAAAATAAGAAATGTAAATATATTTATTATTATGGATTAAAAATAAAAAATAGGTAAATACAGTCAAACTTCGATAACTCGAACTCCGATTATGCACAAAAAAGTTCGACTTATCAAGACTTCGAAGTCTCGATATTGATCATCAAAATTAAAACACATGTCAAAATGAAGCTAGATAAATGTGAGAAATACAATATTTATTACAATATTTCATTGAAGTTTGTGATTTATCTTCTTCTTCTTCCTTTGCTTCGGCGCTGTTATGATCTCGATGTCGAGGGGATCATAACTCTCCCACGTATCTGCTTCACACTAGTGATCCGCCTGTGGGGTTCGCCGGGTTGACCTCAGAAATCGGCGGCAAGCCTCCCGGTTTTGTATTGTTCCATTTCTGAGGCCAACTGAATGCTGGTGTTTTTGCATTTGTTTGTACCAGGAGTGTTTAGGCCTACCTTTCTTTTTATTCCGAATTGGAACGTTGTATGATATTGCCTTTTTGACGGGGTTCTCAGGATCTCTCCTTTGAACATGGCAATACCAACTGAGTCGGTCGTGTTCAATTTTTTGGGAAATGGTATTCTTAACATGAAGGCTTCCTCGGATCTTCGTACTTCTAATTCGATCAAGCTTTGTAACTCCTGCTGTCATACGAAGCATCTTCATCTCAGCTGCCGTTAGCTTACTCTCATACTTTTTGTACATTGTCCAACATTGTGAACCGTATGTGAGTGCTGGACGCACAACTGAAGTGTAGAGCTTTCCTTTCAGCTTAGGGGGCATTTTTCGGTCACAGAAGATAGCAGAATTTTCCCGCCACTTCATCCACCCTACGCTTACGCGATGATTGATATTGTCATCACAAGTAGCTTCGTTTTTTATCATAGACCCCAGATATTTAAACTTTTCACACTTGGGAAGTTTGTGATTTATGAATTAATATAAAAAAATGAAATAATATAGAGAATTAAGTAAAATATTTTTGAGATGTGTTAGTCAAAATTTTGACATAGTTCATTGAACGACTTTATAGATCTTGAAATTAGTCCGCATAGACAGTAATTTGTTCTATGCAAGAGTTGGAAAAAAATAGTGGTTCCCTGAGTGGTCTAACAGGAGCGTAAATAGGAACTTAAGATAGAAGATAGGGACCCTTAATGTGATTGCAAAGCGGATCTCTGTTGAACATAGTATCTTCTAGATTTCATCGAATGTATACCGAGAAGCCGGCATCTTTCTTCGTTAGATGGTGAAAAGTTGCAAATTATTTTTCTAAAAATATACTTTGTAAGGCTTTTTCAATTCGCTGAGTGTACTTCATAAGATGAACTCCAAATAATGTCAGAAAACTCTAGAATGGATCTTGCAGTGAAATCCTTTGAATTCCGTTTGATAAAACCAACCATGGAGTTTGCCTTTGCTACAACACTATCAATGTGATAATTATAAGTTAACTTAGTGTCCATTATTTAAACGAGATTTTTATTTTATCAATTCTTTTTAATAAGTTGTTAGATTGACATTTATTAATGTTTAAATTAATTAATTTAGATGGTAGATTGATATCTAACTGTACTTTCATACAGTCATTCAAATTATGTATTTTTAAAAATATCTTTTAATCATCTGCAAAGATTAATGAATTACAAAATTTCAAAACAGAAACAGTATCATTTATAAAAAAGATACATAGCAGAGGGCCAAGGTGACTACCCTGTGGAACACCCGATGGGATAATCTGTTGTTTTTTTTTAAATATTTTAATACTAAGCAACGTTTTAACACACATTCCCTTTTTAAAAGGGAATTCCCTTTGAAAATTCCAAATTTTTAATGCATACCTATGTGATTTAGATTTTTTCTCAAAAATTAAACTATCCCGAAAAATTCGACTTTAACAATGAACTATACATTTTTTATTTATAATTCACACGCGTTCAAGGATGAGGAACAAGGAGGGGAGGGGGAGGGGGTGAGGAAGAAGATGTCGATGAACATTGGTCTTAAAGGTTTGCAAATTGAAATGGCAAGGGAAAACCGTGTCGGGTAAATTATTCCATAATCGTGTTGTGCGACTAAAAAACGAACCTCTATATTTCATTTTTACATTGTTATAGGAATTCTTATATAGCAAAATGTTTGGCGGTTTCGAGAATGTGGTTATTCCAACGAAGATCGTCGTTGACACATATACTAGGCACAGTACTGAGAGCTTTTCCGCTTCTTCGATGCAAGTGTCATTCAAGGACAATGGAACTAGAATATACCAGCATTAATTTTTTGAAGCATTTAACTCCACAAGATTTTGTATATCCCATTTTACAATGCAGTAATGATCGGAGTTTAATGAGCTAATGTTACTATTCCGTTGCAATTCCACTTCCGAAGCAGATGAACGTGAATTCGAGATCGAGTATGAGAATCTGAGAGAGTAGAGTGGTCGGCAAAAACAATGATGTGGCTTAGAAGTTTCTTGTTCGAGTTATATTGAAATTCGAGTGTTATAAGTTCAAGATATCAAGCAAAAGTTTTTGAAATTTCAGCTTTTAAGGCCTCTGCTATATATGTAATTCCATTTGAGGTTTACAAAAAATTTGAATTATAGAAGTTCGACTGTATAAATTAAGATAAACAGCCCTAATTTTTTTTTACAAATAATATGTTAAACAGCGTAAAGAAGATAAGAATAAATATACTTTTAAGTCATATTTAATGTTGATTTTATTCAAATAATTGATAATTAAGTTCATCTTTTTGCAAACAGAAAAGCAAAACTTCAAAAAGATTTCTTTTTAAATTTTGTTCAATGTATTAATAACCACGAAATGAACATTCTAGATTCAATTTCTAACTCGCTGATAGGTATTTCTTAAAATTTTAATTTTAACAATGACTGGCAACCTTACTTCAAAAAAAAATCAGCTAGGAAGATTTGTTTCGTAAGGAATTTTAATTAAAACAAAAACTATATTGCGACTTAGTCATAGAAAATATTGTCAAATTGTAAATGCAATTCAACATTCACGATTAGCTTCAATACAATCTTTTTTTTATAATTTAAGATACGTATAAATAAAAATTTATCAAAAATAAATGACTTGTCATGTACAAAGTCAAACATAAAAAATATTATCAGATTTGGATTAAGTAGGTATCATATGATATAAAAGAGGCTATCATTAAGACTCAAGATATAATTTTAATTCAATTAAAAGAATTCATAATGGATAAGGGGTTCTCACTGTGACGTACATTAAAAATTAAATAAATATAAATAAAAAAAAAGTTTGCCAAAATCTAAACAAGAATAAGTAAAAATCTTATACGAAAATAAAAACCTTTTTTTCTACTAAATATGCAACAGTACCTACTTGGTTTGTCTTGTAGAATAATTGAACTTTGAACCTTTGTTGTTTAGTACGAGTAGTTTTAATTTACCGCCTCAGGACATGATAAATATTATCTCATTATATGGTAAAAGTGGGCAAGAATGTGCATCTTTATTGTTCTTGTAATAACTTCTAAAGTATTTTACATATTTTATTGCTGATTTAAGAGTTAGAAATATATTGAAAAAAGTGCAAAGAAAAACGATCATTTTTCAATCACTGTTTTTGTCAGTTCTCCATATTTCTTCATTCTCAAAAGTTTGCTTAGATCTGACGTGCTCTTAACAGAGCGTTTTAAATTACTTGTTTTGAAATTTCATGTCCCTCAATTCTTTTCAGATATTAGCCTTAAGCAGTTGCATGGTTGTTGACTTTTTGGTAAAATTTACTAAATCCGTTAAATCAGGCAAATGTGTTGGACAGTTAAAATCAGAAAAAGGCTATATTATCTGTCACCAAAATTTTCCTCAGGAGAGCTATATACGAGTAGTTGGATGAGCTGTGGCTACATCTTGTTGGAACAACAATTCTGCATTGTTCTCTACCTCTGGCCTTTAAATATTTTCAACCACCGCCCGATATTGAAAGCCGAATTAACTGCCTAGACATCACCAACTGCTGAGAACGTTGCTTCCTCGCAAAAGACAGTAAACATTCCAACGCAATAACCACAATGCAAGGAAAATTACATGATACACGATCTCATTTTCGAAAAAAATTCACCTTCTTCTATTTCCATAGATACCTTTGCGTGAAATAGTGCGCCATCTGATCCGCTTTTACCATAAAGATTAGAGTGAAAATACACGTATCCATTTCCCTAAATTAATTAATCAATAATTTAGCGAAATGAAAATACAATGGACACTTCTAATAAAAATCAAGTTAAATATTTGACAAAAATCTTATTTAAATTAGTCCTAAATCCTATCGGACGTTAAAAAACACTTAGGCTAGGCGCGCAATTTTTAGTTGCGCAACTGCTTGGTTCGAGCAACTAAAAAGTTTGTGTTTTGACACAAACTAAACGATTGCCTAAAATGAGTTCGCTATTTTGTGTAACATATAATTATAATATGCACCTGCGCGGACATTCAACCAAATAGTACATCTGTTTTCTATAAGCAACCAAACAGTTGTGCAACTAAAAATTGAATGTGCGCGCCTAGCTTTAATGGTATAAATACTCCAACATTTTTGAAATTATCAAAGATGTCCAATGCAATTCAAAAGTCTAAGGTTTATCTCTACTAAAAGTTGTATATCGCCATACAAAACAACACACTATGCAACAATTTTCAAAAATGAATTGCTCATTGCCTTATGTACGTAAGCAATCACATAAATCTTTAAAAAAAAACAACAACCTGTTTTTGTTTTATTAAAATAACAAAACCCAAATTAATAACACACCGTTAGTTCCAAGATATTTAAACCTATGAAAACAATTTAAAAAGATTTTGGTTTTTCCACAAAAATAAAAAAAGCATGAGGAAGTAAAAAAATATGTTCCAAATTTAATAAGAAATATATGTACATACCTAGATAGGATAGATATCTATTTAGGCCATTTTTGTGTTCTATACGATCAGTTTAATTTATATTTTGTTTTACTCGAACAAAAAAAATATAATGATATTGTTGCCATCAAAATTCATTAGTAGATTTACTATTATCACATTAATAAATTAATTTTATAGTAAATAAAAATGATAAAGAAAAATGATATATTTCTTACTAAATTTTAGCATGACTCTGAGGAAAAAAATCGGTCCCTTTATAAAAGTTAAGCTTCTTTTGTTTCAATTTATTTTAATAATGAAATCAAAATTCTTCCAAGTGTTATTCTTAACAATTAAGGGTGAAAAATGGAAGTTTTTACAGTTTTTCATTAAAATTTATTGAAATAAAATTAAGACTATGTCAACGAAATTAATTTTGTATCGATATCTTTCTCCAAATTGGACGAACAAAAAACAATTTTTGAATTATCACTTTCCTATCGACAGTTTGTTTGGAAATGTCAAAATAATTTTGAAACAGCTATTGTTTGTTACAAAATGGCCGAACAGTTTTGGAAAGGAATTTAATGGTTTTATTTCAAACTTTTTGTTCCAATTTTGGCGGTGGATAATTATCTGTTTCTTAATTTTATTTGCTTTATTTAGCCATTTGTTTATTTGTTTTCGTTTTTCCTGCTTTCCACATAAATATAAGGTGTTTTTCTTTTCAATCTCAGATCAGGGAACTCAGCTGTCAAAAAAAAATATGTGTTTCTATTTTCAAGCAGAGCTAGCTCGGAGCGCCCTCTATGAGCTCAGAATAAAATGACCCAGCAGATGAAGTAAAAAGGTGAACGCGTCTAACCTTATTATTTTTTCGTGTGATATGCCAGAGACAGAATGCGAAAGAAAAACAAACAAACAAACAAACAAATACAAATGTAGATCGACGCCTTTGACAGCTCAGTGCTCCAGTGTGTTTCATAAATAAGTCGGATACCTCTGTTCTGAGCGTACTCGACATCCTTAAGCTCTGCTCAAAGTTAAGATAAAAAACGTCTATAATGATGGAGATTGAGCTTTGTTGCAGTGATGGTATTTCTTCTGTGTTGGCCTATGTAATTTTTGTAAAACTACGCTCGGGTTAAAAAAAACACAACTTTTTATTTCGAAAATTTGGTGTAATCATTGTGAAAAAATAAGTGATGAACACAAAATATAGAATTTTCAAAAAAGGGGGTTTTCAATTATGTACATCCCAAAAAATTTTAATCGAAACTGTATTGAAGATTCTTCATACAAATTTTTTCAAGACCGTTGTATCGTTTTTAAGAGATTCTGAGAGAAAAAAGGTAACATAAGGTTTTGTAAAAGGTGTATGGTGGATATAGGGTAGGTAGAGGTACCAATGGTTGTCATTTCCCTTGGGTGGCAAGTTATGAAAATCAAGATCTCTTTTTTGAAGTATGAAGATAAAAAACTTTTTTTTTCTTTAATTTACACAGCACAATTTTGGAAAATTTCGTTTGCATTAAAAATCTAATCAAATTTCATCAATTGTTATCAATAAAGTAGAAGATAATAAAAAACATGGCAGGAACCATGAGTAAGCGTTTTCAAAAAAAAAATATAGAGGTATAAGAAAGCTATCTTACAGTAACAATTTTTACTTTAACTAATGCTCCTCCTAAGATTTTGAAAATAACTCAGCCAAATATTTATTTATTATTTAAAAACCATGCTTCAGCTACAAAATATACTAAAAAGTGTAGCAAAGCTAGCTGAGAATAAGTATGTCAAGACTGTATTTCTTCCGTAGATCGGAAGAATAAAAATAAAACAGTTACAAACCTGGAAATTTTTGGAACCACCCGCAGAACTTTCTTAAATGATAAGTTCGCTATTCAGATGGCAAATATTTTTCAGGTGAACCCTGTTTATGTTAGCTGTTACTTCTTACCCCACGTTGCTTTTAGCCATGCTCTCATTTACTCATTTATTTTTTATCACAATTTTCTGAATTGTTTTCGAAAAAGTAAGATATTCATTCTCTAAATATTTAAAAATATTGTTTACTCAAATTAGCTTTTTTTGGCGTTTGAGTTCACAAAAATTGGCGTTTCGTCCCGGCGATCTCACATGGACTGATCTTTAAAAAAATATTGTTTATGTTCGGTCATAAAAATTGCACATCAAACCTTAACTTAGAAGCTTGAGGAAAATCATCCCAGAAGTTCAGGCCCTAGCTGAAACTAAACGGACAGTATTTCTAGACCCGCTTTTTCGTCTTCCATATGTAATTACAAGTTTCATTAAAATATCGATTTGAATTTAGTTGACAAAAGCATTCACATATAACATATCTTTCTATTAATATATCGCAATTAAGAAAGACTAAAAGTTCAATAAACAACTACAACCAAATAATGCCCCATTTTCGTAGGCTTTATGCAAAGACAGTTCTGCTAGGGAGATAATTTTCTTGAATTTTTTTATTTTTTAATTTAAATTTTTGAAATAAATGCATGCAAATATTTTTAATGCAATCATATTTTAAATTAAATCATAAAAATTGCTATCCTTCAAAACAGGCAACGTTATAAAAGTTGAATATTTAAAAATAAAAAGAAATAAATCTTATTAAAGTTCACTCATTCTAATGACCCGGAACACAAATCTCAAAAACCCGGAAAACCTCACTTAAAAGTTTCTGATATATGATTCTGTGTTATTCAAAATCAATAGCACACCTTCCGTAGGTAAACCTATACTTTATTTGTTCTAAGATTCAATCCAATCCTATAGCTTAAGTTGAGTTCAAACTCAAATTAATTTTTCAAAGATAATTTGCATAAAACTTGCATCAAGAAGACAATTGACCTCCATTTTTTCACGGCAGTTTAGTGCCGACACGTTGTCGTGGTAGTGGCTGGCGGGAAGGGGGCAGCGATGCCCATAGACAACGATCATTGTATTGGTCGTCGTCGCCGTGCGTCGGTTGTCTGGAAACTACAAATCAATAACATACCATACAATACCCGACAAAATTGTTTAACATGATGACAGACTTAGTCTATCAATCAAATCAATCAAAAGGTAGATAACCTTCTCACTCAGAGATGGAAAAAAAATTGGATAAATAAAAAAAAACATAATCTCATCAAGTTAAGCCTCATAAAAGATCATAACCTGCAAAACATGAATTAACTCAAACTTCAATTAGACACTGATTAATTGATGAATGAATCACTTTGAATAGTATCGGCTTGACAATTGAGGGTTCTCCACCACGAGGTACAGCATTCTTAAGATCATCAGTTGGAATTTATAATGCGGCGTTAAGGAATTTTGAACGGATTAACTGTGAATCCGAAGGATACTGACCTTATTTAGAAATTTCAAGAAAGCAGCTTTAGTTAGAAACCCCTTTTATTGTTTCGCACCCTCACTCACTTAGTTAGAAATGTGGACTGTGAAGGGGAGCTGATTTCAACACAAGCTAAATTTATGCTGAAATCGGATACCATTCCCAAAGAAGGGAATGTCTTTTCTGCATATTTTTTTTTCTATGTATTTCGGAAAAGCTTCTGTCAATGTTACAAAGAACAGAACTTCTTGCAGGGGTTAGCACCCTTCTGTCAAGTGGTAATCCAATCAGCCGGACACGGGAATGGCGATGCAGTCCAGAAGTACCTATGCACATTATAGCTTACCACAAAGAACTATAAGGGTACACCTTCGCGTTAGGTGTTTCTATAAGAATTGATGTTTATACATACATACATGTATTTTTTTTGCAAAGATTTAAAAACATGTTTGTTTGCTTTGTTTGCACTGCACTAGAAATCTAGTATTAGCCTGGTTGACCAATCGGCGAGAATGCCTTAGCGGTGATTTTAAAAGTTTGTTGTTTCTATTTTTTCAATTTGAATTAAAGAAATTGAACGTGTGTGTGTCAGAAATGCTTAAATTTTGTTTCTACGTAATTCCTGAGTAACAGGGCCAAGTCGGCTTCTACGACAAGTGTAGTTTGAACTTTTTGTCAGTTTTTGTTTACGTTTTGCCAAGAGAAAGCTTTGTAGGTATGCATTTAAGAATTGGTCTCATAAAAAAAAGAAGTCCAAAATAGCTAACAAGTTCAATATTTTAAATATTAATAAGCATTAGCTATTCTTTGTGTTGTGACCCTAAAAACCGTAATTGAAAGCAGCACATAATATTCATATTTCTTTAGGAAGTAATTGGATTGGTCATTCATAGGGCTTGGAAAATTAGAAATTATGATAGTGCAGAATGGTGTTTAGATTTTGATGCCAAAGAATTTATGTTAAATACACGCCTACATCGTATGGACTATCACGGGTGCTTCAAAGCTATCAGGTCGCTAAGGTTTGAAGATGTTTTGTAATTTTTGAATTAATATAATCAAATTAGTAAGCAAAAAGTGCTAAAAGGTCTAACAAAATGGAACGCGTTTTTTTTATTGTAAATCTTCAAAACCCAGTTCAGTACGAAATAGTGTGACTCATACACTGAACCAAATCGCGTAGGTGATATTGAAGAAAATATTTTGTTAATTTTTGAAGAATCAATTATTCAAATCAACAATTTTTCATAGTATTTGTCTTCCTATTTAAGACTGAATATTCAAAATGAATAAGGTTTCTTAAAATGATGAATGATTCAGTATTTTATTCAAATGAATGAAATTTTGTCATCTACGAAAACAATTTGATAATTTTTGATGAAGCAATTATTCGAAAAGACAAATTTGTATTAAAAGTTTTTTTTTTTTACTATGTATGTACATATGTATATCAACTTAAAGCAAGAAAAAAATAAAACCAGTTTAAAAAAAAATCATTTTTGAGGCAATTTTCATAAAGGATACCTACGAGTACTAATTGGGCTATAAAAGACAAATGCTTTCGAATCTTCCACCACACAACATTTTCTTCACATCGTTTTTTGATTATAATTTCTTAACAACTTTTTTTTCAAGCTGATAATATATTTTTTTAAATACTATTAAGTGTGATCTTCAACATTGACAAATTTTATCAACTTGAAAAAGTGTCGTCAAATAATTTGTTTAAATTTTGTTAATAATTTTATTTGAGTTGAAGAAATTCTCTTCAATTCGAAGAATTTTCATAGTCATTTGTCTGTTTCGCTTTATTTTCTTCAAATCGAATAATTTTCTTCGAATGGAATATTTATTTCTCTTCAAATTAAAGAAATTAATCCATTTGAAGAATTTTCTTCATTTTAATTTTATTTTATCTGTTCTCGAAGAGAAAAGTGTTCATTATTTTAAGTGAACTTGTGCTGTAAAGTTGCTCGTCCTGGCCAATTTAAGTTGAAGGTGAACAAATAAAATAGGGACAAGAATTTACAAAGCAAGTATTAAGTTGTGATGTTTTGGATATTCCAGAAACATAATAAATTCAATGTAAGTAAGTAAGACATACTTTAAAGAAAAAATTATTCCATTGCATTACGAGTATTATTATAGAAGCTTCGGAAATCATTGAGGAAATAATAAAGGACAACTGTACGTGGGTGGAAAAAGAGCGGCATTGGGCTTTAGACTTGCTGAGATATTAAAACCCAAATAGACAGCCGAGATATTGGCAAAATGGAGGCAATACAAAAATTCTAAGGGCTTCAAACAGGTAATTTGTCATAACTTGTCAAAATATCTGTAGCTAATAGTATATTTTATTATTTTTATTTATTTTATTTATTTATTTATTGGCATTGATTTTCAGCATTTATTTCCAAATGCCTTATTTTAAAAACAAATTTTCAACAAATTCAATCCAATTTTTGAAGAAATGAAGCATCCAACAAATAGAACCATTCTAGATAGAACCAGTGTAGCTGCATGTGAGGAGGAGATCCTTTGAAGGCAGAATGAAATGAAACATACAGCCATTGGACATTGTATCTGGAGCAGTGTTAGATCCAATTGACATAGTGGTATACTTTGACAGAATTAAATATAAGCAAAACTCGGTTATTTCGGCAATAGATTTGTGTTTTAAAATCGTTTCTAATAAAAAAAATATTTTGACCTTAAAAAATTGTATTTCTTTGATTTTCATAAGGAATAACGTTCAGATTTTCGGATTTACAGGACAGACTTCCAAGAAAAATTCATCAAATTGAAGAACACGATGCATGATATTGATGAAATAGATGTGTCAAAATGAAATATTATTTTTGTTGATTTGAAGAAAACGGTGCATCAATTTGAAGAATATTTATTCAATTTCAATAAAATAAAACGTTAAGATGAAGATTTTTTTATCAATTTGATGAAAATATTACTTGAAAATGATGAAAAAATTTAACACGATTTGTCAAATTGAAGAATAACTTTTCAATTTAAAGATATAAATAAGTTTAAATAAAGAATTTTTATTACATTGAAGAATATTTCTTCAAATTGAAGATAACCTTATGTTAAGTTGAATGATTATTAACTAAAAAATTTAATCAATTTCACAAAATTTTGTGGATTTAACACATGCATTTATGCATTTCTTCAAAATGACAATATTTTTTGAATATAACAAAACTTTCTTCAAACCAACGGATAGGTTTCATTGACCATATATTGATCACCCTTTCTTCAATTCTACCTACTTTTTATTCAATATGACTACCAAATTTGGTTCAGTGTACCAAACGAAACCGTCAGAATGAATCTATGAAAGATCGAGAAATAATCTTTCTTTTAGATTGGGGTAGTTTGAATGTTTCCCATAGCTTTTAGACAATTAGCTCATGAGCCTTAGTTCTTGTTTACGAATGTCCTCCATTCCAGAGTATAAGTATGCGCTCGCTGATTCTGTGATACAACATATTTTCTAAACAATAATTTTGTTATCATTTTTATTTGAAGATGACAATTTAATTGTTCTTTGTTTTTAAATTTTTGGACATTATAAGCATGTTATTTTGGAACCTTCCCATAGTTAGAATTTTAAAATTTTAGTTCACAACTCTTGTTTCGAAATAATAAGGGGCTGTTTGATACCAAATATTCTAACGAGTCCCAGTGCATGTTGATATAACATACTCTTGGTCCGGGTAGATTAATTTGAGTTTTTTCTCAGTAACTAAACCATTTTGCAATATTAATTTGTTGTCTTCACAACGCATTTATCAGACACCAATAATGCAGTATAATCTTCAAATAAAAGCATTTGTATTCAAACAACAAGAACAGATTTGGCCCTAAGACACTTCCTTGTGGTAAACCGACTTTAATCTTTTAATGTTTCGAATACTCTAAATCGTATCGAATTCTTAAGAGTTGTTTAGATCTAAAGGGCGACCATAAAGCAATAATAGTTTTTCCAATCCTTTTGTTACTCATATAACAAACAGCATAATCTGCAAATAAAAGCATTTGTATATCAAAAAAAAAAACGAATATAGAGTTGGCCCGGACACATACTTGTGGTACACAGACTTCAATCATTTCAAGTTTCGAATATTTTTGATCTTACCAAACTTTAACTCAATATATTCAAGGGGTGACCAGATAACAATAATTGTTTTCCCAATTGGTCTGTTTTAGCAGCTGTCGAAGACATCTAGCTGTCAAAATATTCAGTAAGGTTTGCTGCATCATCCAGACGACCATAGATCTAAGCAATGCTGTCAGTTCGCTAATTAAACGCTGGAAATATTGGCCGAGGATCCCGATTTCGTGCAAAAATGATCTTCTTAAAAGAGGCCTATTCTTGCCTCAAAAAAGAAAATTGCCCATCTTGGAGCGAATACAATTAACAAAGCACGTTCACAAAAATATTGACTGACTGGTTTGGTTTATAGCATGGTGGCATCATAGGATCTTATTTCTTTAGAAATTAAGAATTAGACACTGCTTTCTTTAATGATTATGGGTAAGTTATGTTTCTTATTATTAATAATACAACGACTCGCCATTTTCGTAGTTGAAAGTGAACTCACCGAATATTCATGTTTCCAATCGAAACTTGCCGATGGATCAAACAGTCCAAGAAGCATTTTGACGTTATTTCTCTCTCTTGTGCCAATTGCAATGTCGAAACACTATTGATGAGTTAGTTAGCTTACTTGTATTTCTGCAATACTGTTACGACATAATGAAATGAGGTGAATTGATGCAACCTTTTTTATGCCTCGTGACCTAAATGCAGAGTTTCTGTCGCTAGAGCTCGGCAACATCGATATAAACGAGCTGTGGTTCTAACAAAATGGGACTACATGCCATTCAAGAAACGCACATCTTGAATTCGTGAAAGAAGAATTTATTGACTGATTTATCTCACGGCGCGCGGCGTGTAGTCATTAATTGGCCGCCGCGATCTTGCGACTTGACACCACTCGATTTTTTTCTATGAAGGTACGTCTAGTACTTAGTTTACGCTTACAAGCCAACCACCTTGAACGAGCTCGAGGCCAACATTCTAGAGGCGGAATAACGCTGCGAGTCATCGAAAATTGAACCGACCCTTTAAAACACTGTCAGCGAGCTTCATTAAGCAATTTGAAAGATGTGCTATTCCTTACATAATGGCCTACATGTAGCTTCAAAATAAAGACAGGATCAATTTTTAATCTGCTATTTTTCTTATCTGGTCACCCTATAAAAAGTTTATTGCATGGCAGCTACCCTTTATAGAGTTATGTGTCAGAAATCTGAATTTATATACATACTAGGGAGTTGTTTTGAACAAAATTTATTATAGCTCTGTTTATCATTAAAGGTTCTAGCTTGATGAACCAGGAAGGATAGACAAAACAGACCGACATTTTACGGCTGCAGCCGTTTAAGGGTTTCCCATGAAAAAAGCAGAAAAAATTTTCAACTGAAACTTCTGGTAATATCGTGTTTGCTGGTTACTTGAAATTCTCCTTCTTAAGCGATGACCTAAGATACAAGCAATTCATCGTTAATGCAGTCTTTCAGCAACCTTAGAAACGTCCTTTGCTTCATTTCCTTTATTTACTGTTAACTACATTTGTATGTACATACATACTTATATGACGTATAAGTAGAACTTTCTAAATGCCAGTAAAATCAGGAATGACAAATTAATTCTTTGAAAGGACTTTGTCACACAGGAAGCCACAAACTCCACCACAGCTAATAATATCAAAAAGTAATAATCAAAACCTTAAACCTTCAAAAATGACAAAATAATCTGACACGATACACATGTCCGGCATCAGATGACCCCTCCTTTCCCCTCCATATATCCTATCGTCTGGTTAGTCGGCCAATTCAAGTCAATTTGAATGATCCAATATCCATAGAATTATATCGCGCGTGAGAGTGCATATCAATGTCATAAAGGATTAAAAATACCAGCAACAACAACAAAAACTAAAAATAACCCTCCACAGGTGTAAAACACCGCACCAGGTATAATCTCTCTCCGAAATCTGATATCCTAACCGCTCTGCAACCATAGCACCACCACACACAATCCGGCTTCGATGTTTTCAAAAACAAAACAAAAAAAAAACAGGCACCGTATCTCAAATTAAAAATGTGCAATTAGTATGTAATTTTAATTAAATTCAAACCCATTAAAGTGTGGTATGGGATTTAGTGTAAGAAGCGCCAGCAACCACCACACCACACCGCACATCAGTAGATAGGTATATCCGGCTGGATGCGGCAGGTGATTCACATGCCAATTTGTTTTTGTTTTTTTGTAGATATTAAAAGGGGATTAAATGATGTGGAATCAAAAAGGGAATGCAAAATATTATGAATAAATTAATTTAAACTCACCATCAGTAGAAAAATAATCTTGGCATTGGGCATAAACTGTGGTAACCTGGAAAGATACAAAATAAAAATTATCATTAAAATAAATGTTAAGATTATCTATAAGATACAAGTAGCTTAAAAATTTATTAATAATAAAAAAAGTATTTCTAAAACAAAACAACAACAAAAAAAAACGAATTTTTGTTCGTCGAAGGGAATTCCGAATTAATGACCCTACATTGAAATAATTGAATGCACGGTGAATGCTATACGAAGCGTGAGGTTCTCCAAAGAAGCTTTGACGAAGACTGACCGACCGACCTATAAGCGACGCGACGTGACAATTACTGTCGTCGTCATTATCACATCAACTTTATTATTTCGTTCTTTGTGATGCGTGTGCTGTTGGTTCTTTCTTTGAGTCTTGAATGTGCCAAAAAGGTATTCAAGCGCACGAAAACGCTCATTCTCCAGTCACACTTTGAACTAAAGTCTTTTGACAAATGATGTGATTTTTTTTTGTTCGGTCTTAATTGTGCACGGAGCGGATGGTACCTACTTTAAAGAGCTTATAATTTATGGATCTTTAGGTATATTTAATTTTAAACCCTTTTTTCCAGTTGATAAATGTGATTTTAATGGTAGATTTTTTGTTTTTAATTTTTGTATGTTTAAGCATAATTAGGGATGATGGGTGTGCTTATAATTTAATTAAGATACTTATGTCTAGAAATTATGATTTTGATGGGGGGAATTCTATTAGAAATAGAAGAAAAGTAACAAATAATTTTGGCTAGTGAGAAATTCAGATGATTAACAATTTTAAAGTTCTTAAAGAGTAAATTTAAACTGAGAGCTAGACTGAACTGTAGGTGTGAAGAAGAATTGTTTAACAAGCTAGGAATTGTGCCTTAAATTTTCCACCAGAAACTTCCAAATTGACATCATTTTTACCAGAATCTGTCTTTCTTGATAGAAGTCTAGTTTCGTTGAATATCCTCAATAAAAAGATTGACTAATTCTCAAAATAGAAAAAGAATGAACTTTCAGGCTTACTAATTTTTCTTGAAGAAACAAATAAACAAGTCGTTTTATTTTGAGGAATATGAACACAATTCTTCTACAGATAGAATATTCAAATTTGAAATTTTCTAACACAATGATTCATCACTAAAGGTACTGTAATGACTCACGACTCTTTTCTTTCCCTAAATTTATTAATACTTACACTTCACTTCTTCTATTTGATAAAAAAAATCAATTTCGTATCTGACATTGACTGAATTCATTCAATTAACCCCAATTTAGATGCTATAACCTTTAGGTTAATCATTAAACCTCTTCGCCCCCATTATTATTTTCAATGAAATAAATACCATTGAAGAAAAAAACCTATACCTAGGGACGAAAAAGGATTTGGTTTCAATGATAGATTGAATTAATTTATGTTGTTGGACAAAAAGAAAAAGGTTTGATAAGTGGTGACACATAATTTAGGCAAATTTATTGAGAAAAAAAGAAGATCTCGCTTTCTGATGAGGGCCTTGTTTTTTCGGACAATATTTCCGACATTTCTAATTTTGTTTAAATAACACTTTTGTGTAACAAAAGAAACTAGAAAGCCCTAGTTTACTGCCTTTATACTATTAAAATTGAGGTAATAGAAAGCTTCTTCTCAAATTTTTAAATTCTAATGAATATTTCGACTTTAGTGCGAAATCATATACACAACAAAATAGGACTGAAATAAACCGAGAAATATAAATTCAGGCTATCAATGGAAACATCAACTAAAATCCCTTTGTTAACTATATTAGAAATATTGGCGCAAAATTTTAAACAGCCTATTATTAAGGTATTAGTATGACACTACTTAACAATTTGCTAACTTTGTAGTAGTTTACTAACTCCTTCTTAATTTTAAACATTTTCTAACTAGTATCGTACTAAAAGAATTTTCTTAATAAATTGCTTCTGAACATACCTAAAACAATGAAATTTCGTGTAAAAAAGTAAGTACACGATTCTTTTTTGATGTTTGCAAATGTCAAAGAGTCATATGAAGCTAGTATCATACTAAAACAGCTTTAACATCGTACTAATTCAATTAAAATTTTGCGCAATTATAAACTATCTCACAGCTATTACCTTACTTGTAACTTGTTCACAAACGTCAAATTCTTCACTTTGATGAAACTGATATTTTAATGTCTATTTGTTTTTCAAAGAAAAATCCTGATATTGTGTTTTAAGCCTAGTACGCAGATCGCGCTAAATTTTATCTCCTATACAAAATTCTCTCCAAAATTTAGCCAAGCTAAAATTATGTCAAGCATTTTAGCAGAGAGGTACGCTGCTCCAGCTAAAAAATCAAAATTTCTGTTCGAACTGTACATAACTTATCTGTCAAAATTTAGCGCACGAAATAATTGTCTAGCACATTTATTCTCGAGCTAAATTTCAATTTCAATTTGAAATGGAATAATATTTAGAAGAATATTTGGTGACGGGAGTCTTACAAGATTTTCGACAGCAAAAATCACTCATAATTCATAATTCTCATTCGTTCTCATTCACAAATCTTAAAAAATCATACTTTAAAGCAAATTCTTTTAAATCTTTGAAAAAAATTCATTTAGAGAACAGCTGTTTTCTGTGACATATTCTCCACAAAGTTCTTATGTCAAAATTTAGCTTGTATTTTAGCTGATGTTTGGAGAAAATGTGGGAGATAAAATTTAGCGCGATCTGCGTACTAGGCTTTAATGGTTAAAATGTACCTTATATTTTAACTTTGAAATTTTATATCTGTCAGTTTCATCACATTTTGCCACATTCGTAAAATTACGTTGGTACAAACACATTGGAAAATGTGTTACATTCCAGACACACTTTTACGTATAATGGATGTAAATACGGTTTGACTTAGCTCTACTGAGCGAGTTAAGCCAAACATTTTTTAATTAAACGCAAACGCAGGTTGTTTACAAAGTGGTTGAAACGTAATTCAATCTAGCTTCAACTATAAATAAGTTCAAAAAATTAAAATAAATTCTATTTTCAAATGTTTGAAGGGGTTGTTGAACGGATGTTTAAACGATAGAATAGTGTCGTTTAACTTAAACTACAGAATCAACTCTGTTCAAGGTTTAAATGAAACAATGAAACCAAATTTTTTGTTGAACTGAAAATTAAATCAAAAGCCGAGTTTAAGCTCCCACTGTGAAACTGGGGGTTAATGTTCTATAATAAATAAAACATTTCAAACAAAAATAATGAGAATTAACTGAACCTTTGACAACCTAATTCATTCTCATTTGCAAAACTTAAATTTAAATTATTTGTATTTAAAAATAAAAAAATGCGTTCGACTAGTTTTCAAAAACAGGTCCGTATTTTCAATATACAGGGTTGTGCCAAAGTAACGCTCTAATGTTAAATGGGTACCATTTTCTTAGAAGTGAAAAAGAAATTAGCTATTTTCACGAAAAGTTTATTTGAAGATGAAAAATTGATGACATCAAGTTGAAACAAAACTTGTCCTTTAGAACCAATTTTTTTAATATTATACGCTCACTCAAGGAGTTATAAATATCCGTATAATGTCAAACACTTAAACACAGTGCAATTAGAAAAGTAGTAAGGAAAGGAGTTGATGCATATTTGTGCGCGAGGTTTGGGATTTGTTGTGGTTAAAGCGATATTTCAAAAATCCCCACAGTCTGGCGATCTAGATGGCCAGTTTAAATCTCCAAAACTGGAGTAACTCGACCAAGAAAATGCTCTTTCAAAATCTCCATCGCTGCTCGATCTAAGTGGAGCTGAAACTAACAACGCTCGAAACCCAATTTCGTAGCTTACGGAAAAACAATCTTGTTTAAAATCTGTCTCGTACACTCATCAGTTAAGGTCACGGTGGTTCCATCGACGTCCCCAAAAAAAATAAGGACTAATCCGTTTTTCATTGCAAATGCCACACCAAACAGTCAATCTGAGGAGATGCAATGGATCTACTTGCCATTCATGTGGGTTCTTTTTGCCTCCACAAACGTCGGCCAATATCATTTTGGACAAGTAAGTTAACGTCGTTTGTCGGTCAGCACTCAGCAATTCGGCAACAATTTGCACTTTCGACGGGAACATCTGAAAGTCATTCACTTAAATTCGTTACAACAAAAGACTGCTGATGCCCAATTGCGTGTATTGTCATCTTGGGGATTTTTATGGACACTCTCTGACATCCTCTTTGCACCAGCAATGTTCCTAAGTTTGACGAGCTATATGAAGCCCGCCACTTTTAACGATATCTTAAGTGGACCCAGTTTGTACAAGTTGCTCAACCAAACATAAATTCTTTGTACGCATGGTACACGACGACGAATAAAGCTGCCTTTAAACAACAGACCGAATATTGGTCAAATAAACAGTAACGTTTTTTTTTAGCCACTGTGGGGCCTGAGCGAATAGAGCTCGCTCCGAACCAATTGAGAACTGAACTGTCATTGCATCATTTTTTTTTAACTTTCCGAACTGTCAGTTTTGTTTGTGATAGTGGTATTTTCGAGAATTTTTTTTATTAATTTCTGGTTAGCGCAAAACAGAAAATAATTGTATGAAGTTATCCGCGCTCAGATTTTTGCTGGATCTGTTTTTACCGAGCTAATCGAAGCGACTCACGATCCAGATCTAAGCTAAAAAAGAAATACAATTGAAGCGCTCAGAGCACTCCGAGCTAAAAAAGAAAAACACGTATTACTCAATTTTCAACTACTTCTCTTTCTATCTACAACATATAGAATTATTGGCAAAGCACAATGACATTAGATGCCATTTGGAAAAATTATAGCACACTCAAATTATAACGTTACTTTTGTGCCACCTTGTAACAACAGTTTACATATGTAGGGTAATTAAGAATCGCGGTCAAACTGAAGTAATTTTTGCACTTGAATTTAGAAATATGTAGATACCTATACATATTTCAAAAAAAGAGTCAGTCATTTAATGACGAAACTGAGTTGATAAACGCATCACTTGACTATTCATATAATTTGAAAAGCACTTTTGAGATCAAGAGTGTTTACGATAAGATAAACACGGTATTTCATTTCATTGTCATGATTTGTTTGTTAGATCTATATTTTGATGAATAATAATATACTGTGTCAAAACTAGTTATGAAGATCTGAAAACCAGTCAATAATAGTTATTCGTTCGAAACCTCTGTAAGACCAGTTTTGTCGAAGAACTGGTTTTGAAACGAGTCAAAAATAAGGTTGATTAATGTTTTTCGATTTTTTGGATTTTTAGATATCGGTCACTTAGTTTCGACACTTCTTTAAAATTCAACGCGGTTAAAAAAAAAGTATCCTTTTTCAATCAAACTAGCCTACATTACAGTTTTCTACAATAAACTAGTATACTCGTAGTTACTCAAATAGTATTCCTACAGTATTTTTTAAGAAGAATATTCTTGTTCTCTTAAAGAATGTACCAAAGTAGGACAAGTTTTTAAGTTCTACCTATATAATAAATCAACTTCATACAAAAGGGTTTCTATTGTTGCGAAGGGAACATTTCATACAAATTAGATAGGTATATATCCAATTCAACAAGAATTTCAATTCCATATTGTCCAGCATTCGACCCATATTCTGTATTGTGTATTTCTATCCTGTCTTCTTTTATTTCCTTGATATTCTTCCATAGATTTGCTGGGATGAATTAAGAAAGTGCGTCTCATTCATTTTACCGACTCCATAATTATACAAAAACCGAAAATAACCATCCTCAAGTTCTGCCTCTACAGAAAAAAAAGGACATTCAAATTGTGTCTGCAATTTTCGTTGTATTTTCTATAGTATGCAAAATCATTGTACTCTACACAGTTTCCGGTTGGTTTTTACTTTCCATTCAGTTAATTTTTGTCTTCTTCTTCTCCTTTTTACTATTTGTGTAAGTCAAATAATGCGGTTTAAGAATATCGCCTTTACAAATAATACCCCATACAAACACACACGAACACACGTCATACACAAAAAAAAACAGAAGAAAAATAAATCCTTACGAAGCAATCGGAAGTTAATCAGGATTGCTGAATAGGGGTAAAATATGTGTACTAAGGAACAGAAAAAATAATAAAGGATTCCTTATGCACGTGTGTATATCTCTGCATCTGTATGTATTATAAACGATACCTATATTAATATAAAAATGTAGCTTTCATGACGGTGTCAATATTTGATAAGGACGAACATTTTTGTTAAACCTAATATTATTTTTCTGAAAAAAAACAACAACAAAAACCCAACCAACACACTTGAGTTAAGTTGATTTTGAAGGAGCTTTGTAAGACTACTTCACTTGTGTGATATATAGGATTACTAACACATTTTAAGTGTGTTATTGAGTAAAATTAAGGATACAACCAAAAAAAAACATACTTTTCCAGAATGTGGGGTGTAAAAATTGTCACGTGATATCATTATTTTTTCAAAGCAAACACAAAAACTGTCGGAAAAATATGACATTATGAAAAAGGGTTGTTTTTGTAGATATCACATGTGGTCTCTTGTTCCCCTATATCCTTGTGTGTAGTTACGTAGCAATAACAGTAAATTTTATTTTTCTTTGGTTTAGAAAACTGTCAAGTAAAACAGATTGACTTTTCAGGATGTTTCATTTTGATTTTCGCGATCGTGTTTTTTCCGCACTCGGACGTATCTATCTATCAAGTAAAGAGATCCTTATTTTATCCTCACTACACGAATGTGGAATGATCTATTTTGATGTTCAGAGCTTCAACTAATCTTCAACAGTATTTCCTTTCCTATTTTTCATTTTAAGGGTAGTCAAAACCCCTTATATGCGAGCTTATTATAAAATAAAAACATATATTTCTAATTGATTGTCAAACATTTTTTTTGCTCTCATTGAATTCTCGTTCCTACTACAGTCTCTCATTTTTAAGAAAACACAAAATTGAAAACTATATATGAATAACCTGTAAAGATGTCTCTGTTCCAAATGTTCATCCACAGCAATATTCTACTTTTTCCAATTAATAAAATCATTGGCCTCTTTTGTAAAATTAGCAGTGGCACTATAATAATTGTTAAGGTATATACTACCATACCCATATGGGATATTCTGTATTTCCTTAGTAGGAGTTGGAAAGTTCTGTACAAAAGAAAAAAACAAAACTTTTGTTAACACCTTTATTTCCAAAGTGATTAAGGGCCATTTGCTGATACGAAACTTAAATATTTATGTTCAACTTAAGCGCTTATGTTCTACTTTTTCCTCTACGTAAACTGTCACATAAGAGTTTATGTGGAACATAAGTACTTATGTTCCGTATCAGCAAATGGGCCTAAGAAGTGCATCACATTCAAGTCTTTGGTGCTACCATGAATGAACTGCGGAATCCATCATTTAAAAGTTGTCGGGACAGTAGAATACCAATGTTGGTACACATCCGTCCCGACTGTACTATATAGGCCAAGAGGCAGATCTAATTTGTCTTACAGAAGCTTACCAATCAATTCGTAGAAGTGGAATTTTGCAACTGGGCCATTTCTGAGTGTGGAAGAAAAATTAAGCGTGGGTAAGTATATTTCGGTAATGACTCTAACTTACCCTTTTTGATAGATAGATTAAATTACCTTTGTTTGAATATGCTTTTGAGCGCTATAACTTAAACTATAAAGCCTTAAAAAACTTGGAAGTTGAATGGCAGAAAAGAAAATAATTTAATTTACTAAAAAAGAGGCATTTATAAAAATTTTTTGAATGCGGATTAGCTCATGTAGATACAGGACAAAAAGTCGAAGTAGATTTGAAGAAAAAAGTGAAGTAATTTGAGAAAAATCGAAGTAAATTTCAAAATGACTCTTTACTTGCATTTAGAAAAAAATTTAACTCAAGATTTTTATCAGTTGACATTACAACACGAAAAAGTACTGATTCAGTCTGTCTGCAAAATTTTCATAAGATTCGTGCACACATGTAAAATTACTCATTTGTGTATTTATATTGTGTTGACGTAAATTTTGTTCATGGAAATTCTGGGGTTATAAACCTACTACCTAGAGTGAAATAGAGAAAAAGAAGTAGATTTAGGCTTTTTTGTAAAATTGAAGTAGGTTGAAACGAAGATTTTTAAAAGGAAGTAGATTTCAGTATTTTGCTGATGGTGCAAAGTAGGAAGTAGATTTAAAAATATTTTGAAAAAAAGAAGTAGATCTACTTCAATTGAAGTAAAGTGGTACCACTGGTTAGAACCCGGTTTTCAAAATGGCGTTCGAAATACAACACTAACAGCCACGCCATTTTTATTTTAATACTCAGATACGACCTACCTATAAATGATGGGCGTTGAAGCTATCCGTTGTATATTATCATTTTACGTGTAAAACAAATAAAACATCGACGGTAAAATCACTTCCGATAAAATTTAAATTATGTCGATTTCCTTAACACACTAGGGATTTCGATTCCAGATCGAAAATTTTTCCGTTCGTGTGTGTGCAAAAGCGTGTTTCATGTGATTTAACGATTTTGATCCGTCAAACAAAAATCGATATTTTTGGTGTAATGGAACGCATAATCTGTTGAGGGAGTATAATCTTCACACAGAAATTAATTTTTTATGTGTATCTTACATGCGGTCTCCACTAGCGATGAATCCAGAGCGTGCTCTATGCCAGATGCGCACATGCGTTCTTTTAACGCGTGGTATCGCTGCCTTACCGCAATAGTTCAATGCAGACATGCGGGTTTTTCTCGCAGAACTCAATCTGCAGTTTACGTTTTGAGTGCAGCAATGGAGGTTTATAAAGAAAAAACAGTAACTTTCGCATAGGTACTTAATGCATAAAAACTATCCTTTTGTTGATTGTCGACTAAAAAAAAGGAATAATCTATACATAACTACGAGTATCTTCGAATGAGTGTAAAATCATTTGGTGAGTTCACAAAATACTTGACTAATAGATATCCACGTAGTTCTTTTCTATTTCCGGTCATGGTGTGTGAATCGGAAGCAACACTCCATATTTTTTCTTGAAACCTGAAAATTGATAAATAATTCTACATCAAATTCTTTCATGTTGGACATCTTTCTTTTGAATTTAACTAGCGTCAAAATGACGCATGTGTGCACTGCTCAATAACAAACAATGTACTCAAAGACGCAATCGTGTCTGCGGTGAAGCAGCGGTCTCGCGGAAACCTGCGAGTCTTTTTACCCACAAGAATGACGCGCGATGCCGCGGGGTCATCGCACTCGTGTGTGCACCACTCAATTCATTTGTGAGTACTGTAAAACGCAAAGGCGGTGCGCCGCTGCGTCACCGCGCGTTAAAAGAACGCATGTGGGCACCGGGGCTTAAAGCATGCTTTCATTATCGTAAGTAGAGACCGCCATCGCAGCTATCTTTCCATAGCTTGCGATAAAAAGTGTGCTCTCATCGCATACCATTCATCGCTTGCTTTATCGGAAGAAGAACTGTCATATTGTTCTGGCGTACCCAAATTTAATTTGAGTGAGTTTGAATTTTGCGTGCGAAAAAAGCTTCTGCTTGAGATTTACGTTTTTCTTCCAAGTTTAAAAAATGTCTGAGTCAAAATTGTCATTTATATTAATTCCTAATTTGAAGGTCTTTGTAATTTGATCCATTAAAATTTTTCACTATACTAAAAAAGTATGCGATGAAATGCCCAGCCAAAAAAAAAATTGACAGTTCTGCTGCTCTCTGCTTTTTGCTTTGGCTATTGCGATTGCGATGGATTTATCGCTAGTGGAGACGGCGTGTAAAGGAAATTGACATTAGCCATGTTTTATTATCGCCAATGATCCAGATAGATTAACCCTCGAAAATAAAACGATACGGATCATAGTGACAGTTGTGTTGTATGCTTATCTCCCTCTTGCTTATAACTGTTGATTTTCAAATACATCACTGCAGTTTATACACTACCATACCATAAAAAGCCATCTACTCGTCAAAAAAAGAA
This sequence comes from Chrysotoxum bicinctum, assembly GCA_911387755.1. Taxonomy (NCBI): domain Eukaryota; kingdom Metazoa; phylum Arthropoda; class Insecta; order Diptera; family Syrphidae; genus Chrysotoxum; species Chrysotoxum bicinctum. The sequence continues at coordinate 32,065,186 of OU426990.1, forward strand.
CTAATTTCTGGATCTTTAAAATAGATAAAGAATAGGATCCCAAATTGTTTTTGTAATACATGTTAAAAATTAATCCAGATTATAGATCACATAGATCCGTAGATATAAAACGCACCTCTTAGAATACTACTAGCGATAAGCTTTTGACATTTATTCGAGTATCGAATGAATTTTTTGTTGATTTATTCTTAGATGTTGGTGCGATTAATAAATTTAATTGTATAGCTGTTTTCATGGAGTAATTTTAATATTAATTTTGTATTGTACATAGAAATCAATCTTTTTTGATATTTTTTCTTAACTGGGCAGCTTATACTTCTAAGATCTCAAAGAAATCTATTTTCCGATGAATATCATCACTATTTCTCCATTTTGTAATGAAAAAGTGAGTGTTTTCATTTATCCTGGAAATAAAAATGATCACAGAAGTCATCTACTACATGTGTCACAGAATTTTGATTTGACAATATTCTACGAACAAACCCCGTCATTTGTGCTTCATTTTTTGCTAAGGCTGAAAACACACCGGATAAAGCAAAACATGTTTTTTTGTTTCGTGAAACAAGAGAACATTGTTTCTTATGAGACTGAACACACCAAAGAAAACGAAACAAAACACATGTTTTTTGTTTGAGTTGTTTCGATGGTGGTTGTCGAAAATACATGCTATTGTATACGAGCAACACACACCGAATGCAACAAAACTGTTTCGAACAAGGGTCGTTGACGATAATTGCATACTTTCTTATGGCGCAACGCACACCAAATGAAACAAAACATAAAAACAAAAGCAAAACAGAAAAACATGTTTCGTTGCCGATAGCTGAGCTATTGTTTTTTGCAAAACAAAGTTTTGACTCCGTTGTTTTTATTTTCTTCTTTCGTTGCACTTTACAGATTTATTTGCTTCTACGTTTACTCTGTGCGCAAATTTTAAATAAATATGAAATATGTAGATGGAGAGAAGTTCATTTTTTTTTAATTAAGGCAAGAAGCCCTATCTATAATTATAAGGATAAGGAACATGCCAATATTACTATTGATAAGCTGCGGATTGCTACTTCCTACTATGACATTTGAAGATTGGCAAGATTAAAAGCTTTTCTCTTTTCTTATGAATAAACACATAATGCCTGTTTTGTAAAAACAAAATTGTTATTTGTATTTACTTGCTGTAGAGTTATAATCTTTCCGCCCGAGTTAAGCTTTTACGATAGTTCGTATTTTGTTTCATTTCAACGCACACCAAACGAAACAAAAAAACAAAACGTTTTGTTTTGTTTTATTCTGTTTCGCTTGGTGTGTGTTCAAATAAAAATTTTTTTTTGACTATCGAATAAAAAACGTTTTGCTTTATCCGGTGTGTTTTCAGCCTTAGCAAACATCATTTTCGCTGTCACTTTGCACTCATAAAACTCCCCCAAAACTTGTTATTATTACATGATTTTTTTAAAACTAATTTTCCTTACCACATTAGTTTGAACATTGCCCATTTTATTAAGTAAAAATTTATTTTTCATTAAAGTATATATTTTCCGCTTTTTGATTCATACAAAACCTTATTCAATTTATGTTTTTTAATTAAATTATTCTGATAGGTGTTCAGTAGTACCAATGTGTAAAAAATAAAAACCAAGTTGTTTTTGTTTCTTGGACTTAATTAAGGTTTATTAGTTCATTTGCAGTCAGTGGTCTGAGGTCATGAATACTAATTCTATAAAAATTTGTATCTAACGTTCATGTTTTGTTTTGGTCGTTCACTGATCGATACTGATCGATTTGTAGTCTAGTGATCATTGAACCTACACTTGAAGCTTCCTTGAAACCACATTACAACAACAACAACAACAATAGAACTAAAACTAATAAAATTTCTTGAATTTTTGGCGGACAACCTGATGATTGAAACAACATTTATATTTATTGTGATATTATGGGTTAATGCCAAGTTTAACAATGAATAATGATTGTAAATAGACCTCTTAACAAGAAGCTTATAGGAGTTAAGATATACGTGACCTGAATAAGAGACACACCCAGGTACTCGTATACATTGTTCAAGTATTTTTATGTTGCGTGTCTCATTTGTAAGATACATGTGCTTTGTGCAGACATAGTGTAGACAAGCAAGCTGTCTTCGGGGCAGGCTTGCACGGAAATGTGTGTCGGGCTTATAATGTTTAATTAATCGCAGCAAACTCTAAATACCTAACTAAGCTAAGGTATCATTTTTGTTTGCCAAACTTATATTTTTGTATTTAATATTCTTTATACCAGATTGCACTAGTTTCTTTTTTTTTCGAATTAAAAAAAAATGTATACATATCGAAACTATACACGATAGAAAACGAAACATCGATAATGTCAATAAAATATCTTTATTATGTCAAAGGCATAACCCAGATGTATAAATAAAGGTAGATTCTAGAATTTAGGCCAAATTAGAATAGAAAGGCATGAAGAAGAATGTGATAACTGATAAGTGTTTGTTCTAAGTTTTCAAAGTGATGTAAGCTTATAACACCATATGTCGACTCTTGAGTGCTTGCGCAACAAGAATTTTCGAACAGCTTTTCTTGTTAGTTGATACAATACTAACTACCTGAATTTGTATTACTTTTTTAGATTTCTGTTAGGATAGCAATATTGTGAACAATATGTTCTTTAGATAATTGGGCTAATGTTTTGCGTTGAAAAAATCGGTCAAAATGATGATTTAAAAAAATCCAGTGGTAGTTGTTTGTCCCGAAGTTTTGGATTTCTGAAAAACTTATCCAAGTCAAAACATAGACAGCTTTTCAGTGGAGGATTAACTTCTGGCTTTCACTTGTCAAAAATTGTTTAATATCGGATTGTTGTACTATGAAAATCACATTTTCAAGATAGAAATGGCGCCACTATGCTTTCGCAAATCGCTCTTTCCGTAGTATCGCACATCTTGCTTAGATTTCGATAGAGCCCCAACTGTCCAAAATGTATGTTTAGTTCAAAGTAACTTGGGATTTGTATTATCTGAATAAACATGTTTCAGGAGTTAACTAAGGCTTAACCCCGAAATAAGGATTATCTCGCACTACCTTAAAGGTTCTTATTCCAATGTAACATCTTACTAAAATTACAAATAAAAAAAGCATATTTGCTTGGATGATCCATGACGCTTGAACGAATGGATTCTGGATGGGGTATGTTTAACCTTCCAACAGTGCCCGAATAAGAGAAGTGGTGAGAAATAAAAAGAGGTTCATTCAATTTGAATTTACATATGTATGTAACCATAAGTGTGAAAAATGGAGCTGGATAAAACATTTTACATTCGTGTAGTACGACTAAAAAAAAATATGTAAGCTTAAAAGAACTTCTGACTTTGGTTTTAAAAGTTATTAATCAGAATTTCTTAAAAGGGGAGTTCTGCGGTTAGTTTATTTAAGCCTAGTTCACTAGACTACACTGACTATTAAAGAGACAAGAAACACTACGACAATGTTCAAGTGACCTAAATGTTTCATTGATCTTAATAGGTACTTCTTTTCATGTTAAAGGCTTTCTCAAAATAATATTCAAGAAAATCAAGTGAATTAAGGAGCATATTATTATCAAGCATGTTTTTTTTCTACCCTGCTAAAATGGTCAAAGCATGGTTTCCTACATCAACTCCCTAATCAATTTATTATAATAAATACCATCAATAACCACTATTGGTGTACTATTTCCACCTCCTACGTGAGCTAGTTCACAATGAACCAATTGAGATTCCTAAAAAAACTCAAAATTTACTTATTTTCCACGATCTATTAAAAAATGAGTTTTCAATAAAACAAATATTAATTTAGTGTTTTAGAAATCCTAGAAATTTGACTTAATAGTTTGAAAACTACAACTCAAATAAAATTAATAATTCAATGTTTAAAGAGAACTGTTGAACTGTTGTTCTTGCGAAAAGTAGGTATTAAATATTTTATTAAGATTTCGTTATTTAATTCTATCTATAAATATTTTCTTTTTATTAACACAAATTATTAAATGTTAAATTGTAATAAAATTGATGCAAAATATATTCCAATCAATAATATTAATAAAAACAACTCAGTTGATTTTTGAAAAATTATTAATATGTTTCGAAAATAACAATACATTTTTTAAATAACTTGAATATCTTTATAAAAATATATTCAAATTCTTTGCATAAAGAAATCATTAAAATCAACATTTATTTATTAAGGATACATATGTTATTGGTTTTATTGTTCAATAAATGTCTTTATATAATTATTCATAAATCCAAAAATTATTTTAAAAAAATTCATAACTTTTAAGTAACTTGTTTATTTTTTATTGTTCGTGTTTTGGCATTGAATTTTATAACTTTGACGTAAATCAATTCACATTGTTCCCGGAGACAGATATTTATAAATTTATTTATGTTTTAATCCTTAAAAAAAACCGTGAAATTCAAGTTTTAATTTTGTTTTTTTTTTTTATAAATCAGTTAAGTGCTTGTTAGTTATAAACTTATTTATATTTAATGGAAATCATTTATTTTTTTTTACCGATGTATTATCTCTCGTGACATATTTTTAATTGCTGTTTAAACAAATATTTGATAATTTATTTCGTACTTAATAAAGAATTCATATGATTAATTTGCATTTATTTTCAATATCTATATAAAACAAGATTTTGTCTTAATTATAAAATAAGGTATTATCTAATTTAGACAGAGATGATTTCATGAACAATTTTGTTTATCTTGAAGTGCCCCGTGGCGTAATGAATAATGCCTTGGAGTCACGCTGAAGGTCTGACTATCGATTTCTCTCCGCTGCCACCTGCGCTATATTTTGTGAGGAAGTGACATATCGTCTAAGAGTCATGAACAGTGATGCCCAACTTAATAGTTCGGACTCGACTGAAAATTGTAGATCGACTTCAATATTTCCGACTACATGTACACAGGAATGGTTCAGAGGTTTATAAGGTCCTGATTTTTCACGAGCTGCCTAGGCACCATTATGTTACATTAGATTAATTAGTACCTACATCAGATTCTTTATTTGAAATGCCTGCTTCCAGCCAGCTGCAACTTCTTCCCACCAATCACAATCAGCACTCAAATGAAATAAAAATTACTTAAAAGTTGATAAATTACAGTTTAATTTTATAAATAATCTATAAACATCAAAAGACAAATAACATTATGGAAAACAATGCTTAAAGCATGTTTTACTTAAAGCAACTTTTTTTCTTAACAAATCAATTTCAAAACTTCAAACGCTTCCAATGAAGATATTCAAAGATGGATGATCAATATGGTGTTACGATCTGATTAACCCGAACTAAATGTACAGTGAAATTCCTGTGTCATTGACTGCAGAGCTAAATTTTGAAATTATTTGCATTGATTTTGTATATTTTATTCGATTTTTAAAACAAATGGGTCATTAAGTTTGTGTTAATACGATATTGCAAATATCAAAGTTTATTCCAAAATTACCCTTTAACTTTATGTTTTCGGAGGTTAAGGTATGATTCTATGACGTTTCAATGTTAATTTAATTTACAATTTTGATATTGGAATAAAAGAACTATGAAAGCTTACAATAGTTTACTTTATAGATAAAAAGAACGCACTTCTTTGACTGCTTCTAAACGATGCAATATCACCTTACGAATTTTATACCCGTTAGTTAGCAGGATTACATGAGTAGATTGGGGAATCGAATCGAAAACGAATTGAAATTTCGATCCAAGTATACAGCCACGCCGGATCATAAGATTGAATTCAAATGGAATCGACAATCGAAATGACATTTTGGCTTTAATTGTGTGCCATCGGCCGCAAACAAAATACACAAATATGCACACACCAACATTCAACTGTGAGGTCAATTCTTCAATTCATTGATTAAGGTCTCCATACATACATATTTTTGATTTGTTTAGTGGGATCGGATTGAGTAATCCGATTTCAATTTAATTAAGGTATATAAGGAGCTAAATTCCGATTCAATTCTGCTTATAAACGTAGTAAGTAAGAGACGCACATATCTAATGGCGGGGGTTGAAGAAATTGCTGATTTTGGCAAAATGGCATAGTTATTGTTGTGTCTTCCTTGTGGTTTTCGTTATTGTTCGGGTATATTTCTTTTTTCATTTGACATTCACACAGTGAACTTATAGTTAGAGTAACACTACGTTTTCACCAAGAGTAAATCCGCTAGAGATTTAAAATAAATCTTGAAGTGTTTTCACCAAAGAAACTGAGATTTATTTGACGTTTTCACTCTGTCTTGTCATTCAATTGTCAATTTGGACAAGAGAAAAAAAATTGCAATTGGATAGTAAACAGGAAAAAACAGATATTTCTATTTTGTGTTGATTGTCAATGAAGAAAGTGGATTCACATAGAAGCGTTCTACAATATAAGGTTTGTTTGTTTTGCAAATCTTCTGATTGCGAGAAGATTTCAAGGAGATTTATTTAAAATCTTCATTTGAGGTGATTTATATTTGTATGGTAAATCTACGTGATTTAAAGGAGATTTATGGTAAATCTACTTAAATCCCGGATTTACCTTTGGTGAAAACGTAATATAAAGGGTGTAGAGAGATTACTCCTTGTCGCTTGAATAAAGTAAACTTTTCTTAAAAATCGCTGTGTTTAAAATCATGCATGCTATCGAAAGGAAGACAAAAGGCGTTTTTTCTTTTTTAGTTCAGCGTAGAGCTCTGAACAGAGTCCGAGCATATCAAGCATGTTCTAAACATCCTATGAACAAAGCGCGCTCTGAGTTCTCTGAGTTGTTTTTGAAACACACCTGAACACTTATCTGTCACCATTTTTTTTTTAATTTCCACCTGTCGAATCCTTGTGTTAAGCATTAAACTCTATCTGCTCAGTTATTTTTTTCTGAGCTCATAGAACGCACTCTAAATACGCTCAGAACGAAAAAAGAAATACATATTCGAAGCTCTAAACTAAAAATGAAGCACAATTTCTTTTTTGACAACTCAGGTTCTGCTCTGAATTAAAAAAAGAAAAACCCATGAAAGAAAAACAAAGATTAAAAATCGCTTCCATGTAAAAGCAGTCTTTACTTTTGTTCACTGAATAAAAGTTCAGAGTAGAACAGAACAGAACAGAGCAGAATAGAGCAGAACAGAAAAGTTTCCATGAGAAATGTCAGACAAGTTAGAACAGTCAGTCATCTGTTCTACCTTTCTCTAACTAAAAAGCAAGGGCAAAAAATCTTGTTCTAAACTGTTCCAGACAGACTCATTGAACAGCAAATCAGAACAGTTTAGAACAGAAAATTTCTCATTGAACAGCAAAAAGGTGTACTTTTCTGTTCCAAACTGTTCGGAACAGCGTCACTGAACAGAACTTTTGTGATCTAAGGCCGTCATTTTGTCGTTTTATGCACCATTCACACCTAGTCATGGTTCACACGCATAGTGAAGCAAGAGTAAAATATAACAATTATTTCTTGCTAACCTAAAATGAAATTTTCGGGTGTCTTAGCCAAGAGAGTGCCGGTTTCTAGATAACGTAGGTAATCTAAAACTATATAATAATAATTTAAATATTTGTATTTATACAGTGGTCTTTATTTTTACAAGGAAATTTGTAAGTGATGGAGGCATATTATAAATTCTCTAAAAAAATTTGAATTTTGGTATTGAATGATCACACCTTTTTGTTTTTTTAATTTTACAATACAATGAATTTAATTTTGTATTTGAATCTTTTAACGACTTTTCGGCGAATTAAAACAGAGCATTTATATAGATTTCGACTTGAGTCATTATTTGGGTAGAAAAAGAGATTAAGTGTTCATTACAACGATATATTTTTGTTTGTCTATTTTCTTTCAAACAGGTTTAAAAGTTTTAGTTCAGTTAAAAAACGCAACTGTCAATTTTTTGACCCCATAATATCAAAAGGGGGTATCTAAGGGAATATCTTATCACAAATTATTTTTATGTTATCTAAAATTCTACTCCTTTTAATTTATTTCTGAATCTTTTAAATCATCTTCTTTAAGAAATCGCTAATTTCTTATTAGTCTTTTTCTAGTCTTTCTTAATTCCCCAATATACAATACTCCTACATTTCTTTTAAGGATTCGTCCAAGAAAATGGATAAACAAATAAGTTTCAAATTAGTGCTCTCAAATGTCGTTCAGAGGAAAAAATATCATGTGAAAAAATATCATCAACAGCTACAAGGCTGCTTATTAGATGAAAAGATCAATTAGGAGTTCAGATTAGAATTCAGAGCACCTAAAACCTATAAATTTTCTTCTATTGATAGGTCATATCAACCGGACTAAATATATCATTATTTAATTGTAATAATTGAAACGAAAAGTATTGTGAAGTTAGAAAAATTGAATTGAAGTTAGGAAAATTGATTCACTTCAAGAACTTATTAGGATAGTTTTTTGTTAGTTAATTGAATGTTAATTTTAGCTACATGACATTGACTAGCTATAACTATGAAACTATTGGATCTATGATAAAACATTATTCAGCTCAACAACGGTATACCACTAGTTCAAAGACTTGTTATTTATTAAATCATAAAAATTCCAAATACGAACAAATCGTGATACATACTAAGTAATAATGATTGATCTGAACTTCAAACATAATCTTCAACTAAATTTCAAACTTAATTGACCAAAAGCCTTGTGTGCGACTAAATTTATCCTATGCACACATTTTTGTAAAATTATACACATAAATAAATAGCTATATAAAGTTTTACTATAAAGAATAAATAAGATAACGAAATTCCATAGCAGAATTCCGTACACAGAAAAAAAAGAAGATAAAAATAACCGTGTAAAGTATCTCGTATTTAAAAGTGATAATTTTGTTAGAAGTCAAAGTCAAAATGTTTACGTCGAAAAAAATATGAATTTTAATTTTACTAATTAATCAAAATGGTTAGATCAATTAAAGAAGTCTTTTTTTAATCCAACAGACTGTTTCTAAAAATATTTGTGACATTCTTGTTGTAAAAAAATGATTTCAGGTTTAATTTGTTTTTACGATTTAAGGTGAATAGGAATTTATTTTAAGAACTGCCATTATCAATGTCTTTGGAAAAGAAGTGATAAGGGGTCTTAGAGAAGATTAAAATTCTTTCTATTTATATCTTTTCCAAACTTTTTTTTTAAATCCAATCGTTACAGTTTTTTTTATAATTATTTTCGCATTATAAAGTGAAGAAGAAAAAAAGAAGACAGTGCAATCATAATTGTGACGCGACAACACTTATTATACTTATCTAGATAGGTAGAGTAGATACCTACAATACCTACTTCTATATGGGGACAATATTTTTGACTTGGCCAACTATAAATTTAATGGTGCAATTGATTGGAATTTTTATTGCAGGTGTTATAGTCCTATATAGATACAGTTTTGTGATAAGGTTACGGATGAAATATCTAAGTACCTACATTATACTACACCTCAGGCGAATACCAATTGATTTTCTTTTCAACTTTATACATTTGGCACGCTCCAAAAATCTATACGGCATGATGGTGGCGGCAAAATAGACAAATACAAATACAATTTATGTAAAATTACGTAAGGAAAAATACAATATATATAAATATATACTGAACGACAAACCAACAGAAACAAAAACAAAACTATATGTACATATATTTCTGTGGAGGCTTGATTTACCTTCTGCCCCTCAGCACAAAAAGATGTGCTTTGAATTTCTGGGTTTTAATAAAAATCACATCTGTATTCTAAGATGTCATCTCACTGTTTGTGAGGAGAAAGATTTTTAATCAGCTTCGGTCTCGGTGAAACTGATTGTGTTCTTGTGTATCTGTCTATCTTATGGATTTTAGATATGGGCAATGTGCCAGCTTTCTGTTATGTCCTTTTTCTTATTTGGTTGTCCTTTTTTTTATTCAATACATAATATTTGCTATTTGAACTTTTTCAAGGATACACTTGACTGCATAATTTTACTGCATGTTCGTTACTTATTTGGTAAAAATCAGGCCATAGTTTGGATGGCTTCGTTTAAGATTAGATATTTTTTCCAACAAGACAAAAATGATGTAGGTAGCTTTCATTTTTGTAAGTTGGAAATTTCAAATCGATAACAAAAGTTTTCGTGTATTTTCTATACATTGACTTTATTTTAAAGGAAATTTTTCCATCCAGGAGTTAAAATGTTCTTCTTTTGCTTCTGAAAGGCGATTTACTTTATTGAAATAAACAATTTATCAGTTGATAGTTGTAATTCATCAACCAAGTTTTTCAGCCGTCATTTATCAATGAACAGTTGATAAATTGTGAATTTGTAAGAAATCTCCATTGTGAATATAAAAATCGAAATTTTCAGTGTCAATTGTCAGTGACTATAATTGTGATTGACAAGATTTCTTTCAATTGAAAAAAAAGTTGATGGACGGAAAGTAAAATTGGGAGACGTTACACTCTCATGCAGAGAGGGTCCTGGGCTCGATTCTCAGCTGCAGCAAAAATGATTTTCCGAAATTTGGTGCCTCCTGTGAGACAGTGACAAAACCTCCAAGAATAGTTATATCTTGTTTTTTATAATTCACACGCGTACAAGGGTTTATTTACAGACCCTTATACTGTTCAACACAGCACGGCGATGGGGAAAATAGGGGGAAAGGGAAAGGAGGTGTCGATGAGCATTGGTTTTGAATGTTTGCAAATTGAAATGGCAAGGGAAAACTGCATCGGGTAAATTATTCCATAATCGTGTTGTGCGACTAAAAAACGAATTAACAGTATTTGACGGTTCTATCGAAACGGGTATCACGGGTAAACGGATTGAGGGAAGGAATGAAATTGGCTACCTTGGGGTGAGCATTTCTTGTGAAAGAAGCGATAAAAGAAGGAAATACATGAAACATTCTGACGGTGTTCATGAGATGGGGATGAATCCATGATAGCTCTGTTTCTTATCAGTTTTAAAGCTCTGTTCTGAATTAAGTATATCTAATGAATGGAGAGAAGTTTGTGCTGCACCTGTCACATATAGTCAGATTAGAGCGGGTATTAAATTTCTTACATCGATAAAGAAATCGTAAGCATTTAGCAGCATTTTTGCCGGTCTCGAGAATGTGATCATTCCAACGAAGATCGTCGTTGACACACATATCTTGTCATGACAAGTTCTGCTCATCTTAGCCTTTCGAACTTGGCAGAATATTGTAGGTCCCCTCCATTCCTGGCAAAAAGTATACTGAAATGGTTGAGAGTTGTGAGTTGTAAGGTTATCTACGAGTTGTTGCAACTTCATTTTTTTTTTTATTTTTGTGCGATTTTTCGAAGTAAGGTTTTGAAAAATATTAAATTATTTACAAAAAGCAGTTGCCTCAATTCTGTCTCAACTTCCTTTATAATTCTTGATATTTCCAGAAATTCTTCGTCTTCTTGATTTTTGACTTCATTCAACCCGTTTCCTCTTGGTGAGATAACTAAAAAACGGGTGAGGAGACAACAATTGAAGAATAAAAAATTTCGAAATATTTTCGCCACAGACTAACTTCTATATTTAAAGTTCCAGAAAAAATATAGTTCGTTTAAAAAAAAAAATGTTTATATTTTATTTACTGTTTTAGTAGATTTTTGAATGTAACTTGGGAACTAGCTGAACAGAATTCGACTTAACACTATAAGTGGTTACAAATATTGAGTTCTTCATTTTAACATTTGAACTTTGTCTGCTTCAATCCAGTGTAATCGAGATTAATGGAATAAATTTTTATATTTCTCAAAACGCTTGTGCAGAAAGGAATAATCAATTTGGTATTTTATGATTTCTGACTATAATTCAAAATTCGCAAGTACTACAACCGAATTATCAATACAAAAATATATTGCTTCCAAATTAAATATTTCTGAAGACAACATTAAATGTTTTAAGTTGGTTAAAAAGAATGTAAACGTTACTAGCTTGAAGCATATAAACTTTAAAATTGGTATTCCTTGTGATAAATTTGATTTGGCCCTTAATGCTAAAAATTGGCCGTCAGATGTTCGTGTAACAAACTTTGTTAATCGGCCAAAAAACTATGGAAACCCTCGAATAAATACAATCAAAGTGTAACCCCGTCCATCATCATGTCTTCGCACCCACAACCTTCATCATCATCATCTTTACTTCATTTTCCGTCATCATTGCTTTCTCTTCCGATCATAAATACGAAAACAAATTTAAGCATCTATTATCAAAATATGGGTGGTTTCTCTTCTAAATTAAGAGATCTTGCTCTTTCCATTGATGCATGTGAATGCGACATATTTGTGTTCACTGAGACGTGGCTTCATGAGCATATTAAATCTGAAGAACTCTTTGATTTGTCAATGTATTCTGTTTTCCGTCTTGATCGATGTGATGTCAATAAAAAGAGAGGTGGTGGGATTTTGATTGCAGTTCATCGCTCCATTACTGCTACAGCTCTTGGTCTTGATCTAAGTATTATGAGTGCGGACAACTACAGTATTATAGAACAACTGTGTATCAAACTCTCTTATTCTGGAATTGTACTTCTTATTTTTCTCAGCTATATTCCACCTGGTAGTGCAGTAGCTGTTTATAAAAAACATATTGAAAATATTGAAAGGGTTGCCAACTTATCTGAAAATGAAAATTGTAACATCTGTGTTCTTGGTGATTTTAATTTAACTAACTTAATTTGGTCTGAAACAGATGAAAATAAATTAGTACCAATTTTAATTAATTCTGAATCTGAAGTTTTGTTTGTTGATTCTCTTTTTTCTTTGAATTTAAATCAAGTTAATAACGTGCTAAATTCATTAAATAGACTATTAGACTTAATTTTTGTTTCAGAAGACTTAAATGTTAAAGTTTCTGAGTCACTTCCACTTCTTTCAAACTCTGTTCACCATAAAGCTGTCAATTTTTGTATTTCAAGTTATAAATATGATAATTATAATAACTTTAATAACTCCAATTCTTTATATCGTAAATTTAACATAAATAATTTAGATAATTTGAAATCTCAGTTAAATGGTATAGATTGGCTTTCTGAATTTAAAAACAATGATTTAGATGTGAACTTTTTTAAATTAAAAAAAATTGTGAGTGCAGCCTTAAATAGTACTGTTCCATTAATTCGTCAAAAGATGACAAATAGTCCAAAGTGGTACAACTACCGCCTTAAAAAACTTAAAAATGCAAAAAATTTGGCCCATAAGCGTTACAAAAATTCTAGTTCTGTAGATGACTATGCAATTTACTGTCGTTTAAGGAAGGAGTTTGTATTCCTATCTAAATTCTTATATTCAAATTATGTACAGTCAATTGAATCTAAATTAAAATCGAATCCAAATCAGTTTTGGAATTTTATTAATTCAAAGCGCAAAAGTGTAGGTTTTCCCTCGACTATGCAATTGAATCAGAAATGTTCATGTGAACCAAATGACATTGCTAATATGTTTGCTGATTACTTTCAAAGTATATATAATTCTACAAACACTGTTGAAGTAGTTGATGAATATTTTAAATCTATTCCTTCTTTCATTGAACATTACAAGTTCACAATTGATGCTCATGATGTACTAAAATTACTAAGAGAATTAGAACCCATTCATAAGCCTGATATTTTAGGCTTTATTCCTCGTGTTTTACGGCACTGTGCAGATACTCTTTGTGTTCCGTTAACAGAGCTATTCAACCAATCAATATCTTCTGGAGTTTTCTTGGAGGAGTGGAAAATATCGGTCATAACGCCTGTATATAAGGCTGGTAAGAAAGATGATGTAACCAACTATAGACCTATAACTAAACTTTCTATTATTCCAAAAATGTTAGATTGTCTTATTAAAGATATATTTACCAATCTTATAAAGGGACATGTATCAAATTCTCAACATGGGTTTTGTAAGGGTAGATCTACGGTTTCAAATTTAGTTGAGTTCACAAATTTCTGCATAAACTCTTTAGAAAGAAATAAGCAAATTCATGCAGTATATACCGATTTTACAAAGGCATTCAGTAGAGTAAATTTAAAAATCATTTTGAAGAAGCTAGAAGCGTATGGAATAAATGGATCGTTATTGAACTGGTTTGCTTCTTATTTATATGGTCGTAAGCAATTTGTCGTTATCGATGACATATGTTCTAAAGAAATCCATGTTACTTCGGGTGTTCCTGAAGGAAGCCATCTAGGTCCTCCTATTTTTCTGTTACTTGTTAACGATGTTCCGAATATACTAAAGTTCTGTAAATGCCTATTATTCGCGGATGACATAAAGTTTTTTGCTGTTATTTCATGTGTAAATGATTGTTTGCTCTTTCAAAATGATATGGATGCATTTTGTAAGTGGTGTACCTTGAATGATCTTAAATTAAATATTGATAAATGTGCTTCTATGTCTTATAACAGGTCCTTATATCATATAGTTCCATCATATTCTTTGGAAAATGTTGAATTAAAAATTGTTCAAGATGTTAAGGATCTTGGTGTTATATATGATGAGAAACTTACATTTAAACTTCATGTCAACTCAATTATTTCTAAAGCTAATTCAATGTTGGGATTTTTAAAAAGAAACTCGGCGGAGTTTAAAGATCCTTATACTCTAAAATCGCTTTATTGTAGTATTGTAAGGCCATCTTTGGAATATGCGTGTGTTGTATGGAATCCATTAACTCAATGTGAAACAAATAGGATCGAAAGCGTTCAAAGGAACTTTTTGCGCTTTGCTTTAAGAAAATTCTTCGGAAATGTTAACACCTTACATCATTCTTATAGGTCTAAATGTTTGTTGTTAGGAATGCAAGCTCTCCATTCACGCAGGGAAATGCATAGTGTAATGTTTGTTCGTGATATTCTTTGCAGTTTTGTTGACTGTGAAAATTTACTTGCTTTATTGAACATATACGCTCCATCAAGATCTTTAAGACATAGGCCGTTACTATTTGAGGTTGCGCATAGAACTTGTTATGGATTACGTGAGCCTTTAAGCCTTTGTTGTAGATTTTTTAATGAATCATATTACAACCTAGATATAAGTTTAAAAAGAAATATATTTAAAAATTTGTTGTTGGCCTATTTAACCCACAAATATAATTCTAGTATTTAAGAAATTGTAATTTCGAATCTGTTGATTAAGAATATATCGTAGATAAATGAATAAATAAATAAATAAATAAATAATACTATGGGAATGATTTACATCCAGGTATAAGACAAACCATTTTTCAAATCAAATCAATCACCTAATAAATAAGTTCAAAAGCTGATTACGTTTTTAAACTTTGGACTCAAAAATTCTAACACAAACTTAACGTATCTTGTGACTTAAAACTAGTAGTTTTATAACTCAAAATAAAAATAAAAAATACTCTATGATTAGAGTATTGGTAACGCACAAGCCGTGTGGTCTTTAATCTTTTTCTTAAAATTCCGCAAAATTATAATCAATTGTGACGTAATTCAACTTTTTTTACTTGCTCTAAAGGATAAGTATTGGTTTCGTATAGAAGTAAAAATCGAAGTTTTAATCAAAAATAACCATAAAATAATGGGGAAGTCCGATTCAGTGGTTTTCCTCATACAGTTCCTCCGTCAGTCTGTTAGTCTCTGCGTCCTTGGGTCTATGCGTCCACTTTACAAAAATTTTCCGTATAGTTAATCTGAATCACAAGAGCAGGTACGTGCGATCTTGTCGTTCATTTTATTTTATTTCAAAGTTAAACATTTATTGATAATAATCGAAACAATAAAAATTCTTTTTGAGATATTTCTATTTTTGTAGGAGTATACCTCCAATTAAGTTTTAACTTCCTATTTGTTTTGCCTTCAATATAAATTATCTCTCAACAATAAAAAGAAGTTTTATTCAGATACAAAGTTCGCTTAGAGAGTCATTCAAATTTAAAGGAAATTCAATCAGAAGTAGAGATCACAGCTATAGGAAGCCAACAAATTCGGGTTTTTCAAAGCGTTTGGTAATTTTAGAACTTAAGTTTTTGTATTTAAATAAATAATTATAACTTACGAATTTTATTTTTCCGCATTTTTCAATTGTCTGTAGATGATTTGAATCAGACAGCATTATCTGGACTAGACAGCGGTTAAAACTTAGCATTGCATCGAGCGATATAAATACCAACGACAAACCGAAATGGAATTTGACCCATAAAAGACCAATCAGCTCCTTTTTTTTTTGTATGCTAACTTAAACGCTTATTGGTTTTGAAGAAGTTACCAACTATCTTCTTTAGATAATTCTTAACCTTGGAACCCCAAATTAATACAAATCGATATCGTTATTTATTACTATATCAGCACATTCCATTTATTCGTTTTTCCATCCACCCCTTTTATTAAAATTCTTTTCAAAAAAAACCAAACTTTCAATGAAATTAAAATTTTACTATTCTACCAACCTTATCCAGTTACAACTAGAAAATATAAGCGTCGGTACTTGGGCAAAATTTAAAAACACTTATCAAAAATTAGATTGTTAATTTTTTGTTGTTGTTTTTATTTTTGTGTGTTTTCAAGAAATCAATGCGAAGATATCAAAAGATTTTTATTTTCTCGTGACTGATAACACGAACCAAAGAAGAAACAATAATGAAATATCCTATTAGACAGAATTTTATTGAAATTATAATTTATTTTAATCGAAATTTTATCGAAAAGTAAGCTTTTTATTCTATTATAATATTGCTAATCAAAAGTATCTAATCAGAAAATTTGTTCGATCAAAGATTTTTAATAAATATTTCACTTTGAAGTTGAATTTGTTTACTCTCCTGACTCTTTCTTTCACAACAAATTGGTCACTTGAAAAATATTTATTTTTTTATGACGTATCTTACCATAAATTAAGCACGTGTTATAGTGATATTTTTGAAATGAGATATATGTACTTAACTTACAAAAAAAAAATAAACAAACAAATTCAAATTGTATCTAAAGCAGCGCCACTAACAATACAAGTAGACTAAGTGATCTTGTCCCTGACGCCAGTATATACCTCGATTCTGAACTGAAAGCCGGACTCTTAGAAATTTGCACTCGGTTCACGAATCTCACAAATATGATATAAGTATCTGCATACATTTGTACATTGTAGACAGGTTGCTGCTCCAAAAGATAAATCTTATCAAATGAATGTTTATTCACGAAATGTTAAACAAAAAAAAAAATCGCTGATTGAATGCTAAGGGTTTGTGTGGTGCTCATTTTTTTAACGACACATCCACCCCTTTAGTCGGGAACTGTTGTGTGATGAACTCATTGTTTCGATTTTATTATCCAATTGGAAATATTATAATAATAATAATAAATTATTTATTTCCTCAAGACTTTTGTTAGGTACACTCTTGGTAATAGTCTGGAGGGTAGTGTTGGAAATGATGATACGTGTCGGTTGTGATCATTGCAATTGCTTACCTGGCCTTCAGATGTTTGGTGTTGCACCTTACGTAGATTCAAAATTCAGCAGATAATAGAATGAAGCTTCTCATTAAACAAACAACTTTTTGTTAAGTTGATGAGTTTATTTCTTTAATTAATTTAACAAAATGAAATTATTAGCCTTGTTTTTCTGAGAAAATGTATAGCCAGGTTAGCAAATTTAAACCCGCAATCAATAACGAAACTAAATATGAATAATATTTAGGTCAGTAATCAGAGTGAACATACTGCTATTTTGGCAAAAAAATAAATTTACTGATTTTTTTATAATAAAAAATAATTATATAATATAATAA
The DNA here is from genome assembly GCA_911387755.1 of Chrysotoxum bicinctum. Taxonomy (NCBI): domain Eukaryota; kingdom Metazoa; phylum Arthropoda; class Insecta; order Diptera; family Syrphidae; genus Chrysotoxum; species Chrysotoxum bicinctum. The sequence continues at coordinate 32,082,949 of OU426990.1, forward strand.
AAGAGAATTTAAACTTAAAAAATTTAATTTTGCATAAAACAAATTTAAATCATTTATTTAAGACTTTTTTAGTTTTAGATTGTATGCCTGTTTTTTTTTTTCAATAAAAAACATTCTTCATATTGTTAAAATCGATAAACTTTTTATTTTTAAATAGATCCAATCTACTGTTCAATTTTTTTTTTCAAAACGGCAGCGCTGGTAAGTATTTATTTTTTTAAACATTTCTAAGACCCGAATCCAACCCGATTCGAATGGATAGAACCCAGGAAGTTGTGTCAACTGAACGCCATTATGTTTTACTCTGAATGTGTTCATCAACACAATAATAGTCAGCTGTCACATTTTTATTTTCTCTCCAATCAGAGCATTATTTTAACTTTTGGAGATTATTTGTGCTTTTTGATTTGTTTTTTTTATGATGATTTAAATTATTCTGAGATTATTTTCAACAAAAAGGACATTCCAGACGATATCTAGACAGTGACAGATAGGAATTAAGTAAGACTTATGTAAATGTTAACCATTTTGATGGACAATGTAAATAAAGAATACTGATTGGCAAAGTATAGATGCAGCTTAAGAGTTGTCTAACTTTGACAACCGAAGAGTTTGTCTAAGCCCTGACTAAAGTTGCATTTAATTTTATTCAATATGACCAATGTAGAATTATTTTGAAATTTTGTATACACTTGTGCAACTATATACGGCGTGTTTTGTTGAGCTTCTTAATGTACACATTAAGAAATGTTACATTAAAATTACTGAAGAGTGAATGTGATGTTAAATTGTTGTTGTTGTATTTACATGTGCAAAATAAGCTTAATGTGTAACATTTCTTAATGTGTACATTAAGAAGTTCAACAAAACACGCTTATAATGATTTACGGAAATCTAATTATTAACACAGAATACATTTACTAAGATAATTGTCACTTCTTTAAATACAACATCACCTCCCTACCTATATTAGAATAAGCTTCAGCTAAAAGTAAAAGAAAGAGGTCATTGATTTTACAAGGTTGGTCTGATTTTGAATTGTTGTTGTAAATGTCAGTTAGGAGTTCTTTAGAATTTCGTTGTTTTATTTCTAACTCAGTGGGTAACCAACCCCAATTCTTATTATTTAACAATAATATAAAGAAGTAAAAGGAACACATATACCAAAAAAGGAGCGTACAAGAAGAAGAATTCTTAAAGGATTTCCAGACTCAAAAAAACAAGCGAACACATCAAAATCAGAAAATAAAATGAGAGCAAGCAAATCCACAGGAAAAAAAAAGAAAGAAACGTAAGCCTTTCTATAGAAATAAAATTTATATAGATCTATGTGGTTGTTGATATATAGATATGTACATATACAGAAAACAAAATTATATGGTTTGAGGAAAAGAAAAAGGTTATATTATTTTGGGCTAAGCTGAAACTTAATTCCCCTCAGATAGAGATAACCAAAAGAATTAGGCAATTAATTATAGACCTATCAATATAAGAGCATATTATATTACCGGCATAGAGATAAAAAGCTTTTTTGCCAGACAAAAGGTTAACAAGGACGACCATCATATATTTTTGGCAAACAAATATTGTTCTATTAAATTGCTTGGTTTTCTTCTTTTTTTTGGTATCCAAAAAAGGATTTTTACGGTTCATTATGTCTGTGACGATATATGGGTTGATTTCGGTTAACCCTCATCTCATTTGGATTATAGTCTATAATTTGCAAAGTTATAGAATCCTAGCCTAGATCTAATTTGAAGATATAGGTAGTTCAATGTTATATAATAATTGGTAGGTGTGGTGAACCTTGTAAAATAAAGATTTATCTCAATCTTACGATAATGGTTTTGGGGAAAATAAAGATTATGATTTAACATCATCTTAAAATTAAAAAAGTTTGACAAACCGATTATACATTTATGAATAAACCAAGAGTTTTTTCTGCACAGAAATGATTAAAGGATTTTTCAATAAGGACGCATAACAATTAAATTTAGAATTTTCTTCAAACTTTTGTAGAGCCAAATTGAAGAAGTATCGGCGCTTTAAATGAGCAAGGGGCTTCAAATCTGGAGTTAATTTAACATTAGAAGTGTGAAGGCTAAGATTTGTAATCAAAATTTTTTACCTTCTTTAATGTTGACCCAGAAGTTTTAAGCTCAAACTGAAAAATATTTACCAAATGTCTATGCACAAAAAACGTTGATAATTTATCGAACTCGATGCCTTCTACTTGAGCATTAACACTATAGAAAACTTAAGTACTTATTTTTGACTATACCTACTGGCCATTTGCATAATTGATAAAGTAAGAAGTTGCCTTTAATCCTTGCAAGTGTCAAAAGAAACAAAGTGCTTATAAGTTCGAAAGAACTACGACGAACAATCATAATTAAATGTTTAATTTGACCCAACTATTCAGATGGATAATCTTCAATCAAAGACCATTTAATATATGGGCAAATTCCTAAACCCATATCTTGCGCTAAGCAAACAGTTCCAAAATGCAAATACAAAAATCTCTGCTAAGCAGAGTGTCCCAAAATGCAATCGATGCTACTTTCTTGCGCAAATGCAGAGGCATTTGTGCAAATGTCAAACATTTCTTGCGCAATTCTCTTACATATGCGTATTCTGATTTTCTATATCTGCTTTGCAAGTGTTTTGCTTTGCAAATCTTGCGTTTAGGAATTTGGCCTATATTATTTCAGAATATACAGATAGGTAAAGATACAGTTAAATAAATTTTCATGGCATATAATTTTGGCTGAGAACGTACTTGCGTTTTTTTCCTGTCACACATTTAAATTATTTGATCACAAAAAATCACATGATTTAGTTTGGTTTAGTGACAAAAATGTCAAGTCAAAACAGACAAAAATGTCAGTTCAATACAAAACAAAATGGCACCCATTCGTGAGAAACGTCACTACAAGTTAAAATCGAAAATGGACAACCTTACCTGTCAGCTGTCAATAAAAACAATTTTGGTCAAAAATATGCATATTTCTCAAATTAAATTAATTGATCATAACGGTTTCACAAAATTAACATAAAGAATAGTTAGACAGATGATTTTGAAAATTTTCACGAATTATAGTGCTAAACTTTTCTGACTAAAAAACACAAGTGCAGAAAATCCATTTCTAAATTCTTAAAGAATCATTAAACAGCAAAAAGTTGAACTCTTCTAGTCTAGACAGTCCAGAACAGTTTCATTGAATGTTATTAATTTGAATGAATTCATAAATATGATATTTATACAAAGAGGACATGCGATTACTTTTTAGGTCTCAAAGACAAAAACTCGCACGTTCCTAGCCTTAAAGTTTTCAGAAAGTACATAGCTAGGTCAGAAAATTTAGTACACAAACAAGAACAAAACTAAAAGTGTATAGATGTAAGACACTTTTTTTATCGTCGTACTGAGACATTTTAAATATACTGTCGAAAAGTCGAGCAATAAGTAGGTACCTATCACATATACTTTTGGTTCGTATAAATAATCGTGGTAAGTTCGTTAAGTTTTCATATATTGCAAATCTTAAAGTGAATATAAAATTGAGATCGGCAATCAGAGAGCAATTTAATTATTAAAATGTTGAGAATTCAGATGGCGCTTAGTTCAACTGTAGAAAAATGTGAAATGTGACATTACGAGCACTGATTTTAACATCAAATGTCATTGAATTTATAATCATCATAAAAGAGTGTAAAAATGTGCTGCGCTGCTTATAAGTCTCACCAAAACAAGCCCACTATTATAAAAGTTCACTATAATTAGTAGGTATGTCATTAAAATAATCCAATTAAAAAAAAATGTGTTTATCGTTGGTAGTACCTATATAAAAATTCCACAACAGCGATTAAAGAGTTGCAATATTAAAACAAAATTGTCAATCTGCTTAATAAATCAATTTTAAGTCAAAAAATGATCAAACGATTTATGAATGAGGTTCGGTTTAATAAAAAGAATTAAAAAAAAAAACAATCTTAACAAATGTAAATACCTAGTTTAAATTACTGTGATCGAAATCAAAGCTAATAAGAAATACGTAACTTGTTTTCAATGATAGATGTTATCATGCCTCCCTAAAAAATGTAACCAATCTCAATAACTATACATTGTATGTAGGTACCTACCTGATATTGATAAAAGCTTATCGTTAAAAAAGTGTGCCGATGACTTGTTAAATCACTAACATACATATATGTAGGTAGGTGCACAATGTTTAATATATTATTTAAAACTCTTTTCTCAATATTACTAAAATTATTTATTAAAAAAGAAAAAGGTCACTACAGCCACAAAGTACTTATGTACTTTTATTTTAAGACCCTTAGTTTCATGATTTTAATTTGTATTTATTTTTATTTTCAGAAACTATAAATTACATGACCTTAATTTGTATTCAGTTAAGATAAATCGGGAAATTCGAAACTCGGGAGTATCTTTGACTCTCTGAAACCTCCTCTTATTGTAACAAATATTATATAACCTGACCCATTACATAACAGTCTTATAGGCCAAATTTCAATATAATCCGTCCAGCCGTTCAGAGTGTGTTTGAAAAAGCAAATATACCTATACATAGTAGGTACATTTAAAGAATTTCAAGAATTAAAAAATTACAAAATTAGTTGCATAAGATTTAACCAATTGGACCGCTATCAAAATGGGTTACAAACTTAAAGATGGAATCGATCAAATATTCGTTTCAAACTTAGAATTTCAAAACTTCTAACTTTTCTTCAGCTTTCTTTTACTCTTTTGAAATATCCTTAGTAAAATTTTGAATAAAGTTATAATAGAAATAAGAAAATGAAAAGTTATGGCATGGCATCCATTTGTAAGTCAAATTCCGTCAAAAATGTTGTTCTAGTTTTTTGAAAAAAAGATCGTACGTATGACTGTCAAATATTAATTTATAAATTTTAGGCTTTTTTTGAACATTAGATCTTTGAAAAAAAAATCACTTAGGAACCTATGTAATTTTAATAAAGGTTTAAAACAAGTATTGGATACATGAAGGTAAATTGTGTATGTCTCAACTCTTTTAAACACCTTAAGTTATTGGTATCCTTAAGGGCTTTCAAATTTATTTAATATTCTCTCTCAGCTAAAAAATGAATAATTCTTACCTACCTACATTTTTAAGCCAAAAAAAGATAAAGAAAATAAGTAGGTAACACCTAACAAGTGTGAAAATATTTTCACTCCTTTGGCATAACTTAGAGAAGGTATTTGTTTGGTCGTGTTAGATACATACCTGCTGTTTTTGAAAATACCAACAAAATAAAAACGTTCCTACCTACCTAGCAAATATTTATTTAGGTTGAAATACCGAAATACATCATTGAGCTTGGGGATTTCCTAAAAAAAAATTTAAAACAAAAAAAAAAACAGATACACATTCAGAACAAACTTATAGACATTTCATAACCCAAAAATTTAAAAACTTCCACCTTGTTCCCTTATACTGTTTTTCTCACAGAGACACGAAAGAACCACCTTTCATTGGAATTTAAAAAAAAAAAGAACTTTTCAATGATTTTTGCATTTTCTGCACACAAAGTAGATATCACTATTCCCTTACACAAAAAGAAAACAGCAACAAAAATAAAAAAAATACATAAATAAGTTGTGTTGTAGAAAGAAGGTAGCAAAAAAAAAAAACAACCCTGGCATGTATTCACCCTTTAATTCATCAACCCCTTTGAATTCAAATAAGACCGTTTGGGAAATATCTACTTTGCACCTCACGTGTTTTAAAATATTTTCCTGCTCTTTTTAATTTATTCACTTTTTCTGAAAAATAACCTATTTATCACTGACACATAACTAGAATTAAAATTATTGTAAAAAATCTAAGCATGCACCTATAAAAACTGTTATAAAATATAATAGTTAAAATTAAAACTTACATCGTATATTTTTGACCTCATTGTACCCTCATTTAGGGTTTGGTATATTTATATTCCAATAGCTGGTCGATGTACCATTTGAAGTGTTAAGTTTTCTATTTTTATCAGCCAATAAAAATTATTATATTTATTTTAATAATTAATTGTTTTGTATAACACTTCTTTCAATTTTAATTTAAATATTATAAATTTAATTTTTTGTTTAAAATTAAAAAAATATATTTATTAGGTAATATATTGCAATATAGAACAGGAACTTTTTTTTATCAAATTATTTATTCCACTTTCACTTTTTTTTATAATCTTTAATTATAAATAATTTTTTTTAATTTATCAACACTAAATTAGAAAAAATAACCAAACTATGTTTTTTTCGTTTGTCCAAAATCACTCTTTTCTTTTTTTTTTAATAAAAGAATATTTAAATAAAATTAACGTAACTGATTTTTAAATTATAACAAACAAATAAAAAAATTTAAAAATCTTATTCGAATTCAAAAAGTGAAAAAAAATCTTAAGTAACACTTTTGATATATATTTTTTCTTTGTATTGAATGATTGTGAATCTCCAAGGAAGGTTTCTTATGCGCGATGGTCTTAAAATTTGAACCAAAAAAATAATTGTATCTTCAAGATACAACTTTTTGTTTTTCAACTGGAATTTATTATTCTCATACACACGACGATGTTAAACCAACGATAGGCGCTATGAAACTGAGTTCAATCGACAACGGGAAAATGGTTTAAACTTAAAGATACAAAACAGCAGAAAAAAAATCCGTATTCCGAAAATCGAACGAAATGGAAAAACAATTCGAAATAAAAAATATACAACAGAGCTGTCTACGAGACGGGCAGTATATGAATGATGTGGAAAAGACCAAAAAGGCAATAAGAAAAAGTCTATACACAACAGAGAGTCGAGCGTGTTTTTGTTCTATCCTCCCCTACAGACGGATGGGTTATGGATAAGCTCGGCCATAGGAACCATCATTTTACCGCAGCAATCTTCTACAACACACAGTTATAAAACAGAAGAAAAAAAAGTCTGAGTGGGAGCGAGAGAACGGCGCGCACGTACAATCGGCGCAAACACAAAGTGAAGATATCTATCTAAACTAACACATTTAAAACCGAAAAACCTACAACAACAACAACGTAAGTAGAGTATTGTGCACTCTTCTAGGGAAAGATACACGAAACACGATACACGTTTTTTCGAGTCGAGTTGAGTTGTTGTTTTTTGCTCTCACGTCTCAGTGTTGTTGTTCTCCATTCGAATTTGCCCTAACTGTGCACGAATTTGGGGTAGAAAACGGAAGAATCCAGCCTAGAGAAAGCAAAAGACAGGAATTCCTTCATCCCTTGCGCACACACATAGGCAAACTACACCGGCATCGTGACCTAGCGGCGAATATATCTTCTCTGTGGAAAAGGGGTTGGTTGAAAATAGATAGGTTGTGTGTGAATGTAGTATAAGGGTTTGCTTCGAACATGCATGTTTCGAGCATGTTGACATATGGATTGTGATTTGCGAGAGAATGTTGAGTTTGAAGTATTGCTGAGTCGAGGCTCCAAGTGAACTTGTCGGAGTTTAAAGGTTAGATTGCCTTCTCTTATTGGTATAGTTCGACGACATAGTGTCTGAAACAGGTTGCACTTGCAGTTTCACTCAAATTGTGGATTGTGTTCGATTGATTTATCTATTCAACTTGAGAGTTTATGAGATTAAAGTTTTATTGAGTCACATTTTGGTGTGGTGCGAGCTGGAGAAAAAATGTTCAGATTGTAAAGGGAATTTCAGCTTAATTCACAATATAAATAAACAAATTTTTCTATTTCCCACAAAATAGTCAGGATTTTTACTGGGTAATATTAGACAAGTTTTGAATTCATTAAAAATATAAAAAAATGAAGAAGATATTCTTGAATACAAAGGCGCAGAATTTAAGTCGAACTAGCATTTTACTAAAATTAAAATAACCAAACACCTATTAACTTAACTTTTTAATCTTTCTTTTTAACAATTATAGGTAGGTATGACACTTTGGCCGTTTTCGAAAACGTCAAATCAAAGTCAATCTGACAGGCAAATAATCGTCATTTATGACGCAGAAATCGCAATTGTTCTGCTTTTGGTGAGTGTCATTTGCAAGCGCATTTGACGTTTTCGAACAAAATCTAAAACAAAACTAAAGGGATCCTGATTGAAAACCTGATTGCTATCACACAAAAAATAATATTTTGAATCTATCCATCTCCAGATTCATGTTACCTTCGTGACGCTTAGCCTTAATTTTTTCCAGCATTTCTAAAAATTCAATTAGGTACCTCATTCGATTTTCTTTTAAGTCTTAAGTTTTTGTTTGATGGAACTGCTAAAGAGTTTTCCTCGCACAATCATCATTTTTATCCCCGAAGTTTAATGAATCAGCAGCATCTTGCACTGGTACACTTAAAAAATGCTTTGAGCCATGAATTGAATGGAAGTAGGTACTCAAATTAATCCTCGCTTTCCTCTTCCTGTCTTTGAATTAGTATACTTATTAATATATTTCTTCTTAACTTCTTAACAATCAAAAGGGTATTCAAAGGGTTCTTCATGTCTCTGCTCAGTTCTCCATAATGTACTTTTGGACTTTTTACCATTTTTGAAGCTGGGTTCATATTCAAAGCGAAAATATTTAAGCTACTTTGTCCTTGCTCGATTCCATGCCTCAAGGTCACTGTCAAACCCTCCTTAAGATGAAATGGGATAGCTGTATACAAATTTCGTTGACTTAAAGCAAATAACATAAAACTTAATTTTCTGCTCTTCAACAATTTCATCAGAATTTATAGATTCACTTTCGCTCGTCATTTTCAGCCGCGGCGTGTTTAACGTTTTTCTTGACTTCCTGACTAACATCCGAAAATTTTGATAGCTATTCAGAGTTAGAAAGTTTGCTAACATCTCTCGAACCACTGTATCGGTCTCTTTTGTCACCTTGATTTATTTACTGCATAGTTTAGAGTTTCCAGACGTCCCGGCTTACTCGGAACTCCCGTGGCAGCTTTTTTCCGGGTTGGGACTGAAAATCACAAAATAATGCCTAATGTACCTAAATATCTTTGATTGATAAAGAACATCAATCGCTGCATTATGATTGAACGTTAAGAAATTACTTTTAAAATTTCAATCAAACAAATCTAACTTAACGAAGGATGTATTTTTTGTAAACTGACATCTGTCATTAAAATTGACAAAAGAAAAATATTTGCAAATGACAAAAGTCATAAAATTAGTAATTGATAAAAGAATTTATTTATTTTGATCAACACGCATATTATGATAGGTATTTTATTTTGTCCCGGGAAATATTTTGAAATCCCGGGATTTTTCATTATTTTAGCCATTTGTCCCGTCAAAGGGTAAGAAAAATCTGGCAAGCATAGTTACACCGCGAATCATGTTTTCGAACATGTGACTTTAGCAAACTGCATTATCGAATATAATGCAAAAGCAGTAAGATTTGTATGTATCTGCGTTTTCAAACAGAATACTTTTGCAGTTTACGTTTAAGAATATTCTGCAGATGACGTTTTCGAAAACTGGCTTTGATATTTCTAAATGTCATAAATAGTCTGTTTGCATAGTTTTTGCACGAACTGCCTTTGTCTTAGGTTCGTTCAGAAGTAATTTATTACAAAAATAACAATAGCACGATATAAAATAAAAAGTGTTTAAAATTAAAAAACCAAAGTGTAATCTGCGTATTACCCCTTTGAAATGATGGTTAGTGCGTTGGACTGTCATGCAGAGGGTCTTGGACTCGCACCTTCTACAGAAATTATTTTCAGGGATGTACCACTTCTTGGGATTAACTGACAAATCCTCCAAGAGTATTTCTTGACATGAAAACTGTTCCTCATCTTAGTCGTTCGGACTCGGCAGAAAATTATATCTCTTCTATGTACATTCCTGGCGATCCTGAATATTTGTTTTTGTTTTTAGGTGGCATCAGCTGGCAAACCAGGATATTGGATTTCAAGCTATACTACACAAACATGCTTCCAAAAATATAAATATACAAGCCTTCATCAGTTGAGATAAAAAAAAGAACAACTGATCCAGTTACGTACTTTGTGTAAATCACTTATTTGTATCTTAATCATCCTTAGCGTAAAGTAATGTGATTTTTTTGTTATTTTCTTTTTGGCAACACTGGTTTTGACAGCTCACACACGTTTCGTGTTTTGTGTCACTGTCAAACATCTTCAGTTTGGTCTATAATTTAACCATGAATCGTCTTACAAACGAACAACGCTTGCAAATTATTGAATTTTATTATCAAAATGCGTGCTCTGTTAGAGTTTATCGCGCGTTTCTTCATTTTTTTGGTCAGTTTAATCGACCTACCATAATGAGGCGGCTATTCGGGCTATTGTGACTAAATTTCGCATCAAATTTACATTGTTGAACATTAAACCACCAACACACTTACGTAGAGTGCGAACTGACCAAAATATCGTAGCTGTATCGGCCAGTGTTAGTGATGACCGGGAATTATCGATTCGGCGCCGTTCGCAGCAATTGGGCCTCTGTTACTCTACAGCTGCCGCAAGAATTGAAGCCGAACGACCTACCACAACGCCGAATTTTTGGTGAATAGGCTCTTGAAAAGTTGGCCGAAGATCCACTTTTTTATCGAAAAATTGTTTAGCGACGAAGCTCATTTCTGGTTGAATGGATACATGAACAAGCAAAACTGCCGTATTTTGATTGAAAAGCAGCCAGAAGCATTGCAAGAGCTATCAATGCATCCAGAAAAAGTCACTGTTTGGTGCGGATTATGGGCAGGCGCAATCATCGGGCCATATTGCTTCAAAGATGATGCGAATCGCAACGTTACTGTGAATGGTTAGCGCTACCGTACCATGATAACAAACTTTTTTTTTGCCACATGCCACACAGCGAGTTCGGTGAACAGTTTATATCAAGTTTGGGGCCGGTCAATTGGCCCCCCTAGATCGTGCGATTTAACGCCTCTAGACTATTTTTTGTGGGGCTATGTTAATACTCATGTCTATAGCGATAAGCCCCTTCGATTGACGCAGTGGAATCCAACATTAAAGCATTTATTCGTGAGATGCCAAAATTAGCGGATGGACCATTTGAGGCGCAACCGGGCCAATATTTGCATGAAATAATCTTCAAACATTGAATTTTATCGACCGTAGATACTATGGATTCAAATAAATATTTCATGCATTTTTCTGAATTTTATGTTTTTTTTTTTTTAATTTCCGATAGGTCTTAAAAAATTATTCGTTACTTCTCAGATTGTCATTGTGCGTACTTAAAGAGAGTACTTACTTGTTATAACGCTCTATTAATGTTCATAATAATGTACTAACATTAAGACATTCGTAATCAAAACAATTTTTTCTCTGCTGTATGTATTTTTTTATAGTTCAACAAATCGCCCCTGACATTTATTTCATTAGCAGTAAAAAGCAAACAAATTGAATAAATATAAATATAATATATGTACATACATATGTACATATATGTACATATTTTTATATATTAATTATTTATAGCTTTCCTTTAAAAATAATAGTCAAATATATGTACATAAATAAATTTCAGACGCTAATCCTCAATATATCTTAAGAGTGTTTTTTAGAGTCTAAGAACTGTAATTTTAAATAAAACACAGAAAAACATTTTTAATTAATCTTATTAATGTCTTGTCATGGGACCGACACGCCCGGCGGCGGCGTAATCTGGAGATCCAATTTATTTCCACGCAAAATTCCCCATAAAGTGGATAGCACAATAACGAATTGACGCATTTCGATCATCATCAATACTACGGTCCACATCAATAATCGATTGTTCTGTGCACACTGAACGAATGACGCGACGTCTTGTGAGATTAGTTTTATCGTTTAGAGAGTAATAGCTCGGATAAAGGATTATGAGCACTATATAACGCACGTAAAACCTGATCTATATCTCGAATTGAATCATGGTTTTCAAAACAAATTTGAAAACGTTACTCCGGCCAGCATGCGGAGAACTTTCAAATCCGCTGTCACAGAAAAAGTGTTGCCTCTTAAAAAAAATCCTTTAAATTCATAAATATACATAGATACATGTAAATTCATTTGACTACAATATGCGATATAATACTCCATAGACTTTTTCCGTTTTCCCATTTCAAAATTCAAACAATCATAAATATGTTGAATTTACTTTTTATAACCTATAATAAACCTAAGCCAAACTAACAAATTTGGCACACAAATCAGATCAAATATTTATATAGTAGGATCTTTTATTATTTAAAAACAATAATATAACATTTGTGTAGATCACTATGTTAACCTGCAGAGAAATAATTAAAAACCAACACGTTATTAAATGTCTCCATCATAAATGTTTGAATTACTATTTTCGAAAATAAATTAAGAACCATGTCAACGCCTTCGTGAATCGTGACAGAATGTCATTCTCACGCATTTCGAGGAATACAAAACTTTTACGATCGACAACATGCCACCGACTTATTAATTCACTCATCACTCAAATATTTGCGTATACATATTTTACTAATTTTCAATTTATTTCATTTAAAAAAAGATTGAGGAATGCATTGTTTAATGGGCAGGCAGGCAATCTAAATTTAAGAATATTTTCTTGTTCTGAAGACAAAAAAGAGAATTCTTTATTTTAAATTTTAAGAATAAAAATTTATTAATAAATTGTGTTTCGCGTAATCATAATTAAATTGAAATTAATGTCATTTTGATCTATTATAAAATATTAAAAATGCACATTTAGTTTAGATATGACATTTTTTCTAGAAATACTTAGACAACAATATCTTCTATGAATATCCAAGGATTTCTCTTAAATTTCAGTCTCTTGCCTTATGGTGATATTTTGGTGATGGAATGTTGACCTTGGTGAAGTAACTACATATGTATGTACATTTTAATTCTGGGACATTCCGGTCCAAATTCCGATGACTTTGTTGAATAAATTTCATTGAATTCGGTGACGTTAGTTTTTAAGACTTTAAGGGCATCATAAACCTATTTATATAGCATCACCAAAAAAGTCTTTGGGTTCTAAATCGCACTATTTTATTGGCCAGTTAAAGTCGCCGTGTGCCGCCATTTAAAATAACTATGTCCTCGAGTAGATTATCCATTGTGGCTTGCGCTTTGTGGCACGTCCATCCTATTCATGCAGCTTAGACAACAAAAAGTTTATTATCATCGTTCTACACCGTTTTCCATTGATCATTTTGACAGTGTCAGTTTTGTTTTGGAAGGTGTTTAAGCAAATTTAACTGTCGGACCAAAATCCACATTAAAACTAAATTTTCCATTCATCCATTGTTGCTGATTGATTGATGCATCCATTTATGCATTTATTCATGCTTGTCGGCAAAGGTATTTTTTTGCTTGAAGAATAGAACGTTTCTCGAATGGATTTAGAAATTAAAATTTTAATGATATGCATAATAATTGTATAATACACACGAATTTTGACAGATGTTGGTTCAACAAAATGGCCACTTTAAAAAATGTTGAACGTCCCTTTTGAAACAAAAACTTTTTTTTAATAAAATACACGACGGGTGGGCCAAATACAAGTTCCTTTTTAAATATGCAATAAAATGAACAAAATTAAATTTCGTCCATGTATTATGGCCTTATTAGTAAGATCAAACATTCCTATTAATTATGGAATACAATGTCGTTCAAGTGTCAGCCTCGGCTGGCTTCGTAGTAGCGCATTCTGTCACTCCAAATTTCCAAGACCATGTAGCTGTAGCTCACGGATTGCTTGGATGATATTGCCTGAAGTGATTGAATCGTTTCCGGATTGTTGTCATAACATCGGCCAAAAAAAAGTCCAAAAGGGTCAAATTGCAGGTCCAAAGCGGCCAATTGACATCGCCAAGACGGCTGATAACATGATTTGGAAATTTGGTGCGCAAAAGATCGATTGAGGCATGGGCTGTGTGGCATGGCGCGCCATCCTGATGCATTAACCAGAGGTCATCCAAATCCATGTCTTTAATTTCAGTAAAAAAAAGGTCGGTAAAAAAAAGCTATGTAATGCCCACGCCAACCGTTGACCGAAAAGTTGTTCCCAGCCTCAATTTCGAAGGAAAATGCGTCCAATGATGCTACCAATCCACAATACGCACCAAACTGTCATTTGACAATAACGTGCGGGTCTTGCGAGCCCCAGATGCGGCAATTTTTTTTGTTAACGTAGTCACGGAGATTAAGGCCCAAACTGCGAAGCGATAACGAAGCGGATGGTCATGTACCTTCAAGCCTCACAAGCGAATATTCCGAGATCTTTTTCTGCATAATTCTCCTCGCCTCAGGCTAGTGCATGAAATGTTGAGCTGTTGTGATCGATGACGAGCTGATGTTCGTGAATTGAGTGTCACACTCTCAGCTGCAACAGCAACATTCTCATCTGTGCGCACCGTACGACGACGAGGACCATGAGTGGCATGAGTGTTGCCCACCAGCATATTAGTATCACGAACTCTTTGCGCCATCTAGCGTACAGCAGGTTCGGTGGGTTCTTCATTTCGTCCAAGACTTCTTTTCAAAAAAACTTACTGGTTGGGCTACACAGCACTCATTTTGTAAATCTTTGGAAATACGTTTTTAATATTTCATAACTTTGTTCAAGCGTAAAGCAACTCATTTCGTTTCGCGGAGGTATGATACTGACTTTCTGTCAATATTCCGAGCGGGAAAAAGCTGTCAGTGTCAAAATAATCTATGATTTAAAAAGAAACAACTACGTAGATGTCTCACACTTTATAAGTACTTTGGAATTTAAATATTGCAATTACTTTAGATAGTATCAGTTTAGAAAACAAATTTATCAAAATTACGGGTGCCGTTTTTGAGAAATATATGATTTTCAAAAACCATTTTTTAACAATTTTGGTTGGTTTCGTTATTTTCAGATAAAATATAACATATCAAGATGTATTGTAGATAATATTAAAAAAATATAAAAAAAAAGTTTTTCAAAATGTTTCAAAATTTGAATATGCAATACTATTAAAACTTATAAAGAGCTTTATCAAAAAAAATTGATCAAAATCAGTTTTACCGTTTTCGAGAAAATCAAAAACAAAAAAAAATTCCTTGTTTCCTTGGGGGAACCATTTTCGGAATTTTTTTGTCAGCAATCCGCTAGGTTTTACTAAATTAGTTATTTTGAATCTATAAAACAAATCAGTTGGAACAGTTTTCGAGAACAAAAATGTTAGGTATCTAAGATTTCGAAAAAATGCTTGGAGGTACCGTTATTTTTAGTTTAAAAAAAAATAAAAATGCTGTTTACCAAGTTTAAAGAAAATTAAACGATTTGCTTAAGCTGTAGTCGAACAAGCAGACGAATTTGGAGAGACCCACTTAGTTCGTCTTCCTTGCAATAAAGCAATCTAGCAAGTCATGCATTCGTTAAAAAATCGAACTCGGGATTTTGATCAGACTTGATATTAGATACTATGATATGGTGACAACAAATGTGGGCCTCGCAATTATGTCTGTCTATTTTATTATTTTTTATTGTGTCCAAGTTAAATTCAATTATATACTCAAGTTCAAATACCTTAATAATACATACATACATATAATGAAAATTGTATTATATTATGAATTTTAAAAATAATAATAAAATAAAAAAAAAAAATACATTTCTTTTAAAACATTAAACTAAGACGTCTTAAATACTTTTCAAGAGACATCGGTATAGGTAAAGGAAAATTTAACAGTTCTTCCTCACTTCAAATTCCGAAAAAAAATATAATTTTTGACAGTTTTGACTTTAATTTAGAGCTACCATAGGATTTTTCACAAACTTAATTTTAAAGAAATGATTTGACTGAAACGAACAAAGCTGAAATCATTAGTTTTATGGAAATTTTGATGACATAATTCTTTATTCATAAATGTGTAGTATCTACAAATATAAATACTCGTAGTAATATTCATTGATGTTATTTTTATAAATTCATTAATATTATTAATTATTGAATTAATTAATTTACACCTCCAAAATTATGTTTTTTTTTGGCTCATAGTATTATAATCAAAGAAGGACGCAAATCATACATTGATATTAGTGGAATATTTAAAATTTTTATTTATTTCACTCATTCATACCAATTAACTACCCTTCCACGTGAACAATATATACAATTCACTTAACAAGAAAATAGCACTTCGAATCAATGATTTATGTCAACCACCCCCGCTTTTTATTCAAAAATCTAACAAATTAACTGAGTACCCATATTTTTGTACGTATTTCCATCAATTTAATAATTATTATTGGCAAACATAATATTATTGATTGTACCTGGCGGATAAAGTTCGAAAAGATAAAAAAAAATATAAAATGCACTATTTGGTCGCATGAAGTTGCTTACTGTTAGACTTGGCCATGAAACGAGAAGGAATCCAAGACGCGACTATGATCAGATTGTGTTTCGTTGTCGTTCAATGGAAACTCTTGTTAAGCCTTTCGAAAAAACGGTTTAAATTTATTATTCTATTGTATGTTCTATGTTCTAAATTAAAAGCTCCCTGAATTCAATATAATTTTCGAATTCTCTTCATTGCATCGACGTTTATTATTTCACTGATTGAAATCAATTTTAATGACCAGCTAATTTCCTTTTCTAAAATTTGGAACACAATCGCTCCTATGGATTATGACAATCTTTAAAATTTTTGAGCACAGTGTGAGCTTAACAGAAAGTTGGAGAAGATTTCAAAGAATATAGCAAAGCACATTGATTTTGGATGTGTTAATATCGCAATGGAAGAGAAATATTGAGCCGGGTAAAGCATTCCAATCCTAACCGAAGCCTTTCAGCAATCACTCGTTGACTTTGTTGTAAGGAAATACCTCAGAGATAATATCCAGGCTCATCGATAGAAGAATTCAAGTTACGTTATATCATACAAAAGCAACCAATCACGCGAGTAGAGGAACACCTCAGGGTGGTGTTCTGCCCCCTCTTATGTGACTCAGTCATGAACAAACATCTGGTTAGGTTGAAATAGATATGGTTTGAAGGCGGTTGCGTGCGCGGATGATTTGGGAAAGTTTACACCTGTGTATAGTTAAATCAATCGTTAATAAACTTAAGAAGGTTCAAAAAACAGCTGGGGTGGAATCGGCTAAAGTGATTGGTGATTATCACATTTGTGATTATCATTTGTGATCACCTTTAATTTTACATCTGGGTAAGGTGATCACAAAAAAATATTTAAAATTTGGCATGACTTTAGAAGAAAAGCATTGACGTTTGTTTTTCATCTCAGTTTTTCTTCTATTTACTTTCAATTTTTGCCGCGCGAAGTAGAATTTTGTGGAAAACAAATTATAATCGAAACAATTTTGATAAATAAAAAAGTTGAAAATGTAAGTAAATGCTAAAATCCTATTTTAAGAATTTTATGGAATGAAATATACATGTTTTCTATAGGTCACAAGCCAACAAATCGCAGATAGATTTGCTAACTAACTACATGGAACATCATCCGCACAAATAATAGATAATATAGAGGTATCTCCTGCGATTCCAAATTTTTCGAAATAAAATCTTTTTGTTGTCTCCGAGGTAATAAATTTGATTACCAAAGGACACAATTTTCGGTGCTTTGTCCCATCGGAGTCGACCAGTCAAAGCCAACATGCCTTCGGTAGGCTCCCCCTCCAAGAAAGTTCAGCGTCACAGCTAACTGGAGGGTGGGTGGTATATGGGTGGACCGAACTCCAGTGGGTAAATCCAAAAGCCGTAAAATAATGAAAATGTCTCTTTAGTTACGCGGAAATTTTTCAGAAATCTATTAAATCAAATTTGGTAGCTCTAATATATTTAATTTGTTTCGCAAATTCAGATTTATTAAACGAACTTGTCTGATGTAATTATTTTCACCGTCATCATTTTCGTTTCTAAAAAATAATTGCACAAACACGTTCATTTTGTATTGAAATATATGAAAAATTAACAAAACGAAGTTGAAACACGACAATTTTACTTAGAAGTGATAACAAAATAGCTGTCACAAGCAAATGTCACATAAATGTGATTATCACATGTGATAGTCACCTTACGCAGACCAAATTTGTTTTTTGTGACTGTCAACTATCACAAATTACCTTAGCCGATTCCACCCCTGGATTTAGCACTACGGAGGAACTACGATCTTACCCTACGCATGCTTTAAGCGTTTTTCTTCACATTTTATCAGTCGACTTACTTATTAAATATAAAGTATCTTGCAGTGTGCGTAAAGGATTAAAGAATCAGATTGTTGGCTTGCCAAACCTTACAGATGCAGTAATATTGCAAAGTTGATCTCAGGAGACATTTTTTCAACAAGCACTGACAACTGCTCGCCTACTTTGAGCATCTTGGGGATCAGAAAGGATTTCAAACTTATTTTTCCATCTAGAAAGGACTTTGACAAAACCATCTTTACTGATGGCTCAAAGATGGAGTGTGGTGTCGGTTCGGAAATTTTATTTGTCTTTAAATGTCTCTAGGTCTTTTTCGGAAGTACTGGCAATAAGGGAAGCATGAAAACAACTTAAACTAGATGCAAATCCAAGCCGGAATGCAGCCATTGTCAAATGAACCGAAAACATCGCCTTGGTCCGTGAAAGTGTGCAGGAGATCCCGACGCAGTCGATTCCTCGCCGTGTACAAGAACTCGGCCTTTCGCAGACTTCTACTTGGTGAATCTTGTGTCTGGACATGTGCCTACACCATATGTACAATATCCAACTGACCCAGAAACTCAAACCTCGTGACCATAGAAAACGCCATTTGTTCGCTGACTGAGATTCGGAGCATTTGGAAGAGGACCCCAATTTTGGCCGAAAAATAATCTTCAGTGACGAGGCGCTGTGTTAACAGATGAATTTGGCGTATATGGGACGACACCAACTCACACAAGGCTTACCAAGTGACAATGCATCCTCAAAAAGTTACTGTTTGGTTCGGATTTAAGGCAGGCAGCATAATTTATCCGTAGTTTTTCGAAAACGACGTTGGTGAGCCTTTCAAATAAAAAAGAATTTTTTCAATGCCTCACACACAGTTTGTTTTATTCCATTTCAACATCTACCCGCTCTTATTAAAAAATCATTTATTTGCTAAAAACTTAGAAAACTAGTCTTAAGCCCCTTCCAAATTCTAAACCTTTTACTTTTGTTATTTAAAATACTGGATTTCGAAGTTTCTCATTAGACTCAAAATACAGGGGCTATGAATAAAAAAAATAAAAAATTATAATAAAAGGTAAAGCTAATACATACATATATTGAATTAAAGTGTGAAAATGTCTGAGTCTAGGCGTAAGACATTTCGATAATACAAAATTTGTAAAAAACAAAATACAAAACCTCTATCCTCTGTTTTCAGATCTAATATCAGTTTTATCTTAAGCTATCTATATAAGTCGAAACATGTTGAGTACTAGATAAACGATGAAAAATATTAAAATCTTCTAGTTAAAGCAATTATACGTAAATGCCTTTTATTCACATAAAACAGAGCTAAAGCTACTCGTAGAACTATCTTTAGATTTAACTTTAATAAAAACTTATAACTAGATAGTCATAGATTTTCCAAAGCAAAATCCGTAATGTTGAAGTCTTTGACTTGAAGTACAAATTTTTTTCGAATTTCATAACTTGGCATTATAATACGTACCTACCTTCAATCCTACATACGAATAAATCGCAACTAAAAACGGTACAAAAAATCGAAAGCAGAAAATTCACAGCTAGGTGTGAATTTGATGAGAATTTACATAACTATTAGAAGTGGGCGTACTACGAAGTAGGTAACTTCTTCATTACCGAGAAAACCTATAAACGGAACTTATGTAGAAATTAAATGCACACATTTCTTAAAGATGACTCTCAAACTTATGAGTTGTTGTCTATGTCTCGTCAGCATCAGTTTATGTCGCCATTTTCCGTAAAAAAAAAAAAAACAAAAAAAAAAAACAAGAGATTCGCGAAATTAAAGTGTTTATATTTGCATTTGTTTTGACTATTTGCGTTAGACATTTACGAGCTGTTCTTAACTATTATGTGGTATGCGAAAACGGCGTTAAAATCGTCATTACCATAACCAAAATTATAGTTAATTATACGCCTTGCAAGTTACACGTAGGCGCATACATAAATTTAGATTGTATAAGATAGTATCGATTGAATCTAGTAAAGTCTGACGCAGAGCTTGGACCTAAAGTGAAATAGACAAGGAATTTTGTCTAATTCTCTGCAAATGGCCTTGTAGCCTAAGCAGCTGTTCCAATTTTAACTAAGAAAGTAAATGCATTTTGAAATTAAAAAGTTTGAAACTGAAATTTTAAACCAAAAAACCCATTATATTTTCTTAATGGAATTGTAAGACCTGTAAGATTTCCAATTTCAGAAAGTCCTTAACTTTCATCACCTTAAACAAAACACATTTATGTATGTACATAATCTGTAGACTGAAAATGTGGTCGTAAATAAAGGCTCAAGCCTGAAAAGGAATGCAGTTAACATTGTGTATTTTTTCAAGTACCTTAACATGGAACTGCGATGGTGGTCCATGGCCTTCAGCCAAAATATTTTCTCACACCATATGTGTACATGACATACCTACCAGTCAATCAGCAAAAAAAAAAACATCTACAAGGAATAATTTTCATCGTTTCGAAAATAAGGAAAAAAATACCTTCAATGCCAAAAGGGACGACAAACAAGCCGTAGCAAAGTCGATTCGATTTGACACGCAAGAAAATGAGACTTTAACAAGAGAGAACAAGTGGCCAAGAAGTTGGTGCGTATCTATAGCTTACTTCTGGATGTTGAAGCTGTCCAGCCGCCGCCGCCGTTCAGTCGTTTGGGGCGTGACCAAAACCTTGTTATTCACCTTAAGTCCAAGTTCTGCGAAATAACATTTATCTGCACAGCACAGAGCACACAGCACCACCACTCTTGACTAATCGTGTCATTATGATGTGGCCAACAATAAGTTTTTCTGACCATGCCATAAGCGTGTAAACCGAACTCGATTGGTGGAGACAATAGCGACGTCTTTGGCAAAAAAATAATTTTTTATTGAAAGTTGCCAACATTCTCGATCGAGTTTTTTTTTAAATCATATTGGGAGGAGTGTGTTAATATATACGGTAGGCTTATGATAAAGGCTGAGCTTGATGTCGAAATAAAAGCCTGAGGATTATTATTTTTTTTATTTTTAAATACAAAAAATTGACTTTATTGATCGACAACATAGTGGAGCTCCAATTAAGCCTTCATAATGCATCATCAATAAAAACATTTCTGGATCTTTGAAAGTTGAGAATGGCAAGTATGGTAAATACAACATTTCGGGGGTACCTAAGAGTAAAAAGTAAAAAGAAAAAAAAAATAAATCGTAGACGAATTGTTAAGCAAAATAGTTCGAGCTAATTGTCAGAACTATTGAAAACCATACAAAACAATTTAATGGATTAGAAGTTATAGACAAAAGATCATTGATGAATAACAGAAAGGCAGTTGGAGACAAAACGGAGCTCTGTGGGACACCAGCATTTATATATCATGAATTTCAGACTTAAAACCATCCAATACAACTTGCATTGAGCGGTTTGAAAGGTAGTTTCTAATCCATCGAAGAACAGATTCATCAATACCAATTGCATTTTCTATAAAAAAGCTTGATGCCAAACTCTATCAAATGCTTTTGAAATATCAAGTTCAATAATCTTACTTTCCCCAAAACCATGTAAAGATTTGTGCCACTGTTCGGTGAGATATAGGCTGAGTTCGTAATTGCAATGTTTGTTGCCCCTGCCCTGCCTAAAACATGCTTCAAATACATTTATGAACAAAATTACAGCAGCATGTGTGCAGTCATCATACTTTGTTTAAAATGAGTTCATAATTGCTAAAATAGCAAACATATAGAAAAAGTCAGATTATGTATTAGATTAAGAGCCCGCAGCAAATTTTGGGTGTGATTAATAACAAAAAATAATTAGCATAATTATACAGGCCTTTAGTAGTTATTTACAAATGTGAACGTCTTGCATACTCTATAGTGGGAGCAATAGTACATAATAGGGCATCAAGTATGCAGTTCTTTCCAAAGCCTAAATAATTGTTTGCCATAACTTTAAAATTGCAAATATCAAGGTCCAAGACGTTTTATAGGCAGCCTTCTGCCTGCAAGACGCGATAAGAATAGGGTAAGTCTTGCACGCAGAACGCCGCCTCGAAAACGTCTTGGACCTTGCTTAGCTCTACATTTTGAAGTTATGGCAAAGTTGTTGGCACAATTTAGACTTTGGAAAAAACTGCATATTTGATGCTTTATTATGCACTATTGCTCCCACTAGAGCATGCGACAAGTTCACATTTGTAAATAACTACGAAAGGCCTATCTAATTATGCTTATTTTTTGTTATCAATCACACCGCAAAATTGCTGTGGACTCTCGGTCTATATGTACAATAAATAGATATTAATTATTTTTCAGGAACTTTTATTTGGTTTTCTAATGTTATTTTAAAAATGGCTGGTAAAAACATAATTGTAAAACTCATTGTCCTTAGTCTTCCGGATGGAACCAATTTTGAAAACATGGGCCAAAAATTAGTAAAAAATAGAAAATTAGAAAACCGGAGACGAAGGAAAATGTTTTTAAATAAGATGACCTGCAGAATGATGTTTAGGCATAATCCAAAAAATACGAATTTCCTCAAAACAATCAAATACCTCAGCCATTAGCTCTGGAGGAAGTTCAACATTGTGTCGAGATCCATAAGCTTCATCAAACTGATGGAAGTAATACCATGAAGAAGCCTCTCTACCGCTTCGTTTTTTTTTCTTTTTTTAATCCTATGATAGGAAGCTTTTAAATTTTGGAACTTCCTTATAATTAATATCCTCCCTATCTCAAGGAAACGTGAGCAAAATAGTTTTATGTTCTTGGAAAATCTTTCTCATAGAACGTTTTTCTTCCTGCGCCCAGCTAAAAATTCAGATACCGTTCCCAAACGGATTTAAACCAATAGTTTGATATCAGCATCGGACCAGATTTTGGCCTCGTGTTCAATCCTGTGGATGGATAGTTATTAATTTCTTATCAAAGATGAAAAAATCAGTATTTGTACGTATAATCAGTATTTGTATATTTCCTCTGCCGTTTTCCTGCAAATTCAGGAACATAAAAAAAAACGCATGCCAAATTGACCGCATTTTGACTGTAAGTTTACTTTTATGAACACAAGTGTTGCCATGCTCATGCAGAGATGATGCTGTTTATTTACAATAATGAACGCAATTTTTGCAGGACTGCGGAAGTTTTACAAATACGAACTACTATCCTATTGCTACGAAAGCCATACTTCCAGTCATTGGGAAGCTTTTATTTCTTCAAAATATTTCTTGAGCTGATAGTTTATCAGCGTTTCCATAACCTTAGAAAGAAGGGATGAATAGTAGACTGAACTTGACTTTAAAAATTAAAGTTTTAGAAATTAAAATGTCAGTCTTATATTTTTAAGACGTTTTTTTTTAAGATACAATTTACATATGTATGAAGATTTCAGAGTACATTTTTTCAATAGCGACAGTTTCGTGTGTGAAGACTTATCAAATTTAATCATTGATTGCTCTTCAATAAGGACAGTGTCGACAAATTTATCATAGCCTTTTTTAAGTTACTATGCCCTCCGACATTTCTTTATATATTATGTACATAGCTATAGCTTCTTGAAACTCATCAACACTCTTAACGGGCTTGAATGACATAGACATAGAATTATTATACATGGGGGTCACAATCCCTAAGGTATCACTCAGCCACTAAGTTAAGAAATTTTCAAGTTGAACACACCTAAGTCTATGACAGTTCGTGTGAAAAAATATGACAGATGTGATAGGGGTTTGTGCGAAACTAAAAAATTGAATTCGAATTTTGATAGTTTAAAGTTTATTACTAGATTATTTGGATATAAAATGTGTTTAAAAAGTCTTTAATTTTTAATTTACAAAGATGTAAATTTTATGTACATATGAACATAGGTTTAAACTTAAATTTTTTAATTTGTACAGGTCACCAAAATATATTTGATATGAAATATAATCAAAACGGCAACTAACTTTAATTGAAAAATCTAGAAAAAGTGATAAGTTGATAAAATTCGCAATAAGCTTATAAAACACTAAAAACTATTAAGGAAGTAATAGACAATACCCTAATATTGATTCAACTTTTCCTCAAGTTCAATACAAGCTATACAGACTTACATTATCGATCTTTTCTAACTTTTGACTCTCCACCAGAAGGAACTGCTATTAGAAAAAAAGAGCCTACAATAAACTCATCAAAAGAAGACATAGTCACCATTGCATTTTATGCTTCAGACTCAGGTAAAGAGGGACTTACGTGAGTCTTAAAGAACTAATTTATAAACAGAAATGTAAGACTTGCAGCAACAAATGTAATGTTCGTAAGAATAAATCAAGATGAAGTAACGTTCGAGCGTATAGAACTGTTTGGTTTAGTTAAATAAATTGTGTACTCCGTACACACAATCCTCCGTCTAAATTCGATTCGCAGCCTCTGCTACCTTAAATCAAAAAACGTTTCTTTAGGGGTAATGCGTTTTATTAATAATTGACAAATTCCACAGAGTCATGAAAAATTCGTTCTCATCCTATAGCCTTTCGGGTGCGAAAGAAAATTGTAACTCCCGTACATTCATGTCAACAACACCCACGATTAACTTAGAGTTATTGTATGTCACTAGGTAAACTTAACTTTAATGAGAAGAAGAGTTGAAGCGAGATTGAACTAGTTTTGAACATATTTGAACAGGCCTTCAATATAAATAGTTGTGTTTCAATTCATTTGCCCTCGCTCAACTGTCGAAATTGCCGTCAGTTAAGTAGATATCTTTTTACTCGGTACATTCAGTGCCGCCGCTGGGTGTTCGTGCGCCCTTGTGCCAGAACCTTAAATTGCCGCCCCATGTCTCGGGTACACGGGGGTATTTACGTTGTATAAGTGAAAGTTTTATTTACTATCCATTTCGCAGTTGAAAAATTTAAGCAAACGTGCATTGTTGTTGTCGCGTTCCGAGCTACTCCAAATTCTTATACAATGAACGTATAGTCATTATAGCATACACATATGTACAGTTTTTGCATCCTTTTAAGATTATTTATTCTTTTTTTTGAGACTCATAGGTAGACACTATAAGGCAAGTTATGCATTCGTAAAAAAATCGAACTCGAGATTTTGATCACAGTTGACATTACGATGATAGCGAAGACGAAAAAAGTGGGTCACGAAATTTTGTCTCCACACGTTTATTTTTCTTTTTTTTTTTAAGACCAAAAATAACTTTACCTGAAATAAGATTTTTTTCGAAATTTAAAAAAAAAATTAAAAAAAAACAATGTCCAGCAGATATAAACAAAACTCAAAAAATTTAAAGAATCGGTACAACCGAATTTGATAATTTGTTTTATGCTAAAGCGCCTCAAAATTTAAAATATTCCTGTGAATTAAAATTTTCAAAACTTTTTTTTTGGATTTCAATTTTTTTTTGAAACTCAATATTTCGAGAACCCCATGCTTGATTTTTTTTGAAACTTGATAAATAAAAGTTTTCGAAAATCGTGTTTTTTTCGAAAACGTCTCCGAGAATTTTGATAAATGTTTACGTTCTATAAATTAAACAAAAAAAATTGAAATCAATATAAATTACTGACTGTACCGAACATAGAACCATTTTGACGATTTTTGAATTTCTCATTACCGGCTGAACGGATTTTAACGATTTTTTTTTTTTTTTTTTTTGGAAAATTCAATGTCTCAAAAAAGGGCTAAATATTTTTTTTTTTTGGAAATCTATTTTTTTTTTCGTAAAGTAATAAAATTTTTTTTTTTAAATTTGTAGGTATGTAAAAGATTATTTGACTTATAACTTATAACTTTGTTATAAATTTTTTTCTTGCATAAACTAATATTTGCTTGCATCACATGGCATCCTGTTCTTAGCTCCAGCTACCACTAAAAGTGTTGTTTTAGTCATTAAATAAATGAACTTTATTTTTATGAACAGTTTTTCTCTAATAGCATTCATTTTTGAAATTGTTAGTCTTTTACATAAGAACAAGGTCGTGCGACCTAGTCGTGCATTTTATTTTAAGAGGAAACAAAAAATATGGAAATTGCGAATAATTTTCTTCAACAAAATCATTTTCATATAAAATGCAAATATTCGAGTTCCTAGCACAGTTTTTAATGTATGCATGTCAAATCAATCCTTTGGTAAAAACCAATAGTTTATAGCTTGACAGAAAGAAGACAAAGTAGTTTTTGATATTTTTAAAAGTTTTTGTTTTTACTTTCTTTTTGAAACACTTAATCATTTACTTCGGATCTGGAAGTATTATATGTATGTATATAATTCCTTGACATCTTAGGTAGGTTTTGATGAAATTTAACATTTTGTGGCTTGTATGGGAACTATATTTTGATATAAATATAGTCTGAACTCTAAATGTCGATTGAAAGCTTAAATTCGAACAACCATTGAAATGTTAAATTTCTGGGTTATTCTGATTTTGTTGAATCCGTTGACGTTTAAGTTATTTATCAATTCAGTTCCAAAATTAATTAAAAACTATTCGTAAGCCCTTATTTAAAAAGAAACATAAATATTTAGAGACACAAAACATTTTTTTTCACCGTTGTTTTTTTTTTTTTTTTTATTTAGCTATATCATTGCAATCAGAATATTGATACCCATTCATAGAAAAATACGAGCAATTAGTAAAATTAATGTTTTCGAGACACTGTTTTCGTTTAATTTTATGGGAAATACATGGGCTGTAAATCTAAAAAAAATCAAAATCCTTTTCGAGTTTATAAGTCTGAGATGAAGGTTGCGTGCAAAGCTGAGAGGCGACAGTCAAACAAAATATGAATAAATATTTGTGGTAGATTGTGTGCGGGAACTACGTAGTGCACGGTCAAATGTAAACAAGTTCCAAAAGCTTAAGGAATACTTTTGGAGTATGCTGTATAGGTTGAGTTAGATCTATCTCTTAATTTTCCGCCCCTAGACGTTGGCGCCCTTGTGCGCCGCACATTTCGCACATATGGTAGCGGCGGCCCTGGGTACATTCAATATACCGTCGCAGAGTCTCTGGAATATAAAACATTTTGAACTGTGTTAGAGAAATGTCAATAGGAAACTATACGAATGTGTAAATGACAAAAGTGACAGAAGTTAGTTTGATGATTCTTACAGATTTGATTTGTTATCAATAACTAGAAAATAAACAACAGATTTGAAAGATGTCACCAAAAACAACATGGCCGTTGCACGTCGTCAAAATCTATCCGACCGAATTGAAAAATGCCTTACGTACGTATATCACACACAGGGTTGCAAAACCTTAAGTCACTTTTTAGCTTAAGCTTGGCTTTAATTCACAAGCTAGTGGGTGACTTATGAATTAAGAAAAATGTAATTCAGAGGCTAGTTACTGACTTATGAAGTCAGTCAATTGTGAATTAAAAAATTAAAAAAATTTAAATCATAACCTTCTTAGTGACTTATGAATTAAAACAAATTAATTCGGAACCTACCTAAAAAATTTAAGTCATGAGCAAGTAAGTGACTTAAGAATTAAAAAAAAATTAATTCAAAAGTTACCTAGTGACTTATGAATTTAAAAAAATTTAAGTCATAAGCTAATGGATAAATTCTGATTAAAAAATTATTAATTGGAAAATTTATAAGCTAGCATGACAATTTTATGACACACAAAAGCTTGAAATCTACTTTCGTTAATAATTAAATAATTATGTAGTCAAAACAAGCTTAATTTACCAACTAGCTCGTGAATTATTTTTTTTTTAATTCATAAGTCACTTATGGGTAGTGAATTAATTTTTTTTTAATTCATAAGTCACTTAGTAGCTTGTGAATTAAATTTTCTTTAAATCGTAAGTCACTAACTAACTTATGAATTAGATTTTTTTCAAATCGCAAATCATCTACAGACTTATGACTTATGGTTTTTTTAATTCAAAAATTCGCAAACCTGATCACACAAAATGACAAACAATATTTACTTTCAAAAATATATGTATAAGCAAAAGTTGTCTTCATCAAAGTGAAGATTTCGACATTTATGAACGAGTAAACAAACAGAAATGTGTTTGTTATAGATAGTGAAGAAATGTGTTCTATGAATTGCTAAAACAGCTCCTATAACAACCTAAAATAAAAACACAAGAACGCCACCGCCTGCTTTTTCAAATTAAATTTTCTTAATTCTAGAAATTGTACAGGGTTCTACTTTTTTCTTTTGCATCTGCTTCTTTAAAAATTGGAGCAATTGCATTTAGTGCATCAATTTTTTAACTCTTGGATCTGAGTAAAAATATGCAAATAAAAAAGTTAACAAATTCGATCAGTTAGTTTCAGTTCAGTCGTAGGAATTTTTATTGGGATTTAAAGGATTTTTGAAGGTCAGCAAATAGTGATTAAATTCCATATTTTAATTGTATTTTAATTTTTTTAGAAACTTTAAAAATAATTGCTTATTGAAACTAACTGGCCATTCATGACCTTTTAATTGGCATATCCACTTTATTTTAAATATCGTCATATTCCACCATAATTATACCCTTATAAGCAATAATTTTCACAAAATCGGACATGCGATGGATATTTACAATTCTGACCACAAATAAGTTAAACTTTTTAAAATCGATTTTTGCGTTTTTTTCTGACCTCCTCTGTGGCAATAATAATGAAATAATTTGACGTATCAGTTCGACTGACATTTGCAGTGGTTTTTTTTTACATACATGAGAGGTTGAGTTGAAAATTCACAATTGGAAATTTAACATTTTCTATACGATTTTCAATATTGTAGAATTCTGTTACATAATTGTTTGGCAACCTGAATAATTTAGTACCGTCAATTTGTTCACTGAAAACAGAAATTTAAAAATCCGCAATTATTTGGTGAAATAAAGGTAGAAATAAAAATTGCTCGTGGAGTTGCAGAGTTATGTAAACAAAAATTTGTGTTAGTCCTTAAGGAGGCCTTCTAGATTTTAAAACCAGTTGACTGCCTTAATATTCTATTTAAGTTGCTTAAAATATGTTTATTTTTAGACAATGCGTACATGCATAGATATTTGGACTTTAAATATAGTTATAAGTTTAATTACTAATTGGATATCTTTCAAGAAAATCTACCTAAAGAAGATAAAGCTTCGAAAAATTCTGTGACGAAAGACTGTACAAAGTGTCCTATAATATTTAAAATTTTTGCATCCCACAGCCTGAGTTCACATTGAAAAATCAGACTTTACAATTCTTAAATTCGAAAACTATTTGTTTTGTTCCGAAAAAAAAAAGAAATGTGAAAGTTTAAAAAGCTCTTCACTTATTCGACCTGCCCTGACCATGCCGATATCCCAATTAAGGAACCTTTCTTTACACAATGCTATTTTCAATGCGTCATCATTTGGCAACACAGAAACCATATAATTTTCTTTTTTTTATTTGAAGCAAGCGTTTAATTTATTTATTCCATCGCCTAAAGAAGGAATCATTTATCACCTTTCATAGGACATTAACTTTTACCATTACCCAAACATTCGTCTTCCTATCATTATCCTTAGCTGCACACAGTCATTTGAAATTGAATCCTCACGCCACCATCACCATCATTGAAGGCAAAATAATAAAAAAAAAACAACAACACAAATATTGACTCTTCGTTTAAATTGCATGCAACACACGACACAACAATTTCGTGCAATCAAATTGATTTCAATTTGAAGACAAATTACAAGCTACCCTTTAGCGTACTACATCACCTCCCTCAGTTTTTTTCCTATCTTTCTACTCCTGTATAAGGGCAGACGCATTGGCAGGGCAGAAAGGGGTTGGATTTTTTTCCAAATGAATCGGTATCCAACAGAGTGTGTACAATAGCGGGCCATATCGGAATACCAAGGATATGAATGAAAAGAGAAACCAACCCAAAATATAGAATAATAATTCCTGAATCCTGATTGAAGAAAAGGAAGGGTGTTTGAAGTTTGCTTTGGTTTTAAACGTTTATCTCCTTTTTCGTTATTTCTCCCTGCAGCTCAAATTCGAGGATGTGGTTATGTAAAGATATTCTGGAGACGAAAAGTCTGCACATACGAAAAGAAAAAAAAAAGACTCCTTACAATACATATCCTTCCTCACCGCACTTTAATAAAAGTCGACAAAAAAAAAATAAATAAATATAGAAAGAAAGAAAAACCAAAGGAATTCATGAGCTGGAAGCTACACATAAATGGAACATGCCAAGGCATTTGAAAATGAGACTACACGAAACAAACACGAAAAACTCTCTTTCTCTTTGACAGGAGGCAGTAACCTAACCAGCAACTGTGTGTTGTCAAGAATGATGCAAGAGATCCCAGACTTATGAAGGGTTCTTAACCATGTGGCCACAAAAAGCATGGAAACTACTTGAATGTTCAATGTGATGATGATGATGTCCTGTTTTTGGGTTGGCATTGGCACCCCTTTTTATTGTTCTCATTATTTGGTTGTTTTTTTTTTTTTTTTTTTTTTTTGTATTAGTTTTTGTTTTCATTTTTGGTTTTTGACATAAATATCTGACGAGCTGTTGATATAAAGGAGCATGGTGAAGTGGCCTTACAGATTGATGTAACTTGAATCACATACTCGTATAAATCAGAAGAGTAAATTTAAACCCTCTTGAAGGATGATTTATTTGAAGCATTTAAGGTCGATAGAAAAATCTAGTTTTTTTTTTCTAGAGCACCAGAGCCAATATTTTTGAAACCCAATTTATTTAAATTTTTGGTAAACCTTAATTGGCTCAAAAACAGATAGATGTTTAGCGTCTTACTCCCAATGTGTTGGTTTTGTTCAACAAATAAACAACCTTTTATCTTTTCTTCGGTATCACTGTGATTTCAAAAATAAAAGAAGACTCAAATTTGTCCAATCTAACTTAAATCACTTTCTGATTTTGACCTTTAAAATTATCAGAGATCCAACTTGAACTTAGTATCCGAAAACTCTTCCTAAAAACCTTTGTAAACTTTCTTGATATACGTGAAAATACTTACAGCCATCTGTTGAGGGAAGGATTAATCATTTTTTAAAGACGATTTGCTCCGATTTTTTTTTTGAGCTTCTTGAAATTATGATAAAAACTTGACGTTCATATTAATTTCAACCTTTGACAATTTTGATAGTTAGCCCTTGAAATTTCAATGCAGCAAAAAAAAGAAAATTTGAGTCTCTTCAGCAAAAAAATAAAAAGTGGACTGAAATGGCTACCTTGTTTAATACCATTTGCTTACAAAAGGTCGTATTGATAGCAAATGAGTAGATGATTATTAATTAAGTGCTTATTTCCAGTTAATTGGAGCTCTTCAAGGCATATTCCTTTAATACCTTTCCCTGCAATCCCTCACCATAGATATACATACATACATGGTCGAATGACTTATATTGTCTTTATATCGATCAACTTTCCCACAATTCCAAAACTAATTTTCAAATCTAATCGCCTACCATGATTTTAACCAAAAAAATCTCAAAACCTCAATTTACATTTCATTCAATTTATATTCCTCTTAAAATTTTAATGTCAAAAAAAAAAAAAATTATCAAGTTCGTAGGTCAGCTCTTTTGTCTCACAATAAAACTACAATAGTTTTCTTTGTATATCTTAGTCTTAAATTGAAAAAAAAAAATATCTTCCCATAATTCCCTTTTTCTTCCTAAAAGGTTAAACAATTTCCATTGATCCCTCGTTTAAGTCGACAAATTGCCCTCACTTTGCCATGTTACCCTAATGACTCATCACCCATGAGATGATCCAGAGCAAGCAGTACGCATCATCAAAATAACCAGCTACAACCCATTTAGGGTTTATAAAAGCGACCGCCTTTCACATAAACACTGTATCCACGTAGATAATTGAAATGCGCAATGCCTATCATTAACCCAACATTTATATGAGTTTGTCCTTAAAATTAAAGAGGGCCCCATTACCATTTTCCCCGAAGATGTTTGCACGATGGATATGAAACTGCAACAACAGCAGCAGCAACAGCAGGAGCAATCAGCCAGCCATGCGTCATAATGCCCGCAATAGCTTGGCGTATATATGTTTCATCCAATTATCAGCGATCGCACTCCGCACAATTGGTGCTGCTGATGTGTATAGAGACTCGAGGGTGGCAGAGAGAAAGAGAACAAGCGATGTGCCTCCTCCACCGTAATCGCCTTCATGATGTAGCTGATCGTGCGCATAAATCAAAACGTTCATTACAGGTGCAGAGCAGCAAGATACGTGCTAGTAGTCTATCGTGCCATTGGTGGGTCTCTCTCTACCTTCGAAACAGGGATCATCCGTCCGACAACAAGACACGTACTCGCGACTCATTCCGAGCTCGACAAGCGGACCGCACGATTTCTACCCCGACTAAAACATAACTCACCGCAGCAATCACTCTGTGCTCACTCTGCGTGTGTGCTTAAAGTTTGCCTCAAGCCGCCGCGCCAGGCTGGGACGGTAGGGAACGGGCATATAGGACCAAGTGAAGCACTTGGAGTCGATGGGAAAATTACCGGGCATCCGTGTGCGTTGCTGGCGATGCTGGCTGCTGAAAAGTCAAGTTGCGCGTGCGTGCTCATATCGCGACCACATGCGCTTATTAATTTGCGTCCCATGCAATCATTCGCCCCAAGTACTCCAAATTGGAGCATCTTGTTAGTCGGTAGCGGTATACCGCTCCATTCACTACCGATCGAGGACTGTCTTTAGGTTCAGGGATCAACCTCAATGTCAGGTGAACCTTCACTCCGGATCTGTCCGACTTGACAGTGATGAATTTATTGCAAATGCGAGTACTTATTGACCACCTGGACCACAGGAGCAATCAACATAACACAGAAATCAGCCAGCTTAACCAGTTTAGTCTGCAGAGAGATATTTCCACTATGTCGGTTGTGCTAATTCTCAGGAATTAGCATCGAGTGGCCGATGACGACCGCGAGACGACAGCCGCCGACGAAGAGGTCGTATCTGCCCCCAATGTTGGAATGAAGAAATATTTCCTCCTGTGGCCATCGCCTTCTTCACCACACCACACCACACCGTACTGTCGCGTCGCGTCGTCATCATAGCCGATTGAACTAATGGGAAAAAACGCCGCCAGCCATGCGTAATGTGTGCCACAAAAAACTTTATGGCTTGGCTCTGTACCGCAAAAGACCACAAGACTTATATCGGCCAATTCCGATACTAATGACCTGAACAAATTGACAATTTATTGCGCGATTGCAGTGTCCTGCTGTCCACACACTCACTATATCTCCGCAGTATCTCGAGCCTATTCTCAGCTTTTGAAGTCCAACTTCATTATGCTGCGCATTATTTAGACCATAAGAACGTCCAAGTTGGCCTAAGTAAATGGCATGTTAAATTATCATTTGCAAAGGTATTTCGAAGATAAAAAAAAAAGTATCTATGTTACCTTTGCGAGTTGAATTTTCTCTCTAGTGCATTATGCTGCTTATGTAGGAACTCGAATTCTTTACTTAGTTCCTCTGTTCAGTGAGTTTGATTATTGTTTGGGTTTTTGGTATAAGACTTGAAGTAACTTTTGTATTATGAGAATAAGGTTGCTGGAGCAACAATATTCAAGCTAGATTGAACGGAAAGCGTTATAATAATAAACAGAAAAATATTTATGTGAATGAACGGATTTGTGCCTTAACAAAATGTTTCGAATATTTGAATATTTTCTAAGATCTACGAGAATTCATAAAACCTTTTTCAATAATTGTTCACGATTTCAAAACTGTCGAAATTGGTTGGTTTTTCTAAGATCTGAAGAAGCTTAAAACGCAAAACGATTTTTCAACCAAAACTTTCAATTATGAACATTTGACATTTTTCTTACGTAGAGTGCTGTTAGAGTAACAAAATAAAATCACTGCGCATGTACAATGCTCAAAATCTTAAACAAAGTGTCAAAAACTCTCCTACGATTTCTCTGTGAAGAAGGAAAGAAACGCTAGCTTCTTAGGAAGAAAAAGAGATAACATGCGAACGGACTTTCGAGTCTATTGAGGGCTGTAGCAGCAGGGAGTATCGAATCTACAAGGCCCGAACCAAAGCTTGCCGAGACGAGAGTGAAAATATTATAGCAGTGGCACAGTCAGTATTGAGAATCGGAAAATAACCAAAATTCCGCTATCAGACAGAATAATCCATTTAACTTGGGTGATGTTTATCAAAATTTCCGTCGACCCGACCTTAATGAAGCGTGGTTAGTTATAGGCAAGTTTAAAGCATACAAATGTGCTGGTGCTTGTCAGCCAAAGCAAGCGAAGATGACTTGGTAGTGAGTATACACAAACTTATCTCCGAAATTTGGTAGAATGAAAGTATTCCCGATGAATGAAACCTTGGTATTGTGATTGGTATCAGTGTTGTTTTAGACCCGACAAATCAACCGCCTACCAAATATTCACACTCCGACAGACTTTCGAAAAAAAACAGCAGTTCCAAATCGATACACACTAACTCTTTTTCGATTTTAAAATCACATATAATAGCGTAGAAAGAGACAAATTATTCAGAGTCATGTCGCATCTGGGAATCCCTGCCAAACTCTTCCGATGACGATGAAGAAACCTCGCTGGTTTGTCATAGTCGGTAAGAACACCAACCAACCCTTTGATGTCGAGAAAGGTTTTAAGCAAGGCGTCGCGTTATCATGCAACTCCTTTAACACCGTTCTCGAAGCAATTGTACGCAACCCGCAAATCAAAAACAGAGGTTTATTTTTTTAAAGTCCGTTCAACTACTGGATTATGAAAATGATATTGACATCATTCGGAGCGATCTGTTACTGGCGCGTTTGCAGGTTTCAATTGAAGGCGTCGAAATTGGGTTTGGGTTATAATGCGGGCAAGACGAAGTATATGCTATCATCGAGAAAGGAATCTCAACATCGTCGACTCGGTCAAAACGTCACGATGGATATGTACAACTTCGAAGTCGTCAAGGACTTTGTCTATCTGGGCTCTACTAAATATTACCTCATAAAATGACATAAGTTCAGAGATTAAACAAAGAATCACTCTCGCCAATCGCCAAGGCACGAATCTACCCCTGATGGTCAGTGCAGTAGAGGAAGACCTCACATTAGGTGGCGCACACTAGTGGAGAACGACCTCAACCAACTTGGAGTGCGTAACAGGAGGTAGGCTAGCTAGGGACCAAGCTGGCTGGAGGAGCTTGTTGGTTTACCTTTAGACCGTAGTCCATGGTGTAAGCACCATCCAAAGTAAGTAAGTAAGAAATAAGTTCAAAGAATACCAAGATGAGTATATTTAAATAAACAACACGAAATCTCGTGAGAACAAGGGTCTAGTAACTCAATGATTCCTCTGTGCATGTTGTTAAACAGTAGGAACTGATGGGACGTACAAATTTCTAGTGATCTCAGCTCGCACAAACAAATTCTGATCTCACCATACTGAACTCACTTATACATTTTCAAATTTTCTGTTAAATCAAGAAGCTATGTCAGTTTTTCCAGCTGTGATGGATAATTCAAGAACTTATCATTTTGACCTATTTTATTTCAGCAGATGGAAAATCCTATTTAATATGATACTTTCTCACGGCCACATATAATGAGATGCCGAATTCCCAATTACTCGAATAGATTGTTATTTCTTCACTTGCAGAAATTGATTTTGTCGATGAAGTATTTTCACTGAAATGGATTTTTTTTTTAAATCATAGAATCGTAAATTTCAAAAAAGTCTAAGGGCCATTTTCTTCACTATTGCTCAACTTGAGGCAAACTCGAG
The DNA here is from genome assembly GCA_911387755.1 of Chrysotoxum bicinctum. Lineage (NCBI taxonomy): Eukaryota > Metazoa > Arthropoda > Insecta > Diptera > Syrphidae > Chrysotoxum > Chrysotoxum bicinctum. Next base: position 32,118,910 of record OU426990.1, read on the forward strand.
AGTTGAAACGCAAGTTAAAATTTGTTTTTCTTCACAACTGCCGAGTTGAAAATCTTAAGTTGATCAAATTCTGATTTGAAAAATATCCCTGGGATATTTGTTAAAATAATATACAAACTGTCACTTTCAAATTTAAATTTGAGTTTATTCGGTTAAAAAAATTTAGTTTTTGTGTGATATTTGTGATGAATGATTTTCTCTCTGCCTAGGAATAAAAATAAGTTGTTACCAATCGGGAACGAATGTTTGTCATGGATGTTGACATTTCCCCAAAGATATTGTTGATGGTACATTTGTGGCAGCTTAATCAGCAAATCCGTTTTTTAGCGTTTCTATTTGGCACCTAGTGTCGGAAGCCAACACTGGAAATCTGCTTTTCCAAACGCCATACGAACGCTCAACTCAATTGTGACAGCCTATTTGCAATTCGTTGCATAAATTCTCATCAGCGTTTGTGACAATGATTATAAAGTGACCAAATTTACCTTTAAAAATCGTCTTTTCGATCGCGATAAGTTAAGGTCATGTTCTGTATTGTATGTATGTATATCGTGATCTATTTAAAGGGGAACTTAAAATTTAAGGTCACGGCAAATTTAAAACTATTACTGTCTCTCGTTGCAAGGAAGTGAATCCTTAATCAAGTCGGTTTTGAAAGACGAAAGCGATAAATAAAGTCACCGTCGTCGACCCACTTTTCAACTCCAATGTGCGGCAACATCTTGTATTGTCTTCTTTCAATGAACAATGGCTCAGTTACATCATCTTCACTTTCACTGCCCGACAAAGTTTATGACCAATTTTCCCAAAAATAATTGCTGCGGAACATTAGATATACCAATATTTTTCTTTATTTTTTGTTGTGAAAACTAAAGCAAAAAAACTTTTGAAAAGAAATGCATTTATTTTATAAAAAAAAAAAGAAGAACAATGTTTCATGTCAACTCTCTCAACTTCTACTATTTTCGGAAGTTGAGAAAACCAGAAGTTGATCAACCCGAGAGTTAAGAATCAAAAGTTGAAACTGTCAACTTTGAGTGAAGAAAAGCAAAATCACAAGTTGAGAATAAAAATCCTCAAGTTGAGTTCAACTTGTAGTGAAGAAAATGGCTCTAAATTTTCTTATTCAAAATCAACGTATGTACATACATGTTCCTTTTTATGCTTCTGAACTGTTAATTTAAATTAAACTCATTTATATTTAAGATTTCGAAAACATTTTTATTTAAATAAAATGTTAAGATCTTTGGAATATAACATACCGAAATGTCCTCCATGGGAGTTTTTGAGAGCCTTTACTCTGACAAGGCTAGTTTCTTTGACTTTTCAACACTTATCTGCAATAACTATGTCATACTCGTAATCCGTCCCAAAAATTTGTCTTACATTAGAGCGAAAATGGGTCGTGTTTTGAGATATGCCACCGTTTTTTTTAAACCACATGCGGAAAACAGTCATTATTCTCCTTTTCTAAATTGTAAAACAAACAAATTAGAGGACATGACGGCTCATAGAGGGCCTAAACCTACTGACTTACAAATCTCAGCCATTTATGTGTGAGTGTTACCAGCACTTCTCGTGATAAGAGATACTCTTGGAGGATTTTTCAATTTCTCGCAAAAGGTAGTACATCCCTAAAAAACTTTTTCTACAATCCATAGTTGTTACAAACTTCCCTTTTAAAATTCTGTAAAAACTTTAATTGGAAATTCTCTGTATTTTATTGAACAATCTTAATTGTGTAGGCAAAAATTACTTGATCCTATAATTAACAAGAAAAAATTTAAATTTAAAAATCAAAGAAAATAAAGTACTAATTTTAGTAAAAATTGGTAGATTTCAAATAAATGCAATCGATAAAGATGAACATTCTTCTTTAACTTTCTTAAATATTCTGTGTGACTTTTTTTAACTAAAAATTTAATTTATTTATTTTAAAGTATGATTTTTCGACTCTTAGGAAAAAAACTGCCCATTGTGAACTCCAGGAACTTGTGGCTTTCACCAAATATGTTTAATTTTTAATCATCAAAAGGTTCATACTCGTATATATTTCAGGTTTACTTCTTACAATCTTCGACAATATCTTGGGTCCTTGGATACGGCTCCGTTCTACTTGTAAATTCTTTTTACTTTTACAGAATTGGAATACAGAATTTTTAATATGTCTTTGTGTGGCGATATTTTCGAAACTAAGCCTTGTGCTGTTTTCAAAATTCCTGGTCAACTCTTCTAGAGTTATCAAAACTTGAAAACTAAAAGCTTCTTCGAAGTGTGGTTCTCGACATATGTATTTCTATCAAAAATGATTTTACTGAACTTCGACACAACATGTGATTCTTATGTCGACATTTCCTAGATTAAGCTTTGAAAAGGGTTGTATTTTTTTAAAATTTATAAAATCTATTCAAGAACCTTCATTTATTGAAAACCAAAAGTTTCTGTGAGGTCTGGTTTACGAAATATTTTCATCCAAAGTGAATCTATTCCTAAAAAAGATTTCAGATCGAGATATTTCTACATTTAAGGCTCGAAAGAAGTTTGCAATTTCCAATGCTGAGTAGAAATTAATGAACTTTTCTGTGGATGTGCATATCTTGATAAATTTTGAAAAAAAGTTTCTGAATTTTTGGAAACAAAAAATTTTAACTACCCCCTTGTAAAAAAATCATGCTTCGTAAATTCACCGAGCTTTACATATTTATATATGTTAGAGAAACAAAAATTGACTTGACCGAATATTTTTGAGTGGTATGAATTCAAATCCGATCTCAGAACATTTCTATCTCATCATGCTTTCTTTAGATATTCCCGTTTACAAATCATTTGTTTCACTATTTTTAAGGTTATTTTTAAGTTTCAATGATTTCTGAGGGTATTCTTACTTGAAAATCTGTTTAAATCTTCCCAATGTCTGTTTTTACTTTCGGAAAAAACATCAGTTTCTAGTCTTGATCTAAATCCACAATATTTAAGAAAAACAATGATATGATATACGAGTACATATTATGCTAAAAAAATACAATTCAACAAGAAATTCTTCTGAAAGTTAAAGAGATATTAACAAGATTGGAGAAGATGGAGTAGAAGATTTTAGAAATTATTATTTTTTTCTTAAGTACCGAGCGTTGTTTCTTAATTTAAAAATATTTAAAAACATTTTGTCCGCATTTTCAAACGGTAATATTTACAAAACCTGACGTGATAGAAAAATTCTGACCTCGGATTTAATTCAGTTTGGCCGCACTGTAACAAGATATTGTTTTGACGCAAGCCAGCCTGTAAATCATTCCGATGAATAATTCTCTCAAAGAGACGAAGGTAACTTTTACCCAGGACCGGCAAAATCACTGGTACAAGGTTTTCTTTGATACATCTCGAGAAGTTTTATTTCTTTCCGTACATACTTAGCTCCAAGAAACAGACAGTAGCAAAGGTTGTTCTACGGTTTATTTTTACCACCACAATATAATTTGTCAAATTTACTGCAGTGCCCTGGTAGACAAGTTCATTGTATTACCTGAATTTCGACTTATAAAAGATCACGTTCTGATGAAATATTTAATGGCAATCGACTTTATTTGATGAAAGCTTATATATACGAGTAATTCGTGTTCTTATTTGTTTGGTTAAGACTGCAAGCAATGGCACTGTTTTGACTACACTTTTGTTTTTTTTCATTATGATACACTCCGCTTCACCTGAATACGCATAATGTTTTTCTGATTCGTGTGACTTTGCGGTAAAAATTGAACAAAAAGCCGGTGTAACTGCAAGCGTTTCAACATTCCGTAGAGTAATAAACAGTGCAAATCATTTAAAACGATTTAAACTTCAAAAGAAACCACCACTAAACGAGCAAAGAAAAGGTATGCGTTTAGAATTTTTTAGACTCCATATGAGTTGGAAAAATTAATGGCGCCACGTCGTTTTTTCTGATGAAAAAAAGTTCAAATTTGATGGCTCTAATAGTTGTAATTATTATTTCCACGATGATGTGAGGAAAGAAGAACGATTTTTAGCGCGGCATCATAGTCGAGAAGGTCGAGTTATGGTATGGGGTGCAGTTAACTACTATGAGACTGTTGAGCTTGAAGTTCAAAAGTCAAAAATGTTTGCATTTACCCACAAAGGAATCTTGAAAAGAAATTTTCCTAAATTTGCGAATATTTAAGGACCAAATAACTGTGGAATTGCTTCAATGGGCGCCGTACTCCCCCGACCTGAATTTTATAGAAAATGTATGTTGTACGAAAAGATTATGAGTCTGGCCATGAGTTTGAGGGCAGAGAATTCCTAATTGCAGCCATTAAATTAGCCTGGAGGGAAATTTTGCTGAACTGCTTAAAGAGCATGCCGGACGGAATTCATGAAGTAATTACCAATAAAGGTGTCAGTACCCACTACTAGAAATAACCAATAAACAATTATTTAAAAGAAAAACTTGTTTTATTTCATTCCGTTAGCTTTTATTTTAAAAAAAAATTCTGCATTTTTCCATATGGAACGCTTTGCAAGAGAGCGAGAACGGTACTTTTTGAATTATTCTTTATTCTTTCAAGCAAACAGCAAACATCATCACATCATCAAATCATACATTAACGCTCAAAGTTTAAAAAAAAATTAACAACATACCTTAAAAAAATTGTGTGCGTATTCAGTTGAAGCGGAGTGTATACTAATGCTGTTTATTGGCCCTTCCATCTCTGGCACAATATTGAAGCAGCTATACACAACAGCGCCTAATTTTTCGATAGTCCTCTGATGATGTCGTGGTATGATATCGAAATTTTATTTCTGGGGTATTTTCTAAGGAACCACCTCTAAAGTTCTTATACCTGAACCGAAGCCTGCAAGGACGATCAATAAAACGCCATTGGAGGAAACAAATTTGTTTTAACACAAATAATTTTGCTAGCGTGACAGTTCATGGAGAACCAGGCTTAGTAACTTACAAGTCTCTTTCATTCCTGTGTGCATGCCGTTGGATGGAATGGAGGGTACTCTAGATTTAAGACTATTCCTAACGGATAAGATGGGGAGCATGTTCCATGACAAGGGATATTCTTGATATTCGCAAAAGCCAGCAGCCCTGAAAAAATTGCGTGCTTAGTGGCAGCGGTTGGAAATTGATCGTCAGACTTTTGACATACCACTCCATCTCGCTTAGCAAAACGCCACACGGTTCCACCTACTTAGATGCTTTCTAACAAAAATGCATTTAATAAGATGAAATGTAATTAGCTGACAACATTTTCGTAATCTTACTCCTATTTATAGAGATGTTTACTCCAACCGGTTTTGGCTCCAGGTTTTTAACCCCTTCCTTCAAGACAATAACCAAGACCGTACCTTAAACCAATGCGAATAAATAATATTGAAACAAATCTCTATCTTATCTATACAAAAAAGTAAACAAACTTATGTGTTTACCTCGCGGAAATTGCCAACATCAAAAGTCTTCTGGAGCAAAACATATCCGGCGTTGAGGTCGATGATCGGAAAATAAAGCGTTTCAGACAAAAATTTCCACTATCACAAACAACTTTTACGGATCTCCTGGCGCCCATCTGAGCAAAAAACTTACCCTCAAACTTTTTATCTATGCTTCCTTGTTGCAAAAGAAAACAAAGTTGAATACAATAAGGAAACTTTTTCAAAAATTAAAACTAAAGGTTTGTATCAAGAATGTATTGCTGGGAAAATGTATTGCAGTTGCTTCCTTTGTTGTCCTTGCAAATTCATCATCCAGTTCCGTACCGGGCGGAGAAACAAAAATATCTTCTTTGTAAGACAAAATCTTTACCAACGATTGCTACATCATGGCAAATGATTTACATGGACCTTCATTAAGGAGTGCCAAGGCGATGACCATCGTGTCACCAAATCGACTGGGCATTAATAACCTGTTCAAATGAGAAGAAGACCTGGTTAACATCCTCGGCTTGGTTTGCTTGTTGCTGTTGCGGTACGGTGTTAATTTCATCTAAAAGTCATGCTTTTGTGCAACACACAGAGTCCAATCAGCACCTTAAACGATGTCCACAAAATGGAGATGGTTAGGTGTGTCCATTATAAATCTGCGCAAACATATTGTGTTAGTGACATAAAACAGCCAAAAATAAAGTGGTTATAAAGGGACATCAAAGGCGAGCGCTTTCAACATTCCCAACCTTTGTGCGTAATAATTGCGCCGACAATTTATGTGAAATAAATTTGATGTGGCGGCAATCGAATGATGATTTTATATGAGCAGTTTTCCAATTAAATTATGTGTACTCGCAGGTTTACATACTTTGATATCAAAATATGTTTTTGATATACTTATGTGGGGCATACAATTCGCATTGGTGGGGTGCTAGGGTTCTATGTTAGCCGGTAACACGGTGACGGAGGGGAAGCTGATGGCCATAAATCGAAATCGACTATTTAATTTACAAGTCCAATTAAGTCATAAATTTGATGATGGTTATAAATCAAGACAACAACATTCTTTTATTATTGGGGAGGTTAAATGTTTTTATAAATTAATGGGTTTTACAACTTCAGTTTTTTTTTTAGGGTTAAAGGTTTGGCGAACGAATTGAACGTGTATTGAAATTAATTTATTCTTTCTTTAAATGATGTTTGCACTGAGAAGTACTCGTTCCCATTTGAATAAACAGTCCATTTTTTTTTAAACGAGAGTAAGGGGACTTTTGTTTGAAAATTATTATTTAAGACATGGAATTCTAATATTTTTTATTTATTTCGGTTTGAAAGGTAATAGAATATGAACGTCAATTATTACTTTAAGGCTAAATAAAATAACAAAAGCTTTTTTTAACACTTCTTTTTTTTAAAACGTCGAATTGATGAATTGGTAATTCTTCAGTAGAGTGAGAGTAATCAACGGTTTCTTAAAAATCTATAATTACATATTATTAATTGGTAAATCATCCCCTAAAAGTCCGATATCTTATAAAGTTCTAAATTTCGTAGACTAACAAGAAATACAGAAACAACAGTCTTATTTATATATTTCTAATTCATACTTACGTAACCGGCTAATAGAGTTCGTGGTTATAATTATTTCCTGCACCATTCATCCTCCTCGCAAACATGACCAAATATCTGCCGAAGAATTTTTCACTCAATGCCGTAAAGCAGGACTGGTAGAATCAGAGTTTTTGTAGAGCGTGCACATCGTCTTAGAGAGAAATTTTGAACCTGATCGTAGTAGATCGTCGGATTTCCACTAACGTGTCGTTCGTGGGTATAATATTAACATCGAGGTAGATGAACTCCTTCAATAACTCGAAATTTTTGCTATCATAAGTGATGTTTTGCCCTAATCATTTACTACAAGACCAACAAGTCTCGCCTGATCTTCAACAGCTGAGAAGGAATTTATTACAGAAAGTTGTGAACGGTCGATGATGTCGATATCTTCCGCATACTCCATCACTTAGACAGTTTTGATAAATCTAATACCGTGTTAAGGCCGAACCTGTGCACTTGCGTTTCCAGACGTCCCAGTTTACCCGGGACGTCCCGGATTTTAGACATGAATTCATCTGTCCTGTGGGGCGGCAGCTTTTTTCCCGGGTTGGGATTCAAACTCACAAAATAATGCCTGGTGTACCTTAATATCTTTCAGTGATAAGGAACAATCGCTGCATTGTGATTTAACCTTAAGAAATTGCCATCTGTCATTAAAATTGACATCTGTCATTAAAATTGACAAAAGAAAAATATTTGAAAATGACAAATGATAAGAAAGTCCTTTAATTAGTAATTGATAAAAGAACTTGTTATTTTGATCTGCAGCTGCACGTATATATTTTGATTTTTACTTGCGACTTATAGGTACTATAAGGCAAGTTATGCATTCGTAAAAAAATCGAACTCAAGATTTTGATCAAAGTTGACATTACGATGATAGCGAAGACCAAAAAAGTGGGTCTCGCAATTCTGTCTGTCTGTCTGCCTGTCTGTCTGTCTGTCTGTCTGTCGGTTCGACTACAGCCTAAACGGATCGGCCGATTTTCTTCAAACTTGGTAGATATGGGTTTTAATTTTTTTCCCCCGGACGTTTTTTTCTGTTTTTTTTAAGACCAAAAATAACGGTACCTGCCATACGATTTTTTTTCGAAATTTTATAAATATTTTTTTTTCTCAAAAACTGTCCCACAGAATTTTTAAAAAAAAATTTGAAAAATTTCATTTGGTTAAAACTAGCTAATGGTTGAAAAAAAATTTACAAAAAATTTGATGAAGCTGAAGATCGCTGCATCGAAATTTATGTTTTCATTTAGGATAGCAGATCTCGATAAGTATCAAAGATATTGGAATATTTTAAACGCCAAAATGTTGGGGGCAAATTTTCCTAGGGGCGATGTCCGTTACATTTTTTAAATTGTATCTCGTTATATTTTATTTTAGTGAGTTTTAAAACTTTTAAGACAAAAAAATTTTTAGGAGAGGATATAGACCGCAATAATTTTTTTAGAAATAAAATAAATATGACCCAATGTAGAATATACGTTTCTTTAGGGGCGATGTTTCTCCTTTTTTTTATTTTTTTTTATTAAGCTTATTTAACCATGATTTAACCATGAAACTAACAAAAAAAAACAAAAAGTTTGGACCCTTATAACTTTGGATAGACTAATCGTAGGTAAAAAATCGGTACATGAAAAAATTAGAATTTCCAAACTCTAGGGGCGATGTTTTTTCTTTTTTTTATTTTTTTTGTCTATTAAAGTTTTTTAAACATGAAAGTTAAAAAAAAAAAAAAAAGTTTAGACCCTTATAACTTTGGATCAACTAATCGTAGGTATAAGAACGGTACATGAAAAAATTAGAATTTCCAAACTCTAGGGGCGATGTTTTTTCTTTTTTTTTTTATTTTTTTGTTTATTAAATTTTTTTAAACATGAAAGTTATAAAAAAAAAAAGTTTAGACCCTTATAAATTGGATCACTTAATCGTAGGTATAAAAACGGTACATGAAAAAATTAGAATTTCCAAACTCTAAAGGCGATGTTTTTTCTTTTTGTTTTATTTCATGTTCTTGAGTCATTTGTTGTCTAGCAACAAATTACAACAAAAAGGAAAATAGATATCTACGTTTTGTGTTAGTTAGTTAAGATGTTGGTTATTTGTAATATTTTTATATTTTTTATTGCATTATATTAATAATTGTAAATTATCAAAATTATAATATTAACTTCATATGAATTTTTATTTTTTCGATTCAAGTTTTAATAATTCTGATAATAATTATACAAAATTGGAATTATATAAAGAAAAGATTAATTGTTATACAAACGAAAACAAAATTTCAGCAAAAACAAAGAAAAAGAAAATTCCAGAGTGAATATACTTTATAGAATAACTATTATAATAATTAGATAGATATTATGAGATATGTTTAACAAATTTGAATTGAAAAATATTTATTGCTTTTAGTTTAGCTAAACCAAAAAAGGATGGTGTTGAGTTATTAAATTCTAATTTTTTCATGTAATGTTCTTATACCTACGATTAGGTGATCCAAAGTTATAAGGGTCTAAACTTTTTTTTTTTTTTTTAACTTTCATGTTTAAAAAACTTTAATAGACAAAAAAATAAAAAAAAGAAAAAACATCGCCCCTAGAGTTTGGAAATTCTAATTTTTTCATGTACCGATTTTTTACCTACGATTAGTCTATCCAAAGTTATAAGGGTCCAAACTTTTTGTTTTTTTTTTGTTAGTTTCATGGTTAAATCATGGTTAAATAAGCTTAATAAAAAAAAAATAAAAAAAAGGAGAAACATCGCCCCTAAAGAAACGTATATTCTACATTGGGTCATATTTATTTTATTTCTAAAAAAATTATTGCGGTCTATATCCTCTCCTAAAAATTTTTTTGTCTTAAAAGTTTTAAAACTCACTAAAATAAAATATAACGAGATACAATTTAAAAAATGTAACGGACATCGCCCCTAGGAAAATTTGCCCCCAACATTTTGGCGTTTAAAATATTCCAATATCTTTGATACTTATCGAGATCTGCTATCCTAAATGAAAACATAAATTTCGATGCAGCGATCTTCAGCTTCATAAAATTTGTTATTTTTGGTAGCCCCCCTGGGTCCATTTTTTTTGTTTTTGATTTTCTCGAAAACGGTACAGCCGATTTAAATCATTTTTTTATGCCAAAGCTCCTCCAAAGTTTGAATATTATTACATATTCAAATTTTAAATTTTTTATTTTTTGGATTTTTAAAAAAAAATTCAAAATTTTTTTTTTTAAACTCAATATTTCGAAAACCTCATGCTCGATTTTTTTCAAACTTGACAAATAAAAGTTTCTTAACATAATCTACAAGATTTGAGAAAAAAAAATTTGTTTTATCTAAAACTAACGGTACCTTCCATACAAATTTTAAAAAATGGTTTTCGAAAATCGTATTTTTCTCGAAAACGGTTCCGAGAATTTTGCTAAAATTTTTTTTCTTTTGATCAATCTTTCCGATCTATAATTTAATAAAAAAAAATTTTAAATCTAGATATTACTGACTGTACCTACCATAGAACGATTTTTTCGAATTTTGAATTACTCATTATCGGCATTACGGATTTTAACGAAATTTTTTATAAAAAAGCTCCTAAAAAGTTTAAAAAACATTGCATTTAAAAACTTAAGAAAAAATATTTTTTCCAATTTTTAGAAAAAAAAGTAATTTTTTTTTTTTTTGAAAAATTCGATATCTCAAGAACGGCTTAGTATTTTTTTTGGAAATTAGACTTTTATTCGTACAGTAATAAAAACTTAAGGTTGGCGTACCAAAATTTTTTCTTAAAAATGTTTTAAAAATTTTGTATATAAAAGCTTATTTTTTACTTGCGATTATATGTACTATAGGGCAAGTTCTGCATTTGGAAAAAAAATCGAACTCGAGATTTTGATCAAAGTTGACATTACGATGATAGCGAAGACGAAAAAAGTGGGTCCGGCAATTCCGTCTGTCTGTCTGTCTGTATGTCTGTATGTCTGTATGTCTGTACCTCTCACTACAGCCTTAACCACTGGACCTATTTCTTTCAATCTCGGTAGTTAAGGGTCTTCGGTGATTCCCTAGAGGAGAAATTGAAATTTTTTTTTAGCTCCAAGACTAACGGTACCCCCCATACACCCGTAATGCAAAATCTTATTTATCTCGAAAACGGCTCTAACGATTTTGATAAAAATAATTAGGTGTGATATTATTGACATGGACTACATTTTGGTCGAAAAAAATTTTGGGGCAAAATGTTATTAGGGGTACCTGCCATAGACCCGTTTTTTTTATTTTCGACTTTCTCATTAACGGCTCTAAGGATTTTAACCCAAAATTTTCAGCAGGAGTGCCCTGAAGTTTAAAATAATATTGTATATAAAAATATTCGAAAAAATATTTGTTGGGTTTTTTTGAAAATTTTTTTTTGAAAAATCAATATCTTCAAAACCTATGACCGATTATTTTTTGAAATTATTTCTTCAAATCAATATTATTAAATACTTAAAATTTGCATCCCACATTTTTTTCTTGAAAAATTTTAGATAAATTTCTTATATAAAAAAATTATTTAATAATAAAACTATTTTTTAATGTTTATTTGCATAAATTCATACTTTTCCGGAAACCAGACGGCAATTTTATGTATTTGAACATTATTATCTCATTAAATCCATGTTTTATATTTATAAAATGTAATCTTAAATTCCAAAGTACTTTAACATAAGAGCAAGTTCGTGCCATCCAGTCGTGCATTTTATTTATTTTGTCCCGGGCAATATGTGTCAATCCCAGAATTTTTCATTATTTTAGCCATTTGTCCCGGCGAGGTGTAAGAAAAATCTGGCAACTCTACTGTGCACCATCTGCTCTCGAACGAGATCGAAGAAATCACATGATAGATTGATAGCGCTTTTCCTTGCCCAAATTCTGTGCATGTTTGGAATATTTCAGAAGAGTTGCTCCCTAGCTAAAAATTGCAGCGCGTATTTTCCAATGTCACGCAACACATGTTGAATCAGTTTTCCCGGGATGCCGAGTTCGGCCATCGCCACGCCATATAGAGATCCTGACGATGAATTCTATCATATTCATAATGCGGCTTTGATGTCGTTAAATAAATGGTGAGTCTTGACTTCAAATTCGTTGGTCTTTCCCAGGATTTGCCTCAGTGTGAATATTTGGTATATAGTCGATCTGTTGGGCCGGAAGCCAAACATTTCTTATTGCTATTTGAGCTAATTACAAGCTTTTCAAAATTCTATATAAAATATCTATTGTTGGAAAGAAAATAGTTATTTAAATTTATTTGTCAAATTTGAATTAAGATCAAACATTGAAAAAACATTAAATAATTTAAACAATTTCTTTTATGGAGAAAATCATTTATAATTAGTCTGATATAGTTTGAAATACCTGTATGTATGCTTTCCAGCAAATTCCTCAAGTTTCTTTGGCGAGTATTAAAGTTGATACGAAACAAAAGGAACAAACAGTCTAAAGTATTTGCACTCGTATGAAATGTTAATTTAGAAATTTTCTTTGGAAAAAATGTAACTACCATGAAATTGATATCCGTGGTAACCTTTTATAAACAAATGTAATAAAAAAAAGCCATTCTACCAACCAACTTTATTTCCCATAAAATAAAAGCTTCAAATTTGCCACAACTTCCTTCCTATAAAACTACCTTTCAACATTCGTGGAAACATAAGTATTTCTTTTTTTATTTCCTCCCTCCGATTACAATGTAAAGTTGTACTATACTTCTTTTTTTTATCAATTTCTCCGATCTAACTGAAGTAAACTGCCAACATTTCCATTTAATTTTCTTTTATTCACAGTCTCAAGACTCTCAATGTGAAGCAATTGGGCGAAGTAATCTCCTTACAGAAGTTCTTTTTCCGAAAAGACATCCATAACCACATAAATAGTGAACGTGAGCTGAATAATATTCTTTACGAACAAGGATAAAATCCAAATCCCAAAGACTTACCGACTAATGCACCTTAAAGGTGGTAACTGGGGTAAATAAACTCTAAATTTATTTCTTTATCCACCCTTACCTTAACTTAATAAAGTCTGTCTTCATACATAGACTCGTTGGCGTCCTTATTCAGGATATTTAAATCGAAAAAAAAAAAAACAGAAATAAGAATTTTAATTCTGAAACAAATGTGTGTGACAAAGTTTTGGTGGTAAGTTGTTCTTCTGGCAAAATTTTATTCGATTCTTGGAATTGTGTCAAGAAAAAAACCTTTTAAATGAGTTCATAAAGCTTAGTTCCTTTGCGAGATTTGGATAATGAAATTGGATTTTGAAATTATTTTCCTTGGTTATTATTTTTTGTGGAGTTTTTAATTTTATTAAAAACAAAAAAGAGTTGAGTGTCATAAAGATTGCCATCGGAAAAGAAGATGGGTAGTACTTATCTGTGATGGAGAATTTAACACTACCCTACCTCATTTCCAGTTCATGGTATCTGGGTAACGAATGTATTATATAAAACATCCAATTTTTAGTTTCGCAACTGTTTAGATGAAACAAATGGGTAGATCTTACAATAATATGGGACACCGCGCACTTAGAGCAACTCGATTCGAGCAACTAAAAAGTTTGGTTTTGACACAAACTAAACGATTGCCTAAAATTAATTTGCAACAGTTGAGCTGTTTTTTATTAGCGCAAGAGAGAAAAGAGTGTGAGCGTGAGTAAAGAGTTGCCAGTGCGCGGTACTCTATCAACTGGTGATTAAACTATTTGATTTCGGTCACAGTTGCCAGTGCGCGGCTAGCCTTATTGTTGTCTGACGTTTCTGACAATGAATAAATTGTAAGATGTACTTTTTTAGCATCATGCAATTATTTTTTCATTGTCAGACAATTTGCAGTTAAGACTCAAATGAAGCAGTTTCCATAACCAACAAAAACTGACAGTTAGTTGCGTGTGTACACGTTTGGTAGAAAATCTACCAATCTCTTACAATTAATTGGTATGTATTTAACCAGGTTTCTGAAAATAAATTGTCATCCAACTTCTGGCCATTAATTGTAAGAAATTGGTAGATTTTCCAGAAACCGTGTACACACACAACTTAGTTGTCACCTTATTGGTAGAGGATTGTCAGACATTGTCAGGTCTGACAGTATTGCAAGATTTACCAATCGCGTTCACTTAGCTTTACTGATGCAAAATCACCATGGCAAGTAACATGGCAAATTTTGCATCGGGACTTGGGCCTACACATGTAAAAAATCCAACTGACCCAGGAGTTTAAAGTTCATGGTTATCGACAACGCAGTTTGTTCGCGTTTGGAAGATTGCAAGACGTCTCCAATTTCCAGTTTTGGATAAATGGTGGTGATAACAAGTAAAATTGTCATATATGAGACTTCACCAACGCACTCTCTCAACGCACTCTCAAAAAGTTATTGTTTGGTGTGGATTTTGATATGGCAGTGTCATTGGCCCTTACTTTTTCGAAAAAGACGTTGGTGACGCGATCATCGTCAATGGTGACCACCATAAACATTTTCTTGTCGGCCAAATTGAAGTAAAACTAGACGACTTGTTGTTTCAGCAGGACTGCTCTAAGTCCCACAAAGCTGACGCAACGATTGATATTCAGCAAGAACGGTTTTAGGGTAAGGTTATCTTTAGCAGAGATGACGTGAATTAGTCACCGAGATCATGCTATTAGACTTTTTCGTGTGAGGTTTTTTAAAGTCGCAGTCTATGTCAACACCTACCTGCCTTCATTGAAAAACCTTTTACAATCTTTCAAGACCAATGTGTATCTAGATATTCTTTTAAATCCTCTCGACTTTACCTCAACGTTCGAACCAAAACATTTTAAGATCTTATGTTAAAGTTGAGATGAATTTAAAGTCTAAAATTACCCCTTTTTAAGTTTGAATTGTAATATTCCCATAATATCACCCGTTTCAATAAACAACGCCAAACCAAGCAAATGACAAAAAAATAAGTTCAACGGATTTCATTTCCACCAAAATTCGATTACAAGTGACAATTTGACAGGACCAGAAGACACAAAATTCTCCAACAAAAAGTCCCATTTAGCATTTAAATTCAATGGCGCCATCATCATCATTCACACAAATGCACCCAAAAATATTCTCAAAATTCTTAATTGCTTGCTGGTTAACACGCTGATAACGTTTAACATTTTCAGGGAAAAAAAACAACACAAGCAAAAATTAAATTTCACACAAAACTCGCGAAATTGAAATCCACAATTAGCTAGCTAATTGGTGCACAATGTGCACCCATTTCGGTATAAATATCAGTTTGGGGCAGATGATGAGGGTCATCAACATCAAATTTTAATTTATTTATTCGCAGCGGTTTTTCGTTTGCTTAATTTAGATTTAATTCGATGGGGGCAGAGTTGTGACCAATGCAAATAAATATAAATGTCATTAGTGAGTCATTAGGCATAAGGCAGATTGCCTAATGAGTATTTGAAGTTGTACGGCTAACAATTTTTTTTTTATTATTTTTTTTTTATTTGGGCATATGTGTATGTATGAACTCAAAAACTAAAATTTCTTTTGATATTTTTGTAATATTGAGTTTTCGAAAAAAATTATGATTTTAATTCAAAAAAATATTTATTTGCAAATTTTGGTATGAAATCTTATTTGAACTTGTTAGAAGCTTCTGTTTGAGAAATGTAATTGAAATTGATTATTCGAATAATTAACTATGTATAATCTACGACTGGATCGCCCTTAGTTGCCTATAGGTACGTAAAAACACTTGAAATTTAAATTTTTTTATAAATAAATATAAAACATGAAGGTAAATCGTTAAATCCCCTTTTAGACGATCATTACAGTTTCAGTTGAGCTATCAATTAAGCTTTCAGTTAAACGGATGTCTAAATGCAAAAACTGAAGCGTTTAACTGAAACTTAAACTGAAGCTGAAACTGATGAAATTCCCATAAGTTTTCAGTTCAGTATCAGTTATCAGTTAAACTGATGTGTAATACTTTTCAGTTCAGTTGTCAGTTCAGTCGTCATTCGAGTTCCTGTTTTTTTTTTTCAATGTATCGAAACAGAATGATAACTTGGTCGATTTCATTGAAATCTATCGCGCGTGTCCATGTTTGTGGAAGAAGTGACCCTTTTTATCACTATTCAGTTAAAAGAGAAGCAGCATACAACCCCAACTGAACACCGGACTGACGTCTAAATACACTGCCTTTTTTAACTGAACTGACAACTGAAGTGATAACTGAAAGAACAACTGATTGTCTAAAAGGGGCTTAAAACTGTTAATGAGAAAATTGAAAATCAAGCCATTATTTTTCAAATATTCAAATCTACGATATACAATCCACAAATTCAATTCATATAATAAAGTTTAATTTAATTAATTAATTCAATTTTTTTATAATATTTTGAAACAAATTTATAGCTAGAGTTTTGAATCGATTTCCAAGCAAACAAAATTTTAAGTTTTCATAATAAATATTAAATAATTTACATCAAAAAGAAATTGACTCTCGCTGTTCATAGTTAGTAGTATGAGGTAACTCAAAAGCAAACTGTCTTATCCTAAGTGGTCGACTTGGAGCGTATATATTTGAATCGGTCATTTCAAAAACCTCTTAAGTCACATTTTTTTCCAAAATGCTTTTTTTGCTGAAAATGGTTCCTTAAAGGGAGATGCGTATTCTGGGTAAGAACCACGTAAGTCTGTGCATTCCTTCCCCTTCAAATAAATATGAAAGACGTTCATTGCATAAACAACATAAGTCAGTGACTTGATAGTTTGATATCTTAAATTTGCTTTGCTCTGATTGGTTCAACAATATTCAAATCTTCAATTTGATAACAACCGTCATCAATGTCAAATTTGCGTTTTTCATACAACTATTTTCTGCGAAAAGTAATTTTAGCTTTAAAAATGTCTTCAAGTGAAACAGAGAGTGATGGTGCGCCGAAAAAGAAGAGAACCTGTAATACCTTAATGAAATGTTATAACAAATTATAAAATTGAAAGACAAGACATAAACTAATTTATCTAAGAGATTTGAAAAACCGAGGAACTGTTGATATCAAGCTGCAGAAGAGTAGAATAATTATATGTCGAAGTAAGATCATTGAGCTTGATATTTCTAAGGCATTTGATGGATTTTGGCATCAAGCTATTATATCGAAAATTTTGAGTTTGGTATCAATGAAGCCCTTATTCGTTGGATTAGAAATTTTCTACTGGATTGTTCAATACTTTTTTTTTGGAAGGTTTCAAATCGGATTTTCACAAAATAAATGCTGGGGACCCCAAGGTCTCCGTTTAGCCCCAGACTCTTTTTCTCATTTTTATGAATGATCTCTGAAACTGAATGATCTGATGATTTGCACTTCATTGTCTATCTAAGCTTTTCATATTCATCCGTCACGTCTGTCAAATTCACGTCCATCTCATTCGAATTTTAGAAAATATAGTCATAGAGCTAAAAACTGAAGATGTTTTGGAATTCATGAAATGGTAGCCAAATTTGTACAAAAAGACATGTTTGTCAACACTGAATCTTATAGAATAAAGTCCCACAAAAACAGAAAAAAGCACCTTCGACACACATGAGCTTTAAGTATGCTTCATGGAAAAGGTACTATCATAGGAATATATTGATGGATTGATTAAACATTTATTATTAGTACCTAATACATAAAGTTGCAACTTCGGTTTCACTTCGATCAGCAAAAGCTTATGTTTTAAAAGTGCCCATCAATAAGAAAATGTTGAAGATAATCAATCTATGTAAATTAAAGATATTAAAATATGACTAAAAGTTATTCTTAAGTGTAATTTTTAATAATAAGCAATACAAAATATAATTACTACCATTTTTTTTGGTTAAATTATATACCACTTACCCCAGTCCTTGCTAAAACAACTTAAGTCAAGAACAGTTTTTTAGGTTTTTTTCATTATTTTTATTAATAAACTGTGAATTTTTTTCGCTTTTTAATTTTCTTACCACTAAAATACTTAGTTAAGCAAAAAAAAGTGGTTTAAAACTCATTTGTTTGAGCATGAAACAGTTTTTATTGATTCCTGAAAAATTCTAATTGAATGACTTACGAGGTTTTTGAAATGACCGATTCATTTATATAAGACACTAAATCAGCACAATTAATATCATTACACAGAATATCCCGAAAAAACAAAAACACACTATACGTCCTAAGCCTCGACTCAAGAGTTTGCATTCCGAGAAAAAGACATCTGCTTTGGTAATTTGAATCGGTACTACCAGGCAAATGAAATTCATTTAATGCAAATCTAAGAAAGTTTTTTTGAACTTTCTCAATTCTATCACATAATTTTTTCGAATCAGGGTTCCAAATAATACAATTATACTCGGGTACAGTACGAACAATACTTAAAATCAATAGAATTTCTCTTGAGAAATCCAAGCATAGAGTTTGCTTTGGAAACAATATAAGTGTCATGAGGCTCAAAAGTTAGTTTATTATCAAAACTAACTCCTAAATCTTTTGATTCATTCACTTTACACAAATTAAAACCGTACCCTCATGAAGACGAAGGATTGAGGCGACATCTAAGGCATAGCGATAGTACTTGTTAGATTTGTCTCTGCTAAATTTAATAACAAAATATTCTCTTTTTTAAAATCGAAATCGAAAAAAAAAATCGTATAGCAAGCACCGTTATTTTTGGTCGAATTATGTCAATTCGGTATTTTGACGTTTGATTTATCTAGAAAATAGTAAAATATATACATATAAGACGTTTTTCTTTTTGAGCTGAGAGCATGGAACTAAGCTGTCAAAAAAGATCTGTATTTCTTTTTTAGCTCAGATATGTACATCAGAGCGCTCAAGTTGTGTTTCTTTTTTCAAACAGAGCTACATAGCTCGGAGCGCTCTCTATGAGCTCAGAACAAAATGACTGATCATTGACTAAAAAGCTGAGTGCGGCTAACTTTTCGTGTGATATAACAGTTAACAGAGAATTTCAATTGAATGAATATATTAAAAACATATAATTAAGTAGTTAATAACACATGTATTTGCATTTATTACAGATGGCGAAAAAAAAACAGACAAACAAATAAAAATATAAATCGACGCTTTTAACAATTCAGTACTCCAACGTGTTTCATAAATAAATCGGAGAGCTCTGATCAAACTCTGCTCAGAGACTGCTCGACATGCTCAAGCTATGCTCAGTGTTCTGCTCGGAGTTAAAAAAGAAAAACGGCCACTATAGTTATTTTCATAATTTATGTTCACTTTGTCATGCGGTATTCCCATGTATAAAATTTGTAAGACATTTTTGAATACAATATATAGTACATCAATTTCAAATTTTAATAGCACACAAATATCAAAAAAATTTCAAAAAAATCATTGACTCGTTCTTGAGATATCGAATTCGTAAACATTTTTCTAAGTTTCGATGTGCAATATTTTCTGAACTTTTATGAAAAAATTTATAATAAAAACATGGTTCCATCGTAAAGAATAAGACTTTCAAAAACCATTCCAAGATTTGTATGTAAAGTACCGTTATATTTGTAGCCATTTTTTTCTAAAGGGTGGTTAAATTTTAAGGGCCAATGTTGAATGTGAACCACACCTAAACGTCAAGTTTTTTTTCTGCATTTCATTTGACATTTCTCAATTTCAGACTAACTCACTTTGAACCATGGAAAGATACAAAATCGAGCAACGCGTTAAAGTTATTCAGGCTTATTATGAAAATGGGCGTTCAAATCAAAAAGCATATCGTGCACTTCGTGATTTTTTCGGTCAATTTATGTGTGCGTACAATCGGAAAAATCGTGCAAAAATTTGAGTAATTTGAGGAGATGTGAAAACAGCAGTGCATGCTCGTTAGGGTGTGTCACTTTTGTATGGCCGCAAAAAAGTACTCTTATTTTTAAATGTAATAATGCTCAAAAGTTGTATTAGGGTCTGAGGCTTAAGAACATGTAAAAAAAAAATAAGATATCGTTCGTCTTTGGCTCGCTCAAATCGGTTGAAGTTGAAAAAAAAAATTTAATTTACAGTACATTTTTTTTTTACGTATGTATATTAAAAAAAAACTAAAAAAAAATACAGAAAGAATTTTTGTCTTTGCAAAAAGATATACCACGATATTGTAGGTGGTTCCGTGGATTTCATCCTATTTTTGAGCGAGCCAAAGATATTAATTAAAATGAAAATTCTAAACGCAGGATTTAATTTTGATAAACAATGCAACTTTTAAAAGCTATTACATTTGAAAATACCATAGTTGAGCACTTTGACACACCCTAATGCTCGTACAGCTTGTACTGCAGAAAATATTGCTGCTGTTCGCGATAGTATTGCTGAAGAGCCGTCCATCTCAACTCGTCGTCGTCGTGCCAACAATTGCAACTCTCACGCTCGTCGTTGATGAACATTATGCATAAAGACTTGCATTTACACGCTAACAAGGTGCAATTGACTCAACAAAAAAAGCCTCTTGACCATTTCAAGCGTCGTCAATGGTCAGAATGGTGGCAAGAAAATCATCTTCAGTGATGAGGCACATTTTCACCTCAGTGGATTCGTCAATAAGCAGAATTATCGCATTTGGGCGAATGATAATGCAAGAGTGATTGTCGAAAAACAAACCCACAAAGAGTGACTGTTTGGTGCGGTTTATGGTCTGGCGGCATCATCGGGCCGTATTTTTCCAAAATGAGGCCGGTCAAGCAGTTACTGTGAATAGTGCTCGCTATCGTGAGATGATAACGAACTTTTTATGGCCCGAATTGGAAGATATGGATGTGGATGATATGTGGTTTTAACACGACGGTGCCACTTGCCACACAGCTAACGAAACAATGGCTCTTTTGCGCGACAAATTCAATGGCCGTGTTATCTCACGTGGTGGCGATATCAATTGAACGCAAAAAATGATTTGACACCGTTGGACTTCTTTCTTTGGGGTTATTTGAAAGAAAAGGTGTACGCCGATAAGCCAGCAACAATTCAAGAGTTAAAGGATGAGATAATTCGGCATAACGGATAACGGCATAGAACCTCAATTATGCCTCGGCGTCATCGAAAATTTGGACCATCGGATGGAGGTGTGCCGCTGAGGTCGCGGCGGCCATTTGGCCGATATTTTGTGTCATACATAATTGAACCATACCAATATTATCATAATAAAAAGAAATGATAATAATTTCCTTATTAATAATTTGTGTTTTATTCAAAATCAACATCGGCCCTTAAAATTTGACCACCCTTTACATACTATAGATAGCTTTAAAAAACTGTAAAATGTTGAGTTAAAAAAATCGAACATAACTTTTCAAATGTTTTAAATTTTCAAAACATTTTTTTATATTTGTTTAAATCCCATTTTTTTAATTCAAATACAAAATACTAATTTAATCTTTTTAGCAGATTAAGCATACAAAAATTGATTAAAATCGGTTGTGTGGTTTTTGAGAAATCGAAAATATAAAATGCGAGGTACCTTTTGAAAAAAAAAAAAAACTTTTAAACCATAAGCTTGCATTTTCGAAAGTAATTTTTCGAATTTTGTTTTAAGAAAATCTGTATTTTTGACAAAAAGAATATTTTCAAAAATTTCGAAAACATTTATTTGGCGGACAATTATTATTTTTGGTTTACAGAAAAAAAAATAACAGAAGAAACCTGCAAGGGGAAACATTTGAAAATGCTATCCTACAAGTTTAAAAAAAATCGCCCGAGCCTTCAAGGTTGTTGTTCAGCAATCAAAATTCAAAAACAAGAAATGAAATGACTTTTTGGCGATTTAGAGAAATATTAAGATAAGCAAAAATCTATGATAAAAATTATAACTTGAAGATGCATCCCTGAAAAGTTGCGGTGGAAGAGATAGACAGAATTGCAAGACTCACTTCTCCATCTTCCCTATTATTGTGCTGTGAAGTCTTATTCCCTCTGCAATTAGGAAGGGAGCCGATGAGGTCAATTTGTTTCTTGTAACAAAACTTTGTAACTTCAATTGAAAATTCTAAAAACCAAAAAAGTGACCTCAACTTCAAAGTGCGTTTCGCTTAGGAACGACAGTGGGCTCATCAGTTAAATTAAGTCGTAGGCTTCTAAGACTCAAATATTGGTCGATGTTTACCGATACTTTTAAAATTCGCACCATTGATATTATGTAAATAAATTAACTACTTGACTAATGCTATTAACAGACATTCCTCCAGGAAGATCGTACAGATTACCTAAATTCTTAATTATACAATTTTTTGTAATTTTAGCTTTATGACGTTTCTAGCCTTGTGTGGTTTGGTTTTTCCCTATATTTAAGAAATTGGACAGGAGATCATCATAAGAACTATGGTAAGATTATTGAAGTCACTATCAAGCTCGGTAATCCTAGAACATAAAGTATTTGCTCGTGTATTTGGACCAATCCATTATATTTAGTTAAGATCTGAATTAATCATTGATAAAAATGAACATACCAACAACAACATACCTACAAAAATCGTTCTGCCTTTTCTTTTGAAAAATCAAGAAATAACTTATGTTCCTTCCCGTATTTCGAAGCCTTTAATTTTTCTAAAGCCCATCTAGCACGAACTGATAAAGGAAGATCATTTATATTTGATTTCTAAAAGATAAGATTTTTACCAAGGAGCCAAATTAAAAGTTCCTCAGAAAAGCCAACGAAACAAACACGTTCCCACTCTTATCTGATAATCTCTCCGCAAAACTTTTAAGGGATTATTCACTGATGCATCTTCTAGAGAACACACCCAGTCGCAGTTTGCTTGCATTGATGAGGTGTTCCGAGGCAACACAGTGTCTTAACTCAATTAAGTGCATTTCTGGCTTTCGCCATCTTTTGGACTTTTTTGGCAACACAACTCACTAAGGTGTCTGTCTGCTTCTCATATCGCACCACAAATGTTTCAAAACCAACACACAATGTGGCTGTGAATTTTTTTAATTAAAAAACTGATTCGCACCGATGCGACGGATGTGCCGCGCCAGCCGGACAGACGGACGGCCGATTTCGACCTCGTCTTAAAAAAAAACAACTCACGATCGGAATCAATGTTCCATTCGGATGCTTCTTACAACATTCTGGCCTGGCCAAGCTGGTAAAGGTTTTTAATTTTTTTCGGCAGTGGGCGGACATCTGAACAAATGGAATAACAAACAAACCCCAAGTGTCAGAGAGTTATCTGCGATGAAAGACATGGTTTTTGCCAGGGAGGAGCTGCCCTCCTTTTCTCAGTTATTCAAGGAGCAACCGAATGGTCACTTTAGCCACTTTGCCCTTGGGTCGATATGGGTTTTGGTTTTTTGCGCGCGCTTCACCAAATAAAAACAAAAATTAATTATTGGAAATCGGTGATTTATGGTGATTTTATGAACTTTCCGAGAATGGTCATTCGCACGCAGTGTGGCATCTCGCCGGGATGGTATGTGCTAAACTCCAGTTTCAGCTTCAGTTTCAATTCCAGCATCTAGAGGGGTTGGATCTGGATGGTGCAGAATCCACAATGAATGAAGAATTCCTTGGAATCGTTCGCGTCGTCTGCCAATTATGGGCTTTTATTTGTTTCGTCGCAGCGGCAGCGAAGGCGGCGGTGGTTATTGTGGTGTGCAGCACTCTATGGCGATTGCCATCTTAGGGTGGAATTACGGAATGGAAAAAGAATTCAATTAAATATCCTTATGTTCCTTTCACGATGCGATGGTGAAATTTTTGGGTGTGAGACGTACATGTCACGTGTGTTGTGTAGTGACCTCTTTGAATGAAATAAATGATTCAATGATTTTTTAAATTTTATTTTATGGTTTTTTTACACGTTCCGCATCATTGGAGCAAGCAATAAGTTATTTGTTGTTTTATTTTAAATTAATTTGTCTCAAAAAAAGTAACACGTGGACGAGTGAGGGCAGATGGATTGTTCATGATTCGATGAGTTTTTGTCTTCTGTAGCTGGGTGTAGGTACTTATATTGTCCTTATAGTTTCAGTTCCTGAACTAGGGGAAGAAAGTTGGTAACAATTTGACATCAATATTATTTAGGGGATTGAGGAGGTTTAATTAAGAGAAGAACATAAGGGTATTTGATATTTGGAATGTGATAAAATGTATTCTACATTTGCATTGAAGGGTTTAATTATTACTCGTATGTATTCAGAAACAGGGATAATGAGGATGCCATCGAAGAACACACGGAACAATAACAGAGACATAGAAGAAGGGTAAACTGTTCAACAGTGAATCAGTCTTTATTTGACTTGATGTAGTTTCTAAACGATTGATTTAAATTTTTAGGAAATCGAGGGATGTGAACCACCGAAGCATGCTTTCACAAACGAAGGAGTATTAGATTGGGTTAGATTAGGTTAAAGTGGATTTCAGCGTCGCAGCTGACACACTTAGATCAGAATTGGTCCATTTTGATACCACATGAATCTGAACATTTGTTCTTTACTCTTTGAACTATTTGGAGCTCCTTATGAAGCGGGAGAGACTATAAATGTCTATATTAGTAATATCGATAGGTTCCTCGAAGAAAAACTCTCCAAGATAGAGCGTACGTCTATGGGATAGACGATAGAGGAGCGCGTGTAGATAGAAGATGAGGAATCGATTCTACTTCTTCCTCGTCCATACAGCTTCTACAAAAATCGTTTAAATAAACGCCAAGCCTTGTTGCGTTTTTTCGGAGTTGATTTGCAATCTGCTTAAGAATATCAAAGGCTTGGAACTTTTTAGATCTAGCATTGGCTAGATCTGTGTCATCAAACAGCTTGTTATATTATTCCATCTAAGGTTTGTCCTATTAATAGCATCTTGCTTCAGCAGAAGTTTACATGTAGCGATATGTATACCTTCTCAAATAATATAGGTAATGTTGTTCCACTTTTGGTGAATTCGTCATGCCTTCATTGGCCTAGAATGTTCCTATACCCTGGCACCAGAGGTGAAGAGTAAACTGCTGCGACATCTCTATAAGAGAGTGTAGTAGCGCAGATGCGGTCGTTCGTAGTTATCCGCTTATCCACAGGTAATATGATCTTTGGACTTTACTTATATTGTCACGATTTCCAGACTTTTTCTAGAGCGGTCCATCATACTGCTTCATCATTATTAGGATCGGTTTGATTACCGAAGAATAAAGTCAGTGAGTTTTCCGGGATAAAAGTCCCATTTGTTTCCAATAGCTGTTTTACAAGACAAGAGTGTTTCTTTGGCCTTTTTCACCCTTTCTTGTATATTAGATTTCCAGGTTATTTTTTTTTTCATCAAAAATAAGACCCAAGTATTTAGCTTCGTCTGAAAAAGCTAGTGAAATAAATACCTTTAATAGAAGGGGGATCTACATGAGGAATTTTGTACTTTTGTACTGAATAGGGCAAGTTATGTTTTGTGAGGGATGACTTCCGACACAGCTCTGTTCAGTTTGTTAGCTTGTTTATAGTCTGTAGCTCACCGCTTTCAAGCATGTCAGCAGCTAATTTACTACCAAGTTCCAGATAAGGGGAGAAAGAACACAGCCTTGCGGCAGCCGGCGTACCTACCGTACCTACGTTTCTACCGATCTTTCCTTACAATAAGAATATTCAGCCATCGACAGAAGCCGTCTCGTATCAATGCTTGCACGCAGACTTCTTATCTAACTAATTGGTTGCCTTAGCGTAGCAGGTGTCTATCGCTCTTCTTATCTTTGAGCTCGCGATAAGGACTGATCGTTCTATGCATTCTCTCATAAGTTTGTATGCTGGAACATTATCTAACCAGCGGCATGACTTTCCAGACGTCACTGATATGCAAGACTGGGTTGGGTACGATATCCCGCTTTTTATAATTCCGTTTTTTATAATCCTGTTTCTTATAATCTCGCTTTTTTAAAATCCCGCTTTTTATAATCTCGCTTTTTAAAATCCCGCTTTTCAAAATCCCGTCTCTTATAATCCCGTTTTTTATAATCCCCTTTCTTATTACGACGTGTAAGCAGTGAGGTATGTAAGGCAGGATTGGGGGTAGGTGCGTGGTTGGGTGTATGCAAAGTTTCTTTAGCATTTAAAGAATCTGGAAAATAGCCAACATAAAATCAATAAGTTTTAGCTACGTATTCTAAAACGCGGGATTAGCGGGATTTGGCGGGATTTTAAAAAGTGGGATTATAATAGATCAGGATTTTGAACAAGCGGGATTTTAGAAGACGGGATTTTAAAAAAGCAGTATTTTAGCAGACGGGATTTTAAAACTTTTTTTTCGGGGTTTTTGAAGAGCGGGATTCCGATACAATCCGCAAGACTTGATTCCAACGGAATAGCACAAAATTTTATTCGAGACTGGATTAAAAAAGAAATTTGCGGTCTTTTGAGATTGCAATCGTTTGCAGTCGCAAGAAAGCCAAACCTAAGCTTGGATTAGCTTGTTGCTTGGGTACAGTCAAGTATGGTATTCTCAAAAACCTGACATTCAGATCGAGAGTTCGTTGGCTGGGTTTCGTTATCTTTATAACTAAATAAGTTTGTCTGGCCAAGAAGTCATTCCGAATCGAACATGGAGTACCAGCGCCACCGCCGGAAGTTGAAGTTGACACAATAGGTACCCCTAAGCACAATGATGAATATGTTAGGCTCTAAGGCACCGGAGGTATGGGAATTGAATCCCCGGCTGTGCCAACTTTTAGCTTGTTTTAAGGGATAGGTACTTCCTTCTCCAAGAGCATTAATTGGTTTTGTTAGAAAATTGTGTGTTCTCTCCACTCTTGCCGACAAAAACACACATACATATGAACAAGAACTATTGATAGTTATAACTTATAAGTCACGTGGTACCACTTGGAGTAATAGTTAGTTCGTTGGACTTTCATGCAGAAATTCTTGGATTTGATTCTCAGCCGCTGTAAGAAAGTTTTTCAGGGGTGTACTGCTAGATAGTGCAACAATACGAGTTCCAATAAAACATTTTGTTTACTTTTCATTTATTTGGCTGTGTTTCCAAAGTATTCTTATTTCCGTGTAATTCACAATATGAAATATTCAGTGGTGTCTTTGACGATAAAATTTATTTTGGCATTTGATTGTATGACTTTTATGGATGTTCTATCTGATTTTAAATTTTGTGATTCAATTTAAAAAGTATTCACAATCAAATATAGTTCATACTTTGACGTAGAATTTGCATTTATGGCTTTTGCAATTATCCATTAAACCGAATTTCGACAGTGACCACTTTGACAGATGGAGAACAAACAAGTGCGAATTCGCAATTAAATTGTTTGTTTTCCTTGAGAAATTTAAATGTCAAATACAAAAAAAAAACAAAAAAAAAACACATTAAAATGCAAATTGCAGCTTACTGATTTTTATACTTTCGCCTAAAATAATCCTTCTCTCCCAATCTCTGACGTTCATATAGTATAAGCGCACACTCGTGCGTGAGCCATTAATTCGGATTGCGTGATCAGTGGTTTGCTGCGTATAAGCTAGATTACCGAACTCATTTGACTTTATAATCGACTTAAATAAAAACATGAATATAAATTGGTGAATGGGATATGCGTGCAGCATAACATTAATCATTTTCAATCTAAAAAAATTAAGTGTAGACAGTTATCATGTCAATATTTATTTATTTTTGTTATTAAATTGTTAATCTATGAATGTGTGTATTTCGATGTGATTTCAGCGAAACCAAGTTAACTATTAAGTGACTTATTTTCCGGCAAATCTAGAGGCTATAGGTTATAGAATAAAATGAGGTCTTAATGGGTAAAAGGCGGATATACTATCTTGGAAGTAGGTTAACTGATTCTAAGATAATTTACTCTGACCATCTTCAGTAACTTTAACTTCTGTTGACCCCACTGCTCATCGTTTTTCATTTTTCAGAGCTGTCTTAATTGATACTGATCACCCGAAGAATCCGTTTTATCAAATCAATTACTACCAATTACTCCTATGCGGATCTGTCGAGTTCAAATGCCTTGTTATTCCTATTTCTTTGACTACGGTATCAATGTGTTCGACCCTTAACTGTTTTGGACCGTTGATCGGTATAACTTTTAGATAAATGCCCTTAAATAGTTTGTATAAGAACCACCTTGGTCTTTTTTCGTGAGTTTCGATAGCTTATTGACACCCAGTTTGGAGTCAACATTACTAAGTCTCCTGACCAAGGATTTGCTTTGGGGAATTTTAATCATATGTCCACTTAAATTGTTTTCAACCACTATGATGTTTGCGTACGAGCTATTTGAGGAAGATTGATGTTCTTCGTCATTGGAAATACTTTTTTCTTCATTGGAAATCTTGCGACTTCCCCAACGAACGCGTTCTCAGAGTTAACTAAATTAGTTAGGTATTCGAAAGAGACCCCTTCAATTTCATTGGTACTACTGTTAGTCTCTAACAAATTCAACAGAGGTTTGCGATTTCCAGATCAACGATTTGTGGCCTTAAGTGAGATATACACTGCGATCGACGTGAGGTATGATTCAGTGACTTTGATTTTCGAAGGTATAGAGGAGCCAACATTGATTACTACGACTCCTTCGGCGCACTTGAGATAACCAATGCTCAACGGAAAAATGTATACTGGGCGAAAATTAGACGTCTCTATAAGCTATGATTTCAAAATAGCATCAGATCTTTCGATTACTCAGCAAACTCTCACAACAAGTGAAATGGTCCATTAGTAACAATACTTCAACCTTGCTGTTCCTCTAGAGAGACCCGGGTTTCATTGAGCAACCAAAATGAAACCCCTGTTTTGATGAAGTGGACA
This sequence comes from Chrysotoxum bicinctum, assembly GCA_911387755.1. Lineage (NCBI taxonomy): Eukaryota > Metazoa > Arthropoda > Insecta > Diptera > Syrphidae > Chrysotoxum > Chrysotoxum bicinctum. The sequence continues at coordinate 32,147,736 of OU426990.1, forward strand.
TATGGCGCATTCAGTCAAAAATAACTTCTACTAGTCAATCCTTCCAACATCAAGATTAAGAGCAACTACGAAGGAAGAAACTCTTAATTTTAAGAACGAAACCGATTTAAAAAGTAATTGGATGAAAATGTTTCTGGAAACTTGTATCATAGATAGAAGCATGGTATACATTTCTTCTCATTTATTTCGATCTTTAGTTTAAAGAATAATTTTCTGGAAAACATTTTTTTTTTGTCGGTGGAATTTTTCAAGACACTTTGTAATATGCGATACTAAGTCGTGTGAAACTCTTAACGGGATCAGAACCAATCTATGAAAGATTGACAAATTATTTTTCTTTCTTATTTTAAGATCACTTTCGGTGAAGTTTAAACTTTTAATACTTTCACATAGCTTTTACCATACACCATCAGCTCATGAGACTTGGTTCTTCTAAGTCTCCGAACAATGTCTCTAACATTTAAGATGGTCTCCATCTCGTAGTTGGCGTGTTTTGTAACCACTTCTGTGACCGTTTCAATTCGATTGTCAGTATGTAGACAGCTATTTCTTATGTAGCAAGGGGCATGTATTATTCCACGAAGGACTTTGTTTTCTTTGTATCTACAGCCCCATAGCTCCCCATAGTCCAAACGGGTTTCAGCACTTGCTTGTATAACATTATTTTATTCTAGAGTCCTGTCCTAGTAATCAGTGCAAATATCTGTTCAGTTATTCGCTTTTCTTTCTGCTCTTTCCATTTTAGTTTTGCATCCAAGATATTTGGCAGTACTGGCGAAAGTTACAGCTTTACTGTTGATAAAAAGGGCAACATTATTTAGCTTTTTGTACGTTAAGTTTATAGTATACGTCAATTTTTTTTTTTTTTTTCGTTTATTTTGATACGCCATTGTTGTGTCCAATCTCTAACCTTATCGACTAAATTTTGCAGTTTTTCTGTAGCTTTCGTAATGGATTCATCAGTCACCAATATCGCAATATCGTCAGTAAAGGTAGCCCGTACCGTACTCTAAAGTGTTGGATCGTAACGTAGGATTTCAGTATTTTGTAGTACTGCCTGGGAATAGACCTGAACATACTTGTTTTTCTTCAAGTGCTTTTTCTACAACATCAGTAATTCTTTGCACTTGGTCTATCGTGGAATGTTTATTTCTAAATCCAAACTGATGATAAGCCTTTCCAGGAGCAGTTTCTCGAAAACTTTTGTCATAAGGGATATATGTAGGTCTGTAAGATGTTACTTCTGTTTGTGGCTTACCTTGCTTAGGTATAACAATGACTTCTGCAATTTTCCAATGATGTGGCACATATCTAAGCTTAAGGCATGTGTTTATTATAAATTGGAGTTTGTGAAGGCTATTGAGGGAATTTCTTTTAAAACCTGAGCATTTACTCTGGTGGTTTTTTATTGGATAACATGAACATAAGCCGGTTTTCAAAACTCCCTCAAGAATAATTTTAGAAGCAGGCACATAAAAACAAGTATTAAAAAATTGCAATTTAAAAACCTGGAAGACTTGGAGCTTGTTTCAAAATTTCAAAGTACTAAGTTCAAATTTTCAACTGTTTGATTTTAAATCCTACTGTAATACTCGTATATCTCATTGGATTATTGCTATAATATTTGTTAAAACATATTTAATTGTATCTTAATTTCCTCCCATTCAATATTCATCTGAACAAGCCATTAAACCTGGCACAGTTGGTAATTAAAATATCCAGCCAACAAATAAATCCCATCAATTTATTCATCCATTAACTCCCCTTCATCTATAAACAGATATACTTCCAGAACTATTATCCCAACACAAATTCCTAACTTTATTGGCAATGACAGTCAATAAAGGGCAACATCATGAGTATCTATCCTACATCTAAATCAAAACAAGTTCAAATCCTTGCCAAGTGCAATGTCCCTAGGGATGACTGAAATTTTAATTACAAAACTCCCTACAGGACTATTATAATCCATTGCTATCACCTGAGCACACATTCAATCTATAAGTAAAGTTACCTATCTGCCAACACTTTGTATAACGTGTGCCACAGATAACTAAGGTGAATTGAGCCACTTAAGTACTCGTATCTGCAAATACCAAAATATTAAGAAAGACATTTTTGAAAATTGAAGTGGTTTCAATTTATTATTTGAAACTGAACCATTATAGAAAAACTGTTGATACTCGTAATAGGATAGAACAGTAGAGGAGACTCTGGGCGCAGGTACACTGTAAGAATGATGAGTTAAAAAATAGGGAATGATTGTTAAGAAGACATTAAGAAAATATTTGATAACATTGTGTTCTAAGAAATTTATATTAGGTGTGTTTTTTGGGAAAATTATCCGTAGTGAAGTAGGATTTCCCAAAAAAACGTATCCGCAGTTGTGCGATTTTTCTACTTTAAAGTTGGTACCACTGACTAGTTGTCAAATATTTAATTGAAACAAAAAACAACCAATAACTTTTTGCCAAGTAATTTTCATGTTTCTGAAAATATATATGGAGGTTTTTATTTATGAATTTCAATTTAAATCATTTTGTATTTACTTTTTCTGTTCACCAGCCATTTTTCATAAAGCAGAAGTTTTGTTTGTGATTTGTTTTTGTTGACAATTATCACCACAAAAGTCAAGGGATCTGTTCGCAGACTTTAGTTAGTTTTGGATTTCTCAAAAGCTTTTTTCATAAGAAAGCTTTGTCGCGTTAGTAACTCTTAAATGTCGCTGTTTAACTAAAGTATAACAGCTGACCACGACATTTCGCTCCTACAAAAATGCGTTAGTTATTAAACAGCTTTCTATAAGAGTTCGACACCAACACGATACAAAATGCAGCGTTTTTCTTATAAAAATGGTTTTGTAAAAAAAAGACTTAAACTCTCAATGGAAAATGCTAAACAACAAACTACTTTTCGTACTCTACGAACATGCCTTCGAGATACAAAAGAGTTTTCAATTGTACCAACATTTGTATTCGAGACTCAAGCAAACGTCAACATTCTATCCGAGGTTGGATCCTACTTCTACTTTTATCGGCAGTGAAGACTTTGTATTTGTAATACGTATAAAATCTTACTTCACTACGGATAGCTTTGCGAAAAAAACACACCTATTATGTACACCAAGCAACTAAAGAACTTAAGACTTATTGAAGCAACGAAGAATCGAATGAAGTAAATTTTACTTTCATTATGTTTAAGTCAATACTAGTGAAAGTTCTGAGTAAGAAGTAACCCAATAAACATCATTTAGTGCAAGAACAAATAAGAGCGGGCCAAGGTGACTACCCTGAGGAATGTTTAAGGTGCCATAGATGGCATCGGAAAATATAAGCACAAAATTTTCATAAAATACTTAAGGCAAAATTGATCAGAAATCACTCGTTAAATGAAATAAAATGGACGATTGGGTCGCACGAACTTGATCCTATGTAATAGACTAAGAATTTCAAAAATGGATGTTATTAGAGAAAAACTGTTCATAAGCACAAAATAATATTTTTAAATGACTAAAACGACATCTTTAGTAGTTGGATGTAAAAATAAGATGCCATGTGAATCATGCAAATATAGGTTTATGAAAGAACATAAATTATAAGTCTTTATATTATAGTCGGTTCTTAAAAAAATAAACTTTTATATAAACAATTTTTGAGAACAAATTTTGGTACGCCAATTTAAATTTTTTATTATTGTTCGAATAAAAGTTAAATTTACAAAAAAAATACTGAGCCGTTTTCGAGATATTGAATTTTCCAAAAAAAAATTGATTTTTTTTTTCAAAATTCAAAAAAAAAATATTTTTCATAAAGTTTTAAAATGCAATATTTTTTAAGCTTCTTAGAACCTTTTCTCTAAAAAAATTCATTAAAATCCGTTATGCCGATAATGATTTTTAATTTTAAAAAATCGTTCTATGGTAGGTACAGTCAGTAATACCTTGTTTTCAAAATATTTTTTATTAAATTATAGATCTTAAAAATTAATCGAAAGAAAAAAAAATTAAGCAAAATTCTCGGAACGGTTTTTGATAAAAATACGATTTTCGAAAACCATTTTTAACATTTGTATGGAGGGTACCGTTATTCTTAGGTAAAATAATTTTTTTCTTTTCATATCTTGTAGATTATTTTAAGAAACTTTTATTTATCAAGTTTTAAAAAAATCGAGCGTCGGGTTTTCGAAACATTGAATTTTCAAAAAAAAAATTTGAAATTTTTTTTAAAAATCCAAAAAAAAAATTATTTGAAAATTTGAATACACAATAATATTGAAACTTCTGGGGAGCCTTAACGTAAAAAAATTGTCAAAATCGGTCGTACCGTTTTTGAGAAAATCAAAAAAAAAATGGTTCCAAGGGGGGTACCAAAAATAACAATTTTTTGTAAATTTTTTTCAACCATTTCCTAGGTTTAACTAAATGAAATTTTACGAATTTTTTTCTGTGGGACGGTTTTTGAGAAAAAAAATATTTATAAAATTTCGAAAAAAAAATCGTATGGCAGGTAGATACCGTTATTTTTGGTCTTAAAAAAACTAATAAAAAACATCCGGGGGAAAAAACTAAAACCCATATCTACCAAGTCGAACAGACAGACAGACAGAATTGCTAGACCCACTTTTTTGGTCTTCGCTGTCATCGTAATGTCAACTTTGATCAAAATCTCGAGTTCGATTTTTTTTACGAATGCATAACTTGCCTTATAGTACCTATAAGTCGCAAGTAAAAAAATATGGAAGAAGGGATAATGAAAAAAGCCTGCCGAAATCTAACATGTTGGAAATCGTAGATTAATCCATTTTTCTAAATAGAAACGGAAGAACTATCAAACCTAAATGACATCAAAGCTTTGGTATATTTATAATGGAGTAGTGTGACAAAAGCACTCGAAAATATGTACTTAAGCTTCTCCAAAGCTTTGTAAAAACTACTATATGGGCACCTCAAGGCGTTGTTTAACAATTTGATCAGGAAGTCCCAATATAGCTACCAGCTGTAAACCAAATCTACACACTGAAAGCAAGTCCTTGAAATGTCCAACGAATTTTAAGTCGAGACTCAGCCTCAAGAGGTCTATATGACAATGGCTATATTATGACCGAATGACGTTATATTTGAAAATACCTGTTCTAAAGTGCTGTTTTGGAGTATTTACGAACTACTCCAAACAAGAAGAGGCTGTCAGCAAACAGAAGCTCATTCATGTGATTTTATCAATCTCGTTATAATATTGATGGCACTATTTGTACTAGAGTACTAAACTCTTTCACGGCGTGGCGATTGAAGAACAGTCGAATCTTGTTAATCTCGATGTAACTAGTACGAATATAAGACCAAGTTTTTTTTTTATAATCGGCGCACACTCAAGGGGTTTTTGTATACCCTTAATATGCCAGAGACACAGTGTGAGCATTAAGGGGGTTTTTCAAAAAGGGCGAGTAGGTGTTGAAATAGAATAAAAGAAGCTGTGTGTGAGATATTCAAATTCATTTTTTTTAAATTTAAAATGCCCACTTTGGCTTCTTACTGTAGCTCGCATACGAGGGTCCAATTATAACTGACTCTCCCGCATAGATCCGGCTGAATTTTAGCGATGACCTGTGTTATGTTCACCTTTGAGGGCATGCATAAATTGTGATTTATTCGTCTAGACCTGCGACTTCAGCAAACCCTTTGTTATTGTACTTGTTAACACAGCCATACATCCAAAAATACGACTTTCGGCCAAGATTGGGTTGCTCTTCCAAACGCTCCGGAATTCTATCAGCGCACTTTATGCTTTTAAATCAATTGGATCTTGTACGAGTGTAGGGCGTAGTCCCGACCCAAAATTCGGCAAGATAAAGTCTGCGAAAGGCCGAGTTTTACCGTAAAATGAGCGCAATGTTTGCGCTAACGAACATTAATCATTTTATCATTTGGTAATGCTATTGTTCAATCGTGTAACTTGTCATGGTGAATTAACAACAGATTTGACAGATGTCACCAAAACAACATGGCCGTCAAAGTCTAGCCGTGCCAATTTAAGAAATGGGATAAAAAAAAATTGTAACTATTGAAAGCAATACTATTAGTAGTTGAGAAAATCCTTTACTTCACAGTATCTTTTTTAACGAAACACGTGACCAGACGGTTTTCTCGTAAAATTTGAAGGTTCGAAAAAAAAACGATTTCGTTTTCAAAATTTTAAAACCAATCTTCTTGTTAACTTGGAAGGATGTGATTTGACCGTTGGAAACTGTTTCTACTTTGGTTTAGCGGAACAAATAGCTTCAAAACTATTCACGTTTAAGACGAAGGGTGTGCTATATAATATCTTTATACTTCAACTTCTGATTGACCGCGCGAGATTTTTAAATAATTTTTAGAAAGAAACAACTGATACTCGGCTGTTTCGAAAGAAAAATTCTTTGACGGATGTTTCTATGAACTTCGAACTTTTTGACAACATTGCCACATCTAGCGAATGGACAAAAATACTTCAGTCTTAGAATCTTCGAATAAAAGGTTCGAGGTGATTGGGAAGACCGAAGTCCGTTTAACAACCAACATTGCCAAGCTGCATTCAAGGCATTCAGCTCATATACCATCAGCTCTAATTTAGTGTGGGAGTGCATAAACAGGCTAAACGAACTTGGCAAACATAAAAGGGTCACACTTCACTCGATACTTGGTCACGTGGGTGTTTATAGAAACAAAGAGACAGACTCCTCAGCAAAAGTAGGCTTATCAACTCCATTAATAGGACCTAAGCCCCATCGCGGAATAGGAGAAAATGTTATCAAAAACAAAATTAAACAAGAACAAGAGGCCAATAAGTCCAAGAATTGAAAAGAACTTCGTAAAGCTATAAGACAAGCAAAACTACTACTGGGTAATTACAATCAGCAACGTCTTGCTGCTGCATAAACTTAAGTAGGAACAATCTAAAAATATTAACAGGTAGACAGCTAGGTTTACTTGGTGTGATAAGTAGTCCTACACGTAGATTCTGCAAAATTGATGAGGAAACACCGGACCACATACTATAGGAAAATGTTGTTCACTAATACACAGATGGAAAAACCATCTGGAACAATACCAGGTGAAAGAGAGCTACCTATCCTCACTGAAGGTGCCCCAAATACTAAGATTCCTAAGAGCTATAAATTTGGAGGAAGAACTATAAGATAAGCAAGCAAGAAGAAATGTATCTTTCTTGTTCTAACAATTGTAAAATAAATAAATAAAATAGAATTTCTTAATCAATCAAGAAATTAGACAATTTAATCAAAATTCTCGTTGAAATTCACCTAGCAAACACGACACTACAATTTTCTCCTAGAATTCACACAATAGATCGAATTGCACTACCATTACAATCCTCTCGCGCTGGCTGCTCCCATTGGAATATACAAATGTCGACAGTCATTTGTTAACGAGTCAATTTGTGCACCAGGAGCAGCAGCTAACCTATCCTGACTCTAGAGCCAATGATAACCCCCAGAGGCTATGGATGGATGGAGCCAAAGGCTTCAGATACCTTACACTTTCTCCTTCCTCTAGTTTGTCTTGTTGTTGTTGCTGCAGGTACAACATGTCATTGTCGCGCGCTTACAAATAACTTAATTCTGTACAGATGATGCTATCACTGCCGCCGCCGCCGCCGAGAACCGCCTGGAGGACCGAAAAGGGCATCCTGAGTAAAATAATTGTCATGCAGCCCCTGTACAGTGTACACATGGGGGATACCTTTAAATATACATATATATGTATGATATTTATCTATATTGATTGCAGCAAGTGTATCTTTTTTTTATGCAAATGGTGCAGGAACTCTAGGTACTTCTCTGCTATTCGGTTGGACGTGAATATGCTCCTCGTGCTTCCAATTTTTTTTTTTACTTTTATTTCTTATGAAGAACGCGTGTGTTGTGTCTGTCTGTTCGGTTAAAAGAGAAGATCTGTGCCGCGAGCACAGTTACCTCTTAGAGATTATAATCGTCACTTTTATTGCAGCGGTAATTTATAGTTTTCGGTCATGTTTTTTTATTTCTTATCCAGTCAGGTAGAAACTTTACTGATGCGGCAGTAGGTGGAAGTCGTTGCCGACTAAAATGGTATCATCGCTTGCCCTATTTGTGGAGACTCCGGTCCAGGACGCAACACAGTTCTCGTGTGGTGAGTGAATATGGGGTGAATACAAAATTAATGGACTCGCTGTGGAAGGATGTACATATATATAGGGAACAAAGGAAGAACATGTAGATTTAATTTCTTGACTCTTCGAATGGAAAAATGCAGCATGCCATTTTTAATAATGGCGAATTTGGAATAATTTTATGCAAAATGCATTTGAAGTATTTAAGTAATTAATTGAAATTATTTAACATTCATAGATTGTTGTTATTCCTAGGAATATAAGCGAATCCTATATAAGGAATTTTCCACTTGTTTAAAAATTTTGACCAACCTAGTTCTAATCTTTTGAGTTAGCTTTAATTGCATGGAAAAAAGTGTTTCAATTAAAATTAACATACTATACTTAGCGCATACCAGAAAAGCGAATTGATGGAAAACCTATAACTCCAGACTATAAACTTGTTGGCTACTCAATTAAGTTGTTGCTGTTTCACTCAGACCTTCAAAAAAAATTCCAAAGCTATTTATTAAAAGTCTATATCTGTGTACTTAATTGCTGAAAACTTGATGCAGAGAATGCCAAAGTTAAGTGGTGCGTTAAGAAACTGAAATATGTAACTATTTTTGTGATTCATATAATTTACTTTTTTTTTTAAATTAATTTGAAAAATAATTTATTTTTGTAAATTTTTTTTTTTAACGGGTTTTATTATGAATCTAATTTAAACAGACTCCACGCTGAGTGAATTGCCTGCGTCATCTTATCGTCAAGATGTTCATTACTGGCTGGAGAGTTGAAGTATAGGAATTGTCTTAGTTATTTTCATGGGGAATACTTGAAGGCATTCAAATATATTAATTTTGATTTTAAAGTCTCTTATTTACAATAATCTCAAATAAGGTATATCTGAAAATCTTGAGGGTGGCCGAAAAGGGAATTTCTTTAAGAAAAGCTTAAGCGGAATTTCCCTTGTAATTCTAACAAAAAGGGACTGGTAACGTTTGAATTTGTGTTCATTTTTATAAAACCTCCTAGTTGCACGAAGCTATAGTTTAAGTTATAACCTCTATTAACCGTTACAATTCAAACGTCTTTTCCGATAAAACTATTAACAACACAGCTTAATGATATTTCATTGTGACTCGTGCAGTTGCGTCCTATTCACAATGTTCGAGACAGAGTCACACTATATTCAATGATTTCGTTGAACTCTTGAAGGAGATTCTGACAAAATTTAAAACGAATTGGCCAGTCGGTGGGGCTTAAAATGAAGAATTATCTGGATTGATCACCTGCATTTTAAGGCCTGTAAGTAACAGTTCTAACTTAGGAAATGAGTTTACCAGCCTTATTAATGCACATCTGCTTGGAGGAGTTCCTTCCGTCATATAAGTCCGGCTTTTTGGGCGTTTTGGTATTAAACTACCCTTATGACAACGGTGAAGCCCTTTTCGCAGGGACAACTCCCAAACTGTTCTTGTATCCCAAGCCACTCTACCTGTACGAATTGATATTCATCTGATTATTTGGTTCAGTGCTGAATGCTTTTTTGATATCGGTCTTCTTCACTTAGAAGGCCTTGTTGTTTCAAGAAATCACCCAAAGAGTTAGCCATCTGGAATTGCAGTTCGTTTTTGACTGTGATGATGGAAAACATAATAATGGCGGCCGCGATAAAAATTCGTATTGCATAATCCCAAATTGCCATTTTCATTTAATTTGAATAAGATCGGAAGATGCTATAATTTTTGCAAATGGCGGCAAATGTTAATTCCACTTTGACATTTGTGAAGTAAATATATAAAAAATACAAGTCAACAAGACATTAATCGCTATACTCACCTGAGTCCTTGACTGTTGGCATTGGGACTTGGGTTGTAACGAGGAGCTGTGTGGAGCTTGGAGTGCGTAATAGAAGTGTCTTGCTATCTCTTGATGACGTGCTTGGAACGAGGTATGTCGATCTGAGGGTGCATGGCGAATTGCTAATTAAGCGTGAATTAACCAGTTTTACTGGTAATTGTAGTTTTGTGTGTGCTTGTAGTAGCTTTTAGCCATATGTCGTTTTGTCTGGGCTCACGGCAGGGCTGAATGCATGTACTATCTTTTAGCATATCCTGTTAATTTGGGGCAGGTTTGTGTTGTGCGTATGGGTGTGCACATCCAGCTATTGACTCTTGCCTTAATCGATGGTTAGGTGAGTATATCCGAGATTGCTAGGTCTCGAAATTTAACGAACCTCTATCGGAAGTTATATTCTTGTACCATGGGATGTGTGTTCAGGTGGTACGGTGGTTTCTGTGTTGCAAGGCGCATGGCCTCTCTGTCTCGGACTATCTATAAGGTAAACTCCCTTTTGGAAGTATCTTGGTAGCTGTGATTGCCCCCAAATCAAGGGAACAATTGGTGTCCAAGATTTATCTTGGATGCACGAGGCGTTGTCTCAACTTATTTGCAAAATTGCTATTGAGATGGTGTCATGCTAACTCAGGGCGGTAGTCAACGCTTAACTTGACTCCGTTATTATGGGTAGGCCTGCCGTCCAATTAGGCCTCAATTGGCAGGTGTCCACGTTAAACGTACTTTGGTTCTGAACGTAGAAAAATTGTTTCGGTTTTTTTGCGGAATAATTTGTCGGAAGTTTTGGCGCAAGGTGAATTATGGCGCAGATTTTCTGATTGTCCAACAGCACCCGGGCTGTTCAACAGCAACTGGGCTGTTCAATAGCATTGGACTGTCATGCAGAAGGCCTTGGGTTCGATTCTCACCTGCTGCAAAAAAAAATTTTTAGGGGTGTACTGCCTCTTGCGAGAAATTGACAAATCCTCTAATCATGTATCTCTTGTCATAAAAAGAACTGCTCATTAGCCGTTCGGAATCGGCAGAAAATTGTAGGTCCCTCCATTCCTGGTAACACGCACACATGAATGGTTGAGAGTCGTAAGTCACTAGGTCTTAGTTGTTCTCGAGCTGTTGCACCACCATATTTATTTAACAGCAACTGAGCAATCACTAAGAAGTTAAGCTGTTTGCCTAGAAGAAAAAGGGGAGGGGTTAGCATGAGATGTTAGCAGCCGTTCTCTTGAGAATATTGTAGTATTGACCAATCGACTTGCCAAGCCATTGGGCATGGATCTGCGGTTTTTACAGACAAAGATGATATTCCCTTACAAAGTGCAGACAGTGCATCGGCTGTTAGCTGTTGAGCACTGAGCGCGTGTTACCTAAACTGAAGCCATCCTGAATCCCGACCAGGAGGCAGACAATTCTTCATCGAAAATCATCATGAGCCCAATTTCCATTTCTGTGGATATGTGAATAAATAAAATCATTTCTGGGGCACCAAGAACCCGCATTTAATCCACGAAAGACATATCACGCGCAAAAATGCGTCAATTATGTACTAAAATACATACGCAAAAGTACCTATTGGTCTAATGGTTATATAGTGCATTGAGCATTGGATTTTAATGCCAGCTTCTCCCACCTAAAATGTTTTTTTTGTTTGCTACTGCCTTTTACATCGAAGTGAAAAATTCTGTAACAGTATATCTTAAAATCATATTGCGACTCTCATCTTAGCCGTTCGGATTCAAGAACAAATTATTATGGTGTTCCCTCTATTTCTCTATTTAAGGAAAAATTAGCAATGTTAAATTCTGTGAATACAGAAATCACCAAACTGTGGTGTTACACTATATACTCTAACATATCAATAGAAATAACATACTGATTCGGTGTAAGTCGCTAGAGTTTTCCATCATGAAGTTTTGTAAAAATTGCGTCTACTTCTGCAAGTATAAAAAAAGCAATATATTTAATCCATTAGAGAAATTTTAGGTAAAAGTATACATATGTACATATAAGCAAAACAATTCCTAACCAGCACAAAATGCATTTTTATGAAAAGAGCTGCTCCTTTCCTGCCCTTAATTGCTTACGATCATAATCTTCTCTTCATTGCCAGTATTGAAGTAATGCCTATATTTTTATATACATATATACTCTTTATTGTATATGTGTATGTATCGTATATAGATCGAGATCTCAACGAGATTTCATTCACTTTCAGTGAGTTTATTTCAGAATCTGCTTTTAAAAATTCAGTAGCATTAAGTTACCTTATGTAAGATTCTTGCCTCCTTTTACATGTTATACTTACATTTGTAGATGTTACAATTACTTATTTGTTTCTTCATATAATATCTGAAATGTCTCAGAATTACTTTCGCGTTTTATTTATGAAATATCTACATCTCCATCCAGCAATTAAAACAATTGAGGTTCGAACGTCAACTCTTTTGTTTAAGATTTGTTTCCTTGTTATCAAACTGATGTGTTAAAATTTATTGAAAATTTGTGTCACCTCACCTCAAATTTTAAATTTTGTCTTGTCTTACATCTTCTGAACCTGTCTCCCTCCACTCTTCTACTACATCACCATCTAGTCTCAAGTGCTCATTTTATATTTGAATTCAAATAAAAACAATCAAATATCTTCTCAAAAACCATAACTTGAAAGTAAACAAAAAAAAACTTTTCCTTCATTTTTGCAGCGAGAGAGCAAAATCACTTTCGCTTTTCTTCCACAAGTTAACCAAAAAAAAATTGTTATTTACCTTTGTCACGCCCGTTCGCACCGAGCGCACCGTTGATCGTTTTTCATCGTCCAATGTCCATAAAGAAAACATAAAACCAGCACCCATGGTGTACCGCCCTGAGAGAGCCATTCAGCCATTGCACATTCGATGTGGAAGGATGTAGATAACTAAAATCGAAAACGAAACCTTCGGTGTCTTACTTAACCCTATGAGTGCGCTTTTAAAAATCCAATTAATTACGGTGTCCGAATGTCGGCATTTCCAGAAATAGCCACTTTTCACGCATCGTGTTTTTGCAAAGGAGTGTGCCTCTGCCTCCCAATGTACTATTCGTGAGGTTCATAGGATATGGTACAGCGGTGTTGCTGCTAACAATTGTGGCTTTTTTTCCATGAACCAAGTTAATAATTTTGTTAATTGGCCGATTCTTTGGCCATTTACTATGGTAACAGCGTCCAGCTTCGATTTTTAACCTCACGCTCTCTCTCTCTCTTCAGATTGAGATGGCCATTATCATTGCGAGTTGTAATCGTTTTAATACATACTCAAAGCAAACAATATTGTGCATGTTCGAGCGGTTTTTCTTTACAACGCTTATTGCCTCGCAGAGTGTGTATCATGTAACGAGGCCAGGCTCAAAGAAGATGGCCATTATGGGAGGGAATCTCGTTTAGGTTTTTAATTAAAATGTTTATTCGCCTTTGGGTCGAGTTAAAGATGCATGTCCTGCTATGGGTTACTCAAACTCAAGCATAATCGACATTTTGTTTAATTGCAAATGTTAATGAGGCAATGGTTCATAATCCCCATGGACCTCTGTTTTTTTTTCAGTTCTTCTTGCTGTGATAAATTGGAGAAACCATTCTGAGCAAAGAATTGAAGGCGGTATTTTAATTTGTTCGATTTTTCATGACATGACATGACATACATAAAGGGACTACTTCTTGTTAAATGTGGGTTATTGTGTTAAAGGATGTACATGCAAATGAGGTAGAGAAAAAATTGAGTTATTGAATTTCAATTGGTAATTAACCTACTTCCAATAATTTCGAGATTATTTTTTTAATGTAGAAAATAAAAATATGTACGACATACGAAAATTGAACTAGCTTCAAACATTTTTGACAGCTACATATTCTAGGTGACCTAAGGTAGGTAGGTAGAAATGGCGACCACTGGCAGTCTAGTCCTGTGACCCAATTAGATCTGAAGTATGTCATTTTAATACCATAACTCGTATGAACGTGTGGATAAATTTGACATGGAAAATTGTGCACATTCTAACGGAGTCATTCAGTTTGGATCAAGTTTAAAAATATGAAAGGATCTGGTATGTTTTGATGCCTCTTATTGTGTGTTTGCTTTTCCAAAATCATCCGGATAAGCTTAGACAAAAACCAACTTCGTCGAATGTTTAGTTTTATAACCTTGAAATTTTGTTCATATCCTATATAAATGTCCTTTTATAGTAAATATTTTATAGTTCAGCTATTAAATCTAAGACATATATATCATGCGTACATTTTCATCCCTACTACTTTTCTTACACAGAATTTAATTTTGTTCCCAATTTTGCGTCCTTAAATGTGGCAAATCAACCGTACATCAAATCATTACACTAAGGTCAATCCTCATAAATACAAAAGAATTTCTAGTCAAGACTTACCATTTTCTCAGCGACTGCAAGCTCGTATATGATGGCATCTATCATTAGGAACTCTATTCGACTGAGCTCGCAATTTCGGAGAAACTCATTTGAAATTGTCGTTTACATTTGAAAATACGCTCTCCAATTTACAACAAAAGAATAGCTCTACAGATCTATTCGAAACATGCACAGGATCTCGGTTGGGAGATGAACTATCATGTGACTTCTTCAATCTCGTTCTGAGGCAGATGGGGCTTAGGGTAGGTTAAAACCATTAACATTGTTTGAAACAGATCTGCCCATCTATTGTATGTGGTTCCGGCTCGAAGGACCATTTTTGATTAAGAAACTGGAACTTCAATTCAATCTAGTTTAAGTAGCCGACTTATAATCAAAATAATATGTGACTTACATCTCTACAAAAAACTAGGAGATTAAACGGGGAAGTGTAAGCTCTTACAATAGAACGAAATTCAAAACAATGCCTTTTGGAATCAAAAAGTCATAATTAATGTCATAGAAAGTTTAAACGTGTTTTTCTTTACGTTTTTCAGGGACTTTTTACTAAACTTGAATCTCTAAAAATACGACATAAATTATCTAGTTCATATAAACTAATCAAGTAACCATTTTTGGAAGAAAACTGTTATCACCCTGCAGCTCCTGCAATTACACAAATATGTGAAACCATAGTCAAAGTTTTTGACCCCAATTGCGATATGAAAGTAATTTATAAATAATTGCCAATAGAGAACTTGTAATTTTATACCTTAATCAAAATGTGGCAACAAGTTACAATGTTACATTTTTAACTCGTCGTAGTGATTTTCATTCAATAAATGCCTTAGTCGCCCCCCCTCTCCTTACTACGTGCCTGACATTTTAATATCAGATTTTTTTTTCTAACAACAAAACACCTGATACACAACAGAAGGTAGAGGTAGCCACAATTAGCAAGATCGGCAGGCGGTTCAAATTTGTGTTCATTTTGTATCTCCTCGAGGCTCATTGCTTCAGCATAATATGAGGTGAAGGTTCCTTTTGGAGCTCTCAGACTATTAAACATTTGAACATAACAACTCTAGCTTATCTGTGCGAGACCATAGCCAGAAAGAACAGCAATTACAACACCTTAAAACATGAGCTCAGTGTGGTGTGAGCTTATGAGTCGATTATCAGTGTATTTTCAGATTTATTCGTTGGATAGATTGGCCTAAAGGTGGGCCAAGCAGGATCAATGCTACTTTCATAGAAGAATTACTTCGGCGACGCGACGACCGGCGGCGGCGGCGGCGCAACGTATACACATTAGATTCGCCACAATTTATTACAAAACTAACAGGTAACACATTTCCGTATTAAGAATAGGAGGCATATACTCGACTTGTGAGATGTGCAACGTTGCTGTACCTGCCCTATGCCTATGTATATTGTTGGTTGTTGGCCACTTTCAAATTCCATTTCACACGAATCTCAGCGAATCGGAATATAAATCTCATCGACCACTGGGCCCTCGATTATCCTTAATAGCTGTTATTTAAATCAATGTCCATGTAAGCGTGTGTTAGTTTTTTTTTTTTGTTCCTAAGCATTTGCGAACTCCCCGTGTAGATGCTGTGCCGTGCCGCCACTGCGCACGGACGGACAAATTTATTGTCCATGAATAATTACGTCGCTGAGACAACGCAATTATCTCACCGCATGATGGCGTGGCAGTGCTGAACCCTATATTCCGAACGCAAATTGGTCCTTTTCTCCTCGGCTAAGTTTAGTTTGACGGTACAAAAGTAAGAGGTGAAGAATGGTATGGACATGACCGAGTTTTTTCTAAAGAGTATTGAGTTGCTTAAAGGCTTTAGAGAATTATAATGGGCCTTAAACACTTTCTACATATAAAATGGCCGATTGATAATGACTATGCAATTTTGCTGTTGGTATTAATACACCATAACAAATTGTCAATTAACGGATAAGTGATGGGAATCGCCATTACTTGTTTTTGTTTCGTAAAGGGATACGACAGAGGCAGTTGATTTAAGGTGAAAGGTTTTTGAAAAAATTTGAAATCTCAATCAAATGTAGTGCTGTAGATTGAATATCTCGAACCGAAACGAATATATTTCCATATAAGTTTGAAACACATATGTATGTGTATTCTATTTCACAGATATTTACTCTATTGTTCATTTCCTTGCCGAAACTCTGTGGATGTTTGGAAGAGTTCGGCGGTTGCACATTTGATTGAAACCCATATTTTCTTATTTCATCACCATAAAGTGATCCTGGCGATGAATTCTATATCATTCGGCTGGGAGTTTACTTTAAATTCATTGGTCTTCTCCAGGAATTTCCTTCTTTTGGTCTATGGTTGATCTGCAGGGCCGGAAGAAGCACCTGTTCTTCTGTTCTTCTGATCTTTTAATAGACGCATTGATGAAACTGACATTTAGCAGAGATACGTCTCTTTAATTGTTGCAAGGCACAGAATGGTTCTTTTTGTTCAAGAATTGAAAACGGTAATTATCTGACATGCATAATTCCACCTGTGATTTGATCCATATATTTCAGCAGCACATATCCTCTGAATATTAGAATACCCCTCGCAACACTTATTATTTGAACATATCATTTATTCAAATTATCGATAAACATGATAAACGTCTTAACCTGTCCAGATAGTCTCATTTAATGAGTACCTGTCAATTTTGACGTCTAGTGTCATTTGTGTTGAAAAAATATGTCAAAATAATTTTTTTACTTTTTTTTCATCATGAGTAATGAAGATGCTATTTGTCTCATCTGGTCAGTTTAACTTACATAAGAAAAACATTAAAAACTAAACAAAAAGCAATTATAAATTATATAAGTTAAAAAAATTCACTGACAGGAGGGAAAACAAACCTGTCAGCTGCTGTCTATTATGTTAATGGACACGTCCAGTCTAGAAAATTAAAGGTCAGTCAACCTCAACATAACTTCTTTGATTTCTACCCATTCAATTGGGTTGGGTTCGGATCAACAAAAGTTTATTAATATTTTAATAAGGTATGTATATATCTTCGCTTTAACCATTTGGAGATCTTTATCAGGTTGCTTTGTGAATCCCTAATATTGTAAATTTAGTGCTTATTATCACCATATATCAAGCTGCTATTATTCGGAAGCCACTATCTCACCCAATTCGCCTTGTCTGGGTTTATCAACTGATCTTCCGAAGATATCGTCTTATTTGACTTTAGCACTGATGTACCAAAGCACAACTATCGTACCGTTCTCTAGACAGATTCCATAGGCTCCGTTCAAGAGGTCATAAAAGTTCTCCTTCTTCAGCTTTATCGGTAGAGGCTTTTTTTAACAAAAAATGACACTTGAATTGATGCAGATCATAGCCCGGCGATCAATAAATCAACAAAATATGTGTGCAACAGGGAGTCAATTCTCGAAGTTTTGAAGTGCTTACATTTTATCACGCCTAGACGTTCATTTTTATTCAAGATGAGTGAAAGAGTGAAATCAAATGTCAAAATTGTTTCATAGATATCGCAATCAATTCAGTCTTTGAAGGCAACAAGTAAGTCTGAAAAAGGAAAACTAAACGTGCAGGAAAAGCTTAGAAATTCCAAAAAAAAAAACAATCATCGGAACGATTCTTTCTCAAAACAATACGATGATTTGATAAAAGTTATTAAGAACCTTTGTTTAGTGCGACGCCGATTATTAATTATTATTAATTAAATTATTATTTCCGACATTGTCCTCACAAACAGAAACACAAATGAAATATATTTATCTTAATTTTTAATTAAAAATATTCAATTGTGCCAGAAAACTGATTTATCATTTAGTACTTTTTAGTACGAACATTGACAGCTAAATATCACCAATGTGCTCGAGAATCGCTTAAGACGAGTTCATGAAATGATAAAATGAAAACTCTTGTCAAAACTGATATTGTAATAGTTTATCACTCATAACTTCCTAGATCGAGAATTGACTCTTAAACTTGATGACTTAAACTTTAAGATCGAGCAAATTAGGTTGTTAACCAATAAGCAAGTTAATCACGCTTTTTACTAATCAGTGCTCTGTTACAAACACTACATTTTAGGCGTTTTTCACGTTGTGTTTCTTTTTTCAGTCAGAGCTTCCTCGGAGCGCGCTTTATGAGTTCAGAATAAAATGACCGAATAGATGTATTAATAAGCCGAACGCGACTTACTTTATTATTTATTCGAGTGATATGACAGAGATAGAGTGCAAAAAAAAAACAAACAAGCAAATAAAAGAGATCGTGTCCTTTAACAGTTCAGTACTCCAGTGTGTTTTATAAATAAATTGGAGAGCTCTGATCAAAATCTGCTCAAAGCGTACTCGACATGCTCAAGTTTTGCTCAGTGCTCTGCTCAGAGTTATTTTATTCATTCATTCGCTGACAAATAGACAGTTATTGCAATGATATTTATAAAAAGAAATAAATCCATTTTGCTTTAATTCTATTCACATTTAATAATTATAATGAGTTCCAATCGTCAGAACGTAATTGACGATATCAATATCTCTTAGATTGGGGTCCGGACTTTTCACACATTTTAATTTATTCACTAATTCTTTCTGTAATTGAAATGTATAAATAAACAAAAGAAAACGATCATATACTAAATTGTCTATTTTACTTACATACTTATTAAATCCTCAAAACTGAGATAGACTAAAAACAAATTTTTTTTATTGAACTATCTTTAGCTTTGAGCTGTCACAATGACAGTACCAACGTGGGGCTTAAACTTAACTAAAAATTAAACTAAAAAAGTTATAGAAAACTTTTTTCACTATGAAATTAAATTAATTATATTGGTATGATTAATTATTAAAAGGCCACTTTAACTTTAAGAGTCACCCCTAAATTTAATTATTCGTAAAGCCTAATTTGAATAACATTTAAGCAATCAGAATTTGTATATACATACATATGTACAATTGTACATATATGCAAATATTTTGTTAAATGTAGTTTTTCATTGCAAATATATTTGTTTTAAAGTTGTTTGTGTTCACTTAATTTTTTTATTATTGTGTATAGTTGTGATTGAGTTCTTTTCCTGTCAAATTAAAGATTGTTTATCGTAAATTTACTTACGGTATGTTAGAAGCCCACGTCAGTCAGAAGAGTTGTTTAACGTATTTAAAATTTTGAAAAAGTTAGACATTAGGTGCGTTTTATTATTAACAAATCTATCTGGATCCGGATCTCGATTAAGTTTTAACAGGTATTACAAAAACAATTTGGGATCCTGTTTTCTATCGGGATCTATTTCAAAGATCCAAAAATTAGTTATTACACTGGCGAGCAGATGGCTTTTAATGGTGAGGTAGTATATAAGCTATAGTGTAAAGAAAAAAGACAAGACATAATTTAAAATTTCCAAACCCAAGGATAAAAAGAGACGGGCTTATAACACTGCTGTCAGTAAGGTCCGTATCGTTTTATTTTAAAGGGATGATCCAGATCCGGATCCAGATAGATTTGTGGATAATAAAACGCACCTATTCTCGTCTGCGTTCATTAGAGTCGATTATATTTCCTACACGAACGCAATGTTTTAAAGTTTGCCCTTATGGTGGCAGCGGTGACTGCTAGTGTCATGTCTGTCTTTTCATGTAACTGCTACTTGAAGTAATCAGACAATCAGACTCATATAAGATCTTTCTTAATTTTAGAGATTGTTCGGTTGTAATGTTGAAATAGTAAAAATATATTATGTACATAGTTGTACAGCGATAATTGAAGGTGGGAAAGATTTAAAAAATTAAAAAATCGCTAATTGTAAAGTTCAAGGTTTTACTTTTTTTCTTTTAACTATCGACAAATTGTTAGTTTAACCTTTAAATTGTCCCAAAGTATAACATTTAATAATTTGAGATTTACAAATAAAAGTCAGAATTCAAGCCCACTATCACCGAAATACATATATTACAACTTTTTGAGGCACAATCTATTTTTTCAATAGTGAATTTATTGTGATTTTATTCATCTACTTTGCAATCTTGATTTGCGAAAATTATACAGTGATTTACATGTACTGACTGCTCAAATCAACAAAATTTAAATGCTTTTTAAGGGTCAATATCTTCATTTCGCCCAGTTTTTTAAATTGCAAACAGATAGTCTTAGTGCTGCTTATTAGCCGTTCGGAATCAGCGGAAATCGTAAGTCTTCTCCATTCCTGGCCACTAGGAACTGGTCGAACTGTTGCACCACCAAATTTACTTTTTAAACAGATATGTAGTCTTAATTTAGTAATTTTCAAAAGTACAAAACCGGGTTAATTTTTCGTGATTTGTATATAATTTTTCTTGATCTGATCTAAGAAATATCTCCGTAATAATGATTGTCTCAGGTTTCTCGTGTCTCTCTCATAGCCGATAAGATTTCCACTCCTCCCGTTCACTCGTGATACCCGTTTTGCTAGGAATGCTCATCAGATCATCCTCGAGCCCAATTTTAGACGTACAGTCAAATACAGATATTCGTTTTTTAGTCGCATAACACTATTATGGAATAATCTATCCTTTACGGTTCTCCCTTACTATTTCAATTTGCAAATGTCCAAGACCAATGTTCATCGATACCTCAATTCTCTTCCTCCCTATTTCTCCGTCGCGCATGATATGTCAATCAATTCAATTCAATTTTGTTTTATTGAACATACTATTTACAATTTGGCTTGCAACTAATAAGATACTACATTATGTATGAAAATTTACATTTGTTGGCTCATAGGGGGTCTAACTATATACAGTGACTTATAAGTTTAATTATTTTTAGATATATAAAATTTACATGACAAAAAAAAATTAAATTTAAAATGTCGGTTGTATTGTCCTCAGGGTGTTCATTCCTGGTTGTCAGTGCGCGCATGATATGTTTATGTTCAACTTTATGAGGGTCTCATTAAACCATAGAGTGCATGTGAATTATAAAAAAAAATAAAACAAGTAGTATGAAAGTTAGTCTGATGAGACAATCCCCAACAGATCCCTTGCTTTGCTCTAGGACAGCAGGCTGAATAATCCGAAGATAGTGTCCCTTTACGGGGATATGAGAGCTGCTGTTGACTAATAATGAGTTCATCCGCTAAAATCTCTTTTTCGTCAACCTCGATAGTACCGAAAATACTTACTGTGCTCCGCTCTTCCTCGACCTATCGACAATGGCAGGACATTCTGTAGAAATTAGTTTAGGGATAGCATATTTCCAGGTTTTAAAGAAGTAGTAACCGTGAGCTCCTTCGCTCCGTCAAATGTTATCCTGTCGACTGGAACGGGGCCAGTAAGTAAGAAGATCAAATTTGTAACCAAAAACAGAATAAAATACCAGATAGATGCAATGCTTTTCTAATCCCAACAGGAAGAAATGTCTTACGGAAACTTCTATTTCACAAAATTGCTTCCACACAAATCCTCCATATACCAATAACCAAGATGTTATATACATACTTACATCAATACAAACTTTCACTTCTCATCGAAATAAAAATGTTTTCCTTTTGTTATGCCTGCTCTGAAAGAGCAAAAAGAATTATTAATAACTTCAACTCAGCCATCAGCCATTTAACGGCAGACCAGCACGATCCGCCATCAAGATCCAAGATCAGTGGCGTAGCGTAGGGGGGGCGGGGGGGGGCGGTCCGCCCCGGGCGGCAGGCCTAGGGGGGCGGCAAAATGTCGCCGGTGATGCGGGTAGAGTAGAAATCATATGTTTCATGACAGATCGTTTGACAAGTCAACAAACAACAATGATGTAAATTTGAAATTTGCCACCCTATCTGTGGTTTGTCGTTGACCGCTTTCGTGAATTCGTAGACGGTGAGTAGGGCCATAAGAGTTTATTCCGTATTGTCGCGCTGATCGCGAAACTAAAACAAAACGTTCCGAAACTCTCGCGAAACTGAAAGGGAGTGTTCCGAAACATATGATATGTATATGCGAGATATGATAATATAACTAGGATTCGACGGAAACGTTATTCTAGTCTCAGCCAGCTCAATGTTTTTGCTCCCTCCCGCATCACAGAAAGTTATTTCGATTGTGTTGTTTATAGTTTAAATACTGTTGAATCTTCTAAAACTAAGCACTTATGGCGGTATTCACCGAAGGCTCATAAACGGCTCTTAAATTTAAGAGGCTCATAAATTGGAAATTATTTGTGCTATTCACCAACCCGAACCCCTCATAAGTATTTTTCGAAGTACGAAAATGAGAGCTACTCTATCTCAACCAGGCATGTTCAAACTGTGAATTCAATCTGTTTTCAAACAAGACTGACAGCCGAGAAGTTATATGTGAAATATAAGTCATAAAAACAAAACGCATCAACTTTGAACTGCCATCTCTTTATAGAACAAAAAACGAAAGTCTTTTCTGCACACCAAACTTTTCATTTATTTTATAATCCAACCAAAAATTCTATTTAAATTCTCAAATAATGGCTTTTGCTGCCATTCAAACCAGTTGGATATCCGATAAAAAACACAGCGACATGCGTCCAGAGACAGCATATTGAAATTCAAAACAAATCATCGGATTCGTTTCAGTCTTTATCTGCTCCAGTCCCAGCTCAAGGCCTCTCACAGAATCCATCGAAATTAAGAAGGTCATCAGCGGTTGGCTTATCGATCACCAACGCGCTCCTTTCAGTCTTTATCTGCTCCAGTCCCAGCTCAAGGCCTCTCACAGAATCCATCGAAATTAAGAAGGTCATCAGCGGTTGGCTTATCGATCACCAACGCGCTCCTTTTCATCCGTCCAGACTCTCCTGCATTGCAAGTTTGTTGATTGTGAAGATCATGTAAAATTGATTAATAAAATTGCGTTGATACTTTTAATTGTTGATGTTTTTTTTTTAATTTATGATTGAAGTTTTTTCAATACAAATTAAATTCACAAATCAAATTGCGACAGTGAAAATTTAAAAAAAGTCAGTTTGTTTCGAATGTTTTCGAACAAGTTTTCGGAGAGAGCCCTCGTAACTTATGAGTGATCAGGAGCACTCATAACTTTTACGAGCGCTCATAAATATTCAATATTATTGCTTGGTGAATGGATTTGTGAGCCTCTTAAGTTATGAGCGTTCGGTGAATACCGCCCTTAGTACTTCACTCAACCTTTAAACTAGTTTTTGAAAATGAAAAGAGTTAAAGGAAGCGGCGCGGAATACCGCAAGAAAAAGGCTACGAAAGAAGCAGACGCGAAGACGCGAAATATTTCAGTTCTAGTTCTGGTTCAAAAGCTACGTTAACGTCTTCGGCGGCATCCAGCAGCAGCGGAAGTGATTCCAATGTAAGTAAGATTCCTCCATGTACAATCGTGAGTGGCCTAGAATTGTCCTCCGGCCAATATTCATGGGAATGCATAACTTATTTTACGGGCAGAAGAAGAAGACGTGCCTGCCGTCGAAGTTGGAAGTCGTTCTGGTCCCACCACAGAGCAGGGTCAAGACAAAGTCGACTCACCAGAAGTATCTCAAGGATCTAGTCACAAGCCTGCAGAAAAAGTGAACCTCGTGAAGCTGTAAAGACGCTTAAAAATAAGTTTGTGGAAGTTCTTGGGGTACTGGAAGAATTGACGGATCGGTAGCCAGTCTTCTTCTGACAGTCATGCAGTCATTCAACTACCTCACTTTTCTTAGCTTTTGAGCTGCAGAGCTGAGCTGAAGAAGATGACGCACAGATTTTCCTGCAGCAATGTGGATAAGTGTGCTCAGAAACTCTGCGTTTTAAAAGCTCTCCTGGTGGAGAGCAGAGACCGTTTCGTCCAAGCCGCAATCGACTTTTCTAAGACTTTTTGGAAAAAACTCGGAATCGATCTCAAAACGAGTACAATTCGCAGGAAAAAACGCATGCATGGAGATGAATCCGCAGATGCAGCTTTGTCTCACGAGCCTCATTCATAAGGCTCGTAAAATCCGTTTATGAAACCGCTAATTCTATTTTACTTTCAATAAAAGATACTTCATTGTCTGTGAAATGATGTCTCGAAATTTAATTTTAATTTAGTATTGAATGGGGGCGGCAAAATGGGTCTCCGCCCCGGGCGCCGAGATGGTACGCTACGCCACTGTCCAAGATCAGAAATTTTATCGCGTAAAAATCGCGCAAATCGCATTGTAATTATAATAATTTATCGTTGGTGATTTGTTTGGCTTTAATGGACGGACATGCGTCCAAGAGATGAAATTTAAACTGCAAAAGCCTCCGCACAGCTATATAGACCAAGTTAAATTATAAAAAAAAAAATACATCACTAAAAGACGGCTACGAACACGAAATCGCCACTACATCATGTGGCCAATTGGTCCTGAAGGCAGATAAAATAGCGACCTTTACCAAATTAAAATTGGCAATTTGGTATGCATATTAAACAGTTGGTGAAGGCATCGAAAATCAAAAAAAAAAAAAATCGTCTAACAGGGGTATGAGATTATGTTATTCAAAAAAAAGTATATATTACACGATATAAGGTTTACTTCTAAAATGGAAAAACTATAATCAATCAAATACCATACTGCCGTATCCGATGTCATAAAAAATATTGAAAGTCAATATTTTTCGCGCTAATTATTTGATCAATTTCAAACGGCTCTATTTGCCAAAATGATAAATTTGATTTGTTTATTCGATAATTGGCATAAACTGGTCTAAATCATATTTCGAATTAAAAGAGATTCATTCGATTGAGTAATACGATTCAAAAAAATACCCTGTCTGGCTTTAGCCATTACGATTTAATTAAGCCCAAGTGGCACACTCTTAAGTCATGGAAATAATAAATTGATTCCTGAGGGAAAAGTATCATTATGCTAACCCAGCTCAAAGGATAAGTGATTCCCCCGTGTGTTGTCTTGGGGCAAATATGACACTTATGGGTACCACAAGTCAAATGACCACCTTATTAGTCGCTGTCGCATCGGATTTGTTACTCTATTCCGCCAAGATATCCACCAAAGGGACATCCATTATTTTGTATGCCTTATTTACCTACTCTATCTGATGTTGAGTCCTTCTCGCGAATTGTATCCATTGGATACTGGATGCATATGAAAGGATTGGCGGAGGGGGTGGGGGAGATGGTAACACCTCCCGCACTTGTGTGACACAATTTGTCATATTGTAATTGCAGACGATTCGAAGAGATTGCCACATGAGGTTGCGAACGATATCTTTCTATCTTTTCCTAGAAATAGTCTTCTTCTTCTTGTTGGCCGCGCACTTGGTCCACAAGCAAAAGTATGTATACGTATATGTAGATAGGTATCCTTGCATTTTAAAAAAATATTGTCGCTTCTTTTCGAAAACATTATCCTCACAAAAAAGAATGCAGACGACGAATACAAAGACGAAGACGAAGAATGCAATGCAATCGCATCGCAATGGCTTCAGCCAGTCTGGGTGGCTTTCATGTTATTGATGGGTCTATACCAAGACGACAACCGACCGACGAGGAAGACCATGACGACAATATCCTGTGCGAGCTAAAAATACATTTATCTGTCATACATGAATACGAAAAATAATTTAAATTCATTGCTCTTTCTTCTCTCTTCTGTGAAATGTGAAAATGTGATTATTTGTTGGCCAAAAACAGCAGAGCATAAAAACACACACACACCCCTATACAGACACACACAAACATGGAGCCATCACGAAAAGAGGAAAAACTGCGGTGAAAAGTTTCACAGGACTAAAACTACGAGGACGATGATGGCGCCATAGGTTTTATCGATGATAGAAGTTGAGATTGGGACCTTTATCCTCCTATAGCACCATCACACTCCTTCTTGATGTATAGTTGTTGTTTTTCCTGTCATCTCTATTCGAATCGCTCATTGTTGATCCTTAAGATGAACGTAATTGATTTTTAATAGATAATATAATTTTCTTTCTTTTTTTTTTATTATTGTTAAAGAGTTTTCCAAGCCCTCTTAGTCGCGATATCGTCGAATCGGTCGGTCTTTTTGGCGCACCCATAACTATCCATTTTGTTCATCGTTTTAATGGCCTCGACCTCGCTATAGGAGTTTGGGTGTGTATTTCCTTATTTTCCGGGAAACTCTGAACGAATTCGAGCACAACCCCGATTATGGGGTTCAATGTCCTTTTCTTCGAGTGACCTGTAGTTGTGTTTTCATGGCGCCAGTTGAGGGAGTGGATGGATGCATTAGTAGGTATTATGCAAGTTCCAAGGATAAATGGAACTCACAGTTGATGGTCGTTTATAAATGTTCGAATTCGATTTAAGTATACGAAAGGAGTTGAAGGATGTGCACTTTGAAGTTAAAAATAAAAAAAAAAATGAAATAGAAATAGAAATAAATTGATAAGTTGCTAGCGAGTGCAATTCAATAAAACGTCTTCACGCAATTTTATTTCATTTATTATCTTAAAACCGAAGGAAGTAAATGACTATCTGTTTAAAAAAATACCGACTGAGTTGTATAAGGATTTGCAATTACTGATTATTATTTAAGGATGCTGAAAATTTATTTTCGCATAGCAATGCAATCATTTTTTGTTGCATACAAGAATTTCGCACATTTTTATTCATTTAGTCTTTGATTTAGATCGTTGCGAATAATGCAAATATTTCGCGGGAACGTTTATTTCGGAGGAACAGTAATAGTGTCGTTTCGCGGTGGCTCCAAATGTCAAAAAACTTTTGCGTTTAATTTAAAATTACACATTGTGAAATAAATTAATTTAACGAAAGTGTAAAAAGAAAATGCAAATAAAATAAAATTTATAAAATAAAACTCACTTTTTTGTTGAAGGATATTAAAAATTACTATAGAAACCGCTGTTTGTTCGCTGACTGTGCTCTGGAGCGTTTGGAAGAAGACCACAATTTTGACCGAAAAATCATCTTTAGGAACGTGGCGCATTTTTGGATAAATGGCTGTGTTAACAAGCAAAATTGCCGTATATGGAAACACCAATCAGAATCAAAAACTTACCTCAGCAATTTCATCTACCCCCGCTACCACATATGTCTCTTAACTATGCTATGGATTTCAAATCGTAAGGTGATATTGCATCGTTTAAAAGCATTCTATGTTAGTAATAATTTTTTAAATCAAACTTTCAAGCATAATTCACGATAGCAATTTTTCGAAACATTCCAACGGAAATCTTATTCCTAAAAGGTTAGGTTATATTGACGTGGCTGTCAGGTCAGCAGGAGAACTTAGACCATGAGTTGGTCCATTGTGATACTAAATTGAAACTTGGAGACTTTCTTCCTAATCGTTAAACCAATCACAGCTCCTTATGAAACGAGTGAGATTGCCTAAATCTATATTTGCCAGGTTACTAAGATCAGAGTAGTAGACGTCTCCCAGATAGGATTTAAGTCCTTGGCATATCTAAACCTGGACATTTACAGAGAAGGTGAGGGATTGATTCCTCTTCTTCTTCTTCCATGCAGCTTTTGCAGAAATCGAAACAGTGTCTTATTATAACACCTATCACGAAGCCTATGTGCGATCTGCGTAAACATATCAAACCTTTGGAGCGCTTCAGATCCAGCATTGGTCAAATTTGTTTTGTCGCCAGGCAGTATTGTGATAAATTGTTCCACCTAAAGCTAAGTGTACACGATTGGTAGATCTTACAATATTGTAAGATCTTACAATGTCTGACAATTATCTACCAATGAGCTGACAAAAAAGTTGTGTGTGTATACGGTTGGTACAAAATCTACCAATCTCTTACAATTAATTGTCAGAAGTTGGCTGACAATTCATTTTCAGATAGCCGGCTTAATACCTACCAATTAATTGTAAGAGATTGGTAGATTTTCTACCAACCGTGTACACACACAATTAATTGTCAGTTTTTGTGGTTATGGAAACGGTGACAATTGAACCTTGGCTGCCAATTGTCTGACAATGAAAAAATTGTATGATGCTAAAAAAAGAACATCTTACAATTTCTTCATTGTCAGAAACGTCAGACAACGATAAAAATTGGAAGGCCTGACAATAAATTGTGTGTGTACACGATTATGAAATACCTTACAATTTACCGTCTTACAATTAATTGTCAGATACATTTTCTGACAATTAATCGGAAGATTACATGATTGTCAGCTAGCGTACACATGATTGTCAGATTTCTAACAATTAATTGTCAGACAATGATCTAACAATTAATTGTCAGACAAATTTTCTGACAATTAATTGTAAGACTACACGGTTGTAAGACATTGTAAGCATGTTTTTCACTGACAGATCTGACAATATTGTAAGATCTACTAATCGTGTACACTTATAGCTTAAGGTTTCTTCTCTGTTTTGCACCTAAGGGCATTAGCGACATTAAGCTGGTAGAGTCAGAATTAAGAGATTTAATGGCTGCTTTGCTGTCTGAGAAAATGCGGATATCTTTGATTGGTATCTCGTTTTCTGTAAGCCAACACAGAACTTCTTTAATCACCAAAATTTTCGCCTGGAACACCCTACAGTGGGGAGAGTACGATAACTTGGCCGCCAAGATTTGATAACGGGTTTTTGTAGGGGGGTCAAAAACAAGCACTTTTTACTATGGGGGGGGTCTATCTCCCCCCGTTTAGGAGGTAGGGGCACTTTTAGAAAAAATGGTTTAAATTGAAACAAAAAATATTAAAAAACAACGGCAACACTTACAATAAAGTGCTATACTGCGTTTGAAAGCCAGAAGATTGTTCTATAATCCTGCATTTAAATTTTATTACTCAAATCAATAGTTTTTGAGAAATTCGCATTTAAAGTCCAAATTTTGATAAAAAAACGTGAAAAAAAATGTTTAGACCGGTTGTTTTCAAAATTGTGAAAAGAAATTGTAAATTAGCTTATATGTGTTTCATGTATCTATCAGTTCTTAATCGAACACAAAAAACGGCATGGTTCTATGTCTTCTGGTTTTTGAGAAAACCTCCGTTTAAGAGGTAAGGGCACTTTTAGAAAAAAATGGTTTAAATTAAAAAAAAAAAATATTAAAAAACAACGGCAACACATACAATAAAGTGGTATACTGCGTTTGAAAGCCAGAAAATTGTTCTATAATCCTGCATTTAAATTAAATTACTCATGTCAATGGTTTTTGAGAAATTCGCATTTAAAGTCCAAATTTTGATAAAATAACGTGAAAAAAAAAGTTTAGACCGATTGTTTTTAAAATTTTGAAATAAAATTGTAAATTAACTTATATGTGATCCATGTATCTATCAGTTCTTAATCGAGCACAAAAAACCGCATGGTTCTATGTCTTCTAGTTTTTGAGAAAATCGAAAATTACCAAAACTACTTTTTTTGATTTTTGGTGGTGACGGTGATTCCATTTTAAGGATTAATGTTAATAAACATAATAAATCTTTGTTAGTTCAGTACCGCAATTCATTTAGCGTTACCCAGAATGCACCATGAGGAGATAGAATTGCAACTGGGTCAGTTATTTTGTCAGTTAGTCAGAAGTTAGTCAGTCATAGTTAGTTAAAAATGGTCAAAATGTATTAAAAAGGTGTGTAAGTCTCGTCAATAAAGCCATCGTCCGTACTATAACTGTCGAGTTCGTTGAGTTACTCTTTTATGGTGGGAAGCCGAGGATGTTTTGGCGGTAAAACACTTTCTAAATTTTCGCTCTGAAGGGTGGAAGGATCGATGTCTTTTAACTGTAAACCCTCACATATATCACCATCGGTATAACAAGGGTAAACTTTTTTTACATCTGATAAAAACTCTATTATTTGCGAACCCCAGTCGTCCTTATATTTCCTTTCTAGGCAGTATTTTCGATAAAAAAAATAGTGCCATGTATTGGTGAACATGGTCAGAAGTTTGTTTTGGTTTTTAAGATCGTTTATTGTATTTTATATGTATTTAGTGGACATTGGATAAATAGAATAAATTTGAATTTTTTTAAATACAGATTCTGTGAATGCAAAAGAAACTTTGCATGCACCCAACCTCGCACCTACCCCAAATCCTATAGTGTGCCCAAGCAGGGGGGTTGCAGGGGGGCAGCATGCCCCCCCATACATACTTTACTGTTTATATATTGTAATGCTGGAAGCTAGCACTGATACATAATATAAGGAAGCAAAAAATATCAAACATTTTGTAGAAAAGTAGTTTTAGTTATTTTCGATTTTCTCAAAAACCAGAAGACATAGAACCATGCCGTTTTTTGTGTTCGATTAAGAACTGATAGATACATGAAACACATATAAGCTAATTTACAATTTCATTTCACAATTTTGAAAACAACCGGTCTAAACTTTTTTTTTCACGTTTTTTTATCAAAATTTGGAATTTAAATGCGAATTTCTCAAAAACTGTTGATATGAGTAATTTAATTTAAACGCAGGATTATAGAACAATCTTCTGGCTTTCAAACGCAGTATAGCACTTTATTGTAGGTGTTGCCGTTGTTTTTTAATATTTTTTTTTCAATTTAAACCATTTTTTTTTCTAAAAGTGCCCCTACCTCCTAAACGGGGGGAGATAGACCCCCCCCTCCCATAGTAAAAAGTGCTTATTTTTGACCCCTCTACAAAAATCCGTCATCAAATCTTGGCGGCCAAGTTATCGTACTCGTGCCCCTACAGTGATTGGTGAGACAAAAAGAGAGGCTTAAATTTAGTCTGACTGAGTGTACAACTCCACTAATCCCGTGGTTCGATCCATCATCGGTGAAAAAATGGATTGAATCATCTTCTAGGAATTGCATGTCCTCCCAGACTTCTCTAGAAGGGATGGTTACCTGAAAGTTTTTATCAAATAGAATCTGAGGAATGGTTTAGTCGATGCTACTTGGAAGTGATCCAAATTAGTTCAGAATGATGGAGAGGCAAATTTCTTTATTGATCCACTGCAAGGAGGTTTTGAGGAAAAAATCTTGCAGAAAAGTTTGCAGCCGTGTGTTTGCCGAATATATAGAAGAGTATTAGATGGAACAGAATGTCCAGTGAAGCGGAATGAATCGTGCCAAGTATGCTGGCCTATCCACAAACAAGCCGACAGTAATACCTAGCTCAGTATAAAGCAATTTTAATGAAAAGGAGTTTATGTTTTAAGCTGTGCACCATACTGCCCAGCTTTACATTAGAATCGATCTGGACTAAAGACGAGTATAGCCAGTGAGTAATTGCAACTTGGAATACCCATTTATTTCCAATGTTTTTTTGCAAGAAAAGAATTCCACTGTTGGCCTTTTTAACTTTTTCTTGAATGTCAGGTTTCCTTACATCTTATCCAGTTTAGTTTGTTACCTTGTTTCAAGCTTATTGTAGATAAGATATCTTTTAGAGTATTAGGATGCTTTCCTGATAAGGCAATAGCAATTTCATCTGCAAGGGAAATCACTCTGTAACTCTCCAAGTAACAAAGAATGGGAAATAGGACACCGCCTTGTGGCGTCCCTCTTCTGACGCCTAATAACTGTGGATGAATTCATGTAAAAGATTCTTTATGGGCTTTATTACAATTTTCAATTATCAATAAAATATTTAACGTTTTCAATTTTATTGATGAACTGTTATTTCCAAAATTTTTGATAAACTGTTTGAATAATTTTACATAAATATGTTGTTACTGAAAAAATCAAATTATTATAGTTTTAGCTGTCTCAAAAAAATGAATATAATAGAATTATTTGTATAGTACAATAAAACCCGCTTAAGAGAAAAACCTGCTTACCTGAAACACTTTTTTCATCCCCAAGTATTTTTCGACCAATTTCCCTTAAAACACTCCGCTTAAGTGAAACTCGCTTAAGCGAAAAACTCGGATAACTGAAACATGTTTTCATTTAATTTTTAATATTTTTCATTGAAAAAACTCTCTTAAGTGAAAAAAAAATTGAATCGAACAGAACAAAAACTTGATAGTTTTCGTTTTTCAATAAATTATTTTTGTGTTATTTAATCGTTGTTTTATTTAACTTCTTTCAAGGCAAGTCCAAAAGATAAAAACAATATTGTTTTTAGTAGTAAATGGTGATGGAATTTTTATGGAATGGAATTTTTAAATCCGCTTAAGTGAAATTTTTTTTTTTTACTTATCCGAACTCCGCTTAAGTAAAATTATTTTTCACTTAAGCGGGGTTCGTTTAAGTGAAAACCCCGCTTAAGTGAAAGAAAGGCTGTGATATTTTGCAGTTTCTCTTAAGCGGGTTTTACTGAAAAACTTTAAATCTTTTCACAATCGTTGTAAATTGTTCAATGTTCACAGTTTATAGTAACATTTTTGTATTTATTATGTACCAAAATTTCTATCAATTGATAAGTTCCTTCGTATGTTATTCAATCGGTATTTTGCAATCGTAAAATGGCGGCCAATAGTCCAAACTAAAATTGATTTACTTTTCATAAATAGTTACACTGTGTTAGAGTTATTTTGAGCTTTCAAATGACATAAAAAAGGTTGTAGATGTGGTAGAGTTCATGGGGAATCTAAACAGTCTTTTTATTCTACATTTGAATTTACTATCTAAATCAAATTAATCGTTTTGCAAATTAAATTCACCTTTTTAGAATAAAATTCACTCTATTGCAAATGGAATTCACCGTTTTGCCACTCAAATTCATCAACGATAAACTAAATCACATTTACTAAATTATCGTACTTTGTAAAGGATATCCTTACATATTTTTTGCATGATGTCAACCACTAATTAAATTTAATTAGATTTACCAATAATATTGTGCAAATCTCAGATTTACCGTTCAAAATTAAATCATAAATCTAATAGTTTAGAAATTGATCTTGATAAATATTCTTTGGGCCTATATATTTACGAATCGAACAAATCTTCGAGTTGAACGCATTCACTGCACAATGGAGTTTTTTGTTTCGTTTCATTTTCAATTCTTAGGAAAAAATGGAACACCATTTTAAATTTAAATGGTAGTGGGTAATGGGGTAATGATATCTTTCACGGCGGATTTTAAATTTCTGAAAACTAAAAATTGCTTTGGTTTTAGTATCTACATGAAGGGTTAAATCCATCCATTGGAATGTAAGAGTTGCCAAAATCGGCTTTTTGACAGATCCAAATCAAATTGTGGAAAACACAAAAAGTTAATCTAGTAATTAATCTTTTTGTGCTGTGGCAACTGGCAACATTATGTACATAGATTTCTTTAATGTATTCTAAGATATCCTTTGTTGAAAACATATGTAGTATTATCAGCATTAGAGAAAAAGGAGATTGTGCTTTCTCTGATGATGCGTCTTGTGAATACTTCCGGTTTCATATTGAAGACCAAAGGGAAAGAAAATGTTGTCAGTTTGTTGCCGAAAACGATCTACAAATTGTATTTTTGAAGCACAATCAAAAAAGCTGTACTTCGTTAGAACATGCTAGTATTCAACTTTTTAATACCTTAGAAATGTCTGAGTACACATGTCTCTTAAAAACTGCTTTTAAATAATAACAAATTTGTGAAAATGTAGATAATAAATCATGATGTTTATTTATAAATACATTTTCAATAAGTAAATATGAAGTGCAAAGATACAATTTACTGATTTTGAAAATGACCATTAAACAAGAAATATGACCAAAGGGCCGATCTCACTTTTCACATAACCAAACAAATCTTCCCTCAAAAATGATTATCTTTACCCTTTGACTTTGGCCACCTCCACATAATCTTCTGATACCAATCTGAATTGCGAATACAATTCACAGTGCTGGATGCTTCTGATCAATTGCTTTTTTTTTTGCTTTTTAAGTGCGAGAATCAAATATGGGAATTTGGTCAGGATCGGAGGGTATTTTTTTGTTTACCCAGGAAGGAAGCTCTGCTCTGATCTGCCTCTGCTAAAAGATCGAAGTGATAGTGATTTTCAATCTCCGCCCACTAATAAGATACAAATCTGTGTTAGCCCAGCGGCAACAGCAAGAAGCATTAAAATCGATGTGTGGCGTCTTCTTGGATTTGTTTTACCACATGGTAAGATATGGTGTTAAAGGTAACACTCTCTGGAATACTTTACTTCTTCAGAAATGCGGTCTGTATCTCTGTACCTATGTACATATTTATATAGAAGTTCATCCTTTGTCTGGAGTAGGGACTCAATAAATTCTTTTATATCCCGATTTTCTACCTTACCTTATACGATGTCTTATAACCTAACTCACCAGATGTGAACACAGTAAATATTGGCAAATAAATTAGGCCGAATAAACTCAATAATAATAAATCGATTATATAAAGAAGTTTTTATTTTTACTTTGTACCCTTGGGGGAGAGATGAATAATATTTAGTTTGTAATTATGATGCAAAGGAGTATTTAGGTCAATAATAATCATTTAAGATTTTTATATTTTCAGCACATTTTGATGGATTTTATTATTTTAGGTCTTTAAAATGTCAAAACGTTTTGAAAAATTTCGAAGGAAATGCATGCCTCGCCACCTGAATGGAAAATTCCAAATTTTATATTTTTTTAAATTTGTACCCACCACAAATTCTACCATAATTTTGTTGAGTGAATCAACAGTCAGTTACGGTTTAAGCAATTTTTGAAGTCCTATTTTTCAGAAAACTCAAATGCCAAGGATTTGAAATTTGGTGAGGAGCCTGTGTTGTGATCAACTCAGCAAATTATATGAATTTGAAATTTCCGTCTCTTGTTAATGAAGTTACTAGAAGAGGGTAAAAAATCGCCTGAGTTTGTTTCTGTAAAAACGGTGTAGTGCCACGAACTTGGCTGGACACTACCGTGCCCTTTGATTTTGAAGAGTGCTCAACTGTTAAGTTTGAAATTGCACTAACCGTAAACATTTATTTCGAAGTACGATATGTATGTTCCGACAGGGGTTAATTGGCTAAATATATTGATTGCTCAAATTAGTTTAGTGTTAAAACAAAATTTTATTTAAAGAACTGGGATCCGAGAAGATTTGTTATTTTCATTTTTTCAAGCGGTTATTAATTTCAATAGATTTTTTTTCGAAGGAGAACATTGCGCTATGAATTCCCGGAATATATTTTCCACGAAATTCCCTATATGGCTGAATATTATCCTCATACGAGTACGTGTTTTATAAAAGATATATGGGGCTATCGTGAATAAAATTTCCTGGGAAGAGTTCCCATTTTCGGAAAATCGCGATCGTGAATGAGTTCGAAATATTCCCTCGTAATTTATGGCTGTCGTGATTTTCTTCCATTTCTGAAGGATTTTAATGTTATTGGAAGCCTTAAAACTACACATACCTAATTCAAAGGTGTTTCTCGACAACAGATGTATGGTACTTCTTTTTATCGGAGGGAAAAAGTTTCGAGGGAGATTCACGATTGACGAAAAAAATTCCGTGGGAACAAAAAATTCCAAGGGAAACAAAATTTCCAGGGATATTCCCGATAGGCCCCATAGTCTGGGAGATGATCTTCCCTAACCTGTCTAATCGGGACTTAAAAAACTGCTGGTTGTATAGTCACTTTCAGTCTGCGTTGGCTAGAAAATGATCCATCCCGGTTTGCATTTTGACTGAATATTCATTCTGTAGGGTTTTCTATAAATGGGGTATCTATTAAATAATAAAAAAGACATTCCACAAAGACTTTTGTTGTTTTTTTTTTACCAGAGACCTAAAACATGCGGATCAAAAAGTGCACCCAGGGATATGTCTAGTACCTGCTGGTCTTAAATGTCTCAAGGGGCCTAGTATCTGCCGATTTATAGTGCCACCAGAGGCACCTTGGGTCCCACCAGGGGTCTAGTACTTGCTAAACTTTAGTTCCACTATGGACCTAGTATAGTTGTCGATCTTAAGTGTCATCAAGGACCTAATATATGCTGATTTTAAGTGCCACAATGGGCCTAATACCTACCAATGTTAACTTTCACCAGGGGTCTAGTACATGTTGATCTTGGGTTCCACCAGGGGTGTAGTACTTCCTGACCTTTAGTCCCACTATGAGCGTAGTAACTGCCTATATTTAGCGTCATCAGGGGCCTAATACGTGCTGATCTTAAGTGCCACAAGGGGTCTTACACCTTCCAATGTTAACTGCTAACAGAGGCCTAGTACCTGTTGATATTGGGTCGCACAAGGAGCCTAGTGCTTTCTGAACTTTAAGTCCCACTATGGGCGCAGTATCCGCCGACCTTTAGTGTCGCCAGGGGGGTAGTACCTAGTGTTTTAGTTTCCGCTTTGAAGTGCCTCCATGTCAGATATACCAGAATGGGTGAATCACTCGATTACTAGAATACCAGTTCCCAGAGACCATCCCAAACCACTTGTATTGAATTAATTATGATGTCTTTAAATAATGATTTACCATAAGGTCTTAAAGATCACTTTCCTCTTTATTTTTGTATTTTCTTCAAGTAGATCCTAGCAAGATAAACCTCGGCTGGAAAGCAGAAAGCACATCATAGGTTATAACAGGGGTCGGCAAGTAATTTTTTGAAGGGTCCAGGATTAGTTGAAACATTTTGTCGAGGTCCAGGAAAAAAAAAGACTCATAATACTTACTAATTTTATTTGGCTTCATTTAAGTAATTTTACAAAACACAATAGATAAAATTAATGTGAGAAATTACAACTACAGTCTTGAACAAGTTTTTATTAGTTTGGTTCACGCGTAGAGCAGCAAATACGAAGAGTGTCTTCCAGGTGGGTGTCCGATAGTCTCTAACGATATTTGTTTTTCAAGAAATTGATTTTTGAGAAATATGATTAGCATATATGTATATGTCAAGCAAAACATAGAAACTAGGTTGATAGCTACTTTTTTGCAATTTTCATACTTTTCTGAAACATGTTTACCCCAAAATTCTTCAGCGGATGCAGTTTTAAACATTTGCAGGGAAATATCTTCTTGCCGCTCTATTTCCATTTGCAGCAAAGGCTTTGAAAGACTAAATAACTTCGTAGCCAAGCTAGTCCAATCTGTAGCTGCGTCAACTAAATAAGGCGATTTAAGGAATTGAGAGAGCTTACCCGTCTCTACAAAGTCTTGGAATCTTGCAGCAAATTCGTTCCTAAGATCGAATAAAAAGCTTAAAAACAATGCAAGATCTTTTTCAGAGCCTTTCTTCTTACATTCAAGAATTGTTGGAAAATAAATAAATTCTTTTTTTGAGATGTCTTTTTCAAAAATATCCAGCTTGCGACGAAAAGCAGACAGGCTTTGTATGAGATCACATATTAATTTTCTTAATTTAACTCGGTGTTAAGCAGCGTTGCCACAAAGTGCCCGATCGGGCCATTTGGCCCCCCGTTTTACATTTTGGCCCTTTGCCCGGGCCAATTATAAATGGCCCCCAAATCTAAATTTTAGAAGATTAAACATCACATCATATCGTGCTTAATAATAATTAAAAAGCTTTACAAAATTAAATATAAACCATTGCGATTCATCGCCACTACAATGTGTTTCCACAACATACAATTAACTATACTTAAAACGGAACTGAATTCATTCATTTATCTCGTTTAATGATTTGACTTTTTTCTCACGTCATTTACTTTCGTCATCTACCAAAGCGTTTATGTAATTTAAATAACAAACAAATAAATCTTACAAATTATGTATATCGTAAATTTCCCAATAAAGAAGATCTTCTGATAAAACATTTGCGTTTGCAAAAAGAATTTTATTTTTTAAACAAATTTTTATATAAGGAATACTTAATTCGAACTAAATCTAGTCTAAAACTTAACAGTAAATTTGTTTTGGTCATTTAGCAATGATACAAAATGTTCAAATGGTATCCCAATTGCATGCAATATTCTGGAAATACATCTACTAACATTTCAACAATTTGCAACTGTTTTGCAGACTTTTTTCACTCCGTTTATAATCCCCAAAGTATTCCCTCTAACCTTTCTGCAATTTCATGTTTAAATTCAATCAATATCGGTCAATTAAACTTGAGTGTCAAACATGTTGAATTAGCCTTAATTGGACTAAATGATGATAAACAACCAGGACCCGATGGTATTCCTCCGATTATTTTGAAAAATTGGTCAGCTGCTCTATCGGGACCATTAACTTTTTTGTTTAATAGTTCTCTTAAAAAGGGTTATTTTCTGGATGATTGGAAAATCTCGTACGTTATTTCTATTCATAAATCAAGATCTAAGCAAGATGTTTCTAATTATCGCTCCATTAGCACATACATATAATGTACCAAAAAAATTGTCTCTGATAAGCTAAGTCGTTCGATAGAGTAACCCACCATATACTAATATGAGGTCACAGCAGAAGTACCACAAGGAAGTCACTTGGGCGCTCTTCTATTCTTGCTGCTGATTAATGATATCCGTCAACCTCATCATCGGGTAAATTATAATCTAAATGAACCTTTAACTCGATGCATTAGAGAAGCCAGCAGTATATGTAATCATGTTGAGTCGAGAATCTTTTAAGAAGCACATATTGCTTATATCTAATTCGTAATCTGGTGGTCTATTAAGTTATTCTTTTAGATTAAGTTCATTTTGTTTTTCTATTTTTTAATAAAAAAATTGTATTCTGTAGTCTGTAAGATTATATAATAGATTTTATAAATCTGCTTGATGAAATAAAAATAAATAAATAAATCGTATAGGCATTTGTTTTTTTTTTGCCGTTTATTGTTTGTTCGTTCTTTGTTCATTCATATATTGAATTAAAATAAGGAAAAGTAATATAAATATTTTAATAATATTACTGGTGTGATCCATATATTATAAATTGTATTTTCTTTAAAGATATTTTAAGATAATTCCCAAGAAATCGAATCAGACGAAACAGTCAAGATCTGCTTCTGCTGCCTACTACATTAAATAAATAATGCATTAAATAAATAACAAAGAATAAATACATATTAAATAAATAAATATTGTAGTTTAATGTTTTAAGGACGGATTTGTAAGTAAAATATTTGGCCCCAACTTTTGTCAAATGGCCCTCAAATAATTTCGAAACGGCCCTCTCTGCTTTTTCCTTCGCGGCAACGCTGGTAAGCCCTTCAAATATTTCAAAATATCTTTGACAAAAGCCACAGCTAGCACATTTTCCTCGTTAAACGTTCAATAACTTGACCTTTACTTAGCCAACGAACATTGTTGTGTTGTAGTAGGTCAGAATTTAAATTTAACTTTAAAAAAACTGATTATACTAAATTAAATAACTTGCTATCTTTAATTGACTGGTCATGCCTTTGCTCTTGTTCAGATATTAATTCAATGGTTTTGAAATTTTATGACACAATATTTGATTGTTTTTTAGCATCTGTTCCTCTAATATCTATTAAATCAAAATCGCTTGCTC
The DNA here is from genome assembly GCA_911387755.1 of Chrysotoxum bicinctum. Classification (NCBI taxonomy): domain Eukaryota; kingdom Metazoa; phylum Arthropoda; class Insecta; order Diptera; family Syrphidae; genus Chrysotoxum; species Chrysotoxum bicinctum. Next base: position 32,187,417 of record OU426990.1, read on the forward strand.
CTAGCTGGTATGATAGTGAACTGCGAACATTAAAAAACCGTAGAAATAAACTATGGCTTAAATACAAACAAACTGGACTAGTTACCGATTTTAATATTTATTGTGAGGCCAGAAATATTTTCAACAGAGAATCAAGTATTAAGTATCTTTTTTACATACAAAAGGTTCAAAGTAATTTTAAAATGGATCCTAAATCCTTTTGGAACTTTATTAACAGCAAACGAAAATCTAGTCCATATCCATCCGTTCTTATTCATAACAATATCTCAGACCATGACCCACGTATCATAACACAACTATTCTCAGACTTTTTTCAAAGTGCATACATCTGTGATTCTTCTGTGATAACTTTTCGAACTGTGATAACCTAAACTGTGATAATCTTGACGAAAATGATCAATTATTTGGTCATTTGAAATCATATTCTCACTTGACTGATATAAATTTTCATATAACTATTGACGATATTATGAAATTTATAACTAATTTAGAAGATAATGACGCGTCTGGTCCTGATAGGGTACCAGCTTCAGTTTTGAAAAAATGTGTCAATAACTTGTCGATGCCACTTTCTGTTCTTTTTAACTGTTCATTGTCTACTTGTAAGTTTCCTCATATATGGAAACAATCTTTTATAATTCCTCTACATAAAAAAGGTAAAAAGGATCAAATTATTAATTACCGTCCAATAGCTAAACTGTCGGCTATTCCCAAACTTTTTGAAGCAATTGTTTGCAAAACATTAAGCTTTTACACAAAATCGTTTATTGTTCATAACCAACATGGTTTCTCAAAGGGCCGCTCGACTGTCACCCTACTTATGGAGTTAACGGAGTTTTGTGTCGATTCCTTTAAAAACAAAAAACAGACGGATTGTGTTCTTACAGATTTTAGTAAGACATTTGACAAACTATCGCATAGAGTTTTGCTTAAAAAAATGAGTAGGCTGGGGTTCAGCGTAAAATTCATTGCTTGGCTAAAATCTTATTTACTTGACAGATCCTATTCAGTGAATTTTAACGGCTACCATTCAAATAGTTTTGTCGTAAATTCTGGTGTTCCCCAGGGTAGCCATTTGGGTCCAGTTCTTTTTATATTGTTTGTAAATGATCTTCCTTCAGTTTTAAAGTACTTTAATTGTCTTATGTATGCAGACGATGTTAACATATTTAAAACTATTTCTAGCAATCTTGACTGTGAAAAGCTTCAAATTGATCTAAATGCTTTCTATAATTGGTGTGCACGTAATTATTTGTTGTTAAATATCGATAAGTGTAAGATTATAAATTTTACAAGAAAATTGTCCGTTTTATCTTTTGACTATAGATTCAATGGCGTAAATCTATTAAATGTAAATGATGTATCTATCGATAAGAAACTCGAATTCACACAGCATATCAATATGGCATGTAATAAAGCCAATTCAATATTAGGTTGGATTAAAAGGGAATCACGTCAGTTTTCTGATCCTTATGTTATCAAACAACTATTTACTACATTTGTCAGACCCATTATAGAGTATGCTTGCCAGGTATGGACCCCCTACTACAGTTGTCACAAAATAAGAATTGAACAAATTCAAAAAACATTCCTAAAATTTGCTCTTAGAGGCTTAGGCTGGCAGAATCCATTGAATCTTCCTTCATATAGCAGCCGTTTAAAACTCATAGATTTACCCAGTCTGGAGCGCAGACGTTCTTATTTATGTTTTGTTTTTATTGTTAATCTTATTGATGGTAATATCGATGCTTTAAACCTTTTGTGTCGTGTTAATTTTAATGTTCCAAATCGTTATCTGAGAGGTTTTCGTGACCCAATTTACATAAAACACTATCGTACCAACTATGAGCAGAATTCACCATTGAATAACATGTTTAATTTGTATAACGTCAATCATAATTTATTAATAAATTTTTGTGATGTATCAAATAATGGTTTTAAAAAAATATTCTATAATATTGTATAATTTATAAATTCGTAATACTAAGTAATATTTTTGTACGCTAGATATTAATTAGCTTCATTCAAATAAATAAAATAAAATAAGCGGAATCACATTCAGAAAGAAACTCCTTGAACTGTCGGTGCTGAAGAGCAGAACGAGATCTTATAAAATTAATTAATCTGGCCAAGCTGTCCATTACTTCTTTCAATGTACCACTAAGTTTTCCACAAAGGGCTGCCTGGTGAATTATGCACTGATAAGCAATCAGACTGCATTCTTATCTTTGATTCTCTTTACTAATCCTTTTTCTTTGCCAATCATCGCTGGTGCCCCGTCAGATGAAAGCGATACCATTTTGTCATGATTAATATTGGTTTTTGTTACGAATTCATCAAAAGCATTGAGCTTTACCTTTCAACGTCAAAAAATCTCACAAAAGAGACAGTTGTTCATCATCAAATTAAATGAATAGTTTTGTAGGTACATTACATATTATGTATATCTAAAAAAATTAGCGGTCCATGGTTCGACCTTCCGAGGTCCGCAAGCGGACCGCGGTCCGCCTGTTGCTGACCGTTGGGTTATAACCTCAAAGGTATCAATTTTGCAGCCACGAATTATTGTTAGTGAAAAGATTGATGTTTTCTTTTGCTTGGAGTTAATGTTTTGAAAAAGAATTTCACAGAAATATTTTAATAAATTGAAAAACAAAAAACAAACAATGCTCCATATATACATACGTCGCACAATGGGGCAGAATGGCCCAAAAGCTGGCATTAATTAAAAAAACTAAATTGTTAATATTAATAATTTATTTTTATTTTTCGATTAAGCAATAGCCCTTTTATTAAAAAATGCAAATCATTTCTTTTTGGACTCCTTTGATTTATCAGAGTGTAGCTTAGTTGAAGCTTGATTTTTTCTCACTTTAATCAGAAAAAAATTGTGTTTTTTTCTTTTTTGTACATAGCCCCACAATTTTTGTTGATCTGCAAACAATTTTGAAATCTTGGTATGGAGCCTTCAACTTCGGGTAGCAATGTGTAAGGCACACAAACAAGACAAGAAGTGAACTAGTTGGTATGATGAGAAGCTCTGCGAGTATTGTTGTTGAACAGTTCAATTTCATAAAAGAGTGACTAATTAAAATTACAGGCAGCACTAAAAAGAGCCAAGTTGAAGCTGTAAAAAATATATTTTCGCATTTCAAAAATGATTTTAAGACACGGTGGCTGATAGCTTGCAATATTGAAGAAAGATTGCTTAAAGCTAATGACAATGGACTTAACTCTTCTATTTCATTCTGATACCAGATACAGCAAGGAAACCTGGCCGTCCGGAAATGAGTTTTGAGACTTCTTGCGAAAGGACAAAAGGGTAAGAACGCGCAAGATTTGAGAGAACCGTTACCTCTGAATGTCCTTAACTGTACTGCCCAAATGAACTTGAGAGCTTCGGACAGATTCTAGCCTCCAAACTCCTAAAAGAAGAGACTATAATCCCCAATAGAGCTGGGTAAAATACAGAAAAGCATTTAATAAGTCGCAATAAGTAAGAAAAATTATATAACTGGCTGTGTTAGGCTAGTCGCGCACTGGCAACTGTGATCGAAGTCAAATAGTTTAATCAACAGTTGAAAGAGAACCGCGCACTGGCAACTCTTTACTCACGCTCACACTCTTTTCTCTCTTGCGCTTTAAAAGCTGGAAACTTACAGCTGAAACTAGGACATCATTTTGGCACTCAGAAGAAGAGAATGAGGACATGTCGTTAAATGTTGCAGCTAAAATATTAAATGATTTCAACTACAATAGAAAAAAAACCTAACTATTTTTTTCAGAATAAACAGTCGGATCATTTAAAAAAAAGTTTCTCAGAATACAACATAGCGCTTCCAAGCAGATGAAAGGTCATTCAGCATTGACCCTAACCCCCAATAGGTGTCTACCTGAAATTCAAGATAGTCCTAAACCTTTATATTTCGAAAGTTAAATATTACTAGAAAAAGAAAGCACCACCGGACTCCGCTACGTAACGATAAGTTTGTTAGACTTATTTTTAAACAGGTATGTTATTTGATACAATATTAAGTTTTTTCATCTATATTCAACGAATTCAACTATTTGCTCGGAGCATTAATAGGGGCGTTCACGTTCTTAAATTTGTTCGACAAGCACGGCATGATGAATATTTGATGGATATAAAACATAAGCGTTCACATTCGTCAAATATAACTTCTCATTAGAATTTTGACCATGGTGGACGAACTCAGAGCAAAGATTTAGGCTTATTCATATTCTCATATTCTCAAATATGCTTTACATACAGCCAAAATATTAAAACATTTTTAAATCAGTCCAGCATGCTTGACATCACATCGTTCACATTATCAAAATCAAGCCAATCGTGAAGCGCTTGTCAATTTTGACATATTTGCGAACGTGAACGCATCTAAAGGTCCACGAAAATATGATACTACAGTTCGACACTTGTTCTTTTTTTCGAACGTTTCTTCTTTTTGACAATTTGAGTAAGGGATGTACGAGTAGATACGTATTCATTTCGCTTTACCACCAAAAAAGACAAAAGACGAATAACAGCCAGTGGTACCACTTTACTTCAATTGAAGTAGATCTACTTTTTTTTCAAAATATTTTAAAATCTACTTCCTACTTTGCACCATTATTAAACTACTGAAATCTACTTCATTTAAAAAAACTCTGTTTGAAACTACTTCAATTTAAAAAAGGCCAAATACATGTATTTCTATTTCACTCTAGTAAGATGTAGCACGAGTATTACCAAAAAAAATTAATTGTCAACACAATAAAAATACACAAATGAGTAGTTTTAAGAGCATAGAATCACGAATCTTTTGAAAATTTCACTTGCGTGTGTGTTTTTATTTTAAAATTAAATTATATTGAACTATAGTAATTTTAATGTTATTCTTTGTAAAAGAAAGTTTTATGAATACATCAAATCAAAAGGAATGTATTGAAAATTAGTTTTGACGTTTCGAGAATATTTCGTTGCAAATATCAACCGATTGCCCTGAAAATGCATTTCCCGGAGCAGAAAATATAAAAACAACATTTTTCGGATTCTTTTTAAATGTCAACTCTGAAAATCAATTTTTCCGGAGCATAAAATAAAATACAATCTTCCATCACTAACGTCAAGGCAAGAGGATTTGTTTAAACATTGAATGAACCGAAAATGAAATTCGACTCCAGTTGTTTCCTCTTTGGTCTTTTTGACATATTGGATGAGAGTTGAAGAAATGTAGGGGAATGAAGATATTTAGTTCTAACTACTCGTATCAATAGAAAATACTAAAATCAAGATTTCAATCCATTGACACCATAGGCCATCTCTTTATCAGGCGCTTCAAAAATTCCAAGGTAAATACGTTGTAGTAAGTACGCAATATTACCAATGTAAACAGGCTCTTAAATGCAATCTTCCTTAAGGTAAGTTGCTACACGGAACGGAACGTGTGACCGTAACGGACTACATAGAACGTGTATGTGCAAACGATCCCTATCAAAACAAATGATGAATGTACATTTTTGTGTGAGTATGTGTTAATTTTAATTATGTCTATTGTATCTGTCAGAAGAATTTAGAGAATCGGACATATCAGAGTATCGTCATTCATTTGTTTCTCCATTTCGACTGCTTCTCCTTGTAATTTCGGGAAAGGGGGAAGGTGCCACGTTATCTGAATCCGATCGCCAGTTAGTGACATTATATCTGTCAGAAGAATTCTCAGAGTAACGTCTTTCATCCTTCTCTCGATTTCGACTGTTTCTTCTTGTACTGATATCATATGTACTTTCACCAAAGGGTGAAGGTGCCACGTTATTTGAATCCGATCGCCAGTTAGTGACATTATAACTGTCAGAAGAATTCTTAGAGTAACGTCTTTCATCTCTCTCTCCATTTCGACTGTTCCTTCTTGTACTTTCACCAAAGGGTGAAGATGCCACGTTACTTGTATCCGATCGCCAGTTAGTGACATTATATCTGTCAGAAAAATTGTCAGAGTAACGTCTTTCGTCCCTCTCTCCATTTCGACTGTTTCTTCTCATCCTTTTACCAAAGGGTGAAGGTGCCACGTTATTTGAATCCGATCGCCAGTTAGTGACATTATATCTGTCAGCAAAATTCTCAGAATAACGTCTTTCGTCCCTCTCTCCATTTCGACTGCTTCTTTTTGTACTGATGTCATATGTCCTATCACTAAGGGATAAATGTGCCACGTTATTTGAATCCGATCGCCCGTTAGTGACAGTATATCTGTCAGAAGAATTTCGGCGCTCATGTCTTCCTCTATTTGGACTGCTTCTCCTCCCTGAACTTGTTGGGTATGGTGCCATGTCATTTGAATTCGATCGCCAGTTATTGACAGAGTAGTTATTAGAGACCGTTTGGCAAACTTTACGCCGTTTCAATTCGGGACTACTGGTATTCGAGTTATTATGCGGATTATTATGATTATCACTTTCAGCTCTATTCCATGGTATCGTTACACCCAAAAGGTGATTTCGATAATTTTGGCGTTCTATGGCGTGACCACGCGCTTCTTCAAAACCTGAAATTAAAAGAATTTTATATTATAAAAATATTCTTCCTGTTTTTCGACATTTATGATAAAAATGATGTTCATATTTCACAAGAATTAGAATTTGCTTAATTAGCAATCCTAAGCATTTCAAATTCTATGAGATGGGCGGTCAAGTATATGTGGAAAGAAGTTTTCAAATTGTAATTGCTAGTAAAGTAAAGTATTGTCATAATGGGTCATTGGGCGGGAAACAATACTTAAAGTTAGTCAGTTCGTCCGTTTTGGACCCGCTTTAATATTCGATGAGCAGGCAACTTATCTGGTCGTGGGACAATGATTAAGGAAAATCTTAGGAGACCATCAACGTCAGAACATGCAACACAATTTCGACAAGAAATTATGTGTATTCCAGCAAATTTTGCGTCGCGACTTAGGTCTAAGAAATTCATGACCATAGACAAGGCCACCACACAGTGGTCGAAAATGATTTGTTTTTCGTTAAAATTTTTTTTCTTCTCTAGGGAAATTACCAAAGCAACAATAATAGTGATCTTACAAAAAAAAATTGTTTCATTTCACAGGGTGTTTCGAAATCAATGGCTGAAGTCATATTTTCTTACAAAAAGGAATTAACAGAAATACAGTTCTAAAATATTCGAATTTTAATGGGCTTGCAATCATAACTGCTTTTGTGATGTCCGCTTTTATCTTTTCGTGATCTTTGTTACACCGGAAACATTTTTCTTAAAAAATTATATCTCCGAATGTTGCAGGAAAATGCAGCTGCAATTTTGCATATACTTTAACAAATAGTTTGGGAAAAATATAATAGTAGTTTTGCAGCGGGTTCTAGCGAGTTTTTTTGTATAGCTCTATTCAAAAACTTTTATTTATTAAAAATATTGGTGCAAAATTTTAAAAAGCTTAGTATTAAGGTATTAGTATGATACTAACTACTTAACAATTTGCTAGTTTCTTAGTAGATTACTAACTCTTTATTAATTTTAAACATTTTCTAACTATTATCGTGTTAAGGCTATTTTTAAAATAATCGAACTCGAGATTTTGATCAAAGTTGACAATATGATGATAGCGAAGACGAAAAAAGTGGGTCTCACAATTCTGTCTGTCTGTCTGTCTGTCTGTTCGACTACAGCCTAAACGGCTCGGTCGATTTTCTTCAAACTTGGTAGATATGGTTTTTAATTTTTCCCCGTTTTTTTTTTTTAAGTTAAAAAATAACGGTACCTTCCATACGAATTTTTTTCAAAATTTTATAAATATTTTTTTTCTCAAAAACTGTCCTACAGGTTTTTTAAAAAAAAATATTTTTTTTGTTTTTGATTTTCTCAAGAACGGTACGACCGATTTTTATCATTTTTTTATGTTAAGGCTCCCCAGCAGTTTCAATATTATTGTATATTTATATTTTCAAAAAAAAAATTTAGATTTAAAAAATAAAATTTTTTTCAAAACTCAATATTTCCAAAAACCCCATACTTATTTTTTTTAAAACTTGATTAATATAAGTTCCTTAATGTAATCTACAAGACATAAGAAAAACAAATTATTTTACCTAAAAATAGATGTACCCAAATATACTCGTACATACACACATATACCCAAATACAAATGTTAAAAAATGGTTTTCGAAAATCGTATTTTTCTCGAAAACGGTTCCGAGAATTTGGCTAAATTTATTTTTCTTTCGATTAATTCTTACGATCTAAAATTTAATAAAAAAAAATGAAAACAAGGTATTACTGACTGTACCTACCATAGAACGATTTTTTCGAATTTTGAATTTCTCATTATCTGTTATATTATTATTATTTATATTATATTATTCTGTTTATATCTCTTACTACTAAAAGAGTTTAAAAAATAAGGAGCAAGTTCGTGCGACACAGTCGTCCATTTTATTTTTAATAAATTGCTTCTGAACACACCTAAAGTATAATGACAGTTCATCCAAAAAACTAATTAAACAGACCTGGTTTTATGTTTGTAAATGTCAAAGAGTCATATGAAGAGCACGATACTAAAAAATTAAAATAGGTATTCGATAATTTTAACTTTAATAAAAGGGTAGAGAAAGTATGATGCTATAATTTTCAAAATCGTCAGCTATGACCTATCAATTTTAAAGCTCTTTTTTGGATTTTATCCATGAGACTCAAATGGGTTATTAGGCTAGCCGCGCACTGGCAACTGTGATCGAAATCAAATAGTTTAATCACCAGTTGATAGAGTACCCCGCACTGGCAACTCTTTACTCACGCTCACACTTTTTTTCTCTCTTGCGCTTATAGAAAACAGCTCAACTGTTGCGAATTAATTTTAGGCAATCGTTTAGTTTATGTCAAAACACAAACTTTTTAGTTGCTCGACTCGAGTTGCTCTAAGTGCGCGGTGTCCCATATCAGCCCATATGTTTCATTTTAGCAACTAAACAGTTGCGAAACTGAAAATTGAATGTGCGCGCCTGGCCTTAGAGCGCACCTGCCCAATTATGGGAATCCTATTCGAGTTTTGGACGAATATAGGCCTAATTGATTACAGCAAGATAAGAAGGGGTGAAAGATTTCGTGCAACGTCGAAGGAAACCTAAGCGCTGAGCAGCGTTTTTGGCGACGTCGAATACGTGATAATTCAATACAAGGTGGTCTGTGAAGCACGTACCGAGAACTGAGAGCTGTTCGGTTTCACCGATGCAAGTGCCGTTTGGGCTTTAACGACATAAGACAACATTGAGTTTTTGAATCATTAAATACTACACGGTTTATGGTTCCCCATCCCCATTTAATAATATTATCAAGATCAGAATTTAATGAGTTTATTATACGCTGCCGTTCTAGATCCACATTCGAAGAAAAAGGACACGCATCTGGAAACGAATATGAGAAGCTTAGAATATAGTCTTCAGCAAAGCAATTTAATGGATTAGAAAGAGAATCGGAGACAGAACGGAGCCTTGTGGCACACCAGCATTTATTTTGTGAATTTCAGATTTGTGCCACTGTTCGGTGAGACTTACCATCAGTTAACCGGTGCTACGAAAACTATACTGCACTGAGAAAAATATCAAACATATTCATATTTAAATCAAACTCAAACACATACGATTTGGCATGGAATCGATATCTATTTAATTTAAATAGAAACGTATTAACCCATGTTTGACCCGATTTGAACATGATTTGGTTTAAATTTACCTCGTTTTCTATTTGATTTAAACATGCTTATCTTTGTTTTTATTAACTTCATTTGATGTTGTTTCAAATAGAATCATATTAATTTTTTTTGACTTTAGATTTTTCAGAAATTCAGAAATTAAAAAAATTACTCAACACAAATAAAAATTATTTAAAAAGTACCTACATATGTATTTATATTTTTATTTTAAGTAACATTTTGTGATTACATTTTTTCAAAAAGTATTTAAATTGTTGTGGAGTGCTTTGAGATATCATCTTTGTCACATCTTGAGAACATCTTCGTCAAATTCTGGTTTATATAATATGTAATTTGTCTTCTGGAATTTGCTTCTTGTTTTGCTTCTTTCATCATCTTCTTGTCAGCCTTTGGAAAGAATATAGAAGTTAAATGATAATTTAATATAATACATACTTATTAATCAGTATTTAAAAAAAAAACTTTACAAATAATCAGTTTTTGAAACAAATATTTTTTTTTTTACACTTACATTCAATAGAGAACAGGGAACAATGATATTAACTTCCACTCCTCGAGTAATCTTAACCTTTATGTTCTTGCGTGAAACAGGTATCTAACATTATATTGGTATATATCAAATATTTCATGATTTTTTTTTATAAATTACTCACTTTAGTAACATCACAAACACTCGCGGAACATAAACACACTCCATGACTTTCGATGCCAAAAATAAGAAAAGTTATGTATATTTAGCTACCTCATTTTAATTCAATTCAAACATGTTCGGGCTTAAATTTAACATTTATGTTTAATCTCTTACTCTTGTAAATATTTTAACTCCGTTTATATCTAAATTAAACTCGTTCATGTTCATTTTATGTTAAAATTTTCAAGTAAGTAAAATAAATTAAACATGCATTTTAAAAATCAAACTCAAACTAATTTGAATACATACAAAAAATGAAGTGCAGATCTCAATGAAATTTTTAAACATGAATGAGTTTGATTTAAACATATTTTACTGAAAAATAATAGTATTTTCGAATCTAAACAGATTTGAGTTTAGTTATAAACGAATTCTGTTTGTCCTTATTTAAACATATAATTAAACATGTTTCTATTTAAATAACTCATAGTACAGTTTTCTCAGTGTGCCGGTCATTGAGAAGCTATCGATCTTCAAAATATTTCTTGAGCTGATAATTTATTAGAGTTTCCATGACCTTAGAAAGAAGGGATGTAAGTGCAATTGGTCGATAGTTAAAGGGGAAAGAAAATTCTCTTTTTTTTAGGAAGAGGCTGGACAAATGTTGTTTTCTATCCACTTGGAAAGGCCCAGTAGAGTAGAACAGATGGAAAACCTATAAGTCGCAAGTGAAAATTTATTTGCAAAAACCTAACACACAGCTTGTTTTATTCTATTTCAACATCTATCCGGCGTTATTGAAAACTCGTCAAAAAAAAAACACTTGAGGATAACTTCGTATTGCCAAAAGAGATTTTCACACGAATTACTAAAACCATTATTACCTACTATTCCATTAATTTAAGTTGTTTAAAAATAAAAACAAAATTTGATATCTACCGATCTCATGACGGAATAAGTTTGTTATTTAATGCCTATTGGTTGATCCTCCAGCAACAATAAATAATGAGGACAAATGATTTTTTTTTGAAATTTTATGATAAAATAATAAGAGAGAAAAAAATACTTACACTTTATAGCTTCTTGTGGATTCATTTTCAGCTCGGATATCATGTAGTTCGAAATCAGATAGCCAGTTCTATTTACACCGTGTGTACAATGGACTCCAATCAGTTTAACTGCAAGAAGAGGAAGAATACACAAAATTAAACGATTTCCAGTCAAAGATTTGAAGTTTTCTTTTTGTATTTTTGAAACGAATGAAAAGAATTGTGTTTTTATTTTCAGATACAATTTATCCGCCGCGATCAATCTATATGAAGTTTAAAAAACAAAAATGATTCCTAAACTTTCTTTTGATCGGGTGCACATTTCTCTTCCCAAAAAGATAGCCATCTTTAAAAATGCCGCCATCTCGCTGCTCGAACACGACTATCTCTGCCATGACGAGGACGCGACAACATCATCACGATCTGTTAAGAGCGATGGTAAGAAGGCACACAGTAGTAGAAAAGGCCAACAAATTATAACAACACTTACCTTCCCACCCACACACAAATACACCAGCAGCGGGTGCCAACCTGCATCCGCACTACCTCCCAACTTACAGTATCTAAAGGATATTCATAAGATTCAGTTTTTTCTTTAGTTTACAAAGAAATTTGTATCTTCGACAAGAATCTTAGCGCCTGGTGCTGCTCGACTTGGTTATGCTTATGATCTGGCGTTGAATTCGTGTGGCGCATAATTTGTTAACCTGCGACTAGATTTTTATCTAAGGTATGCTTTCTGAAGCTCAGAGCTATACAGAGAAGACGATGCAAATATTTTAGCGTACTAATTGAATTGATGTTCGTTGCTTTAGTGGCATTGCTGGAGCTGTAGCCTGAGACACGCAAAAGCAGAATCGTTTTGGTTTGCGTGATGGAACAAAAGGATTATCGTTGTTAACTCGGTCGTTGTACATCTGATTGCAAGAGAATGGCAATTGAGTGTAGACAACAGTGGGAGACTTGTAAACATAAACTATGTTCTAAAAAGGTGAAGATGAAAGGCAGCCGATGATGAACGGAAAAGAACGTTTCTCAGATAGATTTTGCCTTGATCTTTGACAGATAGCAAAATATTAGCTACATAACTTGAACTTAAAAATTGTTTGGAACAATTATTTTCTGACGATAAAATAAGTAGAGTAAGTTCGGGTAATGTGGAGTAGGCGGTTAATGTGGACCCCTGCATTTTTCTTTTTCCTGAGAGAGTGAGAGTTCTGTTATTGCTTATACACTATAGTTCCCTTAAATATAGATTTAAATCTTTCATTGCCACGTGTTCAAGAGCTGTTGATTTTGCGTAGTGACATGATTTTTGTTTTGATGTGTAGTCGATGTAATTTTTTGCTGCGCGTTAAATGTTTATACTTCAAAAAATAAAGGCTGAATTTTAAAAAGTGTTTCTTATTCGCGTTTCTAATACATTGTTTTATATATACATAAGTTAAGTTTAACTGTTTTGCTTTATTTTTTTACAAATAAATTAGATCTTTTAACTTTATATACCTGTCGGCTAATGTGGAGTAGGCACAGGCGGGCAAAGTGGAGTAGTGCTCCACATTAGCCACCTGTTTTTGTAGAGGTCTAATCTTATGCAAATACTATAGATTCATCTAAAAATGCCAAAAAAGGAATCCAAGTAAGAAAATTGGACCACTCTAGGATGGAAAAGGCACTTCTTGCTATCAAAAATAAAGAAATGGGTTTGAAGCTTGCTTCCAAAACATATAACGTTCCAAAAACAACGTTGCAATGTATGGCACGATCCGGTAAGCCTATTAGTGATATTTTGTCCACTCCCTTGGGTCGAAAACCGATTTTAAGTAATGTAATAGAAGAAGAGCTCGTAAAATATTTGCATGAAATGGAAAACCGTTTCTGGGGCTTAACAAGGAGCGATGTCCGAAGTCTGGCTTTTCAAATGGCTCAAAAAAATAATATCCCCAACAAATTTTCGCTATTGCATAAAACTGCAGGAAAAAATGATCTAAGCTTTCGGGTACCAACAGGCACTTCTATCGATAGAGCTAAGGGTTTTAATAAAGAAAGCGTAAACAAGTTTTTCGAAATTTTGGAAGGGGTTTATGAAAAATATAACTTCCCAGCATCCAGGATATGGAATGTGGATGAAATTAAACTAAAAAGTGTGGTCACCACAAACAGGGAAGAAAAACTGAAGCCGCAATTTTAACTGTTTCACCGTATAAGAATCAGTTGCAAGAAATTCTTAATAAACTTCGAAAGCCTGGTAAAATTGAAACTTGTAAGAACCCAACTGTAAAAGAGCAAGCAAAAAAAGAAAAACCACAAAAAATTAAAAAGCAAAAGTCAGCTTTAAATAACACCCAGCTAAATAAACCATCTACATCGAGACGCAGCCGCCGTCAGTCTTCATCATCAGATGATAGCCTTGCTCCTTATAAAATATTATTTGGTGATTCTGAAGATGATATTGGTGAAATTCCGCATTCAAGAGATATCTACTAAATGTAACTTCTGCGATTTGTCTTGGGGTGATGATTTGACTGGGGACAAATGGGTTCAATGTCTCCAATGCAACATTGTTTGGGCTCATGAAAAATGCCTCCCAAAAGGGAGTGCTATTTTTATTTGCAGTTCCTGTGACAAAGACTTTGCATAGATTTTAAAATATCGACTGTATTTTATGAATTTATTGTTTATTTTAGAATAGATAGATTAGATATCTATCTATCTAAAGCCAATTGAAGTTCCTAAAAGAAATGCAATTTTTATGTTACCTAACCTTAATTATTTATAAAAAGGCTGTTTTTTTTGTTTCTTGTCTATTTTAATAAATATTAAAGTTAATTGAAGTTCCTAAAGCGTTAAACATTTATCTAGATATTTATTTAAGGAAATGCTATCTACATTTTTTATTTTTATTTTAAAGTAAAATTTAAGTTTGTTTTAATTAAATATTAAGTAACATATCTAAGTAATTATAAAGAAGACTTATTGTTTTTCGTTTAGTAAACTGAAGTTAAATAAGCGTTAAACGTTTATTTATTTAAAGAAATGTGATTTTTATTTATTTTTTCATTAAAATTGAGACTATGTAGAAATGAATGATGCATTTATTGAGTTTTATACGTATTATTTGTATTTATTTAAATGGATACGTAAATGCCGAAAAACATAAAACTTTTGTATGAAAATAGAAATTGAATTCTTTTATGTTATTTTTAATAATAATGTATCTAATTCATTCATGAAATAGGAAAAATCTATACCAATTTCAATTTCTGGTAATGTGGAGCACTACTCCACATTACCCGCACTATGGGGCCCACATTACCCGCCACTTTTGCAAAAGGTCAGTTTTGCACTACTATCAAACTTTTGCAAATATTTAATTAATTTGAGGAAAATTAAGAACAAGGGTTAGTCAATGCTATTGCCAATGTTTCAATGAACGAAAACGCCTTTTTAATACTTCAAAAAAAGCTATAGTTTAAAAAATATAGCCGAAAACAATAAGGGTACTCCACATTACCCGACCTTACTCTATGTATACTGGTTGTTTTAAGGGCTTCCATCAAGAGTATTAACCGAACTTATAATGTGGAACGTAACTGGTTTAAATTTCTCAGAGATAAAAATAAATATATTAGAGACCAGATATGGAGGGGACACATAATTTTCTGCCGAGTCCGAACAGCCAAGATGAGACGTACTTTTCATGACAAGAGATACTCTTGGGGGATTTGTCACATCCTGGCAATGGGCCCCCGAAAAATTGGCTGGGAACGGAATCCAGACTTTGCACATGACAATGTAGCCCATACTAAGCATTATGCCAAGGAATTCTATATAAGGTTGGGTGCATCCGGTACGCATCCATCAAGACGAATATTGCAAACGATATAAAGATGACAAACTTCAGATGATAAAAAAAATTGAGGTACAACAGATCCTAGAGATTCACGTTCAAGTACTTAAGAACACTATCAACTAATCATGTTTGGGTGTGTTGCCGGCGGAAATGGAGGGGACCTACAATTTTCTCTCTAATCCGAAAGACAAGGTGAGAAGTACTTTTTCATGACGAGAGTAGAGATACTCTTGGGGGATTTGTCACTTTCTCGGAAGAAGCAGTACCCCTTAAAATATATGGAAGCACCTCGACACAATTTACATGAAGGCTTGATCGCCAAAATAAATCAAAGCTAACATGCTAACAAGAAAAGTCGGAGAGTATTTAAAAGGAGATAAAGATGCACATTAAAGCTTAAAATGTCTGAAGTTCATAATGGTAGGGAAATATTAAGCCGGGTAAGGCATTCCACATTCGTGCAGTACGGCTTTAGAAAGAATCTCTGAATTTAACGGTACGTCCGAAGTTTTCCTTAATGGTAAACTGATGGTCATTCCCTCAAACACGAGTATTACGGTTTAATTGTTAAAGGAAAACATTGCGAGCGACAAATGGCACTTCTCCAGATTCTTGGATGTGCAAACTATCCGAGGGCACAATTCTTACAAAGGCACGGCTATGTACAACCCGAAAAAATAAAATTAATAAATGCTGCGAGAAAGTGGGATGGCTGTAATCGCATGATATTTCCAGGTCTTTTGCAAATTCTCATGCGACTATGAGCATCAAGAATTGACAACTTGTCCGAAATTATCAGAGCTGCAGCATTTGATATGATCGCTATAATACGACCACCTCAACGAAACCCTGGGTTGATGACGATTAGTGCCCACATGTACACTTAAGAAGAGGCATCCAAAGCGGTGTTGCATGGAAGAACCAACACTGATGTGATGGCGAGTTTTTCGGGCGTAGAAGTAGAGACGACCATTGGGCATACCATACCAATACTTTTAATATCAAAAAAGAAGTAAGACAAGACTATGCGATGCAATGCGATATAATGCGACACCCGCATCAACGTAGCTTTAATGTTCAATGGGGGCAAGACCAAAACAGTGTTCTCTTCCGAGTTTTGGTAGATGGTGCAGAGGCGTGGACCATGTCAAAGGCGGATGAGTGAGTTTTAGAAGTGGGAAATTTGGCAGTTATTTAAAGCGAATGGACCCAAATGATCTGGTTCACAAAATCTTTGGATCGTACCCAAAGAAAAAGTAAAGAAAGTTTGCGACTGAGGTGTTACACTTACATATGTGCGAGAGTATTACTATACAACTCATTTTGTGTGCAAAACTGAGTTACATAGGAACCAAAGTAACGCTTGGCAGGCAGACGGTTCCGAGATATAAAAAAAACCGTTTTCTTGTTTCATTTTGATCGCTTGCTTGCTTTGAGCACGTCACTGGTATAAATTAAACAAAATTGTTTGCCCTGTCAAAAGCACAAGAGTCAAAAATTTCACTGTTTTTTGTGTTTACATGTCAAGCGTTCCTATAACACATGGAATACTAAACAAAATTGATTGGTATAAATTGGTCTAACGGACATGTTCATTCATTTAAATTTTGTTCAATTCAATTTACATTCGATAAATTTACTGTCTTAAATTGGTATAAACTGGTATAACAACAAAGCGAATAAAATTCGTATTTAAATTTATTAAACCTTCAACTTTAAATGGATTTTCAATCGTGTTAAACAATAATCAGAGTCAGTTTATTTGGCATAAGTAATTCAACTATTAACTGCAACAACTGTCAGCATATTAAGACCAACCCGTCCATCTGCATCTATAAATAGTCGTGGGATTTTTTTTTTGTATTCCCCCTTTGATAAAACATCTCTCTTCACAATGTGATTTCCTCGCGATGATGTACAAATTACAATTACAGATCAATAAATTTCCATTGGGATTACGACCAGTTGAACATAATGCGTGCTTTCGTGTAACTTATAAATAGAAGGCTAAGTAACTTCTTCTTCTTCATAGCCTCGCCTTAAGTTAAGTTCTTCGGGCAAGCCTATGTAGGAACTTCTGCCGCCAAAGTGGTAAGTTTTTCTTTCTAGGCCTGGTTTAAATGCTTTATTTTAAAATAGGGTGCTTTTGGTTTGTGATAGGGACTAGAACAACGATAAAAATATTTATCTCGGAGAATATTTATTTTGGTGAAACAATGACGGAACATTTTACAAAAAAAATTTAGTTTGGAGTGTTGAGTGGTATGGTGTAGTGTGGAGTGGTATGATGTGGAGTGGTGTATAGTACTGTGGAGTGGTATGGAGTGATGCGGATTGGGGATGTGGAGTGGTGTGTAGCGGTGTGGAGTGGTCGTATGTGATTGTGTGTTGTGTAATGTCATCGACTGTGCACACTAATCAAGATTGGTGTGTTACAAACGACCCTTTTTGAACAAAGCTGTTTCAATTTTCGGGGCCATACACAAAAAAAAAACGTCAGAGACACAGCGTGGTATGGCGCAATCGGAACACAATGGATTTTTTCACAACAATACACTCTACAATACACCACATCTCACAAATTAGGTTTTACGCTTACGAAATACATGGTTGCAATAGTGACACACCACTCCACAACACACCACACGAGATAAGTGAGGTTCTGGCTTTAATATCATTAATCTCTTTTTAAATAAAAGCAGATTGAAAATTCTGTAGCCCAGACAGACGCCAAAAGCACTCTTAATATAAGTTCGCAATAAATGTTATTTTAGTTGGTCTTTTAATGCGAAAATATGTAATAAAAAAGGAGTTAATTTAATAATTTGGAAAGGTTCTTTTAGTAGGTTTATGACATTAGATCAAGTGAGCATCCGTCTTATAGTTCTAGCTTTTAAGACACACAGGTAACATATCTCTTAGGATATAAACTCAATGGACAAGTCGTACACACAAAAAAGGAAGATAAGACTGCTTTTAAACGAAGCAATATTACCTTGCGATTTTTAAGCCCGTAGGAGAGAGACGTGTGTGGTGGCGGGGGTACACAAAATTGCTAGGGTTGGAAAAATTGCAGAGTTATCGTTCTTTCTTCTTTGTGGTTTTCTTTACTTGTCAGGTATGTTTCATTTCTATTTGGCGTTCGCTCAGTGAACTTCGATCTACTCACTGGAGTAAAGAGAAGAAAAGTTAACTTTCATTAAAAATCGCTGTGTTTAAAAGCATTCATGCAATCGAAGGGAAGTCAAAAGAGAATCAAAGATTAAAAATCGCTTTCGTGTAAAAGCAGTCTAACTGAATTTTCTATAAAGAGAACTCAACAACTTTTTTGTACGTTCAGCCATTCTAGCGTAACATGCTAAAAGGGGTTTTTCAAAATGGCGCATTAAGCAAAACCCCGAAATCCACGCAGTTTTGACTTTTGAAGTAAAAAAATTCAACAGACTTGACTAATATAACACAGACCGCTGTCATTAAACGATAAATGGATGATTATCTTATTTGAAGTTTCTTATTAAAGTTTGTGTTCATTTGACAGAAATAGGGTACTCCAATATGTGTTTGGTAAGAAATCATATATGCCGTTTAATTTTTTCGTTCAATTTATATTCCTCTGATTCCGATGGGCAAGGCTTTGAAGTTGTTTTTTTTTTTATTTGTTGTTGTTGTTTAACTTCTCATTCTGTTGGGCTGTTAATTTCTTTTTTGCGGCCCAAAAACTATTGAGCCAATAAATTTTGATTGCACGCGCGCGCGCACCACTTTCGGAACAGGCAACACAGCGTAACACCAACAAAAAAGACAAGAACAAGATGAGTGGTAAAGCTGGTGGTGGCGACTATGATGGCAGCGGTGGCGGCGCGGCGTCGCGACGGCATTTAGCCAGCGGCACAACAGCAGCCCAGACATCGCCTCCTGCGCTGATGGTGGTTATGGGGCATAGTACATACTATGTTTAGATGCCCCTGCCGATTCTGTGCCATATGATGCCAAGTTAAGAGAGTGGATTCTGTGCGGTCTAAATACTAGAAGGATTGTCCGCAACATGACGGATTTCTCGGTTTGCCCTGGCAGTTGTCTAATTTATTGCTTGTGTTTTCGCATCTTATAAAACGGCTTGACTTGTTATTGTACTGGTTATATTCGTGGCTTAGGGTTTGTTGTTATGTTTAAGAGTAGTCGGCTATATGTGGTTTACGAACAGCAGCTCCGTCACTGCAAGAACCTGAGCACACTTAAAAGAGGTTAAACTGGTGGATTTAAGTGTATTTTTAATGCTGTAGGAGGTGGTACATAAAAATATCTCTTCTCTCTCCTGAACACAACAATCACAAAGCAACAGCAAAACTGATATAAAATATTTCAATATAGACCACAAAGATGAATATATACAATTATTTAGATAGATAGTTAAGTACTTACTGTTATTGGCATTTTCTTGTAGGAAGTCATTTACCAACTTATTGAACCTAAAATTGTAAGCAGAAAGAAGTTCGGTTAGTTAAAAATCAAGTAATGTTGGGTTTAATTTAATGCGTAGATTCAAGTTCTAATGGGAATGTAAACTAGGGGAAGAATGTTTGTGGTTGATTGATGATTTTAGGATTGGTTTACAAATTTTGAACTAAGACTAATAGATATTTTTTTTCCAGCTAAATCGAACGGTACTGCCCATTAATTGATAGAAGTCAATATGAATTTACGAGTTTTTCATAATATTTCTGTATTTGAGACTCTTGCATTGTCAAGTGGAGACTAAAAACCAATTATCTAAAAGAGAAAGTATGACTGAAATTTTGTTCAGGTTTTAGCAGTCTTTAGTCTTTAAGCAAGAGCCGTCAAAAAATGTTAGAATTCTTTGGTATTGTATGGTAAATCGCCATGGAACTTTATGTTTATACCATCAAACAAGGTCTGCAAGTCATCAAATAAAATTTTTAAAATCAGTGATTTATTCGATAAACGTTCTGCACGTTAGGCAAACAAATTGTACTCTTGGGTAGCACGGAATAGCTCCTTTTGTTAAACAGACTTAGAAAACTAAATTAAAAAAAAAATCATTGACCCATTATTGAGATATCGAATTTTCAAAAATCTAAAATATATAGGTGTGTTTTTTTCGCAAAGCTATCCGTAGTGAAGTAAGATTTTAAACGTATTACAAATACAAAGTCTTCACTGCCGATAAAAGTAGAAGTAGGATCCAACTGCGGATAGAATGTTGACGTTTGCTCGAGTCTCGAATACAAATGTTGGTACAATTGAAAACTCTTTTGTATCTCGAAGGCATGTTCGTAGAGTACGAAAAGTAGTTTGTTGTTTAGCATTTTCCATTGAGAGTTTAAGTCTTTTTTTTACAAAACCATTTTTATAAGAAAAACGCTGCATTTTGTATCGTGTTGGTGTCGAACTCTTTTAGAAAGATGTTTAATAACTAACGCGTTTTTGTAGGAGCGAAATGTCGTGGTCAGCTGTTATAATTTAGTTAAACAGCGACATTTAATACTACGTTTTCACCAAGAGTAAATCCGCTAGAGTTTTAAAATAAATCTTGAAGTGTTTTCACCAAAGAAACTGAGATTTATTTTACGTTTTCACTCTGTCTTGTCATTCAATTGTCAATTTGGACAAGCGAAAAAAAATTGCATTGGGTAGTAAACAGGAAAAAAAACAGATATTTGTATTTTGTGTTGATTGTCAATGAAGAAAGTGGGTGTTCATATGTAGGTGCGTTCTACAAAATAAGGTTTGTTTGTTTTGCAAATCTTCTGATTGCGAGAAGATTTCAAGGAGATTTATTTTAAATCTTCATTTGAGGTGATTTATATTTGTATGGTAAATCTACGAGATTTAAAGGAGATTTATGGTAAATCCACTTAAATCCCGGATTTACCTTTGGTGAAAACGTAGTATAAGAGTTACTAACGCGACAAAGCCTTCTTATGAAAAAAGCTGTTGAGAAATCCAAAACTAACTAAAGTCTGCGAACAGATCCCTTGACTTTTGTGGTGATAATTGTCAACAAAAAAAAAAATTCATAAACAAAACTTCTGCTTTATGAAGAATGGCTGGTGAACAGAAAAAGTAAATACAAAATGATTTAAATTGAAATTCATAAATAAAAACCTCCATATATATTTTCAGAAACATGAAAATTACTTGGCAAAAAGTTATTGGTTGTTTTTTGTTTCAATTAAATATTTGACAACTAGTCAGTGGTACCAACTTTAAAGTAGAAAAATCGCACAACTGCGGATACGTTTTTTTGGGAAATCCTACTTCACTACGGATAATTTTCCCAAAAAAACACACCTTATATTTTTGCTTATTATTTTGGACTAAAAAGATTTTGACTACCCTTTTTTATATTATACGGGCACTCAAGGGGTTATGAATATCCTTAAAAAAGTTCAACACAATGCGGGCAATTAGGAAAGTAGGATAGGACTTCAAGAGATACCGATGCACATTGGTTTTGAATGTCTGCACATTGCAATGAATGGGAAATATTGAGCCGGGTAAAGCATTTCACATTCGTGTAGTTTGGCTAAGAAAGAATCTCTGTACTTGTAAGTACGTCTGAAATTGGGCTCAAGGGCTCAAGCTGATGAACATTCCTAGAAATACGGGTATTACGGTTGAATTATTTGAGGGGAGGAATGCAACTGGCTATTTTACTAGACACTAGGGCACTGTTTATGAAAATAGCGGTAAAATAATGATAGACATGAAACATTGCGGCGGTGCTCGAGAGATACAAATGTTTCAGTTAGATAACGGTCGCCTCTCATTTCTAGAGCTATCTTTTGAATTCTGTCCAAGAGCACCTGCTCAGATATGAGAATTGTATTCGAGTTAAGGTAGGAAAAAGGCTTTATATACATACGTATAACAGCTAGATCAGAAGGGGTACAAAATATCTTGCAACGTCGAAGGAATCCTAAGCACTTAGCAGCGTTTTTGGTGATGTCGAATATGTGGTCATTCAACACAAGATGGTCTACATTTCCACATTTATGTGATAGTAGAATTTTATTTATTTTACTGTTTCTCATTCTGGGGGTGACACCATAATTGCCGCAGAACGCGTACCACCATTCTAGCTACGCCACTGATTCTACTTACAGCAATCTTAATAATGTTTAGCAGAATATTCACAATCACAAGCTCTTCTGAAGGCGTGAGGGAGCAGTTATTGCAAGGTCCACCGCCTGAAATGCTTATTTTATATTTTGTTTGCAATTTTGATTTTATAAAGGGTTTTTCAACAGGGACGCTACAAAAGTAGAGCGACAGGGACAGCAAACGATGCCATATTTTTTGCCGCTCTTTTGAAATTTCTCTTCAGTAAGGTTTGCCATTTCATGATGGAAAGATATACGAGCCAACGAGTCGAAATTATTAAAATTTACTACCGAAATTCGATGTCAGTGGCCTCAACGTTAAGAGCGCTACGTCCAATTTATGGTCGTCATAATCGTCCTAGCAGATCAACAATTGAGCGTCTAGTGGAAAAAATTGAATCCACAGGCACAGTCGTGCGATTTGACGCCGTTAGTCTATTTCCTGTGGGGCTACGTCAATTCTATGGTCTATACCAACAAGCCAGCGACGATTGATGAACTTCGTACGAATATCGAACGTGAAATTGCAGCAATATCGGCCGATTTATGCTTGAAAACCGTCGAAAATTGGGTTCAGCGTCTGGACTTCTGCAAGCGTGCCCGTGGTGGCCATGCAAAAGAAATCGAGTTCCATACATAATGGCATCGAACGTACTTTCACAGGAATAAAGAATTTCATTGATATCCAAAACCGTTTTTGTTTTATTTAAAAAAAACTTTTGTAGCGCTCTTATTGAAAAACCCGATATAAGCCTTATAATCTACCCATGCCTACAAATGTTTTTTAATAATTTGTTCCAGCAATAGTTTTGAAACTTTTATTTGTCTTTTTCCAGGCGACTTTATTCCGCATCGGTAGTCATTCCGCTTTCAACTCAGATGCTCCACATACATATATATGAGGCGTCATCAATTCCTAATGATTGGTTTGAATGATCGTCCACCATTTTTCTTCCTTCTGCATATATTCAGCTTGGTACGTGGTAATGTCATTGCAAGCAACAATATACTCATTACATTATTTTATAGAA
Source organism: Chrysotoxum bicinctum (assembly GCA_911387755.1). Lineage (NCBI taxonomy): Eukaryota > Metazoa > Arthropoda > Insecta > Diptera > Syrphidae > Chrysotoxum > Chrysotoxum bicinctum. The sequence goes on from OU426990.1 coordinate 32,210,815, forward strand.
TTACTTTTCTCAAAATATACATTCAAAATTTTAATAACTGTAAAAAAAAAAACTTCACAAGCAAAATAGTTTTGTATTTGACAACTGAGAAAGTGACAGATGACAGCTGTTTTCAAATTCACTTGAAGTGATTTCGAAATGATAAAAGCGATTGAAATGTAGAACCTTTGTATATAAAACTTATAGCTAGATTTGTCTTTGCTAAATTTAATAGTAAAATATTCTCTTTTTTACTACTTGTTTTGTAGGTTATCCTACTCTCCACTGTAAAATCGTGCGCTAATTTCTGCGCCACCGCCAGGCTAGCGTTCGCAATACAAAAATCACGCTCCAAGATAATACTATAGGTTATATATGTATGTATACAAAGGTAGAACACTGAAAACAAGTTCACTCGATTTGAAAATTCGTTTTGGTTTTTCGATTTCACTCGATTTTTGATTATCTAAATTTTGACTAAATGAATCTATGAAGAATTTCCACCGGAAAAAAAGATTCACTTTGACACTACCTATTGGAATAGCATTGATTGGAAATGTGGCATAAAAGATTTCTATCAGCTGAATTCAGAAATCAGCCGCTGGAGCTGACATGACGGCCTCGCTGCCGAACTGTTCAAAGCGGCAGGCGATGACTTGGTTGGGAGTATGCAACAGCTCATCTGCAAAATAATGTTCGGAAGAAAGCATGCCCGACGAACGGAACCTCAGCATTGTCTGTCCGACCCTCAAGAAAGGAGACCCTATGATCTGCGCCAAGATCCTTTCTGCCGTAATATGTGAACGTCTGAAGCATTTTGTCAACAACCTGATAGGTCCATATCAGTGCGGCTTTAGACCAGGAAAGTCCACCATCGATCAAATATTCACATTACGGCAGATCTTGGAAAAAACCCAGGAGCTACAAATCGACACATACCACCTTTCCATCGATTTCAAACCCGCGTACGATAGGATAGCATCTATAGGAACGAACTATATAGAGCAATGTCTAGTTTTGGCATTCCTGATAAACTTGTCCGTTTGTTCTTGAAAGAATAGTGCAAAACTCACGCGTCAACACAAGAGGCACAATCTTTCAAAAGTCCGTCCAATTACTCGGATACGCCGACGACATTGACATTATTGGAAGAACAAAGCGTGATGTCAGTGGCATATTTGCGAACATGGAGACGGAAGCTAAGAAGATGGGTTTAGCTGTAAATGAGGGCAAGACCAAATATATGCTGTCATTAAGAAAGGACACACAACACCGACGTCTTGGACAGAACGTCATTATAGACAGCTTTAACTTTGAGGTAGTGAAGGACTTCATATACCTATAGGCGCCGCTATAAACTCAGAAAACAACACCAGCGCTGAAATTAAACGGAGAATAACTCTTGCCAATCGCTGTTTCTTTGGACTAAGAAGACAATTGAGTAGCAAAGTCCTCTCTCGAGCAACTAAAGTCTCCCTCTATAAGACCCTCATCATCCCGGTCCTTGTCTATGCTGCAGAGACATGGACTTTGTCGAAAGTGAATGAGAGCGCTTTAGGCTGTTTCGAGAAGAAAATTCTTCGTGTGATCTTTGGCCCCGTCTGCATAGATGGGGAGTGGAGGAGAAGATTTAACCACGAACTGTACGGGCTGTACAGCGAAACTGACCTAGTCAAACGTATAAAAGTCCAGCGACTGAGATGGCTGGGTCATGTAGAGCGAATGAACCCGAATGCTCCGGCCCGGAAAGTCTTCGAATCAATCCCCGAGGGAAGGTGAAGAAGAGTAAGACCGCGACTCGGGTGGCGCACACAAGTGGGAGAGGACCTCAGACAACTTGGCGTGCGAAACTGGAGACAGCTAGCTAGGGACCGAGCTAGCTGGAGAAGCTTGTTGGTTGAGGACCTGGTCCACCCCGGACTGTAGCGCCACCTTAAGTAAGTAAGTAAGAATTCAAAAATCCGAACGGCATCACTGAGAGCATGAAAAAATATCACGAACAAAATTGAAGGGAGTTGAACAAGAGTTTGATCTTTTGACTTTTTGGATCTCATTTCTTAAAAGTTCATCTCACTTTTAAGAACAAAAAAAAACCTAAGTAGTTTAATAATTATTAATAATTATTGTATAGAAAAAAATAGAAGAAAATCTTATTTTATTTAATATACCCAACAATTTTAAAATATGTGTGTACATACTTTTGAACAAGATAATTTGGAGGTACTTCCAGTCCTGGAATCATAAGTTTATTGTAAGCTATGCCTTCCTTTTGAAAAAACTGAAAGAATACAAAGATTTAAATATTTTTGAGTTTGAGTCCAAAAAAAAAAATACTTACAGATGGATCATAATACCGATAGGTATTTGTCAGATCAATTATCAATCCTAAGTTGGGAATTTCATCCAACAGAGAGTTACAACTTAAATATACGTCGCCTGGTACGAATTGAACAATGTGCTGGAAAAAATAGAACAAAGCTGGATATTTAAATTGTGTTTTAATTATTTTAATATGTTAAGGTCTTTTAGTTTTTAATATTATTAAAGCTAATGAAAGAAAAACAATACAAATAAAATACCTAAATAAATTTGAGGCAGCAGGAATGGAGGGAACCTAAAATGTTCTGCCGAGTCCGAACGGCTAAGATGAGCAGCACTTTTTACGACAAGAGATACTCTTCAAGGACTTGTCACTTCCACGCAAGAGGCAGTGACCTTAGAAAATCTGTTTTTAATGTACTTTAAAGCGACAGGCATGACATAACTTGTACGGACTGGAGGCCACAAAAAGCTTTCACCTGATGTATGACATACCTACATTATATAATTTTTTTAAGTTTCTTTAAATTGAATTTAAGTATTTACTATCCACACAAGGTTTGAGGACATTCGAAATTGAAAGAACATACATAAGGTCGTAAATGACGCACGCCAAGGAAAAAGTGCTTTAAAAAAATATATGCAAATAACAAATTTGTTGTTTATATTGAATGTAAAAGATCTTGCCACAAACCAACCACATTTAGTAAACCAATTTGCCAGCATGATACAAAGTGAATCTGTTGCGTGGGACTGGGACTGGGCATGGGCAGTTAAGGAGGAAACTGCCTCTGCAGCTCTATGTATATCTTTGACGACAGACAAACCAATGATTGCTGCCTTTAGGTGTTAACACTCGACGATTGTCGCAGACATTTGTTAAATTTTATAGTTGTTGCTGAAGGCGGTAACCAATTTTGAAAGATATATGAAAGGTTTGGACTTCTGCGCGCTCCACCTGATTTTACAGAATTTGTTATTATTGCTATTTGTCCTCTGGTAAGAGGTGACAGTAAATAATTGTGGTGAATATTGTTGCTTTTTTTTATGGTTGAACCGAGTATGGAGGCGGATAAAATGAGTTTTTATTTTTTTTTTTTTCATTTCTTTTAACATCAAAAACAGGAGCATTCAAGAAGGAATAGTCTAGTTCAAGAGTAAAAATGAAAGAATTTGAGATTGCGTTTTGTTACGCAAGAATTTTATGAATAAGTGATGAAGAGAAATAATATTACATAAATTGAATCTAGGTTAGGAATGCACACAGGTCTGTTACAGAAAACTTTGTTTTCACCAACTGTCGATTTTTAAATGGGAATGGCAAGAAGTATGGGAAGTGAATAAACTCGTTTGGGCAAATAGTTCACACGTTCGTTGTGTGCGTTTAGCTAAAAAGCTTTTAAGGGAAACTCCAAAATGTCTCCTAATAGTTTGTGAAACGTAAAAGAGAAAGAAAGTGTCAAAAAGTGTGAAAGGTGTTTTTTTTTCCACTTAAACTGCTGAAAGCTTTTGAAATGTTAAAGAGTGAGGGTGAAAATCGGAAAAAAGGTTTGATTAAAGATTAAAAAAATAGAAACTAGTTGATTAAAAAAAAGACTTCAAGAAGAGATCTTAAATGTTTTGGGATCACCAAGCGAGTTAAATTAATTTGACACAATCTAGTGTACCCTCCTTGAAATTCTAAAATACAAGTTTAAAGAAATATAATTTTAACGTTACAAGTCAACTTGAAGTTGGTCTTTTTTCAAAATAGCTTTTATAGCTTTATTGGCGTTTCGTCCCGGCGATCTCACATGGACTCATCAGTTGACTGTGAGGATCTTGTCAATATGCAATTTTTGTTGAATTCAGTTCATCTTACATCGATTTTTTTACAAAAAAAGGCCATAAAAGCTTTTTTGAATCAATAATTCAACAAGTCCATTAATAGTGCTAAGTCATCTACTTGGCTGATTTATTTCAGTAGTATATAGAATTTGTATTATAAAAACTTTCATGTGTTGGTCTTTTTTACCAAACTTCACCGTGATAAGTAAGGTTAAGTAAGATCTTATTTAGTTTGATTAATGCAAGACCTTCTGCATACGAAATGAAGCGAATCTTCAAAGACACGTACAAGGTTCGTCAGGCAGCATGAAGATTCTTCTACATCTTATTTTGGCATACGAAGCATCTAAACATAGACAAAACACTGACAACTTTTAATCAATAAATTTATACAATTTAGCAATTGTAAAACAATACACCTAGCGAAGGACACTTTTCTGCTCTCGGGGTCTTATAGCTTGTGCAACTAATGCATGCAGCTTAAATTTCATGCAGTTTTTATTATTGAAACTAGCTACACACAAACAATCAAGAGCAATCAAACGTAGTTCATTTCTATGAAGAGATGCTTCATTTGCAAAAGTCCTAAATTCATCTGCACTCAAAGCATCTTATCATGGACTCGTAAAATATTCAAAATTCAAATCAAGCGTCTCAACATAGTCAAAACGCTGATCATTTTTAAGCAATTACACATATTTTTGCACTGAATCTGAATTTCACCAAGGTGTTTAATATAAAGTTTACCCCCATAGTACCCAGTCCGTGTCGAAGTAATTATTGCTTAAAACCTCATCTGCCAAGCTATGAAGAATGTTTTAGGGCTTTCCTAAGCCTCCATCTAATGGCCAACTGCCGATCTGAGCTGAAAACAAGAAAATTAAGCGAGGCAGATGCCAAGTACGCTCATTCAATTCGTGTTCAAAAGTGATTTTATTTTCCAAAAACTTAGCCTATTTATACAAACAAATATCTTACGTACTAAGAACTTAAATATTACATACATATTATAATCCAATACACTTATACTCTTAATATTAATATCCAATCTACCTACCTGAAGCAAATTAACAAATCTGATTTAGCTGAGTAAGTAATTAAATGTACAATGCCTAAGTCCCATGCCCCTTTGACGACACACGAATATACTCGATCATATTTCGAGCATAAGCAATGCACATCGCGGAGGACAGTGAACTTAGACGAATGCACTTTACTATGGAAATCTTAGGCTAGGCGCGCACATTTAATTTTTAGCTGCACAACTGTTTGGTTGCTCATAGAAAACAGATGAACTATTTGGTTGAATGTTCGCGCAGGTGGATACGAGTACAATTATATGTTACACAAAATAGCGAACTCATTTTAGGCAATCGTTTAGTTTGTGTCAAAACACAGACTTTTTAGTTGCTCAAACCAAGCAGTTGCGCAACTAAAAATTGAATGTGCTTGCCTAGCCCATTGACCGTATTAATAAATAGAGTGGACATAGATGAAAACTGTGTATTTATAATACTGCAGCTTGTAGGCTATTGCAGTATGAAAATGCCAAAACCAGCCGTTTTAATGCCAAAAATAAGCTCTTTCTTAGATATAATAATGCAGATACAGCTATTTAAGTATGTACTAAAATGAATATCCAAAAAAAAAAACTATTGTGTTCGAAAAACGAAGGCATTTTAAGTTTTATTTTTAATACTAGGCGAGCTTTGTTCAAACTTATAACCAACTCAGCAATTATAAGTGAATAAAACACTTATGTCGTTTTTATTTAGCAATCCGGAAGCCTTCTGTATCTGTAATCTTCTGAAAGATGACAGTTCTAATTCTGAAAAGAAGACAAATGTGCTTCTGGATTTGAAATCAGAATCGAAACCAGATGAATGTGTGAGAATTCATTTACTAAAACGTCAAACTCGACAGTTGTCATTTTTTATATCCTAGTTTTGCGAAGTGATTTTGAAATGCATAACATTAAAAACATACTCTCATAAGTAATCCTTTTGTCCACATTTGACGTTTCACATACATATGTATATAATACCACCAAACTTCAGAATCGTCAGAATCAAATCCCGGATCGGAATGAGATTCCGGATTGCCAAATAAAAACGATAAACGATTTTATATTCAACTTTTTTTCAATTTTGGTTGATTGTGATGATAAATGACATTCAATGTCGAAACCAGCATCTTATACTCGTATGTCACATTTCACATTTTTCTACAATTGAATTAAGTGACATTTAAACTCTCCATGTTCCAAAAATTTAAATACAGTTTATGTTCACTCTGATTGCTGACTTAAGTTTTATTCACTTTTATTTTTGTTGATGTTTGCATGATGAAATTTGCTTACCTGGCTATTCATTTTTCAACAAAAAAAACACGGCTAATCATCAGGATTTTATGGAAAGAAATAGACTAAATTATTGTTATAAACGAGAAAGTCCTAAATAATTAAGTAACAACCAAACTATAAGTAATTTAAAAAGTGATTTTATTACATTAGCCTTCTATAGTTTTTAACTATGAAATTTATTGCCCTTATAATACAATTTCTAAATGATCTTCTTGCTAACGAGGTCACTAAGATGCCCGACAGAGGAAGTCTTTGCAAACTGGGTTATCATCTACTCGGGCAATGAAAGACCAGTTTCATGACAGCACCAACTACCGTGCGATTTTTTTTTTTTTTTTTTACAATTCAGACTAACCAGAATCCCTTCCTGGCATTCAACCAAAAGCCAGACGACATTGCCAGTTGCACGATAACCAACAGAACTGTCATCATTTCAAATCAATTCAAATCAAATTAAAAGCGAAAATTGTAGCTGTATAAATTTTATTGGTATTTTGCCATAATCAAATTATCCCACTAGGAAGAAATGCTGTCGACACAACGGTACACCGTTTATACGAATTAAGCTCCCTAGATGGAAACACCAGATGCTTGCTCGGCCTATAACTGCACAGACACGAGCGCTCACTAATAAAATCCAGCACTTTGTATTAATTGGTGGGAATTGGAAATTTCACACATGCAATCAAATTGTGCATTCGAGGAACTTAATTAGAGGATGATGCCTTCGAGCCTATGGGTCCGTCCGCACTTCGGCCAGTCTTTTCAATGTGTAGTGGAAACTAAAAGTATTTCAACATTGTTAATATTTCCATAGGTTCTGGATTCTGGTGTCGTATGTTTTCTTTTTTTCTTTTCTCTTAACAAAAATAAAAAACCAACCTGAACAAGGAATTGGACAAGCAGAAGCATTTTATTTAATATCATCATCTTGCGTAAAAGTTTGATGCGAAAAATTTCGCTATAAATTACCAAATGTTATGTTCTTCTGGTAACCAATGTGACAAGCCGTAACACAGGCTTTTCTGCTGTCACGATGTCGCGGTCACGTCAGAAGTGCAACAAGGAGTATTTATTGGAATGTGATAGGTATGCGATTTCGCATCAATTTTATTGTTCCTAGTTGAGGAATTCAGCACGTCGTCATTTTGAAATTATACTACGTAATGTCAACGAACTTTTGCGAACCGAAAATGACTAAAATTTTATTTTGTAAATTAATTGGACTGTGTTAGATGAGCTGAAACTGTATATGCAGATAAATCTGAGCACAATTTTATTGAATAGTCCTCCATATTTGTTTGTGAGGCTATATTTTGTTTGGATTCTCTTATTTTCAGTCATAAAAAAGAGACAGATGGCGTTTTTTCTTTTTAAGCTCAGAGCAGCGAACTGAGCTTGCAAAAAAAGATCTGTATTTCTTTTTGAGCTCAGACACACTAGAGCTCAGGTTGTGTTTTGTTGTTTTAATCATCACTAGCTTCAATAATGGCATAGCAGATGGAGTACAAATCTAATCTGAGCGCAACTAACCTCACTTTTTTTTTGTGTAATATGACAGAGGCAGACAGAGAAAAAAGGGATCGACGCTTTGACAGTTCAGCACTCCAGTGTGTTTCATAAATAAATCGGTCAGCTTTGATAAAACTCGGCTCAGAGTGTACTCGACATGCTGAAGCTCTGCTTAGAATTAAAAACGAAAAACTCCTAGAGTTAATTTTTAAAGAGTTTAAGTACATGAACGAAGTAGTGTAGTCCGGAGGTTCGATGACATTTTCAGCTCTTTTCATTGTTTTGAATTTTGATTCAGTACTATTTTACGGCACAGTGAAGGACGACGATAAGCAGAAAGGAAGAATTGATACTTGGTTCATCAACGAATATTAGGTTCTGTCTGCGAGAAAGGTGAATCTGCAAAAAGATTCAGCCTTGAACTCTGAGCAGTTTCAAGATTTCGGTGTAATGCAGAAAGTCAAAAGAGGTTGACTTTATTAACTCCCCCACATACAGTGCATGAACAATGCTCCACCCAAGAGATTCTTTGAATTCCAGCCCGAGGTTCGAAATGTTTTCAAATGTTCAAATGTTTTTTATATACCCTTAATATGTCAGAGACACAGCGTGAGCATTAGGAAAAAACGGAGGGGTTAGAAAGGATGTGTCGGTGTACATTGGTTTTGAATTCTTGAACATTGCAATGACTGGGAAAGACAAAGCGTGGTAAGGAATTCCACATTCGAGTAGTTCGGCTAAAAAACGAATCTCTGTACTTCACAGTACGACCGAAGTTGGGCTCGAGGGTAAATTGATTGGCATTCCTAGAAGTGCGAGTATTACGGTTGAATTGTTTAAGGGGAGGAATGCAACTGGCTATTTCACTAGAGCAAAGTCCCTTAAAATAACGGTAAAAAAGGGTGAGGCAAGAAACATTACGACGATGTTGGAGTAACGTAAATGAGTCAATGATGTTATTGTCATCAATCATTTTAAAAGCTCTTCTTTGAATACTGTCCAAGAGACTTAAGTAAGTTACTGGAGCACCAGCCCATAGATGGGATTTATACTCAAGTTTTGGACGTATATAGGTTTTATAGATTGTAGCCAGATCAGAACGAGAGAAGAATTTCTTGCACCGTCTCAGAAAACCCAAACATCTTGCGGCATTTTTGATCGTTCCACAAGAGGTGGTTCGTGATGCACATACCGAGAATATCGAGATGTTCAGTTTCGTTGATGCAAGTGCCACTCATAGATAGTGGCAAGGGGGGTATATCACGCTTTAACGATACAAGACAGCATTGAGTTTTCGAAGCATTAAATTCGACGCGGTTTCTTATTTCCCATTGTACAATGCTGTTTAGGTCGTGATTTAATGAACTTATCATATTTTGTCGTTGCAGTTCCACATCCGAAGAGGATTGATGTGAGTCTGAAAATGAATATGAAAAGCTAAGAGTACTATCGTCAGCGAAACAATTAATTGGATTAGAAGTTACAGACAGGAGATCATTAATAAAAATGGGGAAGAGGGTTGGGGACAAAACGGAGCCCTGGGGCACACCAGCATTTATATTGTGGGTTTCAGACTTGAATCCGTCTAGTACAACTTGTATTGAACGGTTCGAAAGAAAATTTCTAATCCAAAGAAGTAGGGATTCGTCGACGCCGAAAGCACGCATTTTCGATAAAAGAGCAGGATGCCAGACTTTATCAAATGCCTTTGAAATATCAAGTGCAATAATCTTACTTTCTCCGAAACAATGTAAAGATTTGTTCCACTTTTCGGTTAGATAAACAATCAAATCACCAGTGGACCTATTGCTGCGAAAGCCATACTACCGGTCATTAAGAAGCTTTCGTTCTTCAAGATATTTCTTGAGCTGATAATTAATCAGCGTTTCCATGACCTTGGAAAGAAGAGACGTTAGTGCGATCGGAACGAGCCCAGAAGAATAGGATAGATGAAGAAGCTTACGCAGGGGTTTTGCTAGCATGGAAGAACACCTCTTCAGAATAATAGCGGGGATACCATCCGGACCAGCGGATTTATGTATGTTGAGATCCTTCAAGACTCTTGCCACGGTACGAGTACGAAAAAAGATTTGTCCCATAGAATCACTAACGCGCTCAAGAATGGGGGGAGTCATGACACTATCCGGCAAGGTGGAATTTGCGGCGAACTGCCTTACAAACAAGTTAGCTTTATTGATAGAGCTAACGAAAGGAGTGTCATTGACAACAAGCGTAGGAACCGAGGAAGAGGAAGAATTCCTCATATTTTTTACAAATGACCAAAAATTCTTACTGCCTTTGGGACATTGCAGTATTTTTTGCCTTGATTTTTGATCATGTAAAAATTTGGCCCGTCGAATATGGGCGTTGCAGGCCTTCCTGGCTTGTTTGAACTTTTTTCGGTTTTCCTCAGTTGGGTTGGCTCTAAAACACCGGAAGCTTACCTCTTTTTCCTTGATAACCTCTTTACAGCTCAAATCAAACCATGATTTATCCTTGGGTCTGATACTTTTAACCCTATTCGGGATAAAATTTTTCATTCCCAAAATAATTATGTTAGTTATCATATCTGCGCTGGAATCTACGTCACTATCGAGGAAGCATAGTGACCAGTTAAAGATCCTGAAAAAGTTATTCAAACCGTTCCAGTTGGCTGACAAAAAAGACTGAACATCCGGTTTAAAGACTAACGCATTGCAGATGTTAAGTTGTCAAGTTACAAGTTACGTGCTGGCACCCCGGGATGAAAAGCCGCGGCCGTGTCACAGACCGTATTCCTTGATGGACTGGAAGCTGGCTTAGTACATAAGTGAATAAAGCGCGTAAACTCACTTTCATATTCACCTCTTTTTTTATTTCAAAGTTGGTGATCATGATAAATTAAATGACATTCAATGTCAAAATCAGTGTCACATTTCATATTTTTCTACAATTGAATTATATGACATTTGGGAGTAAACTCTCCAAATTTAATAAATTCGAATTCATTTTATGTTCACTCCGTAAAAATCATCGACAAGTAAACCTTAAGGGTATTTTCTTACCTTTTTTCCATTTTTTTAAGTTAACAAGTTGATTGAAGGATATTTATATCTTCCTCGGCCCACCCAACAATATTTCAATTAAATTAAATAATTCAATTTCTTTTTCGAGGGTGGTCCATTCAATGATGAAAGGAGCGACTTCAATATTCGTGGAGCAAACTTTTCTGTAAAGGACATCAATCAAAAAATTTTGTTGGTGCTTTAAATTCAGGTGATGCCGAACATCATCCCATGCCTTGGCGGTCGAATTAATTTTAGTCTGTGTGTTTACATTTTTAACGGAGCAATTAAGTAAATTTATGCAAAATGAACATATATAAATTTTGTTTTCTTTTTTTTTTTTTGTTCTTTTTTAATAAATTGCAAAGTAATTACTATCAGGGTGGCCTCATGGACCACCACCGAAGGTGACCAAATACTTGTTGTTTCTTTCAAAATAAAATATGGAAATAATTATGTATAAGAAAATTACTCTATCACATTGTTGTATTTATATAGTGTTAAGAGTAGAGGGATCAAGCCGGGTCCAATGGGCACTGAATACATACAGAAACAATAAGCAATCTTTCTACCGATTAAGGGTTTTATTTTTAATTGAATCTTTTACTTCCGGGGATTAGGGGACTTTTCACCTATAACACGTCTTTACCAAGCAATAATCCTAGATTGAATTGAATTTACCAAAAATCTTATTAAAAACTACGCTCTCACCAAGAGATAATCTTACATTTACTAAGTTTTCACCAAGAGATAATCCTGGACTTAAGTGGATTTACCATAAATCTTCTTTAAATCTCGAAGATTTACCATACAAATTTATTTCGTAAATCTAGCAGATTAGAAATATAACTCTTGTTAAATCTTCATGGGATCAATTGTTCTATTGTTCGAACTGACCTAATATCCATATCGTGCATTTTGATAGATGCTGTCAAAGTTAATGTTCGTTTTAATTTTTTAGTGCAGTGGAAACACCACATAAATCCCTTGTCTTAAATCTCAGATTACACTAGTTTACAAATTTTCGGGTTTTGGCGAGTACCTCAACAAAAAAGTATTTTCTAGACTAATTTTGGCTCTCTGAACACGAAAATGGCTGTCATTTATTTTTCTAAAGAAGCGTTTTCGAGATATGATCAAAAAACGTGTTTTTCTGCTCCTTTTCCATGTATAAGCCTAATTCTCAAAAACGGTTGAACTAATTAACATATACTTTATAGTTTTGAACAGATATTTTGTTTGTCTTTCCAACAGTTTACGACTTGTGTAAATCGGCCCAACAATCAACAAGAAAAAGCCGTTCAAAGTTTCAAAAAACACAATTTTTCACCGTTTTTTGAAAATCGCTTGTTTTAAGTCATTCCGTAAGGATAGAAAAAAAAATATTTAAAATAGTTTTAAGATCTCAGGTGGAAGATATTGTTTTTACAAAGCTAAAACGCATAAGATCAATGAAATCGGATAATAAATGTGGAAGTTATAAAACATTACGTGAAGGCAGATCATTTCAGGTTTTTTCTTTTTTTCATAATTTTTATTGAAAATATGAAGTATTGTTTACATTTCTTCTTTTATGTGGCGTTGAATCTTTTCCATGATAGCAAGGTCCTGGTGGAATCTTTCACCTTGTTCATCGCTCTCAGCTCCTAAATTCGAGGGAAAAGTTTCCAAATGGCTGTTCAGGAAGTGCATTTTCAAAGACATGCGAGCACCTGAAAGGAATACAAATATCTAAATTTTAGTTGTCAATAGAATTCATTGTTTTTGAAACACTAATCTGCTAAATACTCACCAATAGCATGAAATGTAATCATCATTTTTTCGATCAATTGACGATAGTTTGGACTTCTGTGGTTTCCCAAAAATCCATAAACTACGTGCTCTTTTCTCGTTTTTTTTTTTAGACAATTCAAAAATCCGGTGTCACTAAACAATTTTTTTTTATCTGTGGACCAACGAATATACCCGCCTTAATTTTTTCGGTCGACAGCTTGGGAAACTTTGTTTTCAAATATGTTAATCCTTTGTTTTTGGGATCGTTTGCTAAGGCTTTTACAAAATTTTTCATAATGCCGAGTTTTATGTGCAATGATCGAAGTATTACATTTTGTTTTTCAACAAGTGCTTTTTCAGCAACGTTGCTCTTTCCTTCTACATGATTTTCACGAAGTAGCCAATTTCGTTGGATGAAATGCTTTTCATCTGCTCTGCTATCCCAAAAACACAGAAAGCAGCAGTATTTTGTGTAGCCACCCTGCAGGCCAGTAAGTAAAGCCACGATTTTTAAATCACAACAGATTTTCCAGTTATAGGAATTGTATTTCACAAGTTGAAGAAGTTTTTCCATGGTCTTGTAGTCCTCTTTTACATTTGTGGAGTGACCAATCGGGATTGATGGTTTCGTGTTCCCTTTATGAAGTAAAACAGCTTTCACGCTATACTTGCTACCGTCGATAAAAAGACGCCAATCCTTAGCTTTGTGGTGTTCTCCAAATTCAGCAAATAATCCTGTCACGTCATTGCAATAACAAAAGTCACCCGTTTTTGAATAATACCTTTCAAATTTCTTATTCCGATTTCTGTAATAAGTGACTTTTGTTTCTGCTTCCAAGCAGTTAAATTCCTGCAATCTCGAAACGAGCAACTCAGATTTCTCTTAAGATAAGTTGAGATCACGGCATAAATCATTGAGTTGGAATTGATTAAATAGCTTTAGTTTTGGACTTTCAATTTCCAAACTGCTGATGATACTGGAACTCAAATCTGATACTTCTCCGGCTGTTATTTTTGTTCCTGGTGGTTCTTGTTTTGGATACCGAGAAGAATGTGGCGCCGTCTTTGTTACTGATTGTACTTCGGGATAAAAAGCTGCCCGAAATTTCCCTCCTTGTATTTTAGTTAAGCAGAAGTAACAGTCAGTCACATGATCAATTGGGTTTCTCCATTCAACTGGCTTTCCAAACGATAAATACTTCCTATTTCCGTTTCCAAATGCAATTAACCTCACAAAGCACGTAGCACAGGTTGACAATATAGCATTACTTTACTATAAAGCACTACAGTAAATGCTCTGAATTTTTATATTTTTTTAAACAATTCTTAAACAGGTAGATAAAACTAAAAAACATATTTTTTTTTTTTTGAAAAAAAAAAAACTGAAATGGTCTGCCTTTACGTGATGTTTCATAACTTCCACATTTATTATTCGATTTCATTGATCTTATGCGTTTTAGCTTTGTAAAAACAATATCTTCCACCTGAGATCTTAAAACTATTTTAAATATTTTTTTTTCTATTCTTACGGAATGACTTATAACAAGCGATTTTCAAAAAAACGGCGAAAAATTGTGTTTTTTGAAACTTTGAACGGCTTTTTCTTGATGACTGTTGGGCCGATTTACACAAGTCGTATACTGTTGGAAAGACAAACAAAATATCTGTTCAAAACTATAAAGTATATGTTAATTAGTTCAACCGTTTTTGAGAATTAGGCTTATACATGGAAAAGGAGCAGAAAAACACGTTTTTTGATCATATCTCGAAAACGCTTCTTTGGAAAAATAAATGACAGCCATTTTCTTGTTCAGAGAGCCAAAATTAGTCTAGAAAATACTTTTTTGTTGAGGTACTTTTTTTGTGTAAACTAGTGTTATATTTTAGTAAAAATGTAGTATTAGTGCAATATAAACACCACATACATCTATATCCTTAAATCTCGGATTATCTTTGGGTGAAAACCAGGGTTGGCGGTCAGCCATCAGACGAATAGGGGGAATAACATGTAGCATACGAAAACATGCACGTGCCGTAACTATTCGGGACTGGTGGAAGTCTGATCATAGCCTCTCCGTGGCGGCCGCTAGAAACAAGCCTTTAAAAAGGTTTGGCTAATATGATCACGCTGGTTCCTCAGGTTGGCGACAGGTTAATTCCCAGTCCCGTAAAACTTTTGAATTACGAGACCGACAACAAGCCTCGGAAACGGACTGATCACACGACGACAACCAACGCAACGAAAACTGAAAAACGATTTACGAATTTTCTTATGGAACGTACGATCGCTCTATAGAGCTCGAGCTGCTCAGCAGCTAGCCGATGCCCTGTCAAAATATAAAGCTGACATAACAGCTCTTCAAGAAATTAGATGGACAGGGAATGGTGTTCTACAGAAGAAAGAATATGACATATACTATAGCTGTCATACAAAACACCATGTGCTCGGGGTAGGCTTCCTAGTCAGCGAAAAAATGAAGTCTACCATCATCGGCTTTAACGCTATAAGCGAAAGGCTATGCAACCTTCGCGTGCGAGGCAAATTTACGAACATCAGCCTCATTAACGTTCACGGACCTACGGAGGAGTCCTCAGACGAAGAAAAAGAGACTTACTACGAACAAGTCGAGAGGGCCCTCAATGCCTGTCCAAGGTATGATGTTAAAATCATCCTTGGGGATTTGAACGCAAAAATAGGTCGGGAGCCGGTATTCAGGCATTACGCAGGCACCCATAGTTTGCATGAGAACACTAATGACAATGGACTTCGAGTCTTAGAATTGGCAGCATCGAAAAACATGGTCGTTGCGAGTACCAGGTTCCCGCGTAAAGATATCTACAAAGCCACCTGGGTATCACCTGATGGAGTCACTCGTAACCAAATAGACCACGTGTTGATAGACCGTCGTCACTACTCGAACTTGATGACGGTACGAACGTACCGAGGTGCCAATATCGACTCGGATCACTATCTTGTTGGTATGGTTTTCCGAGGGCGGATTGCCTTGCGAAGACGCATTGCATCCGCCGATCAGGTTCGAATCAACACGGCTGCCCTGCGCAATGAAAACACAAGTAACACCTTTGGTAATGCGTTAGGACTCGCCCTAGAAAAACCTGACTTAGGGAGAGTAAGTCCTGGAGCCAGTATGCTGGACGTAAATGAAAAGTGGACACGTCTTAAAAATACTGTCATTAGTACTTCCAACTCCATCTTAGGCAGCAGTCGTAAAAATCGGAATGACTGGTTTGATGATGAATGCAAGCTAGCGACTGAACGTAAGAATGTTGCGTACCGAGCAATGCAACAATCTCATAGAACGCGGGCACGCGAAGAGGAATATAAAGAGCTTAGAAGAATAGAAAAACGGCTACACAGACAAAAAAAATCAGCCTGGGAGAAGAACCTAATCTGTGAAATAGAAAATAGCCGAGAGCGAGGTCCGCACCAGGCGCGGAAGTTCTACCAATCCGTCCGAAACATGACGCAGTACACACCACGCTGCACATACTGCAAGGACGGAGAGGGAAATCTGATCACCGATCCTAAAAGCATACTGGAGCGATGGGAAGTGTACTTCAATGAATTGCTAAATGGTCAGCTCACTGCAGAAGTGGAGGCTCCACTACTTCAAGAAGAATACCCTATGTTGCCGCCACCAAGCATAGAAGAGGTTGAGAAGGCTATAGGCCGGCTTAAACAGAACAAATCCCCGGGAGCCGATGGCATACCAGCCGAATTATTTCATCACGGCGGGCCAGCCTTACGTCAAGCAATTCATGATATTATAGTGCACGTATGGGAGCAAGAAGAAATGCCAGAAGACTGGCGAAAAGGCATAATATGCCCCATACATAAGAAGGGAGATGTCACAACGTGCAGCAATTATAGAGGTATCACGTTGTTGAGTACCGCCTATAAGATACTCTCCTCTATCCTACAAGACCAGATAACCCCATACGCTAAAACCGTCATCGGACAATATCAGTGTGGTTTCATTCCAGGCAAATCAACAACTGATCAGATCTTTACCCTTAGGCAGGCGATGGAAAAATGTCTAGAATTTAACATCCCAACATACCATCTGTTTATAGACTTTAAGGCCGCCTATGATAGCATAGCCATGGTAGAACTTTACAAAGCCATGAGAGAATTCGGCATCCCAAATAAATTGACACGACTATGTAGGTTGACCATGACCAACGTAACAAGCCAAGTAAAAATAGCCGGATTGCTATCCAGACCAATCAACATCTTTAATGGACTCCGACAAGGGGACGGTTTGGCCTGCCTCCTCTTCAACCTGGTCTTGGAGAAAGCAATCCGTGACTCTGGCACGGCAACAAGAGGGACCATCGTCAACAGGTCCAGCCAGTTACTGGCTTACGCAGACGACATTGACATCATCGGAAGAACCGAACAAGCTGTACACGATTCCTTCATCCAGATCGAGCAGGCGGCACAAAATCTGGGGCGGCACATTAGTGAAGGTAAAACAAAGTACATGGTGGCGTCGAATGCGAGAGGAACAGTTGGTCAAACAATCAAGGTAGCGGAGCACGAATTTGAAGTGGTGCAATCCTTTAAATACCTTGGGTCAATAGTAGCAGCCGATAACAATATAGAAGAAGAAATACGCGGGCGGCTTCTCAAATTCAACAGAGCCTACTATAGTCTGTCAAAGCTCTTCAAATCCAGAAATCTCACCATAACTTCAAAACTGCTGCTGTACAGGATCATGGTCCTGCCAGTACTCACATATGGATCCGAGACTTGGGTGCTTAGCAAAAGGCACTCCGACCTCTTAGCTGCGTTCGAGAGAAAAGTCTTAAGGAGAATTGTTGGCCCCGTATGTGAGGAAGGACGATTCCGGAGACGGTACAATCATGAACTGTACGCAATCTACCTTGAAGCAGATATCGTGACAAAAATTAAGCTCGGTAGACTCCGGTGGGCAGGGCACCTAGCTCGCATGAGCGAAGAGGAACCTGCTCGGAAAGTTCTTTGTGGTACATTCTATGGTAGACGACAGCGTGGTAGACCATGCTTGCGCTAGAGAGATGGCGTAGACCAGGACGCCCGAAGCCTTGGGGTGCGCAACTGGATGGCGTCGGCTAGAGACCGGGATAGGTGGAGAGACTTGTTGAAAGAGGCCAGGACCGGAACCCGGTTGTCGAGCCGATGATGATGATGATGATGATGAAAACCAGGGTTGGCTGAACTGTCACTTTTTAGAAATAACTACATTTGCTACGTCCGCTACGTAGTTTTGTAGTTAATGTAGTTAAATGTAGTTAATGTAACAAATTGTAGCAGACGTAGTTTCAAATTTCAAATGATCTGTCAGCAGTTTGTCAGTAGTCACTTGACTGTCAGTTGTGCATTTGAATTTTGAAATAAGAAGTTCAGTTATTTATTTTTAATAAGCGATATGAAAATGGATGGTCGAAAGCTAAATAATTATTGGGCAGAAGGTCGACTTACTCCAGTTAAAATTGAAAATAATCGTATTGGAGCTCTCTGTGAAACGTGTTTCAAAGATAAGGGCCCACAAGTGAAAAAATTATAATTGCATTACATACAATAATATTTGTAATTAACAAACCTTCATAAGATCATAATAAGGTCATAATAGAGTTTTTCCCTTACTTCTATTTTTATCTGACTTCACTTCTTATGTAGAAGACGTAACAAATTTTAGAAAATGTAGTGTAGTGAATTCGGCCAACCCTGGTGAAAACGTAGTAAAAAAACATCCAGACGTTTTATTTAAGATGAGTAACTATTTCTTTCCTCTCTTTTAATACGTGGGAATGGATGGTGGATAAAGCAGCAAAATGGCAGCTTTAACGTTCTTTTTCTCTAAAAAATTAACTTTAGAGATTTTTTATTCCTTAAATCAAAGTTGCAGTTTCAGACACTGATTTCTAACTTACCTCCTTCAGATTTGGAAATGTTTTGTATTTTTTTCGAATTAAATGTACGAAATAGTGTTTTTGTTTTCTGATTAAGTTCCTTTTTATTATCGATATTAGGGACTATAGGGCATGTTTTGCATTTGGAACAAAAATTGAACTCGAGATTTTGATCAAAAATGACATTATGATTATAGAGAACAAGAAAAAAGTAGGTCAGGCAATTCCGTCTGTGTGTCTATATGTACGTACCTCAACCTACAGCATAAACCGCTGAAGTGATTTTCTTCAAACTTGGTATATTAAATTTAAGGTTCTTCGGTGATTTCCTAGAGAAACTAAAAATTTTTCCAAAACTATCGGTACTTACCCGTCATACAGCCGTCGTCAAAGATCATATTTATTTCGAAAACGGCTCTAAAGGCTTTCGTAAAAATAATAATTTCTAGGTAGATACTATTATAGGTATGGTCTACATTTTGGTTAAAAAAAATGTTGATTTTCGATTTTCTCATTAACGGCTCTACCGATTTCGATCAAAATTTGTATACTGCAGTGAATTCAAATTTGAAATACATTTAATTTGGTTTTGAATTACTGTTTTACTAAATAAAAAAAAAAGATTTTGAGTGATGAAAATCTTTATTTGAACCTTTACAATTTTTTCTGTTAAGTGGCTGCCGCCAGTGTTGATATAAATTTGTGCCCGTTTTATCGCATTTTCCATGTCTTTCCGCACTAATTAACTGTTCGCATTCCTTAGGAATATTCTCCGTAAGAGCTACGACTATCTTAGGCTTCTTGGCCCGCGACTTCAAGTAGCGGGCGATCTTATTGGTCATACCGCGATTACGCGACGAGGAAACGCTTCCTTCACAATATCCATTGTACATCTTGCTGTGTGTGCACGACTTGTTGAAACCAAATGTAAGAAGTCATTTATCGTGGCCGTGTAGCTTTCGCCAGTAACAGTGATCGTATTGCCGATGGCGAGCGTCCTCAAAAAAAATACGATCCAATCACTCCTCCCGCGCGATTACCGCACCACATAGTGGCTTTGAGCAAATTTAATGGAAATGCGAAAAAAATCGTACTCTTCGTTGTTTTTTTTTTTTTATAATCTACCCGCGCTCAAGGGATTATGATTACCCTTTAAATGTTTCAACACAGCTCGGGCGTGAAGTTAAGAAGAGAAAGAAGGATAGGAAAGATGTGTGGCACGATGTTCTGAGACTGAAGGTGGTTGTCTCAGATTTTTTTATCTCCAGGGATGGCGGCTGAACTAAAGCGGAGAAATGCCGTCTATTATTTCTATGTCACTTGACAGTAATTCACACGCGACAGACGGTCAGCAGGCATTAACTGATGCAGTGTTTGGCAGCTACAGCCGCGATATTCTCGGCCGAACGACCAGTCTGGTGGCGGCTACGCCCTGCATGGCCTCCTGTCGTTCCAGTCTGTTTGAGTCGAGTATCTAAACGCCGGAATGTGTGCCCAGTTGGCGCGACACGATTAAGAAATATTGGTTCTTAGAAAGTCCACCTGAGTATAATAACAGGTATCCTACCTAGGAAACTGCAAACATAGAACATACCTAGTTTAACTTGGTGTAGTAAGCAGTGCCAAATGTAGATTCTTCAAAATGCATGAGGACACACCAGACCACATACTAGGAAAATGTTGTCCACTCATACACCAAATGAAAAACCATCTAGGACAATACCAGTTAGAAAAGAGCGACATATTCTCTCTGAATGTGCCCCAAATACTAAAACTTCTGGGAGCAGAAGTTTTAGATGAAGAACTTTAAAATAAGCATCTTTCTAGGATTTTTTTATTTTCCCGCGTTTTTTGTAAGAGCTCCACCATATTTCCTAAAAAAAAACAACTATAGGTTCTTCTTGGCACACAAAGTTTCCAATCATATTTCTTTTAGATGTTTGAGTGCTTTTTTCCTTTGTTTGTCAAAAATCACTTAACAATGCTAAATTTCATTCCCCATTTCTGTGAAGAGCATGGAATTTTTGCGACTCACAATTTCCAAAGTAAAAATTAAAAAATTCCAGGGAATTCCATTAAACCATAAAGTATAAAGTTTAAAGGGAAATCCTGTCATCTAATTTCATATTTAATTGATATCTAGAGTTGGATTTTTATATGCAAAAACTTGCCCTACACATTCTGAAGGAATACCAATCTATTAAACAAGATTGCTTCGATTTTCCATTAAAAAAACAAAAACCCAAAAGCACAATCTCTTGTTCATGTAGGAGTGAAATAAATACGGATGGCGCCAGTGATAGAACGAGTAGGACAATTAAATCACCTGGTCATGTATGTCATGTGATATAAACTGAGTGTAACTTTCAATGGTGTGTGGCATGTTTCAGTCTTACTTCTCTTAAGATCGCCATTCTATGGGGACAGCTTTGCAATTATGCCTTGATATACACGTAAGGTACATTAAGATCCGCAGACCAAATTCGATTCTTGTCTTTGGTGATAATTATTGCGTTGTTTGTTTTGAAAAGGAGTTCCGTTTGGTTTCTTGGAAATGTAACGAAGCTACAGGCAACACCAACTTCTTGGATCTTAATGACATTTCATGTTGCAGATCCATTAATCGATTCGCGTGCAAAGAACATTCACAAGTATTTTATATGGGAATTGTTTGAATTTTCTTTTTCTGATGCTGGACTTATGGTTTTTCAAATAAGCCCAACAAATTTACCCAACACCTATGGAACTTGGCATCGCATCGGTCGTGCGCCACCTACACAACTTATGTGTGGTCGATGACAATGGTATTCTGAGAGTGATCAGTTTGTGACCTGGTCGTGTATTTAGGTTCGAATGAGACTTATCAGAGAAGTTAAGTTTTAGGGGATGGCAGGGGGTTGCTTTGGGAACAAAATTTCTCGGTTTCAATTTAGAGATGGACACAAGATCGAGACAAAGCTTAGAGACACGTTTACATCTTTTAAACTTTTAGCAAAGCCTAAGCGATCTAATTAAAGAACGATCAGAGCTCTCCGATAACTCCAACGCAGAAAAAACCAAAACGTCACTATTGATAACAGCAACTTCGGAGTATTGTTAATTACTTTATCTGACTCACTTTAAATACTGGGGTCAAATTACCGCTTGAGTGACCGAGTGAGTGAGTCCCATCAGTGATCGAATGAAAATGTCAAATTAGTGTAATCGATTGCTCGATGACGTAAGCGATAATGCCAAACTTACATAATTCAGTCACGTATTACTCGAAAACTTATGCTGTAATTTGGCCCCTGATTTCAGGAACGACAATTTAGTGGATATCGAAGAATTACCCTAAAAACCGCGGCTACTTTGGTTTGAGTAAACAAATGGGTTCAAAACTCTCCACGTGTAAGTCGAAGTGCATGCTTTACAAAACTCGTATGTTGCCGATATCTTTACGGTGTCGATTGTTGGGCTGTAAGGGAAAATTGACACTGAATGGAGGAGAAGATACAACCGCGAACCGCAGATTGTCTAGAAAATCAAAACGGGTGTCGACCTCTTTTTTTTGGTCACATCGAGCGAATGGACAACAATGCTATAGCCAAGAGAAAAAGAGTATAGTATTAGTAAACTGATTATTTCATTTTCAAAAAATTGACAATCAGCTATCAGCTGTTCAGAATCTATCCCATATTTTATAAATTGCATCAGATTTTCGTGACTTTCTAAAAATGTAAATTATCCTTTTTCCCGGTTTAATTTGTGTCAAAAAAATGTCCTTACGAAATCTTCTATTTTAAAATTAATTTTGAATCTTTCTTTTCTTTTCCAACTCCAGAACATATTATTTTTTTTAATTTAAAAAGTATTTTCTCACCATGCTTGAGCTTATATTCCATCAAAGAAGATTTGTAATTTCAGATTTCTTAATGAGATTTTGGAGACAAAATAATTTTCATATCGAAAAACAGTGCTATTATTTTTGTACTTGGTCTTTGCACCTAAAGGGATTTAAAATGGGGTGCTGGAAATTTCAAACGTTATAGTGTGCACGTTGTTGATGCAACATCTGTTTAATTTGTTGTGAACTTTTCAGTAGCTTACAGCAGAACATCAAATTTTATATTGAAAATCTCAATCTCAAGCGGTCTAATGCCTCAAACTAGGTAGGTTGACTACATCCCTTACTTGTGGGGTAAAAGTGAAAGCCTTTAAGCGTATGCTAAAAGTATGAAAATGAGAGTATTGCTAAAATTGGTTGGTTGATAATGAAAATCTCTTTGAGTAAGGTTCCAATTATTTTGATGTTGTCTCAAATCGCAGAAGATCACAAATATTTACGACGCTACCAGATAGAATATAATTCAATTAATCAATCTCATCAAAGGGATAAACTTGGAGGAAGAGCTGTAGGGTTAGCAGCTCATTTAGATCTCGTTTGGTCGCACAATAGATATAAAGGTCGCAGTTCAAATCCGTTCTCAATATTCATTCAAATCGCAAGTTTATGCGATTTGATCGGAAACTATGCAACACAAAAAACACCATGCAGCATATTCTACCAGATTTATGCAACAAATTCTTAGATTATACCTGCTGAATAAGTGCCACAAAGCCGCGCTGCTCATTTTGAACAAGTTAAGTATGACACGTTAAATGCCAAACTCAATGTTATTTCCATGCCACACTAAATGTTCTTTAAAACACAAATATTTCGAGTGGTTGATGAGAATGTTTTATTTCTATAAAATATTAAGGCTCCTTGCAGACTTGTTCTCTTAATTTGCTTTTAATTGATCGTGTTGTTTATGTGACGTACTCATGCACAAGGTAAGCTTCAATATTTGCTTTGGCTATTCTATTCAAATGTTTTACGAATAAATAGAAAAAATACGGGATTCTGGTAAAAGGTTTCTATGCTTTCTAACTTACTTTATCCAAAAGTTAAAACATTCTTTTCTGGCTCTATTATAGCACAAGTAAATTTTAGATTTTAATCAAATCAAAAATTACAAATTGTTGTCTGTGGACCTATTTAGATCTCTACATCGAGTTCAAGCTTATTGTCGGATTTGCTTCAAATTTTGTTTCTAGTATAACTAATAATAGACAAGGTTACCTTAGAAATGTTTTCAGAACTTAGTTCTCCGCGGATATTAGATTTTCGATAGACCTCGAGAAATTCAGAACGACAACGAAGCTTTCGCCTATATTTTAATGTACGTGTCGATGCAACGTCGATAGAGTTTAACGCGGCACCTGACAATAAACAGTTTTCAAGAGCGAAAGTTCCTTTGTCCTTCCGAATGATTAGCTTCAGTTTAGAAAACCTCTAAGGTTCAAAATGAGAGTACCTACAATGATGAGTTGAAGGCGGTAAAGTCAGATGAAAAGGAACCTTATAGTAGACATGTTCAAACATTTGTGGGAAACCTTGGTAGTTACATTAATATTAATAGGTCCCCTCTGGATTTAAGATTAGTAGTACATAATAAGTTGACTTTATTTTTTATAAAAATATAACAGATTACATGTTGGCCATATACCTTTCTTAAGTTTAAATGCTTTAGCCTAAGGCCGTCTACCAGATTTAAGATTACCATTTCCCTGTTTGGTCTTTCTGAACTATAAACCTGTATATTAGGCTGTCCCGTCGTTGCATGAAGAAAAAACAATCGCGAATTTTTTATCGAAAGGGGTATAAAAAGTTGCGTATTAACGAGATTCTGAATATGTACTTACTTTTTGATTTGGACATAACTTTTGGGCCTCTACCGCGGCTTACAGACCTTAAAATATAGTTTTTTACCTTATTTTAAGATTTTTAAGCCGTAGTAGAACCCCAAAAGTTATGTCCAAATCGAAAAGTAAGTACATATTCGGAATCTACTCGTTAATACGCAACTTTTGATACCCCTTTCGATAAAAAAAATTCTGTTGATCAACGACAAAAATGATACACTTCCTTCCATACGTGGGTATTAAATTATGCTCTTATTTATTACATAATGTTACTTAAAAAATAAGAACTTACATCTTTCAGTGGAACTTTGAATGCAATAAATCTTGTTCCTTCTATTATTTCTCCAACGGGTTTGTAGTCTAGCCATCTGAAAAGACAAAAAGATATAAATTAACTAAAAACTGAATCTAAGACGAAATAAGAGGAAAATATACGGGTGATTCTTAATAATAGGCCGAGATATAACTGTGAGATACTACATGCTTTGCACATGGGCCTTCAAACTGGGATTGGATATTATCTTCAAAGTGAATCAAGTACAATCTTTGTTTATATCCAGTTGGCGAGAATAGGAAAGGCTTTGAACAAGGAATAGTGAATCTTGAAACAACAACAGTTATTAAGCAGCATCCAAATATAAAATTGAGTTTGTTTTCAAAAATGTTCAAAGCTAAATTAACCAAAATATTATTAAATTGCAATTATCTCAATGATGATGTTGCTGTGACGAATTCGAAAATGGTTTTGTAGGCATTTCTTATATTTATTAAAGCTCACCTATTTGGTATTGAGGGAGCCATTCTTCAAAGTCACTTATATTAATAAAAATTTTCAAAATATATTTAACATAAATAAATATTTCATTTAAAGAAAGATTATTTTACGTGTTAAACAAAATTATACAGCACACCACTCACTCCGCAACTAGACCAGTTCAGATTAACTGAAATGAAAGTGAAGGATATAGAACTTGTCAACTTACTGTCAAAACTTGCTTACACGTTAATATGAACTAGTAGGTCTGTTTAATATCTTGAAATTTGTTATGCGCGACACAGGTGAAAGCAGCAAAAGCATCAGCAACGTCAATAAAATAACTAAATAAATAAATAACTTTAAATTATTGTACTAACACTTTCTTAAAGCCACTTTACACGATATTAAAAATCATATGCTTTCTCATATGACCTGTCAAAAAAAAACATATCAAATCGTTTGAAAGCACTCATTAAACTCATAAAACTTCTCAAATGAAAAAGCATACGACTTTTTTGACATTAGAACTGTAGCTAATTCCATTTAAGGAGTCATACGATCTTCAGATCTCATTAACACATACTGTAAAATTTTGAATTAATACAGCTATCATTGTTGATAAAACCACTGGCATTGCTTTCTTTTTGTTCTCCATCATGGAATAACGACACAAATTTATTTCTGTTTATTTTTTTTATATTTATTTTGAAATTTGGTACTCTGAAAATCAAAGGGGAATTCATATAGACGTGTAAAGCATAGTTAAACCAAAACGGTATGATTTGACTCGAAATGACAGGTCATTTGATAAATCATACAGAAAATGTTATGACAGAGGTCATATGACTTCTATTATCGTGTAAAGTGTCTTTTAATTTTGAACATTTTCAAACTAGTATGGTTCTAATACTACGTTTTCACCAAGAGTAAATCCGCTAGAGATTTAAAATAAATCTTGAAGTGTTTTCACCAAAGAAACTGAGATTTATTTGACGTTTTCACTCTGTCTTGTCATTCAATTGTCAATTTGGACAAGCGAAAAAAAAATTGCATTGGGTTGGGTAGTAAACAGGAAAAAAAACAGATATTTCTATTTTGTGTTGATTGTCAATGAAGAAAGCGGGTGTTCATAGGTGCGTTCTACAA
Organism: Chrysotoxum bicinctum; assembly: GCA_911387755.1. NCBI lineage: Eukaryota > Metazoa > Arthropoda > Insecta > Diptera > Syrphidae > Chrysotoxum > Chrysotoxum bicinctum. Next base: position 32,237,177 of record OU426990.1, read on the forward strand.
AATAAGGTTTGTTTGTTTTGCAAATTTTCTGATTGCGAGAAGATATCAAGGAGATTTATTTTAAATCTTCCTTTGAGGTGATTTATATTTGTGTGGTAAATCTACGAGATTTAAAGGAGATTTATGGTAAATCCACTTAAATCCCGGGTTTACCTTTGGTGAAAACGTAGTAGCTAGCCGCGCACTATCAATTTTTAGTTGCGGAACTGTTTGGTTACTTATAGAAAATAGATGAACTATTTGGTTGAATATCTGCGCAGTTGCAGATAATTATATGTTCAATAAAATAGCGAACTCATTTTAGGCAATCTTTTAGTTTGTGTCGAAACACAAACTTTTTAGTTGCTCGAACCAAGCAGTTTCGCAACTAAAAATTGCAAGTGCGCGCCTAGCCTAAGACTGCTTTTAAACGAAGCTAATATTACCTTGCGATTTTTAAGCCCGTAGGCGAGCGACGGGGGTACACAAAATTGCTGGGGTTGGAAAAATTGCAGAGTTATCGTTCTTTCTTCTTTGTGGTTTTCTTTATTTCTCAGGTATGTTTCTTTTCTGTTTGGCATTCGCTCAGCGAACTTCGATTAACTAACAAGAGTAAAGAGTGCGGAGAGATGACTTCTTTTCAATAGAACAAAGTTAACTTTTATTAAAAATCGCTGTGTTTAAAAGCATTCATGCAATAGAAAGGAAGCCTAAAGAGAAACAAAGATAAAAAATCGCAGTATTAGACTGCTTTTACACGGAAGCGATTTTTAATCTTAGTTTCTCTTTTGGAGTCATCTTCCGCCTTATGTAACCCCGCCACCACACACGTCTCTCTCCAACGGGCTTAAAAATCGCAAGGTAATATTGCTTCGTTTAAAAGCCGTCTTAGGAATTTTTTTTTAAATAAATTGTATTTGAACACACCTAAAATAATTACAGTTCGTGCAAAAAACGAATGTCGATTTCCTTTACACATGAGAAATCAATTTCTGTGTGAAGATTTCGATTTCCATTTTTTGATGTTTGTAAATGTTAAAGAGCCTTAGACTAGGAGCGCATTCATTCAATTTTTAGTTGCGCAACTGCTTTGTTCGAGCAACTAAAAATTTTGTGTTTTGACACAAACTAAACGATTGCCTAAAATGAGCTTGCCATTTTGTGTAACATATAATTTATATGCACCTGTGCGGACATTCAACCAAATAGTTCGTCTGTTTTCTATAAGCAGCCAAACAGTTGTGCAACTAAAAATTGATGTGCGCGCCTAGCCTAACAGGTTACTTTTTTGTCATCCATTTAAATTATGCCAGATAAAATATTATACATACACAGCTGATTATGACAGCTGATTTTAATTCTGTTTGGCAACAGAATTCGTTTTCGAAGTTAAATGACAGATTTTTATAAAATTTCGAACCTCTGAATGCCAATAATAGAAGATCTTGTAAGGTGAAAATCTTTTATGATTCATAACAGAAAACTTATAGCAGTATAGGCCTAAAGAGTGTATTGTAGAGTTCAGTGGTCTAGCCCCGCCACCACATACGTATATCGCATCGCGAACACGCTACAAAATCGCAAATGGATATTGCATCGTTTAAAATCAATTAGCGTATCTGATGGCTAATTTAACGCAGACACAGTTTCAGAAGCCCAGACTAATATAAAAATGACGGCAGAATATTGGGCGCATTCACTAACCTAGTCACTACGTAGTCAAAAAGTCAACTAGCTTTGTGAATGCGAAATTGGGCGCATTCACTAACCTAGTCACTACGTAGTCAAAAAGTCAACTAGCTTTGTGAATGCAAAATTGCACTACAAAGCTAGTCAATTCAAACTGTCATATTAATGACAGATGTAAACATATAAAATAAGAAAAATTGTGTTTTGAGAACTTTAAATAAACTTTTTTTTACAGTTTAAATTAAATAACATCAAATATAAGTTATAATATTAATTTGTTTAATAATTTCACTTCGAAAATATCTTCCACCAAAAATTAAATTTGTATTTTCAATGAACAGCTGATTGTGAAATGTCAACTAGCTTTGAAGAAGAAATTTTTACACTACGTTTGAGGGGAAATTTCAACTAAATTTTTAGTTGTCTTTAGCCAATCAGAACGAGTTGACTACGTAGTGACTAGGTTAGTCCCCTATTACACGATGTCTCACGAGACGAGGCTCACATAAGTGCGAAAAAGAATGCAGCTATGAGGAAATGAGATGCAAAAAAATATTCCCGGTGAGTACCGGGCTGATTTTTAGTAGTCTCATTTTGACGTTTCTTTTTCTCATATTCGTTTTATGTTGTGTTGTGCATTAAGAAACACGAACAACTACCAAATTTGAGCCATGAGTCTCATGAGACATGAGTCAACGTGTAATAGCTTTTGCCTCACGGGATACAAATTTAAAAGGAAATTCAAAAATGAGACATGTCTCATGAGGCAACGTGTAATAGGGGACTTAGTGAATGCGCCCATTGAGAGACAAAACGTCACCTTCATCAGTTGTACCATATACTTTCTTTATTTGTTTACATAAATATTTTTGGAAAATGGATTGCTATTCGATTTCCTTAAATGACCCGGCCAGCAAAATTACAAATTATACCTTTTCCAGCAGCAGTGTGTGCCGTTGTTGTCTTGCCACAAACACTGTCCTAAAACCGATCTTTAATTCAATTGGAAGCATTGCAGAAGCAATTTTCTTATTTACAGCCGTAAAAGTAAGTGGTAACTTTTCATACGATTCCTATTCTGGCATATAATTGCAGATAATGTACATAAATTACATCTAATTATTCGAAAGCCATGAAAGATAAGATAAAGTAACCTTTTTTCAAGATTGAAGAAAGCGACAACCTTCCAACAACTATTTGCACAACTTGTATAAACCACCTGAACAAGTGCATCAATTTCAAGCGAAAAGTAGAGTCAACAGATTTTTTATTACGACAAATTTTATCAACAAATTCCTCTCAAAGTAGGCAATAATTATTGTTACCGAGTTCAATCGCTTAGAAACCATAGACTATTTCAAGGTTCTCAAGGATTTTATGATTATTCAAGGGATCACGATTATGCCAAGCCAATTGAAAACTCAGTCCATACGAACTTGGATTCCTACAATGAACTTGACGAGGAAAACATGGATCAGGTGCCATCTTCGAGCTCTTTAAGTACTTATGATGATTCCTCGAACTAGACCCTAAATCCACCTATGGTCAGTTGTCATTTTGCATACTCTTTTTCTTTACAGCTCAGAAATCATGTAAAAGCAACGAATTGTCGTTTTGTTGCATCCAGTGTAGGAAAAGGTTCAAAGACAAATTCACCTTGGACAATCATGAAATTTGTCATATACAAAATAGTCTTCCCTCTGTGAGTCCAAATAAACCTATATTCACTTGTTCAACTTGCAAAGATAACTTCGCCTCGGAGGGAGATCTCTTTGTGCATAGTTCTCTGCATAATAATTCAAATGCATTCATATGCAAATCTTGCAACAAAAAGTTTCTGAGTGCGTATAAAATAACCGATAAAGCAAAAGGATTTATTTTAATTTCATACGATTTTCAGCTTTTTTCAAACTAAAGCGTCATATACCTTCGCACTTCCAAGAAAAACCATTTAAATGCCAATTATGTGAAATGAGATTTGTAGAAATGGGATCTCTTACGAGACATTTTAAAGTTCACACTGGGTCAAAGCCAAAATCCGTGCATGTGTGTTTGAGTTGCAACAAGACATTTCCCAATCGGTATGCCCTTAAAGTTCATAATCGCATGCACACTGGTGAACGTCCTTGGAAATGTGATGGTTGTGATAAACAGTTTTCTGATTTTCGCCTCTTGAATTCCCACAAAAGACTTCACGATGAGACCAAACCTTATGAATGCAAACAGTGTAAGAAATGGTAAGTTAGCTAAAGTTTCGATGTGAAAAACATGACTCTTATTTGTTGCTTATTTAAGTTTCAGACATCTTTCGACTTTGATAACTCACCTACGAATCCATACCAGCAAAATTCGTCCCTACCGCTGCGATAAGTGTAAAAAAGCTTTCAAACAATCATGGCGACTTCAGTTACACAAGCGACAAACACATAGCCCAGTCAACATCAGGCGCTTTCTATGCGATCAATGTTGCCAAATGTTCACTTCTTCTGCTTCCCTCGAAGACCATTTGCGGTGGCATATCAAACAAATTGAAATTGATAATGACGATGCGCCGAAGGAAGCACCCTCTGAATTCTTTCAATGCAATGAATGCTCAGCGCAGTTTTCATCGCGCTTGGATTTAATAACACATCAGAAGCTTACCCATGCTCTTCGTCATGAATGTGCTACTTGTTTTGGTAAATGGAAAACTCTAGAAGAGTTGGTTCGGCATAAGTGCAATGAAGCATTGAAAACTTCGGATGAACCATCACCTGATGAGATGATACTATTGCCCGATGGACAAATACAAGATTGCAATACAATTGTTGATAATTTATTGGCATCGGTGTGTCAGGGTCCTGCAACAACGGCAAATGAAAAACAAACTAACAAGAGTGCTTAATAAAAATGAAAGTAAAAGTTATTTGTTTCAATGGTATGCTTTTAAGTTTATTTAAAAAACGAACAGGCAGACAAATACTCGGTAGTCCAATTATCAAAAAATATCTTTTGCCAGATTTCTCAATGACAATTATGGAGCTTCCTTTTGGTTAGTAAATTTGAGGCCCAATAGCTCGTTGCGAATAAAGGAATAGCGACAATTCTCGGGCGACTTCTTCGACATCGTTCTTGTAAGAATAGTGCAAAACTCACGCGTCAACACTAGTGGCACAATCTTTCAAAAGTCCAAGACCAAGTATATGCTAACATCAAGAAAGGACACACAACACCAAAGTTTTGGACAGAACGTCACCATAGACAGCTTTAATTTTGAGGCAGTTAAAGACTTTGTCTACCTATGCGTTGATATTAATTCAGACAATAATATCAGTGAGAATAAAGATCCGGGAAGTAATCGAATCCAACCCCGGGGTACGATGCAGTAGAGAAAAAGCGCAACTTAACGTGCGAAGCTGGAGAAGCCTGTTAGTTAAGTTCTTGGTCGACTCATGACTGTAGCGCCACATTAAGTAATTAAGTAAACAAATTGCAAATCATTTAATGCGATTCGAGTGATGATACTATGAATTTCAAACGATGGGCCATCCGGAGAACTCTGTTATTACTGAGTTCCATTTAAAATACTAAATAAATTGAAGATAAAAGTACCTCAACACTATATCAAAAAGTACGGTGTTAACAGGATGTCAAATTCTGAACCGATCGCTTAATTAATCAAGTGTCTTTTCGACGATCGCTTTTTCTCTATCTTTTCTTAAAGATATGATAGTCAGGTATTGTCAAAAGGACAATGAACAAAATTGATAATCAATTATCATCCTAGTCGATTCCACTCCTGGTTTTAGATACTACATAATCACAATCCAACGATAACAACAGAATTTCAACGATCGTTTGAAGTAAGAGTCTTGCATTTCTAAATTTATGAACTCGGGAGGATTTCTTTCTTAGAGCCCTTAAATATTAGTACACACTTCATCAATGTCGGTAGTATACACACTGCTCATAATGAAACCCATGTTTTATATTAGTTTTTTGATATTTTAAATAAATTGATCTATATGTTATGTATATCTATAATTTCAACTATAGCCAGCTCATTCACGCTTTCTCATTGGTTTTTTTTATTCTGCCAATTTTATCAGAACTTAAACTACCTTCGATGAATTTATGTTGAGCTTGAAAATTGCAAAACACCAAATTCCCCAGTAACCATCCAATCGGGTTTGATTTTATCTAAATTGTCAGCAGTTCCCTCTTTTAGGCCGCATATCAAATCAGCTTTGACCGTGCGTAGTGTACACACGTTGGTAGGTTGAAAACCTAAAATTAAAAATTATATTAAACAAAAATTTAATATTTCTAAACAAAAGCTAACCTCTTAGACATGTTTTGAAACTTTCTGTAAAGTCCCACGTGAAATCACCAATTAGTTTTCTATAGTTGAGATCTCCTTTAAATATCACTATATGTGATTCGGCAAGTTTATTATAGAGATTTTCGTTTATTTCTTTCATTCTATTTTTATTATAAAAACAAAACAAAAAGAAAGTTTATAGGTTTAAGAATTTGTGTTCTTGAGGTAAATGAACGACGTCTATTATATTTACCTATAATATTCATACGGACTTGTCCAAAACCAATCAATTGGTTCTATTTCAAATTTTCCATCTTGCAAAAATGTATACCATTTTTCACCAACCGCCCTTAATACCTTCGATGTGGGATGTTTCCTCAAATAGTCCAATGTCCAGAGAAAATCTTTTGGCGTCACATCTGATATGAACCATGGAATGGCTTTTACATGAAAACGAATTTTTGTTGCTAGATTTTTATCAATTAAATATTCAGCTACTAGAAGATCTGTAAATAATTCAAAACCAGAATTATCTTGAACGAAGTCGACAATGCGCGATTTTTCATCTATTGTTTTTGATATGCAGTTCCATATGTGCTTTGTGTCATCGACTAAAATGTTTGAATTCAATGAATCAACTGAATCGAAAAGATTGCCCGTTTGTTTGATTTCTTTTCCCTCGGATATGGATAAATCGCAGCGGTTGCCCCACAGATTGAGCTGTAATTTATATAAAAAAATGTCAACAGCAATATATTGACTATGCAAACATTTGCTAATATTAAGCAATAAAACTTCAAATTACAAGTGCATCTCAATAAATAAAAAACAAACTTTACAATTTAATCTAAAAAATAATCCCCCATTTATTAGGCTAATTCGTAATCTGACTTAAATATAGCTATTATTATTTAAATCTAGGATGGGAGTGAATTAGAAGGATTATTAAGAAGACGCAGTTTTAGACAGGGTAAACTGAGAAAGTCGAAACAGTTAATGTTACATTTAATCCTCCGAAGCATGCGAGTAATAGGTTTGTTGGAGCCATATGTTAAAGAAGCCATGGGTGGGCAGATAGAAGATGAGAGGATTTCTTAGACTATAAGCATTAGTGTTGAAAGAAATGGAATTGTAGAGTTGTGAAGTCAAAGGGTCCTGAAAGTAGTCGATGAATTAAGAGAATGTCACTTATTGCTCTTTGTTTTACCAGCGTATTCAAGTTAATTAATAGAAGTCGGTCTCGATTTGGAGGTAGAATGCCATTGCGGAATGAGCAGGTTGAAATCTCAATAGGTATTACCAAAACCACAACATTGCCATTATGTCATTTATCCAAGCCGCACTCAAAGCACTTAGCTCATACGCCAACACGTCTAAGTTGGAGTGGGAATGTGTAGGCAGGCTAAACGAACTTGGCAAGAACAATAATGTCTCACTTTATTGGGTTTGTGGACATGTAGGTGCCCAGGGGAATAAGGAGGCAGACTTCCTAACAAAAATAGGCACAAAGAATCCTTCAATGGGGCCAGGCCCTTCTGCGGAATGGGAGAAAACAGGATTAAAAATGAAATCAAAATAAAAGAGGAGGCCAAAATATCCAAGAACTGGAAAGAACTCGCAAGAATGAGGCAGGCCAAACTGCTTCTTGGGAACCATCAAGATCGTTACATGAACTGTATCAGCTGTAGAAATAATCTACGAATATTAACGAGACTTTTCTCTCTCCCACATGCAGATTCTACAATACTTACGACAAAACGAAAGCCGGAACACATACTAGGCGGATGCGAAGCACTAATTCATCAAAGATAAAAGTATCTGGGACGCTACCAGGTAGAAGAGAATGATTTATCCCCTCTGAAGGTACTCCAAATAATGGGGCCTATCGTGAATAAAATTTCCCTGGGAATTGTTCCGAACTTTCAAAATTGAAATCTCGAATAATTTCAAAAGTTTTCCTTGGAATTTATTGATATTGGGAATTAAGTTTCATAGTGACTTTGGCTCTTATTTAAAAAGGCCAGTCGTCGGCTTACAATGAACAGTGCTGAAGTTTTGACCTTTCCAATTTTCGAAGATGGGGAAAATTCCGAGGGGAATTTTGTTCGCGATAACCCCCAATAAAATTCATCAAAGCGGTAAACTTGGAGAAAGAGCTGTAGGGTCAGCAATTCATCTAGATCTGAATGGGGACACAAAAGCTCTTGAGGTCGCAAGCCCCCTCTCAATATTTATTTAATCTCAACAATATTAAAAAAGATAATGTGCCGTTAATATTCGCACGCCTTGAGATTTGGGCATTTATTAAAAAAAAATTTTAAAAATATTGACTGACGATCCCTTCAACTTTTTACAGTAACCAAGACTTTTAAAAACTATGGGAGTTATGTTTAAAATCAAACTCTGCATAAGATTCAGATAGACTTTCTATTATTTATCTATGATCAAGATCGAAGTGTTGTATACCGAGCATTTCTAAATCGGATTAAAAAAAGCAAACATTTCCTTAAACAAGGAAAACTAGAAATCAAATCCTACTGATTAATGACATACGGATTGAACAACTAGGGGCTTCAATATTCTTATATTATTTACCTTTAATATGCGAATAAAGAACTCCTCACTTAGCTCACTATTACGTGTGCTATTGACTACTTTCTCCAGGGCATCTGTGCAACACGTTAAAGCATTCTCTTTTTGCTTCCGGAAGTAATCGTAGTCCTTCATCTTGTCCATACATTCAAAATACGAACTGAGACGACGATACATATAGCATTCGCCATGAAGCCAACAAATACGAAAGAATGTATCATTGTCAGCCGTAAGTCCGGCAATAAAAGCATTCCACATTTCCTTATCAGGTTCTGTAAGATACGATACTATAGATAGATTTAACATAAGAATTTAAATGTATAAACAAACCGTTGCCAGCAAAAGGCTCGAGTGCTTTATCAGTTTGCAATTGATACTTCAGCTTCGAGATATTGCCGACGATTTCTTTGATCTCCTCACGAACCCCCTATTAACAAATTAACACATCAAATAATGAGTCTGGCATTTTTTTTATAAATTACAATTAATATTCTTACATCTCCGTATTGTTCAGCTATATCATCTTTATCGCGTGAAAGATTATCAAGAACTTGAGTTAAAATCACAGGTAAACGTTCACGTAATGTATAATAAGCGAAACTTCTATAAATGGCATGCAAATAAATATGTACAAATATAACTCGAAATATTTTTTGTTTTAATATATAAAAAAAAAAAAAATTCAAACCTCTTGAAGCGCCCACGCAGCAGAGTGTGCCGCGGCGGTTTCTCATCGACGATATCATATTTTTTATCAAAATCAGCTGCAGTCGTCATTGCGAAAGTGTTTATGATCTGACTGAACTATAATTTACAAAAGAATGGATTTAATAATCTTGATTTATTTGAGCGATACAATCAAGGGCAACTGAGAACTAGAAGAAACACGAGTGGCAAGCAAATTCTATTCTAATTCCTATTGCGATGGCTTTGCTAGCTAGCGTGATGTAAAAACTAATAAAAGCTCTATCTCTCGTCTTCAGTCAACTTGCGTTTTGCAAAAAATAAAAATAAACTCAGAAATGACATTTCGGATCAGCTGTATTCATAGTGATGCCAGGATCTTTGTTTTCAAGGTAAATTTATATCAATTGTGAATTTGCCTTATTTACTGGGATATGTCACCCTCACCCTTCATAAAAACGTAAGGAGGCTTTATCCATTTCGATAAAATTAGGTAAATACAGGGTGCGTGTTATGTTTCAGGTCGATTTTTTTTTTGTTTGACAAAACTTTCAAATGAAATACAAGTTTATAATTAATATTTTTTTATTACTATATATTATTTATGGTCTTTAACATATGTGTGGATTATAATGTCGCCAAAGTCGCCTCTGGCCGCGGCGCATAGGCGAGCCCTTTTAAGCACATTTTGCACGTTATTGAGACATCTTCCAACTCGTGTGCACGGCGTCGGAAAATCTAAAACACTCTGCCTCATTATATCAATCTTTACTTTACTGCCAGCGTATGCAAATTTTCAAAATTAAATGACTGACTTTCTCGGCACATGATTAACACAAAAACAGTCACGTAATTTTCTCCGCGTATTTACAATTGAACAATGCTTCTGCGGTTCTGCGTCAGATGCTCCATAATAAATTGTTGTAGTCCACTGTCTACGATCTACGACAGTCTAATGGCAACCAAATACAATCGACCTGGAATATTAAACGTACCCTGTAGTACAAAAGAAAACTTTTTAATAAATGAGGAACAGATGACAAAATTGTTCTCGTTCAATTGCTCGATTCTTGTCAGTATGAATATGAACACATTTGTATATTTTTTTATAATTCACACATGCTCAAGGACTTATTGTGATGAAAGCCTTATAATGTTCAACATAAGCATAGCACAAGACTATACTTCACAGGATCATTTCTGTAGTCAGTCTTCTCTTACTTTTGAAGAAAGTTTGAACATCATAAGCATAGCACGAACGATAGGAAAATTAGGGGCGGGGGTAGAGAAAGGAGATGTCTATGAACATTGGTTTTAAATGTTTGCAAATTGAAATAGCAATGCAAAACCGTTCCACGTAAATTATTCGTGTTGTGCGACTAAAAAACAAATCTCTGTATTTGACAGTACTTCCAAAAAAAGTCTCGAAGGTAAGGTGAACTGATGAGCATTCCTAGTGAATCGGGTACCACGCCGGGCTCCTTCGAGTGAGCTTTGCTTGTGAAAGAAGCTATAAAACAAGGAAATACATGAAATATTCCGATGGTGTTCCAGAGATGGGAAAGGTTCCATTAAAGTTCTGACTCTATCCAATAAAAATAAAGAGAATGTTGGGCGGCACCTGGGACCTGGCCACCTGCCCAAATAGGTAAGTTATAATCAAGTTTTGGACGTATAAACGCTTTATAAATTATAACCATTTCAGATTGTGAAAAATTTTGTACATCGATATAGAAATCCTAAACATTTAGCAGCGTTTTTGGCGGTATCGGTTATAGTCATGCGGCTTCGTAAGTGTGATGCGTAGCGGATGAACTTCTGACTTTGATGGCCTGGGACTGGACTTGTTCCAAAATTTCATACAATATAAATGCATTTTGAACCTATAGGCTTATAACCTGAACCAAATTATATGTTTTAGATTATATTTTTGTTTACAGAATGTAAAAAAGAACAAATTCCAGCATTTTCAAACCAAACTTAGAACGCTTTTTTGGCAACAATTACAAATTTCTCTTCTAAGGACTTATTACATATATATAATGCTTTCCACCAAGTTTGATGCGATTTTGTGTATCCGTTAAGGCTCTAGCTCGATTTATGATAGGCGCATTTATCACACTATTAACAAAATCTTAAGCATATCTTTTTGAGTACGATTTTTAATTGAATTTGGAAAAATAATTACAAAAAAAAAGAAACAAGAATTGCGTAATTTGTCTTCCAAATTTATTTATTTATGTATTTATTTATATTTTTGCATGGCGAATGTCGTATGACTTTGTGTTCCTAAGCATCAATCCTATGCATCTAAGTTAAGATAATAAGGGGCAATCTCATCGCGACTCATTTGCTTCCAAGTCAACTGTCATAAAAAAAGTGCTTTTCCGAATAAATATTAAGTATATTTATGTATAGCCTGATAGACATCTCCCGACCTTATAACATATAAAAAATGATTGTGATTCTTTGTCTTCTTTTTATTTTTTTTATTAAAAAAACATTTTCGTACTTTATTCATATTACAGTTTTCTAAACACAATACAATGGTTACCCTGATCATAAAAGCTTCTTTCAATAATAATGTCCGATACTTTTTTACAAAGATCTTCCAATTCATTCTCCTCGAAAACGTGATAGAATCTTAAGAAAGTCGAAGTATCGGTGTTATCTTGTTGTTGCGATTTAAGCTTCCATGGCACAAGTACATCTTGTTCTAAGAATTCAGTTCGATTTGTATGTACAGGCAGTTGAATATCAATTTCCAAACTCATCTCTTGATTCTCAGTTTGAGTTTTCTGTCTTTGTTCGGCTTCGGATGTTTTTCCCTTGTTAACAGCTTTATTCTGTCGCAGGTATGATGATTTTTTGGAATTAGCCTTTTGATTTTTAGCCCAAACGTAAATGAGACCCAGGCCGCCTGTTCGAAGAACTCTTGCCATTTCATTTATCGATTGTAGACGACGGGCCTGAATAAGAGAATTTTAGATAAGTAAAACGAAATATGCGCTTAACAATTCAACCCTTACTTCACTCGCCAAATGATGTATGACTGCAATGCTTATGACGCCATCAGCCGTTGAAGACCGTATTGGAACGGATAGACAATCACACTTGAACACGTGCTGCTTATTGGAAGAGCAAACATTAAGCAAGCCAGAACTCCGATCGCAGCCGATCTACAAACAAAATTATTGATTAAGGAAATGAATAAATAGTTCAAAACAGATTTGAGAAAACATAAAAGTTGAATATTACATATGAAATTATTTGATTCTTACTTGAAGGGCTTCTTTGTTGATTGATAGATATTTACCGTTTCCACAACCAATATCAATTATTATTGAGCCAACTGGAAATGATTCCAAAAATTGAGCGACATTAGGCCATGGTGAATGTCTTGTTTCACTAAAATGATTGGCAATTTTTTCATAGATGACATGGACATTCATTTCTTCGACCTTTTTGGCAAGACTCTCTAGTGGTTCCTTGGATTTCAATGAGGTTTGTCGACTATTGCACAAGGCGGGATATTTGCAATCGCACGGTGTTTTTCGAAGCTTGCGAAATGTGAAAGAAGTGCGTTTATTGCGTATTTGCGTTGTTAGGCTATTGTTCGGAGTTTTGATTACATCCATTACACGGGGTGTGATCCCATGTGTCCAATCGTAACGACACTCTCCAGACATTATTAGCAAAGATCGTCTAGGAAGTAGGACCGAGACACGTTGACCGTTTCTACGAAAATCCATGACAACATCACTTTCTAGAGACAATGATAAAATTGGATCAAGAAATGCACTGTGAGTGTCTACATGAGGTGGAATTCCATGACCAGGCATGTACTGATTCACCGTTAGTTGATCCGGTTTGAACCAGCCAAGAGATGGATGTTTTTCGCCAAGTCTTTGCCAAAGCACATCGCATGCTTTGGGTATTCCATTTTCAAGAGGTTTATCAGGATCAACCAGATTTGATCCATAAAGAAACTCGTATCCGAAATGCTTGACTGACCTGTTTTTCAACGACCCAGTTGGAGGTTCATTAATTGCTGCCAAAAGAACCAATTCTTCATTAGATGTGACAAAGTCTGGAATTACGATTGTTCCAGGAGGTAATTCCCTATCCAAAGGATTTTCAGTGTCGGGAATACCTTTGAAATACGACATATATATAACTGTTGAGTTTTGCCCAATTCCTGATTGACCATGCATGCCCTGAAAGATTTTGATAGCTTCCTGGACGTGATCGAAACCAAGGAAGCAATATGATTTGTTTGGTATCATTGTCAGCTTTGATACCTTACCATACTTTTGTGTTTCTTGAATAACAGAGTCTTCGGTCAGGCCGGTGCTGAGTCCAGCGTTACAAATGCCAACGAACTAAAATAAACGACACTTTTTAGTGCGAATGATAAATGGATGGATTTTTTTTTGATTTTACTAGAGTTGGGTCATCGGATATGGGAATATTTGTTTCATTACAAACAATAGCACGACATCGTATTTGCTTCCTTCTTATTTTTTTATCCGAATTAATTGTTTTCATACTTAATTATTTTGTTTCTATCAAGGAATTTAGAAAATCAGAAGCAAAAGCACACCGCTCACTGCTGAAGGTAAATAATACACAACATTAATTACATGACATAAGGTAACGATAGCGCAACGTTGGTATTGTCAAATTTAAAATAGGAAGCATCCAGATATAGACAAACAGAACGCGGGCTGGTAGGCGGCCATAATGTAAATTTGCCCGCGGCTTTCTTTATGTCTAGCGTAATGCGGGCAACATTTTGCATTCTAATTTCTAAAATAATTTTCAGGTAAACAAGGTTTGAAATTGAAGATGAAAAAACAGCAACATAGAAGATTAAAAACTTTAATTTTGGTTTAGTGTGGCATTTATCTTTTCCCAGGTCTTGAATTTTCTTTATGTTAAATGTCTGAGAACGTACTATTCAAACATACTTATTTCCACGAACTTTGGTAGAAAATCTGTCAAAGTTCATCTAAAAAATAACATTGTCTAGAAATTTGCAGGTTTGGACAATACTTATGAACTTCAAATTGACCTTCGCGGTCTTTCCTTGGCGGCTTATAAATCTGAGTTTGAACGAACAACGTATGATTCTAAACAACACGCTCACTTTTGACGCTTTAAACACTAATAGGCTTTTCACACCGAACTAAAATCTCGGATTTCAGCAACAAGATTACGAAATCTCATTGAAGCGTTCGCACTGAACAGAACCAGGATTTCATTTGACGTTTCTGTCAATTTATCCTGCTTTCTCGGATATAATTTATCTTCTCTCCTTCTCTCCGCACAATTCAAATTTCAAATAGTCACTCGAGACTCGACACCATTATCTGCTTTTTATCTACCTCTTCTCTTGCTGACAAAGCAGAACATTTCTAAAGGTTTGTTCGTTTAGACAATCTTGTGTTTGAAAGTAGATTTTGAGGAGATTTTGTCGTAATCTAGTAGATTTGGAAATCTGAAAATGTATGGGAAATCTAGTAGATTTGGATGAGATTTTGAGAATTTTGCTCGAAATCTAGATTTTGATTTGGTGTGAATAGCGTATAACATCCATATCTTTAAGATTTTCTTAAAATGTATTTTAGATGTTATTTAGTTAAGCTTATCAAATCATTTAGAAAAAAATGTATCCATTTTAATTTTATAATTCAAAAATATCACAAAATATATTTGTAGGTATGTCAAACAAAAAATTAAAATCGCTTAAAGTTATAACTTAAATATTTGTTTTGTTGTTACAATTAACTAAGAGAGAACTTAAAGTCGTTTTCCATCAGCATAATACTGAATTTACACGATATTTTCGAACGAATGCCAGTGTAATGATAAAACATACTAATCGAAACTATTCGTCTTCGTCTAATTTGATTCAATATTTTTTGGCAAAATCAATGTTAGTGTCAGTAGTGTAAAAACGAAGTTATGGTCCGGATTAAAATTTTGCATTTGAAATTGTAAATTGCAGAACAATCACACCTAGTAAAGGCAAAGTAACCTATAACGAAATAAATACCAACGAACATACCCTCAAGCGTGCCAAAATATATTTTTTCGGACACCATCAACACCATCAACTTCCGAAACTCCATCTTCATTAAACTATTCTTTGCCATTACTAGCTTAATTTGCTTCACTAATCGTTTTTTGTTGTTTTCCATGTTAAATTTTGCAATGCTGCGTATTCACTAACCAATAAAATCTTAGGATGTAGGTCAAAAACACCATAAAAGATTGACATTATTGTGCGACCCAATTTTTTTTAAACATTATCTATTATTGTATTTGATTAATAAATACATTTCGTTTTTTTCACGAATTCAAATCAAAAAGGATAGATCTTTTTAAATATGTCGTATCAAAGGATTTAACTTATATTATTATTTTTTATTTGACTAATAACTATTTTTGCTCTGGAAAAAAGTTATGAGCAATTTTATACAAAGATTTAAATTTTCTTTAATTATTTTTTCTGCTTCAATTTTCTTGTAAGAGTTTTTAAACCATCATCGGGAACCAAATCTTCATTAATTTTAATTTTTTTATATTTATTTCATCTGTTGTCAGTTAATAAATACAATTATGTATGTTTTTCAATGAAAATATCGCAAATCATTTTTGTTTCTAGGTAGTGATTAAATTAAGTAAGTAATTGTATTTCTTTAAAATTGGCATTGCCAACAGTAGTTGGTGTCTTCCATAACAGTTTACTTTAACGTTTAAGCACTCGTATAACTTTAAGAAGAACAGCAAAATACTGCATAGAACATCCAGCTTAACAATAGTCATTTCATACCTACTAAAAAAAAAAAGTGACCCACAAATAATTTCAGGTATTTTGTTTTTAAGATTTGAGTTTTGTAAAACGCGAAACAATTTGAAATAATATCAGGCGTATCTATAAGATTTTATTTAACTGTATCTTAGAGGGTATTTAGTTAAGCATACTTAAATATTAAATTTGCCTGTAGATGATGAAACTTCAATTCGTATCTATAATCGATCTTGCATAGGTTCTTAACTAAATGATGGTTGTGTCACATAACGTAAAAGAACCTACAAATCTAGTTCAAAAACAGCTGTTTTGTTACAGCTTGAATTTGTAAACAGAATTTGGATGAAACAAAAGTGTCGATAGAAACACTATAAAAGCTTAGCCGGAAGCGTGGAAGGAAATTATCTGCTCGTACATATCTTTTAATCAATAACAAAATTTCGATACCTATCTTAATTCTTTGCATTTTATAATTCTGAAATATCACAATAAAAATTCACAATTTGAAACTTCAAATTTAAAAAAAATAACAGTTCGTATGTCAAAATATATTTTAAAATGTCTTTAAGTGACGTTTAAGCCCAGTGGATGGCGTTCAAGTTAAGAGACCGTTGAGTAACGTTACTTAAATATGAAAATTGATTAATGATACCGATTTTATTTTTAAGAGCTTTTTGGAGGTATTTTAAAG
This sequence comes from Chrysotoxum bicinctum, assembly GCA_911387755.1. Taxonomy (NCBI): domain Eukaryota; kingdom Metazoa; phylum Arthropoda; class Insecta; order Diptera; family Syrphidae; genus Chrysotoxum; species Chrysotoxum bicinctum. The sequence goes on from OU426990.1 coordinate 32,253,929, forward strand.
TTAAGCACCCTTTAAAATTTCTTTATAGATTCGGCTGTATATAGTATATAGGCTGTATAGGCTTATAATTTACATATATTCATTTATATGCTCATTAAAGCGTGGCTGTACCATCCATCCATTTGACATTAATATGATTTTTTTTTGTAATCGTCAGAACCCTTTTCGAGATGAATAAGCTTTTTCAACTACGGCAGTTACCGCTTTATTTGGAGCTTAGCAACATTTTAGTTTTCCCTCTATTAAATTACATAAAAGTCTTAAATATTACAAGTTAAGGCTGTAGATCGAAGTACATACATATAATTTTTCGTATTTTATATCATCGCAGTGTAAAGTTTTAATCAAAATCTGGTGTTCGTTTTTATTACGAATGCAAAAACTTCCCCTATTCTACCTTTGTATGTACGTAATGTAGATATAAATCGCAAGTAAAAACTAAAAATTTCATATTCATAAGTGTAATAGTTTTATTTGTTTATATGCTCTAAGGGGAAAAGAGAAAACATAAAGTGCAACAATAAAGTTTCTGGCAACATGGCAAAATTATATTCTGTAGACTTTTCTGAGCAAATTTGAATATTTATAAAAGGCGAACTTCATATTTTGCTCTTCATCCAGCTCCATCTATGTATAGCATTTCAACAAGTTGTTTATTATTAATTTTGATTTGTCAACAAAATAAGTTCTTCAAGAATAAAAGTTAGATAAAGACAGAGTTAGCTGTTTATAAAAGATATTAAATGAGATCATCAATATGCACTTCATGTTGGTTAAGATAAGACATACGAGTAAAAGCCGCCCGGCTACGGCGGCGGCGGTTTTGACCTTGTGGCTTTGGAAATTTCATTTATTTTCAACAGTACTTAACAGAGTGTCTTTCAATCTACACAAAATTACTCTGAAGAGTTGAATTAATATAGGATGGCAAGTGCGGGGCGTGGTTGTTTGTTCATTTTAAATGTAAAAACTAAACGTTGTGGATCTGAATATGATTCGCTCAATTTGAGAAACACTTTTGAGGCAATGGGAGCAGATGTTGAAGAATTAGATGATCCTACTGGAAGAGATACTAGAAAACTAATGATGAAGAGTAAGAAAAATGCTTAAATTAATCTTTAAATGTGAAAACTATACAAGTTGAGGGTTTGTTTGAAATGTACCGGGCGGATCATTTAATTGCAACAAATTTTATAGTTACTTTATTTGAGGCGGTTGAATTTAAATAAAGTAATTTGTGTATAGATACTTTTTTTTTGTAAATATAAGCAGAGTTTTGATGGTTCTTAATAATTCAATAAAGAACAAAGAAAAATGTTTGTATGCATTTAGAAATAGATAGCCATTTCCACATATTATTGCAAACAAACATAGTGTATTGCATACATAAGTACTTTAATTGATATATGTACATGTTTGTGCAAAAAGCTGGCAAATTATCGTGAGAAGTGTATACATACATGTATGTAGATTTTTCAGAGTGAGTGTTGAATTGTTTATTTTTTAAAGCAGTTCAGTTAAGGAACCCACCTGTGTCGCGTTTACTTACGCAAGAATTTATTTATTTATTTATTTATTTACATCAATTAGAGATAATTAAATCTACAATTAGACTACAACAAAAAAAAAAGAGATAAATAGGTATAACATTTAACATATAATAAAATTACATTTAGTATTTAATACAATAATTGTGTAATCATAATTTGATTAATCAATTTGAAAAGAACAAAATTAAATTATTTTTCAAAATGTATCTGCTTTTATGAAAGTTAAAATCAATATAATTTGAAATGAGATTAGTTTCTCTGACACAACGAGTTATTGGTTCATTACGAGCATAGTTTACTCTGTGTTCCTTTTCTCGGAATAGACAACGTTCTCTTATCTGACGCGACGGAGCATACAAATCAATCAATGATAAAAGCATAGGGCATTTGATATGATGTGACAAAATATCACTAATGAACATTACAGACATCATTTTTCTTCTATTTTCGAGAGATTGAGCTCCAAGAAGTTTACATCTAGTTGAGTATGATGGGATTTCGATGTTCCAACCTAATTTCTGGATTGTATACCTTGTAAATTTTCTTTGGATCATTTCTATTCTGTTTGAATAAATATTGTAGTAAGGATTCCAAATCACACAGCAGTATTCTAAGTTAGACCTAACATAGGCATTATAAAGAGATTTAAGGGCAAAAGGGTCCTTGAAGTCTTTGGTATTTCGTTTAATAAACCCTAGCATTGAATAAGATTTAGCTACAATAAATTCTATGTGCTTGGTAAAACTTAGTTTTGAATCAAATATTACACCAAGATCTTTTTTCTCCAAAACTCTTTCAAGGACAAACGTGTCAACTGTGTAATCAAATGTAATTTTTGAAAAATTGCGACAAAAAGAAAAAATTTGGCATTTCTTAACGTTCAAGAGTAATTGGTTAGTTGAACACCATTCTGTCAACTTATGGAGATCGTCTTGTAAGAGAATACAATCATTTAAAGATTTAACGCATCTGAAAAACTTCAAATCATCTGCAAATAGAAGCTTACTGGAGTTCAGAAAGATATCAGCCATGTCATTAATAAAGATTAGGAAAAGAAGGGGGCCAAGATGGCTACCTTGGGGGACACCCGAGGTTACTACAATTGGATTTGATAGCACTTGATCTATAGAAACAAACTGTATACGACCCTTTAGATAGGATTTTAGCCATTGCAACATGTTTGAGTGAAAACCAAATAGTTTCAATTTTTCAATCAATATACTATGACTGACTCGATCAAAAGCCTTCGCAAAATCAGTATAAATAACATCAATTTGGTATCCTTCTTCGAGTTTATTTAAGATGAAATTGGAGAAAATTGAAAGATTAGTGGCTGTAGATCTACCTGCAACAAAACCATGTTGAAATGGTGAAATATGCTCCTTAAGAAGAAATGTCAATTTTCCACATATAATTTTCTCGAAAAGTTTCGGTATACTCGATAGTTTACAAATAGGACGATAGTTGGTTACTTCCTGCTTTGGGCCAGTTTTATGAATTGGAGATATAAATGATTTTTTCCAAACTGAAAGGAATTCACCACTCACAAGGGAGGTGTTGAAAATGTAAAAAAGGGGCACAGATATAGCAGATGCACATTTTTTTAAAATAATTGGTGGAATTTCATCAGGGCCTGGCTTACAATCACTTTTTAAACTTAATAGACCTTCTTCGATTTCGGATATATTAATCTCTAACTGACTAATGTCAACCGTATAATTTTGATTATTTAAATCAGCTCTACTTAAATGATCTAAATTAGATTTCGTATAGTTTGATTCAAAATAATGGGCAAACGAATTACAAATATTGGGAAGATCCGAATATGTTGACCCAAGGTACTTCATACTACTAGGAATACCATTGGACATTTTTTTACTTTTAATAAATGACCAAAAACTTTTTCCATTTGTTTTTATGTTCGATTCAATTGACAAAATGTAATTTTTATAAAGAAATTTGTTAAGAACATCGAATTCTCGCGCTAACCGAACGTAAACCTCTTTTAAGACAGTATTATTTTCGCAAGTGCGTATTCGTTTGTAAGCTTTGTTTTTCCTATTACTTAAGTTAGAAAGCCTTTTATTAAACCAAGGAGGCTTTGAGTTTTTATTAATTTTTACTTTAGGTACATTCATATCAATTGCCGCTTTCAGATTATCAATGAAAAAATTATAAAATTGAATTAAATTCATAGAACTAAAATTCAAGTGCCACGGTATACCCGACAAATAACTCGCAATGTCTGAGTAATTAGCTCTTGCGTAATTAAACTTAAATTTACAACAATTTGTACTTTTGAAATAGTCATAGAATGAAAAATTTACATTAAGAGCCAAATGGTGAACAGAGTTAGGAAAAATAGGATTAAGTGATTCATCAACTGATATATTTAATTCTCTATCGACAAAAACAAGATCCAGAATACGATTTAAATTATTTTTGTAACAATTAAGTTGAATCAAGTCATAACTTGCAAAAGAATCAATTAATTCACATTCAAAATCTGTATTAACATTAAATGAAAACAGTTGTAGCTCTTCGGGATCAAAAACCCATTCAACATTTGTAAGATTAAAATCTCCAAGAATAATTATATGTTCATTATTTTTTAGTTTAGATAAATAGAAATTGCAATTGTTTACATGAATTTTATACAAGTCAAGTGAGCTTCTGGGTGGAATATAACTTACAACAACAAATAATACGCATTTATTTTCAAAGATGATTTTAACTATAATTTGGTCAATGTCGTACGGACAAGAAGAAGCAGAAGAAGGCAAACTCATTTCGATGCAAACATGTGTAGAGCAAACAGCAAGCAGCACACCTCCCCCTCTTTCCAAACCAGTTGTCTGAGAACAACGATCTTTACGAAAAAGAGCATAATGATTGTTGTTGCAGATTTCAGCATTAAGATGGTCAATGGATAACCAAGTTTCGGTTAGTGCAACGAAATCATACTGAATAGATGACAGAGACAAGAACATTTGTTGAATTTTTGTGCGCATTCCTCCAACGTTTTGGTAATAGCCGAACATCTGATTGTGATTACCGGAGTGCGAAGGAGAGCAATTTAGTTTAGAAGATGTTGTAGATTTTGATTGTCAATTATTGACATTGAGTGGCGGCTGTTGTAGAGGCTGTTGAGTTGATGGAGGGGGCGGTGGTGGTGGTGGTGATGGTGATGATGACGGTGGTGGTGATCACGGTTGCCAGTTTGGTCATTTATGACCAAATCTGGTCATAATTTTTTCACTTGGTCACATGGTCATTATGTATTCCATTTGGTCATTTTTTCAACGAATTGGAAAAAAAAAAAACTTTTTTTTACTTTTTGTTCTTAAAAATGAAATATATACCAAAAGCAGTATGATGTAAACAGTGAATTAATGTGTTTAATTGAACAACAATACCCCAGCACGATCACTGAATGCACAAAAACTGAATGCGTTCATTTCCATCACTTGCGAATTTAATGATAGATAGCTGGAAAACTTAAAATTGTGCTTTAATTTTTCGCAATGTTGCTTCTTCGCTCGGTAAAAATAAAATATACTATTTGAAAATTTAATTGGTTTTTCAACTGTCGAGGCTTGTGAGGGTAATAACCATCAAGCCAAATTGAAAAGCAATGTCATTTTGTTTAATGCACTTGCCGTTCGCTGCATCTTCGCTTTGCATATTATTGCAAAAAGTTTCTAGTGAAGTTGAAAAAGTGTCGCAAAGAAGAATTTCTAAAAATATTGCGCAGTCCCACCGCACAAAATGTTTGGTATTTTGTGAGCGAACATTTTGCGAATTGTAAGTTTAATTTGACTCAATTTTGTAACCATTAATAATATAATGCTAGCCAGAGTCTGAAGATCAAAAAATTAGTAGTGGTTATTGGTCTGGAAAAAATTTGTTTTAAAATAGGGTTTGTGAAAACATATATTTATTTTTATAGTTATTCAGTGGCAATAGTTGATCTTTATACATAAACATATCGCGCAAAATTTTACACAGCTTAGTAATTAGGTATAATGATAATACTACTTAACAATTTGCTAACTTTTAAGTAGAATACTAACTCTTTATTAATTTTAAATATTTTCTAACCAGTATAGTGCTAAGGCTATTTTTTAATAAATTACTACTAAACACTAAAGTAATGGCAGTTCATGCAAAAAACTAAACAAACAGACCTGTTTTGATGAAGTTAGCACGATACTAAAAAAATAAAATAGGTATTTAATAAAAGGGTAGAGAAAGTATGATCCTAAATTCGATTGAAATTTGCAAAATTTTTGTACCTGATTTTTTATGTTTTTGTTTTTTAATAATTTAAAAATAATGTTTAAGGCTGTAATACATAAGGACATTATGCTCTAACAAATGTGATGAATGGATTGTTCTGTTTTTGTTTGTTAGTGTTTCTTTTTTTTATTTTGGTCATTTTTAACTACATTTGGTCATTTTTATTTTCAATTTTGGACACCATTTTTTTTTTCAAGTGGCAACCGTGGTGGTGATGGTGATGATGACGATGGTGGCGACGACGACGGCAATGTTAACTGTGATAATGATGATGACGAAGAAGTTCCCGTAGGCTGAGATGAGGGTTTAGTTATTTCATTATTGTTTTCTCTCGAGACAAATTTTTTTATTTGGACAAAGCATGGCCAGATAGAGGAATCCATGATAATCGAATATTTGGATGAAGGAATACTCAATTTAAATGTTAAGAATTTGAGTTTTGATAAATCAGTTTCTTTTTTAATTAACGGATAGCATTTAAATTGATTTGATGGAATATCAGTTTTTTTTGATATGTGGCTAATAATATCTTCAGATTTTGTGTCTTTGTTGAATTTAGATAAGTGAAGCCATTTATAATTGGGTAAAGCACAGAGAGAGGTTGAAGTGTCAGTGCCAATTATTTTTTTTGTATAAATTGGCTTTGTTGACTTTTTATTCGAATGCACTGTTTTCCATTCACAGTTGTTTTTATTTAGAACAGGGAATTGAGGGTCGGAATTAGTTGGATTTTTCGGTTCAGAATTAAATTGAGATGAGGCAGATGATATCTTTGGTGGGTTTTGCACATTTTCCACTACCATAGGCAGGCTGGGGGCGGATGATGGCAGATCAGCCTTTTGGGAATCGTGATGGTGACTCACGTAGGGGGAAGGGGATTCAGTTTCTTTCTCAGTGATTTTAGAATTTTTTTTTGCAGTTTTTCGTTTAGGAGAGTTAATGGTAAGTACCGATTTGAGAGCACTTAGATCATTTTTTATCTCACTCACACTTTGGGAGAGCTCATGAAAATTAAGAAAGAAGGTGGAAAGGTTAATGTTCACACAAGAGTTACATTTCCAGAATATATTTGGATTAATTAAAGATTTAGAGTTATCGTCCGATAATTGAACACAATTTTTGTGAAAATGACGACCGCAGTAAAAACCACACTCGACGGATTCAGAACTTTGAGAACGTTTAATGGGTAGATTGCAATTTGCACAAATCTTAGACATTTTAGGAATGAAATTCGAATTCTTGTTAAATAAAATTGTATAAGGTTAAAGAATAACAATTGTTCGAAATTGTTTGTAAACTTGCCAGTAAATCCTTAAAATCTGTGTTAAATTTCTATTCAGAAGAAAAGTACCTATTATCGGATTAAATATTTTTTGTTTAATTTAGAATATTAAAATTTAACAATATGTACCTATTATTATTATTCTGAAAACGTGTTTGTAGTTAATTTTCTTAATTTAAAGTTTTTATCTTTAAAGAAATCTTTCAAAGTTTCTGACGATAGTATTAGAAATTATTTTTTTTTAAATAAAGTTAGTCATTCGTTTTGTGGTATGAAATCTGGAAATATGCTTTTATCATATTCCTTCATACCCATGTACAAGAAGTTTTAGAAAAGCTTCGGTCCTGGTTTTCGGAATGCTTGTGACAAAATCCAACATATTGAAATAACAGAATTGATCTTTATTTCCAAAATTATTTATATTATTTCTTCTATTCTTCTTTTTATAAATATATGAGTTCTTCTGAGCCGAAACAATTTTCAAAGTAATGTTGTTTACATTTTTATATGTTGGCCTTTGCCTTGATTCCTAATAAACACAGAGTTTCTAAAGTTTTTATATTCATTATGTACATATATTTGAAGATAATGCAAGTCTAAGGGTGCTTTTCGAAAGCTAACGTCTAGATAAAATGTCGACAGTAATTTTGTACGGATCACTCAATTTTAATAAAATTAATAGTAATCTTTAAACATTTTAAAAATATTGCTCATATATTCTTAGATATAAAGCTTAGAGTGATTAAAAGCCTGTTATTATCATTTTGATTGCTTTTTTTTTGTTAATAAATAACATTTAGATAAAGAAAAATATTCAAAATTAGAAAAAAAGTACTTTTTTGTACATACAAAATGAACAATTTTAAAAGCCCTAGCAACAATCATGTACAGATTTATATAATCTATGTACATAAAGGGTTTTCCAATAAGAGGTGTTATTTTGATATTCAAAGAAAAATGGCATTTTTGGAGATAAATGATCGGATGTTTATTTCATTATAAAGAGGAAGGTATGCCGTTAATAATGGAACACAACATCAGCCAAATGGCCGCCAAGACCACGCTTACAGGACCATATCCTTTTCATGAAATTTTCCATAACCAAATCGCAAAGTGGCTGCCCTATGTCCTCGATAGCCTCACGAATTTCATCTTTGAGGTCTTGAATCGACGCTGGGCTGTTGGCGTAGACCTTATCTTTCACGTGGCCCCAAAGGAAGAAGTCGCAAGGTGTTAAATCACAAGATCTCGGTGGCCAATTGTGATCACCTCTTCGAGAGATAACACGGTCCGGAAACTTTTCCCGTAAAAGATCGATGGTTCCATTGCTTGTGTGGCACGTAGCGCCGTCTTGTTGAAAGTAAACGTTGTCCAGATCAATACCATCCAATTCAGGCCATAAAAAATCATTAATCATCTCTCGATAGCGCAATCCATTGACCGTAACTGTTGCTCCAGCCTCATTTTCGAAAAAGTAAGGTCCAATGACCCCGCGGGACCATAAATCGCACCAAACAGTCACGCGTTGAGGATGGAGAGGCTTTTCAACAATAACTCTTGGGTTTTCCGAGCCCCAGATGCGACAGTTTTGCTTGTTGACGTAGCCTCCGAGGTGGAAATGGGCCTCATCAGTCAAGATGATTTTTCGATGAAATTCCGGTTCATTTTCATGCATTTCAAGGACCCAATTTTAATAATTTCAATGCGTTGTTGAAGCGTGTATCGTTCCATTTTTATTAATAGCGTAGTTTCTACTTGTCAAATGTCAAAAAATGACAGCTTCAAAAGTGACAGCTACCGAAATAGCGGGCTATTCAAAATAACACCTCTTATTGGAAAACCCTTTATATGGTAGATAGGCATATCAATTATTGAATTAAGAGAGTTGAACTCTTTAGTTTTCACGGCTATAAAAAATATATCGTCTATATCTATCGAAGTGAATTGTTTCTCTTCGAATGCAATAAAATTAAGATTGCGTAGATGTTGATCGGTCATTTATGGCGATCGTATTGTGCTCTGATCTCGGAGAGTGCTGAACATGATACTCGTAGCTTGTTCGTAGACAAAATCTCTCAATTACAGATAGTTGTTAGAAGCACTTTTAGCAGGAAACAAAATTTGAAGTATATTTCTACAATTTTTGTTCAGTGTTGTTCTTTTGTTTAGCAGAACATTTTTGCAACACAAAATTTTTTTCTTTTTTTTTGAGGGGATAATCAAATGTAGTTCAAGCACCATTCTTACATAAGTCATTGTAATCAAAATTATTATTTATTAAATTGGTAACACTTACGACACCATTCACAATGTCATTATTATGCTCAAATTGTTCATTATTTTCAGAAACTTATTAATTTCATTATTAAATTGAAAATGTAGTTGGTAGTAAGATCATGCGATATCCAACCGTTAGACTTTTTCCCTTGGAGCTAAGTAAAATCTAACGTATTTGTGAATAAGCCAGCTACGATTGAAGCATTGGAGGCCAACATTACCCGTATTATTCGCGAAATAACGACGCAAGATACTGCTAGAAAGCGTTACCGGAAATTGAAACGTCCGCATGGACCATCTACGGCGCAGTTGCGGTCAACATTTGAAAGAGATTATATTTAAAAAGTGAATGTCAAGAATGGTTCTTTAGATTAATAATGAGTATTTCACGATATATTTGAATTGTTTTATGAAGCATTTAAGAAAAAATAACTCTTGTTTGATCACCCTTTACAAGAACTTAATTTTGTTTTTGAAACCTCTACATAAAGTCATGTTAAACTACCTACCAAATAAATTGTTTTAAACATTAAAAAAATTATGTTAGAATTTGTTTTTAATTTTTAGTCTCTTCTAGGTAAGAATAAGTTCGTACGACCCAGTCGTACATTTTATTTTCTTTAATACCAATTATTTAAACATATAAATATCAACAAATAATGTATTGTATATTTAAACTAATTTATGTACAAATTTGTAAGTACATACATATGCGTTCTAGTCGTGTACGATTTAAGTTTGTGCTTTTCTACTTTTGAAAACATTTTATTATATAATTACTATCGTTAATAATTTATTGATGCCCCTGACAATTATCTTTTTTTTTTTTTAGTATATAAAAAGGACTTTAGTGACTATTTATATTGTGCAGTTGCTTACTTTTCTCATGGTACTGAAGATGATTTAGTAGGTACTGCATTGGACAAAGAACTAATTAATGTGCAAAAGTCGATTTTAATTCCATTGTGCAATATTAAATCCTTGGATGGAAAACTTAAATGGGTGATTTTGCAAAATTGTAGAGGATCATATGATTTTGCAAAGCTTACACCTGAAGGACCAGAAGCATTGGTGAAATATCCCGAATACTATGCGAAATTTTTTGCCACTTCTCCGAGTGAGTTGCCAGTTTTAAATAAAACTAATATTTTAATTGTTATCTTTAAATAGACATGAAAGCTTACCGAACTGAAAATGGATCTTTTTTCATATACTTTCTTTGTAAAAGACTTGAACAGGAATACAAGAAATCAGATATAATGACAATATTTAAAAATGTAAAGCTGGATATGAAAAATGAATTCGAAGAATATAAAAAATTCGAATCTATTCAAGTGCCAGACGCCGAAACAAATTTTCCTGGTAAACTTTTTTTTATAACTGAGGGATTTAGAGAGAAATAATTCAAAGTTATATTCTTAAATAATTATTTATTAAACGATCTTAAAAAAATATGTGCTTATAATTTGGATTAATTTACAGCGGAAGCTGTTGGTCATTAAATTTACTTATAATATCCAAAATGGAATGAATTGGTACGTAAGTTCTAAAGTCAAAAATTAAATTACATTTATACAAATATTGTTTTTAAAAATAAATTTAAAAATAAATTATGTGGTTTGTTTTGTGTGTAAATGAATGATGATTTATTATCTTTAAATAAATTTTGTAATACATAATGAATTAACATTCAGTGTTTTTTTATACAACTCTGTCGAGACCCATAATATCTGTTTTGGGGCGTAATTTATGGGTCCTTAGCACTCATATGGGAAAAACGCAAGTTACATTTTCGGTAAGTTTTCAGTGGGAAAATTTAAAAAAAGGGAAATTACTCTTTAGTATAGTGTGTTTTTTTTTAATAATTTTATTGTTTTTTTTTTTTTTTTAATTTTCATATAAAGTGGGTTTTGTTAATTGAAATTTTATTTTCATGCAATTGATTTTGAATTTCGTATGGCTTAAATCATTTTGAGATTTGTGCTTCCGAAAAATCCCTATCTCTTCTCTTGATTGAATTATATGATACTACATTCGCATGACAAATTAAACATTTTTGTCAAGTTATATCAAAAAACTATTGCAATTAGTTTCACAGGGGAATATACATATATAGTTGTACCTATTGTGTTGCAAATATAGACATTTCTTCTTTATAACAAAAATTTAAAACTCGTGTCGTCTTGGTTTTAACATATGTTAAAAGAGCCCTACTGCGGAATAGGAGAAAACGTGATCAAAAACAAAATCAAAACAGAAGAGGAGACAAAAAGGTAAAAAATCTGGAAAGAACTCCCTAAGCTAAGACAGGCAAAACTCCTACTCGGGGACTACAACCGAGAGCGTTTTCTAACCTGCATTAGCTTAAGTAGGAACAACCTCAGGAAAATCATGGGGCTTCTCACAGGCCACTGTAGGTTGAGAAGACACCTCAACATCCTTGGCCTGGTGAACAACGCGACTTGCAGATTCTGCAACACTCACGAAGAGACACCTGACCATATACTGGGGAAATGTGATGCACTCGTGCATCAAAGGCACAGGTATCTGGGCAAGCACCACATAAAAGAGAGTGAATTATCATCCCTTAAAATACTCCAAATACTCCGACTCCTCAGAGGAGCAGATTTGGAGGAATAACTGTAATAATGAGCCAACCTCATCCAGTTCTAGATGGGGGACACAATAGATCTTTAGGTCGCAGTGTTTTTATACCCCAATTTATTCATTCATTCAACATATGTTAAAATTATGTGTAATCTGTTTATATTATACCAATACATTTTCACATATACTATATGTGAGTTATACTCGAGTTTTGAACGTATAAACGTCTTATTAATTGTAGCCAGATCAGAAGGGGTGAACAAATTCTTACAACGATACAGAAATCCTAAGCACTAAGCAGAGTTTTTGAACGATCAACGATTTATATTCTAAAGAATATGAGAACTTTTCGTCAAACTCCATCAAATGCCTTAGAAATATCGGTCCTTATTCGGAATTTCCCCCCCCCCCCCCCCCCACCAAAATGCACTTTTTTTTTTAATGAATCGATAAAAAAAAGTGTGCTGTTGATAAAAAACATCAAATTATAGAGGAGAAACACTTTTTTATGGTAAAAAAGTGAAGTATAAAAAAATTAATATAGACCATAGGTTAAATTCAAAGTTTCTTAAAATCCAGATTCTGTAAATGTAAAAGAAACCTTGCATACACCCAACCTCGCACCTACCCCAATTCCTATAGTGTGCCCAAGCAGGGGGGTTGCAGGTTGCATACATATCTCACTGTTTATACGCCGTAATGCGTAGGTAAGCAAGCAAAAAAACCAAATATCCCATAAAAACGTAGTTTTAGTTATAGTACTGTGGGTGGTCGGCTTATACTTCACTTTTTTACCATAAAAAATAGTTTCTCCTCCATAATTTGATGTTTTTTATCAATAGCAAACATTTTGTTATCGATTCGTTAAAAAAAAGTTCATTTTGGTGGGGGGGGGAATTCCGAATAAGGGCCAATAGTACTGTGGGTGGTCCGCTTATACTTCACTTTTTTACCATAAAAAAGTGTTTCTCCTCCATAATTTGATGTTTTTTATCAATAGCAAACACTCTTCTATCGATTCGTTAAAAAAAAGTTCATTTTGGTGGGGGGGGGGGGGGGGGGAATTCCGAATAAGGTCCGAAATATCAAGCGCAATAATCTTGGTTTTTCCAAAAAAATGAAAAGATCTGTTCCATTTTTCGGTGAGATATCAGATATCGGATATCAGATCATCAGTGAAAAGATTACTGCAAAAGCCGTTTTGCCGGTCATTAAGAAGCTTTCGATCTTCAAGATATTTCTTGAGCTGATGATTGATCAGTGATTCCAAGATCTTGGACGGAAAGCACGTAAGTAAAGTTGATCGGTATGAGGATGGGCAAGAAGGGTCACCTTTTTTAATAAAGATTCTAGCTGCGAAGAATTCACTTTTATATAGTTTTTGTTCGACGTAAACCATATTTTGTCTTTAGATTAAGCCGATTACTCTGGAATCATTTTTAATTTGTTTGTTTCTGAGAATTTCTCGAGCACGTAGACTAAGTTATTTCTACTTCTTTGGTCCATTTGCATATTCGGTGGAATTGGCACTTAAGTGCACAATATGGGAAACTAATACCCAGTTTTATAGTGCACACTTACTTGAATAAATTGTATCTAAATCTAGGTAACTGTAATACATAAGTGCACTGTTTAACTGTCCTAAAAAGTACAGGGCGAAGAAGAGAACGGGTTTATTAAATTATTTCGATGTGGTTGGTTGGGTCTTAAAAAGGTACCTGCCTATATTTGTTTGGTGTGCTCTTTTTGATGTTGCTAGAGAAAGACATAGGGTAAAAGGTTAAAACAGTGCGAAATTAAAAATCACATATGTAGTATTAAAAAAGTATAAAGTTGCAATTTTAAATATAGGTTTAAACAAAAAACTAAGTAATGAATTATTCATTTTAACTTTTTATTTTTGTCAAGCTTGTTTACTCATACCAAAAATAAACCACTAAAAATCTGGAAAATTATTAAAAGAATTTTAATTGCTTGGAGACAATGGAACCAACACGATGAACGTCATTAGTGCTTGGCGAAAACATTCGGTTTAAAAGCATTTCTAGTTGATTATCCTTTTGATTTATTATCCATGGATGTGCGGACGAAATCCCGTATACCACATGCCCGAACCCAAATCTCGAAGTAGAATTTTTTATTGGAAAAAAATTGTAAGTAGGAATGTTGTGTGTATGTTCTATCTTAAATGTATTAACTTATGACTCTTTTTTGACATTTCGGGGACATTCGGGATTCTAGCATCCGAAATGTTTTTTTTTTGCTTGCGACTTATAGTTACTAAATATAAGCAAATTATGTATTTGATTGATCAAAATTAACATAACGATGATAGCGAAGACGAAAAAAATGTGTCTCGCAATTCTGTCTGTCTTTACGACTAATTTCCGAATTTCTTTAAACTGGGTAGATATCATTTTTAAATTCTCTCTCCTACATTTGTTTTGTATTTTTTTTAAGGCCAAAATTAACGGCACCTGCCATATGAATAATATAAATATTTTTCTTCTCAAAAACCGTTCCACAGATTTAAAAAGAAAATCAAAAATGTCATTTATTTAAAGCTAGGAATGCTTGACAAAAAAATTCGGAAAAATGGTTATTTCTCTTCTCAAAAACTGTACCACCGATTTTTAGAAAATATGTTAGGTTAAAACTTCCCAAAAGTTTAAATAGCATTGTGTATTCATATTTTCAAAAATTTTGTTTAAGGACTCAATATTTCGAAAACCTCATGCTCGGTTTTCTTAAAACTTGACAGCTAAAAGTGTTTTAATACCATTTACAAAATTTAATCTTAAAATAACAGAACCTACCACACAAATGTTAAAAAATGGTTTTCGAAAATCGTATTTTTCTCGAAAACGCCTCCTAGAATTTTGTTAATTTTTTTCAATTAATTCTTACGATCTATAATTTAATAAAAAAAAATGAAATTAAGATATTACTGACTGTACCTGCCATAGAACCATTTTTTTTCAATTTAGAATTTCTCATTATCGGCATAACGGGTTTTAATTAAATTTTTCATAGAGAAGCCTACACAAAGTTTGAAAAACATTGTATTACAAAACTTAAAAAAAATATTTTTGGGATTAAAAAAAAAAAAAAATTTTTTTTGAAAATTCGATATCTCAAAAAATGGGTCAATATTTTTTTTGGAAATTTAATTTTTATTCCTACAGTAATAACATTTTTAAGCGTAATGATATTTGATCAGTTATGAACCGTAAATCTGATTCCACAACAAACAGTAACACGAAGTGAGTGTAAGGGGAAGGGGATAGAGATTTTTAGAATTCTATGTGGCCCAAAATCTGCAATTTTTCTTGTCACAAACTCGAATGAAAATTAGCCTTGTGAATCATCAGAAAATAAAAATTCTTCATCATTCTCGGCGATATTAAAGACAATTCTGCGGTAATACAAACGTTTTTTTGGGTCAACAGAATTTAGCTATTGGACCAAATGGGTATAGGTGAACATCTTTCTTCAAAATCCGACGAATTTTTCCACATTATATGCTTAACAATATCGATTTTTTTTAAAAATAGGTGGAGAATGATGAAAAAGGTGTTTTTTAATATATACAAAAATATTTCATGAAAATTTAGACTAAATTCATCATTCACATATTATATTCACGTTTATATTACAGAATGGCTACCTTGGGGACTTTTTTGTGCAATACTTTTTATTTCCAATCAGCAATTGGCAACACTTTTTGCTTTTGCAAAAAGGGGATGGCATATATGTATATATGTGTATTCGACAATAGTTTCAGAAGAGTAAAAGTATATTTTGGCATGTAAGGTGGTGGAAGAATGTTGCAGCTCAGTGTTCGGACCTACTCCAATTGAATTAGATTTAATCCGCTTTAAAGACACAATATCTGCGCGTCACTTCTTGTTATAACATTAAATTTTCCCACAAAAGTATAACCATTGCTCCTATAAGACATAAAAAAAATATTCCTATGACTTATTGGGTATTCTTTTATTCAGTTAAACATTAAAATAATTTTAAAGATATTCTTAAGCTATAAAAAGACAAGAAGCAGTAAAATGATTTCAAGGCGTACGCAAAACTTAAAGCAAACAAATTATTTCAAACTGTTAGAAAAACATCAATAATTTCAATAAATTCAAGACTTCATGTAATGGAGAACATTTTTTAATTATTTTGACTACGTTAAAAGAATGTGTTCAAAACAAAAAGGAAATTTATATCTTGAAATTAAAATACTTTTCATACTTTAAAAACTTTTCATCGAAATATTCAATAAATACTCGAAACTATACGCATTGTGATTTCCAGCTTGTGTACTACGATGTAATCGTTCAGCTTACGATTACGTGTATATGATGGACGTTTCGAGTGCAGAGAATCTAAGTTCTTAAAACAATATACAGTTAAACCAATAGTTTTGTACACTTAAATTATAAACAGCAAAATGCAAGGAAATTATAAATCCAAAAAATGCTTATCATCGGGTATTTGTACCTATGCAACATTATTTAATTAATACGTAAAATAAAGCCAAGATATTCTTAATATTCAAATCATATTTTTATATTTATTTTTTATCAATTTTTACTACCGAATTTTGGGTTTTCAGAAATTTGAAATTTCTGAGTATAAGATTTTCTGGATTTTGAGCTTTCGGGATTTTCGATTTTCTGGATTTTAGAATTCTGTTCGACTCCCTGAAATAAGGATTCTTTACAAAATTTAATTAGCGAAATAATTTCACAATGGGATTCAAATGAAAAAGGGAGTCGTCTTGTTTCTTTCGACATATTACCTTTGTATATATAACCAATAGTATTATCATGGAGTGTGATTTTGTATTGCGAACGCTAGCCTAGTGGTGGCGCAGAAATTAACGCACGCTTTTACAGTGGAGAGTAGGATAACATACAAAAAAAGTAGTAAAAAAGAGAATATTTTATTATTAAATTTAGCAAAAACAAATCTAGCAATTGCAGTCCCTAGCTTTAAGATGTCGCCACAACCTTTCGTCTTCTAGATAGTACTATAAGTTTTATATATGTACAAAGATATTACTACTCTTACTTGCTAACCCATTATATTATTTTTCGAGTCACGGTTTAGGCAGCATTTTTTTCTATATACTTAAAGTTTTAATGGGATCTGAACTGTGGAATCTTGTAAGAAATAAACCCTCTATTCTAAATCAACTATCTAGTGTCTTGTGATTGAGGTTGCATTTTAAATTATTAAAAAAAAATGATTTTTTTCTGCTTTTTTCCTACATCTGCTCCGACATTTCTATACGGCCAAAGTTCCGAACCCTGGCAGCTCTAGACTAATTTTGCCGATCCACGAGTAGCTCTCGATCTCGCTCGACCCCCATTCTCTATTGCATACTCCAAGTCTAAGTATGAGTAAAGTGACCAAATCGTTAACCATTATCATTACCCGGTTGGGATTCGCCAAAGACGGAACAAGATGAAGCGCGGGATGTTATTTATTTATAATGTGTACTTTTTTAAACATCGTAACCGAACAAATTCAGAAAAAGATGTAGAAGCCTTGACAAGAACTTTTAAAGGAATGAATGCTGAAGTAGAAGACTTATCAGATGATACAATTGATCATATCAGACAAACTAACCCAGTAAGAGTGAGGAACGATAAGCTAAGCGATTTGGATAGATTAGAACAAAAAATTGAAAAAAGGAGTAAGTTTAAAGCTTTATATGAGAAGTTGAAGTATTTCGAGTGCATTTTTTCCTACAAAGTGAGAAGTGGTTTATATTTTTTTTTAAGATTTTCAATTAATGCAACTTTGTATTAAAAAGTTGGAAAGGACTACGAGTATGTTGCTTCAAAAAAAGGGATAATTCTTTATCTATCAAGATAAATTGGCGCGTAAGAATATTCGCTGTGAGTTTTTTTGTTGTTGCTTTGATATGCACTTAAGCAAGCTAACTAACTTTACAATTATTTTGAATGGAAACAAAATCGCGGCAGTGCATCGAAATTTCCAGAAACTATCTTTCTTTTTTTTATTCTTATGTTTGCAATTATAGAAGAAAAAGCGAGAAGACGTCAAACCTTACTCTCTGAAAACAAATGTGCTTTTCAGCGTAATTAAAGTGGGATTTTTTTGTATGTTTATTAAGAGTGGTTGTGCAAAATAAAAGGGTTTTGTAGTACGAAACAAAGAAAGAAAAACCTACAAAGCAATTACTGAAGAGATTGGTAGATTCGTAAAATGGACTAGACATCAAGAAATACGAGCGAGGCCAAAGAAATCTAATAATACTGTTCGGCAGGTAATAAGAATCAGATTGTATCATCGGCCGAAAAAAGAGGAGCTTTCTGGAAAGTAAACTGCCGGCTAGAAGGCCGAGAGAATGCATTTTGTTGACTATTCGCCATAGACAAAAATGAAAAATCTTTGCGCTGCGCCATGTTTTTAAGGGTTAATAAAAAATTAAAAATGGGTGAACATATTATTGTCTGACGAGTCCAAATTAATTTATTTGCAACAGATTAATAGAAGATGTATTTTTAAGAATAGCAAAACTTAAAGAGTTTTCGCCGCACTACACGGTCAAGGCAATCAATCATGGCTATGGTTTGGTTATGTTACTCTTGGTTCAGTACATCAATATCCAGGAAAATGTTAAATGTTTTGCTGCCCTGTGTCGATGAAGGAATTTCCCTTTGATGCAATGGTCGTTCCAACAAAAGATTAGAATAGTATAAGATTTTATTACAATCATTTATATACATTATAACATAAGATTTACAAATCCTTTAGGACATGGAAAGCAGACGGCCAGATTGACAATTAAATTATATAATGAAAATAGTAATTCAAAATAGTTATTTTTCTATGTGAGGTGACTCATATTTATTTAATGCTTTCCTTAAAATTTGATTTCTATTGTTGTCTTATTTCGGTGAGCATTGGATAGACTCCCACAAAATGCATTATAGATATCGTTCCAACAATATAATCACCCAAAACACACTTCAAAGGTGGTGTAGATGTGGTTCGTAAGAAATAATATCCATGTTATACAATAGCCGGTCTAATATCCCGATTTATGTAAACCAAATCAAATACTAAGGGAGATTTTTTAGTTTTAGTTTTTTTTTGTTTGTTCTTTTTATGTTTGCATTTTAGAGCGATGTTTTAATTTGATTTCATAGATATACAAATTTTAGTATTTACCTTAAATTAAATTTTGTTTGCAAGTTTTTTATATTTTCCCATTTTTTTTATTTCAAACTTTGTTTTAAAGTTCCTTATATGTTTGTTTATAATTTTTGCTGTCGTTTGAATAACGTCCAGTATGAACGAAGTTTGCCTGTTTTTATTGATCTTCAAAGAATCTTAATGCCTCACTAAGGATTTTATTTCAGGGGTGCGATCGTGCGATAAGGCCGGCTTAACCCGGCGGTGACATGAGTATGGTTAAACAGTAATCCTTAAGCAAAATCGAATTTCGATGAAGGGAATATTCAGAGATCGGAGAGATCGGAGCGCTGCAACATCAGCCGCATCGTTCCCAGGATGTGTTAGTTGGGTATAGTGGCTAAGTTTTTTTTTGTGCTGGCATGTTTTATGTTTTTTAAATAGGCGAGGTCTCACTGCGGGAGTAATATCCCCCTTCCCACATACGGCGAGTTAATTCGAGCGAAGCAAGGATGCCATCGCCTCCGTAGTGGACATTCTACCTTTCATGATCTCTCCTCCTATCACAGACCGGTTGATACCCTTTTGTTTTGGAATCCAGTCCTACTTTTCTGATTCCTGAACCCCTTTTATCTGCCCTATCCCTCCTATTTATCTTTAAAGATTACTTATTATTATAACTAGAAATAATGCTCTTTCATATTTTATTTAAAAAACAGTTACCAATCGAGACTTCACAAATTTCGATTACGTTGCATTTGCGATTTTATCTCATGGTTCCGAGGATGATAAAATTGAACTGTACGACGGCAGTTGTAATTTAGAAAAAACATTTTTGGAACCACTTAACAAGAATAATGATCTGCGAAACAAATTAAAATGGATAATATCCAGTTGTTGCAGAGGAGTGATGGTAGATCTTTGCAATTTTTCGGGAGCCACGAAGTTACCATTTCAGAATTATCGCTACTACATTGTGTCATTTTCTACTACTGAAGGTATGTTAAAATCAATGCAGGAAATTACTTTCTTAACTCATCTATGATTATCACAAAGGTTGTACGTCTTTGCGACTCGAAGCTGGCACGCTTTTCATTCAAACACTGTGTTCAGTATTAGAAAGGGACAAATGTGAAAAAGACTTAAGAACTATCTTAAAAGACGTCGGAATACTTGTGACTGAAAAAAGCTTATTGGAAATGAAACCAGATGCAGTGTATTTATCTTGCTTTAAATTAAAATAATTTTACTCAATGTTTCTTTTTTCAGAGCCCAAACAACATGTGTAAGAAGCAATTTTGATCATCTTAAATTCTATTTCTTTAAAACCAAAAAACTTTTCATTAAAAATTCGGAATCAAGTTTTATAAAAGAATACTGATATAAAAAAAAATTGCATTTTGTTTTTGACATAACATACGTATGTATGTCCAATTTGTTGCGGATGAACTTTGTATCTACCAACTGCTGATCTAATATACCGGGGGTAAGGTAAAAGAACTGTCAGCCGGGCTCTGGGTTTGTTTTCGCCGGTTTAACTTTTCTACCATACACAAAAAAGTCCGGTTATGAGTTAGGCCCAAGGAGCCTCGAATAATTATTATCCTCAAACGGCAAACAACATGCAGAACTTGAACGATAAGGACATGGAAAGTAAGAACACGATGAAAATACGATGGACAGAATAAGGTTTGTTGAATGGAAACAAAATTTTAACATTTCTATAAAAGATGGGAAATGTTGGAATGCGTGGAAAATTGGCTCTGAAATAAATGTATGGACTTTAAGCCGATAAGTAATCGTGCGGCTTTAAAGTTTTAAGAAATCTGAAGATCAAAAAAGCAGCAGTTACTGAGGGTTTGCAAGAATAGGTCTTCAAAAAGTAGTTGTTAAGTATGTGTACATATCCTAAATCATATACAAAAATGCCCTCCAAGAACTATGAGGAAATGTCAGCATATTATGTATACATATAATATCCAAGTTACTATGTAGACATCTTAAAGCGTTCTGCAGATCAAAGGAAGGGCTTAGACTTCACAATGACGAAAATCTTAGAAAAGAAAACGAATTTAAAGTTGCATATGATACAATTCATGAAGAAAACTCATCCAGCAGTGTGATGTGGCAATTATAGGCGGTGCAATGTGTAACCAAAGAATAACTGACTCGAAATATTTCAAAACATGCACAGGTTTCGGGAAAGTAGTTGCACTATCATGTGATTTCATGACTCTAAATCTGGACCAGGTGGTTCGTAGTTTTTAAAGTTAAAATCTGAATCGCATGCAATAAAATATTTAAAAACTGTCTTAGTATGTACATTTTTTCCTTAAATGAAAAGCTTTTTAAAGTTAATTTCTTTCTAAATATTTTCATTGGAAATTTTTCAAAGAATATAATATTTTATGCAATAAAAATTGTTAGTGTAGCCTACTTACAGTATTCTATAAAAAATTGTACTACTCCGTAGCGTAATATTTAGTGAGTTGTACCTGTCTGTTCTTTCCAGGATTCTGCCTCTTACGATGAAGTGAAAATTATCATCAAAGAGTATCTCTTGTCCTCAAAGACGTATTTAAGGATTTGGCGCCCCGGGCTGAGAAATTTTACCGCCCCTTAAAACAATGAAAATAAAGTAATAAAAAATAATAATAAGAAAACACAAAATGCCTAGTAATTGATGTTTTCATTTTGTTTCTGTGTGTATATTGATTACAAAATTCATTAACAAAAGATTGGTTATCTAAATTTTTTGTCAGTTCAGCTTCTATATTTATTAAAGCTAAATTATAAGGGCGTCCTTCGCTAATGCGAGACCTTAAATAGGTTTTTTTTCGTTTCTCATATTTTCAGTGCTGTTTTGGTCCAGAAATTGTTTAAGTAAGACACACACTTCTTGAAAATCTTCCCCAAGATCAACCGGGTATAATTTCTAAAGAGTGGTTGCATTTTTTCGAATTGCTTCTTCACTCATGTGATCAAGCTTAGATAAAAAAATACAACCATTTGTTATTACTTCACAGGATTTAATGTACTCGTATTTATTTTCAAATTTTCACGCCCACAAAAAAGAACCTTCGCGACACTCATCATCTCGTTGATGATTCTTTTTTTGTCCATTTTTTAATTTTCAGAGGTTTTCTTTTTCCCATCTCTTCAAAAACATAAAAGCATTCTCGTTTTTCTCTCACAAACGATATGAGTGCCTCGTAGAGCCTGGACACAATTTCAACGTCTGTATCAACACCTTGAATTTTTTTTTTGATACAATATTGAATTGCTTGAGTATAGAACCCCAAAATTGAGACAATATTGCTGTCTCAAGGGACTTCAATTGGGACAAGTTAGCACGATACTAAAAAGATAAAATAACTATTGGACGATTTTAACTTTAGTAAAATGTTAGAGATAGCATGATGCTAAATTTGATTAAAGTTAACAAAATCGTCTTTTTAACCTAGAATTATACTAAAATAGTTTTAACATCGTACTAATTCGACTAAAAATATTACCTATCCTTTTATTCATCCATAATTATAGACTTTTGTACAAAAAACAATCATTATATTGTTTCTTAAGTGGTTTAAAACTATTAACGAAGGGAAGGGTATTTGTATATAGGGACACGAGTCAGCCAAAACTAAAAAAAAAATTGAGGCATGCTAGGTATATAAAAAGAATAAAATCTTGTGTGTTAACTTATATCTAGAATCCGGCTTGATGGAATTTTATAATTTTTCTTTTTAATAAAAAGTGACTCTGTAGATGGTTTAGAAACAAAAAATTAAGATTCGTCCAGCCAAAGTTTTTCTAGTCCATTTTTTTGAGCTACATAGCAACAAGTGTTTTTTTTTTTGACAATGTTTTCGTTTCATTGGAATTTGTTCCAAAGAATCAGCCCTATCATCGTACCCGATCGGAACGTAATTTTCTCCGATTTCTTCGAAATGTACGAATTTTGTATCATTGTAGCCGTTCCGGTAGGGCAATCGGACAAGTCTACGAAAATAAAGTTTGTGTGCGTTGAAAATGTCAAATCCTTGCGTTACATGCTGATGAAATGTCAAAATAGCAGTAACGCATCGTGAATTCATGCGATGCATGAAAATATTTGATTTCCGATTTCTCCGACAGCAAATTATAAATGGAAAATTTTCCGAAAAAAAAACGAAATGGACGCTCAGTTGGAAAATATTTGATATTTCTTAAGAATCTTATTTTTTCTTTATTTAATGTTCTTCGTTTCTTTCCGCTTCCAAAAACATTGTTGCACTATCCATGGTTCTTTTTTTGCTTATTTGACACGAATCAACACTTAATTAATTTATTGGCGTCTACGTCAAATGCACGCGTTCGTAAACGTCGGTTTTTCCGTTACGAACAGATACCATGAAGGAAATAAACTTTACGATTGTGAGATCTCTCCGATCGTAGGTTTCTCCGAACGGATACGATGATAAGGCTGAATATGTAGGTACATGTCTGTAAATATTTTTATTATGAATTGTCATTATAAAAAATAGTTTATAAAAAATAAGAATAGTTAATGGTGAAAAAAGTAAGTGGCATGTTACATGAACTCTCTCACAGCCGGACATCCACGGCACTGAAAAAATTGTTATGACTGAAAAACTCAATAAATCGCATTTTTGTAAATCTTTGTATTTTTTGTTTATCCTTCAAAAATATTGTAAATTAGACAATTATTGCCCTCTTTTGCTTGTATGTTTTGAAAGTTCAATCGCTTCAAAAAAATATTATAAATTGGCCACCCCTAGCAGCCTTGCCGCCCCGGACTGTAGCCCTTTTAGCCCTAGGGTAAATACGCCCCTGCTTGTCCTGAATAGCGCCACCAATCTTATCCAGACAAGTACTGGCAAGCAAGTTGGGTACTACCATTCAATTTGTGCATTTATTGTGACTAAGGCGGCGCCCAACTTGACGAGCACGTTGCCTGGAAGTTTTGAAGTTTTACATTTTTAATTTATATATGTTTACCGATTTCACTGGAATGCATAGTAATTATTAATTAATAATTAATTTGAGACATGCATCTGTCAGGCTACTTGCTTCTCTACATGCTTCAAAAATTCCATGCCAGTTGACGGGCAAGTTGCTTTGGTTTATTTGTGTTAGTAAGACAATTTTTTGTATTGAAAATTTCGGGAGCGTAACGGAATCCCGCTTTTTATAATCCCGTTTTTTGAAAAAATTTCGCAAAAAAGTTTTAAAATACCGTCCTCTATAATACGGTTTTTTAAAATCCCGTTTATTTAAAATCCCGTTCTATTATAATCCCGTCTTATACCGCTTATCCCGTTTTTTAGAATACGTAGCTAAAACTTATTGATTTTATGTTGATTATTTTCCAGATTCTTTAAATGCTAAAGAAACTTTGCATACACCCAACCTCGCACCAACCCCAAATCCTCACTGTTTATACGTCGTAATAAGAAACGGGATTATAAAAAACGGGATTATAATAGACGGGATTTTAAAAAGCGGGATTTTAAAAAAGCGGGATTATAAAAAGCGGAATTTAAAAAAAAGCGGGATTATAAGAAACATGATTATAAAAAACGGGATTATAAAAACGAGATTTTAAATAACGGGATTACAAAAAGCGGGATATCGTACCCAACCCCATAAAAGTGTATAGCGGATTTTGCTTCGAGACTTGATGCTTCAACCGTACAAGATCTAACTAGCCCACAGGAGCTCAAAGCTAATGACCATAGAAACCGCTATTTGTTTGCTGAATGGGCTTCGGGCGTTTGGAAAAGGACCCCAAAAAAATCATCTTCACTGATGAGGGGTATTTTAAGATGAATGGCTCTGTTAATAAGCTAAATTTCTGCATATGGGACAACAACAACCCAGACTAGGTTTACTAGTTGACAATACATCCCCAAATGTTACCGTGGTGCTTTGGACCCCGCGGCGTGATTGCTTCGTACTTTTTAAAAAACAAAGTCGGTGAGGCGATCACCGTCAATGATGAGCGCTACAGATATGATGCTACGTACGACTCAGCGGACGTCTCGATTGACATTCTGCATAAACGATTTGCGGGTAAGGTTATCCCTCGAAGAAGTGACGCGAATTTGGCACCAAGGTCATGCGATTGGAGCCCGCTACAACTTTTTCTTGATGGGCCATTAATGGCTAAGAATGTGCAGGGATAATATGGTACTATAGGCTTTTATTCCAGTTTTGAATCAAAACTTTTATTCGTAAAGTAGTCAAGATGTTATGGAACTCTATCAACATTTTAAAGCATACTATCCAAGTTTCTTTTAATGGAAAGTCATAAAATGTAATCTATTAAATATTGCTGGTGGAACCGCAGTGCTGAAAAGCACTGAAAAGTGACAGTTTTATCAGCATTTTGCTTAAAAAAGCTTTTATTTCAAAGCATACATATGTAGGTATAAAGCACCTTCATATATTGATCAAGTTCCAAGCTGCATGTGCATTGGGGCTTTTATTTTTGTTTATTCATAAAGCAAACAACCTCAGTGAAAGTGTGCAAATTTTCGTTGCGGTTCTGTCATCATTGTTTTATATTTTATATTTATTTATTATTTTTGTTATCGAAAGAAATTTTATAAACGCAATGGGACTTGTTTTGATTTTAAATAACGAAAAATTTGATATTCCAAATATATCAGAACGGAAAAATAGCAGAAAGGACGTAATGGCATTGAAAACCGTTTTCTACAAATTCAACTATAGTGTAAAAATTGTGATGAATCCAACATTACAAGATATAAGAGTTAACGTGAATCAATGTAAGTAAATATCTTAAATCAGTCAGATAAGTACATATGTACATATGTGCCTGGGTAGGCAGTTTTCGAATAAATGTACAAAATACAAATATTTGCTTATATTTATTTATTTCAATTGAATTCTAAATCAAATACGATATCGGTATGAATAAAGAACATTGTTCATGAAAAAAATACATCTACGAAAATATACATATAGATAACATAAGCTCTTAGAAGCTCTTTATTTTTAGTGTTTCTGTTCAGTTTAACATTTTTCCAAAGTATAAGAAGAGAAATAAATGCTATGCTGATAAGAGGAGAGAAATTTTTCTTACAGAAGGTGCGTTTTTTTGGTAAGTGACTACGCAACGCAGCTAAGTCCGCCAGTAAAACCGTATATTCACCTTTTTACCACCCTTCATAATATGTTAAAAGTGTTACCAAAGGGATATCAAAGCAAAAGCAAAAAGAGTACTTCTTGTGTCCAACTTTTACTTGCATGGTTTAGATTTATGTTTGATATTAGAATAACTAAAGGTGTCTACAACTTTTTTTTTAAATTTTGATCCAACTGGAAAATTTTACAATTAGAAAAAATCAAAAATTGAAATGACATTATACCTGGGGCCTATTGCACCATCTTACAAAATTGTGATTACAAGCATTTTTTTAACAAATTTGTAAAAAATCGAGATTTTTTCATTTGTAATTTATTTGTTAAACACAAATTTATACTTGTG
Source organism: Chrysotoxum bicinctum (assembly GCA_911387755.1). Taxonomy (NCBI): domain Eukaryota; kingdom Metazoa; phylum Arthropoda; class Insecta; order Diptera; family Syrphidae; genus Chrysotoxum; species Chrysotoxum bicinctum. Next base: position 32,280,633 of record OU426990.1, read on the forward strand.
AATTAAAAGTCAAAAATTTGTTGACAAATAGAATTTTTCGTTGCACAAAAAAAAAGTTGTAATTGTTAATTACAAGCTAAAATTTGTGAAAATCGTTCTTTTTTTTTGTGGGTTTCTGTTGCACCATAATAAAGCGATCACAAATTTGTTTCAGTTTGTGAAAAAATTCTACAGGTTACAAATTTGTTAACACACTCATTTGAACATGGTGCAACAAAAAATCGTATACAGGATTTGTATTTTTAGATTACAATAACAAATTTGTGGTTATAAAGTGTAAACTGGTGCAATAGGCCCCTGTAAGGGATTTGTTGGCAGGGTATGCTAAATAAATAGTTTCGCCACAATTACAAATTTAGAATCCATAAGTACACAACAACAATAATAGACCAGCCCTATTCAATAAGGAAGCAAAAGTATATACATAATGTATTTTTGCTAGTGAAGATATGTTTAAGACTTTCCACTTTTGCACTTTTTACAAAAGTTTAAGGATTAAAGCAATTTTTAATGCTATCATTTTCAAGCACTTTTTTCAATAGCCTAAAAAAGTTTGAATGACCTTAGCAAGTAACGCAGTTTATTCGGATTCTATAAGTTGTACTGGACAAAAATATCCTAGTCTTAACAGTTTTCTACTTAAATTTTCTAAAAACATCTAAAAGCTGATATGAAATAATTTTAAGCTTGGAACTTATTTCATTTCTCTTTTTTTATTAAAAATATTTAAACCGTTTTAAGATAATAATAAAAATCAGTTTTATAAATATTTTTGATATTTTTTGTTAATAAAATGCATTTCAAAGAATTAATAAAAATAAGCTCTTCATCTGTCTATATAATAAAAGAAATAATGTACTACATAATACTTCTAATAGTTTTTTGAAACGAAAGTCTGGTTTTATTACAGTATGGATCATCCAGGCACATGCGATAATTGTGATCCTTGATATAGGAAAAAATAAATAAGAAGTCAACGAACCTGTATATAGTGAAACTATAATAAGTAGAAATGGATAAATAACGCATTATAAAGGTTAGTGGGAGGGTCATGTCGGAGGAGTGATATCGCTCCCCAGCCGCTGATGCCACCTACAAATATAAGAATAAATATTTTTTAGTGATACATCCTCTGGTGAGTACGTGTAAAATCCTTCAATATGTTAGATATAATATACACACTACACACAAGCAAATAAATAAATAAAAGGGATACATAAAAGTACGTATACGCCCGAGTGTATCATTAAAATAATAAATAAAATGAAATTAAATTACATAATAATTAAGTAAAACAAAGTGGTATGAAATAAAACAAACAAAAAATAGATTTAATGGATGTGTGTTTCGGAACCCACTCTTGGCAATTTATAACATACTAATAATATTCTAATTTCTGTTTTTATCATAAAGTATAACATTAATATTAAAACCAGTTAATGTTATATGGATATTCAAAGAATTAAATAGAAAACACAGTTTCATTTTTTCCAATGGGTATTTTTGTTTATTGAATCATAAAGTTTATAGGATAGGGTTTTGTTTGGAATAGCACATTGAATAAGTTACTTCGACGGCCTTTTACATAAATGTTCCTCAATTTCGTTGATTCAGAGTAATATGCACTGGTGGTTGTGAGCTTATTACAGAACTTTGACTTCAAATAACCCCTTAAAATAAAATCCATTGGTTTGATATCACAAAATATAGAGGTCCAATTCTAATCAACGAAACAGGAGAGTATAAGATCAGGAAATGTCTCATTTTAAATGATTTCACGGACTGAGCGGCATGTTGTCCCATCTTGTTGAAATCACATGTCACACATCTCGTGTAATGCTTCGGTTTTACTAACTTGAACTGTCAGCTGCCAAGTTGTTGTTTTTACTTGCGACTTATAGGTACAAGGCAAGTTATGCATTCGTAAAAAAATCGAACTCGAGATTTTGATCAAAGTTGACATTACGATGATACTCGTAGCAAAGACCAAAAAAGTGGGTCTCGCAATTCTGTCTGTCTGTTCGACTACGGCTCGGTCGATTTTCTTTAAACTTTGTAGATATGGGTTTTATTTTTTTCCCCCGGGATGTTTTTTTATTTGTTTTTTTTAAGACCAAAAATAACGGTACCTGCCATCCGATTTTTTTCGAAATTTTATAAATATTTTTTTTTCTCAAAAACCGTCCCACAGATTTAAAAAAAAAATCATAAAATTTAATTTAGATAAACCTAGGTAATAGTTGAAAAAAATTTTCCAAAAAAATTATTATTTTTGGTACCCCCATTGGAACCATGTTTTTGTTTTTGATTTTCTCAAAAACGGTACGACCGATTTTGATCATTTTTTTATGTTAAGGCTCCCCAGCAGTTTAAATATTATTATGTTTTCAAATTTTCAAATTTTTTTTCTTAGATTTTTAAAAAAGTTTTCAAATTTTTTTTTTTGAAAACTCAATATTTCGAAAACCCCATGTTCGATTCTTTTAAAACTTTATAAAAAGAAATTTTTTAAGATAATCTGCAAGATGTAAGAAAAAAAATTAATTTTACCTAAAAATAGCGGTACCCTCCATACAAATATTAAAAAAAAGGTTTTCGAAAATCCTATTTTTCTCGAAAGCTTAAATCTTTTTTCTTTAGATTAATTTTTAAGGTCTATAATTTAATAAGACAAAATTTGAAAACAAGATATTACTGACTGTACCTACCATAGAAGGATTTTTTAAAATTTTGAATTTCTCATTATCGAGATAACGGATTTTAATGAAATTTTTTAGAAAAAAGTTTTTAAAAAGTTAAAAACAAAATTGCATTTGAAAACTTTGAGAAAAATATTTTTTTGAATTTTGAAAAAAAAAATCTATTTTTTTTTGAAAATTCAATATCTTGAAAACGGCTCAATAGTTTTTTTGTAGATTTAATTTTTATTCGAACAATAATAAAAAAATTAAATTGGCGTATCAATATTTTTTCTTAAAAATGTTTTAATAAATTTGTATATAAAAGCTTATTTTTTTAAAAAAACCACTACAGAGACTTATAATTTTTGTTCTTGCATAAACCTATATTTGATTGAATCACATGGCATCCTGTTTTTACCTCCAACTACTAAAGACAACTTCTTTAGTCATTTAAAAAATTAATTTTATGCTTATGAACAGTTTTTTTCTAATACCATTAATTTTTGAAATTCTTAGTCTATTACATAGGAGCAAGTTCGTGCAACCCAGTCGTGCATTTTATTTTTTAAGGTTCCCAACACTTTACTGCACAAAAAGCGGCAAATTCAAATCTTGTCGTAATTTTGGAACACCCTTTATAAATGAACTTTATTAATTTTTTTGAAATCGGACAGCTTTAAACTATAAAGCAAATAACTTATATATAATTTCAATTGAATTTCTATTAAAATTGAAATTCATAAATAAAATTAATAAGATTAGAAGCAGTGAGGAATATACATATATGGGTGTACCCCAAGGATCGGTAATTGGACCCTTACAGTTTCTAATCTATATTAATTCACTGTTTGAGTTGCCTTTCAAGGGTGTGTTAACAGGATTCGCTGATGATATCGGATTCGCGTATGGGACACAAAGTGTTTTAGACTTAACAGCCGATATAAACGAGGATTTAAGTATTCTTCGTGTCTGGTTTGCTAGACATTTATTTATTTATTTATTTATTTATTTATTCGTCTATAAGTACAAACTACTTTCTTAGACATATCGCTCTAATGATAAAAATCAAAAAGAAGAGAAACTATAATGTTGAAAAAACTTATTAATTAACATAATACTTATAATGATATTTCCAAATCAATTTAATTAATTATAATATGATTCATAACATTTTTTTTAAATACATGTTTTGGAACCTCAAGTTCGATTATATCGGCATATTTATTAAAAAGTAGACAAGCTTTTGTAATAGGCTCATTAAGTCCATAATTGGTCGAGTGTTGTGCTGTGAAGAAAAAATGATTAACCCTCAAACAACGAGCTGGAGTATGTCTTATAAATAGCTCACTTAGTTGAGTACAATCAATATGACCAATTAAGACGTCTCTTGCAAGTGAAATCAAGAAATAAATTCTCCTAGTCTCAAGTGGTTTTATATCTATCAACTCACATCGAGATTTATATGATGGTAAGGGTAGGGTCCAATGAAGTTTCCTAAGCGAATATTTCGTGAACCTTTTTTGGATCCTTTCGATTCTATTCGAAGCGTTTTTGTAGTAGGGAGACCAAACTACACAACAATATTCTAAAATAGGTCGAACAAAACTTATAAAAAGAGACTTTATTGTATAAGCACATTTAAATTCACTAGAATTTCTGAACAGAAATCCAAGCATAGAATTACCTCTAGAAACGATGTAATCTACATGCATTTCAAAATCCAATTTGGAATCAAATATGACTCCCAAATCTTTATGATTAGAAACTCTTTGCAGGACACTCGCAGATAAACTATAATTAAAGATAATAGGATTGAAAGATCTGGTAAACGTAAGAACACAGCATTTTTTGATATTCACTCCGAAATCATTTAAAAGACACCATTTGGAAAGTTGCTTTAAATCATCTTGGAGCTGTTTACAGTCAGAGATGGAACTTATGAGCCTGTATATCTTAACGTCATCAGCAAAAATCAAACATTGTGAATCTAAAATAAAGTTCGGCAAGTCGTTTACAAAAAGTAAAAACAAAAGAGGACCCAGGTGACTACCTTGGGGAACTCCGGAGTAATTTGAAATTGGCACTGATTTCATGGAACCGATTTTGATGATCTGAATTCTATTAAGCAGATAGCTCTTAATCCAATCGAACATCTGAGAATGAAAACCAAGAATTTTAAGTTTATTCAGTAATAAATCATGGTTAACCCTATCAAATGCCTTTGAAAAGTCAGTATAAATGACATCAACTTGGTTTCTTTTTTCAATTGCGGTTACACAAAAATTAGTAAACAAAGTAAGGTTTGTAGCAGTGGATTTTCCACTAACAAATCCATGTTGAAAGGGTGAGATATGGTTTTTAACTGAATCATACATTTAAGTTTTTACCAAGGATTCGAAAACTTTAGGGATCAATTGAAGTTTTGCAATTGGCCTATAGTTTTCAATTGCTTGCTTAGATCCTGATTTATGAATAGGCGTAATGTATGAGCACTTCCAAACATCTAGAAAAACACCGTTGCTGAGCGATAAATTGAAAATTTTTTGAAGCGGTTTTGATAAGTTAAATCTGCAGTTTTTTAAAAATATTGCAGGTATGTTATCAGGAGGTAAGCTCAAGTTATTGTCTAAATTGGCAAGTGCAGCAAGAATTTCATCTTCTGATAATGACATCATTCCAATATCAGTAATAGATGTGATATCATAGTTTATCTCAGAGTGAACTGGATTACTTAAGAAATTGGATTGAAAGAACGATGCAAATAGATTACAAATCTCTTTAAGATCACTGCTCCCAACACCATTATAACTCATAAAGGCAGGAATTCCCAAAGATTTCCGCTTAGAATTTATATAATGCCAAAAACACTTTGATTCAGTTTTAATATTTGATTCTAAAGACCATACATACTTCCTATGCAAAAACTTTTTAAGATAACATGAACTTGTTATCAGCTCTAAAACAAAACTTATGTTGTTTAATTTATCGAATGTCCATAACCTTGATTTAGATGTTTTTTACCACTCTCCGGAATGTGAACGTTTTAAACTATGTTACTGTAAATGTGAATCTGAACTAGCAAGGAATACTTTTAAAAATAATCTACCATGTAGTGAGAATTGTTTTCAAATTGAAAAGGTAGATGAGTTCCAATATTTAGGTATAACTTTGGATTCAAAAATGAGTTTCTCTGGCCATACTGAAAAGTTGAGACGATACTTTCGTTCCATTCTCAAGCACTTTTTTATTTGCGCTCCGTTTGTAGTAATGACCTTTTAAAAACGATATATTACGGAATTTTTCATTCCAAGATGCAATACGGAATAACTTGATGGGGGGGAACAAATTTTAACAAAATTCAACCACTTTTAATATTACAAAAACTTATAATTAGAAAAATATTAAGAAAATCACGTATGGATCATAGTTTTCCATTATTCGCGAGTTTGAAAATTCTTCCTTTACGTCACCTGTACTGTTTTAAGGTATTAAAAACATTCTTTTTGAGATCTGGTCACAGAAATTTAAGAGTTATTGAAAATTATAACGTGCGTGGAGTTCATTCATTTTTGGTTAACATTCCTCGATCGCGCACCACTGCTTTTCGTAGGTTTTATAATATAACTTCTTGCAGACTTTTTAACAAACTACCGCTTTATATCAGATCAGAATTATCACCATCTAAATTTTTGAAAGATTTAAAATTATGGTTGTTTAGCTTTGATCATGCTTGTTTTGAATCATTTGTATAATGTTATTTACTTAAATATCGGATTTCGTTTGTATTTTTCTAATTTCAATTACTTATATTCATTGTATGAATTTTCTTTTTTAACTTTAATCTTTATTTTTGAAGGGTCACCCCACCCAATGTTAAATTAATTTGAATTTTTGAATATGAAGGGGCATTTAAAAAAATTTTTTTTTAAAAATTCTAAATGCTTCTACTATATTTCTCTTTTATTTTTACTGTATTATATGAAATAAATTGTTATTGAAGAATTATTTGAGAAATAAAGAAATGTATCTAATAAAAGAAATGTATCTAATAAATAAAATAAATATAATACTTATGATTACTTTTATAGTAACTCTTTTTTTGTTGTTTTTTCGATGTCAAAATCATTGCCTTATATGTCATATTTATCATTTTCCCACAATTCCAAAATCAGCGTTATCTAAACTCTCAACATTGCAATAATTCAAATTCGCTTTATGTTCACTCTGATTACTGACCCAAATCATACTTACTTTCATTTTGAGTTATGTTTAAAAATATTTTAAGCTGGGTATTCACTCTTTTTTTAAAAAAAAAAAAAAGCTATCATTAGAAGGTTGATTGTTCAGTTAAGATCCTACACAAGCTAGCTGCCAAATGAAATTTATTTAATAATTTTTTCAATCTGTCTAATGATGATTTTGACATCAAAAATATTTTTGAAAACCCGAAACATATTCCAAATATTTAAGAACTTTATAAAATTGATACATCTTTTGCACAAGAGTCACGCAACAATAATAACAGCTTTTCCCGTTTTCGTGCTTTATCAGTACTTTTATACTCGTATTACGTGCTTTGTGTATAGCTATTTCACTTTTGACTGTATGTAATCTAGATCAGTGGATTCATAGGAACGGTATTAAACTAATACAAAACAAGATTAACTTTTTGTTTTCGTTCAACTTTTACAGTTAATAAAATATTTACTTCCCACAAACAAAAAATGTATTATAAACTAAATATTCTTTTAAGTGCTCACGGAACACCTAAAAAAAGCATCTTGTCTTGTTGTTGTGCTAATGACACATGGATTGGAAAACGACCATGCTTATGCTAAGGACCAAGTATACAATATTGGAGAAGAGATACTCAATTCAAAAGCGTTCCAGGACTTTAAAGATCTCCCCAAAATCTTATTTATACAAGCTTGTAAAAATAAAGATAAAGATTTTAAACCGAATTCTGAATCTAAACATCCAATAGTTTACAATACTTTCCGTTACAATAGTTGCTTTGAAGGTAAGTTCAATTTTACTTTAACCAAGACTTATTTTTGTATTCATTAAATAAATATTTATGGATTAGATATATTATAAATAAGTTTCGATTTTGATAACTTAAACTTCCTATAATTTTTAATATTCGTATATATTATATTTTTAGGCGGCAAATCTGTTCGAGCCGATGAGGGAGCTATATTTATTCAAACACTTTGCAAAAACTTGTATAAATATGGCCTCAGCGAAGATATTGAAAGCATTGCAACCAAACGAATTAATAAAGTATTTGCAGAGGAATTCAAGCACACTGGTATTAAACAATACCCCACAATTATTAAATATTACGGAGGTTTTGATAGATTTTATTTTGGAAATGATGTAAAAAAGACCTTCAGCTTAAATCAAAATGGAAATAAAAATTTTATTGCAGGATAATATATGCATATAACTTTTGAATTTTTCATGAAATATACTAAAATATTATTTAGAATTCGTAAAAATAATTTTCTAAAAATTGTCTCCTCTTTACCTTAAGCACCCTGCAGCTTTTTTTCTGCCTTTTGTTTTTAATATTTAAGATAGAGTTAATATAACTAAATGCTAAATTTTAAAAATAAACCATATATTTTCGAAGATGTATTTAATTAGGAAAAATAGTTTTTTTTTTTAATCGAAATAAATTATTCATTATAAAATTAATTTTAGAGGAAAACTCTCTAAGAGTTTTTCATTTTTTGCATATATGGATATTGACTCAAGAAATAAGATGATATTTTTTACTTGCGACTTAAAGGTACTATAAGGCAAGTTATTCATTCCAAAAAAGTCAAACTCGAGATTTTGATCAAAGTTAACATTACGATGATAGCGAATACGAACAAAATTGGGTCACGCAATTCTGTCTTTCCGTCTACCGTCTGTTTTACTACAACTTAAAGGGCGTGGCCGATTTTCTTTAATCTTTGTAGATATCATTTTTAAATTTTCCGCCCACACGTTTTCTTTTTTAAGACCAAAAATAACGGTACCAGTCATACACATTTTTTCGAATTCTTACAAACAAAAATTTCTCAAAAACTATTCCACAAATTTAAAAAAAAAATCGGAAATTTTTATTTAGTTAAGGCTAGGTAATGCATGAAAAAAATGTTAACTATAAACAAGCAATATCTATATATATATTTTTACTATTCAAATAAGAGTTCATTGGTTTGTTTTTGTCAAAAGTTTTTTCGCATTATTTTACGTCTATAAATAAAAGTAGTTTTGAAAAAGTTATAAAGTTTTGAAATATTGAGCTCATTTGAGAGATCAATACCCAAATTACATCGTTAGAGGAGCTAAATGTTGTTTAAATGTTCTCTAACAGCTCTGAGAGAGTTAAATGTCAAGCCTTAGCTGTATTTCAAAACTGATTACAGCTCTTGGTGAACGAATTTAAAAACCCTATCTCTATAATGGAGTTTCTTCACAATCTTTAGAATGTTAAAATGCACAAAATTGCCGTCTGATTTCTAGAAAAGTATGAATTAATGCAAACAAACTTTAAAAAATGTTTTATAATTAAATTAATTTTTTATATAACAAATTTCTTTAAATTTTTTAAAAAAAGAAGATTCTCGATGCCAATTTTAAGTAATTTTTTTTTTCAAAAACCCAAAAAAAATATTTTCGAATATTTTTATATACAATATTATTTTAAATTCAAAGTAGCTCCCATGCAAACATTTTGGTCGAAACCGTTTGAGCCGTTTTCGAGATAAATAAGATTTTTCATAAGTCTATATGGCAGGTACCGTTAGTTTTGGACCTAAAAAAAACTTTCAATTTCTCCTTTAGGCTATAGCTCAAGACAGTGGCGTAGATAGGGGGGGGATCAGGGGGATATATCCCCCCCATTGGGATCGATAATTGTTCAACATAACCAGTCATGAACCAAATAAGTTAAAGAAACGCACTCTGAATTTTTTTTTTACGTCTCTCACCAATTGATAACACTAGTTTACAAATTTTCGTTTTGTAGCGAGTACCTCCAAAAAAAGTATTTCCTAGACTAATTTTGACTCTCTGAACAAGAAAATGGCACTCATTTATTTTTCCAAAGAAGCGTTTTCGAGATATGAGCAAAAAACCGTTTTTTTTTGCTTCTTTTCCATGTATGAGCCTAATTCTCAAAAACGGTCGAACTAATTAACATATACTTTATGTTTTTGAACAGATATTTTGTTTGTCTTTCCAGCAGTATACGACTTGCGTAAATCGGCCCAACATTCATCAAGAAAAAGCGGTTCAAAGTTTCAAAAAACACAATTTTTCGCCGTTTTTAGAAAATCACTTGTTTTAAGTCATTCCGCAAGGATAGAAAAAAACTGAAATGCTCTGCCTTCACGTACTATTTCATAACTTCCACATTTATTATTCAATTTCATTGATCTTGTGCATTTTAGCTTTGCAAAAACAATACCTTCCACCTGAGATCTTAAAAGTATTTTAAATATTTTTTTGTCTATCCTTACGGAATGACTTAAAACAAGCGATTTTCTAAAAACGGCGCAAAATTGTGTTTTTTGAAACTTTGAACGGCTTTTTCTTGATGATTGTTGGGCCGATTATAAGTGTTTTATCTAAAAAGAACTGGATTTTATTTTGTGATTTATTTTTTAAATTAATATTATTTTACTTACTACAGTGCCTTGCATAAGTAAAACCGCACCTGTAAAAATGCGTTTCGTAGAAAATTAAAACGGGAATGACACCCTACTATTTTTTATTGAATGGTATCACTAATTAAGTAAATTGAGAAGAAAAAAAAGTTCCGTTAGTTTCTCTTCTGGTGGTTAAAAATTAAAACAGATTTTTTTTTGTATTGCAAAAGTATAACCGCTTTTTTATTTTTATCTGTTTTTTTTTTTATTTTAAGTAAATTTTTTCGGCTAAATTAGTAAAGGACATTGCTGCCCCTATTTTCGACCAATCTAAAATTGTTTTTGACATATTTTTGACAAGGTTATTTAATATGGAATCGTCTATACAGTTCCATTCTTCCACAACCGCCTCTCGCAGCCAGTGTTGCCATAAAATATTTTTGGAAATCGGGAGATTTCCATATCAGAAATCGGGGAAATCGGGGAATTAGAAGTTGAAATAATCTTACCTACTTTAAAAAAAAATGTTGTTCGTCATTTTATTTTATTTAAGTTCATTTTTAAAATTCATATTATTTGAACACAGTAAGTTCTTTAAATTAAAAATTAATATTTCTCCTCTAAAACAAATAGTCTTGTATATGGGTAGCTTATAACAAACTTTAACATTAAGTTCTTCTAGCTTACAAAGAAAATAAAATGCACGACTGGGTCGCACGAACTTGCTCCTATGTAATAGACTAGGAATTTCAAAAACGGATGTTATTAAAGAAAATTGTTCATAAGGATAAAATGAATTTTTTAAATTCTTTTAGTAGTAAGAGATTAAAACAAAATGCTATTCAAATATGAATTTATGCACGAACAAAAATTATAAGTCGTTGTAGTGGTTCATTAAAAAAATACGCTTTTATGTACAAAATTTTCAAAACATTTTTAAGAAAAAATATTGGTACGCCAACCTTAAGTTTGTATTATTGTACGAATAAGAGTCTAATTTCCAAAAAAAATACTAAGCCGTTCTTGAGATATCGAATTTTTCAAAAAAAAAATGTTTTCTTAAGTTTTTAAATGCAATGTTTTTTAAACTTTTTAGGAGCTTCTTTATAAAAAATTTCATTAAAATCCGTTATGCCGATAATGAGAAATTCGTTCTATGGTAGGTACAGTCAGTAATATCTAGATTTCAAATTTTTTTTTTATTAAATTATAGATCGTAAAAATTTATTAAAAAAAAAATTTAGCAAAATTCTCGGAACCGTTTTCGAGAAAAATACGATTTTTTAAAACTATTTTTTAAAGTTTGTGTGGAAGGTACCGTTAGTTTTAGATAAAACAAATTTTTTCTTCTCAAATCTATGTTAAGAAACTGTTTTTTGTCAAGTTTGAAAAAAATCGATATTGGGGTTTTCGAAATATTGAGTTTCCAAAAAAAAATTCTGAATTTTTTTTTTTAAATCCAAAAAATTTAAAATTGAAAATTTTAATATGTAATAATGTTCAAACTTTGGAGGAGCTTTAGCATAAAAAAAATAATTTAAATCGACTGTACCGTTTTCGAGAAAATCGAAAACAACAAAAATGGACCCAGGGGGTCTACCAAAAATAACAATTTTTTGGAAAATTTTTTTAACTAAATGAAATTTTTGTAACTTTTTTTAAAAAATTCTGTGGGACTGTTTTTGAGAAAAAAAAATATGTATTTATAAAATTTCGAAAAAAATCCGTATGGTAGGTATACCGCTATTTTTGGTCTTAAAAAAAAAAAAGTCTGGGGGGAAAAATCAAAACCCATATCTACCAAGTTTGAAGAAAATCGGCCGAGCCGTATAGGCTGTAGTCGAACCGACAGACAGACAGACAGACAGAATTGCGAGACCACCTTTTTTGGTCTTCGCTATCATCGTAATGTCAACTTTGATCAAAATCTCGAGTTTGATTTTTTTTCCGAATGCATAACTCACCTTATATAGTACCTATAAGTCGCAAGTAAAAATACTACATAAGTTTTTAAATTGATTAGTTGAACCTATCGCACTCACAACCGAACTTAGTGTTTCAATGTTTTTTAAATTAAATATATTTGTTTTAACTGAATTCAAGCAATTACACTCCTTATACTTCAAGAAGTCCTTAGATAGTTAAATTCCTAATAAAGTTCCAACATCAAGGTGATTTCTGAGTTTTGTTTTATTTAAATTTATTTGAGAACAAGTTCTCTCAGCATTAGCTGAATAGTTTGGTACTGTTAATATCGATGAAATAAAGTTAGCCATCAACGGAAAGGCCAAACTTTGATTGGTCCTTTTGATTGAAAAAAAAAACAATTTTCCAAAATATTTCTCGCTTAGTATTTTTAAATTGACGTCACAAGCTGCCTTTTTTCACATTACATACATACTTTACATTCACATATTTTTGAACGCTTTCTCCTGCCTGTTTTATTAATCCTAATATGGATGCTGTTAAATGCTTCTATGACTTGTCGAAATCCATTTACGACCTTAAATCCTTTCGTATTTGTCATTTTTTTAAACTGATTGGCTTTCAAAGCAAATTCATTGACAAATCGTGAAGACACGCATGTCGCACTTTCCTTAAATTTCTTTGATAAAACAAAGCAAGTTTGACAATTTTATTTCTTATTCCTTCGCTAAACTACGAGTACCTACTCGTACTTTGGTGGTTTAGCTTAATCATATTTAGTATAAACGTCACATTTTTTTTTATTAATGAAATTTCACACTTAGTCCAGGAGTTAAGGATAAACATCCACTAAACCATCTTTATTAATATGGGTATAAGAATTTAAGATATAATTCATTAACAGGATCTTCTTAATATTTTAAAATAACTTTTCCACTTTCAAGATTATCTACTTTAGCTTCAAATGCAAAGTACCTACATTTTAAGAGGTTCGTATAATTCTAAAATCCAAGAAACAACACATTCTTATGATAACCAACGAGTTTGTGATGGATGAAGCAGCTATAATAATTTTAAAAATTCTTGATATTTCGCTACTCTTTTTGACTGTTTTGAATATAGTTTATAGCTACACATTGTTTCAACATCTGTTCAAGTTTGAAGCAGGCATATGATGGTAAAAGAATTGCAGATGCATTTCAAAACTATAATGTTCGGGCAATCACCCTTTAGTAAATGAAGCAACAGAGTTTTTACTATCTGACAAATTATTTGCTACATCCGCCGCAAAACCTATTACATTTTGCTTGTAATGTATTTTCATATCAAAAAAGTTGCTATTAATAGTTAAATGCAAATTTAAGTTATGTAAGATGTTGCAAATTTTTTAATAAAATAATAAATTATTTTCATTCAAGAGCGGAGAATATATGAACTTTTTTTGAAATATGAAAATCGGGAGAAAGTGCACTATTTACATCAAAAATCGGTGTATCGGAAATAGGTTTAGAAATCGGGAGAAATACGATAAATCGGTGTTTCTGGCAACACTGCTCGCAGCTCAGCAACACTGTATAATTGCCTATTATGGGCATAAATTTTGCGGGTCAAAATTCCCCAAAGATTTTCAATAGGGTTACAATCTGGAGAACGTGCCGGGAACACCATAAAATGTATGTTATTCGATTCCTACCATCCCAAACTTTGACGACTAACGTGAATTGGGGCTTTATCATGCTGGAAGACATGCCGAACTCGACGAAATCGTCTTAGGGTACCAAATTATCCTGAAGCACCTGGGTGCAAGCTGAACTGTTCATCTTTGCAGAGGTGAAGGCAAGTGTAACCTTACTACGGTCGCAGAAGGCCCCCCAAACCTTACAACTGCCACCGCCAAAGTTCCTCTTGAAAACAAACTTTTTTCCTTTCTCAGATCGTGCCAATATCCGTTAAAACCACCTGACCCATCAAGATTAAACTTTTTTTCGCCACTGAAAATAATCTAAAAAAAAAAACATTCATTAGATTATGCCATTTGGAATAACAAGAGTTAAGTGTAAATTAATGGAATGTTACTTATGGTTTTCCAATTCCGTTTTATGTTTTGCTGGGCAAATTCTTACTTTGTAGACTGTTGTCAAATTTGGAGCTGGCATTATTTTGCACCGAACAATCACTTTACTGCTTTCTTAGCCACGAAAAACTGTTGAAACCGAAATTCCTAAGCCCAATTCGTCACGAACGTCCGGCAAACAATGCGCCGAATTGGATGCAGCATTTATTAAACGCCTCTTATCTCGACGTGTCAGCTTCTGCAGATGCCCGGGTCTTATTTTCGTCTCATAAGATTCTGGATCTTGTAAGAAATTTCGGACGACACGATCGGATCTTTAAATTTTCCTACCAATAGCCCTTAAGCTTAGGCTAGTTAACCAAAAAGCTTGAATTTTGACTTTTTTTGTATCGCTTAAATGTTTACCACGCGGCATTGTTGCTTGTCATTTCGAAGCACATAACTGAATACAGCTTCGGAGAGGTTTGCATTGTGCGGTTATATAAAAATCTGTTTTTAATTTTTAACCACCAGAAGAGAAAATAACGGAACTTTTTTTCTTCTCAGTTTACTTGATTAGTGATGCCATTCAACAAAAAAAATAGTAAATAGTGTCATTCTCATTTTAATTTTCTACAAAACGCATTTTTACAAGTGCGGCTATACTTATGCAAGGCACTGTATATCAATATTAAATTCCAGTTCATATTCGAATTAATGCGTATAGTATATTATCTTTAAAAAATATAATTTTTTTATAGCATACATAATGAATTCAATGAAGTCTTGTTATTTGTTTTTTTTTTTTATTATTAAAACTTTAAAAAAAATGAGCGAACCAGATCTATCCCCCCCCATAGCGAAAAGCTATCTACGCCACTGGCTCAAGACCATTAAGTACAGATATTAAAGAAAATAGTTTGAGTGGCTTAGGCTATATGGAGAGGTACAGACATACAAAAACATGATCCTCATTTACTTAATTTTCCTTAAAATTTTTATAAAAAATTGCAAATTGGTAGTATTTAATGTTATACATTTAACGACATATGTAATTTCAAAATGTAATCGTGTACCCATTTTTAAAATATGTATTGAATTTTCAAAAAAAAAATTTTGATTATTTTTTTTTAATCAACAATATTTTTTTAAAATTCAAAATATAAACATGTTGGTTAAAATAATAAATAAAAAAATAAAAAATAAAAAAAACTGTTCTATAACAGGTACCATCAATAACATTGCTTCCCAAATTTTTTTTTCGACCAAAATGTAGTCCATGCCCGTTATATCTCACTTAATTTTTTTTTATCAAAATCGTTAGAGCCGTTTCGATATAAATAACATTTTGTATAAAGGCTGTATGCCAAATACAATTAGTCTTTTGGTCATAGTATAGAAACAAAATTTGAATTTTTTTATTTAAGAAAAATTCCAATTTTTTTTTAAACTCAATATTTCGAAAACAACATACTCTTTTTTTAACTTGACAATTCAAAGTTGTTCATTAAAATCTACAAGAGGTTAGAAAAAGAATTTTATTCTTCCTAAAAATAACGGTAACCACGATAAAATAGTTAAAAAATACTCGTAGTTTTCATCGAAAACGGTGCCTATAATTTTAATAATTTTTTTTTCTAAAATTCAATGCAAAAAAATTGAAAATTGAAACTAAGATACCTAGCATAGAATCATTTTAAAAAAATTTTAATTTCTCATTATCGGCATAATGGATTTTAATGAATTTTTTTATAGAAAAACTTCTAAGAATTTTGAAAAACATTGTACTTCTCAAAAACGGGTCAATATTTTTTATGGAAATTTAATTTTTATTCGCACAGTAATAAATACTAAGTTGGTATAACAAAATATAATCTTAAAATTGTTTTAAATTTTGTTTATATATAAGCTTATTTTGTTAAGAAACCGCTCTACGACTCAAAATTTTTCTTCTTGCATAAATTCATATTTGTTTAAGAAATCACATGGAGTTCTGTTTTTTCCCTCACTGCTAACAGAATTCAAAAATTAATTTTATGCTTATGATAATATAATATTATAATTAATAATATTCATTTTCAAAATTCTTAGTTTATTACATTAGAGCAAGTTCGTGCATTTTATTTAAGTATTTAAGGAGTTGTTTCAAAAGCTTAAAGAATGGGAATTTCATGATTTTTTTTAGACTTTCTACATGTTTTTTTTTTTTCAAATATCCAGCAACTTTAACTACTACTAAGTAAGTTGGTGCGACTTAGTTCGACTATTCTATTCACTATTTTACTACGATATTTAGTTTTATGTCTCTCCGATTTTAATCGGTTTGCTGCGACAGCAAATCGTTGCAGAATTCGATCTAGAAATACAGAGATAAATAAGAATAAAAATAAGTCGACAGCTCAAAGGACTAGCATATTTGATTATTGTCAACTGCATCAGCTGGCAAGTGTCAATATTTCCTTTACAAAACGGATACAAAGAAAAACTAAACGGTACGATAAAAATTTTTCTCACCTTTCATTGAGTTTCCCTAAGCTCATACGATGATAAGGACCCAATATTGTTGACCTAATCAGACATTGTGAAGTCTAGATATTTTTTCAGATCACCTTACTTTAAAAATAAACTATTTTGACATTGTGTTTCTATTTCTTTTATTTATTCATATTATTTATTAATGTTTTATTTTAAAGTTTTTTTTTTTAACTTAAAATTATTTGAAGCTTATATTTAATATTATTCAATAGGTATCAACAAATAAATTGCAATTGCAAGATACTTAACAATATTAGTTTGAGTTATTTCCTTAATTAATTAAGAATTTTGTTTTATTTTCATATTTTTTATATATAAGTTGAGTATGTATATATGTTTACATATACATATATACATTTATACATAAATTGTTAAACTCAGTTCTTTCTGCAATGGCAAAAGTTAATGAATGATGGTGTTGTAGTAATTTTAGTTATTTCTTATAAGTTCAAGCTATTTCGGATTTATTTTTTTGTGATTTTCTTTTTGATAATTCTTTTGTGTGTCTACGGACCATTAACAAAGGCTAATATTTTTTATTTTTTTTTATTTAAATAAATTCTTTAAGAACACAAACAGTTACTGAATGCATATTTTAAATATATATTTAATGAGTATTTTCTTCTAAAAATGATTTTTTTTATCTATATGTAAAGTATAGATGGTTTGATTTACAATAATTTATATTTTTTTATTTTATTCAGTCATATTGGATTTTTTTTAAACAAATATTTTTTTTACGGATATGACCAATGCTTACTTAATTGTTTAATAGTTTTTTTTTTTAATTTGTTTGAGAACTAATTGTAACTTTTGTTAACGATCGGTCGGTGGTTGGTAATACCGAATTTACATACTTAGTTACTTGTAAAGTACTACTTTTGTTTTATTTGTTGCTAAAAAATTATTAAAAATATTGACAGTAATTTATTTCAAATTATTAAATTATAAACATTTTTGTTTTGGTTATCTATGTATATCTAGTGGCATAGATTCATAGGAAGATATATGCGTTCATGGATTAGAATATAAACATGAATGCATGAATATGAATTCAAATTGAAAATATAAATATGTAGTTACATATCTTCAAACAATTATTATTTCCATGGAAAAAATAAATAAATTATGTAGGTATTGTATAAGGATGGTACTTATTTTTTAAAATATTTGAAATTTCTTTTGGCACTAAAAGCGATCAAGGTTATATGTAGTTACATACAGAAAACAGTAGAAATTGAAAACGTTAAAAATAATAGTAATTGTACCAAAACAACAATATTTATTGATATTTTTAACACGTTTAGAAAATTTGAAAATAATTTTATTCCATATCAAAATATACGATGTATGTGTCAATTTTTAAGATTTTCATCAACTTTAACATGTTGCCTTAATTTTAATGAAGTTTTTGAAAATTCCGTTTATTTTGTATGGAAAATTATAAGTTGTTCACGAATCGCGTTAACGTTAACCGATCTCAATAAAATTTAACACAGACATTTTAATTACCTTGCCCACTTTTACAAAAGTAATTCAAACATTTCAAAAATAAGCACCCCCAAAGTAAAGAAAATATATAAAATTAAACTTCTGTATGTTTATAACTTTTGATTCTGTTAATTATGAGTTGGGGGTTATAAAGATAATTTTCTTCAGAATATGTTGAAATTAAATGAGAAACTGCATAATATCAAAAAAAGTTTCATGTTCAGTAAAAATTATGTTAATTCGACCTCCCAAAATTTCTTCTTGGTAAATATTTTAAACAATTTTCAAGAAAAAACATTTATCGATTTTTTTAAATTCAATATTTTAATTTATTTTTATTTTTATTTTTTTATCAAAAAACAAAAATTTTGACACCCTAAAAGGGATAACTGTTTTTGAAAACATTATAAAGAAAATTTATATTTTCAGAATTGTAGTTTTGCATTTTTTTGAAAAATCGACACTTTCCAACAGAAGCCCATTCAAGTACGATTTTGTTTTTTGCTTCGGGGCTATTTCCTTTTTTTTATTTTTAACTCGTGTAGGTAACGATATTAATGATTAATTTATCTCAAAGATAAAAAGTCATGCGTTCTTATGAAATTTATCTATGAAATTTTAGTTATGAAATTTTCTAATCTATACAAATTTTCCAAGTAAAATACGTGTTCTTTGTGTGCTTATGGTGCAGATGCAATAAACTATTCGATCTCATAGATCTTATAGAATTGTGCGATCAAACAGAAAATGATCACTACCGTAGATTTAAGTAGGAAAAAACTTTGTATCAACCATTAAAATTATAATACATACAATTCTGAGAGTTACTTGATGAGTGAAAAATCCCTTGGAGGAACGCAGGCTCTTATTGCGAAATTCCTTTGTTTATCGATAATCGACCTTTGTCGATAGTCAAAAATTAAATTTGCTATTTCAAATGTTTATTAAGCGTTTTTCTTTTTTAATTCAGAATTCAGCTCTGAACAGAGTCCCAGCATGTAGAGCATGTTCTGAACATCCACTGAACCAAACGTACTCTGAGCACTCTGAGTTGTTTTTGGAACAGACCTGAACATTTATGTCGTTTTTATTTCGCGATCCAGAATCTCTTTTTTTGATTCTGATGTTTTGTTTGATTGTATATGTGAAACATCAAATGTGGACAATAATGTTATCTATTTGAAAATCAAGAATAATGTTCGTTGAAAGAAAATCACTTCACACAATAAGGATACAAAAATTCACAACTGTCGAGTTTGACGTTTAAATTTATTATGAATGTTTGAGTTTTTCTGGTTTCGATTCTGATTTAATATCCAGAAGCATATTTCTCTTGTTGTCAGAATCAGAACTGTCATTTTATCCCAAGTGAACACTTTCAGAAGAGTCCAGAAGGCTTCCAAATTGCCAAATAAAAACGACATTAGTTGTCACCTTTTTTAAATTGCTACCTGTCAAATACTTGTTATAAGCATTTAACTCTGTCTGCTCAGTTATTTTATTCTGAGATCTGAGCTTATAGAGCACACACTAAACACGCTCAGAACATGCTCAGAGAGAAAAAAGAAACATATTCGAAGCTCTCAACTAAAAAATAAACAAAATTTAATTTATCACAACTCAGGCTTTTCTCTGAACTAAATAAGAAAAACGCCTAGGTATTGTAAAGGAAACTTTTCATTTTGACATTTGTTACATTTTTTGGATTGAAAGTTGAACGACACTCGAAATCAGGGCCACAGTCACCAAGAACGTGAAAATTCCTTCAAGTAACTAAGATGACAAGTAATAAATTAATGTGGTAAAAATTAATGTGTGAAGTCTCAGTGAAATCGAGGATTTTTCTCAATTGTAAATAGGTCATCATTAAGCGTAGTGCTTAAAGTTAGTAAATAAATATAAAATAAACCAAACACACTACAAATAAAAATGAGCAAGCCAGACAAATAAATTAATAATAATAATAATAATTAAATTAGGCTATACAATTAAACAATTAACAAACCTTATAATTAATGACGACGAATTAAGAGGACTCTTCATGATTCCGGACTCTTATGGAAGCATTCAAAATTGTCCAATGGAAGTCAACATAGGCATACAATCTGTGTACAATTTTTATCGTGTTTATTCCCACATCCAACTGTTTTTCAAGTTTAATTTTGTTTTTTTTTTGTATGCTGGCAGAAACGTCATATATGTAAATGTGTTTTTTAAAAAGAGGATTTTATTGAACAAAATACGTTTTGTACAATTTTTAACCGTACCGAAATACAAAACCAAATGCCTTTAAATAAAGAATCTTGGAATAAAAGTTAATTTTTAAAACATTATCGTTATTGTATTTTAGTTGCATATAACTAATGCTCAAATCAGCCTCTGATAGCCATTAATGATCAAAACTATGAGTTAAAAAAGAATTTAATCATACAACATTCTTTTTGGTATCTTTAAGAATGAATACCTTATGGTGTTACTTATGCGAGTTACATTTCATATAAAAATTACCTTTTTACTTTTTGATCTTTAAGAATCAACAAAAATTACATGTCTTGAAAAAAAAATACTTTTCAAATTTTCAAATTTTCTGGAGTCCAGAAAATTTATCCAAGGCATATCTTGAACTATGAACACCCGGTTCGTTAGCAAGTATGACTAACTATCTATCAGATATATCAAAATTTAAATTATGTTTAGGAACATAATCATAATGAGAGGTTAAAAAATAAAATAAAACTTCAATCTGTTTGATAGTTGTTTCATTAATTTCTCTAGTTATTAGAGCACAAACTATTGGAAAACACTGGATATTAATAATTTCCCAAAAGATTAATTTAGACCCATTTCGTCTCTCATTGATTATCCTTATGACACTGTAAAATTATCTTCACTATCATCATTTTTAATAGAAAATAATCGTTTGCTCTGCTGACAATCAAGAACAGCCCAAACTAGCAATGGAATACATCCCATTATCATACATGAACCCATACAATAAAAACAAATATCATAACTTCCCGACAAATCACGTAGAAATCCGGCCAACGGAGGAACCGAAATAGCACCAATGCTTTGGAACATTCTTACCAGTCCGTAACTAGAACTTATTCGGTCTGTTCCAAAAATATCTGCTAATAGTACGGGCATTAGAAGATACCAACAGCCAAGACACAAACCATAAACTGCAGCCGATGATCCAAGAAGATAGAATGAATGTACCGATGGAATCGTTAGAACAGCAATGCCTGCGCCCAGAATACTAAAATCATACAATAATGTATTTCTTTGAAATTTTTTATTTAAATACAAAAGTACTCACCAAACAATGTAGGTCTTCTTACGATCAAATAACTGCAGATCGGATAGCCAGCCTAGGCCTAAACGGCCGATAAGATCTAAAGCTGCACTCACAGCCACCAAATATCCAGCCTCACTTTTACTGTAACCTGTTGAGAAATATTATAGTGCTTGTGTATATTAAAGCCTTCTAGTTTAACAGCCTAATTTATTATAATACCAATCGAGATGACATGAGCCGGCAAGTAGTACAACATGTAAGGACAACCCACGGACATCAATGTTACAGACAGGCACATCAAAATAAATGTCGGATCCTTGAGGAGACTTATGTCCAAATAAGTTTGAATACGGTCACAGCAAGTACGTGGTGGATCATCTTCATAGTCGTCCTCCTCTTCGATCTTTTGATTTTTAAGTTCAGCTAAATTACTAACTGGTGTTGGTATTTCCATGCTTTTGCTGAGACCACGATTAGCTGAAGTCGGTGGTGAGATGGGTTTTTCTAAATGTGCTTGAATTTTTGAAATAATCTCATCGTTTGCAAATACATTGCGACGACGTCGACTGCCGCGATTCGAATCGCTACCGGAATGCTTGCGGTATACCCAAGTGGAGTCAGTGCTCAAATCTTCGACAGAATGTAGAATTCCAGAGCTTCGGACACTTTTCATGGGCTTCATGAATGTTGTTTCACCAACTGTATCCTTGTATTCATCATCACTGTCATTATGGTTTTTGTCATTATTATTAACTGAAATTAAATTAAAAATGTTTTTTTTTATTTAATTCAGACCACAGTAGACAAAAATTCGTAAAGTGCAGCAACAAATTCTCGTTGGCAATATTTTTGGCTTTTTTGAATTTTTCCTTATATGTATGTAAACTGAAAACCATTACGTAAATCATAGCACGTATAAGGAACACGAAGTTTTCAACATTTTGTCAAATTTTTGAAAATGTTGCGATATCACTGTACAAAATTATAGCTCTGGGAAGAAAGCCGCTTAAATAGGTTGAGACCTTGTCAATTATGTCTACGTGGAAGATTTTAAAGCACTGATAGCACCTAAAAAAATAATTGCTACAAGTTTTTAAAAATCCGTCAGTCGTTTCCATACAGTTCCTAGTCAGTCGGGTTTTCCAATATGCCGTTTTCTGTCACTTAAGTTATGACGTCCCGAAAAACCTAAAATTAATTACTTGATAACTTCTATCAATTCATTGATAATTTCGTATTAATGAGTATCAATTTATATTGATCCTTATTGCGAAGATCAACTATCAATTAATAATTGACATTTATCAATCAATTTTATTAAATGGTATTGTGACTGTCAACTGTCAATATTGTTGATCCAATGTGATTTTTTTTAATAGTTTTTATTGTGAATGAAAAAATCGATATTGTGAAGAAGAATTTTCATCGATTTTCTTGACAGTCGTCAATTTTTCTTTCAATCGTAAATATGTTCTTGATGAGTTCGTGATGTGAGTATCAAATTGAATAAGTGATCAAATTTTTAATTTTCTTATTTCCAAATGTCTCAAATAGCAGTAAGTAACAAAAAGCAGTTATACAGATTGGTCCAGTTGATAGAAGAGATTTTGAAAGTCGCCAAGCAAGCAAAAACAAAGTAGGAAATAATTGCTGTAGAGCTACTTAAATAGTCTAGGGCCTCCATAATGACCTTCAGAAAAGAGGCAGAGAGTATAGATCGATCTAAAATGCAAAATAAACAAAAAATAAAAACTCCTAGGAAGGAAAAACTTCACGAAGATCACATATCGTTACTCGAAAACCAAACTTTTGACCAAATAGACTATCACGAAAATATTTTTGTTTTTAATTTATTTCCTTTTACGTGACCTTTTTTTGTCAAAATAATTTAATTTTTAATTTTATTGATTTACTTTTTACGCTCCTCTAAAAACAAAAACATCTGTCAGACGGACATTCACAATAGTAAAAATATTTTGAAGGCGTTCACAATAGCACAATATATTACACAGGTATACACACATTTTGGTGCCGATACTTTTTGAACTGTTCTTTAGTAAATTTGACCTCCTGAAAACGAATCTGCAATCGGTTTTTGGCTAGCAGCTCCCGTTTTCATGTTATGGGGTAGGGTGTTGTAAACCTGGCACCACTTAGAAATACCCAAAATAATTGGGAAAAGAAGAAAGTAAAACATTTTTCCTTTGAAAATCCAACCTCATTTAGTGATATTTACATATAAATATAAAAAAATAATAAAATAATAATTTTATTAACAAGATACTAGCGAGTACATTTCATATAAAATATATTTTTCACTGCTGATTTGATGTACTGAAACCCAAGAAGCTTCGTTTTTTGCTTGATCTACAATGTGTTTTTTTCGGACAATCTCTTAGCAGATTCCAGCAGTAATCTGCCATCATATGCGTATCCCACTTGCCTGGTATCGTTCTTCCATTGTCCTTATATCCTGGTGAAATCGTTCACCTTGCTCTTCACTCAAGTCTCCCAAGTTTTCAGGAAACCGGTCCAAATGGTTTTGCAAGTAATGCACCTTGATGCTCATGTTGCATCCAAGCTCACGAAAAGCAGTCAGCATGTTCTGAACTAAATCCTTATAATTTAAAGCCTTCTTGTTGCCTAGAAAGTTTTCGACAACGGACACAAATGATGTCCACGCTTTTCGTTTTTTTTTCATTCATAGATTCAACAAAATTGGTGTCCTTTATTAACCGTCTGATTTGAGGTCCATCGAATATGCCAGCTTTTATTTTTTCAATGCTTAATCCTTGCATCTTTGTAGATATCAATTTAAAACATGATGAATCCTCATCTAGAGCCTTAACAAATTGCTTCATTAAGCCAAGTTTTATATGAAGTGGAGGCAGGATTATTTTATTCCGATCAACCATAGGCTCATTAATAACATTTTTCCTCCAACAACCATGTTCTCTCTTTCAGGCCAGTCTTTTTTTACCCAGTGATCTAGTTTAGCTCTGCTATCCCAAAGGCACAAGGAGCAAGGATATTTTGTGTATCCACCTTGCTGTCCAAGGAGAAAGTTAACCATTTTCAAGTCAACACAAATGACCCACCCATGTTCGTGATACTTAATCTTTTCCAAGACTATAGCTATATTCTTTCTTCACAAATTCAGTAATGCATTTTCTGTTCTGATTTGCCGTGTATTCACCACATACATAACAAAATTGCTCGGGATGATTTACACAGATTCTGCGACTATATGGCATTTTTGAAAATTAGCTCTTAATCACTTAAAGTATTGTAATGTTTTACCAAGGGTTCGTAATAAATAAAACGTATTCAATTTGTTTAAAACTTCCACTTATTTATATTGAAAATAAAACACTTCACTTTTTTACAACCAAACAATTTATTGTTCAACATTCAAATATACCGAAACTAATTTTCGAAAACAATTTACTTATCTCTTTACGGCCAACTTTACCCTTTCACCTTCTACCTGAGCGTCGAACTTGTCGAGTTGTAGAAGCTGAGTAGGGTCAATGATTCTCGAGATGTCATCTCCAGAAGAGTCCTGAAACCAAAGGACGCTCATCATCCTTGTATCCCTCCCTCTCCCACATTGGAAATGCGAAAAGCTATCCAAAGTTACCAGCTCCTCTATTACCCTTAACGTCCTTCTTTTCAGAACGGTGCTTACTGTCTGATTCCCCGCCCACTCTCTCCTTTTCCTATTTTTGCAACTTCCCAATTGGGCTGGATTCAAGGTGTTATACGACCCGTGCCGATGATCAGCCTGGCTGAGGGCCCAATCAAAAAACTAGCTCAGTCGCTAACGGAGTATCCGGATACCAGGTGACCTCCGGATTAACTAGCCTTATCTGCATATACGGATCTCTGTGCAGATGGACCACCCTTTCTCCGTTACTCGTGGGATCTTTTATGGAAAATTTAAATACAAAAGATGGTGGAAAGTCCTGGTCTCTGAGACAGGCCAGCAGTGCGACTGAAAAGCCGTCTGCTGTTTCTCCGGCTTGCGCTGGAAGTAGTAGTACTGTGGATTCTCACAGTCCTATTGCCGAAAGCAAAAGCAGGAGTAAAATGGTAGAAATACCTCCTTCCAGTAACAGGGGGGCTGTGAAGCATGGCCCTTCTATTACTACTTCAGAGAGTAAACCTCTCCAAACTTCGACACCGCGGTTCAGTGGTAGTAAGATTGTGAAGCATGGTCCTGCTACCACTAAGGAGAGTAAACCTCACCGAACTTCTTTGCCTCATTCCAGCGGTGGTAGGACTGTGAAGCATGGTCCCTCCACCTCTAACAACTCCACAAATCCTAAAGAAGGCCCTAGGGGGAGCGGACGTAAGCCCAACCCTTCTAGGACACTCTACAAGGACATTCGCAATGCTAAGAGAATACTCAGGGTGTTTGGTGAACAACCTGGCGCCCGGGGGGAACTCTCAGCATTATGCAAAAATCAAGTGGGCTAAAAGCTTTTTAGCTAATAATAGCGTCCAGGCCAGCGGAGACTCCACGTCGAAGCGTCAAAGGTCTATGGAGGGCACAATTTCAGTACCCAAACGCCCCAAAGTGCACAACATCAGCGCTCCATCACATCCCTGTGGAGGGAATAAGACCTTCAGTGATGTGGTTAAAAACAAAATCGTGGTCGCGATCATTGACGGGAACGACGTCGATGGCACGATCTCTGCGGAAAATTGGCAGGTGGTCAAGGGGAAGCTCCAGTTGAGCTTCATGAGTATCATGATGGAGAACCCTGGACCACCTCCAATCACAAACGATGGAGGCTGGCATCAAGGACATGTTAAGCTCATGGTTTGTGACGATCAGAGATCGTGTGATCTTCTATCGTTGGCCGTTAGCCGGTTAGGGGAAGTCTGGCCTGGTGCTAAGCTCGAGGTTGTTGCTAAGGAGAAAATCCCGTGCAGACCAAGAGCTCGCGCCATGGTTACAGCCGAACTCTCCAGCATGGATGTAATACTCCAGATGATCCGGCTATCGAACCCATCCCTTCCTACTCACAACTGGAAAGTTGCGAAACTGGAGGAGAAAAAGGGACCCTACAGAGGTGCAATTATTGTACTAAATAAGGAGTCCCTTGCTCCTCTGGCGCAGACCAAAGGTGTGATTAGGTTTGGGTTTAAGACCATCACACTGAAGGTGTATAAAAAGGACGCGGATGTTACTGGTGCATCCACTTCCTCCAACGTAGTCGAAACTGCTGCTGCAGACCCTGGTGCATCTATCACCTTCCCATCACTGGAAGAGGAAGAGGCATCCAGGTCATCTTCGGCAACAGTGGAGACAATAAAAACAGTCAGCGACATGGAGATCGATGACCACAACAATGAAGATCTTCTGAGTGAGGACGCTCTTCTGGGCTCAACCTCGGAATCGGAAGACTCCAACGTCACCGTGTTGGAGGTTGATCGGGAGGGTTGTAGCAAAGATGCTGCGATTTCTTCAGATTAATCTCCAACACTCTATCAAGGCCTCGGCCTCCCTGCTTCTTCGTATATCCAGCAGCGGAGAAGACATCGTCCTAATCCAAGAACCCTGGATTGTGAAATCCATCGTTCGGGGACTAAGGACTCCAAACTACTACTTGCTGTATGCATTAGATAAAGGTGAACCCAGATCTTGCATACTAGTTAAAAGTAGCCTAAATGTATTTTTACTACCTAATTTCAGTGATCGAGATGTAACCGTCGCAAGACTGGAAACAGCCAAAGGAACTTTCTGGCTGGCGTCGGCATATCTAGGCCATGACCACCTTGGCCCTCTCCCAGGAGACACTCTGAGGAGGCTTATCACTGATGCAGATAGGCAGAAGACTGACCTCATTATTGGAAGTGATGCTAACGCCCATCATACAGTGTGGGGTAGCACGAATATAAACGACAGAGGTGAGTCTCTTTTCGATTATATTTTGAACACTAACCTAACAATATGTAACGTTGGAAATGAACCCACATTTGTTACTAAAAACAGACAGGAAGTACTTGACATAACTCTTGTCTCAGATAAAATTTATCATACTATCTCGAATTGGAAAGTATCAAATGATCATTCTTTCTCTGATCATAGATACATACAATTCGAAATAATGGACGAACCTCCTAGCCAACCTTCCTTCCGTAACCATCGGAAAACAGATTGGCTTCTATATAGGGCAACTCTATTAAGGTCAATCAGGCCTGAGTTATACAGCATACCCTACAACACTGGGGATCTTGATATTAAAGTCAATGACCTCACAGCAGCCCTCAACAAATCTCTGGAAACTGCCTGCCCTCTTATACAAATAAGAGGTAAAAAGAAACCACACTGGTGGTACTCGGGGCTGGATCCACTAAGAAAAGAATGCAGGAAACTCTTTAATAGAGCGAAAACCTCCAGAGAAGCTTCTGATTGGGATTCATATAAAGACTCCCTCAAGTTATATAAAAAAGAACTGAGGAAAACCAAGCGTATGTCCTGGAGAACTTTCTGTAACAATATAGAAGGCAACTCAGAGGCATCAAGGTTAAGAAAAATCCTCTCCAAAAATCCAGTAATGCCAAGTTGCCTAAAAAACAATGACGGTTCCTGGACAAACTCAAGCGAAGAATCGCTCAATCTGCTCCTGGATGTACATTTTCCAGACAGCTCTCCTTACGTTAATAGCACTGATCCTGATCCTAACAACATACTCAGTAGCATAACTCCTCCACAAGGTCTGATTACAGAGGAAAAATTAAAATGGGCAATAAACAGCTTCAATCCATACAAATCTCCTGGGCCAGATGGAATAATTCCAGCGGAATTACAGGAAAATTCCGATATTCTGATACCCATTCTGGTAAACATCTTAAATGGTTGTATCGCTCTGGCTCACATTCCTTTGTCATGGAGAGAAGTAAATGTTATTTTCATCCCCAAAGCTGGCAAACCTAGCCATGTTAATCCTAAAGATCTAAGACCTATTAGCCTTTCATCATTCCTACTTAAAACATTTGAACGTCTGATTGAAATCCATTTGAGGGCAAACATTGATAAGTCCTTACTATCCAATGCTCAACATGCTTATAACAAAGGGAAATCTGTAGAAACCGCTCTACATACGCTGGTTCGTACTATCGAACACTCCCTTCATCATAAGGAGTTCACCTTAGTTGCTTTCCTGGATATAGAAGGAGCTTTTAACAATGTCGACGCATCCGCAATCACATCTGCGCTGTCATCTCTAAAGGTGGATAAGTCAATCAGTAATTTGATAAATCATATGCTGATAAGCAGGATTATTAATTCAAAACTGGGCGATTTTACTACTCGAAGGACTGTCAGTAGGGGTACGCCGCAAGGCGGCGTCCTCCCTCCTCTCCTTTGGAACCTAGTCGTAAATGAACTACTAGTGATTCTTGAAGGGGAGGGGCACAGGGTGATTTCCTATGCGGACGATGTTGCGATAGCGATATCTGGTAAGCATCCTAATACTCTGAAGGAACTCCTACAAAATGCTCTAAACAAGCTTACTAACTGGGCAGATCAATGTGGACTCGGTGTCAACCCCCACAAAACTGAACTTGTCCTATTTACCAGGAAATATAAAATCCCACACATAGACCCTCCCCTCATCAAAGGTATACCGCTTAAATTCTCAGACAAAGCAAAATATCTGGGTCTTATTTTGGACAAGAAATTAAGCTGGAAGCCCAATATCCAAGAGAGAGTCAACAAAGCCAACATAGCTCTTTTCTCTTGCAAAAAAGCCGTAGGTAATAAATGGGGTCTACAAACTCATATAACACACTGGCTATACATCTCAGTCATTAGACCGATACTTACATATGGAGTGACAGTATGGTGGACTGCGCTGGAAACAGCAACTAACCGCGATAAGCTCAGCAAAGTCCAACGAACAGCCTGTTTAATCATGGGTGGAACTCTCCGCTCAACTCCTTCTGCTGCACTTGATGTTCTTTTTCATCTCATACCGCTAGATATTTTTAGCAAACAATCGGCCGCTAACACAGCCATTCGACTTAAAGCCTCCTCGCAGTGGATCAATAATGATATTGGTCACTCTACTATACTGAACTCGTTCAGTAGTCTACCTAGTAACGTCGATTACACCACCCCTCATCCAAAATTTGATAAAAATTTTCAAGTATCCATCCCTTCCAGGTCTTCATGGGAAAATGAGTCGTTTTTGATAGACGAAGCAATTCATTTCTATACAGATGGATCTAAAACCGATGACGGGGTCGGTGGAGGCGTATACTCCGAAAAATTAAATCTTTGTCTATCTTTTCGTCTTCCCAATCACTGTAGCGTGTTCCAGGCAGAGCTTTTAGCAATAAAAGAAGTCCTCTCTTGGCTAAAAGAAAACGTTATATCGACAACCGATATACGTATCTTCTCAGACAGTCAAGCTGCCTTAAAGTCACTGGACTCTGTCTCCATTAACTCACAAACAGCCCAAAATTGTCGATCATCTCTGGTGGAGATGTCAAAACAGTTTAACATTCACCTTACATGGGTGCCGGGGCATAGAGACATTCCAGGAAATTGTAAAGCTGACGAACTTGCAAAAAACGGAACAATATTACCTTTGTTGGATAACAAATCTAACATCGGTATACCCCTAGCTACTTGTAAACTTATGCTAAAGCAAGATACCATAAAGAAAGCCAACCACAGGTGGACCAGCACCCCAACTTGCCGGTCTACTAAACTGATTTGGCCATTGTTTGATGCTAAACGCTCAAAACAACTAATTTCTATTGGTAGATTGCATATTAGCTCCATTATAGGTGTCCTTACTGGGCACTGCCTAATAGGAAGACATGCTTCTCGTCTTGGAGTTCCTGCAAATGACTTTTGCAGAAGCTGCATGAAGAAGAAGAGGAGTCAATTCCCCACCTTCTATGCTCTTGTCCTGCCCTAGCGCAAAGACGTAGACTCCACTTGGGAGACTACTACTATAACGATCCTAGTGATCTAAATAATTCCGACATTCACTGTCTCAAACGCTTCATTATTAGCTCAAAATGGTTTAACGAGTAAGGGGGATTTTTGAAATCCTTGTGGTATCACAACGGACCAAATATTGGTCTAAGTGTGCTGTCCTTTTCCGGTCAGCAGCCACTTTAACCTAACCTAACCTAACCTTACCCTTTCACTATTAAAAACAAACTGTCCAGGTCGGCAACACAGTTGTCTTATATAGCAAAATTTAAGTTCTATTATTTTAATTATATAATTATCTTTCTATGGCAGGTAGAGGGGGTAATAATTACCCTTCTATGACAGGTAGAGGGGCTAATAATTCCCCTTCGAAGATTCTTTCATATGAATTTCTTGCATATGATTTTTTTAAATTAGCGTAAATTGAATATTTCTGTAACTCAAAAACTAGAGCTGCTAGGGAAAAATGGTTTTCAGTTTTGAAATCTGCGTTAGAAGTATAAATAAAATCAGCTGCAAAACTCAAGGCACCAAAATTTTTTTTTTTTTTGTAGACCTGTGTTATGAATTCATTTTCACAATACCGATTTTTAATTCAATTCTATCAACAGTCAATTGGTTGAAAACAAATTGAAAGGAAATACTGATAGAGTTAACGGATGAAAATCCAGAAGTAATGAAGGGAACATTTGCAAACCTTGTCGTCAATAAAAATGGACCGATTACACTTTGGAATTGGGGTTTAAGGCATCTCGTAATAGCATGCGCATTTTGGCTCCATTACACGTTTTCCTTATCATTATTTCCTTCAAAAACAGCTCTACCAGAAACATTTCGTTTCAAATCTTCTCTTCCATAAAAATCAGCAAATACATTTTAGAAACTTAATGTTCATAGAAATTTTGTATCGCTAGAATATTTGAAACAATTTTCAATGAAAAATTTGTAACTTTTAATTAACACATGAATTTGACAACCGTTAGATCAAATTTATCAATAAAACTATTCACAATAGATCTTATATCTAATACGATTCACAATTCATCTAACATTTTGATAAATGATCATCATATCGTGTTGATATTTGATAACTATAATTACAATTGTAATTCTTTGTTAACAACTCTATTTCAAGGTTGAAAATATAAGGCTTAATATATTTCGTTCCACATAAGAGTGTATCGCATTCTTCTAGTACGAAATCAAACCTTTAAGAAATATAAGTGAATTTTGCAAACAAAAAAAATGAAATTGTAAGAAAAATGCTTTTCAAGATGTCAGTTATATTTTTCATACTTACCACATTTGTCTGTGTTATAATAATCATTTCTACGATTTTTAGATTCTTCCAAAAATAAATGTTCGATAAATTTTTTATTCGATGCTGTCTCATCGCATGAATCCAAATACGTGGAATTTGTTAGGAGGCCAGCATTGCTAGGATTAATATCTGTTAATGGCTGAGAACACTCGATATTCTTGGGATCCAAATGTGAACTTTCTTCCAGAGGCTTATAGAGTGTAGCCGATACACACACGTGCAACATGCATCCACCCAGAATAAGAATTGTTCCATGGAAACCAAATTTATCGGCCAAATGTTTAATTAATACGGGGAGTATGAAACTTCCAGCTGCTGTTCCCGATACACAAATTCCATTCGCAAGTGCCCGATGTTTGTCAAAATATTGTGAAACTATAACTATGCCAGGTGTAGTGGAGAGACCTCCTCCGATACCTTAAAAAGAAGAAAAACAATTAGATTTCCGACTCCCTCTCGAGCGTTTCTATCGACTAATTTTGTATATAAACCTACCTGTAAGGATGCCAAACGTAAATAACAAGTGTACAAGACTAGTGGCAAAATAGCTGAGTGTCATTCCTAGTGCACAAAACACTCCACCAGTAAATACTACTGATCTGCAGGAGAATTTCTGACACAGTGCACTTGAGAGAGGTGCCAAAGCTAAGCATAATGCGGACAAGATAGCCGGTATCCATGAAGCGACTGTTGCCGTGGTGCTAGGAAAGGTTTCCATTATTTCAACATAAAGCACTCCATACGACTTCACCAGTCCGGCTACCCAAAATTGAACAGAAAATGCTCCAAAAACAATAAACCAACCATAGCCACCATCTGGCGGATCGGCAGAAACTGATGATCTAGACGATGTAGCTTCTTTGGTGTTCTTTTGTGTTGTTGCTATTCGAACAATTTTATTAGTATCACCATCGCCACTTGTCGTCTTTAAGCTGCCGTTGTACTTGTGCCTTTTGCCAGTTAGTCGATTTGATCGCAGCTCATGCGATTTAGCTATCAATGGCCTAGCCGTAATGCTTGAAACAGTCAACAAGTTTTCGTTGTCGTCCTCTTCAATTTCAGAGATCTGGTGTTCCAACAAACTGGAATGCAAAGATCGAGCGGGATAGCATGTAGCCTCAATGGCCAATGTGGCGGGTCGGCGAGGTGTTGTTTCGAGTGTTGCTGCTGCTGAGTTACAAGTTGCTTGGGATCCATGCAAAACCTGGCTATTGTTTTGACTTCTAAATTCTTCACCTCCACCTCCGCAGTCGATATTAGACAAGGTGGAAATTCCATTGCAAGCAAACGATTGGAAGCTGCTATCTGCTTGAGTGGTGAATTCAGTGTTCGGCACCGGTGGCGCTGAATGAATGGAAAAAAGTGAACCGGATTGTTGACATTCGGTGAGGATGGATGGGGCGGCAGGTTGGGAGCTGGCCACTTCCGGTATTGAAGTGGGTGTGCGAATGAACCCTCCCGACTGGTACTGGACTCCACTAGCTGGGTCCGGTTCACTCGGGCAGTATAGTGATCCCCGTGAATCCTGCAAAAAAAATAAAAATTTATCTTTCATTAAATACAATTTCAAAGAGAAGTATAGATATGTTTTGAACATAAAGGGTTTTCCAATAAGAGGTGTTATTTTGATATTCAAAGAAAAATGGCATTTTTGGAGATAAATGATCGGATGTTTATTTCATTATAAAGAGGAAGGTATGCCGTTAATAATGAAACACAACATCATCCAAATGGCCGCCAAGACCACGCTTACAGGACCATATCCTTTTCATGAAATTTTCCATAACCAAATCGCAAAGTGGCTGCCCTATGTCCTCGATAGCCTCACGAATTTCATCTTTGAGGTCTTGAATCGGCGCTGGGCTGTTGGCGTAGACCTTATCTTTCACGTGGCCCCAAAGGAAGAAGTCGCAAGGTGTTAAATCATAAGATCTCGGTGGCCAATTGTGATCACCTCTTCGAGAGATAACACGGTCCGGAAACTTTGCTTGTGTGGCACGTAGCGCCGTCTTGTTGAAAGTAAACGTTGTCCAGATCAATACCATCCAATTCAGGCCATAAAAAATCATTAATCATCTCTCGATAGCGCAATCCATTGACCGTAACTGTTGCTCCAGCCTCATTTTCGAAAAAGTAAGGTCCAATGACCCCGCGGGACCATAAACCGCACCAAACAGTCACGCGTTGAGGATGGAGAGGCTTTTCAACAATAACTCTTGGGTTTTCCGAGCCCCAGATGCGACAGTTTTGCTTGTTGACGTAGCCTCCGAGGTGGAAATGGGCCTCATCAGTCAAGATGATTTTTCGATGAAATTCCGGTTCATTTTCATGCATTTCAAGGACCCAATTTTAATAATTTCAATGCGTTATTGAAACATGTATCGTTCCATTTTTATTAATAGCGTAGTTTCTACTTGTCAAATGTCAAAAAATGACAGCTTCAAAAGTGACAGCTACCGAAATAGCGGGCTATTCAAAATAACACCTCTTATTGGAAAACCCTTTATTATCTATTTTTTTGTTTTTAATTCGACAATACAGACGAGTGGCACTATCGTCAAAATTCGTAATAAGACGAATAGCGCACAATTTTTTAAGCGGCTGAATATCGTAATGGGAGGGGAGATATTGAGCCGGGTAAGGCAGGAATGCAATTATAGCTTTCAATAGAGACTGTTTTTGCAGACTCAAGTGGTATGTTGGAGCACGTGATGACCAAGCATAAGAGTTGCACTCAAACCTTGGACGAATAAATACTTAGTAGAAAAAATGTCAGATCAAAAGGAGTGAAAAATGTCTTCGATCGTCAAACGGAGCCGAAACACTTCGCAGCGCGTTTCCATGGAAGAATCACCCGAACTTCGGTTTGGTGAAACAAATAGGTGGCAATGTTATAGTGGATGTACTACTTGACTGCTAACTTAGAGATGTGGGTTTCAACAGAGCGCATAAGAGTGATTTAATGAGATATTAAAACATCTTATTCTCAATTTTCTGTGTCAACAAAAATCTTTTTCTATCCTTATATTTCTTCTTATTCAGGCCGTAAAGAGTTGATACTAAACTATTTAGAAAGAAAAATTTTGGGGGGATATTTGGTTTTTAGGGTGAGGAGGACGAACTGGAAGCAATAGTGCGTATGTTAGATAAAAGAAATTCATAAATTTTTCGGTGCGGGCAAACAACTTCTCAGTGGGCAATAGCTTTATTTCTAGTGGAAAATAACTTTCGTTTTTCGAAATTGAAGTGGAAAAAAACAGTTTTTAACAATTACGATATTTATTGACAAGTTTCTCAAGTTTGCAGATACTTGAACTTGTACTGTGGAGTATATTTAACTTCAACAGAATAAAAAAGTCGCAACAACTTCGTTTCTCGATGGTTCTTTATTGAGTGCCAAAAATATTTCTTAAAAACTAACATTTCGTGTAAAGAACCTGGAATAGCGGATTCGCCATTTACAACTAGAAGAGTGGGGGAAGATCATTCGATTTAGCTGACCAATACCGATATAGTTATATATTTTTACTAAGTAAATAGAGAACGATTACAGTGGAAGCCGTAAAACGTGAACGGTATTGATTAAATAATTCTACAGTACTTAACTTGATCTAAAACTTAATTAAAATCTTTAGTTGTCTGGAAATAATATATAGTAAAATATAAAAATGCACATTAAGAGATGAAGTTCTTACGCATAAGAATTAATTCCCCCACTGTAGATTTTACTTTGCATTATGGTTAGTGTAATGGACTGTTATGCAGAAGGTCTGGACTTGATTCCTATCCGTGGAATCCAATTCCTCTTCGAAGAAGTATCTCTTGTCACGAAAAGTGCTTCTCATCTTAACCGATCGCATTCGGCAGAAAATTATAGGTCTCCACTATTTCTGGAACTCGCCCACAGGAATGGTTGGGAGTTGTTAGGGTATAAGCTTGGACACTCTACGAGCCAGCGGTCTTCTTTTTTCAAAATAAGACGAAAAAAGTTAAAACGTGGTTGCATTTTAAAACAATGAATTTATTCACCAACTTTCCGAATTTGAATAGGTTAAGCCTTCAAAAATATATCATAATTTTGTCATTGTCCCATGTTATTTTAGAATAAAATCGTACTGACTATAGAATGGTAGACTTTCGGGATTTATAAAAAGAAAGCACAACACAGATAAATTTCATTCTGAATTGACGCATTTAATGCATTATTTCTTCACGAAATATTTCTTTTTTTTTTTCTTAATTTTTCCTTAACATAGAATTTTCATTAAAAAAGAAAACAAAGATACACGTGTGAGAACGAACATGCGTAGTTACATATTCTTATCTTATACGAAGAGAGAAACATCTGATTTTGTTTTTGAAATTTTTTACTCTTGATTATTTTTTTTTAAATAAATTTTGTATTTAACTGTAATGAATATTATAAAAATACAGTTTCAGAATAGAAATGGTATTGCAATTTGAAACTATAGTTATGTACATTTGTTCTGTGATCAACTAAGCAAATTGAAAAAGGAAAGGAAATAATATAGAATTAAATTCTCAAATAAAAAGTCCTTAAGATTTTGATATACATATGTATAAAGGAAGATGTGTACAATCCATAATAGATACACATCGCCCACACAGCTGAGTTGATTTTTTTGGCTTAGATATTTTATTGATTAAACAGTGTTGCTGGGACAAGTGATGATGTAAGAGTACAAACAAATTCAGTTGATGCAGGAACTTGTACTCTCTGACACAATAAATAATGTACAATCAAATTTCCGTTTCCATAAGCCAGCTCATAAGCTTGCACACTTAAGGTTATACAATTAGATTCCATGATTGGCTACGGATAGTTTGAGTGGGAGTACAAAGTCTAACTTATTTCCGCAATTTAATATTTTAAGAAAACAATGGGGTGTTAGCAGGATATTTGTGAATTGATTGATGTTTTGTAACAAACATTTCCACTCTCTTATTGTTTGCTTTAACCTCTCTGCCATGTTATGTAACTTCTTTTTTTACAAAAAAAAAAGAAAGTTTTTCCGAACACATTTCTATCAATTTTGTTTAGAAACTGAAAACCGATTTACGACTAAATTACACGAATTTCACGTGATTAATACAAAAACGCTGAAAAGACTTGCTTTCAATTGCTTTCAATAGAGAAGAGAATTTGTATGTCATTCTATAGAGTTGAAATTCGGGCTAAGGTTCAAGGTCTGTTTCTTTGTATTACTCGAAATAAACTCTTACAAAACTACATTTAAAGTTTTTGGTGGAAAATTACCTTAACGGAAAGATGTTCTTGATTTTTTTTTTTTTGAGAAAATGGTATTTTACTTTTGAATAGCCTTATTCCAAATCAATTTAACTTAAGGAGTGTTTCTGAGTAAAGTTCTGTGGGAATTTATCCGAGACATTCATTTTGGACAGGTTCATATGAACATAAGCAGCGTCATAAGTCTATAACAAAAGTTTACCATTGGGAAAAAAATAGAACTTAAGATTTCGATTAAGCTTGAAATGTTATAGAAAACGAACGAATTGGGTCCCGCAATTCCAACTGTTTGTCTTTACCTCGACCTACAGATTTTGCCGCTTAATTTCTTCAAACTTGATACATATATAAAGGAAACATTTTAATTTTTTAAGCTCCAAAACTAACTGTATTCGGTTACCTGACATACAGCCGTTATGAAAAATCTTATTAATCTCCAAAACGGCTCTAAGGATTATGATAAAAAAAGAAATATGTATGTGCGTGCACTATTAAAGGCATGATCTAAATTTCGGTGAAACAAGTTTACAAAAAATGGCTAAAACTGTTCTTTGACTTCGACTTTCTCCGTAATGGTTCTACCGATATCGATCAAAATTTTTAGATCCTTCGAATTTAAAATAATATAGATATAAACAGATATTAACAATAATATACAAATTTTCAAAAAAAAAATTTTTGGATTTAATTTTTTTTTGAAAGTTCTTTTTTGAAAATAAGTCAAAAAATTATTTAATGTATATTATTTAAAACTTAATTGTTTTTAAATATTTTAAGGAAATTTCTTATAAAGCGTTTTAAAGCTGGCGCGAGTATAGATTTTGTTGGCTTGTGGTGGCCATCTTGTTATGGTGACATCTGTCAAATCTGTTGTTTATTATTAAGTTACTGATGACAAGTCACCATGGTAGGTAACACTATTTAACAGCATGTCCAAGTGATAAAACTTTACTATCAAACTAAGTATTCGTTAGTTCAAGCCTTGCGCGTGTTGCGTCCAATTTACGGTATACGTGGTGGCCCTTCACAACCAATTTTTCAACGTTTGGCGGCTCAATTTGAGACGACCGCTTCGGTTATCAATCAGGCAACATTTGTACGTCACAATAAGGAGCATTTAGCCTCAAAAACCGGACGCCCTAATTTTCCTAGGATGTAGTCAACACATTGTTCTATTAGAATACGATTTTTAAATGAGTCATACCTCCGCCACTTCGTCCTGCAAGTAGTCGAAAGATAGACTTTTTTCTGTTCATGAATAATTTTGTGGAAAATTCTGTTTTTTTTTTTCTAAGTTTAGTGTGTGCAAGATATATATAAAAGTGAAGTGCAAAAAAAAAGTGATGGATCTTGGAGGATAGGGAATGTACTAAATTTATGTGTATTATTTGCTACATTATGTTAAATATTTTTTAATTTTCTGGTTCAAAAATTGACATCACCACATAAAAAAAGAATTTTCGTTTGTGTTTTCTTGCAAGCGAGTGTTTTTGTTTATGTTCCGAGGGTGGTCGAGTTAAATTTATTATATGGGTCGTTTTAAAAAAATTACATTTTTAGCGTTATAGCTTCTATTTTTTTTGCATTTCAATTTATAGACTTGAAATTTGGCATGGAACTGTGTTTATATGTCAGCATTATAAGAAAAAATTTGCAGATCGATTGATGGTAAGTAATAGCCATGGTAATTAATAATGTGTAATCTCCGTGGCCTTTTTGGGATGTGATTTTCATGCTTAATCAGTTTTATTAATATTTTTAATGATAAAAATGATTTTTTATTTAATTTTGGGCCTTGTCGTTTGAAAGGCCTTCTCTCAAACTTCAATTTTATGATATGCCAAAAAAAAAATTTGTTTTGTTGTCCGAATACTTAGTTGAACGAGTGTGACAAGATTTGGAAAAAAAAAACCGTATAAATATTTTTTAGTCTAACCACCGCCAAAAGAAAGGTATTTACTCATAAGTACTTGAACCTAATATAATTTGGATGACTCTGAATTACATTTACTATATTAAAATTAAGAAATAGTCGATTTTGTAATCTCCGTGGCCTGTAATCTCCGTGGCCATTTTCGTATTTGTTTTTTAATAAATGTTCTTTTAGGTTAGGTATAATGGCTCATATTATTATTATTTTTTTTATATTCTGGATAAATATAAATATATTTCATCATTCCTTACAGTATTGGTACCGTAAAATTTAATAGAAAGTTATGTGCCGTTATTTAAAAACATTTTTTTTTGACTCTTTCATGCTTTTAAACAAAATCATTTCGTAAAAAAACAACTTTTTTATTAATTATCCTATTAAATTTAGTTGCTTTCCACAAAATTTCAACTATTTATTGTTACTATTTATTTTGTGGATTATTGTTATTTTATGCAAGAAAAGAACATTTTTAGTACATTCGAAATTTAAAATTTAAATTTTTATCAAAAAATACTCGTAAAATGGAAAATATTTGAAATTATTTTTGCGCAACTCGGAGAACTCCTTTTCTACTTGTTTACTATAGATTTAGAAACTAAAACCCAAGAAAAACTGAAAAAAAATTTTTCAAACGATCAAAAAAAAAATGTCAATTTTTAAAAAATGACCCATATCCTAATAAAATATAGATATTATAGATATTATAGATATTGTAACTGCAAAAATATTTCCCCCTAAAAATTAAAAAAAAATTGTGTTGATAATTTTTTTTTTTAATAATTTGGCTTTATTGTTTTGTTTCCTTTTTGAAAGCAGGTATGATTAAGATACCTCGGCAAAGATTATTTATGCTTTTTTAACAAAGTATGTACATCAAGAAATTTAAGTGATAAATGACATTTATGGAACAAAAGCTTCGAGAAATGATGAAATGTCCTCAAAATGAACTTCAAACAATAAACCGCGATTTAAAACATGTCAACATTGAAATATTTTCCTTTTTGTTCATGTCATATTATTTTTTTTAAGTTTATGTTAAGTGAACAATGACCCTTTTAAAATATAATTCATTTTTTACGCACTTATGTATTTTAAGCTATTTCCAATTAAAAAATCGTTTAAAATAATTTTGTCCGGTTTTTGAGGCTAAATGCTCCTTAGTGCGTCATAGGAACGCAAGATCGGCCGAAAACATCGCATACCGGTCCGTGTACAGCAAAACTCGAGCCAGTCGATTCCTCGCCGTGCACAAGAACGCGGTTTTCGCAGACTTCAACTTGACGAATTTTGCTTCGAGAATCAGGTCTTCAACGCTACAAGATCTAACTGACACAGAAGCTCAAAGTTCATGACCATAGACAACGCCGTTTGCTTCGGAGCGTTTGGAAGAGAACCCAATTTTTGTACAGTTATTCGGTTTGTCGCAGAATAGTGCACCTACTTTCCTTCGGGAAATTACTTGTGTTTTGTTCTTCAAAATTTATATTTTGATCAACAACACCATTTACAACTTTTCATTAAGGTATTTAATGGAAATCTTAATTTCAAAGGTAGGAACGGGTTGATCTTGACAGGATGTGGCGGCCATGTTGTTTTGGCTTCTGTAAAATCTGTTGTTAATTATTCATTCACTGATGCCAAATCACCATAGTATGTTTTTCAGCTCGTCGTTTATTGGATATTCGCAAAATATGTACATATATCACCTGAAAGACTTCTGGATCCTTATAGAAGGTCAGCTAGTTTCACATTGACACTACGATTGACATTTTGCATGCACGATTTGAGTGTTAAGTTATTTCTTTCTGAGGTAACGTGAATTGGCCACTAAGGTGCGATTTGAACTAGCTACACTTTTTCTCGTGGGATTTCCTAAAGTCGCAGATTTATTTACCCACTAGGTGAACACAACATAATTATGCCATCGCTCAAATTCAGCGCGATCTATGCGAAAGAAAATTGAAAATTGGAACATTCGAATCCGTGTCATCGTAAGGAGGCGAGGTGGGCATTATAAAGAAGTTAACCGCTCTTATTCAGAGACTCTTTATAAAAAATAGCCCGGAAAATCTTTGACCCCACCCCCAAGAGATGGCTCGAGCAAGTGAAAGGGGACCTCAATCAACTTGGAGTGTGAAACAGTACAATCCTACCTGGAAAGTTAACTCTTTAAAAAAATTGGGTTTTCGATTCCCTTCTGTAGTATGAGAAGGTCCTAGAAAAACAAATATAATCCATAAACAATTTAGGTTTATTGTTTGTTTAAATACCTATACATAGTCATATCTTTTTAATAAAAAAAAAATCGTACATCAAATTAAAGACGAACATTTCTAAGATTCAATTAAATGTACGGAAAAGGACTTGTACGTACTTAATTCACAAAAAACATGCTAAATGCCTTTCAACTCCAATATTATCTTTCTTTTGTCTTTTATGGGGTCTTTTTATGTACAATCAATTACTCGTATTGTTTAAGGTAGAACAATTAAAAAAAAGAAGTCAAACATGAAACCTTACTACCTTAACAACCAACATTCTTAGATCAATAAATGAGTAATAATTGGGGAATGTTGGACTACCCAATGAGTTTTTCGTATATAGTTTTGTATGAATAATTATTGTGTCTAAGATTTTCACCATGGTCTATTTTTAGCTAAATACAATTCCCGGTTTACTAATTGATCAAGTTATTAAATGTTACATCAAAAGAAGTTTCTAGAATTACGTCTTCTATCGTACAGAAATACTTATTATAAATGATGTACATACATACCTGCGCTACGTACATAGGAGTAAGTTAAATAAAAGGGAGACTTTTTTGAAACGACCTTGGTTATTTTATTTTTTAATGATTTAAATCGATTTAACAAATTATATTCAATTTGATATTGCCTTATTGACGTATTGCTTGAAAGACATGCAAAGTTTTATATCGCGAAAAAAGACACGTTTTGGAGAAATCGGGGACAGCTTCAACCTTTCGACTGATCATTAATGGATTAATTTATTTTTATTACAGTTCTTTTAGAATTTAGAATTTTTTTCATTCGATCTTATGTGAAGGAAATGACGACGACGACGGTTTGTTAACGAAACAACAATTTAATTTCTGACAGTGGTTCCCATCTCATCTTGTCGAAGGACTCATTTAAAAAGTAAGACGGAATAAGTCCTTAACTAGGTAAGGTTAGGTTAAGTTAGGTGGACTGATTTCTGAATCAAGTTAAGGATGCTTTTTATTGGCAAAAATGAGACTTCACCCAGTTCTTCGAAAAAGTTTTTTCCGAGGGCATCTTTTCTAGGCTAGGGCATCTTCTCCGCCACTTCGTCCTGACACCTTCTGCATAAGTCAGATGTGCTGATGCCCATTCTGCTCATGTGGTTTCTAATTAAGCTGTGCCGTAAGGATTTCAACCAAGAGAAACAATTGAGGTTTGCTAAGCTTCAGTAGATACTCTGTTTTTTTCTTTGATATAATCCTTGAAACCCGACAGACATGTCAATTGTTGACCATCTTTGGTGAATTCTATACTTTTTCTGCTCAAGTGGCATGAGTACCCATGGTACAATTTGGCTCGGTTCAAGTGATGAACCGTTATTGGCCAGTTCATCAACTATATTTCATTTCCAAAAATGTGACGATTTCGCTGGACCCATCGAAGGGTACCTTAATTTGTTTCGCCGAGCAGTCTTAATTCACTACTGCAACAAGCAACCAGTTTTTACTTCGTGACAATTGACGAAATGGCTCTGATTGCTGCTTGGCTATCTATGAAGATATCAATATTTTTGTTTGATAGTTCACATATGGAAAGATATTTTGGGGCCTAGCAAACTGCAATCATTTCCTCCTTTAACTAACTCCAGAACTAATTGGGATTAGCGCAGAAAATATATCAAAGATAGTTTTGATATAAATGTGTTTTTGAAAAAAACTTTTCTGGAGCTATGAAGATGACTTCCGCACTTAATCAATCTGCTGTTTGAGCTGGGTCTCGACCAACAAAGTTATCAGTTAGTTCGGTTCATAGGTGGCTGTCTCTAGTTTCACAAGCAAAGTTGATTGAAGTCCTCTTTTACTTGCGTGCTCCATCTGATCTTCTACTATGTACAATACATCGTCTTTGGGAGCACCCTGTTAGTTAACATGCACCTATGTACATGAACCAACCACTTCAGCCGTTAAACTTTTACTCTTTTGGATAAGGTTGGTTTCACTATACAGCCCGTACTCGTACATTTTGATGTTATATATCTTCTCTTCATCCTCTCATTTTTGCCCAAGTGTTTTGCACAAGAATCATATTGAAGAAGTTGCATGCCAGCGCTTCAGATTGTCCAAGACCGTTTTTGACATCAAATGTATAAATGTATGACCTTTACTGACCTTGATGGAGCAGCAGGCGTTCTCCAGCATTATCCATTTCTATATAGCTCGTCTTTATAGATGCTGCCATACCACTTTCAAATCGATCAAAAGGTGATGGATGTCCATTTGAAGTTTATTTTTTACTTTTTTCGAAGATTGGACGTAATTTGGTACATATGATTGACTTTCCTGTAGTAAGCCTTCACTCTTAAAGAACCTTATTGTTTGTTGACGAATGGATTCCCATGTTCACATAATACGGCTCAAAAGACTATAATGTAAAGCTATATCAAGCAAATGGGAGCTTTAATAGTAGTATGTAGTTGTTGGAGTATAGAGGGTCTCATATTTATCATATATTGAGAATCGGACAAGTTACGATGAAGTTTCATTTAAATCGGTGCAAAGTAGAAACCAAGAAATCACCTCTGGCACTTCGAAATGGATCGAATTTTTGGTTTACATTGCTGGTCTATATTGAATAGTAATATAAGTTTTCAAGAGAAATTCGATTTGCCATCGCCGACGTTAATCAGTTTCAAGAAAATGTTTTTTCCTTATTCTCGGCATTGATTGCGATTTTACTTCAATGAATCTTTCTTCCAACATTTGTTTTTGGACCCGTAACCTCAAACTATTTGAATTTTGGTAAAATGTCCAATCCTCATTCCTGTTATGACTTTTTCCACTTTTCTCACGCTCTTTCTTTTTCTACTGAAACGCCTGATTTTTAAT
Source organism: Chrysotoxum bicinctum (assembly GCA_911387755.1). NCBI lineage: Eukaryota > Metazoa > Arthropoda > Insecta > Diptera > Syrphidae > Chrysotoxum > Chrysotoxum bicinctum. The sequence goes on from OU426990.1 coordinate 32,324,852, forward strand.
TATCTCATGAGCTCAGATTCCTTCTATGCAGCCCCATTTTGTGTGCCTCTTGTTAAGTTGCTTGCTATCACTCTTCATCAAACCTGGTATAGTCGATCGAAAAAGATGCTAGTAATCTCTTGGGTTGCAGTCGTGCAACTTCGAAAATGCTCACAATGTTTCCTTATTTTATCTGGGACCAGATAACCGCAGACGTAACCTGCATGCATCGAGGTAGAATGTCCGAGTCACTGATGACCTCTCGTACATCCATGATATTGAAGGAGTGGCTTATGGCGATTGCAATCTGATCAATCTAGATGTTGACAGTGGTTGTTTGATCAGATCTTAATAGCTCTTTTTGAAGGTTTATACTTATATCAATGCTTCACTTGGCAGCAAAGTCGATCAGCCTATTTCCAGTATCGATGGTGGTGTCGTGTAGGACACCATTTTCCTTTCCTAACTCAGCGCTTAAATCGCTTATAGGAAACATTTAATAAATCATATGCTATTTCGATTAGCTAATAGAACATGTCTTAGTCGTCATCATTTCTTTCTTTTCCGTGGGAATATGCGTTACGTAGGAAGCAATTTGATGCAATTTTTCTTAAGACACGCTCAATTTTTATCTTTATCTCTGATCCTTTACTTCACATTTCTTGTATGACGTTGATGTCTGCTTTACAGCAGTCTCGTGCCTCCAAAATTTGTTTGGCTATACACGTACCATATTAAGGGACCTTACCTTCTACATACAGATCCGAAGTTTTTTATCCTTATTTTATTTCCTGGGTTTGTCAATAATTATTCCGAGGCATGCTGATGCTTCAAAACTTAATAACTTAATGAAGCCGGAAAGTCACCTCGATTATGGGACTCCCTAACCTAGAGGACCTTTATATAACTCCAAATGCAGGAAATAGAATAGACCGCCCCTTATAGGCCCACATACATTTTTCAATAAGAAGCCTGACTGACTATTGCGACACCATTGATTACATGTAGGCGATGCTTCCGCTGACACCTAGAACCAAGGATAAATGGCAAACGCTTTTCCTTTTCTTCTTATTTTCTGCTCCCAACAACTTTTCCCGATGTTCACCACGAGTAGGTTAGAGGAGAAGTTGATTAGAAATTTTGTTTAAGTAAAATATTAAAGATAATAAGATATTTTTTCTTAATTAAAAAATGTAAGTCATTTTCTTTTAAAGTTAATGAATAGTCCCAGCCTGAAATGGATTGCCCATCTACTCCCTACCTACATGCCATTTAAGTGATTGATATTTTCATTGCAAGAATAAGATATAATTTGAATGCAATACTAAGCCTTTGTTCTTATAATATAATCAGGACTGACAATTCTCAACCAATTTTTTGTAAGTGTTGTCAGGGGACTTATAATTTTCTGCCGAGTTCAAACGTCTGAAACGTCATGACAAGAGATACTCTTGGAGGATTTGTCAGTTCTTCTCAAGAGAGGGTATCTACGCCTGAAAAAAATGTCTTTTTATGTGGCATAGGCCAGACCGTCGTCGGTCGTTGCGACAGTCCAATTCTCAACGAACTACTTATAATACTATTTGGTTCTACGTTTTTTTTTAAATAACATAGTAAAATTTAAAAAAAAAGATTGCTAAACTTACCTGTAGATTCCATTCTCGGGGTAAAGACATTTTTTACTGTGCGAGAATTTTCGTATTTTTTGTCGTTTAAAACCTAAATGCATTGGTTTAACTCTTCGTTTAGTTTTTATCTTAAATAGTGACACTTTAAAATTTTTGAAAATTATAACTACTGCCACCACAACACACCACCCTGTTCGATATAACAAACAAAAACACTGCTAAACACACGTTTCTAACTGTTTTTGTATTGTTTTCTTGTTTTTTTCTCTTTAAATTTAATAATATGTCTGTATAAAAATAAAAGAAAAAATTAACCGACTATTAATTTTTTTTATTGCGATATTTGTTTTATTTTCTTATTGTCGTTCCTAGTTGCAACAGCAGCAGCTTTCAAAATCCTGTTACAGCTGATTCATATGTGTAGCAGTTTGACCGCAATGACCGTGACACCGTCTTCTGTTGTCACTTTTTTTTTTAATACTTGCTCCTATGCTATACTTTGTGAATAATTGTGAGTATATTTTCAAGCTTGTCAGTCTTTATTTTTTAATGCAAAATCTCTTTCATGAAATTGAAATTAATATGGAACTCAAGAGAGAGAGAAGGAAACTTTTTCGTTTCCGTCTAAAGTAGTTTGTGTTGTGTTGGTGATAGAGTGATGGTGATTCCTCGTTTTGGTTGCAGGATGCACTAAATGGCAAGAGGACTTGCTTATTTTCTCTTATATATAAAATCTTTATATTTGCTCCTGTGAATATGCTATGACTTTGCGCAGTGCTTGATGAGTTAAAAATCAATTCGAGAACGAATTTTTTCTTCTGTGCAAAATTTTGCTTTATTACAAAACGCCTTTTTTAAGATCAAAATTTCTTAATGGTTTTTAAGGATTTTTCATGTATAAAATGTTATTTAGTATCGATTTGGCACAATTCTTCTCTTTTTTTGTAAGTAGAAGTTCTTTAGAGTCTTTGCAAGTGCCGAGACTATCAGCGACGAGACAGCTCGAAGCGATTTTTTTTTGCTGACTTTTCTTTTGGTTTAGCTAAACTTTCAAAGTTATGGAAATTCAAAAGTCTTCAACGATTGTGCGACTATAACGAATTTATTTGTATTTAGCTCTATGTCGATTATATATTAGAATCCTTTGATTTTTTGCAGCAATTAGGTATAAAATAATTTTATTATAATATTATCGTATTGAAACGTGCGACTTATGCAAAACTTAGAACTCAACTGAGAAAAGAAAATTCTTTTCATCTCATCTACACAGTTACACGCACATCTGATGTACGTATAGGGATGACTGTTTGAATGTATGTAAGTGAGGTGGAAAATTGTCTTTATTTCAATGGAAAATACCCCATCAACAAATCGATATTGCGGCTCAGCTGGCGCCCGAGAGAAACACAAAAACTAACACAATATTGTATCTCTAATGTGAACTTCCGCAGTGTCTGTGTAAATACATAGATTCTTTTGGTTAAAAACAATAGTGCGTGGAACCAGGACAAAGGATAACATAATGCGTGAGGTAGGGAAGGGAATATACCTACAATTACAATCTTTTTGGGGTAGGCTTTAAATAATTTTTGTTTTGCATTTAAAGCGGTCCATATACATATTTGAGAAACGAAATGCAACATACCAACTAACCACCATTGGGGAGTAAAAGAGAAAATAACTTAATCTTGACCTTCGATACAACAACACTTTGTAGACGAAAGTGAATGGAATATGGGTCGGCCTGGTTTTACAAATGTATACCTATCTGGCCTTTTTTCTTTGATTGCACCAAAAGACTTGACAACAATAATGTATGTCGCCTTGGCAGATTTTTGTAATCAACGTTTGTAGCCCTTTAATTCGTTTAATGGTTTTAACGAAAACCTGCATTACTTCAGGAATAACTGCCACTCCCCTTTAGATAAGGTTGCCGTTTTTTATTGAGTAGTTATTATTTCAGATATTGTTATCTTAATAGATAAAGTAAAAAAATACGGTTATGGTGGTAGAAAATAGATTTAAATTTTATGTTTGCTCATTTGGGGTTGATGTTTTCACCAATAAAATATTCGACAAGTCTTAGGTCAGTATATAGATATTTATATTCTCTTTGTCGTTTAGATGTATAAGATTTTCGGTTAGTTGCAGGAGGGCAGCATGCCCCCATACATATCCCATAAAAAAGTAGTTTTAGTTATAGTACTGTGGGTGGTCCGCTTATACTTCACTTTTTTACCATAAAAAGGTGTTTCTCCTCCATAATTTGATGTTTTTTTATCAACAGAAAACACTTTTTTATCAATTCGTTAAAAAAAAAAGTTAATTTTGGTGGGAGGGGGGGGGGCTAATTCCGAATAAGGGCCAACAGTACTGTGGGTGGTCCGCTTATACTTCACTTTTTTACCATAAAAAAATGTTTCTCCTCCATAATTTGATGTTTTTTATCAACAGCAAACACTTTTTTATCGATTCGTTAAAAAAAAAGTTTATTTAAGGGGGGGCGGGGGGATTCCGAATAAGGTTCGATTTTCGTTTAAAAAAATCAAGTTGCGCCAAGGTACCCTATGTCTGAATGTCTTGAATGGCTTAAAACGTTTCTGTTGGTTCGGTTGTTTTAATACGTCTTACAGACATCTTCTTCTGGATTAGATTTTAGTTTATATTTCGTTTTCAAGCTTTTAAATCAATTTTTAAGAAATCATTATTTAATTATTACCTTTTCAGAACATCCCACTATTATGAAGAACTCATAGGCCCAATTCCTAAACGCAAGATTTGCAAAGCAAAACACCTGCAAGGCAGATATAGCAAATCAGAATACGCATATGTAAGAGAATTGCGCAAGAAATGTTTAACATTTGCACAAATGCCTCTGCATTTGCGCAAGAAAGTAGCATCGGTTGCATTTTGGGACACTCTGCGAGACTTTTGTATTTGCATTTTGGAACTATTTGCTTAGCAGAATTTGCGCAAGATATGTGTTTAGGAATTTGCCCATATATTTGAAGAAAGAACATCTCCAAGATTTATAATTTTTAAGTGAGTACTTTTTGATGAAAAAAAAGAAGGATTTGAGGAAAGAAATAATTCTTAGTGTAACATAACTTAAATAAAACTGTGTCTTGATACCAATCGGCATCTTTTTGAACTTTTTCATCTGGTGAGCCTCGTGTGGGTTTGTGTCGTCCGTTTGACGACAATTTTGCTTGTTCACACAGCCATTCATCCAAAAATGCGCCTCGTCGCTAAAGATCATTTTTCGGCAAAAATAAGGGTCCTATTCCAAACGCTCTGAAGCCCAGTCAGCAAACAAACGGCGTTGTCTATGACCATGAACTTTGAGCTCCTGGGTCAGTTTGATCTTGTACGGGTGTAGCCACAAGTCCTGACGCAAAATTTGCCAAGTTGAAGTATGCGAAAGGCCAAGTTCTTGTGTCTGGCGAGAAATCGACTGCCTCGGTTTCTGTTGTACACTTTCACGGACCATGGCAATATTCTTGGCCAGTATCGCGTTCCTTTGACGTACAAAAGTTGTCTGTGAAGGACTATGAAATGGTTAGACTACCTTGGTTCATAGGAAGATTGAGCAGAATGAAAAGTTAACATTGCTGTACTCCCCGGAGTGGGCGGACGATATGAGCCAAGACAGTTTTAAAAAAAGGTTAGCATAATAAAGTACATTGCAGTGAGAAAACGATATGATATTCACACAGTTCATCGTTTGCTGCAGGAAAAATAAAAAAATTAACTCTGCAATCATTATTCCGGACTTGTGTTGAAATGGAAGCTAGCACTTGACGAAAGATACCCTCCATTTCAGGAGTTTCGGAAAAATTATTGAATCCTCTTAACCTCGATTAACATTAAACCAGCTTTTTCAGCAGCGTGTACAAAGCTATTTCTTAGGAATGTAATGGCATTTACATAGGAAAAACTTCGAGATCATTATTTAAAATATTTAGTGAACATCTTAAAGCTAAATACGAAATTTCAGAAATCAAAAAATCAGCAATTTTCGAAACCCACTTTTTAATTAAATTTTGTTTGCATGTTATTATTATTTAAACTTTGTATTTATTTGTACGTAAAAAAAATTATATTACAGTAATGTTAAAACTTTTGTGATTGTATAACTATTTGACAAAATGTTTTGCTTTGATGATGTCCTAAGGCTAAGACGAAACGCGTTGGCCTTTCAAAAGTGGAAATAAGTATTTTCAATATGTCAAATTAAAATTAAAAAAAACGTAATCAACCTTTTCCTTTTCCATTAATTTAAATTCCATCATCCAGATTTGTTAGATTGATGATGTTTGTCTAGATAGACAGTGCTTAAATATTTCTTAATTATAAAGCATATTTTATGATTTAACAGCCTTATTTGTAGATTTCACTGATACTCCGTTCAACCTCAGTTAAACCGAGCCGAAGCACTTAATTCGGGTTTACGCCACGTCAAACAAATTCATATTAATAAATATTTTGTTAGCAGTTTTAGCTACGCCTTCCTTATGTCAAATATACTATTGAAAAAATCACCAATCTAAAACTCTGTTTATTATAAAAGTAGGCAATCCCCAGCTGATGTCCATTACTATTCATTTTATTATAATTATTGGAAATTGGATACATTTAAAATTGGATTGTATAAAGTTCAAATCCTATAAATGAATGTACCAACCACATCGCGTCCGCAATACCGTACAGCTGTTAAGAGCGTTTGAAGAATGTTAATCATTTATTAATGCAAAATATCTTTCCATTTTGTCTTAGTAACAAACGAAAAAAAATTGTTTACACTCTTTTTTTTGTAAATTTTACATGATGTCAAGTCAAAATAACATTTAGATACTACAACGGATTTAAACCTCCTATGAACCAGTTTTAGCTTGTTCCGTCTCTTTTCCTTGTGTATTTTTTTTAATAAATAAGGTTTTCAGGATTAAAGTCGTTGTAAGGCCGCGGTATTTATACTCCGTCGCAAAAAACAGTTAGTAAATAAGGCTGTAAGTAATTAAATTACATCACTCAAAATTAAGACAATCAATTCCGTTGTCTAAGAGACAAAAATAAATAAATAAATAAATAAATGAATAAATTTGGGGGTGCAACAGCTCGAAGTGAACCAGGACCTAGTGACTTACAACTCTCAATCATTCCTGTGTGCGTGTTACCAGGAAAGGAGAGGAGCTACACCCTTGAAAAACTTTTTTACAGCGGCTGAGAATCGAACTCGAGATCTTCTGCATGATAGTCCAATGCACCAACCATTGCGCCAAGGGGTACTACAGAGACAAAAATAATTCATTAAACGAGATAATTTTCCGCTTTGTAGAAAGATATAACTTTCGGCAACATGTTTTCATGAACACCCCCTAAAAAATACTTGCGTAAATGTGGAAAATATTTTGTGAAATGTCAAATTAAAAGTCAGAATCCATATTTATCAGGGTTTATTTCTTCACTTTCCGCATCAAATTCGTGAGATAATTTTACAAGATTTGCAGAAAATTTTTCCCATACAAATTTGACAGCTCGTTTCTGCAGAGATAAAATTATCTGGTTTCCAAGGTTTATCAGGGTTTTTCGCGGTAACATGAATACCCTTGTTATAAACACATTTCAGAAGTTGGCCTATAGTCTTAAGAAAGATATAAACTACGACTACTTATCTACATAATGTCTTACACGCTTGACAGTTAAATAAATAAAATCTGTTCAACTACTTTGTTAATACGTACTCAATTTTCTTGTGACGATTCTACATTTCATATTTTCATATTTTGAGTAGTAAAGCAAGCCAAATAAGAGATAAAAAGAATAAATACACATTGTACATAGAGTACTTATATTATAATAAAACATTAATCATCATAATAATGATAATAATGATAATAATAATTATATCCAAGAAAGGCGAAGCAGTAATGTATGTAAGTTAACCAAATATGAAACAAAAGCAGTATAGCAGTTGGAAAAAGTTGACATCTTCCCTCTTGTTATAATCCGTGGAAGTGAAATTAGGTACTTATGTCCAAAAAGATAAAACAAAAACATTAAGGTACTAGTGGTCTAGAAATCGCAAAAAACGCATGATTTTTGGGAGTTTTTTTCTCGGAAACTTTATAAGATAATTACATATTTTTTTTTAAAATAATGAATACATGTGTCAAGAGTACAAACAAAATTTCTTTGTCGAATTTTGGCCGAATTATAGAGGGCGTCAAGGTCGACTCATCCAAAAACACATTTTCACATGGCGGACAGTTAATCTCCGGATCTACTGAACCGATTTTAAAAAAATTTGTTGCAACTAGATTGTTTTTATGTTTTCCAAGACAATTTACCACAATTTGACTCGAGGTTTTTTTTTTTTGACTTTTTTGACTTTTTAAACAAATTGTGGTAAATTGTCTCGTAAGAAACCTTCCTTTAAATAACCCAACTTGGGTTTTTTGTTTCAATGCAGCCAATCCTGAGATTAACTGTCCGCCATGGGACAATGTATTTTTTGATGAGTCGACGTTGGGACTTCTATAATTCGGCCAAAATTCTCAATTTTTGTACTCTTGACGCATGTATTCATCGTTTAAAAAAAAAAAATATGTTATTACCTAATAAGGTTTCTGAGAAAAAAATTCCCAAAAATCGTGCGTTTTTTGGCGTTCTAGACCATACTAGTACCTTAAGAAATTAACGTCAATAAAAAACTAACCGCTACAGCGGGGAAAAAGACAATGATACTGCAGACCTACCTTCTTCTTTTTTTTTCTTTAAGAGGGAAAATTACAAATAACATTTTAATTTTGTTGAGATATACTCGTATATGATAAACTTCCTACTCAACAACGTCGTACATTTTTTCCAGAGCTTATAGCTGAGAAATTGCTATATCTCGAATAAAAAATGATGATAATAAAATAATATATAACTTCATTGCATTCCGTTTATTTTATTGTTTTTTTTTTATAACAAGCATGATTATTTTTCTGTTTTTGCGAAAATTTAGTTTATCCAAATTATAATTTATGCATCATATCAATTTCATAAACGTAAGGGCACCCTATGTTGTATCTCTTAAAAATCTATTACTAACAAAATTCCTCCTAATTGACATTTACAAATTGTGTCCAATTTTCATAGCTGTCAAGTCTTCATCTCGCAGAAAACATTTTTTGATGCAAATCATCATAACTGTTCGTCGATGTCGATGCATCTTTGTCTATTTTTGTAATTATTTTATTTCAAGTATAGTGTAAACAAATTTATACATTTTCAATTATGAAAAAGAACGATAAACAATAATACCATTCTACCATTAAACAACTCGCGAAACTTTCAAGATCAACAAGAAAACGCATTCTACGGGTACATTCTTGACTATAAAATGACAGCCAAAACTGCGCTCAACCCATAGAAAGTGTTCCCAGTCTTTGGATGAAAACAATTCCAATAGTCTATAAATTTATAATTTACTCAAGAAATAAACATTTTTATCTTTTCTGTTGGCCAATCAAATACGGGTTCTAAAGTGAATAATCATGTCGGATTCTTATATGAAATTCTTCCAAGAATTTCTACAAAAGAAAAGTGTTTTTACAACTGAAACTGATGAAGATGACCCAGGCTCACCGCCAGTCTCGGAACTTCCCAAGGAAAAGGAGCAAAAGAAAGGGTCTTCAAAATCCAAGGAAAAGAAGGTACATCTATTATTTATAGGAAAGAACAAGAATTAAAAAAGAAAACATCCGCATACATTTATTTAGATACATATATTGAATTTTAGATTTCATAGGTTTTCGCTTTTATTATTAAATGTTATAAATATGTATGTATTTATCTTGTCAGACAAACTCACCACACATCTAGTACATCATTTATTTTGTTTCTAATGAGCAGGTATGTTAAAAGGATAAAAGGAAAAATGAAGAAAGTGAAAACAAACATGCCTTAAAATGTAACACTCCATTATAACAGGTTACTAAAAGAAAAATTAAAAGGGGGCTTATTATTATCTGTGAGCCTTTTTTAAGTTTTATTTAATAAAAAATAAATAAATATATATATTTGTCTCAGGGCTAATAGGTGATTGCAATGGTTGTAAAACTAACTAAACTACTGACTGAGTTCGCTATTTTGTGTCAAACATAATAATATAAAACTGCGAACACATTCAACTAAATAGTGTTGGTTTAGTTTCTTGATTGCTTGTGAAGTGTTGCGTGTGTACGCTGCTCTATCAATTGGGGATTTAGCTATTCGATTTCGATCACAGTTGCCAGTGCGCGCCTAGTCTAAGGAACTTCGAAATGAATGAATGAAGTGTTCAAAACCCAAAATCAAAGTTTGGATCTTCTGTTCTTATCAGATATAGAAGAAAATAAAAAAAAACAGTATTTGACATTTTATCTTAAAAATTTGATAGAGTGAAAAGAAAATACCCAATTATTTGGTATACAAAATAAAATTTAAGTAAATATTTTTTGCTTTTAATATTGGCTTGCTTCTGTCCGAATGGCACTTCATTTATCTTAAAGCTTTAATAGTTAAATTTAAACTAGCAGTACTAATCATGTATTCGTGAAATTTTAATGGGCTTAAGTGACTTAATCTCAACATCATAAATATGAAAATGTCACAAAAAATATAATTCGAACTACATTTTTCAAATTCTCATAATTTTTTCGACATTTTATTACTATAAATTAAAAATTAATTTAATGTAGAACTGATTATGTTGAATATTTACTTTTACACACATTGATATTGTAAAATCAAATTTAGAAAAATGGGAATTCATTTAGAAACACTTTTCTCTATAGTTCATTGTGACACTTCATTTAATGAGAACATAATTAAGAATAAATATAATGTCATAAGTTATTTATATTTAAATATTTATGCTATCTTAAAAAGAAATGAACAATTTGTTTTATCGAAAAATTATCCACGTTTTCTATGTAATGCTTTTCATAAAATTTAAGTCCAAATTGTTTGCCTTGGCATACAAAACACCATCCATAGCATGGTTTATAAATAATGTTGCAAAAGGTATTAGTATGATACTACTTAACAATTTGCTTTGCAAATTGCTTCTGAACACACCTAAAACAATGATATTTCGTGTACAAAACTAAGCACGCGAACCTATCTTGATGTTTGCAAATGTCAAAGAGTCATGAAGCTAGCACGATACTAAAAAAATAAAGTAGGTATTCGATGATTTTAACTTTAATAAAAGGGTAGAAAAAGTATGATGCTATATTTGATTAAAATTAGCATATTCGTTGTTTTAACCTAGTATCATACTAAAACAGCTTTAGCATCGTACAAATTCAATTAAAATTTTGCGCCAATGTTAACATAAATTATTAACAGCTATATTAAATTTTATGATTTAATACTAATTAACCTCAATGCCAACCCTGTTGAGAAAATGTGCACTCCTAACATTTTTGTCATTTTCATTCAGTTTTCACCACATTACACTTGTCCGCGACGCCATGTTCACTCGTTTCGTTACTCTAGAAAAAAAGAACAAAATGTGAACAAAACATTAAAAATAAAAAAATCTTATTTGATTTTGTTTACTCGCGATCCGTATTGTACATAATATAATAATCTATCTATGTAGTGAAATTATTTTTAAATTAAGTTAACAAAAAATAATACAAAAGAAAAATATCTAGTTCAATTATTTAATATTACCCAACGTTTATGAGAAAAATCCATTTTTTACTTCTTCGACAAATTCCGTGCAATTTTTTTATGAAATTATGAAATAAATCAAACCCCATCACAATATACATACATACATAATAATGAAAACATTTTGTTTTTTAAGAAGAACTGAATATAATTAAATAGTTTTAAATATTCTATCAATTTTGAATTTAAAATAAGTTATTTATTATTGCGCGTTTAACCTAAAAATATTCTGCGATAGAATTTTTAGCTTTCAATATAAATCATTCGTTCTCATTTAATTTTGAAACAAGATTGCCACGCAGGATCAACTGGAGAACTCGTCAGAGATGGAGCATAGTTACACACGTGATCTACGGCCACAGCCTGTCCTGACTGGTCTCGCCCCAGCGCGCACTCTGCTTGTGCGCCGTCCGCCGCAATGTCCTTCGTGCCACACACATCCTGCAGACGAAAATAACGATGCTGATGATGCAAACCAGCCAATTGTTCCATCATACAATGAAACTGCAGCCAAGGATGCGATGAATGAGTGTTTGCGCATCGCTAAAAGTGTCAAGAATTCCAACATAGACGACCAAAATTGGGAGGAACGTGTAAGCCAGTAAGTTCAGATCATCACAATAATCGTTCTCTCTCAAGTTATACTATTTTTCAGTTCGGGTTGGTCATCTGTTCAATCGAAACTGTTCGAAAAAGTAGTTACCATTCTGGATTCGGATCAACTAGGACGTCTAGCCAATACTGGACGCCAACACGAACCGGTTCAGCGACGTGTAGTTGTAGACAAGTCAGCTCAGCGGCTGAGGAAGGCTCTAGCCTCAGTGTCATGGGATCCACGTATTACCCAATGGTTACATGGTCTTCTGATGGAATGCCTTCCACCTTCGTACATGGCGTCTTATTTGGACATTTTACAAACTTTGAAATCCAAGCTTCCGACGCTCATTGATAAAATGCTCTTTGGTAGACCAATGAATACCAGCCAGGAGTTATTGGCGCCCGTGCTTAAGAAGCAGTGGGAGCCAACGATAATCACATCGAAGAATCGTAAATTACCACAAGCGTCGGTCATCATTGCGCTGCCATCGATGCCAATAAGTGGCATTGTGCCCAGTCGCATACAAAAGTGGTATCAACATTTGGCTACAATAACACAGATTGTCCAAGTTACACTACCAGCAGGTGAGTTTTTTTTTTCTTCCCAGGCTACATTATTTTTATATTGATTAATTTTTGCATTTCTCCACTCAGGAAGCTCAATGGCAAAGCAACCATTGGAAAACATCGCAGAACAAATTGTCTCATTGACGAGAATCAAAATTCAAGAGCTGCGCAATGAACAACCAAGCAGAAATATCATATTGATTGGTTTCAACGCTGGTGCTGCGTTGGCCCTACAAGTTGCCATGGTGGAGAATGTTAGCAGTGTTGTGTGCATGGGCTTAGCATATAATACACTAAACGGTGTAAGAGGCACACCCGATGACCGAATTCTGGACATTAAAGTGCCCGTTTTGTTTGTTGTTGGACAAAATTCAGCCAGATCAAGGTTTGTTTATACTAAAAAAGTCGAGTTGAAATAATTTAGCTGCTTTTAGAGCCTTCACATTTAGGTCATTAGATTGTCCATTATAATACTTTATGAATCCTAGAGATTTCATCCATTCATTCGTTCAACTTCGGCATTGATTGTTGGAGTTCGGAGAAGTTTGGATATCTGAACCCAAGATAACATATCTTTCTTCCCAAAAATTGGGCCTAAACGCTACCAATATTCATATGACTCGGGAGGTGACTAAAATTTGCGGGCTTCAGTTTCCGCAATCCACTCAGTTGTTTTATATTAATTTCCAAATTATATCTTAAATTAAACCGATAAACATGTCGTAAATTTTACATGATGTACTAAATGTGATTTCTTTGCAGTCAAGAGGAAATCGAGTCACTACGAGAGAAAATGCATTCGGACTCAGCATTAGTAGTTGTCGGGAGCGCTGATGATGTCCTGCGTGTTCCTAAGAGTAAACGTAAAATCGAAAATGTTACCCAAAACATGGTCGACACCATGGTTATTGTAAGAAAGTGTTCAACTTTTTTAAAAGTCAATTAATTTAATTATTTTTTAAGGACGAAGTATATGAATTTATAAAAAAAATCATATTACATCCACCTGGCCCAAGAACCCCAGTTGTTACCAGTAATACTATTCAACCTTTGGTGAATCTTAAAAAAGTGAATACAGCAGAGTTGCAACCAACTCAACGAAAGAGAAAACAGAATACTGGAGATGGTGGCCAGACAGCTGCAAAAATTAAATGTAACACAAAAAGTCTACAGCAAAATTCAAGTAAGTTTTTTTTTTTTTTTTTTTGTATTTTTCCTTATCCTTTAACAAAAACAAAAGTCTGATAAATATGTGTGTATTTTTTGTGTAAATGCTAAAAAAAGAAATACCAAGAAAACCCAAGCCCCCTCAAGATCCTTTCCTTAAGAAACGTAAAGGTATAATTAAAAAAATTTAAACTTTTCTGATCAACTAACAAACGAATTTAGAAGCACACTTTCTTTAATTGAGATTTTGTTTTATTTTTCTCAGTGGGAAGGCCACGCACCAGACCACTGCCGCCTGAAATAACTTCAGTTCCACAATCTACACCAGTCAAAGCCCCAATTAAGCAACAAATTATACAACAACCATCAAATGATGATCTTAATTTGGCTATTCAGAGTATCTTGGGTGATGGTGATACTCCGACCAAAGCTACCAGTGAAGAAGTTCGCAGCGAAGTAACTAACTTTGAAATAGTCACTCAGCCAAAATCTGCACACATCAAAACAATTCTTGGATCAGGAATGCGAGCGGGACAAACATTATCATTGGGTTCCGGATCAGGCACAAAAATTAAAATGATTCCATCGAATCAATTTGTCCAGCTTAAGCCACCAATGCAGAGTCAAACAAAGATTTACACTATTAAGCCGACGTCTATGGCTCCTTCAAGCACTGCTACTCCCTCTCCGACAGCCTCGGGTAGTCAAATCTTTACAATTAAACCGAATACGTCGACAAATCAATCCCAAATAATGACTGTAGGTGGTCAGTCCAAGTTTACCATACTGAAAACCTCTCCAATAAAAAGCGGACTTGCAGGTGCAACAATAACGCCCACCAGCAGTAGTACAACAACCAATGACTTATCCAACATATTCGATATGCCAATTATTTTCGCTGATAACGACGGCAATCTCACTGAATCAGTATCCATTTCCAAAACCCCTATATCAACTACAACACCCATTGTTCTTGGACAACAATCGGTTGCACAAAATAAAAATGGCACCTATGTTATAAACACATCAGCCCTCCAGCAGCAGCAACAACAACAAAAACCTAAACCCAACAAAGTTGTTTTCATAAATAGAAACACTATGAAACCATGCCCTAATATAATTTCGCGTTCTACGAATGTGCCACAGTTGCAAAAGTATGCTAAAGTCGTTGTAAAGAATCCCATTACAACAGCGTCAAGCCTCGTATCGAGACCATCACCACACCAACAACTTATCAAAACCTCCGACAGGATTATCAAACCTTTAAATCTCCAAGGAATCAAATCCACATCGCCATTGACTTCAAGTGCCTCCTCGACAACAACCGGGATCCTCAATCTAAAACAATTTCAAATTGTCAATATCGATCCGGACAAAAAGAAATTTATTAAATCTATTTCTCCAACAACCCAAACAACAACAGGCACCATCACAGGTAATCCTTCACCACAAACACTCAACAAAACAGTGTTTATTAAGCAAAGTGGACTAAAACCACTCCCCGAGCACTTGAAACCACAATTTTTGGCCAAAAATGTGACAGTTCGCAAGCTTGTGAACTTGGTACCAACCGCAAAAACGTCGGGAGTAATAACAACAACTGTTTCCCAATTGCAATCTGGTGCCGCAGCCGCCACTGCAAACTGCACAGCAGTTAATAGTGTATCGATTGCTACACCAACAACTACATTATCATCGATTTTGAAGAGCAAACCACATCAATCTATGTAACTTTTTGGTTTTTGTTAATTAAAAAGTATGTATTTTTATGGAAAATACTGTTAAAAATAAAATATATAAAAAGATACAAATGTCAATTTGTACTTATAACAATGCAGTTTTTTTTTTATATCCAGCTGAATTTACTTTGAAATCGGGTTAAACCAAAAACCCTGCGAAAATAATGGTAATAATAATGCTTTGCTGTGGAAACTTCACAAAAGAGTTTCATATGCTATAAGAATAAGGAGGCTAAACAAATATCTAGGGATAGGGGGATTGCGTTTTGAAATTCACATTTTATTTTGGCAAAACTCTTTAAAATTCTAAGCCACTTGTTTATTTCTAATCGTTTTACGGCATAGGGGGTTTTCCATTGGAAAATTCAGATTTCTATTAAAAAAGTATGTTTTTTCGCTGTGAATGGAATGTGATCTCAAATTGATTTCTTGAACTTGTGTTCGTATAATTATTGCGAATTGAATAAAGAAATCTTTATTCATTATTTGGGTAGAGAAATATGGGCTGGATCCATTTAGCGAATCATTTTAAACTTCTTCCATTTTGTATTACAAAAAATATCTTTCATTTCAATTGAAATGAATTAAACAAACCTTAAAAAACATTGACAAGATGACAGCTGAAAATTTTTTTGGTAATTACATGGAGGAGTAAATCTGCCTATGAATTTAGATTTGAAAAATTGATTTTAAATCGAAAAATAAATCGTTTTTTTCTGGCTAATGGAATTCAAATCATTCCAAAATCGCAATTTTGACAGATCCAAATCAAAATTAAATTGATTTATTTCACCAACGGAAAACACTATACATTAATTTATCGACCACCGCTTAGCACTGCCACCTTAAACCTAAGGTTTTGTTTTAGTTTTTGTTAACTAACAAGGTCATTTTCAACTTTGGATCTGTTTTCCACTCAAAAGAAAGAAAATTTACAAGAATTAATTGAGTAAAATTGGCTGATTGAAACATTCAAGTGAATAGAAATTCTCGAATAAATTGAATAACACAATAGAGCTCTATTTTTACGGTGAAAGATAGATCTAGTTTCTTTTAAATCGTTCAATTTTTACTTGCGACTTATGTATATGTAGATACTATAAGGCAAGTTATTATGCATTCGTAAAAAAAATCGAAATCGAGATTTTGATCAAAGTTGACTTATCGTTTATAGCAAATACGAACAAAGTGGGTCTGGCAATTCTGTCTCTCTATTCGAATTCAACCTAAAAAGCTGGTCCGATTTTCTTTAAACTTGGTAGATAACATTTTTAATTTTTTCCCCCACACGTTTTTTTTCTTAACATCAAATATAACGGTACCAACCATACGAATTTTTCTTCGAAATTAAATAAATTTTTTTTCTCAAAAACTATTCAACAGATTTTATTCAAAAAAATTTAAAAATATTTATTTAGTTAAAGCTAGGTAATGCTTAAAAAATGTTTTCCCAAAAATGTTTTATTAAATGTACCCCCTGAAACATTTTTTTTTGTCTTTGATTTTCTCAAAAACAGTACAGCTGATTTTGATTATTTTTTTACGCTAAGGCTCCCAAAAAGTTTGAATAGTATTGTGTATTAAAATTTCCCAAAAATTTTTTGGGGATTTAAAAAAAAACATATTTTTTTGGAAAACTCAATACTTCGAAAACCCCATGCTCGATTTTTTTAAACTTGACAATTCAAAGTTTTTTAATAAATATAAAAATAAAGGTAAGGTAGGTACCCACCATTAAAATGTTAAAAAATGATTTTTGAAAATCGTATTTTTATGTAAAACGGTGCACAAGCTCATACAGTTTTTTTCTTTCGGATAATTTTCTTGATATAAAAATGAAACTAAAATATTACTGACTGAACTGAACCATAGAACCATTTTTTCGAATTTTGAATTTCTCACTATCGGCATAACGGATTTTAATAAAAAAAAAATAAGGAAGCTTTTAAAATGTTTACGAAATAAAGAAAAAAAATCTCAAAAGCGGATCAATACTTTTTTCTTAAATTTAATTTTATTCGTAAAATAATAAAAGCTTAAAGTTGGCGTTTTCTTACCCTCCAAATAAAACGTCGTGACATTACCCCAACATTTTAAATATTAAATAAGTCCTCAAAAATCCATTAAGAAAATCCTCAATTTAGGGGGTTTCCCTTAAAAAATTGTGAAAATTTATTTCATTTTGGGGGGGTTATTCCGTATGGCCATCAAAAACTAATCGAATACGGAACGGAACAACATGCAAATATTACCTGAATTCGAATTTTTACGATTAGTTCAGAAAATAATTGAAACTAGTTGTGTAAATGTTAAATTTCTTCAGCAGTTCTTTAAAACAATTTGTTTATTTTTGTTTTCTGCAATTTGTTTATTTTCTTTAAAAACGAGTACTTGCACTAAAAGATGGAGAATTTTCTTTTTTTCGAATGTCGAAGTTGTTAAGAGAAGAAAAATAAGTTTTAATTTGTTGGATTTAAAATTGCTTACAGATTTTATTTTCTATATGAAAAGTTGTATTTTATTTTGTTTTGTTTTATTTTTAAATCACAGGAATTGCTTATTAATATTTTACTTCCATAGCTATTCACATAAAATCTCCAAAGATATAAGGTTCTGTAAGAGTTGTTTCATATGATGGAATCTGCACACTCCTTAAAATAAAGTAGAAAACGATTTTTATAGATACGTAAAATATTACATCAGATTATAGTGTTTACTTACCCTGATTTAATTTTAACTTTTCTTATAACCATATCCATAATGTCCTTAATATTCGTTGATTTTCCATGTGTCTGCAATAGTTCACAGAGTGCTTGTATAAAAAGTGATCCTTTTTCAGTTCGATAGGCCACATATCCTTTAAAAATAAAAATTTAAGAAAAACTGTATTAATTTCTGAATAACAAAAAAAAATAATACCTTCAAATGTGCTATAACATTTTAATATTTCATCAGGAGGACCATTTGGTTGTATAGCGTCTTTGTGGAATTTGCCGGGTTCCATAGAACCCTTACATGCTTGAATGAATAGAAGCTTTGGCTTTGATTGAAGTGAACGATTTCTTAAAATAGGAAATAAAATTGTGTCATCTATTGAGTAGCTGCCATCTTTAGCAGCAACAGTCTCATATCGCGTACCATGGGTGAGTATTACAATTACAATACAAGAGGAATTTGCATAGTCCTTGAGTTCAACTGAAAGAAAAATAAATTGCATTTTCTTACAAAATTAATATTAATAATAATAAAGAACTTTGAGTTAAAAATGGTTAGAAAAATTTGAAGTATAATTTAAGACCTCACTCGGATCTCATGGATCCATTGTGCTCCGCAGGGTCTAGATAATCTAGAAATGGGAAGGAAGAAGAATTTAAGACTAACTTTAAACATAATTTAAAAATTCTTTTTTAATCTTTTTCAGCCTTGTTCTAATGAAAGACTACTTTTCAAAGCTAGGTTTTTTTCTTTTTTTTAGTGATTTCAACCAATTTTTAAAAAAACTATGTTATCTATCCTGTATTAATCGTATTTTTCATTTAACAAAACATGAATCTAAAATTGGCTTCATTTAAAAATAAAAACTGTTCTAGATATTTCAGAAAGTCTCACACGCGTTGATTTGGCAGCGCAACAGAAAAAAGAAAACTCTCTTATCTCCGGTTAATTCGAACGTGAAAAATCAACCAGTTGCAGACAAACTTCTTCGTATTAGGTACACTGCTTTTCTAAATGGTCTTTCAATATGAACGCTCGATTTTCAAATTTAAATAAGTAAATTTGTGATGACTGGTTCGGTAATCAATCAGCCAACAGTCGTATGTCAAAAACGTGAATTGGGTAACAAGGTCATGAGATTTGACCCCGTAGACTTGTTGTGGGGTTTTCTGAAGTCACAGGTCTATGCGAATAAACGACAATCAACCCAAGCGGAGGAGTAATTGAAAATTGGGCCATTGGGATCCGTGCCATCGTAAGAAGTCGAGGCGGGCATTTGAGCAATGTCATATTTCATGCATAAAATCATATATGGGCCTTTCAAATACAGAAGTAATTTTTTTAATACCTCGCTCATAGCTTGTCTTATTAGGTGCGTTTTATTATCTACGGATGTATGTTGATCCGGATCTGGATTAATTTTTAACATGTATTACAAAAACAATTTGGAATCCTGTTCTCTATCTGGATCTATTTTTCTGGTGAGTAGATGGCTTTTTATGGTAAGGTAGTGTTAACTACAGTAAAAAAGATAAGATACATTTGAACATCAACAATCATAAGAAAGAGGGAGATGAGCATACAACACAACTGTCACTATGATCCGTATCGTTTTATTTTCGAGGGTTAATCTATATGGATGGATAATTAGGTGCGTTTTATTATCCACAAATCTATCTGGATCCGGATCTGGATCATCCCTTGAAAATCAAACGATACGGATCTTACTGACAGCAGTGTTATAAGCTCGTCTCTTTTTATCCTTGGGTTTGTAAATTTTAAATTATGTCTTGTCTTTTTACTTGCGACTTATAGGTACTATAAGGCAAGTTATGCATTCGTAAAAAAAATCGAACTCCAGATTTTGATCAAAGTTGACATTACGATAATAGCGAAGACTAAAAAAGTGGGTCTCGCAATTCTATCTGTCTGTCTGTCGGTTCAACTACAGCCTAAACAGCTCGACCGATTTTTCTCAAAGTTGGTAGATATCATTTTTAATTTTTTCCCCCCACACGTTTTTTTCTTTTTTTTTAAGACTAAAAATAGCGGTACCTGTCATACGAATTTTTTTCGAAATTTTATAAATATTTTTTTTCTCAAAAACTGTTCGACATATTTAAAAAAAAGATACAAAAAAATTTCATTTAGGTAAAGCTAGGTACTAGTTGAAAAAAATGTTCCGAAAAATGGTTATTGAGGGTACCCGCCAAGGAACCATTTTTTTTTTTTGGTTTTGATTTTCTCAAAAATGGTACCACAGATTTTGATCATTTTTTTTTGATAAAGCTCTCCAAAAACGTAAATAGAATTGTGTATTCAAATTTTCAAAAATTTTTTTTTAGATTTTTAAAAAAAACCTTATGCTGGATTTTTTTTAAACTTAAAAAATAAAAGTTTCTCAACACAATGCACAAGATGTATGAATAAAAGCTTTACTTTACCTAAAAATAAAGGTACCCACCATACAAATGTAAATGGCTTTCAAAAATCAATTATCAAATCAAATTTTAATTAATTTTAACGATCTTTAACGAACTTTAACGAACTTGCTCCTATGTAATAGACTAAGAATTTCAAAAAATAATGTTATTAGAAAAAAAAACTGTTCATAAGCATAAAATTAATTTTTTAAATAACTTAAACAACTTCTTTAGTAGTTGGAGGTAAAAATAGGATGCCATGTGATTCAAGCAAATATAGGTTTATCAAGAACAAAAATTATAAGCCTTTGTAGTGGTTGTATATACAAAATTTTTAAAACATTTTTAAGAAAAAATTTTGGTACGCCAATTTAAAGTTTTTATAATTTCTCGAATAAAAATTAAATTTACAAAAAAATATTGAGCCGTTTTCGAGATATTGAATTTTCCAAAAAAAAATATATTTTTTTTTTTTTCAAAATTCGAAAAAATATTTTTCTTAAAGTTTTGAAATGCAATGTTTTTTAAACTTTTTAGAAGCTTCTCTCTAAAAAATTTCATTAAAATCTGGTATTCCAATATAATGAGAAATTCAAAATTCGAAAAAAATCGTTCTATTTAAGCAAAATTCTCGGAACCGTTTTGGAGAAAAATACGATTTTCGAAAAGCATTTTTTAACATTTGTATGAAGAGTACCGTTATTTTTACATAGGTAAAATAATTTTTTTTTTCTCATATATTGTAGATTATTTTAAGAAACTCTTATTTATCAAGTCTTAAAAAAATCGAGCATGAGGTTTTCGAAATATTGAGTTTTAAATTTTTTTTTTCTTAAAATCCAAAAAAAATGTTGTGAAAATTTGAATATTGAAACTGCTGGCGAGCCTCAACAAAAAAATGATCAAAATCGGTCGTACCGTTTTTGAGAAAATCAAAAACAAAAAAAATGTTTCCAAGGGGGGTACCAAAAATAATAATTTTTTTGAATTTTTTTTTCAACCATTACCTAGATTTAACTAAATGGCCGTGGCGCGATGGATGTGTGCTCGCCTGTCAACCTCATGATCACAGGTTCGATCCCTGCCGTCGTCATGTCGCTTTAATTCCATTAAAAAAAAAAAAAAAAAACCTTCTAAAAATTGTCATCAATGGGTTGCTGGTTTACTCATTACATGTTGTTCAGGCATAACACTAACAACATGTAATTGAGTTAAACTAGTATGCCCGACAAGGATGAACACGAATAAAAAAATGTGAATTATAAGCGACATAGAAATAAGACACGGCATTTCTCCGCTTTAGCTGAGCCGCCATCCCTGGAGATAAAAAATATCTGAGACAACCACCAACAGTCTCAGAACATCGTGCCACACATCTTTCCTATCCTTCTTTCTCTTCATTAACTTCACGTCCGCGCTGTGTTGAAACATTTAAAGGGTAATCATAATACCTTGAGCGCGGGTAGATTATAAAAAAAAAAAAAAAAATGAAATTTTATAAATTTTTTTTCGACAGTTTTTGAGAAAAAAAATATTTATAAAATTTCGAAAAATATTCGTATGGCAGGTACCGTTATTTTTGGTCTTAAAAAAAAGAAAAAACAACTCAGAGCGCTCAGATCACGCTTGATTCAGAGGATGTTCAGAATATGCTCGACATGCTCGAGGCTGTATTCTGAACTAAGAACGAAAAACGCGTAATCATATCTAACTCACTGTTCATTTTATTCAATTTTAAAGACATGAAACGCTTAATCGAAAGCCCTTATAAGGTTGGATTTAAACACAAAACCAATACTAGTAAAACCTTAAACCTACACTAGTAACCGATGATATTCGAAACGATATAAATTGTTAATAAAATATGTAAGAGTATGAGAACTAAACAAATAAAAAATCAATAAAAATAGTTTTCTTACTTTTTCGCACTTTATCTTCCACCTGCTTCACTGTAAGATTCTCATACAGATTGACCTGCATTTTGAAGGCCTGAAAGGTCTTTTTTAAAAGACGTACGTCTTCAATGCTTCCAATACGGAACTCCTTATCGGGACTGTCAAATTTGTCATTGTGGAATATATGAACTACACCTGGGGATTGCTTTTTTTTAGTCACAGGTGGAGCTGAAGTAACTTTCGATGGCAGTGGTGCAGGCTTAATTAAAGAGGTACTCGGCTGTTGACTATTAAAAGTTTTTACGGTATATGGAGATAAATATGAAGTTTTAGGTTGGATATTGTTCGTGGATGTGGTTGAAGATGTCGTTGATGGATTTGACGTTTTCGGTTGCAATACGCTAAGCTTATTCCAAGTTGGATTCGAAGTAGGCTTAGCATTTTCTATGGATGACATTGGATTCCATATAGTTGAAGTCGACGAGGTTTTTGTTTTTGGGGACGATGAAAACAGTCCCGTAACGCTTCTACCCGGTACCAATGTTGAAGAAGTCTTTTTCTCTCTTATCGACGAGGTTACACTTGTTGCCCTATATGGCGATTGATAAGTCGTTGTCACTGTCGTTACGTTCGAACCACGCGGCAGTATAGGGGATGTTAAAGTTGGCAAATTATAATTTCGGAAAGGTGACTCATATTTTGAGTTGAACGGTGTCGCATCGATTCGTCTAACAATAGACGGTTCTGTCTTCTGTCGCGGTAAAACTGCCTTTTGTTTTGACTGGTTTACATTTGACACAGAATTTGTCCATTTTGAAGAATCCATAAGAGACAGAGCGCTTCCACCTGATGTTGTCCCCAGTTCCTTTAAAGTTCGCGTAACTTGTGACGAATAAACCTGCTTCTGCGAAATTGTTTGCGTTGATGAAATAGTAATTTTCGTTTTGCTCGATGAAGAATTCGCAGAAGATTTAAATTTTGATTCGTAAGACGCTATAGCACTTCCCGAAGACGTGTTTCCACCATCGGTCCGGTAGATAGTAGTTGTAGTGCTTTTTGATTTGTCTTTGTCTTTGTCTTTGGATTTTTTCCAGAACATGATTGACTTTTCACTTAATTTTCACTCAATAATAAAATAATAAATCGACACTTTTGTGCGAAACCAAACGTCCCAAGAGGGGATCTACCCTGAAACTAGCTATCACAGTTTAGATTAGATACGATGGAAAAGCAATAGATAAGATTTTTTTTCAAAAGGGGGTGATTCGATTGTCCGGCCGGTTAATTAAATTTTCTATTTGCTCAACTACATAACCCAAAACCGGAACCACCCGATCGTACTGAAGAAAAAACTCAAATAAACACCAAAGCAAGTTGTTAAACTAGACTCCACGCTTTTGTGTGGATTTTCGACCGCACAAAAGGTATGAATCAGCTGCAGCAGCAGCACAGAGAGTCCAAAGTAAAAAAGATAAAATTCGTTGAACTTAATAAAATTCAGAGAAACAATTTAATAATGAATTTTGATTTCTTCTTTTCGCGCTCTCATTTTAATGACGACAAAAGAAATATATATAAACAAAACAATTTCTTAGTAATTTACATACGAAATTTCATATTCAGATACAATATCTATACAAAGAGCAAAAGTTGTAAAATCTATTTTAAGGTCAAACTTTTTGATTTGAACGTGTTGGTACATAAAGTACAATGTAACTGTGTACATTGGATATCGGTTGGCAGCGAGCAGATAAGACTTCGGGAGATCT
Organism: Chrysotoxum bicinctum; assembly: GCA_911387755.1. Taxonomy (NCBI): domain Eukaryota; kingdom Metazoa; phylum Arthropoda; class Insecta; order Diptera; family Syrphidae; genus Chrysotoxum; species Chrysotoxum bicinctum. The sequence goes on from OU426990.1 coordinate 32,349,042, forward strand.
TATAGAAAAGAGAGTTTTAATATTCTCAGCAACATTATCAATCTGATGATGATGTTCTTTATAGTCGGGCTTGCAATGTTGGAATTTGGAAAGTGAATTTACATTAGTTCAATGCATTGCTATGTGTTTTTTAGTTTATTTTAGTTTATTAGCCAATCAAAAATCTTTTACAAGCTAATTAATAAACATCGAGTATTGTAACTGGGAGTCTTAAAATTCCAAACAAGCTTAGAGATAGCACCTCGTAAATTTGGGTAAAATATGGGTTTTCCAGACCACAGATTTCGTAGCGTAAGAATAACAGATAATTTTCAGGCATTTCTTTTTATGAATCCTAGAGTTCAACTTGTTTATTAAAAAATCAAGAAGGAATATAAATGTTAGTTTTTCATCCCAGTATCACACTTAGAATTTAATTCACATCATTCAGAGAGCCTCAAAGGGTGCCGCCTTGATGAGTGGCTATATTTCGATAAAGCTTTTGGAAATATCGCTTATAAATAAAAAGAATAACACTGGGCCGATGTGGCTTCCCTAAGGAACTTCTGATGGAACATGAATATTATCCGAAAGTAGCTTTCTATTTTTACAATCTGCACTCGATGAGTTAAATAGGATTCTATCTACTTGAGGCTCGAATGAGATCCTAAACATACGATCTTATGAAGAAGAAGCTTGTGGCTAACCCTATCAAAAGCTTTTGCAAAGTCCGTGAAAATTATATCAGTTTGAAGGTTTTTCTCAAAATTTTATAGCACATAATAGACAAAAATAGTAAGATTTGTTGATGTACCTTCCTGTGATAAAACCATATTGATAAATTGATATATGTTTACGAACCATGCAAAAGATCCTATCAAAAATTATTATTTCAAAAAGCTTGGGTATATTTGAGATCTTACGAATTGGTCTAGAATTGGATATATTGTTTAGAACCTTCCTTAAAGACAGGAATTAGAAACGATACTTTCCATTTATTAAGAAATAATCCATTTCGAAGAGAAATATTAAATAATCATGTCGATTACAGAATTCGTAGAATTTTACTCCCGGTGAGTTGTTTCGATCCGTTGACCTTTCGCATCCGCTGTAAAACTGGATTATGAAATTCGCCGGATGAACTACATTGTCGATCCCTAAAATTACCTTATCGTTTATGAACTTTCGTATCGACACTGTCAGCTACAAACATTTAGTCAACCGTCCTAGGCTTTGATAATAGTATCGCTATCGATCAACGAAATCAAGCATCGTTTTGAGTGGTTAGTACTTGGATGGGGGACGCCACATAGGTCAATTTTTCACATTTATGCGGCCAAAAACATTCATCCACTTATATTCTTTGTATTGGGTTTTATATGACGAAAAAAAATATAATTTTAATAAAAAAACTATTTTGAGGTAAATTTAGAAATATTTTGAGGTTTTTTAATTTATAATAATAACATTTAGATATTTATAATTATTGATTTAAGAAAATAAAATTTTTTTAACTTTATTTTTTTACTTTCTTAACAATTTTTCAGCTCACAAAAAATAATAAAAATAATAATTATTTAAACTTAATTCATAATACTCGTAATTCAATAACAAATTCGTCTAGTGGTTCAATGCCTGAATCGGGTTCGGTGTTAGAATCTGCTGGCACAAGCATATTTCTTGCTTCAGGGCAAAATGATTTTAAAATGGTTCGCTTTTTTGGCTTAAGGCTGCTTATGAGTGGATCGGAACTAAGTAATATATACATTCAAATTGCACTGTTCTCTTGAAAATGTCCTTGCAAAATTTTCGCGATATAGGTAAGCGAAAATGTTTATTGTGGGCCTCTGCAGCTTTCTCTGGTAATTGGCCTATTGGCAACAACAAGTTTTCGATTATGATTGCACCGTGTATCAATATATTGTGCATTGTCGGAGTCATTGGGTGCCAATTATAAAGATTGATGTATAGCTGACCTGTACCTTTGACAAATTGGTCATATTTTTGTGAATCAATTTTGTGTCCACTTGAAATGGTTTCCAATATGACCTTTAATCTACAGCTACGAGCAACTAATTAGAAACGAAATCTCAATGAATGAAAATGCACCTGTAAAATCTAACGGTTTTTTTTTTAATTATTTAAATGTTAGTTTCTTGTTTACTTAGCTGTTGACTTCTAGAGTGGTAGGTTATGTGATATTATATACGAAAGAAATTTTAAAGGAAGTTCGTACTTCGAAGGTTCCGTTTAGCCACGACTCATTATTTTTCAAAAACGCCTCTTCTTTTCTATAGCATTTTGCCCATTTTTCCTTCAAAGTCGATTTAAATAAGGAAAATCTATGTTTCAAACTTTTTTATCATCCACAGTACTGCCATAGTTTGACAGTAAGCGATTTTCTAAATAATTAATTTTAGCTTCAAAATCTGGTAAATTTTGTTCTTTCTTAAACTCATAGAGGTACCTCCGACTCACAATTTTCACCCCTGATGTGCTCGGAGTTCCAACAGCAAGAAAACACAATGATTGTTTCACTATTCAGAATTTTAATTTTTTTGACCGAAAAATCTGTGCTGTCAAAAATGTCAATATTTTTGTCATCTGCAGTCTTCTGCAGCCAATTTTTATTACATTTGGAGATGAAAATGTTATACTTCACAATTCAAAAAGAATTATCATCCGATCTAACGCGGAAATATAACAAATTCAATTTTGAAAAGTAAAATATGGTAAAAATATAGCCAAAAAAATACCCAAAGTTTAACAGCACTAAATTTTTAGAATCATGCATTTCAACGGAGCAAATTTTAATAAAAATAAGAAATCATAACTGAGTTATCGAAATCCATCACTATATTATTAATAACACACACAGAAATAGAAATATTGACTTTACAACTTTATTCGTCCTGTAAACTATATGGTAAGAAAAACGTGTACTGCGGTTAGAGATCAAGTTAAAATTACACGTACATATTTGCAAACGGTGTGCTTTTGTGAGGTAAAAAGAGTAATATTAAAAACTGGGACTATTCTCCTAACGATCGACAAACTGTTTTTTTTGTTTACCGTAAGTTTACAAAATCGACTTTTGGCCGCATAAAAGCTAAATATTGACCTATGTGGGACGGTTCAATAACTACCATGTGCTTTTTTTGTAGTAAAACTTCTTTTCCGGCGTTGGGGGTAAAAAAAATTCTATGCAGCTTTAAGACATTTTAGAAAATTTACAGTTCGCTTACTGCCAATTATATGTAGAATAGTCCCGAGTTGGTAATCCCAACAACTTGGGGATACGGTCGAAAATTGAGAAAGACAATATATATTTCACACATGTATATATTTTACATTTTGTATTATCGAAATCTAAACAAACGTCGACATACGTAATAAATTAAATGATAATTTTTCACAACGCTATCAGCCAAACTATATAAAAATCCACATCTGAGTTTTGACTTATTTATAAGTCATCATCATTAATTTCACTTAATTCTATAAACGAATGTAGGTACCTACTTTTGTAGATATTGTTGTTTTTTTTTTGTAATCAATTTATTTAAACAAAGATAGTTCTTTTTATAGGACCATATACTTACATACATACAGTGCATACAGGTACTGTTTTTTTTTTTTAAATTAAAGCTGTATAAACTGTCAGAAAACGTAAGAATCGAAGATGCCAAAGCAGGGTGTACATACATACAAGATTTTCAGGGAAGTTTGTTTTAAGCAAATAGAATATGAAAAATTTAGAACAATATTTAAAGTCCCACAAAATTTTCACTCTAGGCTCGGTTTGGTCAAAAAAAATTGTAAATCTATTATATATAGTTAGTCAGGTGAGTATGACTCTGGGTACATCGAGCTTTTGCAGTGTTCCCACTCGTTTTTCTTCGTTATTTTAAGTTAAAATCATCAAAAACCTACATATATTATTTTTAAAACATGTTTTAAATTAAGAAAGATTAAATAAACTCCTTTAAGTATACCAAGTTTTTAAGTAGTATCATACTTATACCTTAACAATATGCTGTTGAATATTTTGCGCTATTGATTTGAAATTCTAAAAAGCCTAGTACTAAGATATTAGTACTATTATTATTAATTTTTAACTTTAACACTAAGTAACACCACTTAAGTAAGATACTAGGTTAAAACGACATTTTTTTTAAATTTGTATTTTAAGCACTTAATCATCGTATATCTATTTTACATTTTTACTATCGTACTATTATGACACTTAGGTTCGTATTCACCGAGCGCTCCTAAACGGCTCTTAACTTTACGAGGCTCTTAACTTGAAATTTTTGTGCGGTATTCACCAACCACTCGCAAGTGTTTTTCGAAGTTCGAAAATGAGAGCTACTCTCTCTTGTTCAGGCATACCCAAACTGTGAAATGTTGTGTAATGTTGGTCTTGACAGCAAATGGATACTCTTCTACTTGGCATTGCTCACATGGATTCGAGTCAAATGCGTGCGTGGCACACGCACAAACGAACAAATTTTCGAAGAGAGCGCTCGTAAGTTAGGAGTGGTCGGGACCACTCCTAACTTTTAAGAGCGCTCGTAGATCTTCACTAATATTGCTTGGTGAATACGTTTATGAGCTTCTTAAGTTATGAGCGCTCGGTGAATACCGGCCTTAAACATATCCTAATATCAAAAAGGATCTGTTTGATTAGTTTCTTTCTAAACGAACTTTCATTGTCTTACGTGTTTTCAGAAGCAATTTATTAAAAAAAAGAATGCAACTGTCTTTTATCAATGAAGTATTGTCAATCAATAGAATAAAGAGAGGCAAGGAAACATTTCGACGGTGTTCAAGAGACAGAAGTTGTTTCTATTATCAATCAATTATCTATTAAATCCAAATTTTGTATCGAATTATGTCCAGTACTTTAAAAAATGTTATAGGAACGTCTACCCAGATTCGGGGATATTATACACAAGCTTTGTGCGAATCTATTACGGTCAGATCAGAAGGGTGAATATGTAAGTGTTTCGAACTGATGGGAAATATCAGTGGTGCACAACGGCTCTAACAATTTATCAATCATCACACTAAATCTAATCAAGTAATAAAATTTTGAAAATATTTTGATTTCTATCAAGATCATACTAAAAGGGGCCAAGAGGTTCTAAATCTCTTAACGGATCAAACGTTATAATGAAATACAATTTGTATATAATATTTAAGTTTCTAAATTCATTATTTTAGGTGTCATCTACAGAGGATTCGGGAGAAAATTCATTTTTTGAGTTGTGCCTATGATAGTTTCGAAAAATAAAATATAATAAGCCAAGCTAAAATATATTTTCACAATCGTACAAGAATAATTGAGAAATAGTGAAAACTTCTCGTTATAAATTTCCAAACATTAATTAAAAACCGATATATTTGACTTCAGAAAATCGTAACTCCACTACTATAATGGCAAGGTCTTCAAGTCAATCAGTTCTTCAAGGTTGAGGGAGGTCTTTTAAATACCTCCAGTTTAAATTATTGGATTTCATTTAGATATTTGATAAGAGACAAAATGTCAAGCGAACCTATACTTGCCCTATAGAGCAAATAAAAGGGAAACGGTCATGGGTCAACATTGAAGGTCATGATGTCACTTAGGTTCGTATTCACCGAGCGCTCCTAAACGGCTCTTAACTTTACGAGGCTCTTAACTTGAAATTTCTGTGCGGTATTCACCAACCACTCGCAAGTGTTTTTCGAAGTTCGAAAATGAGAGCCACTCTCTCTTGTTCAGGCATACCCAAACTGTGAAATGTTGTGTAATGTTGGTCTTGACAGCAAATGGATACTCTTCTACTTGGCATTGCTCACATGGATTCGAGTCAAATGCGTGCGTGGCACACGCACAAGCGAACAAATTTTCGAAGAGAGCGCTCGTAAGTTAGGAGTGGTCGGGACCACTCCTAACTTTTGAGAGCGCTCGTAGATCTTCACTAATATTGCTTGGTGAATACGTTTATGAGCTTCTTAAGTTATGAGCGCTCGGTGAATACCGGCCTTAAACTTATTTAAACGAATCATTTCGTCTATGTTGAATTGGTGTTTTTCGATCTTTCATCAAACTTCACCAACTCTTCTAGAAACTAACTTATTAGTAGATCTGAATCCGTAACACAAGAGCGCTCAAACAAAAAGTTTGGAAGTAACATGCCGAAGAAATTGTTACTGTATGCTTGTATAGGGCTCTATGGCTCGATTGCCAAATTTTTATTAACAAAATTTACGAATAAAAAATAACTGACTTTTAGGGCTCATTTTAAACTTAAACTAAAATTATGGATTTCACATCTATGAAAAAAAAAACTGTTATCCAACGATTGACCCTGAATTGTTTTGTATGTCCAAGAGATCAATGCAGCCTTCAGAGCCTTTTATTAAATTAGTCGAAATGTACAAAAAGAATTGCTGAATTACAAAAAATTTCCAGCCCTTTTGCGTTGGCCTTCGTCTTCAATTTGAGGAAAATAAGGTTTTGTTAAATAATTCGATCAATTCCAACTCCTCAATAAAAATTTACTCAACAAAAGTTTTTTTAAAAGTTAATTATCTACTACGTTATATTTTTGTCTGCGATTGATATTTTTTCACACACAATGACATTTCACACAGAAAAATAAGGAAACATACAGTGAACCAAAAAAAAAGTTGTACAGTCGATTTTCTTGTGTTTAAATGCAATTATCTATGGAGTTATTTGCAGTAGAAAAATAAAATACTTACCAAAAACAAGGATTTTTTTTTCAACCTCCAGATTAAGTAAAATACATTTTTTTTAAATAAATTATTTTAATACAAAAAAACAAATTGAACAAAGAAAGTGCATTTTATAAAACAAAAAAAAAACTTGTACATTTCAAAAATTCGATTAAAAAAGAACAACATTTCGAATAAGTAACTGGTTTAATACTTGGTATAGTGTCCTTTGGCATCTAAGACCTTTTGCAACCTCTTTGGCATTGAAAGGGCCAATTTTTTCGTTACATCAGGCTTATTTCAAGCCATATCCTCTGTATTGCATTTTTTAACTCTTCTTTATTTTTTACTTTCCTTTCCCTCAACTTTTTTTCAATATGAGCCCAGAGATGTTCAATTGGATTTAAATCCGGACTTTGAGGAGGATGAGGGAGTACTTTCTTTACGTTATATAACAACCATTCCTTTACTATCAACGAGGAATGTTTCGGGTCATTGTCATGAACGAAACTAAAATTATCTCCAAGGTCCAATTTTGATGCAGTAGTTCGTAAATTATTTTTCAAGATGTTCAGGTAGTCAAATTTATTCATTGTCCCTTCCACAAACTGAAAACTTCCAACTCCATTTGCTCCCATCGCACCCCACACCATGACGCTGCCACCGCCATGTTTTACAGTGCAATTTACATTCTTTGGATCCAACGCTGTACCCCTTTTTCTCCAAACAAAACGTCGCCCATCAGATCCAAAAATGTTGAATTTGGATTCGTCGGTAAAAATAACGGAATTCCAAAACTCTATGGGCTTTTTTATATACTCTTTGGCATATTGTAGGCGCTTCTTGACATTTATGGCGGATAAAAGTGGTTTGTTTCGAGGCGTAAAACCTCTAAACTCTTCCGAATGTAAAAAATTTCTTACCGTCTGTGGATGAACTTGGACAATTTTGTTCCTATTAAGGTCTTCCGCTATTTCCACTGCCGAAATTTTGGGATTACTTTGTACAATCCTTACTATACGCCTTTTGGTTTGTTGAGTATCAATTTTCCTTGGTCTCCCACTTCCTCTTGGTCTGGTTAAAAATCCGTTTTTTTTGTATGAATTAATAACATACTGGATTGTGGAATGTGGTTTTTTCACAATATCAGCAATTTGTCGTAAACTTTTCTTTTCTTCCCACAACTTGACAACAAGTTTTTTCATATCAAGTGAAGTTTGTTTGTTTTCCATTTTTTTTTTTAATTTCTCTTATAAACTTTTAACAAATTATTACTCTGACAACAAAGAACAAACTAAACCTTTCAAAAAAGAGATGATCTGATAAAGCCTACTAGATAACGGTTCTTTACAGTGTTTTAACTACATAGTGTACAAGTTTTTTTTTGGTTTTATAAAATGGACTTTATTTGTTGAATTTGTTTTTTTATTAAAATAATTTATTTAAAAAAAATGTATTTTACTTAATCTGGAGGTTGAAAAAAAATCCTTGTTTTGGTAAATATTTTATTTTTCTACTGCAAATAACTCCATAGATATTTGCATTTTAACACAAGAAAATCGACTGTACAACTTTTTTTTTGGTTCACTGTACGTTTATTGAGATTTTTAAATGTCAAAAGTGTCGTATAAAGTAAGTACGATACTAATAAGATAACTTAGGAATTTGATTTTTTTATTTTTAATAAAATGTTAGAGAACGTGTAATAGTTAATTGTGATAGTAATGTAATACTAACAAAGTCTTAACATCTTAATATTTTTACTAAAATTTTACTTCTTGGCAAATTTTGTCTGAGAAAATCATTTCTACCTTTTGATTTTACACGGAAAATTAAAAAAATAAACATTATTTATTAGCAGCGTCTGGTAACACTTACGATCTACGTTGGGCAGCTTTTGCATTTTGTTTAATAATTGCGAGTAGCTTTTGTGATAAACCACAAATTTTTCAGTCAGGCAGTAAATTTTGTTTCTGACAGTCGTTTGTTTGGTTTTTCAATTCGCCTAAAATATTGTATTTTTCTGCATTCATACAGTTTACACAGAAGCAATATCTGAAGAGCACCAACAACTCTAATTAAGTGTTGTCCATTAGTTAGTCATCCTTTATAAACAAACAAGTCCAACCTAAATTAACATGAAACGTTCTAAAGCTGTGATAATTTTCAACGAAGAATCCAAAAAAAGGGACAGACTAAAAATAATCTTGAATACATTTTTTCGCATGAATATGACAGTGGAAGTTCTTGTTGATAAAACTGCAAAAGAAATTCAAGATGCCGTAGAAGAGTGTAAGAATTTTCATGAGAACTTGTATACCTAGTTTAATTGTTAGATAGTTCTGTAAACTGTAATGGGGGTTCGGATGTCTCCGATTGAATTTTAATCTTTGCTATCATGTTTTAATAAACATTTTTTGAATTTGTGTTCTCATTTCAAATCTGAGCTAGGCGTATTCACATAATTGCATTATCTTATCTGAATATAATATGTATTTCTAGTAACGATGATGGATAAGGATGATGTACTCGACATAATATTCGTGATTCATGCAAAACAAGTAAACAAATCCGATATAAAATTCTCAACTGTCGATCGTAAAATCATGGATCTGTATGATAACATTATAAATTATCTTTTAGAAGTTGAAGACTTCAAAGATAAGCAAAAAATTATCATTTTCAATATGATTGGAAATGATAACCAAGCTGACTTGGTTCCTCATAATCCCGATAAGGAGTTCATGTGCTTATGTTATGGATTAAATTCTTACATTCTACAATCGCCCGATGAAAATTTTATTGAGTCAATTTTTCCAGATTTGGGCAGGCATAGAAATTTATCAAGAGCTATTCGAAATAATAAGTAAGCTAATGGAGTAATATTATATGAAAGGATTATTTTTATTGATTTTTTTTAATTTTATTTAAGGCATTTGATTTTAAAAGAAACCTTTTCATTTTCGAAAGACTTGATATTGGACGTACCACCCTCTAGTTCTGAACCTACATCCGAATTTCATGAGTTCATCATTGGTTAATTGAATAATGTCAGAGAAATGTACATAGGTTTTTTATTTGTTTCTTAACTTCTGCATAATTTACCACGTATAATATATATACATATGTAGATATTTTATGTTAATTAAAAGCAACAAAATGGATTGAAAAATTATGTTCTGTTGTTTTGTTTTCCAACAACTGCTAAAGAGATTTCCTTGAAATTTGGTACAGACTATTTGTACAAAGTGCAGCGAAATTAATCACCCTATCGGAAGATGTTATAATTTTTACAAATGCCACGTCAATCATATTTGACATTTTTGAACTTGAAAGCTGCAGTATACAAACAGACAAGCCACTATTTTCCACAAGAGCGTTGATTAATTGTGTCGATTTTTTTGAGTAATAATCGGTCGGTGGTGTTAGCGTGTTTTTCGACGTCGATTTCCTAATTGTGTCGCGCCAACTGGGCAAACAATCCGGTGCTTAGCTGCTCGACTTGAACAGACTGGAACTGCGGGAGACCATGCAGGGCGCAGCCACCACCGGACTGGTCGTTCGTCTGAGAAGGAAAGAAGAAACATCAATCAGACGACGCACGGGTCACGCAATTGGACATCACCAGAAGGACTCTACAGCGAATTTTAGTGAAAGGCATCTGATAGAGTTTTTCATCGAAAATGGGTCCATTTTGTATTGATCAATCTCTCAATTCAAGTTATATTTTATGGTTTTAAGTCTGTAATTCATAAAATAAATGCTGGCTCCGTGTTGTCTCAATATCTCTTTCTCATATTAATCAATGATCTTTTGTGTGAAACTTCTAATATATTAAATTGTTTTGCTGACGACAGTACTCTCAGCTACTCATATTCCTTTGTAGATTCACGTCCTTGTCCTTCGGATGTGGATTTAGAACGGTGGCCTATGAAAAGTTCATTAATTTCTGATTTCGATAGCATGGGGAACTATAAACTGCGTAGGATTTAATTCTTTAAAGACTCAATGATGTCTTCTGTAGTTAAAGGGCACTCCTCCCCACCGTGCTATCTAGAGCGGCACTTGTATCTATGAAATCGAACAGCTACCTCTCAGTTCTCGGTACGTGCTTCACAGACCATCTTTGTGGAATGATCACCATATTCAACGTTGCCAAAAACGTTGCTAAGTGTTTGTTGCAAGAAGTTTTTCATCCCTTCTGATCTAGCTGTAATGTGACCTTTATTCGTCCAAGCTCGAGTACGATTTCAATATTTGGGTAGGTGCTCTAATAACCCACTTGAATCTCTGGGATAAAATCCAAAAGAGAGCTTTAATAATGGTGATAGAACAAGTAAGGCCAGAAACATTTAATCTCTCGAGCACCGTCGCGATATTTCTTGTCTCTTATTATTCTACCGTTATTTTTATAAACAGTGTTCTAGTGAAGTAGCCAGGTGCATTCTTCCCCTTAAACAATTTAACCGTAATACTCGCGCTTCAGTGAATGCCCATCAGTTTACCCTTGAGAATAACTTCAGATGTATTGTAGAATTCAGATATTCATTCTTTAGTCGCGCAACGCGAATGTGGCCAGTATTTCCCTCCCATTGCGATTTTCAGAGCTTTAAAACCCATGTGCATCGCTCTCTAAAAACTGTGTTCAAATTTTTTAAGGGTAGTCATAATCCCTTTAGTGCGCACAAAATTATAAAAAAAATATTTTTTAATATCTTCCTTAAAAAAAAGTGAGGAAGATAATTAAAATAAGTTATCTATCAAGTTTAAAGAAAATAATCCGATCATTTCAGACGAACGGACAGACAGATATACTTTTGTCGTCTTCGCTATCATCGTAATGTTAACTTTGATCAAAATCTCGAGTTCGATTTTTTTTACGAATGCATAACTTGCCTTATACTACCTGTAAGTCGCAAATCAAAATATTGTATAACAAATTTCAAAAAAATAAAATGCACGACTGGGTCGCACGAACTTGCTCCTATGTAAATGACTAAGAATTTCAAAAATGAATGTTATTAGAGAAAAACTGTTCATAAGCATAAAATTCATATTTTAATAGACTAAACCACCTTTAGTAGTTGGAGATAAAACCAGGATGCCATGTGATTCAAGCAAATATTAGCTTATGCAAGAACAAAAATTTTAAGCCTGTACTGGTTTCTTAAAAAAATAAGCTTTTATATACAAAATTTTTAAAACGTTTATAAGAAAAAATTTTGCCTACGCCAATTTAAAGATTTTATTATTCTTCAAATAAAATCTATTGAGCCGCTTCTGAGATATCGGATTTTCGAAAAAAAAATTAATCAAAAGAAAAAAAAAATTGCAAAATTCTCGGAACCGTTTTCAAGAAAAATACGATTTTAGAAACCCATTTTTTAACATTTGTATGGAGGGTACCGTCATTTTTAGGTAAAATAATTTTTTTTTTCTTACTTCTTATAACTTATATTAAAAAACTTTTATTCATTAAGTTTAAAAAAAATCAAGCATGGGGTTTTCGAAATATTGAGTTTTCAAAAAAAAAATTTGATTTTTTTTTTTTAAATCCAAAAAAAATTTTTTTTTGAAAATTTGAATATACAATAATATTGAAACTGCTGGGGAGCCTTAACATAAAAAAATTATCAAAATCGGTGGTACCGTTTTTGAGAAAATCAAAAACAAAAATATGGTTCCAAGGGGGTTACCAAAAATAACCATTTTTTGGGAAATTTTTTTTCAACCATTACCTAGCTTTAACTAAATGAAATATTTAGAATTTTTTCTTTAAAAATCTGAGGGACAGTTTTCGAGAAAAAAAAATATTTATAAAATTTCGAAAAAATTCGTATGGCAGGTACCGTTATTTTTAGTCTTAAAAAAAAAGAAAAAAACGTGTGGGGAGGGGGAATCCAAACACATACAGTAGATCAAATTGATCGTTGAACAGCGTGAAATCCGATAACAATTACAAATTATTCTAACAATCAATCTTTATGTTCTTGTGTATAGTGAATTTTACCGCTGTCAAAAAATATTTTCGTGTTTCCTTTTTGATACTTTCTCCGTCGTTGATGCTGTCCTACAAGAAGTGCAAGCCGCTAACACCCACAGCTTTAGTAGTGCAATGCTGATGATGAAACGAACGTGTTTTGAAATGCATTCAAGGTTCGTGAGCTTTATTTAATAATTTTTATTTATTTTTTTTGAGTAAAGTTTACTAAATAAGTGAAATCAATTTAAGGTGACTTAGAATAATTTGTAATTATAACATACAGTAGACTCACGCTAACAAAAACACCACCTTACGTGAACACCGGCTAACGTGAACATAATGTTTTTTCATTGAATACTCTGTAGCGTGAACACTGTGAGAAGGCCCAATAACGTGAACAAATTTAGTTAGGTTTAGGTTAGTCGAAACGGGGAATCCCCGTAAATGAATGCTCGTTAGTCCCGATAGGTTAGTTTTCTTTTGCTGATATCCATGAATGGACTGAAGAACGCAACCGAAACGAACGAGGTTTTGACCAGTGATGAAAAAGAAAGCGAGGACAGTATTTTGGAAAGAGCACATACCAGAATAGAGCCTAGTGAAGCAATCAACATTTTCAATAAAACTTTGGAATGAACGGAAAATGTGAACATAAGTCTAACAGATATCAGGACACTTATGTAAATGTCTCTGACAAAAGGCGTTGTTCAGAAATTTATAAAAAAGAAAATCCAAAGAAAGATAACTCCTTTTTTTATTGATTTCAACATAATTTTTTTTTGTTAACACAGCATAATGGATTAGGTATTTACAAACCGAAACACAAAAAAAATATGAATTTGAGTTACAACATAATGTTTTTTAATAGTTCACGTTTTTAATAGTTCACGTTACCGCGAGTCTACTGTATCTACAAAGTTTGAAGAAAATCGGCAGAGCCGTTTAGGCTGTAGTCGAACCGACATTGCGAGACCCACTTTTTGGTCTTCGCTATCATCGTAATGTCAACTTTGATCAAAATCTCGAGTTCGATTTTTTTTACAAATGCATAACTTGCCTTATAGTACCTATAAGTCGCAAGTAAAAATGTATGTACGAGTATTATTGTATTATGTGTATTATTAAATACTTAAAATTGACATCCCAAATTCTTTTATAGAATTAATATAAAAATATAAAATTTATTTAACAATGAAACGATTTTGTAAACCTTGTTTGCATAAATTCATACTTTTCTAGAAATCAGACTGCAATTTTATGCATTTGAACACTTTAATCTAATTAAGTCTGTTTTTCAATTCCAAAGTTCTTTTACATAAGAGCAAGTACGTGCGATCCAGTCGTGCATTTTATTTCTTATTTTGTCGTCAGCTAATATTTGGGAAATTCTAATTACAAACGTCAATAAGAATGTAAAATGTGCATACGATATGTGTGTTTTATTATTGGGGCCTGTTTTAAAGACCACATTTTCAATGAACAATAATGTACTTCCCAATGCAAGTCGAACAACAAACAAACAGCCGGCCGACTATCTTACGCTCTTTGTGAAATAAGTATCTTTTTCTTATACATTGTATTCCTCTCTGTATAGGTAGGAAGGTAATAAATATAAAATCCAAACAATTGACACGTGCGTCAAAAATGACTCGTAAGAAATCAACAGCTTTTTTTATTCCAATAGTAAGCTGGAGTATGTCGTTTCAGTAGGAATATGTTCTGTGTTGAATATGACGGTAGTTAAAGTGTACTAGAATAATTTCGATTCAGTTTTAACTTGAATTTAACCGGCAACATCCTTTGATATGAAGGAAAAGAAAGTGGAAATAAATAATAAATTACTAAGTGCTCTCTTTGACATCATTTTGTTTAAAATATAAAGAATCCAAAAAAATATCTCAGCGATAAGATTTGATAAGAAATACCTTAATTCGAATATTAATTTCAGGATTGAAAATGCCAAGAAAGACATTTATTTACTTTGTGCTATTGAAACACAAATTTAACTACATAATATATAAAGATTAGTTTAAGTGGAGTGATTAAATTGAACTAAAGTTCTTAAGTGCGTGTCAATGCGAGTGGACTCATAAGTCAGTATTGTATCTTGCATGCTACGATATTCCTGAATTTAAAAAAAAATATACGTGGGAATTTTAAACAAACAAAAAGCTGACTATTATTGATTTTTGCAAGGCTTATTTCCTCGGCAGTTAGTATTGTGATAGGTAAGTACCTCCTATAAGTTCGTCAGCTGAAATAGTGAAAATTCTTTTAATTATTCTGAGTAATGAAGCTGATTTTTATTTTTGTGAGTACGTATGCATATAAAACTGACTCCGAAAACCCAATATTGGAACAACCTCTTGATTGACAGATTGTTAATGTTTATAGGCTGAATGAAATGTTGTTGGCAATCGTTTAGGTGAATGTTGTTAAGGATTTTTTGTTTGCCTGAAATTGAAGTTTTTCAAAAAGATGGACACATGTCACACAGCTATGTATATTGTGGGATAAATTAAAAATGGCACATCTTGGTAGATCACCCTGTACATAGCTTTAATATTATTTTGCCGAGTCCGATCGGCTAAGATAGGAAACAACTTTCTTTATGACAAGAGGTACTAAGGATTTGTCACTTCCTTGCAAAAGGCAGTACTCCTGAAAAAAAAATATTATTAGGTACCAGTTTAACCAATTTAAATTATGAATATTTGAGGTTATATTAAATCGAAAGGTAATATTGTTAGCGGTTCGAAATTCTCCCTTTCCACATAAATTCAAAATTTTAGTTTTCAAAATATGGCTTCTTTTTCATTCCGTTTTATATAATTTTTTTTTCAAAATTCTATCAATTAATTTTTAGTTTTTTTTATTAAGGTTTTTTTAATACTTCATTATTGGGAAAATCCGAGTTTATGAACATTAAATATTATTTTTAGCGTAGGTAAATTTAGAAAAATATATACATCAAAAATGTCTCGAAGAAAAAAATAAAATCCACAACTGGGTCGCATGAACTGGCTCTTATGCTTAAGAGATTATGAGTTTCGAAAATAAGGAATAAATGTTTATAAGCATTAAATTTATTTTTTTAAATGGCTTAAACAACTTTTTGTAGTATTTGTAACCTAACACCAAAATGACGCATGATTTCTCAAGTAAGTATGAATTTATACCAGAGCAAAAATTATAAATCGTTGTAGCGTTATTTAAAAAAATAATTTTTATTTAAAAATTTTGTAAAGCAATTTTAAGAAAAAAATTAGCACGCCAACTTTAAGTATTTATTATCCAACAAATAAGAATTTAACTTTAAAATTAAATTTTAGTCCCATTTTTGAGATATTCACAGATTCAAAATCAGTATGCATTGATTTTCCTGTTAAATCCTCACCATCTTTCCTAAAAGCTTGAACTGTACTCAAACAAATTAAAAAAAAAAAAAACTTCATTACACCCTTAATTATTTCCTAAGAAATTAAACGCAATCAATATCTATGGAAAACTGACAGTAATAGGTACAACTAAAATGCTATATTTAATAAAATAAAAAGAACTCTAAATCTTTTTTGAATTTTATAAATTAAAAAAAAAATCTACAGCTATTTAATCAATAGCTCTCAATTCGTCAAAATTGGAAATATTTCATTTAAAATTATAAATAATTACTCAGGTGTGCCTCAAGGAAGCCACTTTGGACGACTTCTTTTTTAATTGTTTATAAATAACCTACCTTCTGTTATTTTGACGGCGGTAAAGCTTTTATTTGCGGATGACTTTAAGATCTTTAAGGATGTAAGGTCATTGCTCGATTGCTTTAAACTGCAACGCGACATTCAAATTTTAACTGATTTTTGAAACAATCACTTCTTGCATATATTAATATTTAAAAATGTTCAATTATGACTTTTAATCGAATAAATAACCCAATAATATTTCTTTACAGTATTTCAAACATTATTCTAAAAAGGTTGAATATTCAAAAAGATTTGGGGGTCATTTTTGACACTGAGCTAAAATTTACTTATCATGTTGTTTACATAATTTCTGAAACTAACAGAGTGCTTGGATTCATTATCAACAATGATGTTCACAACCCAGAAACTATTAAGTTTCTCGTTATCATCTTTATCTTGTGTGCAAGGTAAATAATTTGATACGTTCTTAGAAATTCTTTCTTTAAAAATGATAGATGATAGATCTACAATAGAAACATTTCAATCTGTCCAGCATCGGGCGAAGTTTCGTATTTTATAGATATTTTTCATAAACAGTGTTCTACTGAAATATCCAGTTTGCATTCCTCCCCTAAGACCATTCAACTTTAAGGCTAGGACCGCACTTGCGATTTTTCGTCGAGGCGATTAAAAAATCGTAGTCGCTACAAATTGTTGTCATGCACGCACTTGCGATTTTTTTGCGCGCGATTATTTAATCGCAAAAAATGAAACACACTACTTCTTATGTGAGTGCACGCATTTGCTACAAATAAGTAGCGACAGAAAAATCGCTTGAAAAAATAGAACTTGTTTCATTTTTACAATCGCTACGATTTTTAAGTCGCATGTGCGTGCATTCACATTTAAGGCCATGTGTCTTACTTCTTGCGACTAAAAAATCGTGGATTAAAAATCGCAAGTGCGTGCATGCCAATTTCTCTTCGCGACTACGATTTTTAAGTCGTAGTAATTTAAATCGCAAGTGTGGGCATATCCATTTGAGTACATGTGTTTCATTTAAGTTTACGACAATCGCATCGCAAGAAAAATGAAACAAAATGCGACTTTTAAATCGTCATGATTTGTTGGTAGCAAGTGCGTTCATTCTCATTTAAATACATGTGTTCTATTTTTACGACTAAAAAATCGTGCGATTGAAATCGCAAGTGCGGTCCTAGCCTTATACTCGCGATTCAGGGAATGCTCATCAGTTTATACGTTCTTTTATAATCAAAGACTTTTTACAAATGTGAAACTCCGGCTCAATACTTCATACCTTTATATTGTGATATTCAGAGATTCAAAATCAATGCGGTGCATTGATTTTTCTGTTGAATTCTGACCAACTTTGCTAAAAGCTTGAACTGTACTCAAACATTTAAGGCTCGTCATAATTTAGTGCACACTAAATTAAAAAAAATACAATTTTATCACACCCTTAATTATTTCGTAAGAAATAAAACGCAATCAACATCTAACGAAAACTGACAGTAATACAACTAGAATGCTATATTTAATAAAGTAGCGGGTAATAATAGAGAATGAAATAAATGATGCCGACCGCTTTTATTACTGTATAATATCGTGTAAGTAAATAAATTGGATCAAAATGTATCAATTAACAACGTTTAAAAATCTAATTGCTTCTGAAAGATGATACAATTAAATTTTAATTTAGAATTGCCGACACACAGTTTTGATCTATAATTCAAAGAAACGAGGAGTATCTGAGAAAATTTTAAAAAGTAAAATATTTAGGAAGATCAGAAGAAATAAAATACACAAGTGATCCTCTGCTGTAGGGCTATAAAAAGGCCAATCATTTATTGAAGGTTTAAAATAATCGATAATTAATTAAATTATGTATATAGTTAAGTGGAAATTGTGAAAAAAAATGAAATGTACCTGGTTACAAAATTTGAATCGATTTAGTCAATAAACGAGAAATACGAGTTTCAAACGAAAATATGACTACTTTTTCAAAAACAAAAACGTCAGTACTAATAAAGGTCATTCAATGTTTAAACTCATTTTGAAATTTTATTAAAACAAGTTGTGTGCGATTTATTTTTTTTTTTAAGAACATAATATGGCTTTAGTATAGAATACGAGTATAATGTCGTACAAACCGTAGCTTGGTGGAGTTAATTGTCCGATAACTTTGTGTCGCATAATTCTGTTTGAATTCGCAGTATTGTATTCGTTACGTTAATGACCTGTTCGAACCACAGGTCGTCGGCATGCGTACAATCCAGTTTAGACTACAAAAATGTAGTTTTTACCGATTTAAAGCGCTTGAAGTTGGCAGTTATGACCATTCCAGTTCCGTTTTCAAAGAAGTACGAACCGATAAATCCATCAGATCAAAATTCGCAGAAAACATTGACTTTTGCAGAATGCATTTGTAACTGTTGTATTTCGTAACGATTGATATCGTCCCATATCCCAAAATTTTTGCTTGTTCATACATCCCTTCACCAAATATAGGCCTTATTTAAGATGATTTTTACTTGCGATATATGTATGTGGGCAATTTAGTGATTTATGATTTCTTTTTAAATCATAGGTTATTTTGACACTGACAGATGTTTTCCGCTAGAAATCTTTACAGAAAGTCAGTATCATACCTCCGCGGAACGAAATGAGTCGCTTTACGCTTGAACAACGTTGGGAAATATTGAAAACTTATTTCAGAAATGAGTGCTGTGTAGCCCAAACAGTGCGTTTTTTGAAAAGAAGTTTTGGCCGAAATGAAGCACCCACCGCGCCTGCTGTACGAAAGCTTATGCAAAAAGTTCGTGAGAATGGTATGCTAGTGGACAACACTCATGGTATCCGTCGTCGTACGGTGGCTGCTGTAGCCGAGAGTGTGAGACTCAACAAAGAACATCAACTCGCCATCGATCTCAACAGCTCAACATTTCACGCACTAGCCTGAGGAGAATTATTCGCCAGTCAGTAATTCAAGGCGCACGACGTTCCTCCTCGTTATCGGTTTGCAGTTTGGGCTTTAGAGCAGCTCCAATTGGACAAAGATTTTGAGCGAAAAATCATCTTTTCTGAGCAGGCGCATTTTTATCGCGGCAGCTACGTTAACAAACAAAATTAACGCATCTGGGGCTCAGAAGACCCGGACGTTATTCTCCAAAAGTTAATGCATCCACATCAGAGAGTGACAGTTTGGTGCAGATTGTCAAGTGGTGGCATCATTGGACCATTTTTGTTTCAAAATGAGGCTGGGAACAACGTTTCGGTCAACGGTGGGCGTTACAGAGACATGCTGACTTTTTTTTTTACAAAAATTGAAGACATGGATTTGAACAACCACTGGTTCATGCAGGATGGCGCACCCATGCATGCCATACAGCCCATGCCACAGCCGATCTTTTGCGCACTAAATTCCCAAATCGTGTTATCAGCCGTCTTGGCGATATCAATTGGCCGCGTCGGAGCTGCGATTTGAGCACTTTGGACTTTATTTTGTGAGGAATTGGAGTGAAAGAATGGGCTACTGTGAAGCCAGCCACTTGAACGACGTTGTGTTCCATAATTAATGGGAATGTTTGCTATTACTATAAATAATAATACATGAAAAAAATAATTTTGGTTATTTTATTGCATTTTTAAAAAGAAACTTTCCTTTGGCCCACCCTCTTTTTGGTTAAGAAACCACATGGTATCCTATTTTTGGCTCCAACTATTAAAGGAGCTGTTTTAGTCATTTAAAAGATAATTTTTTTTGGTTAGTGATACAAAACAAGTTGTAAAAAAGATAATATTATATTATTAAATTTAGCAGAGACAAATCTAACAAGTTCTATCGCCCCAATCATTCGTCTTCATGAGAGTACTATAAGTTTTACATACAGAGGTAATACATTTAACGTTTCTCGAACGGAAGACAACACTGTTCAATACTATTACCTTCCATGGGATTTGCCATGCGCTACAGAATAGTTACCAATTTTGTTTGGTGATGAACTCCTCGACCATCAATACGAGTTCTTAAGCCCTTGTCAATTGGTGTGCATATGCTTCAGAAGAGAGTTTTCGAATAACGACGGGTAGAGTTTAAACTTGAATACAAAAAGTTGTGTGTGAGATATTAAGGAATTTTGAATTTTTGTTAGACCTATCAATTACATTGTAGTACCCTTAAGCGCAATTGTTATTGCGTTCCACAATCATGGTGAATGTTTGAGTTCAATTCTTAGCTGCTACAACCTTAAAACAAAAACTTGTTTTCTCAGGGTTACTGCGATGAAGGGACAAATTCGAGTGTATCTCTTGTCATGACAGTTTTTTCATCTTATGGACCCCCTACATCAAATGGTCTTTGAGATGGGTGTCCAATGGTTATGCCGCTTCTACACGATGACTGTTGAAGATAGATGAAGACGCTGTCGTTACCGCCATCATGAACAATTTAATTTCCTCACTAGGTTCCAGAATTCAGAAGGATTTATGCATCTTGGCTAGCTTGGGCACATCTGTTTCGTAATAGTTTTTCTTTATTTTTCTTGCACAGTGCTTTATATCTTTGGTTATTGTCCATGTGCAAATTGTTAGCGAAGCACTCATTGGATCTTCTAAACTCATTATGCCAAGGATATTATAGGTTACTTGCCCGCATACAGCCATTATGAAACCAAGGTTCTCTAAACGCCTGTTTTTTGTAACGATTATTGTTTTATGTACATACGATAAGCCTCTTTTATAAATCTTTCGATTCTGCTCAAGCTTGTATCATTATTATCGGACAGCAAAAGTCTATCCAAATGTCTTCTATAGTTGGTGTCCTCTAGATTTGCCCAATATAATTTGTTTTCTAAGTTTATACTATCTTTATTCAAAGATTCTTCGCATTTAAACTACACAACAATCGACATATGATCTGAATATTTTATTTACTTGCGCTATAAGTACTCTAGGGCAAGTTCTGCATTTGGAAAAAAATCGAACTCGAGATTTTGATCAAAATTAACATTACGATAGCGAAGACGAATAAAGTGGTTTCGATAGTTCCGTCTGTTTGTCTGTATGTCTATATGTCTGTATGTCTGTACCTCGATTTACAGCCTAAGTCACTGAGCTATTTTCTTCAAACTCGGTACTTAAGGGTCTTCGGTGATTTCCTAGAGGAGAAATAGACTACATTCTGACTACATTCTGGTCAAAAAAAAATTTGGGGCAAAATGTTATTAACGGTATCTGTCATAGAACGTTTTTTTGATTTTCAAATTTCTCATCAACGGCTTTAAGGATTTAAGGATTTTCAGCAGGAGCCCCCTTAAGTTTAAAATAATAAAAAAATATTCGAATAAATATTTTTTGGGTTTCTTGAAAAAAAATTCCAAGTTTTTTTTTTTGAAAAATCAATATCTTTAAAACGTGTGAACGATTATTTTTTGAAATTATTTTCTAAAATCTACACTACTAAATACTTAAAAATGGCATCCCAAATTTTGTTCTCGAAAAATTTTAAAGAAATTTGTTATAATAAGCAATAATAAAACTATTTTTAAACTTTGTTTGCATAAATTCATACTTTTCGCGAAATCAGACTGCAATTCTATGCATTTGAACATTTTTATCTCATTAAATCCATGTTTTATATTTATAAAATGTATTTTAAATTCCAAAGTACTTTTACATAAGAGCAAGTTCGTGGGATTCAGTCGTGCATTTTATTTTTTCTTGTATTTCTAAATCTGTTATGCAAGAACTCCATTCACTACTTTTTAAGCTGTAATCGATTACAGAGCTCCCTTTCTTCCCCACAAACGTGAATTCACCAAGGTGGTCTCCCTAATAAATAACTACATATGATGCAAACAGCCACCTGTCGGTGAAATCTACTAAACCATCAAGTGTATCACAACTTATGTTTAATTAAGGTTTTATGTCTTAATATGGAATATTTTATAATATTTTGATGGATAGGAAATGCATCACTTTCATCATAGAAAAATCGATTTTTGATGAATTTAAAGACTTTTTCCCAAAGATCCTCAGTTTAACAACTGATATCTTCCAACGGTATATAATTTAATTATTATCATGAAAAGGTGTATCTTATGTTATCCCTTTGTATTAAGCAGCAAATTTGTAAGTATCCTCCATTCCTTCCGACTAACAACTTGCAAAAAAGAGAAATGATGGTTGAGAGTTGTATGTCATTAGCCCCAGTTCTACACGAACTGTAGCACCCCCAAAACGTATTGATTAATTTATTTATGTCCGACCAAAGCCTATACTTTTTTTTTTTACTTTCTTCATAAAACCAATATTTACCCCTTAGAGTAAACAGAAAACGTATTGACTTTTCTCTTTTCACCAAAAAATGATGATTTTATATTTCCTCTGTGACACAATTAGCTGAAAATCAACTTTTTCTCATACCGGCTACAAAGTTCTCTTCAGTCCAAAGAACACAACGATGGATCTCGATCGGATTCTTGAGGAAATTGGAGAATGTGGACGATATCAAAAAATAAATTATCTCCTTATTTGTCTGCCAGTAATGTTTGCTGCCGCAAATAGTCTTTCGTACGTTTTTACTGCAGGATCACCAAACTATAGGTAAGCATACAATACTCGTAAACGCCACTTACATACCTAGATTTAAACTATATATTTTGTGAAATTATTTCAGATGCTTGGTGCCTGAATGCGGTGAAAGCTTTACAGATTTTGAACTACATCCACCTTGGCTGGTGAATGCGACGCCCGGTAAAAACAGTAATGGGAAATTTACACCAGAGAAATGTCTTCGCTATGAAGTCAACGATTCGGTTGTTGTAACTGGCACATGTCCAAAAGAAAAGTTCAATCAGATGAAGCAGGTGCGATGTCACGAATGGGTATTTGATACACAAGAGCATACAATAGTCCAAGAGGTATGTAAGCTTTAAGTCTAGAAGAAAAAACCGATGCGAATTTTATCGGAATTTTCGGAACTAAAAGGTGAATTTCGGCTTAGGTGATAATAAGTATAATAGGTGATAATAGCAATTTAGTGGTAAATTGCACAAACTTATAAAATTTGTCTCAGTCGATGGAAAAATCGCATTGAAAAATTGAAAACGATTCAAAGCTTTTAACACTTAGAGCCATTAGCGCATGAAACAGGCATACAGACATACAATTACAATATACAATTTTTTTCGAACTGAAACAAAAAAATTAATTTTACTAATTAATTTTAAATGAAGAGGTACCTTATTATAATTGCAATATAATAACTACATAATATGTATGTGAATAAGAGTTATATCACGCTGAAAAATAAAATCGAAACTTATTATCACGAGTAAAGACACCGGTATTACCATGTATAAACTTTATTTTACTCTTTTTTATAATTTTGTGCGCACTTAAGGTATTATGACTATACTCTTATACTACGTTTTCACCAAAGGTAAATCCGGGATTTAAGTGGATTTACCATAAATCTCCTTTAAATCTCGTAGATTTACCATACAAATATAAATCACCTCAAATGAAGATTTAAAATAAATCTCCTTGAAATCTTCTTGCAATCAGAATATTTGCAAAACAAACAAACCTTATTTTGTAGAACGCACCTATGAACACCCACTTTCTTCATTGACAATCAACACAAAATAGAAATATCTGTTTTTTTTTCCTGTTTACTATCCAATGCAATTTTTTTTCGCTTGTCCAAATTGACAATTGAATGACAAGACAGAGTGAAAACGTCAAATAAATCTCATTTTCTTTGGTGAAAACACTTCAGGATTTATTTTAAATCTCTTGCCTTAAATCTCGGATTTATTTTTGGTGAAAACGTAGTATTAGGCTACGCGTACAGTATTCAATTTCAATTCAATTTTATTCAATTTATAAAAGGAACTTAATTTTAAGATTTACATCTTTTGATAACTAAGCTTTTCTTTGGAAAATTTTATAATTTAAAAGTTATATAATTTCAGAATTAAGAATTTAAAGTTTTAATAATTAATACATTTATATACATTAGAGTTTCAATCATAATTTTAATAGAAAAAATTTACTATTTACATGTCGTGCAGCAAAAGACGGTATTTAAGACGAAAATAAAAAAAAAAACAAAAGAATAAAAGAAAGTAAAAGTAAAGGTTTGTAAATTTAATGATTTGAAACGTAAAATGAAATCGGCAGCTTTACAAACTCGCAAAATGAATAAACAATTTATTTTTAAAAGCATTAATTGACTCAATTCTTCTTATTTCTCGTGGAAGCAAATTCCACAAACGAGTACCATTAACAAAGAATTGTCTCTCAGAAGTGAGACATGTAAATCGCGGAACCAAGATTTGATTTGTTCGACTTGAGGTACAAAACTGGATTTGATTATACAGTTCAGGAGGTTTCTGCGTATGAATAATCTTAAACAAAGTTATTAAAGTCCTTATTTTTAGGAAGTTATTAAAACTTACACCAAATAAACTTTTTGAGTAAGAAGAGATATGGCTATATCTTCCAAGACCATAAATATAACGAGTAACGTTGTTAAACAGTACGTTTAGCCGCCTCTGGCTCACAGCATCAGAGTTACAGAAGATTTCACCACCATATGTGAAAATAGGAACTATAAGTGATTTCGCAAGCATTTTTCTCGTATTAAGCGGAGTAAATTTTTGGAACGTTGCAAGATTTCTTAAGGCACCATAGGCTTTCCCCACCAAAGCATTAATGTGATCATTCCAAGTTAGGGTTCTGTTGAAGCAAACTCCCAGATTCTTAGATTTCTCAACATACTCTACAGAAGTTCCATTAAGCTCTACAGGAGGGAAGTAAGACAAATCAAGGGACTTTTTGGAAATGACGATGCATTTAGTTTTAGTGGGATTCAAAACAAGACCAAATTTATTTGACCATTCGAAGATAGCATCCAGGTCTTCATTTATTATATTTACACAATCTTCAATAAGACCAAGATTACAACTTTTAATAAGCTGAACATCGTCTGCGTACATTCGTGTCTCGCAATATTTTATTGAGAGTGGCAAATCGTTTACATATGCTGAAAAAAGAAGAGGTCCCAAAATAGATCCTTGCGGTACACCATAGCTCAGTGATAGTAAATCGGAAACCCGACTTCCTGAAACAACTGATTGACTTCTCCCGGAAAGGTAGGACATAATTAGTTTTTCTGCACCGTTAGAAAAATTGAAGAGATGTGAGAGTTTTCTGCACATTATAGTATGATCAATGGTATCAAATGCTTTGGAGTAATCCAGCAAAACCAGAAACGTTACTTTGTCATCGTCTAAAGCGTTTCTTACCTGTTCAATCACATCAAGGAGTGCAGTAGTACTACTGTGATGTGGTCGAAAACCGGACTGCTTGGGAGATAATAGATTATTAGTGTGAAAGTAGTGCGACAAAGTTATGCGATACGAGAAACGTTTGCGTGCGAGAAAAAATATTTACATTTATTAACAGTGCGAGCGCTTAATAATTTTTTGCTAAGATTTTTTAGTATCACTTATCAAATGTATCTCGGAATCCCGGTTTCTAATATGCACCCTTGTTTTATTTATTTATATTTTAATTTTGTTTGATTTATGACTTTAACTTAGCTTTCTTTGGTTGAGAAATTTGATTTTGCAAGAAGTTGAAAAAAAAGTTTTCACAAACAAATTTTCAAAATATGTTTTTCTTTAGCAAAACGTTTTAATTTCATCACTCGATTTTATAAAAAAAAAAGTTTTAAATTAAAAACAAAATAGTTCTTTTTAATTATTTCATTACAAAACTTTAGGTCAGGCGCGCACATTCAATTTTTAGTTTCGCAACTGTTTAGTTGCTAAAATGAAACATTTGGGCTTATATGGGACACCGCGCACTTAGAGCAACTCGATTCGAGCAACTAAAAAGTTTGTGTTTTGACTTTTGACACAAACTAAACGATTGCCTTCGCAACAGTTGAGCTGTTTTCTATAAGAGAGAAATGAGTGTGAGCGTGAGTAAAGAGTTCTCTTCAACTGGTGATTAAACTATTTGATTTCGATCACAGTTGCCAGTGCGCGACTAGCCTTAGTCATACCTTTACTTCAGCGTTCAGCTTATGTCACAAATGAAATCAAACAAGTTGTGTGTGAGATGTTAACAAAATTCTTTTTTTATTTGAGAGACCTACATACATATGTATATATATGCTATTATTTATGAAATATGACATCCTTCACATGCCTGCCTGAGATTTTTTTCACGGTTACTCGGATCCGAGTGGTCCGATTTTCAATGAATCTTTCGCAGGATCCGATTGATTTTGAGCGATGGACTATGTTATGTTCACCTTACGGGATCGGTCGATTGTGATTTATTCACATAGACCTGCGACTTAAATAAACTCTACAAGAAAAAGTCTAGTGCAGTGAAAACGCATGACCTTGGTGGCCAATTCAGGTCACCTCTTCGAAAGATATCCTTACCCTCAATTCATTCATGTATGAATGTCAATCGTAGCGTTACGCCATCCTGCTGGAATCACATGCCGTCTATGTCCATATGGTTCAATTTGGGCCATAAGAAATTGGTTATCATCGTTCTGTAGCACTCGCCATTTACGGTGACCGCCTCACCAATGTCGTTTTCGAAAAAGTACGGATCAATGAAATTCATGCCAACTTACTGAGAATGTATTGTCATCTGATGAACCTCAAAATCAATCGGATGATTTTTCGGTCAAAATTGAGGTCCTCTAACAAAAGCTCTGTAGGCCAGTCATCGAACAAACGGCGTTGTCTATGATCATGAAATTTGAGCTCCTGGGTCAGTTGGATCTTGTACGGGTGTAGGCCCAATTTCCGACGTAACCAAGTTGAAGTCTACGAAAGGGCTGAGCGAGGAATTGACTGCCTCGGGTTATGCTGTAAATTCTCACGGACCGAGGTGAATTTTACGTTTCTTTGACGTACGAATGTTGGCTGATTGATTACCGAACCGGACGTCTCAATTAAGGCTAACAAACGTTGAAGAGTCCACAGTGAAAGGCCACCACGTCTAGCATGAAATGGGCGCCATGTTTGCCCCTACGAACATTCATTTTGATGATAAAGTTTTTTATTTGGACGTGCTGTTCAATAACTAAATAATAAACAACAGATTTGTACAGATGATATCACCAAAACAACATGGCCGGCAAAATCTACTCTTAATCAATTCCATGCGTCTTTTAAAACTCAAGAAACAATGGCGCAATATTTTTAACAGTCTCTTTACAGCCTACTTTACTGTTTGCTACATACTTACTTTTTTTTAATTTAGAAAACTTTTTTCTACTATCGTACTAAAGCATATTATTTAAATGAATAAATAGATTCTGAGCATATCTACAAAATAAATTTCTTCTGAAACAATGACAATTCGTGGATATAACTAAACAAAAAGGCCTATTTTGACATTTTTAAAATGTCAAAGAGTCATTCGAAGTTAGCGCAATACTAAAAAAAATAAATGGTAAAAAAGGTGTGATGCTAAAATCGATTAAAAATTACAAAATCATCTTTTTTACGTAGTATCATACTAAAACAATTTTAACGACGTACGTACTTATTCAACTAAAATTTTGCACCAATATATATATTTAAAAACTTATATGTTTTCTTATTCTATTAAAATAATAATATTAATTAGTAAAAAAGTGGCGCAAAATTTTAAACAGTCTATTATTACGGTTTTAGTATGATACTACTTAACAGTTTGCTAACTTTAAAGCAGTTTACAAGCTCATTCTTAATTTTAAACATTTTCCAACTAGTATCGTACTAAAGCAATTTTCTTAAAGTAATGACAGTTGGTGCAAAAAACTAAGTAAACAGACCAGTTTTCATTTCTGATAATGTCAAAGAGTCGTATGAAGTTAGCACTATAATAAAAAAATAAAAGGGTAGAGAAAGTATGATGCTATATACTATATTCTATTCAACTTTGCAAAATCGTTGTATCAACTTTACTAAAACAGCTTTAACATTGTACTAATTCAACTAAAATTTTGCGCCAATGTTATTAGATATCAAATCCACATAAGCTGTAAAACACAACTGTAGTTCATGCTCTAAGACGCAGGTGTCGTCGAAATTAACTTGGAAGCTTTTTTTAACATGTGTTAATGTTTTAATATATTTTTCCAATCGTCGTATTTGGTCTGGTGGTGATATTTGCAACATTGCCATTTTGTTTTTAAGTTTGTTCATTTTATATTCACAAGACCTTGAAGATGAATGCTACGAGTATTTTGAATGCGATTTTAAGGGTAATAAGGAGCTCTGTCCACAATAATGCATGAAAGTGGATTATACTGTATTTGTGTTCTATGATTGAGTGGTATTCCATTCCAACAAAAATTTTAACACGTCAAAAATATACCTTTTTCATAAATAATTCGATTTACTATATACGAGAACTAATTTTAATTTTTGTTTTATATATTTTAGAGAATACGAAAGTAATATGAATTTTTGTATTTATTTATCCAATGATGTTTTAACACACTCTCTTTTGTTTTTCATATACGTATTCGATTATTGGGTTGTATTTACTTATCGCCAAAATATTTTAATTATTTTCTCTTAAAGTGGGGACTAACATGCTCAGAGAACGCTTGGAAACTAGCACTAGTTGGAACCATGCACTTTGCCGGATTAGTGGCAGGAACAGCTTCGTCGGGCTTTTTTGCTGATAGGTAAGTTTGACATTTCTAGCGCAGATCCCTAGTCATACATTTATTATAGCACACGCTAACTTCCAACAAATATAGATATGGAAGAAAAGTTATTTTTATAGTTTGCATAGTTTTTATGGCAATAACTGGAGTTCTTCAAGGTTTAGCATGGGACTATGAAAGTTTTCTGGTGTTTGCTTTTTTGAATGCAGTTGGTACTTCGGGTGTTTATCCATTGGCTTTCATAATTGGCGTCGAAATGGTTGGACCCAAACGAAGAGAGATGTCATCGATTATATTAAATTATTTTTATGCTGTTGGGGAAGCTTTAGTTGGACTGGCAGCATGGCTCTTACACGATTGGCAATTACTTCAAATTGTTCTCTCAGCTCCACCGATACTTTTTATCGGCTATTATTGGATGGTTCCGGAATCGGTTCGTTGGCTTATTGCACGTGAAGACCTTCAAAAAGCCAAAACAATAATAACCAATGCTGCCAAAGTAAATAAAAGGGAATTGTCTGCATCGTTATTAGATTCATTTGATATCAACCCGAACAATATTTCAAATTCAAATAGTTCAACTAGTGAAAAACTTAAAATGGAAAATGACGAAAAAGGGGAAATCTTCGGAGCTCTGAAAGAAGTTTTTAAATCTAAGACCTTATGTATTCGATATGCTCTGCTGCTATATATCTGGTTGGTATTTTTTTTAATTAAACCGAAAAAAAACATTTCTCATAATATTTCATGTGTTTAGGGGCGTCAATTCGTTAGTTTTTTATGGACTCTCATTGAATTCAACGAATTTAAGTGGCAATAAGTACATCAACTTTGCCCTTGTGTGTCTTGTTGAGATTCCTGGCTATTCATTAGCATGGGTAGGTCAGGCGACTATATTTTGATCTCTGATTTGAAAGTAATTGCATTCAATATTTTTTTTGTAGGTTATGCTGAATAAATTTGGCAGAAGATGGTCTCTTTCTGGGTCGTTATTCCTGTGTGCAGTGACTTGTGTGGCCGGAGGATATGTAGCAAAAAGTAAGAAGAAAACAAATATTGTAAGTTTTATTCAATTATTTAATGTTAGATTGAGTTACTTTTGATATCACCACTTATTTAAATACTATACATAACAAAATTAGGGTTTTATAGGAGAGTCGGATAACTGCTCGCAAACAAAATGTTTCCGCGACACATCTTCAAAAAGCTTAATGACTGCAACGACACATTCTCTATACACTAGTTATTTTCGCCCTTTACTTCGAGAAAAAATGTTAAATTTGAATATTTTCAGATAAGGATGCCCCCGAAAAACGCATATTCCATATTTATGACTGAAATTATATATTAGTTATAATTATAATATTTTTACATTATTGTTAAAAAAAAAGAATATTTGACATGAGGGTGGTGCAAAATAGTATATATAGTTTTGGGATAAAATTTAAGGTTAATCAAATAAAAGAACATAGCAAAATTTTACAAATTTTTTACTAGAATTCTATTTCGTTGGATTAACATTAAATGTTACCTTGAGACTTCAAAAATATATTTTTTTTTTGCATCACCCTAATATCAAATATTTTTTTCTTTAAAAATATTGTTAAAATATGAAAAGGTAAAATTTTTTTCGGGACACCATAATCTAAAAAAAAATTGAATCACACAATTTTCCTCTAAGTTAATCCATACAATTTAAAAACATAAATTTTGTGAAACGAGACATTTTTAACTCTGATTTAGAACGCTTAGACAAGCAGCTCTATTATCGCTTCCTCATGAAAGGAGGTACCCCATCAAAATACTTGTTTTTAAACTGTATTCTCATTTTGTTTTGCTTAGTACCTATACCTTGAGCGTTTTACTTTTGAACTGATGAGATAAACAATTTAAAATATCTCTACCAGTTCAATAAAACATTACACACCAATATTGACGAATTATTTTCGTTGGCGCCCAACGTGAGACATCAGCAATTGAATTACTTTTTAGACGAAACAATAGACAAGTTGAAGAAATCAAACACAAAAATCAAATTTATAGCTAAATATGTTGACGATATGGTTGCCATCATTAAAAAGAAAGACGCTAAAATAATATTAGAAACACTTAACGAATATCACACAAAACTAAAATTTACAATAGAAATAGAAAACAATCACCAGTTACCGTTTCTTGAGGTGAAACTTATAAGAAAAGAAAATAAAATCTCCTTTGACTGGTATAGCAAACCAATTTCATCAGGAAGAATGATAAATTATTTGTCTACTCAACCAATGAAATACAAAATCAATACTGCAACCAACTTCATTAACAAAGTATTAGACATCAGCGACAATATATACCACAAAGAAAATATAACTAAAATAAGAACAATTCTACAAATGAACAATTATCCAAACACAATAATTAATTATTTAATTAATAATAAACTTCACCAAATACAAAACTCAAATAAACAACATTCAACACAAAAAGTAAAATCTGGCAACGCTAGATTTTTCTCATTAACATACATCCCTCATCTAACTGACAATAATACTCTCAACAAAACAATACCACTTGACAGAGAAAAAACTACTTTCGCACATAAAGCCAATAACACCTTAAGTTCAATTTTTACAAAAACAAAACCACCCACACAAATAACAGATCATCACAATGTAGTTTACCAAATACCATGCAAAGGTAATGACGACAACAAGTGCAACATGGTATACATAGGCACAACAAAACGTAAGCTTGCAGTGAGATTATCCGAACATGAAGCTGACATAAGAAAGAAAAGAACAGCTACAGCATTCTCACAACACATGATAGAAGAAGACCACATCGCAGACTTTGACAATGTTACTATTTTGGACAAGGAAAACCGCACCACCACCCGCTACACACTAGAAAGTCTTCGGATTCAACAAAAAATAACAACAACAATGAACCACAAAGAAGACTTGGACAATATCAGCTCTATATATAGTGTTGCCATTAGTAACAATAATAATAATTGATCTGTGATATTAATAGCAAGCAATATTAGACTTAAGTTTTTACTGTCCAATAAGTGTTAATTTATTTATGTGTTGTTTAATTAATGTTAATTTATTCCAATTTATTTATTATTTAAACCACAATGTAAACACAAATCTATAAATCCAAAACAGTAAGTGCAATAGACCTAGTAAATAGTTTTTGAAATTTTAATTAATAATAAGTATCATCTCTTTGTGTTTGTATCTTTAAAGATAATAAATATTAACCCCTGAAGAAGCCAACAAGTAATTGGCGAAACGTAGGGTGAAAAATGAATTAATTTGTATTGATTAATTGCATCCACTAAAACGATCATTAAGCCCAAACATCAGTTTTAAATTAGAATTACTTTTTAATATATAAATTAAAAAAAAAAACGGAACCGTTATTCTATGACTAATATAAGATAAATGCTCGTTGTTTTTAAACGAAAATCATAGAAAATAATCATAAATGCTAAATATACAGTAAAACCATTATTTAGTTGAATTTTATTAATAAGAAATATGGTATTTCTTTCTTTCCAACTCTTTTGCTACATTTAAAATGGAAAAGTTATAAGTAATATCCATACATAATTATTTATAATCATCTTAAATATAAATTTTGAAGCAATCTAATCTTTCAACCACCAGATATTGAATGGGCCGTAATCACCCTATTCCTCATAGGAAAATTAGGAGTAACATCCTCATTTGCTGTTCTATATACTTATACTGCAGAAATGATGCCTACTGTAAGATATTTCTCACAATTAAAAAAAAAATACAAAGTAATTGGAATTGTTCTTGAGCTTCGAAATTTTAAATGCAAAAAAATATCATATGTGTACATATTAGGTAAGTATGTACATAGTATGTTAGGGTATGTCAAAAATTTTATCTATCACAATTAATCTCAAAATTTCGGCAAAGAATCCCAAAATATGGATCCTTCTAGAATTTGAGCTTTTTGGGGTCATTCAGCAAAATTTTTTATTTCTAATAAAAAAAAGGTTATAAATTAATTCATTTCACCGCAACAGATGAGTTTGGAATGCTTTACCCAATATTTCGCTCCAATTGACCGCTGTCAGATTTGTTTTCTCTGCTGTTTTTAACTTGTGGAATTTATTATTGCTTTGTTTTTGTTTTTCTTCTTTTGTAAGTTGAATTGAAATGAGAAGAATAGCATTTTTGTGATTCATGATGGAAAATGGTGCACAAATTATTTTCAACAGAAATGATATTCTAGACATTGATAAACAATGACACATACACTCTGATATCATAGGTTAAAATGTAAACCATCTTGATCGACAATGTAAATAAACAATATTGATCTACATAGTTGGGACGCAGCTTTACACATATGTGAATATTTTATTTTTAAAAATATTACTCAATAGTTAAAACTCGTTATTCATTCGTGTAGCGCACCAATTTTAATAACGCTGAACGCTCTGACGCTAACGCATACAGTCTACTGTTTTCTATTTTTGGCATAACTTTGTCTAACAATAGACTGAAAGTTAAAATTTGAGGACAGCCTTTATGAATAAAATTTGAGAAGTAAAAAATCAAAAAAAATGATAGGCAGATGATGGGCATAATCGAATGATTTAAAGAATCGAGATATTAGTATTCGAATGATTTAAAAAATCGAATGATCATTCGAATGATCTTCGAAACGATATCATAGTAAAGAAGTAGGAAACAAACACTTCATTTCAAAGTAAAAAAAAAGCAAAAACAAAACAAAAAATCATTAGAACGATTCTCGCCTTTTCTTTACAATTCCATATTCAAATCTCAACGATGCATCGAGTGCGAAAATGAATATATGTAAATACTCAAAGTCGCTGAATACACAAATACGAGGTACACAAATATCTAACTCCTCGATTTTATGTGTTTTCTATTCTGTCCTTTCGTTCAATATTCTCTACTCGGTCTCGAATCGGCATTCGGCACTCGAGTTCTCTTTTCGCTTAGAGTAAGTAGATGTGAGAAATCATTGAAATGATTTGAGTAATTGAATGATTTGAGTGAAGAATCAAGATATCTCGAGATTATATCATTCGAATACGAATACATTTTTTTACATCTGGTAGACTGTATTCAAAAACTGTAAATTTTCAAGTTTCAATATTAGCATGTGGTTTTCGAAAGAACATTAAGTCTGATTAAAGTCCCAATTTCGATTTTTCTTAATAATGCATAACTTGCGTAAAAAAATTTCACATAAGCTTATTCTATTCAAACTATCGACTCTTGGGCCTTCTTAAGATGAATTTCTTCTTACCTGAAAAACTGATACTAATTACTAAGTTCGATTCAGATATTTAGATTCAGGTCTCCGATAATTTCGTAGCTATACATTCGGGTTCCCACAAGGTAGCCACTTAGGACATCTTTTTTTTATTTTTGCTACTAATGATATTGAAATTTTTATCAAATATTCCCATATCTCACTCCACGCCGACGATACCTAGTTTTTCAAGACCATTTCTTTCACACATGATTCCACTCTTCTTCAACTTGATCTGTACAGTTTCTCTGCATGGTGCATACAAAATTGCTTAAAGCTTAATATTTTCAAATACCATTCAATCACTTTTTCACGAAAACGCATACAATCTACGAGTACTCCCCGTCTCTACCTTCTTCATTGTCAACCCATATCGACACCGCTGAGTCAATTCCGACCTTGATCTCTTATCTCAAATTTCTCACATATAATGACGAGATTATTTTTAAAGCTAAATAAGCAGGCTTTGTGAAAAGATGGTCCAAATAATTCTCTGACCCCACTTGACCCGATGTTTATGTTTTATCTTTGTTCGCTGATCATTGTGAATTGAGTTTTCGAAGATGGAAATACGTCTTCTACATTTACATAGCGTTTTACGGTGAATTCAATTCACTTAGTTTTGTTTGGTGAAACTATATGTATATTTGCCCGACAATTGACAACCAAGTACATACTCGTATACATATAAAGCTTTGAAATTTTGTCCTGATTTTATAAATTGTTGATAACAGGGGAATACACAAGAACTCACGACAAGAAAACTTTTGTTGCAATTTATGAAAGAAGTTTATGTGTTAAGGGAATTGAAGTCAATTTTTTAAGGGATTTATTTCTTCCAAAATGTAAACAAATGCTCCTTCGGTTAGTCTGAAACTTCTTTTGAAACTAAAAACAATTCAAATATGTTTATGTTAATTCATTCCCCATTTCAAGTTACACTGCTTCTGGAAAATCTATTTTTTTTTTTTCAGAACATTTTGTTCGTTTTGCGCAAGAAACATTGTTTGAATAAACGATGCAAATTGTCTTTTTCAGCAGATTTTGACATTTCGAAAACAAATTCGGTGTGAATTGATAAAAATTGAATTCACTCGGAATCGGTGAAATTGAAATTCTTTTTCAATTTACTTTCACTCGGAATACAGAACATGGGTGTAAGACTAATTATTATCCCTCAGAAAGGCCACAAGGTTCAGTAAAATAATACTGTGATATGTATGTTCCTATGCAATTTTTTTATATTTCAAATCTATATTTTGCTCATTATAAAGAAAATACAATTTCAAGGCTCGAAGAAGAATTCCAATTACCATAGATTCTGTAAAAAAGTTGTAATTTTTAACTTGTCCTACTTATAATTTTTCATATTTAATTTTTTTTTATATTTAAATTATTATACTTTCTTAAGATCATAAGGAGTGGTGGAGTCGGTTGTATGTCCACTTTTGCACGCTTCGGAGCTATGTTGGCTCCGTTTGTTCCATTATTGGTAAAGTATTTTTGTTAAATATTTCATAACACTACTTTTTTTTATAATAATTTTTTTCATTTCAGGGTATATATTACGAAACATTACCCCTACTGATATTTGGAACGATATCGTTGTCAGCAGGTCTATTGGGCTTGTTCTTGCCAGAGACATTTCAAAAAAAATTACCTGATACGGTATGAAAGTCAATGAATGTCACTAAAGTCTTGAATTTATTTTGCTTCGTTTTGTTTTTATTCCCAGGTAAAAGAAGCTAAATCATTGCTTTCTGACGAACGGTGAAATCCAACACGTGTAGATTTAGTTACATAAGGACTGCAAGAATTTATTTAAAAAACAACTTATACATATATGTATCTCTGTTCGACATACATCAACGGTGAAACCATAAAAGCGCGAAATTCCAATTTTTCTGAAAGTTAAATTTATACACTCAATTTATACATACATCACAACTTAATACCTTTTACCTGGAAATTTCGTTAATTTAAGTTTATTGGTTTAGCGTCATTTTATTTTAGACATCTTATAAACAGTTAAGAATATCTTTTTTTCAAGCCCTTCTATACGTATAAAATTTGCTTAAAACCTGCAAACTTTTCAGATTTCTTCGATGATACATAGATATGTACATGTGTACATGTGTACATACATAGTACATATATTTTAAATGAGCGGTTTCACTTCGAAACTCTGTCGAAACGTCAATATAATTTTGATTAAAATTAATAATCGCGGTAATTCCGTAAATTATTAGCTCATTTAAAATGTCTCAGTACCACGATAAAAACAAGTCTTAAATCTAAAATTGTACATACCTATATCTATGGAAGTATGCACAGATATTGTTTCAAATTTCGTGTTCGTATTTCTAAGTAGAAAAAATGCTTAAGTAATTACCATAGTTACTTTCTAGATGAAAATACCAACTACATAGTTTTAAGTGATGAAAGGATTTATTTTTTTATAAATGCTAAAACATAAGATATTGTATTTTTAATTATTATTTTAAAATAAAATTACGAAAAACAAGTATTTTTAGCATTTTTTTTAGGATGCTATAACCTTCATAGGTTAGATAAGGTTTGGTTGAAGTGGCTGCCAGAATCGCGGCTTACACATTTAAACTATGGGTCTATTGTGATACTACATGAATATATCAGATACTTTGCCTTCTCGTTGAACCACTTGATAATACTTATGAAGCCAGAGAGACTGCAAATGTCTATATTAATTAGATCACTAGGTTTCTCGAAAAAAAGACTCTACAAGATGGAGCGTAAGTATATGGGATAGAGGAAGGCATGTGCATAGATAGAAGATGAGGAATTGTATCTACCTCTTCCTCATTTATACAGCTTCTGTAAGAATCCTTTAAATAAACGCCAAGCCTCGTTGAGCTCTTTCCTATTAGAAAGTGTCCAATTAGGACACCAATTACGGAGCTGATGTGCAGTGTACTAAGAGATTTCAAACACTTAGAGCGTTTTAGAATCACCAGATCTGTTTTGATATTATATGTAGGTTAAATACCACCTCACAGAAAAGGCACAGCTGCTCTGAGTTTTTGCTGAGTGCATCGATGTTCATAAGGAAATTCTTGTTAATTAAAAAGTTCGACTAACAATTCCCAAAGAATTTTCAGGCGAGTATTTGATGTTTTTGAGAAATTCATCAATTATTGCAGCTGAAACTCATTGTCATTCCCTGAATGCTGATGAGTCACATTTATAGCATTTAGCTCCATTTCCAATTCAAAGCTGTTGCAAGGAACGTACTCGTACAAAATTATTGATCGCTTAAAATTGATATTTTTTGAAAAACTTTCTCTTTGAAAAAAATCAATCATTTTAGAAATTCATAAAATACATGGTAGTTGATATTTTTGATTTGTTATCCAATATGAATTTTTGAGTTCTCTTGAAATACACAAACGAAATATAAATTAAGTCTAGATTCTTCCCTAATAAAAAACAGCATCTGTCCAGCCTGTTCCTAAAAAAGGCCACCCTCCATACACCTCTTCCTACCGGCCAATTGCGCTAACACCCCTTCTTTCCAAGGCCATGCAATCGCTGATCAATCATCAGATCAAGAAATTTATCGAAGGTCATAAGCTTCTCATCAACCGGCAATACGACAATCGTTCTACTAGTGATCTGATGGCATATTTCACCGAAAAGTTTATCAGATCTTCACATTGTTTTGGAGAAAGTAAGATTATTGCACATACATATAAATTATTCTAAAGCATTTGATAGAGTTTGGCATCAAGCTTACTTATCGAAGATGCGTGTGTTTGATATCAATGAAACCCTAATTCTCTGGTTTAGAAATTACCTTCTGGATCATTCAACACATGTTTCAATGGAATGTTTCAAGTCTAATCTTCAAAAAATAAATGCTGTTGTTCCCCAAGGCTTCATTTCGTCTCCGAGTCTCTTCCTCATTTTTATGATCCCTTGTCTAAAACTGCTTATCCAATTCATTGTTTTGCCGACGGCTCTACTCTCAGCTTTTAATACTCGTTCTTAAATTCATGTCTATCGCCTTCGGAAGAGGAATTTGCAATGATATCGTATGACAAGATTATAAAACTCCGATCTTTACAGCATTGTTAAATGGTGTTTAAGAAATCGTGTAGAGTTTAAAGCTTTGAAAACTCAATGAATCGAAGAAACCAAAAAGTTTTCAGTACTAGATATGGTATACGACGATCTTCGTTGGAATGACCACATTCTCGAGACCGACGAAAACGCTGCTAAGGATTTCTCTATCGGTCTACGTAATTTTTCACCCCTCTGGTCTGGCTACAATTTAAAAGGAGTTTGCAGCCCAGGCTTCCCTTCATTTATTGAATAGAATCCAGAACAGATCGTTTAAGCTTATAGGAAACAGAACCATCATAAAATCATTCCCATCTCTTGAACACCGACGGAATGTTTCATGTATTTCCTTGTTTAAGTGCTTTTTTCACAATCAATGCTCATTTGAAGTAGCCAGTTAAATTTCTCTCCTCAATCAGTTCACCCGTGATTGTGATAACTGTTTCGCTAGAAATTCTCATCAGTTCACACTCTAGCCTAATTTTGGACATACCGTTTTTTAGTCACACATGACGATTATGGAATAATCTACCCCGCAAGGTTTTGCTTTGCTATTTCAATTTTGCGAACATTCGAAACCAATGTTCATCGAAAACTTCCTTTACCCCCCCCCCCCATAATTTACCCCAAAAAAATGCACAATCAAGTTAGCTTTTTAATTACCTGCAAAATTTAGAAAAGAAATGATATTGAAAAAATGCAAAATGCAAGATCGTGTCTTGGCTCCAACGGTCTATGTAAGTGAAAATTATTACTGCAACTTCATAAAGTTTATTTTTCGATCAATTTATTTAATTTAGTGGGTATATTATATTTATTTATGTCTCCCCTTAAGTTCTGAAGAGGTGTTCATCTTTTCACCATTGCATAAGCCTCCAAATGATCTACTCTTTGGGACTCTTCCCGAGTAGGTGGAAAACTGCATTTATCAAGACGGTGTGAAAAATTACAATTACGTTTCTTCTTTCCAAGATTATGGAAACGTTGATTAGCAGGCCGCTTGAGAAATATCTTGAAGAATGAAATAAATGAATGAGGCAATATGGCTTTCGGAGCAATAAGTCTGTTGATTATCTTAAATCATATGCCAATGAAAAGCAAAGAACGAATCTTTACAACACTTTACAAAAATAAAGGCAATTGCACTTGATATTTTGATATTTCAAAAGCAATTAATGGCTTTTGGACGAAGCTCTATAAAAAAAGGCGTCTAATTGATACCGACGCCGAAGGCTTCTTACGGTGGCACCAGTCTGAGTTTTTCAATTTTCGATGACTCTTCCGCATAGATCCGGCTGAATTTAAGCGATGGCCTGTGTTATGTTCACCTTAAGGACATTAGTTGATTGTGGTTTATTCGCATAGAACTGCTACTTCAGGAAACCCCACAAGAAAAAACCTACCGGGGTCAAATCGAATGACCTTGGTAGCCAGTTCACATCACCCTCAAACCGTTTGCAGTATGTCAATCGTGGCGTCCGCTGTGTGGCACGTAGTGCCGTCCTGCTGAAACCACATGTCATTTAGATCCATCGGCTTCAATTTGGGTACAATCATTTTTTAAAACTTAAAAATAAATAGAAGGCTATGTATTCACTTTTATTCATTTAAGACTATTAAATGCCTTTTTTTTAAATTAGACAGAAGGATCGAAAGCTAATATTTCTTCTTCAAAGTGCTTTTGTCAATTCGTCATAAAGATCCTACAAAAAAATAAATAGTTCATCATTTAAATAGTTCTGCAAATCATATAGCTTTAAAGCATTTGATTTCACCTAGGACACGTAACAAAGCATATGTTCATGAAGTACTACGAAAATGGTGAGAAGCTTCCTTGTATTTACCTCATGATGTACAAGTTGAAAACCCCTACGATCACCCGCAAATGGTCAGGGCTCGCTGAGTTTTCACTTGTGTTTCAATTGAAGAGCGTCTTTAACAAATTTGTTTGTGTACCAGTATTAATTTTTTCGAAAGACCTAAAGAAATTTAAGTCTTCATATCTTGATGTTTAGTTTAGTTAATAACTAATTAAAACGATTAAATAATAGAGTGTGAAACATTTTTCAATTTCCAACGGAAGAAAATCATATGGAAAAATTAGTACTTAATTTAATTGTTTATTTATAGCATCGAATTAGTATCTGTCCATCAGATACACATACAGTGCTAGAGAAAAGTATCTGAGTATCTTTAATTTTGCACTGTGTCGTCACCGATATTGGCGCTTTTTCTCACACAGAACAACAATTGTTTTGAATGTGTTTACTTGTGTTCGTCCCGGCCATTCGGATAAATCACTATGCGTGATAATAATAATTAAAGTTTTGTTAGTTTACGAATCGTTCCAAAGCACATCAAAGATCATTTTATTATTGGATTGCATA
The DNA here is from genome assembly GCA_911387755.1 of Chrysotoxum bicinctum. Classification (NCBI taxonomy): domain Eukaryota; kingdom Metazoa; phylum Arthropoda; class Insecta; order Diptera; family Syrphidae; genus Chrysotoxum; species Chrysotoxum bicinctum. Next base: position 32,389,932 of record OU426990.1, read on the forward strand.
ATTTCAAAAACATTCAAGGGAAAACGGTTATAAAATGTCAATGTCAGCGCTAGGGGTAAGCACTGGCTTCATGGTCGGTTGCTGTGTTCTGGCACAAATCGCACGCAAAGTAGCTGGTCGACTTTTGAAGGAAGGCCTTGTACCGGTCCTGGTAAATGAAGCTATCGCAGCTGCTGAACTGTGTGCCTGTTGTTTTGAATTGATCATAAGTATATTTTGAATTTAAAAAAGTTTTTAATTTTGTTTTTCGAAAACAGAGATTTTACATGATTTTTTTTTATAATTTAGTTGCTGATAATTTCGGAGTTGCAGCATATGCAGTTTTCCTCTTCATCCTTACCGTATGGTGGGGTAAAGTTTGGGGTGATGCCTCAGCATGCCCCTACACTCATATGGAAGACTTGCTCGAAGGGAAGATTTCATTGCGCGAAGTAGCCCTGCGAACATGGGCAGAGCTAATGGGCGGATGTTGTGTATATAGAATCGTTCAGGTTTTCTGGTGGTTTGAATTCGCCGAAACCCACAAAGGAAGAGCTTTTGAAGAATGTTCAGCTGATTTGCAGGTAAAATTTTGAGTATATTCGTGAAAAATGTTTTGTAATTTACACTTGGGTTCGAGAAACAAAAAACATACAAAATATGAGAAAATTGGTTTCAAAATTACATTGAAAATCATGTAAATTTTTGAATTTTAAATTCACACCTTATAGGGCACGTTTTACGTCATTAATCACGAAACTGCACTTATATTTTCTATCTTGTACTGTAAATCAACCTGTTTAGTAATTTACTAACTTAACCGGCTCACGATCCATGAAAGGTCACTAGCTGAAGGTTTCCGATTACGACAGTGAGCACAATGCTTCTAGTCATCCAGAGCAAATGAACCTGTAGGCTGGGATTCAAAAACTATTAGCCGTAATATTGTTGTCCATTCACTTGATGTAACAAGCCAATATAGTGAAAACTAGTGAATCAATTTGTGTTAGCCAAACAGCTGATGAACTCCCTTAAAGAGGAACAATAAAACAGTTATTGCTTAGGGCAATTTTTCGTATGATCTTTATTTGATCTCGTTCATATTTCGAAAGTTGGTGCTGTCAATAATAACGTTTAATCCTAATAGGGGTTGACATATATTTGTTTTTGCTTGTTTATAGCAGTTGCTCTTGCCCTTTTATACTTCAATATCAAGAATTTTCTTCTATTCTTCCTAATAGTATTGGCAGATTTGTTGAAAATAGGTCCTTGGTGTTAACACTTGCCCTGCGTATTATTCAGAATGAAATTAAAGAAATTATACAATATGATCTCCTTGCCGAAACCATCATGTGTATTCTGAATAAGTTCTGAGGAATTATTCTCTACTTTCATATTGTATCGGGCATTTTCGTTCGACCCAACTGGACCAGTTTTTTCGAGGATCATAAGTTCAGCCATCGCCGTAAGGAGCTGCTCATGATAAATACTCTCATATACAGCTTTGAAGTAGATGAAAAGGTGTTGTGTGAAAAATTAAAATTTGTTGACCCTTTCCAGGATTTGACTCAGCTCTGCAGGGCTAGAAGCCAAATTACTGGTATCTTCCGATTAAATTATTCCAGACCGGCTTAGGACGAACACGAGGTACGTTAGAATGTATGTTTTATACAAAATTTCTTCCAGGACATAAGATCGTTTTTTTGTAGATGGAGCGTATGGAGCCGGTAGACCGGTCAAAAAGCATGCTCCCAGTGCTGAGTTATCTTTGAATTAAATCGGATTTATTAAATCCTGTGAATTAACTCCTGAGGAGTTTTTCAGAGAAAGCTTAACTTTAACTTAAGTTGTCAAAAAACTATTGAACTATTTGAATCCAAGTGCGGCACTGATGGAAATCCCTTTTTCACTTTCGAAAGCGAGATGGTAATCTCATCACTATTTCAATCGCCCTTTTATAGTAGCGCATCTCGGTAGGTTTTCATACGGATTCTGTCACAAATATTTATTCAGTTCGTTCAGACTTAGATCAGGCGTTTGCGATTTGGAGTTCTCATTGTACTGGGTTTGCAGCCTGCCATAGACAGGGTTTTCCTCTCCCAGAGCTGTGAATAAGCGGTCTCAAGCTTACAAGGCGTGTTACAAGGTTTAAGGAGAGGTAATACGTCCTAGCCTTTTGTTGCATCTTATTTGAATATACGTTTATGTTAACGTACATACAGTGTGGTTCACATGATTAGACGCACCATTGTTCTCTCAATAAATTGCAGTTTTCTTTTTCTTCATGAACTACGAAAGAATTGCATTCATTTAAAAGGTTATTAAATTCTCTGGGAAAAAAAACCTAAATTCAAGATTAGTGAGAGACACTTAACGGTTGTTTTGATCTCTTTCTTCGCAGTAGTGCAAAAAAGTTCAAATAAATCGGTTCACTTGATTAGACGCACCTGTTAAAAGTTAAAAAAAGAGGTTGATCAATTTTTAACATTTTTTATTTACTTTTTTATTGTTATTGAAATTATTTTTCACAGTTTCAATACTTTGTACAACCTCTACGATTTGAAATTACATCAAAAATTCTACTTCTAAGAGATTCATACAATTTTCTTAATAATCTAATGAAATCTTAGACAAGGCTTCTTTAATTGCGGCAATAATCTCCTCACAGCTTTCATACTGCTTACCTTTTTCATAAATGATGTTTAGATCAAGTGAGTATGGTGGCCACTGCAAAAATTCCACATTTTCACTTGGGATAAATGCTTTTACAACGTGCGCGTTGTGGATCGGAGCATTGTCTAGTTGTCAGATCTACTGGATAGGTCCAAAAAGCTCTCTTATGACTGGAAAAGCTGTTTGCATAAGAGCTTTATAAGAAATTTCTGTCATTTTGTGAGACACAAAACCAACTCAAAGGCGCGATAGTACGAAATGGCACCCCAAACCCATACTTCTCCTTTTTTGGAATTGTTTCGGTTCAAAAAGCATTCGGATGTCATAGAAATAAAACTTATACCCATCAGGACCATCGAGGTTGAACTTTTTCTTATTAAGGTGTGTCCACACCAAAGAAACATTTTAGGAAACATTGTTTAAAAAACGTTTCTGAAATGTTTCCCATTTGTTTAAAAAACATTTCAGAAATATTTCTGATTTGTTTTTTTTGGTGTAGACGCTTTGAGAAACATTTCTGAAATGTTTCTTTGTTTCCCATTGTTTCCAGATTGAGTTGTCTGTAAATTTTTTTCTCGCCTGTGTTGTACTTTAAGCGCATGATTTTTTTTTTCTACTTCATCTTTATCACAATTTATATTTTCGCAAATTTCAGATACATCATTGGCTTTTTTGATTTGATTTTTAAAATTTTCGTCAAGAGTGGATCCGAGCGTCCAGACCAAAGAAAACATTTCAGATACATTTCAGAAATGTTTCTCTGTTTCTGAAATGTTTTTTAAATGTTTCTGAAATGTTTCTTAAATGTTTCTGAAATGTTTAAAAAATGTTTCTTTGGTCTGGACACACCTTTAGAAAACACCACATTTCTTCAGTTTAAAACACTTCCAACCTGCGCATACCATGTCATGCGAAGACGCGCGAACTCCAACCGCTGTTCTTTTCTTGCAGCGTTAAGTTTTTTTTTTTAGCTTTTTGAATTTCAAGTGTTGAATACCTAAAAAAGCTCGAAGAACAGTTGATTTGCTTGCACTTACCCCCGCTAAATGTTTGATTTTCATCGAGGAGTTAGTTAAATTTGAGGCAATTCTGATAATTTTTCGCTTCTCGTGTGGTGTAAAGGGTGTTTTTGTCCTTCCTTTGTTGTTTTTTCCGTAGGTGGATGGATTTAATAAAACATTTCGAACAGCTTTATCATTTCGTCCTATTTTCTTTGCAATTTTCGGCATAGAATACCCTTCTGAGAGGTAGGCCTCAATTTTTGCTATTTCCGCCACCGTTAACATTTTCTTTTTACCCATTTTCACTTTAAACACTCGGAAAAACTTTAATAACGTACACTCATTAACCAAATTTAATTTGTATTACCCAGCATTAAGAAACTAACTGAATTAATTCGTGCGTCTAATCAAGTGAACTGATTTATTTGAGCTTTTTTAGCACTAATGCGAAGAAAGACATCAAAACAACCGTTAAGTGTCTCTAACTAATATTGAATTTAGGTTTTTTTCCCAGAGAATTTAATAACCTTTCAAATGAATGCAATTCTTTCGTAGTTCATGAAGAAAAACGAAAAGAAAACTGCAATTTATTGAGAGAACAATGGTGCGTCTATTCATGTGAACTGCACTGTACATAGTTCATATTTAAACATTTTCCGTAAATCAATCAAAAAAATAGATGGAAAAAGTTTCACATTTCCGTAGAATATTTGTATAACTAACGTTGAATATCTATAATTTTACTATCCCAAGAAGAAATTTTTCTCCTGAAGTATCTTAAAGGCCAGGGCAGTTTCCAAAAAAGAAAAGAGTCTTTCGTTCCAATATAAAAAATAAATACCAAGTACGTCTTTAACCATAATTTAGCAGCAGCAAACAAAGCCTAGATTAAGGACTTGTGAATTTTTACGACCTAATTACCGCCTAAAGACTTTTTGTGTCTCCTGAAAAATTGTCAATTCTGGAATATGCAGTTTTTCAACTGCGATGATACATACATAGATATGTGATGTGAAATAGAATGCATTCATTCCTCACTCCTCTTAACAAATACACGAAAAAAAATAAACAATAAATTATTGTTTTGCTTTTCATTTTAATTCAGAAAAAGTTGAAAAATAGTACGTATACGCCCCCCTTAACATATGTAAGAACAAAACTAAATAAAAGTTTTGTATTGCTTTTCATTAATGCTCAAATGATTTAAGGATATAAAGTGACTTAGGATTAAAGATGTAAGGTATTGGTCTTATTGAAACAAAGACAAAATTACTAAATTACTAAAAAAATGGTGATTATAAAATAATATTTTATTGTTTGCCTACTAAACGTAAATCTGATAAAAAAGCCGCTTATATTCCCGTCATTAGATTTTTTTGAAACAAATCATCTGTAACATACATTACTTTAGACATTCCATGTTGCATCAATAGGCTAGGAAGATTTTGTCGACATTGATACGGAGGTAAATGTTGAGTTGGGTTCCATAGAAGATGTCGAAGAGCATATAAAAGGAAAAGTTTTTAGACGCTTTTCAAGTTTCGTTCTAACAAAGTCATAAAAACGACACCATATGTAACTATAAAACTTTAACTCTAATCTTAGGAAGGTAGATGGAAATTGCGACCACCCACAGTCTAGCCCTGTGGTTCAATTAGCGTTGAAATGCGCCATTTTAACTCGTATGAACCTGTGAATGGAATTGATATGGAAAAAATTGTAGCCTTTCTCAGGGAGTCATCGAGTTTGTATTAAGTTCAAAAAATATGGATCTAGTATTGGTTTTCGTTTTCTCTTATTGTGTGTTTGCTTTTGAACAATCATCCGGAAATTGGTTCACTCACTCAGCCGGATCACCACACTCATTCGACAACATCTACACTGTGCCAAGCAAGGAGCTTGTTGACTGCTACTGAAAAAGTAGCCAATCCGATTGAGTGATTATCCCCCCCCCCCCACGGTAACCTTCCGTTAAAACCCTCAGTCCTATAACTCGGGCACACGGCACAGGTTAACCCAGGTTCGTCCTAGAGCCATTTCCTCACGTTGAGAAAAGAGATCAAGTTTGGCAGAATGTTGACTCTTCCACAAGTGAGTTATGAAGAGCTGATCCTTGCCTGGCCAGCTCGTCCGCCCGTTCACTCCCATCAATGCCACAATGACCCGAAACCCAGCTAAGAGTGATATTGTAGTAAATATTGTGGCTAGAAAGTTAATCCCGGCATTGCTGGACAAATTTGGAGTATGATGTACTAGATTTAATGGCTTAAACAGCCGTCTGACTGTCTGTGATAATAGCCGTATTCAGGTTCTGGTTTGGATCTTGTTTGAGTACATGCTGAACACTGATCTTTAAACTCTTTTGAGAATCTCATTATTAATTCAAGACGGACCCTTGCTTTGCTGAATATTGAATATATATGCGAATGATATAATTGAAAGTTTACCTTCAAAAAGAACTCCCAGATCGTTAAACATTTCCACTCTTTTATCAATTAAATTTTCCATGAAATACAAATATTCATATGTGTATTCTCCGCGAATAAGTCTTTATCTGCCTTGGGGTACTCCAGATAATACATATATTGAGTCTTGTTTTCTAAATAAGATTTTATCCAAATTAATATTCAGTTTGCAAACCCATACCAGCTAAATTTGTAAAGCAGTATTGTATGCCAAACTTTATCAAACGCTTTACTTAAATCTCCATCTTTAATGTTAGAACGCTACAGTTGGTCAACTGCATCGATTAGATTGATCTTTTCAACACTTCATTCATTGTGATTGTACAAAAACTTATGATGACCTAGGTAAACTAGGTATAGGACAAATTAGTTCAAGATCACTTGAATCAATCAATCTGTTAAAAAAAATCCAACAGCTTTTTAAATATAAATTATTTATTTTTTAAATAGGTTCATCCTTATGTCGGTGCAGTTATTGAAGGAATTGCAACCCTCTTATGTCGTCTTGCATCGAAATCTTTAAGTGAAACTGGTCCACGTTTTAGCAGTATTATTGACTCGTTTATTGGTACAAGTCTGGTGGTAGCGGGTAAGTACTAACATATGCCAAGCCTAACCAGTAGATTAGAATTAACATTCCAATTTTACAAACTTCTTATGGGAAAATACCTCTCAATAAAAGTTTACGCTTTTAACTACCTTATGTTTTCAGCCTTTAACTTCTCTGGAGGTTATTTCAATCCTGTTCTGGCAACTGCTTTAAAATGGGGATGCAATGGTCATACGAATTTGGAACACATTATTGTTTATTGGATTGGAGCTTGCGTTGGAGCTGTGCTTTCAGTTCCATTGTTTCGCGTACCAATTATACGACAGTACTTAATAAGAGAAGAACTTCCTAAGAAAGAGAATTAAAATAAGCAAAACTAAACTGGAATTATGCCCTCTATTTCGATTTGTTTCTTAATTTATTTGTCCTACTATGTATGAACGAATTTTTAAATTTTGTTTGTATAAATATTGGAGTTTTGTTATTGTTCTATTGTTAGTAAAAATATGTTTGTTGTTTTATGTTTTAATAAAATTAATCGAATGTTTTGATGTTCCACTCTTATTGTTTTTTATGAAACATTAATATTAAGAACAAATGTAGACCAAAACTTAAATTCTGACAGTAATTTTTCATTTTGTCTCGTTTAGGTGTTAATTGTTTAATTTGGTTTTCTAAAATATACTGCTTACCCCTTTAACAAAAGAACAAAAAAAATTGATTTAATAATAAAATATTTATTTATTTTTGTATTCAAGTTTTATAAACAAAACAAAATATTCTTGAATGGTAAAAACTTAATCTACAGCAGTTGCAACAACTTTTGTACGTTTTTTAATTTTTTTTCGTGTAATAAATACATTTGCGGTATGCGATCCAATGGACTCGATCACATATTCGTTTGAGCCGAGTGAAACTTTCCTCGAAGATGTAGATGTTTTACATTCACTTTGATTCAATGTCTCATCAACTCCCACATTCTCGGTCGTTGTCGTGTCTATATCATCGCTTTTTTCATCAAACGTACAATCGCTACTCGCCGGATGAGTATAAGATGGTGATTGAAACATCGAACGCAAACGATCGTCAATTTCGTGGTATTGAAAGTCATCTTCATTGGCATTATACACTGGTGGAGGATCATTGGGGCTGACATCATTTAAAAATATTTTATGATGAGTTGGAGTTAACTCGACAGAAATAGATTTTTCAAGAGATGGGGATCGCCGGAATTCTTTTTTAGACTCGACATGATTGTTTCCTGAAGCTGCAGAAGTTAATGTCTCAAATTCATTGATTGAAAATTGAGGGGTATTTTCAAGAGTATTCTTTGATCTTTTTGATTTGACAAAAGTTTCTTCTGATTTCGCATCTGGTGATAGAGATAGTTTTCGTTTGTTTTGCTTCTTTGTCTTCTTAGGTTTGATATCATATGAATCATGTTCTTTTTCTTCGCCAAATAAAGGATTATTCAAAGAGCAATCGATTGGATTGCTTACTTGTGTGTTATCACAAAATTCTTCATTTCGTAAATCGCTGGAACATTTTTCAAACCGTAAGTCTGGAACTTCATTTGAGAAATTATTTACTGCGTCAACATTTTCACCAGTCTGTTTCGAACAATGTAGTTTGTGAAGAATTTTTGCATCACTACTTTCAGATTCAAGCTGACTGGGAGAAGTAGGATTTTCACGGCCCTCTAGGCTTTTGTAAGATTCATTACTTTTATTTATAGAATCCAAAGAGCTCTTGGTCTTTTTCTTCTTGTATTTCCGTTTCTTTATAGGTGCTTGTAAGTCAGGGCTCTTAAAATGTTCTACAGTTCTTGATGTATTTTGACAGTTACCATCATCAATTGATACTGTTTTCGCTTCATCGTTTGTAGTTTTGTCTGTAATGTCAACTTCTTCATTGCCATTGCTCTGGGAACTATCTAGCTGGGAAGATTGATTTTCAGGCTCTTCGAGCATTTCACACAATTCATTACTTTTTTCTGTAGAGTCTAAAGAATTGTTCGCATTTTTCTTTTTGTATTTCCGTTTCTTTATAGGAGCTTTTAAGTCAGGGCTCTTAAAATTTTCAAAAGCTCTTGATAAATTTTGATTGTGATCATCATCATTTGATACTGTATTCAACTCATCGTTTGTACTGCTGCTTGTAACGCTAACATCTTCATTGCTCTGGGAACTATCAAGCCGAGAAGACGTATTTTCAAGCTCTGTAAGCATTTCACACAATTCATTACTTTTATTTTTAGAATCTAAGGAATTGTTCGCACTTTTCTTTTTGTATTTCCGTTTCTTTATAGGAGCTTTTAAGTCAGGGCTCTTAAAATTTTCAAAAGCTCTTGATAAATTTTGATTGTGATCATCATCATTTGATACTGTATTCAACTCATCGTTTGTACTGCTGCTTGTAACGCTAACATCTTCATTGCTCTGGGAACTATCAAGCCGAGAAGACGTATTTTCAAGCTCTGTAAGCATTTTACGCAATTCATTACTTTTATTTGTAGAATCTAAGGAATTGTTTGCATTTTTCTTTTTGTATTTACGTTTCTTTGTAGGAGCTTGTAAGTCAGGACTCTTAAAATGTTCCACAGCTCTTGACGTATTTTCATTGTAATCATCATCATTTGGTACTGTTTTCGACTCATCGTTTGTAATGCTGTTTGTAACGTCAACACCTTCATTGCTCAGGGAATTATTAAGTTGAGAAGTTGGATTTTCAGGATCCTCGAGCATTTCACACATTTCATTACTTTTGTTTTTAGAATCTAGGGAATTGTTGGCATTTTTCTTTTTGTATTTCCGCTTCTTTCTAGGTTCTTGTAAATCAGGGCTCTTAAAATGTTCCAAAGCTCTTGATGTCCTTTGATTATTATCATCATTTGAGACTATTTTCGATTCTTCGTTTATACTGCTGTTTGTAACACAAGGTTCTTCATTTCTTTTGCAACTATCAAGAATCTGCTTAATTTTTTGTTTGTACCTTCTTTTGACCTCATCTTTTATCTCAGAAGTTGGAGAAGATATTTTATTTTTAAAATCACAGTCTTTTATATCGACAACCTCCTCTGAATTAGTCACCGATGGATAATTACATGTTCCAACCAACACGTCCTTCGAATCCATGAAGTGCTTCATCATCTGGTTTTGTTTGGCTGGTTGTTGTTTACATTTTTGTTTCGTTTTCTCCGATGGTGAGACTGAAGAATTCAAAGTTTTATTAAAAGAAAATATACACGTTGTTTCACTAGTTTCATTATTTGATATCTCTTCAGAATTCTTCTCCTTGATAGTAAATCCATGGGTTTGATCTTCTATACTTTTATCTGGAAAGGGAGTTTTATTTGTATCGTCAACTACTTCATCGAGTATTGTTTCAACAATGCCTGTTAATTGTATTATTTTGTTCCTTTTATGTCGGTTTCTTTTTATTTTTATAGAAAATGGTTCTAAATCCTTTTCTTTCTTTTTGTCTCCCTTTTTCTTGATTTCATTTAATTCGGAAATATGAAGAGAATTACCTGATGTCAATTCTCTTGGTGCTGATTCTTTTTCTACTTCTTCTAACATTGCGGTCTGTTTATGTAACTTTTCGATTATATCTAATTGTATAAAAGCTAAGTTTTCGGTATTATTCACTTGATCTTCACCTGTTGTGCTTTGAGGAAATGACGTTTGTAGCCCATCTTTATCTTTTCGGGAATTTGTATATTGTTGGTCTTCATCGGGAATCATCTTCGAGGCTAAAGACAACGGAGTATCTCCGGTTTTTGATAAACTTTGAGCTGGTCCTTCTGAATGTTGTCTTTCCATTTCAACCTGCTCTAAAAATTTTTCAGAAAATAATGGTGATAGAGAATTTTTGTCTACCATTTCTTTGTCCAAGTCACATCTTATTTTTTTCGAAGCAGATTCTGGCTTATTTTCATCTATAGATTTATGCTCTTCTTGGGGAGATTTGTCTAATGTACAATTTTGTTCTCGTTTTGCATCACTTAAATCTTCGTTTGGTGAAATAATCTTAGGCGGAACTTTATGAGATGACAAAACAGATGCATATTGTATTGAAATATCATTGTGACCGTCAGATTTTATGTACCGGTCTGATACCATTCCCATTGTTCTTGTTGAAGAATTCTTAAACACATCTGTGCGTTTTCGTGGAGTTTTTATTTTTTTGCGCCTACCAGATGACACAAGTTCAGAGTTGGAAAAAGAGCTTTCAACTTCATCTGCTGAATTAAGTGATTTCTGAGATGACACAGGAGAACAAAACAATTCTTTTGAATGTGATACATTTTGATATGTTGTTGAACATGATATTAACTCCTGTGTTGAAATTTGATTTGTAATTTGATGAGACAGTTCTTCTGTCCCATTGGTTTCTGGAATAACGCTTGAACTTTCAGAATTTATACGTTCTTTTAAAGAAGTTTCTAAATTCTCATCAGAAATAGGTTTTTCATCATTTAATATCTGTTGAGAATCACCTCTTCTATGCACATTATTGCAAAATATGTCATCACTACCATTTGACATGAGTCTCTTTTCTATTTTACCGACATGCAGTATATCAAATTCATTATTTTCTTCTGGGATCGATTTATTTGGTACATTCGTGTTTTTGTTATGTTCGGCATAATTGCTCGATGACTGAACTGAATGAAGTGAGTTAATGAGTTCAGCATTTTCGCCCTTTGAATGCTTTTGGTGATCTTTCAAGTCAACTTCCAGTGAAGTCATATTTTGGATTTCTTGGCAATTTTTATGCAGATCCATATTTTCATCAGCTTCATTTATATTTTCATGTGCAATCTGTTCATCTTTGTCAGATTCAGATTCTCGGATTTCAAGCTTTTCTTGCTCTTTAGACTCATTTAGGCTCTTCGTAAAATCATCTTCCTTCTCTGAGGTTTTCTGAAACTTTTGTAATTGACGATCTTCAGAAAATTGTTGGTCATTTATACCTGCGGCAGCGTTTAGGTTGCACACTTCTTCATAATTGCCTGAAGCATAATTATTTGTTTTTTGTTTTATATCGCAGATAGGGGTGTCAATTTTTTCAAGTTCAGCTGAACAGCAAATAGCATTAGATGGATTCTCCTCGATTCTGAAACTTGGTGCCTCTTTTGGAATACTTGAAGAATTATTTGGTATTACATCTTTGTCTTGGGGTTCTTCTTCCAATGAAACAACAATACATTCGGGCTCCGTGACTATTTCAGCAGTGCTTTTATTTTGCAATGGAATAATTGAGTTCATTAGTTTATCATTAGATTCCGACGATTCCATATCTTTTGTATTTGATTTTACGTTGTTTGTAATTTCGGATTCCTCTGTTTCTTGATTGATTTCAGTTTTGTTTTTATCACTTGAGGATACATCTGTAGAATCAATTGCAATAAGATTTCCCTCTAAATTTTGTCCGTTAGTGCTTTCTTTTTCTTCTTTGTTTTCATTTTTTGGTTCACCATTATCAATGGAAAGCTTTTTATTTTCATCAGAATATGATGTCTCTCCGAATATGTCATCATCATCAGATATGTCATCACAAAGTAAGAAAAACACCTGATCTGGGTCTGCGGTTTTTTGATTCTGTGAAACGTCTTTCACATGGTCATCATCATAATATACCAGCATCGGACTAGATCTAGCTTCTGAATTAACATTCTTCAAATTTTTCGAATCAGATTTTTCTTTCAAGGAGTGATTTTTTGTTTCATTTCTGTTGCGAGTTGAAGGATGTCGATCAAGATTCTTGGAATGATTTCGTGAAACTCTATGCGTTGAGGAATCACTTTTTGCATGAGTAGATTCTTTGGAACGATGCTTATGATGGCGATGGTGATGGTGATGATGATGATGATGGTGGCGATGTTTTTTTTCTTTTTCAGTTCTGAAACTGTTGGATTTGTGTGGTTCTTCTTCTGATCCTGACCTTGAATTGGAATTGTGGGAACATCTATTGTATTTTGAAGAATTAGAGCGCTTTTTCGAGTGGTCCTTTTGACACAATTCTTCTCTATGTTTGTGTCTTCTTTCCGAAGAGTGATTTGAAGTTCTAGGTTCCTTTTGATTCTCTGGCAATGATGCTGAAAAAATAATTTTTTTTTAGCAAAAATATCGTACCAAAATTAATAATTTGTATAACTCCAATGATGGTTAGTGTTATGAAATGCAAATTGGAACTTCTGCCATTGTACTGTACAATGATAAGCTGACATGTATTTCCAAAACAAGCAAGTATAAAAATGGTTCTATTTATTTTTTTCGAGGAATGTACATTTTGCAGTAAGATTGGTGAAATATTAAATTGAATGAAGAGGAAAGATAATGAATTCTGCAGTGATTCAACTAGCGTAGTTCGAGAGTAAGAGCCGTTAAAAATGTGGAAGAAAAGATACAAGAGCGGCTCCTCAAATTCAACAGATCCCACTATAAATGATTCATTACTAGAAACCTAACGAAAGCTGCAGTACATGCTCTTAACGTACATAGATCAGAGAATTGAGCTATTAAAAGGTAATTTGACCTTTTAGTCCTGTTGGACCGAAACGTGTTAGAAAGAGTTATTGATCCCATATTTGAGGATAAGCGATTTTGGAAAGAAAAAACAAGGTAATCCATTCCATAAACAAATATAATCACATAAATAAAGCAATAAGAAAGCCGAAAGTACATGATCCGGTTCATTGTTCGACATTTAACGAGTGTTGTTCTAGAAAATATGTATTTGAAAAGTCAAGGATAATATTTTGTTCAAAAGTGTTAGATAGACTATTGAGAATATAAAAACAGAATAATGAAATTTTTAAATATGAATAATGAGAGAAACAATGACGTATTTTTACGAAAAGAATTTTCTACTTACGTTTGTAGTATTTTTTTTCCTCAGAATTGTTCTTTTCAGTTCTATCGTTGAAAGCGTTGGTTTTATCAGTTGCCCTTGCTTCAAGTTCTTGAATATGTTTCGCTGGGGTTATATTTTCAAATACAGGAGATTCAACTTCAACTCTCGATGTATGTAAACTTTCTTGCAAATCATAGTCATCACTTGAATAAAAACTCGAATCAAGTTCAACGAATTTGAAGTCTTTATCAGCATTGGCAGTATTTTCTGTTGAACTAGGCATCTCGTGTTGTTTTGATTCTTTTACGTCCAGGCATTTTACATTATTTGATATAACATTATCGGTAGAATTGTCAACAATAGCATTCGATGGGATTACTGCTTGTGCTTTTTCATCTTTTCCACTATTTACAGGTTTCGTAATTGATTCAAAATAAAAATCACTTGATGATTCATCCATAGATGTAACAGAATTTTTTTGGTCACAAATACTTCCACCTGGAGATGGACCAAAAAGATCATCCAAAAGTTTTGAAACTAGTTGTTTTTGGGGTGTTAGGTGTTTTACGTTCCAATTGTCATCCGTTTTTCTGAGTTTCTTCTTAGAGGCATTTGAATCTGTTTTCTTTAGATCTTCTGACAAATCATCATCTAATTTTCCTGTTCCAATTGTATCTTCGGAATCAACCGCCACTGTCACAGGATTTTTAGGTGGTTTCATTTGGAAACATTCTTTGTTGATTGTTGTATCATTCTCACTACAACTATCATCAATTACTATTTCTTCAACTATAGGCAGAGTTATTGCATCGTTTTGGTTTCTTTGAGGTTTCATAATCGGAATAAAGTCGGTGTCACTAGAAGTTTCCTTTACAGATTTCGCTGAATTCAGGCTATCTGCTTTAGCAAACAAATTACCAGATGGTGATGAATCAAAACATTCAACAAAAAGCTTTGTAGGAGATTTCCTTTTTGGAGTTTGAAAATTTAAATTAAAATTTTCATCTTTTTCAATGTGATTTTCTTTTTTATTATCAGATATTGAATCTGTTTTATGGGTGGAATCTAGTAAATAATTGGGCATACTAGATTCTTCCACTTTATTCAATAATGAATCATCGAAAAGGGCTTCTAAAAGTTGATTTGATTTTTCGGCTACAACCTTGGCTGGATCAATTGGATCTGGTTTCGCTATCTTTTCTGCTTTTAATTTGTTTTTCTTAAGTTCCTTCACATCTTTTAGTATTTCAATTTGTAAAATTTCTATTTTTGGGTTGACTCGCTTTTCATTAATAGGACTAGGATCATTTTGATGGCGATTCGCTTCAATTTTTGAATGTTGGTGTATTGTTTGATCGTTGGTTGATTTGCATGCATCTTTTGGTTTTTCTTCTAGTTTTGTTGACTCACATCTATCAGAAAATGTCTTATTCTTGTCTTCATTTATATAGTTTATCCGTTGAGAACGATCATAGGATTGTTCGGCCTTATCCGAGTTACTGTCTGAACTGTAAAAAATAAAAGAAGTTAATTTTCTTGGGAGAAATTTTAATTGATTTGTTTTAAACACAATTATCATGGTCAAGAAAAAATTTTAGATTTCATAAATATATGCGAAGAGAAAGTTGAATATTGAGATTTTTATTATATTTCTGAGTAAATATAATAAACATATTTCTATTCGTATTCCTGAAATAATGGCAATTTAGCAAGACCAAAAGGATTTTTAGGACTTAGTCAATATCGCATGATAATAATTATGTTTAGTTTTTGAATTAAGTTATAAAATTGTTCTTTGTTGTTTCTTAAATGTTGAGTTCTTAATTCAAATTATAATAAGCCTTTGTTTCCTTTGAACCCAGATGGCGTTCTTGTTTTTTAACTTCTATAATTCATTTTATATGGACGGCTCACAGCTGAACCGAACCAAGTCATTTTAAAAAAATCCAAAACCAACGCCAAAACTTCCGCAAAATTGACCTATATTTAAAGCTGTAATGAACTATGTATAGTTCATTACAGCTCTAAATAGAACTATGTAGCTCTAAATGAACTATGTAGTTCATTACAGCTCTAAATAGAGGTCAATTTTGCGGAAATCCTGGCGTTAGTTTTGGATTTCTTTAAAATGACTTGGTTCGGTTCAGCTGTGAGCCCTCCATATATTTGTTTTATATGATTACTCTCTCAAAGGTTAGGTTTTTGTTGATTATCAGAAAGATGTGTTAAGACTGCTTGGACCTCTGACGAAATCAGCATAAATGGAAAATCCATCATCAGGCCTTCAGACTTCAGAGGTAAGGGAGGGTTAACGTTCGATTACCGAGCATTGCTTTGGTGTATTGGATTTTGAAGACTTAATTGACAAAAACCCCGGCGAGTTTAAGCTGAGCGACTAAGGCTATCTATAGTTGGGACAGAACCAACACCTTACGCATTTGAAGCACAGTACCATTTTATCAAATAAATGTACGTACGAACAGTTGAAACTTAAAAATCCTATTGAAATCTTGGCAAAAATATCTAAATAAGAAACTAAATAAAATACAATTGAAAATCAAAAAAACATCAAACATTATCTTTAGCTTATTTAAAAAAAATATATTATTACCTTTTAGTTTCATCTCGACCATGTCTCTTTCGTTTCGTATCATTATTTCGATCATCTTTCTGACTGGATCGTTCCTTACTCCTGTATGGCCTACGATCTTCCAAGCGACTTCTATGTTTTGTATCATTACGATCATCACGATATCGAGTTCGCACATCTAGTCGATTTCTGCTCCGATTACGATGTCGGCTTCTATCTCTCGAACGATCTCCATGTCTATCTCGACTAGGATCACTTTCGTGAGAAATATTTCTTGGAACATTTTCTCTAAAGTTGGCTTTATCAAACAATCGCTTCTCATTTTCAATTTGTTCTTTTGAAGATGTTGATGGATGTTTGTCGTCTAAATACTTTTTTGATAAATCCTCGTTTGAGGGATTTTCTATTCTGGAATCTCGCTTAAATGGGTTCATTTGAATACTTTCACTTGATGCAGCTCTGCGAACATGAGCATCTTCATTCAATTGTCTTCCACCAGTCTGAGGTTTAGTTCGACGGAAACAGATATCATCTTTCCTGAGATTTACAATGAAATTGATATGGATATAAAATCTTTACAAAACTTACTGTTTTCGAAGTTCACAAATTAGTTTGTCCTTCCTCTTGATCTCTGTCCGAGCTGTTTCAAAAAGACTCGCAAAATTGGTTTCCAATAGTTTTACTTTTTTGTTTAGTTCCTTTTTTTCAGCTTGGAGCTTTTGAATTGTATGCAAGGCAACTTCGTATTTGTCCTTCCACTTCAAATCGTCGGTAGCTTCCTGCAATTAATTACAAATGAAATAAACTAAAAAATTATTTATAATTTACTCACTTTCTTTTCCAATTCATGGAGTAACTCTAGATCTTCATATATATCAAACTCATCCATTTTAAAACTAAATTATTAATATTCCTTGTTTTAACAATTCTTTTCGTTTTATTATTGTTTAATTTGTAATAAAAACTTTTATCATCTCAGCAGTCAATGTATTGTCAACGTTGTTTTGCATTTTTGTTTTGCAAAGAGCGCGAACAAAAATTGTTGTCATTTTGACATGTACGTCTATATACCCGAACGCAATAGTAGGTCGGTTCAGAAAAATCTGATTTCAGAGATGTTAGGAACCTCGAAAAATTAAGAGCATTTCTAAGAATTTTGAATGTCCGCATAGGTAAATATCATTACATAGCCGTGTTTTTTGGAAAAGTTATCCGTAGAACAGTAGGATTTTATATGAAAAACAAATAGAACATCCGCAGTAGGATCACTGCATACAAATTTCTCACAAGATGTTGAGTCTTGACACCAATTCCCACATTTTCATGTAACATTCCTTCATTTCATTGACGAACTAATGTTATGTTTTCACTTCGTATAGAAATTATGTCCTGTGAAGCCAAGATGTATTTTTTCTACCATTTACTGTCTGTTGAAGTACATATATAATGTTTTTTGTTTGCTTGCAGGCCAAAATTAACATTAAAAGAATTAAACATTGAAGATAGTAAGTATTTTGATTAATTTTTTCAAAATTAGTTAGGGCATTCAGAGACTTTTCATGCTTGTGGGACTACTCAATTATGTTTTGGAGCAAATGTTCTTCAAGGTCCTTTTGTATTCTTCCCGTTTTGCCTCTTCCAGTTTTTCCACTGCGTTTATCGCTAAAATCAAATGACGTGACTTACCTGGTGAGATTATAGCGAGGAATGAATAATCACGACATAATTTGCCCACAGAGTTAAAGAAATATAAACTTTAGATATAGTGTCTGATATAATGTCAGAAATAAATATTAGGCGAAGATAAAAAAAACGATGCCTGGGGCAAACAATTCACATGTTAAATGCAACAACAACTAAGCCTATATGGGCATCAGCGATGCCCCGATAATTTTCGGCGCTTAATTTTTATCGAGGCTTAAAACTGTGCTACCAAAGCGATGAATTGTATACAAACGTCAGATAAAAGAAAACAAGAAGAAAATTGTTTTTTTATTCAGTTGACGTTGACAAAGAAGTGTAAGTTTTCTGAAAAAATTAATTAAATATAAAATTTATTGAATTTTTTTTTAATTGTAGAACCTATCGCAGTGCCAACACAAAAGAACCACCCAACTAACAATTTAGCTTGCAGTAGGTCCAGTTTTTTTAATTTGAGAAACTATTGCTTGCATAGAACTATGGTAAGACTAAACTATACATGCCAAGAATTTTTTCACACATATAGCTTGTTTAGTACTTTTTTAGGTCATAAGAAAAAGTCTTATGGAAAACTTGTATATCTAAGTTGAAAATAGTTTTGTTAAAGCCTGTCCGAAATGTTTAACGTAAAGCCTTACAAAAATGGTCGCTATAAGGATTTCAGGTGAAAGTCAAATCAGTCATGTTCTATTAGGCTTGTTTATGAATAATATTAAAAGTTTTGTCTGTCAGAGGAATCAACCGCCTAAACTTTTACAAACTTCTTAAAGTGCAAAGTGCTGATTTTTATTTTTGATAAGAAACAATAAAAATAATGAATTCCTGGACAAAATATAAGAGATCAGGAACGTATCATAGAGATTTGAAAAAATATCGAGATGGTATTTTAAAGAGAGCATCTGATTTTTCTAATGACTTAAAAAAAAACTTTCGAAGCAGTCAAAACATTATTGAAAACAATTTGCCGTCAATTAGTTCTCACGCGAGTCCTTCCAATGGAGACGATACAGAAGAAGGTAGGCTTTTTACTTGCAATGAAAAATTTTATTCTGTAATTTAAATTGTTTGCTTTTAGATCCTTGTATCCCTTCCACATCCGAAATTCAGGATATTAATAACAATCCATGCAACTTAATTGAAGCATCTAATGAATACATATGTGAGATGAAAAACAAAACTCAATTCCGATCTACTTTGCAAAAGTGGGCAATAAACCATCAGATAACCCACACAGCGCTGAAGGATCTTTTCATAATAATCAATTTGGAAGTTGACGATTTGCTGCCAGCAGATCCACGAACGCTCTTAAGGACCCCACAAAATGTCGTGTGCACAAAAATTGGAAAAGATGGACTATATTGGCACCAAGGTTTCAAGAAATGTCTTCAGCGCTTACTTCAAAAAATCAACGAACCAAAAACGATTTCCATTAATATAAACATGGATGGTCTTCCAATTTTCAATAGTTCGAAAGTTGAATTTTGGCCTATTTTGTGCAATATCCACGAAATGCCACAATTTCCTCCCATGGTCATAGGAATATTTTGTGGAACTACTAAATGTACGGATCTAAACCAATTCCTATCGCCATTTGTAGATGAAATGAAAAATGCTATGAATTATGGACTAATAATAAATTCATTCCCAGTAACTGTGCAACTGCGATGCATTATATGCGATTCACCAGCAAGAGCATATGTCAAAGGTAATTATCAAACAATAAATAAACAAATCCGCGTCTCGTTCGTTGGTTTTCATTAAAATCTCCATTATTTTTTTAATACGAAAAAAATTCAATAAAATCTTTATTTGTTTTGAAAAAAAAAATTTACTTAAATTATGTTTTTCGCGAAATGAAATTCTATTATGTATTTTATATTCTTTATTCTTATTTTTTTTTGTGAGATGTTCAATGCATTTCATTCTTTACGTTGCTAAGAAGTTAAATTTTGTTTTTTTTTTTATAAACTCCCATAAACCTCTCAAATATTTTTTCTTTCCAGGAGTTGCAAATTTTAATTCTCACCAAGGTTGCCAAAAATGCACAACAGTGGGCGAATACAATTATATAAGTAACACCAATGTATTTCCAAGAACTATTTGCGAAAAAAGGACTGATATAAAATTTCGACAAAAGTTGTATGGAGCACACCATAAATATGATTCCCCACTCTTAAAATTGGACATTGATATGGTAGAGCAATTTCCTGTAGGTGATTCTTTACATTTACTTCACCTCGGTCTGATGAAACGCCTTTTATTTGGATGGAGAGACGGTACCTTCAAGCTCTCTAACACTAAATGGGCGGCGCGAACAACTATTGAAGTATCCGCATACTTACGACAGTGCAAAATGCCAGCAGAAATACATAGAACAGTTCGTGAACTCGATACTTTAGCACACTGGAAAGGCACCGAATATCGCACGTTCTTGCATTACCTAGGAATTGTTGCATTAAAAGACCATTTGACAAACGAAGCGTATGTTCACTTCCTCTTGCTTTTCTGTGCTGTCACAATATGTACATCAAGCAACTACTTTCATATGCTACCCACAGCTCGTGCAATGATCCTCCAGTTTATAGAAACATTTTCAGAAATATATGGCGAACATCACCTTACAAGCAATGTGCACAACTTGTCGCACTTGATCGATGAGGTCGAACGATTTGGAGAACTAGATTCCTTCAGTGCATATCCTTTTGAAAATGCACTTGGCAAAATCAAACGTTTACTTCGTAATGGTCATAATCCCCTTCCACAAGTTGCGAAAAGAATTATTGAAGATTTTAATTGTGAAATAGAATCCAAGAGAAGTTCTTCTTTTGACCGAAATAAAGAAGTTCCAATATTAAGTAAACAGAATGGTGGAGAGAATGTGTTAGATTTCTTAAAGACACGAAATAAAGAGGAATATAACTGCTATTCAAAAATTCAACTAACAGAGTTTTGTTTGGGTACAGACCAATCAAATAGCTGGTTACTTACCACCGGAAACAAAATTTGCTGTGTTGTTAATATCATAAATCATAAAAACCAACATGAAATTGAATTATGCTGTATAGAAGTTAAGGAAAAGGATAATTTTTTCTTCATTCCACTCGAATCTAAACATTTCAATATATATTGTGTGGACCAAAATTCTCTTTCGAAAAACGAGAGACAAAAAATAATAGCATTAAAAGATGTAAAATGCAAATTGGTTTCGCTGTGCTACAAAAATATTCAAGTTTTTATACCTTTATTGCATACTTTAAGGACTTAATTGCATGACTATATTCCAGTTTAATTTTGTATTTATATTTAAATAAAATAAAAAACAAAGATTCATAAAACATAAATACGTTTATTTAATATTTGATTTTGCAATCAAAAACAAGCAATGACATTACAAAAAAATACTTTATAGGTAATATTGAGTGCTCTATTAATGACTAATTTTATAGTTAACAAAAAAAATCAATAAAAATGAACTTTGAATTCATTTCTTAGAAATACATAAAGAATAATAATTATTAATAATATGATGATGAATTATTATAATATGAATTATTCATATCTAATGATTTAATTAAATTAATGACTAATTTTATAGTTAACAAAAAAACAATACAAAAGGAACTTTGAATTCATTTCTTAGAAATATAAAAAGAATAATTCATATTTAATGATTTAATTAAATTAATAAAAAAATAAAAAAGATTTACATATTTGTACTCTGGATTAAATATTCAGTCTGAAAAATACACAACAGACGGTGGATTCTGGATCTGTGAAGCTGTGAAGTGGTAAATTTGAATGCGCTTTTACTCTTTACCTAAATTTCGAAATATAAAAATTAAATGGAATTCGAAAATTTGTTTACAAAGTGAACATGTCATTTTATTTTTTTAAATTTCTACAGTTGGATTAAGCGTGAGAGCGCATTGAAGTTTATCACTTCACAGCTTCACAAATCGAGAAGCGACCGTCAGCTTTAGAAAACAAAAATGAAAAACATGAATAAAACAGTCTTAATCGAACTGCTCCGCATTAACCCGATCTGTGCTGTACTCGAGAATTTCATACTCTTCTTCGATGTACTCATCGGTGCTAAATTCACCACAATCCTGGTCATCCATTGCTTGACTCTGCGGGTTTTCATTCATGTTTTGAGTGCTCAAATTTCGCTTTGCCGTATGATGCTTTGTTGTCGACAGTCTTTTAGGCGCATTGTTACACACAATTTCATAGCGCCTCTTTGAGTTGTTTATTATCTTTTGAAAGAACGCCTTCAATTCCGTTTCGGAGTAGGTCGAATCGCAATATTTTACCAAGTTGTGAAAGAATTTAAATGTGTTCACAAATCTGCTGAAGTTTTCATTTTGTTTTGTTCGTGATACCCCAGACCACGAAACGAGGGTAAACAATCTTCGCGTAAACAACGAGTCAACAATTCTATAGCTTATGTTATCTCCACGTTGACCACTTTTTGGACCGCAAATGGTACAAAGCTTTCGAAACTAAAACAAAGAACAAAATATAGATATAGATATCAATAATTATTACAGTTCAAGATGTAGTTTGAAATAATAAAATAAGATGATCTTTAAAAATTGAAATTAAAATTGTTTGGTATCAACACCATTCCTCTAAAAAGTATATTTTTTAAGATTTAGTGTAAAACACAATAATTTTTTTTCTACTAGAATAGGGATGATTTTTTGGAAATTTGCTTCCAAATGGCATTTCTTCATTCTTAAAGTCAAAATCCAAAAAAAATTTTTTTTAATGTTAAATTTTCGGCAATGAGATTGAAAAACTTTTGCTATATAAATCATCCCCTTGCGGCAAGAAGTTTTTGAGAATAGGGGTGTTTCTTAAAAATTTGCTTCGAAATGAAATTTTCATTCCCAGAGAGATGAAAGTTCATAAGAAAAAGAAAGAATACCTTACCAAATTGTCAACAAATTCTTTTTTGTTCAGTTGTTGTTCAAAATCATTAAGGTCATTTATATTGTCAATTGGTTCAAAATAAAATTCTTCTTGGCTTTCCTTGATCTGACATCCAGAGTTTAATTTGACCAATATTGATTCTTGGAGAGCGATTGAGTGCTCTAATCTTATTTTAAGCTGTGCCACAGTTGTCACCAATGAAGAAATCTTACTTTCAATATCAATATGAATGTGTTCTTCTATATTCTGACATGTTGATTCGACGTTTTGATTCGTTTCCTGAACTCTATGTTTATTTTCGGGCTCTTCCTGAGCCCTGAGATTCATAGGTTGAAATTGTGCTTGAAACTGAAAGTAAAAAATATGAGTTTAGGGTGGAAGACTAAGGGCGATTTTATTCGCTCAAAGTTTGAACCCCAAGTATCTTTCAGGCTGAAGTAATTGCCATTGTAAAATGGGCAAAACTAACCTCGAATTAAATCACCGGAACAAAAACATTGACATTATGTCCAGGGGAACAAGGAGGCGAACTCTTTAGCAAAAGCGGGAGCAATTTCCCTTTTAATGGGACATGAACCGTATTGTGGAATAGGAGAAAACATTATTAAAAACAAAATAAAAAAAAGACGAGGAGAAAGAGCACTAGACTGGGCAAAACTACCAAAATGAAATTTCGAAAAGGGTAAATCCTCTGGCATCACCGTGTAATAGCTGACTAAATACATAAGCCACGGCGACGTGAAAAATTTATAAAACTCGCAAATCAAATACAGTTTATAACTAAATATAAACTTTTTAAAGATATTCATACATACCTCATTAAAATTAAGCCTTTGGTCGTCTGGATTTTTTAGCGCGGGGATTATTTTTCTTCCTATAGCAGATCGCTTCCTTATTGAAGGGGAAGACGCGATTGAGGCGCTGTCTGTCGTGTCACTCATGTCAGACATCATTTTGATTTCGTTTAATGCCTGACTATATGTCGGTATAAATGATCTTTTTACTATACAATTATGGTGAGTCCACCCCTCTTCTATTGATCCAGGTGGATCCCAGGCCTTGCGCAAAAATTTTTGTTTTTTCGACTCCGGAGGCCACGTTAATATGCCGTTGACTTCCCACTGTTGTGGAACCGCTGAAAGGAGCGATTTTCCATTTTCGATAGTTTCTACTATTTTGAAGTAATTTTTTTCGCTCATTTTTTTTACTTTTGTTTTATTTTTTATTGTTTAAATTTATTTATAATAAATCTTTGGCCGAGTCAAGAATTTTAAGTTTTACTTTTTACGGATATTATTTATTTTATGTCTGATAATAGAGGCAAGCTCTCGACGATTATTTTAAGATTTTTTTTAAGATTCGCTTGGGTGAACTATTGCAAAATTATCTCAAACATATACAATTTAAGTTTAGAGCCAGATTTCTAGATTCGTTTTCATTTTAAAAAGTGCTGACAATTCATTAGGTTTGTTCGTTGAGTCATATCAGATTTTATATTATGTATTTCTTTTGTTGTCGTTTGGCGATTCACCCTGGGTAAAATTCCACGAACGAACCTATTGATATCATGCAGTATATAGAAAATTTATTGATACACAAGTCTAGACTACAATTTTTTTCTTTTTTTGATAACCCCAAACATGCCCCTTATAAAAAGATATAATCAGCAATGAAAAGGAAACGTATCAAGTAGTTCTCAATTTCCCACTACTCTTGTGAATTGCAAATTGGTCTGATGGATGAGTGCTAGACTGCCGAGCGAGAGGATGCGAGTTCAAATCCCACCAGAAATCAAGTAAGTAAAAAATTGTGTTTTTCTAATAAAATAAAATTGTGTATATTTCAGGAAAAAGAAAAGAGAGCGGAGGGAAGAAAAAAAGAAACAATAAATAGAAAGAAATAAAATAACAAACAAACTGAAAAATAAAAATGATATGGTTTTTTTTTTTTTTCAGTAAATGTAACTCAATATAGCGGCCTAAATAAGGCCTAAACGAAAAGAATAAGGCAAACTATAGCTCACATACCAGAGTAATAGCTTTTTAATAAAGTTCATATTATAGCTAACTTACAGAAGAAAATAGCTTACTTAGCAAAGTATAAGATTGAATTCACTCTACAAGACTATATTACGATGTTCTATTTCAAGTTAATTTTATTTCTAGAACTTGTATATAAAGGGTTTACGGGAGTCAAATAAACTATTCAGCGGAGCTATAGCATTTTTACGCAAAGTATTCCTTGTTTAAGTTAATTGTTGTGCAACCTTATACAAATCTTCCTCAAAAGCTATTGAGCGACATAGTACTTGTCATAGGAAACCTAAGACAAATTAAATAGCTTCGATAATTTACGCCAAACTCATTTGTATAAGACTTGCTGTTGTTGCCTTACAAGCTAGATATTAACTTGTATTGACACTAAAAGAAAGTAAATTGTTAGTTGGGCAGGTGAAATCTCAGCTCCCTAATCGAATCTTAATAATGCGTTCCGTTTCATCAAAGAGGTCCAAAAACGCTTTAAGACACGCGGAGCTGAAGAGCGCGAAAAAGATCTTGTAAAGCAAGACACACTCTTGTAATGTCCTAAAACAAGGGTAATCCTAATCCCAAGCTTAAAGATTTATACATTCGTCCAAATATTGTTACCAAACGTATGAATGGCAGCTTGGAAGCACACACAAATGGTTTTCGTTATGTCTCAGTGCGAGGTGACAAAGTGGACATTTTATACAACAACATCAAGAGCGCCTTTCAGCATTTTCATCTCAAGCATGCGATTATGTTTGGCAAGAAGAAGCACGTCGACGTTCAGTTCTATACGGAAGTGGGAGAAATCACTACGGATTTGTGCAAGCATCAACACATGCACGATCGTGATGATTTGGCTATCGAACAGTCGGAACGAGAATATTCAGAAAAACTTATCAAAGTAATATAAGTAAATATAACCCTAATAAAACAAGAGACACCTAAAATGAATTTATCATCACCTGGCAGTGATTCAAGTCGGTTATCTCGAACATCTAAAAGTAAGGCTCTTGATCAAGTAAAACAATGGAGATATTCGCTTGAGTGTGTTAGAGAACATTCGTTGGCCGCTTGTAGAAAAGTTTACAATCTTGCCTGAAATAACTGTGGAAGTAATTCAAGAATATTCGAAGAATTATACTAAAAAATTGTATGTGTTGACTACCTTAAATTATTAAAAAGTCAAAGATGTGAGTATGTATGTATAAATATGCTAAAAAATCAATTATCAGGCATTCAGGATAATAGTATAAATATAATATGTATATAATAATAGTAATAAATATACATATACTACCTTTAAAACACTGGAAAAACGATTATATTTAAATATATTAAATGCGTTTAACATTTTTTTACGAAGCACTTTGTGGTGTTAATGGATAATTCCACAAAAACATTTCAAAAACCCAATTATACACTCTTCCCCGTTCAAAAACATTTAAAATTTTTATCATTTGCTTATTCCTTTTAACCTCCATTCGTCTTTTTCTTAACCTGATAGCATCTCCTCCTTCCTATACTTACCTTCCAATTCCCTCGCCTTCTTGTCTTTTTGGTACTATTGAACGTCTCCTTTCGCCTTACCTATTAGCAAAATATAAACGTTTTTCCGAAAAAAAATAACTATTACTGTATAATTGAGAGCGCTCAAAAATATCCAAATTAAAAAAAAGGCTATTTTTATTCTGAAAGCCTTATAATAATGGTTTCATTACCATATTTGATATATCTTTCTTTTTGTACTAAAAGCCTAATTATAACTTTTTTGCAGACTTCTTTGATCCAATGCAATGCCACTAACATAACTTCTACCAAATTGGTCCTTGTTCGTTACGTATAGAAGGAATCCTCGATCTTCTGTTGATGTTTGTCGATGAACCTGACGTCTCAGCTTCGGCAAGAATAAATACTGGCATTGCTGGCTATTCAATTACTGTGCAATGTCAAGAATCAAAATTTACTGCTCAATACGTGGAAGAACGTATTGAAGCATTCCGCCTGCAAATGATGACTATTCTAAGCGATCTAGACCAAGAAGAGTACGAACACGTTCGTGAATCGCTGATTAAAATCAAACAGGTCGTAGACGCTTCACACGCTGAAAAAGTTAATCGAAATTGGGGCGAGATTTCGTGCGAGGAATATCTTCGAAAGAAGAAAGCGTGAGGTAGAAATTCTTAAAACATTAACCAAACAGGATCTGATTGACTTCCTTTTAGATAACGAACGTAATAACCTCAGAAAGCTGTCAGTGCAAGTGATTGGCCACAAGAAAGATGCAGATTTAATCAATTCCAACGATGAATCCCCAACGCTTAGCGAAGATGTTATCGAGGGTTACATTCCTAAATCTGTTAAAAAAAACCACCTAATGTTCTGAATTTCAAGAAACATTTGACTGTGTACCCAGTGACCAAGACAAGCACGGACCCTATCAGTTCTCCAATAAAAATTATAGAAAATTGTTAAACATTTTACTGAAGCGAACATTAATTACGGCTCAAATTGTATCTGTTTTATTGTTTTTTTTTTTTGCTGTGAGATTTTACGTTGAACAAATAAATTGGTTAAAGTTATGTTCTTCCATTTCATCGTCTGCAAAACCAACATGTTTTTCCTCGTTGCCCTCTTCATCATCAGATCTCTCATTCCCAGGATGTTTGAGGTATATATCGGCGAGCTCGCGGGTCGAGGCCAACGGAGACCTAGTAAGACGGGTATTCATAATAAAATTTGTATATCTTCTATACCTCTTCAATAAAAGTCGTAAGAGGTACTTCAGAACCGGCACCAGTACTTGAAGCAATCTGGTTAAGCTTTTGTTTGAAATGGAAACTGTCGGTCATTCACAGCAAACCAATCCTTTAAGTTACTATGCCGCAAAACGTCTTTAGCTTCTGTAAACTGACTCTTGGGCAATTGATTGTTGTTAATTGTCATTCATCATCCGGCTCGGCCTTGATTAAACCATGTTTTTTTTTTTCTTCTATTATGTTTTTTATTGAAGAAGATATAAGTTGTTGAATAATTAATTTTGTCACAAACTATCATAATCAATTCAAGTTTTGTTCGCAGGATACAAATACAGATAATATATTTCAGATGCTTTTTTATCTCTATAAACACTTTCTTCATTATTCAGCTTTACAAAATTATGATCTCTCTGCTCTGATTTATTTATTGAAAATGTTTTAAGTAAAAAAAAGTTGACTCGGTAAAAAATTTAAATCCTCTTGCTGCTGCTGCCGTAAGAGTAAACGGGTTGGAAAGTTTCATTGTCATCGTCGCACTCCTCGGAACCATCACTCTCGAAAGTATTATCGGGAATATCGTACAAGCGAATCATTTGCTTGTTGGGGTCCTTCATGATCAAATACTTTCCATCTTTTTGCTTGACAATGTCAATGATGCAACGCAGTATACCCCAAGCATTGTCCATGCTAAGGTTGATTTGCGTAGCGAATTCATGGGGCTTGAATTGTTGTGTGCCCAAAATGACATGACGTGAAGGATCACGAATGTGAGCACGTGAAACATAACCGAATTTCAGCTGGTCAGATCCAGAGAGAACAGCTTGAACGGTCCATTTGGCCAGTTTGCAGGCATTGTTGTGCAGTTATTTGACCAAAACAGCTCCACGTTGGGTATCGAGCTTCTGACGCCACTCAACACCGTTTGCAAGTTTTGAATCCCACTCATTGAGAGCCTTTATGGTTAAGAATTGCGCTTCATTGTTGGGGGTTTGCAAAACGGCATCGTGTTCACAACGAGCAACAAGAACAATTCCACCTCCCAAGCCCCATTTCCTGTAGCGATAACCGACACTCGCAATCTCCACATCCTCGTCTTCTCCAATAAATGGATTTGGCTCTTCAAACTTGAACTTAGGCTCCTTTTCGCCAGTCTTCAGGACCTGCTGGCTGAAGTTATGGTTGATGAAAGTTGCCTCGGTAGCCAAATTCCTTGGAGAGTTGGGGGATGCATCATCATCGGTTGGAGGCTCCACAGAGGTCTCGTTTACAGTCAACAAGTCAAACTCTGTGGTGTCACGCTTGTCTATGAAGATTTTGTCTCCAAACTTCTCGACAACAATATCCCAAGAATAGTTGGAACGAGTGCAGCACATAATCGTTGCCAAGATTGCGTCAGTGGCAAAAACATTACCAACCGTCTTTGAAAGACGTCGAATGATTGGACTCTGCATCACGGATTTTCGGTGGAGCGTTATGGCTAAAACACATGTGCAGCATTTTCCCTGCAGCGAAATTTAATTACACAGGTTCTTATGGGAGCAGAATCATTGACAGTCTGCATGCAGCGCAGCGCTGCACGATGTCTCTATTCCTAAATTTGCTGCCTAGTTTCATTGCAGCCATAATTGTAAAATAAAAATTTCCAAATAATTGCTATTTGGCATTACTGATATTGACAGATTGTTGACATTGCAAAAAAAAAAGTTATTGAAAAACCACCAAATCTGCAAAATAATAAATTCCATTTGCAACAAAGATTTGTCCCATAGCCAAATGTGATATGTTAATAGCGTTTCTTATACTTTTAGTTTTTATACTAAAAAACAAGAACTTCATCCGGAGAATTCATCCAAGAATCAAGAAAATAAGCCAGCTAATAAAATGAGTAGTTTCATAACAAAATCCAGCAGCGACATACTCTCGTTAAATGTTATTGCTTTCAAGTCCGGCGAAAAACAACACTGCTATGAGATTAACGAACCAAACGTGACCATCGTCGGAAGCGCTGGCAATCATGATCATGGCAGTTCCAAAGTGAAACTCAAAAACATCGTTGACTACAAATGGGAGACAAAGAGTTATCCAGGCCATTTGATAGCCGTTCATATTGACTGAAAGCATATAGCATAAGTTATAAATGTGAACAACAAAATCTCCAGAACCGAAGGCATGGTTCGAGTGGTTAACGCAACTTTCGGCCTTCGCGCATTGGTCAAGGGAATGTCCGGAGAGATGCTGGATCTGCAGTTCGCTCACATCGAAAATGAGCGAATATTGGCTTCGATTGATGCCAGTTCGTTGTATGTCCACAAAATCGATATGATCAGCGAGACTTTGGTTTGCAATTTGCTTATCAAAATCGAAGACCCTCCTAAAGATGATAAAATTTCATGGTGTCCTTATGTGGATTGTTCGAGCAATGACGACGAAGAGAGTGATCAGTTGATTGTGTGGGCCAGAGGCAGTATTTATCAGTGTTTCAATGTGAACACCATTAACTTAACTAAAATATCAGCAGAGTAAGATTATCTAAATAGTAATTAAATTTAATCTTACTTACTATATTTTGTATACAGTTCATATTGGAAATACATACGCCCTAACCGGTGCAGATGATAACAGAGTTTAAAATTTGGGACTGCGGTACTTGGGAATGCCTGCAAACAATTAACATTAGGACGAGCGAAAATAAAAAATTGAAATTCATCGGCCAACTGTGGACGAGAACACCGATGTAAAGAGCAGTATTTCCCTTGATAGTACGAAGGAATTTATAGAAAATCCGAGCGAAAAATCAAATGATAAATTTTTTGAACCATTTTATTTGAAAAAAAGCTTATTGGAATTAACAAAATACAGACTTATTGATTACATTTTTTTGTAAAACTAATGGATAATAGATTTAGCAATCAATTGGTATTTAAAGCAACGATTTCACAGTAGTACCTACTAGCGGCTATAGCGGAGCGGCAACTACAGCTGATACGCGTCCGCAGTCGCTCTATTGGTGGTGGAAGTTGTATTACCGTCGTTATGATGGTAAAAATATTTGATGGAACATCAATATCTGATTTACTGCTTGCGTGTGTTATTTTCAGTGAAGAAGCTGAAGTCGTTTCTTCCTCCTCCGATGACGAAGAAGATGATGATGATTCGCTAGAATTTGTTATGATCGTTGTTTTATCTTTAATTTCCTGCGACTGGCTCCTTTTGCTTTAGCTGGGGTTGTTGTTGGTGTTTTTGTTGTGACAATGATTCGGACGAGGACGAAGAAGAATTCGAGGACGACGATGACAGAGACAGCTCTTGCTGTTGATGCGAAATCACTACAAAATCAAAATTTTGTCCTTGTTTGTTGAAATATCCATTTAATTTAAAATAAACTTATAAAACTTTAAGTTCAAAACAATTTAAGCAAACAAAAAGAATAAAAATTTGGCAGATGTCATTTTTGTTTTGACAGCACTAGGCATCATTAAAGTTAGGAAGTATGCACATGTGTTCTGACTGCAGCGTTGCATGCATCGCTGCGTGCAGACTTGCTGCACATCTGTTTCAGCCATTACGCATTCCGAATTTTTTTCCCATTCCACGACGATTATCGCGCGACTTAACATTCTTGCCGCCAAGGGTAGTCATACCAGACTGCATTCCTCCACGAGAATTACGTCCTCTATCCCTCTATGCATGAATCTTGAGTTCCTCAAATTTCCACGGAAGCGACCACGTTGATGTGGTGGTTTTTGTATGCCAGCAGTGTCCACGAGATGGAAAGTTGTTTCATCTTCTTCATGAAAGTAGGCGTATTGGCAGCCTGTTCCAAAGCTCGATTGGTGTAAGTATAAGTATGAACTGAAAAATAAAATACCAAATAAATTATGCGAAACAATGCAATGAAAATTGAACTTACCTCCATTCTCTTCCATTTCGATCTAATGTTTTTATATAGCGACGAAGGATGGAAATGTCAAAAATGTTTAATAGAAGATATGAGAAAGAGAAAGAGATGAGATTTGTTTTGTTTTAAAATGTCATTCCACAGCACAGTGCTGCCAAGTTTTTTTTTATGCCCCGATGCGTTTTTTTATCGTCGCCTATTAAGCCTGTAAAAAAAACACACCTATTGCTAATGGAGGTGCGGCGTGAAGTCACAAGTCACGAAACGTCAAAATTTATATCTGCATTTATTTCTTCTACGAAGACAAGAAATAAATAGAAAAAATTATGTCTAAAAATAACAAAAATCGAGACATAAGGGGGCTCCACAAGAAATATTGGCTACATGACACATTTCTTGCAATCATTTATTTCAAGTGGAGGCTCAGTGCAATGATCGTGTCTGATGTGCAAGACAAATTACTTTTTGTACACGAACAGGTTTTTGAATGCCAAATTTAACTGTCAAAAAAATGCATACAAATATAAAATCAACTGCCGCCGCCACGATCGTTCAAAATATTTTTGCAAGCTAAACAATTTTCTTTTAATTTTATAAATGCAATAAATAATTTGTTCAACTTTTAAATCACACAAATGGATTCAACAATATCTGTTTCAAAGGTACATAATATATTTTAATGTAATCTATTCTTGTTTGCTTATAAAAAAAAAACAATCTTTAAATAGGGATGCTTCGTATTCAAAAATGGTGCAACTCGCGCCGAAAAAGGAACAACAAAATCGAAAAAATCCAAACAATCTGTGGCACCGCTTCTGGGAAAAGAAATAATAGATCAGCCTTTTTATAAAATATACTCTCAAAGCTGGCAAAGCCTTATAACAGATATCGAGACTTTGCAGCGCAAGAGCTATTCAAAAACTTTGAAAGATTTAGTGGATCATATTGGAAAGGCATATAGTAGCGATAACAGTTCGGTTAAGAATATTCTTCCTGCAGCTGCTTTATTAACTGGTAAGGAGTTTTCAACTACCCGGGTATGAATATAAAAAAATAAATGGTTTCCTTCAATACAGGAATAAATCAACCCGATCATCACGAACAATTCGAAACATTATCACAACGCATTAGGGATCAACTCTCAGCGGGCGTTTGCTTAATTCAATCCCGCGACTGTTCAAGTGTTAAGGCAGCAGTTGAAACAATGGTTTATGGTTTTGTTGAAGCACCTTTTGAAGAAGACGAGGATAGAGATCATAAGCGACTGCGTCGATCACAATGTACTATGCAAGTTCTTGCTGAATGGTACAAAAGTTCCGATTCTGAGGCAAATTTGGTTGTAATTCTTCCAGATTTTGAGTGTTTTAACGGAAAAATACTTCAAGATTTCATTTTGATTCTGAGTTCGTATTGTTCCAAGGTTCCAATTGTGTTGATCTTGGGAGTAGCCACAGCTGTATCAGCCTTGCATAGTACATTACCATATCACGTAACAAGCAAGATAAGATTGAAGATCTTCCAAACACAATCAGCTCCAGTTGGATTGAATGAGGTAAGTAACATGGTTTTTTTTTCTAGTTACAGTTAGCAGCTTAAAGTCAGGAGTCACCATCTAAGCATTCTATTAACTTGTTTCCCAATCAAACATTTATTATAAAATTAAAATTTTGAAAAGTGTTCCTTACGAAGATCTATAATATGTTTAATACTACATCAGCCGTAGTTTTACACTTCGGTATCACAAAATATCTTCCTGAAATTATTAAATTCATTTGAAAAATATTTATTTGTTATTAAAGATATTGGAGAATGTGATCCTGTCACCGAAGCATTCTGTTCATTTATCTGGTAAAGCGTTCAAGTTCTTAACGCATATATTTCTGTTCTACGATTTTTCTATAAATGGATTCATACAAGGATTTAAGGTAAGAAGATTAACTTGTTAACTATAGTTTTAATAATTAATAGAATTTAAAATTATTATTTCTTTTGTTAAGTATTGCCTAATGGAACACTTCTTCCAAGGCAACGCATATGCACTCTGCACTTCATACTGGTCCTCTCTTAAAATGATCAAATTTCTTACCCACGAAGACATTGAAACTATTCGCCATCTTTTGTCTTTTCGTCCTTACGTGGAAGCTTTGAATGATTGCCAAAAGGTCATAGCTATACTCACCGATGACGGCTATCTTAAAAAGAAACTACCAAAACTATTGCGTGATTGTCACCTGCATTTCATTTATTTTCGAACGTTTCTTGAATTTATGACTGTTCTTGTGCAAAATCTTCCCAAATCTCCATTGGGAAAACTCCAACGTGAGCTCTATTGCACCTGTCTGTCCAAGGATATCACAGACACAAATGAATTCAAAGAATCTTGGCAAATGCTGGCATTTATGTCAAAAGATGAATTTGTTTCAAGTGTATCAAGAGCTATTACAACAACGATTGACTTTATCGCTGCTCAGGGCAAAGATCTGGATCTAAGTGAAATTTTTGAGCCAAAAATTAATGAAGTACGTCTATCTCCGGGGACTTTTATATTAACCTATTATAATCGCATTTCAATTTCAGAAACTA
This sequence comes from Chrysotoxum bicinctum, assembly GCA_911387755.1. Taxonomy (NCBI): domain Eukaryota; kingdom Metazoa; phylum Arthropoda; class Insecta; order Diptera; family Syrphidae; genus Chrysotoxum; species Chrysotoxum bicinctum. The sequence continues at coordinate 32,423,951 of OU426990.1, forward strand.
GACGCTCTCAAAGAATTGCTCACAAAAGTCGTGATGGCCGGAATGGAAGCTAAGCAACAAACTAAATCATCAGGAACTGATTTGAAAGATGACCTTAAGCAAATTAGCCGTCACGACTTAAAAGAGAAATTGTTACAAATGTCCAAACAGGAAAAACCAATTTCAGATTTTACTAAATCAGTAAATGAAACATTGGATTTTATTAAAATCCAGATAGTGGAAGAATGCCTCAAGCCACTAACTAAAGCACCACCATTGTACGAATTGTTTGTTTTCTCGGACATCACAACAGTTCGAAGGAATATAATTGGAGCCCCCCGAGCTGCTTTGCATATGGCCCTTAATAATCCTCACTATTATTTGCAGTGTAAATGTTGTGAGTTAGATAGCAATTTGTCAATGGTGCCTACGCTGCCAGATCTTTCAGTTGCGTACAAATTGCACTTGGAGTGTGGCAAGATGATAAACCTTTTCGATTGGTTGCAGTCATTTCGATCGGTGGTGGATTATAGTGAAGAAGATCAAGAACAAGTGGACCCAGAGATACAGTAAGTATACAAAACGAAAAAAGAAGTTACTTTGCACATGAGTAACTGCAGCAGTTTCAAATTCTGAAAACGATTTCCTTTAAGAATAAGAAAAATGGTTCAATAAGTAAACGAGCAAACATATTTTTGCTGGGTAACTAACTAGAAAATGTGTGTACATCAGATTGAACAGTCCACGAGTTGTTTTGTAGTCAGTTCAAAAATATGAAATCGCAGTTGCTTCAAGGTGCACACGTTGAACAGCACGGTTTAATCAGTGTTTTAAATGCAGCTTCCCGATCGAAAAAGAGGCACTATTACATGATGTAAAGATTATAGCAGACCTCACCGTTCTGACGTAATTAAAAGTTACTTGACGGTTGGTGGTTTTCGGTTTGTAACTTTTTAGACCTTTAAAAATACATTGTTAGGTAGAGTTTTTATTAACATCGAAGAAGTGAAAAGCTATTTTTATGATGTCAAAATCGGAAAAATGTATGGAATTAGTTTTTTCTTATTTAAAATAATTAAATTTCATTGAGAAATCGAAAGACAAAAGCGCGAAACATCAGACCAGAATTAACTACAATCCTTGATAAAAAGATGTATTTCTTGAAAATTTCGGTTTCTAAAATCCAATTGGAAAAAAATTCCGTTTCGTTTTCATTAAATAGAATTTTTATTTGAATTGGTTAAACAATTCTCGACTCCTTATCAAAAACATTTAATATCTTCTTGTTGCTAAGGACATTTATTTGGAATGAATTGGATTATTTTTTGTATTACATCTCCGCTTGAATATATGTTCCTTCTTTACTTTCAGAGCCCGTTTTACACGTGCTGTTGCAGAGCTACAATTTCTTGGCTACATAAAAACCTCCAAACGGAAAACAGATCATGTAACGCGTTTAACGTGGTAATTCGAATTACCGCACGTTTTTGTTTTTAATTTTCCCCTATTTATTTCAAAATAAAAAAAAACTGTTTTCATTGAATTTGTTTTGCATTTATTTATTCTTATTTCCATTGTGAAAAGCGCTTTTGTGACGGCACCCGCGAGGAAAGATCAACTACAAACTATTCAAATACTTTGAAAACTGATATCATTATGGTTTAAATAATTTACTGTCCATTCTGTTTTAAAATCTACATCAATTTTAAAGTCTCAATAGCTGCAGTAATCCTTTGGATTTCACTTGACGACTCAGCTAGTTTGTCAGTATTTGCTGCCTGTACATCGGTTGGAACTTTTGTGTTATAATCAGCAGCCGACATGGCTTGATTTAGTTTGCCGACAGTCTGTTCGAGTTGTATTTTTTTCTTCTCGAGTTTGGTTATTTCCTTATCGGCTTCAATCAAACCTTTAAGTAGCAAATGAATTTCACACTGACCCGAGACAGTTAGAATAGCACAGCCTTGGGGTACTTCTGTGTCAAAATTAATTTTCGAACAGAATGCCACTGTTGTGAGATCATTTGCATACTTCTTAAGTATATCGTTTGGTTGAGAATCGGTACAGACAATGAAGGCTTCAGTTTTAGTCTTATTTGGAATATTGTAATCGCTACGAGCTGAGCGAATGATACGCGCCGCTTTTTGGACAAAATCTACTTCACGCTCAACTTTTTCATTACGCCATGATGTGTTTTCTAAAAAAAAATCACAAACTAAATTAATACCATTTTTGTTTGGACATAAATTGAAAACATACCTGGATAAGAAGCCACACATATGCTAGGTGTTTGCTCTAAACGTGGTAGCCTCTGATAGAGTTCTTCCGATATGAAAGGCATAAATGGTGATATTATCCGAAGGCCGAAATCGAGACAAGTGTAAAGAGCTTTGCGTGCTGATGCCTTCTGATCATCAGTTCCGTTTTGGAAGATTGGTTTCAAGCACTCGAGGTACACATCACAAAGATCATACAACCAGAAACTATAACATGCACTTGTTGCTATAGCAAATTCGTAATTTTCAAATGCGGTATTGCATGCTTCGATGGCAGCAGCTAACCGAGATAAAATCCATACATCCATATTGTTCTCCTTTCCAGTAATAGTTATATTAGTTGTATATGTTTCATCTCCACCAAAGTACATAAGGGCAAACTTTGTTGCATTCCACAGCTTGTTGCAGAAGAAACGGTAGCCTTGGACGCGGTTTATATCCAAGTTTATGTCACGAGCTTGAGTGATGTATGCGCAGAGAGCAAAACGCAACGCATCCGTTCCACATTCGGGAATCCCATTGGGAAAATCTTGTTTCTGACCGGCTTTGGCTCTTTCGATTTCTCTAGGATCCAAGTTAGAGGTAAGCAATTGCTCATGTAATCCCTCAAGTGTTATTCCACGAATAACATCGATGGGATCAATTACGTTGCCCAAACTCTTTGACATTTTACGACCATGTGCGTCACGGACCATAGGATGTAGGTAGACTTCTTTAAATGGCAGCTTGCCTAAAAGTTTTTGACCAAAGAACACCATACGTGCCACCCAGAAGAATAAAATATCGTGTCCAGTTTCGAGCAGTGACGTTGGATAGAATGCCTGCATATCATTGGTATTATCTGGCCACCCAAATACAGAGAATGGAAACAGTCCCGAACTGAACCATGTGTCTAAAACATCTTCATCTTGATTAAGAATGATTTTACTGGCATCGACATTGAATTTTGAAGCTGCTTTGGTAAGAGCTTCCTCTTTGCTTCGAGCCACGATCCAGTAGTCTTCGTTTTCGCTCTAGAAATTTGTACAATGGAATTTTCGTTGTTTTAATCTTTCTTGATATGGTATATTTTTTAAGAGAAATCAATAAAGTAACTCCTAACTTACCAAAGTATCCTTGATACTTGAATCATTGAACGTCACAAAGTAAGCTGGAATACGATGACCCCACCAAAGCTGGCGTGATACGCACCAATCACGGATTCCATCCATCCAGTGATACCATGTCTTGGTATGGTGTTCGGGAACAATTTTCAACTCTCCGTTTTTGACTGCATCTGTGGCAGCTGCTGCCATATCGTCACACTTGACATACCTTTCAACAAAATAAATAACTTTTAAGTTATGAATATTAAGAATTAAAACATGTTACTCTTACCATTGTGGTTTAATCATTGGTTCAACAACGTCCTTTGATCGACTGCAGAATGGTACCACCATTGGATTATTCACAGTGTCTCTATACAATCCCAATTCTTTCAATTTCTCCAGAATTTTCTTACGACAATCGAATCTCTTCATTCCAGTGAATTCGCCATAATCTCCAATAATATAACCATCATCGTTGAAAATGGTAATAAATGGCAAACCCTGACGTTTTCCAACCTCATAATCGTTAGGATCATGAGCTGGAGTTATCTTTACAGCACCAGTTCCGAAATGCATTTCAACAAAGTCGTCGCAAACAATTGGTAGCTTGCGATCGCAGAATGGATGTGTGACGAATTTTCCATGTAAATGCTTGAATCGTTCATCGCTGGGATGAACAGCCACGGCCGTGTCACCCAACATTGTCTCTATACGAGTGGTAGCAACAATAATCTCATCATCCGAACCCTGCACTTTGTAGGCAAACTTAATCAACACGCCAAATTCAACTTTTTCAGTGTAGCCCGGAATATTGAAGAATGTCCTTCCGGGAATGTCAATTTTATCAACCTCGATGTCTGAAATCGCTGATCGCAACGTACACGACCAGTTCACCAACCTAGAACTTCTATAAATGCTTCCGTCTTCGTGAAGTCGGACAAATGCTTCGGTAACTGCACGACACAACTTTGGATCCATAGTGAAGGCCACCCGGCTCCAATCGTATGACGAGCCCAAGAACTTTAGCTGGTCATAGATGCGGTCTCCTTTCTCCCGACGCCATTCCCAAATCTTTTCAATGAACTTCTCGCGACCCAGATCATGCCGACTGAGCTTTTCCTCCCGCCACAATTTTTTCTCCACAACAACTTGTGTAGCGATTCCGGCATGATCACATCCAGGCACCCATAAAGTAGTATAGCCCTTCATCCGATGGTATCTAGTTATTGCATCTTCGATTGCATTCGTCAGTGCATGACCCAAATGCAGAGATCCAGTGACATTTGGTGGTGGAATTACCATGATGAATTTCCCTTTTGGATTTGTTTCGGTAATTGATTTGCGCTAGTCGGGGAAAAAATTGATACAATTCTAGTGAAATAAATTCAATTTAATCATAAATAGTTGGGAAAATAATTTTAAATGGAAAATCGGTAATTATCAGCTTAAATATCGAAAGCTTTTTAATAACCGGTGGTATGGCATTCCTAGCAATGCGTCCATTGCTGATCTGACACAAATCTTTAGTTTTGGAGAGAGAATGCTGGTGTATTGCAGAGCAAACTCTTCTTTTTATTTATAAATGATGTTCCATTTCCAAATCAATCAAGACTATTCATTTCCGAACTAAAATTATGGTTTTAACTTCTAATAACTTTAAAAATTGCAAAGCAAAAAAGAGTTGAACTTTAATAAATCTATTAAACACGTGAATCATTCCATAGCATGAAGCATGACGCAACTTATATTCATTAGATATTTACTTACACCATACTCGGGCTTAAAGAATCCCTCCTTCTCCCACCAACTATACCAAGCAGCTTCAACAAATCGTGGACTGTATGCATCGGGCAAAGCATCCGAGATGTTTTTCTTTTCGCCTGCAGATGTATTGGCAGTATAAACGGCCGCTTCTTTCACTTCTTTAGTTTTTTTCTATTGTTTGAAGGGTAAATCAAGACAATGGTTATGAGCAATTTGAGACTTTCACTTTTGGAATATGAGTTTGTATCATTACCTCGGGTTTTTCTTTGGGGACAACTGGAGCAGAAGCCTTTTTGTCCAGTTTTTCTTGGAGTTTTTGTAATTTTGCTGCTTTTTTAGCTTCTTTTTCCAATTGCTTGGCAGTTTTGGGTGGTTCTTCACCATTGACAACTGCAGTTGTTGACGGTGCTTCTGCTTCTTGTGGCATTACCATTTTTATTCTTGCAATTAGATTGAAATAGGTGCCACGATAGACGATTTTTTTAAAGACGAAACGTTAACACCAAACCGAGCACTTGAGCGTTGAATTAAAAAGACCTTGTTGTCGTCAGCTAATTCCAGAATCGAGTACAAAGCAAGACCAAGACACGCTGCATGCGCGAAGACCGAAAATCGTTTTGTCAGGTGGACAAGTAAAGAATGACAATGACATTTGCTTAAAAAAAAAACGAGGGATGTCATTCAGATATTTTTCGAAATTTGATCCGGGATGTGTTGGTAGGGTTGGACAATTTGTTCGCTTTTAATTTGACGCAGTACAAATTAGACTGCTTTTAAACGAAGCAATATTACCTTGCGATTTTTAAGCCCGTTGGAGAGAGACGTGTGTGGTGGCGGGGGTACACAAAATTGCTAGGGTTGGAGAAATTGCAGAGTTATCGTTCTTTCTTCTTTGTGGTTTTCTTTACTTGTCAGGTATGTTTCATTTCTATTTGGCGTTCGCTCAGTGAACTTCGATCTACTCACTAGAGTAAAGAGTGCGGAGAGATGATTCCTTTTCAATAGAAGAAAAGTTAACTTTCATTAAAAATCGCTATGTTTAAAAGCATTCATGCAATCGAAGGGAAGTCAAAAGAGAATCAAAGATTAAAAATCGCTTTCATGTAAAAGCAGTCTTAGTGAAGGTATTGTTGGACGACAAAAATGAGCATTATCTGTCTGTCCTTCTTTATTTAGTTCAGATAAAAAAGTATGAAAGCTAAAAAACGATGAAAGAGATGGCTTCACCTGTAAAATATTATAAGAATTCTTTCTACAATAAAATAAATAACACATTCGTAGTCTACTTTTACTGAAAAAATCGCTTGGCCTATTTTCTGTCATTTCTGTTAACAAATTTATTAGAGTTGTAACTTGCTTGCTTGAAATATATATTTTAATGAAGAAACGCGTCTTCGTAGAACTCATCAATTAGGCCTATTCTGCCACATCTGTTATTCTGCTATAGATTTTCTGTTATGAATCATAAAAGATTTCCATCTTAAAAGATCTTTTTTAATTGGTATTCAGGGGCTCGAACTTTTATAAAAGTCTGTTATGCAACTTCGAAAACGAAATCTGTTATGAAACTGAACTAAATCTGCTATCAAAATCAGCTGTGATTAAATAAAATAATTCATCTGACAAAATTAAAATGGATGACGAACAAAAAAGTAATCTCTTCTCTTACACATTATTGGTGTCCTCTACTCTACTTACATATACATATGTTTATATAATACTCGTATGTGTGTAAATATATTTTCTTTCATTTGTTTCATTTTAAAAAGATTTCGTTGACGAAATATAAAATATATCGTCGTCGTTCTTTGAAACGTCCATTCTTAACAAAAATGTAATTTAATTCTTATTTAATTCATTCCAGATCAGCCATATTTGCAAAATATTGTATTGCAGAATGGACGACGATGATATATCAATTTTTCATTGATATACTCGTATCTGTGTATGTATTGAAATCTTTTATGATAAAAGTCACAGAAGTTTGTCTTTTATTCTTTTATGATTTTTAACAGATTTCATAACAGATTTTGGCATGCTGAATACCAAAAATGCTATTCGTAAAAGATTTTTTCTATGTTCGAACGTTTGACAGTTCATAAAAGTTTTCTTAGCAGATTTTATAACAGATTTTAGCGTCCTGAATACCAAAATTAAAATTCATAAAAGATTTGTTGACAGCTCAAACATTTGTATGGAAATTTATAGCAGAATAACAGAATAAAAGAATAAAAGATCTCGCCGAATAGGCCTAAATATTAAATTAAAAATTGTGATATATTTCGCAATGTAAGCGCACTCGTGATATATAAATTTCGTGGCACACCATGCACTCGCGAGGACATCTTTTGTTTCTTGATACAACTTTTAAGCACTATGCCAGTAGTATGTCAAAACCATATGCTATTGCATTCTAACTGATGAGCCCAACTGTCCTGCCTGTGCGAAACGCATTTGGACTAGAGGTCTCAAAAAAAAAGCTTTCAACTGATATGTGCATTAATACTTGAGTTAGTACTTCGTAGCAAAAAGTTTACTGAGCTGAGCTGCCACACCTAAGATCTGGTGATCAGTTATTTTTATGTAGCTACAACGAAAATCAACTTTCTAGATAAAATGAAATGATAAGCTTCAAATTCTCGTGTTAAAAGCTTTTTTATTTCCCAGTGCGATTAGCAGAAAAAACGCACGGCCTGCGTCCCTTTCGACTACTACTCATTAACATCCCATTTTAAAATTATGTCTTCGAAGTCAGACACATGAACGGACCCAAATTATACATCTGTCAATTGTCATATTATACTTTGTTGTGTGACTCATAAAAGATTTTATTTAAATTCATTACAAGTTGATAAAAATTAATTTTCTCCAAAAAATTGCAAATAATCAAGTATTAAAAGTTAGAAACCGAAGTCATGGATGAAGAACTTCCTAAGGAATTCGACCTCGTAGTAGTAGGAACGGGTAAGCAAGCAATTTAATTGAACAAACAAATGATAAATAATACAAAAAATCAATATCAGGATTCACCGAATCAGCAGTAGCAGCTGCCGCAAGTCGTATTGGAAAAACAGTGCTTCACGTCGATCCAAATGATTTCTACGGCAGCTGTTGGGCTTCTTTTAATCTGGAAAACTTCCAATCATTCCTATCGGACAACATTAAAACCGAAACCAATGAAATCGCATTTACCAAACAAATTTGGTATATTCCCGCTGAGGATGCGGAAACAACATCAACAAACGAAGACGACTGGACTCAAACGAGTGTGTTGAAAAATTCAAGAAAATTCAACATCGATCTTACACCGAAACTTCTGTTCTCAGCCGGAAAACTGGTTGATCTACTAGTTTCATCAAACATATGTCGATATGCAGAGTTCCGAGCAATTGATCGGATTTCAACACTATACAATGGAGAATTGTTGAATGTTCCCTGTTCTCGCACTGATGTCTTCAACACGAAAGACCTTTCGATTGTAGAGAAACGTCTATTGATGAAGCTCCTTACAAGTTGCATGAACTTCGAGGATAAGTCTGAAGAGTTTGTTAAATACCAGGACAAAACATTTCTCGAGTATCTGCAAGCAAACAAACTTACAGAAAAGATTATTCATTGTGTTATGAATTCTATTGCCATGTGCAATGAAAAAACTACTCTCAATGAAGGAGTCGAAAAGATGAAAAGCTACTTGCAGAGTCTAGGTAGATATGGCAATAGTCCCTTTCTGTTTCCCATGTACGGATGTGGAGAGATTCCACAGTGTTTCTGCCGACTGTGTGCTGTCTTCGGTGGAACATATTGTTTAAAAAGAAAAGTTAATGTTATTTCTACAAAGGAAGAAGCTATTACTCTGCAAGTTGATGGACACATTCTTGATGCAAAACATTTGGTCGTATCGAGTGGAAGTTTTCCTAATGGTATATTACCTTGTAATTTTCTGGCCGAAGGACAACACAGATGTGGTAATTTAGTGCGTGGTGTTTATATAACTTCAACGCCAATCGGAAGTGAAGATCAGAATTCTGGTGGCGGAGGAGTGAACGTTATACGTCTGATAGACAGCTTAGATACTACCAGAGGAGCAATATTGCTTCAACTTTCACATTATTCAGGAACATGTCCTAAAGGATTGTGTAAGTTGTACAAATTTTATAATCTATTTTCTTAGATTTGTAGCATATACGGTAGGTATACGGTATGTGCCTGCAAGCTCACGTAATCATATTTAGGTTATACAGTCACTTCGAAAGCTTTCTGTCGACTCTTCGGACTGAATGCTTCTCATTCAGGATATATAGAATTAAGCTAACTTTTTCTATATTTAATAATAACGCAAAATTTTTCAGATTTGATTCACATCACTGCTGAAGCTGTATCTACCGACCCTGAAGCTGATTTGGAACCATTTGTTAAACAAATATTTAACACCAGTTTGCAAGGTTCTCCAAAACTACTTTTTGCAGCTTATTTCCTTATTAAAAGGTGCAAAATATGTCAACAAAATGAAACTGATACTTCAAAGCATGTACCTAGGCTCCTATCGACATGCGGTCCTTTCTTCGAAATTGATTATGATTCATCTATTCAAAATGCCAAAAATATGTTCGAAAAAATCTATCCCAATGAGTCTTTTCTTCCAAGAGCTCCCGATCCAGAGGAGATCATTATTGGAGATGAAGATCCTGTGGCATTGGCGGAACATACTTTGACGGACGATCTAAAGGAACAAATGCATGAGCTTGAAGGTGGTATGGAGTCAATGGATGTTTGTGAAGAAACAATGGTTGATACATGAGGAGATGCAAATTTATACCTTTTTTAAAATTGTTTTTTTGTTTTTTTTTTTTCATTATATTTACCAGATTGAAATAGGATTTTTTTTTAATCTGGTTAGCTTTATGAATATGTATTAACTTACACTTATGCTATATACACGATACATCTTATATAAAGTATACACTAAACGACACAATAATAATGACTCTAATAAATGAAAATTATGTGTTTTAAATTGTTGCTTAAGATTAGTACTTTCAGGAATCGGTTCAAATTTTATTAAAAATAAATTACCTTGCGTTGATTCAAAACCTCAAGAATTTGAAAAGACTTGTTCTTTTCATTTTCAAATTGTATAACGAAAAATTAATCGTATATCAATTGTAAAGTAGATTCAACATTATGTGGTAGTTTGGTTCGAGTCATCAAACTTATATTAGCCAACGTATGGATGTGTACTAGTCTATACACATTTAAAACTCTACGCTTAAAATATACACTGCGATTCTCCCCTACTCTTTGGGTTGAAGAAAAAAAAATTAAATGTGTCCAGTCGGATCTTCGCAAGACCATTTCAACGGTGGACAACATATTTATCCTCTCAAGTATAGGGCGAATAAAAATTGAGAAAAAATAGAAAGCTACATGTGAATATGCGTTTTTTTGATTTTAAGGCAGCATTTGATAAGACCAATAGAAATGCATTATTTTATAAGCTCCATAACTTGCAGTATCAAGGAAGTTTGTATCTGCTTTCGAAAAAATATACCAAGAAATGAGTGCCCAAGTTGTCAACAATAAGGGTATCCCCGTGAAATTAACAGAGGAGTAAGGCGGGGCTGTGACTAAACCCTAGCATTTCGCCTTGTTTATTGGTGATCTCGTAGATTTTCTGTCTTGTGGAGTTTGGATTGGGAACACTCATATTAAGGCCATTATGTATGCTGATGATTTTATCTGAGTCTCCTGCGTCGTTACAGCTCATTATAAACAGACTTGTAGATATTTTTCTGAAGCCTATAAGTAAATACTTTAAAGTCTAAAATAATGACTTTTTAAAATGGAGGTGGTAGAACTGCAAGAGAATAAAGTTGGAAATTCGGCGGAAACCCTATACAATAAGACAAACAGTGCACCTATTTGGGAATGGTCTTTTAATTTAAATCTTGAAAAGCACGTCAAACAAATAGTAAACAAACAGCAATTTGTACTAACTGGAAGAAAGTATAAACATGTTCCCATTAAAACCAAGTATAAAGTCTTAATGACTACTTCACGGTCGTACTCTTCTATGGAGCGCAGGTCTGGGGGTTTAAACAAATTTGATGCAGTGAAAAATTTACTGTAATTTTTAAGAAAAAAATCTTCTACCTGCCGAATAATACATGTATTATCTAGAAACTGGTCTGTCAACTCTATTCATCTGAATATAGACTATAAGTTATAATTGCGGAAATGCGTAACTCTAGGATACCAATATTGATATGGTTTTATGGAGCGTAGTACAAACAAAACTGGTTTAAGAATTGGTTTGGATTGGCTGCAGATTGTGGTTTAACATTTAATATCGAAGGAAAAAGTACATATTTCGCAGATAAAAAAGCTATTATATGAAATTATACAAATCAAAAAGCGAAATCTTCAACGGAGAGATAAAATTAAGGTTAACTACAATCTGCGATCGTAATTATTTCAACTCCAGCCTGACAAGTGAGGCTACGCCTTAACTTTATTCCACATACAAATGATCTGTTGACTGTGACTGTCAGCAGCCCGTGTAATCTACAAGTTAAAAAAGACATTGGTCATTTTCTTGGGATGTCTGGTTGGACAGGAAGTAAGAAGATTGCACTTTGGCAAAAAGGTCTTGGTTGAAAGACTATTTTGGTCGATCTAATGAATGGAGCCAATTGGTTGTTGTTGTTGGGATACTTTAAAATTGCTTCATCATACTGATTCAACATAGTTAATGTTTTATATATTTTCGTTTTAGCTAAACTCAAAGCCTTTTAATTGGAATTTCCATATATGTATTTATGGAATTTTGTGAATGCAAATTTAGATCAAGAAATGTTAAATTGTTTTTGCTGTTAAAAAATCAAATCATATCAAAAACACACAAACCAAATTGAAAGTAGGTATTTTAAATCTGTTTTTGTTCAAACAAATAATTTTTGATTTAATAAAAAAGATGTTCAATCGATATTTTTTGTATTTGAAAAAATAACCAGAATGGGGAACACGTACCTCATCTAATTAAAAATTGCCAGCGCCCAGTAGATGCCACTTAGATCGTAAAAAAACAAGTGCAGGTGAACGCACTTGTTGTTATGGTTACTTTTGCACATAAAAAAACCAAAACAAAACAGAAAACAAATCATCAGCATAACATTTCATACAGTTCATTAGCACAGAACAAAAGTACAACCGCACCAGAATTGTCCGTAAAATCCGTAAACACTTTAATTAAAAATGAAACCAATAATATTGCAAATTGTAAAAACAGGCGTTTAAATCGAAATTAAATTCAAATAAAATGCCTTTCGACAAAATGCTATACAAATACGATGAACCTCACGGACCCGGTGATGTGTATTTTATGTGGCAAAAGGGAGCTTCCGGATCGCTTTTGGCATCAACTGGCTCTGATGGTACAGTAGCAATATTCAGCCGTCAGGGTCAAATGATAGAACGTATTCTTCTTCAAGGGTACATATTTTATTTTTTTTTCCTAATAAATTTATTTGCTTTTCTAACGAGGATCTGACAGTCTATGTTCAGGTTTCTCTTGGGATAGTGATGGTGATCTGTTGGCTATTATTACCGCCAGCTCTTCGCAAATTCTTCTTTGGGATTCGAATTCTCAGAGAAAACAAATAATCGATTCAGGATTACGTGATCCACTTAGTTGTATTATATGGTCTAAGGAGTCCCAGATCCTTGCGGTGGGCACTACTCGTGGCAATCTGGCCATCTATAATCACCAATCTTCAAAACGTATACCCATCTTAGGAAAACACTCAAAGAGGGTAACATGTGGAGCATGGTCACAGCAAAATGTGCTCGCATTGGGCAGCGACGATAAAAGTTTTTCTTTGTCCAACGAAGAGGGAGATTCATTGCGGGTTGTCCAATTGCGAGATGTACCTTCGGATATGTACTTTGCCGAAATGTCAAATGATGAAAAAGTTTCCGGAGAGAATACAGTCAGTATGATCATTGGAAAGCGCACATTGTACTTGTATAATCTACCTGAACCCGATTCTCCCACGGAATTGGGTTTCCAAAGCCGCTATGGATCATTGTTACAACACAAGTGGTTTGGTGATGGGTATATTCTGTTGGGTTTCTCCAATGGACATGTTGTGGCAATATCTACTCATCCCAAAGATGTGGGACAGGAGCTTTGGCAAGTTAAGAATCACAAAGAAACGCTATCAGGATTAGCATATTGTCCAGCTTTGGATATTGTCGCCTCATGTGGAGATGATACGTAGGTTCATACTGTAGTTAAGTCTAATTTTTAAAAGTCATAAACTTTCAGGGTCAAGATCCATTCTATAACAAATCTTCAAGAAACAGAGAAAATCATAACGCTGCCTGATCACTCTAGTGTTCAAATGATCGATTGGAGTAGTGATGGGCAATTACTGGCAGTCACAACAAGCAATGGTACCATTTGTACCTTCGTAACTAAACTTCAGACTATGCATGCTGTATCTCCGCCAAGGATTGCAATGCTAAGTAGCTTAGCTGAGGTCTCCATTTTTGTCTATTCACCAGAGAAGGTATTTAAGTATATTATTCAATATCTGATGACCAGACAATCAATAGAAAAATTTTTAGTCTAAGCCCATTCCGATTAAGTTGAATTTAGAAATCGAACCGTCATTTATTGGCATCGGTCCGTATCACCTTGCGGCTGGAATGAATAATCATGCTTGGTTCTATGACTTAGGCAAAACTCTAGGTGATGAACCCATGCTTCTTGGCGATCGAGAATTCATTTCAGAGATCAAGGACGTTAAAATAAATGTTGATTTTTGTGCCGTGTTGTGTGGATCGCATTTGGTTTTGCAGTCAATTGAATTGGATAATCCCAATACTATAGGCAAAACAACTCAGTCTTTTCCTGGTGCAATATCAGGACTTAGTGACGCAGTTATAACGAGTCATTTGTTGACGAATGAGTTTCTTATATTTGCAACTGATGTAAATTGAAATAAATTAAATTCAATTTCGTGATTATAATGTATTCTTTGTTGTTTTAGCTGGGACACTTGATTTATTTCTCATTAGAAAAGTGGGCACTAAGTACAAAATATAGACATACTATGGGCATCAAAAGCCTCAGCTGTGATTCAGAAGGAACAAAATTAATTTTCTTTGATGACCATCAACAGGGATTTGTTTTTCTTCCGGTAAGTTGGACGATTTGTGAAAATTCTTTATAATTAATTTAAATTATTTTATTTTATTTTTTCCAGACAACTGAAGAGACTCTTCTTATATCTGATTTACCGAAAAAATGCGAAGGAGTTCTGTGGGATTTATCAAAGAGTAATGTTTTTGCTGTGTACGATACGAAGATGTGTTCAACGCATGTCTTTCAGAGGTTTTCTATAGAAGGTATGATAAAGTGTTTAAAAGTCCTTAATTGAAGTTAAATTAATATTGACCACATCATGAATTGAATGCGTCTAGTTGTCTCCTGTATATTTATTGATTGCTTACTTCATCATTAGAATATCTTATCTCCTTTATTTTTTCTGTCGAATCGAATCCATTGAGCCATTCTCAAGAACCTTAATAAATAACGTAAACAATTTTAAGACTTGCTATTTAGACTAGATAAACTAGTCGTTTTTACTTTTTGTCTTATATGTAATATTCATTCAGATACATATGATGGTAATTTCATTAACGTTTTTTACTAAAAGTAACGAAGATATGTATGTACATATATATATTTTTTTTTTCAGGAAAACATACCCTTAAAATAGGCGAAACAAAACTACTCGCGGCCCAAGTACCTCTTATGCTATACGATGGTGAATTGGCCCTTTGTGTTGATGGTGGCCAGTTTTCTACACTAACACTATCTACTCATCTTGTGACTCCCGGTACAAAAGCTTCTTCTAATTTGCAAAATCTTATTCGACTTAAAAAATACACAGAAGCCTTTAAAGTGTGTGAACAAATTCAATTAAAGGCATCATGGTTGGAATTAGCGCAGCAGGCTCTATCCGACTTAGAACCTGATTTTGGTTTGAATTATATTTCAATTAGTTCTGCAGATTGTATTTTGAAAATAATTTTTATTCAGCTCTGAAGGTATATCGCAAAATTGGAGATGCATCAATGGTGGCAGCACTAGAGGAAATTCGCCATGTCGAAGATATAAACACACTATGTGGCTTTTGTTGTCTTTTGTTGGAAAAGTCTGAAGATGCCAAAGAGTATTTTGCGAAAAGTTTCAATACCAAAGAAGCATTAGATATTTGTAGAGATCTATTGCAATGGGAACAAGCTATGCTCTTGGCTTCGAAACATGATCCGGACAAAGTGCCTTACATTGCCCGAGAATATGCCTATCAATTGGAATTTACGTAATTAGATTTTTACTATTGATATTTGATTTTTGTTTGTGACGGGTTTATTATAAATATATGTAGGGGTAATTATGCCGATGCTTTGTTTCACTATGAGAAAGGCTACAAAGAGGATCTAATCAATGGCAATCATGTTCCAGTCGAAAATTCATCGTTAGATCTGGAGGAACATGTGAAATTGTGTAAGGCTGGAATTGCTAGAACCTCAATTCGAACAGGGGACTTTAGACGTGGAGTGAGTTGAATTTAACACCTTCATTTAATCAAAGCCCAAACAAAATTAATTCTTTTACCAGATCCAGTATGCAGTAGAGCTTGACGACAAACAATTACTTAGTGACTGCGCTGAATCTCTAGCTACTGTCGGTCACATCACAGAAGCTGCTGGTCTTTATGAACGAGGACAGTCTTACGACGAAGCATGTGCTCATTACATCTCTGTAAAAATGTGGAATAAAGTAAATCAAATACTTCCGAATGTAACAAGTACTAAGCTCCATGCAACTTATGCTAAAGCGAAGGAAGCCGAAGGACAATTCAAAGAAGCAATTTCCAGCTACCGCATTGCTGGTGACTTAGATGCGGTAGTTCGTATATACCTTGATCAACTTCAAGATCCGCATTCCGCATCAGAAATAGTACTCGAATCGCGATCTGTAGAGGGTGCAAAAATGTTGGCAAAGTTTTTCCAGAAAATCGGAGACATTGAGCAAGCATTACAGTTTTTGGTAATTTGTGGATGTGTCCAAGAGGCATTTTCTTTAGCACAACGTCACAATAAACTCCGGCAGCATGGAGAGCTATTGGAACGCTATGAAAACGCAAAGTCAGCTGACTACCTTGCACTGGCACATTATTTCGAAAGTGAAAAACATACTCTTCTAGCGGGCAAATATTATTTTCTAGCTAGAGAATTTTCTAAAGCATTAAAATATCTACTCAAGGCATCATCTTTTACCAGCGAAGAATCTCCAGCTCTTTCAATGGCTATAGATTGTGTTGCCTCTTCAAATAGTGATCAATTGGCAAATCAATTAATTGAGTTCCTATTGGGCGAAGTTGATGGCTCACCTAAAGATCCACGTTACCTATTTCGTTTGTATATGGCAAGAAAACATTATAAGGATGCCGCTAAAACGGCAGTAATTATTGCAAATCAAGAACAACTGGCTGGGAATTATAAAGCATCTAGGGATTTGCTCTTTTCGATGTATCAAGAATTACGACGTAATAATTTATCAGTAACATCTGATATGAGACATAATTTGATTTTACTCCATCGATATACATTAGTGCGATTGCATATTAAATTAGGAAATCATTTACTGGCTGCTAAGCTTCTGATTGAAGTTGCGGCGAATATATCGCAGTTCCCCGAACGTAAGTATATTTTTTATTATATCAAAACGTCGAGACATTTTCAAGTCACTGCTTGATATTTCAAATTATAACGTCTATGTCTTATTAAACATTAACATAAAAATAAATAAATTCACAGATATTATTCCGATTCTAACATCAACCGTCATCGAATGTCATCGTGCTGGGATAAAGAAATCAGCCTTCACTTATGCCTCAATGTTGATGCGTCCCGATTATCGCAATCAAATTGACCCAAAGTATGCGAAAAAAATCGAATCAATAGTGAGAAAAGCCCCAAAGGGAATAAAAGACTTTAAAGATGAATTTGAAGATGAAACAATGGAATGTCCAATATGTGATGCAAATCTACCTAATATGGAAGTAACATGTTATAGCTGTAAGACAACATTACCCATATGCATTGCAACGGTAATAAATAAAAAAACAAAATTCTTGTTCAATTCATTTAATTATTTGCTCTTATGTTTTGAAAGGGTCAACATATAATTAAAAGCAATATGACATCATGTCCGGAATGTGACTTTCTTTGTTTCCGTTCGGAAATGGAAAAGTATGTTAGTTTTAATTGTGTAAGATTCTGAATTAATATTTGATTTTTTTAAAGAATTCTTTCGGAAACGAATCAATGTCCGATGTGTGGAGAAAATGTTGAACCTGGACGATTGCTTGATGTCGAGGATATTCGTCCATACATACTTTCGATAACGTAGTTTAGTTTCTAGTGTATTTACCTTAATTTCGCAATAATAATTTATTTATTTATTTTATCAAATTCAATCCAGTAAATAAATTGTAAATTGAATCATTTATGAACATTCTTATTGAATTGAAACTTCTTTGTGCACGGTAAAGTAAAATGGATTACTCATGCTGACTTCATAGATGTTATATTCAATAATATTGAAAACAATTTTATTTAAACAATTCCTTAAACTTTTCTAATCACGATGGCTATACAAGTTTAAGAATTTTAGTGTGTATTATATATTGATACTGTATCTATGTTTATGAAGGCCTTTCAAATCAACGATTGCTTATATAGGCTCATTATTTCATGGGGAGTCAAAGTTATTTTGAAAGAAAGAAAGTTGGTAAAAAATATACGAGATTAAATGCTTAACGCTGAATACAAGATTTGTAAAAAAAATTGAAAGTTCAAATTCAAAGCAGGTACAACATAGAATTCGAAAATGCTAGGAAATTGCGTAATATAGTTTTATCTTCTATCCGAATAGTTTTGGGTTGGTACAAGAAAAAATAATCTTTCGCTTAGCAGGCAGAACAACATCTTGGACAGCTTGTTTGCGAAAGTTTTCTATCCACAGGTTCATATGAGCTATGGTTTTCACGATTAAAATGTAAAGATGAGAGTTAAAATTAACTCTAAAGCCTTTAAAACTATGAAGACGTAATGCATATTCTAAATTCAATGGAACTACAAATTGGTTTTTAGAAAAACTCATTCCTCGACTGTTTATATCATCTTTCAAAAGTAAACGACTACTTGCATAAAAATGTTCTAGAGGAATACGCTAGAGAACTCCAGATTTGGTAATGAAAATGTTTGAGAGAACTCTCAAATTTTACCCGGTAGAATCTTATTTTTGAGATAAGAAGAAATCTCCGATCCCTGGTTTCCGATCTAAGACTGTGTTTTTTTTCCTCTGCGATTATTATTTTATTTTTTAAAGACTATTAAATATTTAATTTTTAAAAATCATTTTACTGATTTAGTTTCATTAATCAATATTTGTTGGTTTTTTAATTCATCGCGAGTGAGTTGTTTTTCATTAAATAAAATAAATTCATTTGTGAAATATAAACGAACTAAATCATCGAAATTTACTTTTACCTATTTCTTATTGAGTGATAATTGAAATCATTTCATCTCTGTCACTCTTCCACTTCGCCAAACTTTTTTTACCTCATCCTCCCTGGTGAGTGCAATTTTTATTTGTTTATGTTCTGCAATAACGAAGCAAAACAATTGAAACTACACACAAAATAAAAAAAAAAAAAATTTCTCAATTTTTTCCTGAGCCTATTCGCTGCACCTTGTCAACCTGTTGAGGCCATCAACTTATCATCTAAAGTACCTACCCAGGCAACTCGAAACTGGTCTTTTGTCTCATCTCTCCCGGTGAGTACTTTTTTAGTAGATGTTCTGCCGCTAGTCATATTGATACTTCAAATACGTACATATATTTGATTCTTTTTTACCAACAAAAACAACATCATCGGCAAGTTTTTGCAATCAAGTCAAACAGCTGACGAATATTCACATATCGATCTCTTCTTTTGCCAACTACAACAAAATCAGCTGTCATTTATTGTAATCAAAGCACAGCATAGACACGAACCATTTTGAGCTTTTTGTTCATATTGCATAGACTAAAGAAAGTACACTACGAACAAAAATTTTCTGCAAAATATTTTCCAGAATTTTAAAACAAACAAACAAATAAAATAAAACAACAATTAATTTTTATTTAAAATCGACAAAATGCCTACATGTGCGCATCCAAACTGCACTGTTACTGAGGTAAAGGCTAGTGTGTTCGTATGTAAAGGAATTTGTGGAAAATCTTTTCATCCAGTTTGTGTAGGCTTGAGCAGAAATGCAAGAACTTATCTCAATGAGTATTTAAAAACATTCTGGTATCTTTGTGAAGAATGCAAAACCATATCTTTAGCTCATATTCTACTGGCCATCGGCTGTAACAACGATAAATTATCATCACTAATTGAAACAGTCTCAGCCTTAGAAGCTAAATTTGATCAAGAACACCGACAAGCAAGCATGCTCATTTCCGATCACTGCGACTACATAACAAACGCAATGTCAAGTTGCACGAATGACCTAAACTCAACAATAAGACAAACCATTGTCTCAACACCTCATCAATCCTCCACATCGGTTTGCGATTCATTTTCGACCATCCAAGCACTCATCTCCTCATCAAATGAAACCTCTTCGAATGTTTACTCACTTCTTCAGAAAATTGACACAAGCATTACGAATTTTTCAGAGTCTTCACAAAGTATTCATCACACTATAAATTATCTCTTGGATGATTCTACAGCTATGAAAAAAGTAATGAATGATATCCTGGAAGAACTTAAAATCATATCTAGTAGACCCGCTCCATCTTTTGCACCATCTAACTTACCAATAAGCAACACTCTATTAGATGAACTGCAAGTTGCCGTACACCCAATTCAAACAACCACCGCTACTTCCCCTAAAATTAATGCTAATACGGATTTAATTCCTAAATTCCCAAGCGAAGAAACCTCTAATTCATCTAATACTGCCAACTCCAGCAATATAAACAACACTGTTGAAGATACTAATTCAATAATATCCAAATCCAACAACTCAACTTTAGTCAACTCTTCCATTATCAATAAGTTTGGAACAACCTGGACGCAACTTGAATGGGAAAACCGTCTCAAACGACTGAACACACCTAATCGGATATCTTCATCCTCTTTTTACTTGAAAGGTGCTCCAAATAAAACAGATATTTCTTCGATACAGAACTTTTTCAGTAACAAATATGGTATATCTGACATACAAGTTCAGCTCATTTTGAAAAGACCTCGATCATTCAAAATAGAAATTCCAATCAAATATGAATGGCTTTTTCTCAATGACGCTAAGATTCTTAAAATCGATGGAATGACTATAACGCCCTGGATCAATCGAGCATCAAAAAATCTTAATATTATGTCTAGACCTAAGTTTTTCAAACAATATGATTATAATTCTTTTTCAACTAACCATAACCAAACTCCAACTCCAATGCCTAAACATCCTAACT
Organism: Chrysotoxum bicinctum; assembly: GCA_911387755.1. NCBI lineage: Eukaryota > Metazoa > Arthropoda > Insecta > Diptera > Syrphidae > Chrysotoxum > Chrysotoxum bicinctum. The sequence goes on from OU426990.1 coordinate 32,444,656, forward strand.
TCCCTCATTCCCAGACTCTTAGCCCACCACAACCTTCTTCTAGCAATAATACTTCCCAAAAACACACAAATCACCCAAAAACAAAAAATCCTTATCGCTTTGCTCATTCCCAGACTTTCCACCCTCCACATCCTTCATATGGTAATAATAATAATTCCCAACTACATAGAAATCGCCCAAGAAATCCCTTTCGTTCCTGATAGTCATTTCTTAAAACCTCCTAAGCCTAAGTTCCTAACTGTCTACTATCAAAATGTAAGGGGTCTGCGCACGAAAACTTCTGACATCTACCTAAATTGTCAAAAACTCCCTGTTGACATATTTGCCCTTACTGAAACAAATCTGACACCGGATTTTAATAGCAGTGAACTTTTTACCTCTGATTTTAGCGTCTATCGTAAGGATATCCTTGTCTCAGATGGTAACTCTTCATCAGGCCGTGGTGTTCTCCTGGCAATAAATTCTAATTGGGACTCATCGTTGTTTATCATACCTAATATCCTAAACCTTGAAATAATTTGTGTAAAAGTCCGTGTATCCAAATATTTCCTTTATTTATTGTGCTGCTATATACCCCCCTCCCAGCCTACTACTGCATATGAAATCTTAGTAGATGCAATTGATTATGTGGTTGATCATATTGACTCCGAAGATGATATAATTTTAGTAGGTGACTTTAACCTTCCCCGTCTAGTATGGGAAATTTCTGAAGATGAGACCTATTATGTTTCTACCAATGCAATATCTGAAAAAGAAATTTTATTTGTTGATAGACTCCTGTCTTCCAATCTCGCCCAGACAAGTGGAGTAAAAAATTATTTGGAAAGACAATTAGACTTGGTTTTTTCAACAAATGCTCTTAATACTGAAGTAATTGTAAATAAACACATCCTATCAAAACTGGACAACCACCACCCACCCATTTCAGTTACTTTTGCCTTTGAGTGCGAAAACATTCGTTCTTACTCTCTCACATCGCAAAAATACAATTTCCGTAAAACTAACTTTGATAAACTTAACGAGCTGATTGGTAAACTTAACTTCGACTTTATCACTATGGACTCGAACATTGAAATTATTATAACCACCTTTTACGCTCTTATACAAACCTGCTTTGCACAATCCACACCACTTATGCCTCAGAAGAATTTTACAGCTTCTCCTTGTTGGTACACCAAAGAGCTTCGCCTTCTTCGTAACAGAAGAAATATACTATGGAAAAAATTTCTCAGGTCAAAATCAGACAATGATCTTTCCAATTACATGGTAGCCTTCTACAACTTTTCGGACTTGTTTGAGTCACTCTACTCAAAGCATCTCATCCAAACTCAATCTGATCTTATCTCGAACCCAAAACACTTTTTTCAATTTATTAATTCTAAAAGAAAGTCAGATGGTTATCCCTCCACCTTGAACTACTGCAATGCCTCATCTGCTGATCCTAAAACTATTTCTAACTATTTCGCCGATTTTTTTGGCCAAGCATTTTCTTCTAATAACTCTGAAGTAGACTTGGGTTTTTTTAGTTATATGAATGGTTGTGCCAAAACCTCTTTGACATCGATTAATATATGTCAATTATCAGTGATTAACAAGGTTCGCCAGCTTAAGGACGATTTTTCATCGGGTCCTGATGGTATTCCTCCTATTGTTCTTAAAAAATAATAATAATAACAGAGTTTCTGGAACCATCTCAGCTTACGCCAAGAGTACCTATCTCTGCATTGCAGGAGATTAGGCTCTGATGTGTGCTCTAGATTCTAAAATACTCAATATATAAGGTCAAACAAACCTTTACAATAAAACATCTATGTATTATTAATCACTATTTTTTATATACAAAATAAGTTTATTTTTAAAAACATTTATACTTAGCTCATTCTTCAATTCACTTGGAAGTCTATTAAAAGAATTTATTCCCATATACATAACTGAGTCCTGGGTGCTACTTCTGTTACACCTATTGGGCCTCAAATTTTCACTGTTGCGTAAATTATAAGGTTGTAATTCTCCAACGTTGATAATATTAACTTTTAAGTATTCAGGAACCATATTGTTTTTCATTTTATATATTAATAACATAGCGCTATATCTAAGTCTCTGTTTAACACTCATCCAATTTAAAACTTCCAACATCACTCTTATTGGGGTATAGACATTCACTCTCAATATCATTCGCATTGCTTTATTTTGCAATAATTGAAGCCGATTTACTATTTCTTGTTGACAACCATACAAAAGAGTTGAACAATAATTAAAATGGGGTAAGACAATAGTATTATATAGAAGCAAAGTACTTTCAAATGTTAAAAAATGCATCTCTAAACTTGCTCAACCACTCACTGCTCTATTTCAACTATCTATTTCTTGCGGTGTGTTTCCCAATCGATGGAAAGATTGTTTCATTATCCCTATACATAAAAAAGGATCTAAGAGTGATGTCTCAAATTATAGGCCGATAGCAAAGCTCTCATGTATTCCTAAATTATTCGAGAGTTTAGTTCACGATTATTTACTTCTTCATTGTGAATCACTCTTTTCTGATAAGCAACATGGCTTTCTTAAAGGTAGATCAACTACATCTAATCTTACTCAATTTGTATCTAATACTATTTGTGCCATGGAATTAGGTTACGAAATTGATGCAGTTGCAACTGATTTCAGCAAAGCATTTGATAGGATCGCTCACAATATAATTATTTTCAAATTGAAATCATATGGATTCCCATCTCCGTTTTTATCTTGGGTTCAGTCCTATTTATGTGATCGCATAGGCACTGTTTTGTTCAGAGGAAGTACTTCCAACCCTGTCCGCTCAACATCAGGCGTTCCCCAAGGTAGTCACCTTGGCCCCCTTCTCTTCTTGTTAAGTATAAACGACGTTGAGCTTACTTTAGTAGGATCTGACCTGGAGATTTACGCTGATGACATGCGTATTTCTAAACATATTACATGCTCAGCAGATACCCAGCAACTACAAACCGACCTAAATAATTTCCTTACCTGGTGCCGTCATAATTTTCTCGAACTTAACGTTAGTAAGTGTCAAGTCATTACTTATTCTCGAAAACGCCCCCCTCTCCCCCAGCGTTATTATTTCTTGAATAATGAACAAGTCGCGGTTGTGACATCTATTCGTGACTTAGGAGTTATTTGTGACAATCAGCTAAATTTTCGAGCTCATTATGATTCTATTATTAACAGGGCTAATTCAACTCTAGGATTCGTAAAGCGTTGGTCCAAGGAATTTTCAAATCCCTACGTCACAAAATCCTTATACATTTCTTTTGTACGTCCTCTTCTTGAATATGCCTCTCCCGCCTGGTCACCTTATTATCATGTCCACATTCAGCGCATTGAAGCCGTTCAGCGCAGATTTATAAGATTTTGTTTGCGCGGCCTCGGATGGGACGACCCATTCAGACTCCCACCCTACGAAAACCGTCTTAAACTTATAAATTTACAGACCTTAAGAGTACGTCGAGATAATGCTGACCTTCTATTTTTACACCAGTTATTATCTGGAGGTATCGACTGCGTAGGCTTGCTACGCAAAATAAAGCAAAACACTAATCAATCCCGCCTCAGATCGATACCACTGTTCTGGATACCCCTTCACCGAACCGAGTACGGCCTAAATGAACCACTTACAAGAATGCTTAGAAGTGCTAACAACTCAACTATTTTTGATTTAAGTAGTTCAAAAACTGCCCTTAAAAATGCTCTCCAATAATTATACCTTTATTTCCCGACCCAACTTTCCACCCAAACCTATTATTACTATTATTATTAATCTAATTTTAAGAATTTTTTTTGTTTAGTTTTAAGTAACAGGCTTGAATTAAGCTTAAATAAATAAATAAATAAATAAATGATTAATTTAGGAGGTAACTTAAACAACTTTAATGTAAACATGATGAAAAGTTGATCAAAAATCTTAGAATAATCTATACATGTATACACAGTCTAGTTCTTGTCTAAATGCAAGTGAATAAGTTTTCGTCGATCACCTTCTACATGAAGACATCTTGTTGAATGTCAAACCATCGGACACCATCCACTCAAAAAGCAGTTTAGAGATTCGCTTGTAATTAGATACGTATATATTTGTTTAATAATGTTATGAAGTATCACAGTGCGGGAAAAAGAGGATTGAATAGTAGATGTCGATGCACATTGGTTTTGAAAGCTTGTACATCACACTTTCATAATACACGGCTCACATGTCTTCTTCGGACTTTAACTTTAAACTAAATTAATTCAATCGATGAAAGACAATTTATAAAGAAAACTATTTTATATTATAACTGCTGATTTGTTTTATTATTTTAAAAATAACATTTTTTTAAGAAAAATTAAGCTTTATTTACAAAAACAAACAAGTCGTACATTTCCTTTTTAGAAAGTATTTTTTTTTGTTAATAATCTTTTGAGAATAAGACCTAGATAATTTTGGGATTTCAAACATAATTGCCCATAGGTAAGGTTTAATAATAATTTTTTTTTTAATTTTAAACAATTTATAGAAAAAAAAAAGAGAGACTCAATATTTTTAAACATAAAGGTTGACTTGGTAGTCAACTTCTTTACAAATCACACTTTTTAAATAAAAACATTTTTTACTTACTTCACTAATAAAATTGGAAAAAAGATATCAATTACATTCTAATTTGTTCTGACTCAAGTGTGGGAATCAAATTAAAAATTAAATTTGTGTTACTAATTCTTGCATTTCATACTAAATAAAGGCCTAAGGAGATTTAAAATTGTTTGCTCGAAACATTTAGTAGAGGAAAATATGTCAAGAACAAAATCTACGTAAGGAATGATTTTTTTTATGGGCGATAAACCTATCTTAAAATTATGTTTAATTTATAGTATGTAAATGTATAATTTATAATAAATGTATAATTTGTTTTGCATTAAACAAAAATAAAACAACATGTATGCACTTAGCTTATAATCGACATCCACAATCTGGTTTATTAACACTTCGTTGTCTGTTCTCGAGATTCCTTAGAGCTGCTCCCCCATACTGAATTCCACTTCCAATGCGTTCTGGGTCCAATTCACCGGTTTCAATTTTGGCCAAAATTGTTTTCGAGCACTTAAGGAAGGCCTCCTCGACGTTTTCGCCAGTTTTGGCGCTTGTCTCAAGGAAAATTAATTCTATACAAATCACAAAAAAAAAGAAGAAAATTAGGAACATTATTAAAAAAAAAATATTTCATCGAGCAAACCATTTTCTTGTGCGAAGGAGCTCGCTTCCAAGAATGTCACGTCCCTAGCCTCTTCTAAATCTTTTTTGTTTCCTACCAGAAGTATAACAATATTTGGGCTAGCCAATGTACGGGCATCGTTTAACCAATTTGTAAGGGCATTAAAGGAATCTCTTGAAGTTGTGTCGTAGACCAATAGAGCGCCAGCTGCTCCTCTGTAATATGATCGTGTGACTGAACGAAAACGTTCCTGTCCAGCTGTATCCCATATTTGTAGTTTCACTGCTTTTCCTCCAACGTTAACGATACGTGATCCAAATTCAACTCCAATAGTATGGGAGCAGTCGTCTTTAACTGTTAAGAAATCACAAAAAGATATGAGCAAATTGAATGAGCGTTTAATTAAATCCGGCGAAAGAATTTTATTTTGAAGAACAAGTAAAACGGATCAAAGAAAAATATCATTTTTTGTCTGCATTTCATTGAATTAAGATTACGGGAAGTTTAATTATTTCTCGCATTCACCTTAAAGTAAGTATTTAGGTTTGAAATCATTCATAATATTAAAATTCATACAGATTTGAAAATTATCATTTTAAGTAAATGTATTCATAAAAGATTTAACTATTTTGCAGATTTGTTACTAAAACGCTTTTTTGAAGAACAGGATGTACAGGAATCAGTTTATATATTTTTTTTTTTCATTTCATTTATTTCATATAAAACTATTTAACATTGTACTTCGAGATTAATCTCATAAATAGTATCAAAATTAAAATAACATTAAGTTATACGCAGTTCTAGAACTTATAAGTAAATAATAATAATAAGAACAAACGTAGCAAAATACATATATATGTGGCGAGATGGTTCTTTCGCTGATCGCTCTTTTACATCTTCAAATCTTGGCAAAACTAACTTAAGGCCTCTAGGTGATTGAAGGAAACTAAGATTTAAATACTTGGGAAAGTTATTATGAAATATATCATGGAGTATCAGCACGGATCTTAACTTGTAGAAATAATCCAAAGTCTTTTCCAATAGTGAAGTTTTTTGCCGCGAAACGCTTGTATACCTTTACAAACCTTGGATATACTGCAAACAGTCATTGAATGTACGCTTGCATGCAGAATCTTAAAAAGAATATACAATAAAACTGCAAGAAAAGTATAACGGCAACAGCAATGATTTTACCAGGTGCATCTTCATGTTAGAACTCAATAAACTTGAAGACATTCTAGGACTCTTTACGCCACAATTCTTCTAATGAAATCTGACTTAGCGTTACAACAACGCATTTTACTATTTATTATGAAGCCAAGATAAGATAAAACCATTCAAATTAAGAGAGGGAACATCACATATAGATATTGCATTTCTTGCACACACCATTCCAAATGATTTCAACGGGTTCAATAGTATTTTATTCAGCCCTATCACAAATTCCATCGTAATCGGAACTTTTACAAATCCCGACAAAAAGCTATCATCAAATCATTTCGTAACGGCAATTTGTATGAGATTTTCCACTACGATGGATTCTGTGATGGTTTGTTTCGGTATTCGTACCAAGTTTCCGATTACGATGGAATTCGTGATAGGACTGATTAAACTCAGCCCATCCCTGAATATGCAATAGATCTTCATTTACTCGGAATATGCATCCTTCTATCAACCTAGGTCTCCTAGACAGATAAATTGTTACATCATCGTGCACAAATATGCACATTACAGTTTACAATTAGGGAGATCATTTATGAAGACACAAAAAAGAAGAGGGCCTAAGACAGATCATTGTGGGGCACCAGTGTTGACAAGAAATGGGCTAGAATTTCCAAGTTCAGTTTCGACACGTACTAAACGATTTCTTTAATAATTAGAGATTAATTTAAGGGCAGAACACGAAAATAGAAAATTATTTTTGAATTTCCCCAAAAGAATTGAGTGATCAATCATTACATTGATTTCATCACGATCCATTGCTCTTCTTAAGTCAGAAGTTACTTTTAATACAGCTGATTCACAACTATGTATGCTTCTTATATTTAATTTTAATTAATTTTATAAATTTCGGTGACATATCATGGGGTCCCACTGCGTTTGGATTGACCGGGTGAACTGCCATCTCAACATCCAAATCGCTTGGACACCTAAATTGAAAACAGTCATCAGAAAAGAACTCACCAAATTCAAAGGATACTGCCTCAGAAGAGTTAGGAGCAAGAACCAGGCCCATTTCAGTTGGACTAAAAATGCATTTTGGTTTTTCACTCTCAATAACGCCGTAACTCTTCAAATTTGTCCAAAGGACCTTTGAATTTGATTTAGGGTCAAGACGTTTCATAAGATGTTTGACACTGCGTATCAGTGAAATTATTTTGTTACGAGCAAAAATATATTTACATCGATTATACTCCGACCGATTCCTTTCATATTTTATGAATAGTTCTCTCTCTCCTTAATAAGCTTTTTAATTTGAGTAAACCATTGACAACTTTGAAATTTTTAAGACTTTTGTTACTACAAGGACGTACATATGTATCATTGAGTTCTGCAGTAATGTATATGCGTTTATGGAGAAACTTTCGATTCTGGGGAGCTAACACATCTACTTAAAAAAACTGCGTCTCATTCCTGAATTTAGGAACGATATTCGCCCAATCAATAATTACACCAAATGTATTGCAGGGTCTTAGAATACAATAAATGTGTTGTGCCCTTATGTCGTCGGCTTTTACCGTTCCCCTCGAGATTCCCATACGTTCTGATATTTACTACTTATTTTCAATTCATCCAAAAACTTTAAACTTAAATTCGCAAACAAAATAAACCAATCACGAGAGAACAAAGTTGTGCATTGTGTGCAGTATAAAATGTTATTTACTTCCAATTAAAACTTGCCGTAATTTTAAGGTTTTTTCAACTTGCTTTACCTCTAAGTCCCTTATGACTCATGAACGTACCCAATAATATGAATGTGACATTTCACTAGGTGCCAAATCACATATGTACGTATCTTTCCCCAATTAGACGAGATAGACTCCATAAGAAGCAAGACAAGACCAAAAGAACCAGAACTCCTTAAGCTGAGACAAGCCAGAGTATGACTTTGTTATTAATTACATTCAAGAACATTTCATATTTTGCGCCAGGTACTTAGGATAAAACTAAGAATAATAACAATAATACAGAAATCTCTATATTCTCGACACTGATAACCGATGCAAATACTACAATGCGACTAACATGATGAAATACCAGATTGCAAATGTAATAATGGAAACACACATCATCTGTATGAAGCGAGGTAGAATAGAGTTCACTATCTTTGTACACCACCTACTTAAAAAGTTAATGCATAAAGACCTGCTAATCATTTGATAGAAGGTAACTAGTCATTCATGTTTGCCCTAAGTTTAATGAGCATATCATTTAAACATGTAATTTACAATTAAACAATTCGCAAAATCGTTATCATTATTATGTAGGTTTATAACTCCTCATATTTTGTATGGAGTGGCATGAATAAAAACGAGCACATGCTCCATATACAAAGGCCCGGTGGCCATAAAAATGCAAGTATCCAAGGTTTGTGTGCTGTTTCCAATGGTACTAAATGAACCACATGCTCCGAAAATCAGTTTTGAAAAGATGCTACGTTTTATTTATACCCTTTACTCGTGTTATTTAAGTTGAATCATAAAATCAATTGACAAAATGTGACTACTCTAAACTAGTTTCTTAAGTTATTGATTCGGTTTCTTCTTTGAACTCCAACTTCTATGATAAATTCTCTGCACAAATATATTTTTAGATGTATGTCTAATCTACTTTTAAAAATACCTGCATAATTTGTTTTTTCTTGCACAAAGTTGTTAAGGTATACGAGTATAAATATAAAAAAAATACGTAGAACTTTATGACGATGTTATAATTATGAAATTTTTGTGTTTTTATTTTCCCCATATGAGCTGAATATTTATTATCAAAACCACCCTCACCCTTTCATCAAAGATCGTACTTACATTTGGCTTCGGTAAAATGATGCAGGAGGCAACTTTTTCCACTGGCAGCATTGCCTATTATTAAAAATTTAAACAAATAATCTGTAAATAGAGAAAATAGTAAAAATTATTAAAAATTGATATAAATTAAAAAGAAAAATAATTAGAATGAAATCAAAATACATCTTACCGTATGTTTCCGACATGTTTTTTATTTTTAGTTTTTTGTTTTTTCGTCGGAGTATTTTTTTACAGCGTGGCGTATTATTTCTTGTTTTTTGATATATTTTACTACCATAACAATGTTAGTTTTAAAATGTTTTTCTTTTCGATTTAATGAAGCCTTCTTTTTTCTTGATATTAATTGATTATGGTAAAATCAATTTTGTAAATAGTGAAAATTATAAACAAAATACTCGCGATGATTTGTCTTGTTCGCCTGTCGTCTGGTAGTTTTTCAAAATGTTCTTTGTGTTCATTCGATTTTTTTTGTTTTTGACGTTTCTCTATTATTTCTTATGTTCATTCTTGTCTTGTTTTCTTCTTTGGTATTTTCTTTGTTTTGTATGTACAGGGATGTTAGAGGATATATGTTTATAGATTGCTTTACACGAACGCGATTTTTAACCTATGTTTCTCTTTTTGTTTCCTGCCGATTTCATGGGTGTTTTTAAATACAGGAATTTTTAATGAAAGTTAACTTTGGTCAGTACGCCTTGCCATAATGGTTAGTTCGTTATACGGTCATGCAGAGTGTCTTGGGTTCGGAATCGGCAGAAAATTGTAAGTCCCCTCTCCGTTCCTCGTTACATGCACACAGGAATTGTTAAGAGTTGGAAGTCACTATTTTACCAACCTCCGTAATTTTGTCTACCCCTACCACCGCATACGTCTCTCAACAAACGGCTTAAAAATCGCAAGGTTATATTGAATCGTTTAAAAGCAGTCTTATATCTAAACCAACTGGCACTTTATATATTTTTACCAAACCAATATTGAAAGTTATTATTTAGTTCTGTTTTCGAGAAAGCATGGAATGGGTGATATGTGAATAAAGCATACTTTGACGGTTTCGCCTCAAGATACTAATAGTAGGTGCGTTTTATTATCCACAAATCTATCTGGATCCGGATCGGGATCACCACTTGATAATAAAACGATACGGATCTTACTGACAGCAGTGTTATAAGCCCGTCTCTTTCTATCCTTAGGTTTGTAAATTTTAAATTATTTCTTGTCTTTTTTCTTTACACTGTAGTTTACACTACACCTTATCATAAAAGCCATCTACTCGCCAGTGTAATAACTAATTTTTGGATCTTTGAAATAGATCCCGATAGAAAACAGGATCCCAAATTGTTTTTGTAATACATGTAAAAACTTAATCCAGATCCGGATCCAGATAGATTTGTGAATAATAAAACGCACCTAGTATGCTTTTTACTTATTTATGTAATTAAATAATGGTGACCGCTTGATATGCATGAAAAACCAATAAATATTGTTAGACATAATAGCCATGCAAGATGAATGTGTTTGACATTCAACATTTGCTTGCAGTTGAGACTGAAAATATTTAAATACACTAATTTAAGACAAAGTTTTCAGGTCATTTTTCCAGAACTGGGCTAAGTAGTATATCTTTGTCAGCAACAATTCCATTATAAAGATGGCAGTCCTTTCTAAGTTCTTACCCCTAAAACCATTTTAAATGCATTCTTGTATTTGAATTAAATTTTGTGCTATTTTGTTGTGCCATTTGAAGCAGAATAACGTAAGGATTATACGCAAAGAGATATAAAAATGGTATTCATGTAAACGTGGAAAACCCTGATAAAGCCTAGTACGCAGATCGAGACAAGACAAATTTTATCTCTCCAATTTTAATCTCTACAAAACGTTTCAAAATCTCGCGCAAAAGTTTGAAGTTGGAGAGAACAAATCTAATTTAGTGTGTTTTTCAGTGTATCTCTGGAACGGGTTGTCTTACAAAAGTCTTTCATACCTTGTTGGAATTTCCTCTTGATGCTCTCAAGACAAGCATCAGCACCTTTTACATGAAACCAGTATTGAGAAAAATCACTTTCGGAAATACGGTGGCTGTCAAAATTTGTCCCGCAAAATAATGCTTGTATCATTCTTTTTTCTGGCAAAATTTAGTGGAGATATTTGGTAGAGCAATCTTTGAGTATATATAATATGGAGGGCTCGTTCCTATCCCTAATGCATTGTAGTACTTGAAGTACGACACAAATAACTGCACAAATTTAAGACTTGAGCAAAAATATCAAATTTTTTTGATTTTTACACAGTTAACTGCACAAACCGCACAAACAACCCCATTCACAACACAACTAAACTGCGCAAACCCCAGTTTGCGCAGTTATTTTGTGTCGTGAATTGCCGGCCTTACACAAATTTGAGTAGCGCCCCCTATAATAGTCACGCATTTGGAATAGAAACGAGCCCTCCATATTATATTATACTCAAAGAGAGCAATTCATAATAGTATGAATTTTGCGCGCGAACTGCGTACTGCTCGGAAAAATATCCGAGACAAAATTTGTCCCAGGAAAAAAAAATTTATGGGAGACAAAATTTTTTCTGATCTGCGTACTAGGCTTAAACTTCGGAAACTAGATAATTTTATCTCTGCAGAAACGAGCTGTCAAAATTTGTATGGGAAAAACTTTCTCAAATCTGATAAAATTATATGACGAATTTGATGCGGAAAGTGAAGAAATAAACCTGATAAACTAAACAAATATGGATTCTGACATTTAATTTGACATTTCACAAAATATTTCTCACATTTATTTTTGGTGTTCATGAAAACACGTTGCGGAAAGTCTTTCTACAAACCGGAAAAATATCTCGTTTCATGAATACCCTTAGGCTAGGCGCGCAAATTCAATTTTTAGTTTCGCAATTGCTTGGTTCGAGCAACTAAAAAGTTTGTGTTTTGACACAAACTAAACGATTGCCTTCGCAACAGTTGAGCTGTTTTCTATAAGCGCAAGAGAGAAAAGTCAGAGCGTGAGTAAAGAGTTGCCAGTGCGCGGTTCTCTTTCAACTGGTGATTAAACTATTTGATTTTGATCACAGTTGCCAGTGCGCGACTAGCCTTAAATCCATCTTGAATACATTTTTGTATTTGAATTGAATTTTGTGCCATAAATAGCCATTTGAGAAGAATAACGTGAGGATTTTACAAAGAGATATAAAGAATCATAAAAAAACAACACACACTTTTGCAATTATATTTTTAGCCTATAAGCAAATCAAATCATGTTTACAGTTTAAAATCTTTATAATGAAGTATCTTGAATTGACATTTTCGTTTATTTTGAAAATCCTTATAAAATTATGTTCTCTGGACAAAGTCCGGCAAGAGAATAATCAACACGAAATTAAATAGTCACGTCCAAAAATATGTTAAATATATACATATAAACTTATTTAAAAATAAGTCGTAGATTTAAAAAAATTACAAACAAATTTGTTGCTGAAACTGCGATTTACTTTAACTCTACAGCCTTTAAAAAAATCACTAAAAATCAAGTTATAAACCCATAATTACTTTAGCGGGAATTGGTAAGTTGCTGCCGGAGAAATGAATCTCTTAAAAACAGCTAATATTCTTCAAAGTTGTCTAAAACAAAGCAATTTCAAGTCTCGAGAACTATGGACATACGTTGCCATAGCTTTCAACAAAGTCGACCAAGATCGTTTGAACTTGGTCGGTCCAGATCGCATGTGTGCGGAATGGCTCCTTAAGAACGGTGGAGCTGTGTCATTCGTTCAGGCTCCTGGTAGATTTCTCCATGACTATAATGCCCTCCCAACCCCATCTACTCGTATACAAATTAAAGAAATCGATGCAACAGATTCTTCAATCATGAAATTGGGAATGGAACATTTAAAATCCTGTCAACACATCGACAGAGTCATCCTGAATCGCTGTAAGCATTTGGAGAGCGATGGATTAACCGGATTAACTCACATTAAGAATACATTGAAGCACTTGCAGATATCGTCATGCTATAACATAGATGATCAGGGTTTGACAGTTTTAAAGGAACTGACGCAATTGAAAACACTTCTGATGTTTGATCTTATCTCAGTTAATGATTTAGATAAGGTCATCGATGAAATTAAACCACATTTAAAGGAATGCACTATAAGCACGAAAAATTAATGGAAACATAATATGCAACTCACTTTTTATTTATTGGAACTTGGTTGAATTTTTTTAAGCATAAATCTATTTTGTAAAGAAAAAATAAAATGCATTAGAATTATTTAAGATTTGAAATAAAGATCATAACACATGCAGATGTAATTTATCAAAAAACATGTTTTTTTTTAAAAAAAGGAACACCATTGTTAACTACTAATTTGTTTACGTTAGGTCAGGTTAGATCTGATGAAAAAGCCAGTCGCAGCACGCCACTAGTGATAGATTGTGCTGCCCAAAATGTAAGGGACATGTTTAGATAAAAATGCCGGAAAAGGAGGGGTATAAGTAAAAAATAATGTACGGGGTGTCCCTTGAACCAACCTCAATTGTAGATAAGACTGTACCTACACTCTACAGTACGTGGGCATATTATTTATTAGAAACGGTGCACAGAATATTGTAGGTGTCTTATTTATTTCCTAATTGGTTCTGTATTCTGTTGGGATAGTAAAAATAACAAATGTACGTGAACGGTATTATCAATATAATTTTTTTATAAAGCAGTAACAAATTCCAGTATTTGGTGATTCGACCCTTTGCTGCAATCACAGCTTCTATGCGACGAAACAAACTCTATTTGCATTTTCCTGGAGTTCGGAGTTGTAAAGCCACTCCCTGATGAGCTTTCAATCAATTGGACTTTGGTTGTGATTCAAAGGGGTTCATGTCTGGTGAATGTCCTGTCCAAGGCAAAACAGTAATGTTTTTTGAAGCCAAAAAGGCAGTAACACTCCATCTTCCTATCAGTACGAGAAGTGGTGGTCAATTTTTCCCACATCTACGTACTCGAGGAGCTTCCACACTATCTTAAGCTGCTATTTCTCTTTGGGAATGTAGAGTGGAATATTAAGATTTGAATGTCTACATTTTCTTGGAAGTCTAACGAGCTTTACCCATAGTAAAAACTTAAATTTAAGGATACCAGTAGCAATATAAAATAAAACAACCCATGTAAAATCACTTAGTTTGCTCAAATAGATTGTTTAAACCCAATATTAGATAAAAATGAGCACTGTCCCTAGTCCCTAATAATTTGGCCACCTACTGTACATATAAAAATAAAAAAAAAAACAAAAACATTTTGAGCATTGTCGTATTTTATTTACAAATTTATTTTAAATTAAAAAATATAATTATGTATTATAAATTCACACGTACAATATGTAAGTTGAAAAATCTTAAAAATTTAAAGCATCAATTATTATAAGCCTGATATATTAAAACTAATAAAATTAATACAAAATATTGTGACGACAACTGGACACATATTTCTTTCTTTATCAATTACAATCTAGTTTAAAAATTAAAACAAAAATAAAATCGGTCATATGCACTAGTTATAATTTGTGTTTACAATTATTATTATTACATACACAATAAAACAAAATTGATCATATAATGTAGATTATAAAAGACGTACATAATATATTTTATATTATAGTAGTTGACTAAATTCCTGAAGGGTAGAGTTCCGAGATAGATTGTTTATATAAATTTTGTTTAGATATAAAAAATACCTACTTACCTAATAATTTGGTTCTAAATAAAATAGCTTAAAATATAGCGACAGACTAACAGACTAAAACCTAAGAAATGTTCTTCTCTGGTGGGAAATATGGATATATTTTTTTACTTTGCTGACTGACTTAATATATTAAATTGCTTTAGAAAATTTTAGGCACAACCAAATTTCGTACTTTCATACAATAACGCACCCAGGATGAATGGTATCGTGTGGAATTTCTTGCACTCACACGCGCAGCGCGGTGAAGAAGAAAGCCAATGAACAACAAAATGCATACAAGTGGCGGCCAGGCAAATTTGAAGCATAATGGCACTGTAAAGCTTAAGAGAGTAACAATTTCACCAGCATAATTCGGCTGACGTACACAACCCCATAAATTTCCCAATAATAAGCGACGTCCTTGGAAAGTGTGTATGGTTTCAATTTTTTCAAAAGCTGGCAAGTTTGGATTGATGCGGTATTGATATTTGATTTTATTGCTTAAGCGTTTCAAGGCCAGTCCAGCTGAAAACAGCACCACCATAACAATTATTGCCCAACTAGGAAGGACGACAGTTTTATGTTCGAAGAGGTATTTCGGGATGGCGTTCAGGAGAAAAGGAGTAGCTGCATAGCGAAGCAAAACTAAAGCACCAAGTCCTTCTTGCTGAAGTTCAAACGATGACGCTAAATGATGTTCGAAAATCATACAGTCAAGTACATAGGAGAGCAGCATTAATGACGAGACCAAGGATGTCATATCGAACTTCACATTTTCAATGTAGTAATTAGCAATAATTGGTACGCTTCCGACTAATGTCTGTGTTTCCTCTACAGCTTCTACTGGCATCGATGGCATCTGGATGTTCTTAAGTATGTATATCTCAGCAAACAGCAGAGTGGTGATCAAACATATTTTGTAGTAGACTTGTTTAATGTCTACAGTTCCAAACCACTTAGGATTCACTTGTTTGCCCAGGCAGAAGTCCACAATGAAGTTACCAGACTTGGCGTACGGATTCATCTGCAAATCTGGTGCACCAATGTAGTTCGACCGGACGTAGCACCACGCAGCCACGAACAATGCATTCAACAACGAAAACAGAGAGTAGCGTTGATAGTTCTTGAGAATAAAATCGCCAACTGGGTAATTTAAGTATTCGCCAACTAAAAGTCCAATACTAGCCAAAACAGCTATGGGCAAAGCGTTGAAGTAATATCCTGAGCCAGGGCGGTCACTGGGCAAGCGAACGAATCTTCCAAACAATGCCGCCGACAGAATAAATACTCCACTATTGAATGCCACATAGCTTCCAACTGCATGCATATTGAAAATCTTTTCCACATAATTCAAATCATACAATGCGGACAAATTCGGTTGCTTGAACTCGCAGGTCCTCTTTTTGCAGCACCATGGTAAGTAGTAGGCCAATACAGGGACAATAACCAGCAACAAACTTGCCCCCAGCAGACCCCCAAATTCTTTGGGCACCTCAATTTTTCGACAAAACGACACCGATGTTCTATCAATCAACGGTGTGTACGAGGATTTGGATGTAATGTTCACACTCTTGAAGTTATCCTCTTCGCTGTCGGAGAATTCCATCTTTGAATAATTGTCGCCATCATCGTAATTACTTTGACTGATTGAACGACTTACACGTGACTGGTGAGTAGATGGGGTTTGTGATCCACCGCGCTGTGATGTACTGAAGGTTTTCGACACCGAACGACGAATGAAGTCTGTAAGTTTAGCCAGTTCCGATTCTCCAGATGTATTCTTACTCGAACCAATATCCGTGGTTTTTTGTGTCGAGATACTGTATGAGCTGTGTACTGATGATGTGGTTGTCGTCATCAACGTAATGGGCAATTTGTTTACTGTGTCGTTTGTGGTCTTTGATTGTGGTGATGTTTTGGGCTTTTCGTTTTTCGACTTTGTAGATGCAGCTGCCGGCTGAAAAAAAAAATTGAATATAATTTACATGACAATGCGTAAAAGGCAATGAGTTTGTTATTTTCGTTTTGAATAAAATTCTAATTAACATTTCAATTTTATATAGTTTCCCTGTATAATTGTTACAAATGAATCTCAAGACACATATGAAGTAGCCTAGACAGATATGAAAATCTTTGGGGAACATTATGTTTTGTATTTTTCTACTAGTGTGGAAGACAGCTTCTGTTCGACGTGTTGCACAGACAGTATGCTAAATTAATAATTTTTTTTAAATATGTAAGATTTTTAATTTGATTAAAATAAATACAAAACTATTTGAACTATTAGTTTTAAACATAAACAAACAGAGAAGCCAACACAGCCCTGTCGTAATCTATATTCAAATCCATCTAACTGCGTCTATTCCAAACCCGACAGGCAATTTTTCAAAGGCCAGATCAAATAACTTTCCTGATGAACTGGGCTTAATTCCACCAATACTTCAGAACTATGACAGATTTGTAGGAATTTCAAAAGCTAATCCTTTTTCCCGTAGTTTTCATGAGGAAAATTTCTTTGGATGGACTGAAGAATGCGAGCGACTTTATGAATACTTTGAGGTATCTGGAGAAACGAAAGTTGGCCACAAATTGTCAAATTTGTTTAATGAGACTCGCAAAAGGACATAGACATCAACCGTTAACAACCTTAATTTCAACTACAAAAGCAGGAAATCATGGCAGTAAGTAAAAGCTTGCAGTAAGTGAAACTGGCGAGTTCATGGTTTTTACAGTTTCTCTAAGAAAACAATAAAAAAAAAAAACACTAGACGATGACTGGGAGAATTCAAGAGAAATGTACTTGATTTAGGTTTTGTATATTATACGCGCAGTCAATTGGTGAATACTTATAGGAAAGTAGGATAGGTTTAGAAAGAAGATACTGATGCACATTGGTTTTGAATGTCTGCATATTGCAATGAGTCAAAAAAATTGATCCAGGTAAAGCATTCCACATTCGTGTAGTGCTGCTAAAAAAATAATCTCTGTAACGCTATTAAATACATGCTAAAAAACCTCTAGAAAAAAACGTTTACTGCAAACCAACATGTGTATACTTTGGCTAATGTATACTATACAATTATGTCTAAAATTGAAGTCTGCTGGAAATATTTTGGATGTTGTTGCCAAAATTAAATCTGCCTCTTTCAAGCCATGAAATGTTCATTAATTTCCATTTATGAAAATCTTTGGAGCAGTTTTTGAGGAAAATAAGATTATCCTCAACTGTAAAGGAAAGTTGATTTTTCTTAAAAGTGGCTCTAAAAATGTGCCCATTGAGGACATGCTGACATTATGGTAAATATATTTTTTAATGTTATTAATGGAAATAGGAGTTTTTTCTGACTTTTTGTTTATGGCCCCAATCGATTTCAATTAGTTATTATTTTATTTTTTTTATTCAATTTGAAAACTTACACAGTAAGATACAATATCTTATAACATAGTGAAGATTTTATTTAAAAGCCTTGTATCAATGTTACGTTAAAAAATTAGTTGAATAGTTACAAATTTAATTAGATGTTAAGTTTAAGCTCGTTTTTAATTTGATTTGTGCTATTTATTCTTCTTATGTCTCAAGGCAATGAACTCCACTGTCAAATTGAGTTTACAGAAAACTAACGTTCGGAAACTAAACAATAAAACGAGGGAGAATTAAATGGTTATTCATGCTTGATGAAAGGAATTGTAGTTCATTAAATAGATAGATACTCTATTGTAGCGACGTAATCTATAATTCCACAGAGCTGTTAAAGGCAACATTAACTTTAATTTCACTGTAATAATCACCAAACATTTCACAACCGTAAGTCACTACAGGAAGTACTAGACTTTTTGGCGAGCAATATACGAATATTAATAGGAGTGATCCCATTGGACAAATATCTAGTTAATTCAACGAAGAAACTAATGCGGAACATCATCAACCATCCGAATCATTTTATGAGAAGGATGATGACCACAGGAGAAAGAAGGAAAGGTTAAGAATATTTTTAGATACTATATATTAGATACTTACTCTTTTTTGGATTGAGTATTAGATCAAAGTTTGGTGACCATTGTACGATCTTTACTAAATCTTCAATTACACAGATTGAAAAATGTTCGATAAGCCCTAAAGGACAACTTACATATGTACATCTGAACATCATTTGCATACATGCGGATGGAGCAGTGCTGAATAACTGAAGGAAGTTCATTTAATCAAAATACCTTTTTGACATTTAGTCTACAAAAAATTGGATGTGAGGGCCTTATCAATACCAAGTCCAATAATAGTGCTCAGTCTTCTACTTGGCTGATTTATACCAGAAGTATAGAGTTTGTATTAAGTATTATAAAAACCTTCATACAGAAGTTCATTATGTAGAGCGAAAATAATAGTGATCCCAAAGTGTGAGTGGTAAAAAATTAGACAGGGATTTATGAAATTTTACCGCTTGCTGTCGACCTGTTAAATAGGAGACCAGTTTGACTACATTCATTGGTTGATATGGATGTGAGAACGACATGGGCGGCGGTTCGTGTCTAATAGCTGATACCACAATGTACATTCTGCTTTTGAGAGCATGATTATGTAAGACATAAGTGACGTAAACTGGCCACAAAGATATTGCGATTATACCCGTTTAACTTTGTCTTTTTTTTCTAAAGTCGAAGATCCATGCTAATACGTATGGCGAAGGGAATTTGCGCCTTATTTTTTAAAGTTATTACTTATTTGTGTTATTTGTTAAAATACCTACGATTGCATTTTTTTAGGTTTTGGAATTTTTAAAATGTAATAAGATACCTACCTAATATATTTATTAAGTACTTTCTTAAATATTAATGGAGGTTTTTTTTGGAAAAGTTATCCATAGTACAGTAGGATTTTATATGAAAAACAAATACAATATCTGAGTAGGATCACTGCCGATACTCAAATAAACGTTAAATCTCTATCCGCAGCAGGATTTCACTTCTCATTTTATCGGCAGTGATTTTATTGCGGATGTTGTATTTGTTATTCATATAAAATCCTACTGTACTACGGATAACTTTTCCAAAAAAACACGGCTAATGTCTCTTTGAAAAGTCTTCATCTAATTTACATACATAAATTTTAATAATCAATTAAAACCTAAGTCCAGCTTTGGATTCAAACATTATACCTATGTACCTGCCTATGTAGGTACATATCTTATTTATTCAAAATTTGTTTTAAAGTGGGAATAAGTTTAATAATATGCAAAATAACTCTATTTCCACTATTTTAAAGAAAAATCAGAAAATCATTATAAAAACAAAATTTAATGCGAGAAAAATTGAGTTTTCAAAAAAAAAAAAATAAATAAATAAAAAATAATATCTTCCCATATCGTCACCCATTTTAAATTACAGATCACTCGGTATGGTTTTACATATTCATACCCAACAGTCGGAATATTCCAGCAGAGGATATCATTTTGGCGGCAAATGGTATGTGAAACGAAAATGTACATAATTTGCAAAGCAAACCAATTTTATAAAATTTTTTTTATGATTCGACAAAATTCCCTTTGCATGAAACCAAAAATAGAAAATAGAAAACAGAAATCTGGGAAAGTATTTACAGCAAATCATCTCCGTTGGACCAATGCCAAGAGAGTTTATCTGTAATTAGAAATACCTTAGATTGCGCGCGTAACCTTATCAATTTATGGAGAAATAGGAAAACTTTGAAAAAAAAAAAAATGATAAATAGGTAGTCACTCGGTTGGATTCCATTATTGAATCGGTTACACTTGATTGATCAACTGGTTTTTAATTTACCTCCTTTTTTTCCTTAATTGGTGATGGCACCACCTTAGTTGGTGTCACAACAGCGGCACTTCGCTGCCGAGCGGATCTGGTGCTAGCAGTTGATGGTGGACGCTGAACGGGCGATGCACGACGAGAAGGCGAAGCTCGGCGAGCTGGTGATGCCTTTCGGCCAGGTGAAGCCCGTCTCGCTGGTGATTTTCTGCCAGTTGACGATGAGGGAGAGGCTTTACGAGATTGGGACGCTCTTCGGCTGGGCGACGACCTCAAAGTTATGGTCTTGCCGCTTTCAGATTTTTTAGACTCTTTCATTAGTCTCCCGCGTGTGCGTCGATTCTCCATTTTTTCTAAAGCAAAAAACAAATAACTTCAATTAGATAAAAGGTTATAATTTGTATGAACTTTATATCGCGTTTCGCTATCGCAGTAGTATTGCGGAAAGCGCGTCTTTTTCATGGGTAGCACAAAAATGGTAACACACTTGTTTTTTCCGTTGAACAATTTACTTACCACGATACAACGTTCACAGTTACAAGTAAAATCTATCAAAGAACTTAATTTATTTCATATAAACAAATGAATTAGCTTTGTTTTTATATTTTATTCGATAAAAACGGACGCCGGAATTTTATTAACAACGAGTCTTTTTTTCGAAATGCATTTATTTTTATGTCGCGAGAGAAAATGTGGATTCTGGAATTATTTTTTTGGAACAATGCATGTTCGATGTGGAGTTCGAATTTCGAAGATTCGAACAAGAATGCATGGGATATTTGGCTTGGGATATTTTAAAGGTGTATTTGTATGTTTCCGATATCGAAATATAGATGGCAGAGTAGATTGGGAAATTAAATTTTTATTTCGAATTTAAAAAAACAGTCATCAAAAAATTAAGGGTATTCATGTAACGAGATAATTTTACGCTTTGTAGAAAAATATAACTTTCCGCAACATGTTTTCATGAACACCCCCTAAGAAATACTTGCGTAAATGTGGGAAATATTCTGTGAAATGTCAAATTAAAAGTCAGAATCCATATATCTTTAGTTTACGAGGTTTATTTCTGCACTTTCCGCAGCAAATTTGTGAGATAATTTTATGCGATTTGCAGAAACTTTTTCCCATACAAATTTTGACAGCTCGTTTCTGCGGAGATAAAATTATCTGGTTTACGAGGTTTACGAGGGTTTTCCGCGTTTACATGAATACCCCTATTATGATACCAACGAATTAATAATGGGCGCATTCACTAATATAAGGGGTATTCACGATCTAATGCAACAGGTCTAGTATCATTGTAAAAATGCAAAAGTGTAAAATCTTACAATACTACAACATGTTGTAGTGTAAAAATGCAAAAGTGTAAAATCTTACAATACTACAACATGTTGTAGTGTTGTAAGATTTTACACTTTTGCATTTTTACAATGATACTAGACCTGTTGCATTAGATCGTGAATACCCCTATAGTCTTTACGTTCTGATTGGCTAAAGACAATTAAAAATTGAGTTGAAATTTCCTTTCCGACGCAGTGTAAAAATTTCTGTTTCAAAGCTACTGGTTAATGATTTTGACATTTCACAATCTTCTGTCGTTGAAAATACAAATTTAATTTTTGGTGGAAGATATTTTCGAAGTGAAATTATGAAACTCATTAATATTATGTCTTATATTTGACTTAAACTGTAAAAAAAGTTTATTTAAAGTTCTAACGCAATTTTTCTTATTTTTGTAGTGCATTTTGCATTCACAAAACTAGTTGAATTTTGACTACGTAGTGACTAAATTAGCGAATGCGCCCAATGCCAAGTACAAAGAGGCCGTGTTGTTTTGGAAAAGTTATCTGTAGTACAGTAGGATTTTATATGAATAACAAATACAACATCCGCAGTAGGATCACTGCCGATAAAAGGAGAAGTGAAATCCTGCTGCGGATAAAGATTTGACGTTTATTCGAGTATCGGCAGTGATCCTACTGCGGATGTTGTATTTGTTATTCATACATATAAAATCCTACTGTACTACGGATAACTTTTCCAAAAAACACGGCTAATATGAGGATGTATACTCGTTGTACTTAATTTATAAATAAGGCTGCATGTAATCTATTGTTTTTTTTTTTTTGTATTTTTTTTTGCACAAGCTTTTTGGAAATTCTTAAAAGTTATCTGCCTGTATATATATGTGATTGAATGCTAATTTTTGGTTGTTTGAATAGACCTACATAGAAAGCATGATACCGATTTTTTTTGGGTAGTGCACGTTAATGTGCTATTTCGTTGACATATTCGCTTCTGTGTTTGTAAAAGAGAAGATAATGGACCACACAAACCACACCAAAACAGACGTGAGAAGATTCCCTATATATTATTTTGTGGTCTGATAAAATCTGGAAAAAAACCAATCCATTTTTTTTATTAAAATGGCGATGTTAAATAGTGTCAATGTACGCTGGTAAAGATAATTTTCATATGGTCTATATGGATCAAATTGGATAGCTTAAAAATGCCTCATAAGGTCTTTTTTTGTCGGTTTACTTGAATTCAAAAATGGTTGAAGAAAGTTTTTATATTTCATTCGAGTTTAAGGCTAGGCACGTGTTTTGACACAAACTAAACGATTGCCTTGTTCGCAATTTTGTGTAACATATAATTATATGCACCTGCGCGGACATTCAACCAAATAGTTCATCTGTTTTCTATAAGCAACCAAACAGTTGTGCAACTAAAAATTGAATGTGCGCGCCTAGCCTAAAAGGTGTAAAACACTCGAAATTCCTTACGCAAAATAACATTCTGCTCTAGTAACTACGGCAACAAATATTCTATAATTTTTTCTCATGCGAAAGGAGAAAATAATTCTCCTGTGATTTTCCATTGAGAAAATAAATCAACTTATGGATGTATATACATATATGCGTCAAAATGCCGATTTTAAAGCCACTTTACACGATAATAGAAGTCATATGACCTGTCATCACATTTTCTGTATGATTTATCAAATGACCTGTCATTTTGAGTCAAGTCATACCGTTTTGGTTTATCTATGCTTTACACGTCTATGACTTCCCCTTTGATTTTAAGAGTACCAAAATCCAAAATAAATATAAAATATAAACTGAAATAAATTTGTGTCGTTATTCCATGATGGAGAACAAAAAGAAAGCAATGGCAGTGGTTTTATCAACAATGATAGCTGTATTAATTCAAAATTTTACAGTATATGTATATGTTAATGAGATCTGAAATATTTAAAAAAAAACCGCATACATAGTTACCTTTTCAGAATTTTACCATATTTTGTATTCAAATGTCAACACTCCATTCAATGTTTCCCACGAAATGAATGAATGAATGAATGTTTTATTGAGTCTTTAAGTATCAATTACAGAGTCGTTTCATCTTATTCTAACTTTAACATAGGTACAAAAGTGGCTGTAGCGTATGACCTTCTTTAACAATTACTTTATTTAAGGTTAAGCCTCGTGGCATGTCAATTTTTATATAATAATATAGTTTTGTTCTGCTCGTGCTCAAGAGCGTTATACATTTGCGTGAAACGGAAGTTTCGTTGACTATATACATATTTACAATTTAATAAACTAATACTAACTTAAAAGCTAAAAAACTAAAAACTAAAAACGCGCAATGCGCATTATCTTTTTTTTTAACATATAATGTTGATATTTCTTGTCTTTTTTTTGAAAATGAGAGCGAGAACGCTCTTTGTTTGAATATGCAATTAGTTCACTAGAGGAGTGAAAGAGTAAAAAAGGATAGTCAGATATGAGCGATAGCTCTATACTGCTTATATTTATACATTTAGAATGAGTGAGAAGATTATACTGTTACACTAATATCACATGACAGAGATAATAAGTTGAGAGCGATGGCTCTGTACTTATACATATATAATATATATACGATTATTACGAGTTGTTTAACACTGGAATCAGATCCGTTACTTGTTGCGTTTGGTGGTGATTTTGTAAGCCCCAGTTGTTGACTATCGCCGTGAGATCCTCAGTTCCAGACCCAAGTGAGATTTAGTTGTTGTTCGGCGGACTGTTGCCCGCAGAATTGCAGTTGCGGATTTTTTTAATGTGCAGGTTCGCTTCCTGCTAGGAATTAGCCATATGTCGGCGTCATCGATTGTTGTTCGGCGGACTGTTGCCCGCAGAACTGCAGTTGCGGATTTTTATTTATGTGCAGGTTCGCTTCCTGCTGGGAATTAGCCACATGGCGTCATCGATTGTTGTTCGGCGGACTGTTGCCCGCAGAACTGCAGTTGCGGATTTTTATTAATGTGCAGGTTCGCTTCCTGCTGGGAGTGAGCCATGTATCGGCATCGTCGATTTTTGTGTAGTGTATTACACTGTTGCTTAATCCACTTGTTAGGTTAATGCCTCAATTTGAGGTTCTACTTTTTCTTATCTCGCTGGGGAGAATTAATGGGCACTTTGTGTTAAAAAAGTGATCCAGTTTTTTCGTTGTAATCACAGCACCATCCGGCGTTGAGTTTAATTTAGGATGTTTAGGAAGTTCGCTTTTAGTAAAAGCGAGTAAAATTTAGTCAAAAAAAGACATTAAAAACGGAAAAAAAATTAATTTAAACCGTAACACGTTTTTACAAGAATTATGTTAAATTTTATTTTTTGGAGAGTGCAGACGCAGAAACACGTCTGCACTCTCGGACACTCCAATGCAACCATATTTTGTATTCAAATGTCAACACTCCATTCAATGTTTCCCACGAAAACAACAAATCTCGTATGACTTCTCAAATGGAATTAGCTACAGTCCTAATGTCAAAAAAGTCATATGCTTTTTCGTTTGAGAAGTGATATGCGCATTGACTTATTATACATGGACTGCCAGAGCCCAACTTCACGATGGTTCAACTTAAAACTATGCGGAACTAGCGCTCTTGGTGCAAACTCGGAAAACATAGTGTAACTTTTGGTTTTGGTATTTGATATATCCATTTTTGACATAATTGAGTTTGTAAAGGGTGTTGAGCAGGAATTGTTTAAGTTTATTATTAAATAAAAACTTGCGGGCTATTTTCATGCTTTATTTGCCGATTTAAGAGTCATAATATCATTTATCATAGACAGGAGAAGAGTATTACCTTTGTATATATAACCTATAGTATTATCATGGGGCGTGATTTTGTATTGCGAACGCTAGCCTGGTGGTGGCGCTGAAATTAGCGCAAGCTTTTATAGTGGAGAGTAGGATAACAAACAAAACAAGTAGTAAAAAAGAAAATATTTTATTATTAAATTTATCAAAGACAAATCTAGCAATTGCAGTCCCTAGCCTTAAGATGTCGCCTCAATCTTTCGTCTTCTTGATAGTACTATAAGTTTTATATACAAAGGTATTACTTATATCAATTTGTAAACACCTTATTGTTTTACACAAATCAAAATTTCAACTTTTCATTTCAATTTATTGTGAACATTGTGTTCAAATCATGATGAAAACTATCTAGTAAAAAATGGATGCGATTCAACATGAAAAGATAAATTAAAAAGTTCATATTGTTTTACTTACATTTATGTAGATAGGAGATTTTTTTGAAATAATAGCAAATTCACTTAGGCTAGCCGCGCACTAGCAACTTTTAGTTGCAAAACTGTTTGGTTACTTATAGAAAACAGATTAACTGTTTGGTTGAATGTCCGTGAATTTGCAGATAATTATATGTTCAATAAAATGGCGAACTTATTTTAGGCAATCGTTTAGTTTGTGTCAAAACACAAACTTTTTAGTTGCTCGAACCAAGCAGTTTCGCAACTAAAAGTTGCTAGTGCGCGGCTAGCCTTATAGTTAGATAAATATAATGACAAAAATGCCATTTCCATTTTAAAATATAAATTTACGAAGAAGCGGTTCTACCTTTTTATTAGGTTACCTGCTAAAACCTTACAGCAACAATCCCCAATCAATTCAGGCCCTAGAAGACAATATCCGCCGTAAAGCAGTTTTCATTAAACTAAATGCTTTGCTCTCGCGTGTTCACAAATTTCGCTGAACACCCTTTATATTATCGTTATTATTTTGTCTTGGATAACGTTAAAATGTAAAGTTGAAATTGAGATAGATGGCTATAGTTTCTATGTCAAAAATCGTAGTTCAGGCCAGGAGCCAAGAGATGGCCTCTGGAATTAATATTTATTTTTACCACTTTTGCACCAACAGCTCTAATGTCGGTAGTGAGAAGTTGAACCATATTCACAGAGCGTTTGTATGGAAATTTCATACGACTAGCAGTCCATATATAATACGTCAATGGATATGCGTTTAATGGGTGCGTTCAAACGATTTGATTTGTTTTTTTTTGACAGGTCATATGAGAAAGCATATATGACTTATAATATCGTGTAAAGTGGCTTTTAGCAATTTGCATATTCCAAAAAAAAGATTTATCTTTCGATTTAGTAAATCTAATGTTTTTGGCAAAATTTACCTTTCCTTGAACGATGTGGTTAATTCATCAATCTCATATTTCTCTACTAAAAGAAATTTTAAAAATTTAAAATTTAATTCGGCTCGAAAAAAAAAATCAATTTTTGATTGAAATCTGAATTTTCCAATGGAAAATCACATTACTAATTATAAAATTGGTTGATCATTGAAATGTACTCATATAAATTTGTATTAAGAATTAAAACGTAAATGAAACGAAACACAACAGACAAAAAGAACACATTCAATTTAAGAGAACTATTGACGATTGAGAGGTCAGAGAAAAATGAAAAAAAAAGAGATCTCTTGTAAATGGAAATGCCCTTTTTCATCGGCGAAATAACTGCATAATTTTTTCCAGTTCAAAACTTTCACAGTCTGGCTCTGGCAAGTATATTCGACCGGTTTGGTTTTTATTTTTATGTCAATGTTGATCCCTCATTGACCATATCGTGGTTTTATTTATTTTTTGTGTTTTAGTAGAATGTAATTTATTGAAACTTGGTTTTCTTTTTCTGTTTTGCTATAAAATTGAAGTAACAAAAATGTAAACAACGGGACCAATCAACTTGAATTTATTTAGACAGTAAACAAAAACAAATATCTTCTTGTGCGTCAGCTAATTTTTATATTCATTGAAAACAAAGTTTGTGAAACGTTAAATTTGTTCCTCGATTTCTTATCTCAAAATATAATTGTTTGTGAGATTTTGTAGTTAATTTCCATTAATTAAGCTAAAATGGCATTGCTGAGGTTGGCAAGGTAAGTGGTAAAGTCAATAAAAGATAAAGAAATTCAATCCACTGTAATTCACCTCGTTTGCTTTTACAATAAAATAATAAAAAAAAATAGAAAAACAAAAACAGAAAATAACAGGCGCATGTGATTAGACATCGGAATGGGTATTTTCGCCTGCATATGCAATTTGATTGTTTACGAAGAATGATGAAAAGAAAACAAAGTGAAAGTTGCAAATCAAAACAGAGTGTATTGAAGGTACCTATTTTGTTTATTAAAAATATTTATTGTCATCTTGTTCATTGAATCAATAACAAACAAATTCAAAAAGAACAGAAGTTACTGTGTATAATTTTGAAGGTTTGCCCTTTTTTAATAAACAGCATCTTTGCTTACGTTTTGTGTGACAATATGAGTAGGTTACTTAACCGTCCTCCCGGCATGTAATTTGAACTTGTACGGATCTCGTAGCAGTCACATAACAAAATGAACTTGTCCTTAAAAATCCTTTGTCCTGTTTTGATGTCTCTGCTGAAGATATAAATTGGGTGTGTCATCATCAAAGTGTAGTGCAATGCTAGACAACAAAAAGATAACGATTTTTACTTGCGACTTATAGGTAGATTACTATAAGGCAAGTTATGCATTCGTAAAAAAAATCGAACTCCAGATTTTGATCAAAGTTGACATTACGATGATAGCGAAGACTAAAAAAGTGGGTCGCAATTCTGTCTGTCTGTCGTCTGTCGGTTAGACTACACACTACAGCCTAAATGGCTCGGCCGATTTTCTGTAAACTTGGTAGATATCATTTTTAATTCCCCCCCCCACAGGTTTTTTTCTTTTTTTTTTAAGACCAAAAATAACGGTACCTGCCATACGAATTTTTTTCGAAATTTTATAAATATTTTTTTCTCAAAAACTGTTCGACAGATTTAAAAAATAAAAACACAAAAAAATTTCATTTAGTTAAAGCTAGCTAATGGTTGAAAAAAATTTCGTGTAAACATCTTTCCCGGCGGTAGAGTGAATCGAAAACGTGTGTAAAACTTATACGTCCCGTGTAACACGTTACGGTTACACGTTCCGTGTAGCAATCTACCTTACCGACGATTGCATTTAACACCATGTTTACATTGTTAATATTGCGTACTTACGACATCGTGTTTACATTCGAGACTTTGAGTACTGAAATCTTGATTTTATTACTTTCCATTGCTGGCTAGAACTTAATTCAATCCCTCAACATTTCTTCACCTCTCGACCAATTAGGCCTATTCTGCCACATTTGTTATTCTGCTAGAGATTTTCTGTTATAAATCATAAAAGATTTCCACCTTAAAAGATCTTTTATGATTGGTATTCAGAGGTTCGAACTTTTATAAAAGTCTGTTAGGCTAGTCGCGCACAAGCAACTGTGATCGAAATCAAATAGTTTAATCACCAGTTGAAAGAGAACAGCGCACTGGCAACTCTTTACTCACGCTCACACTCTTTTCTCTCTTGCGCTTATGGAAAACAGCTCAACTATTACGAATTAATTTTAGGCAATCGTTTAGTTTGTGTCAAAACACAAACTTTTTAGTTGCTCGAATCGAGTTGCTTTAAGTGCGCGGTGTCCCATATAAGCCCATATGTTTCATTTTAGCAACTAAACAGTTGCGAAACTAAAAATTGAATGTGCGCGCCTGGCCTTATGCTACTTCGAAAACGAGATCTGTTATGAAACTGAACTAAATCTGTTATCGTAATCAGCTGTGATTATGTAAAATATTTCATCTGACATAATTTAAATGGATGACCATAGCTGGGCACCGTTAATCAAACAGTTAACTTCGTTAATCGTTAATCCGCTACTAAAAAAGTTAGCTTCGTTAAACGTTAAAGCGTTAAATTTCGGAAAAATTAACGCAAGTTAACGTTAATCGTTAATCCGTTAACATGTGCTAAAAATTGCTGTTTTTTATATTTTTTACTCTGAGCACCGCCGCTAAGTAATGCCGGTCGTCCAATAGGCGATCAACGCACAAATTTCGAATTCAACGCATTCAACTCTAATGTACGGTGCCTTCAATTGAGGAACGGCCCAATATATGGGACATTAAGAGTTCCTCTTATAAAAATCGAGATGCCAGGGAATTGGCTTGGTCTCAAATTTCCTCAAAAATGCAATTGCCTTAACTTTGAATTCGAATTCACGGGCGCGATGGGATCAATTTTCTTCGCGATCAACTCGAAAAAATTTTTTTTTTCTGTCAAAATCGAACAAGTTTATCAACTAGTGTACTAACCTCGTACAACATTTGAGTAAGTTGGTCAACTAGGTGTACGGCGCTATTCAACACTGGAATAAGTTTTAAGAGTTGATCAACTAGGTGTGCGTGGTTAATCAACATATGGGAAAGTTGGTCAATTATGTGTACGGGGTTCCAAACGCATTTTGTTCAACTTTAGTTGCTCAACGTGAATTACGTAAGTTGCTGCACTTCGTTTATCCAACGAAAGAGTTAAATAAAAAGTTGAACGAAGTTGGTTGAACTTATCGCGCACATAGTGGACGACCGGCATAATGAAATGATCAAACGAAACGAATCTCTTCGCAGTGTTCTCACTCGCACGCGCCATCCAAATATAATACGTACCTAGCTATTTTTGTTTCACCCGCGGCACCCGCCGCACCGCACTTGTCTCATACTTGTCTGAACCTGTTTTTCGCGCCGCGCGGTACATAGTAGCCATTGGATTAACGATTAACGGACTTAACGTGGATTAACGGATTTAACGTGTCCGTTAACATTTTTAAAAGTTAACTTAAAAGTTAATCCGTTAATCAAAATCTTAACTTCGTTAATTAACGATTAACGGATTAACGAGTTAATGCCCAGCTATGTGGATGACGAACAAAAAAGTAAAGTCCTAGGCTAGGCGCGCACATTCAATTTTTAGTTTCGAAACTGCTTGGTTCGAGCAACTAAAAAGTTTGTGTTTTGACACAAACTAAACGATTGCGCGCACATTCAATTTTTAGTTGCACAACTGTTTGGTTGCTTACAGAAAACAGATGAACTATTTAGTTGAATGTCCGCGCAGGTGCATATAATTATATGTTACACAGAATCTAAAGTCACAAACTAGTACGATTGCATTGTATGTTTATTGGGTACGTTCGATAACAAAAATTCGGTACTCGGACGAACGTTGATGTTTACACATCTTAACCGTGAGTCCTGGCACTCACACTTTTTTTTTTTTGAAAACTCAATATATTTCGAAAACACCATGCTCCGTTTTTTTAAAACTTGATAAATAAAAGTTTCTCAACATTCACAAGAGATGTGAGAAAAAAAATTATTTTACCTAAAAATAAATGTTGGTGGGTACCTTTATTTTTAGGTATTTAATATAATTTTTTTTTTTTTAAATGTTAAAAAATTAAAAAAAATGATTTCCGAAAATCGTATTTTTCTCGAAAACGGCGCCTAGAATTTTGATAATTTTTTTTTCTTTCAATTAAATTTTATGATCTTTAATCTAAAAAAAAATTGAAATTAAGATATTGCAGCTTGTACCTACCATAGAACCATTTTTTCGAATTTTGAATTTCTCATTATTGACAAAACGGATCTTAATAAATTTTTTTTATAGAGAAGCTTCTAAAAAGTCTAAACAACATTGCATTTCAAAACTTTAAAATAAATGTTTTTGGAATTAAAAAAAAAACTATTTTTTTTTGAAAATTCGATATCTCAGAAACGGCTTAATATTTTTTTGTAAATTAAATTCTTTTTCGAACAATAATAAAACATTTAAATTGGCGTACCAAAATTTTTTCTTAAAAATGTTTTAAAAATTTTGTAAAAGCTTATTTTTCTAAGAAACCACTACAACGAATTATAATTTTGTTCTTGCTTAAACTAATTTTTGCTTAAAACACATGTCATCCTGTGCTTAGTTTCAACTGCTAAGGGTGTTGTTTTAGTCGTTTAAAAAATGAATTTTATCCTTATGAACGAAAACTGTTCACTCTAATAACATTCGTTTTTAAAATTCCTAGTCTATTACATAGGAGCAAGTTCGTGCGACCCAGTCGTGCATTTCATTTTTACTTGCGATTGTACATAGGTACTATATATGGCAAGTTCTACATTTGGAAAAAAAATCTAACTCGAGATTTTGATCAAAGTTGACATTACGATGATAGCGAAGACGAAAAAAGTGGGTCTTGCAATCCCGTCTGTCTGTCCGTATGCCTGTACCTCGATCAACAGCCTAAGCCACTGGAGGTATGTATTTGCTTCAAACTCAGTACTTAAGGGTCTTCGGTGATTCCCTAGAGGAACAATTGATTTTTTTTTAGCTCCCAAACTAACGGTACCCCCCATACACCCGTAATGCAAAATCTCATTTATCTCGAAAACGGCTCTAACGATTTCGATAAAAAAATGAAGTTCGAAATTATGGACATGGACTATATTTTGGTAAAAAAAAAATTTTGGGGAAATGTTATTAGGGGTACCTCTCATAGAATGGTTAATTTGATTTTCGAATATCTCATCAACGGCTCAAGCGATTCCAACCAAAATTTTTATGCAGGAGCTCCTTTGCATTTTAAACAATAAAATTTAAAATTTTTTTCGAAAAAATAGTTTTTGGATTAAAAAAAAATAGCACACATTGTTTTTTTTAAAATTCAATATTTTGAAAACGGATACATGATTAAATTTTTAAATTACATTTTAAAATGTATTTTAGTAAATACTAACAATTTACATATCAACTTTTTTTATTAAATTTTTAAGGAAAATTTAGTACCTACACAAAAAACATGTTTCAATGTCTGTATGTCTGTACCTCTCCCTACAGCCTAAACCACTGGCTCTATTTTCTTTAATCTCGGTAGTTAAAGGTCATCAGTGATTCCCTAGTGGAGAAATTGAAATTTTTTTTTAGCTCCAAAAATAACTGTACCCCCATACACCCGTAATACAAAATCTTATTTATCTCGAAAACGTCTAACGATTTTGATACAAAAAATTTGGTGTGATATAATGGACATGAGCTATATTTTGGTCAAAAAAAAATTTGGGGCAAAATGTTATTAACGGTACCTGTCATAGAACGGTTTTTTTTATCTTCGACTTTCTCATTAACGGCTCTAAGGATTTAACCAAAAATTTTCAGCAGGGGACTCCTTTAAAATAATATTGTATATAAAAATATTCGAAAAAAATATTTGTTGTTTTTTTTAAATCAATATCTTCAAAACCTATGAACGATTATTTTTTAAAATTATTTCCTTAAATAAATATTATTAAATACTTAAAATTCGCATCCCACATTTTTTTTGAAAAATTTTAAAGAAATTTCTTATATACAAAATTTATTTAATAATCAAACGATTTTTTAAAGTTTAAATTCATACTTTTCGAGAAATCAGACGGCAATTTTATGCATTTGAACATTACTATCTCATTAAATCCATGTTTTATATTTATAAAATATATCTTAAATTCCAAAGTAAGTTCTATACTTCTGCTTTATATTTCCACCGAATTACTTTTGAAACCGTTGAATTTGTTGCTTTGAAGTATGTCGTGGGATGTACGCTGCACACCAGAAAGACCAATTTATTGTGGACGGCAAAAACCTATAAGAAAGTTTAGGATCTTGTTGGTTGTTCGGCGAAAATGGTCAGTAACGCCATAAAATTTGAAAAAAAAGCTGAAACCCGCTGGCGTAAACAAGTTCTAACGCCTTCCTAAATCAAACGTGTTATTCAGTTTTAAAGAACTTATATTACAATAGTAGCTAGGGAAATAGTAGTTGAACTTTTGAGGGAACACAAAAGTACCACTTTTTAAAAACCCACATATTCAAGAGAGTTAGGTTTGCGCGAGAGCCTTTGGAATGGGTTCCTGAAAAGTGGAGGAATATTCTTTGGACTGACGAAAGTAAAATTGTTCTTAATGGTGGTAAAGGATCTCGGCAGTTTATAAGACGACCACCAAATACCGAATATGATCATAGATTCACTCCAAAAACGTTGAAATATGGAGGATCTAGTTCTCTAAATATAAACTTTTATTTATTATCTATGATCATAAAATTTTTTAAAAACAAAAAATTCTGTTGAGTTTTGTGATGTAAAATGGTAAATATTTTGTCGGAAATGCTCGTGGCATTATGCTCTTGTATTTCAGCGTATTTCTCTTTGTTAAGAATTCCGTCAATACGAATAATGGGTCCCACGTCGTTCTAAAACTAAAACATCTCCAAATGCAGATTGATCCACAAATTTCCATCGTTTCACCGTCCAATCGGCATGTCATTTGGCAAAGTGGATGCGCTGTTATCTTTGCACTTTCGTTACCATTGGTTTCTTGCGTGAAATTCCTCCAGTGCAGCAGTTCTTTTTGATATTCGGTCATCATAATCATCCATTATTTCGCGCTGAATGAAGCTGAATTTTTCTGGGATCTGATTTCGACAGCCCAACCATTTTTCTATTTGCTTAAACTGTGGTTTTTCTAAGTCTCTTTCGGTGCGGAACATTATCTGTGGTTATATATCTACGGAAATGGGCAATGACAACGAGCACCATTTTCTTGAAACAGTTTAGCTGGGTTTCAATATGTTGACATGATAATCCAGCCTTATTAGGCTCAAAAATAGCGCTTCGGTATTTTGACGTACAACTTCTGCCTTTATCTATTGTGCGGTGTAAAAGACGAAGAAAATATAAAAACAGGACTCATGTGTCACATTTAATTCCCGAAATCTTGTTGCAGTTTTGTTAATTAACAAATGTGTTTTATAGATTCTATTAGACAATTCCGTTCGAACTAGTCGATACAAGAACAACGGGATGGTTTCAACTAAGACTGCGCTTTGTCTCCATTATCTTTCTCCTCCATAATTTGATGTTTTTTTTTATCAACAACACACTTTTTTTGTCGATTCTTTAAAAAAAAAGTGCATTTTGGTGGGGGGTGGGGGGAATTCAGAATAAGGACCGACTACAATTCTGATACATGGACAGGTGCTGCTACAACACACTTCAGTCTCTTGGATATGATAAATAGATTTTTTTTTTAAACCAAAGGTTATAGGACCAACACCGTGGAGTTGCTTAGTTTGAAGCTGCTTTGGGGTGTTAAAATTCTTCACTTTACAAACTGCGAGAAAGACCAGGAATTTGCATCATTAAACAATAATTAATGAAATCTTATTGTAGTGTTATGTGTCAATTATTACAATCGGAAAAGTACCGTCTATTTCTGAATCTAGTTTTAAAAATAGAACTTGAAGTAATCTGAAGATATTAAGTAATATGCATTTGAAAACTTTCAATAAATTGTGTAATAGTCGTAGATAGTTAAACTATGAATGAATTATTTTGTTTTTTATTTAAAAGTATGTGTTGTTTCAGAAATTAATGAGTACAAACAAAGGAAAGCAAATTGTTTCTATTTTATCTGATGATCGCGAAGGTTATAATGAGTTGAAGTCGATTAATAAAACTTAAAATAAGTATCCTTTCTTATAAGTATAACTTAAGTTTTTGCACTCCCTTTCGCATTTGCGTTGATTTCGAAAACAATAAACAATCTTGTGGACTTATCTTTTGACATTACGGTCTTATATCTTTTTTTTTCGTAATACTAAAATATACAAAAACATTCTTTAAGGAAAAAGGGTTATTTAGTATTAAGTGCAAAAAATATAAAAAGTCGTCGGCGTCGGCGATTGATTTAGTAAGTAAGTTTAAGCTAACTCATGTAAGTATGATTTAAAGAAAGATGTAGACAACAAATAAAAAAGATAGTTGGATGAGAGATTTCCACTCATTTATGTTTTTATTTAAAAGAACATTTTATGCTATTGAGTGTAGAATATAATGTCATTTGAGAGGTCCAATTTTCCATGACCGGCACATATGTACATCTGGGTGAATTTACAGTATGGTGTTCGTAATGTTGAACTTGAGCACGTCAATATTGTTTGTGGTTTATTGGCATTGACTTGTGATTTAGGACAGTCCCAAATGTAAAAGTCTAAAGGTGCTAAATTGCACGATTTGGCGGGCCAGTTCGCGTCGCCGAGCAAGATAACCATGACATCAAATCGTTTGTGCAGAATGTCCAATACGGGATCAGAGGAATGGCATCTAGTGTCCTGTTAGTATCACATGTCATTTACATTCATATCATCCAATTTTGGCCAAAAGAAATCAGATTTATTCACCGGTAGCGTTTTCCGCTTTTGTTGATGGGAAGGCCATCGTATTTTTGCAAGAAGTTCAGACTGATGATGTCGGGGGTGCATTTTCATTAGTTGAATCTTGTGTGGATTGGCATCGTCCCAAATCCGGTTACTTTGTTGGTACATCAGACTCTTTCATTCAATAATTAAGATGAATTTTTCTGAAATCCGAATCCGCCTTCTACTGCTCTAGAACCAAGTAAGCGAACACTCGGTGTTTTTTAGGGTCGTTGCAATAGTGCCATAGTGATTTGTCTTTAGTGACTAAAAAAATTAAAAAAAAAACATGATAAAACAGCAAACATGGCATTGGAATATGATTTTTAAAAACCACGACAACTCTCAACCATTTCTGTGTGGCCTTTTAACGGTAGGAATGGAGGGTACAAAATTGTTTGCCATGTCTGAACGGCTAAGATGAGAAGCACTCTTGAAGGATTTTTGTTTTTAGGCGACAGTGATTGAGAATCGATATCAGTCCAACGAAATACCAATCACGCCACTGGTTGCTACTATTCTGTGATAGATAAAAAAGTTTTACATATTTGGATCTTTATTGAAAAGTAAAGTTTAGGTTATGGAAATTTTGGATGCAACACAACATTCTTTATGCAATCTTCAGAAGATCAAGTTTTTCTATCATCTCGAATAGACTCATGACAGAAGAAGGGGCTACCAAATCATAAACATAAATTTGGAAAAAAACATGAGTAGTAAATATAAACAATTTCGTGAATGAAATTGTATTCAAGATAGCTCTACGACGCACGCCGTAGACGACGTGTCATTTATAGTTTTACTGATATTAAAACTTGTCAAGTATGTGATTTTGAAATATGTATGTAGATTAGTTGGCCTCCAAAATATTTTTTATATGTACATATAAGGTTACGTAAAGTCAATGGTTTGTGATGATAATAATAAACGATTGGTTTGTAGTTGGATTGTAGTTCTGTTATTCGTAATATACTCAAGATTACCACGTCTTCGAAAAGAAACGCAATTTCGGCTGTCCAATATCGCTGTACCAGGAACAACGGTGGTGATTATATGCCTGAAATAATTTTTAAATATTGATACTATTTTTTTGTTTTTAACAATTTCAAGTTTTGTTGGAGAGAAAAAACGTAAGCCTATATGTACATAGATTTTATATCAGCTTTTGTAATGACCTTTCGACCATTAAATACCGAAATTAGTATCAAAATTCCAAATCCCGGTCTTTGTATTTGATGATTTTGTTTTTTAGTTCTTATACCATAAGTAAATAAAATATTTTTCTGATAAGTCAGTGGTCAGGTCAGTTGATTTGCAGAACTTTTTAAAGTTGGTTAACTCTATTCCAGAGTAAAAACTGAATCTATAATAGTTTGAACAGATAAAAAGTCATTTTGGCGAATTATAGTTAATTTAGGGGATGAAACCAATTCAATTTTAACAACAATCCTTAATTTAATAATTTGTACACTTCGTCCCCAAACAACAGGTGGTTGAATAATACAAATAAATATACTGTCTTTCTTCTCAACAAGTGAAATTTGATTTGACATATTTTTTTATAATAAAAACTACAACGAATCGATATGTACACAACCTATTTTACTTTCATTGTAAACTGAATATTTCATTGATAATCATAAATCGATGCGGTTGGCTTTTATGTACTCTTTGCAACTTGATTTGCATTTTATTCTATCCATTCTAATCAACAGAGTCAGTCAAGCTTATTTCCAATCAAGTTTCAGTCTATTGACACGTAGTAATCACAAGTTAAATTATTTGAACTATCCCTTTGATGTTGATTGTTATTGATAGATTTAGTAATTTTAGGTAAATAAATAATAATAGACCTGTACTTTTGATTCATAAATATAAATACGATAAAAAAGTGTGTAAGTAATAAATAATTAGCATGACAAAAAGAAATTTTTTGAAAGTACTCTCCAATATAAATTTCATCAGTATAATGATTCCTGTTTATTTTGCCCTGAAAACATGCGATCTATAAAAGTAATAATACACATTTTATAGGTACTATAAATGAAGTGAAAAGTCGTTATTCTTGGGTTAAGAACATTTTCAACAATTTTCATAGTTCTCATAGTGTAATATTAGAAAATGTTGAAGTTTCAAACGCACTACATTGAACAAAACTATTAATACTCGAACGCATCTATTTTCTTTGTAACTACAAACTATATCTTATTCACTCTTTCTGTCTCATTATAATTTCAAATTCCAACGTTCATGTATCTTAATCTGAATAAAACCTTCGAGAAATAAGGATCTCGTTTTTATAACTTTAATTGTTTCTGTTTTATTTCTTTGACTTTCGCTGTTTTACAACAGGTTATGGGCCCAGTCCTTTAAAGAGATAAAAGTTTTTATAAATTAGTTTCTGAAAAGTAAAGTTATGTGCTCTAAAATGTCTGAGCTTAAGTTTTCATTCCAAAAATTAAACAATGAAAATTACTTCATATGGAAGTATAAAATGGAGATGCTGCTTATTAAGGAAGGCGTCTGGGGGTATGTATCTGGTGGTATTGTCAAGCCGGAGCCGGTAACTTCTCTATGGATGTCCAAAGATGACGAGGCTCGTGCAACCATTGCACTGTCGGTCGAGGACAGTCAGATACAGCACATCAAGAAATCCACCACGTCGAAGGAAGCATGGAACGCGTTGAAAGTATATCACGAAAGAAATACTTTGGGCAACAAGGTTCAACTCATGAGACAGATTTGCGGCCTTCGATTGGATGAGGGTGGAAATGTGGAGGCCCATATGGCGAATATGAATTCCTTGTTTGAGCGGCTGGCGGCAATTGGAGAAGAGCGTCTATCAGAGCAGTGGAGTGTTGCAATGCTGTTGAGCAGTTTGCCGAGAAGCTACGACACGTTAATCATGGCACTAGAAACGCGAGAGGAACTAAGTTTTGATTGTGTGCAATCAAAACTACGGGAGGAATACAGGCGAAGGACAGAACCAGTTGTTGAAAAACATGAATCTGCGATGAAAGTGACAAAGGAGGTGCGTCCAACAAAAACTTATGGACGAGAATGTTACTTTTGTCATCAAAAGGGTCACTACAAGAATAAATGCAAGCAGTACCTAGAATGGAAAAGCAAAAACAAGCATAAGGCAAATATGGTTTCAACATCTGCACTCAAGAACGAGGTGAGTTTTTTCGCTTCATTTAGTAATGCAAACGGTTGGATAGTCGATTCAGGTTCGACGTGTCATATAACTAATGTTAAAGATTTTTTCGTGGATTTCGATCCTGCTATAACAGAAAAAGTTTTTGTTGGAGATGGCAGCGATTTATCTGCGGAAGGTAAAGGCACGTGCGAAATAAAGATACTAAATAGCGAAAATGTTGAAATAAAAGCATCTATCTCAAATGTTTTTTATGTTCCAAAGATGCAGGGTAGTCTTCTGTCGGTTTCATGTCTTTCTGAAAAAGGTATTGAAGTATTTTTTGAGAAAGGAATCTGTAGACTTCTTAAAGGTGGTGTCGAGGTTGGTGTTGCGGATCTTGCGCATAATATGTACACATTGAGGCAGGCAAATAGAGTTTTTGTTGCTGGTCATAAGGACAATTGTTTACATCAATGGCACCGTGTACTTGGTCATAGGGATGCAGAGGCGATTGAGCTCATAGTTTCGAAAGATTTGGGTTCAGGTATCAAAATTGATAAATGCGGCATGGATGATACTTGTGAGGTGTGCTTGCAAGGAAAATCAACTCGTCTTCCATTCCCGAGAAAATCAGATAGTAGGTCAATTGCTGTTCTGGAATTAATACATACAGATGTTTGCGGCCCCATGGAGGTAAGCAGTGTAAGTGGGAATCGTTATTTCCTTACTTTTGTCGATGACTATAGCCGATATACAGTCGTTTATTTGCTACAACACAAATCAGAAGTCATTGATCGTATGAAGGAGTATGTTGAGGCAGCAAAAACAAAATTCGGGAAAAAGCCAAAGGTTTTCAGATCAGATCGTGGTGGAGAGTACACCGGGCACCAAACTCAAAATTATTTGCGGCGGCAAGGTATTCAGAGCCAGTTTACAGCAGCGTATTCTCCGCAGCAAAATGGTGTTGCTGAAAGGCGCAACAGGTCTTTGGTGGAGATGTCAAGGTGCATGATTATAGAGGCAGGATTGGAAAAAGAGTTTTGGGCTGAGGCGATTTTGACTGCTGCATACTTGCAAAACAGACTACCATCAAGAGCAATCACAACTACCCCTTTTGAGATGTGGAACGGTTCTAAACCATGCTTCGAACATCTTCGTACGTTTGGAGAGAGATGTTACGTCCATGTTCCAAAAGAGAAACGAAGGAAATGGGATAGAAAGTCTGATTGTATGGTTTTTGTGGGTTATGATCAAAATTCTAAGGCATACAGATTGCTCAATCCTGAAAATAAAAAAATCATAGTCAGTAGAGATGTTCGTTTCCTGAAGTCAAGTGGGTCAGTGTTTAATTCTTCAAATCAAAAGGTAATTCCTCAAAAAGAAGTCGCAGTTTCTGATGGTGCAACAAATAATATACCAGGGCTGCAAAGTAACGATTCAATGGTTGAGGTGGTCGTGGGTAGACGATCAAATAAAGCTGAAGAAGACATGATGGATGCTGAACAGGATGATCTGGAATATTTTTCTGGTGAGGATGTAGATTCTTCTTCTGAATCTCAATTCCTTGGATTCGATGAAAAGGCTGTTAATGAGGTTCAGGGTGTTAGTGAAGACTTAATTGTTCAGAAAAGAATATCTAACAGATCAACTAAAGGTAAACTACCTTCGAGATATGTTAATGAGGTTCATGTCATAAAGCAAAAGCAGGAAACAAACACGATTCCAACAAGTTTGCAAGAGGCTTTGGGTGGCAACGAAGCAGAATTCTGGAAAAGTGCAATGAAGGAGGAGATGCAGTCATTGCAGCTTAACAACACTTGGGATATTGTGCCTTTGCCTTCTGACAGAAAAGCAGTAGGTTGTAAATGGGTCTTCAAACGAAAATTGGCTGAAGGAGGAGAAAGATGTGTCTACAAAGCTCGTCTAGTTGCGCAAGGTTTTTGTCAGCGGTATGGAATAGACTACGACGAGACGTTTGCTCCTGTTGTTCGTCATACAACACTAAGGGTTCTTTTGGCAGTTGCGGGTCATCGGAGAATGCACGTGGAGCATTTTGATGCTAAAACCGCTTTCCTCAACAGTGACTTAAAGGAAACAGTCTACATGCGACAACCTCCAGGCTTCGTAATTGAAGGTAAGCAGAATGAAGTATGCAAATTAAATAAAAGTATTTACGGGTTAAAGCAGTCTGCGCGGTCATGGAATCAAGTTGTAAATGAAGCATTACTCAACATTGGGTTCAAAAGAAGTGAAAATGACCAATGCTTATATACAACAAAGATTGAGAGTACATGGATTTTCGTTTTAATTTATGTTGATGACCTATTAGTTGCAAGTAAAGATATGCAACTTATTGAAGATGTTAGCAAGTCATTGGGGCTTAAGTTTGAGCTTAAAAATCTCGGAGCCATCAAACAATATCTTGGACTTGATGTAAATCGCAATAACAACGGTCATTTCTCAATAAGCCAAACAGGATACATAAAAAAGATAGTTGAAGACATGGGTTTGAAAAATGCTAAAATCTCAAATGTTCCGTTGGAACCCAGCTACGGTAAAGAAAAGTCTGATCCATGTTTGCTATCGGACAACGAAAAATATCAAAAGTATATCGGATGTCTTCTTTATATTTCCGTTAATTCTCGGCCGGACGTCGCAGCTAGTGTATCTATACTAGCTAGAAAGGTTTCTCAACCCTCATCAGAAGACTGGAACGAGCTAAAGAGATTGGTTAGGTACCTCAAAGGCACAGCGGACCTTAAACTGGGACTGGGTGAAACAAAAGAAACATCCAAACTCTTTGGTTACGCGGATGCTAACTGGGCAGAGGATCGAACAGAACGAAAGTCTAATAGCGGATACATCTTCAAAGTCTTCGGTGGAACAGTAAGCTGGTGTTGCAGAAAGCAAAATTGCGTAGCTCTTTCATCGACGGAAGCAGAATTTATCGCATTAGCAGAGGCTAGCAGAGAAGCAGTTTGGTTAAAAAGATTACTAGAAGATATGGACGAAATTATCGAGGAACCCATCCTAATATTAGAAGACAATCAAAGCTGTTTAAAATTAATCTCCAGTGAAAAATTCAGCGGCCGTTCCAAACATATCGATACAAAGTATCATTTTATCAAGGACTACATTGCAAATGGTATTGTAAGATGTGACTACTGTGAAAGTACCAACATGGTGGCAGATCTTCTTACAAAACCACTACCAGCAGGAAGAGTCAAGGATCTCAGAGAAAGATGCGGATTATTCAGCACGTTTGAGGAGGAGTGTTGAAGTTTCAAACGCACTACATTGAACAAAACTATTAATACTCGAACGCATCTATTTTCTTTGTAACTACAAACTATATCTTATTCACTCTTTCTGTCTCATTATAATTTCAAATTCCAACGTTCATGTATCTTAATCTGAATAAAACCTTCGAGAAATAAGGATCTCGTTTTTATAACTTTAATTGTTTCTGTTTTATTTCTTTGACTTTCGCTGTTTTACAACAGAAAATGGGTTTTGTTGCACGCTATTCGAGTATTAAACTAAAGCGTGAAGTTCAAGTCCAGACATAAGAAATATCATAAAAGATAGTCCCAGATCCCTTCGTCTAGGGAGTTACGAAAGACTATCTTATAAGCATGTTCACAGCTTCAGTTTTATATAAAAATAATAAATAATGGGCCTGGTTTTAGTTTTAAGTTGGCAGCAATGGAGGTTATGTTCAGTTTCTGCTGAATTCGAACGGCTAAGATGAGACGATGGTTTTCAAGATGTGAGATATTCTGGGAAGGTTTGTCATTTCCTCACAAGATGCAGTATCCCCGGAAAAACGAAATTTTTGTTTTTAAGTTGGCTGATATTCTCATTACGGACATTAACCAAAGGGGTATTACTTACGTTTTCACACAAATTTGAATATTGAAACTAATGGGTGATGTTTTTGCAACACTGTTTTTGGCAGCTCATGCACGTTTCGTGTTTTGTGTCACTGTCTAAATTCTTCAGTTTGGTGTATAAAAATTTTGCGGAAGGATTTAAGTGTGAAGCCTTTCAAAATAGAATGGACTTTTGACAAGTCGATTCGCCTTTCTTTCATTCAAAATTGTATTTTTTTAGCTTTTTTGATTTTAGTTTTTCCGTTTCTTTTTTCTTCACAATAAGAAAAAAACAATTTTTTAAACATTTTTTTTAAATTTATTATAAGTCTAGTCTTAATAAAATTGTATCACAAATTATTCTAATGTGAAAAATAAGTTAGAAGCGCATAGCAATTAAGTGTTGTTTTTTTTTTTAATTAAATATGGTGACATTTATTTGACAGTTTATCAAAATGTTATGTCGTATTGTCAGCTGTCGCTCATGTCTGAAATTATTGAACAAATAATTAAGTTCTTTGATTTGATGCTTTTTCTTGGCAATTTTTAAGAAATGGGAATAATAAATGTCAAATTTTGACATTTGCTTCAGTGTTGCTACAGATTACGGAAAGTCACCCTTTAGTAGCAAAAAATAAAACTTCGCCATATAACTAGACCT
The DNA here is from genome assembly GCA_911387755.1 of Chrysotoxum bicinctum. Classification (NCBI taxonomy): domain Eukaryota; kingdom Metazoa; phylum Arthropoda; class Insecta; order Diptera; family Syrphidae; genus Chrysotoxum; species Chrysotoxum bicinctum. The sequence goes on from OU426990.1 coordinate 32,488,547, forward strand.
GTTGCACAAGATCGTAAATACCTATGTGTTTATATTGATCCAGCAAAATTCCAGTCGATGTTGACTTGTTCTACATGAGACATAAACGACGACATTTTATTTTGACCATAATCTACGAACAAACCCCATTTGCGTTTTGTTTTTTCCAAATTATTCCGACACCTATTTAATAGAACAAACTGTGAAATAAAAAAATGTACTGTACATAGCATCCAAAAAAAAAAAAAACACGTCTATTATTTCAAGTTCAAAGGAGCTAACTTTATATTCTGATTTGTATGGCAGATACCATTATTTTTGGGTCTAAATTTCAATTCTCATTCTGGTGCTTGAGTATAAAGTTTAAAGAAAATTACTTCTGTGGCTAAGGCTGTAGGCCCAGGTTGAGGCATACAGACGAAATTTCGAGTTCTATTTTCTTTGCCGAATCGAAGGTTTGGCATAGAAAGGCTATATATAAATCGGGCAATTCAAGCTGTTTACATCTTGAATTTTTCTTCGAAAAAATAGGCCAGTCTAAAATCCGGAAGGGAAGGAAGGGAAAATGAGTTGTAATTTATATGTATGTTGAAAAAGGTAATACATTATATGCACGTGAATAGATTGCCCCAATGTTGGCTTGTCATATTCCTATCTCGACTTTAAGACGATCATTTTGAAAGTTAAATTTGACGTATGCAAATTAAAAGCCGGCTTTAATTTCCATACAACAAAAAACCCAACCACTAACCAATCTCAAATTCAAAGTCAAACAAGTCAGATACAATTGATACAATGTTGCATTCTAAGTTAAATTTACAATAAACAATTAGAACTCAATATAGACTGAGAAATTTTGTTGCTTCATGAAATTGCTCCATATCGATGCTGTTTTTCAGTTTTGGAATTCAAATTATATTTAGTGAAAACATTAAATGTAATTTATGTTTTGTTCTACCCCCTGATTGGTATAAAGTTGTCTAAAAAATAGAACTCAAAAGCTTAAGAGATGATATGACATCGACACGATAATAAAAAAAAACGGAAAATCAAAGTTTTTATACATTTTATATACCCAAGATTTCCGCCAACTCGCAACACTTCTCGGACGGCTACTGACCATATTGGATGAATGACCTGAATGCATGAAACCATTACCATCCGGGTTGGTTGATTTACTTTGATATTTGCAACTCCATCTTCCAGACTATTATTATATGAAAAACAAATAAATTATTTTGACCAAGTATAGTTATATTATGTAGTTAATTATAAGCACGCGAGCGATAGGCAATGCATTTTAATATAAACTTCTCCTATGTATCTTTAGATTTTTCTGCCAAAAGCTAGAAATCACCGCTTTGATTCGCATTCGTAAATTTTTTTTTTAATTTTCCATGAAAAAAAAACACTGCAAGCTTGTTAAGTTTTGAGGAATGAACTGAAAAAAATGCATGTCTGTACAATGCAAACATTTTTGCATGCAAATGTTCCTTCTATAGTTTTGTTGTTGTTGGTTGTTGTTGTTGTTGTTTTTTTTTTTTAATTGGATGAAAGTACGTTCCTATAGTGCATTGAAGTCGAATGTGTCTGAAAGTGCATTAAGGTCATCAGCACAGCTATTCATGTAACGCTGATTGAAAGTGCCTGATTTAAATTTAGAACCAGAACCACTTTGTGGGATGCATCCCACAGAGAGAAAGAGTCAACCATCAGAGATTTTATGCAATATAAATACAATGACGAAGTCAATCTACTCTGAGAATTGTCACTTTCGATTTCAATAGGGTAGTTGACGACAACGACACGGGGTAGCAGTAAGATGATGATAATATCTCTTGAACTCAGAGTTTAACTTAGGTCATGTTCAAGCGAAGCTCATGATATTTATTTATATATTATTATTGACACTATAGAACGCGGGCTTGGAGCGAATAATATCTATAGGCACATACATGTTTGAACGAAATATCTAACCGAGTCAATAAATGTTTTTACTTCGAACTTACAAAGTGCAACCCCGATTTTGATGATTTTTATTAGAAAATGAATGAAATCGTTTAAATCTAAAAGAATTTCTACAAGGGATTTGCAACAGTTTGTATTTTTTAAGTTACAATAATTATGTACACAAATAACGATACGGAAAAGGGCAATATTCAAGCTATTCGGTTAAGTGGCCTAAGCTTAAGGGCTATTGGTAGGAAAATTTCAAGATCCGATCGTGTCGTCCGAAATTTCTTACAAGATCCAGGTACTTATGCAAGGCACTGTATATGAAATGTCATGGGATTTATATAGGAAAAACTTCCAAATCACTTTGTGAAAGTTTTAGTCAACATAAAAAGGCTTCTGTATTTGTTAAATTTTTGTCAAGAAATATTTTTGAAAAAAAAAAAAATGTCCAGAAAAAAATGTATGAAAAATCAAAATTTCTTCAAAAAAAAAATTGTTGAAAAAAAAAATTTGTTGAAAAAAAGTTTGTTAAAAAAATATTTTTGCAAAATATCCAAAAATATTTTTGGTAAAAGTCCAAAAATATTTTGGTCAAATGTCCAAAAATAATTGGCCAAACCATTGAAAATCACCTTATCTCTCTAAAGATAAAGAGTTCTAACAAGAACTGAATTTTTCCCGAGCCAACAGTTCCTTAAATACTTTTCATTTGTTCAAAAATAAATCAAAATAAAATATTTAATTAATAGTACTAAAATAGTTTTGAAAATCCCGCCAAATATTTCGAAAAATATCTGTCGGTGGGATTTTTATTTTGATTTTCGGCGGGATTTCGTGATTCGGGAATCGGGATTTTGTGCGGCGAGATTTCGTTACTCTCCCATTGAGAGAGGTAAGTTTATGCTCTTAAAAAGCCAACCCAATTGAAGAAATTATGAAAAAGCATAAACAAGTCAGAAACCATGGCAACGCGGTTATAAAAAGATGACCAGAAATTAAGGCAAAAAATCCTGCATTGTCCCAAGGGCAGTAGAAATTTCTGGTCATTTGTCAAGAACGTAAAAAATTCAACTTCATGCTCGGTTCCAAAGCACAACAACAAGAAACCCATAACCCACCCTTCAGATAATTTAATTGTACAGTAAGATTGCACCCCCTGTACTTGAGAACGTAAAACAAGTAATTTAACAGGATATTTCCGCATACAAACAGTTGCAAGAGCCGTTCGAGATCTTGATATAAACAAATCAGCTGATTCTGATGATAAACCCCCATTCTTCTAAAGAGGTGTTCTTCATCGCTGGAAAACCATTGCTTAAGCTTTGTCATCGCTCCTACTGTTCTGGATCCTTATCTAAAAGATGGAAGACAGCATTTGTTCAACCCGTTCCTTAAAAAGGCCACCCTTCCTCCACCTCCTACCGACTAATCTTTCAGATCAGCTGCTTTCTCAGCAATCGTTCCACTGGTGATCTAATGGCATATCTCACCGAAGAGTGGAACAGGTCATTACATTGTTTTGCAGAAAGTATGTAAGATTAATGCGCTTGATATTTCTAAGGCATTTGATAGAGTTTAGCACCAGGCTCTTATCGAAAATGAGTGCGTTTGGTACGAGTATCAATGAAACCCTTATTCTTTGCACTGGAAATTACCTTCTTGATCGTTCCAAACATGTTGTATTGGACGGTTTCAAGTCTGATCTTCACAAAATAAATGCTGGTGTTCTCCAGGGCTCCGTTTTGTCTCCGACTCTCTTCCTCATTTTTACTTGCGACTTATAGGTACTATAAGGCAAGTTATTCATTCGTAAAAAAAATCGAACTCGAGATTTTGATCAAAGTTGACATTACGATGATAGCGAAGACGACAAAAGTGGGTCTGGCAATTCTGTCTGTCTGTTCGATTACAGCTAAACGGCTTGGCCGATTTTCTTCAAACTTGGTAGATATGGGTTTTAATTTTTTACCCCCGGATATTTTTTGATTTGATTTTTTAAGACCAAAAATAACGGTACCTGCCGTACGATTTTTTTCGAAATTTTATAAATATTTTTTTTCTCAAAACCTGTCCCAACGATTAAAAAAAAAAAAAACAAAAAATTTAATTTAGTTAAACCTAGGTAATGGTTGAAAAAATTTTTCCAAAAAATGAGTAGTTTTGGTACCCCCCTTGGGACCATTTTTTTGTTTTTGATTTTCTCAAAAACGGTACGAGCGATTTTGATCATTTTTTTATGCTAAAGCGTCCCAGCAGTTTGAATATTATTGTGTATTCAAATTTTCCAAAAAAATTTTTTTGGATTTTTAAAAAAACTTTCACAATTTTTTTTTGAAAACAATATTTCGAAAACCCCATGCTCGATTTTTTCAAAACTTGATAAATAAAAGTTTGGAAAAATAATCTACAAGATATGAGAAAAATAAATTCATTTTACCTAAAAATAACGGTACCCTCCATACAAATGTTAAAAAATGGTTTTCGAAAATCGTATTTTTTTCGAAAACGGTTCCGAGAATTTTGCTTAAATTTTTTTTCTTTCTATTATTTTTTAATATCTGTAATTAAATAAAAAAAAATTTGAAAACAAGGTATTACTGGCTGTACCTACCATAGAACGATTTTTTAAAATTTTGAATTTCTCATTCTCAGCACAACGGATTTTAATGAAATTTCGTAGAGAGAAGCTTCTAAAAAGTTTAAAAAACATTGCATTTCAAAACTTTAAGAAAAATATTTTTTTTTGAATTTTGAAAAATAAAATCAATTTTTTGTTTTTTGAAAATTCAATATCTCGAAAACGGCTCAATACTTTTTTTTGTAAATTTAATTTTTATTCAAACAATAATAAAAACTTCAAATTGGCGTACCAACAGTTTTTCTTAAAAATGTTTTAAAATTTTCTTATTTAAAACATTATTTTTTAAGAAACCACTACAAAGACTTATAATTTTTGTTCTTGCATAAATCTATATTTGCTTGAATCACATGGCATCCTATTCTTACCTTTAACTGCTAAAGAAGTTTTTGTTAGTCATTTAAAAAATGAAGTTTATGCTTATGAACAGTTTCTCTAATAACATGCATTTTTGAAATTCTTAGTCTTTTACATAGAAGCAAGTTTGTGCGACCCAGAGACTTATTTGTCGTTCTGGATTCGTGTTTTGTCTCTGACGAGAGTAAATTTAATAAAAACAGAGAACAAAACACGATTCCAGAATGACAAATCCGTCTTTTGGTAGCTCCTTAAGATTTAAGATTTTAAGATTTAAGATTTAAGATTTATTTCCATTTCATGTTTACAATTATTGTCTTAGCAAAATAATGTTTAATTATAATGATAAATAGCGTAGAGTTAACAATAAGTATTTAATTATATTTTGTACATAAAGTATTAATAAATTCGTTATTTAAAGGTTAACAGTATTTAATTATACATAATGTATTACAAAAATCATTACTTATTAAATTATAATTATGAAAACTATAGAAAACAAAAGAGTGTTTGACCATGAATTATAAAATGAAATGGTATCATGCACTTTGTGGTACGGATACCAGTGTAAAGTGCGTTTTCATTAGATATACTTTTAATTTAGATGAAAAACCGCGTCGAAGTTATTGCTGTAAGAGAGTGAGAGAACACTACAAAAAACAAGAGATATATTTGCATCAGATGAAGATTTTAGGATTGGGCAAGGAATATGTGAGAGAGAATATGAATTTATAATGAGATATGAATTTAAAATTATGGATGGAAATTAATTCAAATAAAGCAAGTAAAACTATCTTTTTTAAGAGGTCAAGCTACTACACGCATTAACTTTCATTCTTTCTTGATCAAAATCAGAGATTGGCTTTTCACTAAGAACTTGATTGAAATAGAATTAGTCTATAAATTCAGTACTTGAATACATACGAAACGATTTGATTTTTTTATAACTACGTTTTTTTCTATTCTTTTTTGCTTTTAATGTTTATTTAATGTTTCTTTAAATTAAAAATAATCTCTTTTTTTTCTTAAATTAAACAATAGTTAGAAATAATAATAATAATATAAAAAAGAACAACTGAAAGTACCCCACGTCAGTTATTCTTTTGTTGACCAAAACATTTTTGAGGTCGTTCAACTCTAACTTTCTTAAGTTATAGAATGGCCAGAGCTTATTCTCTTGCACTTAAATTTTTGTTTAAATTTATTTTGTATATAAAATTGTAACTAGCATGTAAGTGGAAGTTGAATAAAAAATGAATTATCTATCTTATCTTAAGCCTTCCACATCTGATTTAGAAAAGAGCCAAATTCTAAGATTTTTTAAGAACCTGTGGCATTGGCCATTGCTGTTGCACATATCTGCTGGAAGTTTATTATATATAAATGGAGCTATGACAGTACAGAAGCGTCTAAGATGCTCTGTTCTAGTTCTTTGAATTGTCACAGTAGAAGCTGATGATCTCAACGAGCGATTTATGGCATTTCTTCTTACTGTATTGTGACCACCCCGCAGATAGAACAGTCTCAATACCTTATAAACATAAAGATGCCGAAGTGGTAATATATTGAGCGATTTAAACAACGGAAATGATGGTTCCCATCTAGGTTTGTGAAGCATTACTCTAATGATCTTCTTCTGGGCTGTGATTAAAGGCTGTAGATTGCTGACAAATGCACTACCCCAGGAGGAAATACCATATTCTAAGCGAGAGTTAGCTAATGCATAGTAAATAGATGTTAGTAGGTTTGTTGGTACTATTTTTCGCAAGAGAAAGATTTTGTTCAAAACAATATACATATTTTTTTTAACACTCATAATGTGTGACTTCCAGTTCAGTTTTGAGTCTAGTATTATGCCAAGGTATTTAAATTCTGTTACACATTCAAGTGGCATGCAAGAAACGGTACAACTAGAATGATCACAGCTATGCGTCATGAAGACCAACATTTTTAATAAAAATCTCATTTGACAAGGAAAAGTACATAATCTTGGATTTGCTACTCAGCAACATCTGATGATACTTAAACCAGTTTGCCAAAATAGATAGATCGCTATTGATTGAGGCTTTTATTCCATCAACAGAAGGAGCAGCATACGAAAGGGCTAAGTCATCAGCAAAAGCAACCATATTTCCTTTCAAAGGCAACTGAAAAATTGAATTTATATAAACAATAAAAAGTAAAGGCCCGAGCACTGATCCTTGGGGGACGCCTGCACATGCACTAGTGATCGAATCACTCATAGTTGTACCGATTCGCACATGCTGGGACCTGTTTTGAAGATAGGATGAGAACCAATTTAAAATGTTACTTCTGAATCCATATCTGTAAAGTTTATTTAAAAGAAGTTTATGGTCAACTAAGTCAAATGCTTTTGTCAGATCAAGAAATAGCGCACCAGATTTATTTGATTTATCGAGTTCATTATTGATGCTTTCCAAGAGAGTCACTACTGCATCTTCGGTAGACTTACCCTTCATGAATCCAAATTGCGAAGAGCTGAGAATTCTATATTTACTATTTCTCTTGATTCGGTTTTTCTTGTTAATAAAAGATTTTTTTCTTGCAACTCTTCAATGAAAATTACTTTTTTGCAGCACTGTTTTTACAGTTTCAGGGCTAACATCTTATTGCAAGTATTTCCTTACCTCCTCCGTCAACTTTGGTGTTTGGGGTTTATTTTTTTAACTTTTTACAATATCCAACGTTCATCGCCTGCAGTAAACTTAAATTTGCGATTGTTTTCTTTTAAATTAAATTTCGATGACAATTTGTTAATAAAACTGTAATTTTTGATAAATATCCAGAGTTTATAGTAAAAACTATGTATAAATGCAGAAATACGCTATTTTCAAACCTTCATCAATTTTATTTTGTTATTTAAAGAGAAAAAACTTGTATGTCCGATTTCTTTTTTGATGCACTGTAAATGATCTCTTGTCTGAAACTTCTAATCCATTTCATTGTTTTGCCGATGACTCTACCCTCAGCTTTTCATATTCGTTTTCAAATTCACGTCTTATGATAAGCTCCGATTTTTACAGCATTGTTAAATGGGGTGTAAGAAACCGTGTGAAGTTGCTCACTGGAAGTAGCCACTTGCATCCCTCCCCTCAATCGGTTTACCCGTGATATCCGTTTCGCTAGGAATGCTCATCAGTTCACACTCCAGATTCCTTTTTTAGTCGCACAACACGATTATAGATTCAATATATATACATTCAATCTTTCAAGACCAATGCTCATCGACGCCTCCTTTCTCTCCTTTCCCCTAATTATCCCATCGCTCGCGCTGTGTGAAGCATTATAAGTGTAACCGTTCAGCGATGGCTTATCACCTTAGAGCCTTAAAGAGCAAGTACAAATGATTAAATTGTTTTATATAAGTGGGAGAGCGAGAAACATTTCGCGCATAATCGTCCTTCCGGGAGGACTATTGGCAACGTGGTGAATAAACTCGAGTCAATCGGCTCAAATTAAAAAAAAATACAACTTCCCATAAAGTATCCATCATGCATCGGAATATATTAAATACAGTTCTAAATTAGTTTAAAAAAATTGATTTTGAAATTTCTTTAAGTAAAGTCTATTCACCCAAAATAACATATTTTATTAATAACCGTATAGACTAAGGATATAAAACCATTGGATTGGATTCTCTTTCGTAATTCATATACGAGTAATTGAATTATCCAACTATACCCACCCTCACGTGCATAATCGGATACTTCTCGAATATACATTTCTTAGAACTCTCATTCTTTATTTAACACTTGCAAATCATCCCCTCATTATTGATTGACCCATTTCTATATATATTTGTGTGTCTTTATATTTTTTGCAATTGCCCAATGAGCCAAATACGTCACTCTGCAGAGTGCTTTCAATCAATGAAATAAAATAGCAGTGCGATAGTACAAAAAGTTATTAGCCTCATTCATTATTACTTTGCCGCCTTCTACTTTATAACTTACCTTACCTTCCACCTACAACATGAATCTAGGTACTTACATACTTGACTTAGTCAAATTTATGGAATTATTCATCGCTTTTCATAATCGAAACACGAATAAAACTAAAAAAAAGTATGGCAATAGGTACATGGATCGATATGAATGTCATGCGAATAAAAAGAAAAGCAAAAGTCATAACTTCCCTTAGCAGGGGGATTTTTGTTAGATTCTTAAACATCCCAAATCGACCTTTAAAATGTTAATCTTTGTCTAAATTAACCAAGAATTTCAAAAACAATTAGTCTTAATTAACGGTAGATTTATGTTACAAGCCATCCCTAGCTTCTAAAGTTTCAAATACATATTCAAATTTAAAATTTAACGAAGATTGTAAATTTCGTTGAATTGAAAATAGGAAAGATTCCGTTCGTTCGAGACAAATTTTCGAACATACTTTTTGAAAATTAATAATTACGGTTTTTGCTTTATATTCAAACATACTCGTATTTTGACTATGAGTTTGAAAAAATAACAATTATAACTTCTAAGACCTTGGAGGGTCTTTGACCGCGTCAAGTTTTTCGTGCATCGGGTCATTTTGTTTTGTTCCGCAGATATGTTAATGTTTCGAATTTTTTCAAGTTTAATATTCAATAGGAAAAACTCAGCTTTATTTTTATATTTTATTTATACAGCATGGAGTTTGGAAATGAGGGTTTTATGTTTGAAAAACAACTACGTCTAAATGCCATCCATTCCTCTCAAAATATTTTTGCCAATCGTACTCTTAAATTTGTGAACACGCAAGAGAAAAACGTTGCTCCAATAATAGAAAATTTACGGGGAATAAGTTTTTTTTTAGGAGCTGAATTGTTTGGGGATTGACACCGACTTAAGATATTAAGGTAAGGGTTTGCAACTGACAAGGGCGTCGATGTAGAAGTAGGTTTTGCCGAATAATAAACATTATCTTGATTTGACCATTTCTTTTTCTCAGATAAAGGTCATTTATGTAAAAAGTCGAAAAGACTTAGTTGACTTAGCATTAGATTAAAAAGTTGACAAATTTATTCTAAACACTGCACTTAATTATGTGAAATCAAGAAAAGTATTTAACATAAAGCTTATGTTAAGTACATTTCCTACAGTTATGGCGGTTTTAAGTAGTATTCATGATGATTCTTTGTTTCATACCCTTTTAAATGACTTAATCGATTTGATCACAAACTTATAGACTCAGTGAATAATACCAATATGTTCATAGTGTTCATTATAAAAATGACCTCAATCTTCGTACAGTTTCAGTTTTTTTTTTTTAAATGGGTGTGTTATTGGAAAACAATGCAATTTAATCTTTACAAAAAGATAAACCAAACTAAATGATCATATACATATTATGTAAATATAAGGTATGTATCTTAATTAACCATCTTCAACAAACTGAGAAATCGGCCTCAAGTTACTTCCTTGAAACATTTTTATTGTGTTGTTACCTATTTAATGGTATTAATATTGAAGTTATTTTATTTAATATAAGCTTGAAAATAGATACGAAAAAATTAAATAAAATGGTTAAAGATGGTCTTTATTGTCCATTGTTAAGAGAAAAATTTTGTGTTTGTCATTCCAGTGTTTTTCTTAATTGGCATCATCAGTTTACTAGTAAACCATCTTAAGGACGAAAAACGACAACTTTTTGAACAGAATCCTATTTAAAAAAAGGAATTTTAAGTTTAAATTTTTATACAGTTACTTTTTTTATGCATTTAGATTTAAGACCAAACCCATTTAAGACCAAACCCATCTACAATGGGCTGATCTTTGAATATTATCGGTCTTATAAAATGAAATTTTTGTACATAAGAATACAAAAGTGTTTGAAAAAAATTAATTTGGGAAAAATTGTGTCTATGTCAGGAACCGATGTTTTTGGCCCAACCAGGCATACATATAGAATTTCGAAACTATATAGCAACTTATATATTCGTCTCGTAATTCTGTCTGCCTATCTTGTTTGGCTTGGCTGAATTTCTTTAAACTTGGTAGATAGCATTTTTAAACAAAAACTAAAATTTTCGAAAATATTTTGTAAAAAAATGTTACTAACAGCACCTATAACCGTTTTTTTGATTTTCGACTTTCTCAATAACGTGTTTAACGATATTTACCAAAATTTTTGTACATGAGTTCCTTTGAATTTAAAATAATTTTGTATATAACAATATTCAAACAAATATTTTTTAAGTTTTTGAAAAAAAAAATCAATATCTTGAAAACGTGTGGATGACTGATTAGTTTTTAAAATATTTTCTAAATCTATATTATTAAATACTTAAAATTGACATCCCAAATCTTTTTCTAGAAAAAAATTAAAGAAATTTCTTATATAAAAAATGTATTTGATTATAAAACGATTTTTAAACTTTGTTTGCATAAATTCATACTTTTCTAGAAATCAGACGACAATTTTATGCATTTGAAAACTTTGCTCTAATAAAATCCATGCTTTTATATTTAATTACTTCCATAAGTGGAATCCATAATTTTGAAGTACTTTTACATAATAGCAAGTTCGTGCCATCCAGTCGTGCATTTTATTATTTTTAGATTTCGCTTAAAAGATCATACCACCGAAAAAAAAAAATTGTATTTCTGAATGTAAACGTCGTCGGTCGACCAATGAAATACTCCAATAAATAATTTCACACGCTTCTTAACATGCTCGTCTATTGGCTTCAGAACTTCCATGCCAGTTGACGAGTATGTTCCTTAGGTTCGTTTGTTAGTACAACAATAAAAACGTACATATATTGCAATTTGCTTGCGAGTACTTGCTTATTGTTTTCAAAAACAGGATTATTAACGGTACCTCTCATAACATTTTTGTACACACGTGTATGTATCTTAAAGTTCCTAAAAACTTTGAATAGCAATATTTTGTTTTAGGTTTAATTTTTTTTTTGAAAACTCAATATTTTACAAACAGCATACTTGTTTTTTTTAACTTGAAAATTTACAGTTTTAATATCTACAAGATATAGAAAAAAAGGATTTAAATGAAATTCATTATGCAACACTAAAAATTTTTTTTATTTCTTTTTTATAATTTTTTTTATTTTTTTTATAATTTTTAATTTTTTTTTAATAATTTTTCATTTTTTTTTAATAATTTTTCATTTTTTTTTTTAAATAATTTTTTTTACTTAAACCAATGTTGGACTATCATACAGAAGTTCTTGAGTTCGATTCTCTGCCGCTGCAAAAAAAGTCTTTCAGGGGTGTACCGCCTTTGCGAGGAATTGACAAATCCTCCAAAAGTACCTATCTCTTGTCATAAAAGTGCTGCCGATTAGCCGTTCGGAACCGACAGAAAATTGTAGGTCCTCTCCATTCCTGTTAACACGCACACAGAAATGGTTGAGAGTTGTAAGTCTTTAGGTCCTGGTTCTCTTCTAGCTGTTGCACCACCAAATTGAATTTAATTTTTTAAAACCACTCCCATATAAGTCCCAAATGCAGTTTGATCTCTCGAAGAAATAAGAATGTATGTATATGTATAATTTTCAAAAACCGTCCAAGCATTTAAGTTTTTATTTATAAAAACTACCTTAACATAAAAAAATAATTTCATGTCAATTTATTGTATTTACTAATACAAACTTACTTGAAAAAATTCATGGTTTTGGTACTCATAGAAATAAAAAAAAAAATTTTTATATCCAATATTGGTTAAACTTTTAAGGAGATTTTGTATCCAAATTTTTATCGAAACTGGTTCAGTCGTTAACGAGAAAGTCTATTTATCTAAAAACACTTTTTATATCACATTTCGTTCACAAGTGTCTTAAGTAAAATATCTTACTCACAGTAGTACACATCATTTTTATTACGAATTTAATATCCGTTTTTGAGAATTTTGTCTAATGGTTGTATGCTTGGCAGGTACCAATATATTTAGAGCAACAAAAAAACCTCTCAAGTTTGAAGAAAGTGGCTTTCGCAGTCTAGACTGCACGTCGAGGCATAAAAAAGATTTTTCGTGATATCTACCATTAATTAATTAATTATAAAAATTTCGAATTCGATTTTTTTAAGAATCAAAACCTATATCGCAAACTTAAATTAAATATTAAATATAAATAAATATTTTGATCTCAAAACATCAATTCTAATTTAAAAATTCTACATCTCTGAAATAAAAATGTTTCATTATTTAATGAATCATTTTGTATGATTTTAGGAGCATCCCATCCAACAAATTTTAACAAATTTGGTGTCAAAATAAAAAAGAATCTCTTGGAGAGTTGATAAATTGTCGAAGGTATGCCGTTATTTATGTTTTGTATACAAAATGTGTGTCCATCAAATTGAACTTTAAATACTCGTATGTATTCCATTCCAACTAAAGACAACACAAAACGTCAAATATTTTTCATGTCAGCGTTCGGAAATGAAAACAAAATTATAGACGTCATTGAATGGAAATTGCACCTTACTTTTTTTTTTAATTTTAAAAATTTTATTGAACGCATGTAGGAATCTTATTGACATTTCACACGAGATCATTTACGTCACATTCAAGTGTAAAATAGAATCGATAATCGATATTAATTCGGTGTGATCGTATGTAGACAAACAAAAATATGCCGTGATAATTCGAGCTTAAACAAACATTTTATTGTTATCACAGTCTTTGTTGAAATATAACATCCCTATTTTCTGTTTGGCAAAATTCCAAATTGCTAAGTAAATAATTACCATTTTAGACAAACAAAAACTTAAAATAATTTCTACGCAAGCGATTTTCAAATTCAAGTATGATTTATTATTGTTCAAAATAGTCTACGTAAAGATTGCGGTTATTTCAAAGCATGTTTATGGTTGACCTTATAAGATTATTTAAGCTGTTTAACTTAATTCAGGGAAAACAATATTTTTGAGCCGATGTAACATAATTTAAACACGAGAAGAAGGATAAATTAACGAATCGAGCTGCAATGACCTCTTGTCAAAAAGGTGGTAATTCCAATTCACCATTAAAAAATTGATTAAATTTATTGCTTATTAAAAAAAAAAATTGACCTCGAAATAAATGTTAATTAAGGGGAAAATACGAATTCAAAATTATTAAGTTAAGAGGTCTCTCACCGTCATTTTGTTTTTCACATACGATTTTTATGGAAAAAATGTTTTGAAAGCTTCGACATTTTTAAAAATCTCCAAACTAGGAATCTGGAAGAAATCCATTGACATATTTAAGTAGGAAATTGAACGCTCTAAAAAATGTCTAGATCATTACCGTTTAGAAGATAATAAGTATATGTACTCAAATATAACAACAACAAATATAACACCGCACGGTTTTTTGTCTTTCGTTATTTTACCATTTATTTTTACAAACAATATTCTAGTGAAATGGGAATGGCCAGTTGCAGTCCTCCCTTTAAACAATACAATCGTAATACCTGCGCTTCGGGAAATGCCAATTCGTTTATTCTTGAGCGCAACTGCGGACGTACTGTTCAGAGATTTTTTCGTAAGCCACACTCCACGAATGTGGAATGCCTTACTCGACACTGTGCTCAAACATTTAAAGGGTTATTATAATCACTTTAGTGCGCCAAAAATTATAAACAAAAATGGAAACATTTTCCAGCTTTCCCTTATTTGGAGCATTATTGTCAGTTCGCTCAATGTGACCGAGCAAATGTAGTCGATGTGTTTTGGCTTTCTGTACTACATCCACTTCTCCTCCATTCGCCCTCCTCGCACACAGGACCAAATATTCGTCGAAGAATTTTTCTTTTGGAAGATCCCAGTATCACCATTTCTTTTCTGTTAAAAGTCCAGCACTCGGCGCTCGTATAAGGCTTTTGTAGAGCGTGCACTTCGTCTTAAGAGTGAGGAGTTTTGAACACATTTGTTTTGGTAAACCGAAGTAGCAGCGGTTTCCTACGGCAATTGTTTGTCGGATATCCACTAAGGTGTCGTTCGTGGAGTTAATATTAACTCCGCGATAGATTAAGTCCTTAAATATCTCGAAGTTTTTGTTATCAATAGTGAAGTTTTATATAATTGGTGGACAGATGTTTGTTGAAAGTATATACCTGGCCTTGTTCCCATTTACTTCAAGATAAACAAGTCCCCCTGATGATTTTCAACAGTAGTCGTGAAGGACTCTATTACAGAACGTTGGGAATGGCTGATGATTTCGATATAGTCCGCATACCCCAACAGTTGGACGTATTTGTTGAATATAGTCCCCTCCGTATTAACGCCTGTCCTGCGCACCATCTGATTGAAGAAATTACATGCATGTTTGGATAATAAATTAGTACCATCTTAAGCTTATATCTTAACTCGCTTTTCTTAGAGCTCCAATTAACCTCTTTCCAACGTACCAAGTATTTGACAAATTTCACCATGTACAAAATTTTGAAGAACATGTACTTGTACATATAACGGAACTTCAAGTCAATAAGCTACGTAGTTTGAAATTAACAAGAGATCATGCTAAAATAGCATGAACTTTGTAAAAATTAAAACTTTACATTTTTTTGTTTAGAAGAAATTCATGTTGAAATAACATGGCATTCGCTTAAATCAACTACGATGTTATCAGGAATTTTATCGCGTTATTAATCTAACCATGAATATAATGGTATTGAAATGGTTTTCTGGAACTTACATTTGTTAAATTTGTAATTGACTTAACTTAACTAAGTTCAGTGTATATAATTTTTAAACTTAAAACCAAACAATTGAACCAATTGAATTTAACCTCAGCTTAACCTTAGTTTAACTTAAATTTAAACTATCAATGTGAAATTATTCATATTTTTCTGATCATTGACCATGGGATATCATGTAATTAAAAATGGAAAATGAAAAAAATGTATCTGCATACATTCTTCTCCATTTGTTCTTGATTTAAAATGTTAACCCTTGAAATAGTTTATCTGTGACTTCTCTCGTCCGAATTCCAGAATTTTCTTGGCACATTTGCAAATCACGAGTTGAAATTGTTTAAAAAAAAAAAAAAAATTGTTGGTATTCTTTCAATTTAATATTTTTGTCTTCGTGGTGTGGTTTCGTTACGTTCGTTGGCTGCAGCTATTTTAAAATTTTTCTGTTATTGTTATAAAATATAATCCACATTATACATATGTACATATATTGAGGTGGAAGAGTCGTTGGCTTTAATGCACCGGAAGATTCAGTGTGTACATATTTTAAAAGAAAACAAAAAAAAACAAAAACGAAGAAAGAAAGTTGGTTTCAACTATAAAAAAAAAAGAAATGTTTATTATTATAGGATCAGGGCTGACACTTTAATGAAATTCCAAAAATTGAATTCGGATTCTGCAGAAAATTGTAGGTCATGTTATTTTCTCCCGACTAGCAGAAATGGTTGAGAGTTATATGGTAAGCCACAAGCGCCCACGGGTTCTTCAGGAGCTGTAGTGTTATTGCATTGAATTTAATGGATTTATTTTTAAGTGCTTAGCGATTTGAACGAATGCAATGTGGGTACGATTTTATTTTCGATAATGAAATTAAAATTATCGACTTCCTTAGTATTCGAAGCTAATAACGTGTGCTCACTCAGCTAATTTTGGTCCACGCAATTGCGACCGATGTTCGCGAACACTTTTGCTGATGAGTTCTTCCTCCAATGATTTAAATTCTCAAAAATTTTGCGGAAGCAAAATCAGGCCAGAATTCGGCCATTTCCAACTACCAACAGATATTTTGAGAAATCATCGGCTGATGGGTCGTTTTGCAACGCAACTTGCATGTACGACGTCAACTGCAGCTTCTTTACGTATCCACAGAAAATCTTTAATTTCAGACAAACGTGGATCGCAAGCTGACGACCGGTATGATATCGTCGGCTATGTTTTGCTTATATATTTGCGCATTAACTGCCGCATTGACGAGTGTTGCTTCCTTATTGATTGTCAATGATTGGCTTCTGAAAATATGGCAGATCAACTGTCCGCAGGATCTCAAACCAAGTTGGACCATGTTCATTGACTAAAAGCAATCGCAGTCGTCATTTTTCCGATGAACAGTATAGATGCAACCAGCAGCGTATATGGCGTTGGAATTAAATTTTTCTCACGACACATTCCAAGTGTAATAGCGAAGCATTTACGAGCATCGTTCTGGGGAACGGGTGGTTGCGCTGGTGGAGAAGAGACCCGTCAATCAATTACATTTAACAATGAATAATTGAATAATTTAAATTTTCAATTCAAAGAAAAGCAGAGGATGAATAAAGAGAATTTGTGTTGATGCAACTCCAGATTCGATGTGTTCATAACCTCGCTTTTGAAAATCACAATGTTCTGAAGAAAAAAAAAACACAAAACTCAACACCAATTCATTAAATTCCACTTAGTCACTGTGCAAATACTCGTTGCGTTGATCATAGAACAAAATATACTTTAAAGTATTTAAAGTGAAAACAGGCATACATAATTTGCGCAATATATCGAGACACAACCTCTTCATATCAATCGTCAATGTGGAGAGATCGTATATAATGCTCTGCTGTCAAATGTGAGTCTGACAGCTCAGCGCCATCTGTTGGGAATCGTCTGATTAACTGATGGTCAACTTCCTGGTATTAATCAATTAAAAGAAAATTTCAAATGTAGTGTTTGGCTTGATTTATTTGCAACTAATTCTGTCAAAAAATTTCAAAATAGTTATTTCTGTCAATCACATTTTAAAAAGTGCTAAATCTACTACATAACGTCATTTAGTTAAAGTGTCATCTTGGATATGTCATTAGACAGTTTCATCGAGTAATTGAACTCGCGATGTGTCTTATGCTCGTATACACGAACGTTTAACTTGTGCGCATCCCTTAACGTTACCATTTCCTCTTTGAATCAGAAGGCGTCTCATCGGGGGCTGGTCTCTTAATTTTATTTGCAGTGGTTGTGTTCTTGTGGGTGGACGATGACGATTACGACGACGACTACAAAATCGGCAACAACAACCCCGCGACGTGATGTGGGAGCAATGTGCTCGCGATTGTTGTTTATATTTTTTTCCGTCCCATTGTCCGTTCTAGTTGCAGCATCTATTTTTAGTGCAATGCAATAATAGTTATGGTAGAAGATGGCTACTTCCATTACAATTTATGAACAACAACGACGACGAGGACCGTGGCGGCGCGGCGGCGGGCGTTCTATGCGTCTATGTTAATTGTGTTTTCTTTATTTGCCATTTTGCGTTCATCAATTTTATCGTGTGCGCTGCTTGCAACTGAAATGAAAATGGAAAATGAAAATAATGAATATTATGAATAATATGTGAATGGGTGCGACTGGCAAGTGTTGTCTTCCGGCACAGTGGCAACGCGCTAACGAGTCAACAAATCGTAAATAATTTCATTAGTGTTATTTTTTGATAAAATATATTTGTATGTTCCTTTTTTTTTTTCTCAAATTGGCTTACGAAATTATTGTTGATGTTGGTTCAAAAAGCATAAAAGCTGTTTATGAAATACTTTAGCTTCAATGGTTAGGAAAACTCAAGACCACATAACCAAAAAAGAAAAACCCATACGAAAAACTATATATCAACAACCTCATTTTAAGAAAATTTTTCAAAACACAAAAACGACCATTCGAACATTTCCAAAATAGTTAATCGTACTATTGCATTTCGGGGTACCCCGTTCCCTATTTTACCCTAATGTTCTTTTATTTTGATACATATTGAATCGCCATAGGCAGGAAGGTAAAAATAGTGACCACTGGCAGTCTATCCCTATAGCCCAATCAGCTTCGCCGTTTTTATACCATAACTCTTTGGAAGTTCTAAAGAATCAAACGGGGGTTACCACAACGAAGTACCAAAGTTCGTTCTAGAGCCATTTCGTTGAGAAAAGAGATCAAGTTTTTAATCTTCATTTCAGGAAGTTCGTCAATGCCGTCCTAGTGATTGTGCTCGCCAAATCCCTCTGCAGATAGCAACGATTCTGGCTATTTCTTGCCTGGGTCTGTTAGTCAGTTATTTAAAGTTCGCTACCTTCGGTTTGATGCGTTAAGAAAAAATTGGGAGAATATTGACCTTCAAAACTCCGAGCGGAATGTTAAGTCTCCCCGCTAGTGAGTCATGGAGGGCTGATCGTTGCGTGGACAGCTGGTCCGCCCGTTCATTCTCATCAATGCCACTATGATCCGGAACCCAGATAAGAGTGACACTGAGGGTAATAATCAAGCTCGCAAATTCATTCCGGAGTTCTGGACTAATTTGGAGAATGATATACCAGAATTAATGGCTTTAACAACCGCCTGAGTTGCTGTGATAATAGGTGTATTCCGGTTCTGGTTTGGATCATGTTTGAGTAACTTGCATGTATGCCTGACGGCCGGATGGAAAGTGGGATAGCCGATATGACCTAGATATAGTATATTAAGAGTTTTAGAAATGATTCCTGATTTGGAAGTCTTTTGTAACGACGACGCGACGCACGTCATCATTCCAGTGATTTCTGCAAGTGAACTTTACTGATGCTCAATTTCGAAAACATCTCTTTTGGAATGAACTCAGTAATATTGTGCTGTGATCATAAGGTTTGGCAAACCAAGAGTTCGATTCCTAAAGACTTAGTGCGTCGCAAGATACTAGATTCTCTCAACGTGTGAATTAAGTGGTATAAAAGTGGTCACACTTCATAGGAAGTTTTTTATATCAATTCAAAAAGTGAATTTCATGGGTTTGAAAAATTTTCTCGAGGTTCCTGTTTAATGTTTTTGAAATTGAATTTCAGTCAATAAAGTCTAAAAAATTGAAACCTATGTTTTTTAATAAATTATTTTTTGATTTCTAAGTTTCTTCAATATAAAAGTAAATTCATGCGACCCAGTTGTGCATTTTATTTATTTTGTTTCGATTATCCAACTAAGTCACAGAAATTGATTTTCTAAAATACTAGTTATTTTCAAATGAATAGAAAGTTCATTGAACCTACCCAAAAGTTCATTCAATTAAATTAATTCATTCAAGAATGGACGTTTACAGATATACATATATGTCACAGGATTAATGAGGTCATATTTATTGTTGTTTACTGTTTGCTGTTTGAATGTCTTAATAAAGATGGCTAAACTGTGATAACTGTCCAAGTGTGTTGTAAGAAAATCTAATAAATACGACTGAATATCTTATACTAAAACGGAATAAGAGTGATTTGATCTAAATGGTATAACACAATTCGACCTAAAGTAAGAACCTTTCATCATTGTATTTTTGTGCGAATATTGCATATGTGAAAAAAACAAAAATCACCGAACAATTATTATCATCAGTGTAAATGAATTTCCATCATTATTATAATTCTATATGAAAACTACCTTTCAAACATGAGAAACTAAGATCTTTATCTTGAATTCTTAAAATAAACTTTTCATGAGACGGAAAGGTAAAAATAGATTTTGAGAGAAAAAAAAAACTAAGCACGTTAGCAAAAACAATTTTAATTATCAACCACTCCTGTTGTTGTTTGGTTTGATTTCGTGACAACAACAGCAATGGCGTTAAGATCGCGCAATAATAACCAAATCGTAAACTAAACAGTAGTCTTAAAAATAACCAACAATAGAGTTTATGATATCAAAAAAAAAAAAAACTTCAATCACTCTTGACTGATAAACTGCAGTATCATTATTCAATGTTTGTTTTGTGAGTTTTCAGTGTGACAATTGTTAAATTGATAGGCTAGGACCGTTCGCGTATTTTTGGACTATCAATTTTTAAATTAATTAGAACTTACCACGTTTTCATTTCGAAAGAAAATTCTTTTATTAAAATAAATGATTGATTAAATAGGAACGAATTCAATCTAGGTACTCTTTTCGAAACGAAAAAATACACGACTGGATCCGGCGCTCTTATGTACCAGCAACATGGTATTTTAAAATGTGTTTGTTATAAAATCATGGATTAGAGAAAATGTTCAGAGGCATGGAATTTATTCTTTAAATTGCTAAATAAAATTTTTAAATAGTTTAAGCTCAACAATAGAATAGAATTTAATCAAATTAAACTTTAAAAAATCATTACAAACGTTGGCTTGTCCAAATTTTAATAAATTTTGTTTGTGAGATAGTTTTGTGAAAATATGTTTGAAAATCTTAAAAATCGACTTGACCCCAAAAACATCGATAATCCGGAGAGCGTGTTCGTAAACGTCCAATGCGATTGCAAGAAAAATTTCTTTCCTTACGTAATTTAATTTGGAATACTACGAACATTTTTAAACAAAAAATAGACATTTTGTAATTATTTTTTTTAAACAATACAAAAATCGTCCATCCGTTTTCGAAGTGTTGAATATTCAATTAATTTTGTTTCCAACAATCCCAACAAATATTTCTTGAAATTGTTTTATGAAATATTATTTCAAATTCAATTGAGGTGCTGTATAAAAATCGCCAGATTTGATGAGTTTTTTTTAATATAAGAAGTTTCAAAGTTATTTTTGTGCAAAAGTAAACTCTTTTCCAGCTGTTCGAAAGTTCCAACGCTTGTTAATAACACTTCTGTGACTAGCTCACAAGGAAAGGCAAATTTGTTTGCAGCCTTGTTTTTTTGCTAATTCGACGCAGCAAAAATACACAAATCTGCTGGTCCAGATGGTGTATCTCTTTTGTTCTGAAGAGGTGTTTTATTACGCTGGCAAAATCACTGCGTACGCTTTTCTATCTATCCTATTCCTCTGAACTCTTTCCGAGTGGATTGAGAACAACATTTGTCCAGCCAGTCCATAAAAAAGGCGAATCCTCCTCAACCACAAATTACTGACCAATTGCACTTACGTCCCTTCTGTGCAAGGTTATGGAGACGCTGATTTATATTCAGCTTAAGAAATATCTTGAAGAACGAAATCTTACGGCTTTCGTAGCAACAGGTCCACTGATGGTATATCTCACAGAAAAGTGGAACAAATGCTTTCACTATTTTGGTGAAATCGATCAATAGATATTTCTAAAGCATTTGATGGAGTTTGGAATGAAATCGAAAATGCTTGCATTTGACATCAACTAATCATTTCTTCGTTGGATTAGAAATTACCTCTCAATTCGTATTGTTTTGGACGGTTTTAAGTCTGGTGTGCCAAAGGCTCCGTTTTGTCTCCGACTTTCTTCCTCATCTTCATCAATGATCTCTATAGTCTGTATCACCTAATCCAGTATACAAAAAAAAACGGCTATGTGCTAGCGAACGGACGTGTAAATTTTTTGCTGTCTAAGATTGTTTAACCCCAACAGTGTAAAGTGCCTTATTTAAGTTAATTTTGTTTGCTAAATTAAAATAACTATTTTATTGCATAGCACAAGAGTTTTTCGTGAAAAAAGTAAAGTGAACACTCAAGAGGAATCGTATTTAACTTTTTCTGTTTTTTCCTCATAATAGGATCTTGCTATTTTTTTCTTTTACGGCCTTTGTTCTTTGGTGAAATAAAATAAAATAATAAAAACACTACCACTAGCGCATTAATGCCTCTTTCGGAAAGAACTAGGTCCAGAAATCCACTCTTAAAGTCCAATATGAGTACCCCCATTACATCTCGCACTTTGTCAAACTCACCTTATCAAAGTAAGCTCATAAAAAAAAATGAGAAAACGACTTCCAAAACTCCCCCTGCCACTCTTGCTTCTTCTTCGAATGTTGCTGTTCCTGCTACCAAAAAGAATGTTCCTGTTGCTACTGTTCCTGTTGCTACTGCTGCTGTTGTTGCTGTTTCTGCTGCTGCTGTAGAGGCTAAGTTTAATGCAAATGAAGAAACTGCCCTTGTGTCTACTTCTCCACCTCTGACCCACACTCAATTATTACAAAATTTGAGTACGCAAGGTGAGTCGATTTTGGGAAGGTTATCCACACTTGAAGAAAACTTAACGAATAGAATGGATAATATAGAAAAAAAATATGTCTGACAAGTTAGAGATATTCACTCTCGATCTCACTAATTTAAAAGAAAGGGTCACACAACTTGAAAAACAATATGCCGAAATTAAAGAACTTCGCACAGATGTCAACAAAACCAATTTGAAAATGGAACACTGCGCGAACACCTCGGATGTAAGCAATGCAACAAACACTTTGCACACAGAACTTGAAAGTTTAAAATTGAAATTCCAAACACTAAGCATCAATAATCTAGCGGCTGATGCTATTCTTATTGGAGTACCATATATCGAGAATGAGCAACTAAAACACTTCTTTAATTTGTTGTGTCACTCAATACATTTTCAACCACCAACAATCTCCGGAATATTTAGATCCAAACCACGCACAACTTCAGCTATAATTATTAAATTCTTTTCCGCCAGTGACAAAAGAAGTATGATAAAAGCACTCTCTGAATTCCGCAAATCCAATTCACGACAATTGTGTTTAAGAGACATTGATCCGAATTACAACCAAACCAACACACAGATTTATATTCATGAGAGCTTAACAACCGAAAATAGAGAGATTCTTCGGAATGCTATTCAACTTAAAAAAAGAAAATTACTTAACTCTGCCTTCACCGCCCGTGGACTTGTACATGTCACAGTAAACAAAAATGAATCAGCCATCTGCATTAAAAGCTTGCAAGAACTAGATCAGCTTACCTTTATACATCTACATAATAGTACCGCTCCCAATCTTCAATCGTCGCAGCATATCATGCACCAATATGAAAACGAAAACAATAACAGATCGAACAACAAAACTAATGATGCCATACCAGGAAATGATGACTAATCAGTGTTACCATTTTATGCTCTCTGTTATCTCTATGAAAAATGTATTTTTTATATTTATATTTTTTGCTAATTTTATTTTAAATTCTATTAACGCTTTTTTCACTTTATTTCTTATAATTTTTCCTCGAGTATTTTTTTCATTTCTATTTTTCTCATACATATATATATCTTTTTCTTTACTTTTTCTGAATACTATTATTCTTATAATACTATTCGAACTTATTCTTCTTTTTTTATTTTTCTCTTCTTCTTCAGTTATTGGTTCCTTACGTTTTCCGTTGCATAATGCCATTCTTAGGTGTTTCTATGGTTCTTTTACGGCTGCTTTTTCCCAATTTGTTGCTTTTAATTCTAAATTAAATGACATCGTTTTATGACGCTGCTAATGGCAATGCTAATTTCAAATCAGCACACTTAGTGATGAGTTACCTGTCCAAGGCAAGGAATGGTTTTAAAGTTTGCCACTTTAATGCCAGAAGTCTTAATGACTCCAAGTTTGATAATGTTAAAGAAATTTTCAATGGTGTGGATGTAGACGTGATATGTGTAAGTGAAACGTGGTTTAACCCTAATATTCCTGATTATGTTCGCAGCTTACCCAATTACACTCTAATCCGGAATGATAGATGTACTACTACAGTTGGTGGAGGGGTTGCAATTTATTGTAGGTCAACTCTTAAATGTAAAATTTTGAGCAAATCAGACTCAACTGGGATTGAATATTATATATTGGATGTTTATGACGCCAACGAAAAATGTTTGGTAGCTTGCGTATACAATCCGAATAGAAGTTGTTCACCGGCTCCTTTCTTCACTGCATTAGAATCCTTCTTAATTTCTTATGAAAACATTATTGTTTCTGGCGATTTTAATGCTGATCTTCTTAAAGTGGACTCACGTTCCTTTCAGCTCCTTGATGCTGTTGCTGCCTCAGGGCTGAAGGTTGTTAATTCTTTTCCAACAAGATACGCACCTAATTGCTCACCGAGTCTTCTAGATCTTATAATTGTATCCGATCCAACTTATGTTCTGCTAAATGATCAACTGTGTCTTGATGGTATTTCAGATCATGACCTAATTTTTTGTACCTATGATATTGACTTCTCTCATTCCCAAACTCCTACTTCATTTACATATAGAGACTTCAAATCAATTAATCATGAATTGTTGTGTTCAGATGCAAGTTGTTTACCTTGGTATGATTGCTTGAATATTATAAGTGTAGATAATAAACTCGAATATATTCTAAACTTTATCAAAGAACTTTTCGATAAACATGTCCCTCTGAAAACGGTTGTCATAAAAAATAAAAAATGTCCGTGGTATAATTTAGAGGTTCAATCTGCAATTAAAAATCGCAGAAAGTTCTATTTAAAATGGAGGAAGTCCCCAAGTACTGATACCTGGAGAATATACTGTTTTATGCGTAATAAAGCAACCTCAATCACACGATTAGCTAAACGAAATTTCTTCGCCTCAAAGCTCGACACAACCTTACCCCCCAAACAACTCTGGGCTAACCTACGCGAAATTGGTGTTGGAAAACGCCAAATCTCTAAATGTGAGCTTAGTGCGAGTGTACTTAACACTCAGTTCACAGCTACCGCCCAAATTCCGAGTAGTTTTAGCGCAAAAAGTGAATTGATATATGAACATGTTGATACTTTTGACTTCGAGGTTGTCTCGGAGGATGAAGTCATTAACATGTTTAAAACTCTTAAGTCTGAAGCTATTGGTGAAGACGGAATTCCTCTTCGATTTCTTAAGTTAATTTTTCCATATGTTAGTAACCCACTTACGCATCTCTATAATCACTGCATTGTTTCTTCAACGTTTCCAACTTTGTGGAAAGCAGCTAGGATTACACCTGTGCCTAAAAAGTCAGTACCCATAGAACCGTCCGACTATCGTCCCATAAGCATCTTACCTTGCTTATCAAAGGTCTTGGAGAAGATTCTAGCGAAGCAAATAATAGAACATCTTAACACAAAAAGTCTGCTATCTCCATATCAATCTGGGTTCAGAGCAAACCACTCTTGTTCCACAGCAATGGTTAAAATTCTCGATGATATCAGACAGGAATTCGATCAAAATAATTTGACTGTTTTATGCTTGCTGGACTTCTCTAAGGCCTTTGATAAAGTCAACCATGGTGTTCTATGTGAAAAACTTAGGCACTATTTTGGGTTTTCTGAGCTGGCTGTCTCCTTAGTAAAGAGCTATTTATATAACAGGACTCAGCGTGTTGTGGTTGGGGATGATTGGTCACGGCCTAGTTCCTTGAGAACAGGTGTTCCACAGGGCTCTATACTGGGCCCAATTCTCTTCTGTCTATTTATAAATGACCTGCCT
The DNA here is from genome assembly GCA_911387755.1 of Chrysotoxum bicinctum. NCBI lineage: Eukaryota > Metazoa > Arthropoda > Insecta > Diptera > Syrphidae > Chrysotoxum > Chrysotoxum bicinctum. The sequence goes on from OU426990.1 coordinate 32,514,556, forward strand.
TCTGTTTGTGAAAATGTCTCCTTTCATCTTTATGCAGATGATATACAGATCTATCTTTCAAGGAGAATTGGTTTGATTGATGACCTTATTTTTCGCATCAACGAGGATCTTATATCCATCTGTAAATGGGCTGAGGAAAATGGTTTAACGCTTAACCCTAAAAAAACCCAGGCTTTGTTGGTATCCAAGAAGGAGTACAATACGGAACACCTCCCCACGATATCCTTATATAACTCGAGTGTCTCTTATGTAAAATCTGTGACCAGTCTTGGCTTCAAAGTGACGAATGATTTATCTTGTAGGGATCAAATAAACTTTGTAGTGGGACGAATATATGGAACTCTAAGGAAACTTTGGATATCAAGTAGTTTTACACCTACTGACACACGACTACGCTTGGTTAAAACGCTTCTGGTGCCGATTATTTCATTTTCTGAACTTGTTTATCCTAAACTGGATTCTATGTCCGAGCACAAGCTGAATGTGGCATTTAATGATATGACAAGGTATGTATACGGTCTACGTAGATACGACCACATATCTCCCTATAGTACCAAAATTCTAAATTGCACACTATCCAAATATACAAATTATCGAAACTGTATATTCTTGCATAAAGTGATTCACACAAAAACGCCTCTGTATCTTTACGAAAGAATTAGCTTGTGCCATTCTTCTAGAGCAGGTAATATATTAACACCGTCTTTTAAGTACCTTAACTCCTCACGGTTGTTCTTTGTTAATAGCATTCGCCTATGGAATTCTCTGCCAATAAGGATTAAACAAATCAGGGAAATTGCAAACTTCAAAACTGAAGCATTTAAACACTTTTCAAATGTGCATTTATAGATTTAATTTAAAATTTTTAAAGAAGAAGGTGAGGAATTAAAGAAGAATGGGTAGAATTTTGTTGCAGAATTGTGTTCTATAATAAATTGATATAAAAAAAAAAAAAAAAAAAAAAAAAAAATTTGTTATAAAAATGTTATTAATTTTGAATAACTTTATTTGATTTTATTTTAATTTGTATTTGTAAGCTTAAATTTTAATCTAACCACTCTGTAAAAAATACTATAAAAGACTTAGTCTTACTGTATTATCCAATAAAAATTGAATTGAATTGAATTGAATTGTTTTGCTGACGACAGTACCCTCAGTATTTCATATTCGTTTCCAGATTCACATCCTTCTTCTTTGGAAGTGTCTCTACAAAGGCAGCATATTATAATCTCATTAAATTCAGCTCTTGGCAGCATTGTAGAATGGGATGTTTGAAACTGCGGGGAAATTATTGCTTCGAAAACCCAAAGCTGTATTCTTTCCGTCAACCGAAATATTCCACCCCTGCCATCATCCATGGATGGCACTTTCATCGAGGAAACCGAAAAGCTTTTCGTCCTTGGTATGTGTATTAGTGACCATCTTTTGTAGCATGATCAAATATTTGATGTTTTGAAAAATTCGGCATAAGCTTAAGTATAACTTTCACATCACTCACCTGCACCTCTTAGATATAGATAGAATCCAAAAGAGTGCCCCGTCGAGACAGTTCTATTACGGAAACTTTTGTTTCTCTCAAACACCGTCATAATGTCTCCTTTCCTACTTTGTTTTATCGCAGTGCTCCAATGTTAAAGCCAGCTGCATTCCTCCCTTAAAACAATTTCGTTATAAAACTCGCCTTACTTATAATGTTTATCAGTTCACCCTTGAGCCTCATTTCGGGCGTACTGTTAAATACAGAGATTCTTTCTTCAGCCGTACTACTCGAATGTGGAAAAAACTGTTAAAATTTTGTAAAAACGCTCCACTAAGTTTTCCAAACTAAGTGGTGTAACTTTTAACACTATTTTATGTAATGAAACTGCCCATAGCTCTTTTCTTGATTTGGTAATTATTCCAGTTTTCAAAAAAATTATGTAAATTGTATTTCAAACTACATTTGCGTGTCCTAATCAGATACGATTTATAAAATATGAGGTTTGGCCCATAGACAAATTTCGGAGTCAACGGAAATATCAAGTGGTATACCATAAGAAAATTCCTGTTAATTTTTGAAAACTTCTCCTACAGAAAGATTTTATCTGCAATTCAAGAACAAAATATCACAATTTCGGCGGAAACCGTTCGCAAGACTCATAAAAATAAGCCATTGCTTAAAAAAGTCGCCGCGACTTTGGCATTGTCTTTCAACAAAAATGGTTAAATCATAACAATTTAAACCGTGTTATTGGGGTCGTTGAAATGGTCCCTTGCAATTTAAATCGGCAAATTAGACGACTCTGGACCAAAGTCAAGACGTGAAACAAAACAATGCTTGGCAAGAACTTGGTCGATAGTATGTCTAAAGGACTATTCATATGAGAGCGACCAACGACCAACGAATAAAAAAAAAACAAATGGGATTTAAAACATATAAGCCTAAAACTTTACAAAAGAGTAGCAATCTATTTTAATTTAATGTTAATTTATTAAAGTTTGCGTTGTAATTGCTAAAATGAGAGAAATTTGAGAAAATAAATCGGTCGTCGCGATTAGCAATATGATTGCTACGTTTGCTGATTTTGAAAATAAAAATAAAAAAAGAGTCGCAATTAATAAAATAAATAAATTTTCGAAACAATTTTTTTTTTTGGAATTAAAATTAATTTTTTTTGGAATTAAAATTAATTTTTTTTGGAATTAAAATTAATTTTTTTTGGAATTAAAATTAATTTTTTTTTCAAAACTCAATATTTCCAAAATCCCATGTTCGATCTGTCTATAATTTGACAGTTTAAAGTTTTTTAATAAAATCTACAAGATTTGAAAAGAAATATTTTGTTTCATCCTAAAATAACGGTACCCAAATGGTATGCAAATCTTAAACAATGGTTTTCGAAAATCGCACCTAGAATTTTGATAAAATTTTTCTTCTTTCGAATAATTCGTACGATCTACAAATCAATATAAAAATTTAGAAATTAAGATATTACTGACTGTACTTAAAATAGAATCTTTTTTCGAATTTCTCGTTATTGGATTTTAAAGACATTTCTTAAGTTAAAAAAAAATTGCATTTCAAAACTTAACAAAGAAAAATAGTTGTTTTTAATTTTTTTGCAAACAAAATCAATTTTTTTGTAAATTCGATATATCTAAAAAACCGGTCTAAATCTTTTTTTGAAATTTAATATTTATTCGAACAATAATAACAATTTTAAGTTGGCGTCCCAAAATTTTGTCTTAAAAATATTTTTAAAATTGTGTGTATAAAAGCTTAGTAAAAAAAACCGCTACAATGATTTATAATTTTTGTTTTTGCATAACCTGCTTGGCATCTAGTTTTTAGCTTCAACTAACGGGTGATTTTTTTGAGGTTAGGATTTTCATGCATTGGTATTTGACAGATCACGCGGGATTTCAGACATGGTGTCAAAGAGAAAGATGCTCAGTATGCTTTGACATTTCATCATGAATAGACTTACTAACGAGCAACGCTTGCAAATCATTGAATTTTATTACCAAAATCAGTGTTCGGTTCGAAATGTGTTTCGCGCTTTACGTCCGATTTATGGTCTACATAATCGACCAAGTGAGCAAACAATTAATGCGATTGTGACCAAGTTTCGCACTCAGTTTACTTTATTGGACATTAAACCAACCACACGAATGCGTACAGTGCGTACAGAAGAGAATATTGCGTCTGTTTCTGAGAGTGTTGCTGAAGACCGTGAAATGCAATTGGGTTTGTGTTATTCGACCACATGGAAGATTTTACGCAAAGGTCTTGGTGTAAAACCGTATAAAATACAGCTCGTGCAAGAACTGAAGCCGAACGATCTGCCACAACGTCGAATTTTCAGTGAATGGGCCCTAGAAAAGTTGGCAGAAAATCCGCTTTTTTATCGACAAATTTTGTTCAGCGATGAGGCTCATTTCTGGTTGAATGGCTACGTAAATAAGCAAAATTGCCGCATTTGGAGTGAAGAGCAACCAGAAGCCGTTCAAGAACTGCCCATGCATCCCGAAAAATGCACTGTTTGGTGTGGTTTGTACGCTGGTGGAATCATTGGACCGTATTTTTTCAAAGATGCTGTTGGACGCAACGTTACGGTGAATGGCGATCGCTATCGTTCAATGCTAACAAACTTTTTGTTGCCAAAAATGGAAGAACTGAACTTGGTTGACATGTGGTTTCAACAAGATGGCGCTACATGCCACACAGCTCGCGATTCTATGGCCATTTTGAGGGAAAACTTCGGAGAACAATTCATCTCAAGGAATGGACCGGTAAGTTGGCCACCAAGATCATGCGATTTGACGCCTTTAGACTATTTTTTGTGGGGCTACGTCAAGTCTAAAGTCTACACAAATAAGTCAGCAACTATTCCAGCTTTGGAAGACAATATTTCCGAAGAAATTCGGGCTATTCCGGCCGAAATGCTCGAAAAAGTTACCCAAAATTGGACTTTCCGAATGGACCACCTAAGACGCAGCCGCGGTCAACATTTAAATGAAATTATCTTCAAAAAGTAAATGTCATGGACCAATCTAACGTTTCAAATAAAGAATCGATGAGATTTTGCAAATTTTATGCGTTTTTTTTTTTTTAAAAGTTCTCAAGCTCTTAAAAAATCACCCTTTACTAAATGAGTTATTTTAGTCATTTAAAAAATTAATTTTAGGGCTATGAACATTTTTCTTTAGCAACAATAAATTATTTACTTTTTTAACTAAGACCAAGTTCGTGGGATCCATTCATGCATTTTATTTTTTGTTGAATTTATGATAAAATAAATATTTTGCATGAATGATCTTAAAAAACCCCGAGGTTCATTGCTTTTCTAATAATCTTAGGACTGCAAAAATATGTACGCTTGAGCAACGTTGGGAAATATTGAAAATTATTTCCAAAGTGAATGCTGTGTAGCCCAAACAGTGCGTTCTTTGAAAAGAAGTTTTGCCCGAAATGAAGTACCCACCGCGTCTGTTGTACGCAAGTTTGTTAAAAAAGTTCGTTAGAGTGATATGTTAGTGGACAATACTCACGGTCCCCGTCGTTCGTACGTGGCATGGTGCGCACAGACGAAAATGTGGCTGCTGTAGCCAAGAGTGTAAGGCTCATTTTACGAACACCAACTCAAAGATCTCGGATTATTCGCTTACAAGGTCAAATTGACTCAGAAATTGAAGGCGCACGACTATCCGCTTGGCTATCGCTTGAACGACGCAACGCGTCGTTGTGTTCCATAATTTATGGGAATGTTTGCTCTTACTAATAATGCCATAACGCCATAAGATTAGTCAGGAAACGAATAACTAGTTTTACCGCTAAATGGTCAGAATCTGATACAATGGCAGTACAGGTGAACTATTGTATATGCCATAACGCATAGAAAAAATTTAATTTTTTTTTCATTTTATTGCGTTTTTAACAAGAAACTTATATTTGTCCCACACTTGATATTAAACGCTATAAAAGATATAGTCGATCGACTACTTCATTCACGCGTAATTGATGCAAAATACTTTGATCAGTTACAATTAGCGGAGATGAGCTAATTATATTATATCCAGATCGCATTTATGACCCATATGCATGCATAGCTGAATTAAAAATAGCCACGACTTTATGGAAAAATTTGAATTAAGTTTTTCTGTTATCACCTTTTACTAGTTGTGTGTAAAATGTATTATGTCAATGTTGCATGCTACTGGAATCTGTCTTATCAGAGAGATAAAGGGTTGATGGTCTAGTTTCGTAACTTTCAGAACTTTAATGTTCATTGATTTTTTTTTTTTAATTGTTTTGACGTATCTGATGTTTGAACATTTTTAAGAGGCACTTTACCCGTTAAAAGTTCTTGTATGTATTTTCGAACTCAGGAGTTTAACATTCGATTATGAAATGTCTTGAAAGAGGTATTTTCCACTTAAAGCCTATACAATCGTGAAAATAAAAAATAAATCGAACTGTGTGTGGCTCTATTTCGGAACTAATTTTGTAGGTAGGGTAGGGACATAGGATATGGACATGATTTTTGGAATAAATGGTGAAATCAGAACTTTTAGGGAATTTTAATTAATTTATATTATCTCGTCTGTATTTTAATCATTTTAGTTCATCTTTCTTCACATTTGTTTTTAAAATTCATAGAGACGTCTTATCATGTGACGTTTTGTTGTAGTTCAATCTGGATTTCTCTAGATACTCTTTCGAATTTGGTATTGAAGTCTAATTACGTTGTAGATGGGGGCAGTTTATGGTATTTTATTAAGATTCAATGGATCTATATTTTGTTTGTTGATGTTCCTTATACAGGGTGATTCCTATGTAACCGGAAAGATAGATAAAAAGTAAGTACAAGGCAAGTAAAATCTCGAATGTGTGGGATAGGGATTTTACTAAGCGAAATTTTTCTAGATTTCATTGTTTTATTTTTTTTTTTTAACTCAATGTAGGTTTTTGATATGTTAAAGATCAGAATTCAATTGAAAGTTTAATGTAATATTTTCGATCTTCATTATTCTGAAAGAATAGTATATAGGTAATCATTTTTGTCGTATACATATGTATATTTATACGAACGTCCCAAAAAGTACGTTCACACACAAATCATTATAGTTTTTGACAGCACCATTACATTAAACAAAGGTAATTTTCTAATTTAAATACTGTGCATTTTATTAAAATTGGTAGACATCGACCAATATTTGTGTGTTAGAACTTAGAAAGATACGACAGCATTAAACAGATGATCTCTCTGTCGTAACTGAGTGAAAAGTACTTTAGCGTTAAGGTTACTTGAACTTTCAATTGAACATGACATTTAATGAAATTTTAACTGTCAGCTGTTTTAAAAATACCATACGTTTTTCTTTTTTCTTTTAAATCTTGGATTGGCAATCCAGAAGCCTTCGGAATTCATGTAAACTTTTCTGAAAGTCTTGTTTTGGCATGCAGAATGACAGTTCCAAAATGGTTTTAAATTTAATTTTTAAATCAGAATTATTCATACAACCGCACACAAAGTTGTGAAACGTCATCTGGTAAACACAATTTCAAGTTTAAATCGGAAATAATTTTGCAAATAAGTAAGAATTGTTACAAAAAACTAAATAAAGCTAAAAGTTGAAATAAGTAAGTTTAAAAGAAGTTAAAACAAACACAAACAACATTTCTGCGAGTGACTTTCTATCATTTTCTTCATTAACATCATTAAAACATGGTTTATCAAACACGACTATATTAATACTTCATAGTCGAACTGGGTGTGTTTGTTTGTTTTATTGGCATCATGAATCGGAGAGCTCTTCCGAATTGCCAATCGGAAAGGCCATAGGAGTTTTTATATTTTATTTTGCTTAGATCATAGCGCCGAGCTGCCAAAAATTAATCTATTTCTTTTTTTTTTGCTCGTATATGTTCCTTTTTTTAATCAGAGCTTACTGACGGTTTCTGCTCTTTTAAATGACCGAACATATTGAGTTAAAAACTGAACGCTGTCAACTTCATTTTGTTTGTGATTTTCATTTAATTTGACATGAAAATTCAGTGCTCAGGGTTGTGTTTCTTAATAAAATTGACACCTTTAAAGTTTTCTTGTTTATCAAAATACAATACGTTTCAGCTTTTGTGTCAAACAAAAAAGTGGCCTCCCTTGGGCAATAGCAAAGATACAATCACGTCGATCTTACCACTTATAGAACTTGACATTTAGGTAATTATGGCGTTCTTAACTCTATTTCAGAAAAAATTGCACTTACGTTAATATTGCACCGGAGGAGGTGTGATATCTGTTCAAGAATTACTCGATTCCCTTAGGCTCAGCTTCGAGCTAAAAACCCGCCTATTGCAAAAAATTCAATTAATACAATAAATAAATTGGATAATTTTTTAAAACTCTTCTCTTGGTAATATGTCAACCGTGATTGTTAACGACCACATACTGTGTGATCAATTTAATAACACAATTCACATAGCACAGTAAAATTTGAATTCCACTTACAAGAAGATGGATTGTTTTTTTCTAGAATGCTTCATTAGTTTTCAGCATTTCTTAAAAAATATCCATATCTAATAATAACCAGGGCTTTTGATTTTTTCTTGTTTGATCGAAATTCAACAAAATTCATTTCCTTGTAAAATACAATATTTATTTAAGCATTTACACAACATGTGATTCTTCTCATCAGAATTCACATTCCAATCTGAATTAATGATAGTCACCGTAACATGAACTACAAATATTGAATTATATTAATTTCTCAGAAAATGATTTTATTATAATCATCAAAATGTTAAATTTCAACTGAAAATAACATAATGTACGTATCTCTTAAATAAATATAAAATAAAAAAAAATAAATATAAATCTTTATAAATATTTTTGATAACGATAATTTCGAATTTATCAAAAGAACCATTCACAATAGATCCTAAAATTGAATACTATTATAGGGTACAATAAATCTTTAGGTCGCAGTGCAATATTCATTCATTCACAGTTATTAAAAAAAATGGACGTTTGATGACAAAAATACCAATTTATTTATTGATAATTGGTAATTGACAACTTCCAAGCATCAAAAGTTGATGCATATCTTGCGAACGAAACGAGTCGTATTCCAGAAATGTTTTCTTTGGAACAAATATCAGTTCTTTTCACAAAAAAAAAAAAAAAATCCGCGCTTATTTCCGAGAGCCTCATGTCAACACTTGAAGTGGAAAGTTTTGATTTTATTCTTTTCCTTTATGCTGGATTTAAATTCTGCCATTATTTTTGTCATAAAACAGGATTGTTTCAATAAATGTCCGAAATAATTAACATCTTGCCACTCATGAAAATCCATCTCATCATGAAAACTTCCTAAACGACCACTTTTTTAAACTGACAGGACCTTATTCGGAATTCCCCCCCCCCCCCCCCCCCCCACCAAAATGAACTTTTTTTTAACGAATCGATAAAAAAGTGTTTGCTGTTGATAAAAAACATCAAATTATGGGGGAGAAACACTTTTTTATGGTAAAAAAGTGAAGTATAAGCTTACCACCCACAGTACTATAACTAAAACTACTTTTTTATGGGATATTTGATATTTTTTTGCTTGCTTACGCATTACGGCGTATAAACAGTGAGATATGTATGGGGGCCATGCTGCCCCCCTGCAACCCCCCTGCTTGGGCACACTATAGGAATTGGGGTAGGTGCGAGGTTGGGTGTATGCAAGGTTTCTTTTGCATTTACAGAATCTGGATTTAATGAAACTTTGAATTTACCGTAGGCCATTTTTTTATACTTCACTTTTTTACCATACAAAAGTGTTTATCCTCCATAATTTGATGTTTTTTATCAACAGCACACTTTTTTTTATCGACTCATTAAAAAAAAGTGCATTTTGGTGGGGGGGGAATTCCGAATAAGGACCAACTGACATACCATATCTTTTGTAAATACGCCATACTTAATCAAATATTTAAGTCCTGTAAAAGTCTTACATTTTTAATGTTACTCTATGTCTATGTCTAAATAAATAAACTCCAAATTCAATTCTTTTTAAATTCTTGTCAGTAAAAAATACACATAACAAATGTAAATTTCTCAATTTAAAATAAAATGTCAATGTAATTCTGAAAACGAGTCCGTTGAACATTCATAACTAAACTGAAATGACTCTTAGTTGACAGAAAACGATAGGTAATTTATCTATTAATCTTTATTATCTATAATTTTAAAACAAGAAGCAATTTCAAAAATCTTTTAAAAATGTAACACAAAAGTATTGTACCTATGTTATTTTTTTCAGTGCATTAAAGAGAGAAAAGTAATAACGAATATTCTCTTAACATTCTCTTAAAATTATTTGCTCTGCTTGTTTCATTTTCGTCTTCTTTGACATGTGAACGTGACTTTTGCCAGCGAAATTAATTGAAATTGAAACATCTGTCAAAAAGACCCCAGCTGTCAACTGTCATTTTGGTTTCAGCTTGGCTTTGCTAATTTTCCTCGGGTAGGCGAATTTGAGGTGTGTTTTGTGTTTTTTTTTAATTTAATTTAAAATGGAAAACACCGTATTAATAGTAAAAAACATTTCACCAACAAACCTTGATGTATTCGTTGCGTACAATGCGACATCGATCAAGCCATTTGGTCGACGGCGAGCTCTGTTATCATTTACCGATTCACAACAAGCTTATTATATTTTGCACAATTTCCATCAAACTTTGATTGGAGGGCGCATCATCTCGGTCGAGTATTATAGAACTGGCAAAGAATTTAAAAATGACGATGTCGATGAAAAATCAACAGATATGCCGTCTGTATCTAAATACGTGAAGGCACTCTATGCGACTAGTGATGAGTTGCGATTTGATCAACCTCCTCCTCCTTACCTCAAGTATAATTATCCAAAGATAAATACAGACATTCTAGATAGCATTTCCATAGCTCTTATGAGCAATTCGAGATTCTATACTCAAGTGCTTCATTTGATGAATCGAATGAATCTTGATCCTCCATTTGGCCCAAAAGGTGTTAAAGTTAAAGAAACTCAATTGCGTTCGGGACGCGAAATTGGTATTCAAACTGATCCAGTTAGTTTCCTCTCTGAAATGGAATCTGAGTTAGAATCAGATAGCGAGAAGAAGTCGAAAAAAATTCGTAAAAGGAAGCTTCCAGATAAGGAACAACTGTACAGGAATAAAGCTAAGAAAATCCTACAGGTGAGTGCTCTGATAAAGCATCAACCAAGTCACCGCTTGCAAAAAGAAGAGGACCTCGATTCGGTATTTGAGTTAAAGAAGCCACTTCTGGGTCAAAAGATTGCACTCAATGTGGATAAAATTAAAATTCCTGAACTTGAAGAAGATAAAGTCCCTCAAGATGCCCCAACCAAAGAAATACCATTTGTTCCTCCTAAAGATCTCAAAACTAATAGAATACCCTTAAATCAAATACATGAGTTGCCAGTTTTTCAAAACTACGAAAAAGGTGAACCATTCCCCAAGCTATATATCAAGAATCTTCATAAAGATGTCACCGAGGGTGACCTTCGAAACATCTACGAGCGATTTGTGTCTACTCTGAGCATTAAAGTAATGCAAAAAGGTCGCATGAAGGGTCAGGCATTTGTTACTTTTGACAATTTAAAACCAAGTCAATTGGGTATTGTGGAGGAGGCTCTTAACGAGACAAATGGTTTCATTATGAGAAACAAACCAATGGTGGTGTGTTATGCGAAGAAATAGGCATGTTTTTTTGTTTTTAACAACTTACCGAGTGAAATTGAACAAATAAGTAAATGATTTCTTTTCTTGTTTTTTTTTTAGACAACTTGGTTTATTGGAGACAATCTATGTTGATGAAGCTGGCAATCAACATTCATCGAGGAGACAAAAAATGCATAAATTAGCTATTCAACCTTTTGACTATGTGATCGCTGTGGACTTTGAAGCGACCTGCTGGGAGAATATAGCACCACCAAAATGGCGGGAGTCAGAGATTATAGGTAAGTTGCTATCTGTGTTTAATTACAAATTACACAAATTAATATTCATTTCTTTCAGAATTCCCGGCAATTTTGGTTAATTTAAAGACTGGCAAAATAGAAGCTGAGTTCCATGAATACATAATGCCTATCGAATCGCCAAAACTAAGTGCATTCTGCACCGAACTAACTGGAATCACACAGAAAACCGTCGACACTGGTATGCCACTACAAACTGCCCTAATGATGTTCCAAGAATGGCTGCGCAAAGAGCTGCGAGCCCGCAATCTCCACCTGCCAAAAATGTCCAAAGATAATAAGATGGGAAATTGTGCATTTGTGACATGGTCGGATTGGGACTTTGGTATTTGCCTGGCAAAAGAATGTCAACGCAAACGACTAAAGAAGCCACAGTTCTTCAATCAATGGATCGATTTGCGAGCATTATTCAGAGAATGGTATAATTATAAGCCAATTAATTTCAGTGATGCCCTCCAACATGTCGGACTTGAGTTCGAAGGAAGAGAACATTCGGGTATAGATGATGCAAAAAATCTAGCTGCACTAGCGTGTAAAATGGTAAATGATGGTGCTTCGTTGGCAATAACAAAAGATCTAACACCGTTTCAGCTGAATATGAATTTCGGATAAAAAAAAAACAATCAAAAACAAAATGTATTATAAGAACTTAAACAAAAGACTTAAGTTTTGGTTAATTTTAATTATATATTATTAGTGTTGCATAAAACTTTTGTAAACATATTTTTTTGTAAGCCCGGTGCGAAATTCAATTTTATCGATACAGCGTACTAGGTTTAAAATAAAACAATAAAAAATCAAATTTATAGAAATATAACTTAAAGATCAGAATCTAAAATAAAACATAAAATATCATCTAACGAACATTAAAGTTTGTTTGTTGTTTTTTATTGTTCAGTTTAAGTAAATTTAATGTGCTTTAGATTTAACATAATTATATTTATAAGGTCACGCGTAACATAGCGATTATTATTTCTTTTTTACAGTCATCCATAATTATACATGAATTTGACGAATTTTTAAAAAAAACTATTTGTATTTTTATACTAAAGTAATGAAAATCTTAATAAAAGATTGCACTAAAAGTGAACAAACGAGTGTTGATTCTAAGAATATAATTTAAAATTACTATCAAAAAATAATTAAGAAAAAAAAAACAACAGTTATTGTAATCAAAATGAACCCACATTTCCAATGCATACAAACATAAGAAAGAAATTTAAATTTTTATACTCGCTTTTATACTTTTCTTTTGTTTAAATTACTAAAAAAACAGTAACTGTTATCATAATAAAATTAAAAAAATCTGTCATAACGAAGAAAAATTCATAAAGTGGTTTTAGTTTTTATTTTCATCTTGGAAAACGGAAGGGGAAGCAAAATGCATTTTTTTCGAAACAAGCACAGTGTGTGAATGCATTCCGCATTCATTATGAAAAATCACTTTCGTCAAAAAGTTTCATAAATACAACAAACCGGCGTCACTTTGTGCACTTTTTGATTCAAGTATTCGGGCAAATTCCTAAACGCATATCTTGCACAAATTCTGCTAAGCAAACAGTTCCAAAATGCAAATACAAAAATCTCTGCTAAGCAGAGTGCCCCAAAATGCAATCGATGCTACTTTCTTGCGCAAATGCAGAGGCATTTGTGCAAATGTCAAACATTTCTTGCGAAATTCTCTTAAATATGCATATTCTGATTTGCTATATCTGATTTGCTATATCTGCTTTGCAGGTGTTTGCTTTGCAAATCTTGCGTTTAGGAATTTGGCCTTCATTGCTGAAAACTCTAAACAAACCAGGGGGTGGAATCGGCTAAGGTGATAAGGTGATAGTTGATTATCAATTTTTTGATTGTCATTTTGACTATAGCTGTCTCGTATCATATCAATAAAGAGAAAGCGATTGTCAAAACGACAATCAATTAATTTATGTCGATTTCCTATACACATGAGAAATCAATTTCTGTGTGAAAATTTCGATCTCGACAGATTTTACGTTCCTTCACACCAAAAAAATCGATTTTTTTTAAGAGATCAAATGCCTCGAATCCGTATTTGAAGAGGGATTTAAATGTATACGAAATACGCACACCAAAAGAAAAAATTTGACAAGGGATCGAAATCCCTAGTGTGTAAAGGAAATCGACATTAGTGATAACTTTACTCTTACGCGATACGATACTAGTTAAATAAAAGTTTTACCCCCAGTTTCACAGTGAGAGTTTAAACTTAAGTTCTGCTGAACCTGAACTGGAGTTTAAATTTGAAGTTCAACTCGTCCGGTTTCACAGTCTTATCTGAACTTCATTTTATTAAACGTAGTTTAAGTAAATTATATTCTCTTTCTATCTGAATCAAAGAATAAACAATCAAGGAAAGTTTGCTATGTTTCAGTTGTGACCTGTGACAGGAAACAAAAATTAAAAATGAAAATAAATTATATTTTCAAATGTTTGAAGGGGTTGTCGAACTGAGATTTAAACGGCAGAATAGTGTCGTTTAACTTAAACTACAGAATGAACTCTGTTCAAGGACTGTGAAACCAAATTTATTGTTGAACTAAAGTTTAAAATAAAAATGGGGTTTAAACTTCCACTGTGAAACTGGGGGTTAACCATTTGTGATAGCTAGTCTCGGTAGCTAGACATGGCGACCACAAACTTGTTCTTTGACCTAATTGAGTGCTCCGTTTTGATTCAATTACTTATTTGAACTTTTGATGATATGGGATTTGTTAACAATATATGCAACCGATTCCTAGTCGATGGAGGGTCGTTGCTTGGGATTCGGCAGCTTACCATTCTCATGATTTCGAGCACACTGTTTTTAGTTACCCAGACCAAGGGCTCTGGCATTCGCTATGGCCTGGGTGCTGGGATTCAAAAACTCTGCTGGAGCATTGGTGTTTATTCGCTTGATGTGATGTAACCAATGAAGTCGAGATGTTTTGAATTTCTGGATTACATCTATGTACATATTCTCCGTTCGCCCACTCGTACGGACCAAATATCCGTGAAGAATTTTCGTTTCGAAAGATCCTAGCATTATGCTCATTTAGGGAGATTTGGTACCGTGAATCATCTTCGAAGGGAAGAAAAAAGTTTCCTTTCGTAAAGTAGCTATCATGAATTTGCCGGGAATAGCGCGAAAAATTTAAGGATTTGTTTATTAAAATTGTTAAACAATAGTTGAAAACTTTTGTTTTTCAAAAGTCTAATGCAATGAAGAAGAGGTAGCTTGACGTTCTTGTAAGCGGATTAGACAAATATCTCAATATTGCTATAGGGTATTCAAAACAAAGTAAAGAATAAGTACAGAACGTTCGGAAACAAATCCAGAATGATTTGAATAGCATTGGGTCATCCGCTTAGTTTTAGTTTGAATGACAAAAGGGGATTGCTTTTTATGCATATCTATTTAATTGTTAAGCAGTATCTTTGTATATATAATCTATAGTATTATTATGGAGCGTGATTTTGTATTGGGAACGCTAGCCTGGTGGTGGAGTAGAAATTAGCGCACGCTTTTACAGTGGAGAGCAGGATAACATACAAAAGAAGTAGTAAAAAAGAGAATGGCGCAAAATGTATGATACTACTTAACATATTGCTAACTTTATAGTAGTTTACTAACTCATTCTTAATTTTAAACATTTTCTAACTAGTATCGTACTAAAACCTTTTTTGATGTTTGCAAAAATGTCAAAGAGTCATATGAAGATAGCACGATACTAAAAAAATAAAATGCACGACTGGGTCGCACGAAGTTGATCCTATGTAAGAGACTAGGAATTTTAAAAATGAATTTTTTGAAATTCTTTAAGTAGTAAGAGATAAAAACAGAATGATATGCAAATTTGAATTTATGCAGGAACAAAAATTATAAGTCGTTGTAGTGGTTCCTTAAAAAAATAAGCTTTTATGTACAACATTTTTAAAACATTTTTAAGAAAAAATTTTGGTACGCCAACCTTAATTTTTTATTATTGTACGAATAAAAGTCTAATTTCCAAAAAAAATACTAAGCCGTTCTTGAGATATCGAATTTTTCAAAAAAAAAAAATTACTTTTTTTCTCTAAAAATTAAAAAAATATTTTTTCTTAAGTTTTTAAATGCAATGTTTTTTAAACTTTTTAGGAGCTTTTTTATAAAAAATTTCATTAAAATCCGTTAAGTCGATAATGAGAAATTCAAAATTCAAAAAAAAAATCGTTCTATGGTAGGTACAGTCAGTAATATCTAGATTAAAAATTTTTTTTTTAATTAAATTATAAATCGTAAAGATTAATCAAAAGAAAAAAAATTTGAGCAAAATTCTCGGAACCGTTTTCGAGAAAAATGCGATTTTCGAAAACCATTTTTTAAAATTTGTATGGAAGGTACCGTTAGTTTTAGATAAAACAAAATTTTTTTTCTCAAATCTTGTATGTTATATTAAGAAACTTTTATTTGCCAAGTTTGAAAAAAATCGAGCATGGGGTTTTCGAAATATTGAGTTTCCAAAAAAAAATTTTGAATTTTTTTTTAAAAATCCAAAAAATTAAAAATTGAAAATTTGAATATGTAATAATATTCAAACTTTGGCGGAGCTTTGGCATAAAAAAAATTATTAAAATCGGCTGTACCGTTTTCGAGAAAATCAAATACAAAAAAAATGGACCCAGGGGGGCTACCGAAAATAACAATTTTTTGTAAATTTTTTTTCAACCATTTTTTTTTAAAAAATTCTGTGGGACAGTTTTTGAGAAAAAAAAATATTTATAAAATTTCGAAAAAAAATCGTATGGCAGGTACCGTTATTTTTGGTCTTAAAAAAAAATAGAAAAAAACGTCCGGGGGTAAAAAATTAAAACCCATATCTACCAAGTTTGAAGAAAATCGGCCGAGCCGTTTAGGCTGTAGTCGAACCGACAGACAGACAGACAGACAGAATTGCGAGACCCACTTTTTTGGTCTTCGCTATCATCGTAATGTCAACTTTGATCAAAATCTCGAGTTCGATTTTTTTTACGAATGCATAACTTGCCTTATAGTACCTATAAGTCGCAAGTAATAAAGTAGGTATTCGATGATTTTAACTTTAATAAAAGGGTAGAGAAAATATGATGCTATATTCGATTAAAATTTGCAAATTCGTTGTTTTAACCTAGTATCATACTAAAACAGCTTTAGCATCGTACTAATGCAATTAAAATTTTGCGCCAATATTTTATTATTAAATTTAGCGAAGACAAATCTAGCAATTGCAGTCCCTAGCCTTAAGATTATCGATTTGCGTGTTGCATGTTATTGCTTATGTTTGTAATTAAAATAAAAAAAAAAAACAAAAATCATCGCTGTACTCATCATCCTCATCAGATGAAATATTGAGTAATAACAACGCAAAATTGTGTTTGTTCGTTTGTTTTTAAAACTTATTTGTAACAAATCTAAAGCTGCATTTAGACTTTCGGTGTTGTGCTCTGTGTACGTTGTTCATTGTTGCTCGTACGCGGAACAACGAGAATGTAAATGATAAAAACAAACAACGAACTAACAACGAATGAAGAACGTACAAATTCAAATGAGCTCGGAAATTTCGGTGTTCGTTGTTACCCGGACAACGTGTTTAAGTGCGAAATCTGTTTAAATAAACATTGTTTTGCAGTGCCGTGTAACTTGCAGGGACATTTTTGAATTGTTTTTGTTAGGCTGAAAACACACCGGATAAAGCAAAACATGTTTTTTTGTTTCGTGAAACAAGAGAACATTGTTTCTTATGAGACTGAACACACCAAAGAAAACGAAACAAAACACATGTTTTTTGTTTGAAGTGTTTCGATGGTGGTTGTCGGAAATACATGCTATTGTATACGAGCAGCACACACCGAATGCAACAAAACTGTTTCGAACAAGGGTCGTTGACGATAATTGCATACTTTCTTATGGCGTAACGCACACCAAATGTAACAAAACATAAAAACAAAAGCAAAACAGAAAAACATGTTTCGTTGCCGATAGCTGACCTATTGTTTTTTGCGAAACGAAATTTTGATTTCGTTGTTTTTATTTTCTTCTTTCGTTGCACTTTACAGATTTATTTGCTTCTACGTTTACTCTGTGCGCAAATTTTAAATAAATATGAAATATGTAGATGGAGAGAAGTTATTTTTTTTTTTAATTAAGGCAAGAAGCCCTATCTATAATAATAAAAATAATAAAGATAAGGAACATGCCAATAAACTTACTATTGATAAGCTATGGATTGCTACTTCCTACTATGACATTTGAAGATTGGCAAGATTAAAAGCTTTTCTCTTTTCTTATAAATAAACACATAATGTCTGTTTTGTAAACACAAAATTGTTATTTGTGTCTACTTGCCGTAGAGTTATAATCTTTCAGCCGGAGTTAAGCTTTTACGATAGTTCGTATTTTGTTTCATTTCAACGCACACCAAACGAAACAAAAAAACAAAACGTTTTGTTTTGTTTTTTTTTGTTTCGCTTGGTGTGTGTTCAAATAAAAAATGTCTTTTTGACTATCGAATAAAAAACGTTTTGCTTTATCCGGTGTGTTTTCAGCCTTTAGAGAATGGAGCATCAGAAGGTTTCATTATAAATTGGGGTACCTATAGGTAAGTAAATAAAATATTTTGTCTATGGGTTTTATCTTTCTAGTACGAATAATAATACTTTAGATATAATAATTAGAGGAACATGCAAAAAAGCACGATATTATTGCGCTAGTTTAGAAAATAAAACAAGATTTGTATGCCATAAATGTTTCCTTTTCAGCAGTTAACCATTCGTCCAACAGGATCTTCTTTTTTTCTTTTTTCTCAACTATTAATAGTGCCGCCACTGCCAACAATGTGTTTGTTGTTAAGAACGAATTGAAAAACAAAATCGAATCAATGTAAATGCTTCTTCGTTGTACGTTGTTGAGAGAAGAACGAACAACGAACAACGTACAGCGAATGAAGAACGAAAGTCTAAATGGGGCTTAAAGTTTTATCAGAGCACAGAATTTTGTTCTTGCTTTTAGTTGTCAACAAAACAAAACAATTGACAGGCTATTTGGAGGTTTTTGAAAACCGAAAATCCCAGTTCTTTTTGACAACTCTCAGGGTTGTTGATCGAACTAACATAATGATAGTCTCAAATTTGGCCACCAAATATTAAAAAGTGGACTCTGAAGGGCCACCACGTTTACCGTAAACTAAGCGCAAGGCGCGCAACGATCACCATTTTGATAATAAAGTTTAATCATTATTATTTCTTGAATATTGATTACTGATGCCAAAATCAGATGTCATCAAAATAACATGGCCGCCACAGACCACCAAAATGTACCCGTGCCAATTACAAAATCCTTTATCAAAAATAATTTTAATAAGTTTTGAATGTTCTGTTTGAACAGAAGGAAACATAATCAAACTCGCTCATTTAATTTTTTTTTAAATGTAAAATGTGACTTTTCACAATAAGCCCATGATATAATCCTTATGGTTAAAAATTTACCTTTTACGACCTTACGAATTCTATCAACTCTGCGGACGTTTCCCTATGCTTTATATGTATGCTATTTACCAGGCATCTGTGTTTTGAATCAAATTCTCTTCCAATTTGCCCACCACTATTCTTTTGTATGCAAATAAAGGTAAAATTAAGTCCATAGCTTCAAAATGTTATTCCTGTCGAGAGTCATCTCTATCGTCTTCACTTCAACAAGATACAAGAGTGCTGCGAGCCTAATGGTTGACTTTTTGTCTACCATAACGTTTTTGCCTTCGCAGTCGCAGCTACTGAAACCTGTGGGAGAGATGAATAATGACTTAAAAATTTATTGGTAGCACATGTGGACTGTCCAAACTGTCTGGAAATATGCTGATGCATTTTTCACAATTCATGACAAATGAATGGAAACGCGGGATATTACAGAAGGAGAAGGTTTGCTTGGCTAGTTGATTCCATTTTTCATTCACAAAGATTGTCATCGATTCTTCGGTGATGTTTGTTTATTTTTTCTTTATCGGCAATTGGTTCGAACTAAGATACAATACCAAATCGAAGGAAGCTACGAGTATACCATTATGGTCAGTTGAACTTTCTTTCTTTATTGCATTTTTGCTCTGTAACTAATCATAATCGAATGCTTTGTTTAGTGCATCTGTTTTTTGTATGGTATTTTCTATTATTGGAAGAAATATAGAAAGAAGTTCTTACTACTTTATGGACGTCCCGGAAATCACTAAAATAACTTAACTTTGCCCTTTGTTTTAAAATACAAAAAAATATATTTAGAAGCCCTGGATGAAATTAAACTTTACGGTAGGGTCTTTCTCAGGGTTAGGGGTGTATAGCGACCGTGTCGTTTGATTGAAATTGATAAACGACTTTTGTAGAAAGTCGATCATTGAATTTTTAAGCTTTATTGAGTTGATAGGTCATCTATCTGTGAAACTGTGAAGTGATAAGTTTTTTTCCCAACTTCACACACTATGCGAAAAAAATAATAAAATGTAAATTTTTTTCAAAAATTAAGTTTGTTTTGACACTCAAACGATTTTGTGAAAAGTCCTAATAAAATATTGAAGTTACAAACGAAATTAAACTAAAAAATGAAAGGTTTATCATTGAGTACCTTTTAGTACATATTTTGACAGAATGAGTTCCAGAATCGCATTATGTGAGTTTGAAATGGAAAAATGGCTCTGAAAACTGAAATGATAATTTTTTTTATCACTTCATAGTTTCACAGATAGAGAATTGACCCCCAGATGTCATCATTATGTTTTCATGATGATGATGGCGCGATGGATGTGTGCTCGCCTGTCAACCTCATGATGACAGGTTCGATCCCTGCCGTCGTCTATGTCGCTTTAATTTCATTAGAAACCTTCTAAAAATTGTCATCAATGGGTTGCTGGTTTACTCATTACATGTTGTTCAGGCATAACACTAACAACATGTAATTGAGTTAAACTAGTATGCCCAACAAGGATGAACACGAATTAAATAATGTGAATTATAAGCGACGTAGAAATAAGACACGGCATTTCTCCGCTTTAGCTCAGCCGCCATCCCTGGAGATAAAAATATCTGAGACAACCACCAACAGTCTCAGAACATCGTGCCACACTACTTTCCTATCCTTCTTTCTCTTCATTAACTTCACGCCCGCGCTGTGTTGAAACATTTAAACTTAAAGGGTAATCATAATCCCTTGAGCGCGGGTAGATTATAAAAAAAAAAAAAAAAAAAAAAAACAAATCTGTATAGAAGAATAAAGACACCTTTTTCAAAATGATAAGTGATACAAATGTATGCGTTTCTGATACGATCGGATTTTTTAAAACAATTGCATATTCGGTAATTTTTAAATTTTCTTCTTTAAAGATCATAAATATCTTATATTTCCGCTTTATCAATTTTGTATCTGTCAGTTTCTTCAAAGTAATGGCTGTGACTTTTGTCATTGACCGATTTGTGAAGTTCTCCATAGCCTTAAATTTTCTTATACATTTTCGAAAATCTCAAAAAAATTTGCAACGAGAGCGAAAAAACTGTTGCCTCCATAGCAAAAATCTTGAAATTACAGAGAATGAAAACCGCCATGTTTAAGACAGCGACCCTAATAAATTAGGAAAGGTAATTTTGGTCCACATGTGACCTCTTTAATTCAATTCGTATCTAAAGAATAAATATGCAAACAATAATGAATTCCTACTTATTCAACCTCTGGGCTATAGAGAGCCTCCCAAAACAACGAGATTTACTCGCGGCATGAATTCAATTTCAAATTTCTTTATTCTTATTTACAAAAACTACATGTTAATCCTTAATAGCTTAAATATAAAAATAAGAATACTTAGTGCCATAATTTATTTAAGATACAAAATAGCGTTAATGGCACATGTCATCTAATTAATACATTTTATGTGTGGGGTGTACAATAATTAAAGGTTTGTATTTATACAATCAACATTATTATTTACTATCGTAATTCAATACAAAAAAAAAGAATTTAATAAAAATTTCAGAAACAAGGTTAGTTTAGTATAAAGCAAATTGAATTAACATTTCGATAGCACGATGATCCAAATCAAGAAGCCACACTTTTAATTCTTTCAAAAAGACATTCAGATTTCTTATCTTACGAATATTAACCGGTAGTGTATTAAATAGTTTACAAGAAATAATTGGGTAAGAGTTTCTGTAACTAGTGGTGCGAAAAGAGGGAATATTGACTAAATAAGCAGAGTTGCTACGAAGATCCCTTAAGTCCGAAATTGGTCTTTGCAAATAACCTGATCTTTTAGAAAACTCTTTTAGAACTTTAAAATAAAAAGAAAGACGATAAGGTAGGACTTGCAGGTATCTAAATAATTGCATTGAGTTAGCTAGTCGATGAGTTTTACAAACATTTCGAATCGCTGATTTTTGTAAAACAGTAAGCTGTTTAAGATGATTCACATATGCTCCACCCCAGCAGCAAATACCATATTCCAATTTTGAATGAAAAATTCCATAGTAGATCATCTTCAACATTTTCAAGAAGCAATGATTCCTCAAATGATAAAAATTGCAATTAGATGAAAACAGATAGTTCTTTAAAAGCGATATGTGTTTGGTTCAGCTTAAATTTTGGTCAAAAGTAATACCAAGATATTTAAAGTCTTCTACACTTTCGATTGTAAAGCAGTTTTTACTACAAACTTGATAATTAGTATATTCATGTGAATGGAAAACTATGGGAATGTCAGGCGATATTTTACGAGTAAGACTAAAGAACATAAGTTTAGTTTTATTGCTGACTATAAGCTCATGTTTCGCAAACCAACATCTAAGCAGATGAACATCATGATTCATTTCACATATTTGATTTAATGGACTAGATGAACAATAGGCAATTCCAAGGTCATCTGCAAAGGCTTTGATTCTCCCAATTATTGGAAGTGAGAAAAGAGAATTTATGTAAATTAGAAATAAAACTGGACCAAGTACAGAACCTTGTGGGACTCCTAAGTGACTAATTTTAGGGTAACTTAAGCTGTTTTGAATATTTATGTATTAGAGCACTTGTACTGAGCAACTGGTACGATGCGACGACCATGGTGGCCATGTCTTGAACTATATCGAAAGCCGAATTTTAAAATGTTTATAGCCCAAAATAGCCCAATACCAACAACAGAGAAACTGAATGATATTAAAGTGAACAAAAAGTGGTACCAAATTATGGAATGCGCTAAAGGAATGTCTAGGGAGAAAAGTGTTTTATGCATATGATATAAATTTACCAAGAAAATATCGCTTAATGCTACGTTTTCACCAAAAGATAATCCGAGATTTAAGGCAAGAGATTTATGTGGTGTTTTCACCGCACTAAAAGATTAAAAAGAAGATTAACTTTGATAGCAACTATCAAAATGCTAATGGTATTTCAATTTTTCTTATAAAGTGGAAGCGAGAGAAAGAAAGTTTAATTTGTGTCAAACAATGAAAAATCATCGAGATAGCTTAGCTTAGCTTATGGATATTAGGTCAGTTCGAACAATAGCAATATTGATCCAATAAAGATTAAAACATAATTTATCTCTAATCTACTAGATTTACGAAATAAATTTGTATGGTAAATCTTCGAGATTTAAAGAAGATTTATGGTAAATCCACTTTAATCCAGAATTATCTCTTGGTGAAAACGTAGTAAAATATTAGATTTGGACTATTTATAGCCCAATTATGATTAGGCTGTCATACTGAAATCGTTTTTGGCAATTTTAGAAACAGATAGCCCAATTGCGATAAAAAGCCGAATCAGGCAAGCCTGGTGAAAACTAATAAAGCTTAGCTATTTTTAAATATTTGGCAAATATACTTCTTTTGTAGGTGCAAATTGAAGACAATCTCGCATTGAAATAAGAAAATCATATCCTGGATTATATTATAAGACTTTGAAAACATAAAGTGTTCATGTTAATACAAATTCACAACTAGTTACGCATTACTTATGAGTTGAAGTGTTAAAATTGACTAAATTTCTCGTATATAGAATCGGATTTAGGCCTCGAGCTTTTTAGCTCTCTTGAATAACCAACTTAAATAAATGTTCTTCTTTTCTAAATTCTATAGATTAGCTAGCCCCAAACCATGCCGCATGGTTCTTTTGTCTAAGTTTAATACTACCCTTCGGTTAAATACTTGTTGCGAACAGTACAAAATTTGAATTTAAAAAAAAGCATCACTTGAATATAAATCATTTTAAATTTAAATGTGTACATGTGTAGATACATATATATTTTCAAGCTTCAACCTTTACATTATATTTTACGAAATTTTAATATGGAACAAGAAAATGTAGTAAACCAACCCGAACTAGAATTAATTGATATAACATTAAATAATATTCAAAATCATTTGAATGGAACAGAAAGCCATTTAGAACAACGAGAAGAATCTGTCAATTTTCAAAATCATGTCAATGGAATAGAAATAATACGAGAACGTAGTAATCATTCCCAGATACGAAAACGAAGACGAAGAATCAAACGAAAACTGCGAAGAAACGTTCGAAGAATGAATGAATCTATTAACCAGATCAAAGGGTTACTACATAAAGTTTCCCAATACTGTAAAAATCTTAATAGTTTGCAAAATCAATAAAAAATATAGTATGTTGTACATGTAGTACCTGTATTATTTGATCGACGTTTTTTTTGTATCCTATCCTATTTATTGAAGTTTCAAAACTTTCCAAGAAATTGACAGACAACCTTTAAAAAATTAAGAAATATTGACAGTCATTTTCATTCAAATGTCAGAGAGTATCTACCTGAGTTCCAAGTTGAGTGCTCTATATGCAATTATGCATGCAGACATTCTGCACACCTGTTTAAGCTATAATGGCTAAAACAAACGTGCCGCATGTTTTGTCAAAAAAAAAAAAAAAAATAAAAATAAAATACACTGTCAATTTCAGTATTGCCAGGTACAAATTAATTAGGATTTTTAGGTTAGGTATTGTGGTTGCAATGAAGGATCGTAGCCAAATTAGAAATAGGGGCATCGTTCAGCGATGGGCTTCATCCTAGAGTGAATCAGCTCACATAAGAATCTGTGTAGTTCAATTTTGCGTCATGCAAAAAAAGCTGCACATCTGTTTCAGCCATTAAGTGCTTTGCACATGAGCTGCGACCTGCGAATGCGAATAAATCTTTTTAAGCAATTTTCAAAGCTAATATCAATTTTTGTTTTGTTTTAACTTTACGACAAAGTGAATTAATGATCGAATCAACTATTTAAAAGGAAAGCACTGTATAAAATAATTATAAATTGAAATATTTTGTATTTTAATTTTTTTTACGCGACCAACAACATCTTCTGCGAACTGTCAAATGTAAATTCGCAATCCACAACTAGTGAAAGCATTCCACAAACCGGCGTTCGAATCTAACCTCAAATGTTAAACATCGCAATTGTGTTGTGTTTCTCGTTTCTTTTCTGACGCTTCGGATTCAGATCTTCTTCAATCATATGAAAAATTGAATAAAATTTTTCCTTAGACATTCGGAAGTATTGATGGAACCGCAAAGGAAATCTTTCTAGTTGAGGTATCAAAGTGAAATTTTCTCCAATTCTATGACGATTCATACTCGTATTTAGAAGATGCACATGTAAGATTTTTCTCTTTTTTAAATTTTGGTAACAAATGAAACTCCATAAAAGCCACGTTTCCTTAAAATAATTTTGCTTAGCACTTATTTTACTTTAATTTATGTATTTACTTTTGTTTTTTTTTTTTGACAATTCGGACTGTTCGGCGACCAAAAAAAATTGTCATGTGAACGAAATGTCAAAATTCTCGACCATTCGATATTCGCAGTTCGCAGTTTGTGTCTCATGTGCAAAGCACTCTTTAGTGAATTATAGTGAATTCTTAAGACTATAACTTTAACAATACTATTGTTTCTTGATAGTTTCAATATAATATCCAAACAAATCTTGTTCAATCTTAAAACTTGGTTTTTTTGAAATCTTATTAGGCTCATTACACAAATGATTGGTTCGATGCTTTCGTCATTTACCTACATATCTAAGTAAAGGAATTTTCACATGAGAGCGACCAACGACCAAGGACCAACGAATAAAAGAACAAATGGGATTTAAAACATTTTTAAGCCTAAATTCTATACAAAAAGTAGACAGAATGGTAGGAAATTTATTGAAATTTATATATTAGAATTTGCGTTTTAAATGCTAAAGTTAGGGAAATCACGAATTGCAATCAGATTGTTACAAACTGTCAAACTCTATTCGGTTCCACATACCATCCACACTGCAACGAATGAATTGTTCGTGCTCGACTAACTTCAAAATCATTCTTGTTTTTGTTTGCTTCATTTGTTTTAATCGTCATTTGCATAGAACAAAGAAATGCTATGAGAAGGAAATGTCAAAATCGACGAATGTTCGTTCTACTTAAGTAATGTTTTCTGCCCTAACGCCGAATCAAAATTAAACATTATTTTTTTTATGTGCCGAAATAGCTCAGTTGGGAGAGCGTTAGACTGAAGATCTAAAGGTCCCCGGTTCGATCCCGGGTTTCGGCATCCTTCTTTTTTAATTGACTTGTTATATTATTATATTTTATAAACAAGTAAATTTATTTTAATTAAGCAAATGGAAATGCTTCTTTTTTTCTTGATGTTCTAGTTTTTTCTTCAAAAAAGAAGTCGATTATGTTCTGGAATATGATTTTAGTAGCATACCTACTCCTTATAACTTAAGGAGGTTGTGGAGCTTCAGTGAAACGGGTAGATAATAGCAAAAATTTTGTTTGTTCGATTACTGTCCAAAGCTGCAAACCTCTATACAATTTAATTACTTCTAATATTATATTTGAACAGACTTTCCCTTAAAATTTATAGAAATCAGTATTTTGGGACAGTACGCTAACAGACATATAGTTTCTTTAATAGGTTAAATTTGGAGAATTTTTTTCTCAATTCCGCTACAACCGGTCTGGTAACGTTTGAACTTCTCCCATCTTGTTGATACCAAACAGAGTTGAAACGAAATCTCTTTCGGCGTAGTTCATCAAAATAAATAACTCCATATTCGACTATTTTCTTTTTTAACATTGCTGTTTAGGTCAAAATGAGCTTCTTCAGACATTAGTTTCCTTGAAAATGTTTAGACAATCTTGTTTCATATTAAAACAGATATTCTTATTTAATAACCAAAAAAGTACTTTTCTGTTCCAAAAAGACTTAATAGAAGAAAGAATTACTTTTTTCTTTTATTTCGGCTCAACAAAATTAAATTAAAGAACATAAATATTACTCATACGCCACCGAACACCTACTGCCTAAAATTTAAAAAAGTCTTTACTCAACACATGATTTTTCTTCGACTTAAACTTAATTGTTTTTTATTTTCCATAAATACTGAAATCGTTAAAAAATAATAAAAGTGGTAGTGGAGTGAATAAAATAAGAATAATACTGTAATTCATTTTATGCTTGGTGTTCGTTAAGTTCTATTTTCACAGATTTGAATGTCCAATTGTGTATATTATGCTCAAAGAGTTATGTATGTAAGTGTGTTAGGAGAAGTATAGTTTTTTGCTTTGGGAAATTTGGGCTTGTTTAAATATCAGACAAATAGAATCCTCGTAAGTAACTCGTGCTTCAAGAAACGTTAGCAAAATAAAATTTGCCGAAGCCCGGGATCGAACCGGGGATTTTTAGATCTTCAGTCTAACGCTCTCCCAACTGAGCTATTTCGGCAGATGTTGAGTAATTTTTGAGGACATTTCCTTGGGGCTGCTAATAGTTCACATAGAAAAAAATGATTCCTAGCAGTTTAAGCGTCTTTCTGTTGCCAGAACTCGAAAACATGGATGTATCCTATCTGTTCCAACAAGATTAAGCAAGACGCCATATAAGTGACACAACGCTCGAAGTTGGGAAGGAGTTTGGCGACTATGTCGTCTTACGTTGAGCGTTCACCAATTGATGTCTTTTTTCAATTGGCGTGGATAGATTTTGGCGGCGTGTGGGGCCATGTTGTTTTGGTGACATCTGTCAGACCTTTTGTTTTTACTAATTTTACTAATCACACGTTTGAACAGCAAGTCTAAATGGTAGAACTTTATTATCAAAATGAGTGTTCGTTATTTACAATGTTGGGAACATTGTGTCCATTTTACGTAGTGACCCTTCAAAACTCAACTCTTCAACATTTGATTAGTCTGCCAATAATCGTTCGTCAAAGGAACGCAAGATCGGCAGAGAACATCGCCGCGGTTCGTGGAAGTGTACGAGGCAGTCGATTCCTTGCCATGCACAAGAACTCGGCATTTCGCAGGCTTCAACTTGGCGAATTTTGCATTGTACTTGGGACTACACCCGTATAATCTGCAACTGATCTAGGAGCTCAATGTTCACGACCAAAACCAACGCCGTTTGTACGCTGATTGGTCATCGGAGGGCTTGTCGACGAGGCGCATTTTTAGTTGAATGCCTGCGTTAACAAGCAAAATCGCCGTATATGGGACGACACCAATCTACACGGGGTTCAAAATGGTGACAATGCTATTGAGATGACAATGCATCCTCAAAAAGATACCCTTTCGTGTGGATTTTGGGCTGGCGATGGCGGTGGCATTGGTCCGTAATTTTTTAAAACAAGATTGCTGATTATAACCAATTTTGTATGGCCCAAACTGAACCATATTGACCTTGACGATATGTGATTCCAGCAGGATGGCGCTACGTGCCACACAGCTGACGCCACGATTGACATTCTGCATGAACGGTTTGAGGGTATGGTTATCTCTTTTGAAGTGGTGACGTGAATTGGCCATAAAGGATTTAACCCCGCTGAACTTTTTCTTGTGGGGTTTCCTGAGGTCGCAGGTCCATGCCAATAAATAAACCAAAATCTACCCATGTACATAAGGTGAACACAATACAGATTATCACTTAAATTCAGCCGGATCTACATATGCCCAAGAGTCATTGAAATTTGAACCACTCGGGGCTGTGCTACGGTAAAAGTCAATTCAGGCATTTGAACAATGTCGTATTTCATACATAATAGCATATATATGGGCCTTTCATTTTGTTAATACCTCACACAGCTTATTTTATTCCATTTCAACATTGACCCGCCCTTCTTGAAAAGCCCTTTACATACATACATAAATCGTTAGTAAAAACATCAAATCACCCAAAGCAAATCTTGTATTTCCTTAATTTTTATAATAATTAATTAAATCTAAAAAGGCTTCCAATAAGCGGGGCGTAGATATGTACATATATAAGATATAAGTTCATGGTTATGTGTGTTGCTGAGTTATATTTTTTGAATTGGAATTTCAAGTCGGTACAATATGCATCTCATTAGAAATTCGTTATATGATCACTTTTAAATAACCAAAAAAATGTTAAAAAAAATCGATTATAAACTAATTAATTTCTTTTCAAGTAATTTTCCTTCCCTCTTGCGTAATTTTCTTTAAAAAAAAAAACAAAACACATTCAATCTATGCTCTACTTTAACACTATCAACATAAAAAACCAATTAATATTCCGATAGTAACACCTCCATACCACTCTTATTACAAACTACAACCTATTTCTTAATTAAAAACTTTTGCTTTTTCTTATGATTTTAAGCTTTGTGGAAGCCCAAGGTAAGGCTCAATATACCTTTCTTATACAATTATTTCAACTAAAATGAGACTCACGGTTTTAGAAGAGTTAGCAACTTTGCATTTAATTTGCGTTTCCTTATCTTTATGGATTCTCGTTGCAGTGAGTAAGCGCACAACTTATACCTTGACTCCTTAAGCTCGAAGAAGATTCACTCTCTTAGGCGATGAATGTAATTTATTAAGAAGTCAAGATGCGCAAGCACGCACATTCTGTGTGCACATAGTGTGAATGCAAGTAAGACCCTTATCTGAATCAGCATCTTGTGCAGATAGTTGTTATTGTTGGTATGTATATCCTATCTGCATATTGGATGATGGCAAGATCCAGTAGGACCACCAATAGTAGGATTCTCGAATAATATAACCTTGGGAAACAAAGTGACATTGTAAATAATGTGGAGTTTGTTTTCCATATTTTGTCATTAATCAGATAAAGATGGGACAAGATGGGAATGATTTATTTCAGAATTGAATTGGTAGGAATTTTTGAAGCCATATGCAAGATCTGGACAAAGAAAACAAGAACCTTACAAATAAATTTTTATTTATTATCAAGGGTATTCATGGAACGTTGGAAAACCATAATTAAAGTCGGAAAATTTAAGACGTCGTTAACGTACTGTCAACATTTGTAGGGACATTTTCCGACACGAGTTCGTGTGATAAACAAAGATGGTAAAGATTGTAAAGTCGTAAACTGTTTGTTACGGACGTCAATAAAGTTTCACAATTTGTCAAAACTAACTCAAATAAAAATCTAACCGAATCTGAGGATTTTCTCACTTTTTAAAATGGCTGAGTTAATATTCAATTTATAATAAGAGGATAAAATTTGATACACAACATCTTAGAGTATTTTTTCAGAATTTTGAATGCTTGAGAGTGGAAAAGTAGAATCGGATTTCAAAAAAGAACTATTACTATCCTTATATAAAAAAGGCGACCTTCCAAATGACTAGAGGAAAATCATTTATCGACACCATCGTAAAGAGTTTTGCAGGAGTTTTATTAATTAGACTAGAAAAATGGGAAAAGAAATATAGTAATCTAAATTAATTCCAAGCTGAGTTCCGAGAAGGCTTAACCTCTTCAACATCATCAAACTTCATGTGCATTTCACTGAATGAAAGGCGAATTTGCTTGCTTATGTACGCAGATGACAAGGTGATGATTAACAGTATTGTGGAGTACTGCAAACGCTGGAAACTTCTTATAAACCTAGAAAGATTGAAAGTTATACTTTCCGAAAAAGAGGCGTAAGACTAGGCCAACAAGTTAATTGGAAGCTCAACAGTAATACCATAGAAGTTGTTAACAAATACAAGTTTCTGGGTATTCCGGATTAAGTTTAACTGAGCACTTCAAAGAGTGAGCAAAACAGTCCAGACAGAGCTTAAATTGTACGTGGAATCGATTCATCACTAACGAAAATGTCAAACTATCTTCCAAGATCGATATCTGTAACGCCGTTGCTAGGTCTATTTTGGAATATGGAGCCCAAGCCCGGGAAGCTCACAACATGATGAATTAGGAAAGAAGCAAAGAACTTCTACAAAAAAGTAAGTAGAAGAAGGCTTAATGTTACATAAAATAGATTACATTATTAGATACATATACGGTTGACCTACTCAAAATCTACATATATACTCGTACGAGTATGATCTTTTATTTGATAATCTCGTTCGGTTTAGAACCTTGATTTTACTGTTTAAGATAATGCAGTCCCATCAACCATTTTATCTCTTCAATAGATTGGAAATGTCCTCATCAATTAGGTTGCTACAACTTTTACAGTTTCGATTTACATTTTTAACCTCTGAACGCCAGTTCTTTATCAAATGCCATTTGCTTATGGAACATCCTTCTTCGAAGTATTAAACGTATTGGAGACCTTCGGGCTTTCAATATACATACGTAGAACTAGGGCTACACATGGTCCGTAATTTATTCTTTTTACATTTATGGTACCTTACAACAACAGAAAGTGAAATTAAAGTGAGAAATAAGAATACAAATGTTAACTTTAACATGTATTAATTCAAATTTAATATTTGAATAAGTTTCTAGAATTGCTTTAAATTAAATATTTTATAAAGTTAGTAAATCTCGAACACATTTTTCAAGCTTAATACAAGGTGGCGCCAAAGATATCATCCGGCGCAAAAGATGTCATTCGATTTTCTTTGGTAACTGTTTGGGTCACAAATAATGTCAAAACAGAATTGACATTTGCCTCCATTTGGAAATGAAAAAGCATCTTCGGATAGGGTGCCAACTTTTGGGCCATGTTATATACAATGTGAAATGTTGCCGTTTAACTTTCTTAATGGAGTGGACACGTTGCTAAATGTCATCCTTGATTTATTGTTCACACAATTTCAAAACTTATTTCTTAACCGATAGCACAATATTAAACTGCAAAGGAATCAATTCACGGACATAGATTTGCTAGATGCTTAAAGTAACTTTTTCATTTTGTTGTGGAAAAAATGTACAGATAGTGCAATTTTATGGTGTGATTTAGTTTCCTGCTTTTGTTTTAAATATGAGTAATACATCAATCGAGTCTCCGGGACCTAAGACACATACAAAACTTCGGATAAAAAGTTTTAGCAAGACAGCTTTTTAAGTATAGATAATATTTCTCTCAGTTCGAATTCAAGAAGCCATTATTACACAATATTCCCATGTACCTGCGAGCTATACTGCCTCACCGCTACCCCGCCATACCGCCACACCCTGTAAGTTTGCTATAAAACTCATTACGTACCAAATGTTTAATCGAATGTGCGAATATACATAGCTCGTTAAAAGTATTGAAGAATGTGCAGCGCAAAAAAAAATACATATTTAACACATTATTATAAAACTTGATTTCCCAATTAGCCCACATTGGTTCGACTTGTATGTTTTTTTTTTTTACGTTTTAATGTTTTATCTAAGAACTCAAAATGGGTTCGACGACTTGTTTCATCCATGGATGATGGAGTTGTTTTTCTAAGATTTGAAATGGCCTTGTTTCAAAGCCAAAATAGCTAAGATTTGATGGATTGCAAAATGTGTTGATGTGAAGTTTGATCTATAGTAACGAAAACAGAAGCTGCCAATTCTTAATAATGTATGCTACTGTTCTATATGAACATTGCGCGCTGTTGTGCCTTTGCCTTAAGGCTTGATTCACATTGGGCGTAATAGGATTAGTGCTGGAAAAATTGATTTAATGAATTTATTTGTGATAATCATTGTTCTTTGGCACACCCTTCGTAGTAAGAGCAACTTTTAGGATTTAAGCAAATCTGATGTCTTTATTTCAACGTTCAGTCTTAACTTAAACGATCTTCTTTTAAAATGCTAGTAATGGATTGATTTGTGATTTATATTCCATTCGAATCATTGATACATCTTTGGGCACATAGAGAGTAAAATTTGAAGGTTGATTTTTAATGTAACGAGCTAATGAGACAAAGGAAATATGAAAAGGTTGGACACTCGTTAGAATAAGTAGATCAAATATCCTTAAGAACTAAAGCAGAAAGGAAAGCATTGTTTTCACAAACTAAATCACTTTGAAGAAAAATCAATTAACATTAATATTGTTTTTACAATTGAATTCAAAATAAAATGAGCACTTTTAAGTATGTACTTCGAGGATTAAGGATAAATGTATGTCGTTTTTATTTGGCAATCCGGAATCTCTCTCCGATCCGGAATCCCAACTGAACACTTTTGTTTGCTTCTGATGATTCTGAAGTTTTGTTTGATTGTATATGTGAAACATCAAATGCGTACAATAATCAAAATCAAGAAAAATGTTTGTTGAAAGCAGGGTTGGCCGAATTGTCACTTTTTAGAAATAACTACATTTGTTACGTCTGCTACGTATTTTATGTAGTTAAATGTAGTTAATTGTAGTTAATGTAAGAAATTGTAGCATTGCTGTCAATTAACTGTCAGTTATGCATTTGAAATTTGAATTTTTAAATTAAACGTTCAGTTATTCCTACAATTCTTTATTCTTATGGTAAATGAAACTTTTTTTTACAAAATTCATTAGATCATAAAAGTGCAAAATTGTTTTTTTTTTTCCTTTATTATATTGAATTTTTATGAATTAATTTTTATGAATTTATTACTACTAATATGTAGCAGACGTAACAAATTGTAGTCAATTAGGCATGTAGTTTCTTCAATAAACTACGCGTAGTTAAATACTACGTTTATATGCAGTATCGAAAAATCGAGTTGGATTACGGTCGGATTTTCAAATCACATTTCTACTCGACACCGCTGAGCGATTGGGATCGAGTCGAACGAAGCTCATTTCAATTCAATACAGGTATATAAAGGTTCGAAGCGAGCTTCAAGCTCAAAAAATCCCAGGGATTTTTACGTTTTTGTAAATAGACAACCGCCAACAGTTTGAATATTTATAATAATTTCAAATTGATATATTATTAAAATGTCGACAATACCCGAAAGGACTTCAAATTTTACAGAATTGGAAAAAAATATTCTCCTTACGAAGGTTTAAAGTAATAGAAAATAAAAAAACCGGCGCATGCACCCTGAAAGAAAAGCAGCGCGTTTGGGAGGAAATTGTATTTAGAACTTCTCGCTAGCTTTAGTCATTTCCAACATAGTTTCAGGCATCCGAATGAATCTCGATCGATTTTAAGCGATTGTTCTGTTACTTTTGGCAATAAAATGCAAACGGAGGAGATGCTTACACCAGCAAAATTAGCAATAGGGATTTGCATTGATCCAAGTGCAAAAAAACGTAATGTAAATGCTATCTTAATTTAACATTTTTAACATTGTCCACCTTTGAAGAGAGTACTCTACATATGGTCGACAAATTTCAAGGACCTTAACCACTGTTTGGTTCGTAAGAAGAAACCTTTGGAAGAAATCTTCATCATCCCATTTTCCCATGTTAATTCTATCAGTTATTCTATACTGCCATCGTTCGGGTGCAAGCAAATTTTCGTCGTTCTCATCACTTATATCCAACAAATATTTTAGATTATTATCCATTTTGCAATTGTTTTAATTAAACACCGATGACACTTTATTTTTGCACAAAATAAACAAAACCTGATTGTCAGAGCTAATTGAGAATGAATAAATAGAAACACTTCAGTTAAATCCTATTAGCGCTCAAAATCGCTCTTAAAAGGTGTATTTTGTCGTTTTAGTAAAACACGTATTTAGATTAAATGTATAATCAGTTAATGAAGGAAACGTCAATTTAAAGCGTTAAATGTGGGTGAATAAATTATATTTTTTTAAATCGATGAATTTCCCATTCTTAATGATAGAATTAAATTTAATTGAGGTTCAATAAATTGGCCCTAGATCATGTAGAAAATGTAGTGTAGTTAATTCTGCCAACCCTGGTTCGCACAATTTGAATACCAAAAATCACACCTGTTGAGGTTGACGTTTAAGTATATGAATGTGTGAGTGCTTCTGGTTTTGCTTCTGATTTCAAATCCAGAAGCAAAATTCTCTTCTTTTCAGAATCAGAACTGTCATTTTTTCCCAATTGAACACTTTCAGAAGAGTCCGGAAGGCTTCCGGATTGCCAAATAAAAACGACATTAGGATACTGATGGATACGAATGACGATGACGTATTACGGATACAAATAACAGGTTACAACTACAGAATAGGTATAGATTAGGGTTACTGATGGCCAAAATTGGGGTCCTCTTCCAAATTCTCCAAAGCCAAGTAAGCGAACAAACGGCCGGCGTTGTCTATAATCATGAATTTTAAGCTCCTGGTTCGGTTGCATCTTGTTCGGGTGTAGGCTCAATTCCCGACGAAAAATTCGCCGAGTTGAAGCCTGTTCAAAACCGAGTTTTTGAGCATGGCAAGGAATCGACAGCTTCGGGTTATGCTGAATTTGCATTCCTTTGAAGTATGATGTTGGCTGATATATTACGTAACTGGTCGTCTCAAAGTTGGCCACCAAACGTTGAAAAATCAACTGTGAAGGACCCAAACGAACACTCATTTCGATAATATATTAAGTTTTAACATTTGCGCTGTTCAATCGTGTAACTTATCATGGTGATGGATTTATGGATTTATATTAATGGTGATCATTTATGAAATTAAATGTAACTAGAATCAGAGTTACCAATCAAAAAACCAAATCTCTATACCAAAAAATTACTTTTCGGTCCTTTGTTATTAAAGAAATGTTAGTATCAATTGCGTAAAATTTGTTCAGTTAACCTTCTTTCTTGCTCTGCCTTGTGCTGTCACATCAATCAAACTTAATGACAAATACACATTACTAAAGTCTTTTACTGTCAACGAGTAGTTGTTAGTTGTTTATCTATTTGTTCTGCAATGATGTCAATCGCTGTCAAGTGTATACGCGCCTTTTTTTTGATATCCCGTTATTTTAATGGCTGCTGGCTAAAACGAAATATCCGGATATGGAAGTGTGCCCTCGAGTTTCACGATGCAACAAATTTTTGTGCGGCAATTAAACAAGTCATCATCAACCTCTTTTGCACTTGACGTAAATATGCAAGGTACGCGTTTCGAGCCGGTTATGGCTAATGCACAGTGAAAGGCCAGTTACCTTTAATTGCGAATAAAAAAAGAGGTACAAATAATAAGAAACTGAATTGCAGCATCCACATACGAATACACACGATGTGGATCTATGTTTACCTACATATGTACATATACGAGTACCTCCATCAGAATAACCTTCTAACAAAAAACCATAAAAATGAAAGTGAATCTTCTTCAATTTTGTGTCAGTCAGATTCGAAGTAACGAGATAAATCTTAGAAAAAAAAAATATAGACAACTTCACGATCGACAACGTACGTTCTACGTGAATGAATGTCAAAACGAAACGGAACGATTTTAAATGCTTTGCGGTTTTAATGAGGTCATAACAAGAACGAAAGATGTAAGATGAGTGATTTGTAGTTTATGATTAGAAAATCATAAATTTGGCATTCTAATTGAAGTGAATTCAATGGAGTTGTAAAATTTTCAATTAGAACTGGTAATACAAACTGACAGCTTAAGAGACGGATGATTGGTAAATAATGAGTGGAGATACAATTTTTGCCACCGACCAATGCAATAAAGCGAAGGAGATTCGTGATATCGTTAAGTTTGTGGCTTATTTGCATGGAAAGATGAGTAATGATCAGATAAGCAAATATAGCTGGTTACAGTCAGCGGTTTCTCTGGAAAATGTCATACAAGTATTTCGTTTTCCATCGCTTTTGTTAGAGTGTTTCTCTGCTTTTTAATTCCAATGGAAAATAAAAATTCGTCTTCCAAAATT
Organism: Chrysotoxum bicinctum; assembly: GCA_911387755.1. Lineage (NCBI taxonomy): Eukaryota > Metazoa > Arthropoda > Insecta > Diptera > Syrphidae > Chrysotoxum > Chrysotoxum bicinctum. The sequence goes on from OU426990.1 coordinate 32,551,092, forward strand.
TCACTTTCGAACGTCCCTATTTAAATAAAAAAATGGTTTTTCCAAAGATTCATAATTCCGACGAAAAATATAGTCTGTATGTTTATATATTAGTGTTCGGAGTGCATTCCTAAATGAAATCGAGAAGAATCGCTCTAAAATCATCACTCTTAACACTTGCCAATGGAAGGGTTTTGGAGTGTTGAGAGTGCAACCGGTGTGAAATCAAGTGGCAAAGAAAAAATAACTCGTAATAAAGAAATCAATTTTGTAGCTTCATGTTTTTAAACAAGATAGAATTAGAAATCATATTATGACGTTTTCGATTAGATGTTCGGAGTACTCTTGTTTTTAGTTCTAATTACTATTCCAAAAGCCTGCGATTGATTGTTCCGAGTAATGTTTTCGAGTTCTTTCTCTGTTCTCAATTTCAAGAGTAGACTAGATATGGAACGCATATAAGCAAAGTTTTTCTTCGGATTACTTGTCAAAAGTGATGAATGCTTCAAGAAGCCATATTGCTTAATGGTGGATATCCTTAGTAAGTATATTTTTAAAGGATAATTTTTTAATTCTGAGTTTTGTTATCGATTCACTAGATGTTAAAATTGACAAGTTGTGTGTGAGATATCAACGAATGTTTTGATTAATTTGACAGGCCTATCAATGACATTATGTGTCAAATATGACATCGTTCAATTGCTGCCGTAATTTCGCAGGGTGGAATGCATTTCGATGGCTCTGGCACATAGATCAAGTCGAATTTAAACGATGCAATGGGTGTAGTTGATTTTAAGAACACCGGTCATTTGTGGCTTATTGACATATACCAGCAACTTAAGGTCACCACAGAATAAAACGGGTACCAAACGGAAATTATGATCTGAACTGAAGTGGTATCAAATAGGAACACTTCAATTGAGATTGCACCGTCTTATAACTTTTTTTTTAGCTACATTAGTTTATTGTAAATATAATAAAATATTGCAAAATACAAGATAACTGAAAAATGTTACCCAAGAGCCGTTGTTTCACCAAAAACTATTGAGACGAAAAACCTTCATATATACTCTTACACAAAAGATGGAAATGTAAACTTAAGTATCAATTACCGCCTTCGTATTTCAATCTGAGATTTCTGTATTTGAATATGATCGACAAAAATAAAAATAAAAATGTAAAATAGTACTAATTCCATCCCACTTTGCCCATCAAGTAGTACTCTTAACTAGTTTTCTAAACAAAGAAACTGAAGCATAACTTTGTACCTTTATTTTCTATATTGCCTCCCATGGGACTCAGCAGACGCTGAACTTACTACTCACAATCGCCGGCCGGTCGTTATGGTCATTGAAACCTATTTGTGGCGATGATCATTTGTAATAGTCTTCAAAAGGGAATTGTCTGCGTATCAAGGAAAGTGATGTCAGATGTAGGTTGTATCTTCGCTTGAATGCAGTATCCCAAAATGGTTTCATGTGCTCTGTTTACGAGTATTATGTCCGTTGAGATGCACTTTTTCCTTAATGTGTAGGCCATGTTCGATGCATACACATCATTTGTAAATGTCATTATTGGTCTTTATCTTGGTGCGTGAAGTTGAATTTAACGTGCGCATCAAGTGTACGCATTATTTGTATACTTGTTTTGCGTTAAAAGCATAATGCTGTTTTGAATTGTGTTGAAAAATCATTTGTAATTCTGTAAGAGGTTGAATAAGGATATGGAAGCCTCAGGACAACCCACTCATTTGAAACAACACTAATAATAATTGTTCCAAGAATGCTGTCTTAAGATTATTTCTGCAAAACATAAACGTAAATATATTAGACTAAGAGCCCACAGCAATTTTTGGGTGTGATTGATAACAAAAAATAATTAGCTTAATTAGAGAGGCCTTTTATAGTTATTTACAAATGTGAAAGCATTGCATACTCTAGTGGGCGCAATAGTGCATTATAGTGCATTAAGTATGCAGTTCTTTCCAAATCCAAATAATTGTGATAACAACTTTGCCAAAATGTAGAGTTAAGCCCCCTGATTGAAAATATCGAGGTCCAAGACGTTTTACAAACAGCCTTCTGCCTGCCAGACGCGATAAGAATAGGCAACTTCTTGCACTAAGAAGGCCACCTTCAAAACGTCATGGACCTCGATATTTGCAATCAGGGCACTTAGCTGTTCATTTTGAAGTTATGGCAAATTTTTTTCCCCAATTTTTTAGAATAAGGAAAGAACTGCATACTTGATGCACTATAATGCACTATTGCGCCCACTAGAGTATGCAAGACTTTCACATTTGTAAATAACTACTAAAGGCCTAACTAATTATGCTAATTATTTTTTGTTATCAATCACACCCAAAAATTGCTGTGGGCTCTCGGTCTATATATTGTTTGTGTTCTTTAGACCAGTTTATACCAATCAGTGAACAATTGTTTTCGCTTATTATTCACTTTTCATTGATATTTTTTCAAGGATAGTGCTTCTTTTATATGGAAATAAATGTAAAATGTGAACAAAATTGATTTTTTTAATTATACCAGTTAAGCCGAATTGTCGAACAAACAATCAATTTTCACTATTTGCGATTACGACTCTAATTGGTATAAGCGATTAATTTATTGTCAAGAGGCGCAATCTTGTAAACAGAAGGCCAATTGAATCCATATATTGTATTTAATTTTTCACTTTTTGGTATAAACTGTTCTAATTTTCATAAAAGGTATGACGGTCATTTTAAAATCTTGCGCGTTGTCATAATGTTGTGAGATAACAATACTCGTATAACATTTTGAATTAAATGCTTTTCCCTTTAAATGAAAAAAGAAGTTTCAGTTTTTAAGTTAATTTGATTTTGATATGCAAAATTCGCCATAACGTGGATTGAGAGATATCCATCCCAATTCCTGAAAATTAATGCGCAGTTCCATTTTGTTTACAACAAATAATATCGAATGAAACCTTGACTTTTTATTTAAATCTGCAAAAGAACTGTTAAATTCTATCTGAAAACAGTCATAGCAAAATTAAGTCAAAATATTCATTTAAATAAAGAATATCATAACCAACCGGATCAGTAAATGAAAAAAAAATCTTACATACTAATGTCTCCATCGGCAAACAAACAGGTTGGCTTTGTGCTTTAGTAATAAAACGATAATTAATGACATTTGATATTATTCATGGCTTAACTGTCAAAAAAGTTGACTAGACTTCACCGTCGAAGACTAATAAAGATGTGACTCAATATGATGAAATAGAAAGAAAATATTATATTGGCAGAAAACTAAGTTCTATTTGCAGATTCCAATGGAAGCCATCGGCAAACAAGATAAAATAGGTTAATGATATTTTTGAATGTAAGTCTTAAAAGAGTGCTTACTGAGAATTAATAACTTTTTGATGTTAATATTTTCTTTCTTAACAATAGGTACTCTATTATTTGGTGTTTTTTTTCAACTCGGAAAAAATCGAAGATTTTGAATCTTGGCACAGTTGAAAATAGAGTCCCAAATCCGAAGTGTGCTCTAGCGGCAGGAAAGTGCAACATGTCGTTATTTGAGATTTTTGTTTTTATCTTGTTAACATATTGTCCTATCACAATTCCATCCAGCATGGCTTTACAAAATAAAATGCACGACTTTGTAGCATGAACTTGTTTTTATGTTGAATACATTTAGAATTTTAAAAATTAATATTATGAGAGAAATATTTTCATAACCAAAAAATTAATTTTTTAAATGGCTAATATAAATCCTTTAATATTTGGGGGTAAAACAGAATACCATGTGATTTCTCAAGCTGGTACGCCAAATTAAAGCTATTATTATTGTTAAAATAAAATTTAAATTTAAAATGAAAAATATTGTTTCGTTTTTGAGATATCGAATTTTGAAAAAGAGATAGTCAAAAACTGAAGGAAATGAATATTACTACTCATCTTAGTCTTTCGGACTCATCAGAAAATTGTAGTTCTCCTCTTTTCCTGCCTCCAAAAATTCGCATTCAGGCGTGAATGAGAGTTGAGAGTGACTAGATCCTGGTTCTCTTAGATCTGTTGCACCCCCACATAATTTAACTATCTGGGCCCGTATTACAAATTACGAAACGAAAGGCAAAAAAACGATACCCTAGAAAACGATAGTCATGACACAGACCGATTATGGTTTACGATAATGGATGCATCAAAATATTGCCAGATAAAATCAAAAAATCTATTATTTTTAAGCGCATCCAACTTCATTCTTTCAATATTTCTGTCAAAAATAGTACAACTAAATTAAAAAAGTGAAGAAAGTGCAATTGATTTCTAAATTTAAGTAAAATGTTTTTCCATTGTGATTTTTTTTTGAGTAGTGACGATGATTCCGAAGATTCGGAAAACCGGAACAATTCAATTTCAAAGAGATTACTGAGGGATGCATCCAATGGATCCAATGGGTATTCCTGATGCATTGTAAGTAAACATTGGGAAGAAATATTATATTCAGATATGTATATCATAACTAATCTGAAATAACAATATTTCAAGATTTAAAAAACTATTTCGATTAAACAAAGAAGCTATAAAATGGCAATAAGAGCAATTGACGCGAGGTATGGAGGTGAATCTCATGATTCTTTCGTCTTCAGTTTGAGTGACTACCGTCGACATCTTCTTGAAAACTGGAACAATGGTGATAAGCGAAGTTGGTTATTGGGTGAGTACAAACTATTTTTTAGAAAGATTTTTATTCTATTTGTTTGCAATTGTTTTAAATATGTACTTTTTCTATAGGCGATTCAGGGTACACACTTGAGCCGTGGATAATGACACCTTACCGATCTGCTGAGGAAGGAAGCTGTAAGGAAAAGTTTAATACAGTTCATTCTCAATGTAGAAACATCGTTGAAAGAACTATTGGTGTTTTAAAATCAAGATTTAGATGCATCCTTGGAGCAAGGCAGCTACATTACTCACCAGAACGCGCAATCCAAATAACAAATATTTGTGCTGCTCTTCATAACATTTGTTTAAAATTCAATGTCCCTGAAGATTTAATTACGGAAAATCCCGAGGTGATACAAGAAGGAGATACGACTGCAAGTATTCAAAATCAATACTCTAACATAGCGGCCACCATAAGAGATCAAATAAAACACAACTTATAAATAAAAGTAAATTATTTGAATTCGCATCACAATGTTGTACTTAAAACTATTAAATTAAATATGGATTCATGTATAAAAAAAAACTTAACATCACTTCTGGTTTCTTTTGTATGTTTATAAATAAATAAATATTAATTGAAAAAAAGTTCACTAACTTAAGGCTTGTAACTGCAACTGCTGAAACTTTCATTTAGAGCGCAACTATATTTTGGAGTTGAAATCCCATTTTTCATTTCCTGCAGTTCAAGTTTCTTAGATTTTATTGATAGAAGTTCCAAACGTTCCTTTGTTTTATTTTTGTTATGTGACTTTTGCTCCTGGAGTTTTTCTTTTTTTAGCTGGAACACTTTTCTTTTCCATCTGTCGGCTTCCTTGTTCCACTTGTTCATTGTCTTCATCTCTTTGAGAATATCCTTCTGCGTACTTTCCAGAGATGAAAGCTTTTCATTCAACATAACAAGTACATCAGCCATCCATCGACGGTCTTTTCTGGAGGGCCAAGTGAATTGAGTTTTGTTGACAAATTGTTCCACAAAATTTTGGACTTGGCTTTTGCTTGGCTGTTTGGCATGTAGTTTTTAGCAATGTCTGGATACTTTTCCATAAAAGCAACAAGTGCATTTATTTGTGTCGTTTGTGTTGATGGCCTATCATTAAACTTTTATTCAACACTTTTATTTATGTATTATTTTATTTTACTTACATTTTTATTTATCAACCAGAAAAACCAAACTCAAACACCAAACGTAATAAATATGTTGCAGCTGCTACAAAAGTCATGTGTCAAAGCAATGAAATACGAGTGCCAAAAGCAGTCGTAAGAGAAAACGATTATCGTTTAAAAAAAACGAGTATCGTAAAACGTAATCGCAACGTAACGATAACGATGGATTTTGAACGATAATCGTAATTCGTAATACGGGCCCTGATTACTAAATTATATGCTAATCTGAGCTTACTGCTGATGTGTGTTTGTTTCACTCATGTGATCATCTCAAAATGTGGCACTGATGTACTCTGTACAAAAGAACATTATCATATCTTTGAATTTATGACTTCAGCGGGATTGGATTGTCACTTTTAGAGCAATTGCAAAATTCGCTTAATGTGTTGTGAGGTCTTGGCTTAATCAAAAGCTGTAGACTATGTGGTATGTTTCGGAAATCCATTGAATAAAAACGCTTATTCTCATTTTTAAATTTACTCCTTCTTTTTAAGTTAAAAATTTGGCGAAAATTATAAAATCAGTGCAATGTCACATTTCACATTTTTTCTAAAGTGGAACCATGCGCCATCTAAACTCTCAACATTTCAACAATTCAAATTCACTTTGTATTCACTCACCTTAATCGAATTCACTTTAATTTTTGCTGATGTTTGCTTGTTATAATTTAATGCCCTGGCTATTTAGTTTTTCAAGAACTACGGCTATATTAAACATTTATTAATCTTTGAGAATTTTCATAGTTTTTCGGGATTACTGATATTGGTAGATAAGTGAAAAACTTAAAAATATTGGCCCTTAAAAGAATTGTTCTAATCCCGATGATAAAATCGAAAATTTTCTCTTTTTGTTATAGCTTTCGCAACTAGAGGCTGTGTCTCACAAATTAATGACAGAGATGATGATTTTTCAATAGTGGATGAAAAAGAGGTAGGTAATGTCATATTTTACATAAAATATGGATACACAGAAACAGACAAAATTGACCCGGACTTCATAAAAAATTCTAATTCTCCTTATACACTCTAATATAATATATATTTTTAACACCATAATAATTATGACTTCTACCTATCCCACATCTGTGTTGTTATACCTTAACAAAGAAGTAAGAGATTTTGAAAAGATCATCAGCAATCAAGTACAAAAACCAATATTTATGAAAACCATCTTCTTTCCACCTTTCAATCATGTTTTCAGTGAGGACACACCTGCTCTTTTTTCTTTATTGAAGTTTCTGATGATCTTGCAGAAAAATTATACATCGGTGTGAACTTACTTGACTTTTGCAAGGCATTCGATTGTGTAAACACTCTTCTTTTCTGTGATAAATTGACGACACTTTTTAATTATTCTGACTCTTCTAAAAATCTCATTTATTATAACTTGACTAATTGTAATCGTATACTGTCCTCGATACTCGCCGAAGATATCGATGTACTTCAAGGTTCAATTCTTGGTCCTTTGCTATTTTCATTATTCATAAATGATCTTCCATCTGTTTTTGTTTTATTGTCAATTTCAAATTGCAGCGGACGATGTCCAAATATGAATGAAGTATTTAAGAGTCAGAATCTATAGAATTTTTTTTTTTTTTTTGGAATGGTCGAAGGCGCTTTAGCTAAAATTCGATTGGTCTAAAAGTAATGGGCACATACTTAATACGGACAAAACAAAAGCCATACCGATCGATAAAACATAACCTGACTTCCCGAAATTTCCTTCTATCATATTTATTCCATGCCAAATAAGCATCATATTCAACAACCTTAACGTGGGATACTATCTTAAATTCGGTGATTTGTAAGGTTTATGCTTCATTTAGAAGACTACCAATCACGAAATCCTTTCTTTCTACTGAAATTAAATTAAGATTAGTTAAAGCACTGATTATACCAATAAGACTGTTTCCTTATTCCGCTGGTCCCCTATGAGCTATGAGGGTGAGTGTTATGAGGAATGCCTAGCTTCGCTGCATGCTCTCCTATTGGCGAGTGTGCGCTAGAAGTGGCTATGATCCTGGCTATGTCTTGCCTGGATGTGTATATCTGATCAAGTGTTCGAGATTTATTATTAAAATACTTCTAGATATAATGCAGTTAGTTAAACTGCTCCACCTACGGTTTAATTAGCTAAGAGAAATTGAGAGAATGTAGCTTATCATTACTCCTAGCAGAATGTTGACTCTCTCCGCAAATGACTTTTGAAGGGTTGATACTTGCCTGGCCAGGTCGCCCGTCCATTCATTTGCTTTAATGCCACAATGACCCGGAACCCAGATAAGACTGACATTGTGGTTAATATTGAAGCTAACAAGTTCATGCCAGCATTGCTGGACCAATTTGGAGGATGATGTACTAGAATTAATAGCATTAACAGCCGCCTAATTGTCTGTGATAATAGCCGTATTCCGGTTCTGGTTTGGATATTGTTTGAGTACCTTGCATGCTTCCCTGATAGCCAGTTATTCAGCCTAAAAAACATTAGCAAAGTCGGGTAGCGTAAACGGCCTAGAAGCTTTCTTTTGAACACACCTGCTTAGAATTCCATTTCAAAGTTTATAACTCAAACAGAACACATTATATTTGGGTAGCTCTCATTGGAAAAAAGATATAAGTACAAACATATGTTTTTTTTTATTATTTCTCAAAAGGGTCCGTGGACGAAAAACAAACTTTCGTCGGTGGTCTTAAAACTGTTTAATAAACTCCTTTAAAATTTATGTAAATGCCATGCAGACTTGTTTTTTTCTTTATTCGAAAACAAAATACTGTACGCTTGAAAATGTTTCAGCTTTCTGCCACAACAAAATGTAAAATAATTGTCTAAACAAAACTATGCCGCGGCGCACTTAGAGATACCTCACATTTCTCAGACGAACAGGTACGAGTATGTATGCGGAGATACTAAATCACACTTCAAATATTTGCTTAAGTAGCAAATAAACAAAACAAATTTGCACGATGTTAATAAATAAACACGCAGAGCGCTCTCTGGTGGCATAGTTTGTTCAGTTCATGTAATATTTGAAACAAGAAGTGAAGCATGGAGGTTAGATACGCGAGTACATCTTTGTGAACTATAAGCCAAAACCAAAGATACCAAGGGAGCTCTGGTGATGGCTGGTGTTGACATGAATTTGTCCCGACACGATTCTGACGACACCATCACTCCTGGTGATCCATTCGATGATACGAGTACTTCTTAGTCGTACAATATTGTTATAGCTTCAATGTATATAAATGCATTATTGTTTTTTTTTTTTGCTTTAGAGACTAGGTCTTGAGCTAAAAAGTGGTGTGGTATTGACGATGAGGCAACCTTTACTTTCCCTCGATAAATTTTAGTAAGAAATATCTACTCATACACTTGGAGAAAAATGTAAGTATTCTACTTATCCAAAAATAGATAAGCAAATGTGTCTAGTAAATGTTAATTTAATCATATTACCATGTTGTTTTTACCCGATACAAAATAAAGTGTAAATGATAAATAAATGGCGTGTTTCTTTGCAACTTTATCAAAGTCTAATTAAGCTTACACAACATCTTACCATTTGGATTACAATTTACGTAAGTTATTTCGCTTTATTTTCTAACTTCGACTAGATTTCCATGTTAATACAAAAAATCATAACATTGTTAAAGCCATTACATGGTTGATTTTACACGACATTTTACCTCAGTGTAGAGAAACTGGAATAGTCGAAGATGCCACCTTCTGTCCTGACTTTGATTTAAGGCACAGATAAGATATACATATTATTGATCTGGTATTCAATTTTTGTCGCATAAGATGCTGCTGCACAGAGAAAAAGAAGAACTCTATCTGTGCAGTGCATCTTTAATGCAAACTATAAATGCAACTCGTATATGCTAACGGAGCTGAGGTATCATGCTTTCCTTTTTATTTGAGATGTTACAACATATCTTTGAAGGCGATATGCACTGGGGAGGAAATGTGATTGTTATTGATATTACTTGCGCAACATGATGTGCTGCAACTGCATCTTACATATAGATTGGATGAATACGGGGGCAAAAAGGAAACATAACATGTCATCGTGAGTGTCGGTGATGAAGAGCTATTTTTATTTTTTTTTGTTTTGGTTTAACGAATGGAAAATCGTGTTTTGATTGAATAAAAATTAGACTTTTCGGTTTTTAAAGAGGAAGTTGTGCATTTTATGATCTTGATTTATGGTTAAAACATTTCGAATCAAGGAGAATGGCCATAACATTAAAAATAGAGAAACGATAGTGACTTTGCAGTTTTTTTTATTTAAAATTTACTTAAATTAGCAAATTTTTTACATGGTTTTAAAAAAAAAAAAACACATTCCTCTCATGTGACGTAAAATGTCAAAAGGTTTGAATTGAAATGAAGTCTAGTGGTTAAACTGTCAGGGCCGCCATCTTTGTTAATTATTAAAATTATTAATTTGTAATTATTGGCCCTCATTTCTTTTGAAGCGGAGAGGTAGTCGCGGTTAATGTGATTTGCTAATTGGTTGACGAGTTTTTGGTACTGCAACAGGAGATCCTTCCCGGATTCAACAACAGAACATAGTTTCAGCAAGATGGACTCACTCCGCAAAGAGCTAGAATTTCAATAAAACATCTGAGAATAATTATTTGTTTCAGTAAATTTATCAGGAACTACAGGACCTTATACTTATAACGTACGACTTAATATTGTGGGGATATTTAAAGTCGAGGGATTACTGCATTAAACCCTAATACAATTCTGGCCCTATGTGAAAATATTAGTGCTTCTCAACTTATACGTCGGGGCAAGGCAGAAATGTGTTGCCCCTCTAATTCTGCAGACAACGATAAGTTAATGTTTTTCATCACTTAAAGTATACCAAATGTTTTTTTTTTTCAAACCCACTGGTTATTTATCGTTTTTCGAACACAAACATTATATCGGGGATTCTTGGCGCCATGTTTTTAGAATCCTTTCCGCATTTCTTACATTTTTCGTCCCCATTACTGTGGGCTACAAGTGCTAGAAAGATGCATCCAAAATACTTTCAAGACAATAAATAATAATTTCACACGCCTATTCGACTTCAAGCCATTGACTTTGCAGTGTCCGTTCGTCCACTCAACATGTTATACAAGAAATGGCAAACACAAAAGTTTTGATTTACGCATTGCCTGTCAATTGTTTGTCTTGACAACGTGTCCCAATCCCATGCAACCACTCGCCCATAAATCTTCCACTTAACACGTAGGTAACCTATCTATAGAACTCTTTTGCCCACTTAGCCTATCCACTCTGAGTGCAGAGATGCAGCGCATGTAAAATATAATCATTGCATTTGTTATTCCGAATTTGTGTGTACCATTAAAATGCACAACGAATTCCGAAATATCCCGTGCGTACTGTCTTGTGCGAGTGCGAGTCCATTTGACAAGAGAAGGTTCATAGCAATCACAAAAAACTGTGAGGCACTGCTCACTCACTTCAAGTACCCGCCTTTGTGAAGTGCGGCGTCTATAAAACAATTTAATAAGCACACGAAGATTCAGTTTAAACTCTGAGACGAACTGGACTGGATGATAGTACTACAAGCTATCGGACAAGTACTCCCTGTCATTGTTCCAATTTCAAACATCAAGCTTTGTTGGCTGCCAGTAAAAGCACTCAATTTAAACGCCGACAATGCACACCCCTGTTCACCAGTAGTAGCGATCGACGACGGAGAGGCGGAGCGCGACGGTATGTAGAAGGATGGCCCGTGTCAAACTCACTCCATTCGACACCCAACTGCGAAACATGTTTCCAATGTTGACGATCAATTGGCATACCAAGGAAAACAATGTTTGCTTTTAAGCAGCCAGACGCGACACCTCTGAAAAAAGAGATGACCTTGCTCCAAGGAGCAGCAGTACATTTGGCCTTAGCCTCTCTGTGGATTGTCTATAGCTCTTGATCTGGGTGTAAAGATGCATCTTCTGTGTGTGTTTCGACAAAGTGTAACGAATTGTTTATGACATTGCGTTTTCGTGTCTTCTTCACTATGTAGTGCAACTCAGTGTTGTAGATGCCTCAGTGGGAAAAGGTCCCTGCAAATACCAATACCGAAGCAGTTAATAAATTTAGGGATTCTGTAATGGATTGTCACAGTTACAAAACTAGATCCATGCAAGATTTTAAAAGGCCTTTCGTGCGACTGTTATAAACACTGTATCGAAAGGGGGAGAAATATTCCCATTAAAAACGGAATTTCTCATTCTTGCTCGCCAATTTTTTGAGAGCTATGGAAAGCAATTTTTTCAAACAAATTTCGTAGTTTTGGTGTTAAAAAACTTAATTTTTGTTTTTAATGCCTTATGATAGTGAAAAATGCAAAAATAAAGAAATGATTTCATCAAAACTCTAGGAGCTGTTTTCGAGAAAAAAGATTTCCGAAAACGATTTGTTAACATTTGTATAAGAGAATACTTTTTTCTCCATTTTTTAGATAGTGGTTAATGAACTAGTTGAACATATTTTTTTTTCAAAAATTCAAGTTTTCAAAAGCAAAAAACACAACAAAAATGTTTAAAATTAGAAACTTCGTCTTAGTATACAAAACTTGATCAAAATTAGTTTTACCGTTTTGGAGAAAATCAAAATAAAGAAAATGGTTCTATGGGAGTTAGGATTGAGAAGTATTTTTCGGAGTTTTTATCAACAAACAAATTTCTTTTACTAAAAAAATACTTATTTACATATATGTATATGTATAAATCGCTGAAACTGTTTTTGAGGAAAAAAATATTTTACTAAATTTCGGAAAAAAATTATCTTATCTGTGGTCTTAAAAAAAAGTTTTTGGATATAGGACAGACAGACAGGATTATCATAGACCCAGTTAGGCTATATTCCAGCAACAACTCGACGAATGTCAGCTTCCAGGTGCTCAATTGTTTCTGGTTTACCGGCGTAGACATGCGACTTCATACATCCTCACAGAAAGTAATCTAACAGTTAAAAGGACCATTTTCTAAAATAAATCATTCGTCAAATGAGTCTTTCAGTAAATTATGGGAATGCGCTTTGTGGCATCTTCCACCGTCCTGTTGAAATCACATGTCTGGAATATTAACGCCTGACCAATTCAGGCACGAAAAAGTTAGTAGTCAAGTCTATGCACCGCTCACGTTGACTGTAACGTTTTGAACATAATGTTTTTGAACACATATTGACTAATTATTCCACCGACCCATAAAGCGCACCAAATGACGTAGCCATTTAATAAAAAGTATGCTTCATCACTGAACAACATTTTGATATGAAATTGTGGACCAAGGTTAATGTTCCCTTCGGCTCATTTCTCAAATTGAAACCACTCGATCATTGGCGCGAACAATGAGCTAGTAAACCCAAACAGTACGCTGAACATCAGCAGTCGCTTGCTGACTTTTCTTACCGACTTCGTATTATAGTTTAGTGCAGAAAACGTTCCATAGTTTCTCTAATTAACTGCTCTGATAGAAGATTTTGAGAACTATTAAAAGCATGTAACGCCTCATGTGTTTCTTGAATTGAACCATTTTTTTTTTTTAAATAAATTTTAACAATTTGCAAACTTGAGTCTATTCAGGATTAATAACAAAACCAAACTAACTTCAAAACAACCAAGAACTTTCAAATCTGCTGTCAGAGAAGTCAATGTTTCCAATTAAAAGTAGTCCACCTCTTAAATTTAACACCTTTTCCTTATAAAATTGCAAGTAAAAAGATAAAATTTTGTTAACCACGAACTTGTATGTTTCTAGATTTTTAAATCGTAAATTGTATGCTCACTTCATCAATACAAATAACTAAGCGACTTTTTAAGCTTTTGACCTCACGGGGCAAGCCTTAATTGTTTAGTTTTCTAAAATTGTACTTTGGCTGTCAAAATTTTAAACAGATCAATTAACATAAGTTCATACATATGTATGTATATGCTCGGCTTGTGCGTATGGCGCTTAGGCAAGAGTAGCAAATATTTGATCGAACTATTTAAGTACTCAACATATTTATTTGACAGTCAGTCAGAGTGATCATTTTGTCCGCAAATATTTACTATTTTACAAAAACTGTTTAGTCAGAATTATAACCATCCATGCTTAAACGTATGTACGTGGCCTTAAAGTGGAATAAAAGTGTAGGAATTTTTGGTGGAGCGACAGCATGTCTGGAAATTACATTCGATTTTCTTGTTTGTTTGTTACTTTTTTCATTCATTCTATTCTTCCTTTTGTTCGGAGACAAATTTAAATAAAATTTGTATGCATATGTACATACAACCATTGTATACGTGGTAAAGTAAACGATGTGGTAAGTTATGTTTCTATATTTGATGTAAAACACTACACATACCCAAACACTGGCTTGATGTTTTAACGTGATACCGTAGATCTAAGAAAAACGATACGAGTATCTTTCATTTAACCATTAAGAACAAACAATTTCTATGTAGGTACCTACTTTTAGACTTATGGTCTACTGTATGGTAACAAAATTTACAAAATACCTATCTTTGTTAATGCTTTATTTCATCAAAGGTTAGCTGATTTCAATAAATTTTTGAAAACAAGAATTTCTGAACTACGATTTCATCAAGGAAAATCAGGTTATTTCGTTGAAACCTTCAAAATTTGATTTAAAATATTTAAATTTCAAAACGAGATAATTTTGAATTCGGGACATAAGCTCGAACCCCGAGTTGCCGAATCTAAAACATTAAGTTCGAAATTTTTAAGTTCAAATTATAAAAAGAGGCTGGGTGCGACCCACACTGATAACTTCCCATTTGTGGTCTTGAAACTTTATATTTAGATAAAAACATATTGCGACATATTTTACCATAGCTATTAATGGAATTTGAATATGTGGGACTTGGGTACAACTGAACAACCTTATTCATATACGTATGTACAGTAGGTATACATACATTCTTCTAAAAACTAAGTTGATAATAAAATTATAAAATTATGTATTATATTATAGAAATTACTTTATTATTTCGGTTCCAAACATTTTAATTGAAAAAAAAATTAAAAGCGAAATATTCAAATATAAAAGATATGGTTTGGTTATTGATGGAAGGGTACTTACAAAATATATCCGCTCTATAACTAGTTATATGTCAAATATAAACCATTTGTTAGAAATTGTATTATGTATAAAATTAAATAATGGCAAAGTCAATATCATTGCTCGTTCTCAAGATATTCTAGTCGAAAAACAAATATTACCACTTTTTAGTAGATTTTTTTTTATATTTTTGTTAAAACTGTCAATTCGATACTTGTCAAAATTTAACTATATGTTAATAATTGTATTATGTCGATACCTTCCCGTGAGAATGTACTAAGCGACACTTTATTCGAAAATGACTTTTTGATGAGGAAATATACTATATGTTAAAGGCCACGTTGTGGCCTGGGTTTCGCCAACCTATTATGCATGAAAAGGAAACTAGAGTACAAATAAAAAAAATTATCAACTGCCATGTTTTCTCATTAAAATAATGTTTCCCCCTAAAATTTGTATTATCCGCAAAAAAAATTATGCTAAGCGACATTAATAAAGATCTCATTGTCGTGAGCAACAAAAAATTTTGTTAGATGTCACTTAGTTTAACCAAAATTGTCTCTTAGCACACTATGATTCAACTAGAACTTTCTTCGTTTTTTTTTTCGTTTCCTGAACAATTTTAGAAATGTCGCTTAGTATACATTCTTACGGGAAGGTATCGATGTATAAAACAACATACTTTAGAAGGCACTATCGGTGTTCATTCCCAAGAAATTCGACTTGAAATACAATTTTAACTAGTTTTCACTAGAATTTTTAATAGTTTTTTTATTTAAAAAAAAACTATTAATTCAATATTTGTCAACATTTTACCAACTGTACAAAATTATACTATGTATAAAATAAACTAAATAAGAAGTCAATATCACTACTAGTTCTCGAGAAATTTGAGTCGAAAAACAATTTTTACCAGTTTTCAATAGAGTTTTATATGGTTTTTTATTTTTTGTAAAAAAAACTGTAAACTGATTTTTTTTGAAATTTTCACCAGTTGTCAAACACATTAGTTTTCGTAAAATAAAATTATTTTGAGTTTCAAATTGTTTTCCGTTCTTAGAATATCTGGGTTATGAATTTTTTTTTCAGTTTTTTTTTATTTAAAAAAATAACGGTATGTTCTTTTTTTTTCCAATTTCATACAAAATCTGTATGACCTTATAATGAGTACATTAAATTTTATTTGAAATCAATAGCATTATTTTTTCGTGAGATATTTCAAACTAACCAAAATTTTCAATTTTTTTCAACCGTTATAGTGAAAAAACTACTAACTGAATTTTAATAAACACCCTTTCAGCCTCTTTCGAAGTTATTATCTATTAAACAAAATTTATTTGAAGTTCTTGAGATATCGACGACGAAAAATTGTACAAGAACGTACGGACGTACGAACGTACGAACGTACGAACGTACGAACGTACGAACGTACGAACGTACGAACGTACGTACACAGACACACACAGACATCTCTCTAAAAATGATTGATATAGCCTCTAGGGACCTTGAAACGTCGAGAAATGTCAAAAATTCCAATTTGACAAATCGGACCGATTACAATAACTCCCTATGGGAAGTTAATAATTACTCGTCAACAAACGGAGTGAAGTGAGTGCAGTACCATTCGATATGCAAGTCACAATAGTTCATAATTCGGGAGTAAATCGCGCATTTGCTGTTGAGCAATAATTAAAGTGCACTGATTCATTAGTTTGTGCGCATCACGTACTTAGTACCCACTTATAGGTTAAGACATAGTTTAGCTTAGAGCGCCCGCATATGGCCAGTAAGTTAGTTTTAAGTTATTGCTTGGATAAGTAGACTAGTTTTTTTTATGAATTTTTGTCTAGCTTTAAGATAGTTTTAAGATTGATGAAAAAAAAAAAAAAAACCCACTTATAGGTAAATATTCGACAAGTTGGTGATGGATCAAGTACGCAATAATTTATCTAGCCGTGGGTGCAGAAGTTTGGACGAGAAGGATAACGGTTAATGAAAATCCTCCGATATCGTCAACGTTAGTAGCAACAACAGAACTTTTGGCTCAAGTTTTATAAAAACTAACCAATTTTGGATAAATAACAAAAAATAGAGATGATGTTTTTGTTATTGAATTTAAAACTAGAAAAATTAGAATTAATAATAATAATATCATAACTATTTCTTTGCTTAGTGGTCCTCGTCTTACTGCTCGAACGCATGTTGGCGACAAACCTGGAAGGAAAAAAACACTTAAGAACCACATGTGTAATAATAACTTTCACCGTGACTGACCTAATGTATTCCTTTAAATCAGTGTTTTTCAAACTGTGGGTCGATTAAAAATTTCTGGATAAAAAGAAGAGGAGAGTATCCTGAGCTCACAAACGAGGCTTTGAAGTTGTTACTGCCATTCGTCACTTCATACCTGTATGAAGTCACATTCTCTTCAGTATTTAACATTAAACTAAAAAACAAAACAGAATAAATTTGAAAAATGATTTAATCTTAAAAGTGTCAAAAACTAATTCAAGATTTCAACGTTTATTAAAAAAATAAACAGGCACATTATGTCGCACTAAAATTTTTTTGTTTTATTGAATTTTTTTAGCACAGGACTTTTGTTTATCAATCCTACCGGCTTGCGACCGCGACCCCCCAAGGAACTCTTCGCGACCCCCTAGGGGGTCATCACATAGGATCTTAAACAGAAGACTTTGCAAGGCCTTGCCTTTAATAGAACTTGTCGATGAAGAAAGTAGTGTGTCCATAAAACGTTTGGCGTTATTAATTTTAGTTAAGCAATGAGTCCAATTTTGTTGCCCGTCAAAGCTTTAGCACCATCGCTACAAAAAGCAAAACATTTTTTCCAATCAATCTCGTAGTTGCGAGAGCTATCTAAAAACATGTCGTACAAAAACTTTCAACCATATCAAGGGCCGCAGGCAAAATAAGATTCTCAGCAATTGTATGAGGCTTCCCTGCTCTGGCTACTCGGTATTCTACTTGATAGCTAGCTTACAACGCTTTCTCATTGCCACTTAAAACAAATTTTAAAACAAAAAGAATGTATCAAACAAAACAGTAAATCAAAATTACAATATGTATGTACATATGTAGGTATGTAGCAAAATAAAAAAAATGACAAACAAACAAAAATGACAATTCTGGTGCGCACTTAAGAATTCAAAAAAATGAAAATTACTGTAAGACCTGCTACATTTTTTTTTGCAGTACAGGAGAAAATTTCATCGCGAATAAGTGTAATTAGACCGGGCCTGGAAGGGGTTCAGTGTATGTAGCTTTTTAAAAAAACTGACACATTATAATGGGGGGTCGCCAAAATTTTGTTACTAGCAAAGGGGTCGTGTACTCAAAAAGTTTAAAAAACACTGCTTTAAATCAATACAACAAAAATAAATAAAACAATAAACCGTACAAATGTCATCAATCACTACAAAGTTCCACCCTACAAATGCAAAATTGTTAGACAAAATTAATAGCGCCAAATTTTAGTCGAATATTAACTTAAGCGACGATTTTATAAATTTTCATTGAGTTAAGAAGAATATTGCTCTCTCTCTCTCTCTCTCTTATATTTTATTAAAATTATTTTAGTTTAGAATAGATAAGTTATAACAACGACGTTGACGTATTATGAAGTGAAATCCTAAAGACATCCAAATAAAGCTCTCCACTAAAATTCAACTTTGTCGGATTTTTTTTCGTAGTGAAAATCTAATTTTCTTGGCAAAAAAAATTAAATAGGGGAACGTTATTAACCTTTAAACGTTTTTGTTTTTATTTGTTCCTTTTAGCTATCCAGCAACCTTTTAAAATGTGAAATAATGTTTGTCCTGGGCATTTTTAAGAAAACATTTTGGTACGCCCACTTAAAGTTTTTTTTTTATTTTACGAATAAAAATTAAATTAACAAAAAAATATTGAACTGTTTTTGAGATATCGAATTTTCCAAACAAAATTGAATTTTTATTTCTAAAATTAAAAAAAAAAATATGTTTCACTAAGCTTGGAAATGCAATGTTTTTCAAACTTTTTAGAAGCTTTCTCATAAAAAATTTACTAAAACCCGTTATGCCGATAATGAGAAATTCAAAACTTTAAAAGACTGGTAGGTACAGTCAGTAAAATCTTAATTTTTTTTTATGAAATGAAAAAAAAATGAAAAAAAAATGAAAATTTTTATCAAAATCATACGCGCCGTTTTCGAGAAAAAAAAACGATTTTTCAACATTTGTATGGTGGTTACCGTTATTTTTATGATAGATACAATTTTTTCTCACATCTTGTAAATTGTATTAAACCTTTTTTTTTGGCAAGTTTAAAAAAAAAAAAACGAGCATAAGGTTTTCGCAATATTGAGTTTGAAAATGTTTGAAAATTTTGATACACAATAATATTCAAAACTTAAGGGAGCTTTAGCATACAAAATGCACAATTTTGAGGAAATCAAAAACGAAGGGGGTGCAATTAATAACCATTGTTTGGAATTTTTTTTCCTTTAACAAAATGGAATTTTTCGAATTTCTTTAAGAAACATCTATGGAACAGTTTTTGAGAAAAAAAAAATATTTATAAAATTTCGAAAAAAATCGTATGGCCAGTACTGTTAATTTTGGTCTTAAAAGAAAATGTTTTGGGGGAAAAATTACCAAGTTTAACGAAAATCAGTCCCGCCGCTTGGGCTGTAGTCAAACAGGCAGACAGAATTGCGAGACAAACTTTTTTCGACTTCGCTATCATCGTAATGTCAAATTTGATCAAAATCTCAAGTTCCAATTTTTTTTCGAAAGCACAGATAATTATACATATATAACTATTATTTAAATATACCGGAATTAAATTTATATTTTGAACAAAGGTTTCTTAACAGTTTAAAAAAATTGCATATTAAAACTTTCAAAAAGATTTTTTTTGGATTTTTCAAAAAGAAAGATTCAAAATATTTTTTTGTTTGGAAATTTTTGAAATAAGAGACAAGGTTTTTTTTTCTTAAAATGTTAGTTTTTAAATTTTATATACAAAAACTATTTATTTTTATAAATTCATGTTTAAGTAAGAAATCACTTGGTATTCATATTTTAACTTAAACTACTAAAAAAGTTGTTTTAGCTATTTAATCTGACCATTTCACTATAGTAAAATGTATGTTTTACTCAAAAAGTTTGTAAAATTGTAAGAGCAAGTTCAACCCTTCACGAAAGTGTAAACATTTATTTTTCTAATTTTGTAACAAAGGTAGACAAATTTTTACAATTTATAAAAAATCTTACACGTTTCTATTATGTGTGCAACTTCTTAAAAAATAAAGAAATAAGATAGAGAACATTTAGCAAGATTTCAACTCAACTACACCATCGAGTTGAGCCAAGCCAATTTCAACTCGAAACAGGTATGCAAATGGGTGGAAGCAAAGTTCGAACTAGATTAAACAATGGATATAAACGTAATTTCTATCAGTTGTGAAGAACCCAAAATTAGGAAAACTGCTGCCAGTTGTATCTAAAAACTAATTCTTAAGCTAAGTTGATCTTGTTGTTCTGATATAATTCAGTTTTACATAAAACATTATTAAAAAAACAATATTAACTTGTCAACTTCAATTAAAAATAATTTACAAACATACCTAACTTTCTAATTAATTAGAAATAGGTAAACATTTTTTTAAATTTCAATTCAATTCAATCATAACCTAAATCCAAACTGAAATTGAAAGTCAAATAAATTTTGTTAAAAAATACTCCCACTCATCATGGAAAAGTAACTACTAGGTATACCCGCAATTCATTTGCTGTAAATTCGATTTTACTTGGAAATTAATGTTATACATAATTGAAATATTCCCCTTAAGCTAAATTCAAACTAGAGCGATATCTTTCAATTAATAAAATACCATAAAATTTTCTAAATTGGAAAGTACAAAGTAATTGGAAATTGATTTACATACCTAATAGTAGGACTAATGGTACCTACATATATGCTCAAATCTATATTAAAACGATTTTAATTAATTGGAATTGAAATTGTGTTCTTTTTTTTTATTTAAATACAAAATCTCTTTCCTCATTAATTGATAAATTAATACCACTAAATTTTACATTTTATTTTATTCACTGTCTATGTTTTTGTTTTCAAATTTCAAATAAATGACTTACAAATGAACATACTCGTAATGGATAATGGTCTATCATTCTTCTCCCTCCAAGAACGTCAAAGTCTAACACAATTATGTCAAATAACAATTTAATAAAAAACTGATAATTTGAATCTTGCATTTTGAACACGCTCTTCATACAATCGTCTCTAGAGTGCTATACGACAATGCACGTTGTATTTGTGTCCCAAGAAGTTGTGTTCAAGCGCCAACAGACCTCAATTATTTAACTGGCTCGTACCTGTTGTTGAATTTGATTGATTTTAATGCAACACTTGGTCTAAAAATCTTAATCTTTGTACATTTATAATTTATGTATTTAAACAACGTTAAGCTCTTGGATTTAAATGTGTAGTTTAATATGCAATTCAAATCTTGCACCAAGAAGTTCGTTACATTTTTGTAAAAAGTCATTTTACCTGCCATTTAAAAAATTATCGTTTTACAAGAAGAAAAAAAGCTTTTCCGGATACTCTCTTCCATTCGCCTACACTTAAGAGCTTTCAGTTTAAAAGAGCACAACTCACGTATAATATTATGGTTTACGTTACGTTTACATTCTGATTGCATACGATTATACCGCAAAAGTTAAAGAAATATTCCAAGGCAAGTCAGAAATACACTTAAAGTCTGGTACCCGAATACTTGTTTGACTTGCAACAGGTCTGTGTCTGCATGAAAAACGTAAGCACCACCGGAGTAGCGCAGCAGTGGATTTAGCACCTGAACTGAGCACTGGCCTAGCTTGGCAAACAATAAGCAATATCTTCGCCTCTGGTAAGTTGTAGTTGAAGTGTGTGTTTGTGTGGTTTTGTTGGCTCACTGAAACTTAAGCCATGGTACCTTGATTCAGTTTGGTTCCAACCGCGATTATGGCCAGAGATACTTTTTCAATCCGAATGTGTTTTTTCGTTGTTTGAAGAGAATTTTTTTTTTTCGTTTTGTTTTCCTTTCGCGAGGCTTACAACTCCGTATACGAGCTCCTAAGCCCGGCAAGTGCTGTTATCTTGTTTATTGGTCTTTTGCATGACCCCCATTGCAGCGTCTTCCTTACCTTCTATCGTTGCCTCCTGTCTTCGTGGGTCTTATTATAATTTATTTCGTTTTGTCATTACGGTTGAACGTTTGCGTGATTAAAATATTCAATTGGATTTCAAACTGCTATAGAAACAGAGAAAACATACTCTTTCGTTTGGAAAAAATATCAAGCTAAAAAACCTGCAGAGCTTCGTCCCAGCAGCCCCTGAAGCCCAAACCCAACCCGTAGTAATTGTGTCTACATAAAAACGAGAACAAAATACCGAAGAGCAACTTAAGCACACTTCTTCGCTTTTGGCATCGCATTCAAGTGACCTTTTCGAAAATAGCTCAAAGTGGCTCGGCCCCATCACAACATTTAACGCCGCCGCCGCTGATTCGCCGTGCCGCCCGCCCGCATTCTAGTTGCTTGCCCTCCGCATCTTCACTACCTTCGCCTTCTTCGGCATCATCTCAATCTGTGAATTTTGTGTGTTTGTATTCAAACTCAAGGTGCATGATTGTACCTCGGTGATTTGTTTGATAAATGTTTGACGAATTTTAAGTTTTTGTGTTGTTGTTGTTTTTTTGCTAATTGTGAATTGACAAATATCTATTATTCACAATCATTGTATTTTTGTTTTTTAATTTCATCTTTGGAAATTAAATCTTAAATTTGGTGAAACCATTTGCATTGTGGTATTATGAAGTGATATCAACTCTTTTCTGGTAAACTTCTTTTGGATTATATAACCGAAAACAGCGGCTTACAATCTGGAACATAATGGGATTACCGATGATTGTCTCGAGGAGTATTATACTCTGGATGTTATTGGGATTTATTAAATGTCAAGGTAAGTTTTAGTTTGTTGGGTATTTTATCTTTTTGTGGTTGATGATGAATTTTGATTGCTTGGCCCGAAAATTTGCGGAGTCACTTTTTTCTTGATTGGCTGTGGTTTATTTGGAAATGACGCAAGGTTTGTGTGTCAGAAAATATTTTGCAGAAAGGTCAATCAACTTGAATGATTAAAAGGCAGGGTTAGACTGGAATTTTTGAATATTTGAGTAGGCAGTTTTTAATGAGATGAGTTTTTTTTTTTTTTTTTAAATTTAATTTTATTGCAACACCGCAAATTTTTTGTATAGGCAATATAATATTTTGTTCCCCGAATCAATACATTTTTTTTTTTTTTTTTTTTTATAATCTACCCGCGCTCAAGGGATTATGATTACCCTTTAACCCTTAACCCTTAACCCTTAACCCTTAACGAATTGAATATCCAACAAAAATAAATATATTCTAGGGTAAAACAAATGAATTCATAAAATTTTAAGATTGGGGTCGAAGCCAGGATTTCAAGCTATACGACATATCCAAAGTCCCCCAAAATCACCTTACTGACTTTCAAAGAAAAGGCGCGGAGGGAGGAGGTGCTGGGGAAGTTTATGACACACAACACAAAATCTACAAAAAGTAATATTCCTTTTTATGTAATGGTTACTTGTTTTTTAAAGTTTTATGAAGTAGAATAAGTAAAATATTGACAAAAACCCTTAACAAATACATAATTTCCTGTTAATGAAACGTGGGCAAAGAATCACCATTCAGAAGATTCCTTTAGAATAAAGGGTGTTTTTATTTGGGGAGAGAGGTAGGTATCTTACTATTTACATAATTACTTATAAACATAATACATATTTACACTTATGACATTTGCAAAAAATATTAAATTTGTAATGCTAACCAAACCAAGACTCAAAAGAATTTATACGATAATCTATGGTCTAAAAATGTGTTTCTAGGGGTAGTGTTATGACAGCTCAAGGGAATATTTCCAAAATAAAGTTTAGCAAAAAAAGTCTTATAACCTTTTACACAATGGTAGCTTCAGCTTTGAAAAGTACCCTTATGTCATGTACTATACATCAAATATGACCCTCAATAAGACACAAATTTCGGGTAAAAAACCCACATTATGTATCTCCTTAAAAAGAAACGCTTCTAACAAAGATATCGTCAACTGACACGAAGTCAAAACTGGTTGCTGGTTGCCGTAGATTGCTCGGTGAAACAAATTTAGTCACCTTTCGATAGGTCCCGGTACACCGGGACACCGTGACATTTATGGTAATGAAATGGCTGAAGAACTGGGTAAAAACTGTTCATCACTTGAATCGAGCCCTGATGGGACTTATGTCACTGCAGCAAGAAAAGTATTGAATTAACCAAAGTTTCTTCAATACCATAAATGACAGATGATCAACAATTGATACCTGTTGGGTTTCAAGGAATTTTTATACTGAAGCTTAGCAGACCTCAATTGTTTCTCTTGGTTGGAATACTTACAAGTCACAACTCAATGAGAACCCACATGAACTGTAGATAGGTTTTATAGTGAGCACCTGTCAGTTAAGACTTAATCTCGCTACTTGGCCTACCAAGCCCTATCGGTATCAATGAATGGCTATTGAACAAAGCCCCCAGACATAGTTCTACTTGCATTTTATCATGGAAGAAAGGTTGCAACTCCTTTCCAGCAGAGACCAGATCTTGATTCGTTAACAAACCAACTCGACATTGCTACCCATCAACATCTCGTACAGTCCGTCTTGGAATTCCATACTGTTCCAAATTTGCACTGTGTAGGCAGTACCACCCTTGTTCCGTGTTTTTCCATCTAACTATTGCTGGTAACAATAGCCAACCGCGTGACTTGGTTGGTATAACCACAGCCACCTCATGCTCTCTTTACAGAGGGCCTACCCAATTAGTAATTAGACCAAGGTTTTTACAACCTGGGGCTCTAATTAGCGGGGCAATTCTTCAATCTCATTATTACCGAGGTACCCAATTTGGGTTATTTTTTGTTCTTAAGTAAGTTATGGAGTAGAAACTCCGTGGTCCAGACCATAGCTGACCGAAGCCAACTGCAATCTGCACCAATAATCATGATTAGTCTTTTTCGCCCTACAACGAACTAGGAACGATAGTCCCAAGAAATCTTTTTTAATCTTTTAGCATAGGGAAGAACTAAATATTTAGTTCAACAAATAAGCCCTGTTTCTTGCTGTCAAAAAAGGAATTCTGATCCATTATTTTCCTTCCTTGAAAATAAAGTCGAACCGATTTTTAACAAATTTTACTTCGAGTTTTTGGATAAAGATATTACACCGATGAATAGCGAAACTTTTCTATTTCGTCATTCTTATCATTGTAAACTTCTTACATAATGTTCAATCGAAATCTCTATTTTTTATTTCTATTAATTTTGAAGAATAAATATTTTGCTATAAAATAGTACCTCTATATGCATCTCAATTTTAATGTATGGAAGACTATTTTAAAAGCGGAACCATAAGTAAATTCGCATACATCTCAAAACTTGTTCTAACTTACATAATAGATATCTCCAATAAGTTTATCGAAATTTGGATTTCGAACTTGGTTTGAAATAAAACTTCGAAATTTGTCTTGTTTTTTTTTGTATGTAGAACTCGTCTTAGCTTTGCATTTTCTAGTAAATGTTTTGGTTTTGTTTGTATAATGTAAAGTAAAGTTTGTATATCTTCAAAAAAGCCTAAGAATCACCATCCCCATCCAATTGCATTCCTGGGAACTCTATTGGAACTCTAGCTTCTACAGCTTGGGCTACGGTTCCGTAGTATTTTAAAACGATTTACTTGTGGGTACTTTGCGGTTTTCTCAAACTTTTTAATATGATTGGGCCAAAAATAACGATACCTAGCATAAAACTGTTAAAAAATATTATTTTATACTTTTTTTTATACATATCTGAATTTCTCAAAAAGAACTAAACCGATTTGAATGTAACAGAAACTGTTAACTTTCGATATTACTGCATATTGATATTTTCAAAGAAATATTTTTATGTCCGTAAAGTAAGCATTACCACTTCAAAATTTTAAAGATGTAATAATTGGATTTATCGTCGTAAATTTGTCGTGAAACAACACATTTTTCGTGCAATGCTAACTTTGTAGTCAAGTTATCACTACCACCCTTGAAAATAGGTTAAAATTAACTCGAAAAAGAAAAGGATATTGTTAATAACTGAAAAATCCTAAAAATAGCATTTTTCGTTAAATATTGCACTACCATAACATTATAACATTAAAATTATAAGGGTCTCTTAATATGCAGTTAAGCGCGTGTGAATTATAAAAAAAATTACTGATTTTTTGATAAAGAATTTGTTAGATTGGAATTTATTTAAAGCAAAAGATTTAGTCAAAATAACTTCATAAGTAAACTACTACTACGTTAACAATTAAAATAACCTATTTCATACTTTTTACATAATTTTATAAACATGTACATATTATGTATGTGTTTTATGCATCAAATCTTTTAAAAAAAGTACTAAGAAACTTCAAATCCAACAACCTTTTATTTTTATATTTATATTTATTTATAACTAGATGACCCTGTGCACTTCGCATCACCTACATATATTTTTAAAAAATATTGTCAAAACCTAATACCAAATTAGTATCTATGTACATCACATGGAACGTAGTTATACACTTAATCAATTTAAGGCTTTCTGATATACCATATATTTTGTGTTTTCTTGCGGTGCGTAAATATGTAAAGATAATGGTTTTCAACGACTGGCCTTGCTATTTATTTATGGTCATCGCAAAGGTCTGACGGACGCTTTAAATCTAATGGCAAATCCGTTGGAATCATCGGTATACAGGATCAAGACATTTTTTCCTTTGTACCTCCCTTGATGATCTTGGCCTCGATGACGTTATTCATTAGCTTTTTTGCAGCCAGTCTCGTTCCATTGCACTGTCGAGGTTGATTAATTTTACGCAGAATAATCACAACTGATCCTAGTTTTAATCGTAAATTGTGAGGTGTTGGCAAAACAAATCCAGGGAATTTAAAAACTCTGTGGGATAGTTGACTACGTCATCCAAGTTTGTAACTGTGTCAACTGATTTTTAAGAAAACAACTCTCTGGGAAGAAAATTCTGAATGGTTGTATTGACATCATCTATACATCTTTGTTTTTGGCCACCAATATTGCTCGTTCACTCAGCCAATTATAGTTTTTGAACTATTAGTTCACATATGTCCATAAAAACACGCCGAATAAGCTACTGTTTTGAGTCGACGAAGTGACAAAAATCTGTGAGTAGTGTATTAATCCGGTCGAGGTGTCAACTGCGACCTTACCATTTACAATATCTAATAACTGCTTCGAAAACATAATCGCAGTTGCTAAAACACTCGCAAGTTAGTTATTAATTGGAGTGTCTTTAAATGCCACAACAGAATCATGGCTCCACCAAAAATGTATTGGTTGTCACGAAGATCTTTTAACGTTCTGTCCAATGCCTCCAGTGACCTATTGTGGGCCATCGTACATTCATCCCAAACGATCTGATCTTTGCCAACAGCAATGAAATTAATAATAAGACATCAAATGTTTTACAGCTAGGAACATTTTGTATTGGAAAATAAAATTGTCGTTTTAAGTATTTTCCGTTACTTATTACTTATGTTTCTCACCGTTTAAACCTTTCCTGATATTCCAAAAATATTTCAAAACAAAAATTAGCAAAATCGGTCCAGCCATTCTCGAGTTTTAGCGAGACAAACGAACATCAATTGATTTTTATATATATAGATTTAAAGTATAGCTCTATATAGATCATATGTTTAAGTGCACCGTTAAATAATGTGTTATTTTATGAAATTATGATAGAATTGTCGTATTGGATAGGTAAATGCAAGAGTTTTTCATTCGAAATCTTAGTAATAAAATAAAATTTAGCGAAACCACGGCTCATTGCGTCACCTATTGAACATTGCACAGACAACTTTTTGAACTTTTGCAGTAATGGGTCGAACGAACATAGCCATTATTTGGTTGAGTAAATCTTAAATCCGGATTTTCAACTTTCTATTGATGCTATTTAAGGAGAACCCTCAAATGCAATAAAATTGGGCGTGGCTGCCTTCAGATTTTTTTAAATCACTATATAAATCTTCTCATAAATAAATAACCGAATTGAAAATTTCAGCGAAAATACTTAAAATTTCTTAGAGTCTATAAACCACAAATAAACTGTTTAAAAAAGAATAGAAGATAGATATGAGTTCATTGAAGACATTTTCTAGCTTCCGCAAAGGTAAGCTAGATTTGATTTAGAGTATAGGTACAACATTTTTATCAACTGTGTATTTCTCCCACTGCACAATAACGAAAAATATGTAATTTTAACTACTCAGTGGCTAAAAATACATTAATAAATTTAAAAATTGAACTAAGTTTATTCCCAATTGTAAACACGATAAGAAAAATAATGAAGATGTTAAACAAATGACGATTAATTTAAAAATGTATTAAATTCATAACCAAAATTATTCGTATTCTATTATTTATTATTAAAAAAAAAAAACAAACTGACAGATATCGACTTCGCCAAAGGTACTCATAACCAAGATGTGTCCACTGTATAATCTCTTAAAAATTGTTATCCTAACGACCACAAAGATGATTTATATATCTGCCATCCTTTTCCATTTCATAATTTCAATATGCGGAAGTAAAACAAAATAAAATTACGTATTTTCCATTTTTAAATAAAATTTATTGATCACGAATTCCAACGTTGAACGTACATAGGTACAAAAAAGGTAAGGTTTATAAAATGTTTACCTGCATCCATCTCAATATTTAAGCCAGAAACAAAACGTTGAAACCCACTTTGAGACGAATCTTTGACATTTGCCACAAATTGGCAAACAATATGCATTATGTTGATTATTATATTGAATGACAATGTTTATAATTCAGAGAGTAAATTACAATGGAGCAGGGAAAATTTATGATTTCCATCGAGAAAATTCTTCATGCAATCAATTCTTCATATATCAATTATAATAAACGAATATAAATGTCAAAAGCAGATTACAGTGAAAGAGGCCAAAAAAGAATGAATTGTTTGAACGAATATACGAGGAAAACTTTGAGTATGTCAAGTTTGATAAATTGATCTTCTTGTAGACGGTTTTGATTTTGATTTCGATGATTAAGTCAATGTTTATGAATCTTTAATGATAGTTTACAATTACTTGTGTAAATCAAAAACCATTTAAGTAAAATCGAGTTTAAAATTACATAAACTGAGCTTTAAGTTAATAGTAGATAATTGTTTGTATTAAATTTGTAGCCTCTTATCTATGGGTAGCTCCCTTAATAAAAATTGGGTGTGTTTTCGACGTATTGGTTTTAAAAAATTTATCATCATATAAGACATTAATTAAATAAATAAACATTGAATATTAAGTTATCCCACCTATCAAGCCATTGATTACGTAATAAGACCACAAATTTTAAAAGTTTATTCACATTCTGAATTGATGGATCTCGACTCATGTTAGTCAGCTTTTGAGATATTAGTAGGTGGTAAACCTGATGTCATTTAAAAGTGTATATTTTTACTTAAGGTTAATTGATGTTTGTTTATATTCAGTTTCTTGTACGCAAAAAAAAAAAAGATTAATGACGATCTATCTCAATTTGTTGATCTGGAGGTGGCGGACTATTGGAAACAGCACATATTTTGGGTTAGGAATAGGAAAAGTCTTATATCAAGAGAAGTTTAAATTATAATTGATGTTTGTTTAAAGACTTTAGAGACAGTAAGGGATTATTCACATAAGTCCAACGACCTACGAACATAATAACAAATGGGATTTAAAACATTTATAAGCCTAAATTCTAAACAAAATGTATGAAAACAGATTGAAATTAATTTTATGATGGTAAAATTTTGCGTTTTTTGGTAAATAAAAAAATTTTTGGAAAATAAATTGGTCGTCACGAATTGCAAATTGATTGTTAAGAGCTGTCAAACTCTATTTTCGTTCCACATACTATCCACACTGCAACAAATTAATTGTTCGCCCGCAACTAAACTCAAAATCAATCTTGTTTTTGTTTGTTTGTTTTAAAAGTCATTAGCGTTGAATCAAAAAAAAAAAAAATGCTACAGGAAGGAAATGTCAAAATGGGCGAAAGTCCATACGTGTACGTCAATCGTTGGTCGTTCTCATGTGAGCAGTCCTTAAGAACTGTCAAATTCTATTCACGTTCCTCATACAATTTACCTTACACCAAATGAATTGCTAACGCCCAACTAACCTGAAAACCACTCCTGTTTTGTTTGTTTATATTAAACGTTATTCGCGACGAAGAAAAACTATCAAAATAAGCGAGTGTCCATACGTGTGCGTTCGAATTAATGGGTGGTATGCAGAAAGCTTTATCTCAGTCTCAAATCTCACTTTTTTGAGCAATTGCTATAGCTTTCGTATGCAGAATAATTCTAAGACAAGAATTATTTTTCATACGAAAGCTAGCAATTGCTCAAAAAAGTGAGATTTGAGACTGAGACAAAGCTTTCTGCATACCACCCAATGTGTTCATTCGTCGTCGGTTGTAGGTCGCTCTTATGTGAATTGTCCTTAAGGGTGATCATGGTACACAATTAATTATTACACGTAATTATTTTTAAGAGCTTTGCAGTAGAATGAAGTTACGGTGGTTTCTAGGAAAGTTCGCAGCACTACACCCTTTTTACAGACAAAAAAAAACTCAGGCGGTTTTCGACTCCTTCTAACTTTTGTACCAATAGGGTCAGAAACTTAAAATTCACAGTACTTGCTGAACTGATCAAACACAGGTGCCTCACTTCTTCAACTCTTAAGCATTTAAGTTGTGTCTGAGAAATAGGGCTTCAAATGTTGCTAAAACCGTAACTGATTGACTCACTGACAGATCATCAAAATAATGGAGTATTTCCCGACACCCTAGAAGTTTGTTATTTCGCATAATTGTAGATCTTACGGTGCATACAAAGGAACAAATCGAAAATTTAAGTTTTTCTATTCAGAGGGCGTTGCATCCACCCACTTTCTTAAAAATTATTATTAAATATATGGATCACTTCCGATTGTTGTAGGGGATGTTGTAGGGCTTCAAGTGCATACAAAGTTTTTATGTGATTCCCTAGAAGAGACATTCGAATTTCATTTTAGTTCATCTTAAATATTTTTTTTTTAAATGTTTTCTCGAAAACTGTCCTAAGGATTTTGATTTAAGTACGTACCCGTGATGTTTAAGGGCTTAAGAGAAAAATGTGCATAAGCGAAATAGGATTTTGAATTTTTTTAAGAAAACTGTCTTCTCCTTGGAATGATCCCTTATTTTTTGATAATGGATATAAAAATGTTATTCCAATTTCACACAGAGAAATGAACCAAATATTATTGCATTCCAAAAATTTTATAAATAACAACACAGAGACGAAATAAATTGCTTAGTACTTTTAACTTTTTTCTAACTTTCACGTAACAATACCTAAACTAACCTAATGATTTATGTGTGATCAAGTCGTTTCTTTATATTTCGACTTTTACTTAAACGGTTTGAAAAAATCGATAAAAATTGTTGCAAAAAGAAAAAAATAATATTGTGTATCCAAATTCAAAGAAACAATTGTTATTTAACTAAACAAAAAAGAATTAAAAAAATAAATTGAAGATTTAATAAAAAAAAGTTATCAATAAATACTAAAAGTACCACTTTTTGAACAAAATTTGAATTGCATAAATTCTTATTTATCAAAGAACTCATTGGTTTTTTGTTTGTCTGAAGCTTTTGTTTTTGAACCATCGATTATTTTTTAAATAAAATATATTTTTTTTGAAAAATTTTATAGTTTCAAAACTTCTTTAAAAATTTGATACAATGATTGAATGATGGCACAAATAAAGCGATTCGGAGGAATTCAAGTTAAACGAAAATTAAAATTCTTTGAACCGTTTTTGAGAAATATTTGGATTTTTTTTTTGTATAAAACAGCAATTTTAATCTTTAATATAGTGTTTAAAAACTGTAAAATAATTAGCTTAAAAATAAAATGCACGACTGGATCGCACGAACTTGCTCTTATGTAAAAGTACTTTGGAATTTAAGATACATTTTATAAATATAAAACATGGATTTAATGAGATAATAATGTTCAAATGCATAAAATTGCCGTCTGGTTTCCGGAAAAGTATGAATTTATGCAAATAAACCTTAAAAAAATCGTTTTATTATTAAATAAATTTTTTATATAAGAAATTTCTCTAAAATTTTTCAAGAAAAAAATGTGGGATGCGAATTTTAAGTATTTAATAATATTGGTTTTAGGAAATAATTTCAAAAAATAATCATTCATAGGTTTTGAAGATATTGATTTAAAATTTTTTTTTTTTTTTTTTTTAAAACCCAATAAATGTTTTTTCGAATATTTTTATATACAATATTATTTTAAACTTAAGGGGACTCCTGCTAAAAATTTTGGGTTAAAATCCTTAGAGCCGTTAATGAGAAAGTCGAAAATCAAAAAAACGGGTCTATGGCAGGTACCCCTAATAACATTTTGCCCCAAAATTTTTTTTGACCAAAATGTAGTCCATATCCATAATATCACACTTAATTTTTTTTATCAAAATCGTTAGAGCCGTTTTCGAGATAAATAAGATTTTGCATTACGGGTGTATGGGGGGTACCCTTAGTTTTGGAGCTAAAAAAAAAATTTCAATTTTTCCTCTAGGGAATCACCGAAGACCCTTAACTACCGAGATTGAAAGAAATAGGTCCAAGGGTTTAGGCTGTAGTGAGAGGTACAGACATACAGACACACTGAAACATGTTTTGTGTGTACTAAAATTTCTTTAAAATTTTTATAAAAAAAATTGATATGCAAATTGTTAGTATTTAATAAAATACATTTTAAAACGTAATTTAAAAATTTAATCGTGTATCGGTTTTCAAGATATTGAATTTTCAAAAAAAAAATTGTATTATTTTTTTAAAAATCCAAAAACTATTTTTTCGAAAAATTTTTTAGTTTATATTTTTTAAAATGCAAAGCAGCTCCTGCATAAAAATTTTGGTTAAAATCGTTAGATCCGTTGGTGAGAAATTCGAAAATCAAAAAAACCGTTCTATGACAGGTACCCCTAATAACATTTCCTTCCAAATTTTTTTTTCACCAAAATATAGTCCATGTCCATTATATCACACTTAATTTTTTTTATCAAAATCGTTAGAGCCGTTTTCGAGATAAATAAGATTTTGCATTACGAGTGTATGGGGGGTACCCTTAGTTTTGGAGCTAAAAAAAAAATTTCAATTTTTCCTCTAGGGAATCACCGAAGACCCTTAACTACCGAGATTGAAAGAAATAGGTCCAAGGGTTTAGGCTGTAGTTCGAGGTACAGACATACAGACACACTGAAACATGTTTTTTGTGTACTAAATTTTCCTTAAAATTTTTATAAAAAAAATTGATATGCAAATTGTTAGTATTTAATTAAATACATTTTAAAACGTAATTTAAAAATTTAATCGTGTATCGGTTTTCAAGATATTGAATTTTCAAAAAAAAAATTGTATTATTTTTTTAAAAATCCAAAAACTATTTTTTCGAAAAAATTTTTAGTTTATATTTTTTCAAATGCAAAGCAGCTCCTGCATAAAAATTTTGGTTAAAATCGTTAGAGCCGTTGGTGAGAAATTCGAAAATCAAAAAAACCGTTCTATGACAGGTACCCCTAATAACATTTCCCCCCAAATTTTTTTTTCACCAAAATATAGTCCATGTCCATTATATCACACTTAATTTTTTTTATCAAAATCGTTAGAGCCGTTTTCGAGATAAATAAGATTTTGCATTACGGGTGTATGGGGGGTACCCTTAGTTTTGGAGCTAAAAAAAAAATTTCAATTTTTCCTCTAGGGAATCACCGAAGACCCTTAACTACCGAGATTGAAAGAAATAGGTCCAAGGGTTTAGGCTGTAGTTCGAGGTACAGACATACAGACACACTGAAACATGTTTTTTGTGTACTAAATTTTCCTTAAAATTTTTATAAAAAAAATTGATATGCAAATTGTTAGTATTTAATTAAATACATTTTAAAACGTAATTTAAAAATTTAATCGTGTATCGGTTTTCAAGATATTGAATTTTCAAAAAAAAAATTGTATTATTTTTTTAAAAATCCAAAAACTATTTTTTCGAAAAAATTTTTAGTTTATATTTTTTAAAATGCAAAGCAGCTCCTGCATAAAAATTTTGGTTAAAATCGTTAGAGCCGTTGGTGAGAAATTCGAAAATCAAAAAAACCGTTCTATGACAGGTACCCCTAATAACATTTCCCCCCAAATTTTTTTTTCACCAAAATATAGTCCATGTCCATTATATCACACTTAATTTTTTTTATCAAAATCGTTAGAGCCGTTTTCGAGATAAATAAGATTTTGCATTACGGGTGTATGGGGGGTACCCTTAGTTTTGGAGCTAAAAAAAAAATTTCAATTTTTCCTCTAGGGAATCACCGAAGACCCTTATCTACCGAGATTGAAAGAAATAGGTCCAAGGGTTTAGGCTGTAGTTCGAGGTACAGACATACAGACACACTGAAACATGTTTTTTGTGTACTAAATTTTCCTTAAAATTTTTATAAAAAAAATTGATATGCAAATTGTTAGTATTTAATTAAATACATTTTAAAACGTAATTTAAAAATTTAATCGTGTATCGGTTTTCAAGATATTGAATTTTCAAAAAAAAAATTGTATTATTTTTTTAAAAATCCAAAAACTATTTTTTCGAAAAAATTTTTAGTTTATATTTTTTAAAATGCAAAGCAGCTCCTGCATAAAAATTTTGGTTAAAATCGTTAGAGCCGTTGGTGAGAAATTCGAAAATCAAAAAAACTGTTCTATGACAGGTACCCCTAATAACATTTCCCCCCAAATTTTTTTTTCACCAAAATATAGTCTATGTCCATAATATCACACCTAATTTTTTTTATCAAAATCGTTAGAGCCGTTTTCGAGATAAATAAGATTTTGCATTACGGGTGTATGGGGGGTACCCTTAGTTTTGGAGCTAAAAAAAAAATTTCAATTTTTCCTCTAGGGAATCACCGAAGACCCTTAACTACCGAGATTGAAAGAAATAGGTCCAAGGGTTTAGGCTGTAGTTCGAGGTACAGACATACAGACACACTGAAACATGTTTTTTGTGTACTAAATTTTCCTTAAAATTTTTATAAAAAAAATTGATATGCAAATTGTTAGTATTTAATTAAATACATTTTAAAACGTAATTTAAAAATTTAATCGTGTATCGGTTTTCAAGATATTGAATTTTCAAAAAAAAAATTGTATTATTTTTTTAAAAATCCAAAAACTATTTTTTCGAAAAAATTTTTAGTTTATATTTTTTCAAATGCAAAGCAGCTTCTGCATAAAAATTTTGGTTAAAATCGTTAGAGCCGTTGGTGAGAAATTCGAAAATCAAAAAAACCGTTCTATGACAGGTACCCCTAATAACATTTCCCCCCAAATTTTTTTTTCACCAAAATATAGTCCATGTCCATTATATCACACTTAATTTTTTTTATCAAAATCGTTAGAGCCGTTTTCGAGATAAATAAGATTTTGCATTACGGGTGTATGGGGGGTACCCTTAGTTTTGGAGCTAAAAAAAAAATTTCAATTTTTCCTCTAGGGAATCACCGAAGACCCTTAACTACCGAGATTGAAAGAAATAGGTCCAAGGGTTTAGGCTGTAGTTCGAGGTACAGACATACAGACACACTGAAACATGTTTTTTGTGTACTAAATTTTCCTTAAAATTTTTATAAAAAAAATTGATATGCAAATTGTTAGTATTTAATTAAATACATTTTAAAACGTAATTTAAAAATTTAATCGTGTATCGGTTTTCAAGATATTGAATTTTCAAAAAAAAAATTGTATTATTTTTTTAAAAATCCAAAAACTATTTTTTCGAAAAAATTTTTAGTTTATATTTTTTAAAATGCAAAGCAGCTCCTGCATAAAAATTTTGGTTAAAATCGTTAGAGCCGTTGGTGAGAAATTCGAAAATCAAAAAAACCGTTCTATGACAGGTACCCCTAATAACATTTCCCCCCAAATTTTTTTTTCACCAAAATATAGTCCATGTCCATTATATCACACTTAATTTTTTTTATCAAAATCGTTAGAGCCGTTTTCGAGATAAATAAGATTTTGCATTACGGGTGTATGGGGGGTACCCTTAGTTTTGGAGCTAAAAAAAAAATTTCAATTTTTCCTCTAGGGAATAACCGAAGACCCTTATCTACCGAGATTGAAAGAAATAGGTCCAAGGGTTTAGGCTGTAGTTCGAGGTACAGACATACAGACACACTGAAACATGTTTTTTGTGTACTAAATTTTCCTTAAAATTTTTATAAAAAAAATTGATATGCAAATTGTTAGTATTTAATTAAATACATTTTAAAACGTAATTTAAAAATTTAATCGTGTATCGGTTTTCAAGATATTGAATTTTCAAAAAAAAAATTGTATTATTTTTTTAAAAATCCAAAAACTATTTTTTCGAAAAAATTTTTAGTTTATATTTTTTAAAATGCAAAGCAGCTCCTGCATAAAAATTTTGGTTAAAATCGTTAGAGCCGTTGGTGAGAAATTCGAAAATCAAAAAAACTGTTCTATGACAGGTACCCCTAATAACATTTCCCCCCAAATTTTTTTTTCACCAAAATATAGTCTATGTCCATAATATCACACCTAATTTTTTTTATCAAAATCGTTAGAGCCGTTTTCGAGATAAATAAGATTTTGCATTACGGGTGTATGGGGGGTACCCTTAGTTTTGGAGCTAAAAAAAAAATTTCAATTTTTCCTCTAGGGAATCACCGAAGACCCTTAACTACCGAGTTTGAAGAAAATACGTCCGGTTGTTTAGGCTGTAGTTCGAGGTACAGACATACAGACATACAGACATACAGACATACAGACAGACAGACGGAATTGTCAGACCCACTTTTTTCGTCTTCGCTATCATCGTAATGTCAACTTTGATCAAAATCTCGAGTTCGATTTTTTTTCCAAATGCAGAACTTGCCCTATAGTACCTATATCGCAAGTAAAAAAATTATGGGGGTACATTAGACTGGGCCAAAAAAATTGACTATTTTTTTTTTGAAAGATATATCGAGAATATCATTCAGAATGACAAAAAAAAATTTTCGTAAAAGTTTGAGCCCTTAATATCAATTTTAAGAGGGCTATCATGGCTAATTTTGATTTTTAGTCATAATTTCATGTTTTGCGTCAGAACTGACAAAACATTGAACTAAAAAAAATTCATTTTGACTTACTTTTATATAAAATTAAATTCCCTACAAAAAAGGTCTGATTGAAAATTTTCGTCAGACAAGCCGTTTTTGAGTAATTAAGCTTAATAAATTGTTATTTTTCTTCGATTTTACTTTTTTAATTTGGAATTTTATAACTAACGAAAAATAACAATTTATTAAGCTTAATTACTCAAAAACGGCTTGTCTGACGAAAATTTTCAATTTGACCTTTTTTGTAGGGAATTTAATTTTATATAAAAGTAAGTCAAAATGAATTTTTTTTAGTTCAATGTTTTGTCAGTTCTGACGCAAAACATGAAATTATGACTAAAAATCAAAATTAGCGATGATAGCCCTCTTAAAATTGATATTAAGAGCTCAAACTTTTACGAAATTTTTTTTTTCTCATTCTGAATGATATTCTAGATATATCTTTCAAAAAACAAAAAAAGTCCATTTTTTTGGCCCAGTCTAGGGTACATATGTATGTGGTGTTTGAAATACGTATTAAGTTTTCAAAAAAATAAGTTGAAATTTATTTAAAAACTAAACAACATTTTTTAAACATTTTATCACACATTACTTTAATAATTCTTAATTAATTTTTCTAGAATTTTTTTTTATACACAAGTTGATCAAAATCAGTTGTACTGTCTTTGAGAAAATAGAAAACAAAATAAAATGTTTCTGTAAGACGTATCATTTTTCAGAAATTTTGTAAAGTACAAAGCTAGGTCTAAGTGAAAATTTTTAGATTTGTTTTTAAATGTCTGGAGCATCTGTAGAGAAATTTCAGAAATAAAAATTATATCCTTGTTACAGTTATGTTTGGTCTTAAAATAAAGAAAAAATAAAATGCACGACTGGGTCGCACGAACTTGCTCCTATGTAATAGACCGGGAATTTTAAAAACGAATGTTATTAGAGAAAACTGTTCATAAGGATAAAATTAATTTTTTAAATTCTCTTATTAGTAAGTGACAAAAACAGAACGCTATGTAAACATGAATTTATGCAAGAACAAAAATTATAAGCCGTTGTAGTGGTTTCTTAAAAAAATAAGCTTTTATATAAAAAATTTTCAAAAGATTTTTAAGAAAGAATTTTGGTACGCCAACCTTAAGTTTTTATTATGGTTCGGATAAAAATTAAATTTCCAAAAAAATATTGAGCCGTTTTTGAAATATCGAATTTTTGATTATACAATCCGTTATGTCGATAATGAGTAATTCAAAATTTGAAAAAAATGGGTCTATGGTAGGTACAAGTTGTAATATCTTAATTTCAATTTGTTTTTATTAAATTATTGATCGTAAAAATTAATTGAAAGAAAAAAAATTGTATCAAAATTCTAGGCGCCGTTTTCGAGAAAAATACGATTTTTGAAAACCATTTTTTAACATTAGTATGTTGTATACCTTAATTTTTAGGTAAAATACATTTTTTTCTCACATCTTTTAGATTATATTGAGAAACTATATTTATGGAGTTTTTTTTCGAGAAAAAATTTTTGGAAAAAAATTAAAAATGATATCTACCCTACCAAGTTTAAAAGAAAATCGGCCGAGCCGTTTAGGCTGCAGTCGAAAAGACAGACAGACAGAATTGTAAGACCTACTTTTTTTGTCTTCGCTTTCATCGTAATGTCAACTTTGATCAAAATCTCGAGTTCGATTTTTTTTACGAATGCATAACTTGCCTTATAGTACCTATAAGTCACAAGTAAAAAATGTAGCTAAGGAGTTATTAAAATACGATGTCTACCAAGTTTAGAAGAAATCGCCCGAATCATTTAAGTCGTAGTTGAACGGACACAGATAGAATGGCGAGGGCCACTTTTTCGTTCTACCTACATTACATAGTAATTTTAAGTTTGATCAAAATCTCGAGTTCGATTTTTTTAAGAATGTAAATGCAAATGATGAAATGTACGATTATATGGTCTTACCGTTCAAATTTTAACTTTTGCCATGCGTCGAAATATATAGACATTATTAATAAATATTCAGGTTTTGAAATTTATAATATTATATTGGAAGTAAAAATAGGACCAGCAAAAATTTTAAATGAATTATGACGGGGAAGAGCAATAATTTCAAGAGCCGTTAAGAACTTGGTGGAAAATTACTTCTACATTGAATCGATTATGTCATCTAGCCTACCTGCAATCAAGGTACTGAGTTCCTGTACCATCAACTATAAGATAGTGAGGAATGCATAAAAGGGCTTAACGAACTTGGCCAACATAACAAATGAGGAAGGCGCATGAAGCCTTTTAATAGGGCCTGAACCCTATTGCGGGATATAATAATATAATCAAACAATATAATCAAACAAGGAGAGTAGGAAAAAGTTCCAAATACTGGAGAGAACTCCCAATGCTAGGGCAGACAAAACTTCTACTGGGCAATTACAACCAAGATCGTTTCACCAATTACATCAGTGTAAGTAGGAACAACGTCATGCAGATTCTGCAATATCCACGAGGAGACACCAGATCACATTCTAGTCAAATACTGCTTACTCATGCACCAAGGAAAAACTATCTGCGAAGATACTAACTGGAAGACGGCGACCTATCCGCTCTGAAGGTGCCCAAATACTCAAATTTTTAAGAGCAAGAGATTTGGAGGAAGCACTGTAAGATGATGGCACAATAGATCTCTAGGTCGCAGTGCAATACCCTAATATATATCTAGGTATAATCCATTCCATTCATCGGTTTTATATATAATATTAATCCCAAAATATTGAAAAATTGGCGACGCAAATTTTGCAGGATCGTCATTTTTTTTTAGAACTATAGATCCTAAAAAGGTCCTCAGTTTCGCTGTGATTAATGCATTGTATATTTTTGTATATAGAAATGTTGCAAATAATGTTTCCATTTTTCCAACAGTTCAATTATTTGCAATACCAAATGGTTCTAACACCGTTAAATTATAGCTTTTATAACTTAAATACTTAGTTAATAAAAACGACATTAATGTTTCAGTTTTTATTAGTTTTTTTTTTCTTTCAAAACCAGTATTTAAACCTTGAATACGATATTTAAAATAATTGCAATCTAACTTATTTTTTTTTTCACATGAGTCCACAATTAACAAGGTCAATTTCAATACGATTAAAGCTTAGCCTTGTTTGTGATCTTAAAATTAACTTGCCATACCCACGGAATCATTATGATAATCCACCCACTTAACAAATTAATCTTAGACTAATGTTTTTTTTTTTCGAGATGATTTAAGCAAGTTCACACTTCTTGCAAAGCGAAATTATTGTTTAAAACTTTCCCAATTCCAAAGATGCCCTTTGGGATATTCACAACATTTAAAAGTCATTAAGGGATTTTGCAATTCTGCAGCCTGAGTTGGTAAATATTGCGTTTTTCTATGTCTGCAAATTGATGACTTCGATTGCAAGCTAATGAGTCGCGAAGTGCAATAATCGTTTGAAATAATTGAGTACGAGTATTATTAACTACTCTATGGCAATTTTATGGGAATGCTTTTTTCCTATTTTTATTACGATATATGTATTTCAGTATACTAGGAAAAAAAAAAGCAATTATATGTGAATTGTTTTTCTTTTTTTAGAAAGTATTGAAATGAAACAGTTTTAAACTTTGATCAAAAACTAACAGTTTATTTCGTTATGTAAGAAATTAAAATATAAATACCAGTGTTACGGTATTTATCCAACTTTTACTTTTTAATATGTTAAAAGTTAGAATCATGTTTATTTTTTTACCAAAAAAAAAAGACACCCAATCAAATAAAGAAGCAAAACTTTCAAAAAATTAATCCCAAACAAAATATTTGTCCAGTTTTTAACAAAATAAACGTAAATTAAATCGCCACTGATTAACACGATTAAAGATTTAAATTAACAAATATTATGTAATTTTTTGGTTTAAATAAAATTTCTTTTTGGAAAGCTAAAAGAATTTAATATTTATGTGGAAAAGTGAAGCTTTTTCAATCTTTCCTACTTTGCGACATAAATTAAAATAATATTTTAACATAAATAAATCAAATAAAAAAAGAAAACGCATAAAAACAAAACAAATGGGCAATGATCGACAATCCGATGTGATTGCTACCTATGAGGTAATCAACTGTATCGAAAAAGAAAAAGTGAAATTCAATCGCGTAGAGATGAGCGGACAAATAGTCGGGGAGGTAGCGTTGCAAATAATTATTGTTCTACAAAAAAATATGAATATATTCAAGATGAACTTAATTTGGTGCAGGAAATGCTCCCATTTATTAGGCTTCATATAAGCTTATTCTTAATCTAACTGAAGTATAGCTCTTATTATATAAATCTATAGGATTGGAGTGAATTTGAATAATTTCAATACAATTTTCCTTGTAAAATTTGATATTCAGAAATTGTTTGACCGACAGCTAGTACCTGGAAATATAGCCACCTTAAGTTAAGCTGTATTTATTAAACATTTTTTATTGTGAAAGTTTCTAAGAATTTCGAAGAAGTATAGTAAATTTCCAAACGCTTGTAAGGCTTATCAATTATATGTTTGTGATTTTGACTCCATGTTGTGTTGTATTTTTAATTATTAAATTTAAGTAAAAGAAATAAGTTTTTAGTTTTTAAATAAAAAATATTTAAAATTGTTTTAACTAAACTAAAAATTATTTCTTTTACTTAAATTTAATAAATTTATTAATTAATATTAAATTAGAATTAAAAAATGAGCCTTGAATACCTTTTAAGCTTATCTTAGGGTTTTTCGATATAAAAACGCTTAAGACTAACGAAAATAAGCCAGATGAATTTATACTTTTATGAAAGTTTAACGGGTTAAGTTTTCCTTATCCAACAAGAAATAATGAAATGTTTTCCAATAGCTCTATCAGGACCACAGGATTCCGTGAGCTTACTGGGATGTTGGGTTAGTTGTCCAATCAGCTAGGTACGGCTCGGCATGCTCGAGCTGGGAAGCTTATCGACGCGTGATTTTCTAGTTTTGCGAACTAAAAAAGTAGAGTAAAAATTATCGGCTATTGTCGGAAGGTAGAATCCGCCATAACTGCAGGTTTCTTTTTTTTTGAATACATTCTTGTATCATTAAAGTTGAACCTTTTTTGGTCCTAAACATATTCTCCCCCGCCGATTTGATATGATAGTCTCCTCAGGCTATTGCGTGAAATGTTCAGCTGTTGAAATCGATGGCGAGTTGATGTTCGTAAATTTAGTCTTACACTCTGGGCTACAGCAACCACATTCTCGTCTATGCGCTGTAGTCCTATGACGACCGGGACCATGAGTGTTATTCACTAGCATACCAGTTTAATGAACTTTTTGCACCAACTTGGGTTAAGCAGGCTCGGTGGGTGCTTCATTTCGGCCAAAACTTCTTTTCAAAAAACGTATTGTTTGGGTTTCACAGCACTTACTTTGGAAATAAGTTTTCAATATTTCCTAACGTTGTTCAAGCGTAAAGCAACTCAATTCGTTCCGCGATGGCATAATACTGACTTTTTGTCAAGATTTCGAGCGGGAAACAGCTGTCGGTATCAAAATAATCTATTATTTAAAAAGAAACCACTAGATGGCCCATCCTGTATAATATAAATCTGGTAAACGAGTAGAGTTTCTTCCCTTCATAATCCGAGTTTTATTTCTTTTCGTCGGGAATACCCTGGATACCAACGAGCTTACCTCAGCTTCGAGAAAAAAGCATCACAATATTATGAGATTTGTATATGAGGACGTCAATTATGTATTTGGTTTCTACTGACGATTGGTCCGATAGACTGGTTGAGTGAACCCGCTATCAATGCTGGATGTTTAATGCCAGATCCAAGTTAAGATGGCTACATTAATTCAATGGAGACTTAGAGTGCCTTTGGAAGTGGAATTCTCCGGAGAATTGATCGTGGTAGACTGTAATTTTGATTAAAAATCGAGATCGAATCTTTATAAGACTTCTCTAAGTTAAAACTGACACTAATTGGGGGTTTGATGGAAGTGAGCGGTTGGGTTAAAATCAAATTCAGCTCAGTATAGCTATACAGACATTCGGATGTTCGAAATTCGAAAATGAGATACATATAGAAAATCTGAGTGTGCAGATTGTGTAGTATGTGGAATTTTGGGGGTATTCAATACAATTTTGACGAGTGATAAATAAGTATTCTAAGACGACTCAAGACGGCAGTGGAATCCGCTCACTCTAGAAGGAAAAAGAGCTGGACGATCGAGAAGCTCATGGACAGCCCAAGAGGAGTCAGCCCAACTAGGCAAGAGTTGGAAAGAGTTGCGACTCATGTCCAGGAATCGAACACGATGGCGAGCTGGCGTTGTGGATGCTCTATGCCTCAACAGGGTTCCCCCATGGACATAAAAGGTCTGAGGACCTAAGAAGAAAAAGACGGCTCACAACCAAAAAAAAAAAAAAAAACAGAAAACAGAAAACACAAACACAAATAAAACAAAGTAATGTTTTGCAGACTATAATTAATTTAATTTTGTACTAAAAAGAGTGGAAAACTTTCCAATTGCTTAGCTAAAATTATTAATATTTCTTGTTGAACATACATACATATGTACATTACTGCAAAACGAAAATTTTCATTTACGATTTCTTTGTTTCATTTTTTTTATTGAATTTTCTATTCGCATCAGCTGCGTTCTTGGTTTGTTTAAAGGTAACTTAGCGTAATTGGCAATAAGAACTATTCATCATAAAATGAAACTTCAATTACCGGACTATAAAAATCCGAAGTAAACGAAGAATTCACCAAAGGAATGCTCTATTTTTTTTCACCAAACGTACCCACCTCTAGATGAAAACTAGTGTTTTCGCAAAAAAAAAGAAATCAGGGAAATGCGGAAAAAGACATGCCATACGAAATGCAGTTTAGTAGGCTGTGCATTTTCTTTGACAAACTCTAGTTTCACGATGTAACAACAACAACAGCAGCAGCAGCAG
The DNA here is from genome assembly GCA_911387755.1 of Chrysotoxum bicinctum. Classification (NCBI taxonomy): domain Eukaryota; kingdom Metazoa; phylum Arthropoda; class Insecta; order Diptera; family Syrphidae; genus Chrysotoxum; species Chrysotoxum bicinctum. Next base: position 32,595,412 of record OU426990.1, read on the forward strand.
CAGGTGAATTGATGATAGTGGCGACGTTGGTGATGGTGGTTCTGCATGTTACACATATCTCTCAAGCGAACCAGATGTTGGAATGCATTGAATGCAAACCGGAAACAAAAATCACGAAAACTCAGTTTGTATACCTTAGGGCAATACTCTGCGTTAAATGTATTTCACGAACTTACAAATAAATTAAACTTCAATAAAAATAAAATATCTACCTGTGGTTTCGAATTCAAATTGAACAAAGTAACTTGATCCATTGAACAGGTGATAGTTTATTGGAAGCTATTAAACTGGTTTCGGTGGTGATGTAGGTATATGTTTTAAGTGTGTGTGTGGCTAGAGAATACCATATTGCATGACCCACATCCATATGCGTGCAACACAGCCGACGACGACCGAGCGACGCACAGTGGGGCAAAATGGCGAAAAGATGGCATTAAATCAACCAACAGGTCTAGAAACTTGAAATTTGGCACAAATACTACTGATACCAATTTTAATACATGGCCAAAGTTTCTAATGGCCACGCCCATTTCTAGGGTTACCACCCATACAAATTTCATTAGTTTACGAAACTACTCAAACACGGCTCAAACGATTTAAATGAAACTCTGCGTGTATTGCATCCTTCGTGATTGTAATACAACTACATTTATAAAAAAAAAATTAAAAAAAAAATTATAGGGTTACCATTTCGGGATATTTTGTGTTACTAATTTTTGTTTGCTAAACTTAGTATCCTTTCTTCAATAGAAATAAATTCTTTGCTTTTCAGCTACATGTACACTTTTAAAAATTCAGTTTTAATAGGTCTACAATATCTATTTGAGCTTGGACGTGAATTTTTGTATATTATTAAACTAAGCGAAGTGGAACAAGGCAAGTAAGAAAAACTGTCGATTCTACCTGGTTCAATTCATAAAATGCTTGCTTATTTGAATAGTGACCAAAACTCCTATAAAAGTCCCATTTAGAGTACAAGCAAACATTTATCAATTCTTAGTGAAGTGAATTAATCTCGTCTTTTTGGAGAATAATGAAGCCTTTAACTGTTAAGTTTAACAAACTTTGTAAACTTGTACTCACAGAAGTTTTCGAAACAATGATATACATATGTTCAGGATCGGGGTAGCAATTTTTTTAACACTACTGAACTATTTTATACGAAGGAAATACAAGAAGCTTTTGATCTGATAATTTCATATTGAAATTTAGATAAGCCTGCTTCGAAAAAAAATTAACGCAAAAGCTTCTTCACCATTCATCGAAGTAGGTTAAATGGACTCTCCTAAAGCTTTTCTACACTGTTTGACTTTTCTAGGACTTTGGGGTACTTCGTGAATTAGTTTTGCAGCTACCGACTGCCCACATGTTCTCAAACTAATTTCAGATGCATATGCCAATTCAGAAAGAATGTATGTCATTTCAAAAGTTACCCAAGTATTGATTTTGCCTTACAATTTCTTCCTTTAAAAAATCCATCTGGCTATTAAATCCTTGGCAACTTGACTTCTTCTTTATATTAAAAAGATCTTGCCTGGTTATTGGTAGTATTTTTGATTTTGTTGGGCGTAAGAAATGTCAAAAATACAATAACATTGACGAAAAATATCTTTTTCTAGAAAGTGACGTCACCAACAAAAATGTACACAACACACAGGGGAGCAGATTGGAGCAAGAAATTTTTGCACATTTTGAAAGGAGAATGTACACTTAACAAAATGACATATAAAACTTATTGGCACCTTACGGCGAACACAACTAAACGTCTAAGGATTTCAGAGAAATGCAAAAAAACAAGCAATTTTTTAACTTTTTTTTATATTCAACTACGAATTAAAATAAAAAGAATTTATTTTTTATAAAAAGAAAAAACATAAAAAAATGCTCCTGAGCTTACTGATTCTAATGCAATTTAATTTAATTTGAAACTCGCAATAAATAATAAACTGTACACAATTTACTTAACCAACTCGAAATGCAAAAAGAGGTCTGTGATCGACTCAAAACGTGAACTTACTCTTCATTTGAGATGATCTGCAGATGATTATGATTCAAATAAACTTTCTGTCTCTCATTTCTAATTCTCTATCATATTTGGTAGAGAAATAGAACGGTTATTTAAGACAAAGCTCAACTTCATAATTTGATTAAATGCCAGCTTTTTTACGTTTTGCCCCATTGTGCGACGCATGGAAAAGGAAGTGAAAGACTTTCGCTTTTATTTTTGTTATAATTTGTTTTTTTTTTTTCGATTGGTTTAAATTTGCAAGTTTGCTAATCAGCTCTTTCGTTTAGATAATGTTCATTTTGATTATTTCCGACATTATGTTATTTTGTATTAATGGACAATTAATTAGTTTTGGTAAAATTACTAAAAAAAAATGTGAAATGTAAGAAATGTTATTTATTCAAGACTCAAGTCTCTTGAATAGAAATATAATATTTCAGGTTACATATGGATCGCTCGAATCGCGTGTTCCATTACTTCGTATTTGGTTAATGTTTTGTGCCTTTAATGAAGACAAGCAGGATTTAAACGGTGGGTAGGGTATGAGCATTGTAATCTCTTTTTAATGTTTTCCAAGGAGACTTTACTTGGTACCAATAAATACTATACAGTTGCAAGCACATAGCTTAAGGGCATATCACACAATCTTGTAATTTTTTCTTTTTCCATACATTTTGATTTGACGTTCTAATTTTTCTCAAATGTGGAGTAATTTTTTTCACATACATATGCGCATGATAAAAACCTTTATAAATATAAAGCTGCACTTAAAGGAAACGAAATAATTGTTAGTTTTTGGTTAGTAATATTTTTTTATATGTGATTTAACATTTCGTTTCCTTTGAAAGTACCTACTAAAATATCACTTTCACTCATAATTTATAATATTGGGGGTGGAGTTGCCATCGTTATTAAAAAGAATTTAGTGCACAATCAAATACAAACTGTGAAAACAAATGTTTTTGAATCAATTGCCATTGAGATTTCACTAAATGACAACTCAAAATTTAAAATAATATCAGTATATTTTCCCGGTGGAACATCGAATGCACAAAAAATTAGCTACTTTAAAAGTGACTTAAGAAAACTAGTAAGAAATGACTCGAAATTCTTATTTGCAGGTGACTTTAACTGCAGACATCGTTCGTGGGGTTGCCAAAGAGCAAATAAATGGGGAAATTTACTTTTAGATTTTATCACAAGAAACCCTATAAGCTTGCTTTATCCTAATGGTCCAACATATTTTCCAGCTAATAAAAAGGCTTCACCTTCAACAATAGATTTGATAGTTACAAATTGTATAGAACTGGTAACACAACCCATTACTTTATATGCTCTTAGTTCCGATCATATACCTTTGAACTTTAATATTCTACTAAGTGGTAAAAGATCAAACGTGAAATACCTAGATTTAAAAAATGCTAATTGGGATCGCTTTAGAACAAAAGTAAAAAGGAGTATCCGTAATATACCCTGTGACCTTGAAAATGTTAATAATTACCAACAAATAGATGAAAAAGTTGATATTATAACAAAAAGTATACTGGAAAGTATCGATGATGCATGTCCAAAAAAAATCTATAACAAATAGAACAACAGTTCTACCTTCTTATATTATAAATTTGATAAGACAAATAAATTATTTTAGGAGAAAATGGGCTAGATTCAAACAAGAAAACGATTACGTATTAGTGACCTTTCTCACAAAGAAAATTTCTTATGAGATCTCAAGGCACAAAAATTATTCTTGGAACAAAAAACTAAGCTCACTGGAGCCAAATTCGAAACCTTTCTGGAATATCGCCAAGGTCTTAAAAAACAAAAATAAATTCGTACCCCACCTAGAACATAATGATGAGCTCATTGTATCTCATGAAGATAAAGCTAATATTCTTGCAGATACATTTGCAAAAAATTTCAACAACCCTCTCTTATCACAGGTCAGTACGATTTCAAATGCAGTTGCTGATTCTGTTAATAATTTAAGCAACACTTTTGAACCCTTGCCCCCTGAAATGTATGTTTCCAGTGAAGATATCCAGCTTATTATTAGTAATATTCGCAATAAAAAATCACCTGGTTTTGATAGCATAAAAAATATTTATTTAAAAGAGTTGCCAAAATCGGTCATCTGTTTCATTTGTTTTATAATAAATTCATGTCTCAAGCTACAGTATTTCCCAAAAATATGGAAAATGGCAAAAATTATTCCCATTCTTAAGCCAGGTAAACCACCGAATAAACCAAGTAGCTATCGTCCAATAAGCCTTTTAAGCAATTTAAGTAAAATTTTAGAAAAAGTTATAAAATTTAAACTATTAAGTTTTCTTGAGAATAATAATGTTATCCCCAATAATCAATTTGGATTTAGACAGGGACATAATACCTCTCATCAAGTATTAAGGATTTGCAATCATGTGAAACAAAAATTTTCTCAAAAACAATCGACTGGCCTTGTGCTCCTTGATGTTGAAAAAGCATTTGACAGTATATGGCATGAAGGTATCCTACACAAACTTAGGCGTTTCCATTGTCCATTGTATCTTATAAAGATCATTCAAAGCTTTTTACAAGACAGAGAATTTAAATTAAACTTAAATAATGTTTACTCTTGTACAAAAAATATTTACTCGGGAGTTCCACAAGGATCGGTTTTGGCACCTCTTTTATATATTGTATACGTTGCTGATTTCCCCGACCTCTTTAATTGCAAAATAGCTATGTTTGCAGATGATACTGCTATAATTAGTTCGAGTGAATTAGGGCGTGATATTGAAGATTCACTTCAAAATGCACTTAACACTATTCAAAATTACTTTGATTCATGGAAAATAAAAATCAACGCTAATAAAACGCAAGCAATCTTTTTCACTAGGAAAAGAAAACCTTGTGCTTTGCCATTAAGTCATTTGAAAATTAACAATTGTGATATTCCGTGGGTAAATTCTGTCAAATATCTCGGTGTGTATTTAGACAAGAAATTAACTTACCGGGAACATGTAAATAACACTTTAAATAAAGTAAGTATCGCAATTAAAATGTTATATCCATTGATTTGTCGACGCTCCAATTTAAGTAATTATAATAAAATTATTATATTCAAAGTCATTTTCCAAGCAATTATGCTATATGCATGCCCCGTGTGGGGAAAGTGCACAAGATCACACACCAATAAACTTCAAATCTCCCAAAATAAAACATTGAAAATGATGTTAGATCTGCCCTGGCATTACTCAACATCGCGCTTACATGACAAAAGTGGAGTACTAAAAATTTCTGAAAAAATTGAAAAACTCAGCGAAAAATTTTTTGAAAAATGTAAATATTCTGAAAACATGCTCATTAAAAACTTGTAAATGCTATCTTTTTATATTATATATACATTTGTATTAATGAACTCTGTGATATTTTTGTTTATTTTGTTTCCCTGTATAAAAATTATTTATTTATTATTTATTTATTTATTTATTTATTTATTTATTCACTTGTGCATTGCTTATATATGTATGTATTTATTATTTATTTATTTAATTCTATATGTATTCATTTATTAATTAATTAATTTATTTATTTATTTATTTATTTTCTTTACTTGTTTATTTATTTCATTTTGTTTTTCTTTCAATGTTTATTTATTTATATTGCAATTGATCGATTTTTTATTAGTTACAAAAAAAAAAAATTATATACTTAAAATAAATATTTTGTATTAAATAATAATAAACAAATCAATTATCTGGCAATCCAATTAGTTTTAAGTTTCTTTTACCAACTTAACAGACTTCTAAATAGGATTCCATATAAGTAATCTAAGAATATTAAATGAAGGTTTTTTTACGTAGTTTTCCTTCAAAAAAAAATAAAAAAATTTTCTTTTGTAAATCCTTACCATCATTTTGAATATATTTTTCAGTTGTAAGATATAAACTAAATATCATATCTCTGTGCAAGCTGTGTATCATTATAAATTGTAAAGCCCTTATTCTACGATAATAAATATACATATACTATACTTCACTCATAATTTTTGGGTGTAAAATTCGTTAGAAGTTTAGACGAGAAGGGATAACTGTTATTTTCATATAGATGGCTAAGTTAGTAATTATTAGAAAATGAGATTCTGGTTCTACACAATCTTAAAAAACTCCATCAAAAATTGTGATAGTTAATTGATTTCGATTATAGTGATGATGGTCCGGACATCATTAGTTGGCTTATCAATTTTTCTAATAACATTGGTTGATCTGCTACCCACTACCAATTTCGTTGCAAATGGCGACTAAAGGTAACTTAAGCAGTAGTTATGCACAAATACTACAATTCTTTCTTTAGCTTTCTTATCTCTTCGCCAAAATATAACTTTATTGAAATTGAAAAATAAAATAAATTAATAGATAACCAAATAGATAACCTGAACTATGTTACTTACCGAATTTCTCCCTCGGCCCATTCTACCTCATCATCTTAAGCATTCTACTTCATACCATTGACCCATTCCTTATCGAAAATAAGCTGAATCAACTCAATGATGAGCATAATCCTAGCCCAGATGGTATCCCTGCCATATTTATCAAAAAATACTCTTTAACACTCTTTCCCGCTTTCAAAAACCTTCGGTTTATTCTTATCTCAAGGAAAATTCCCTCAGTTATAAAAGACCGCTTTCATAACTCCAAAACATAAAAAGGGCGCAAAGAGTGAAGTTAAAAACTATGGTCCAATTGCAAAACTTTCACATATTTCCAATATATTTGAAAGCATTTTGTACCATATTTCAAGTTTTCGTTGTAAGTCTCTCATTTCCCCTAGACAACATGGCCTTGTAACAGGTAGATCCAAAATGACTAACCTCGTTGAATTCGTATCCTTTAGCCTCTCAGCCTTATAGACTGGAAAAGAAGTCGACGTTGTCTCAATCGGTAAGGCCTTTGAAAAAATCTCACAAAAGCTTATTCTTTTCAAACTGTCAGCTCTTGGGCTTGAATCTATCTTGTTATGATGGATTTCTTCTTACCTCAAAACCCGTTACTGAAAAGTTCGATTCAGATCTTCCTTCTATAATGATTTTTTAGCTACCTCAGAGGTCCCACAAGGCAACCACTTTGGACTTCTCCTCTTTATTCTTACTATTAACGATATTGGAATGGTCATTAAATATTCCCATATTTCACGAAATCGCTTCCATTGAATTATGGAACACCTAACTTCACACTAACCTATTAGAGCTGTTTTTCTTTTTAATTTTAAATTGTTGTCACAAATATTAAAAAAAGACTCCTACATATTAATTATTTTTTCAAAACCTTTCATATTTATTACGAGTTAGTTGTTTCTTATTAAAACTTAGCTCAATATAAATAATTGTATTCTAGCCATTGAATATTTTGAATACAATATTTAGGATAAGTACTTTTGTGAACTCATATCTCATCTTGATAATCGAGATTTTGAACCTGTGCTCAACCGGCCGCAACCGCTAATCATCTTCATCATAGTCATCATTTATAATGCAACTTGTATCTTCATTTCAATATTACAAAGAAAATCATCAACAGCACCAGCCACAAAAAAAAAATAAAATGCGATAATTGGAGTCGGTAAAGATGGTATTTTTCACCTTGGTACAGCCTATGATAGATTTCTCCAACAAAGGCTGTTGGCAGATGGCCTGAGTTGCTGCCTTTAGTAAGCTTACTATCAAAACTTCCAAGGAGGATATACAAAATACATTTACACTCGTATATACATAGAAAATGCTTTCATCTACTTTCGATTTTACTATTTTCTTTTTGCCATTTCACAGAAGAAAAGAAAAATCAAAAAACAAGACAACAATGATAATGTGAGAGATCTGCAAAGTTGAATGCCACACACCGGTGGCAGGTAACCTTATAGCTATGCGGCTATTACTTATGCAAAAAAATTCAAATCCCTATTTTATGAGATTTAATTGTTTGATAACAAAAGACACAAATTTTTCAATTCAAATTCAGCCAGGCATTCCAAAATCTTGCACTATGAAGGAATTGTAAAATTCATATAAGACCAAGTATTTTAATACCTTTTGTCATCGTCTTAGGTATTTAATATCAACATAATTCTTTTGCTAAGAAAGTCGTAGTATCAAAAATTCGAAATGGTTAACATTTCAATTTCACCATTTGAAGGTTTTTAACTTTCTTGTGAATATAAATAAAATATGTCCATATGTAAACTTATCTGGTCATTGTTTTCACGAACCGTAGGAAAATTAGTTAGGTATTTTTAAGAGCTGAATTTCAAAAAAAACGAATACTTTCTTCCTCATTTCTTCTTTAGTTATGTCATATTTTATTGAAATTTCTAGTTCCATTTTTTGATGAATGCACTTTTTTTTTTTAAATTAGTCATAGCAGATTTATTCAATTTAGAAATTGATCTAGACAAAGAAATTTTGTGTCAGTTGTAAAAGTTTTCAAATATTATCAGGGTTAGCAACTTACTGATGGAATTTCAATTTTAATTTTAACAAATGATACGACTTTTTTCTTGTCGATTAATTGTTGAACGGAATTGAACTTTCATGACCATTTTCTGACCTTTGAGATTGGGTACTTGATTTATGATAACACCACAAATCCTAAGATCTAGAGTCCAAAAGTCTACATATATCGTCGGAATTATCTTGAGTAGAAAATTTCAGTGATAGTACGTGGGAAGTTTAAAAAAAACTAACTTTGTGGGACGAGAAACATCTTAAAAGTAAAAGGTTCTATAGGTTAACAGACCTGCCTTAAATTTTTACATATTGCAGTCACATCAAGCAGAGTACACGCTTGGAAGAAGTATGCAGTCATGAGTGAAACCAATTTTATTAATAAGGAATGAAAATGTCTAAATACATCATTAAATAACAAAAAGAATAACAATGGGCCATTGTGGCTATCCTGAGGGACTCCAGCTTTTGCGTTTCATTTTTTCGCATCATCATAAGAAGAATAAAATACACATAAGAAAGTAATAAGCTATGATGTTTTAAGATTCATGCGTTAAATAAATAAAATAAGAAAAATAAATTTAGGGAATTTTTGATACAGTTTGAATCGATTCTCTGTGATCGTAAGGAAAAGCGAGAGGATTTATGGTTTAATTAAGAGAAGTTACAGAAGATTGAAGTTCTAAGTTCAGAACAATAAAATATTTAATAAAAGATTGCAGCGAGTTTCAGGGTAATATCTTTACAACTCGGGGATCTGTTGAAACACTGTTTGGTTGACAAACATGAACGAACCTTGAGATGAATTAAACAATTCCTTTGTTCGATGTATTGCTACAAGATGCAGCTAAGTACATTTTTGGAAAAATACCAAAAAAGGCCATGTCCACGTTATCCGTAGAAATAATGGACAGCATCATTGAAAAGAAAAGTTATCAAGATTGATTATGACGATCTTAGCATATGATATAAGGGAAACAATTGAAACTATGACTAGTGAACTTGGAGTCTTATCAGAAGTTAAGTAGGTTGTGGGCCATATTATTTGCAAGCATTTGTAAGTGTGACAGACAACATCGTTTGTATGGGTAAAGCCTGATACATAGATGGCGATCTATAATATAACCGAGACTAGTAAAATAACAAACGGCTCAAATCTTACGATCACTTAGTCTTATGCAAGCTAGCTTGCAGATGTTGAGCCTTTTTTTAGATATTGGCAAGACTTGAGATTTTGTAGGAATCAAAAGTAGGCCGTTGGCAATGGAAGAAGTACAAATATCTACTACTAAGATCTTCGTTAGTAGTTCCTTAAGCTGATAAAAAGGGCAGATAAAATGAATGTATATATAGGCGCACCTATAAGCACGCTGGCAGACCATTGATGAACTTGCAAAATAGTATTGACCCGTATGGAACTCCTTGTCCTAACAGTTATAAGATCTGATCATATTCTATGAGAAGGCACATGTATTCAAGAACTTGTTACTTTTTCGAAGTGACAGTGGCTGGAATTCTAACCCAGACCTCCAAAACATGATAATCCAATGCACTATCCATTAAGCCAATTTGTACTAAGATTTCTTGATTGGAGTAATTAAAACACGCTGGCTGAGAAAAAATATTTATAAAATTTCGAAAAAAAATCGTATCGCAGGTAGTTATTTTTGGTCTTAAAAAAAAAGAAAGAAAAAAACGTGTGGGGGGGGGGGGGGGGATTAAAAATACTATCTCCCAAGTTTGATGAAAATCGGCCCATCCACTTAGGCTGTAGTCCAAAAGACAGACCGAGGGACAGAATTGCGAGACCCACTTTTTTAGTCTTCGCTATCATCGTAATGTCAACTTTGATCGAAATCTCGAGTTCGATTTTTTTTTCGAATGCACAACTTGCCTTATAGTACCTATAAGTCGCAAGTAAAAATGTCTGAATCCAATTTCTGCTATGACCATTTTTCACAAAAAAAAAAGAATCCAGTTTTATTACAATGAATTATTATAGAACCCTTTTCAGGAAAATTTGAAAGATCCAAATTTTTAACGACAATGAAGAAAATTATAATTAAATTCTGATTGAGTGGAGTGATTGAATTAAATTCGATTAAAAGTTCAAATAACCTCAAAATCACTTACAAGTTCTCTGTACCAAATTTGGAACAATTCTTCTCAATTCAGTCTCTATAGTCAATTTAATTCAATTCTATTCAATTTCATTTGCCTCGGAACTTGGTTTTAACGATTGAATAGGTCTTATGTCTTATTTTCTGTACATATAAAGTTGTTTGAACGAAATCCCTTAGATGGTTTAGCGGAAAAAATAAAATGGAAAAAAAAATTGTTTTTTCGTTAACCATTAAACGCATTTCGAAAAAAATATATAGATTTTCAACAACTTTTTGATTTTACTATAAAAAAAAAAGAAAAAAAAAAAAAACAAAAATTATTAAAATCTATTCAATAGTAGAATAGTAACTCTTGGCATAATGGTTAGTGCGTTGGATTGTCACGCAGAAGGTTGCAAAAATGTTTTTCAAAAAGTGACAAATCATCCAATAGTCATAAAAAGTGCTGTTCATCGCAGCTGTTAGGACTCGGCAGAAAATTGTAGGTCTCCTTCATTCCTGCTAACACGCACTCAGGAATTGTTGAGTGCCATAAGTGACTAGGTTCACGTTCTCTATGATCTGTTTCAAACGTTAAACCGATCTGTCATCCGAGCCTGTAGTTTTAGATTAATGTTTGCTATTTAAAAAAAAAATGATCTTTTCATAATTACCGACCGTGTTAAAATTGTGAAAACCTACTACAACAATAGTGATTCTTTTTTAAGTAGATACGTTTTGTGCATTTGAATCCAAAGATTATCTCAGCAGTAAAGCTCATTTTTGACTGAACTAAGATACGTTAACAAACGCAACGAAAGTTAAAATTAACATATGGTTTGCTATTTGGTCTGGTGGTGTCATTGGTCGGCACTTCCTCGAAAATGAAAAACCGTTACAGTCAATTCTCATCGCTATAACCAAATGTTAAGCGAATTTTTTAGGTTGAGTTTCCTACTAGCTTCTTAACCAAAAGTAGTCCGGAAGTATTATACCATCTTTTGAGTATAGAACTTCATTTTTGTGGTTGAATTTTGCGGTCGAAGATTAGTTCGGTGTCTTCGTTTCAAAAACTTTGAGTTGTCACATGGGTGTCTTAGAGTATGAAAACCAGACGCGAAAGCTGTTTCCAAGAAGGACTGGTCGCCAGAGCTGCTTATATATCAGGAACATGTTCAGCGGGCTTAGTCCCGTAGTTCTCTTCATCAGTGGGTGGATATGATGGAAGACTGGCTTTTATAAGAACGTTTGTTGCTTGTTCAACCATCATGAACCTTAGCAACTCGTCCGTCAAAGTGAATACTCAGATACTTCGAACTTCGTTTGTTTGCCAATGTTGATTCATTAGGGAGTTTAAGGGATAAATAATTTCTGGATTTGGTGTCTGGCTGCGTCCGCAGTTGGATCATAGTCTTCTGATATGAATATGGGCTTCAACTTTCTTTGTATCGTTGTGTAGTAAGTTAGCGAGTCATCAGCGAAAAGAGAGTTCTCGCAGTTGTCAGGGATTGGCTGGTCGGAGTTCAGTATGGTGTATAAAATCGGCCTAAGTTTCGAGCCATGGGCAACTTTAGCTCTGATAATCTTCATTATCGATGTGCATCTCTTAAGTTAAACAAAGAAATGCTTGAAAGATAATTTTATTAAGTGGTGTGGGAAACCCAAGCAAGTTTAATTTGTGGATAATGTAATAAAATATAATATTTATATTTTTTTCAATCTAAAAGCCCCAACTTTATGACCAATAAACCCAAAAATATAAATCAGTCAGAACTTTTCCCGAGCAAAAAAAAAATCGAAATAGTCATCTTGTTAGCATAAAACAAAATAAACTTTTAACTACGTACGAATTCTTCCCCCATTTTTACGACAAGATTTCTTGAGATAAAAAAAAAAATACTGAAAACAGGCTTTAAATTTCAATCAGTTAGGCTTCAAGGCGGCCACAATGATTGCATCATAATGATATATAGAGCAATACTTGTACCAATTCACACTGAGTACGTATTTTTTCTCCTCCTAATTTATCTGAATCTGTGTTTATCTTTGAATTGTTACAGTTTCCATGATTAATAAATGTAAGTATCTCGCAGTAAGCCTTCAAGTCTGCAATGGTGACGAAAGAGTGACAAACTTTTGCAGAAAATGTAAGAAGGCTCTGCCAAATGATGAAAATAAAAGCAAATAAATCTGGGTGTAGGCTGGCACTCGGCTTTCGGTTTCATTTTTACACACCATAATTTTTAAAGTCGAATAACCGGTGTGCAGATTTCAAAATGCATACAAATTCCCACCTTAAAAAAAACTTAGGCCGCCGCGCCGCCGCGCCGAGGAAAAGTTACCAATTCAATGCATTGGAGCGCCCGAACCAAACTGTATGTGGCAGTGGCGGGCGGGTGCGATGGTGGCACAGCGCACGCGTACTCTGCCAACATTTTCAGATGAATTTTACCGCACTTAACCGCCAAGCGGCAGTGCCACAGTCACAGAGCCAGTATACCAGGAGCACCAGTTACAGTTTTAAGTGATCTTATTTTTAACCGTTCATTGGTATGACGGTATGAGTTGAGTAGCCAAAGCGCAATTGCTGTTCAGCCATGTTGTTGTTTGGTTTTTTTTTGCAATTCACATTATAGTCGTAGTATGATTATGAAATTGTTTGGTGTTTTTTTTTTTTTTGAAAATGTATCAAGTTCTATGATATAAGTCGAGCAACCAGGGACTGGATTTCTTTCATTATTATAATTTTTCATTATTTTTATTTTTCCGTTGAGTAGCAGAGTAAAAGTAAAAGTGATTAAGTTTAGGTAAAATGGAGTGCAGAAGGCCCCTATTGAAATGTGTTTTATGAATAGAAAAACAAAAATCAAATTCATTCTTCTTATACAAATTATTCAAAATAAAGCTCTCTATCGGGATTTTGACAATAAGAAAATTATTGCTACTTTTATGTCAAACCTCAAATTTTACTACCTCGGGGGAGGGGCATTAAAGATAAAGTAGGACAAAAGTCTTTTTGAGAAAATTAAGATACCATGTCAGTATATAATATTTGGAACTGGTCTAGAAACCAGACACACTAAATTGCACTAAACAACAATACTCGTAAGTTAGACAATCTTTTATCTTTAAGCTATATGAAATATTGAAATGAGCTGCCATAATGATCGAGAACAACTACGTTTGTATTTTATTCAATTTAATTATTTATTATTTTACTTTTAACCAGCTTAAGATCTCAGTGAGGTTCGTGGCGAGTAGAAGGTGTGATGCGACTGAACTAGCGCTGGTTGACAGTATTTTTGGCTAGCGGCTGTTGTGATGGTTGAGTACAAAGAACGGTGATTTGTTTCTTATATAAACTGATGAACTGTTACTTTCTTTACATATAACCTGTAGCTTAATCGCCTGATGTTTCAATTTATATATTGTGGTGGTACACCACATAACAAGGAAATTATAATATTTATCGAACAAAAAATGTATGTATGTTCGAATTTGTTACATCATTGTTGAGTTTTTAGATCGTTTTGCCACATTCTCCTTAGCAATTAACTTAATGATATGGTTTTAAGTGATGGACTTTTTTTTAAAGACAAACTGAGCTGTTGGCATAGTCCACTTACCATATAGCTTTAAGTACGAGTATGAATGAGACAAGTCCAATACAACCAAAAAAGATTTTCAATACAGGCTATATCAGATGGGACCAACAGATTTGCCAAGGCTCTTAAATTCACATTTAAACTACAATGCCCTGCTTTTGTAATGATTTTTTTTAAGCGACGTATGGTACTTCCCCTTGACTTATCTGCCACATTGCTGTAAGGGTGAGAAAACTGATAACCAATTTATTAGAATCAGCGTTGCCACAATTTTACAAGGCTAACAAAAGTGTTACATTTTATTAAACCTGGTAGATAGCATTTTTGAAATTTTCACCCAAAACTATTTTTTCTTGTTTTTTATTTTTTATTTTAAAAAATAATGATTCCTGCCATAAAATTCAAAATTTTATAAAATATTTTTTTTTATCAAAAACTGTTCCACAGATAAAAAAATCACAAAATATAGTTAAAGCTAAGAAATGTTTGCAAGAAATTTTTGAAAAAATTTGTTTTTGCAAAAATAGTACAACCGATTTTTATCATTTAGAAATTATTGTGTATTTAAATTTAAAATTTTTTGGATTTTAAAATAAATTTCATTTTTTTTTCACAACTCAATACTTTGAAAGCCTCATGCTCATGCTTTACAGTTAAAAGTTTTTTTAATTAAATCTACAAAATGTTATAAGACTAATTTTATTTTATATAAAAATAACTGTACATACCACCGTAGAAATGTTAAAAAATGTGTTTTGATAAAATTATAAAATTATTTTTCTTTTGATTAATTTTTACGATCTATAATTCAATCAAAAAAAATTTAAATTAAGATATTACTTACTCACCTACCAGAGAACCATTCTTTCAATTTTGAATTTCTCACTATTGACAAAACAGATTCTTATGAATTTCTTATAGAGAAGTTTCTAAAAAGTTTAAAAAACATTGCATTTCAAATTGGTTGGCATTTGTGAAATTTTTCATTTTCAGCCATTTGGTTTAAGGTAATTTGGTAATTTTTAACTTTTGATTTTATTGAGAACTTTACATAATTACAAAAAAAATTTAAAGAGACTTTTATCTACACCAATTTGCATTGCACTTGGAATCAATTTTCGCAGATTCTGTTGCGTGCAGCTCATCTGACTCAGTTTCTTGACAAATATCTGTATGTCTGAACCTCGACTTACAGCCTAAGGCTAGGACAGCACTTGCGATTTTTTGTCGAGACGATTAAAAATAAATAAAACATATTACTTTAAATATGGGTGAACGCATTCGCTCCTTTAAAATAGCAACGATTAAGGCTAGGAACGCACTTGCGATTTCAATCGTGCGGTTTTTTAGTCGCGAAAATAGAACACATGAGTTTATGAAAATGAACGCACTTGATACCAACAAATCGTGACGTTGCAATTTGTTTCATTTTTTACGCGATGCGATTGTCGTAAGTAAGGCTAGGAACGCACTTGCGATTTCAAACGCGCGGTTTTTTAGTCGCAAAAATAGAACACATGAAAGGTCAAAATTTGTTTAATTTTTCACGCGATGCGAATGTCGTAAGTTAAAATGAAACAAATGCACTCAAATGGATATGCTCATATTTGCGATTAAAATTACTACGACTTAAAAATCGTAGTCGCAACAAGTAACTGTTATGCACGCACTTGTAATTTTTAATCCACGATTTCTTAGCCGCAAGGAATAAGACACATGGCGTTAAATGTGAATGCGCGCACATGTGACTTAAAAATCGTAGCGATTATAAAAATGAAACAAGTTCCATTTTTTCAAGCAATTTTTCTGTCGCTACTTATTTGTAGCAAATGCGTGCACTCACATCGCGCGCAAAAAAATCACAAGTGCGTGCATGACAAAATTATTGTCATGCACGCACTTGCGACTACGACTTTTTAATCGCCTCGACAAAAATCGCAAGTGTGGTCCTAGCCAAGTGAAACTTGTTTCATTTTTATAATCGCTACGATTTTTAAGTCGCATGTGCGTGCATTCACATTTAACGCCATGTGTCTTATTCCTTACGGCTAAAAAATCGTGCGACTGAAAATCACAAGTGCGTGCATAGCAATTTCTTCTTAAGTCATAGTTATTTAAATCACAAATGTGAGCACATCCGTTTGAGTGTATTTGTTTCATTTTAACTTACGACAATCGCATCGCGTGAAAAATGAAACAAATTTTGACCTTTAAATCGTCACGATTTGTTGGTATCAAGTGCGTTCATTCTCATTTAAACTCATGTGTTCTATTTTTGTAACTAAAAAACCACGCGATTGAAACCACAAGTGCGTTCCTAGCCTAAGCCGCTGAAGCGATTCAACTTAGAAGAGAAGTTGATTTTTTTTAGCTCCAAAACTAACGACACCTGCCAGACAGCCGTTGTGCAAAATTTATTTATTTAAGCCAAAATAGGTTCTAACGGTTTTGATAAAAAAAAGTTAGGTGTTGTTTTTTAAGGATGGACTATATTATGAAAATAGGCCCTTAATATATTGAACAAAGTTTATATTCAAGACCTCATTTGAATTTGAAATAATATTGTTTATAAAAACTGTAGAAAAAATATTTTTTAGATTAAAAAAAAAATCTAACATTTTTTCTTCAAAAATCAATATCTTAAAAACGGATTTGCGATTAGTTTTTGAAATTATTTTCTAAAATGTATAGTATTTAATATTTAAAATTGGCATCCCAAATTTTTCTTAGAAACAATTTTAAAGAAATTTTTAAATTCCAAACTACTTTTACATTTTATTTTTAGATCCTTTAGGAAGCGTTAAAATAATTGAGCATATGGTTTTCCAAATACATATTGAGATTAAAAAAATTGAAATTTTCGAAACAGTTTTTGGAAAATTTCTAGAAACTTCTTAATTAGCAAATTGATCAAAAACAATAGTTTTTCTGTAGAAATAAAATGCACGACTGGGTCGCACGAACTTGCTCCTATGTAATAGACTAGGAATTTTAAAACCGGATGTTATTAAAAAAAACTGTTCATAAGGATAAAATGAATTTTTTAAACTCTTTTAGTAGTAAGAGATAAAAATAGAATGCTATGCAAATATGAATTTATTCAAGAACAAAAATTATAAGTCGTTGTAGTGGTTCCTTAAAAAAATAAGCTTTTATGTACAAAATTTTTAAAACATTTTTAAGAAAAAATTTTGGTACGCCAACCTTAAGCTTTTATTATTGTACGAATAAAGGTCTAATTTCCAAAAAAAAATAATAAGCCGTTCTTGAGATATCGAATTTTTCAAAAAAAAAACGACTTTTTTTTTCTAAAAATTGAAAAAATATTTTTTCTTAAGTTTTTAAATGCAATGTTTTTTAAACTTTTTTGGAGCTTTTTTATAAAAAATTTCATTAAAATCCGTTATGCCGATAATGAGAAATTCAAAATTCGAAAAAATCGTTCTATGGTAGGTACAGTCAGTAATATCTAGATTGAAAATTTTTTTTTATTAAATTATAGATCGTAAAGATTAATCAAAAGAAAAAAAATTTTAGCAAAATTCTCGGAACCGTTTTCGAGAAAAATACGATTTTCGAAAACCATTTTCTAAAATTTGTATGGAAGGTACCGTTAGTCTTAGATGAAACAAAATTTTTTTTCTCAAATCTTGTAGATTATGTTAAAAAACTTTTTTTTGTCAAGTTTGAAAAAAATCGAGCATGGGGTTTTCGAAATATTGAGTTTCCAAAAAAAAAATTTGATTTTTTTTTTAAAAATCCAAAAAAATAAAAATTGAAAATTTGAATATGCAATAATATTCAAACTTTGGAGGAGCTTTGGCATAAAAAAAATTATTTAAATCGGCTGTACCGTTTTCGAGAAAATCAAAAACAAAAAAAATGGACCCAGGGGGTCTACCAAAAATAACAATTTTTTGTAAAATTTTTTTCAACCATTAGCTAGTTTTAACCAAATGAAATTTTTCAAATTTTTTTTAAAAAATTCTGTGGGACAGTTTTTGAGAAAAAAAAATATTTATAAAATTTCGAAAAAAAATCGTATGGCAGGTACCGTTATTTTTGGTCTTAAAAAAAAAAAAAAAAAAACGTCCGGGGGTAAAAAATTAAAACCCATATCTACCAAGTTTGAAGAAAATCGGCCGAGCCGTTTAGGCTGTAGTCGAACCGACAGACAGACAGACAGACAGACAGACAGACAGACAGACAGACAGACAGACAGACAGAATTGCGAGACCCACTTTTTTGGTCTTCGCTATCATCGTAATGTCAACTTTGATCAAAATCTCGAGTTCGATTTTTTTTACGAATGCATAACTTGCCTTATAGTACCTATAAGTCGCAAGTAAAAATTGAAAACATCAAAGGGCACGGTAGTGCCCAGCCAAGTTCTGGCACTACACCCTTTTTACAGGAACAAAATAAGGCGATTTTTGACCCCTCCCTATCTTCAGTACCAATGAAGTCAGAAACTTAAAATTCCGAAAATTTGCTAAGCTAGTCAGGCACAGGCGCCTCACCATATTTCAATTTTCTAGCATACGCGGTTCCTGAGATATAAGGCCTCAAAAATCACAAAAACCGTAACTGACTGACTGATTGACTAACAGATCATAAAAACTTGCCGACATCGTAGAATTTTTTAATTTTGCACAACGAGAGGTCTTGTCATGCAAGCAGAGGAAAAAATCGAAAATTTGAGGTTTTCCATTCAGGGACGTGGTATCCGCCCACTTTCTCCGTATTGGTGTTGGTTGAATGGAGCACTTCCGACTGCTGTAAAACGATGAAATTTGGTTAAGTGGTAGGACTTAAATTGCATACGAAGAAAAAAATATAAAATTTGAGGTTTTCCATTCAGGGGGCGTGGTATCTGCCCACTTTATGAGAACATGTTTAATATATATAGAGCACTTCCGATTGCTGTAGAATGCTGAAATTTGGTAGAGCGGTATAGCTTAATGTGTATTCAAAACGCAAAAATAAAAAATCTAAGATTTTTCATTCGAAGTGTCTTTTTATTGTCATTTTGAAACTATACATGCATCTTGAAAATTCATAACTTTTCTTAGAACTAGAGTGCTCGATTTGGTGCTCTATGTTATGTTTATGTTAACATGAATGAAAACTGATTACTGACTAAAATTTGATTTGCTTACTTGGCAAGTTTTTTTTATGCCTAATTCGAAAGGTTTTAAAAACTTGACAAGTGAACTCATCAAACTTTAGTCAGTTATCATTAAATAATAAAGTTTCTCTATTACATTGTAGCTGTTTCAATATTATTCTACTTTAAATATTTGGTATTAAAACTTCATGAAGTAAGAACTTGGCGTACTTTTAGATCTCACTACTTTTCACGGCTGACTTGTTACACAAAGGTTTTTGTATAGAAGAACTTGGCTCTTTTTTTAACATTTATGTTTTTGGTCTGATAATAGTTACATGGAGGCTTTTACTGAAAGAAATATTTCAGATTTTTTTTTTATAAAAATCTGTGGAACAGATTCGCAAGTTCTAGGGATTTTAACTCCCCCTTTGGGTTCCTTTTACCGCTCACACAAATATGTTGCTCCGCTTAAGGTATGTTCTTTCGTCAGATAGGGCGACTATATCTAACATAAGTGAAGTTCTTTCTCACTAAAAAGTATGATAAATTCTTAGTCTTAGTGGTGAAGTTATTTCCCTGCTCCATAAACTACCTTTTTATGTACATATCGCAAGTACTAAATCTCCAAGAAAAATTAGAATTCACTTAACTTTGATTAAAAAAAAAAACAATTATGGCACCTCTTTCCATCTTTACGGTGAAAACTAAAATTAAGAGACTAAGTCGAATAGAAAAAAATAGAAACTAATATTTACCTCCACTTTCATTCTTATCATACTGCCCACTGATTTCACTTCCCCACATTTATAACCAGATACCGCAGCGAACCTGACCTTAGCTCATATCAAACCATAAACAAATACATTTATACGAGTACGTTCCACAAACCTAAAACAGTTTCCGTTCTAAAACCCACCCGAGTACGGCAATCGAGTACACAGCAGTGAAAACAATTAATATAAAATAAACACCTCGTCATGTTTTCGACCATAACTCACGTGTTAGTACCATCAGCAATAATGGCAGGAAAACCTTCAACGCATAAAATTCTATCGTCTATCATTGGCAGAACCCTTCAGAAAGACTCATAGTTCTGCTGGTCAAGCTTCGTGGCTTGAAACACGATAAAATAATGAATTTAATTTTTGGAAGACCTCTTTTCATCCGGTTTTGGTTGTGAGTGCGGTGAAACAATGAAGGTGCTTCTAGGTCGAACAACGGTGATGGGGCACTAAAAATAATTCGTTCCCTGGCGTGGGTGGAATTATGCGAAAAGTAAATTAAGTCACCCAAAACGGAACTGTTTGTCATAAGACTGGGATTTTTGCCAAGCCATGCAATGAACCAACATCATTGATACAACGCCAATTATTGACACACATCAAGACGAAACGCGTCAAGTGTGTCATATGCATTAGACTTGACTATTCTTCGTTTTATAAATAAAATAAAAATGTCTTGTTATTGAACAAACTAGTTCATGGTACATTTCCATAAAACCATCGTAAAAACCTTTTATAGGATAAATGGCCGCTTTGTTTGGTGAATTTCCGGATCCGATTGAACAACAGAAATTACACACCACTACCGAGAATCGACTTCTGCATCAGGCTTAGCATAAAAGTGAAAGGTTTCAAGTTAGAAGCTGGTGCTATCATATTTGGTCACTTTGTACACGATACACACCCTGAAATAGTAGAATTTCAATGCCAGTCTTAGGTGGCGGTGGGGAGATACAAGTTACTTGCAGTAGGTGTTCCTGCTGTACAATTCGAGTATACGGGTGCAAGAATTTAAATCGCTCCAATTATAACTGCCAGTATTCATAAAAAAGACTTCGACAGTCTGAATAGGAAAATCCACCTCCAAAGGCGTGTCTTGTGCCATTTGCTCGCAGCAGCTCGTGCTTCAACATCAGCTGCACTGGTTGACCTTCGTCCCACTATTTTTTTTTCTTAGTTCTATTAGTTTGCTGTATTTAATGCTTGATTTTATACTTTCAACGATCGGCGAGTCCAAGTGACGTGCGCCGCAATGCCTTCTGTTTCGGTGATGTAAGGAAAAATTGTGCCCGAGTACTTTGCTCAGAGTGGTAGCTGAGTGGACTTGCAAATTTATTTAACATAAAGTTTACTAGATTATGTTTAACGCCTAGGTACAAAGTGGAAGAAAAAATCAAGTGGTTTTCCTTGTTGAGTGTAGGCTTGGACATGCGAGCAGAGCAACTTTCATAATACCTAAATACGTTATAATTTTGTTATGATTCTAGAATGCAAATTGTTAGATTATATGGATTAAAAACTATGATTGACATCTGTATCGATTTCATATTTTGTGTTGCTTTAGGCAGAGATAATGGTTTCGCTTTCTGTTTTTAAAGATGCGAGAAAGAAGAATACTAATAAAAAAAAAATGAATTTCTCAAAATTTTGATTGTGTGTTGCAGATTTATTTCGTGATATTAGAATACAAATTTATGTTATTTTTCTGTTTTATATATATAATGCGCTACTTTGGATATTCAAATCTAACAAAACAATTTAATAACAAAACGAATTAAGAAATATTTGCACACGACCGGTGTGTCCGCGACAGGATTTCGTTAAAAATAAAGAGGAGATGAAAATGGTGATCTGCCAGATCGTGTTCATTCAGTGAAACGAACCCCCCGTTTTATGGGGAATTTTATTGATCGAACGCCCTATTATCGTTCGATTGGAAGAATAGCGGCGTGCATCTACGTATAAACCTCACCAATAGCTAAATAAACCAAAAGCTGACGCCAAACTGAGTTAATAACACAAAAAATCAATTCCAGAAGATATGTAATGATTTAAATAAGGAATCTTTAGGAGTATACCATAGGTGAAAACCTCAAAATTTTTTCGACAGTAAAAATGTGACAAAATATGTTTAAATTTGACAAAAGAGAATATCAAGGAGAACACAATTTATATAAATATTCAAAGCTTCAATTTGCCAGGTTTCACAAACAAAACGAAACGAAGATGATGTTGCAGTATAGATTTACGAAAAAAATTCAAAATGGGATTATGAAAGTCGTATTTTCGGGAAACGGTTTTTTGAAAACGAAGGCCTAGCGGTAACCAAATTTTTGCAAAAAATTGGCGAACAAAAAAATACGGTGCTTACTAAAAAAAATTATCACAAAGATACTTAACTTTTCTCAATAAAAAAATAAGACTAATCATCTATAATTTTTCTGGCGCACCTGGCCCTAACACTTGAAGTTGCTCATTCGGGAAGTACGAGTACATAGCTCATTCGGCTGATTTTAACTCCTCGGCAAATAATTACACTGAGCTTCCTTTTTCTGAAAACTGCCTCAAAATTATTTCTTAAAATGCACTCAAACTGAAACAAAATTAACGATTTTAAAATTTGTCAAAGGATGTTTCGGTTTCTGAAAGGTGGTGAATCTTAAATTTATATTATTTAAAACTTGTAACAGTCATCAGTCATAATAAAATACTTGAATTCAATCACTAATAATTTTTGTTTATATAAAATATTTTCTAAGAAAGCACATTTTTTGTATGAAGTAATTGTCAAAGTGCTAAACGAAATTGTTAACAAACACATATTTTGTAAATTTTCTATTGTAATGTGCTGCCGGCTTATACAGTCTGTCTGGCCCCACTTGTTCTTGTGCTGTATAGTCCCAATCTATTTGGAACCAAATAATACCAAGTTTCTTTAGAAAATGTCTACAAAAAATTAATCTCGAGTTCGATTTTTTTCAAACACAAAACTGTCCCTATAATACCTACATATATATCTGTGGTGTTTGGTAGAAACATGATAACTCCAAAAATTGATTTTTTGAGTTAAGACTACTATTATCATTCATATCATATATATTTTCATTATATTCAATAATAAAAGCCGTAGCAACAGTAGAAGTTAGTGAAATTATTTGGTCCAAAGATGATAAGTACCTGTTTTGTATTTTACATTTGGTATGAACATGATAAGTTCACTTATCACGTTTATAACAAAAATAAAAGTTCTAATATCCTCCGAGTCTGTTTCAAATTATTTATATTAGTAGTTATAATTACTACAAAATTTAATACTTTAGTACTTACACTAGTCAGATCATTGTACCACGAAGGTACTTATACGTCCATTTTATTTATTAGTGCTGTAGTTTGTCCTCAGAAGAAACTACTTCAAAACCTTTAAGCATTAGTGTGTTTCGTAATGTTTTCAAGACCTTCAATTTGAAGTTCAAAAAACCTGCTAATGACACCTGCAAAATGTGTGAAGCTTTTGCTCTTAACATAAAATCATGCGAGTCAAAGAGTCAAAAACAAAAGCTCGAAGATGATCTAAAACAACATCAGGATAAAGCTGCACTTCATTATGAAGCAAAGAGGAAGATAAAATAAAATGCACGACTGGATCGCACGAACTTGCTCTTATGTAAAAGTACTTTGGAATTTAAGATACATTTTATAAATATAAAACATGGATTTAATGAGATAATAATGTTCAAATGCATAAAATTGCCGTCTGGTTTCCGGAAAAGTATGAATTTCTGCAAATAAACCTTAAAAAACCGTTTTATTATTAAATAAATTTTTTATATAAGAAATTTCTTTAAAATTTTTCAAGAAAAAAATGTGGGATGCGAATTTTAAGTATTTAATAATATTGATTTTAGGAAATAATTTCAAAAAATAATCGTTCATAGGTTTTGAAGATATTGATTTTTCAAAAAAAAAATTTTTTCAAAAAACCCAACAAATAATTTTTCGAATATTTTTACACACAATATTATTTTAAACTTAGGGGGACTCCTGCTGAAGATTTTTGGTTAAAATCGTTAGAGCCGTTAATGAGAAAGTCGAAAATCAAAAAAACGGTTCTATGACAGATACCGTTAATAACATTTTGCCCCAAATTTTTTTTCTATCAAAACGTAGTCCGTGTCCATAATATCACATCTAATTTTTTTTATCAAAATCGTTAGAGCCGTTTTCGAGATAAATAAGATTTTGCATTACGGGTGTATGGGGGGTACCCTTAGTTTTGGAGCTAAAAAAAAAAAATTCAATTTTTCCTCTGGGGAATCACCGAAGACCCTTAACTACCGAGTTTGAAGAAAATACGTCAGGTAGTTTAGGCTGTAGTTCGAGGTACAGACATACAGACAGACAGACGGAATTGTCAGACCCAATTTTTTTCGTCTTCGCTATCATCGTAATGTCAACTTTGATCAAAATCTCGAGTTCGATTTTTTTTCCAAATGCAGAACTTGCCCTATAGTACCTATATCTATGGTACATAGGTACAATCAGTAATATCTTGTTTTCAAAATTTTTCCTATTAAGTCATAGACCGTAACAATTAATTGAAAGAAAAAAATTTTAGCAAAATTCTCAGAATCGTTTTCGAGAAAAATACGATTTTCGAAAACCATTTCTTAACATTTGTATGGGAGTACCGTTATTTTTAGGCAAAATAAATTATTCTTGTCATATAGTGTAGATTATATTAAAAAACTTTTATTTATAAAGTTTGACAAAATTCGAGCATGGGGTTTTCAAAAGATTGAGTTTCCAAAAAAAAAAAAATTTTAATTCAAAAAAAAAATTAAATTAAAAAAAAAAATTGAAAATTCTAATAAGTAATAATATTCAAACTTTAGAGGAGCTTTAGCATAAAAAAATGATTTAAAACGGTTGTACCGTTTTCGAGAAAATCAAAAACAAAACAATTTTTTTTTAAATTCTGTTGGACAGTTTTTTATAAAATTTCGAAAAAAGAATATGGCAGGTACCGATATTTCTGGTCTCAAAAAAAAGGAAAAAACGTGTGGGGGGAAAAATTAAAAACCATATCTACCAAGTTTGAAGAAAATCGGCCGAGTCGTTTAGGCTGCAGGCGAACAGACATACATAATTGCGAGACCCACTTTTTTAGTCTTCGCTGTCATCGTAATGTCAACTTTGATCAAAATCTCGAGTTCATTTTTTTCCGAAGAATAAGTTGCCTTATAGTATCTATAAGTCGCAATTAAAAATTATAAAAATCATTGTTTTGGGAAATCAAAAACAAATAAAATGCACGACTGGATCGCACGAACTTGCTCTTATGTAAAAGTACTTTGGAATTTAAGATACATTTTATAAATATAAAACATGGATTTAATGAGATAATAATGTTCAACTGCATAAAATTGCCGTCTGGTTTCCGGAAAAGTATGAATTTATGCAAATAAACCTTAAAAAATCGTTTTATTATTAAATACATTTTTTATATAAGAAATTTCTCTAAAATTTTTCAAGAAAAAAATGTGGGATGCGGATTTTAATTATTTAATAATATTGGTTTTAGGAAATAATTTCAAAAAACAATCGTTCATAGGTTTTGAAGATATTGATTTAAAAATTTTTTTTTTTTAAAAAACCCAATAAATATTTTTTCGAATATTTTTATATACAATATTATTTTAAACTTAAGGGGACTCCTGCTAAAAATTTTGGGTTAAAATGCTTAGAGCCGTTAATGAGAAAGTCGAAAATAAAAAAAACGGGTCTATGGCAGGTACCCCTAATAACATTTTACCCCAAAATTTTTTTTGGCCAAAATATAGTCCATGTCCATAATATCACACTTAATTTTTTTTATCGAAATCGTTAGAGCCGTTTTCGAGATAAATAAGATTTTGCATTACGGGTGTATGGGGGGTACCCTTAGTTTTGGAGCTAAAAAAAAAATTTCAATTTTTCCTCTGGGGAATCACCGAAGACTCTTAACTAACGAGATTGAAAGAAATAGGTCCAGTGGTTTAGGCTGTAGTGAGAGGTACAGACATACAGACACACTGAAACATGTTTTTTGTGTACTAAATTTTCCTTAAAATTTTTATAAAAAAAATTGATATGCAAATTGTTAGTATTTAATAAAATACATTTTAAAACGTAATTTAAAAATTTAATCGTGTATCGGTTTTCAAGATATTGAATTTTCAAAAAAAAAATTGTATTATTTTTTTAAAAATCCAAAAACTATTTTTTCGAAAAAAGTTTTAGTTCATATTATTTAAAATGCAAAGCAGCTCTTGCATACAAATTTTGGTTAAAATCGTTAGAGCCGTTGGTGAGAAATTCGAAAATCAAAAAAACCGTTATATGACAGGTACCCCTAATAACATTTCCCCCCAAAATTTTTTTTGACCAAAATATAGTCCATGTCCATTATATCACACTTAATTTTTTTTATCGAAATCGTTAGAGCCGTTTTCGAGATAAATAAGATTTTGCATTACGGGTGTATGGGGGGTACCCTTAGTTTTGGAGCTAAAAAAAAAAATTCAATTTTTCCTCTAGGGAATCACCGAAGACTCTTAACTACCGAGATTGAAAGAAATAGGTCCAGTGGTTTAGGCTGTAGTGAGAGGTACAGACATACAGACACACTGAAACATGTTTTTTGTGTACTAAATTTTCCTTAAAATTTTTATAAAAAAAATTGATATGCAAATTGTTAGTATTTTATAAAATACATTTTAAAACGTAATTTAAAAATTAATCGTGTATCGGTTTTCAAGATATTGAATTTTCAAAAAAAAAATTGTATTATTTTTTTAAAAATCCAAAAACTATTTTTTCGAAAAAATTTTTAGTTTATATTTTTTCAAATGCAAAGCAGCTCCTGCATAAAAATTTTGGTTAAAATCGTTAGAGCCGTTGGTGAGAAATTCGAAAATCAAAAAAACCGTTCTATGACAGGTACCCCTAATAACATTTCCCCCCAAAATTTTTTTTCACCAAAATGTAGTCCATGTCCATAATATCACACTTAATTTTTTTTATCAAAATCGTTAGAGCCGTTTTCGAGATAAATAAGATTTTGCATTACGGGTGTATGGGGGGTACCCTTAGTTTTGGAGCTAAAAAAAAAATTTCAATTTTTCCTCTAGGGAATCACCGAAGACCCTTAACTACCGAGTTTGAAGAAAATACGTCCGGTAGTTTAGGCTGTAGTTCGAGGTACAGACATACAGACATACAGACATACAGACATACAGACATACAGACATACAGACAGACAGACGGAATTGTCGGACCCACTTTTTTCGTCTTCGCTATCATCGTAATGTCAACTTTGATCAAAATCTCGAGTTCGATTTTTTTTCCAAATGCAGAACTTGCCTTATAGTACCTATATCGCAAGTAAAAATAAGCCAAGAGAGTTCTGGTAAAACTATTGTGGCTGCATTTGATCTTCAAAAGTGTTTTGCTACACTAAACTTAACAGCAAGTGTATCTTTTTATAAAAGAAAGTTATGGACGTTCAATTTAACGATCCGCAATGTCACCACAAAACGAACATCTTGCTACATGTGGTACGAAAGTATTGCCCTGAGAGAAGCTGATGAGATCTCGTCTTGCATTTTTAAGTTCATTATTGATTTGCCTGATACTGTTGAAACGCTCATTCTTTATTCTGATACAATGTCCTGGGCAAAATCGAAATAATATACTAAAAGAAATAATATACTAAAAGAAATCCATCAAAAATTTCTTGTTCCAGGTCATACTAATTTAGAACGTGACAGCGATCACGCTTAAATAGAACGATTTCTTAAAAATCTTAATAGTACCATTTCCAATCCTCAAGATTGGGTATCTTTGGAAAAAATGGCAAGTACCAAATTTGATGTGAAGTTAATGGTACGAGAATATTTTATAGGATTCTCTCAGCTTTTGGACTCACATTTCATCAAAAGAAACACTGCCATAGACAAAACGAACTTTTAGTGGAATAGTATTTTTTAGCTAGAGTTCAAAGCATCCCATAAAATCGCATTTGGGTATTCATTGAATATGTCTGTTCCATTCAGATATTTGTCCATGTATAGAAGAGGCAAACCAAATCTTTGGATAAAATTCGGCTACCTCTAGCATATCCTGAACCTATACCTATAGACATCAAAAAATATAACGATGTTCAAGCTATGCTGACATTTATTGACCCCATTTATCATGCATTTTACAAGACTTTAAAGCATTCGAAATCAGAGTCAACATATTCGTATATAAGTGACAGCGATAAGAACTACGAAGAATAAACTTATACAGCAATCAATCGAGCATAGTTTCTGTTAACTTAACATTTATCTTATTTGTAATATAAACTGAAAATAAAAATTGAAAAAAAAAAATTGTGTTTTTATGATAACTCCATTAGTTAAAATAAAGTTTCATTTGTATTTGGTACAACCATGATAGCTCCTTTATCTCCAAAAATATAGCTTTTTAAACGAAAATTTGCATACCCATCGAAAGAGCTTTTTTACAACGCTTTGATAAACATTCAAATGCATTTTCTAGAAATATCAATTTTTGGAGTTATCATGTTTCTACCAAACACCACAGATATATTCAAAAAAGACTGACAAAGTGTTAAAATTTTAAATGGGTTCAATGAACAATGGGGAGTTGAGGAAACGAATGTTTACACACTACCTCGGATATACTCTGCTTTGTTATCGTGTGAATTTCGTAATTATTTTGAAAAGGTAATAAAAATATCGTCAAGGAGAGTCAACATATCATTTGCAAAATCAACAAAATCCTGTTTCTCAGAAACCCTCCAATACCATTGCAAGTCCATCAAGTAAATAAAAAACAATAATTCAATTCAATGCATGTGTGCTTTTTTTTAAACAAATATTGCTCAACAAAAATTAAGACATTATTTACATTGCGTCAAAACGCATTCCTCATTTATTATCTTCTTTCTTGCATAATCTCTCTCTTAAATAACGCAACGAACTTATCACGAGGCCAAAAAGTAGGTAAACATAAAAGGCTTCTCATCTCAACTCATCTGACTTGTTTCTGAATGGCGGTATCTCTTTAACAGCAGTGTACATCTGTCTGCACCGAAGATTTTCTTAAGTTGGACAACAAAATATTTAGGTACCTCATGAATATCAAAGAAAAATTTAAGATTTTTCTTTTCTATAGTGGCACGCGCTAATAGCTGGATAGGTTATAAATAGCTCAATTTCGGGAAAACTAATCACGGTACTATCGAACGACGACGACGCGCGACGGAGATAGATGTCAGAAGTCGGGAATTATGGGCTTTCAATTTCAAAAACAACCTTAAGCCAAAACGGTTTTATGCTTCCTGCAATCATCGACGGCATTGTTGTACCTTGGTAATCTTTCGGATGATTGAACGATGATGATGCTGCCAAAGTAAACAATTCGTGATACTACGACACAGCAAGAAGTATCTTCATTTTATAAAAATTTGATATCTGTGAGGGTGCGGGCTGCTTCCAGAGGTGGATTGTAAGTAATGGGGTGTTAGATCATCTATTCGCATTTCAGAGAGTTTAACCTTTGGCAATTGTATAAAGATCTCTTTAAATGATGCCATCAACATAAAACTGGTCTTAGAGTGTTTTTCTTGCTTGTTTTTTTTCTTTTGAAAGGGAACCACTTCGAAGATGAAAACAATGATATCAGCTTAGAAAAACAAACAAGACAAAATAATAAAAAAGACAATATGAAGGTAGTTTGTAGGTTTTGATGGATGGGGTTTTGTATTTTTAGCTGAAAATCGTTGAATCATTAAATTGACAAGATGCCAAAGTGATCAATTAAAGTTTTGTTGGTGGCTCCATCTGTAAGTCTCTTGTGCCAAGAGATTGTGGCCTGAATTGGGTACTTAGCTTCCATTTTTCTTAAAGATTCTTGAAACCTATGACTGTATAAGCAACTTAAATTTAAATTTATTAATATTATTTTGAAGTAGTCCTTTAATGGGATGTTTGGTAATCTATTTGTGTCAATGTTGCTTACCGACTTTTGTTCAATATTTTTGTCTTTGAAAGTCTCACAATAAATTATTTATGTATTTTTTTTTTACTTTGGCATTAACCCAATTAACGTGCCGCAGACTTATGGAAAAGAATTTTAAATTGCACCATTTACAACTAACCAACCAACCGTCGATAGAAGAAAAATTCAGACTTAACGCCACAATTACGGTAGGTTACTCAAATTTGTAATAAATTAGACTTTATATTGATTTCACATTCGGCTGAGTTTCGCTTCACACACACAAGCTTAGAGCTTCGCGATCGCGACCTACCTACCAGTCAGCTACAATAGATACTTATTAACTATGAAGAAGATCCGCAATTATTTCACCATAACGCGTAAAAGTCTTCGCGCATATCCGTACAATCAAACAACCACACAAGCACCTAACATACATAGCAATGTGGTATAAGCGATTTGCACGCTACATAGAATCGTAGCTGACACTTACTGCAAAGTACTGGTATAACTGCACCTGCAGCACATTGTACTGTCCATCAATATGAATTAACATGGATTTTTACGCTTTTCCCTTTCAGCTGCAGCTTACTCTTAAGTATCGTAACTCATACAACACAGTAATGTCTTAGTTGCCTCTAAGTTGCAACAAAATGAAAAATGTGTATGATTTATGTGGAGAGGAACTTATATCGTGCCTTACTATTACTGGCATGTCAAAATGAAATGCATTTAAATGTTTGCATTTTTCGGCATGATTTGTGGAAGATTTCTATGAAATTAGTTTAAGCCATAAACGGATAAATTGAGTTTTGAAGGAATTTCCAAAGCTTGAAGATGAATGAAATCACTACTTGAAGAGGTTTCATTGTGAAAGATATGATTGAAAACACGTACCTATGCATTTTTCAATCGTTCAGCTATCAATCGTGATTGACTTTTGACATTCTCTTTGTTATGGAAATACTTAAAAGATGTTGAAGTTATTTAGAAATAAGGTTATTCCAGTAATTGACGAGACAGTAAATTACTTCATTCAAAGAGCATATTCATCTAAACGAAAGAGTTGACACACAAACGTGAAAATATTAAATTGTCTTAGAGTATCGGAATAAAGTTAAATAAAAAATGATCGATTTGAAATTTAATGTAGTTTTTTGTTGTTAAATAAGGATTTAGGAGCGTTTGCTTGAGAACTCACATTGTATCCTTTTTTTTGGCTTAAACTAGGAAAGGATTTGTTTTAACTATTTAAAAATTAATGTATTGCTTTTGAATATTTTTTCATATTATTCTAATTCTCTTGATTATAAAACCAAGTTCATGGAACTCAATTCTCCATTTTATTTTTATATTTTTCAAGCACTTAAAGAGTTGTTACTACCTTAAAAATGTTAAAAGTCGGTACAAGTCATTTTATATAACGTAAAGTGCTATATTTTATGGCTTCTCAACCTATTGAGTCCTTGTCAAAACTGCAATTGACACTATAAAAAGTCAGTGTGATCTCTATGATAAAGATGTCCTACTATTCAGTGACCTTAACCTCCTTCATCTAAAATGGACCTCTCCTGATGATGTATCATATTATGTTGCTTCCAATCCCATCTCTACAAAGGAATGTCTCTTCATATATAGCCTTGCAGATTCAAGCCTCTGTCAAGTAACCGATTTTTCGAATTTCGAATGGATAGGCAGCTAGAATTGATTTTCACAACAGATCCCATCAAATCTTCAGTAACTTAGTCCACTCTATCTATCTTCTATCGAAAACTATCATCCCCCTTTCCATATAACTTTCTATCCTAATTATCTTCTCCCCTGACAGATAAATCTTCTTATGATCTTAATCAAAATCATAACAACGTAACTGTAAACGATACAATCGATATATTTTATTTCTTTTCTCTTCATGTACTCTTTTCTCGGCGAAAAACTTCGTCTTCTTCCCCCACTTCTTCACAAGACTATAATCTTTGCGAAACGAGAGGAATAAGTTTTGCTCAATTTTCCTCTGTTTTTGACCTCCAACTGACTGCTTTATCTGTATCTGTATTGGTACTTATTTTCACTTTATCAAGGTTAGGTCCACAATGACTAACCTCGTTGTTTTCGTATCTCTTAGCCTCTTAACCTAAGAGAACGCAAAGCAAGTCAACATTGTCTCAACGGATCTCACTAAGACCTTTGGCAACATTTCACATACGCTTATTCTATTGAAACTATCCTCCCTTGAGCTTGAACATGTCTTGTTAAGATGGATTTCTTCTTACCTTTAAAATCGTTACTATAAAGTTTGATTCAGATCTATAGCTTCTCCGATGAATTTTTAGCTACCTCCAGGGGTCCCATAAGGCAGCCACTTAGGATAGGATAGTTCCTAATCCTTTTTATTATTTTTATTAATGGTATAGAAAAGGTCGTCAAATATTCAAATATCTCATTCTACTCCGACGATACCAAGTTTTTCAAGACTATTTCTTTAATTTATGGTTATTTTCTTCTTCATCTTAATTTCGACAGCTTGAAAGATTAATTAGAGCTAAATATTTCCAAATGCCATGCAATCATTTTTTCACGAAAACGCATCAAATCTCCAATCTCTCCATTTCTATCTTTTACATTATCAACCCATATCCAGCGCTGAGTCAATTCGCGACATTGGTGCCTTATGTGATAGAGAGCTCAACTTTCTCACACGTTTTGAAGATTTAAAAATTCAATTAAGTTATATTATTGTGTCATTAATTTATCATTCACTTTTACGTATTAAAACATTTCGTTATAATTCTATATTTTATTTACAAAAAAAAAAATTGAAAGACTTTTCCTTCTAAAAATAATTATTGCTTGAATAAATATCGAATCAAAGATTTATGAGGCAAAATTATATGTATATAAAAAAGTTTATATCTAACGTAAATATCTCACTAATAAACCTTCTTTTTTGTTTCAATAAAAGACACAAAATTAGAAATAAAATGAGAATTAATTATTTAATTAATTTTTATAGTGACAAAAACAGTATTTATATTCTATTTTTTTTTTTTATTTTCAGGTAAGACACGTCAAATTTGGTTACTTTAAAGCATATTAAGGTGAAGAGGAGCAATCAAATTGAGATCTTTTACGCAATAAGGTATCATATTTATGCAGATGGGTTGTTAGTTCTGGGACATCTTGAATTATATTGACAATATTTATGAAAAACATTCAATATCGCAGTGAAATGAAAATAAAGGCGCAAAATTTTAATTGAATCAGTACGATACTAAAGCTGTTTTAGTATGATGCTAGGTTAAAACAACGCATTTGCAAATTTTAATCGAATATACGAATCATACTTTCTCTACCCTTTTATTAAAGTTAAAATCATCGAATACCTACTTTATTATTTTAGTATCGTGCTAGCTTCATATGACTCTTTGACATTTGTAAACATCAAAAAAGGTTCGTGTACTTACCTTTTTACACGAAATGTAATTTTTTAGGTGTGTTCAGAAGCAATTTATAAGAAAATTCTTTTAGTACGATACTAGTTAGAAAATGTTTAAAATTAAGAATGAGTTAGTAAACTACTATAAAGTTAGCAAATTGTGTAGTATTATACTAATATCTTAATAATAGGCTGTTTAAAATTTTGCGCCAATGGATTTAAAAGCTATGGCGTAAAATTTTAAACGATTTAGTAATATGTTAAAATGATTTTAGTAAATTACTAAGGATTTTGCTAATCTTAAACGTTTTTAACATATTGCTATCTCTTAAAATTTTACTAAAGTTAAAATCACAAACTGGCTACTTTAACTTTTACTAATTTGCTAAATCCATATGACTTCTGTCATTTTCCTCCTACAAAATTTCTTGGCAATTTTATTTTAAAGAGTTAAATTGTGCTTTTTTATGATTCGTGAGCTAATTGTTTTTAAAAATAAACGAAATAATATAAAATGTTTTCGGAAGACGAAAATTTCGATATTCATGAAGACTCATCTTTGTGCAGAAAAGTGCGATGTTTTAAGTACCCAGCAAATCCTTTTGAAGAGCTGGATGATGGAGAATTTTACTCCAGGAAAAAGTTTGATAAGACAACAGTTCAGTTCTTGGTTGAAAACCTGAAAATCCCATACCGAATTACATGCCGTGGGAATCCAATTTCACCAGAACTAGAAATACTAGTTTTATTACACTTCTTTGGGAGAAATAAATTGTGGTTGTCACTTTGACTTCTGACAAATCAAATTATTAGGTCCCTTCCTCAGATTTAGTTTTGTTTGCTTTGTATTTTTCACGAACTGTCATTGCTTGGACGTGTTCAAATGCACCATTTTTAATGAAAGGCAATTAGTAGTTTACTTGTTAGTAAAACGAAAGAAAAGGTTTAAAATTTTCGAAAGAGTTAGTAAATTACTAAAAGTTTAATAAATTGCTAACTAGTAAATTGCTAATAGTTTGTTTAAAATGTTGCCTTAAAGTGTTTAGATTTACGTAGTTAAACGTAATTTTACAATTTCTAAAAATTTGAGGACAAAATTGTATTCAAAATTAACCATTTTTGTTTGATGGATGTCATATAGCAATGTATCGGTCGAGAATAAAATATAATTTTACTGTCACCCTAATCCTTTATTTAAATTTTGTACTAAATCGGACTTTCCACCAATAAGCAATATCTAAACATTATATCCCCATCTCTTTTATTCA
Organism: Chrysotoxum bicinctum; assembly: GCA_911387755.1. NCBI lineage: Eukaryota > Metazoa > Arthropoda > Insecta > Diptera > Syrphidae > Chrysotoxum > Chrysotoxum bicinctum. Next base: position 32,630,245 of record OU426990.1, read on the forward strand.
TACATGTTAAAATCTTCACTTTCTTAAGAGTGTCTGGTTTTTTCGATATTTTTTCTATCAACTATTGAGAGTTAACACACATTCATGTAAGATAAATTTCCTTAAAAATATAAAATATAGTTGTGTTTAAAAAAATTAGGATAATACAAAAAATCATTATTTTACTGACGCTTATACAGGGTGATTTGCATAAGGTGTGACAAAAAACTAGGGCGTGTAGGTTGGACTTAGACAAGAAAAAAATCGTATGGGAGGGGGGGTCTATTTCCCCCTGTTTAGGCGGGAGGGGCAATTTAAGAAAAAAATCACTTAAAACAGAAAAAAAAAATAATTATTAAAAAACAACGGTGATACCTACAGAGTAGTGCTATAGCATTTTGAAAAGCCAGAAATACATTCTTTAATTTTGTTTTTAAATAAAGTTGTTCGAGTAAATAGTTTTTGAAAAATTAATTTTCAAAATCAAAATTTAAAAAAAAAAAAAAAATGAAAATTTTGTTTTTAAACAATTTTTTTTTCAAAATTTTACGTAATTAAGTATTATTTTTTTATTCAATATTCAATGCTCTTATTAATTTTTGATCAAACACAAAAAACCGGATGTCCAAATGTTTTGTAGTTTTTGAGAAAATCAAAAATAACAAAAACTACTTTTGTTCTAAGAAAAGCCTTTTATTTTAGTTTTTGGATTCTTAGGTGAATTTACGATTGAAAGGATTAACTTTCTTTTTACTATTTTTTTAATTATCGGTCTTATAAGCATACAATAATGTGACAAAGTACTGGATTAATCATATTTCACACATTTTTTCATTGAGAACACCTGCGTGAGAGCATTGGATTAATATTGACCTGCGAATGTTTTTTAAATAATGCAACGTTACACGCCCTAACTAGTGACAGAAAAATGCAATTGCGAAATAAGAACAAAAATGTTCCTGAATCTTGAAACCATTTTATTAGACCTCCTCTTCCAATCCAACGGTCACTAAATGTTCATCAAGCCAGTTCCTTACAGTGCGGCTGTAGTGTGCTGGAGCTCCATCTTGCTGGTAGATTAAATTGTCTGCTATGGCCAAGGGAACGTTGTCATTCAAATCGGGCAGAAGGTCTCTTAGTAACTGCAGATAGGATTCTCCATTTATGACTGATTTCAGGAACCGTGGTCCAATAACTGTTCGTCAAACAATACTAAGCCAAACATTACAGCTAAAGCGGTGTTGAGATTTGATTTGTTTCTTGTTATGCGGATTGCTGTTACTCCAGTGATGTAAATTGTGGAAATTTGTTACTCCATCTCTGGTAAACTGAGCTTCATCCGTCCAGAATATCCTTCCAAAGCAATTATGTTCAGTTTCATCTCTTAGCAATAATGTTCGACAAAATGCAGCTCTCAGTAACTTGTCGTTTGCGGTTAGCTCCTGAACTGGTGTAGTGTGGTACGGGCGTAAATGCTCGGTATGAAGCACTGCCCATACTCTAGTTTGGGGCAACTGAAGCATAGTAGCTATTCTCCTTGTGCTAAGGGAGGGATTACGTCGGACCATATCCAAAATTCTTTCCTCTATGTATACAGATGCAGAAGATGAACTTTCTCTCCCTCGGTGCTCCAGTACTCCGTGTTCTCGAAGACGTTGATGGATTCTTGAAAATATCGTATGACTGGGACACCTCCTATTGGGATACATTTCAGCGTAGAGTCTTTGCGCTTCACGACTTCGACCATGAGCCATACCATAGCAGTAATGCATATCCGTTAATTCGACACGAGAATAATTTGACATCGTGATATGTTGACGACTTGACATTCAAATTAGAAATAATTTGTACAACAAAACAGGTCGTGGCAGGTCAATTTTAAACCAATGCTTTCACGCAGGTATTCCCAATGAAAAAAATGTGTGAAATATGATTAATCCAGTACTCTGTCACATTATTGTATGCTTATAAGACCGATAATTAAAAAAATAGTAAACAGAAAGTTAATCCTTTCAATCGTAAATTCACCTAAGAATTCAAAAACTAAAATAAAAGGCTTTTCTTAGAACAAAAGTAGTTTTTGTTATTTTTGATTTTCTCAAAAACTACAAAACATTTGGACATCCGGTTTTGTGTGTTTGATCAAAAATTAATAAGAGCATTGAATATTGAATAAAAAAATAATACTTAATTACGTAAAATTTTGAAAAAAAATTGTTTAAAAACAAAATTTTCATTTTTTTTTTTCAAAATTTTGATTTTGAAAATTAATTTTTCAAAAACTATTCACTCGAACAACTTTATTTAAAAACAAAATTAAAGAATGTATTTCTGGCTTTTCAAAATGCTATAGCACTACTCTGTAGGTATCACCGTTATTTTTTAATAATTTTTTTCTGTTTTAAGTGATTTTTTTCTTAAATTGCCCCTCCCGCCTAAACGGCGGGAAATAGACCCCCCCTCTCCCATACGATTTTTTTCTTGTCTAAGTCCAACCTACACGCCCTAGCTTTTTGTCACACCTTATGCAAATCACCCTGTATTTAGAATTTGGTGGGCATGTGACATATTGTCTTGACCCTGTTCCACCAAACAGAGCGATCTTACTCTTGTCAGTCAACAATATTTTTCGCCATTTTTCTGCAGGTCAGTTGACACGAGATCCTAGTAAAGTGTAGGCGCGTTGTCATTGCATGGAGCCCTAAGGAATTCCAGAAAGAAATGACGTATGCCAGAATATTTTTTTTAAATGAAAAACATTAGACAAGCATGGAGCACACAACATGAGGTTCAGAATTAAGCCATCAAAACGTTTTCAATGATCCGCTGTGTTTTCGGCCTCATTTAAAATTTTGTAAAAATATAATCTATACGATGTGGCTCAAGTTTTTCCACTTTTGGAATATGACTCGCTTCAAATACATATAATTATTGTAAATTAGAAATAGAATTGAAACTAAATTGTTGAAAGTATAAAGCTATTAAATATTTGAAGAAAAAAGATTAACAAAACTTTTTAACCTCAAAAGACCCAACCGCATCATAAAATCAAAAATTGATTCCGTATAACAAATTGAGGTGTACTCGTATGTACTACATAAAAAAGCTACACTTGATTGCACATATGAGGCCCCCAATTTCCACAAGACCAGACCGGAACTGGTTGGTTGCATACACGGAGAAAGTATTCGACTATTATAATGTTTATTTACGATCATGATCCTCCTGCATTTATATTCGAACTAGCTCAGTGGCTAATTGAGTTCTCTTTCGTTTTGGTCTTTTCAATTTTCATTGTCGTACCTAAAATCATTTCAACTGGAAATTGAAACCAAACCAAGAAGTTTGATCCATCAGGTAAAAATAGGTAGTTAATAGACCGCTTGCAGACATTATTGTCTTGCTGAAAGTTATAGGTAATTTGTTTTCCAGTTTTCAAGGTTGGCTAACTATCCGGTTCGACTGCACCTCCTCTTCGATCTGGATTCACTTATATAAAAATGTACACTTACTTCCATGTCTAAGACCAATTATGTTATGGTCTCTCGTTAGTTGTTTTCTTGTTCCACATGATTGTTAGAATGTTTTCATATTAAATTGTTCCTTTTATGAAGATTTATCATGTTCAATTTATCGTGCTTTCTTTTTTATTAAGAAAAAGAAATATCAAATAAATTGGGATAAAAATGATTCATATCATTCTTTGTCGTAGAGAATTAAATCATCAATCTTCTTTCTGGAAATCTTTAAATTTGGCAAAACACAAAAATGAAGAATCTTATGTGTTAAAGAAATTGATAGCCTTTGGACTTGTTTTGTGTTAATTTTAATCCGAGATGACTAATTTTGTTATACACTGTGTTTTTACACATATGGACGTGTAAGGCCTCTTCGTCTATAAGCTAAAAATAACAAATGCAAAATATCATATAAGATGACGAGCATGTCTGAAACATACTTATGTATTTTGAATGATTATACATTTTAACCAGTTTTACTTATTTAGACAGGTTTATATTTATACAAAAGGATTTTTTTTATGTCAAATAACATTTTTATGGCCTTTGGCAGTTTTGTATTTTGTGCGCAGTTATTATAAATTGCGTTCTGATTTTTTTTTTATAAATTTGTTTGATTAATTCATGACTTTTTAATGAATGATTTCTTTTTAAATAAAACTGACCCTTTTTTTAAATTTTAGGAACAACATTTTAAAATGTGATAAATAAAACTTTTGTTATAACAGCTATTAATATACATGGTCTGTCAAATCAAGTGTTTCTTAAGAATCTGCGTAGTCTTTTTTTTCATCACAAATTTCTAAGTGTGTAGAATTAGTTTTTTGTGATGACAAAATTTACCGTAGCCTGAGAAAGCTTGGGGAAATCGTTGTAGAATCGCCCTCAATGTGTAGACTGTATAATGGCGATGTTTAATCAAATTCCTGTTTGCGACAGAATGCACCATTAAATCTGGAAGCCAAAGACCAACAATTCGGATTACTTAACTTGTGCCAATAGTCAAATAAAAGCCAGATCACAAATTTACTTCTTGACGGAATGATAAAATCTGTCAAACCGAAAGAAAATTCGTGCTTTGATTTGAGCTGTTAAGAGGCTAACAATGTTAGAGAAGTAAGTTTCCAAAGATTTAAAGGGAACCCTACTGAAGAAAGCCGGAGAAAGTGCAAACAAGCTTGAAAGACCTGTTATGGTCATATTCGAAAGACCAACATTTTGTACATGACCAAAAATTAAGTCAAAAATCATCCTAAGGGTAGTAAACATTTTTGGTCATTTGTAAAAAACGTACAAAATATTTCTTCGCCAGAGAGTGTTATGACTTCTCCTGTACTTGAAAATGCAAACGCTTTCATGTTTCAAACCTTTTTTCGTACTCGTACAGTTGCAAGAGGTCTCAAAGATATTGGCACACACAAATCCGCTGGCCCAGATAGTATCTTTTCCATTGTTCTGAAGAGGTGTTTTTCAACGCTGAAAAAACCGTTAGTCAAGTAAGTTTTTCCCACTGGTCTCTTTCCGAGTGAATGGAAAACAGCATTCGTCCAGCCAGTCCCTAAAAATAGGCCAATCTTCTTTCCCCATAAACTGTTGTCCAAATTCACTTATATCCCTTCTTCCAAAGCTCATTGAAACGCTGAATAATTATCAGCTCAAGAAATATCTTGAAGAACCAAAGCTTTTTAATAAACGGCAGCTTAGCTTTCGTAGCAATAGGTCCACTGGTAATCTGATCAAAGGGCACGGTTCCTGAGATAATAAGGCCTCAAAAATCACAAAAACCGTAACTGACTGACTGACTGACAGATCATCAAAATTATGGAGCACTTCCCGACATCGTACAATCTTGTAATTTTGCACAACGGTAGGTCTTGTCATGCAAGCAGAGGAAAAATTCTAAAATTTGAAGTTTTCCATTCAGGGGGCGTGGTATCCGCCCACTGTCTGAGAATTGGTGTTGGTTGAATGGAGCACTTCCGACTGCAGTAAAACGATGGAATTTGGTAAAGTGGTAGGACTTAAATTGCATCCAAAGAAAAAAAATATAAAATTTAAAGTTTTCCATTCCGGGGCGTGGTATCTGCCCACTTTCTCCGAATTGGCAAGTTTTTTTTTTGTGCCCAATTCGAAAGGTTTTAAAAACTTGACCAGTGAACCCATCAAATTTTAGTCAGTAATCATTAAATAATAAAATTTCTCTATTATATTGTAGCTGTTTATTCTACTTCAAATATTCGGTATTAAACCTTCACGAAGTAAGAACTTGGCGTACTCTTAGATCTCAGTACTTTTCACGGCTGAATTGTTACACAAAGGTTTTTGTATAGAAGAACTTGGCTCTTTTTTTAACATTTATGTTTTTGGTCTGATGGTATATTTCACCAAACAGTGGCACAAATCTTTACATCGTTTTAGAGAAAGTGATATTATTGCTCTTGATATTTCAAAAGCATTCGATAGGGTTTGGCATCAAACTCTCTTATAGAAAAAGCGTGTATTTGGTATTTATCAGTCTCTTTTTCGTTGGATTAGAAATAACCATCCCGACAGTTCAATACAAGTCGTATTAGATTTTGTACAGTCTTAAATTCAAGAAATAACTGCTGACTTCTGTCTGAAACTTTTAATTCAATAAATTGTTTTCCTGATGACAGTATCCTCAGCTTCTCATGTTCGTTTCAAGATTTATTTCCTTATTCATTTGACCTGGTGATGAAAGTGGCCTAGAAGAGATTAGGTATTTGTGACCATATCCCCAAACAATTCAGTGTTCAAATGAACATCTTCCTCTTAGTTTTGTCGAAGTATGTATATCGTCCCGAGAAGCCATCTTCCCACTTTTTACTGGATGGAAATATGACCTTAATATCTTTGCTATTATATAAAGTCTCATACTAGGAATTTATCGATGTTAAGAGCTTGGTTTAGTTTAAGTCACCACTTAATCGAGATATACGCTCAGGTTTTTAGTACCAGGACAGAACCGAAAGAAATAAATTAATTAGTTTAGGATTTTTTATAGAAAAATATATAAATACGGTTATTTTTGTTCACACAACACATCTACGATTCAACTACAATTTTTTAAAGCATCATCCTTGAAGATCTGTCCATTAAGTTTTAAGTTACCGATTTTAAAATAGAATCATATTTCGAAATCTACAAAACGCTTCTTCAATCTATACTGCTCAGATTTTTGCATTAAATTTGTTGCCAGTATTTTAGAGGGCAATTCTGGCAACAATTTTGTTTTATAGTTTTTTCCAAATACTCAAATTTTTCTTTGAATTTCGAAAATTTAAAGGAAACTCACCATTATTTGAGTTTAGCTCGTAATTTTATCTCAGCTTTAATGACTTAAGCTTGAAGATCCATCCATTAAATTTCAAATAATAGGTTGCGAAAAATTACCACATCGACTATGTTTGATGAGTTTGCAAACTTAACGGTACTCTTTCTCTCTATTAAAGCTCGTCTTTGCCAGACAAAAATTACCTTCCAATATTTCTTGTATTCGAATTTGTCACAATTTTGTTGTGATTTATAATGAGCTAACTACTGTCTTTGCGGTTTACGTATTTCATTGTACAAAAATTTAAAATACAAACTTAAACCAGCCTTCAAAAATCTTGGCTGACCATCAGGCAATCTAAACACGATTCTGAACTTTCTGAAACACTCACCAAGCTACAACAGCTAACGTGAACATAAATATTGGTCATTAAACCGAATGTTAGTAAATTTGTCTTCTTCGTTATTTTTAACCATTCGCCCACTCATCACAATTTCTTTTAAAAAGTTCAAACCAAAAACATTATTATAAAACGTGTTTTGAAAACTAAGTTAATAACAGTTTCAAATAAATATAACGTTTTTAAAAAAAGTAAATGTTAAGACGTCCGTTCCTTCACCATTACCTATATGTGGTTTCCCCTGTGTTAACGAAATGCCGGTAAGAAGACGAAGTGGAGAAAGAAGAAAAAAAAAAAAACAAAAACAAATCATAAATCCAATTTCCAATTAACTTTCTTGTAGATTTCTTGTTTTGGCCAAGAAGTGAGAAGACTGTCTTGAACATTGGACGGTTGGTTAGTAGGTAACGAACTCAGTCCCCTCCCTCTGTTGGTATATTTTCTCTAGGCTCGGAGATAGCCAAGTTGGAAAAGACAACGAAGACGACAATGGACAGAATGTGTGCCCTGACTGCGCATGGAAGTTTAACTTCATAGATCCACGAACATATAGCACTGGTGGTAGAAGAATAAATAGTGCTGGTTAAAGAAAATGAATCCAATAGTTTAATGCAAGTTTGGATTCATTGATTTCGGTCTCATAGTTTTTTTTTTTTTTAACTTAGATGACCAACTGCTAGACAATGACAAAAAGAAAATGGAAATCAATTGGACACCTAGGTATGTTGAGTACAGGTTTCTTCGAGACCTCTAATTGGCGAAGGTGGTTAAGTGTTTTGGTGATGACGCTTGGTATGTGACCGGACGACCATTATGTGGGCTAGGCGAGTAGAATTGCACATGAAATTAAAGCAGTAGACTTGAATAGGTGTGTATATGGTGTTATCCACCTTCGTCAAGGTCTTTTGGGGGTGTCATTTGCAGGCAAACAAAAACAAAAAACAGGCACGATAAATTGTGAAATTATTATTGAACTCAAATTTGTTCGAATTAAAAACTTATAAAATTACAAATTTAACCTTAAATCAGGTGGTTTGAGTCATTTTCTAATGAAGAAAATAGTTACTGTCGTTTTGCCCAAGTCACCCTGGTTTAAAAGAGAGAGAAGTGTGACGTAGGTCTAATGACAATATTAGAAAGTCATCTTCAGAAATAATATCAATTAAATGTTAATTCTGGTGTACCTCAGGAGATACATCTTGATCCTTTACTGTTTGTTTTATTTAAAAATGATCTTCCCTCTATATTACAGCATTTTATGGCATCAATTTATATTGATGATATTTGACATAATTTATTCTATGGTTTGTGAACAACTGCAAGACGATCATCGAAGATTTTGGGATTGGTGAAATAAAAACCGTTTGTTTTTTAATATTGACATTCAGTGTAAACAAAAACGTAAAATATGTCCAATCTCATCTTATTTATTTCATCTTCATCGATTCTCTGTCGAATAATATATCACTTTTTATTATATTTGTATGACACATAGGAGCGCTCAGGGTTTGACTTTATTTTCATTTTAAATTCAAATTCTTACAACGTCGAAAGTGACAGCTACTACTTTGTTGAGACTAATGGATGCAAAAAATAAAAGTTATGATTTTTGGCGTATAATTTTATAGAACTAAAGGGTTTTTAAATTGGTGTGGGTAGATTTTGGTGGCCTATGGAGGCCATGATGCTAGGCAAATCTTACAAAGAAAATTTAGTTCCTAGTGGGATGCTCAGATTACTTGATTTCTTATGCTCTAAAATACAAAGAAACACCCAAAAACCGTGCCCGAAAACACAATACAATTGAAAATGATGATCATCGGATAGTTTGCTGCAGCAGAAAAGATCCTTTTGCCTCCTCTATCAAGATTCAACAAGACTTCGGCTTATCTGCGAGATCTATCACTATTCATAAGAGCTTACTGCAGAATAAATTGAATAAATTAAATGCTAAAAGTCCGCGAAAAGTACCAATGTTGACAAAAAAAGATTTCTGAAAATTCATTTTCAACTTCCAAAAACATATTAATTCGTCAATATAAAGGTTCTTGCCATTTATGCTCTTGCGAGCGTTTCTACCACACGACTGTTTTCTAAGTAAAATATAAAGAATGTGTTTCATAAACTGGTCCTTCGTGCATTCCTACACATATTTTTTGGTCATTCGAGCCGGATTATTAGTTATTTATTTAATTTTATTTAACAATTGAATAAATATTTGAGAAAATAATATAAATCTAAGAAATTTTGGCTGAGAACACTTTCTTTAAATGCTATTTTGTAGATATTGTAAACTGATGAAAAATTGGTTTAGGTGAAGCGACATTTAACAAAAGGAGTCGAAGTGCAGACATTTTTTTTTATTTTATTTTTCTATTAACATTCGCAATGAGCTCGGCTTTTTGGAATTCATAAGTTCTTGAGTATAATAATAGGTGATTTTTTTGCTATTTTCTTTTTGGCAACACTGGTTGCACGTTTCATGTTTTGTACCATTATCAAACATCTTCAGTTTGGTCTATAATTTAACTATGAATCGTCTTACAAACGAATAACGCTTGCAAATTACTGAATTTTATTATCAAAATGCGTGCTCTGTTAAGAAAGTTCATCGCGCGCTCTTCCATTTTATGGTCAGTTTAATCGACCTACTGAGGTGGCTATTCGGGCTATTGTGACTAAATTTCGCACCACATTTACATTGTTGAACATTAAGCCACCAACACGCTTACGTAGATTGCGAACTGAGGAAAATATCACAGCGGTATCGGCCAGTGTTAGTGATGACCGTGAATTATTGATTCGGCAGCAATTAGGCCTCTGTTACGCTACTATGTGGAAAATTTTGCGGGAATTTTGAAGCCTTTCAAAATTTACCTGGTGCAAGAATTGAAGCCGAACGACCTACCACAACTCCGAATTTTTGGTGAATGGGCTCTTGAAAAGGTGTTCAGCGACGAAGCTCATTTCTGGTTGAATGGATACGTGAACAAGCAAAACTTCCGTATTTGGAGTGAAGAGCAGCCAGAAGCATTGCAAGAACTACCAATGCATCCATGGAAAGTCACTGTTTGGTGTGGATTATGGGCTGGCGGAATCATTGGGCCGTATTTCTTTAAAGATGATGCGAATCGCAACGTTATTATGAATGGTGAGCGCTACCGTGCGATGATAATAAACTCTTTTTTTGAGCAAAATGGAAGAGGTTGACTTGTATGACATGTGGTTTCAATAAGACGGTGCCAACATGCCGCACAGCACGCGTTATAATGGAGCAATTGAGAGGCGAGTTCGTTGAACAGTTTATTTCACGTTTGGGGCCGGTCAATTGGCCACCTAGATCGTGCAATTTAACGCCTCTAGACTATATTTTTTGGGGCTGTGTTAAGGCTCATATCTATAGCGACAAGCCCGCTTCGATTGACGTACTGAAAGCCAACATTGAAGCATTTTCTCGTGAGGTACGGGCCGAAATGTTAGAAAGAGTATACCAAAATTTGACTAAACGGATGGACCATTTGAGGCGCAGCCGCGGCCAACATTTGCATGAAATAATTTTCAAACATTGAATTATATCGACCGTACAATCGATTCAAATAAAGATTTGATGCATTTTTCTAAATGTTATGTGTTTTTTTTTTTAATTTCCGATAGCTCTTAAAAAATCATTCGTTACTTAAGAGAAATCGGTTGAGTTGTTAAGTAATCTCCTTCATAATGCTTAGTAAGTTTTAAATAACATGCAAATTTAATTATTTCTGTCTCTTCTTTCAAATCTATTATATTGTTTCATTATTCTGATTGATATTTGAACAAAAAAATTAAAATTGAATTCTTAAGCTATACACGAATTCACAGCTACAATCTTTGTTAACAATTACTACGTTAAACCGCAAAACTTCAATAAAATTTAATTTAATACTTCGCTTGCTTACTAACCACTTTATTGTCGGCGGTAGCAGAGTCATCGTTGCGGTTTAAAAATCCAAAAGATATATTGAGGTTTTACAAGAAAATCCTAATCGGATCCGCATAACTCATTAAACATGACCCAATTGCAGCTAACAATGCACAGGCACACATGTGAGCATAATTGAATTAAATGTTCCGCTGATCACTTAAAATTTGACAACAACAAAAATGGTGTTTCCTTTTTTCCTGACACAGCTCACAATCTATGCTGGCGTTGGAGTAAAAATATGTAGGTGTCAGCAAAGAGGCACAGCATAAGGGCCTTCTGTTAAATGGAATTTGGTTGAAAAGCCTATTTCTGATGGTAAATTTCTATAAACAAATGTTTATATAACCTTCACATAACAAGGTGTGTACGATTTCTCTATTCTCCACATGTATGGATATGGATATGCAAATTTGCGCATTCATATACATATCTCTGATTAAGAAGTCAAACCTAACCTCCAACAAATCTTAAACTATTTGATTTCGTTTCTCGCTGGTATCCCCTGCAAATGCTTAGCGGAAGTGATGAGAATCATCGTGTTGATGCAAATAAAGCCCACATAAACAGATAACATAGAAAACAAAAGTGAAATAATTTATTTTGTATAAATTTTCAATTAAAAAACAATTATAATTTCACCCAACAGACTAAGTGGAAAGAAAAAACTAATTTCGATTTCACATATGAGTTCACATTCTGAATACAATATGCATAAATGCATATAATCATCTTCACCATGAATGAATGCGGAGATGAAACTGGTGCTGGGCCATTGCAGGCCAGACGGCAGGGTTCAATGTTAGGGGCCATTCGTTTCACTTTCTATTCAGCAGTTAATTACCACGCATCTTTGAGTGCGCCAACATAATGTGGATGTAGTAAGTTTTTTGTAGGAAGGAGACTGCCAGAGATATTTCCGTACAAATTCATATTTTTAGTGTGAAATTGGATAGATACTTTTATTTTCATGGAAAAAAAAATAATAATATACAGTTGAAATGATAAGGTTAATTAATTTTATTGTGCCTGGTAATTGTTTGTTTTTGTTGCTTTAATTTTCTATTATTTATAATGTAAACTTCAATTTGGAAAGTCGTTAATTTTAAGTCTCGTTTAGTTAAGTGGCAGTTATACAGTGGATGATCAAATTATAATAGCCACTAGCAAGAGACTTAGCTAATATCAAAAGAAAATACAAATAGATTTTTGGTTTTTTATTGTTAAATTATATTTTCAGCTTGTTTTTAATATTTATCATAAGACAGACTTAAAATTTAATATGTTAGATAAATATCACAAACAAATTAAATAAATTAGTATTTTGTTACACCTCTTCTTGGGGCTTTAGCGCACAGAAATATTTTTAAAATTAATAAGCAATTCACTTTTTTACTGAGCCCACTTTCAAAAATTCACAAAATCAGAAATTTCAGAATCACAAATGGAATCCAACTTCAAATAAAAATTATTTATGTTTCTATTTTTCTATTTTTTAAAGCTTAAGATCCACAAATTTAGATTCAAAGAAAAAAATATGTTTCTTAAAATTTATTCTGCATAATATGTATGTATGTATATTCGGAATTTTATAAAAATTAATGTTTTTCGTATGCTGGTCGTAATAATTTGATCACTTTACTGTAATATTCATGCATATACTTCTGCATACCAAATGCTTGATTTTATGCTTGAATAAAAAGGTAAATCCTACAAGAAGATGTCTGACGGCATCAAATTCTACGATCTCGGTGGGCATTTCGCTTCTGCAGAATATGCATTCTCACATCAGCTAGAGCTGTGTCAATCGCGAATGATTCGGTCTTTGTGACCCGTTTACCAAAAAGATTGCAATCACAATCTCAAATCCTAATATCAATCTCTTGCCACTGAAACTGTTGAACATAAAGTGAACGAAATGAATGAAAAAAAGTTATGTTTTGTTCATTCAACTTTTTCTCCGTCATTTCACAATACCAAATAGGAATAGAAATGAAACGGAATGTATATTCTTCATTTTATAAACAATGGAAAATGGCGTAAACGAAGTCAAAAGAAGTAGATAAAGCTAAATTCTCGGCCTCAGTCAAGACGTAACGATTGGAAAAAAATGATTTTAGTTGAATAAACGATTGAAAACATTTCATATCGGTCTTAATCTCATTCGGAACGAAATGGCTGGATAATAAAATGATTTTTATTGAATGATTGATTCGATCTTTTAAAATAAACGATTGGCACAGCTCTATGCTGCAGGTATTCTTTTGGAAGCAGATATCTTTAACATCTATATCGTCCAATTCGGAACATATTAGCAAAAGATAAAACAACATGACAGCCAATTGCTGCCAAAATGTACCCGTTATAAGTTTAATAAATATTAGTTTTGTATGAATTTGAATAAAAAAAAAATAAAAAATCTTGGATGTCTTGCTAGTATTTTATTTTTCTCTGAGAAGCGAAAACAAGCAGATTAGTATAAAATTAGAAAAAATGTAGATAAGATCACTAAATATAAATATTTATATATATCTATGGCATTTGGTATAAACCTGCTAAAATAATTAGCATCCTTACGTTCACTTTTAATCGAGCTCGAACCTTAACATGTAAACCGATTGTCTTTAAATTTGGAACATAATTTTTCAAAGAATATTTCAAAAAAAGTCCTAGCTCCATGTAAAGTGTTTACGTCCATGCAAATCATCACATGAACTTATAATGTTTGTACCAAACACCACATTTACATAACAATAAGTTTGTCATGACAACATATGCCGTCTGCCAGAGTGATTGATACATTAAACTGAATTTGTTATTCTGTTGGAGAAACCGAAACTCAGGAATACATTACGTTCAGAGCTTAAGCTGAATTCTTTCGAAATCATAGTTCGTACTCTGCGAACACATCCCTACTTTGATTTTCTTGTTTCGATTCCTCCAGCGCCGATTGTAAAATCGATCACCACCACTATCGGTCGTATGATAAACACAAAGTTATAAAAATCAGAGAAATAAAGACTAAAAAAAAGTAAAGAGAGTTAAAACAACAATAATCAAATATTTCAATTTAAAATTCGGCAAAGTTAAAGGAATTTGAAGTAACCTAAAAACCGAGTCTAGATAATTTTGAAGTAAAATATTTAAAATATTTAAACACGTTCTTATATTTTGTAATATTTTACAAAAATCTGTCACAAAAATGTTATGATGTCAAGCCTAAATGTCAAATGCAATTGTAATTTTTTTAATGACGAGAATTCCGGCGGATCTAAAAACATTAAAACGATCATGTCATTTTACGAAAAATAAATCAATTTTGACAACTTGCCACTCATTTAATAACACTCCAGTAATTTCTGGAAAAAGCACCTACTCGTTTTAAATTTTTTATAAGACCATCTCTGTTCTCTTTCTTATTATGCAAGTGAGTGGAAAAAGTACGTGATTGTTTCGCAATTGTAACTAAGAACCAATTGTTTTCGCAAAGAACAAAAATTATTTGGTCTTTTCAATCAATTTGCATCCTAGTCATCTATATAGGGAATTTCATAATATTATTTAGTAGATAGATAAAAATTAACAATTGGGATGCATACGTGCAAACAAAACAGTTAAGTGTAAATTTTCAGTTTCCATTGGCTATCGAGTGACAGTTTTTCTTTAAATAAGAAAATGCGCCTGGATTTGATTTCAGATGCGTCAACACTTTTAGTGACGTCCGTCAAGTAGTCAAATCGTCATCTAATGTTTGAAACTAACTCGTTTTGTTTCAAGTGAAAATAAAGCATACAATAAAAACAAATACTAACGAACACATCCCTAAATAATTCTTGGTAAATCAAATTTCACGTTCAAAATATTTTTCTTCAATCTGAATCAGTTTCATTTCATTCCGAAACATAAAGTGTTTTTAAATTATGAAAAATTTAGTTTTAAGCTTAATTTTTTTAAAAGCGTATTTGTTCGCTATAAATAACCGATCTTTAGCAAGAAAAAAATTCCGTTATGCCATAAAATGCCCATTAGTTAACCGAGTTGGCTGGCCTTAAAATATTATAACTTCGGTTAAGATTTACAAAAATTCAAAGTTAATATCTGTAAATAAAGCTCAAGATTAAGGTTAAGATTAAGAATTTTATTTTTCAATTTGTTTTATATATAATTTGACTTAAAACTAATTTATTACTAAATTAAATCATATTGGCCCAACAATAAGGGCCCAGCGTTCTTCATTTAGATAAAGCTATTTGCTTACAATATCATATTAATGTTTTCATAATCTAATTCATGTTTTTTTTTTAATATTAACTGTATATTGATTTTTGATGAGTGGGCGTTTTATCCCCTGTAGTACTGGTTGTTGTTCTTCTTGTAAAATGGTGCGTCGTCGTTATAGATGATTTCTTCAAATTGATGGTCAGTGATGTCTTGGGTGTATAGATATCTGTCACTAGGCTCTAGTTCATGCTGGAGAAGTTGTTGCAGTTTTGAGTTGTGAAGATCTTCCAGGTTTCTGATAATTTTTCCGGAGAGCTGCAGCAAATACTTGTCCAGTGGTCAAGCTCAAATAGCTCTGTTGGTACACACGTTAATGTATGCCGAGCAGTAGGATTTTGGCTATCGTATCATATCTGTTATAATCAAAATTGTTTTTGAATTTTTAGAATTAAAAAAATATTTTATCTATAAAGTACGACTCAAAAATAGTATAATTTTTTTAAGTCGAGTTTGTAACGTGCATTATTTTTGCTGGTGGTATGCAAGGTAAAATTATATCTATTGCTTTTGACTTTCGGTGAAAAGGACAAAAAAAAATATTTGCATGTACTATAATATCAACTATGAAGTTTGGTCGCGTCCTTTCCCTCCTGCTGTCAACATGTTTGAGAAAAAAGCTCTTGATCAAAATTCTTAAGTCAACGACAATAGCTAAGACCGAATTCTAAATCAGTCGAAAATCATAAAAGATCTCCCCAAATGGTTGACTCTGAGATTCTTCCAAACCAAAATTTACACTTTTTCCTCAATAACGATTCCCTTCGCGACTTTTCCCCACCTTTAGGACCCATGTCTACAGACCCATAGGCCCGTCCAGGCAGGAGTCGAGAAGGGTGTCCATTCGCTTAAGTGACCGAAGGCCTGCTGGATGCCATGCTTAGCTCGTCGATGGGGGGGGGGGGGATCTTGTCACTAGCCAATGAACGGTGTTACCTTTTTGTACAGGCCTTAATCTAAGTTCGTAATCGATTTGTTGTTCACCATCTTCCTAAAAGAAGCAGAACCCGAAATTAGCTAACCGATTAATTTAAGCTATTTTTTTACTTCTCGCCACCACACTTAGAGAGGAGGACATAGGTGGTCGTGCCCTCGGAGTTGTTCTATACCCACCCTTCATCGTATCTCTTACTAGACATATCCACATCCGATAAGACATACGCCTACGCCATCGTTGGTACTCCAAAAAAATTTAAATGGCCCTAACAAAAAGGGGAAAGCCCCTGACTTCCCCTGTTTTGGAACTCTCCTTCTTCAGCCCTTCATCACACCGGATTCACTTCCCCAGAAAAACTTTATCGCCTAAAAATCCATTTTACGCCACTCACAATTCATTATATCCAATTCTTCAACCCAAAAAAAAAGTCGTCCAAAATACAAAGAAAATGACACTCGACCAGTTCATTAATACATATTCATCTTATGAACAATTTTATTTCAAAGTTTGTTTAAGGATATCTCTTAATACTAATAACTTAGTTCTATCATCCCCATTCATCGCGGAAATTAAAAAAAAAAAAAGATTTGAAAAAGATTAGGTGCTTATTTTCTTAAACTACATCCCAAAATCCTTGATAAAACATCTTAATTGAATTTGGTTTAAATAATATAAAAGAATATCGATATTGGGTATTCAAATTTGTATAGTGCATATAGTTTATGAATATATAACAAAACAAACAACTCACTTACCGGCGCTCCATGATGTTGTGCACAGCATTATGTTGCGACGTGACCTGTTGAATTAATTAAGGTTGATTGAAGAAATGTATGCTTTTTTTTCCTTTTGACACTGAAGAGTATTAAGAACCAATGTTTAATTTTCCCGATGAATGCGATGTAACATTATTTCATATTACTTCCTTTACACAACTAGTTAAATATTTAGATAACTTCGTCTAACTGAATACCTTAATCAGGCTCTTACATATCTAACTATTTAATTTCCTTAATCTAAAAAAAATACCTACTGGTTTATATTTTACTTTATATTTATAAAAATCCTATCATCTAGTAACTCTCACAAATATGATATACAAGTATGCAGATTTCAAAATTTATTTCTTCTATCTCAGTTCTCTAATGTCAATCAAAAAAAAATAATAATTTCTATCCTCTAAGGTAATATTAATTTCTTTTTGTTTTGGATATACATATGTACATATACATGACTGTAGGTATCTATGTATGTAACCATACCTAAGTATTTTAAGTAGCTTATAGGTATGTACATAGGTACGTACATATGTACATATATATGTGCATGTGCATACATATATTTAATATTGATTAAATTTAGATTTTTTTGTTGGACGTTTCTCTTTCTTATTTTTTTATCAAATAACTTTTTCTTTTCTCTTTACTACAATCGTAAGTTTTCTTTTCAGCACTTTCTTTTCTTTGATAGAATTTATCTTCCTGTATCTTATTTGTTTTCGTTTGTTTTTCATTAACTTCTTTTCTCTTTACAGCCCTAGCTATCTTCTACAAAAAAAAATCGTCTTTTCTATTAATATCACTAAATCTCCGCTACAACAACTTATTTATACATAATTACACTTTTCACTTTGGTTTCTTTTAATTTTATAATTTTCTATTAATTTCAGGCCAATCTTGGAATTTCAAGGAACTCCTTTTTCTATCCGCGTTCTCGATGACCCACAGGATCCCGGAGGGGTTCGCACCTTCCTCCTGTCCTATTATAATGAAAGCGTCAAGATTATTGTATTGTAGAGGTTCTTCGTATTTTTCCTACAGACAAGACAAAAATGATTGTGAGAACCTGGTATACGTATACGTATAATTTTTTGCAATGTGGATCCTTACCTACAGATGTTTTTGGTTTGAGAAACGCTTTTACAATATTTCCGGATTCAGTATCTTGATTTCGCCTTTTCCAGACATCGCCCAGTGGGCCGTGATCAAGGAAAATTGCAAGATTTTCCTATTGAGGAAGTAATTCCGAGACTTATTGCCTGACTCACAAGATTTGTTCTTTTCGTCTGAAGTTTTAGATAGAAAGGAAGTCAAGAACTCAGTTGGCCAACCGAAGGAATTCGTTTCTAAAGAAATACATGATGGGTTTTTAATAATGCAATTGCCCTATTGCGTATCAAGAAAAATTACCTATTGGTGGGGTGAATTCCTTATCCTTCGTGGACAATCCTTCTCCGAGACGAGACTGCGAAAAAAAGTTCTTCTACCGTGCTTTTCGTATTACGAGTATAACTTTGATTTATAATTGTAAATTATTTCGCGTTATAACCGAAGTTAAGTTTTTAATAAGAAGAACTACTTCTCGCGACGACTGGAGTTGAAAAGACTTTCTTATACGAACCAGACCACGAGGACGCCTGATGGCGTGATCACTTTTTCTTTTACTAATGCGGAACATTATGAAAATGTGATGAAGCGGATGTTAAACAATTGGTACGGGACGGCTCGAAACACAATTCTTGCATTTTCCGAACGCACCACCCAAATTTAACTTTAACCTTGCACACAATGCTTAAAGCTAAAAGCGCAAGTGAATGCAACTGGTTTAGACGTATGATTAATGCAATTTTATTTTGATTCTTTTCTTTTGAAAGATTATTTGCTTCGCTATTAGTATTATGTCGGACAAGTTGGAATGTAAATAGGATGAAATGTTAAATACGGTTATAAGAGAATAAAGTATTAAACATTTCAAAAAAAACTTTAACAAAATCTTTGAGTTTTCGTTCGTCATTGGAATACAAATTTTTTTTTTTTTGTTCTTTTAGTTAAGTCTCGGAATGTTTTCTTGGATATATTTTGATTTTTTGTAGATACTCGTATTTTTCCTAAAGTAGGTGGTAGGGTTGTTTCCTACAAGTTCTATCAAGTTTTAAAAATTTCCTGACGAAATTTTTTAAATGGTTTAATCGTATTGCAATTACTTACGATATATCTCGAAAAATTAATGGCTAAATCCCAACCTCGCGGTCGGTCGGTCCGACGTTAATGGGCGTTTGGTCGTATTTACGATTTTATGTGTCAAAAAGCTCGACCCTAGCATTTGTAAAGCCAAATTAAGCTTCAAACTACGAGCGTTGACTGACATTTATAAGTGACTTTGATAAGTACCTACTTAATTGAAATTTTTCAACAAATTTTGTTATTGATAAATGTATGTACATATATAATACTGGATATTTTAAACTTTGGGCATTCAACATAATAAATTTATAAAACTATTTTTTCAAACAAGAGATATGGATGATCTTGATGACCTCCTTGACTTTTCTTTGTTCGGCATTATGAGCTATGCTGCTTATGAGGCATTAAAACACGACACAAAAGTGTAGAAAGGCAGCGATGGGTACGGGAGCTCAATTTAAACACAGAAACTGATGGATTCTTTGCTCTTAATTATGATGCGATGCAAAAAAAAGCATGTTCCAAATCAATTTTTTTTAAATAACCCGAATGAAACCGACGACATTCGAATTTTTGAGAACTTTTATTGAGCCAGAACTAGAAAAGCATTCTTGGAGAAAACCAATTTCTCCTAGGTGTAGACTTTTTTGTATTATAAATACAATCCTTATCCCGAATCATGTTTATTAATTTGTCTTCGAAAGAGCTCATATTTTTTTAATTAATTTCTTTTCAAACGCCCGACGAAATAGAAAATAGATCTACTTTTGCTTTGGCCTGGCGTTGGTCTGACGTTTACGATATTACGATATAAACCTCAGGCGTTGCTGAGGCAACATTTCAGATTGCCTCATTAGAGTTTATTGTTTTTATATGTAATTTCAAAGCCCGACCGTCTGAGCGCGAGATTGTGGTTTGGCTATAAATGCGTCAACAATAAATTTAAAGAAATTAGTATTTGACAACCAAGCTGAGTTATTATGTTGACGAATTCTTTTCTATAGCTATATCTGTCATCGGTCATAAATAACTAAAACATTTTTCTTTTATTCCGAAAGTCTGCAGAGGCCACAATCATCAAGTCAAAAGGTTAACATTTCGCATGTGCCTCGAAGTGTGACTCAATAATGTCTGGCTCCCTTAAGGGGAACATACTCTGACTCTCCTCATAACAAAAGTTTTGTGCTTCATAGCACAACTCAATTTAGTTTCTTTCTCACTCAAAATGATTGTAAGCCAATGGTTTATACCCAAACCTCAAACTCAATATTCTGCAGACCGGTGAGTTGGTGTGTCATGTATTTTGAACCTATTTTAGTACCTATACAATGTACATATGTATATCCAGAAAGTAGGTACAACCCTTTTCGGTATATTCCATTTTTTGTAATATTTTTTGAACTTTTTTTTCTTGCCTCTACTAAGCCGTGTCGGTTTATCCCGTTCCTACAAAACGTTCATGGCACAGTCACAAAAGCGGACACTACAAGGTTCAAAAAACATAAACAAAAATAAAAAAAAAACAACTCACGACAAAATTACATCAGGAAAAAAAAGGAGACCGATAATGGTAATAATAATAAAATAGTTTGTGGCTTGGTGCACACGCCTTCCTTTTAAAGAGATAGGGGAGACTGGGGTATATTTTATATAGGGGCAGTCTTTGAACTAGGAGTGAAAAATATAGGCTTGATCTGTTGTGTGCATGATTTGAGCAGTATTTTGCCAAAGTAAATTTAGAAAACCTAACAGATTTTCCATTATTATTCTGAAGATTTTTTTGAAATTCAATTTGTACAAAAAAGTAGGTGTTTTTCATAAAAGTTTGTAAATAGATGGACTTTACTTTTTATCGTTCGTCAAAATTTAATGCACTGCGCGGTCCTTCCCTTCATTAAAGCAATTCAATTTCTTAATTTGAGTTATTACAGCAAAGTTCTTCCCATATATTTTTTGCAACAGGTTTTGTATATAGATTACAGCCGGATGTGGTACAAAATTTCTTGCATTATCGAAGGAAGCCGTTGTATTTCCACATCCGAATACGAAGGACATGAATCTAGAAATGAATATAAAAAGACGTCAAAAAGAATAATTAGATTGATTAAAAGATTCAGACAGACAATTATCAATCAATTTGGGAAACAGAGTAGGAGATAATACGGAACCGTATGGCACACCAGCATTTAGTTTACTATTATGCAATCTATGAACGCTTAAAAAACGAAAATTTTAAAAGCGATGATTGATAGATAATTTGGTTTTATTCAAACGTTCGCTCAAGTGGACTTTAAAAAAGGTATCGATTTTTAGGAAATTTTCAGATAATGGTGAGTTTTGGGGATTCTTGAACTGCATAATGATTTTGTTGATGTTTTTTGATATTATGATTTAATGGGATGGCAGGAAATAGTTGAAATTTTGCGATGCAATGAATATTATAATATTATAGTTTCTCATATTTATGAGAAACTGTTTTATGGGCAACTTGGCGCCTCCTTTTTGGGCACTTACTAAAAACAGTTGAACCTGAGACAAGAAATGTTAGCGATTTTCGGCTAAATATTATTAAGTATAATTTTTGTGCTTCTATCAATATAAATTGTGAGATTATTATGGGAATATGAGACAAAAAAATTAAGACCGAATTTGTAAAAACTCTGTCCCTTGAAGAAATATATAAACAAATTTGTTACAGAGACATTTGAACAAGAAAATCTTTAAAGTGGAATATCATTAAAAAAAAGAAGAAAAGACATTTTGTTCGAACTTACCACAGTATCCCCTAAAGATAGAAGTCATACCTCTATAATGCACCACCACCCCAAAACATAGCTATCAAACAACTTCACGACATCAACCTCTTGGGGGAAGCAGAAAATGTCTCACAAAAGAAAAGAAACAAACCGCAAGCATAAGTCGCACATGCAGAAAATTATAGAACAAATACCGTTATGGACAATGGTATAAAAAAAAAAAATAGACACAATAACGATGGTGATGGCTTTTTGTATCAACAAGACACTAAATATGGTCATAGGCAAACTTTTTATAAGTATATTGCGTTACAGTTTGTCACCGTATACCTAATACGTATATTGCACAATGAAAGTGTTTTTTCTTTGTTTACAAAAAAAAAGTGGATCAATTTAAGATCTTTCCTAATGGGAGTGATGCGAGGCTTAAAAACAAAAAAACTCCCAAAAATATTTATTGAAGTTTATACAATATAAGATCATTTTTAATTGGGAATAGTTTAAGATTTTAATGGTTTAAAAAAAATGTAAAATAAAAAGAAGATTTACAGTGAAGGTTTACACAGGCAATGGAATTCGTTTATAATAAGGGGAATAAAATAGTTGAATATGATCTCAAGTTTTGAGGGTGTTGAAAATATTAAAATGACGCTAAGATGCTATTAAGAGCTGCTCGAAAAGATTTAAAAAAAAAAGATACAAACAAATTTCATTTAGATAAAACTGGATAGTGGTTGAAAAAATTTTTCCGTAAAATGGTTATCAATGGTACCCACCCCCCTGGAACCATTTTATTTGTTTTCGATATTCTCAAAAACGGTGCAACCGATTTTGAACATCCGTTTTTATGCTAAGGCTCCCACAAAAATTTAAAAAGAATTGTGTATTCAAATTTTCAAAAAAAAATTTTTTTCAATATTTCGAAAACACCATGCTCGATTTTTTTCAAAATTGATAAATAAAAGTTTCTTAATATACCTAATCTAGAAGATGTGAGAAAAAACAAATTATTTTACCTAAAAATAACGGTACCTACTCACCAAAAATTTAAAAAACGGTTTTCGAAAATCGTATTTTTCTGGAAAACGGTTCAGAGAATTTCGATAAATTTTTTTTCTTTCATTTAATTTTTATGATCTATAATTTAATAAGAATTTTTTTTAAATTTAAATATTACCAACTGTACTACTATAGAACCATTTTTTCGAATTTTCAATTTCTCATTATCGGCATAACGGATTTTAATGAAAATTTGTGTAGAGAAGCTTCTAAAAAGTTTTAAAAACATTGCACTTCAAGACTTAAAAAAAAATATTTTTTTAATTTTTGAAAAAAAAAATCATTTTTTTTGGAAAATTTAATATCTTAAAAACGGCTCATTATTTTTTTTTGGAAGTTTATTTTTTATTCGTATAATAATAAAAGCTTTAAGTTGGCGTATCAAAATTTTTTCTTAAAAATGTTTTAAAAATTTTGTATAAAAAGTTTATTTTTTTAAAAAACCACTACAACGGCTAATAATTTTTGTTTTTGCATAAACCATGACATCCTGTTTTCAGCTCATGCTTCTAAAAGAGTTGTTTTAGTCATTTAAAAAATGAATTTTATGCTTATGAACAGTTTTTCTCTAATAACATTCATTTTTGAAATTTTTAGCCTTTTCCATAAGAGCAAGTTCGTGCGACCCAGTCGTGCATTTTATTTCAATTGGTGCGGATAGAGTTTTGTGGAACGTGGCGGCCATGTTATTTTGGTGACATTTGTCAAATGATAAAACTTTATTATAAAAGTAAGTGTTCCTTAGATACGCCAATTTTACGATAGATATAGTGGTCCTTCACAGTCGAATCTTCAAAGTTTGATGGCCTAATTTGAAACAACCGGTTCTTGCGATCAATCGAATCAATCAGCCAACACTCGTAAGTTAAAGGAACGCAAGTTTGGCCGATTAAATCGCCGCGGTCCGTTGAATAACCCGTCCCTACCCGTGCACAAGAACTCGACTTTTCGTAGACTTCAACTTGGAGAATTTTACGTCCGGACGTACAAGATCTAACTGACCCAGGAGCTCAAAAGCAATGACTATAGACAACGCCATTTGCTCGATGACTAGGCTATGTGTTTGGAAGAGGAGCCCAATTTTGCTGAAAAATCATCTTTGGCGGCGAAGCGCGATTTTGGACGAATGACTTTCTTGACAAGCAGAATTTGCTGTATACGGGGGAAACCAATCCACACAAGATTCACCAGGTGACAATACATCTTCAAAGAGTTGTCGTTTGGTGTGGTTTCTGGGCCGGCGAGGTCATTGGTCCGTACTATTTCGAAAACCACGTAGGTGGGGCGATCACCGCCCAATGGCGAGTGCTACAAGACCATTATTACCAATTTCTTATGGCCCAAATAAAACCATATGAACCTAGATAACATGTGGTTCCAGCAGGTCGGAGCTAGGTGCCAAACAACGGATACCACGATTGTAATTCTGCATGATAGGTTTGAGGCAAAGGTTATCTTTCGCAGAGGCGACGTGAATTGGCCACCAACTTCATGCGATTTTACGCCTTGTGGGGTTTTCTGAAGTCTCAGGTCCATGCGAATAAACCACAGTCGCCCACTGCCCTAAAATGTGAACATAACATTGGTCATCGCCCAAATTCAGCCGGATCTATGCAGAAGAGTCATTGAAAATTTACGGATATTTGAACGATGTCATTTTCCAGGTGGTTAGGTCATTTTCCATATATGTATAATGGCATACATGGACCGTTAAAATAATAAAGAATGTTATTCATACCTCACACAGTTTGTGTTAATTTCAACATCTACTCGTCTTTATTGAAAAATCATTACAAACCAAATAGTTAAGGAAGTTCTGAGGAAATCAAAAAAGAACCAAAATATTTGTATAAGACAACCTATTTTGAAAAGCTAAAACAAACACTCGAACTTATTAACTATTAAACCACAAAATAACTCTGTACTTAATTTCAAGCAAACGACTTTGCTCACCTAGGCTCTAGCTTGATGGACAATAAAAGTACAGATGCAAAAACGCAAAAGCATATAAGTGATGAAAAGAATATCGTAAACCAATTTGTTCGACTTCTCCCTCATCGTAGTGCTAAGTTTGATTAAAACCTCGAATTTTGTTTTTGCACGAAACCAATACTTTCCCTATAGAGCACGTACAAAAAAAAAAAAAAAAACCACATGGCCGGTGGCGTCCAGTGGATATAAGAAATATCTGCTGGCGTCTTTTATGCATTTCTTGTTTAACAAAAATAACCTGTTGCAACAGAAAGATGTAAAAAAAGGATGACCGGTTAGGGAAGCTCAAGAGCACCCGGAAATACCTAAAGTGAGACTCATTTTATGTTCCACAAAGATGCGACCGTAAAGAAACATATATAAATAGCTTCTCCACAACAGTTGCGTTCCCATATTTTAATGTCATTAAGAATCAGCAAAGGTTGTGACTTTTTATTTCTTTTCAAATTCAACTAAAAATGACATCATTGTCTTTGGTTGTCTAAAGTGTATTCACCCATAACCCTAATATTTTATCAGATCAAATTTAGAATGAAGAAACAAAAATATACACCTGTCAAGGACACATCTGTATAATTTACAGAATAAATAAAAAAAATTAAAATGTGTTACCTGACAAGAATTAGATAAACTTATAGAGCTATTTCATAATCAAGATCAAAAACACTTTTATTTCTCATGACTAATGTCTATTATTTTTGGAATTAAAAAATACCATAGAATGAAATGAGTAATAATTCTGCCACCGACAAGGCCAACAAAAATTGAATCTTCTTAAAAATAAGAAGAAGAGCGACATGACAGATCTTCATCGTAGTCACATAATGCGAGAAGAAACATGACAAAAGCTTTAACAAAACAAAAAAATGATTTTTCTGTTCTGGCAAGAGCTTATCAATTCTGGCCTACGCAGTGTCATTTGTCAGTACGGAATACAGAGTCTTTTTGTCTCAAGACTCTTTCCACCATCACTCTTGAAAATCTGGTAAATGTATATTTTTTCAAGGTCCATAAGTACTGTCCAGCTAAGAACTACCTGGTATAATCATATGGTGGTCGCGGTTTTTGTTTTCTTAGGGCATTTTTTTCAGATTCAGAATATAACTGCCTTGCCAACAGAAATAATGTAATTTTATAAAAAAAAAAATAAACGATGATGAGAAGGTAGTGTTAATAAAAGAGGACCCTCTAGTATAAATTGGTGAATATGTATTTAAAAGTGAAACAAGATATTCTGGTTGGGCTTTTCAGTTTTTCTTTTGTTATAGTGATTTTTTTTTTTTGATTTCCAAGTAAATGGAAGATTTTTGCACCAAGTTGACCAAGTATTGAGAACATTTTTACAAGGTCTTAAGGTCGATATCACATTAAGTTGGATATTGTGAGAACAAGGCATACATATCGGGTTGGCTAAACCTAAGAAAGAAAAAGAACATACAATAGTTCAACAACTTTCTTAAGGAATCTAATACATAAATACTATCTATCTGTTTCAAATGCCTAAAAAGATGTAGGTCAGGGCCGCCGCTACCGTATGTGCAAAATGTGCGGCGCACAAGGGCGCCAACGTCTGGGGGCGGAAAATTAAGAGATCGATCTAACTCAACCTATAAAGCATACTCCAAAAGTTTTAATTAAGCTATTGGAACTTGTTTACGTTTAACCGTTTACTACGTAGTTCCCACACACAATCTACTACAAATCTTTATTCATATTTTGTTTGTGACTGTCGCCTCTCACACCAAATAACCTCATCGATTGTAGTCCTAGTCTAAACTGCTTAACGCCATGTCGCCATAGATTGACACTTGGGAAATAGCTTTACACGCAACCTTCATCTCAGACTTATAAACAAGAAAAGGATTCTGATTTTTTTTTAGATTTACAGCCCATGTATTTCCCATAAAAAATTAATTTTACTAATAACTCGTATTTTTCTATGATTGGGTATCAATATACTCGTAGTTTTGAAAAATTTAATGCACAGGAATATTTAAAATGTTGGGCGCTTTAGCATAAAACAAATTATCAAAATCGGTTGTACCAATTCTTTAAATTTTTTGATTTTTTTTTAAATCTGTTGGACATTGTTTTAAAAAAAAATTATAAAATTTCGAAAAAAAATCGTATTGTAGGTACAGTTATTTTTGGTCTTAAAAATAAGAAAAATAAACGTGTGGGGACAAAATTTCGATACCCACTTTTTTCGAGTTCGATTTTCTTACGAATGCATAACTTGCTTTATAGTAACTATAAGTCTCAAGTAAAAAGAGTAAATAATATTAAAGGGATGTAAGAACTGTACATATGTACTTATATGCTATAATGACTACGTTCATTGTATAAGAATTTGGTGTAGCTCGGAACGCGACAACAACAATGCACGTTTGCTTAAATTTTTCAACTGCGAAATGGAGAATAAATAAAACTTTCACTTATTCAACGTAAATACCCCCGTGCACCCGAGACATGGGGCGGCAATTTAAGGTTCTTGCACAAGGGCGCATGAACACCCAGCGGCGGCACTGTGTAGGTATAGAGAAATTTCCTTAAATCCTTTATTTATTTTTTTACCGAAAACACACAGCACATTATAGTTGTCAATTATCAATACGAAATTTCACATTTATGGATTGATATTTTCGTTATCAAACATCAATTTTGTTACTTACTAAGGATTCATCGTGAATAGATAAAATCGATATTATTGCTGTCCAAAATACGATTACCTAGTATCTTTAATTCAATAATAAGTAATTTTCGGCTGATAGAAAATAATGTTTCCATAGCCTTCGTACTCAAGATGATATATTGTCATTGCAGATGAGCTTCATAATAGTAAATATTTGGAGTCATTGCGGGGGTGGCCGTGGCGCGATGGTTGTGTGCTCGCCTGTCAACCTCAGTATCACAGGTTCGATCCCTGCCGTCGTATATGTCGTCTTTAATTCCATTAAAACCTTCTAAAAACTGTCATCAATGGGTTGCTGGTTACTCATTACATGTTGCTTAGGCATAACACTAACAACATGTGATTGAGTTAAACTAGTATGCCCAACAAGTATGAAAAACGAATAAAATAATGCGAATTATAAGGGACATAGAAATAAGACACGGCAATTCTCCGCTTTAGTTCAGCCGCCATCCCTGGAGATACAAAAAAATCTGAGACAACCACCTTCAGTCTCAGAACATCGTGCCACACATCTTTCCTATCCTTCTTTCCCTTCCGTAACTTCACGCCCGCGCTATGTTAAAACATTTAAAGGGTAATCATATTCCCTTGAGCGTGAGTTGATTATAAAAAAAAAAAAAAAAAAAACGTGTGAAACACTCTTTATTTAAATATTTCTTGTTTGTATTTAATTGATTAATCAGATATTGTTTTATTTTTTCATTAGATTAAAGAAGAAGAATAAATAAAAAAATTGAAATATCAAATAAAACATCCATTCGCAAATCGCAATGGTATTTTCTATATTTACAACAACAGAAAAATATATGAGTTCGCAACCATAGTAGTAAAATGTCAAACAATTGATAAGATATCATCATAAATTGATATTTGAAAATCGAAATAGGGGCGTATATATCCTAAAGGCGTGTCCACGCCAAAGAAATAGTTATGAAACATTTCAGAAACATTTTAAAAACATTTCAGAAACAGAGACACATTTCTGAAAAGTTTCTGAAATGTTTTTCATACAAATGGGAAACATTTCAGAAACGTTTTTTTAAACAATATTTCCTGAAATGTTTCTTTGGTTTGGATACACCTTAATGAATAATAAAATACAAAGAAAAATAATTTTTTTACCTTGCGATCAACATACATGTAGGTATATGATGAAGGTACTATTTGGGAAGTTTTGCATTCGTGAGAAAAATTCAACTCGAGATTTTGATCAAACTTGACATTACGATGATACGAAAAGCTATAAAAGTGTGTCTCACAGTGCTGTCTATCTGTCTCTACGACTACAGCCGAAACGACTCTGTCGATTTTCTTTAAAATTTTTAAAACTGTTCCCCCGATATGTGTTTTCTTTTTTTTTTAAGCAAAAACAAATAGAATTTGCTTACAAGTTAAAAAAAAATTTTCTCAAAAACTTTTCCACAGATTTTTATAAAAAATATAATATTAAAAAGATTTCTCTCATAAAAGCTAGCTTATGTTAAAAAAAAGTCGTAAAATGGTTCTTACCTCCCATAGAACCATTTTTTTATTTCGATTTTGCCAAAAACTGTACAGATTTTGACAAATGTTTTAGAATTAGGTTCATAAAAAGTTTGAATAATATTGGGCATTCAAATTTAAAAAAAAAATGAAAATTTCATTTTTAAAAATTCAATGCTTCGAAAACCATGTGTGTCCGTTTTTTTTAACATAAAAATTAACAGTATTTCAACATTAAAGATGTAAAAAAAATAATTATGTTATCTAAGAATAACTTAGTACATAATTTTAAAAAATCGTTTTCAAAATGCTAGAATTTTGATAAAATTTATTTTCTGTTTTGCCTAATTTTTTCCGGTAAAATTTTAGTAAATTTTAAAATTCAGACATTACTAACAATACTTACCACAATACTCCTTTTTTACTTGCGATATAGGTACTATAGGGCAAGTTCTGCATTTGGAAAAAAAAATCGAACTCGAGATTTTGATCAAAGTTGACATTACGATGATAGCGAAGACGAATAAAGTGGGTCCGGCAATTCCGTCTGTCTGTCTGTATGTCTGTACCTCGATCTAGAGCCTAAGCCACTGGACCTATTTTCTTCAAACTCGGTAGTTATGGTTCTTCGGTGATTCCCTAGAGGGGAAATTGAAATTTTTTTTTTAGCTCTAAAACTAACGGTACCCCCATACACCCGTAATGCAAAATCTTATTTATCTCGAAAACGGCTCTAACGATTTTGATAAAATAAATTAGGTGTGATATTATGGACATGGACTACGTTTTGGTAAAAAAAAATTTTGGGCAAAATGTTATTAACGGTACCTGTCATAGAACCGTTTTTTTGATTTTCGACTTTCTCATTAACGGCTCTAACGATTTTAACCAAAAATTTTCAGCAGGAGTCCCCCTAAGTTTAAAATAATATTGTATATAAAAATATTCGAAAAATTATTTGTTGTTTTTTTTTTTTTTAATTTTTTTTGAAAAATCAATATCTTCAAAACCTATGAACGGTTATTTTTTGAAATTATTTCCTAAAATCAATATTATTAAATACTTAAAATTCGCATCCCACATTTTTTTCTTGAAAAATTTTAAAGATATTTCTTATATAAAAAATTTATTTATTTAATAATAAAACGATTTTTTAAAGTTTGTTTGCATAAATTCATACTTTTCTAGAAATCAGACGGCAATTTCATTTTAAATTCATGTTTTATATTTATAAAATGTATCTTAAATTCCAAAGTACTTTTACATAAGAGCAAGTTCGTGCGATCCAGTCGTGCATTTTATTTATTTTTGGCTTTCTCATCATCGGTAAAATGGATTTTGATGTTGAACGATGAAACAACTTGACTGTTAATCCGATATCTCTATTAATTCCTGTTATCGAAAAGATAGGTAGATCTTGGTTGATGCGTTGACCGATTGTCAGCGGTAGAAAAAAATCGATTTTATTTTTTTATTAACTTTCCTGGTTTTATTCGATAACTTTTTATCTTTATATAAACTAAACTAAGTAAATTAGCACAGGACTTTTAACGGCTTACGATGAAAACACCATAAAAGCGAGCGAAAATAACGACGAAAAGTTTTAATTTAAAGGCAAAGATTTTCCACTGAGGCTTGTATTACAATTAATGAGATTTTATTTCGTAGAGCATTATTTTTAAAAATTTTCAGTTAATTTCGAAAGAATACGTTATAGGTATTTATACAATATACAAATTATGGTGCTATGATTTAAGCGCCAGATTTAAATTCGAAGCGAGTGGTGTAATTTAAGCACCAGATTTAAATTTAAAAATTGATATTTTATAGTTCCAAAAATGTGAACTACAATCAAAGATACTCGTATTTACAAATTCTTTATAATTATTGAATAAAAGATGACAAGGATTTTCTGCTTCGACAGATGGAATTTCTCTCAAATAGACGCTTTTAAAAAGTTTTTTTTGTTTTTGAAATTATATATCTCAAAAAACTGTTGATTATTTGCTATGAATTGTAAAAATAATAAAAATTGCTAAAATAAAAACTTAAAATTGGGGTTCCAATTCCAAAAAACACTAATTTTTCTTTTAAAAATCGTCGCAACGATTTAAAATTTTTGTTCTTACAAAAATTAATATTTGATTAAAAAATCATATGACATTCTTTTGTTAGTTCGAACGACTAATCTAGACTTGGAGATTAAAATGAATTTCATTATTCAAAACATATTTTCAACATTTTTAAAATTTTAAGTCTCTTAAGTATTTTAACTATATGTATGAGCAAATTCGTCCAAAGTAGTCGTCAATTTTATGTTTTTATTAATTTTATATTCTTTTCTTCATTTTCATACTTAGTAAAGCATTTATTTGAAAAATATTTTTTTTGTTAGGTAATACCTATGTACATTGTTTTTTAATACAAATATTTAAAAAGAAAACTTTTCCTTTTTGAACTTTGGAAATAAATTTTCTATTTGAATTCTTAGCAATGTTTTTTTTTTCTAATTGAATGTTTAATTTATTTGTATTATTCATTTGTATTAACAGTTAAAATTAAATTTAAAAAAATGTTAGTTCTTATTTAATTTATTTTTTATTTATTTTTAGAATCTTCTAGAAACAATTTTCTATCAAAGTCGCTAGTACCGTTTTTGAGAAAATCGAAAATCAATAACTGATATCTTAAATGAAATGAGTTAAAGAAAGAATTTAAAAAACTTTTAATTTTTAAAAATAATGTCAATAAATTTAATTATTTAATAATCCACAACATTAATTTTTATTAAAAACAATGCGTTTCTGTTTGAAAAAACATCATCCGGCTTAAGCTGATTAAATGACCTGAGGTTTTGCTTGGCTAAAAATTCACTTTTATTAAATAAATAAAATGTAATTTTTCTATAAATAAATATTATATATTGATGAATAAATATTGTTAAATATAAAGCGTGTTTTTTTGGTAAAGTTATCCGTAGTACAGTAAGATTTTAAATGAAAAACAAATACAACATCACTGCCGATACTCGAATAAACGTCAAATCTCTATTCGTAGCAGGATTTCACTTCTCCTTTTATCGGCAGTGAGCCTGTACTGCGGATGTTGTATTTGTTATTCATATAAAATCTTACTGTTCTACGGATAACTTTTCCAAAAAAAACACGGCTATAGTTGGACTCTATTAAATATAATTTATTGATTTCTTATGGTGAAATTCTGTAAAACAGTCTTTGATCGAAAAAAACAGATTTTCTTTAATTTAAAAAAAAAAACAAAATTGTGACGATATTTTATTTTTGTTCTCAAAAAAATTACAAACATTTAATGAAGGTTCAATCAAAACCCTAGTAATGAAGTTTAAAGGGAATGAAACCAGAGGGTTAGGCCGTAGCTGAATAGATAGGTTAGGTTAGGTTAGGTTAAAGTGGCTGTCATTAAAGCGTCTGACACACTTAAACCATTGGAGGTCCATTGTGATACCACGATCTAATAGGGAACAAAAAAAAAAAGCTGAATAGATAGATCGACAGAACTTTGAATTCAAATTTTATAGACTTCCCTAACATCCTTACGTCAAATCTGGAGTTTGATTTTTTACGAATGCATAACTTTCCATTAATTTAGTACCTTTTAAAACCTTTCGAATTTGGGCATAAAAAAAAACTTGCCAAGTAAGCCCATCAAATTTTTAGTCAGTAATCATTAAATAATAAAATGTCTCTATTACATTGTAGCTGTTTCAATATTATTCTACTTTAAATATTCGGGATTAAACCTTCATGAAGTAAGAACTTGGCGTACTTTTAGATCTCAGTACTTTTCACGGCTGACTTGTTAGACAAAGGTTTTTTTATAGAAGAACTTGGCTCTTTTTTTAACATTTATGTTTTTGGTCTGATCTCACTCCTTTTTGCAAAGATTTTAATATTTTGCCATGTCAAAATCTCGAAAAATACGGAAAGATAGAAGGGTGGCCTCGTCGTACTAAAATCAACTTAGTTTATAGCTTCCTATATCTTTTGGTATATTTTCTTTTTCTTATTGGTTGTTTTTATTTGCGCTTCAATTATTTCTTCTTGTCCTGGCAAGATAGCTAACACTAACATACCTACCTTAATTACGGCAATCAGAAGTGCTCCATATAAATTAAACATTTTCTCAGAAAGTGGGTGGATACCACGCCCCCCGAATAGAAAACCCCAATTTTTATTTTTGGTACTTTATATGCAATTTGAGCCCTACGGTTCTACCAAATTTTATTGTTCTACTGCAATCGGAAGCGCGCCATGTATAATTTA
This sequence comes from Chrysotoxum bicinctum, assembly GCA_911387755.1. Taxonomy (NCBI): domain Eukaryota; kingdom Metazoa; phylum Arthropoda; class Insecta; order Diptera; family Syrphidae; genus Chrysotoxum; species Chrysotoxum bicinctum. The sequence continues at coordinate 32,663,858 of OU426990.1, forward strand.
CATCAGTTCTGAGGAAGGGGGCGGATACCACGCCCCTGAATGGAGAACTTCAAATTTTATATTGTTTTCTTTGCAAGCAATTGAATTTCTACCACTTTACCAAATTTCATCGTTTTACAGCACTTGGAAGTGCTCCATTCAACCAACACCAATTTGGAGAAAGTGGGCGGATACCACGCCCCCTGAATGAAAAACCTCAATTTCCTTAGCTTCCATGACAAGACCTACCGTTGTGTAAAATTACAAGATTCTACGATGTCGGGAAGTGCTCCATAATTTTGATGATCTGTCAGTCAGTCAGTCAGTCAGTTACGGTTTTTGTGATTTTTGAGGCCTTATATCTCAGGAACCGCTTATGCTAGAAAATTGAAATTTGGTGAGGCGGCTGTGCCTGACTAGCTTAGCAAATATTCGGAATTCTGACTTTAGTGGTACTGAAGATAGGGAGGGGTCAAAAATCGCCTGAGTTTGTTCCTGTAAAAAAGGGTGTAGTGCCAGCACTTGGCTGGGCACTACCGTGCCCTTTGATTTTGAATTTTGCTACGTTAAAGTCTGTGTGTCTTGATGGATTTGAATTTAAGTAAATTCCTTAGTATGCAGCGTAGATGAAGTAGAGTTTTTAACGCAAAGATATTTTGGTGCGTTCTCAACTGGATTTCCCTGAATTCTCCTACGCTGCAACGGATATGTACCCTAAAAGATGTAGAAGATTTCAAAAGTGATTAAAAAAAGCATTAGAAAAAATTCAGACAAATTACTTTTTTTCGAAAGTTTTAAACAGAAATATGCAAATTGAGATTCATTTCCACATTAGCAGAAATTACATTTTAATTTGCAGTTAGCATAGTTACAGGATTCCTCTTATTAAAACTATAAGCAAAATTGAGACAATCATTTAATGAGGATAATCCCCCTAATTCCGGTATCGCTTTACTAAAACGTCTTTAAAAGAATAGGTCTCCAGGAACCACATATTGGTGATTAAATAATATGAAATAAGCAGCCTTCTCTACGTTCTTAACTTTTCTAAGCATTATAACAAAAGCTGTTTCAATAAAATTCCAATAGTCGTTTGTATCGTGTTACTGGCGTTTTAGTAAAACGACTATCGGAATAAGTGTGAATATGTAATTTTATATGCTTCAGATTTTAAAATCTTAAAAATTAAATTTTCTAGACTTTTTAAATTCTCGTTTTCTTCCATTTCATTAGTTCCTTCATACTTAAATGAGATGAAACAGGATATACAATTTATATTAACTATTTTGTTTTTCTTGCAGTCATAGAATCTCCTTGAAACTGACCCTATAGCGTCTTTCAACCTAAAAATTACGAATTCTATAATAAACTTGTTAATTTAAAGTGTATTATTATTTCTCAGATATTTGTTGTGTTCTTATAATATTATGGACATCTTATCACTTTATTCCTTTTAGTATCTTAAAATATCCCCATTTTAAAAATGACTGCGAAATTGAAATTAATGTTAACTTGAATTTATGTGTAAAAAATGCGTCAATTAAAACAAGTCTGCAAGGCAGTCTCGTAAGACTTGGTTATGTCTTTATATTTTGTTTGCTTATTTGGACTTTGATTTCCGTACATTATTATTGCTAAATCAAGTACATATCCGCAATATTTTAGCATTGTATCTTGTTTAGTCAAAGTAGCTGCCAGTTATATTTGAATTTTGCCTTCAGTTTTTTGTTGACCGTTAACATTAATTTTTTAAACAAACAAAATTCCAGTTCTATATTTTATTTTATTATACTTTGTTCCGTTAAAATTATTTTATTTTATTTTTAAATATAATTTGTAACGGTCTAAATTTTATACTTGCAGTGTGACAAATAATACTTTGTTAATAAAAATTTAGAACAAGTTTCAATCCATAACCAAATACCCGAAACTTCCAGTGCAGTAGATGTTGCTACAGATAAAATCAAGTTCTGCAAGTTGGCAACAAGCTCTTAATTATCTTAAGTAATGAATTCACCTACAGATCATGCATATTTGTCATTAAAGTAAGTACTTAGACACGATGTCATGCTTGAGTCATTTCGCTCGTGTCACTCTCTGAGCTTCCTCAAATCGCTTACAAAGATACGACTTTTTTACGCACCTAGGTGCTAATTGAGACACCTTCATTATATGAAAATGAGATTTCTTTTTTTTCTTTTTTAAATTTTAATTCATAGATTTGATTCAGTTTTGATTTCCGCATTATTAAGATTAAAGAAAAATAGTAGCAAATTAATCCCAAGCCGGTTTTACTAACATGGCTAATTAAAGCCAAGTATAAGACAAAAGTCTTACTTTTCCAACGTAAGGGGCATTAATAGGTATGTAAATTTTTTGAATAATTTCACAATAGAAAAAATGTGGTCCTATAACTTCGATTGGTGGAGGTCTCTAACTATAAAATACCGCCGCTGCCGGCCGCTGGCCATTCGATCGACCAGTTGTCTGAATATAACTTTTTTACAATGCTCCCTCTGAGAAGGAAATTTCTTGCCGATGACTCCCACTCAGACTGGCTTTGTATTCACAATGTCCAAGTCCAACAAAAGTATCTTTGAACCTGATTGAGTTATAGAAACTAGATTGACTGCGGGAATGACAAAAAACAAAAACAAAAAACGAAAACCTGGAATGCAGAAATAAGGAAATGTTTCCATGGCAGAACATTCAATTGAAGTTGATTGAGCTTGATCTGACCAATCCAGGGCTGTAGGGCTACAAAATGTCTTTTAACGTCGCGGGCCATGGCGGTGGTAAATTCAACGCTCATATTCGCACAATAGTTTTTTAGCTTATGCCATTAAATAATGCTGGTTGGTGATTGTTGTCCTTGAAATTGTCATAGGTCTTACGTTCAATTGACTTTTAATTGGATGATTGTTTGTTTCGGGCTGCCAGACCAGTTTGTAGTAAACAAGATACAACAATTGTGGATTATGAAGTCTGTTGTATGTACTTTTTACATAGTAAAGGACTTTGATGGAACGAATTTTATTATTGAAATTCTTGGAGTTGGGGCTTTACTTAAAGTGATTTATGATTAAGCTGTGTCTTTTCTTTACAAAATTTGTGTACATTTATATTGTTAAAATATATTAAGGAAAAGAAACATTTTTTTTTTCTAGATAGCACTGCAAATTCACACCTACTTTAAGAACTGGATCTTATATATATATACTCGTATTAGGGTGGTGCCTCAAATTTCTCTGCAAATTTTTAGCTCTTAATATTGTTTTAACTCGATAAATTATTTTGTATAACTTTTGTTAAAAATTTACGAGTACTAGTATTAAATTTTTTTAGAATTTTCTTTATTATTAGAAAGATTTTTCTAAGATTTTTCAAAGAATAAAAAAAATAATGAATAATGCAAATGGATTTAAACTGTTATCAAACCAATTTACACTGTTAATAGGTTAAATTGATTTGCTAAAAGTTTTAATCTATTTGTGTTTGGGTTAAATATATTTGCGTTAAGTTTAAATTGATTCGGTTAAAATTAAATAAATTTGGTTAAATAATTTTGTGAATGGAATATGTATATTTTTTGTTTATTACATTTCCGAAGTTTCATAACCAATTTTTGAAAAATATTAAAGAAAAAGTTATTTCATTTCATTTATTTATTCATATCTTTTAAAACAGACTTAAGTCTTAAAAAAGCAAAAGTTAAACCAATTTATAAATTATTTTAACAATACAACAAACTAATTATTATTTTACAATTTTACAATAATACAATTTACATGAGAGAGAAAAAAAATACTTATTTATTTTATTTTTAACTTCCCATAGGGAGTTATTGTAATCGGTCCGATTTGTCAAATTGGAATTTTTGACATTTCTCGACGTTTCAAGGTCCCTAGAGGCTATATCAATCATTTTTAGAGAGATGTCTGTGTGTGTGTGTGTACGTACGTTCGTACGTTCGTACGTTCGTACGTTCGTACGTTCGTACGTTCGTACGTTCGTACGTCCGTACGTTCTTGTACCATTTTTCGTCGTCGATATCTCAAGAACGAGTAAAGATATCGACTTCAAATAAATTTTGTTTAATAGATAATAACTTCGAAAGAGGCTGAAAGGGCGTTTATAAAAATTCAGTGAGTAGTTTTTTCACTATAACGGTTTAAAAAAAAAGTAAAAATTTTGCTTAGTTTCAAATATCTCACGAAAAAATAATGCTATTGATTTCAAATAAAATTTAATGTACTCATTATAAGGTCATACAAATTTGGTATGAATTTGGAAAAAAATTAACATACCGTTATTTTTTTAAATACAAAAAACGAAAAAAAAATATTTAATAACCCAGATATTCTAAGAACGGAAAACAATTTGAAACTCAAAATAATTTTATTTTACGAAAAATAATGTGTTTGACAACTGGTGAAAATTTCAAAAAAAATCAGTTTACAGTTTTTTTACAAAAAATAAAAAACCATATAAAATTCTATTGAAAATTGGTAAAAATTGTTTTTCGACTCAAATTTCTCGAGAACTTGTAGTGATATTGACTTCTAACTTAGTTTATTTTATACATAGTATAATTTTGTACAATTGGTAAAATGTTGACAAATATTGAATTGATAGTTTTTTTTTTTTTTTGAAATAAAAAACTATTAAAAATTCTAGTGAAAACTAGTTAAAATTGTATTTCAAGTCGAAATTCTTGGGAATGAACACCGATTGCCTTCTAAAGTATGTTGTTTTATACATCGATACCTTCCCGTAAGAATGTATACTAAGCGACATTTCTAAAATTGTTCAGGAAACGAAAAAAACGAAGAAAGTTCGTTGGCGAAACCCAGGCCAAAACGTGGCCCTTAACATATATTATATTTCGTCATCAAAAAGTCATTTTCGAAAAAAGTGCCGCTTAGTACATTCTTACGGGAAGGTATCGACATAATACAATTATTAACATATGGTTAAATTTTGACAAGTATCGAATTGACAGTTTTAACAAAAATATAAAAAAAATCTACTAAAAAGTGGTAATATTTGTTTTTCGACTAGAATATCTCGAGAACGAGCAATGATATTGACTTTGCCATTATTTAATTTTATACATAATACAATTTCTAACAAATGGTTTATATTTGACATATATCTAGTTTTAGAGCGGATATATTTTGTAAGTACCCTTCCATCAATAACCAAACCATATCTTTTATATTTGAATATTTCGTTTTTAATTTTTTTTCAATTAAAATGTTTGGAACCGAAATAATAAAGTAATTTCTATAATATAATACATAATTTTATAATTTTATTATCAACTTAATTTTTAGAAGAATGTATGTACTGTACATACGTATATGAATAAGGTTGTTCAGTTGTACCCAAGTCCCACATATTCAAATTCCATTAATAGCTATGTTAAAATTGAAGAAAACGTCACAATATGTTTTTATCTTTTTGTCCATGAAAAAGATGTGAAATTCTACTCAAGGTTTTCTTACCACAATGGGAAGTTATCAGTGTGGGTCGCACCCAGCCTCTTTTTTTTATTTAAGAATTATCAGGATTGTTAGCCAAATACCTAAAGAGCATTTTATCAAAATTTAAAGTACCTCGTAGTTTTCTAATGTCTAATGGTAGAGAATTCCATAGTCTAACAGCACACATAAAGAATTGTCGTTTAGTTGCTAAACATGTGTGTGTTGGTTGAATAAAAGTAAACGATCTATTTGAATTTGAAAAAATTAACTTGTTGTATAAGTAAGGTGGATCTTTTTTAGTGACAAAATTATTCAGAGTTTTTAAAGTTATGTAATTCAAGTATGCATTTAAAGTATGTACAATTGTACATCCTAGTAAATTTTCTTTATATTCAGAAACATGGTCAAAACGTTTGAGATTGTAAACGTAACGTATGATGTTATTAAAAGCGACATTTAAGTTCCTTTTCTTTTCTGAGCTTAGGCAACAGAAAATTTGAGCACCGTATGTGATTATTGGAATAATCAGAGTTTTTGCTAACCGGAATCGTATATTTTGCGGAGTGAATTGTTTCGAATAAGACAAACTCCGGACGCTACCGTAGATTTTTCCAATTATACTTTGGATATGGTAGTCCCAGCTTAATGTGGAATTGAACCAGATTCCCAAGTTTTTAATTCTATCAGCATACTCAATATTTGTATTACCTATGTGAATTGAAGGGAAATAACTTCAATCAAGCTCGTTTTTATAAATAATTATACATTTAGATTTTAACGGGTTCAATTTTAAACAGTTTTTTTCTGACCAAGACATGATTTTATTTAGATCGCTGTTCAGTAATACAGCACCATTTTCAATTAATCCTAACTTGCAACTTAACCGAATCTGTACATCATCAGCATATAGGTCAATAGAACTATGCTCGACTTGAGAAGGCAAATCGTTAATGTACATCGAAAATAGCAACGGGCCAAGAATTGATCCTTGAGGAACGCCCGTGAAAAGGTTCACAAAACTTGATACACGATTGCCAACAACAACAGCTTGTCGCCTTTCAGAGAGGTATGAAAGTATGAGCTTAGCTGAAGAGTCTGAAAAGTTAAAAAAATGTTTTATTTTAGAAATTAATATTTTGTGGTTCACTGTATCGAAGGCTTTTGAAAAATCTAATAATCCCAAGAAAGACACATGGTCCTTATCAATAGCGCAACGTAGATCATCAGTAGCTTTGAGTAAAGCAGATACACAGCTGTGATTGTTTCTATACCCAGATTGGTTAATACATAGAAGATTATTTTGTTTAAGGAAAGCTAAGATTTGTGCATGAAGTATTTTTTCTAAGACTTTAGATAAAAAAGGAAGGATGGAAATAGGCCTATATTCAGGTGGAGATCGAGAATTTTGTTTTTTAGGGACTGGAATTACCTTGGCGTCTTTCCATTTATTAGGAAAAGTGGATGTTATTATGATGGTGTTGAAAATGTGTGTTAAAGAGGGTAGTATATGTGGCAAAATTATTTTTATAAACACAGGATGCATTTCATCAAAACCAGTAGCTTTTGACTTTATTTTAAGGATGTTTAAAACTACGTCCGCTTGATCTATACCTTGGAAATGAAAACTAAATACCGGATAGTTTCTTTAAATTATGTTAAAATTTTGTTATTTATTATATATGTTTTGTTTGTTATTTATGAAAAGTTCTATTTATTTTGTCCTAGTACACTTAAATTGTATAAATCAATTTGTAGTAGTTTTTTTTATAAGCTCAATATACATTATTTTATTTTTTAATCAGAGATATGTATGTATGTATATTTGTTCTTACTTCCTCATAAGTCAAAGAGCTCTTCGAAGGTTCAGAAAGTGGGAAACTTGCATCACAGAGATTTATTGAGAGTAAATGTGATATTTATTTTTTCGCCACTATCAATAAATAAGCGAAAACAAAATTCTCAGATTTATAAAAACTGTATAACTACTAAATTATAATTTCACTTTTTGATAATAAAATTGAAATTTTTCAAAATTTCTATTTCTCTTGGAGAAATAAAGAAGAGATATTTTTTTTTTGTTACAAAAGCTCAAAATCACATTTATGAACTTAATGACATACCTGTCAAAACTTGTCTACTTTTTTCTGACGAGTTCTTATGATTTTTGAAATCCCTGTTAAAATGACAGCTCAGCTAACAGTTTTAACTATAAGCTGACAAAAACATTTTTCTTTGGCAAATCACTTCATTCGTGTTTTGATAAGATATAATATTTTATTTATTGCATCTTTAGGATATGATAATATATAAAAAAAAAACTGTATAAAAAGACCATGTTGACAAGACCATGTCTGTTTATGCACACATTTTATTTGGAAAAACGTTACATTTTTATTTTTTAATTAATAATGAATCATAATTCGAAATTATTTTATTACAAAGTCAATGGAAAAGACAAAATTGCTGACACTTAACCCTTAAGACGTTTTTAGTTAACCTAAATCAAGATAAATAAAACCTGACCTTAGTGCCAAGCAATGTTGACAAAATTCAATCGCGTTGGTGGAAAAGACAACGAATAATGGATCTATGTATATGAATCCGAAACTACACAAAAATCCAATAAAACGTGCTCATGTCCCAAGCACTTTGAAGCAAATGGATAATTATTGGGCATGTTGTAGCGGTATCCTTGGAGCAACCTATAATGATCAATTCTTAATGGTAAACTACCATTTGCTTGCCAGAAGTGTTCATACAAATAAGAGAATCTAACCGATGAAGACAAATAATTCTCCCACTACGTTGATTATAACTCTCACATATTGGCTCACACAAGTTCATTTTTGAGCATTCAAAATATTGAATTGATGATTCATAAGTCGCGCGGAACAGTCCTAATTTGGCACCCAATGATTTCTTCATATTCCCTCAGATGAAACATAAAATGCAATGTCAATGTTTTTCAAGGCCTGGAGAAGCAGTTGATTCATTCATAAAGCTTTTTTTTAGAGGTACGTCAATTACGATGGACAAAGTCCTCCAAAAATCGGTTCAAACGTATGAAAAACGTTTTGATCTTCATAGACAATATTTTGAAAAATAATAAACCCATTTTCAAATATGGTTATTTATAATTACTTTCCTATTTAGGACTTCTTATTTACCTCGAAAAAACACATTTTGAATCCTTACATATATCGCTGCAAAAACATCAAAATTCTTTGTTCTATTTTGCACAATCATAATACTTTTCATTTTTCCAAAACTCTTTTTGATTCATTAAGAAGTGCAATCTTATAAAATCTAAAACACGTTATTCTTCTGAAATAAAAAAAAAATGCAAACCTGCATTCATATATGCGAAGGTCGTTCATTGGCTTCTTTCAATGACATTTAAAGCTTTTACCTCTATTTCAGCGAAATAACATTAATCAGATGCATGACGTCTTTATTTTTGTTTTTGTTTTTTTTTATTATAATTTGATTCAGTTTCAATTAAACTTTGCGTGTTAAGATTTTTGTTTCTTTAATTTCCGCTTGAGTTGATGTTAAAAATGTTGCACATAGAAACACACGCACCAGTCTTAGGCCATCCGAACCCTTATCCGAAACTCAAGCCTCAAACAGTACACTGTTGAAGATCTAAAGACAATCAACATGATAATAACAGGTGTCGGAGTTGCCTTGATTCCATTTACAATGGTTAAAGTGAACTACATTGCTTACGTTACAAGATGCAACACTGAATCGTAATTATAGGGTCTTGAATCATATATACTCACTACAATTGGGATTTTTTTTTTGTTTTTGGTTTCTGAAAGTTTCTTTGAAATTATTTGAACTTACATAAGTTGGGCATTGCTGCTGTTAATGAGTGTAAGTTGCAAAATTTTATTTTTAGGAAACAGTTTCTTCAGAAATTACACAGCTAGAGATACCTACTTTCAAGATGAGCATGGTCGATAATTATTTTTTCTTACAGAAATCGCAGACACTTTGGTTGAAGTTCTATTTTCGTTGAGTTGCATCAGTCATGCATATCTTCACTATAAAGTTTGCCTCACTTGCTACCAGCTATCAAGCCATCAAGTTGGTATTTTAAAAATTCAAATGTCAAATGCCAGCTCGAACACAGCTTACAGGTTGTGGCATCTAAAGTCATACAAACGACCAACTCTGACAAACTGATTCATCACCAACTGCCATTATATAAATATTGTTGCAGAACAATTTGCCATCGTCCTCATCTTCTCGCCCCCAACCCCCCCCGAGTCATTGCTTGTAGGGTCTTAGGAAGTGGCATGATCTTTTGATTTCAGCGACTTATTATTTGTGATTTTTTAATTAAACACCGGATCATGCCAAATCATCTCACAGACCATTAAATAGATGACACATGCTGATCGAGCAAACACTTTGAAGTATAATTTTATTCATTTAAAAAGTTGAACGGCCCTGACCAAGTGGAATACGAACAAGCACTCTCAACTGACCACAATTATTATTACTCTGAAGGTCAATTTTATGGACTCGTATGAGTTTTTTTGCACTTTTATTAAATTGCATTGACCGATCCTGAGTAATTGTTCATAATTCTTTTGTTGCTAAATGTATGTACATTGTACATATGTCTTTGTTACTTCGACAGAAAGAAAAGTCATTGTTTCACATAAATTATACGATCGCAATAGATCGATGGCAGTCTAAGGTGCATGTTTGTTGTTTTTTTTTTGCTATTTTTTAATAGATAGTTGAATTTGTCTTTTCTTTCAACTTCAAAGCAGTACAATCTATGATACGTCAGATATTTGCATTGAATGTGGCATCAAAAGAATAAAATATTAAACTTAGTTTTTTTTTGAGGGTGCAGTCAGATTGTAAGTTGTATCAATGAAGAAAACGCTCAGTGATTTTGTCAAAGATACTTTGTGTTTTTTTTTATTGTATTCGTTGTAGCTTCGTTATACGGCATTTAAAGCTCTTACTGCATTTGACATTTGAACTGGGTTTCGATGCAATCGCGATGGCTTGCCATTAAAAGTTGGGATGTTTGTATTAAACAAAAAAAAAAAAAAAAACAAATGCAAAAAGTGCAACCTAATGAAAAAAAAAAAAAACAACAACTTTACTAAGGTGTAATTTACCTCTTCTTATGGAATTATGTGGATATTCGAGTTTGTCGCTCAGCTCTTTTGTTTTGTATGATATTATTTGTTGTTTATAGTTTTTTTCTTTGATGGAACTTGTTTTTGTTGAGAATAATATATCAGTTTTTTTTCAAGTTTCTTTTATTTTCGATAAAGACTTCTTAATATTATTTATATGTTGTCAAATAGCATATGAAATTAGTTTACTTCGTTAAGCTCATTTTTGAAAAAAAAAAAAAAACAAAAAATATGTAAGTGTCCACGAAATGGTTGAATATAATATTAATGCAAAAAAAACCGGATTTACAATATTCTAATTTTTATTTTAAATTCCTTGTCTAGTTCTTAATAATTCTTAAGTGCGATATTATTACATTAGCATTCATAAATATATATATGTGTGTTAAACGTGCCATTTAAATAGATCCAAAAGTGACATGAAGGTGTGATAGACAAATTTATATGAAAGAATTATATGCTATGGCGTCATAGTATATATATTTACATATATATTACTTTGCATAGTAATATATATATGTATGTAGTTTCGAGAATTTTCGAAAATTTGGCAAACCACTTATTTCATAACAAATGGTTATAATAATAATGAAAACCGAATGTAAACACATACATAGTGTTGTATGTAGGTATGTTGATTAAGAAATTATCAAAAATTCTTCTTTTGAAACTTAAGTTCTTTATATAAGCTACGTCGCTGGTAAAAGGAACTGATAACAATTTATGCATTTGGATTAATTAGGGTTATTGTAATCGACAGTAACAAAAAAGTGAGATTACTTAAAGGTATACAAAATATAATTGTTCCTCTAGGAATTTTGAATATTATTTATATTGTACCTCGCTGTTATAATAAAATTCGACCTTAATCTGAAAAGGACACAAAAATCAAATGGATTAGATAGAAAAACTTCCTTTTACTGAATCGCAATTTTTTGAATGAATGCAATTCTTGAGTTGATAATGATAATGGCGTTGTTTTAATCGAGATATGTTGTTTATTGCAAGCGTACTATATGTATATTTTTTAATGTTACTGATTTTTTTTTTTAAATGATTTATATATCGTTTGAAAGGTTTTACAGCAAGAGAAAACGAAGTAAGACCACAAGTAGGAGTACTCTGGATTTCCATTAAAATTGCGAATCCTAACAGTCAGTTAAAGTGAATTTTGTTAAAATTTTCAAAAATCGCAAGGTTTACAACCAAATTTTAAATCAATTTAAAAAAAGAACATTTAAATGATGATTTCGATTTCGTTTTCCATATTTACTCTCTACGTTTCATTGAAAATTCTCAATATCTTCAGGAGTCACACTTTATTGAAACTTAATAAACACAATAACAAGAATTTTTAACTTTGGGGTTATCTAAGTAAAATATTGCGAATGGTTCAAGTCGTTGAAATATTTCGCTTAAGTTATGCATCAATTCGAAGTGGAATCAAAATCAAAGTAAAAAAATCAATAAATACTTTTCACACAAAGTAGATTCTATTGAGTAATAATGAGATTTTTTCCTTCTTGTCGCAAAAATAATTGCATTTAATTTTATTACATTATTTTACCCCTGAGAAAAAAATAAATTTCTAATTTCAAAAATTTCACTATAGGACAAAAAAGCTTCTCTACGAGGTACTGATTTTCTTCGACAGTCGTGTTTTTTTTTGTTTCTTTGCTGGTAAGGTGCTATGACAAGATGGTACTGTGAGAGGGGTGGTTTTGCCTGTTACGTTCTGAAAAAAGGAAATTATGTTGTCGTATTCTGTATACACTAGGCTTATGCAGGAAGAATAGTCATGTTTTCTTTTTAAATTCTTGATAAATCTTTGCTCAAATAAAAAAAACAGTTGCTCATTAATTAATATGATCTTTGTGTTTGTATATAAAACTTATAGTACTATCAAGAAGACGAAAGATTGTGGCGACATCTTAAGTATAGGGACAGTACTTGCTAGATTTGTCTCTGCTATATTTAATAATAAAATATTCTCTTTTTTACTACTTGTTTTGTATCTTATTCTACTCTCCACTGTAAGATCAAGCGCTTATTTCAGCTCCACCACCATCACCATAGGTTATACATATATACAAAGATATGATATATTGAAAAGTTTTGTTTTGTTTCAAATTGACCGAGAGATACCAAATCATGATGATTAAGAAGACGAGAAATGTGGTCTCTCTGTTCGACTACAGCCTAAACGGTTTGGTCGATTTTCTTTAAACTTTGTATATAGCAGTTTTAACTTTTCCACCCGACACATTTTTTTTTCTTGTTTTATAACATCAAAAATAATGGTGCCTTCCATACCTTTTTAGTAAAACTTTATAAATATTTTTTTTTTCAAGGACAAGAAGTTTTTGTGTTCCACAGATTTTCTTTAAAAAATGTTAAACATCTTATATAGCAATATCTAGCTTATGGTTGAAAAGTTTTTCCCAAAAAATAGAACCTCCCATAGAATCATTTTTTCGGTTTTTGATTTTTTTGTTTAACCGATTTTGAGCTTTTCAAAGGTTTCAAAAGTATTTGTATACAATTTTGGGAACTTGTTTGCGACCTGAACTGTATTATAACCAAAAGTATACAACCAAAATTCAATAAGATACGGGTTATATTAGCAACGTTTCGAGCATGAGTATCTACACAATCAGGCAGCAATAACTATTGCCTTCTTGATAAAACATAGGTTGCACATAAAAAAAAAATATTTTTCTCGAACCAAATTTATTTTAAAATGTCATCACTATTTTCAAATTTTAAAATATTTGAAAATTTGTTTTTGAAAACTCAACTAAAATTTTGAAAACGATATTTCTGCTTTCGTTCAATTTTTACAATCTAAAATTTAATGATAAAAAAAACACTAAAAAATTAAGATATTGCTGACAGTCTTTTCCATTAAACAATTTTTCGATTTTTGGTTTTTTCATAATCGATATAAAAAAAATTAAATTTGGTGGTGCAACAACTTGGAGTGAGGTCCTACCTAGTGACTTATTAAATGTGACAATTTAAAAATTTTGTCCTTGCGTAAATTTATTTGTGCTTAAGAAATCACATCTCACATGGCATTCTGTCTGCTCTTAGCCGACGAATTGTTTTTCTCTATAACTCTAACTTTAACTCTCTTTAACATAAAAGCAATTTCATGCGATTATTTACAGTTTTTGCTTACAGGTCTCTTACTTCTTTGGAATGCATTGGTACTAGATGGCAAGCTTCGTTTACGAATTTGAAATAGAAATTTATATCGAATATGCGTGACGATGAGAGAGAACATTTAACTAGTTGATTCTGAAGCTCTTATCTTCCGTCTGTATAAATGTTTCTTTAATTGTTTCTTTAAATGTTTTCTTGCACACGATCGGTCCCTGATAAAAATTAAAATCAAAATACCCAAGATTGAAATAATCATATAAAAATATTCCCTGACGTGAAAACCATATTCAAACTAATTTCAAATTTGTTATTCTCGTAACTCATTCATCGTGACTTGTCAGTAACCTTTTTATAATTTAAATGAAATTTTAATCTGTTAGTTAAGTTCCAATCTTGAATTAAAATCAGTTTGAAATCACACTGAGAAATGTCATTAAAACAAGGCTACAAGATGATGTAATGGACATATACACATTTTTTATTAGTATAAGACTCCCATAAAATTGAGGAAAACCTTTAATAAAACTGATTTTGTTGTCATAAATGAAATGGAAGTATTCTTTCAAGATAAAATTATCGCCATTTAAAAAAAATACTCATCATTACAAAGGCATTACTTTCAAGAAAAAGAAAACAAAATTCTCATGACATTTGAATATATATTAAGGGTCATGCGACTACCTATCACTATCACCTAAGCAAAACAGTTGTACTATATATTAAGAGCCTTATTAATATCCCACGGTATGAGATGAGTCTTAGTTTCGAATTAATTTACAATAAAAATCTATAGATATCAATTGCTTCTCCGAGTATTTTATGCATCTTATGTAAAAAAAACCGAACTTGTTGCATGAAATCACTTTTAACCTGTGCATAAGTGAGTTCGCCCATTTGGCCTTTGACTTCATTCAATTCCAATAATCATCATCATCATTATCAAAATGCATTAGGATTAGGCAATCCTCACCACAAAACAGTTTAGCTTGTAGTCTCTTGAGGAAAGCTCGTATTCAAAGCACCCGCCTTTTGCATTTAATTAAAAACCATAATCAAAAAGCAAATAACGCGCAGCACCTTGCCCTAAGGGCCATGCACGATTTTTATATTTCTTTGTTTTGAGTTTGGAATTGAAATTGAAATCAAATCGAACCACGGCACAACTAGCTGTATTAATCGTGCAAAGCCAGCCACTTAAGTCTTGGCGTCAGCTTTATAATTCACCTTTAATTGTGACTTAAAGCCATTGAAATGAAGTATCAATATTCCGTTTAATGACAGAACTGGTTGGACCTGTTTAGTTTATTAACTAGAGTAAAACTGTGTCGACATTATGTTCCCACACAACAAAGGCCACATCCTTCTAACTCCTTCTTTATACCAATCCGTCTTATGCAAGTGGAAGATGATATTTTAATTTTCCACCGAACAGTGAATATACTGAAAAACGTTTTCACTTACCGCAACTACCGCCACATTTACGGTTTAGCGGCAACCAACATGGACGGCAGCAGCTTACATTTTTAATTTAACGGCAAGAAGTCGTCACTGTGAGGCTTTTATTACTAACTCATCTCTTCTCATGAAGACTGGACTGTGGACCTAGCTTACAAAGATGGTGATGATGATGGCAAAGATGAAGAAGAAGAAGTTATGTTGGATGGCGTGTAAAAAGTGTGCCTTTAAGTTAAACGGTCACGTTTAAGTATTGTGGCTATAAAGTCGGGACAAGATTTTCTCCTTTATTTTATTTCCTCTCTCAGCGTATCGTCTTCTCCATCGGTATGCTTGTTGCATTGCCGATGCTCTGTGTGTTGCAGTGACCTTTATGGGTATGTTATTACGTAATGGACCTTGATTTGTGGTCGGGATAAATAAAAAAAAAATAATCAGAATTGGCTGGGAAAACCTATTTCTGGAAATTGCATAACAGTCAGGTTTTGTTTTTGTGCCAAGCTGCTGGCAGACCAGCGGAAAAAGTTATTTGGGTCACTGAGCTGCATTGAAGGAGATTTTATGGTTGATTGAAATGAGAGAGGCTTATGGGCTTGATCAACCGGAAGCTTCCGATGATCTCATTTGTGTCACAAGACTGAAATTTCAAGACAAAAACTGGACACAATTTATGAATGAAACAAATCGTTTTGTCTGAGTTATATTCAATAAAAACAATCGTTAATATTAATTATTTATATATAAAAATGTCATTCGAAGAACCTGCAAGAACAGTTTAAATTGATAGACGCCGATTTTTTTTAAATTGGCTATACTATACAGGTATTACTGGCAATTCCTGAGAAAATGAAGTATTTCAGAACGAGTATCAATCTTTTTAAGGGTTGACATATGTATTTGGAAAAAATTGGGAGCTATTGGAATAGTTACACTATAAGCTACATAATGTAGCAACTTATTCATTCTTCTTTTTCGCAATAATTTGAAAAGTAAACGGTAATATTAAAAACCCAAAATTGGCCTGTCATATTTATTTGTGATTTATATGAACTATATACATAAGTACTATGTGGCAAGTTATGTATTTATAAAAAAATTTTTAAGACAAAAAATTACTGTATCCCATAAATATTTTTTCGAAATTGAAGAAAATATTTTTTTCTCAAAAACTTTTGTACAGTTTAAGCAAAAAATAAAATTATTTTATTAAAAGTTAGCTTAGGTTGAAAAATCTCGAAAATGGTTACTAAAAGTATCTCTACACAACCATTTTTTGTTTTTGATTTCTCAAAACACTGATTTTTTATAATTTTTACTTGCGACTTATGATATTATAAGGCAAGTTATGCATTCGTAAAAAAATCGAACTCGAGATTTTGATCAAAGTTGACATTACGATGAAAGCGAAGACTAAAAAGCGGTTTCGCAATTCTGTCTGTCTGTCTGTTCGTTGCAGCCTAAACGACTCGGACGATTTTCTTCAAACTTGGTAGATATGGTTTCAAATTTCCCCCCCCACACATTTTTTTTCCTCTTTTTAAGACCAAAAATAACGGTAGCTGCCATATGAATTTTTTCGAAATTTTATAAATACATACTTTATTTTCTCAAAAACTGTCCCACAGAATTTAAAAAAATATGTAATCATTTTTTGTTTTTGATTTTCTCGAAAACGGTAAAGTTTGAATATTATTACATATTCAAATTTTCAATTTTTTATTTTTTGGATTTAAAAAAAAAATAATTTTTTTTTAAACTCAATTTTTTGAAAACCCCATGATCGAATTTTTTCAAACTTGATAAATAAAAATTTCTCAAGATGATCTACAATATAATATGACAAAAAAATTATTTTACCTAAAAATAACGGTATTTTTTTAATAAGAAAAATTTTGAAAACAAGATATTACTGATTGTACCTACCATAGAACAATTTTTTTTTTTTTTTTTTTTTTTTTTTTTATAATCTACACGCGCTCAACGGATCTTAATGAATTTTTTTATAGTAAAGCTTCTAATAAGTTTAAAAAACATTCCATTTTAAAACTTTAAGAAAAATATTTTTTTTGAATTTGGGAAAAAAAAATCAATCTTATATCGCTCCTTGTGTCATCAACCATCACTGTTGGCAACCTATTTTCAAGATTATGACCTGAGCCAGTTGAGCATAAAACATAAATAAGCCAGTCGTACATTTTTACTTGCGATATAAGTATGTAGGTATACTAATAGGGCAAGTTCGAATTTGGAAAAAATTCGAACTCGAGATTTGGATCAAAGTTGACATTACTATATATACAGAACACGAAAAATATGTTACCGGCAATTCCATCTGTCTACCAGTATGTCTCAACTTCTACCTACAGCCTAGGCTATTAATTTATTAAAGACCCTAAAACCTACTTTCAATTCAAACGAAAATCCTAGGTTATCATATCTCTATCTCTTTTAATAACTTAATTTCAAACGAACCACAAGCAACTAACCTCGTTGAATTCGTATCCGTTAGCCTCTCAGCCTTAGAGAACGTCTCAACCGATTTCAGTAAGACCTTTGACAAAATTTCACAGAAGGTTATTCTATTCAAATGGTTCACCCTTGAGTTTGAACCTATCTTCTTAAGATGGATTCCTTCTTACCTCAAAACCCGTTTCTACAAAGTCCGATTCAGATTTACCTTCTCTGATGATTTCTTAGCTACCTGCGGGGTCCCACAAGGCACCCACTTAGGTCCTTTTCTCTTTATTCTTACTGTAAGCAATATTGAAATGGTCATCAAATATTTCCATATCTAACTCTACGCCGACGATACTTAGTTTTTCAAGACCATTTCTTCGACTTATAGTTCTATTCTTCTTCATCTTGATTTCGGCAGTATCTCTGTCATTCAAACACTTTTTCTCTATAGAACGCATCCAATCTCCTCTCAGTTTCTTTCTTCTTCATTATCAACTCATATCCACCGCTGAGTCAATTCGCGACCTTGGTGTTTTATGTGAAAGAGAGCTCAAATTTTTCACACATATTGACGAGATTATACTTTAAGCAAACACTACACTATAGGCTTTGTGAAACGATGGTACAAAGAATTCTCTGATGTTTATATATAACTTTTGTTCTTCCCTTTCTTGAATACGCCTGTCAAGTATGGCCCCCTTATCAAAAAATTCATTTGTCCGGAATCGAGAGCATTCAACTTCGTTTCCTACGTTTCACAGTTCGTGGTCTGTCTTGGAACAACTCTTTTATTCTACCGACTTCTATTAATTAACTTGAATAAGCTGGAAGACCGAAAGGCAATAAAAAACATTCTCTTCATTCATTGACTGCTTTCGGGATCTGTTGACTGCACAACTCTCTACAATTCCACCTCTTTCAACATTAATTCCCTCGTCTCTTCTATCTGCCTACTTATTTCTTATGGTCCGAACGAACCTTATTTTCTATTGAAGTTTATTCTTAAATTCTTATAGGTTTAAAATTGTTACAAGGCTCGCCCTTGTCCTTGTCCCTATTATAAACAAAAAAAAAACCACTCGCTCCTTGAAAAATAATACCTGAGAGCATTTGGAATGAACAGCAACCATATACCTTGCATGATGCATTTAGTAGCTCATATTTCAACAAGTTTATAAATCTTTGAGAAATTAATGAAGAATTTCAATAAGCGACAAATCAGTGAACGTCAGTTTTCTGATTTACAAGTATTTTTATGTCGTTGACTCAAATTAAACTTCATTTAATTCTATAATTACTTTAACTGCAGTGTATCACATTTCTTAAGCATTACTTAAATGACTCAATGTCTTCTCTGAGCTTTGAATTAGCAATGGAAATAGAGCTAAATGGAACTTATTTGATCGTTGCTAAGAATTTGGATGAATTCTATTTCAATATTTTAAATTGCAATTCAACATTTTCTTTCTTTTTTTAACTTGTTGTGCCAGGCAGTTTCAATAAAACAAATAAATTTCCCAACAAATTGGTATATTTCGTCCAAATAAACAGGATACATTTTCAATTTAACAATTTGTATTTTTAATCAAGGTATAAGGATTTATTCTATTTTTGGAACAAAATTTTGAAGAATGTTCAAAGCTCTTACTTTTAAAATATTTACCAAATTTTTTAATTAGATTTCCTAGATTTTTCTAGAATTTCCTAGATTTTTGAGAATTTCTGAGCGAACCCTTTACCATGAGATTGTCACTCATTATGTTTTTATAATTTATTTTCGTCATATTTTGACGTTTTGAAAGAGACTTAAAACCACCCATAGTGAATCATTATTCTCAGGCTTATCACCCATTGCATGCCATTCACTTCACGGAATTATTTCAATTCACCCTATTGGGACAAAATACCCTATCAGTACCACCTACGAGGAAAACATTTTTTCATCGCAATAAATTAGCTACATATATCTCATATAAGTCATTTAACTAGTAGTTACCATAAATCAAAGTATAAATATACATAATATATTAATATATCCAGAAAAAAAAAAAACTACACAAAGTCTGCAGAATATTAAAATGCGTAGTCCGGCCTGACAAAAACCACTGCCATTATTTGTTTACACGATTCGCTTAACTGAACACCTTATACTGCCACGACTTGGCGCTGCTGTTGCCTTGCTATGCTGCAAAACACCATATTTTTGACCATGGCACCTTTTGACTGAAAATTTAAATATGAAAACGCATGCATGCATGACATGGCAAAGGCGCTAAGGCGGCAATAAGTTATAGCGCGTCTTCATAATGGTAATGTCTGGAGATACAATAAACCTTAAGATTTGGTTCTTTTGTCCAGTCCACAACAAAATATTGACTAGAATGTTGTAAGTTATTCTTTAGGAGAATCATTTCTCATGCAACGCAACAATAATAGTAATTTTAAAATTAACAGGTATTTATGTTTTTAGTTGCGAGAATTACAAATACTGACAGCTTAACTGCTTGTATAAATATGAACTTGAATTAAAAAAAAAAATATTTAACTACATATACCTTTTTCTCAATTGGTTTTGATTTTTAATGATTTAGATATGTAATTAATTGAATAAATAAATCTTATTTAGAAAATAACATTAAATCAAAGCCTAGGTGGCTGGGTATGACAACAGCACCACATACGGGAATAATCTTCCATCCATGTGACTCAATAGGAACAAACAAATTTCGTCAAAAAAGGTCAAGGTCAAAGGAGGAGAATAATTGCGAAACACGCCCACCGGAATTTTTAAACAATCACATACTTCACACAAATTTCAGTATAGACAAAAATTTACCAAAAAAAGATTCTTCAATAAATATCAAACGCTAATTTGCCAATTTGGATTTTGAACAGGGAATTTCAATTAAAAACAAATAAATGCAGGACTATAGAGCACAAACTTACTCTAACACTTTTTCGTGGTAAGATTTTAGAGTGCACTTTTTTTTGTATAATTTAGAAGTGCATTATTTATTTAAAATAAGAACAAAAATTGGGAGAGCTGTTACTAATGAAACACTCTGTAATAATCGAAAAATAAGACAATTTTATCAAAAAAAAAAAACGTCATAATTTCATTCTACGACAAAAAACAAATGTGAATTTTTATTACAATCATTTAAGACATCAAAAGAATGAAGTTTCATCGAAATGGTCAAAGTCGTTTTCAAGAAAATTTATAGAGAAAGTAAAAAGTGGCATTTTAGTTAGTTGAAACATTTTTTTTTTGAAATTTTGGTATGATATGTATTGATTTAAATTGTTATAAGCCGTTGATGAAAGGTTAAAAACAAATAATCTGATTCATTGGGAGGTACGGTTTTTGGAAAAAAAAAAAAAGTTTTACCAAGGTAAAAAAACTCACCTTTACGTACTAGAAAATATAATATATAATGTATCTCCTTCCCGTTTGACTATGACCTTCTTCATCACGATCTAGACAGATTTTCTAGTGCGAAAAAAACTTTTTTAAACTCAACGTTGCCAAATTTCAAGCAATAACGTATTCTCGAAAACGTTCCCCACCACCGCCTAGTACTTATTTTTACTTGCGACTTATAGGTATTATGTATAAGGCAAGTTATGCGTTCGGAAAAAAAATCGAACTCGAGATTTATATCAAAGTTGACATTACGATATTAGCGAAGACCAAAAAAGTGGGTTTCGGAATTCTGTCTGTCGGTCTGTCTGTCTGTCTGTTCGACTACAGCCAAATGGCTCGGCCGATTTTCTATAAACTTGGTAGACATGGGTTTTATTTTTTTCCTCCTGGATGTTTTTTGATTTGATTTTTTAAGACCAAAAATAATAAAAATACCCTTAGGCAGGCGATGGAAAAATGTCTAGAATTTAACATTCCAACATACCATCTGTTTATAGACTTTAAGGCCGCCTATGATAGCATAGCCAGGGTAGAACTTTACAAAGCCATGAGAGAATTCGGCATCCCAAATAAATTGACACGACTATGTAGATTGACCATGACCAACGTAACAAGCCAAGTAAAAATATCCGGATTGCTATCCAGACCAATCAACATCTTTAATGGACTCTGACAAGGGGACGGTTTGGCCTGCCTCCTCTTCAACCTGGCGTTGGAGAAAGCAATCCGTGACTCTGACACGGCAACAAGAGGGACCATCGTCAACAGGTCCAGCCAGTTACTGGCTTACGCAGACGACATCGACATCATCGGAAGAATCGAACAAGCTGTACACGATTCCTTCATCCAGATCGAGCAGGCGGCACAAAATCTGGGGCTGCACATTAGTGAAGGTAAAACAAAGTACATGGTGGCGTCGAATGCGAGAGGAACAGTTGGTCAAACAATCAAGGTAGCGGAGCACGAATTTGAAGTGGTGCAATCCTTTAAATACCTTGGGTCAATAGTAGCAGCCGATAACAATATAGAAGAAGAAATACGCGGGCGGCTTCTCAAATCCAACAGAGCCTACTATAGTCTGTCAAAGCTCTTCAAATCCAGATATCTCACCATAACTTCAAAACTGCTGCTGTACAGGACCATGGTCCTGCCAGTACTCACATATGGATCCGAGACTTGGGTGCTTAGCAAAAGGCACTCCGACCTCTTAGCTGCGTTCGAGAGAAAAGTCTTAAGGAGAATTGTTGGCCCCGTATGTGAGGAAGGACGATTCCGGAGACGGTACAATCATGAACTGTACGCAATCTACCTTGAAGCAGATATCGTGACAAAAATGAAGCTCGGTAGACTCCGGTGGGCAGGGCACCTAGCTCGCATGAGCGAAGAGGAACCCGCTCGGAAAGTTCTTTGTGGTACATTCTATGGTAGACGACAGCGTGGTAGACCATGCTTGCGCTGGAGAGATGGCGTAGACCAGGACGCCCGAAGCCTTGGGGTGCGCAACTGGATGGCGTCGGCTAGAGACCGGGATAGGTGGAGAGACTAGTTGAAAGAGGCCAGGACCGGAACCCGGTTGTCGAGCCGATGATGATGATGATGAAAAATAACGGTACCTGCGATACGATATTTTTTCGAAATTTTATAAATATTTTTTTTCTCAAAAACTGTCCCACAGATTAAAAAAAAATCATAAAATTTCATTTAGTTAAAACAAGATAATGAATGAAAAAACATTTCCAAAAAATTTTTATTTTTGGTACCACCCCTTGGAATCATTTTGTTTGTTTTTGATTTTCTTAAAAACAATACGACCGATTTTGATCATTTTTTATGTTTTAATATTATTGAGCATTCAAATTTTCTTGAAAGTGGCAGACATTGTTTTTATCCATCAACTTTTAGCTGGTCGACTGCCCTGCACTTCTTTAAAGAATTTCACTTAACACCAACAAAAGTCTTAGATCGGTGTCACTCTTTGAACTCAATTTTCACCAAACTAACTACCTATGGATGTAAAAAATTTATGAATCGCATGCTACGTGCTCCTAATAGTATGCAAAATTATTTTGAATTCCACTCCTCCGAAAATTCTTTCAAAATCTCTCTCTACAAAAATTCTTAACCCTAAAGTCCACTTATGCTAAGTAGTTTTTAAGCTTTCTTGTAATCCTAGCCTTAAGTTATTTTTAAGACTCAGATTATTTTTTTTACTTCCGACATATAGCTACATGTAGGTACTATAACGGCAAGTTATGCATTCGTAAACAAAATAGAACTCGAGATTTTGATCAGACTTGTCATTACGATGATAGAGAAGATGAAAAAAGTGGGTCCCATAATTCTGTATATGGGCTTATCCCTGTAAATTTTAACTTCTTGAGTTTGAAAAAAAACAAAAAAAAAAATTAAGGCACGCATGTAAATTTGAGTTTTTCTTCAATTATAGACCACGAATAAATAAAAAACTTCAAAATAACTCATATGTATTGTTTGTTAAAGAGTATAAGGGTATAACGTATAGAAAAATGAATTTAAAATAATTTATTTTAAGCACCGAGTTAATTGATTTGGTTTTTATTTTTAATCTTCACAGCTTCTGTTTTCAAACTTATTTGTTTAAAACTTTTACCATTTTTTTTTATAATTTCTACAGTTTAAATTACGCTCATTGTAAGGGTGAAATCAAACAATGCTTTGGTGTGCTAGTAAAAAAATGTGCCTTTTTTGAAACAGTTACGTTTTTTACCTTCGTTTTGTTAACTTCATAAAATTTGTACATAATGAAGCACGCATTGAAGCCAAAGATTTTTTTACTCTAGATAGCTTAAATAATGATGCAGACCATAAAAAAATGCCCCATGATCAATGTTAAAAAAATAGACACGAAAATTTGTGACAATTAAAGATTTACGAAAAATCACGCATGGCAGTTTTTTCTAAAATTTATATCATATAGGATTATTTATAAGGAAGGCACGCACTCAAAATGAATGATTTCAATTAATTTTGACCTTCATTTATCTGAAAAAACAAAAATTGTGCTAAGTAATCTTATGTTAAAAATTATTTTTGCAATAATACAAAACGTTAGTTATCCACGCACGCAGCCAAAAGTCTCAATATTCGATGATTTTTTCGATTTCAAACACTTTCGCACTATCTCGATGGTTCATTTTATAAATTGAATAGTTAAAACTCAATGATATATATAATATTATAAGTTCCAAAACCTGAATATTTAATACTAATGTCTATATATTTCGACGCATGGCAAAAGTTAAAATTTGCACGGATAAGCCCATATCTGTCTGTTCTACTACCACTTAAACAGTTTTTCTTTAAACTTATTAGATAGCATTTAAAGATTTCTCCAACCGTTGTTTTAAGACCAAAAATAACATTTTTTTTTCAAAATTTTTTAAAATATTTTTGTCTCAAATACTGTTGCATAGATTTAAAAAAAAATCATTTAGTTAAGGCTAGGTAATGCTTGAAAAAAAATTCGGAAAAATAGTTATTAATGGTACTAAACATTTTTTGTTCTTGATTTGCTTAAAAACGGAACAACCGATTTTAATCATTTTCTTATGCTAAAGCTCCCCCTCGATAACGCCATGCTCGATTTTTGTTTAAACTAAAGATGTGAAAATAAATATTAAACTCAAGTTTTGAGAACTTGAAAGCAATTTTGTCCTTTAAATATTTATTTTTCCAAGCTTTTAATAATTTTTTAGTAATTACAATCAGAGGCCGTCGTCGGAATTATATATTCTTTCCTTCCTTTTAATGAGCTAAATGTATTTAAACATTTAAACAATTATAGTGTGATACTGAAGTCAAGTAATTAAACTCGAGTAAGTTCTCACAACACGTCATGCAAGCAATTTACTTGCTTTTAAATAACTTTTAATTTGTTAGCATTCCTTCTCCCTTAACTAAGCCATATATAGGTATATCTTCCCAAAGAAAACTTGTATCTATTGGATCACCTCTTTGTCCTACAAATTACAACCCAACACCACCCAATGTCTGACCAAGATCTAGATTGTCTAAGAACAGACATACAGTTATTTGTACCGTATGATCAAAAATACCTTTGTCTCTGAACTAAATCCCAAGGTACTACAATTGGAGAGCACACTACTCGTGTGTAGCTATACTTTTGTCGCCGATCGTTTACCACGAACCGGTATGTTTCGAATGGAATAATTGTCCGCCTCAATCAGAAATGGTTGGCCAAACTTATAAAGGTATATGGACAATTGTCTCACCACAAAATAAGCAGAGACTTAAAATTGCAAAAAAAAAAAAGGAAAAAAACACCTTCTTAACCCAACTCTAGTACTATACTGCAGGGGAAGTACAAGAAACCGGAGACTCGTTTCCAAGTTGGGCCTATTTGTAGGTACCGGAGTATATGAGTAATACGTGATTGAAATATTGTAACGAATTTTTGTTGTTGTCTTGCTGTTTCGATTTCCAGAGCAAACGGCGATAAAATCGATGAGAAAGGTAAGGTTTTGCCGGTTTTGGTATTAAACTCAACCGAAGAGCAACAAGTTTGTGGTATTTCGAACAAAAAGTCAGTAGAACATCGATCGTTGTTTTGCATACAACTTTATCCGACAGCCTGCGAATAAAGCATTAAGTCATGAGTCAATGTTTATTATGGGAATGGAATGCACATCGAAGACAAATGAGCATGTGGAGGAATGTTAATGGTTGATGGTGGTGTTGATATCTGATCCAAAATTTTAATTTTCCCTTATTTTTGAACAAATTTAAAAAAATTAACCTGTAGACTATCAGTCAAATGATGATTTTCCAAACTTTAATTGAATTCAAAGCAAAACCATCGAGTACGTTTATCTTTTTAGTATTGTACTTAATTCAAAAAAAAAAAAAAAAAAAAAAAAAACCGAGACTGGGAATCGAACCCCGAACTATTAAATCTGAAAATAAATTTTTATACAAATGATTACTATAAATACATATATGTAGTATGCTCAGTAAACAATGACTAATATAAATGATTATTTACGTTATCATGGCGCTTGTTGAACTAGAGAATTATATCGAAACAATGAATTTTTAACAATTTAAGTATTTCAGCCTAAATATAAAAAGTTACATTATGTTTGTATGTATATTTGGAAGAAAGGTAGAAAGAAAAGTTAATCTGTGATCAACAGCTGGACTTTACCAGCCGTATTAATAAAAAACGCTTATTCCACCTATATTCCATGGTTTTGCTAAACCATGGAATAGGAGTTAAGCCATGGCTTAAATATTTACATTAATAAAAACAAAATGTTCCCGGAATAGTAAAATGACATTTATCAAAAATTATTTTAAGAAAATCTTCTACAAAAGTAAGCAATCTCTTTTTTATATTCTGTGGCTACCTAAATTTATTGTCAATTGCTTGTGTCTGACTTACTTCGGTGGTTTAACTTTATAATAATTAGTAAACGTCACTTAACAGAAAATTTGTTTTATTAATGATTTTTCGCACTTAGTCCAGGACTTAACGATAAACCTCCACTAAACCATCTTTATTAATATGGGTGTACCAGTCCATTTGACTTTGCCCTCCGATGTTTTTAATACACCCAAGGTCGGAAACGATCACTGTGCGTGGGAAACACTTAAAGACTATTCACATAAGGGCGACCAACGAATAAAAAAACAAATAGAATTTAAAACATATATAGGCCTAAATTCTTCACAAGAACTTTAGAAAGGGTTGAAATCTAATCTAATTGAATGTTAATATATTAGAGAAGTTTGAGAAAATAAATTGGTGGTCGCGAATTGCAATATGATTGCTACGAATTGTCAAACTATTCGCGTTCCACATACCATCCACACTGCAACGAATGAATTGTTCGCGCGCGTCGAACCTCAGAATCATTCTAAGTTGTCTAATGTCGTTTTTATTTGGCAATCCGGAATCGCTCTCCGATCCGGAATCCCAACTGAATACTTTTTTTTGATTCTGATTATTCCGAAGTTTTTTGTGGTTTTATATGTGAAACATCAAATGTGGACAATAATGAAAATCAAGAATAATGTTTGTTGAAAGATACACTTCGCACAATTAGGATACAAAAAATCACAGCTGTTGAGTTTGACTTTTAAGTATATGAATGTGTGAGTGCTTCTTGTTTCAATTCTGATTTAAAATCCAGAAGCAAATTTCCCTACTTTTCAGAATCAGAATTGTCATTTTTTCCCAAGTGAACACTTTCAGAGAAGTCGCCATTCGCGACGAATAAAAAAATGCATGTGAACGAAATGTCAAAATGGGCTAATGTTCGTTCATTCGCTAGTCGTTGGTCGCTCTCATGTGAATAGTCCTTTATGTTGCGCAAATAAAGGGTGTTTTTTGCAGAGGAGAATCTAAAATAAAATAAAAATTTTGAAAGATAATTTCTTGTCGATAATGTTTGAACATGATTTCAAGTATGTGACCGTACATGACTAGCGCGTGCATGGCGTAATATGGAAGTCCAATTTTCCTACATTTAAAAATTTCCATGAAGTGTATGGGACACTTTTAATTGTTAAGCTGAACGACAAATTGACACATTTCGATCATCATCAACACAACTCTGCATATCAGATTATCAGCAATCGCTTGTCACTGAACGACGACTTACGAGATGCATAATATCGTTTTCAATAAACCTATAATGAAAACGATCCATAATTTATCGAACTACTTACCCTCATGTGTTTTTCGAATTGAACCATAAATAAAAAATAAAAAAAAAAAATTCAACAAATTACAAATGTTGCTCAGGCGTTAGTGAATTGCTCAACCAATCTAATCTCAAATCCGCTGTTACAGAAGACAGTGTTGCCAATTTAAAGTTATCCACCTCTAAGAAAGCACTTTTTTCTTAGATATACATATAGTAATTCCAGGATACTTAATGGAATAGCCATAGCTTTTTTAAGAACTTCTAGAAAGATGTTTAAATGCAATCTGCTTCTCCAAAATTCTTATTCATTTGTAATGTTCGGAACTAATTTGTTTAAAAGTTCTACGCAAAGTCCTACAATAGTTTTAAATTTCTAAAGCTCAGCTTAGGTAGATTAATATCAAAATTCCAAATTATGAAGAGAGTTATTATTGTCACTGACAAAAATTTGGGGATAACTTTGCAAGTTTTCTTTTATTACTCACAATTTAGAAGTTTATGTAGTCTAAACGTCTCGGTCGATTTTCTATTAACTTGGTAGTAGGTTTAAATGATTGTTTAAACAGGTTATTCTTTTTTCTAAGACAAAAACTAACTGTACCGGTCATAAAAAATGTTGTCGAAATTAGAGAATACATTTTTTTTTCAAACACTTTTTCATAGATCTATAAAAAAATAAAAATTTTCTGGATTTTTCGTTGAAACTTTGCACTTTACATTTTTGTTTCACTAAATAAGAGATATAGAGAAGAATGGATTTTTCATTCGAAAATAATGGTACCTACCATCAATATCATCATATCTAAAGGTGTGTCCACACCAAAGAAACATTTCAGGAAACATTGTTTAAAAAATGTTTCTGAAATGTTTCCCATTTGTTTAAAAAACATTTCAGAAACATTGCAGAAACATTTCAGAAATGTTTCTGATTTGTTTTTTTTGGTGTAGACGCTTTGAGAAACATTTCTGAAATGTTTCTTTGTTTCCCATTGCTTCCAAATTAAGTAGTCTGTAATTTTTTTTCTCGACTGTGTTGCACTTTAAGCGCGTGCATTTTTTTTCTATATATATTTTCGCCAATATCTGATATAGCATCGGCTTTTTTGATTTAATTTTTAAAATTTTCGTTAACAAATCTTTTTTCATTTCATACATTTTTATCAATTGGATAACATTATTGTTGCTCCACACTTTTCGCGACATTTTATATTTATATTAATAACCACTCTCACGCACTTTCTACCTATGTAAATGCTTGGGAAACAAATAAAGTTTCCCATTCGGAATGGGAAACAGAGAAACATTTCATAAACATTTCAGAAATGTTTCACGAGCGTCCAGACCAAAGAAAACATTTCAGAAACATTTCAGAAATGTTTCTCTGTTTCTGAAATGATTTTTAAATGTTTCTGAAATGTTTCTTAAATGTTTCTGAAATGTTTAAAAAATGTTTCTTTGGTCTGGACACACCTTAATATCTCTTTATAATGTTTACACATGCGAAAGTCGTTGTAGTGGTTCCTTAAAAAAAAATAAGCTTTTATATACAAAGTCGTTAAAGCATTTTTAAGAAAATATTTTGGTAAGTCAACTTTAAGTATTTATTATTTTATTAATTAAAATTAAATTTCAAAAACAAATATTGACCAGTTTTTAGATATCGAATTTTAAGAAACAAAAATATTTTTTTTTTAATTCAAAAAATATTTTTATTTTGAAATGCAATGTTTTTCAAACTTAAGAACTTTTTTGTATTTTTTATTAAAATCCGTTATGTAAGTATTGAGCAAGTGCAAAGACAATAATGTCAGACGAAAAATTTAAATCCATAAAATAATAGCATGCCAGCTATGAGACGAGTAATTTTAAAAAGAAATTTTAAAATAAGTACAATAAGTAAGCCCCAAGCAATTTCAACTTCATACCCTTAATATTAAATACATTTCATTCGCTCACGTATACATGTATATAAATAAAAATAGAATATAAAATAATCACATATGTACAATACATTTATTTATTAACAGTCGATTCTTCTTGCTACGCTACGAAAGTATTACAAAATAAATTCATACAAATTCAATACAAACATTCCTACATTCTCGATAGATACGTTCCACTACTATTTATAACTCGACTTTAGTTGATAATGATAACAACTAAAAATATTTATCGCTGTGACTTGTGTTGTTATTTTCACCGAATCCATAATCTCACTTCGGTGGTGTTCGTCTGAGCGTTCGACTTGGGGCTTTCGATGCCTGGGTTCGATTCCCAGCGTCGTCTGTTCTAGGAAATTTTTACGGATTTATGCCTTCTTGCATTTCGGCAGGAATTTTCTGTTCTATATGATTGAGAATTCTAATCAAAGAAGGTAGAACGAATCGTTCTCTCTCAAAGCCGTACCTGTGACTACCTTTTCAATGGTCTTCTCAGGTCGCGATTCTATGAGAGCGAGTACATTTTTTTTTTATTTGTGTGTTGCAACTTGCAATCTATTAGTTTAAGAGCTATCGCTCGCAGAAAAGCCCAAACCCATTAACAACAAATGCTTTTTATTATAAGACAAGATTGTAAAAGTTATAGTTTAAACGATAACAGGGAAAATACTTCAAATTATTTGAATAGTTTTGTTGTTGTTTTAAGCACGTTAGCGAGAGATACTCGTACGTAGTTTACATAATGCGATATGACAGTCTGATTGATTGAAGATATTAAAACAACACTTTATTGTTTGTCCAGAGCGACCGTTGTGTTTTTTAAATTCTATTAAATGTTATGTGTTTCGTAGGTCTAAGCATTTTAATAAGGGGAACGTTAAGGTACCTAATATTATACAAGTTATGATTATGAGCACGATACTACAGTTTGTTCATAAAAATTGATGATGATGAGAGAACAAAAGTTGCCGAATTTCGATATTGAAACAAGAGCTATAGTGTGTCTATCAAGTAAAAAAATATTTCGACAAATTTGTGGGTTCGTTTTATTAGTTGGGGTATCTCTTAAGTTTTAATGGAGGTCAGAATTATGGAAGTGTTGTTTTTGTGTATTGTTGTTTATTTTTTGAGATATTATAGCTGAACACGAAAAGTGCTTGTTTGATGGACAAACATTTGTGGTTTCTGATGGTGATTTTATTGGGTCATTTAGACACCTTTAGAGAAATAATTTATAAATGAAGGTTTCGGTTTCGGTTTTTGTTTAAGAAACAAAAAAACCTACTAATAATTTAGGTTTTAAGATTGATTGCCTTCTGACCGTGAGTGTTATTAAATAAATAGAGCATTCAAATCAAAAATGCACATAAATCTGACGGCATCGTTTTATTTTTAAAAATTTAGCAGACTTGGTTACTTTGAAACACATTTGTTTTATTTAAAATATTTTTCATATAGGTACTTAATTTAATTTATTTAAAAACAAATTTTAAGAAAAACTGTTATGAACGGTACATATGTATGTCATAGAACATTTCGTTTGGATTTTGACGTTTTCAATTATACTTCAAATTTAGTTTGTATATACAAAATTTTTTAAAATAAATATTTTTGTGAACTTAAAAAAAAATATTTTTTAATCCAATATTTTGAAAACAGGTTTTTGGAAATAATTTCCTTAAATTTATATCATTAAATTAATAATTTAAATCTTAAAGAAATTTCGTATGTTGTACATATACGTAAAAAATTAATTTATTAATAAAAATCCTCTAACGATTTCTTAAATTTTGTTTCCATAATTCAGTTGGCATAAGTCTTCGAGAGAAGCATTATTTTCTTAGTTAACATATTTTCTTTTGAAACTACTTGCTTCGATTTTCATATGGACCCTGATTTTTCCATTATTCTGGTCCAAATTATCTGGCATAAATTTATTTAAAATGTGTTACTCTTTTGTAGGAACGGAATGGTCTGAAAATACAACATTTACCAAAACCGTTTGACGTAAGATTCTAGGCACCTCTCCATTTTTACTTGCGACTCGCAATTCTGTCTCTCTGTCTCTCTATCTGTTCTTTTTAATATTTTTTCCAAATTTTAAAAATATTTTTTTTTGCTCTCGATTTTCTCAAAAATGGTACAACCGGTTTTGATAATTTTTTTTTATGCTAAAGCTCCGCAAAAGTTTGAATATTATTGTGTATTCAAACTTTCAAAACATTTTTTTTTATTAAAAACAAAAAATCAATTTTTTTTTCTACATTCAATTTTTCGAAAATATCTTTTTTTAACTTTGAATAATAGTACCCACCATATAAATGTTAAAAAATAGTTTTTGAAAATCGTATTTTTCTCAAAACCGTTGCCTAGAATTTTGATAAAAAAAAATTTCTTTCGATTAATTTTTAAAATACAATTTTCGAAAACTATTTTTTAACATTTGTATGGAGGGTACCGTTATTTTAAGGTTAGCTAAAATTTTTTTCCTCACATCTTGTGGACTGTATTAAGAAACTTTTATTTTTCAAGTTTAAAAAAAATCAAGCATGAGGAGCTATAGCATACAAAAAATGATTAAAATCGGTTGTACCGTTTTTGAAAAAAATCATAAACAAAAAACATGGCTCCAAGGGGGGTACAATTAATAACAATTTTTTGGATTTTTTTTTCCAACCATTCAACTTAGCTCAAACGAAATGAAATTTTTTGAATTTAAAAAAAAAACTGTCCAACATTTTTTGAGAAAAAAATATTTACAAAATAAAAAAAAAATAGTATGACAGGTACTACTATTTTTGGTCTTAAAAAAAAGAAAAAGATGTGAGAGTGGGGGGAATTAAAGATGTTATCTACCAAGTTTAAAGAAAATCAGGCGTTTAGACTTTAGTCGAAAAGACAGACAGACAGACAGAATTGCGAGAACTACTTTTTTGGTCTTCGCTTTTATTGTAATGTCAACTTTGATCAAAATCTCGAGTTCAATTTTTTTTAGGAATGCATAACTTGCCTTATAGTATACCTATAAGTCGCAAGTAAAAATTGAAACCAAGATATTACTGACTGTACCTATGATACAAACATTTTTTTGATTTTGTATGGAGAATTCGATATCTCAAAAACGAGTCAATATTTATTTTTGAAATTTAATTTTTATTCGTACAGTAAAAAAATTTTAAATTGGTGTAGCAAAATTATTTCCTTAAAAATGCTTTAAAAATTTTGTATATAAAGTGTGGTTAAATTTTAAGGGAATAAAACACAAATTACTTAGGAAATTATATAATATCGTATGGTTCAATTGTGTATGGAACAAAATATCGGCCAAATGGCCGCCGCGACCTCGGCGGCACACCTCCATCTGATGGTCCAAATTTTCGATGACGCTGAGGCATAATTGAGATTCTATGCTCTTGAATTGTTGCTGGCGTACACCTTTTCTTTCAAATAACCCCAAAGAAAGAAGCCCAACGGTGTCAAATCATATGATCTTGGCGGCCAATTGACATCGCCGCCACGTGAGATAACGGCCATTTAACTTGCTGCGCAAAAGAGCCATTGTTTCGTTAGCTGTGTAGCAAGTGTCACACAGCTAACACTATCTATTGAAACCACATATCGTCCACATCCATATCTTTCAATTCCGGCCATAAAAAGTTTGTTCTCACGATAGCGAACACCATTCACAGTAACTGCGTAACCGGCCTCATTTTGGAAAAAATACGGCCCGATGATGCCGCCAGCCCATAAACCGCACCAAACAGTCACTCTTTGTAGGTGCATTTGTTTTTCGACAATCACTCTTAGATTATCATTCGCCCAAATGCGGCAATTCTGCTTAATGGCGAATCCACTGAGGTGAAAATGTGCCTCATCACTGAAGATGATTTTCTTCGAAAATTTAATGGTCAAGAGGCTTTAGTTCTTGAGTCAATTGCACCTTGTAAGCGTGAAAATGCAAGTCTTTATGCATTATGCACATCAACGACGAGCGTGAGAGGTGCAATTGTTGGGCACGACGACAAGTTGAGGTGAACGGCTCTTCAGCCACACTATCGCGAACAGCAGCAATTTTTCTGCCGTACGAGCTGTACGAGCATGCACTGGTGTTTTCACATCTCCGATTGTACGCACATTTGGACGATTAAGTTGACCGAAATTCTGATTGTACGCACATTTGGACGATTAAGTTGACCGAAAAAATCACGAAGTGCACGATATGCATTTTGATTTGAACGCCCATTTTCATAATAAGCCTGAATAACTTTAACGCGTTGCTCGATTGTGTATCTTTCCATGGTTCAAATTGAGTTAGTCTGAAATTGAGAAATGTCAAATGAAATGCAGAAAAAAACTTGACGTTTAGGTGTGGTTCACATTCAACATCGGCACTTAAAATTTAACCACCCTTTAAAACCTTATTTTTTAAGAAACCACTACAACTAATTGTATCCTGTTTTCAGCTCCAACAACTAAAGTAGTTGTTTTAGTCATTTAAAAAATGAATATAATGCTTGTGCATAGTAAAACTAATTTTTTGAAATTCTCAGTCTTTTACATAAGAGCATGTTCGTACGATCCAATCCTGCATTTTATTAAATATCGCTCAGTTGCTATTTACACACACAAAACTTTCAACTTTTATTTTCTTCTTCATCATTTCAGATCCGCAAAATTATTTCTTCACGCCATCGAACCAAGGTCAAAATCGCTTTGTGCCATCCTTTCAAAACACTCGAACTTCAACCTTTCTAGGTGGATCACGGAATTCCCTTACCAGTGCTGCCTCATCATACCCCGAACAGCTTATATTTCTCAATAATGATGAACAATCAGTGCCGACATCACAGCTGACGACCGGATTTTCACCGTTTGCCCAACATCTTCCGGTAAGTTTGTGCCTAAAATATGTCTTCGGTTTTCTCTTTTTGACCAAATTTAGTACGAGTATGCCTAACAGAGTGAAAATGCTTAAACACCGTACATCAACTAATGTTGTAGTCTTCGTGCAAAATTCAATAAAGAAGAAATTTATGACTAAATTAATAATTATCACTTTCGGAGCGTGACAAGAATTCGAAATGAAATATCAAAGTGAAGAAAAAAAAGGAAAACTTTTTCTTTTCCTCTTCTAAGGGAGTATAGTACACAAAATTTGAAAAGTTCAAAACCTGCCTGTAAATCCAAGCTCACTGTTACTTTTTTATAAAAAAAAACCTTAAACATAATTTTTAATATGCAATTCACCTACACGTTAAGATACTTCATATTTTTCTTTCTGTTTGCTCAAACAGCGGCACAACATTGTAAAGTCAAAGGAAACCGATTTCAATTATTGTCGGTTGTCAGTCACTTTAAAATATTGCATTCAACAGATACGTAAGTACATATACTCGGTAAGTCCCATTGACCAGTCAACTGATGTAAGAAGTCTTTAATGACGTACCAAGTCTCCGGAGGCATGATACTACATATATAGCGATAGGCAATACAACTCCCTGTGGTCATGTTGGGAACTTTTCATATAGAAACCTGCATGCAAATTAATTATTGTTTTTTTTTTGGCTTTGTCTTTGTCTTCTAACAAACGAAAGAGAAAACATAATCCAATCAACGGTATCTGCGATAAATTAATTTCATGACAAAAGGTCAACATCTTAAGCCACCTTTGTATGGAACGGGCGGCAGGATGGTTACAACTGGTACAATGTCTTCCGGGGGCTATCCTATCCGTTTAGCATGGATGACTGGAGATTGAGTGTTGATCATGTGATTCGGGACTCGAAACTTTTTGAACATTTTCCATGAGATTAATCGATGAGTTGATTCATGTTTGTGGCATAAGTGGTTCTTACGCTATACATAATATTGCAGCTTTAAGGATTAAATTAAACTGAAATCTAAATTTTAAATTAAAGTTTAGTGACTTTATTTTTTTTAGGAAAATAGAAAACAAATAAGTCGTGATGTAACATAATTCGAAATCGATCGGCTCTTGGTGTTTTACCTTAACCATTCTTCACATTAAATACATTATAACTTGAACGATGGCGCTTAAAGAGTCTTCCAGGCGTAACTGAAACAGCGAATCGCTCGCTGTTCATCTGCTTCCTTGAATTTGATTTTGAGCTAATCTTGTTCCGAAAAATAATATTATTTTAAATTTTTTAAACTAATAACAAATAAATAAAATATTGTATAAGAATTCTGAAAAATTTTAATAATTCCTTTAGACTTTGGTGGGACTTGATTCCCAAAAAACAAGGATTTAATGAGATAAAAATGTAAAACTGCCATCTGATTTCTAGAGAATTATGAATCTATGCAAACAAAGTTTAAAAATCGTTTTATTATTAAATTAATTTTTCAAATAACTAATTTCTTTAAAAATTTTCAAGAAAAAATTTGGGATGCCAATTTTTAGTATGTAGTAATATAGATTTTAGGTGATAATTTCAAAAATGATCGTTCATACGTTTTAAAGACATTGATTTTTCAAAAAAATATTTGTATTTTTTTTCTTTCAAAACACCTAACAAATATTTTTTCGAATATTTTAACATAAAATATTATTAAAAGAGTTCTCTTATGAGAAATTCGAAAATAAAAAATAAACGGTTCATGTATCCCCAATTTTTTTTACTTGCGACTTATATGTACTTTAAGGCAAGTTATGCATTCATAAAAAAAAATCAAACTTGAGATTTTGATCAAAGTTGACATTACGATGATAGCAAAGGCCAAAAAAGTAGGTCTCGCAATTCTGTCTGTCTGTCTGTTCGACTACAGCTAAACGGCTGGACCGAATTTTTTCAAACTTAGTAAATATGAGTTTTAATTTTTTTCCCCCGGATATTTTTTCTTTTCTTTTTAAGACCACAACTAATGGTACCTGCCATATGAATTTCTTCAGAAATTTTATAAATATTTTTTTCTCTCAAAAACTGCCCCACAGAATTAAAAAAAAAAAATAATAAAATTTCATTTAGTTAAACTTAGGAAAACAATTTCAAAAAAATTATTATTTTTGGTACCCCCTTTGGAACCATTTTTTTTTTTTTGATTTTCTCAAGGACGGTACGACCGATATTGATCATTTTTTCTATGTTAAGGTTGCCCAGAAGTTTCAATATTATTGTGCATTCAAATTTTGAAAAAAAAATTTTTTTTTGGATTTTAAAAAAAAATGTTTTGGATTTTTAAAAAAAATTTCAAATTTTTTTTTTGAAAACTCATTATTTCGAAAACCTTGTGCTCGATTTTTTTTTAAACTTGATAAATAAAAGTTTCTTAAAATAATCTACAAGATTTGAGAAAAAAAAAATATTTTGCCTAGAAATAACGACACCCTCCATACAAATGTTAAAAAATGATTTTCGAAAATCGTATTTTTCTCGAAAACGGTTCCGAGAATTTTTCTTAATTTTTTTTTCTTTCGATTAATTTTTAAGATTCACGAATATAATTTAATAAAAAAAATTTGAAAACAAGATATTACTGACTGTACCTACCATAGAACGATTTCTTAAAATTTTGAATTTCTCATTATCGGCATAACGGATTTTAATGAAATTGTTTAGAGGAAAGCTTCTTTAAAGTTTAAAATACATTGCATTTCAAAACTTTAAGAAAAATATTTTTTTTTTGAATTTTAAAAAAAAATCTATTTATTTTTTAAAAAATTCAATATTTCAAAAACGGCTCAGTATTTTTTTTGTAAATTTAATTTTTATTCGAAGAATAATAAAAAAATTAAATTGGCGTACCAAAATTTTTTCTTAAAAATGTTTTTAAAATTTTTTATATAAAAGCTTATTTTTTTGAGAAACCACTGCAAAGACTTATAATTTTTGTTCTTGCATAAACCTATATTTGCTTAAATCACATGGCATCCTATTTTTACTTCCAACTACTAAAGAAGTTGTTTTAGTCATTTAAAAAATTAATTTTATGCTTATGAACAGTTTTTCTCTAATAACATTCATTTTTGAAATTCTTAGTCTATTATACATAGGAGCAAGTTCGTGCTACCCAGTCGTGCATTTTATTTTTAACGTATGCCTTACATAAGGGAGATAATATAAGACCCAAATCGAATTTGGCACTTATGTTGTATCTACATTTGACATAAATCCCAAATGTTTTGCTCGGAGATGGGTCATGAATCCCATATTGTTGGAGATATAATACAGAAAAAGTATTTCGAAAAAAACGTTGTGCATTTCTAGTATTAAAACTTCTATATAACTTTTCCAATATAAAGTCAATTTGGCCTATAAATTTCTTGATCAACTGTACCTGTTGAAAGAATTTAAGCATCCTGTTTGGGTCCTCCGTCCCTTTTACGTCACTCTGTTACCCTGCTTAGGGTATGTAAAGTCTTCAGGCAGATGTATATATCAACAGGTTTCTTTGGCAACACTTAGTAAGACTTAGAAACGAATGCATGATTCGAAGTTCTATTCGCTCAGACCAATCATCAGTCTGTTTAAGAGATATTGAATTCTCAAAAATTTCTTCAAAGATATAAAAAATAAATTTTCGAAAAATGTCTATCTATAAAAAAAAAATTTACTAAACTAATTTCTTCTTACGAATCCACAATTTGCCTATATCTATCGTAAGTCGTCAAACTGCCGTAAAGCTTGTAATAAAATTGAATTCCGTGGTTGCGACTTGAGTTAGTAACAGTCTAACATCCGCAAAATATAAGGCTCTGTGTTCTCTCAGACTAAGAGAATTGAAACAACTCTGTTCAATACATTTGTACATTAATCTTGATTAGTGTACACAATTAAAGATACAACACAACACACCACTCCAAACTTCACTACACGAGATAAGTTAGGTTAGGTTAGGTTGTTGGGCTGACAATTGATGTCGCTATCGTCACACTTCGATCAATGTAGATCCATTGTGTTACCCGTGAGTGTAATCACTCTTTTCTGATAAAAACATATGTATTCTGTTTAATCAGTCAAGTCATTTTAAGGCACTGACGAAGTTCAATATGTGAATAAGTTTGTATCTCGCTTAAGTTTTTCATATTCATTTTTAGACTCACCTCCACATATGATGAGCATACATGTTTCTGATCTTCATAGCATTGTGTATTGGGAAATCATTAACCGCATGGAAAACTTACCCTTGTTTCCCCTATTTATTAGTGCCACTTGTATTGAAGAAGTCCAAAGTTTTTAATTATGAGCATGTGTTTCTCTTACCATTTACTACGGACCAACCAAATATATACTTAAAATCTCCAAAAATTCTGAAATAAGTTTAGATTTCCTTGGTCGATGCAAGAAATGTGTTACCCCTTTCTGGTCTGGGGTACTATATAAAAGTCATATATTTGCCCTTACAACTCTCACATCTGCGTTGGATCTGCCTTATTTCTTCTTGATAGGATGTAAAACAAATCGTTAAGATTAGTAGTTGATACAATTAATACTGAAACCACTCTCACCACACTCTCAAACATCTTCGAAGTGTTTTCCTAAGACCAGAAATACACATCAGTTTAGCTTTGAGCCCAATTTCGGTCGAACTTAAATAAAACTTAATTATTCCTTCAAAAAATTTGATTCACAGGACATTTATTAACAACTTTACTAGGTAATACAGGTCTTTCTTTATCTTCAATATTGATACCTTTGCCAAACTTGTGCATATTATAAAAAAAAATTCGAAACTTAACCCTTAAACCACTGACATCAAAATATAAGGTATTTTCTTAAGAGAATTTTGGTTCCTACATGATTTTAGGCTGAAAATTACGAATATGAAGTCCGTTTGTCCAAAAAATGTCACCTGGAAGCGCTAGGTGAAAATAACGGAAGACCGTCTATAGACGGTCTTAGTGGTTAGGGGCAAAAAAATATTTCAAATAATATATAATTCAAATCCAAAATAAATTTTTTATTCATTACAAAATTACAAATTATTGTTCTTTGTGATAAATTTTAAAGCAGTTTTTTACTTTTAAAAAACATAAATGGATATTGCATTTGGTACAAAATGTGTGTGTACTGAAATGAAATGAAAAATGTACAGCTTTTTTTCCAACCTGGTTGCTGGAAGTTGCCTCT
The DNA here is from genome assembly GCA_911387755.1 of Chrysotoxum bicinctum. Classification (NCBI taxonomy): domain Eukaryota; kingdom Metazoa; phylum Arthropoda; class Insecta; order Diptera; family Syrphidae; genus Chrysotoxum; species Chrysotoxum bicinctum. Next base: position 32,703,730 of record OU426990.1, read on the forward strand.
GCAGCGGATGATGGACGACCAACACATCTTTTTTCAGCAGCAGCACAGAGTTCTTTGGCAATGCTCAACCGAAATTCACACATCTTTCATTTCTTTCCAAAAGATGATAGAAAATTCTTGTCGCCATGTCCTGTGTTTTTATTTGAAGTCCATTTCGACCCATGTAGGCATCCATCAAATCGACACTACCCACGTGGGCGTTATACTCACGTATTATTTGTGGACAGTCGATTTCATGATAGGTTTTCTCTTTCCTATTGTAGCGAGCAATTTTTGATAGCTGGCTTACCAAATTAGTTTTCAAAAACGGCTTTGTTCCAACATACGTTGAGCATAGTTTGACATTTTTCGTGCCCTTCCAAAGAACTGTGGTAATATCGACACCGTAAGCGGATCCGACGTATTCTGTCGAAAAACCTCTGGCTGCTTTTTTCAGCTCTTCACTTTTATCAGTCGGAAGAATCAGAACTGCAATATACCTTCGAAGTCTATGTTTTTCAATCTTGAATTAGGTGTTGACATTTTCTATGATAGCAGCCCGATTTGTTTCGAGGGATATCATATCGATAAGATGGTCGGTGAAGAAATATGAGAAAAACTCAAAAGGTGTTTGAAGTTTTTTTTTTTCAGGTGGCAAATCAGTTTTCCCTCTAAACGCAACTTCATTCACATGCAGCTGAATGCATATTTTTCACCACAAAATGTCTTTGAATTCCGATGAATTCTTTCTGATATTTACTAAATCTAAACGATATAATTATGATGACAAAATGAGTTATTTATTTTGGAATAATGGAATCCGTCAGTCAAATTCAAGCTCAGATTGCTCACATTCAAAGAAAGATTAACAGCATTGACAAACGATGAAGTATCCATGAGCTGCAAGCAGTCGCGAATCATTGTGCTGTCTTCAGGTTGGATTTCATCACAAAAATAGTCTGGGTCTCCAATCTCATCATCGAAGACTTCGTAATCATCATCGGATTCATATGAATCCATCTATATGGCTATTTCCTCGTCATTCAAGGCAGATAGATTTATTTTTTTTCGACTTATCACAAGCCTTGTTTCTATCACTTCGACGAGACATTATTATTTTACTAAAAAAAAGCATAATAACTTTTAATTCTAGTAAACAAAACAAAACAACACTGACAAAATAACACAGAACCAATAAGAAATGGGTGGACAATTTTTTACAGCTAAGCCACTAAGACCGTCTGGAGACGGTCTTCACAAAAACACGATTTTCACAAAACTTTTTATTTAACAAATCAAACAAAAAACAAAATATGAAAATATAACACCTCATTACTTACTAAAAAAATTCCTGTGTTGATTTGTCTATTGGAAAGTATTTTTTTTTATAATTTAATTTGTACAAAATTCACAATTAATTTTTCAACCTGTTTGCACCAAATTCTTGATAGAAATGATTATATCTATAGAACTATTCTACTCATAGGCTTCAAACTGGTACTGTTGTAGAGGTAAATTCAACCTGCACAAAACTTCTTTGGAGGTGAGAGCGGAAAAATGATTCAGTAAGAAGGGAATTGGATTTATATGAAGACCGTCTGTAGACGGTCTTAGGGGTTTAAGGGCTAAACATTTATAAGAAAGCCAAGCAACTGGACTGCTGATCTTAAGACCCAAGACTAGACTCTTCGAAACAGCGAAGGCAACCGATTCATTGGGAGTAGTAAATGTCTACAAGCAGCATTTCGAATAGGTAGCAAATGGGCGATAGGGCAAGAAGAATAAAGTTCACTTCCAGTCAATGATCAACCGTCAACGTTTTCTCCAAAGTAATTTTTTTTTGTTACCTTTCAAAAAAAAAAAAAAAAAATCGTCTAGGCTGTATTAAGACTTTTTTGAACAATAAAAATAAAAAAGTAGTTTACTCGAATCTCACAAATATACATAATTCAATATTTCTCAATGCGTGTCTTACGAGTATTTTGTAACAAAGATATTCCTTCAATACAATAGCTGTTCTGTTAACTTACGTGTAGGTTTGATTTCATAAGCTAATACACACCATCTGCCAGTCTTCTTTTGTCATCAATTTCAAACAACTATTACCAAATAAAGGCCTAAGAATAGAACACGCACCAAAACTGATCAAACTGAAAGCCTACAATGGTTCTAGATCTCTAACTCAATGATACGTAGTTGATGTGTCAACAACATCTAAGAAAAGAACAATATTGTTTAATTTCCCACCATATGGGCGTTCACACCTTTTGGTGTGACAGAAGCTGTGAACATATGTATGACTCAATTTAATTTTTTATGGACCTAATGAACTTCATGGGACTTTTTTTTATTTCATAATTGATTCAGGTTGAAGCAAACTTGTTGTAGCAGAGATGGCTTTAAATAGATTACATGATTCAGTTTAAATAAAATGCAATATGAGTTCTCAAGTATTTGCTCTTATATATTAGATTGTTTTAGATAGTATTATACTATCGTTCTTTAAATGGTAAATTGGGGAAATATATTCAAATGCATATAACTCATAGTAAAACAACTACTAACCAATACTTTTGTGGACTAAAGGCCATTAAAGCTATTTTGAATCAATAATAATTCAACAAGTCCAATAATAGTGCTAAGTCTTCCTCTTGGCTGATTTATTTCAGAAGTATATAGAGTTTGTATTATAAAAACCTTCATAACTACTAAAATAGTTTCAGCTCCAAAAATAAATAGTATTGAAACAAAATTTAAAAAAATCGTCAGAGAAAATTTATTAATAAATATACATTTTGTATATACGGAATTTCATTAAATATTTTCTAAACAAAAATTAAAGCTGAAAACTTTTAGTAGATATTTAATAATGTACATTTAAGGAAAAATTAAAAAAAATAAAACAACCATTCAGCCGCTTCCAAGAATATCAATTTTCCAAAAAGTTTGCATATTTTTTTTTAAATAAAAAAAAATAATATTTCGAAAATTTTGATATAAGAAAGGTATTGTTTCAAATTTCTGTATAAAAGGTTTTATTGAAATCCTTAGAGCAATTATTTAGAAAGACGGAATAGAAAACAATGATTCTCTGTTAACTAGCTACCCTTAATATCAAAACTGTGAGACTAGTTTTTGAGTTAAAAAAGATTTAATTAACGAGACCCGAAAATAAGAAATTTTTGAAAAAGTCTCTTTAGCAACTTAAGCTGTAACTACACATTACTCGTGTGGAATGTTGTGGAGTTGAGCAGCTTGTCGCTGAATATGCACCCTTGTGTGTACTAAAGGATGGACCATCTAGTGGTTTCTTTTTAAATCATAGGTTATTTGACTCTGTAAGCTGTTTCCCGCTCGAAATCTTGAAAGAAAGTCAGTATTATACCGCGGAAAGTCAGTATACTCCGCGGAACGAAATGAGTTCCTTTACACTTGAACAATGTTTGGAAATATTGAAAACTTATTTCCGAATTGGGCGTTTTTTGAAAAGAAGTTTGTGCAAAAAGTTCGTTAGACTGGTATACTAGTGGACAACACTCATGGTACCCGTCGTACGGTGCGTACAGACGAGAATGTGGCTGCTGTAGCCGAGAGTGAGAAACTCAATTTACAAACATCAAATCGCGAGCGATCTTAACATTTCATGCACTAGCCTGAGGAGAAGTCTGCACAAAGATATCGGATTATTCACTTTCATAATTGATGGAAATGTTTGTTCTGACTAATAAAGCCATAATATATGGAAAAAAAAATTAATTTTGTTAATTTTATTGCATTTTCAAAAAGAAATTTGTATTTGGTCCATCCTTTAGTACACAAAATTAGAGCGAAAGCGGAACACCACTCTATGTACAATATACCACACGAAATGGGCTTGGTTCCCGCTTAAGGCTGTGTCTGAGGTATTAAACAAATTCTTTTTTTATTTGAAAGACCCATGTATGTCATTATGTTTAGAATTTGACCTGGCGTTCAAAGGCCCGGCTCTGAAAATTACGGTGACACGGATTCGAGCGGTTCAATTTTTAATGACTCTTCCTCATAGATCCGACTGAATTTAGGCATTGGTCTGTGTTATGTTCACCTTGAGGATATTGGACAATTGCGATTCATTCGCATGGACCTGCGACTACACGAAACCCTAGTGGGTTCGAATCACATGGCCTTGGTGGCAAATTTACGTCACCTCTGCAAGAGATAATCTTATTTTCATATGTATCTTCCATGCAGAATGTCAATCGTGGAGCCGCAGTACCATCTTTTTGGGCCATACAAAATTGGTTATTACTGTTCAGCAGCCTCACCAATGTCGTTTACAAAAAAGTAAGGATCAAAGACGCCGCCTGGTCCAAAATCCCGACCAAATGGTAGCTTTCTATACTGATCATTGTCACCTGGTGAACCTCGTTTGGGTTAGTATGATCCCATTCATCCAAATATGTGCCTCGTCATTAAAGACCATTTTTCGGCAAAAATTGGGATATTCCAAAGTCTCGGAAGCCCAGTCAGTGAAAAAACCGGCTTTGTCTATGGGCAACAACTTTGAGCTTCTGGTTAAGTTCCGTCTTGGACGGGTGCAGGCTCAAGTCCCGATGCTAAATTCGCCAAGTTAAGGTCTACGACAGACCGAGTTGTTGTGCACGGCGAGACTGCCTCGGGGTCTGCTGCATACTACGAGTATCATACGGACTACGTAGATGTTTTCGGCCTCATTTCAATAACAAAGCTTAATCATTTAGAAGTGTCTTTAATCGTGTTATTTGCCATGGTAGTTTGGGATAAAGAATTGAATAATAATTTTCGGAATTAATCTTAGTAGACTACGCTGTGGCTTGGAAATGCTAATCTGGTCAGGTCATCTGAAAATTGTTTTGGAAAATGGAAGGATACTTATTATTTTGTTTAAGTTCATTTTTACGGTTTTGATATTCAAAAATAGTTTTCTTCTTCGTCGGTTTTTTAATTTTCTTATTTTTGTCAACTTTTTTCCCATATTTTCAAAAACTGTTAAATCCTCAACACTGATAAGAATCAGCTTAAAAATAATTTTGTAATGTCTATTTTAAAAAAATGAATCAAGAATATCTCATTCTTTCAATATTTGCTATTTTAACAATATTGAACTAATTTTAAATAATTTTAAAGAAACAATGATGGCTGCACACATGCAGTTGCAATAGTGTTGACAAATTTATTTAGAGCATATTTAGTACAGGGCGTGGGTGACAAATCTTGGAATTATGATCTCAGCCTTACTTATTCGGAAATAAACGAAAATTCTATTTGAAATATTGCAAAACAGCAATTTCTTCGCTTGTTCGGCAGTCTAGAAACAAAGGATATCTACCAAAATATACGCCAGGCAGCATGCATTCACCTAGATGCACAATTGGAACAGCTTAAACTGTGAAGCTTAAAGTAACATTTTTTAAACAAAACAAATATTCGTCTTGTTTTAATTTACAACAAGTTTCACTCAAACCAGAAATATTAAAATATTGTTGCTATCTAAGGTTTGAACTTTCAATTTTCAATAAGGTACTTGCTTAAACTTTTACTAGCGATTTTAAGGTTCCATCTTTCTTTGAAAAAATTTTAAATATGTATAAATCTCTAATTTAAAAAAAATAGTTTGTTGTAAGCAACATTTAACATTTGTACCTTCAGTGCTAACATCTTCTCTAATTAGCAGTCAAGCATGCGGAATCGTCTTTATACGAAACGATCAACATTAATCTTGGCCATTAAACACCCTCTTTTCGAGCAAAATATAGCATTTTACATCCACGTGATAATTCGTGTGAGAAAGTACTTGTAACTTCATTTCCAAAACAAACATTAATTTGACCTAGACCTCGTTAACATTGACATCAGCACTAAGCTTAATGAATGTATCAAAATCGAAAGTGGGTATAAGTGATCTTAGAAAACAATTGCAAAGAAAAAATATAGTTTACATTAAAGTGTTTTTTTTTTCTTGTTGTTTTTGTTAAATTTATTGAAGCTGCCTTTGAATGAAATTACTCAACGAATAAATGTAAATTCATAACGAAATCGAAATTTCCTGTCAATGATACACTTGGTTAGAAGTGTGGCATTCGATTGCCTTTTTTCATACCTTTTACGCTAACACCTTTAAGCGTTTCAAGCCCGAGACAGGTGCCTGGTGGTTGCTTGGCCGTTTCACTAAAATGCGCAATTTGTTAATTAGACCGAAACGTGACAGAGCGTTATAAATAAAAGTAAGAATGGAAAATTATAGATCATGTAACCGAAAAAAATGTTATATATACCTTTCACATTTTTCGCACATACCTTAATCAAGAAAAAATGTTGAATCTCGAGTGTAAGACAGTGGGGCTTAAAAGTTAATAATTATAATTATAATTATTATTTTTTTTAATAATTCGGAACTTTATAAATTTAAATTATGAAATCTGGCTCAATTTTTTCGCAGAATCAAAACCAATTTCAAAAAAAATTCAATGAAGAATAACGAATCATTTCCGAATAAGCCATAGATTATTTTCCTCATTATTGATTTTTATTTGTTGTTTTAAGAGGATTTATTTTAAAGGATAGCACATAGTTATACGGTTATACATAGTTAGTTATACATAGTTATATGACACGAGCAGGCTAAATCCCTTTGATAAACTTTGAATCAACGGTAATACCTACTGCAAATTTTTAGCAAAGGGGAATTCAACACCAAAGCCAAACGAATTCCAGTTCGGGAGTGGGCTGGGGGCTATACTTCATCGTCATCAGCAGTGTCCGAGAGGTGGAAAACCAGTTTCAGATTAGGCATGATTTATGTTTCTTTTTCAAAGAGGTGAGGTCGGATAGCGTGAGCAGGACCCCCCATTTCCGGCGATTTAAACCGAACTCCACGAGCTTGCCTCAACTTTTGTATTGGACATTTTAAATCTTTCTTCCTTAATATATAACCTTTCCTGATGGCGGTGCCGACAATATCCCAAATGCTTTATCGCTTTTCATTCGCCTCTACATCTACCTCGAAAGCTTTCTTCTCGTCTATGGCCCTTATTTTTAAATTCGATTTTTTTTAATTCTACTAACAGATCATATATTATTTCCCTCAAGTTAAACGGTACCGCTTCCTAGCTACCTTTCAGTTCCCAGTTCCCATTTCCTCTCCAATTGCCTCATTTTAAATTCGTTCTAAATGTAGTTTTAGTCCTGAAATCTAATCCATTATCAATTCAATTTTTGAGGTTATGTAACAACAAGGTGAAAATTGGCAACGACACATGAAATTACTGATCTTCTTCTTCAACATTCAGTTTAAATATTTCTAATATCTCGTAGCTAGTTGTAAGCATTCATCTGACCCTTAATTTAAGAAAAAATAAAGTGCATGACTTGCGAACTTGCTCTCATGTTTAAGTGACTTAAAATTTTAAAAATGTTCTTTATCATGGATGTTATTTGAGAAAAATATTTAAGCAGTTTTAAACAAAATAAGTTTTGATGTATTTTTTAATTGGAGTGCCCAATTTTAAGTTATTAATAATGCGCAAATAAAAATAAAAAAAAAAGAATTTAAAAAAAAAAAAAAAATTAAGCATATTTTTTTATCTAAATATTTTTTTTTAAGTTTTATATGCAATGGTTTTTGAACTTTTAACATCCTTCTCTATAAAAAATTTCATTTAAATCAGTTTAGCTGATTGTGAGAAATTCAAAATTCGAAAAATAGGTTCTATGGTAGGTACTGTTAGTAATGCTTTAAAATAAAATAAATTTTCTTTTAGCTAATGATAGACCGTAAAAACAAAACAATAAAATTGGCATGCCCAGTAAACATTATTAAAGCTCCAGGAGCCTTTTTCGAGAAAAATAAAATTTACGAAAACTTTTTTTTTAACATCTGCAGAGTGGGTAGCTTTATTTTTGGATTTCGTAAAAAAACTGTTTGTTTTCAAGATTAAAAATTCAAGCATATGGTTTTCGAAATATTGAGTTTTGAAAAAAAAAGAAAAATTTGTCTCTATAAGTCAAAGTCAGACAGACAGAATTGCGAGATCCATTTTTTTGTCTTCCCTATCATTGTAATGTCAAGTCCGGTCAAAATCTCGAAGTAAACTTTTTTGAATGTATTTATAACTTGTCAAATAGTACCTTATACATATACATAGCGGAACATAGATATGTAATGTATGGATGTATAAACGCAATAAAAAATCAATATTTGGGACCAGGGTCCGAACCTTGCTCCGTTCGGAGCAAATTTGCTCCACTTTTGAAGGAAAAAAAAAATCTACTCCAACGCTCCAATTTTTCGAGATTTACTCTACTTTTTCCACACAGACAAATTGTCTAATTTACATATACATATACAAATATGATATTGTTGAAAAAAACCATTAAACCTTTGTTAAAAATTCTTTCTGAATTTGTAATTTGTTTATTTTTACAAAACAATTTTTGAAAATAATACTAAGTTTTTCAATGAAACCTGTGATTTATTTTTCTTTTTTGCTAATACTATTTTTTTATGTTCATACATACATATGTATGTATGTTTTAATTTTCCTGAAAAGTAAGGATTTTCTTTTTGTTTGAAATCTACTCCGGAGATCTTGCATTTGCTCCACTTTTTTTTTAAATTTGCTCCGATATTTCATGACTGAGGTTCGAACCCTGTTTGGGACTGTTGATAAGTGCGGATTTATTTGCAAGCATACGAGTAGTGTTGAAAGAGTGTATTTAAAAAAAAAATATATGTACGTATGTATTTTGAAAAAAAAATTAGCTGGTTATAACTCACAAGCTCTTAAATAAATTTAATTTTTCACTTACTGCTACCAAACTTCTATTTTTTACTTGCGACTTATAGGTACTATAAGGCAAGTTATGCATTTGTAAACAAAATCGAACTCGAGATTTTGATCAAAGTTGACATAACGATGATAGCGAAGACGAAAAAGTGGGTCTGGCAATTCTGTCTGTCTGTCTGTTCGATTACAGCTAAACGGCTCGGACGATTTTCTTCAAACTTGGTAGATATGGGTTTTAATTTTTGACCCCCGGATGTTTTTTGATTTGACTTTTTAAGAGCAAAAATAACGGTACCTGCCATACGATTTTTTTCGAAATTTTATAAATATTTTTTTTTTCTCAAAAACTGTACCAACGATTTTAAAAAAAAAAATTCAAAAAATTTTTCATTTAGTTAAACCTAGGTAATGGTTGAACAAATGTTTCCAAAAAATGAGTAGTTTTGGTACCCCCTCTGGGACCATTTTTTTGTTTTTGATTTTCTCAAAAACGGTACAACCGATTTTGATCATTTTTTTTATGCTAAAGCTTCCCAGCAGTTTGAATATTATTGTGTATTCAAATTTTCCAAACATTTTTTTTGGATTTTTAAAAAAACTTTCAAAAATTGTTTTTGAAAACACAATATTTCGAAAACTCCATGCTTGATTTTTTCAAAACTTGATAAATAAAAGTTTGGAAAAATAATCTACAATATATGAGCAAAATAAACTAATTTTACCTAAAAATAACGGTACCCTCCATACAAATGTTAAAAAATGGTTTTCGAAAATCGTATTTTTCTCGAAAACGGTTTCGAGAATTTTGCTTAAATTTTTTTCTTTTTATTATTTTTTAATATCTGTAATTTAATGAAAAAAATTTTGAAAACAAGATATTACTGACTGTACTTACAATAGAACGATTTTTTAAAATTTTGAATTCCTCATTATCAGCACAACAGATTTTAATGAAATTTCGTAGAGAGAAGCTTCTAAAAAGTTTAAAAAACATTGCATTTCAAAACTTTAAGAAAACTATTTTTTTGAATTTTGAAAAAAAATCAATTTTTTGTTTTTTGAAAATTCAATATCTCAAAAACGGCTCAATACTTTTTTTTATAAATTTAATTTTTATTCATAAAATAATAAAAACTTTAAATTGGCGTACCAGCATTTTTTCTTAAAAATGTTTTAAAATTTTCTTATATGAAACCTTATTTTTTAAGAAACCCCTACAAAGACTTATAGTTTTTGTTCTTGCATAAATCTATATTTGCTTAAATCACATGGCATCCTATTCTTACATTTAACTACTAAAGAAGTTTTTTTTAGTTATTTAAAAAATTAATTTTATGCTTATGAACAGTTTCTCTAATAACATTCATTTTTGAAATTCTTAGTCTTTTACATAGGAGCAAGTTCGTGCGACCCAGTCGTGCATTTTATTTTATATTGCAACAAAAGCCGTCTAGTAGATTGTTTTCATTGTAATAAAAACTAATTATTACGCCACATCCTTACTAACTACTTTGATTAGTGATTTCCATTTTAGATAATTATTTGGACATGTAAAGGGTTTTACTGAGTTTTTGGTGATATTCAAGAAAAAATCGACCGAGTTTTTGCGTCAAGGCTACAGATTTTTGGAATGTTCGCAAAGTCCATAGTCGCAATGAGAAAGTTGCATAAGTTATATTACGAACTCTTCCCTCATTCAGCAAATTCACCAGATTTAGCATCCAACGACAATTTTTTGTTAACAATCATAAGGAAATGGCTCGTAGGTAAAGGATTTAGGTTGAATAAAGAGGTTATAGTTTAAACAAACGCTTATTTTGAAATTTTAAGGAGCTTGAGAAATCTTATTGTTTTGAATGCATCAAAAAAGGACACTACTCGTATGTTGAGAAATGTGCAATCCAGTCGTGCATTTTTTTTAAATTAAAGACTACATTTGCTTATCGCGAAAGACCATTGAAATTTTTGGCCTTAAATTATAATTTCATCAATATAATATTTTTTCATTTTATGTGTAATTAAAAAATAACAAAAAAATTAAAATAAGATTTCTTTGAGCACTATCGCAAGAATTGAAATTTAAAATTGTTCGTAAAATGGGAAAAATATAAAAAAAAATAATTAAAAATAGATCTGCAGAACACTTGTTTTTTGTCAAATTTGGTTAAGGGTGTTTTTTTCGATTAATAGTCAAAATACAATGTTATTCTCAAAAAATAAATCGATATGAAAAAACGAAGCGAAATGTATGTACTTCTTTTTAAAATTATTCCTATTTTCGTGAAACATTTTTTGTAGGCTATAAGTTTTGTTAGTTAAGTGTTGTTTTGTTTTTTTTTGAGTGTGGCTAAAACTCTTCTTCAAGCAAATAATGCTAACCAAGTTGAGAGCCTGAGATAGCAGACGTCAGTTTATCACGAACTGATTTCTTTTAAACATGGGCTTCTAGTGTGAGTATCTCCGGAGACGGAGATTAATCAGGGGTCAATCCCCTTAAACCAATTAAAAACCTCGATTTTGGATTAGAAAATCTTTTGCTTTTAGAGATTGAAATTTCAAAAGAACTTTATCTCATTTACCAACCTACATATACATTTACGCTTATAACAAAATCAAATGGTTGTTTTTTATCGCCACTGTTCCAACCATTAGCAGACACAACTTGAAATATTGATCTCGATACGCACACTCTCCATCCAAAGAGTCTTATCCAAACTATGTTGTTGTTTTTTTTTATTCAATTAGTTCGATTTCGATTTCGATTTTTGCTTTTGTTTTTTTTTCGTGCAACCCAACCGCAGCTACCACAGATACCCACCCGACCAAGAAGTATCTAGCAGTTATAATTTGTTTGGTCACCTGAGATACGCAGATATAGACCGTCTTGCGAAAAGGAAATCTACACTTGAATCCGTGAACTAAGTGTGGGAGTTCAGTATTTTATTGGTTTTGTGGTAATTAAAAGGCCTTCTAATGTGGAGCAGTTGATACCATCTTCGTAGGTGCTGTTGGTATCAACGGATCTGCAACAAACAAAAATCTCCCATAGGGGGTAAGGCTATAGGCGAGGCGTTTCTACTCACGTCGTCGTCGTCAGTTGCGGTGTTGTCGACGGCAACGACTACGACGACGACTAGGTACGTTGCAAGCGTACTCATACTCGAATCTTGAAGATAAAATCTTAAAGATGTTAATGGGAAGACAATGAAATGCGGTAACTACCAACTATGCCTTGGAGGTTGGATACAATGTGATAACGTGCTAGGGGCTATGGGGAGGAACAGGTTAGTTTTTGCACTAATTCCATTTTTTGTTTAACTATTCATTATAATGTTGTTTTTGTTGTTGTGTAAGAGTGGTGCTGTTGCTGTCAAGACTCTTAAGACTGCATGGGTCCTATGGTAGGTATACCAAAGCAGTGTATGATGATGTATTGAACGCAAACTTCGAGATTTATAGTTCACCTGTTCTAAGCCTGTCTGACAACACTGAGCGAGATGACAATCATTTTCCCATCAAGTTGAAATGAACAAAACTAGGTCGAAAGTTTTTGTTTTCATTTCGGGTTTGTTGTTGTTGTTGAGGCAGGGTATGGTTAGATGATGTTGGAACTCCCTGATGGTTTTGAAGGTAGCGGTGTAAAGGTGGAGGGATGAGGCAGAGTTGTCTAGTACTCTATTACTTAATTCGTTAACTTTGAATTGTTTTGCTTCAAGAAATGTTTTTTTTTTGCCTTACTTTTGCTTTTTGAAGTACCTTACCTCTTGTGGTGTTTCGAAAAATTGTAATAATTTGTGTGAGAAACTTGAAGTGTGCAACATTAGGGTAGTGACTTTGAGGCTTGTCTTTCCTCAATCGCACAGGTATTTCAGATTATGTGCTAATGGATGACAAAAGAGAGTTGTGTTAGGGAATCCAAAGAAGGTTGCTGAAATTTTCAAGGAATATTATACAAAAACAAGGGGGTGCTTTAAGTTTTCGTCATGAAATTATTCCTATCGTCGTTCAGAAGAAGAAGTGGCAAGTCTAAATTTAAGTTTCTGAACAGAAAAAATTGAAGTTTCGGTCGCGATGTAGTAAATTTATTAATTTTTTTTATTGATTTTTAAAATAGAATGATAATTTAAATTAAATCTAGATCGTTTCTTATTCTTACCTAACCACAAGATGCAAAAAGTCGTAAGCTAGTGGCAAAAAACTAGTAGAGAAGTCAAGCACCACAAATGCCAAGGACAGTGCAGTCAGGTGGGCTTTGGGCACTCTCATATTCAAACGCAGCTAAGAGTATTCGAATTGCAATCTTACCCAGGTCACCACCCTCAGGTCACTCTAACTACTGACGAATATTTTGTATTAAAAGAGCTTATCATCGATGAAGTAACCGAAGGATGAATGGAATATGAACGAATACCTCCCAAGATATATGGGTCAAGAGGACAGGTAATCTCTAGCACTCATCTAGTTCCAGAACAAAAGGGGGCCGACTGTATAACATTTGTAAGATTCTGAAAAACAATACTGAGGACAGAGATCAACTGTTAGTGGTCAACGTACAGTCTGTAGACTCTATAGCGAAGGCAGACTACAATCTTTATTAAAAGATGTCGGGCCTTCATAAATATTCGGAGTCAGGGATCTTCTAAGATCCCAATGATGGGTCTGTCGAAACTATAGTAATTATGATTTCTCCTCCTCTGAACTGGTACATGAAAGTGTACATGATTCATAGCAAAAGACTCATAACTATAATTTTGAAATCCCAAAAAGAAAACAAAATCGATACGCGATGTTGCCAAAAATGCCGCAAGATGTTTGGGTTTTCTGAGACGGTGCAAGAAATGTTTCTCTCCTTCTGATCTGGCTACAATATATAAAACCTATATACGTCCTAAGCTTGAGTATAACTCCCATCTATGGGCTGGGTCTCCAGTAACTTATTTAAATCTCTTGGACAGTATTCAAAGAAGAGCTTTTAAAATGATTGGTGATAATAACATCATTGACTCATTTACGTCACTCCAACATCGTCGTAATGTTTCTTGTCTCACCCTTTTTTACCGTTTTTTTAACGGACTCTAGTGAAATAGCCAGCTGCATTCCTCCCCTTAAACAATTTAACCATAATACTCGCACTTCTAGGAATGCCCATCAGTTTACCCTGGAGCCCAACTTCGGCCGTACTGCGTGAAGTACAGATATTCGTTCTTCAGCCGTACTACGCGAATGTGGAATTCTTTGCCACGCTCTGTCTTTCCAAGTCATTGCAATGTTCAAGAATTCAAAACTAATGTACACCGACACCTCCTTTCTAACCCTTCCCTTTTTTCTTAATGCTCACACTGTGTCTCTGGCATATTGAGTGTGCGCCGATTATAAAAAAAAAAAAGGGGAGGAGGCCATATGGACGAAAACACGAGTAAAACTCCTAAGTCAGAGCCAAACTACCTCTTGAGAGTTACAGACATACATCGCGGTATCAGCTTAAGCCGAAACACTGGTTACTAGTTACTGGTAACTGGTAACTGTTAAAAGGTAACTGGTTACTGGTTACTGGTTACTGGTTACTAGTTACTGGTTACTGGTTACTGGTTACTGGTTACTGGTTACTGGTTACTGGTTACTGGTTACTGGTTACTGGTTACTGGTTACTGGTTACTGGTTACTGGTTACTGGTTACTGGTTACTGGTTACTGGTTACTGGTTACTGGTTACTGGTTACTGGTTACTGGTTACTGGTTACTGGTTACTGGTTACTGGTTACTGGTTACTGGTTACTGGTTACTGGTTACTGGTTACTGGTTACTGGTTACTGGTTACTGGTTACTGGTTACTGGTTACTGGCTACTGGTAACTGGTTACTGGTTACTGGTTACTGGTTACTGGTTACTGGTTACTGGTTACTGGTTACTGGTTACTGGTTACTGGTTACTGGTTACTGGTTACTGGTTACTGGTTACTGGTTACTGGTTACTGGTTACTGGTTACTGGTTACTGGTTACTGGTTACTGGTTACTGGTTACTGGTTACTGGTTACTGGTTACTGGTTACTGGTTACTGGTTACTGGTTACTGGTTACTGGTTACTGGTTACTGGTTACTGGTTACTGGTTACTGGTTACTGGTTACTGGTTACTGGTTACTGGTTACTGGTTACTGGTTACTGGTTACTGGTTACTGGTTACTGGTTACTGGTTACTGGTTGGTTACCTGTTACTGGTTACTGGTTATTGGTTATTGGTTATTGACCAAATATCCGTCAAAATACTTAAGGTCTTCCGAACGAAGCATGTCATCTTAAATACGTACTACAGTTGTATTTGCAGATTGCGTATGGCAAAGCAAAAATTTTAATAGAACACTAGATGCAAATTTTCAGAGATTGGAGCAGTGTAAGTTGCTAGGCCATCAATTTCCTATTGAACATATTGGTTTTGCCGAAGATGAATTAAACTGTCTTAAACTTTTTATTTTCTCGAAAGGAAATTCCTGCTTAGGTTAATGCTTATGGTGGTAAACGAATATTTCTTTCTTTTTTGTAGAAGAATGTGTTGGGTTTTGTCTGAGCTTAGGTACTTCAAGGTCAACAAAATTTCCCCGAATTTCGATCGCATTGCATATATTATCCAAACTCTCCAGTTTTTGGACATATCTGCTGAAAATAGTTCTCTCGGTGTTAACACTTACTTAGGGCACCATTGAAACGCTTGTGCTGGTTCGATTTTCTGGTATCTCAAGTTCGGAAATCACAATAAAGAACTTCCGACGATGAATGCCCAAGGCTTTTACAATGAATGAAAAGATGATGAATCTCGACTTAAAATTTTGTGAGTCAGCTATTAATTTACTTGAAATAGCCTTGTTTTGAAATGGTTTGCTTTGTAAAGTTTTCAAGAGCAGGCTTAGCAGATGTGTGCACTTAAAGTAAATACAAAAAAGACCCTTGACTGTACGACCTAGTCAACTACTTCTTTTTAAGGTTCAAGGTAGGAGAGTAATTAATTGCATAAACATGCAGCCTAGAAATTTATAAAAAAAATATCTTTGCAAATGGTTAGTTAATAGACATAAACTGCCTAATGATCTAATTTGTAATGGTGACGACTTTTACCATTTAATTCAGTGTAATCATCAACCAGCGCCTTAACTATAAACTTTTATGTTTTAATGTTTATTTTAATTTGCAAATAAAAAAAAAATAAACAAGTTGAACAACCTATACCGTTTACTCATTGTAAACAACGAAAATAATTATCTGCTGCAAAGTGCACACAAAACTCATTTTTTAATTACTATGTTTTGCAATCAACCCAGCAACTATAAATGTTGCAATCTTAAGGCGTAAATTATCCAACAGAATGCAAAACAAGACAATCCTTCTGATGGCTGTATCATTTCTTATACAATACTTTCATTCGCCATCGCCGTCATCAATTACTAATTAATTGCATTTTAAATATAAGCATTTTACCACTACCTCTGTGAGATGCGGAGATGCCAGTTTTACGATAAGATGTTATGTAAAGATACTAATTATGGAATAAAAAATGGCAAGAAATCCAACTACAAACACAATGGTCACTTAATTGAAAATCGATTAGTCAAAGCCTTGTTTATTACTTTTTTTTGGTCAAAACATAAAATACTTATGGATTATTTGCAGTCCAATTTTTACTAACCTTTTATTCCAATAAATTGCTTGATATTTTTTTTTTCAAGAAAAGTAGGAACAATGGGGAACAATAAATTTGGTTCAGGTGGTAATTAGCTTCATTTGATAGAAGGGAGTAATAATACGATTGTATCGCACGAGCTTGCTCTTGCAGTTCAAGGCTGTAATCTGTCTCAGCATTAAAGGTTTAAGCCTGTTAAGTTAAGTTTTAAATCCGATCACTTTAATTTCTTATTTGATTTTTTTAATAACAAAATATTGGAAGAAAAAGACAATGATTTGTAGTTGTACGGAAGTACAGAAAATTTATTAATCGAACAAACCTCTGATACATTCCACAACTTAATTACATGTCAAAATGCAACAAAATTAATGCAACGAATGTACAAATCAACTATACATCAGGTCTCATGATCAAATAAAAAGACACTATGAATATTTTTTTCAAGTAATTGGTTGTGTTTTATTTTTTCTCTGGAAAGTTCTTTTTTGCTAATTTTTTAACTATAAAAAAAAAACTTAGAAGTAAACAGTAGTTCTTGCTGAACTAAAACAAAAATTGGAAATTTCCTAGGAAAATGTTGTATATTAAATTTAAAGTACATTGGCCCACCCATTTACCCTCTAGCTAGATGTATAGTGAATGTAGAGATGAAAGTATTCTCTCTTGTACCTCCATCACCTAAAATTTTGAGTTTGTACAAAAGTCATTCCAACAGCATTTTTCAGTTGTGGTAATTTTTCGAGAAAAACCTGAATCATGTAAAAAAAAAAACAGAAGGAATCTATTAATCAAAACTCTTTTGAGTGAGTTTATAGCTATATAAATATTCAAAAATTAAAAAAACATTTTTGTTTCTCTTTTTAGCTTCAACAAACGACGAGAAATCCAGACTACTATGACATATCACCACGTCCATTTGGTTCACCAACAATTTCGCAGGGATTTACGAGACCAAAAGCCCTTCGATCTAGTGGTTCTGGTAGTTCAGGTTTTATTCCATTGAGTGGACATCAAACACGTACAAACGTACCTCATCAACAAACGCATTTTTTGTCACATTTCAATGAACAACAGGTGAGTTCAAAATCATGAAATATTACTTAGGTTAAAAACGTGCACTAAATCAGGCCGAAATAAGGGTGAACAATTTTGGAAATAAAATGAATATATTAAAAAAAAAAAAACGAAAAAAGTACAAAAAAGTCACTACTATTTCAAGTCCTCAAACTTACCTAAATCTCGTAAAATGATTTAAGTAACGAAATTGCAAACGATTCGAAAAATCGAATAACATACTCCACAAATCTTAGACAAGTCAGTACTCTGTTTAAAGTTTCTATAGGTCTAAAAGTCGATTTTACTAATTTTAATAGCATTGATATCATTAATCTCATGAAATACCTACATATATTATATTTTTAATATTTTACTAACTTCATGTCACTTTGACATTTCCTCATGTCAAAAACTTTTGTTTGGTGGTTCTTGCAGGAACTGTCATTACGTTGGGTGTGTTCAGCAATAAATAAAAAAATTATTATTATTATTATTAATTATTAAAACTTTATTGAAAATATAAAAAAATTATGTTAACAATAATTAAATAAATATAGTGCTAGCTACCAGGACTTGCCGCTAATATAAAAAAAAATTAAATTTTAGTAAGCTGCTTTAAAATAATAAAAATGCTAAATAGGGTGAGAAGGAAAACATATATAAATCTACTTGTATGAAAATTGTTGTAGGTATATAAAATTCTTTTTTTTAGAAAAGGAATTTCAGAAAAAAATTATTACCCTGATTTTGAAATATTGAATAACACGGATTTTTTTTTACATTGAAAATGTATATATTTATTTTTAATGCAAGCTGCATAACATTATATTTTAAGAGCTTTTTAGATGTTTTTGTTTAAAAAAATAATAATTAATTTTAAATTCATAAATCCATAAAAAAAATTCGAAAATTTAAAAACACTACTAGGGTGGTAATTGTTAATGAACTTTTACTTTGTTTTATATTGAATGGATGATTAAAATTAAGCGATAGAGAAAAAAAGTTGGAAAGTAGTCGGTTTTGAGAGAAATAAGATTTTCGAAAATGAGTTTTTTAACATTTGTATTTTCTTTATAAAAGAATAATTTTTTCTACACCTTTTTGATAATGTTAAACAAATTTTAGTTGTAAAGTTTGAGAAAAATCAATCGAGTGGTTTTTGAAATATTGGGTTTTCAAAAAAAAAAAAATGTATTGAAATCAGTTGTACTATTCTTGAGAAGATCGAAAACAGAAAATGGTTCTATCTGAGTTTCCATTTAATGCCATTTTTCGGAACTTTTTCTCACTTATATGCTAGCTTTTAATGAAAGAAATTACTTGATTTTTCTTTTTAAATCTATGAAAAAGTTTTTGAGAAAAACAAAAATTTTCTCAAATTTCGACTTTAAAAAAATTGTTATAGTCAAACAGGCAGACTGAGTTAGGATACCTAATTTTTTCGACTTCCGTTTCTTCTGAGTTCGAAAAATTATTGTAAGCGTATGAGAACAACTACTTTCCGAGATAACCATATTAAACTTTCAATACACGATTTTGGTTTTTGTCAACCTAACTTAAACTGGGCACTGTTTTCGCGTGCAAGACTAAAGTTCAACGATACCTCCTTTCTCTCCCCCTAATTTCTTCATCGCTGCTGTATTTTACGTTTAACCCTAGTTTACGGATTGGGGTTCGCGCGAACCCCAGCGCATGTTTGAATGCTTTTAACTTTTTTCTAAATCATGTTTTTGACCTGAGATGAAAACTCAGTGAACAAAATTGATTTTTCCTTACGTTTTTTGTCTTTTTTTCATCAAAGTCATTTTAGATATTTTTCTGGAATTTATTTCTGAAAAAAAGTCATAAACCAAACTTGGGGTTCGTGCGAACCACAAGACTTAAAATGGGAAAACGAATATTTTAACAAAACACATAAATGTATACTTTATTTGAATATGAATAATAATAGATAGTGGTTTACAAAATGAAGATTATGAGTCATGAGTATTAGAAAAACCCTCAATCAATCTGGAATCTGCGGTAGTTCTGGAAGGCATTTGACACAGACAGTGTTTTGGTAGTGCAGACAACAGTTTTTTCCACAAACATCACATGAGGTTTTGCTCTTCCTGTCCTCTGCTCTTGGACAAATGTGACACCTGGTCTGAAAATAAAAGATCTTCTAGAAATAAAATATTGGATTCACATTATAAAATACCTGTTTACGAGGAAGTCTCCCGCCAACTACTCGAAAAACTGGCAAATTTCTTCACATAATGCGAAGCGCATCCAAGCTAGATCTAGAGATTGTATTTTGTACCGATGGGTGTGAATGGTCATCTAGTTCAAGTTCCATAAGCTCCTCTGCCAGCTCAATTAGTTTGTCGTTTCTAAATAATTTTGTATTCTTTGTTGGTGGATTGAAATGTCGAAAAATAATGACTGTGGCTAAGGCTGCAACATCTAATAAATTGTAAAATACAACCATGAGCCAGCGATTAGTTTGGCGTGAACAGGAATAAATTGACACCATTTGGTCGAAAACATCGACTCCATCTTTTGTCTGGTTGTAATCGAGTATCATTTCCGGCTTGTTATGACAGCCTGAAATAGCCTTTTCAAGATTGTACTGTGTTGATAGTAAAACGACTTGTTTATTTGGTTTTGGAACATAAGATACCAATGCGATTCTCTGCGAAAATCCAAAAATCGATGAATGAAGTGGACGGTACTGTTTCTTTTTGAAGTAAAACTTCTTTTCCGGCGTTGGGAGTGAAAAATTGTCTATGCAGCTGTCAGTGACATGTCAAAACGACACGTTATCAGTCAAAGACGGCGACATGTTTTTAGAATACAAAATGTTTGTACGTTTATAAGCTTCGCTCGAAGGAAAAGAAGTTTTACTTCTACCGCGCATAGGTCAATACACACAACCTTTTTTTATTTATTTTATCTAAAAGCTCTTTGACAACAAATGGCTTTGGGACATCTCTTTTATTCTTTCGGATTGAATTAGACACTGAAATATAAAAACAATATAAAGTTGTACAAATATTTATAATAAAACTTAAAATTATAATTTTACAACTTACTTTTTGGTAACTTTAAATTACTTTTCTCACTATTTTCAACAATTTTTAGTAAATTTTGGCAAAACCAAACACGTGTTCTTATAATAAGACAGCGCTACTGTCAACTTAATCAATTACAATATAGACAATGAATCAATTTGTGAATAATAAACAAATAGATGTGAATAAAAACTTTGGGGTTCGCGCGAACCCCAAGATTATTTATTACATTATTTTGCGTGCTGTAAACTAGGGTTAAAGGGTATCTCAGTAAGCACGTGTGAATTATTTTTCTTAATACATACTTTTGCAGTCATTATTCATAAAAAAAAAGTTCGATATATCTCAATTGCTCATCGAAATTAAAACACCATGTCAAAGTAAAACTAGATAAATGCACGAAATAAATAACATACAAACATTACATTCTCTTTTCAAAATAAAATTTCCTTCAAAAAATTAAATTTCAAATTTGATTTCTTCTCAAAAATGTGGTTTTCCCCCAAAACATTCGACTTACGCAATGAACTTGTCATTTTATTTTCGAATTAAAGAGAAATTCGAGTTTTATGTACATATAAGTTCCAGATATTAAAGATATTAAAGGCTGCTGGTACATAGTTTGCTTTGAGTTATACAAAATTCGAGTTATCAAAGTTCGAGCTAGAGTTGTGCTAGTTAGTTCATTTGACTGATCGATCAATTTAGTTCAAATCACCATCACTGAACTAGTTCGTTCATTTTAGTTCAGAATAGTTCATTCAACAGGAAAATCCAAAAAACAAACCTTCACTTTTATCAATCGTTATTAGATCTGGTAGTACTTTATATATTGCCGCTATCTTGAGTTAAAATTGAGCTCGTTTTTCAATAAAAATTGTAATTATATAATGTAATCATATTACTTAAGAAAAATGCATACTGTTGATAGACAATTTCATACTCAAAATCCAAATTAATTATATCAAAAATCTCTAAAAAATAGATTTTTAAACCTGTCCCTAAAACAATACACTTCAAAAGTGACCAAACATTTTACTTCGAAAAATTTTGTTTTTCGAAAATGTCTCATGCCAAAAAAACGTAAAGATCAAAACTTCATCAAACATGGGTAAAATATTTGTATTTTATCTTTCCAAAAATATAAAATTTCTTAAATTCAAAGATCATTGTGATTTCTTGGTGCCAACTGTAATTTGACCTCTTGATGTAATCCAAAATTATGTTGAAAAACCGGGTCAAACTTAATCTATCTTGACTTTTCGATTCTTCTTAAAAACGAGGTGAGAGAGTCTTGTCAACTGTTCAAATTCAAGAATGCGTCAGATTGACTGGAAAAGTGGAATGAACTAAATGAAATATGGACCTAGAGGGTTTAACTAAGCTCACTAGTTCAATAAAGTAGTTCGAACTATCGAAGTTCGACTGTTATGAAAAACAATTAAGTTTATAAATATGTGTCTTCTCCCAAGACATATACATACGAGTATAATAAATTTTAATTTTCTTTTTTTATTTTTCAAAAAAAAACATTTCGACGTCATTTCCGTGTTGTCATTCCCGTGCAGTGTGTTAATGGTTTTATTTTTGTTTACTTCTTCTGGAGGTTATACTTCAAGACTCAAAAGATAAATTTATGTTTTATACATTTTCAAGTTAAGATAAAATATATTAATTTTTATAACCCCTTATCAGAAATAATATGACTGTTTTAAAACTAAAACCGATTTTTTTACAGTCCTTATTGCAAATAAGGTTTATCTATTTCATTAATTTATGTTCTATAATTCCCGTGATAGATGTGATAAATTCCTTGACCCACTATAAATTATTAGAAATAATAGAAATTGAAATACTTTGAACAGTGGCTTAGCTAGATCTTTTGGGCCTCCTATCCATTTTTTTTAAGAGGGTCCATTTTTCTTGAATGGAACAAAATCTTAGGTATAAGCGTTTTCTTGCAAAATAAACTAAAACACTAGCAACAGTATATAAAATAATTTAAATTTAAAAAGAAAACAATCCAGGCTAAAAAACATATGTATTTTTTTTATTTTTTTTTTTTTGCGGTAAATTTATTTATAACATCTTCTTCGAATCAACACTCTCGACTTCTATCGATAAAATTAATAAGCCTAATAATCGTTCTTGTTCTGAGATAGTTTTTAATTAGGTTAACCTCAGAAAATGTTCTTTAGTTGTTGTTGTTTTAATTGGGAGCGCTAAAAATAGGAAGGTTGCAGTCTAACTTTCGAAGAACTAGAAGCAAGACTATTAAATACAATCAGCAATCCTTCCGAAAGTTCCCTTATCGAATTAATTTTCTAAATTTAGGATTTTTAACATTTTTTTTAAGCAATTAACTTTATTATAAACAATAGTAAATGTACATAGTACCCCTTGGCATAATATAGTTAGTGCGTTAGAATGTCATGCAGAAGGTCTTGGGTTCGATTCTCAGGCGCTTAAAAATAGGTTTTCAGAGGTGTACTGCCTCTTGCTTGAAATTGACAAATCCTCGAAGAATATCTCTTGTCATGAAAAGTTCTGCTCGTTAGCCATTCAGAATCTGTAAAAAATTGTAGGACCTCTACATTTCTGGTAACACATACACTGGAATGGTTGAGAGTTGTAAGTCAGTAAGTCCTGATTCTCTTTGAGCATTTTAAAGTAATTGTGTACTACAAAAAACGTGGCTGTTATAAAGCAAAATTGAATTTATTTTTTAAAATTTCTAAAATAGGTCACTTAATGTTTTAAAAAAAAAAAAAAAAAAGTAAAAAATTCATATTATTTTTTGAGCAAATTAATATTCACAAAACAAAAATTTTAATATTTTGAATCAATAGTTTGAGAAAATATTGTTTTTATATATTTATAAATATTTTTAGAAAAAGATTCCAAGTAGCGTTTTGAAAATTATATTATTTTGCGAAATAAATTCTACTAACCCATTTTAATTTTTTTTTCCAAATAAAAAAAAATTGTTTTAAAATTTTAGAACAAAATACGTACTTCTTAAAAGCTTTTGTATAAATAACAGACCAAAATCAGATGGAAATATTAAAATCAAAAAATGGTTTTATTTTCCGGAAAAAATGCCTTTACCAAATGTTGCCTTATATAAAATCTTTGGGCACGATTAAAAAAAATTAGATTTTTTTAAGATAGCTGAAAATAAAAGTTGTTTTTTTTTCACTTTTAAAATAATTATTTTTACTTAATATTTTCACTAAAAATATTTTTTTTCACACCACTTCCTACGGCTCATATGGATCATCATGTTTCCATATCATTTTTAGCTATGCGCACCTTTCCCAGTATAAATTTATTTTCAAATGTTTTTGGTATAGCTTTTTACATTTTTATGAATGACGTGTTTGTGTTTTTGACTCATAATTCAATATGTTGAGAGGTTCGTACTTTTATTTTGAAAGCAACACTGTATGTTATATTGAAATAAATTTTTATCCCAACAAAAGTTGCAAATGCTCGTCTTTCCCGTTAAGCTACTTGCACCCGTCATGATGAATACACATTCCATTATTTTAGGATGGGTTCCATTTTCCATGCAAATACTAACATACGATTCCTTAAGCTACAAGTTTCACCTTTTAAGACGGAGTTCTTTTGATTTACTTTCTCAACCTAAAAGCTATCAAGTGGAATTGCTATTACTTAATGTCCGATATCATCAAATGTATATCTGAAAGCACTTCCGCCATGTACCAAAAGCAAGTAATTTTCTTATTTTAAAATTTCCAACGACTTCCTTTTGTGATAATATCGACACTTAGTTTTGATGAAATCTAACCACGACATCCTTTATTTCAACAGAACTATAAAACAAAATGCCAATCAAACTTCACAATATAACTCGAGTGTAAGTCCAGAAAAAAACATTCTATTACAAAAAGCCTCAAGCTGACGAATATTTGTTAACTTATACTCGGCCACAATGCTGCGAACCACCAACTTCGCCATCCGTCGTCGTCATCATCGTAAGTCAAATGTGTCCAACTAAATTGGTTGTCCAGTTGGTGCGCGATGCATTCAAAATCAATTTGACATGCAATTTCAGAGGCGGCTTTATATTAGAGACACGCGATCATACCACTGATGATGGTAATGTAATGCAAGCTTAACATGTGGTTTTAGTCTGTTTGTCTATCTACTGTGCTGGAGCAGTGTTTTCTGTTTTCATATATTTACTTAAAGCCTACAAGTTTGCTTTGCACTATTAATGGCTAAGACAGATATGAAAAAATTAAAAACATTAAAATTAAACCAGGTAAATTTTACACATTAAAGGCAGGTACCCCTTCACTTGGAATGAATCAATGAGACAGGTTTTATTCCAAAGATAGTTTTGTTTCAATTAAAATGAAAGATTTACTGCTTATGCCTTAAAAAAAAGAAAACACCATATTTAGAAGAAATTCTATGGTTTCCTTAAAAATTTGATAGCGTGGGTCTTAAAAGTTAATTTTTAGGTTATTTAAATGGAGGATCAATGTCAAGCTGCACTAATTATGGGATGTCAAAAAAATTATAATCAAGTGTTTAAGTCCCCAATCTTATTTTTAAATAATACTCTACAAAGTAATTTACTTACCCCTCCTCTACAAAAATATTAGGACTCCTTTTGGAAAGAACCAACAGTAGAGGCAGGTAAGAGCACTTTAACTAATTATCACAGAATTACAAATTAAAATAAAATGCACGAATGGATCGCACGAACTAGCTCTTATGTTTAAGAGATTTAAAATTTAATAAATGAATGTGTTAAAGAAAAACAATCAGAAGCATACAATTTGTTTCTAAATGCTCAAAACAGCTTATTTAGCAATTGGAGCTTAAAACAGAAAGGATATGCTATTTCATCAGTACATTTTATTTTTTAGTTCGCACGCGGTCAAGGGTTTATTGAGAGACCCTTATGATGTAAAAAAAAATAAAATTTTTAAATCGTTTTAGGAGTTTCTTCAAAAAATAAGTTTTTCTATGTAAAATGTTTAAGAAAAAATATTGGTGCCCCGAACTACAGCCTAAACTACTGGAGGTATTTTCTTCAAACTTGATACTTAAGGGTCTTCGGTGATTCCCTAGAGGGGAAATTGAAATTTTTTTTAGCTCCAACACTAACGGTAACCCCCATACACCCGTAATGCGAAATCTTATTTAACGATTTTGATAAAAAAAATTATGTGTAATATTATAGACATAGACTATATTTTGGTAAACAAAAAATTTGGGGGGAAATGTTACTAGGGGTATCTGTCATACAACGCTTTTTTTGATTTTCGAATTTCTCATCAACGGCTCTAACGATTTTTACCAAAATTTATATGCAGAAGCCCCTATGCATTTAAAAATATAAAATCTAAAAAAAATTTCGAAAAAATAGTTTTTGGATTTTTTAAAAAATAATAACATTTTTTTTTTGAAAATTTCAATATCTTGAAAACGGATGCACAAATAGATTTTCAATTACGTTATAAAATGTATTTTATTTAAAAATTGCTATTTGCATATCAATTTTTTGTATAAAAATTTTAAGAAAAATTTAGTACACAAAAAACATGTTTCAGAGTGTCTGTATGTATGTACCTCTCCCCTACAGCCTAAACAACTAGACCTATGTTCTTCAATCCCGGTAGTTAAGGGTCTTCGGTGATTCCTTAGAGGAGAAATCGAAATTTTGTTTTTAGCTCCAAAACTAACGGTACCCCCCATACACCCGTAGTGCATAATCTTATTTATCTCGAAAACGGATCCAACGATTTTGATAAGAAAAATTATGTGTGATATTATGGACATGGACTACATTTTTGTAAAAAAAAAAATTGGGGCAAAATGTTATTAATGGTACCTGTCATAGAACCGTTTTTGTTTTATTTTCGACTTTCTCATTAACGGCTCTAACTATTCTAACCAACAATTTTCACCAGGAGCCTCCTTAAGTTTAAAATAATATTGTATACAAAAATATTCGAAAAAAATATTTATTTTGTTTTTTGAAAAAATAAATTCCAATTTATTTTTTGAAAAATCAATATCTTGATAATTTCTGAAATTATTTCCTAAAATCTATATTACCAAACACTTCAAATTGGCATCCCAAATTTTGTTCTTGAAAAATTTTAAAGGAATTCATTATATAAAAAATTACTTTAATAAAACGATTTTTAAACTTCGTGCGATCCAGTCGTGCATTTTAACGGGTGATTTTTTTGAGGTTAGGATTTTCATGCATTAGTATTTGACAGATCACGCGGGATTTCAGACATGGTGTCAAAGAGAAAGATGCTCAGTATGCTTTGACATTTCATCATGAACAGACTTACTAACGAGCAACGCTTGCAAATCATTGAATTTTATTACCAAAATCAGTGTTCGGTTCGAAATGTGTTTCGCGCTTTACGTCCGATTTATGGTCTACATAATCGACCAAGTGAGCAAACAATTAATGCGATTGTGACCAAGTTTCGCACTCAGTTTACTTTATTGGACATTAAACCAACCACACGAATGCGTACAGTGCGTACAGAAGAGAATATTGCGTCTGTTTCTGAGAGTGTTGCTGAAGACCGTGAAATGTCGATTCGTCGCCGTTCGCAGCAATTGGGTTTGTGTTATTCGACCACATGGAAGATTTTACGCAAAGATCTTGGTGTAAAACCGTATAAAATACAGCTCGTGCAATAACTGAAGCCGAACGATCTGCCACAACGTCGAATTTTCAGTGAATGGGCCCTAGAAAAGTTGGCAGAAAATCCGCTTTTTTATCGACAAATTTTGTTCAGCGATGAGGCTCATTTCTGGTTGAATGGCTACGTAAATAAGCAAAATTGCCGTATTTTGAGTGAAGAGCAACCAGAAGCCGTTCAAGAACTGCCCATGCATCCCGAAAAATGCACTGTTTGGTGTGGTTTGTACGCTGGTGGAATCATTGGACCGTATTTTTTCAAAGATGCTGTTGGACGCAACGTTACGGTGAATGGCGATCGCTATCGTTCAATGCTAACAAACTTTTTGTTGCCAAAAATGGAAGAACTGAACTTGGTTGACATGTGGTTTCAACAAGATGGCGCTACATGCCACACAGCTCGCAATTCTATGGCCATTTTGAGGGAAAACTTCGGAGAACAATTCATCTCAAGGAATGGACCGGTAAGTTGGCCACCAAGATCATGCGATTTGACGCCTTTAGACTATTTTTTGTGGGGCTACGTCAAGTCTAAAGTCTACACAAATAAGCCAGCAACTATTCCAGCTTTGGAAGACAACATTTCCGAAGAAATTCGGGCTATTCCGGCCGAAATGCTCGAAAAAGTTACCCAAAATTGGACTTTCCGAATGGACCACCTAAGACGCAGCCGCGGTCAACATTTAAATGAAATTATCTTCAAAAAGTAAATGTCATGGACCAATCTAACGTTTCAAATAAAGAATCGATGAGATTTTGCAAATTTTATGCGTTTTTTTTTTTAAAAAAAGTTCTCAAGCTCTTAAAAAATCACCCGTTATTTTTATTAAATTAAAAAAAATTCCACCACGTGAATTTTGAAATATATTTATTTTTTAAAACAAACAAAATTGAAAAATTTAAATGTAGAATACTATTGAAGGAGCTTAAGCATACAGAATTGGTCAAAATCAGTGGAACAGTTTTTGGAAAAAAAAATTATTTTTTGAAATTAAAAAAAGAGAATTACCGCCCTTACCGTAATCGTATTAATTGGTATCTACAAAGTTTAAAGAAAATCAGCCGAGCCGAAATAACAGTACCCACCATACAAATGTTAAAAAAATGCTTCTCGAAAATCGTATTTTTCTCGAAAACGGCACCTAAAATTTTGAAAAAAAATCTTACAGCTAATTTTTACAATCTTTAATTTAATAAAAACGAATTTGAAATTAAGATAAAATATTACAAACTACATATATCTAGCTACCATAGAACCATTTTTTTAAATTTTGAATTTCTCATTTTCGGCATACGAATTTTAATGAAATTTTTTATAGATAATCTTCTTAAAAGTTTGAACAAACATTGAATTACAGAACTTAGAAAACAAATATTTTTTGAATTTTTGAAAAATAAAATGCACGAGTGGGTCGCATGAACTTGCTTTTATGTCAAAGACTAAGGATTTCAAAAATTTGTGTTATTAGAGAAAAACTGTTAAGCATAAAATTCATTTTTTTAATGACTAAAACAACTTCTTTAGCAGTTGGAGATTAAAATAGAATGCTATATGATACGAGCAAATATTGGTTTATGCAAAAACAAAAATTATAAGTCTTTGTAAGTCTTAAGACATTTTTAACATTTTGGTACGCCAACTCAAATAGACAAAAAATAGATTTTTTTAATTCCAATTTTTTTTTTTTTAAATCTTTAGATGCAATATTTTTTAAACTTTTTAGAAGGTTCTCTATAAGATATTTCATTAAAATCCGTTATGCTGCTAATGAGAATACGAAATTCGAAAAAATGGTTCTATGGTAGGTACAGTCAGTAATATATTAATTCAATTTTTTTTTCGACAAAATTACGATTTTCGAAAACCAGTTTTTAAATTTGTATGGTGGGTACTGTTATTTTTAGGTAAAACAAATTCTTTTTCTAAAATCTTGTAGATTATATTAAGAAACTTTTATTTGTCAATTTTGAAAAAAAATGGAGCATGGGGTTCTCGAAATATTGAAAATGAAATATTGAAAATGAAAATTCGAATACGCATTAATATTCAAACTTTGGAGGTCTTAAATAAAAAGTGTGGGGGGGGGGGGGGGGGGTAAAATTAAACATGAGATCTACCAAGTTCAAAGAAAATCGGCCGAGCCATTAAGGCTGTAGTCGAAAAGACAGACAGACAGACAGACAGAATTGCGAGACCCACTTTTTTTCGTCTTCGCTTTCATCGTAATGTCAACTTTGATCAAAATCTCGAGTCCAATTGTTTTTACGAATTCATAACCTGCCTTATAGTACCTACCAATAAGTCGAAAGTAAAAAGAAGAAATAATCTTTTGCTTATAAATAGTTTTCTCTAATAACATTAATTTCCAAAAATCTTAGTCTATTACATAAGAGCAAGTTTGTGCGACCCAGTCGTGCATTTTATTTTCATTATTCTTAAGAACAAACATAACGGTAATTAGAATACAAGTTTTTTCCGAGATTAAATAAAAAAAAATCAAGAATTGTTTCACATATTTTAATAAAACAAAAATATAAACGAAATTAAAGTTAAGCTACAAAAAGAAGTTAGTAAATTTTTTTTTGGAAAAACGATAACGATGAGTTGCAAAAAATATATAGATATAAATATAGATATAGAAAAATGTCAAAATACATGTTCGTGATGTACCTACTCAATCAAGCTTATAATCTATACTAGGTGACTAATAAATTCCCAAACCACCGTAGCAATGTTCTCACTTAAATTATTCTTCTCTATCTGCAGCTTTTTCTCAATACTTTTGAACTATGTCCTATACAAGAAACCAACTTGCGTCATTATATTTCTTATGTTTCTTCTTAAAGATAGGTTTTTTCCTATCATTACTCACAATTTTAGATTTTAGTTTTAAACACTTTAGAATAACTTCAGGGATAAACAATAAATATCACCAAATTATGGTTAAGAAAAAAACACACCTACAACCTGGAATGCAATTTTTCTATAAAAAAAAAATAGTTTCCAAGCTAACAAAATGATGTAACAACCTACATATCTACATATCTCCCAAAACGCCATTAAAACGCCTTATAGCTTCGAGTTTTATAGCTACTCTTATGCCATTTGTTACGACAAGCAAAACTCCGAGCTCTTCTTTTTATGTCTCTCGTTAACATCTTGCTAACAAACGACCTTTAGTTTAAATGGCCAGCAAAATGCTTATCACCCGCATTGTCATCGTTTCAATTACCATAAACAATTCTGCGTGCGTTCTCCTTAATTGAAGCATCGTCTGCTGCCTTGCGTGTTATGTCTTGGTTCTTGTGTTTGCAACCTCCACTCTTTATAAAAGAAGTGTCGTCTGTCCAGTTTAATTGCCATTTACAAGTATTTTACCATAAACAAATCACTTGAATATGCTGATACCTCCTGAGGAGCTTAAGACTGCAACCTACCTTTACCTACCATGTTGATTAATCAACTTTTATAATTTATTTCTTTGCAGAATGTCCCCATCAGCGCTCCAGCAGCTGCCACATCGAATTTCCAATCAAATCGCATCAACGGTGGAGGTCGACCGTTTGGCAGTGGTAGCAACAGTGGATTCACCCGAAATCGTCCATTTGGCGGCACTCAGTTCAATCGTCAACAACAACAGAATAAGCAGACGACAAGCTTCGATGATGAGTTGGTCACTCCACCGCAACAGCAATTGCCCTTCCGAAATACACGCACTCGGTTTCAGCCAAGTTCAGCGAAGACATCGAGTATAACGACAACGTCTAGCACGACATCGAAACCATCACGATATAATAGGTTTGGAGGTGCAAGGCCAGCCTCAACTTCGTCTGGGTCGTCATCAGAATTCCGTCAAACTGTTGGATCCTCACTGCAGACATCGCCAACAAGGGGTCGATATCCCGCGACATCAGTCAACAAGACACTTTTCCAGCCACGACGGCCAGTAATCATAAGTCGTGAAAGCAATCGACCCGTTGGGGTTGGCAGCGGTGGGCGTATTACAGTCAATCACAATGGCAGTGACAAGGGTTCCCCCAACACCACTAACAGCCTCGAAGAAGATGACCTCGATGAGCATGTGGAAGATGATTCAGTCCCAGAGGAGATTCGTGAGCAGAACCATGTTAGCTCCGGGCCAAAGGAGGAGATCTTCGAAAAGTTAAGTTTACACGAAGCTGGCGCTTCACTGCCATCTTCATCATCGTCAATAGAACAACACACATCAAATGAGAAGGGTCAACATGATGAACCAGTTATACTCACTTCAAACTTCTATCTTCCTGGATCCGATGATGAAGGGGAGGAGGAGGAGGGGAGTGTTGAAGAACATATAGCTAGTCACAGTGGTGAAGAGGAAATAGAAAATACCAAAGAAGGATCTGCTGCTAGCAAGGAACACCAACCTCAGGAAACAACACATCACCTAGCCGAATATGACTACGAGTATGAAGATGGCAAAGTGACTTCAACCCAATCTACGGAAGCTGAGCTCACGGAACCTGCAACAGAAATCGAGTTGAATACTCAAGCAAAAGAAGAAGAAAAACCTGTGTCTCCGAAGACAGAAACGGCCACGGAGTCTGTACCTGAGCCTGAGGTCACAACAATGTCCATGCCGGAGTCAACTGAATTTTATGACGAAGAAGAGTACGAAGATGGATTTGGATCTGGATTAGATGGGTCTGGAGGAGATGGGTCTGGAGCAGATGTATCTGGGGGAGATGCAACTGTAGGAGATGGATCGGGAGAACATAAATCTGGAGAATATGATGAAGAAATCTCAGAGAAGCTTCCTATTAACGAAGTTGTTGGCCGAGAAGTAGTTTCGGTTGTGACGACAAAGAGCGTCATTAACGGTTCAACGGCCTTACCACAACCTGTCACTCCTAGCACAACTACCGCTCGGGAAGAGCAAATATATACCGATAATAAGCTAACCCCAGCCAAGGAGAATACTGAAGATCTCGAAGAATCCGAAATTGAAGAAGCAGAAGCAGAATCGGCCGAAGAGCAAAATGTCCAGAACACCACTGAAAGTTATGTTGTAATTGCTTCGATTCAAACAAGTCGCAGCATAAACGGGGCAAGGTTCTTACCATTCCCGGCTATAGAACAGGAGGAAACAAAGCAAACTCTCTCGGAGCTCGAACGGAAGATACACGGTAAGAACTCTCGGAAGAAGACCCTACTTTCTGCCAATGACAGCAATGAAACTGGTTCTAGTGGTGAAATGGACGAAAGCTCTTTGATTAACACAACAATTTCCAGCACTTCCGAGAGTCCAGTAGTTGAAGAAGAACAAAATGTTTCGATTGAAACAACAACTCAGGCAACAACTACAACAACGGTTTCTCGATTCCTTCCAAACATCCGCAAATTCATGCCGAAAAGTTCTTCCAAGCCTAAGATAAACATTGAAGATTTACCAATGGACGATTTGACTGGTCTCCTTCCGCCAGGTTTTAAGCCACGTCCTTCCTTCAAGAACAAAAAACTCAACAAACCTATTACAACAACACCGGAACCGTCTGGTTCATCGGCCGAGGAACACCACCGAAAACCTTTTAGAAACTCAACAACAGGGCGGTCCTTTAAGAATGCTCCAAATGCCGCACAGGATGTATCACTGGCTGGTCATCATCCAAAGGGCTATAGAACTACCCACAGCCCAGCGTCTTCAACAGAACCACCTACAAAGAAGATTGAAGATCTTTTGAGCAAAATTAAGTTCGAAGACAATCTAGACAAGCTTATTCCAAACGATTACAAAGTGAAGGCCACCACACCAAAGGCTCCTGTGACATTTGTTGATGATATTTCGAAGTTCCTACCGCCAGGATTTAAGTTGCCGGCGGCCACAGGCAAGCCAGTTACCAAGATTGCCGATGATAAACTTCTTCCACCAGGTTTTAAATCCCCGACTGAAGAAAAGCCTGAAGTTAAAGTCGCCATTTCTGATGATTTAAGCAAGTTCCTACCACCAGGTTTCAAATTGGATAAGGCACCGAAGGTGGAAGCAATTGATATATCTAAGCTTCTGCCGAAAGACTTCAAGCCAGCCGCAAAGGAGCCAGTTATATCAAAGAAAATCGAATATAAGGATGTCTCTGAGTTAAAGGAGACCACAACAAAGGTGATGCCTAAAACAAGTCCCGTATTTACGACAACATCATCTCCAGCAGGCGGTTTGAAGGTTGTCTTCCCGAAGGGCTTCAATAGACGTCCGGGGCAAAGACTTACCACACCGCATTCGAACTCAGGGTCAGCCGAGGGCGGCGGGCCAGCTTCACCATCTTCTATTGTCATCAAGAAAGGTCCACCAATTCGTGTAACTACCGAATTTACTGGTTGGCCAACGCCATCTACCACACCTATTTCCATTGAGAAGCTTTTGGAGCAAGCTCGAACAGCAACAGTCGATATCTCCGATCTGCTTCCTCAAACTTCGACGAGTTCCACAAGTACTACGAGTTCGACCACAACCACCACACCGGAACCACCTAGGCCCACTAAGCCAGGTCATTGCAAGTTTGACTGTGATCTTGCTGGAACTATAAAGATCATCGATGGAGTATCGTGGAAACCCGAACTGCTTGATCACA
This sequence comes from Chrysotoxum bicinctum, assembly GCA_911387755.1. Classification (NCBI taxonomy): domain Eukaryota; kingdom Metazoa; phylum Arthropoda; class Insecta; order Diptera; family Syrphidae; genus Chrysotoxum; species Chrysotoxum bicinctum. The sequence continues at coordinate 32,737,609 of OU426990.1, forward strand.
ATACAGCGGAATGGAAGAATCTAGCGAGGGAAGTGGAAGCTCAGGTAAGATTTGAAAGTTAACCCTAAATTAGTTCCTAGAGTTATATAAGTTTTTCTTTAAGCTTAACGAAGTATACAGCAATGCCCCTCATCTGAGTCAGTGGTATAAGAAAGTTCGGATTGACAGCTTCAGCAAGGGCAGTGTTCTTGTTGACTATTTTGTGGAGCTAGGAAATATCACACAAGACGTCAATACTCTGGAGATTAAAAAACTCTTCCATCAGGCTCTAACACAACCACCTTTGCCAGTGGTGCCATTACATACAGAAGTAGAAAAAGAATCGGATAGCCAGGAGGCTTCGCTCGAGGGTAAGGGTGAGAAACTAGTCAAGGAAACTTATTTGATGGGTAGGTTTGTAGTTGATCCGTCATCAACAGATTTTATTGGTAAGTAAAAAGGTCGAAAATGGAGTGTTCAATTCTCTGTCAGGGAAACTATATTACTATTTTTTTTTAGTTATACCAAAATCATTTGCACCTAACGTTGAGTTTGCAGAGGATGAAGCCCTCATACCACATTGGGCTATTGTTCTGATTGTCATTGGTATCGGTTCATTGTGTTTTGTTGTCATATTTGGAGTCACGGTGGTAAGTATTCTGCTTTAAAAAAATGATCAAATTAATTGAAAGTTTTAGTAAAGGCTTGCGAAGAATTCAAATTAATGCAAGAGAATGCAACGAATTCAGGAATTCTCAGAAGATTGCAATCAATTGAACGAATGAGGAAAAAGTGATTGCAGTCTTATTAGTGTCAAATGAATGGCGAGTACAAATTTGAAGTAGCAGTCACAAAGTGAATTCAGTGAATGCAATTGTTTAAGTGAATCCATAAAAGATTGCATTCACGAATAATTACATATTTTCCCAACCCTGGTGCCCAGAGGACGAAAAATTGAAATTTAAATAACGTAAATACTGCAGTTTGAAAGTTTTTCAAAAACGTTAGTTTTTTGTGACTTAAAGAGACGTACAATACTGAACCAATCTCGCTAAGATTTTCACAGTTTATTCGTATTTGTAGGGCCGGGATAATCTACGTTAAACACATGTATTGCACCGCCCATAGGCTCGCCTACTTTCTTTTTATTTGTAAACTCAACATTCGTAATTGAGTTACCTTGAGCTTAAAACCTGTAATTTTTTAAAGATCCGTATACTGCCACCCCAGTTTTTCCTATATATTAATTTTCCTCGTATTTACGTCCCTAAAAAGTTGCAATTCGGTAATTCGATCCAATACTGGAAATATGTAAAAAAAAAATTGTCACAATAGATGGCGCTGCGAAGCATCGGGATTTCATCTAGATTTGTACAAAATTAAAGATTCAAGGTTGTTAGAAGAAAAACAAATATATCCTCTCAGACTTTCAGTAGATATTTTGATTTTTCGAATGCACTTTGACGAAAATTCCTGGGCGAAATTCTTCGTGGTTTGATATTGAAGAAGCCTATGAATATTTGTTTTTAAATTTTACCTTGATAATTAAAAACTTAATTTTCTTCTTTCAGTTGATTAACCGACAGAAAAATTCCAAAAAGACTCCAATTCCTTTGACAGAGGCTATGATGAACGATCTGAAGGTCAGCCATATGGGAGGAACTGATAACTATGGAGTGGATGACTTCTACAATATTGACGATGCTTGGAATGACACCAAGCAGCCAATTAAACCAAAGGTACTTAACTTACAACTTTTTTTTGTTCATAACAATTTCTAATAATATTTTACTTTTAAATTAAAGCGCTTCACAAATTCAGTGCACGGTAGTAGTGCGTCGAATATCTATGATAGTTGGCGATCAACCAGGCACGGTGACTACTACTACGATTCACACAATTACACACCCCACACTAAGGCTGAACAGTATCCTCCAGATGCATTCGCAGACGTACACCAAATGTATACGTACAATAATCCTAGATCAAGATATCAAAGGGACTACGATCCTGATTTCTAGTTGTTTCAAAACTAATCTGTTGTTTTTTAAGGATTTAGTTGTATTATTATTTTATTATTTTAATTTAATTTTTATTTAAAAAAAATAAATTCTAAAAAATCTATGTTCACTCAAAAAAATATAATATTCGAATATATATTGCTTATAAAATTAAGTCGAACACTTAAAAATACTCGCTAACAATAAATGTTGGTTAATTAAAAAAATAATTTAATTTAAAAATAATTTGTTTTAAGTTTATTAATTAATTTGTAATTGATGAATATTATCAAACGAGAGTGTGTTTATATAAAAAAATCTCCCTCATTACTAGTGCCTTGAAAATAATACTCTTATGTTAACAAATGAAGGTTTTATTAATCCTCAAACATATGCAAGGTTTTTTTTTTTAAATAAAATTTTTAACAATTGCATATTGTATTGCATATGTAAGTAGAAATAAATATAAATAATACATGTATACTTATAAAATGGTTAAAGTAACTCGTTAATAAATAAATTATATATTATAATTATTTTTGACCTAGAGAAAAAATATTTTTATTTTATTTTATTGAAAATAATATTGAATTTATTTTGTACTTTCCTTAAACAATAACATTTAAATATGGTTGTACTAAAAAAATCGAAATTATTATTTAAAATTGTGAATACTCACTGATAAATTATTAAGTAAATAAAAAAAATTAATTTAAATGAAAATATTATTTAATTAATATTGAGTTATTGTTTTCGTTTCGAGTTTAAAAAACCTGAAAGTCGGACAGTGAGTTTTTCGAACACTACATTCTTCTCAGGAGAGGGGTTATTATGATCTTATATACAAGGTGTCTTAATGTGCTGTTAACGGAGGTTTTGTTTGTTTGCAATTGGCAGCAATGTTTCACTTGAAAGTAGATCTGATAGCTGACAGAGAGGAAATATGACTTACGCCAAAACAACGATGGCAAATTTGTATTCACAATATAAGCCCCATGCTACACCATCATCAGTGTTTGAAAATTCGGCTTTCTGATTGCGTAACTTGCGAAACAGCCACGACCATATGCCCGAAATATTTTTTGAAATCTTTAACACTAATGGCAGAAAGTTATCTTTTCAATAAAGCTATAATACCATGGCCATTATTGGTGTGTGTTTTATTTTATTTAAAAGTTGTAGGGTAAGCAGGGGTACATTGGTGACTTTATTTTATTATGATAATATTTCCGAAAACTATTGATTTACCTATCTTAATAAATAATAGTGGCTTTTGAAACGATTTATTGAATAAGTGCAAAGTATAAGAATCTTACCAAAGTAGACATTCAAGCAATATGTACCATTTTGATATCGAGTATTTGAGAGCCGATAATACAGGGTGTGGCAATATATCTTCTTTTTTTGTTAAATGAAAGTCCTACAGACTGTAGGGCCGTAGGAGTACGGAAGTGATTTCATTCCCATAGTTGTGGTTCTTAAGCCAGGGTTTCCAACTGAAAAAAAGTTCTTGCTAAGTCCAGTTCATGATTTTTAGACAAACATTTAATGTTAGCTGCCTGTATCTTACAAGATTTTAATTCTCAATCATTAAGCTGGAAGGCCTTTTTTAAATTCAAAACATATTCACCCCTATTACAGAATTCGGCGAATGAGCTAAAGTGAAGTTTCAATTTATTTCCAAACTTTTGCTATTACTGAATCCGACGAATGAAAGTTGAACGAATGTCGGTAACAATGCCTGCACCACTGACATTTTGTTCAACTTATATGGTATTACAGAATACGCAATCCATTCGCACTCCATACAATTTCTATCATTTTACATTCGCACCAATTTCGAGACGAATCTGAAGTGAATTTTTGATTAAACGAAAATAAACAATGGAGAGTACAAAAATGTAAGTCAAAAGTTTAACATACTGAATGCTAAAGTGTTTGCTTAACAAATTTTAATAGAAACGCACAAATAGCAACGCAACCAGAAAGCATGAAATCTAAAAAAAAAAAAAGAGCACACGGTTGGTTTTGAACCGTCCTCCATCTTCGTACCAACCACTCTCAACGATGCTTGATTTGGTTGATCGAAAGCGATACTATTATCACAGCCTAGGCCAGTTGAATAAATGTCTGTATCTGACAGTGTCGATACGAAAGTTCATAAATGATAAGGTAATTTTAGGAATCGACAATGTAGTTCATCCGACGAATTTCATAATTGAGTTTTACAGCGGATGCGAATCAAGTCAACTCACCGGGAGTAAAACTCTGCGAATTCTGTAATAGACATGATTATTTGTATAGTTATCAATTCTTCTGATTTGTTTAAAAAAAAACACAGTTGAGTCCTGAGTTGTCCAATCACATCTGGAAGTTTTATTTATTTTTCAACTTTTCCCTTGAATGAACAAAACCTAGATGACTTTAAAGAAGTTAAAAACCTTTCAACATGCCAACCAAAAATGTACTGTTTTCAAGGAAACGTGTTTGGAAACTTATTTTTAAAATCTGTTGCATCAAGTACTTATTTGTTAACAATTCTAAAAGAAAATTCGTTTAAGCAATTTCAAAAAATATATTCATTAAAAATTCCAAAAAAGAAGTCTAAAACCGAGTTCCCAAATCATGTTTTTTCCTATACAAATTCACATTTCAAAAAGAAGTATTTGCCCTTGAATTTGCATGAAATTCGGGAGGAAATCAAATTTTCAGATATCTTGAGTTGTTACAAAATTATAGTTATTTTCAAAATTATTTTATTTTCGCTCTGATGAAAATATAGTAGAAGTGCGAAAACACTTAACTTTTCACTAAAAAAATTTAATAATTTCTCTTTCGCTGAGGGAATTAACTCCACTTTGAAAAGTGAAATAGAGTCCCATGTAAAGCTGATCCCCGTAGCATAAATTTCTTGCACCGAGATTTTCAATGGAGTTCGTAAAGCGGTTTCTGAACATGTTCTGTTTAAAGTCTAAACGAAAAAAGAAAAAAGGTTTGAATTTCTGATTGTCTTTTTCTTTTTTCATTTTGATGTGTATGTTTGCAGAGAAAGTCCCTCGAGTGCATTTAGGGAGGAAAGGAATATTTGAAGATTTTGTATTTAAAAGTTAACAAGAAAAAGCACTTTTTTGTTGTGTCAGCATCAGTACGATAGTACCAAGTTTCCAAAAGCAATACCAATACTGCAATCGCAGCACTTTGACAGCTTTGGTAGTAGATCCGCAAGCATAACAGAGATGGTTGACAGTTGTTGACATTAAGACCTGGTTCCACTTGATTTATTACCATCGCACATTGGGACCCATACAATGAGAGCGTGCTCAAAATGCAAAATTGAGATTAACGGTGTCTTTCAAAAATAATATTCTTTCAAAAATAATATTAAGTGGCAAAAGTTGTGTTTTACGAAAAAAGGAATTTCTGTTGTGATTTAGTTTGTCAACGTTTTTTAAATTTTAAATTAGAAATAAATCTTAACTAAGTAATGCACTAAACGTAACATAACGTGAACTAACACAAAAGCAAATATTTCAACCATCCGTGTGTTTCGAAATTCGAAATGGATGTTGTCTTGACTATTTTCAATTGAAACGGTTTTTCATGGACATACACCACTTGGTAGAAAAATGAGTTGTCATCAACCATTGCCTTCGCTTTATTGTCGTTAGTTGAAACGGTAAAAAAACTGAATATTATTCAAATGTTGATTGTGACGATTTAAAAATATTCGATACCTATAATTTAAAATTTATTATTAATTTCATATGCAAATCCTCCGATGGGACAGAAATTCGTTTTTAGTGTGTTCAATTTTATATAAAGGATGTTTTTATGTTATGAACGCCTTATTTTAAATGTAAATAAAACAAGGTGTGTGCGATATATTCACTCATTTTTAAATTCAGATTTTAAATTTGATTTTCACTCGAAATGAAATTAAAATCGCAAAAATATGAAATTTGGTGTTCTACAATTCACTTTTATCGATATCGATTTGCGAATTTCCGTAGTCCAGATTTCGATTTTCAGATGATTTTAATTCAATTAGATCTAGTTTTGTGAAATTATTATTCATTGTGAAAGTAAAATTTTCAGAAAAAAAAAATAAAAAAAAAAAAAAATAAATATCCTACTACTACGAAAAGCGTAGTATGATACGAATCTCTTTACCACATTCGCAGCATCAGCAATTAATAATGGGTTTCAATGATTGCTCAACATTTTTCTTCTGCATATTCACAATTGGTAAGTTGTAATAAAGTACGCATTATACAATATTTTATAGAATTTCTTTTTTCAACATTTACACACAAAAAATTTTAAAAGCAGACTTCACAAACAAAATAGTTTTGTGTTTGCCAACTGAAAAGTGACAGATGTTTTCAATTTCGTTCAAAGTGATATCGAAAGGATTTCGAATGAAATGTAGAACCCTTAAAACAAATTTATTGATTTGAAATCCGTTTTCAGTTCAATATCACTCGATTTCTTGGAACTTGGCTGATAATGTCGTTTGAATAGCCACCGTCCTCTAACTTAGTGGCATGTATTCGGGAGTTCCAATTTTCGATGACTTTGTTGTATAAATCTGAATTAAAACGATGGTGTTTCTTATTCTGACTTTGAGGGCTTCTATTGCTTGTGGTTCATTTAAATTGACCTGCTATTTAAGACACTTCTAAAGGCACAAATCTTATGGTACTGAATCGTGTAATTTAAGGTTACGTACCGTGACAACTAAATACTCAAATCCCTTGTGAAAAATATCCATCGCGACATGTGCTGTGTGGAATGTATCGCCATTCTGTTGGAGAGCTACATGCCGTAGGTAAATATCTGAGTAACCATATTACTTAACCTAGACAACAAGAAGTTGTTAACGATCAATTTGAAGCTTTGTTTTGGAAGAATCACGAACCGATTATTTCACCAGACCAAAAAAATTCCTTCAAGAGTATCTCTTGTTATGAAAAGTGTTTCTCATTAATCGTTAACATGCACACAGAAATGATTGAAAGTTGTAATTCTATAGGTAAAGGCCTCTACAAGCCGTAATGGCCTCTAATTTATTTATTTTCTTTTAAATTTAGTGTGGATTAGCTATACCACAAACTTGTTGAATCAATAAAAGAACGTTCAATTACTATTCTCCAATGGAACTAAGGATTTTGAAAATAAAATCTGATGATTTGCATACGTTGTTGAATACTATTTGTGATTTGATTTGCTATATCAAAAGTGAACAACCCAACAAAGTTTTTAAGTATTGTAACCGTTAAAAATAAAGAAAGATTAAAAAGAAATAGAGTAAGAGAGTAAGAGAAAAATGAACGAGCTGCCGGTAGGTAGGAGCTAGGAGACAGAAGTCAGTAGTTAAGAAGATTTTGTCGTGGTCGGACGTATAAATAAAGAGCTGAGTGTTTATCTACAAATGAGTGTGTGTGTTTTATTGTTTAGTTTATTAGAATCGGAACCTGACCCTTAAAATAAAATCAAATTCAAGACCCTTAAAATTTCAGAAGTGGTATACCCCAGTAAGTCCATCGCGAAGAAAAAAAAAAAACTAAGTACGATTACGAAAAAAAAGAGAAGAACTCGTCGCCAAATGAAAAAATAAGTACGCTTACATTGGCCCATCGCGGAAAAATATTCGTTTGATAAGTGAAAAAAAAAAAAGAAATTGAAAAATATATAAATTGAGTTTATAAAATCAAATCAAACGGAAAATATTCAATATAAATCTAACGGAAAAGAAAAAAGAAACGAAAACCTAAAGAAAAAACAACCCCCGTTTGCTTATAAAGAAACTCAACCAACATCAGTGTGTGCGTGTGTGCGTGGTTTGAGTCATCGGCGCCTGTGTGTTCTGTGTACGCGGTCCCTATATTCATAACTATACCTGCTTGTGTTCGTTATCTGTAACGAAGGAAAAAATCAAAACTAAACAAAACGAAACAAAACCAAACCACGATGGCAGATGCAGAAAATCTAAAAAATTATACTGTTGCGCAGCTAAAAGCGTCGCTGAGGAGGTTGGGGAGGAGAACCAATGGAAATAGGGCGGAGCTAGTGCTAAGAATGATGGAAGTATCGGAGCAAATGCGAAACGAAGCGCTCTCACACACCAACGATGACGAAGGAGAAATTGTAATTGAGGTTGACGAGAGCAACGATGTGAATAATAGAGAAAACGAAGCTGACGACAACGATGAAGACGAGTATCAGGACGCAGAAAAAACGACAGAAAGACAAGCACAAAAGACTGAAGACAAAAAATATAAAATGGAACAAATGAAGAGGGAAATCGAATTACTGAAGAAATAAATAAAAATAAACGAACGAGAGAATAATCTACTGAAGAGAGAAAATGAGTTTCTGAAGAAGAGAAACCATGATGAGAAGCAAAAGAATGAGCGACAAATGAATGAGGACAGAGGCGAAAATATAAACCAAATAAAAGAGCTGGTTGGATATTTTAGCGGAGTAGGGGAGTCGTTTGAACATTTTGAACGTCAATTGAAAAATGTTCAGATGATGTACAAACTGGACGACAACAACATGAGGATACTCATATCATTGAGGCTAAAAGATAGGGCACAAAAATGGTTCCACTCACGAGAGGACATGACGACAGTAACATTTAATGACCTAGTTACAGAAATGAGGCAAATTTTTGATGACCGTCCTTCGAAACTAAGACAAAAACGATTGTTTGAAGTCAGGAAGTGGGTACAAGGAGAGACCTTCCAAAGTTACTACCAAGAAAAAATCATACTTGGTAATCGATTAAAAATTGACGAGGACGAGATGATTGAACATCTTATAGAGGGGATACCGGATGAGACACTTGCGTCGGGAGCAAGGCTGCAGTGCTTCAAGACGAAGGCACAATTATTGGAGGCATTTAAGTCCATTAAGTATCCAACGAAGACGAAGACACCAACAACATCAGCAGCAGTACGACCGGCGGCCGGAGGCAGTGGACAAGTCCGGTGCTACAATTGCAATTCGATGGGGCACATGGCTTCCGAATGCAAAAAAGAGAAGAGACCACATGGAACGTGTCATGTTTGTGCGGGAATGGGGCATTTGGCGGCCCAATGCCCAAAAAGAAGACCACCATTGACCAGACCAGCCATCGGATACGTTAACTCGGACTCCGACGACGAATTCGTAAGAAATATAGAAATTGTATTTAAATTATGTAGTATTGATGTATCTTTTTTATTAAATTCATTACTAGATACCGGCAGCCCAGTAAGCCTAATCAAAATTAATCATATTAATGAAAACTTAATTAATAACATTATATTTTATAATTATAAATCCTATTATGGAATTAATAAAAGTCCTTTGTCCATATTCGGACACATAAATTGTTATATTTTGTTTGAAGATGAATATATCGAAATGAATTTACTGGTTGTATCTGAAGATACTATGCAATACCCGGTTATTTTGGGTAGGGATTTCATGTTTAAAGCTAATTTAAGATTAAGAAAAGTTGAAGATAAAGAAGTAGAAGAAGTTAATGATGAGTATACGAAAGAATGTAAACGAATTTTAAATATAATTAAAAATAATGATGAAAGTTATGAAGAGAGTTCAAATGATAAGAATGAAAAATTTAAAGTAGAATTCGATGAAGAGAATATAATTGTTAAAAATAATGAATTATCGTATAAAACTAAAGAAAGATTCTTTGAAATTATAAAAAAATATTATTTGTACTGTTCTCGCCCCGAAGTGCCTGAAGTTAAATACGAAATTAAGCTTCGGTTAAACGACGAAAAGCCTTTCCATTGCCCTCCTAGGAGAATGTCATACTTTGAAAAGGAACAGGTACAAGTTATTTTAGATGAGCTTATGGAGCAGGGAGTTATTCGAGAAAGTAGGTCGGAATACTCCTCACCAGTTGTGTTAGTGAAGAAAAAGACAGGAGATATTAGGCTATGTGTAGATTACCGAACTTTAAATAAGGTAACGCAAAAAGACAACTATCCCATCCCATTGATAGATGACTTACTGGATGGGTTAGTTAATAAAAAGATTTTTACTTTGATAGATCTGTAGAGTGCATTCCATCATATTAGTGTAAATGAAGAGTCAGTAAAATATACTGCCTTTGTGACTCCTATGGGTCAATATGAATACTTGAAAATGCCCTTTGGGTTAAGGAATGCACCATGCGAATTTCAAAGGTATATTAATAAAGTTTTTGAAGATCTAATAAGGAAAGGAAAGGTAACCATTTACATTGACGATATAATGATAGCAACAGAATCTGAGGAAGAACATTTGGTGATAATGAAAGAAGTTTTTGAAAGATTGGTACGGAACAGATTACAGTTGAGGTTGGATAAATGTCAGTTCATGGTATCACAGATACGATATTTAGGTTACTACATTACAAATGAGGGTATCAAACCGGACGATAAAGGAGTACAGTCGATAAAGACTTTCCCAATACCTCAGAATGTGAAAGCAGTCCATAGTTTCTTGGGCCTATGCTCATATTTTAGGAGGTTTATTAAAGATTTTTCGTTGATTGCTCAACCATTATACAGCCTGATACGAAAAGACGCTGTATTTAAATTCGGAAAAGAGGAGTTAGATCGTTTCGAAGAGTTGAAACAAAAAATGAGTGAATCCCCTGTTTTAGCGTTGTACAATCCTAGGGATGAAACTGAATTGCACTGTGATGCGAGTGCGTTAGGTTTCGGTGCAATTCTTTTGCAAAAGAAGACTGATGGGAAATTTCATCCTATTTTTTATTTCTCAAAGCGAACTACAGATGATGAATCAAAGTACCACAGTTTTGAGCTCGAGACATTGGCCATCATTTATGCGTTAAGAAGATTTAGGGTTTATCTTCATGGGTTTAAATTCAAGATCATTACTGATTGTAATTCTCTAACCATGACTCTTAATAAAAAAGAGGTCAATCCAAGAATCGCAAGGTGGGCTCTCGAGTTACAGAATTTTGATTATGTGTTGGAACATCGAAATGGTACGAAAATGCAACACGTTGATGCATTGAGTAGGATATCAAATGTATTAGTTCTTGAAGAGAATAATTTTGAGCAGAATTTATCGATCCAGCAGAATAATGATGAGAGTATAAAGAAGATTAGGGAACAACTTGAAAAAGGAGATAGTAAAATGTATGAAATGAGGAATGGTCTAGTGTACAGGAAAGTAGGAAAACAAATTTTGTTTTATGTTCCAGAGTCTATGGAAAATAATGTCCTCCGGTTATATCACGATGATATAGGTCATATTGGTAGGGATAAAGTTTTAAACAACATCCTCAAAACTTATTGGTTCCCTCAAATGAGTGAGAAGGTTAAGCAACACATCAGCAATTGCTTAAAATGTATAACATTTTCACCCAAGTTTGGTAAGCATGAAGGCCTGCTTCATAATATACCAAAAGGAAGCGTTCCTTTTGAAACGATTCACATCGACCATTTTGGTCCAGTATCACTGAAGTGCGGGAACAAGAAGTATGTATTCCTGGTAATTGATGCTTTTACTAAATTTGTACGACTGTACGCTGTGAAAACTACAAATAGTAGAGAAGCTATTGCTTGTTTGAAGAGTTATTTTAACTCGTATAGTCGCCCAAAAGTGGTTGTTTCGGATCGAGGCAGTGCTTTTACATCTGAAGAATTCAGACAATTCTTAAGCACCAGCAATGTCTCTCATATAAAGATTGCCACGGGTTCCCCACAAGAAAATGGGCAGGTGGAACGGGTGAATAGGAGCCTCGCTCCAATGATTGCGAAAATGACCAGTGCAGGTGCAGTGATGACATTAGATGGAGTATTACCAACTATTGAGTTTTCAATGAATAACACAGTTCATGGAAGTACCGGGACCTCTCCCAGTCAATTGTTGTTCGGTGTTGACCAAAGAGGAGTAGTTATTGATTTCCTTAAAGAGAGTTTACAGAATGAGAGTGACCAAAAGACTGATAGGAATTTAGAGCAAATGAGAGATGATGCCAGGCAAAAGATAGAAAAAGGACAGGAATACAACAAAAAGATGAAAGATAAAAATAGGATTCATAAAGAATATAAAGTAGGAGATTACGTGGTGGTGAAGAACTTCATCTCTACTCCAGGTGCATGTAGGAAGATAGCTCCTAAATTCAAAGGACCCTATGAGGTGGTTAAGGTGTTAGAAAACGATAGGTATTTGTTAAAGGATGTAGAAGGTTTCCAATTGACGCAAATTCCATATGAGGGTATATGGGAAGTGGCTAACATCAAACCTTGGATTAACAATAATTTATCAACTAGGCGTAAATCGGGGCGATTACATTGTCAGGATGATCGAGTTGTAACCGTTAAAAATAAAGAAAGAATAAAAAGAAATAGAGTAAGAGAGTAAGAGAAAAATGAACGAGCTGCCGGTAGGTAGGAGCTAGGAGACAGAAGTCAGTAGTTAAGAAGATTTTGTCGTGGTCGGACGTATAAATAAAGAGCTGAGTGTTTATCTACAAATGAGTGTGTGTGTTTTATTGTTTAGTTTATTAGAATCGGAACCTGACCCTTAAAATAAAATCAAATTCAAGACCCTTAAAGTATGTATGTTGCTACAAAGTTATATAGGAATGATAACAAATTCTGTATTGGAAGGCAAATTGTGTCTTTCATCAATTTAATTTTCGCTTTTTAAACTGTAAAAGTTCTCATATTTTGAATAACAATATTCGACAAGGTTATGGCCCTAACCCCTCCTCTACATTTAATTTTGAGTGGTTTTATTTGGTTAAATTTAACAGGAGCGACAATAGGCGCACTTAAAACGTTTTACCTAAAAATTAATTTTAAATTTAAGAACACAAAAAAAATAAAATGCACGGCTGGGTCGCACGAACTTGCTCCTATGTAATAGACTAGGAATTTTAAAAACGAATGTTTTTAAATTTTTAAATTCTTTTAGTAGTAAGAGACAAAAACAGAATGCTATCCAAATATGAATTTATGCAAGAACAAAAATTATAAGTCGTTGTAGTGGTTTCTTAAAAAAAAAGCTTTTCACCATTATTATTCACCATATCGATACTTTCCCGTAAGAATGTATTAAGCGACATTTTTAAAATTGTTCAGGAAACGAAAAAAACGTCTCATTAAGTTATTTTTGTGTGTATTTTATTGGGCGAAACAAATTTAAAAATGTCGCTTAATACATTCTTACGGGAAGGTATCGATATGTATGTCGTTTGTTAAAATTAAAATTAAGAAAACTAAATTAACTGAATTAAAATTATACTTAAATTTAATTCCATTAAAAATCTTCTAAAAATTGTCATCAATGGGTTGCTGGTTTACTCATTACATGTTGTTCAGGCATAACACTAACAACATGTAATTGAGTTAAGCTAGTATGCCCAACAAGGATGAACACGATTAAAATAATGTGAATTATAAGCGACATAAAAATAAGACACGGCATTTCTCCGCTTTAGCTTAGCCGCCATCCCTGGAGATAAAAATATCTGAGACAACCACCAACAGTCTCAGAACATCGTGCCACACATCTTTCCTATCCTTCTTTCTCTTCATTAACTTCACGCCCGCGCTGTGTTGAAACATTTAAAGGGTAATCATAATCCCTTGAACGCGGGTAGATTATAAAAAAAAAAAAAAAAAAAAAAAAAAATACTAAAATAAACCTATATAAATGGACTTTAATGAACTTTAAACAGTCAGATTGTTACTACTTTTTTTTTTAATCGATGGTCTCTCATAAACGGACACATTAAAAAAAAAAGTCATTCATTTTTTATTTGAATTTCTTGTTGAAGCCAATCCGTGGAAAATCTCCGATAAACTGGAAGCGAAGTTCGATTAAACGGAGCTTAAAATGTTATTGTCCAGTTCTTCTTTAGCTCGTTATGCTCTTGCGAAATGTCGTTAGGTTTTGTTTTGGGATTATCCGAGTTTATAAGCTTCTTATATTATGTCACAGTCATTATTTGGGTTATGTATTCAGAAGCAGGCAGGTTGTCTACAAAAAACAATTGCTTACTAATTGTGCTTCTTTTAAGAATAAAACACAATTAATTTTTTTCTTAAACTTCCTTTTAACCGGAACTGCCCGGGAACTTTGAGTGTTCGCTTATGGGGACTACCATTATGTTTACAAATAACTAGAAAATCTTAAAACCTTATTGCAATGAATTCTTTAATACGGACATACTACACAAAACCATAAATGCGTGAACGACTTCTTGTTGTAAAATTTGGCTTATTTTGGGCAAACACCTTGAATGTTACGACATTTATTTCTTGGATTATGACGGTAAACCCGCAGTGGTTGGTTTCATATTTTTATAATAATTCCTCATTATTTTTATAGGCATCAGAATCTTTTTGGTTTTTGGGGACAAGACAAATACAAATTTTCATTGTTAGACCCGTTTTCGAGAAAAAAAAACAAAATCTTTATTTTTATGGCTAAAACAAAATTTGGAGTTAGTGCTCTAGAGAATTGCATACATAAAAGGGTTCCTTACCAAATTTGAAGCAAACAGGGAATTACACCCAAATATATGCAAGAAATTATAAAATTTTATTTACTTTAAATTTTATTTGTTTTTGACAGCAAGCTAAACTCCCGGATATGGGACAATACTTACTAATCCAAAGCACAATGCATCCATCCACTGAAAGTAACTATTTGGTGGGGACTGTAAATCGGAGACATCATCGGATCATATTTTTTCGAAAACCACTATGGCATTGCCATTCACTAAATTTCGGCCATTTTAAATAACGCCAAATCGTCGTCATTTGATGGTCATCTTAGGCGCAGATATTTCTATCGTCAAATATGAAATCGTCCTTCTTGCAAGAAATCTGTTTTATAAACTTCAGTCAATTTTTTTTTTCAAGCGAATTTCATTTTTACCAAAACGTCCTTTGGCTTACCAATATTTTGTCGCCAGATCGTTTTTTTTTTACTGAACAGATGCGCGGCAAATAGTGTTATTGAACATATGACACTATCGAAAATAATGCTTTTATATACAAATTCCGTTTTTGGTTTTCGAACAGCTGACTTTTTCAGTTTGCGTTCAAGAGCATTTTGCCATTACATTTTTGACGCAAATGACGTTTTCGAAAATGGTCTTTTCTGAGGCAAATTGGATGATATGGATGTAAAAACGGTGACGCTACAAAGCTGTTGTAACAATGGAAATTCTGCAGCAGTGAACATGAATAATAGGCGACATAAAAGTGTCACCGAAATTGTGCGATTTGTGTCCGTTGGACTTTTTCTTGTGGGATTTTATTAATTTGCAGTTTTATGCCAATAAGACGCAAACAGTAATTCTTTTCAAAGACAACATAATCCGTTCCATCGCTCCAATTCAGCCTGTTCTACGTGTGCACAAGAGTCATCGAAAATTTTGAAGACTCACGATGGCGACCATTTGAACGATGTCATATTCCACACATAATGGTCACTTGTTTAATTTAATTTTAACATCTACACGTTCTTAAGCCATTTCCTTCTTCTTAAATCACCTCCCCGATGGGTTTTACCTTGTCGAAGTGGGAAGGCTTGAGTCTATTTCTTCGGCAATTATACAGCTGGAGATTTAGGCACCTAAGAAAACCCAAAAAGTGATCAGGGAAGGTCCAGATCAAAACATAAAGAAAAGTAATTGAGATAGTGTTCTCTTTTGCTATGATGTTTTGGTTTCAGCAATCTTGGATAAATGATGCTAAAAATAATCTATCGTTCCTAGTTCGTTGTAGGGCGAATAAAGACTAATAAAGGGTGCACACTCCTAGTTGTTGATTACAACGTCGATCGATTGCTGGGTGTGTGTATTCTAGGGTTGACAGGCCCTGAGTTTTGCAGTAACTTATCTGGAAGTGAACTCACGGTTGCCAAGCTCCACCGGAAGCTATATTCTGGCACCATGGGAGATAGTGCCCAGGAGGTAGAGGGATGTTGCATCTTGTATGCTTGGCTTGGCTTGGACCTATGCCTACCCCTCTGCCTCTGACTACCTATGAGGTAGGCCCCCTAGTGGGAGCATCATGGTGGTGTGGTTTATTCCAAATGCGGAGACACATGCTTTTCAAGCGTGCTTGAAATCTAGAGGTGTTAGATTAACCTCGCCCCATAGCAAGATGTGTGCACATGCTACAACATGTCACAGCATTGCTACTGATATGCCTTCGGCTATATCAGAGCTCATGGTCAGCGCTCAATCTGACTCCGATGTGGGTAGGCCTACCGTGGAATTATGTCTTAATTGGCAGGTGTCCACGTTAAACACAATACGGTTCTTCACAAAACAGTCAGAGAACGTGTTGTGTTGATAACCATCGACTAATATATTGTGCATCTTAGAAGGGTACGACAGGCATCAAGTTATGACCTGTACTCGTACCAAAGGTCGCAAAAACTTTTAATTGATGTAGTAAATAGAGTCCACAAAAATTATACAAAATTTGTATATTTTTCTTCTTCATTACTAAAATATCGCAAGAGTCTTAAAAATGTTTGTCGTTTTATAAAAGTGGTTTCAACGCTTTTATTCAGCGATACACTTGCTGTCCGCATACCAGAGTAAACCAATTCGTTCGCACCAGAGTTGTATGTTAATTTGAAGCTGTCAAAGTTTGTTATGACTCTTTCTGTGATTGAGAGGGATGAAATTTCGATCGAGCTATCATGTCGAAATTGCGTGCTTTGCGTACCTACTCTTATCAATGAATTGCTCCATTGTTAGATTATTACTTTTTAAACCGCTCAAGAACAAGCCCAAGCCGTAATGGATAATTTAAAGTTTGATTTTCATAAAATAAATGGTGAACCCTAGGCCTCTGTTTTGTCTACGACTCTTCCCCGTACTTCTTGCCACATGAGCGCCACTTGCTTTGGAAAAACCGAACAGCTTCTAGTCCCCATTTTGTGTATAACATACTCCTATCTTAAATGATAAGAGATAAGCAGTTAAGTGCCTTCTCTGAAATAGACGTACCAGTACAGAGATTATTTCTGTAACAGCACAAGACGAATGTAGAATGATTCAACCGGTGTTGTGTAATTCAAAGCTTCACAACGAATGTCCATCAGTGTCTCGTTGTTAATCCTTCGTCATTGTGTTACTCTTGCAATGTCTTCATTAATTGTAGAAGTAGTCATAACCCCATTTAGTGCGCGTGTAATACTTAAAAAAAATAAACTTGTCACACTCTGCCAACTTTTTTACTTTTACAAACCACTCTAAAGCTTAAAATTATACTATGGGTGTACGAATGATATGGCAGTTAACAAGGACTTTGCACAAATGCAACAATTAAATGTTACTTAAATTTGGTTGACCTCATTTCAAACTTCATCATTCCCTCGTCCCTCGAGGATGTAATTAATATTTATTTATTTGCAAAACGATGTTCAACCCATTGACATTTCGTGCTTGTCTGGCACTCATATCTACAACAACCCACTTGTTTATTCATAAAATCAAAATATGAAATATAATGATTGCACATGATTTGTTGAGCTCAAAAACCCAGCCATCAACACCAAAACCTCAAACAGCTAAAGCACAAGC
This sequence comes from Chrysotoxum bicinctum, assembly GCA_911387755.1. Lineage (NCBI taxonomy): Eukaryota > Metazoa > Arthropoda > Insecta > Diptera > Syrphidae > Chrysotoxum > Chrysotoxum bicinctum. The sequence continues at coordinate 32,755,177 of OU426990.1, forward strand.
ATTATATTTAAAAATACGAGTAACACATGAATATAAATTGAATTCAAGCAAAACCATTACAACTGGATGATGGGATATGATAGGATAGTGGACATATCGTGATGTGTGTATCCCCGGGACTAAAGTAACCACAAGACGAGAGATAAACGTAAACTTAATTACTCCCATGCAACATTTAACTTCACCGCATCCTATAGATTTTTCTCTTTGATCCTGATGCGAAATCCGTCTAGGCGTCCGCTTAGCGACTATGTCCAATGTTCGTCCTCTATTCTTATAGTTTTTTGCCTTTTGAATCCTCTTCCTATATAAATAGCTTAAGAGCCTTTCACTATTCACTCTCAAACAGTTAGTCGTTCCTTGTAGACGTATTGTGTCCTGCGATCCCATAGCAAGCAAAGTGTGTATAAAAACGTTGTTTGAAGTTAAGATTATATCAATTTTTATATTTCTTGAGTTTTATCAGAATAAAAAAAAAAACACACCATCATGAAGCTGGCATATTGCATTTTAGTTTGTGCTTTCTTGAAGTTGGCAATTTGCTTGCAGGTAAACGTACAAAATGATACAAAATCAATCACCAGAAATATGAAAATTTTCTTACAACTTGTTTGCTTCTTTCTTCTTCAGAGACCAGCGAACCAAGTTGACGAAGAGAGTTTCTTTGATGTCCAAAGAGGTGAGTTTAGCCAACCATATGGATAAAGGATACCTATTCGAACTAAAATTTGTTTCAAAAAAAAAAAAAAAAAATGCCACACCTACAAGTTCAGAGCATACATCACGACTTTTAGTGATCTAGTGACTATGTGTTTTTTGAAAGGGTTTCTTGAGTTTACATTTGATTGCATATTTCGAAAAAGTCAAAGAAACACCTGAGTTGTCAAAATCATCTAAATTCAAAGTTAAATTGTGTGAAGTTTTAATGGCTTTAAATGGTCTCCAGATATGAATCACAAGAAAATATGTTGAGTTTTAAGTTAAAGAATTCCTGGTAAGAAAACAGTCTTTGAAAGCCCAAGGAACCTTTTGAAATAATATTTAGTGTCAATAAGGTTGAAATAGTTAACCAGAATCATCAAGCAATTCGTTCGTTGTTTTTGTTTAGAATATTTCATTTTCTTGTATTATTTATCAATAACATTAATAACTTTCAGGTTCTTCCAGTTTTCCAGTGACCGAAAAGAACTACCTCAGGTAAGAATCTTCCCTTTACAAGAATGAAAATTTGTATCATCTTTGAAAAAACACTTTTTTTTTCTCTAGATTTCTGGCTCTAGCCGAAAGGAATATCGTACAATGTGTTTTCTGCAACTTTATGCTCCTGAACAAATACATGATTGGAAGAAATCACTTTACCAAGGATCGCCTCATCCAATGCTCATACTATTCTCCCGAGAGATGTCTGAGCTATTTTGAAAGCTATTTGAATGAAACCGACAGCGACAAAACCAACAAACACAAGAGGCAATTTGATGAAATTGACAAAACCGATCCCGGATTCAGTACATTGAACCAAATCCATTAGAGTCTTAAAATAATCGATTAACTTATTCTATGAAATGTGTGTGCTGCTTTCGACAGTTTTGTAATTACAGATGTTTCTTCTTTTATAAAATAATGTCTGAATATATTATTACTAAAGATTTGAATTGAATTGTGTGAGTCCAATGAATTTATTTTTGGTTTTCTAAAAAAATAATAATATGAGAGAGTTTTGAATTTTGTAACTAGCGTTGATTACATTTAATAAACTGCCGAGATATGTAATCTAATGAAATAAGATTTTGTTTGTTTTTTTTTTTAAACAAACGGAATAATATTTAACGACCTTCTTTTAATTTTAACAGAATTGTTTGTCAAAATCAAGTTCAATATGCTGGGCGCTTTCTGAAAAACAGAACGGACATTTATTTGATTTAAACTTTGCTTTCTAAATGTTAAAAAAGTTCAAAAATCGACGAATAAAGATTTGTTAAAGTATAACTAAAATCCAAGAATTAATAAAAATTCAAATATCTTAACAAGTCCTCAACAATTCACAGGTAAACAAAATTATATATTTTTGTCGGTGCAGACACCTAAATGTAATATTCCGAAGGTTTTTAGTATTCTAAACTCAAATCCGAAGTCAGAAATATTCTATGACGTAACGGTTTTGAGATAGCTATTTGCGTTTGAAAACTTAACTTAAACTTAAAATAATTTTTTCTTAGCTGTTAACGCGATTATGTTAAAACTTTTTCTTAAAACCTTTTGGTTCCTGTACCAAACATTTTATTGATCTGTGTTATTAATGGTGACAAAATTGGTGTTCTTTAAAAATACAACAATGGTTAGGCCCAATTAATTTTGTACTTATATTTTGAACAAATGCTAAATTACTTGTGTATTTTTTTAAATATCATTTTGATAAAATAAAAAAAAATATATGAGAAATTTGGATTCGAAAAAATAAAAATTCGTTCGTAAAAAATGTATTCAAATATTATCTATGAATTCGATCAAGTTGCACGTGCTTACCTGTATGTTGAAGAGGATTAGAATTTAAAATTTAAATGATTTTTATTCAGAATTTTAAAAATGTTTAAATAATATTTGCTTTCGATACATAGTAATCGAACTCGAGATTTTGATCAAACTTGACATTACTATGATGGATGATAGCGAATGCGAAAAAAGTGGATCTTGCAATTCCGTCTGTCTGTCTGTTCGACTAAAGCGGCTCGTTTTTAAATTTTTTCCCACACGTTTTTTCTTAAACCAAAAATAACCGTACCTGCCATAAGAATTTTTGTTTTTGAAATTTTATAAAATGTTTATTTTTCTCAACTGTTCGACAGATTTAAAAAAAAAAACAAACAAATTTCAATAAATTAAATATAGGTAATGGTTGAAAAAATGGATTAATGGTACTCTCCTTAGAACCATTTTATTATTTTTGATTTTTTCAAAAGGAGTTCAACGGATTTTGATCATTTTTTTTTAATGGTAAAGCTCCTCAGAAGTTTGTATAGTTTTGTATATTCGAATTTTCCAAAAAAACATGTTTTGGATTTTTAAAAAAACATTTCAATTTTTTTTGAATACTCAATACATATTCGGAAATTCCATGCTCGGTTTTTTTTAAACTTGAGAGTAAAAAGTTTTTTTATTGCAGTCTACAAGTTGTGAGAAACAAAATTTTATTTTATCTAAGAATAACGGTTATCCACCATACAAATGTTAAAAAATGGTTTTCGAAAATCGCAATTTTCTAGAAAACGGTGCCTAGAATTCTGATAACATTTTTTTCCTCATTTTTACAATCTATAATTCAATAAAAAAATTGGAAATTAAGATATTACTGACTGTACCTACCATACAACCATTTTTCGAGTTTTGAATTTCTCATTAAGGGCATAACGGATGAAACGGAATGAAAAAAAATATAAAATTTTTTTTTTTGGATTTTTGAAAAAAAAAAAAATCACCTTTTTCTTAAATTCGATATCTCAAAAACGATTCAATATTTTTTTGGCAATTCAATTTTTATTCGTACCATAATAAAGACTTTAAAGTTGGCGTACCAATATTTTTTCTTAAAAATGTTTCGAATATTTTGTATATAAAAGCTTATTTTTTAAGAAACCGCTACAACGATTTAAAATTTTTGTTTTTGCATAGATTCATATTTGCTTAAGAAATTTATTACTACTAAAAGAGTTTCAAAAATGAATTTTATGAACAGTTTTCTCTTATAACATTCATTTTTATTACATAAGAGCAAGTTAGTGCGACTGTTCCACAGATTTAAAAAAAAAATCTTATTTATCTCGACAAAGGCTCTAAAAATTTTGATAGAAATATTACTTGTTCTATCGTAGGTGTGGTTTTCATTTTTGTCAAAAAATCGTTAATAATATTAATATGTTATTAATTGTACATGTCATTGAATGGTTTTTATGATTTTCGATGTTCTCATTAACGACTTCACGGATTTTGATTTTGATTAAAATTTTTACACTGAACCGCCTTTAAATGAAAAAAGTATTTTTCGGATTTAAAAAAAAAATCAATATTTTGAAGACGGTTAAATCATTAATTTTTAAAATTGTTTCCTGAATTGAACATTATAAATACTAATTTTTAGAATTAAGTTCACAACTCTTGGTTTGAAAATGATAAATTCTTAAAATTATATAAGAAATTTTTTAATAAAACTTTTAAAGAAATTCAGTACATACAAAATTGAAGGGTTGTAAGTCTAAAGGATCTAAGTGCCAAAAAATCAGAAATCAATATTTTTATCAAAATACAATCTAAGGGCCAAGCCTTATAATAATAAAATGAATTCAAGTGCCTATTTCTTTTACAACTGTACACACACACAAATAAAGTTGTGTTAGAGCCTAAGCGCCAAAGGGCTTTTTATTTTGTTTTTCTCGAATATCTCTAAATTATAAAAATGGCACTTAGACCCTTTAGACTTACAACCCTTCAATTAATTTATTAACAAAACTAAAATAAAATTTTTAAAAAATCGTTAAAATATTTTTAAAATTTTTTATTTTTTTTAGAACTTTAAAAATTTTAGTAATTGTTTAAGGTATTAAAACAATGATGTATAATAAAGAGTTATTTTTTAAGAGCTATCGGAAATTAAAAAAAAACATGTAAAATGCGTGCTGTGTGGCATGTGCCACCGTCTTGTTGAAACCACATGTCATGCAAGTCAAGCTCTTCCATTTTGCTCAAAAAAAGAGTTTATTATCATCGCACGGTAGCGCCCACCATTCAGAGAAACGTTGCGATTCGCATCATATTTGAAGAAATACGGCCCAATGATTTCGCCAGTCCATAATCCGCACCAAACAGTGACTTTTTCTGGATGCATTGGTAGCTCTTGCAATGCTTCTGGCTGCTCTTCACTCCAAATACGGCAGTTTTGCTTCTTCACGTATCCATTCAACCAAAAATGGGCTTTGTCGCTGAACACAATTTTTCGATAAAAACAGTGGATCTTTGGCCAACTTTTCAAGAGCACATTCAACAAAAATTCGTTGTTGTGGTAGGTCGTTCGGATTCAATTTAATTCTAAAAGAAAATCTGACGGTTACCCAGCACATATGAGTTATAATAATTCAACTAGCCATTCTACAGAGGTTATAGCCAATATGTTTGCCGAATTCTTTTAAGGTGCCTTCGAAAATGCTTTTACAAATGACTCAAATATAATATAACTGATCAGTTCTCACACCTTAACTCCATAAATTTCGCAATTTCTGAAGCAACTTTTCTTGGCTTATATCGAAAAGTTAGGCGAGTGTTTTAGTCCCGGCCCTGATAGCTTGCCATCTTTTATTTTGAAAAAAAAAAGTGCAATATATATGTCATACCCGTTATTTGTGCTTTTCAACATGTCAATTAGTAGTTCTTCGTTTCCCGCTATTTGGAAAAATGCATTTCTTACTTCCATTCACAAGATAGGTCCAAACAAAATACATAGGAACAAACTACAGGCCTATTGCTAAGCTTTCTGTCATTCCTAAATTGTTATCGCTTCACTGTACCTCTGTTATATGTGAAAACCAGCATGGTCTTGTGAAAAAGAAATCTACGGTCACAAACTAACTGCAACTTACAACGTTCTGCTTAGATGCCTTTGAAAAGTATAAGCAAGTAGATTCTGTTTTACTGACTTCAGTAAAGCTTTCGACAAACTTAATCATGAAATATTACTTATGAAACTAAGCACCATTGGATTTAACAATCGCTTTATTTTGTGGATTGCTTCGTATCTCAAAAAGAGATTCTATAGTGTCGTTTTTTAAAATGAACATTCTTAATGGTTTATTGTAAATTCGGGTGTACCACGAGGTAGTCATCTTGGTCCTTTATTGTAATAGTCCTCTCAATCTCTTAATAAATGTCTTCAATAAAAACTATTTTCTAATTCATTCAATTAATGATAACGTAAAATCACACAATTTTGAGAATATGTTCTTCATCCTTAACAATTAAATTTATAGAATAGATTTAAGTATTTTTAGTATATTTATATTATGTAAATATGATATAATTTAACTTAATTGTGGTGTGGTCTCCATGTTGCGCGAATTATGATAAATATGAATTTAAATATAAAATAAAAACAAATACAATTATTTTATAAAAGGAAAATTATTGTTTTATTTATTAAGTTTAAAGTTATTAATTTAATTTTATTGCAAGAAGTATAATTATTATTAGATAGCGACGCGTTTTGGATTTAATAATCCATCATCGGGATTGCAATAAAATTAAATTAATAACCTTAAACTTAATAAATAAAACAATAATTTTCCTTTTACAAAATAATTTTATTTGTTTTTATTTTATATTTAAATTCGTATTTATCATATAATTTAAGATTGTTTCGTTAGTATTTAACGTGTTGAATAAAGAATGTTTGAGCTGCAATTCTTGCACCAGCTGTATTTCGAATTAAATCCTTCCGCAAAATTTTCACGTAGTGGAGTCAGTGGCGTAGCGTGGGTTTTTGCCGCCCGGGGCAGAGCCAATTTTGCCGCCCCTAGCAATTTTTGTCTGGGCCTTTAATTAATTTATTAATAAAATTTTTCTTGAAATCGTTTCTCTATTTTTAATAATAACTTATTAACTTTCGATTTCTCGGTAAAAAATAGAGAACTCGATTTTTTACAAAAAATGTGAGAAAATGTTTTTTATGGAACTTATGGTTCTTGAGGTATGGAGAAAACACTCTTAATAAAGCCAAACGGTGGTTTCAACTCCGAAAAATCGATGGATTATTTCCGAGCCATCAGCTAGGTATTTCGTTTCATCAATTTACTTCCTTTATGTAATCAATCCAAAGGGGTAAAATGAAAATCTCTCGCGCTTATGTAGGTAAATACTGTACCCGTACACACAATTTTAAAAAAAATTTCAAAACACACGAAACACAGATAAGTTAAATGTTAAACTGCAACTTATTTTGTATTAAACTAGGATGTTTGCAAACCTTACTGCATTTTACGATAAAATAAAACAGAAAAAAATACAACTGACACACACCTTAGATAAAAGATACAACAATATACGAATACATGGACTCTTATGAGCCAACTCAAATCGAATCAGTCGAAACAAACGAAATGTTTTTGTCTCAACTTCTCGCCTTACGAGCAGGGTTCGAACCGCAGTAGTAAAATTTTGGAGCAGACTTATAAAAAAATAAACGAATTGAAAATTTCTGGAGTAGATTTAGATTTAGTAATTCAGAGTCAGAGTTGGTTGCAAAATTTATTAACACAGTGGTCATTCCCTTTCATGTGGTTTGGCTAAAGAAATTTTGAATTTTTCAGTGTGGAAAAAAATTAGTACCTAAATAAATCTTAAAAAACGGAGTAACGAAGTAGATCTATTTTCTTTCGTAAAATTGAAGTAAATTTACTCCGATTGGAGTAAGATTCGAACGCTGCTCATGAGTGGTAGTCGAAAGAAGGCAAACGAAAAAGCTTTGCACTAGGACACATAGAATGAAACAATCATTTACTGTTCCAAATCAGCATCGTTGTCGATCATTGTACTTCACACTTCCTTCTGGCGCAATACAAATCTCGGACACAACATATGACGATGACACAACAACAACAAAAAAAAAAAAACAAGAGAAAGACGTGTATCATTGCCGACAGCAAAACCGTGGCGCGAAAATGTTTTATATTGTGTACCTACGTCCTACGCACACACACGGAACTTTCAGCTCAAAAGGAAAAAATATATTTCCGAAAAGGACAGTTTATTTTTTCACAATTAAAATTTGTTACAAAAGTAAGCTTACACTTAGCTTAGAAAAATATAAAAACATAACATACAAAAACCTCTTATATTAACGTATTTTGAAAAATTGCCGCCCCCAAGCAAAGTGCCGCCCGGGGCCTGTGCCCCCTTTGCCCCCCTCTCGCTACGCCACTGAGTGGAGTATCAGAGGTCCAATCGGTGCGAACGGCGCCGAATCGATAATTCAAGGTCATCACTAACACTGGACGATACAGTTGCGATATTTTCCTCAGTTCGCACTCTAAGTAAGCGTGTTGGTGGTTTAATGTCCAACAATGTAAATTTGGTGCGAAATTTAGTCACAATAGCCCGAATAGCCGCCTCAGTAGGTCGATTAAACTGACCATAAAATGGAAGAAGCGCGCGATGAACTTTCTTAACAGAGCATACATTTTGATAATAAAATTCAATAATTTGTAAGCGGTGTTCGTTTGTAAGACGATTCATGGTTAAATTATAGACCAAACTGAAGAATTTTGATAGTGACACAAAACACGAAACGTACGTGAGCTGTCAAAAACAGTATTGCCAAAAAGAAAATAGCAACAAAATCACCCATTAGTACGTGACTACTAAAATTTTACTAATTTATAAGCAGTTTATTAACTTTTTCTTAATTGTAAACAATTTTTTACTAGTATTGTACAAAAACTTTAAATAAAATGCTTCGGAACACTCCTTAAACAATGACAGTTCGTTCAAGAACTAAGTAAACAGACCTTTTTTGACCCTTGAAAATGTCAAAGAGTCATTCTAAAAATTTAAAATAGATATTCGACGATTTTAACTTTAATAAAAAGTTAGAGATACCATGATGCAATGTTCGATTAAAGTTTACAAAATCGTCTTTTTCATCCAGTTCATACTAACATTTTTTTTTTGTTCCATTATCATTTACAGTACCTTTAAATTTAAACGCTAAACCATGAACATGATCAAGTAGTAATTGGCTTTTATTTTCCTTAAGTCCCAGTTAAGTATTAAACATTATGTGGAATTTCAACTAAAACTTGACCGCTTATACCATTATGACCTGTAGGCTTCGCCTACTTTGGGTCACAAATACTGAAAACCAAATTCTGTTTAAGAAATCAACCTTGTATGTATTTGAAAGAATCAATAACTTGGACCTGCACTAAATATTGCCGCAATAACTAAGCTGTACTCTAGAAAAAAGTTAGCAGACAAAACCTTATATGCAAATAACTTAGTCGAACTAATTTTTAAATGAACCGGAAATAAAGGCCCCAGAAGGGTTCTGAACGAATACATATTTGGGTTGCATTTCTGATTGATCGCTGTCTGATGGCTTATTGAAAATGTATCTCAACAGACAACCTGGGGAAAGTTGTTTGCCTAATTCTTTCAAAGGCCACACAAAAACTAAAAGAGACCCCCTCCCAAATGATTATTCCAACCTCTGCCACGCCTCCGGGGTATTTTATCCGAATTTCATTTTTTATTCATTTCCTTCGCTTGGTTTTTGGCCGCCATAAACATGTGAAGCAACCATTATGCTTTCCAATCGATTGGTCATTGTATATGGAGATGCATAGCCCTCTCTGTTATATCTATGTATGTATGTATATATATTTGTTTTTATTATTATTTTCCGGATAAAAGTTTAAAGTTAAAAGGAATACACAAAAAACTGGGATTTGCAGATATTTTAGTGAGGTTTATTATTGCTTTGAAGTTCAAATTGATGAAATTCAATGGAGACCAAACCGGAAGCAAAAACATGCAGAAAATAGCTAAACTTAAACTAAACTGCCATTTGATGGACATGGGATGGAACGTGGCATATTTTAAAACGATTTGATGCCGGATTGAGGAGTGTATTTGCTTTTAGCTGGGTTTTAATTTGAATTAAATTATTTTTCAATTCGGAATTTGTTTAGAATTTTGAGGGTAGAAAAATAAATTGAAAACCTCTACCTCTACTTGCTAGAATAATGACAATTAATTTAAAAAAACAAAAAGAAAATGGCAAACAAAGAGCTTCAAATTGAATGACATATACAAATGGAAATACAGATCCAATTGGTTACCGGCTTAGCGCTCGTGTTTTTTTTATTGAGAATTGCTAGAATTTAATTTGTTTGAAACAAATTAGATGAGAAACAATTCAGTTCATTTAAAATTAAAAAAAAAAACACAAATTTAATTTTTTGTTTTAAAAATATGAAAAATAATTAAATAATTAAAAATATTTAAAGTAATGAAAGTAAAGCACAAGAATTTTAAAGTTTAAGTCCAACTTCTCGGTACTCCTAAGTGTAGTTACAAGTTTGTAAAAGATTTTATTCACTCGGTCGACTTTCAAAAACTTTAACTATTTTATGCAAATGTTGAATATTTCGAGTGTTACAATTTGTACGATGTGAAGAATGTACATAAGCGTCTTAGATAAAATCTGAAAAAGAAAAAGTAAGCCAAAAATAAAGGGAAATTACTTCTTAAATAGTGTTCAGGGAGAATCATTTTATATACATAAATGTATGTATAAAAGATTTCAGTGTTTGCACCTGAATTCCTAAACATTTCCTTCTAAACCAAAATAATTTTTGATGTAGTCTTCCAATATGGCGGATTTCTACGTGGTAATGGGGTATGGCGAGGCAAGCAAAGCTTGATATAAACATTTTAAAACAGTTTAAAAAAAAAATGTTCTATGCGAACTTTAAACCATTATTAGTACTGTACATAATATGAAAAATATATCTCAAAAAAAAAAAAAAAAAATCATTGCAACGTTTTGACATATCAAATATAAAACATAAAATTAAAAATTTTTAAATTGTTTGAAGCTTCTGGATTTAAAATTTAAAATCAAAAATCAAAAATCAAAAAATTGGTTATTCTGTTTGAGTTTATTTTTACGATCTATCATTCAATAAAAAATAAAATGCACGATTCAAGCAAATATAGGTTTATGTAAGAACAAAAATTATAAGTCTTTGTAGTGGTTTCTTAAAAAAATAAGCTTTTATGTAAAAAAAAATTTAAAACATTTTTAAGAAAAAATTTTGGTACGCGAATTTAAAGTTTTTATTATTGTTCGAATAAAAATTAAATTTACAAAAAAAATATTGAGCCGTTTTCGAGATATTGAATTTTCCAAAAAAAAAAAAATAGATTTTTTTTTTTTCAAAATTCAAAAAAATATTTTTCTTAAAGTTTTAAAAAGCATTGTTTTTTAAACTTTTTAGAAGCTTTTCTCTAAAAAATTTCATTAAAATCCGTTATGCCGATAATAAGAAATTCAAAATTTTAAAAAATCGTTCTATGGTAGGTACAGTCAGTAATATCTTGTTTTCAAAATTTTTGTTATTAAATAATAGATCTTAAAAATTAATCGAAAGAAAAAAAAAAAACATTTTCGAGAAAAATACGATTTTCGAAAACTATTTTTTAACATTTGTATGGAGGGTACCGTTATTTTTAGGTAAAATACATTTTTTCTCTCATATCTTGTAGATTATTTTAAGAAACTTTTATTTATCAAGTTTTAAAAAAATCGATGGGGTTTTCGAAATATTGAGTTTTCAAAAAACAAAATTTGAAATTTTTTTTTTTCAAACTCCAAAACAAATTGGTTTGAAAATTTGAATACACAATAATATTGAAACTGCTGGGGAGCCTCAAAATAAAAAAATGATCAAAATCGGTCGTACCGTTTTTGAGAAAATTAAAAAAAAAAAATGGTTCCAAGGGGGGTATCAAAAATAATAATTTTTTGGATTTTTTTTTCAACCATTGCCTAGGTTTAGCTAAATGAAATTTCTTGAGTTTTTTATACAAAAATCTGTGGGACAGTTTTTGAAAAAAAAAAATATTTATAAAATTTCGAAAAAAACCGTATGTCTTAAAAAAAAAGAAAAAAACATCCGGGGGAAGAAATTAAAACCCATATCTACCAAGTTTGAAGAAAATCGGCCGATTCGTTTAGCAGTAGTCGAACAGACAGACGCTATCATCGTAATGTCAACTTTGATCAAAATCTCGAGTTCGATTTTTTTACGAATACATAACTTGCCTTATAGTAGATACCTATGAGTCGCAAGTTAAAATAATTGAGGCCTTATTAATAGAACCTAATATAACTGTTACTAATGTCTTAATCTAAAAACTTTTATTGAACTATAGATCGTAAAAAAAAATACAAGTAGAAAAATTGTTATCAAAATTCTATGAGCTATTTTGGAGAAAAATAACATTTTCGAAAACTTTTATTGTGGGTGTCAATATTTATGGAATTTTTTTTGCAACAATAAGCTCTCTTTTACTTAAATCTATTTTTTGACAGAGAGACTGGCGGTCAATACTTATTTAGTCTTTCGTATCATCGTAATTTTAAGTACGATCAAAATATCGAGTTGGATTGTTTTTTCGTTATAACAGAACATTTTTTAACGATTACTTCAGAAGCTTCATGGACAAAGAAGAGGAGGAATCGATTTTATTTTCTCTGTACATGGCTACCTTATCCCAAAGATGTAGACTCGATTTAGGAGATTTCTACTACAATGATTCGATTGATCTAGCAAATATAGATATATGCAATCTCGATCGCTTCATAAGGAGCTCCAATTAGCTTAAAGATTAGGAAGAAAGTCTGCAAGATTCAATGTGGTATCACAATGATCCAACTCATGGTCTAAGTGGGTCAGCTCTCCAATTGAGAGCCACGTCAACCTAGCCTAACCTTCCGTTTTGTTGACGTACAGGTGTTGGCGGATTGTCCAATGAACCGTTCGACTTGAATGTATGCACCACGGTGAAAACCATCCTCTCGGTAGAAGGAGTATGGGCAAAGTGCGAGAAAAGTTAGTTGCTCGAACAGAAGACCCATTTTCATACAACAATTCAATCATTTGCACTTCACATGTTGTTGAACGCTATACACATAGCTCTCCATGTTGATTTAGTAAGACAAACTTAATAAATGGCCGGCAATTTTACAGATGTGGTTTTGAAAAAATGGCTACACTCACTTGTAGAAGTTTGAAAATCCCCTATTGGAAAAAAAATATTTATAATTTTCTTTACATAAGCAGTAGCACACCCAAATTTGTCTTCTTTTTTTTTTTTTTTTTAAAAAAAACGTGTTTTCTTCCATTAAAATGTAATTTAAAAACAATTTGATAATCTTATAAAAACTGGATATACCCGTAAAAATTGAAAAAATACTTCCTACTTTCTAAAATCATCAAAAAATGATGACAAACACAAAAAAAAAAAAAAAACAAAGTAAAACAAAATCTAATAATAAACAAAACATAATTAAGATGAACATAAATTAAAAGTTGACTGACTTTAAAAAGCCATTTCAACTTTACGAAAAGTCCCATTTCAACACTCCTTTTGCTTTACACTCCCCAAACTGATACCAACTCTACTAAACAAAGCCCAAGGAAATTGAAGAAAAAAAAAAATAAAACACCAAGGTATGAATAATATTTCCTAAATTACAATCAAACCCCAAAAGTTTTCAACAACTTTCTTACACAATTAAGAGACACCGAAAAGGCCAAACTGCCTGCAGCTTAATATATCTCAGATAAAATGGTTTATTTTACCTTAATTTGGTCTTTGTTTTACATCAATTAATTCAAAATCCAGATGAAACAAGGATATCTTAGAGGGCTTTTGAAAATTCAAAGTGATTAACAGAAGGGAAATTGTTAATGACAGGAACGGTGTCATATACACAGATACGTAGTTCAAACTTTAATCCTATCAGTAAAATCAGCTTTCAGTTCTAAAGATTATTCAGGTAAGGATGTGATTAGTGTCCTTAACAAGTATTTATATAAAAACTCACATTTCATTGTTTTTCTTTTCGTGTGGTTTGAACTTGGAAAGGATAAGGTGGATGGATGTGTTGGATGAAGCTACTGCCAAGGTATGTCGAAGTTGGATAAAATGTGTCTATTTCTTATTTCTGTTTAACTATCTCTGATTTTTTGGGAAAGGTGTTAACAATACAATAGGATTACACGAATAACAATTGCAACATTTTCAATTGGATTATCTATACTCTATACTATTATATAAAAGCGAAACCATTTTAAAGTTTGTAACGCACGATCTCAGAAAGTAGTTAACCGATTTATTTAATTTACTATTTTCTTTATTGTTAAAGAGTGTTTATGGCTATAATTTTTTTTTTCGTTAATAATTTGTCAAATTTAAATATTATTAATTTTACATTTTTTTGTCCATTTTTTTTCATTAGTTGACTTTACAATCACTCATATCTTAAAACCTATACAATAATCGACAAAGATTAGCATTGCTTCATAAACTCAATATTGTTGCGCAAATTTTAAGCCCAAAATCGCTTCTTAGTTACACATACAACCTGAGAAATAAATAAAAATAATCTATAAAATTATAAACTTTTTGAATTTATTTTATCCAGGAATTAGATTTCATCACAATCGCGAGGTCGCTGCTTTGTTTCATTTCATTATCATTCCAACATTTTTAATTTTCTTTTCTTCCCATGCTCTCTCTCTCTCTCTCTCTCTCTCTCTTAATATCTGTTCCATTCAATAGTAACGTTTTTTCTCTTACCTACCTACCTAAATATTCAATTTTTCTGTATTGTCTAACTAACCGACACACACACACATTGTTTTTACTTGCGATATAGGTATGTACTATATAAGTACTATAGGGCAAGTTCTGAATTTGGAAAAAAAATCGAACTCGAGATTTTGATCAAAGTTGATATTACGATGATAGCGAAGACGAATTAAGTGGGTCCGACAATTCCGTCTGTCTGTCTGTATGTCCGTATGTCTGTATGTCCGTATGCCTGTATGTCCGTATGTCCGTATGTCTGTATGTCTGTACCTCGATCTTCAAACTCGGTACTTAAGAGTCTTCGGTGATTCGCTAGAGGAGAAATTGAATTTTTTTTTAGCTCTAAAACTAACTTAAACTAACGGTACCTCCCATACACCCGTAATGCATAATCCTATTTATCTCTTTATCTCGAAGACGGCTCTAACGATTTTGATAAAAAAAATAAAATGCACGACTGGATCGCACGAACTTGCTCTTATGTAAAAGTACTTTGGAAATTAAGATACATTTTATAAATATAAAACATGGATTTAATGAGATAATAATGTTCAAATGCATAAAATTGCCGTCTGGTTTCCGGAAAAGTATGAATTTATGCAAATAAACCTTAAAAAATCGTTTTATTATTAAATAAATTTTTTATATAAGAAATTTCTTTAAAATTTTTCAAGAAAAAAATGTGGGATGCGAATTTTAAGTATTTAATAATATTGGTCTTAGGAAATAATTTCAAAAAATAATCGTTCATAGGTTTTGAAGATATTGATTTAAAATTTTTTTTTTTTTTTTTAAACCCAATAAATATTTTTTCGAATATTTTTATATACAATATTATTTTAAACTTAAGGGGATTCCTGCTAAAAATTTTGGGTTAAAATCCTTAGAGCCGTTAAAGAGAAAGTCGAAAATCAAAAAAACGGGTCTATGGCAGGTACCCCTAATAACATTTTGCCCCAAATTTTTTTTGACCAAAATGTAGTCCATGTCCATAATATCACACCTAATTTTTTTTATCAAAATCGTTAGAGCCGTTTTCGAGATAAATAAGATTTAGCATTACGGTTGTATGGGGGGTACCCTTAGTTTTGAAGCTAAAAAAAAAATTTCAATTTCTCCTCTAGGGAATCACCGAAGGCCCTTAACTACCGAGATTGAAAGAAATAGGTCCAAGGGTTTAGGCTGTAGTGAGAGGTACAGACATACAGACACACTGAAACATGTTTTTTGTGTACTAAATTTTCCTTAAAATTTTTATAAAAAAAATTGATATGCAAATTGTTAGTATTTAATAAAATACATTTTAAAACGTAATTTAAAAATTTAATCGTGTATCGGTTTTCAAGATATTGAATTTTCAAAAAAAAAATTGTATTATTTTTTTAAAAATCTAAAAACTATTTTTTCGAAAAAATTTTTAGTTTATATTTTTTAAAATGCAAAGCAGCTCCTCCAAAAAAATTTTGGTTAAAATCGTTAGAGCCGTTGGTGAGAAATTCGAAAATCAAAAAAACCGTTCTATGACAGGTACCCCTAATAACATTTCCCCCCAAATTTTTTTTTCACCAAAATATAGTCCATGTCCATAATATCACACTTAATTTTTTTTATCAAAATCGTTAGAGCCGTTTTCGAGATAAATAAGATTTTGCATTACGGGTGTATGGGGGGTACCCTTAGTTTTGGAGCTAAAAAAAAAATTTCAATTTTTCCTCTAGGGAATCACCGAAGACCCTTAACTACCGAGATTGAAAGAAATAGGTCCAAGGGTTTAGGCTGTAGTGAGAGGTACAAACATACAGACACACTGAAACATGTTTTTTGTGTACTAAATTTTCCTTAAAATTTTTATAAAAAAAATTGATATGCAAATTGTTAGTATTTAATTAAATACATTTTAAAACGTAATTTAAAAATTTATTCTTGTATCGGTTTTCAAGATATTGAATTTTCAAAAAAAAAATTGTATTATTTTTTTAAAAATCCAAAAACTATTTTTTCAAAAAAATTTTTAGTTTATATTTTTTAAAATGCAAAGCAGCTCCTGCAAAAAAATTTTAGTTAAAATCGTTAGAGCCGTTGGTGAGAAATTCGAAAATCAAAAAAACCGTTCTATGACAGGTACCCCTAATAACATTTCCCCCCAAATTTTTTTTTCACCAAAATATAGTCCATGTCCATAATATCACACTTAATTTTTTTTATCAAAATCGTTAGAGCCGTTTTCGAGATAAATAAGATTTTGCATTACGGGTGTATGGGGGGTACCCTTAATTTTGGAGCTAAAAAAAAAATTTCAATTTTTCCTCTAGGGAATCACCGAAGACCCTTAACTACCGAGTTTGAAGAAAATACGTCCGGTAGTTTAGGCTGTAGTTCGAGGTACAGACATACAGACATACAGACATACAGACATACAGACATACAGACAGACAGACGGAATTGTCAGACCCACTTTTTTCGTCTTCGCTATCATCGTAATGTCAACTTTGATCAAAATCTCGAGTTCGATTTTTTTTCCAAATGCAGAACTTGCCCTATAGTACCTATATCGCAAGTAAAAATTAGGTAAAATATTATGGATATGGACTACATTTTGGTAAAAAAAAAATTTGGGGCAAAATTTTATTAACGGTACCTGTCATAGAACCGTTTTTTGATTTTTTGACTTTCTCATCAAAGGCTCTAACGATTTTAACCAAAAATTTTCAACGGTAGCCCCCTTAAGTTTAAAATAATATTGTATATAAAAATATTCGAAAAAAGTTATTTCTAAATACTATACTATCTACTAAATACTTAAAATTTGGAATCCCAAATTGTGTTCTCGAAAAATTTTTAGGAAATTTGTTATATAAAAAATACTTTAATATTAAAAAGATTAATCAGTTGGCAATTCCATACATTTGAACATTTTTATCTCATTAAATCCATGTTTCATATTTATAAAATGTATTTTTAATTCCAAAGTACTTTTACATATGAGCAAGTTTGTGCGATCCAGTCGTGCATTTTATTTTTTAAGTTACTTGAATACACTCACAAACATGAACAAACTCTTTTTTTTCAAGTGAATCTAATTCGATATGGTAAGTATATACTACATATAAACTAAAATTAATATTATTGTAGAAAATTTGCATAGTCCCATTGAGAAATGTTTTCATATATGTATGCTAAAATTAATATTAAAAAAATATTCTTAGTTAAAATTTGCGAAGCAACGCGAGTACGGGTCGGCTAGTTTCCAATAAAAGCAGTGGTAGGATTTTACTTCGGACGGATTTTTGAAGTGTATTCGAGTAGCGAGTGGAATTTTAGGGGTTGGTGCGCTTGATACTTGTATTCATCTCGATGGCTGTGTTCGTAGAGTAGTAATAAGTTTTTCTTTCACCATGTTTAGAACTATGACGTCATAATTTCGTGCTAATAGGACTATAATATTTTTTAGTGCAGGTATTTATTTTTAAGTTCTAAGAGGATGAAAAATTAGAATGGAACTGTCATTTATAACAAATATAAGAGGAACTATTCTGATATTTTTGTATACCACAAATTTCGTTATACCTCGAACATCAAAAGTTGGGTTTTTCCTCTCTTTGGGGGAATCTGGCAAGGAGAAAACTGAAAGTAAAACGTCTGGGACCTAAATATTTCAAATCAGTGCACAATCCTGTATTGTTTATATATAAATTCAAGTTGTTATACCTCCGACACACAAATCGGAAAAATGAGCGTTTTCGAACCCCCACTCCGGGCTGAAAAAGAAAACTGCCAAATGATTGAATTTGGTATAATATTGCGTTTACCTACACATTCATCTAAATGAATTTTGATTATACATCCACTCCCAAGATCTGCTTCCGGCTCTTAGACTATAAAACGAGCGGTCAAACTGAGAAAACGTGTGATCTTCTAACTACAGGCCCGCCAGTAAATGAGTGCGCTACATTCACAAAAACTAATCAATGCCAAAGAGGAGATAAGTACTGAACATCTATATGTGATAAGTTAGTGATAAGATAATAATTAAGGACCATGAAAAGGCGAAGGGTGCTGTAATCAATTCAATTTCAGCAGAAATCCACTTCAAGTCAAAAGAGTCAAGGAAAGCATAATATGATCCTATAAAATATACTAATGAGAATGTTTTAGCTTTGTTTATGGATTTGGGTCTCTCAAAAGAATTTAAAGCCCCGAGAAGCACAACATAGATGTTCTACCATTTACGAAATAGAATCAGTTCGAGAAAATTGTTAAACTTTGGAAATATCATCTAGAGTGAAACTTCAAGTCATCATGAATTATACTACAAGGCGGCTATTAGAGAGTAAAACTGAAAGCCAAATAACTGCACACCAAAGAAGTCTGAAGTTACAGAGTAAATGGGTCTGCGATGGATCATCTGAAAATGATTGACGGATAGTTTTAAGCGAATTAACCGAAACAAAGTCTATGCGGTCAAGTGCGATACACAACAAGTCACAAAAAAGCTTCAATAATCAAGATGAATTAAATATAGACTAACATATCTCAGAATATGGAATCTCTCCATTGCATTCTAGAATCATGTGCATTAAATTTATTTTGAAACGTGCGTATACTCTTCGACAAGAGGAAGAGGGCATTGAAAAATTTTTTGGGATTAAGGAGGAAAATGTCAGATCGAAAGGCGTTTTTGCGATGAGCTTGGGCTTGATGTGGATAAACTAAAGCAAGGATTTGGAAATACCAATTATGGAAACACTTCAAGGATATTTTTTGAACAATCAGATGCAACCACTCCAAGAAGTGGAGTCATCGGAGTGGCTATAATGAGGCTTAACGTGATACTTAAAGTTTTTAATTACAAGGAAGTAAGCGTATGTAGTTAATTTGATGAGTATACCAAAAGCAAACAGTAGAACTGTTAAAACAAAAGTGTACTGGAAACAACTTCCACCTCTTCACTCTTCATAAAATTTTGGTTTACAACCAAAATATCATCATCAAATATTAATCACTGCTTCTTGGAGAAATGTCAGAAGAAGCCCAGGAGTCCAAAAATATGTACGAAAAGATATACAGGTATCAAAAGTCGTGTAACATTTCAAGGATTCAACAGAATGAAGGCAGACGGGATAAGTCATCCTTAAATGTACTAAATTTAAACAATTACAAATGAAAATTTTATAAATGATTTAATTAAGTAGCAAATAATAAAAATAATATAAAACAGAATGAAGGCCTGTTTAACATGCTTCCAATCTCATCGGTCTACTTATTTCTTCCCTATAAGATATGTATGTAAGAAACGGAAAAGGTCTGAAAGGACAATACTCTCCGGTAATGCTGAGTCTATACCTAGCAACATTGGACTTTGATCATAGACTCCAACGAAGCTTATGTTTGTATGTACATTAGACTGGGCCAAAAAAATTGACTATTTTTTGTTTTGAAAGATATATCGAGAATATCATTCAGAATGACAAAAAAAAATTTTCGTAAAAGTTTGAGCCCTTAATATCAATTTTAAGAGGTCTATCATCGCTAATTTTGATTTTTAGTCATAATTTCATGTTTTGCGTCAGAACTGACAAAACATTGAAGTAAAAAAAATTCATTTTGACTT
This sequence comes from Chrysotoxum bicinctum, assembly GCA_911387755.1. NCBI lineage: Eukaryota > Metazoa > Arthropoda > Insecta > Diptera > Syrphidae > Chrysotoxum > Chrysotoxum bicinctum. The sequence continues at coordinate 32,775,206 of OU426990.1, forward strand.
ACTTTTATATAAAATTAAATTCCCTACAAAAAAGGTCTAATTGAAAATTTTCGTCAGACAAGCCGTTTTTGAGTAATTAAGCTTAATAAATTGTTATTTTTCTTCGATTTTGCTTTTTTAATTTGGAATTTTGTAACTAACGAATCAATGAATATCTCAAAATGATCACAATGGATTTTTAAAGGAAATTTAATGCTCTACAAAAAAGGTCTCTTAATATTTTTGTCTAAATTTAATTCTTCAAAAGTTATTCACAACTAAAATTGAAAAAAAATTGAAATTTCAAGTTTTTCTTTCTTAACTCAATTTTTTTTACTTAAAGGAACAAATTGACTTTTTTGAACATTATTAATCATCATTCATCGAAAATCTCTAAATATTCACCATTATTCTAACAATAATATTACAAAAATATATAAATTTAACAATAAATATGAATTTATTTTTGCCTAATTGATCATTTCTCAACAAAAACATGGTTCTACTTAGAAGTTGAGAAATGATCAATTAGGCAAAAATAAATTCATATTTATTGTTAAATTTATATATTTTTGTAATATTATTGTTAGAATAATGGTGAATATTTAGAGATTTTCGATGAATGATGATTAATAATGTTCAAAAAAGTCAATTTGTTCCTTTAAGTAAAAAAAATTGAGTTAAGAAAGAAAAACTTGAAATTTCAATTTTTTTTCAATTTTAGTTGTGAATAACTTTTGAAGAATTAAATTTAGACAAAAATATTAAGAGACCTTTTTTGTAGAGCATTAAATTTCCTTTAAAAATCCATTGTGATCATTTTGAGATATTCATTGATTCGTTAGTTACAAAATTCCAAATTAAAAAAGTAAAATCGAAGAAAAATAACAATTTACTAAGCTTAATTACTCAAAAACGGCTTGTCTGACGAAAATTTTCAATTAGACCTTTTTTGTAGGGAATTTAATTTTATATAAAAGTAAGTCAAAATGAATTTTTTTTACTTCAATGTTTTGTCAGTTCTGACGCAAAACATGAAATTATGACTAAAAATCAAAATTAGCGATGATAGACCTCTTAAAATTGATATTAAGGGCTCAAACTTTTACGAAAATTTTTTTTTGTCATTCTGAATGATATTCTCGATATATCTTTCAAAAAAAAAAATAGTCAATTTTTTTGGCCCAGTCTAATGTACATACATTTTTTTTCGTTTATTTTTGTTCTCATTGTTTGTCTAGTAATCTATTGTTTCACTCTAATTCGTATGTTTTCTTTTTGTCCTACTGCATCACTGAAATTGAAACTCACCATTTCTAAAGTCTTGAAAATTTCTTTCAATATTAAAAAAAAAAACTGTCTCAATATCTTCATTCGTGAGTAATGATTTTACAACCAAAAAAGTCAATATTGACCACCTGTGTGGCGGCCTGACTGTTCAACGCAGTAACCATTACAGAACCGTAAGCAAATTTCATTCGATAGCTCAATGGTACCTCTAAAAAAAACTATTTGTTTTCGCATTGTTTTTCGTTAATTTTGATAAATTTTTGTTTTATAACGCTCCTAAAAAACTTGTGTATTAAATTTTTTTTTGAGTCTTAAAATGCCCGTTTTTTGCAACTTAAGATTTGCTGGTGTTTTAAAACTACCTCCAAGATTGTCCTTTTCTATAAAAATGATGGTATCTATTATAAAAATGTTTTTGAAAATTGTGTATGTCTCATAATATGCATCTAGAATTTGATAACTTTTTTTTAGTTTATCTAAATTTTTATTATTAATAATTCAATAAAAACAAATTAGAAACTAAGAAATTTCTGACAGAACATACTTAGAATTTAACCATTTTTTGATTAAAATTATTATCGTAGCATCTAAAAAGTTGAAGAAAAAAACAATGTTTATCAAAACTTTAAAACAAAATAAAATATTTTTTGGGTTTTTGAAAATTCAAATTCAGTAAACTTTCTGTTTGGACTATGGAGCTGAAGCTGACATAACTAATCTTTATCAAAAAAAATTATTCAACATATGAAAGTGACACCCTCCAAATTATGGCTGTCGACCACAAACAATATAGTGATAGTCACCTTACATGGTACACATTTTCTTTGAACATCAGAAATTAACTTTTGCCTTAGCCACTTTCACCCCTGAATTACTGGCAGTCGGGAGAGCTTATAAGATACTACGAGTAAAATAAGACGCAAGCCAACCGATTTTAACACAGAATCAAGCAGCTGTTAATAAAATTGATTCGACTGTCCTTTAAATTGGTGAAGCAAACCTGCGTATTAACGAACATAAAGGCGACTCACATATCGCATGCTTAATGGAATACTGACCCATTAGGAGATAGGTCAAAATTGAGTTAGGTACAGATACAGGCTTTTGCAAGCCTCAGATCTTATGAATAGTATATCATACTCGTACTTTAAGGCCCATTTGCTGATACGGAACATAAATACCTATGTTCCACATAAACTCTTATGTGACAGTTTACGTAGAGGAAAAAGTAGAACATAAGCGCTTAAGTAGAACATAAATATTTAAGTTTCGTTTCAGCAAATGGCCCTAAGAATACCAGTATTCATGATTAATTCATGAATTAGTTTTAATTTTATCCGTCAACAAGTAGGACAAACCCTCATAGCTCATAGAGTTAGGTCAGTATTCCATTAAGCATGCGATATGGGTTCTGGGGAGCTACAGTGACATTGAGAGAAATGAACGGGTTAACGAACTGACCATGCAAATATCAGCAGTCAAGAAGCGGAAAGAGTCAGAATTAAGCTTGGATTAATTTATTTTCATTTTTTTTTTTACCAATCTAATTGTATATGGCAATGTTCAACCAACTACCTTACAGAGAAATGTTATATGCTGGTACTAAAAAGTAGGTACTGATAATTTTTAAATAAATCCCGAATAATTGATTTGATAAGCATATGCAGACAAGACCTAATCAGGGTATTCGCAGGATTTTTTGAACTTCGACCAGTAGGAGCACATTATTGTGAATCTGGGTATTCCTTACAATACTTTCTCTCCTAGTTACGGGAACCAGCGGGAAGAGCCAACAGTCCTGCTCTGACAACAATTAGATTAGAACTATTCGGAAGATCAATTTTTTGACGATCCTAAATATCTTTTTGAACCGAAGATCATGGACTTGATCTATTTTTTTAAAATGGCTCTAAGATGACCTTCGATAGCGATTTATCAATCAAATTGATACGATTGCGAGTAAGCATAGTACGGATCATCGTATAGGGAGCTCAAAATACTGAGTAGCTGGAATATCATCATCATCATAGTTTGGCACAATCTATATCGCTTCAGATGTGAATAGCGATCTAATTGAATGTCTTGAGACCCGCATTCAAATAATTGTGTATATACGAGTACCACAACCATATCCTTCAATCAGTCGAAAAATTATTGTGACCACAATAAATGGGATACCTCATCAAATCGACAGAGCAAATAAAGCTTACAAATATTTTACTGGAAAATTCTTCGAGGGATTAGATCGTATGTGCTACGAGCAAACAAAATAAAATGCACGACTGGGTCTCACGAACTTGCTCTTATGTAAACGACTAAGAATTTCAAAAATGAATGTTATTAGAGAAAAACTGTTCAAAAGCATAAAATAAATTTTTTAATAGACTAAAACAGTAGTAGTTGGAGCTAAAAAGAGGATGCCATGTGATTCAAGCAAATATTAGCAAATGCAAGAGTAAAAATTATAAGTCTGTGCTGGTTTCTTAAAAAACTAAGCTTATATACAAAATTTTTGAAATATTTTTAAGAAAAAATTTTAGTATGCCAATTTAAAGTTTTTATTATTGTTCGAATAAAAATTAAATTTAGAAAAAAAAAATACTGAGCCGTTTCTGAGATATCGAATTTTACAAAAAAAAATATTTTTTGTTTTAAATTTGTTTTAGAGTTTTGAAATGCAATGTTTTTCAAAATTTTTAGAAGCTTCTCTATAAAAAATTTCATTACAATCCGTTATATCGATAATGAGAAATTCTAAATTTGAAAAAAATTGTTCTATGGTAGGTACAGTCAGTAATATCTTGATTTCAATTTTTTTTATTAAATAATAGATCGTAAAAATTAATCAAAAAAAAAAAAATTTAACCAAAATTCTCGGAACCGTTTTCGAGAAAAATACGATTTTCGAAAACAATTTTTTAACATTTGTATGGAGGGTACACTTATTTTTAGGTAAAATAAATTTTTTTTCTTACATTTTGTAATTTATATTAAGAAACTATTATTTTTCCAGTATTAAAAAATCGAGCATGTTCTTGAAATATTGAGTTTTGCAAAAAAAAACATTTTTTTTTTTAAATCCCACAAAAACTTTTTGGAAAATTAATTTGAATACCCAATAATATTTAAACTGCTGGGAAGCTTTAGCATAAAAAAAATTATCAAAATCGGTTGGACCGTTTTTGAGAAAATCAAAAACTAAAAAAAATGGTTCCAATGGGGGTACCAAAAATAACCATTTTTCGAACATTTTTTTCAACCATTTTCTAGCTTTAACTAAATGAAATTTTTGGAATTTTGTTTTTAATCTGTGGGACAGTTTTTGAGAAAAAAAAAATTTATAAAATTTAGAAAAAAATCGTATGACAGGTACCGATATTTTCGGTCCTAAAAAAAAAGAAAAATAATATGTGGGGGAGGGATAGTTAAAAATACTATCTCTACCAAGTTTAAAGAAAATCAGCCAAGCCGGTTAGGCTGTAGTCAAAAGACAGACAGAAAGACAGACAGACAGGCAGAATTGCGAGATCCACTTTTTAGTCTTCGCTATCATCGTAATGTCAGCTTTGATCAAAATCTCGAGTTCGATTTATTTTCCGAATGCATAACTTGCCTTACAGTACCTATAAGTCGCAAGTAAAAATTGTCTATGTAGCTTGAAATAATATTGTGATACTCGGATCGTTGTTTATGATATTTGCGTAAGTCCTTGACCGCAATTAGCGATTTTAATTCTTGCAAATATACATACATACATGTCATACATTCATACATACATACATACATATGTACATACACAAAGGTCAAATGGGTCTTAGTATCAAAATGTCCCCTATCTACCTCAAATTAATTGTTTTCCACTGCTGGCTAAAGGAGTTGGATCAATTGTTTTGATTGTGTTTCTTGTTCCAATGGTACGGAACTTAAATAAAATTATTAAAAAAAAACTCGTGAAACTATTGCTTCCCCTTTACAAATGAAGCGAAATCCAGGAAATCCAATTCCACAGGAAAATAAGCATTCATACATAAGTAAACTTTTAACCAAGTTTATATTCGTTCGAAAAAGAGAAAGTGATTCTCGTAAAGTTTGTTTTCTTTCTTTTTTTTTTTAAACACAAAATAACTTGACTACTTTGAAGCATAGTAGTTATGGGGTGTTTTTAGTAATAAATTTGATTGGGGGATAGCTATAGCTAGTTTAAAAGTAAAGAGTAAGTCGTAAAATTTATATGCTCGGAGACAAGCATCCAAGTATGACCCGTAACCCGTATATTAAGTCAGCAGTATTTCAAAGCTATAATATTTTTATAGTCGTAAAGTTTCATTTTATTGAATTTTCAAGACGTATTTTAGCATTCAACTAAGTACGAGTTTGAATACTATAAAAAATAGTTTAAAGTTTGCGGACTTGGTTACTTGGTTTTTTTTTTATATATTTTGTGTTTTTCTTAAAGACGAAGTTTTGTTCGTTAGTTTCTTTAGGTAAATACAAATCTATTTTAGGAGCCTCTCCTTAGAATATTTAATTGTTATTTAGTTTGCGTACAATTATTGGTTTCGGGTGAAGGAATTTCATATGATGTTCTTAGCATCAATTTGTGCATCGAATTAGAGTGGTAGAGCAGGTTTGACCAAAACTCTTAACGATGATATGAAAGACGTTACATTTGATGACCAAAGTAACGTTCAATTTGACTATATTTTGAAACTACATTCGTGCCATTATTTAGTAAATAGCTGGCTGGGCTTTGCTGGCAGAGCTTCAAGTTTTCCAATTTTCGATAACTATCGGCAATAGCGTCTCAAATGTTGTCCTCAAGCTCGTTGAAAGTGGTTAGCTTGTAGCGTAGACTATAATGACTTGGAGTAGGCTTGTCTTTCATAATTTTACTATAATTTTTTCTAGTGAAATAGCCAATTGCATTCCTCCCCTCAATTTGTTCACCCGTGATACCCGTTTTACTAGGAATGCTCATGCCTATTTTCACCGTCGCGTCGCTTCGGCTGTGTTGTAAGGGTCTCAATAAACCCTTGCGTGCATGTGAATACATATCTGAACTTTAGTCCAATAAAAGCTTATTAGACCGAGAGCCCACAGCAATTTTTGGGTGTGATTGATAACAAAAAATAATTAGCATAATTAGATAGGCCTTCTATAGTTATTTATAAATGTGAACGTCTTGCATACTCTAGTGGGCGCAATAGTGCATTATAGTGCATCAAGTATGCAGTTCTTTCCAAAGTCAAAAAAATTTGGATACAAAATTTGGCATAAGTTCAAAATGAAGAGCTAAGTGCGCTGATTGCAAATATCGAGGTCCAAGACGTTTTGAAGGTGGCCTTCTTAGTGCAAGAAGTAGCAAGTTATTATCGCGTCTGGCAGGCAGAAGGCTGTCTGTAAAACGTCTTGGACCTCGGTATATTCAATCAGGAGGCTTAACTCTATATTTTGGCAAAGTTGTTTTCACAATTATTTGGATTAGGAAAGAACTGCATACTTGATGCACTATTATGCACTATTGCTCCCACTAGAGTATGCAACACTTTCACATTTGTAAATAACTGTAAAGGGCCTATCTAATTATGCTTATTATTTTTTGTTATCAATCACACCCAAAAATTGCTGTGGGCTCTTAGTCTATATGGCCCGAAACTGTCTGTAAATATGCATTCGTTTCAATTGCAGTGCAGGTACCTATTGACGTTAAATTATTTAAGTTGTCATTTCTGTAATACTCGTAGTTGCTGACGTTTTTCCGCAAAACACATTTGTCCAAAGATTTTTTTTTTAAACGTGTGTTGCTCTTTTGATTACTTTAGTGTATAACATAACTCGAAAAAAAACAGAAATCGGTGATGCAAAAAAATAAAATTAAAATATTTTCCTCATGAATTGCAGCTTTACCCACATTAAATTTGGCACCTAACTTTTGGGAGGAAACCTGTCCATTTGATAATACACTACTATACTATACTTTATTTTTTTTATTATTTTTATAGGCGGAAGCTCTTGCGATAATATTTGTCTTTATTTACAATAACTTTGATTTTTATAAACTGTAATTATACATATACAAATCTATGTATGTCCATAGAAATACAGTAAAACCCAGTTCACATTAAAACTATTCCATGTGAATCCTTAAAATGTAACGTAGCTTGTCGAATACTATCAGTCTATCCAACCAAATTCATAATGACAAAAAAATTATCTAATAGTTGCTCGCTATGCATGTATATTGTACAATGTACATATTGCAAGCTTAATGGAATACTGACCCATTAGGAGATAGGTCAAAATTGAGTTACATGCAGGTACAGGCTTTTACAAGCCTCAGATCTCATGAATAGTTAATCATACTTTAAGAATACCAGTATTCATGAATTATTCATGAATTATTTTTAATTTTTTGCGTCAACAAGTAGGACAAATCCTCATAGCAAGATTTTTTCTTGCAACTTCCCAAAAATCGTTTTTTCGAGTTAGATTAGTATTTCATTAAGCATGCGATTCTCCATTAATTTTTATTAAAAACAATTTAAAACAAAGCATATCTGTACAATGCTAGATCTCAGATGCTCTAAGTTTTTCGAGATCCTGAATCACGTGGCAAACACGATCTTCAATGAGACCAAGATTACAGCCGAGGTACGAGGCTATGAGTGCAATAGTGGCGTAACCCACTTTTATCAAAAAATGAGGTTGTCATAAAAATGGATCTCTTAATATATCTATTTTAATACAAAAATAGTTTTATGCAGCTATCTACACTCAAAACTAGATGGCACTCAAAAAGGTGTTATTGCATTTTATAATTTGATCATAGTTTGAGTGCAATAGTGGCGTAAACTTCTCGTACCTCTAAAGTGAATTTTATGGGTTACGCCACTATTGCACTGACAGCCTCATTTGTACATCGTCAGCATAAATACGTAACGAGCAGTTATCAATGACGGAGGGAATATTATTTACGTAAAACGAAAAAAGTAATGGGCCAAGCATGGATCCTTGTGGAACTCAACTAGTGGTGGTGAGAACATTGGATAAATTGTTACCTATTTCAAGAATTTGCATTCTATCAAATAAATAGGATGAAACAAGTTTTACAGCATTTGCCGAAAAGTAATTAAATTGGCGAGGTTTATCTGCAAGTATTCCGTGTAAAACTGTATCGAATGCCTTTGAAAATCTAGGAGAACTAAATATTTTCATACATTGCTTGACGAAAATCCTCAAGTACATTTAGCAACAGTTGTGTTTCTCTTAAAAACCACTCTGACTTGCACTTATGTAGAAGTGTATGCGTCTTAAGAAAATCGTCCATTTGATTTTTCAAGATGCTTTCAAAAACTTTTGATTTTAATGCTTCAAAGTTGGGGTTTCCATGGTAAATATATTTAATGTAGAAAAAAAATCCTTGCTGTTGGAGCACTTTAGACAAATCCATCAATACTCAAAATTATTTATAAACTTACTTTTTTTGTTCAAATCTTTAAAAATTTTAGCAAACCTATATTTGCAGCTAAAATCTAAGTACTTCACTATTGTCTTTTCTCCCTATCAATTTAACTGTCATTAATTTTGAAAACTTTTCTCTTCTTCATAATAAGCATTGAACTTGCCTAAGATTGATCGCAAAATGTCTGTAATTATTTTCTTTAACTGTCGCTGAACACCCTCGTCTTTGATTTTTGTTAAGTAAACTTGGAACCACTGAAATCGATAAAGTTTGTCGAGAATAGAAAGAACGCAATATATGCACAATAAGAGATATGTTCCTGTCTCTTCCTTCAAAAATTTCAGGCGCCTCTTTTTTATTCGAGGACCTTCTTTAAGAATAGCTTAAAGCATTTTCTGAGATTTCGGAAATAAAAAAAAACGTGTTTTCTTTCAATATTGGAACTCTACGGATTTTATATCTGGAGTTTATTAAGTCAACAATTTTCATTAAAGACAAATTCTGTTCTGAATATTTCCAGAGGGTCAATTTTCTATTTGTGAAACTGTGAAGTGATAAGTTTTTTCCCAACTTCACACACTATGCTATTCGCAATTTATGAAAAAAAAAAATTAATAAAATGTCGAAATATTTTCAAATATTAAATATTAAATTTGTTTTCGCACACTCAAACGATTTTGTGGAAAGTCCTGATAAAATATGAAAATTACAAACAAAATTATACTCAAAAATGAAACCATTTATTATTTAGTACAGTTTAGTACATGTTTTGACAAACATTTATCAGAATGAGTTCCAAAATCGCATTATGTGAGTTTATGAAACGGAAAAATAAAAAATGGCTGTTATAGTTTCTTCACAGATAGAGAATTGACCCGCCTAGGTCCTCAATGTGTAAAATCTTATTATGAACAAAATTGACACAGGCAACGGATATGTTTTCAAATTTTGAAAAGTGCGAGATTTGCAAATGACATGATGTCAAAACTAATGAGTACGTTCAGAAAAATAATACATTTTTGCTAAATGTTAATTTTTCAATTTATTTCAATTTATTTCAAAAACAAAATTAAATTTACTAAGATACATTAAGACAAAATCTTTTAGAGTATCAATCAATTTAAGTAACTTAACATTTCTTAATAATTCAAAATATGAAAAAAAAAAAACAGTAATAATTCCTAAAGCGAGAAAAAAAAATAATGTAATTATGCAAACTAAAGATACAAACAGTTAGAGAAAAAAAAAAATAAATATAAATATACATATTACATATATCAAAAATAATGTATAGAGAACAAAAATATAGAAGGCTAGACCTATAATAAACTTAAGATTGATTTGAATAGTGCAAAAATAGTTTCCTCTTAAAAGCTGTAGGCATGGTAGTTCTTTGCAATTCATTTGGAAGTAAATTCCACAAACGAATTGCAGATACGTAAAATGAACGTTCTGCAATGCTGCGTGAAAAACGAGGCATAATAAGTTTAAGACCTCTTTGTGAATGGGCAAAATTGATGGTTTCACTTAAATAACTAGGACATCTATTATGGATGACACTATGGAGTTTCAAAACAAGTCTGAATTTTAAGTACTCGTCAAGACTCATTCCAAAGAGAATGTGTCGTAAATGAGATACACTAGAATGTCTCGGAATAGAGTAAATAAATCGAATGCAATCATTTAGAGCAACATTAAGTTTGCGTTTACACTCACAGTCCAAAATTGGGTATACTGAATAGTTATAACTAAAATATGGCAAAACTATTGATTTTATTAAGTGTTTCCTCATATTGGGTAACAAAAAGTCAGACGAAGATCTCAGAGTTCGTAATCCATAGTAAATATTTCTAATGGTTTCTGAGATTGCTCTACAGCAACTCACACTTCCATTTATTATATATCCTAAATATTTTACTTCCTTTACATACATAATAACTTCATTATTGAGGACAACAGTGGGAAAATATGAAGAATCAAGCTCATCTCTGGAGCATAACATAGCAACAGATTTAGTAGGATTAAGCTTCATAAGGTTATTATTAGACCAAGTTTGGATATGAGTTAGATCCTCATTTAACCTAGCTATGCAGTCTTCCATCAAACCAATTTTACGAAAAATGTAAATTACTACATCATCAGCATACAAATGAACTCTGCAATTAGTAACTACATCAGGAAGGTCATTTATAAATAACGAAAATAAAAGTGGACCCAACACTGAACCCTGAGGAATTCCTGCATTGCTGATCAAAGGATTAGAAATACCAACCTCTGTTTTTATTTGCTGAACTCTATCTTTTAGGTAGTTACAAATAAGTTTCAGTGACGTGCAAGAGAAATTAAAATTTATCTTTAGCTTAGAAAGTAGAATAGAGTGATCAATGCAATCGAAAGCCTTAGTAAAATCTAAAAGTACGACGACACCAAACTCATCAGAGTCAAGAGCAAAGCGGATATCCGAAGTTACTTTTATTACTGCAGATTCACAACTGTGATTATTGCGGAAGCCAGATTGCCATTTAGAGAGTAGAGAGTGTTCATTTAAATAAATTTGGATTTGGTCATGTATTATTTTTTCAAATAACTTGCATATGAAAGACAGAATACTGATTGGCCTATATTCAGAAGGAATGGATGGGTTTGTTTTTTTAGGAACAGGTATAACGCAAGCAGCTTTCCAGGCATCCGGAAACTCGTTACTATATATACAAAAGTTGAATATGTGAAGTAAGTAATTAATTACGATAGGGATAATGAGTTTTACAAATTTAGGAGAAATATTATCAGGACCAATGGCATTCGATTTAACCGATCTTATAGCCTTAAATATATCAAAAACACTAATACAATCAAATGAAAAAGAAGAAGAGTTTTCAGTCTCAGAGATTGAAAAAATTTCTTGGGGAACAATGGACCTTGACACTAAAGGGAATAGAGCATTAGACATTACTTCAGCGCTAAACGGACATTTACTTTTGTTTTTATCTTCTTTGACACCAAGTTTCTTCAAGTTATTCCAAAGTTCTTTGGAGCTAAGAGAAGGATCAAGTTTTTTTAGTAAGAATGCGCGCTTCGCGGAACGAATGGTAGAATTGACTTTGTTTCGCGAAAATATGAACTGTCTTTTATTAAATTCGGTAGGATTTTTCTTAAATCTTCGGAAGAAACGCTCTCTTTCCCGAATCAGACGCTTAAGACTATTATTGAACCAAGGACATCTATCTGTTTTCAATTCCCTAGTAACTATTGGAACATAGTTTTCATATAGCCGACCTATTAAACTGTTAAATAATGAAACTTTGACATTTACGTCCACAGAAAAATAAATTTGATTCCATTCAAGGCTATTGAAATTCATCTGTATATCCATAAAATTAAAGTCACGATACGACCTGTAGCTTATTGTGCGATTTGTGTTTGTCCTGTCCACATAAAACTGAAAAGAGCAAAATATAAAGTCATGTATGAAATCTGAAGTAGGTCTAATCTGATCATTTCCTAGAATTCGGTGCCTTGAGCTAGTCAAAAACATGTCTAATAGAGAGGGATTTGTGTTTGATTTAAAACAAGTTGGCCACCTATTGTTAACAACTGAAAGACCCAAAATATCGCAGTAATAGTTAAATAATCGCGTAAAGCTGTTGTTGATCAAAAAGTTAACGTTAAAATCACCTCCGATTAAAATGTCACTGTACCTCGGACCCAATTTAAATAAAGTTTCTTTCAATTCCCACAGATTTTCTTCTTTAAACATATTTGGAGGACTATAGATAGCTACAAGTAAGCACATCTCAAGAGTGTTCCTAACTTCAACACAAATAAAATTAATATTAGTTGCATTTGACCTATAAACTGTAGATGCTGAGATATGTTCACGCACATACATACAAACACCACCCCCAATCCTATCTTTACGGTCATTCCTGTGTATATTAAAACCAGGTAAAGACACTGATGCGTCAGTGATATTGATATTCAGCCATGATTCCGACACCATAATCACATCCAACTTAGAGGTACTAATCATTTGATATAATATAGTATATTTAGCCCGAATACTTTCAGCATTCAAAGAACAAATGCTGAGGCCATCAAATGCATCACACAACACATTCAGAACGCATCTTACGTTATCAGGATCTATACCAATAACCATAATTACATAAAATAGTTAAAACCACCATCACCACCAACATAAAAGAGGAAAATATTTGCACACAAAAAAGAAAATTCAAATCAAAAAAAGAAATATATTCAAAGGAACTAGAAATAAGATATAAAATTAGAGTTGATCTAAATAGGAAACTTATAGAAAAAAACATTTTCATCATCTTATTGCCAAACATAAATGTAAGCTCTATTTTAGAAATTCAATTTAAAAGAGACTATTTACATAAAGTGTGCATAGGTTTTATAATAAAATAGTGAGAAAATTAAAATTTGAATTTGAACTACTCATACATTATAATCAGCAACAGTACCAGCAGCAACAGATACAGCATCCCCATAGAGAACATATGGACAAGTATTGGTGGCATCTTTCTCATGAATATCCACAGCAACTTCATTGTTATCAACGCAACTAGCAACACCATCAACAACAGATGCATCAGCAGAAACAGCAACAGACTCTTGCACACCCAAAACAGCAGCAGAAGCAACAACAACATTAGCAGGTGAAGAGAAAACTTCAAGATTACTATCTCTATTCCTCTTAAAAGCAGAAGTACCAACGGTATCAGTTGTAGGATTACCTAAATTATCATCAATAGACCGAAAGAATTCAAGGGAATTGATGCCTGTGATACATAAATAGGCTTTTTGTTTTTTTCTTTCGTTTGCATAACGTAAACTCTCCCTCGTCTTGTAAAAACTGAGTGCAAAAATCCGTTCTTCCTGAGGTCATTAGCTTTACGAAAAATAGCATGGTTGATTTTAGTTAAGCTTTCGTATACGCGCACAAACTTATTTCCCTCAAATCCAAGATCACTTAATGAAACCGCCCTGGAATTTTGTCTGTAGAAAGCCGCGGCATTAGCCAAGACATTAATTTTGTCTTGCGCGTGCGGTAGTTTGATAATGATTGCTCTGTTTGATAATTTGTTTTTCGGGTTAGTGCGGAGAATGTGAATCGGTGGTGCTGGTGAACAATTTATCAAAGTGCAAAAACGTTGAAAAATATTTGCAAGATTTTCGTTTGCGAATACGGGTATACCATGAAGCACAAGATCGCCAGAAATATTATTGGTTCCTGTTTTATAGAATTGATATGAAATAGAGAAATAGTGGTCAACTACTAATATGCAGAGCATTTATATGTATATTTCTGCGTACTACATAATTCTTAATGGATATTTTCTTTAAATACGGAACTTTTCAATATTATAAAGAACGGATAATCACCGTACATACATACATATAGTTACATAGTACCTATTAACCCTGTTTTACTAAAGGGGGAATAGAATGTTCAGTTCACTTCATGGATTCACGTTCGCTCGTCGAATGCATTCTTTTAAACGGCAAGGATTCTGCTTTACCTACTCTTATTTCGAACATTAGTTTTAAATAAATTGTCACATTCGTAGTTCAAAAAAACTATTTTAAAAGGCAATTAATTTTGTGACAAACAATGCAATTTTAAGAAAATGGAAAGTTTTGTGATGTTTTTGAGATCCTCAATTTATGTAATTAGGGAGTTCGCCAATCGTTAGGTAGAGAGTGATATACAAGACTTCATGGACATGCCGGATGAATTGTAAATATTTAAGAAATCTGTATACTTATTAAAAAAAATGCTTTTGGATAAATAAACAGGCTTTTTTTTTAATCGTATCTACCTCCTGTGTTAGTATCGCATCAATCTCAACAAAACAGGAACGGCCTTAGATTATTTTCAGAAGGCAATTAATCTACAAGGTATTGGTAAATACTTCAGCATCTGTTTAGCACAATCCGCCTTCAATAAAATTCTCAAGCAGGTTTTTTCGATAAGCGTGCAAATCACGAATGCAGTGAAATATGATATGAAAAAGAGAAATGTAGGATACCAGAGGTGTTATAAGATGTATGACTAACACCTTTTATAATCGATACCATCCTCGAAAATGGGTCATGATTTATTATTTTTTTTCTTAAACAGTTTGTATGGGGCTGATCGATTCTGTTATTTATGAAAATGTAGTTTCCGACGTGGAATATTTCCCTTAGCAAGTACCTATATAAAAATTGAAACTGTTGATTTTTGAATAATCATTCCCTCTAACGTATAGCAGAATAGGGCTGTGTATATCGCTACACAAAACCAAACACAACACGCCTTGTACAGAGAACCTGGCCCTAATGATTTACAATTCTTCGAAATTTTGTATGTGCCTGTTGTCGGTAGAAATGTAGAGGACTAACAATTTCCTGTCGAGTCTGAATTCTTGGAGGATTTGTAATTTCTTCGTAAGATGCAATTTAAAATTTCTTTTTTTGTATTTGAGCGACGAGATATAGAACTCATACTTCCAACATGATTTTTTTTAATGAACGAATGCTTTATGGACTTACCTTTTTTAATTTTAATCAGTCAAACCCGTGACAAGTAAAACCCTGTCGAAACGTCAGATAATATATAAATAATATCTACAATTCCGACAGGACCAAGTAACCATTATGCCAAGAGGTATATGAACATTAACTTAATGTAAACTCGTTCGTTAAAACTGCATTTTCAAGAATATGTTTCTTTATTTTCCAATATAAGCTTCAAAAACTTTAAGAAGTAATATAAAGTATTACAATATTAAAACTATCTCTTACTAAAGTTTTTGAAAATTCCATATCTCAAAAACTAGTGGATGATGACTTTTTTCTAATTATTTTTTTTTTAACTTCAAAATTTGCATACAAGACTTTTTTTTTTAATTTAAAAGAAGTTTTGAAAATAAGAAATTAATTCTAAATAAAACTCGCCTAATTTGTATCTTTTTTTTTTCCTTTATTGCATATTTGTTCCAGAAACAAGACGACATTCTATGTCTGCAACTCAAACTTTATTAGAAAGTTAAACTTTTAAATTTAACAAAAATTGCGTATTGACAAGGTCCTCACAGTCAACTGATGAGTCCATGTTAGATCACCGGGACGAAACGCCAATTTTTGTGGACTAAAAGCCAAAAAAACTATTTTCAATCAATAACTCAACAAGTCCAATAATAGTGCTGTCTTCTACTTGGCTGATTTATTTCAGTGGTATATAGAGTTTGTATTATAAAAAACCTTCATGTACACTTTTGATTGGGCAATAAAGTAGAACAAGTAGTTTTAAGATTTATTTTTTGAAAAAAAAAAAAAAATAAACTATTCGGACCTTGAGTGCAGCCTGTCTATCTGACATGATGGCAGTATTCCTGTTAAGATAAATAGTTCATTTTGAGTCTGTATGTACCTTTGCTTCGAAGATGCGGGTGGACTGCCCAATCGCTATAGAATGTTCGTTTTTAGACCCCGAGATTCCTGCACCAGTCCCTTGGCTTGTTCTCGATCCATCAGTGTACTACTTCATATGGTATTTATTTTTAGGGTGTAGTCTTGTTTCTTCTCCTACCAAATCTATTTTGTTGCTAAGCTTTTAAAGAAAAGTTTTTCTCGGTATTATATTTTTTGATCATAATCTCTTGGGAAGCCGAGTAGGTTTGTTACCGTAGACCTGCTGATGTATTCTCTTTCCCTGAGACCAATAATTTTTCCTGTCCCAGTTTCTTCCTTTGAGAGTCCCATGATACCACCCACTGCCGCACTTCCGATGACCTGGTGCAGAGGGGATATAGATGGAAGACAACCTTCATTGCTGCGGTAGCGCAGGTTCTAATGGCTCCCGTCATAAAAATACTCGCGAGCCCTTGGACTTTTTCTAGGGTTTTCCTAGTTGTTGATAATTCGGTTCTCTTGTGTTACGCAACCGCACCTTAAATAAGTCTTACCATCATAGTGTACATCCACCTGAGGATGTTCGGTTTGAATCCCCATGACTTGCCTGCAAATCTCTTGCAGGTCATTAGGGCTTTTGTTGCTTTCCCGACTATAGCTTCTTAGTGTTCGATCCAGAGGAGTCTACTATCTAGTGTGATTCCTAGATATTTTATCCCCTCTGCGTTTCAATTACTTCACCAGCTAAGTTGATAAATTTCATATGTGGCAGAATAAATTGTATGGTTGTCGTCTTGGAGGGGTTTATCGATAGCCGTACAGGTAGAAACCTTGTAGCTGATAGTCCTCTCGGATGATATCGCACAGATTTTCTTCAAGCTTACCTACGGCAATGACAAGCGATATCATCGGCAAAACTAATGCAGCCTATACCTATACCTTAGGAGGATAGATTTTCTAGCAATTCATCCACAACAAGATTAACAACAAGGGTGATAATACCCCACCCTGAGGACAGCCTCTTGTTATGATTATTTTTTTAATATTTTGTCCTGCTAGTGCCTAACATTACTTTTGTCCATCTGGTTATAGAAATGGGTAAGCATATCCTAACAAGAGCTTTGCCTACAGCGTCGTGGAAAGGCTCCCTCTATGTCTCTCTCTGTGTTTCTGTTGATCTGTCCACCCTATATACGTGTTGTCGCTGATTGAGACGCCTACTTATTAATACTTCTGATCTTGTCAAGTTGTCAATTACATTTTTCAAAGTTTTCATTATAAAGAATGTTAAGCACATTGGCCTGCAGCATTTTGGATGGGTCATATCTTTTTCCCTATTTTGGGAATGAAGATTACAAGTACCTTACCTCTTCTCTAAGAGCAATGCTACTTCAAAGAATATTAATGATATAGCGCATAAGGTCTTCTTTTCCCTCCTGCAAGCGAGTTGGAAAGATACCATACAAATTACTTTAACCGGGTTCGATCGTATTTAATATATGTTGCGACTGCCAGCGGGAATTGTAAAATGTCCAAAGCCATACATACATATATGTATGTTTTTTATTTGTTTTTTTATGCTTCATGCCTGAATTATGCTCACATGAAAATTTTCCAGTCATGGGCTGTGGAATTATTACAATAATTCAGTGAGTTGGATAAATCAGGTATCATGAGCCGTGTTGCTACGAGTATATGTCGCCCGGCTGGCAGTGGCACTGTGGCGTGCATTGTCATTTACAGCATTCGACTTCTGACAAATTTATACATGTTATTAAATCGAGACGAACAGAATTTCAATTATAAATACAATCGCACAATACTCGTAGATACCTACCTTTCAGAGTTCCTGAAAAAATGCCTTGAGATGTACTCATAAAATAACTGATTCATTTTTGGTAGAATTTTTTGTTTTTCATTTATTTATTTATTATAATTTATTTACACTTGAAATTTATTGTTTTTATATTTTCTTAAGTTTAATTAAATTTATTCTGTACAATTTTGGTGCTAACTATAGGTATATGAATTACAGACGAACATTTTCACATTTCACATTGAACATACATTTTTTTTTTTAATTTTTTTATTTGTAATATAAAACGTTTAAAATCTACTAATTATATGTATTAATTTGTATATAAGAAATTTCATATATAACTGTTTATATGTATTATTGCATTTTCTTTGTATTTTATTTCATGAAGTTTGAGAGTCTTCTTAATCTAGTTTTTGTTTTGTTTTGAGTTTCCGCTTTTCAAAAGACAAATAATGGTAGTTCACAATTTTTGCATAACCTTCCACACGTAGCGTCTTGAATGGATTTTTGTAAAAGCCAACAAACAAGTTCAATCTCTTTATCCTGCATGAGTTGCCACAGACATCCACATTATTGTACTTACTTCCTTTTCATATTATTTGTTGGGAAAAGTTCACTTGAACATTTTTCACTTGCAACTTTTGTGTGTAAAACGTATTCCTTGTTGGAATAAATTTCGTGCGGTTTATCATCTTTTGTGTGCGGGAGGAGAAAAAATCAAATTCATGATGGCGGGCGTAGGTAGGAGAGTAGTTCGCTGGAAAAAGTATGACATTCTTACAGAAAACGCAATGAATTTATTCAAATTTGAAAAAAACTTATCACACAAAAAAACAATCCTGGAATAGTTGGGAAACTTAAAATTAATATTTGCATTATTTTTCTGGTAGAAGTTTATTTTCATAATTTTTAAGGATTTCATTTCCTGCGCAAAAAGGATCATGGAAGGACTGCAGGAACAGCTGCATTATATTACAAGGGTATTTTGTCATGGATGGGGCTTTTTGTAGTTTTGAGGCATTTAACAATTAGTGTGGATAAAACCGCACCTTCAGATTGACAACGGAATAGTTTAATTAATAAATTCTTAGTGGATGTGGTTGTTGTTGAGAAGTTATTTGACTTCAAGTTGCTGCATCCAAATTCTGAATGCGGTTTGAGAGTCTCTTGACTCTGTGGTCAATTGAGTGATTTTTGAAATTGCAACGTTTTGTGTCTTTTTGTTAACATTTCGATTCATTTGAAAAGACAATTAAAAATATGAGGTTGGATGACACAACTTTGCAGGGTGTTTTTTTTAAAGCAAAGTATGGAAAATTGAAAGTTCGTAAATAACCCCATGAATTTTATAAAACCTAAAAATATTGAAATGTAAATTTAAACATTTTTGGGATACCTAGCTGCTTTGTTCTTTATACTATATGTTTCATCCCAGTCATTCGTTCGGGCTGTATTCGGTTCTTTTTGGATTTTGGTATAGACCCCTTCACGCACTCATTTTGGTGTTCAAAAATCCGAAATCAAAAGCGTGAAAAAAAAATGCACGACTGGCACGCACATACTGGCTTATGTGAGGGTACTTTGAAATTTGAAAATTGCTTGTAAATATAAAATCATGGATTTAATTAGACAAAAATGTTCAAATGAATAAAATTGCCTTCTGATTTCTGGAAAAGTATGAATTTCTGGAAATGAAGTTTAAAAATCGTTCTATTATTAAGTTATTTTTTTATAAAAATCATTTCTTCAAAAATTTTCTAAAAAAAAATTGATATTCCAATTTTAAGTATTTTAATAATATATATTTTAGGAAATAATTTAAAAAAACTAATAGTTCACATATTTTTATTGCTTAAGAAAAATTGGAATTTTATTATTTTCAAAGACCCAAAAAATATTAGCGCAAAATTTTAATTGAATTAGTACGATGCTAAAGCTGTTTTAGTATGATACTAGGTTAAAACAACGAATTTGCTAATTTTAATCGAATATAGCATCATACTTTCTCTACCCTTTTATTAAAGTTAAAATCATCGAATACCTATTTTATTTTTTTAGTATCGTGCCAGCTTCATATGACTCTTTGACATTTGCAAACATCAAAAAAGGTTCGTGTACTTACTTTTTTACACGAAATGTCATTGTTTTAGGTGTGTTCAGAAGCAATTTATTGAGAAAATTCTTTTAGTAAGATACTAGTTAGAAAATGTTTAAAATTAAGAATGAGTTAGTAAACTACTATAAAGTCAGAAAATTGTTAATTAGTCTCATAGTAATACCTTAATAATAGGCTGTTTAAAATTTTGCGCCATTGTTTCGAATATTTGTATAGACTATTTAAGCCAAAACAACCTTATCCTATAAATATATTAATTTATCCATCTGTTACTAGCCTTATTAGTTTAAGTTTTTACGAAACCACAGAGGGCGTCTAACACGCACATGTTGTAATCTCTGTTTAAGCCAATAATATTGCCCTTTCTGTGGGTCTTTAACCTTAAGCTTGTCTTTTTTCCTTCTTCTGAAACAATTAACACTCTTCGAAGTAAGATCGGACTCTTGTTCATTAAACATAAAATATTACTTATACGATTCTAGATCATTGTTTTTTATTTCTATTTGGAAACCTTCACTGGGATCTACTCCACAGCCAAACATAGACAATATTATTTTCAAAGGGGCTCCTGTAAATTTTTTTTTTTTTCAAAATGGCCCTTAATGAGAAAGTCGAAACCCAACAAAAAAAATAGTTTACCAAAATGCAGGCCATGTCTATAAAAGCGCACTTAATTTTTTTTTTTTTATAAAAATCGCTGGAGTCATTTTCGAGATTTAAATTTCTAATCGAGGAAAGCATCGAAGAAGCTTAAATACCGAGTTTGAAGAAAATTGCTTTAGCTTCTTAGTCTGTTAGTGGAGCTTCAGACATAAAGACAGACAAACGGAATTGCTGGACGTACTTTTTATGTGTTCAAACTTATCCGAATATAGACCGATCTAAATGAAACAGTGTATGCAGGCAACGAGCCTTAGGGAGCGGTTTGAAAATGAGTGAATTAATTTTTTTTCTGTTCTGAAAACACCCAAATGAATTGGTTATCAAAATGTAACTGGTCTTTTGGCCTTCTGGGATTAAGGCCCATTTATGAGGATTGTATTTTAGCAAAGTTTTTGTTTCTTCCTATTTGTATAAAAGAACCACCTCTTACTGGATTGCTTATAAATTATTTATTTTTCAAATGTAATTGTTAATTTTTTGAATTACGAATTATTTTTGAAAAAAAATTATAAACTACATAATTTTAAAATATTTTCCCGAAACGGTTAAAATTATATATGATATAGTTACGAAGGTTGATAAGTCAGTTTTGGGATATGGCAACATCTGTGTGAATATGTTTGTTTTGAGATTGTAATCATAAAGTTAGACATTTTTAATAGAAATCAAACTCCAAACGTTTTGTCATGTACGAATACTTTTCATGATTTTTGCAGTTTCATATTTAAACATTCATCTTGTATAATTGAATCGGGAACATTTTCGTGCGATGATTCTTTATCAGTACTGAATGGTATACCAATATTTGCTTGTAAGAAATGTTCAGAAAAATAAGGAAAACCAATCGCAGATAAATCGTTCTCCCAAACAAGTGTATTTTTGAACATTCAAAACATCGAATTGATGGATCATCTACTATGTCGAAAATGGCCTGATTTGGAACCCAATGATTTCTTCTTATTCAAACATAAAATGCGAGGTCAACGTTTTTTGACACCTGAAGAAGCGGTTGATGCATTCAAAATCCATGTTTTTCTTAGGTATCTCAATCAGAGTTTAAAGAGTGCGTCGAAAATTGGTTCAAACGCATGCAAAAGTGTATTGATATTTATTGGGAATTTTTTGAAAAAAACAATAACCCCATTCTTTATTATGAATATTTAATTTTCATTTTCGTTCTCAAAACTTACTTTTTGAAAAATGTTTAATGTCAAAACAAACATTCTTGAAAATAAACAATAATTTTGAAATATTCAATTTTTTGATTTTGTTAAATTTCAAATTCTGTTTTTTAAAAGGTTCGGCAGTGCTTAAGACAAGTCCACAACAGGTTTCGTGAATCAAGTGAGTTGAAATTGTGGAATTTAGGCGTTCACGTGCTTGTGACCCCGAAAAATGTTTAACTCATTTAAAAAACTAACCGTAATGAATTGTTTTCTCAATTCGAATATCTTTAGAACAATTATATCAATTAGCATCAGGGTTTTTGTCGGGGTGTGACTGTGTGAGAAGTGATGCGATCAGAGAGGCGTGAAACATTTGAATGCGAGAAGAGTGTTCTTATGTGAACACAATGAAACTACATCGAATATTACTGAAAATAAAAGCAGATTTTATTTGCGTGGTTAGAAGTCTTGAGTTTCAATTAGGTATGTGAACAAGCATCCAACGAATATTCGCATCAAGGCTAAATTCTTCAAAATAAGGCCCATTCGCGCGCATGTCCCCAAAGAGTAAAAAGATTATGATACCAAAGACATATTCATAGAGCTCCTAACCAAGATATATTATGAGTGTTTTAGCTATGGCCACAAAAATTGCGATTTTAAAACCAAGCTAGGGAGAGAAGACATCTTTGATGTCACAATTAGAAAGTATAACCTACACGACATTGCCTCCAATAATCGACTCAGATCGATCGACATTTTTTTACCACATTTAAACATTCACATGATGGAGATCTTCTGATCCGTCAAGCAATTTACCGCATTTCATTTGAACTAATGCACTCTTCCAGTTTCAAAGTTCTTGAAATGTTCCCAGGGAGCAAAATTAACTCAGATCAGCACCTTATTGAAGTCAACGTAAACTACTACGAATATCCTGCATGATCAAAGTCATAGCAAATATTGCGAACAAATTGGACGTCGAGTACTAACTTTATGTTCTTATGCCAGCCCAATTAAGAATTGTCAAGCACTAGAAATATTGCCAAGAAAAAATCAGAGATTCCGGCTGTAATGTGCCACACCACAAATAAATCCTTGATGAATGCTTGTAGGCTTATGCAGCTTAATAAGAGACTTTAAAGTGA
The DNA here is from genome assembly GCA_911387755.1 of Chrysotoxum bicinctum. Taxonomy (NCBI): domain Eukaryota; kingdom Metazoa; phylum Arthropoda; class Insecta; order Diptera; family Syrphidae; genus Chrysotoxum; species Chrysotoxum bicinctum. The sequence goes on from OU426990.1 coordinate 32,798,268, forward strand.
CGCTGTACAGAAGGGCCAGAGTTAGCAACACCAGTTTCTCAAAAGGAAAAAGGAAGCAGTTCATAATCAAGAAAATATAGGGATATTATAAACAGAAATTATAAGGGGGATTTAAAGCCTACAAGGATGATCAAGTCGGTATGAGCATATGGAAAAAATATAAATTCAAACTTTGTAACTTCGATGAAGAATAAAATTCCGCTGTCGTCTATTTAAGTACGCCGGCGATGGAATATACACGCTGCTCTATCAAGGTCGCTAAGAACCTCACCTAACCGATTGATTTATGACTTTGCGATCTTAAGATCTTCAAATGATAATGTAAAACTCTCAAGTCAAAACTAAAGACAGAAGTTTTCAAATGTCCGCCCAGTAACTTGTAATAGCCTATGCTATTGACATAATCTGATAAAGAAAGCTTGTTATCAGTGTATTGAAGAAGAACTGAAAAAAATGGGCTTAACGAGCTCCCAAAAGTGTGATACTGTCACGCTGCACCGTAATGTCTAATTGTCAAAAAATAACAAGAAGAAGTGAATAACCGTCCAATAGAATTTGAAACATTGGTTCTGCTCTCAGCAATTCAAATTCGGCGAAAATTTTTAGGTAACTTTAATAACTGTAGACTAGCAATACTTTCGGCGGAATGGTTAAGGGTTGTCAGTCAATGAGTCCTGATTTCATGAGCTGTCGTTTCACTAAATTCACTTTTTAAAGTGTTTGTCTTAATTTAGGTACCTACTCAAATTTTAACTCAAGTGTCTCAATAATATTGGGTTTATATCCCAATTTCATCCTCCTTTGTATTCACTTCTGTTCAAAGGACCTTACAACTATGTATGTATCGATAGAGTTGTCCTGACATTCTTCTAAGTTCTCATAACCAAAAATATGATATTCAACCATAGGGCCTGGCCGACGACGACGCCGACGTTGACTGAGTTATCAAGGACTCTTTAGTGTCGGGCAGAACTCAATGGAGTGTTTCAACTGGACCAGATTCAGCTGCAATAGCTGTCAAAAAGTGTCGTCCGTGATATTGTTTTCGTAAACACAAGCTATTGAACAAATTATTAACTTTTGGTCAGCTGATTTAAGTTCTTAGCAAATTTATCAAACCAAGTTATTATATCAGGGATTGAAAAGAGCTTGAATGAAGCTCACTTCAACCTTCATAGTGGTTTGACTAGTTGCGTTTTGAAACGTCAAAAGTGCTGCTTGTAGAAGTTAAAAGTTGTCCACTACGACTGCAGCTAGGTGGTGTTGTATTCATAATATTGAATTTGTGTGTATCCAGTATTTTGACACCAGAAAACGACACGTCCCACAGTGCGTCGATTGTTTCGTGGTAGTGGACAAAAATCTGTTTTTCAAAAGTAATGTAACTGTGCACAAAAATTGATTGGTAAATGCAATAAATAAGGGATTTTACTCAATTTGAGAAGTTTTCACGCCCATTGCCACGCCCACTGCTGACAAAAAATTGGTTAGACGGAAACTTCGGTACGATAGTGAGTTCAAGTATTAATATTCTGGTTAGTTGAGAAATTATAAATTAAGAAAAGCGTGAAATACGATCACTGCCACGCCCACTTTTTCTATAAAATTGTTTTTTTTTTAACTTTCCGTTAGAAATTGAAAAAAAGTGTCCAGAATTAATGGGTGTGATAAAAAAATTAATTTGAACCGAAATCCACCCACTGTCACGCCCACAAATTTCAAAAAATTTATGATTTGTACGTTAAATACAAAAGTTGTAATATTTAAAAGGTTTTTAGGAATGTATACATGTTCCCGAAGCACAAAACCATGGAATATATCGGCGTAAAAGATTTTGCAAAATAGAATCAAAATTTTTATTGTTGATAAAAATAATTATTCATAAAAAATTAATAACAAAAGGAAAAACTGAAAAATAAACAATTACGAAGAAAGATTTTGATAAATGGCCTGACATCGCTTTGGTCAGCTTTTAAAAGTCTTAAATCTGTCTGAAATTCGAAATAAAAGGATCAGACTTTAAAAGTAGTGTTGTCAAGAGGTCTTCGTTTGTATTGATCCGGGATGATTTTCTTGTGCGAGAGAGGTGATTTTCCGTAATTCTTTATGACTTGCCTCTAGTGCTTCTTCAGACAGTTGTCTTCAATGTATTTCAAAAGATGAAATTGGATTGAAAATCCTGAAGCTAAGACTCTTAATGCGAATGAAAATTTATGTAGGAGTTCTTCATCAAGTCTTATTATTTCTGCAATTATTTTCGAATTCTGAAAAAAAACTTCTTGCCGTGAGTCCATAATTTGTTGACCCAAATACCAACTTATGTAGGTTTGTCAACAATGAGACCCAATCTAATTTTGAACAATTTATTAACAAGATGATGAATTTTACAGAAAATTAAGAATAATATTTGGAAAAATAAAAGAAGTTCCCAACCAGACTCCGTGGCGTCTCGCAAAATGATCGCCGTTTCGTGTAGAAGCCTTCCATCTACGTTCAAGATTTTTGAAAAGAAGGCATACTTTTTCGACCAAAATCGTTCTTAGTTGTGACCGGACAACCTTTAGTTTTTAAATCATTCAATATAAATTCAAAAACACCTTCAACTTTTGTGTTTTTATCAAAAGAAATTCATTTTATTATTTTTTTTTATTTTTTATCGTTTGACCTTGCCCTAAAAAAAATCAAATTTTTTGAAGGTTAGCAGGAAGTAGCAAAAGAAGTAAACATTTTCTCAAAGCGCAATAATAACAGAACATAATGACATAAAATATTTTGCTACGGCTTGGCAATATTTTTTTAAAAGCTTAACTTTATACAATTTCTAAGTCTCAAAAAAGAAAATTTTTCAAAAAATCACAAAACTTCAGATTTATAAGAAAAATTCAAAACAACAACTCATACTTGCGGTCAAAGCATTCATTATTAATATTCAAATAAAAAAAAATTATACAGCCACAATATTTTTCTTACGCGAGCTAAGCTTATTCGCACAAAATTGCAACTTCCAATTACATTGCAGCTTAAAGTATATCAATTGCTCGCAAAAGTCTCGATAATCCAGGAAGAAGAAAAAACAAAAACAAAACAAAATTAAATTTAAGTAGTTCAAGATGTTCTTAAACAGGATTAGAGCATAAACATAGTATTTGCATTTTTATTTTTTTTTATTTTTGTCCACTAGTCGACCGACGCACTGTGCGTCCTTGTGAAATAATAGTCTTGTTTATCCTACCTTAATCCTCTTACGTAAAATTTGTTACACTCTTCGCAAACATTTCATATCTGGTCTTCGCTATCGGCGTAATGTCAACTTTGATATTAACAACACAAATTAAAGTTGTCACTTAAATAAGTAAACATCGAGTGTTTTTTACATTTCAATTTCCAATACTGTTTTTGGTCATGGGGGAGTTGAAAGTTCTCGGTTCACCCTTTCAAATGTTTACAACAAAATAAAACAATTCGCATCCAGAAACACCCGGGGCAGACGTCTTTCACTGACAGGATAGTCAAAAGAAGAAATTATCGCGATTCTGTTTCCCTTAATAATCATAATTTTCCTGATTGGCGTTGTATCGAACTCATCCTAGAACGTGTTTTCATTTTCATCCCATTTTAATCACAGGTGATTGGTATGAGAAATAATATAATAACTTTTCCTAGGGGCTATGTATGTCAAAGGTGTGCTTGTCCCCACTTGTAGTAGCTTTTGCTTAAAGATTGAATTTGTTTGCTTGCCCATTATGTGTGTGTGTAAGTCCCGTTTACATACAATATACCCTTAAATATCCTTAAAATTTAATGTTAACGTGTTTAAGTCTCTATAATACACAATTATTATTTTGTTGCCTTAATGCAATCCTACACCATTATAATCATTATAATTCTACATCATTTTATATTACACAAAACTCAGAACTCAAAAAGTCATAAATCGTTTAGCCAGCCAGACCCGGGCATATAAACACAAAATCACAGAGAACACACAACGAACAAAACGTACAACCAATCTATCCTCTGACTCTTTGCCTTCCCTAATACCCTTCACAGCGCGTTATATATGCACTGTATACATGAACTTAACATGCCTTCCAACAAGCTCAAGCCCAAGCCATTCACTGCGGGTCTTGGCTGAATTTGAAAGTTACAAATAAGAACCCATATTCATTTCACATATTCCGCTCCATGCATCATTTGACTCTTGGCCAAAATGACATCCTCCGCGTACTATATATCGGGTATGCTTCTCCCCGACGGATGATGTGTGTTTTGACAACTGCCACTGCCATTTGTAATCGTTGACACTGTTGCCGTCACCATGGCTGTTCCTTTATTTTTGGCACAACTTGCATCGTGATGGTAAATGTGTTCGCACAGTTTCGGCTCGGAACTGGAAAATTTGTCCAGAAAGCTGGCACTACTGCCGCCACCAGCTTCTTCCCCATTCTCGCGAATCGTGAGATTCAAATCACTGTTCTTGCTGAACGATGTCGTTACGTGGTGTGGTTGATGTGGTGACGAAAAGGATTTCTGCATGGCATGTAAACTCCCAGAACTGACAGTGCGTTCGAGTATTTCGCCCCAGTATTTCTCGGACAGGCCTTCGATATCTGGCCTTTGCATGCCATGTTGTGGAGCATAGTGATGATGATGGCTACGCAGAGAGTATGTATGCAGGTGAGGGGTGATTCGACCTCCGCTAGCACCACTGTGGGGCGGTCGAGATGTTGGGGGCTCCGGTGGCATTGGTAGTGTTGTTATGTCACATTCAGAGTTCATGTGACAGCAGGGAGACTTGTGGTCTGGTGTGTCTTCGGCGGGACACCACTGCAAAGAGATAGAAATTGATTATGTTAATAAGATTCAAATGTGCATGGGGTCTTAATCAATTGCATTTACTGTTTCTGAGATTATTCTTAGAAATAGTATTCTAGAAATCACTGTTAGACAAATGTGGTTTACACATAAATCAATAAAATATCAAGAAATAAGTAGCCTATACTTTGAAGTGCACAATAAGTTATTCATTCGAAGAAAGATGTGAACATGCTTTATATTCATTTCTTAAGAGGATCAATAATACACTTTCATAATGTTTGTAGAAGATGCGTGTAGAACATGCGTCAAAGGGTATGTCAATAAATATTGAAAATATTTGAAAAACAAAAATTGACGCGGAAGAGAGCGAATGACTATTGTTTCAGTGACTCGATTGTTTCTGTTTAGCGGTGAGCAGTAAATGCTGCATGTGTGCAAGATTTTTAGATGCAATGGGTGTCTTGCGAACCCGGAGAATTACATCATTCTTCACAATTCTCAAAAAAATCTATTTACTCGTAGTTGATTCATTAAGAAACTCTAAATTAACCTACACTTTAAAATAATTCATCTTACATAATATATCAAACAGTTTCCAAAAATCGAAATAGAACGACTTTCTTTCTTTGCAATCAAGTGTCTTATTTATACATATCCAAATTAAAGGAATGTTGAATCAATTACATATACGACAGAAGCATGTTACCTTCATTAACATTTCTATAAAAATCAAACCGCAAACTAAGGTCTGGCTAACTCTGTGCGGGTTTTAATCTTGCACAAGCACTCAACAATTTTGTACGATTTCGATAAATTTCAACGGCTGAACTTTCCAAAACGTAAGCACGAATTTTCACACACATTTTTTTTTATTCGATAGATAATCACTAAAACCACTATTTATCGCAATCTAAGAGTGAGTGCCTTGCGAAGACGCATTACATCCGCCGATCAGGTTCGAGTCAACACGGCTGCCCTGCGCAATGAAAACACCAGTAACACCTTTGGTAATGCGTTAGGACTCGCCCTAGAAACACCTGATTTAGGGAGAGTAAGTCCTGGAGCCAGTATGCTGGGCGTAAATGAAAAGTGGACACGTCTTAAAAATACTGTCATTAGTACTGCCAAAACTCCATCTTAGGCAGCAGTCGTAAAAATCGGAACGACTGGTTTGATGATGAATGCAAGTTAGCGACTGAACGTAAGAATGTTGCGTACCGAGCAATGCAACAATCTCATAGAACGCGGGCACGCGAAGAGGAATATAAAGAGCTCAGAAGAACATAAAAACGGCTTCACAGACAAAAGAAATCAGCCTGGGAGAAGAACCTAATCTGTGAAATAGAAAACAGCCGAGAGCGAGGTCCGCACCAGGCGCGGAAGTTCTACCAATCCGTCCGAAACATGACGCAGTACACACCACGCTGCACATACTGCAAGGACGGAGAGGGAAATCTGATCACCGATCCTGAAAGCATACTGGAGCGATGGGAAGTGTACTTCAATGAATTGCTAAATGGTCAGCTCACTGCAGAAGTGGAGGCTCCACTACTTCAAGAAGAATACCCTATGTTGCCGCCACCAAGCATAGAAGAGGTTGAGAAGGCTATAGGCCGGCTTAAACAGAACAAAGCCCCGGGAGTCGATGGCATACCAGCCGAATTATTCCATCACGGGGGGCCAGCCTTACGTCAAGCAATTCATGATATTATAGTACACGTATGGGAGCAGGAAGAAATGCCAGAAGACTGGCGAAAAGGTTTAATATGCCCCATACATAAGAAGGGAGATGTCACAACGTGCAGCAATTATAGAGGTATCACGTTGTTGAGTACCGCGTATAAGATGCTCTCCTCTATCCTACAAGACCGGATAACCCCATACGCTAAAACCGTCATCGGGCAATATCAGTGTGGTTTCATTCCAGGCAAATCAACAACTGATCAGATATTTACCCTTAGGCAGGCGATGGAAAAATGTCTAGAATTTAACATCCCAACATACCATCTGTTTATAGACTTTAAGGCCGCCTATGATAGCATAGCCAGGGTAGAGCTTTACAAAGCCATGAGTGAATTCGGCATCCTAAATAAATTGACACGACTATGTAGGTTGACCATGACCAACGTAACAAGCCAAGTAAAAATAGCCGGATTGCTATACAGACCAATCAACATCTTTAATGGACTCCGACAAGGGGACGGTTAGGCCTGCCTCCTCTTCAACCTGGCGTTGGAGAAAGCAATCCGTGACTCTGGCACGGCAACAAGAGGGACCATCGTCAACAGGTCCAGCCAGTTACTGGCTTACGCAGACGACATTGACATCATCGGAAGAACCGAACAAGCTGTACACGATTCCTTCATCCAGATCGATCAGGCGGCACAAAATCTGGGGCTGCACATTAGTGAAGGTAAAAAAAAGTACATGGTGGCGTCGAATGCGAGAGAAACAGTTGGTCAAACAATCAAGGTAGCGGAGCACGAATTTGAAGTGGTGCAATCCTTTAAATACCTTGGGTCAATAGTAGCAGCCGTTAACAATATAGAAGAAGAAAATCCAACAGAGCCTACTATAGTCTGTCAAAGCTCTTCAAATCCAGAAATCTCACCATAACTTCAAAACTGCTGCTGTACAGGTCCTGCCAGTACTCACTTATGGATCCGAGACTTGGGTGCTTAGCAAAAGGCACTCCGACCTCTTAGCTGCGTTCGAGAGAAAAGTCTTAAGGAGAATTGTTGGCCCCATATGTGAGGAAGGACGATTCCGGAGACGGTACAATCATGAATTGTACGCAATCTACCTAGAAGCAGATATCGTGACAAAAATTAAGCTCGGTAAACTCCGGTGGGCAGGGCACCTAGCTCGCATGAGCGAAGAGGAACCTGCTCGGAAAGTTCTTTGTGGTACATTCTATGGTAGACGACAGCGTGGTAGACCATGCTTGCGCTGGAGAGATGGCGTAGACCAGGACGCCCGAAGCCTTGGCGTCGGCTAGAGACCGGGATAGGTGGAGAGACTTGTTGAAAGAGGCCAGGACCGGAACCCGGCTGTCGAGTCGATGATGATGATGAAGAGTGAGGAAACAATTATTTCTATTTTTTATAAATTTTTAAAGTTTCACTTTTTCATACAAATTGAACACAATAATGGCTGCGATCCACATGAAAAACTTTTTTTTTTGCTTTATTTTGACGTTTCTCCTTTCTTTCTTTGGTACAGTGATTTTTGGGGAAATTTCCGTTTTTCGAATTTGAATATTTAGAAACAATAATATTTACAATCCTATGGTGAGCTCAAGCAGGGCTCACTGTTTATGCGCCATAATGCTGGATGCTAGCACTGATGCATTTATGTAAGTAAGCAAAAAACAAAAAGTAGTCTTAGTAATTTTCAATTTTCTCAAGAACTAAAAGACATAAAACCATTCGGTTTTTTGTGTTCGATTCAGAATCGATAGTTACATTAACTAAATAAACCAATTAAGGACTTTATTTTACAATTTCGCCAAAAAAATGGTCTGAGTTAAACAAAAAGTGAGGTTAAAACCGAAAAAGAAAATATTTTTTTTTAGGATTTAGGGGGTTTCCTCACTCTAATATTTTAATCCTGAGACCCATAGACCCATACCTAACTGTAAAAAAAAATCAAAACTCAACTTCTGCTTACGTTTTTGGAAAGTCGCCCCATTTCAACTTAACGAACTTAAATATCAAATTCTATAAAAGATTTTCTGATACATGTGCAGTTTTCAAATCTTGCACATATGGTACATAGTCTTTTCAAAAGTAAGAACTTACAGTTAGTGCAGGTATGATAAAAGTGAGAAAATTCAAAGGAAATTTGCAATAAATTGTAAAAAGGTATGAAAATAATAAATTAAACTTATTGATTTTCAGTTAAATTTTTAAACAGAAAAAAAAAAATAGCGCGGTTAATGCTTAGTTATTTTTGTACTTAAAACATTTTAAAAAGTTGGAGTGGTAGTTGAAAAAAAATGACGTCCTTGTGTAGGCACAAGATATTTCGAATTTTTAAAATATCGTTTATAAGAACATTTAATTTTAATTTAATTTTGGTGGGGGCAAAACCCCCATTTATTCGGCTTAATACAAGCTAATTCTTAATCTAACTTAAAAACTAAGAACTTAAGCTAAGGTTAGTGAGGGGGAGGACGGTTCAGAAGCAGGAGTTTTAAGGAAGGAGTGCTCAGGTTAAAGTCGAAGAAGCATATGTTTAAATTAACAGCCCGTAGCATGCGAGAGACAGGTTCGTTGGAGCCGTAAGAGGTTCGGTGGGTGGGTATATAAAAGAGACGAGGGTTTCGTGTATTACGGGGATTAGTATTGAGAGAGATGGAGTTGTAGAGCGACATGCAGTCAACGGAACCGGAGAGTAGTCGACAGGGTTCGGACTTAGGTTTTAAATCTTCGAAGTAAATACGGAAAAAAACTGAAGTAGATCCAAAATTTTCGAAGTAGTTTTAGGAAATTAAATTTTATAAACATATCTAACATAGGTATAAAAGTAATTTCTGACTACAGACTTGTAAAAAAATAGTAATTAAATATAACTATTTTAAAGTAAATTTTCCATCAACGAACTTGTATTTTGTATGAATTTTATCAATTTAATAGGTGGTTCATAAATATCTTTACGTTTTTCTGTAAGTGATCTTGAAAACATTAAATTTTCCACGGTGCTTACCTAAATACGATTTTTAAACTTGTTTTTTTTATGTAATACAGAGTGATCAGCGATGTCTTTAAATATTTTGGTTAAGAATTTCAAAGAGAAGTAGATCATAAAAAAGAGAAGTAGGGAAGTAGATTTAACTTTTTTCTCAAAATCGAAGTAGATCTACTTCGATCGAAGTAAAGTCCGTACCCTGGTAGTCGATGAATGAAGAGAATGTCTGATATCTCTCTTCGTGCTTCCAACGAATTCAGATTGATTAGTTTAAGTCGATCTAGATAGGGAGGCAGAATCAGAGGATTGTTCCATGATAGACCTCAAAGAGCAAAGCGTAGGAATCGACGTTGGATGCTTTCGATTCTGGAAATATGAGTAATTTGGTAAGGACTCCAAACTTGAGAGGCGTATTCTAGCAGTGGACGAACAAACGATATGTATAAGGACCGGGTTACATAGGGGTTGGAGAATTCTTTGGACCATCTTTTGACGAAACCGAGCACTGAGTTTGCTTTGAGAATGATATCGTCTATGTGAGTGAGAAAATTAAGCTCTGGGTCACATAAAATGCCAAGGTCACGAATATTATCAACTGTGGGTATGGGTTGATTATGGAGCAGGTAGAGACGGGGAGGAGATTTATTACGTTTGCGTGAAAAAGTAATTGATTGGCATTTGACGACATTAAGCTCCATGCAATTTTTTAGACACCAAACTGAAAAACTGTCTAGATCCTTTTGAATAAGCGAAGAGTCATGTGTTGAGGAAATGGTCTTGAAAAACTTGGTATCATCGGCGTACAGAGAGACAGAAGAATGTTTGATGACCCTATCAATATCATTAATAGCAAGAATAAACAAAAGTGGGCCGAAGTGGCTGCCTTGGGGGACACCGGAGGTAGCTAAGAAAGGGCATGAGGTGGCAGATCTAAATCGAACGCTGTAATAACGGTTTTCAAGGTAAGAAGAGATCCACTGTAACAAAGAGGGTTCAAAGCCGAGAGTGGACAATTTGAAAAGAATAAGCTTATGGGAAATTTTGTCGAAGGCCTTGCTGAAATCGGTTGTGATTACATCGACTTCGTAGCCTTTTTCTAAGGCTGAAAGGGTGACGGATACAAATTCAACAAGGTTAGTGGTTGTAGACCGGCATTTGAGAAAGCCATGTTGTGAGGGGGAGATGAGAGATTTGCAGTGGAAACTTAAGGTTTCATACAAAATACTTTCAAAGAGTTTGGGTATGTGTGAAAGTTTGGCAATGGGACGATAATTATTAACATCGCTCTTCGGACCCTTTTTGTGAATAGGGGTTATGAAAGATAATTTCCATATCTCAGGAAACTCTCCTTTATTTAGGGAAAGGCTGAAAATTTTTGAAAGAGGAAGAGAAAGGATGGAACAGCATTTTTTTAGAAGTATGGCAGGGAGACCATCTGGACCAGGATTGAATTCATCGTTAAGTTGATTCAATTTATATTCGATGAGATGGGGATCGACGGAACGAGGGAGAAGCGGTCCAACAGAAAAACTTTGTAGATAATTGAAATAGGCTGAATCAGGAACAAAGCAGTCATCAGCAAAAGATTGTTTGAAGAATGTAGCAAAAAGGTTGGCGATAGTGTTAGGATCGTTTGATGTTTCGTTATTGAAAGAGAGAGTGGTTGGGTAGCCATCGGATTTTCTTTTGTAGTTAACAAACTGAAAAAATGACTTAGGGTCTTTGATAAGGTTGGATTGCGTTTCCATTAGATAACGCTGGTAAAGCGAATTGTATAGCTCGGTGAAATGGAGATAAGAACCCAGATAGTTAGAGTAGTCAGTAGGAGAACGAGAACGGAGGTAAGTTTCCCACAACTTATTTCTTTTATTTCGCAGAGAACGAAGTTTGCGATTGTACCAGGGTGGAGAAGTAGACGAGGTTTTGTGGCGGGAAAAAGGAACATAAAGAGAAATAGAGTTAAATATTTCTCTGAAGAATAAGGTTATGGCATCATTTACGGTTAAGTTGTCAAAATTGAAGGAGGCTTTGTTGAGGTATTCATTTATTAGACGATAGTTTGCTTTATGGAAGTCGTAAGAAGACAGATCCGTAGGAGGGGTGGACTGTAGTGGAGAATCGTGAAAAAATGAGACAAGAAGGGGAGGGTGGAAGTTGTCGATGGTTGATAGAAAAAGGGGACTAGGTGAGACAGATGAGTTAATGGGGTCTGTTGTGAAAATAAGGTCTAGTTGCCTACCCATGAAATTTGAGATGCCACTAATTTGGCAGAAGCTTGAATCAGCGAGGCTATCTAAGAAAAGACATTCTTTGGCAGATGTGGGATTGGAAGCAATATAAATCGAAAGATCGTCTGATGGAGACCATTTTAAATTAGGAAGGTTGAAGTCACCGAAAAGAATGATCTCATCATGGGGGTCACACAAATCGGTGATGTGATCAATCGTTTTAATTACAAGTTCATAGGATTCGATGGTTTGTGAAGGTAAGATGTAACAACAGACAACGTAAAGTGACTTTCGGGGTAGTGAAATCTTAATTGACACGTAATCAAGTATAGGGGAAGAAGATATGGCAATGAGGGAAGAGTCAATAGTATTTTTTACAGCAAGAAGAACACCACGGTTAGGGTAATCATTGGTGGGTCGGTTAAGATCGTCGCGATAAACGTTAAAAGTAGAAGGGAACAATTCTTGATTTTTGATGCTGGGGATAAGGTTCGTTTCAGTTAGTGCGTATAAATCGAAGGGTAAGCCATGAGTTTGTTGCAAAACTGACTGAGTTTTGGAACGAAGGCCTCTTACATTTTGATAGTAGAAAGAAAAAGGGAGATTTTTGAAAGAAGGAGAAGCAGAGGTTGGGAAAATATTAGAAGCGAAAAAACTTATCATGGTCAGCTCTGCTACGTTGAAGGTGCGAGATCCGCTTTGAGTGAATATATTGTCCCAAGGCCTCAAGGTCATTCGCAACTTTTTGGGGAGACAAATTAAGAAATTCATGATATTTCATGAAGAGGTTCCTAAGACTGGGGACATCGGTGGGGAGACCTTCTTGTTGAATCGAGACCATTACACTTGTTTTCGTTTTACCTTCAAAGCAGACGGAGTCCGGTTTATTGTGCAGATATGCCAAAAACAGACGATTGTTTTCATAGGTTTTTTTATCTCTAAGCCAGAGAGCATAGCGGCATTCAGTGGATTCACTAGATTGTTGGGTGCATTTGACTGTAGGGGGTAGAAGGGGGTCAATAAAGGAAGATGAAGGTGAGATTGCCGTTGGGAAAGTTGTAAAAGACTGAGTGGTGATTAAGGGGTAATTGATGTCGGGGGAGAGGTAGAGTGGACTGAAGAATAAGAGACGGGGATTGATGGGTTTGGTGTAGAAGAGGATGTGTGGTTAGGTGTTTTAGAAGTTGGCGAGGGGTTAAGAATATGAGATCTGCGAAAATTAGAATATTTGGCTCCAGAATTGAGGTTGAACTTTGAATTAGAATTTGTTGGGGGTAAGAGATGAGTTGAAGGAGTTAGGTTAAAGGAAACCCTTTGACCTTTAGGTTTAGATGGATTACCGGATAGAGATGAGTTCTGGAATAGGGAACGAGAGAAGTTAGGTATTAAAGAAAATCGTTCTGAAACTCAGTTCTTAAATGACTTAAACAATTCTCTTAGTAATTGGAGATACAAACAGAATGACATTGCTAAGCAAATATTAATTTATTCTTAAAAAAAATTCAAAATCGGTGTAGCGATTTCCTAAGAAAAAATATATTTATATTTTTTAAAGCGATTTAAGAAAAAGTTTAGGTATGCCAATTTTAAGTTTTTATTATTATATAAATAAAATTTTGATTGAAAAAAATACTATCCCATTTTTGAGATACATATATATTTTGAGATAATATTTAGAAAAAAAATCATAATGACAACATCAAAACGTCAGACTTCGAAAAAAATTGTTCTTTATATATTCATAATGTTTTAATTTCAATTTTTTAATAAAATAAAAATTAAGCAAAACGAAATTTTTCTTTTAAAATTCTAGGTAGCGTTTTTTGAGAAAAATACAATTTCGAAAACTATTATTCTTTTATGTATTAGGTATACAAAATTTTGAAAATTTTTTACTATACAAAATTTAAGAAAAACCTTAAGTTTATATTATTGTTCGAATAAAAATTAAATTTCAAACAACACGAAATATTAACAAGTTTTTGAGATATAGAATTTAAAAAAAATGATTTTTTTTTTTAAATTTCAATAATTTTTTATAAACAATTTCATTAAAATCGGTTAGTATGTTGATAGTGAAAACTTTTTATTATTATTTTTTTAAATTTGAGTACACAATACTATTCAAACATTTGGGAAGCTCTAGCATAAGAAATGATCAAAATCTGTCATACCATTTTTGAGAAAATCAAAAACAAATAAAGTAGTTCTAAGGTGGGTATCTTTCGCGTTGAGTGTTTTAGGAAAGTTGAAGAGGATTTAAAAGGAAATACCGATGCATATTGCTTTTGAATGTCCGTATATTATTATTGGTCTTGTGAATAAAAAAAAGTAAAAGCTTTTTTTTGAGGAAGCTAAAGCCAACTAGTCAAAGCTTTTACTAGCAGCTAAAGCTAGAGAATTATGTGAATACAAAAATGATAACGCTAAATAGCTAGTGCTAAAAAATTCTAGCTTAAGCTTCGTAATTTAAGCTGCTTTTTTATTCACATGTTTCGACTAGTTAGCTTAAGCTAGAACTGTACATGTATGACCGAAAAGAAGGTTGTTTTGGATTTTGATTTGCCACAATTTGTTATCTGTTCTATAGGGAAGTATTGGTTTCGGGTAAAAAAGATTTTTTTTATATCGTCCGTCAGTCCCTGCGTCTATACGTTCACTGTCTTATTTTTGAGCTATTCCCTTAAATTTAATTAACGGCTCTCACAAGTTTTCAGTACCTGCTTCATAATTTCTAGTCATCTTACAGAAATAGAATTTCAAGCTATTGAATCGTATATTTAAATCACGCTGCAACTGTCAACGACAACTACAAGAAATAAAGTTGATTTATTGATATTTTGTAAACAGAAAGTAAACGATAACAATGGTAATTTCGAGTTAGGCTAAGATAAAGTAAAACTGTTTTACACATTTATATTACACGAAATTTTAAAGAAAATAATAAATGAAATACCGGTTTTAAAAGGGTATTATTTGTTTGATTGTTTGTAAGTGAAGTCTTAATTTTTACACAATTTTTGATTTCAAAAAAAGTTGATAAAGTGTAAAAAAGAAGTTTAATTTGTCTTAAATAATTAAAAGTAAATAATAGAAGCCTAATAATGAGAATATTTAAAATAATACCTAGTCAAAACTTTTTAGACAGGTTGAAAAAATCTTGAAAGTTTTCTAGCTTTAACTATAATATTCTAGTTTAAGCTATTTTTATTCACACAAATTGAAGCTCCTTCTGGAAGAACAAGCTTAAACTAAATGAAAAAATAGCTCCTACTAGAAAACATATTTTTATTCACTAAAAATCCAAGTTTTAGCTTTAGTTTTTTTCTTATTCACAAGGTCGAATGGGAGGAAATATAGAGTCGGGTAAAGCATTGCACATTCCTGTAGTACGGCTAAAGAAAAAATCCTTGAATCTAACCGTACGTCCGAAGCTGGACTCAAGAGTAAACTGATGGGCACTCCCTGAAGCGCAAGTATTACGGTTAAATTGTTTAAGGGAGTAATGTAACTGGCTATTTCACTAGAGTATGCTTATAAAAATTACGGTAAAATAATAAAAGACAAGAAATATTGCGACGATGCTCGAGAAATTTAAATGTGCCTGTTATACTTCTATCACCTATAAAAATGGTCTATGAAGCACATGCTGAGAACTGAGAGCTGTTCGGTTTCCTCAATGCAAGTACCGCTCATGGATTGTGGAATGGGGGAAGGTTTGCGCTTTATCGACCGAAGACTGCATTGAGTTTTTTAAGTATTAAATTCTACGCGATTTATAGTTCCCCATTTTACCATTCAATCGTGATCAGAATTTTATAAGCTTATCATACGCTGCCGTTCCAAATCCACTTCCGTGTATCTAGAAATGAATATGAGAAGCTGAGAGTACTGATGAATTTTATGGATTAAAAGTTTCAGAAAAAAGATCATTGATGAATATTAGACAGAGTTTCGGAAACAAAACGGAGTCCTGGAGCACACCAGTTTTTTTATGAATTTCAAATTTAATACAACTCGTATAGAGCAGTTCAAAAGCTAATTTCTAACTCAAGGAAGAAGTGATTCATGAATACTAAACGCACGAATTTTGGATACGAGAACTTGATGCCAAACTTTATCAAATGCTTTTGAAATATCAAGTGTTATAATTTTTCCTTCGTTCTTTAAGATATTTTTTGAGCTGATAATTTATCAGCGTTTGCATGACCTTAAAAATGCTGTTTGCTGTTGTCGATCCACTCGGAAAGATACCCAAGGAGTATAACAGATGAAAAGGCTTACGCAATGGTTTTTCCAGCGTAGAAGAATACCTCTTCACAACAATTAGGGGGATACTCTGGCCAAGCGGATTTGTGTATATCGAGATCTTTCCAGTATACTTGCAAGTGTTCGAAACAAGATTTGTCCCATAAGATCATTAACGCTTTCAATAACAGGAGGAATCATGTCACTATTTGACAGCGGACAGTGAAATTGACAACAAACTGTGCAGCAAGCATAAGGAGTATCGCTGAAAATGAGCGTAGGAACCGAAGAAGAAGAAGTATTTCGTACGTTTTTTACAAATGACCAAAAATGTTTACTACCTTTGGACATTGCAGTATTTATTTTATTTAATTTTTGGTCACGCAAAAATTCGGTCTGTCGAATATAACCATTACAGCTCTTGCTAGCTTGTTTGAACTTATTTTGGTTTTCCTTAGTATGGTTGGCTCTATAACATCGGAAGCTGACTTCTCTGGCCCTGTTTAAGATTCAACATACAAACTTTGCTTTCAAATATTTATTCAAAAAATTGCTTTTAATAACATAACTTCAAATGTTTAACAAATTATAAAATTAACATTCATTAATTATGATATACACATATGGTCATTAAAACAGGAACTCTTTTGGATCAAATAAAATATGCAACAGTTGTAAAGTTACATAATTAATTAATTGTAAGAAACAAGTCTACAGTGTTGGCGGATTGGCCTGCAACGTTAAGAATTTGAGTAGGCTCACGATACATATGTACATTTTAAATGCATCAATAAGTAGAGAACGAAGTTACTCATAACTCTAGGAAATGAAGTGGACTTATAATATTTTCGACAAGTCCAAATGTTCTTCTTTTTTTAATTTTAATTTTTAGTTTTTAATTTTAAAATGCCAAGAAAACGATAAAAAATTATACATTTCAATTAAAAGCTGTGCCACAAAAATTTAAAATATGTTGACTTAATATTATACCCATAGAAATGCCAAAAGGAAACTCGGTCCTTTTTTTTTAATTTAACATAACATAATACCAAAAATCAACTATCAAACGGTTAATATAGCCGATGTTAATAAAAATTGTGGAATTACAAAATTTGTCATTTCTATTTTCTTGAAAAAGCCCTAAAAAAACACCCATCGGACAGAACGACCCATAAGCTAATGCGAAGCCTTGTAATTGAAATATTTAAATTAGTTCTGCAACTTTTATTTGTTAATATTGTTTGAAAAACTGAATATTTTCAAATTTTCTCAAAATCTCTATCTTCTATTGTGAAAATCTCCAAGTGTTAAATCAAATCTAAATAAACTTGTTTACTTTTTTTAAGGGAAGAAGTCAAATCCAATTACTTTTTTTTTAATACTTTGTGACACCTCCTACGTGGCCATGTCATGAATAAGTTTTTTTTTTTTGTCGGTAACAAGAGAGCAATAGCTTCTAAGAAAAAGGACAAACAGTAAAACTTATGTGCGTACTCAGTAGCTATACGGGTTCTTAATGCTTAAGCTTCTTCTTTTTTTGGGGACACGAATGAATAAGATTTCCTTCAACTCTATGCATTTAATATGAAGGACCAGAGGATGAATTGTCACAAGGTTATACTCGCATCAATGACAAGGAGCGTTTTTTTTTTTTTTTGTTTGTGTTCGTCTTTTGGCAAAGGACTCTATATAGTGTTGAGTCCTTTTTGCTAGAATTTTTATTGTATTTTATTTATTTTTTTTTAACTGAAAGTCGGAATATCTGGGACATTACATACATAATATGTTGATTACTCGTGAACTTGGGTTGAATTGGATATTTTCCAAAGTTTTTTTTTTTGTATATTTTTGAAAAATCCTTTCTTTTGGCACAATATTCCTTTGATCGGTAATGGTGACTTTCTATCATTTTGTGCTCAAAGGCTAAATGAACAAGGTACTTTCTCAGATAATGAGATTTAGTTTTGTGTGATGGAAGACCCAACAGTTCTTTTGATTCGAATTTTATAGCGAAAGCCTTTTCAATTAGCTTTGAAATCTTTTATAGCGGAAGGTCTTCCATGGGTATTATGGTATTTTTTGAATAAAAGCTACTATTTTACATTGGCAAAAGGAAAAAATTAGAATATCCAGATTTTAAAGACAGAACTCCTCTTATTAGAACTTCGGAAGCCTTATTCATTAATGTAAAGGTCTGTATATGAAAGGAATCGATAGTTAAGTTAAGGAAGGACTTCCCGATTACCAATCAATATTTCATCCCTTGCCGAAATTGAAAACTTCAGCTGTCCCAGGATATCTTTGTTGAATGAATCGACTTGTATATTGCCGTCCATCACACGTATTGAATGAGAATAATTGCATTTAATAAACCATATACATATATACACATAGAAATCCAATCTGGAATCCTTTGTGTTTTTTCTCTCACATAACTGTGAAGTATATAAATTACGACACCAACACCATATAGTATCTGGCATGAACAGCACGTATTTATGAGCATTTTTTAAGTAGAAAAAAAAATTAATTCCCAACCGGATATCCGTCAACATATCAAAATCACAACACACTCCGTGGTGTTTATGGGGGTAAAAATCCACCGCTTCGCAAATCATTTTTATCAATTAAAGTCCACTCCCATTATAATGGCAGGATTTATAAAGGACACACATCATAAATTATTTTAAATTATTATTGTTCCTCACTCACCCGATTCGGCAGTAAATGGCGACTGAGTCTCCGGAACTGCGAATTCAGCAGCCAATATAAAAATGGATTCCAAAAACTATTACTAAGCGCAGTCCATGTAACGATGAAATCTAAAAACGGCGGAAGCTGCAAAGAAAAAGAGAATTCGTAAAGGGAAAACAATTAAAATTTCCATTTCATGCTATGGTGCACACTTTCGGTCCATAGTTCCACACCACGCAGACAGTTTAACGGTATAGGGAAGTAAAATATAACCGCCAAACGGTTGTTAAATGCATGCACTAACTATAAATACACGACACAAAAAAAAAGAAGAATAAAATAACTGTTTCATACCTTGGACCCGGTACATGCAGTCACAATTTCCTGTATTGTCCAGGGCGTTACCATCACAATGAAGCCCAAGGACATGGCGGCCATTGATCGGGATGTCGACCCGTTGTTCAATTGTTTCTCCTGAATTGGAACAATCTATGAATATGACAGAGGGGCAAAAAATACTGTGAATTAAAGCTATGTAAAACACTTCCGCGCCAAGCGGTTGGGCAAGTTATTATTTTGATAGTAATTAATTGCAAAATATTCTATACAGGGTGAATGGTTTTTTTTTCTGGAATATTTTCTTTTATATGCAACCAAAAGTATTTCATTGTTTCAAGAATAGTTTGCTTTGGTTTATTATTTGAAAACCGAAAAGGAACAACATCAGAAGTATTTCTAGTTTCTTTGTTTACTTTTTTCATAAATTAATTGAATTGAAATTTAATTCGTTGGGCGCCACTTTATTGAAAAACTATTTCACTCAATTTAGGTTGAACTGAACAGAATATATACAACACACTATTGATTGATGAACCACGTAATTTAGGCTTAAGCGGATAAAATTAAATATTAAACTATGCACAAAAAGACATAGTCAAAGGGATTGCAACGAACACCAAAATGCAATTATCTCTATTAATTATAGGAGGTTTCAATAACTGCATTTAAATTGATTGAAAAATCCTGATATAACAATGTTACGGAAAAATTTTGCTCGGTAAAAACTATTCTTTTCTTATTGTTCCTTACCTTCTTCCTTTCGATTTTTTCTCTACAAGTGTTTCTTTCAACCTATTGAGCGAAAGCCTTTGATTCACTCTTTAGTATTTTGAAGAAATAATCATCGACGTTGTCAGTTTTGACATTAAAAGTGATTCCAAAACTAATGTCTGCCGGGATCCAAGAAATGGGGGATAGTTAGTCCCCGAATTCGAGATGCCCGGTTGATAGACAGGTGGTCTCCTAAACGCTGCTTATTGGTTGATAACAACATAGGGCCCAACTTTTTTTTAAGTTTTATATTTGCTAAAAATGTTTAACTAATTGCCAACTCAAATCTAACTAAACTCCACCGAATAAGTCTTAGAATTGCGTACAGGAAAATAATTTTCAATTTTTTCTTCGAAATATTGACTTCTCAATTTCGAGCATATAAATGTGAGTAGTTAATTTGTAATTGAATTCATGAGTTTATTTCGGTTTGGCCTCTAAAAAATAGGGGAAACAGGGTGAATGCGTTCACGGTGTTCGCCGCTCCTGGAAGTGAAGCCGGCAATCGGTGAATTTCACGATGATAAAGCATAAGCCAAGGGAAAATCATAAGTAGAACCACTGAATTTCTACAACAACAGTGACAGAAATGCGCGAATTCCGATTGGTTGAAAGTACTGGTGTTCAAATTTAAGAAGGTTCTAGGAGACTTCAAGAAATTTGGACGGACACTTCTTGACTAAAAAGCATAATGCTATGTTTCAACCGAAGACATAAAACTGTTAAGTAGAAGATTTAATTTGACAGCACCTATTAAAATGCAAATGGTGCTTCATTTATTATTTTAAAATTGAAGAGAGAGATATAGATACTACGTTTTCACGTTTTCAAGAGATCATCCTGTATTTAAGTGGATTAAGCTTAAATCTTTTTCAAATCTCGAAAATTTACTTTACAAATTTATATCCATATCGTGCTAACGTATCTTGATGATTTTTCATTTTTAGGCAGAAATGAAACTTTCTTTCTCTGATCTCTACTTTATAAGAAAAAATAAATTAGTAAAAGACAATCTTATTGTTTATCATTTAGAGTAGAGAT
The DNA here is from genome assembly GCA_911387755.1 of Chrysotoxum bicinctum. Taxonomy (NCBI): domain Eukaryota; kingdom Metazoa; phylum Arthropoda; class Insecta; order Diptera; family Syrphidae; genus Chrysotoxum; species Chrysotoxum bicinctum. The sequence goes on from OU426990.1 coordinate 32,819,096, forward strand.
GCCGCGAATAGTGACTCTGCCGAATACCGAATATTCGGCCACACTCGTCGGCCGAATACCGAATATTCGGCAGCTGAACATTCGGCCAATGAAACGATGTGTTGTGTATCTATCTCCTACGTGATTTTGCGAGGCACAGTTTCTGCGAATGTTTTGAGGAAGTTGCTATAGACAAAATGATAAAGATGTTGAAAAAACTGCCATTGAAAACAAAATAGATTTTTTAAGAACTTTTCGCCAAGATCGGATGGCAAACCCTTATAAGTGGTGGTCAGCAAATACAAAACTGTTTTCCAATTTGACAACATTTGCTGAAATCTACCTCTAGTCTCCTGCTACTAGTGTATTAGTGAGAGGTTATTTGCAGAAGCTGTAATTGATTTCGAATATAGACGTTACATAAAACGTATGCTACCAATGCTGAAATGCTGAAAAAGATGTTTTTATTCACCACAACTTACCATTAGTAGATTTAAAATACTAAAATAAAAAATTTAATAAAAATACAACATTTTTTGTAAGATAATAAGTCTTTTTCTATTCTCCATTTATTATTCGGTATTCGGCCGAATGTTGTGAACTATTCGGCCGAATACCGAATATCAAAAAATGGGCCGAATAGGCCGAATACCGAATAGTGGCCGAATATTCGCGGCATCTCTAATTTAGAGTGTTTCCACCACATAAATCTCTTGCCTTAAATTCTGTATTTATAGAAATGTTCAACAATTGGTCCAATGAAGATTTAACAAGAATATCAAAATAAATTTGTAGGATAAATCATCGAGATTTGAAGAGGATTAAAGTAAAATACCACTTAAACTCGAATTAATGGTCGATGGAAATGAAGTATAAGATAGTTTCGTAATTTTGAGAATTACTGAGATTTTTGATTATTTGTGTAAAATTGTTAAACAAAGAAGCAGAAACGAGAACCAGCTAAGAAATGTGAAAATAAGGAAAATATTAAAGGCAGAGAATAAGATAACTTTGAAAAAAAATTGAAATAAAAAATAAGCGACGATTAAAAAAAGAATTGTTTGACTATTTAGACAATTCGTTTTTGTTTGTTGCTATTGTTGTAATCCAATTTACTTGGTTGATTTTGCCAAAATTGTTTTTGGGATGTGCAACCCGTTTTAAAAGTCTTTTGTTTGCAATAGAAGTCCATTTTACGGCCAATTATGACCCTGTTTAGATTGGGAATATTGAGTCTGGATTGATGAATATTATCGTGTTTATTTATAAACTTGGAGGCACTTCAATACCGATTGATTTAACAACAACTTCAATGTTTTGTACATTGAAACAATAACAAATAAAACTCACGAGTCCGTCTGTATGTTTTATTCGTACCCCACTAGAGCTCTGATGCGGCACTTCTCTTGCACACAAACTGCAGTGATACCAGACTCAAACTTCACAAACTAAACAGCGTATAAGCATTTGTTCTTTTGTTGAAAAGATTTTGGGTTTTCAGCTTACATTCAAAATGTTTCCCAAAGAATACAGTTTAACATATTTAATTCCCCATCAGAGAAACATAAATTTTGTGGTATTGTTTTAAAATTAATTCGCTTTGAAGGTACTGGAGTCCTTATTTTCAGAAATCAACCATTCGAGTTATCTTTTGTTGCACTTTGAATCTGCAATTTGAACCTCCATCAATCTGTTGATTGGTATAAATCGCATCCATATAGTCGTGCTACATCTCGTTGCACCATGTTCGGTTGTACGGTTTCACTCTTCTTATGTCAAATAAAGAATTATTTTTTTATTTTTTAATATTTAATTCGGTTTGTCGCAGAATAGTGCAACTACTTTCTTTGGCGAAATTGCTTTTGTGTTTTTTTTCTTCCAAATTTGGATCATGATCAACGACAGCATTTACAACTTTTCCTTAAGGTATTTATTAAATAGGTTAATACTAAAGGTAGAGACTGGTTGATGTTAACAGGATATGACTGCCATGTTATTTTGACTTCTGAAAAATCTCTTGTTAATAATTCAGTCACTGATGCAAAGTCACAAGTTTTTCAGCAGCTTATTTATTGGATATTCGTAAAAATCCACCTGGAAGACTTCTGGATCTTAACAGATATCAGCTAGTTTCACAAGCTGAATGAATATTGAGAATATCCAGAGCTAGATAAGTTGCTAACCCCACGGATTTGTTTCCAGGTTAATCCCTTTGATATGAACTTGATTATTTGGGGTATATTTTCAGAGAGGATAAATCACTCTCTTTTACCCAGTAGCGCTTTAGATACTTGTTTCTTTGATGCCCTGAGGACAATACAGGCAACCGACATTTTAAATTTAATTTTTGTTTCGTCATTGTAAATTTTATATAAAAATAATATTTAAACTTAAGTCACTTTATATAGTTAGGCCCCCTATGAGGCAACATATGTAAATTTTCATACATACATATGTAGTATATTATTAGTTGTGAGCCAAATTGTAAATAGTATGTTCAATCAAACAAAATTGAAATTCTTTGATGCATTAGTGCTTCGTATTTGCCTAGTATGTGTTCCGGCATTTCGTCATAAGTAGTGCAGAATGTGCATGTGGTTTTCTAGGCCAAGAATACTCAAGTGTCTTCTTAGTTTACAGTGACCCATGAGGAGTCTCGTTGATATTCGTAGATTGTTCCTTTAATTTAAGCTGGTACATTTCATGAAAACATCTTGCTAATATTTCCCAAGAAGTAGTTTGGTCTGGCTCAGTTTTGAGAGTTCCTTACAGTTTTTGGATCATTTAGTCTTCTTTCATGTTATCTTTTATTCCGCAGTAGAGCGCTGGACCCATTAAGGCAGTCATTCCGCTTATTTTTGCTAGTAAGTCTGCATACTCATTTCCCTTGACACCTTCAGCCTGCTGCATACCAATTCTATATCCATACCGTGATGGCCTATGAGCTTAGTACTTTGAGTGCTGCTTGGATATTTGACATAATGGCAATGTTTTGGTTACGGTAATTTCTTTCGAGATTTCGACAAGCACATTCCGCTTGGCATTGACTTCCACCTGGAAAACGTTTTTGAATTTTTCCAATCGTATCGAAAGTTTGGTTCTAGGCCCAAAAATTCAAGCACCAGTCCCTTCTGACATTCTCGAATCATCCGTATACCACTTAATGGCATTGGCTTTAAGTGTGTAGTTTTCTGTTTCGCCTACCCAATTTTTTTTGAAACTTAACTCGGTTTTAATTTTTTTTATAAATTTGTATTTTGATATCTTTCCATCGTTAGGAATGTCGATAAACTTAGCTTGAATTAAATCCTTCCGCAAAATTTTCACGTAGTGGAGTAACAGAGGCCCAATTGCTGCGAACGGTGCCGAATCGATAATTCACGGTCATCACTAACACTTGCCGATACAGCTGCGATATTTTCCTCAGTTCGTACTCCTTAAGCGTGTTGGTAGTTTAATGTCCAACAATGAAAATAGCCCGGATAGCCGCCTCAGTAGGTCGATTAAACATTTTGATAATAATATTTAATAATTTGCAAGCGTTGTTCGGTTGTGAGACGATTCATGGTTAAATTATAGACCAAACTGAAGATGTTTGACAATGACACGAAACACGAAACGTGCGTGAGCTATCAAAACCAGTGTTGCCAAAAAGAAAATAGCAAAAAAAAAAAAACACCCATTACTACATGAAGAATAGACTTCCTCGCTGCTGTGAGAAAAGTTCTTATTGCTCCAGTATTACATAATACACTAATTTCTCAGTTATTAATTTAATTTTCACACACCTGCGAATTAGCTAAATAGTTGCGTAGTTCTGTTAAACAGAATGTCTCAGTATCGAATCACCAGATAAGCCAATTTTTTTTTGTTGCCTCTCAATTTAAAAGATGATATGACTGGGACGGTGATAGTTTTAATTATAGGACTTGCCAGTCTCGTTATTTATCATCATTGTAAAACTTTCTTGGGCTTTTCTTACAGCTAGATTGTGTTTACGGATCCAAACATGAAATCCAATATGATTAGGCATAGGTTTAATGTTCAAATTGAGCTGCTTACGCTGTTATACTTTTGAAGAAGCTTTATAAACTCATTAAAAATGTATGCCTGACGAAGTATTGAAAATAGTTGACCTTTGTTCACGAGCCTTCCGATTGCTAACATTTTATTCCACAAACTTTAAACTTTGATTTGTAGGGCTGACCAATTGGTAAAACTATTTGACCTTTTTTGACCAATTGCTGACCAATAAGATGTCATACCTTTTTGCCAAACATCCGATAATTGGGATACCAATACCTCAGATCCTCGAAATTTCGGTCTAAAAATCAACTTTAGCGACGGACGGCGGGCGGGGGCATTTTTGGATAAATTGCTATGTTCACAAACAACTCACACGAGCCTCATCAGATGGAAACAGATTTACAAAATGTTAATGTCTTGCTTGGATTTTGAGCCAACGACATCACTGGTCTATACTTTTATGAAAACGAAGTTGGTAGGGTCATTACCGTCAACGGCCTTAAATGTTGATCAATTTAAACAATTTCTTTTGGTCCGATTTGAACGATATTGGTGTGGAATTGGCGCGAGGTGCAATACGATTACAGGGATTTGACGCCACCGTTAGATATGTTCTTGTTGAGTTTTCTACAATCGTTCAAATTCAGTCAGATCTGTGCATCGTAAGGACAGTTCTTATTCGGAAATTAGCATTTCGGAAAAAGGGGTTGGGTACGATATCCCGGTTTTTATAATCCCATTTTTTAAAAGCCCGTTTTTATAATCTCGTTTTTTATAATCCTGTTTCTTAAAATCCCGCTTTTTTATAATCCCGCTTTTTAAAATCCCGCTTTTAAAGTCCCGTCTCTTATAATCCCGATTTTTATAATCCCGTTTTTTTAGATCCCGTTTTTATAATCTCGGTTTTTAAAATCCTGTTTCTTAGAATCCCGTTTTTTTATAATAACGCTTTTTATAATTCCGCTTTTTAAAATCCCGCATTTTAAAGTCCCGTCTCTTATAATCCCCCCTGCAACCCCTGTGCTTGAGCACACAAGAGGATTTCGGGTAGGTGCGAGGTTGGGTGTATGCAAAGTTTCTTTAGCATTTAAAGAATCTGGAAAATAACCAACATAAAATAAGCGCTTATACCGGGATTTTAAAAAGCGGGATTATAATAGAACGGGATTTTAAATAAACGGTATTTTAAAAAGCGGTATTTAAAAAAACGTTATTACAGAGGACGGTATTTTAAAACTTTTTTTGCTGATTTTTGAAAATACGGGATTATAAAAAGCGGGATTCCGTTAGGCTCCCTCGGAAAATATTGATGGTGATATTGATCGATCAATATTTCAAAACCTATGTTTCAATCTAGTTTATTTGAAAAATGTGAGTTATGTTTCAGCTTTACCTTTCATTATATTTAAACAAAATTCTAATGAAAGGATAAAGCAAGTATACCTGCGACCCAAGGGTGTAATTCATCGTATTCATGAATCTCTTCAGTTTATAATTCCTAAATCACCCTGTATATTGAGTACCTCTTTAACCCTAACCAGCACCACCTAAAGTCATCATCCTTAAGAATATATTATACCTTTTTCGTTATTGTATTAGATGGTCCCATGCCCATAGCCATGCTTAAATTCATGACTGGTGTGTTCGGAAGCGTTGTCGACGCCGTCAATGGATGATGCGGATGATGTGCCATAGTTGGTAGCGTGGGATCGTTGAGCCTAAAACGACTCATATGAAAGCTCGAACCATAGCAGTACATGAGTACCATTGTGGTGGGGAAATAAAGTGCACACGTTGCTAAAATTCGATATGACGGCTTGCTATAGAATGGCTCGCATGCCATTAGTCCGGTGTTGTTGAAGTAGTACCCTAAAAATGATAATAGAGTATTGATATTAGTAGATATAGATTATGTAGATGAATAAAAACTTGCTGGTGAGTTATTGTGTCCGGGGAATTAATTTACAAAATGAACTTACCTTTTGGCAGGACCAGGAAACCAAAAACCGTTAAACTAATGATCCATGTAAGGCTAACAATGGCCACACAGCCCTGAAATAGAGAAGTGCATTGCTATCAATCATTGCGTTTAAACGTTCTATTGTTTGTAGATTGAATGGGTGGGAAGATTGATTTATAGTGGTTATAGAGTCAGTTTTATGAAGTGCCATTTTAAGGGGGGATTTTCAAGTAGCTATAGAAAGTATTTAGCAAGTATCGTGGATTGTTAACGATGTCCTCACTTTCGAACATTTCTAAATTGCTTAAATATCAGGTTTCGAACTCAAAATCTGATGTTCGATTATTAACGGATCCTTGACTTGCCTTTATACAGCCACTCATACCGTGAAAATCCAAATTAAATTCCTGAAAGCTTAAACAATATTTATAGTCTTTGCCAAATTCTCCGAAATTTCAAAACCTCCTGGATGTAACACTAAAAGCTCGACTGATTTTTGGATTTTGACCCCCTATAAAGTTTAACTGCAAAATAATCTTCTGGGACATAATTCACTTCATGGTTCCGTAGATGTCAAATTGAGTATGGGTATGTAAGAACTTGTTCGAAAATAACGTCATGTCGTGTGGGAAATAACCTTCTATAACATTTTTGTTTGCCTTGAAAATGCATACCTTACCCTAACGCGACTTGAATTAGAGCAAATAGAAGTTTTCTAATAACTTCCTTATGCATTTTTGTAACTACTTGCGAGACATTAAAATGCACTTAATGAAGAGACGTGCCTTTAGAAGACACACAAGTTCGGTATTAGGTAAGCAATTTACAAAAACACGTGACTCGCTTAAAGGCATTCTATTTTCTACGTACGAACGATTTTCATGTCAACCATCATCATCGTGTATGTAATAGAAAATGTCGATGTTCATACATATAACTGTCATCCTTCCTAGACGAGGCTTTTCTTCCCTTCTGTCAGTCAGTCACTATTTTATATGTCAATGATGTCAGAAGCGTTTTTGTTGTGCTTTTTTTTTGGTGACAAAATTGCAAAGTGCGATGAAAATGGAAGGCGGTTGTGGTGTTTTTGAAGGTGAAGGCACGTCCCTTATACGATTCTCTCCGGTATACTGTAATAAAACCAAAAACCATACGCAAATCAGATTTTGTCACTCACGGCAAGGAAATACGTATATCACGTACCGATTTAATTACAAGCGACATACCTTCCGGGGATGTTGAATAGGTTTAGTTCTACATGGCTCTTCATGAACCGGGAAAAAATTTTTGGTAAAATGGTTTTTTTTTTTCCAAAAAGAAAAACGACCCTACTTATTGCTACTTCTGTTTTTGTGTTACCTACAATCTAATCTTTGATTTTCCTCAGGCTGTTTTTTTGAACTTTATAAAGTATCTACCACTCAAGAGTATGAAGAAAAATGGCTGCCTAATATTTAAAAAAAATAAGACAAGACGAAAAAAGAAAGATAGTAAATTTTGTGGGAAGGAATATTGCTAAAGAGCAAAATTTAAGAAGTTATTATTTTTGTTTTTTATATCTTTAGAATTTACTTTAAATTGAAATGTATTTCTGTTGTTGTTGTTGTGATATTTTTTTATATTTAATATTTAATTTCAATAAAATTTAAGATAGCTTTAAGAAAATAATGAAATCTTCTTAAATGATGTTCGTTTGATACGAGTAATGCAAAACTTAAGAACGGCTTGACCGATTTGGCTATGTTTTGTTTTAAAATTTTCGTCACAATCCGAGGAAGATTCTTGCGGGGTAGAAATATTTGAAAAGTTTCCTATGACTCTGATATGAGATATGAGATAAACAGTCTTAGCTACTGGTAATTTAAGGCAAGAGACAGAGTTTGAAGTTTGTATAATATTTCGCATTATTATACGAATGGTGAAACCTATGATAAATCAAAACGCATTTTCAAAATAATAATCTGCTGAGATTGCCCCATTTACAAATTACATTAAGATCTTCATAGATTCTAAAAAATATAATCTTCCATCAAATCAGTGGGCCTCGAAAAATAGATTTGGACGTCATCAGCATAAAGATGTACAGAAACTTAACGACAAACTTCAGTTGTATCATTGATAACTAATGAAAAAAGAAGCGGTCCAAGAATCGACTCTTGAGGAACACCGGTAGTAAAAGGCAAGATTTGTGAATGACTAGACTCAGTACTAACTTGTTGTTACCTGTCACTAAGATCTCAAACATTAAATCACGATTCAAACTATCGATATACGTTTTTTTACTTGCGACTTATAGGTACTATAAGGCAAATTATGCATTCGTAAAAAAATCGAACTCGAGATTTTGATCAAAGTTGATGATAGCGAAGACTAAAAATGTGGGTCTCGCAATTCTGTCTGTCTGTCTGTATGTTCGACTACAGCCTAAACGGCTCGGCCGATTTTCTTTAAACTTGGTAGATATCATTTTTAATTTTTTCCCCCCGCATGTTTTTTTCTTTATTTTTTAAGACCAAAAATAACGGTACCTGCCACCTGCCATACGAATTTTTTTCGAAATTTTATAAATATGTTTTTTTTTTTCTAAAAACTGTTCGACAGATTTGAAAACTAAAAATACTAAAAAAGTTCATTTAGTTAAAGCTAGGTAATGGTTGAAAAATGTTCCGAAAAATGGTTATTTAGGGTACCCCCATGAAACCATTTTTTTTGTTTTTGATTTTTTCAGAAACGGTACCCCGATTTTTATAATTTTATGCTTAAGCTCCCCTGAAACTTCAACAGATTTGTGTATTTAAATTTTCAAAAATATTTTTTTTTGATTTTTAAGAAAAGTTTCAAAATTCTTTTTTCAAAACTCAATATTTCGAAAACTCTATCCTAGATTTTTTTTTAAACTTGATAAATAAAAGTTTCTCAATATAATCTACAAGATGTGAGAAAAAAAAATTATTTTACCTAAAAATAAAGGTACCCACCATATAAATGTTATAAAATGGTTTTCAAAAATCGTAGTTTTCTCGAAAACGGCGCCTAGAATTTTGATAATTTTTTTTAAATTTTAAATTAAGATATTACAGCTTTTACCTACCATAGAACCATTTTGTCTAATTTTAAATTTCTCTAACTAACTAACTAACGGATTTTAATAAAAAAATTTCTAGAGATGCTTCTAAAAAGTGTCAAAAACATTGCATTTCAAAACTTTAAAATAAAAACTATGTTTTGAATTTTTGGAAAAAAAAAGAAATTTTTTTTTGGAAAATTCGATATCTCAAAAACGGCTAAATATTTTATTTTGAAATTTAATTTTAATTCGTACAGTAATAAAAACGTATCAACTGACATATCAAATTTTTTTTCTTGAAAATGTTTTAAAAAATTTGTTTATAAAAGCTTAGTTTTTCAAGAAACCACTACAACGACTTGTAATTTTTGTTCTTGCATAAATTTATATTTGCATAGTATTCTATTTTTATCTCTTACTACTAAAAGAATTTAAAAAATTTATTTTATCATTAAGAAGAGTTTTCTCTAATTGCATGCGTTTTTAAAATTCCTAGTCTATTACATAGAAGCAAGTTCGTGCGACCCAGTCGTGCATTTTATTTTTGTTTAATTTATGATGATGTAAAAATAAATCGGGAGAATAGAAAGGTACATTATATAGTGAAAAAAATTAAAAGATACAATAATACCAGAGAAATAACTTTTTCTCGCAAAACCTCGGCCTTTCGCAAGATACATCTTGGTGAAGTTTGCGTCATTGACCTACACTCGTACAATGTTCAACAGGTCCAGGTGATCAGAGTTAACGAATATTGAGAATAATGTGTGTTCGCTAACAGAGCTCTTGAGCAGTTGAAATTTAACACCAATTCGGGTTGAAAAATCATATTCAGCGACGAGGTCATCTTCTGGATGAATGATTTCGCCAACAAGCTAAATTGGTCGAATTTGGGACTGTCAAAATCCACACAAGATCCAGAAAATTGTAATGCAGCCAGAGAAATTCACTGATTGGTGTAGAATTTCGCCTGCGTGCATCAGATATCCATACTTTTTTGAGAACGACCGACGTTGGCCAAGCCATCTTCCTCAACGGCGCCACAGTGCGTCGATTGTATGGTGGTAGTGGACAAAAATCTGTTTTTCAAAAGTAAGGTAACTGTGCATAAAAGTTGGTTGGTAAATGCAATAAATAAGGGATTTTACTCAATTTGAGGAATTTTCACGCCCATTGCCACGCCCACTGCGGACAAAAAATTGGTTAAACGGCAACTTCCGTACGATAGTGAATTCAAGTATTAATATTCTGGTTACTTAAGAAATTATAAATTAAGAAAAGCGTGAAATACGCCACTGCCACGCCCACTTTTTCTATAAAATTGATCTTGCCCTACAAAAAGTCAAACGAAAAAATTTATACAGCCAAAATATTTTTCTTACGCGAGCTAAGCTAATTCGCACAAAATTGCAACTTTCAATTACATTGCAGCTTAAAGCATATCAATTGCTCACAAAATTCCCGCTAATCCAGCAAAGAAGAAAAAAACAAAAACAAAACAAAATTAAATTTAAGTAGTTCAAGATGTTTTAAAACAGGTTTAGAGCATAAATATAGTATTTGCATTTTTATTTTTTTATTTTTGTACACTAGTCGACGCACTGTGCTGCGGGTCGAAATATCCAATTACCATAGATAGATCAAACTTAGCTTTGAATTATGCGCCAGAGCAGAGTTATTAAAAATTGGAAGTTTGAGATGTGCGCCATCCAGCAAAGCCGGGGTGGACATTTGAATAAATAAATTTAATCATATATCACCTAAAGTTTGTTATATTCAAAACTTAAAGATATAAACTCTTTAAAAAAAGGCCTTAAGTTTACCTTTTTTTTAAATGTTGTATTTGAAAGATATTTATTTTTTTCGGAAAACTATAAACAGATATTACTAGATTTCAAAACTAGATAATAAAATGGACTGGTGGTTCAAAATTGGTAAAGTTATTTACTGAAGGTGTTGCCTTTTTCCCTTTTTTAATATAATAATTTTCTTCTTAAATTTCCCTGTCACCTAAACGGTAGTGGTAGACCATATCGCATGTTAAAAAAATATTTGTACTCCTCTACTAAATAGAATCCATTATTTTTTTGCTCCATAAGCTATGGTACTCGCTCCAACTTTATTTTTGGTTTGAATTTCTGCAGAATTAATGTAAATTCAATGTAAAATATCGTTGAAACAATGCGCCCTTACAGCTCATATTTTTCATTGCGCTTCCGGGTATCCCATCCCCCCCGATATTTCAAAAAGTTATATACATTTTACATCGATTTTAATAAACTTATACCTGAATACTAATGAAAGCCAATAAGTGCCCGAAGACATTCACTAATAACCTAACATTTTCCAGCTGACTGTTTTTCCAGGGGAGAAATAATTTGACTCACAAAATGCAATAAAAAGCTTTTATCGTCGACAAAACTCATCACAATAATCATTTTATTGTATCAAAAAAAAAAAGAAGATAAGATTAATAATACGAAAGTCCTGCCTCATTGTGCTGACAAAGACTAATTTCCTCGAGACTTAACACAAATCGTAATTTCTCTAGCTTCTAGGTAGTGCTCGTAATTACGAGCGTTGTTCCATCATTAATATTAAAATTTCTTTTAATTGCACAAATAGCTATTATAAATGCCCGAGATGTCCGTTTGCTGGGCTTCAATCGATGTTGCTATATAGTATATGCCGTTCGTTCGTTGTGCGTCCTTTGGAAGGAACTGCTCAGTTATGCCACGCCGCTTTTGACATTCCAATTAGGAACACAAAAAGCACAAAAACACTCGGACCGAGTCTTGGGGGTGCTTGAAAGTTAGACTTATCGCCATCGTGGCACAATAGAAACACACCAATATTTTTAACTGCCTCCCCCCTTCTCATCGCGTCTCGCACTCCAGTTAGCTCCATCTGAACGACAAAATAAGATAAGACTAGGAGACATAGAAAAGACCATAATGATAATCCCAACTTTCCAACAACTGTGTTGCCGGAGTCAGGTGCTCCGGAATAAGTGAAGAGGGAATCCAACGAACTCATTCCAGCTTCTTTGGATATCGAGAAAAAAATTCAACTTTTAAAGCTTTTTTTTGTGTCTGCCTTTAAGAAGACTCTGGAAGCATTCAAAAAGCGCAAATATTGTCTTCTTAACACACTAAGGACTATGGAAGCAATTTCGATAAAAAATAAAGAAGGATTTAACTACGTCCGAGAATGAGATTGCAGATAAAATGCAATCGTGACAGTTATTTATTGCAAAAGTATGTTCATCTGTAAAAGGCTGATTTTATGTTTTGATAAAACCATGAATACTGTTGGGGAAATGGATCACAAACGCCGAACAAATCGACTTAAAATATATTCCTGGACAAATTTGTTCAGAATTATTTCTTACCTTTAATGATGAATGCAATTTGAGGAGGTAGTTGATGAAATTGTTGGCATCGAAAAGTGAAACCTGTGGAAAATGTTTTTTGGTTTGTATAGAGAGAATTGATTTCCGTCATGTCGGCCATGGTGTCACAGGGCCTCGGACTTTAGGTGTGTGTGTCCCTTGTCTAGCTTTATGACCTTCTCTGTACTTCGACTTAAAGTGGATCAAAGTACAAAGATATTTGTGAAGAACTGTGTTTATAATTCCCTAAAAAAGAAGTTCTCTTTTTATCTCTGGCCCGTGGATAGAATGATAGGTACCACTGATATAATTTTTTTTTCAACAACTTCAAATGGTTTGGATTAAAATTCATACCAGTTTCAATATTTTTATTTTCAGATTTTTGATAAATTTTTTACTTGCGATATAGTACGTACTAAATGACAAGTTTTGCATTTGAAAAAAAAAATCGAACTCAAGATTTTGATCAAAGTTAACATTACGATGATACAGACCACGATATGATGTATGCCTGTGAATCGACCTACAGCCTAGGCCTCTGAAAAGATTTTTTCCAAACTTGGAATTTAAGGTTCATCTTCATTTTCAAGGGAAAAATTGAAAATTGAAACATTTTTAGCTTCAAAATTAACGTTACCAGCCATACAGCGGTTGTGCAAAATATTATTTACTCGTATCTCAAAAACAGCTCTTACAATTTTGATAAAAACAAGATTTTTTTTTATTATGGTTATGGACTACATTTTGGTCAAAACAAATTTTGTGAAAAAATGTTATTAACGGTACCTGTCATAGAACTGTTTTTAGATTTTCGACTTTCTCATTAACGGCTCTAACGATTTTGACAGCAATTTTTGTACAGGAGCTTTTTTGAACTTAAAATAACACTGTATATAAAAATATTGGAAATAATATTATTCGGATTTTTGAAAAAAAAATCCAACTTTTTTTTTGAAAAGTCAATGAAAATGAATGAACGATTAGTTTTTGAATTTTATTCCTTAAATGTAAATTATTAAATACTTGAAACTGACATCAGAGAATTTAAAAAAAAAAAAATGTTCTCATACAAAATTGAGTTAATAACAAAACCTTGTTTGAATAAGTTCATACATTTCTAGAATCAGACAGAAATTTCTCAAATTAAGTCTATGTTCTTATATTTATAAACAATTTTTGAATTTCAAACTTTTACAAAAGAGTAAATATGTGAAAATATAAATTTAAGCTAGAAGAAAAAATTTTAATGGTTGCGGTTTTCATTTTTTAAATTAAAATTAGTTTTTATACATAAAATTTTGTAGGAAAAATTCAGGACAAAATAATAAAGGGTTTTCCAATAAGAGGTGTTATTTTGATATTCAAAGAAAAATGGCATTTTTGGAGATAAATGATCGGATGTTTATTTCATTATAAAGAGGAAGGTATGCCGTTAATAATGGAATACAACATCAGCCAAATGGCCGCCAAGACCACGCTTACAGGACCATATCCTTTTCATGAAATTTTCCATAACCAAATCGCAAAGTGGCTGCCCTATGTCCTCGATAGCCTCACGAATTTCATCTTTGAGGTCTTGAATCGACGCTGGGCACCAAACAGTCACGCGTTGAGGATGGAGAGGCTTTTCAACAATAACTCTTGGGTTTTCCGAGCCCCAGATGCGACAGTTTTGCTTGTTGACGTAGCCTCCGAGGTGGAAATGGGCCTCATCAGCCACTTTGCGATTTGGTTATGGAAAATTTCATGAAAAGGATATGGTCCTGTAAGCGTGGTCTTGGCGGCCATTTGGCTGATGTTGTATTCCATTATTAATGGCATACCTTCCTCTTTATAATGAAATAAACATCCGATCATTTATCTCCAAAAATGCCATTTTTCTTTGAATATCAAAATAACACCTCTTATTGGAAAACCCTTTAATATGCCTATTTGAAGTCCTTATTATTGTGCAAATAAAATTAACTAAACAATTTTTATGATATCAAATTGACAAAAAAATTGATGTTTTTATAAATCTTAACAAATATTTTCTTTAAATTTTTGATACGCCAAAAATGAGAATACCATAATTTAAAATAAAATGGAGAAGTTCTTAAACTAAATGAATAAAGTGGAAGCAAAGATTTTTGAAAATGATTTTTTAAGATTTGTATGAACCGTATTTAAAAAAAAAAATTTTTGTTCTACATCTTTGGGATAATGTTAAAAAACTCTTAAGTTAAATAAAAATCGATTTTTGCAATACAGAGTTTCAAAAAAAAAAATGTTTTTTTTACGCAATAGGAACAATTCAAACTTAACTGGGTGGTGACCTATAGTGACTTCGAATTCTTAACCATTTCGACTTGCGTTTTACCAGAAATGAAAGGAACCTGGTCTGAAAACCTATAATAAGCAGCACTTTTTATGACAAGAGACACTCTTGGGGGCTGTGTCACTTCTTGCTAGAGGCAGTCCACCCCTAAAATAATATTTTTAAAGCGTCTGAGAATCGAACACAGGGCCTCCTGCATGACAGTCCAATGCACTTATCATTATATCAAGGGGTACTTTTTTGAGGATTTGCATGTACAAATTTATAAAAATCAGTTGTACAATTTTTGAATAAATAAAAAAAGAATAAATTAAATGCACGACTGGGTCGCACGAACCTGCTCTCATGTAAAAGAATAAACATTTTTCAATTTCGTATGAAGGTTTTTATAATACAAACTCTATATACTGCTGAAATAAATCAGCCAACTAGTCCACAAAAATTTTTTTCAATTTCTTTCATTAAATTAATTTTTTAAATGCCTAAGTAACTCCTTAATTAGTTGGAGCTTTAATCATAATGCCATGTGATTTTTTAAGCAAATATTAGCTTATGGAAGAACAAAAATTATAATTTGTTGTAGTGGTTCTTTAAAAAATAAGCTTTCATGTACAAAATTTTTAAAACATTTTTAAGAAAAAATTTTGGTTCGCCGATTTTAAGTTTTTTTTTTACTGTACGAATGAGAATTAAATTTTCAAGAAAAATATTGAGTTGTTTTTGAGATTTCGAATTTTCCAAAAAAAAAATAATTTTTTTCCAAAAATTACATTTTTTTTTTAAGTTTTGAAAAGCAATGTTCTTTAAACTTTATTTTCTTTATAAAAAATTTCATTAAAATCCGTTATGCCGATGATGAGAAATTCGAAAAATCGTTCTCTAGTATGTACAGTCAGTAATATCTTGTTTTCAATTTTTGTTTACTAAATTATAGATCGTGAATAATTCAATCGAAAGAAAAAAAAATTAGCAAAATTTCTCGGGACCGTTTTCGAGAAAAATACGATTTTCGAAAAACATTTTTTAACATTTGTATCGAGAATACCGTTGTTTTTAGGTAAAATAATTCTCATATCTCATATCTTGTAGATTATATTAAAAAACTTTTATTTATCAAGTCTAAAAAATCGAGCATAGGGTTTTCCAAATATTGAGTTTTCAAAAAAAAAATTGTTTTTTTTTTTAAATCAAAAAAAAAAAATTTTGAAAATTTGAATACACAATAATATTGAAACTGCTGGGGAGCCTTAAGATAAGAAAAATGATCAAAATTGATCGTACCATTTTTGAGAAAATCAAAAATAAAAAAAATAGTTCCAAGGGGGGTACCAAAAGTAACCATTTTTTTCAACCATTACCTAGCTTTAACTAAATGAAAATTTTTTTTTTTTAATCTGTGGTACAAATTTGGAGAAAAAAAATATTTATAAAATTCCGCAAAAAATTCGTATGGCAGGTGCCGTTATTTTTGGTCTTTAAAAAAAAGAAAAAAACATGTGGGGGGGGGGGGAGAAATTAAAACCCATAGCTACCAAGTTTAAAGAAAATCGGCCGAGCTGCTTAGGCTGTAGTCGAACAGATAGACAGAATTGCGAGACCCACTTTTTTAGTCTTCGCTATCATCGTAATGTCAACTTTGATCAAAATCTCGAGTTCGATTTTTTTTCCGAAATCATAACTTGCCTTATAGTACCTATAAGTCGCAACTCGCAAGTAAAAATAAGCTTTTATGTACACAATTTTTAAAACGTTTTTAAGAAAAAATTTTGGCACGCCAACTAAAAGTCTATATTTTAGTACGAATAAAAATTTAATTGAAAAAAATACTGACCCGTTTTGAGACATCGAATTTAAAATTGATTTCTTTTTCAAAAGTTGAAAAAAAAAATATTTTTTTTTAAGTTTTGAAATGCAATGTTTTTCAAACTTTAACTTTTGACGTTTTTGAAAAAAATTCCTTAAGTTTTGATAACTCAAGTAATAATAAAACCTAACTTCGAAACAGTATTAATATTTTTTAACGCTTATTCCTTAAATCGTCAGACGTTATAAACGTATACTGCGATCAGGTTTTTCCTTCTTAATAGTCAACTGTTGTCAAAGGCACTTGCTTAACGACTTAACATACTCAAAGAGGAACAACGGAGTTGCATGACAGATGACCCAAAGAGGGAGCTGAACCCCTTTGAATCCGGGAAGCGGGCTACTCAAGCTTTCCGGTTCAGTTTTGTATTGTTTGATATAGATTGTTTAAGTTTTTCGTAAAATAAATCCATAATTTTCGATTTATCCGTGATGAGCTGAGTCCCGGTTAATCGAGTTTCGACTGTATTTTCATTTTCACTCGGTTCACCTCAGCCGATACCGGTATAGTTAAAAATAATTAATATTTCTGAAAACATGAATTTTCACATCTCCCCTCCGGGCCAGTACCGGTTGTACATCAAAGATATTTTACAAAATTTCAACTTCAAAAACAGACATTTAGAATATGGATGACAATGGTTGTATGTAAAGAGTTATAGAAACTATTTTTCTTTTATTATGTATTTTTTTTAATCTTACCTTTTTACTCGAATGTTGAAAGTATCGTCTAGGATGTAGCGCACACATGTACCTATCGACAGCCATGCAAACGAGGATTACAGCACTCTGCTGCGAGAGGGCGCCACGAAGTAATGCCTGTGAAATTTAATTTTTTTTTTATTTTCACCTATAACTTGTGTGTAATGTTAGGAATTGCATGTAATCGCTTTTTTACAGGGAATGGGCAGGACGATATAGGGACTTGATACGTAAGATGTGGAATTTCTGTACAGATGATTTCTCACTAATATAACATTCACACATGAACTGAATAGCTTGGGAAGATTGAAAAAGTGTGTGTATTAAAATGTGGGAAGGTTGGCTGAAGAAGAATATACTCGTAATTCTGGGTCCTTCTTTTCTAGGAAGAGTACGTAGATACCAGGATATGTAAGACTAATGCAAGGATTTCCTTGAATTGAGGATATTCCTTTTTATACAGCAGTTATGCTATGCCATAAAGGAGGATATAAAGAGGTTATGCATATGTATGCATGCACTTTTCAAACCAACCAACTATACCACACTTGGAAGTATAGTAATCCATTTCATTTTTGTGATAAAGGACTTAATGGCTAGGATGGTTTTGGAATGGCTTTGTTTCATGAATGTATGTTTTTTTTTCGATAAAAGATATTAACTTACCTGAATTTGGCAAAAAATCTCACCATACGGCCAACAATGAAACAATGCTGGCAACAATCCAAATGGTGTGATTAGCAGGCCAATTGTGAGGTCGTTTAGTGCCAGAGATGTTAGCAGGTAACGTGGCTGGAAATATTGCGAAAGGAAGCAAGTTAAAACATTAAATATTAGTTTCTTGGAAATAAAATTATTTTTTGAAGAAATTTTCTTGAGTTAATAAATATTGTATGTGTTTGAATTTTCAGGGGTGGTGGCTGAGGTAATGATAGGGATAATTTTATTTAGTTATACGATAGTCGGTGAGCATGGTTTTGATTTGCCAAAATTCTTTCATGGTAACAGATTTATAACTTTTCAAGGACATTTGTAGAATTATATTATATTTAATGAGATTTGTTGGGAAAATAAAAGAGAGGTTTAAAATTTGGTGAAAAATAATGTGAATGGCCTGGGGGTGTAAGTGCTTCACAGTAGTTTTAGAGGTATGAGTTCGAGCCGTGCTCTCGCCGTCATTGTGTTCTATGTATGGAATGTGGGACAAACCTGAGTTTTTTTGTGTACCCAGAAAATATTTGAGATTCCTCAAGAGTGGGCTTTATATTTTTTGAAAAAAAAAAAAATATTATTTACTTTATTCACACAATTTATTCAATAATTTACGATTATGAAATAAGGCCTCTGTAATAAAAAGCCCCTACTTCAACCTCAACATTTATTAGGCTTATTGAAATTACTACAAGAAGTCCTCAAGAAAAAATGGTAGACGGGTTGAACTACTAGAGGCTACTAGTGAAACTTTGCTTAATTGGCGGTGAAATGTAGACAAAAATGTTTCAATATGCCTATGTAATCACATACATAAGCATGTAAAGAGTTTCATTTTAATGAGTACAAATTTCCATGTACTGACTACATATTTTTTTAAAAGTTCAAGAAATCACAGAATCTGAAGTTTTTTATGATGTTTTATTATTTATGTAATGAGTACATAGATTTTGTAGCCAATACAAAATCATATATTTGTGACAGCCCATTACCTTATTTATGTAATCAGTGCTAGGAATAGTGCATAGAAAATTTAAGGACTATGTAATCCCATCACTTATCACTTTTAACCGGTACTTATTTATGTAATGAGATAACATCATTGCTCATAAGCACACGCATTTTCAAGATTTTTTGGAATTTTTGGAGGCTTGCACTCCTGCAGCACTGATATGCTTAGGTTGTTAGTCGAATAAGAACCTTACGTAAGAGTGTACTCCTGATATATGTAAGTATCAAATTCCTAATATGGAAATAGAAATATCATTCATGTCCGACATGACGTGACCCGCGACCCATGAAGGCCAGGCTTTATTATAGTCATATGGAAGCTCGGAGCTTAGAAGTTCAGTTCCCCTCTCGACGGAGAAAATATGGAGCTCATAGTAGACACACTTTTCTCAACTCATACTGTCATACTTCCTGGAAGAAGGGTTTTTTTTCAAAAGCTGGTAGATGTTGTAAGTGATAATCAGCATGGTAAACGTGGAACAGCTATAGATATTGAGACCACGAATCACCCTAGCAGATCAGATAGGACAGCATTTGACTTGTCTAAAAGGGAGTACGGCTTCAAATGAGGCCCAGTGTATCCAACAGGAAATACACTATTCAAGGCTGATGGCATTGTTAGCATCTTTGTAGTTCAGAAACGAATTTATCTCAGCCAGGTGGAGTAAAATCCTGAACTCATTTGGGAAGCCATTTAACATTCTAACCTATCTCTTGCGGATGAAACAAATTACCTCTGAACATCTGCTAACATAGCATAGTCCATATGGAGATGCCGGATAATACCTTTTTGGCAGGCTACGTAAACCACATTGTTCTATTGACATGAACACAAACACCGAAAGCATGGAGTGGAAGTCTAACCAGGTCATGCGGCGTGTCAAATACTAAATGAATGAACACGATCGGTCTGAGATCGGCGTATTAAGAACCGGAGATAGTCCTTTTCACGAACCAGAACATGTTAAGAAGAAAGGAAGTTATGAAGTATTTAGGTCTGACTCTCAACAATTAACTCATCTTCTAGAAGCAGATAAAAAATGTAGCAGAACGAGCTTCGAAAGTGACCACGTCACTGAGCAGACTTAAATAGAGAAGTGGCCCGGAATCCAACAAGAGAAGACTCCTGAAGCAAAACAGATTACAAAACAGAAATGACAGAAGCATTGGAGGTTGGAATGCAGGGGAAGATGGACAGCGATGCTTATCAGGAATGCGGTTGCGTGGAATTCCTGAAGACATTATAAGTTCAACTTCACCGAGTATCTCACTGGACAGGGGCATTTCAACTCCTTCCTCCACAAGAGTCGAGCCTGCCAGTACGGGGACTCACCACAAGACGATTCAAACCATCAAACCATACCTTCCTCGTTAGCACCAGATGAGATTCCGTCTACTAGGACTTGGAAAGAAGTATTGGCGCCATCACCCCATACAACATAGCTCAGAAGATGCTTTATAGTTAGCTGTAAATTCTCAGAAGAAAAAAGAAACACACAAGGTATCGGGAAACAGTTGGACACTTCAAGGAAAAAATGACATTTGTCCTAAAGTAATCAAAAGAACGGTACCGATGGAGATAGTCAGATGCCATTTAGTGGTTAGAAAATCTGTAGTCACGTTTCACGTATGGCATATTAAAGTGAGTCGGCATGGTCAACGGATCACCGTGAAGACTTTTTTCTAATATGTTGCATAAGGCATTTCTCACAGCTTGTGCGCTTCCACAAGCAATTTTTATTATTTTCCTCTTTATTTCAGAAATCATTCAAAAATGTTTATCCCTGAGTTCAGTGAAAAATATATTGCATGAAATCTTATTTACAATCAAGTACCCACAAAACAACTTCTGTTGTGTATATATGAAACAGACGAAATTCTCCGCCCGAAATTCTAACTCAACATCCATGTAAAGAAGAAAACCAGCAGAAATTTTAGTCGAATTGACGTTAGGCGTCAACTGATTTCTTCTTTTATGGCCACAGAGATGGTAAGAACAGAGAAACGCTGAAATAGATTTCATGAAATAATTTATTTTATGAAATTTGTGGTTTCCATTTTAAATTTCCATTGCATTCCAGATATTCAAAAATGAATTAATTCTTTTGGATGCGTGTGGTAAAGGAACATTATCAACAAAAAAAATTGTCCTCGATTTTGCACAGTAGTCAGCTTGTCTATAACTACGAATAAACAAAGAAGACTGGAAAAATATCTTTCCAAAAATACATCAAAAGTAATAAGGGTAGTAGATATTGTCATGAATTTGTCTGAGGGTTTTTCATGCAAATTAGAATTACTAGTTTAGTCGAGAGTTTATTTAATCTTGAAAATTTTATAACAAATGGAAAATATTTCCATTTTTTTTTTTCAATTCTTTCTAATCTTCTTTAAGGTTTTCTTGGAAACATTCCAAGGCTGTCACTTAGGGTTGTAATTTTCTAGGGTTAATAGCTACAGTATATAAAAGTCATAGTCATAGACTTTAAAATACTTAGAATTGGAAAAAGAAAAAAAAAGAAAAAACTCAAAAGGCATTCAAAATTACGATTTTCCAATAACGTCCATTTTTCATGGAAGTGTATTCACGCCATCAACGAAAAGGCAAACTTATTCTAAAATGCAAATAAGGTGAAAGAGAATAAAAGCAGAAGGGACTGCAAAAATCGTTTGAGTTTTCGGTAACAAACGGTTTGTTCTGTTCTGTTCAGTCTCTCTATCTATCCATAGTTATTCAGCACTGGAAAAAATTGGTCCAGACTTTCTCTGGTAGTTGTGGTTCGAATAAAAAAGATTTCTTAATTTGTTTTCCTTCATAAATTTTATTTTATTTTTTTTTTAACTAAGCCATAATTTTTTCATTCTTAATTTAACTTAAAGTCGACTTTAATAAACGATTTGTATAAAATTTTACTTACTATCGGTATTTAATGGAGGGGAAATAAATAATTTTTTTTTGTGGAATTAAATTAAAATTAAAATTAGTATTAAACTAACCTGCATATGAATATACGGTGAATATCGACGATTATTGATGACAAATATAACTAACGCATTCGCACCTATTACACCTAAGGTTAATATCAAAATGAGTAAAGCTTCAATTGTTTCAGCTATTCCAATATGGATGATAAAGCTATGTCCCGTATATCGAGGATGTGAACAACTGGAATTTTTTACAGTAGGTGGTACTAAAAGTGTACCGGTTTTTAGGTCCATTGCAAGTCTGAAAATAAGAAAAAAAAAAGAATATTAAAACAAATTTTATTTGACAATTAAATATTGAAAAATATTGCTAAAGCCGGAACCACACGCTGGTCTCGTGTTGTGTGTTGGCGAGTAGTGTGTGGCTATTTCTGATGTGATTCACAATACACTACCAGTTGTCTGCTAAAAGCAGTTTGTTGTAATAATGGAAGCACTTGGGCTTCTGTGTAATATAAATCTTAGGATTGATAAAAGCTTCGAAAATATTGTTTAGAACTAAAAACAATACTTACTAGATTTATGAAGCAATTAGAAAGGATATTTAACAAGATTTTTAATCACTTTTTAAAATACTTCTTATACTTATTTCAGGTTTCAGATAGAGATATTTCAGATAAATCTTGCAAAATATTGCTTTTAATCTAAAACTTATAAACATGTACTTTAAACCACGAAGACAATCATATTAGAGAATTCGTAAGTTTTAACATGTTTGTTCTTCTAGCACCTACTATCAAAATCCCCCAGAGAATCTGAGTTAAGGTAATTGCCACCGTGTCTTATCTCCTTAGGAATCTACAACTCATAAAATAAATCTCCTTTAACGTGGGTATTAAAATTCTCGAAGTTCATTCGATACCTTCTCTCGCTCCTTATTACCAAAACCCCACACATTTATTGCTTTCACGAACTTTTCTATTTCCTGCCGTCGTCAGTCGTCGTCGCCATTTCTATATAATTTTTTCAAAACAGACGACACAACTGAAAAAACAGTCCTAGGGAATGATGAGTATCAACAGCCGACCAAAAGGACATTTCAAAACTTTGTACAAAATGTATATAGTGTTACACTTCATGGGCTCTTCGTGATTGGAATAACTTTTTAGTTGCCGGTTCTTTCGTAATTAGTTCATCTTCGCCGGGCACTCATCTTTCCTGGCTGGTGACATTGTTGTCATTTTCGTCCTCAGTCACTACCCATTGTGTTACTTTTAAGCGATTATTATTATTCTAACAGAAGCTTGGACGCAAAAAAAAATAAAATAAAATAAAATCACAAGAGCTGCGTGTCCTGAATAGAAACAGAAACTTAAGAAATGAGAAGCAATATCCTTAGGTTACCGCTGGATGGAGAGGCGAATTTATTGGAATTGGAGTAGTATCACATTTTAACTTGAAAACAATTTATTTAAGTCTTAGGTAAGGTAGAAAGTTTTTTTTCTATATCTTTCTTTCTTTCTTATTTCTAAAACTTATTTTACCCTTTTATATGAAATATTAACGCTGTCATTGGGGTAATTTGCATTTTAATGTGTTGTACCCTTGGTGGGAGCTGAGAGTAACTGGCTTAAAGGTGAAATTTAATAATAATAAAGGGAATCCTGTCTCAAAAAAAAAATGAAAAATAAGGATACTTTAATAAGTCCTTTTCATTAGAAACTAAATTAAAATATTAATAATCGCCATGGCAAAGTTTTTTTTCACTTGTTAATTAAGGTTCTTGTTTTGAAGTAAATTGGATTTTTAATCCCCCACGGTTACAATATTTCGTGAAAAATTATTCAGAGTAAGCTTATAAGAAACTGTTTCCATTTTTTTTAATAAGTTTTAATTATGTGTTCATTTAAATATTTAATTTAATGGCAGTTTTTCAACCGAAAGAAGCAAATAAAGGTCCGGAAGAAATTGGGCCTGAACGCGTGCAGTTAAGATGGTCTTTTTTTATATGACTTCATAACTAATCGGTTTATTGGTCAAGATAATGTCTTGACTGTCTCACTTTCAGAACAAAAAAAAAATATTATTTTTTTGAATGAAATTTCGTAATTTGATTATATTTTACTTCCAAAGATAAAGTTTATTTATATAAAGGTATCATCAAGTGTCTTTTCCGGAGCGTGACAAGGAGCAATTGATGGTTCAAAATTTATTAAATTTATCTAGTGGGGCCAATGAGTGACCACTGACCAATAAGTAGTGGAGTAGAAATAAAGAATACAGCAAAGGAGCTTTAAAATTGATAGATGATAGAGTTATATCGTAAGCTCTTATACTTCACTCGAACGATGCCGATATGTTTCATTATTTGAATACCACTATTTTTATAAACGATATTCTAATGAAATGTCGAATTGCATTCCTTCTGATGGACTTCTAGTGGGTAGGTGTCGTCCCATTTAAAAACGATATGGCGTTCTTTTAACGTACGAATTTTAGCTGATTTATTACCGAACTATATAATTTGGCAACCAAACGTTGAAGAGACGAAGTACGTCTGCCTTAAAATGAGCGAAATGCGCACAACATTTGCTCTAATGAACCCTCATTTTGTTAAAGTCTTATTAATTTGACAGAAACATAATAAACAGCAGACTTATAAATGTCACTAATACACAAATGGCTGCCACAAGCTGCGAAAATCCACACGCGCCAAATGAAAAACCATTTATACATTTTCTTGAACATAAGAGCAAATTCATGTATCTATAAGTAGTGAATTTTATTTTAAATTACAAAAACGCCAAATGAATTCCCAGGGATTTCTTCAGCAAATGTGAATTTATAAAAGTAAAATTTTTGAATAACTCAATTTTATCTCTATAAGTTTTTTAAATCATTTTTATGGAAAAAATATCTTATGTTATTTAAAGTTTTTAATACTGTGCAAATGAAGATTAAATTTTGAAGAAAGTCATGAGCCTGTTTTTTAAATATGGAATATTTTAAATATGAGAAAATCAAAAATTAAAAAAAATGTTTCTGGGAGATACCATTAATAACCATTTTTCACACTTTTATTTCTCACCCGAAGCTTTTTTTCCTAAAAATTTTTTTTATCAAAATCTGGAACAGTTTTAAGGAAAAAAGGATCATCTTTAATTCAAAAAAAAGTGCAACAATAGATCGAACCTGGGGCCAAATTACCGCTTCAGTGACCGAGTGAGTGAGTCCCATTAGTGATCGAATGAAAATGTCAAATTAAGGTAATCGATTGCTCGATGACGTAAGCGGTAATGCTAAACTCACATAATTCAGTAACGTATTACTCGAAAATTAATGCGGTAATTTGGCCCCTGCTTTAGATATCAACTTTGAATTTTAAAAATGGATGTCAAGTTTTTAAAACCTTTCGACTTGGGCATAAAAAAACTTGCCAAGTGAGCCCATCAAATTTTAGTCAGTAATCATTAAATAATAAAATTTCTCTATTACATTGTATCTGTTTCAATATTATTCTACTTTAAATATTCGGTATTAAACCTTCATGAAGTAAGAACTTGGCGCACTTTTAGATCTCAGTACTTTTCACGGCTGACTTGTCACACATACAAAGGTTTGCGTATAGAAGAACTTGGGTTTTTTTTTAACATTTATGTTTTTGGTCTGAACTTAGCTTATAACTTCCTATTTTTTTTTTGGTATATTTTCTTTTTGTTATTGGTTGTTTTGATTTGCGCTTCAATTGTTTCTTCTTGTCCTGGCAAGATACCTAACACTAACATACCTACTTTAATGTTAAATACTACGAGTAGTACCTACATCCGCTCAAAGCCATAAAAAAGCAATAATTGTTGAGGATGCGATCATGTTTTTGTTGCAATTTTAACTCCTTTTTTTAAATGAAGGTAGACCACCAATTAACAGCCTAATTAGTGGTTTTATTATAGTTCACATCACAGTTCAGGTATGCAAATGTTTTCTTTTTTCATTCATGTTAACATAACATAGAGTACCAAATCGAGCACTCTAGTTCAAAGAAAAGTTATGAAATTTCAAAATGCATGTATGGTATAGTTTCAAAATGATAATAAAAAGACACTTCGAATGAAAAATCTTAGATTTTCTATTTTTCGCTTTGAATGTACATTAAGCTATACCCTTCCACCAAACTTCATCATTCTACAGCAGTCGGAAGTGCTCCATATAAATCAAACTTTTTCTCGGAAAGTGGGCGGATACCACGCCCCAAATGGAAAACCTCAATTTTTATTTTTGGTCCTTTATATGCAATTTGAGCCCGATCGTTCTATCAAATTTCATTGTTCTACTGCAATCGGAAGTGTACCATATAATTTACATATCGATTCTGAGGAAGTGGGTGGATACCACGCCCTTGAATGGAAAACCTCAAATTTTATATTTTTTTCTTTGTATGCAATTTAAGCACTGCTACTTTACCAAATTTCATCGTTTTACAGCAGTCGCAAGTGCTCAATTCAACCAACACCAATTCGGTGAAAGTGGGTGTATACCACGCCTCCTGAATGGAAAACCTCAATTTTTATTTTTGTTTCTTAATATGCAGATTGTGCCCTGCCACTTTACTAAATTTCATCGTTTTACAGCAGTCGGAAGTGCTCCATCCAACTAACACCAATTCGGAGAAAGTGGGCGGATACCACGCCCCCTCAATGGAAAACCTTGGTGTTTATTTTTGGTTCTTTATATGCAGTATAAGCTCTACCGGTTCACCAAATTTCATCGTTTTACAGCAGTCGGAAGTGCTCCATAATACGATATCGGGAAGTGCTCCAAAATTCTAAGAAACTGGGCGGATACCACGCCCCCTGAATGGAAAATTTCAATTTTTTGATTTTTTCCTCTGCTTGTATGATAAGACCTACCGTTGTGCAAAATTACAAGATTCTACGATGTCGGGAAGTGCTCCATAATTTTGATGATCTGTCAGTCAGTCAGTCAGTCAGTCAGTCAGTAAGTCAGTTACGGTTTTTGTGATTTTTGAGGCCTTATAATCTCAGGAACCGCTTATGCTAGAAAATTGAAATTTGGTGAGGCGCCTGTGCCTGACTACCTTAGCAAATATTCGGAGTTTTAACTTTTAAGTTTCTGACTTCATTGGTACTGAAGATAGGGAGGGGTCAAAAATCGCCTGAGTTTGTTGCTGTAAAAAGGGTGTAGTGCCAGAACTTGGCTGGGCACTACCGTGCCCTTTGATAGGTATCGTTCCGAAAAAAATTGTAAAACTATAACACAACAAATAATACTGAAAATTATTCGCCTAAATCAAGTGTCCTTATGTTTGAGATTCAAGGCTATGATAAGGTCAATCTTTGAATTTTTTTTATAATTCACACCCGCTCAAGGGTATGTTAATAGACCGTTATAATGTTGAACACAGCGCGGGCGGTGGGGAAATTAGGAAGGGAGAGAAAGGAGCTGTTGATAAACATTGGTTTTGAATATTTGCAAATTGAAATGGCAATGGAAAACCGTGTAGGGTAAGTTATTCCATAATCATATTGTGCGACTGAAAAACGAATTTCTATATTTGACAGTACGACCAAAATTAGGCTCCAATGCACGAATGCACGAAGTATTAAGTTATTTATTAAATGTTTCATTCAGGAGTACATTTTTGTAGAAGAAGATCTAAATTGTTCAAACAGTTTCGCCAAAAAACTTTGACTCAGTTTTATTACAATCTTAGTAATTTACAGGTAAGACGTTGTTGTTGTTTAAACATAATAGTTGTATGAGCGAATTTAAAATGTCCCTTAAAGGTCTTTAAGACTTTTTGCTGAATCCCACGTTAATGTTACGTTAAAAAAGTTTAATTCTCAAAACTTTTCACAAAATTTAAATTAATTAAAAAATAATCCAATAAATTGTTTGAAATAAAAAAAAAATTATATTTGTAATCAGCTTTTGGTCCCATTTATATTCAAAAATTCATTGTGAAATTATAAAACTCGATTGCCGATTATTATAATTCTCGGCTTGATTCAAAAAAAAAATATTTAATTTAAACAACAATCGAGCTCTTAACTTGCCAAATCCGGTCCAAACAAAAACCAATTACAATAATTTGGATTTAATTAATGCACATCGCCAACTCATCATTAAAGTTGAACGCATTTTTTATATCGGCATAAATCAATTATCGTCGGTCAATTGACATTTTATTAATAAATAGAACCAAAGCGTGTAATTCACGTCATTCTCACCACAAATAGTGTCATAAATAATGCGATTACTCATCAAATTTTTGAATTAACCATATCTATGCAAATATTTAGATTTAAATTAAACAACAATGACTTTTGCTGACTCTATATCCTGACAATAATTTGCAAATCCAACTCGCTAAATTCCGCTCACACAATCAAATCATACTCGCATTAAATATCAGAATTTACCAAATGTCATTTGCGAGCCTCATTATTAAAATCAAAAAGGGGGGGGGGGGTAATGGCGTAGTAGGCGCCATCACCACATAAATGCTGGCTAACAAAGCCATCTGTGTTCATTATGCAGGGCGACAAATTAAATGAAATATCGAATTAAAACAAAAATGCTTGTGTTTTAATGGAGTGTGCGGAGGGGAAATGGTGTGTGCCACATCCGGTCCAATTGAAGGGACACCACCAACCGCCACCATACCGCACTCCGACGAGACAGCGGCAACGGCACCATTCACCGAGAGTAATTATTGCGCC
Organism: Chrysotoxum bicinctum; assembly: GCA_911387755.1. Classification (NCBI taxonomy): domain Eukaryota; kingdom Metazoa; phylum Arthropoda; class Insecta; order Diptera; family Syrphidae; genus Chrysotoxum; species Chrysotoxum bicinctum. Next base: position 32,847,788 of record OU426990.1, read on the forward strand.
CGAAGTTGAAAATGGGCTAACCGCCCATCAGCGATCCTTATCGCAGCGATTAGATCCAATAAAATCGAAAGCCATTAACATCGATAATTCGGTGTGAAGGGGGTTGAGTTTTGCATTCCGAATGTGATTTAGTACACGAATTGAGATTCCTCACGCTTAATTGCAGTAAATCCGGAAAAGCACTTTCTAAATTGCGAACGGATGTGAGTGTTAAACCAACGCGGTCTTTGTTCTATTTGGGAATTGCGAACAATTAGTGGAGTAATTGTGTAGTGACTTTAATCGGAAAAGCTTATAATCATCCGATTATACCTAATATGTCAATGGATTCCTATATTTTCTTTTTTCAGAAATAATAACTAAGGGATTTTGGGGCTTTGGAAATATACTTGAAGGAAGTTGCGTTATTAGTTCTTAGTTGTTGAATGTTGGGTTTCAATATCTACTTGAAAAACACAGTAGCTGAGTTTTTTTTTTTGGGAAAGCCATTTACAGTAACAGTACAATTTTACATAATATGAGAACAATATCGGCAGTGAGATTACTGGCAATAAGAGCAGAAGTAAGAGATTTTAACGTTCTTTACGGGTATCGAATTGAGTTTTTTTTTAATGTTTGTGTGATTGATAATTTTATTTCTAGCTCTATGGCTGTGTTCATTGAGTAGTTCAGCGTTTTTCATTATGTATTTTTCCATTGGACATCAACATTTATCTTATTATGCTCGCATGATAGTTTTCTCACAAGACAGTTTTCTCCCATGATTGTTTTCTCACATGATAGTTTTCTTCCATGGTAGCTTTGGCACATGATAGTCTTCTCGCATGATATTTATCGTGCATGGTAGTTTTGCCACATTTTAGTTTTATCGTATAATAGTAATGGAGAAGGATAGTTTACTCGCATGACAGTTTTCACGCGAGATAACTATCTTGCATGGTAGTTTTGTTGCATGATAATTTTCTCGCAAGATAGTTGTCTCGTATGAGAGTTTCTTAGCATGATAGTTTTCTGGCAAGACAGTTTTCTCGCACAATAGTTTTCTGACATGACAGTATTCTAAAATGATAGTTGTTTCGCATGGTAGTTTGGTCGCATGGTGGTTTTGTTTTATGATGGTATTCTAGCATTATAGCATTCTCGCATTATATATTTCTCCCATGACAGTTCTGTCACATGCTAGATTTCATCGTAGTTTTGTCGGATGATAGTTTCTTTCATGGTAGTTTCGCAAAATCGTTTTCTCGCATTATAGTTTTCTCGCAAATCTTACAAACTTGTCAGTGCATTTATAGGACTTAATAATTGGCTTTCCATTAGACATTACCAATATGAATAAATAAAAATATGAGTTAGATATCATTAAAATATCTACAGCATGTTTGGTGGTCAACGCGCATCCCAAACTTTTTTTCATACTAGTATACTCGTATACTCGATACGACCAAAAATAGGCTTGAAGAGCAGTCCTGCTTTTTGATTCAATTCAATTCAATATATTCTTTATTCTCAGTATATGTTAGTAACTTAACAATTCAATATAAATTTATAAATAATACAAAGAGACATCGGTCAACGAAAGCCTGTAACCTGCTCTAGATGTTAGCATAGCACTGTTAGTGACATCTTTTATATTAATAAATAATTGAGATGATGCCACTTTATAAGAAATAAAATGCACGACTGGGTCGCACGAACTTGCTCCTATGTAATAGACTAGGAATTTTAAAAACGAATGTTATTAGAGAAAACTGTTCATAAGTAATTTTTAAATTCTTTTAGTAGTAAGAGACAAAAACAGAATGCTATGCAAATATGAATTTAGGCAAGAACAAAAATTAAAAGTCGTTGTAGTGGTTTCTTAGAAAATGCTTTTAAATACGAACTTTTAAAAAGATTTTTAAGAAAAAAAATTGGTACGCAAATTTAAAGTTTTTATTATTGTATGAATAAAAATTAAATTAAAAAAAAAATATTGAGCTGTTTCGGAGATACCGCCGCGCCGTTTTCGAGAAAAGTACGATTTTTGAAAACCATTTTTTTTTAAATTTTTTATGGTAATTAATTAATTAATTTGTATGGTAATTAATTTTTAGGTAAAATACAATTTTTTTTCTCACATCTTATAGATTATATTGAGAAACTTTTATTTACCAAGTTTAAAAAAAATCTAGCTTGGGGTTTTCGAAATATTGAGTTTTTAAAAAAAAATTTTTGAAGTTTTTTTGTTTTAAATCCAAAAATTTTTTTTTTGAAAATTTCAGTACACAATTCTATTTAGGTTTTTGTTGAGCTTTAGCCAAAAAAAAAATGATCAAAATCGGTTGTACCGTTTTCGAGAAAATCAAAAACAAAAAAAATGGTTCCATGAGGGGTACCCTCAATAACCAATTTTCGGAAATTTTCTTTCAACCATTACCTAGCTTTAACTAAATGATTTTTTTTTTGTATTTTCATTTTTAAAATTTGTCGAACAGTTTTTGAGAAAAAAAAAATATTTATAAAATTTCGAAAAAAAATCGTATGGCAGGTATCTACCGTTATTTTTGGTCTTAAAAAAAAAAAGAAAAAAACGTGTGGGGGAAAAAAATTAAAAACCATATCTACTGAGTTTAAAGAAAATCGGCTGAGCTGCTTAGGCTGTAGTCAAACAGACCGACAGACAGACAGACAGAATTGCGAGACCCACTTTTTTAGTCTTCGCTATCATTGTAATGTCAACTTTGATCAAAATCTCGAGTTTGATTTTTTTTACGAATGCATAACTTGCCTTATAGTACATATAAGTCGCAAGTAAAAATATGATTTAAATCCGCTATTAAGTTTATTTATTTATTTATTTATTCATCAATGGATACATAATCTGTTGACTACAATTAAATTATAATTTATCATTATACATCATTAAAAAGTTTAAAGCAATACTCTTAAACATATGCCTATTCATTTGAAGGTCGACTTCACTATGAATTAAATTAAAAAGAGATAAATTACGAGTTATGGGTTCATTAAGACCATAGTTCGTCCTGTGACTAGGAATCAAAAAGAGAACTTCCCTATTTCTTAGATATCTCTCAGGAACATAAAAAGACATAAGAGCTAGTAAGTCCGAAGATTTTATTTTACCATTGAGTATGTCCTTGATAAAAAGAACCCCAAGGGTTTCTCTACGGCCTTTTAAAGATTTTAAATCTATCAATGCGCACCTATAGAACCATAATTGGGCAAACCATCTGACCACCTGAAATTCCTTAAAGCAAAGCGCGTGAATCTTCTTTGAATATTTTCGATCCTGTCTGAGGAATTTTGATAAAAAGGAGGCCAAATAACACTACAGTATTCCAGTATGGGTAATATTAAAGATATGTAAATCGTTTTCAGAGTATAACTATCTTTAAATACCCCCGTGTTGCGTTTTAAAAAACCTAGCAACGAATTCGCTTTTGAAATAATAAAACGTATGTGTTCAGAAAAAGAAAACTTAGTGTCAAAAATAACACCAAGGTCCTTTATTACACTCACGGTTGAAAGACTTTCATTGCCGAGACTGTAACTTAACAGCACTTTAGGTGTTGTACGAGAAGCTCTAAATATATTACATTTAGAGATATTTAGCTCAAGATGATTATATTTACACCAATTGAAAAACGCATCAATATCTTTTTGAAAGTTAACACAATTTTCAACTGAAGAAATTTGGGAATATAGTTTCAAATCATCTGCGAACATCAAACAATTAGAAAATTTCAGACAGTCCGGAATGTCATTGACGAAAAGATTGAAAAGGAGGGGTCCCAAATGACTTCCCTGAGGCAGTCCCGATAAGACTTCAATAAAAAATGATTGATTGCCTTCGATTTTAACAATCTGTTTTCGATTTGACAAATAAGATTCTAACCATTTAAGAAAATCGAATCTGAATCCCATCCTCTCCAACTTTCTTAATAGAAGTCTATGATGGACTCTATCGAACGCTTTCACAAAATCCGTGTACAAAACATCGACCTGCATTTTTTTTCCAAAGAAGATAAACAAAAACTTGTAAACAGACACAAGTTCGTAGTAGTGGAGCGACCACTACAAAATCCATGCTGTCTCGAAGATATTATGTCTTTCACCGTGAAACTAAGTCTATTGAACACCAACTTTTCAAAAAGTTTTGGAATCGCGGAAAGTTTTGAGACTGGTCTATAGTTCTTAATTAAGTGCTTGAGATCACTTTTATAAATAGGGCTGATGGATGATATTTTCCACTCATCTAGAAAAACCCCAGAATGGAGCGATTTATTGAAAATAATTTTTAGTACTTTACAAAGCGAAACAGCACATTCCGGTATCAAAAGAGGAGGAATCAAATCTACTCCAGCTTTTATATTAACATCAAGAGAAGCTAAGCCGTTAAATACCTCTTGATCAGACAGAGAAAACACATGAAAATCAACTTGAGAACTAATATCATTATACAAGTTTTCACTATTAGGTATAATGTCTATTGAATTTGATGACGACTCAGAAGTGTTGCTGTTTTCAGGTGTTGCGATTGATGACAAATCATCCGTTGAAGGAGCACCTTCAGTAGCTACGTTAGGTGATAGAACAGATGGAACGCTGGGAGGGCAACTTGTTGGAACTGTTATTGGTATTATTTGAAACTCAGATGATGACGATGCTGAAGATGATGATGACGATGATGACGAAGACGATGATGATGATGACGATGACGGTGCAGATTTTGATGGGGATTTTGCAATTAATGTCGAGTCATGAGAGTTTTTTGTACCCTCAATGAATGACACTTTTTGATTTGTTTTATTTTTGTTTCTAGTTTTTGGTTCAGTTCTTAAAAAGTCACTATTGTTAAACCCAATTCCTACACATCCCTAGATCCGTTCCCTTATTCCTTATTCCAACTTCCAAAACATATCCTTCCCCAATCACCTTCCAGTCAAAAGAAGAGCGGTAGTAGTAAACCGACCGTCGCACAGTGGGGCAAAAGCAGTGGTTTTGTGCGATAAATTATTTTGAAAAGTTTAAAGTGGCTTTTTGTGTTTTAAAGTCTTGTATAAGAGTAAAAATTTGTTCAAATTTAATTTTTACTATGAAAAGAAAAATTTAGAGGTTTGTTTAAAGATAAATTTACGTGTTTCCACAAAAAAAATCATTATTTTAACGTTTATTATAGGGGATAATGTAGTTTTTTCAAAGACGAATGTGTTGTTAATAATAAATATACAAAGAATTAAATAAATATGAAAACTATTAGTACAATTTTTAATTTTTGAACCAAAAATTTATATTTAAAAATTATTTTGTAACAATCCTCATAATTAACATTTAATAATACATTTAATATTTAATAAAATTTTGTTCGTTCATTTGCAAAAGTAATATTCTTCTCATCAAACATATTAAAAGCATCTGAATGAAAATCTTTTTTACCAACAAAAATGTTCTGAGACTTGATAACAGAGGATCTGACGAAATCATCATTCTATTAAAAATATTTATTAAAAATATCTAAAAATTTTAAAATCTTTGTTTCGTGACTCTGAAGTTTCTTCACTTAACTGACCAATCGGTAAAAGGCAAGTAGAAGCAATTCAATGGCCGTGTATTAATACACATTAATGCACTGTTGTACTCATATACCATAGTACCAGGGATACAGTCTAATGAAATATGGGGCTGTATCTTCACGTTCACATTAGCTTTTGAATTTTTCGTAGTTGAGCTTAAAACCACTTGAAAGGCATTGCAAAATTATATAAAACTTTTGAATTAAAAGTTCATCAATTCCAGTTTGAAATTTTTCAAGTCTTGTGGAAGCTCGCGTACATGAGTTTTGCTACATAACGTCTTACGTTGAACGAAAGTCTCAACTTCAAAAAAATTGGCATCAAAAGTCTTCTTTTCACTGGCGAAAAATACTCGTACTTCAACCAGTTGTTTTCTTAAACACGAATAATTCTGTGCTTCTAAACCTTAAAAAACCTTAAGCCTTACTAAATAAAAAAAAATTAATTCCTATGAAATGAAAAAAAAAAAAAATAATCCTTTATAAAACTATCATAAATATTTTAACTGAGTAAGGTATAAGTATTTTTACCCTTTACTTTCTTTTGTTTTATGCTTTGCTTTGCTTCGGTGTGTAAGGTTTTTTTTATTTCGGTAATACTTTTAATATTATTACATTACTATACAGAAAAAAAAACAACAACCATATTCAAGAAATATTAGAACAATAACAAGAAGTTATCAATGCTGTTGATCAAAATTGTATTAAAAAAGGCCGTTATTAAGATATTCGCTAGTGTACGAAGTTGAAAGAAATAATGTTGTGAAATTAAGCTGCATGACCTAACCTTTTTATAAGGAACACAAACTTAAAAAAAAATCGAACAGTTATGTTTTCTGAGATTAATACAACAAGAAAACAACAATCGACACTCTTGAAAAATCCCAAGCACTATTTTTCTAAAATAAAAAAAAAATATTTTCGGCAAAAGTTTAGCACTTCTGCTTTTACATTTATAATAAGGAAATATGTCTTAATTATGCACAATTAATAGATCTGCTAAACTTTTGCCGGAACAGAAGATATTATGCAAAAATTAAAACAAAGTCTAAAAAAAAACACTCGCACTTCAAACTCCTTAATTAATTATAAGAATATTTTTTTTTCATTTTTGAAATAAACAAATAAAATCAACACATCTTTACCTTCCCTGGACATATTTTATATTTTTAATCGCACAACAAATGACAAAGATATTGACAAAAACAATAGGAACTACTTTATTTACTTTTTCCGAATTGCAAATTTCACAATGAACTTGTCAACTTTGATCGCTGCGCTAACTTAGTGCAAAACTTAAAAACAAAAAAAAATGCATTTTTCATATCGCAAATAAAGTATATTTTGTGAAAATTATCAGTTTTTTCTTGTTTACCAAACATTTCAAAGTAACATTTTGCGCACCGATCTCTATGGAGCTGCCCCAGTGTGCGTCGTGCAGTATCTACACGAAAAAAGATATTCAAGTCAATAAAGTTATTGTCAGATACAAATTTGGTTGTTCGTTTTTCTTATTTCGGAGATCTCTAACAGTTCAGAAGCGGGATAAAAAACCCTCATACAAAGTGAAATTAAAAATTAAAAGAATAAAAATCATATACGTACATATTAATAAGAACTTAACAACTGTGTCGTGTTGTGGCCTTATAAATTAACCCCGTACGTTTTTTTTTTGTGGTATCGAGTGTGTCTCGTAGCAAATCGATAACGTTGATCGCCGGGTGTTTGGCTATAACGTCGTGGTTATTTTGTTGGTATAGTCCTCCGATCCTGTACGTAGTGTGGCGTTCGTGTGTGTGTCAACGCCAAGAAAGAAAAACGAAAAAAAAACGAAAATCAACAAAGTAGTTGTGGGTTTTGAGAACTTTAAAAGCTGTGTTGTGTTCATGTAAATCAACCCCCGTGCGTTTATTTTGTGGTACCGAGTGTGTGTGTCTCGTAGCAAATCGGTTGAACGTTGATCGTCGGTTGTTTGGATGTAAAGTCGGGCTTGTCTTGTTCTTGGATTGTGATCCCGTTCGTTATACCAGAGAAAAAAAAATCAAACAAACGAAAAATCTACCCCTTCTGTTTATTTTGTGGTGTGACGTGAGCACACGTATATATTTGTCGAAGTATCTGTGTTCGTTCCAATTCAACGCATCTGTTGGAATATCTAAGTTTGTGTTACTGGAAAACATGTACATTTACATGTGTTGATATTCATATGTACTTAAGAAGTCTGTATCTGTTCATACAATTTTTGCTTGTGGTAGTTATTAAAGCTGCATTTTCAGTCTGTCGGATAAAAATCGGTGTCGACTAATAAATTCGTTTGAACAGTATGCCCAATTAAAGTCTGCGTCGGTAATAAGCTAATTTTAAACAGTGCGTTTGATGTAAAACTGTGTCGACTAATAAAGTAATTTTGAACGGTGTCCGAATTTAATCTGTGTCGATTAAAAAAAAAAAAAAAATATATAATTTAAAAGTCCCATTGTCCTTTTTCCCTTTAAAATTGAAACCATGTCGAATACGGAAGATTTAAAAAATTATGCGATATGTACGGTAGAAGAGCTTAAATCTGAACTCAAATCGCGGGGTTTAAAGTCGTCGGGTGTGAAAAATGAATTAATCGAACGGTTGCAAAGAGACGATTCAGATATCGATGAGCGTGATAACACAATCGTCGAAGATACAAATTCGCGAGAATTAAAAGAGTTGCGGTTAGAATTAAACAGAATCAAAGAGAAACTCGCAGCTGCGCAAAAAAGTGACGGGTCCGACGAAAATAAAACTACAGCTATAGACAATGAGAATATGCGTTCTTCTCGAAATAGCTTTTCGGTTCGCGACGTTACGGAAATGATTCCTGAGTTCAACCCGAGGAATATGGTTGGATTGTCGTCTAAGGCATGGGTAAAGCGAGTGAAAGACCTACAACATATTTATCAACTGGATGAAAAACTGATGTTAATGGCAGCAACGCTGAAGCTAACCGGATCAGCGAAGCTGTGGTCTAATAGTACCACACATTCATCACTTTCTGAGTTCCTAGACGAGTTGGTGAACAGCTTTCCACCCAAAGAAGATGACATTGACATTCATGATATCCTTCGTGAGAGGAAACAGAAGGTAAGTGAAGACCTTGAGGAATTTATTTTTGAAATGAAGAGTATCGCATCGAGAGGATCGATCTCTGAAGCAACGCTGGTAAAATACATTGTCCAGGGCATAACAGACAACGAATGCCAAGAAGCATTCAGAGCGGTGAGGCCAGAATCCGTAAGGGATGTTCTTGAAAGAGTTCGCTGGATCGCGGGTATAAGAACCAAGGGTAGCTTCCTCAAGAAGTCGATAAGAAGCGAGCAGCCTGTTTCTGGCGGAAGTTTAGAGAAGCCTGTTAAATGTTTTCGATGCCATCAAATCGGTCATTACCGAAGGAATTGTCAAGCACCCAACGACCAAAGAAGTAACAACGATCGAAGACCAGGACCATCCAAGTTCACAACGAATAATGTTCGAATTATTCAAGAGCAAAGGAGCGAATATGAAAAAACAGTATTGGTAAATGGGAAGGAAGTGAACGCGTTTATTGATCTGGGAAGTGATTGCGTCACACTTACTCGCTCGATTGCGGAGAATTATGACATGAAATATTCACCGAACCAGAAATTGCTAAAAGGATTTGGCGGTGGAAGTTGCTCAACTATTGGCCAGTTTTATGCCGAAGTAAAGGTAGACGATCTTGTTTCCTGGTGTGAGGTTCTGGTCGTGCCTACTGAAAGCCAACCTTACCCAATGATAATTGGACGAAATCTCTTGGATCAACCCCAGGTGAGTGTGGTAAAGACTTTTAAACAATTACGCATTTCAGATTCTTTGGTAAAGAGTACAAAGTCAAATGCTTTAATTCAAAAAACCGAAATACTAACGGATGAGCTTGATGTTGGAGACATCGAGCAAGAAGACAAAGAAAATTTGCGATCACTGGTCAACTCGTTTAGAGACTGTTTTGCTAAGAAGTCAGACGAGCTTGGAGTGTCAAATCTTGGGGTGTGCACCATCGAATTAAGTACTCAACAACCGGTTTGTATTCAACCGTACCGGATTCCCTTTGCCAAACGAGAAGTAATCAGCGAAAAAGTTCACGAGCTGCTCCAACAGGGGATAATAAGACCATCCACCTCCGACTACTGTTCTCCCATTGTTCTGACCAAGAAAAAGGATGGCAGCGAAAGATTCTGCGTCGATTACCGTGGTTTGAATAAAGTCACCATAAAGAGAAAATTTCCAATGCCGGTCATCGAAGAAGTCCTATCCTCGTTAGCGGACAACACTTTCTTTACAACACTCGATCTAGCGTCAGGGTACCATCAGATCCCTATGGAGGAAACAAGCAAGAAATATACCGCCTTCACGACGGACGATGGTTCATTCGAATTCAACCGGATGCCTTTTGGCTTGGTTAACGCTCCAGCTCACTTTCAATCTTGTATGAATGTTGTGAAGTCGAAGCTCGAGAAAGGTGATGCGGCGATTTACCTGGACGATACAATTATTCCCAGCAAAACTGTTGAAGAAGGTTTGACAAAACTGAAGCGAGTTCTTAATGCGTTGAGAGAATCGGGGCTTACTTTGAATATAAAAAAGTGCTCTTTTCTCAAACAGAATCTGGAATTCTTGGGTTATCGGATTAATAATGAGGGATTGAAGCCTAGTGAACGTAAGACGGTTGCCATTATGGATTTCCCTGTGCCTAAGAACGTTCATGAAGTTCGCCAGTTCCTAGGTCTAACCGGTTTCTTCAGAAAGTTCGTGAAGGATTACTCAATTCTGGCGATTCCTCTCACAGATCTTACCAAGGCCGATAAACAATTCGAGTGGTGAGCCGAACAAGAGGGCGCTTTCCGAAAACTGAAGCATATGTTAAGTAACCCTCCAGTGCTCGTGCTCTACGATCCAAGTTGCGAACACGAAGTTCACACTGACGCATCGTCTTCGGGTATAGCAGGAATATTACTCCAAAAAGGTAAGAATGATGCAGCGTTGCGACCGGTGATCTACTACAGCAGGAAACTTACAGCAGATGAGCAGCGTTACCACTCTTATGAGTTAGAGGTCCTGGCTATCGTGGAGAGCCTAGAGAGGTTCAGAGTTTACCTGCTCGGAAAGGAGTTTAAGGTGGTGACGGACTGCGAAGCTATAGTAGCAACAAGCAACAAAACAAAGATCATACCAAGAGTTGGAAGATGGTGGTTGAAGCTGCAAGAATACTCGTTCCAAACCGTGCATCAGCCTGGAAAGAAGGCAGCGTATGTGGATGCTCTCAGTCGGAAACCCACAGAACCGGACCACGTAGTAGCAGAAGCGTCATCATTCGTTTTTAACATAAATATCTCGGACGGTGATTGGCTTGCCACAATGCAATTTCAGGATGCGAAATTGCAACAAATTATCAAAGGTCTTCAGAGTCCAGAACCGACTGCTTTGAAGAGAACCCTGCAGAAATGTTATACAGTAAATGGATATCGATTGTTTCACTTAGTCGACGGGAAGGAGAGATGGGTCGTTCCAAGGGCGTTACGTTGGCGAATACTCAAGTTATGCCACGATGATATTGGACATATGGCAGAAGAGAAGACAATTCAACGCGTTAAGGACAACAGCTAGACAGCCACTCCAACCTAACCTAACGCGTTAAGGATACATACTGGTTCCCCAAGATGAGAAGGTATGTGAAGCAATACATCAAATCATGTGTAGAGTGTGCATACTCTAAGCGAAAGGGTGGTTTGACAGAAGGCGAACTTTACAGCGCTGAACGAGTTTCCATGCCATTTCACACTCTTCACCTTGACCATCTCGGTCCGTTTACCAAGGGCAAAGGCGGCACCAGGTATGTACTGGTCTTAATAGATAATTTTACAAAATATAGTATTTTGCGTGCTGTCAAGACAACGAACACTAGAGAAGTGCTGAGCGTTCTGAATGAGATCACTGGGTATTTCGGAGTGCCAATGAGGATAATTACAGACCGTGGCACTGCGTTTACCGCCAAACCTTTCGAAAAGTATTGCGAAGAAAATGGCATCTGTCATGTGAAGAATGCGGTTAGGTCTCCTCGTGCGAACGGCCAAGTGGAGAGGTGCAACCGAACGATTCTCGCGGCTATGAAGTGCGTACACTCTTCTAGAGATGACACCAACTGGGCTAGTGAACTAAGAGCCCTTCAGTGGGGATTGAATACGGCAAAGAACTCCACGACTAGAACGAGTCCGCATGAGTTGCTTTACTCCTATACTCCACGGGATATTCTCGGAAACAAACTATTGTTGGAGCTCGGGAATCAACAAATCCTGGACGAAGATGTACAAACACGAAGAGAAGCTGCTTTGGGGCACATTCAACGCTCCCAGAGCGAACAAAAGAAACGCTTTGATAAAAATCACCGGAAGCCTACGTCCTACAAAATCGACGACCTAGTTCTCATCGAAAATGAACCAGGTGCAACTGGGGAATCTCGGAAGCTCGAGCCCCGGTTTCGCGGTCCATACGTAGTTACGAAGGTACTACCACACGACCGCTATGTAATCGAAGATATTCCGAAGATGCAGAGAAACCAGCGCAAGTTTTCAACAGTTATGGCGGCAGATAAGATGAAACCCTGGTGCGAACTACCAGATGATAAGCTGTTCGATGACCTTGATGATACCGATGAAGAAACGACGACGGATCCTGAGGACATGATCGACGTCAGGATGGGCGAGCTGTTAAACCCAATTCCTACACATCCCTAGATCCGTTCCCTTATTCCTTATTCCAACTTCCAAAACATATCCTTCCCCAATCACCTTCCAGTCAAAAGAAGAGCGGTAGTAGTAAACCGACCGTCGTGCAGTATCTACACGAAAAAAGATATTCAAGTCAATAAAGTTATTGTCAGATACAAATTTGGTTGTTCGTTTTTCTTATTTCGGAGATCTCTAACACTATTATCAAGCTTCGACTTTATATCAGCAACATCATTTTTAAGTTTAACGATAAGCGATAGGATAGAGCTACTAACACAAATGCAGCTATTACATCGCCACGCGAGGTTGCGATCTGATTGAAGTGCTATGTCAGATTCTTCACGAACTTCTGCGCATTTTTTATGAAAACTCAGTCCACAAAAACCTTCACAATGAATAAAACCATCGCGATGCAATCTTAAGCCACAAAGCGCACAATTTTTTGGCATTTTATAGAAGTTTAAATAGTAAACTTATTTTGAAAAAAATTATGAAAAACAAGGAACAAAAGAAAAACACGTCCGACAGACACGACTGACATGAAGTTTAAACGACTGGTTGAACAGTATGCAGTTCCAAGGTCATCCGCAAACGCGCGAATCTTGCCATCAAAAGGAAGACAAAATAAGGAGTTTATATAGATTAGAAACAGAATGGGGTCGGGCCACGAACAGACCCTTGGGGTACACCGAGATTGTTTATCTTTGTATGACTTTTTGTATTGGAAATTTTGACGAATTGTGAGCGATCTTTAAGGTAAGACTCTAACCAAGTGGAACCAGTGTGTGTTTTGACCAACGCTAGCGAAATAGTTACTAAATTCGTTTGCTACATCTTCACAATCTAATATACAAACTAGTATCTCCACTTCTTAATATGATTGTATCTGATGTACTTTGGCATTCATGATTGTTTTAATAACCTTCCATTCTTGTTTAAGATTCCCTTTCACAGCCCTTATTTTCAACTGCAAATAAGGGAATAGACCTGTCACTTAAAAAAAAAACGCACAAGAAGTACAAAGTCTAACCGGTTGAAATCACACGATATCGTTGTGAAAAATGTCAATTGTTGCACACTCTATGTTGTGGAAACCACATGTCGTCCATTTCCGTATCATAAAATTCGGGTCAATAGAAATTAGGTATCAACGACCAATAGCGCTCGCCCTAATAGGTGATGGTCTAGAGCCAAGTTAGCCAACACACGTTGTTCTCTATGGTCGTAAACTCTGAAATCCGGAGTCAGCTGAAGTTTGGCCAAGTCATGACGCAAAATTCGCCAAGTTGTGGTCTGTGAAATTATTTAATTGGCTCAGATTATTTTGCATTGTCTAACTGATAGTCGCATATGTTAGGCGGACGTATGGATTTGCCAGATTGTTTACTGAACCGGTCTACTTTAATTTATCCACCACATTATATTGGAAGGGCGTTTATGGCGATTGTAAAATGGGTACAGTGGGCGAAATGTTGCTCAAACAAAAGAAACACTTTCATAATACTTCAGTTGCACATATTGTTGAACGCTATTACACTTCATGAGGATTTGACAAAACAGACTAAATCAATGACAGACAGTTTGACAGATGTAGCTTCAACAATATGGCCGCAATCATGTGTCACAGTTTGGAAATTTCAATTAGAAAATCCTTTACCATAGTAGATGTGGCATACACACTTTATTGGAATTTTCTCCATTTGGTGTGAATAAATAATAACCGCAAGTCTCGAGAGCTTTGCCATAATATCTCGGAGTCCTTTTTCGGCCAACCTTTTATTAATCAAGACCTATTTTTCCCCAACATCTTTAAACAAGATTATCCCAACCAAAAAACAAAAAATCGATTTTGTTGTTTGTATTTTTTGTTGTTTGTTGTTTGTATTCTTTAATGATCTAAGAACTTAGCTGATTGATTGCCTTCTTTATCCAAATTGATTGCTCTACAATTATTATATTAGTTAGGTAACTACAGTTTAACCCACATCCGACCACTAATACCTACTCAAACGCAGAATTGCAGATTTGCTTGTTTTCTCTTCACAATCTTTGTAAAAAAATCAAGTTAACAGGATGAAATGGAACAATTAAATGCTTTGGATTCAATTAATTGCTTATCATGATTGTAATTTAAGGATACACTCCAGGAAAAAGGTGGTGGGGCGTTGGTTTTACAGCTATTTACAATTCACTATTACAAACGAGCACAAGCAAACGACTACGATGAGAAAGAACGACGGTCGACATTTAAAAAGGGTTTAATTTTGTACCAAGGAATAGCGAATGCTTGTAGATGAAAACACACATCGAATAGCTATAACATATTCGATTGGAAATATAAAGGTGTAAATGGAATTGATGGTAAAAACCTTGACCACAATTAAAATCTAGATGTTAATTAAGGACTGACAATTAAAATCGATTTTTCTTACAAGAATTGAGAAACTTTATCTTTTTAATCTCTTCTTTTTTTTAAGGACGAAAAGTGCTGGGGAATATAGGGAAATGTTACATCATTTTAACTAGGAAGGGAAACATACACCCAGAGAAAAGTCGGTGTAAAATTAGCCTATTTCGGGGGCTATCGTGCCTTAGGACTAAGGCCGTTTTGAGCTTGCTTAGTACTAGGCTATCGTAGCCTATTTCGCTAAGGCAAACTGAAATTTTTTGAATTTACCTGGATCCTAACATAAACTTACTTATTTTACCTATTTCCTAAGGTAATTTAAAAATTTCCCCTCCGTAGTTTTACTTAGCACCTAGGTAAGTTTTACGTAGTACTAAGGTGAATTTTACCTAGGACTAAGGTAAATTTTACCTATTTTCTAAGGTGATTTACCTTATTCCTAGGTAAATTTAGTCTATTTTCCAGGTGATTTACATTATTTTTACCTATTTGCTAAGGTGATTTACCTTAGTACTAGGTAAATTTTGCCTATTTTCTAAGGCGATTTACCTTATCCCTAGGTAAATTTTACCTATTTTCTAAGGTAATTTTAATTATTTATATGTAAATTTTACCTATTTTCTAAGGTGAATTACCTTATTCCTAGGTAAATTCTACCTTTTTTCTTAGGTGATTTACCTTATTCCTAGGTAAATTTTACCTATTTTCTTAGGTGATTTACCTTATTCCTAGGCAAATTGTACCTATTTTCTTACGTGATTTACCTTATCCCTAGGTAAATTTTGCCTATTTTCTTAGGTGATTTACCTTATTCCTAGGTAAATTTTACCTATTTTCTAAGGTGATTTGCCTTATTCCTAGGTAAATTTTGCCAATTTTTTAAGGTGATTTACCTTATTGCTAGGTAAATTTTGCCTATTTTCTAAGGTGATTTACCTTATCCCTAGGTGAATTTTGCCTATTTTCTAAGGTGATTTACCTTATTGCTAGGTAAATGTTGCCTATTTTCTAAGGTGATCTACCTTATCCCTAGGTGAATTTTGCCTATTTTCTAAGGTGATTTACCTTATCCCTAGGTAAATTTTACCTATTTTCTAAGGTGATTTACCTTATTTCTAGGTAAATTTTACCTATTTTCTAAGGTAAATTACCTTATTGCTAGGTAAATTTTACCTATTTTCTAAGGTAAATTACCTTATTGCTAGGTAAATTTTGCCTATTTTCTAAGGTGATTTAGCTTATCCCTAGGTAAATTTTACCTATTTTCTAAGGTAAATTACCTTATTGCTAGGTAAATTTTACATATTTTCTAAGGTAAATTACCTTATTGCTGGGTAAATTTTACCTATTTTCTAAGGTGATTTACCTTATCCCTAGGTAAATTTTACCTATTTTCTAAGGTAAATTACCTTATTGCTAGGTAAATTTTACCTATTTTCTAAGGTAAATTACCTTATTGCTAGGTAAATTTTGCCTATTTTCTAAGGTGATTTACCTTATCCCTAGGTAAATTTTACCTATTTTCTAAGGTAAATTACCTTATTGCTAGGTAAATTTTACCTATTTTCTAAGGTAAATTACCTTATTGCTAGGTAAATTTTGCCTATTTTCTAAGGTGATTTACCTTATCCCTAGGTAAATTTTACCTATTTTCTAAGGTAAATTACCTTATTGCTAGGTAAATTTTACCTATTTTCTAAGGTAAATTACCTTATTGCTGGGTAAATTTTACCTATTTTCTAAGGTAAATTACCTTATTGCTAGGTAAATTTTGCCTTTTTTCTAAGGTGAATTATCTTTTTCCTAGGTAAATTTTATCAAATGAAGGGTAGATTTAGTTTGTTTGCTTACCTAGAAAAATGTTGTTTTTCTGAAAATTAAACCTTGCATCATAATATTGTCCGTACAATATATCTCATAGCTGAAAGAAAAGTCCTTATAGAAAAAAAGAAGAATTTTATGTTGTTTTATAATTACAAGTATAGTTTTATTCCGTTTTTAATTTGCTTATATAATTAATTAGTAAAATAATAAAAACCTTTATGTAAATACATTAATCTCAGGTAATTTTATAAGAAAATCAAGAACATGCTTTCTTTTTACAAACTGACTGGGACAATACATAAATTATATTGTTTTATATATACTTATATTTTTTATGTTTCATGAAAACAGTGTTTTACTGACTGTTTTAGAGATTTTTGTATACATTTTCTTTTGGAATTATCGAATATTTATATCTTGCGTGTTTTTTTGGTTTTTAGAAAATTCAATAATTCTCAATAACATTTGAATTTTCCAATAGAGAATTAGAGCTACATCTCATAGACAGGCGAGAGTAAATTGAATTCAAAGTTGAACCCACACATAGGATAAAAACTATCAAAACTTCTATATTCATACTCTTGATAGAGTGATGCTTCCTTATGCAGAGGAGAATATACTGCTTCCAGCAAACTAATGACCACACACATAGGTATCAACAAGAAAGCGAAAAAATGGCAAAGTGATCAAGAAATAGGATTATAAAATAAAAAGGAAATTGTTAGAAAGAAATAAGTTCTTCATAAAGTGTTAATAATTGTGTTGAAAGAAACTTCAACAAAAAAAGGAATGCAACCGAAAGCTAATAGCATCGAGGAAAGTGTAGAATTCGATAAAAATTACAGGAATTGTCAAGGAAAAGAAATATTGCAACATTTCAATAGCGTTTTATATTTTTGATTTGAAGACCAAAAAGTTATCTGGAGTCTTAATCATATAAAGTAATTAATGCATTGATATCATTTACAAGAGTTTTGAATATTGAAAAGAAAATTGAATAAAAACCCATACCGAGAACATTGAGGAGGGTATTGAATATTTAATAAATATACGAGCTTTAAATAAAAAGTTATACAGTCTAAATACGTATCTAATTTTAATTTGATATTTTCCAAGGTCACGTAAAAGCCATTAAAATTAAATTCCTCACCAGCTACTATTATAAGGGGCTGAAGTTCAATTTGGCTAGAATTTTCCATTTCTAGTGTGAAGGAATATCTGGAGTCTTCAATGGTGAATTTTCTTAATTACCCGTTGAATAGACTCGGTGATGGAGATACGATTATAATATAAAAAGGAAATTGTTAGAAAGAAATAAGTTCTTCATAAAGTGTTAATAATTATGTTGAAAGAAACTTCAACGAAAAAGGGATGCGACCGAAAGGTAGCACGAAGAAAAGTGTAGGATTCGATAAAAATTACAGGAATTGTCAAGAAATCACATTCTCAATAACATTCTTATTTTAAAAAAGAAGGAACATCTTAAAGATAGGCGAGAGTAAATTCTATTTAAATTTGAACCCACCCATAAGATAAAAACTATCAAAACTTCTATATTCATACTCTTGATAGAGTGATGCTTCCTTATGCAGAGGAGAATATACTGCTTCCAGCAAACTAATGACCACACACATAGGTATCAACAAGAAAGCGAAAAAATGGCAAGGTGATCAAGAAATAGGATTATAAAATAAAAAGGAAATTGTTAGAAAGAAATAAGTTCTTCATAAAGTGTTAATAATTGTGTTGAAAGAAACTTCAACAAAAAAAGGAATGCAACCGAAAGCTAATAGCATCGAGGAAAGTGTAGAATTCGATAAAAATTACAGGAATTGTCAAGGAAAAGAAATATTGCAACATTTCAATAGCGTTTTATATTTTTGATTTGAAGACCAAAAAGTTATCTGGAGTCTTAATCATTTAAATAAGGTAATGAAGCGCTGAAAGGATGAAGGTGTTAAGCGACATTTTCAAACATTTGAGTTACAAGCATTAAACACATTCATCCACAAAGTTTATTACCAAAGTGGTTGCATAAAACACCTTCATCTTTTGCTAAATATGAATCTGTAGGCGAAAGAAGAGTACAGATGAGTCAGAAATTTAAGTTTTCGTATAAAACTTTCATCTGTATTAAAAAAAGCCAAATTTAAAAAAAATGCCACTTAAGACCTTCATCCTTTCAGCGCTTCAATTAATGCATAGATATCATTAACAAGAGTTTGAACTGAAGGGATTTTTTTACCGTTTTGAATATTGAAAAAAAACATTTGAATAAAAACCCATACCGAGTAACATTGAGGAGGGTATTGAATATTTAATACATATACGAGCTTTAAATAAAAAGTTATACAGTCTAAATACGTATCTAATTTAAATTTGATATTGTCCAAGGCCACGTAAAAGCCATTAAAATTAAATTTCTCACCAACTACTATTATAAGGGGCTGAAGTTTCATACTGGATTTTGCGCATTCGTCTCGTTTTCTTTGAAGAACTGGTTCAATTTGGCTGGCATTTTCCACTTCTAGTGTGAAGGAATATCTGGAGTCTTCAATGGTGAATTTTCTTAATTTCCCGTTGAAAACACTCGATGATGGGGGCAACACTCCATGCAAAAGAGTTGCATATGCAATATTTACATTATCTGAAAATAAATTAAAACCTCATAAGGAAACAAAAAAAAAAGACTTAAAAAAACAAGGTTTTACCTTTGTCGATCTCTGCAATATTCGCCTTAAATTCGTTGAGATATGATTTTAGGGCGTTGCATTTAATCCTTTCGCTGAACAATTTTATAGCAATTTTGGAAAAATTTTGCCATTTAGAAAAGTCAAAACCATTATTTGGATTGATAAACTTGTAATCCATGGCAATCTGCAAATAAATATAACAAACCACATTGATTATAATGTACATACATGAATGTAATATTTTTTAAAAGTAGGTATAATAGAATTTGTTTAAAAACGAAAGTCCTTACCAGTTCTGGTGCACGTGAATATTTGAAAAGCGGCCATGCCTCAAGGACTGTCTGGATGTCTGGATCACTGCTTTGGTATATCATATCCCTCCTGAACGGCATAGTTTGCATCCATAGCTTAGGAACTTTGTCCCAGTCTCTGTTCTGCTTGAGCTCGTCGCAAATCCTTTGCATCTCGGTCACATTTATTGGTTCCAAATTGCAATCCTCGTTTAAAACTTCTGCAATTTTTAATTTCTTAGATGACGTGGGATAACTTTTATAGAGCTGTTTCAGAGATCTTCGCTGTCCCCTATATCGGTCGTACAATTTACCCTTGGGGGGGATTTTATTAAACCCTCGAACAAAGTACGAACTCTGAAATTTAAATATTGTAATTTATTTAAAGCATATATTATGTCTAGATCCCAAAAACCAACCAAGTTTTCTTTAGGAAAAATTTTTATAATTTCTTCAGCCAAGAATTCGCATCTCTTGACCGTCATTTTCTTTTTACTTTCTGTATAATATTGGACAATCTTGTGGACCAAATTTGTTCGATCCTCTGGAGTCAAAAAATTTTTGATGCGATAGGATTCTAAAATTGCTCTACCCTGTTCTGTTTTCTTCAAGATTTCTAGTACTGTTACCTAAAATTAAATAATCGATTTTGCACTTATTACAAAAGTGACTACTCCAGGCAGTCATTTTCGTATTTGATGTTAAAACATTTTTTCTTTTCTTTTGCCGGATAGGTTCTGTTTGACTGGTGCATTCAACTTCAAAAGTAAAAAAATCTTTTTGAGTACTTAGACAATTTTGAATTTTTTAAATTGCATTCACAACACATTTTTCAAAAAGAGTTACTGCAAATATTAATCATTTTGTAAAGCTAAGTGTACACGATTGGTAGATCTTACAATATTGTAAGACCTGACAATGTCTGACAATTATCTACCAATGAGCTGACAATTAAGTTGTGTGTGTATACGGTTGGTAGAAAATCTACCAATCTCTTACAATTAATTGTCAGAAGTTGGCTGACAATTCATTTTCAGATAGCCGGCTTAATACCTACCAATTAATTGTAAGAGATTGGTAGATTTTCTACCAACCGTGTACACACACAATTAATTGTCAGTTTTTGTTGGTTATGGCAACTGACAATTAAACCTTGGCTGCAAATTTTCTGACAATGAAAAAATTGTATGATGCTAAAAAACGAACATCTTACAATTTCTTCATTGTCAGAAACGTCAGACAACGATAAAAATTGGCAGGCCTGACAATAAATTGTGTGTGTACACGATTATCAAATACCTTACAATTTACCGTCTTACAATTAATTGTCAGATACATTTTCTGACAATTAATTGGAAGATTACACGATTGTCAGCAAGCGTACACATGATTGTCAGATTTCTTACAATTAATTATCAGACAATGATCTAACAATTAATTGTCAGACAAATTTTCTGACAATTAATTGTAAGACTACACGGTTGTAAGAAATTGGAAGCATGTTTTTCACTGACAGATCTGACAATATTGTAAGATCTACCAATCGTGTACACTTAGCTTAAGTAACTAAGGCTGAAAACACACCGGATAAAGCAAAACATGTTTTTTTGTTTCGTGAAACAAGAGAACATTGTTTCTTATGAGACTGAACACACCAAAGAAAACGAAACAAAACACATGTTTTTTGTTTGAGTTGTTTCGATGGTGGTTGTCGAAAATACATGCTATTGTATACGAGCAACACACACCGAATGCAACAAAACTGTTTCGAACAAGGGTCGTTGACGATAATTGCATACTTTCTTATGGCGCAACGCACACCAAATGAAACAAAACATAAAAACAAAAGCAAAACAGAAAAACATGTTTCGTTGCCGATAGCTGAGCTATTGTTTTTTGCAAAACAAAGTTTTGACTCCGTTGTTTTTATTTTCTTCTTTCGTTGCACTTTACAGATTTATTTGCTTCTACGTTTACTCTGTGCGCAAATTTTAAATAAATATGAAATATGTAGATGGAGAGAAGTTCATTTTTTTTTTAATTAAGGCAAGAAGCCCTATCTATAATTATAAGGATAAGGAACATGCCAATATTACTATTGATAAGCTGCGGATTGCTACTTCCTACTATGACATTTGAAGATTGGCAAGATTAAAAGCTTTTCTCTTTTCTTATGAATAAACACATAATGCCTGTTTTGTAAAAACAAAATTGTTATTTGTATTTACTTGCTGTAGAGTTATAATCTTTCCGCCCGAGTTAAGCTTTTACGATAGTTCGTATTTTGTTTCATTTCAACGCACACCAAACGAAACAAAAAAACAAAACGTTTTGTTTTGTTTTATTCTGTTTCGCTTGGTGTGTGTTCAAATAAAAAATGTTTTTTTGACTATCGAATAAAAAACGTTTTGCTTTATCCGGTGTGTTTTCAGCCTAAATTATAGAAAAAAAGGTTGGACTAAGGCAATTTTTACCATATAAAACTAGAGGTCTGCAATGATGTTCAAGACATTCATGTGAATTCAAAACTATAGAATTTACTGTACCCGTGCGTTCAAAATGAATGAACATATTTTTTAAATCTTTCACTCATTTTAAAAGAAAAACTTTGAGTAGTATACTTAACGAGGACGAGTATATCAAATATGTGTATTCACAAAACAAGTGTACACTTCAATAAGTACATTGAGTACACTGAATAGTATATAGACATGATAAAAAGTACATTGGTAACGATAACAGACCTCTTTCTGAGACGGATATGAACATTAAAGAAAAAGTCAGTTCTTATCTCTAGTGTACGTATTTAATTTAAAATTCAATGAATGCAAAGTGTCCATAATTTGAATAACCTGGTCTTTTTATTTAAATATTCAACACTTTTATCTATGTATGTACCAAAAACAAAAAAAAATATTTATTGATCCTATATATATATCTGTTACCACTTACATCAGAATCCGACGAATTACTCGTTGGCGTTGGACTACTCAAAGTGTTAACCCATGATTCGACCGAAAGTTGTTTGTGCAATTTATTCTCGGGCCTCGGACTTACAGTAAAAATTCCCTGTTACCATGAAAAAAAAATTAAAACTGAACGCATACTGGGAAAACTAAATTTTGCTTACATTTTCATTTTGCCAGATACCTAGTTTAGTCTCAAAGATCATTTTTGTGTTGAAGTCTTCTAACTCCGAGAATATTTGGTCTATATGCCTTTCCTTCATGCATTTCAACCCCTCAATATTGATTTTCTTATCTATCAAATGCAAATATTTTGGATAAAATGTTTTAAATAATCAGAGATTTTACCTTTAAAAAACTCGTACAGCTGGTCATAAAGTTTCCATGAAATGAGTAGATTGGCTAAGTCATCATCGTTTTGTTTTTCTTCTTTTTGGGGAAGGATATTTCGAACTGTAAGTTCAAATTCATTACATTTATTTTGATCGTTTGGATTATAGATTGATAATTCGCCTATTTCGTTCATAAAAATTATTGGATTCGATTCAGTATGAAGATTTTCGACATTTCCATCAACAGGTCCACTCTTTGATAATTCAGCATCCATTTTGAGTTAATAGCTAAGTAGAGAAAAAGTGTTTTAGACGAATAAATTCACCACCATATAGAATCTTATGGGAATGAACAGGTGGTCCATCAAATTTTGTAATTGATTTCAATATAAATTTTTCTTCTTTTGGCTTAATTTTCTCAAATGACATATAATGATCGTTTAGTACTGTTGGTATTTCCTTGCAAAGCATGTATATTTTCCTGTTTTCATTTATAATAATAATTCTTATTATCATAAAAAAATTCACTTTTAAATCATTTGTTATTGATAAGTATGAACCCTTTTTATATACTGTTCCTAGATATTCAATTTTTTCGAAATGTTTTGAATTCAGATTTAATATATCGAAATTTAAGTTGTTTATGTTTTCAATAACAGCAGAAATTTCATCATGCTTTGAGAATTGAAGAAAATCTTCTCTTGCGTTAATAGTTTGGTATGCGAACTTCAATTGAAATTTTGTTGCAATTGAAAGTAAAATATTTTTGCGGCTAGATGTAACTCTACCGTATGTTTTAAGTTCTTGATGTTTTGCTTCAAATAAAAATGACCAATAAAATTTTGGAAGTCCTGAGTATCTTATAATCCGTGGATAGTGGATAAGGTTGTGATGTTTTGGTTTTAAATTATCGCCAAATAAATTTTGATATAAGAAATTGTGTTTTTCAATAAGATGTTCAAGTTCATGTAATTTGTAGTCATTACACTGAGGCAAAAGCAAAACATCAATTAGTTTTATAAAAATAATAACGAATTCCCAAACTTTATCATTTACTGGAATCAAGTGACCAATCATCAAAGGAAAATGGTTGATAAATGTCCACATTTCTCTTGCTGAAGCATTGAATCTTTTTCTTTTCAAATGTTGAATAGTTATATCCTTAAAGACATTTCCTTTCTCACTATCCCCATAGGAAAATGTTAATTTACATTGATTAAGTTCATCTAATGTAAATACTTTGTTTTTTATGTAATGTTGTATGACATGTGTCAGGTTATAATGCGCAACTCCCTCAAAAACATCATGCATAAGATCAACGGAAAAGTTTCTTACAACATGAAAAGAAGGAATTTTGTTTAAAATTGAGTTTTTGTAAACTCCTGTAGATGAAAAGTCTTCAGATAAATTCTCATCATAATTTTCCTCAGTTCTAATCAATGTGGAATCCTCCTTGCACATAATTTTGGTTAAAGCAATTGGTGCTTTACAGAACCTGCAGTAGTAGTTGGAAGAGAAAGATTTACTAAACTCCAGAATCTGGTTAAGCCCCAAATTATCTCCTAAGATTATGCCCATTATTAAGCAAATTGTTGTTTTCTGGCCATTAATAATCAGCTCAATTCCTTCAACTTCAAGAGAAATAATTTCTTGAACAAGGTTATAAATTGTCAAATCATTACCGTATATTT
The DNA here is from genome assembly GCA_911387755.1 of Chrysotoxum bicinctum. Lineage (NCBI taxonomy): Eukaryota > Metazoa > Arthropoda > Insecta > Diptera > Syrphidae > Chrysotoxum > Chrysotoxum bicinctum. Next base: position 32,872,339 of record OU426990.1, read on the forward strand.
TAATATCATGAGCCTTAATCAAGGCCGCCAGATAAATATCACTGACTTTAAAATGATTTTCGAAAATAGGAATGGAAAAATATATTCCTGTTAATTTATGCACTCCATTATGAGCTCCAAGTGGATTGTTTACCTCGAAATCGTCTGCGAACAGAAAATATGGTACCAACTTCTTGTTTTTATACATGGCTTTCTTTTGTTGCCATAATTCACCGTTTATAAAATTTCTTATATTCGATGGCTTGGTACGTTCGTCCAAAAATGTTGTAAGTACTTCTTGATTTTCTGGTTTTTCAAAAATTTTCCGGAACTCAAATTTTAAGTCCATTAGAATACCCTTATCTACTTTCTCCTCTAAATTGTTTTGCCCGTTTATCATAACATGAGAAATTTCTCTGTTAATGTCAAATTCTTTTGGTTTCATAAATAGATCTCGATTTTCTAAGAATTTTTGAAGCTTATACTCAGTATTTAAATCATTAATGACGTCTTTATATTCTTTAACAACACTCTCTATTTTTTTTTCTATCTTCATCGCACATATCAATGCTAAACAATATATCTAGCAAAGGTGATATAATCAGATTTTCAGCAGCTTTTTGTATGTTAAAAGCATCTTTTCTAGAAAAATTATTGTTATTGTATAGACTTAGAACGAATTGAAGTATGCTGTTTTCAATAATGCTCTTTTGTAATGGTCTTTGAATGTTTTTGGCACTCTCATTAAATACTGGTAATTCTTTTTCATAATTTGATGAACCAGGATTGTTTGGAACCACGTTTTCAAAAACACTAGAAGAACTGCCAGCTTTTGTTTTGGAATTATCATGCGCCTTAACAGAGTTTATATTTATGGGTTCGACTTCCATTTTATTTAAGTTCCTTAAATGGATACCTAAATGTCTTTTATATGAAGATAATCCATTAAATATTTGTTCACATGATTTTTCACAGCATTTCAAATTGCTTTTTTTATCACAACCATGAATAATTTTCAAGTGCATGAACAACGTATTTAAGCAATTAAATTCTTTTGAACAGATAACGCAATGCATTTTCAGCTTCTTGACTGTAATTTGAATATGAATTTTTATATATTTCGGAAAAAAATATTTAAACTGTCACTCGGAGAAAAATGTTTTTTATTCTGTTACAAGTATTATCTTTTAGACAGAAAGCCCACAGAATTTTTTGGGTGTCATTGAGAACAAAAAATAAAAAGTGCAATACGTCCTTTGATATTTATTTACAAATATGTGAACGTCTTACATGCTCTAGAGGGAGTAATGGTGCATAATAGTGCATCAAATCTGCAATTTTTTCCAAAGTGTAAATAATTGTGATAACGATTTTGCAATAATTTCAAAAGCTAGAGCTAAGTGCCCAGATTGCAAATATCTACCTGCAAGAAGCGATAAGAAAAAAGACTTGAATATCGCTCACAGAAAAGAAAGTTTAATATTTTCCAAATCCTAAAATACCTAATTAATAATAATTATATGAAGAGCATACGTTTTTTCTATAATTCATGACAAATGTTGTATGTCTTTGCTGGATATGCGAACTTGTTCTTAAAGCCCGTGTTTCTTATTTGTTTTATGACAGAGCAGATATTCAATATTTAATAAAGTTATGTAAAATGTGTTTGGACTTTGTGAAGCTATCTAGCAAACAGCTCACAAAAGTAAACCGGCAAAAAAAACAACTTTATGTGGACATATTCTTATAAATTCCTGTAGTACATACCTATTTAATGTTAATTGTGTGAAAAGCATACCTTTTTTTTGTTTGAAATGTTTAAGCGTGGTCTCTGATATTTTGGGTTAGGTTTTGTCGTGGAAAAGTCCTTCTCAACTCAGCCGTTCGGAGTCGACATAAAAATGTTCACTTTCTTTAATTTGACTATTTAAAAATAGATATTGTTCTTTATTTTCTTCACGTTTTTATGTATTTTAGCTGTATTTTAAATTATGTTTTAAACTCAAATTGTAATTTCGCACACGTTTTTTTCGACTGGCTGTTTGAACTAAATTTCAAACAAAATGGAAAGTTCAACTCTTAAAAAAAGAGTTCGTTCAGTCAGATTGCTTGTTGATAAGTCTTTAACTAGTTACTTTGTGGCGCTTGGGTTTGAAATATTATGCTACGTTTGCACCTAAGCGCAATAGGGGTAATTACAATCCGATGCAAAAAATTTGCAAAATTGCGAAATTTCATTTTTGTTCGTAAATCGTGAACATTAGAAAATGTGTAGCAACACTAGTCACAATGTTAAAATCAGTTTGACAATAACATTATTGTTTTTATAGAATGACAGCTGTCAACTTTCAACTTACACCACTGTATTTCTGCCTTGCTATGGAGTTGAGAGAATAGCAAAATAGTAGGATAATTTGAGTCAGTGGCCTTAACAATAATCAAATTAAGAGACGACTTTGATATTTGAGTGAAATTAACTATTATGTAATGAGCTCTATATACGAGTAGTTTAAAATACATGTTATGAACTTAATATTTATGTGGACTCTAAATTATGAACCATTTATTGTACGGAATCTTAAAAATAAAATGTAGCATATATGGTCAGTTATATAGAGCCCATTAAATAATGCTTCATTTCGCTCAGATATCAAAGTCGTTTCTTAATTTGAGTGTTAGGAATACCCAGTATATTTTGTTGTTGTGGTGCAAAAAAAGTGTCTCATTTTTACAACGATACAAGACCATTTTCATCGGATCGTGAATACACCTAATGTGGATTCAGGACGAGAGATTCAAAATTGTGTTTCCACCGGCATGAGATGATGTATGAGAACATCTATTTTGACAGCCCTTCAAAAATCTTATTGGAGTTTCAGGGATGGTAGTGTATAACACTATAATTGATAGTTGATTATCACATTTTGTGCTCTATGCAAGGAGACAGTCGCTTTTTTGCGATGATTTCAAGTGACACCTATAAGTTTTACAATACAATTGAATAGAATAAAATAGAATGCAAGTTTTATAAAAGTTTAGCTTGGTTAATCGAACCACAAAAGCAATTTTGACTATCAACCATCGCTTTATATAATTCCACCACTCTATTTTAGGATGAAAAATATCTTAAAAATTCTAAACTTTTAGTTATAAAAGCTGATTGTTTTTAAATGCCTTGTAATTGGAATTAATTTATTTTATGAAAAAAGTTTATAATATTTCTCGTTTTATTTCCAGGGCCGATTTTTTTTTGTTGTTCTTGAAAACAATCTTCGAATGTTAATGCTGACTTAGTACTTCTGGTTGAATTTAACTTTTTCTATTTTCTATAGGTCATTGAATTCACTCAGAAGTATATGAAAAAATACTTCGAAACTACGAAATGTCAAAGTTGAAAGAAAAAAAAATAAATTTTCACTATAATTTTGTTTTTAATCAAATTTTACTGTGGAAATTGTTTTAATATCTGTGGCAACAAGGAAAAACGACATAAGTCAGTTTTTGCTACTTTTCAGGAGAGCGATTTGAATGTTTAGTTTGCAATTACAAATCAGGTACAAGACTTATGGACAAAGTTTAAACACGAAAATTACTGAAATCACTGTAAGATCTTATTTGAATTTAAAAAGAATTATAGTTTTATGTCAATTTACAGCTAATTTTGATAAAAAACATGACTTATGTCGTTGTTACTTATTTAGACTTTGAATAAGGAATAAGGAAAATGTAAACAAGTCAACTTGTGTCTGGATTCTTCACGTAAAGGATTTTGGAAAAACTACAAAAGTCAACTTCTGCGTGTAAGCTTCAATTATACTTTGGAAAAAGTACAGAAGTAAACTTATGATCGCGATTAAAAATATAATTGTTTTGGAAAAAGAGCATAAGTAAACTTACATATGTGTCTGTTGATTTGGTTATTCTTTATGGAATAAAATCATAAGTAGAAAAGAAAAATTAAAGAATTGTACTTATGTTGTTTTTCCATACGCAAGTTCTGTAGATACTAACTTGTGTCGTTTTTCTTTTGTCTTTAATTCCTTAACGGTTTGAGATAAAAATACGAAAAAAATATGACAGACGGAATGGCTTATTGCACATCGGATAATATCAAAAACTAATTTTCGACATAAATCGACTTATGCTGTTTTTCCTTGTTGCCACAGAATAATCAGATTTTTTTTTTAAGTTTTTACCTGGTCGATCAAATATGCGTGTTAAAGTACCTGAGCTGGTTATACAATTTTCAAGCAACAAACATTTCTTTGACTGATTCCCAAACAAAAATAAAGTCATACAATTATGTACAAAAACAAAATAAAGCTCTTTGGAACAATTTCATTCTAAAGGTGTCTAAAACACTATTTTATGAATTCTTATTATTTTATTTTATTTTACTTATTTCTCCAAGCTAATTGAAAATCAAAGTAATTTTATATTTTACTTTATAATGTTCTAGAAAGTTTTTGACTTTACTCCAAAAGCACGGGCGGGCTCCAGTGACGCGGTAGAGGAAGACCGCGACGTTGATCGAAAAAACTTTACTTACCAACGACGCACCGCCTGGCGTGACACTACAAATAATTTCAGATTTGGGCCCAAATAACAAGCTTTTCCAGCCAGATCTATCCCTATCAGAATTCAGTTACGCACACCAAGTTGTTTGAAGCCCCTTTTGCCTGAAACAGATTAAACCAACAGCATCACAATCAATAGCAAAAAGCACGCTGGCCTGCAAATATTTTGACGCTACAATGGTGGCCGCTGTTGCTGGTTTAATCTATTTCACGGAGAAGGGGTTTCAATAATAATACTGATAGTGATAGATTTGGCAGGAAAAGCTTGTCTTTTGAGCCCCAAATCCGAAATGGACTGTAGCGCCAAGTAAAGTTTTCCGATCAAAGAAATATCTTTATAGGAACAAGCTAAGAGTTGTCGAAAAAAAAGGAAATCTGTCCCCAAAATAACTTATTTCGTGAGATAAATATAATTTAATGGAATAGTGAACACGATTTGTATAATTAAAATAGTCAAATATAACTATAATAACTATTTTTCTCCGAGTGAAATGAAAATGCAAATAGATATAATGATGAAATTATAAAAAAAGATTGTTCGTTCAGATACTTACTTTTATGTTGCCCAAAATGCTTGTTTTACAGTATTTATATCTTCTTAGCTTTGATTAAAAAGATTAGTAACCACGGAAATAACTCTAAAAACTTGGAAAACACTTTTTAAAACAATTCTTACGCGTTTAATATTTCTTCGCACTAAAATGAACTGCACGCCATGAATTTACGAACCAAATGATGTAAAACAACACTTTGTAACGGAATCTGAAAATGAATTTACCTTAGGACTAAGGCAATTTCTTAAAATCTAACACAAAATCATCTTAGGCTTTAGATAAAAATCAAGAAATTACCTAATGACTAAGGCAATTCTAAAGATCTAACACAAAATCACCTTAGATCTAAGGTGATTTTATAGCGTCATCTAGATATTAGCTTAGGCGCTAGGTAAAATTTGCTTAGGCCCAGGTATAATTAGCTTAGGCCCTAAGTAAAATTAGCTTAGGTATAAGTAAACAGAGAATAGTATTGGCGGATAAACCACACATAAGCGTATCCTTAGGGGGCATTTTGGGCATAAAGTGAAGCAAGGTAAAGGCAAGTGAAACAGAGTAATAAATTCATCTTTCTGCTATTTTCGCCATTTTGTATTTGGAAAAAGTTAGACAACAGCGTCGAATAGCAAACTTAAAATGTGAATTACTTTCAATAAAAATAGATACATGCATTTAATTGCTTAAGATAAATTAACAATAGGACCTAAGTAAATTTATCTTAAACCCTAGTCAAAATTAGCTTAGTCCTAGGTAATGTTGGCTTAGGCCTAGGTAAAATTAGCTTAGGCCTAGGTAAAATTAGCTAAGTCTTAAGGTAACCAACAAAATTTGGCGGCAGAAGTATTAAAGTCCTAGGTAAAATTAGCTTAGGTATAAGTAAAAAGAGAATAATGTTGGCGGGAAAATCACACATGAGCGTATCCTTAAGGGCATTTGGGGCAATAATTGTAGGAAATATATATAATCATTTTAGATTTTGAATGCATAAATACCTTCTCTCTAAAAGTAAATTTTTTAAGTTTTGTTTTTTAATTTTTTTTTTGGGTATAAAGATACTTAAGTCTTAAATAAAATGAATAAGAAATATATGTAGTTGATTTAGTTTGAAAGTATAGGTATGACTAAAACAGATAAATAAAATTGATGTGCTTGTGTCTTATACCAAGACACAGATTTTAACTATAGAAATATTTAAAACTATATATATGTGGCCTCAAGGCAGACCCCTTAACTCTGTTTTTATCTTTTTCAGGAGAGCAGTTTAAAGTTTTTAAAAATGTTTGAAATTACAAATTGCTCTAGAAAATTATTGAAATGTCTGACCGTACTAAAAATGGTATGCAATTAAAGTTTCTTAATCACCCTTTTGATTTGTATCCAAAAAATTAGGCGTTTGCAATTAAAAGAGTGGTAAAAAAAGAAACACTTTAGTTGTTTTGGGTTGAGAGAATTGGTATTTCAAAAAATTTTAAATCGTGTTTAGCTGTTTTTTCTGGCAGTGAATTGAAATTTTAGTTGACCGAACCGCTTGAATAACTGCTTAAATTAAATTTAGTTGTTTTTCCTCAAATATAAATAAAGAATATACAAAAATATCCTTGAGAAAGAAAAACTAATTCAACTTTAGTGGTTTTCCGCTAAAACAAAAGTTAAAGTAAATCCATATTCTTTTCGGGGAAAAACAACTAAAATGTTAGTTCCTAATGAAAAATGAAAAAAAAATAAATTTAAAGTCAAATTTAGATGGATTTTTTTCAAGTTGATTTTAGTTGTTGATGTTAAAACAAATTTTAGTTGTTTTCTTTTTGTGAAATTGTGCGCTCATTTTTTATGACACAAAGTTAAAAAAATTTACAAAATATATTCGGACACACTGGCGCAAAATTTTAAACATTTAAAACCTAATCTAAATCAATTTTAGAATGGGCGTCGACTCTTATTATATAAAACGAGAAAAGACTTTTGTTATATATATGACATAAACTATACTTTAACGTTAAAGGCCTCGTCTAACTTTAACAGCAGCAAATACCTAGTTTATCTTTTAAAAGTACGTATACTTTATCCATATAGAAAATGTTCATTTCATACCAAAGCAAATCGAAGTAAAAATGTTTACTGATGTTTTATTATTTTTTTAAAGAAGTGCTTGGTGTAAATAGACTGAATCACTGAATATTAGAAATTCGAAAATTTTTTTACAAAAGTGCACTACGATCCTTAATTTTGTAATATTGGGGATGGACAAACAAATCTGTACATACAAATGTACCTATGTTATGCATGCATGCGGAGACGAGTACAGCCAAATGAATTTGCACCTTACAAAAACAAAATCGAGTTGCTGTGCATTAGCTATATATTAATCATTTCCATCTAAAATAATGTAAATAACTTATAAGTAATCAAAATCTGTACCGAGTTAGCATATAAAATGTACTTTTTCCGGCGAGAAAGTATTTGGTTTCAATTTGTCTGTTCTTTTTATTTATTTTTTTTTTTGTGTAGTCGTGTTTGAGCTATGTATCTGTCAAATTAAGGGTCGTTCAACGTAAATTCGCTTACGTTCTGTTGTAAAACCCACATTAGTTAGAAGAGTTGTCTACATGTTTAAAGTTATGAAAAAGTTAGACGAAGTCTCTAAGCTAAACGACTGCGTTAAGTAGAGCCGGCTTTATTGCTTAAACGAGCACTGCTTTTTTGCGCCACTGAATCTGAGGCTAGGACCGCACTTGCGATTTTTCGTAGAGGCGATTAAAAAGTCGTAGTCGCTACAAATTATTGTCATGCACGCATTTCTGATTTTTTTGCGCGCGTTTATTTAATCGCAAAAAATAAAACACACTACTTTTTATGTGAGTGTACGCATTTGCGACAAATAAGTAGCGACAGAAATATCGATTGAAAAAATGGAACTTGTTTCATTTTTATAATCGCTACGATTTTTAAGTCGCATGTGCGTGCATTTGCATTTAACGCAATGTGTCTCATTTTTTGCGACTAAGAAATCGTGGATTAAAAATCCCAAGTGCGTGCATGTCCCTTTCTTTTTGAGACTACGATTTTTAAGTCGTAGTAATTTAAATCGCAAGTGTGAGCATATCCATTTGAGTACATTTGTTTCATTTAAGCTTACGATTAAAAATATTTTTATTTCAGTTTAAACTTTGTTTTATTGGTGACTTTTTTTTAGTACAAAATTCCAGAGTGTTATCTCAAATCCCTGCGACAAAAAAAGCAAGAAAATATTAAGGAAAATGAATTTCGTTCACTGAATTTTCATCTCATGTCGGAAATATGACATTAAACTATCGTAAACTTTCTTTCTTTGTCTATCTATCTTTTTTTCGTTTGATCTAGAAAAAACTGGCATAATTATCCTTGGTGTATTCTTTGGAGCTCACATGAAATTATCCTTTTATATAATTTCATGTAAAAAGCAGAACATAAGCGTTTATGTTCAACTTAAACATTTATGTATCGTATTAGCATTATGTATATTATTAGCAAATTATAGTTAGATTTTTATTTCTGAACTAGCGGACCTGGCAAACTAGTCTCGCTCCAATTTGAAACCTTCAGTTAATTTCAGAGTTTAACATTAATTTTTCAACTTTTAACGTGATTTACGAATGGAATCGAAATCAGTAGAGAACAATATAAAATTTTTTAAGCTTCACAACGAACTTTCCCCCTTTATATTGACCAAAACCATCAAATCATACGTATGTGATAAAAAGCAAAATTTCGTAATCAATCGCACCAAAAATTCTCGACATTTCCGTACGGTTTTCCCAACATTTTCTTTCACAGGAACGATCCATGGACTAAACTATATTTTGCCTAAAAATTTGATAAAAATCCATTTTTCTATACATACGAGTATATAAATAATAAATAAATAAATAAATAAATTAATTTTTGCATAAAAATTTCATAAGATCTAGGTAAAATTAGCTAAGGCCCTAGGTTAAATTAGCTTAGGTCCTTGGTAAAATTAGCATAGGCCTAAGGTAGAGAAATCAAAATTTGCGGGAAAATTAAGTTAGTTCAAGCGAAAATTAGCTTAGATTCTAGGTAAATTTAGCCTAGACTCAAGGTAAATTTGGCTTAGATCCTAGGTAAACTTAGCTTAGGCGCTAGGTAAAATTAGCTTAGGCCCTTGGTAAATCCAGCTTAGATCCTAGGTAAATATGGCCTAAACTCTAGGTAAATTTAACTTAGATCCTAGTTAAAATTAGCTACTAAGGCCCTAGGTAAAATTAGCATAGGCCTAAGGTAAAGAAATCAAAATTTGCGGGAAAATTAAGTTAGTTCAAGCGAAAATTAGCTTAGATTCTAGGTAAATTTAGCCTAGACTCTAGGTAAATTTGGCTTAGATCCTAGGTAAACTTAGCTTAGGCGCTAGGTAAAACTAGCTTAGGCCCTTGGTAAATCCAGCTTAGATCCTAGGTAAATTTGGCCTAAACTCTAGGTAAATTAAGCTTAGATCCTAGGTAAAATTAGCTACTAAGGCCCTAGGTAAAATTAGCTTGGGTCCTTGGTAAAATTAACTTAGGTCCTAGGTAAAATTAGCATAGGCCTAAGGTAAAGAAATCAAAATTTGCGGGAAAATTAAGTTAGTTCAAGCGAAAATTAGCTTAGATTCTAGGTAAATTTAGCCTAGACTCAAGGTAAATTTGGCTTAGATCTTAGGTAAACTTAGCTTAGGCGCTAGGTAAAATTAGCTTAGGCCCTTGGTAAATCCAGCTTAGATCCTAGGTAAATTTGGCCTAAACTCTAGGTAAATTTAGCTTAGATCCTAGGTAAAATTAGCTACTAAGGCCCTAGGTAAAATTAGCATAGGCCTAAGGTAAAGAAATCAAAATTTGCGGGAAAATTAAGTTAGTTCAAGCGAAAATTAGCTTAGATTCTAGGTAAATTTAGCCTAGACTCTAGGTAAATTTGGCTTAGATCCTAGGTAAACTTAGCTTAGGCGCTAGGTAAAACTAGCTTAGGCCCTTGGTAAATCCAGCTTAGATCCTAGGTAAATTTGGCCTAAACTCTAGGTAAATTAAGCTTAGATCCTAGGTAAAATTAGCTACTAAGGCCCTAGGTAAAATTAGCTTGGGTCCTTGGTAAAATTAACTTAGGTCCTAGGTAAAATTAGCATAGGCCTAAGGTAAAAAAATCAAAATTTGCGGGAAAATTAAGTTAGTTCAAGCGAAAATTAGCTTAGATTCTAGGTAAATTTAGCCTAGACTCAAGGTAAATTTGGCTTAGATCCTAGGTAAACTTAGCTTAGGCGCTAGGTAAAATTAGCTTAGGCCCTTGGTAAATCCAGCTTAGATCCTAGGTAAATTTGGCCTAAACTCTAGGTAAATTTAGCTTAGATCCTAGGTAAAATTAGCTACTAAGGCCCTAGGTAAAATTAACTTAGGTCCTAGGTAAAATTAACATAGGCCTAACGTAAAGAAATCAAAATTTGCGGGAAAATTAAGTTAGTTCAAGCGAAAATTAGCTTAGATTCTAGGTAAATTTAGCCTAGACTCTAGGTAAATTTGGCTTAGATCCTAGGTAAACTTAGCTTAGGCGCTAGGTAAAACTAGCTTAGGCCCTTGGTAAATCCAGCTTAGATCCTAGGTAAATTTGGCCTAAACTCTAGGTAAATTAAGCTTAGATCCTAGGTAAAATTAGCTACTAAGGCCCTAGGTAAAATTAGCTTAGGTCCTTGGTAAAATTAACTTAGGTCCTAGGTAAAATTAGCATAGGCCTAAAGTAAAGAAATCAAAATTTGCGGGAAAATTAAGTTAGTTCAAGCGAAAATTAGCTTAGATTCTAGGTAAATTTAGCCTAGACTCAAGGTAAATTTGGCTTAGATCCTAGGTAAACTTAGCTTAGGCGCTAGGTAAAATTAGCTTAGGCCCTTGGTAAATCCAGCTTAGATCCTAGGTAAATTTGGTCTAAACTCTAGGTAAATTTAGCTTAGATCCTAGGTAAAATTAGCTAGTAAGGCCCTAGGTAAAATTAACTTAGGTCCTAGGTAAAATTAGCATAGGCCTAACGTAAAGAAATCAAAATTTGCGGGAAAATTAAGTTAGTTCAAGCGAAAATTAGCTTAGATTCTAGGTAAATTTAGCCTAGACTCTAGGTAAATTTGGCTTAGATCCTAGGTAAACTAAGCTTAGGCGCTAGGTAAAATTAGCTTAGGCCCTAGGTAAAAGTTTAACATGAATTACCTTAGTCCTAGGCAAAGTTATGCTTGAAAAAAAAAAATTGAGTTGAAAAATTCCCCAAAGAAAATTAACTTAGAGTATAGGTAAAATTACCTTAGTCCTAGGTAAAATTATCTAAGTCCTAGGTAAAAGTCTAACATAAATTGCCTTAGTCCTATGCAAATTTATGCTTGAAAAAAAAAAAAAGAGTTGAAAGATTCCCCAAAGAAAATTAGCTTAGAGCCTAGGTAAAACTACCTTAGTCCCAGGTAAACTTATCTAAGTCCTAAGTAAAAGTTTAACATAAATTGCCTTAGTCCTAGGCAAAGTTATGCTAGAAAAAATTTTGCACAGAAATTACCTTAGTTCTAGTCAAATTACCTTAGTTCTAGGCAAAATTTTTAACATTATTTGCCTTATTCCTAAGCAAAGTTATGCTAGGAAACTAACATCCATACAAAAAAATTTAACCTATTTTTTTAAGGCACGGTAGCCTATTCTAGGTTAATTTACCTTAGGATTTTCGAGCATAAATTGCCTTAGATCTAAGGCAAGTTATGCTCGAAAAATAACATCCATACAAAAAAGTTTGCCTAAGGCGTTTAAGGCAATTTTACACCGATTTTTTCTCTGGGTGTAATACCTGCACAGCTTATAAGATCATCATCATCATCGGCTCGACAACCGGGTTCCGGTCCTGGCCTCTTTCAACAAGTCTCTCCACCTATCCCGGTCTCTAGCCGACGCCATCCAGTTGCGCACCCCAAGGCTTCGGGCGTCCTGGTCTACGCCATCTCTCCAGCGCAAGCATGGTCTACCACGCTGTCGTCTACCATAGAATGTACCACAAAGAACTTTCCGAGCAGGTTCCTCTTCGCTCATGCGAGCTAGGTGCCCTGCCCACCGGAGTCTACCGAGCTTAATTTTTGTCACGATATCTGCTTCAAGGTAGATATTATATAAGATCCATTGTTATAAAATGCAAGACCAACTTGCTCTTATTGTTGAAGGATATGTGAATGGTTTATATCCACAATGCCGTCATTAAAGATAAAATGTGAAAATGCCAAAAGTACTAAGAACTGTCACATTAATCCCATTGGGATCCGCTTTCAGCGTGCCATATCACCACTGTAGCACCTGAATATTTTATTTTAATTTTACGATTGCGAATTGTTGCGTCAATTAACAAAAGAAGTCCTCACTAATTTCGTTTCAATTCACTGCTACACCAGTGGACACAATGTTTATCCCTAAACCATACTTATTTATTCATCTCAAAAAAAAAAAAAAAAAACAGTAAGTCTCTATTCATTTCGGAACTCATTCATATTCAAGACCCATTGAATTAAAGGATTACGAGCAATAGCGACCTTCTATGTAATTGAAGGAAGAGTTTTTCGTGCATTCCTATTTTAGGTATCCAGTTTTTAACTTTTTGGAATAATTAACGATCGGTTGCATTTTGTTCGTGACCTTATTATACGCTCTATCTAAATAACCCCAACTAAATAAGGACTTGAGATGAGGGTAGAACTTTAAAATTATTTGCTCTTTGCATGCATTGAATTTCAGTTTCTAGAATGCCTTTTCAATGTGGTAATTGTGCTCTAGTACCTTTAGATACTTGTTTCAAATCGCATTGTGAATGGGCGCTGTAAAAGGTGCAATACAACGGTATTAGAATGATAACAAGAAATATACATACATATATACAATCGCATAAGAGTAAGTAAAGGAAATTGAAAGCTTAAGAGAAATAAAATTGAAAATCGCATGAAGAATTTTGAATCAAAATCATGCTTTTAAGTGAAATCAACATTGAAAAAAAAAAGAGTAAAAAGAATTTTTCAAGTTTACTCCTGGTTGAAGGACTTCAAGGTTAAGTCTTTTTCAGAAAAGTACCTCATTGAAAATAAAAAATATGTATGTCTTCGTTTTTATTCAGTTTTTTTCTTTTAATAAGATAAGACCACGGAAATGGAAGATGAGAGCAAAAAATAATAAGTACAAAGTAACTTCTACTAAAATGTAAATGTAAGTATGCAGTCCAAGGTGAAAGATTTGCTTACAATGGAAATATATTTTTTCCCAAAATTACAAAATGTGAAGAAATATTACACTAAAAAAAAAAACAAATTTAAATCTTATTGCTCAATTCTCACTTCAAGTAACAAAAGTTATTTATTTTATTTCTTATACAAAGTGAGATACAATATCTTATAAGTTCTTAAGTACAATAATGAAAGATGAAATTAATAAGAATTTTATATATAGACAAATTTTGTTAGCCATTATGGACAAATTCAGCATGAAAAATGTTTTTTAAGATCATTTTAAACTGTGCTACAATATTTATTCCTTTAAGCTATCGAGGCAAATTATTCCACAATCGTAGACAATTTATGAAAAATTGAAGTTCAGAAACCAATGATGAGTAACTATAGGAAAGATAATAAGTCCGGGTGGGCCTTGTTTCATCAAGCTTATTCTTTCATAAAAAAATGTCTGAAAAATCTGATTGAAAGTTATTCCAAGCTTATAGACTAAGAGCCCACAGCAATTTTTGGGTGTGATTGATGAAAAATAATTAGCATAATTAGATAGGCCTTTTATAGTTGTTTACAAATGTGAAAGTCTTGCATACTCTAGTGGGAGCAATAGTGCATAATAGTGCATCAAAAATGCAGTTCTTTCCAAGTCCAAATAATTGTGATAACAATTTTGCCAAAATGTAGAGTTAAGCCCCCTGATTGAAAATATCGAGGTCCAAGACGTTTTACAGACAGCCTTCTGCCTGGGCCTTCCAGATGCGATAAGAATAGGCTACTTCTTGCACTAAGAAAGCCACCTTCAAAACGTCTTGGACCTCGATATTTGCAATCAGGACACTTAGCTCTTCATTTTGAAGTACTTGATGCACTTTAATACACTATTGCGCCCACTAAAGTATGCAAGACATTCACATTTATAAATAACTAAAAAAGGCCTATATACATAATTATGCAAATTATTTTTTGTTATCAACCACACCCAAAAATTTCAACAATAAATCCAATGTTGTTTTCCAAAAAATTAAAAAGTATTGCGATGTATTGGGTCTTAAAAAGAGTCATTTTGCTGAAAATAAACGTGCTTTATCTGTGAAGTCCTCATTTGTACAGCTAACGGTGTGCTCAATAAGGCCCAATGAGCAGCTTAATGTTGAAGCTCGTCAGTGTACAAATTTATAGAGCAGTGCCTTAGAATCGAGGGAAGTTCAGTAATATATACGTACAATGAAAATAATAACGGTCTCAAGATTGAACCCTGAGGCGTTGGAATCGAACTGGAATGACGTTTTAATATTGACAGATTATAAAATAAAGATCACCATTGGATCCCACGAACTTCTTTTTATGCTTAATAGACTTAGAATTTTTAAGACGTGCATGAACAAAAAATGTTCAGAACCATGAGTTCGATTTTTAAATGACAAAAAAAAAAACCTCATGTGTAGTTAGTAACCGTTGGCTTAATAGTTAGTGCGTTTGACTGACATGTAAAAAGCCTTGGGTTCGATTCCCAGCCGCTGCAAAAAAAATTTTAGAGGTGTATTGCCTTTGCGAGAAATTGACAAATCCTCTAAGAGTATCTCTCGTGATGAAAAGTACTACTCATTAGACATTCAGAACCGGCAGAAAATTGTGAGTCTCCCCCATTCCTGGTAGCACGTACACAGGAATGGTTGAGAGTTGTAAGTCACTAAGTCCTGGTTCTCTTCGAGCTGTTGCACCACCAAATTTAATTTACTTTTAAAAACCACTTATATAGTACTTGTAACTAAAATGAGAACCAGTTTTTAACCATTTGTGCGGAGGGTTATATCTAATTGTTTTGTTATTAAATCAAAACATTTTTTTAATTTGAAAACAAAATATTATTTAAACTTGTTAGGAAAGTTTGAATACAAAAATTTAACAAAATGAACTCAACGGTTTTTGCGAAACTCGAAAACCAAAAAATCAATAATAACCAATTTTTTGGTATTTTTTTTACAATTACTTAGATTTTTTTATTCAATCTGTGGAACAGTTTTTTGGGAAATAAAAGGTTTTCTAAAATTAAAAAGAAAAATGGCAAGTCGTCGTTATTTTTGGTCTGAAAATAAAAGGAAATTAAAAAGTCTTGGGGGAAAAATTTAAAAATAATATGCACCAAGCTTAGAGAAAATCGGCCGAGCCTTTTAGACTGTAGTAGAAAGGAGAGATAAACCTACAGATAGACAGAACTGAGAGATCCACTTTTTACGTCTTCCTATCAAAGTAATGCCAAATCTGACCAAAATGTCAAGTTCGATTTTTTTACAAATGCATAACTTGCCATATAGTACCAATGTACTTTACAGAATCCGAGTTTTTTAAATTTTCTCGAGAAAACAAAAAGAAAAATAGATATACATACGAGTATGTAGTTTGATCTTTTGAATTAAAAATAGTTTTTTAGGCCGAAAGGTATTAGATTTTAGATACTTGTACGTAGTCGTGCCATAAGTACTGTTACACATTTTCTTTGAAAATAAGGAAGACAAATATCAAATAAGTTATACATTTTATTAAATATGATATAAAATAGTATTAATAATAATTGACTTCCTACTCAAAGTGGCCACCCTTAGCCTTAATACAGGCTTGGACAAGACGTGATTTCAGACTTTCCAAACTCGGATGTCCTCTGTGGCAAGCCATCAGCTCAAACTCAGCTGGGTCGATTTGGCTTTGTGGGCTGGAGCTGAGTCCTGCTGAAACACCCAATGTTTTTTATTGAATGGAGTATTGTTGGGTGGCTTCACCACTTTCTCTAAATCGTCTTCTTGGTAGTTTTTTGCTTTTGTTTTTACGCCCACATAGGGCCAGTAAGTTAGTTTTAAGCTATTGGATAATTAGGCTAGTTTTTATGATTTTTTTTCTAGCTTTAAGATAGTTTTAAGATTGATGAAAATAAAAATGAATTTAAAAAAAAAGTACCAATGTACTGTACATGTATATAAGTACATGTATTGCAAGCAAAAACTATCACAATTCTAGCAGCCGTTTTCGAGAAAAATACGATTTTCAAAAACGTTTTTTTTAACATTTATTATGGTGGTTATCATTATTTTTCGATAGGTGTAGAAGCCGTTGGTTTGCCAGTTCCAACAAAATCGAGTATGTGGTTTTTGAAGTATTAAGTTAAGTTTTTGTAAATTTAAAAAACTTCAATTCGCAAGATATTTGAGATTTTTAAATTGAAACAAAAGTTTTAAAGTTCGTATTTGAAAAAAAATATTTCCTTAAATTTTCAATAAAAACGATGCTCAAAGCTTGTGCTCGCATAATGAGTTTAAAAAAATTATAAGGGCCATTTAATAGGAATGACAGTTTTCAAACATAAGGGTGAAAATAATCTGTTTTTTTTTTTTTATCTTTGGAAAAAATGGAATTCTGAATGAATCAGGTCTTCAACATGGTGTGAGAATAACCCACATGAAATACTTTTTCCCAATCCGCTATATGGCATGGTGGTATCCACTATAAATGAATTAATTTTTTATTGCCAGAACTTGGATATGTCGATATTGGCGATATCTGGTTTCAACAAAGCGGTGCTACTTGCTATAAAAATACTTTGTAGTCTTGAAGCATTTATTCATTATTTAAAAAAAAAATATGTTATTACCTAATAAGGTTTCCGAGGGAAAAATTCCCAAAAATCGTGCGTTTTTTTTGGCGTTCTGTATTGTACTAGTACCTTAAGCGACTGCATTGCCCTTGCCAATAGCCAGACTACTGATTGCACCCTCGAGTTCGTTTGGTTCACGCAGTAAACTTTCTCTTAAGACACCTTTAACTTTCTAGACCGTGAATTCTATGCTGTTCATATAATGCAAAATGTCGAAAAATTTTAGCAGTAGTCGATATAAGTGTAAGTAATGTTTTAATAGTAGATACTAATTCCCCTTGGTTTTTTCAGGTTACTTCGTCAGCCTGATCGGTAAGGGTGCATAGGTAAATCACATTTCTTGCCTTGACGGACATTCGGAGAGAAGTTCATGGGTGATACTTTCTCCTTTTGAGGATGCTGCAAATCGGGAAATATTTTTTTCTTAAATAATTTCTTTGTGGTACTATACAATCACAAAGTCTGTCGGTTTCTTACGAAAAATTTCTCATGGATGAAAGCAGTTGAAAGTTGAAGAAAAAAGATCATAAAGTGGTTATTGTGAGTCATCTTCATATCAGTACTGCATGCGGTCGAATAGATTGCCTCCAATGAAAAGCTAAACAATGTCGTGTATTTCTACCTTATTTAGCCATAGATAATTTTACATACTCATGTCTTGACTTTGCATACTCCCGAAAGAAGCAAAAAGTTGGCTGTAAAATTCGTCCTTTGCCAAGTCTATCAGTCAGATCATTATAATTTTATGATGTTTACTTTCGTTGGTCCTATATTTAAGTGTCACTTTGTGAGTTTCTCAAATGAGATTTTCATGCAATTTTGAAGTTATAAAAACGCACACTGCCGGAGCTTCTAGATAGTTTTTCCAGAGAAAAGTAAGAAAGTGCTTTTTGGGTGGTCCTTGTACCTCACTCTAACTAGGTCAGCCCCATCCTTAATCGTTGTAAATGTGCTTCTTATCATTTCGAAATAAGAGTTTTGATCTTATCTAGCTCAATGCTAGCAGGAATTCGCTCTAAAGTTGGAGGAATATAGCGCAGATAGGCCTTTGATTCTGATAGTCAATAGCAGTTGCAACATTCCATTAAAAGTCGTCATTGTTAAATCAGTTTTTGTGTTAGACGGTTGGTTCCGATTGGATTCTTAACGCATTGTATGTTGGCGAATCGCCATATATACATAATCCCAAATAAAATCTATTTTGAAAATTCACTAACAGATTTTTAAATTCAAATCATTTTTACCTTCCTAAGATGTCAGATCATTTGTAATTGAAGTTTCATAGAAGGGTGTGTTCAAAAAGCATGTATCGATGGACTTTGTTCATGTGCATTCAGCATGTTGTAAAATTGTTCTAGAATTAATATTTCATTTCATGTTAGATGTCGCTGTATGATATGTCCGAAATGAAAGACATTTTAAATTTCCACATATTATCCTTCTTTCAAATCCCTTCTTCTTTTACTAACCCTCGATGAGGTAAGACATTATTGGTAATTAACATTATTTAAAATCTTTTATTTTTATTTAAATCTCTCCACCTTATTGCGAGTATCGCATACGGGATCCATAAACCAGCAAACCAGGGTGTAATTAATCGCACCCTAGCAGACTTCATATGAGCAAATCGTAAGATGATTCTCGTTTTGGTTCCTAAACCGCTCGGAAAATAACTATAAGCAATAACAGAAAACATTCTATTTGTTCAATTTCCAATGCTGCCAAATATCATCAAATAATCAAAAATTAAAGTCAATTGAAAATATTTCAGTTTCGTTGAAATACAATTATTTCATGTGGGTACATATTGACACTCTCTTTCGATTTCGCTCTTGCGGTATTCAACTCAATTTAGATTTGTATGGTGCTAACGAATTCAATTCTTTTTTTTCGTTTTTTAACACAAACCATAAACGGATATTTGAAATTCAATTTTCATTATCGGGAATGCCCTGAGCAGCAGCAGCAGCAGCACATTCATACTCTCATACACATAGAACCTGACCGACTTCAAACTAACCAATAATCTGCTTTCACTTCTGAAAAGTGTAATTACTCAATGCATATAGACAAAAAGTCCATATCCTAAGAGCATCACACAGACAGACGAAGAAAAACAAATTTGGACAATAGTCCTCAGGATATGACAAGGAGAACCACCACCACTTTCCGACAACGACGACGACGACGACGACGACGACGACGAGGACTGCAATGAAAGCTGATGGTCAAAAACCATGAAGAACAAGTTCATTGAATTGTACAGCTGATGTTGGCTGGTGGATGGTAGGAAGAGTCACGGAATCTTGCGGTGGCTAACAAGGGGTTGCCTGACGTGGCATATGGCTGTGGAATTTCCAAAAAAACACGTCTTCTTCCACTGACTGGTCCAAAGAAAAAACCAAAAGGAGAAAAGTGTATGGAATCGTACTCATAGCAAAATAAATCGTAAAAAGAAAATGGCGGGGCACGCCATATCTCTCCATTCATAGTTCGGAATCCCATCACAAAACAGACTCAGATAAACGAACGGAACTACGATGACAGGCGAACGACATTCCAACGAAAATAACTTTTTACAAAAACTTGACATGTTTTCGTGTAGATATGATTTTTGAATTGGGATTTTCAATTTTCTTATTTGCCAGTTGAAGGTGGCCAAAGTGGGTAGTTGGGGATGGATGAACACACTCAGTGGTCTTTCGTTTTTGTGTTAGCCCGAGCCCGCCAGGGCCGAAGGTAAACAAAATTGGAAAAACTATAAAAGTTCTTATACTAATCCTGTACAATTTTTCGTTCGGAATGGACGTTTGTTGGCTATTTTTTCGAACTCAACAAAACTTTGTTTGGCATGAAATGAAATATGCCATTTTAGGCAAGAGACGTTCGTTCGTTCGTTCGTTCCGGGGGGCCGGGCGGTGGAAGAAGGGATTTTTTCCGTCCGGCAAGTTGATGATGGCACCCAATTTTAGAACAGGATTGTTATGAAATGGATGAGATTTTCCCTTCTGTTATGGAATATTATTTACTACTATAAGGTTTTTTTATTTGTGTTGATACGAGTATAGTGGGTATTTCTGTTTTGTATTTGCCCTTGTTGTGGAGATGGTTATTCGGTTTATTTCTGTGTAGACTTATGGTGTGTAAATATTTAGCTGAATGTTCAGTGGGCTAAATCAATTTTTTTGCCATCGCTTACTTTATTTGAAAAGTTGTTCAGCGGTTGGTTCAGTTCAGGGCTGTCATTTCTAAGTTTGAGGGAAAACTTAATTCAATTTAAGTCGTATGAGCCTTAGCAAAGTGTAATACAGGAATACTGGTCAACGGCATTCCACATTGCTCAAAAAATAAGACAGGAACACACACACAAAAACTAATTGTATGGCTTATTTCTAAAAAACACTTAACCTCACTTCAGAATTCAACTTTTTTGTCAGAATGAAAAAAAAAATATGGAGGAACTGAGAACATGATCAAGTACGAAGAGAAAACGAAGTCTCCCTAAACAAACTAATCCCTTTGACATCCCTGATGGTAAGGAGGATTTTTTCTAGATATTTATTTTTGAACATTGTGAAGGTAAAGGTGGCTGCATTGGCAATAATTTGAAACGAGAAAGAGCTTATGGCCTTTGGATTGTTAAAACGTTTTCCGGCGAAATATTGTCGAGCAGTAAATTGGGATTATTTTCTGATGGAAATAAAATGGGATGTTTTTTAGATTGATCGATTGGGGCTTAAGTGGACTTAAATTTAACTGCGTGGTAAATTTCAAATTATTGTGAAGTTCGCTGTTTTAAATATTAACAAAGTCACTTTTGATTTAGCTATTTGTGGATTGCGATTGTTTTTATCGAGATCTCCGAATGTGTTAAATGTTTGTTTTTTTTTGGTGTGAAGTCAAAAATAGTTCTTTTTCCCAAATAACAGTTCGATTTGTTTGTCAAATTCTCTAATAAAATTCCAAATGTAGATTTTAAAGTATTGAAGATTAGAATTGATTTATTTTGACAAAATCAGAAGAGTCTTGAAGAACCCTTGTCAAAGACATGCACTCATATTTCAGAGTACCGGGTGACTAGAGGAAAATACAAGTACAATAACTTCTTTTCTGAGTGGAGTTATCAGTTCCGTAATTTGGTTATAAAGAAAATTGCCAGCGGTATGGATTTAAGGAGCTAGTCCTAGCAGACAATTCGATTTCTTAGAAACTCCAAATTTCAGGCAATCTGGCAGACTTGCTGATTCAAGTGGCAAGTGGTGGACGGACGAGTAGGAAATTATGCTTAACTCCATTAACATGTTTGACAAGCTCTATCGTTTTGGCGCCTTAAATATGAGGGAGATATTCATTTCATTACAGGTAGTGAATTGACAAACTATATGGCAACACCCAAAGTCTATGCAGAACCATTCTCTGTTCACCAAATTTGACAGCATTATAGAGCAATCTGTATGCTACCACTGAAGGCGTCAACAGTTTTTTTTTTGACAATAGCATCTTGTTTTGACCGCCTTACAAATAAGTTAAGCGGACAAATATGTCAAAATGAAGTTCTTTGTCACTAAGAAGTGACATAAATTTCCTCTCCAGGTGTGACAGATTCTCAACCAAAAAAGATTCAGTGAACTAAATTCCCATATGTGCCAAATTCCCGTGTAATAATTTCCCATTGCATTCACCACCTTTTAAATTTATTTATTTTAAAATCCCTTTTTAAAAACTTAAATAAGAATGAATTATATTTAAAATGAACTGAAAATCAATATTCAGGGCTGGACCACACGTACTTGCTCTTGCACATACGGATTGCAAAAATTGTTATTTTAATAATATTCATTTGATAAGAGAACTTTTCAAGTTGTGGCTTATGCTATAGGATCCTTAAAAATTGGGATAGTTTTGTATATTTAAATATTCAAAAAACATTTTTTGGATTTAAAAAATAATTTCAAAATTCTCTTTTCAAAATTCAATATTTTGAAAACTCCATGCTCGACGATTTTTTAAAATTAGAAAATTAAAAGTTTTAAATAACAATCTACAAGATGTGACAAACAAAATTTTATTATATCTAAGAATAACGGTACTCACCATAAAAATATTAAAAAATGGTTTTGAAATCGTAATTTTTTTGAAAACAGCACCAAAAATTTTGATAAATTATTTGTCCTTTCTCGTTATCGGCATAACGGATCTTAATGACATTTTTTATTGAGAAGCTTCTGAAAATTTTGAAAGACCTTGAATTTCAAATCTTAAAAAAAAAACACATTGTTGGAATTTTTGAAAAAAAGTAATTTTTTTTTGAAAATTCGATATCTAAAAAACGGGTCATTATTTTTACTTGCGATATAGGTACTATAGGGCAAGTTCTGCATTTGGAAAAAAAATCAAACTCGAGATTTTGATCAAAGTTGACATTACGATGATAGTGAAGACGAATAAAGTGGGTCCGGCAATTCCGTCTGTCTGTCTGTCTGTCTGTCTGTATGTCTGTACCTCGATCTAGAGCCTAAGCCACTGGACCTATTTTCTTAAAACTCGGTAGTTATGGGTCTTCGGTGATTCCCTAGAGGGGAAATTGAATTTTTTTTTTAGCTCTAAAACTAACGGTACCCCCCATACACCCGTCATGCAAAATCTTATTTATCTCGAAAACGGTTCTAACGATTTTGATAAAAAAAAATTAGGTGTGATATTATGGACATGGACTACGTTTTGGTAAAAAAAAATTTTGGGGCAAAATGTTATTAACGGTACCTGTCATAGAACCGTTTTTTTGATTTTCGACTTTCTCATTAATGGCTCTAACGATTTTAACCAAAAATTTTCAGCAGGAGTCCCCCTAAGTTTAAAATAATATTTTATATAAAAATTTTCGAAAAATTATTTGTTGGGTTTTTTTGAAAAAAAATTTTTTTTTGAAAAATCAATATCTTCAAAACCTATGAACGATTATTTTTTGAAATTATTTCCAAAAATCAATATTATTAAATACTTAAAATTCGCATCCCACATTTTTTTCTTGAAAAATTTTAAAGAAATTACTTATATACAAAATTTATTTATTTAATAATAAAACGATTTTTTAAAGTTTGTTTGCATAAATTCATACTTTTCTAGAAATCAGACGGCAATTTAATTTTAAATTCATGTTTTATAATTATAAAATGTATCTTAAATTCCAAAGTACTTTTACATAAGAGCAAGTTCGTGCGATCCAGTCGTGCATTTTATTTTTTTTTAGTTAAATTTGAGTCACTATCAAAAGCACATTTTAGCACATTGAACCGTTAAGTTTCCAATAAAGAAAATTGGACTCCTTTTTAAAAAAAATTCGAGAAAATCTATCTATCATTTCTTATATTACTTTTAATCCTTCTAGAAAATTTCATTTACATCGGTTGAGTTGTTCTAATTTAATATTTAATATTTAATATTAATATGTCACAGAAAATTTGATGTGATTAATTATGAATGAATTTTACATAATTTCATTAACACTATAGTAAAAATTAAAGTAGAATCATGGCATATTCCTAATAAATATAATGCTGGTCAACTGCAAGGAAAATTGTCTCTTCCAACTAACTTGCCTTCGTCAAAAGCAGATCTAATCCTTTATAATTTATCTTTCGAAATTAATAAGGTTTATTTAATTGTAACCGATCTAAACAAAAGCTTTAGACAAAATCTCCCAATATCTGTTACTTTTTAAGTTTCCAGTCTCGAAATTCTGTCTGTCTGTTCGACTACAGCCTAAACGGCTCGGCTGATTTTTTTTAAACTTGGTAGATATCATTTTTAATTTTTTCCCCCACACGTTTTTTTCTTTTTTTTTAAAACCAAAAATAACGGTATATGAATTTTTTTCGAAATTTTATAAATATTTTTTTTCCTCAAAAACTGTTTGACAGATTTAAAAAATAAAAACACAAAAAAATTTCATTTAGTTAGTAAAGGTAATGGTTGAAAAAAAATTTCCAAAAAATGGTTATTGACGGTACCCCCCATGGAACCACTTTTTTTTTTGATTTTCTCAAAAAACGGTACAATTTTTTTTTTGCTAAGGCTCCCCAAAAACTTAAATAGAAAATTTGAATATACATATTTTGAAAAAAAAATTTTTTTCGATTTTTAAAAAAAAGCTTTATTTTTTTTTCAAAACTCAATATTTCGAAAACCCGATGCTTGAGTTTTTTAAACCTTGATAAATTAAAGTTTCTTAAAATAGTCTACAAGATGTGAGAAAAAAATTTTATTTTACCTAAAAATAAAGGTAACCACCATACCATACCAATGTTAAGAAATTTAATAAAAAAGTTTTCAAAAATCGTATTTTTCTCGAAAACGGCGCCTAGAATTTTGATAAAAATTTTGTTTTTCAATTAATTTTAACGATCATTAATTTAGTAAAAAAAAATTTGAAATTAAGATATTACAGCTTGTACCTACCATAGAACCATTTTTTCAAATTTTGAATTTCTCATTATCCACATAACGGATCTTAATGAAACTTTTTATAGAGAAGCTTCTAAAAATTCTAAAACACATTGCATTTCAAAACTTTAAAATAAATATTTTTTGAATTTTTGAAAAAAAAAATCTACTTTTTCTTTTTTTGAAAATTTGATATCTCAGAAACGGCTCTATTTTTTTTGTTAATTTAATTTTTATTCGAACAATAATAAAAACTTTAAATTGGCGTACCAAAATTTTTTCTTAAAAATATTTTAAAAAGTTTTTATATAAAATCTTTTTTTTTTAAGAAATCACTACAACGACTTATAATTTTTGTTCTTGCATAAATTCATATTTGCATACCATTCTGTTTGTTGTCTCTTACTTCTAAGAGAATTTAAAAAATTAATTTCTCTAATAACATTAGTTTTTAAAATTCCTAGTCTACTATTACATAGGAGCAAGTTAGTGCGACCCAGACGTGCATTTTATTTTTTAAATCATAACTAATTAAAATATAGGCAGTACCTATAGAGTAATCTTTAGATCTCTGATTCTATTCTAACCACATTCGGCCATTGATTCTCATTTTGACTGTCAATGACGTCGACTTTATCATAAAAGGCTCTTTTATATCAGTCTACTGAGATAATAAAGTTTATGGGTGAATAGCATCTCTTGTCAACAAAAATGACTTTGTTCAACTTAACGTGAGGAAATATCAAGTTATCAACTTCTTCCTTAACCTCCTTTAACTGCCTTTTAGAATTTTATTATTAAAAAATTACCAGTTGCCTCGATTGATTCATTGCTGTTGATTCTCAGAGAAATCTATGATAAGGAATTAAACTTTCGTTATTCCATAGATTGAATGATGTTTTCGGGCTTGTAAAACTTTACCCAAGAGAGTTCTTCAACCATAATGTCACTAAATCTGCCTATATCAGGTTAGCCCTCTCATCGAAACTGCTAACCTTATTTCTTTAAATATTAATTAACTATTTCCTACTCAACGAAGATTTTTTCGTTTTGACTTATCGTGGCCTTCCTGGTCTGAAATTCGCCTAAAACTAATTTCGTATGGAATTGGGAATCCCTTGGTAACGCTGGCTGCTTCGTGGCTGATAATGAGCTTACACATCAGCCTTTTTCTTGTAATACTGCTTGCCCTGTGCTTCTCTAAGAAATCTCTCTCTAAACCCAATAGTCTCCCATTCAAACCTCTCTTAAAAATATTAAAAAGAAGAAACCAATTCAATTTATTGTTCTCAGCATTAAAGCAAAAATATTTAATTTGCATTCTTAAAAATAATAAATAATTGAAATTGAGAATTTTTAAATTTATCAGAGACCGAAAGGATACCTTCAGGATTTTTAACATAGTAAAATTACTTAAATGAAACAAATTGAAAAACAATTTTGAAAAGTTTTCCTGAACCTCATTCAATATTTAACATACATTTTGGTCTATAAAGCAATTGGATAGGTCCATCAATCTCTACCATCATCCTTCAAATATTGATTCAAAAGTTACCTTTTATCTAGGGCTTTTGATATTTATTTCATGTGTGTTTTCAGGCTTTTTTGAATAGTTCTATATGGGGTTGAAGAAGTCTCTAGTTTATTAGTTTGATTTTCTAGGGAAACGAATAATTTAAATCTCAAAAAGATGGCTGCATTCCTCATGTGCTCTTGGTCATATTCAAAGATACAAAGTTGAAGATTAAAAAAAAAATAACCTTTCATGCTGCAGATAGATGGATCTTCACTTCCTGGATTTTAATAAAATATGCACACGAAAAACTAAACACACAAATTTGTATGAGAAATTGGACAAGTCTAAGGACGAGAGACAATGTGTGTCTTCTAAACGAGAGCAAATAAGAATTCCATATGTGTGTAAACTTAATTTAATCGTAAATTTAATAGCTGAAAGGATTCATCATATTCACATCCACACATTTGCCTTACGACACATGGAGAAGGAGATCCTTTCTACCCAAAGGACATTTATGCTAACAAAGCAAAGCTCTTCGTGAAACACTTAATCTTCATGTCAACAAGCGTCGCGCTTTATATTCCTTGATGCACTCATTAGATGTCCTTCTGCTAAGATGGTTGAATATTGTGCGATGACATGGTTGTGGATTGGTGTATTATGGCAGTGGCATAAGACAGTGATGTGTTAGGAAACGGCGGCACGTGTGTTAGCAACAAAAAAAAAAGAAAGCTGAATCATTCAATAGAGTAGATTATAGTCCTTAGTGCATTAAGAGATTAACACAACAATGGTATTAGCGTCAATGAAAGTACTGTATATTTTCGTTATGTATAGCGATGAAAGGATTTAGTTATAATTTTTTTAGTTTGTGAAATTGTCATTCAAATCTACTGGCTTTAAGTTTTTGAGCTGGATTCAAAATTCAAAAAGCAAAATTCTAGTCGTGTTAGAACCATCTTAAGGCTATCTTAATAAATTTGATAACAGAACAAACGGCTGATTTTGACGTAACCTTCGATAAACGCAATAGCTTGGTTAATGACAAGTTACACGATCGAACAGCACGTCCAAATGAGTCTTCTTTAGAGCAAATATTGCACAAGCTTGCGATAGACGTGATGTCCCTTCTCAGCTGACTCTTTAACGTTTGGTGGCCAAATTTGAGATGACTGGTTCGGTAATCAATAAGCCAACATTCATTCACATTGCATCACGCAGACAGCGAAAGTGTAACGCAGAACCCGAGGCAATCGATTTCTCGTCGTGCTCCAGAACAGGCTCTTCGGCAAGCTTCAACTTGGCGAATTTTACGTCGAGACTTGGGCCTTCACCCGTATAAGATCCACCAACTGACCCAGGATGACTGACCATGCTGTTCGTTCTCTGACTGGGCTTCGGAGCGTTGGGAAGAGCAACCCAATTTCGGCCGAAATATTATCTTTAGCGACAAGACTTAGTTTTGGATGAATGGTAAAATGGCTGAATATGAGAAGACAATAACCTATACGAGAAGTTCACCAAGTGACAATGAATCTTCAAAAAGTTACTGTTTGTCGTGGATTTTGGGCCGGTGACGGGCGTTATTGATCCGTACTTTTTCGAAAACGACGATTGTGAGGCGGTCACCGCCATTGGCGAGCGATGATAAGCAATTTCATATGGTCCAAATTAAAACATATGGATCTAGACGACATGATGCTCCAGCAGATCCTGCAAAAACGATTTTGGGTAATGATATCTCTCGCAATGGTGACGTAAATTGGTCCTCAAGGTCATGTGATTTGACCCGATAGTCTTTTGATTGTAGGGTTTCCTGAAGCCGCAGGTCTATGAGAATAAACCGCAATCCACCGATTTCTTTAAGGTGACCAACGATCAAATTCAGCTTAATCTGCACGGAAGATTCATTGAAGATTTGGGCATAAGGATCGGTTCATAGTAAGAAGCT
This sequence comes from Chrysotoxum bicinctum, assembly GCA_911387755.1. NCBI lineage: Eukaryota > Metazoa > Arthropoda > Insecta > Diptera > Syrphidae > Chrysotoxum > Chrysotoxum bicinctum. Next base: position 32,900,256 of record OU426990.1, read on the forward strand.
GAAACGTGCATTTGAACTATGTTATATTGCATAAATAATGCCATACATGGGCCTTCTAAAGAAAAAAAGAATTTTGTTAATATTTTGCACACAGCTCGTCTTATTACATATTTCAACGTCCATTCGCCCTTATTAAAACTAAAACTTCAGGTGTCTACAATCAGGAAAGTCGAAAGCCAATGGGGAGAAACATGAGAATACCAATTAATATAGGAATAAGGCTTTGAACTATTTGATAGGAAAGCTCTTAATGACTAAATAAATAAAATTAAATTTGGTGGTGCAACAGCTTGGAGTGAACCAGAACTTACAACTCTCAACCATTCCTGTGTGCGTGTTACCAGGAAACGGAGGGGACCTACAATTTTCCACCGATTCCGAACCATGACAAGAGATACTCTTGCAGAATTTGTCAATTCCTCGCAAGAGGCAGTACACCCCTGAAAAAAACTTTCTAGCAGCGGCTAAGAATCGAACTCGAGACCTTCCGCATGACAGTCCAACGCACTAACCATTATGCTAAGGGGTACTACTTAATGACATTATATACATATTTGAGTCTGACCTCAAATGAAAGTAACTAACAACAACAAATCTTTCGATTGTTGAAATATTTCTATAAGGGCTATAATTATCGACCGCCAATAAAAATATGAAGCTCATAAACCTGTTAACATAGCCATGAAAGTCGATGTTTATGAGCGTTTATAGGAACAATAAATCCATTATTGACTTATATATGATCCCACGTAAAATTTGTTCAAGAACTTTTGAAATAAACCGAGAATAGCACACAAAATATTTGATTTGTGAGCCTCATATAGTTAAGAGCATTCAATTATTACTAGACCTAAACACTTAGCAGCGTTTTTGGCAACGTCTAAATGTAGTCTTTCCACACAAGGTAGTATGTGATACAAAGAAAACTGAAGGATTACATTTAATTTGGGTAAGAGTTCTTAAACTGCTATTTCGTACAGGAAGCATGTACCTCCCCCCTCCTTTTTATAATAAAACATGTCACTCTTAAGATAGAGTATGATTTGATGCAATATAAAAAGTCGATGAAGTTGTAATAGTTGTTGGTGTTAATTTTATCACGACAAATTTGAGTGCCTTAAATAAGTTGTTGTGGCTTTTTTATTCTCTTATCGACTGTGGCTCAAGAATGATTTGTAGAGATTAGTTAAAATCCGTACCTATCAGTCAGCAGGCGTCCTTCCTCTGCAAGTATTTTGGAAAAGTAAAAAAGGAGACTTTTAAGGTTCATAGTTTTAAGTGCTATTGGAAGACAGCTAGTCCACAAATATCCAAACTGTATGCAACAAGTGATTCACAAGAAATAATGAAAAACTTTTCTGTCTTCAACATGGAAATGAGTATTTACTTTTAAAAGAGCAGTTGCCGGGGTACTACATGGAAGAGTTTTAACTCCAGTCTAGAAGTAGTACTTCATACTATAAGTGTGGACGGTAAAAACAACAAACATATTTTTTTAGGGTTACAGCTTATTTCCAGGAAGTGACGAATCCTCCAAGTACTTCTAATCCTTGCCGTTTGGACTCAGGAGAAAATTGTAGGTTCTCTCAATGCCTGCAGACAGAACACACATATTACGAGTAATTGTTGAGAGTGGTAAGTCTCTAAAACTTGATTCCCTATGAACTGTTCCTACTCAAATCAATTTACTACTTGCGATATATGTACATATATAGTTGTAGGTACTACAGGACAAGTTTTGCATTTGAAAAAAAAAATTGAACTTCAGATTTTGATCATATTTGATATTACTATAATAGGAACGACTTAAAAAGTGGGTCATGCCTTTCTGTCTGTATGTCTCTCAGTCTGTTCGACTACAGTCTTAATGACTCAACTGGGGAAATGATTAATAGGTTTTTTCAAATATTTTTTTTAATTATATAAAAATCACGAATTTTCTAAAACTTGTAAACCCTGTATACAAGATGATCAAAATCTAAAAAAAGCAGCACCCAAATATTAAACAAATATATTAAAAAAAAAACGATTTTCGAAAATCGTATTTTTTGCGAAAAAAGCACCTAGCATTTTGATAAACAATTTTCTGGTTTGTTAAATTTTTAGTATATAAAAAAATTTTTAATTAATATATGTATTTCTGATAGTACCTATCTTAGAACAATTTTTTTATCATTAGCAACATAATAGCGCAAAATTTTAAACGCTACTCGTTTAAGGAATAAAACCGGGTCTACTTAACACAGTCACGTATAATTTGGAGCCTTTGTCTAACTTTTTCATAATCTTAAACACTTTAGACAACTCTTCTAACTAATGTGGACTTAGCAACAGAATCTTAGCGAATTTATGTTCAACAACCTTTAATTTGAGAGATTAAGAACTCAAACACAACTACACAAAAAAAAATTAAAAAGAACACAAACAACTTCTAACCAAATAATTTTTCGCCCAAATGGAATAGAAGGGTACGACAACATCTAACTGATGAGTCCATTGTCGTACCTGGGCGAAACGCACTTTAGAGTTGAGGTCACTTAAGCTTTCCATTGTCAATATGGATAAAGTATTCTTTTAAAAGATAAACTAGCTATTTGCTCATGCTTAAGTTAGACGAGTTCTTTAACGTTATAGTATGGTTTATGTCCTTTAAAATTAACAAAAAGTCGGTTCTTGTTTTATTCATAATGTTTTAGGGTCGACTCCCATTTTAAAATTAATTTAAAATTTTGCGCTAATGGATTTAAATTAAATTTTTTATACAGATTATTTTTTATAAGAAGTATAAAAAACATTGCATATTAAAACACAAAGCGCATTTTTACTTAAGACTTATAGGTACTATAAGGCAAGTATTGATCAAAGTTGACATTACGATGATAGCGAAGACTAAAAAAGTGAGTCTCGCAATTCTGTCTGTCTGTCTGTTCGACTACAACCTAAACGGCTCTACCGACTTTCATTAAGCTTGGTAGATATCATTTTTAATTCCCCCCCCCACACGTTTTTTTCTTTTTTTTTTTTAAGACCAAAAATAACGGTACCTGTCCTGTCAAACGAATTTTTTCGAAATCTTATATATATTTTATTTCTCAAAAACTGTTCGACAGATTTAAGAAATAAAATACAAAAAAAAATGTGTTTAGTTAAAAAAAAAAGTTGAAAAAAATTTTCGAAAAATAGTTATTGAGAGTACCCCCCATGGAACAATGTTTTTGGTTTTTGATTTTCTCAAAAACGGTACAACCGATTTTGATATTTTTTTTTTATTCTAAGGATCCTCAAAAATTTGAATAGTATTGTGTATTCAAATTTTCAACAAAATTTTTTTTTCAAAACTCAATACTTCGCTAGATTTTTTTTTTAAATTGATAAATAAAAGTTTCTCAATATAATCTACAAAATGTGAGAAACAAAAAATAAAGGTACCCACCATACAACTAATTTTTACGATCGTTAATCTATTAAAAAAAATTAAAATAAGGATATTACAGCTTGTACCTACCATAGAACTATTTTTTCTAATTTTGAATTTGTCATTATAGACATAACTTGAGCCGAATTACCGCTTCAGTGACGAAGGAGTGAGTCCCATCAGTGATCGAATGAAAATGTCAAATTGGAGTAATTTATTGCTCTATAACGTAAGCGGTAATTCCAAACTCACATAATTCTGTCACGTATTACTCGATAACTGATGCGGTAATTTGGCCCCTGATTTTAATGAAATTTTTTATAAAGATGCTTCTAAAAAGTTTAAAAAACATTGCATTTCAAAATTTATAAAAATAATATTTTTTGAATTTTTTTTAAAATTCGATATCTCAAAAACGGCTCAATATTTTTTTTAGAAATTTAATTTTCATTCGTACAATAATAAAAACCTTAAGTTGGCGTACACAATTTTTTGCTGAAAAATGTTTTTTTTTTTTAAATTTTGTATATAAAAGCTTATTAATATTATAATTTTCGTTCTTCTCTTACCACTAAAGGAATTTAGAAAATTATTTTTATTCTTATCAACAGTTTTCTCTAATAACATTCGTCTATTATGTACATAGGAGCACGTTCGTGCATTTTATTTTTAATGTTTAAAAAATATTTCAATTTTTTTTTTGTCTGAAAATTCGATATCTCAAAAACTTGAAACTTGGAAATTTAAAAACTAATAATTGGCATATCAAAATCTTGTGAATAATTCTTATGAATAGTTAAGATGATATTTAAAAAAAAAAAACTGACTGCCTAATTGGATGCTCGGAAGGATCTTATTATATTGTCCAAGGGGTTAACCGATCCGGGACGTTATAATTGATGCCATTGATGCCTTGGAAACACAAAGTAATCAATGTCAACTATTAGACACTTAGTACAGTTTATGATTACAAAACACTTCTTTTATCTTCACATAGAAAAGCCCTAAGACAATAACAAACCAGATTCCTCCAGAAAAGTGCAATGTCTTCCTTAAAAGGACTTATTATTCCTTTCATAAACGCTATTGCAGCTGTGTATATTGAACACTGAAACCCCCCTATTACGGTTTGCGAATCGAACCTTCGAGGTGAGATTTTTTCATTAGCGAACTACACATTCGACATACTACGGTTGGCGAACTTTACAATCAATTAAAAATATCAAATATATGACATTTAAGTCGAATCGAAGGTTCTCGATTCGCCAACCGTAATACTAATTTCTCACACTCACATGTTTATTTGTTCGACTCGCCAGCCGTAATAAGGGGGTTAGCTTCCATACGTCTAAATGTAAGCACATAGATATTCTATTTATTTTTACAATTTTTCTAAAATATGAAGTTAAATACTTTAAAAATGAAAATTTATAAAGTGGAAGTTTTTCGACCTTCGTTTGGATACCTACATCATCAGACGACGATTTTACTCTCTACAATTATATGAAATTCACATACAAATACGATTGAACAGTTTGGCTTCAGTTAGAAATGGTTTTTGTATTTCATGTATCTTATATGTGTACCTACACATTTTTATTTTTTCTCTTATTTCTTGCTAAAATTTTGCTAAAGTGATTACTTATTATAGGAAAAATGCCATAAGTTTCAAGGACGTCTGAGGGAGTTTACTTACTTACAAAAATGTAAGATTTCTTCCCCCGATCGTCCTTGAAACCATGGGGGAAATATAAATAAATTTATTTCATAGAAAAAATACTGTTCTTCAAACAAGTTTGATTGAATGTCCTTCAAGATGTATAGTTCTGCGTTGTTTCAAATATCAGAAAGTTTAATAACTCGTATTTATAAAATTAAATTTGAATTAGATAAACGTAAAGCCGGCTCGTAGACTAAGAGCCCACAGTAGTTTTTGCGTGCAAGAGAAAAAGTAGCTTTTATTTGATAATATTAAAAATTTTCCGTCTTGCATGTCCTGGTGGTGGCAAATATGAGTAATGCTGCATCAAAAACGTACTTTTTTATGACAGATTAAATAATTGTGATAGTACCTAAAACTACATTTTATTATATTGAACTAATCGCCCTGATGTCAAATATGGTGGCCAAGACGTTTTGCAGGCGACCTTCTGTCTGAAAGACTCTTAAAATAATAACATTTTTCGGTCTTGCAAATATAGCATGAGTTCATAAGCCTTTCCCTTATAACTATACATCATTTATGCAATCACAATTTTGTATTCTCTCGTTTTTGAAGAAGGATTACTCATAATCGCCCCTACGGGACCTGCAAGACGATAATACTTGAAATCAAAATATTAAGTAATATCGAATACAGAATGAGCTCTATATAGTTAGCCATACATGTTGTGCACTTAGTATTTAAGTGGACTCTAAATTATGTACCATTTATTGAACGGAACCTAAAAAATAAAATGTAGCATGTATAGTCAGTTATATAGAGCCCATTAAATAATGGTTCATTTCGCTCAAATATTAAAGTCGTTTCTTAATTTGATTGTTGGTAAGGCCCAATGAGTACTTCTGCCTTGGTTAAGATTAACTTAATAGAATCATAAAATTTTGCCAAATAATACATGGCTATGTCATTCCAAGCTATTTGATAGCATCCATGAGTTCGTCCTTGTTAAAAAATATTGTTTTTTTTACTAATATGTAGATCTTCCGCATTATCGAACCACAAATTTCTTTAATGATATTCAAATCAGGCGTCTATAGAGGCTACTGAGGGAATTAAATATTTAGACCTTTGATACACTCTTTCACTTCCCGATTGACATGCTTAGGTGCGTTATCTTGTTGTATTTTATTTCTTTTATATTTTGCAAACACTTAAAATAATTATGACTTCCCTGAAAATATTTGAGCACCACGTGAGCGTTAGGGAAGTTGGAGATGATTTAAGAGTAGATATCAATGCACATTGGTTTGAACATCGCAATTGGAAGGAAGTATTGGACAGGATAAATCATTCAACATTCGTGTAGTGTGCCTACAGAAAGAATCACTGTGTAACAATACGTCCGTAGTTGGGTTTAAGGGTAAACTGATAGGCATTCCCTGAAGCACGAGTATTACGGTTAAATTAAGGTGAATATTGCAACTGATTATTTCACTAGAACACTGTTTATAAAAATAACGGTAAAATAAGAAAGGCCATAAAAATTGCAGCAATGTATGAGAGATTTAAATGTTACTGTTATAGTTCTATCACCTATAGTTTTTAAAGCTCTTTTTTTGGATTCTATCCAAGAGACTCAATTGCGTTATTGGAGTATCTGCCCAAATATTGGAAGCATATACTCGTAGTTTTCAACGAAATACGTGTTATTCCACAAAATTTGGTCTGTGATGCACAAACCAAGAGTTGAAAGCTTATAGATAGTATCATAGGAGGTGGGTTCCGATTTAACGACAGATGACAGTACTGAGTTTTCAAAGAATTAAATTCTACACGTCTTATGGTTCCCTTTTTGACAATGCTATTGGGATCAGAACTTAATGACCTTAACATACGCTGCCGATCTAAATCTACGAGTACATCCGAAGGACAAAGACGTGAATGTGGAAACGAATGTGAGAAGGTGAGAGTATTACATTTAGAAAAACAACGTAAGTTTAAGACAAAATATCATTGATGGATACGAGAAAGAAAATTGAAGACAAAACGGAACCCTAAGGCACACCAGTATATTTTTTGAATTTCAAACTTACACTGCAACTCCAATAAAATGTATATTAAGCCATTGAAAGGTAGTTTCTAATCCAACAAAGAAGAGATTGATCGATACCAAATGCACGCATTTTTGAAAAGAGAGCTTGATCTGAAACTCTATCAAATGCTTTTAAATTATCAGGTGCAATAATGCTACTTTCTGTTCGGTGCTTCGGACACTGTTTGGTGAGATGTACCATTAGGTCTTCCGTGCACCTGCGAAAGACGTACTGCCGGTCATTGAGAAGCTTTCGCTCTTCAAGACATCTGGAACTGATAATTTATCAGCTTTTTCTTGTGATCTGATATAAGCAGTGTCATTGAAGACGAGCGTTAGAACCGAAGACGAAGTAGTATTTCGTACATTTCTAATACAAATGACCAAAAATGTTTACTTCCTTCGGGACCTTGTTGTAGATATATTTTGACTTACTTGATGGTCATGCAAAAATTGGTTAGTACATGTCTTTCTAGATTGTTTGAACTCATTTTGGTTTTATATGTAATTATGGCTGAGTTCGTAATTGCAATGTTTGTTGGCCCTGCCCTGCCTAAAACATGCTTCGAATACATTTATGAACACAATTACAACAGCATGTGTGCAGTCATCATACTTTGTTTAAAATGAGTTCATAATTGCCAAAATAGTTCGATATCAGCATCGGACCAGATTTTGGCCTCGTATTCAATCCTGTAGATGGATAGTTATTAATTTCTTATCAAAGATTTACAAATCAATATTTGTACGATTATAAATTAATTTCAAAAAAAAAAAATTACTCACATTTTATCCTCTGCCATTTTCCTGCAAATTCAGCAACATAAAAAAAACACATGCCAAATTGACCGCATGTAGACTGTAAGTTTACTTTTATGAACACAAATGTTGCCATGCTCATGCAGAGATGATGCTGTTTGTTTACAATTATGAACGCAATTTTTGCAGGACTGCGGCAGTTTTGCAATTACGAACTCAGCCTATATCTACATCACTATCAAAAAGCATAGTGACCAATGAAAGTTCCTGAAAAAATCATTTAGACTGTCCAAGTTGGCTCTTTCATATTGCTAAACAGTTCTATTTAAGGAGTATGTCCACAACAAGTCAAATAAACGGGATTCACCAAAACCAAAACGTTTTTTTGGTGCAATCACCTAGGAAATTACAGGTACAAAGTTTAATCAATATCCTTTGTAAAGTTTTCTAAAAAGTCTAGTGTGATTAGCTTGAATTTTCATCTAGTAAATGTTATAAAATTGCATTACTTCCAAGCAAATCGGAAACCAATACTTGCCCCGTAATGGAAGTTTTTTCAACTTCTTTACACCAACATACACCATGTCCACCTCAAAATCAATTTGCTTTGATCTCAATCGTCGATATCCCTCAGGACAGTCAATCTAATGTCAACGTTCTCGTCTGATTGGATTTCATTAAATTTTCACATTTCCTATACTAATTGCCTTAATTAATATTTTCAACAAAAAAAGGCAACATTTCGTTAGTGATAAATATTCATTAAATTGTTATTTAATATTCTTGTGTAACTCATCATATACATATTTATGTTTTTTTTTTTTTTTAATTTATTAAATGCTGTAACCTTGTCGCGGGCTTTGCGTTTGTTAATTAATTATCCAATAAATTGACGTAAATAAAACTTTTGCACGCGTGTTCCATTATTGAAATTCCAATTGGTTACTTTTTTACCACCGAACAGGAAACCGGAAAGGTTCAAAGGGAATTTAAGCAACTTGTGGTTTATAGACCGGCGCGGCGGCGGCGGCGTTTGTTTGGTTTATTTTCGTTAAGTTTAATTGATCACAATACGATTGCTGTGGAGTTTGAATTCTGATCGAATCAGAAATGGCCAGATGCTTCATGTCATAGTGATGGCTGATGTTAATTGTTCTGCTTGAAAATGATTAATTGAATTATTTTATACCAATTGAAGGCAGATTAATTATAAATTTATAACAGGAAACTGTCGCTCGAACAAGGAGTGCGGTCCTAGAGGTATTCAGGAATTTTTATTTTTCAGCTTTACAGTGGGGAATTTTGTTCGGTTAGAGTGAAATCATTTGGCAACATTTTAAAAGCAAGGCTTATATTTTGCTTTGGTGTAAGGGATATAAAAGGTTTATTTTTAATTCGTTCAGCAGGAAATTTCGCCTTATGTAGATTGTGTAAGCAAGCTGGGGCTCGAAAAGCTCAATCAAGAGTCACAAAATGTATGTTAAATGCTGAGCAATTTCTTGTACTGAACCACTAGTTGAGTGAAGTTTCATCAATTAATCAAAAAAAAAATCTCTAAGATCTATTCTTAAATGGAAAATAAAATGTGGTTTTTATACTTCTAGGACTATTCAACTCTTAACAACGTTTTTTAAGACAAGAAAAAGGTACCTGTCATCAATTTTTTTTTCCTGAAGAACTGGTCTATAGATTTTTCTAAAAAAAAATTTAAAATTTTCAAAGGTCAAAGTTGACAAATTTGTTATAAATAATGGTAGCTCCCAAAGAACCATTTTTATGTTTTCGATTTTGTCAAAAGCGCTGCAACTGATTTGATTCACTTTCTTGTGCTAAGACTCCGAAAAATAAAATGCTCGACTGGGTCGCACAAACTTGCTCTTATGTGAAAGAATGAATGTTATTTCAAAAATGAATGTTATTAGAGAAAAACTGTACATTAACATAAAATTAATTTTTTAAATGACCAAACCAACTTCTTTAGTAGTTGAAGGTAAAAATAGGATGCCATGTGATTCAAGCAAATATAGGTTTATGCAAGAACAAAAATTATTAGTCTTTGTAGTGGTTTCTTAAAAAAATAAGATTTTATATAAAAAAAATTTAAAACATTTTTAAAAAAAAATTTGGTACACCAATTTAAAGTTTTTATTATTGTTAGAATAAAAATTAAATTTACAAAACTAAATATTGAGCCGTTTTCGAGATATTGAATTTTCCAAAAAAAATAGTTTTTTTTTTAAATTCAAAAAAAAAATATATTTCTTAAAGTTTTGAAATGCAATGTTTTTTTAAATTTTTAGCGGCTTCTCTCTAAAAACTTTCATTAAAATCCGTTATGCAGATAATGAGAAATTCAAAATTTTAAAAAATCGTTCTATGGTAAATACAGTCAGTAATATCTTGTTTTCAATTTTTTTTATTAAATTATAGATCTTAAAAATTAATCAAAAGAACAAAAATTTAAGCAAAATTCTCGGAACCGTTTTCGAGAAAAATACGATTTTCGAAAACCATTTTTTAACATTTGTGTGGAGGGTACCTTTATTTTTGGGTAAAATAATTTTTTTTTCTCATATCTTGTAGATTATTTTAAGAAACTTTTATTTATCAAGTTTAAAAAAAAATCGAGGTTTTCGAAATATTGAGTTTTCAAAAAAAATGAAAATTTTTTTAAAAATCCAAAAAAAAATTTTTGTTGAAAATTTGAATAACATAAAAAAAAATGATCAAATTCGGTTCTACCGTTTTTGAGAAAATAAAAAACAAAATAAATGGTTCCAAGGGAGGTACCAAAAACAATAATTTTTTGGAAATGTTTTTTAAACCATTAGGTATCTAGGTTTAACTAAACTAAATTTTTTGAAATTTCTTAAAAAAAATCTGTGGGACAGTTTTTATCTTTGGTCTTAAAAAATCAAATCAGAAAACATCCGGTGGGAACAAATTAAAACCCATATTTACCAATTTTGAAGAAAATCGACCGAGCCGTTTCGCTGTAGTCGAACAGACAGACAGACAGAATTGCGAAACCCACTTTTTTGGTCTTCGCTATCATCGTAATGTCAACTTTGATCAAAATCTCGAGTTCAGTTTTTTTTACGAATGCATAACTTGCCTTATAGTACCTATAAGTCGCAAGTAAAAATTGAATAATATTGTGTAGCTATTCAAATTTTCAACAGTTTTTGTTTTTGGGTTTTTAAAAAATTTTGCGTTATTTTTTGAGGCTTGCGTATTAACAACTTTTTTAAACAATCCACAAGATGTATTGAAAAATTGTTCTCTTATCTAAAAATAAAGGTGGTTCCATGGAATGTCAAACAACTGTTTTCAAAAATCGTATTTTTTCGAAAAGGGAGCCACACAATTCTGGGTCATATAAACTTGCTCCTGTGTAAAATTTTAAAAACGATTGTTACTAGAGAAAAATATTCGTAACCAGAAAATTCATTTTTTAATGACTAGACAACTGCTAGTTAGAGCTAAAAACAGGATGCTATGTGATTTCTCAAGAAAATATTAGTTTATGCAAGAACAAAAACTATAAGTCGTTGTACAAGTGGTTTCCTAAAAAAACGTTTTTAAGACAAAATTTTGGTACGCTTACTTAAAGTTTTAATAACTGTACCAATACAAATTTAATTTCAAAAAGAAATATTGACACGTTTTTGAGATAACGAATTTTCAAAGAATATTTTTTTAAGTTATGAAATGCAATGTTTTCCAAACTTTTAAGAAACTTCTCTATAAGAAATTTCATTAAAATCCGTTATGTCAATAATGAGAATTTCAAAATTCGGAAAAATGGTTCTATTGTAGATACAGTCAGCAATATCATAAAAAATTAATTGAGAAAAATATGATTTTCGAAGAACATTTTTAAATATTTGTATGGTAAGTACCGTTATTTCTCACTTCTTGTAGATTGTATTAAAAAAAAATGTATTCGTCAAGTTTAAAAAAATTAAGCTTGGTGTTTTCGAAATATTGAGTTTTGAAAAAAAAAAAATAGATTTTTTTTTTTAATTAAAAAAAAAAAGTTTAAGGGCAAAAATTTAAACACGATATCTAGGGGAGAAGGGTACATTTGACACTTAGTGTTTAAAAGTCTGTATTTCCGAAAACTATTGATGTAGGTATTCCAATGTTTTGTTTTGTATTTGATTTATTGATTATTCAAGATTATGCTAACATATAATTTTTTGTTTTAAAACATTTCCACTTTTTAAAGAAAAATATTTTCTAAAAAAAGTCATTTCATCAAAAGTGCCCCGGGAGTGGGGCACCTTTGACTTTAAAAGGGGTACAATTGACAATGGTTGAATAAACCCCACATCGTGTGCATTATATTTCTAAAAGTATCAACGGATCCACCACGTCTATTTTTTGAATAGTAAAAAAGTAAATTTTTGTTTTTAAACAAAAATAAATCAATAAATTCACTTTCTAAAAAAAAAAACAACAAGAATAAAAAACATTAATTATTTCATTTATAAACATAAAAAATCAGTCCATATAAATCTAAATTCAAATTTATCGATATCGACATTTTCTAAATAATTTATTTAATATATAATTTCCCAAAATCAACGTCAAACAAATATTTTTTGCAAAAGCCCCGAAGGAACTTTTTAATTTATTTTTTTTTAATAACTAATATTATATTTTGACAAAACTGGCGTCAATTTATTGAACTTATTATCATAATATTGATTCGCGATAAAAAAATTTATTTTATTTGGTTCACAAATCGCTTACTTACCGGTGATCAAAAATTAGATCAGAGACACAGAAAACACGAAAACACGTGTTACTCCGCGAAGAGTTAAAGAAAGGCTGCCAAATGTCATAACGTTTCTTTAAATCAAACTAAGCTTCTTCCTTCATCCAAATTTTTCTTTTTTAAGGGCACGATCATACCGAAAAACGCAAAGTCAAATGTGCCCTGGTGTCAAATGTACCCCAGCTTACCCTTCCAAGTTAAACGAAAATTGGCCGAGCCGTTTCGGTTAGGTTAGGTAGTCGAACAGACAGGCAGACAGAATCAGGAGACCCACTTTTTTCGTCTTCGCTATCATCGCAATGAGCATAGCAGTACAGTCGCTGAAAAACAAAAAAGCTCCCGGCCCCGAAGAAATTCCTACAGAAGTACTAAAAGTGGCAGCCCGAACACATCCCCACTTAATACTCAACATAATTCAACACCTGCCTCCAGGAAGGCATCTTTCCCAAGAGATGGAAACGAAAACGCTTGGTGCTGATCAGCAAAGGCAAGGGAGACCCGGATGGAAAAGCGGCTTAAACCAATTCTGATAGCGGCGCGGCGCAGGGCGGTACAAATGTCAGGTTATTTGTCAAAGAGGCAGTACGGTTTCAGGAGAGGCCGCTCTATGGTTGGAGCCATTAAAGAAGTAGTGAACGTCGTCTAAATCGCCCAGCAGGGAAACCACTACTCTAGGAAGATTGTCTTGCTGGCAACCTTGGACGTACGGAACGCCTACAACTCGGCCAGGTGGACTGACATACTAGAAGCACTCGAAAGGAGATTCCACATTCCAGTATATTTTCTGCGTGAAGGACTACACAGGGATCCAGAGTTGATCAACGAAACCTTAGAAGGCCCCCGAAGATAAAAAATAACATCAGGAGCAGCGCAAAGATCGATCTTAGGACCAGACCTATGATGACATTCTCCGTATGGAGATGCCTAACGACACCTTTCTGGCCTGGTACGCAGCAGACATCGCCGCCGCGGTGATTTCGGCCAGAGATACCGAAAACGCGCATATAAAGCTGCGACGAGCTATCTCATGGATGGATGAGCTAAGTATGGTCTAAGCCTGGCAACAGAGAAATACAATTTTTGTTAATTGCAAGGCATATTTGAGATTAGATATTTTAGCTAATCTCTCCATTTTTATATAACACGTTCAAGACAATTTGAAAGCGTTTTTTTAGTTGCTTCTCGATTTTTTATTATATTATAATGTGAAAATTGTTATTTTTCGGGAGCAAAGTAGAGATATACCAAATTCCTGTTAATTGTGCAACATAGTAAGAAAAAAAGAAATTTATATAATTTAATCTAAAGTAAAATATACAATTTATGTAAATATACATAATTTAACCCCTTTTTTAAAATAGTTGAAGCTCTAAAACAAATTATTGTTGGTAAATGGAGCAATTCGAGGAATTATCTCTCTCGCCCTAGCAACCAGTCAATCAAAAATTCTGGCTATTCCAGAAATTTATTGAAGTTAAATGAAAGATTGACTGTAATCTTCTTCAGTCCTGCATTTTAACGAAATATTTCAAAAAGCCAAAGAAAAATATATTCTTTGTGATTGAACACCAAGGAATTTCTATTTCTGAAGTTGGGCAAACTCCATTGTCTTAAGGAATTCCCAGATTTGCTAGAATTATTATTTAATTTCATTTATTAAAATCGATCAAAGCTAACAACTACCTCACATGTATGTACATACCTGCATAAAATCAATTCAAGATGAATTATTCTCTTGAATCCTAACACAAAGTATAGTTAATTTAGTAATACCAAAGTCCTAGCCATTATACGCACATTGAAGAGAAAACATACAAAAGATACGAAACATTTGAAGAATTATGTTTTATTGAAAACAATTCTTTTGTGAAATTGACATAAATACACAATTGCATTCATGAGTTAGGGCTTATAAGATACTTATGCCGTAAATGGAAGACCTTAATATGTTGAGCATGAACTATTTGATATGACAAAGCAAAACATCCTCTCTATCATCCACAAATTCTTGATCAATTTATTTCGTTTTCTTGGAAAAGATTCCAAATTCAGGTTGCATCCTAGAATTTGAAATTTCATATATCAATCTGCAGGAAGTATGGCTGGGCAGAGCAGGCGTTTAGGGGCGGCAAGTTTAATACACAAATTTATAGAACTTGAAGGAACTAGAGAGCCAGCCAAGGCACGGATGTGGCTGTGGCAGAGGCAGTCTCCTCACTATCAGTTTTATAACACAAATTTCAAACTCATAGACAAACAGAGCCAACGAGGATTCAACAAAGGAGCACGGAAGCATACCATTTTATGGAACATGCTCCTATTGTTGGACACAAATTATGGGAAGGCACCTTAAATTCGTAACATATACTCGCATACGATTGCATCTGCAACTATTCAACATACATCATCAGGCAGAATTCACAGTTTGGAGAGTGGAATTGTTTCCTGCAAGCATGGATGCAACGGACGTGGGTTGCTTGCCCAGGGTTGAATGTAAAATGGAAGATGAGTGCGTTAATGTGCAGGCGCGTATTGATTGATTTTTGAGAAAGGGGAATTTGGGGGTTTTAGTAGTTGGCTATAAACTCATGAAGATTTTCACGAAGATTTTAGTTTTTATTTTGAAATTTCCGAATTCTCAAACCGAATTTTTCAAACAGTTCTTTTAATAACGTTCAAATGTAGGCCAAGGTGTTATTCGTTTCAATATCTGACCAAAAGTAGATGTAGAGACCAAGCTTGAATTAGCTTATGGTCATATGTAGCGAATTGGGAGTTCGTGAGGATGTATAAAGAAAATTCGGTTATAAAAGAGAAACGAGGAGCCTCCGATAATAATTGCACTTAAATTTCAAAAAGACCTGAAACTTAAAAGTATGTACCTGAAACGTGAGAACATCTTACATGCCAAGTCCAATTTGATAACTTGATTCAGTCCTCTTGCGATATCTATAGAAGGAAAAACTTGACAGTGAACGTCTTATAGAGTATTTGAGCGAAAGACTCGCTTTTCTGCAATTTTCAACCACAGACCTTAATAATCAATAGGTGGGCAAATTCTTCGAAGGAAGGATTTTCCTATAGGAACCTTCACACCTCCAGAAAGAATTCGGGCTTCACATACTTATTTTTGAACCCGCTTTTTTATAGGCATGGAAATTAGTAACCCCGTCTAGACTGCTGTAGCAAGCCGATATTTCTGAAAAATTTCCAGATGGCATCACTTTCTCAAACATCCTGATAAAAGTATTAATCTACGTGGATGACTTATTAATATTGGCAGATAACCCGTCTTCTCTCAAACTTTAAATAAATAGGCTATGTTCAAACCTATATGTTCATACAACCGGTAGAAAAAAAATATAAAGATTATGAGGTTTTGAGATTAGGAGAAAAGTAAAAGGTCACGAGAAGAAAGCTAGTTTCTAGAATGTGAACATATTGCAATAGTTCAGGAATTTAAATATTTGGTGTTGTTGGTGAATCCTAACCTTAACTTCACTAAACATGAACATCAAAAAAGTAAAGAAGAAAAAATATCTCTCAATGTTAAGTGGCTCACATTTTTTGCGTAACAAAATATTAAGAAAGGTTTTTCAAGTACCTATTAATATTTGTATATGTATGTGCGACGGTGTTTTTGGTCAAAAATAATTTTAGTTGACTCGACGATTTTTCGTCAAACTTTTATTTAGGGTACCTAATCCGACCCCAACTTACGCAATTCACAAAGAATCTGGTATTGAACTTATTATTAGTTATTAAAATCCTCAAATATCACTCGGACTTTCTTACCAAAGTATTGAAAACCAGGCTTTCGCCTTCACAAGTCTATCATGAAAAACCTTTTGCATACGCTGTTGTCCCCGTTTAAGGAATGGAGTGAACTCGCTCAGTCTCACCACGTTTTTCTGGATTTAAATGAGTCTAATCTAGATAACTGGCAGAAAGTGTTTGCTATCGTTATTTCGAAAATTGATGAACGAATATTATCTTGAACAGTTCAACACGGCTTCAATATCGTCTACAGGAGAAATTTAGTCAAACTTAAGCCATTCCCTCAATTCTAACCAATATTTCAAGTTCGAACTCGCTGTGAAAGCCATAAGTACGATTTTCAGGGCAATCATGAAAATTTTGTATCTGGACTATGTCCCACATCTATCTACCTATTCCTTATAACTTCTTTAACAGATTTGAGCGAGATGATGTTTTTCATTACATCATAGAAAATTTTAAATCTTTTATTAAATAACAGATAGTATACGAATTAAGCGAAACAAACAAACTTGTATCAAAATTCTACGAGCTGTTTTCGAGAAAAATACGCTTTTCAAAATACCATTTTTTAACATTTATATGGTAAGTAGTTAAAATAAAATTAAGAGATTTTTCAACACATCTTCTAGATAGTGTTAAATACCTGTTAATTATCAAGTTTAAAAAAATCGAGCATGTGGCTTTCGAAATATTCAAATTTTTAAATTTTATTTAAAAAACAAAAATTTTGGAAACATTTTATGAACCTGTGGATGGAATTGATATGGGAATTTGTGGGCATCCAGTATATATTGAGTTCAAAACCAAGAAAGGATCTAGTAGGTTTTGATGTCTCTTATTGTGTATTTGTTTTTGCACAATTATCCGGAAATTTGATCACTCACTCAACCAGACCACCTCACTCATACGACGCCATCTACACTATGAAAAGCTAGGCAGCTTGTTGACTGGTAATGGAAAAGTAACCAATTCGAATGAGTGATCAATGATCATCTGGTCCAACGCACTGAAATCTTCCTTTAAAGCCCTCAGTCCTCTAGATCAGGATCTAAGGGTTAAAAATGAAGGCACGGAACAGAACTAACCGTATTTCATCCTAGTTTTTCAGTTCCGAAAGTTCGTCAATGTCATCAAAAAATGCTCTTCCTAATAATTGTACTCTAAGAGCAAGGCATTTGAAGAGGATATAGAGGACTGTTTATTATTTTCCCGCTGGTCCCACAACTATAGTATAGTAATAGTAAGTGTTATGATTATGACGAATGCCTAGATACGCTTCATGCTCTCATATTCGCCAGTGTCGTCTACAGGTAGCTGTGATTCTGGCTATGTCTTGCCTGGGTCTACAAATCAGATCAAGTGTTTTTATATTTATTTATTGTGGGCCAAATCTTTTTAGATATAATTCAGTTAGTTTAACTGTTAAACGGTTCCACCTACGGTTTGATTCGTTAAGAAAAAATCTAAGAATATTGCTCCGAGTGGAATGTTGACTCTTTCCGCAAGTGAGTTATAAAGGGTACATCCTTTTCTGGCCAGCGCGTTCAACCATTCATTCCAGAAAATGCCACAATGCCCCGGAACCCATAAAAGAGTGACATTGTGGTTAACAGCAAGTTTATCCCGGCATTGCTGGACCAATTTTGAGGATAATGTACTAGAATTATTGTCTTTAATAGTTCCCTGACTGTCTGTAATAAGAGCCGTATTCCGTTTCTTGTTTGTATCTTGTTTGAGTACCTTGCTTGCTTCCAGTAATTCAGTTTGCAAAAGTCTAGCAAAGTCGGGTAGCCTAAAACACCTAGACATATTCAAAATCTCAGAAAAGGTTCCTGAACCAACATCACCATCAGTAAAGATAGTTGTGTCGAAGTCTTTCGTCATGACGTCATCTTCCCATTCCTTTCTTGATGGGAACATAACTTTCAAAATCTTTAACGATGCCCATTTTAGGTGTAAAGCAGTCAATGGGAGTGGAAAAAATTTCAATTGGAATCAAATCCATAATATTGCTGTGGGCATAAGGTTTGGCAATCCATGAGGTCGATTCTTTCAGCCTTAATGTACTGCAAGAAAACAAAATATTCTTAAACTTTTTCGGACCTTTAGAATAAAAAAAATTATCAAAATTCGTTAACAGTTTTTGAGAAAATCAAAAACCAAAAACACTGGTTGTATCTATAACCATATTTTTGGATTTTTTTAATATTTTTCAAAACTTAGAAAAAAAAAACCGTTATTTGTGGTTTTAAAAAAGAAAAAAAGTGTAGATGAAAAATAAGAAAATAATATTTAGCAAGTTTAAAGAAAATCGTTTAATCCGTTCAAGCTGTAGTTAAACAGAAAGACATAATTGCGAGAATCACTGTTTTTTAGTCTTCCCTATCATAGCAATGTCCTGGGGCCAAATAAGCGCTTCAGTGACCGAGTGAGTAAGTCCCATCAGTAATCGAATGAAAATGTAATAAAAAATGTCAAAGTAATCGATTGCTCGATGACGTAAGCGGTAATGCCAAACTCACATAATTTAGTAACGTATTACTCGAAAACTCATACGCTAATTTGGCCCCTGATCAAAGTCTCCAGTTCGATGTTTTTTAAGAAATTCAAAATTGTTTTAAGTTTTTTAAAAAAATCGGACGATGTTAATTGAATAGAGAGAATTGTGAGATCCATTATTTCATCGTTGTGTCAATTTTGATCAAAATTTCGAGCTCGCCATTTTTACGAGTGCATTTTCCAAACATTACCTACATTACCTCCGTTAATAAAGTTTAAAATTATTTCGTTGAGTTTTTTTTTTACAAAAACCTAAAATACAGTATGAATGGAATTTCCTATACGTAAGTACATTATTTTTACTACTGATACGAAGCTAAGGAAAATTCGTTGGAGCGATTTTTGACAAAGTTTGAAAAAAAAACGAAATTATTAGATACACATACGGCTAAATAATAATATATCAATTATGAATGGTTTGCACCAATTTAATCCGTCCGTTTATTCCCCAGTTCCATTTACCAACATCGATGACACTTTTTCCAATTAAGTTCAAAAATCAAAGAGCACGGTAGTGCCCAGCCAAGTTCTGGCACTACACCCATTTTACAGGAACAAACTCAGGCGATTTTTGACCCCTACCTTTCTTCAGTACCAATGAAGTCAAAAAAAACTTAAAATTCCGAATATTTGCTAAGCTAGCCAGGCACAGGCGCCTCACCAAATTTCAATTTTCTAGCATATGCGGTTCCTGAGATATAAAGCCTCAAAAATCACAAAAACCGTAACTTACTGACTCACTGATTGACTGACAGATCTTCAAAATTATGGAGCGGAGCACTACCCGATACCGTAGAATCTTGTATTTTTGCACAACGGTCTTTTCCATGCAAGCAGAGGAATACATCGAAAATTTGAGGTTTTCCATTCAGGGGGCGTGGTATCCGCCCACTTTCTCCGAATTAGTGTTGGTTGAATGTAAGCCCATCAAATTTTAGTCAGTAATCATATTGCACTTTAACCGACGAACGAACCGCGAACCGAATAAATAATTAATTAAACAAATAAAATGTATTCAACTTATAAAATTGAAAACGACGATGACGAGCGCGAGAAAGATCGACCAGCACGACTTAGGTATGACTTGACTATTGTAATTTGTAAACACGAGTACAATTGTCAATGTCAAACACAATACAGGGCGAGAGCGAAGGCGAGGTCGAAGTTGAAGAGCAACAGGTAGCACTTTGGATGCTACGAAAGTGACTAGCTTAGATTATGGGGGTGGGTTCACTAATTAATTTAATTAATACGACTGACGATTTATCGATTAAATTGAAAATTATATTAAAAATATAGGATAACGACAAGGGCGTCGTTTGTGAAAGAAAATAAAGGGGCGCCAGCAATTTTTTTTTTTTGATAAAGGAAATTACAAACGTTTTGAAGCGGAGTGCGACGATGAAAGCAAATTTTTCGAGAAAAAAAAATAAAAGTCAAAATTTTAATTCCGAATTGGAAGTTAATAGAGTTAATTTTTGATTGGGAAACCTTTTTAAAATATAGGATGAAAACCCAATATCTTTTCAAATATGAATATACAATTTATTTTCAGAATTTTAAGGTAAACCGTTACCGCTTGGTCCCGAATGAACAACAGATTTTTAAACGGGTCACGAGTTCCGCTTTATCGGCATTTTAAACGGACAGAAGCCAAACGCGAATTAAGATATTAAAAAAATCGAACAAGTAAAAAACGATAAAACTGATAATTCCACTCCATCAAAAAAAAAGAATACTTATCTTTTTATTATGTTCAAAATCCTGCCAATTCCTTCCTTCTATACCTCTGTTCCTTTAGAAAACCTTCTCCAATATCCAATCTTTGTCCTTTTTCTCCTGAACTTTATTTTTCACCAAAATTTTTCCTTTTTATCCTTTTTTTTTCTTGATTTTCTTCTTCACAATTTATTAATTATTTTTATCCTCCTTTTTTTTTCTAAAAACTTTTCTGGATTTTCTTTTATTTTGCAAACTTCTATTCTTAACAATAGCCAAAATTGAAGTGTCCTCTCAGGAATTTTACATCCTGGGCGAAACCTTCCCTTAAGACCTCAGCCAGTGCTTTCAGCCAATCAGTGGCCGCGGTTTTCGGTCACGTCATCATTCAGCTACTCTACGCCATCTTTGCTGTAGAGAGGGCCGACGTAGTTGAAAAGCAGCGGTCCTGCTTACTCGCACTTTCTCTCTGCATAATCATCATAAATCCGCCAATCGCTGGTGTCATTTCCAGGAGCGGCGAATATGATGAATATGATCAAATCCCATTTTTTTTTCAATTTTCTATTAAGAAAAGCTTTCAGAAACAAAAGAAGAATCAAGTCAGGATGAATTTTCCCCTCGAATAAAACAAAATCAAACCATAATTGTGGAACATATAATAGAAGGGATTGACAGGAATACCATTTCCGCGAAATTACTTTAGAGCGTTGGGTTTCTGTGCAGATTGGGGGGATTGGGGACTAGCGAGTAACATTTTATGTTTTACAATATCATATAAAATATAAATCAGATACGTTGGGCACTCGGCCATTATCAAAATGAGTAACTTCTATCATTCGGGGACCAACTGTCGCCCGAGCTTTTCGAAACCAATTTGTCCATATTGTTCGTCTGTTCATGATTTATTAGTGGAACGTTCCTCCACATTTGAGATCATAAAATTTTGTTTCTCCAAGATACTGAGAGAGCGTACCAATGGCTGATGGACCATGGCTGCCCCACTCTCTCTCAGTAAAGTGAATGAAACACCTGTAGGAAGAAGAAACTGGTATGGAAGGAAGAGGATTTTGGGGGATACCTAGAAAGAAGATTTTTGTCGCGGTAAATTTTACCGTGACAATCAGTAAATAATAAAATTTCTCTATTACATTGTAGCTGTTTCAATAATATTCTACTTTAAATATTCGGTATTAAACCTTCATGAAGTAAGAACTTGGCTTACTTTTAGATCTCAGTACTTTTGACAACTGATTTGTTACACAAACTTTTTTGCATAGAAGAACTTGGCTCTTTGTTTTTGGTCTGATAAATATTTCCACAATATTGTGATATGATTTTATAATCCATGTCGTTAAAATAATTTCGTCATTCTTACATTAAATCACTAGAGAGAAAAAATGTATGTTCAAGCGCATTTCTAGACGTCTCTCAAGCCTTCGACAAGGTCTGGCACGATGGCCTAAA
The DNA here is from genome assembly GCA_911387755.1 of Chrysotoxum bicinctum. Taxonomy (NCBI): domain Eukaryota; kingdom Metazoa; phylum Arthropoda; class Insecta; order Diptera; family Syrphidae; genus Chrysotoxum; species Chrysotoxum bicinctum. The sequence continues at coordinate 32,922,493 of OU426990.1, forward strand.
GTTTAAACTAAGACAGGTCTTTCCGGATCAAATATATTACATTCTTGAGTCGTACCTCGAAGATAGGCTATTTCGAGTTAAGCAAGGGAGGGAATATTCGGATTTTAAGGAAATCAATGCTGGTGTTCCCCAGGGCAGTGTTCTCGGTCCGATCCTGTTCGTACTATACACTAGCGATATTCCTCAAGAAGAAAATACCATAATAGGTACGTTTGCCGACGATACGGCTATACTTGCAATATCCGATTCAGTTGAATCTGCAACCGAGAAGCTCCAACGAGCTCTAGATAAAATTTCGGTATGGACTAAGAAATGGCGAATTGTTCTTAATGAGTCCAAATCAACACATGTTAATTTTACTTACAAAAAAATTACCAATCTGCCCACCTACATTAATTCGGTGCAAATACCATATGCTAATGAAGCAAAGTACCTAGGAATGACACTAGACGCTAAGCTTAAATGGAAAACTCACGTTAAAAAGAAACGAGATCAACTTGAAAATAAATTACGTGAAATGAATTGGCTTATTGGAAGATATTCCAAACTCAGCATCTACAATAAATTGCTGATCTATAAGCAAGTGATAAAACCAGTATGGACGTACGGTATACAACTTTGGGGTTGTACTAAACCAAGCAATAGACAAATACTACAATCTTTTCAGAGCAAAGTTCTCAGAGAAATCGTTAATGCTCCGTGGTACATTAGAAACAGTGATTTACACAGAGACTTACGATTGCCAACTGTTGAAGATGAAATAGCAGTTTTCGCTGGAAAGCTACGAACTCACTTAAATAACCATAGCAATAGAATTATTCGACAAACAATTGATGAGACAAACCTTGTGCGCCGACTTCAAAGAACGAGACCGTTCGACCTAGCGCCATAAGGATTATCCGCTTTAAATGTGGTATCCGCAGGTCCTCTCAGTGGGGAGCTTCCTGCCAAACGTGATTATAATATAATGAAATTAAAACTACTTGATAAGGTAACTTAGTTGTAGTCGCAAGAACAAAAGGGAGGTGTTTTTTAGTGAGTAAAAATCTCACACTACTATGAGTACCGGGCTCATAGTGTCTATGAAGATTCTTCACCTACCCACGAAAAAAAAAAAAAAAAAAAAAAAAAATTCTTACATTATTGCACAGCGTTCAGCTTAAAAAAACTAGGGAAACTGGCACCGAGTCTTCATGAAATATTGATGAAATAGTTAGAAGTATTGATAAAACAGGCCTAATATTTCTTTTATCTTTTGAAAATGGCATTTTAAGAGCATTTACATTCAAAAACATCAAACAAAATGTTAATCACAATTATACGTCAAAACCACACTCTGTTGGGCTCTAAGCCTTAAGGCCTTGCATACTAATTTAATAGATCAGTAGACTCTTAGGACTGTTAGTTGTACAAAAATTAGTTCCTTTGATGTGTGGGGCTATCTAACATCCTCCCAATTGCGCCCGGACCTGTAAACATATAAAAGTATTTGCGAAAACGGTCCCTTCTACAAATTCTGAATTTGAAGATAGAAGAAAAAAAAGTATTGGAACATTTGTATTCCAAGCAGGAAATTGAAAATATGTGTAGCTCTGAAGCGTATATTTTCAGCCACTCACAAAGTTGTCAATATCCTTTTTACATGCGTTAAATTTATTTTGACTTCATTTAACATTAGTGCAGTAATGCTTAACATACATATCGGTTGTTCGATGCCTGAGAGCTATTTTAACACCACCACCATCATCGAGTTATCAAATGCTAAGTTTTTTTTTTGATCTCTCAGACCAAATGTGAAATCGGAAATGAAAGTAAGTACACAAATGAAATCGAAAAGGACATGCATACTTCCAGAAGTAAAAATCAAAGTAGTACCAGCTTATGTGCAGACTTTTGATGTGTATTTAGATTGTTTCATATACCAAACGATGTTTTCGACATTTTGTGTTTAAATTACAAGCTTTGGGTTGTTTTGAAGGAGTTCTCAACTACAATATCAACACCCAAAAGGACGAAATGAAGTTAAGTTTTCAAATAAAACTTTAGTAAATATATTTTTTAGGCTAAATTTCAATCCACTGACACATAAAAACACTGTCACTCCCGTCAGTCTTCTGATATTGAAAACCACAATAAGGGAAGTATATTACGGGAGTCCTTCTTTACCCTACTGGGAATAAAGGCATTTATTTCGAGAAAGGGAATATGTAAATATCTGAGGGCGTAAGAATGATATTATCGCACAATTCGATTTCATTCAATGTCAATCTTTTATTTGTAAAAAAATAGTGATTTGAATATCTGAATGTGGTATGCGCGTACATTTTGTTTATGTTTTGGAAATTCCAAGGAGTTTTTTTTTTCTCAAGATTGTTTGACTATGAAAATTCTTGTATTTTTCAAACATGTCAAATATTGAGTTTCGGTATAAGAAGATATTAGATGAACCCTGCATGCATGAACCCTTTTTTATGTTATTTATCTTGTGTTTTTCTTGGAAAGCTTTGAAAATAAGAACTATGCAAATTCGCAAATATCTTAACGTCAAAGCACCCATTCCACATAACATAAAGTCTGACTTTGTCAACCACCAACCAGTGAATTGCCTTATTCAAAGGGGAATTCTTAAAAAAAAACACAATATTATAGGAATTCGGATACAACAATGAGAACTGACACAGAACGGCGTTAGTGTTTTCGGTTTTGAACAAGATATTTTTGAATATGGGACTTGACTTGAGAAGAAAAAATAAATAACGACACGACAATATTCTGTCGCAAACGTTTGGCTTCACGAGTCGTAGAAACTAAAAAGACATAAAAGAACCAATCATTGGGTCATATCATAAGAGTGAATCAACGGTGTCATAAACAGTATCAATGATAAATCTATGAGTACTGAGAGTTGAGATCAGCAAGGGCTTTCAGAATAGACACAGAGTTGTGAATAGAGATTGATAGCGCACAGTGGGGCCAAATCTGCAGCTTATAAATAAGAAAAACTATGTTAGTACAATCTACTGATGTCACACATGATTTAAGGGAAACGATAGCCAAGATTGGAGTATTTTTCAAGACGCAGTTTGCGCCCTTTTATAACAATGGAAATATTATCTCAGGCAGGGAATCACACCAATGATACATAATTGGTTCCACATGTTTCGTATTCAAGCAATAATTGGGATCGATAAGTTTAAAAATTAAAAACGGAATAATGCCATGAAGCTCTGAGAGCAGGGCCCTATTCCACAAAACAATTTATCAACTTTTCACTTTGCACTTATCAAATTTTTCGACAATTTGCAAAACTTTATGTTCCTCAAAACTATAAAATTTGATAAGTAATAAGTTTAAATTGAAAAGTGTAATTTGCAAAGTCTTTGCAATTTTTATATTCTCTTTGCAATTTCTGTTCCATGTACGTTCTCATGTGCAAAGTGAAAACTTAATATTGAAAAGTGTAATTTGCAAAGACTTTGCAAATGATTATGCTGTTTGCAATTTTTCTTACGAAAAAATGTAGAATAATATCTCCCCTTTAATTTATTTACCTCAACGATGAAGATCCGTTAGATATTATTAAGTATTGCAAACTATTATCATTAATCTGGCAACATCGCAATTATATATTTTTATTATTAATGATCATTAACAATAATATGTAACCTACCCTCTAGTTTATAAGAATATGAAATAAATTTAGTCTTGTATTACCAATTGAACTGCACTCGTCTTTTTCTGTTCTTACAATACACAACATAATTGGCGACGAGATAAAATAAAAAAAATCAAGTTTTGATTTCTTTTAAATAAAAAAAAATTTTAGTTAATTTTAAATCGATTAAATATCTTAAAACAAAACAAATAAATATGAGCACTGAACCGAAAATAACTCCAAATATAATGACCACCGTATACCAAACCGCAAATTTGCCGGAATTTTCTCCATCAAGTGAAACGTGGTTTGTATGGAAAGAGAAATTGGATCTTCACTTTTGTGAAATAAATTGTGAACTTGAAAATACAAAAAAAGCTATTTTGTTAAAATCAATCGGTGCCGTTCCATACAATTTACTGCATAGTTTGTGTTCACCTGATTCACCAGTTTCCAAGACATTTAAAGAATTGTGTGACATTTTGGAAACCCACTACACACCTCCAACTATTATATACCGTGAACGTCGTAATTTCCATAATGCTAAAAATGGAGGGGAATCTGTATCCGAATGGTTTGCTAAAGTAAAAAAATTAGCAATTAATTGCAAGTTTGGACATCACTTAGATGCATTTATTTTGGACAAATTTATAATGGGTCTACCAGATAAAATTTTCGACAAAATTTGTGAGGAGGATGAAACACTCACAGTACAGACAGCCCTAAAAAAAGCATTAATAGCAGAAACAAAATTTTCAACAAAAGAAGAAACAATTAAAGAATGCAGCGTTAATATGATAAAAAAATATAGTAAAAACAACAGTAAATTCAGAAAAAGTTATAACAGTAACAACAGTAACAACAGTAACAACAGTAACAACAGTAACAACAGTAACAACAGTAACAACAGTAACCACAGTAACAACAGTAATCATAGCGGTCGAAAATCGTCATGCCAGCATTGCGGATGGCGAAATCATAGTTCCAGCACATGTAAATTCAAGAACAGCACATGCAATTATTGTAAAAAGATAGGACATTTGGCATCTATTTGTCGACTTAAATTAAAGGAAAGTGTAAATTATATATCTGATTCAGATAATATTGTAGTTAATGATGACAATGTAATTAAAGATCAACTTGAATATTCTGTTTTTAGTCTCTCCGCAGGTAATTCGTCTGACGTGTACTCGCTTTCGGTGGAATTGAATGGGACTTCTATGAACATGGTTTGTGATACGGGTGCTCCGTGTACATTGATATCAGCTTCAGTATACAGAAGTTTGCAAAACAAAAATAAGCTTAAATGCTGCAGCATACCGTATGTTAACTATAATGGTGATCGAATTAAATTGCTTGGTGAGTTTGACGCTACAATTAAGTACAGAGGTATCAATAAAAAGATAACAGTCGTGGTTTCTGATACCAATAATCCACCTTTGTTAGGACGCTCATTTTTAAGAAAATTCAATTTTGAATTAACACAAGTAAATGTAGTTAATGTTGATGAAAAATATTCAATTATTATTGAACAATTAAAAGACGAATTTAAAAGTGTTTTTGATGGAAATCTGGGTTCATACATTGGACCGAAGATTTCACTACCAATAAGTAATGATGCAAAACCTATTTTTTTTAAACCACGTTCTATTCCATTTGCGTGGAAAGATAAAATTGAGAGCCAATTAAAAGACCTAATTAAAAAAGGGGTATTAGAGCCAGTAGATAGTGCTGATTGGGGAACACCACTAGTTCCTATACTTAAACCGAACGGTGAGTTACGAATTTGTGGAGATTACAAGGTGACGTTAAATAAATACTTAGTCGATATAAAGTATCCATTGCCCCGAATCGATGAAATATTTGCATCCTTAGAAGGCGGTAAGCTTTTTACGAAACTCGATTTATCAAACGCGTATAATCAGCTCATTTTAAATGACGAATCACAACTTTTGTGTACGTGGAGTACTCACATTGGTACTTTAAAAATGAAACGTTTACCTTTCGGTGTTAAGCCAGCTGCTGCAATCTTTCAAAAAACAATAGAAAATCTCTTATGTAATATTCCATTCGTCGTTGTTTATCAAGATGACATTACTGTCACAGGTAAAACTTTTCAAGATCATGTTCAAACATTAAGATTAGTTTTAAATAAACTTCAAAATGCGGGATTGAAATTAAACAAAAACAAATGTGCCTTCTTTCAATCAAAAATTCAGTTCCTTGGATTTTCAATTGATCAATTCGGATTATCGAAGACCAATGAAATAATTTCAAATATTTTGAGAGCACCTATTCCTACCAACGTTTCTGAAGTAAGAGCATTCATTGGTATAATTAACCATTATTCGAAATTTATAGATAAATTTGCTGATAAAATGATTCCTTTATACCATTTATTAAAAAAGGGAGTATCATTTAAATGGTCTAAAGATTGTCAGGACACTTATGAGTTAATGAAAAAAGAGGTTACTTCTGACAAAGTTTTGGTGCATTTTAATTCAAAATTACCTATTATTTTAACGACCGATGCTTCTAATAATGCAGTTGCTGGTGTGCTTTCACATAAATATCCGGATAACTCTGTAAAACCTATTGCTTTTATTTCTAGGTCTCTTTCAAAAAGCGAAAAAAATTACAGTACGCTTGAAAAGGAAGGCCTAGCTATTATTTTTAGTGTAACCAAACTAAGACAATATCTTTTAGGCAATCACTTCATTTTACAAACCGACCACAAGCCTCTCATTACAATTTTCGGGGAAAACAAATGTCTTCCAATAATGGCAGCTGCACGAATCCAAAGATGGGCATTCATTTTATCAGGGTTCAATTACACGATTCTATATGTTAAAGGAAGTTCGAATGAAGTTGATAATTTATCACGCATTCCTCATTTAAATTCTTCAGATGATACCATCAATGAAGAAAATTATATTAATTTTATTGAGAAAGAAAATCCATTACGTCTAAGTTTTAAAGATATTGCAATTGAATCAAGACGAGATCCTATATTGTCAAAACTAAATCATGCAATTCAAAATGGTTCAGTTAAAAACTTAGAAGATTCAGAATTCAAATCATTTAAAAATAAATGATCGAAGTTAAAAGCTTTCTTAGATAGTAAATTCGACGATTTTCTAAGATTTATTATCAAATTAATTTTTTTTTGTAAAAAAAAAACAATTTAAACGCCTTTACCGCTGCTTCTGTTGGATTTGCCCCTATAAAACCACTGACTTTTTTGACAATTGGGGCAATAACTTTGTAGAATTCTATTTTTCGAAATTCAGAAAATTTTCATCAACTTTTACATTTTTAATAATGAAAATTGAATTGAAAACCGATTTACCTCCCCCTTTCGCTTAAAATGGTACACCCATCACCACTTATTTGTATACACAAATAAAGCCTGTCATTTGCAAAAATTAGCTTAGTGAAAAGTGAGATTTGCAAAGAATATTGTGGAACAGAAAATCTTATCACTTTGCAAAAAAATGTAATTTGATAAGTGCAAAGTGAAAAGTTGATAAGTTTTTTGTGGAATAGGGCCCAGGTGTAGTGTTAGTATGATTCGGTTTCGGTATGCTTATGACTTCGACAAATAATAAAATGTTGATCAGACCAAAAACATAAAGGTTAAAAAAAGAGCCAAGTTCTTCTATACAAAAACCTTTGTGTAACAAGTCAGCCGTGAAAAGTACTGAGATCTAAAAGTACGGCAAGTTCTTACTTTATGAAGGTTTAATACCGAAAATTTAAAGTAGAATAATATTGAAACAGCTACAATGTAATAGAGAAATTTTATTATTTAATGATTACTGACTAAAATTTGATGGGTTCACTGGTCAAGCTTTTGAAAAAAAAATTCTCAGAAAGTGGGCGGATACGATGCCCCCTGAATGGAAAATCGCAATTTTTAACTTCCCATAGGGAGTTATTGTAATCGGTCCGATTTGTCAAATTGGAATTTTTGACATTTCTCGACGTTTCAAGGTCCCTAGAGGCTATATCAATCATTTTTAGAGAGATGTCTGTGTGTGTGTGTGTGTACGTACGTTGGTACGTTCGTACGTGCGTACGTTCGTACGTCCGTACGTTCTCGTACCATTTTTCGTCGTCGATATCTCAAGAACGAGTAAAGATATCGACTTCAAATAAATTTTGTTTAATAGATAATAACTTCGAAAGAGGCTGAAAGGGCGTTTATTAAAATTCAGTGAGTAGTTTTTTCACTATAACGGTTTAAAAAAAAAGTAAAAATTTTGGTTAATATCAAATATCTCACGAAAAAATAATGCTATTGATTTCAAACAAAATTTAATGTACTCATTATAAGGTCATACACATTTGGTATAAATTTGGAAAAAAATGAACATACCGTTATTTTTTTAAATAAAAAAAACTGAAAAAAAAAATTTCATAACCCAGATATTCTAAGAACGGAAAACAATTTGAAACTCAAAATAATTTTATTTTACGAAAAATAATGTGTTTGACAACTGGTGAAAATTTCAAAAAAAATCAGTTTACAGTTTTTTTACAAAAAATAAAAAAACCATATAAAATTCTATTGAAAATTGGTAAAAATTGTTTTTCGACTCAAATTTCTCGAGAACTAGTAGTGATATTGACTTCTAATTAAGTTTATTTTATACATAGTATAATTTTGTACAATTGGTAAAATGTTGACAAATATTGAATAAATAGTTTTTTTTTTAAATAAAAAAACTATTAAAAATTCTAGTGAAAACTAGTTAAAACTGTATTTCAAGTCGAATTTCTTGGGAATGAACACCGATAGTGCCTTCTAAAGTATGTTGTTTTATACATCGATACCTTCCCGTAAGAATGTATACTAAGCGACATTTCTAAAATTGTTCAGGAAACGAAAAAAACGAAGAAAGTTCTAGTTGAATCATAGTGTGCTAAGAGACAATTTTGGTTAAACTAAGTGACATCTAACAAAATTTTTTGTTGCTCACGACAATGAGATCTTTATTAATGTCGCTTAGCATAATTATTTTTTTGGCGGATAATACAAATTTCAGTTTCCTTTTCATGCATAATAGGTTGGCGAAACCCAGGCCAAAACGTGGCCCTTAACATATAGTATATTTCCTCGTCAAAAAGTCATTTTCGAAAAAAGTGTCGCTTAGTACATTCTTACGGGAAGGTATCGACATAATACAATTATTAACATATGGTTAAATTTTGACAAGTATCGAATTGACAGTTTTAACAAAAATATAAAAAAAATCTACTAAAAAGTGGTAATATTTGTTTTTCGACTAGAATATCTTGAGAACGAGCAATGATATTGACTTTGCCATTATTTAATTTTATACATAATACAATTTCTAACAAATGGTTTATATTTGACATATATCTAGTTTAAGAGCGGATATATTTTGTAAGTACCCCTCCATCAATAACCAAACCATATCTTTTATATTTGAATATTTCGTATTTAAATTTTTTTCAATTAAAATGTTTGGAACCGAAATAATAAAGTAATTTCTATGATATAATACATAATTTTATAATTTTATTATCAACTTAGTTTTTAGAAGAATGTATGTACTGTAGTAGTAACTAGGACGGTTGAGACTGGGAATTCTGAGCCAGAAAGAGATAGCACTATGTTTGAGTGAGATAGGTGATAAGTAGTTAATTTTGCGGTTAGGGCAATGAGTTGTGGTGAGACGATAAGGATTTAGTGTTATGTTGGCGGCGAGTAATTGTTTGAAGTTTGTTTGGCGGCATGTGACGCGTGCGGCCGGCGCTTGTATAAAATGTGTTGTAGTTTGAAATTTCAGAAATGATTAGAATATAAGAATTTCAAATATAATAGTATGATGGTAATAATTGAGTAAAAAAAAAACCAAACAAAATAGATTAAAGCGCAATGGGGTTGAAAAATGAAAATATTAAAATATTTTTGGTGATAAGGTATAATAATAACGTTGAGAATTCAAAGCGGTTGTAGTTTGAAATTTCAAATTGGGGTTAGAAGATAAGAATTTTAAATAGTAATGTTAATAATGAATGAGTCAGATACATTGAAATTAAAAATAAATTTGAATAGAAATGGGTGGTTGATGTATAATAATGAATAATGATAAGGTATAATAATAACGTTGAGAATTCAAAGCGGTTGTAGTTTGAAATTTCAAAATGGGTTAGGAGATAAGAAATTTTTAAAAAGCGGTTGTAGTTTGAAATTTCAAATATAATAAATGAGTCCGTTAGCCGTTGTGCAAATGAATTTAAAAAGATTAAAGAGGAAACTGTTTGGTTGCTTTGGCGGAAGTAGTTTTTTGAAATTTCAAATTTAATATATTGAGGATACTGTTGAGGAGTTAAAACAGTTATGAGTAATTAGTTTACATTTACCTGTTGCATTGTAATAACGGGGAAAAACCAAAATGTTTTGGTGCGAGAGATTGAAACACGACGAAACGTTTTGTATATGTGAAGCAGCATGGGAAGAGATACGATTTGCCGATATATTATTTTATTCAGATACCTTTCAACTTGGTGCAACACCTGAACATGGGGGAGAGTGCACAATACTTCACTTAAGGAATGGGGAGACAATTCCCTCAATTTTAAATTTTCGTTTACAATTTCAACACTTACAACATGTGCGTTTGAGAGTTAAAGGAGAAGAGATAACTATATTTGGATCAATTTATCCTAATTCAAGTGTTATTAATCGGAATGAGAGAGAGTATCCAATTCTGTGTCCATTCAGTGAAGCAGAAATAATTAAAAAAACAGAAAAAAGTCGACGACAACATCAATATGGTCGTAATGGAGAAACAACTAAATTAAATCAATCAACTCAATTAAATAAAAAATTTGGCATGGATATGTCTTAGTAAGAAAATCATTGTTTTATTAAAAATATCAACAAAAAAAATAAAAATTTTATCTCCATACCAAATAATTGTCTTTAGAAAGTGTTTTGACTTATGTATGCGGTTTGCAAATATAATGAAATTGGAATTTAGTTATGTTTATCAAATTTTAAGGCAAAAATATAAAAATTGAAATGTATAACCGCAACGTCCGTTTTTTGTTTTGTTTTTATTTAAAAAGAAAAACAATTTCAAATAAAGAATTTAAAACCGCAATGTCCGTTCTTATTTGTATTTTAAAAAGAAAAGCCATTTCAAATAAATAATATAAGACCACAATGTCCGTTATTTTTTAAATTTTTATAAAAATTTAAGAAAGAAACAATTTGAAGATAAAAACGTTAAACCTCAATATCCGATTTCAAAAGAGTAGAATTAATGACTAAGAATGCAAAATTTATTTTTTCAGTTTTGAGATAAAATATTTGTTTATGTTTTCTAAAAGTTATCAATTGTTATGATAAATTTCAGACTATAAAAGCTGTACGTTCTTGCTTTTTTTAACTCAGTTTAATTACTTATTTTCAAAAGTGAACTAAAAGTTAACAAAAAAAAAATCTAACAAAATGTCTTTCCTTAAAAAGATAAAAGAGTCAGTTAATTGCCAAAAAAGAACAAATAAGCCTATACTTGGACTATCGAAAATTATCCAGAAGCAACATTTCCCCATTGTCGGCTCGAAGAGGGTCAACGGAAGATTTGGGGAACAGATTCTTCTGGAACTAGAAGAATGTGTTGTGTTTCTTCCGAAACGTTGCAACACTCAGCTAAGTGACGAAGATCTCTCCAACCTGGAAAAATGCTGCTTTGAGGTTGTTGAGCCTTATGGAGAGTTATCATACAGCATTGATTTTCATTTAAAACCGGAGTTTTTAAATGAAAATCAACAAAAACAACAACAGCAACCCCAACAACAACAGCAACCCCAACAACAACAACTGCAACCCCAACAACAACAGCATCAACTTCAACCACAACCACAAGGACAACTGCAAACTCAACAACAACAACAACAACAGCAGCAGCAACCTCAACAACAACAACAACTTCAATTCCAACAGCCCACAACGTCAACCAGATCGCATAAATCTCGGAAGCAGAAGCATGAAGAGGTAATAATTGTACCCACTCCTACTTTATTCTTCGATGATGAGAATAATCTTTTAAATTCTCAAAGATTTATGTAAACAAAAAAATTGATCAAAAAAAAAATACAACACAAAAAAAAAATAAAAAATTGTTTTTTCTTTATGGATTTGATTTGATGTGTGCTTTTTTCTTCTTTTGATTTTTCAGCGATTCAAAATATTGACTGATTTTGAGACCACGGTCAAGAGATTCAATTTGAAGGGGCGTAAGATTGATTTTCTTATAAATCCAGTCCCAACTCAAGAAGAGCCTACTTCTTGGATAAAAAACGCCATAGAAGACATCTTAACGATGGCCTTGCAAGATCTTTGTCCTACCGATAAGGTAGGCGTGACATTCAGTGGGAAAAGCTTCACAGTCGACCGTGGTAGTGGTTGGATTAATTTTAAGAACTGCTCTGAATTGAGTTTTTCCAACGTATGGGAGATGATAAGCAAAATTTTCCAAAGCAACTCTAATGGACTTACCACCGACAATTTTTGCTTATCAGTAACTTCGGTTAAGATACCACTTGGAAAAGGTAATACAAGAAAATCTTCCACGATGTACAATAACTTTGATGAAGAGTGCATTAAGCGACAAGGAATAGTTTACATAAAAAATTATGATAATCTATGTTTACCGCGTGCTTTGATTGTAGCAAAAGCATATGCAGACAATGACGTAAATTTCGCTAAAGTAAGAAGAGACATTGGAAAAGTGCAAACAAGTCGAACAATTTCACTCTTAAATGAAACACAAATTGACATACCGCTGAATGGTTGTGGAATAGAGGAACTGAAATTGTTTCAAAATTATTTTAAAGACTACAAAATAACGGTGTATGAATACGGAACCAAGGGCAGAAAAATTATTTATGAAGGAGTTTCTAGTTCCAATGAGAAGAAAATACATTTACTATATTTCAATAACCATTTCAATGTTATAACATCATTAACCGCTGCATTTTGCTGTGCATACTATTGTGAAAGTTGTCACATACCCTACAACACTAAAAGTGACCATCGCGTATGCAACAAACTGTGTTCTCAATGTCAACAATCTCCAATTTGTTCAGAGACAAAAAATCAAATTGAGTGTATAGACTGCAACCGCCGTTTTAAAGGAACTACTTGCTATGATAACCATAAAATGTCTGGGTCATCAGGAAAACAATCTATTTGCGACCAAATGAAAAGATGTCACCTTTGCCTAAAATACTACGGAGGAACGCGGGATCATATTTGTGAAGAGTTTTTTTGCAAGCATTGCAAAATTCATGTACCAAAAGACCATTTGTGTTACATTCTCCCCAACACAAAAGAACCTAATCTCAAAAAGGTACTTTATATATTTTATGATCTTGAGTGTCGCCAAGAAAGAGTCATTGGGTACAAAGATGAGGAGGAGGAGACACAAATCGAAGCAATAAAACAACATGAACCAAATTTGTGCGTATTTCAACACAAATGTGATCAATGCATAGACCATGAAGATTTGTATTTTTGTCAAATTTGTAAGCTATCGATAAACATACTAAACGGTGAAATGATCATTTCAAAATTTGTTCATCATGTGCTTGAAGTGAGAAAGCTTTTTAAAACAGTAATTGTGATAGCCCATAATGGTCAAGCCTACGACCATCAGTTTATATTGAATTACATTTTAAAAAAAACACAATTAAGCCCTGAACTAATTATGCGAGGAACGAAAATATTGGCAATGTATCTTGGTAACGTTAAATTTATCGACTCAATAAATTACTTCCCCATGGCCTTATCGAAACTCCCGAAAGCCTTTGATTTAGCTCCAGTTCTCAAAAAAGGTTACTTTCCGTATTTATTCAATACAAAGGAAAACGAACAATACGATGACAAATTGCCAGCATTGGAGTTTTATAGCCCAGATACAATGAAAACAGAGGAGCGTGATAACTTCTTAAAATGGTATTCGGAACATAAAAATGACAATTTTAACATGCAACATGAAATTGTGGAATACTGTAAGAGTGATGTAAAGATATTAGCAGGAGCTTGCTTAAAATTCAGAAAATTATTCCTTCATCAAAGCAATGTTGAACCATTTTTAGAAGCGATAACAATTGCATCAGCATGTAATCTCCTCTTCAGACGAAACTTTCTAAGGCCAAACACTATCGGTTTGTTACCTAGAAAAGGGTACAGATGCATAGATAATCAATCTATTCAAGCAATTCAGTGGATGATTTGGGAAGAAAAAAGAAGAAGAATTAGCATCAAGCATGCATATAATGGGAGAGAAGAAGTCATAAACGGGGTAAAAGTAGATGGATTTTGTCAAGAAACTAAACAAATTTTCGAATTCCATGGTTGCTATATTCATGGTCATCCTCTATGTTTAAAACACCAACGCGATGAACCTTTGTATGAAAACAAAACAGATACATTAAATCTAAGACATGAGAGAACAATAGCTAAAACTGAACGATTAAGAAAGTTTAACTACGAAGTAATTGAAATGTGGTCGTGTGAATTTCACCATCTTCTTAAGAAATTGAATAAAGAAGAATTAAATTTTCTTAATACCCATGAATTAATTCAAAACTCCCCACTGAATCCTCGCGATGCTTTTTATGGTGGACGAACTGGCAACTCATTCAATTATTACAAATGTAAGCAAGGTGAAAAAATTCATTACATAGATATTTGTTCTCTTTATCCATGGGTCTGCAAAACCGGAAAATTTCCCATTGGTCATCCTAAAATTCATGTATATGGTGATGCTAACTGTTCAACAACAAAACTACAACATATGAACGGAATTGTAAAATGTAAAATTCTTCCTCCGGAGCGTCTACTTCATCCTGTATTGCCTATGAAACAAAACAATAAATTGATGTTCTCTTTATGCAGAAGCTGTAGCGATGAAAAATATTTAGGACAAATGTGCACTCATTCCGATGAGCAACGAGCATTGATTGGAACCTGGGTAGTCGATGAAGTTATGAAAGCAGTTCAAAAAGGATATACTATACTTACTGTTTTTGAAATATGGGAATATGATATAGCGAAGTATAACATAGAAACGAAATCTGATGGTCTTTTTACATCCATGATGAATAAATTCCTCAAAATAAAACAAGAAGCATCAGGATGGCCAAGTGAATGTTCATCTCACCAAGAAAAGATGAAATATATTGATGATTTTCTTGCTAAAGAAAATATTCAGTTGGAATATTCTGAAATTAGCAACAATCCTGGTAAGAGGTCACTGGCTAAGTTGATATTAAATTCGTTTTGGGGAAAATTTGGACAAAATGAAAATCAAGTTCAAACGGCCATTTTGAACAACTCTTCAACATTGTTTCACCTACTTACACATCCATCGGTGGAGGTGTCACACATTCTCCCAGTAAATGAAGAAAACATTGTGGTTAACTTTGAAATGAAAGAAGAAGCAGCCGACTCTTTATCGACAGTTAACGTATGTATTGCTGCTTTCACGACTACCTTAGCACGTCTTAAGCTCTACACATATCTAGAGAGCTTAGAGGAAAGAGTCCTCTATTATGACACTGATTCGGTTATATATGTAAGCCGCCCAGGAGAATTCCAACCACCTACTGGTAAATTTATCGGAGATATGACCGATGAACTACAAAGTTACGGCCTTGGAAGTTATATAACTGAGTTCGTAAGTGGAGGACCGAAAAATTATGCTTTTAAAGTATTTGGTACTGATACTAATACTGAACACGTTGTCTGCAAGGTAAAAGGTATTTGTCTCAATCATGAATCATCACAAAAAGTTAATTTTGATTCAATTAAGAATGCTGTATTGAATTCTTCTTCGTTTGATAATGAAAACAGCATACTTATAAGAACAAATAACATTAAAAGAACTCAAGAGCATGAAGTTATTACCTTACCAGAAACAAAAACATACAAGGCAAGAGCAGAAAAACGCCGATTTTTGGAAGACCATAGTTCTCTACCATACGGTTATAGCAGGCAGTTTTCAAATTCAACTAATGCTTCTCACAACTTCTGAAATAATAAAAAAATTTAAGAAAAAAATGTTTTGATTTTTGTTTTTATAAAAAGAATACAATCTTTGCTTTTTATTCACTTAAGAAATTTCTTAAAAGGTAAACATTCTGAAGTGCGCAACATTTCGCATGGCTTTGACATTTTATTTGATTAGGATAAATTCTTCTGAGTTCCTTTAAATTTGGACAGGTAAAAAAATCTTCTACGTTTTTTACTTCTACATTTTCATTACTAAGTACTTCTCTAAGCCATTGTGCTTTTTCAATTCCTTTGACGTAGACAGTTCCATTTTGGATTTTATTTCGAAGAAATATTTTTACTTTTGTAAAATTAGTACTCCCTCCATTCCAAGTCAATCCATGATAATTATTATACAACCAATGAGCTTCTCTTTGAAGTGATGCAGGTAACAGACTCAAATTACATGGTGGTGTAACAATGAAATGATGATGATGATGTTCATCATATAGTACAGCTAATTCTTTTAGAATAAAGTCTTTATTGAATACTCCAAAGCCTTGAAAGTCCACAATAAAAGTATTCATAATAAAAAAAAGGTAATAAGTATGTTCTCGATAAATTCACTTTGTGTACTGACAAGGTTATATATCAGCACATTCAATTTAAGTCAGTTTGTGAACATCTCCCGTAATAGGATTATATTCTATTATACGATCATGAAGAATCAGACAATATACTGTTGTGGAAGAAGGGATCGCAACATTTGTTTTTAGCTCAATTTTTACATCCACAGGTCCAGTTTTAATTGATTCATTTTGTCTAGAACAATCAAATACTATAATCGGTGCCATATCTTTAAAATCTTGTCGCGATAAAAGTGGTTGTGACTCCTTTTGATAGTAGGATTCTTGGAATCTACTGTACATTTCATAGAGAACAGCATATCTGTCTAATTTAAATTTAAGATTTAAGTCTTCACGAGGGTAATATTCTGAATTTAAATGCAATTTTGCGTTACTAATATCACAATGGTCAAATTTGCTACTGTCCTTATTTCTTTGATTTTTTCTATCAGTTTGTAGAGCAATAATAACATATCTGGGCTTCTCAAGTTGACTTGAAGTTTTGACAGTCCACACATGATCAGTTGTGGTTGGTAGTGTTGGATATTCATACATTTCCCAAGTTCGAAAGTGCATTTGAATTGATTTTGATTGTATTTGTTTAAACAACGTTAGTTTATTAGAATCGGACAAGGTTATATGTGGAACTCTCCATTGTAATTTAAAAATTGAGAGTTTTAATTCTTCGTTATCTTTTGAATAATAAGAATTTTCATTAGTTCTAGTACGAATTAGAACTAATTCATGCCTTGCATTTATAATGATTTTCTTATAGTCTTCAGCGAATCCTAAAAGATTTTTTAGAGGTATACAGAAATTAAAAGTACTCGATGTGGCTGAAGTACTTGTATTAATAAACCATGATGCATTTTCTAAACTTTTACTTTCATTTTCGTTCAAGGATACGTAATTTTTTAATGTTGTTGTGATGCCAACGTTTTTATTGTTCTCAATTTGTATTCCATTGAGTTCATAATGTATTTCGTCGAAGAGAAAGGCTATACCATTATTAGTTAATTTTGATGTAGAAAAGGTTCCATCTGCTTTAGTTAGACTCCCCTCTAGATAAATGAAGCTTTCACTAGGCAAAATACATAAGTCCTGTTGTTGTATAGGGATACGTATTTCATCACTTGGATTGAATGATTGAAGAAATGGCGAATAACTATGGTACTCGATTTTAGTTATACTATTATCATAGCTAGGTCCGTTGGTAATATTTAAAATTTCATGCATATTGCTTTTATTTAAGTTTAAATCCTAATTGAAGAAGATATGTTTTGTTTTCAGGTGATAGTTTCGGTGTTGACAGTTGTGATAGTTTCGGTGTTGACAGTTTTACTGCTTTCGGTAAACTAATTGAATGATGACCTTTGGTATCTGTTATATTATTATAGATTAACATTATTTTTGTGCCTGAGTTAAATGCAATCGGATTGTTATTCTTTCTCCTCTAAAATTAACTAATTCTCCGTCTTGGTCTACAAGTTTTAAAGTAACAGTACTTATTCGTTTGACATTCACTGGTAAATAGATTACATTTTTTGGAACTTCTATGATTTTATAACCTGCTCCTGCTTCAGGTGAAAACTCATGTATTGAATGCAAAAGAATGTTATTTAAATAAGACCCGGTAATTATATTACACTCAACACGTATTACGTTTACCTTATTTATATCAACAGGTGAGTCTGATACATGTGTATCATCTTCAGAAAGAATAGTTCTACCAAAACCCAATAATTTTCCAATAGTTCGCTCCTTATTGAAATATATTTTCTCGTTTGCTAAGATTTCACATTTCATCGTGCTGCTATTTGCTTCAATACGAACTTCTGTGACAGAATTTCGTGCTATTAATTCTTCGGAAATATAATCTTGAATATCGGCGATTTCATATGTTCCTTCAGGTATCTCAATTTCATACTTCCCTATATGGAATAAGTTATTGCGTTCATCAATATTCGGTATAGAATTATACGAATGAAAATCAATTAAGCCACAAACGTAGTCTTGATCTAGATTTATAGGTGGAAAATATTCGACAGATAGAACAGAAGTTGTTCCGCTAAGTGTAAGTGTCATCGACATGATGATAAAAAATACAATGAATTATTTGTACTTAAATCTTTTTATTTATTTAAAAATAACAATCATATAAAAATTTCAAACATAAATGCCCACAATTAAAAGAGTCATAACTTTGATATTGTTTATAATTGTAGTTAATGTTTTCACCTAAATAATTAATAATTTCAACAGGAGGCTGAAGATTCCCAAAGCTATCAAAATATTCGATTTGTCTACCTTTTTTATAATACGCTACCCAATGTGTTCCAGAACTATTTGAAGAATCAAGATTAACAATTCCGCACTCATTTTTCATTGGTTTACTCTTTGGTAAATTGTCACGCATGAATACACCACGAAAATTTGGAAAAATTTTTTTAGCAAAATTTGATAAATCTATTTCATTTAATGCACGATTGGGTAACGTACTTAGAAGTTTTTTGGCTGAGGTTGTACATAAAGTCCAAATCCTTTTTTATAAGGTTTAATGTGTAAACCTTGTCCTTGTCCAATGGCATAAGATTCCATTTTAAGATTGTGACGTTGTTTTTCCTCGAGGTCTTTTTTAGCAATACTTATATCGTTGACAGCTTTAGCTACTCCTGCAGCTCCACCTGTTAAAGCTCCAAGAGCTGATAACCCCGCGAATAGAGGAACGAGAAAGGGAATAGCTCCACCCAATTTTGGTACAGGTATAACTCTAGGTATTTTAATTTTATTATTGTTTTTATCAACTGACTTTTTAGCAGAAGATAATGCTGTTTTTATAGTTTTTTTTAAACATACAGATTTTTTACGCTTCTTAAGATTATTCTCAATCAATTTAATCATTCTCTTAAAGGAGAGTTTTTTGGATTTCATATTGTCTTTCTTTTTAATTTTTTGCTTTGTTGTTTTATTTCTTAAGTTCGAACAACCCATACCAAATTTAACTTTACCCTTCATAAGGTTAGTAACTAATAGTGCATTTGCTCGTTCAACTATATTAGCGTCTTTCGATTTAACACGTTGCCAGGCCTTTTCAGATAAAATCTTATCAGCTATGTGTCGATCGGATGTATTTTTAAATTTGGAATAAGATATATCATGCTCTTTGCACGCTTGATCAAGTAAATTTATTCCAGAATCACCTCGAGCTATACGTTCTTGTAGTTTTGTTCCGGGTCCACAGTACTGATAACCAGGTAGATGTAGTTCAAGTGGAAGCTTGTTTATTAATGTGTTTAATAAGCCTTCGCCTTTTCTTATATTTGGTTGAATGTTTGATTTCTTTTTTGAATAATCAAACATTTTTTGTATTTAGGAATGTTTGCAATAGAATGATCCGACACAGTATGACCGTTTTTTAAATATATACTTCATTTTTATAAGAAATTATTTAGTTTTCATCATAATGCGTTTTGTTGAACAAGCATGCCGATTGCCAATAAAAAATGTCGATCTTACTAAAACTGATAAAGCAAAGAAAAAGCACAGTGAATTATTTCCAAATAGTATAAGAGGTTTAATTACTGGACCTTCAAACTGTGGAAAAACTAATGTCATGATGAGTTTACTACTACAACCAAATGGATTAAAATTTGAAAATATATACCTATATTCTAAATCCCTACATCAGCCAAAGTATACATTTTTAGCTAAAGCTATAAAACCAATAAAAAATATGGGTTTCTTTACTTTTTGTAATAACAGTGATGTTACTACACCTGAAGAGGCTAAACCAAATTCAATATTTATTTTTGATGATATTGCTTGTGAAAAACAAAACACAGTACGAGAATACTTTAGTATGGGCAGACATCATCACATCGATAGTTTTTACTTATGTCAAACGTATACAAGAATACCGAAACACTTAATTCGAGATAACGCAAACTTTCTCATCATCTTCAAACAAGACGAAATGAATTTAAAACATATTTACAATGATCATGTGAATTCAGATATGACGTTTAAATCATTTCAAAACGTGTGTGCAGAGTGTTGGAATACAAGTTTTGGTTTTATGGTTATCGACAAGGACAGTTCCTTGAATGAAGGTCGTTATAGAAAAGGCTTTGACTGTTTCCTTAAGCTATAAAATAGATTATATTTATACTAATCATATCATATGTATAGAATTGTTCGGTGAGAACAGTACAAAGAAGTTAAGAGAGCAGTTTATAACAGTTAAAATCGGTTTAATCCAGTTATGAGACCAGTACAAAGCAGTTAAGAGAACAGTTTATAACAGTTAAAACGGTTTAACCACACTTTTGAATATCAGTATAGTAATGTTATATGAAAGCAATATAGAACAAATTAACGAAGAAATTATATCAGTACAAAGTGAATCAAACAAGTTCGAGAAATATTATTCGTCAGTTAAAACTAGTAACCTTAATATCAAATTCAATCTAAAACCCTTTGAGCGAATTATCCAACAACTACGAAATATATTCACCTGTTGCTTATGTGAGAAAAAATAAAAAAAAATATCAATATGCTAAATACAGACGTAAAAGTAACAGAAGAGTTGATTAAAACTACAGACGCTCTCCGAAAGAAATATAGAGCTCTTAAAATTGGTAGAGAAGCTTACGAAACTCAAATTGAGGAAACTCTGAAGCCTATTACCAAGCCACTAAACGAATTGGTAAAAAAATCACAACAAAAAGAGGACTATCAACCAGATCACTTTGTTGAAATTAAGAGTCGTCCAAAGAAAATAAAACTCAACTCTGAACAAAAGTCACAACAACAACAACAACAAATTGAACTTGTGAAGAAACAACTTAACACGGATGACTTCGAAACACCTAACACTTCCACTACATTGGATGATTTATTAACTGTTTCAGGTAACAATTCTTCAAAGAAAAAGAAAATAAATCTTCGTAGATTAACCGATCAGATATCAGAAGAACAAATTCACCAACTACCCCAAGAATATAAAGATCTATTTATAAATAATTCCAATACGCTAGATAAAACGTATGGTTTATATTTCAAACATGGAAAATGGTACATTGGTAATGGAGAGCTTAGTATTCTTGATAAAAATATTAAGATTAAAAATAATATTTTTGAAGGTACAAGTGGACTGTATGAACTTTTATTTAAGAAAAACCCTAATAAAAACACTTACACTGATACAGATTTAAAAAATTACAAAACCATCTTAATTGACACCAATGCACATAGAATCGGTAATGATTCACAAAATCAAATACATGGGAATCGTGGGTATAAATATAGAAACATAATAAAAAAAATATTAGGGTTATCTGATAATGTAACAACACAATCATCATCAGCATCACCAATATCATCATCACATCAGCTATCGGCTTCAGGAAGTGGTCTAATGCAATTTTCAAATTCCAAGAAAGAATATATATATTGGGATGATCCTAATGAGCTAGTAGATCGAATAAGACTTCTTATTGCTTCACAGCAAGCAGGACACAGTAATCACTCTAACGAAATTATTTCAATTATCGAAGAACTTAAAGAATCCAATATTATTGAATAAGCAAAAAATGGGTGTTGATAAGTTTGGCCGTTATTCGCATAGAGCAGCACCTAGGGGAGCTAGAGGAGAAAAAGGCCCGCCTGGTGTAGAGGGGAAGCAAGGATTACCCGGACCACCTGGACCACCTGGAGAAGGTTTTCTTATAACCGAAAATAACGATTTCAATATAAACCAGAAACGATTGCAAAACCTTCATGAGCCAGTAGAACAGACAGACGCTGCTACAAAACACTATGTTGATCAAGAAATAGCTCAGATGAAAAAATACTTTCAAGATGAATTTGCTAAGACTATGAAAAATTCCATAAAATAACATTAATCATCGGTGAAACATTGAACTTAAAGGTTTTACATCATGTCTAATAATATTAATTATAAAATAATAGTAGAAGAAATCACGAAATTTCTTGAGGAATACAGCCAAATTATTCTAGAAGAACACCATGAGCAATTACTAAGAACCATAGTTTTCTTTAAACAATTCGTCAATGTTTCCTGCAAGATTTCGAATCACGGATGTCATTTTCAGAACTGTCCTTGGTCTTCGAACCTATGCCGAGATGGACCTGACACATGTGCATGTTACATGCTTGATGATAAATTAGTTAGAATAAAAAAAATTATGGCATTGTATAAAAGATTGAAATAAGAAACAAATAAATTATATTAAAACATACATAAACAGCAAATACATTAATTTTTTAGCATTCAAAATAAATATGAATAAAAGAGAAGTTGTCGAGGAACTTCACAAACCTACTCGTAAAAATTTTCCAAAGAGACGAGTCGTTATCAAAGGTTTAGACGAATTGTGGCAAGCAGATTTAGTGGAAATGATTCCATATTCATCAGAAAATAAAAATTTCAAGTATCTTCTCACAGTCATAGATACTTTTTCTAAATTTGCTTCTAAAACCCATTTTTGAAATTTCAAACTACAACCGCTTTGAATTCTCAACGTTATTTTATTATTATATCATACCTTATCACCAAAAAATATTTAATAATTTATTCTTCAACCCCCATTGCACTTTTTTTTTTTAAATCGCCTAACCGACTCATTCTCATTTACCAACATACTATTTGCAAATTCTTATCTTCTATAAGCATAGCATTTTTTATGAAATTTCAAACTACATTTGATTTCTCATCATTTTATACAAGCGCCGGTCGCACGCGTCACATGCCTCCAAACACCCAAAATCCTTATCATCTGACCGCAACTCATTGCCGTAACCTGCTAAATTAACTGCTTATCACCTCTCTCACTCTAACATAGTGCTACCTCTTTAATTGCTCCTCAACAGTTTCCTCAATATTTTAAATTTGAATTTTCAAATACTACTTTCCCCGCCAAAGCAACCAAACAGTTTCCTCTTTAATCTTTTTTTAATTTTATTTTTAAATTCATTGCAACTGACTCATATTCATTACACCAACATACTATTCAAAATTCTTATCTTCTAACCCAATTTGAAATTTCAAACTACAGCCGCTTTGAATTCTCAACGTTATTTTATTATTATATCATCACACCTTATCACCAAAAAATATTTTAATAATTTATTTTTCAACCCCCAACCGCTTTTGTGAATTCTCATCATTTTATACAAGCGCCGGCCGCACGCGTCACATGCCGCCAAACAAACTTCAAACAATTACTCGCCGCCAACATAACACTAAATCCTTATCGTCTCACCACAACTCATTGCCCTAACCGCAAAATTAACTACTTATCACCTATCTCACTCAAACATAGTGCTATCTCTTTCTGGCTCAGAATTCCCAGTCTCAACCGTCCTAGTTACTACTTACTGTACATACTTATATGAATAAGGTTGTTCAGTTGTACCCAAGTCCCACATATTCAAATTCCATTAATAGCTATGGTAAAATTGAAGAAAACGTCACAATATGTTTTTATCTAAATACAAAGTTTTCAAGACCACAAATGGGAAGTTATCAGTGTGGGTCGCACCCAGCCTCTTTTTATTTTTGGTCCTTATGCAATTTGAGCCCTACTGTTCTACCAAATTTCATCATTCTACTGCAATCGGAAGTGCGCCTTATATAATTTACATCAGTTCTGAGTAAGTGGGCGGATACCACGCCCCTGGATGAAAAACCCGTAATTGTATATTTTTTTCTTTGTATGAAATTTAGGCCCTACCATTCTACCAAATTTTATCGTTTTACAGCCGCGGGAGTGGTCTATTCAACCAACACCAATTCGGAGAAAGTGGGCGGATAACACGCCCCCTGAATAGTAAACTTCAAATTTTCGATTTTTTCCTCTGCTTGTATGACCAGACCTACCGTTGTGCAAAATTACAAAATTCTATGAAGTCGGGAAGCGCTCCATAATTTTGATGATCTGTCAGTTAGTCAGTCAGTTACGGTTTTTGTGATTTTTGAGGTCTTATATCTCAGGAACCTAAGCGGT
This sequence comes from Chrysotoxum bicinctum, assembly GCA_911387755.1. Taxonomy (NCBI): domain Eukaryota; kingdom Metazoa; phylum Arthropoda; class Insecta; order Diptera; family Syrphidae; genus Chrysotoxum; species Chrysotoxum bicinctum. The sequence goes on from OU426990.1 coordinate 32,946,835, forward strand.
TGGTTGGTGAGGGCCTATGCCTGACTAGCTTAGCAAATATTTGGAATTTTAAGTTTCTGACTTCATTGGTACTGAAGATAGGGAGGGGTCAAAAATCACCTGAGTTTGTTGCTGTAAAAAGGGTGTAGTGCCAGAACTTGGCTGAAAACTACCGTACCCTTTGATTCCATTTTGATTTTAAAACCTAGATTGAAGTCTGAAAAACCTCGAAGTCCAAATTGAGATTTGATTTTCCCATACAATCTATCCAATGGAGTAACTAACCTAAATAATTAATTGAAAGAATAATTATTTTAACTAATAATCCGTAACGGAGGCGAATTATCCAAATTGGACTCAGTACCCAAGCCTCGAACTTATAGAAGCTGGGGCAAAGATTCTCGAGTTCATCTTCAGATGATTCCTGATGCAAAGGGCACTTCCCAATCCCCATCACTTTAACTTTTCTTTCCGCTCCCCTCAACACCTCCCACTATGCAATGGCATTGAAGCTGTACGGCGGAATTTTTCCTCCGTTTCCTGACTGTATGGAGATTATGCACTCCAGCACTCCTGACCTCTTCACCCTTCCCGACAAAACGGCGATAACGTTGTCTGTCTATATACTCTCCCACGTCGATACGTCGATGATGCTGTCCGACAATTCCACTTTATTACCTTTTGGGGGAACGGCGATGTTGTTGATCGGTCCTGCCCACGATGCAACGATAAGGCGGTAACGCTTGTCTATCAATCTTTACATCATCCTTCCTCAAATTAAGACCTAAACCCAATGGAGTATCCGGATATCTGGTGATATCCGAAAAGAAAAACAAACAGACAATTCAGACAGACAGAGATGAGACCGGCCAGGGTGTTTTCCGTTCCTCCTGTGTCACGTAGTATTAGTGGGGAGGTTGTGGTGATTCATGTCAAAAGGTATTAATAGCCCATCATGAGCGTCATGGTCCTTCGAGAATTTATGAATTAAAAGCTCTCAAAACAAAGCTGGAGTGAGTTTTCTACCAAGAACGATCTCGGAAGTTCCAACCGTGCAAAATTCGTTACAAGAAAAAGCAAGATGCTGCTAGGATTCATAAAGTCTCTGGTGCTTCTGGTGCTTCACCAAAGCCTGAAGGAAAACCCGTCAGGATTTAATGGGCCAAAAACATTTTGGTGAATATAGAAACCAGTGTACCAGTGTACACGCCAAAGCGACAAAGGTATATGGGGAAAACCGCTCACTTTTGTACACAAGCGAATTCTCTTCCTACCGTGATGTCCTAAAAGATAAAATTTTGATTGAGAAGAGCTGGCATATGGTTACCAGCTGAACTTTTAATGGAACTTTTTATGAAGCAGATTCTCCAGATAACCGTGCTCGGCAATCATTCCCTGCCGACACATAACTGGAAAGTTGCAAGGCTAGAGAAGTTTTACGGTCTTTATAGGACCATGATAATCGTAGTTAATAAAGAGTCCCTTGCCCCTTTGACGCAGACTAAAAGTATGGTTAGGTTTGGTTTTTAGACGATTAAATGTGATGAAAAGAAAAACTTGCGACACTTGATAGACCTGCAATAAAATGTTTCACAATGCACATGTCATTTAATGCGAATTCGAACAGGGGAATCAGTTAAAAGTCGAAAAAAATAATTGAATTTAAGGCAATAAGTGATCATCCAGAACCGCATTAAAGGCGCTTTTCAAAATATAAGCCTTATATTTTGCTCCCGCCCCTACTGATAAAACTTAAGAGCATATCAAGCAGGAATTTGTTTGAATTCTTGGACAGAGACTTCAAGTACAATGTCAAAGTTGTACTTGGTGATTTCAATGATATAATCGAAAAGGAAAAGGCTGACTATCTAGCTGCTAAGCATAATCTCTACGAAACGTATATACATAAATGTATCCAATAGAATCCGACTAATTGTAATTGCACCAACTCGAAATCATTTGGCGAAGAAGCTTCACATTTACAAAATTTTTATACTGCCAGTCATCAGTCACGACATAAAATTTTTGACAGTAACCAGAAGGGGAAACCAAGTTCTAGGAGTGTGAATGGCGAAGAAGCTATAACCAAGAACTGTTTGAGCTCTAGGAAAAAGTAGCGGATCTAGTCAAAAAAGTCCAAACACGTTTACTGGCTCTGCTAAATGGAATGAATGAACATGAACAACAATGCTAAGCCAAAAGAGACTGTTCAAATGCCAAGTGCTATGTGGTAAGAACGTCCGAAAATGCCACATAAATTGGTCTAGATGATTGGAAGCAGTGTGTGTCGGGATCCATGCATAACTCAGAGACCATTTATGAATAATTTTCTATTTAAGATTTCGGGTCTAAATTTAATAAAGCTTTTTTAAATATTAAATTTAATTTTTCTAAGGTCGTAGAAGGAGTAGAAGTACCCCCTGACGTAATGGTTTGTGCGTGGAAGAGACATATTTTTCAATGTCAGTGTTTCTTGGAGTTTACTACCTCTTGTGAAAAAGTGACAAATCCTGCAAGAGTGTCTCTTGTCACGAAAACTACTTCTCATCTTTTCCGTTCGAACTCGGCAAAAGTTTGAGAATTGTTAGTCACTTGGCTTAGGATCTCTACGAGTCGTTGGTCTCTAATTAATGTTATTTTCATCTGTTACTGAATGGTACTGAAAAATCCTCATAGATTTGTAACGAACGTGGGTCCTTAAGGGCATTATGAGCGTTCTAACCTGTTATAGTGGGGAGAGAGGTAGTATTCCGATGAAAAATGATTTCATTATTTTACTGGAAACACAGCCCTTATCTCCAAAATAGATTTTCATCAACCATGAGAGAAACATGACAGACGAATCAGTTTAAAATGTTTTTATTAATATTTTGTTTTCATTAATTGACACACTCTACAATGAAGAGAGACCGTAATGATAATTTCTTTTGACTTGCGAAATACTGATATAATTGATTAAATAGTTTATTGCGTTGCGAAATGCGGGCAGGAGAACGCAGTGGCAGAGTTAATGATTTATTTTTGGAGTGAGGAAGGTCAAACGATACTCATTAATATTCCGCTGGTATTTATCGTTTTATTCCTTCACAGCTCAGTTGTTCATTGCAGAGGATTTGAAAGCCATAAACGAATCATTGTTCCTTTTCGTGTTGATGTCCTTCTCGTTAGCCTTTTCATGGGTTTTATTTTTTTTTGGTTTGTATTTTGCAATTTAATGCGAGGATGCACACTGCACAGGACAACATTGGGTGCATTGTGTGCAGTGCGTTTTCGCAGCCGATTCCAGGCAACCATCGATGACGACAGGACACAAAAACAAGCTTTCCCAACTTCCATTTGCACAGTGGCAGCGTTTATGGATTCCAGTTTGGTTTGCTGTTCATGATTGCGTCAAGGATGCACACGATGGCACATAACACGAACCGGAGGAAGGAAGCAGAGCTGCGATGCAAAAAATTTAAGCAAATTAAAGAGACATATTATTATTACGCTGCGTAGGAGTAAGTATTTAATTTGATTTTTAATGCTGCTGTGGATTTCGTCCTTGCGTTGGCAAAGGCCTCCCTCGCTCCTGCTTTGTGTACGATTGCGAAGGAGAAGTGATATTCAGGATAGATCAAGAGTGTTTGGGTGTAATGTATGCAGATGGGAAGGAACAATTTTGTGCTGTTCGGAGTCATCTGCATGCATTCGAAATTTATCTGCAGTTTAACCAAGAACCTTTTTGAAGTAAAACTTCTTTTCCGGCGTTGGGGGTAAAAAAATTTCTATGCAGCTGTCAGTGACATGTCAAACCGCCACGCCATCCGTCAAAGACAGCGACATGTTTTTAGAATACAAAGTAATTATAACATGAAGTTGGATACGATTTAGAATTTACATATTTCAAATGGCTGCATTCAAAGATAAACATAAAACTATAGGTTCAGACGCGCAATGGCTATGCAACACGAATAATTATTGACAAGCATATTGCAATCCAAATAAATTTTACCAACACCTAACCCTCACATACAAAGTACTGGCCAAAAAGTTGGGTATATCCACTACCATTTTTGTATTCTTGCTGTCATAGACGGCATGCCATATGACCATCAGGTTGCCTGAAAGTTTTGAAATTATACTTTTTAATAATATTTATTCGCTTAATCGCACACGCCACCGACATTTGTTTTGGTATTTATAAATTTGAACGTCACCCGAATAATCAATCAAATACTTTAATAATTAATTTTACAAGAGTGCCGCTGTCAGTGTACTTGCTTTCCAAGTTGCCTGGATACTGAATTAATGCCAGGTGACTACTAAGTTGCTCGGGTTTGTACGGGTTAATAAGAAATGCTTGTGTACATTACAAGATTACAACATGCTTGCCAATACTTGCACGTGCAGCCCTAGGGTAATACAAACAAAGCGAGGCAACTTGCTTGTCAAGTGGCACTTTTCTTCTCGATTTCATTTAAGGCTAGGCGCGCACATTCAATTTTTTGAAGTAAATTGTAAAATCAGTTTGAAACTGTGAAAGCAGCGCACGTTCAATTTTTAGTTTGGCAACTGCTTGGTTCGAGCAACTAAAAAGTTTGTGTGTTTGACACAAACTAAACTATTGCCCAAAAAGACTTCGCTATTTTGTGTAACATATAATTATATGCACATACGCAGACATGCAACCAAACAGTTGTGCAACTAAAACTTGAATGTGCGCGCCTAGCCTAATTGCCTATGAGAAAAAAACATGTTTTACTAAGTCTCACAGTAAAAATTTCGTAGCATTAAGGCTAAGCGCGCACATTCAATTTTTAGTTTCGCAACTGTTTGGTTGCTAAAATGAAACATATGGGGTTATATGACACGCCGCGCACATAGAACAACTCGATTCGAGCAACTAAAAAGTTTGTGTTTTGACACAAACTAAGGCTAGCCGCGCACTAGCAACTTTTAGTTGCGAAACTGTTTGGTTACTTATAGAAAACAGATGAACTCTTTGGTTGAATGTCCGTGAATTTGCAGATAATTATATGTTCAATAAAATGGCGAACTTATTTTAGGCAATCGTTTAGTTTGTGTCAAAACACAAACTTTTTAGTTGCTCGAACCAAGCAGTTTCGCAACTAAAAGTTGCTAGTGCGCGGCTAGCCTAAAGGATTGCATAAAATGAGTTCGCTTTTTTGTGTTACATATAATTATATGCACCTGCGCGGACATTCAACTAAATAGTTGAGCAGTTTTAAGCACAAGAGAAAAAAGTGTGAGCGTGAGTGAAGAATTGCCAGTGCGCGGTGCTCTATCAACTGGTGATTAAACTATTTGGTTTTGATTACAGTTGCAAGTGCGCGCCTAGGCTAAGAGTTGCGAAACGATTTTAAGGCTTGGCGCGCACATTAAATTTTTAGTTGCACAACTGTTTCGTTGCCTAAGCCCAGTACGCAGATCGGGAAAAATTTTGTCTCTCATAAATTTTTTGTCCTGGGATAAATTTTGTCTTGGATGTTTTTCCGAGCAGTACGCAGTTCGCACACAAAATTCATGCTTTTGTGCATTGCTGTACAAAATGTCTCCACAAAATTTTTCCAGGAAAAAGAATGATACAAGCATTATTCTGCTGGACAAATTTTGACGGCCACCGTATTTCCGAAAGTGATTTTTGTCAATACTGGTTTTATGTAAAAAGTGGTGATGCTGATCTTGAGAGCATCAAGAGGAGATTCCAAAAAGGTATGAACGATTTTTGTAAAACAATACGTTTCAGAGATACACTAAGGCTAGGCGCGCACTTGCAAATTTTTTGGTTGCGCGACTAGCCTAAAAAACACATTAAATTAGATTTTAACTCTTTAACTTCAATTTTTTGCGCGAGATTTGAAAAAGTTTTGTAGAGATTAAAATTGTAAAGATGAAATTTGTCTTAATTCGATCTGCGTACTAGGCTTTATAGAAAACAGATGAACTATTTGGTTGAATGTACGCGCAGGTGAATATAATAAATTATAAGTTACACAAAATAGCGAACTCATTAGAAGCAGTCGTTTAGTTTGTGTCAAACTTCAATTTTTTGCGCGAGATTTGAAAAAGTTTTGTAGAGATTAAAATTGTAAAGATGAAATTTGTCTTAATTCGATCTGCGTACTAGGCTTTATAGAAAACAGATGAACTATTTGGTTGAATGTACGCGCAGGTGCATATAATAAATTATAAGTTACACAAAATAGCGAACTCATTAGAAGCAGTCGTTTAGTTTGTGTCAAACACAAACTTTTAAGTTGCTCAAACCAAGCAGTTGTACAACAAAAAATTGAATGTGCGCGTGAGCACTATTAGTTTTGAGTTGCGCAACTGTTTGGTTACTTATAGAAAACAGATGAACTATTTGGTTGAATGTCGGCGCATATAATTATATGTTCAATAAAATAGTGAACCAAGCAGTTGCGCAACTAAAACTTGAAAGTGCGCGCCAAGCCTAAAACTACAAAGTTATGAGTGAATCATATACTACGTTTATATGCAGTATCGAAAGAGCGAGTTGGATTAGGGTTGGATTTTCGACCCAGGTTTTTCGTCATTTGAGTTGAGAGCTCGATTTGGAGTTGAGTTGACTCGACACCGCTCAGTGAGTGAGATCAAGTCGAACGAAGCTTATTTCAACTCAATACCCGTTTATAAAGGGTCGAAGCGAGCTTCAAGCCAGGCGCGCACATTCAATTTTTAGTTTCGCAACTGTTTGGTTGCTAAAATGAAACATATCGGCTTATATGGGACACCGCGCACTTAGGCTAGGCGTGCACATTCAATTTTTTGATGCGCAACTGCTTGGTTCGAGCAACTAAAAAGTTTGTGTTTTGACACAGACTAAACGGTTGCCTAAAATGAGTTCGCTATTTTGTGTAACATCTGTTTTCTATAAGCAACCAAACAGTTGTGCAACTAAAAATTGAATGTGCGCGCCTAGCCTTAGAGCAACTCGATTCGAGCAACTTAAAAGTTTGTGTTTTGACACAAACTAAACGATTGCCTTCGCAACAGTTGAGCTGTTTTCTATAAGCGCAAGAGAGAAAAGAGTGTGATCGTGAGTAAAGAGTTGCCAGTGCGCGGTTCTCCTTCAACTGGTGATTAATTTATTTGATTTCGATCACAGTTGCCAGTGCGCGATTAGCCTCATTGTTGACATTTCTGACAAAATCGGTTACGACGATTTTTCACTCACCAATTTTTTAAGATATTTCCAAATTAAATGGGTACCAATGTGAAAAAACATTGACATTGGGGAATTGCGGGACCATTTTAAAATTACAAAAAGATATAGATCAGTAGATCATTACGCACCTAGTGTTCTTTTATTATCGATTAATGATTTGTACCCAGTTTAATAATCATATGCTTTAAAAAAAAGCACCATCTGTGTGTCATAAAGAACATCATCAAAGGTTTTCAAAGTTGGTAACAAAACAAACATACCTACAATTTTATTTTCCCAAGTTTCAAAGCACGCCATTTAAATTTCGTAAAACGGTATATTTTCAGTCTTTTATCTTTTCTAAAAATAATAGGAATAAAAACATTGTTTAAAAAGTGCACAACAAAAAGAAAAAATTTAAATAAAAGATGGAAGAAATCATTGAGAATCCATCGTGTTCTGGTGAAATCAATTCTTGTTTTTTCGAGAACGAAAATAATATAGATGTGCCTTTTACGGTTCCGATGGTTGAGGAAAATGATCCTGATGTACCAAGTAGCTCCACTAACAAAATTCATGGTCGTCGTAAAGAAGCATGTAAGTCTATTACTCTTAGAATCGTTTCAACTCAATATGAATATGAAAATGGTCAAACATTTAATCTATAAAAATTTTGGAAATTTTTAATCTTAACAAAAATGGAACTATTATTTTGCTCAAAAGGGATTTAAATGTTATCGAGCAAATTCTAAATTTCATTGCAGTCTGCAGTGGCAGAGTTGTTTTCGTTTTGATATTGATATTGATAATGAAACAAAATAGCCGCATTAAATGTACAGTGGCGAGCATTATGTGGATACATAATGCTCAAAACTGACTTTAAGTTGCTGTAAAACTCGCAAAAATAAAGCAATTACACATTTTTTTTTCGGTTTAAACTCTTTATTTATTAAGAAACAAAAAATATAAAAACATTTTTTAAAACTGAAAAGAAAAATTAACTTTTAATTTATTTAATAAGAAAACTCAATGTATCCACTTTTGCACGTTCAAAATAAAAGCGTTTAAGGGTAGGTGTCCATTGAAAAAATAGGTTAGACTTTTGCGCTAAGCTGTATAACTTTCACAATTTTACGAATATTTCAATGAAATAAATGGTCATCGATTAGAAAAATGTTATTCAAAATACTTTTGCAGTTTTGAAAAAAATATAAAAAAATTGTGTGCCCAGAAACTGCCACACAAGTGGAAAAATCATACATTTTAGTAAGGTCCTTATTCAAATGATAGGGAAATTCCGAAAATATTACTTTTTTATTTTTTTTATATTTTTTTTATAGAAACAACAAATTCCCAAATCACGTATCGTTCTTCTTTTTTTATTCTGTTTTATTATTTATTCAAAAAAAAATATATAAAACTATGAAAAACGAAGGAAATTCGCATAGTGGTATGAATGCTCTACTGGATAAAACTTCATAAGTATAAAAGATAACGAAGTAAAATTCACTCTTGTACAAAGCCAATAAGTATGTGCAATTACGTTAATTTTTTTTTTATTTGTTTTTTTATTTTTACAGTAACTTTTTACTAACAAAAGTCAAAAAATATACATTTTTTTACAAATATTTTGTTCTCTACCCTGGGAAATTGAGAGTTATATTTTTTAATTTTTGGAAATAATTTTTTAATCAAAGATTTATATTCCCTGAACAGCGTATCGTTCTTAAAAATTTAATAAAACTCATCTAAAGTTCAAAAAAATGCAATTCAATATGACAGTATTTGTAATGCATTTGCAAGAAAAGTATTAATAATACAGTTCTCACATATTTTTTTTATTTTTGTTTGATATTTTATTTACTAAATTCAAAAATAATAAATACTTTTTTCACTCAATATTTATTTAATTTTATTTTTATAAAAGAGGTCTATTTTGCATTTTTTAACAAAAAGTTCCTTTGCACACGCACACAAGTAAGTTTTCAGTTCACAAGAATGCCACTGCAATATCAGCGCTTTGAAAGAGAAGGTTTCGTATTCTCTGTGCAAAAGAATTTTGCCGCCCATCCGCTCTCTTGATTCTTTTTTTTTTTTGTCTGGGCTCATTTAGTTTTTTGTTCTTGTTTATGACTTGTCATATTGCGAGATTATTACAAGAACAGAAAAAATAAAAAAAACGTGTGAGAAATGATTGTTTTTAGTAGGTATATGATGCAATGACCATTCCACATTGTCGGAGGTAGGGTGGAAAAATGTTCTTTGTGTATGTATAAAAAGGAATATAAGTAGGTTATCACACATTCGCTGTCATAAATTTAGTTTTTTTGTATTTTTTTATTTGCGATCTATCATCATTCTACTGGTTTTTTTTTTTGTTTCTTCTATGGAAAGCCATTTTAGGTACACACATAGTAATAAATTTCGATGCATAGTGATCTTCATTTTTTGTTTTGCCAAAGGGTGTGTACATGATGGAAGAAAGGAAATCTGCGATGTTGTGTATAGAATAAGATACGAGTATATATTATGCATATATGTATCTACAATAGATTTTGTGTTGTTTTTTCCGATAGGTCGGTTCATAGGTAATGTAGATGTGCAACGTCTTGTATTGATTTGGTATCGTAAGGATTGTTTTGATTTAATTTTGCGTAGGTAGGTAATGGATGTATCAAAAATATATTAGATTAGTACATGTTAATCCTGTGAATGAACGCAAATTGCATTTCACTGTAAGCGAATACGCAACAACCAAGGGATATGGCAAGTGGATGGCGCTAAAATATTATGTACAATATTATGCAGGTATCTATTAATCTAAATACCTATGTACATACTTATATAAATAAGTTAAGAAGGAAAATTCGATCACTTTTTGTTTTCGGTGGTGACGTATTCCACTGTTAGAAGAATGGTGAAAGTATGTAGAAAGAATATGGGAAGTGCGCTTCTTTTATGTATATTTGTTGGTTTTACATAGGAAGAGTTGTCTCCTTTATTTCAATATGTCATGGTGATAGATAATACTCTCGTTATTTTCTGTTGTGTTTTTATTGTGCAAATCTATTTTGTACATATACCTATAAATATTTTTTTGCAACAACTGCCTCCAAAAACAAACAAAGGAAACAAAAAACTCAAGCAAAAAAAATTGATAAAAAGTAAGCAAATAGAAAATACATACATATGTAATACCTACTTCGTTTTCATTAGGCCACATGATGTAATTTCGTTGAAAATTTCGAAAAGAGATAATTTTTAACAAAGGACAATAGGCAAGTCTGGCCCAGTTCTAATAAGAACGACCTTTATATAACATACATTATGTATGTTCATATATTCATTATCACTTAGTTTTTAATTTGTAAAAAAAAAAAACAAGTATTAGTTTTCCAATAATGTTGTTGGTGTCAAAATTAAAAAATGATATAAAAATAAGAGCACATTTTTTGTTTTTTTTTCGATGAAGATTTTGACATGTTTGAAAAACCAATATTAAGTTCGTTTTTATTAAAGCTTAGCCGGTTAACTGTACATATCTGCCCATCAACATTTTTTTCTAACACGTTTTACTTACGACCACCAATTGTTATGTTGGTAGTTGACAAATTGTGAATAATTTCGAAATGACTAAATGAAATTCGTTTTTTTTTTTTTAATAAGATCAGTTTTTATATAAAATGCATTTTTAGTTTTTGCTTAACAAAATAGAAGCTTAAAATTACTCTAGAGCACTGTTTATGAAAATTGCGGCGGTGCTCGATAGATTCAAATGTTTCAGTTAGACAACGGTCGCCTATAATTTTTAGAGCTCTCTTTTGAATTCTGTGCAAGATACTAAGGAGGGTTTTAGAGCACCTGCCTAGTGGGAATTGCACTCGAGCTTTGGACGAATATAGGCCTTATAGATTACAGCCAGATTAGTAGGTGTAAAAAACTTCTTGCATCGGCGGAGAAAATCTAAACACTTAGCGGCGTTTTTGGTTACTTCAAACATGTTATCACTTCACAAATGACGGTCTGTGATGCACATACCTAGAAGCTGTTCAGTCTCCTCGATGCAAGTGCCAAACAGCATTGAGTTTTCGAAGCTTTGAATTCTATACGTTTTTTGATTCCTCATTGCTATCAAGATCAGAATTTAATGAGCTTATCATACGCTGCCGTTGGTAGTCCACATCCGAAGGACAAGGATGCGAATCTAAAAACGAATATGAAAATCTGAGGTTACTGTCGTCAGCAAAACAATTAAGCGGAGCAACAGTTATAGACAGAAACTGTCGGAGACAAAACGGACCCCTGGGGCACACCAGCATTTATTTATTTATTTATTTATTCATCAAGCAGAGACACAGCTCTTAAAGACTACTTAGAACAAAAGTAAATTTATATAAATAATAATAAATAAAACAAAACAAAAATAGAATGTACAATTGACATTAAACACCGAAGTTTATTATTAATAACAATTTTTTTTTAAACAGTCCCTACTTACATATAAATTAAAATCAATAGCATTACAAACAGAATTAGCTTGTCTTAAACAGCGAGTTAAGGGCTTATTGATTCCATAATTGACCCTATGAAAGGGTACACAAAATAAACGATTATTACGTAATTCACTACAAGGAACATGAAAGCCAATCAACGAAAGCAAGTAAGGGCAATTGATTTTATAATTTATTAAATCTCTGACAAGCATTACACCGAAATAAATACGTCGTGATTCTAGGGATTGAATGCCCAATATCAGATTTGAAACCGTCCAAAACTACTTTTAGTAAACGGTCCGAAAGGTAATTTCTAATCCAACGAAGAAGAGATTCATCGAATTACAAAAAAAAGAATATCAAAACAATAAAAATACACAAATAAGTAAGTTTAAAAGCATAGGAACTCAACACACTGATGTGTACACGAATCCTATGTATGAAAATTTCGCTTGCATATGTGTTTTTAATTTAAAATTAAACTATATTTAAATATAGTAATTTTAATGTTATTTTTTATAAAAGAATGTTTTATTAATTAAAATTAATTAAATTTTTGTACACAATTATCTTTAAAATTAAAAGAAATGTATTGACAATTTTAAGTATTTAAAAGTATACATTTAAGGAAAACATTTGTCGTATACAATATTATTTCAAAATCAAAGAATCTGAGATGTAAAAATTTTGATCGAAATCGGAAGAGTCGCAAATGAAAAAGTAGAAAATAAAAAGAAGGTTCTATGACAGGTACCGATAATAATATTTATTTTTTACCAAAGTGTGGAGTGCATTGTTGGTACGGTTATCTATACATAATTTAAAAAAAAAGCATTAGAGCCGTTTTCAAAATAATTATAATATTTCATAATGGCTGTATGGAAGGAACCGAGCTAAAGTAAAACAAACCATTTCAATTTCTCCTCTAGGCTGCATATTGAGGTACAGAGTTGCAGATAGACGGAATCATTACTCTTTTGTGTTGTAATGCCAACTTATGAAAATTCCCAATTTACTTCACTTTTTTCTTCAAATCTCCTTCCATTTTTTTCCGGAAGTGGTAACGCTGATAGGGACTTCAAGTCTAAGATATGTAACAGATGCAAAACTATGAAAATTGTTATCATTGTTTTTATTTTGATGATTAGGTACATAATATTTAGGAACAATAGATAATAAACGAACGGTTTGATCAACCAATTTCAAAATTGATAATCTGTTTGTTTAAAAAACAGTTCTCCACTTTTCTTAAATGAACGGTCAATTGTAAAAAATCAATTATGTATCTCCATAAATTGTTTCAAAGAATCCATTATCTATAACGAATTTATTCATGTTTTCAAAACTGCCCAATTTACCTTTTATGTTGTCAATTTTTACATGATAATTAGTAGTCAAAGACGGAACCACTTTTTAATCTGAAGCTATATTTTTTTGCACTTATTAATTTTATTAAATCATAAATAATCTCAAGACAATGAAGCTCTTTAAAAAATAAAAATTTAAAATGTTTAACTATTGATATTTTTTATTTTTAGAAACTCTGAAACAAGAAAAAGAAATATTTAAAACGCTTTTGGTTTCATCCCAATACGACCACTTTTCGCAGAGTTACAGCCCTTTGAAAAAGACTCAAAAGAACATTTATAGGTATAGGTACATAGTTACCATTATTATTTTTGAAAGTGTATTAACTTACTTGGGTTAGGAAATTTAATAATTTTTTTAGTTGAGCAATTTTTGAATTGTGAACTTTTTCCTAAAATTAATTGTCTACATTAAAAATAAATTATAAATATCAGAGCAAATTCCCCGGGTTCCTAATGTCTAAATCTGTGCTCCCTTTTCTTTATTTTTTAAAATATCCTGAAAAGTAAAAGTCCTAGAACCAACAGATTAACCTTGTATAAATACGCAAAGAATAAAAACGCTATCTACCTAAATGCAAAAAGTTTCAATTCACCTGCAACCAAAAATAAAACAGAAAACAAACCGTCTATTATTGTGTCTAATTGTGAGCGCTGAATGCAAAAAACTCAATTTGCCTTTTCTAAACCTCAAACAATCACGATTCACGAAAAATTATTTTTTCTACCCAAAATACAAAAGGAAAAAAAACTTTCATTTATCTTGTGCGCAATCCGAGTCAATTCAAAATCAAATGCTTGTGCGCTGCCTGTGCGGCTTGCCAGCTTGCCACTCGTGCCTTGTTCCCGTTTTCTGTTATTTTTTTTTTTGATATTCTATTCCATCTTTCTCTATCTCTATGCGTGAAGCGTGAGCGTGATGCGAAAAAAGAGGTATCCTGAAGAGACGAGACGAGCTAAATTTATTTTCTTAACACAAAAGTTCTTAACTAAGAGAGCCATATTTGTGCACCAATACATGTACACGTTTTTACATGAGATTTGAGTTTGCTTCTGAGGTAGACCTACCCTTAATACTACATTTTTGTATGTTGTCCAAAGGCCCTTGGCTTTAATGAGTCATTGAGTCGTTTGGACATGCTTTTTACTAATTTTTCGATTAGGGCGATCGGAATGCTGGCCCACTATGTCTGAATCCGGTCTAAGGTTTTTTGGTAAATTTTCATCATGTTCAACAATGAAATTTTATTGTATTTCATGCAAATCTTAGTTACAAAATGATGTCATTTCAAAACTATTTGCCTTATTTTGATCATTGAAACTATTCTGAGTTGCCAATTTAGTGTTATGCTGAATTTTAAAAACCATTTTCAATTTCAGCAAATATTTCAAAAAAATTTCATATAACACAATTTTCATCATGTTAAACAATGAAATTTTATTGTATTTCATGTAAATCTTAGTTACAAAATGATGTCATTTCAGAACTATTTGCCTTATTTTGATCATTGAAACTATTCTAAGTTGTCAATTTAGTGTTATGCTGAATTTTAAAAACAATTTTCAATTTCAGCAAATATTTCAAAAAAATTTCATATAACACAATTTTCAACATGTTAAACAATGAAATTTTATTGGCGCAAAATTTTAAACATTTAAAACCCACTCTAAATCAATTTTAGAATGGGAGTCGACTCTAAATATTGAGTATAAAACGATAACCGACTTTGTGTTAATTTTAAAGGACATAAACTATACTTTAACGTTAAAGAGATCGTCTTACTTTAACAGCAGCAAATAGCTAGTTTATCTTTTAAAAGTATACTTTATCCATATTGACAATGGTCATTTAATACCAAAGCAAATCGAAGAAAAACTGTTTACTGATGTTTTATTCGATTTTTTAAAGATGTTTTTTGTAAATAGACTGAATAACTGAATATTATAAATTCGAAATAATCGTACGAAAGCGCTCTACGATGAACAAATCTGAAAATACAAATGTATGTAGGTATGTAGGCGCGCCGCCGCCGCCGCCGGCCGAGACGAGTATAGCTAAATGAATCTGCACCTTGCAACAACAAATTGAGTTTTTATACTGTGAATTTGCGATTTATACTTTATTTTCATCTAAAATTATGTAAATAACTTATAAACAATCAAAATCTGTACCGAGGTAGTATATAAAATGTACTTTTTTTGGCGAAAAATTATTTGGTTTAAAGTTGTCTGTTCTTTTTTTCTTTTTTTTTTGTTGTGTTTTTGTAGTTGTGTGAGTTATGTATCTGTCAAATTAAGGGTTGTTCAACGCAAATTCGCTTAGGTTCTGTTGTAAAACCCACATCAGTTAGAAGAGTTGTTTAACGTGTTTAAAATTATACAAAAGTTAGACGAAGTCTCCAAGCTAAACGACTGCGTTAAGTAGAGCCGGTTTTATTCCTTAAACGAGAACTGTTTAAAATTTTGCGCCATTGTATTTCATGTAAATCTTAGTTACAAAATGATGTCATTTCAAAACTATTTGCCTTATTTTGATCATTGAAACTATTCTGAGTTGCCAATTTAGTGTTATGCTGAATTTTAAAAACCATTTTCAATTTCAGCAAATATTTCAAAAAAATTTCATATAACACAATTTTCATCATGTTAAACAATGAAATTTTATTGTATTTCATGTAAATCTTAGTTACAAAATGATGTCATTTCAAAACTACTTGCCTTATTTTGATCATTGAAACTGTTCTGAGTTGCAAATTTAGTGTTATGCTGAATTTTAAAAACAATTTTCAATTTCAGCAAATATTTCAAAAAAATTTCATATAACACAATTTTCATCATGTTAAACAATGAAATTTTATTGTATTTCATGTAAATCTTAGTTACAAAATGATGTCATTTCAGAACTATTTGCCTTATTTTGATCATTGAAACTATTCTAAGTTGTCAATTTAGTGTTATGCTGAATTTTAAAAACAATTTTCAATTTCAGCAAATATTTCAAAAAAATTTCATATAACACAATTTTCAACATGTTAAACAATGAAATTTTATTGTATTTCATGTAAATCTTAGTTACAAAATGATGTCATTTCAAAACTATTTGCCTTATTTTGATCATTGAAACTATTCTGAGTTGCCAATTTAGTGTTATGCTGAATTTTAAAAACCATTTTCAATTTCAGCAAATATTTCAAAAAAATTTCATATAACACAATTTTCATCATGTTAAACAATGAAATTTTATTGTATTTCATGTAAATCTTAGTTACAAAATGATGTCATTTCAAAACTATTTGCCTTATTTTGATCATTGAAACAGTTCTGAGTTGCAAATTTAGTGTTAAAGTCAGTTTGTATCCACATATGCTCGCCACTGTACATTTTGGCGTATCAAGTTAAATGTAATTCGAATGCCACTCATACTAATTTTATTCTTATTTTAGTAAAAAAAACGGTAAATGGAAATGCAAAAAGATGTCGAAATTATAGATTACGAAAAAAATTGGCGGAAGAAACTAGAGTCAAAAAACTTAGAGCGTTGGTCGTACATGAGGAAAATTCTGTTGAACCTGGTAAATTTACTTAGTTAACAAAATAAATTGTACCGTAATTTTATTTTGTGTCCATTTGTTTTGAAAAAAAAACTGGATATAGATAAGTTTCCGAGAATGTATATTTTTTCCTTCGTTAGGCATGAAATGCCTATTATGGCTGCAAACTAAAGTAATTTGAGTATTGCTAATAAGTAGTTTTATATATATTTTAGTTATTAAGATGGAAAAGTATAGTACTCAAATGTGTCAGGATTATAGAATGCAGGAGAGTATTGCAGAAGCAACTGAAGACCAAAATAACCAAAATATTAACCCACCGGTGATGCATGAAGAAAATTATCCCAAACCTGGTAGCATTATATTATACAAAAAATAAAGTGAGTGTTACTTATATGTAATTTTATATTGTAATTTAGCTTCAAGGAAAGTAATGACAGTGGCCGAACGCAGCCGAGATTATAGATTGCGGCGAAGTGTTGCAAAAGCAACTCAAATTTATGCCGATAATTCTCCTTCACCTGGTAAATCTAAAATAATAAAACAATATTACTTTGTTGTATCTTTTGAAATAATTTTGTTCTACGAGCGTTGAAATTATTTTGTTCTACGAGCGTTGAAATTAAAATTAATGGTGCAAAATTTAAGTGCAATTAATACGATGTTAAAGGTGTTTTAGTATGAAATTATTTTAAAACGATGATTTTGCAATTTTGAATCAAATATAGCATCATTCTTTCTCTACCCTTATATTAAAGTAAAAATCTTTGAATACCTATTTTATTAATTTATTGGCGCAAGAAAATTTTAAACAGTCTAGTATTAAGATATTAGTATGATACTACTTAACAATTTGCTAACTTTAAAGTAGTTTACTAACTCATTCTTAATTTTAAACATTTTCTTATTAGTATCTTACTAAAGCAATTTTCTTAATAAAATGCTCCTGAACACACCTAAAACAATGAAAAATAGGTATGATGATTTTAACTTTAATAAAATCGTAGAGAAAGTATTTGAAAAATCGTTGTTTTAAATTAGTTTCACAGCTTTTACATCGTACTAATTTAACTAAAATTTTGAGCCTATTTTTATTTTACATTGTGACAGGCTGCCCTTATTTCTAGCAGAAAACTGGCCATATAACGAATATAGATAGGGTTTAATAAGAAAAAAAAAACAGAACAAGGCAAAAATAACTTTATGGCGTCATAAAGTCTTTACTTAATTCAAAGTAAATGGTGGTTAAAATACAGCTGAAATCATAATGTTTTCATTTCGTGCTTTTGCTTTCTTTTCCATTTAAAATTGATTAAATTATTGTAATAATATCTCTGATCCCGTAATTTTCAGATTTGAACAGTACGCGAACAGAAATATGTATTTCAATTTAACTGATTTTATCGTCGATTGTGAGTATTGAAATTGTTTCCTGACTAATTAAATGTTTTTATTCAGGAATGTAATCCTATACTTTTCTGAAGTTTTCTGTATAGAAACACTCATTAAACACACCTAAAATTCACACGAAGTCAAATTAATGCCGTTCTGATGCTCTTTGCTTATATAATGTCTAGTTGCGATTTTATTCTTTTCTTTCGCAATATCATTATTTGTAAAATGTTGTAACTGTCTATTTGAATGACGCTATTTTAATGACAATATTTTAGACTTAGACTTTCTACTGCAGCGAGTTACGACCAGAATATTCAATATTATTTCAAAACACATATATTTAATAAAATCTATCAATGGATTCCTACGAGCTGAAAAGGAAAACAATTCAACTTCTAAACAAAATGGAAATACAAATTAAAGATTTAACTGAAAAGGAACAAAACGTATGGAGAATTGAGCTATATAAAAATATTTATATAGCGACATCGGCAGTAGATGGTAATACTTTTGTAGCATGATATTGTTTTAATAAATACATTTTTAATCTTATATTCAGATCTTCAAAACGAAGCACAAAAATATATAAGTGAGAGTTCAGCACCAAGTCTTACGGAAAATGAGAAATTTGAAATTTCTCAAATATCAAATATTTTCGAGAACGAAGACGAACTCGAAGAAGATAAATGTGAAGATGACGATAAGGAGCAAAAGGAAATAAAAGAAAGCAATTTAGAAAAGGAACCACCATGCATTATGGAGCAAATGATTGAAGAATAAAAGAAAAAATCATAACATTTTTTTAATTTATGGAAAGGTTTGGGTTTTGTCCCACAAATAAAGTAAATACAAATAATCAAATCAAAAGATGAACAACGAAAATTTATATATTTTTCAAATTTTGACGCAAATCAACTGATTTTGAAACTCCGAAATTAGGAAAATGCTTTTTTGATTCCGGCCTATGATGTTAATTTATTCGTATTTGTAGGTAACAAAATTTTCGGGGATTTGTTACGAGGGACTCTGTGATAGGGGTGAATATAAAACTAATTCCGTCATGTTTCAATTTTCCAAAAAATGGTGGAATTACTTTTACATAGAATTTTTTCAAATATTTCTTGAAATTGAAAATAGTTTCCCGAATTAGTTACATAACATAAATTTAAACTAAGAACCGTTTCAGTCGTCAGAATGAAAAAAGTAGTTTGGAAATGACAGCCTGTTGTGTGTGAGAATTTAAAGAAATTACTTAAAATCCGAAAAAAAGTACCTAGCCAAGCTGTCATTTCTAAACTATTTGAATGATTTGAAAGGTTTTGAATTTTAATTCTAGCCTTTCAATAAATTTCAAAATATGTCCATCTAAAAGCATTTCTCTCATTTCTAAATTTTCAAAAACATGACAAAAATAACTTTTATGGACATTTTTGGAAATAATTTTCCGAATTGAAAATGGTTTTCAGTATTAGTGATTAAAATTAAAAAATCAGAGTCAAGAATCCAAATGAAACAAGTAGCTTGCTGTGATTTTTAGATTACTTGCTTAATTCGGATGACTAAAACAGTTTTGAGTCCCAATCTGAAGCAAGGTGTTTTGAAATGACTTTCTTGATTTTCTCAATAAATTCAAGAAAATGCCATTTAGACCAAGCTATCATTCCAAAACTAATTGCTTCAATTGTATAATTGAAACAGTTTTGAGTTCCAATTTAAACTTCATAACTTATTTTGACAATTTTGACACCCAAACAGAATCTATGTCACAAAACCCATTTTTGATAGAGACGATAAGTGAGAAATGGATTGTTTCATTTTTTAACGATTCGAAAACTAATCGGCTATATATACAATTTGTAAATTCATTATAATATTAATCACAATTAATTCTGACGTTGGATTTTACAAAAGTTTTTACAGAGGCTTTGTTTGAGAGAAAAGAAGTTTTACTTCTAGAGCGCGTACGTCAGTACACACATTCTTTTTTATTTAACTATCAATTTTAATTTCACAGTATATCATTGGGGGATATTTTTATTAACAGGAATTCTATAGCTCGGATAATTGCAAGGTAAACATGTGTTAATTAAGGAGTCTTTTAACTTTACCCTTAAAATTTAAAATGGAAGTATGTAATATATATTGCTATAATGCGTAATCGTTGAATGGGCGGTTAACATGACACCATAATGGTTAATGGTAATTAAATCACTTTAACCAACGAAAGAATAGAATAGAGCGTTTTCGAAATTATTTTTTGAGACCTACTGGTTATTATATTTTCTGTACACAATCCATACATACATACAAGAGCTTTATGTTGAATCACTAAAAAATGTTGGGATATTTGGCAACGAGATACTTGTTTGGTAATTAAATGCAAACTGGGCAAAAAGCATATCTGTATTAAATTTTTTACGAAAAGCTCAAATCTAATGAAATAAATAAGAAATACAAAATTATTTCGTGAAAATTTATATTTGGTAAATACTTCAAAAAACTCTTCAAGAAAAAAAAATGTGGTTTTTGAGATGATTCGGTTTGAAAATTCGTCTCGCAATAAGTTATTTATTTTCTGAATTAAGTGACTAAACAACAATATGTATATTTCTGCCTCAAAATATGTACATAGTACACATATTATATTTTTATCGCAAATATAAAAAGAGATAGACTACTTAGAACTGAGCATACTCTAAGGCTGAGATAAGTACGATGCGCAACAAAAATTAAAAATTTCGAATTGATTGAATGACATAACTCAAACTAAAAAATTTTAGACATAACAGTAATATTTCCAAAAATACCAGATCGTATATCTTGAAAAGAAGCGAACGATCCTTTTTTCAAATTATTTCTTTAAATGCATTTGAGTAAGTACTTAAAATTGGATTACCAATTTTTTTTAAGTAAAATTTTAA
Source organism: Chrysotoxum bicinctum (assembly GCA_911387755.1). Taxonomy (NCBI): domain Eukaryota; kingdom Metazoa; phylum Arthropoda; class Insecta; order Diptera; family Syrphidae; genus Chrysotoxum; species Chrysotoxum bicinctum. The sequence continues at coordinate 32,967,712 of OU426990.1, forward strand.
GGAAATTTTGTATATTAGAAATTAATTTATTAATAAAACTCCTCTAACGATTTTTACAAAGGATCTTTATTGCAAGTTCATTCATAAAAAAAAACGGACTTGATCAAACTTGACATCACGATGATACGAAAGATAAAAAAACTGGGTCTCGCAATTCTGTATATCTGTCTGTCCCTCAAACTTTTTTTCTTTTTTTTTATGAAGACCAAAATAACGGTACCTACCATATAATTTTATTTTATAAAATATATTTTTTTTTTTTTTCGGAAAAACTGTTCTATGTACAGATCAAAAGCAAACGAAAAAAGTGGGTTTTGCAATTCTGTCTGTCTGTTCGACTACAGCCTAAACGGCTCGAACGATTTTCTTTAAACTTGATAGATATCATTTTTAATTCCCCCCCCTACGTTTTTTCTTTTTTTTAAGACCAAAAATAACGGTACCTGCCATACGAATTATTTTCGAAATTTTATAAATTTTTTTTTTCTCAAAAACTGTAGCAAACATTTAAAAAAAATCTAAAAATTTCATTAAGTTAAAGCCATGTAATGGTTGAAAAAACAATTCCAAAAAATAGTACTTTTTGGTAGCCACGAATAGTAGGAACCATTTTTTTTGTTTTTGATTTTATCGAAAACGGTACATCTGATTTTAATCATATATTATTTTTTATGCTAAAGCTCCTCTAAATTTGAACATTGTTGCCAATTCAAATTTTCAATTTTTTTAAGAAAAACTTAAATTTTCTTTTTTTTGGAAACTTAATATTTCGAAAAGCTCATGCTCGATTTTTTTCAAAGTTGATAAATAAAAGTTTCTTAATATAATCTACAAGATTCAAGAAAAAAAAATTGTTTTACTTAAAAATAACAGTACTCACCGTACAAATGTGAAAAAATGGTTTTCGAAAATCTTATTTTTCTCGAAAACGATTCCGAGAATTTTGATCAAATTTTTTTTCTTTCGTTTAATTTTTACGATCTATAATCTTTGAAAAAAAAAAAATTTAAATTATATATTACTGACTGTACCTACCATAAAACCATTTTTTCGAATTTTGGATTTCTCATTATCGGCATAACGGATTTTAATGAATTTTCTTATTTTTTGAATTTTTGAAAAAAGAAATATTTTTTTTTTGAAAATTTAATATTTCAAAAACGACTTAGCATTTTGTTTAGAAATTTAATTTTTATTTGTATAGTAGATAATAAAAACTGAGTTGGAGTACCAAATTTTTTTCTTAAAAATGTTTTAAAAATTTTGTATATAAAAGCTTATTTCTTTAAGAAACCACTACAAAGACTTATTATTTTTGTTTTTTCATAAGCCAATATTTGCCTGAATCACATAGCATTCTATTTTTAGCTCCAAATACTAAAGAAGTTGTTTTAGTCATTTAAGAAAATGAATCTTATGCTTATGAGCAGTTTTTCTCTAATAAGATTAATTTTTGAAATTCGTAGTCTTTTACATAAGAGCTAATTTTGTGTGACCCAGTCGTGCATTTTATTTATGTATCGTTACAACTGATTTCGATCAATTTATTTTATCCTAAAAGCTTAAATAGAATTAGAACTGAAATTGACAAGCAATTTTTTTTTTTGGATTTAAAAAAAAAATCTCTTTTCTTTTCTATCTTTCAGGAAATTTTTCACCCAACCAGATAACTGCAAGTGAAACATGAAAACCATCAGAGCTAAAGTCACCCGAGGCTCAAAACTAGGCCTCTTCCTCTACAACTTGATGACTTGCGACCAACCTTCTCCAATTGGATGCGAAAACATCACTCACTTATGCCACATCAATGCCACCACTAATTTCTGTCCGAAAAGTAGAAACTCACATCAACAGACTCTTCCAGTGATACCAGAAATAGGGCATCCGGATCAACACTTCCAAATCGGAACTTGTCTGCTTCAGGAGACCTTTGCCACCGTACCTAGCGGCAAAGCCAAACGTCAAGTACCTGAGAGAGTGCACTTCAACTTGTTGCGAAGGTTTAACCTACACTCAAGAAATGTTCTGTAAAAGACCAGTTGGGAAAATATTTTGGATCTGCACTGGACTCTACTTCGACTGTCAACGACAGAAACGAGCATCTCTACACAGAATCAAATTTAGAATCAAATTTAATCCCACAGGACAAATATCTAGTTCATTCAACGAAGAAACTAAGGCGAAACATCATCGACCACCCGAATCAGCTTATAAGAAGTATGACCACAGAACAACGACATCCCGAACCGAGGTACCTCAGTGTGATGGAAACTCTGGATGACAACGTAATCATGGACAACGAGGAAGTAGTCTCGCTCTACGCTGACATTGCGTCAGCCTACCACCGCGGCTAAACGCCATCCCTGCCCACAACACACAAAGTTCACCATCTTGCGAGGAAGTAACAAATCCATGATAGGTTCTTCTCATCTTAGCCGTTGGGAATCGGTGGAAGAATATTGTAGGTCTCTTCCATTAATGCCAATCACAAGGACACAGGAATGTTTGAGAGTAATACATCATTCGATTCAGGATCTCTACGAGCTGTTGTGCCCCTAATTTGTGTGTATTTATTTATTTATTGACTTTCAATTACATTCAATCAAGATGAAATCACATTTATTGTGACTAAATCTCTTCCTTCCGAATTATTCCTCTAAAGAAATGTGAAATAGTTTCCTCTATTTCATAAGATATCGACCTTCACAAGAATATTATTTATTAAAGAAGACCCATATAATTTCCTTTATATGTATAGTAAACATAGTTTGCCAGCAAGACATGCAATCATCTTTGATCTCAATCATGACAAGAATTCTCATCAATATCCGATGAATACGCTTCAGAAATTCTTGCATATTGTTTAGCCTTAAATAAGCTTAAAAGCAATAATTTGATGATATAAAATAATAATAAAGGCAAGACTCTAGACAATATCCAGGCTAACGGTTCATGCCCGAGATGGCATCACGCTTGCCACTTTAATTTGTATGTATGTATGTTTTTATTTGAATAGTTTTTCTCATAGAAAAACTAAGCAAAAACTTTATATTATAGTCGTATAAGAAAAAACTAATAACACGAATCGAAGCATATGCAAATTGAGGTTGTGTGTCAAAGTTATCGTTGAGTGCAATTTCCTTTCTTTATTATTCGTCTATCTTCTTCGTGTGGGTGCTGATGATAACGGCAAAAATCCCCAACCAACTTTCTAACACATTCTCATTTGGAAGGGAAGTTATGGTGACCATATACCCTTTAAAAAAATTAAAGAACAAAAATTTGTTAACCGAAATTTAGTAGACACATAAATATTATAAGGTTTTTAAAGTGCCTTGACAAACTAGAGGGAACAAATTCGACCAAAGTCCCAAACTGGAACTTAGGTTCTATATAGTTTTCATAGATCTTGGCCGATATCTGCATATTTTAGGATAAATAAAGACCTTGCTGATTGATTAGATGCTTGATAGAACAAATATGTATATTGTATGTACATATCGAGTAGTTGAAAAGTCTTGAATTATAGTTCAGTAATAATTGTTTCAGTCAAACTTTATTGGCCTAAGTACTCTAAAAGGTTTTAAATGAGGGCGAAGAGATGTTAAGATGGAATAAAACAAGCTGTGTGCGATGTATTTATAGGAAATCTTTTTAATTTGAAAGGTCCATGTATGCCATTTGTATAAAGTATGACACCGTTCCAAGGCCTTTCTCGGCTTCTTACCGTGGCGTAAATCCGAATGGTCCAATTTCCAATGACTCTTCCGCATAGATCTGGCTAAATCTGAGCGAGGGCCAGTGTTATCTTCACCTAAAGATCATCGGCTAATTGGGTTTATTCATACGGACCTGTGCCTTCAGGAAATTCCACAAGATAAAGTCTAGCGGTGTCAAATTGCATGACTTTGGTCATTTCTGCAAGAGATTAGCTTACTCTCAAATCGTTCATACAGAAAGTCAATCGTGGCGTCCTCTATGTGGCACGTAGCGCTGTCATGTCGTTTAGGTCCATATCATTTAATTTAGGCTATAAGAAATCGGTTATCATTGTTCTGTAGCACTCGCCATTGATGATGACTGCCTCACCAAAGTCGTTTTCGAAAAGGTACGGTCCAATGACACCGCCGCCGCACAGTGCGTCGATTGTATGCAGGTAGTGGAAAAAAATCTATTTTTCAAAAGTAAGATAACTGTGATCAAAAATTGGTTGCTAAATGTAATAAATAGGGGATTTTACTCAATTTGAGGAATTTTCACGCCCCCTACCACGCCTATTTTTGATAGTAAATTGGTTACATGAAATTTTCTAGTACGATAGTGATCTAAATTATTAATATTCTGGTCAGTGAAGAAATTATGAGTTAAAATAGCGCAAAGTTCGCCTACTTACACGCCCACTTTTGCTATAAAATTGATTTTTTTTAATTTTTTCGTATGATATTGAAAAAAATTAATGTGTTTCATAAGAAAAATTTACTTGAACAAAAATCTACCCACTGCCACGCCCACAATTGTAAAATGATTAGTTAGAAGCCAAACATTTAAGAAATGATGATTATATGATATACAAAAGTTGTAATATTTTAAAGGTTAGTAGGAAAGTATATATTTTCTCAAAGCACAACGACCACAGAATATATCGCATAAAAGATCTTGCAAAATATAATAAATGTTTTTATTGTTGACAAAAATAATTATTCAAAAAAAGTAATAACAAAATGAAAAACCGAAAAATAAACAATTACGAAAAAAGATCAATATCCGAGTCTTCGAGTGTATAAGCGATGGAAGTGATAACGTTTATTTATTTCTGAGCAAGTTGTTGATGCGTGTCTTGCTAAGATTTCCTGACCTTCAGGCTCTAAATTTGATTGCATATTTAATTGTACCTCCATAAACTGCAAAACACCAGGTACTCGGGCCGTTGAGTTAGAAAACCAAACATCAAAAAGCTCCCTGTTTGAACACATTCTGTAAAAAATGCTCTTAAACGAACACTTGTTGCCAGAAAAAGCGCAAGTTGCTGCAAAAAAAAACTTTTTTTTTGAAGATATGATTGTTTTCTTTCTTTAAATAAAAACACTTTTTTCCCATATGGCACCACACAAAATATATGACTTATCAAAGTGAGTACTTAACACGAACAAAGAAGCTTTGATTTAGACTCGCTACACATTTTTGGCATATTTTTTTTTTTTCATTTTTTTCCACTAGTCGCCGCACTGTGCGCCGCTGCACTATGGGACCAAATGGTGCAAACCATCTCAAAAATCCATAACTTTTTCGTTTCTCAATATTTTATGTAAGTTAAAAACACCTTCCATGATTTTGATACAAAAAATTATATGTGTACGTACTACGTACTACCGTACATACATATATGCTCTTTTTTTGTCTTACTTCCATAGAACCGTTTCTTATTTTCGACTATCTCATTAACGGCTCAACTGATTTCGATAAAAATTTGCTCCTTTATTGTCAATTTGCATAACAAAATTTTCAAAAATATATTTTAATGATTAAAAATTCAATACACCAAGAACGGGTTGATAAAATGAATAAGTTTCAAGGTTTACTCGTATATTAGTATAAACTTCTAACTTAAAAATCAATTTTTTTTTCTTAGTAGTATAAGAATCTTGTATAGTTATTTTTTGTTTTTTCAAAAATCCCTATAACGATATCGGATTTTTTTAAAGTTAATGTAAAGGAGTTTTTTATTTTAATAAATAAAACATATTAATTTGAATGACGTAAAAAAACACGTATTTTATTTATATGTATTTACTTTTTTATTATTTACGATGGAAGCATAGGTTCCGAAATGCATTTATTTAAATAATTAAGTAAAATAAGTATTTTCTAAATATATTTAAAATAGGTACAATTCTTTATTTATTAAATTTTTTGCATACATTTTATAAGAATTCAGGCAGCATTTTTTTTTAATGAGTTAAAAACTATTTTTTGAGGTTTTTATGAATTTTAAAAACGAGTAGCTATCATGACTTTTAAAAATTTTCACGGATTTATCTTAGCAACTTTCAATTTAAAAGTAAGTTTCTGTGATCGAATCGTGCATTTTATTTATAATTGTAAATTTAAATTCTTTTTTAAAAAAGCTTATTTTTAATTGTTTAACCGCGTTGTAAGTATTTTCTTATGAAGTATTTAAAATCGATTATTTAAAAATAGAAGAAAACTAAAAATTCTTAGCCATTAATTTATTTTTATTTCTATGATATATCTGAGGGCATCAGGGTATTTTTCAATATTTAGAATTTTCTATTGTTTTTTTTTTTTGATAACGTAAAATAAAAGGCAGATGGTCACCATGGCTAAAGTATACGTTTCAACACTATCACAAGCATTTTGTGAAAGATCTCATAAGTATGTTCAGGAGTACAGACCAGAGGTTGTCTCTAACTATAAGATTTTTGAAAAACACGCTTTTGTGCATGGAAAGAATTTTTCCATTCAATTTTTATTGCATTCTCATCTTTTATAAGTAAAGTGCAAGTTGAAAAGCTTATACATACATAAACTATAGGTACCTACTAGAAATTTGTTTTTAGAAAATATATTCGAGTACCTACATACGAGAATGGTAACGACATCAGAATCAGTATACAAATAAACCGAATTCAAAGGATATTTGTGTGTTAAGTGTTGGTGTTGAAATTAAAATAAGGGTTTCTTAGAAGTTCATCAAATTGTTTTATGGAGATACATATTTCGACTTAACATTAAATTTTAATTTGAAAATTTAACAAGGCTGTCAAAGGTGAATGTTTGCTGTCCAGAAATATTTTTTCCATAAATCATATGTATTGTTTTGCTAAAAATTGATGAGAGAGGTTATACAATATCTGCAAATTTTATGGCTTAGACTTTTAGAAACAAGAAACTTTAAATCTTGTGTGTTTTAAAAAGATTTTATGAGCTTGTTCTAAATAGAAAACAAATATATTTTGAATACAAAATTATTTATTTTTAATTTTCAATTTTCTCAAAAACGCAAAGATATTTAACTACGTATTTGATTAACAAGAAATCGATGAGAGCATTGAAAACAAAAATAAGAATTCTTCATAAATTAGATACCTTTTATTTAAAGTTACACCAAACTGTTAAGAAACTGAAATTTTTCTTTATTTTTAATAAGCAAAATATTTTTTTTTAATTTAATCAAATAGTGCTTACACTTTTGAGCATCATTTTGAACATTGTTAAAATATTTGGGTAAATAATAAAAAAACATTCTCAAAACAATCCATTCTGCGATTATTAGTTGAATTGTTTTTTAACGTAACAAGCATGAAGTTTAATCAAAATTGATTGTCTGTCTGTTTGTCTGTCGGTTCGACCACAGCTAAACGGCTCCGCCGATTTTCTTCAAACTTGGTAGATATCATTTTTATTTTTTTCCCCCCAACACGTTTTTTTATGTTTTTTTTAAGACCAAAAATAACGGTACCTGCCATACGAATTTCTTTCGAAATTTTATAAATATCTTTTTTTCTCAAAAACTGTTCGACAAATTTAAAAAATAAAAACACAAACAAAATTTATTTAGTTAAAGCTAGGTAATGGTTAAAAACACCATTTTTTTGTTTTTGATTTTCTTAAAAACTGTACAACCGACTTTGATCATTTTTTTTTGCGAAGGCTCACCTAAAAATTTTTACAAATGTTAAAAAATTAAAAAAAAGGTTTTCAAAAATCGTATTTTTCTCGAAAGCGGCGCGTAGAATTTTGATAAAAATTTGTTCCTTCAATTAATTTTTATGATCTTTAATTTAATAAGAAAAATTTTGAAATTAAGATATTACAGCTTGTATACCTACCATAGAACCATTTTTTCCAATTTTGAATTTCTCATTATCCACATAACGGATCTTAATGAAATTTTTTATAGAGTAGCTTCTAAAAGTCTAAAACACATTGCATTTCAAAACTTTAAAATAAATATTTTTTGAAAAAAAATCTAGTTTTCTTTTTTTGAAAATTCGATAGCTCAGAAACGGTTCAATATTTTTTTTTGTAAATTTAATTTTTATTCGAACAATAATAAAAACTTCAAATTTACGTACCAACATTTTTTAATAAAATCTTTTAAAAAGTTTATATATGAAAGCTTTTTTTTTTTAAGAAACCACTACAACGACTTATAATTTTTGTTCTTGCATAAATTCAGATTTGCATAGCATTCTGTTTTTGTCTCTTACTACTAAAAGAATTTAAAAAAATAATTTTATCCTTATGAATAGTTTTCTCTAATAGCATTCGTTTTTGAAATTCCTAGTCTATTACATAGGAGCAAGTTCGTGCGACTCAGTCGTGCATTTTATTTTCTTAAGACCGAAAATTGTAGGTGCCATAAATTTTTTTTTTTTGAAATTTTAGAAAATAATCATTAAGTTGATAAGAGCTAGATAATGGCTAAAAAACATTTTCTTAAATGTAAAATGGATTTTGATAAATTTTATATTCTAATGCTCCTAAGAAATTTGAAAAGTGTTTTGTTTTAAAATTTTTTAAAACAATTTTTTTAACTGTGATTGTTAACAAATGGTTGTCGAAAACTGTATTTTTCCTGTAAACGGCATCTCTAGAATTTATAAACAGTTTCAGTTTCGTATAGTTCTTGCTTCTTGCAATTACTGACCGTTATAGAACCATTTTTGGATTTTTGGCTTTCTCATTATTGGCATAAGGGATATTAACAAAAGTTCTTATACGGAAGCTTCTAAAAAGTTTAAAAAACATTGTATTAAAACAAAAAAAAATATTTTTGAGTTTTTTTTTTTTTTTTGTTTAAAATTATTTTTTGAAATTTATTTTTTATTTGCACAAAAATTAAAACCTTAGCTTATTTTTTTAATAAATATTTTATGTATAAAAACTTATTTTAACGATTTATTGTTATTGTTGGGTGAATTCTTATTTGCTTATGGCATTTTATCTTTAGCTCCAACTACTAATAAATTGTTTTAAAAATTAATTTTTTGCTTCTTGACATTTTGCACTAGTAGCATCTATTTTTAAAATTCTAATTATCTTAAAATTATTAACAGATCTGTGCGATACAGTCGTGCATCTCATTTGTTTAATGGTGTACTCAGTTGGGAATCGAACCCAGGCCATTGACGTAACAGTCCAGTGCACTAACCATTTATCCAAAGTAACGAATCATAATTCCATCGATAATTTTCTTCCTTATGAAAAAGAGTATACGAGTAATTAATTGCAAGTCTTAATATTCCCCAGAAGGTTTAACAATTGGCTACCACACCTTTGTCAAAAATTTAACTAGGAAATTATTTTTTTTATAATCCAAGATAAATATTATAAGAAAAACTTTTTCAAATGTTTGTATTTGCTTTGATTTACTCAGGCTTATATACAAAAATTTTGTGATGTTTTGAAGTTTGGTGCAACCACACACACCCTCACAAGTACTTCTTTTAAATATTAACGTTTTTTTTTATTCAAATTTCTGTTTTTTCTCACCCGGAAAAATAAACTCAAAACAAACATACCCAAATATTTTTAAGCATACATATTTTGAAATGCACTTTCATATTTCCAAAAATTAAAAGAAAATACACAAAAGTCAAAAATAACCATACTAAGCAGAAAAAGATCCTTTTTGCCAAAAAGCTTCATATGGAAACGAATTTCATTGAAATGAATTAATTTCAAAAAACCAGGAGCCGTACAAGTCCAGCATACAAAACAAAGTCTAAGAAAAAAAAATAAATCAAAATGCAGAAGCAGTTGTTTCGATTCTTTTAAATACTCCAACAAAAAAGGATACAATTTTAGACTCAGCAAAATAACTTAGTTGTGGCTCAGACCAGTGTGAGGAAAAGTTAAGGCAAATCCACAATTTAGTGGTAGAGACGGGTTATCATTTGTTGGTGCTTTCTGTATACAGAGTATCATCAGTTTGCATCTCTTATAGAAAATGAAAATAATACAGAAAATTATGATGTAAAAAGTCATAATTGGCTTCGTTATACGAGTACGGTGTTGCCTAGAGAATAAATTTATGATATAATCCAAGTTTTGTATACGGAAAAACAAACTTTTAATAACCGTTTGCATTTTTAGTTGGAAACGTGGAATGCATGCATGCATATCTATACCGTCCACTGGATGTGGATATAACACAAACTTTATTTAACCTCAAATAAAAACGAAATGTGTACTGAATTATAAATTAAATAATTTCGAAATTATGATTAAAAACAAGCAGGCATTTTAACATATTTCATGTGGGATTATCGGTTGGTAAAGGATTATTAAAATTAATGCCAATATTAATAACCAAATGGATTATCTATACACGCCAATTGAGATTAATAAAGTTTTATTGACTTAAATCCGAAATATTTTTTCATAAGCAAACTTTGTTGAACACAATTTTAGGGAAAATACTATAAATTTAAATTTAAATTAAAAATGTGCAGGTTATAGTATGTGAATCAATATTAACTTAACAATGCATGGTTAATTGAAAGCTTTATGATTGTTGCTAGATAGTTTTTGCGGGATCTCTTTGTGTGTGTTTTTTAAATTTAATTCAGGTATTTATGATTTACATATATGAAAGTCTAAATTTCAGTTTAAATTTGTGATTTTTCAAACTAGATTAAACTTACTGTATCTTGAAGGGTTAAGACGTTGCAACCTGGGTGAGGATGCGAGTCCAGTCGAATTCCAGCTAACATCTTTTTTAAGGGTATTTCCTCACAGGTGGAACGGACAACTACTTGAAAAGCATACTCGTATCTTATAACGATGAAGTGCCTCCCATCTACACCGTTCAGTAGAGAATTGTTATTTACTCGATTCGTGGCACCTAAGAATGCGTATATTAAAATTGTTGGGCGTGCTAGCCTCTAAGGCTCCATATAACTATCTGCAGTGTAAAGGTGTATTTTTTGAGAATTGATGGACAAATGCAGTTATTATCATTAAACCCATAAACAAAGTCTTTATTCATGAAGTTTACCACAAATATTTAATTTTCCCGCGAAAAGTACGAATAAAATATCTTTGCTCCACAAAGGGTTTTTCGGTTTTACGGAAAGGATAAATGTGGAGGTTTGACCAGAAGTTCTATTTTGATGTAATCAAGAATCATATATGAAATACGCTACATGATGGAAGGGTAATTTTTAACACTACATCTTGTTAAAGCAAAACTAAGACCAAATAACTAGTCCTTTTTAAGGGAAAACTAATTTGGAACAGGTAAAATATTGCGCTTCAAAAATATCTCTTTTATTAGAGATATTTGTATGAATAAATTTGATTCTTGATTCCTAACACAAATGAAACATTTAGTTCAAGTTTCATTATCAGACTATTACTTTCAAAGGGTTTTCGGTATTATTTTCTATCCTGGACTTAGAAAAACTATTATATCTTTTTGATATTTTGATATTGGTATAATTTGATACCCCTATTACAGAATTCAGCGAATGAGCTAAGGTGACAGTTTCAATTAATTTCCAAACTTTTGCTTTTACTGAATCCGACGAATGAAAGTTGAACGAATGTCGGTAACAATCCCTGCACCACCGACATTTTGTTCAACTTACATACATATATGATATTACTGAATTCGCAATTCATTCGCACTCCATACAATTTCTATCATCTTATATATTCGCACCAATTTCGAGACGAATCTGAAGTGAATTTTTGATTAAACGAAAAACAAAAATAAACAATGGAAAGCACACAAATGTAAGTCAAAAGCTTATTATACTAAATGTTTAAGTTTTTGTTTAAAAAATTTCAATAGACAACGCACAACTAACAACGCAACCGGAGAGCCAGAAATCTAAAACAAAAAAAAGAAAGCACACGGTTGGTATTGAACGGTCCTCCATCCATGTACTAACCACGCACAACGATGCTTGATTTCGTTGATCGATAGCAATGCTATTATCAAAGCCTAGGCCGTTAACTAAATGTCTGTAGCTGACAGTGTCGATACGAAAGTTCATAAATTATAAGGTAATTTTAGGAATTGACAATGTAATTCATTCAGTTTTACAGCGGATACGAAAGGTCAACGGATCTAGTCAACTCACCGGGAGTAAATTTCTGCGAATTCTGTAATAGACATGAATATATGTACCTTACATAGGGTTATGTAAATATTTGCGGCCTGTGGCGGCCATGTTTTTTTGGTGACATCTGTCAAATATGTTATTAATAACTGATGTCAAATCAAAATGGCCAGATACATGATGAAATTGCACGCCTTCAACTAAGCGAATTTGGTCTTTAGGACTTAGGCCTATACCCTAACAAGATGCAAATGAGCCAGAAGTTCATATTCTCAGAATCTTATCCACTAAAACCAGGATATTTTTTCTATTTCTCCCATTTATTTGGTTTTGAGATTTTTCTTTCAGGTTGGATTATTTTCAATTCGATATATCCTTTCGTGTTTTGTATGGAAATGTCGTATTCGTTTCAGTGCAAACGTCAAGGTTATTTTTATAGACTGTCGAGTCAAACATCGAGTGATCAAAAATTTTCTTCGGTCCTAGATGCTATTCAAATAAATCCGATGGCAAGAGTGAATAAGAGGATTTATAGGATTCGTAACCGCTTTTTATATCTGAGACTTGGATGAAGGACTCCATTGAATCAGGGGTGCCAGCACGTAACTTGATACAATCGAGCATTGTCGATCGTAGGTCAACTCGAAACAAATTATTTTTGGCAGCACGTAATTTGAGACGAGTTTCTTTGTGACTTCCATTTAAAAATATCATTGTGAACTATAAAGTGAAATGTCAAATTGGTATTCTTCTGATATTTTCTAATTCGGAAAGTGAATATGAGGAAGTACTTAATGCTAAAATCATGCATGTACCTCGGCCCGTGCCTTTTAAGTGAAGTTTTTTACTTTTTAGTATATTTTATATTAGGTATGTAACTTGTAAGAAAATTTCTGTTTTTCCTGGATTGGGTACTTTTAAGCATTCCTATGGCTAAATCATGGTGAAAACTCATAAAAGTGTTCGAAACATCCGTCTGTTTCTTATTTATTGACATTTTTTTGTTTTTCCATGCTGTCGAGTGAAAAATTTTGTTTCAAACCTCATTTTCAAGTTTGTGTGCTGCCAAATCTGACGATACAATCGAGGACACTCGATTGAACCAAAATAGGTGCTGCCGAGGCTCGATTGTATCGATTAAACTCGATTGTACCAAGTTACGTGCTGGCACCCCAGATCCGAAAATAATATCATTATTGCTATGAAATCAGGTGAGTATTATTCGATTGCCGTGTCGAAGTCTTGGGCTGTTACGCTTCCTTTTTCTCCACCTTAAATTCAGAAAATAATCATTGAAAATACGAACTATTTTGGCGGAGTAAAGTTTGGCGATAAACACGAGTTTGCATCCATGTTTTAACGTCTTGATTATTGCGGCTGTTTACAAGTGAGCTATTTCAAAATAATTTCTTGTTTTCTCTTCGTCCATCAATATTTCAAGCTGTTTTGTTTAAAGAGAACACATAGAAGTTCTATTTTGTGATGACCCAGCCAGTCGTAGACAAAATCAGGGATACATTTTCTCCAAGTTGAAACAAATGAGTTGAATTGAATTGAATTGATTTCTCATTCTAAAATCCTTACCTACGTGGTACAGTTGACGAGTAATTATTAGGTTTCCTTGATATGTTTAACAAGTAAACTATAGAAATAGTTTGGCTTGAATCAACGCTATTTGACCCATTCTCTTCGGTTATGAGCGACACCAGGAGCCAATATTTATTCCACCATAAACAAAAAGCCGTGACAGATGTGCTATTTATTTTTTTTGACTGCAAAACTTAGACCAAAGTTTATAGGAAAATTTAATATAATGATTTAATTTTTAAGTTGTCCTATACAATAATTTCTACAAATTTATGGTAAGTATGAGTGCTAAATCTTTTCTACTTTATGTTTTTTTAAATTTAAAACAAAAAAAAACCTTTTTATTGTTTAAAGACGGCAAGAGCGTCTGACCTCTCTCCAAAGAATGTTGGGCAAGTAGCTAGACTTTTAAAGGCAACAAACCTATCCCAATATGAAATTGCGATCACAGTCGGAGTTTCGAGAAGTTCTGTTAGAAATTAAAAAAAAAGATTGACCTAGGGATGACCTTAAGTCCCCGAAGAAAAGGTTGCTGTGGTCGACCACGACACACATTTCAAAGAACAGATCGCAAAATCGGGGTTGTTTGCCTTAAAAACAGAAAATTTACAGTGCGTTTGCTTACAAAAATAACAAAAGATGGAGGAGTCAAAATATTGCAACGCAAAGTTCAAAGGCGCTCGGCAGAAATGAAGTTTATCGCAATGAAACCTACTCGAATGCCAAGACTAACGCCTGCAATGAGTTAGAAGCTGTTGGAATGGGCTCATAAGTACAAACATTCAACTGTAGAAGATTGGAATAAGCTATTGTTATTAACCTTTTCTTTTGCTTCAAATAATACAACCAAAAAAATCAATCAAAATGCATTTTTCCCAGGTTTGCTTTTCGGATGAATCGTTTTTCCAAGTTTTGACTGAAAAGACAAAATTTGTGCGTAGAAGATCTGGCGAGCAGAACAAACCAGAGCACATTATTCCAACAATCAAGCACTTTCTATCCATAATTGTTTGGTCTTTAATATCAGGAAAAGGAGTAGGTCTTCTTTAAGTTGTGGAAAATACCATGAAAGTGCTTGAAGCCGTTGTATTGTCACAAATTCGGAAGTGGTTTTTGAGCCATGAAGGTCCAAAATTCATGCACGACGGTGCTTCTTGTCATATTTTTCTCATTTAAAAAAAATTAAATATTGGACTGGCCTGGATATTCTCCGGATACGAATCCCATAGAAAGCGCTTGTGAGCTTCTTAAGCTCAAAGTTGCAAAAACCCCTTAAGCAACCAACACTGAGCTTGTGGAAAAGCTTAATTTTAAGTGGCAAAATAATGGTAAGCTCAAAATTATACTTCAAGCGTGTATTAACAATATGCCCCGAAGAATAAAGGCGCTTGTTTCAGCAAAAGGTCAACACACAAAATATTATAATAAAGATGGTTTCTCTTAATCTATGTTTTTAGTATCAAAAATTGTATTGATTTTTATTTTTATTTTATTTCAGCAATAATAATAATGCTAATCTTATGAATAAGCAAATATGGGCAAACAATTTAAGCTATTAAAAAAAAAATATATTAAAAATAAAAGAAGTGTTAATTTCTTATTTGTTTTCAAAAAAATACATGAGGGTCAAAAACGACATACCAACATAAGATGACAAAACATATTATTTATCAATTTATTAGATTCAATTTAGGGTCTTATCTTTTCGGAGGTGACTGCTGATTAAAACTCATCAAAATAAACTTTACTTTCGATTAGCTACATATATATAAACTATATTTTAGAAAATAATCTCTGTGGACTCAATAAACGATTCAAAAACTCACAATAGTCAAAAAATAATGAAAAAAATAACTTAGATTTTCAACAAAATCAATGTAAATTTGATACAGGGGTCAGAAGTCAGATTGATCCTAAGTTAATGTTTCAATTGGTCTGGTTAAATGGACAAGTAGACTGAATTTTGAAGTTGACTAGACTGGACTTACCTCTAACGGGAATACTTCAAACAATTTGATTAAACTTGGTCTGGGTACAAAAATTGCACATTAGATTTAAACTTTATAGTAAAAAATGATCGAAAATATTGATAATTTGTAATTTTCCCACTAAGAATAATAATTTCTGGCATATATGTTATACTCGTATGTGTATTATTTCAGGTATTTCGGGAGACCCTTTGGAGCCTTCTCTAGTTCTCCCACTTTAATACTAAAAACACAAACCAACCGTGATATATTTCGTTCCACAAGACGTGTGTTTTCCTTCGAAACTATTTTCTTTCCTATTTTTTCTCATTAATTTACACAATCTTCTTTATTACAACTCCACTTCAACGAACATTGCTTACTGTTCCATGTAATCTGCTTAATAGCTTGTTCTGCTCCTTTTACTTACCTGGAAATATAGGTTTAACTTTAAATCAATTTTTATTAACATCGTTTTGTCCCAAGTAGGTATCTACCTGTTCGTGTCTATGAAAAATCTAAAATTGATTTTAAATTTCATTTATTTTTCACTTCGTCGTTAAGCGAACCGCATGAGTTGGCATTCACCCGAAAACAATATTATATAGGCACAAGTTAAATAAATATAAATCAATACAATCAAGTTCCTTATCTTAAAGTAAGGTGAATTTCTTTTTACGTCATTGAATTTGTTTTCTTTTATGCGGTATTTGACCTTTAGCAGGTAGAGTTAGAACAATTTACAACATTTACGACATTAACCACACAATAAGGATATTTAATGTGCTAGAAATTGGCATCATTTCAAACCCATAACCGAGATATATTTGTTATCTCTTGTCAATTTAAACAGAAGAAATGTTAAATATCAGGGATTAGAGGTCCCTTTGAGGAAATATTTGAATTTAATAGGATAATTCGCATTAAAGTGATAAGAACTGGTAACTACACAACGAATATTTAAATTACTTATCTACATACATTATTTTAAGATCTAAGTATTACTTAAATTTATTAAATATCAATAATATCGATAGTGCACGGCAAAGTTTGCGGCACTACAACCTGTATAGGAGGACAAATTCAGAATAGTTTTGATTTACTTCTAATTTCAGTACCAATAGAGTCAGTCAAATTCACAGTATTTGCTGAGCCTCACCAAATTTCAACTGTTGAGTATTAGTCGTTCCTGAGATATGTAGATATTTAAATTTGGTGGTGCAACAGCTCGAAGAAAACCAGGACCTAGTGACTTACAACCATTCCTGTGTGCCTACAATTCTCTGCCGATTCCGAACGGTTAATGAGCAGCACTTATCATGATAAGAGATACTCTTAGAGGAACCAAGACCTTCTGCATGACAGTCCAACGCATCAACCATTATGCCAAGGGGTACTATTGGTTTTTGAGATATAGGACTTTAAAAATCGTAACTGTGGAGAGACTATCAAAACTATGCAGCACTTCCCGACCCGACATTTTGTATGCTCTTTGTTCATATTAATATTTCCACTCCACTAACTTCAAGTCTTTAAAAATTTTCACCTCACAAAAAATAAAACGAAAAACATATTTTTTTTTAATTTCTCATACATATGTACGAGTACCTGCTTATTATTATTAGTCAGCCGTGAAAAGTAGTGAGATCTCAAAAACACGCCAAGTTGTATGTTGCACTGATGGGGTAGTCTATTCAACAGCTTGTTTTTTGTGTGAAAGTCCAGTTTTCAAAGACCAGTGCGATCGTTCGAGTTTCAACGTGAAATTGAATTCTTAAGTGGGTTAATGCCTTCCAGAGTAATGGAAATGTGTCCACAATTACACGTGGGCTTCCGAGAACGGTCTGTACCCCAGAAAACATCGATGGGATACCAACTATATTTTCAACAATCACCCAGCGTTCATTTAAAAAACAAGAAGTAATGATTCAGAACTTTTTATTGGCTGAATCGGAACAAATGGAGCTGCGAAATGTCTGGTTTTAGCGGGACGAAACTGTCTTAACCCATAATGTCACAGTTTGTAAAATTCCACTTTTTAAAATCTCGTCTCTTACAACACCGTTTTTTTATAATCCCTTTTCTTATTATGACGTATAAGCAATGTGGTATATAAGGGGGGGATAACTCCCCTGCAACCCCCCTATTTGGGCACACTATAGAATTTGGGGAAGGTGCGAGGGTGGGTGTATGCAAAGTTTCTTTAGCATTTAAAGAATCTGGAAAATAACCAACATAAAATCAATGGCGCAAAATTTTAAACAGCCTATTATTAAGGTACGAGTATTAGTATGATACTACTTAACAATTTGCTAACTTTATAGTAGTTTACTAACTCATTCTTAATTTTAAACATTTTCTAACTAGTATCGTACTAAAGGAATTTTCTTAATAAATTGCTTCTGAACACACCTAAATCAATGACATTTCGTGTAAAAACGTAAGTGTAAGAACCTTTTTTGATGTTTGCAAATGTCAAAGAGTCATATGGAGCTAGCACGATACTAAAAAAAAAAAAAATAAAGTAGGTATTCGATGATTTTAACTTTAATAAAAGGGTAGAGAAAGTATGATGCTATATTCGCTTAAAATTTGCAAGATCGTTGTTTTAACCCAGTATTATACTAAAACAGCTTAAGCATCGTACTAATTAAACTAAAATTTTGCGCCAATAAGTTTTAACTACGTATTCTAAATAAAATGCACGACTGGGTCGCATGAACTTGCTCCTATGTAATAGACTAAGAATTTCAAAAATGAATGTTATGAGAGAAAAACTGTTCATAAGCATAAAATTCATTTTTTAATAGACTAAAACAACTCCTTTAGTAGTTGGAGCTAAGACCAGGATGCCATGTGATTCAAGCAAATATTAGCTTATGCAAGAACAAAAATTATAAGTCTGTACTGGTTACTTAAAAAAATAAGCTTTTATATACAAAATTTTTAAAACGTTTATAAGAACAAATTTTGGTACGCCAATTTAAAGTTTTTATAATTTTTCAAATAAAAATTAAATTTACAAACAAAAATATTGAGCCGTTTCTGAGTTATCGAATTTTCCAAAAAAAAAAACAGATTTTTCTTTCAAAAACTCAAAATTTTTTTTTTTAAGTTTTGAAATGCAATGTTTTTTAAACTTATAAGAAGCTTCTCTATACAAAATTTCATTAAAATCGGCTTTGTCGAGAAATTCAAAATTTAAAAAGATCGTTCTATGGTAGGTACAAACAGTAATATTTTGATTTCAATTTTGTGTTTTATTTGATAATAGATCGTAAAAATTAATCAAAAGAAAAATTTTTTAGTAAAATTCTCGGAACCATTTTCGAGAAAAATACGATTTTCAAAAACCATTTTTTAACATTTGTATGGAGGGGTACCGCTATTTTTAGGTCAAATAATTTGTTTTTTCTTACATCTTTTAACTTATATTAAAAAACTTTTATTTATCAAGTTTTAAAAAAATCTACCATGGGGTTTTCGAAATATTGAGTTTTCAAAAAAAAATTTTTTTTTAAAAAAAATGTTTTGAAAATTTGAATACACAATAACATTGAAACAGCTAGGGAGCCTTAACATAAAAAAAAAAATAATCAAAATCGGTAGTACCGTTTTTGAGAAAATCAAAAACAAAAAAATGGTTCCAAAATAACCATTTTTTGGAAATTTTTTTCAACCATTACCTAGCTTTAACTAAGTGAATTGTTTTGGATTTTTTTTAAATCTGTGGGACAGTTTTTAAGAAAAAAAAATATTTATAAAATTTCGAAAAAAATTCGTATGGCAGGTACCGTTATTTTCGGCCTTAAAAAAAAAGAAAAAAAATCAAAACACATATTTACCAAGTTTGAAGAAAATCGGCTGAGCCGTTTAGGCTGTAGTCGAACCGACAGACAGACAGACAGACAGAATTGCGAGACCCACTTTTTTGCTCTTCGCTGAGTGCTGTGTAGCCCAAACATTGCGTTTTTTAAAAAGAATAAGAAGCTACGGTGGCTACGTTAAGAAACAAAATTGCGGAAAATACGTTTTTGTCCAGAAGCTAATACATCCACAGAGAGTGACAGTTTGGTGCGGATTGTGGAGTGGACCATTTTTCTTCGAAAATGAAGTACCAAATGTCCAAACCGTGTTATCAGATGTAAATTGGCCGCCTAATAGTTGCGATACTTACAACGGATTTTGTGAATTCAAGCATTATGGAAGTACTCGTCCAAAATGACACTACCCCGCCAGGCACTACCATTGTTACACATGGTACTGATCCTGGACCGAGCAGCAATGCTCGGGTCAGAGCTAGACGGATTCCGGGGGCTAGCAAAGTAATGCCGCAGATTATACAAAATCTGAGAGTTGCGAGTTGGAACGTTGGCAGTATGACAGGTCGAAGCTTCGAGTTGGAAGAGATGATGAAAAGAAGGCGAGTGGACATCTTATGTGTTCAAGAAACAAAATGGCGAAACACGGGAAACAGGGCCCGTTTCTTGGATACGAGGACAAAAAACTATAAGATGTTCTACTATGGAACGGAAAAGGGTAAAAACGGAATCGGAATCATCCTTGCAAAACATCTATTAGGCAGCGTATTGACCATTTCGAAATCCAGCGACCGTTTGATGTCCCTTAAATTGGTGATTAAAGGAAAGTTGTGGAATATTGTCACTGCATATGCTCCCCAAATTGGATGTGAGCATGTACAAAAAGATGCATTTTGGCTAGACTTTCACAATCTACTTAAGGACATCCCAAAGGAAGAGTTTTTGTTCGTGGGCGGAGATTTGAACGGACATGTCGGGAAGACAAACGAAGACTATGAAGATTGCCATGGAGGCCTCGGATAAGGCACCAGGAACCCTCCTGGTGAAGACATCCTGAGCATGTGCAAAACATACGGTCTTATCGTGCTAAATACCATGTTCGTCAAACAAAGCCGACACCTGGTCACTTACAGCAGTGGTGGAAATGAAACCCAGATTGATTACCATTTGGTATCTAGTTTCATGAAACCCCGGGTAAAAGATTGCAAAGTGATACTAGGAGAAGCGATCGCCCACCAACACCGTCTCCTACTGACAGAATTTTTTATGGAGACAGTGAACGACAACAAACATACAAAAACTTTTGGGAAGATCAAATGGTATAATCTGGATAAGGAAAAAGGCGAAGCTTTTATTTCGAATATGCAAAACGTTCTGTATAACAACACCGATATAGTTCGAAATGAAGAGAGTACAGCACAAAGTATGTGGGATCTCCTACAGAGAACTTGCAAAGAAAAAGCCAAAACACTGTTAGGGGTTTCAAAAGGACACAACCAACAAGGCAAAGAAACATGGTGGTGGAATGATGAAGCTAAATCAGTTATAAGTAAAAAGAAAATGGCTTTCAAGGCTTGGTCGAAGTTCCCCTCTAATGATACAGAGCAAAAGTCACGCCTCGAAGTGGAATATAGAAACTGCAAGAAAGAAGCGAAGAAGAAGTGCGCCCAAATTCAAGCAAAGAATACAGAAAACCTGTATCGGGAGCTGGATGAAATTTCTACCCCGACAGCTGGTGCTATTCAAGAGCTACGACAAAACACGAATAAGGGCGCAACTATCTTTAAAATAGCCGCTCAAAGAAGAAGAAATGCCCAGGAGATTTGTTCGCCAAAGTTCATTAACAATGCTCAAGGCCAACTACTTGTGGAAGACAACGAAATTCTTCACAGGTGGCGACAGTATTGTGACGGACTTCTAAACGAACAATTTCCAAGGCTATACTTTCCAATAGCTTCACATAACTTAAGTGAAGTATCCGACGTCACAGTCGAAGAAGTTAGTGAGGCGGTAAAATACTGCAAAAAGGGAAAAGCTGTTGGCCCAGACGAAATACCCTCAGAGTTTTGGAAAAAGATGGGAGACATCGGGTTTAGATGGCTCATGATTCTTGTGTCCAAACTTATACGAGGTGATCGCATGCCTAATCAATGGAGGGAAAGTTACCTTCTTCCAATTTATAAAGGAAAGGGTGATACTCGAAGCTGTGATAATTACCGTTCGATTAAGCTGATGTCACACACCATGAAGATCGTTGAGCGAGTCTTGGGTAGCCGACTGCGAAAAATAATTAGGCTATCTGATGACCAGTGCGGGTTTGTCGGGGGTAAGTCAACCACGGATGCAATCCAGAGTATAATAATAATTATGGAAAAACATCGGGATTCTTTGGAGGATTTGCATGTCGTATTGGTTGATTTTGAAAAAGCCATCGATCGGCAACCACGAGATCTAATATGGGTGGCCCTCAGGCAACGAGGAGTTCCAGAAACCTATGTGCGGATAATTATGGACATGTATGATGGAGCAGTTACTAAAGTAAGATGCGCAGCTGGAGTCACCGAAGAATTCGAAATCACAGTAGGTGTACACCAGGGAAGTGTCTTGAGTCCCCTGCTCTTTATTACAGTTCTTGATTACCTGCTTGAAGGCAAAGTGACGGATTCCAAAAGTACATCAGTTATTCTTTGCTGACGATGGAGCCATCATAAGTGAAGACCCGATATCCCTACAACGAGCACTTGACGTACGGGTGGATGTTCTAGAAGGAAGTGGGTACCGCATAAGCGCGAAAAAGACAGAATACCTATGTTGCCCATTTTCTGATCCACACAGGCCTATTCCAGACATTTATTTGAATGGAGTAGTGCTTCCCAAGTGTGAAAAGTTTAAATATCTGGGGTCTTTGATAAATAACGAAGCTACTTGTGATGACGATATCAATCATCGCGTAAGCGTAGAGTGTATGAAGTGGCGGGAAAATTCTGCTATCTTCTGTGACCGAAAAATGCCCCCTAAGCTAAAAGGAAAGCTCTACACTTCAGTTGTGCATCCAGCACTCACATACGGTTCACAATGTTGGACAATGTACAAAAAGTATGAGAGTAAGCTAACGGCAGCTGAGATGAAGATGCTTCGTATGACAGCAGGAGTTACAAAGCTTGATCGAATTAGAAGTACGAAGATCCGAGGAAGCCTTCATGTTAAGAATACCATTTCCCAAAAAATTGAACACGACCGACTCAGTTGGTATTGCCATGTTCAAAGGAGAGATCCTGAGAACCCCGTCAAAAAGGCAATATCATACAACGTTCCAATTCGGAATAAAAAGAAAGGTAGGCCTAAACACTCCTGGTACAAACAAATGCAAAAACACCAGCATTCAGTTGGCCTCAGAAATGGAACAATACAAAACCGGGAGGCTTGCCGCCGATTTCTGAGGTCAACCCGGCGAACCCCACAGGCGGATCACTAGTGTGAAGCAGATACGTGGGAGAGTTATGATCCCCTCGACATCGAGATCATAACAGCGCCGAAGAAAAGGAAGAAGAAGATATAATTAGCATTATATGCTAAAAATCGATAATACTTTGTTTATAGATAAATTTTAGATTTTAAGTAAATATTATATTATAAGCTTAACGTTAGCATAAACGTTATTGTAAATAAATTATCCAAGCAATCCGTCTTCGAAAATTGGAGTGAAAGAATGTGCTACTGCCAAACTAGCCCAGCCAGCCACTTAAACAACGTTGTGTTTGATAATTAATGGGAATGTTTTCTCTCTGTAATAAAGCCATAACACATGGACAAAATTGAGTTTTGTAAATTTTATTGCATTTCTAAAAAGAAACTTGTATTTGGCCCACCCTTTAGTGCAAGCAAGTGCTTATACAGTTTGTTATGCAGTAACTCAGAATCTAGAATTTTTGCATAATTTCTTGTTTTTATTGTGACCAGACAAAAGTTATTAGGTACACATAACCCTTTCTAGTTTTACGAAATTCAACAATCACAAAGGCTTAATCCAATAAAGCTGACTCGAATAGTTTAACTTTCGTATTATAATAACACAAAAGAAATTAGGTACTTTGCTTAAATTATGTCATGCTTTTGTTGTTCAATCCCAACAAAAACAGTGTTAAAGCCAAGTGCAACAGACCCATGCTGCTTTTGTCCTTAATCATAATCATATTCCTCTTTGAGTTTGCATATTAATTTTCCAGCTTAACAAACAATTTCTGTTTATTTTCTCAATATTATGTTGAAACAATAGAAATTCCTTAGCTAAACAAAAGCTTTCTCCCTGTGTGAGGGCGAAGAAATAACTAACATTATTTATTATTATCCCCAGATTACAAAAACAAAAATCCCAACTTAACTATACAATGATTTTAATTTTTTTTACAGGGCCAACAAATCAACAATACAAAGCCCTCTTTATTATACGGGAATAAGCAGCGCAGTAACTTCTTTCCTTCCTGATCTTTCAACTCTATAAGGCCCCAAGCATTTTTCTATCCTTCAACCTAGGCTATACGTGTATGTGTTAAAGTAGATAGACTAACCACAGTGTCTTTCCTTTTCATTTGCAAGGAAAAACAATCTCCTGGAAATTGTTTACCCTTGCTGTAAAAGGAGCATTTTGAAATACAACACTGTGCCCTTTGCTATTTAAGAATGAAGAGATACATAGATAGTTTGGTGGCCCGAGGCCAAGTTGGATAAAAGCCACCTGAAAAATATCCCAATACTACTACCTGAGTTCTAGGTATTCAACAACACATCCACATACTATCGTTGCTGTAATAAGGAAGTTTTTTTTTAAAGGATACAGGAAGTACGATGTACAAATACATAATATCTGTTTGGTTAAATGACGTTTAAAAAAAAAAAACCCACCAACAGTTTTTTTTTTTTTTTTGTAAATAAAAATACAAGAGTATCTTCAAAGTTAAACTACTCATAGTGTAACTTAATGCAACAATCACTGCTCTGCTCCTGAATTTCAATGTCTTTCGTGTTCGTTACGTGTTATTGTTGCATAAGTGTTCATAAAAGAGAATCTTCAATACACTTAAAAGAGGTTCATACATACATATATAAGTCTTTGCAGATACAAAAGGTTTTAAAGGAGATAAAAAAACCACCTCAGGGTTAACATCTCATTTTCAAATCATGCAAGATGGAAAGAAGTACCATGGTAATGGGGAATCAGATACTCCTTTGACTTGAGGAGGCGGTATAGACACCATGAACAGATTTCTTACATGAATAATCACAATTTATTGCCAACTTACAAAATAGCAATGCCAGATAGAAATAAAGTCAAGTTTAAAATTATTATTTGAAATGAAAAAAATCAAATATGTGTTGTACCTAATCGATATGAAATGAGAACTAAGACCCCTTTTCGCAAACCAAAAGGATTCATGAATTAAACTGAGCATAGCTAGCCAAATTCAGATTCAGATAAATATTCAAAACTAACACTTTTCTTTCTAACATAATTCCAAAAACTAAATTAAGCCATACATTTGTCGAGAAAATCAAACTAACTTTATGGTGTTTGTTTTGCCAAATTCCCAAAATTAATGTGAGAGCTTAGATAGAGATTAAAAAAATATAATCCGAGAACATTTTAGTGGATAACTTTTTAAACAAAGTTCGGCTCAAAAATACACATAAAGTGCAATAGATACGAGTACCTGGTTTCCATCAGCCAGAGACCTGTTCTTAGAGTATTTTAGAAAAACAACAAATTTCATGTGTTCGTGATTTCTTGGTGCGTGACAAATGCTTCACACTCAGAAATAATTGTGCGATAGGCGGACAACTAAATCATCTGCTGTATGACAGGTAGTCCACACAGGATTAATAACATGAAGTTTCAACAATGTGGGACACGTAGTTCACATGAACATTCATTTTGCATCGTTAAATGCCCACCATTAAGTGTCCGGTACACTAAATACAAGTCACTTAGTTTAGTTTAGCTTACGTGAAATTCGATGGATTCTCGCCATTTTTGTTGGGAATCGAATTCCATCCGACAAAAAGTTTTTCTCTAACATTTGTAGTCTGGCAGAGTTCGGGCTGTAGACTTGTTCGCGAGATGAATAATTTTTCATTTTATGTTCAATTTTAGTCTAATAGAGTTGAGGATATACTAGATCTGAACTCGTCCATTGAACCACTGTTGGTAACAATAATATCACCAACTTTTATTTAGAGGGAGACCACATGCGTGTTTTTGGGTTCTACAAAAACGTGCATTTTAGCTAAACAAAGAGCATTTGGTCTGTGAACGAACCCACTATGGAAAATAGGTTTTTATTTGAGTCTTCTACTGAAAATTGTTTGTTTTTGTTACTTTTTCCTGTTTGATAAATTTTTCTTTACTTGTTATTCTGGACATCTGGTAATTTCCGAGAACTTTGTTAGCTTTCTGCTAAAGAAATGATTCTGTGTTTTATACCTATACCTATAAGGGTTTCCCAGACATAATTTTTACTTGCGACTTATAGGTACTTTAAGGCAAGTTATGCATTCGTAAAAAAAAATCGAACTAGCGATTTTGATCAAAGTTGACATAACGATGATAGCGAAGACCAAAAAAGTGGGTCTCGCAATTCTGTCCGTCTATCTGACTGTCTGTCTGTCTGTTCGACTACAGCTAAACGGCTCGGCCGATTTTCTTCAAACTTAGTAAGTTTGGGTTTTATTTTTTTCCACCCGGATGTTTTTTTTTCTTTTTTTAAGACCAAAAATAACGGTACCTGCAACACGAATTTTTTTCGAAATTTTATAAATATTTTTTTCTCAAAAACTGTCCCATAGATTTAAGAAAAAAATCGAAAAATTTAATTTAGTTAAATGGTTGAAAAAAAAACTCCAAAAAATTATTACCCATTATTACCCCCCATTTTTATTGTTTTTGATTTTCTCAAAAACGGTACATTCGATTTTAATCAGTTAAGGCTCCCCAGCAGTTTCAATATTATTGTGCATTCAAATTTAAAACAAAATTTTTTCGATTTTCGAAAACCCCATGCTCGATTTTTTGAAACTTGATAAATAAAAGTTTCTAAAAATAATCTACAAGATATGGGGAAAAAAATTATTTTACCTAAAAATAACGGTACCCTATATACAAATGTTAAAAATGGTTTTCGAAAATCGTATTTTTCTCGAAAACGGTTCCGAGAATTTTGCTTAAATTTTGTTTCTTTCGATTAATTTTTAAGATCTATAATTTAATAAAAAAAAAGATTTTGAAAACAGGATACTACTGACTGTACCTACCATAGAACGATTTTTTTAAAATTTTGAATTTCTCATTATCGGCATAACAGATTTTAATGAAATTTTTAGAGAGAATCTTCTAAAAAGTTTAAAAAAACATTGCATTTCAAATATTTAAGAAAATTATTTTTTTTTTGAATTTTGAAAAAAAAAATTTATTTGTTTCATATCTCGAAAACGGCTCAATATTTTTTTTTTGCAAATTTAATTTTTATCCGAATAATAATAAAAACTTTAAATTGGCTTACCAAAATTTTTTCTTAAAAATGTTTTAAGAATTTATTTTTTTTATATGTATATTTATATATATTTTTTTAAGAAACCACTACAAAGACTTATAATTTTTGTTCTTGCATAAGCCCATATTTGCTTGCATCACATGGCATCCTATTTTTACCTTCAACTACTAAAGAAGTTGTTTTAGTCATTTAAAAAATTAATTGTATGCTTATGAACAGTTTTTCTTTATATTCATTTTTGAAATTCTTAGTCTATTACATAGGAGCAAGTTCGTGCAACCCAGTCGTGCATTTTATTTATTTCTCTTAATACATTTTTTCCAAAAAGTTTTCTTTTTCTTCATTTTCGTGCATTAGTTTTGTTTTGGATTTTTGTTGTATTATTTTATTGAATTAAGTCTGCGGAATAATTTTCCGCCATCCTACAATTAAAAGTAGATAACCATCATCAATTCGCGTTCAGATTATTCTCAACAAAATCAAGCTAAATTTGAAAAATACCGTTGATTGTTTTGGCTTTCAAGGCAAAGGTAGCTTATTGGCATGGACCTGTGAATTAGCTACTCTACTTAACAGACTGAAACCAAAGGACACCATACAGGGCGTGGCCGCCAATGGACTGGTTCTTCAGCTAAGAATATCGCAGCTTTTGCTGCGTACACGTATGTCGCTGAAAACCGGGGAACATCAACAAGACGACGAGCAACGCAATTGGACATCAACAGATGGACCTTACAGCGAATTTTAGTGAAAGACACATGTTCTTGTACAAAGTGCAAGCAGTGCCTGCTCACCGTCCATGGCTTGTGAATTACCCTCAAGCCATCATCAATCTCAACAACGCAAATCATCATGAGCGACGAGGCGCATGTCTACTCAAGTGATTATGTCATTACGCAAAATCTTCGTTTCTGGAGCACTGAAAATCTGTGTGATGCACGAAGAGCCATTACATCCACTCAAAGCCACTGTGGAGTGCGGCGTTCACGCGGGGGGAATGATTGGGTTGTATTTGTTTTTAAAGACGCCATCGACAATATGGTCTCTGTTACTGGCGAACGCTTCGGAGCCATGCTACACGACTTCTTACTACCGGAATTGGATGAGTGTTCTCCCGCGATTTTCCATGACCAGCAAGATCACCCCCATTTAACCATCCCAGACTTTTTCTAGGGGTTACTTAAAGTCGCGTGCTTATGCGTATAAGCCTCAGACAATCGCAGCCCTTAAAGAGAATATTCGACAGGAATGCGAACAGTTATCACCGGATATACATATTGCGGAAATGCAATAAAACGGGCCAAATGTGTATCAACACTCAAAGTTCTAGCAAATTCAATATCTAAGTTTATTATCAACCTTGACATAACACTAACCAAAAAGACTAAGGTTATTAAATCATTGCAAATTACCATGGAATATTTTTAAATTCGTATATTAAGAAAACTAAAACTGGCAACACTGCACGTTGATAGAACAAATTCTGTGGCGGTAAAGAAACAGTATATTTACCTATGTATATTTGGAGAGAAAAAAATTACATTTCACTGAACTGAATAGATAGTGAAATAAAAACATACCAACAAAATTACCTACCGAATGAAAATATCTAAAAGATGAAACTACCCAAGAAAAAATATCTTCAGGGTACATGTCCGCCTATGCACTTGCAAAAATCATAAAATCAACCCATCGTAGTGTTATTGCTTGCAACATCATAAAATCCAACCATCACAGTGTTAATATCCCTGAATACGTCAATACCCCCCAAATGCAATGTCGAAAGTAGTTAAGCTTAACCTCATATCTTTCCCTGTGTTGCTATTTTACATTGTGGGTAAGGATAGCTTGAAAGTTGGAAATATACCATTATTGCTTCGAAGCTCAACTAATTTTTAAAAAATTCGTAAGATGAACTTTTCAAAAATGGTTTTCTCTTGCATAGAAGCTAAATATTTTTTAAATTGAAAATGTATTTGGAGACTCCTCTTTATCGACTGCAAGGAATGTGAATAAAAATGCAATAGTGCGATGGTGATACTCGTATTGAAGTACATATGATAGCGATACATTGATCCCGAGCCTTTCTTGGTTCCTGAGAAAGTAGGAAAACTAATAATCTGTTTCTTAAAACGTAGATGTGTTGTGTTGAATTTTAGCTTTATTTCAACCATGCTTGATGTTCAATTTTCATAAAAACTGTCATTAAATAATTCTTACCATTGTTTCCACTATTTTTTTTCTAAAGTCTTCAATCTAGAAGTATAAAGATTAAGAGCTCTGACCACTATTTTGCGTTGAAATTAACTCCTCTTAACTAGGCTGGTGTACTAAACTGAGACATCCATTTTTATTTTATAGTACAAAAATTTGGCTATATTTCAAATTATTTAAATTTTTGAAATGTTTTTGTACTTAATGGGTTAATATTTAAACTCTAACATTTACTAATTTTTTTTTTGCAAAAACATCCGACATTTGTCCCACTGTACACACAGTGCAGTGCATTCTTCGTCTCGTTTGATCCAGTAAACGTACAGAAAAATGAGACTTCAGGAAAAGGTTTTTTTTTCGAATGGCCAGAGCTACGAGTATCAAAAAATAACGTCACACCTTCAAGAAATTTTAATATTCATCGAGCATATAAAAGCTTGTCTCTCTGATTGCGCGTTGTAGGTAAAGGTTACAAACTACACTGATACTTTACACAAGTCTCCCATAAGAAGCTGTGGTAAAATCCTCTAGGATATTTTTATAACGTAAAATAAAACCATTCATTTCATTTTTTTTTAGCTTTTTCTTGTACTTCCGTCTTCATTTCTATGAAGATTGATATTTCTAGCTTTTATGAGACATTTGAGCCCTATGGGTTTAATCAGAATGAGGTTTTGACTGGCTATTACTTTTACGCAAACATCTTTATATGTATTTCTTGCGATAAAGTGGCTTGACGGAAAATATTAATTCGTAAAATTTAACGAGGAAATTAATGAATTTTGTTTCGGGACTTTCAAGAAAGCAGAAACATTTTTGCTGTCGAAAAATCGTTCACGTGAATGAAAAGACTCGAATTTTCAAATAACAGTTATTTTTTTTTTTTCGAGAGTAAAATAAAGATTAAGCTAAAAGATGTCTTCTAGAAATTGCTATTTCGAAATAGCCATGGCTAGTTTCATATAGTTTTAGCTTTCTTGCGCCTTAAATTTAAATTTTTGAGATTGAAATTAAAAATAGATTCAATATATTGTTAAAATATTAAAAAAAAAAAGACTATTTGCTTGCATAAACACTTTAGGCGAAATTTTGAATTGAGGCATTGAGAGCAGAAGTGGCGTAACCCTCATTTGTTTCAATTTTGACTTTATAATACACAATGGTCAAAAATAAAATTTCTTTCAACGCAGAAGTGACGTTACTTATATTTGCTCATAAATCAGTACAAAAATGCTGAAACATTGTTTCTGCACGGAACTTTTCCTAGAGCAGAAATGGTGTAACCCACTTGGGCAAAATAGAAACCGTCCGTTTTGTGCCAATATATTGTTTCTCATAGTGACTATCTTGTCAATCAAATCGATCACAGAATTCTTATGAGTGGCCAGGCTTACTTAAACCTTGTGACCAAGACTTTGGTCTTATCGAAAAGCAGAAAAAGTATTTTAAAGACATTTTTGGCCCTATGAATTGGCAGACGGATATAGCAGCGGCAAGAAAGAAGAATCCATTTCAAATTATTGTTATGGATGAATCTATGATGTTTTTGACGAAAAAATTGGAAAAGAATATAACAAATCGGAAAATTAATGTAAATAAAGGGAAGATGGAATGGCTTAAAATTCAATGGCTACAATTTCTGAAAAAGACACCTTTCAATATTTTTTACAAGTACAGTAATAACGAAGGCGTGCTTTTTGATACTGTGTTTTTGAAAAAAACGAACACCTGCACTCATCACAGATCTCGAACTATTGTTTCCAAAATGGAATGCCGTAAGTGAAGCAAAAAAGAAAAACTTATTGGAGTTAGGTAGATACTAAATTTTATCCCACCGAATTACCACGACTTTTATAAAAAATTGAAAATGGTTTCTATGGACAGAGACGTTGGGCTGATGGTTGAGTACGTAGATGACGAAGAAGAATGAAAGTACCTATCATAGTAGTGTAAACTTAAACTTAACTTTCTAACTATTTTGTACTTAAAAGCGATAATAATTTTTTTTTTCATAACCTGTTTTTCAAATTATTGGTGTAACCAACTTTCTTTTTTAAATTTATTCCAGTATCAAGAAGCAGTAGTGGTGTAACCCACATAAAATCCAGTAATTAATAATTTAAAGAGAAAATTAAGGTCTTAAATACAAGATATCCCATTAGTTTATGTCATAACTGAAGTTTATTAACTATTATTTTAAATAGGAAGCTAATAACAAACATTTCTTTTTCGTTAACTTTTTAAACCGTGATTTTCTCAATAAGTGAATATTGGGGTTACGCCACTTCTGCTCTCAATGCCTCAATTCATTCTCATTTTTCAAAGGAAAATCAAATTCTAGCACGAAAAACAGAAACATTTTAGTAGATTTTTTAGATTTTTAGATTAGATAAGGTTTTTAACATACCTTTGAAATTTACATAACTTATTGTTATATACAAAAAGTCATTATAACATGGCATTTGCCATTTAAAATAAATTCAATTATGTAATAAGCTATCACAATACAATTTGAGATTAAAACAAAAACGAACAAAAAATATTTAACAAAAGATCAAACAGATACGTGATTGTCAAAAAAAAAAAACAAAAGTCAGAAATCTTCACTTATAATTAGAGGTCTATATCGTAATGCGAGTTTGCAGTATTCATAAAGCTTGGGAAAATCTATCTCATTCAGCATAATAAGAACTTCTTCTTCCGATGAAACGTCACATCCAAAAATACTTATTCTAACTTATTATAATTCCCCTGAGAATTGGGCACCTTCCGATGAAGTGAATAACGTCCTCTCTTTCCACTATGTTGCACATTATTATACTCCAGAAGAAGATCGGATCTCTGTGGCACGAAGTTCAAGTTGAGTAATTCATTCCGAGGTCTAACCATTATAGAAATCACGTAAACATTGTTTGAGTCACGAAACTAGTTTTTTCAATTGTTCTAAACAAGGAACCGGAAGCTTCCGCTACAAATTCAGTTCTGCACTTTCGATCTACCGTTGATATACCTTCATACGGGAAGGCCTTACTGGTTAATAAATTTTTCCATTTAAATTCAAATATAAATTGCATCCTTCTGCAAGGTATAACCACTCTCCGCACCAGCTATTTTGGTCTTGAATAGCTTTCAAAACTACTTTTTTGGCTAGTGTTTCTAGTGTTTCTGGGGAATACGCGCAAAAATGACTATATCATCTGCAAACAACAATGCCTTAATACGCACCTCTGGAAAATCAACCCCACCAGGAAGATAATCGATGAGATCGTGTATGATGAGTGCAAACAAAGTGGGGCTTAATGTGCAGCCCTGCCTCACTCCCAATGTAGTTGCGAATCAATCAGAAAATCGAGAACGCATCCAAACTTCAGCGACATACCCAGACTATACGGTTTGTAAAATCAAGTGCCTTCGTCGATTGTGTCAAAAGCCGTTTTACAATCGATGAAGAATACATACTGGTTGATTAAGCTTCCTGCTAGACTCTTGAGAATGAAGATGTAATCAATTGTTGAGTACCCTGATCTAAGGCCAGCTTGAATTACTTTCAACAGGTTCTGCGTCTCAATCCACTTCAGAAGTTGCTTATGCAACATCGTAGTAGATATTTTATATGATGAGCTTAAAAAAGAGATTCCTCTATAATTTCTCTATCTATAATTTCTCTATAATTTCTCTATAATTTCACTATCTTTCGATCAGCGCTGCGTCTAATAAAAACCTTCTGTTTTGTGCCAAATTCCTCGAACTTTGATTCATCACTGAATAAAACTATATGTTTACATCTTTTTCCATATCTATGGTTTTTGGCCCGCACTTACCGTTTCAACTTGTTTTGATTTCGAACAGCAACTTGACCAAAAAGCCCAGCATCTATTTGCCTCCGTTTGACCGTTTTCAAGGGCAGTGATGCTAAATGCTTGTTGTATTTATTTCAGCCACCTATTTTGTTTGCTTGTTGTTACTATTAGCAGATCCTAGTGTTTATTTGTAAATTAAGGCCATACTGGCTTATTCTAAAGAAGTCCGCCTTAAGCGTGCCGCTCAATGACACTTTGAACGCAGCGCTTCGATATCTTCAACTGCGAAGCGGAACGTTTTTCAATTATGATTTTTGCTAAATTTCCCATTTTGAACTGGTTTATGGTGAAGAGTTTCAAATAAATGACTTTTCAAAGCGTGGATTTTATATAAGAAACAAGAAACTTGCAAACCAGGGCTACAATTTTAAAAATATTGCCTTACGACCAGATCTTTAAAGTTAAATAATAAAATTAAAGTTAAATATCATGACGTAATGGTAAGTGCGTTGGACTCTAACAACGCGCCGATGATTTAGAATTGATTCCTCAGTCGTTTTGACTCGTAGGTTCCCTCTATTTCTGTTGATATGCAAACTTAGTTAAGAGTTATAACTCCCTAAGTCAAGGCTCCCAACAAGCAGTTGTCCTTGTATTTCAAATTGAACCAACATTAAATCACCTTTATTTCAAAGCCATCCGTAGCATTTTAAAGTTACTTTAGGTAATTTTAGAAATTACGCCCACTCAAGGAGATACCTCCTGTATCTTACAAAACACAGTACGACTATTAGGAAAAGAGGAGAGGATTAAAACAGAGGTACCGATGCACATAGGTCTTGAATTTCTGCTTATAATAATGGGGGGCAAAAACAGAGCCGATTAGAACATTCAACATTCGTGTAGTGCGGCTTAAGAAAGAATTTCTGTACTTAACAGTATGTCCCGAATTGATCTAAAAGAGGAATTCAACTAGCTATCTTACTATACCACTGACTATCTAAGCAACAATAAAATAAGAAGAGACAAGGAACGTTCCGACACCGGGTTCAAGAGACGTTATAAGCTAAAATCCATTTCAAACATTCTTTGAACAACTTTAGAGCCATGTTATTATAAATTGGCATTTTTATTTAATTCTTCATATTTGTTTTTACATTAAACATACATAATACATATACAACTCCTGCTCATGTATAAAGCCATCAAAACTTTAAACCACTTTTTTTGACTTCTCCTAAATTTAAACACATCAACAAATTTCAATCTCTTTGTTTGCAATCCAAATCTATATTTTCAATCAACTTTTGCTACAAAATTATTGATTAAAAAACTCCTCCCAAGTATGGTAATATGCCGATGTATGTGCATTGATGCACAAAGCATGCAAATTAAATTATATATTTATTAAAAAACAAAAAAAAAACTAACTTCATTTAAATCCAATGTTCCGAACAATAAGTCTTGATTGGTTATTGAGCGTTATATGCTTTTGATGTTGAAAACATTAAATGCAAGATTTATAAAATATAGTATTCAACTTTAAAGCCAGATCAATATCATTTACACTCGTATATTACGAACCAATCAGCCTGAACTAATTTTATCCAACGTAAAAAATTCAAAATGGAATCGTTGCAGTTGCTTTTACAAATAAACACAGGGCCAAGGAGTGCTGGGATTTTAAATGAAATAAAAATATGTATACTTAGTACAAAAAAGAAGGCCTATATTCTTTAACCCACTAGTATTGTTCCTTATGAAATATATAAATAATCCTTAAAAAAATTTATTCTAAGCACTCGTAGTGAGGAAACACCATTATGGAATAATTTATATTTCGTTTTCA
Source organism: Chrysotoxum bicinctum (assembly GCA_911387755.1). Taxonomy (NCBI): domain Eukaryota; kingdom Metazoa; phylum Arthropoda; class Insecta; order Diptera; family Syrphidae; genus Chrysotoxum; species Chrysotoxum bicinctum. The sequence goes on from OU426990.1 coordinate 33,002,586, forward strand.
GCTTGTAAATTAGAATAACAAATTCTTATTTTCAAGCTTTAGAATAGTAGCTCAGAAGATATTTGTTAGATCGAACAGCTGCACCTCTGAATTGGTTGAGATGGAGGATTTTGATGAAGAAGACAACATACCCCTTACTATGTTGTTTACAAACACTTACTTTCAGGAAACAGTTGAATTGTTTGACCTTCTTGGACAGCCGATTATACATCGCGAAGTTGATGGTTGGAATTCTGACTGAATTTCCGACCATTCAATGAGCATTGCATTTTAATTTAGAAGAAGAGGGACTACTTGAACAAGACATTACACACAAAGATGCCGTCCAGTTTTCCAGCAGAATATTGATTTGAGCTCAACCTAACAGTGTTTTAACTACAAAAATAAAAATTGTATCTCTTCAAAACGTCCGAGATAGAGCAGTTAAGTTTTTGGTAATGAAACAACAAACGCAATCAAGAATTTCCAATTTAAACTGTGGTTTATTTTTAAAACTTAAATATTTATTGTATTTTTTCTGTTGTAAATTAAATTATTATAAAATATAAATAATAAAGGGTGGGCCAAATACATGTGCTTCTCGTGATCAGTCGCAAACTTTAGTTTATTGTTCAAAAAGTCACACTTCTTACAATAATCCTTTATTGGAGCATGGAATGAAAGGTTAAAATCACGATTAAAAGTCTGCCGGAATACGTGCTCTGATACAGGGCAGGTGTGATAATTCTTATACAAATTGAACATTTTAGATACCTATGTTAAGGTCAGGGGATAAGAATTTTCTCTCCGACTTATCGCGGGTGTAAATGCGAGTCTAACACCACACAAGAAGCAAAGACCACACAACATTGACAATGATGTTTTGAATAGTATACTATGATAGACGTAAATGCGTTTGAAATCTACTCATTTCAAATTGTACTAGCGCAGAAGTGGCGTAAGTGGGTAACATCATTTTTGCTCTAGGAAAAGTTCCGTGAAGAAACAATGTTTTAGCTTTTGTGTATTGATTTATGAGCAAATATAAGTTACGCCACTTCTGCTGTCAAGTTTTCAGAAAATTGACCATTAGGTTTTCGAATAATTAAGTTTTAATTTTAATACACAATATTATTGAAATTTTTGGAAAGCTTAAGCATAAGAAAAATTATCAAAATCGGTTGTAGATTAGATTAGGATTTAGATTAGGTTGATTTTTATTTCCACATAAATTTTGACAATGATTTGGTTAATACAATCAATATGATGCATGGCACTGCCGTCTGCCTGATTGACAACTAAAATTATAGCTTTATATAGATTAAAAAAAAAAAAAAAAATAGAAAGTGCAGTTTAAAATTAAAACGCTTCATTTAAAATTTGATGTCTGTATTTAAGTGCTGTTTTGCAATATGCATATAACTTTGTGACATCCATTTCCTGTAGAAGGCTTATGATTTCATTATTTGAAAGAAAGTCACTGCCTAGGGTATGTCTTCTTGTTTCTCTCAATATCGCACATCTTCCAACAAAATGAAAAACATCCTCGCGCTCTTTCAAGTTGCACAGGTTGCATAAAATCGGTAAGTCCTCGCGGTGTGGGATGTAGTTCAGATTATGGAGTTCTCCTCTTAACCGGAACATGCACGAAATTTGTTCGATAGTATAGTTGTCGTGGAAGTAGTTTCTTTCCCGGAGATCGTAATCTAGTCTACTGTAAATCGAACGGTGCAGTGAACTTTTGGCTTGCTCCGTGAATTGTTCTCTTGAGGCTTCATCCAGACGAGCTATTAAGCGATATAAGGTTGGTTTCCATGAGGCAAAGTTACTGTAGTTCAGGTCAACATCCACTTGATCGGCTAGTTCTATCCAGTCTTTAAACCATCCACTTCGGGATTGGATTGTTTGAAGAACTACTTTCTTTGGAAGACGATAACTTGGCATATCGAGAACTTTTAGGATGTAATCGATCTGCAGCTTGAGTGTTTTGATGAATAAAGGCGATAAACCCGTTTCCAACATGATCATGTAGTTTGGTGTACTAGAAGGAAGGTGGAAGATCCGTTTTATGTAAAATCTGAGCAGTTTTTCCACTTGTTCATATTTCCGACCTCCCCACGCTTGCGCCGCATAAAACATAACTGATTCCGATACAGCTTCGAAGACTCTGAATTTACTGGAATGTGTAATTTCCTTATTATTAAAGGTTTGCTTCCATCCTGCGTTTATAGCTGTTTTCGCCTTAACAAGTTTGTCAGTGAGATGTTTTCCCATGCTCAAGTTCTTAGTAAAGCAGACTCCTAGATATTTGTATTCTTTTACCAACTCTATTCTTTCACCATTATAGTGCCATTGCTCACTTGCACACGATCTTCCTCCGCCATTTTTAAAAACCATCACTTTGGATTTATTTAAATTTACCACTAGGATCCACCTTTTGCAATATTCAGCAAGCTTATTTATCATTAGTTGAAGGGACTGCGGTGTATATGCGAGCAGGACAATGTCGTCAGCGAAAAGAAGAGCTTTAATGTTAACGCCTGCGTACTCAATTCCTGCGGGTAATGCTTCGACTATATCTTCAATGAAGAGTGCAAACAAACTTGGACTAAGTGCACAGCCCTGTCTAACTCCCGATTTCGTTTGGAACCACTCTGATAAGCATTGGCCATTCCACACTGCTGCTTTGGTAGTCTTGTATAAATTTTCCAATACTGTACCGAACTTAAGCGACATTCCTTTCTGGAAAAGCTTGTAAAACATGGCATTTCGATCCACGGTGTCGAAAGCAGCTTTAAAATCAACGAAAAATGTAAATAGTTTCTTATTTCTCGATAGAAACGAGTCAGCAATCGAGCGAAGTACAAAAATGTGATCGACGGTGGAGTATCCCGATCTGAAGCCAGCTTGAAACTCACTGAGCAGGTTATTAGAATTTATCCATGCATTTAAACGCCTGAGCAGGATCGAAGTAAATATTTTATATGACGAGTTCAAAAATGAGATTCCTCTATAGTTTTCCGGATCTTCAGTGCTTCCCTTCTTGTGGATTGGGAAAATCAAGGCAAATCGGTTGTACCGTTCTTAAGAAAATCAAAACCAAAAATAATGGTTCAAGAGGGTTCCCTTAATAACCATTGTTCGGATTTTTTTTCAAGCATTATCTAGCTTTAAATAAATGATTTTTTTTTTAATTTTTTAATTTTAATTAATTTTTTTTTTATGGGACCGGTCGTACCTTTTTTGGTCTCTATCCCTAAATATTCTCCATAATTCCAAACAAGCAAACAACAACAAAAAAAAAAGCACAAGAACCAACACATTAAAGTGTTTATGAGATTTATAAATGCTTGCAATGTTTTATTACCAATTAAACAACAGTTTGATTTTTATTCAAATTATAAATTCTGCCAAAGGAGACAAAACTTTAATCAACTCGAGATTTGGAAGTACTCACAAATTATATTCAATGAAATTATATTCATCATCCAAACTTTGATTTAGGTATAACCTGCTACATTATTTAATCTTCCTTAACTTTTTATACCTCAGGTACTCTGGTGGCTATTCCTCCAAGATCCTTTAAGCATGAAAAACGTCAAAACCAATTCCCACTGTTCTGTCCAGAATTGCTTCTAATGTTTTTTTTTCAATTATAACTACTTGTGTCTGTTGTTAAATTATATTAATTAACCACCGTTCGTCCTGTGTGGCCAAATATCCGTTCGAGTTCGTATTTATCCTTTTTTGTGTTGTGGCAGTGTATGTTTGAAAAGCAGGACGCTATTCCAACAAATTAACTGGAATAACTTGAGCAGGGTTATTCTCCCAAAACCAAAACTTATTCGTGCCAAGAGACGAGGAGAGTCCCCTGCAGAGTCAACAAATGCTGTCACAGAATGGACTAAATTTACTTAACTTACCTGAGTTGTCGTGGTCGCTCTTCGCTTGTTCTTCCCAGTACCGCACCGGAATAGGATCTTTATTCTGAAATCACTTTCCTGCAGCTTCATCCCTTTTATGTGCATTTAAGGTGTTATGTCGGAGGAATTCGTAGAATCAAACGAACACAACGACCGACCGACGACGTCGTTTTTGGAAGAAGTTAATTCGTTATGCAATGAAGAATCGTTTCTTCATTAGCTGCAGCTCACAGGGCCATGGGAGGAAACACATCAGTAGAAGTTGTGTGACACAGTTGCGTGTTTTTGAGAACGAAAGTCTAATTAAATTACGACCGGGGCCCGACTATGCATGCGCAAAATTGTGTCTCCTTTGGTGGTCTGTCCTTCCTTAGTCGTCCGTTGTCGTCATTTTTGTCGCCGTCGTCGTCCTTGCAATGCCATTAATTCCATTTATAGTCATCCGCACGGTTCGTTGGTAACATAAAGTTTTGCCTTTCTGGGGTAGAATATTATGGGGAAAGTTGAATTTCTATTTATTTTTGGCATCAAGGAACATATCTACATATATATTTCTGGCCTTCAAGGAGAAGAATGTGTTGTTTTAACTTCTGACACAAAATAGCTGTGCCTTTGATTTAATTATACTCTCTGTAACTATATTTCCACATACATATGTACACACAAGTATACTACCTCCACCCGCCATCAAAAAGACGTCAATACAGCCGCCGCAACGCCCATAGATCCCGTTTATCAGGAGGGTGATATATTGTAGGTTTGTGAAAACGAAGTAAAACTTTTGGGAATTCAATTTTTCTGATAAAAGGAGAATGTTTCGAAGGACGAAAAAGGCAAGGAAAAAACTAACTGATGATGAAATGGAAAAAAGAAAGTTCCTTTTCCATAAGAAAAAGGTTGTGATTTTAATGAAAAAGGTGAGGCTGTTCGCTGTTGAAGAGAAAAATCAACATAATTTAAAAAAGTCATCATACAAAGGAGAAGAGAATAACATGTCGCCATGTGATGATGATAGTATGGGACACAATTGATGATCCATAAGCAGAGCAAAACAAACTAAAGGACGAAGGAAAAGCTCAACAGATTTCCCTTTAAAATTCCATTTTACGAGGGCATACAATTTAATTTTTAAAATGATATTGCTTCGGATTTCAATGAAGAATACGTAATTTTAAGAGATACATATAATACGAGCAAAGGCGACCGTATAACGAAGTTTCAACAATGTTTATATTATGTTGCCCTTGGATATAAGGAGTGCCTTGAGAAAGAAAGAAAAGTTTCAATTTCTTTCTTGCCAGTGTGATTGACTTAATAAAAATGTATCACTTAATTTTTGTTTTCCCTCAGTGATACATTAGGTAGCGGACAGAAATAAAATAATAATAAAAACGTAAAAATTGAACCCGAGAATGGAATTTTTTATTTATTTCATATCCTTCCACTCGTTCTTACTTATCCGCTGAAGTTAAGTTTGCTCAAAAGAGACTTCAGGTCTACAGTTAAAATTTGTCCCTTTAACGAGTAACATGAACAAATTTATTCTGAATTATAAATGTCATTGTTTAGAAACTTAAATTAGGCATTTTTCTTTTTTAGTTCAGTATAGAGCTCCGAACAGAGTCGGAGCATGTCTAGCAAATTCCGAACATCCTCTGAACCAAAAGTGCTCTGAGGACTCTGAGTATTTTTTTGAAACACATCTGAGCACTTAGATGTCGCCATTTTTTTTAATTTGCATCTGTCAAATGGTTGTGTTAAGCATTTTACTTTGTCTGCTCAGTTATTTTATTCTGAGCTCATAGAGCGCACTCTGAACACGCTCCGAACATGCTCAGAACGAAAAAGGGAACACATTTTCGAAACTCTGAATACTCAGAACTAAAAAAGAAACACAATTTATTTTCTGATAACTCAGGCTCTGTTCTGAACCAAAAAAGAAAATAAATGTAGTAAGACCGTATAAATACTAAAATTTTCTTAAAAAAATTGACACATCGAGGTCAACCCAATCGCAAATACCTACATTTATATGATTATCAAAACATGATTTTTTCACTTGCGTTAAAGAAACACTAGGGCAAGTATTGCATTCTTACAAGAATTCAACTCGAGATTTTTAACCAAATGATAATAGAGAACATGACCAAAGTGAGTCTCCCAATTTGAGTCTGAAATTTTTTATAGAGAAGCTTCTAATAAGTCTAAAATACATTGCATTTCAAAACTTTAAAATAAATATTTTTTGAATTTTTGAAAAAAAAAATCTATTTTTTCTTTTTTATTGAAAATTCGATATCTCAGAAACGGCTCAATATTTTTGTTTGTAAATTTAATTTTTATTCGAACAATATTAAAAAACTTTAAATTGGCGTACCAAAATTTTTTCTTAAAAATGTTTTAAAAATTTAGTATCTATATAAAAGCTTTTTTTAAGAAAGCACTAAACGACTTAAAATTTTTGTTCTTGCATAAATTCATGTTTGTGTCTGTCTTTTTTCTCAAAACTGAATATTTCGAAAACCACATGCTCGATTTTTTTTAAAACATTATAAATAATAGTTTCTTAATATAATCTACAATATGTGAGAAAAAAAAAATATTTTGCCTAAAAATAACGGTACCCACCTAAAAAATGTTAAAAAATGTTTTTCAAAAGTCGTTTTTTCTCAAAAACTGGCGCCTGGAATTTTAGTAATATTTTTTTCCTTTCAATTAAGTTTTACGATCTATAATTTAATAAAAAAAAATTTTAAATTAAGCCATTACTGACTGTACCTACCATATAACCATTTTTCAAATTTTGAATGTCTCTTTATCGACATAACGGATTTGAATGAAATTTTTTATAGAGAAGATTCTAAAAAGTTTAAAAAACATTGTATATCAGAACTAATTTTTATTTTTAATTAAAAAAAACCAATTTTTTTTCGAAAATTCGATATCTCAAAAACGGGTCAATACTTTTTTTAATTTTTATTCGTACAGTAATACAAAAACTTAAATGTCGTACCGAAATTCTTTCTTTAAATGTTTTAGAAATTTTGTATATAAGAGCTTATTTTTTTAGGAAACCAGTTCAACGACTTATAATTTTTGTTCTTGCATAATTAAATATTTGCTTGAATTTAAGGCATCCTGTTTTGAGGAGTTGTTTTAGTCATTGAGAAAATGAATATTATATCAATGAACATTTTTTTTTAATTAAATTAATTTTTGAAATCCTTAGTCTTTTACATAAGAGTTAAAGCAAGTTCGTGCCACCCAGTCGTTCATTTTATTTTAAAAATATTTTTATTTGAATTTATGAGTGCTTACTGAATATTATATCGGTGGTGTTTGGTACAAACATGATTAATCCATAAGATAATTTTCATGGAAGTAAATACTTTACAGCTAGTGCTTAAACAGGTTAACTTACTTTCTCAAAATTGGGAATATTTATTGAAATATTTTTTGAAATATTATGTTCCAAATTTTAAGAAAATCGGTTTACCCTAGCTAGCTCAATGTCAAGTTAACATAAGGATCCTATCTTGTTTGTACCAAACCCCACAGATAAAATATATACATAGAATGTGCATGAATCCAGTGTTGTAATATAAATTCCTAAGCTGCCATATATATTGTTTTTAGAAATTTAATAATTTGTTTGTTCATAAAATGTTTAACAGCTTTTTATTAAATAACCAAACATTTTTTTAGTAAAAGTAGTAAAAAGTATGGTTGAGAAAAAAATTGCAAAAATAGTTCTTAATAAGACTTCTCATTGTACAATTTTTATGTTTCGATTTTGTCAATAAACCGTATAACCGATTTTGAGTAATTTTAAAAATGTTTTTTTTTTTTTTGTTAAAAAGAAGTACATACTTAAATTTTAGTAATAAAAGCTTAAAACAAATTTGCTTAAGGATTTTCAGAAAAACTTAGGAAGTATTTTTTTTTGTAAGTTTAGCATTTCGAAAACCACAAGGTCGTTTTTTAAATTTTGCACCTAAGAGTTATAACGAGATTGAAAAACAGTTTTCTATCACAAAATAATAGAATCATCCAATATAAAGCATTTTGTAAAATCATATTTTTCTGCAAAATGGCTTCAGAAACTTTGATAAAATTTCCTCTGTACCGCCAAATATAGCACGAACTATCATTCAATATAACAAAATATTTAACAGTTAACAAATTTATTACTATCGGCTTGACCGATTTTAATTAAATTTTCTGCAGAACCTTCTAAAAAGTTTTAAAACTTACTTCATGACAAATTTTTTTTAAGATTTATTTTTTTTTTTAATATTCGATACTTTAAAAACTGGTATATATTTTTTTCTTAATTTAATTTGTATATGCACAATAGTTTTAATAGACTTACAATTTTTTTCCTGCTATACATATACTCATATTTGTTTTAGAAGACCCATGACATTATTTTTTTTAGCCTAAACTACTTAAGACGTTGTTTTAGCCATTTTAAAAATTACTTTCATGCTTATTAATATTTTTGTCCAGCAATATCAATATTTTAGTATGGAACATTTTTAAACTTTTTTTAAGACCAAAAATAACGCTATAAAATTTTTTTTTGAAATTTTGAAAAAAATGTTTTGTTCTAGATTTTTTCAAATACAGTAAAGCCCACTTTGAATACTAATTATTTAAAAATACACATGCTTGATTTTTTGAAACTTCATAGTTATCAATCTTTAAAAAAAAAACTATCAACAAAATCAAGAAAAAAATATTCTTTTATTTAAAATAAATACAAATGATAAAAATGGTTTTCGAAAATAAAATTTTTCTCGAAAATGCTTTGTATCGCTTATTTTTAACGGTCAAGTATTCAATAAAAATAATTAAAAATTTTTTTGATCCTTAAAAAAAATTCAATTCTTTTTTGAAAAACGAGTCATTGATTTTTTACTTCCGACTTATAGGTACTATAAGGCAAGTTATGCATTCGTAAAAAAAATCGAACTCGAGATTTTGATCAAAGATGACAGTACGATGATAGCGAAGACCAAAAAAGTGAGTCTCGCAATTCTGTCTGTCTGTCTGTCTGTCTGTCGGTTCGACTACAGCCTTAGCAGCTTGGCCGATTTTCTTCAAACTTGGTAGATATGGGTTTTAATTTTTCCCCCCGGACGTTTTTTTCTGTTTCTTTTTAAGACCAAAAATAACGGTACCTGCCATACGATTTTTTTTCGAAATTTTATAAATATTTTTTTTTCTCAAAAACTCTCCCACAGAATTTTTAAAAAAATCTGAAAAATTTCATTTGGTTAAAACTAGCTAACGGTTGAAAAAAATTTTCCAAAAAATTGCTATTTTTGGTAGACCCTCTGGGTCCATTTTTTTTTGTTTTTGAGTTTCTCGAAAACGGTACAGCCGATTTAAATAATTTTTTTTATGCCAAAGGTTCTCCAAAGTTTGAATATTATTACATATTCAAATTTTCAATTTTTTATTTTTTGGATTTAAAAAAAAAAAAATCCAAATTTTTTTTTGGAAACTCAATATTTCGATAACTCCATGCTCGATTTTGTTCAAACTTGACAAATAAAAGTTTCTTTAAGATTTCTTTAAGATTTCTTTAAGATTTAAGAAAACAAATTTTGTTTTATCTAAAACTAACGGTACCTTCCATACAAATTAAAAAATGGTTTTCGAAAATCGTACTTTTCTCGAAAACGGTTCCGAGAATTTTGCTAAAATTTTTTTTTCTTTTGATTAATTTTTACGATCTATATTTTAAAAAAAATTGAAATCTAGATATTACTGACTGTACCTACCATAGAACGATTTTTTCGAATTTTGAATTTCTCATTATCAGCATAACGGATTTAACGAAATTTTTTATAAAGAAGTTCCTAAAAAGTCTAAAAAACATTGCATTTAAAAACTTAAGAAAAAATATTTTTTCAATTTTTAGAAAAAAAAGTACATATTTTTTTTTTTTTTTTTTTTTTGAAAAATTCGATATCTCAAGAACGGCTTAATATTTTATTTGGAAATTAAACTTTTATTCGTACAATAATAAAAACTTAAGGTTGGCGTACCAAAATTTTTTCTTAAAAATGTTTTAAAAATTATGTACACAAAAGCTTGTTTTTTTAAGGAACCACTACAACGACTTATAATTTTTGTTCCTGCATAAATTCATATTCTGCATTCTGTTTTTATCACTTACTACTAAAAGAATTCAAAAAATTGATTTTATCCTTATGAACAGATTTCTTTAATAACATCCGTTTTTAAAATTCCTTGTCTATTACATAGGAGCAAGTTCGTGCCATCCAGTCGTGCATTTTATTTATTTAATTTTCGAATGCAAAATAATTATAACTCAAAATTGGCGAATACATTTTTTTTCAAAAAGTTTTAAAAATTTTATATATAAAAACTTTAAAAAAAAACATTGCAACGATTAAAAAATTTTGTTCTTATACTAATTCATCTTACCTGTGGAATTCTGTTTAACCTCCATATTTTTGTAGCCTTTAAAAATTAATTTTACTATTCTGAATATTTTTCTCTAGTGATATCCATTTAAAAAAAAAAAATCTAAGTCTTTTAAGACCTAAGAGCAAGTTCGTGTGACCCAGCTATGTTTATTTTTAATTGTGTAACAATAGACGAACTTATGGTCTAAGTTTGACAGCTTTTATGGTTGCAACCATGTAAACCAAACCTCTCATTAATTTACTATTCTAGGTACCCCAGTTCGAGGTGGGCCAATAAGTCTAGAAAATTAAAAAAAAAATGGTGTCGCCAACTCAAATATGTATGTATATCATTCTGTTTGTCACGATGCTGTGCCCGAACACATTCAAATTTTTAGACAGACCTGTTAAATAGTTTTTTTTTGTGGCAGCTATTTTATAAAACATTTTCGTTGAAATGGAAAAATTGAATTTTGAGTGTTCAAAAAAAACTATTTTCTACGAGAAAAAACCTACACTCAAACTAAACAAATGCTTGACAAATATAATTGGTACTCTGCGCCATCGATTTAAACCATTCAGTACTGGTTGAATCACGGGTTTTCACAAGAAACCAAGGGACAGTCGAAAGAATGGAATTCTTTTAGTGAACCCAAGTGAAGAAGGGCAAGTGGGGTTTGTTAGTAAGCAATATCTTGGGGACAGGTTTCTTGGTACATGCGCGATGTTACTCATATAAAACGGGTAATATTATCGCGAGGGAATTATTACAAAGAGCGGCTGAAAAGATTGATTGCAACCTCATTTGTAGCAAAACCGGGTGCTTTTTCAACCAATGGAAAAATTGCATAAGTTAGGTTACAAGATTTAGTCCCCTGCAACTATTTCTAATTTCCGAACGCGAAGAAATCGCACAAAGGTAAAAGATTTGGGTCGTTCATTTTGAGGGTCTCCAGAAATCGTATTTTTTTGAGGGCATCACGAAATTGGAGAAACGTTTGATGAAGTATTGTTGAGAAATAAAAAATGTTTTTGAAAATAATGTTTTTTCTTAAATAGGTAAATGTTTCGGACGTAGTAACACCCTTCTACAGACAACTTTACAAAATGTTTTTGTGTCATCTTTCAAGGCCTAACTGAATCACCGTCCCTTAAATAATGTAAAAATAACCAAAGAAATCCAAAAGGATAAGCCCACATGACACAGAAATGATATTTATTTTCCCACTTATTTAACAAAAAGTTGAACTAAAAAACCAACTTTCTCAATATTTATTTTTAGATATTGGGGGCTATCGTGAACAAAAAGGTCAATACTTCTGCAATGTTCATTGTAAGCTGGCGACTGGCCTTTCTAAATGAGAGCCAAAGTAACTAGGAAACTTAATTTCCAATATCAATAAATTCCAAAGGAAACTTTCGACATTATTCGAAATGACAATTTTGAAAGTTGGGAACAATTCCCAGAGAAATTTTATTTACGATAGGCCCCATTATATATTTTTTTACTTGCGACTTATAGGTACTATAAGGCAAGTTATGCATTCGTAAAAAAACCTAACTCGAGATTTTGATCAAAGTTGACATTATGATGACAGCGAAGACTAAAAAAGTGTCTGTTTGACTACAGCCAAAACGGCTCGGCTGATTTTGCTAAAACTTGGTAGATATGGGTTTTGATTTTTTCCCCCACACGTTTTTTTCTTTTTTTTTTTAAGACCAAAAATAACGTACCTGCCATACGATTTTTTTTCGAAATTTTATAAATATTTTTTTTTCTCAAAAACTGCTCGACAGATTTAAGAAATAAGAAAACAAAAAAATTTCATTTAGTTAAAGCTAGGTAATGGTTGAAAAAAATTTTCCGAAAAATGGTTATTGAGGGTACCCCCCATGGAACCATTTTTTTTGTTTTTGATTTTCTCAAAAACGGTACATCCGATTTTGATAATTTTTTTTGCTAAGGTTCCCCAAAAACTTAAATAGAATTGTATATTAAAATTTTCAAAAAACTTTTTTTTCGATTTTTAAAAAAAACTTTATTTTTTTTTTCAAAACTCAACCACATGCTAGATTTTTTTTAAACTTGATAAATAAAAGTTTCTCAATATAATCTACAAGATGTGAGAAAAAAAATTATTTTACTTAAAAATAAAGGTACCTACCATACAAATGTTAAAAAATTAAAAAAAAATGGTTTTAAATAATCGTATTTTTCTCGAAAACGGCACCCAGAATTTTGATTAATTTTTTTTTTCTTTCAATTAATTTGTATAATCTTTAATTAAAAAAAAACATTTGAAATTAAGATATTACAGCTTGTACCTACCATAGAACCATTTTTTCGAATTTTGAATTTATCATTATCCACATAACAGATCTTAATGAAATTTTTTATAGAGAAGCTTCTAATAAGTGTTTTAACATTGCATTTCAAAACTTTAAAATAAATATTTTTTGAATTTTTGAAAAAAAAGTCTATTTTTTATATTTTTTTGAAAATTCGATATCTCAGAAACGGCTCAATATTTTTGTTTGTAAATTTAATTTTTATTCGAACAATAATAAAAGCTTTAAATTGGCGTACCAAAATTTTTTCTTAAAAATCTTTTAAAAATTTAGTATCTTTATAAAAGCTTTTTTTAAGAAACCACTAAACGACTTAAAATTTTTGTTCTTGCATAAATTCATGTTTGCATAGCATTCTGTTTTTGTCTCTTACTACTAAAGGAATTTAAAAAAATTAATTTTATCCTTATGAACAGTTTTCTCTAATAACATTCGTTTTTAAAATTCCTAGTCTATTACACAGGAGCAAGTTCGTGCGACCCAGTCATGCATTTTATTTTATTTGTTCGCAAACTTATATTACAAAGAGACTTATACAACTATATATAACTTTATTTAATAGTTTAATGTTAGACTAAATTACGGGTATAAACTTAAATGAAAAGAACCTGCACGACTTTAAAAGAGGACTTCTTTTGATCTCGTTGTTCATTTGATTTTAGTTTTTGAAAATAAAAATAAAATGCGAAAATAAAGAGAATAAATCAATTGAATTTAAACACAATAACTTGCACATTTTTTTCTATACTCTTTTTTTCAAACGTTCTTGATTCAAAACTATCCTTTGAAAAAAATTATTTTCAAACTCTACAGAGCAACCCATTTCAAATGAATCTATTAGAACGTAAAATTTGCAGGGTGATCTACAAAAAATAATTACTCTTAACACTCCAAAAAAAATATAAAAAAGTAACCAAATAACGAAACACGATTTTCCAACTTTTAATCGAATCTGTTTTTTTTGTTTTGTTTTTTCTTTTCTCTGGAAAAATCAATACTATCGAAGATGATTTGTGTTTAATGTTTATGATGCACGTACCTAGACCTGAAAACTGTTCAGTCTCCTCGATTCTCGATGCAAGTGCCACTTACAGAAAGTGGCATTGGGCGAGGGTTACGGTTTAGTGACAGAAAACAGCATTAAGCTTTCGAAGCATTAAATTCTACACAAATTGGACAATGCTGTCATCAGAATTTAATGAGCTAATCATACGCTGCCATTGGAAGTCCACATCCGAAGAGGGTACTATCGTCAGCGAAACAATTTTGTTAATCAGAAGTTTCTGGCAAAAGATCATTTATGAACATAATAAAGACTGTTGGAGACAAAACGAAGCCCTGGGGAACACCAGCGTTTATTTTGTTAATATCAGATTTTAAACCGTCCAATACTACTTGTAGTGAACGGTCCAAAAGGCTATTTCTAATCCAAGGAAGAAAAAATTTATCAATACCAAATGCATGCATTTTCGATAAGAGAGCTTGATGCCAAACTGTATCAAATGCTTTTGGAATATCAAGTGCAATAATCTTACTTTCTCTAGAGTTCAGTGAGATATACCATGAGAAATAAAAGCCATACTTTTGGCTATTAAGAAGCTTTCGTTCCTCAAATTATTTCTTAAGCTTATTGATCAGCGTTTCCATTACCTTATAAGGAAGAGTAAGTGCAATTGAACGCTGTTTTCGTAGAGATGCATAACTAAAATAAAATAAAAAAGAAGTGGCCCTAAGTGACTTCCTTGAGGAACTCTTGATTAGCCAATAAATGGGTTTAAAAAATATTCTCTGAATTTTACATTCTATTTTTGAGATAAGACGAAATTTAATTGAGGAATCTTAGAGGAGACCCACATATTTTTCATTCAAATAAGGGTGAATCAAAAGCCTAAGAAAAGTTCATTCTGGTAATCCTACCTATTAATTTTGCTTAGCCTTCTTCATTTGCTTAATAATTTTGGTTGGTTAATTTCATATTTCCTTAATTGATAGTCTTAAATCTATAAAATCAATTGGGATTAAATCTCATGCCAGAAGTTCTTTTGATATTTTTTTTTTGTATTTAATTTTGCAACTATTTCTGAGTCGCCCTGTTAACACACTTTTTCCTCAACCGTCGCAATATCAAAGAAGGAAACTTAAAAAAAAACAATACTCCTTTGTTTTAACTTTTATTTTCCGCTTATTTTCCGTTTCATTGAGTCCTTTTTAAACACAATTCAACTCAAATGTAGTAATTTAAAAAAAAAAAAGGCTAAGCATAGTGCTAGTAGCTTGCTGTGTCTCTATTGATAAAAGGAAAGTTCAATTCTTCATTTAATTTTTTTTTATTTCATTTCCTGCTTTTTTATTTAGCCTCTTTGCCTCTATTACAGGTGGCACGTAAGATTTTATTTTATTTTCTATGTGAAAGTTTCATTATAAATTAATCGGCACCAACGACAAAAAACACGTCATAGATGAAAAAGAAAAGTCCTGCCTGAGTAAAGAACTTTAGATTAAATTAAAGGAATGCCGGTGCGGTGGTGTGAGGTTTTGGTTTGTGTTTTTAAGAGAGTTTTATTATATTGAGGAAAATTGTTAAATCTATGTTCAGCGTTAAGGAAGTAGGATTACATTCGAAAGTTCATTACAAAAAAATAACATAAAATTGATTTTATCATCAAATACTAGTATATATGCATGTAAGTATATGTATGTATATGTACAGATATCAAATCGTTATACCAATACTTTTGATGTTTGGTCCTGGATATCCTCGATTAGGGCTCAATTCTGGTGTTTCTATTTGTTTTAGATTCAATTTGAATGAGTGAAGTCTTCACTTTTTGACACGCTCGATATAATCTGTATGTTAATTTTGGAGGAACAGGATTTTACTATTCTTGCCATTTCCATCGAAATAAGTTTATTTTTTTATTTATATATTTATTTACAAAAGATAATGAAATGTTACTGACTGATCAAATAAATCTACAAAAATCAAATTACGTAAAACGAAATCAAATAGAATGATTGATCCAAAATTAAAAGTTTGTTCGGAGGATAATAAAAACTGCTCTAAAGTAATCCTGATACCGCATTTAAAGGCACATCGTTTGGTATTATGATTTTTAATAAGATGTCATTGACATACCACCAGGAAGTTCAAATCATGAAATGTGTATTGCTTCATTCTAGAATTGTTTTTTTTTTTAACTACTACCTATAGAAATATGGAGGCAAGAAATTTGTAATAATGACAGATGAATGACATGTAAAATTCAAATATTTCATACTTCTTGGAGGGCTAGGAGTTTTTTTTTAAAGTTTGTTTAACATGCTTTAAGATTGAAGTATAATTTGATGGAAGTCAAACTTGTAGACAAAAAATAATTGAACAAAACCAAGCATTAGGGGCGATATAAATTTAGCTTCAATTTTAAGGGACAGGTAACCTGGCTAGTTGATTTGAAGACATCGTTGATTAGTAGAATTCTAGCGAAGGTTCATTTAGGCAAACCTACATTGAGGCTAATAAGAAATATAAGGAACTATGTAGAATCAAAAAAAGGAGATATGGTGAAATTGAAGCGAACAGATTGGCGAAGTGTCAAGACTAATCGGAATTTTGGAAGCTTGCATGGAAACTGAATGGTTAACAATTTAAAATCAACTCAAACCTTAATAATATTACATTGCGGGAATATTTTAAGGAATTACTTAACCCAATTGCAAACAGTATAAAGTGGCATTACGCAGTTCCTGGATTCACTAATGAAATTTTAGACCCTGCAATCACTTGTCAAGAAGTGGTATGAAATATGGAAAAGCTTCTGGAGCAAATGAAATACCCGTAGAATTTTATAAATATGGGACTAATAGTCTGAAAGAATGTTTAACAAAACTTTTTAATAAGGTTATGGATGGTGATGGTACTCCTAAGCAATTCCAGGAATCAGTGATATTCCCCATACATAAAAAAGGTTGTTTATCAGATCCTTCAAATTATCGAGAAATTTCATTTCTGAATGCTACATATAAAGTATTCATATCAGTGTTACAAAGGAGCCTTACAACATGGATTAAATCTAAAAACCTGTTAAAAGAATTTCAATTTATATGAATTGGGTTTATCGCATAAGTTTAGTCGTGTTCTGGAAGAGCTATACAAAGGAGCTCAAGCTGCAGTTTGGAACGGAGAACAACTTTCGGGTTGGTTTGAAACAACATCTGGAGTTAGACAGGGCTGTACATTAAGCCCTACATTGTTCGCACTTTTCATAGACGATTAGATCGATTATCTGCCTGGTGGAGTGGACTTTGCTGGAGTGCGTATTAAGGCATTATGCTCTTTGCGGACAATGTAGTCATGTTTGCGTACTCACCCGAAACTTTACAACTCATGATCAACAGAGTTAATGACTACTGTCGATTATGGAACCTCATAGTCAACATAGAAAAATCCAAGGTAATGATTTTTAAAAGAGGGGGTGGAAGAAGTGCCACAAACGAAAAATGGATTTTTAATGGAGAACGCTTAGAATGTGTCGACGAGTTCAAGTACCTCGGTGTTTATTTTACGAAAAATCTGAGTTTGGAGAAGCATTTCAAAGAAAAACTCTTAAAAGCCAAAACTGCAATAAATGTTTCCTGGAAAAGATGTTTTATGAACAAAAATATAGCACATAGCAGCAAATACAAGTTATTTGAAGCGGATTTGGAGCCGATTCTTTTATACGGATCACAGATTTGCGGATGTAAGAAGTTCGATAAAGTGGAGAATCTCTTGAGACACTATGTGAAGAAAATATTTCACCTACCAAAGAACAGTCTTTGTGATGCCTGAAACCCGACTTACTAGAAAAATAGCCCTCAAAGCTATCCAAGATAAAAACAGCTGGTATAGATATAGAGTGGTAGGAATTAGCCCGAGGGTGTGATATGAGTTTGAGCATTGACGTTGAAGATATATTGAGTAGTGAAAGTCATCTTTACGAAACAATTCAAAAAGTAGATGAGCAATGTAGAGCGGAATATAGCTGAAGCATCTGGTTCGTTGCACAGATCAATTTACAGTAGGCTGAATCACAATTTATTGGACAAAAATTATTTTTGAGATACAAATACTGTACACATCATTGTCAGGCTTCGAAGTGAATTGCTCAACTTGAATTTTATATCCTACAGACCTGATCTACCATTGGAATGCATTTCGTCGGAAGGTGCCCAACTCTCAGGAAAACTAGGAGATGTATTTTTGGATATGATTTCTTATCCTAGGAGGAAGTGCTCATGAAGCTTAAAGAGATGGATGTTCCGAAAATGTATGAGTACTGCTAAATTTCATTGAATTATAGGAAGCGAATAATTAATGAAGATTTTTGAAAATAAATTCATGTTAATACCTGTAATGTTTGTATTACAAAATTCACAAATTAAAAATATTTAAAACATTGTTTAAGATAAATTGGTAAAAGTATGTAAATTTTAAAGGCTAGGATAACTTTTTGCAAATATGTAAGAGAAAATATTCTATTGTCAATCTGGCAGACGGCATTTTGCCATGCTATAGAGATTTTGGATAAATGATATAAAATTTATATTTAAATGATTAATTTAATAAAATCTATCTAATCTAAGAATCTAAAATCTAAAAGGTCTTTATCCGAGACCTAAAACTACTCTTTTGCATTGAACTTAGCCAAAACTAGAACTCACTTCCTACCGGAAAGTTAAAAAATTGAAACTAACAGAGATAGCTCTATTTTTCCTTCCCATTTTTATATTCAGCAGTTTATAACTAACGTGTTCCTCCAATTTATACCTTCCTTGTTTTCCTAACACTCGTACTGTGATAATCATCTTAACACATAAGAATTCGGCCTTTCCCAGCCTTCAACTTTGCAAATTCTGCATTGGTGTTTTTAATAAATTATTTTT
Source organism: Chrysotoxum bicinctum (assembly GCA_911387755.1). NCBI lineage: Eukaryota > Metazoa > Arthropoda > Insecta > Diptera > Syrphidae > Chrysotoxum > Chrysotoxum bicinctum. The sequence continues at coordinate 33,021,199 of OU426990.1, forward strand.
CGTAACTTTAACCGGAACCTTTGAAACTGGCCCAGAGACTTGTATATTGTTCTATATTTTGTATTCCAAATAACCTTTCAATGAAAACCCTAATATTATTTACATAATATATTTTTTAAGTATTAAAATTATTATTATAAAATACCAGAACTTATTGACTATTTCGAAGCTAAAGGATTAAAACGAAATCATATAAGTGTCGAGGGAATTCCGATTTATCGTCAGATAATACTCCAGTAATTTTGTCACTGAGTGAGGTAGAAATTATAGTAAAAAGAAATAGGAGAACAAACTAGAACAAATTCAGAGATAAGCTTGAAAGTTGTATAAACATGAGATCCCCTGTGGAAACAATTAAACAACTTAATCATGAAGTAGAGTAGTTCAACAAGCTGAAGAAGAAAGTACTGCAATTATTTCAATATGTACACAGAGAAACAAAAATGAAATATCCTTTTGAAATAAAAGAGCTGATATTCAAAAAAAGAATAAGAACTTGAAAAAGATGTAAAATCACGAATTTTCCAGGCGATAAGACAGTATTCCACCGTATTAACAATGAACTAAAAAAAAGAATCGGTGAATTCAGTGAATTCAAGAGTGAATTCAAGGAGTCAAGCGTCTTAAAAGACTGCAGATACAAAACCTACCAATAAAGTCTCAAGATGGAATTTTGATTGAAAACCCGAAACAGTTAACTGACATCTTCTCTGACCATCTTGCGAATGTCTTTAAGCCATTCTCAGCTGCATATGACTTACAGTTTGTTAATAGAAGCGATTGATGTGCATGAAATTCCCATTTTCGCCCTCAAAGAAGTAACAAAATATCACCAGGGTACGATCTAATAACTGGCCAGGAAAGGCCTTCAAAAAACTTCAATTTATTAAAAATGCATGCCTTAGTGTTAGATATGTGCTAACTCATTGGAAAATTGCAGAATTCATCGTTATACCTAAGCAAGGTAAGCCACCAACAGAAGTAACATCTTATAGACCTATATCACTTATACGAATCATGGCAAAAGTTTTCGAGAAACTGCTCCTGAAAAGGCTTAGAAAAATAATAGAAGAAAGGTGACTTATCCCAAACCATCAGTTTGGATTAAGGATTAAAGATTCCACCATAGACCAAGTGCATAGAATTACGGATGTTGTAGAAAAAGCACTTGAGGAAAAACAAGTATGTTCAGCTCCAGTCTTAGACGTTGCTCAAGCCTTTGATAAGGTTTGGCATTTGGTACTTGTGCACACACTGCATAAGGATCTTCCCAGGCAGTACTATACGAGATACTGAAATCCTACGTTAGGAACCGACTCTCTAGAGCCGGTGTACCCTAAGGAAGTGTCCTAGGACTAACTCTGCATTTGTTATGTACTACGGATGTTCCAGTGGGCATCAACGCTTTCATGGACACCTTTGCTGATGATACGGCGATATTGGTGTCTCATAAATCCGTTACAAAGGCTTCAAAAAAACTGCAAAATGCAGTCGATAAAATTAGAGACTGCACACACCGATGGTATATCAAATAAAACGAAACAAATTCTACGCATATAAACTTTACCAACAAAACCCTAATTATTTTCCAATTTTCATCAACGGTAAAGCCAATACTGCCAAATCCCGTGGAATTATTTTGAATACAAAGAAAAATTTACTGAATACTAGGACAGAACTCTGGCCTATGTATCGAGAATAAAATAATGTTATACAAGCAAGTGCTGAGGCCCGTTTGGACGTATCGCACGCTGAGAATAACAATGGCGTTAAACAGAAAACCTTGTTTTTAAATACAGCCGTTGAAAGTTTTGGACTTACTTCAATGGTTGATAACTCTTTGAAAAGAGATTGAAATCTCATGTTACTTTGCCAAAATATAGTTTCACTTTCTTTTAATAAATTGATATTTAAGGATTACAAAAAAAATAATGGGTATTTAAGAAATAAAGGGTTTTTTGAAAAAGTTCGGTATTGTTCCAGTTTTGTTTTTATTACTATTACATATTTTCTAATAAAGCCTTTAAATTGTTCATATTATTACATAAAATCACTTTTATTTTGAGGAAAAAACCGACACTAAACACAAAATGAGATTTATGAATTAACTTTTTTGTTTATTTATTTATTTATTTATTTATCTATCGAGTTTCTTCCTCTTACAGATATTTAACGCCTACTAACAATTTAATTATAAATTTCATTTAGATTAATTTTAAATAATTTTCTTTCAATAGTAAAATCAATTTTAGAACATACAGTATTAAACAATCTCATACATCTAGCGAATGGTTCATTTAAGCCATAATTACATCTATGTGGTGGAACATAGAAAATTTTTCGCGGGCGGATACTTCTTTCCGGAAAATACATTTTTAAATGAACCAAAATAACAGGGCATTTAATGTGATAAGACAATATATCATAAATAAACATAACACAGTTCACTCCCCGACGTTTTTCTAGAGTCTCAAGACCAACTAAAGCATATCTAGTAGTGTAACTAGGCATTTCTGGTAAGTTCCATCTGAGTTGTCTTACCAAAAACCTTGTGAAAGACTTTTGTACTTTTTCTATACTTTTATCTATAATAACAACTCTTAGCTTAAAATTTGATTGGCATTATGCAAAAAGTGCCACTTAATCACTTACCTCGATATGGATTCCCTCTGAAGAATCGACCTGAACTGAAAAGTGTCATCTACTACCGATTGAGTCATATACGTCAAAATCATAAGTGACACTAGCAACTTTCTGTGGAAACTAGAGGAGTTATCAGAACGGGGATTTTTGAAAAAAAAAAATACGTTGTATATATCGCTCTAACTCAAAAGGGAACATTTTTGTTTAACGCCATTGTTGTTCTCAGCGTGCGATATAGTATCTAGCTATGAGGCTGTACAAAGAAATCAAATGCTGAACCCATCAAACAATTTCAAAACGATGTCCTTCTTCACAACTCCGAGATGGAAACCGTCTTAAATGTTGGAGACTTAGAAGAACCAACCCTCAAGCGCTGATAGTCTAAAGGCTGTGCAAAAGTATTAAAGGTTTAAACTTCCCCAAAGTGATTTTAAAATAAGAAAGAAAAATCATTTATCGATCTTTCATAGATTGTTAATGCTCCCGGCGGCTGTGTCGGTGCGTTGAGAGTCCCACACCACTTGGTACCGAATATAACCAAGTGTCTTTTGAAGATATCCACCGACAAAAAATTTCTTTTATTATGATTAGAACTTCCTTAATATCATCGCACTTTCGGAAACCAAAATGAGTTACTTCCCTTCACTCAAAGTCCTTAACAGCAAGACCACCCTTAAATTTATTACTTACACAATGAAACCGCTGATTACATTTAATCCATATCATAATCCATGCATAAAAGCTCGCTAAGTCTCTGATGATTCGTCCTCTCACTCAATGTCCTCGCGAAGCTGTCCTTCTGGATCGATTTATTTTTTTATGTACATACAGCTTAACGTGGACGAGTAGTTTCAAGCAAAAAACTCTTCTGTCGCTTGTTGCTGCTTACAAGAATGGCCAAGTTGACTGTGGATCTGTAATATAAAAAGATTGGTGTTGTGAAAGATTATTATGACTACTAAAGAGATTTTGAGAAGTTAATAAATTACAAGACTAACTTTTACTGATTGGATTTGTTTATATTTTTGTTTTCGTTCACTTTCCCGAATACTCATGTTCAAGTTATAGCTCTACTCTTAATTAAGTAACTTACAAAACTTTATGTTAGTGTTTTTAGCTTTTTCATACTTAAGATGGTTATGATGAATGTTTTTAAAATAACTACCACTCTATAAGGCATTAGTAGCTACAGTTATGCTAGAGTGGAAATCCTTGAAATATCCTAGAAACGATAGTGTTTTAAGGGAGTTTGTTCAAAGTAAATACGCTTGATAAATAAAATATTCGCTCTTGCTGTTCACTACGTCGTATACGTGATTTTTTTCTCAGAAATTCCTCTTTTGGCGTAACCATGCGGTAATTATTTTAACAGATAATCTTTTTCCGGCGGAAATGAAGTGAGACACTTGAAGTAAGTATTTTTTAATTTAATGAACACCACCATGCACTTCCTTTTTTTTCACTGGGATGTGTTTCAGAATATTTTATATCCTGAGAGGGAAACGTGTAAATGGGTATTATTTATGGAGAGAGAGTGTTGTTGAAGCATTGTTCATATTTTTGTATTCAGCAAAAAAATATTTCAACATGATAATTGGAGTGAAAAATTAACTTTTAATGTGTTTTTTTTTTATTACTCATCAAAAGATACCTTTTTTTTATTGAAGTGAAAAGACCCTGATGTTAATTTATTATGAGGTGAATATAATTCAATGTTCACAGAAGAAATGAAATTGTTTTAATACATTTTGCATCTCTTAAAAAATAAATAAGAAGAAAATCCACAAAGAAAACAATATTTTTACGAGTCGTATATTATAAATTTAATTATTGTGTTGGAAAAATGGTCTGAATCATGCTGGATTACAGAATACCAACGAAAACACGAATCAATATCGGTTGTAAAAAATTATATTGTATAATATCTGGCATATTTTTAAACATATTAATATACAAAAAAAAAGAGAAAAGTGATATGGCCATAGATATCGTGGGATTTTACACTATAGACGTTTTTTATAGTTTATTTAAATCACATATCTATGTCAACGCAAATATTCGATGCCTCAAAAGCAACATAACCCATGTCTTATTTATGCTCTGTAGTCATTGAAGCTTGCTTGTATGCTCTTCACTCATAAAATCCGCGTAGTTACTTTAACAATGCCATATGTCGCCCACAATATCTTTGAAAGGATTTGTTAGTATCTGAGAACACCAACTCAAATAGTCAGTTGAAATCCTGTTCTAAAACATATTCACCGTTATACTCGCACTTATAAGAATGCTCAAAATTTTACCCTTCTACTCAAAATCGCTTCATTCTTTAGGTATATCACACGAGTTTGGAATGCCATACATGGCCCTTTTTTCCCTTCACTTTTAATATTCAAATCAAAATTAACTTGCATTGGCACCTCGTATTAAATACTTCATATTTCCTTGAAGATTGCACAGTATTCATCAGCTGAAGGCTTTTCACTTTAAAATTAGGTGCACGAGTGCTACGCACAAATTTCCTCTTATATTAAAAATAAATAGATGTTATTCTCAGCCGGTTTACAAAAGTTGTTCAGGTGTGTATTGCCCCTTTCAGAAATTGAAAAACTCCCTAAAAGTATCTTTTGCCATGGAAAGAGACGCTCATTAGACGTTGGGTATCAACATAAAACTGTTGGTCCGCACTATTTCTGGTAAAACGCACATAAAAATAGAGCTGAGGGTCACTAGGTCCTGGTTATTTAATTTCTAATTAAAAAAAATGTAAAGAACTACAAAATTTATTTTCAAATGGCTAAAGCAACTTCTTTAGTTGTTGTAGCTAAGAACAAAATGCCATTGGTTTTCTTAAATAATTAAATTTGCAAGAGCAAAATTATAAATTAATGTATATACGAGTATGTATAATATTTTTAAGACATTTTTGTAGAAAATATTTACGTACGCCAATTAAAAGCTTTGCTATTGCAAGTTAAATGCATATTAAATTTGAAAAAAAAATGATTGCCTTGTTTTTGAAATATAGATAATTCAAAAAATATTAACATAAGATTTTTTCCTTAAATAAAAATAAATTAAAAAGTTTTGTTACGCAATGTTTTTTTTTGTTTTAATTTTCCTAGAAGATTTCGTATTAAGATTTAATTCAATTCCTTTATTCTGATAATAGGAAAATCAAAACCAAATAAAATGCACGACTGGATCGTACGAACTCGCTCTTATGTAAAAGTACTTTGGAATTTAAAATACATTTTATAAATACAAAACATGGATTTAATGAGATAAAAATGTTCTCAATGAAAAAAATGTGTGAAATATCATTAATCCAGTACTTTGTCACATTATTGTATGCTTATAAGACCGATAATTAAAAAAATAGTAAAAAGAAAGTTAATCCTTTCAATCGTAAATTCACCTAAGAATCCAAAAACGTAAAAACTAAAATAAAAGGCTTTTCTTAGAACAAAAGTAGTTTTTGTTATTTTTAATTTTCTCAAAAACTACTAAACATTTTGACATCCGGTTTTTTGTGTTTGATCAAAAATTAATAAGAGCATTGAATATTGAATAAAAAAATAATACTTAATTACGTAAAATTTTGAAAAAAAATTGTTTAAAAACAAAATTTTCATTTTTTTTTCAAAATTTTGATTTTGAAAATAAATTTTTCAAAAACTATTCACTCGATCAACTTTATTTAAAACAAGATTAAAGAATGTATTTCTGGCTTTTCAAAATGCTATAGCACTACTCTGTAGGTATCACCGTTATTTTTTAATATTAATAATTTTTTTTTCTGTTTTAAGTGATTTTTTTTCTTAAATTGCCCCTCCCGCCTAAACGGGGGGAAATAGACCCCCCCCTCCCATACGATTTTTTTCTTGTCTAAGTCCAACCTACACGCCCTAGCTTTTTGTCACACCTTATGCAAATCACCCTGTATAACGAATTTCCTTAAAAATTTTCGAGAAGAAAATTTGGCATGCCAAATTTTAAGTATTTAGTAATTTATATTTTAGAAATTGTTTCAAAAAATAATCGTTCACACGTAATTTTTTTTTTTCAAAAATCCCAAAAAAAAATGTTTCGAATATTTTTATATAAAATATTATTTTAAATTTAAGGGGGCTTCTGCTGAAAATTTATGGTTAAAATCGTTAGAGCCATTGATGAGAAAGTCAAAAAATCAAAAAACCGTTCTATGACAGGTACTGATAATAACATTTTGCCCCAAATTTTTTTTTTACCAAAATGTAGTCCATGTCCATAATATTACACTTAATTTTTTTTTAATAAAATCGTTAGAGCCGTTTTCGAGATAAATAAGATTATGTATTAGGGGTGTATGGGGGATACCGTTAGTTTTGGAGCTAAAAAAAAATTTCAATTTCCTCTCTAGGGAATTACCGAAGACCCTAAACTACCGGGATTGAAGAACATAGGTCTAGTGGTTTAGGTTGTAGGGAGAAGTACAGACATACAGACACACTGAACCATGTTTTTGTGTACTAAATTTTTCTTAAAATTTTTATAAAAAAAATTGATACGAAAATTGTTAGTATTCAATAAAATACAATTTATTACGTAATTTAAAAATTTATTCGTGTATCCGTTTTCAAGATATTGAATTTTCAAAAAAAAATTTGTATTATTTTTTTAAAAATCCAAAAACTATTTTGTCGAAAAAAAAATTCAGATTTTATATTGTTATATGTATAAAAATCGTTAGAGCCGTTGATGAGAAATTCGAAAATCAAAAAAAACGTTCTATGACAGGTACCCCTAATAACATTTTCCCCCAAATTTTTTTCTGACCAAAATATAGTCCATGTCGATAATATCACACTTAATTTTTTTTTATCAAAATCGTTAGAGCCGTTTTCGAGATAAATAAGATTTTGTATTACGGGTGTATGGGGGGTACCGTTAGTTTTAGAGCTAAAAAAAATTCAATTTCCCCTCTAGGGAATAACCGAAGACCCTTAAGTACCGAGTTTGAAGAAAATACCTCCAGTAGTTTAGGCTGTAGTTCGAGGTACAGACATACAGACAGACAGACATACAGACATACAGACATACAGACATACAGACATACAGACATACAGACATACAGACATACAGACATACAGACATACAGACATACAGACATACAGACATACAGACATACAGACATACAGACATACAGACATACAGACAGATAGGCGGAATTGTCGGACCCACTTTATTCGTCTTCGCTATCATCGTAAAGTCAACTTTAATCAAAATCTCGAGTTCGATTTTTTTTCCAAATGCAGAACTTGCCCTATAGTACCTATGTGCATATATCGCAAGTAGAAATGAGAAAGTACAAAAATTATAAGTTATTATTGCGGTTTCTTAGAAAAGTTTTTATGAAAAAAAAATATTTTATAAAATTTCGAAAAAAATCGTATGGCAGGTACCGTTATTTAAAAATAAAAAAAACATATTGGAGGAAAAATTTAGAAAAGCTATCTACGAGTACTAAGTTTAAAGAAAATCGGCTGAGCCGTTTCGGCGGTATTTTTTTTTTTTAGTTTTTCGGTTTATTTATTTATATCAAACAGCCTCAAGATAATGCCTTTTATGGCTGTAAGATTTACAATTAAATAATGTGCAGTATAAATTTCAAATTTAACTAGTACAAATACCTAAATGTTTGAATAAAAAATTCTATGGCATTTATGTCGTAAAATTAAAAGAAAAAAAATTGTGGGGGGTGTCGTTTAGGATGTAGTCAATCAGACAGATAGATTGGCAAGTGAAACCCACATTGTTCCTATTCCCTATCCAGTTCGATTTTCTACGAATGTGAAAAAAGCGGATAGATGTTAAAATAGAAAAGAAAAAGCTGTCTGTATCGTTTTTATTTGAAAGGCCCATGAATGGCATTTTGTATCGAATATGACAATGTTCAAATGCCCATCTCGAGTTCTTACGGTGGCACGATACGAGTGGTCCGATTTTCAATTACTCTTCCGGCTAAATTTGAGCGTTAGCCTGTGCTATGTTCAACTTGAGGGCATCGGTTGATTGTTGCATAGATCTGCTACTTCATCAAACCCCACAAGAAAAAGTCTACCGGGGTCAAATCGCATGACATTATGGTGGCCAATTCACGTCACCTGTATGATAGATAACCTTACCCTCAAATAGTTCACGCTGAATCTCAATCGTTGAGTCCATAGTATAGCACGTAGCACCATTCTGGAACCATATGTCGTCTAGGTTCATATGGTTCAATTTGGGCCATAAAAAATTGATTATCATCGTTCTGTTGATGGTGACCACATCACAAACGTCGTTTTCGAAAGAGTTCTGCTTATAAATTTAGCTTCCATGTCAAAACATTTTAGGATTCCAATTTAGAGGAAAAGTTTAGGTCGAGTAAGAGTTATGTTCTATGTTTTTATCTTAGAAATGTTTGGTTATGAATTCCTGGACATCCAATAAGCATCGACTATTCATCATCTGCCTTTTAAATTTTTGAGAGAATTTTTATATATTCTATTCTTTTCTTTATCCATTGTCATCCTTGCCAAAATCTCGGTATTGTAAATACAAAGTGCTGGTACTATTTATGATCAATTCATATGCCATTTTATTTCCCTTTCACTATTTTTATACATCCATTGAAGGGTAATTTCAACTATGTGCAGTAACTATATTCATTGGTTTCGACTTTATAAGGATTACAAAATTAGTTTACAAAAATGAAAATAAACCTGGAAATTCGGAATCTTAATTGATCCTTGTATCAAAATGTTTTCATAAAAATTCCTGACCCTTCATTTTAAAACAGTGATTAAGAAACGAATAACAGGGTTCATGTTCACTACGGCGTATACGTGCTTTTTTTAAATTACAATGTGGTAATTCATTTAACAGATAACCTTTTTCCAGTGGAAATTAACTGATATACTTGAAGTAAGTATTTTTAATTAACTGAATGCTCCCTAGGTATTTCCATTTTGTATTGTTTCTGTTTTACCACTGGGAATGTGTTTCGGAATATTTTAAATTCTGAGAGCCAAATGTGTAAATGAGTATTATTTATGAAGAGATCTCTTAGCTTTGTTGAAACATGATTCATATGTTTTAATTTAATACAATTGCACTGGCTTGATAATGGTTAAGAGTGAAATAGTCCTTTTTTTCAACTGCTCAATTGAAGTAAATAAAAGTCTATTTGCCTCAACTTAACATCCTTTAGAGACGTTACACTTTTCAAGCAGTAAAATACCTTTGAATGCGTTCAGAAGAAGATTTAATGAATCTAGTTTCTTTAAGGGCTATGATGGTTGGTTATATTTCTATGGCACTAATTTTCCGAATTTTCATATTTGTCAAAATTCTAAGCTGAATATTGTTTGCGTACAAAGTTCTTTTCTCTGACTAATATATGTATATGTAAATTGAAATAAATCACTTTAAAAATTCAAGGATTAAAATGGAGGGAAGCACGAAAGGGTACCCTGACCAAATTTCCAATGAGTTGTTAGATATAATATAAGTAGTGTACTAATATATGTTCCTAACTAAAGACTTCACGTACTGAAATTTCGATTAAAATCACATATGACTGCACACTTCTGTTCATAGCCCTAATTGTTAAAAAAGAGTGAGGATTTTCTTTTATAACAATCGAAAATCCTGAAACAACAATCCGTGTCGGCTTAATTGAAGATAAAACTGTCTCCTCATAATAACCACCTAAATACATAAAAAAAGCTTTTCGCATAAAAATCACATGCATTTTATATTACTTGCCCCCAATGGACGTTTATTCCAACTACTCGTACCAACCCATTGCTATGGTGACCAAATTTCGGGAGATTGAAAAAAGGTAAGGTTATAATATTTCAATGCAAAATATATTAATATCTTTAAAAAATGATATTTCCAAACTCATATTGCATAAATCTTTAAAAAAAAACAACAGAATACTTCTTTACTGACAAATTTTTTTCAGAAAAATGTTGTATTTATCGGGTTTTTCAATAAGAGCGCTACAAAAGTTTTTTTAAATAAAACAAAAACGGTTTTGGATATCAATGAAATTCTTTATTCCTGTGAAAGTACGTTTGATGCCATTATGTATGGAGCTCAATTTCTTTTGCATGGCTACCACGGGCACGCTTGCAGAAGTCCAGACGCTGAACACAATTTTCGACGGTTTTCAAGCATAACACATTACATTACATTACATTTTACACTACTCCGTAGATAAATCTACGAAGTAGAGACACACAGATAGAAAGAAAAACAGAAGAAACACATGTCAACAGCACACGGTTAGTATTTGAACGGTCCTCCATCCAAGTACTAACCGCGCGCAATGATGCTTGATTTCGCTGATCGATGGGAAGCGATGCTTTCATCAAAGCCAAGGCCGTTGACGTTATCAAGCATAAATCGGCCGATACTGCTGCAATTTCACGTTCGACAGTCGTACGAAGTTCATCAATCGTCGCTGGCTTATTGGCATAGACCATAGACTTGACATAGCCCCACAGGAAATAGTCTAACGGCGTCAAATCGCACGACCGAGGTGGCCAAGTGTGTGTGGATTCAAATTTTTTCCACTAGACGCTCAATTGTTGATCTGCTAGGACGATTATGACGACCACGACGAAGTAGCACTCTTAACGTTGAGGCCACTGACACCGAATTTCGGTAGTAAATTTTAATAATTTCGACTCGTTGTTGGCTCGTATATCTTTCCATCATGAAATGGCAAACCTTACTGAAGATAAATGTCAAAAGAGCGGCAAGAAATATGGCGTCGTTTGCTGTTCCTGTCACCCTACTTTTGTAGCGTCTCTGTTGAAAAACCCTTTATTATTTGCATACACCTTTCATTTTTTTTTATAATTTGGGTTCGCTAAATGTTTGAGCACAGTGCGAGAAATATGAGAAAGTTAGAGAGGATTTAAAAAGAGGTGCCGATGCACATTGGTTTTAAATGTCTGAAAATCATAATGAAAGGAAGAAGCATTCTACATTCGTGTAGTCCAGTAAGAGAGTTAATCACTGAACTTAACATCAGTATGTTCGAAGTTGGGTTCATGGATAAACTGAAGCACTAGCATCAATCCAATTGTTTTATGGGAGAATGCAACTGGCTACATCTTCAGAATATTGATGATGATTAATGAGGATAGAATATTAATAGACATGAACGTTACATCGTTACTAAAGAGATGCAAATGATTCCTTTATAGTTATATCACCTATTATTGTTAAAGCTCTTTTTTGAATTCTATCCAAGAGACTCAAGTGGGTTATGGGAAAATCTGCTCAAACATTGGAATTATCCTTGAGCTTTGGACGATTATAAGCTTTATAGATAAGAACCAGATAGGAAGGGTTGAAAAATATCCTGCATCGACGAAGGAAACCTTAACAATTGGTAGCGTTTTTGGCAAAGTCGAAAATAGTGCTGATAGCTTTTCGGTTTCTTCAATGCAAGTGCCACGTTCATGGATAGCGGCATACTTGGTCGGGTTCAAATTTAATGACACGTGACAGTTGCTTTATTCAAGCAAACAATTTTACACGATTTTGTATCACAAATTTGACAAATCTGTCGATCTCAGATTTTAATGAGTATGTCCTACGTTGCCGTTCTAATTTCATATTTAAAGGTCAAGGAAGTGGAAATGGATCTCAGAACAAATATAAAAATCTGAGGGTACTATCTTCAGCAAAAGAATTTAAATGACTAGAAATTTCAACCAAAAGATCATTAATAAAAATAAGAAAGATAGTTGGAGATAAAATGGAGCCCTGCGGCACACTAAGTTTGACTAAAAATTTTCTTAAACATTTGTGAAAATCAATATTGCTGTTCATCAGCATTATTGTCAACTGTCAGATTTGTTTTGTATGCGATTAGTGCATTATTTTACATTGCGGAATTTATTATTGTTTTGTATGGTGACAAACAATAGCCGTGTTTTTTTGGAAAAGTTATTCGTAGTACAGTAGGATTTTATATGAATAACACCATCCGCAGTAGGATCACTGCCGATAAAAACAGAAGTGAAATCCTGCTGCGGATAGAGATTTGACGTTTATTCGAGTATCGGCAGTGATCTTACTGCGGATGTTGTATTTGTTTTTCATATAAATTCCTACTGTACTACGGATAACTTTTCCAAAAAAACACGCCTACTATTTGAAATTATCTTCAGCACAAATTTCACTCTTAACGTCAACATATAGACAAATATATATTAACTAAAACTAGATGGACTGTATCAACAAAGTAAATAAACAAAGTTGTTTATTTATATTCAAATAATTAAAATTCAACAAAATTATAAAAAAAATAAAGGACTTGCTCTCCTGAAGCTCAATTCTATAGAACGACTAAGCATTCATAAGCTATAAAAATGGAAAAATGGTAAATAATGAAAATAGCTTAAGGAAAAGAAGCTATAAGAACTGTTTTTATTTTATAACACTTATAATTTGAATAATTAAATGCAATATTATTTAAATTAAATAGAAAAATCTTTTGGAAAATTGGAACAAAAAAGATTAAACCATTAACGAGATATTTGAAAATAACCCTTAATCAAGGAAATCTTCCCAAAAACGTCACATAAGTATTATATGTTTTTGCGATTTTTTTTACCAAACACTTAAAAAGTAGACTTATTGAATTATTTAAATGAATTAAATATTATAGAAGCGAAATTTGATCGGAATCCTAAGAATAGTTTTGAAAAAGTATTTTTTTTTAAACGAATCGCTGCCCATTAGAGACTGATTTAAAAAAAAACTCCTATCACTTTTGTCAAAACGTCTGGCAAAAGGTTCTCGCAGTCAAAAACTTTTTAAAGTTAGACTCGTGACTTCAAAAAACCTACAAAAAGAAGCCCGGGGTCAATTCTCTATCTGTGAAACTGGGAAGTGATAAAAAAGTTATCATTTCAGTTTTCAGTGCCATTTTTCAATTTTCCATTCCATGAACTCACAAAACGCGATTCTGGAACTCACTCTGATAAATGTTTGTCAAAACATGTACTAAGCCGTACCAAATGATAAATGCTCTCATTTTTGATACACGATACTCATATTTCATATTTTATCAGAGCTTTTCACAAAATCTTTTGAGTTTGAAAACAAATTTAATATTTGAAAAAATTTTGACATTTTATTTTTTTTTTTCATAAATTGCGAATCGCATAGTGTGTAGTTGGGAAAAAACTTATCACTTCACAGTTTCACAGAAAGAGAATTAACCTCCTGGAATGAAAAACTGGCGTTTTCGAAAAAGAGTAAGCAACACACTATGTAGCATGGAGCTACTTTGAGCTAGTGTAATAGCTTTTCGTGGCAATACGCGGTTTTTCGATGTACTAGAAGCGACAATTTCGATTATTCACATATTCACACAGATGGAAATAGATCTCGTCACTGATGATAAATCATCAGATGAAATGTTGTCTTCCTCGTGGCCGATATTCAAGATACTTTGAGCGTAGGATACACACACTTGTAAATCAACAGGTAACAGGTAACACTGTCCCGCCTAAATTTGTTAGGGAACATATTCAAGTCTTGCACAAAATTCTTTGTTATAAGACTGCCAATTTATATATCCGATTGCGTGACATGATACTTCGTCTGGTAGATATTCCAGAGTCTTCTGTGACATCTTTAGCCACAGCTGTAATTTTCTAAACAGAATGGAGTCCCTGGGGCCGCCCAGACCTGGCAGAATTTCTTATCCGATACTCCTCTATAGGCGAGGTACTAAAAGTACAAAGTGCCAAAATCACGGACGAAATATTCTGCAAATAAATTAAAATAACTTCCACGATTTTCAGGAGTGTCGTGATTCATATCTCGTCGATGTGTATTTGTATCTGTTTTGTTCACAAATCTCAAAGTAAAATTGACATTTGCAAAAATTGGAGCATCTTCCGATAGAGTCAAAATCAAGTCATTTTATATTTCCGCAGAGATTTTCTAAGAGAGGCAATCTTATGAAATGATTCCCGAGACCTTAAGGCAACGACCTATATCTCAATAAACTGAAATGTGAGTTTCTTGCAACGATAATATTATATCCTTTTGACGATTTTAATATCGTCAATATAATTTTTATTAAGACCGAAATGAAATCAATACTTGACCTAAAAAGCGACTAAAAATATTCACCCCTATCACTGAATTCGGCGAATGAGCTAAAGTGACAGTTATAATTCATTTCCAAACTTTTGCTATTACTGAATCCGATGAAAGAAAGTTCAATGAATGTCGGTAACATGCCCTGCAACACCGACATTTTGTTCAACTTATCTGGTATTACTAAATTCGCAATCCATTAGCACTCCATACAATTTCTATCATTTTACATTCGCGGCAATTTCGATAGGAATTCAAAGTGAATTTAACAAAAAAAAAACCAAAAATTAATAATGGAAAGCACAAAAATATAAGTCAAAACCTTATCATAATGAATGTTTAAGTGTTTAACAAATTTTAATAGAAAACGGACAACTAATCGGAAACAATTTAGAGAAATGGTGGAAATGATGTTATGTTGTAAGTTTTCGTTGCTGTTAAAGTTGCTCTTGAAGTTGCTGTGTCAATCTGTTTCTCGCATTACACTACTCCGTAGATAAATCTAAGAAGTGGAGACACTTAAGGCACTGGCAACTTTGACCGT
Organism: Chrysotoxum bicinctum; assembly: GCA_911387755.1. Classification (NCBI taxonomy): domain Eukaryota; kingdom Metazoa; phylum Arthropoda; class Insecta; order Diptera; family Syrphidae; genus Chrysotoxum; species Chrysotoxum bicinctum. Next base: position 33,036,545 of record OU426990.1, read on the forward strand.
CGCGTCGGCTTAAAAATTACAACAGAGAGAGAGAGAGACACAGAAAGAAAGAAGTAACACATGTCAACAGCACACGGTTGGTAGTGAACGGTCCTCCATCCAACTACTAACCACGCACAATGATGCTTGATTTAGTTGATCGATAGAAAGCGACGCTTTCGTCAAAGCCTAGGCTGTTGACTTAATGTCTATAGCTGAGAAAGTCAATAGGAAAGTTCTTAAATGATAAGGTAATTTGAGGAATCGACAATGCAGTTCATTCGGTGAATTTCATAATCAACGGGAGTAAAATTCTTCGAATTCTGTAATCGACAGGATTGAATATAAGTTCTCAAAATTACACTTAAATCATTATTTTTAAATTCAAAAAAAAAAAAACACCAAGTATGGTCACCCCAACTAAAGTCTATCTGTTTTATGAGGCTACTTATCTTTCATCGCTAACAATGTATCACATTCCCGCTCTCTGGCTCATAGCTTGTTTGATTATCCTAGATAACCCTGGCTCGTTTGGCCTGTTCGGTTAACCAGTTGCCCTTAATTGATAAAGTTTCTTCCTCTGTTTTTTATGCACAGTTTTGTTTTGGTGCCCATAAACATCCGTCTGTTTTTCTTCATGAATTTATTTCGTTTTTCCTCGTCCCGAGTTTGCACTTTGATAAAGGATTCTTCTCTACATACGCAACATAACCAACCAGCAGTCATGTGCCGTTATATAGCGGAGACAGAAGACACACAAAATAATATCTTTTGAGCACGCTTATGTGTATATACAGTTAGTTAGCTGCTTCTCTTAGGCGCACACATTAAACTCGTTTATCTTATCTTTTGAATAAACAACAGGGAAGCAAAGTTACAATCCATCGGAGACATGTGGAAGGATCCTATGTTTTTTTTTTAGCGAGGAGAAATTCCTTAAATAGAACCAAAGGAAAAAAACTGGAGATTTTTGAGATTATCTAAAAACGGTTATAAAGATAGTTGTGGCAGATGTAGGGCGATTAACATAATAAAAACAAAACTTCCTTATTTTCCAAACATCCTTTTCTATCTGTATCTTGTCTTGTTTTTTTCTGGAATGATATGTATGTACATAGGTAGATAGGTCCTTTTTTATGTGTGATGTTTGAGGGGTGTGGATACGTTGGCGCCTAAATGTAATTGGATGTGGATTGTGGAGTAGAATATTGAATTGAATATATTTTTTTTTTTTTCATTTAAAGGAGATGATGATGATGATGGCTTTAGATGTGCTCTCAAGCGTGTTGTCATTTATCTGATTTTATCTGTTTTGATTTCCGGGAATAAAGCCTGTGTTTCCTCTTGTTGGTTTACGAATATTTTTCGTGCAAACGCAACCATGGAGATGATGTATTTCGTTTTTCAAAATAATTTACCTAAATAGTGTAGGCACATGGGTTTAAAATTTGTATGTGTGGCTATAGGGCATAGAATTAAAAATTAAAGTACTCCAAATACATATTTAAGTAAGAAAAAAAAAATAAAAATAAAAAAATAAAACTCAATAAACCGAAATGTAAAAATTCCATTATGAAAAAAAAATAATTAAAATTGTTCGGTTTGAGTCCAATAAAGACCCTCATCTTAAGCATACATAATACAAATTAAATTCCAATAGAATAATCTTAATTAAATTACAACGAGGACAAATGGAGTTAAATTAAGCAGAAACAATGTTTTTTTTCTTTTCATTGACTGAATATATAATGCAATAATTAGATTCAATCAAATACCTAAGTAAGAGTGTGTTTGTGTTATATCTGTGATAACAAAAGAAAAACCATTTAGGTGTATCCTAGTAATGAAAATCATGGTTAGTAATTTTGAAAGATTTATCAGATGAACAAGACAGTACCTATTAAATAAACAAAAACAATTTTGAACACAAAGCTAACACAAATCTAACATTATCCGAAATTGAACACATTTAAAAGCTTTTGAACGAAATCGTCAAATTCCAAAAATGTGAAAATAAAAATTACGAAACTATTTGTCTCATGTTGAGCTCTCGTAAGTTAGTGCCCAAGAAGATAGAGGGCAGCAAAGATCATAGTTTTTGTTTTTTCTTCTTTTTCTTTTGAAACCCTTTATGTTTTAGGGCACTAAATATAGAAAGTCTTATGTGAAGCAAAAATTCTCTAAGAAAATCGTGAGAAAGTAAAAATTTTAAAAAAATAATCAACCTCACATTTTAAATACATATGTATGTGCACTGAAAAGTTTTTATTAAAATATAGTTTAATTTTTATGTGCACTGAATTTTTAGTTTTTCTAATTTTTATGTTTTTTGGTTTATTAATATTAGCTTGATCCTATCGGGACTCTTCGTATCAACGAATTTGAATTTAATCTATAAAAAAAACCTTAGAATATTTCCGATTAAATAAACTTGAAAATATAGCTGTAATAGAATGCCATCTTTTGTAAATGTAATCTTTTATGACTTCAATTAAAATATTTCAATAATCTGTTTCTGTTCAAAACTTCAAACTCTGCAATCAACATTAATTTTGATTTTTACAAGTTTGTAAATATTTTTTTCGCATACATTATACACCAATCAATTGAATGAGAACTCTTGAAAATGAATGCATTCTTTTATATTCTTTGAATTATTTTTAGTTTTTACACTATTAGATATGCATTCTTTTGTCCTCCATTAAACAATATTGTCATGTTTAATAATGAATGTAAAACATGAGGTTATAAGACATAAGGATGTGAAGAATGCAAAAAAAGCAAAAGAATGCATTATCTACTATTTAAAGAATACAAACCAAAGTAAAAAATATAAGAAATGCATGCATTCTCAAAAAATTTCATTCAATTGATTGCTGTAAAATAAATAGAAACAAAATGATTGCAATCGTTTTGATGTCATATGAAGGAAGTCAATGAATGCAATTTTCTCATTGAATTCAATAAGTGGCATTTAAACATTGCATTCATATAAAATTTAATTCATTTTTAACTTCGCTTTTACAAATCATTTGATATTGATATTTTAGAATATGATTATGATCGAATGTCAAGAATCAAATAACTGTCTTGTATGAAATGCATAAGACTTTTCAAGTATTTGTAGATTTATTCAAATGCAACTAAAAATGAGTATAAGTTTTTATAAGTTAAATAAATTGACAAATCAGCTTAGAAGAGTGACGGTGAATAGAATCAAGCTACAAATAAATAAAACAAATTTAAGTCTTCCCAATCTATATCAATAAAAATGTAAATGTATGCTTGTTCCTAATCGCTAATCTCAGAAAGTTCTAAGCCTTGCTTTGAAATTTTGACACAACATTGCATTCGAGTACGTGAGTGTTTATATAATACCTATAGTGAACATTGGAAAACGTGAACCCCCCAATACGTAAACTATCCCAAAACGTGAACACTGTAATTACATAAAATTTAATTTAATACACTATTTTCATAAGAGATCTGATTTGCAATCACATTAAAAGTCCCTATCCTCTATCTCAAGTTCCTATTTACGCTCCTGTTATAGAACACTCAGGGAACGATAATTTCTTTTCCAACCGTTGGACAGAACGAATTACGGTCTAAGCGACTTACACATTTCAAGGGTTTGCTTCAAAAACATTTTATTTAATTCTTTATATTAATTAAATTTCCATTAGTATTCATAAATCACAAACCTTAATATAATATTAAAATTGTTTATATTATCAATCTTTTAATTTAATATTATAATCTGTTAGCTTGTAGATGAAAAGAAATAAATAAATAAATTTTGGATGATAGAGGTTTTATATTACCACCTTTATGCCTTGGACTAGGCTCAATGAACAGAAAATATGTCATCAATGGATCACATCTCAAAATGTTGTTACAAAAACTTCGAAATGTAACAAGGAATGTGTCGAGAAATTTTGTCGAAAATAGTCTTAATGGTGATGAATTCGCAAGTTTTTTCCCATAACAAAACAGGAATATTCAAGGTTTGTGTACTTTTTGTGACAGTGTGCTTCAAGATAGTTGTTGCAGGTACGTTAGCAGAAGGGACTTACTTTTTTTTTTGTGCAAAATGCGTCAGGGCCTTTCTAATAAATTTCCTTGTGTCATGTTCCAACATTTAAGTCGGCAGCAAACACAGCTTAGGTTTCAGTACTATTAAACAGTCCTTGATCCAACATTTCGTTCTAGCTAATAGTGGATTTGATGCAAAAGTTAAAGAAACTTATATTGAAAGACATTTTACGGAATTTGCAAATCAATTATATAACCATGAATCTGAAGTTCTTCGAGTAATTGCCTGAATTGATGGAGGATACAGCTTCATCCACACAAATACAGCAACTTTCAAGCACTTCGAAAAACATATTCGATTCATAAAGGGCGTCACTTGATAAATCCTGTTCTTATAGTTGATCCTGATGGTTACAATGATGCTATACAAAAAGCTGAATATTATTGATATTGTGAAAGAATTGGAAGGTGATTTCAAGAAAAGGATATTTTCATAGATAGATAGAGAGATAGATAGATACCTAAATTCCAGTTTTTAAATTTTTATTATATCGTCGCTTTTCCGGCAGAGTGGCATAAGTCGAAATTTGCAAATTTTCAGGAGAGCATTTTAAAGTTTTTTTCGTACTGAACAAAAAAATTTCTTTGTTCATAAAAAACAAAACTCGAATGTTGAATACGTGAAAAAATTGCATTTTTTGTTTGCTAAGTTTTATAAAAAACGAAATATTAAAAAAAAAAAAAACAAAAATTGATTTATGCCGTATTTATACGTAGAAAATGAGAGGGATGTTTTTGAACATTGAGAGCGGCGCTTTTTCATAACTCGGAAACTAGAAGAACTAGGTTAACGCCGATTACACAGAAAAATTGTGTTTGTTTTTCAGCTTAGTTCTGTGTTCAAAACTAAAAAACGACAAATTTCGACTTATGCCACTCTGCCGGAAAAGCGACGATTATATCAGTTTTATATTTTAACGGTTTTCTTTTAACCAATATTTCAAAAACAGAAAATATAAATAATGGATGCATAGGAATTAAAAAAAAAAAAGACAATGCAAGCCATACAAAAAATTTGAAGATTCTATCCAGAATTTTTCTGAAGTCCAACAAAATATCATAAAAATTGTTGTTTTTAAAAAAATATATCTTGCCACAAAAATTGAAATCGATCAAGTTAAAACTGATTGAACAGACTTTTATAGAATTTTAGTTAATTTGTTATTTGATTTAAGATGTTCCAAGGAAATATAAATATTTCTAATATATCAGACCCATTATTGAAGGTCTATTTTAATAATACGACAGGTCTACTATAGTATTAATAGCTATACACAAATATAAATTAATTTGATAATACTGTAGCTCTTAGACCAAGACCCATTGACTTACAATTCTTTACCATTCTTGTGTAATTCTTGTTGGTACGAATTGTGAGATTCTTGGTTTTTTGCCAAGTATAAACGGTTAAGATGAAAATAAAAGTGAAAGGCTTTTTTTAAACTTAGAATTATAAACTTAGTTTCTAGAATACTATTTAATAAATAATAATTAATTTACTAGACCTAGTTTCTCTTTCTAGGATTAAACTGGGTTTCTTTTTTGCCGAGAAGAATTAAAAAAAAATATTAAATTTTTTATATAAATTTATAATATTTTTAATATTTCATCTGCCGTTATAAAAGAATCATTATAATAATGCGACAGGTCTAACATAGTATTAAAATGTAAAAATATTAATAAATTTGGTAGCACAACAATTCGTGGAGAAGCAGGGCCCACTGACTTACAACTGTCAATTATTCCTGTGCGCGTTTTGGGACCTACAATTTCTTATCAAGTCTGAATAATCAAATATCAATAAGAACATGAACAGATACTGTTGGAGAATTTTTCACTTCCTCGCAAGGTTGTACTCCCAAAACAAAAGGATTTTTTTTCTTTAAAGATGGCAACACCTCAGACCTTCGACATGACAGTATTTTTTCTTATTTTTTAAATTATAACTATCTTTCAACTATCCTACTATTTAATATCTTACAACTAGCTTACTAGGCCTAGATGATGCAAGTTTTGCTGATACCTGTTGCATATTGAATATTATTATGCATCACCCTGTTATCATTGTGCACCATTACAATTAAGCCTTGTTTTATAAGTATATAAATACAATGTATATTACCTATAAGTATCAACTTATATACCTATCCATACCTATGTTAACTGAATTTATGACAACGAATAAACAGTCTTGAAACAGCACACGTAAACGTAACATGGTGTCAGGTGATATCCATACCTATGTTAACTGAATTTATGACAACGAATAAACAGTCTTGAAACAGCACACGTAAGATTTTTCCCGATTTCATTTTCTCCCGAGAAGAATTTTAAAAAAAACTCGGTATATTTGACAATTATTTATTTTTTATTTATAAAATTTACAAACTAGACTTAATCTGATTTATAATATTTAAAGCTATTTAAAATTATTTAAAACTACTTTAATCTAAAAAAAAGTCATAGCATGAATTTTAGGTTATTATATTTTTGTATATGCAGACTTGGTGTTCTTAATTAAATATACTTAAACCTACGTTAGTCGGATAATATAGACATCTAACTCAACTTTTAATATCACTACAATCTTGAGTACTTAACCACCAGTACTGTTTTCCTATCTCTTTAGTCTCGGTTGGTAACAGCCCTACTGAATTCAAGGCACTCTGCTCCGTCTTGTTCAAAGATATATCTATCATTCAGGAGTCTCCTATCTCCATAGTTCCAAGTCTGACATGGTAGATTGGCGGAACAACCACTCTTTTCTGAACTAGCCCTTGACTATCTAAATAGAGGGATGGATCAACACAGATAAAGCCACTTAGAAACACAATCTCATAATATTGGCCATTTGGGTATTAAATCCCAGAAATTAGGTTATTTGCCGAAGACATCGGTCTTATAATGCTAACCCGAATCAAAACAAAAACTTTAAAAAAAAATATGTTTTTTTCAATATGTTGGCCTATTCTATAAGACCTGGTTGAAATAATATCGTTTGCACTTTGACTCTGGTGTTCTACGTTGTCCAGGGCAGCATCTTAGAAATACACTTCTCCCAAACACCCGAAGAGAGAAGGCGGAACGGTGAACCTTTCTAGGCATTCGTAGGCAGTCTTTAACCTAATCAGGACACAGTCAACCCACGGAGTAATACTTAACATATATGTATAGATTAATTGCACGTGAAAGTTAAATTTTCTTTAAAATATTTTAATCCCAGGAATTTTCTAATAAAAATTATAAATGATAAATATATATTTTTAGTGAACAAAAACAGCTTAAACTCTCCTATAATTGTTCTAAAAACAAAAATTTCCTTTTACAATTTCGGTGTCGAAAAAAAAAATAAACAAAAGCCAGAAAAGCTTGTAACGAACATGAACCTAATAACTGACAACTTTCAATCATTCGCATGTACGTGTTTTGGCAGGAATGGAGGAGACCTACAGTTTTCTGTTTAGTTCGAACTGTTAAGATGAGAAGCACTCTCAATGACAAGAGAAAGTCTTGGGAGATTTTTACCTTACAAAAGGTATTATCTCTGAAAAAATAATTGTTTGTTCTAAGAAGGTAGGACCTGAGAAAGGAACAAGGTATCAAAGTCCAACTTACTTAAAATCATGCCTGAGGATAGTTCTTACTACTTACTTTTAAAAAAACTAAAAATTAAATCCTGGTTTTTCTCAAATACTTTTATAAAATCCTAGTAGAATTCTAAAAAACAGATGGTTTGAAGTATTTCAGTTTTAGCAAAAATAACAAAAACTAAACTATAAATTTTGTAAGAAATTTTTTTCTTTTGTTATTAATAAGGTATATACAAAACTCTATATTTTTTCATCTAAAATTCAATTGACCTTAAAAGTCGAAGTATAGTATACCCAGAACTTTTTAACAAATTTCGTTTTAGCACTTTTTATCGTTTTAGAAATCTTGTTCTTTTCTTTGGCAAAATTTTTCCAAAGTAGACCTTCTCAAACGAAAATATTTTTGAAAGCAACCAAAACTTATATAAACTTATAGAAACTTATATTTGATTGAACAAAAACAAATTATTTTAATCTTCGCAGAGGGGAAATCCACCCGACTTTAGTTTGTTATTTCTAGGACTATTTTGTATTACATTGTAATTTTACTATTGAAATATAAAACACTTTGAACGCCTTGAAGGTTTAAAAATAATTGCTTTTCCCATCCAGGCCGGGGTCATACAGACAGACAGACAAAAATGTTGGAAATCTAACCCAAGAATCAAAAACTAAATTCTAAGACCCACACATTATAATTAATTAATTGTTGTTAAAATATTTGTTCATGCAAAAATTAAGCACGCTTAAATGTTATTAATAACAACCAAGAGACCAGTAAGTATTAGCCTAACCACTTTAATCAAAAACAAACCGAACACAAATCGTTTGTTTTCCCCAATTATAACGATACCAGTCTACAACACGATACCTACTTTCCCCATTTTGTGAGAAAAAAACGTTACCAAATACATTACCGCCCTCAAAGCAGTCTTAATGCCCATTGCTACCTCAGATTCCTGCCCTATTTTATCTATGACCGGATCCATTTAATATCTTTGAAACCATTAACCAAACTGAATACCCAAGTTCTGTTAATTCATACAAATAGGGAAGAGACTAGATACAGTTACAATTTAATGCCTTCCAAGAAAATTGTTTCATAAATGATTAAGGATCAGGCCACAAGTTCACGACCCAGTTCTCGAGGCGTCAAAGGTATTATGTTTGCTTCTTCTTCTTCTCCTTCGTCATTGTCCCTCGCCCCTTTATAATTTCATTTCTATTTACCTATCATCAAGAACAGAGTTGGATATTTCAAATAGGGGCTTTTATAAACGTTATCTTGCAATTAATTTGAATTATTATTGTTGGAAGTTGTGCTAAGAGAGACAGAGTACTTGAACTGCTTGAGTCATGCAACACAAAAAAATTAAAAAAAAAAAAACAGAATTATATTTAGTTTTTTTTCCATTTTCATAACTTTTTTCAATGAGAAAAAAACATAAGAAACTGACCCACATTTGCGGTATCCTTGTAGGGTCCTTATAATCACGATTACATTATTATATGCCTCCTTGTTAGTTCCATAAAAATTATTGCAGCTATTTAGTATCAAATGGATTTAAAGTTTTGCCTTTCTCTTTCACACTAAACTCCCACTCGCAAAACAAAAGGACATTATTTGAAACTTGGTCTATTCTTAAATGGAAAGATTTTTTTTTTTTAATTACACAATTTGTTTTGCCACAAATATTTATGGCTATCGAGTCACCTTGGTTTTTTTTTTTTTCTAAATATTTATTTTCACTATCTATGAGAAGGTTGAGATAAATCTAGTTGAACATTTCGACAAAAAAGGATTCACTGAAATAACCCGCAAAGCAAAAACCGATGACTTTGAAGAATTTTCTGTTTGCTTGTCCGGTTGCAAACGTATTCGTTGGAAGTTTACCGCTAACTGAATCAAAAAGTCCTATTTTTCGGCCACAAATTTGTAGGATTGTCTATGAATGAAATCATCGGTAGGTTCTTAAGGATTCAAAAGAATACAGAACAACGAAGTAGGCGCATGCGAGAGTTGAAGTGACTCTCATTTTGTATAACAGTTTATACAGTTTTTTGATATCAGAGTTCAGAGGGTTTTTTGAGTATTCAACAAGTGGCTGTGATAAGGGATAACTTCTTGTATTCTCCTGAGTAAGTTAAAAAGATACCTACATATAGAAGTCTATTTGAATAACAAAAGAAGATTTGGCAAGATTAATTTAAAGGTTATGTTTTCATGCTTTTAGTTCTGACACTTTGCGTATGTAATAAACCTTTAGACAAAATATGCCACAGTTACGAATACTCTGTTTCGTTTTATTGTTTTTGGTGATAGTCAAACATTTTCTGTTGATTGTTGTTGAGGTTTTCATAGCTGGATTTGATGTTTTTACAACTTGTTTTTATTGTTGCGGTTTGTTGTTATTTTTATTTTCAAAAGTTTTCCCAATATAGTAAATTATGAATATACTCATTTTGAAAAGAAGCACTAAGCTACTTGAAGAACGTACTTTTGACATAAAATAATATTTTGATGTGCTAATAAGTCTTTATTGCAAATATATCATGTAATCCTGCGATTGGTTGCATTGCTAGTTGGTGGATTGGTAAAAATAATGTGTACTAAAACGGTGTTGATTGTAGGCGATAAAACCACTTCTCTTCAAGTCTGTTTCAGAAAGTCAATTCGTTTTTATGAAACTCCCTTGGTGTTTTTGAGTTTGTTTTTTGACAGCTTCTGTAAAGCAGAGTGACCCTTCTTATTCATCGGCTCGCACGGTTAAGACATACTCGTATCATAAAAAGGGTAAACTGAAGTACATTTGACAACGGAGTGTATTTAAATTTGCATAATTAAGTGTGATTAAAATTAAGGGGCTTTAAATTTGAAATACAGAAGGAAACTAAATTTGATTTACATATAGATATTCAATATGAACTTTGACTTTATGGAATCGAATAAGAACCGTGATCATGAATCATTGACCAATGTGCAATAAGCTACAGACAAAAAAGTACCTTCTTATTTGAATAGAGACAATTTTGAATGAAATACCTTGTAGTATTATAAGTGTCCTTATTAGTAAAATAAGACATTCCTAGCGGATAAGGCAGTATTAAAAAAAAAAATATTTTAAAAAACGTTCTGTTAATGTAAAAATGATTAACTTAGAAGATGCTCAAAAAAATTTGACAATTGATGATTTAATAGAACACTCTCTTTCTAAATATCAGTCAAACGCCTGGAAAGAATAGAGATGCAAAATTACGATATGGGTAATGGGTAGGAAAACCGAGATAGATAGCTGACCTAGCTACAGAATATTTGGAAAATATTTTTCAGCCCTTCTCTGCAGATTTGTTGAAAGAAGCAAATGAGTGCAAAATTCACTTAGTCCAGTTTAAAGAAGAAAAGACCATGAACGATACAAGTTATGGAACCTCAAGCATTAGGGTTTGATCTAATTACTATTGAATAGTTTTTAAAAAAAATGTATCTCCTAACATCCGATTTGTTGCCTCACCAAATTAATTTTCCAACAAATGACTTAAGTTTTCGAAGAACTGTTCCTGAAAAGAATTAACAAAAAATTATAGGAAATTATGCTAAGACCAATACTGAAATCATATATTACTGATCGACTCATGGAGTACGGTATGACCAAGAGTATTTAGAAAATCTGAACTAAAACAATTGAAGCCAGTGTACCACTAAGTACTAATCCTGTTAATCTTGCTTGTGTTAAAAAAATATTTTGTTATTTTTTCGAAATTGTCTACAATAGATTTCCAAAAAATCAAACAAATTTCAATTGAAGGCCATCTGGCCATCTGACGTCTGCAGTCTCAAGAAAATTTTAGTGAATTCTTTTTTACTCCCGTGAAATAAGAACCGAAAAATAGGTTTTTCTCGATAAAGTGATTATCGGTTTTTGGTCAGTTCATTCACAATTTCGTTCCGTAGATATTACATTCTACTATGGAATCTATTCCTGAGGATGGTTTTGTTCGTTGCGTTGAGAAACATTTCTACTACTAAGTATTAGTTGTGACTTTTTAGTGAAGTAGCTTTAATTGCCCCCTGACTGTCTTTGAAGATATCAATATTTCTATTTACTAATTAACGTGGCAAGAGATTTCGCGGCTTCAAGAACTGCAAGCATTTTCGCTTGGAAAACAAAATTGTTTAAGCTTTATTGATCTGTTAACAGGCGGGTTATGTGAGTGGATGCCTGAGCCAACCCCCCGGTATGTCTTGGAATTGTCTGTAAAGAAGGAAAGTATTAACGACTTGGTTTTTATTCCAGAGTTTCCTGTAATGTAACGTAGTCAGTTTGAATGTCTATGTTTGTGGAAAAGAAACTGTTAGAACTGTGGTTATTTTAATTTTTTCACTGAATGATAGATTATGAAACAAAATAAAAATTTATCAGACTTCTAGAAGTCATCATCGATAAAAATGTAATTTTCGAAACCCATTTTTTAACATTTTTATTTTTGGAAGACACAACAATTTTTTTCTCAATTTTTGTTGGCGGTGATAAGACTGTTAATTTTCAAGCTTCATAAAAAACTTTTACGAAGAGAATTTAAAAAAAAATGTATTAAATAATTTTTTAGCAAAACAAAAATATTTTCTAAAATTAAGTAAGTAACTAATATGGAAAGTGCCGTTATATTTAGTCTCAAATAAAAAAAGTCTCGGGGGAAACTATCTATCTTAGTCTTAAGAATTTAAAGACAATGACCGGTAACGTTTTAGGTTAGGAACGCACTTGCGATTTAGATCGTGCGGAATTTTAAAAGGAAAAATAGAATACATAAGTTTAAATGAAAATGAAGGCACTTGGTAGCAAAAAATCATGATGATTAATATGTCGAATTTTTTTTCATTTTTCAAGCGATGCGATTGTTGTAAGTTAAAATGAAACAAATGCACTTAAATGGATATGTTCACACTTGCTATTTAAATTACTATGACTTAAAAATCGTAGTCGCAGTAATAAACGAACAGAGCAGTGCGAAGGCTCTGTTGCAAACAATTTGACTTCAATAAACACCAAAGTCAACTCTGGAAATTATTTCCATGTAAAGAACTGGGACTTCTGTGCTTATAAAAGAACACATTTTCACACATGTCGCAATTTAGTATTAAATTTAAAAAAAAAGCTAACCACAAAACCAACCAACTTCACATTACCAAACTGCACTTCCCACGGTCTCTAAACACAATGCAGGCTGCACCATTTACCTCACCACTCACCAGTTCATCGCCTACGCAACAAGCCTTAAAAATTTATTCACTCAATAGATTTTAGAGAATATAAACTCACGTTTACAACCCACCAAAGGTACACCAACAACAACAACAACAACAATTCTAGCAATCTGATGGTACACCATGTCGGTCGGTGTGGCGGAGTACCACATTGAAGTCATTTCACATCCTGTAGAACAAGGCAATATTTTTACGCCTCCTTCACACTGTGCAAATATTATTTCGATGTTTGAAGGCGGAACGCGACGGTGGCGGTGGCGTGTCGGGCGGCAGAAGCGGATGGAGAAGAATTTCCTTGAAAATTACATGTTGGTGTTTTATTATATGGCGCACCAGCAGGATATTGTTTTAGAAAGTATGTGTAGGGGTGGCTCAGACAGAATTCGAATAGAAGAACACGAGTGTAGGATTACATTGCTCTAGCAGATTGGATTTTGGTGGATTGCGGTTTTCCTCAGGTGCAGTCAAATGTGCAATAAATATATAATTGTGTAACATGTTGGAGATTTCAAAGTTGGCAAAATGCAAGGTCTTGGCGAGGGCAGCAATGTTTTTTTTCTTAATCGAAATATAGATATACTTTTATTATGCATGTACAATCGAAAGATAAAGTATATAAGGGGGTTTAACATTTCCAAAAAACTACAAGATTCAATTTGTTCTATTTAATGAATGAGATCAGAAGCTTCGAAAAAAGTTGAATGGACGAGTTACTTTTTTTTAATTTTATGTTCATCAGCAAAATGTATTTGCACATTGTACATAAATATATGTTATTGATTCTTTTTGGGGGAATTTTATAATGGGAGTCCTTTTTTGTAGCTTTAAAAATTGTTTAATTTAGAATATTGCAATACACATATACACACGATTATATAGAAAGCTTATCGGTTCTAAAGCGGGTTAAATTTTAACAACATACATAGTCGTAGGTTTTGTATTTTTTGTTTTACTTTAAATGAAATATTTTTTATGCAGATCTCAGTTTAATAGAATTTATTTAAAATAGAACACTTTGTATTAAATTTCCCTCTAAATTTATTTGTAAAAAAAATGTGATAAAATATTTCAGTTTTTAACTATTTTTATTACTCATGCGACACAGTGAACGAACAATACACATAATCCTTTTCGCATGCGATATAGGAACTTGCTATAGGGCAAGTTTTGCTTATGGAAATTAAATTGAACTCGAGATTTTGATCAAACTTGACATAACGATGATAAAGAACACGAAAAAAGTTTTTTAAATACTTGTATGTCATTATCTCGATATCCTACACCGCTGAAGCAATTTTCTTCAAACTTGGTACTCAAGGTTCTTGGATGATTTGATAGAAGAGAAATAATTTTTCTTAATGTTTTCTTCGAAGCTTGTGGAACCTCCCATACAGACGTTATAAAAATGCCTTACATCTCAAAGAGGGGTCTAATGATTTTGATAAAAAATAAAATGCACTTATGTAAAAGACTAAAAATTTTAAAAAGAATGTTAGAGAAAAATGTTCATAACGGATAAAGTTCATTTCTTAAATGACTGAAACTACTTCTTTAGTTGGAACTAAGAACAGGATGTCATATGAATTAAGCAAATACTATACTTTATGCAAGAACAAAAATTCTAAGTCGTTGTAGTGGTGTCTTAAAAATATAAGCTTTTAAGTGCAAAATTTTTAAAATATTTTTAAGAAAAAATTTTAGTACGCCAACTTAAAGTTGTTATTATCATACGAATAAAAATTACATTTCTAAGAAAAATATTGACTAGTTTTTGAGATATCGAATTTTCAAAAAAAAGATGATTTTATTTTTAAATTAAAAAATATTTTTATTTATAGTTTTGAAATGCAGTGCAAGATTTCATTAATTTGAAAAAATGATACTATGGTCGGTACAGTCAGTAATATCTTAATTTAAAAAAAAAGAAAGCAAAAATATGTTTCAAAATTCTAGACGTGCGCCGGTTTTAAGAAACATACGATTTTCGAAAACCATTTTTTAACATTATTACCGTGGGTACCGTCATTTTTAGTTAACATACATTTTTTTCTCTCATCTCGTAGATTGTAATAAAAAACTTTTGACTGCCAAGTTTAAGAAAATCAAGCATGGGGTTTTCGAAATATTGAGTTTTGAAATTTTTTTTAAAAATCCAATAAAAAAATTTGAAAATTTTAATACACAATACTATCCAATTTTTTTTGAAAGTTTTGATGCACAATATTATTCAAACCTTTAAGGAGCTTTAGCATACATAAATGATCAAAATTGGTTGTACCGTTTTTAAGAAAATCAAAACCAAAAAAAATGGTTCCAAAAGGGGGGTAATATTAATGACAATTTTTCTGAAATTTTTTGACTAAATGAAACAATAACGTTATTTTTAGATTAAATGTTTTTTTTTGCTTAGATCTTGTGGATTGTATTAAAAAACTTTTAATTGTTAAATTTGAAAAAAAAAATGGAGCACGGGGTTCTCGAAATATTGAGTTTTGAAATTGTTTTAAAAATCCAAATAAAAAAAAAATTTATAATTTTAATACACAATACCATCCAAACTTTTATGTAGCTTTAGCATAAGAAAATAATCAAGATTTGTAGTACCATTATTGAGAAAATCAAGACTACTTTAATTTTGATTTTTTTTACAAAAAAAATGCTATTAACCAAGTTTCAGTATCTTGAAAATGGGTAAACGATTGGTTTTTGAAGTTATTTCCTTAAATATAATATTATTAAATATATTGTCATACCAAATTCTATTTTTCGGAGAAAAATTACAGCATTTTTTTGGCCAGTTCAGATCAACAAAAAGGGAAAATATGTAAATTCTCCAGAAAATTTGTTTTCGAAGAACGCCACAGGGTGGTGTTCTGTTGATTTTTAGTAATGAATAAAATTCTCGTTAAGTTGAAGAGATGCTGCATAAAAATTATTTGAGTAAAAAGTTAGTAATTGATCCACAAAGTATGAACTAAGGATTAGGCAAGGTAAAACTGAATTGATGCTCTTTAAAATAAAAAATAAACTAAGTCCCTTCACTCTTCCTCTAATCAATGGCCAAACTCTGTCCATGTCTTCCAGAGCGATATAACCTGAAGTTATCTTTGACCCTTAAATATATACTCCAAATTAAATTTTGGATAAAAAATGGATGTTTTAAGCTTTTTTTTTACATTTCATTACTTACATGTTAAATTTTAAATATCTTGCAGTGCGTAAAGACTAAAAGAATTAATTCCTAGTAGAAACATTTTTGACAAATAATGACTACTGCACCCCTAATTTGGGCCTCAGTTGGGATTTAAAAGTTAATTTTCTATCTATAGAAGTACTGGCAGGTTAACGCAATGATGAGAGATTTCAACATATCCATCTTTACTGATGGCTCAAAGATGAAGTTTTGTCAGTTCGGAAATTTTCTTTCATCATCATCATCATCGGCTCGACAACCGGGTTCCGGTCCTGGCCTCTTTCAACAAGTCTCTCCACCTATCCCAGTCTCTAGCCGACGCCATCCAGTTGCGCACCCCAAGGCTTCGGGCGTCCTGGTCTACGCCATCTCTCCAGCGAAAGCATGGTCTACCACGCTGCCGTCTACCATAGAATGTACCACAAAGAACTTTCCGAGCAGGTTCCTCTTCGCGAGCTAGGTGCCCTGCCCACCGGAGTCTACCGAGCTTAATTTTTGTCACGATATCTGCTTCTAGGTAGATTGCGTGTAATTCATGATTGTACCGTCTCCGGAATCGTCCTTCCTCACATATGGGGCCAACAATTCTCCTTAAGACTTTTCTCTCGAACGCAGCTAAGAGGTCGGAGTGCCTTTTGCTAAGCACCCAAGTTTCGGATCCATATGTGAGTACTGGCAGGACCATGGTCCTGTACAGCAGCAGTTTTGAAGTTATGGTGAGATTTCTGGATTTGAAAAGCTTTGACAGACTATAGTACCCAAGTAACATTTTTCATCTCATAAGATGCTCCAAGAGTTCAACTAGATTAGTTAAGAGGAGCTAAAAGTAATCTTAAAGAATACTACGAGATTCTTTTAAAACTGTTAAAAGCCTTAAATGGCCTAGTTATGAGAGGCTCTTCCTACTCATAGTAGCAACAGAGGTTTGTTTATGGGATGACAGATGCACGTTTATATTAAAATGGCCCTTCTAAGGCTCTAATAGAGATCGGCAAAATCCTATTATGAGAAAGCGTCTCTTTCAATAAGAGTTGATAAAAAGAGAACAGAATATTTTTTGTTAACTTAATAAAGAATGAAACAAAATACTTTTTAAGTTTGTGTGTATACATGATTTGCTATGCCAACAAACTGTTAGGCTTGATTTAGTATTTATTTTGTAAGTCTATCAACTATTATTTATAATGGCGATGCATGATATTTTTAATGTAAATGCGGTTGAAATTGTATCTACTAATTCTAACATTTTACTTCGAAAAAACACAAAGCCCCTTCAAAATAATGCATGTTTAAATTATTTTATTTATAACTTTTATCGGAAATAGGGTTACCATATGTTTCTTTCGTAAGCAAATAAAATCAAAATTAACTTTGAAATTTGTTTTGTTTTTATTTATGTCATGGGTCATTTGCTTGTGAGAGTAAATAGGAAACAGTCAAGGTCAAATTTAATATAAAATATTCCAAATTACACACTGAGAATGTTATGTGCATTTACAAGAGTAATAAAATCTCATATTCTCTTTAATTTTCTACTATTACTCTTGTCACAAAATATTACTACTCGTGTAATGCAACATAAGGAATACATTTTTTTTTGTTAATTTTGAATGAAAAGATAGTAGTAGCAATAAAATCCCAAGATGTTAATGTATTTAGTTTAAATTGAAAAAAAGTTACACAATATATTTTATACTTTCTATGTAATCACAACAATGCTAAATGTAAACTTGAAAATGCCACCTAATAAATTTTAAGTCAGTGCTATAGCCAAGTTTTTTTTATCGAGATCATAATTTTTTAAGTTATGGTAACCCCCAAATGTACGGGCAACTACTTTGCTTGTGTATATGAATATGGCTGCTGCTGACTCGACACTAACTCTTCTAGTAACATCTTTATTCTTTCTATGGGATCTTAGACGCTTCTTTATGGTTTATGTGTACTTATGTGCGAGTGAGAGGAGAATGTTGACATCAGAAAACTGAAATTTGTGAATAGTTGTGCTTGTTGCATTAAGGATCTTATTAGGATCTTACTGCAAACCTTATATTCTTTAAATTCCAAATTGTTTCTTGATATAGGAGGATTTAAACTCAAATTCTTTTAGAATTTTCAAAGTGGTATACAAATAACTTTACTCTTAAATATGACTTGTTATGGGATTATTTGGACATATTTAGAGCTAAGTTTTTAGAAAGGGATTCTTATAAGACTATAAGTTTTAATAATCTAACTACAAGAAGAGAAAATAGTTTTGCTATAAGATTTAAGTTCTTTTAAGCTGGAAAAGTGTTTAACTCTTAAAATAAAAGTGTTATGACATCCAGTTGAGTTTCATAGCAAGATATTAATACTTTAGTATAGCAATGGGATATAAAAGAGTTGTATGAGAGTTTTTTTCAGATTTAAAGAGCTAAGCTCTGGAGAGTATGTTAGTTGGGTAGGCTCTGTTGGATTTGAGAAGCCGCCCGCGTATTTCTTCTTCTATATTGTTATCGGCTGCTACTATTGACCCAAGGTATTTAAAGGATTGCACCACTTCAAATTCGTGCTCCGCTACCTTGATTGTTTGACCAACTGTTCCTCTCGCATTCGACGCCACCATGTACTTTGTTTTACCTTCACTAATGTGCAGCCCCAGATTTTGTGCCGCCTGCTCGATCTGGATGAAGGAATCGTGTACAGCTTGTTCGGATCTTCCGATGATGTCAATGTCGTCTGCGTAAGCTAGTAACTGGCTGGACCTGTTGACGATGGTCCCTCTTGTTGCCGTGCCAGAGTCACGGATTGCTTTCTCCAACGCCAGGTTGAAGAGGAGGCAGGCCAAACCGTCCCCTTGTCGGAGTCCATTAAAGATGTTGATTGGTCTGGATAGCAATCCGGCTATTTTTACTTGGCTTGTTACGTTGGTCATGGTCAACCTACATAGTCGTGTCAATTTATTTGGGATGCCGAATTCTCTCATGGCTTTGTAAAGTTCTACCCTGGCTATGCTATCATAGGCGGCCTTAAAGTCTATAAACAGATGGTATGTTGGGATGTTAAATTCTAGACATTTTTCCATCGCCTGCCTAAGGGTAAAGATCTGATCAGTTGTTGATTTGCCTGGAATGAAACCACACTGATATTGTCCGATGACGGTTTTAGCGTATGGGGTTATCCGGTCTTGTAGGATAGAGGAGAGTATCTTATAGGCGGTACTCAACAACGTGATACCTCTATAATTGCTGCACGTTGTGACATCTCCCTTCTTATGTATGGGGCATATTATGCCTTTTCGCCAGTCTTCTGGCATTTCTTCCTGCTCCCATACGTGCACTATAATATCATGAATTGCTTGACGTAAGGCTGGCCCGCCGTGATGAAATAATTCGGCTGGTATGCCATCGGCTCCCGGGGATTTGTTCTGTTTAAGCCGGCCTATAGCCTTCTCAACCTCTTCTATGCTTGGTGGCGGCAACATAGGGTATTCTTCTTGAAGTAGTGAGCTTCTGCAGTGAGCTGACCATTTAGCAATTCATTGAAGTACACTTCCCATCGCTCCAGTATGCTTTCAGGATCGGTGATCAGATTTCCCTCTCCGTCCTTGCAGTATGTGCAGCGTGGTGTGTACTGCGTCATGTTTCGGACGGATTGGTAGAACTTCCGTGCCTGGTGCGGACCTCGCTCTCGGCTGTTTTCTATTTCACAGATTAGGTTCTTCTCCCAGGCTGATTTCTTTTGTCTGTGAAACCGTTTTTCTGTTCTTCTGAGCTCTTTATATTCCTCTTCGCGTGCCCGCGTTCTATGAAATTATTGCATTGCTCGGTACGCAACATTCTTACGTTCAGTCGCTAGCTTGCATTCATCATCAAACCAGTCGTTCCGATTTTTACGACTGCTGCCTAAGATGGAGTTGGCAGTACTAATGACAGTATTTTTAAGACGTGTCCACTTTTCATTTACGTCCAGCATACTGGCTCCAGGACTTACTCTCCCTAAGTCAGGTGTTTCTAGGGCGAGTCCTAACGCATTACCAAAGGTGTTACTGGTGTTTTCATTGCGCAGGGCAGCCGTGTTGATTCGAACCTGATCGGCGGATGCAATGCGTCTTCGCAAGGCAATCCGCCCTCGGAAAACCATACCAACAAGATAGTGATCCGAGTCGATATTGTCACCTCGGTACGTTCGTACCGTCATCAAGTTCGAGTAGTGGCGACGGTCTATCAACACGTGGTCTATTTGGTTACGAGTGACTCCATCAGGTGATACCCAGGTGGCTTTGTAGATATCTTTACGCGGGAACCTGGTACTCGCAACGACCATGTTTTTCGATGCTGCCAATTCTAAGACTCGTAGTCCATTGTCATTAGTGTTCTCATGCAAACTATGGGTGCCTGCGTAATGCCTGAATACCGGCTCCCGACCTATTTTTGCGTTCAAATCCCCAAGGATGATTTTAACATTATACCTTGGACAGGCATTGAGGGCCCTCTCGACTTGTTCGTAGTAAGTCTCTTTTTCTTCGTCTGAGGACTCCTCCGTAGGTCCATGAACGTTAATGAGGCTGATGTTCGTAAATTTGCCTCGCACGCGAAGGGTGCATAGCCTTTCGCTTATAGCGTTAAAGCCGATGATAGTAGACTTCATTTTTTCGCTGACTAGGAAGCCTACCCCGAGCACATGGTGTTTTGTATGACAGCTGTAGTATATGTCATATTCTTTCTTCTGTAAAACACCATTCCCTGTCCATCTGATTTCTTGAAGAGCTGTTATGTCAGCTTTATACTTTGACAGGGCATCGGCTAGCTGCTGAGCAGCTCGAGCTCTATAGAGCGATCGTACGTTCCATAATAATAACACTTAATTGATATTTAAGTTTTAAGAAAATCTAATATTTATCTTCACAAGAATTCAACTCGACCGAGCGCCCGTAACCGTTGATATGGAATGGGTTAAATTTCAACTCAACCACACTCAAAGAAATTTCCTGGTCACTGTTATCAAATTTCCTGTATTATTCTACCAGATTACCGGATAACTAGATTCCGTCAAGACATCTGGTACAATATACCAGACATCCTGGTAGCCAATACAAGGAATAAAAATTTCCCCTCCGAAATAATTAAATCAGAAATCCTGGTAGTATGTATCTTCCTCCTGGTCCAATCTACCATGAAAATATAAATTGTGTCCTGGTACCTGTTACCAGGAAAATGGTAGCAATTACCAGAAATGTTTAGTTTTTTTCTGGTTCCTGCTACCAGGAGAATGGTCATATTTACCAGCGATAATACATTTTTCCTGGTAAAATCTACCAGGATTCCGGTAAAATGTACCAGGATTCTGGTAGAATATGCCAGGATTTTCGATGTTTTTACTGGTAGCAGGAACCAGGAAAGTGGTAGTATTTACCAGGAATACTTTTTTTCCTGGTTAAATGTACCAGGATTCTGGTAGAATATACCAGGATTTTTTTCGTTGTTACTGGTAGCAGGAACCAGGAAAGTGGTAGTATTTACCAGGAATATTTTTTTTTCCTGGTTAAATGTACCAGGATTCTGGTAGAATATACCAGGATTTTTTATGTTTTTACTGGTAGCAGGAACCAGGAAAGTGGTAGTATTTACCAGGAATACTTTTTTTCCTGGTTAAATGTACCAGGATTCTGGTAGAATATACCAGGATTTTTTATGTTTTTACTGGTAGCAGGAACCAGGAAAGTGGTAGTATTTACCAGGAATATTTTTTTTCCTGGTTAAATGTACCAGGATTCTGGTAGAATATACCAGGATTTTTTACGTTTTTACTGGTAGCAGGAACCAGGAAAGTGGTAGTATTTACCAGGAATATTTTTTTTCCTGGTTCAATGTACCAGGATTCTGGTAGAATATACCAGGATTTTTTATGTTTTTACTGGTAGCAGGAACCAGGAAAGTGGTAGTATTTACCAGGAATATTTTTTTTCCTGGTTAAATGTACCAGGATTCTGGTAGAATATACCAGGATTTTTTACGTTTTTACTGGTAGCAGGAACCAGGAAAGTGGTAGTATTTACCAGGAATATTTTTTTTCCTGGTTAAATGTACCAGGATTCTGGTAGAATATACCAGGATTTTTTATGTTTTTACTGGTAGCAGGAACCAGGAAAGTGGTAGTATTTACCAGGAATACTTTTTTTCCTGGTTAAATGTACCAGGATTCTGGTAGAATATACCAGGATTTTTTATGTTCTTACTGGTAGCAGGAACCAGGAAAGTGGTAGTATTTACCAGGAATATTTTTTTTTTTCCTGGTTAAATGTACCAGGATTCTGGTAGAATATACCAGGATTTTTTATGTTTTTACTGGTAGCAGGAACCAGGAAAGTGGTAATACTTACCAGGAATATTTTTTTTCCTGGTTAAATGTACCAGAATTCTGGTTTAATATACCAGGATTGACGATTGTTTTACTGGTAGTAGGTACCAGGAGAGTGGTAGTATTAAGCAGGAAAAAAAATTCCTGCTTAATACTACTACTCTCCTGGTACCTACAACCAGTGAAAATATCGGCAACCCTGGTGTATGTTACCAGCACTCTGGTACATTCAACCAGAATAAACGATATTTGTACTGGTAGTAGGTACCAGCAGAGTGATAGTATTTATCGGGAAGAATAAAATTCCCGGTAGATACTACCAGAGTAAAAGATACATTGTACCAGAAAAACACTATTCCCAGTAAAAACTACCATTATCCTATTAGTAGATGCCAGAAAAAAGTTGCGAAAATATGAACATTTTCTGGTATCAACTGCCAGACGAATGGTAGTATCTATCAGAAATTGTATTTCACTTGGTCAAATGCATCTGTATCTGTATGGGAGAAATTGCTCATTAAAGAATTAATTAATGCTTAATTCAATTATTTTATAGCTTTTATACTTACCATCTTAAGTCTTACTGGCACCCAAATCTATAGAAAACGAAAAGAAAAGAAATCCACCCAAGGAAGAAACAAAATCGAAGCAATTGACCTTTATAAAAATAAAAAATGAAGCGTAAAAATTATTATAAAATATTAGTTTTTATTGATGTTAAACCTAACAGTCTTATTAATAAATGCTTTCATAATTGCAAGCTTTTAAAATACTAAAATGTATACTTAAAAACTAAAACATAAATTACCAGTTTTTTTGAAATCAAATAAAAATATATAACATTATACATTTTTAAAGCATTATCATATCTACTAAATACCGATGGTAAGATATTTTAATGGAAGATTTATAATAAAAATATATAAAATCTTTTACGGAGTGTTTGCTTGCATATCATCATTTTGGGCTGATTTGGACTTCAGGAATTTCAATAATGAACGAACTTTTGAGTTTGTTCCGGCTTTGTTGATTTGGTAGAAGTATAGGTCTATAAATTCCCAGAAGCTTTCGCATTGCTTTGGGTATGCAATATTTAACGAGAAGAATGTTTTCAGGCATACATCAATTGCGCGCTCGAATGTGAATAACTTAAAGTGGCAGTTGTCAAAATCAACATGGATTTCTTCAACTTTTTCTATCGAGCCAACTATTGTTATTACTGGTGCTTGGGATTGCAGGGTTGAGGCAGCCAATGCATTTTGATGTTCTTTGTAGTCTTGCTGTAGACTGAAAACTCTTATTGATGCTTCTTGGCTATCTGCAACCGTGAAACGCTTTTTGCTTTCCCTGCCGCTTGGTGGCAAGAGATAATGCAAGTGCGTAAAAACCATGGCGACTCTAGAATCTAAAATAAAAATAAGGTGTTTATGATAGTAAGGCTTAATTGGCATTTAGATAATAATTTCTAACTACATAAAAAGAAAAGAAATTATATATCGTCGTCGTTTTATGAAAACTCCTTAAGTCTATTTACAAAAAAATTGACTTAATTCTTATCTATTTTATTGCACAATGGCTACGCCAAGTCCATTCTTCAATTGAAGCTCAAGATCGTGCTATTCTGATAATTTTTTGATTTTCGTATATTAATTTCCAAGTTTAAATGCAAATGTCTCAAAAAACAAAACATGGCCTTATGGAGTTTTCATAGAAAGACGACGATATAATACATGTCATTTTTGATAAGTTATAGATAATAATTTATTCATGTTTTTTTTTTTTTATTACAAACTTTTAGAAATAGTGCTCGTATGGGGATCGGACATGCACTTTAAGTTGAAATCCTGTAATTTACTCCGTATCTCGGTGTTTGCAATCAGTTCCGGGAAAACGTTTTTGAGCATCATATTGCAAAACTCAGTCATCTTGGTACTATCCAGAATAGTGTCCTTGTTCCCAAACATTTTGTTAAAATCTGATTCAATCTACAAAAAAAAATTAAGCATACATTTTATGTTTTTTTAATCGTTTCCATACATAAAGAAATAAAAACTACTTTTTACGAGTACATAACTAAAGAAATATGCTTTATGCGTGACGTTAAATAACCAAAATTTAGCTTTATTTCATAAGCCATAGCGAAAAATGGTTGCAAAAGCTTAAGACACTTGTTAGCTTAAGCTCGGCTTTAATTTATAAGCTAGTAACTGACTAATGAATTATATTTCAATCAGAAGTCAGTTGGTGACTTATGAATTAAAAAAAAAATTATATCATCACCTTCTTAGTGACTTATGAATTAAAAATTATTAATTAAGAACCTACTAAGCGACTTATGAATTAAAAAAAAAATAAGTCATGACCAAGTGACTTATGAACTAAAAAAAATAATTCGCAACCTTTTATGTATGTGACTTATGTTATGAATTAAAAAAAATTCAAAATAAAATGAACGACTGGTCGTTCGAACTTGCTCCTATGTAATAGACTAGGATTTCTAAAAACGAATGTATGTTATTAAAGAGAACGGTTAATAAGGATCAAATTTATTTCTTAAATTATTTTGGTGGTAAGAGATAAAAACAGAATGCTATGCAAATATGAATTTATGCAAAAATTTGAAAATTTGAATTTCGAAAAAACTAGCTTTTATATACAAAATTTTTAAAGTTTTTTTAATTAATAATTTTGGTGCGTCAATTCAAATTTTTATTATTCTACGAATGAAAAATAAATCAAAAAAACAAATTAGGTAAGCCGATTTTGAGATATCGAATTTTTCAAAAAAAAATTTCTTTTTTTCCAAAAGTTTCGAAATGCTATGTTTTTTTAATTTTTGAGAAACATCTTTATTAAAAATGTCATTAAAATACGTTATGTCCATAATGAGTAATTCAAAATTTGAAAAAATGGTTCTATGGTAGGTACAAGCTGTAATATCTTAATTTCAAAATGTTTTTATCAAATTAAAGATCAAAAGAATTTATTGAAAGAACACAATTTATCAAAATTCTAGGCGCCGTTTTCGAGAAAAAATACGATTTTTGAAAATCATTTTTAAATTTTTTTAAATTTGTATGGTGGGACCTGTTTTTTAGGTAAAATAAAAAAAATTGTTTTCAGTTCTTGTAGACTATATTAAAAAACTTTCATTTATGAAGTTTAAAAAAATCTAGTATGGGGTTTTCAAAATATCGAGTTTTGAAAAACAAATTTTGAAGCTTTTTAAGAAATCAAAAAAAAAAATATTTTTGAAAATTTTAATACACAAATTTAAATTGTTGAAAAGCCTTAGCATACAAAAATTATAAAATTCGGTTGTACATAGCGTTGCAAATTTTTGAATTAAAAAATCCATAAGTCAGAAGTCTGTAGATGACTTGTGAATTAAAAAAAAATAATTCCTAAGTTAGTTAGTGACTTATGATTTAAAAAAAAAATTAATTCATAAGCTACTAAGTGACTTATGAATTAAAAAAATTCAATTCATGAGCAAGCTAGTGACTTATGAATTAAAAAAAATTCAATTCATATACTAATGGATGAATTTTGATTAAAAAATTATTAATTGGAAAATTTATAAGCTAGCATGATAATTTTACGGCACACAAAAGCATGAGCTCTACTTTCGTTAATAATTAAAAAAAATTTAAGTCAAAACAAGCTTAGACATTTCCAATCTACCAACTAGCTTATGAATTAAATTTTTTTTAATTCACAAGTCACTAACTTGCACATGACTTAATTTTTTTTTAATTCATAAGTCACTTAGTACGTTCTGAATTATTTTTTTTTTAATTCATAAGTCACTTACTTGCTCATGACTTAAATTTTTTTAATTCATAAGTCACTTAGTAGGTTGTGAATTAATCTTTTTCAATTCATAAGTTACTAAGTTACTAGTAGCTTTATCTAAATGATTTTTGTTGTATCTTCACTTTTTAAGTTTCTGAGAAAAAAAAATATTTATAAAATTAAAAAAAAAATCGTATGACAGGTACCGTTATTTTTGGTCTTAAAAAAAAAGAAAAAACGTGTGGGGGGAAACATTAAAAGTGATACCTACCAAGTTTAAAAAAATCGACCTAGCCGTTTAGGCTGCAGTCGAACAGATCGTAATGTCAAATTTGATTCGATTTTTTTATGAATACATAACTTGCCTTATAGTACCTATAAGTCGCAAGTAAAAATTAGTCATGATCAAGTTAGTGACTTATGAATTAAAAAAAAAAATCACAACCTGCTAAGTGACTTATGAATTCAAAAAAATATATTCATAAGCTAATATTTGAATTCTGATTAAAAATATATTAATGGGAAAACTCATAAGCCAGCATGATAATTTTATGACACACAAAAGCTTGAAATTAGCTTTCGTTAATAATTTAATAATAATGTAGTCAAAACAAGCTCAAACATTTGAAATTTACCAACTAGCTTATGAATTTAATTTTTTTTAATTCACAAGTCATCTACAGATCATGACTTAAATTTTTTTAATTCATAAGTCACTTAGTAGGTTGCGAATTATTTTTTTCTTAATTTATAAGTCATTTAATTTGTCATGACTTAAATGTTTTTTAATTCATAAGTCACTTAGTAGGTTCTGAATTAATATTTTCTAATTCATAAGTTACTGAGAAGCTTATCACCCCTATTATGGTTGTCAATTATCAATTGATTTGATTAATAATGAAATTTGGTACTTTTAAACGCAATTTTATTTAAGAAACTATCTGACAATATTAGTCAATTTTCTTTCTGTTCACAATGGTAAGCATCATTATCAATGACCAAAACTTTTTTTAATTGTGTTATTAACACCCCTATTATGGTTATCAATTATACAAATTAAAATTAGACATTTAATTACCCAATGAAAAAAAGTTTTGGTCATTGATAATGATGCTTACCATTGTGAGCAGAAAGAAAATTGACTAATATTGTCAGATAGTTGATAGTTTCTTAAATAAAATTGCTTTTAAAAGTATCTACCAAATTTCAATATTAATCAAATATCAATTGATAATTGACAACCTATCAATAATCAAATAGGTACCTATTTAATGTTTTTAGTATCATGCTATTTACAAACTACAAAAATGTCTGTTTATTTAGTGCACCAACCGTAATTTTTAATTGTGTTCAGAAGCAAATTATTAAGAAAATTGCTTTAGTACGATACTAGTTAGAAAATGTTTAAAATTAAGAACGAGTAAGTAAACTACTTTAAATTTTGCAATTTGTAAGTAGCATCATACTATTATACCTTAATAATAGGATTTTTAATTTTAAATGTTCAATGTTAATGAAATGATAAATGTTTTATATAAATAATTAACATATGTACATAAATGTTAAATAAAATAAAAGCGAAATTTCCTGAAGAAGTTAAAAAAAAAAACATCGAGAACTAATGAAATAGTCTTATTTGCATTCGGAAACCACGGATCTGTAAGTCTGTCCCTTTTAAAATTTATTTATTAAATTAAACACCAGATAACCTCCAACGGTGCCGTGATTTAAGGCCAAGTGACATAAGGCCAAATTAAAAAATTTGGCCTTATGTCACTTTACAAAAGCGACAGAAGCCCATTTTTTTTAATTTGGCCTTAAGTCACGGCACCATTAAAAAAATCATTTTATGTTCACATAAGATTTTTTTAAGTATTTCGCAATTTTTTTAAATATTTTATCTTATGTCGACTTAAGGATTACTTTTGTTTCTGTTTGCGAAAATATCTTAAGTCAACTATGATTAACGAATAGAAAAGTCTTAAGCCAATATAATCTTAAGTCTATTTTAGGTATTAAAATTAAGCAGAACACACAATCTTATGTGGACTTAAGATATTTTACCTCGTGTAGAGATGCATCTTTTGAACATTAGATGAAATTGTTTTTGTCTATAAAAAAAAGCAAAGGATGCCGATAACACAGAACTGTAGCCTATTAGAATGGAACTGAGGATCAACAGAAAAACGCGAAATATCTTTAGTCGACTTAAGTCAATTTTGATGATTTTTCAGTGCAAAAAACACTTCAATGCTGCCTCCCAAAAAATCTTTCAAATGTATACTTTATTCAACTAAGCATTTATATGTAAAATTTTATGATCTTTTTTTGAAATTAATTTCAAAAAGATATTTTTAATATTTCGGCTGTTATAAGGAAAAATATGACTTAAGATAGTTTGGCTTTTCCTTAAATTGAATATTATATTAATTTCCAAAATCTTAAGTTGAGATAAGATATTTTGCCTTGCGTTTTCGAAGGACTTTTTCAATTCTTATGTCTATTTAAGATGAGTTGCGTGTGTAAAAGTGGAAAAAAAGAGATTTAAGATGATATTTAATATGAAAAAATCACATGTGTTCTATTGAGATTTAGATATAAAGAAAAAAACAAACGCTTGATTTTCTTGAAAAAAAAAAAAAAAAATTACAAAGAGAAACAGTTTAGTTTTATTTAACTTTGTTTTTAAAGTCAATGCAAACTTAAAATTAATAAAAAGGAAATAAACCAAATTACAATTCATTGGTGATAACTAGAGCAGAAATTGAAAATTGGTTCTACCTCCAAAACTAACAGTACCACACCCGTAATGTAAGATCTTATTTATCTCGAAAACGGTTCTAACGATTTTAATAAAATAAAAAATAAGTGAGCTATTATCTATGGTCATGAACTATATTTTGGTTAAGACACCGTTTTTGTTTTCGTTTGTATTTTCGTCTTTCTCATTAACGGCTGTAACGATTTAAACTAATTTTCTTAGCAGGAGCTCCGAAGTTTAAAATAGTATTGCATATACAAATATTCGCAAAAATATGATTATTTTTTTTAAATTATTTCCTAAAATCAATGGCTCAAAATTCTAACTAGTACGATGTTAAAGCCTTTTTAAATCAACGATTTTGCAAATTTTATTCGAATTTAGCATCATACTTTCTCAACACTTTCATTAAAGTTAAAAGCATCGTAAAAGTATCGTGCTTTTAGAAACGCCACCAGAGGTCTGTTTACTTAGTTTTTTGCACGAACTGTAATTATTGATTTATGTGTGTTCAGAAGTAATTTATTAAGAAAATTGACGATACTAGTTAGAAAATGTTCAAAATTATGAATGAGTTAGTAAGCATATTAAAGTTAGGAAGTTGTTTATAAGTATCATACATAGACCTTAATAATAGGCTGTTTAAAACTTTGCGCTATTTTTTTTAGAATTGACATGTAATTATTTAATTGAAAATGGTATCCCAAATTATACTCTTGAAAATGTTTTGAGAAATTTCTTTATGAGCTTTATTTGCATATTAAATTCGAAGTTTTCTGGCTAAAGACGGCAATTTCATACATTTGAACATTTTGATCTCATTATATCTATGTTTTATATTTATAAAATGTATTTTAAATTCCAAAGCTCTTTTACATAAGAGTAAGTTCGTGCGATGCAGTCTTGCATTTGACCTATTTTTGGTTGTATGTATGAGTTTCATTTGTAATTATTTTTCAATAGTGTATGAAACAACACTGCCTGAAACACTAAATGAAAAAAGAACTGAATTATCAACTCATCCACTATAAACGTTCGCAAAAAAGGAAATCCAGAACCAAACTATGCTTAAAAATATCTTATGTCCTTGTTATAACGGGCATTTTGTTAGCTTTGCAAACGCTAAAATATCCTATGACTACTAAGGAGAGACAAATTTCAGTTTTAAATTTAAAAAATCATTTTATGTTCAAATAAGATGATTTGCGTTTTCACACTTTTTCGGAATTTTTTTAAGTATTTTATCTTATGTCGACTTAAGAATCAATTTTGTTTCTGTTTGCACGCGCGAAAATATCTTAAGTCAACTTAATATGATTTATGATTTCACAATAATAAAAAAGTCTCAAGTCAATATAATCTTAAGTCTATTTTAGGTTTTAAAATTAAGCAGAACAAACAATCTTATGTGGACTTAAGATATTTACCGCGTGTAGAGATGTGCTTTTTGAACATAAGATGAAACTGTTTTTCCCCATAAAAAAGCAAAGGAGTGAGATAGAAAGATGCCGATAAGACAGAACTCTAGCCCTATAGAATGGCACTGAGGATAAATAAAAAAACGCGAAATATCTTAAGTCGACTTAAGATACTTTACCTTTTCAGTCGAGATAAGTATTTGGTGTGAGATTTTTCAAAAATAAATTTCATCTCAAGAACAATATCAGTTTTTGAAAATTGATATATTTTTTTTTAATTTGCAATCATTCTCTATTTGTTTTTATGTTGTGTTATGTTCTTTATGCAAATTATTTCTTAAGGTAAATTGTGTTATTTATATTATTTTTATATACATATATGAAAACGACTAGAAAGGGAAAAATAGTTTAAAGAAATGCCTACTCAAATAAAATTTACTTTGTTTGTTTTTTGCTTACGTATTCAAAGCCGTTTGAAAAGCTTATGAAGTGCCATTTTTCGTAAAACTCATTCCAAGTGATTAATTTACGGTTCGCATTTTTAAGATCTGTTTGCCGAATATTAAATGTGTTCTCCCATGCGTTTTCCTTTTCTTGTGCGTTCATTGTAAGAAAATCATGTCTCATTTTAGTACAGAGCTTCTCTGCATCTGCTGAATTTTCTGCGTCGAATTTTATCTTTTTTATAGAATCTGACAAACACACCTGATTTATATAGCGATATTTTCCACGAACATTGTGAAATTTGTTTGCAAGTGTGCCTTTTGCATTTTTCGCACCTTTCTTGAGGTAAAAATAATCAAGCTATGTGCATAAAAGAAAAATAAAAGCATACATTGACAAATGATATGCTACATAATTACTTACTGGATCTTCATTGAAAGTAGTATGTATTTCTTCAGCAAGCTGTATCAAGTCCTTTGTAGTAAAATTTGTGTTATTTGTGATTGAGTAATTCACAATCAAGTTCACAAGCAGGCTGCGTACTACTTTGTTGTCAATGTTTTTATTGTTCTTGTAATAATTTTTAATTGTTTCTCCATCATTGCAATTCAAAATATCCACCAATTTTTTACTGCCATTCGATGGAATGGGAGAAGAATGTGAAGTTGTTGGTGTCGACGTATTTTGAGATGCTGAAAAATCATCTGCTAGTGTTTCGTATGAAATAGCAGAAGAAAGACGAATTTTCCATTGTTGCCACATATCGAAGAAAACGATTCTACTTGCAGTTGTTATATTTAATGTGTTCAAGAATCTTTTCATGAAAAACGGATCTGCAACTTTCAACACGGGCACAAAAAGATTTTCATCTGTAAAAACAACTTTTGGGTTAATCTCAAAATATAGAAAAAAAAAACAAAAT
This sequence comes from Chrysotoxum bicinctum, assembly GCA_911387755.1. Lineage (NCBI taxonomy): Eukaryota > Metazoa > Arthropoda > Insecta > Diptera > Syrphidae > Chrysotoxum > Chrysotoxum bicinctum. Next base: position 33,068,350 of record OU426990.1, read on the forward strand.
TTTAAATTTACCAATAAAATATTGGTGATGCTGAATCGGAATCTTCCACGAATTCAAAAGATTTTGTAGAGCTTCGGTTTCATTGTCACAATCCAAACAATAAGAATTTATTAATTCTGTAAACGAAACGTTTTCTGCAACTTTCTTGACTTTTGGAAAATCGTTTCCTGGCAGAATTTTTCCACTGTGATCTTCAGAAACAGGCTTTTCAAATGATACGTCAGAGCTCAGTATTTTGTCGCTTTCCTCTACCAACGTATATGCAATAAGCGATGGCAGTACTTCACTTGATGAAATAGTTATAACTGGTGGTTCTCTATTTTGAAGAGGTGATATCGTTTTCTCCTCCATGGTCGCTGATGAATGTGGCTCTAATGTAGTACAGTAAAACCCGCTTAAGAGAATCTTTATTTCAATTAAGCGGGTTTCTCACTTAAACGAACCCCGCTTAAGTGAAGAAAAATTTCACTTAAGCGGAGTTTGGATAAGTGAAAAAAAATGTTCACTTAAGCGGATTTAAAAATTCCATTAAGCGGAGATTTAATGCTTGAAACAATATTGTTTTTATCTTTTGGACTCGCCTTGAAAGAAGTTAAATAAAATAACGATTTAATAACACAAAAATAATTTATTTAAAAACGAAAACCAGCAAATTTTTGTTCTGTTCCGATTCAATTTTTTTTCACAAGAGTTTTTTTCAATGAAAAATATTAAAAATTAAGTAAGTTATCCGGATTTTTCGCTTAAGCGAGTTTCACTTAAGCGAAGTGTTTTAAGGGAAATTGGCCGGAAAATTCTTGGGGATGAACAAGTGTTTCAGGCAAGCGGGTTTTTCTCTTAAGCGGGTTTTACGTATCATAATTTTTCTTTGGTGACGACATCTTCATTCTTATACAGAAAATAAATATCAATAGATTATTTTTGGCCTTATCATCAGCAAACCACGGGATATTTTGTAAAAATTCATTGGAGGGCTTTTACAATGGTCGATTCGCTGTAAATGATACGATATATATTGAATTGGTGTAGTTGCATTACCTATTTCGATTGCAGCGTAATGTTTTCGAAACGAATTTATTTTTATCCGCTGACACACCAAAAACGGAAGTGGTTCCTCAGAAAATTTAACTACCTCTTCAATTCGAAATACAAATGTATTTTCGCATGTATTATCTAGTAATTGTGTTATGAAGTACCCCTTTTTGAAAAGTTTTCCGTAATAAATACATTGAGTATAAGTAGCGAAATTTGAAAAAAATCCCTGTTGTAATTTGTAATTATTTATCAAGTCGAATTGGCATGTATTAACGATATGGTTATTAGCTAACGATACTGTTTCAGGAGTTCTCTCGTCTAAGAGCGATTGAGCGAATTTGAATTGAAATTTAAATGATAACGTAAGTGGAATATTTCGCCGGCTGTTTGTAATTCGGGCATATTTTTTAAACTCTTTATGCTTAGCTTCATACTGAAAGCACCAAAAATTACGAGGCACGCCTGACATTTGAATTACCAAGGGGTAATGAACCATAAAATGATGCTTGGGCTTTAAAGTATCGTTAAACAATCTCACATAATCAAGGTGATGCTGTCGTATGAGTTCTCTAAGGTGTTCAATTATATCATTAGAAATATTGAAATCCAGAAGAATTTCAATGATTTCTAGAAAATTCAAAAAGAAAGCCCAAACCTCGTCGTTTTCAGGTATGCGATCGGCTACCATCAGAGGAAAATGATATACAAAAGCCATCATTTCACGCGCCGTTTTTTTTAAATGCATATTTTTTAAATTATCATTCGTAATTGGTTTTAATGAAATATTTCCGATCTCAATTTCTCCATAGTTAAATGAATTAACTCTATCATTGAAAGCTTCTAAATTTAAAAAAAACTTCATGTCAAGAATATATCGAATGATGTGACAAATGTTGTAATGACAAACACCCTCAAATATATCATGCATTACATCAACTGCATAGTTAGAAGTTACGTTAAATGACGTTATAGAATTGAAAACTGAATCGTGATGTATGCCAGTTTGTTTGTAATCATTTATTGCCACATCTTCTAAATAGTTTTGCTTATTACGTAACATATTTTCAATTTCACATGGTGCTGTAGAAGTTTCTTTTTTTGGAAGCTTGCAAATCCGGCAAAAATAAGTACTAGAGCACGAAGAAAAACCTAGCATTGCATTCAAGCCTAAATTATCCCCAATTAATAAACCCAAAACAAAGTGAACCTTTTTTATTCCTTTAGACGTCAATATTTCAATACCAGTTTCTTCCAAAAATTTAATTTTTTCTATAAGTGAGTGAAGACATTTTTTATTTCCATACAACTTATAGTCCTGAGCTTTAAAAAGAGCAGCTAAAAATATATCGGATCTATTCGGAACAACGGGAAATGAATAATAAATAAAAGATATGGGATCAGCGTGAGAACCTAATGGATTATTTATTTCTGCATCATCCATGTATATAAAGTACGGTATTACAATTTCATGAGCAGAGAATAAATTGCGTTTTTCCTGCCATGCCTTTCCCTTGATGTAATGGGAAAAATTGTTTCTATCATTTGAAATTTGGTTCATTTCATCAATTGTTTTAATTAAAAGATCATTTTTTTCGAAAGTTTTTCTGAACTGAAACTCGAGCGGTAGAAGCACTCCTGTCGTTATGTGTTCTTCGTGGCAATTAATTCCCTTTCGATACACATTTTTTAACTCTTCATTAATTGTGAATTCATTCGCAACGCAAAAATAATCATTTTCTGTTAGCCAATGTATTAGTTGGTGATCAGTGCAACATGAATCGAAGGGATTTTCCACTGCCGAAATTAATGCTGAATAACGTAAGCGATCTTCGACCGAGTTTTCGGTTTTAATGTTAAATAATTTGAAAAGTCTTAAAATGGGTTCATGTATGGATTCTTTGACCATTGTAATAATTTTAGCCGCATCTTTACGTGATAAATTGTCCATGCTGTACAATTTTAAAGCAAAATCAATTCCAATATTATTAATATCAATATCATTGTCAATACAAGGAAGATCATTTTTAGCATAAGAATGATTAGTGTCAAGAGAACATGAAGGCAAATCTGCCACCGAAGATGAAGCCGGAGGAGAAAACGATTTCGAAGAACCTTGCAAACAAGTTGGCAAAAAAGAACTCGCATCAATATTTGAGCTTGACGAAAATAATGTTAGCCCGTCTTTTATGTGCGTTTTGCAGTGACGTGAAAAGTTTGAAAACGTGGAAGTAAATGACATGCATTCATTAAAAGCACACCGATAAACACCTATTCCATCCAATTTATGAACCAATTTGAAATGGTTAGATATATTTTTTAAGGAAGAGCAGTGTTGTTTGCATATAAAACAATCCATTTTGTTTTTTTTTTTTATAATTTTCCTAAAAGTCAGAATATGTATTGGAGATGATCTTTAATATATAATTAAGTTCGACTTGGTTTACAAAATAAATTTACAAACAAGAAAGTGTAACTCACCCTTGATTTATTTAAATGTACCAAATGATGACGCTGCTTTTCACTTGTGCTGAAGCTGATTTGCTGTTTAAACGGTTGACTCTTTTTTTTCAATTTTTGCTCTGGATCTTTTACCTCTGGGAGTTTCTTTATAGTATCGTGTTCTGCTTTAGTTTTCTGGTTTTGCTGGTATGGGGTTTGAAAATCGAAATAAAACATTATGTAAAACATGAAATGGTGTACATTATCTACTTAAAGTTTTTATACAGTATATTAAAAACTGTTTCAACAAAGACTTTTACATTTTCTTACTTTTGTATTAAATCATATAGTAAGTTATAGTTAACACAAAAGTAAGAAAATCTAAAAGTAATTGTTGAAACTGTTTTTAATATTGTATTTATTATATTATTAGATTAAATACATACAAAACCCCTTATGAAGTAAGGAATTCTTATAAAACGTTGGGTAAAGAATGGAATAGTCTTTTATTCGTATTGAAAAATAAAATATATGTAAACTGTAAGAGGATAAGCTTTGGATTTTCATGCGAATGCTATTTTTATAAGAAAATTTAGAAGAAGTCTGTAGATTAGGTTATCTTCACAAATTTACTGGTAACTGGCAGTTAATTGTTTAACTCATTATAATTACACAATTTTGCGCTGCATTTTCAAATAAAAATTGCAAATAAAATTTCGATGCCCATAAAATTTATTTTAATTTAATTAAATATATATTTGAATTAATAAATTTTGATTCTTAAAAACTTTAAAACTTATATGCAAAAATAGCATGTGAACATTTTAAAAAATTTGAGAAAATCACTTACATATTTCGAAAAATGTTTTAAAGTTCTTTCCAGTGCACATATATTTTATTTTTATATATATATATATGGGCTTATCCCTGTAAATTTTAACTTTTGAGTTTGAAAAAAAAAAAAAAAAAACAAAAAAAAAATTAAGGCACGCATGTAAATTTGAGTTTTTCTTCAATTATAGACCACGAATAAATAAAAAACTTCAAAATAACTCCTATGTATTGCTTGTTGAAAATTATAAAATAATAAAGTATAGAAAAATGAATTTAAAATAATTAATTTTAAAAGACGATCTAATTGATTTGATTTTTATTTTTTAATCTTCACAGCCTCTTTTTTTCAAACTTATTTGTTTAACACTTTTACCATTTTTTTTAGAGTTTCTAGAGCTTAAATTACGCTCATTGTAAAAGTATAATCAAAGAATGCTTTGGAGTGCTAGTAAAAAATGTGCCTTTTTTGAAACAGTTTTGTTAACTTCATAAAATTTGTACATGGAGACCATAAAAAAATGCCCCATGATCAATGTTAAAAAAATAGACACGAAAATTTGTGACAATTAAAGATTTACGAAAAATCACGCAAGGCAGTTTTTTCTAAAATTTATATCATGTAGGATTATTTATAAGGAAGGCACGCACTCAAAATGATTTCAATTAATTTTGACCTTCATTTATCTGAAAAAACAAAAATTGTACTAGGTAATCTTATGTTAAACATTATTTTTGCAATAATACAAAACGTTAATTATCCACGCACGCATCCAAAAGTCTCAATATTCGATGATTTTTTCGATTTCAAACACTTTCGCACTATATCGATGGTTCATTTTATAAATTGAATAGTTAAAACTCAATGATATATGTATATAATATTATAAGTTCCAAAACCTGAATATTTAATAATAATGTCTATATATTTCGACGCATGGTAAAAGTTAAAATTTGCACGGATAAGCCCATATATATATATATATTGCTTTTGTTTATTAAAAATAATTCAAAGTTTATTGCTCAAAACTGAATTTTTTAAATTCAATTGTTAATCAAATAATGATGTTTAACTTTTGTGGGTGTATTAAATTCCTAGCCATAAAGAACTACATCGCAGAGCCCAATATTCTTTTCTGTCAATCCTTGTCTCAAAACTACGGTTGATTTGCGACAGAATTAATTTAAATGCAATACATGTGTATGTTTCAAATCATATTTAAGAAACAATTTCTTAAAAAAAATATAAGCGTCTTACATGTTTTTGTATTATTTTCTCTCTTTATAGTATTACTACTTTTTTAATTTTTTTTATTTGAGTTCTTACAGCAGACGGCTTATCAAGCCATGGTTTGTAAATCTTTTTAACACAACTATTATACTTTTAAATGATTGAAAAAATAAAGAATTTATCTATCTATCTATCTACATATATTTTCGGAAGTTGAGGAAACCAGAAGAGAATCGTAAGTTGAAACTGTCAACTTTGAGTCAAGAAAAACAAAATCACAAGTTGAGAATAAAAATCCTCAAGTTGCGGTCAACTTCTAATGAAGAAAATGGCCCTTGAGCTATTTCGCGGTTTTTTGTCGATCCTCAGTGCCATTCTAAAGGGCTACAGTTCTGTGTTATCGGCATCCATCTATCTCACTCCTTTGCTTTTTTATAGACAAAAACAATTTCGCGTTCAAAAGATTCGTTCAAAGATTCGTGTTCAAAAGACACAACTCTACACGCGGTAAAATATCTTAAGTCCACATAAGATTGTCTATTCTGCTTAATTTTAATACCTAAAATAGACTTAAGATTATATTGGCTTAAGACTTTTCTATTATTGTGAAGTCTTAAAAGCAACTAAAGTCATCCTTAAGGCTAGCCGCGCACTATCAATTTTAAGTTGCGAAACTGTTTGGTTACTTATAGAAAACAGATGAACTGTTTGGTTGAATGTCCGTGCAGTTGCAGATAACAATATGTTCAATAAAATGGCGAACTCATTGTAGGCAATCGTTTAGTTTGTGTCGAAACACAAACATTTTAGTTGCCCGAACCAAGCAGTTTCGCAACTAAAAATTGCTAGTGCGCGGCTGGCCTAAGTCAACATAAGATAAAATATTAAAAAAAAAATTGCGAAAAAGTGAAAACGCAAATTAATCATCTTATGTGAACATAAAATGGTTTTTTTGATTCGAAACTGACATTTTTCTCTCCCTAAGTAGTCATAAGATATTTTACCGTTTGTAAACCTAAAAAAATACCCGTAATAATAAGGACATAAGATATTTTTAAACGTAGTTTGGTTCTGGATTTCCTTTTGTGCGAACGTTTTTCTTTTAGTGAATGAGGTGATAATTAAGTTCGTTTTTCATTCAGTTTTGTTTCATACGCGATTGAAAAATGATAACAAAATGATACACTATACACATACGTATACAACATGCCGAGACAACTACAGCCAAATGAATTTGCACCTTGCAACAACAAAATTGAATTTTTATGCTGTGAATTAGCTAATATATACTTCATGTCCATCTAAAATAATAGACTAAGAGCCCACAGCAATTTTTTGGTGTGATTGATAACAACAAATAATTAGCAGAATTTTGTTGCAAGGTGCAAATTCATTTGGCTGTAGTCGTCTCGGCATGCAAATATAACATATGTATGTGCATGTGCACAATTTTCAATTTCTCCTCGAAATCATTAAAGGCGCTCGAGTCCTTTAGGCTAGGCGCGCGTTTTTAATTTCACAACTGTTTGGTTGCCAAAATGTGACTAATGGGGCTATTTGGTTTAATTTTCCGCGCAGGTGCATATAGTTGAATCGGTCATTTCCAAAACCGCATAAGTCATTCAATTAGAATTTTTCAGGAATCAATAAAAACTGTTTCATGCACAAAAATTACCACTAAAATACTTAATTAAGCATACAAAAAAGTCGTTTAAAACTCATTTGTTTGTGCATGAAACAGTTTTTATTGATTCCTGAAAAATTTTAATTGAATGACTTATGAGGTTGTTGGAATGACCGATTCAATTATATGTATTTTAGGCAATCGTTTAGTTTGTGAATTCAATAATAATAAATAATTTCGTGGCCTTAAAACGAATATTTATAAAAAATATTTCTGAGGCAAGATTTCTGTCTTATTGCCATGGAATATTCAGTTTTTTTTTATGTCAATACATTATGAGAGAAACTTTGACCATAATTCACGTTTCCAGTTTTCGGCGATGCTAAAAATTCCGTGGAAAATTTTTTCCACGACAACCCCCAATGAATTATGAAAAAATTTTACTCAACAACGAAAAAAAGTTTTAGTTTGAAAATGTTTCAAGTAAACTGCAAATTTTTTTCTTTTACAAGTCACAACGCGCCTAAAATCAAAATGCATGCCGCATGGCGACTTGAGAAATCTTGCCTTAGAAATATTTTTAATAAATATTCGTTTTAAGGCCACGAAATTATGTATTATTATTGAATTCACTAATTGATTCAAATTTATAAACTAATTATTGATATATTTTATTTGATATGCTCACAAATCACAAAGTCCCTAAAATCAAAATGGATGCCGGCTCAAGAAATATGAAAAAATTGTTTCACAAAAAGAAGAAAAAAACTTTCTTCAGTCTATTTTCTTACTTTTATGCATATTTTTTTATAAAATATTGATAACAAACTACGTATAAGTATTACTTACCAATTATTTTGTCACTGCAGTAATTTTTTTAATGTTTTTTTTAACGTTTTTTTTAATGTTTTTATTAACAGGGAACGACCAACGAGAACGACCGCGCACGCACAAGAACAATTAACCAACTAACTAAACTAATGACGCGACGGGGATATGATGAATGAGAATGACGATGGCGATGTGAAACATAATGCCAGGGCTGTTTTAGAGGCTTATGGTACAAATTTTTAATCGATGCAAGAAAATTATTTTTACATGTAATTTGTAACAATATTTTGTTTGATAGAAAATTGTTACAGGTATTATTTCTGCGAAATAATTATACAAAAATGCAATAGATATTTTTTGTAAAAAATTGCAACCATTTTAAAGTTATATGTGAAAGAGGTTTCATTTTGAGTTCGATTTAAGACCAAACCGCACATTTTTTGTGTATTTAATATCCGTAGAAACACATTTGTCTCATGTGGTGTGCCGGCCGTATATAATATATTTCCATGAAATATGAAGAGACAGACATACTTCACTCCACAACATGACACGTGAGATAAGTGTGGTTCTGACTTTTATTCATAGTTATTTTTTTTATTATCACGTCAAATAAACTAAGAATTGAACTTGAAGCGTTTTTAAAAAAATAACTCGTATAGCTATAACTGGGTATTTTTAAAATTAGCTACATATATTATGTGTTCAATTTATGGCTAATGAAGCCACAGAGTCAATAAACATTTTATGAAATTTTGTCAACTGTGTAAAGTCTTTTAACTGCATACAAGTATCATGATTTTAAGAATAAGTTTCGATTAGGCCAAACAAATTTACTTAATTTTGACATTCATGAATTTTGCTTGTGCAATGGGATTTGGTCCATGTTTGTTTAACACTTAACCCAGGGGCTTCACTGGCAATATTTGGGGCAATATTGCCCCACCATCGATCGATAGGCAATAATCGCAGTTCCATTTCTGAGGCAATATATTTTTATGATTCACCTTTTCAGAATGGCTTCTCCGTGATTTTGGGTACCCTCTACGTTATTTTGAAACTAAATCTAAAAATAATGAGAAAAATTAAACATTTTTTTGAGTTAAACTTGTAAATTATGAAATTTAAACAGAAATTGCCTGGCGACGAAATGCCTATCAAAGTTATAAATTCCCCATTGCTAGTGAAGTTGCTATTGTCCTTAATATTGCTATTGGAGCTAAAGCGTTAACTACAAAAAGGGCCCATGATTAAGTTGTAGATTGTAACAAACCAACTTTCAAGTCAAATTTAAAGGTATTTGAAGTGTCTTTATGCAAAAAATATATGAATCCCCTTAAATAAATATCGATATTATTTTCATACCCATCTTTGTCAATTAAACGCAAAACCTACATAACATCTCTGTATAAACGTTTTTGTATATTTGCACATTTCTGATGGCGTCACTGATAATATAAACCAGGAACCTGGTATCTGTTACCAGTGCAAATGTTTTTTGTTCAGCGAGGGAAAGGGAAAAATACATAAAGAGGCTTACTTCTTTCTTCCACTCGTTTAGTTTTCCTGGTAATATTAATCAGGGGAATGGTACTATGAACCAGGCTAAGTTATTTTAAGCGGGAGAATACAGAAAAACAGGGTTGTAAAATGCTGAGTGCAGAACAGTCTGCGTTTTATAAATATTAAACTAAATCAGACTTATATATTAGTTGTATTTTATTTTCCCCCAGATCTGATCCAGATTGGATCTTTATTCGAAATTACATGTATAACAAAAACAACACAAGGCCCAGTTTTGTGTGTATTTGTTGTTATACGTGTTATTTTGAAAACGAAATCCAATCCGGATCAGATCTGGGGGAAAATAAAACGCAGCTATTATATTAACCTTCCGATGGCAAGCGGGGTTACCGATCACCCTACTACTTGAGAAAAACCATAATATCTAACAGAAAATGATTGCCTCTTTCGCTCGTTTATTATGTCTTAGATTTTAAAAAATCTAAAAAAAAGACTTTTCTCAGTTTCCTATTAATGTAAACATTCGATCTCATAATAAAAAAGAATTATTTTTCAGTTTAAATATTGTTTTATCTAAAATAAAAAGTGGTGGGGTGATCAACAACCCCAGTGGCTTTTCAAGTAGGAAATAAGCCTTGCCTTCAGAAAGTTGAACTATAACAAATGAATCTTAAGTTTAGAAAAATACACGCGTCAACATTTAGAAATACGAGGCACATTACCATAGTGCATTATCTCTTGTTAATTGGCACTTTTGGCTTAATGGCATTATGGCTGTTATCTGTATTAGTGAAGTTGCTTTATTCTCTAATATTGCTAATGAAGACACAGCGTAAACTACAAATAAGTGTAAATGATTAAGTTGTAAATTGTAACACCAATTTTCAAGTCGAATTTAAAGGTTTGTGTAAAAATTATCAGAATCTACTTAAATATATATCTTATCCACCAGTGTCAATTAAACAAAATACCTACATAACATCTCTGTTTAAACGTTTTTGTATATTTGCACATTTCTGTTGGCGTCACTGATAATATAAACCAGGAGACTGGTATCTGTTACCAGTGCAAATGTTTTTTGTTCAGCGAGGGAAAGGGAAAAATACATTAATAGGCTTACTTCTTTCTTCCACTCGTTTAGTTTTCCTGGTAATATTAATCAGGGGAATGGTACTATGAACCAGGCTAAGTTATTTTAAGCGGGAGAATACAGAAAAACAGGGTTGTAAAATGCTGAGTGCAGAACAGTCTGCGTTTTATAAATATTAAACTAAATCAGACTTATATGGGCTTATCCGTGCAAATTTTAACTTTTGCCATGCGTCGAAATATATAGACATTAGTATTAAATATTCAGGTTTTGGAACTTATAATATTATATATATCATTGAGTTTTAACTATTCAATTTATAAAATGAACCATCGAGATAGTGCGAAAGTGTTTGAAATCGAAAAAATCATCGAATATTGAGACTTTTGGCTGCGTGCGTGGATAACTAACGTTTTGTATTATTGCAAAAATAATTTTTAACATAAGATTACCTAGCACAATTTTTGTTTTTTTCAGATAAATGAAGGTCAAAATTAATTGAAATCATTCATTTTGAGTGCGTGCCTTCCTTATAAATAGTCCTATATGATATAAATTTTAGAAAAAACTGCCATGCGTGATTTTTCGTAAATCTTTAATTGTCACAAATTTTCGTGTCTATTTTTTTAACATTGATCATGGGGCATTTTTTTATGGTCTGCATCATTATTTAAGCTATCTAGAGTAAAAAAATCTTTGGCTTCAATGCGTGCTTCATTATGTACAAATTTTATGAAGTTAACAAAACGAAGGTAAAAAACGTAACTGTTTCAAAAAAGGCACATTTTTTACTAGCACACCAAAGCATTGTTTGATTTTACCCTTACAATGAGCGTAATTTAAACTGTAGATATTATAAAAAAAAATGGTAAAAGTTTTAAACAAATAAGTTTGAAAACAGAAGCTGTGAAGATTAAAAATAAAAACCAAATCAATTAACTCGGTGCTTAAAATAAATTATTTTAAATTCATTTTTCTATACGTTATACCCTTATACTCTTTAACAAACAATACATATGAGTTATTTTGAAGTTTTTTATTTATTCGTGGTCTATAATTGAAGAAAAACTCAAATTTACATGCGTGCCTTAATTTTTTTTTTTGTTTTTTTTTTAAACTCAAGAAGTTAAAATTTACAGGGATAAGCCCATATATTAGTTGTATTTTATTTTCCCCCAGATCTGATCCAGATTGGATCTTTATTCGAAATTACATGTATAACAAAAACAACACAAGGCCCAGTTTTGTGTGTATTTGTTGTTATACGTGTTATTTTGAAAACGAAATCCAATCCGGATCAGATCTGGGTTAAAATAAAACGCAGCTATTATATTAACCTTCCGATGGCAAGCGGGGTTACCGATCACCCTACTACTTGAGAAAAACCATAATATCTAACAAAAAATGATTGCCTCTTTCGCTCGTTTATTATGTCTTAGATTTAAAAAAATCTAAAAAAAAGACTTTTCTCAGTTTCCTATTAATGTAAACATTCGATCTCATAATAAAAAAGAATTATTTTTCAGTTTAAATATTGTTTTATCTAAAATAAAAAGTGGTGGGGTGATCAACAACCCCAGTGGCTTTTCAAGTAGGAAATAAGCCTTGCCTTCAGAAAGTTGAACTATAACAAATGAATCTTAAGTTTAGAAAAATACACGCGTCAACATTTAGAAATACGAGGCACATTACCATAGTGCATTATCTCTTGTTAATTGGCACTTTTGGCTTAATGGCATTATGGCTGTTATCTGTATTAGTGAAGTTGCTTTATTCTCTAATATTGCTAATGAAGACACAGCGTAAACTACAAATAAGTGTAAATGATTAAGTTGTAAATTGTAACACCAATTTTCAAGTCGAATTTAAAGGTTTGTGTAAAAATTATCAGAATCTACTTAAATATATATCTTATCCACCAGTGTCAATTAAACAAAATACCTACATAACATCTCTGTATAAACGTTTTTGTATATTTGCACATTTCTATTGGCGTCACTGATAATATAAACCAGGAGACTGGTATCTGTTACCAGTGCAAATGTTTTTTGTTCAGCGAGGGAAAGGGAAAAATACATTAAGAGGCTTACTTCTTTCTTCCACTCGTTTAGTTTTCCTGGTAATATTAATCAGGGGAATGGTACTATGAACCAGGCTAAGTTATTTTAAGCGGGAGAATACAGAAAAACAGGGTTGTAAAATGCTGAGTGCAGAACAGTCTGCGTTTTATAAATATTAGATACACTAAATAAGACTTTTATAATTATTAAACTCTAAAAAATGAAACTTAATTTTAGAAAAATTAATTAAATTTAGAAATACGAGGTACATTATCAAAATGTATTATATCTTGTTAGTTGACACTTACGGCTTTATGGCATTATGGCTGTTATCTGTAATTAAGTATTTTTTTTTTCATATGAATGAAACATAATAAATGAAAAATATTATTCTGTTTACTTAAGTGAATTTTCGGTATTTTCCCACTTAAATGAAAAACTTAAATGATGAGTAAAAACACCGGTAGTACACTTAAGTGAAAAAATCATTTGTCCCTCATATACATTACTTAGAAAAATTGTGCAAGGACGGAACCATAATGTACTTATACAAAAATAATCTTTTTTTCTAACTTAAGTTAAATTTTATGGCACAAAATTTTAAACATATGAAACGTTCTCTAAATCAATTTTAGAATAGGCGACGAATCTAAATATTATGTATAAGACGAGAACCAACTTTTTGGTAGTTTTAAAGGATATAAACTATACTTTAATGTTAAAGAGCTCGTCTTACTTTAACACCAGCAACTAGCTAGTTTATCTTTTAAAAGTATACTTTATACGGATTGACAATGGTCATTTCATGACAAAGCAAATCGAAGTAGAATATTAACTGATGTTTTATTCAATTTTTTAAAAGATGTGCTTTGTAAATAGACTCAATCATTGAATATTTGGATATAAGAAATTCGAAACAATCGTACAAAAGCGCTTTACTATCTTTAATTTTATAAAATAGCGGCTGGCGATGGAAAATGAAATCTACAAACAAATGTACACATGTTATGTATGCATGCGGCATGCCGAGACGAGTATAGCTAGCCAAATGAATTCGCGCATTGCAACAGCAAAATTCAGTGAATTGTGTGCTGTGAATTAGCTATATATGTATATATGTATTTCATTTACATCTAAAATTATGTAAATAACTTTTAAAAAATCAAAATATGTATCTATCTAGGTAGCATATAAAATCTTTTATTCAATTTCATATTTACTGGTAAATAGAACCAGAAACACTGGTAAATACTACCAACAGTTTTGGTAAAGTAAACAAAAAATCTTCCGAATAATTTTTATCAGAAGTCCGATAATATTAACCATAGCTTCAGATTTCATTTTAGTGGTAAATATAATCAGGGTTCTGATACATGCAACCAGGAGGATTTTTTTTTAATTTATTGTTTTTTTTTTATTATTTACCATGACTTCTGGTTCCAGGTACCAGGAAATTCTAATAAACCCTACCAGGAATATTACATATTTAATCAGGGTACTGATAAAATCTACCAGGATACAGATTTTTTGTTTTTTATCAAAAAATTCTGATAATAGTTACCAGTTTACCAGGATTCATTTATTTCCTGGTTCCTGGTATGGGTTATCAGATTCAAGGTAAATCTACTTTAGCAAAAAAAACTAAAATTTTAGTGGGGATTTGGTAACTTTTACTAGGAAAATAATATTAATTAAAAAGTCCAATAATATTTGTATTACTTTCAAAAAAATTAAAAATACATCCTGTTACTGGTATCTGGAACCAGAAATCCTGACAAATGAAACAATTTCATGTTTACTGGTAAATGGAACCAGAAACACTGGTAAATACTACCAACAGTTTTAGTAAAGTAAACAAAAAATCTTCCAAATAATTTTTATCAGAAGTCCGATAATATTAACCATAGCTTCAGATTTCATTTTAGTGGTAAATATAATCAGGGTTCTGATACATACAACCAGGAGATTTTTTTTATTCATACAAATTTTATTTTAGATGTTTACCGTGACTTCTGGTTCTAGATATCAGAAATTTCTGATAAACTTTACCAGTAATGTTACACTTTTTTATCAGGATTCTGATAAATACTACCAGGATACGGATTTGCTTTTTTATCAGAAATACCTGGTAACATTTATCAGTTTACCAGGATTAATTTATCTCCTGGTTCCTGGTATGGGTTATCAGATTCAAGGTAAATCTACTTTAGCAAAAAAAAACTAAAATTTTAGTGGGGATTTGGTAACTTTTACTAGGAAAATAATATTAATTAAAAAGTCCAATAATATTTGTATTACTTTCAAAAAAATTAAAAATACATCCTGTTACTGGTATCTGGAACCAGAAATCCTGACAAATGAAACAATTTCATGTTTACTGGTAAATGGAACCAGAAACACTGGTAAATACTACCAACAGTTTTGGTAAAGTAAACAAAAAATCTTCCGAATAATTTTTATCAGAAGTCCGATAATAATAACCATAGCTTCAGATTTCATTTTAGTGGTAAATATAACCAGGGTTCTGATACATGCAACCAGGAGGATTTTTTTTTAATTTATTGTTTTTTTTTTTATTATTTACCATGACTTCTGGTTCCAGGTACCAGGAAATTCTAATAAACCCTACCAGGAATATTACATATTTAATCAGGGTACTGATAAAATCTACCAGGATACAGATTTTTTGTTTTTTATCAAAAAATTCTGATAATAGTTACCAGTTTACCAGGATTCATTTATTTCCTGGTTCCTGGTATGGGTTATCAGATTCAAGGTAAAATTGATCTTACCAGTAAATCCGATAACATACACCACGAATCTGATAGTCTTTACCAGGATTTCCCCTACCTTTTTTTCTACCAGGAAATCTGGTAGCAAAACTAACTTCCTGGTTCCTGGTAGGGGTTACCAAGATACAGATAAACACATTTTTACCACGAAATCCGATAACATACATCAGGAATCTGATAATATCTACCAGGATTTTCCCTACTTTTTTCTACCAGGAAACCTGGTAGCAAAACTAACTTCCTGGTTCCTGGTAGGGGTTACCAAGATACAGATAAACACACTTTTACCAGGAAATCCGATAACATAGACCAAGAATCTGATAACATTTACCACGATTTCTCCTGGTTGTATTATACAGAAAACCCGCACCAGGAAAATTTTTTGAGTGCACCAACTTCACTCAGTCGAGCTGCATGTGCAGACATTTCTCTTTCTTTCCTAATTCTACATAGCTGGGTGATCGGGTTTTTATCACTCGCTACAGTAGAATCCTAGATTAGTACTACAGATGGTTTACAATTCGGCCATCCGACGCATCACTGCCCTCAGTGAGTTCTATTTTAATAATCTCTATTGTTCAACCCATTTTTGTTTCAGTCAATTACAATCTAACAAATCTAACATTTTTTTTTTTTTTTTTTTTTGTTATATAGTAATTTTGTTAAGGGGTTGATATGATCACAAAGCCCATACGGTTTATTTGAAATGATCACAGCACGTCAAGTTATTGACTTAACATGATCATAGCTCATCAGTTGTCCACCTCAGCATGATCACAGCTTATCAATTCTTTACCTAAGCATGATCACAGCTTATCAATTCTTTACCTCAGCATGATCACAGCTCATCAATTCTTTACCTCAGCATGATCACAGCTTATCAATTCTTTACCTCAGCATGATCACAGCTCATCAATTCTTTATTTCAGCATGATCACAGCTCATCAATTCTTTACCTCAGCATGATCACAGCTTATCAATTCTTTACCTCAGCATGATCACAGCTCATCAATTCTTTACCTCAGCATGATCACAGCTTATCAATTCTTTACCTAAGCATGATCACAGCTTATCAATTCTTTACCTCAGCATGATCATCATCATCATCATCATCGGCTCGACAACCGGGTTCCGGTCCTGGCCTCTTTCAACAAGTCTCTCCACTTATCCCGGTCTCTAGCCGACGCCATCCAGTTGCGCACCCCAAGGCTTCGGGCGTCCTGGTCTACGCCATCTCTCCAGCGCAAGCATGGTCTACCACGCTGTCGTCTACCATAGAATGTACCACAAAGAACTTTCCGAGCCGGTTCCTCTTCGCTCATGCGAGCTAGGTGCCCTGCCCACCGGAGTCTACCGAGCTTAATTTTTGTCACGATATCTGCTTCTAGGTAAATTGCGTACAATTCATGATTGTACCGTCTCCGGAATCGTCCTTCCTCACATATGGGGCCAACAATTCTCCTTAAGACTTTTCTCTCGAACGCAGCTAAGAGGTCGGAGTGCCTTTTGCTAAGCACCCAAGTCTCGGATCCATATGTGAGTACTGGCAGGACCATGGTCCTGTACAGCAGCAGTTTTGAAGTTATGGTGAGATTTCTGGATTTGAAGAGCTTTGGCAGACTATAGTAGGCTCTGTTGGATTTGAGAAGCCGCCCGCGTATTTCTTCTTCTATGTTGTTATCGGCTGCTACTATTGACCCAAGGTATTTAAAGGATTGCACCACTTCAAATTCGTGCTCCGCTACCTTGATTGTTTGACCAACTGTTCCTCTCGCATTCGACGCCACCATGTACTTTGTTTTACCTTCACTAATGTGCAGCCCCAGATTTTGTGCCGCCTGCTCGATCTGGATGAAGGAATCGTGTACAGCTTGTTCGGTTCTTCCGATGATGTCAATGTCGTCTGCGTAAGCCAGTAACTGGCTGGACCTCAGCATGATCACAGCTCATCAATTCTTACCTCAGCATGATCACAGCTCATCAACTCTTTATCTCAGCATGATCACAGCTCATCAATTCTTTACCTCAGCATGGTCACAGCTTATCAATTCTTTAGCTCAGCATGATCACAGCTCATCAATTGTATGGCATCGGCCAATCGAATACTTTAACTCTCAAAAGGAATTACAACCATACTTGCCATTTACTGTCAGACTAATGTTTTTTTTGTTTTACTTTTCCACATCGTTTTTCTTAACTTTCTCAGTGAAACAAAATGATTTTGATGGTAACTTTATAATAATTATTTGGAACGTATGCTTAAATCTAGTAAAGGTATTAGTACAAAATTCATTATATTTTCTTTTTTGTCTCTTTGGTTGCAATGCAAAACTTAAAAAAAAAGCAAAACAAAGAACAAAAGATAAAAACAAACAAAATAATAAAAAAAAGTTAAAAGGAACTCAAATAAGAAATAACATATAAAGTAAGTAATTCAATTAATATGCATTAATATCGGAGTCATCATTAAGATCCCCTTCTTCATCTAGGCCGTCTAGATCGCAATCTTCCAACGAGTACCATGGCTTCATACGATCCGCTGAATGTACCGACTCATATGGTTTCTGGGACACCTGCGTCATATCTGAATCTTTTATTATATATCTATCATTCGACAAAACACATTTTACTTCATACGGCCCCTTAAATCGCGGTAAAAGTTTTCTTGACTGACCAGTAGCCGTATAAGCGGTTCGAACTAATACCATATCTCAAACTTGATATTTTTGCGGTTCACGGTGTGTTACATTATACTTTTGTGCTTGTTGCGCTTGCAGCGTTTCGACTCGGCGCTTGACTTGGTCTCGCAGTACATCTAATGGGACATTGTCATCTTCGTCGTCGGAATCTTCACCTTGTAGGACTATGCTCAATCTGTTACTCAGAGAGTTCTTTGGTTGGAAAGCGAATAAAATCTCTTGTGGTGTTTGGTTAGTTATGCGATGTTTTAGGCTGTTTAATCCCCATTGTATTGCGGGTAAGTGAGCATCCCAATCTCTTCCATCCTGTCTCGTTGTCATTGTTGATATCGCTGTGCCAACCGTGCGGAAATATCGTTCAATTTGCCCATTAGCACGGGGGGTGCAAACTGCTGTAGTTATGTGCTTGATTCCATTTTCATTACAGTAAGAATTGAATAATTTTGAGGTATATGCCGTTCCTTTGTCCGAAATGATGCGAGATGGTACTCCAAAGAATTGTGTCAACTCTACCAAAACTCGAATGACCGCCTTGGAAGTAGTGTTTTTCACCGCTCTTAAGATGACAAACTTGCTGAAAGAATCGACTATGCCTAACACGTAAAGGTTTCCTTTTAAGCTCTTCACATACGGCCCAAGATGATCAATGTGTACGGTAAAAAAAGGAATTGGATGTTTTTCGATTGGGTAAATTTGATGTCTTGACTCGTCTTTTGATCGTTTATTGTATAAACAAGGAACACAACTGGAAAGGTATTTTCCTACAATGGTTCGCATTTTTGGAAACCAGTATTGTTTTCGAATGTGTTCTATCGTACGGTCTATACCACAATGCCCTATATCATCATGCAAATTTTTGATAATTCTCCATCGAACACCGTGAGGTATGACAAAGCGTGTTCCATCGGGTGTTATTTTAAAGAGACGACCGGACTTTAAGCAGTACTCTTTCTGCAGGGATTTCTTCTTGACATCTTTTTTATCAATGCTTTGTAATACTCGTTTTATTTCATTCAACTGTTGATCCTGATACTGCAGTGTGGCTACCCAATCATTATCCTTCATTCCTACAATATTGATGTTTATTCCCGCTTCGTCCATTTCAACCGCTTTCCCGGTGGGATTACGGCTAAGAGCATCTGCGTGTTGCATCTGGTTGGCCGTTCTATACTCCAGTTTGAAGTCAAATTCTTGAATTTTGAGCCACCAACGAGCTATTCGAGCATTAAGGTCTTTTTTGTTTTGTGTCATCTTCAGTGAGTTGCAATCCGTAAAGATGGTGAACCGCTTCCCCAATAGATAGTATCGAAAACGTTCAAGACTTTCAACTACGGCTAAGGCTTCCAATTCGTAGCTATGAAACATCTTTTCTGAATCTGTAGTCGCTCGGCTATAATAGGAAACTGCTTGCTTTTCACTTGACGGGCTTACTTGCAATAAAACTCCAGCAAGTCCCAGAGAGGATGCATCGGTATGGAGTTCGTGTTGCAGATTTGGGTTGTACATCACGAGAATGGGTGATTCACATAGCTTAGATTTTAAAGTGTCAAACGCTTTTTGTTGAGTTTCTGACCAGCTAAACTTCGAGTCCTTTTTTAGCAATTGGTGCAAGGGAGTTGCGATCTCTGCATAATTAGGTACAAACCGTCTAAAATACCCAGATAACCCTAAAAACTGTCTAACGTGTCTAATCTCAGTAGGAACAGGAAATGATTTTACGGCTTGCACTTTGAAGTTACCAGGCCTAATACCCTCACCACTTATTTCATGACCAAGATAAGTCATTTGTTTTAATAAAAATTTGCATTTTGATAAATTAAGGGTCAAATTAAATTCTTTCAACACTGCTAACAATTTTTCAAGGTTCACAAAAATCTGATCAACGTCCTTGCCAAATAAAACAATATCATCCATATAGACTAGAATATTATCTGACTGCACGCGGCGCATAACCAGATACAAAAGGCGCATAAATGTAGCTGGAGCATTGGTGAGGCCAAAAGGAACTCGCTTAAATTGAAAGTGACCATGTGGGGTTACGAAAGCTGTTAAATGTCTATATTCTTCACCGACGGATATTTGATAATAACCACTCATCATGTCAAGCACAACAAATATTTTACCCTCAACCATTTGGTTTATTTGTTCTTCGATATTTGGAGTGGGGAAATTTTCGCGCACTGTCATATCATTCAAACGCCTGTAATCGACGCACATTCTATATGAATTGTTCTTTTTCTTTACAAGCAGAGCTGGACTCGCGTATTCAGACGTTGAATCTTCAATTATATTATTTTCAAGTAACTCGTTAATAATTGATTTGAGTTCGAGCGACTCATTGTATGATATTCGGTATGGTTTATACCTTACAATAGTATTGTCTTTCAGATTAATTTTTAACTCAATTTCTTTCGTTCTACCACTTTCACGTAAGGAAGTAGAGAAACAGTCACGGTATTTGTTGAGAAGATTTATTAATTTTTTTGTCGCCTCACTTCCAATGTTCCCCTCCAAATCCATTGAGTGTCACATTACAAAATTCTTGACTGCAGTTATTCTTTATAGCATCGTCGAACCGTAAGGTCGAACAATCGGCACCAAGATACAAAAATGCCCTGACAGTAAAATTGCCAACCTTTATATTTTTCATCAAACCACCATCGTCTTGATTATGCAATAGACGCCGTATTTTGTTTGGGGGTCCATTCAATGGTGTAAAAGGGTTTCTTTTTGTTGCACGGCAGTTACGCGCAAAATGACCTGGTTGGTTGCAGCTAAAACAAGTCTTTTGAATATGATCGTTTTCATTTAATTTTGGTTGGTTAAGAGACTGATAATTAACCTTGCAATCTCGAGCATAGTGACCTATATTCTTGCACTTGTAGCACGTAATTGGAAGTTCTCTTCCATATTTCCTAGCATCTCTGAATGGCCTTGTATTTAATGGTGTGTTGTCAATTGCCCCCGTTTTTTGATGACTCTTGTTCCTACCACCATCAAATTTCTCCCGACTACTTGCTTGTGCTCTTACTTTTGAAAGTGATTTCAAGAGCTCGAGCAATTCACCAATGGACTCACATTTTGCCATGGTCACATTTTCCATTAACGCTCGGTCGCCCAACCCAGATATAATAAAACTCAATATGGATTTGGTAGCAAACTTACCTCGCCTGCCCAACGCAAGCATCGTATACACATAGCTCTCATAGCTTTCATCTAATTGTTTTCGTCGTTGCATGAGGCTAACGAGCGCATCAGACTCGTCGGTCGAAGAGGGGAAATCCATCACCAAACTGGTTTTAAATTGAGTCCAGCTAGTTATGTGTCCTCTCTGAGCTGCCAACCATTGTGCCGCTGCCTCTTCTACTCGCAAAGATGCGTAAAAGAGCGTGGATCGATCATCCCAATCATACATGTGGCTTAAATTATCCACCATGTTTACCCACTCTTCTGCTGTCATCCCATTTCCGCGTGAAGGATTGAAAGCAGGTATAATAAGTTTTAATTCTTCACTACCGAGTCGCAACGATGAGGATGGTTGACTTCGCGTAGATTCAACCGACGAACCCGCACTCTGACCTCGACGAATAGAAGCCATTTCCTTTTCGAGCTCTGCATTTCTTTTTTTCAATTCTTCTAGTTCTTTGCGAATTCGACTCATTTTTTTAAATTGTTTTCAAGAGCTCGATATGTACAGCAACACGAGACAACACGCCGTTCTCAGTACAACACAACAATTCAGGGGAAAGGGATATGGTGAAATGAGTAATTGTTATATGGGTAGATACACATGCGCTTTTCCTTCTCAAAAAGAGCACAGACAGCCGAATTACACACCAACGCACAAATGAGTGGGAGATAGAGGGAGAAAAGAGACAAAAACGATTACACACAAGACAAGAGCGATACCGTAATTTGCAAACAAGAACACAAGAATAAAAAAACAAGACACATATATGTATGTGAGACCGTAGTTAACAATGTGCAAAACTCCACACAATAACAACGTTACATAAATATGTCACTCAAAATAGAGCAAAAATTCAAATTATAAACGGTCTGCGGCGGCTGTGGCGCGTCCCTTTTTTTATACACTACACAGTTGTTTTTTTATTATTCTATCTACTATTGTTTATTCATATATATATATAATGGACGTTCGAATCCCACTTCTGATTATAATAACACTTAATTGATATTTAAGTTTTAAGAAAATCTAATATTTATCTTCACAAGAATTCAACTCGACCGAGCGCCCGTAACCGTTGATATGGAATGGGTTAAATTTCAACTCAACCACCAACTTCACTCAGTCGAGCTGCATGTGCAGACATTTCTCTTTCTTTCCTAATTCTACATAGCTGGCTGATCGGGTTTTTATCACTCGCTACAGTAGAATCCTAGATTAGTACTACAGATGGTTTACAATAAGAAAATTCGTAAATCGTTTTTCCCGGAAATTTTCTTTGAGTCTTTAAAACTAACGGTACCCTCCATACACCCATAATGCAAAATCTTATTTATCTCGAAAACGACTCTAACAATTTTAACCAAAAATTTTCAGCAGGAGCCAGCCTAAGTTTAAAATAATATTTTATAAGCATAAAAATATTCGAAATTTTTTTTGAAAAACCAATACCTTTAAAACGTGTGAACGATTATTTTTTAAAACTATTTCTAAAATCTAGACTACTAAATACTTAAAATTTGGCATCCCAAATTTTGTTCTCGAAAAATTTTAAGGAATTTTTTATATAAAAAATTACTTTAATATTAATAGGATTATTCAGACGACAATTCCATACATTTTATTAACAATATGTTTTCAATACTTGGTCCTACACAGGTAGCGTATGTTGGTATTTGAAAACTTAAATATTGTCTTGGGAAAATTAAGTTTAATGTTTTCAAATTATTCGATATAAATACATATTTCTATTCAGTAAAAAACGCAAGAGTGGATCACTGCATTGAAGACCTTATAGCTAGTAGTCATCGATAAACAGAATGAATACGAGTATAACTAGACTGCACTACTCAAGTTGTGGTTATAAACGTTATAAACTTTCCCATTTCTATCTTCCAGAGGTTTAGCTCACATTTTAAGGAATTCATATTTATAATTCCTTGTCAAGTAAATTAATAGATCGAATTTACAAAAAAAATTCTATTTGTAAGCAGTTGAGGTTATACTGTTCCCTGACAAAAGATAGTCATTAAAAAGCAAAATTAAGAACCCATGAAACAATAGCTCTCAACTAGAGTAAGGACCCATCATAAATATGTCCTTGCACATATAATTTTATTTGCAATTCCAATTTAATTAGCTCAGGTATGGTTAAAAGAGAATCCAACAAAATGAACTCACCCGGCAATATCAGAAGGTGTATTCAATATTTTAATATCGTCCTATGGATGCTAACAGCATTGGAATTGCCAAGGAATTTAGCATTATTTCGTTGTGCAGATGCTTCCCTCTTGTTCGAATTAAAATCAAACGAAATGTCCTTTTTGAACATCGGAACACAAAACATTGTATAGGTCTTTTGACTTCAACCACAGGAGCACGTTTTTGCTTTTGACCCATTTTCTAATGGAAATATAATTCCTGTCTGCAAGCTCCTGAAAATCTCCTAAATAAACCGTAATGCTCGTGTCGTCGTAGTTGTCGGGATGTGTTCCATTCCTCTTTAAATCCTTCCTTTCCATAGAGTTACTTCTCCCTAGCATGACTGTTAAACATCTAACTATATGGTAGAGTTCTAAAAAAAACAATAAATTGTCCATCGCCATAGTTATACCGAAGCAAGGAATATAAAATGTCTTTAAGCGAAACAAAACAAAAAAAAGTGAAAAACATAAAGGAACCCCATGAAGAAACACGAAAAACTAAAAGATAAAATCGTTAGAGTGAAAATGATCCTTTTCGTTTTTTTAACGGACTCTATATGGTATAAGTGTTCATGTTCATGTCGCTGGTTAGTCTTTGGGTTGTTGGGTTGGCAAAGCCAGCCTTCTGGATATTGCAGGGGATTTCGGGCTTTCTTTTATTTAATTTGGTTCTTTTGTGTGAAGTTTTAGTAGAGAGAAATAAGCTTGCCCAAATAGCATATTGCTTTGGCGGATGAACAGAATAAAAAACTGTATACAACGGTCCACAGATAGCGTATATCCTTTTTCAAATAGTAGATATTTTCGGACAGAGGGCAGGCATGCTAGGGCAAACTGCTGCAACAATATGCGCTGCATCCGAATGTGTTGACATCTACTTTTGTGTTTTTTACATGGGATTTACTTTTATGTTGGTGGCTGTTCAGTTTTCAGATCATGGAAGATTTGTTGGGGTGTAAAATCTCTTATATGCTATGGGTAGGATAAAGCTCTTAGCTCTTATTCTGCTGCATTCTGTGAAATAACGCAAACATGGGTTTGTACTTCTCAAGAAAGATGTAAGATTTATGAATTATTTTATGAAGATTAAATTATAAAAGTTTCCACAAGTATCGGGTGCAAGTCAAAATTATTTTCATAAATATAGTATAATCTACGTACTCGGTGGAAAATATTTAACAACTATTTAGGCCTAAGGAATCGATCCGTTATCTTATGATTATGACTACCCTTAAAATGTTTGAGTACAGTGCGAGCGTTAAAGGAAAGTTGGAGAGGATTTAAAAGGAGATACCAATACACATTCGTGTATTGAGGCTTAAAAAAAATCCCTGAATTTACCTGTACGTCCGAAGTTCGGCTCAAGGGTAACGTACGAGTATTACCGTTGAATTGTTTGAAGGGAGGAATGCAACTGGCTATTTCACTAGAACATGGTTTATAGAAGTAATGGTAAAATAATCAAAGACAAGAAACATTGCGACGGTGCACGAGTGATTCGAATGTTTCTGTTATACTTCTATCACCTATCATTTTTAAAGCTCTTTTTTGGATTCTTTCCAAGGGACTCAAGTGAGTTATTGGAGCACCTGCTCAGATATGGGAATTGAACTCGAGCTGTGGACAAATACAGGACTTTTAAATTACAGCGAGATCAGAAGTTGTGAAAAATTTCTTGGAATGTCGAAGGAAACCTAAGCACTTGGCAGCGTTTTTGGCGTCGTCGAATATATGGTCATTCCACCCAAGGTGGTCTTTGATGCACATACCGAGCACTGAGAGCTTTTCGGTTTCATCAATGCAACTGCCGCTCATGGAATGCGGCATTGGGGGTGGGTTATGCTTTAACGACAGAAGTCAGAATTGTGTTTTTGAAGATTTAATTTTTACGCGGTTTATGGTTCTCTATTTGACAATTCTATCGAGATCAAAATTTAATGAGCGTATCACACACTCCCGTTCTAGATCTACATCCTAAGAACAAGGACATGTATCTGGAAACGAATATGAGAAACTGAGAGCACTGTCATCAGCAAAACAATTTAATTGATTAGAAGTTTCAGACAAACGATCATTGATTAATATCAGAAAGAGAGTCAGAGACAAAACGGAGCCCTGTGGCACACCAGCATTTATTTTATGTACGAGGAACAGGAAAAATTGATTCCTCATCTTCTCTGTACATGCCCTGCTCTATTTCAAGCAAGTACACTCCATCTAGAACAGTTAATCTATGATGATCCTAGTGACCTGGTAAATATAGACATTAATGATTTCGCAGGCTTCGTAAAGAGGTCTAGGTGGTTCAATGAGTAGGAAAAAAATCTACTTGATTCATGTGTTATCACAATGAACCAATATATGGTCTAAGTACCTAACCCACGTTAACCTCACATAACCTAGAGGCCTTAGGTAATTAAAAAAAAATTATTCTACGATGTTTTTCATGGTATAAAATATAATTTTATAACTATAAATAATAAAAACTATAATAATAAATAATATATAATAAATAAATTAAAAATAGCAATGTTTGGACTGTGACTATTATTATTTATTAAATTTTTGAAAATCCTGTAAAATGCTTTTTACATTATTATATATTAATTTTTATTAACTCAATTTCAGATTTAATTATTAAAAGTTTTATTATGCTTTTTATCGTAAAATATGTTCTTATAAAGTTTTAAGGAGTTTAAAATACGCCAATTTAAGCAGGCTGAGGAGATAATTATGTACTTCCTGGAGCACATAATAAATTTTTTCCAAAATTAAAGTTCATTTAAAACGTTATTCCGGTTTGAAAGCAATTTACAAAAATATCAAACTAAATCACCAAATTAAAATATAACATTACTTCAAAAACATTTTCAGCCATCAGTAATCACCAGTGCTTTAATTTTTTTTTGACGGAAAATATATTATCTTCGTTCCAGAATGATAAAATAGTTTGCAAATGAAAAAATAAAAACAAAAAAGTATTAAACACAAATAATTTCTAAAAATTTAATTTTTTTTTCGAAAAAACCGCCAAATATTAGTAGAAAATTGGCGGTATTTTGAACGGGGTTATAATTTTCGATATTTCGACTAGAAGGACTACGAATGGCGGGATTTCGACCTTAACCCGTTCCGAAGAAGTGCTTTTTCCGTCTTTGTAATAATATAATTTTTTGCACATGCCATTTCTTCACAAAACTCTACAAACCTTAGTTGATCGTCTCTATAAACTCTGTGAGAGCGAGTTGTTGCAAATAAAGTAGCGAGGTTACTTCTAAGACAACTTACTCGTATAGAATACGTCCAATATGATCAGGCTATCAATCAAAAGGCGCAATGAGATAGATAATCTTACGTTGGCCTCCTGGCATATATGATGAGCATAATCCAAAAAATTAAGATTCATTCCTTTAATATGACTCACCAACAGTTTTCGGTCTGTTTGTCCGTGAATCAGTGCGTCTATGTACCAAGTTGTATATTATGAGTTTGGTGTGCTTGAACTCAAGTGTATGGATCGATTTCGTTGAAATTTTGTACAAATTATATTTATGTAGTCCTAAGGAAAAAATTTAAATTTGGCTTAAGCTCATATAGAATTTGAGCGTACAATTCTTTCAATTCTTATTTAACTTCGTACCTTTTAAGAAAATTCAATAAAAATGCTATCTATGCAAACAAAATATTTAGAGTCAATTTTTCTGTTTTCTGTTTTGATAATTAAATTAAAAGCTATTTTTTTGGTTCTGTAAAATTTGCGAGGTCCTGTACGTTAACCATAGATATGTCTGTATGTAGGAATATAAATAAAAAAGACAGGTTTAATGTTGGGCTATTTCTGTATATTTCGTTAATGACAAAACCAATTTTGTTAAAATCTTGTCCTTTCCATTAATTTTAATAATATTGCGTTTGAAGATGTTATATTTTAGGCACTTTTATTTTTTCAACATATATTTTTAAAATTTCGACGAGACAGACTTTGACCAGAAAAAAAACTAAACTAAAAACTCCCTTCATTTTTGCAAATTTTTCAATGTCAATAGATACACATTTTTGATTTAAATTCTAAATAATAATAAATCCTTGAATGAGTCGACCTAATGTGTATACCTAATAGGCTTTGAATCTTAAACATGTCTGGATTATAATTAATTTCACAAAATAGACTGGTGCTGGTGCAACTTATAATTTTGTAATAGCAATAGATTTTTAGAAACCTCGAAACGATTTTATTTAAAAATAAAATGCCCGACTGGGTCGCACGAACTTGCTCCTATGTAAGAGACTAGGAATTTTAAAAACGAATGTTATTAGAGAAAACTGTTCATAAGGATAAAATTAATTTTTTAAATTCTTTTAAAGTAGAGACGAAAACAGAATGCTATGCAAATATGAATTTATGCAAGAACAAAAATTATAAGTCGTTTTAGTGGTTTCTTAAAAAAAGCTTTTATATACACAATTTTTAAAAAAACTTTTAAGAACAAATTTTGGTACGACAATTTAAAGTTTTTATTATTGTTCGAATAAAAATTAGATTTAAAAAAAAAATATTGAGCCGTTTCTGAGATATCGAAGTTTCAAAAAAAGAAAAAAATAGATTTTTTTTTTCAAAAATTCAAAAAATATTTACCTTAAAGTTTTGAAATGCAATGTCTTTTAGACTTTTTAGAAGCTTCTCTATAAAAATTTTCATTAAGAACCGTTATGTGGATAATGAGAAATTCAAAATTCGAAAAAATGGTTCTATGGTAGGTACAAGCTGTAATATCTTAATTTCAAATTTTTTTTTAATAAATGGGGCATTTCACGTGAAGCGGACAACGAAAAAAGTGATGGGCGTTGAAATTCATTCATCTTTGTGTTATTTATACTTCATTTGAATCTAAAAATACATTTAGAAGGATTTTGAATTTTGAGGTCTGGTACTCCAGTTATGGGCTTGTAAACTTTCGACAAGCAATGAGTTATGGTTTTTAAGAAAAATGTTGATAAATTAAAAGAAGCAATATAAAAATAATTTTAATAGTTGAATATATGGTAAAACAGATGTTCTTTTTATTTATGCAATCTAAACCGGAAATGCAATTTTTTCTTATATATAAAACCGGAAGTTAACATTTCAAATAAAATTTTGGTAAACTTGGCCCATTTTTATATATTTTTTTTATGTCTCAAAATAAAGCCCACATATTAGAGAAAATGCATGCCAAGTTTCAGAGTGGGATACCCATACGTTTAGAAGATACATAATTTTTAGTGCGTGGACCTCGTGCAAAAAACAGATTTATTATACCTAAAGAAAACCGGATGTTGGCGATTCAATTTTAATTTTAAGTAGCTTAGACCATTTCGATATTTTTTTTTTTCTTTTCTCTTATTGTTCTTTATATAATAAAGATTCCAAATACCAAGTTTGAAGATGGGATCTCCATTCATTTAGAAGTTACATATTTTTTAGTGCTAAGGTGGCAACTTCGTGTCATGCGATAAGCCCCTCTTGGTCTAGCTTTCTCGCCTTCTCATAGTATGAAGAGACGCCATCTGTTAGGAGTGTAACTTAAACGCTAGAAAAAGAAAGATATAATATGCAGCCACGTTACAATAATTTGTATTGTATGTTTTTTTGATTTAAGTTCTTGCTTTAAATGAATACAACGTTTAGTTAGTTCGCACTTGAATTTAAGTTTAATAATAAATAACACAGACCCACAAAAAAAAACTTCTCTGACTTTGGGATGTGAACATGTGTCTCATAGGTTTTTCGGGTCGCTGATTTCAAATCCGGAGTCCGTTTGACTCAATCAGGTCAGGTTTAAGGGCATTTGAAGGTCAAATCGCTAAATATTCGTTTACAAATCTGAAAACCTATATATATATGTTTTTGGCATCGCTGAATTCGAATTTAGGCTTTTTTTGACCCTAACATGTAAAGGTCAAGGTCAAACGAAGGTCAAACATCTGCAATCTAACGATATGATATTTTTGACCCCAGATTCTGAAAGAGTATAAAATTTTACATCTAAATTCATCTAGATCTGTTGTTTGGAATGACCTCTGGAAGATATTCCAAGGCCAAATAC
Source organism: Chrysotoxum bicinctum (assembly GCA_911387755.1). Taxonomy (NCBI): domain Eukaryota; kingdom Metazoa; phylum Arthropoda; class Insecta; order Diptera; family Syrphidae; genus Chrysotoxum; species Chrysotoxum bicinctum. Next base: position 33,097,983 of record OU426990.1, read on the forward strand.
TCCTTTTGGATCTCTCGGCTGATGTATCGACAGTAAATAGGGATTTGGGCTCTCGAACCAGTTGATTCTTATGTTTTTGGAGTCGCTGAATCCGAATAATACCATTTTGCAGACTCTAGGTCATTTGAAGGTATCTATATAACTTCAGAATAGCCAATTCACAGCCAATACATAGGCCAAAATCTAAAAAACGAGTCTTATTTTGGATGACCGCTACATGACAGAGGTCGGTAAAAAAAAGTCAACACATATTTGCACGTACAATTTTACGTTCTTTCAGAATCTGGGGTCAAAAATATCATATCGTTAGATTGCAGATGTTTGACCTTCGTTTGACCTTGACCTTTACATGTTAGGGTCAAAAAAAGCCTAAATTCGAATTCAGCGATGCCAAAAACATATATATATAGGTTTTCAGATTTGTAAACGAATATTTAGCGATTTGACCTTCAAATGCCCTTAAACCTGACCTGATTGAGTCAAACGGACTCCGGATTTGAAATCAGCGACCCGAAAAACCTATGAGACACATGTTCACATCCCAAAGTCAGAGAAGTTTTTTTTTGTGGGTCTGTGTTATTTATTATTAAACTTAAATTCAAGTGCGAACTAACTAAACGTTGTATTCATTTAAAGCAAGAACTTAAATCAAAAAAACATACAATACAAATTATTGTAACGTGGCTGCATATTATATCTTTCTTTTTCTAGCGTTTAAGTTACACTCCTAACAGATGGCGTCTCTTCATACTATGAGAAGGCGAGAAAGCTAGACCAAGAGGGGCTTATCGCATGACACGAAGTTGCCACCTTAGCACTAAAAAATATGTAACTTCTAAATGAATGGAGATCCCATCTTCAAACTTGGTATTTGGAATCTTTATTATATAAAGAACAATAAGAGAAAAGAAAAAAAAAAATATCAAAATGGTCTAAGCTACTTAAAATTAAAATTGAATCGCCAACATCCGGTTTTCTTTAGGTATAATAAATCTGTTTTTTGCACGAGGTCCACGCACTAAAAATTATGTATCTTCTAAACGTATGGGTATCCCACTCTGAAACTTGGCATGCATTTTCTCTAATATGTGGGCTTTATTTTGAGACATAAAAAAAATATATAAAAATGGGCCAAGTTTACCAAAATTTTATTTGAAATGTTAACTTCCGGTTTTATATATAAGAAAAAATTGCATTTCCGGTTTAGATTGCATAAATAAAAAGAACATCTGTTTTACCATATATTCAACTATTAAAATTATTTTTATATTGCTTCTTTTAATTTATCAACATTTTTCTTAAAAACCATAACTCATTGCTTGTCGAAAGTTTACAAGCCCATAACTGGAGTACCAGACCTCAAAATTCAAAATCCTTCTAAATGTATTTTTAGATTCAAATGAAGTATAAATAACACAAAGATGAATGAATTTCAACGCCCATCACTTTTTTCGTTGTCCGCTTCACGTGAAATGCCCCAAATTAAAGATCATAAAAATTAATTGAAAGAAAAAAAATTTATCAAAATTCTAGGTGCCGTTTTCGGGCAAAATACGATTTTTGAAAACCATTTTTTTAAATTTTTTAACATTTGTATGGTGGGTACCTTTATTTTAAGGTCAAATCAAATTATCAAATTTTTTTTCTCACATTTTGCAGACTATATTAAGAAACTTTTATTTATCAAGTTTAAAAAAAATCTAGCATGGGGTTTTCGAAATATTGAGTTTTGAAAAAAACAAATTTGAAGTTTTTTTAAAAAAACCAAAATTTTTTTTTTTGAAAATTTGAATACACAGTTCTATTTAAATTTTTGAAGAGCCTTTGCGAACAAAAATGATCAAAATCGGTGATACCGTTTTTGAGAAAATCAAAAACAAAAAAAATGGTGCCATGATGGGTACCCTCAATAACCATTTTCCGGAAAAAAATTTTCAACCATTACCTAGCTTTAACTAAATGAAATTTGTTTTGTTTTTATTTTTTAAATCTGTGCAGCAGTTTTTGAGAAAAAAAAATATTTACAAAATTTCGAAAAAAAATCGTATGGCAGGTACCGTTAGTTTTGGTCTTAAAAAAAAAAGAAAAAAACGTGTGGGGGAAAGAATCAAAACCCATATCTACCAAGTTTAAAGAAAATCGGCCGAGCCGTTTAGGCTGTAGTCGAACCGACAGACAGACAGAATTGCCACACCCACTTTTTTAGTCTTCGCTATCATCGTAATGTCAACTTTGATCAAAATCTCGAGTTCGATTTTTTTTACGAATGCATAACTTGCCTTATAGTACCTATAAGTCGCAAGTAAAAAAGTGAAGAACTTATTTTAATAACTACATGGTATGTTTAAAAATTCTTTCAAACATTTTTAACAAAACATTTGTGAGTGACAATTTTAAGTTTATATTATTAGGCAAATTTAAATAAAATAAAAAAAAATCAGCTACCCATTTGTGAATGCATATAATTCTTCAACAATTAACTAGTAGGGAACCTTTTTGTTCCCTAGTAGATCGTGGTATCACAATGGACCTCTGCTGGTCTAACGCTTTAATGACAGCCACTTTAACCTAACCTAACCTAATTCTTCAACAAAAAAATATTAAAATTCTGATATTAGAACGTTTTAGATGTTCCTGTTTGCAAAATTTACTTTTAATTTATTTTTAAATACAAAATTTAAAATAAATGTTTCTGGTGCTGTAATAACTTAATTTATAGTTGTTTTATATTTTACCATATAGTAAATTGTACTAATATAATAAAAATATAAATGATTTTAAAAATTTCAAAAATTCTGTATCAAAAAGTTATCAAAATCAATTGTTGTTGCAAATAAATAAATTGCATGACTGGATCGCACTTCTGTAAGAGACTAAACATTTTTGAAAAGAATGTTACTAAAGAAAAATGTTCGTAACCATAAAATTCATTTTTTAAATGACTTAAACAACTCCTTTAGTAGTTGGAGCTAAAAACTGGATTCTATGTGATTTCTCAAGTAATGGAAGAACAAAAATTATAAATCATTTTGGCAGTTTTAAAAAAATTTTGATTTTTTTATTATTATTTAACGAATAGAAATTAAAATTCAAAATATTCACCCGTTTTTGAGATATTGAATTTCCAAAAATAATTAATTTTTTTCATAGATTCAAACGATTTTTTTAAAGTTCATTGTTTTTTAAACTTGTAAGAAGCTTCTCTGTAATGTCATTAAAATCCATTATGATAATAATGCGAAATTCCAAAAATAGTTCTTTCGTAGTCGCAGTCAGTAATATCTTAATATCAAATTTTTTACTTGCGACTTATAGGTAGATACTATAAGGCAATTTATGCATTCGTAAAAACAAATCAAACTCTAGATTTTGACCAAAGTTGACGTTACGATAATAGCGAAGACCAAAAAAGTGGGTCTCGCAATTCTGTCTGTCTGTCTGTTCGACTACAGCTAAACGGCTCGGTCGTAGATATGGGTTTTATTTTTCCCCCACACGTTTTTTCTTTTTTTTTGTAATACCAAAAATAACGGCACCTGCCATACGAATTTTTTCGAAATTTTATAAATATTTTTTTTTTCTCAAAAACTGTCCCACAGATTTTTTTCAAAAAAAAATTCATTTAGTTAAAGCTAGGTAATGGTTGAAAAAAATTTCCAAGAAAATGGTTATTTTTGGTACCCCCCTTAAAACCATTTTTTTTTTTTTTGTCTTTGATCTTCCCAAAAGCGGTACGATCGATTTTGATCATTTTTTTTATGTTAAGGCTCCCCAGCAGTTTCAATATTATTGTGTATTCAAATTTTCAAACAAATTTTTTTTGAACCTTAAAGAAATTTTCAATTTTTTTTTGAAAACTTAATATTTCGAAAACCCCATGTTCGATTTTTTTGAAACTTGATAAACAAAAGTTTCTTAATATAATCTACAAGATATGAGAAAAAAGAAATTATTTAACCTATAAATAACGATACCCTCCATACAAATGTTGAAAAAATGGTTTTAAAAATCGTATTTTGCTCAAAAACGGTTCCAAGAATTTCGCTAAATTTTTTATTCTTTCGGTTAATTCCTAACTTAAATTTAATAAAAAACATTTTTGACAACAATATATTACTGACTGTACCTACCATTGAACGATTTTTTCGAATTTTGACTTTCTCATTACGGATTTTAATGAAATATTTATAAAGAAGCTCCGAAAAAGTTTAAAAAACATTGCATCTCAAAACTTAAGAAAAAAATATTTTTTCAATTTTTTGGAAAAAAAAGTCTTTTTTTTTTTGGAAAATTCGATATCTCAAAAACGGCTTAATATGTTTCTTGGAAATTTAATTCTCATTCGTACAATAATAAAAAGCTTAAAGTTTGCGTACCAAATTTTTTTCTTAAAAATGTTTTAAAATTTTTTTACATAAAAAATTATCTTTTTAAGAAAAATACGATTTTCGAAAGCAATTGCTTACATTGTATGGTAGATAACGTACATTTTAGATAAAATAAATTTTTTTCTCTCACCTTGTTGCCTGTGTTTAAAAAACTTTAAAGCGTTAAGTTAAAAAAAATCGAGGAAGGGAATTTCGAAATATAGAGTTTTTAAAAAAATTCAAAACACATTTTTTTTAGATCTGAATACACAAAACTACCCAAACTTTTAGGACCTTTAGCATAAAAAGATCAAAATCGGTTGTACCGTTTTTAAGCAAATCAAAACCAAAAAACTGGTCTTAAGAGTCGTATTGTTAAATTAATCAGAATATTTTTTAAATCTGTGAAACAATTTTCTAAAAGAAAATAATTATTTATCTGAAATTTCGAAAAAAAAAATCACATGGCATGTATCCTTATTTTTGGTCTTAAAAAAAAGCTTTGGGGAAAAATTTAAAAATGCTCTATCTACTAAGTCTAAAGAAAGTCGGCTGAGTGATTGAACAGACAGAATTGTGAGACCCGCTTTTTTTTACTTTTATATTCGAAGAAACGCCAAATTTAAAAACAAATCATCCATCAATATTTGAAATATCGAATTTTCAAAAAATATATTTTAAATCAAAAATTAAGGACAAACACAATTTCGATATGCTGTGTTATTTATAGTTTTTAAAAGCTTCTGTCATTTTTTTTTTTTAATCATTTACGAGTAAATAGAGCAAGTAAGATGAAAGATAATGAAGTAAGAAAATTGTTTTATGGGAGGTATTTTAAGTTTAACACTCAATATGATATCGGGATAAATCTCGCGCATTCACAATTGTTCATCAAAATCGTTTCGGGGAACAATAAGATTCTTGATCGGATTTGGACTACGTAAACTAATAGTATTCCGTTTCGAAAATTATTGAAATTTTTTTCTATAATTTGTTCAACTTATAAAAAATTCAATCACTACTCGTAAGTCATACAAATTTCAGAAACTTTTACAAATGTCCCCAGCCAAAGAGAGTTGCTTCATTTTCAAAATTTATTTAATTATGTCTGATTTTAATTAAGAAAAATAAAAAGGTTTTGTTTTTGTTATATCTTCAACTTCATCGCATTAACTTTAATTCTGAAACTAAGTCAACCCCGATTCTATATTCATTTTAGGTCTCTTTTATAACTTTACAGAAGCTAGGGCTAGGCAATGTAAAGTAATACCCTACAGCCTTCACCCAAATTAATAAACATCATCAAATCTATAGAAAAAAATCTACTCCAGCCTCTTTTGTGGATAATCTAAAATTAGAGGTCCTGCAAATAATTATTATGCGTGGCTATCACTTATAACACACATTGCATGTTGCTGAATAACACCAGAATCCTGCTTTCAACTGCAATACCCAATTGCACTTATCTGCTGCATTATCTACACAATCCAATGGATCAGCCTCTTTGCTTTGGTGAGTGTCCTTCTCACATAATTCCAGCCGCCTCGCCTTCTGTACAATAAAGCAAATTTATCTGAATACGCGAATAAATTGTATCGGTCATAAGGACGATCTTTGAAGTATGTAACGTAATGCATTTCTCTATTTATGCAAGTCGTCCTTCGCATCGATAAAATACGTTTTCGCATTCCTGTAGGCAGGCACCATTTGCGATTTGCCCATTTGGCTTGTTCGACAGACAAATGTAATAAAATCCAGTCATAAAATTTTCATTGCGCATTATTCACGAAAAACAGAAAGATCTGTTGGATAAGCGTATAGCGGAGCGAAATTTGCATAAGAATACATACATGTCATAGAAGTGGAAGGTTTAGCTGTAGATATATTTTGTTATTCCATTTGCTACTCTTTGTTTAAAAATTGATATTATGGTTTCCATACGAGTGCCCAAGTTCCCATGACATCAAATCGAATCCTTGTAATCTAAACAAATGGAAGTCTGAGCTTTAAAGAGTTTCGTGTACCTATAGAGTATAGCTCGTTTTTTTTGTGTTTAGAGTTCAAAAAATATATAATCCTCAGAATGATTTTGGTTTTACTTGCAACGGATTCAAACCCACGTAAGATCTCAAAATTATTGGATTGCATTTCTTAGATAACCAAAAGTTACTTTCACGGGATTGACCAGTTCTATAACCATTCCAATATCGCTAGAGGAGGCAATTCTGAAACGAACAATGTAATAACTGTCAAAAGAATTTCATCTTAAATAAAATGCACGACTGGATCGCACGAACTTGCTCTTATGTAATACATATGATACATTTTATAAATATAAAACATGGATTTAATGAGATAATAATGTTCAAATGCATAAAATTGCCGTCTGGTTTCCGGAAAAGTATGAATTTATGCAAATAAACCTTAAAAAATCGTTTTATTATTAAATAAATTTTTTATATAAGAAATTTCTCTAAAATTTTTCAAGAAAAAAATGTGGGATGCAAATTTTAAGTATTTAATAATATTGGTTTTAGGAAATAATTTCAAAAAATAATCGTTCATAGGTTTTGAAGATATTGATTTAAAATTTTTTTTTTTTTAAAAAAACCCAATAAATATTTTTTCGAATATTTTTATATACAATATTATTTTAAACTTAAGGGGACTCCTGCTAAAAATGTTGGGTTAAAATCGTTAGAGCCCTTAATGAGAAAGTCGAAAATCAAAAAAACGGGTCTATGGCAGGTACCCCTAATAACATTTAGCCCCAAAATTTTTTTTGACCAAAATGTAGTCCATGTCCATAATATCACACCTAATTTTTTTTATCAAAATCGTTAGAGCCGTTTTCGAGATAAATAAGATTTTGCATTACGGATGTATGGGGGGTACCCTTAGTTTTGGAGCTAAAAAAAAAATTTCAATTTCTCCTCTAGGGAATCACCGAAGACTCTTAACTACCGAGATTGAAAGAAATAGGTTCAGTGGTTTAGGCTGTAGTGAGAGGTACAGACATACAGACACACTGAAACATGTTTTTTGTGTACTAAATTTTTCTTAAAATTTTTATAAAAAAATTGATATTCAAATTGTTATTATTTAATAAAATACATTTTAAAACGTAATTTAAAAATTTAATCGTGTATCGGTTTTCAAGATATTGAATTTTCAAAAAAAAAATTGTATTATTTTTTTAAAAATCCAAAAAATATTTTTTCGAAAAAATTTTTAGTTTATATTTTTTTAAATGCAAAGCAGCTCCTGCATAAAAATTTTGGTTAAAATCGTTAGAGCCGTTGGTGAGAAATTCGAAAATCAAAAAAACCGTTCCATGACAGGTACCCCTAATAACATTTCCCCCCAAATTTTTTTTTCACCAAAATATAGTCCATGTCCATAATATCGCACTTAATTTTTTTTATCGAAATCGTTAGAGCCGTTTTCGAGATAAATAAGATTTTGCATTACGGGTGTATGGGGGGTACCCTTAGTTTTGGAGCTAAAAAAAAACTTTCAATTTTTCCTCTAGGGAATCACCGAAGACCCTTAACTACCAAGTTTGAAGAAAATACCTCCGGTAGTTTAGGCTGTAGTTCGAGGTACAGACATACAGACATACAGACATACAGACATACAGACATACAGACATACAGACATACAGACATACAGACATACAGACATACAGACATACAGACATACAGACATACAGACATACAGACATACAGGCAGACAGACGGAATTGTCAGACCCACTTTTTTCGTCTTCGCTATCATCGTAATGTCAACTTTGATCAAAATCTCGAGTTCGATTTTTTTTCCAAATGCAGAACTTGCCCTATAGTACCTATATCGCAAGTAAAAAAGTGTACTCAAAGCTGAGGGTGGATAATTTGAAAAGTATTAGGATATGGGAAATTTTTTCAAAGGTTTTAGTTAAATCAGTTCAATGTGTAACATCGTGTCGCAGGCTTCCTCTAAGGCTGGCTGGATAAAGGACACAAATTCAACAAGGTCAGTGGTTGTTTACCTGCATTTAAGAAGACCATGTTGTGAAAGGGAACTTAAAATTGATACGGTACTCGTAAATATTAACAACTCCCTTAGGATCTTTTTTTACGTATTCGGATTCTCCTTGAAGTAAAAACAAGCTCAAGATGTTTGTTAGAGTAAAACGAAAGGCTGAAAAGGGATTTTTTTTAATAAATTGGTTGGATTTATTTTTCATGAAAAAGTGGTCGATAATATTAGGAACAAATGATGCAAGGGAAATATTTTTTAAGTGATTGGAATAAGCAGAGTAAGATATGCCGAAGTCGTCGGTAAAAGCCTGTTTGAAAAACAAGATAAACAGTTGATAAATGTATGAGGATCATTTTAAGTTCCATTATTGAAAGAGGTAAAGATTGGGTAGCCAACGCATTGACTAAATGAAATAAAATCTCTTTTTAAGCTTTGATATGCAACATTTTTTAACTTGTAGAAGGTTGTGAAAAACAAATTTCATTTAAATCCATCATAACGGTAATGAGACAGACGAAAAATCCAAAATATCGGTTCTATGATGTGTTTGGTCGGTAATAGGATTTTATTTTACATAACAGAAAAGCGAAAAATTTGATTTCTACATCTTGTAGATTGTTTTAAATAAACCACTAATTGCCAAATTTTAAGAAATTGAAAAAAAACATTAAAAATATAAAAAGAAAAAAGTTTTTTGAACATTTTAATACACAATACTATTTAAATTTCTTAAGTGCACCATAGTTGCACCATTTTTTGAGAAAATCGAAAATTAAATTTTTCAATGAAAGTTACCATTAATAACATTTTCCTGGAAAATTTATTTTGACTATTGGCTTGCTAGCTCTTACTAAATTGGAAAATATTTTCTTAAAATTCATTTAGACTGTAGTCAAAAAGACAGACAGCAGGCAGAATTGTTAGACCCTCTTTTTTAACTTCCCTATCATCATAATGTCAAATAAATGCACAACATGCCTATAATCTTTCTATAAATAAATAGATAAATTTGGTGTTGCAACAGCTCGAAGGGAACCAGGACCTAGTGACTTACATTTCTCAACCATTCCTGTGTGCGTGTTACCAGGGATTGGGAGACCTACAATTTTCTGCTGATTCCGAACGGTTAATGAGCAGCACTTTTCATGACAAGAGCTATTCTTGGAAAATTTGTCAATTCCTTGCAAGAGGCAGTACACCCCTGAAAAAAACTTTTTACAGAAGCTGAAAATCGAACCCAAGAGCTTCTGCATGACAGTCTAACGCACTAACCATTATGCCAAGGGGCATCAATAAAATATATTATGGTTTTTACAAAGGACTTAAGATTTGTAATAAGATTGGTCTCTCTTTCGATTTGATAAAACGCTGAAGAGAGTTTACCCATTGCTCGGGCAAGAAAAATTGAACACCATTTAAAATTAAATATCTGGCAACCCTAAGCACATATCAGCTCAATTTAAAAGTGGTTTTAAGAGTAAGTATTTCTACTAGAAAAAAGTTCAAAATGAGGTCCTTACCATTAGTACTGTGAGAGAAAATGACCTTAACATGGGTCAGGGTACAACAAAGTTAACCTTTTTTTAAATTGTTAAAAAGTGATGTCAAAGTTGAAAATCAGACTTTATTGTAAAATAAGTTTTTCTAAGAATATGACCAAGAATCACATCCCACAGTAAGGCACATGAATTACCGGACACCCTGTATATTTCGAAAACTCCATTCCTGATTTTTCGAATCTTCACACTTATACCAGATTTTTAATACAATCTAGAAGATGTATTAAAAAAATTTAATTTTATCTCGAAATATCGGTACCCACCATGCCACCATACAAATGTTAAAAAAAAAAGTTTTCGAAAATCATATTTTTCTCAATCACGAAACCTAGAATTTTGAAAAAAAAAAATTTCTGTAGCTTAATTTTAACGATCTGTAATTAAAAAAAAATTAAATTAAGACATTACTGAATTTTGACTTTCTCATTATCGGCATAACGGATTTTAATGCAATTTTTTATGCAGAAGTTCCTAAAAAGTTTGAAAATTATTCTATACCACAACTTATTTTTGTTGATTTAAAAAAAAAAATTTAAAATTAAATATCTCAAAAATATTCTTTTTTAAGTTTAAATTTTACGTGTGCAGTTAAAAAACTAAATAATGGCAAGGGTAATTTTATTTGTACAGTGATAAAAACTTAAAATTGGCATAGTAAAATCCTATTTAAAAGAATATAAGTATTAAAACTTATTTTTATTTAAGAATTTTCAATTTTCACAATTTACATTTTGCAACATTTATTAAGCTTAGCCAATTTTGAGAAAATCAAAATAAATTAAATGCATGACTGGGTCTCACGGACTTGCTCGTATGTAAAAGACTAAGAATTTCACAAATTGATGTTATTAGAGAAAAACTATTCATTATGCATAAATTCATCTTTTAAATGACTTAAACAACTCCGTTAGTAGTTGAAGCTAAAATCATGATGCTATGTGGTTCAAGCAAATATTAGTTTATACAAGAGCAAAAATTATGAGCCCATGTAGTGGTTTCTTAAAAAAATAAGCTCTTATATACATAATTTTTAAAAATTCTTAAGAAAAAATTTTGGTACGCCAACTTTAAGTTTTTATTATTTTACGAATAAATATGAAATTTCCAAAAAAAATATTGAGTTGTTTTTAAGATATAGAATTTTTCCAACAAAAATTATTTTTTTTCTTTTCAAAAATTCTAAAAATATTTTTTTAAAGTTTTGAAATGCAATATTTTTCAAACTTTCTAGGAGCTTCTCTATAAAAAATCTCATTAAAATCCGTTATGTCGATAATGAGAAATTCAAAATTTGAAAAAAAATGGTTCCATGGTAGGTACAGTCAGTAAAATCTTATTTTCAATTTTTTTTTATTAAATTATAAATCGTTAAAAAAAGAAAAAAAAATTATCAAAATTCTAGACGCCGTTTTTGAGAAAAATACGATTTTTGAAAACCATTTTTAAAAATTTTTTTGTTGGGTACCGTTATTTTTAGGTAATTATTTTTTCACATCTTGTAGAATATATTGAGAAACTTTTTTTTATTAAATTTAAAAAAAAATCGATGGGGTCTTCGAAATATTTTGAAGGTTTTTTTCAAAAATCCACAAAAAAAAAACTTTTTGAGAATTTGAGTACACAATAATATTCAAACTTTTGGGGAGCTTTAGAATACCAAAAAATTATTAAAATCGGTTTTTCGTTTTCGAGAAAATCTGTCGAACAGTTTTTGAGGAAAAAAAATTCCAACAAAAATTTTTATGGTAGGTACGAATGCATAAAAAATTTGTTTAAGAGTGTGCCAGTTTCGAGAAAAATAAGATTTTAAAAAGTTGTAGGAATTTTTAGTATTGGATCCAGCAAAACTATTTTCAATTCTATTTAAGTAGAATTTTTGATATATGTAGTTTCAAAAAAAAATCAACTATAGAATTACAAATTTATTAAAACAAAAAAGTTGGTATATAACATACACACTTTCTTGACACTTCTTCAAAAGCAATTTAAAGTTAGAAGGTTTTCGAAAAAGCCGAAGATAAAAAAATTGCTATTAAAGGAATCATGAATAATTATTTTCGGAGAATTAATTTCAGTAACAGGGACCCATTAACAGAAAAAATGTATTGCATTTTTCTCTAATAAATATGGTATGTTTGTGAGAAAGATATGAGTTCTTAAAACTCCTCATAATATTTTATGGCATTCACCGTTTTTTTTTACCCTAAAACATGAGAAAAATATGTTTATTGGAAGGATATGCTTTTTTTGGAAAACCATATTCATAACTCATTTTGTTAACAAGCATTATTCTTTTGGGTTGGGTTATAAGTCAGTGGGTTCTCGTAGTCTTTGAGCTGTTGTACCACCAGATTTATTTATTTTTATGCTTCTTCCTATTTCCAAGTAATCGATGTCGCATTCAAAAAGACCTAAGTCTAACAGACACATGCTATATGTCAAGCTAAAATTATAAAAAATATTAACTATACAAATTCAATTAAGCCAGTTTGTGCCTTATGAACATTTTCTAATCCCTTAGATAATATTGTTGGTTTCTTTTAAATTAATTTTCAGAAATAAAATTTACTAAAGCCACATATTTTTTGATCCAACAAAAAATCTTATTTAAAATTACCTACATACATTCAAAAACAATATTTGAAAGGATCTAAAAGAAACCTATATACATGAAATACCCGTAAGTGTATTATATTCATATTGTCGCGACAAATTATAGGTCAAATAAATATGTGTATTTGGGCTCTGAAAACGTGCCTTTGCAATTTTTCAGGCTAATTGCCCAGTACTTTTGGTTTTCAAACCTTTAACTTAAATCCTGGACTCCATATCGACACCACCCCACCATACTAGCAAGTTTGTGAATTTTATACGAATAGATTTTTTTTCCTGTCCAATTTCTTGCTCAAACATCCTGCCAAACATACCACGCTGATGTGCCAGCCAGGAGCCGTTCCAAGATTAATGTCAGTTTTGCTTTGTCGTACTTTATACATATATATTTTTTGCCCCTGCACTTTATCTCTATGTGTTGTGTGTTTATGTACATATACCTATATGTATGTATGCAGGTGCACAAACAACGAGGCTGATACACATATTTTGCGCTTCCTGTTTGCCAATAGTTTTGCAGAATTTGCAGCACACCTTTGCCTTCCTGAGCTGGGATAAGCAACCAGTTTAGGGATAAGGGCGAATACAGTCCATGAATAACTACTAAGGGCCATACACAGAGATTATGTTGCAACAATGTTCTGTTCTGTCTGAGCACAGCATATACATATGGTTGTTGAATGTGTTATGGCGCTGATTTATTAGATCCCTTAAGGATCAAGACAACAACTTCTTACCAACCAACCGAACCCAATAATAATGTTGGGTGTGAAATCTCAAAAAATAATGTGCCAAGATGGTACACACACCTATGGTTTATACACACAAGTGGTTAGGCACCATTGAAATCAATCATAAGTGGCAGGATGGTATGTTTCTTCTATTGGATGCCAGGCAGATGATGATGATTGTGGTGGTGGTGTCAGCAAAATTTTAGAATGGATGTCAAGGATTAAATGGTTCCCAGATGAATTTTAACTGAACAATTTTGTACACACACGGAAAAAAATATAAGCTAAAAATGTGTGACTTACTTTTGACTGAGTTATAGACCTGAGGTGTTTAAAATAACATTGATCTGGACTAAGTTTTAACAAAAATCCATAGAATGCAATACATTATTCTAATTTTTAAAGGAGGGAAACAACTAAACTCACAACCACTTTCTTTTCCCAACGACTTCATCAAGAATAGTAAGTCACTACCAAATGGACTGAAAATTGGATATTAGATGATAATGAAGAAGGTCAAGATGTGGAGCATATTTGGGGCCTTAACGCGTAAAAGTACCAGTCTGGAAAACGGTTGGGATCCTGTTATGTAAGGAAAGGGTCATGTATCGAAGAAATGTTATGAAGAATTAAGTATCATTTGCATTCAGTGCAATATAGGAATATTCGATAACCATATCAATAGTTAAAATGAAGAGAAGTGGACCTAAGTGTCTACCTTGCGGGACACCAGTTAAGGAACGACTAGAGGAGGCAAATCTAAAATGAATAGGTACTGTATTAATGGTTCACCCTAAAAAAAAGAAAAGAAATGCATCTTAATAAAATAAAATCAAAGTCAAAATCAAAGAAATTTTGTTAAATTCCTTACTAAAATCGGTTGAAATAACATCAACTTCGTAGCTTTTTTCTTAGGATGAGAGAATAAGGGATACTTTTTCAACAAATGGTAAGTGGTTTTGAGATCTACACTTGCGAAACCCATTTACAGGAAACAAGAGTTTTTCATTAAAAAATTAAATTTTCATAACATTTCTTCTAGTGTTAGGGTATACAAATGCATTTTAACATCAAATCATATCTAATATGCTATTGCTCCGACACCAACTGACGTAAAGTAAAGATGGGATATATATATGAAGTTATACAAGACATTTGAGTAGAATGCTCATTACAAGGCTGTCTTGTTATTATATCCTAAAGAAGACTGGCATATTATGTTGACACAATGAATGGGAAGAGATATCGATTTACAGTGCAAATCTACGACAAATCTATGACGCCAGATTATTATTTCATCACTTGTGAACATTCCAGTTTAGTTACATTTAAAGGCATTTCCAAATTGATGTAGTTTAGTTGAGTTTAAATTAGTTCATCGATATTAGAAGTTTTATTAAAAGTGAAAGCTTAGATAATTTACATATTTACAAATTAAATCATAAATTAGCACCGTAGCAAAACCAAAAGAAATAAATTCTAATAAATAAGTTATAGTTCTTTATTGGTATAAATTTAAATTATTATTTAAAACTCAACGTCACACAAACTGTGGCAAAGAAACTGTAGAGTTCGAGTTAAGTTTCAAGTATTTTTAAATTTTCAAGTATTCTCATATCCTTGTCAAGATGCTCCATATGGCGCTAACAAAGAACTGCAAATTGATGTAAGGCATGAATGTTGTAGGGTTATAAGTGTATTTAATCTTTTTAAAGTTGGAAATTTTAGTATAAAATAATGGTGCTGTAAATGACTCAACTACTTTATATTGAACAGAAAGAAATTTAGTGTGTCATTAGCAGCTGCCAGATTGAGAATTAATTTGTTTTTATAAATACTACTTCAAGTTTAGCAAAAAAAAAATAAATACGTTATAAGCGATAAGTCGCAGTAAACGATATCAAGGAAAATAATTTCTTTTCAAATAGAGACCCTTTTTTTTATAATTTCTTATTTATTGTTGAGGCACGTTGAGGTTTTTTTTTACTCATTTTCCAACACTGGATACTTTATGCGAACCGAATAAAATAGAACTTCTAACACCATTCGTCATGCAGACAAATTTGCACTAATTAATTTTCCCACCTACTTGAACAAACTCAAAAGAAATAATAACGTAAAACAAAAAGAATAACATATCAACAAACGGTAAGCTTTAAAATACATATACATGTACGTACATATGTATCCGAAATGCTTCATACAACGCATCTACAGATAAACAGATTACCGTTTAGAAAAATATGCAGTCGCATCAAGAAATAATAAATAAAAAAATGGAAAAATCCGGTCGTTGTAACCGATATGTCGTTGTAAGCGATGTCGATTTATCGATTTATTATTCAATTTTTTTTTATAATTAGCACACACTCAAAGGTTTTTTGTATACCCTTAATATGCCAGAGACACAGTGTGAGCATAAGGAAAAAAGGCAGGGGTTAGAAAGGAGGTGTCGGTGTACATTGGTTTTGAATTCTTGAACATTGCAGTGACTGGGAAAGGCAGAGCGTGGTAAGGAATTCCACATTCGCGTAGTACGGCTAAAAAACGAATCTCTGTACTTCATAGTACGACCGAAGTTGGGCTCGAGGGTAAACTGATGGGCATTCCTAGAAGTGCGGGTATTACGGTTGAATTGTTTAAGGGGAGGAATGCAGCTGGCTATTTCACTAGAGCATAGTCCGTTAAAATAACGGTAAAAAAGGGTGAGGCAAGAAACATTACGACGATGTTGGAGTGACGTAAATGAGTCAATGATGTTATTGTCACCAATCAGTTTAAACGCTCTTCTTTGAATACTGTCCAAGAGACTTAAGTAAGTTACTGGAACACCAGCCCATAGATGGGAGTTATACTCAAGTTTTGGGCGTATAAAGGTTTTATAGATTGTAGCCAGATCAGAAGGAGAGAAAAATTTCTTGCACCGTCTCAGAAAACACAAACATCTTGTTGCATTTTTGGCAACATCGCGTATGTGATCGTTCCACAAGAGGTGGTTCGTGATGCACATACCGAGAATATCGAGATGTTCAGTTTCACTGATGCAAGTGCCACTCATAGACAGTGGCAAGGGGGGTGTATCTCGATTTAACGATATAAGACAGCATTGGGTTTGTTTTCGAAGCATTAAATTCGACGCGGTTTCTTATTCCCTATTGTACAATGTACAATGCTGTTTAGGTCGTAATTTAATGAGCTTATCATATTATGTCGTTGCAGTTCCACATCCGAAGAGGAGGGATGTGAGTCTGAAAACGAATATGAAAAGCTAAGAGTACTATCGTCAGCGAAACAATTAATTGGATTAGAAGTTATAGACAGGAGATCATTAATAAAAATGAGGAAGAGGGTCGGGGATAAAACGGAGCCCTGGGGCACACAAGCATTTATATTGTGGGTTTCAGACTTGAATCCGTCTAGTACAACTTGTATTTAACGGTTCGAAAGAAAATTTCTAATCCAAAGAAGAAGGGATTCGTCGACACCGAAAGCACGCATTTTCGATAAAAGAACCAGATGCCAAACTTTATCAAATGCCTTTGAAATATCAAGTGCAATAATCTTACTTTCTCCAAAACGATGTAAAGATTTGTTCCACTCTTCAGTGAGATATACCATCAGATCACCAGTGGACCTATTGCTACGAAAGCCATACTGCCGGTCATTAAGAAGCTTTCGTTCTTCAAGATATTTCTTAAGCTGATAATTAATCAGCGTTTCCATGACCTTGGAAAGAAGGGACGTTAGTGCGATCGGTCGATAATTTGATGGAGAAGAAGATTCGCCTTTTTTCGGAATCGGCTGAACAAATGATGTTTTCCAACTGCTCGGAACGAGCCCAGAAGAATAGGATAGATGGAAAATCTTACGCAGGGGTTTTGCTAGCGTGGAAGAACACCTCTTCATAATAATAATAAGGATACCATCCGGACCAGCGGATTTATGTATGATTTGTCCCATAGAATCATTAACGCGCACAAGAACTGGGGGAGTTATGACACTATCCGGCAAGGTGGAATTTGCGGCGAACTGCCTTACAAACAAGTTAGCTTTATGGGATTATAATGGAACTCAGCCCGGACCTAAGAATTTGGTCGTTATAACCGATACTCCGTTATAACCGATGTCGTTGTAACCGATTTTGACTGTATGTTTGTTTATTTAAAATTGTAGTGCCCATTGGCAAAATGGTTAGTGCGTTTGACTGTCATACATAGGGTCTCAGCGGCTAACAATAATGTTTTGTCACTGCCTCTTTCGATGAAGTGAAAAATCCTATCTTGTAGTAAAGGGAGCTGCTTATTAGCTATTCAGAAGCGGCCGAAAATTATAGGTACCGTCCGTTCCTAATAAACACGCACACAGGAATGGTTTCGTGTGTGTAGTCAGTAGGTTATGGATCTACCAGTTTTAATGGTCTCTTATTTATTTTTTACCTGTGACTTATAGGTACTCTAAGGCAAGTTATACATTCGTAAATTCGATTTTGATCAAAATTTACATTACGATGATGAAGACTAAAAAAGTGGTTCTCGCAATTCTGTCTGTCTGTCTGTTCAACTTCAGTCTAAGTCTTAGTAGATATCATTTTTAATTTTTCCCCCCACACGATTTTCTCTTTATTTTAAGACCAAAAATCAATTTTTTTTTTCAAAACTCAATATTTCGAAAACGCCATGCTCGATTTTTTAAAACTTGATAAATAAAAGTTTCTTTATAATCTACAAGATTTGAGAAAAAAAATTATTATTATTCTAAAAAAGATTTTAGACCCCCCGCGCATAGACCACACTAGAATAGTCAATCTGAAGTTATTGCAGAAAATGGCCAGACTGTAGTCCAGAGTAGATTCTACCCACTATAAAATTTACGTGATTTTCGCCCAAAAGTGACCTATTGATTTTGAAACAAGACTGGTAAAACCTTCAACAAACGGAAGCTAGAGTTTTGAGAAAAAAATTTGGGACAAGAGATAGGTGTCAATGTGTGTGTAAAGCAATAAGTTGAGACTTAACCGGATTTTGTGTTAGACCATTGTCAATGAACCACTAAGTAATTGCCATAAGATCTTCATTTATTATATTAGATCTTCCTGTAGACCAATGAATGCTGGGTAAAATGGTTGGTGAGATTAAATCTCTAGCCTCGGTTCAAATCACAGCTCGGTGGGATTAAGTCCATAGTCTCAAACAAACATTATGCGAAACGCAAAGGGGTGGCAGAAAGTGGGATAAATTTCCCTAGCTTTGACTGAAATCAAAGCTAAAACGCAATTGGGATTAAATCACTAGCCTAAAACAACTATAAGGCACGGAGAATCGGCAGAATTAAATCCCTAGCCTTGATTGAATACCGACAAAATGATTGTTGAGATTAAATTTCTAGCCTCAGTTCATATCGTACCACGGTTCAAACGTGGTATTAAATTCCTATAGCCTCAAACGAAGTTTAAAACAAAATAAGGTGAAAGTGCAGAAAAGGTAAAACGAACACAACACAAATTTATGGCCAAGGCCTCAAAAGTTTAGAAACTTCTTACTGGTACATTACTAAATCTAAAGCTTTATTTAAGTCAATGAATAATCCAGCTGTAAATAAATTATCGTTTATGTTTTTAAAAATCGCACTACAAAACTTCAGCAACATATCTTCAGTTGATCTATTGGCTTGAAATTCAAATTGAAGCTCACTAAAATAATATTTTTTTTTTTTAACTCCAAAATTACCGTTTTCAACGCATTCTTAATAAATTTTAGAACAAACAGGTAACATTTGCTAATATCAACAATATTTGCATATAAAAACATTGACTCCAATAACATTAAAGTTTTTAATTGTATATTTCAAAAAATATCAATAAGTTGATTACTTTAATCAATTTAACCTTAAAAATAAACTCAGGAACAACTTGGGTTAACCAGTTGAGTTTACTGTCATATTTTTTGGGAAGAATGTTCTTGATACGAATTATCATTTCAACTTTGGAACACTGTTGACTTTGGTTTCCGTCGACAAAGAAGGATAATATTTTCCATTTAAGTCTTAAATGAATGTCAACATGAAGTTGTAATACTCGTGCCACACAAGCTAATGTATTTACATAACAGGGAGCCTTCCATGACTCTGACTCTCCGTTTTTTTATTTTTAAATTGGGATCCTCTGTTTCAGGAAGTTTCACAATCATTTTCCTTTTCCACTCGTTTGTTTATGCACATAAAACACAATTTTAAATGTTAATTAGATTCACTTCCCTAAGGGTATTTAAATTTTGGTCTGCAATTTTGTCAGCTTTTTTTTTATATTATCGCTACAAAAAATTAAAAAATTAAAAAAGTAAAATTAAAAGAACAAGTTTTGTTTAAAAATTAAAATATCCCATTGAAGTATAGTAAAGGACCAGAGAGAAAGCAGCAACCTAAAACTGAGAAACTAAAAATAAATAATTTTGTCTTTAATATGAAAATTCAACAGCTCAAAATAAAGTACGAATAGTTTTTGTTGCAAGGAAGTGCGCCGCGCTGTTCCGTATAAAACATCCAAACTTAAAAAAAAAATTCGAATAAAACTAGAGAAAAGGGTAAAACAACGACCTAGATAATCACATTTTGCTACTTTACCAACTCAAAAATAAATAAATTTCTCTTAAGTTACACACAAGAAAAACGAGAGACAGAGATAGAGCAATAGCATTTCAATTTGCTTTAAAAACTTTCTCAACCGCATAGTTTTGTATTTCATAAATTTCAACGAAGCTCTAGATAGTTCCTGGAAATGAGAAATAAACCCAAAAGATATGGATACGGCGAGTGTTAACACTGTGAGCATAGCACACACACTCTAGGTTTGCGCTATACCAACTCTTATTGTAGAAAGGATAAGGGATGGCAAATAAAATGCTTCGCAGTAATTGCAATGGCTCACTATGGAATAAATGCTGAACAAATAAGGATCGTGTGTGCTGCTACGATTGTCCTTAATACCAAGCTTGATTTTTTTTTTTTTTGTGATGAAAAGCTAGAGGTGCTATGTGAATCCAATGTAGTTTCAGCAGGTGTGCAGCGTATTAGGAAATATTTCATGCGTTTATTTCCATGGTCAATTATAAGTTAACTTTAATTCGCTCCAATATTTAGCTCGTAATTTAAGAACAAAATAATTATCTCATGTCTGTGTCAGAAGCACGTTCAATGTGGTTTGCTGAAAACACAATGGTTTCCATTTTGACAATTTATAAAATAAAAAATAAAACAAACCATGTATATAGCAGGGCGGTATAAGAATTCAATCTTTAAAAATAATTTATTGAATTTAATATAGAGATTACAATTACATTCATTGACTTCACTTTGAGTCTGCAAAGAATGCATAGATTCTCAGAAGATTGCAATCAATCGCTTGCTGTGTAATGAATGGCAAAATATTGATTGCAATCTTTTTAATGCCGGATAATTGGTGATTGCAAATTTAAAGTCGCAGTCGTTTACTCAGTGAATGTAATATTTCCATTGAAGTCATTAAAGATTGCATTCACAAACGATTGCATTCTTTTACAACTCTGATATATATTCGTATAATAGCTTTATTTGTCTTAAACTTTTCCAAAGTGTGATATTTCAGTGAACATGATACAATCAAGGTATGGAAAGTTTCAACAAAAAGTTCAATCAAATTTATTAAAGATTGAAAGAATACCATGTAAATAGTGTATATATCTGACTGCGTTTTTGTGAAAGTATATTTGGAAATTATTTTGAACTATTTTTAAAATGAATCTGTATACCTCAAGTCATATAGTGTTAATTGTATATTATTCTTAAATAACATAATAATATAATAATTTATTTTCAAATTTGTATTAAGTAATAATTCTTTTATTTCTCAATAAATTAATAAGGAAAATGTACCCGCAGCTCGTTTTGCTGCTAGCTCTCCTAGATCCTCTAGCAGATGGAAAACCGCCTGTTTTTAAAAAAAGTCGATCCTTCCTCCCCATCCTCCTATCGACCAATTGCACTAATGTCCATTCTTTCCAAGGTCATCGAATCGCTGATCAATCATCAGCTCAAGAAATATCTCGAAGAACGAAAGATTTTGAATGACCGGCAAAACGACTTTCGCAGCAATCGTTCCCACTGCTGATTTGATGGCTTATCTGGCTGAAGACTAGAACAGATCTTTACATTGTTTGCAGAATTAAATAATGAGCTCTTCATATTCCTAAGGCAATTTATAGAGTTTGGCACCAAGCTCTTTTATCCAACATGCGAGCGTTTGGTAATAATGAAACCCTTATTCTTTGGATTAGAAATTACTTTATACAAAATAAATGCTGGTATTCCCCAAGGCTCCGTTCTGTCTCCGACTCTTTTCTGTCATTTATGATCATTTAAATGATCTCTTGTCTAAAATTTGTAATCCACTTCATTGTTCTGCCGATGACTCTACTCTCAGCTTCTCGTTTTCAAATTCACGTCTATCTCCTTCGAAAGTGGAATTGCAAAAGTATCGTATGATAAGCCAATTAAACTCCGATCTTTACGGCTTTGTTAAATGGGGTATACAAAATCATGTGGAGTGTAATGCGTCTAAAATACAATGCGCATCTCCTTTTTGAATAAAATACAAAACCGAGCGTTAAAACTGATAGAAAACAGAGCTATCATGGAATCATTCCGATCTCCTGAATACCGTGAGAATGTTTTATCGCTTTTTTCACAAGTAATGCTCACTCGAAGTAGCCAGATGCATTCCTTCCCTCAATCAGCTCACCCGTGGTGATACCCGTTTCGCAAGGAAAAATGCTCATTAATTCACCCTCGAGCTTAATTTTGGTCGTACCGTCAAATACAGAGATTCGTTTTTTAGTCCCATAACACGACTATGGAATAATTTATCCGGCACGGTTTTCCATTGCCATTTCGATTTGGAAATTTACAAGGCCAATGTTCATAGACATTTCCCTTCTCTACCCCCCTTCCATTACCTAGTTTGTCATCACTTTTGCTATGTTTATGTTTTCAACATTATTAGGTCCTCATAATAAACAATAGAGGGTGCATGAATTATAAAAAACAGACAAAACAAAATGTTCTTCATTTTGGTACAGTATCCCGAAAGAGGGCGCCAACCGATAAACTGACTATGATTTTATGTCATGTATGGCTTCCCGTCAAATGGTCAAAATTCGGTTTTTTACAAATTTCTATAAAAACTATTAATTTTTTTTTTAAATGCTAAGGTAACAATTTTAGCTATATTTCTACACAAAAAAGATCGTTATATTTTTTTTATATAATCAATTGATTTTTTTTTATAATTCACCCGCGCTCAAGGGTATGTTAAGAAATTTGATTATTGATTTAGGTAAAAAAAGGCAATACAATTTATTACTATTAAGTCGTGACTGAGGCGAACTTTGGACATCTAGCTAATTTTTATTTGCGATATACATATATAGCAAAATCGAACTCCAGATTTTGATCAGACTTGACATTGCGACGAAATGGAAAACGAAAAAAGTGGGTCACGCAATTCCGTTTGTGTGTCTGTTTGACTATAGGCTAAGCGGCTCGGGCGATTTTCTTAAACTTTTTTTGTAAGACCAAAAATAATGGTGGCTGCTTCTAAATTTTATAAAAAAAAAATTTTTGAAAACTTAATACATAGTATAACTTTTTTGTACATTTAGTCTTTTGCCAGAGCTCCTCAAAAATTTGATTGTTGTATATTCAAATTTTCAAACAAATTTTTTTGGTATTTTTAAAAAAATTATTTTTTTTTTTAACTGAATATTTCGAAAACCCCATGCTCGATTTTCTTAAAACTTGACAATTTAATACAGTCTAGAAGATATAATGAAAAACAATATTTTATCTTAAAATATCGGTACCCACCATACAAGTATTAAAAAATGGTTTTCAAAAATGGTTGATAAAAATGAACAACAAAAATTTTTGTTACTAAATGTACCTACTGTTTGTGAAAAAAGGATTACAATCAATAGACAATTAAAAAAATCCAAAAATTTTACAGAAGTTTGTAAAAAAAACTGAATTTCACCTCATTTCACCCAGTTGCAGCCTAAAAAAAATAAAATGCACGACTGGATCGCACGAACTTGCTCTTATGTAAAAGTACTTTGGAATTTAAGATACATTTTATAAATATAAAAAATGGATTTAATGAGATAATAATGTTAAAATGCATAAAATTGCCGTCTGGTTTCCGGAAAAGTATGAATTTATGCAAATAAACCTTAAAAAATCGTTTTATTATTAAATACATTTTTTATATAAGAAATTTCTCTAAAATTTTTCAAGAAAAAAATGTGGGATGCGAATTTTAAGTATTTAATAATATTGGTTTTAGGAAATAATTTCAAAAAATAATCGTTCATAGGTTTTGAAGATATTGATTTAAAATTTTTTTTTTTTTTTTAAAAACCCAATAAATATTTTTTCGAATATTTTTATATACAATATTATTTTAAACTTAAGGGAACTCCTGCTAAAAATTTTGGGTTAAAATCCTTAGAGCCGTTAATGAGAAAGTCGAAAATCAAAAAAACGGGTCTATGGCAGGTACCCCTAATAACATTTTGCCCCAAAATTTTTTTTGACCAAAATGTAGTCCATGTCCATAATATCACACTTAATTTTTTTTTATCAAAATCGTTAGAGCCGTTTTCGAGATAAATAAGATTTTGCATTACGGGTGTATGGGGGGTACCCTTAGTTTTGGAGCTAAAAAAAAAATTTCAATTTCTCCTCTAAGGAATCACCGAAGACCCTTAACTACCGAGATTGAAAGAAATAGGTCCAAGGGTTTAGGCTGTAGTGACAGGTACAGACATACAGACACACTGAAACATGTTTTTTGTGTACTAAATTTTCCTTAAAATTTTTATAAAAAAAATTGATATGCAAATTATTAGTATTTAATAAAATACATTTTAAAACGTAATTTAAAAATTTAATCGTGTATCGGTTTTGAAGATATTGAATTTTCAAAAAAAAAAATTGTATTATTTTTTTAAAAATCCAAAAACTATTTTTTCGAAAAAATTTTTAGTTTATATTTTTTTAAATGCAAAGCAGCTCCTGCATAAAAATTTTGGTTAAAATCGTTAGAGCCGTTGGTGAGAAATTCGAAAATCAAAAAAACCGTTCTATGACAGGTACCCCTAATAACATTTCCCCCCAAATTTTTTTTTCACCAAAATATAGTCCATGTCCATAATATCACACCTAATTTTTTTTATCAAAATCGTTAGAGCCGTTTTCGAGATAAATAAGATTTTGCATTACGGGTGTATGGGGGGTACCCTTAGTTTTGGAGCTAAAAAAAAAATTTCAATTTTCCTCTAGGGAATCACCGAAGACCCTTAACTACCGAGTTTGAATAAAATACGTCCGGTAGTTTAGGCTGTAGTTCGAGGTACAGACATACAGACATACAGACATACAGACATACAGACATACAGACATACAGACATACAGACATACAGACATACAGACATACAGACAGACAGACGGAATTGTCAGACCCACTTTTTTCGTCTTCGCTATCATCGTAATGTCAACTTTGATCAAAATCTCGAGTTCGATTTTTTTTCCAAATGCAGAACTTGCCCTATAGTACCTATATCGCAAGTAAAAACTTTTTCCTAGGTCTAAAGTTAGGGTAATTATAAACATATGCTAAAGACCAAATAATGAAGCTTTCCAAGATTCAAATTAGTCGGAAGTTTTTTGAAGTTTTGTAATTTTTTGCCTAATTCACTAAGCTCCTATAGCAGATCAATACAAATTTTATTGATTATTATGGTAGATACAAGCAAGTCTGTTTTGGTTCAAATCATAGGCCAAGCCCTCACGATCCCCTGATTTGACACCTCTCGATTTCTTTTTACGATGGTACTTGAAGCTATCTGATAGTCAGTGATGGCTGAGGTTCCTGTAGGCTCTTGCTGTTGCTTAAGGAATTGTTGCACTTCTGAGTAGGTATGATCTCCCAGGTTCCTGATGATTTTCTGGGAGAGCTGCAGAAAACATTGGGCCAGTGGTATTAATTCTGCTTACTGATTCTTAGTTAGTATATATTTCTCCATCGTATTGTGGTGCAGTCCAATGCAAATACGGAGCATTTTCTTTTCCAAATGCTTCATCTTCATTGCTGTACGTGATATAGTAATCCAGATGGGAAAGGCGTAGGTCAGAACGAGTCAGATAAGTTGTTTCAAGACAACCATCTTGGTCTTCTTACTTAGTCAATTTCACCTCCTGAGTAGTGGTTCTACCAACCAAGTCAAAAGTATAGTTAGTTCTCTTCAACATCGAGTCTGCATGCTTCTAAGATTTTAGTTTTGTTAGAAAAGTTGATTCACAATAAATTCGTTGATGATTTCGATGTTACTCGTACTTCAGTGTTCACTAGAAACTTAAGTTGGATGGCAACAAACGGTCTTCTTCAAATTACAGTCACTGGTGTTCGGAAGCTGATAAGTTCGGACTTTTTGTTGTTTATCTTCAGTTTCAATTTGAGATAGCATTTTCTTTACCTTTGTTCTTGGTATATTGGCTGGTCGATCAGCAGTATAAATGTTGAATAGCATCGGTCCAAGTTAATATCCTTGAGAGACTCCAACGTTGATTCCTTAGGTTAATGATACACAATTCTATGGGAAAGAATTTTTTTGATTATTCTTATCAAGTGATTTGGAAGTCCAAGTTCCGAGAGTTTGAATAATAGTCCTTCTATCCAAACGCTGTCGAAAGCTTTTTCGATTTTTAGCTATCAAGCTGAAGTCGTTTTTCTGTTGAGTTCAAGTGTAACGTCACTATGAAATCCCAGCAGTGGATTTATGGTAGAGTGGTTATTTTGTATTTAGAAAACCGTACTATAACTCCGATATGACATCTCTTTTTCTGTAGAAAACGTTGAGTTTCTATCAATATTAATGCCTCCGGTATCTTGTTCACACAGCAGAGCAGAAAAATTGGCCGATTTCCTTCCACATTTGTGTGGTTTGTCTTTTTCCGGACGGGGATAACTATCGCCAATTTCCAGGCGGTTAGGAAATACCTATTGTTCAGAGAGTTGTTGAAAATTATAGCAAGAAAGATTTGGTAACTTTTTAAGTACATAATTAGAAATCTAGTTGTTTCCTGCTGATTATTTGAAGTTTCCATTGATGACAATGTCAGTCACTTCTTCAGAAAAAGTGAAAATCCACAAAATGTTAGAGACCATAGTAATAAATCAATAAAATATAAATTATATCATTATATATTCCATTTAAAAGTTATTGAAAAAAATAATTAAAAATAAGAACTTATTTTTGTATATAATCGCTATAATGATTTACGGGGGTGGCCGTGGCGCGATGGATGTGTGCTCGCCTGTGAACCTCATGATCACAGGTTCGATCCCTGCCGTCGTCTATGTCGTTTTAATTCCATTAAAAACCTTCTAAAATTGTCATCAATGGGTTGCTGGTTTACTCATTACATGTTGTTCAGGCATAACACTAACAACATGTAATTGAGTTAAACTAGTATGCCCAACAAGGATGAACACGAATAAAATAATGTGAATTATAAGCGACACAGAAATAAGACACGGCATTCTCCGCTTTAGTTCAGCCGCCATCCCTGGAGATAAAATAGCTGAGACAACAACCTTCAGTCTCAGAACATCGTGCCACACATCTTTCCTATCCTTCTTTCTCTTCCTTAACTTCACGCCCGCGCTGTGTTCAAACATTTAAAGGGTAATCATAATCCCTTGAGCGCGTGTAGATTATAAAAAAAAAAAAAAAAAAAATTTTTGTTCTTACATAAATTAATATTTGCTTCAAAAATCAGATGAATTTGTGTATGAAAAATGAGTTTTCTCTATTAAGAACTCTAAGTCACCTTTACTTTAGAGACCCTACTTAGCTTACCCTTAAGCACGCCTTCGGCCGTACTATGAAATACAGATATTCTTTTTTCAACCGCACTATATGAATATGCAATGGTCTACCTATCTCTATTTTCTTTCCAATTGTAATATTCATACATTAAAAACCATCCTTTTGTTAACGCTCGAACTATGATATGTAATCATTTTAAGGGTAACCCCTTGAATGCGCGCATATTATAAGAAAAATATGTATTTCTATGAAATGCCAAAGAAGAATTGTAGTTTTCAGGGACGCAATGATAGTTTGACTTGTTTCAACTTGTTTGAAGTTCAACAAATAAACTCAAAAGCTGGTGTAATTGTTTCGAATTTTACACCCTACATTGTAGTGCCTTCTAACATGTAAAAAAAAATTCAAATAAATATTCAAAAAGATGCATAAAAATAAGTCCTTTAGAAATGCTTGTAAATATAATCATTTTTTTTTTTTTTCAAATAACATTTTCAGTACTGAAAAAAAAATTTAAACCAAAAATAAAATACAGAATACATAATTTATTAGCCTGCTCTATGTTATCAACGTCTTTTCGAAAACTAAAATTCACAATTATATTGTCTTCAGGCTATACCCAAATAAAAGAATACCAATAAAAGTATCTTTATGGTCAGAGCTACGATGCACTGTCATCAACTATCCCAACAATTTAAACAGAAAGTCATTCACAAACTGCAATTAATGTGAACAGTTTTATTATACAAATGCAACTTTTCAGCCCGAAGAGAGCCTGATCTCTGTTGGTTGGCACCGGAACACAAAAGAACCTTATCCTCGTCTGATAATGGCACACATATAAACTTCCGCTTGGGCTGACTTCAAAATGACTACTAGAATTATCTATCCTGTCACGTACTTAGAGAATTTTGTTGCAACGACAGCGAATATTTAAAATTCACTTAAGTGGATCACTACAAGGACTTTTACAAACATTAATGTGCTAACTGGAATAGTTTGGCTTAGACAAAAAAAAAAGAAAACAACCCTCTGTGCGGTATAAAGTATAAGGGATAACACACATGTGCCAACCAAATAGTGGTTAACGTTATTAGACGTTTACAACTTTGTCCTTCGTTTGCAACTATAACTTTAAACATAATAAACATTCCTGTTATGAAGTTTGAGAGATTTGCTTGAGTTATTTTTAAAGTTTGTTCCGGAGTGCACGAATAACAGTCTAATAGTTTCGTAGATAGTTTGACAAAAGCTTGCTTTTAGATAATACGAGTTATAGCGTATTTAAGATAACTGTGTGATAGGCTGAAGGCTGGAAGGAATTGGAGCAAATTTGTTCCTTCCAGATCTCCCATAATCACGCATGTCATATTTTGAATTATTAATTATACGAGTGTACTATGTACCTATTAAGAGAGAGAGAGTTCTTTTTGTCACCTTTATGAGGCCGTAATGCAAAAAATCCTGCCTCGCAAATTTATTTATTAATTTTCGAAGCTATCACTTTTAATGTCACAGAGAATTAGAAATCGAAATGAGCAAACAACTGAGTTAGAAAAATCACAATTAAGCCACAAATATAGTTTCAAAAATCCTCATTAATATTAGATCTTAATTAATTAATAGAAAATTTGAATTTTTAACAATTTATTCAAAGTCAATTTGTCAGTTAATCTGTGTGTCTACATAAAGGCTCCGATTTTAAAAGCCTGTATAAATTACTATGCCAAGCAACACACAATAAATAGGACCCTGTCTAGCATGAAGAATATTGTGTATACCAACTATGGTAAGTGGCAATTATACCAGCCCTTCGGTATTCAGCAAAATTTATACAAAAATCATGATGAATTTTATGCACAACCTGTTAGTGTTTGTGCTTGTATTTTACTACACTTTCATTAAATCACCAGCAAACATTAATTTTCATAATTAATCAAAACACCCTGGGCCTTCTGTATGGATTCACAATACATACTAACAGGAGGTTTGAAGATAATTGTCAGAACAACTGCTATATCATATGCATGCACTTATGCTTGGGATGTTTTAGTTTCTCGAGCTCTTGTTGGGCCTTGCATTATGATCCATGATGATGGAGTACAGATCCAATTGCAGTGCTTGCTAATGCCATTTTGGTTAAATTGCCTGTCACATACTTACGCTTACGATAGTAAATTCAATCACTTGTGCACGTGTTCTCTTCCATCGTCGTCATAATTGAGACTAGGAAAGCAGTACGTTACTTCAATTTGCATTCAAATGCTGCGTTTTAGCCTTGTTTGATGAGGGGGTCGTCGTGGATGCTGCCGCTCGTTTAGTGGAATTGCGGTAGACGTAATGGGTTGACATGAGTTTATAACGGAGCTTCAACGGCTTTTACTTAGTCAGGGAACGCTTACATAATGATTAATTCATCACTTTCATTTGATCCTGACTAATATTAGTAGTTAATTGTTGTTGCAATTGTTGATGTTTAAATTAAAATTGATTAAATTAAGTGCTGATGTGCACTGTAGATTATGATGGATGACGGAAGAATCCAGGGTTAAACTTTCGCTAATAACCTCGGATGAAAATTGATTTTTCATTGCAAAATTTTATTTGCAATATGTACCTTGTAAAATTTACAACTTTTCACAGCTCTTAAAAAAAATTAAATATAATGTAGTTAGAAGTTTCTCACACTTCGTCGAACGTAATACTCGTATATCCTTAAGTTCAAATACCTTTTAATTATGACTTAAAATTACAAGTATGTATGTATAAATAAAACTAGAAGAAAGTGTTAGAAAACTTAATTCGTTTTTTATTACGCTAAAAAAATCTCTTAAGTCTCAAAACGTATGTAGTTTGTCATATAATTTCTACAATTAATTATAAATTCTTAAGAAAATAAAATACACGACTGTGTTACATGTATAAAGATTAAGAATTTCTAAACTTATATTTATGTTTAGATGATCGCGCTTCAAGCTGTAGATGAAAATGGTAGTTATTGCCATTTCAATCCACAAAAAGTTTAAGAATTGCTTAGAACTTTACTTCTGATGTCATTAAATTTTTGCACTTTATGATCAAGAATATCATACTCAAGACGTAACTAATGAATCTCAAATTGTTCAGAATATAAAGGACAAATGTACTTTAACTACTATTTATTTTTTTAGAGAAAAATGTTCAAAAGTGTAAAACTTTATTTTACATACTGTAAAAAAAATGCACGACTGGGTCGCATGAACTTGCTCTTATGTAAAAGACTAAACATTTCAAAAATGAATGTCATTAGATAAAAACTGTTTATAAGCATAAAAAGCCTTAAACAACTTCTTTAGTAGAAGTTAGCAAAGTCGTTGTAATGGTTTCTTAAAAAAATAAGCTTTCTCATATACAAACTTTTTAAAAATCTCTTAAGAACAAATTTTGGTATCTCAACTTCAAGTTTGTATTACTGTACGAATAAAAATTAAATTTCCGAAAAAATATTGAGCTGTTTTTGATATATCGAATGTTTCAAAACAAAAATTATTTTTTTTAATTCATAAAATATTTTTTGTTTTTTAATTTTTAAATGCAATATTTTTCAAACTTTTTAAAAGTTTCTCTATTTCATTAAAATCCGTTGTGCAGATAACGAGAAATTCAAAATTTAAAAACAATAGTTCTAGGGTAGAAACAGTCTTAATTTCATGAAAGCCCGCTCTACGATTGGAGCCATTAATTGGGGCAAATTGCCCAAAAGGATGATGAAGGACTATCTCAGGTATCGAGAGTTGATCTACGAAACCTCAGAACGCCCACGAAGAAAGAAAATAACATTAGGAGCAGCGCAGTTATCGATCTTGGGTACAGACCTCTGGAACATCTCCTATGATGACGTTGTCCGTATGGAGATGCCTTTCTTGTCGGATACACAGACGACATCGCCGCGGTGATCACGGCAAGAGACACCGAAAACGCGCAAAGAAAACTGAAAAAGGTCATGCGACGAGCAAACTCATGGATACAAAGATGGGCAGCAGCAGAAAGAGTGTCATCAGAAACAACAGCATCACTGGGCAGATTAATGGCGAATGTAGGTGGAAAAACGGCCAATAAGCGCAGACTACTGATGTCGACGACGCATGCTATCTTTTTCAACGCCTCAACGCCAAGAGATCCTTACGGTGCATCAAGCATTTCTTCCCGCTTTCCCTTACGGTTAAAAAAAATATCTTAATTTCAATTTTTTTTATTAAACTCTAGATCGTTAAAATTAAACGAAAGAAAACAAATTTTATCAAAATTCTAGGTGCAGTTTTCGAGAAAAATACGATCTTAGAAGATCATTTTTACTTGCGACTTATAGGTACTATAAGGCAAGTTATGCATTCGTTAAGGAAATCGAACTCGAGACTTTGATCAAAATTGACATTACGATGATAGCGAAGACTAAAAAAGTGGGTCTCGCAATTCTGTCTGTCAGTCTGTCGCAAGTAAAAATGGTTCTATGACAGGTAGGTACTTTTTATAGAATTTTTTTAACCTATTGAAGACCATGCTAAAATATTTTTTTTTATGAAAATCGTTAAAGTTGATTTCGAGATGAATATGTTTTTTTGTAACTGATGTTTCGCAGGTAAAGTTAGTTTTAGAGCTAAAAAAATTCAATTTCTCTTCCAGGGAATCACCGAAAGTCCTTATTAGCGTTTGTCAAAGGAATTTTTGAAGTCTCCCAACATCTTTGTTGAAAAACACTTTTGTTCATTGCCATTTAGAATTATTATATTATCTTAGGTTCAGCCTGAGGCTTCAAATATGGTACTTAGAATTATTTAATATGATGATTTCCGAGCTCAAAAGTGGTTTATTTCAAGATTTTTACAACAGGTCCCAATAGTCATAAATCATTCAAATTGTACTGAAATCAAAAATGTTCTGCCAGCTAAATTTCACAGTGTCTTGCTGAAATATAAAATAATAGCTGCAAGCAATTCTTTTATTTCACCCAAACTTCTCCGACGTTTTATCACCTTACACCTTCTGCCCCAAGGACATTTTCGCAAAACTTTTGTCTATGAACAAAAATTCCACCATTTTGCTGAGCGCAATTTCTTTATAATTATTTAATTTCAACTCCCAACTGTCAACTCGCATAGCTTCTAAGCAGCTAACAGAGGACATTTCTAATCGTCTTAAAGTCCGCAGAACGAAAATGGTTAAAACTCCACAAATATCTTATGCTATCATATTAAAGGATAATGAAGCCTTTTCTTCAAGCATTCAAAATGTTCTACCGATGCCAAAACTTCTTTTTATCATGAATAAACGTTTGGTATGCTCTGATTGTCTTTTAACATCAAGTTTAATGATTTTAATGGTTTTATTATTTTATCTTTTTAGGTCACACGCAATAATGGTTATTCTTTTTTATTTTCGTTTTAAGAACACAATTATTTTTCATTGAAAAGACTTTAAGCTTTCAAGTAATAAAACTTAATTTGTATAATGAGCTGCAGGAAGTGCAATTAAGAATTTCTTCCGAAATGCTTGGCATCGTGGTAAGATTTTTGGGCGGAGTATATTTCCAATTGTTTCGTTACCCTAATTATTATGTAAATACTCTCTCTCTCACGTTCAGATTATTATCACGAGGAGTTCTTTTGAAAAACCTTTCACAAACACCAAACACAGCCTGTCTCTTCTTGCAGTGATACTTGAAAAACTTATACATATAAGTTCAGCCAGCACTTTAACGATAACAGAGTACCATTAAGGGTGTTTTTTTTTTTAAGTAAAAACTTTTCTTTTGCCAATTCATATGCAAATGATTACCACTACGTCCTTTAAAGTTCCTCAGACATCGTTTTGCTTGTGTTCGGATTTGTTGTATCCTTGAGATGTGCAGGAATGGGTATTAGCAATTAATTATTAAATCGTTGCATCGAGGATACAGAGAAGTTCACGTGCATGAATTGAAATATTTATAAGTTTGCGTTGTAACAACATTTTTTCCTCTTGGACACTCTTGTGTGAAACTGAGAATTTCCTCTTCATGAAATTTGAATAAATAAATTAAGCAGTGTGTAAAAAATCTCTTCGTTAATGGTTGGTATGACGAAAAAAAAAACCGGGAGTTGCCACCACCCGGTAAAAAAAACTGATTATATTTTAACAGAAAACAAATACAGACAATATACATAAATACCAAGTGTTGAGAAGAGGGATTTTAAAATCTCCTGAGGAGGGATTTAGCACCTGACTCAAAAAATACTCTGATAACCATGGAGACCCTAAACCTAGCCACTTACAACTCACCCCATTCTCAAGGCTTAACCAGAATTTATGTATGAAATAATTCCGAAGCCCCGCATCAACACGAAGTCCCAATGAGAAACACTAAATTGAGCTGTCATAAACGGAGACCACTTCTTCACTTTGAATTCTTTTTAGAACACAAATACTCTTTGAAAATGTATTAAAAGTTTTGACAGAATCCGATTGATTTATGTATCTGCGTAGTAATTTATCTCAGGTTGTGTAAAAGTGGCGACAGTTTGTAAGACTCACGAAACTGAGTCATTCTTAAATCTTTTAAGGTACATAAAGCTTCGAAGGATATCATAAATGTTAGTGGGGGGAAATCGAAACAACTAATGCTACAATTTATTGATCCTGCGAAGCATGCGAGTAATAGATTTATTGGAGCCATAAGTTGTTCGGCGATTGGGCAGATAGAAGAGAAGAGGATTTCTAAGATTACGGGAATTTTTGTTGAAAGAAATGGAATTGTAGAGAGTTGTAAGATAGTCAAGAGATCCTGAAAGTAGTCAATGAATAAAGAGAATGCCATTTATTGATTTTCATCCATCCAGCGTATTCAAGTTATTTAGGAGAAGTCGATCTCGATACGGAGGTAGAATTAAAGAGTTATTCTATAACAGACCACGAAGGTCGAAAGGTAGGAAATGACGTTGAGTGCTCACGATTCTGGATATTTGATTTCGTTGATAAGGGGATTATACTTGACAGGCGTATTGAAAAATGGGCTCACAAATGTTATGTGTAAGAATGAGGCCACGTAGTGGTAAGAGAATTCATTGGACCATCGCATCGTTTCACAAAGCCAAGTGTAGAGTTTGCTTTAAGAATAATCTCGTCAATATGTGTGTATCACATAAAACACCAAAGTCGCAAATTGACTAAGCGATCGATATGGGTTAATAATGGAGAAGCTAGAGACGAGGAGGAGATTGGATGCATTTTCGTGAAAAAGTTATTAAATGACATTCGAAAATATTTAGCTCTTAGCAATTTTTCAAGCACCAGACAGAGTAAATGTCGAGATCAAGTTGATGAAGAGTAGAATCGTGTGTGGAAGAAATAGTCTTGAAAAACTTGGTATCGTAGAGTAAGTAGGTTTGGGAATATTTTATGACCATTTCAATATCGTTAATAGTAATAGTAGAAAGGAGGGGTCCTAAGTGGCTACCCTATGGGACCCCGGCGCGGCGGTAGCTTAGAAATCATCTGAGAAGGTAAATCTGAATCCAACTTTGTACTAAAGGCATGTAAATAAGAAGAAATCCGTCTTAACAAGATAGGCTCAAGCCCAAGAGCAGACAGTTTGAATAGAATAAGCTTATGTAAAACTTTGTAAAAAAAACCTTACAGAAATCGATCCTTTCCGTTCTCTAAGGCTGAGAGGGTAAAGGATACAAATCTAAGGAGATTAACCATTGTGGACCTACCTTTCACAAAGCCTTGTTGTATAGGGGAATAGAGGTACTTACAACAAAAACTTAAAATTTTGTTCAAAATCCTTTCAAAGAATTTGGGAATATGTGAAAGTTTAGTAATGGGATAGCTTGTAACTTCACACTTTTGACCCTTTTTATGAATTTGGTTATGGAAAAAGTCTTCCATAATGGAAAGAATTACGCTTACAATAGGGATAAACCGAAAATATTTGGGCAGGAAAGAGAGAGTAAGGAAGTGCATTTTTCTTAGAGATATGGTGGGAATACCATTTGGTCCAGAAATATACTCATCATTGAGTTGATTTAGCTTATTTTCGATGAGAAATGGGTTAATGTTGTAAGGTAGAAATGGACCAAGGTAAAATATTGCTTAAGAAAACTAGCAAAAAAGTTTAAGATTTTGCCGTTCGATTTGAGATTGATAGAGAGATAGGGAAGGTAACCATGAGATTTTAACAAAGATGAAAGATATACAATATCGCCCTCTTATGTCAGAAGCATTAATGTGAAATTTAAATTTATTTGTGCTAATTATTCGTTTTGAAAATTATTTCGTCATTTCAATAAATTTAATGAGTGGATATTGATAACTTAGTATTTTCAAATAACAATTACTTCATAAGCCAGTTGAACACTTCAAAAACGATTTCGTAAAATTTTCCTGTTAGCATTAATGCTTTTTTTTTGCACCGACTATTCTAACTACCTTGGTTCCTATCTTCACTTTACCGAGCTATACAACTCCCTTTACCGGCGCTACTTAATAGAAACACAAACCAACCTTATAAATAATCCTAAGTCGTTCTTTCAGTTCGTCAATTTCAAAAGAAAATTCGATGGTTACCCTACATCTCTTTCCTTCAACACCGAAACTTCAAATAACTCGCACGGTATTGCCAACTTTTTTGCCACCTTTTTCAAGCAATCTTTCACTAACGACTCCTTTGTACCTGATTCTGATTATTTCGATTATTTGCCAAATTTCTCCCTAGGTCCATCTCTTCCACTTACCGTTGACCGATGTATAATCGAAAATAAGCTAAATCAACTTAATGA
Source organism: Chrysotoxum bicinctum (assembly GCA_911387755.1). NCBI lineage: Eukaryota > Metazoa > Arthropoda > Insecta > Diptera > Syrphidae > Chrysotoxum > Chrysotoxum bicinctum. The sequence continues at coordinate 33,133,986 of OU426990.1, forward strand.
CGAATTTCTTTCTGGTCCTGATGGCCTCCCTGCAATATTCCTAAAAAAATGCTCTTTAGCCCTCTCTTTACTCCTCTCTAAAATTTTCAGCTTATCGCTATCTCAAGGAGATTTTCTTCAGGTATGGAAAACCTCTTTCATAACCCCAATACACAAAAAGGGTCCTAGGAGTGATGTTAAAAACTATCGTCCCATTGCCAAAATTTCACATATTCCTAAAATATTTGAAATTATCTTGTACGAAATTTTAAGTTTCCGCTGTAAGTCTCTGATCTCTCCAAGACAACACGGCTTTCTTAAATGTAGGTCTACAACCACTAACCTTGTCGAATTTGTATCGTATTCTCTATCTGCCTTAGAGAACGGAAAGGAAGTTGACGTTATATTTACTGACTTTAGCAAAGCTTTTGACAAAATTTCGCATAAGCTAATACTTTTCAAATTATCCGCCCTTGGCTTTGAACCTAATTTCTTGAAATGGATTTCTTCTTATCTAGAAAACCGTTATTACTGTGTTCGTTTCAGATCTGCCCTCTCTAGTCCTTTCTTAGCTACCTCCGGAGTCCCACAAGGCAGCCACTTAGGTCCTCTCCTTTTCATTCTTACCATTAGCGATATTGAAAACGTCATCAAACATTCCCATATCTCTCTCTACGCTGACGATACTAAGATCTTCAAAACAATTTCTTCAAAACATGACTCTTCTCTTATCCAACAAGATCTCGATAGTTTTTCAGTCTGGTGCCTTAAAAATTGCTTAGAGCTAAATATTGCCAAATGCCAATCAATCACTTTTTCACGAAAACACATAAAATCCCCTCCACGTCTCTACCTTCTACATAACCAACCCATTTCAACTGTTGAATCGATCCACGACCTAGGAATATTATGCGACCGAGAGTTCAACTTCTTGGCACACATCGATAATATAATTTTAAAAGCCAACTCTTCACTTGGTTTTGTTAAACGGTGGTCCAAAGAATTCTCCGACCCCTAAATCACCCGATCCCTTTACATAACCTTTGTTCGTCCTCTACTTCAGTACGCCAGTCAAGTTTGGTTTCCATATCAACAAATCCACATCTCTAGAATCGAGAGCATTCAACGTCGCTTCCTAAGATTTGCCCTTCGCGGTCTGTCTTGGAATAATCCCTTGATCCTGCCCCCTACCAAAACCGCCTTCAACCAATTAACCTAAATATACTGTAAGAACGGAGAGATATAGCAGAGATTATCTTCATTTATCGGCTTCTCTCAGGCTCTGTTGACTGTCAAACTCTTTACAACTCTATCTTTTTCAGCACAAACCCTCGTAACCTTAGAAATCCTCGCCTCTTCTATCTCCCTACCCACCGTACCTCCTATGGCTCCAACGAACCTATTACGCGTATGCTGCGGAGGGTTAATTCGAATGAAAACGATTTCGACTTTAACCTCATACTCCCTGCCTAAAACACCTCCTCTGAAACACAATCCAATCATAGTTTTAGGTTAGCCCAACCCTAGCTGTAAAGTTTCATAGTTTTAAGTTAAATTAAGTTATGATGCTTGTATTAAGCTAAATAAATAGGGGTATTGCCCCCACCAAAATTAAAATTAAAAATTTGGTATTAGGGGGGGCGGGATATATGAATCCCTACTGCATATGATTGCGCGAATCCTTGACACATGCTTAACCTTACGGCCTTCTTATCGCTATGAAATCCACACGAACTTTTAATCGAACTCTTTTTTGGGTGTGCCCCAAATTTATGCTAAGAAAATCCAGACAACTCAAAATAATTTGAGTTTGACTTATTTTTATTTAATTTCAAAATATATGGCAACACTGTTTGGGTATTGTATCACAACTTCATATGATTAAATTGTTGTTTTTGCTATTTTTGGATGTCCTGCCACAGAGGTTGAATTTAGGTAAAAATTAGTATACGACGAGTAGGAACCTTAGGTTAGTGCGGTTAAGACATAGGGCACCGTATATGATGGATATGTACATGCTTATACATATATGTAGTTGCGGTTGAGGTTTAATTCAATTTAGTGTGAAATTGGTGAGCTTAGAGTTCATAAATTATGTGCGAACAATCTGTGATATATGTACAATAATACCCTGGATTATCACTTTAATTGCAGCATACACACTTCGGGCATGTTTGTCTGTGGTCATGCATAGGAACTCTGGTATCTTTGATAAATCAATATTCTATTTATCTCTAAACACAATACATAATATGGATGTATATTTAGATTGAAGAATCAATTAGTGAGAAAATTTAATTTAAATAAATTTTCAATTTCTTTTTAATGTGGATATGAAAGAATACAAATAAAATAAAATGTTCTTTTTTTATTGGAAATACTATATTTAAAAAAATTTGCATTTAAAATGTATCTAATTTGTACATGCACCTTTCTGCTGGTTAGCCTAAAACTACCGGTTCTTATTATTTTGAAACGTTAGCGTTTCAATGATAGTTTTGTTAAAATTTAAATATTTCTTTGAAAGCAGAAGGTCTTATTTACATTTTCATTCAAATTAAAAATTATTGAAAAGCATTTCAAAATTCAGAAAATCAAATCCCGAAGGCTTTTTGAAATAACAAAAAAACGACCTGCTGCTCTGCAAAAGAATGGTCAAACGTCAAATGATCTAGGTACAAAGTTCAGGTTAACTTGTTTTTTCCCATTTCTTTTATTTTTGATAGATCTTTTCTACTTGACTATTTTTGAGTGAAGGAAAACTCTCACATGTATTTTTTGTTTAAACACATATGGTATATTAATTAACTATACCGTATTATGTCTAAGATCTCTGCAATCCAAAAAAGAGTTTTTCAACAGGGATTTTCAAACTTTAACAGATGATTGCGGCCAAATGGTTGAAATTTCATCTGTAAAATTAGCTGTCTTTTATGCAATTTCTCTTGCCAAATGAACATGAGAGTGTCCAGTCAAATTAGTCTTTAAAATAGAAGTAAGGTTAGAAAAATTCCCATAAAGCTAATAAAAGGTATGAATGTTCAGAATACTATTATAAATGAATTGTGAAAAGTCCCCATCAATCCCCCTTGTGCAAAAAACTTTATTGATGGTGAAAATTTGCAAAAATGGGTTTTTCGCGTTTTCCAGCTAAACGGTGAGTTTTACAGCAAAAATAGTTCAGACAAAAATTGTAGATCATCCGATTCTCTACAAAAAATGTATCCACACTTTTTTCATAAGTATTGCCATTTCCGTGATATAGCGGTTGAAAAAAATATTTTATTCGTAATATATCTACATGTTAATGTACTTTTATATACATTTTTGAACCGTTATGCGAGTAAAAATATGAGTCCCTATGTCTTATACATACAAATTATAAAATTCTTAGAATATAAATGAACGTCAAAAACTCCACCCCTATTTTCATTTAGTCGCATGGCCTTGAGTAACATCTGTCTTCCATACTCAACTATCGTGGCTATCGCTTATTATTTTGTAACAAAGTTTTTGCATTTTACTGTTTTAAACAAAAAAAATCGCAATTCTGCTTTATTTGTAGGCAACCTTTGACTGGAAGTGTAGTTGTTACTGTTGATCGCGGCATTAAAGCATTAATTGATGCAAGTATTGAAAGAGGTGATGAGTTTTCGGAGTACCTGAAAGACCAGACATCTGTAAAAATTCATGTGCAGTGTCGAAAAAATTATACTCGAAAAAGTAGCATTGATGCCGTGAAAAGACGGCGCCAAGAGGAAGAAGCTGGTTCATCAAAAATAAGTCCTCCTCGTACTAGAGCACGAGTAAGTGAAACTACATTTTGCTTCAATCAGTATTGTTTATTTTGCGGCAGTGAATTAAATGAAGAGTTGGAGAAGAAAAAAGCACTGCAGTACCGACGTGAAATTTTTAAAGTGACTACACTTTCGTTCAAAGACAGTATTCTAACTATAGCTAAAACTCGTTGTGATGATGTAGCCAAAGTTATAATCACTAATGGAATTCGCTTTCTTCTTTCTATGTACGGAACTCCAAAAAAGTTACCTGCTTGGATAAACTCCGATACTTATGTTTTGCAAAAAAAACTTATAATAAAAAACAAGTGCAATTAGCTTGTCTTCCCCCAACCTCTGCTGCTGCTCAACAACATCTATTCCGGGTATATTATCAAGTTCAAGTGTGGCTTGCTAATAAAATGGATCCAGAAGACTTGGGTTGGAAGATAGTTGACAATGCATTGGAACCAATTCATGCATACGTTACTCACACCTGCACCAGAAAAACTCCTTAACGCCATCTTTTGCAATTGCAAAAGAGGTTGCAATGCTAAATGCTGCTATAAAAAGGTTGGACTGTTTTGTTCTGTAGCATGTACCAATTGTCAAGGACAGTCGTGTTCCAATGTTGAATCGATACAAGATGAGGATAATTACGATATCAGTGATGAGACATATGATGCATCACTTTTAGAGCATATTTGTATCCGGCAGGAAGATGAAGAAAAAGAAGAAGAAGAAAACGAAAACAGTACACTAGAAGTTCCATTGGATGATTATGAATCCGACGAATAATTTTTCCCAATTATTTTTTTCATTTATATATTACATAATTTACACAGATTTCATCATTTTCAATACTTAATTTGAATTCAATAGGATCACAATAGATCGTGGAATAGGCCTACCGGGGAAACCCCGTTAAAAAAAAAAGCGCCAAGCACACTACCTCATATGTAGGTGGTGTGGAAACGTGTGCATATTACGCAAACTTTCACCATCAATAAAATTTTTTGCACAAGGGGGATTGATGGGGACTTTTCACAATTTATTTATAATAGTATGCTGAACATTCATACCAATTTTTAGCTCTATGGGAATTTTTGTAACCTTCAAAGTCTCATTGGACTGGACAGCGTTCAATAACATGTGCAAATGATTAAATTATTTTTTTAAAAGCTGGTCTTCTTTTCGAGAAACATTTCGCGCGCTTTACCCATTTTAAGGCTTCTATAATCGATTCCGCTCCACGCACAAAAACTTGGCCTTTCGCAGATCACAACTTGTGATCTTAAAAACCATATTCTAGATATTGAAATTAGGTAATTGATTTCTAAGGAAGAAATAAATCAATGGTAAGATACAATCAGGCGTATACGTACTTTTTGGTATTACTATTTTTTTTCTTGTGACTTGCTACTCATAGGCACGAACTCGATATATTGATGATCAAAGTTGACATAACGATGATAGCGAAGACGAAAAAAGTGGCTCTCGCAATTCCGTCTATCTGTTTGACTACAGCCCAAACGGCTCGGCCGATTCTCTTTAAACTTGATAGATAATAATTTTTAAATTTTTCTCCCACACATTTTTTTTTTTTTTTTTAATATCAAAAATGACGGTACCTGCCATACGAATTTCTTTCGAAATCTTTAGAAATAATTTTTTTTTTCTCAAAAACTGTTTTTTTTTTTTTTTTTTTTGAAAACAATTCATTTAGTTAAATCTACATAGCGGCTGAAAAAAATTACGAAAAATGGTTATTAATGAAACCCCCCTTCGAACCAAATTTTTTGTTTTTGATTTTTTTCAATTTTGTTTTTCAGAACTCAATACCTATTTCAAAACGCCATGCTCAATTTTTTTAAACTTGACAAATACAAATTTTTTAATACAATCTATAAGATGTGAGAAAAAAATAAAATGATTTTATCTAAAAAAAAACGATACCCACCATATAAATGTTAAAAAATGGTTTTCGAAAATCGTATTTTTCTCGATAACGGTACCTATAATTTTGATAATTTTTTTTTCTTTCGATTAATTTTTACGATCTATGATTCAATACAAAAATTAAATTAAGATACTGAATGTACCTGCCATAGAACTTTTCGGCAGAACGGATTTTAGTAAAAAAAATTTATAGAGAAGTTTCTAAAAATTTTAAAAAATACTGAATTTCTAAATTTAAATTTTACTTTTAATTTTTTTTAAATTGGTGCATCAAATTCTTTTCTTAAAAATGTTTTAAAATATTTAGCCTTGTGGCCCGATTAGCGCTGAAGTTCGCCATTTCGATATCATAACTCCTATGAACCTGAGGATAAAATTGATATAGGGAATTGTGGACATTCTTACGAAATCATCCAGTTTGGACTAAGATAAAAAATTTAGATCTTGTAGCTTTTGACGTCTCTTATTGTATATTTGCTTTTGCACAATCATCCGGAAATTGGATCGCTCAATCACACGATTGAGTGATTATCAAACCCCCCGCTTCGTAGGCCTCCGCCACAGCCCTTCGTCCGCTAGCTTGGGATCTAACGATTCAAACGAAGGGCACGGCACCGAATTAACCCAAGCTCGTCCTAGACCTATTTCGTCGCGTTGAGAAAAGAGATAACGTCTTTGATATTCGTTTCCGAAAGTTCGTCAATGTAACTCAAAATAAGCCCTTCCTAATGATTGTGCTCTAAATTTGGACAGAGCAGGGTATTTGCAGAGGAAGTGGAGAATTGTTTCCTTCTGTCGCTGTTCCCACAGCTATTACAGTGATTGTTGTGAGGAATACCTAACTTCGCTGCGTGCTCTCATATTGGCCGGTGTCCGCTACAGGTAGCTGCGATCCTGTCTTGCCTGGATCTGCATATCAGATCAAGTGTTAGGGATTTATTATAGGTGGGCCAAATCTCTCTAGATATAATGCTGTTAGCTTAACTGCTCCACCTACGGTTTGATTGGGAGATTTTTCCCTTCATAACTCCGAGCGGAATGTTGACAATTTCCGCACGTGAGTTATTAAGGGCTGATCCTTGCCCCTGGCTGCTCGTCCTCCCGTTCATTCCCATCAATGCAACATTAACCAGGAACCCATTTAAGAGTGATATTGTTGTTAAAAGTGAGGCTAGCAAATTAATCGCGGGTTTTCTGGACCAATAATCCAAGTATGATGTAAGAATTGACTATCAGTGATAATAGTCGTATTCCGGTTCTTGTTTGGATCTTGCTTGAGTTCCTTGCATCTTTCCCTGATTGCCAGTAATTCAGCTTGAAAAACACTAGCAAAGTCTGATAGCCCAAACAACTTATATAGATATATATAAAAAGTCACAGAGAAGATTCCTGAACCAACACCACACTCCATCTTTGGGTCATTAGTAAAGATAGTTGTGTCGAAGTCTTTCGTCACGATGCAACGTCATCATCCTAGTCCTTTATTGATGGGAACGTAACCTTAAAATCTTTACTGATGCCCATTTTAGGGATGCAGTAGTCAGTGGGAGTCGAAAAGAAAACATCTCTATTGGAATCAGCTCCTTAATATTGATGTGGCCATATGGTTTGGCAATCCAAGAGTTCGATTCCTTTAGTCTTAATGCGCTGCAGAACACTAGGTACTTAAAGTGTAAATCAATTGGTAAAAAGTACAGAAAAATGCTTAAGGCAAGATCTTCGAGCCCCTGAGGTGCCAATGCTAGCAGTTATTTGTTCCTTCTTTAATTTAACCCTTTTTCCAATGTTCAGTTTCCAGTTCAGCTTAGGTGTTTGCTAAAGTAAATTTTATATTTATTGCCTTAACTGAATTTATGCTGTATGACAATTGTGGCCAATCAACACAGCAGGCAAAGCTGCGCTGGTATTTTTATTCTTACATTCTAATAAAGACTGTAAAAATTATATTTAAAGACCATCTTTTTTAAATACCTAGCATACAATTCGTCTTAACTGAAGAAAAATGCAGAAGCTGCCTTCCGGATGGAGCCACTCAAGAATTTACTGACTATATGCATTTTCATCACAAAAGTAAAAGCCTTTTTTTGCCAACTCCATTAAATTACGTTTGCTTGACTTCGCCCTTTTTCCAAAGTAAACTATCCTTTTGTTAGACAAAAAAATCAAAAAAAAAATATATTCTTTCCTTCTCCGACTTCAATTGTGTTCTGAAGGGTATTTCTTCCTTTGGCAGATTCCATCACCTCTCGTGTACTCACTGACTTTTTCAACCATCAAACAGACATCTTTGCGAAGTGTTTTTAATGATCTGTACTTGTTTGGTTTCTGATGCACATTTTTGCATGTTCTAATAACAAAAAACGTATCTTAATCTCAATCTTCTTAAATGCTCAAAAGGATGTGATAATTTATTCATTCTTTTGAAAAAGCGAACTCATCCTTTATGTGTTCTTCATTCCTGTCTGCATTCTTTTTTTACGGTACGACTAGTGCATTGTGTGGATGGCTTTATTTTGAATCTTCAAGGACATGACTACGAGAATATTGATGGGATTATTTTTTTCTGCGTAAGAATTCATCGGATTGTACGGATGTTGTTTTTTTTTTTGTCAAATTGGAACTCTTTGCTTTTTCGTAGATAACATTCTGGAACTCTATATTTATAATGAGTTTTTTAATGACTTTGTATCTATGAAGGCTTTTCACATACGAGACAGATCTCCTGAAGAAGCCATTAGCAAGATTTCACAATTTCCGGAATGCAATTTAATCCTTTGGTCTTACTTACATTATTCTGTTTCCGGTCCGAAATGGATTTCCTTAAAAACGAATCTACTCAATTCGCTTTGGATTGCTCAACACCATCAAGGTTATATAAAATTCAAGCAAAGTACCTACCCTAAAGTCCTAAACCATAAGACAGACAGTTATGTCAATCCAAGATATCAACTCTGCATACAGACAGAATACGTTTTGCTGTTAATCTCCTTCAAGTAATAACAGTTGCTCTCATCATTAAATTCAAAACTAAATAAATCATCATCATCGTCCTCATCCTGTCCACATTCCAAATGGACAGACAATAAGGGCTCAACAGTCCTCAAGTCACAGTAACCATGCATAATTATATACGAGTATACCTGTATTCTCACTTTACTCCTTGCCCAAAGGTGCTCTAGCCAGAATCCTAATGCATAAGTAGTGGAAAATTGTTCTTCAACAATTTTTTTCTTAATGCTTCCCAGTAAGCTCTAGAAATGCATTTTTTCCTGGCCCATACCTTTGCAAAAAAAAAAATGAACCAGTTGGAAAGCGCGCAGAACGACGAGGACCAACGACAAGAAAAAAAAGTCAAGCAATTTTGCTTAACGTTATTTTCAATAAGAAAATCCTTGATGATTCCATGGAATGTAAGTCACACAGTAGTCATCGTCATCGTCGTCATCTTTGGACTTAGTGCTAAAGTCATCTTCATCTTAAGGCTTCTAGACTAAAGGAAGAACGGAAACAGGAAATTGAACTTCCTCTCGGTAAAAAAAGTCGGTCACTTTGAAATTTCCTTCGCATTCCGAAACAGGAGTTGAATCCGACGCGCCGCCATCCATCCAGCCACCGCCCTTTTGCTTTCGTTTTTACTTTTTCCACAGTCCTTAACTCCTCGAATGTGCGAAAATCATCATCAGCATCATATTATGAATGGTCGTTATGGTGTTGGGCCTTGAAATTATAAAAACTATATACATATGTATGTTGTTCGAGCACGGATAGCCTAAGAGTAAGAGGAGAATGCTGTTGCAGACTTTCAGGGTGTCATCTGGAAAATACGAAAGTTTCTTGCTAAATTGCTTATTTTATGTTTAATTTGATTTTTATTTGGTTAAGCGAGACGAAATTGAGGAAAACAAAATTGCTCATAAAAGCAATTTATTAAATTATATTTCCTTCCATGCATTTGGAATTTATTAAAAATATTAAAAAAAAATTTATATTTTTTAATAAAGGAAATCCTGGAATTTTGTACTTGATGAATATTTTCAATGTAAACGATGCATCCTTGAAGTTGGGTTAGAGAATTTCCGATAGTTCTTGTCTATGTTTGGTATTTTTCTATACAATTTTGTTTGAGTTACAATTTTAATATTTTATAATATGAAAAAGAGTATTTTCCTCCTGTCGTTGTCGTGGAGACTTTAAGGCACTTATAGCACAAGGTTTTAATATACAACTAAAGGAAATATGAGCAGTGCCCCAGCTTTGACATGAAAATTGTCTTAGGCAACTTGAATCACAAGTTTGGAAGAGAAGTTATCTATGATGGCACCGATATGGAAAGTATAGCATAGTATAGAACGACACTACCTCCGAAAATAGACGAGTTTGATACAGGGCGAAAAATTGTATCAGATTGTACGCAGTGCCTATATCTCGACTTTCACAAGGAGATATGCAAATTTCCTGATCAATCAACCGTCAGATTGACCATATTACGATTGACGAAAAATACTCATGCAGCACCAGGAATGTTTAACATTCCGAAAGGCCAAAACTCGGGCTATTTCATAGTACTCAAGGATATCGCGATCAAACCCAAACCAAGGAAGAACTGTGATGGAATTCCATGCAAATATTTTAGAAGCGTCACGCTGTGGCATTTACTGACATTGACATTTTTACTTGCGACTTATAGGTACTATAAGGCAAGTTATGTATTCGTAAAAAAAATCGAACTCGAGATTTTGATCAAAGTTGACATTACGATGATAGCGAAGACGAAAAAAGTGGGTCTGGCAATTCTGTCTGTCTGTCTGTCTGTCTGTCTGTCTGTTCGATTACAGCTAAACGGCTCGTCCGATTTTCTTCAAACTTGGTAGATATGGGTTTTGATTTTTTACCCCCGGATGTTTTTTGATTTGATTTTGTATGACCAAAAATAACGGTACCTGCCATACGATTTTTTTCCGAAATTTTATAAATATTTTTTTTTCTCAAAAACTGTCCCTGCGATTTTCTTAAAAAAAATTTAAAAAATTTAATTTAGTTAAACCTAGGTAATGGTCGAAAAAAATTTTCAAAAAAATGAGTAGTTTTGGTACCCCCTTGGAACAATTTTTTTTGTTTTTGATTTTATCAAAAACGGTACCACCGATTTTGATCATTTTTTTTATACTAAAGCTTCCCAGCAGTTTAAATATTATTGTGTATTAAAATTTTCAAAAAAAAATTTTTTGGATTTTTAAAAAAACTTTCAAATTTTTTTTTGAAAACTCAATATTTCGAAAACCCCATGCTCGATTTTTTTAAAACTTGATATATAAAAGTTTAGAAAAATAATCTACAATATATGAGAAAAATAAATTGATTTTACCAAAAAATAACGGTACCTTCCATACAAATGTTAAAAAATGGTTTTCGAAAATCGTATTTTTCTCGAAAACGGTTCCGAGAATTTTGCTTAAATTTTTTTCTTTCTATTATTTTTTAATATCTGTAATTCAATAAAAACAAATTTGAAAACAAGATATTACTGACTGTACCTACCATAGAACGATTTTTTTAAATTTTGAATTTCTCATTATTAGCACAACGGATTTTAATGAAATTTCGTAGAGGGAAGCTTCTAAAATGTTTAAAAAACATTGCATTTCAAAACTTTAAGAAAAATATTTTTTTTTAATTTTGAAAAAAAAATCAATTTTTTGTTTTTTGAAAATTCAATGTCTCGAAAACGGCTCAATATTTTTTTTGTAAATTTAATTTTTATTCATACAATAATAAAAACTTCAAATTGGCGTACCAACATTTTTTCTTAAAATTGTTTTAAAATTTTCTTATATAAAACCTTATTTTTTTAAGAAACCACTACAAGGACTTATAATTTTTAATCTTGCATAAATCTATATTTGCTTGAATCACATGGCATCCTATTCTTACCTTTAGCTACTAAAGAAGTTTTTTTAGTCATTTAAAAAATGAATTTTATGCTTATGAACAGTTTCTCTAATAACATTCAGTTTTGAAATTCTTAGTCTTTTACATAGGAGCAAGTTCGTGCGACCCAGTCGTGCATTTTATTTTTTGACACCGTAGGGAAAATTTGGTGTAAGAAACAAATATCAGCAGTAGTTGAAAAACGTTAAAAGATTTTCATGTCATCCGCATATATTGATTAACCACATTCGAGAACTTGAGCAGTATCGTTAAAATATAAGATGAACAGCATTGGGCCAAGATGGCTGCCTTGTGGTACTCCTGAAGATGCATTAAAAGGGAGGGAAAGAGATGATCTAAGACGGACAACATCAGTCAAGTATGAATTCAATCACAGATATACATTGGTTCTATATGGCAAGTTTTGCAATTATAAATAAAATGCACGACTAGGTAGCACGAACTTACTCCTATGTAAAAGACTAAGAATTTTAACAATGAATGCTAGTAAGGAAAACTGTTCATTAGCATACAATTATTTTTTTGGACGCTTTTAGTAGTGAGAAACTAAAACAGAATACAAATATGCATTAATGCAAATATGTATTAGATAATGCAAGAACAAAAATTATAAGTCGTTGTAGTGGTTTCTTAAAAAATATGCTTTTATAAGAAAATTTTAAAAACACTTTTAAGAAACAATATGGTGCTTCAATTTTAAGGCTTTATTATTGTAAATTAAAAATTTTCAAGAAAACATACTGAGTCATTTTTGGGATATCGAATTTTCAAACAAAAAATGATTTTTTTTTTTGCAAAAATTGGAAAAATATTTATTTTTTTTTAATTTTGAAAAGCAATGTTTTTTAAACTTCGTAGGAAAGCTTCTCTATCAGAAATTTCATTAAAATCCGTCACGCCAATAGTAAGAAATTCAAAATTCGAAAAAATGGTCGAATAGAATTATGAAAATTCTAGGCGCCGTTTTCGAAGATCTTTTTTTTTTTAAATTTGTATGGTGGGTACCGTTATTCTTAGATAGGCGGTTGAACCATTTCTGAGAAAATCAAAAACAAAAAAATGGTTCTAGGGGGGGGGGGGGGGGAGCACCATTAACCCATTTTCGGCTAACGTTGCGAAAACGCAACGTCATGTTTGTGAGCGTCTCTAGCTTAAATGACCAATTATTTTAATGAACTAACAAATGATTTTGAAAGTTAATTGAATTATCTAATCGACCTGTTTTTGGATTTTCTAAGAAAGTTTAATTTTCTGGTGTTTTGAGCACCTTCAAAAACCGAATTTTTGGAAATTTTGAGGTAGTTTTTTTGAGGGATTAAAAAAATTGCCAAACGTCATATTTTTTCCAATTTTTTTTCAAAAACTGTTAAGGAAAGGTTCAAATTATATTTCAATATACATTTGAAGCAATTCATACGAGTTGCCTGCTTGATAGGTGTGGTAAAAGTTCTACGTTGCGTTTTCGCAACTCCCGCCAAAAGTAGTAGCATTTTGTTTGTTGAGTTTTCACTGCACATAGAATGTGGTTTCTTTGAAATAGTGTGTGCTTGATAAAAAAAAACTCTTAGAAAAAAAAGAACCGAAAATGCAATCAACAGCTATATTGGAAAAACCCTTTACCGTCCACGCGACCACATTCTTAGAAATAATTAGACAGTACACACTGGTTGTAAGAAACCTCAAAGCGCAGGTCATTTTTCTTATGAGCGTGGTCCTTAAGAGAACTAACAGGAAATGCATTTTTTTTTTTCCTAAAAAAAAATAAACCAATAAATCATAAATGCGTGGTGAATTGGAAAAACCCAAAAACCACAAACGAATATAAGTTTTTTGAATTTGATTTATTTTTTACTTATAAGCCACGATTTTTGAGTGAAAGTTATCTTTTAAAAATTTCTCCGCGTTTGAAGTTTGAAGTTTGAAAAACAAAAATTATGTATCACAAAAGATTTTTAAATGCCAAAGAGTTGTTGATGAATCCAAGCTCAGACGAAGAAGACGAAATCAAGTTGAATTTAGATGATGCAGTTGAAACAACAGTTATAATTTTCCCACCTAAAAATGATGCTGTGAGTGGAGTGATAACGAAGAAATCGATGATAATGTGCATCTTTTGGAAGATGGAAATATGTTTCCAAAAGAATTAGCAGGTCAAATTGAGTTAGAATACACATTTGATGATGTAAGTGCTAAAAAGCCACAGGAAAAATACGATGATTCTAACGTTGCATCAACATCCCAAAATATCGCCTCCAGTATGACATGCCACGGCGGCGCGTTGAATTTTCGAACGAATTTTCGAAAATTCCAACAGACGTATCAAATGATAAGATACGATTAATTTATGACAAAATCAGTAAGCTTACAATATTTATCATAATATCAGATAATCCAACTTTCAAAAAAAATTTCAATGAAATCCGCAAATTCATTGGAACTTTTTTTTTTTGGGAATACATACAGTTCCTCAGTTGAATCTTTATTAGTCTAATCAACCAGTATTTCGTTGCGTGATATGATGTGATAAAAAATGTCAAGGGTAGGTGATCGATTCAAAACTATAAAAGCATATTTACATTTCTGTGATAACCGTAAAATCGATTCCGGCTACAAGTTTGCTAAGACTTCCGATTCCGACCTGAACAACTTGCTAAACGCAAAATGTATGCAATTTGGAATATTCGCCCATAATCTTTCAATTGATGAGCAGATGATTCCTTATTATATAGACGACATTTGGCCAAAATGTTCATAAAAGGAAAACCCATACGCTTTGGGTATAAATATTGGAACTTGTGCTCACATGAAAAAACCTGTTCCAATTTATACCGTATGGTGGTACATCAACCATAATTTGCTCAGATTTTGGTTTGGGTGAAAACGTTGTACTGAGATTACTTTCAAAAGTCGAGAAACCAGGTCAGCATACGGTAATTTTCGACAATTTCTTTACTTCACATAAGCTTATGTGTCTTCTATCTACACTGGGCTATTTCACAACAGGTAATTTATATTACTACTAATGAAGTTGTTCGTTTCGATGACATGAAACACACTGTCATCAAAATAGAAAAAAGTTTTCGCTGTCGGAAGTGTTCAAGTCAAACTTTTTTTCTGTAAAAAGTGTAACATAGCACTTCATCAAAAAACAAAAAAATTTTTGTGAAAAACTAATATTTTATGAGCATACATAACTATATAAATCCCTATAATGTTAATTTTTTTTAATTATAATTTATTTTCTGTTTTAATACGCTTTATCACACAAATATTTTGAATAAAGTCAACGGCCTTGGCTTTGATGAAAGCATCGCTTCCCATCGATCAGCGAAATCAAGCATCATTGCGCGCGGTTAGTACTTGGATGGGGGACCGTTCAAATACCAACCGCGTGCTGTTGACATGTGTTTCTTCTGTTGTTCTTTCTATCTGTGTGTCTCTCTCTGTTGTATTGTCTAAAGCCGATGGCCTCAGTTGCCAGTGCTTTTCTGTGTCTCTACTTCGTAGATTTATCTACGGAGTAGTGTAAAATGTAATGTAATGTAATGTAATATTTGAATAAAGTTGATTTAAACTCCATTTCAAAAAAAAAAAAATCTTTTCTTCCAAAGATTTTGCTACTTCATTCGACGGATGTTGCGAAAACGCAACGTGAATTTTCCGAGAAACTAAAAGCTTTTCCAAAAATTTTTTCAGATTTTCTCTAATTAGACCAAAAATAGACAGTGTGTGAAATTTCAAGTTCCTACCACACCTGGAACTGGTAGCCGCCGGAAATGGGTTAATAACCATTTTTCGAGAACAAAATTTCAACCATTACCTAGCTTTAACTAAATGAAATTTTTTGACTTTTTATTTTAATCTTTTGAACAGTTAAAAAAAAATATTTTATAAATTAAAAAAAAAAAATTCGTATGACTAATACCGTTATTTTTGGTCTTAAAAAAAAGAACGTAAGGGGGGAAATTTATAAATGTAAAAATGATATCTACGAAGTTCAAAGAAAATGGGCGTAGCCGCCTAGGTTGTAGTCGACCAGACAGACAGAATTTCGAGACCCACTTTTTCTTGTTCTTTATCATCGTAGGTACTATCAACTTTGATCAAAATCTCGAGTTCGTTTTTTTTTACGAATGCATAACTTTGTAGTACATACCTATAAGCAGCAAGTAAAAAATTGAACTTGAAATTTTGATCAGACTGGCGATTACATTGGCGAAAAAAGTGCGTCTTGAAGTTCTGTCTGATTGTCCCACCATCTGTTCGAGTACGCTAATTTTCATTAAATTTGGTAGATAGCATTTCTAAACGTTTTCCCCAAAAATAACAGTTTCCCAAAAAAAACAATTAATTTTATTTATTAAAAACTTTCTGTTAATAAAAGCTAGTTGGTTGAAAAAAATCCAAAAAATGGTTTTTAGTGGTTCCACTGTTAAACTACTTTTTATCTTCGATTTTCTCAAGAACGGTACGACTGAATATGGTCAATATTTGTATCTAAAGCTATTGAAAAGTTTGACGCGTATTGTGTATTTATATTATGCATTTTTTTAAATTGAAAAGAACAAATTTTTTTTTGAAAAGCGAATATTTCGAAAATCAAAGCTCGAAACTTGATCTTAACAATTAACAGTCTTTTGAAATCAATATTCCATCTTCAGGTGGAAGCTTCTTTTAAAGTTAAGACTGAGTTTTTTAAAGTACCCTATGGTAATAGTAGTGGCGTGCTATCCTCAGCCACTGCAAATACATTTTTTATGAGTAGATATACTGCTTCTTCCGAGGAAGTGACAAATCCTCCAAGAGTGCCTCTTATGTCAAGAAAATGTTTAGGAATGGTTTAATTAATTCATGCATTTTAAAACTGAGTTTATATTTTCATAATGTTTTTTCTAGTTTTTAAACCATCAGTAATCAGTAAGATTTTGGAATTACGAAATTATTCAAAACCATTTTTTATGTGGATTTCACCATTTGGTTCTAAAAGGCCACGGGCGCTCTGATGAAAACCATATGTTTGATATTTTGTATCCTAGTTATTTTAGATTTAATAAGTAACTCCACATTTGTCTTTACACAAAACCAATAACCAATAAAACGACGTGACCCAAGCAAATTTCGGACTAAAGCATTCAACCTACTCGTACATAAAATATCTGAATGTATTCGTACCAATAAACTGAACTCAAACAATTTCATAAAAAAGTAAATGCATTCAAAATCTCCAACGAAACCGCGAGACACCTTCATGTTTTGCTCCCGAATAATTTATATTAACCACATCCAATAATTTATACCACGTTCACGCCAAATACCAAAACCAACACTGAATCCAGTCCTCTCTGTTTCCTATATATCGATATGATGCCACAGCGATCTGGATACTTTATGCAAAAAGAAAACACAAGTTTCTCCCCCTCCCCATCCCTCAGCACCGGAACGTCAGCCATAAACGAACAGACTTGCTTTTATCATCCCCAAGCTTTATCCCTTGTTATTACCAATTCCGTAGTCTCTTGTTGTTTGGGTGCGGTGCAGAACATTTTGATAGTGTTGACATTTTAAAATTTACGGTATTATCCATCCACTATCGAAAAGCAAACAACCCTTAAACGAGGTGTCAGTGTTATGTCCTCATTCTGACCTGATTTCTGTGTGTGGAACGAAAAAAAAAAATGGGTAAAACGAAAACGAACACCATTTCTGTGGGCGAGCGTGTTCCAATAAATCAAAATTATTTAAATTAATTGCTCCTCATGGTGGACAAGGACGACGGCGGTAGTGGTGGAGGTGGCGGCGAAGCCAGTTCAGCAAAGAAGTGCTTCAATAATAACATAACGGTTATTCAAATAATTTTCAGTTCGTTGACCTCAGGAAAACAGAAGCTATACTCGGAAGTCGGTGTGTATTCCCGGAGGCAATTTCTATTAGAGTATCCACATCGCCCTAGCATCCATGTGCTTGTTAAAAATTTGCATAACATTCACCATCTTTTCTATTTTTTTTTTTTTTTTTGCTAAGGGTACATACTCGTACCTCGTCTCGTCCTTTTATGTAAAAACAAAAAAAATAATAAACCACCAGGAGTCCTAGTATAGTGTAAAGCAAAAGGAATGTTCCGATGAAGAGTTTATCTTAACATTTCCATGCCCTGATGAGCTTCGAGGCAGACGGAGCGGATAATCTGCAAAGCAAATAAAAAGCAGTGCCTATACACAAGGACGAAGAGCGATGATGCGAACAATTTATATTAAAATTTTCGAAAAGACCACAGTTGGAATTTGTAATGTAGCCTTGTTTCGTGTGACAAGGAATTTGTTCCGTTCTTCATTGAGGCCCTTTTTCAAAACAAACAAAATTGACAAATATAATTTTCCATCCTGTCCACCTCTATATTGAAATTGAAAACGGATGTCTAAGACGGCATGTTTCCGGAGCAGAAATCAAGTTTCTTGTTATTTTAATTTGAGTATCCTGGCTGTTGTTGTAGGAAAATATGCAAAGAGTCCTTATGGAAAATATTACGGTCTCTTGACTGTTTTTGGAATCAAATTTTACTGACCTGCCTGACGGTATTTTGAGCTGAGCTGATGGTTCTGAGAATACTATGCGAGATTGTGCGCAGGACATCAATGAGAAATACAAATTATAACAGTTTGGGAAACAAGGAATTCAATGGAATGTGGAATACACGTGGTAGTTCAACGTGAAAAAATATATACTTTCAGATATCTGCAATGGATTGCTTGGAGTGGAGTTAAGAAACTTTGCTTAAGATACACATGGGAGCTATCCTTAGGCAAATATTGTGGGTGCACTGGACGTGGTATCAATGGGTATGTACACAATCTACACAGCAACTTAGATAACAGACGATTTTTTTTTTCACTGAGAGAAGAATCTTCAGATTTCATCGCACGAACTTTTAAAGCTCCTCGGGTTGTTAAGGTTGATCAACTGAGAAACAAGTTCTATATCGCTGGATTTTGTATCACGTATCCTGTTAGTTCTATAGAATGTACTTAAAGTCTTAAACGAGGTTGTTCCCACCAAACATACATAAACTCGAGTTTTCCCTTTCTGGCGTGGATGCAGTAGATGCATACTCAATTTACTCAACGAATGTTTGTAAGAATACTGTATGCAATGCACACAGCACACATGATGTATAAATATTTGAAAATATTTAGCTTCAGGGTTTTTTCCAGCATACATACATTGTCGTTGCTCATTTAGGATGGTTTGTTATTGTTCATTTACAGCAGCAAGTTGTAATGAGAGGAAGTAAACACTAGTTTGGTATTCCTTTAGATGAATGTTGTAGCCTAATCTTCGGCTAGTGGGTTTGAAAATAGTTTATCCTCTAATAATATCTATGTATAATAATAGGAAGAAATTTGGTTTCCCTTACGATCAGATAGCAAAGCCGCTTATCTGATATTTTAAACTATTGTTTTGAACGATAAATTGAAAAAATAACTAAAAGTGAACCATATCGGGCGGTTGTTTAGATGACTCATTCAAATCCATTGGATGGAATCCAGAACAGACCTCTAAAGTTTATAGAATAGAAAAGAGAAATCGATTACTGAAACTTTTTGTTTCACTTGAACATTGTCGCAAAGTCTAATGTTTTTCAATAATTTATTGCAGTGCTCAAATAAAATAGTCACTTGGGTTCCTTTCCTCAAGAAATTCCACCCAAAATTCGTAAAGCTATGAATGCTTGAATGCTCAATGCCTTCCTTTGAGTGTTACATCGGAAGTATCGTCAAAATTAGAGGTTCTTCCTTTAGTGAATATTTTCTCTTTCTTGATGTTTTCTCTCATTTTGATGTACACCCTTTCAAGAACAATGTACATTATGTTATTAAAGCCTCTTAACGTCTGTCTCCATTTTTGGGAATTTATTATTAAAATTAAAATAAAATGCACGACTGAGTCGCATGAACTTGCACAAAATCGTTATGTCGTTTTTTTTAATAAGTTTTTATATTTTAAAATTTTTCACACATTTTTAATAAGAAATGTAAGTACGCTAGTTCTGAGTTTTTAGTATTAAAAAAATTTCAAAACAAAAAACCATTAATTCGTTTTTGAGATATGGAATTTTGAAACAGAAAATTAAATTTTTTTTTCCAAAAATCCAAAAAAATATGTTCTTTTAGTTTTGATATCCAATGTTTTTAAGACTTTCTAAAAGCCGTCATAAACAAATTTTAATTTAAATCCGTTATGTCGATAATAAAATCTTTAAAAATACAAAAATTTTGTTTTTGTTGTTTTTTTATTAATGTCTTAATTTCAATTTTTGTTTTGAATCATAAATCATAATAACTAAGAACAAAAAATATTTAGAAGCCGTTTTCGAGAAAAAAAGTTTAATATTTTTATTGTCGGTAACGTTATTTTTGGGTAAAAGGACGATTTGTTTCTATATAACGTAGGTAATGTTAAGACACTATTGTCAAGTTTTAAGAAATAAAATGCACGACTGGATCGCACGTACTTGCTCTTATGATACTTGTACATTGTTGGGACTGAAAAATATTGTATACAAGATCTCAAAAGCGGATCTAACGATTTTGATGAAATAAAATAGGTATGCTATTTTAGTCATGGACTGCATTTTGGGCAAACAATTTTTAAGAAAAAATATTATTAATCTTTTTTTTTTATTTTCGACGATTTTGGTTTTTTTACAATTTTTACGAACATTTTTATACAGGAACTGCTATAAACTTGAAAAATATTATATATAAAAATTTGCGAAAAAATGTTGTTTTTTTTTGGATTCAGAAAAAAAAATTGTTGAAGTATCAATGTGTTAAAAACGAGTAGAGGATTAGTTTTTGGAATTGTTTCCTAAAATGTATAGATATCATTAAATATGTACTTGAAATTGAAAACCCACATTTTTTAACAAGATTTTAAAAACTGTCTTATATAAAAAATTAATTTAATAATAAAAGGTCTTTTACACAAATTCATGCTTTTCAAATAATTGGACGGCATTTTAATGCATTTAGACAATTTTTTGTTTTTAAATCCATGTTTTTATATTTATAAACCATATTTAAATTCTTAAGTACTCTTACATAAGAGCCAGTACGTGCGATCCAAAAAGCCATGTCTGCAGTACAGATAATTTGTACTTGCGACTTATAGGTTCTATAAGGCAAGTTATGCATTCGTAAAAAAAATCGAACTCGAGATCTTGATCAAAGTGGACATTACGATGATAGCGAACACCAAAAACGTGGGTCTCGCAATTCTGTCTGCCTGTGTGTTCCACTACCGCCTAAGCGGCTAGGCCGATTTTCTTGAAACTTGGTAGCTATCTTTTTTAATTTCCCCCCCCCCACAGTTTTTTTTTTTAAGACCAAAAATACCGGTTCCTGCCATACGAATTTTTTTTGAAATTTTAAGAAGATTTTTTTTCTCAAAAACTGTTCGACAGATTTCAAAAAAAAAATTCAAAAAAATAGAATAAAGAAATTTGTGTATTCAAATTTAAACAAAAAAAAATTGTTTGGATTTTTAAGAAAAGTTTAAAAATTATTTTTTTTTAAACTCAATATTACGAAAACCCCATTTATAAGTTGCTCTACAAAACTTTTTTCTTAAAAATATTTTAAACATTTTTCAATAAAATCTTATTTTCTTAAGAAACAACGACTTATAATTTTTGTTCTCTCATAAATTCATATTTGCATAGCATTCTGTTTTTATCTCTTACTACTAAAAGAATTTTAAGAAATTAATTTTCTCCTTATGAACAGTTTTCTCTAATAACATTTGTTATTAAAATTCCTAGTCTATTACATAGGAGCAATTTCGTGCGACCCAGTTGTGCATTTCATTTGTTAAATATCTTATAGACCAAAAAGCAATGCCTACAGTACACATAATTTTTTTATCAATTTAACATTTAGATTTGGAGATTAAAAAAATTTCAATTTTTCCTCTAGGTAATCGGAAGGCGTCGAATCAGAGGATCGTGGGGCAAGTCGATATCACCAGTTTTTGACATTGTTCGGTCGTTAAAAATGTCTCGTAAAATTCGCATCGTAGCACACACTGTGTATAAAGTGGCAACGACTTGTTGGAACCACATGTTCGGTAGGCCTAATTGATCTTATTAAAGGATAAAAAAGTGTTCCAACATATCACGATAGCAGTCACCAGTAACGGTTACAGCATTGCCTATGGCATCCTCAGGGAAATATGGCTCAATGACGCTGCTGACCCAAATGGCGTACCATACAGTTATTCCACGAGGGTATAGTGGTTTTTCGTGAACCAATCGAGGGGTATCTATGCCCCAATAGAGGCTTTTCAGTTTATTAACAAAGCCAGCCAATTCGAATTGTGCGTCATAAGTCATAATAGACTTTTGCCAAAAATGGCAGTCGTCTATACCGAGATGTAAAACTAGAGCACTTCAATCTCGTCAATTCTATGCTTTATAATAAATGGTTGTCGACTACTCCATACGACTGTGAAATGCCAACAGACAAATTTCATTCACACAAAAAAGACAAATAAATTAAATCGACCTGGAACATGAAACGTACCCTGTATATTCACATTATGTTTTGAAAATAATATATCTCAAATGTCCATTTCATTTAATTTTCCATCACGTATCTTAGAAGTTCAGGTCCAGGACCTTCAGTTCTTCTGGAATATTGGCTTAAAGCTGTTGCAATTTTCTTGGGATATCGGCATACACCTTATCCTTTTGGTAACCCCGAAAAAAAAAATCAGAACCCATTAAATCGGGAAAACTCGGTGGGCCATTAAAAATCAGAAAAACGCGTTATTCTTTGATCGCCGTTTTCGAATAAATATAATATATATAATGGTCCTTCCTGAGGTTAATTGAGGTGAATTCACATCATACTGTACATCTACGTGGATACATTATTTGATGCTCAAAAACTATTTTGAATTTTGGAGGCACTAATTGAATCGCACATAGAAAAATATTTAACTGCGGTAAAAAATCTTTGCATTGACCATTTAGACATCACCAACTGCTGCGAACATCATTCGGAATTTTCCTCGATCCAACAATTCAGCTATCATCCTTTCGAACTCCACGAGAATCTACTAGGTATCGTATGATAAGCTCATTAAACACCTGCATTCTAGAAGCCGAAAGGCTCCCAGTATTCGGTTAATGTGTGTCAGTGACGATCTTCATTGAAATTACCACATTTTCGAGGACGCCAAAAACTCTGCTAAATGCTTAGAATTCCAAACGTTTGTACCCATTCTGATCTGATCATGTAATACTTTAAATAAATTATATACAAATATTTAAAAATGAATTTTAATTTTAAGAAAAGTTATCTTAAACATTTTTGAAAACAAAAATTTTGAATTTTTTAAGCAAATTATGAAAGTTAAGAATTCACACGAATATCCAAAAAATATTTTCTTAAATTAAAAATTCACATTTCGGTATTATAATTACCCAAGAGAAAACTCAAATTATTCAATCATCATTATATGTTATTTTATTTCGTTATATTTGTTTTTTCTTATACTATTTATTTATTAATGAATATATTATCAAAAAGTCTTCTTCTTATTAAAATTAAATTATTTTATTAAAATCATTTCTTTTTTGTTTTGAAATAAATTACAATAAAAAGATCATTAATTTTGTATTTTAAATTAAATTCGTTTAAAATCTAATTATATTTAAAATTCTTTAAGATCTTATTTGATTACAACTAAAAAATAAATTAAAAACAATATTAACAATAATGTAAAGGAAAAAAAAACATTGTCAACTATAAAATAATAATAATTAAATTAAATTATCTCTCATCATGTACATGGGATTCGGTGAATCGACATCTTCGAATACCATCTCTTCCTGAGTTTCCCATCGTACACTACGAACACTATCGTGTCTGAAAATAATTAAAATTTAATAACTACAGCATCAAAATAACATATTCTCTAGAGCTTACCTTGTCATTGGTGGTTGTGAAGTAGGTGGTGGTGGTGGTGCCCCTGACGGAGGAGTTCTTCGCGCACTAAAGTGAAAATAATTTAATAAGAACAAATTTTTCTTTCGTATTTTATTATTTAAATTAAATGAAATTATTATTTTATATTAATTTATGTACATATCCCACCGTGATCTAGAAGTTCCCCAATTAACGTCTTCAGATGTCAGTGTTTCAGAGGTTGGTGTTCTCGTTAATGGTGGTATTCTAGTTCTAGATTTTAGAAAATTGGATGTATAATTTTTTTTTCATTCATTTATTTAAATTGATTTATTTAAAAATTAAATGCATGAACTTAATGTTTGTACAAATTCACAGTTATTATACTTGCACTTACCCAGTAGAATATATACCATTTTTTTATTATTATCCTTAAGAATCGCTAGCGTTATAAGAGTTTTAGATAAAAATATGTTTTCCGAAATCAAATAAGACAACCATTTTTTTTTTTCAATTACAAGATTGTTGAATCAGGAATAGTTGGTGGTGTGTATGAAACACACCATCGAACCACCATAAAATCTGCCGAACATGAACAAATCGCGAAACATCCAGAAGAAGAAATTTGACATTGCCAAGTTGTCAGAGTCTACAGAGAAAACATAAGCGAGTGCATTTACCTATCACAGATATCACGAATCAGTGGTCTCATTATCTCTTGATACTGATGATTAGATAAGAGGAGAAGAAGATACTGCATAGAAATAATATGGCGAAAGAAAAAAGAAAGATTAAAGAGTCTTGCGATCGAAATAATACTCGGAGAGTTCATAAACACAAATCAAACAGCTAGCTGCTGGTCTTAAAACTGGATTACAAGGTCATCGTCAAACCACAGAGAAATGTAGATATTTTCAAGCAGCATTTCTAGCAGCTACTTATAGGAATTATGTAGAGCGAGTAATAAGGCAAGATGACAGCCCATCTATAATCAACGAAGAACCGTTTCCACTACCCAGGATCACATTTAAAAAAGCTTAAGAACAACAAGACCAAAGAAATTGATGACATGCCAACAGAACTCTTCAATTGCCCTCGTGATGGTTTGATGGGGATTGACCGTCAAATCATAAACCAAGTATATGGGTTGAAGGAAGCATGCATGATAATACCCTTGAGTATTATGTGGGAGTCCAATAAGTACAAGTAGGTACGAATGTGACTTCCATCGCCGCAGATTGACTATAGACGAAATTTCCAAGCTGAGGTGAATTTAAAAAAAAAAAGACTGACAAAATTTTTGTATGAACTTTCAATGAATGAATGAATGAATTGTATTGGGGTTTATTGCACTGCGACCTGTAGATCTATTGTGCCCCCTCTTATAATGATGAGCTGGCTCATCCTACAGCTCTTCCTCCAAACCTATTGCCTTTAGGAATTTTAGTATTTTGGGCACTTTTAGAGAGGGTAGGTTGCTCTGGAACGTTACCAGCTGGAAGGTAACGTTCCAGATGGGTTTTCCTTTGGTGCATGATTGGACCACACTTTCCCAGTATGTGTACAGGAGTTTCCTCATCCATGTTGCAGAATCTGCAAGTGGCACTGCTTACCACACCAAGTAGATTAAGGTGTCTTCTAAGTTTACAGTGTCCTGGAAGAATACCTGTTATTATTCTTAGGTTATTCCTACTTAGGTTGATACAGTTTTCGAAACGTTGCCGGTTGTAGTTTCCCAGCAGTAGTTTCGCCTGTCTCAGCCTTGGGAGTTCATTCCAGTTTTTGATTCTGTTTGCCTCCTCTTCTTGTTTAATTCTGGTTTTGATGACATTTTCACCTATTCCGCAATAGGGTTCAGGCCCTGTTAGGGGAGTTGAAGGTACCCAATAAAGTGTGACCCTGTTCTGTTTGCCTAGTTCGTTTAGTCTACTTATGCACTCCCCCACCAGCTTAGAGTTGATGGTGTATCAGCTTAGTGCCTTTAGTGCTGCTTGACTATCTGACATAATGGCAATGTTCTTGTTACGATAATTCTTTTCGAGATTGCGATCCACGCATTTCCCTATCGCGTTTACCTCCGCTTGGAAGATGCTGGTGGACTGTCCCATCGGTATGGAAAGTTTGGTTTTTGGCCCAAAAATTCCTGCACCAGTCCCTTCGCTTGTTCTCGATCCATCAGTGTACCATTTGATGGTATTTGTTTCCAGTGTATAGTTTATATCCTCTCCTACCCAGTCTTCTTTGTTACTAAGCTGTGTAAGAAAGTTTTTCTCGAAATTATGTTTTTTGATCATTCCATCTCTTGGGATGTCAATAAGGTTTGTTATTGTGGACCTGTCAATTAGGTCCCTTTTTTCTGAGATCGATAATTTTACCTGTCCCAGTTCCTTCCTTTGAGAACCTCATGATTCCTCCCACTCCAGCACTTCTAATGACCTCGTGTAGAGGGGATAGATGGAGGATAACCTCAATAGCTGCGGTAGGGCAGGTTCTCATTGCTTCCGTAATACAGATACATGCGAGCCTTTGGATTTTTTCTAGGGTTTTCCTAGTTGTTGTTAATTCTGTTTTCTTGTGCGGTTGCATGCGCACCATAGGTAATGATGGGTCTTACCATCATAGTGTACATCCACCTAAGGATGCTCGGTTTGCATCCCCATGACTTGCCTGGAATTCTTTTGCAAATCATTAGGGCTTTTGTGGCTTTTCCGACTATATAATTTATGTGTTTGTTCCAGAGGAGTTTACTATCTAGTATAATTCCTAGGTATTTTACCTCCCTCTGCATTTCAATTACTTCACCAGTCAAACGGATAGGTTTCATACGTGGTAGAAGTCTTTTCCTGGTAAATGGTATAATTGTTGTCTTGGATGGGTTTATTGAAAGCCCTACAGACCTACTCCATTTTCCATTTACTTGTGATTGTTAGTCCTCTTTGGATAATATCGCAAAGAGTTTCTTCAAACTTACCTACTGCAATGATAGCGATATCATCGGCAAATCCAATGCAGTATATGCCTTGGGAGGTAAGATTTTCTAACAATTCATCTACTACAAGACTCCACAACAAGGGTGATAGTACGCCGCCCTGAGGACATCCTCTCGTTGTGATCACTTTCTTTACATTTTGTCCTGCTTGTGCCTCTGCATTTCTATAGTGCCCAACATTTCTATTATCCATCTGGTTATGGTGTTGGGTACGCATTTCCTAACAAGAGCTTTGCCTACCCCTTCTATGTCTAAGAAAGCAGCTAATGCTGTTTCCTTTACATCTAAAGCTCTTTGGATCTTATTTGTTAGTTCAAACAGGTTGAAAGGTATTAATTTGAACTTTCAAAGAAGAAGCTTAATCTGATGATGACAGAACTTGGGATTTTAGAAAATCAACAGTGCAAAGGGTTTGAGCATGGAGATGCGATGTCATGAGACTTCTAGAATCAGGCAATGGAGCAGATAAAAAAATTTCTGTAGCGAATAAGACTTTCCTCAATTAAACTCAAGCTTAAGTAAGGAATTAAAATTAGTTAGTTGCAGAAAAAGAAGAATAAATTTAATACAAGAAAACTATCCTACTTAGGCTAGAAACACGTTTGCAATTTCAATCAATCGCGTGGTTTAACAGTCGCAAATATAGAACACATGAGTTTAAATGAGAATGATCGCACTTACTAACAAAAAATCGTGGTCGACAATAGTTTAATTTTTCTAGTGCATGATTTTGCTTGGAAACGCACTTGCGATTTTGTGTCAATGCGATTAAAAAATCGCGGTCATTACAAAAATTGTTTCCATGCACTTACTTGTGTTTTTTTCCACACGATTATATAATCGCACTCAAATTAAATACACTACTTTTAATGTAAGTGTACGCATTTGCAACAAATACATAGCTACTATTCACTAATTTAAATCGCAAGTGGTGAGCGTCTATATAAAAGTGCATTTGTTTCATTTAAATTTACGACAATCGCATCGCCAGAATCTTCACGATTTTTTGGTATCCAGTGCGTTCATTTACATTTGCACATATGTAATCTTTTTTTGCCACTAGAAAATCGCACGATTGAAATCGCAACCCTAAGGCTAGGGCCGCACTTGCGGTTTTTCGTCGAGGCGATTAAAAAGTCGTAATCGCTTATTGTCATGCACGCACTTGTGATTTTTTTGAAAAGAAAACACTACTTTTTATGTGAGTGCACGCATTTGATACAAATAATTAGCGACAGAAAAATCGCTTGAAAAAATGGCACTTGTTTCATTTTTATAATCGCTACGATTTTTAAGTCGCATGTGCGTGCATTCTTGTTGCGACTACGATTTTTAAGTCGTAGTAATTTAAATCGCAAATGTGAGCAAATCCATTTGAGTGCATTTGTTTCATTTTAACTTACGACAATCGCATCGCGTGAAAAATGAAACAAATTGCGACCTTTAAATCGTCACGATTTGTTGGTACCAAGTGTGTTCATTCTCATTTAAACTCATGTGTTCTATGTTTGCGACTAAAAAACAGCGCGATTGCAATCGCAGCCCTAGCTTTGCTAATTTGGCTTTGTTTCGTTTTTTTAATCCATCAACATGTACATTTTTCACTTGCGATATTTGTTCGCGACACATTTTCAACGTATGTCCCATTAAGTGTCGAAAAAAAAAAAAAAAAGATTTGTTGGCCTATGAGTTCCCTTTCCTGGAACAATCAACAATCCTGAGTTCAATCTTTTTTGATTTCGGTTAACAACATCCAGCTACTAGTACAAATGAAAAAAATTAAATAATAATAATAATCAAATCCAGTAAGCATTAAATGAATTCCAAAATCGTAATGAATTACATTGGTACGTTATTAGAATACCCATACAAATGGCTAGTGTTGCCCCGAGCTCGGGTGAACTCTTTCAATTTCCTTTGCAAAGAAATCATATTTAATCCAATTGGAACTCCAATCGACCACAAAAGCAAACATATAAATGTGAAGAACCACAGGGCATTTAAGTAATCAACAGCATTCCGACATAGAAAAATCCGATTCGCATTAAATATGTCGAACAGTGGGCGACACTGTGCCGTCGAATCACCCAACTGTGAGGACATTGTTGCTTTGTTGCTCGTTAGATATCCTTTGAGTCTGTGAAGAAAAAAGGAAACAAAAATTTGTATTTACTCTTTGTTGAAAAAAGGATAAAAGAATTCCGCTAAGTCAACCTTTTTTTCTACAAAATTACAGAACAGACAGCTTCGATGATGCTAAGAAAAGGACAACAAAAAAAATGCAAACCTTTTTGTATAAACTGTCGTTTGATTACTGCATATCTCGGAGGCAGTCTTGTCCAGATATCCCTGGATATTTCGTAAATGATTGAGCGTCTGATTGACCTGCTTAGCCCAAGGATCTCTTTGTAGTTCTAACGCAGTCAAATGGTAGAGGATTTCATTTTGTAATTGCTCCAATGGTTGCAAAATCGATGCCTGCAAACGCTTTGATCGACTTCCAAGGGTTGTCATTCGGGATGACGTTGCTACGTCCTGAATCTGTAAAGTGTACAGTTGATGAGAAGTAATTTAAAAAAAAAAATTAATGAAATTCTCAATTCAAAGCATCATATAACATATACCCTTCTCTATAATCTAACATTGAAAAAAAAATATATAACAAGGACATTCATACAAAACCCACCTGTAATGCCACCCTTTGCATCTGATCAATAAAAGTTGCCAAATCCTTCTCGGGCGTCGGTGCACTTACACTACTTCTATACGATGTCAAATTGAAATCCGATGTGTGTAACATGTTCTCCAAGATACTCTGAATTGTCTGTGTCAAGGATAGCAGAGTGCGTTCCGATACTCGAATCGAGCTTATTGCTGCATTCACCTTGGGGAATTGTCTTAAATCTACCATCTGTGTTGTATTGACAAACTCATCCAGTTGAAAGACATTGTACGATGCCTGATTGTGTTCACAGCCTCTGTTGATGGAACACAAAAAAAAAGGACAAAATTACTCCCAATCAGTTCTAAATGCCATCATCAACAAAATAAGGACATTCAGAAAATATGTCGGTACACATACGAGTAAATATAAACTTAAGGACTTATGGTTAGAGTTTCTTCTTTGCATGAAGTTCGTCTTGTAATTAGTTTGGTTTCACAAACACACCTCCGAGGACAATCATGTTGATGACTAGGACAACAACGACGTCTACGACAACTGGGGAAAGGAAAATCTACATCTATTTTTCTCGGAGACAGACACACTTCCTTACAAAAAGATCTAAGTTCACATAGACTCAACCAAGGATAACTTTTTCCATTGTCATTCGCAGTGTGGTTGTTATAATTGTTCGTTTTTTTGAGCTGGAGTGGGGCTGTTTGCTTATTAAGACTTGAAGTGTGGCACTAAAGACCGAACTGAGAGTACTTAAGTTCTCTAATATGGATAATTTAACAAATGTAGCATGAAGTTTGCAAACGAAATGAAAGGGGTTTGTTTGATTTCGATTTCAGGAAACCCAATCAAAGACGTCGAGCTCTCAATTTGGTTCGTAATAAATGCTTACAATAATAATTGTCAAATCCCTTGATAGCAAGAGTTAATGTTTTGGTAATTTGAGTTTGGGAATTTCTGGAATTGATACTGGATACAAGCTGATTTAAGTTGAGTATGTTTCCATTGTAATTATTGGTTGAGCAAGGGACTTAGCTTTACCAGGAAATTGGGTATTCAGATATTCAACTGGTACGTATGGACGGGACAGACCAGAGGAAAATAATTGCAAGCAGTTGACTCGTCCTGAGTATCATTTACATGGACCAAGAAGAGGAGAGGAATAAGTTTCTAACTTTAATTGGAATGTAAATTATATTGTTTATGACAATTTTGAATATCAATACCTTCGTTCTTTGCAATATTATTACTTCACATTGTAATGAAGTCGAAAATTGATTATAATTATTTCATTTACAGTTTTGAGGCATGAAGAGACGAGATCCTTTGTTATTTCATAACTACCTAATCTGGGGTAATGAAATACACACGGTGTCCCATAGTCACCGCCGCAAATGAAACCAAAGGGTTTTTAAGGTCTGTTGAAATTGAGAAACTCAAGAGTAAGCATTTTCGTTTTCACATTGTTTTGGAGTTGGATATTACATTTCTAGAAAACCTTGATCCCTACAAATTTAAAAATAGTTTAAGCAGTTTTTATTTAAATAAATTTTGTTTTATTTTAAACACTTTTCAGAAGCAATTTTGCTTCCCAAATTTTAAGAAGCTATTTAATAATGTCCAGTTAAAAATTAAATTTCAAACAAAACTATTAAGTCATTAAAAAAAATTCGAATTTTCAAAAAATTATTTTGAATTTTTTTAACTCTTAAACATATGTAGTATTCTTAAAATTTTAGCACCTAATAATACTTAAACTTTTTAAAAGCTTAAGCTTCTGCATAAAAAAATTATTAAAACTGATTAAAATCACAATGAAAAAGTCGAAGAGTATAAAATGATTCTATGGGATCCTGTAATTACATCTTTTGGTAAAAATGATTTCCTTCAATTGAGGCTTTTTGTAACATACTTGTAGCTTTTGGACTATATATGAATATTGAAGGTTTGAATATTGCCATAACAACTTGAAAGAACTACACCCAAGTGGAAAGTATAGGCTATAGAGTTCGGTAGCATGATGCTTCTGAAGACGCAATGTCTGGGTTCAAATCCCAGTCAAGGCCAAAAAGTTTTTCGATTAAGCTTCAAATTATAAAAGCTAAGCACCACTAAAAAGGAGTTGGCTTGGTACCCGGAAAATAGCTATGACTCTAACCTGTACTATACACTTGGTGGTAGTTCATTCAAATTAATATTGTGATAATCGAACCTTCAATATTTATATGATGGTGCGAAATCTTTGCAGCCTTACTGCACGTATGTCATCACGTAAAAAAGATCTCCGCTTCCTTTCAAAGTTTAGCAGACAGAAATTTCTTTGAATAAAAAACGTATAGAATTCAATTTCAAAAAGTTAGATCTTCTTTTACGATTTTTTAACGGCTGAATCCTAGCATTATTTTTGGATCTAAGAATAATTTTATTTTAAATATTTCATAAGAAAATTAAAAACAATAGAAGCCTTTTTAAAACTTTGAAAACTTTGCTAAACAATGATATTTAATTTCTTGAAACTTTTGCATTCAAAATTTGTTCATATATCTACAGTTCTCGAAAGATTAACAAATACAAAAAAAAACAGGTTCTGAGGGAAGTGCCGTTAATGACTACAATTCAAAAAAAAAAATTTTAGGTATATAGATTTTCTATATATATATAGATTTTTTATAAATTCATATTTGCGCACCAAAGGTTTTCAGAAAAAAAAAACATGAAACGTTGAACCACACAAAATGGGACTAATTGTAAAATTGTTCAATATTTTTGAAGTAAAACTTCTTTTCCGGCGTTGCACAATGGGGCAAAACGCCAAAAAGCTGGCATTTAATCAAATTATGAAGTTGAGCTTTGTCTTAAATAACCGTTCTATTTCTCTTCCAAATATGATAGAGAATTAGAAATGAGAGAGAGAAAGTTTATTTGAATCACGTAATCTTCTGCAGATCGTCTCAAATGAAGAGTAAGTTCAATTTTTGAGTCGATCGCAGACCTCTTTTTGTCATTTCGAGTTGGTTAAGTAAATTGTGTACAGTTTATTATTTATTGCGTGTATCAAATTAAATTAAATTGCAATAGAATCAGTAAGCTCAGGAGCATTTTTGTATGTTTTTTTTTTTATAAAAAATAAATTCTTTTTATTTTAATTCGTAGTTGAATATAAAAAAAAAGTTAAAAAATTGCTTGTTTTTTTGCATTTTTCTGAAATCCTTAGACGTTTAGTTGTGTTCGCCGTAAGGTGCCAATAAGTTTTATATGTCATTTTGTTAAGTGTACATTCTCCTTTCAGAATGTGCAAAATTTTCTTGCTCCAATCTGCTCCCCTGTGTGTTGTGTACATTTTTGTTGGTGACGTCACTTTCTAGAAAAAGATATTTTTCGTCAATATTATTGTATTTTTGACATTTCTTACGTCCAACAAAATCAAAAATACTACCAATAACCAGGCAAGATCTTTTTAATATAAAGAAGAAGTCAAGTTGCCAAGGATTTAATAGCCAGATGGATTTTTTAAAGGAAGAAATTGTAAGGCAAACTCAATACTTGGGTAACTTTTGAAATAACATACATTCTTTCTTTCTTCTTTCTTTCATCTGAAATTAGTTTGAGAACATATGGGCAGTCGGTAGCTGCAAAACTTGTTCACGAAGTACCCCAAAGTCTTAGAAAAGTCAAACAGTGTAGGAAAGCTTTAAGAGAGTCCATTTACCTAACCTACTTCGATGAATGGTGAAGAAGTTTTTGCGTTAATTTTCGAAGCAGGCTTATCTAAATTTCAATATGAAATTATCAGATCAAAAGCTTCTTAACTATTTCCTTCGTATAAAATAGTTCAGTAGTATTAAAAAAAATTTCTATCCCGATCCTGAACATACATATATCATTGTTTCGAAAACTTCTGTGAGAACAAGTTTACAAAGTTTGTTAAACTTCACAGTTAAAGGCTTAATTATTCTCCAAAAAGACGAGATTAATTCACTTCACTAAGAATTGATAAATGTATGCTTGTACTCTTAATGGGACTTTGATAGGAGTTTTGGTCACTATTCAAATAAGCAAGTCTTTTATGAATTGAACCAGGTAGAATCGACTGTTTTTCTTACTTGCCTTGTTCCACTTCGCTTAGTTTCTGGTGTTAAAATAATATACAAAAATTCACGTCCAAGCTCAAATAGATATTGTAGACCTATTAAAACCGAATTTTTAAAAGTGTACATGTAGCTGAAAAGCAAAGAATTTATTTCTATTGAAGAAAGGATACTAAGTTTTGCAAACAAAAATTAGTAACACAAAATATACCTAAAAATCGTAACCCTATATTTTTTTTTTAAATTTTTTTCATTGTATGTAGTTGTATTACAATCACGAAGGATGCAATACACGGAGAGTTTCATTTAAATCGTTTGAGCCGTTTTTGAGTAGTTTCGTAAACTAATGAAATTTGTACGGGTGGTAACCCTAAAAATGGGCGTGGCCATTAGAAACTTTGGCCATGTATTAACATTGGTATCAGTAGTATTTGTGCCAAATTTCAAGTTTCTAGACCTGTTGGTTGATTTAATGCCATCTTTTCGCCATTTTGCCCCACTGTGCGTTGGGGGTAAAAAAATTTCTATGCAGCTGTCAGTGACATGTCAAACCGTCACGCCATCCGTCAAAGACAGCAACATGTCTACTAAGTTGCTCGGGTTTGTACGGGTTAATAAGAAATGCTTGTGTACATTACAAGAATAAAACATGCTTGCCAATACTTGCACGTGCAGCTCCAGGGTACTACAAACAAAGCTAGGCAACTTGCTTGTCAAGTGGAATGGGAGTTTTGTACTTTTCTTCTCGATTTCATTTAAGGCTAGGCGCGCACATTCAATTTTTTAAAGTAAAACTTCTTTTCCGGAGTTGGGGGTGAAAAAATTTCTATGCAGCTGTCAGTGACATGTCAAAACGTCACGTTATCCGTCAAAGACAGCGACATGTTTTTAGAATACAAAATGTTTGTTTGTAGGTTATAATCTTACAGAAGCTTTGCTTGAGGAAAAAGAAGTTTTACTTCAACCGCGCGTACGTCAGTACACACAATCTTTTTTTGTACGAAATCGCACTTAATAAACGTCTGTTTCAGATTGTAGGAGCGAGATAAACGTTAGGATTTATAGTTTTGCAAAAATAATTTTTATAGCAAAAGTTGTCGAAAATGTTTTGGATAAGTATAAGAGTTAATTTCTAATTTAACACAATTCTGGCTGATTTCACGAGGGACTTTTAAACATTTAACAGGCTTCTAAACCTTAAAATGGAATTTTTTGGTTTCACCAAAGCATTTAAACACCCTTATAAACTAAATGCCCATTTTTGGCCCATTAAGTTTTAAAAGTGTCGTTGAAATCTGATGACATGTAGTTAACAATTGGATATAGCAGTTGACATTTCTGTTTTGTAACATTTTAATTTTCAATTTTTGGAGATACAAAATGAATAGTTAAAAAAATTTCGACTTTGCATGTTAATAATAATATTTTAATGATTTGTTTTTTATGAGGAATAGTTAAATTAAACGATTGGTCATCCGATATTGATGAACAACACATACGATACTTTTGCAATTCCACTTCCGAAGGAGATGGACGTCGGCAAAAGAATGAAGTGGATTAGAAGTTTCAGACAAAAGATCATTTATAAAAGTGAGGAAGGGAGCCGGAAATAAAATGTAGCCCTGGCTAACACCAGAATTTATTTGGTGAAGATCAGAATTGAAACCGTCCAATACAACATGTACTGAACGATCTAGATGGTAATTTCTTATCCAAAGAATAACGGTTTCGTTGATACCAAAATAATTAGTTACCCTTAAAAAATTTGTTGTATAGCGAACAGATTTAGCTGACTTCTTTGTAACGTTGAGAGTAAAATTTCAAGACCGCATGTCTCCGTGACGAAAAACCGAAACGTTGGAATAATTTATTGTGTGACTAACTGGGGTTGTAGTACCCCTTGACATAATGGTTAGTGGTCTGGACTGTTTGGACTGTCATGCGGAAGGTCTCGAGTTCGATTCTCAGCCGCTGCAAGAAGTTTTTTTTCATGGGTGTACTGCCTCTTGCGAGGAATTGACAAATTCTCCAAGAGTATCTCCTGTCATGGAAAGTGCTGCTCATTAGTCATTCAGAATCGGCAGAAAATTGTAGGTCCCCTCCGTTCCTGGTAACACGCACACAGGAATGGATGAGAGTTGTAGGTCACTAAGTTCTGGTTCACTCCGAGCTGTTGCATCAGATTTTTTATTTATGAAATTGGTCATTTGAATTTTTAGAAAACCTGTTATTAGAGAAATATGTTCTGAAACATAAAATAAATTTTTAAATAGCTAAAACGACAAGTAAATAAAATGCACGACTGGGTCGCACGAACTTGCTCCTATGTAATAGACTAGGAATTTTAAAAACGATTGTTATTAGAGAAAACTGTTCATAATGATAAAATGAATTTTTTTTAATTTAAGTAGTAAGAGATAAAAACAGAATGATATGCAAATATGAATTTATGCAGGAACAAAAATTATAAGTCTTTGTAGTGGTTCCTTAAAAAAAATAAGCTTTTATGTACAAAATTTTTAAAACATTTTTAAGAAAAAATTTTGGTACGCCAACCTTAAGTTTTTATTATTGTACTAATAAAAGTCTAATTTCCAAAAAAAATACTAAGCCGTTCTTGAGATATCGAATTTTTCAAAAAAAAAAATTACTTTTTTTTCTAAAAATTAAAAAAAATATTTTTTCTTAAGTTTTTAAATGCAATGTTTTTTAAACTTTTTAGGAGCTTTTTTATAAAAAATTTCATTAAAATCCGTTAAGTCGATAATGAGAAATTCAAAATTCGAAAAAATCGTTCTATGGTAGGTACAGTCAGTAATATCTAGATTTAAAATTTTTTTTTATTAAATTGTAAATTGTAAAGATTAATCAAAAGAAAAAAAATTTTAGCAAAATTCTCGGAACCGTTTTCGAGAAAAATGCGATTTTCGAAAACCATTTTTTAAAATTTGTATGGAAGGTACCGTTAGTTTTAAATAAAACAAAATTTTTTTTCTCAAATCTTGTAGATTATATTAAGAAACTTTTATTTGCCAAGTTTGAAAAAAATCGAGCATAGGGTTTTCGAAATATTGAGATTCCAAAAAAAAATTTTGAATTTTTTTTTAAAAATCCAAAAAATTAAAAATTGAAAATTTGAATATTTAATAATATTCAAATTTTGGAGGAGCTTTGGCATAAAAAAAATTATTAAAATCGGCTTTACCGTTTTCGAGAAAATCAAAAACAAAAAAAATGGACCCAGGGGGGCTACCGAAAATAACAATTTTTTGTAAAATTTTTTTCAACCATTAGCTAGTTTTTACTAAATGAAATTTTTGGAATTTTTTTTTAAAAATTCTGTGGGACAGTTTTTGAGAAAAAAAAATATTTATAAAATTTCGAAAACAAATCGTATGGCAGGTACCGTTATTTTTGGTCTTAAAAAAAAAAAAAAAAAAACGTCCGGGGGTAAAAATTTAAAACCCATATCTACCAAGTTTGAAGAAAATCGGCCGAGCCGTTTAGGCTGTAGTCGAACCGACAGACAGACAGACAGACAGACAGACAGACAGACAGACAGACAGACAGACAGACAGACAGACAGACAGACAGACAGACAGAATTGCGAGACCCACTTTTTTGGTCCTCGCTATCATCGTAATGTCAACTTTGATCAAAATCTCGAGTTCGATTTTTTTTACGAATGCATAACTTGCCTTATAGTACCTATAAGTCGCAAGTAAAAACAGAATGTGGTTTCTAAGGTAGATATTATAAACTCATGCAAGAACGGCAGTAATAGTTTCTGTATTAAAAATTTCATTAAATCCGTTAAAATGTTTAAGAAAATATAACTTCAATATTATTATATGTCACCATATCAACCTATAAATATATTATATGTATAAAAAAACAATGTAACTTGTAAAGTCTTATTTAAGAAGAAAATTTATAAAAATTTAAAAGAACTAAAAATTGATTATCCTAAAAAAATTATTATCGCTTGAAATTCTGTTAGTAAAATATCATTCATGTGTGTAATTGAATATTTTTGTGTGAATACAAACAAATTGAGAACAAGAGCTAAGACTCAAAACATGATGCCAAATGACACTTTTTATTTCATTTTATTTAATTGTTGTAATAATATTATAATTTAAATTTTACTCGAAATAAAAATATATTTCTATTTATCTTTCTGGTGCCAAATGGCCCGATAGGGAACTGTATGGCAACGCTGGTATGGATTTAAATTTTTTTATGAATTATAAGTTGTAAAATAAACGAAACAGAGAAAAGTTTTCGAAAAAAAACGAGATTTTAAAATTTGAAATTTATTTGGTGAATACCATTTGTATAAGAGAACAATTTTTCCGACATCTTTTAGAAAGTATTAAAAAACTTTTTGTTTTCTTTTTTCCAAATATTGAGCTACAACAAAAAAATGGAAAAATTTAATACACAATAACATTCGAACTTTTTCTATGCTTTAACTATAGCATGGTTCTATGGAAGTGACCATTAATAACTATTTTTTGGAAATATTTGTTTTCAACCGTATGTAGTTTTTTCCCAAAATAAAGTTTTTTGGAATTTTTTTAAGTGTCTGCAGGAGTTGAAAAAAAAAATATTTTCTAAAATGAGTGCCGTTTGGTTTAAAAAAAAAAAAAACATTTCGGCCAATCTGTTCAAGCTGTTGTTGAGCGGAATAATGAGCACCACTTTTCTCGGCTCTCGTAATGACAAGTCTAATCAAAATATCAAGTTTGATTTCTTACGAACGCATAACTTGTCATGTAGTGCCTACCTTACTCGCTTATCGCCAGTAAAAATGTATTCTATGAGTTAAGGAGTCGAGGAAATCATCTTAATGAAACGTAAGTTACCCAAGAAATCCAAATAGAATTTCGAATTCTTTCCAAAAATGGACCAATCTCTACTGCCATTCCTACGATACAAAAAAAAATAATTAACTCTTAACTTCCAATCAAAAAGTATAAACCAAAGAAGATTTCCAAACTGAATATTGGTAATTTTCTTAATATCTCGGTTAAAATCAAAATTAGTCGTGTACACTTGGGCGTATACGTACTTTTTTGTATATACAGTTGATTCTTCTTTCTTTTACTTTTCTTAGTTGTGTCTGTTTTCCCCAGGTCTACATACATATGAATATGTGTATATATTATATATGTATATAATTACGTAAATTCTTGTATTTCTATGTACAAAGCCCGCCAATAAAGAACAGTTTTGACATTATTATTTTCAAGTTTTTTGAAAAAAATTATATTTAAAATAAGGTGTTCGTGAATTTTTCACAACGCTTTGTGATAAATGATTTTTTACTTACGACTTATAGGTACTATAAGGCAAGTTATGCATTCGTAAAAAAAATCGAACTCGAGATTTTGATCAAATTTTACATTACGATGGTAGCGAAGACGAAAAAAGTGGGTCTGTCTGTCTGTTCGACTAGAGCCAAAACGGCTCAGCCGATTTTCGTCAAACTTGCTAGATATCGTTTCGAATTTTTCCGCCCCACACGATTTGTTTCTTTTTTTTTAAGAGCGAAAATAACGGTACCTGCCATACAATTTTTTTCCAAATTTTATAAATATTTTTTTTTTTCAAAAACTGTCCCACAGAATTTAAAAAAAAATCATTTAGTTAAAGCTAGGTTGAAAAAAAAATTCCAAACAATGGTTATTTTTGGTGGCCCCCTGGGTCAATTTTTTTTGTTTTTGATTTTTTTTGACAACGGTAGGTACAACCGATTTAAATAATTATTTTATAATTATTTTTATGTTAAGGCTCCTCTTAAGTTTGAATATTATTACATATTCATTTTTTGGATTTTTAAAAAATAATTTCAATTTTTTTTTTTTTGGAAACTCAATATTTCAGAAGCCCCATGCTCGATTTTTTTTCAAACTTGATAAATAAAAGTTTCTTAACATAATCTCCAAGATTTAAGAAAAACAAATTTGTTTCACCTAAGACTAACGGTACCTTCCATACAAATGTAAAAAAATGGTTTTAGAAAATCGTATTTTTCTCGAAAACGTTTCCGAGAATTTTGCTACAATTTTTTTTTCTTTTAATTAATTTTTACGTTCTATAATTTAATAAAAAAAATTTAAATTAATCATCATCGGCATAAGGGATTTTAATGAATTTTTTAATAGAGAAGCTTCTAAAAAGTTTTAAAAAAAATTGCATTTCAAAACTTAAAAAAAAATATTTTTTGAATTTTTGAAAAAAAAAAATAATTTTTTTTTGGAAAATTCGATATCATAAAAACGGCTCAATAGTTTTTTTTTTTTTTTGAAAATTTAATTTTTATTGGAACAATAATAAAAACTTTAAATTGGCGTACCAAAATTTTTTCTTAAAAATGTTTTAAAAATTTTGAATATAAAAGCTTATTTTTTTAAGAAACCACTACAATGACCTATAATTTTTGTTCTTGCATAAACTAACAGTTGCCTGAATCACATCCCATCCTGTTTTTAGCACCAACTAGGAACGGAGTTGTTTTAGTCATTTAAAAATGAATTTTATGGTTATGAACAGTTTTTCTCTTATAACATTCATTTTTGAAATTCTTAGTCTTTTACATAAGAGCAAGTTCGTGCGACCCAGTCGTGCATTTTATTTCATTTGTTATAAAACCATGTAACAGCAGAACCATCAAGCCTAACGTCAAGCCAAGAATTCCTTAACAAATTTGAATTTTCTTTCATACAAACCAAATCGTGTTAAATGGGTCGAACTTTTTTCAAGTGATGATCCTTTATACATGCGACATTTTAAAATTATTATGGATTCATAGAAGATGCTTGTTTTAAATTAATTTTTATCAAAATATTCAAATGAAGTAGAAATCATTTGTCATATGCTCCCCAACTATGACAAAATGACACAATTTCTAAAAAAAAATTAGCGTAAGCACTTTAATATTTAATAGATCTCTACATTTTTGGAGAATATTTATGGATTGGTTCACAAAACGGTATACATAAGGTACATTGTACATATATACAAATATATGTTTAAAAATACATATAATATGATTTTACATTAAAAATATCTTACCTCAAAGCATTTGCCAGTGTTACATTAACGACCGACCTATTCTCACCCGCTGGTCGCAACAATTCTCCAATAATACCAGTTTGTGGTTCCTTTGCATACACAAAGCCCGGTTTATCAAATAGCTTCCCCAACATCACATATTCTTTACCCTCGAATAATGGCCGACATAAAAATACTTCGCCATTGCCTCCGATGGCTAGTGTTGCGATACCAAAGATCATTATCCCAAAACTGCCAATAGATATTATAATCACACACATGACCATAAGAACACCAGCCTTGCCGTTCGAATTGCATAATAGACAACAAAAAGCCATCAGCATGAATATTAGCACCCATATTATGAGCAAGGCCGAAAACCATCCAATGATCCAGTACTTGTTTGACAATTCTTGCACAATTTCATATTGGGGCTGCAGTGCCTCCCAGGTTCCGCTAAGTCGATCAAGCATCGCCACTATTGTCGTTGTCAACATGTGGGCATTAGCTGTTGTTTTGTCCTTAATGCGTTCCAATTGCTCAAGAGTATCTGTGTTGAAAAATAAAATAGCGAAGCGAAAAGATATAGTTTAACATCAACATCCATCGCTTAGCTGGCAATGTGGAACAATATTAATTTTCAGTGTTGCCATTGTACAAAGAAAAAGTGTTAATTCTTAGAATATAAAAACATCGCAGTTAAATTAAATCGAAGTTTGAAGTGAATTTTAAAGAAATAAGTTTTATTTAAGTTAAGTTTACACAAATCTGCTTTTATACACATTAAAAATTCAGCTAATTCGTTCTTAAAAAAGTTCAAACATTTAAAATTACATAAGAGGTCCACCTAATCTTAAAGACTTACAACTCTCAAAAACATATTTCTTTTCTTCAGGACCCTTAAATTAAATTAAAAAAAAAAAAAAAAACTTGAAAATAAACTAATGGCAACACTGAAAATTCCCCCAGAAAGCAATTACCTAGTTGACAACAAAAACAAATCAAAGAACTCCCGACTAAAAGTCATTATAAGACTAAAGGTCTTTCGCTTACCATTACGCTGATAGACAGTGTCATGTTTGACTTGCAATGGGAAGTTTCCAAATATCGACTTTGATACAGCCACTTCGGATGATAGGTTCTTCACCGTCGAGCCAAACTCCAATTCGCCCAAATAGCGCATCCGGAAAATAGTCTGGTCCTCTTGTAACTAACATTGATGGCAATGGTGAATAATGGTGACGGGATGTGGTTGGATAATGAAACCAATAGAAACCAGGGATAAAATAGTGAAAGAGAGGGAGTCAGATAAATTGAATTCGAAATTCCGCGATAAATGGTTCGGGTAATGGGTGACAGCCACCGCGATGTAGCTATCAACAACAAGAGATGTTATTGATGATGTTTGTGTTTGTGTTTGTTTTTTTTTTTTCTATTTCCAAAGGACACTACGAG
The DNA here is from genome assembly GCA_911387755.1 of Chrysotoxum bicinctum. Taxonomy (NCBI): domain Eukaryota; kingdom Metazoa; phylum Arthropoda; class Insecta; order Diptera; family Syrphidae; genus Chrysotoxum; species Chrysotoxum bicinctum. The sequence continues at coordinate 33,175,883 of OU426990.1, forward strand.
TATTACTAGTTTGAACAAGGACTAATGACTCACCATTTTGAGTGCATCAATAATTCCATTTTCTTCAAAGCTTCGTATCCGCAATGTATCGCAAAGTGGTCTGTCACGAAACGTACACTGCCGTTGCAGCACAGATAATTGTATCTGTAGCTCTTCCATCCGCGCCGAAGCCTCTTGTGAAATTTTCAAAGCACGACCGACAGTCTCTTGAAGCAGAAGTACACGATTTATGAGCTCAGTGTTGGCTAAAAGGACAAGATGTTTGGAGCCACTTCACAAAAGCCAACAGAACAAAGTATTAATTGTTGATAGGAATTTACCAATGCTTATCCCGTGTAAGGAGTCATAAGCTAATTCGATGCCAGTGCTTGCTGATACTTCCATTCGAATGGGCTCCCCCAGAAGAATATCCACATCTGAAAGGATACGACACGGTGGATGGCGGCGGGATTAAAACATAAATTAAGATACTCGGTCATAAAGCGAACCTTCTAAATCCTTAATAACCTTCTCGATGCCTGCATGAAAGCCATTATCCAGTTTGTGTTTAATTTGCAAGTGGGTATCCTTCAAGAAGATGCCCATATCGTGAACGGTAGATTTCACCATTTCCGGTGTCATCTCGACTGTTGTAGCTAACCGACTATTGGCGTAGAAAATGCAAAAATCACTTAATCTGAAAAGACAGACAAGATATTAGTTAGAGTGGAAGAGCTCAAAAACAAAACAGAACTAGCTGTTCTGGGGGGGATCAAGGGATAATTGACCTTTAGGTAGATGTTCTTTTGGTTTGGGTTCGGGATGGGAGTGGAGAAATTAACTGAAACACCCCTTCTTCGTGTACATTGTACTTGAGTCAAAGCTAATTCAGTGGAAAATAATTGAGTGGCTGAGCAATATAAACGGTTTGATGTGGTTTGAAGGGATTCGAACAAGGACTACTCTTACTTTATTTACAGGAATGGTTCCCGCATTTGACGTAGATAAAGGTGATAAATAGAGTCATTAAAGAAGATCGCTCAATTGTTAAAAGACGTTTTTATGTTGTGCGGATAATTCATGGGGTATTAATTTAATGGCTTCGTACTTCGTAACAGTTTTTTTTTTTTTTGGTTTTTGCACTTTGAGTTATTAAGGATTTGATGTTGATACCCTTTTGCGGAATGTTAGTAGTAAAACAAATTGCTAATAATTCCTAGCCCCAAAAAATAAAGTTCTTAAAGGGAACTTATATAGAGAGTTCTTAAAATGATTTTTATAGCAGGTTACTTGGGGTTTAATAGGTTCTTAAGTTATTTGTTTTCATAAATGCGAATAAAAAACTTATTCCTTGAGTGCTAAATCAACTTTTTATAGAACCCCGGATAAAGTTCACGGTAACTACAAAATTTACATTTATTTCATATCTGTTCGAAAAAACACATTAAATTGGTATGCAAGCGTTTCAAAGCAAACGTGAATAATCGCTGAATGTTTTACAGTTAAATTTTGCGGATTCCAAAATCAAAATCATTATTTTTATAAGACAAATTTATAAAACAAAAAAATAATAATATATTCATGAAAATATAACTTATGATTTCTATAAAATTACCAGTCTAAAGTTATTTTGCGGAATTTCGCGTGATTTTTTTTTTTCATTTCGCTACTTAATTTTTTAATAAGTTTGTTAAGCAAGATTTCCCTTTGCAAAATCATAGTTTCGCATTATTTAAATGGCAATTTAATCACGCGAGATGATCGATTTGCGGATGAATTTAAAAACCAAAAGAAAATTCTTGAAATCGCTATTTCGAAAAGATTAAAATCTATTTTCAAAATTTTGAAGTAAAGTTTGCGAAACGATTTTCATGTATCAGAATAATTTTTTTGTCTCGCAAACGAGTTCATTTGGATTATTATTTGGATAGCAAATCGATTATTTAGGAGTTTTAAGCAAGATGAATAATTATTCAAAAACACGCTCTAGATGCGCCTTTAGAGCAAACATGGAGTACACTTGCAGCTAATTTATTGAGTTTGAGAGCACTTTGAATTGCTTAATAGTTCTTTTAAGTATACGAACATTTAATAGACCCTTTTAACATAAATTTGAATGATGATCATTTTAAGTTATGTATTAAAGATGTCTATATTGGGTCTAAAGCGAAACTCTTGATATAAGTAGAAAATATGTCTCTTACACAAATTGTTGAAATAAAATCGATTTGCCTAAACTATTATAAAACTCTTTGCCAGGCTATAAAAAAAAGATTCGATTTTAACGATAAGACCCTAATAGAAATACAAAAACTCATCTCTTTATTTCCAAACCTTGTGCTAAACATAAGCATTGAGGATCTGGAATCTGAGTGGAGGGCTCTATTGAAGTTTACAGAATTGTCTAGAGAACTTGAACTAGAACGTTTCTGGTGTGATGTATTTTCAGCCAGAAATGGCTTGAGAGAATATCGTTTCCCTAATATACAATTTTTATTGGATCCTTACTTGTTTTGCCACACAGTAGTGTTACTTGTCAAACGTTAATTTGATAAAAACAAAATGTAGAAATTCTTTAAATGTGACTACTGTAAGCGGTATCCTTTCAGCTAAGTCGTTGTTGGATAGAGCTACCAGGCACATGAATGCAAACTTTGTATCTCCAAATTTATTAAAACAATACAAGAAGACTTAAATTTTTAAAAGTATATGTACATTAATAATTGTGTTTAGTGACATTTAAGCTTTATTTTCGTAATCGCCAGACTAATAAATTACTTTTAACATGTAGCATTGATTTATCAAAACATAATTTACTTATTATTAAAAGCGAAAAATGTTCTAACGTATGTATGGTATGTACATACATACAAATATAAAACTCATTATTATTATAAGATTTCAATCCAAAGCATAAATATACAGAAATTAATAATATTGTTTCTGCTTATATAAATTATTAAAAATGGTGAAATTGGTGAAAAAAAAATCATATATTTTTCAAAAACAAAACATTTCAATGAGAAATATAAATTTGACCATTCTAACTTTTTTAAAAACCATATTTTCGTTGGAAATTAAAAAAAAAAAATTATGACAACATTTTCATTTTTTGTCAAAACTTCACAATAGTACCTCCATTGGATTGACTGCAAATCGAACTAAACTTTCTATAATAATGTTTTAATAAAATCTTCAAGTTTTTTATGCTCTATCTAGCAAAATTTATTTGGTATCCCGCACCAAGCAAACTCCATTTCTTATGACATACGAATTTTTTCAAAAATTATTTAATTTCTCATTGACAGATAGCAATATGTATTTCTATCTACATATGTACCATATTTTATTAAGTTGAAACACGATATCTTACTGAGCTTACTGAAATTCTTAATTTTGTAATTGGCTTGGATAAAATTATTACCAAAAATAGATATGATGAGGTAAAATTTTGTAGTAGAACTTATTTATAAACGAAGAATAATTGTAAACATTTTTCAAAAACCTCAAACTCAGAAATATTAATAAATCGACAAAAAATTAAACATCAACACCCTCACTTTTTTTTGGCTTGTGTCAAGTCTTTTTTCGAAAGAGAGAGGATATGGAGCCGAAATATTTATTTTGGTACAATCTAAGCTATGACATGTGACAACAAGGAAAAACGACATAAGTCAGTTTTTGCTACTTTCCAGGAGAGCGATTTGAATGTTTAGTTTGCAATACCAATCAGGTACACGACTTGTTTTTCTTTTGTCTGTAATTAATTAACTGTTTGAGATAAGAATACGAAAAAAAAATATGACAGACTGAATAGCTAATTACGCATCGGATGGTATCAAAAACTCATTTTCGACAAAAGTCGACTCATGCTATTTTTTCTTGTTGCCACAGATATGATTCTAGAATGCAATTTACTGCTAGGTCTAATACAAACCAAACAAATTTTTAATTAGTTCTACCAGGGTTATAAAAGAATGCAATCTTTTGTGAATGCAATCATTTGAAATGCTTCATTGAATTTTAACAAAAGATTCCATTCATTGACTTCACTTTGAAACTGAAACTTTTGGAGTTAGAATTCATTTGATATTAAAAAGATACCAACCACTGAAGGTAATGTTTGATTGGCGCAAAGTAAAATAATTGATTAAAGGATAAACATACTTACTCGTATGTATGAATGAACAAATATTTAAACTTTAACTTTATTTTACGGCAACATGAAGTGTCATAAAACTACAAACGACGCTGGATTTACAGATTGTCAAAAGAGTTTAGTGAAATTGGTCGAAACTTGAATCATAACTGAGTGATCCAATAGAATCCAATAATGTAAGAAACAGGTAATTACATAACCATAGTCTTTTGTTTTTATTTTGACAACCATCAGAACTGAGAGCTTTATTAAATACACAAGCCTTAGGCTAAGTGTACACGATTGGTAAATCTTAAAATATTGTAAGACCTGACAATGTCTGACAATTATCTACCAATGAGCTGACAATTAAGTTGTGTGTGTACACGGTTGGTAGAAAATCTACCAATCTCTTACAATTTATTGTCAGAAGTTGGCTGACAATTTATTTTCAGATAGCCGGCTTAATACCAACCAATTAATTGTAAGAGATTGGTAGATTTTCTACCAACCGTGTACACACACAATTAATTGTCAGTTTTTGTTGGTTACGGAAACTGCTTCAATTGAACATTGGCTGCAAATTGTCTGACAATGAAAAAATTGTATGATGCTAAAAAACGAACATCTTACAATTTCTTCATTGTCAGAAACGTCAGACAACGATAAAAATTGACAGGCCTGACAATAAATTGTGTGTGTACACGATTATCAAAAACTTTGCAATTTTCCGTCTTACAATTAATTGTCAGATACATTTTCTGACAATTAATTGGAAGATTACACCATTGTCAGCTAGCGTACACATGATTGTCAGAATTCTTACAATTAATTGTTAGACAATGATCTAACAATTGATTGTCAGACAAATTTTCACGATTGTAAGACATTGTAAGCATGTTTTTCACTGACAGATCTGACAATATTGTAAGATCAACCAATCGTGTACACTTAGCTTTAAGGATTTAAGACTTTTGACGTTTCTCTTTGACGATCCGTTTATTTCAGTGTACAACATTAATTTGCAAATGTATGTCTTTATTCTTTTTTCCAAGGTTTAGTATTTTTGTGTTTAAAAAATATGTTTGTCTATTTCATTTAGTTTAAGAAGATTGTTTCTTTCTTGAAGCCTAGTACTGACCTAGCGTTAAATGAAAAATAAATACGTTCCAAATTACACGCGGAGAATAAAAATGAAAATAGAATAAAGTTTTCCACGTGAATTTTTCATACTCACCTGAAATAATGAATACTTTCATTAAGTAAACTCTGGAGAGCAGTATCAAAAAATTCTTTATCCATTCTTTATTTCTGTTTATAAATTTTAATTTTTTTATTTTGAAACAAAATATTTAAATTAACTGAGAAATGTCAGTTTTGCACGCTGCCTTAAACCTTTTCCTGATGGTTGTACATTGAGAAATGAAAATTTGGCGTGGAAAAAGTTGTGGAACATAATTGTTTTTCCCATCCACATTTTGGTACTTACCTCTCGTTGGGGATTTCATGCGAGTGAAAAAGCCGCCACATTTATATGAAATTTTCATTTTCACTTGAACTGAGTACTAGGCTTTAAATATAAACTAAAAAGAAATGTTTTGAATCCAAAAAACGTTTATTATAAGTCCACGATTTTTCCGTCAAAAGAAACGAACTAATTGACTCACACTTGTTTCGGTCGGGGACTATTGAACATACTATTTTTCAATGTACATTTTTTTTTAATTTCCACACACTCAAGGGGTTATGACTATCTCTAAAATTTTATGATATAAAACAGTTTGAGCGTTTACGAAAAGTGGAGAGGATTAAATACGAGTATGTAGGAGATGTCGATACACATCTGTTTTGAAAACTTGTGCATCACAATGAGGGAGAAGAGTGCCAATTTATTCCACATTCTGCAGTACTAAAATGTGGAATAAATTACCACCTTTATATTTGACAGAACGTCTGCAGTAAGGCTTAAGGATAAATTGATATGTATTATGAATTTACGGCGAAATTGTTTGAAGGGAAGAATGTGACTAGCCATTTCGTTTGAGCATTTTTGATAGAAAAAGGGAAAAAAGGGCAGCCTATAGTATAATGAATTAATTAATATAGGAAAAGAATTGGTCCTGAAACTGACCCCTTTGGAACCCCATATCGCTCTTAATCTTCTACAATTTCATTTCAATTTTGTTTTCTATTTATAAAATATGATTTGAACCATTTCCATAAAAAACTTCGGAAACCTGCATCTTCAATGTTTTAAGAAGTATCTCATGATATATTTTTATTTAGTCAAGGCTCCCGAATATTTGGGAGCAGAAGATTTTTTACTTTGGAAACTGAACTGGAAATCACTGAAAAACTTGGATTTATTTAGAAAACTTATCCTCCTAGTTTTTACAGGCTTTTCAAAAACCTTATTTATGGATGATGATAGTGATATCGGCCTAATTTTTTAGTAACACTTTTTTGAAAAGAGGTAAAATAATTGGATATTTAAGTGCGCCCGAAAATACACCACAAAAAATACTTTTATTAAAGATGAGTGCCAAAACATCAGTTATATTTTTCAAATACCATTAGATTAGATTCAAACAATGATTATATTATTATCCTACAAGTTGAAGAGCTCTGTTTTGGAGTCTATCCAATAGATTCAAATAAGTAATGGGGGCACCAGCCCAGATAACACAAGAGATATACTCAAGTTTTGAGCGGAAAAAATTCTTGCATCTTTTAAGAAAACCCAAGTATTTCACTGTTTTTGGCTACGTCATTCCATAGGAGATGGTCAGTAACATACAAACCGACAATTGAAAGCTTTTTGATTTCTTTAATTCAAGTTCCATTCATGGTTTAATGACTAGGATAGAATATTTCGCTTGGATTAGGATACGCTGCCATTTTAGTTCCACAACTAAAGAACTGAGTTGTAAGTCTGGACATGAATATGAAAAGCTGAGGATGCTGTCGTCAGCAAAACAGTGAAGTGTATCAGAAGTCTCAGACAAAAGGTTATTGATAAAAATAAGTAACAATGTTTATTTGGCTTCGATCAACCCTAAAGATAAAACTTTTGTTCAGACTAACTTCATCTAATTTCTGACAACTAATCATTTCAAAAGTTTCATTTGCTTATGAATTAAACATTTTAGCAGTGAATCACGTCCCATAATGAATCATTTTTATTTTTAAATCTACTGCCGTGTCGTTCGTATTGTGTTCATAGTCGCCACAATGGCGCTGTTCAGATTTGTGACATTTTGAATATAGGCCAGCTAATTGAAATATGTATTTTGCTAATTAATAAAACGCAGTACATAATTTAAATCGAAAATAAAAATTATAATGCACAGTGAAATGGAAGATATTATTAATATATTTTTGAAACAATTAACAACAAAGATGGCGCAAGAATACAAAAAGCAAAACACAGCTAAAATATGAGGAATGGAAGCTAGCTTCAACCTAGCTTCAAAGTGATTCGATCCGTTCGAGATTGAAGTTTCAAAAAAGCTGCATGAAAATTCTAAAAAACAACCTTAATTTAAAAAAAAATCATGGACATTTTGTGTATTGATTTTGTTTTTCAAATTTGTTAACTGAAAATTATTTACATGAACCAGAACATAAGCAAGTATCAGTTGTTAGTAGACAGTGGAAGTTTGGATTAAGATGTCTAAAACCCAAAGGGAACAATGTGTTAGTAACTAATTGATTTGAACTATCGAACGAATTCATTCATTCATTCATTCATTCGTTCAGTTCAAGTAGAATTTGTTACTAATTGCTTATTATTTGAATTATACAAATGGGTCAAATGAAGGCAATGAGGAAACATTGTCACTAACCCTACCTTTCTTATTTGTTCTAAAATATATTTTATTTGGTAATAATGGTAATGGTACCCTCATCTAATAAATATCCAGTTTTATCTACTCTTGTTTGCTGTAAACAAAATGTTTGTAAAAATCCAATGGTTCTGAACTTATAATTACAATAAGATTGACTAGAGTCTATGAGAGTTCACCCAAATACTCTATACTCAATGCTCTATATTGTAAGCCATAAATTGCCAAATGACATCAAATGATGGCTACTATGTCGGTGGATTAAGAAAAGTCCAAAAATACAAAAAAACGTGATTTTATTTATTGGTCCGGAAAAGAGCAATTTTAGGGCTTTCGGCTAGCATTTGGAACGAAATACTATATGTAAGTAATAGCTGAATTTGTCCTCTATTTGTCAAGTCATAAAATGTCAAATTCCGTCAAAGGATGGCCACGATATCGGTGGATTAAGAAACGACCAAAAATACAAACTTTTTATTTTTGCTGTAAATATATTATGGATAACTTTTGTATCTTCATAATTGACTAGCTCTATGCAAAACAAAATTTAAACATGTACAGATTATGTAAAAATAATAGGAACACAAAAGACGAAACAGAACCCAAAATTTAATCTTTCATAGCCAAACACTGAAATATTAAACCCAAACTTTTAAAATAAACACTACCCTTAGCCATAATAATATCTCAAATATTACCGATACTCAATCAAATCTCACAAATGACGATAAGAATATTATTCCAAAGATAAACAAAACTTACTAAAAACAAACATCAACCAGCGAAAATTAAATGAATGAAAACAGTACCTACATCAGTAAAAAGTTCAGTTCTACTATCGGGTAAAAAAAGTAATTGAACAAAAAAGTATACTGAAATCGTTCATTGAACGAAAATAGTATACTGAAATCGTTCAAAGTAACTATCGAGTGAAAAACTAGTTGAACGAAAAAAGTATTACTAAAAACGTTCAAAGCTAATATCGAGTGAAAAAGTAATCGAACGAAAATAGTGTGATGAAAACTAGTTACTGAAAATAGCTACTGAAAATAGTAACTGAAACTAGTAACTGAAAATAGTAACTGAAAATAGTAACTGAATGACCGGGTATTATCGAATGAATGAACTTTTAGCTACTATCGAATAAGTCGATAGTTTTTATTCGATAGTTCCCATAACTAATTATAGGCCATTTTAAAAAGAAAATATTCTATGCACTCCTTAAAAGCAATTTATTGTTGCATGCATCAAAAGCATTTTTCGAGGTAAGAAAATGATATAAACTCGTTTTAGATAATATTTAATAAGAATCATTAATTCACTTTAAACGTAAAGATGATGTTTGTGCTGGATTTATACCACTGACAAATTCTCCATAAAAAATGGCAAAATTATTAATAAAATCAAATCTCAATAAAGCATGTAGAAACACAAAGTCAGGGAATAGAAATGACATTTCGGTTATTTCTATGGATATCTTTTTATCTTCTCAGTTATTGGAAATAAGACATCGAAATCGTTGATTTCAAATGTCACCGCAAAGTCCTCCAATTGTTTTTTTTAAGAACGAAAAATACAATGTAATTCGTTATCTTTTCATATGCTTTTTAATCTATGGGCATCGCACCCACTTCGCTGAATTCATACTCTTATATCTGTCAAATAACAACAACATGCATCTTTGTTTGATTTCAGATTCGAAGTCAGATAAGTTAGCACTTTGACAAATATTACACGCAAACGCATTAACAGACAGCATTGTGACCACTGACTATTAACGTATACCGTCTAATCGTAGATTAATATTCCAAACCACATAATTTTGGCTTAAGTGAAAACAAACCATTAAGTGTACAAATATCAACGAACGCATCCTCAAATAATCAAAACCTGCCAACCTCACGAAAAATTTTTTTTTTGCAATCAATTTGAGCGTCATTCTATTCCAGACGTTCCAAGGCTTTAGCCGCACTATTATATGCACTATTTTTACTGGATAATTTATCCGCATTATTCCTTGGTTGTTGTTAACTGTGTAAAAATTTGCTGCGCTGCCTATACATTTACCAACAAAAAACAATTAATGAAAATATATGATTTTTATTATTCGTTGATTATTTTTATATGCTTAAAATGTTTTTCTGAAAATGAAATACAGAAATTCTTTCTTTAGCCGGACTACACGAATGTGGAATGCTCTACCCAGCTCTATTTTTCCTGTCCATTGTAATATTCAAAAATTTAAAATTAATGTGCATCGGTATCTCCTTTTAAACCCTTCCTTTGTTTTCCTAACGCTTGTACTGTGTTAATCATTTTAAAGGTAGCAATAACCCCTTGAGTGCGTGCTAATTATAAAAAAAAAAGTTAATAAATAAAATATTAAGTCCCTTAAGCATTTAAGCAAATAGAACTCCATAAAGTAAAAGAAAACTGGTTCGATGTTAAACACTGCACCACTATAACGGACTATTTCCGTTCAACGTATATGCAGTTACTTTGCTATAAAACATAAAACCTTTTTCCCTCCGACCTGAATTAATGATTGTTGGCAAAGAATTTGAATTGTATAATAAAAGCCCATCGGCTTCTCTCAGTACGCAGCATACTCCACCGCCCCATTGTTATGGATCACCATTGCTTTGCCCCCAATACAAGGAACCTTGCAAAATTCACAATTTAAATAGGTCTAAATAAGTCTCCTCAATAAGTTTATATTCATCTTTATATTTAATACTTACGCTAAAATAATAAAAAATAAAAGCATTGTAACAATGGAAGCCCTCTTCCTGCATATCAGTCTGTTTTCCTCAGACTGATCTAGTGCCATCAATGGATCCACACGATTACTTAGTCCTTCCGCTGCCGCATTCCGCCCACAGCACCACGCAACTGCCGCTCCAAATGGTATAAATGCTATAACCGCAAATATGCTCATGAGCGCTATAAATCCAGATTCTATTTTTATCGCCTGCAAAAGGAAGTTAAAAAAGAAAAGCATAAAATAACCCCAACCCAAAACTATTTTAACGCCCCCTGCAAAAGCTAACACCCTCCACCCACTTACATTCGTTGTTAATTCTATGAGGGTTAGATTCGAGTAAAGTGCATCTCTGACTAATTCTGGAATAGAGATGGAGAGAAGAATGGAAAAAAAAAGTAGCAAAGTAAATGGACAATGACACAAGTGTTAGAAGGAGATAAGTCAAATATATGTCCATTTAGTGACATATCCTTTTTAGCTATCTTGCTTATTTGAAAAATAAAGTGTCCATAGATTGGTTAGGACACACAAGTACGAGTAGCTATGGCTAGAAAACTTTAAAAGCGCTTGACTGTAGCCATAGCTACTCGTACATTTTTTTTTTCTTGTAAAGGATACTCACCGAGTGGTAAGTCTTCAGGTGTGATAAACGATAAAAAGTCACTAACGTAGGTAAAAAGAAACGGCCCTGGACCTATGTCCATGCCCGGGATGCTATATGTAAAAGTAGTTATGTTAAAATCCATGGCTGCCTTAGTCGAAGGTAAGCTGTGTAAAAAAGAGAGAAAGCAAAACAAAAAAATGAACGCAAATGTGAAAGCATAATGAAATATTTAAAAGAAAAATATGGTAAACGATTTTTCACTAGAAGCTTTCATACAATTTATGTTCCATATAAATTTCAAAGACAAATGCACCCATGACTTCTTGGCACTAACTAGGTATGAATTTTTCAGTTGTTTAGAATATTGTGATTTAGTGTTTTGTTTAAGTGTTTAATGATGTCCTTATTAGCATTTCCTTTGAGTCAAAGGGAATATGGGTTCTTGAAAAGGTGGTTTTTCATTTTCTAAGCAATACAGTCAGAACATATGATAACCATGTTTGGGTTTCAAAGGCTTAAACATAAAAAACAATAGCTGAAAATTTTAAACAGCCAGCTATTTTTATGATATACGAGTAATTTAAAAATTTGTAACCTTTAGAAAGTTCATTAAGTTTTTATTAATTGAAAATACTCTTCTAACTTGTATCTATTTTGATTTGCTTTTGAACACACCTAAGATAATGGCAGTTTGTTAAAAAACTTAATAAATACACCTTTTTTAACATTTGGAAATGTCTAAGTGGCACATGAAGTAAGTACGAGACTTAAAAGATAAAATAGGTAGGTATTCGATTTTAGCTTTAATAAATAAAAACATGGAGAAATTATGGTGCTAAATTCAATTAAAATTTTACAAAATCGTCCTTTTACCCTAGTATCATACTTACTTACTTACTAACTTAAGGTGACTCTACACTCCGGGATGGACCAGGGCCTGTCTCCAGTTTCGCACATCAAGTTGGTTGAGGTCCTCTCTCACTGCGCTACCTGAGTCGCGGCCTTCCTATACTACGCCACGCCGCACTATGGGACCAAATGGTGCAAACCATCTCAAAAATCCATAACTTTTTTGTTTCTCACTATTTTTTTTTTTTTGAAATTTTGCACACTTATACTTGTATAACCAAGACTTTAAAATATTTAAACGTTTTAAATAGAAATAAATTATTTTATTTTTTTTTTAATAAAATAAAATAACAAATTTCTAGATTTTGTTTAATTTATATGGGAAAAATTTGTTGGAGCAAGAATTATTGCAACAATTTGGATGAAATTTGTACAGTTTTTTTCTTTTACCGGTGAAAACATTTGAAAGTAGTTTTTGTAAAATCCGCCCACTACCACGCCCATATTTTTCTGATTTTTGTTAGATATTTTCTTATTTTTAGTGAACAGGAATCCGAAAATTTGTATTTGAGGTTTTTTAAACTTAAGACATCGTATGTATATTTTTTCTGCCCACTTTCCCGCCTACTTTCACTCCCCTTTTTTACTTGCGATATAGGTACTATAGGTACGGTGACCATCCGTCCTCTTTTTGAGAGGACAGTCCTTTCTTTTTGTATCGTGTCCTTTCTGCTTGCTTTTCTTAGAGAGGACAGAAATTTGTCCTCCCTTTTCTAAATTGTCCTTTTGAGGTCCTCTTTTCCTCTTTCAAACCACGATTCTACGATTAGCAGCACTGCTTTATGTCATTGAATTCTGTCATATATTTTTTGCTATTGTGAATGATTTTCAAATTTTCATCTCCATCCGCAAGTAAGTGTCGTTCTCAATGGCATTCTTTCGGCTTTTTGATTATTTTTGGAAAAGATAAGGGTATCTTTTGGTTGTAATTTATATAAAACGGTGAGCATTTATTTGGAATAATTATTATGAAAGATTAATTTATTATGAAAGATTAATTTATTGTTTTTTATACTTTCAAATGGCACCTTGAAATAAGTGCATTTTTAATAGCCAGTGTTCGTTCATTAAAAAAATCTAAGCGAAAGTGATGTAAGGAATTGAAAATAATTACCAAATTCACAAATTGCCTCCGGACAAAACATGGGTTAAAGTTTTCAAACATTTCAATGAAGAATATGTGAAATTTGACAATATATTAAAGCTCGTAGAGTTTTTTTTTTGGGCTTCAAATGCAACGACTGAAAGGGTATTTTCAATTTCCAATAACATTTAGACACCTGAGAAATCTAAATTAAAATTTGATACGCTAGAGGCAATGCTTAATAACAAAGTGCAATTATGACTTCGATTGCGCAGAATTTAACACGTTTTTAAGAAATCGGGACGAAATCTTAAGAAAAATACATTGCGAAGAAAAATACCAACATTAAACATTATGTATACATACATAGTTCCTTTGCACGACTCTTAGTCATATACATATTTAAGTATATATTATTTCGTTTTTTGTTAATATATTTGTATTTATTTGTTTTAAAAACTGAACTGAGCTATAATATGAAGTAATTATTTGTTAAACTTTTTTACGTTAAAGAAAGACTGTCCTTTTTTTGCTTCTAAAAAAATGGTCACCGTAACTATAGGGCAAGTTCTGCATTTGGAAAAAAAATCGAACTCGAGATTTTGATCAAAGTTGACATTACGATGATAGCGAAGACGAAAAAAGTGGGTCCGGTAATTCCGTCTGTCTGTCTGTCTGTCTGTATGTCTGTATGTCTGTACCTCGAACTAGAGCCTAAACTACTGGAGGTATTTTCTTCAAACTCGGTACTTAAGGGTCTTCGGTGATTCCCTAGAGGGGAAATTGAAATTTTTTTTTTAGCTCCAAAATTAACGGTACCCCCCATACACCCGTAATGCAAAATCTTATTTATCTCGAAAACGGCTCTAACGATTTTGATAAAAAAAAATTAGGTGTGATATTATGGGCAGGGACTATGTTTTGGTCAGAAAAAAATTTGGGGGGAAATGTTATTAGGGGTACCTGTCATAGAACCGTTTTTTTGATTTTCGAATTTCTCACCAACATTCTGTAACGATTTTAACCAAAATTTTTATGCAGGAGCTGCTTTGCATTTTAAAAAATATAAACTAAAATTCTTTTCGAAAAAATAGTTTTTGGATTTTTAAAAAAATAATACAATTTTTTTTTTGAAAATTCAATATCTTGAAAACCAATACAGGATTAAATTTTTAAATTACGTTTTAAAATTTATGTTATTAAATACTAACAATTTGCATAATAATTTTTTTATAAAAATTTTAAGAAAAATTTAGTACACAAAAACATGTTTCAGTGTGTCTGTATGTTTGTACCTCTCACTACAGCCTAAACCACTGAACCTATTTCTTTCAATCTCGGTAGTTAAGGGTCTTCGGTGATTCTCTAAAGGGGAAATTGAAATTTTTTTTTAGCAATTTTATGCATTTGAACATTATTATCTCATTAAATCCATGTTTTATATTTATAAAATGTAATAAACTTCCAAAGTACTTTTACATAAGAGCAAGTTCGTGCGATCCAGTCGTGCATTTTATTTTATTTTCAGCTTAAAGTTCATTAAGAGCAGGCATTTTTTAAATTAAGTTTTATATGTAGAAGTGAGTTTATGAAAAGTGTTATTTATTTTTAGTAAAACCCGTGTACTGCCACGCCCCTTTTTGATATATGAAAGTTTTTTGTCCTTAAGACAAAAAAAAGGAATTCACAAGTACACCTTATTACTAGGTATATTAATTAATGTCTAAAAGTTCTTTAGCCTCGTCAAACAATGCTTTGGTATCATTTTTTGATCTTAGTTTTCCCAGACTACATTATATGTATGCGGATCGGATGTTTATAATAAAGTGTGTAGAACATCTTCGTTCGTAGCTGATCTTGAACATTTCCTTGCAAATAAATTCTCTCATTTTTTTTAGATTTAATCCGAATCCTTCAAACGCTTTATTGAGAATAAAAGCTTAGTAATCATCTCATTACATTATCTATGAATTTCGCCTCTTGATTGATTAATGCTACAACAACAATTTGGCTTTCCCATACCAACTCTATTACCTCTTAGACTCTTTTCGCATGCTTTTATTGTTGCTTATATGCATATTATATGCAGTTCTCTTTTAAGTGAACTGTTAACTTTTTGTCTTCTTCTGTTTTGTGTTATTTATACTTATGTATGTACGTACATTTGTATTATATGCCCTCAAATGCTTGGCATTTATTTTTATTTAATTATGATTTTTTTAATATAAATATGAGTAAGGAAGTTTAAAATTGGAAAACAAAAAATATTTTATTCTAAAAATAAAATTTAGAATTTTAATAATATTGGAAATAACTGATAAAAACTTATAAATTTTGTGGAAACATAGTCACTTATATGATGTTTATGAAAATATGTTGCACATGTTTCAACAGTTATATATTTTTTAACTTTAAAAAAAAAAATAACATTTTTTTTTAAATTTTGAGCTAAAAGTAATAAAATAATGGTCTAAAACTTTTTTTAATACACATTTATGTGCATCAATAAAGGTACCACATTTTTGCCAAATTTTTAATTTTTTTCATCACTTAATAATAAAGCATGAAAATGCGAAAGTTTTCATTTTTTCTTCCAAATTTAGAATATTTTTAGAATACTAAACAGCCATTAACTAAACGGAGGCAGCCGGAGCTAACAGAGAAAACTTCAATTGAAAACATAAAAATGAAAAAGATACTGCATCTTACTCATTTTTTTTATTAATTTACTGGTGAACTTGGTTAAAAAAATATAACTGTTTTATAAAGAAGAGGGCTTGGGCTGTTCAAAAAGGTATAAAACTTGTACATTCCAGAAAAATACGAACTAATTGACTTCAAACTCTCACTTCAAATAATTCTAAAAAATAAAAATATCGAAATGTCATTTTTAATGGTAATTTTATGTACCTAGAACAAAAATAAGATACAAGAAATTTACTGTGTTTGAAAGAACCCTATTTCTAGTATATAATCCCATCATTAGATTTTTCAAATTACGAAATTCACCAAAACCATTTTTGAGATGGATTTCATCATTTGGTCCCATAGTGCGCCGCTCCGCCCCGTCCCTCAGGGCTGGATTCGAAGACTTTCTGGGCCAGAGCATTTGAGTCCATTCGCTGTGTATGGACTAGCCATCTCAGTCCATGTCTCTGCACCATACACAAGGACCGGGATGATGAGAGTTTTATAGAAGGACACTTTAGTTACTCGACTTCAATTCAATTTGAATTCATTTTGGGAAAAATTAGATATTTTTATATCTTTTCGTCAAATTTACGATCATTTAACCTTTTCATGTTGGCCGCCATCATGAATTTAATGCAATTTTTTGGGAATTAACATCCCTATGGGAGGGAAATATTTCATCACGTAAAACGTTCGACAATCGTGTTTTCCAGCTTAAGCTTAATAGCTGGATATAAACAAAGCTGAAAGCCATTTTATTTATTAAACAAATATGAATTTATGCAAAAAAAAAATATAAATCGTTGTAGTAGTTTCTTTAAAAAAAAAAATAAGTTTTTATAAATACATTTTTTTTTTTAAATTTTTGAGAAAAACTTTTAGTAAACCAACTTTCTGTTCTTATTACTTTACAATTGAAATTGATAATTTAAATAAAAAAATGTATACCTATTGTTGATATATTGAATTTTCAAAAAAAAATTTAGTTTTTTTTCAAAAATTAAAAAAAAATATATTTCTTTTCTTAAATTTTTATATGCAATAATTTTTAACATTTTTAGGAATTTCTGTTTATTTTTAATTTAATTATAGATAGTAAAAATTAAGGTCTCGTCAGGTCTCGTATTTGGGGAAAACCAATTTATTTTCAGATAAAATACAAATTTTTTGTATACATCTTGTAGATATTCGGCCCTAGCGAGGTATCGGTTCGGAGCGCAAAAATTCTCCGATTTTGTACGATTCGGACGATTTTTGCTTCGAGGTATTCTTCCGAACAGCTGTTCGGAATTTTTCTCTGACATTATTTTAACGCACCTGGCGAACTGCGTTGATGTGCGATCAAGTGCTTTATTTGTGAAATATCTGCAATGCTTAATGCAATTGTTTTTCCGATTTCATCCGACACATATTCTTCGCGGAACAAATTGCACCAACGCATTTGTGTATTATTATTCTTTCTGATAGGATACCTCGAAAGCAATCTGAACCTCCGACAAAGTATGCGTTGCGGAGAATTTTCCGGTCCGAACGGATACCGCGCTAGGGCCGACTATTAAAAAACTTTTAAATATCAAGATTTAAAAACATCAATCGAAGAAACTATTTTAAATATACAATATTTTTTAATTTTTAAGAAGTTTGAAAAAAATATATCAAAATTAGTTCCACTGTCTTGGAGAAAATCGAAAACAAAATGGTTCTTTTTTTCAACCCATTAGCTAGGTTTTATGTATGACATTTCTTGAAATTTGTTCTAAAATACAACAGACACACAGACGGAATTGCAAGACTGTCTATCCAATTTTCCTTTAACTTGGTAGATAGCATTTTAAAATTTTTCTCCACACGATTTTTTTCTATTTTTTTTTTTGTTGAGACCAAAAATAACGTTACCTGGCATACGATTTTTTTCGAAATTTATAATTTTTTTTTTCACAAAAACTGTTTCACAAATATTTTAAAAACAAAACAAAATTTCATTTAGTTAAATGAATGCTTGAAAAAAACTCAATATTTCGAAAACCCCATGCTCAATTTTTTTTAAAACTAAGCAATTAAAAGATCTACAAAATGTGAGAAAAAAATTGATTCCATCTAAAATAATGGTACCCACCATACAAATGTTAAAAAATGGATTTCAAAAATCATATCTTTCTCAAAAAGGGTATCTAGAATTTTAATAATCTTTTAAATAGTTTAACGATATGTAATTCAATTAAGAAAAAGTGAAACTACTATATTACTGACTTTATTTACCATAGAACCATTTTTTCGAATTTTAATTTTTTCACTATATGCATAACGGATTTATTTTATACAGAACCCTCTAAGAAATTTGAAAAACATTGCATTTCAAAACTTAAAAAAAAATATAATTTAAAGAAATCATTTTATAATTTTTTTTCTTGCACAAACTGATATATTGTTTTTATCTCCAATTAATAAAGGTGTTGATTTAGTCATTTTAAAAATGAATTGTATGGTTATTAATATTATTCTCTAGTAAAATTCGTTTTTAAAATTTTTAGTCTTTTACATAAGATCAAGATCGTACGATCCAGTCGTGCATTTAATTTTTTAATTTCATCTTTCTCGTTATCATCTTTGAACTAACTAATTTATACCAAATTTTATATTTGAATTTGAAATATACAAAGCATATAAGACAACACAGGACAAAGTACTTAACGACAAATTAACAATAAAAAACAACACACTATACAACACAGCGATAAGACACCAAAGAGAACAACAGCAGTAAAGGAGACAAACATAAGCAAACAATAAAAATAATTCACAATAGAATAACTACAAAAACAAAAACAGAAACCACATAAAATAAGCTAATTGACAAACACCAGTAAAGTATAACATAAGCCCGAAGATGGATATTTATATCCGAAACGCGTCGCCGTAAAACAAAAAAGAATTATATGTATGTTGTAATAAAAAGGTTAATCTATAAATAATAAAATAAAACGTCAATTTTAATTAATTAAAAATTTTTTATTTTTAACTTTATTTTATTTTTAATACATTAAAACAAATTGAAAATACAACATGGAGACTAAACCAAATAATAAAAAATAATAATTATATTATATGCTTATCTACATTATATAGATATAACGGAAAAGGTATTTAAAATATTTATTTAAATTTAAACGAATGTGAGCCGGCATCCATTATATTATTATTTTAAAAAAAAACTCACTTTTGTACTGATGCTTTTATAGAGTACTTTTCCTCAAATTTTGTCAACAAATCTTTCTGATTTTTGATACGATCGAAATATTTGGCACTACGAAATAGTGTAAGGTTCAACAAAATTAAAAGTGGACAAACTTTAAGAAAAACCATTCTTATTCCTGCGAGTCCTTAGTTCCAGATGATTTATCTTTTTTTAAAGATTTAGTTTCAAATAAAAAATAATAATTTATTAATATATAAAAAATAAATCATGAGAACAGATCTTCAAATACTCGTACCTTGAAAGTTAAAGTCTGATTGTGACAGACTCCAATTTTTGTTAATGTCTTAAGAAATTAAACCAATAATGTACAAAAGAGCAAACGAATTAATTTAGAATCTTTCCTTAAACAAAATATATTTTTTTAACCATACAAAATTGTTTGGTCGTTTTTTTCGTTACGGAACTACACATCTGACTTCAGAAATTTCCCAAATTCAAGAAAATTGGAGAAATCAAAAATGTAAAACAACTTAGATACAATTCTGGATATCGATAAAGTAAGACGCTCGGGAAGTCATGGGGCACATCAGTTAACAGCTATAAAAATATGAAATAAAATATTTATATTTTCTTTTCTTAATTTTGTATGAAGCTTAGATTTGTCTGCACGTGCAAAGCCAGGTCGGGTCAGGTAGTAGACCATGTTAAAGTATTTTAAATTTGTTTCTCTTTAAACTTATTTAAACTGAATTTAGAAAGTGTTTATATCAAAAATAAAAAAAAAAACAGAACTCACCTTTAAAAATTGTTGTTTGTTGGCCTTATATCCTCTCTTATTCAATATCCAATAAAAATATTTATTTAATTTGTGTGTTGCACGCTGCACTGTAAGATTATTTGTGAATTTGCTTAAGTAAATTAACAGATTTTTTTGTTAATATTTAAGACCAAAATTTAATCAATAAATGCCACACTAGTATTTCGGATCATCATCTCACGTTTTTTTCCACTGTCCTTAAGTAAATCATTAAGTTTTGTACGTTTTTTTATTTAACTTCGGGCATTAGTACATATGACGTAGAAAAATGATTGTTTATTATTATCACTTTTTCACTAACTCATATTGTTTTTTTTTTGTTGTTGTTGTATTTTACAGTGGTTTGTTTTTAATGTGGTGGAAGCCCTAAAAGGTGTAAAATAAAAAAAATCATAGAAAGTGAACATAAGCTCACAAGTTGAACGAATACACGGAACAGATGTCATTGACACTAATTTATTTATTGTTTGAGGTTGTTTTTTGTATTGAAATGTTGTAAAAATAGTTTTGTTTTTTGAATGGACATATTTTAATTCTTATAGATATTCATGGAAATATATTCTTATCGATAAGGCATGCAGGCACATATATTTCATCAATTTAATTGAAATTTCATTTCCTGTGATTTCTTTCAATCATTTAACATATTCATTTATTTTTATTTTTGGCAAATTAGACATATCAGATAAAAAAACAATGGCGCAAAATTTTAAACAGCCTATTATTAAGGTATTAGTATGATACTACTTAACAATTTGCTAACTTTATAGTAGTTTACTAACTCATTCTTAATTTCAAACATTTTCTCACTAGTATCGTACTAAAAGAATTTCCTTAATAAATTGCCTCTGAACACAGCTAAAACAATGACATATCGTGTAAAAAAGTAAGTACACGAACCTTTTTTGATGTTTGCAAATGTCAAAGAGTCATATAAAGCTAGCACGATACTAAAAAAATAAAGTAGGTATTCGATGATTTTAACTTTAATAAAAGGGTAGAGAAAGTATGATGCTATATTCGATTAAAATTTGCAAATTCGTTGTTTTAACCTAGTATCATACTAAAACAGCTTTAGCATCGTACTAATTCAATTAAAATTTTGCGCCAATGAATTCTCTAGTCTCTCCGATTTAGAAAATATGCCCTATTTATATTTCAGCCTAAGAAAAAGAATGTTTTAAATGTTAAATAAAAAAATAATCTTTTGTATATAATTTTTTTTACATATCAATAAGACTAATAAGATTTTCGGGTTGGTTTTATAAAATGAACCCTCGTGAAATAGAAGGGCTCTACATTTTTTTTCGAAATCCAGACGAGAAGGAATTTTTCATGACAAGAGATATTTTTTTTTGTAGTATCCCCCTCAGAGAATCCGATTAAACCTGAAAAGTTTGTTTTTTAAGGTTACCATTTGCAAAGAAGTGACGAATTTTCCAAAAGGTATGTCTCGTCATTATATATGTAGTTCCTTCGATCTTAGCTGTTTTAATTCGGAAAGAAATTTTAGATCTCCTGCAGTTAAAAGAGTAAAGCATGGGTCTTCACGCTACTTCTTTCGTGTAGCAGCTTTGAATTTGGTATAATTTTACTTTTTATATAACCAATTCTTTTTGAGATACATCACGAATTCATTTGTCATTTTATGTCATAGTTTTGACTTAAATATTATGATTCTTTATAGAAAGAATTTCGTTACTCCATCATTTCATTTCGTTACGGCAATAAGACTGAAGAAATTTCATATCACCAACGAGTATTAAAAAGAACCTTAAAACTTCAAATAACGAAAACTTTAAAATGGTAGAAAATAACTTGTTAATATTTTGGAAATCACGTTTTTATAAAATTTTGGAATTATATATTATATTTGAATTAAATGTATTGGTTTTTTTTTCCATTAACGAAAATTAACATATTTCCAACAAATTAACGGAGTTAATTTATTTCAAGAAGCAGCAAGTTAATTTTCATTGAAAATAACAAAGTCTTATTTAAATAAATGTTGAGTTTTTTTTCTGGGGGTCCACATATAGAATTCTTTCAAAACGGAAAGAATCTTCTATTTTGCGCGAAAAAATTTTATTCTTTGATGGTTTATTTAATATTTATTTATTATGTATTCACATATAGTTGTACAAAATGTTAATCTTAATGATAATACTTGGAAAAAATATTCAGCTCCTAGAATAAGAAGCGCTAAAATTGCTAATATTAAAGCTTTTAGCTTGTGAAAGAATATTCTATAAGTGAGGTTAACGAGTTAAAAAATGCTCTCAAACTAAATTTGCTTTAAGTGAGTAAGATGAACAGTAACTCTAAGAGCAATTTTAGAGCGCCTCTAAAACTTTAAACAAGCTAAAATTGTTTCTTGATCTATTCAGTTAAGCCCAGCTTCATACATACTGTAAAGAACAGATATTCTTTTTTTTGCCGTACAACATAAATGTGGAATGTTTTAAAAGTCTCTTGCTCTATTTTATCCTCACATGGTGATATTCAAAAGCATTGTGTAATGATATTTAGTTTTTAACCCTATACTATTATAAATATTAACATTCGCCCTATGTTTAACATATTAAGGGTAGTCTACACTCCTTGCCTTGATTTTAGATTTATTAAACAAACATTTTTGTTTTATTACGCCATTTTTTCTATTTATATCTCATTTTTTGTTTGTTTCTTTTTTTAAACTTATCATTTTATATTCAAAAATAAATATAACACCCAAGTCGAAAAATTGCTATCATTATGCTGTGAAAACAAAAAAATTTTATCTTCTTTGGTTTTCTCAAAAAGACTTGCCATGCTTTCTTTACTTAAAGCTATATTAACGGTGAATAACTAATTCTATGAATTGGACAGTAGTTCTGGAAAAAATTCCGTTAAAAGATAAAAAAGGCGAATCTTTCTTTTGTTTTACATTTGGAAATGATTCTTGAACATGTTTTTTGAATGGGATAAATATTGAATAAGAATGTCCATTTGTACGAATATTTTTTTGTTTATTTTTTTTTGTGCCGTCTGTCTCTTTCAAATCAAACAAAAATAAAACGCACTACTGGGTCGCACGAAATTGCTCCTACGAGTATGTAATAGACTAGGAATTTTAAAAACGAATGTTATTAGAGAAAACTGTTCATAAGGATAAAATTAATTTTTTTAATTCTTTTAGTAGTAAGAGACAAAAACAGAATGCTATCCAAATATGAATTTACGCAAGAACAAAAATTATAAGTAGTTGTAGTGGTTTCTTAAAAAAAAATCTTTTATATAAAAACTTTTTAAAAACTTTTTAAGAAAAAAATTTGGTACGCCTATTTAAAGTTTTTATTATTGTTCGAATAAATATTAACTTTACAAATAAAATATTGAGCCGTTTCTGAGATATCGAATTTTCAAGAAAAGTAAAAATAGATTTTTTTTTTTTAAATTCAAAAAATATTTATTTTAAAGTTTTGAAATGCAATGTGTTTTAGACTGTTTAGAAGCTTCTCTATAAAAATGTTCATTAAGATTCGTTATGTGGATAATGAGAAATTCAAAATTCGAAAAAATGGTTCTATGGTAGGTACAAGCTGTAGTATCTTAATTTCAAAATTTTTTTTATTAAATTAAAGATCGTATAAATTAATTGAAAGGAAAAAATTTTTATCAATATTCTAGGCGCCGTTTACGAGTAAAATACTATTTTAGAAAACCATTTTTTTTAATTTTTTAGCATTTGTATGGTAGGTACCTTTATTCTTAGGTAAAATAATTTTTTTTTCTCACATCTTGTAGATTATATTGAGAAACTTTCATTTATCAAGTTTAAGAAAAATCCAGCGTGGGGTTTTCGAAATATTGAGTTTTGAAAAAAAAAATTTGAAGTTTTTTTTAAAAATCCAAAAATTTTTTTTTCAAAATTTGAGTACACAATTCTATTTATGTTCTTGGGGAGCTCTAGCAAAAAAAAATTATCAAAATCGGTTGTACCGTTTTTGATAAAATCAAAAACAAAAAAATGGTTCCATGGGGGGTACCCTCAATAACCATTTTTCGGAAAAATTTTTTCAACCAATACCTAGCTTTAATAAAATTAAATTTTTTTGTGTTTTTATTTTTAAAATCTGTCGAACAGTTTTTGAGAACAAAAAATGTTTATAAAATTTTGAAAAAAATTCGTATGGGAGGTACCGTTATTTTTGGTCTTAAAAAAAAAGAAAAAAACGTGTGGGGGGAAAAAATTAAAAATGATATCTACCAACTTTAAAGACAATCGGCGCAGCCGTTTAGCCTTTAGTCGAACAGACAGACAGACAGACATAATTGTGAGACCCATTTTTTTAGTCTTCGCTATCATCGTAATGTCAACTTTGATCAAAAACTCGAGTTCGATTTTTTTACGAATGCATAACTTGCCTTATAGTACCTATAAGTCGTATAAGTAAAAAGTGAAGTTAGCCGCGCTCAACTTTTCACTCCTTCTTTGTTTGGTTATTTTATTCTGAGGTCATCGAGTGCGCTCCTAAATAGATCTGATTGAAAAAAGATGTGAAAAGAATGTGTCTCAGCTAAAAAAGAAACACAGATAACAGCTCAGTTCCCTGATCTGAACTTAAAAAAAGTAGTGCCTAACGACGGGAATTAATAATATGCTTTTGCTTTTTTCAAACCCAGAAACCCATTTATTATTTTATTTCTTAATCAAGTTATATAGAAATGTGTGATCTTATTTGAGTTATTTTTCAAACACACATTTCAAAGGTCACTAGTATAATTCAATTGCGATTATTTTTAAAATCTCAAACTGTTTTCCTTATGCCTTTTCAAAAACACGCGTAAAAATAGCAGTTATAAGTCATTTGATGTTAAAAAAAAAAGTTGTATTAATTACATAGAATAAAAAAAAAAAGTAGAGTGGTCCGGCAGTTCCGTCTGTCTGTCTGTATGCCTATATGTCCGTACCTGGACCTACAGCTTAAACTACTGGATGTATTTTCTTCAAACTTGGTACTTAAGAGTCTTCGGTGATTCCTTAGAGCATACAGCCGTTATGCAAAATCTTATTTATTTCAAAAACGGCTCTATCGAATTTGAAAAAAAAAAAATTAAGTGTGCTATCATGGACATGGACTACATTTTGGTCAAAAAAATTTTAGGAAAATATGTTACTAACGGTACCTGTCGTAGAACTATTTTTTTGATTTTCCACTAAAGGAGCTCTCTTGAATTTAAAATAATACTCGTATTGTATATTTAGGTATTCGAAAAAATATTTTTCCAATTTTTTTTTTTTTGAAAAATCAATATCCTCAAGACAACTGAATGATTATCAAATTATCCTGAGATCTATATTACTTAATACTTAAAATTGACATCCCAAATTTTGGTTTTGAAAAATTTTAAAGAAATCTGTTAGGTATTTAAAAAAATTATTTAATAATAAAACGATTTTTAAACTTTGTTCGCATGAATTCATACTTTTCTAGAACTCAGACTGCAATTTTTAGCATTTGAACATATAATTAAATTAAATAAATCTATGTTTTATACTTATTTATATAGCTACAATTTTTAAATTCCAAAGTACCTACTTTTACATAAGAGCAATTACGTGCGATTCTGTCGTGCATTTTATTTTTAATTAAAATTACAGACAAATATTCTTAAAACTTGTTTTTCTTTCACAAGTAACGGTAACCGATATTTTAGACGTATTACATTTGCTGCAGTTTTTATAAAACTAAACCATTTTTAATTTTTTGTTTCAACAAGGGTAAACATACAATACGTATTCATTTACATTTTAATATTCTGATAGCAATTTCCAACATTGAAAATTAAATTGAAACTTTGTTCTTGTTTTATACTGATACCTACTGGGAATTTCAAATGGAGTTTTATTTCTTCCAAAAAAATTAATGTCCGTCAAAAGTTTTGTTTGGTTCCTTAAACCTACCTACTTCGGAATAAATTTCACAGGAACAAAAACTCACCATAAAATGACAACCAATTGTCCTGGGAAATTTATTCACGATACTAATATTCAACTTTCCCCTTGTCTGCGTTTTTAACCACTAATAACAACTCCGAAACATTTGTGACCTTCAAAATCCTACTCCTTTACGTCTGTCCCAAGCTACTCTGCCCTGTTTGTAAAAATGTACATTTATGGAGGAAGTTTAAACAAGTCTACATTAAAAATGTTTAAATTCCTTAGTTTTCTTATAAATTACTAAATTCTTGACATTCAAATGAATTTAATAATCAAAGACGTTTTCAACATATGTATGCTCGTTGCCTCCTATACTCATTTATTTCGAATCTCATATTATAAATCCTTTTTAAATCAGTAATGATTAATGAACACACTCGTAGAATATTCTACATCACTGCAAAGACAAAAATGAATACACAAATGATAAAAAAAAAAACAAATTTAAAATAGGTTCACTTTCATGGGATATCCATCATTCCGTCACATCTTTTCTTAACGAGTTTCACACTGTAAATCTCTTCTTGTCAGTACTTGGCAGTACTTCACAGGTTTATCTTCTTGAATTTTCATTAGAAACACACTAGACACACATCCTTATACATATATCCTATCCTGTGTGCAAAACAATTTCATATCGTTTGCACACGTGTGCAGTGCATTGCATACGATAGTCATCATCAGAGTCACCATATTACAACAAGTATTATAGATGTGTGTATGTATTTTGTATTCACATACCAGACCCTTTGGTAGGAATCCTTCTTTTATCTTGATAAATGTAAACTCATAAATCGCATAAGCTGGTTAGGTTCGGAGAGATTACATTCAATATATCCTTGAAATTAGCATTGAAAAGCTTAAGAGCTACCAACACCAACGCCTGCCTCATCCACAACGTAGTAGTCGTAGTCGACGCCCCTCTTTCACTGCACTCAAGGCAAACATAACGACACTCTACGTGCACTTTCACTTTCACGAGAAGCCATTGAAGCCTTACACATTTGTGGCCTTACGTGTAATGATAAAAACATATCTAGAACAAACCAATTTACCGATTTGAAAGGAATTTAAGAACTAGGTCGCGTGATGAACTGTCGTCACATACTGTCACACACTGTCACACACTGTCACACACTCTTATGCCCGCGCAAGCCTTGAAATTCGTATCCTTGTGTGTGAATTTTTGAAAGCCGTGTGCCTCTCCTACAAGGCCTTAAGGATATTCACTGAATTCAAAACGCTACTTTGAACATCTAGGATACTACACAACGAATCCTTTATTTCGTTTTTTTTTTTTTTTTAATTTAAACCGATGGAGCACAATATCTTATTAAATTATCCTTGTTAATCCTTCTTCTACTATGATGGCATAAAGACGACGGACGTACGAGAGAGGAGGGGTTTTGATTTTCTATAAAGAAAACCACAGGATAAAAACTACTTGAGGCAGCATACACACTTTCAGATGTCTAGAAAGAAGCATGTAGCACGAAAGCACGTATACCTGATGCAACGTTAAACGAACGTGAGCGCGACGACATCGAAACTGAAATGAATGGAAGAAAAATCGCAGAAAATTCGTTACGATTTTCCCCCATGTTCCATTTTAAGTCACAGTAATTACTTTAAAAGAAAAAGGTGATGAAGCTAGCGACTACAGAGTAGCAAAATTACACACTTCTATAGAGAAGTCACAAAGCATAATATTGAAAAGGAAAAATTGCAACAAAAAAAAAGAAAATATAAAAAAAACTAACATAATTTGCGATTTTCATTTAGGGGGTTGGTTGGTGCGATAGTTGATGGTGATTCCACCATTATCTTTCAAACGTGTGCACAGGGGTTATTGAAAAGGAAATTCTTATAAAAACACACATACACACCTTCAAATATGGCTTTCTATATTTGGTAAATATAGAAATAATACTAAAAAAAATAGTTCGGAAAAAAGCTAACCACGCTTAATAGAGACGCCCGCGCCCGTTGAAGGCTTTGTAAAGAATTTTAAGGCACTGGTTTCAATAGCCTCATTAAGGTGCTAGAAGGAGTTTTCAATCAATGGGAAATTTACAATAGTCTTAGTAATTGCAGATGATATTATTTTAAAGAATAGAGGTAAAATGTATTTATTTTTTCTCAGGTCAATCTTAAGGGAACAAATTATTTAGTAGATTCACGGAGCTGGGACGTTTCTTGGCCTTTTAAATATTCTCTTATAATATACCTAATCTATTTTGGATTTGGTAATTAAAATAGTGGGTTTTGCTAAATCTTTTTATCATATTCTATGGGTATTAAATTTGCAGTGTAAACATAGTAAAGCATAGAATATCTTCAATCGGCGGTGGAAAGATGTTGAAAAGGAATAAAACAAGCTGTGTTTGATTTGAGGTATGAACGACATTCTCTTATTATTTGAATGGCCCTTGTATGCCATTATGTATATTCAAATGACCACTTCAGCTTCTTACGGTGGCATGGATCCCAGTTGTCTAGTTTTCAATGAATCTTCCGCATTTGAGCGATGGCTTTTATTATGTTGACATAAGAAAAAGGATAGCGGAATCAAATCACAAGTCCTTGGTGACCAATTCACGTCACCTCTGCGAGAGATAACCTCCATTATCTCCATTATCAACCCATATCCACCGCTGAATCAATTCGCGATCTTGGTGTTTTTTATGATAGAGAGCTCAACTTTCTCACATATATTGACGAGATTATACTCAAACCAAATTCTACACTAGGCTTTATGAAACGTTGGTCCAAAGGATTATCTGACCCCTACGTAACCCTATCTTTATACATCGCCCCCTTCTTCAATACGCCTGTCAAGTATGGTGCCCTTATCAACAAATTCATAAATCCAGAATCGAGAGTATTCAATGTCGTTTTCTACGTTTCGTACTTCGTGCTCTGTCTTGGAATAACCCTTTTATTTTATCTCCGTATGGAGACCGACTTCTGCTAATTAACTTGAATACGTTGTAAGAACGAAGAGCAATAAGCGACATTCCATTCATTCATCGACTATTTTCAGGGTCTCTTAACTGCACAACTATCTAGAATTCTATTTCTTTCGACACTTATTCCCGTAAATCCTCGTCTCTTCTATCTGCCTACCCACCGTACCCCTTATGGCTCCAACATTAACTGTTTCGACCTCAGTTCACCCTGCCAGTTCATCCTTCCAATTCACTCTAATCCTAGATTTAACAAAATAAGTTAGTTAAGTTAAATTAAGAATTAAGTCTAATAAATGGGGGTATTGCCCCTACCAAAATTCGAATTTAAATTTAAATTAAATCAAAATTTAATTAAAATTCTATGTGGCACGTAGAACGCGCCACATGTCGTCTAGGTCCATATGATTCAATTTGGGCCATAAGAAATTGTAGGTACATTATGATTCTGTAGCGCTCCCCATTGACGACTACCGCCTCACCAACGTCGTTTGTAAAAAAGTACGGACCATTTACGCTGATAGCGCAAAATAAATAGTAATATAATTAAATAAAACAGCCAGCCATTCATCCAAAAATGCCCCCCTGCGCTTAAAATGATTTTCGGCCAAAATGTTAGTCCTTTTACAATCGCTC
The DNA here is from genome assembly GCA_911387755.1 of Chrysotoxum bicinctum. Classification (NCBI taxonomy): domain Eukaryota; kingdom Metazoa; phylum Arthropoda; class Insecta; order Diptera; family Syrphidae; genus Chrysotoxum; species Chrysotoxum bicinctum. Next base: position 33,205,495 of record OU426990.1, read on the forward strand.
CGAAGCACAGTCAGTTGGATCTTGTACGGGTGTAGGCCCAAGTTCCGGCGCAAAATTCGATAAGTAAAACCCTGCAAAAGGCCAAGTTCTTGTGCACTGTGATCAATTCGAATAAAACCGTTTCAAAATTGATCTGAATAAGCTCAAAGAAGACTTAATAATAAATATATGCCTTTAGAACATAAGCAAAACTATTAATATTTTCAAAAAGGTATAACATTTTCCTTTTAAAAATCTCAAAGAAACTTATGTGTTTTTTCTTTCGACCAGTTATATATGTATAATATTCTTCTTCTTAGTCATTATCATCCGATTTGGAAATACCAAGTAAATAATAGGTAAGTGCTGCAAGCATCTCCTGGATTAGAAAGTTCGATATTTCTTGAGCATAATGTTAGTAAATATGGTATCCTCCCAACGAAAGAAATGGTTGATGCAATTCTTGCACTCAGACCACCAAACAGCGTTAAGCAGACACAACAGTTTCTAGGAATGATAAATTTCTATAACAAGTTCATTCCTCATCTTGCAGAATATTTAGCACCAATATATTCACACTTATCAAAGCTAGAAAAGACGAACAAAAAGAAGATGCCTAGAAAATCCAAAAAATTTAGTTGGTCTGCCGAATGCGAAATTTTCTTCAATAAAGCCAAAGAAGCCCTTGCTTCCGCAACAATTCTATCGCACCCGATTGAGAATGCACAGTTTAACATTACCACTGATTCCTCCAATGTAGCTGTAGGAGCGGTGTTACAACAGATTGACACACACCAACGCTGTTGGGTACCTTTCGGTTTTTTTTTTTAAGAAATTACAACCAGCTGAAACACGCTATTCAACGTTTGACAGTGAACTTCTTGCTATTTATCTAACTATTAAGCATTTTAGACATTTCGTCGAAGGGCGTGAAGTCACAATTTTTTCTGACCATAACCCCTTATGCACAGCGATAACTTCTAAAACTGAACGTAGTCCACGTCATACAAGACACCTTGAATACATAGCCCAGTTCACAAGTGACATCGGACACATTTCTGGAAAAAATAATGTGGTCGCCGATTATTTGTCACGACCGACCGATGAAGCTTGTAGTATTATGCTAACGTCTTTCGATACTAAAGAATTGGCCAAAAGTCAGGAAAAACACGAAGAACATAAATCACTACTATTAAACAAACAATCCTCAAATGTTAAACTGGAAGCTTTTCCAATTCCTAACACAAATGTTAAAATTTGGTATGAGACGTTAAAAGTTTGCAAAAGACCTTACTTACCTGTAGGTTTTAGGAAACAAGCATTTGAGAAATTGCACTTTTTGAGTCACCCCGGCGTTCGTGCTACCAGAAAGTTGTGTACCTGTAAGTATTTCTGGCCTGGTATAAATATCGAAAGTGGTTATTGGGCAAAAAGTTGCCTATCTTGCCAAAAGTCTAAGGTTTAGCGCCATATCAAGTCCCCAATTGAAGAGTTCCCTGTAACTACAGAACGTTTCGAACATATTCATATGGACTTGGTAGGACCACTACCACCTTCGAAAGGACATAACTATATCTTAATAATAATAGACCGATATACCCGATGGCCGGAGGCATATGGCAATGTTAATGAATTGTAAATGTTCAAAAATCGAAAAAAAAAAAAAATAAAAAATCTAAATTTGTCAAAATTAATATACCTTGGTCCAACCGTTTTGGAGTCCATAAGGAACATGCACACATGGCTACCAAACATTGCATGGTCACCAGCTGCACTAATATGAAAATTTCCTTGTCGATTTAGCACCAAGTTTTTTACCACTAGAGACATTTTCTCACTAACAACATTCTCTGAAATAGCTAAACTGATTTTGATAAAAACAGTAACTCAAGAGCTTTTAGTCAGTCAAAGTTTGTGTCTAGTAAGCAGGTGATTAAATATTTAGACATGCCCTATAAACGTATATCAATAGTTGTTTTTTGAAAACCTCATGTGAACTTGTCAATCAAAGACTTAAAACTTACAGAATTAATAATGTTCATTAACTATAACCCATTTAAAAAGGGTTCAGATGACCAATTTATTAAAAAAAAATCTTCTATGATGCACATTAAATTTTGTTTTTATTTCTTTTAACTCAAGGATAAAACAAATCAATGGTCTCCTTTATAAATGGACTGACAGCCTTCAACACAAACTGCTGACTAAACGAAATTGCAGCCCCAAGGACCTGATGCACTCGACTCGATAAAAAAAAATATAATATGAGTTTATATCCTTTGTTTTCACACCATGTTTTGTAGGATACAGAATCAAATCAGAGCTGCTAAGTCCATTGAAGTAGGAATCTAGGTTCGAGAACATGACAAGTGCAGATAAACATCATGAATGATGAGCCAAAGGAAAACAATTGACTAACGATTGAAAGAAACATCCTTAAAACATAATATCGTGCAGGATATCGGCACAGGATTTGCCTAACGAGTACGTGATGTTTGTCAACATTGTTTTTGTATTTTTTGCTATTTATGAACAAAGGAAAGCCATAAAATTGAAGATATCCGAATAGAAAGTAGGATGAAGTGAATTTGTGTCCTTCTTTTGCCATAGGTCAAGGAAAACGGGTAGAACCATATCTCACAGAATGTGTGAGTGTGTGGATGTGGTATCTTCGAAATTAAATTTGACTGAATAATCTCATAAACAAACTTTAACGTTGACACACTTTTTGTGACACAAGTAGTACAGTATTTGTAGCATCATCAATTTGTTATGCTAGCATAGGAATCATCTTCTTTTCACATCGTGAAAAACGACTTCTACCTGTAGTACCTTTTGTGTATTGCTTAAAGGAGCAAAATGTTGCTTCAAAGGAGCTTCGCATTCATTTTCAATTGGATGGTTTTTTTTTTTAAATTTCACAACCGTAACTTTATCATCTCAACGTCGAGGTGAAGATGTCATTGGAGAGCTTACGAATACAAAAAATGTGTCTCCATTTTTCTTTTATACTAAATGAAGGTCGTAAAATGTATCCTTATTTTTATGTGTACATACAAACATGGTTTGATAAGAATTATTATACCCTTGTCTTAAGATTTTTATTTCGATGAAATAATATGTGAGCATACATACATATATGACAGTGTTATGTTTGTTTGTGAGGTGACGAAGATGTCACAAGCAAGGAGAATATAAATAAAGATATATACTCGTATGTAGGTAGGCACAAAAATATATTATCATCCGTTATTAGAGCGGGATTATTAGACTTATTGGTACAGTGATTTTGACGAGTAAGACTTCCATTGTGCAGTTGCTCTGATTTCATTAAAGATGGGTTCGTAGCAAGTGTGTAAATGAAATTAAGCATCTGCCAGGAAAATACTTCTTATCTAGAAAGCAGTAGGTACATAAATGAAAAATAAACTGACAGAAAGAAAATCCGCTGTAAAAGAAAAATATGACAATCCTTGTTATGATTTATTGCCGTGCCGCACACGTATTTTTTTTTTTTTGCTGAAATGATAAAATCCTTGGATGTTTACAATTTTAATTTATTTTAAGGACTCTTAACTCTATATTTTATGGAATTTAAATTCACTTTTGACGCTTCAAGTTTGAGAAGACAATATTTTTAGTGGTATTATTTTGAGCCAAACCGTAAGCAAGGCCTACCCTTTAGCAAGAACTTCATATTCGTAAATGAGCATGCAAACAATGCGGACAAGTTGAAAGGTTTGCTCTTGTGTCTTATAGATAGTCATGGCATAAGCTTGTTGAACTCGAAGCATGAATAATCTTCCGCAATGTACAAAATAGTCTAGGTCGAATATTATCATAGTGTGATCGGTATGCTGATAAATTTTCTTATTGGTAGGTGATATTGCCATTTGATCAATTTTTTGCCCATTTACATTCGTGTCCTTTCCTTCCCAGATAAATACTAGACAGCGTCCTAAAATCGAAGGGGTTTCTGATATATGCTGTAATTTGTTGCTTCATTTTTAATAGCAACTTCGTTCAATCCCGGCACATAAGGGCACATTCATGGTATAGATCCGATACGTTAAAATATTCGTACACTCATCAAGCAATGTCTTTTTCACATAATCTCTCATTATTTCTTGTGTACAAATATTTAATCGTATCGAGAGCGTATCGATATGGGCCCAAGGGTGTGGAGTTTTGTTTGCTTGTAAGATTTTGATATGCATCGTTTGAAATATATGAACTAAAGATACTTTCTAACAGCAAGATAGCAAGGTATTTCAAGGTAGTAACAATTTTGTTGCCAATGCCTGACATTAGCATCTAGCCCGCATTTTGTAAATTTTGTATTGTTCCAGATGATGTAGAGTACTTGAATATTTTCTGCAAGAAGAATTTTTTGTTTGCGAAAACCAACTGCTTACAACACCCTCTTTTTACTTGTAATATTTGTTACAACAGAACTTGACATTACGATTAGAGTTGGTTTGTCGGTCTGTATGTTTGTATTGACCTACTCAGGGTCTTAGGTATTTCCCTAGAGGAGAAGTCGTAATATGAATTTTTAATTTAAAAAAAATAACAATAAAGTTATTAACAGTAAATATACAGGGCCTAGAAGTATTTCTTGGTTTTCCGACTTTCTCATTAACGACTCTAACAATTTCAATCAAATTTGTTATACCGATGTTCAGAATTTAAATTAATATTGTATTCAAGATTTTTTCCCGACTTAAAAAAAATGACTTGCAAAATTTTTTGCTTAGATAAATATTAAAGAACTTTTGAAAATAAAAAAAATTATTATTAATAAGACTTTTTGCTGGCACAAATTCCAAGAACAAGTACGTAAATATGTAATATCGAAGGAGCAGTCTTCAAGAAAACTAAGATTTTCCTAAATGCTTACAAAATCCTTATTTTTGTTCCCGAGCGGGTCGAAATTCGACTTTCAAAATTCGGAAAATCAATATTTAGTAGGTTACATTGAGCATTTTGTGTCTTTATGAGTTGCCAAAGCATTTGCTTTGAAAGCAAGGCAGTTTATTAAAATGCCACGAACTGTTTCCGAGCAAAAAAGAACGATGGAAGAATTTAAGGCCATACGTGGATTTTCACAAGTCATAATTGCAACTGACTGCACCCATATTAGGATACAAAAACAGGCAGGAGAAAACGGTCAATACAATGTGAATAGGAAAGGGTACTACTCCATTAATGTGCAAGTAAAGACAGCTGTTATAAACAGCCTTAATTAGACAAAAGCAATATACGATCAATGTACATAGGTAGACACAGAATATAAAAAAGAGATTGCTTACTAGTTGTATTAGATTTTTCTTAAGGGATTTTTGATAAACGTCACATAACTATTCTGTAAACATTCCGATTTTTTTTTTTAATGTGAAAACTTAAGCCGGGACTTAACTACTATTCCATGGTTTATTAAAACCGTGGAATAGAGATCGAATAAGCTTGTATTAATATGGCTGATAAAGAACACGGATGTCAAAGTAGAATTGTTATTTGCAAGATCAGTAGCATCTTCCCATAGGGTAACGCAACTCTTGCGGCACCTTGGACATTTGCCAGCAAAATCAATAAAAAAAAACTCTTATTCCAACTTTAATCCACGCTTTTACTTAACCATGAAATAGGAGTTAAGCCACTTTACAATTAAAAGAAACACCTTTCTGGGAATATTAAAGTGACGTTTGTCAAAAATATACTACAATATTTAAGAATTTTTTTCTTTTATACATACATACATATGTATGTATAATTATCTACTTTATTTAGTTCTCAGTTGATTGTGTCTGTTTTGTTTTAAAAAAAAAATACAAACATAATGAACAATATCACAAAAACAACGTAAGAGCAATTAAAAAACAAGTTTGACAATTCTATTTCTTTGAAATAAAATGTTGCACTTAACCCAGGACTTACAGGTACACCGCTTTTATTAGTTTAGTATTGTTGAAGTGACTGGGCTGATGGCGCGGCGCGGCGGCGTCCCAGCTGACACACTTTAAAGTACTATACATACTATACATAGTTCATTACAGCTCTAAATAGAGGTCAATTTTGCCGAAATTTTGGCGTTGGTTTTGGATTTTTTTAAAATGACTTGGTTCGGTACAGCTGTGAGCCCTCCATATTAAGTACAAAAAATATTTTTTTTCATCAAAAACTACCGGACCATTAAAAAACAATGCGCCTCGGAACGAGACCACCTCCAAAAAAAGTTGTTCGCTGTTAGCCACTCTAGCTCCTGCATAAATGATCGAAAATTAAAAAATCAAAGTTATTTATATGTATAATAGAAGAGTGTAGTTGGAGTCTGGACCAAAATAATTGTCCAAATTCAAAAATTAAAAACATGGCGCACGCTTGAACTTTAGTGTTCGTTTTTTCCACTTTTTTCGCTCTTCTAAGAGCTGTACAAAAAAAAATTTGTAGCCTGATTTTAGTCCAATAAATTTAAAAAGAGGCTGGGTGCGACCCACACTGATAACTTCCCATTTGTGGTCTTGAAAACTTTATATGTATTTAGTTTTTTTTTTTCAAATAACCGACAATAAGCGACATTAATAAAGATCTCATTGTCGTGAGCAACAAAAAATTTTGTTAGATGTCACTTAGTTTAACCAAAATTGTCTCTTAGCACACGATTCAACTAGAACTTTCTTCGTTTTTTTCGTTTCCTGAACAATTTTAGAAATGTCGCTTAGTATACATTCTTACGGGAAGGTGTGTAAAACAACATACTTTAGAAGGCACTATCGGTGTTCATTCCCAAGAAATTCGACTTGAAATACAATTTCAACTAGTTTTCACTAGAATTTTTAATAGTTTTTTTATTAAAAAAAAAAACGTACCATCGTACGATCGTACGTACACACACACACACAGACATCTCTCTAAAAATGATTGATATAGCCTCTAGCGACCTTGAAACGTCGAGAAATTTCAAAAATTCCAATTTGACAAATCGGACCGATTACAATAAGCTTTAAAATAAAAAAAAAATTATAACGATCCGTCAAGTAGTTTTAAAGTAATCGTGGCCAACAGTAGTTGGTAAAATGTGGTTTCTAGAAAAACGCGTTTAAAGTTTTTTTCCAGTCATGGCTCATGTGTCGACACCTGGTGGTTCATGTCTCATGTGTCTAAGTGTGGACACCCGACACCTGGTGGCCCATATGGTACCTCTGCTTACCATGGTATGGATATATAGGCGCCAAATTCAAAAATATTTTTGTAAAACATGCTGCGCTCAAAATACCGCTAAATGTCAATTTTCGAGACAAAAAGGTAGGTCTCGTTTTCGTTCTATAAATTTAAAAAAAAAGTATTGGGACAAACGGTTTTAGCTACATTGATATTCTACACATATTTTACTAGAAAAAAATGCATTTTTAATCGCCGAAAAAGGAGAACCTCCCCTTAAATGAAAAACAAATATTAAAAAACAACGACAATACTTAAAATACAGAATAATAACGGTTTTAAAAGCCAGAAGTCTGTTCTTTGATCCCACATTTAAATTATATTATTTGTGTTCACAGTTTTCAAAAAATTTGCGTTCAAGCTCAAAATTTTGATAAAAAAAACGCAAAAAAACTGTTTGGATCAATTTTTCTCAAAATTGTGAAATGGAAAACTAAATTTTCTTTTTGTGGTCAATGCTCATATTAATTTTAAAACGAAAACAAAAAACTGAAAGCTTTTATGTCTTCTAGTTTTCGATAAAATTAAAAATAGTTTTCTCTATTTAACAACTCTTAAAAATTGTAAGTGAGTACGATCAATTTCGTGCGACCTAGTCGTGTATTTTATGCATTTTATTTCATCTGAAACCTGAGTACTCAATTTATAAACTCCCTTCTGGTAAAACTGACGTTGAATTCAGCTTACAGCTATTTCATTACCAATTACGACTAGAAAAATGTGGCAAGAAATGTAAATTATAATTTTAGTTCTTCCTTCTAAGAAATTTGACATCCCCATGGGAACTTCATTAAAGTTATCAACCAGCCAATTAATTTACCTCCAACAACTACTTTGCGTGACTTTGAGTTTAGAAACATTTCTTCAAACGAAAACAAGCTCGTAGTGATATGAACCCATCTCCGCAATTCTATCTTATAACCATCAAAAGCAATAAGATAACTTTTCCACCAAACCCATGTTACTTTTCCGGACAGAAACTTAAAGTTCAGCTTTGGTTGGGACTGTGATATATATTTAATGTCCTCGCACATGCCGCACCCCCTCGTTGCTGCCACCAAAAATGTACAGTGTGCCTTGGTATTTGTTCCTCGTTTGCTTTTACATAAAAGAAAATATGTCATCAGCGAATTAAGTCGATTTAACTCTTCTGAAATATCAGATTGCGGAAGCTAGATAGGTTTTTTTAGATGCACCAGCACAAGCACGGTGCATAGTCATATAGTCTACACTCTACAATCATGCCCAGCTAAAATAGTAGCTATCAGTCGAATCGGTAGAGTTGCTTCGGTTGGGGCGGTAATGGTAACTTTGCTCCAGCTACACTAAACACATAGCAAAGCACTTACAGAAAGCAAAGCAAGATGACTAGGTATCGGTGGTGGTGGCTGATGGTATGGCACAGCACAGAAGCGGCTTGACGCTAATGGAATTATGTACCACACAGAAGAACCTCTTCTCTAAGTGCAGCGAGCAACATAGAAACGAAATGGGCACCCGCACCCCTAACTTACAAAAAAAAAAAACCGCCAGCCAGAGACCGGAAAAGAAATAAAAGACTGGGTCTATAGTTTAATACCTTTCGTTGGCTGCCATTTTGTGCTGTGGCATTTTTGTATCTTTTTTTGGAAATTTCTAAATGAATTGGTATCGTTGCGTCCGTCGGGCGGACGGTCGTAGAGACTTTCCAGCTATACTAGTGCATACTTTTGCAAAGGCCAGTGTTATAAATTAGGTACACAAAAGTGAGTTGAAGACATTCACCTCACGGTAGGTTATGGTTGGTTATTTTTTATTTCTACTTGTTCTACCTAAAATTCTTTCTGATAGGGGTAGGCATGACGTGCCAAGGTGGGAGGATTTGGTCGACCGACAAGATAATAAATAAAATTGGAACCAAATTCTCAGGACAAAAGGAAGAGAGTGTTGTTGTTTGTCCCTGTTAGATAGGAATAAATTAATGGCTTTCTTCGTTAATGCACTTTGGTGATAGTTTGAAAATTAGAAAGTCTTTGGGGCTCCTGTTTTCTTAATAGGATGGTAAACTTTTATAAGTATTAACACATCATCAACAGGTGATTAATGTTCTGTATCTAGTGACATCAATATTTTTTCCCATGAAGCAGATAAAAAGTTGTGATTTATGTTCTGCTATAAAGAAAGTTGAGTTATCTCTCTGTCTGGGTATATCAGCACCGAACGGCGACGCACGTGCCTTTATTTTGTTGTCGTTAGCGGAAATAAATCTAAATTTGTACTAACAGTAGTTAGAGAAGACTACCCGAAAAGCTAGTTAGTATAGTATATAGGTATACGCCTAGTTAATATTCGAAGTTCTGTGCATATACCTCCGTTATAGGGTCAAGGCTGTCCACACCCGCTAGACAAATCTGATATTGAGAGAAGCGCCTTACGCGATAGTAACTTGGCTACCTTTCACTCGAGGAAACTTTTTGAAGTTTTCTTTTAATTTCTTCTAAAATATTTTATACCTTCCGCACGAGGAAACAAAAACCTAGGAGATTTTTTGCAGTTTAGTTAGTTGATCACTCTCCTTAATTCGTCAACTTCTCATCCAAAAACTGGAAATTGCTGTTGCTGAAAGCTCACTTTGTATCAAAAGGATCTTAGTATCTATTTCGAAAAAATAAAAATGCGCATTTAGACTGCGTTACAGTAATTTTAATATTTTATTAAAATTCTTCTATAGGATGGTTATTGCAATATTATAACTGGGTACAACATCAACCGCAAGACCAAATGAGCCTTCAAAGCTCATGTAATCGGATTAGACTTGCAAATCGATGATAAATTGCTGTCCAACAGAATAAAGGGGAAAAAATACTTTTTGGTTATGTTTTGCATGTGAAAAGAGTAAAATATGCGAATGTCATTTGAATGGCCGTGGTACATTTCTTTAAAGCGTTCGATTTTCTTCTTTTTTTAGAATGTTAAAATTTGGAACATGGACATTCGACATACAAAACGTAACCCTTAACGATTTTCCAATTAAAACTATAGGTTTTTTTTTCTACTTCGGTTAAGGTTTAGTATTTATGTATGTATTTTTTATTATTTTCCGTTAAAGCGAAGTATTTCATATGACCATGGTAAAAGAGAAGGAAAAAAAATTAGGGAAAAAGGGTCCAAGTTCTTTTTTCCTATTCAAATTCTTTCAGTTAAATTTATTTTTAGTTATTTTCATCGAAAAAAAAATTGACCTCGTCAAAATTTCTCCGAATAGTGGAGTTAAATAAATTGCATGACTTAATCGCTTGGGATGTGATTTAAGTCTTTTTGGCATAGATGTAGTTTATTTAAATACTGAAAAAAGTGTGAAAATATTCAAGAGAACCAACAAATTGGAAAAAATTTGGTATGATTGCTTTGCTTTCAAACGATGTAATTTCACCTCACGATTTTTAAGCGCGAGGATGAGAACTGTATCTGATTTCTGATGGCGGGTTAGATGAAATTCATTTTCATTCTGTGTTCTTCATAATTTTGTTATTGTTCGAGAGTGTGTTATTTTCAATTCTGCGAACTTCGCTTAGCTAAGTGGAGTAAAGAGTGCGCATACATAGATGATTTTTTCTTTCCCTTAAACAAAGTTACCATTTATTTAAACTCGCAGCGTTTAAAAGCTTTTGAGCTAAAAAGTTCTACGCAAAATTTAAGTCCAACTACAAAAAAGTAGCTGAATTCATAAAATAAAATGCACGACTGAGTCGCACGAGCTTGCTTTTATGTTTAAGACACAATAGCACAAAATTCTAGTTGAATTAGTACGATATTAAAGTAAGCCAATTTTAAGTTTTTATTATTGTGCAAATAAAAATTAGATTCCAAAAAATAATTTGAGCACTTTTTCAGAAATCGAATTAAAAAAAAATTCTTTTAAACTTTTAACAATGAATAAATGAATGAAGTATACACTGCGACCTAGAGATCAATTGTGCTCACACTTCAATCTGGATGAGCTTCCTCCAAATTTATTGCTCTTAGGAAACTTAGTATTTGGGGCGTTCTGCTTTCGCAAAATCAACATCAGTCAATTTTCTTGGAAACGTATTTGATGTTTAAGAACACGCTTATCAATATTTTTGTCGTCAACTCGATTTTTTAACCGCACAGTTGCGCCACAAATAATGTTATCGAACATATGATAAGAAGCAATCAGAAAGAAGTATTTCTATGCATTATATTGAAGTTTACTGCTCGAACAAGGAAATCATATGAAGCAGAATAGAAGAAAAACGGACAAAAGAAAAGTGAAACGTCAAATTGTTGCACCGAAAATTTTACCCACGCGACACATGTCACGTTTTTTGCCCGTCTCATCTTTCGATTTTTTTTTCTCTTTTGCACTTACGTTATTCGAAAAGTCGCACGCGTCTCTCTAGATGCATCGTGTAATAGCAGACTAATGTCGTTTTTATTTGGCAATCCGGAAGCCTTCTGAACTCTTCTGAAAGTGTTCACTTGGGAAAAAATGACAGTTCTGATTCTGAAAAGAAGAAAAATTTGCTTCTGGATTTGAAATCAGAATCGAAACCAGAAGCACTCACACATTCATATAGTTAAACGTCAAACTCAACAGCTGTGATTTTTTGTATGCTAGTTGTGCGAAGTGTATTTTTCAACATATATATTTATTCTCGATTTTCATTATTGTCCACATTTGATGTTTCACATATACAATCACAAGAAACTTCAGAATCATCAGAATCAAAAAAAAGTGTTCAGTTGGGATTCCGGATCGGAGAGAGATTCCGGATTGCCAAATAAAAACGACATAACTGCATCTTCGAAAATAATGCTTTTGCATACAAATTTCGTGTAAGGTTTTCGAAAACCTGAAGTTTGCAGCTTGCGTTTAAGAACATCTTCCCTTTGCAATTTTGACGTAAATGACGTTTTCGAAAAGGCCTTTCGAATCTTACAGCTGGAACTTCGAAATTTTAACGAATTACCTTCAATTTATTTTTTCTAAATAATTTTCTTTTGTTATAGCTACATATCTATTAATTGTTTCTCAAATTCAGACAACAATTTTCAACTATTATTTTTGCAAGTTTTTTAAAGATCCTTTTATTTTTCTTAACGTGTTTTTTAACATGACAATTGAACCGCTGAGAAGAAAAAGGAAAACATTCCACTAATCATAGTTTTTGGGAAATCGAAGAAAACTGTTTATTTCTGAAACTGAAGGTTATTCTTCAAAACATTCTGAAGGACAAATGTAAAGCTAGTAAAGAAGAGTAACATACCAAACAATTTAAATTAAAAACTTTAAGCTCTGGCTTAATAATTCCTGTTAAAGTGAGTGGAATGTTTTCCTTTTTCCACTAATTGAAAAAAAAAAATCAAATAAATTATTTTAAATTAAGTTTTTTTATTCAAATAATATAAATAATGGGTTCAAAACATTTTATATTATTTTATATTAAATAATTCTGCAAAATTAAAACTAAAACAATATTTTAATAATAATTCAAGGGAATAAAAATAAACAGAAATAAAATGCACGACTGGATCGCACGAACTTGCTTTTATGTTAAAGTACTTTGGAATTTAAAATACATTTTATAAATATAAAACATGGATTTAATGAGATAAAAATGTTCAAATGTATGGAATTGCCGTCTGATTAATCCTTTTAATAATTAAGTAATTTTTTATATAACAAATTTCCTTAAAATTTTTCGACAACAAAATTTGGGATGCCAATTTTGAGTTTTTAGCAGTATAGATTTTAGAAATAGTTTCAAAAAATAGTCGTTCACACGTTTTAAAGATATTGGTTTTTCAAAAAAAACTTGGATTTTTTTTTTAATTCCAAAACAATTTTTTTCCAATATTTTTATATACAATATTTTTTTAAATTTAAGGGGCCTCCTGCTGAAAATTTTTGGTTAAAATCGTTAAAGCCGTTGATGAGAAAGGCAAAAAATCAAAAAACGGTTCTATGACAGGTACCGTTAATAACATTTTACCCCAAAAAGGAAAGGAAAAAGGAAAATATTCCTGGAATCTTTTCCTTTTTCCACTCAATGATATTTTATAATCGCATTTAAAAAGGAGGTTTACACGGAATTTTTTCGTTTTTAGGCTTAAAATGTGCGCTATAAAAATAGCTACGGTTTTGCATCATTACTTCAATTTCCCATTTTTGTTTAATGTTTTCCTTTTTCTTCTCAGCGCAGCGGTTCAATTGAAAGTTCGAAGATTGAAAAATCTGCGTCAAAAGATGACGATAGTTTGACCAATCAAATTGACGGTGATTTAACATTGTCGAAAACGGCTTACAATAAACATTGATCAATGAACTTTAATACTTGCTTAGTAAGGACGCTTGAAATGTCTCAATTGATCGATCAAAAGATATACATAGACCTTGTGTGTACATATCCCTTCTCTACATATCCCAATCTCTTCTAATTAAATTATGTATATTAAAGTTTGTTTTCTTTTTTTTATATACTTATAGTTATAAGTGCGGTAGTTTTTTTTTTTCAATTCTTCTCAATACACTATTAATTCAACATACATATTTTATTTTAGGTACTCGTATGTGAAGTCCTAGAAGGGTTAGGTAAACCAATTTGTTTAATCCCACATTTCATTAGTTTTGGGGCTAAGTTAATTCCATTTGATTATGTTCTCCAACTTCTCCGAAAACTAAACATTATTTTAAATTACCAGCAATCAGTTGAGCCATTAAAAGTTTTATTTAACTTTTGCAAGAATCTGTCGTCCCATCCTTCCATTTAAGGACTTAAATTTATCGATTACACCCAAAAGTACACAAGTACATGAGTAAACAAAGTAGCAGAGCAAACTTGTGGGCTGTTTTTTTTTTTTTTGCTGAGAAAAGTTTTATACTTGGAAACATTCAAGCGAGATCTTCAAAGTGTTTAACTTTTCAGGCAGAAGAAATGCATTTCATTTCTTGTGGGAATCTTTTTCACCATATGTACATACATACTTTAGTGGTACTCTGTCTGTGGAGAAATGAGTTTCAGAGATTTTTCCAACTTCTTTTTGGGCTCATTAGTGTCCAAGTTCCTTATTCGAAAATGTACTCGAATTTGAATGTACTTGTATTTCGTATATGTTTCACAAAAAAATGCTAACTTATCATTTTTACTGTTTTTCAAAGCAAAATGTTCTCTTGATCTGGAAGGCGACATCCTTGTGACCTAATTTATTGCTTCCAGAATTTATTATAAATCTTGTATCTTAGTGGTTCTGGGAAATTTGGTTCATTTTTATGCGAATCAACTGAAAATGTACGACAGAAAGTATATGTATGTATAATGAACCTTGTAGGAAAAGGAAGGACTTTCAATATTTATATGCTTTGACTTTGAGGAAGAAATCGAGGAGTTCGTTCATGAATTATGTTACAACATAAATAAGCTTATCTTTGACAAAAGTTTGGCTAGTTGTTCTACGAATTGAAATCAAATCTAAGGTAGAAAGAGAATAGTTTCTAGTCGTGCAATTGAATCCCCAAGAATGTTTATTCTATAAATGCAGGAGCGAAGGATCAAGGTAAGGGCGGGCTGCCTAATGAATTATTGATGTTATTTATGATTTGTGTTGTATGTAGCTGGTTGCTCGGAAGACTCCATAATAATTTCTGTGTAATGAATGGGAAAATGGAATTTGTTGTTGTTACTAACAACAGAAGTAAATCTTTTGAAGATTTCGGATTCATGAGTGTTGTATGTATTTACCTAGCTACTGAACTGTCAGCATCATATTTTTCAATATAATGTAGCTTTATATTTTTTATTTGGAAGAAAAAGGTTTATTGCTTTTTTAGTTTTTAAAGACAGAAAATTGAATTGTCAAATTAATTTCATGTCGAAGAACCTTTTATAGTCGTTGATTTATAGACAAAGGGATATCTTAAGTTGGTGCTGCCTTAAATGTCTCAGCTGTATTTTAAGAATAGATAACAACAACAGATATCTTAAACAATTTTCAAAATTTAAGAAATTTTTCAATTAATCCAGTAGAGCAATTTTTTCAAAAAAATGTAACAAATTCTTGAAAATAGTAACGTATGTTTCTCTATTGGAGATGCCGCTATGAAAATAGATAGAGTTTGGTACAGGCTCTCTCATCGAAAATGAGTACGTTTGGTAGCAACGAAATCCTTATTCTTTGGATTACAAAATACCTTTTGCATCGTTGAACACTTTGTATAGGACGGTTTCAAGTCTGATCTTCACAAAATAAATGCTGGTGTTCCCCAGGGCTCCGTTTTGTGTCCCACTCTCTTCCCTAATTTTTATAAAGAAGCGTTGAGAAGAAGAAGGGGTTAAGTGACATTTTTGGATGTTTATGTTTTTTTTTTTGCAAAAATAATAATGCTAAATGTAAACTTAGATTTATGTCTTATCAGCGTTTCTCTACGACCTTTAGTTTCTGATTTAGGACTTCTGTTTTTGGTATAAAAGGGTTAAACGAAACAACTTTTTTTTTTAAAATTTGTGGAAGAAGGCGTTAAAATCACTTAACTCCTTTTTGCAAACAAAAAATAAAAACTAAAAATGTATTGTTTGCATGAAGTAGTTAAAAGCCCACTTACACCCTTTTTGTAACTTATAAAACTAAAGTAAGGAAAATGACGTATGATAATGAAAAATGCTTATTTACCACCTTTGAGTAACTTTTGGGAGTTAGATGTATATCTACCAGTGGCGTGGCGTCCATATAACACGATTCCTATCGTCTTTCCTTTTAGAAAATCCACAAATAACACAATTTATCAAACAAACATCGAATAAGTTTAAGTTATCCATTCTGCCTCTCGTTAGTATCTTATACTTTATCCAAACACATTCCACAATCCACAACCAACATTAATCAAGAGAGTCACAAAAATACTCTGACGTAAACTTTTCAATCACCGTCTTATTTATTTGTGTTATATCCCTTTCTTCCCCAAGCATTATTTTTCGGATCCTCTTTGTCCAACATATTCAAAAAATAAGACGCTATATTCCGTCTTATAAAATTTTCGATGTATACCTGTAGGAGTTGGAATTATTTGTATTTTATTCTCCCTTTAGCAATTAGCATTGCATTTCAGTCGAAAGATAATACATTGCAGGAGTTCAGGTGCTCGCCTTTTTTTAACCTTGTGTAAGAAATAAGACGGTGTTCTTCGACTTATTTGTTTTTTTTTTCTTTAATATGTCATATAAATATAAATATGGCATGTGGGTATTGTTGATTCTTGATTTTGAATTTGATGTTGATTTGCATGCTAATGTAAAATGCACGATTGATGTTTTTACAAATTTACTGTGATAATGTTGAATTATGAAATAAATCATGGTAGAATATAAGGCAATTTGTCAGCAGTGTAAATTTAGCATATCGATACTCTAGACAAATAAAATGCATTTGGTTTTTCTTAATAGGAATTTAAATTTAGATTCAATTGGCATTCAATAAAAGACTGTGTTGCACAGGTTCAATAACTTCAAATAAATCTAGTGTTTTGAAAATCCAATTTGAACTTAATTAAAAATAGTGAAAAGTTAGATGTGAAGGTGAAGATTTAATTCCTTTTATTACCCACTATAGTGATAAAAAAAATTAAGCTTCTTAATTTTAGTGCAGTTCTAGATTTTGTCTTGGAAATGTCTTTGATAAATGTAGATTGCTGTTTAACAGATTACCTATCGGAGAAACCAAATAATTTTAGTAAGGATAGTTGATAGTTTACATTTTATCCTTTTTTCGTTTACACACCAGGGATTTCGATCCCAGATCGGAATTTTTTGTTTGGTGTGCGTGTTTCACGTATACATGTAAATCCCTCTTTAAATATGGATTTATAGATTTTGATCCATGTCAAAGAAAAATAAATTTTTGTTGGGTGTTTAGGAACGCAAAATCTGGCGAGGGATCAAAATCTTCACACAGAAATTGATTTCTTATGTTCAAAGTAAATCAACATTTAAGTACCTATGACACTTTAATGGAATCATATTTAGAGTAGTGTTATAGGGCAACGATATTCAAAATGACTTGATACATAGTATCGCGGCTGTTATTAAATCTGAAATTAAAACAGAAATCATAGAAGCTCGGTTCGTGTCGATTATGATCGACGAAACATCAGATTTGAGTCATAGGGGACAACGGAGTGCCATATTCCGGTTCTTGTCAGAGAATGGAATACAAGAAAGATATCTTATATTCTTGACACATATGATTGCAAGGAAAAGTTAATAGAACATTCCTAGGAAGGTGCCGCAGTTATGTCCGACGAAGGGGGTGGTGTCTAAAAGGAGCTCCTTTTTTATTATGTTTCAAGCTCATTGTTAATTGAAATATTAATGTCTTGAAGTATAAAAAATATAGCTACACATTTTTTGCTAAGTCAATGTGGAATGCATTTGTAGATACCATATCTTTACTAGAAATTCTTACAGGTGACAAAATTTAATAACGGGTTCCCATTTAAAATTATCCACGCCACGCCACTGATATCTACATATACCTAGCTCTATAGTTCTTTAAAAATAAAAATTAAAACTAAGATGAAACGTTGTGAGTTTGCGCCATCTTTGGAAAAAAGAGATCAACACCTCAGTGGATCAAATAAAATTTCAAACGAAATAAGGGATTTCATATTGCAGCACATAAGTACATTTCTGACTCTCGAAACAAGAACCCAAATGAGCGTTATCTTTCAACTTTGCTTAATATAACAAAAATGTATAAGCCCTGTATTGAGTATTGTACCGTATATAGGAACATTTGTATTAGTCAATTCAACTTGTCCTTCCACCTACCTAGAAGTGATACTTGTAGCACCTGTAACTCTGGCTTTTTACTCGACAAAAATCGAATAAAACTGCATTCGAAGGACAGCAAGTTAACCGCGAAAAGGCTCGATCTGATCCAAACGTCGTATATATTACTTTTGATTTGCACCAAACTATGCCTTTGCCCAAACGAAGAACATCAAAGGCATTCTACATGAGGTAGATGTGGTTTTATAATTTAGGAATACATGTCATTACTTCGGATGTTAAAATGTCTTATATGATGACATGGACCGAAGAGATAGCAGATAGAGGAAGTACTGAGGTGATGAGCGCACTCTTAACATTTTTTGATCAGTGCGAATTTACGAAAACAAGAAGACACTTAATAAAGTGGACAAATTCTTGCCCTGGGCGAAACAAAAACTTTATTTTAATATATCTTTATTAATTACATATTTCACTTGAGTATTTCGCAGTGATCGACGATAAGTTTCCAGTTTCCGGAAGGATAAAAAAGGAATTACGGAAGCATGAACTTATCTATACTGCTGAACAATAAGGCAGATAATAAGAAGTGTCAGCAAAAAAATACTATCCAAAATTACTCCCGAGGAAAATATTAAGGAAACTAAACGAAATAAAAATAAAATGCACGACTGGATCGCACGAACTTGCTCTTATGTAAAAGTACTTTGGAATTTAAGATACATTTTATAAATATAAAACATGGATGTAATGAGATAATAATGTTCAAATGCATAAAATTGCCGTCTGGTTTCCGGAAAAGTATGAATTTATGCAAATAAACCTTAAAAAATCGTTTTATTATTAAATACATTTTTTATATAAGAAATTTCTCTAAAATTTTTCAAGAAAAAAATGTGGGATGCGAATTTTAAGTATTTAATAATATTGGTTTTAGGAAATAATTTCAAAAAATAATCGTTCATAGGTTTTGAAGATATTGATTTAAATTTTTTTTTTTTAAACCCAATAAATATTTTTTCGAATACTTTTATATACAATATTATTTTAAACTTAAGGGGACTCCTGCTAAAAATTTTGGGTTAAAATCCTTAGAGCCGTTAATGAGAAAGTCGAAAATCAAAAAAACGGGTCTATGGCAGGTACCCCTAATAACATTTTGCCCCAATTTTTTTTTTTACCAAAATGTAGTCCATGTCCATAATATCACACTTAATTTTTTTTATCAAAATCGTTAGAGCCGTTTTCGAGATAAATAAGATTTTGCATTACGGGTGTATGGGGGGTACCCTTAGTTTTGGAGCTAAAAAAAAAATTTCAATTTCTCCTCTAGGGAATCACCGAAGACCCTTAACTACCGAGATTGAAAGAAATAGGTCCAAGGGTTTATGCTGTAGTGAGAGGTACAGACATACAGACACACTGAAACATGTTTTTTGTGTACTAAATTTTCCTTAAAATTTTTATAAAAAAAATTGATATGCAAATTGTTAGTATTTAATAAAATACATTTTAAAATGTAATTTAAAAATTTAATCGTGTATCGGTTTTCAAGATATTGAATTTTCAAAAAAAAAATTGTATTATTTTTTTAAAAATCCAAAAACTATTTTTTCGAAAAAATTTTTAGTTTATATTTTTTCAAATGCAAAGCAGCTCCTGCATAAAAATTTTGGTTAAAATCGTTAGAGCCGTGTTGGTGAGAAATTCGAAAATCAAAAAAACCCTTCTATGACAGGTACCCCTAATAACATTTCCCCCCAAATTTTTTTTTCACCAAAATATAGTCCATGTCCATAATATCACACTTAATTTTTTTTATCAAAATCGTTAGAGCCGTTTTCGAGATAAATAAGATTTTGCATTACGGGTGTATGGGGGGTACCCTTAGTTTTGGAGCTAAAAAAAAAATTTCAATTTCTCCTCTAGGGAATCACCGAAGACCCTTAACTACCGAGTTTGAAGAAAATACGTCCGGTAGTTTAGGCTGTAGTTCGAGGTACAGACATACAGACATACAGACATACAGACATACAGACATACAGACATACAGACATACAGACAGACAGACGGAATTGTCAGACCCACTTTTTTCGTCTTCGCTATCATCGTAATGTCAACTTTGATCAAAATCTCGAGTTCGATTTTTTTTCCAAATGCAGAACTTGCCCTATAGTACCTATATCGCAAGTAAAAAATTAAAAATGTCACTTAACCCCTTCGTTTTTTTTTACCAATTAAAACGATTTTATTTTTTGTTTGCAAAAAGGGGTTAAGTACACTTTTTGAGAGAATATGTAAGAAAAAAATAAATCTGAACTATTTAAATGAATTTAAAATTATATTTTAAGAAAGTTTGTTTTGTGCTTTATTTATTATTCTTATCAAAAACTTTTAGTTCTTAACCATACAAAAGTTCTCATCGATTAACTTTGAACCCTTGTATCTCGAAACTTTACAATGGTCACTTAACCCCTTCTTCTTCTCAACGCTTCAATGATCTCTTGTCTGAAACTTCTAATCCACTTCATTCTTTTACCGACGACTCTACTCTCAGCTTGACAAACTCGTTCTCAAATTTACGTCCATCTCATTCGGAAGTGGAATTGCTACGGTATCGTATGATACATAAGCTCATTAAACTCCGATCTGTACAGCATTGTTAAATGGGGTATAAAAAACCGTGTGGAGTTTAATGATTCGAAATCTCAATGCTGTCTATTGTCGTCAAAGCAAAATATCCCCCTTATGTCATTGTTCTTGAATGGCACTTGCATCGAAGAAACCGAAAAGATCTCAGTACTCGGTATGTATGTATGTCAACGATGATCTTCGTTTGAATGACCACATTCTCGAGACCGCCAAAACTAATTGACCTGCTGCTTATTGCTTAGGATTTCTATATCGATGTAAGAAATTTTGTACCCCTTCTAATCTGGCTACCATTTATAAGGCGTTTATACATCCAAGAGTCGAGTATAACTCACATCTTTGGGCAGGCGCAGCACAAACTTTTCTCCACCTATTGGATAGAATTCAGAACAGAGCGTTAAAACTGAAAGGAAACAGAGCTATCATGGATTCATTCCCATCTTTTTCATGTATTTCCTTGTTTTATTGCTTCTTTCAAAAGCAATGCTCACTCGAAGTAGCCAGTTGCATTCCTCCCCTTAATCAGCTCACCCGTGATACCCATTTCAATAGAAATGCTTACAGTTCACCCTGGAGCCTAATTTTAATTCAATTTTTAGTCGCACAACATGAATATGGACTAATTTACCCCGCACGGTTTTCCCTTGCCATTTCAATTTGCAAACACTCAAAACCAATGTTTATCGGCCCTTCCTTTCACTCAAGCTCCCGCCCTAATTTCCCCATCGCCCGTGAATTGTAAACAAAGAAAGCCCATTTCTCCAAAGGCAAACATATTGCGAAGATTCACAACGAATTTTATTCATGTTATGCGTTGTTGGAAAGAGCAATTTAAACTAAAGGGCATCTTGAAATTTATTGAATAATTTTTTTTTTTTAATTTTTACTTCTATCCTGAGGAGTACAATGGATGCAGTGAGATCTCGCTTAATATACCGAATATGACTTAACATATCATCACCCCTTCCAAGCAAATATAAGCTTGTAATTTTTAAAACAATACGTGTTCCGACGAACTTCGATTACTATTGTGATTCAAAAGAAGCCACAACTAGCCACAATCGTCTGATTCCGAATTTAGAATAATTATGTACATATACCCATCCTCACCTACATATTTCAATTTTCCAAAAAATTGAGGGGAACTCGTTGGCTGATTACTTTGACTTATTACAAGAGAACTACAAAATGAATTTTCTCAATAAAGTTCTTCATGATTTGTTTGTTCCCTAGGGACGACGTGTCTTATTAAAGACAAATCTTATAATTAATTACTTGCACCTCATTGGCTTCAAAATGTAACTCATGTTATAGCGAATTATAATTATGAAGTGTTTTATTGAGTTACATGGGGACTACTGATAGAAAACAATGAAACTAATTACAACAAAACAAATTATAACAATTATGTTCCTTGGAAGGTTTATGTTTTTATTTGATTTTCATAAAAGATAAACTAATGACAATGGTTATAATTTCGACTTACTTAGCACTAAGTACAAGAACTCAAGAACTTATTCATATTTTTCTCATAGCTCTGACGGATGCGTTTCTTTAAAGAGATTCCGATTTTGTTAAGATGTCCTTTGATGACATTTCCAAAGAGATCAAGGAATTCCTCAACCTGCACGTGGTGAAAACAGTTAGTCGAAGAATTTTAAAAACAAACACCAAAGCATTAAGTACTTACAGTAAATTCGCTTTCTGGTTTTTTGAATTTAACAAACTGGCATTGAGGAGCGTGCTTGGCATGCTCTTTCCATGGATCATCTGTTGCCTCCCATCCATCGAGGATTTTATCACAGACAAAGCAAGCAGCTGTGTCATTTTCTCGTTCGTTGCCACACCAATAGAATCCTGCTTCAGCCATCTACAAAATATCTGCATTACTTTTTTGAAATGGAAAATAATTAGTAACTTACATTTTTGATGCTACAGGCTTGATCATCAGCAAATGGCCACGATTTGAAGCTTTCCAAGCGATGTTTTTGGAAAACAAAGAGTTTTTCAGCTCCGGCAATTTCAAATTCAGCAACCATTGTTATAAAAGAAATTAGATTGTATGTAATTGATTAAGAAAAAATACTTTTTGGGAGAAAAAATTATTATTTGAATCAAAAAATTCAGCGTCTTTTTGTGGCGGTTTATTTCTTTTTGTTTTATTTGAACGTGACGTCTGTCAAATTTTCAACTGACAGTTCTGATCAAGAATGTACTAGAACGCTGATCAGTTGTAGGGTAGATGCGCATTATTTGGTTTGCTTATAGCTGTGTGCAAAGAAAAGGGGTGGTAGTTTGCGATAGCATCCCTCGCGCGTTAATTAGATGTGCACATTTCTGCAAATTCTTTGGCTCGAAATAAATAAATTATCAATAAATGAACAAACGAAGGACCAACGATTTGTTATAAGTTATTTTTATATATTTCGTGTAATAAATTATTATTATTTAATTTATTAAGGAAATCCTTTTTCGATTCAACCATTGTAGGTATTTAATTATTTATAGCTAACCATACAGCGGGTAAAACGTGCACGCAGCGTACAATAAAATTCACTTTACGAAACACATCAATCTACATAATATCGGCAGTTTGTGAACAAGATATGGTCTATTCGGCGTGATCTTTTATTCTCCTATTCTGTTATTCTGCTATGAATTTGCATATAAAAGTTTGAGTTGTCAAAAAATCTTTTATAAATTAGTATTATTTTGGTATTCGGCATGCTAAAATCTGTTATAAGATCTTCTAAGAAATCTGTTATGAACTGTCAAACGTTGGAATTCAAAAAAAATTCTTTACGAATTGCATTCAGCATTCCAAAATCATGTATTAAATCTGTTATAAATAATAAAAGAATAAAATGTTACTTTTATCATAAAAGATTTCAATAAGTACTTAGGTATATCGAGTAAAAATAGATATTTATGTTTTATTTCGTCAGAGAAATATGATAGTAAAATATATTAAAACATTATATTTCCCTGAAACATACATGGGCGGTAAAATCGTATTTTTGGTACAAGTACAAATTGTTTCTTCCAATAGGTTATTTTTTTGTTCATCACCCATTTTAATAATCAGCAATATTTTACTTAATCACAGCTGATTATGACAGTAGATTTTAGTTCTGTTTGATAACAGATTTCTTTTTCGAAGTTGCATAACAGACTTTTATAAAATTTGGAGCGTTTGTATACCAATCATAAGAGATCTTTTAAAGTGAAGAGATTTATAACAGAAAATTCATAGTAGAATAACGTTGCACAATATGCCTAACTGTTAATCCATTGTACAAAATGTTGTAATTATTGTTTTATGCCTAACTTCCTTTGGGATATTGCTTGTAAATTCGATATCCGAAGATTGAGTTAAGAAGATTCACTTTACAATATGAATAAACTACGATGAGTTAGCATTGAAACACCTCTCAAAGCCCTATCGTGACGCTTATGCGTCTATATGATGCAACTAGTTGCGTGTAAGCTTTTTTGTCCCCTTACATGATTTTTCATGAGAGGCGCAGATTATCATATATGTTTCCTTTTGATGTCGGTTCTTTGCTTAGAGATCTTTATGAAGGAACTTTTCATGTGCATTGAAGTGTTCTTACTTACAAAAGTCAACACTTCCTATTTTATTAGTTGAATGAATTTATTATGAAGAGCTATAGAAATCATGAGATATTCAATCAGAAAAGGGTAATCACCGCATTGAATAGATATAATGTATTCCGCGAGAAAATTGAAATATATATCCGAACTTAAAAGGTGGATTAGGCTTAGTAGAGTATTGAAAATTATTCTTTGTAAATGTGCTTATATGAAATGATACAAAAATGAAAGATACTTTTCATATATTTTACTATTGATAAAGAATATTGACACAAAGAGGTAAGTACTATATGATTTTCTAGGATTATTACATTTATGTACGTGACTTTTTATGTTCTTTATTCTTTTTGTTATTCAGACATATACTTTGCAGTACATATTATTATATTTTATTGCAAGTAGCTAGTGCGATTGAATAGGAAGAAATAAATGCATTATATGAGTCGTGTAACCATATATAATTAAGGCATGTTTTCTTGCAAGTCCGAATAAACTTTGTTGAAAAAACCAACGTATTTTATGATCAGATATGACTCATATATAGATCATCAAAATCCCTGCGGTTCACGATTGATGATCTAAAAAATT
This sequence comes from Chrysotoxum bicinctum, assembly GCA_911387755.1. Classification (NCBI taxonomy): domain Eukaryota; kingdom Metazoa; phylum Arthropoda; class Insecta; order Diptera; family Syrphidae; genus Chrysotoxum; species Chrysotoxum bicinctum. Next base: position 33,230,334 of record OU426990.1, read on the forward strand.
AGTTTTTACTCTGACGGACAGATGGCTGTTTAGCTTTGCAAATGATTTCAGTAGTGTATACAAAAATGACAGTAAATTCTTAAAAAAATGAACAAGCACACTGAGAAAACAGACGTATATAAAAGCTGGACCATCTAGTGGTTTCCTTTTAAATCATAAGTTATTTTGACACTGACAGCTGTTTCCTGCTCGAAATCTTGAAAGAAAGTCAGTATCATACCTTCGCGGAACGAAATGAGTCGCTTTACGCATGAACAACGTTGGGAAATATTGAAAACTTATTTCCAAAGTAGTTGCGGCATGGTTGCTACAAAGTATTTTGTATGATGCTGATAGTCTTTTTACTGTGATAACGTTGCTAAGTCCCGATATCGTTTTTTTTTTTTCATTCGATTCCATCTTGCATTCCAAAAAACACACCTTTAATGGAATTCATGCAATAAAAAAAGAAAAAAAAAACACTTAACAATCGTATCTACTCGTAAATGCTTGCGGTAACAAATGCACAGGTAGTGGTTTCTTTTGTCAGACAATCGATACACGCCGACTCCACAAGATATCTGTCTCTCCAACTCAATGTCTGATATCTCTATCTCTACATTTTCTTATTGCTTCGCTGGGCAAATTATGTCATGATTTTTCATTTCTATCCCTACTGCACGGGATGTGTTTTGTGCGGACAACAGAAATTAGCAAAACGTAAAACTAACAAAAATTATATATATTTGCAAAGAAATGAATGCGCATCTACCTAAAGTATAAATCAATAACACCAAACATAACTTAACGCACGAACAAATGAATAACATGACACATTAATGTATTTACTTACAAAATAAAAAAAAATATATTTGCCGACGGAATACTTGACAAGAACCAACCAAATGAGAAGACACGAAATAATGAGACAAAAGTACAAAAAAAAACCATCTGTCAAATTTCATATCAGACATCTATATCAAGACAAAACCGCTGACATAGATCGCTGACATCACATCATAAGAGGAAATATCGCGTCTCCATTGGAGATTTCATATCGCGATGAGCATCCTGAGAGAATTTATCTCCTGTGGAGTCGGGGTGAATACAAACAAAATATGGAGATTTGTCATAATGTATAAATCCATCATAGACTGCTTTTACACGACAGCGATTTTTAATCTTTGTTTCTCTTTTGGCTTCCTTTCGATTGCATGGACGCTTTTAAACACAGCGATTTTTAATGAAAGTTAACTTTACTTCTATTGAAAAGGAGTCATCTCTCCGCACTCTTTACTCTAGTGAGTAGATCGAAGTTCACTGAGCGAACGCCAAATCGAAATGAAACATACCTGACAAGTAAAGAAAACCACAAAGAAGAAAGAACGATAACTCTGCAATTTTTCCAACCCCAGCAATTTTGTGTACCCCCGCCACCACACTCGTCTCTCTCCTACAGGCTTAAAAATCGCAAGGTAATATTGCTTCGTTTAAAAGCAGTCATATACTGCTTTTACACGGAAGCGATTTTTAATCTTAGTTTCTCTTTTGGAGTCATCTTCCGCCTTATGTAACCCCGCCACCACACACGTCTCTCTCCTACGGGCTTAAAAATCGGAAGGTAATATTGCTTCGTTTAAAAGCCGTCATAGACAGAATTTGAAATCTTACTTTAAAATCACTTTTGTGATTTGCGTTCCAGGTCTAAGAAATGCCAACTGAAAAAATACAGTTTTATTAAAGCCTCACTAGTAACAACCACCTTTCGTATTTCCTTTGAATATATCCCTCTGCAAGAAATAAATTTAACAATGAATTCTCGTCGTAACTATCTGACCATAAAATTACTCATTTAGAACCATGCACTTCGAATAACTCTTGTTTAGGAAGAAAATTTCTATAGCAAAAGGAGTGCTCTCCTCTATGGCAATGGTATACATGTACATATGACAGAGTAATGTGTAATAACTATTCTAACAAGGATTATGCGTTTTGGTAAGAACATGTGGTGCCCAGCCTCATCCATCATCGGAACCCATTTGAAACAACGAAAGTTACCTACTTCCGCTTAAGAGGAAGGCAATAAGGCACGCAGCATATACGATGGAGGATAAACCGTGATTCCGGGCATATTACGAAAGTTTCTGTAAAATATTGGTGCTTAGCATTTTGCATTGACTGCCGAAGAGGAATTGTTCATAACTGTACTTAATATTTTGTATACTTTGAATAGCCTTTTATATTTCCATTTAAACCAGCTGTAGAAGAGGAGGAGACAGGAAGAGGAAATCCGGTTGTTAAACGCATTTAGATTGATCTACAACCAAAATTAGCCGACAAGAATACCAAGACAATAAAATAGAAGGTTTACAGCCCGATTCTCCCCAAAGTCAGTGATGCCTCACAAGTCACAAGAAGAGGTGAAATTGATTTTGTGACTTTTTCGAATTCTGCCGCTCAGTCACAACTTGTAAGAGTCACAAAAACAATCGAAACTGTGATCTCCTTCAGAGGAGGTCACAACTCATAAATTTTCAATGTTTCTTGGATTGACATTCAGTATATTTTATAAGAAAATTTTCTAGATTTGTGAATAATTGTGAGTACACAAAAATGGAAGTGGACTTTGTTCTAGTGAATATTATTGCTGATCTTTTCTACGAAAATGAAAAGTAACATTTTTACATAAACATTTTTTTTTTAAGAAACTAATCGTATCAAGAAGTTTGCAGCGCCGACGGCTTTTAAATACTTTGAGAGATACAAATGATCCATTCGCTCTCCAAAACAATACATTTATAAAGTAACTTATTCGTTTTGAATAATCAGCTATTCAAATAATGACACTTAAAAATCTCACCATGCTGTGGTGAGTTTCGTTGTGAGTTTTCTTGTGACGATTAGGGGGAGAATACCAAAATGTTATCGAGTCACAACAATCCTCACAAGGAATAGTCACAAGAGCTTGTGACTTGTGACTCCTCACAAGGGGGAGAATCGGGCTGTAAACCTTGAGTTCTGAATTTTAGCTGAGTTTAATCGCAAATTATATCACAAACGTTTCATACCGAAAAATAATTGAGTCTGTGATTACAAAAGTGGAATACCTAACCCCTATCCTGGAATTTCCGGTGATTTTGTATCTTTCTGATACAATGATGAGATGATTTTTTTTTTATTATCTTTGATGTGCTCTGGTTTCGGTGAAAAATTGATGTTATAAATACGGTAACAGGTTTGGGCTGAAATTCTTGAAAATTCAAAGAAAAGTACGGGAACGGAACTAATAAAATTCAATAATTAGGCCTATTCTGATGCCACATCTGTTATTCTGCTAAATCATAAAAGATTTCTACCTTAAAAGACCTTTTATAACTTATACGAGTAATTGGTATTCAGAAGTTCGAACTTTTATAAGACTCTGTTATGCTACTTCGAAAACAAAATCTGTTATCAAACTGAACTAAAATCTGCTATCATAATCAGCTGTATGATTAAGTTAAATATTTTATCTGACATCAATTAAATGGTTGACGAACCAAAAAAGAAACCTTTCACATTTTATTTGTATCTGTACCATGGAAATGGAATACAATTTTACCACCAATTCTTCAGGGAATATTATCATGGCAATACTATCCTACTTTATTTATATGATATGGTTATTCCTTTTAAGAACATTTCGTTGAAATAAAAGATAAATATTCATTTTTACTTGATATACATACCTTTGTACTTATTGAAATCTTTTATGATAAAAGTCACAGAAGTTTGCCTTTTATTCTTTTATGATTTTCCACATGAATACCAAAAATGAGATTCGTAAAAAAATTGTTTGAGTTCGAAAGTTTGACAGTTCTTAACAGATTTCTTAGCAGATTTATAACAGATTTAAGCATGCTGAATACCAAAATTATAATTCATAAAAGATTTGCTGACAGCTCAAACTTTTATATGGAAATTCATAGCAGAATTACAGAATAAGAGAATAAAAGCTCACGCCGAATAGGCCTAAATATGATATTAATTGAACGTCATTAAATTTCCAACGCCATAGAAACTGTAAAATTTACGAACATATCTTCTGAATGCCTTTATAAGAAATATATAAGTTAATAATTTGCCTATTTAAAATTCCCTTTTGGGACATAAAGATAAAATCGAATTTCTTCAACTTCACACTCAGTAAATTTTGAAAAGAGTCAAGCCCAAAAGATACCGTTTAATAGTATTCGTGCAACGCTATACGTTTTCTGAAGTCGTAAATTTTTAAAATTTTACGACACACGTTTTATTGACAAGGACTTCAAATGTCAACTAATGATTTCAAGTGTTGTAACTGCGAATAAACACCTATTTTGTGGTTTTAAATGCACTTGCAGCTGTTTTGAATCAATAATTAAAATTATAATAATTATACTAACTTGTTCAACTAAATCCATGATGGCTGACACGAAAGCATATAGTTCCGATATTGGCCACATTAGAAAACCATATTAGTATGAATAGTATTCCTAATACAAGGAAAATAACTTGTCATTTTACTCACCCTAATGTTTTTGACAAAAATTAATAGTTGAGTTTTTAAATTATAAAAATAAGCCAGAAAAAGAAATGACATTCGCACAAAGGAAAGTAGCTATTTGCCTTGAGTCATAAAGTTAAACTTATTTTTTCCATTGTTCCTTTTTAAATGGGTTGTAATTTGTTAACACGTTTTTTAAACGTGCTTGAGTGTGTCAGATTTAAAAGCCTCTTACTCAATCTGTTGGCCTTAGTTTTGAAGTGCGAGGGGACTGTATAACAACAGCAAACACTACACACGAGAGGATAATGTGTATATGTATGTGTGATGTATGTAGGTACTTATGTTGTGTACCTACATACATAGAAATTAATTCACTCGGAACAAAACTCAAGCAACTGGTCTTCATCCTGTTTATAAAGTTGAAAAAGTTAAATGGTTTAATGGCTTTTATCACGTTTGTTTGTTTTTTTGCTGTTATTGTTGTTGTTGTTTAGATTTTTCTTGAAATTTTTGTTCAGATTGAAAAGTTTTTCGTCTACAAATACAAACAAAAACTTAGGTATTGTTTTGTAGGGGCAGGATACTTGCTTTTTAAAAGAGCTCTTTCTTATTCTTCATTTAGCTTAAGGCATTCCGGATGGCTTTGAGAGTGCAGGAGTAAAACAAACTATACCAACACAATGAGTCCAAGTTCGCATCCGAACAAAAGTTAAATGGAAATACAACGAATAAGTTGAGGCAATTATTATCTAAAATAAGAATATATTAAAGTTTAAAAAGATTGTTTCACAATCTGTAAAAATAAGGTTCTGAAAAGTTATCCGACCCATTCACTTTTGGTCTGGTCAGTTAAAAATGTAAACATATTGAGCATCTTGATGTTTCAATGACATACTTCCAACCGAACTGTCATTCGAAGCCTTAAATGTTTAGTTTAACTTTTGGCATTTCAAAATATTGATCTTTTAACAATCGCTTAACGTGTTGAAATTGTCAAAACTCACTACAATACTGACTGCTTTAGAGTGACCTACATATATGTATGTGGTGTCGGGGGTAGACAAAATTGCTGAGGTTGGTAAAATTAGAGATTTATCGTTGTCTTTTCTTTGTGGTTATGGTTAACCATTTTCCATTTGTCATTCGGTCAGTGAACTTCGCTTAGGTAGGTATAGTAAACGGCGCAGGGAGATAACGTTTTTTCATTTGAACAAAAATGGTATGTAAGCACTACATGACATACATTTGTAAGTGTGGGTCCGACCTCAAGAGCAAGTTTTAGTCGACATAATTGTGCATCTCAACGTACTACAGCCAATACCCTAAAGAAAATTCGAAGAGACGGACTTGTGATATACATTACTTAAGGCCTATCCATCATCGAAATACAAACTCTACAGAAAATATTTCTGTGATTTTAATCGTTTATGCGTAGGATCTGTTTCAGCCATCAAATACATCTTGTTTCAATTTTTATCCCAGCCCATACCACCTAAAAAGAACATCTATTTCTCATCATCCTATGATATAACGAATCCTTCTAAGTAACTCTTGTTCTTAAGCCACTCGAATATAGCAGAAATTGTGATTTCCTCTTTTTTCAGGAAATGGTTAATACTACGTTTTCACCAAGAGATAACCCTGGATTTAAGTGGATTTAACATAAATGTTCTTTAAATCTCGAAGTTTTACCATACACATTTATTTCGTAAATCTAGTAGCTTATAGAAATAAATCTTGTTTAATCTTCATTATTGGATCGATTGTTATATAGTTTGAACTGACCTATATCCATATCGTGCTTAATTATTTTGATGATTTTTCATCGTTTGGCACAAATGAAAGTCTCTTTCCCTCGCTTCCACTTTATAAAAAAAATTGAAACACCAATATAGTTATGGTGTTAGTATGTCAAAATTAATCTTCTTTTTAATCTTTAAGTGCGGTGAAAACACAACATAAATCTATTGCCTTCAATCTCGGAATATCTTTCGGTGAAAACGTAGTATTAGAGTTAAAAGCCATTAGGACCTGTTCCCCAAGAGCCATATCGCACCACCAATTGCTTTTTTTACTAAGCCAAAATCGAAGGTATTTGCCCATATTTCCATAGACAGAAGTAAATATGCACATAAGCATATATACATAGGTACATGTAAACCTAACCTACTAATAGGTCAATAAGTCATAACAACTCAATTTGTTAACATTTGAGATTTATTTTTTCTATTATTTAAAATGCAAAAAAAAACTCCACCCTAAGTATGAAACATAATATCTTCACAACAACAAATCATAAGCTTCCAAAGATATGTCACAATTCGTATCTTATAAGCGCATTTTACATAAATCCCCATATTGTCAAAGAAATAGGTCAACATAAATACAATCTAAACATACCTTTATAAATATAAGCTGGTCGTTTCCTGAGTCCAGAGCCATACAAGTGAACCCGTGTTTTATATATTGACGTTTGCCTGCAACCTTTTGCAATATCTAACTGACAACTTCGCCAGACATTTATTTCGTTTTCAATGTGTCAGTAAGAGACAGTTTACACTTCGAGTGATAGTAAATGGGCGTTGCCAATTTTATGGATAAATTTAGTTTTCTTCAAAAAAATCTTTAATTTTCTCAAGAGAGGGAAATAAAAATTATGTTACTTGGATTTTTTACGAAATAATAATATAAATCACACTCCAGATTTTTCGAATAGGTTCGTCCTTTAAATAAGCAATTTTTCTTCACTTAACCCATATAGGATATCATTATTTTATTTTATTTATTTAATTTGGCAAGAGCCGTATTATATTATTGCTAATGATCCATTAAATTATACTATAAAATAACATAGACAGAGTGATGTGTATACACATCTCTTTTCTCCGTGTGTGTTAGTTTATTTTTCAAGTTCTTTTTTTCGATTTTTTCTATACACTACCAGTTCATAAATCTAAACCGTCATCTATCCGTCAGAAAAACTACAACAAAAATAAGTAAATTTTGGATCATAAAACTTGATCCCGATAAAGAGTAGGATGTCGCTTTGTTGTTTCAATGCATGTTTTTTTATGAAAATTAATAAAATAAATAAATCTATTTTTTTCAAAAAGTTTTTTTTTGTTTGGATTTCATTGGTCAAAAAATCAATTTAAAATGAATTTTGAAAAATCTCATTATTTTGGCAGATTAGACGTTTCTTTAATTTATATTACTTGTAAAAAAATGGAAGAAGTTTAATATGATTCTTATTGAAAATTAAAATTGAAAATATTTTTTAAAATAATAAAAAATACGATGGTGTAAAATTTGTAATTTAGTTTGACAACTCACCAAATGTCATTTCGTACTGCCATTATTCGTTTCGGCATTTTTTCTGCAATAACAAATAAATGGAAATACTCGTAACAAAAGTTAAATATTGCCATTTCTGTTGCTAGAATGCTAGATTACACGTTCACGATCTAGTTACAAAAAACAAAATTTTACACTTTAACTAGAACTGTTACACCAGATCGTGCATACACCTAATTTGAAATAGTATTCGATTCGCTGCGAAAAAAAAAATCAATTTTTGATTGAAATCTAAATTTTCCAATGGAAAACCCCATAAGTACTTACATGGCTCATATCTGATAATGAAAACACGGCTTACGCCTCAGGATTATACAGGAAACGGAAGGTCGATAGAAGATTAGTTTTAATAACCGTTATGTTAGTCAGATAAAATGTGAACCTTTTTAAATAAACCGGAATGTATATAAGAAAATAACAGAATTTATAGGAATTGGAATGCATCCAATACTTAAAGCTGAAAATATTTGGCAAAGATTCTAGTTGATTTAAAGACAAAAACACTTTGCAATCGATAGTTAATGTACTTTCCACTGTTTGGATAAAATTGATATTTTTTAATGGGAGTATACGATACTTTTCATCCAGATAATGAGTTTTAAGTTTTGAAAGAAATGTTATATAATCGATTTGATAATAACCCTTCATTTGGAATGTCGTGATTAGTAAGAGCTAAAGGTTAAAGCAAAAATACAAACATTATTTGATAACCTATAATATTACATTATATAGTTATACATATAAAAGACAAAAGTGCCACTAATTTGTCAGTTCTTTATGAGTATACTGTTATTAGTCAAAACATTTTGAACCACTTCATTTATTTTCTTATGTCATTTTTATTTGGCAGTCCGGAAACTGAACACTTCTTTTTTAATCTGACGATTCTAAAGCTTGTTGTTATTGTATATGTGAAACGTCAAATGTGAACGTTATCCATTTCAAAATCAAAAATAATGTTTGTTGAAAGAAAATCACTTCGCGCAATTAGTGTCGATTTCCTTTACACACTAGGGATTTCGATCCATTGTCAAATTTTTTCTTTTGGTGTGCATATTTCGTATACATGTAAATCCCTCTTCAAATACAGATTCGAGGGATTTGATCTCTGTCAAAAAAAATCGTGTGAAGGAACGTAAAATCTGACGAGAGATCGAAATCTTCACACAGAAATTGATTTCTCATTTGTAAAGGAAATCGACAAAGGATACAAAAAATCCCAACAACTGACGTTTAATTATACTCGTATGAATGTGTGGGTGCTTCTGGTTTGATTCTGATTTCAAATCCAGAAGCAAATTTCTTTTCAGAATGAAAACTGCCATTTTTTGCAAAGTGAACACTTTCAGAACAGTCTAGAAGGCTTCCGGATTGCCAAATAAAATCGACATTAGCTGAGTTTTCAATAATAACACACATTTATTTCTTGGAATCATCCGAAAGCTGTTTCTGACGATTTTTGTAATCCAAATAAAAAAAATAAATTTAATGGCGAAAAATTTTAGTTGAATTAGTACGATGTTAAAGCTGTTTTAGTATGAAATTAGGTTAAAACAACGATTTTGAAAATTTTAATCGAATATAGCATCATGTTTTCTCTACCCTTTTATTAAAGCTAAAATCATTTTATTTTTTTGGATCGTGCTATTAACAAACGCCAGAAAAAGTCGGTTTAGTTAGTTTATTGCATGAACTGTCATTGTTTATTAAGAAAATTGCTAAAGTACGATACTAGTTAGATAGTGTTTAAAATTAAGAAGAAGTTAGTAAACTACTTTAAAGTTAGTAAATTGTTAAGTAGTATCATACTTATACCTTAATAATAGACTGTTTAAAATTTTGCGCCTATGAGTTTACCCGTTCTAGTAGTAACAGAGAAATATAGGCTGAGATGATCATGACCTCTAAGGCCGGTATTCACCGAGCGCTCATAACTTAAGAAGCTCATAAACGTATTCACCAAGCAATATTAGTGAAGATCTACGAGCGCTCTTAAAAGTTAGGAGTGGTCCCGACCACTCCTAACTTACGAGCGCTCTCTTCGAAAATTTGTTCGCTTGTGCGTGTGCCACGCACGCATTTGACTCGAATCCATGTGAGCAATGCCAAGTAGAAGAGTATCCATTTGCTGTCAAGACCAACATTACACAACATTTCACAGTTTGGGTATGCCTGAACAAGAGAGAGTGGCTCTCATTTTCGAACTTCGAAAAACACTTGCGAGTAGTTGGTGAATACCGCACAGAAATTTCAAGTTAAGAGCCTCGTAAAGTTAAGAGCCGTTTAGGAGCGCTCGGTGAATACGAACCTAAATGTCAAATCGATCATTCAGATTGTCTATAGTGGCATGAGCCAAGACAATGTTGGAACGGAAATACATGTCGTTAAAATCCATAGCATCCATTTAATTTGGTCCGAGGACCGAGGAGCGTATAACGGAAGTGAAACTTTTAACGTTATTCTGAATACAAGTTTAAATAGTAGATTCCCTCTCCCACTTTCATGTTTCATTCCATAAATTTTATTATAATTTTTTGACGATGGTAATTAATTACACTATCTAATGAACCTAAGAAATAAAATATTTTCTTGTCTAATTTTGAGTTTGGAATGTATTACTAAAACAGTTTTCCATTGGCAAATTTAGATTTCAATCAAATTAATGATTATTTTTTTGCGGCGAATGGAATGCGTTTTTAAATTGAGCGTAATTTATTTTTTATTTTTACTTTCAGTTGAAAAATAATAAGCTTGTGGAATTTACCAAATCATTTTAAAATGCTTCCATTTTTTTTAATAAAATATATAAATTAGAGGCCATGATGCCTAAAAAGAGAGCCAATATTTACTACGTTTTCACAAAGAGATAATCTGAGATTTAAGGCAAGAGATTTATGTGGTGTTTCCACCGCACTAAAAGATTAAAAAGAAGATTAACTTTGACAGCGCACCATCAAAATGCTAATGGTGTTTCAAATTTCAATTTTTCTTATAAAGTGGAAGTGGGAGAAAGGAAGTTCATTGGTGCCAAACGATCATCGAGATAATTTAGTACGATATGGATATAGGCCAGTTCAAATTATAGAACAATTGATCCAATGAAGATCTAACAGGATTAATATATAATCTACTAGATTTACGAAATAAGTGGAGATTTAAAGAAGATATAATATGGTAAATTCACGATTATCTCTTGGTGAAAACTTAGTATAAAAGCCTAGGGACTCAAAACTCCAACAACAAATGGACAATGAAAGTGACCTATGATTTTCTTCCGGTTGTCAAGTGGTAACAATACACTGAGTGATGCTATCGAGTTTGTTAGTTTGGTTCCTTTTTGTATAGTGGCATTGGTGTGTGGTGGAGGTTTGCATATGTGGGTTTGATTGTAAGGTACTGGTGGATAGAGTTTATGCATATCGGATGACGGTGGAAGGTGCTGTCGTGGTGGTGGTGGTATATGATTTGAATATTTGGGTTCGAAGTGTAACGCTTTATTACAATACCTCAAACCAAATTTGCAAACTGACAGCTGAAAATTGCTTTGCAAAATTGATTTTAAATCGAAAAATAAATCGATTTTTTCCCCAATGGAATGCAAAAATGGAAAATAAATTAGTTTGTTTAATGAAAAACCACATAAGTTTTACTACTACCGGAAATGGGGATCGAAAATCTGCCCCAGTAAACCGGAGATCATCTGCTTTGGTCGACCATAAACAAAAGTAAGACCAGGAATTGTATCTAGAAGTCAAAACTTTATTATCAGACTACCAGTCGGCAGTTCGATGCCTTTATTCACACCAAATGCGATATTATCACATTAGCGTAAAATTCATAAATGAGATGAATTTCAACAAATATCCCATGACAATACTTAATGCGCAAAATTCTCCTACCATTTGATTCACTCTTTATTTTGAAGACCAAATGGACTCAGCAAGAAGACGAAGCTTCTCACTTACAAGCAGCTGTTCAAGGTAGTCTTAGTTGTTTCATCACATCTCCATCAGCAATGAAGAAGATACAGGTTTTCGAAGGGATTTGAGAATGTGAAGAGAACTATATCGCAACCTCTTCACAGAGAAGTATTGCTCAAAGACAATTCTACGAGAATGGAGGCACAATTCCCATTTTCCCATATTATTTTAAATATCATTTTAAGTAGACATAAGAAATAATTAGGGACCCTTCTGAGACGACATTATTAGACTAGCTTAAATTATGCATACTATTTTCATGACTCTTTAAATAAATGTCATGAAGCTAGTGATAGCAGTGAGTCTGCCTTAGTAATTTATAGGCTTAGTTTTAAGTAAATTGTATATAAAATGTTTTGATTCCAAAGAAAAGATATGCACAAAAATATACCTTTGGTAAAAAAGGAGCACTCCCCTGAATACATTGTTGCAATCTGAAAGCATCAATGTATCTACTCTCCAAGAAAAACAACAAAACTCTTTAAACTTGGTAAAATAAAATTTCAAGTTGTAAAATTTATTTGTAACTGTGAATGAATATAAAAAGCATTTATTTTGTTTATAAAAAAAAGATTTAAGTGCAAAAACTTTAAATATATTTTTTATTAAATTTACAGACTAGACGTTTTCCAATTGCTTCTCCTGTTCACACAATTGCCTTGTGTTGTTTATATTAGTTTTGCTTTATGTTTAACTTCAAACTTGTACAAGGCCAATCCAAACTGATGAGCAAAAGCCGAAAATTGTCTACTCAAATAAGCCACTGACAGGAAATCCTCTTTTCCATCTAAGGCTGGCACATCACAAGTTCCTTTGAGATCATCTTTGGCCGTATTCAAATCACAGGGATGTCTACCAAATGGATTTGGTAATGCTTCTGTAGAGAGATGAGGATAGAAGACCTTGATCAATTCATAATCGATTGAAGTCATATTTGATTTGTAGGCCACTTCATTCAGTTTGTCGGTTAAACTTGCTGGAATCGCCAGATACAATTGATATTTTAAATTCTGCGTTCGTTGTTTATTCTCGCAGTGATTGAGGATGATTTTCAACTTGAGAAGCAGCTTCAGCAGGTCTGTGCTTCCGTATTCGTAAAGAAAGAAGTCCTTTCTGTAACGATACTTTTGTCCGGTTTGTCGATTAACCCGAACCAGTCCAGTGCTCGGAATGTTAACGAAGCTAAGTGGGAAGCTATATATATGCGAAGTGACCAAGTGGAGATTTACATTAGGCGCTTTCGCTTGCATGGACGTTTCGAAATGCTGTGCCAGAGGAAAAACTCCAGATTGATGAATGAACCCGAAGAATATCACTAAAGCTATGTTGAGGGTGTACCAGGTCTTGAGAAGATATCTGGCACTTGCTCGACTGCAAAGGAACTTCTCATAAAAGAATCGAAGGAAAGGATGTTCCTCTTTGAAGGGATACGACGTACAAAACCCAGTGACCAGTTTTGGAGAATGCAGCAGAATAATAGGGAATGTGAATGGAATCAAAAAGCGGGCCTCCTGATGATTGATAAGCGACATAAAGAATACGGGGGCAAAGATCGCTGCCGACATCAGGCCCACGATCGATTGGGCTCTTGGTAGACCTTGATATTCCGCTTTGAAGAAACGCAGCATCTGCTGGCCGAAGGTAACCAAAGCAATTAATCCCAGAATATTGTAGAGCAGCGGTATGTTAATCAAAAGATGGATGTATCGAGGGTGCAGTCCATGCTGGGCAGTCTTTGTTGGGTCGATATTGTACTTGATGAAATTCCATGGAGTAAAAACAAAATTATTGATCCCAACTTGAAACATATGGAGCTCGCCCAGAGTCAGGTACTTATAGTAGAATGAATCGATAATTGTAAATAGCAAAGTCGCAGGAATAGCAGAAAGGCAAAACAGAGCCATTCGCAAGTTGAAGTGCTTGAAGCTGACCGATTTCGTTCCCATTCCTCGAAGCATCCAATAGAACACCATGGGCGCCCCGAAGAGCAGAAAAGTTGGCCGATTAAATACTCCAGCCACGCAAAGTGTGGACATCAGCAAGAGGCGGTTATAGTTGTGGGGCGGAAGAGCGTTCTTTAGTTTCCAAATCTTCACGCGCTCTCCTATCGAATCGGCCTTCTCGTAACGCTCCTCGAGGAACTCTTTTTTATAGATCACAGTATTCGAATTAATCATGCATTCTGCGACTATATACAGCAGGACGGATGATATAGCCATTTCAATGGAATTCGAGAATGTGCGAGTGCCGAATATCAACATAACATGAGAGCTTCCCAGAGCTAGCAAGCGAATTTCATAACGCAGATTGTATAACTTACAGACTTTGTACAAGCTCCAATCGTTTGCAAACGAAAGGATGCACATAACCAGACGTGGAAAAACGAGGTAGGTGTAACTGCAGATGATATCAATCCCAAAGAATCCCCGCAGATTAACAGCAACTATCTCTAGCAGATTCAGGGGGATTTTAAGTGTTATCAGCGAGACAGCAACGCTGCGTAGAGGGAACGTACTATTGAATTCCCAGCTTCGAATGTGTTCGAGGTGGAAATGTTCTCCTGGAAATGCATCAGATTTTCTTGTAATAATTTCAAACTGGCTTGTAAAATGAATTCTTACCAATAAATATTTCTGTTGATTGAAAAAACTCATCTGGATGCACGTAACCAAGTTGTGGGATAAAAACCAAAACTAACCGAAGGACGACAAAGAACATATACGTGCACCAATGTTCGTCGGCGTTTTTATTTTTACGCATAAATGTCTCGAAGTATTTTGTGACTTTCATTTTGTGGTGTTAAACTTACACAAGGTTAACATGAAATTGTGGTAATTTTTAAGAAATGTTTTTAAATAAAAAGTCCATCTTGGTCTAATTTTCTTGTTTTCTTTTTTTATGTAAACAAATGACAGATATGTGACAAGAACAAACGTCACATTTTTTTATAAAATGGATTAGTTCAGTTAGCAATGCGAAAATGAGTGTGTCTGAAGAAACTTGAGTTATTTTGATTAGGGTGTCGGAAAATTTGTCTGAGTCTCAAAATGCCTTAAATCAGATATACATTAGGTGCGTTTTATTATCCACAAATCTATCTATCAATTGAAAATAAAACGATGTGGATCTTACTGATAGCAGTGTTATAAGTCCGTCTCTTTTTATCCTTGGGTTTGGCAATTTTAAATTATGTCTTGTCTTTTTTCTTTACACTATAGCTTACACTACCTTACCATAAAAAGCCATCTACTCGCCAGTGTAATAACTAATTTTTGGATCTTTCAAATAGATCCCGTTAGAAAACAGGATCCCAAATTGTTTTTGTAATACATGCTAAAACTTAATCCAGATCCGGATCCAGATAGATTTGTGAATAATAAAACGCACCTATTGTTCAAATGCTTGCCATGTACGTGCAAGTAATTAGTGAATATTGGGATTGGGATCGGGTACATGCTTGATACAAAAGCAAAATCTCATGATTTTAATTCAATCAAGCGTACTGAATTGAAATAGTGTATATACAAGATTGTTGATTGATGCATGTATTGCTTCATCTGCGTATATTACGTTGAAGAGATGAGAACACAGCACAACATAAGCACAGATGAAAATAAAAACTAGTAAGCAAAAATTGTATGATGAAATGGACAAAAGAAATAAAACAAAAAAAAAGTCCCAAAGAAATTCGTAAAACACAATTTTGACGAATTAACTCACAAGCCACAATAATCAAATATGTAGAACGTCCTCTAACCAAACTGTCGATGTTAAATTAAAAGATTGTAGACTTATGCTTAATGTTTGTATATGCAACTTCAATCAGAATTTACTAATATACTTGCATGTCATGCACTTGAACAATGTATATTTGGCTTTAGATGGATATTTCATTCTCAAAATTCAAGAAAAGAGAAAATTATAACAAAGAAGTAAGCTAAAAAGAATCTTCAATGCGTATCAACTGAACTGCCCATCAAAAACTAGATTCAACCCAATTTTATTCGACATTAAGGTGCGTTTTGTTTAGTTGATTGATGTTCACATTACTAAAATTTCCCCATTATGCTATGTTCCCACCAAACCGAAGTCTGAGATTTCAGAGGAAAAATGTTGACATTTTAGGTTGATTTCATTGAAATTCAGAGTTCTTAGACTCGTTTTTGGTTTTGGTGGGAGCATAGTATGTATTAAGTCCTATTTATATTTAAAAACCATTTGACATCGAAATTCATATGAGGGGTATTCACGACCTAATGCAACAGGTCTAGTATCATTGTAAATATGCAGAAGTATAAAATCTTACAACACTACAACAATAAAATATACGGAGTGCAATTTTGTAATAGTGTCGCACTTTAGCTACACCCGAAACCTATTACAACAGTAAAATACAACGGTGTAAAATTTGCAGTTGCATTTTTGACAGCTCAGCAAGAGCCACCAGCTTTTAAAATTTAAAAGTTAAGAAGTGTTAAGAAGTGGAATGAATCAGAAATAATAATGATTCTAGATTTCATTCATGAAACAGGAAATTTTGAGGTAATTGTGAGATTTGTTTCATATTAAGACTCAATAACACCAACCATTTATTAATATCACAGAAGCCTACAGCACTGATTTATTATAGAAAATGTCTTGACCAGAAACCCTAGATACCACCTGGGACCAAATAAGGTGGACGTCAAGCAATGGATTTAAGTACTTTGCTCATCCAACCACGACGAGATTTTATTCACAGCATCTTCTTCTTCACTTTCTGCATTTTCTGAAAATAAAATATGCATGCATCAATGTATGTAGCTTTTTTATGATTTTCGGCCTGAATTTTATTTGATACCTTCGATCCACATAATTTTATCTGCAGTATTTTCTATTAAAAATTCTGTGATATTTTCTTTTTCTGTTTTTTTTTTGGCATCTTTAACAAACTTGAACAAACTTCAATTCTTATAAAAATTAAATTTTCAAAACAAAAAACAAATGCCAAACTCATTTTGACATTTACTTCAGTGTTGCAAACAGGTGAGAAAAAGTGCGTTCACGGTCTACTAAAAAATAATAAAATTTCACATTTTTACTAGGCTCGTTGCTCCAAATCGGGAATACCTCTATGGTTTAATTGTAGTAGCTTGATGTACTATAAATGATGTACAACAATTTTTTTAAAGAAGAAGGCATGTATTTATTGTTATTAAGTTTCTTTATTAAAGTTTCGTTTTTGTTAGCCTTTCAATTAAAAAGTGGAAAATGAAAAACATTTTGAGACCACGCAAGCAAGTTCTGGCAAGTAATTGGCAATACACCCAAATTGTTTTACTAAAACAAACAATCAAAAACAACTTGAAGTTCTGAAGCCAGTTGCAATGGCCTGATAGCTGCATTTGTAAAATTAGTTATTGACGTATTTGATTGGTAGTGCGAAGTTCATATTCATAAATACAAATATACTAGACTGGTAGTGAATATATGCAACTTGCTTGCCAATACTTACCTATGTGGCATCAAGGCAAGTAAAACGTATGCAAATTTAAAGCACCAATAACACACAACAAGGTAGGTCTACAACTTGGTAAGTTTAAATATATCTCAGCTATTACAAATGTTCATCCGAGAAAAATTTGGCCCGTGGATTCAAAACCAACAAAAGCAATATTTTTAAATTTGTTTTTAAATTGCGGTTTTGGCAAGGCTATCAATTGGAACACCAAGGGTAAGTACAATAAAAGGGTCTAAGTTCTCCTTACACGTTGCATACACTGGCCATGGCCGATGCCCAACTTCAAAATCACAATAGCCGTGTTTTTTTTGGAAAAGTTATCCGCAATACAGTAGGATTTTATATGAATAAAAAATACAACATCCGCAGTAGGATCACTGCCGATAAAAGGAGAAGTGAAATCCTGCTGCGGATAGAGTTTTGACGTTTGTACGAGTATCGGCAGTGATCCTACTGCGGATGTTTTATTTGTTATTCATATATAAAATCCTACTGTACTACGAATAACTTTTCCAAAAAAAAAAACGGCTATATGGTTTGTATAAATATGTTACTGCATAGATATAGATTTTTGACCATCCATTGTGTTTTCCATATTTCATAATACGAGGATCAAGCACAGTGAGGGTTTCATGTTATTAAAATATCCAATATAATCCTCATACATTTCATAAGGTTGAATATAATATTTATATATCACACGAAATTCATGATTCAACAAATTTGCATCAAAAATTAAATAAAAAACAATCTGATTCTGGAACCATAGTTAATCTTTTGAAAACAATAAGGATTATTATTGGACCGAGGATGAACGTTTGTATGACTAACTTTAACTGCTACTATGCAAATCAACAAAAATGCATCAATCTAATATAAACTGCTTATATAATAATATTCGCTATATAAAACGGTTGAACAGATTCCACTTTACATTAAAATTGATTAATTATGAACAGACTGACCTTAAGCTTATGCAAATTTCAACAGTCAATAGTTATTTTCATATAAAGAGGTATTTTTTTTTCATTTTGAATTAGATGTCCTACTAGCAAAGAATTGAAATAAAAAACAAAAAATACTTCAATAATCCATAACTTTTTTAACATCTTGCTGAAATATAATAAAAAGCTGAAAATATAAGTGTTACTAGTGCCTTAACTGCACTTATCACAAAAATGAACCAGAAGCGACAGAGACAAAGATATTCAATAAAATTTCAACAACCTATTCAACAAAAAGAAACAAACATATTAATTTTGACGTTTGCTTTTAACCGAAGATTACAAAGAAAGAAAGAAACAAAAATGCAAATTTATGCATTTTTTCTCCAGTAAAAAAAATTTCTCGGTTTCTGGGTGGATGCCAAAACTCCGCTGTGTTTTCTTAAAATTAAATTATAATAATTAAACTAAATACATACACCCCAACCAATTGTTAAACGAAACGTAAATCCTAAACTTATCTCCAAAAGTGAACAAGTGAATAAAAAACCAAAGAAATTTACTTTGGCTTACACGGTTTCTCTGTTCCCGCATTTCTATTATTTTTTCAACAAACAAACAAAAGAAAAGAATCAGTTCTGTAAATATGTATGTACATACAGCCATATAAAATTAATTTATCTGTATCTTGGACTGTGATCTTTTAATACTTTGTGCTAATTATTTGTTGTGCTGTTTTTAATAAGCGCTAAAACCTACGCAACTTATTTTCCGTGAATCTTAAATGCATTTTATTGTTGTGAGTTGCCGCTCTGCTTCAGAGTGCATTGAACTTGTGTTGTGAGCCATCATCGGCATTTCTTTTGCTTTATTCTGACGAAAACTGAATTAATTATTCATCCCGCCTTTACCAAAATTAAAATTTATCTTCTTGGCCTTGATTTCGTAGAAACAAGTGCGAGAGTTCGTTGACGGTTTTTTCTCGCTTCTGAGAGATAGTGCGCGTGTTTAACCTTGGTCGTCATAGTCTACGAAAAATCGTCAACAATATCATCTTTACCTGGCGAGGACATCTTCATCTTTCTTCCCCCTCCCTGCTTAAACATTGCACAATTTCCTAACACGGTCAAACACGTTTATAATTTATAACGCACACTTCAGCGAAAGACACCTGCTTCTTATTCTGCTTCGATTCGGCGATACGACAAACAGGTGAGCAAGCCATTTCTGTGAGTTGTTTGAAAATTAATTTTGATTTTTCGGATTGCTATTGATTGTGTGTTGGGTGTTTGTTAGGATTCATGGCGGCCGAGCCGCGCCTTGTGCTCGAGTTGTGTTCTGTGTTGCGAAACCTTAATAAGGGAAATGTAGTTGCGCATAACTTCAATTTTGGAATATTTTGGTAGCCAAGCATGATACCAGGATAGCAGTCAGCAAGAGATATGGTTTTCAAATTTCATGTTAGGTTACTTTCTTTGGAGAGAGGAGATTCGAATGCATATTGGTTTGAAGCTCTGGATATCAAAATGGGAGGGGGTGTGCTGTGGGTTGACTTAGCCAGGTTAAGCAGTCCACATTCGAGAAGTTCGGATCTTGAATATGCGTGATAAAATTTTGCAATTGCAATAAAATCATTTATTATAGAAACTGCACCCTAATTGCACTAAACAAAAACTTCAATGCACGTTATCTTTCTAAGCTGTTATCCAATATTACATTTTTAAAGGCGTCTAACTTGTACGGTTAAAATAATATTATACTTACCTACTCTACTTAATACAAGTTAATATCAATCTGTATTTGGCCTGAGAATTTTATAGTAAAGCAAATACGTAGTTATATTATCTAATTTGTTCAGTATTAGTTGACTGTAAATTAACGAGAACGAAAAAGGCAACTGTTTTTCGATTTTAAGAGGGTGGTGTATTTTACTCTAAGCTTAGAGTATGTCTCGGAAAATTAATATAGAACCAATTTCTTAGGTTGGCTTCACACAAAAATAAGTTTCAAAAATGATTGCACTTTACCATACCTAATTTACATTAACAGCATCAGTTTTACAGAATTATAGAGTAGATAAATTCGATGCTCGTTATAAAACTCAAGTCATATGTAATAGTTGTCGAATTAAACAGATTATGATTGACGAATATCCGCAAGCAGGTTTCAAGCCTAGACAGACAGCGTAAACCACATCAGTTATAACAAAAAAATATCATTAACCCCCAGTTTCACAGTGGGATTTTAAACTTAAGATCAGCTGAACCTGAACTTGAGTTTAAGTTTTAAGTTCAGCTCATCCGGTCTCACAGTCTCATCTGAACTTCAGTTCATTAAACGTAGTTTAGGTAAATTGTTTTCTCTTTCCATCTGAAGCAAAGAAAAAACAATCAAGGAAAGCTTGCTTTGTTTCAGTTGTGACCTATGACAGGAAACAAAAATTAAAAATGAAAATAAATTATATAGGTATTCAAATGTTTGAAGGGGCTGTCGAACTGAGATTTAAACGGCAGAATAGTGTCGTTTAACTTAAGCTACAGAATGAACTCTGTTCAAGGACTGTGAAACCAAATTTATGGTTGAACTGAAGTTTAAACCAAAAGTGGGGTTTGAACGTCCACTGTGAAACTGGTGGTAAGTCCCATATTAACTTGAGACCGGCAAGGCTGTATCCAGATCTAATTCCTTATATGGAGCTCAAAATTGATGGTGAGGTAGACAAATTGTAAACAAGACTACTTAAAAAAATCCGCCAAACATCGAATTTACCAAATTGAGTGTCATATAAATACTCGAATTGAAAACATTTCAAACTAGTTTAAAACGTAAAAGTAGAACACTATGAAGGTATGTATCTATGTATGTACAGTGCCGAGCATAAGTGAAGGTACTCCATTACTGTTTTTATGAAAACTGAAAAATATACTAAATAAAAATAAAAACGTAGACGAAAATGTTCATTTTGATTTATTTATTATGTACAGAATAACATACATACATAAGTAACTAAAAAGAAAAAAAGTAATATCTTACAAAAGAAATGCATTTTTAAAAATTGAGTCATAATTTCATCGAGCAAAAGTGATGGTACCTTTAAATAAAACATATTTCTTAGCCATTTTGTTTCCTTAAAACAATTCAAAATTGTACCTAATACTTAGTTGGGAATCTCTTTAACCTCAAAACTTCTTGCAAACGCTTTGGCATTGAGTGGACTAGTTTCTTAGTCACTTCAGGCGTTATTTCTGGCCAATTTGCAAGAATTAATTCTTTTAGTTGGGTTTTTTTTTTCATATCTCGTGGTTCCGTATACGCTTTTCAAGGTGGTTCCACAAGTGCTCAATGGGATTCAAATCAGGACTGTGGTGGTGTTACAAGCATGTGGGGTGTATTATACGCGATCCACATCTTCACATCTAGAGCGGTGTGTTTGAGATCATTGTCTTGTTGGAAATAAAACCTCTCTCTGATCCCCAATTTCTCAGTGCTTTCGTGAAGGTTTTCCTTCAAAATTTTAAGGTTAACAATTTTTTTTATTATTTCCTCAATGATTACCAAATTACCAACACCGCCAGAAGACATAGACCCCCATACTACAACACCATCCCCCCATAAGGGCTTTTCCCTTATTCCTCCACACCTTGAGTCTACCATTTGACACGAATATGTTAAACTTGGACTCATTCGAGAATATGACGTCATCCGAAAATTCGGTGGTTTTATTTTTATACCTATTAGCAAAAGCTATTCGTTTTTTCTTCTTGACATCGCTCATATAAGGTTTTTTAGGAACTACGCAATTGCTGTAGTCATACCTATGGAGCGATCTTCTAACAGTCCACTCGGAAACCGTTTTATTAAAATTACTTGCAATGTCGATGGATATTTTTGGTGCCCTTTTAAATGGATCCTTTTGAATAATTCGCTTACAACGTCGCCCTGATCGTTGCTTGTTTTCAATTCTTTTTTCATTATTGAACCGATTAACCACCTTCTGCACCGTTGATTTTGATCTGCTAACAATTTCATTGATTTCTTTAGAGGATTTACCGTTTTTGTGATGATTTATTATAATACTTTTCTCTTCAATTGTTAATTCTTTTCTATTCATTTTGTGCGTCTAACTTTAAACTATTTGCACGTTAAAATATTTACAAACATCAATAATGACACAATAAACAAAGCTTTAACTGTTTTATTTTGAAATTGCATTATTTCTTTTTAAAATGAAATAACTGTATAAAAAAAAAACAAAATAGGTACCAACACTTTTGCTCGATAAAATTGAAGTGCATTTTTTTTAAATTGCGTTTATTTATAATCAATATTTTTTTTCGGTTAGTCAAATAATGCAGTAATGCAGTATTATGAATAAACTAAAGTATACATTTTTTTCCTCAATTCTTGTTTTCATTTAGCAGAATTTTTAGATTTTACAAGATTTTTAATAGGGTACCTTCATTTTTACTCGTCACTGTATGTATAGTAGTTTTTTAGTTGATATTCTTGGCAAAGCAACAATTGAAACAAAAATCTGATACTGTTCGTTTAGAAAACTTTAATCCTTAGTTCTTTATATTAATTCAATTTGAAGGGAAAATACCGGCATCATTTCCGAATTTTGATACATACCAATATGTATAATAAATTGAATTGGTTATGCCTAAACAAAAAAAGAAAATTCCTTAAATTTAAACCTCCATCACAGTTCAGAAAAATCCAATTAGAATTTTATTCAAATATACATATACAGTGCTGCTAACAACTTTCGGGATTTTTTTCTCAAAACATGTTTTCATCAATTTTAACAATATATATATGAAGATTGCTAAACTTTTTATTAATTGAGAGCTTCTTTGTAAAAGTCTGATTGATTCTATAACTTTTAATAGATGCTTAAATTGCAATAAAAACAAAAAAAATTATAACTTTCTTAATTTACTTCTTGACATCCCTGTGCAAAACTAACCGGATTTTTTCAGATTTGTATGTTTACAGGTCAGGTAACGGTTTTTAATACCAAGTACTTTGCTAATTTGGTTAAACAATATGTAGGTTACGTAAGTTAAAGTTTTATTTGAAAAAATTGCTAAGACTTGCCATTATAAAATTTTCTAAAAGTTTCAAGCTGGTAAAAAGCAAAACTGAAAAAAATTTCAACATCAACTGTTAATGATATTATTAAAAAGATTCGAAGAGCAAAATCTGTGAAAGCATATCATTTTGGTGGACGCCCTCGCAAAAAATATCTTCCAAAACATCAAGAATTTTGTACATAAAGATCTCTTTGCGGTCTCGGAAAAAACTGCTCCTCCGTCAAAACTTCACCTCGTTACAAAAATTTTATTTCCATGCCGATAAAAGAAAACGTCTCTACCGTTCATTTCCAGTACCCCATCTGCACCCACTAAAAATCAAGAGGGCAACAATTCATTTTAGATATTAATTGCTCAGTATTAGTCACTGGTTTGAGAAGGCTTACAAAAATTTATTTTAATGATACGAAAAAAAAACTCTCAACCTTTAATGAAAAATTTTATTTTGTTCCTCAGAACCCAGGCTCAATACTTTAGGTTTTAACAAATCATCAAAAAACAAAATTTTTAAACAAAACGAAATTTTAAATCTTAAGCTAAAATTAATATTAAGTAAAACAAAATGGCAAAATACGAAAAAGTTAAAAATACCAACAAATGCAGCGAATTTCGTGGTGGGATCTGTCTGTCTCCTTGATGAAGCTACTTCGCTGGTAGTCAATAAAATTGCACCAGTGAGGTAACCTACTCTAGCAACTTGTAGACACACAATCTGGGATCGAGCCCAGTCTCTCTCACCCAATTCACGAAGATGAATAGACCCTACCTTAGGAGCGTTTTATAAGGAGTTTGCACATGAATTCAATTATAATTAAACTAGTTATGAAAATAAAAGTATAAAAAAAACAAATGATGTTTGTACATATAAAAAAAATATAAAAAGAAAATATTAAAACGACACAACACTGTAAACGTCTATAATCAGTATAATCAGTATATAATTGTCGCGCTATTTTTTTTTAAATAAACGCTGAATTACAAACTTGAAATTCAAGTTATCAGTAAGTAAAATGACCTCGAAGAAGAAAAAGGAAAGCGTAAATAATTTTTGTAAATATGTCGTAAAAGAAAACAAATTTTCGCGTCCTTTTTTCTCAAAAAATGTCTTAAATAATATGACAGAAGTCCTAAAAATTGCATTTTTTCATAAAACCTAGCACTATCATACTAAAACTATCTCTTATAACTAATTTTTTGCTTATTTAAGGCATTTTTTTTGGGGTAAGAAGGGCGCGAAAAATTATTTTATTACGGAACTAATTTAAAGACTCTGACAAAAGTACAGAGACTTGCGTGCGTTGGAATTACGGGTACCATGAGATCCACACCAACTGCAGGGTTAGAGGCGATACTCAACCTGATACTCCTAGACCTTTTCGTACAAGAATCCGCAGCATATAGCGCCTTAAGGCTAGGCCAGACTAATACCTGGAAAAATAGTGCAATAGGACATGCTCAAATTCTTCAGGAATATTTTGGTGATAGTATCATGACAGATTATACAAGATACCACGGGCTGATATCACCTTTTACATTGATAGCCAAGCAGCCATAAAAGCGATTTCTGCCACTGTGATAAAATCGAAGCTTGTCTCTTGCTGCCGCGAAGAGCTTAAGGTTCTTGGCACGCAGCACAATATTATACTCTGATCTATCCCGGGACACAGCGGCATACCAGGTAATGAAAATGCCGATGAGTTGGCAAGACAGGGATCAGCGCTTGACGCTAGTCAAGCAGAGATGGTGAGTATCTCACTCTGCAACATTAAACAGAAAATTACAGATTTAATCCTAAAGAAATCCAATGAAAGGTGGAGTCTACTTGACACTTGTGGCCTTGCTTTAACAAGCAGAGGACCGACAAAACTATGCAACTTAGTAAGAAATCCCTTCGCTCTCTTACGAACATAATCACCGTATATAATTTACAATAACATAAATTCAAAATGAAACTCAGTACAGATGACCTATGCAGATGATGTGGTGATGAAGAGGTACATGAAGACACATCACACATTTTCTGTCATTGCCCTTCACTATGCCACCAGAGAAGGAATGGCTTGGTAGTTACTTCTTTGACAATCTAGAAGATCTTTCCAATATTTCAGGAATCGACATATTGAACTTCGTCAATGCCTCAAAACGGCTTGACTGATTATAGATCTAAGTGTGACGATAACGATATCAATTGTCAGCCCAACAACCTAACCTAACCTAACCTAATTCAAAGACGTCCTATGACAGTTATACAAATTACACATGAGACATGTTTTATGAGGTTTGAACGAAAAAAAAAACCCTTTTTTTAGTTGATATTGGATATAGGCCTTAGGGTAAATTCAAAAATTCTTTAAATCCAGATTCTGTAAATGCAAAAGAAATCTTGCATACACCCAACCTTGCATCTACCCCAAATCCTATAGTGTGCCCAAAATTTTGAAGTGGTAATGCTAACTTGACGGACATCAATACCGCACAACATTACCGATATAAATAAGACACTTCGAATGAATAGCAAAAAAGTGACGAGTGAAACTGAAAATATCATTGAAGAATATGAGAAAGAGAGTTGTAGACAAAACGAAGCCCTGGGGCACATCTGTACTAATTCAATGAAAAACAGATTGAAAGCCATCTATTGCAACTTGTATAGAACGGTTCGAAAGGTAATTTCTCATTCAATGGAGAAGAGATTCATCAAAATTAAATGAACGTATTTTCGTAAAGAGATCTTGATGCCAAATTTCATCAAGTAGTGTTTTTGAAATATCAGGTGCATTAATCTTACTTTCTCAAAAACTTTTACCAGTAGATTGAACGAAAGTCCAACTGCCATTCATTGAGAAGCTTTTGTTCTTCAAGATATTTCTTGAGCTCATAATTTATCAGCGTTTCCATGACCTTTGAAAGAAACGACGTAAGAAAGTCAATTTAAATTCGACAAAATTTCAATTCATCGATAATAATAGCAAGAAAGATAAAAGGAAAGGAAAGAAAATGTTTAATTCCGTCCACAAGCTTTTCCCTTACGTTCTTTTCCTGTTATCGCTTTCGTAAACTATTTTGCGACTTTGCTTTGCTTAAGCTTTAGTTTTCCTCGTGTACACCGTTACACATTTCAATACTGTCCCCTTAATCATATTTATACTTTAATATCACACGCTTTTATTTTGTAATTGTACACTTACGAGTTAAAAAAAAAAGATAAGGAAAGTGAAGCTAAATTCCTATATTTAAATAAAAAAAAGTAAAAACGCATTATATTCTTCTAAACTTCTTATCTTATTTTCTAACAACAAATCAAAAATCAATTGGATATCCCCGTATATTTTTTTTATAGATACGAGTATAAATTGTAGCTCGATCGTCTTAAAAAAAAATCTTAAGATAAGGATATAGTATTATGTTTATTTGGTTACTCATTAGTAGTCGGCTCTTTTGTTTGACTAAGAATCAATTTAATATATGTATCTACCATATATAATAATGATTGCTTATTTAATTGAATTTTTTTGAAATTTCTTGCTGCGCTCTAATATGATTGCAGTTTTATTTAAAATTTCGAACCGTTAAGACGTGTCCCACCAAATATTATAATACCTTGTATTTTTAATCAAATGTTAAATGTTTTATGTATCTATTTTCTTTTTCCTATTTTTTCCATTAATTTAAAATTTTATTGTGAAAATCAATAGAAAACTATTTTACAAAAACTAAAAACTTCTGTGCTAAAAAAAATCCGATTTGGTGTATTGTTTTTCGAAAAATGGCAACACCGTCGAAAATGCAATCGGATGAAACTGCAGCTTATAATAAAGTGTTTAAAAAACTTGACAAAGCAGTGAAATGTTTTAATCAACTCTCTATAGATATTTCTGAACAAACTCAACGAATTGAAAGCTTAAAAGACACTATAACTGTTTTAATGGAAAGGAACCCCGCAGTAACGCCAAATAACGTTATGGACATGGATCCTACTTTATCTAATAATTATATAACGTGAGCTAATCAGAAGTTGTTTGTTTATTTAGTTTTTAATTTTTTATTGCTTGATTTACTATATTAAACCTACAAAATTAAATATGTAGGAGTTAAGTACCCTCTGTAAATTAGTTAGTGCGTGGGAATTTAATGCCGGAAGTGTTGGTCCAGCAACTGCCCCCAAAAACAAAACAAAAAAAACTTAGGGGTACTGTCTCTTGCTGTGAGGAAGAGACAAGTCCTCCAAAAAAGTATCTCTTGTCGTAAAAAGTGCTTCTCATCTTAGCCGTTTGGACTTAGTAGAAAATTGTAGGTCCCTCCATTTCTGCCGAAAACACACCCGCAGGAACGGTTATACTTCAGTTTCAATTCAAGTGCAAGTTTAAAATCCGGTTTTGGATTAAAGTTCAGTTGAAGAATTAATTCGGTTTATTCCGTAGTTTACGTAAAACGCCAACATTTTACCGTTTGAAACTCAGTTCAACGAAAAAATTTAAGAAAGCAGTATAAAAGCTACATTCTGTTTAAATTACGTTATACAATGTATCAAATGTAGTGAAACTGCGTTCAGTTGAACTGAAGTTCAGATTACACTGATAAAGCAGGCGAGTTGAACTTCAAATTTAATCTTAAGTTGAGGTACAACTGAACTTAAGTTTCTACTTGAACAGTGAAACTTGAGGGTTGGAGTTATAAAGAGATAAGGACCTGGTGCTCCATAAGCTGTTGTCGTTGTTTTTATTAGGTCAATGGTTACTTGTCTTTTATTGAATATCGACTTAAAAAAGGTGAAGAGATCATTTTTATAAAAACATTTTTAAAAATGTTTTACAATGCTTTAGAAATCGGCTTTAACGATTTTTTATTAAATTTCATGTCTGTGATATTAAAAGGGTTTTCTTATTTCTTATTCTTATTAAATGTGTTTTAAGGGTTTATCTAAAAACTGTTTTATTTTAAAAATCTTCAACTGAATCTACATATTATGTATATCAGTCGTGCAGTTTTATTGGCCCTATTAGTATTGATATCAGGGCACAAGCATTCGTTAATATTTGGTGAAACTTTGTCTCATGGGCCTATGTCCCATCAGGGACTTAAGCCCACAAGCTGACGCTGTTCATGTGATACATTTGTTTTATAAATGTCGGCTCATTATCTAGGGCCAAATTACCGCTTCAGTGATCGAGTGAGTGAGTCCCATCAGTGATCAAATGAAAATGTCAAATTATTGTAATTGATTGCTCGATACGTAAGCGGTAATGCTAAACTCACATAATTCAGTCACGTATAATTCGAAAACTGATGCGGTAAATTTGGTGCAAAAGTACAGAGATTAACTGGGTGAACGCAATAGAGTTCTTCGATTGGAAATAGAGCTGCAGGTGAACTAGGGAGGTGATATTTTTATTCGCCCATATTGAAGTATATTTTATGTTTAGCTCGCTTCAACCTTATGTTAACCTGTATCGAGTGGTTTGACTAGTTCGATTTTGAAACGTCAAAAATGCTGCACGCAAAAGTTAAAAGCTGGGGCCAAATTACCATATCAGTTTTCGAGTAATACGTGGCTGAATTATGTGAGTTTTGCATTACCGCTTACGTCATTAAGCGATCGATTGCACTAATTTGACGTTTTTATTCGATCACTGATGGCACTAACTCAATTCTTGTAGCTGCAACTGCAGCTCCATCTGCAGATGAGTTGTGTTGTGTTATTAATATTTAATTTGTTTGTGTTTAAATATTTTGATAGCTATTCCAGCTGCATTGTGTTCAGCCAGTAAAACAGACTTCAAAGACATCAATACCCATTGTTTATGTTTGTTTGTTTATTTTAATCTAAGACCGCTATTTAACCGGCTGTCAATGTCATATTAACTTCCAACGACCATCAGTTGTCACACAGGTGCTTTTGTCAGCTCTAATTACTGAATAAATTAATACGTTTGTAAGTTCTAAATTTTACTTAAAATACAAAATGTTCAATGATGTAGGCTTGACAGTAATTAAAATGCTGAAAAACCGTGAAATATCGAATGATATAAGTATGTACATATATATGTACATATGTATGTATGTATTAGGTATATTTAGTTTGCCGATAGTGCATTACACGTGTTCACGAACAAATATCAATAAAACACTACCTCAAGACCTCATAGTTGTTGTTTTCTGAAATATAAAACGCCACAATGACAGTAGCTGTCGATATGTAAACAATATGATTCACAATATCGACTGAGCATTTCTACTTGTTGTGTTCCATATTAAGCTCCACCAGACAAAGAGTCGACTACGCGAAGTCTTTTACAATTTAGAATTCACAAATAATGAGTAATACCGGCACTCAATAGATTCTAGTAAACAATAAAAAAAAGTTAGTCGCATAAGTGATATGTAACTAGGTATATATTTTTTCAATGTAGGTACAAGATTAAGGTTGATTAAAGTCTTGTTTGTTGGTATATGGGTAAAACTGATTTTGAAAGGTTGGGAATAGCGTCTCATTTTAACTTAAAGACCGGGATATCAAGTAAAATCCATCAAGGTCAATGAGTCATTAAGACAATTAATATCGCAGTAAGTTCGTTATCTGAGAATATTTTCTTGTCCCGCTATAAGTATTTTAAAGATAGTTTTTTTTTTTGTCGAAATAAATCGAGCCTTACAGGGGTTATTGGAGAGCACGTGTCCAATTATAAGAATTGAGGGTGGGTTCCGCTTGAACCACAGGGGTTGAGCTTGTGAAGAATTTTTTCGGTTCTCCAAATATGATAATGCAATCGATAACCAAATTTGATGAGCTTATCCATACAATGTCATTCAAGTTTCACATCCTAAGAACAAGGAATCTGTAAACGTATAGGAGAAACAGTACAAAAGATCATTGAGAAAGAGAGGCGAAGACAAAACGGAGCCCTGGGGTACACCAGCATTTTATTAACTTAAGATAAAAAAACCATCCAATACTACTCTTGTAGAGCGGTTCAAAAGATAATTTCTAATCCAACAAAGAAGAGGTCCATCAATATCAAATGCACGTACGATACAAAATCTTGATACCAAACTCTACCTAACGTTTTGAAAGGTCAATTGCAATATTCTTACTTTATTCCTTTTGCCTTATCGCGAAGTATGTTTGGAATACCGGAGAAGTTATTACCTAGTTGGACATTGCACCGATTATTTTCCGTCACGCTAAACAGATGGATCAGTTTTCCCCGAATCTCGAGTTCGGCCATCGCCATATAGTCCCTCGCTATAAATTGAATGAAAAAATGATAAATGTCAATCAAAATTTATTGATCTGTTCCAAGAAATGTCGCAGTGTGAATATTTGGTCTATCTGCCAGAACAGAAACCAAACTGGTACTTGGTGACTATAGTTTCCAAGATCGGCTTAAGATCCTCACACAGTGCATTGGATATTATCTTATAAGTAGCTATACCACTCGAAAGTTTTTGCAGAACAAGGATCACTTTTTTTTTAAATAATCCATGACTTCGTCTTATTACTTCGATAAGGCAACCTAATGACCCGGGGAAAAACCGGATAATTCGATACCAGTAATGCACTATGGAAAGCAGCCGTTGGGCTTTTAACGTTTCATCCACACCATTTATTTTTCTGCAACCTGATTAATACTGGCCCCATTTCTAGGTATGTCTGAGTTGCTCAGGTAAAGTCTCTGTGTTACAGGCTGTTTGACGGTACCGTTGTTTTCCTCATTCAATTCAGCCATACACCATCCTTCTGATGGGCTTATTCAAGATATTAGCCTTCTGTTCAGCCAGTAATTTACCGAAAAAAGCATTAATGCTGCATGCGTTGCGCTCATTTTATGGTAGACGGTGTAGCCCTTAACAGTCGAGTCTTTAACGTTTGGTGGCAAAATTTGACACAAACGGTTCGGTAACCATTCAGCCAACACTTGTACGTCAAAGAAACGCAAGATCGGCTGTTCGAAAAGTCCACATCAAA
This sequence comes from Chrysotoxum bicinctum, assembly GCA_911387755.1. Taxonomy (NCBI): domain Eukaryota; kingdom Metazoa; phylum Arthropoda; class Insecta; order Diptera; family Syrphidae; genus Chrysotoxum; species Chrysotoxum bicinctum. The sequence continues at coordinate 33,261,681 of OU426990.1, forward strand.
ACCCGAGGCTGTCGATTCATCTTCGTTCACAAGCACTCGTCCTTTCGCAGACTTCAGTCTGGCGAATTTTGCGGGCTTATAGGCGTACAAGGTTCAACTGACCAATGAAGACAAAGTTTATGGTAATAGACAACGTCTTTTGTTCGTTGTCTGGGCTTCGGAGCTTGTTTTATTCCATTTTACAACTACACACCCTTATTAAAATACACTTTTATAAGAAGCCTTTTATGACTAATTATAAAATTCGCAATATCTTGCATGACATTTCAAGTATTCTGGGAACATTAATGTATGTATATAAAAAACATAGGTTCTTTTTTGTTTATTTCTTTGACATAACATCACAATCATCGGCAACCTTCAGTTCCCAAATCGAAAGATCAATGACCTTTTATGTGAGGGTATATTTTTAAATCTTATCAAAGAAAGAAATCAAGTGCAAAATAAAAATAAGTTTGATACGATTCCAAATGCAATAACTTACCAATGAAAAATTATTAAATAAAAAAAAAAAAAAACAAATAAATGCATCTGATAAGATTAATAAAAAAAGAGTTGTTTAAAACAACAATAGTGTGAACAGTTTTGATTGGTGGTCTATGTCGGTAAACATTTGATTTCATCATAAAATGTATCACCAGGTGATTTTTTTAAACACCTGCCAAAACTGATAATGCAGTGAGCTCACTAGATAGCATTTTGTTTCTTGAAAAAGTTATAGCCTGTTCCGCACTTTAAATCTTCTTTCGTGACGTTCTGTTGCAATGGAGTTTTAAAAGATGTTGAATTACACAAATCCAGTTGAGCGTTAATGATCGGTATGTCGACGATCTCCCACTGTCAACAAAATTCGACACCAAACGACGGTGCTTGTGTTTGACACAACTGAAAGACTGCGAAGAGATACATGCTTAAAATTGTATTGATTTGATGTTCCAAAAACATCTGTACCCAAGTCAATCGGCTGATATATTAAAAAAATGTTAAAAGTATTTTTTATTCCTATTCTTATTCTTCAGTTTATAGCAGGATTTATTAAAACAAAATTTATTTTTTTCCAAACAGCCGCGCCATGAGTTTCCACAGTCGCAGTTCTAGCGAAATCGAGGCCACAACTCTTCGAGATGTCCTTCCAATATTCCTGAAAGATTTCATGGCGGATTTTTCATTTGACGATGTCAAAGATCTAGTGAAACATATATTCAATGAAGAGGAAATGCAATTTCTACTCGCCGAGGTAATTCTAAAATTATTATTAAATAAAAATAAAAATTAATTAAAAAAGTATTTATTTATATTGTAGAGTGTTGAAAAGAAACAAATTTTACAACTATTTTGGATTCTATACGAAAATGAGTTCTATGCGGAGCAATTCCTACTAAATATCAAACCATGGTATATATGGTTAAGTAATAAAGTCTTCAATGAACGTATCTTTGTTTCAAAAGATACCGAGAGGTACTTAAATGCCGTTCGGGTGCTTCGTAGTGATTTGCAAAAGCATTTAGACTTCAATGTCCACCGAATAGAATATGTAAGTTTTCTTTATATAATATCGGATATGAATGTGTTTATTTACTGTTTATTCCCTTCTTGCAGTACTGGCCAATTCGTTTGGCATTGAAGAAACTCAAGCCTTACCACTACGTCGTTGTAAGTGGTGAAATAGGTTGTGGCAAGAAATGGCTAGTTGTAGATGTATGTTCAGAATTTAGCATAATGCAAGCAATGGGCCTGAATGTATTTTGGCTTGATGTTGGAAATTGTACTAGTAGAGAAGAAGACTTTCGAGCGTTGCAACAATTTCGATTACTTATAGGTGAAGATGATTCCACAACCACGTGGCATCCATCAAATGAACTTGATGGTGTTAAAAATAAAATTCTTCATTTGCAACAGTATATTCGAGAGCGTTTACAGCATGACAAGTTTAAAGACTGCCTTTTAATTTTATCCAATGTAGTGAATTCAAAGACTTTGAAGACTTTTAATTTGGGCTGTAAGACGCTTATAATAACAAAAAATAAAGAGATTGCTAATTCTCTGTCTAAATCAACCACCGAACATATTTCCGTTGATCACGGACTTTCAACAGCGCAATGCTATCAGCTGTTTGAAAAAATTTTACAACGCAAGCGCAATACTTTTCCAAAAGATGCTTCAGATATATTTCTTCAGAGTAATGGACAGCCATACTTATTGAGTATCATCGCTAATAATTTGAAGCTCAACAAGAAACACAACTGGGCAGAGTGGATTAAAAATTTGCAGAACTTACAGTAAGTTTAATATTTAGAGATTGATCCAATTTTTTTTTAGTAAATCTCATTTCACAACTACAGGATAACTGACAACAAGTTCACAAGAGTAGTTGAACTGTCGTTGAAAGTATTGCAACCAGGAGAAATGGAATTATACAAAATGCTAACAGTTTTCCCGCATTCTATTAAAATTCCATTGAAGGTAAAGAAGGTTATACGTATAATTTTAATAGATACTTTTTTAATAATTAAAATTTTCCTTCTAGCTACTTGCTGCTCTTTGGCATAAGACAGAACGCGAGGCGATGCAAATGATTGCCAAATTTGATAAATATTCTGTGATAAATCGCCAATACTTGCCCGATGAAAGTACTGCCTGTTCTTTGCCATACGTATATAGTTCGTATTTGCAAACCATTCAAGACATAAATCGGCAAGCCTTACACTTAAGTATCATATCATATTACAAGTATGTTTTAATTTGTACCTAACTATGTATTTAAAATTGTTCACCAAATAACCACTTTAAAATATTTGTAGAATCGTTGAAGCATTGGAAAACAGAAAGGATGTTGACTTGTTTTCCTTTCACAATGATTATTATTTTTATCATTGTGTTGGGTATCATCTACGAGAATCGGGACAGTTGGATTTGTTTCCAAAATTGTTTTTGGACTTTGGTTTTCTGGGAGAAAAGTTGCGCTCAGATGGATTTGCTAATACAATTGGCGACCTAAAATATTCAAGAAAGGAAATAACTGGTAAGTAGAGAGGGTTAATTGTTTGAAAACTATTATATTATATTAATTTCTTTCGGTTTTATTAACACACAAAACAAGTCTCTATCAAGATATGGAAAGGTAAACTTAAAAGCCAACGTTACGTAGAGTACACGTAAACACGTAAAGTGTACTCTACTCCAATAAAAACCTAAGGGACCAATAGGTCTTTTCGAATGTTTAATGAAACCTTCGGCAATGGGTTCGTGTTGATGAGCAAAACCATCTGATTAAATTTGTACCTGTTTGACATCCATTGATGCATATCCAGTTGTGGTAGTTCAAAACCTAATTCAACTCATGTAATATTTCACCACACAAAAACTCTATTTCCTTAGACCTAACCAATTCGAAAAACTTGTGGAAGTTTAAATTTTTAAAAAAATATTTTTTTCTTGTTTCCAGACGATGATAAATCTAGAGAAAAGCTTTTCGATGAACTCCTGATCTTCCTACCAAGCATTGAAGAAATGCTATTTCGCTCTAAGGACACATGTCTTCTTCAGTATGCCCTCATGGCTGATGGACTGGTTTATGAAGAAGCTGTTAGACAAGCAACAATGTTCCCGGATAAAATATGGTTTACTGAGAAGTAAGCTAAACAAATTCTAATTTCATAATTTGAATTGAAAAAAAGTTTAATTTTATTTTAAGGGGGCATTTTCATCAGCGGCGTCAAATTATTTGCCTACCAAATAAACCCAAGTTAATCAAACTACCCGAACCAGATACTTGTGCCATAGCTCTCGACAACAATGATATACTGCTGGTTGATTTGTCATTAGATTATAACAGTGGACCAGTTAACCTTACCGATAATCAACATCAAATTATTAAAATGGAACTTATTCTACATGATGACTATATAATAACGCTAGACGTACAAGGAAATTTGAAACTTTGGTCGATATCTGATGATCGTCGTCGCAGTGCAAATCGCAGACGAAATAGCCGAAAGAAAGTCAATCCACTAAATCTTATTCAGTGTCCAGAAATGATGAAAAGAAAATGTAAACAATTAATAGAAAAAAGTAATCGAGGTGCTATTCAAACATTCCACATTGAATCGTATTTTGGTAGAATAATAGACTTGCATTTGGCATTTTCCAATGGTGATATATGCATTTACTCATGGAATGCTGAGCAGAAACTATTTGAGTTCAAAGGATTGCCAACTTTGCCAACTAAGGCTACCAAAATTTGTTACCTATCTAAAATACTCGACAAATACTACCTCGTTTTGAGTAGCTCGGGGAAATTATATATTTACAATTTACGTGATGGTTCTCAGACAGCCCATTCTTTTGACTGGCCACAGCCGCTGCAAGTGATGTACGTTGGAGAGTACGTTAAAAATTCAGTTACGACCATAATAATTGTGTGTCATGATAAGGTGCTTAGTTTAAGTTTCGCTCAGCAGAAATTTGAATTTTTGAATGCAAACCTAGAAACAGTTTATAATATCAATGAAAATGATTCAGGAAATGCTTTTACATGTGCGCGACTATCGCCCGATGGTTGTTATTTAGTGCTTGGCACAAAGCGAGGCCTAATCATCTTTAACACTGATCAAAAATCTGAAGTCTTGCGGGGTAATATAAGTGAATGTATAGCATGTGTGGATATATTCCCATTAGACGATAATGTCTTTAAATTCATTGTTGTTAGTGGATCTGAAAATTCAAAAGTGTTGAATTTGTCTGCACTAAGACTCTTGGATGATAACACAATCGTGTGGTCACATCGTCTAAGTAACATGAAAAGCATTCAGGAAACAAATGATCCTCAGTTTGAACCGGATGTTTGGTTGCAGGGAAATAAACTATTTGATTTGAATTATACAGATTCAGTTTTACTTGTTGCAGTAGATTCCAAAAATCGGGTAATTGATGTGAGAAACTTAAAAGATTTTGAACAACTTGAAAAATGTTTAATTATTTTTAGATCCATCAGCTGTGCACTACAAATACAAAAAATTGGTCCATCTCATTGCCACCCGAAACTCCCAGAAAAATAACTGCGATCACATCTTTCAATCAAGTTTCATTTTGTGCTTACGAAAATGGAGATATTTTCAATATCACAAAAGAAATTTTTGAACCTAATTTCACAACCGAAAGTATTACATTCTTGCAGATGATAAATGAAAATACTTTGGTTGCATCTTCAAAGGCGGCCAAAAAAAGCATTGTGCGACGTATAGATGAAGCTGTTGATAAAAGAACTGATCATGTATTCAATATTGATGTCTACAAATGCTTCAAAATTATGGAATCTTACTTAATTCTAATGGACCCACAAGGGGAATTTATTGTGAGTATCAATATTCCTTAATTTTGTTTCCTTATTTTTTTTTGTGTTAATCTAATCGATATAAAACTCTTTACAGATAGTTGATCTTGATGATGGATTTAAATTACTACAGACTTTAAGAGATGTTCCAAATTTGATGGGCCTTCGGTCGTCCGTTCTGGGTGGTTGTGATTTTAAAGCCAATTATTTGCTTCTGGCTACGGTCTATTTCAAAATTTTTGTAAGTATCATTGATAAATATAAAGCAAAAAAAAAAGTGAATACAAAAACAAAAAATTTACAACACACAACTACAAATATATTCCTGCTATTCTAGGCGTAAACTTCAGGTTGCTTATTATCGAACAAGGTAATGTTCAAAGACAAAACCGTTAATCCAATTAGCATTATTTCAAGTTTTTATTAAAAGAAATTATACTAAACCATTGAATGTCGATTGGAAGATTATGTTGTTGTGCTTTCGTTGGTGCACTCTAATAAAGTAATAATTTTTCATTTTAAACAATTTTAATAGTTCACATATTAACCCCGGTTTGTATAAATTTATTAAAAAAAAGCTTCGTTTTTCAGTTAATTATAATCAGTCTTTTATGCCCGATTTCACGAAGGATTTTTAAACATTTAACAGGCTTCTAAACCTTAAAATGAGATGTTTTGGTTTCACCAAGCGCTTTTAAATTAAACAAGCTTTTAAACACCCTTATAAACTAAATGCCCATTTTTGTCTCATTAAATTTTAAAAGTGTCATTGAAATGTCATCAGATGTAGATAACAACAATTGGTTATAGGTATAGCAGCTGAAATTATCGTTCTGTAAGGATTTAGTGTTCAATTTTTGAAGATACAAAATAAATAAACTAATACTAAATATTTAAATGATTTGTTTCTTTATTTCGAAAAAAATATTGATCGTCTTCATCCAATAATAAAGTGCAACACAAAGTTATTCGCTGAGCAAGAATATTCCTGGTTCACAGAAATATGTACATTATATGACTTCAAAATGTGGTTCCGACTTTCCAACGCATATGTGGATGAGTTTGTTGAATATGTTTGGTCTTCATTTGGAACCAAAACAAACCCAACAATGCAATAAAAAATAAATTAAGTGGTTATTACTTAACGATTTTATGCCACAGAATGTCAGTATCAGAATCTTTCCAAATATTTTGTGTGCATTTCTTTTTTTTTTCATTTCTTGGCATTTGTTTGAACACATAACGCTTTCTCATTTCTTCTCATACATTTCGCTTGTTAGAAAGAAAAAAGCAATTTATTTTTCCCAGGGATGTGAAGAGAACTCAATTTTAACAAAAATTTCCCCAAAATGTCCCTTTTATAGATTGGTGAAACTAAAAATTTTTAAGAGCCTGATAAAATTTAAGAGGATTTTTGATAAAAGTGCTTTTAGTGTTTGTTTATGAAATCGGCCATTAATATTTTGTATTTAAGTGGCCATTTTTCTCCTATGTACATACACATGCATACATACATATGATCAGGTGTTCTTACTCTGTCCAACAGATAGCAACCTTGCTGATAATTCTCATAAATGGGTGGCAATTCATAGTGCTCAATACGGCAACTCTGAAAAAGCTTGAAAAAAGAGATAGCTATCTTCCCTGCGCCTGCACTGACTATTGTAGTTGGACAAAGTATAGTGATTCGCCACCACATCGTTCCACACATAAACTGACTTTTCTAACGTTTTAAATGCGAAATTTAACTTCTTAGCTTATGCTTTACAAGCGTTCGATTGCGATAAAGGATAGGTTTGGCTCAAAATGGTTTTGAAGTAGAGCCTGGTGTGACTATAGCTATAGAAAATCATGGTTATATACGAAAAATATTTAAAGCATTCGACTCTAGAACATAAGAAATGTTAGGTCAGGTTAATTTCAACATTGTGCTCGGGCGGCTTGCACTGGTCTATGGGGGTTGCCTAACGCCTTTTGTGTTTGCCTTTTTGAAATGCCCGCAATGAGATTAATCCACGAAAACGGCTGGAAACTTTAAGCCATGAATGTATTCTGCTGTTACTAAGTCCTTCCACACTATATAACAGTATATTAATCATAAATCAAAAATTTGTGAAAAAGGTATACGAGTATGTTTGTATATAGCGTGGAAACAAAACAAGAAATTTCATCTCACACAACTTGACAGTTTTATTTACGAGACCTTGAATTTTTCGAACGATATCTGCATTAATTTTCGATGAAAATTTACAAACATTTGTTTAAGTTTTGTTCAATCATATAGATAGACCCGGAATCTGTCAGTTCACACTTTAGATATTCTACACCATTCCACCATTCGAACAATTTGAGGTTAATTTCTATGAATTTTTGGTAAATGGAGGGTTTGATGAGCTTCAACGCTTGAGCTTTTAATGAAACCCTTCAGCAAACTATAACTGGGTTAAAGCGCATGATGGTATGGGCTTCAAATTGTTTAACGTCCATTAATGCCTTCAACTTAGAACGATTGTTACAATTCGAATGTTATTGGTTTCAATAAAGTAAAGCGGTAACGCCTGGTTACTTTTCTAGCATGTAAATGAGGCTCATTGTCGTGAATACTAAAACATATGTTGTTTATAAATAGAAACAAGTTATATCAATAAATTCAATTTATAAATCATATGCGTTAGCTTGAATGCATTTAAAAAATAAAATTATGAAAAAAAAAACAAAATGCAAAACAAAAAAATATAAAACAAATAAACACTATGTGGTGCATGTTAATGTTAATCTTCATAACTTTATATTAATGAATGTAAGTGTCATAATTTTTAAAATGAGTTGCCTTTAAAGAGTGGCCACATATGGTAAAATTTATTTCTCTCACTTTCATTAAACAAATCCAAAAATGTTCTTGCAACAATTAAACCGAAAAAAAAAACAAAAAAAGGATGTCTTAACATTTTTCTTCGATTATATCATGGCTAAATCGAAATTGTATTGTAAATTAAAAACACACACCACTCGATTGTTCATTGTGTTTATTTATTAACTCACGTGTCAAAATCACAATCACAAATCTGCAATGCAACAAACCAAAATATGCAAACTCATATTATGTTTGTCAATCATCAAAATGTGCTAAATTTTTGATTAACAAAAAAATATAAATTAAACATTTTCCAGATCTACAAATTCAACTTTAATAATGGCACACTAGAAATCAAACCCTACATGGAATACTCAAATAGCAATAATGCTGAAGAGACTGACGAGGTAACATGCTTGACAAGCTCATCTGATGCCTCACTATTTGCTGTGGGTTTGAAAACAGGAACAATTGAGGTAATTTCATAAATTCAAATGCTTACTATCTACATACACCTATAAATAATATTTGCCTTTTCAGATATATCAAATGGACATTAAATCGATAAAATTTATCTATCGCCTATTGTCGCACACATCTCAAATATACGATCTAAAATTTTCTCCATATAATGATGTACTTGTAAGCTGTTCAGAACAACTATGCTTCTGGCATGTATCTTACATCCTCAATAATCCTTTTGATTCTGGTACAAAACAAAAACGTCGTAGCTCACGTTTTACATCGTCTCATAGTCCAGTCGAGGAAGCCACTAATGCCATTGCTCAACTTAATCCTTCTGAAGATGGTGAAACTTATATACTACGTAACCCATGGTCTAACAAACGTGGTTCCATGGAAAAACCAGAATTACTCTCATGTATTAAATTTGTTGGTAACAAAGCAGAAATCTTCTTTGCCAACGAAGATTTTACTCAATTCAACACCATAGACAATGAAGGTGTGTACTATCATTTGTGTGTGCATGACATAAGTCGAAAGATTAATAGTAATGGCGTCACCAATGGCAATGGTCTTACGGATGAGGACGATGATGTTATTACTTGACGTCGCCGTAGGCATCGTCGTTTCCACCCACTCAAGGAAAACTCTATCTGGATGATAGTATATTATATAGTCATTTATATGTTTTATGTTAATATCACCTATTGTGGTGAAAATAATTAGTTAATTTGTTTTTCCTTATGCATTTATTATTGTATAATATTTGTATTATTAATTGTTAGTTTCTAGAATACGTATTATCTAGAAAAACCTATGTTATTGAATATAGTCTCAAATCATTCCCTTAAGATACAAAAAATCATGTTATTATAAAACAACGAGTTTTGTTATATAAAAGCGCACTCATTGCTTGAAATATTAAAATTTGTAGCTAAATTTGTTAAATTTATTTGAATTTCTTTCAAAAAATAACTAGTTTTATTTTAAGTTCTGCGCTGAACGAAAATATCTGATTTGGCAGTGAGTCAATAATAATAAATAAATAGATAATTTCTTGAAATCGGTTGAAATGACCGAATAAGGATATGTAAATGTTTGGTTGGAACATTATATTACTTTATATAATATTAAAGTGTTTCGCAAATATTTTAGGCCATTTTAGCCATATGAACAAATGTTAAGTTAATCTACAAATGCCATTTGATTTAAAAACAGTCTTAAAATTGATTTTATTCATCATATATACTTTTGAAAAGCTAATTTATTTTGCACGGTGCTAAGTGCTGCTCATTTTTATGTTCCCATTCTTTTCAAAAATGTTTAATAACTGTTGTGGAATTCTGTCAGATAGAGATGCAACTTGTCTCTATTTAATTTTAATATTAGTTTTTTTTTTTAAAACAGTGGATGACTGTTTATTTGAGCCACATTCCTCACAGCATTTATTTTTATATGGCTCAAGAGCCATACATTATCTTACAATAAATCATAATAATATTAAAATTATTATGATTTATTGTAAGATAATGTAGTATATCAAACTGAAACTCAATTAACCCTGAGGATTTTCTGAGCCTCTGTGACTACTGATTTGTTACTACTTTCTATACTTCATGTTTTAATGTTGGAAGCTATTTTCAATTCATCTTGATGTTGTGAAAAAGTGAAACACTCATTAAAACAAAAAAGAACAAGATTGTATACCTCTCTTAAACAAGCTCTTATATTAAATAAATTATAAAGCCACTGAATGTTGACAAAGTCAAATACGATCTCTGATGTTTGCATATTTGAATCGTGAATTCAGGCACTCACTACTAACGTTACTATTTATCCCGTTTTGTAAAAACATTTTTATAATTTTAAAATTTCGTTTACATTTTGACAATATTGCAATTTTTAATCATGTCTTCCTTTTATTTTTAATTTACATTTCATATTTTGTATTTTTAATTTTTTTTTATATAACAAAGAAATACATTTTTACTTCAGTTTTTCGTTTATTACATATTTAACATTTTTATTTAAAATAACTTACATATTAATTTTATTACCTAATTAAGATACAGAAAAAAGTATTTTTGACTAAAGTTTCAAATAAACTTATATAATAAAAGTCAATTAATTTCGTTAGTATTATGTGAACAAAATGATAAATACTCTTATTGGCTTAGGCAAAATATCAAAATTCATAAAATATGTGATTAGACTGATAGAAAATTAAAATTCGTCCGGTTTTTAAATATATTAAAAAAAACTGTGCATTTGCAATATTTATCTAGTATAAATATCTTATTAAAATGGTGCTATTTATAAAACAATTCATTAAAACTTCATGCAAAAGGAAATCGACATGTTCAAGATACATCGAAAAGCACATTTAAAATCAAATTAACGCACAAATTAACTGAGTGTATACATATATACATATATGGTAATAATTTATTATAAAAATATTCATATAGTCCCTATCAATATCAAATATGTAGTAAAAAAAAAAACAATGATAAATGAAGAAAACAAAAAAATACTTTCAGATGAACTTTTGAATCGTGGAAAAACACACAAACAATTTAATATTTTTCTAAATAAATATACAAGCAAACATTTTTGTAACTTTTATACACATTGTAGAGATTACTTATGTATGTGCGAAGTCAAATAAAAAAAGCTAAAATAAAATAATTGTATTATTCTGATGAGATTTTGGTATGGTGTTTAAATAAAGTTCGTAGCCCAGCTCTTTCGTTTACTAGGACACATTTTCAAAATTGCATTTTTGGATCGATGGTCTTATTAATGTTTATATTTATGTTTAAATCCAAATAAAATAAATATGGTGGTGCAACAGCTCGAGGAGAACCAGGACCCAGTGACTTACAACTCTCAACCATTCCTGTGTGCGTGTTACCAGGAATGGAGGGGACCTACAATTTTCTGCCCATTCCGAACGGCTAATGAGTAACACTTTCCATGACAAGAGATACTCTTGGAGGATTTGCCAATTCCTCGCAAGAGGCAGTACACCTATTTAATAAAGTTTTTCTGTCGCGTAATTTTGTACGCTTTATATGCCATCATAATTCTCTGGGGTACCACTCTTTTTGGCTTATGGGTCCGGCCAATCAAGTGTGGCCAACTCAAATAACTATAGTTTATTCATTTCTAAATTATTAAATTTCATATGCACTTTTGTCTTGATGGCGGTTGTATTTAGATGAAATTTTTTTTTAAGGAGAGTTTGTACTTAAATGACAAATTCCGATGACGTCGTTGTGTTGCCAGGATCACTTCGAAAGCTTTAAGCGATGGTATGAGGATCTACTATTGCAAAGCGTAATGGTAATACACAATAGGCCGTACCAACAATAAAATTAATAGACGACTTTAATATTTGAGTTATTATTTAAAGAGCTCTATAAAGTTAGCCATACAAGTTATGAACTTTATATTTATGTGAACTCTAAATTATGAACCATTTATTGTACGGAACCTAAAAAATAAAATGGAGCATATATGGTCAGTTATATATAGTCCATTAAATAATGCTTCATTTTGCTCAAATATTAAAGTTGTCTCTTAATTTGATTGTTGGTAAGGCCCAAGAATAACTGACTGCGAACGGCTAAGGTGAAATGCGCTTTTAATTACAAGAGATATTCCTACACATTCACACCATATTTTTTTGCGACTTATAGGTACTATAAGGCAAGTTATGCATCCGTAAAAAAAATCGAACTCGAGATTTTGATCAAAGTTGACATTACGATGATAACGAAGATGAAAAAAGTGGGTCTGGCAATTCTGTCTGTTCGATCACAGCTAAACGGCTCGGCCGATTTTCTTCAAACGTGGTAGATATGGGTTTTAATTTTTTACCCCCGGATGTTTTTTGATTTGATTTTTTAAGACCAAAACTAACGGTACCTGCCACACGATTTTTTTTTCGAAATTTTATTCAAATTTTCCAAACATTTTTTTTTGAAAACAATATTTCGAAAACCCTATGCTCGATTTTTCAAAACGATCAATAAAAGTTTGGAAAAATAATCTACAAGATATGAGAAAAATAAATTCATTTTACCTAAAAATAACGGTACCCTCGATACAAATGTTAAAGAATGGTTTTCGAAAATCGTATTTTTCTCGAAAACGGTTCCGAGAATTTTGCTTAAATTTTTGTTTTTTTTTTTTAATTTTTAATATCTGTAATTCAATAAAAAAATTTTGAAAACAAGATATTACTGACTGTACCTAATATAGAATGATTTTTTAAAATTTTGAATTTCTCATTATCAGCACAACGGATTTTAATGAAATTTCTTAGAGAAAAGCTTCTAAAAAGTTTAAAAAACATTGCATTTCAAAACTTGAAGAAAAATATTTTTTTGAATTTTGAAAAAAAAAAAAAAATTTTTGTTTTTTTAAAATTCAATATCTCGAAAACGACTCAATACTTTTTTTGTAAATTTAATTTTTATTCATTCAACAATAAAAACTTCAAATTGGCGTACCAACATTTTTTTCTTAAAAATGTTTTAAAATTTTCTTATATAAAACCTTATTTTTTAAGAAACCACTACAAAGACATAATTTTTGTTCTTGTATAAATCTATATTTGCTTGAATCACATGGCATTCTATTCGTACCTTTAACTACTTAAGAAGTTTTTTTTAGTCATTTAAAAAATGAATTTTATGCTTATGAACAGTTTCTCTAATAACATTCATTTTTGAAATTCATAGTCTTTTACATAAGAGCAAGTTCGTGCGACCCAGTCGTGCATTTTATTTTAAGGACATTGATGTTAATGTCATATTTTTTTTAGGTACAAAACATTTCGGTGGAAACAAAATTCAGTCAAAATTCCCGACAATAGCCCATTTGGAATGTGTATTTGCATTGGAATTAAACGCACGACTCGCGCCGACATCTTGGTCTTATAATAAGTACATACATACATACTTTGGAATTTTTTAAGCAATTTAGATAAACATTTTGATGAAATTAAGGAAAATTAAAAATAATTTTTAAATTGCTCACACAACTGTTAAAATACTTCCAGTTCAAAAAATAGATTGCCGTCTGATTTGTGGAGTAAAAACGTTTTGACCACCTCCTGACTTTAGTTCGATTTCCTACGAATCCTTAACTTGCCACATAAGGTATGTATTTTTGTTTGTAATGTGTAAAATGAAACACAAGAAACATTGCGAAGGTGCTCGAGAGATGCAAATGTTTCTGTTATAGTTCTATCACCTATCTTCTCAGTCTTTTTTGGATAATATCCAAGAGACTCAAGTATGTTTTTGGAGCACTTGTCCAAATATGGAACTTAAGCTTTGAATGAATTTAAACTTCATAGATAACGGTCAGATCCAAAGGGATGACAAACTTGCACCGTTCAAGAAAACTTTAAATGTTAGGAGCGACGTCGAATATGTGATCATTCCACACAAGGTGGTCTGTGATGATGAATATACCGAGAACTGAATGCTTTTCGATTCCTTCAATGCAATGGCGACCCATGGAAAGCGACATGGGGCTGGGTTCCGCTTCAATGTTAGGAAACAACATTGAGTTTGTGCAGCATTAAATTGCACAAAGGGCTTGTGGTTCTCTATTTAACAATGTTATCGAGATCAGAATTTAATGAGCTTATCATAGGCTGCCGTATAATTCCACAAAATAATTTTTTTTCGAAAATATCAAAAATAAAAATCTTAGTTAGAATACTTCGCAATAATTTAATTTATATTATGTTATAACCAAATAAACCATAAAAAACAACTGAATCCATAATGAAACACCCTCCGTCATTCTTTCCTAACAAATACCTATGTAGGTACATACATCTTATCAAAACAAAAATCGATTCGCTAATTCTAATTTTCAAACATTTAAATAAAAATCATTTTCTTCACTCTGAAATTCATAGGAATGCCTCTCGTTTCCAACTTTTTGCACTTTCTTATTTTTTACTTCAATATTTTCCAAAGATAACAAACGCGACAAAAATTAAAATTAAAGAAAATTCTTTTCCCCGTCAGTTTTAAGTAAAAAAAACTTCTCAGACCAAAATGAATTTCCCCCTCGAATTTATAGATACAAGCCATTAACTCAAATAACATTCATTGATGATTTTGTGCACATTTTTTGCAATTTTTAATATTTCCTCATTCTCTTCAAGGCGTGATATCTGACTATGTATGTATATTATTATTATTAGGTCCGCACAGAATACTTGGGTAAAGGATGTTGTCTAAGGAAAACTAATTTCTTTACAAAGTCTGTCAGAAATTATGTTCCGTAGAAATTGACAAGTTAAGGCAGTACTTGAGAGGAGGAGGGGGCTCAGAAATTCCAAACAAATAAACCGATTTCTGAGTATACATTTCTACTTACATAGGTTATAAATTGAACCTCCCTTGGAACCATTTTGTTTTCTTTTGATTTTCTCAAAAACTCTACAACCGATTTTGATTTTTTCTGTAAATTTATTTATTAAATCTTCGATAGCTGAACACATTTCTAGATTTTCTAGAAGGACAGATATATCCTTTTTATATTTGTCAATCGGTTTTTCGTCCTGTTTTTAAATTTGTTTTTTTTTTTTTTGCTTAACATATTACTTCTATACATACTCAGATAGAACCTCTGTGGCCTCCACATCTCTGGGGCACGTACACGTATCATAGATGAAGCTAATACTGCACGAAGAGCCATTACATCCACTCAAAAGTGTGGTGCGGCGGCGCGGCTTTTAAGCGGGAGGAGTGATTGGTCCGTATTTTTTTGAGGACGCCATCGGCAATACGGCCACTGTTACTGGCGAACGCTACAGGGCCATGATAAAAGACTTCTTACTGCCGGATCGGATGAGCGGGGCTTGGTGAGGCTACTTGAAGTTGCGGGCTTATGCTAATAAGCCTCAGACAATCGCAGCCCTTAAGGAGAATATTCGACAGGAATGCGAACAGTTATCACCGGACATCTTGCCAAAAGTTATGGAAAATACGATAAAATGGCCACAGATGTGTATTAACACTGGCGGCAGCCACTTGACGGATATTAACAGAAAAAATTGTAGAGGCCCAAATAAATTTTCCATCACTCAAAATCATTTTTTTTTATTTAGTAAAAAAGTAATTCAAAAATGAAATTGTGTGATTAATTTTGCGCCACCTTGTATAATAAAAACTTGAAATATACATATTACTTAAACTTGAAGATGTTAACACAACAAATTCATACCACCTTTCAACTGAGTCTTATTTTTTTTATATTTATTAAAACAAGGGTGAACTCCATTTATATTAATATTCATTTATGGAAATTCATAAAACAAAAGAAATCCACCTTCTGTGCATTTTAGTCTTGTTCGACACGTTACGAAGAAAATGCTAAAACTTAAATTGAATTTTCTTCCATCATAAGTTGAAAAACTGAATCTGAAAGGTTGACCTATCCATTAGAATGATGGAAGAGTGCTTGTGTGGTTTCTAGAAAAAAATATGCTTTGTGTGACAAACCCAGCAGGAATTACCATTATTATCTGCTCTTTGTGGGTAGCAAAAAAAAAAAATCCCTGAGCTAGACATGTACACATTCTGTGTTTAAACACTCTTATAGATAAACTAGCAGGTACACATAGACAGACCGTGTTCTGTGGAATATGTGTGGTCATATCATAAAATATAATATCCTTTATGGAGTGATTTCAAGGCGGATGCCAAGAGTATCCTTATGGATGGACAGTACGTAAATATAGACTCAGGTGAACACATGCAAGTTTAAAATGACCATGCTCAGCACTATATGTACCTTCGTATCATATTGTGGAATATTAATAGTCTTTTATAACTATTCGGATAAGACCAGGGCAGCCGAAGCGATGAAACAGAAACAGGACTGACTGAGTGGCTTCCTGTTTATACGCTCAGAATGTGTTTATATTAATGCAAATAAGTTGATGGTTCTTATGGTTTTGAAAGCGATAAATTTATGTTGATTTTAGGTGTATGCTTTTGTGTTTGCAGAAAATTGAGTTAGATCTTTTAAATTCAATTATAAAAAGGTGGGAAGTATCCTGGATAATGATATTATTATTTGAGAGGACTGCACTTTGCATGCACCATTAACTTTAACTATGTTGAACTATGTTGAATATAACTAAAAGCCGGAAAAGGATTTAGGAGTTAGTTCCAACTAAAATACCTTCAAAGCAGCCATATTAACTGGGTTCAAAAGTGCTTTTAGATAAATTCGTTGGTTATGAATACCAATTTTTGTTCACAACAAAAATTAAATTTACTCAATTTTCATCAAAAATTTTATAAACAAAAATACTTTAGTTATATCTGCGATTATGTTGTGCCAAAAAAAAATCCATAATTGTTTTTTTGTAATTTTAAAATGGAATATCTCTCCGAACAGAGGAGAAAGTAAGATTATTGCACTTGATATTTCAAAAGCATTTTTAGAGTTTCTCATCTTTATAGTTACAAGTTGTATTGGACAAGTCTGATATTCATAAAATAAATGCGGGTGTGCCACAGGGCTCAGTTTTGTCTCCGACTCTCTTTCTCCAGAAATTGAATGCTGTCTTACCGTTGAAGCGGAATCCACCCTCATGTGGCTATCCATGAACGGCACTTGTATTTAGGAAATCAAACTGCTTTCAGTTATCGGTATGTGTTTCACAGATAACCTTACGTCGAATAACCAAAAAGTGCTACTTAGTGCTTATGTTTCCTTCGAAAGAAATAGTTCACCCCTTCTGATCTTGCTGTAATCTATAAGTCATATATATAGTCGTCCAAGGTTCTAGTACAATTCCTATATTTGGGCAGGTGCTCCAAATACCAACTTGAGTTTCTTGGATATAATCCAAAAAAGACCGAAAAGATAGGTGAAAGAACTATAACAGAAAAATTTGTGTATCTCTCGAGGATCTTTGCAACCTTTCTTGTGTTTTATTGTTTTACCGTTATTTTAATAAACAGTATTCAAGTGAAATAGCCAGTCGTATTCATCCCATTAAAAAATTCAACCGTACTACTCGTGCTACAGGGTATGTCCATCAGCTTACCCCTAAGTCCAATTTTGAATGCATATTTAAGTTCAGAAATTATTTCTTTAACCGCACTACACGAATGTGGAATGATTTAACCTATATCTCCTTTTAAATCCTCTCTAATTTTCCTAAACGCTCTCATTGTGCCCAAAAACATTTTCTAATGCAATTTATAAAAAAAATCGAAGTCACAGCTACTTTCAGTGTTCTAATTTCTTTTTATTAACAAAACCTCACGCAAACTGTAATAATTTGTAATAATAATAAAATTTCCTTCTATGTCCTTTATTTCACTTGGACTTTTATAAATGTCAATCCTTTATGAAATTTTATCCAAGAATTTATTTCAAAAAGTTATAATTTCACCAAAGCCATAAATCATATTGCTTCTGTCTTCAATACTGAATAAGAGTAAGTGCACTTAAACTTATATCCTTTTCGAGGCAATTAAACATACAAATACAAAAGACTAAGTATCTTATCGTTAAAGTACATACTCGTATATCTTAACTCTTTAGGATTCAGTTTACCGCTCTTGAAACTTTTGTGGCACAACTTCCTGATGTATTTATGTGCAGAACAGATTTGTTGAAAGCTTGACCGGAGCGAGGTGTAAGTGTGTGAAAGTACCTAAGTGGTTTTTGTACAAATAACTATCCATACTCGAATAGCCAAACATTTAAGTTTAAAAGCATATTATCTGCTGAGGTTTAAGATATTTTGAGTGTATCTAGTCTAGAACTTTTGAGGTTTAATTCTTGCTATATATAATATTTATTAAGGTAATACTTTTCACCCGATGTTTCATGAAAATTGAGTTTGATATTAGTTTATAGTTTTGCAAGACAATACAAACCTACTTAAGAATATTGCAACTTAAATCAGAAATGATATCAAATGCTAGTATGAATTGTTCTAAGTTCAAAAATTCTAAAAATGTGATATTATCGATCTTACAAATACTTTTTAATGTTTTAGCCATGAACATAAGTTTTTTTCAGGAAATGGGTTTGTTCGTAGATTATGGTAAAAAAGTAGTTTATTTTTCGTGTATACTAGAAGATGACGTCTTAGCTGATCATTTTTATAGGATTAATAAAGATATGGTTTGTTAACTGAATTGTATGTGGTTTTTCTTTGGGATAAAGTAAGTTGACTGAATTACATACATTAAATCGTGATTCATGCAGATTCACAATGGGAGTAAAAAATATACTTTTGGTGTCTTTTTCAATCGCGAGTGCATTTACATTCTGCTTCAAATCAGACTTGACTAAAATCGCTTAAAAATATTACTGATTTATTTTTTGGTTAAATTAAAATAAAATTTGTTTTTATTTAAAGCAAATTAATTTGTCGTTGTATAAAGAAAATAGCATTAATTAAAAAAAAAAAAGATTTATTTTTTAATAAATAGAAAAAAAGTAAAAAAGATCCAAAAAGGATGGATTTGCCTGGTAAATTCGAAAAAAAAATAAAAAAAAAATATTTGTTTGCCCAATGGAAAACAGACACTTAATGAACACAGCCATCCAGATATAAATGCTTTAATTTATTCCTTTATATTCTATGCTTCCTCGACGCCGAGAAATTTGAAAACCAGGTGAGTAGTTTTAGTAACAAAACTGTAAATATATCTTTTCCAGTTCGTCGGTTTAGTAATTATTTTTTGTGCACTCAAAAATCTATTCTATCATATTCCATTGGTTTTGATGGAATATATTTTGAGTTTTGGCAATCAGCTGTTCAGAAAAATTAAATTCCATCAGAAAAAATATTTAAATCCATTTTCTGAGTAAATTTAGCAACAAAATGTTGTAATTCTTTTTGTAAAAATTAGTCCAAGCAAGTATTCGTTTAATTGCATTCAAATTTTACTCGAAATCGAGTTGTAATATGGTCAAATTTGGAAGACAAAATTTTTTCTGATGGACTTTTCTGATGAGCTATAACTGGCCCCTAGCAATCAAATACAAAACTGTGGACCAGCCGTGCGAACGTGAAATTCTGGCATCAAAAAATGGTGATATCAATAAGCTGAATGAGGAAATTCAATTGAAACAGTCAAATACAAATTGATGGATATCATAATAGACGAAGAACGAAGTTTTAATGCTACTGGATTTTGAAATTCATTGGAACCAGCCAGAATGCCAACGCACGTTTAAATGTTGAAGTTTGGCTCATATGCCTATTCCCAACTTAGACGCATCAAAGTTGTGCAACTGAACTAGTTTGACCGACAAAATCTTGTCACCAAATTTAATAGAGGCAGTTTTCATCGGTTGCAAATTTAAAGGAAGAAACGTACTAATTCCACGCAAACCTTTGGTTTGGAAAAAATTATCATTCGAATTCAATAGGTTTCAGTTCCTTTTGGTGCTTTTACCATCAACAAAATCACAAAAGCAATCGTCGTTAATAGCTGACTTAAATTAGGAAAATTCATGGTTTTTACACTGCGACTTGTACTTGACTTGAGTTAGCGCATGGAACATTTTATACGTTTTTACTCCAAATAAAAAGCCGAAAAATACTGTCTATCAGCAGCGTTGCGATTAATTAATAAAACAAATATACTCGTATAATTCCATTTGCTTACCGAGTATGTTTTTTTTTTTTTGCTATAGATAATAATTAGTGCCATCCTGTGCGAAGCCAGGCAGGTCGCTAGTAAAGGAATATTTCAAAATAAATCGATAAAGGCTAGAAACGCACTTGCGATTTCAATCGCGCTGTTTTTTAGTCGCCATGTGTTCTATACATGAGCTTAAATGGGACTGAACGCACTTGATACCAAAAAACCGTGATGATTTAAAGGTTGAAATTTGTTGATAATGGATATACTCACATTTGCGATTTAAATTCCTACGACTTAAAAATCGTAGTCAAAATAAGAAATTGGTGTACTTGTGATTTTAATCGCACGATTTTTTAGCTTAACTGGTTTTAGCTTAACTGGTTTTAGATGTTAATGCACACACTGTCGCACATGCGACTTAAAAATCGTAGCGATTATAAAAATGAAACAAGTTCTATTTTTGGAAGCTGTTTTTTTCTGTCGCAAAATTAGATAGCTAGGTCAAATCGATTAAAATAATCTTGCGACCTTATTATAAAATTCTTATCAATATTAAAATGGGTTTCATTACGAAGTGTTGTGGATCTTTTGTTACGTTGAGTAGACTCAAACAAGCACAAAAAAGTATTGGTTGCATCCGATTATAAGTAGCATGTTACTACAGCAGGTCAATTTCATAAGATCCACGATAGTTTAAAAGAACAGCCACAAAAATGTGTGCAGTACTAATGAATAGAATGCTTCAAGGAACAACTGCAACTAGTTGGACCCAGAATTGTGTATAAAATACAAAATGGAAAAATTCAATATGACCTGAGAAACAATTATCTGTGACAATCCTTAATCATTTATATTTATTTGTAACAAATGCGCGCACTAACATTAAAAGTAGTATGTTTTATTTTTTTGCGATTAAATAATCGCGCGAAAAAAAAAATCACAAGTGACATGTGCATGATAATAATTTGTCGCGATGGCGATTTTTCAATCGCTGCGACAAAAAATCGTAAGTGCATTCCTAGCCAAAGTTAAATTTTCTAGAACAATACAGTAAATTGAAGTACAGGTTAGTGCGATTCTCAATCGTTGCAAAAATATTTTTTGCGTGGAAGTGAGAAATTCTCAAAGAAATTTTCTTGTCATGAAAAGTACTGCTCATCTTAGCTGTTCGGATTCGCCAGAAAATTGTAGGTTCCTTCAATCTTGGTAACACGCACACGAATGGTTGAGAGTCTTAAGTCACTTTGTTCTAATTCTCTACGAGCTGTTGCACCACCAAATTTATTCATTTATTTAATATAATAAATAAGCTATAGAATTTTGAGTACTAGTACATCTTCCTATTTAAAATCTTGGACATTTATTATGTTAAAAGCTTATAGTATACTTACTTACTGATTCCTTAAATACAAAAAAAGAACAAACGAAAATGTGTTTTTTTGTTCAAAATTTGTTTATTTTTTATTACAATCATTTCAAAATCTTACCAATTGTACATAATAATTTAAAATTTTTAAATTTTATGAAGTGATATGATATTTTGTTTGAGCTTATCAGGTTTCCATTTTACTAAGGACATTTAAATAAACTATTTTTAAGGTAATAGTTTCTTTTTAAATTCTTCCAAAATTGAACCTAAAATAAATAAATAAACAAAAAAACATTACATAGTTTTTTAATTGGTAATGTATTGTGGGGTTATTATCTACATAATATTTTACACTTAATATTTCGTATTCCTTACTTACCGATAATCATACAACCATATACAAGAAGTACAGAGGCCTTCTAATAAAGGTATTTCAATCTTACAGATACAGCAATACCTGCTGAATTATAATTTTACATGTAGAAGTAGATATGTACATTACATATTATACATAAACTTGACATTATATACAATTTTTTAAAAAGCCTTAGAAAAATTTATTAGTTCACGACTTAAATTCGATAAACTTTTTTATTTTGAAGGAAAGTGTCTCATAAGTCTTTCATAAATTTATAAGCTGAGCTAAATGTCGTCCTTTTACTTCAACCACAATTTTATCTCTGTGTTTATATTTAAAAGAGCCTTTTAAGATAAGCTTATGATTTTCGAAATATATAGCGTTAAAAAATGCGGATTGATTTTTATCACTGAAGCCTTAAGTTTTAGTGGGAAAGTTGTCAGAGCCAAAGTTATAGGTAGTAATTATTTTCAAGTTTATAGAATGTTATTTCTGTAGTTCCTCAGGTAAGTAATCTTAATCCTTTGCCTTTTGTGATGTAATTAAGATGAAACCCTTATGCACAAATAGAAAATTCGCCGATATAATAACGTTGAAATGAATGCATTTGAAAAGCTGATGAAGCTTTCACAATTTTTGAAAAAGCATGAATTATGTTTAATTGAGTGTACTGGAAAAACTTTCAACCTTGTGTCGTCATTTGAGTTTGAAATCACTATTCATAACATTTTGAATCTTATTCAGCTGTCAAAAACATCAATATTGACACATTTGGTGGCGGATGGTAGATTAGTTTTTTTTTTAACTAATTACGTGAGCGAATTTAAAAGTTTCTAGAGCTTTAATTTTATCCTGCGATATTGAATATCATCTTGAAAAATATATAGAAATGTTGGAAAATTCTTACTCTTAAATTTTATGATGATAGCAGTCTACTTTGGGTTCTAAGAGATAGAGGATAAATTCGAAAATGTTTCAGGACAGAAAAAAAAATTTGTTTACGAAAAAATAATTTAGTTGTCTACAACTTTTGTCCAACAAATTTTCATTAATTTTCCTAAGACCAATACAAAAAAAAAGTGCTAACTAATCTTATGAACGTAATTGTTGTTACCACACTCTTTCAAATATAAAAGAATTAATATGAAAACTAAATATGGAGGATTGTGGCATTTTTACAAAAATACTTACATATGTACATACTTACCTTCTTCCATGGTTCAAACCAGGTTCAGCTTATAATTAAAGTGCTTTATATACAACAATAAAAATCAAGTGGTCATTGGTTTACTATTTATTTATTTGCAACTTATTTTAAAATAAATTATTATTTACAATTACAAAATATTTAAATTTTATTTTCCCTAGAAATTTTAACTATCTGAGCAGCTTCCTAAAGCAAACAAATTCAGTTTTTTGTTCAACAATATTTTCTTGTCAGTTCATATTCAATTTAATTTAATAATCCGCTTTGAAAACATTTACATATATTACAGAAAAAAATTCAGAGATATCGCAAATGAAGAAGCTAAAAATCAAATTTAACGATGGTAGCGACGGCAACCACAAAAGAATAGGATTAACATAAAATATTTTCGACAAAATTTAAGGATATTAATCAGTAAGCCTAAGTTCAATTCGTCATAAAGTAAATCGAGCTTTACAATAAATCGAGCTAGAGTATAAATGGATGGACGGATTTGCTTAAAAAGTATAATGGAACATGTTCATGTTTTTAACTTATAAGGACAAGCATATATGTATATGAGGATTTAACTTTAGCTGGCCACAAAACTAGAAAAGTCTCGATCAAAGATACTACCTCAAAGCATCTTAACAGAGAACGACACAAGTATGTATTTCCTGGACTAGAATTTAGTGAAAGTATTGGTGGTCTTGGTGATATCGCCATTTCAGATAAATAAAATGCACGAATAAATTCCACGAACTTTCTCTTAATTTAAGAAACTTAAAATTTAAAAAAAAATTCTATACAAAATATTTGTATTAAGTTTTTGAAGCTAATATTTTTTTAAACTTTTTAGAAGCTTCTGTATAAAAGACTGAATTTAAATCCGTTATGTGGATAATGAGAACGTAAAAAAAGTAAAAAGGTTGTCCTATCATAGTTGCATCTTGTAATGCATTTCTTTAAATTTTTCTTTTATTGATCGTAGAAAAAGAAAATGTATCTTAAATGACTAGGAGTCATTTTCGAGAAAAATAAGATGTTCTAAATTATTTTTTTTAACCATTATATGTAGAAAAAGCAAACATTTTTTAAACATCTCTTATTAGAGTATTAAAAAGTTGTAAATTTTCAAGTTTCAAAAAAGTCAAGTGTGTATCTAAGTTTTCAAAAAATATTTTAACATTTTAAATCCAAAAGAGAAGTTTCTAAAATTATTAATAAACAATACTATTTAAACTTTTTACGAACTTTAGCCGGAATAAATTGATCCATATCGGTTGTGCCCAAAACAAAACAAAAAATGTTTCTATGGGAGGTACAATGAATATAATTGTTGGGAAATTGTTTTCCTAACCAAAACCACTTTTTACTAAAAGAATTTTTTAATTTTATTTTTTGTTAAAAAAAAGACGTGGAACAGCTTTCTTTGGTAGGTTTATTTTCGTCTTAAGAACAATAAAAAATGTGCCAGGGGAATACTTAAAAAATGCTACATTCTAAATTAAACGAAAATTGACCAAGATGAGTAGGCTCCAGTCAGACAGAATTAAAACCCCCACTTTTTCGTCTTTCGAATCATAGTAATGTCAAGTTTGATACAAATTGGGAGTTTGATTTATTTTACGATTAAATATGTACCTATGTACATAGATTGTCTTATAGTTTAAACTCCTTTAGTTCGCAAGTAAAAAATTATAAATCGCTTAAACAATTTACAGACAAATAAAAATACATTTACAAATTAAAAAAAATTTAACAATCCAATGAAAATGTTTTCAAAATTCGAAAAAAAAAAAAAATCCTAAGACGTAGCCCATAACCATATGGATAGTACAAAGAGAGTTTTTTTTTCTAAATCACAGGAAACATTTGTTTAAAATGTGTTACTCATTTTTCCTTAACAGTTATTTGAAAGAGATCGATATAAAAAACAAGAAAATTCTATCGGAAGAGTGTCTAAGAAACTATACGTA
Source organism: Chrysotoxum bicinctum (assembly GCA_911387755.1). Classification (NCBI taxonomy): domain Eukaryota; kingdom Metazoa; phylum Arthropoda; class Insecta; order Diptera; family Syrphidae; genus Chrysotoxum; species Chrysotoxum bicinctum. Next base: position 33,286,881 of record OU426990.1, read on the forward strand.
TACCTAAAACAAGAAAATTCTATCGGAAGAGTGTCTAAGAAACTATACGTATAAAGTAGTAATCAGTTCAATGAAAATTAATGGAGTCAATTAGGCTGTAGCCGAGTAAAAAGTGTGTCCGGCAATTTGGTTCGTATCTCTGTCTGTTTCGCTACAACCTTAATATTAAATATTCAATTTTCTTCAACCTTGTTATCTATTTCTTAGACATTCCCCCAAACACACTTTTAAGGCGGTAAAAAATTTTCTAAACCATTAAGGAAAAGTGTGCTTGATAGATATCATTTCTTAGTTATTCCTTCAAAAAGTGTTTTTCTTTTTTTAAGATAAAAATAAACATAAAACAAAAAATACAATTTAATTAGAAATTATTTTTTTTCTCATAAACTTTTTCACAGATTTTCTTAAAAAAAATTAAATTCATTCGAAGCTAGGTTATGGATTGAGAAAATTCCAAAAATTGGTTTTTAATGGTAGCTCCTATAAATCAATTTTTTTTTGATTTTCCCAAAAACGGTACAACTGATTAAGAAGAAGAATTTATCGTGCACTTAAGCTCCTAAGAAGTTTAAATAGTTAAAATGCTTACAAAATAAATTTCAATTAGAAAAAAAATATTTAATAACTTAATATTTCGAAAAACACTTGCTCAATTTTTTCAATAAATAGTTTCTAAGCACTATATAAAAGACTTGGAAAAATTCGTATTTTATTCGACAACGGCTCTTACAATGTTGATAATTTTTTTCGATTTCGCTTAATTTTTATAATTTATCATACAATAACTACAGAACCAGTTTTAACTTGCGACTTAGGCAAGTTATGCATTCGTAAAAAAAAATCGAAATCGAGATTTTGATCAAAGTTGACATTACGATGATAGCGAAAACTAAAAGAGTGGGTCTCGCAATTCTGTCTGTTCGACTACAGCCTAAACGGCTTGGCCGGTTTTATTTAAGTTTGGTAGATTTTTAATTTTTTTTTTATTAAGGATACCCCCTTGGAATCATTTTTTTGTGTTTGATTTTCTCAAAAACGGTACAACCGATTTTGATATTTTTTCTTATGCTAAGGCTCCCCAAAAATTTGAAAAGTATTGTGTATTCAAATTTTCAAAAAAAAAAATGTTTTGGATTTTTTAAAAAAAAAATTTTTTTGAACTTGACAAATAAAACTTTTTCAAGGTGTGAGAAAATATTTATTATATTTATTTTACCTAAAAATAAAGGTACCCACCATACAAATGTTAAAAAATGGTTTTCAAAAACTGTATTTTTCTCGAAAAAGGCGCCTAGAATTTTGATAAATTTTTTTCTATCGATTAATTCTTACGATCTAAAATTTAATAAGAAAATAACTGACCGTACCTACCATAAAACCATTTTTTCATATTTTGAATTTCATATTATCGACATAACGGATTCTAATGAAATTTTGTATAGAGTATTTCATTTGTATTTCAAAATTAATAAAAATTTTTCTTTTATTTAAAAAAAAAAACACTTTTTTTTGGAAAATTAAATATCTCAAAAACGGCTCAATATTTTTTTTGTTTTTTTTTGGAAATTTGATTTTTATTCGTGCAAAAATTAAGACTTAAGTTGGCGTTCCAAATTTTTTTCTTAAAAATGTTTTAAGAAGTTTGTATATATAAAAGATTATTTTTTTAAAAGAAATCACTGCCAATGCAGATTGTTATTAGTACACCGAACAGTTAAGTTATAAAGATCGTTTTGTAGGTTTGTGTATTCTGAAAACTCTATGAATATCATTGATAAATAAGAGAAAGAGAAGAAGTCCTAAATGACTTCCTTGTGGAACTCCGGAATTTACAACAACCGAGTTGGAAATAAAGTTGTTAATTCGAACATCTTTAATCCTACTAAGATAATAGTAGTAATGATAATAGAAGATTTGCAAAATTGATTATAAATCGAAAACTAAATCGATTTTCTTCCTCAACGGATTGCAAAAATTACAGAAATTGGCATTTTGACAGATCCAAATAAAACTAAATTAATTGAAATATAAGTTTATTTGGCAATTAGTAAGCTAGTTTATTGTTAGTCAGTAAGATACTAGTAAGTTTAACAAAAAAGAGAAGAAAACAAATTTCAACAACAGAGATTTTTGTATGAATGAAAGTATCCAACTAATTTTTAACGACATTTGAGTTCATGCGAAGTTTATAAAAAATTGGCTGTGCTTAAAGAAAATAAACATCTGAGAAGAACGAGTTTGATAGAATTATTTTCGAAAAAAATGCAGTCGCTTTGATTTGATTACTGTTGCAATTTCTGAAAAGTGGCACCACTCCTACCAAATTAAAAGGGACCAACGCAATCATCAAATTTTTTAACTGATGCTATTCCGATTATTTTAATGTGATTTTATATGTCATCACGATTTAAACGTTGTTCAGAATTTTTAAAACACGAAAATCTATGATTTTATCATGAGACTGATTTAAATTCAGTAAATATTTTTTAAACTCCTAAAATCAAAATTTTGGTCAGTATTGTTCTTGTGTTTTCCTATCAAAATTCTATTTTCAAAATGTGTGTATTTATATTGTATTAGTTATGATTGTATACTAAATTATGTGCCCTTAATTTGTAAACAGAATTTCGAATCGTCATCACCACCATCCTTCTGTTCGTCCATTTGCTGATGATGTCTGATTTGCAAAAAAAAGCAGAATAAATCAATCTCTACTCTATCACTTTCAACAATATACACATTCCAGACAACAACCATCACTCTTTCGTAGTCCTTACAAAATTTATCAAGAAACTCACTTAAACTATAATATTGAATATATCTGTTACCCCATCATGAACAGACAATATTTTTGTGTGCATAACTAATGTTATTTTGAAGATGAATTTGAAAAATTGCTGCAACATGACAACAAAAGCGTAATATCCAAGGATGCATTCATGCATAAGTAACATATTACAATTTGCAAGGACATCATTCTCAATAACATTTTTCTTTCTAGATAGCAATGGAACTGGGTTTCTTGATAAAATGCATACATATATACACGTTGTATAGTAATTTTTATTCAAAATTTGGAGTCAAGTAGTACTAACTTTTTCTAAGGAAAATATTGAACTTGAAATATATATAAAAAAAATATAACATCTTTGTCAATTTGGAAATGAAAAGTTTAAGTGGCTAGTGAAATGGAAAGAAGAAATATTTTTATTTTCAATTTCGGGAAGTTATTTCATTCTATTTTGCAGAACTTCTAATAAATAATAAAGTATCTATCAAAATCAGTCATCATTTCTTAAAATGCTTTTACTAGTATCCTAGTCCTAAGTGGATTAATCTTTTAATTTATATAAGTTTGGCTACAGCCTTGTGGTTTTGAGATAATGTTGTTCTTTAAGCGCCTTACGAATATTAAAAAAAAATCTTCAAGATTATTGTGCCGATGTAATTTTACAATATTTGTCTATTATTTTATTTTAAATAAATATTCTCACTATGTCTACAATAATTTAAGTGCTCCACAATAGTTTTTAAATTACAAATATTTACAAACATCTTACTACAATTACATCATACCCATTTATTTCTTAAGCCTCATATCACTCACATAAATACATTAAAATTTAATAATCTTCTGAAGTATTATTTACAAATTCAAATTCAATTATGTATATCATTTTTACGTTTTCGCCATAACATTTCAAAGCTCTTTTAATAAAAGTACAAAAAAAAAAAAAAAAACATTTCCTCGGAAAACAATTACTGTTGTTATTTTTCTTAAAGGAAATCACTTTGAAGCATCATGGCAACTGTTCCTCACCTTTTGTCACTTAAAATAATGCTTTGCGTTGGTGACGAACCACCATTGCTATTGATGACACTATGTTGCATTTGCAAGGACTGCTGGCGCTGGAAATTATTATGATTGTGGTAGTTGAGATGTCCTCCGGAATTATTGTTCATGTGCAACGAAGAGCGAGTATAGTTGGTTGAGCGACGTGTCGACATAATACTGGTGTCTAGGGCACCAGTTGTTGTGGAATGTTGTCGGTTACGTGGAGCAGGCTTACAGCACCAGCAGCACAGATACCGATTGAAGTGTTGGCGGAATACCCCCGAGACGCAATACAATGCAACCGGATTGGCACAGGAGTTCAGGAAACTGTAATAGAAAAATAAGAGGATTATTAAATTGGAATTTGATTGTTGGATGCTTGTGATGCTTGAGTTGGTGTTCGATTTGATAAGGGATAAGTCACTAAGCTTTTTCTTTTGTTTGATCATTATTTAAATTGGTTTTATAGATTTATGCCTCTCAACCCTTCTCCAATAATATTTTATTTACATCTGCCCCACTCTATGTCCTTAGACACAAACAAGAATTACTAAAAATGTCTTTTCTAACCAAAGTTCAAATGGAATCCTCTTTCAACAGTTACCTACTCAAAAAGAAACCTTAGCCTGTGTAAGTTTACAATACTTGTAAATCTAAGGATTTTCTGGTTTCATTCAAAATTAATCGTATTTTGATGAAGGATGCTAAAGTAAAAGGTTCAGTCGACCGACAATAAAGTTTTTCGATATATGTACCTCCTCTTCAAGAAGAATTCAAAGTGAGCCACTTCCAAAAATTATACAATAAGGTACATTTATTTCAGTTTAAAGAAGCTATGCTACCTTGGACACTTTTTCTGGGGAAGGGTGATTTGGGTAAAGAATTCATTCATAGGATTTGGATAGTACATTATTGAAAATCTTCTGGTTTCAAAGAGGAAATTTAACTGGGGCCACTTTATGCTTTTTTTTTAAGTGTTTTGAATTTCCCAAATATTATTATGGATGTTATTATATTTGAGGTTTTAAGGAGAATTTTGACTGAGTCAAAGGTAATCGTTTGAAGTTTAAAAAAAAATACTTCTATTTAAAGGAAATGCTTGACTGGGCCACTTCGTAAGAAGGTGCAGAATTACATGCAAATTTAAAGAATTTAAGAAACCAAAAATTGGACAGAAATTTTTTGTGAAATCAAACAGAAAAGGCCACTGAATGCTTTGTTGATTGAATATATTTTAAATTGGCTTGAAAGGCCCTAATAGGATTTTCGTTTTTATTGCTAGTTTTTGTTACCAATTGTAGGTTCCCTCATCATTGTTTGTAAAGGGTCTCTCCAAGCTGTGTGTGAGGTATTAACAAACTTCTTTTTAGTTGCGACTTATAGGTACTATCAGACAAGTTATGCATTCGTAAAAAAAAATCAAACTCGAGATTTTGATCGATGTTGACATTACGATAGAGAACACGGAGAAAGTGGGTCGCGCTATTCTGTCTGTTTGTCTGTGTATTCGACTTGCTAAACTTAAACATGGTAGATATCATTTTAAATTTTGTTCCCCAACACGTTTTTTTTTCTTTTTTTTTAAGACCAAAAATAACGGTACCTACCTGCCATACAAATTTTTTTTGGAAATCTTATAAATATTTTTTTTTGCTCAAAGACTGTCCGACAGATTTTTGAAAAAAATTAATTTAGTTAAAGCTAGGTAATGGTGGGAAAATTTTTTCCAAAAAATAGTTATTTTTGGTACTCTTCTTTTAACCATTTTTTATTGCTTTTGAGTTTCTCAAAAAGGGTAGCACCGATATTGATAAATTTTTTTGTACGCTAAAGTTCTCCAAAAGTTTAAATATTATTGTGTCATAAAATTTTTAAATTTTTCTTTTGAATTTAAAAAAAAAAACAAAATTTTTGTTTCAAAACTCAATATTTCGAAAACTCCATGCTCGATTTTTTTCAATCTAGACAAATAAAAGTTTTTCAGTATAATGTAAAAAAAAATTATTTTATCTAAAAATAAATTAATTTTGATAAATTTTGTTTCTGTAATTTAATTTTTTGGGTCTATAATCATATAAAAATTGAAATTAAGATTTTACCGACTGTACCTACTGTTAGGTATGGGTCTGAATAGAACAGGCTTAAAATATTAGAGTGAGGAAACCCCCCTAGATCATAAAAAAAAATATTTCCTTCTTCGGTTTTAACCTCACTTTTTGTTGGACTCAGGCCATTTTTTTTGGCGAAATCGTATAATAAAGTACTTAATTGGTTTATTTAGTCAATGTAACTATCAATTCTGAATCGAACACAAAAAACCGAATGGTTTTATGTCTTTTAGTTCTTGAGAAAATTGAAAATTACTAAGACTACTTTTTGTTTTTTGCGTACTTACAAAAATGCATCAGTGCTAGCATCCAGCATTATGGCGCATAAACATTGAGGTGCGAGGTTGGATGCCTGCAAAGTTTCTTTTGTACTACCAAAATATTGTAAATATTATTGTTTCTAAATATTCAAATTCGAAAAAAGGAAATTTCCCCAAAATTTCCCTTAAATAAATGAATAATTTCCTAAAAAAAATACAAACGAAAACAATAAATTTCAAGAATATCCCAAAAAACAGCTCGTATATAAAATCACTGTACCAAAGAAAGAAAGGAGAAACGTCAAAATAAAGCAAAAAAAAAAGTTTTTCATGTGGATCGCAGCCATTATTGTGTTCAATTTGTATGAAAAAGTGAAACTTTAAAAATTAATTAGAAATAGAAATAATTGTTTCCTCACTCTAAGATTGCGATAAAAAAAACTGCGTGAGAATTCGTGCTTACGTTTTGGAAAGTTGAGCCGAAATTTCCCCTAAAAAGTTTGAAAAACATTGCATTTCAAAACTTTAAAAAAAAATATTTTTTGAATTTTTGAATAAAAAAACATATTTATTTTTGGAAAATTCGATATCTCTAAAACGGCTCAATATTTTTTTTGGAAATTAAATTTTTGTTCGTACAATAATACATAATTTAAGCTGGCGTACCAATTTTTTTTCTTAAGAATGTTTTAAAAACTTTGTATATAAAAGCTTGTTTTTTTAAGAAACCACTACAACGACTTTTAATTTTTGTTCTTGCATAAATTTATATTTGCATATCATTCTGTTTTCATCTCTTTCTATTAAAAGGGTTAAAAAATTATTTTATCCTTATGAACAGTTTTCTCTAATAACATTCGTTATTAAAATTCCTAGTCTGGATCAAGTTCGTGCGACCCGGTCGTGCATTTTATTTTTATTTCAAAAGCCCATGTATTTAATTATGTAATGCTGATGATAATATGACATAGCTTAAATGCCGGGCTCGGCTTCTTAAAGTGACAAGGATCCGAGTGGTCCAAATTTTAATGACTTTTCCGGATAGATATGGCTGAATTTGAGTTTTTTTTTTTTTTATAATCTACACGCGCTCAAGGGATTATGATTACCCTTGGCCTTCACCTTAAGATCATCGGTCGATTGTGGCTTATTCATATGAACCTGCGACTTCAGGAAACCCCACAAGAAAAAGTCTATCGGGATCAAATCGCATGGTCACCAAGACCAATTCACGTCACCTTTGCGAGAGTTAACCTTATCCTAAAATGGTTCATTCAGAAGTTAATCGTGGCGTCCTCTGTGTGTCACGTAGCATCGTCTTGCTAGAACTGAATGTTTTCTAGATCCATATATGGTTCAATTCAGGATATAAAAAAATTAGTTATTATTAGATATCATTGGTTAGCTCGCCATTGACGGTGACCGCCTTACCAAAGTTGTTTTCGAAAAAGTAGGGACCAATGACGCCGCCGCGCCGCAGGCACAAAATCCACACAAAACGGTCACTTTTTGAGGAAGCATTGCCAACAACTAGTAAACCGCGTGTGTGTTGGTGTCGTCTCATATATGGCAATTTTGCTTGTTAACACAGCCATTCATCCAAAAATGTGCGTTTTCAACGTTATGAACTTTGAGATCTTGTGTAGTTGAATCTTGTACGGGTGTAGTGTAGGCCCAGATCCCGAAGCAAAATTCGCCATGTTTTTATGTTTAAGTCTGCCAAAGGCTTAATTCAATGTGAGCTGCGAGAAATAGACTGTCTCGGGTTCTGCTGTACTTTCACGGACCGTGCCGTGAATGTTGGCTGATTGATTAACGAACTAGTTGTCTTAAATTTTGCTACCAAATGTTAAAGAGTCGATGTGAAGCGACACCACGTCTACTGTAAAATCGGCGGAACGCTCGCAACATTCGTACTAACGAACACTTTATTTGATAATAAAGTGTTCACAATAGATTTGACAGATGTCACGAAAACAAAACAACATGGACACCACAGGCCTACAAAATCTACCCGCGCCAATTTAAAAATCCTTCATATTACCAGGAATTCAATTTTTCCTTCTTATAATCTACTTTTAGTAAAAAGTAAAATTTAAAAATTAAAATGTTGTTAATATGTACATAATGTATGTGAACAGGAACAGTCCCCCTGGCGAGGTGCATCCGAACGTTCTTGTTCCGTTTCACAAGAAAAGTAATGTGTTAACCATCAGAATAGAACTGAGCTATAAAACTGTCTGCACGTCACGTACCATTTTATTTTTAAAATGTATGCCAACAGAATTAACAAAGAGACAGAACTAATCATTCAATTTCGTCTTTTTAACTAGGTATGTACGAGTATCTATGTATATAAAAACCATTTCACAGACCAACCCACATTTAATGGCGTGTCTAATGGAAGTTGTGTTAAGTGACATGAACAAGGGTTTTTAACTGAAAGCTTTAATATGGTGTCATGTCAAGGAGTTTAATTTCATTTCAAACAAACTTTGGGACTTTTATTTCGGTACTTATAACAGGCTTTAGTGTAACAGTATGAGTATGATCAAAGTAATTATTTCAAATTGTATTTAAAAAAACAGAGAGTTTGAAGTTCAAAATGAAACTAAGAAAACATCAAATGTTACTCAAAACATTCCCATAAGCATTGTTTAACATTTAGCTACACCAATTCCTAACTTAAATCAAATTTGTCCATCCTTTTAGACTGTAGTTGGCTGTTGAGATCCACGCAAGTACTGTTTGTTCATTAATCAAACGCAGAACACGTGTATGTCATTTTATCGCTTTGGCGAATTATTTCCTGTTTAACGTTGCAAAGTTGTTGGGAAAAAAATGTAGGGTTTATTCGTCGTTTAATTTGATCCATCCATCGTCGTGGTTGATAGCCTGTCAGTGCATTCTTATGCAACGGATGAAGCTGTATCTTGAATTCGATTACTCACAATTTTATGAAAATGTCAATTGAAATGCTTGAGAATGATTGAACGTTGTAGGCAGCAGGAAGGGCAGAAATCGACATCCATCAAACATTTTTTTTTTAATTTAATTTTACTTTCATATTGAAATTGAGTGAAGTGTACTTTAAGACACCTACCTTTGATCCTTTTATCCTAACTACATTTACATTATATAACATTGAAGCAGGAAATTATTTACGAGATATAAGTTTGGTATAGTGAAAAAAAAATGCACAACTAGATCATTGTCGTACTTGCTCTTGTAGTTTTTGAAAACTATAGAGGCATAAAATATTAGGTTATTAGTAATACGTACGTACAAAGTGTGAAAAAGTCAAAAATGTTTTCTTTATTTAAATGTTGCAAAATTTTAGAGAATTGGTTTTATTATTTACATAGAAGTAACATTTCTGAAAATTTGGTATATTATTGGTCACGAGAGTAATGAATAATATGAAAATAATTCAAAAAAAGAAAAAACATTAATATCTTATTTGCGTTATGTGCATTTTTAGTAAAATCACAGGTCTGCATTTTAAGCAAAATCATTAGAGCTGTTTTTGAGGAAATTGAAACAAAAATTGTTGTATGGCATTATATTAATATAATTAAATGCACGGCTGTGTGACTTGCTCTTATGTAATAGACTTAGAATTTCAAAAATGGATGTTAATAGAAAAAAATGTTTATAACCATAAAATTAATTTTTCAAATGGCTGAAACAACTGATTTAATAGTTAATGCTGACAACTGATAATTTCTCAAGCTAATATAAATTTACATAAAAACAAAAATTATATACCGCTATAGCTGAAGCCGCTAAAAAACAGTTTTAACAGATACGATTTGTATAACATTTTTCAGAAACTTATAGTTTTTATTAATTATTATTGTACAAATTAAATTTAATATTTCGTAAAAGAAAATTCAGCTATTTTTGAGATATCGAATTTTCAAATAATTTTTTTGAAAAACCATATTCAAACTTCTTATAAGCTTCTATAGAAAAAAAATCATTAAAATTAAAATTTAGCAATAATGAGAAAGTCCACATTCTTGGTAAAAATTAAGCGAAAATTTATTTTTATTTAAATTCTGGACCCCGTTTTCGAGAAAAATTCGAAAACCATTCTTTAACATAAGAATTTTTCTCATAAAACAGTCTCAAACGTTCTTATTCATTCTTTCGGAGACTGAATAAAAAAAAATAAAGACACTTTTATTTTTAGATAAATTTATAAAATTTATTGATAATTAAATAATTTTATCTACCAAGTTAAGAGAAAATTGGCCGATTCGTTTAGACTGTAATCAAACAGACATAGAATTATGAGACGCCCGTTCTTCTGCTTCGTAAATCGTAATGTCAAGCCTGATCAAAATCTTGAATTCCAAGTTTTATTTGCATAACATGCCATATAGTACCTATGTATGTACATAAATATTCATATAAGTAAGTAAAAAATTTCTGAAAATCGGTACACAATTTAAGGGTCTAGTTCAATGTACAGTAGACATACAAATGAATAAAATTTATACCTGAGTTTTGAGAATAAAATAAGAAGGAACTAAAAAAGGACTTTTGAGAAGTGGACCGGTGATCATGCGCCTAAGAATTAAACCGACTTGAAATACGAGTTTGCAACTAAAATTTTCAAATAATATGTTGATAATCAATAATGTAATGAGTAATTACATAAGTTAAAATTAATTTTAATTAATTTCTAAAATCTGTATCCAATCACAGGAAATATTGATTATGTGAGACAGTTAGGGCCAGTCTGTTTACTGCTAAACATCTTTAATCAGTGCTTAATTCAACTATAGAAATCAATGTTAGCCAATTTTGGTTGATAAGGATCATTTAAATAATTATATTCTTCGGGGACATATATGTATGCATAATTGTGTGCCGAAAGTTAAAAGTTATGTTTTCATGAATCAATATTAAAAAAAATAACGATTAACCATAAAATTTTTTTAAAAATAATGGCGCAAAATTTTAGTCAAATTAGTACCATGTTAAAACTGTCTTAGTCTGATACTTGGTTAAAAAAACAATTTTGCACATTTTTATTGAGTTAAGCATCATACTTGTTAGAAATGTTTAAAGTTAAGAATGATTTAACAAACCACTTTAAAGTTAGAAAATTGCTTAGTAGTATCATACTAATGCCTTAACATTTCAGACCATAAAAAGCAATTTTTTGAATAAATTAAAGCTTAAGGCCATTCTCTTTATTTATAAAATCTTTAAATTTATTTTAATTTTAACCCATTTAAAACTTTAAAAATATAATTTTTTTGTAAAATATTCAACCCATATTCCATTATTTAACTATTATTTGAATATCTTAAAACGAAAACCAGTAGAATTAATTAGTTTTGTACAACCCCAATTCCACTAAGAAATCAATTTTGAAAAATGTCTTACCTTAAATATTTAAGTCTATCCTTTTATAGATTAAAATGCAAATAAAATAAACTTTTTTCAATTCCGGTTCACTTTTCTATTTTTGACCCATTTCACGCCATACAAAGACTAACCAATATAGGGGCTTTAAGACTCGTGTACATTTTACATATTTAAATTTTTGCTAATTTTCAAAGATATAAAAACAAAGTCAATGAATATTTTGATTCCAAAAATAAAAAAATTATCATTTTAGCCCCACTTTCTCTATAAAATCATGTTCGACATTTTAATGTCAATCAGTTAAATTGATTATTGATCATTAAATATAATATGGCCAGAATGATTATTCTAAGATAGTTATCATTAAAAGAATGTATGTATATGAATTGGAAGATTGTGTGTATTCTCAGCAGATTGCATTCAATTGTTTCTTATGTCAAATAAATTGTGATTTTAAGTCTCAAAGTGAAGTCAATGAATGCAATCTTTCGATTGAATTCAATGAATGATTTTTAAACATATTGCATTTTAAAATGATTAAACTGAGTTTAAGTATTTTTCTAAAGAAATGTAACAATTTTTTATAATTTTATTAAAAACATAAAGATAAATTTCACTTTTTTAGGATTTTTTATTTTTTTTTAAGTCCACAGACGCAATGTTCTCTTGTTAAACAAATTACCTATCACAAGACTGTATAACGTATTGGTAACATAATTTACATTTATTTTATTCTATTAAACACAGAAGTCTTATAAGAAATCCTAAAAATGAGCTTATCAATAACAACAATTGTGTATAAAATTAAAAATCTTATTTGCCAGCTAATGGAAAAGTTTCTACATCTTTTCCTTCACACATAGCAAAACTTCCTCTCAACCCTAATTCATTTTTAATTTGAATTGCTATTCAGAAAAGGAGAAAAATAAAAAATGAAAAAAAAAAGTTACCTACCTTGTGCAAAATCCAATTATTCTCGTAACATGCCAAAAGTCATTAAATTCTTCTTGCGATTGTGGATTCAATTGAAACCACAATGAGAACAAATGAGATGGAAAAAAGCACACAAAAAACACTGGAATTATATTAATAGATAAAGACAACAATAAATTAAATTGTGGTATTTATGCGAGTATATTTTTGTTTTTAAAAAAAGAAAAAAACAAACTTTATTAAATCAAGTGTTAAAGCGGCTATCCTTGATTATTATATTATATTTATCTACTTACCAACCACAAATGCAACCACCATGCGTGCAACATGACGCCTAGCACGAGCCTGTGCCCTACTTTGCATACCTAATGCTTCGCCAGGCATATCCCTGGCGCTTATGTGTAATCGGTTTGCCATCAGAATGTAAAGGGCTCCAATTATGGAAAGTGGAAGCAAATAGTATACGAACGCCTTTGCCACAACCGTGTATCTGTGAATGAATGAAAAAAAAATTTGACATGAAAAAAGGCATAATTTTGTATTTAAATTCAAAAATCAAATTCTGAGCATTCACTTTATACTCGTAAATACTTTCAGTAACAGGAACTCCTTTATTAGCAAAGTTAGCATAATCTTAACGGATAAGAGGCAGTTAAACCAGAAATGCAATAATATTTGTGTAGCAAAAAAGTACGTAGTATTTGTTGTAATGGTTAGATACGTGCCGGTTGCTATTTTAAATATATATATAAATTTAATTTTTTTTTTTTTTTGTTAAATCACAACTTTTGACCGAAAATGCCCATGATAAAATATTTTCAAAATTTTATTTTCTATAACTTCGGTCATAACAACATTTTCTATTGGATTGATATTTTTCGACATAATCTCGTAATCTAACTTATGTACAAACAAGGCTATTTAACTGGGGAAAATATTTTTACTATTCTTTGTGTAAGCCAAAAACTCAGAAAACTTAAAAAAATAATACCACTCGCACTACATAAATTGTAGATTAGGCCTACAAGTGATACATGGTTAAAAAACCCTCCCAAACAGCTCAGCCGATAGTTTTTTAAACTTGGTAAATAGATAGCATTTTTTAATTTGACCCCACAGCATTTTTAAAATCTTAAAATAACGGTATACAATTTCCTTTGGAATTTTAAGAAATATTTATCTCACAATTTTTTTTTTTTAAATAAATCATCTAGTTTTGAAAAGCGTTTCCGGAAATTTGTTATTAATGGTACCTCCCATAGAACCATTTTTCTGTTTTCGATTTTCTCCAAAATGGTACAGCTGATTTTGATCATTTTTTGCACGCTGAAGCTCCTAATTAATATTGCTATGAATAATATTGCGTATTAAAATTTTCAATGTTTGTTTTTTGAAACTCAATGTTTCGAAAATAGCATGCTCAATTGTTTTGAAATCTGACAGTTTTTTAATATTTTCTACAAGATGTAGGAATAACATTTTCATTTGATCTAAGAATTACAAATTTTTTTTCGAAAATCGTATTTGTCTTGAAAATGGCACCTAGAATTCTCATACAATTTTGAAATTAAGACATGACTGACAGTACCTACGATATAACCATTTTTACCCATTTATGAGAATCTCATTTTTAGCCCGATGGATTTAAATGAAAACTTTTATACAGAAGCTTCTAAGAAATATGTATTTCATATGAAAGCTTAAAAACTTACGTTTGGACTTAAAAAAATCATTTTTTTCTTGAAAATTTGATATCTGAAAAACGTGTAAATTATTTATGTTTTCAAATTTTATTTTTATTTCCAAAATGATAAGAACTTAAAATTACCTTACCAAAAATTCTTTCTAATTTTTATAAACAACGTATTTATAATTTTTGTTCTTGTATTCTTTTTGTAGTTCTAGAAGTTGCTTAGGCCTTTTGAATAAAATGCACTTATATGCATGTATATTGTCTTATCTAAATGTATATGTAAAATTGTAAAAATTGCTTATAAATATAAAAATATGGATTTAATTAGCGAAAAATGTTCAAATGCATAAAATTGTCGTCGGATTTCTAGAAAACTATGAACTTAAGAAATTTATTTAAAATTTTCTTGAAAAGGTTTTGTCAATTTTAAGTATTTAATAATATATACATTTTAGGAAATAATTTCAAAAACCAAACCGTTCCTTGGTTTCCAAGAAATTGATTTTTAAAAATAAATAATTTTCAATTTTTTCTTATCAAAATCCTTAGAGCCGTTTTCGATATAAATAAGATTTATCATAATAATTGTATGCCAGGTACCGTTAATTTTGAGGCCAAACAAATATTTCAGTTTCTAGCTTTAAGGGAATCATCGAGTTGGAAAAAAATATCTGCATCGGCTAAGGCTGAAGGTTGACGCACAAACATTTTGAAATGTGTTTTTTATGCACAAAATTTTCCATACATTTTATAAAAAAAATTCAAATCTTAAGTATTTAATGATATACATTTGAAGACATTATTCCAAAAGTTAATATTTTACCCTTTATTCAGATATTAATTTTTAAAAGAAATTTGGGAATTTTTTGGATACAAAATTAGAGAATACTTCTTGAAAAAAATTGTATGTATACAATATTTTTTTAAATTCAACGGCGCTCTGTATGAAAATTTTGGTCAAAATTGTAAGTGCCGCTAATGAGAAAGTCAAAAAAAAAAAACATTCTTATGACAGGTACCGTTAGTCACATTTTTCTTAAAATTATTTTGAAATGTAGTTCATGCATTTATGAGATAAATAAGATTTTGCATACCTAACAGTAGGGAATCACCGAAGAGCATTAAAACATAGTTTGAGATAAATCGCTTCAACTATAGATATGTATATAGGGCTATAGATCAAGGTCATAAGGACATACAGACATAAAGACAAACAGGCGTAACTTTGGAATCCACTTTTTACTTGCGACTTATAGGTACTATAAGGCAAGTTATGCATTCGTAAAAAAAATCGAACTTGAGATTTTAATTAAAGTTGACATTACGATGATAGCGAAGACTAAAAAAGTGGGTCTCGCAATTCTGTCTGTCTGTCTGTTCGACTACAGCCTAAACGGCTCGGCCAATTTTCTTCAAACTTGGTAGATATGGGTTTTGGTTTTTTCTCCCTACAATTTTCTTTCTTTTTTTTTAAGACCAAAAATAACGGTACCTGCCATACGAATTTTTTTTCGAAATTTTACAAATATTTTTTTTTCCTCATTTTTTTGTTTTTGATTTTCTCAAAAACGGTACATCCGATTTTGATCATTTTTTTTTGTTGATGCATCCCAAAAACTTAAATAGAATTGTGTATTCAAATTTTCAAACAATTTTTTTTTTTGATTTTTAAAAAAAACTTTTAATTTTTTTTTTTCAAAACTCAATATTTCGAAAACCCCATGCTAGATTTTATTAAACTTGATAAATAAAAGTTTCTTAATACAATCTACAAGATTTGAGAAAAAAAATGTATTTACCTAAAAATAAAAGTTTTCAAAAATCGTATTTTTCTCGAAAACGGCGCCTAGAATTTTGATAAAATTTTCGATTAATTTGTATGATCTATAATTTAATAAAAAAAAATTGAAATTAAGATATTACAGCTTGTACCTACCATAGAACCATTTTTTCGAATTTTAAATTTCTCATTATCCACATAACAGATCTGAATGAAATTTTTTTATAGAAAAGCTTTTAAAAAGTTTAAAACTTTAAAAAAACGTTTTTTGAATTTTTGAAAAAAAATCAATTTTTTCTTTTTTTTGAAAATTCGATATCTCAAAAACGGCTCAATATTTTTGTTTGTAAATTTAATTTTTATTCAAACAATAATAAAAAATTTTAATTGGCGTACCAAATTTTTTTCTTAAAAATCTTTAAAAAATTTAGTATCTATATAAAAGCTTTTTTTTAAGAAACCACTAAAACGACTTCAAATGTTTGTTCTTGCATAAATTCATATTTGCATAGCATTCTGTTTTTGTCTCTTACTACTAAAAGAATTTAAAAAATTAATTTTATCCTTATGAACAGTTTTCTCTAATAACATTGGTTTTTAAGATTCCTAGTCTATTACAGGTGGAGAGACTTGTTGAAAGACTCCAGGACCGGAACCCGGTTGTCGAGCCGATGATGATGATAAGTCTATTACATAGGAGCAAGTTCGTGCGACCCAGTCGTGCATTTTATTTTTCTATCATCGTAATGTCAACTTTGATTAAAATCTTGATTCAATTTTTTTTCCAAATGCTCTATAGTACCTAATTCGCAAGTAAAAATTAATTTTATGCTTCTGAACATTTTTTCTAATAACGGTTTTAAAATTCTTAGTCTTTTACATAAGAGCAAGCTCATGCGACCCAGTGGTGCATTTTGTTTTATAATTAAAAGGACATAGACTTATTCAAAAAGTTGTTGGATACATTCTAAAATATTGTAGATTCCTTAAAAGTTTGTTAATGCTTATTCATGACCTAAAAAAAATCCGTAATTATGTTTTATCTAATTTAGGGGATGCTAATAGTGTACTTAACAACTCAAAAGATTTCACCCAGATGATGGACTTACATAAATGAAAACATAATTAAAAATTATGTTAGTGCCTATTTGGAGGACATTTTCGTTCAACTTAACTGAAAGTAGATGTCTTCTATAATTTATTCTAATAATATTCTTTGTTTGATTAAAATCTTAATTGTTTTAGATAAAATTAGATTGAGTTCAAATTTTCGTAAGGACACTTCAACTGACTTGAGTTATTATCCATAGTAGATGAATGAATTTGCGTAACGTTTTTATATTGGCTGGCTGTCTTAAGTTAGACAAGGTAACAAGGTGTAAATAAACGACGATTTGTTCAATATTTTTTAAGATTTTTTTTAAGTGAATAAGAATAAAAACAACATTTAAAATAATATTTGTTCCGAACTCAAAGAAACAATTTTATATTTTAAGGAAATCTACAAATAGATTTTACCTAGGAAAAGCTAAACAAAGAAAAATTATATAAAATTGAGATGCTCGTTGCTGTCTTAAGCTTAAAAAAGTCATTATTTGTATTTTTGTTTTTTTTTTTTTGCTTATAGTAATGAAATCGTTAGAGGTTTAAATTTTATTTATGTATTTTTTTAAGTTCCCTTAATAAATGATATATTTTGTGTCAACCGATGGTTTGAATAAAATTGCTTATCCCATTCTAGCAGATTTGAACAATTTTGATGCAAAAAATCGATTGAGTCGGAGTAAACAATTTAATCAGGAAAAACCAGTGATGTGTTTATGACTGATTTGTTGAGGCAGAAACCAGTGATGCTTATAATGAGAAAAAAGGAAAAGGCATGTTAAAATTGGAAATGTATTAATTTTTTACAGTCGAAAGGGATGCTCATTTTATTGTTTGTGCAAATTATTTAATTCTTCATGTTCAGTTTCAAATATTCTAAATATATATCTTAACTAATCGAATGATGACTTTTTTTTAACAAAGAACTTTCATACATTGAAGCAGAAATATTTGTTCATACTACCTACCAAATATCTATCGAAAAATATACCAATCTTGGAATTGCTAAAAATTCGTTTTTAAAAATATTTAAAATAAATAAAATGTACTACTAAGCCATTGAACGTAGGTACTTTTAAAGTAAATCTGGTTAATTTGAGAAATTCGTTCCTTAAATCAATGATAATAATGAGAAATATTTTAGCCAAAAATGTTAAATGTTTTTCTATTACACTTACTTCGATCATTAGCATCCACATTAATAAACACGGTTTAGTGGCGGTTTATCTTTAAGTCCTGGATTAAGTGCAAAATATCAATAATAAAACAAAATGTCTGCTTAGTGATGCTTACTAACTGCGATTAAGTGAAGTCACCGGAGAATGTGCTTTAGCGAAATAATATGAAATAAAATTTTCAAACTTGTAACTTGCGATAACGGTACTATAGGGCAAGTTTTGCATTTAAAAAAAAAATCAAACTTGAGATTTTGATCAAATATGACATAACGTGATAGAGAAAACGAAAAAAGTGGGTCCGGCAATTTCGTCCGTCTGTCTGTATATTTGCATGTCTGCATATCTCTATATCTATACCTCAACTTTCAGCATACACTGCTGAAGCGATTTTCATCAAACTTGGTCTTCGGTGATTTCCTAGAGGAGACATTGAAATTGTTGTTTGGCTCCAAAACTAATTTTACCTCCTATACAGCCGTCTTGCAAAATCTTATTTATCTCAAAAACGGGTCTTACAATTTTGATAACAATAATTAAGTGTACTATTTAGATTATATTTTGATCAAGAACAATATTAAGAAAAAATGTTACAAACCTTAACCTTCATAGAACTGTTTTTGTATTTTCGACTTTTTCATTAACAGCTCTTACGACTTAGACCAAAATTTTCATACCGGAGCTCCTTTGAATTAAAAATAATATTGTATATACAAATGTTAGATGCCTGAAAAAAAAAATCAATTTTTTCAACTACGACCCAGTCGTGTAATTTTTTTGTTGCCTTATTGAAAAACATACTTTTTGTCATTTAAGCTCCAGTTTTCACTTTTTTGACGTTTTTTTTGGCGATATTGATCAATATTTTTCTTTAAGATATTTAGAAACAAGAGATAAGTTAGAAACAGACACAAGCAATTGACAACTAATTAAGATAGACATAGGGTATAAAGAAGAGAATTCTTACTAAATGTAGTAGATTTTTCTTAAACATCACTTTACTATTCCGAGAACATTTCGTATTTATTTTAACAAGGGTATTCATGCAACGCAGGAAAATCATCATTAACGTCGTCAACTATCGTAAGCAAAGTGTCAAAATCTGTATGAAAAATTTTTCCAACAAATCGTAAGCTTTCCGACATGAATTCGTGGGTAAACGTAGATGGATAACATCGTTAAGTCGTAAAATCTTTATAACGATCGATACTATGACGTCACTAATGTTTCACAATTTATCCAAACCATTTCAAATTAAAATCGCACTTAATTTGAGGAACATCAAAAGCAGATTTTTTTCTCTTTTCAAAATGACTGATCTACGATATAATTTAAGAAAGAGAATAAAATAACATCTTTCGATATTATTTTCAGATTTTTGTAAAAACTGTAAAGTAAACGTCCGTCATATGAACGCAACAACTGTTTGACGTTTAATGATTTGATTAATGTACGACATATTTTGTACGCAAGCAATCAGGTCAAAAACCTAACAATTTTACGAAGGATGGACGTTTGAAAGCTTACGATGTTACATGAATGCCAAAGTATAGGTAATTCGTGAACAAAATCGTGGAATAGAGGTTGTCGTTTAACCGTTTTTTTTTTTGATTATTTGGATTGTAAATATATGAAGTTTAATAAAAATACTGAGAGAAGTTTTTGTGACAAATTAAAACAAAAAAACTCTCTAAAAAGGTCATAAGTACTAAAACATTGATATTTTTAATTATTTAATTTTTAAAAGATTTAGCATAATTTTTAAATCAAAAATAAATTCTCTGGAATATATACCAATACATACATTATGCATTTATATATGAAATTAAAAAAAAAAAAGTTAGCACTAAAAAGATAAGTCGCTGCTAAAGTACTGTTTAAAGTGTAATTTTATTTAAATACATTTCAAAAAATAAAATTGTATTTTGTAATAGAATAAAGTAGAGTTATAAATTGTACTATGAAATCGACACCTGTAACTGCTCAGTTGAACACTCGTCTTACTTTGGATGATCGACTCGAGTTGTCAAAAGAAAGATTAACAACATATGGCTTAGCCCGTTGCACCCTCTATAATAAAATTTTTGTTCAAAGGGAGTTTATTGGTTTTAAAAATAGGAAGTGGTCGATTATCGAACAGAGGCAGAAAACATAAGGACAATTAAAAGTGATTAATCTTAAAATACATAAGTCGAAATTATACGTTTTATTATTTTCATTAAAATTTTAAATTATTTCTTTCACAGAAATTTACTTTTAAATTATGCAGATATGCTAACGAATTTTGCTTAAATTTAAAACCTTAGCTTTCATACAATCAATTTTTATGAGATATGCACAATTGAGATAAAAGACCCCCTAATGTAAATATGTTTAAAGCAATTTTTCGTGGTTTCGCGAAGAGAAACAGTTGTACTTATTTGAGTCACTTATTTAAACATCATGAATGAAAACCACTTCATGGCTAGCTTCAAATTTTACTCAAAGTTCATAAATATGTATTTTTTTTCCTAAAAATGCTACCTACAATACATAATATATGATAACTTCCGAAATACCAAGAATGTTACAATTTTGTATTCATAAAATCAATGTCCATGTAGTAATATTTTCCAAGGAACTTAAAATTTTCCATTTCAATAAATCTCTGTGCCATGCCTCGATATTGGGTAGTTAATCGATTGATTTTGAATCCTTGAGAACGTAAGGTACCTAATTTATAAAAAAAAAATGTTTGCTCTTGCCCAAAGATACTTAGATGTAGATAAATGTCATGTACCTACTTTCATTTTATAAGAAATTCTGAGTTTCCATCTGGCAGCAGATGCTTGGATATTGCCTCTGTTCGAACAAAAATAAAAAAGAAAATTATATAAAAACATTGTTCAATAGAATTAAGAGAGAGGTATGTTAATGTATGTCCCACCAAATTATACTTATTATGAATATAAAATAAATGTAACTAAACAACCCTGTTTTGTCTTAAAAAGAGGGCTTACGCTGATCATATAAATTGCCATTGGTTGAACTAATCTTAAATCGGAAATATGTACATTGTAGCAAGGAATAAGGATATAAATTTAATAATCTTAAATCAGCAGAGAGTCTCATTCAATTCTACATTTCTCTTGGTTTCTGAAAGATTTAAATTTATAATATCAGTAAAAAGCATAGACTAAATATAACTATCAGCAAGTCCGAATAGCAATCTAAATTAAATTTTGACTTATTCCTCACACAATATTTCCTTTGGGTAGTAGCCTTGAATTGAGGAGAAGGAAAACAAAAAAAATTACTGCCCTGTTAGCCGTTTAATCTGCGAGGATTAAACACAAACACTAAGCTCGAGAAGCTGTTTTCCAAAAACTCAAAAACAAATATTTGAAAAAAATTAAATAGAAATATCACCAAGAGTAGAACATGCGAAGAACATGAATAAAAATTCTCCTTCGTATTTGTAAATATGAAGATCTGCCTATTTACCTCGAATATACTGCCTCGCGATCATTGCCATCGACTGTCTATCAAAAGTACTTTGTAATGTTTTAACGACAGTATTGAGTTTTTGAAGGATTAAATTGTAAGCGTTGTTTTTGAGAAATCCTCCTGTCGGAATTAGAATTTAACGAGCAATTCCATGTTAGATCCACATCCGAAGGACCATAATGCAAATGTGGAAATGAATATGAGAAGTTGAAAGTACTGTCATTAGCAAATTAATTCAATGGAATAGAAGTTTCAGACAAAAGATCAATGATAAATATGAGAAAGAGAGTTGGAAACAAAGCAGAGCCCTGTGGCATACTAGCATTTATTTTGTATACTCGTATATATCAGACTTGAAACCGTCAAAAACAATTTATATTGAGCGGTCCGAAAGGTGATCTCTCATCTAACTAAGAAGATATTTATTGGTACTTTGGTACTAATTGCACGCATTTTCGACATGAGAGCTTGGTTCTGAACACTATTAAATGATTTGAAATATCAAGTGCAAAAGTTTTACTTTCTCCAAAACGGTGTGAAAACTTTTGGCATCGATTTTTAAGATACACTATCAGATCACCAGCGGACCTATTGCTGCGAAAGTTATAGTGCCCGTCATTGCGAAGCTTTCGTTCTTCAAGATATTTCTAGATCTGATAATTTATCATCGTTTTGGGGACCTTAGAAAGAAGGGACGTTTATGCAATTGGGCGGTTGTACGTAATATGGGAAGAAGATTTGTCAGGTAACAGCCTTTTTGGAGTCCAATTTCTAGGTTTCAATGCTAAGAATATACTTGAAAATGCTCAATTGAACTTCATGAAATAAACAAGATAATATACATATATCTAAAAAAATGCGAAAAAAGGTTCAATATTTTTTAGAAAAGTTACTCCACATTTGGAATGGTTTGTTCATTCAAATTCAATTCATAACAAAATTATTTTTAAAATTACAATCATTAAATGATACCATTTTAAAAAAAGATTTAATCTTGTATGGGCGTTCGATAAATGGCTTATAATCTAATAACTATAATAACTATAACATATATATAATCTAATAACTTTTTCATTGCTGACCTCAATATTTTAAAGAACAAAGTTCGTATACATTTAAAAGCATTATGTTCCTTGGAGTACTTCTAGGATCAATAGGCATCTGCTTAACAACCATTACCATTTCGTAACCAAAGTGACACACACAATTTAACGTTTATATTTTTTTCACAAAATGCGACGAAATCGTTCTTTTAACTAATTGAGGGATTAAAAAATAAAGATAAAGTAACCCAGACGGTAGCTTATCCACTTTTATCTAACTGAAATAAATGACAGTTTACTCCCCAACATCTACGCGATACTAAACGTAGTTTCAACTGAAATCAATCGTCCTTTTATATAAATCGATTTAGTGGTTTTTTGGTTGTTTAAGAAGAATTTAAAACTTGAATGCAGTGCAGTTTTCACAGTTTTTGTTTTGAATATAAAATAGTGTTGGAAATAGAAAAAAAGTTTTCATATGAATTTAATTTGTTTTTTAAATGAAGTTTACAGAAAAAAGTGATTATATTCGGCCTTGTGAATAAAAAAAAGCTAAAGCTAAAACTTGGATTTTAAGTAAAAGCTATAATAAGCTTAAGCTAGCTAGTTAAAGATGTTTTCTAGTAATAGCTATTTTAAAATAGCCAACGCTAAATTCATTTAGTTTTAGCTTTTTTTCCCAGCCTAAGCTTCAATTTGTGTGAATCAAAATAGCTAAAACTAGAATATTATAGTTAAAGCTACAAAAATTTCAAGATTTTTTCTACTTGTCTAGAAAGCTTTGACTATGTCTTATTTTTAGTATTCTCATGGCTAGAAATTATGAAGCAGGTACTAAAAACTTGCGCGTGCTGTTAATTAAATATAAGAGAATTGCTCAAAAATAAGACAGTGAACGTATAGACGCAGAGACCGACGAACGATATGATGAAAACATTTTTTAACCGAATCCAATACTTGCCCTATAGAAAAGATAATAAATTATGTCAAAACAAAATCCAAGACAACTTTCCTTTCGGTCATACATTTACAGTTCTAGCTAAAGCTACCTA
This sequence comes from Chrysotoxum bicinctum, assembly GCA_911387755.1. Lineage (NCBI taxonomy): Eukaryota > Metazoa > Arthropoda > Insecta > Diptera > Syrphidae > Chrysotoxum > Chrysotoxum bicinctum. Next base: position 33,310,732 of record OU426990.1, read on the forward strand.
GTCGAAACAGGTGAATAAAAAACGAACTGCTTAAATTACGAAGCTTAAGCTAGAATTTTCTAGCACAAGCTATTTAGCGTTATCATTTTTTCTTCACATAAAATAAAGCTTAAGCTAGAACTGTCTGGCTTTAGCTTCCTCCAAAAAAAAGCTCCAACTGTTTTTTATTCACAAGATCCAATATGTCAAAACTGCATGAGCTTCATAAATTTGAGAATTGAAGAATGACTTTAATTCTAATAAAATTGAACAATAAGTTACAGCTTCTAATTCAGACATAATAATCACATTAATTTGGTTAGAAGGCAGGCATTCATTTTAATAGTATCTATATACTTACGATTTTATTTTATCTTGGCTCTTACTACTAGTACTATTTCTTATTTTTAATTTCACCTTCTAGTAAGTTTTTAGTTTTGTTCATATATGGTCCTTTATGTGAACAATTTAACTGAGGGCTTCTGCTGCCTGTCCTGTTGAATACATCAGAACATCACTACTAACATTTTTTAGGGGAGGTTTAAAGCAATGCTCATACCTCGTGTAGTTCTGTTTTTAAAAATTCTGAAATTTGTCATCAAATTTTTCATTGACCCTCTGGATTAAACTAGTATGAACCGTTCTCAATAAAATTTTTTAACCTAAATCTATTCTAAAATTCTGAGCTTTGAAAGCCAACCATATGAGTTAATTATGATTTACTTTTGTATACAGAGATTTTTATCTACTGAAACTCGTTTGGTATGTTCACTTCAGTCGTAAGGGGGCAGCTGTGACAAAAGTTTATAGGTATAATTTTTTTATTTTTATAAATCTTGAGAAATCCTTTTCTTCGATTTGAGTGTTATGACATTTGAAAAATATTTTGGGCTTTATGATATTTTTTGGGTCTTGTGAAATTTTTAAATGAGTTTTGGGCGCTATGACAAAAATATTTATTTATTTTGAACTTTATAACCTTGATGATACAATAAAAAATCGAATTAAAATTAAAACTTTATAATACTAAAAAAAAAAATTCATAAAACCTAATTCTATAACAATAAATTTAAAATTTCCTTGTGAGCGTTATGAAACTTTTAATTTGAGTTTTGGGCGTTGTTTAACACATAATTTATATTTAAATTTATTAGTTAAAATACTAACATTAAACGTTAAATAAATTTTATATTACACTTTTAAATATAAAATACTATTGTGAATACAACATTTTAAAACAATGAATAATAGCCCAATGTGACACTTTCGTCAAATTAATGATAATTATAATTGAACCGCTGCGCTGAGAAGAAAAAGGAAAACATTCCACAAAAATGGGAAATTGAAGTAATGATGCAAAAGCGTAGCTATTTTTATAGCGCACATTATAAGCCTAAAAACGAAAAAATTCCATGTAAACCTATTTTTTAAATGCGATTATAAAATATCATTGAGTGGAAAAAGGAAAAGATTCCAGGAATATTTTCCTTTTTCCTTTCCTTTTTGGGGTAAAATGTTATTAACGGTACCTATCATAGAACGGTTTCTTGATTTTTTGCCTTTCTCATCAACGGCTTTAACGATTTTAACCAAAAATTTTCAGCAGGAGGCCCCTTAAGTTTAAAATAATATTGTATACAAAAATATTCGAAAAAATTTGTTTTGGAATTAAAAAAAAATTCCAAGTTTTTTTTTGAAAAATCAATATCTTTAAAACGTCTGAACGATAATTTTTTGAAACTATTTTTAAAATCTATACCACTAAATACTTAAAATTTGGCATCCCAAATTTTGTTCTCGAAAAATTTTAAGGAAATTTGTTATATAAAAAATTACTTAATTATTAAAAGGATTAATCAGATGGCAATTCCATACATTTGAACATTTTTATCTCATTAAATCCATGTTTTATATTTATAACATGTATTTTAAATTCCAAAGTACTTTAACATAAAAGCAAGTTCGTGCGATCCAGTCGTACATTTTATTTCAGTTTATTTTTATTCCCTTGAATTATTATTAAAATATTGTTTTAGTTTTAATTTTGGAGAATTATTTAATATTAAATAAATAAAATGTTTTGAACCCATTATTTATATTATTTGAATAAAAAAACTTAATTTAAAATAATTTATTTGATTTTTTTTTTTCAATTAGTGGAAAAAGGAAAACATTCCACTCACTTTAGCAGGAATTATTAAGCCATAGCTTAAAGTTTTTAATTTCAATTGTTTGGTATGTTACTCTTCTTTACTAGCTTTACTTTGTCCTTCAGAATGTTTTGAAGAATAACTTCCAGTTTCAGGAATAAACAGTTTTTTTCGATTTCCCAAAAACTATGATTAGTGGAATGTTTTCCTTTTTCTTCTCAGCGGTTCAATTGAATTATGCAAAGTCATCTTCTTAACCTTCATAAGGTTAAAAGGTCAATTTTTATATTTAATTCTTTCGAGAACTTTCCCGACACAACACTATTATTCGAGAATAAATTAATTTTATAACGATTGAAAAAGGCTTGAGTTTTGTTTTTTCATTTGGAATTTTAGATTAGAAATCAAAATTTAAATTTAACTGGCTAAAATCTTTTGAATCTCGGTAGCGCGCACCCGAAACGTCCAATTTTCCATAAGTCTGCCGCATAAATCAGGCTGAATTTGACCAATGGCATTGATTTTGTTGGCTTTCAGGGCAGTTATGGTTTATTGGCATAGACTTGTCACTTAATTCAACTTCACAAGAAGAAATCTAACGTGGTCAAATCGCACGATTTCCGTGGTCAATTCACATCGCCTCCGCGTGAGATAAAAATGTTCAGAAATCGCTCGTACCGATGCACATTAGTTTTAAATTTTTGAATATTACAATGGGAAGGAAAAATAGAGCTGGCTAGAGCATTCCATGCATACCATACAGTTCGTGGCAAAAGACATTTGTCATCATGGACCGATAACGCTGGTAGTTGACTGTCGATCTGACAGAATTATGAGTCGCTGATGCCATCAGGCCAAAATCCACACAAAACAGTGATATTTTCTGAATGTATTTCAATTTAGTGGATTTCGCGAGGATTGTGATCGTCCTTAATTCTAAAATTTTGCTAATTAATGACACCACTCAGAATTGGACCACGACCCTGAATATGATTTTTTTGTCCGAAACGCGCGAAATTTAGCTCGAACAGACCCACTTTTATAAAACAATTTAATCTCTTGCACATGTTGTTGAAGGCTATAGTTCTCCTATGTTGATTTTATAAGAGAAACATTTTAAATATGACAGAAAATTTGACAGATATAGCTTTAACAATATGGCCGGAATAACCTGTCAAAGCCCTAAAAGTGAAAAGCCACAAACCAAATGTGTTATTAAAGGGGAGGTTGTGTGCGAATAAGTAACCGATATATATACATATACATGTACATTATATGTACATTATATTGTAGTATAATAATTATAAATGTCTGCACTGTTTTTTTTACTTGCGACTTATAGGTACTATAAGGCAAGTTATGCATTTGGAAAAAAAATCAAACTCGAGATTTTGATCAAAGTTGACATTACGATGATAGCGAAGACCAACAGAGTGGTTCTCGTAATTCTGTCTGTCTGTCGGTTCGACTACAAACTAATCGGCTCGGCCGATTTTCTTCAAACTTGGTAGATATGGGTTTTGATTTCCCCCCCACACGTTTTTTTCTTTTTTTTTAAGACCAAAAATAACGGTGCCTACCATACGGTTTTTTCGGAATTTTATAAACATTTTTTTTCTCAAAAACAGTCCCACATAATTTAAAAAAAAAATTATGAAAATTTCATTTAGTTAAAACTAGTTAATGGTTGAAAAAAAATTTCCAAAATATTGTTATTTTTGGTATTTTTTGATTTTCTCGAAAACAGTATAGCCGATTTAAACCATTTTTTTATGCTAAAGCTCCTCCAAAGTTTAAATATTATTACATAGTCAAATTTTCAATTTTTTATTTTTTGGATTTAAAAAAAAATTCAAAAATTTTTTTTGGAAACATAATATTTCGAAAACCCCATGGTCAATTTTTTTCAAACTTGACAAATAAAAGTTTCCTGACATAATCTACAAGATATAAGAAAAAAAATTGTTTTATCTAAAACTAACGGTACCTTCCATACAAATGTTAAAAAATTGTTTTCAAAAATCGTATTTTTCTCGAAAATGGTTCCGAGAATTTCGCTAAAATTTTTTTCTTTTGATTAATTTTTACGATCTATAATTTAATAAAAAAAATTGAAATCTAGATATTACTGACTGTACCTACCATAGAACGATTTTTTCGAATTTTGAATTTCTCATTATCGGCATAACGCATTTTAATGAAACTTTTTATAAAGAAGCTCCTAAAAAGTTTAAAAAACATTGCATTTCAAAACTTAAAAAAAAATATTTTTTCAATTTTTGGAAAATTCGATATCTCAAGAACGGCTTAATATTTTTCTTGGAAATTTTACTCTTATTCGTACAATAATAAAAACTTAAAGTTGGCGTACCAAAGTTTTTTCTTAAAAATGTTTTAAAGATTTTGTACATAAAAACTTATTTTTATAAGGAACCACTACAACAACTTATAATTTTTGTTCTTGCATAAATTAATATATGCATAGCATTCTGTTCTTATTTCTTACTACTAAAAGAATTTAAAAAAATCATTTTATCCTTATGAACAGTTTTCTTTAATAACTTTCGTTTTTAAAATTCCTAGTCTATTACATAGGAGCAAGTTCGTGCGACCCAGTCGTGCATTTTATTTTATCTGAACTTGCATTTCTCTGGTTTTTGTTGTTGTTTTTTTATATTGTACTTTGTTGAAATTTTCCATGAACAGTTTTCTGTTCGGTTTTTCTTAGTTTTTCGAAAAGAAGCTTCTCTAATTGTCAAAAGAAGACATCTTAACCAACTATAACTTTTTATCCAAAATTTACCAAACTTCATATAACTTTAAGCAGTACTTGGAGAGACTCTATGGCTAACTGACTTACTGAGACTGTAACGCTGTATGTTGTATCATGGACGATTTAAGGAACAATTGCTCGGGGGGAAGCAGGACATAGTGTTTTACAACTCTCAACCATTACTGTATGGGACGCACAATTTTCTGCCAATTCCGAAAGACCAAGATGAGAATAATTTTTCATAACAAGAAGAAGTTATGCATTCATAAAAAAATCGAACTAGACGTTTTGACCAAACTTGACATTAAGATTATATGGAAGACCGCATAAAAGGGTTATCTCGGTACTCTATGTTAATAGATACATTACTCGTATCTGAAAGGTGGAGACAAAAATGGTTGTTTCCTACACAAATTAACTGCACCTTCCATACAAATGTAAAAAAAAAAAATTTCGAAAATTTTATTAAAAAAAAAAACAGTTTTTATAATATTCATAATATTTTGTCTGCATTGCTTAATTTTAGCCATCTTTTATTCAAGCCTATTAAAAATTAAGATTGTACCTAAAATAAAACAGTTATTCCGTTTTTGATTTTCTCACTACTAGAATAATGGATTTAAGTAAAAACAAATTATACGAAGCATCTAAATACTTCAAGAAATAAAAAAAAATAATTTTTTTTGCGTTGGAATGTTACTTTGAAGGCCTGTGATCGATTCACGCACACAGGAAAGGTTTGAATTTGTAAGTCACTAGGTTCAGGTTCTCAATGAGCTGTTGGTCCAATTTGCTTCTTAACTTAAGAAGATTATATTTAATTGAATAAAACATACACACAAATCCCATATTGATTCATACCTTAAACAAAAGTGTTACCAAATATAAGCTTACTTACATCCATAGAAAATCCTTTTAGAAGTTCTATTAACACACACAAGGACACATTATTTAATTAAAAGGTGCAACTAAGGCCTTGCCAAATAATGATCAAATCTGTGTAGATACAAATTTAGTCATCAGAATATCAAATTTAATTTGAACAAATTGTTTCAATTGAATCTACAGAACCATTATTTGCCTAGGAGAATATATCGGTCCGGTATGCACTTGGTAACAAATTGACATCTCAATTTCTGCCTTTAACTTTCCGACAGGACAAGGTCTTTATCAATATTATCTAACAAAGGCTATGTACCTGCAAATATATACGACTAGATCCTGGACAAAGGATATAGTAGTTTACTGGATACAATGCATGTTTGCATCGGTATTAAAATTTTAAATGTTTCTTATTGAAAATACATAATGGATACCTGCTATGAGAGTACAAGCTGATTGGATTTTAGGCAGAACATGTTTTTATAAATAGAAGATAAAACATTGAGGTAAGGTTTAAAGGAACTTTGATTGAATATGGTGTATTTATGACGTATTTCGATTGGAAAATATAAACCTTTATTCCATAAGGGTCTTACTGTCTTACCTTAAGTAGATCGAAAGAAATAATAATTTGATAAGGGCTTTCTTCACGACCAACATTTTCAGGCATGAAGATTAAATACTGGCTTTATTTCTCTGAACGACGAAATACCTTTAAGGCACACTTCATGGATATAGTCAGACAATAACTCTTTAGAGGAATCGATCGATAAGGATCGAAAAGTGTTTGTTAGTAGAAAAGATCATTTTTATTTGATTTAAATTTTTTTATGTGTCGATAAGTTATGTTAGTTTTTTAGACTAAATTCGTTCCACCAAGTCCAAGAATTTTATTTTCTTAACTTTCTCAATTGCTTATCAGCCAAAAAAAATGTGTTTTTTGTTTCTAGGGTATTGCCCCTTGATAGCAAGTCGCAAATACTTCAAGTAAATCTCTTGTCATGTCATGACAAAGTGCCTCTGTTCTTAAAAAATGTTCGGACTCGCAAGAATAGTTGATGACAACCGATCAAAAAGTAAAAAGTTGTGACTAAAATTAAAACAACCTCAGTCGATTCTTTCACTGCAAGTGTTCCCCCTTGATTTTTTTACGAAAAAGATACATTGAGAAAGTGTCTTAGGATTAAATAAGTTTACCATAGTATTAACCATAAAACCCTTTCGACCTTAACATAAATACATTTAAAAATAGACCAAAAAAGAACAGAGCTTAAAGATATAAACCTCGTAACTCTCAGATATTGTAACAAGGGAATTCTGGGAATTAAGCCGGGTTAAGAATATCAATCATGTTTCGCTATTAACGGAATGGCAGACAAAGGGATTCGTAGGGGCAGGCACTCATCCATTAAGTACTAATAGTTTGTTAGGCGGTAAAACATCTGTCCATATGTGAACTAGTCAATAGAAATATTGATGTTTTGAAAAACTTTCGTCAGCCAAAGTAATTTGTTCAATCGTGATAAAGTCAGCCTGATAAACTCAGTTACCCTCCAATAGGTTTCAAGAAACCGCCATACAATGCAAACAGAATGGCAGATAATTGGCCAAACTTTTGCCACTTTAGCAAGAATGAATTAGAATTTATTACAGTTTTTTCATAGTCGCAAACGGCAGATGGTAAGCAATTGACATTTTTGGCTGAATATTTCTCAAATAAAAAAAAGCAGAATACTTATTCCAGATATGCAGTCCCCAAAAAAATTGTATTTCGTTAGAATCCTAACGTGTCCAAAACTATTATGAACATATATGTATATATACTTGGAGCATACATATATAACAATACATGAGCAAAATGAACATCAAAGCATCTGACTTATTTATAGGATGTCACGATAAAGATGGTGAGGAGGGCTCAATTAACGTCCCTTGTGAATACCCAAAGTCTTAGTAAAACAAGAAAATCAGTCTTCTGAGAATACTTTTTCGTCGAATTATGCGATGTGGTTTCTCGATTTAAAAATTAAGGTGCATACTGAAATTCATCAGAATTCAGAATGGGTCAAGGGAGCAACCTAAACCTTAACTTACACTCCCTTTTTTTCGATACATCTCCTTACAGATATTAACCTTGTCTTGCCCTTGACCTCTAGGGGAGCACAAAGGATCCATTGTGATCTGAGTCATGTGATGTGAGTTTGTCATATCATCAACCCTTCTAACCTCATCAAATCTAACCTACTCAACCTGTGGTTCCTGTTGGACAGCTATGCTTTGTAACTGGAGACACATTTTTAACAATGACGATGGTAGTTTCTTTATTACAAAAAATGTAACCTTTAGAATTTTCCCAGGTTCTGGGGCTTTGTTTCAAATTTCCTTAAAATAATTCAACACATTGCCAGAGTTAAGAAAATAGAGAAGGATTTAATAGGAGATACCGAGGCACATTGGTTTTTAAGTTCTTAATAATCTTAATACTAAAAGAGAAAGGGAAAAATACTTTTTACTTTTAAATTGTTCCACATTCTTGTGGATATGATTTTGCACTTTCTTGACACATTACCACCTTCACGTGTCAAACTTTAGATTTTGTTAAAGGTTCCAACTCATAGGATGCGTTACATCAATAGTTCCGCTGACATTTAACATTACCTTATGTGATCGATAGGTGTGACTCAATGGAAACGTCATTTTGAAATATGTATTTACATAAACACAAATTTCAAATAACTAGGTTTGTTCAATTTTCTTCTACCCAGTCCGCACTGAGGATAGTCAGTACATTTCACAGAACTGTGTGCTTTAAATTTGATTGTTTTTTAAATAACTCAGATATTTCAGATTTTAATGCGCCAGCAAAGTAAAATTTGCATTTTACTTCACATATGAAATAAAGCACATTCGAGAGCACTGAATTTCCAAAAACTTTCAGGAGAGAGTCGTAAAATGAAAGACGAGTGAACGAAAACCAACAAATCTCCAGAGATTTTGTTTCTCTTTTGAAAGGCACAGACATTTTTCGAAGACCAGTTGCACAAATCTCACATCGTTTACTTCACGATTCAACTCACCGATTTTACCGAGTTATCTGAGTTATGAAATGGATGCGTGGTTCAGCAATTTTAAAAACAAAACGTCAAAGAATTTTCAAAAACTGATCTCCTCGTATAAAAGAGTACTTTTACTGTTGAGAGCTCATCGATTTTTTTAAATTTTTTTGGCAAATAATGTGAGAAGTAGTAGAAATACTGGCAAGCAATTTGCAATACATCAATGCACAAACATGGTAGGTCTGAAGCCAGGCAATTTGAACAGCCAGTAGCCTGACAGTGGCACTTGTAAAATTAATTACTGAAATATTTGACTGCTTATGTGACATTAAGAGTCATAAATACATATTATAGATTTACGGTTGGGTGTGCATTCGAGCTAAATCAGAAACTTAGCATAAATAAAACGTAAAACTTCATAACTTCCAGGCAACTTGACAGGCAGATGGTTTGCCGCCTACGCTACAGTGAAAACACAAATAAGAATTGGACTGGCAGTGTATGTACCCAAATTGCTTGCGAGTACCCGCCTGTGTGGCCTCGGGATTATTAAAGAGTAACGCTTGCAAGTCACTGTTGCAAGATGAAATTAAAATTTCTCCCATTTAACTATTTTTTACAAAAATAAAATTTTATCCTCCAAATAAGTGTTCGTTAGTCTAAAAGTTGCGCCCATTAAACGGTGGAAGTGGTGGCCTTTTACAGTCGGTTCTTCAACGTTTGGTGCCCAAATTTGAGACAAACGCTTCGGTAATCATAATCAATCAGGCTACATTCGTTAGTCAAAGGAAAGTCAGATCGGCCGAGAACATCGCCACGGTCCGTGATAGCATACGGCAGAACCCGAGACTGTGCACAGGAGCTCGACCTTTCGCACCCGTACAAGATCCAACATCGCTAACTGGGCTTCGGAGCATTTGGAAGATAACCCCAATTTTGGACGAAAAATCGGCTTAAGCTACGAGGATTATTTTTTTGAAGGAATGGTTGTGTTAATAAGCAAAATTTCCGTATATGGGACGACACCAATCCACACGAGGTTGAATATTGTGAACAATGCTTCCTCAAAAAGTTACGGTTTGGTGTGAATTTGAGCCGCTGCGCTGGCATCATACATACAGAACGATGATAACCAGTTTCTTATAGCCCAAATTGAGCCATAAGGACGTTAACGACATGAGGTTCCAGCAGGACAGCGCTAGGTTTTACATAGCTGACACCACGATTGACATTCTATATGATCGTTAAGGTTATTTCTTCCTGAGGTGATGTAAATTGCCCATCAAGGCCATGTAATTTGACCCCGTTAGAATTTTTCGTTTGGGGTTTCCTGAAGTCGCTGTCTATGCAAATAAGCCATAATCGATCGATGCCCTTGAACATAACACATGCCATCGCTCAAATTCAGCCGGATCTATGCAAGAGAGTCATTGAAATTGGACCACTCGAATCAGCGCCATCGTAAGAATAAGCTAAAGTGGGCATTTCAACATTCTTATACTTCATACATAATGGCAAACATGGAATAGATGGGCCTTTCCAATAATGAAAAATTTGTTAATACCTGTTAGATAACTTGTTTTATTCCATTTTAAAATCTACCTGGCTGTATTGAAAAACCCTTTCTAAAGTAGTTACGGATAAAGTAAAAATGTTAAATATTATAAATAAATATGAAATAAGTACTAGTAAGTACTGCAAATAGAAATGCATTCAAAAACTTCATTGGAAAAGTTCTAAGATTCTTTCATGTTTGTCTTGACTATTGCTTTGTAACATTTTTCGTCGGTTTGAAATAGTAACAGGCCGTCTCAATAATCACCATACGATTTCTTAGTTTGTTTTTAACAGTTCCTTATATAGAAAAAGTCATTTCGACACTTAAATTTGAAAACACCAAAAAGGGAGAGTTGTTGCAAGTTTCCCTTTATTCAAGTATTTTTTCCTTCCAGGGGAAAATTTTTTGGTACACACTTCGTCACAATAATTTTCTGAAAAATTCGACATATGCAATAGATTCAATTGTTGAAGATCACCATCAGGATTTTCATTTGAATGTATGACTCTCTTCTTCAAGAACTATGAAAAACTACCTTTTTCGGATTACTATTTCTTATTTTGATACAAACTAAAATATAAGCTAATTTTGAAATAAAATTCGGTCTTTACTAGCGGTGAATCTAAAAGAAGCAGCTATATTTTCATAGCACGCGATAAAAAGTATGCTCTCATGGCATGCAATTTATCGTTTGCTTTATCAGAAGGAGAACTGTTTTGAAGTTTTCAAATTTCACTAAGAATAAATGTTATATTTTTCCCTCAAGTTTCAAAAATATCTGTCATTAATAATTATTGCCAATTCGAAAATCATTGACATTATTTACTATACTTAAAAAAAATACCTAGCCAAGAAAATCTCACAGTTCTTCAGCTCTTTGCTTTAGCTATTACGATTGACATGGATTTATTGTTAGAGGAGAGGGCATGTAGTAAACTACCTTAGGAAATGTTTCCTGGAAAGTTTCTTAGAAAAAAATTATTTCACGATAAGGGTCTTGCTCTAATGTGGCCACCCGTTCGAGGTAAAGGACATGCTGAAGAATTGTTTTTGACAAAGTATTGTTCATTAATTAGAAATTTCGAAATCCTAATAGTAAGTACATTGACAAATGGCAACTTTTTCATCTCTCTTATTACATTAACTGAAAAACCACATTGCATGAATTCATATTTTCTGAGAAATGTAACGAGGATGTTTGTATGAAAATTATCTGAATAAATCATTCATGACAGTTGGCTGGTCTCCGAAACTAGCAACAAAGTAACTTCCTTTCAATCAAAATCATTCCCCTCAAATATCAGAATTTAAGTTATTCAGACGCAAATATTGCAAAATATTTGTTTATGCTATTCGTTGGTCCATTTTTACTCGTATTTCCATTTTATATGTGTATAGTGAAAACAACTTTTCAATCAATCAATTTGGTATTTATGAAATTCCATAACATACTCGTATCTTTAGTATCGAAAAATATTTTGATGACCAGGACTACAGTATGTGAAATGATTTATTATATCACTTATAGGTCATAAACTGGGTGTTAAATAGAATATTCTCTGGGTATTATTTAATCTTCGACAAAATTTGATTGACGTATTATTAATTAAAGAGCTTTCCAAAAGAAATCTTCAAAATAAGACAGAAGATTGTAGCCATATTGTTGAAGCCACATCTGTGAAATGGGCTCTCATTTATTAAGTCTGTCTTATAAAATTAACATTATTATGAAGTAATAGTGTTTAATGTTTTTTTTTTTTTAATTTTGTGTGCACTAAAAGGGATTATGACTTCTCTTAAAATGTGCTTTTAGGAAAGTTCGAGAGGATATAAAAGGAAATACCGATGCAAATTGGCTTTGAATGTCTGAATATCGTAATGAGAGGGAAATATTGAGCTCGGCGTAGCATTCCACATTCGTGTAGTACGGCTAAGGAAATAATCATCACTGAATTTTAAAATACATCAGAAATTGGAGTCAAGGGTAAGCTGATGGATATTCCCTGAAGCGAGAGTATCACGGTTGCATGGTTTAAGTGAATGATTGCAACTGTCTATTTCACAAAGACGCTGCTTATAAAAATAACGGTCAAATAAGAACATACAAGAAACATTGCAGGGGTGCTCAAGAGATTCAAATGTTTCTGTCATAGTTCTATCACCCAAAATCATTTTTAAAGGTCTTCTTTTGGATTTCAAGCAATAGCCTCAAGTGGGTTATTGTATAGCCCAGATATGGGAATTGTAGTTAAGCATTGCACGAAATGTCTAATCGATTACATTCAGATCATAATGAGAGAGAAATTCTTGCATCGAAGAAGGAAACCTAAGCACTTAGCAGCATTTTTGGCTACATCGAATATCTGGGCTCTATTGCACCAACCACTTTACAACTTTTCACTTTAACTTTGCAAATTTGGTTTCATCAAATGCCAATTTGCAAAGAGAAAATTATTTTTTGAATATTAAAACAAAAATTCCTTTTTTGCAAATTTTGTTTCACCAACAACAAATCTTCAAAGTGAAAAGTATTTTTCTGAAAAATGCAAGGTTTTGCCAATTTGCAAGGAACTCTTTGATTTCGTTTCACCAAACAAAAAAAACTTTGCACTTTGCATTTCAAATTCTGCAAAGCTTTTCAATAATATGCAAAGAAAAAAATTTTTCATTTGCGGTTGGCCATTTGTCGTGTTAAGTTCGGGTATATTAAATAATAAATTTAAATGAATCGCTTTGAATAACGAAAAGTATAGTAAAGGTTACCTAAGAAATGTACAATTAAGAATAAATTTTAAAATTGCAAATAATTTTCAAACAGTGGAAAGTTTTCGCTTGACAAAAACAAATATAGAATTTGTTTTATCAAAACGTTGGATTGGAAATGGAGCACAATACTACGGTGCATCCATGCACGGAGGAAACAAAACAACAGTCTGCAAAGTAGTTCACTGAGTTTCAGATGTAATCATTGATGAATTTCTTTCAAACACCATTTGCTGACCAAAGGAGAGTTCTTCGGAAATAGCTACACGGTTTTTTTTCTCAATGAGATCTTTCACGTGTAGCTGGATATATTGGCGGGACGATGATAAATTTCGATGATAAATATAGCTACTTTAGCTAATCACATTAAGGAAAATGGACATTCTTTTGATTTTAATGGCGCTAAAATTTTAAAATTAGAAAGAAACAAATTTGAGTTACAAATTCATGAGGTTAACCAAATTAAGAAAATTTGTTCAGTGATTTAATTTTTTAATTTAAAAAAAAATGTCGAATATAAAAAAAAAAAAAACAGATTGTTATCAAATAATTTATCATAAATAATTTTGGTAATTTTTGTATATATGTACTTAAATTTCTTAGGTATTTATGTTATTAAAACGCATGTATTTTATTTTCATAGATACTATGATGACGAGGCAAATAGGTCCTCGAAATATACAGGGTGTCCCACAGTCACCGCCCCAAATGAAAACCATGGATTCCTGAGGTCATTTTAAGTCGAAAAACTTAAGTGGTCATTTTCCCGTTTTCGTCCCGTTTTCGAGTTATAACGGTTTTTATTATTTTTCCCTTAACTGGCTTTATCTTTGCCAAACTGCGTCCGATTCGTAAGATTTTTTTTATAACCAATCAAGAATTTATTACAGTTTTAGTTTGTCCAAAGACTTTTTTTTCTGCGGACAACCGTTTCTCCGCAATTGTGCATCAAACCCAATTTTTTCGTTTTTTAAGTAGTTTTTTCACTTTGATATCAATTTATTCAAAAAAACACGTTAATGAGTATTAATTTTTTTCACTTATTATTAAAGCCTAGTTCATTTTCTTAAAAAAAAAATATTTTTTTTCCTTAAAAAGAATACTAAATGTAATTAACAAAAAATAAACAAACTGAGTGAATTAAAAAAAAAATATTTTTTAAATACAAAATTAACTTTTTTTGAGCTATTGTGGTTAAGAAAAGGACAAATAGATAAAGTTAATTAGTAAGACCGTTAACTAATGTAAACAGTAAAGATTTGCATTATGATTTGAAGGTTGTAAATGTCTTTCTCGCGTGAACTAGTGTCCGCGTCGTGTTCTTTCACTTGATACTCCATTTTGGATCTGTTATTCAAGTTGTAGTTTTTTTCAATTATTTGAGAACAATGGATTACACTAATCAAGAATATCTGGAAATGTTATTAATATACGCTGAAATGGGACAACTTTATCTATTTGTCCTTTTCCACACCACAATAGCTCAGAAAAAGTTAATTTTGTATTTAAAAATTATTTTTTTTTAATTCACTCAGTTTGTTTATTTGTTGTTAATTACATTTAGTATTCTTTTTAAGGAAAAAAAAAATATTTTTTTTTAAGAAAATGAACTGGGCTTTAATAATTAACGAAAAAAATTAATACATATTAACGTGTTTTTTTGAAAAAAATGATATCAAAGTGAAGAAAGCAACTTAAAACACGAAAAAAAATGGGTTTGATGCAAAATTGCGGAGAAACGGTTGCCCGCAGAGAAAAAAGTTCTGAGAAAAACTAAAATTGTAAAAAATTCTTGATTGGTTACAAAAAAAATCTTACGAATCGGACGTAGTTTGGCAAAGATAAAGCCAGTTAAGGGAAAAGAGAGCAAAAATCATAAAAACCGTTATAACTCGAAAACGGGACGAAAACGAAAAAATTACCTCATAAGTTTTTCGACTTAAAATGATCTCAGGAATCCATGGTTTTCGTTTGGGGCGGTGACTGTGGGACACCCTGTATATATAGATACAAAATAAAATAAATGCGATTTATTGAATTAAAATGAAGAAAAAAAAGAAGGTAAAATATAATTTTATTTTATTAATAATACACAAATTGTAATATAAAAACTAAAACCTTGATAAAAGTACATTCAACAGAAAATGCATTACCATCATAAAACAAATATTTTTCCATGTATGCCCATATAATTATGTACATACATTTAAGTACATTCAGAATGGTATTATACTTATGTTCGTTTCACAATAGAGCTTTTACCTTACAACATACATATAGTACCTGGACTGCTCTTTTATCATGGCCACAGGGCCACATCCAGCGTTGCCTACCGCCTTATTCAAAATTATGCGTCATTAAAAGAAAAGTAGATAATGTTAATCAAAAAAATACAAAAAAATTGCATTCGCAAGTTAAAATAATGACAGGTATTAAAAATTCGATTATTTTCTTCTTTAAATAAATATTGTGTACAGCAAGAATTGCAGCATAGCAACATTCCAAATAAAAATGAACAAAAAATAAACAAATTATAAAGTAAAGTGCAACAAAATTGGGCGACGCTTTCAAGATATCGTTGTTAAGTAAAAAAACTAGACCTTAACATTTTTAATTTTGTCATAACAACAAAAAGAAGTTGAAACCATTTAAATTGTTTCACTTTGCAACTTTTCAAATTACGATTGAAAATGAAAAGTGACATTTTTAGTTGGTGAAACGCCCACATTTTTCACTTTGCAAAAAAAGATCAAAAATTGCAAAGCGCAAAGTCGGGCACTTTTTATTTTTGGCGAAACACTTTGCACTTTTACTTTGCACAAAATTATTATTTTGAAAAGTGCAAAGTGGCAGTGCAATAGGGTCCTGGTCATTCCACACAAGGTGGCCTGTGATCCACATACCATGAACTAAAAGCTTTCATCTTTCGCTAATGCAAGTACCGCTTATGGATAGCCACATGGGGGTTGTGTTCTGCTTTTACGATAGGAGATAGCATATGGTTTTTTGTTCCCCAGTTGACACTGTCGTCAAGATCGGAATTTGAGGTTATAAAACTGGAAACGTGGATAAGAAGCTGAGAGTATTGTCGACAGAAAAAAAAAAGTTGAAATAGATTAGAAGTTTCAGACAAAGATCAGTGACCTAAGAAAGAAAGGACGTAAGTGCAATGTGGTACGATAGTTAGAAGAAGATTCCCTTTTTAGGAACAGGCTGGACAAGTGTTTTTTACCATCCACTATAAAACAGACCGGTACTGTAGGACAGATGAAAAATCTTAAGCAATGGCTTTGCTAGCCTTGAAGAATACCTCTTCAGAACTATACGGGCCAGTGGATTTGTGAACATCGAGATCTTTCAGTACTCATGCATTTGTACAAGTGTGAAACAAGATTTATACCATAACATTTCTTACGCTTTCAAGTACAGAAGGAGTGATAAGACCTTCAAGGAGCGTTGAATCAACAGCAAACTGAGTTGCAACCAAATTGGCTTTTTTTATGAGCTGACAAAATAGGAACACAAGACGAAGTAGTTTTTCGAATGTTTTTACAAATTACCATACATTTTTACTAACTTTTGAGACATAGTAGTATTTTTTGTCATAATTTTTCGTCATGCTAAAATTTACAAGTATTTTTAATCTGTTCGGACTTATTCCGGTTTTTCTCAGCAGAGTTGGCCTTTGAAATTTCAGAAACTTACTTAATTCTCTGACCAAAATAAACTCTTTTTACAGCTCGAATCAAACCAAGAATTCTATTTTTACAGAGCTGATTTTGCCATCGAGTAAGACTGCTTGTTACCGCCATTTTGTCTTACCCATTTAAGCCAATCAACTTTTACAGATTCAGTGCACTGTTCTTCTGACTTTGTGTCTTACTAAGATAAGTTATTTTTACAATCTTGTTTTTTTTTTTGAAAAGGACATAATTTTTACTTGCAACTTATAGGTACTATAAGACAAGTTATGCAATCGGAAAAAAAATCGAACTCGAGATTTTGATCAAAGTTGACATTACGATGATAGCGAAGACCAACAAAGTGGGTCTCGCAATTCTGTCTGTCTGTGTGTCTGTTCGACTACAGCCTAAACGGCTCGGCCGATTTTCGTTAAACTTGGTAGATATCGTTCTGAATTTAACCCCCCCACCCGTTTTTTTCTTTTTTTTTAAGACCAAAAATAACGGTACCTGCCATTCGATTTTGTTCGAAATTTTATAAATATTTTTTTTCTTAAAAACTGTCCAAAAGATTAAAAAAAAATCAAAAAATTTGATTTAGTTAAAGCTAGGTAATGGTTGAAAAAAAAAATCCAAATAAATGTTATTTTTGGTACCCCCCATGGAACCATTTTTTGGTTTTTGATTTTCTTAAAAACGGTACGACCGATTTTGATAATTTTTTTTCTGCTAAGGGTCCCCAATAGTTTGAATATTATTGTGAATTCAAATTTTCCAAAAATAATTTTTTGGATTTTTAAGAAAATTTTCAATTTTTTTTTGAAAACTCAATATTTTGAAAACCCCATGCTCGATTTTTTTAAAACTTGATAAATAAAAAAAATTGAAATCAAGATATTACCGACCGTACCTATCATAGAACGATTTTTTTCGAATTTTGAATTTCTCAGTATCGCCATAACGGATTTTAATGAAATTTTTTTATAGACAAGCTTCTAAAAAGTTTAAAAAACATTGCATTTCAAAACTTTAAAAAAAAAACTTTTTTTGAACTTAAAAAAAATCTAGTTTTTTTTTGAAAAATTCGATATCTCAAAAACGGATCAATATTTTTTTTATAAATTTTATTTTTATTCGTACATTAATAAACACTTTAAATTGGCGTTCCAAATGTTTTTCTTAAAAATGTTTTAAAAATTTTGTATATAAAAGCTTATTTTTTTAAGAAACCACTACAACAAATTATAAATTTGTTCTTGCATAAAATAATTTTTGCTTAAAACACATGGCATCCTGTGCTTAGCTCCAACTAGTAAAGGAGTTGTTTTAGTCATTTAAAAAATGAATTATATCCATAGCTGGGCACCGTTAACCAAACAGTTAACTTCGTTAATCGTTAATCCGCTACTAAAAAAGTTAGCTTCGTTAAACGTTAAAGCGTTAAATTTCGGAAGAATTAACGCAAGTTAACGTTAATCGTTAATCCGTTAACATGTGATAAAAATTGCATTTTTTATATTTTTTTTTCTCTAAGCACCGGCGCTAAGTAATGCCGGTCATCCACTAGGCGATCAACGCACTAATTTCGAATTCAACGCATTCAATTCTATATGCGGTGCCTTCAATTCTGTTCAACCAACGGGTTGGATCCAGCGTTACCTCTTCCGCAAAAAAAGTCGAAGTAGATTTGAAGAAAAAAGTGAAGTTAATTGAGAAAAATCGAAGTAGATGTCAAAATGAATTGTTATTTGCATTTAGAAAAAAATTGGACTCGAGATTTTCATCAGTTGCTCAACCTGCCGTCTAGAGGAGAAATTATGTATTTGTATTGATGCTCATATTTTTGTATGGAAGTTTTGGGCTTACATACTACCTATAGTGAAAATAGAGAAAATGAAGTAGTTTTGAGCCACATTTTCAAGATTATGTGTTGCACATTATTTGTTTAACGCCTTGATCAACTTTTTAATTTTCTTTGGAATTTCTTGACGTAATATTGTGTTGCGTTGCGTTGGCTGCAGTGAAATGTGTCTACGTGGTTGAACTATTGCGTTGCCATGAACTTGCAGTTGTTGCAACTGTAGTTTATTTTGGTTTTTCGACAAGGAAGGTGATAAAAAATCAGAGTGGACCACGGAATTAATTTTGCAAATGATTTCAGCAATTGAGAAAAAGCCCAATATATGGGACATTAAGAGCCCCTCTTATAAAAATCGAGATGCCAGGGAATTGGCTTGGTCTCGAATTTCCTCGAAAATGCAATTGCCTAAATTTTGAATTCGAATTCACGGGCGCGGTGGGATCAATCGATTTTAATTTTTCATATATACCTATCATTGAAAAAAACAAATTTCTTCGCGACTCCAGAAAAAATCATCTACTTGTAAGAGGTTGTAAATCGTTTATCCAACGAAAGAGTTGAATAAAAAGTTGAACAAGGTTGGTTGAACTTATCGCGCACATAGTGGACGACCGGCACAATTTAATTATCACACGAAACGAATCTCTTCGCAGTTTTCTCACTCGCACGCGCCGCCAAAATATAATACGTACCTAGCTGTTTTTGTTTCACCCGCGGCACGCGCCGCGCGGCACTTTTCTCATACTTGACTGAACCTGTTTTTCGCGCCGCGCGGTAAATAGTAGGCATTGGGTTAACGATTAACGGACTTAACGTGGATTCACGGATTTAACGTGTCCGTTAACATTTTTAAAAGTTAACTTAAAAGTTAATCCGTTAATCAAAATTTTAACTTCGTTAATTAACGATTAACGGATTAACGAGTTAATGCCCAGCTATGATTATATCCTTATGAACAGTTTTCTCTAATAACATTCGTTTTTAAAATTTCTAGTCTATTACATAGGAGCAAGTTCGTGCGGCCCAGTTATGCATTTTTTTTTTTTTTTGTTTTTGGTTTCTTAGAAGAACACTATTTTATTAAGAAACTTCTGATAGTTATTATGGAGAAAGATATTTTTTGGATTTGGGAAATGAAACAATACATATTTGGAAAGCTATTTCATTTTTTTTTTTTTAATTTATGAAGAAATAGTTCCAGAACCTAAAATAACAGAAGTTGTATTGAATAATTCACTTCTAGAAATACGTTCAGGAAAATTTTATAAATTTTAAAATTTACGGCTCTTACGATTTTGACAAAAATGTGTATGATCTAACATGGATAAGAAACACTTTTACCAAAATGTTATTCTACATTTCATGAAACTAGGTGAAATTAAATTTTGAAAAAGAGGCTTCTTAAAAGTTTAAATATTAATGCATTCAAAACTTAAAAAATAATCGTCTATTAAAAATTAAATTCAAAATTATTTTTTTGATTTGAAAGTTTTAATTATTTTTAAGAGTTAAATTTAAATGTCATTCGTTTTTCTTAGCTCAAACAACGAGTATTTAAGGATTTGTCTTAGGTTTTCTTGAGAAATGAATTTTATGTTGTGTTAAATGTGCCTCTAATATAATTATTCATGTTCATATACATTTATGCATTAAGTTTTTAAAATTTTACCTCACGTACGTATTATGCATTCACGTCATGTATTCTATTTCGTTTGCTTACAAAAAAAAAAATAGTATTTAAAGTATGCAAATGATTTTTGCTATATCCTGTTCTGTTCGCACAATGAACAACTTTTCAATCAATCAATTTGGTATTTATGAAATTCCATAACATACTCGTATCTTTAGTATCGAAAAATATTTTGATGACCAGGACTACAGTATGTGAAATGATTTATTATATCACTTATAGGTCATAAACTGGGTGTTAAATAGAATATTCTCTGGGTATTATTTAATCTTCGACAAAATTTGATTGACGTATTATTAATTAAAGAGCTTTCCAAAAGAAATCTTCAAAATAAGACAGAAGATTGTAGCCATATTGTTGAAGCCACATCTGTGAAATGGGCTCTCATTTATTAAGTCTGTCTTATAAAATTAACATTATTATGAAGTAATAGTGTTTAATGTTTTTTTTTTTTTAATTTTGTGTGCACTAAAAGGGATTATGACTTCTCTTAAAATGTGCTTTTAGGAAAGTTCGAGAGGATATAAAAGGAAATACCGATGCAAATTGGCTTTGAATGTCTGAATATCGTAATGAGAGGGAAATATTGAGCTCGGCGTAGCATTCCACATTCGTGTAGTACGGCTAAGGAAATAATCATCACTGAATTTTAAAATACATCAGAAATTGGAGTCAAGGGTAAGCTGATGGATATTCCCTGAAGCGAGAGTATCACGGTTGCATGGTTTAAGTGAATGATTGCAACTGTCTATTTCACAAAGACGCTGCTTATAAAAATAACGGTCAAATAAGAACATACAAGAAACATTGCAGGGGTGCTCAAGAGATTCAAATGTTTCTGTCATAGTTCTATCACCCAAAATCATTTTTAAAGGTCTTCTTTTGGATTTCAAGCAATAGCCTCAAGTGGGTTATTGTATAGCCCAGATATGGGAATTGTAGTTAAGCATTGCACGAAATGTCTAATCGATTACATTCAGATCATAATGAGAGAGAAATTCTTGCATCGAAGAAGGAAACCTAAGCACTTAGCAGCATTTTTGGCTACATCGAATATCTGGGCTCTATTGCACCAACCACTTTACAACTTTTCACTTTAACTTTGCAAATTTGGTTTCATCAAATGCCAATTTGCAAAGAGAAAATTATTTTTTGAATATTAAAACAAAAATTCCTTTTTTGCAAATTTTGTTTCACCAACAACAAATCTTCAAAGTGAAAAGTATTTTTCTGAAAAATGCAAGGTTTTGCCAATTTGCAAGGAACTCTTTGATTTCGTTTCACCAAACAAAAAAAACTTTGCACTTTGCATTTCAAATTCTGCAAAGCTTTTCAATAATATGCAAAGAAAAAAATTTTTCATTTGCGGTTGGCCATTTGTCGTGTTAAGTTCGGGTATATTAAATAATAAATTTAAATGAATCGCTTTGAATAACGAAAAGTATAGTAAAGGTTACCTAAGAAATGTACAATTAAGAATAAATTTTAAAATTGCAAATAATTTTCAAACAGTGGAAAGTTTTCGCTTGACAAAAACAAATATAGAATTTGTTTTATCAAAACGTTGGATTGGAAATGGAGCACAATACTACGGTGCATCCATGCACGGAGGAAACAAAACAACAGTCTGCAAAGTAGTTCACTGAGTTTCAGATGTAATCATTGATGAATTTCTTTCAAACACCATTTGCTGACCAAAGGAGAGTTCTTCGGAAATAGCTACACGGTTTTTTTTCTCAATGAGATCTTTCACGTGTAGCTGGATATATTGGCGGGACGATGATAAATTTCGATGATAAATATAGCTACTTTAGCTAATCACATTAAGGAAAATGGACATTCTTTTGATTTTAATGGCGCTAAAATTTTAAAATTAGAAAGAAACAAATTTGAGTTACAAATTCATGAGGTTAACCAAATTAAGAAAATTTGTTCAGTGATTTAATTTTTTAATTTAAAAAAAAATGTCGAATATAAAAAAAAAAAAAACAGATTGTTATCAAATAATTTATCATAAATAATTTTGGTAATTTTTGTATATATGTACTTAAATTTCTTAGGTATTTATGTTATTAAAACGCATGTATTTTATTTTCATAGATACTATGATGACGAGGCAAATAGGTCCTCGAAATATACAGGGTGTCCCACAGTCACCGCCCCAAATGAAAACCATGGATTCCTGAGGTCATTTTAAGTCGAAAAACTTAAGTGGTCATTTTCCCGTTTTCGTCCCGTTTTCGAGTTATAACGGTTTTTATTATTTTTCCCTTAACTGGCTTTATCTTTGCCAAACTGCGTCCGATTCGTAAGATTTTTTTTATAACCAATCAAGAATTTATTACAGTTTTAGTTTGTCCAAAGACTTTTTTTTCTGCGGACAACCGTTTCTCCGCAATTGTGCATCAAACCCAATTTTTTCGTTTTTTAAGTAGTTTTTTCACTTTGATATCAATTTATTCAAAAAAACACGTTAATGAGTATTAATTTTTTTCACTTATTATTAAAGCCTAGTTCATTTTCTTAAAAAAAAAATATTTTTTTTCCTTAAAAAGAATACTAAATGTAATTAACAAAAAATAAACAAACTGAGTGAATTAAAAAAAAAATATTTTTTAAATACAAAATTAACTTTTTTTGAGCTATTGTGGTTAAGAAAAGGACAAATAGATAAAGTTAATTAGTAAGACCGTTAACTAATGTAAACAGTAAAGATTTGCATTATGATTTGAAGGTTGTAAATGTCTTTCTCGCGTGAACTAGTGTCCGCGTCGTGTTCTTTCACTTGATACTCCATTTTGGATCTGTTATTCAAGTTGTAGTTTTTTTCAATTATTTGAGAACAATGGATTACACTAATCAAGAATATCTGGAAATGTTATTAATATACGCTGAAATGGGACAACTTTATCTATTTGTCCTTTTCCACACCACAATAGCTCAGAAAAAGTTAATTTTGTATTTAAAAATTATTTTTTTTTAATTCACTCAGTTTGTTTATTTGTTGTTAATTACATTTAGTATTCTTTTTAAGGAAAAAAAAAATATTTTTTTTTAAGAAAATGAACTGGGCTTTAATAATTAACGAAAAAAATTAATACATATTAACGTGTTTTTTTGAAAAAAATGATATCAAAGTGAAGAAAGCAACTTAAAACACGAAAAAAAATGGGTTTGATGCAAAATTGCGGAGAAACGGTTGCCCGCAGAGAAAAAAGTTCTGAGAAAAACTAAAATTGTAAAAAATTCTTGATTGGTTACAAAAAAAATCTTACGAATCGGACGTAGTTTGGCAAAGATAAAGCCAGTTAAGGGAAAAGAGAGCAAAAATCATAAAAACCGTTATAACTCGAAAACGGGACGAAAACGAAAAAATTACCTCATAAGTTTTTCGACTTAAAATGATCTCAGGAATCCATGGTTTTCGTTTGGGGCGGTGACTGTGGGACACCCTGTATATATAGATACAAAATAAAATAAATGCGATTTATTGAATTAAAATGAAGAAAAAAAAGAAGGTAAAATATAATTTTATTTTATTAATAATACACAAATTGTAATATAAAAACTAAAACCTTGATAAAAGTACATTCAACAGAAAATGCATTACCATCATAAAACAAATATTTTTCCATGTATGCCCATATAATTATGTACATACATTTAAGTACATTCAGAATGGTATTATACTTATGTTCGTTTCACAATAGAGCTTTTACCTTACAACATACATATAGTACCTGGACTGCTCTTTTATCATGGCCACAGGGCCACATCCAGCGTTGCCTACCGCCTTATTCAAAATTATGCGTCATTAAAAGAAAAGTAGATAATGTTAATCAAAAAAATACAAAAAAATTGCATTCGCAAGTTAAAATAATGACAGGTATTAAAAATTCGATTATTTTCTTCTTTAAATAAATATTGTGTACAGCAAGAATTGCAGCATAGCAACATTCCAAATAAAAATGAACAAAAAATAAACAAATTATAAAGTAAAGTGCAACAAAATTGGGCGACGCTTTCAAGATATCGTTGTTAAGTAAAAAAACTAGACCTTAACATTTTTAATTTTGTCATAACAACAAAAAGAAGTTGAAACCATTTAAATTGTTTCACTTTGCAACTTTTCAAATTACGATTGAAAATGAAAAGTGACATTTTTAGTTGGTGAAACGCCCACATTTTTCACTTTGCAAAAAAAGATCAAAAATTGCAAAGCGCAAAGTCGGGCACTTTTTATTTTTGGCGAAACACTTTGCACTTTTACTTTGCACAAAATTATTATTTTGAAAAGTGCAAAGTGGCAGTGCAATAGGGTCCTGGTCATTCCACACAAGGTGGCCTGTGATCCACATACCATGAACTAAAAGCTTTCATCTTTCGCTAATGCAAGTACCGCTTATGGATAGCCACATGGGGGTTGTGTTCTGCTTTTACGATAGGAGATAGCATATGGTTTTTTGTTCCCCAGTTGACACTGTCGTCAAGATCGGAATTTGAGGTTATAAAACTGGAAACGTGGATAAGAAGCTGAGAGTATTGTCGACAGAAAAAAAAAAGTTGAAATAGATTAGAAGTTTCAGACAAAGATCAGTGACCTAAGAAAGAAAGGACGTAAGTGCAATGTGGTACGATAGTTAGAAGAAGATTCCCTTTTTAGGAACAGGCTGGACAAGTGTTTTTTACCATCCACTATAAAACAGACCGGTACTGTAGGACAGATGAAAAATCTTAAGCAATGGCTTTGCTAGCCTTGAAGAATACCTCTTCAGAACTATACGGGCCAGTGGATTTGTGAACATCGAGATCTTTCAGTACTCATGCATTTGTACAAGTGTGAAACAAGATTTATACCATAACATTTCTTACGCTTTCAAGTACAGAAGGAGTGATAAGACCTTCAAGGAGCGTTGAATCAACAGCAAACTGAGTTGCAACCAAATTGGCTTTTTTTATGAGCTGACAAAATAGGAACACAAGACGAAGTAGTTTTTCGAATGTTTTTACAAATTACCATACATTTTTACTAACTTTTGAGACATAGTAGTATTTTTTGTCATAATTTTTCGTCATGCTAAAATTTACAAGTATTTTTAATCTGTTCGGACTTATTCCGGTTTTTCTCAGCAGAGTTGGCCTTTGAAATTTCAGAAACTTACTTAATTCTCTGACCAAAATAAACTCTTTTTACAGCTCGAATCAAACCAAGAATTCTATTTTTACAGAGCTGATTTTGCCATCGAGTAAGACTGCTTGTTACCGCCATTTTGTCTTACCCATTTAAGCCAATCAACTTTTACAGATTCAGTGCACTGTTCTTCTGACTTTGTGTCTTACTAAGATAAGTTATTTTTACAATCTTGTTTTTTTTTTTGAAAAGGACATAATTTTTACTTGCAACTTATAGGTACTATAAGACAAGTTATGCAATCGGAAAAAAAATCGAACTCGAGATTTTGATCAAAGTTGACATTACGATGATAGCGAAGACCAACAAAGTGGGTCTCGCAATTCTGTCTGTCTGTGTGTCTGTTCGACTACAGCCTAAACGGCTCGGCCGATTTTCGTTAAACTTGGTAGATATCGTTCTGAATTTAACCCCCCCACCCGTTTTTTTCTTTTTTTTTAAGACCAAAAATAACGGTACCTGCCATTCGATTTTGTTCGAAATTTTATAAATATTTTTTTTCTTAAAAACTGTCCAAAAGATTAAAAAAAAATCAAAAAATTTGATTTAGTTAAAGCTAGGTAATGGTTGAAAAAAAAAATCCAAATAAATGTTATTTTTGGTACCCCCCATGGAACCATTTTTTGGTTTTTGATTTTCTTAAAAACGGTACGACCGATTTTGATAATTTTTTTTCTGCTAAGGGTCCCCAATAGTTTGAATATTATTGTGAATTCAAATTTTCCAAAAATAATTTTTTGGATTTTTAAGAAAATTTTCAATTTTTTTTTGAAAACTCAATATTTTGAAAACCCCATGCTCGATTTTTTTAAAACTTGATAAATAAAAAAAATTGAAATCAAGATATTACCGACCGTACCTATCATAGAACGATTTTTTTCGAATTTTGAATTTCTCAGTATCGCCATAACGGATTTTAATGAAATTTTTTTATAGACAAGCTTCTAAAAAGTTTAAAAAACATTGCATTTCAAAACTTTAAAAAAAAAACTTTTTTTGAACTTAAAAAAAATCTAGTTTTTTTTTGAAAAATTCGATATCTCAAAAACGGATCAATATTTTTTTTATAAATTTTATTTTTATTCGTACATTAATAAACACTTTAAATTGGCGTTCCAAATGTTTTTCTTAAAAATGTTTTAAAAATTTTGTATATAAAAGCTTATTTTTTTAAGAAACCACTACAACAAATTATAAATTTGTTCTTGCATAAAATAATTTTTGCTTAAAACACATGGCATCCTGTGCTTAGCTCCAACTAGTAAAGGAGTTGTTTTAGTCATTTAAAAAATGAATTATATCCATAGCTGGGCACCGTTAACCAAACAGTTAACTTCGTTAATCGTTAATCCGCTACTAAAAAAGTTAGCTTCGTTAAACGTTAAAGCGTTAAATTTCGGAAGAATTAACGCAAGTTAACGTTAATCGTTAATCCGTTAACATGTGATAAAAATTGCATTTTTTATATTTTTTTTTCTCTAAGCACCGGCGCTAAGTAATGCCGGTCATCCACTAGGCGATCAACGCACTAATTTCGAATTCAACGCATTCAATTCTATATGCGGTGCCTTCAATTCTGTTCAACCAACGGGTTGGATCCAGCGTTACCTCTTCCGCAAAAAAAGTCGAAGTAGATTTGAAGAAAAAAGTGAAGTTAATTGAGAAAAATCGAAGTAGATGTCAAAATGAATTGTTATTTGCATTTAGAAAAAAATTGGACTCGAGATTTTCATCAGTTGCTCAACCTGCCGTCTAGAGGAGAAATTATGTATTTGTATTGATGCTCATATTTTTGTATGGAAGTTTTGGGCTTACATACTACCTATAGTGAAAATAGAGAAAATGAAGTAGTTTTGAGCCACATTTTCAAGATTATGTGTTGCACATTATTTGTTTAACGCCTTGATCAACTTTTTAATTTTCTTTGGAATTTCTTGACGTAATATTGTGTTGCGTTGCGTTGGCTGCAGTGAAATGTGTCTACGTGGTTGAACTATTGCGTTGCCATGAACTTGCAGTTGTTGCAACTGTAGTTTATTTTGGTTTTTCGACAAGGAAGGTGATAAAAAATCAGAGTGGACCACGGAATTAATTTTGCAAATGATTTCAGCAATTGAGAAAAAGCCCAATATATGGGACATTAAGAGCCCCTCTTATAAAAATCGAGATGCCAGGGAATTGGCTTGGTCTCGAATTTCCTCGAAAATGCAATTGCCTAAATTTTGAATTCGAATTCACGGGCGCGGTGGGATCAATCGATTTTAATTTTTCATATATACCTATCATTGAAAAAAACAAATTTCTTCGCGACTCCAGAAAAAATCATCTACTTGTAAGAGGTTGTAAATCGTTTATCCAACGAAAGAGTTGAATAAAAAGTTGAACAAGGTTGGTTGAACTTATCGCGCACATAGTGGACGACCGGCACAATTTAATTATCACACGAAACGAATCTCTTCGCAGTTTTCTCACTCGCACGCGCCGCCAAAATATAATACGTACCTAGCTGTTTTTGTTTCACCCGCGGCACGCGCCGCGCGGCACTTTTCTCATACTTGACTGAACCTGTTTTTCGCGCCGCGCGGTAAATAGTAGGCATTGGGTTAACGATTAACGGACTTAACGTGGATTCACGGATTTAACGTGTCCGTTAACATTTTTAAAAGTTAACTTAAAAGTTAATCCGTTAATCAAAATTTTAACTTCGTTAATTAACGATTAACGGATTAACGAGTTAATGCCCAGCTATGATTATATCCTTATGAACAGTTTTCTCTAATAACATTCGTTTTTAAAATTTCTAGTCTATTACATAGGAGCAAGTTCGTGCGGCCCAGTTATGCATTTTTTTTTTTTTTTGTTTTTGGTTTCTTAGAAGAACACTATTTTATTAAGAAACTTCTGATAGTTATTATGGAGAAAGATATTTTTTGGATTTGGGAAATGAAACAATACATATTTGGAAAGCTATTTCATTTTTTTTTTTTTAATTTATGAAGAAATAGTTCCAGAACCTAAAATAACAGAAGTTGTATTGAATAATTCACTTCTAGAAATACGTTCAGGAAAATTTTATAAATTTTAAAATTTACGGCTCTTACGATTTTGACAAAAATGTGTATGATCTAACATGGATAAGAAACACTTTTACCAAAATGTTATTCTACATTTCATGAAACTAGGTGAAATTAAATTTTGAAAAAGAGGCTTCTTAAAAGTTTAAATATTAATGCATTCAAAACTTAAAAAATAATCGTCTATTAAAAATTAAATTCAAAATTATTTTTTTGATTTGAAAGTTTTAATTATTTTTAAGAGTTAAATTTAAATGTCATTCGTTTTTCTTAGCTCAAACAACGAGTATTTAAGGATTTGTCTTAGGTTTTCTTGAGAAATGAATTTTATGTTGTGTTAAATGTGCCTCTAATATAATTATTCATGTTCATATACATTTATGCATTAAGTTTTTAAAATTTTACCTCACGTACGTATTATGCATTCACGTCATGTATTCTATTTCGTTTGCTTACAAAAAAAAAAATAGTATTTAAAGTATGCAAATGATTTTTGCTATATCCTGTTCTGTTCGCACAATGATGACATGATATTCATCATGACAATGAACTTCCTCTGCTACCACCACAAGCTATAGAATCCAAACTCAACTGGAAAAACTGAACATAAATCATTGATAATAAAAGAAAGAAAATGGGTAGGTACATGTTTATTAATTTAAGCATTGAATATTTGAAAGAGAATAATATTTTGCATTCAAATACTTTATTTTATTTATAATTCTCATTTCCATTAATTACGATATATGATTTGGATCCCTTTGTCAGGAAGCGGTGGTCATTAATCCTTCTCTTTGTCTTTGTATGAGACAGTAATGTCAGTTCACATTTGTTTGGGTTCTTTTAATAAAATTATTTAAAAAAACAGATTAAGTAAAACAAATTCAAATAAATAAATTTAAAATGAAACAGATTTATTGAAAAACTGAAAATAACACAAGGAAACAGGGGTCAGACAAACAGAACAGTAGTACTAAATCAAGTTCATTTAGCAGCGTTTTTGGTGACGTCAGATATGTGATCACTCCACAAAAGATGGTCTGCGATGCACATATCAAAATCTGAAAGCTGTTCATTCTCTTCGATGCAAGTGTGGCCCATAGAAAGTGGTAGTGAGGGAGCGTTACACTTAAGCGATGACAGTGAACAGCATTGAGCTTTCGAAGCACTTAATTCTACACGGTTTTTGATTCCCCATTGGACAATGCTGTCAAGATCAGAATTTAATGAGCTAATTTATGATACGCTGCCATTGGAAGTCCACATCCGAAGGACAAGGATGTAAATCTTAAAATGAATATGAAAAGCTAAGGGTGCTTTTGTCAGTGACACAATTTAGTGGATTAGAAGTTTCAGACAAAAGATCGTTTATGAACATAAGGAAAAGTGTCGGAGCCAAACCGGATCCCTGGGGCACACCAACGTTTATATCAGATTTGAAACCATCCAATACTGCTTGTAAAAAGGTAAAGTGTAATTGGAGGTAGAGGGGGAGGAACATTTTTTGTCAATATTGAAAATACCTCTTCAGAACAATAGCAGGGATCCGGGGCGACGGATTTGAAATGTCAAGATCTTTTAGTACTATAGCAACTGCACGAGTGCGAAAGAAGATTCGTCCCATAAAACTTTTGAGTACTAAAGGAGTCATGTCTATCTCTGGTAGCGTAGAATTAACAACAAACTGTGCTGCAAGCAAATTGGCTTTATCTATCGAGCTTACAACGGGAGTGTCAATGAAGACGAGTGTTGGAACTGAGAATTTTTTTTAGTGTTTCGTACGTTTTTCACAAATGACCAAAAACTTCGGACATAATGGTATTGTTTTTTTTTTTTTTATATTTTTGGTCATGTAAATATTTAGTTCGTCGGATGTGAATGTTACAGGTCATTCTAGCTTATTAGTACTTGTTCCTGTTTTCTTCAGCAGGGTTGACTTTAAAACTACTTGAACTTACTTATCTAACCCTAATAGCCTCCTTACAGCTCGAATCACTGGTATCTACGTCACTATTGAGGAAGCATAGTGACCAATTAAATGTGCCGAAGAAATTATCGAGACCGTCCCAGTTGGTTTTCTCGTAGAGCCAAACGGTTCTCATAGGGTTTTTTATTTAACTGAGGTTTGTTGATACAAGAAATTTGCAGATATGACACTATTGTCGGAAGTGCCTAGACGCGATAATACACTTATGGTGTATTTTTCATGACCAGAGGTAAAGAACAACTCTAGAGTGTTGGCGGATTGATCTTCAACGTAAGAAATCCGAGTTGGCTCGTCAAGAAGCTGAGTCAGGTTCTTTAACTCAGCAAAAATCTCAACATACCTTCCTTCGGGCGTTATCTGACCAGAACAGCGTAGCCACGGAGAATTGTGTACATTGAAATCGCCCGTAACAACGATCTCACTGTGCGGAAAATGGATTCTCTGGATAGAATCGGACAGGGCATTGAATTAATTAGAAGTCGAATTACTATCCAAGCTTGGACTGCGATTAATAAAACATGTATGCATGATGCGCTTTGAAGGTTGTATTAATACAGGGGTCGTACTGTGGAAGGAGCTGATAGGCCACATTATTAGGAGCGTATACGGCTAGACCATGATGAGAAAAGAATAATGGCAATAAACTATAATCATGTAGGCTTAATTCCGTACAATCGGTGTATTCGCCAACCTAGATTTTATTTAGTTCCAAAACTGCTGGCCTGTTTAGAACAGTGTAAACGCAAGCAGCACCCCTGAACGCCCCGAATGAAATGGATGAATCTTCATGAGTATAAACATACATATGTCAGAATTTTGAGGGTCATATGAACGAGCTTGATATATGCCATGACTCATCTAAGTAGCTGCTTTTTTTTCGATTTCTACACTCCCATCAATACTTTTTCCACGAGAATCTAGGTGCGGTGAGTGATAAACAAGTGGAGAGGTTCCATCAAGGTGTCCGTATAATAGAAATAAAGTACTAAAGACGATGGCATCCAGCTATGATGGCATATTTTTAATGCTTCCTAAAACAAAGGAAGATTCAGCGCCATACAAAGGGTGAAAAAAGTCATTAACCAAATCAAAACAGTGGTTGCTTGACTAAAAATACTCTTTCATAAATTTTTTTAAAATTTAATTAATCATTTTTATAATATAAGCAAAAAATTTAAAAGAAATAATATTTTTTTAAATATTTTTTAAAAATGTTTATGCGTTTTATTTATAGTATTAAATTATTTATATGCTGGTACATCTTAAATTTCAAGTCATGCTTAAGCTTTGAAAATTCAGAAGGAGTATTTTAGTCTTTAAGCCAACTTTTTAGATAAGCTTTAGTTTCTAATGTCGGCCTGATTGGCCTATTTTGTTAAGGGCATACTCGTTTCATACTACGAGATGAATTTCCTAAAAACATTCAATAATGATAAAATCTGGAAATTTATAATAAGCAATAATTGAACTTTCATGTCAATGAATTATATACAGCAAAATATTTAAGTGACTAAATTAATAGGTAAAGACGGTTGAAAATGTGGTTAAAATATGGCTTAAATTTAGATAATTAAAATTAAAATACTCCTTTAAAGTACCTTTTACTCAGCATATTTTTTATAATCAGATAAACGTTTCACAAATTTCAATCAACCAAATAGCATATAAATTTAACCCAAACACATTTATTTTTAACCCAAAAGTAAATAGATTTAACTCAAAAGAAAATCGATTTCAACAACTTAATAAATGAAAATAAGTTAAATAAATTTAGTTCAAATCGATTTGCGTTTGAATAAAATCTATTTGCACTTAATTTAAATTGATCTGCTATTTGGTCAAATAAATTTGCGAAAAGTATATTAAACATTTCTAAAAGTTGAATTTCGAAAATACTTACTTTGCATATGGAGAATGATTTGGATAATCTCCAAATGGTGAGCAATAAATTATTGTCAAATTCTTCGGTAGCTGTACACTCTGCGTATCCGAAATGAGTGCGGCTGGTGTAGCACATAGAATTGCCAACATCCATATCAATGTGGCAGTTAAAACCGTCAGAGGACGAGTCTGTTATTTTGAAATAGAAACAAAACAAAGAAAATTTAATTTCAGTGTTACAGAATTCTCTCAAATAATGGCTAAATTCCTTTCCCATCTTCATCATCATCAAACAGCAGTACCTGCAATTTTCTCAGTGGATTCACAATGGCACAATACCTTTCACCAGAAAGAGCTGTTAACGTAAACACCGACACTCCAATTGAAATATCCTTAGCACATTCGGTGACCCGGCACAGCGTTGCACCCCATGGCCATGAATCCAGTACGTATGGCACAGAGGCCAAAGGTACACAAATTATAATCACCAGAAGGTCCGCCAGTGCCAATGATAAAATGTATCTGCAAGGAATCGTATAAACAAAAAAAAAAAAACTTTAGTGCTTAGTAAGTTAGCATAGTTATTTTCGTTCAAAATGTTTGTGTAATAGAGTTCATCCTGCGTAAGGACTCATGCACGAGGTATGTCATAGTTTTAAGACCATTTAGCTCAAAGCTTATTTTCTGTCCTTTAATGTACATGTTCTATCGTTGCTGCCATTCCAAGGTAATAGTTGTCCGTCATTTTAAAATGTTGCACCCATAAAGCTTTTAATTTCCGTCAACGGGAGTTGAGTATCGTTAAAAGGGGATTTGCTTAAAAAAAAAAAAAAACTTTTCCACCTAAAAGACTTTGGTTTCCTATATGATGAAGTACTCTGCAAATGGGGGCAGATATAATCGGTACTTCGTTCGCGGAATAAAGACATTTCTGTGCGGAGCTATCAATATGTGTCAGTGTTGTTATACTCAAATGTTTTGTTTTGTATTTTTATATATTTAAACCGATGAGAAATGGAATAAAATGAACATATTTTTTACTGAATCTAGATAAGATTACTTAATCAAGAAAATCACAAAATATTTTGTCATTTCAAGTCAAATATGAAAGATTTAGCATTAATTCTGGTTCTATCTTTTTTTTTCCATAAGAAATATTTATATACTCTTCTTGTTTTTTATTTTTATGTTTAGTTAGTAACTTTAAAACTCCACAAATTTTGTTCTCTTATGTCTCACTGTAAAATATTTTAACAGGTTCAAAGACAAACGATTTTTTTTTAATTTTGATTTATTTTTGAAAATTTTAATTCTGCCCCATAACAACCCTGTGAATTTGGTGCATTTTACAAAAGAACATAAAACTTTTACTATGTTTTGAGCCTTTTATTAAAGTTGCATTTTTAATGTTTTTTGATAGTACATTGCGGATATAAATTGACTAAAGCACAGGCTTTAACTGAAGGAAGTTGGAGTATTTTATTCAAGTGTAAGACAAAATTATTAACATATGTAAGTCCTTCGTTTCACTATGACATATTTATTACCTGCATAATGTATACAAGACTTTGGTCAGTATTAATATAGTATTCCATGTATACAGGAGGCACTCACTGAATATAAATTAAGGGAATAATTAATTTGGTTCTTCCATATTTTTACTTGCGACATAAAATATAATGGCAAGTTATACATGCGTTAACAAAAATCGAACTCGAGATCTTGATTAAACTTGACATTAGCAAAGGAAGGAAGGTGAAAAAAGTTGGTTTTGTAACACTGTCTGTATGTTAAACTACCACCTTAACGGTTTCGCTGATTTTTTTAAATGTTTTTAATTATTCTTCTGGCGCTCAGCGAGAATTCCGAATGCCTAAAGTGAAGGGCTTTTCTTGATAGTTGCAATTTCGACGTAAATGGCGTTTTAAAAAACGTCATATTTTTAAATCCTGTTTTCACACTACTTTTTTTCTGAATAAAAATGGGAGAACATACTTCAAAATAGATCAGTTGAGTGGGTTCAACGTAAATACCATCATTCAATGTGGTTTCGAATTTGTCAAAATAACCATATAAATTAAATATGCTTTCGAATATTTGTTTCGAAATTATCAGTGCAATAATGCTTTTGTCATACTGCCTGTTAAATGGTGCATACACATTCAGATATGAGAATCTATTATTTTCAAATCCTTCCAAGCAAAAAACATCGATCTGAAACACTACTATACTTCTATATTTTTAAATAAATCAAAAAAGTAGCGGAAAAAAAGTAAAATGAGCACTTCAGTGTGGTTTCTTCAGGACTCACCAGATTTTGAACATCCTCGCAATAGGTAACGAACGGCCATAGAATTTAAGAAATTATTTTTTATTTCAGAAACTAATCAACAGATTTTAAGAAAATTTAAAATATTATTTTATAAAAAAGAAGTTTATGGTGAAAAAAATCACAAAAAATGATTTTTGATTTTTCTAAGAACGGTACAACTCATTTTGATCAATTTTGTTACACTGAAACTCCATTCTTGATTTTTTGATCTTAAAACAGAATGTAGAAGAAATTGTTCTATTTTCCAAAAATAACGATAACCACCATACAAATGGTAAGTAATAATTTTCAAAAATCTTATATTTCTCGAAAACGGTTCCTACAATTTTAATTAAATTTTGTCCTTATCACTTAAGTTTTACAAGTTTTATTTTAATATAAGCCTATCTTAAAATACTCCAACATCACCTACCTCATTATCTGCAATACGGACTTAAATTAATTTCTTAAACAGTAGCTGCTCAAAAGTTAAAAAAAAATTGAAATTTATAAATCAATGTTTAAAAAATTTATTTTTTTATTTACACTGTAATAACAACTTAAAATTGTTGCACCAAAATTTGTTCATAAAAATTTCTCGAGTGATTCAAAATTTTTCAAAATTTTTACTAAGACAGACTTTTTAGCAAAAATAGGTGCATCAACAGGGTTGGGGTCGAAATTCGGTATGGGTCATAATTCTGCTTTCAAAATTCTGCATGCCAAAATTCTGTTTTGCATAATTCTGTTTGTACAAAATTCTGGATGTCCAAAATTCTGTATTACAAAATTCTGCATTTCAAAATTCTGTACGTTCAAAATTCTGCTTTCAAAATTCTGTTTTTCAAAATTCTGTTTTTAAAAATTCTGTAAATATGTTGTAAAAGTGCGCACTTTTTTACATTATCAAAACGATTTCTCTTTTACAACATATTTACAGAATTTTTAAAAACAGAATATTTGTTATGGAAAATACATAATTTAAACATAATAAGAATATACAATATATGTATACACTTAAAACGATTTTAATTTAGTACCTACTGACAGGATTATAAAATAGTACTACACAGTTTTAATATTGCAAAAGAGGGACGCATATTCATCACGCTTAGATTGAAATCATAAATCATATATTATCATATTGTTATACATATTTTTTGACGTGAATAGTTTACAACAAGTGTAACGCAACAAGATGTGACATCATACATGACCTCAACGCCATCAACAATCTGGCTAGTCAATACACGTACTGTGTACTTGGAGGTGACTTCAATGCACGACACCCACTCTGGCTGGACACCAGGGAATCTACACAAGGAAAAGCAATTGTGGACTGGCTGCAAGACAACCCTGAGCTTCACTCATTAGTGGTTATATCACAACATAGGCCCACATTTCCAAGAACTCCGTCGTTGCTAGACTTCTTTTTAGTGACGTCCAATTTTACGAACATCCTTCCCGAGTTCCAAAATTTCACTTGTGTTGCACACGATAGTGACTCGGACCATCTGGCGGTTGAAATGAGAGTCAGATTGAATTACAGGATTACAACTGAACGTCGTATTCCCGAATTCCAAATCCAATACGAAAAACTGAACTGGATAAGATTCCGTTCAGAAGTTGAAGAACGCCTACCAGAAGTCTCCAGCGTCAACAATCTCAACAACAATGAGATCGATAACACCATTGCTCAATTTGAAACAGTTGTCAACAATGCTTTGGACAGGCAGAAAACACCCCGCACCACCAGAGATAAATATGCAAACTTACCCCAACATATACAAATAATATATGCTCACCGGCAAAGACTCCGCAAAAGCCTCCAAAGAATATTCCACAGGACCTTTAACAGGGAAAGTGTCGAATACCGTCGGCTACACTCAGAACTTCAGTGCACTAACACAATGTTCAACCAGGCGATAAAAAATCATCAGGAAAAGGATTTCAGGAAGAGACTCGAAGATATCAAACCTGGACCTGACACGTTTAAAAAGATCAATCTGATTGTTGGAAAAGCGAACTCAATTCCAGACACCATCCTTCACGGACAAGAAGTTTCAACAACTTCTGCAGAGAAAGCTGAAGCGTTTGCAAATCACTTTCATGATAGTTTCAAAGATCGCCCTCCCGTACACCTTCCTGACTTTATCGAAGATGTAGAAACTCGCTTTCAAGAGATATCAGCAACCACCGGAACCGTGACCCTGTTCAACGAGGAAAACCCATCATCGGAGCCGACGCTGACAAATGTTTTCACTTCTCCTGAAGAAGTAGCTGACATTATCTTCACTGGAAACTCCAAAAAATCAGCAGGAAGCGACAAGATTTCTAATTACGTGCTTAAGAAGTTACCAAATCTTGCTGTTCTCCTGTTGACTATAATCTTCAATAACTGCCTGAACAACAGCTATTTCCCTGCAGCCTGGAAAACCGCAAAAGTGGTACCTGTCCCGAAGAAGAACAACCGCGCAAATGTGGAAGGATATCGGCCTATTTCTTTGCTCAGCTGCATGAGTAAGATACTGGAGGCATTGATATTGAAGAAACTCAACGTTTTCTGCAGAGAAAGAGATGTCATACCGGAGTTTCAGTATGGCTTTCGAAATAAACATTCTACCATACATCCATTACTGGGACTCCATTCTGATGTTACAATTGGACTCAACAAAAAGGAAACCACTGTAGCGTGTTTGCTGGACATCGAAAAAGCTTTCGACAGCGTTTGGATAAAAGGATTACTATTCAAACTCTCGGAACTTGGACTTGCTAATTACTTGGTAAGAATAATCAAAAATTTCCTAACCCATAGACTTTTTTATGTACAGGTAGAAAAACATGTGTCATCAACCAAAGGAATTAACGCTGGAGTTCCTCAAGGATCAAAACTTGGACCACTGCTGTTCAATATTTATACTGCTGATCAACCAGCCAACATTTCAGGTACAAAGACTAAGCTTTATGCAGACGACTCAATCACATACGCCACCGCTTTTTCACCAGAAATTGCTGCCAGGAGAGTGCAAGAGCACATTAAAAACCTATGGGAATACTATGTCAAATGGGGACTGAGGATAAACAGCGAAAAGACTGAACTCATCTGCTTCCGAACACCAGTGACTTTCATTCGAAGGCGAGCGTTTGCAACACGCTGTGATGCAATCAAAATAAAGCTCCCAGACAACACTGAAGTGACAGCCAAATCATCAACGAAGTACTTAGGAATCAACTTTTCCAATAAATTAAAATTCAAAAAGCATGCAGACTTGATGTTGAAGAGAGCCAACTATTCTCTGCACTAGGTCCATCCGCTTCTCAGGAGGCGAAGTGGACTAAGTAAGAAAACCAAGCTGCTTGTGTACAAACAACTTATCCGACCCGTTCTGACCTACGCCTTTCCCATCTGGTTTACTATTTCACCTACAGCAATGAAAAAGATGAAGCTTTTTGAAAGAAAGATGCTCCGCATTTGCACTGGACTGTACCGTAACACACTGACGAAGAAGCAAAATTAATACCATTGGACAAGTATTTACTGCAGCTCTCCGGAAAAATCATCAGGAACCTGGAAGATCATCCCAACACAGAAGTGCAACAACTTCTCCAGCATGAACTAGAGCCTCGTGACAAGTATCTATACACTCGAACCATCACTGACGATCAATTTGAAGACATCATCCATAACGACAACGCACCCTTTTACGAGAAGAACAACAATCAATACTACAGGGGATAAAACGCCCACTCATCAAAAATTATTATTTAGTTAATATTAAAAAAAATCATGAATTAAATTAAGAAAACATTAATATGATATTGTAAGCAAATAGCATTATGTAAAGCCAAATGAAGAACGTTGGGCCCCTATTGTTGAGCCAACATGATTTAATTTAGTAATAAGTTAGTTTTAAGTCAAATTGTATATAAAACAAATTGAAAAATAAAATTCTTAATCTAAAAAAAAAAATGGTTATTTTTCTTAGACAGAATTTCACTGCTCAGGAAACAGAATTTTGCACATACAGAATTTTGAAATACAGAATTTTGAAATACAGAATTTTGCATTGACAGAATTTAGTAATACAGAATTTTGGACAAACAGAATTTTGACCATACAGAATTTTTATAAAAAAACAGAATTTTGACCAAACAGAATTTTGAAAACCAGAATAATGACCCGCTCCCGCATCAACACTTTTAAAAGGGCTTAAGCCCTATTGTGGAATAGGAGAAAACATATTCAAAAACAAACAAGAATAGGAGTCAAGCAGGCGGAACTACTACTGGGCAATAAGAACCAAGAACGTTTCACCAGCATCAGCTTAAGCAGCAACAACCTACAATTACTGAATAATGCAAACTTAGAAAACACCTAGGTGTAGAAAGCGGTTCCAGATATAGATTCTGCAAACGCATGTGGAAATAGCAGACCAAATATTACTACGAAAATGTTGTCTACTCATGCACCAAACGAAAAACTATCTGGGACGATACCAGTTATCCTCTCTGAAGGTGCCCCAAATACTAAGATTCCTTAGAGCAATACATTTTTAGGAAGAACTATAAGGTGAGCAAACTCATCCAGATTAAAGTGCTTTCACAATAGATCTCTAGCTCATTCATTCATACTTATACCATAATTATGGTACATAATGTAGTACTTTTAGATTACTGAAAGGTTCCATATGGGAGATAAATCTATCCAAAGCGACACATTTTCTGTGACTTTATAATATTATGATTTTAAATTTGAACTTTAAGACAAGTCAAAATTCTTTTTTTAACAGTTATAAGTACAGAATTGTTTTTTGCAATACATTTTCAAAAAAATACCGTTTTCAAAATATGTATTTTTATAAAATTAAAATTCAAAAATCGCTGTATCATAAATAATTCGATTTTAATAAAAGGTAAAATTAGGATAAATTTTATAAAAGAATTGTGTAGAAAAATACCACATCGTAACGAAGTTACAAAGTTGAATGGTATAGTTGGTGTTTGAAGAAGTTTTCGAAAAAAATAGTAAATTTCTTATGTGAATTTTCGGTTGTTTTATTTTGATATTTTTAGTAGGAAAAATTTGGTGTTATTATTTAGTGTTTGATGTGTTATAGATTTTTATATTTTTTGAATTTCTAAAAAAAAAATAAAAAGCTAAACGATTATATTTAATTATTTAAACATGTTCGGGTGAGATTTTTTTAAGATTTCTTTTATGATTATCTATAGAAAGTTTTGATATCAATATAAAAATAGGTTTCTGAAAAAAAAAATTTGAGAAAAAGTTGATACTAAAGTGCTTATAACCTTATAGCTTTTGTGCATGCATTTAACAATTGGATTTTTTCTTATTAAAAAAAAAAAAAATCAAACTTCAGTTCTGCAGGCCAGATGGTCAAGATTAAGATCTGTTTTCGTATACAAATTTCAATTTGGTTCTAAAATTTTTAAAATTCCAAAATTGAAGAAACATTTCACAACTTTTTCTAATAAATTTCATTCAACATTAAGCATTCAAAAGTTATGTAGTGTATATAGCTGATAGCTCTAAGGCCATAGGAGATTTAAATTTAATTTATTTTTGAATTATACTAAATTAAAATTTCACTTTTAAGATAAAATTTAAAGTTATGAGCTCTAATTGTTTTTAACCAATATACTCGTATCTAAAAACTATCAAAAATAATAATAATATTTAATATATACATATAAATATAAATATATTTTGAATAGGTACCTTATGGCAAGTTATACATTCGTAAAAACAATGCAAAATCGAGATTTTGATCAAACTTTATGTTAGGAAGATTGAGAAGACGAAAAAACTGGGTTAAGAATTTTCTTTTGCCTGTGTGTCTGTTCGACTACAGCCGAAATAAGTTTAATTTTCTTTAAACTTGGTAGATAGTGTTTATTATATTTTTTCTCCGACACATAAAATATTTTCTTTAAAAACCAAACATAACAGTAACTGCCATAAGGTTTATTAATTTTTTCGAATCTTAAGAAAATGTTTTTATTTTTATTTTC
This sequence comes from Chrysotoxum bicinctum, assembly GCA_911387755.1. Lineage (NCBI taxonomy): Eukaryota > Metazoa > Arthropoda > Insecta > Diptera > Syrphidae > Chrysotoxum > Chrysotoxum bicinctum. The sequence continues at coordinate 33,351,604 of OU426990.1, forward strand.
AAAAACACTTGCAAAGACCTTAAAAGAAAAATTCAAACATTTAGTAGGAGTTAGTTTTTGGTTTAACCAAATTTCCAAAAAATCCATAGAACATTTTTTTTTTTCAATTTTCTAAAAAATGCTATAACTGATTTTTATAACTTTCTTATATGCTAAATTTTTAAAAAAAATGTATTGTTTTGTCTATTAGAATTTTCCAAACAATTTTTTTTGACTTTAAAAAAAATTCAATATTACGAATACTACATGCTCGATTTTTTTTTAAACTTGACAACTAAACGTTTTTTTAGCACTATGTGCATACAAGATTTCCAAACAAAATAATTCTTATCCAAAAATAATTGTGCCTATGAGATCAGTGTTAAATATTGCCTAGGATGCCCGAGCTTGATAAAGAGAAAATATTGACTCGGTTTTGAGGTATCGAATCCTGAAAAAAAAGTATTTTCTTTTAAGAAGTTTTGTGTAAAAAATTTCATTAAAATCGCTTATGCCAATTTTAGGAAGCCAAAATTGATAGGTTAAGTCAGTAATGTCTTAATTATTTTTCTTTTATTGAATTATAGATCTTAAAAATTAAGCGAATATATTCAAAATTTATATGAAAATACTAGCTGCCGTTTTCAAGTAAAATACAATTTTTGAAAATGATTTTTTACCATTCGTGTGATGGCTACCGTTTTTCTTAGATCAAATAATATTTTTTTTATCTTACTCTTGTAGATAATTTTAAAAAACTTTTTACTGTCCAGTTTCAAAAGTGTTTTTCAAATGTTTACAAAAAAAATTATTTTAAGAACTTAACATTATTTTTGAAACTTTAAACATACAACACTCATCAAACTTTTAACGAGCTTGTGCCATTTTTGAAAAGCGAAACAAAAAAAATGATCTACAGAAGAAACCGTTATTCAGTTTTTACTAAATACAATTTTTTTGTTTTTGTTTAAAGTCTGTAGAACAGATTTTGATAAAAAAAAATTTTTTCATAAATTTCTACAAAAAATTGGATGAAAAAAAATGTATGGAAGGAAAACTTTTAAAATGCTATCTACCTAATTTAAAAAAATCGGTTAAGGCTGTCGTCGAAAAGACGAACAGTCAGATAGAACTGCGATACCCACTTTTTTCATCTTCCCTATAATCGTTATGTCAAGTCTGATCAAAATTTTAAGTTAGATTTCTTATTACGATTGAATAACTTGCTACAAAGTACATAAAATATCGTTAGTTAAGATCTTCCAGAACAAACGCGTTTGAATTATGTATAAAGAAAACTCTATATTTCATTGATCATAAAAAAAAGTGGAGAAAATAATGAAAAATTATTTAGTGGATAACTTAAAAAATAATATTGATAGTTGTGATGTTAGTATTGAATTTATTAATAGAGAGTAAATCAATCTCCAATAACAAATGTTATATAACCTTTTAGGAAAATCTTGTTGTTCTCAAAAACGACTCCCAAAGTGTTGATGAAATTTATTTCGTATCACTTTAAATTTAATATAAAACAATTTTAAATGAAATTATTTTTAAAAATACAGAAAATACAAAAGAACTTAATTTTGAAAGAAAAATATATGACATATCTTCCCATATATCAGAAGATGAAATAAAAAAAAATTCTTTACATAATTTTTGGAACCAACTTAAGTGAGACAATTAATTCTGACATCATCTGCAACCTAACACTTATCTTTATGACTTATAGTTTATTAACCTCAAACAAAAATTAATTACAAAAAAAATCTGTGCCATGGTTCCTTCTTGAAATTATAATTACCATCACCAAATATATTACTCTTTTATACATTTTTGGGATGTAGGTAAATGATATTGTGAGTGAAGTATAAAGGACCTAACATCCATTGTGTAGGTAAGCATCATTCTATTAATTCATTATCTTATTGCGTGGAACAAAAGCTTTTTATTTGAAGACACAATAGAGACAGATTCTATTACCTAAATAGCTTTATACAAAATACTTTTACAGCCGACTTACTATACATGTGTCAGAATATATATATAAAACGGGATAGACTTACGGTTTCATTTAGTCCTTCCGAACAATATCCCTGAACTCACAGATATAATTAATAACAGCTTTTCCGAGTGAATTTTCTACGGAAATCGTATTTCGACGAAAATAAACTGATTAATTGTTGGGATTTCCTGCAATGTTTTCCATTTGACCTAAATCTATTTAACTACCTTCACAGGACTATATTCAATTGCTTGGGAGAGAGTTTACGAAGGATCGACTGAACATTAATTTTGTTTATTCTATAGAAAGGTCATTGAAATATTGTACGTTGTATAGGCACGTTGGCTTATAGTCGAAGGTGGGAAAATCATTGGTGCTTATAGCTTTATCGCTAACTTTGAAATCAACTCAACCATTCGAAAAAGCAAACGTTCCAATTCCAACTGACCTAACATTTTCCTATTATATATTCAAGTGTATATAATGTGCTGCTATTTCAAAATGTTTGTAGTTTAGTTTTGAAATGCATCACAAACTTATAATGAAATTGAAGAGTTTATACTCTTTAAAGTTTTCGTGAGACTGTGCCTTTGAGAAAAGACACAAAGTGGAGTAGAGTATGTCTTCTTTAGAATAAATATTCTTGTCGAAACTTTTGAATAATTTCAAACGATAAGAACAATGGTTGTTCACTTTTTGGATTTCAAAACAAAATTTTTAAGAAATGTGTATCTACAGAATGCATCAAAGGATTATCCAAAGTGTTTTCCAGTTTTCTACGTCTTTTATTTGCTTTTAGCTAAATGTCAGGTGTAAGATAATTTAATGAATTCCTTAAATTAAAAATATTTTTTATGCAATTTCGATTTTCCATTAAATTCAGCTCTAAGATAGGAGCTGTAACCTAATGGCAAAATATCTAGGTTCTTATCTGAATAGCAATAAAAACTTTAATTAATAGTTGAACAGCATGGTATGCGCTCCAAGGAATAGTTCTATTTAATAGGTTTCCTTGTTGCCTTGTGTGTAAGGAGGAATTCCGACCAATTTAAGGAAATTCCTTTCATTTAATCAGATCCGGTTGAGTGTGTTTGCGTGCTCTTATTCCTGCATATGGTTATTGTTATCATCAATTCAATCGTAGTCTTCGCTTTAACACAATCACATGCTAAATGTTAAAAGTGAATAATGCCTTGAAAAGTTGCATCACCTCACAGGATTTCCCAAGATAAATTGCTGTAGGGTATATCAATTGAGAGTAAGAAGACACAGACCAATGAACCTCTTACGTCAGTATGGAAATGTGTTATGTGTGTAGTAAAAGTGTTTTCAAATTAATGAAAAAATATTGATTTATAGGTTTAAGGGTTTATTTTTCAATGTTTTATTCCAATCTACTCTTATGTGAAAGTACTTGGAATTTAAAAGTAACTTATAAATAAATACTAAACGTGGGTTTAAGGAGACGAAAATGTTCAAATGCATGAAATTGTTGCCTGATTTCTAGAAAAGTATGAATTAATGCAAACAAAGTTTAAAAATCGTTTAATTATTAAAATAATTTTTTATACAGGGTGTCTCCTAATTCATGGATAATATTTAAGGGCATGATTCTTAAGTACATTCTAAGAAAAAAATCGTTTGATAGTAAGGGCCTATCTCCAATTTTTATATCATATATCCGGTATTTAAGAAAAGGCTTACGGTAATTACGCTTTTAGTACTAATCACAGAAAGTTCATTTAGGCCTTTATTCTTAGAAAAAATACCAGCCTTTGTAGTTGCGTTTAAAATTTGATATCCTATCTCGGTCTTGAGGTATCCAATTTCTAGCATATTCCGTTTTTTTCTGCCTATGCAAATTTTTTGACTTTGGACTCAATTTTCTCCAGAAAATGCGTAATAAACATACAAGTTTTACTATTTTTTTTAATGAATGTAATAATCAGCCTTATTGTGAGTTTCGACGGGAAACCATTTCCCCTGAAATATTTTTGCTTCCCCCGAAATTTAAATTTTTATGAGTTTCGTCCGAAAAAAAATTTCACTTTGAATCAGGAGTGACAGTTCGAAAAATAGCCACGTTCAGAAAAATGAGGCCCGCAATAAATTCTCCCTCCACTATGATGGAAACGGAGAATGAAATGCAACCTCCAAATTCTCCTTTAACTAAAATAGTGCTATAATTGAATTTGGGGCATCAACTATTTGTCGAAATTACTTGCAATAGAGATAAAATTGTGGCTACGCTAGTAGTTCACTCATTGTGGCTCCCAATTTTTAATTAGATTATTTATCTGAGACGAATAATTTGCACACCTAGTTTTAGACAGTGGATTTATCACGTTCGGAAAATGAACATACCTTCTTGTGAGTTTGAACAAACATATTACGAGTATATATGTTTGTTTTGACAATTGTTAAATAAGAATTTCAGGATAAAAAATTAAATTATTCTTTTATAATCAAGAAAGGATAATAAATTATCATAAATATAGCACGGCATAGCGCTACATATCTTGTCTGAGGAAGAACAAATGTTTGAGGAGCGAGCACTTCGAAGGAATTTGAGAGATCACTCTAATCCTTTGGAGATGCGTGAGTGTGAAAAGGAATTAATCTTTATTTTTTTTTTCAGATTTCATCAGTACTACAGGCAGAGGGTTTATTTGCAGAGGTTGGGCACCAAAAAGGAGTTGGTAAAGACCACGAAGTTGGTTTGGTACAATCCTCTTTTGTGCTCTCGTTCGCCTAATAAAAATAAAATACACGACTGGGTCGCACGAACTTGCTCCTATGTAATCGACTGGGAATTTTAAAAACGAATGTTATTAGAGAAAATTGTTCATAAGGATAAAATTAATTTTTAAATTCTTTTAGTAGTAACAGAATGCTATGCAAATATGAATTTATGCAAGAACAAAAATTATAAGTCCTTGAAGTGGTTTCTTTAAACGAAGCTTTTATATACAAACTTTCAAAAAGCTTTTTAAGAAAATATTTTGGTACGCTAATTTAAAGTTTTTATTATTGTTCGAATAAAAATTAAATTTACGAAAAGAAATATTGACCCGTTTCGGAGATATCGAATTTTCAAAAAAAAAGAAAAAAATAGATTTTTTTTTCAAAAATTCAAAAAATATTTATTTTAAAGTTTTGAAATGCAATGTGTTTAAGACTTTTTAGAAGCTTCTCTATAAAAAATTTCATTAGGATCCGTTATGTGGATAATGAGAAATTCAAAATTCGAAAAAATGGTTCTATGGTAAGTACAAGCTGTAATATGTTAATTTCAAAATTTTTTTTATAAAATTAAAGATCGTTAAAATTAATTGAAAGAAAAAAAATTTTATCAAAATTCTAGGTGCCGTTTTCGAGAAAAATACGATTTTTGAAAACCATTTTTTTTTAATTTTTTAGCATTTGTATGGTAGGTACCTTTATGTTTAGGTAAAATAAAAAATTTTGTTTCACATTTTGTAGATTATATTGAGAAACTTTTATTTATCAAGTTTAAAAAAAATCTAGCATGGGGTTTTCGAAATATTGAGTTTTGAAAAAAAAATTTTGAAGTTTTTTTTAAAAATCCAAAAAAAAATTTTTTGAAAATTTGAGTACACAATTCTATTTATCTTTTTGGGGAGCTTTAGCAAAAAAAAAAAATGATCAAAATCGGTTGAACCGTTTTTGAGAAAATCAAAAGCAAAAAAAAAGGTTCCATGGGGGGTACCTTCAATAACCATTTTTCGGAAAATGTTTTTCAACCAATACCTAGATTTATTTAAATGAAATTTTTCTGTATCTTTATTTTTAAAATCTGTTGAACAGTTTTTGAGAAAAAAAAAATGTTTATAAAATTTCGAAAAAAATTCGTATGGGGGGTACCGTTATTTTTGGTCTTAAAAAAAAGAAAAAAACGTGTGGGGGGAAAAAATTAAAAATAATATGTACCAAGTTTAAAGAAAATCGGCCGAGTCGTTCAGCCTGTAGTCGAACAGACAGACAGACAGACAGACAGACAGACAGTCAGAATTGCGAGACCCACTTTTTTAGTCTTCGCTATCATCGTAATGTCAACTTTGATCAAAATCTCGAGTTCGATTTTTTTTACGAATGCATAACTTGCCTTATAGTACCTATAAGTCGCAAGTAATAAGTGAAAATTATGACTGTCAATGGCATATCATTCCGCCCGAAATGATTGTTCACAATAAAGGGAATTTTTCAAACATGAATAATTTTTCGGGTGAAATTCACAATAGGCGAAAAGTGAAATGTCAAATTTTCCGGGTGGAATTTTGTTCGGGTGAAACTCACAATAAGGCTGAATAATAAAAATATGATATTTGGGAAAATCTGAAACAGGTAAAATAAAAAAAGGGCTTTTTGTTTTTTTGATTTTTTTTAGGAAAACCTGCAGCAGATAAAAACGGGTTTTTTGATTTTGAATACTTTTCTAACAACAGTTTACAATAAGAGTGCTTATCCAATGAATTTTGAAATGTTTTTTTTTTTTTAATAGCATAGCTTCTTTAGAACGTGTTCATCTATTTGAGTACCTTGCCAAATTCCTTAATTTCTTTCCCCCAATTCGCGAAGCGTTATCAAAAGTGAAGCAGCAGATACCATAAATAAATATTCGCAGTAAAATACAAAAACGGGCTCTAGCATGCATACAAAACCAAAGAGGACACTTTGAACACATGTTGTAACTGTTTTAGTACAAGCATAAAATAAAAAAATATTTAAGCCCACACAAAATTATTTTTATTCATAGAGCATTTGGACTTTGGAGCTTAAGACAAAAAACACTTTTTTTAAATTTATATCTTTCAGGATTTCCCAAGAATCATATAATCTATGGGTTTTTCCGTAAATTTGATATTGTTATCTTCACCAAAAAGTAAAACGATATGTTTATACCGCATTTTCTGGAGAAACGAAACATGTTAGAAACTGGATACCTTAAGACTGAGATAGGATATCATATTTGCTTGGAGGCAGTTACAAAGGCTGGTCTTTTTTTTTTTTTTTTAAATAAAGGCCTAAATGAAGCTTCTTTTATTAGTACTTATAGCGCAATAAGCGTAAACATGAGTCAGGGTACACCAAAGTATGCCTTTTCTTAAGGTACTAGTACGGTCTAGAATGCAAAAAAAACTCACGATTTTTGGGAATTTTTTTCTCGGAAACCTTATTAGGTAATAACATATTTATTTTTTTTTTAAATAATGAATACACGCGTCACGTACACCTTTAATCTCCGATATATGATATAAAGATATAAAAATTACTTACTGTCAAACGATAAAATATTATGTACGAAATAAAGAAAACATTTTTGGCTGGCAATTTGAAATATTTGGTTATATAAATTTAAGGAAATAGCTTCAAAAAATAATTGTTTTAAATATATTTATTTTTCAAACAAAAAAAAATTGTATTTTTTTTTTAACCAAAAAACAATTTTTTTTTTAAATTTTTATAAACAATATTTTTTAAAGTTCAAAGAAGCTCCTGTAAAAAAATTGGATTATTTTTTTTTTTAATTCAAAACCTATTTTTTCGAAAGTTTTTATAAATAATATTTTGTTTTTCAAATTTAAAGGGGAACTCCTGTATAAAACCTTAATGAGAAATTCGAACATCAAAAAACCGGTTCTATGACAGGTACGGCTCATAACATTTTTCTCTAGTTTTGTTTTGATTAAAATGTAGTCCTTTAATCAAAATCTCGAGTTCGATTTTTTTGCAAATATAGAACTTGCCCTATATTACATATATCGCAAGTAAAAAGAAAAATTGTATTTTCCAGTACTTTTAACTTATTGCTCACATTTTCTTTTTTTTTTATATATTTCATTGCATGAATACACCATTACCATACTTCTAAAGTTCCTTACCATAACATGGATTCAAATCACAAAAGCAGACCCATACTATAAAATCCTGCATTTTATCTTAAATGTTCTTGTACACTCGGGCGTATACGTGCTTTTTTAATTATATTGAATTGTAAACTTATCTGTTCAATTTTTGTTCATTTTTTATCACAGATTTAAATACATCTACTTTGTAAATAGGCAGTGTAATAAAATTCAAATAATATACATATATAAATTATTCTTTTCAAACAGTGGGTTGTTTTGAGATAAGTGTTGTGTAAAAAACTTGCAAGGAATATAGCGAATAAAATGAATGTGAATGTGAATGAACTGAAGAGAATTAAAATCCACGACTGGATCGAACGAAAGTCCTCTAACATATTAAAGTGCATGGAATTTCAAAGATTTTTATATGTATTAACATATGTACATATCAGGGACGAAGCGTCTATATATTGAGTGGAATGAGTGCTTCCGTTGAACCATTTGAAAAAATCGTACCTAGCAAGGAATTAAATTCAAAATTCCAAATTGTATATATATTTTTATTATATTATTTGTATCTATTAATGAATCTTCATTTACTTTGTAAATTACATTCCAACATCATTATGACATCATTATCATCTTTTATTAAAATTACTAAAGAAAATCAAGATCTCTCTGGTTATTACAACTTAAAATGCCATACTGCAAACCAACTGAGAATGCTCAACATCACTCCATTATTTATAATGCTCAATCTCATGAAAGTTCTTGCTAAAATGCTTAACAGCTATGTATTCCTATCGCCTCCCTAACTCAATTTCAAAACACCCTTCCACTCCAAGTCAACTGAAAATATACCTACAACATCACTCACCAATATTCACAAAATGCTCAAACAACAATGATTCTCAAACAATATATAGAATGCACAACAGCTGGGCATTCCATTATTTCGCATACTTAATTTAGATCTCACCCCAAAGTCAAAATAATTTTGTCTCGTTTCTTGCATTTTGCCCAATGTGTGAAGAATGAGTTGAGTGAATGCGTTACGAGAATTTCCTACAAGAGAGAAAAACAAAGATGTATCTATTGAGTTGCTTATTGTCTCAAACTGATAATGAGTTTAATTTCATGGACAAAAGGAGTAGAAAAGTTTTATTTTAATATAATGTGTGTGCAAATTTAGGTGCAATTCATAACTATCAGAAAACAAACAAATATGAATTTAAAAGGTGGTAGTTTTTTAATTATTTTCGTGGCGATAAATACAATCCACCTGCTTTCTGTTTATTTTTTGTTATTATAAAAAAAAAGTGGTCAAAAATAGTATTTCTAATATTCATATCTGAGGTTTCTTGACATTCCAGCAGAAATATAACTAAATGTTATTTTCAATTATGAGAATTTTAAATAAAAAAAAAAAACTTCAAGGAATCTTAAGATTTTTAATATCCCGTAATAATGGCATCTGTAGAGAGAGATCATATTCATCAAATCCAAAATGATGGTCTTTTGAAAAATGATTATTTAAATGTCGAAATAAACAAATTCTTTCAAAAGAGTTAAATATTTTTTTAGAAATAAATGTTGACAAGAAAGTTTATCTACTCGTTGCTTAGTTCTCATCAAATCGAACTTATATAATTTTTCCTTAAAAGAAAAAGGATAGGAAAATCTTTGCGCAAGGCATCAAGCTCTTTTTTTTTAATTAGACTTTACTGTAGTATATTATTAATAATATATTGTAATATATTATTTATGTAATTTATGTTAAAAGGTTCGATCATAAAGGTCTTTCAGTTTTGGTTTTATGTTCAGTGCTTCCGCTATCGAAAAAGTCACGCCTCGTGCCTGGTACATATGTATATACATATTTACATTTGAAAAATTAATCGAACTCGAGATTTTGATCCAAGATGGCATTTAGATGAAAAATGTATGTTCCCCAATTCCATTTGTCTGTTCCTTGACCTACAACCTTAGTCGATTCATCTTTTTTCTTTAAGCTATGTAGGTACTTAAGGGATTCCCTAGGTGAGAAAACCATTTTTTTCAAGTTCCAAGACTTACAGTTCCTGCCATAAAAACATTATTATTTTATTTATCTTGAAAGTGGTTCTTAGAGTTTTGATATAAAAAAGTTATGTGCACTATTGTTTGCATAATTTACATTTCAGTCAACAAAATACATATCAAAATCAATTTTTTTGTTTTGATTATACAGTTGACATAAAAAAATCATGAATTAGGTTAAGAAAACATTGATATGATATTGTAAGCAAATAGCATGATATACAAAGAGCGAAATGAAGAATTTTGGGCTCCTATTGTTGAGCCAACACGATTTAATGATAAGAATTACTCTCTGAAAAATTACGCTTAGAATCAAACTCAAGACCTTCTGCATGACAATTTAATGCACTAACCATTATTCCAAAAGGTACTACAAAGTGTGCAAAATAATAATGTTTTAAAAGAAAAAATCAGACTCTGTTTTCAAGCTATTTTTACGATGCAGAAGGTTTTAGTAGAAATATTTGTATCTTCAAATACTCAGACAAAATATTTTGCTTTGCATTATGGAGAGTTGTTTTTTTAGGATTTTTGACCACTAATGCTAAGTTCGATTTTTTTTAACAAATTTCTATACATTAATAATTGTCTTATATGTACTAAATGAATAACATTTCGCTTGCAAGTTCATTTTGAATCAAAGATAAGTTTAAAAAAAGGCACTCAGCTGGATCGATCTTATTCCTTTGAAGTAATGGGAGCAAAAATGAAGAATCAATAACAGAAAAGTCATTTTTTCGAGTTAAGGTGATTTAACCATTTTTAAATGCAATTCACAATTCACAAATACATGTAGGTATGTATTAAAGCATTCCTAATTATTTTAAATTTCTGTGTACCTTTTATTTTTAAGTTTACTTGGAAAATTTTACATTCGAAAATATGTTATCAATATTGTTTCCATTTTTCATGTAGACTTTGACGTAATTATTATACAATTATGGAGGGATATTGGATTTATTATTTTTACCCAATTGATTCCTGATATTTTTGAATTTGTCATTAAACTTTTCTGATTTAAAATACGATAAGATATGCCTGATTTAGGAATTCATAACACATTTCTGTGTAGCCCCAGCTTCCTTCAGTTTTTCACATTTGTTTCAACCAAAAAAATATTTGTGTTTTCGATGAAGAGGACGACAAACGAGTATGAATTATGAAATATGAACCGCAGGTTTGCTAAATTCATCAATTAGATTTCAAAGTTCCATAATCTACTATTTTGCATTTCTGCTTCTTTTGACATCGATTAAAGACAAGAGTTTTGTTTTATTATTTAATTATTGTGTTTTTGGGTGTATCTCGTCATTAAAAAATAAATCTTTTTAAGTCGTAGGGGTTAGGGAAAGCTGCCGTTTTCTTTTTAAAAATTCAGCTTTGTCGGAATTTTTTCGAAGTGAAAGTCTAATTTTTTAAGGCTATAAAGTGAAATAAGAATCCTTAATTTATGGCGACCAATTAACATTAGCCACCTTGCAATTTTCACTTTATACAAAAGCCTTCAAACATAGTTATGACTGAGTCCTTTGAATGAATCAACCCCTAGAATGGTTAATTTGTAAACTTCATCGAAAAGAGTAACGGTAAGAACTTTATGTAATAAAAGATACCCCTTAATGCTAACTACATACCTTAAAAAATTGTGTCTGTAAAAAAGGAATCATCTGAAGGAGACAAATTGAGTCACTTTAAGTATTAAGGCATCAGTCGTTTGTGTGGCTTCATTTTATAAAAAAAAAAATATAAATTGCCTAAAGGTTTTTTGAATATTTAAATTGAATTTCTAGTAAAATATAAAAGAAAAAATACATTGTTGGACAAAATTACATAAGTTAAAAGTGGAAAATTTAAATAATTTTTCGATTTATCTTCTTGTTTTTTTTTTTTTATTTCAGATGAGGGTTAATAATTTGTTAGCTTCAAAAAAAAAACTCATAAATTATGTAGCACGACAGGCCACGGAGCGGTAGGGCCTAGTGTTTTACAAGTCTCAACCGTTCCTTGGTATTGGGAGATATGGATAAAACCTGCAATACATTTTCTCTCTTGAGTACGTTCATCTTAAATGAGATGATGATTTGACAAAATATACACTTGGAGGATTTATGACTTCGTCGTAAGAGGCAGTATCGCTCAATAAAAAAAATAATAATGAAGGTACTGTAAAATAAACATACTTGCATTTTTGCTTGGATTGAATTCACAATATAGCTTTGAAGTTCATGAATTACATATCGATAACAGAAACAATTGAGTCTATTGAACATCGAAGAAACATTTCCTTCATCTCCTTTTTGAGTCACGACTTTAACAAATGCTCCAGTGCACAGCATTTCTTCAAGCATTTCCTCGTGCCACCAAATCCCTTGAACAAATTTAGATGTACATAGATGGAGCTGAACAAAATTTTTCAGCACAAGCTATCACTACGCAAAACTCTTACCTAACTGGCATAAAATATTTTTTTTTTTAAATGTTGCTAGTTTCTGATTGGTGCCATACATTGGGTTCGTTCAATTTGAATTTGAGATGTTTAGTATAGCTTTTTTCTGGATGTGTTCAATGCATTCAATGTTTCTTACTTTTTTGTAGCCAGTAATTAAAAGAAGTTGAAACTGGTTTCAAACAAAAAAAAATGTAGAAATCCCTTCCACAATGTTTAACAGATTTTTAAGATATGTCCAAAAGGAACGGAAAAATAATATGGAAATTTCATTTCATTCAATTATAAACTCGTTATCAGGGAACTTTAAAATGCCAACGCCAAAAGTGACATTTGAATCTGATAGATGCGAAATTGCAAAGTATTAAAAAGAACGTTTTGACATTTTTAAAGTGTTATAATGCTAGCTACACACGAGGCAACCGTTGAAGCAACGTGTTGCAGTAACGTGTTTCGTTTGTTCACTACACACGAGGCAACTGTTGCCGCAACCACAGTACAGTTGGAGCAACCGACTGAAAATATCAAAACATTTTGATATTTCTGGCAACGGTTGCAGCAACTCAAAATTAATCGGCAACACAGCAACACACGAAGCAACCGTTGCTTCAACATGACCGTGTTGCTGCAACAACGGTTGCGTCGTGTGCATGTGCAGCTAGCATAATAATTACAGAATGTTTTTGTCTCATGCGTACAAAATTATGTAACTTGACAAATATCAGTTTCATCAATATGACATTTGTGAATAAAAGGAATGCATTGACTGCCATTTTTAAAAAAGTCGCATTTGATTGTTTTAGGTTAATAAGCTAAATAAATTTATGAAAATCATTTTCAAACACACAAAGTTTGACAGAATTTGATCAAATATTCATTATGAAAAATGGTTATTGAGGCTGAGGGTACCCCCCATGGAACCTTTTTTTTGTTTTTGATTTTATCAAAAACGGTATAACCGATTTTAATCATTTTTATTTTGCTGAAGCTCCCCAAAAATTCGAGTTGTAGGTATTGTGCAATCAAATTTAAAAAAAAAATTTTTTTGGATTTAAAAAAAAAAATTCTAAATTTTTTTTTCAAAACTCAATATTTCGAAAACCCCAAAAAACTTGACAGATAAAAGTTTCTTAACATTATATACATTGCATTTAAAAATTTAAAAAAAAAATATTTTTTGAATTTTTGAAAAAAAAAAATAATTTTTGTTTTGAAAATTCGATATTTCAAATGGGCTCAATATTTTTTTTTGGGAAATTTATTTTCATTCGTACTATAATAAAAACTTAACGTTGGCGTACCAAATTTTTTTCTTAAAAATCTTTTAAGAATGTTGTATATAAAAGCTTATTTTTTTAAAAAGCTACTAGAACGACTTATAATTTTTGTTCTTGCATAAATTCATATTTCCATAGCGTTCTGTTTTTGTCTCTTACTACGTAAAGAATTAAAAAAATTGATTTTATCCTTATGAACAGTTTTCCCTAATAACATTCATTTTTAAAATTCCTAGTCTATTTGATAGGAGCAAGTTCGTGCGACCCAGTCATGCATTTTATCTTTTCTTAATTTAATTTTTACTCTTTTACTAATAAAAATTTGAATTTGGCTGCATAATTTTTTTTCTTAAAAATGTTTTAAAAATTTTGTTTGTGTGTTTAATGTTTATGTTTTTGTTTTGATTTAAATTTTTTGTTCTTTCATAAATAAACTAATACGAGTATTCATTTGAGAAATCACATGGCGTCCTGTTTTCAGCATCTACTACTAAAGGAGTTCTTTTAGTCATTTAAGAAATTAATTTTATGGTTATGAACATTTTTCTCTAGCAATATTCATTTTTTTAAATTTTGAGTCTTTTAAATAACAGCAAGTTCGTAAGATCCAATCGTGCATATTATTTTGATAATCTATCTATCTATCTCTATGTGAAATGCAACACATAAAATAAGTTTCGGAATGAGTTCGGACACACCTTTTCCTCAGTCCCTGACAGCAGTTAAGCTTAAGTCCTTGTTAGTCTTTATTCCGGTCAATAATGCGAGTATGTATGAATTACACATTTATTATAAATTATTATCTGCCACAAAATAGAAACAAATAAAAAAACACTTACGTATTAGGAATGTTACGCATGGCCCGGTGTCGAAAAAATATCACAACCAAAGTTCCATTTCCAATTACACCGACAATAAAAATTATCGCAAAAACTGCTGGCACCAAATAAGTCTCCACCCGTTCGCTATAGGGTGTATATTCGGTCTCGGGATCAATAACCGGGGGATGTATGAATGTCTTATTGACGCTTTGGGAAATATTCCATTTCATTGATATTAGATCCTCCATGATTATTGGAGGTATTTAATTCAATTCCAAAACGAAAAGTACTTAATCTTTAAATTTACTCAACGAAACTTTTTTGAGGATCTCATTTATCTCTTCGTAAATTTAGGCAAAATCATTATGTTGCTTTGAGTGCTGTGGCCCCTGTGATGTTTAAACGATGTGACGAAATGTATCAAACGGCTATCTGAAAAAAAAAAAAACAAATGAAAAGTTTTTCTTGTTAAGAAGTTTTTAATTTAAATTTCCAATTAAAATAGAATTACAAATTAAGAATGTTTTGTCGTCTCTTTTTTCAAGACAAATCGAATTTGCGTATTAAGCGATAAGTAAATAGACGGGGCACTTTTTTCTCAAGCTTTAAAAATAAACGCAAAATCTATGTACAATAACAAATATGTATACAAAGATTTTAAATAATTTTTGATTTTTGATTTTTTTTGAGGCATCCACAACGTGTGCAGGTATACCACAAACTCATTGAGGGAAATATGTTCTCTTGGTAAACTATACATTATGATTAAAGAAATTTATGATCTATAAATGTGATTGATGGCAAGTGGCAAGAAAATACTTATTTATACATTATATTTTTATATTATAGTTTTTTTTTTTTCTGTCAAAATATGAAGTTATGAAGCACTTAACAAGAGATTTTAATAATTAAAAAAAAAAAGTCTTAAAAACCATTTAATTAATTGATTTTTTACTAAGGAGTTTTGAAAAACATAGTGGTGTGTTTTGTTTTGATTTTTAAGACTATTATGTTAAAGGCTTAAAAATACAATGATATAAGAAAAAGCTATGTTTGAATATTAAATATGTATTGGTTTTGAAAATAAATAATTATAGTTATACCTGATAGACATCCAAGGTTTATCAATAATTGTCTAGCTTTGCCATGGTAATTTAATAGTTATTTTAAGAGATCATGTGTACATATTTTATATTTAAGTTCATCTATTTTTATTCAATATTTTTGACTGTTTTTGAAAACGTTTATAGATTTGCAAAAACTCGCTACCACTTATGTATATCACATAATTGAAATTTCATGTCAGATTTTTAAAACACTCAAGTGATTGCTTTTTTATTTGAAAAAAAAAACAGAATTATTTTTAAACATAACAAAAATATTTATTCATACATTTTACTAAGTAGAAATAATTTAGCTTCCTCTATAGAGCAACTATTGGTTTCGTGAAAAATTAAATGTATGCCTGGATTGCACAGACAAGCTTTTGTAGTTAAAAGCTAAAACGTAGCTTTTTAAATGTATTTATTTTATCGTAGATATGTAGATAGATATAACTTTATTTAAGTGTGAAACAATTTTTTGGATGATAATAATACCACAAGAATTTAATGTAATAAAATAAAAAGTAGGCAATAGCATTGCCGTCTGCTTGAAATTTTAAGTTGATTAGTAAAGTGGTGCACAGTGATTAATAGCTAAGTGTTGAAACTATTAGTTTAATGATAGGTATTTAACAATGTGCTAACTTCTTTGCAGCTTACTTTATTTTTTTAATTTCCAACAGGTTTTCACTAGCGAGTTATGCAGCTGGAAAAAAAATCGAACTAAATATATTGATCAGAATTGACATTACAATGATTAGGACAGCAAAAAAATTGGGTCTAGCAATTTATTCTGACTGTCAGTCTGCCTGTTTACTACTACCTAAACGGCCCTGCCTATTTTCCCTAAACTTGATGGACAGTATTATAAATTTTTTTCTCTGACAGATTTTTTTCTATTTTTATGACCAAAAATTTTTCAGTAGCTGACATACATATTTTTTTTGAAATCTTAGAAAACATTCTTTTTCAAAATCTTTTCTTGAAAAAAATAAATCAAAAACTTTTACTTATTATATAACCATTATAAAACAGTACAACTGATTTAGATTTATTTTGTTTATGCTAAACCCTCTAAGAAGTTTGAATACTATTGTGTATTCAAATTTTCTAAACTTTATTTTTTGATTTTTGAAAACTAAAATTTCGAAATGTAGATACTTTGTTCATTTGAAACTTCACAATAAACAGAATTTACTTGCGAGATGTATGTATTTAGGTACTACTTGGCAAGTTCGTAAAAAATCGAACGAAATTTTGCAATTACGATCATAGCGAAGACGAAAAAAGTGGGTCTCACAATTCTGTCTTTCTGTCTGTTCGACTACAGCCTAAACGGCTTGCCCGATTTTTTTTTAACTTGGTACATATCGTTTTTAAATTCCTTCCCCCCCCCACTTTACTGTGGGGGCCTTAAGACAACCCTGTGTAGTAAAATATTAACATAAACTATTATAAAATGACTGTTTTCCTTTTGAATATCCTTTTCCTTTCTCAGATTGGTGGTGATCTGCTTGTAAAAAAAGATCAAGAACTTCCTTCTTATCGAGTCAGTCAAGCTGATCAAACACCTCAGCTTAAGTATCTTAACTCATAACTGAATTTATACTTTATTAAAAAGTTATATATTTTATAAATAAAATACAATAATATTAAAGTTGGAGTTTTCCTTAAATTAATAAAAGAATACCTTGCAGGTACCTGTCATACATTTTTTTTCTTTTCAAAATTTTATAAATAATCTTCTTTCTCAAAAACTATTCCACAGATTAAAAAAAAAAACCTAAAAAAATACATTTAGTTAAAGCAAGGAAATAATTGAAAAAACAATGTCCCACAAATGGTTATTAATGGTACTAATGGTAGGGCTAAAGCTTTATAAAATTTTGAATAGTATTGTGTATTTAAATTTTTAAAAAAATTTTGTTTGGATTTAAAAAAAAATATTTTTTTTTTTCAAAACTGAATATATTGAAAACCTAATGCTCGTTTTTTTTTTAAATTGACAAAAAGTTTTTTATTACAAGCTTCAGGATTTGAGAAAAAAAATATTTTACCTAAAAATAACGGTACCCACCATTCAAATGTTAAAAAATTGTTTTGAAAGTCGTATTTTTCTCAAAAACGGTGCCTAGAATTTTGATAATTTTTTCTTCTTTCAGTCAATTTTAGCGATCTTTAATTCAAAAAAACTAAGATGCTACTGATTGTACCTACCATAGAACAATTTTTCGCAAATTTTGAATCGGTCATTATCAGCATAGAGGATTTTAAGAAAATTTTGTACACAGGAGCTACTTAAAAGTTTGAAAAACCAAGGCATTTCAAAACATAAAAAAAACACATTCTTAATTTTGAAAAAAAAAAAAAAATCATTTTTTTTTTTGAAAATTCGATATCTTAAATAAGGCTGAATATTATTTTTTGGAAATCAAACTTTTATTCGTATACTAATAAAGACTTAAAGTTGGCGTACCAAAATATTTTCTTAATTCTGTTTTTATCTTTCACTACTAAAAAAGTTTAAAAAATGAATTTTATGGTTGTGAACAGTTTTCTCTAATAACATTCATTTTCAAAATCCTTAATCTATTACATAAAAGCAAGTTCCTGCGACCCAGTCGTGCATTTTATTTAATAATATCTTTAGGATGTAGAAAATTTAGTTTCTTCATCCAAAATAACGGTGACCACAATATAATTCTTAAAATCTTTTTATTAGTCAAAGGGGAATGTAGAATTTTGATAAAATTGTTATTGTTGCGGTTCCTTATTACGATCTATTATTCGATACAAAATTTTTGAAATTAGAACATTACCGATAGTATCTACCATACAAGTTTTTGATTATTAATTTTCACGTTATCGGCATAAATGATTTTTTTATACAGAAGCTTCTATAAAGTGCATCATAAATATCAAAACTGTACAAACAATTTTTTCAATTTAAATGTTTTTGTTTGAAAAGTCGATATCTCAAAAACTGGTCAAATAGTCTCTTTCTGCATTTCCACAATAATAAAAACTAACGTATAAAAGTTTTATGTTGTGATATTTCAGAATTATAAAATTATAATGAAGTCTAATTTAATTTCTTTTATTTGTATGTAGTTAGCACATTTCGGTTTATATTACATGAAGAATCCGCAAAATTTATGAACCTCGATTCGATGGAATGGATCTGGAAGATAAATTTTTCCGAAGTTGATACAGATTTTCGCACGAAAATATGAGAAGAATTATATATGTTTTCGATGTGATCTTGGAGGGGTGGTCACATCTCAGCTGAAGTCTTACTTATGGCTGCAATAAGATATTGGGACCAGAATGAGGTAATATATCATTATAATCCCACAACATCATAGTCATTTTTATAGATGCAAGATGATGGAACATCAAAAAACTTCACCAGTGCCATTGCCTCAAAGAGACCACAGTTCGTAAGAATGCCAACAATAATTTCGGAGCAAATACAGGAAATACATAGAAAGATTCAAAGAAATTCGTGGCCCAGGATATTAGAGATAGTAGAATAAAGAAAATATTTTATATTTGATGGCGGGGGGATTGGCTGCTTTCGTTCGAATTTCCATGAAATCAAATTCCATCAATTTGAAATAATAAAACATCTCGTATTTTGTTTTGGTTAAAACATAATACTATCCCATTTTCACAAACAACACAAACAAAAATTGGAGAAATTGGAGCCATATTATGAATTCATAGAGTCCCGCATGCTGACTGTGGAAAATGTCATGCTGATTACACTAATTGAACTTCAAATTCCCAAATAAAAATGGCATCTATGTGAAAATCGTTTGTGCAAGATTTTCAGTAATCCTTGATGTCTTACACAATTGTTTCTGAAATAGAGAATGTTTGCTTTCCTATAAACTGGAGTGCGGCGATGAAATTTCTTTTAAGAAAAATCATTTTTATGTTCTCAGATGACTGCTCATAAAACATTATTGTAAATTCTCTATATGCAGGTACGTACTGGAATCCGTTACGATTCTCTCATTACTAGAAATCATATTTTATATTCCTCATTAAATATCAACATACAATAGGAAAAAGTTTCCCTTGTATAGTTTGGATACTTTTCAACTTTCTACTTTTCGGAAATGTTCCTTTGCAATTAGACATTTTTAAAACTATGACACCTTATACCAAGAAGAATGTGGTTATTAAGTTCAGTGACAAATGATGTATTCCTTAAGCGTAAAGTGTCATAGTCTTAAAAACGTCTAATTCCAATTTTTACTTGCGACTTATAGGTACTATAAGGCAAGTTATGCATTCGAAAAAAAAAATCGATCTCGAGATTTTGACCAAAGTTGACATTACGATGATAGCGAAGACCAAAAAAGTGGGTCTCGCAATTCTGTCTGTCTGCATGTCTGTCTGTCTGTCGGTTCGACTACAACCTAAACGGCTCTGCCGGTTTTCTTCAAACTTGGTAGATATGGGTTTTAATTTTTCCGGTACCATCCATACAAATGTTAAAAAATGGTTTTCGAAAATCGTATTTTTCTCGAAAACGGTTCCGAGAATTTTGCTAAAATTTTTTTTCTTTTAATTAATATTTATGATCTATAATTTAAGAAAAAAACATGTGAAATCTAGATATTACTGACTGTACCTACCATAGAACGATTTTTTCGAATTTTGAATTTCTCATTATCGGCATAACGGATTTTAATGAAATTTTTTATAAAGAAGGTCCTAAAAGGTTTAAAAAATATTGCATTTCAAAACTTAAAAAAAAAATATTTTTTCAATTTTTAGAAAAAGAAGTCGTTTTTTTTGGAAAATTCGATATCTCAAGTACGGCTTAGTATTTTTCTTGGAAATTTAACTTTTATTCGTACAATAATAAAAACTTAAAGTTGGAACCACTACAACGACTAATAATTTTTGTTCTTGCATAAATTCTGTTTTTATCTCTTACAACTAAAAGAATTTAAAAAAATCATTTTATTTTTATGAACAGTTTTCTTTAATAACTTTCGTTTTTAAAATTCCTAGTCTATTACATAGGAGCAAGTTCGTGCGACCCAGTCGTGCATTTTATCTTCCTATGAAGTTTATGTTAGAAAATTCAGAATTGCTCTTACGTTCAAGAAGCTTTGAATTTCGAAAATTGCAAATATAAAATCATGAAAGCAGTTAGAGAAATTTGTATGTTAAAAATCATGAAATTCATTGTATCAATTCCTTAAGCAACCACTAAAACATATTAAACCTTAAAATAGAATGCCGTTTGATTACTTGAAGAAATATTGTATTTTGAAAAAAAAAAGCTTAAGTCACTCTACGAGGGTATAGTGGTCTTTGGTGTATCACTCGACGGTTATCAGTGCCCTAATAGTGAAATGTGTTTCGTTGCTCATAATGATTTACAATTTTCAATCGAACAATTATGAAAAAAGATGCTTCATAATAAATAGTTATCAACCACTCTCTACGACTGTGAAATTTCAACTGACAAATTTCATTCTCACAAAAATGCCAAACACAAAAATGTACAAAAAAAAAGTTCACTGATTACGTTTATACCTCAATAGTCAACTGATGACTGCACCAGACGAAATACCAAATGGCTGTCGGGATTCCAGTGCAATTTAAATTTGGTTTTGAAACGAGACCTGAATGCTTGAGACCTGAAATGAACAAAATTAAATGTTTTAAATATATTAAGGCTTTATTAGTAAGACCAAACATTCCCATTAACTATGTAATACAACGCCGATCAAGTGGCTGCTTCGGCTGGCATTGCACAACCAAGTGCTAAGTCCATTGGAACTTGTAAGCGAATAATCCCTCCTCAGCCTAATGCGTGAAATGTTGAGCTCTTGAGATCGATGACGAGTTGATGTTCGTGAATTGGGTCTCACACTCTCGGCTACAGCAGCCATTTTTTTTTTTTTTTTTTTTTTTATATATATACAATAGTTTATTTTTAATTACACTCAAAATATGTTCATATGTTATTTACAATAATTAAGTTCTTAAGTCTATCTTATTAATCTGCGAGCACAAAAGGCGCTCTGCTTCGTTGGTTATGTTTTCTTTTTACATTTGAATAACATTTGTGTCTTAGGTCTAAATTTTTTTCTTATTATTATTTATGATATTTACGTCAGCTTGAGCAGTGCTAACGGTCGTTGGTTCGTGTGGTGATGAAGGGGTGGATATGGGTCATGGCTACAGCAGCCAAATTCGTCTGTGCGCACCGTACGACCATGAATGTTTTCCACTAGCAACAGGTACGGTGGCGCGGTGGGTGCTTCGTTTTGGCCAAAATTTTTTTTCAAGAAACGCACTGTTTGGGCTACAAGTCAATCACTTTGGAAATAAGTTTTCAATACTTCCCAACGTTGTTCAAGCGTAAAACGACTTATTTTGTGTGAAGATTTCGAGCGGGAAACAGCTTTTTAGTGTCAAAATAACCTATGGTTTAAAAAGAAACCACTAGATGGCCCATCCTGTATATGTATATGAAAATCTTTAATGAATAAATAATTTTGTTTTTTTATTTCTTTAAATCAAAAGGTTCGTATCTTTGCTATTAGGTATCCATTTTGGAATAAATCGGATAAATTTAAATCAAGGTAAGAAGCTCTCAGGGTTTGTTGGTAATTACAAAATCATAACTAGCTATTATTTTTGTAAGTAAAACCATCTCCACTCAATATCTGCTGCTGGCATCACCGGCAGCAAAAACCTTAATGATCCCCACGCAATAATAAATATTTTGAATCATCCTTTATTTTTAATAATAGAAATGGAAAAAAATTGTCTTCAATGAGTTATAATACCTGAATTTCCCGAAATTTTTGCCATCCATCTTCATAGATATACAGCAAGGCGCTAATAGTAACCTCCTTCGAGCCGAAGGCTGTTTGTTATAGTAGAGTCAGTTATTCTTATTAGTATACATTCATATACCTCGCTTATAAGCATAGAAGATACATAGGTACCCTTTTGTGATAAATTTGAGACCTAATTTATTGTAATTTTCAAACGTTTTTGTTTAAGAACAGTTAAGAAACAGAAATGCAAATTTTACTGCTCGAAGCATTTTTTGTTATGCAATAAATAACAAAGTAAATAGATCACAATTGACTTCGAAAAATACAATAAGAAATATGAAGTAAATGAAATTCACAATTTTCCCAAAAGTTGTTTCTATTTTAGTCCCCATAGTCATTTTATAACTTCACTGAATATATCAATATGTACATTCAAATTGAACAGCATTGATGGAGTGATATTATTGAAATTTTGTCTTAAGCTTTTTTAAAAAAAAGGCATTACGGGGTGGAAAATATGTTGAACTTTTTGAAGTTGATCGTATAAAATTTTCCGTAAGGTGAAACAAAACACTCTTTGACAAAAAAGTTAGCTTAAATTCAATTGAGGATCTTAAAATACTTATTCAAAAGTATATGTAGTCTAAGTTTATTTTTTTTTTAAACTTATTAAGTAGTTAAAGTTTCAATAATAGTCACTTTTAGAAGGTAGTAAGAAAACTTACAAATATGTCCAGACAGTTGCCTTTTGCGGCCAATACAGAATTCATTCCAATGATGTATAGTTCAATTGTGTTTGTATGCCTTGATTGATTTCAAATACAAAGTGTTCTATAGGCATAACATGTAGAACGGTTTGTATTCTGATTTTAATCCATTGGTCATACACTTTGCAGTTGAACTTACGTCATCAGAGTTGTGTTGTGTGTTTTTGATTTTTGAAATGGTAAGTGATTTTCGCGTTATGTTTTCAAATATTCTTGGGCTGAGAAGAAATTTCTTTGATGTTTACGGCCATTCTGTTAAGTACAGGCCTGCTGTTTTGGCATGAGATGAAACACAGGTTGTCGAAAATACTGATCTTTCAGAATTTCGCCTGCCTGGCTATACCTAATGCCATTACTCTTTCGAAATTACGGCCTTTTAGTTTATGTGAGATATGATATTGCTTGCCAGATTCTTTCTCAATACGGACATTATTCTAATATGAACTTTAACTTTATGTGGCTTAAATTTACTGTTCGGAAGCACATCATCCATTATTGTTTCATTTATTGGTGTCCAAATGTTGACAACAATTCAGCACTTAATAAGTTTTATGCGTTGTCTGATTCTATATCCCGAATTGTTTCCTTATACCCTCACACTGAAGTCGTTATTGCGGGCGACTTCAATGTAT
This sequence comes from Chrysotoxum bicinctum, assembly GCA_911387755.1. Lineage (NCBI taxonomy): Eukaryota > Metazoa > Arthropoda > Insecta > Diptera > Syrphidae > Chrysotoxum > Chrysotoxum bicinctum. The sequence continues at coordinate 33,375,401 of OU426990.1, forward strand.
ACAATTCAAATTGGCTCCGCTATTCAAGACAGACAACACCCGAAGGAAGATATGTTGAGATCTTTGCTGAGATGCAGCAGCTTACTCAGCTTGTACATATAAATGAGTGCACTCGAATACCAGATATTGCTGGGTAAAACGCCCACACTCTCGACTTCTTTCTTACTTCTAACCCTGATAAGTATACCATAACAGTAAACTGACCATTCGGCACTTCGAGCCATTGTGTAATATCAACCAATTTCTCGTGTCCCATTCATCCAGTTAAAGAAAAGCATCCCACTAGGACCGTTTGGCAATACGAGGAAGCAAACTGGGATGGTCTAAATACATTTTCGAATTTTTAGCTGGTCACTATGTTTCTTCGATAGTGACGTTGATGCCAGTGCTGATATGAGCACAGAACTGATTTTCTTAGAATGCGTACTTTTGTTCCCTACAGAATTAAGAGCATAAAGCCTAAAGAAAAGTCCTGATTCGATACCACCTGTAAAGAAGCTATCAGGTTGAGAGAAGTAAGCTTCCACTATTACAAAGCCAACCCAACTGAGAAAAATCACAAAAAGTATGAACAAGTTAGAAACCAATGCCAAGCTGGTATAAAGAGAATTCTTACATGAACAGAAATTAAGGCAAAAAATTCTGCAATGTCTCAAAGGCAGTAAAAATTTCTGATCATTTATCAAGAACGTACAAAATTCGACTTCATCTTCGGTTCCAACGCTCATCTACATACAATGACAAGCCGATAACTAGCTCTTTCGAGAAGGCAAATGTACTTGCAGCTCATTTTGGTGCTAGCTCCACGTTGCCTGTTAGCAACATTGCCCCTCCTTTACTTGAGAACGCAAAAGATTCAATGGGTCAGGTATATTTCCGCACTCGTACAGTTGCAAGAGCCCTTCGAGACCTTGATATAAACAAATCTGCTGGCCCGAATGGTATATCTGCAATTCTTCTGAAGAGGTGTTCTTCATCGCTGTCAAAACCATTGCGTAAACTTTTCCATCGCTCCTACTGTTCTGGAATCTTCCCTAGAAGATGGAAAAAAACATTTGTGCAGCCAGTTCCTAAAAAAAGCGATCCTTCCTGCACTCCTCCTATCGACCAATTGCACTTACGCCCCTTCTTTCCAAAGTCATGGAATAGCTGATTAATCATAAGCTCAAGAAATATCTCGAAGTTCGAAAGCTTCTTAATGACCGGATACGGTTTTCGCAGCAATCGTTCCACTGGTGATCTGATGGCATATCTCACCGAAGAGTGGAACAGATCTTGCCTTGGAGAAAGTAAGATTATTGCGCTTGACATTTCTAAGGCATTTGATATAGTTTAGCACCAGGCTCTCTTACCGAAAATGCGTGCGTTTGGCATCAACGAAACCCTTATTCTTTGGATTAGAAATTACCTTCTAGATCGTTCAATACATGTTGTATTGGACGGTTTCAGGTATATATAAATAAATTTGGTGGTGCAACAGCTCGGAGTGAACCAGGACCTAGTGACTTACAACTCTCAACCATTCCTGTGTGCGTGTTACCAGGAACGGAAGGGACCTACAATTTTCTGCCGATTCCGAACGGCTAATGAGCAGCACTTTCCATGACAAGAGATACTCTTGGAGAATTTGTCAATTTCTCGCAAGAGGCAGTACAGCCCTGAAAAAAACTTTGCAGCGGCTGAGAATCGAACTCGAGACCTTCCGCATGACAGTTCAACGCACTAACCATTATGCCAAGGGTTTCAGGTATGATCTAGACAAAATAAACGCTGGGCTTCACAGGGTTTATTTTTGTCCTCGACTCTCTTCCTCATTTTTATAAATAATCTCTTGTCTGAAATTTCTAATCCACTTCATTGTTTTGCTGATGGCTCTACTCTCAGCTTCTCATACTCGTTCTCAAATTCAGGTCCATCTCCTTCGGAAGTAGAATTGCAATGATATCATATGATAATCTCATTTAACTCCGATCCTTACATCATTGTTAAACGGTGTATACAAAACTGCGTGGGGTTTAATGCTTCGAAAATTCAATGCTGTCTATTGTCTTTGAAGCAAAATGTCGCCCTTATGTCATTTTCATTGAATGACACTTGCGTGGAAGAAATCGAAAGGCCTTCTATATCAATGACGATCATCATTGGAATGACCAAAAATGCTGCTAAATGCTTAGGATTTCTATATCGATGTAAGACATATTTCACCTCACCGATCATTTATAAGGCATTTATACATCCAAAACTCGAGTATTACTCACATCTTTGGGCAGATGCAGCACAAAATTCTCTCCAGTTATTGGATAGAATTCAGAACAGAGCGTTAAAACTGATAGAAATCAGAGCTTTCATCGATTCATTCCCATCTCTTGAACACCATCGGAATGTTTCATATATTTCCTTGTTTTATTGCTTCTTCAGAAGCAATGCTCACTCGAAGTAGAAAGTTGCATTCCCCCCCTTTATCAGTTAACCCGTGATACTCGCTTCGCGAGTTTTTTAGTTGTACAACCCGATTATGGAATAACTAGCCGGCACGGTTTTTCAATTTCAATTTGTTTTTCATTGTTCATCTTCACCTCCTTTCTTTCCTCTCCTAATTTCCCCATCCACCGTGCTGCGTTCAACATTATAAGGGTCTCTTAACCTACCCTCAGCGCCTGTGAATTATAAAAAAAACAACAACAAATCCCAATGATTGTGCTTCAAATTTGGTCAGAGCAGGGTATTTACAGAGGAAATGGAGGATTTTTTCTTTTTCTCCGCTTTTCTCCACAGCTATTACTGTTAGCCACATTCTTGACTGTGCGAGGAGAGGGTTCGGCGTTCTCACAGCCCGGAAAGTGTGTCACCATCAGTAGTACCAGTTATGCCATCAGGGTTTTTCAATAATGATGGATTGCAATGTTTTCTGGATAGCACTTTACCAAGCCTTCTTCTGGCTTGTTTTTGAAGCTATATTCAAGCCATTATGTATGGAATAACACATCATTTAAATTGTCTTCTTCGCTAGAAGTGATACTATCGTTCGTTGACAATTAGCTCTGTCTGGTTAGAATCACAAGTCGGACTTATCTATCGAGCTCTATCCACTGAAATTCGGTTAATATCGCTTCATACTTCTAAAGAAATAATATCCGATTATGCGGCCATGCCATAAGCCACATTAAACAGTCAATTTCTGTGGATTCATTAAAAAAAAATGGCCCTCGTTGCAAAAGATGATTTTTTGGCCAAAATGCAGATCTCTGGTCAAAGTTTCCAGAAATCACGGCGTTGTCCGGAGGAAATAGCAAATCTTACTAAATATTTTTACAACTGGATGTCATTCCTTGGTAACTATTATACAGCTGCTGAAACATAACAACTGTAAAAACTATCAAATACAAATACTGATTCAACAAGATGCCAAGAAAGGTATCTTACTGCTTTTTTAATCACTGGTGTCTGTCCATGAGTCCCTGTGATCACTAACTTGCGCAAGTTCTTTTTCATATCTCTTGAGGCTTCATGCAAAATAGTTTCTGCTTGAAAGTAAATTTTCAACTAACAGCCATTGCAATATCGCTGAACTATGTTGAAGTCCGGCTGAAAACGAATTGTGATAACTTGGACTTTTGAAGCTGATCTGTACGCGATTGTGTCATAAGCATACAGAATAATAATAATGAATAGAATCAGCAAGTTGACCGCTCCTGGTTGAAGATCGGTTTTTACATCAAGACCATTTCTATCTCAACGGATACGTAAACGAACAGTATTTGTTCTTCCAGAGAACAAGTTTTAACGTTCAAATTCACCTCTTCAGATTTAGTTTTTTGAAGTCTGTGAGAACATTCTATATAATTTGAAATAGAACTTATTGCTTAAAGTTCTATACACAACGAAATTCAATTGTCAAAATAAACTTTTAGAAAAAAATTAAAATTAACATAATCAATATTTTCATTTCATTTCATTTATTTATAGCAATTCCTTACACATTAAGATACAACATCTTTTAAACTAGTGCAAAGTTCAGTAATAGTATACTATGTATTTATACAAAATTGAATGATAAAAAGTTAAAACAAAAAAAGCTGATAATTAAAAAAAAGAATAAGAAATTGAAAGATTTTGTTCTGATTTTAAAGCAAAAGGAAAAATAAAAAAGGAAAGAAAATGGTTGCATTTAATAAAGAAGATTTAAAGAACAAAAATAATCAAGTAAGCTTTAAGTAATCATCGAAGAGCCTCAAAATATTGCCTTAGTCTCGTTTTGAACCGAGTGCTACATCCCATCATCCTTATGACCAGGGGTAAGGAATTCCACAACCGAATCGTGTGTACAAAAAATTGACGACTAGAAACAAGGTAAGAGTAGCGTAATGGAGTTAGATCAAAGGTTCTAGTTGAGCACGGAAACTGAATTTTGTTGTAAAGATATTGTGGTTTTCTTGTTTGCAAAATACTATTAAGCATTATTAGAGTTCTTAAAGCAAATAAATTATCAAGAGAGACACCATGTATAATTTTAGAGTATGCGGAAATATGGTCATACCTGCGCAGACCGAAAACATACCTTGCCACACTATTATAGACAACGTTAAGCTTCCTTTTGTCCCTGAAATCACAATTACTAAAAATTTCACAACCATATAGTAATAGGGGAATGAGAAGTGATTTGGCAAGTATCATTCTTGTTTTAATTGGTGTAATTTTTTGAGTGGTCCATAACATTCTTAAGCCTCCATACAATCTTCCGATTATCATATTTATGTGGTTTGTCCAGGTAAGGGTTCTGTTAAACACTACTCCTAGGTTTTTTGCTGATTCGACAAACTGGATGGGAATGTTGTTGAGCAGTAATGAAGGAAAATAAACTGTATCTAATGGATTTCTGGAAATAATCAAGCATTTGGTCTTGCCTGGATTTAAGCATAGTCCATTTGATTGTGACCAAAGTTGAACCTTAGTTAAGTCTTCATTTATCTCCGAAGCTCCATTTTCAATTAAACCAAGAGGACAGCTATATCGAAGCTGAACGTCGTCAGCATACATATGAAAGGACGAATTGAAACCTAGAGACGGGAGCTCATTTATATACATTGAAAATAGAAGAGGTCCTAAAATTGATCCTTGAGGCACACCACGGCCTAGTCGAAGGAAGGATGACGTTTGATTGTTAGCAACCACTGCTTGATACCTTGAAGATAAATACGAAGAAATAAGTTTTACTGAAGATGAAACAAACTGGAATTTATCCCTTAATTTAGTGCATAAGATATGGTGGTCGACGGTGTCAAATGCCTTCGAGAAGTCTAGGAGTGTGAGGAAAGTGACGCAGTTGTTGTCAACACTCTCTCTTATTTCTTCGACAACGTTTATAAGAGCTGTCGTGCAGCTGTGACCTGGACGAAATCCAGATTGATTTGGACATAGCATGTCATTTTGATCTAAGTAAAGTTTAATCTGTCTGTTTATGATTTTCTCAAGAACTTTCGATAAATAAGGTAAGATAGCTATTGGTCGGTACTCATTACGATTTTTTGGTATTGGAATGATTTTAGCTCGTTTCCAATTTGCAGGGAACACTCCAGTCATTAAAACAGTATTGAAGAGGTGGGTAATGGGTTTCAAAGTGTAGGGAAGGGTTGCCTTTAAAAACACCGGATGAATTTCATCAAAACCCACTGAATTAGATTTTATAGATAGGCAGAACCTAAGAACATCCTCCTCAGTCACGTTGGAAAAACTAAAACCATTAGAAGATACGCTGTTAGTTTCCAAATTTAAGAAGATAGAGCTATGGTTTTGTTCGAACGATGAGAGAGATATAAACTTTTCATTCAGTTGATCCAGTTAATATTATTATCTGAATTATTAATATGTTTTCCAACCCCTATATCCCTTAGATTTTTCCAAAGCTTATGACCAGCAAGAGAGGGATTTAATCGAGAAGAGTAATAGCGTTTTTTTGATTCTCTGATCTCAAACACAACTTTATTTCTTAGGTCAGTATAAGTTTTCCAAAATATTTGCAGTCTAAAACGTTTCCATGTTTTATACGCCATATTTCGTTGATTAATCAACATTTTTATATTGTTAGTAAACCATGGATGGTCCTTGTACCTAAAAAGTTTTGTTTTGATAGGAACGTAAACATCAAAAAGAAAATTTAAATTATCCTGAATGAATTCAACTTGGTCATCAACAGATAGCATTCTTGAGACTTGAGAAAAATCAATTGATTGTAGATCATGTTCTAAACGATTGTAATTAATGTTTTTAAAATCCCTAAAGCTGTAATGGTTACTAGAAACTATAGGCTCACACTCAAAAGTAATTTGCAACAGATCGTGATGTGAGAAACACGGTGCAGATAGTTGATCAAACTGAAGAACTTTATTTAAGTGGCTTACAAAAAATACATCAAGCAGGGTACTTGATTCCTTGGTGAAGTGTGTTGGAGTTGCTGTATTCACTGGATACAAGCTGAGAGCTTTCAAGTCATCAGCGAGTGTAGATTCTAAAATCAGATTGCTATTGAAGTCCCCTCCTAGTATAATATATGGTGATACATTTGTCAACTCATCTAACTTAGTTAATAATGATGTAGTATTTACATGTTTGTTAGGTCTGTAAGCGCAGCCTAATACAATTTTGTTGTCCTTGCAAGTAATTTTAACAAAGACAAAATTGACATCATCACTAGGTAGAGATTCACACGCGAATTCTGGCTTTAGTCCACAGCGTACATAAATAGCTACTCCACCCCCAATTCTACCCACTCTGTCCCGTCTAAACAGTTTGAAACCTCTTAAGTCATACAAAGCGTCATTTATTTCTGGCCGAAACCATGTTTCAGTCACATACACAACATCGACCTTAGAATCTGCAAACAAATACCTAAATTCATCGATTTTCGGAAGTAAGCTCTGAGCATTAATACAACACACCTGAAGACCAGTACGCTGACTACACAAAATATTAATCATACTACGTGAGATATCATTATTACCAGCAGTTGTGGAGTTCCCATTATTGCTTACTATATTAGGGCCAACCATTAATAGAAACTGAAAACAATTGGCTGCTAATAAAGCATCCCTTCACACAAGTGACATAGAATGTATCATCGATAGAAAAACTCGACCTGACAAAAAACGAAGGCTCGAACTCAAAGATAAATAAAAATAAAAGGCAAATTGTACATGATTCAAAAAAAAAGAAAAACTTAAAAAAGACAAAGTTAAGTTTCATTATTAAATGCATTACAATAATGTATAAGAAAAGTAAAGCAAATTATTAATAAATTAAATAATATAAACAAAAAAAAAAATAAAAAGAACAAAAAAAAAATAAAAAGAAAAATTTAAATGCAAAAGAGGATTTAAAAAGGTTTGAAAAGAATTGAAAAGAAGTAATTGTTGAAGACGACAAATGATTATCGTTTTCTCTACTTAATCTTCGCAATCAGCTTCATTTGTTGTCGTCAGACCAGCAGCAGCAGCAGCCAAATCCTCAGCATTAGTAATTAAGATTGGTTTCTCATTTTTATTATTTTTTTTAATATGGACAAGTCCACGCATTGTAAAAACGGAAAATAATTTGTGTTCTCTTTTGAATTTGATTGCACTTTGTAATAGAGAGCGATTTTTTACCGTTAAACATTCATGAATGAAAACCACACAGGCGTTGTCATTGTCATCGAACCCGAAATCTAGAAGTCGCAGTGGTTGTTGCGATGACATTCGGTAATTAGCAATTGATCGGAGAACCGTGCTTTTTTCAGTCGGTGACAAGAATTTTATTACAATTGGTGCATGTGGATATTTGTTGTTTTGTGTTTTTAAACGGAAAATGCTTTTGAGCGAAGGCGGTTGAAAACCAGCAACATGTACACACATGTGATTAAACATCAATTTTAAATTTTCGTTAGGTAAACAAGGAACACCTTGAAGCAGCGCGTCGCTACTTATTTCTTTTTGTTGGTATTTTTCTTCAGTTTGTTCCAAGCGTGTCAAAATTTTATTAATGGTTTCGCTGTGTTGGTTTAATTGTTGTTTTAATTGGTCATTTTCGCGTTTTATAGTGTCTATGGCACTCAATTGTGTTTCAATTATTTCAACTCTCTTGACCATGTCATCAATTGAGTATTTAAGAGTGGCGATTTCGTCATCAATTTTTTTGGACAACCTCTGTTCGGACTCCGAAATTTTTAAGCTAAGAGAAGATGTAATCGACTCACTTTGCTTAAGAAGTGCCTTCTCCAATCTGGTCCATATATCCCCTGTACTGTCCTCATGTGTTGGCTTAAGTGATGGTGACTGATAAAGCTTACTGCTTGATGGTGTGCTTGAAGATGCAGGTGTATTTGTCGCTTTACCGGTACGTCTTGACATATTAGTATTTTGTTGGTGTGAAGGGGCAAATAATATAAAATTCACTCAACTTAGGACTGTCAAGAGCAACAAAGGAATATAAGACTCAAATTTGGTTTCAAACACAACAAAATTAAAAAAGAAAACAAAATATCAGTGTAAAAGTACTTAAAAGTTCACTGCAATGTATTTCGATACAGATTAAGTTCAAATGAGGTAAGTCTTAACAACTTCTATTGATTGGCACGTAATTATATGCTAAGAAATTCACTTTTACTAGCTGCTTACTAACGCACGTCTACTTGCTATCACTCATTACTCATTTATTCAGGTGATTGTTTTTGAGTCACCTTGTATTAGCCTGGCTTTAATAAACATACCAAATTTAAAAATAAGCCCCTCGAGTCTCTATCAATAAGTCATGAGCTTACTCTGACATTACAATACATTAAACATTATTGAGAAAACATTCACGTATCGCAAACTGAAGGCATATTCCTATTTATTGAGATTAACGTCTATGACGTCTATTATTGAAACACTCAGTTTTTTTTGACACTTTATTGAAATAAAGCAATAAAATAATTTCTTTTGTTACTTTCACATTGCTGCGTGGATGAGTTTTCTGGTTATTTTATTAATATTTGACGTTCACAGGAAAAAGGGCACGTTTTACATATCCTTACATGAATATGTATGTGTCTAAACAAAATCCTTAAAAGCAAATATATGAACGTGACTGGGGGGCTTGTTTAAATTATGGTTTGTCTGTTTGACGAAGGTTATACCTAACACCTAAGTGGTGCTTCCCATAGATGTTCCCTGCAAAAGCTATAGCTTAGCTTTTCAGCACGAATTTTATGTTGTGGTTATTTGAACATGCAAACGGAAGCTATCTAAAACATACTTACACATTACATACATATGTGTTCATATTATGGCCGGAAAAAGAAACAATCTTAAAGAACAGATAAATTTCCCAAAATGGGACATTATAACGAAATTGCTGAAGCTGATTAGAACTTTTAAGGTTAATGTTATAATACATAATACATTAGAGTGGTCGTTAGGAAAAAGGTAATATTGGTTGGTCCTCAATCAGCTCTAAATTAAGAAAATATAATTTTTAACTATACAAGGTGGGTGGGTCGTTTTCGACCCTTATATATTTTTTTATGAAAGTAAATAAAAAATTTAACATTTTTGAGAAAAAGTTTTATTGGAATCATTGAGACTATTTAGATGTTTTAAGGACATTGAGTATATATACATTCCGGTCTTATGTGTTCTATCAAACATTTTTTCACAGAACACAGATCAAGACTTTGTTTGTAAATTTTTAGGCCAAACAAATAGGACGTCTGCCTTTGGTCGCTTTACCGGTGAAAAGTGGTCTTCCGTTATGGCTCATAACCGAAGTCTATGGGCCAAAAAGTGTTAATTGAAGTAAAAATGAAGATTGTGCCTTGACGTATTGTTGATTTGCTCGGCCGATTTTGTTTTAAATTAGTATATAGCGTTTAAAAATTCCCCCACATATATTGAATTATAGATCGTCTAGGAGCTGTTTTTGAGAAAAATACGATTTTGGAAAACAATTTTTTAACGTTTGTATGGTGGGTACCGTTATTTTTAGATAAAATAAAATTTTGTTTCTCACATCTTGTAGAGTATATTAAAAAACTTTTGACTATGAAGTTTAAAAAAAATTGATTATGGAGATTTTGAAATATTGAGTTTTCCAAAAAAAAAACTTGAAAGTATTTTAAAAATCAAAAAAAAAAAACAAAAAAATTGAAAATTTGAACACACAATTGAATCCAAACTGAGGGGCCTTAGCACAAAAAATGGTCAAAATCTGTTGAAAGGTTTTTGAGAAAATCAAAAAAAAATAAAATAAAATGCACGACTGGGTCGCACGAACTTACTCCTATGTAATAGACTAGGAATTTAAAAAACGAATGTTATTAGAGAAAACTGTTTTTAAGGATAAAATTTATTTTTAAAATGTCCTAAAACAACTCCTTTAGTAGTTGGAGCTAAGCACAGGATGCCATGTGTTTTAAGCAAAAATTAGTTTATGCAAGGACAAAATTATAATTCTTAAAAAAATAAGCTTTTATATACAAAAATTTTTAAAAGATTTTGAAGAAAACATTTTGGTACGCCAATTTAAAGTTTTTCGTCGTTTTCGAGAAAAATACGATTTTTGAAAACCATTTTTTTTAAATTTTTTAACATTTGTATGGATGGTACCTTTATTTTTAGGTAAAATAAATTAAATTTTCACATCTTGTAAATTATATTGAGAAACTTTTATTTATCAAGTTTATAAAAAAATCTGGTATGGGGTTTTCGAAATATTAAGTTTTGAAAAAAAAAATTTTTAAGTTTTTTTTTTTTTAATTATGTTTGTCCTTAAGTGGGCTCAAGGTAACGAAGAAAGGAAACATTTTTTTTTTAAATCCAAAATTTTTTTTTTGAAAATTTGAATAGGTACACAATTCTATTTAAATTTTTGGGGAGTCTTAGCAAAAAAAATGATCAAAATCGGTTGTACCGTTTTTTGAGAAAATCAAAAACAAAAAAAAAGGTTCCATGGAGGGTACCAAAAATAACCATTTTTCGGAAAATTTTTTTCAACCATTACCTAGCTTTAACTAAATGAAATTTTTTTTTGTTTTTATTTTTTAAATCCGTCGAATAGTTTTTGAAAAAAAAAATATTTATAAAATTTTGAAAAAAATTAAAATAGCAGTTACCGTTATTTTTTATTTAAAAAAAAAGAAAAAAAAAAAAAACGTGTGGGGGAAAAAAATTAAAAATGCTATCTAAAAAGTTTAAAGAAAATCAGCCGAGTCGTTTAGGCTATAGTCAAACAGATAGATAGAATTATTAGACCCACTTTTTGGATTCTCTATCATCGTAATGTCAACTTTGATTAAAATCTCGAGTTCGATTTTTTTCTGTTCTCGATTTTTTCGAAAATAGTACCACTGTATTTTATTAATTTATTTTATGCTTAAGCTCTTACAAAGCTTGTGTATTGTTTATCCAAATTTTTAAAAATAATTGTTTTGTTTTAAAACTAAAGGTCCGTTTTTTTTTGAAGTTTCATAAATAAAAGTTTTTTACCACTCACTGCAAGATTTATACATTTTTATACAAAAATAACGGTACCCACTATACTAAATCGAGAATAATATTTTCGAAAATCGTATTTTTTTGGAAAACGTTTCCGAGCATTTTGCTAAATTTTTTTTACTTTTGATTAATTTTTACGATCTATAATAAAATAAAAAAAAAATGAAGATATTGCTGACTGTATACCTACGAGAACCATTTTTTCAAATTTAGAATTTCTCATTATCGATAAAACGGATTTTAACGAAATTTTTTATAGAGAAGCTTCTAAAAAGTTTCATTTCATTTCAAAATTAAAAAAAAAATAATTTTTGAGTTTTTTGAAAAAAATCAATGTTTTTTTGGTAAATTCGATATCTCAGAAACGTAAATTTAATTTTTATTTGAAAAATAATAAAAACTTCAAATTGGCGTACCAATTTTTTTTCTTTTAAACGTTTTAAAATTTTTTTTTTTTTTTTTGAGGTTTAAACTTTAAGTTCAAAATTTTTTAACATAAACGAAATTCAAAAAGTGATAAGAGAAAATACTGACTCTTTAAATAAAAAGGTGTTTATTACCGGCGAAAACAAAAAACAAACAAATAAACCTAATTGTTGAGCAATCTGAAATAATTCCCAGCTATCAAATTAACGGCAGTAATTTATTACATCGAAGCAATAAATCTATCAACAAAAGGAAGCATTTTATTTAATTTTGTATTTTTGTGTTGTGTTGTTTTTTGTCTAAACCAAGTAATTATTCTTGTTCTACGAGTATATAATTAAAAGCAAAATAACGATGGATGGTTTTTATTTGGCAACATTAATTCACCACACAAGAATAAAGGTATTAAGTTAATTACCATTACATCAAAGATAGAGTAATTATTATTTTATTCACTAACCATTAATTATATCTACTCATAGTCCTTCTAATGAATAGAGAATTTGGGATAGTAATCAGTTGAATGATAGAATTATATTTTTGTATGGAAAGCTGATAAAGTGATTCGAGAATTTAAGGAGAAAGCGACACATTTGAAAATATAACTTCTTTAGTTGTAACAAAGCAAACTTTTTAAAAATGTTTTTTTTAAAGAACAGAAAAGAGTTAATTTCAAGTCAACTTTAAAAAAAATAAAATGCACGACTGGATGGCACCAACTTGCTCCAATGTAAAAGACTAAGAATTTCAAAAATAAAATAAAATTCATTTTTTAAATGACTAAAACAACTCCTTTAGTAGTTGGAGCTAAAAACAGGATGCCTTGTGATTCAAGCAAATATAAGTCTCTAATGAATCCTCTATTAGCTAAAACACTATTCTTGTGGTGAGCTTTGAAAGACGAAAACAATAACAAAGTCACGGTCATCCCATTTCTCGACTCCAACACGTGGAGTCTTACATTGTCTTATTTCAGGAGTAAGCAATTCTTCATCTTTACTTTCCGAAGTAGCCGTCTTTCCCAAAAACAGTTTCCTCGAAACATTATAGTTTCAAATTAATTTATTCTGGATATTGAAAGCGAAAACAACTTTCGATTAATTAAAATCAAAATTCTAGTGGAAAACCTAAAGTTTGCTCAGCCTACTTCTACTTTTTTCGGGAGTTAAAAAATCGAAAGTTGATAAACTCTAGAGTTGAAAATCAGAAGTTGAAACCGTCAACTTTGAGTGAAGAAAAACAAAATCACAAGTTGAAAATAAAAATCCTAAAGTTGAGTTCAACTTTGAGTAAAGAGAATCGCCCTTAATATGCACAATTAATTCGAGAAACTAAGGATCGTTTTCGCAATATATTTATCTATTCTTAAAGCATCCCGTAATATGTCGTATACAGTGACCACAGACCAAGCGATCGCATATGTGCACTTGTGCAGTGTAGTGTTGATGATCGAAATGTGTTAATTCATCATTGTTTCCAACAATTATTTAACTAATATTATGCCAGATATGCATATGAAAATTGAAACATGTTCTAAAAAAACATTTACTCAGTAATTGAAATAAACTAATTTTCAGAAAATTTTAGAATGCACATTTCAATAAAGCTTACCACTGCCAGTAAGAAAAATGTATAGAAAATTTGGTTTAAACGAGAAAATGTTTCAAAAACTTTTCTTAATTTTCTTTTCATACACTAATCACCCAGTCTCTATCTTTTTTTGGAACATAATTTGATATTTACATACACATAAATTAATTTAAAAAAGCAATTACATATTTTGTTATTCCCAAAAGGCTAAAGCACATAATACCCAATTGTCGTATTCCTTCTCTCAGCAATTTCCGCAATTAAACCTCCTCGAAACAAAAATCGGTTAATTTCTATTTTGGCGTTCATCTTGAAGTTCTAAATATCTCTTTCATAGGTCAAATTCTTTGCAGTTAATGTTTACAAATTAGGACGAAAGTCCCATAAGATCGGTTTTAATTTCTTTTATTCAAAGCCATTAACTTCCAATATAAAAGTTGTTGTACTTAAATCCAATCTGCCTTCGACCGGTCAAAATACTATACATGCCCACCCTCTGCTAAATAATTGACTGGACCACCAATCAGCGTTGCCGATGTGGCACAATCGTGCCATTTTGACACGGAAATTTTCTCGTGGCACGGTGGCACGAAAAGTTTCAATATGGCACGTTTTTTTTCATTATTTTACCTAAATGCATTTTAGATAATTGACCCAACCTTTTTAATAAATAATCCAAATATACAAAGTATTCTGCCGCACTTAAATATTTTGGTATCAGAATTTTCTCATATATTTTTCTTGAAGATTCAAAAACGTTCTAGGTTTATTAATAATTCAAAATTTATGTTGACTCTTCTTAGTTTGCCTCACGAAATTGCATCAGCAGGGCGACTGTTTTCAAGGCTAAATAATATTAAAACAAACAACGAAAACAGACAGTCATACAAAACAATTAATGCTATAATGTCATATAATGAAATTATTAAGCCTAATAATTGTCAAAATTTCAAACCTCCAGCTAATTTATTTATTTAGCTTATTATAACAAAGCTTTATTACGTCTTTATATTTTTGAATAAATAGGTACTCATCATGTGATGTGATATAGGTAGTTACATAATACATACTCATTACTTATTATGAACTTGCCAAAAACTCCTGTTTCTGGAAAATACCTATACACGAATAGAGGAAGTGATTTTTTGTTTGTTATTTGCTTGTAATAGTATTTAATTAAAATTCATTTTTAAAGAATAACTTGAGTTTTTTTCATATGGCACGAAAATGTCACAAATGGCACGTTTTTTCAAGGAGTGTGGCACGAAAATGTTTTTTTTTGGCGGCAACACTGCCACCAATAGGAATCAAAATAAACCCTTTTTAAAAAGAGCAAATGGAGGGAAGCCCTGGGAGTAAAGAAATTACATTTCTTTTTTTTGTATGCCTTAGCCATTTAGGAACAAACCGATTCGGGTTTAATGATTTTTAAGGAAACAAATTTGTTTCGTAATTGTCAACTTTGTAAAAACCAAAAAAAAAAGGAGAAAACCATCCTGTTTGTAGCATTCGACCTAAAATTTGGAGGACAGCAAAATTGTTACTCAATAACGTTCAATTTCGAAAATAAATCAATTTTTTAATTTTTAATAATTAATATAATTATCCTGTATTTAAAAAGAAAATGAAAAATAAAGAATGAATTTCTAGATTACAAAAAAAAAAAAAAAAAACCATATTGTTGTACGTTCTGCTAGAAAATATGATTCAATTTCAATCCAACCTGCACAGCTAGACTGGGCCAAAAAAATTGACTATATTTTTTTTTTGAAAGATATATCGAGAATATCATTCAGAATGACAAAAAAAAATTTTCGTAAAAGTTTGAGCCCTTAATATCAATTTTAAGAGGGCTATCATCGCTAATTTTGATTTTTAGTCATAATTTCATGTTTTGCGTCAGAACTGACAAAACATTGAAGTAAAAAAAATTCATTTTGACTTACTTTTATATAAAATTAAATTCCCTACAAAAAAGGTCTGATTGAAAATTTTCGTCAGACAAGCCGTTTTTGAGTAATTAAGCTTAATATGGTAAATTGTTATTTTTCGTTAGTTACAAAATTCCAAATTAAAAAAGTAAAATCGAAGAAAAATAACAATTTATTAAGCTTAATTACTCAAAAACGGCTTGTCTGACCTTTCAATCTGACTTTTCAATCAGACCTTTTTTGTAGGGAATTTAATTTTATATAAAAGTAAGTCAAAATGAATTTTTTTACTTCAATGTTTTGTCAGTTCTGACGCAAAACATGAAATTATGACTAAAAATCAAAATTAGCGATGATAGCCCTCTTAAAATTGATATTAAGGGCTCAAACTTTTACGAAAATTTTTTTACAGTCAGTATACGTATATCTTGATTTCAATTTTTTCATTAAATTATAGATCATAAAAATTGATCGAAAGGAACAAAATTTTAGCAAAATTTTCAGAACCGTTTTCGAGAAAAATACGATTTTCGAAAAACTTTTTTTAAGATTTGTATGGAGGTTACCGTTATTTTTGGGTAATCTATAAAACTTATATTCGTCCAAAGCTCGAGTACAATTCCAAAATGTGGGCAGGTGCTCCAATAACACACTTGGGTCTCTTGGATAGAATCCAAAAAAGAGCTTAAAAAAAGATAGGTGATAGAAGTATAACAGAAACATTTGAATCTCTCGAGCACCGTCGCAATGTTTATTGTCTTTCATTATTTTACCATGTTCTAGCGAAATAGCCAGTTGCATTGCTCCCCTTAAACAATTTAACCGCAATACCCGCGCTTTTAGGAATGCGCATCAATCTTGAGTTCAATTTCGGACGTTCTGTAAAGTACAGAGATTCTTTCTTTAGCCGGACTACACGAATGTGGAATGCTCTACCCAGCCCTATTTTTCCTTACGTTTGTAATATTCAATAATTTAAAACTAATGTGCATCGGTATCTCATTTTACACCCTTTTTTGTTTTCCTAACGCTCGTACTGTATTAATCATTTTAAGGGTAGTAATAACCCAGTAGTGCACGCAGTTTATGAACAAAAAAAAAATTCTCACATCTTGTAATGTATATTAAGAAACTTTTATTCATCAAGTTTTAAGAAAATCAAACATGGAGTTTTTTAAAATATTGAACTTTGAAAAAAAAAATTTTTTTTAAATCCAAAATAATTTTTGGAAAATTTTAATACCCAATAAATTTCAAACAGCTGGGGAGTTTTAGCATACAAAACATGATCAAAATTTTTGAATTTTTTTTTTTTAAATTTGTGGGACAGTTTTTGAGAAAAAAAATATTAATAAAATTTCAAAAAAAAAATTTCGGTCTTAAAAAAAAAGAAAAAAACACGTGTTGGGGGGGAATTAAAAATATCAAAATCTCGAGTTCGATTTTTTCCGAATGCATAACTTGCCTTATAGTGCCTATAAGTCGCAAGTAAAAAGGTAGGATGTATTTAAGTTATTCAAAAAACATATATTTACATAGAGCAAACTGACTTTCATTTAAATATGTAAGCAATTCTAAATTCTCTCAAAAAAGGTCCTGAAGTCACACAAGAAACTTAGGCTCTTTAAGAAGGGAATACCTCTCCTAGTTTTTTAAGTTATGCATTAGATTCAAAAGAAAGTTAAAACAAAATGGAAAAGTATTTTATGTTCACACATTATAATATTTTTAAATTTAGAGCTTCTTTAAAACTGGCAAGGTATTTTATGGTAGGAACATAAGAGTCCAAGATTCCATATATGATTTCGCGAATTGGGTAAGTTTTGTTCTGAAATTTTTAATTTTGATCATTGCGTTAACAACACAAAACAACATGATGGAAATGCAGTCGAAGCTCCTTGGTATGGCCAACTTTTCAGCTTTTGTATGTATGTATATGAAGTTTTCTTAATGTTTCAAAATAAAAAAAGTCAAACAATATCGATTCAGGCTTACATAACGTTGAACCAGGCTTCAAGTTCTCATATTATAACTGTCAGTTTTTTGTATGTTTGTTCCATCTGTGTTGTACCTATTCTTGTTTGTTATATAAAAGTGAAACATTTGTATAACACTTAAAATCGAACAAATATCTTCCATTTCACTGTCAATTTTTATTTTTATTTTCGATTAAAATCACTGTCTTAAGAATTCGCAAAAGGTTTCAGTTCAGCTGGCCAAAAATGACATCGAAAACAAATTTTTAGATATCTGTACATGCCACTGTGGTGATGTATGTATAATTGAGGTGTAGGTGGCCAATCACTAGAAATGTCAATTTCAAGTTTGAATTTGAATGAAATTACTTCAGTGGGTGAGGCTATATAGGTCGAGGTATAAACAATGCGGATATTAAGAGGAAATTACGGGACCCACCATTTTCGTGTTTTTTACCTATTATCAAAATATTAATTTTGGTTAAAATCTCAAGTCACATTAACTATAAAATTGGTTCTGAAATTTGGTAAGTGGGCGCACATGTACTGAGATGATTCCACGTTTTAACTTTTATAACATTTGAAATTTTCACCAGAATCGGTTGAGTGGTTAACATTTTATTGAATTTTAAGAGACTTTACATTATCAATTAAAGCGAAACCTCTTTAGTTGAATTGAGGATTCAAAAATACTAAGCATAATTAAGATTTGAAAATGTTTACCACTGCTGACTGTATATTGCCTTACGGGCCAATTCGAAGAAGTTGAAAGGTTTTTGAGATAATCAAATTTAAAATCTGATCTAAAAATATCATATTTTTGTCTCGAAGATTTTTGTGTTCTAAATTTGGATCCCTTCAATTTACCTTAGTTTTCGGAGATATTCGAATATATAAGTTCAAAAAAGTTTTAAAATAAACTTGAATTAATATTTTTTGTCATACGAAAAGTTCTTATTTTACCGTTCATTTAAATTCATTTCAAGGCATTAGTTTTTAACTATTGTGGAGTTGAATAAAGATTTCTCGTAAAGTAAAAAAAAGGTTAACAAAATTCAAAATGAATCACATACATAGAGATTAGTACACAAGAGCCATGAGTCGAAAAAAAACTTTAAACGCGTTTTTTCTCGAAACCACGTTTTTCCAACTGTTGGTCACGATTACTTTAAAACCACTTGACGGATCGTCATAATTATTTTTTTGTTGTAAATCTTATTAAATTTATTGGAGTCTGGAACAAAATCAGGCTGATATATAACAAAAACTTTTTTTTTGTACAGCGCTTAGAAGAGCGAAAAAAAGTGAAAAAAAAGTACACTAAAATTCAAGCGTCCGCCATTTTTTAATTTTTGATTTTCGGCACGGCAATTATTTTGGTCCAGATTCCAACTACACTCTTCTATTTTATAAAAAAACTTTGATTTTTTAATTTTCGATAATTTTTGCAGGAGCTAGAGTGGCCATACAGCGAACAACTTTTCTTTGGAGGTGGTCTCGTTCCGAGGCGCTTTGTTTTTTAACGGCCCGGTATTTTTTGATGAAAAAATAATTTTTTGTACTTAATATGATAATAAACAAGTAACAAAAATTTAAATCGATTATATCATTCCTTCCATAAAAAAAAATTCATAGAAAAGTGTCATTTTTGACACTGAAAAGGCAGAACCTCCCCTTAATTTTCACATCCGACTATTACAAAAAATGGAGTTCATTGGAAATTCTGAAAACGTATTCGTTTTTACGATATCAACATTTTTTTGAAAAAATAAAATATACTAACAAAAACCGTAGGTGAATCAGTTTGACTAACTGCATCATTATCTACATATAAGGATTTGGCCCACCCATAATAGGCAGAACCAAGCAAGACTTAGCCAGGATCGTTGCTACCTGTAGTGGACACTGGCCAATAGGAAAGCATGTAACGAAGCACTCTTACAACTCTTGCTGTCATACCTGTGGAGATCAACGGGAAAAAGTGTGGTGTCCCGGTTGAGTGGGTGATCCGAATTCCGGATGATTGTGGAAAAGCAAACACAAAATGACAGACATCAAAACCTACTATATCCTTTCTCCTTTTTGAGCTCAGACCAAACTGGATGACTCCGTGAGAATATTCACAATTTTACATGGTACCAAAATGGTGCAGAGTGAAAATTATTAATTCATTCCACAGAATCACCAAGCAATTAATGCAAATTTGAAAAGATGAGCCACAGTTCCTACGAAAAAATTAAACTAGGAATAAAGATTTCTCGTAAAGTAAAAAAAAACAAATTATATTTTTTTTGAAAATTCAATATCTCAAAAACGTCTTGATATTTTTATTGGAAATTTAATTTTTATTCCTAAAATAATAAAAACTGTAAGTTGGTTTACCAACATTTCTTATTACAAATTTTGTATACATATAAACGCTTCTTTTTTTAGAAACCAATTTTTAGAAACAATTTTTGTTCTTGCATAAGCTAATATTTTCTTGAATCCCATGTCATCCTGTTTTTAGCTCCAACTACTAAAAGGGTTGTTTTAGTCATTTAAAAAATTAATTTTAGAACAGATTTTCTCTAAAAACATTCATTTTTGAAATTCTAAGTCTTTTACATATGGGCAAGTTCCTGCGACCCAGTCTTGTATCGCGCTTGTATATTTTGGTGGCCATATTGTTGTTTTTATGACATCTGTCAAATCTGCTTGTGAAAGTGTACAAGAGTGTAGTCGATTCCTCGTCGCGCACAAGAACTCGTCCTTTTGCAAATTTCAACTTGATGAATTTTGTGACGGGACTTAGACCTACAACCATACAAGATGCAACTGAAGAAAGAGCTCAAAGTTCATGACAATAGACAAAGCAGTTTTTTCGCTGGTTGTGCTTCAGAGCATTTAAAAGAGTACCACAAGTGACAAATGCATTGGTCCCTACTTTTTTGAAAACGAAATTGGTAAGGCGGTCACTGTCAATGTCGAGCGCTACAAAACGGTTATAACAAATTTCTTATAGCCCAAATTAAACCATATGAACCTAGATGACATATTGTTCAAGGAAGACGGTACCAAAGGCTACACAGCAGGTTTCTCGATTGACTGAACTTGCAACTAAGGTCATGCAATTTGCCACCGCTTGACATTTTCTTGTGGCCTGTCTTCAAATCGCAGATTCATGCGAATAATCCACATATCCCTAAGGGAAACATAAAACAGGATATCGCTCGAATTCAGCCGAATCTATATGGTAGAATCATTAAAAATTGAACCAATCGAATAAAACAAACAAGTGATGAGTTCCTAAATAAACTCCTAAATCCTCAAGTTTGCATGCTTTTATTCTAATTCGACTTTTGACAATTTACATTAGAACAACTTTTATTTGCTTAATTTTTTTTCATCTTTAAAATGTCATTTGTCATCGCAAATCCATTTAAAAAGATACAAGTGCGTGTGACATTAATTAAATTATATTATTCCGCCAAAGTGTGTCGGTGCATTTATCTTGAATTCAACATAAAGAATTCGTAATGAACCGAACTTCCATGTTTTCCCTCCGCAGACACCATTGTCTCTGGATAATAATGAGCGAATCAACCCACACAATTTACTGTTGGAAAATTGAATAGAAATCTTATTACTTTTTGTGCTTCTCTAGAATATATGTATATATATCTTTGTTTCCATCACTGCAGATAAGCTACTCAGAGATCTGAGGACACTATAATCAATTTTTATATATTATTTTTTTTTTTTTAGCGACAAAATATTCACCCCAATTATTGTTCTTTGATTTCTTACTAAAGAGACAAATTTTTTCGGCACAAACTTGATTACCTTTTTGGCTTAGATGTACCAATGGAAAAACAAAAGAATGTGACATGGATAAGTCTTAATAAATAAGTGACAGTCGTTATTACATTTCTTGTGAAGAGTGTCGGGCGTAAGTGTTTTGTGGTTATTTGGTTTATTTTATACATCTACATAATGTACAATTATCTTTATTGATTTTTATGAAATAATTGAGTGACGACCTAATCTTGGAGATTAATTTAATTAATTGCATGCCATTCATAAGAAATAATATATATAATTATCTATAGTCTTAGGATTTTTCTATACAAATATTTAACTTGAAAATTCTTAGTATTTCAATTGTAGGAAACCTAACCTTACACCCTAGTAAAATAAACAAACAAAAAATGAAAGCAAACAATTTTTTTGTTGTAAACTAATAATAGAAATGAAAACAAATCTTAAAATATGTAATTGAACGTCTCATAACACTATCGCTAGTTTCAAATAGTATATCGAGTTCATATTGTAGAGTTTACTCTCCTATCATTCCTATCTCTATGATCGATAATTCGTATTTCCTATAATCCCTTTATACCCGAAAACAAGTAGCTGCGAAAACGATGATATCGGAGATCTGCAGTGAAACGACCGAAAATGGAATACTGCATTAAGATTAATCCGTTTAATCAGTACACTCTTTTCTTGGTAATAACAAAAAAAGTTGAGCTAGCAGCAAAGAAAATATCCACAGGAAAGTCAGTCGGTAGCTGGGCTCACATTGAGTTGGACATAAGTGGCGTAAAAGATTAATACTCTAGATAAAGGCGGTCTAACAAAACCATATCTATATCGAGGACCAAACTAATTAAGAAGATTATAAACATAATTATAATAAATCTGACGTACGAAAAATTGTGATTTTATCAAAAAAAAAAAGAGCCTACCGAAACGTATACTCGGATTGTACACACAAGTCAGTGATTTCATCGTGGGATAATCAAGTTGAACCACCGTATTTCTTGATTATCCAAAGGAAGACTCATTCAGGAACAACGTCACCTACTACCCAGAAGTCGCCCTGTCCAAGGAAGTTGTAAGCGAGTGCCCTACCAAGTAAAGACGTCCAAAATCTTTACGGAGTGTTCTAGACTTCTTCTTACAAAAGCCCCATCGATCGCCGTGGCTTATCGTTATCAATTTACACGGCAGCAAAAAAAAAAAAAAGAATAGACCGACGAATATTAACCGCAACCGACGATTCCTATCATCAGCCAGGTAGAGTTCCCAGCTTTCAACAGCAGGCATATATTCCTATGAAGCTCAAGACTGACGACAAGGTAGATACCCACCAAACCCAAGTGCCGTCACCGACAGGTCTCCTAGGAGAGCACCACCAATCTAGCTTCCAAGTTTATGCGGCTTAAGTGGAAATCATAATCTTCGTCTCCATCTACCCGTAACTTCGTCATTATGTGCTTAAGCGGAGAAACCACGTGATCAACAGCATCATCGGCAGCATCTCATCTCAACACCGATCTCTTTTCCTTCTATCCTCTTCCTCTCCCCTCAACTTAAAATACGTCATTATAAGAAAAACCAAAAGAATTACCAAAATTTATGGAATTAAAGCTAAGTTAAAAAAAAAAATATAAATGTAAATATCAAACATTCAAATTAAGATTTAAATGTTTCTTTTTTTCTCAAAGTTTTAGCAAAAGAAAGCAACATTTAATGAAAACGACGGTCCAGTAGAAGCTGTGCACAGATTTCACCAAGATCTCGAGAAAATTAAGAGAAAATTAATAACTAGCTGGTATACAGAAAGATAAACATATACATACATATTTGGTTAAATCTGAAAGTTGACAGGGTAAGTCCTTATTTAGATATATTTTGATTTGAACGTGAGATATCCAAAGGAACAATTGGGGACTGAAGTCCTATTCTTATTTTGTTTGAAGATTTTAATCTTCTACATAAATTTTTTTTGAATTTTTTTTTATTCAATATCCTTAATATTACAAAAAAAAAAATCTTTTTATATTCAAATTTTAACTAAGAGAAGAGTAATAATTTTTAAGAGAAATAATGTCAATTAAAGAGTAAGCGATTCACAAATTACAATTTGAGACATACATATATTTTTTTTTTGTCGTGATTCAAATTTTTAAGTGAAGTTGTGTTAGATTTAAATTTTGTTTTTAATGCATTTTTTTGGATTTTTACTTGCGACTTATAGGTACTATAAGGCAAGTTATGCATTCGTAAAAAAAATCGAACTCGAGATTTTGATCAAAGTTGACATTACGATGATAGCGAAGACTAAAAAAGTGGGTCTCGCAATTCTGTCTGTCTGTCTGTCTGTCTGTCTGTCTGTCTGTCTGTCTGTCTGTCGGTGCGACTACAGCCTAAACGGCTCGGCCGATTTTCTTCAAACTTGGTAGATATGGGTTTTAATTTTTTACCCCCGGACGTTTTTTTCTATTTTTTTTTAAGACCAAAAATAACGGTACCTGCCATACGATTTTTTTTCGAAATTTTATAAATATTTTTTTTTCTCAAAAACTGTCCCACAGAATTTTTTAAAAAAAATTCCAAAAATTTAATTTGGTAAAAACTAGCTAATGGTTGAAAAAAATTTTACAAAAAATTGTTATTTTCGGTAGCCCCCCTGGGTCCATTTTTTTTGTTTTTGATTATCTCGAAAACGGTACAGCCGATTTTAATAATTTTTTTTATACCAAAGCTCCTCCAAAGTGTGAATATTATTACATATTCAAATTTTCAATTTTTAATTTTTTGGATTTTTAAAAAAAAATTCAAAATTTTTTTTTGGAATCTCAATATTTCGAAAACCCCTTGCTCGATTTTTTTCAAACTAGGCAAATAAAAGTTTCTTAATATAGTCTACAAGATTTGAGAAAAAAAATTTTGTTTTATCTAAAACTAACGGTACCTTCCATACAAATTTTAAAAAATGGTTTTCGAAAATCGCATTTTTCTCGAAAACAGTTCCGAGAATTTTGCTAAAATTTTTTTTCTTTTGATTAATCTTTACGATTTATAATTTAATAAAAAAAAATTTTAAATCTAGATATTACTGACTGTACCTACCATAGAACGATTTTTTCGAATTTTGAATTTCTCATTATCGACTTAACGGATTTTAATGAAATTTTTTATAAAAAAGCTCCTAAAAAGTTTAAAAAACATTGCATTTAAAAACTTAAGAAAAAATATTTTTTCAATTTTTAGAAAAAAAAAGTAATTTTTTTTTTTTTGAAAAATTCGATATCTCAAGAACGGCTTAGTATTTTTTTTGAAAATTAGACTTTTATTCGTACAATAATAAAAACTTAAGGTTGGCGTACCAAATTTTTTTTTTTAAAAATGTTTTAAAAATTTTGTACATAAAAGCTTATTTTTTTAAGGAACCACTACAAAGACTTATAATTTTTGTTCCTGCATAAATTCATATTTGCATATCATTCTGTTTCTATCTCTTACTACTTAAAGAATTAAAAAAAATTTCATTTTATCCTTATGAACAGTTTTCTCTAATAACATTCGTTTTTAAAATTCCTAGTCTATTACATAGGAGCAAGTTCGTGCGACCCAGTCGTGCATTTTATTTCTTAAGAAATTAACGATTTTTTTTTTTTGTATTCAATAAACATTTGGCGAGTGTACGCATTATAAATTTTGGACTTGAAGCTTTTCAAATTGTTTTCATTTCTAAGAGATTTGTTTTGTTTTTGAAGATTTTTAGAAACTATTTTTATGAACTCAAGGACATATTTGGTTACTATTTCAGTTATTACTTTACGTTTTCAGTTGATATACTTCGTTAAGTGCTGCAAGCAGATTTTTTGTCAGCAACATTTATTTTTGTTTAATTTTGGATTTTAGAAGGTCTATAATGTTTGTACGCGGTTAAAAATTTTTAGTTAAGGATGTGAGATACGAGAGTAAAGGAGCGGACGAGGACCTTCATTAGAAAGTAAAGAGAGGTTTTAAGCCTCTATCTCTTTTTAATTTCAGTTTTGTTTTAGGGGTTATTGCTAAAGCCGAGTGATCGCGATAACCAAGGTGTGTTCTGAAGGAAGATTATCTCTTTCGGGTCGCAAGCGGGAGGGAAATATACTCAGAGGACACGGACACCTATGTTCTCCATCTAAGCGTATGACATTCGGTAAAAATAAAGAGACTTATTTTGGGTTCCGAATCTCTAAAATTTTTTTTATCGCATAACATCTCCGCGATCATCAGGCCTGAAACAACGTAACACTGTCCTTTTATCTAGTAGTAAGATCCCACCCCACCGACGAGCTAGGATGAGCGTGTGCTAGCAGGCCTACCGCTATATAGAAATTGGACACCCCTTTCGTACCTCTGCCTAGACGGTTCGAACGGCCTGTAACAGTCGGTCGTTGAGGTAGGTCAAGGTTGAAAGGGTTCTTTCACAAGAGTTGTAGGTTTATGTAGAGTTGTTTGTTGGTGAACTTTCTTTTTATTAAGGGACTTAGGGACATTTTTAAACAGTTTTTTTTTTTCAAACTCTCTCTCCTCTTGTGTAGGTATAGGAGTTGTACTAGTAGGAAGTATCTGTCTATTAATTCATTTTCTTTTATTATGGGTTGATAACCTCCTTTTAAAACAACTGCTATACATTTGTTATATAAAATTAAAGAAATATAAATTCGTTACACAATAAACTTGGAAAATCATTTTTTCTCATATCACTTACATCTCAGTTTCAAATGTATTATTTATATCCAGATTTACAGCGATAAGATAAGATATAACCTTTATCCTTCTGAAAGATGAACAGAGCTATATATTTTTCTCAAGCCATTATAATTTTTTGTTAGTTGTAAAAATTGTTTTCAATCTCTTGTCATCGCTGTGCACTTTTTATAGCTTCATTTGCTTTATAGGCATAGCTAAACATGCCCACACAATTGGTTTTGACACCTTCATAAAAAACTTTGATTAATCGAATTCAAAAGACATTTTGATGGGCACCAAGAGACCTACACTAAATTCAACGAAAAAAAAAATAAAACTACAATATCGATTTATATCTGTTTCAGCTGCGAATACGAGATATGAGATTAAGTGGAGGTATAAATACTACCCTTGTTTTATGCTTTTATTTTATATTTTTTATTTTTATAGTTCGTACCTTATTATCTGGCAAGAGGCAAAAGTTGAACGTAAGACGTTTTGAAGGTAAACTGCTTTGATTTAGACTGCGCTGATTTAGGTTTTCTATTACAAGCTCATAGTCAATATATGTAGTTTTAGTACCAGAGTACCAGACAGTTTTGAGATGTCCCTTAAATGTTCATAAATTCAAACAAAATTGACAATAAATTTTGAAGTTTTTTCTTTTAAGAATAAATTTTTATGTTCATATCATTAACCTGCACATTAAAGCAAGCATACCTATACCTTTTTTTTATCAAAGGAACAAGAAAATTGAACTGGCTTATTAAATTTAATAGTCATCGACACAACACTTACCACATTTTCCATTAAGCACCATTAGCGTTCAAAAAAAAAAAAAAAATACTATGACAACATTACTCCACAGAAAAGGGAAATTGAATCATTGGCCGTAAGACTTGTTTCCAATTATGTTGCCTGCCAAATAACTTGTGTCATAACTTTTTGCAATAAATTCTTAGGGTGTCAAACAAAAGGGTATTTCTTGGGTCAGAGGTAATAAAAATTATTTGCAATGCCCTTAAGAGGTTTTGTTTGAATTTCTGTATTTCTTAACTTTGAGCTTAAGGTTAGTTAATAAATTGGTTGACTCTCTTAGGGTAAGACTTACATGGGTGTTTTAATGTCTTAAAATATTTCAAAAGGAACACCAATGCCTTTAAAACTTGTATAAAGTTTTATATAAATGTTATGTAGCTCATATTTCGTTAATCAGATAAGTTTTAAACTTTAATAGGCTTTAATTATTGGTTAGTGAAAAAGGGTTGGTTGTAAATAGGTATGGCAGCAGAGTTTGCAGTTCAGTTTAAGTTGTTGATGGTTTTTGTTTTTCGAAAAAAATCTTAAATTCACGATTGCTTGATCAATGCTTCATATATCCTTTTTTTTATAATTTGCACACACTAGACTGGGCCAAAAAAATTGACTATTTTTTTTTTGAAAGATATATCGAGAATATCATTCAGAATGACAAAAAAAAATTTTCGTAAAAGTTTGAGCCCTTAATATCAATTTTAAGAGGGCTATCATCGCTAATTTTGATTTTTAGTCATAATTTCATGTTTTGCGTCAGAACTGACAAAACATTGAAGTAAAAAAAAATTATTTTGACTTACTTTTATATAAAATTAAATTCCCTACAAAAAAGGTCTGATTGAAAATTTTCGTCAGACAAGCGGTTTTTGAGTAATTAAGCTTAATAAATTGTTATTTTTCGTTAGTTACAAAATTCCAAATTAAAAAAGTAAAATCGAAGAAAAATAACAATTTATTATTATTTATAAAGTGCTGCGTGGTGGATTAGATTAACATCTGCTTTTTTCGAAAAGATGAGGTAAGTACCTAGACATACATTTGCTTTAAAGATCATTTTATATTTAAAATACAGCATCCAGAAGTAGCAGAGCATACATATGTGGGAATTTTTTTCCTAAAAGAATTTCAATGTAAGTACAATTTTTTTCGGAAGTTTTCAATTTTAAATGATAAATTTATTTTCTGTGGCCCTAAGTTCATAATATAAGGAGTTTTTAAATATTACTTTGATTGTTAATTAAATTTATAATGAATTAATTAATTTTTAACTTTATTCATATATCTGACAATAAAATGAATTAAAAAACTATTTTTAACTTACAACATAAATACCTTTTGTTATTATTTCTTACAATAGGTATTTAAGGAAATTTCAGAGAACATATTTAATGGTAGTAAGTTCTACAATAATATTCGTACAATATACGAATGGAGCTGTATAATTTACGAATGAAATACAAGGGCATTAGTAAATATTACAATGATATTCGTACAATATACGAATGGCATTGGTAAATATTACAATAATATTCGTACATTGTATCAATGGTATTCGTACAATATACTTTTGTTTTTCTACGAATATTCGTAAAATGTACTAATAAACGTCCATTCTACGAATACTATTCGTGGCTGAAAACCACGAATAAAATTCGTAGAATGCACGCATGAATTAGTAATATTTACACACGAAATTTTTTGAGTGTATTGTGATTTGGTCCTTTTTGCAATTTAAAATACTTTTAAATAACAGGCAGCACCTACAATGTCCTGTTATTTGACTTTATTTTATTTTAAATTAAAGTTGTTTTTTCCTTAAAATTTAAAACTAAAAATTTTGAAAATAAATATTCAAAAAAAAGTTTTTTTTTCAAAAATTGACGGTAATAAGTATTACGAGTATCTTTCATTTTATTATTCAATGATTTCATAAATCTTAAGTAAAACACTAAAAATTTAATGCCTTCCCTTGCAGTCTACTGGCAGTATGTTACTATACGAAACCCCACTTTATTTATTAAATGTGGTTTAGTTTTTGAAAAAAAAAAAAAAAAAATAAAAAAGCCAATTATCTACTTATAAGTAGAAACAGAATCTTTTTAAACCAAATGTCAAATTAATTATTTTAGTTATTTTCAATTTTATCAAAAACTTGAAGACAATTGAACCATTAGGTTTTAAGTGTTTAATTGAAAATTGATGGAATTCTAAAAACCATAATAATAATAATATAAATTAGGTATACATATTTATAAGAAATTAATAAATTTTTTTTAAACATGATCTTAAAATAAAAAAATGGCATGATTTTATAAGTATTGCCATTATTTTTTTTTTTTTAACATTCTTATTTTAGCTATTTTAAAATATTTTAAAAAGGGAAAATAAAACCATCTCCTATAATATATTTTTCTTGTCTCGATCCAACATACATGCTCTATTTTTTGTATGGTTTGCGAATCACCCTGTGCAATTTTGCTCCGAATTCTTACTTACAATGGGGCATATTCATAATTCTTCGATAAGTTCTGATTTTGTCTTTACTAAACTAAACTCCAGTTTATGTTATTCATAGACAATTAAAACCCATTTTTAAACGATAACCTGGAGTCTAACAATAGATATGACAGAAGGTATTTTTAAGCTGTTTTTAATTCTATACGAGTAAAACGTCAAAAATGAACAGAAAAAAAATAAAATTCCGATTTTTTCGGCGCGAGTGATTTGATTTAAAGTATTTTTAATAAATAAATTAAAAAAATAGAAATGTTACTTGGTTTTAATTCTATTTCTTTGCCTTGTCGTTCCTCGCTCGATATCTGTTTTCGGCGTTGGTTAAGAACATCTTGACGTTTTTGGAAGTTGCTTAAGCTTCTTGATTGGGCTTTCATCCGCCTCCTCCACTTCCTGGTCGGATAGGTGTTCCTCTTCATTGTGATTGTTAGGCAATAGTGTTGTTGCAATTGAATATTGAATCGTCTTTTACTTCTTCTGTTCAAGGTTCATAGCTATTAAAATTTCATCCTCAATGAAATCTTCTGCCATCATGTCCCTCACAATCATTTCTTCTTCAGTGGGCTCTTTAATTACAACTGTGTTTCCGGTCTTTAAGTTTTGGGATTCCCCTGTTGAATCCAGCAGCTTCAATATTTTTTTTGGATGGTCCCCCAAGCAGCCTCTTTAGCTGAGATCATGGGAACATCATTCTTTTTATCGTCGACAACCATTAAATGTCCCCGTGCCAACTGCCGAAGCATTTCATTTTCCGATTCGGACCAAATTTGTTCCATTGGCCTTTTTACGTTTTCCTTTCCACTCATCTGCACGCCCGCGCTGTTTTGAAACATTTAAAAGGGTAATCATAATCCCTTGAGCGTGAGTAGATTATAAAAAAAAATATTTATATACATACCTATGCATTTTGTATACGATGTAAGTTTCATTTTTGTATCAAAAACATGTTTATAAATTATCTTATCTTGTTTATGTTTTTATTTACCAAAAGACAAACAAATTAAAAAAAAAAAGAACAGCTGTTTGTAAGTTCGCGGTTAGTGTTTTTTTTTTTTGGCAGATTCAAGGAAAATTGTAGCAAAATTGTAGTAGAATATCCTTAGACCTGTTTTTAACTAAACAGAGCTGCCAAATTCTTTATGAATAGCACTTAGGTCTTAAATTTAGACTCCGGTTGAGTTAGACTTGGGTTTAAGATATGACTATGAATATGCCCCAGTAAGTCTAACAACTATTTTGTCTCTTAGTCAAGGGATTTTAAAATTTATTATTTATTGTGTATATTTTTCGTTCACAAGCTTTAAAAAGTAAGTTCTAAAATGTAATGCTCTAAAATCTTTTGGCGCAATTGTTTTATAGGAGAAATACAATAATTAGTTTTTGATTTTTGAATAAAATAGACGTACACCATTTTGGAAGTGTTCAAGCGTGTTTAAGGTTCTATCACCAATCGTTATTAATCCTATGTTTTGAATTATATCCAAGAGACTAATGTGAGTTCTGTGAGCACCTGCCCAGATGTTGGAGCTATACTTAAGCTTTGGGTGTATGAAGGTTTTATTGATCACATCCAAATCAGAAGGGGCACAAAATTTATTGTACTGTCTGTCATCCACATATTTAGTACTGAGAATTGTTCGGCTTCCTTAATGCAAGTGCATCTCATGACTAGTGGCTTGGGAGGTAGGTTTTGCTTAATGAGAGAAAAACAGCATTGAGTTTTTGAAACATTAAATTCTACACAGTTTTTGATTCCCCGTTCAAGAATGCTGTCAAGATCAGAATTTGATGAGCTAATCATACGCTGTCGTTGAAGTTCTACATCCGAAGTACAGGCATTTGAATCTTAAAAAGATTATGAAACGCTGGCAGGATCCCTGTGGCAACCCACCATTCATTTTATTTCACGTTTGAAATCATATTATACGATATATGTATTAAACGCTTCGAAGGATAATTTTTAATCCAATAAAAAAAGATTCATCGATGCAAAATATACGTATTTTTGGTAAGGTGATTCTATCAAATATTTTTGAAATATCAAATGTAATAATCTAACTTTATCGAAGACGATGTAAAGATATGTTCAACGGCTCGGTTTGATCATATATTATTATATCAAAATTAGACCTATTTCGACGAAAGAGTCTATGACAAGGCCTCACAGTCAACTGATGAGTGCATGCGAGATCGCCTGGACGAAAAGCCAATTTTTGTGGACTTAAAAGCAAAAAAAAAGTTATTTTGGATCAGAAATTTTTTTCATAAAAAAAATTGCCGCTAAATTTTAGAATACAATTAAAATATGCCAACGGAACAAAAATAAGAAAATGCACGACTGGGTCACACGAATAACAATTTTAAAATTGAATGTTTTTATTATTATTATTTTTTAAACTCTGTAAGTAATAAGAGATAAAAACAGAATTCCATGTGATATCCTTAGCAAATATGGATTTATGCGAAACAAAAATTATAAGTATCTGTACTGGTTTCTTAAAAAAAAAAACAAGTTCTTATATAAAGAAAAACTAAGAAAAGAATTTGGTACGTAAACTTTAAGTTTTAAGTATTGTACGAATAAAAAAAAAATTGACCAGTTTGTAAGATACTGGATTTTCAAATAAAATCATTTATTTTTAAATTCAAAAAATATGTTTTTTTTTTTAAGTTTAGAAATGCAATATTTTTCAATCTTCTTAGAAGGACCTTCATTAAATATTTAATTAAACTCCGTTATGTCCATAATGAGAAATTAAATATTCGAAAAAATGATTCTATGGGAGGTGCAGGCGTTAATATCTCAATTTAGGTGCATCATTTGAATTAATCAAAATTCTAGGTGCCGTTTTCTAGAGCAATACGATTTTCTAAAACTACTTTTTAATAGCTTTATGGTAAATAAAATGTTTGTCCTCACATTCTTTTTTTTTTTTGATTTGAATACACAATACTATCTTAATTTTTGCTTTGGCATAGAAAAGATTATCAAAATCGGGTCTGCCGTTTTTGACAACATCAAAAAGAAAAGGATTCTAAGGGGGATATCATTAAAATATAGTCCAAAAGTAGATTTTTTTTTGTATTAAGACAAATATATTTTATTTTTAAAATGTAGTTAACCAAACAATTGGGTTATCTGTACCGCTCACGCAAGTCTGTATCTCCACTTACGGTATGTTCAATTGTCAGGAAGGCACCTTTGTCAAGAAATTTCTAAGACAATAGAACTTTGGGTCGTACTTTCCTCGGTACTGTTGCCTGAGCAAACTAATAACATAAGGTGTTCTCTGACGGTGATTGAACATAACCTTAACGGAGTTTCTTGATCGGTCCAGCTGTCCCAAAAAAGGAAGAAAAATTAAAAATAGCGCCAATATTTTGTCCTTCCACACACAAACCTTTATTTTGGGGCTATTTTTTCTTTTATTTGGGGATACATTTCCATTTTCAAATTGAGGCCATATTTCCTATAACCGTTTTAGCAATTTAAAAAAATTAATTTGATTTATTTTTACCTATCTAAAAATATCCATATATTTAAAGTTGACCACATACATATGTAAGTGAGCTTAGTTAGAATATTTTAAAATATAAAATAATTCAGATTTATAACTTTAAAAAAACGAGCATGTGTTTTTTCTTATTAAATAAAAGCTGTATTTTTTGTGGGCGAAACGGCATTATTTTCCGTAGGATATACATAACCTTCCAGCCTTCACAATTTGCCAGTTTTATCTGAAACACAAACATCATTGATTTGCAAAAAAATAAAAGCAAAACATTCCTCACACCTGAATGTTTTCTATGAAAACATTTATTCCCTCTCAAAGCCCCCGGTTATGAAAAAAATATATGCAATCCGTTGGCAAAATGTGTTCATCGTGACTGGTGAGTTTAGCTTGCAGAGAATTCACAATTCTAAAATCGCCAAAAAGCATTTTTCTAACGATAAAACAATTACGACTTTATTCACTGAAAGCAAATTTCGTGTACATATGAAAGTACGAATAGTTTGAGGCGGAAACTTGAATCAACAACTTCTAACTCAATGATTTGAGAAACAAATAAATAAATAATTAAATTTTTAGCCGTTAGAATTACATCGAACAAAGCCATCACTAGATACCTATCTGTGAAACTAAAAAAAATAGTCCACAATGTAAAGTTCGAAAACATTCAAGCCCATAGGAGTCTGCATGTTTCAAAAGCAAACACATAAGCTAGAATGCCTTTTTCTCTATGGCGTACAAAAGGTAATTTTTTTTTCGAAGATTAATTCAAAGTGATTCTCAAAAATTGCCAGAAAAGCCTTTGAGCTAAAAAGCCTAATTTAAATAAAGCACCTGCACAGTATGGGGGTCGAAATATTTCTTTTTTTTTTACATTTATAAGGAGGCTTCTCAATCTTCGGTTGGATTAATTCAATTTTAATTTATTCGTAAACACATCTTAGCATGGTGTTGAATTGATCACGAAAGGGGAGAAAGAATTTAAATCGGTTTAGGTATGCGATTCCGTTAAAGTACACAGCATCATGTTGCCTCCCCAGAGTACATAGCCTAGACATAAACAAAATTAAAATATTTCTCGAACAGGGTGGCAAACGGGCTGCTTGTCTAATGGGGTGTGCTAGTGTTTGGGAAACAGCAGTCAGTCTGAGTAAAACCAAATAAATTAATCGATTTAAACTGCCATCATTGGATGATAATCAATTTATTAGGTTGAAATATGAGATTTATTGGCTTTGAATTTTTGTTTTTTTTTTTCACTATCATTTAAATTATTTGTTTTTTTTTCTGGAAAATATAATTACCGAGCTTTTCAATGGTTTTCTAGAAAAAAAATTAAAAATCATTGGATATTGAAATTTAATAATCAAAATTTGGAGGACATAATATTAATTTAATTCTTACGAGTATCACAGAAATAGCAATAGAATCCAGACGAAGTTTGTGCGCAATAAAGTGGAATATGTAGTAAGACTTGGCATAATGGGTCTTGTGAATAAAAAAAAGTTAAAACTAATACTTGGATTTTTAAGTAAAAGCTGGATTTTTAGTGAATAAAAATAAGCTTTAGCTAGCTAGTTAAAGATGTTTTCTAGTAATAGCTATTAATAGCCAACGCTAAATTCATTTAGTTTAAGCTTGTTTTTCAAGCATAAGCTTCAATTTGTGTGAATAAAAAATAGCTTAAACTAGAATATTTTAGTTAAAGCTACAAAAAATTCAAGATTTTTTCGACCTGTCTAGAAAGCTTTGACTAGGTTTTATTTTCATTATTCTATGAAGCAGGAAATAGCTCGAAAATAGGACAGTGAACGTATACACGCAGAGACTGGCCGACGATATGATAAAAATATTTTCTACCCGAAACCAATACTTGCCCTATAGAAAAGATAACAAATTGTAGCAAAACAACCTTCCTTTCGGTCATACATGTACAGTTCTAGCAAAAGCTACCTAGTCGAAATATGTGAATAAAAAACGAACAGCTTAAATTTTTAAGCTTAAGCTAGAATTTTCTAGCATTAGCTATTTAGCGTTATCATTTTTTTTATTATAAAACAAAGCTTTGTCTAGAACTGTCTATCTTTAGCTGCTAGTAAAAGCTATGACTAGTTGGCTTTAGCTTCCTCGAAAAAAAGTTTTAACTTGTTTTTATTCATAAGACCCAATGGTTAGTGCGTTGGACTGTTTGGTTGATTTGGAGAAGGCCTTCGACACCATTTGGCTAGAAGATCTTTATCTAATGCTGACCAGGCTTGGTATAAATAAACAACTTTTTTTTAGAAAGTTTGTTGTGTGGCAAGAGTGGCAATGTTACTCTTACCACATCATTCAACATTAAAACGGTCTTCAGTGGGGAGAGTTTGACACGCCGACTCTATTCAACATTTACTGAGGCAATTGCGTATTATGTTGCCGACGATCTTATTGCGTACAGAACGGCTCCAAAAGTTAAGGTCATCAGAATTCTCTTGCAGTGTGACTTCGACAAGATTCAGCGATATTGTGATGACTGGAAGTTGATAATTAACTTTCAGAAATCAGAAACTATTTTGTTTAGGACTCCGTTGGCTGAAGCCCCAAGGGATACGAGAAAGAACTGGCGCAAGCTTGTGATCTTGGGGTCACATGGACAGTCACTGGCGAGTAAAAGTGAAGTACCTTGGTACTTTGTTGGATCAGTATTTGTATTTCGTCAAATATTTAAATGCTGCTCTGACCAGGGACCTCCAGCCCTACTACTTGGCTCTTATATATGGGTGCCCGGTATGGTTTAACGTTGCCCCATATCAAATGGAAAAGATTCGAGTGATTGACAGGGAGTGCTAACGTCGCTTCCATAGATTACACAGGATACCAGAGTCGGATTACAAACATTATTATTCTAACAGGGCTCTATACAACGGAGCAAATATAAATAAAATAGATAATTTCTAACTTAAGCTTATGCGGTATACATTGTAAGAGCGATGGCCTTAGCTAATTGCATAATGTTTGGGGCTTATTACCTCAACAATGAATATTTCGAGAGTGTCCGTTTATGTGGATATATTTCATCAAATCACCAAGGTACTATTTAATAACTGCTCAGATTTTGAAAGAATGCTTGTATATTTGCCACATCATTGGAAAATTGCAGAAGTCGTGGTTATACCTAAGCAAGGTAAGCCACCAACAGAAGTAACATATTGCAGATCAATATCGCTTATACAATTCATGGCAAAAGTTTTCGAGAAACTGCTCCTGAAAAGGCTTAGCAAAATAATAGAAGAAATAAGACTAATCCTGAACTGTCGGTTTAGATTTAGAAATAAAAATTCCACGATAGACCATGGGCGAACGCAGGTAGGGGTTTTAGGGGTTCAAACCCCCTCCGAAACGACCAAAAAAATAAGGGTTCATTTTGTTAAAGAAAAAAAAAAAAAAGTGTTATTTTGCTGCCATAAATTCTTCTGCTAGTGTTGTGTTTTCTTACGACTTATAGGTATTAGTAGTAGTAGTAGTAAAATGTTTTTTATTTCCAACTTAATATCTAGAAGTTAACATTTTCAAATAAGATTTTAAGTTTCTTTTGAAGTTAAAAATGCAAAACTTACGACATTGACCAACGTCGTCTGTCGGGTAGTTGAATTTACATAAATACTATAACAATTATTAGTTTTAAATCAAAATTTGCTGATAATTTTAAGAAAATTTTTTTTTTTTTTACTGGTTATATTCTCTCACTAGTTCATTTCGGTATGGTAAGGCTACAGTGATAAAATTCGCAAGTCCTTCAAAACTGGTGCTGTTTTCTCCATTGAGCACCTGGATTATTTCGGCTTCTGTTAACCAAACTTTCCCAAGGAAGGCCACCCTAAATTCCTTTAAACCCGGACATCTGCCCAAGAAATGCTGGATGTTTTCTTCCTCCCTTAAGTTGCACACAGTACATAATGTTGATTCGTTCTGGCCAAATCCGTTTCCATTAAGCTTGATTAAATCACATCTTGCCCTAAAAATCCAGGTGATCTTGTTCAGTTCGAAACCATCGTTAATGTAAATCTGTCCTCTTAAATGATCCAGATGTTTGTAGATGCGCGTACCGCTCTCAGATGCCCTTCGTAGGTTTACTTGTTGACCCTCTGATTTCAACAGCCGCAATAGATCATTGCCTTTTTGGATCCAATCAATTTGAGAAATAGATCTCTCATCCCAACACAGTCCAAAACAATATCCAAGATTGTTCAATTCCTTTACCCAGAACAATTTTTCCCTCAAAAGTATTTTTGTTAGCTGATGCGGTAGTCTTGTTGCACTGTATTCAAATATTGTTTTCGATATATATCTGAGGTGAAGATCAAGGGTATAGTAATGTCCGTCCTCCGCCCCAGTTTCCATTGCCAAAGAGTAGTTTGGAGTAAATGTAGGCAATTTTAAAATTCGTTTCAAAAAATAGCGTTGAAGTTTATCCACTTCTTCGAACATTCCAAAGCCCCAGATCTGAGCACCGTAGGTTTGAATAGCTCTACAAACCGCCTGAAATAGTTTCCATTTGGTTTTTAAGTTGACATTTCTTTTTGCTAGAAAGCATTGCCACGTCGAGTTTATGCTGTTCTTGGCTGCAGTGTTTCTCTTTTCTACGTGCTTTGAAAACGACATCTTTGGTGAAAGTAAAACTCCTAAGTAAGTATAGTTGGAGACAATTCGAATTCTTTCCCCATTTAATGTCCAATTTTCATGACTAGATAACCTTCCACCATTTCTGAACACCATTATCTCGGATTTAGATAGATTTACTTCTAGGCTCCATTTAATGCAGTAACATTCCAGTTGCGTTATCATCTGCTGCAAGACCGTGACATCATCCGCCAGAATAACCATATCGTCTGCATAAAGCAGCAATCTTATGTTGAACAAGTCAATAAAGAGTCCTCCTCCTAAAGATTCATGCAAATCGTTTATATACAGTGCGAAAAGCAACGGTGATAGCAAGCATCCCTGTTTGACTCCAAAAAGTGTCTCAAAATATTCGGAGAGCTCTTCTCCCGTCCAAACAGCTGATTGTGTATTGGAGTATATGGCTTCTATCAAGTTTACAAATTTTGTCGAAACTCCTATTGTATGTAGTTTGTAGATAAGCAATTTTCTTGAGATTTTATCAAATGCAGCTTTCAGATCGACAAAAAATGCATACACCTTCTTTTTTTGTGCCAACTTCAGATGAACGATTGATGCCAGATTATAAATGTTATCCACCGTCGAATATTTTTTCCTAAAGCCCGCTTGAAATTCTGTAAGTATATCATTTGCCTCCACCCATGAGTACAGCCTCTCGTTGAGAATTCCCATCATAATCTTGGCCACACAATTCATGAAGGAGATTCCCCTGTAATTACTCGGCTGATTTGTATCCCCTTTTTTAAATATGGGAAAGATAATTGTTTTCACAAAGGCTTCTTCTACTTTGCAGTCGTTCAACATCCTATTAAATCCTGCTGCCAGTTGCTCCAAGAAGTCATCTGTTGCATTTATGAAGAATTCATAGGTAATCCTGTCCTCTCCTGGTGCTTTGTTTAGTTTAACTTTTTTTAGAATACTTATAATTTCATCTACAGTTATAGACATATCCAGATCCCGATCCTGAATTAAATTAGGTGCATAGAAAATCTGATTTGCCGTTTGATTTGGGTTAAGAAGTGAACTATAATATGTTCTAAACTCAGGAGCGGAAATTTGAGGTAAGATTTGATGATCTTGGTTACGTATTTCCTTTGCCAACTTCCACCACTCTTTACTGTCTTTTACACTGCTTATTTTGAGGTCAAGCTGATTGTTGTATGTGGACTTACTCCTTTTGCAAATAGTCTTATATTCTTTTTGAGCTCGTAGATAGTTCTCTTTATCTTCGTGGCTTTCCGTTTTCCGAAAAATATTGAGTAATTTATAACTTTTTTTTCTGGCTGTTTCGCACTCATAATTGTACCATTTATTCTTCGGCTTAAATTTTGAGCTACCGCTCTGATCATTTGTTGAGTTCTTTATTATTTCGGTTAAGTCTTTTAGCTCGATTAGATCCTTCTGAATTATTAGATTTTGCAAATTAAAATTAAGATTATTTTGGTACTCAGTCTTTTTTCGATCATTCCACTGCAATTTAGGCAACAGATTAAACTTGGTTGTGGTGTTGGGTATAGAAATATGCTTTAGGGACAATTTTATGGGCATGTGGTCAGACCATATCTCTTCCTCTACACTAAATCGTTCCACGCACATCAGTAGTTCTTGCGATACAGTACAAATATCATTCACTGAGTTACCCACATTATTCATGAATGTAAAGCTTCCTTCTTCGTCACCTTTGGTTCTTCCATTTAAAATAATTAAGCCATTATCTTCGCAGAATTCCAGAAACTCTTTTCCTCTTGAATTAATAATTTTATCTTTAGACCGTCTTTTTTCTAGCCCTGCTTGAAAAACTAATTTATGCACATCTTCAATGTCTTGCTGCAGTTCACCCAATCTAATGTTTACATCACCGATTACTATTGGATTTATAATTCTGTTGTCTACAAAAAAGGTCTTTACTGCGTTAAATTCACTTCGCCAATCCATACTTCTCAAATACAAAGGGAAAACAGTTATTGTCTTTTCATTCGAGATTATTTTTATACTCTCCACACCATCAAGGTTGTTGTATTCATGCCGGATTCCTCTCTCCACCAGATTTCTTTTTACTCCATAGAGACATCCACCAATCGCTCTTCCAAAACTACTGTTTCGCGAACCAGGTTTCCAATATGTGTGAAACTCTTTCTGAAAGTATTTGTTGAACTGCTCTATCTTTTCTGTTTTCATTATATGTGTTTCAGTTAAAATGAATATTTCGTGTGAAGATACATAATGAAAAAATTGTGTGAATAAACTTTTATTTTCTAGACCATGTATATTATAAGCTAATATCCTAAAATCTTCTTCATAATTTTGTATATTATTCTTTTTTCTTAAATCTAAGTTAGTACATTTATTTAATTTACGTCGACAGACTTTGCTTAGTTTTTTTCATTATTACTTGAAGTTTGCTCTAAAACCTCGTAAAAACCGCAAGTAATTGAATCTGCTTCACCGTTGTACAGGGCTTTAAGAATGCCTTCCCCTTTTTGTTGACCACATACTAATTCAAAGTTTTTGTTCCATGCAAACCACTTGCCGTTGATTCTCATCCTATCATTTAGAACGCTTACTCTATGGAGCCTGCTTGTTGATAGAATTCTCCTTCTTAGGGACAGCATTGCCTTCTTTCGTTCCTGTTTCTGAGAATTCAAATCCCTCTCTAAAATGTAGGATGTACCTGCTAGGTTCTTTGTGTTTTTGAAAATGTCTTCAACAATTTCTGCCGACTCGAACTCAGCGATTACCGTCATCTTTCCATCTTTTTCGAACATTTTTCTGGTTGAGCGGACATCTACTGACGTTGGAATTTTGATTACATCTTCACAAATGTTTTTAACTGCTACAGGCATAGGGATTGTTGCATCAAGGCCTTTAAATATAATATTTTTGCTTTTTATTTGGTCCTCTAGCCAGGTAATTGTTTGCCTATCCTTTTCCCTCTCCACAGACAAGTGCTTAATTTGATCTTTTAGATTTTGATTTTCTATTGCTAGTTCACTAAGGTTTGATGATAGGGTACTCATTTGTGACGTCAATTCTTCAAAATCCTTTTTAGTGGGTATTTGGCTTAGCTTTTCATCTAAGAGATTCGCCATGGCGTACTGCATTGTGCCCATGAGATCCACAACAGTCATACTTCCAACTAGTTTCTGTGGGCTTTGTGGTCTTATCGCACCCGAGATTTCTGGGGATGTTTCATCCAACCTTCTTTTCGAGTTATTATTTGATTGTAAAGTATGTTTAAGTCCAACCTCGACTGTATTTTGGTTTTTTAAAGGAGTTCGCTGCATATTTTAAGGCGTTTTCGAATTTGTATGTTATATAGCTTTTGAATAATTATTATATATCTCAACTCTCCCAAAAGTATGCAATATATTGTATTTAAAATTTGCTCGGTACTTACAAGCTTTTGACTTCGCTGTCAATCAAATAAAAATAAATTTGCCCTTGGAATTTGGCAAAGATCATCCTTATAGGTATTATAAGGCAAGTAATGCATTCGTAAAAAAAATCTAACTTAAAATTTTTATCAAAGTTGATATTACTATGATAGCGAAGACGAAAAATGTGGTTCTCAAAATTCTGTCTGTCTGTCTGTTCGACTACGGCCTAAAAGGCTGGGCCGATTTTCGTTAAACTTGGTAGATATCGTTTTGAATTTTTTTTTCTTTTTCTTTTTAAGACCAAAAAATAACGGTACCTGAAATACGATTTTTTTTTTCAAAATCTTATAAATATTTTTTTCTCAAAAACTGTCCCACAGAATTTTGAAAAAAAAACATAAAATTTCATTTCGTCATTTTAGGTAATGGTTGAAAATTTTTTTCCAAAAAATGGATACTCTTGGAAGCCCCCTTGGAATCATTTTTTTTTTTGGTTTTTGTTTTTCTCGAAAACAGTGCAACCGATTTTAATCATTATGAAGCCCCTCGAAGGTTTAAATATTATTGCGTATATAAATCTTAAAAGTTTTATTTTTTGATTCTAAAAAAAGATTTCAAAATTTTGTTTCTTGAAACTCAATATATCGAAAACCCCATGCTCGATTTTTTTTTAAACTTGATAAATAAACTTTCTTAATATAATCTACAAGATCTGAGGAAAACAATTTGTTTTACTTAAAAATAAAGGTTTTCGAAAATTGTATTTTTCTCAAAAACGGCTCCGAGAATTTTGATAGTTTTTTTTTGTTTCGATTAATCTTTACTTTTAGAGGAGCTTCTAAAAAGTTTAAAAAACATTGCATTTTAAGACTTAAAAAAAATATTTTTTGAATTTTTGAAAGATTTTTTTTTTTTTTAAATTAAATTTTTATTCGAACAATAATAAAAAGTTTTAATATGCGTACCAAATTTTGTATACAAAAGCTTATTTTTTTAAGAAACCAATAAAACGAATTACAATTTTGTTCTTGCATAAACTAATATTTGCTCAAAACACATGGCATCCTGTGTTTAGCTCCATCTACGAAAGGAGTTTTAGTCACTTAAAAAATGAATTTTATGCTCTTTCTCTAATAACATTAATTTTTGAAATTCTTAGTCTTTTACATAAGAGCAAGTTTGTGCGACCCAGTCGTGCATTTTATTTTATGTATCTTCGTATTTTAACGCAATTGTCTTAGGGGCCAGTTATAGCTCATCAGAAAAGTCCATCAGAAAAATTGAAACAATCGAAATCTAAAACATTTTTCTGATGGCCGGTTATAGCTACCAATAATTT
This sequence comes from Chrysotoxum bicinctum, assembly GCA_911387755.1. Classification (NCBI taxonomy): domain Eukaryota; kingdom Metazoa; phylum Arthropoda; class Insecta; order Diptera; family Syrphidae; genus Chrysotoxum; species Chrysotoxum bicinctum. The sequence goes on from OU426990.1 coordinate 33,417,559, forward strand.
TACGTCAGAAAACAAACAATTTTTTGCTGTCATATCATCAGAAAAAATTTTTCTCATCAGAAAAAATTTTTCTGATGCCTTCGGAACAGAAAAAAATCGGAACACAAAAGAAAAACGAAATGGAATATATTTTGAGTTTTGGCAATCAGCTGTTCAGAAAAATTGAATTCCATCAGAAAAAATATTTAAATCCATTTTCTGAGTAAATTTGGCAACAAAATGTTGTAATTCTTTTTGTAAAAATTAGTCCAAGCAAGTATTCATCTAATTGCATTCAAATTTTACTCAAAATCGAGTTGTAATATGGTCAAATTTGGAAGACAAAATTTTGTTTGATGGACTTTTCTGATGAGCTATAACTGGCCCCTTAATTTGAATTGATGATTAGAAAATAGAGACGAATCCAACAGCAATTGCGTTTTTGATAACTAACATTATGTATAGGGCAGAAAGAGGACTAACGGAGCAAATATACCGATACAGATATCTGTTTTTATCTTAAGGGCCGATTTATGGCTAATAAATGATTGCGATTTATATACGAGTAAGTTTGAGTTATTGATGGCTCCAAGGGCGGAGTGTGTTGAACTACAGCAATAGAAAAAACTTACTCATTTCGTTTGTGTGAAAGTTACAGTTACAAATGAGTAGCACATAGCACCCTCTGAGAGCGTTTTGGTTATAATTATGTAGTATAGTTAATAGGGTGTGTCAAAGTGCTCAACTAGCTTTTAAAAGTTGCATTGCTTATCAAAATTAGATCCTGCGTTTACTATTTTAATTTTAATTAATATCTTTGGCTCGCTCAAAAATAGGATGAAATCCAAAAAAATTTGATTTTTCGCAAGGAAACACTTTTAAGCTTTTGTTTAAATTGAACACTTGATAAAGAAGCTATGAAATAATAAAAGAAGGAAGAAAAGTCATTTTTTTATGTAAAATCTTTTTTTTTATTTTTACAAAAAAAATTCTTAAAAATCAACGGAACCACATACAATATCGTGGTATATCTTTTTGTAAAGACAAAAATTCTTTCTGTATTTTGTTAAGTTTTTTTTTTAGTATACGTAAAAAAAAAATTACTGTAAACACGAAGGATATCTTATTTTTTTTTACATGTTCTTAAACCTCAGACCCTAATAAAACTTTTGAGCACTATTACATTTAAAAATAAGAGTACTTTTTTGCAGCCATACAAAAGTGACACACCCTAATAGTTAACGTACGAGTAGGTACCAATTTAGTTTTTCTGGTGTCCTTATGTTTTCGTGTAACTCTTTTTCGTATGATCGCAAAAGTACAAAAAGTTATAACTTCACGTATTAATATATGCCGGCTTTAGTTTTGCAGATTTGGACCACTAGGCGAACCTAGAACTTATTATAACTCTATTGTTAGGTACGATAATTGAATCACTTACACTTTTTTTACTTGCGATATAGGTACTATAGGGCAAGTTCTGCATTTGGAAAAAAAATCGAACTCGAGATTTTGATCAAAGTTGACATTACGATGATAGCGAAGACGAAAAAAGTGGGTCCGACAATTCCGTCTGTCTGTCTGTATGTCTGTATGTCTGTATGTCTGTATGTCTGTATGTCTGTATGTCTGTATGTCTGTATGTCTGTATGTCTGTATGTCTGTATGTCTGTATGTCTGTATGTCTGTACCTCGAACTACAGCCTAAACTATGGGAGGTATTTTCTTCAAACTCGGTAGTTAAGGGTCTTCGGTGATTCCCTAGAGGAGAAATTACAAATTTTTTTTTTAGCTCCAAAACTAAGGGTACCCCCCATACACCCGTAATGCAAAATCTTATTTATCTCGAAAACGGCTCTAACAATTTGGATAAAAAAAATTAGGTGTGATATTATGGACATGGACTATATTTTGGTGAAAAAAAAATCTGGAGGGAAATGTTATTAGGGGTACCTGTCATAGAACGGTTTTTTTGATTTTCGAATTTCTCACCAACGGCTCTAACGATTTTAACCGAAATTTTTATGCAGGAGCTCCTTTACATTTTAAAAAATATAAACTAAAAATTTTTTCGAAAAAATAGTTTTTGGATTTTTAAAAAAACAATACAATTTTTTTTTTGAAAATTCAATTTCTGGAAAACCGATACACGATTAAATTTTTAAATTACGTTTTAAAATGTATTTTATTAAATACTAACAATTTGCATATCAATTTTTCTTATAAAAATTTTAAGGAAAATTTAGTACACAAAAAACATGTTTCAGTGTGTCTGTATGTCTGTACCTCTCACTACAGCCTAAACCACTGGACCTATTTCTTTCAATCTCGGTAGTTAAAGGTCTTCGGTGATTCCCTAGAGGAGAAATTGAAAGTTTTTTTTTAGCTCCAAAACTAAGGGTACCCCCCATACACCCGTAATGCAAAATCTTATTTATCTCGAAAACGGCTCTAACGATTTTGATAAAAATAAGTGTGATATTATGGACATGGACTACATTTTGGTCAACAAAAATTTTGGGGCAAAATGTTTTTAGGGGTACCTGCCATAGACCCGTTTTTTTGATTTTCGACTTTCTCATTAACGGCTCTAAGGATTTTAACCCAACATTTTTAGCAGGAGTCCCCTTAAGTTTAAAATAATATTGTATATAAAAATATTCGAACAAATATTTAGTGGGTTTTTCAAAAAAAAAAAAAAAAAAAAAAAATTTAAATCAATATCTTCAAAACCTATGAACGATTATTTTTTGAAATTATTTCCTAAAACCAATATTATTAAACACTTAAAATTCGCATCCCACATTTTTTTCTTGAAAAATTTTAGAGAAATTTCTTATATAAAAAATTTATTTAATAATACAACGATTTTTTAAGGTTTATTTGAATAAATTCATACTTTTCCGGAAACTAGACGGCAATTTTATGCATTTGAACATTATTATCTCATTAAATCCATGTTTTATATTTATAAAATGTATCTTAAATTCCAAAGTACTTTTACATAAGAGCAAGTTCGTGCGATCCAGTCGTGCATTTTATTCTTCTTGTTGCATTAATGATATTATACGAACCAAATAATGACCTCCATCACAACGCCCTCGTAGTGAATATTTTCCAACTTTTGGTCACATTATTCAAATTTGCCAAATAGGTATCCGTTGCAACATCTTTATGATGTTTTGTTTTTGCGTTTATTATTATTTAGTTATAACATATATATTTTAATTACAATAAAGAATAATGTAATTAACAAGTACCTAAAATATAGTAATAAAATAATATATTTAAGAAAATCTTATATTTTTTTGTTTTAACTATTTTATGGGCGTGTCCGTTTTTTCACAACGAATCTGAAAACCCCACTCACTTAATGTCCTTAAAAAATTTTTTAACCAGCAAAATCTTTGTCAGTGGTTACTTCGTGCCTGGTACATTACTTTCAACATAGCACGGACAATAGGAAAAATGAATAGAAACTACTGGAGGAAATCATAGTAACGATACCTTTGTCGTAAGATATGATGTAAGTAAATCCGTTGTTAGCCAGAGAACCAGCAAAGATTAACTTCAATACCTTTCATTCCATTTCATTCTCAGAAAGTTATGGTCATCAAATTAAAAAAGAACAATATTTCATTTCGGTTCGATCGATTAGGTCTTACTTGATAGATTTCTGTTTAATAAATAAATACTATTACCACTGAACACTAGACTACTACGATCAGCGGTCTTGTATTAATTTAAAACGTTTTTAAGGAAACATTTATATACGCCACTTTTTAGTTTTTACTATTGCGGCAAAAATAAAATTTTCAAAAATCATAAAAATTTTTGTGAAAAATCGAATTTTCAGAAAAAAATTGTTTTTTAATTATAAAATAAATTTCTCTCGAAAAATTTTACATATGTAGTCTTACAAATTGTAGGTACCGTTATTTTTATATTAAGCAATTCTTTTTCCAAAATATTTCGGTTAGTGTTAGAAAATGCTAGGTGTCAAAATTCCAAGAAATCAAAAAAGTGGTTTTCCAAGAACATTGGATTTTTTAAAAATTGGAAAAATTGATTTTTTTTAAACTTTTTAAGGAATCAAAATCAGTCTTATCAATTTTGAAATAGAAAACAGAAAAAGGTTTCGGTGAAAGGCTATTTGTTTATTTGCTGGAAAAAAACAGATATTACCAACAAAAAAAAAGAACAATTTACTTAATGGATTACAAATTTTCTATGAAGTGTACCGTTGTTTTTGAATTGAAAATAGAAAGAAACATGTAGTACCTTTATCGCAAGTAAAAATACTGATACAATCTGCAACAGTAAGACATTATGTAGTAAGAACAAATGATAGCTTTTCAACTGAATGAATTTTCCTGTTCGCTGTAAACGTAGCTTTTTAATGATTGCTCTAAGCCACGCTTTAAACTTCTTCTGGTGGGATTTACCGCTTTCAAGCCACGCAAAAATATTGCGGCAGATATTTGAATTAAGTTATATTCCAAACAAATTGTCTTCATAATATGTAGATACAGAAGTTCAATGATATCTTACTAAGTTCTTTTTTATTCAAATTTAAAGATAGAAAACGCATAATTGAAAATCTTTTATACTTCCCGGGGTTCCTATAAACATTAGAAAAAACTGCAACTTAAAAAAAAAAGAACAAAACACTCTGAATTCCCTTTCCAAATTCCGATTTTTATATTCACAAAGCAAGTAGTACACATTTATACGAGTACACCAAAACTTTCACATCTAAGAAACTGTCAAAATAAATTACCATAAGTTTTAACCACGTTGGAGTTATTATTATAAATTTCTCCAAGGATCCCGGAAAATGACATTAAAAAAAAATTCAAGCACTTTGTTCAAAATGGAAAATCCACCAACAAATTAATCTTTTGGCCTTGCCTCGGGGATTCGTCGTGTTAAAAGCAACTCATTATTCAAACGAGTTTCTCTTTCTATGAAAACGTAAGGAAAAAAACATTATTCAACTAAAGTACCATTTTCACATAATATTGAATAATCTTAATCCTTGAGAAACATTTCATAAAAAAACATAGTCAGGCGAGTATAATAGGACTTGAAGAACTGGGAATGCGACTTGTCCAAATAGCATTTGGTTTTAATTCCAATTAAATCCATTCAATCTTTGATGATGATGACGATGAGTATATAAGTTTTTAAAAGGTGGAATGAGTCTTACAAATAAATGGCTCATAATTATATGACATTTTTTGTTGCAAATTCCATTTTCTATCTCTTATCTCCTTAAAGTGACATAAGTGACTTATGTCTGTCTTCAAGACAAAAAAAAAGTAGGAAGATGGAACTGTTTGAATGAGAGATAATAAAACAATATTATCCATAATTCATTGGAACTTACTGCCATAGAAATGACGGAAGCTTAAGTATTATGTATATTGAGAAGCCTTAGCAAACGTAAAGATAATTCTTTTTGACAGATGGCCGTGGGATGTGATGGTTCTTCTTTGAAGCAGAGAAGAGTTGAATGAGAGCTATGAAAATAAATTGGTGCTATATAAAAGATGGAATTCGGAAAACTATTCATCACTTTGTGGGAGTTTTTCCTTCGAGTTCATTTTATTTTATCTAGATTTTATGATCATCTCATAACCACCGCCGCCATTTATGGACGGCCATAACTTATGACTTATAAAACTCTAAAGCTTCAACACCAAAATGGGTGTTGCATGATGGGGGCAATATAAAGAGTACGAGTATAAACAGTAAAAGTTATGTTGAAGAATTTTGTAGCTTAAATTTGGAAAACAGAACATGAACTTACAAAAAACTAAAGGTATTTGATTGAGTGAGTACATTAGTTTTGGATGCCACCACAGCAAAAGGCCTTATTCAAGAATACAAACAAAATTCAACTACATTGTTTGCCAAGACATTTTGAGGCTGTACGAGTGTACAAGAATAAATCCTATATTATGACACTTTAGAACGTGCCATTAGTATTGTATAGTATTATAATGGTATCCACAATAAATTCAGCACATTCAGGATTCAAGAACATTAATGTAGAAAATTTTAATATTGTCGTTTTTTAAAGCTTTTTTTTTTTTTTATTTTTTTAAATAAAAATCTAGAAGATATTAGAGAGGCATGAAAGAACACTTCATTTAAGTAAATCAATATATTTCCTTGAAAGTTTCCCGAAAATTGTTTCTCGGTGACCATGATCAATGCAATTTGTTGCGAAACATTCGGGATGAGTTCTAAATTGCACTCGAAAGAGGAGGTTTACCTTTTTCTTAGCTAAAACTGCAGGTTTTTTGGGAATTTTTTTTTTCGTACAAGGAAATAAATAGTGAACTGGGAGTTTTTGCTACTTGTTTATTACAATAAGTAGTACAAAAAAACAGTTTTTATATGCCCAAGTATCGTGACAGTAATTAATGTCATGTCCGGTAAAGTGACCACTCCCAAAAAAGGTTGCCTGACGGTAGCCACTCTAGCACCTGCAAAAATGAACGAAAATGAAAAAAAACAAAATTTTTTATAAAATATATGAGTGCAGGCGTAACCTGAACTACAATCATCAATATCTAATAATCAAAAATTAACAAAATGGTGGACATTTGAGTTTTTTTTGTTGTTTTTTTTTTTTTGTTTTTTTTTTTATAATCTACCCGCGCTCTAGGGATTATGATTACCCTTTAAATGTTTCAACACAGCGCGGGCGTGATGTTAATGAAGAGAAAGAAGGATAGGAAAGATGTGTGGCACGATGTTCTGAGACTGAAGGTGGTTGTCTCAGATATTTTTATCTCCAGGGATGGCGGCTGAACTAGAGAGGAGAAATGCCGTGCTTATTTCTATGTCACTTATAATTCACATTATTTTATTTGGTATTCATCCTTGATGGGCATACTAGTTTAACTCAATTACATGTTGTTAGTGTTATGCCTGAACAACATGTAATGAGTAAACCAGTAAACCCATTCATGACAATTTTAAGAAAGGTTTTAATGGATTTAAAGCGACATAGACGACGGCAGACATCGAACCTGTGATCATGAGGTTGACAGGCGAGCACACAACCATCGCGCCACGGCCACCGATATAGACCGATTCCTCCAACTCTTCTAAAAACCGCTCCGTCTCAGCAATCACCTCCTCGTTGGTGAAGAATTTGCGTCCAGCCAAATGTTTTTTAAGTTAGGAAAAAGGTAATAGTCTGATGGTGCCAAATCAGGTGAATAAGGGGGGTGGTTCAGTACACAAAATCGAAGTTCATGGAGTTTAGCCATGACAACAACCGACTTGTGTGCTGGAGCATTATCCTGATGAAAAAGGATCTTCTTTTTGGCTAATCCTGGTCTTTTTTCGGCAAACTTTTTCAGCCAATTTGTCCAACAGGTTTGCATAGTATTGATCAGTGATAATTTTGCCCTTGGGAAGGTAATCAATAAAAATAATTCTCTTGTAATCCCAAAAGACTGACGCCATCACTTTCCCAGCTGAAGCACACGACTTGGCTTTCTTCGGTGGAGGAGAACGGCTATGCTTCCATTGTTTTGATTGTTTTTTTGTCTCAGTAATATAGTGATGAATCCATGTTTCGTCGGTGGTAATGAATCTTCTCAAGAAATCGCTGATATTCCTCCGAAATAACGCTAGATTATCTCTAGAGATTTCAACTCGATTGAATTTTTGTTCTTCGCTTAGCAAACGCGGCACCCACCTTGCGGACAATTTTTTCAACCCCAATTCTTCGGTCGAAATGTGGTAAACCCGCTCAGAAGAGATCCCCATGGTGTTGCTGATTTTTCGCACTTTTAACCTTCGGTCGTCTAAAACCATTTTATGAACTTTATCGACGTTTTCTGACGAGGTGGATGTTGTTGGCCTTCCGCTTCTGCGATCATCTTCGACGCTCTGTCTGCCATGTTTAAATAAGGCTGCCCACTTTTTGAACGTGGAATACGAAGGTGCAGATTCCCCCAATGTCTCATCGAAGTCATCTTTAATTTGATTTGGTGTCATATTCTTTTTGACCAAATATTTAATGACGGCTGTAATTTCATTTTTTTCCATTTTCGTTGTTAGCAATAGGTTCGTTCAAACAAAAATTGCACTGATATAAGTACGCGACCAATTTTAATGAAACTTCACATACAATTATTACGGATATATATATAAGGCTGTTTGAGGAATTAAAAGTTATTAAAACAACGCCTTCTTTGTTAGGCCGAGAACTTTTCAAACATCCTCCGTACAAGAAAATGCAAAAAAAAAAAATCGATTTTTTGGTCCAGAAAAATGTAAACCTCCCCTTAAAATTTCAAATAACGCGGCTAGTCCGAAAATATTTATTTATTATGTCCAATAACCGTGAAAACCTTAAAAATTATATTAAATTGATTTATTAAGAATAGAGTAATCAAATGCTCATCATGGTCTATTGACTTTGACAGACCTAGTCAATTTAGCCAACATGGATAATAAAACACATAACTGGGTCCCATGAACTTGTTCTCATAGTTTAGTGTTACTGATAATTTAAGCATATTTTGGTTGTTGTCATAGAGGGTCTTGGGATCGGTTCTCATTGCCGCAAAAAGGGAAAAGAAGTTTTTCAGGGGTGAACTACCTCCAAGAGTACCTCTGGTCATGAGAAGTGCTTTTTGGAATCGCCAGAAAATTGTAGGTCCCCTTCATTCCTCCAAACGCACACAAAGAAATAGTTAAGAGTTGTAAGTCTGTAGGTTTTGGCTCTCTATGAGCGGTAATGTGCTCTGATTTTTGTTTTATAATTTTTAAGTTTTATGTATACAACATGGATGCAATTAAAGAAAATCTTAAACATTAAGTTTTGATATATAAAATTTCTTTTATATTTTTAAAATATAAAAAATATGATATCCCGAATTTGAAACTTTATTTAAAAAACAAATTAACAAAAACATTCATAAGCCCATTTTTTAAATATCGAATTTTAGGAAATGAAATATTGAAAAAAAATTTCAAAAACAACATGGCCACCTCAAGGCATCAACCAACATAACCCGGGATTTTCAATAAGGGCGTGCACATGCTGAAATAGAATGAATGAAGCTGCGTGTATTAATAGAGTTCTTTTTTTATCTGAAAGACACCCATGTACGCAATTATGTATGAAATATGACTTCGTTCATATATGTACCTGCTCGACTTGTTACATTGGCACGGATTAGACTGGTCTAATTTTCACCAACGTAGTTTTTTAAAACAGACAGACGCCACCATCCTAAAATCCACAACAACTGGTAATTTTTTGAGGATTCTTTGTCACCTGGTGATACTCGTGTGGGTTGGTGCCGTCCAAAACATGGCAATTCAGTTTGTTAGCATAGCCATTCATCCAAAACAGCGCTTCGTCGCTAAAATAACTTTAGGGCCAAAATTGGGGTTCTTTTCCAAACGCTCCTAAGCCCGGACAATGAACAAGCAGCGTTGTCTATGGTCATGAATTTTTAGCTCTTGGGTCAGTTGGATTATGTATGTACGGGTGTAGGATGAGGCCTGCGAAACACCGAATTCTTGTGCACGGCGATGAAGACTGCTGTACAATTTTACCAAAACAACATGAACATCGCAGGCCGAAAAATACCCAAGCCAATTGAAATCCTTTATGAAAATAATAAAAATACGATTCTCAAAACTACAGCTATGGACAAAGAAATAGCACATTTATGATGCTTTGTGTGAATATTAGTTTTATTTTATACTTATGAACAGAAACATTTTCATTTTTATTTCAGGGCCTCTTACAACAAATAAAGCTTCATCTAAATATTAATTAAAAATTATAAGCTATAAAGTAGACTTTTAAAAATTATTTTAATTTGTGGTGACGTTATTTCTTGTGGACAAAGAAATAGCACACATTCCTAGAATTGTAAAAAAATCAACCTTTTAGCGAAAAATTCTTAGAATTTCAAATCTTACAATATTACCAAAATAGTACTTTGTTGGGTGACCACGATTTTTCAAAGTTTCCTGGCATCTTCTTGGTAAACTCTCAACTTATTTTTGGCATCTACTTTGTGGGATAGAATACCACGTTTCCTTGATACCGGCCCAAAGATCGTTCGAATTTTTGATTTTTTTCTGCCCAATCTTAACCTTAACATCATTCCGTAGATGTTCTATGGGGTTAAGATCGAGACTTTGAGCTGGCCAGGTCAGTATATTAATTTGTTCGTCCAAAAGCCAATCTTTGACTATGTTTGATGCATGTTTGGAATCATTGTCATGCATGTATATCCAATTTACTGGCATAGACTTAAAGGAAAATGGTTCCATGGTATTCTTAAGAATATTGAGATGAGAAAATTTATCCATTCTGCCATCAATCCTCACCAGTGGACCCACTCCATGCCATGAAAAGTCTTAAGAGTGTACCTGTGGTTGTATGCTTGGCACTTTGGGCGATGGAAAATGTTTTCCCATCTAGACCAATTCGATTAACTTTGGTTTCGTCACTCCAAAGCACTCTCTTCCAAAACTGCACGTTTTTGTTTTTATGAGTCTTAGCAAAAGTCAAACGAGCTTTGATGTTCTTCTTGGAAAGTAACGGTTTTTTCCTGCTCACACGTCCAAACAACCCAGCATCGTTGAGTCTTCTTCTTATCAATCTGCTTGAGACATCAACACCAAATTCTTCATTTACTTGCGCCATAATGTCTCGAGATGACTTAAAAGGGTCACATTTGCACTTTTTAGCAATGGCTCTGTCAATTCGTAACGAAGTTTTGCGGGGTGGTGGTTTACAAATTTTATTTTCTGTTGTCATATATTGATTTGTTCTCATTAAACCAATGACATTATAAACAATTTTACGGGAACAATTTAGTGTTTTGGCTATTTGGGTAGGATTTTTACCTTGTGTATGAAGATCGAAAATAATTTTCCTCTTTTCGGGAGTACAATGCGCTCCTCGGCCCATTTTGTTAAAAACCTTTTTTATGAAACTATAAACAACACAAAATAAGCACTACCTCTCATAAATTTCGATCGCGAAATAAAAATTCAACGGTTAAAATAATCACCCTTATTGTAGAAGGCGTTTAACTTAAACGACAATTGTCATTTTCAAAAATTTGTATTATGAATGGCGTTTTAGAGTCGTTTATCATTATTTTTCGAATCGTAACGCCTTACTCTGCGTGGAACGTAAGTTTTTGTATGAGAAATATCACTCATCTCTATTATTACTGTCGTTTTACTCGACTGCTACGACTCTCAGAACTTTATTTTTTGTCGAACACAAATTTTCAAACGACTCATTGGCGAAATTGGATAAAGATGTAAGTTTTACATATTTATATTGTGTAATTTGTAATTTTTATTATATTTGATTTATTTAAGGGTGAAAATAACTAACCCGGAACAGATGAAGCATCTCGTCGAGTTGATGGAGCGAAATCCATCGTTGGCAACTAATTTTAAAAGAGTAGTCTCACAAACTAATGAAAAAAAAACAAAATGGGAATCAATCTCCTCAGAACTAAATTCACTAGGACCCCCAGTTAGGAATGCAAAAGAATGGCAAAAAGTAGGTACAAGGAAATCTTTAAATTATATTCACGTTCTTTTATAAATGTCTATTTTCTAAAGGTTTGGTTTGATGCAAAATTTAAAGTAAAGCAGAAACTGCTCTTCAACAAGAAAAATCTGGAAGCTACTGGAGGAGGACCCTTCAAAAAAAGATATTTGAATGAGTTGGATCAAGCGATTGCAGATCTTCTTGGATTGAACAAAGTGGTTGACCCGGTGGGAAATGCTTTTGGAGGCGCTTCAGCCCCAAACTCTATGACATCAATGTGCGCACCAATCCAAACTCAGTCGACTGCAACAGACTCTCATTTTACATTAAATGAAGTGGATTTTAGCTCTAGCATTCTAATTGCAGAGGATATTTACGAGGAAAATCTAAATCAAGAACAGGATCTACCTCCCAAACAACCAAATACCAACGTTGTGTCAAACTTTGAACAGATGTTACAAAAACAAACACAAGTACAAGAGCAGCTTTATGAAGATCTCAAGCAGTCTTTATATCGAATTGAAAGTTATTTGAAAGAAAGTACACTATATGACCGAAAACGGTTCCATTTAGAAGAGGAGAAACTTAAAGAATATAAAATAAGAATGAAACGCGAGGAAGAGCATCAGATTCAAAAATTGGAAGTGAAGAAAAGACAGTTGGATATAGAGGAGCGGAAATTAAAGCTATCTGAAAAACCTTCACAAATATAGATACATACATAACAAGAACTATTTAAAATGATATGTAATTATTTATTTATAAAAACATGCATACTAAAACTATTTAAATACATTGAATTCACATAAATTTAAGTTTCCAATAATCTGTTTCTGATGGTAACTGCTATTTCACTAGTCTCTACGTTTAAATCAGCATCTGCATTCGCTTCTGGTATGTTTTCTAAATCAGGAGAATGTTCAATAATCGGTGGTTCCGATTTGAACTGAATGCAAACGTTATGCAAAGCTGAACAAACGTTTATTATTTGAATCGCTTTACGATGTGTGTAATGCAGCTGCCTAGCACCAAGAAGGCATCGGAAGCGGTTCTTAAGAACTCCAATTGTGCGTTCAATTATATTTCTTGTTTTTGAGTGCCTGATATTAAAATCACTTTGTCTACTTCCTTCTTGAGCTGATCTGAAAGGTGTTATCAGGAATGGTTCCAGAGGATACCCTGCATCGCCTATAAATTAGATTATTTTAAAAAGAGGTTGTCTTAACACATTTCAAACTTACCTAACAACCAGGTATTCCGATCCCCGTTATCAAAATTCCTTTGGAGAATACCCCGTAGCTCACTGGAATTCCAAATTAAGGAATCATGACTAGCTCCAGAGTGCCTGCCCTCAACATACCTTATTCGCATTCGATGATCACATACATACCTGAAATACAAAATGTTAGTACGAACATACGAGTAGCATTTAAGCTACATATAAAATCCTTTGCTGTTATAAAAGTGATGTTGTTCGTCTCGTTTAGGGGCTTGTATTTTGATGTGACTGCCATCCACACATCCAATTATTCCAGGTATTCTGGCTTTTTGAAAGAAAAACGCTTTCGCTTCATGTTTTTCTTCTTGAGTATAATGGGAATTTATCCAACGTGGACAGAGATGAGCTTCCGTAATGTTAAGCATTTCTTGAAGTATTATACTCATAGTAGGTTGTGCAATGCCCAGATTTAAATCATTTCCAACACACTTTTGGTAACTACCTTCGGCGAAGAAACGCAATGTAGCAGCAAGTTTTAATATTGGTGGTATAGATAGTGAGCTTTTTTTTTTTAGGGATTTTGTCTTGCAGTTCATTGAGCAAGAACAGAAAAGCGTCTTTACTCAACCTGAAGTACATTACGAATCTGGAAATACATTTTTGAAATTATGTAATTTCATTTGAATATTTTGAAAAATGTACTTTCTTTGTGTCCGGCAAATCTAATGGATTCGATTTGGACCTAATCAATCTTCTTTCTCGAATCAAATTTGTTCTTTTGTTGTTTTCTCTCCAAAATTCTTGGTTATTTTCTTCTTCGGAATTATTGAATAATACAAACAATGCAATGCTATTCATTGTGCACTAACTTTAAGCGAACAAAATATTAAATTGAAAAAAAAAAGAAAACAAATTGTTTTGAAATATCTATTTATCAATGACAGATTTTTATGTGGAACGTATGTTGATTCAAAACGCCTGGCGTTTAAGTATCGTAATACCGACTCTTAAACGACTTAAAAGTGATTCGACAGAAAAGGTGACAAGTGTCGTTCAAGTGAAACGCCTATTATAATAAGGGTGAATATGTGCTATTTCTGTGTCCAGGAGTAAAAGAGAAAAGAATATAATCAAAAGGCAAATGCAAGAATCTATCAAAGGTAACGGGACTATTAAGACTTTTTTGTTTACATCAATTAATGTAGACCATTATGCCTGGAGAACAAACTTACCACAAACATTGGACATAACGGACATTTTAATCGCGAGATTTTTCTCATAAGTGTGCTATTTCTCTGTCCATAACTGTATATTTAAAAATTTATACAAAAGGTTGACTTTTTTTTAAATTGGCAGACACAAAATTATTATTAAAATCAGTTTCATCGTTTTTAGAAAAATGAAAAATAAAAAATGGTTCTTTTGGATGTACAAACAATTATAATTAATTTATTTTAGTAATTATTTGGGGTTTTTAAACTTACCATAATTTTTCATTCATGTCGGCAACACGCACATACAAATAGAGTTCTGAATGACTAGGTAGATTCTGGTTTTCCACAAAGCTGTTGCAACACAAATTTATTTTCTATTTATTTTTCTATTAAATTTAGCTTCACAGATTTTATATGATTCCAAAATAGGATTTCGTAAATACCTTTTTACCAGAGGAGAATATATTACAAGTTTTTCAGGTATCAATTTCTCAATAATAACAAGTATTTATTTGATTCTTTCATAATTCATAAGTAGAAAATTTCCAAATATTTTGACATTTCATTCCGTTTTCTTAGCTTCAATAACTCCAATTACAGTTTAATCAAAATCAAAAACATTTTCTGCTTGATCGAATGCTGAATAACTGACTACATCAAGTGAAGATAGACAAAATCTTCGAAAAAAAACTCAATATGGTTCTCCTTTAAAGCCTACAACTTTTAGTCATGGAGGCTAGGATGTTAAAATTGAGTGAAAATTACAGGTTAAACATAGAACTGAGAGTATTATAAATGAATACATTAGGAAAAGGTAATGAAGTAAATGTTCGCATAAATACTTTAACTGAAATATACGTCTCAGATGTGGTACAATGAAGAAAATTAATTTTAACAAAGTTAAGCTGGCGCTGCTTAACCTTCTTAAATAAAATGCACGAATGAATCGCATGAACTTGCTCTTATGTAAAGAACAAAGAATTTCAAAAATGAATGTTAGTAGAGAAAAAATGTTCATAAGCATGAAATTCATTTTTAAATGGCTTAAACCTCTCCTTTAGTAGTTGAAGCTAAAAAAAGCATACCATGTGATTCAAGCAAATATTGGATTATGCAAGAACAAAAATTATAAGCCGCTGTAGTGATTTAGAAAAAAATTTGGTACGCTTTTCCAAAAAAACTATTGAGCCGTTTTCGAGATATCGAAAATTCAGAAAAATATTTTATTTTTTAATTTCATATAAATCCGCTATGCCGATAGTGAGAAATTCAAAATTTTTTCTTATTAAATTATAGATCATAAATATTAATCATCGAAGGCAAAAAATTTTTATCAAAATTCTAGGCGCCGTTTCGAGAAAAATGCGATTTTTAAAAACCATTTTTTAACATTTATATGGTGGGTACCGTTATTTTTCGGTAAAATACATTCCTTTTTTCACATCTTGTACTTTATATTAAGAAACTTTTATGTATCAAGTTTAAAAAAATCGAACATGGGGTTTTCGAAATATTGAGTTTAAAAAAAATGAATTTTTTTTTTGAAAATCCCAAAATAATATTTTGGAAAATTTGAATACACAATAATGTTCAAACTGTTTGGTAGCTTAAGCATAAAACAAGATTATCAAAATCGTTTGTACCGCTTTTGAGAAAATCAAAAATTAAAAAATGGTTCCAAGGGGGTATCAATTATAAACATTTTTCGAAAAAAAATTTTAACCATTAGGTACGTAGGTTTAAGTAAATGAAATCTTTTGAAAATCTGATGAATAGTTTTTTAGAAAAAAAAAATATTTATAAAATTTACCATTATTTTTGGTCTTAAAATGAAAAGAAATAAAATGCACGACTGGGTCGCACGAACTTGCTCCTATGTAACAGGCTAGGAATTTTTTGGTCGTCAACTTTGGGTTTTTATTATTGTACGAATTTTCGAATTTTCCAAAAAAAATGCCTTTTTTTTTAATTCTTTTTTAACGCAAGTACAAAAGTATCTCAAAAACGACGTTTTTGTTAAATTTTCAAATTCACTGTTTCTAGTACCAGTAAATTTAATAGCTGACGGATGATTTCTGCTCCGTATATTTTTGTTACCATTCCACCATGGAACAACTTTTACCATACGAAAATTCTTAGTGTTGGCAATGCAATAATTAATATAATCCACATTTTGACACTTTCATAATTTTTCATTCTTTCATTCTTTCTTACTTCCTGTTTCTTTTTCTTTCTTTTTAATTTGGAACCCTGTACCTACTAGACGCAAATAAAATACGTAAAATAAAATTATATTGAATTTTCTAATTATATTTATTTCTATTTAAACACAATCTTGTGTGATCATAAGAGATCGCAACACTTAGCTTCTATATTTAGTTAAAGGTGCTCGTTTAATGTTGCTCTAGTTTATAATTCCATATTTTTCAACCTAAAAATAAAAATTAAAAGTAAAAAGTTAATGATTCAATCCAGTATCGTAACCATTGGCATTAACATGACTTGCACATGTATTTTATTTTAATTGAAGTTAAGAACACAATTTATAAAACTTTTTTTATTATCTACTTTTTTTTAAAGTTATGTCGGTACAAATTATAGGACTTTTTTTTTAGAAAAAAAAAAATGATTCCAGTATTAAACTACTCAAGAATGAGATAAAAAGATATACACATGAATATAGAGTCGAACGTGCAAACTTTCCTTGTATTTTATTTTTAGCTGAAACTTGCATAAATTCCTTCACTTAGAAACTTCAAACTTCAAAAGTCTTAACCCTTTAATAAAAATTCTTACAGCACCACTTACCACTATCAGTTTTCGAAAACTTTTTAAATAAATTAAACGAAGCATCCTTCAAAATTATAGCCGATTGTTAAAAAAACTTTTCTTATAATGTCACGAAATAGTGGAAAGAAGTTTCAAGTTATTTCAGGTGAGGTATTTCTCTATCGATTGTTTCACAACATTTTCTCGTTAGTAATTGCTGCATTTAAAGTTTTTAAAATTTGTGCTCTTACTTAAACCCACGTACCTAAAGTATACACTTCAACATTTCTTCTTGCATCCCAGTGACGTTGGTGTGCGCGATGAAATTTATTTAATTGTCTTCTTTAATTTCATTCAAGCAGAAGAATACAATGAGTAATAAACTCAGGAAATTGCTACGTTTCCAGGTTCAAATACAAATATATTTCGAATTCTTCTCTGTTAGATATTATACGGGTATGCGGGAATGGCAGTGCAGCGACAACAACGTGCAGCTTTTCATTTCCATTCCACAAAATCTATCTGGGGATTGGTAATTGCTTGCAGCACAAACACAATCTCGGTGCGAAAAAAAAGTTTGAAAAACTACTTAAAACTAGGAGAAACCAACAGCGGATTTACTTAATGGGCGAAATCGAAATTTACTTAGGTATAGGGCGGAAGTTTTAATGGAGGAAAAGTACAAAAATATGTGAGTTGGAAGAACATAAGACTTTTATTAATTCTAAAAGTTCATGTACTATACATAATTATGCATCTTTTACTTTACAAACTTTGATCAAAAATGTTGTTTTAAAAAAAACATGTTTTGGTGGAAAAGAAACGACGCGACGACGTAGGTCAGGAATTTTATGGGTGTTTGCTTCTCATGGACATCAGGTGCCAAAGAAGAAGAAAGCGCTCCAGGTGCAACTTTAGCTGACTTCTTTTAGAATGATGAAATTTTTAGTTATGCGACAGTTTCCAACATATGACATACTGTCGTTCCTGGGCGAAACGCATTTGGATTAAAGACCAGAATAAGTTTTGGATTTTATTATCATTCTTGCCTGAACTTAGGGTTTTTGCTTCAAGCTCTTATGGGATTCAGAAAACAATATAAAATTTTCCTAAAATAGAAGTCCTGAAAGTCTGTCTGATTTTTTGCTGGTATTATAAGAATTTCTTTAGGTGAGAGATTTTTGTTTGAATTAAAAGAAATAGATTTCATAATGCAAGACATCCTAAATAGCTATGTCTTTAATGCACACTTAAATCACATCTAAGCAATATGTTGTCCGGATTTTCATCTTTAACATTGTAGAATCTGGATGTGTCACTGCTCAAATGCCTTCGTAGCTTGCAGTGATCAGTTAGGAGATATTTTCTCTGCTTAAAGGACTATTCACATGCGAGTAAAAATTCGTGACCACCAATTTAATTGCTGAAATTTCCATTACTTTAGCAATTAAGGAACATATTAAAATTTCTTAACATTAATTTCTATAAGTTTTCTACCATTTTTTTCTAGTTTTTGTAAAGAATTTAGAATTAAAAATTTGTTTTGTTTTTTTTTTTTTTTTGCGTCGGTCGTTGGTCGCCCCCATGTGAATAGTCCTTAAGTTGATACATTATGTTGAACGTTATTTGTTATACACAGCTCACAAGATATAGTAGTGGCGTATCTATACTCGTTAGCTTTGTAAATCCTCTCCTTATTTTTGTTTTAGGGACTGTCGTCTGTTTTGATATTGTTTCTTATCATATTTTCTTCTTTTTCTTTTTAAATTATGGCTCCCTTTAGGGTGTCCTTGAATTTTCTTTCAGAGAATATTTTATGGACCTGGATATACTTGTAGAGTATCTTACTCTTATACTTGTCCATATTAGTTTCTTAAGTAGGACTTTGCAGGTATTTTTCTTAAAATATAACATAACTAACAATATGGAAGGATTTTTGAAAATTTGTTACCAAAAAATGCCACTACGATTTTGTTGAAACATTTTTACTTTGTATTTTTCTGCTTTTTTTCTTGCGACATATATGTAAATATGTAGATACTATACGCAGGTTATGTATTCGTAAAAAAATCGAAACAAATTTGATCAGACTTGACATTTCGATGAAGACGAAAGAAAGTGGGTCTCGCAATTCTGTCTGTCTGTCGGTTCGACTACGCATCCTAAGCGGCTCGGCCGATTTTCTTTAAACATTTATAAATTTTCCCCCCACACGTTTTGTTTTTTTAAGACCAAAAATAACGGTACCTGCCATACGTTTTTTTTTTTTGAAATTTTATAAATATGTTTTTTCCTCAAAAACTGTCCCATAGATTAAAAAAAATCAAAAAATTTCATTTAGTTAAAACTAAGTAATGGTTGAAAAAAATTTTCCGAAAAATGGTTATTGAGGGTACCACTCAAAGAACAATTTTTTTTTGTTTTTGATTTTCTCAAAAACGGTACAATCGATTTTAATCATATTTATTTTGCTTAAGCTCCCCAAGAACTTGAATAAAATTATGTATTCAAATTCTCAAAAAAACTTTTCTTTTGGATTTAAAAAAAAAATTTCAAATTTTTTTTTAAAACTCAATATTTCGAAAACCTCATTCTAGATTTTTTTTTAAACTTCATAAATGAAAGTTTTTCAATTTAATCTACAAGGTACCCATCATACAAATGTTAAAAAATGGTTTTTAAAAACCGTACTTGATAATCTTTAATTTAATAAAAAATAAAATGCACGACTGGGTCGCACGAACTTGCTCTTAGTAATAGACTAGGAATTTTAAAAACGAAAGTTATTAAAGAAAACTGTTCATAAGGATAAAATGAAATTTTCAAATTCTGTTAGTAGTAAGAGATAAGAACAGAATACTATGCAAATATGAATTTATGCAAGAATACAAATTATAAGTCGTTGTAGTGGTTCCTTAAAAAAATAAGTTTTTAGTACAAAATTTTTAAAACATTCTTAAGAAAAAATTTTGGTACGCCAACTTTAAATTTTTATTATTGTACGAATAAGTGTTCGATTTCCAAGAAAAATATTAAGCCGTTCTTGAGATATTGAATTTTCAAAAAATTTATTTGTCAAGTTTGTAAAAAATCGATTTTGGGGTTTTCGAAATATTGAGTTTTCAAAAAAAAAATTTTGATTTTTTTTTAATCCAAAAAATTAAAAATTTGATTATGTAAAAATATTTAAACTTTGGAGAAGCTTTAGCATAAAAAAAATGATTTAAATCGGCAGAAACGTTTTCGAGAAAATCAAAAACAAGAAAAAATAGGCCCGGGGTGCTACCAAAAATATCAATTTTTTGGAATTTTTTTTTTCAACTATTACCTATGTATATGTAGTTTTAACCAAATGAAATTTTTCATATTTTTTTTTTAATTTTGTGGGACAGTTTTTGAAAAAAAAAAAATATTTAAAAAATGTGGGAAAGAACCGTATGGTAGGTACCGTTATTTTTGGCCTTAAAAAAAAAGAAAAAACGTGTGGGGGAAAAAAATCAAAACCCATATCTACCAAGTAATGTCAACTTTGATCAAATCTCGAGTTAGATTTTTTTTCCGACTTCATAACTTGTCTTATAGTACCTATAAGTCGCAAGAAAAAATTTTAAATTAAGATATTACAGCTTGTACCTACCATAGAACCATTTTTTCAAACTTTGAATTACTCATTATCGACATAACGGATTTTAATGAAATTTTTGTATAGAGATGCTTCTAAAAAGTTTAAAAAAACATTAAATGCAATTAATTAATGCTTAAAAAAATATATATTTTCATTTTTTGGAAAGTTGGAAGTTGGCGTACCAAATTTTTTTCTTAAAAATGTTTTAAAAATTTTGTACATAAAAGCTTATTTTTTTAAGGAACCACTACAACGACTTATAATTTTTGTTCTTGCATAAATTCATATTTGCACAGCATTCTGTTTTTATCTCTTACTAAATTGAAAGTATTAAAAAAAAACTAATTTTATCCTTATGAACAGTTTTCTCTAATAACATTCGTCCTTAAAATTCTTAGTCTATTACATAGGACCAGGTTCGTGCGACCCAGTCGTGCATTTTATTTGATCACAGTTTTGTATACTTTAATTCATATTTTGCTTAAAATTGCCATTTACCATCTAAAGATTGACTCACATTGAACTTAGTGGTGAAGTTGACTTCTGATTTTGTATTGGAAACATTAATGGAACTTTATCTTATTTATATCTAATAGTGAAACCAAAACTGCTCTTTAAACCATTTTGCTGAATATGGACGCTAAGAAACCCATTTTTCTATAAGGTAACGTTAAGAATGACCAAATTAAATAATTTTTCCAATGGTAAGAACTCGAAACATGAAGTGTTACAGAAATTAAGCTTTGATGCACATTTTTCAAAAGTTATACAAAAAACGCAAGCGCCCGAATCTGGCGAAAGATCTGCAAATCCAGTACTGTTACTGTTATAAATTCGAAAGGCTTTGCGATATTGAGTGCACTCTGCTGAATTAAACACAAAAAAAAAAAAAAACAAAGTAATCCAAAAAAGTTTTGCGAATTTAAAACACAAATGCAGCATTCGAAGACCAAAACACACACACCTTTACCAATACAAAAATGTGGCAAAAAAAGAAGAATAATATTGTTTTAATGCTAGAGATTGTAAACAAAAACATCAAATGAATTTAGGCGCATTCATGTGTGTACAAAGCAATTAATTACAATTGACGCACTCCTTAAGGGATCCGGGATCCAGTGGAATGGAAGCGTCAATGTTGTAGGTACCTATACATATTTTATGTATACAATTTATGTATCTCTTAGTATCTGTGCTTGACAATGTTTAGTTGTCCCTGTGGCAAAATAAATATCATCAGTTCGAAAAATTGCAGGAAAAGTTTCATAAGGGTTGGTTTTTTTTGGTGACAGTAAAGGTATTTTATGCGATGGACTTAATTTATGTCTCACAAACTTACACACTCGTACTAACTTCTAAATCCAATGACGTTAAGGGTGTTGGGGAGGAAAAAATATGGTTTTAATTATTTTCGGATTTACAAGAATTCATTTTTCTATTTTCCACCACGCACCAATAATAATTTTATTCATTATTTACAACCAAGGAGTTGAGGGCAGTGAAGCAGAAGATAAAAACAAATTAGTGAAAGATGACATAGAAAAACAAAAAAGAAAAAAAAATTAACGCCCTCTTCTGGTTAAAGAGATATACATTTGTTCAAGGATCCTTTGCTAACAAACTTTAATTTTTAGATGAAAGAGATTTTAAATTCTTTGACAGAATCCATAGATATACAAAATTGTAGGTTAATCTTATTATAATTAACAGAATCAACTTCTCAATAAGGTGCTTATAACTCGATTATAAGTTCCCCTATTCTTGTGCTAAACGCATTAACTTGAAGAGGATTTAGAGGGTGGTACATCTGTCAAAAGCCATTCCCCGTTTGTGTTGTTAGTTGTCAAGCCTAAAAAGGGTAGCTATGTATGTGTACCTTCTTTAAACTTCGTCCGAAGTTTAATTCGCGGGCAAACTGATGATAATTCCTAGAATAAGAAATGAGAAACAAGAGACAGAAACTTTTCCCATTATATGCCAGAAAACCAATTGATATACTTTGATCATTTATGGATGTCACAAACATTCAAAGTCGAATTCAGGACGATAAGAAAAGTTGATCTCTCAATTCGGTCTGCGTTTTCGGCTATATTCTTAACTTAAACATGATAGCTATCGTATTTGGTTGCTCCCTTGATACGTTACGTTTTTTTATGACCAAAAATATCAGTATTCCTGTCATTAAATATTTTTATGAAAAGCTGTTCTACAGATTTTGATGAATATTTTTATATTAATTGTACCTTTCTCAAAAACTGCTCCACTGATTTTCATCCATTTTCATTTGCAAACGCTCACACAAAGTATAAATAGTTTCGTTTATGAAATTTTTGAAAAAAAAAATGTTTGAACAAAAAAAGTTATAATTTTTTTCGTTTTTGTAATTTAATATTTCGAAATTCTATTGCTAGCCCCAACTCAAACTAACACTTTCTAGAAGATTTAGAAAATACTTGTTATTTATTTAAAAATAACGGTACCTTTCATACAAACATTAAATAATAACCATTCTCGAAGTATTTCGATAACAAATTTTCGAAAAAATGTCATTGACTGTAAGACATTTTAAATTAATACATTATTAACTACTATAGAACAATTTTTTGCCGTTAAGCCATTTTTATTATCGGCCTTATTAAATACAATTTTGTATTCAGAAATTTCTAAAAATCTCAAGAAAATTGCATATAAAAACTTAAGAAAAAATATTTTTTTTTAGAAATTTTTTATTTCAAAAACGATTTTCTTGAAATTAGGTTTTATTTCTTTTTAAATATTTAAAAAAAATTATATATATTAAAAATATTTAAAAAAAAATGCACCAACGATGTAAAATTTTTATTTATGAAATTCGAAATCACCAACTATGAGAGGGTTAGACAAGCATAAACCGTGTAGATTGCAGGCAGTTGCGAAGGGAAAAAATGTTGGCATCTTTCGAGAAAATCTAGTAAAATAGTATGAGGTTAAAAAATGTTGGTACAAAAATTTTAAGTTGTTAACAATGAAATAAAAATTTTAAAGAAAATTATTGACCTGTTAAAAAAAGGTTTTCAAAAATCTAAAAATAATATTTTGTTTTAAGCTTTGACATGCAATAATTTTCAAACTGTTACGGAACTTTTGTATAAAAATAAATCATTAAAACCTCTTATTTCGATAATGAGAAAATCAAATTTCGAAAATTTATATTTATGAAAATTCTAGGTGCCTTTTTCGAGAAAAATTCAATTTTCGAAAATCATTTTTTAACATTTAATTTTACATGAAATAAAACAAATTGTCGCAACTTGTGTATAGTATTACAAAATTGTTAATTTTAAAATTAAAAAAAATCAACCATGTGGTTTTTGGAGTATTAAGTTTTCAAAAATGAAAAATGTTTAATTTTTAAAAGAATCAAAAAAAAAAAAAATAAAAATAAAAATTAATTTCATTGAAATTAAAACAAAGCTACCATTAGTTAGCTTTTACTAAATCTAATTTTTTGAATTTTTTTTTATTAAATCTGCGGAACAGTTTGTAAAACAAAAAATTTTCTACAATATCAAAACAAATTTTTTGGCAGGTATGGTTGTTCTTAGTCTTAAAAAAAAAGAATCAAAGTTGTTTTAATTGTAAAATTCTATTTACAAAGTTTCTGTTATTTTAAGTTTAGATTAAGTTTTATTTTTTTCTGAGTTGAATCTTGATTCACAATAAAATTGATGGTTTTTTATTCGTGTATAATTTAAGCCTTAATTCTAATTTACTTGCAGATTATTTACAAATATAGTTATGTAGTTTTCAAGCTCTATTTGTTTTTAGCCGAAAACAAATAAATTCATAAAAAATTATTGGATCTAAAAGAGTTTTTTTTTTTAGTTAAGTCTACTCCGGGTAATAATTAATTTTGCTATTTAAGTTTTCGTCAAAAAATCTTTACTTTCCTAAAATTTTCATTAAAAATGTCCTTACTGTTATTATTTATTGTTCAGTTACTGATGCTAAATTTAAATTACAATGACAGGCTACATGATCGAACAGCACGTCCAACTGATAAAAACTTATTTGCGTGCCTTACGACCAATTTACAATTTACGGTAGACGTGGTCGCCCTACACATTCGACTCTTCAGATTTTACTAGCCAAATTTCAGACAACCGGTTCGGTTTTAATTTGACAACATTAGTACATCAAAGGAACGCAAGATTGGCCGAGAACATTGCAGCGGTCTGTGAAAGTGTACAGAAGATCCCAACGCAGTAGATTCCTCGCCATGCCCACGAACTTTACCTTTCATAATTTAACTTGGCGAATTTTGTGTCAGGACTTGGGCCAACACCCGAAAAAGATCCAACTGACCCAAAGGCTCAAAGTTAAAGATCATAGACAACGCCGTTTGTTTGATCACAATTTTTGCCAAAAAATTTTCTTTAGCTACGATAAGCATTTTTAGATGTATGGCTATGTTAAGAAACAAAATTGCCTTATATGAGACAACACTAACCCGTGCGAGGTTCACCATCAGGTGACAATACTCCCTCTCAAAAAGATATGCGGCGTCATTTGTCCGTACTTTTTCAGAATAAAAAAAGAAATCGCCGGTCACCGTCAATGGCGGGCGCTGCAGAACGATGATTACTTATGGACCAAATTGACCATATGGACCTAGAATACATGTAGTTTCAGGAGGAGTGGCACTACCTGCCACACAGGGACATAACGATTGACATTCTGTATGAACGATTTGAGGATAAGGTTATCTTTCGCAGAGGTAACGTGGATTGGCCAACAAGAACATGCGATTTGACCCCGCTAGACTTTTCTTGTAGGGTTTTCTGGAGTCGCAGGTCTCTGCGAACAAAGCACAACAGACCAATGCCCTTAACATAACACATGGCATCACTCAAATTTAGCGGGATGTATGCGTAAGAGTAATTGAAAATTGGACCAGCAAGATCCTGGTCACTGTAAAAGCCAAGGTAGGCATTAGAGCGATATCAAAGTACATACTTCATAACATAAGTTAATATTTCACACACAGCTTGTTTTATTCCATTTCAACATCTATCCGCCCTCATTAATAAAAATAGACAAACGCAACAGCTACCTTATTGTATTGTTATACCATTTTTACTTGCAAGGCAAGTTATTTATTTTTTTTTTTTATTTATTTATTTTATTTTTAATTTGTGATTAGCTTACACTGTAAGATATAATATCTTATTTATAGTGAAGCATTTTAAATGTACAGAAGCTACAATAAAGTTCAATTTGGCAAATTCAATACATAATTATTTAAGAGATTATAACATTCAATAAAACAATATAAAGATACAAAATATTCAATTATTTCTTACATTCATATTTGCAAAATGAATTTTGAGTGCTTTCTTTAATCGAATAGTACTGTTAATACTTCTAATTTGTCGCGGTAATGAATTCCACAGGCGTGTTGCGTTGACAAAAAACTGGCGTTCAGATGTAAGACAATTAAAACGCGGGATAACTAAGAGTCCCAATCTATTTGAATCGAAAAAAGATATTTCTCTGAAGAGATCAACCGGTTGGTGGGTTAGAAGTATATCTGAAAACAAAATCAACGTTCTAAATTTGAGAAGATTTTCAAATGACATTCCAAGAAGCCGGGAAGCATGTAGTGAAATACTGTCGAAGCGTCGTAATCCATGAACATATCGTATTGCACTATTGAAAGCAACAGTTAGTTTTCTTTTACTTTCGTAATCAAGTTTGCAGAATATTTCACAACCATAAGTAACCAAAGGCAAAATAAGTGTTTTGACAAGTAATGTTCGGATATTCAAGGGGGTATAATACTGTGTTGACCAGAGTGTACGAAGGACGCCATAGGTTTTACCAACAATATATGAAATATGATTTTTCCAGCTCAGACTGCAATTAAATACGACACCTAAATTTTTCGCTGATTCAACATATTCAATAGGGGAGCCATTTAACAATAATGAGGGAAAATAAGAAACATCTAACTTACTCTTTGAAATCACTAAGCATTTCGATTTCTTGGGGTTTAGCATTAAATTATTTTGGTGTGACCAACGTTCAATTTCCAACAAATCATCGTTTATGCAAGTGGCATAGTGTTCGATTAGCCCCAACGGACAACTAAGGTATAACTGAGCATCATCAGCGTATAGTCGTATAGAGCAATATTTAATAATTGTTGGAAGTTCGTTTACATAAAGGGAAAAAAACAAAGGGCCAAGTATAGATCCCTGTGGGACACCATTATTGTTGGGTAGGAAATTGGAGAGGACTTTATTAAATTCAACAGCTTGTGTTCTTTTACTCAAATAAGAGAAAATCAGCATTCGGAAAAAAAATCGAACTCGAGATTTTGATCAAAGTTGAAATTACGATGATATAGCGAAGACCAAAAAAGTTGGTCTCGCAATTCTGTCTGTCTGTCTGTCGGTTCGACTACAGCCTAAACGGCCCGGCCGATTTTCTTTAAACTTGGTAGGTATGGGTTTTTATTTTTTTCCCCTAAACGTTTTTTTCTTTTTTTTTTTAAACCAAAAATAACAGTACCTACCATACAGTTTTTTTTCGAAATTTTATAAATATTTTTTTTCTCAAAAACTGTCCCACAGAATTAAAAAAAAAAATCAAAAAATTTCATTTAGTTAAAACTAAGTAATGGTTGAAAAAAATTTTCCAAAAAATTGTTATTTTTGGTAGCCCCCCTGGGTCCATTTTATTTTTTTTTGATTTTCTCGAAAACGGTACAGCCGATTTAAATAATTTTTTTTATGCTAAAGCTCCTCCAAAGTTTAAATATTATTACATATTCAAATTTTCATTTTTTCTTTTTTGGATTTTTTTGGAAACTCAATGTTTCGAAAACCCCAAGATCGATTGATAAATAAAAGTTTCTTAGCATAATCTTCAAGATTTGAGAAAAAAATTTTTGTTTTATCTAAAACTAACGGTACCTTCCATACAAATGTTAAGAAATAGTTTTCGAGAATCGTATTTTTCTCGAAAACGGTTACGAGAATTTTGCTAAGTTTTTTTTTTCTTTTAGTTAATTTTTACGATCTATAATTTAATAAAAAAAAATTAAAATCTAGATACTACTGACTGTACCTACGATAGAATGATTTTTTTCGAATTTTGAATTTCTCATTTTCAGCATAACGGATTTTAATGAAATTTTTTATAAAGAAGCTCCTAAACAGTTTAAAAATTATTGCATTTCAAAACTTAAAAAAAAATATTTTTTCAATTTTTAGAAAAAAAAAGTCGTTTTTTTTTTGGTAAATTCGATATTTCAAGAGCGGCTTGATATTTTTTTTTGGAATTTAAGTCTTATTCGTACAGTAATAAAAACTTAAAGTTGGCGTACCATTCTTAAAAATGTTTTATACATTTTGTAGATAAAACCTTATTTTTTAAGGAACCACTACAAAAACTTATAATTTTTGTTCTTGCATACATTCATATTTGCATAGCATTCTGGGGGGTCATTCCGTAACTCGATTATCGTCAGACGATATCGTTTGAACGATAGCGTTGCCTTTTTTTGATTCACGTAAGTCGATAATCGTCAAAACGATAGCGTTTGGACGATAGCTAAATAGGTATCGTCTTGATTTAATTTTGAATTTTGTAGGTGACTGTAGTTGAGTGATTGAGTTTCCACTGTAAATTGACATTTTGTATTGTTTTCTATTGAATTGACAGATTGACAACAGTTCGAGAGTTTCTGAAATGCATACAAATTTCTAAAACTGTGATCGATTGACGAGACGATAGTAGTCAAGTTACGTGAAGCAAATCATGAACGATATCATCGACGATTATCGTTTTGACGATTATCGTTTAGAAAATTACGGAATGACCCCCCTGTTTGTATCTCTTAAAAGAATTTAAAAATTTCATTTTATCCTTATGAACAGTTTTCTTTAATAACATTCGCTCTTAAAATTCCTAGTCTATTACATAGGAACAAATTCATCTGACCCAGTCGTGCATTTTATTTTGTTTTAGATATATTTCCTTAACAAAATCAGTTTTATTAAATTTCGATTTTCTCAAAAAACGGAAAGAAAGAGATAGATCTCATTCTTAAGGTTAGAAAACAAATTCAATTATTTTTTATTTTCTCAAAATTTTGAGTTTAAATAATTTCTTTTAACAATAATCAATTTTTGTAAGTATTGTCGTTGTCGGTTAAAATGTTTTTGTTTCCATTTCACTTAAGTGCCCCTTCTCTCTTAACTTGGGAAAATATCAATCCCCTTCTTTCAATATCATTTTGTGTCTTCTTTTGATAAATGTGCAATGTACGAGTATTATGTATGTAGGTTGTTAAAGAAATAATTTATTTCTATTTTCCTTAGCTCTCTTGCAAAAATGTCATTCGTTATTGTAAATACCTACTATATGGATTATCATTTAATGTTGTCGTTTTCTATAAAAATTATACAGAAACATTTTTTTTCTTCCAATTGGGTTCAAAGCCCTTAATATTAAACCGAGAGCCCACAGCAATTTTTGGGTGTGATTGATATCAAAAAATAATAGTCCTTTACTAGTTATTTACACATGTAAGCGTCTTGCATGCTCTAGTGGAAGCAATAGTAAGTAAAACTGCATCAAATATGCAGTTCCTTCCAAATTCTAAATAATTGTAATAACAACTTTGCCATAACTTCAAAATGTAGAGCTAAGCTTCCTGATTGCAAATAACGAGGTCCAAGACGCTTTGCAGGCAGCCTTAAGATTATTAAAATAATTTATTTTGTGAAAAGTGATTGATTTTTATTATTATATTCAATTTATTGAGAAAAAAAAACAAGTAAAAGTACGACTAGATCGCACAAACTTGCTCGAAATTTTAAGGGATTTAGAATTTAAACAATGAATTTTATTAGTAAACAAATATTATTAAGTGTTATTTTTTAAAAGGCTTTATCAATTTGTTTAAGTAGTTGGAGCTCAAAACAGAATGCCATAAGTAAATATGAATTAATACAAAATAACAATTTTAAATCGTTAAGATAATTTTTTTTTAAAGAAACAAAAATGGTGCGCCAGGTTTTAGTTTTCATTACTGTGCAAATAAAAATAAATTAAATTAAATTAACGACCCGTTTTAGAGGTATGGAATTAATTATCTAAGAAATTAATTTCTAAGAAACTGTGAAATTGAAATAGTCAAGTTTCAAAAATTAATTGGCGCAAAATTTTAAGCAATCTAGAATTAAGGTAATTTTCTGCAATTTGCTAACTTTAAAGTAGCTTACTAACTCTTTCTTAATTTTAAACATTTTGTAACTAGTATCATGCAAAGAGTATTCTTTTTAATAAACTGCTTGTGAACACGCCTAAAATAATGTCAGTTTTTACGAAAAACAAAGTAAACAGAAGTTAACACGATACTAAGAAAAATAAAATAGCTATTTGATAATTTTAACTTTAAAGAAAGTATGATGCTAAGCTCAATTAAAAGTAAAAAAATCGACGTTTTAACTAAGTATCATACTAAAACAGTTTTAACATCGTACTAATTCGACTAAAAGTTTGTGCCATAGGGTTTAAATAAAAAACAAGTTGTACTAAAAATTTAAATACAAAATATTAACTAGACTTCTTAAGATTAAAAAATAGATCAAAATCCCTTTTACCGTTTTTAAAAAAATTAAAAAGTGGTGTTATGGGAGGTACCATTAGTAACCATTTTAATTAAAAAAAATCAACCATTATCTAGCTTTTACTTAATGAAATTTTTGATATTTTTTTAAGATCTGTCGTTGTAAAAAAATATTTTCTCAAATTACGAAAAAAATGTATTCCAAGTACCGTTATTTTTGGTTTTAGAAAAAACTTGTGGGGGCGAAGTTGAAAATTATACTCGTATTATATCAAGTTTAAAGAAAATCGGCATAGCTGTTGAGAGCAGGCAGGTAAAGAGAACTGAGAGTCTAACTTTTCCTATCAACATAATTTCAAAATCTCGAGTTCGATTTTTTTTTACGAATCCACAAGTTGCTATTAATAATACCTTTCCATCAACAGTATAAGGCAATTAAATTAACGAACGAAAGGTTGAAAATCAATGCCAAGGATATAGGATATATTTTAGAAATTCCCTTGCCATGCCATAACAGTTCACTTAATATCTTCCCCTTATTAGGCCTGTATATAAATCACCAATATTATCATTGAGATTATATAAATATCAATAGAAATGCCCATAACGCACAAAATAAAATATAATTGCTTATTTAAGAGGTAGTGAGCCCTTTATTACATTCATGTTAGCCCCAAAAGTCTGTTATAGCGAGTTAATTAGCAGTATATACTACATACTATACAGTGATGTTAGTAAAAATTGTTTAGATTTTTTATTCTTGAACTTTTGGCTCTTTGATGTACCAATTATGTTCAAAATGTGACTTATGCATTATTTTGACTTGATTTGTAGTTTCGTGTAGAAAAAATTTCAAGGTCTTAAACTCAAATTAAATATATCGATTTTGAATGTGGCGCTTCAATAAATTGACTTCCGTCCGATAAAATCTAAATTGGTGGCTTAAACTTTTCTAGAAATTATAGCTGTCTTTTGATAATTTTGTTCTTTGACTCAGTGAACCTTGCTAAATTATGAAGGTTTTTTAATTATTATTTATTCCTATCTGATTAGCCGTTTTCGAACTCTGTTAATCTGCCTTTCTTCCTACCCTAATAGGTGTCCCACAAGATTCAATTCTCGGTCTTCCAATAATTTGTTTTTATTCATAAATGATTTATCAGTGTATTTCATATTGATATGCTGACGATGTGCCACCTTACCTCAATGTTCCTGTGAAAACCCTTGAAGAAGCTTCCGTATAAATGAATGCTGATTTGTTTTCAGTTTATGATTGGGTAACAAAAAAAGAACTTATTCTTAATTTTTCCAAGTCTAAGAAAATTCCCATTTTTAAAAGATAACTTGAATCCTTTCCTCTTATTTTCCTAAGCAACTCTTCAATTGATATCGTCGCCAAAATTAAAAATTTAGCAAGAATCTTAAACAGTTCGCTTACCCGGAATGGCCGGATAAACAACATTGTTGAATATGCTATTTTTGGTGGTCTATCTTTGAGGAAAACCTGTCTTCGAGTTCAAACGAAGTTAAGGCTGGTCAAACCGCATATTATCCGAATTGTCACATATGTCTGGGAAATATTTGCTGATTCCGACCGCGAATCTCTTAGAGAGCTCAAGTGGCAGTTACACAATGGCAAGGTATGTTTTTGACATTGTTGAAACATGAACATAGTACCTAAATATGGATAACCCCATGTGCATGAAAATAAATAAAGATAACACGGATCATCGTGAACATGCACTGACGGTTATATTATATAAGCATAAAACCTAGATAAAATAGAGATAAGAATAATGTAAATTCATCTGTAAATAGTATTTAAGGAAGATTACGTTGTAAAATAAATTTAGTAATGATTTGGAATTACACCCGGATTGTTACTCAAACATGGTCCTTCGAGTCGGATTAATGATTTGGAATTACACCCGCATTGTTACTCAAACATGGTCCTTCGAGCCGGAGTAATGATTTGGAATTACACCTGGATTGTTACTCAAACAGACGTCACGTCACTGCGTTCACTAAACAAATTCTCGAGTGTGATTAATCGCATTTCTTTTCATCCTCATTCATCCATCTTCATTAGGTATTGCTATCGTGTTTGAATTTTTCTTTTTCATAACCCCCCTATATAAAGCTTAAAAGATGAAGTTCCTAAAGACAGAGAACTTTATTATCAAATAAATAAAATAAAATAAAATAAAATTTAATAATATAATATACTTCAAAAAAAAAAAACATCAATAAGAATTTGCACAGCACTGTATAAGGGTCAAATTATTACGTGGGAAATGCAATATTATTAGCTATTGTGTTCAACGATTTAATTGGCATCACGAACTGAGTCAACGCTTTTCAATTTACGACGATGATGATGACCGCATCAAATTTTGGCTATGATGTTGTTCAATATATATTTTTAGATATCCCCCTGACAACCGAAACAAGGACAACCCCATCTCTGTTGCGGTCACAAAAATAATGATCCTTGCTATAGGTCGTTTTCGCATATAATATGATTTAAAATTCCATTCCGCGTTGCAGGTTTGTCTAAAATTACTCGTATTTGCGTTATCACCAGGCTTAGCGCCAAGAGCATATTATATATTTGTTTTTTTTTTTTTTTTTGGAAAAGGAGTTCTAATCTAGCTTAAAAGCCTATTCTGCCATTTGTCTATGTCAGGGAAAGGACAACAAATTTCACATTGAAACTGAAAATGAAAACTCGTCTAGCATCTCTATGGCGATGGCCTAATCTGCATAAAACACTTTGAAATCAACTCTGCACGTATGGGTGTCTCATATTCACAGGAAACATGATGAAGATTAATTAATGGCCGACATTATAACTCAAACATTATTTTGCCTACTTCTTGTTGGCATCTTAATTTGCAAAAGCCTCATAACAAATCAGCCTCGTGCCTGTAAT
This sequence comes from Chrysotoxum bicinctum, assembly GCA_911387755.1. Taxonomy (NCBI): domain Eukaryota; kingdom Metazoa; phylum Arthropoda; class Insecta; order Diptera; family Syrphidae; genus Chrysotoxum; species Chrysotoxum bicinctum. The sequence goes on from OU426990.1 coordinate 33,450,482, forward strand.
GAACTGGATAAGGGTAATGTTTTTAAGTATATCTGGGAGTGTGTGTGTCGCTAGCCCATAAAGATGACACCGGAAGTAGATGCTGGAGCTGTTGGATTGAATTCTTCAAAATGTTGTTGTGGGCTTTAAATTTCCTGTAATTTGCATTAACTTACCCACATCGACACCCTGGATTTGAAGTTGAGGTATTATTAATGGATGAACTGGATGTGTATAATTAATAAGTGGTGATTTTTCATTTAAAATTAAAGACAAGTTTGTTTATGGCTTGTTGGTATTTTAATTTGTTCTGTCTGGAAAGCTAAGCCAGATAAATCAGGATTGTTTTTTGACAGGTTTTCGAAAGATTCATGTAGTGAAGTGATGAAAATAAGGCACCTTCTCTATACCGAGGTTGCTTACTATTTCGAGCGGCAGACTGAAAAGGTTTTAGATATTGGAATTTGAGCAAAAGCCCTAATATTGTTAAGTGTGACGTAGAAGTGATTTTCTTTTTAATTAACAATAATCAAACATTAAAAAAGCAATTTAAGAGATTTGGAATTCAGATCAATCACATTTTCTGAAATATTTTCGATGGACTGATTCCTAAGAAGAATGATTTCCATTTCGTTGATACAAAACATAAAACCTTAAACGCTTATATTTTAATTTGGCTTTATTTAAGTTCTTATTTTAATATTCAATATTTTAGTTTCGTTTAAGCAAATGGGCTTGAGGTGTATATTTCCTTTCTCACCAAAATTTCGTTGGGTTCATAAATATTTTTCCTTCCAAGATTTTTTGTCAAACCAAAGTCTTAAAAAAACGTAAATACTTTGCAAAAACAAACTCTAGAATTTAGTTGATTGTATTTTTCTAAACTACAATGGCGCAACGATAACCTAGTGCATGCCAGCAGTGAACTAACTTTTTCATAATGTAAAACATTTTTGATGAGTTTGTTTAGTTCAGATAAGACAGTTACGATAAATTCGATTAACATTTGAAAACTACAAAATACTTCTTAGAAGAAAATTTTCGAAGAACAAACCGTAGTATTTTTTTCTGGATCATCTCTAATTGGTTTATATGATTGACAGCATGGGGACACCACAACCACAACATAATATTCCAAAATCGGACGAACCAAAGAGCAATATAAAGTTTTAATGATTCAAAATAGCTTTTCTGGCCTTTAGTCCACAAAAATCGGCGTTTCGTCCGGATGATCTCACATGGACTCATCAGTTGACTGTGAGGACCTTGTCAATATGCAATTTTTGTTAAATTCAGTTCATCTTACATCGATTTTTTGACAAAAATCCAATGTGAACTGTACCCAACCAAGATTAAAATTGTAATCATTAACATTGGAAAATTTAGCCCGTGGCCTGGTATTGATTCTATATGTAGGTTTTTATGATACAAATTCTATATACTACTGAAATAAATCAGCCAAGTAGAAAAAAAAAATTGCGTATTGACAAGGTCCTCACAGTCAACTGATGAGTCCATGTCAGATCACCCGGACGAAACACCGATTTTTGTAGACTAAAGGCCAAAAAAGCTATTTTGAATCAATAATAATTCAACAAGTCCAATAATAGTGCTAAGTCTTCTACTTGGCTGATTTATTTCAGTAGTACTCGTATATAGAATTTGTATTATAAAAACCTTCATATAAAGTTTTAAGCGTAAACGGATCATTTTACTCTATTTTCGAATTAAATGTTAATGTTGTATCAAAACTCAACTCTAAGTCTAAGGCTTCTTTAACTCTTGGTGGAGTCTGATTTTTTAAACTGTAAGTGTAAGTCATTATGGCATATTTATTTAAATGGTCTTTTCGACACCAATCTTGCAAAGAAAGCTAAATTGTTTTGAATTGCTTACAATTGTTAATAGATTGTATCTCCATAAATATTTTTATGTCATCAGCAAGTAAAAGAAAATTTGCAGCGACGTAAAATATGTAATATGTACATTGTTAATGTACAAGAAAAAATGGAGAGGCCCCAAATGACTACCTTCGGGTACACCAGAGTACACATTTATTAACTCAGAGAAAAAAACGTTTCTTAATACAAAAATGTGTGAACTCTACCAGATTTGTGCATATGACCTCAAAAAACTGCTGAAATTTAGAGATATGGTTTTTAATAATAAAACTAATTTTAAATTGTACCAATTTATCAAGTATTTTTAAACTCGTATGGACAATCTGCAAACTGTTCTATAATATTTTCAATTTAATAAGTGTTTCCTAGCTGATTAATAAATGGGACTAGCTAATGAGACATATTTTCTACTCATCCAAAAACTCACCAATATTTATTGTATCAAATTCAAAAACCTTAATTATGTGTTTTTCAACAAACTCAAAGATTTGGAATAAACTAGACACTACCATGATATGGAAGACGAACAACGAGTATTCTCTGTGTCTGTCTGTTTTGCAATTAAAAAAAACATCAGTTTAAAAGATTTTCAGAAAAAATCTCTTTTATTCGAAAAAAAAAAATACTATGATAAGCAAAGACGAAAACATTGGGTCTCGCAATTCTGCTTGTCTGTCTATTCGACTACAGGATTTAAAAAAAAAATCATTTTTTTTTCAAAATTCAATATTTCGAAAACTTCATGATAGATTTTTTTCATTTTTTTTCATTTTTCAATAAAAGTTTTTCAATGTAATCTACTTTTTACTTTACCTAAAAATAAAGGCACTCACCATACAAATGTTAAATAATGGTTTAAAAAAATCATATTTTTCTCGAAAACCTTACGATTTATAATTTAATAGAAACAAATTTGAAATCAAGATATTACTAACGGTACCTACCATACAACCACTTTTTCAGATTTTGAAATTCTCATTATCGGCAAAACGCATTTCAATGAATTTTTTTTTATAGAGAAGCTTCTAAAGCGATTAAAAAATATATCATTTCAAAACTTAAAAAACGAATATGTTTTCAAAAAAAAAATCATTTTTTTAAGTCGATATTTCAAAAAACGGGTTTGATTGTTTTTAAAATTTAATTTTAGTACGTACATTTTTCAAAATTTTAAGTTGGCATACCAAAATTTTTTCCTAATAATGGTTTTAAGATTTTATACAGAAAAGTTTATTTTTTCAAGATACCGCTACAATGAGACTTGTAGTTTTTATTCTTGCATAATTTTATATTGGTTAAGAAATCACATAGTATTTTGTTTTTATTTCGCATTTTTAAAAGCGTTTAAAAAATTAATCTGCGGCTTAGAAATGGTTTTATCTTTTACATAATAGCAGGTCCGTGCAACCCGGTCGTGTATTTTACTTTTTTTTTTTAATTCCATGTTTTGAAATTGGGTCAATTATTTCATTTGTATGTACAACAAGTAAGACTGAAATTTGGCTTATCAAAATTTTATCTTAAAAAATTTCTTAGAAATCGTATATATTTATGTGTACATATCGACTATTAAAAAACAGAATTTCATTTGTGTTTTTTGCATACATTTCAAAAATAAAAATAAACTTCTTTATTAATTATCTAAAAAGAAAATTATAATCAAATAACTGATTGTAGCTATTACAAAATATTTAATTACATTTTTATGAATGTTTGTTAAAATAATGCATCCATGAAAAGGTAAATCTGATTTTTATTTTGCATATAACATGTTTTTTTTTTTTTAATTTTTTCACTTATGAGATCCAATACTTTAACCGTCCATAAGCAAGTATAAGAAAATAATTTTTTTTTAAACTGACACAACGACTTAAAATATTTGTTCTTCCTCAAATTCATTTATGCTTAAGAAATCACAAAGATTTAGTTTTTTTAAATGAAACTGCCTTTTCAAAAATGAATTTCATGAGATTGAACATTTATCTATAATAAATTATAAATTTTTTAATAAAGAATCTTGGAGTCCTAAGCACAATTTCATGCCACATAAACGTACATTTTTGTTCAAATATCGGGCTGTTAAAATTTCAAGATAGAGAAAAAAATTCATTTATTTTCCTTTATCACCTTGTTAATGCGCTAACATTACAAAAGATAACCTCTGAGATTCTTGGATAAAATTACTATCACAATCCTGGGTAAAAGGAAAAATACAAAATTAGAAAATGTTGTAATTTCTTCCATGGCTGTCTCGAATTTCATTACATTAGCTTTTTCAGTGCGAAAAAAGAGTAACCCATGCAAACATGGAAGTGCCCACTTCCAAAGAAAGTGCCTTTATTTCCTCGGGTGGTTTTCTTTTTGGTGGTTTATTTTTAATAATGGTAGAAAATACTTTCTGACTTACCGGAAAGTGACAGTTGTGAAACAATCTATCCAAAGATATTGTTCAACTGAAATGATTCACCTTTTTGTTGCTTCCACAACAGATTTCATATTTTTCAATATTGATATATTTTACGTGTTTGAAATTAAATTTTTTGTTTGTATCCGAATAAATATTGACCTAACTTTAAGTAGGTATTTAAATTTCCATAAAACAATTTCTTCCTAATTTATTTACAATTCGCACAGTAATTATTTTTTAATTCTCCATGATTTTCCATGATTTTTTAATTAAATTTACAAACTGTAGCATCTAGTATTTACGTTTACACCTTTAACACATTTACTATTAATTTTCCATATATCTTCTTTTTTTATTTATAACATTTCTAATTGAATATGAATAATTGGATAAATATTTATCTTCACTCATAAGAATTCCCATAAAATATCGAAAATTTACGATCCTGTTAATTGAAGTAAACACTTTGATTTCACAAAATTACGAGCAGATGTGTGTGAAGAGTGAAAAAAAAACCGTTTTACTGCATTGGTGAGTAAATTTAATTATTTTGCGATTAAAATGAAGTTCATATAAAATTGAATCATAACGACGAGCGAATTTGTATAACTGCTAGTTATCACGACAGGAAACACGACTAGATTCCTTGATCACATCCTTTGAACTAACTAGAAATAAAAATCATAAACCCTAACTTGGTGCTGCGATTTCTATCGCACAGAATTTCATTCATAAATTCGGGGCTTTATGGTGGGCGCCAAAAATGTGCGAGTTCAGATGAATTTGCAATCTGAATGAATTGTGGACGTGGGAATCTTTGGAGAAGAAAATCAATTCACAACCGCGCATGATTTTTTTTGTTTCTAAGAAGAAGCACGTGTTTCATTCTAGAAGTTCATCCAACGTTCACTTTTTGTGCAGGACACTTGTTGATTTTAAAATTCTAAAAACAAATGGGTCAGAGATTTTCATGAAAATATTTTTTCAAGGTGATAGAAATGCTCCCAATACTATTATGACTTCTTGGTATCGTGTTGACATTTAAGCTTATTTAATTAATTTTTTCTTAGGAAAATCCGTTGGCTTAATAGTAAGTGCTTTGAAATATGATGCAGAAAGTTTCGGCTTCTGTCCTAAGCCGCTGCAAAAATGTTTTTCAGAGGAGTCCTACTGAGTGGAACTGGCAAGAGTATCTCTTAACGAAAAGTGGTGCAGAAAGTTGTAGGTCCCCAAATTTCTAGTAACACACTAGGTTTTGGCACTCTATTACTGTTCAGAAAACCTTTCATCAAGAAACTAAACTCAGCGTATGTCACCTATTTTTTTTTTTTTTTTTTTTTTTTTTATAATCTACCCGCGCTCAAGGGATTAGATTACCCTTTAAATGTTTCAACACAGCGCGGGCGTGAAGTTACGGAAGAGAAAGAAGGATAGGAAAGATGTGTGGCACGATGTTCTGAGACTGAAGGTTGTTGTCTCATATATGTATTTTATCTCCAGGGATGGCGGCTGAACTAAAGCGGAGAATCCCGTGTCTTATTTGTATGTCGCTTATAATTCACATTATTTTATTCGTGTTCATCCTTGTTGGGCATACTAGTTTAACTCAATTACATGTTGTTAGTGTTATGCCTGAACACCATGCAATGAGTAAACCAGCAACCCAGTGATGACAAGTTTAGAAGGTTTTTTAATGGAATTAAAATGACATAGACGACGGCAGGGATCGAACCTGTAATCATGAGGTTCACAGGCGAGCACACATCCATCGCGCCACGGCCACCCGTGGATTGTAGTGCTTGTTTGACCGAAATTGCATGCGGATGTTTTTGATGTTCTGTTGCTTACATAGTCATGATAATTTGACAAACAATATTGAACGATTAATAGGCATCACTTTAGAAAAGAAAACTTTTCGATTACCCTCTCTTGTTACGGTCTTGCCTACATACTCGTATGCCTGGAAAGATGTGAAGACTGATTATTATTTTTGGATTAATTGTTGGCATGTGCAGACGAAACCATAAAAATGCCAGACTTATTTATATTCATACACGAAGTTAGTCTATAAAATGTAATATTTGGTTTTGCAAAACTTATGCAATTTCTTACTGAGGTCGCGGCAAATAAAAACTTAAAAAGTTTTTTATTGTTTTTATTTTATTTTTTATTAGAACACTCAACTTTTCTCTGGTGTTCGATTAAGCTCGTAAATATTTGCACTTGTATGATATTAAAATAGGTACCTACTTTATATAGCGACTCTTGCCAGTAAAAAATCGAACACGAGATTTTGAAAAATATTGACATTAAGATATTATGGAAGAGGATAAAAGTGGGTCCCTTAATTACGTATATCTGTATGTTTAACTATAAATTTGGTGGCTAGATCATCTGTCTTCAGCTTGATAGTTAACAGGTATATACTTACTCAGTGACCAAGTGAAATGAAATGTATAGGTGTTAAATGTTGTGTTTTTTCCAGAACATTGTGATTTCCATATCGTGAAATTATCGGCACATCGACCCTATATTTAGATCAATACAAATTCTAATAATTTATCCACTGTTTTTACTTGCGACTTATAGGTACTATATAAGGCAAGTTATGCATTCGGAAAAAAAACGAACCGAGATTTTGATCAAAGTTGACATTATGATAATAGCGAAGACCAAAAAAATGGGCCTCGCAATTCTGTCTGTCTGTTCGACTACAGCCTAAACGGCTTGGCCGATCTTCGTTAAACTTGGTAGATGTCGTTTTGAATTTCCCCCCCCACACGTTTTTTTTTTTTTAAGAAAAAAATAACGGTACCTGCCAAACGATTTTTTTTTTTCGAAACTTTATAAATATTTTTTTTCTCAAAAACTGTAACACAGATTTAAAAAAAAAATTCGAAAAATTTCATTTAATTAAAGCTAATTAATGGTTGAGAAAAATTATCCAAAAAATTGTTATTTTTGGTAACCCCCTTCAAACCATTTTTTTGGTGCTTGATTTTCTCAAAAACGGTACGACGGATTTTGATCATTTTTTTCTGCTAAAGGTCCCCAGTAGTTAAAATATTATTGTGTATTCAAATTTTCAAAAAATAAGTTTTTGGATTCTTAAAAAAAAATCAATTTTTTTTTTTGAAAACTCAATATTTCGAAAACCCCATGCTCGATTTTTTTGAAAACTTAATAAATAAAAGTTTCTTAAGATAATTCACAAGAAATGAGGAAAAAACATTATTTTATCTAAAAAGAACGGTACTCTCCATACGAAAATGGTATCGAAAATCGTATTTTTCTCGAAAACGGTCCCGAGAATTTTGCTAAGATTTTTTTCTTTTGATTAATTCTTACGATCTAGAATTTAATAAAAAAAATTTTTGAAATCAATATATTACTGACTGTATCTACCATAGAACGATTTTTTTGAATTTTGAAATTATCATTATCAGCATGACGGATTTTAATGAAATTTTTTGTAGGCAAGCTTCTAAAAAGTTTAAAAAACATTGCATTTCAAAACTTTAAAAAAATATTTTTCTGAATGAAAAAAAAAATCTAGTTTTTTTTTGAAAATTCGATACCTCAAAAACGGATCAATATTTTTTTTTTGTAAATTTAATTTTTATTCTTACATTAATAAACACTTTAAATTGGCGCTCCAAAATTTTTTGCTTTAAAAATTTTGTATATAAAAGCTTATTTTTTTTAAAAAACCACTACAATGAATTATAATTTTGTTCTTGCATAAATAAATTTTTGCTGAAAAAACATGGCATCCTATGCTTAGCTCCAATTGTTAAAGAAGTTGTTTAAGTTATTTAAAAAATGAATTTTATCCTTAAGAACAGATTTCTCTAATAACATTCATTTTTGAAATTCTTAGCATTTTACATAGGAGCAAGTTTGTACGACCCAGTCGTGCATTTTTTTGTGCGACTAGAAAGTTTAAATTATCATTAAATGTTTAAATCTTATGGAGAACGAATTTCAATGCTCCATTTTTTTTCAACGATGAATTCGTGTTTAATAAAATTGATTGACAGTTGTGGCATTTTTCATTCAATACTTTTCTGTGTTATTGAAATAATTCCACTGATAAGACTGAAGGGTGGCGTCCACATCACAATCAATACGAATAGGTAACATTCGAGAAACGTTTTCGCAAGAAATGAAAGCCGATAAGAAAACAGATTGAGTAGCAAGATTCGCCCATCTTGAAAATTATTAACAATATCAAAGTTACCTCAATTGACGCGAAGAGTCAAGGACACTTACATCACCTTTCATATTAAATTGAGCTGAATTTCGATATTATTCCACACTCTCAAAAAATGATCTTCCGTGCGTTAGTATTGAGCTATTGAATACCAACTGTCAGCATTGCCATGCATTGAGTTTCTCAATGAAAGTGCTTGGATTGTGTTAAGCAGGGGGAAAAGTTAATTTATCTGTTTTATCATCACCATTGTAGCTGTTGCAGTAAATTCAGCAAAAATATACAATACACAAAAAAAATACTGCTATCTTGCCATTTCCTCATATGTATCTAAAAGCCCAACAATACAATGAATACTTCCCCATGCCGACAAATAACCGAAAGCATTTTACTGTGGGTTAAAAGTTGTGTGTTCAAACAACCTGTCTCTGGTAAAACTAAGACATAGTCTGTTTTGCTTAAGGTAACGTAGTTAACTCGATGGACAAATTGACTGAAAAAGTTGCCGAAAAAAGGCCAGGATTAGCCAAAAAGAAGATCCTTTTTCATCAGGATAATGCTCCAGCACACAAGTGGGTTGTTGTCATGGCTAAACTCCATGAACTTCGATTTTATGTACTGAACCACTCCCCTTATTCACCTGATTTGGCACCGTCAGACTATTACCTCTTTCCTAACTTAAAAAAACATTTGGCTCGACGCAAATTCTTCATCAACGAGGAGGTGGTTGCTGAGACGGAGCGGTTTTTCGAAGAGAATCGGCCTAAAAAAAGGGTATAGAAGCACTGGAACACAGATGGAATAAGTGCATTGATATAAGAGGAGAATATGTAGAAAAATATTAAAAAAAAGTTTAAAAATTTATTGCCTTTTATTGGTCAGGCCGAGAACTTTTCAAACTGCCCTCGTATGATTCGTAATTTTTAAGATTATTTACTTTTAACGAATAACCTGTTTTAATCAAATATGTAACTACACAAAATTAATCTTCTCTAGAACTACTGCAATCTTTTTCGCTTTTTATTTGCGATATACGAGTATGTAGGTACTATAGGGCAAGTTCTGCATTTGGAAAAAAAATCGAACTCGAGATTTTGATCAAAGTTGACATTACGATGATAGCGAGGACGAATAAAGTGGGTCCGACAATTCCGTCTGTCTGTCTGTATGTCTTTACCTCGATTTAGAGCCTAAGCCACTGGAGCTATTTTCTTCAAACTCAGTACTTATGTGCTTGAGGGTCTTCTATGATTCCCTAGATGAGAAATTGAAATTTGTTTTTAGCTCCAAAACTTACGGTTGTGATGCTTCTTTTCCTTAGGCTGAGGTAAGCTCGCCGGACTCCAAGGTTGTCTCGAGAAAGCACGAAGTATAGATAGTCGACCAAACTACTCTCTCCAAATGAAAAATAGATTTTCCTTTTTCAGATTTTATTTTATTAATCCAATAAAGCGGCTTAAGACTAAACAATATGATACCTATAGATAATAATACCTAGAAATAATACTACCTAGTATATACGAACTTAATCATACGGTCAAGAGCCCATCGTCACCGGAAGGGTGAAGGGGAATAACTTAAGAATACGGCAAGAGCCCGTCGACACCGGAAGAGTGAAGGGGAATAACTTAATAATATGGCAAGTGCCCGTCGACATCAGAAGGATGAAGGGGAATAGCTTAATAGTACGGCAAGTGCCCGTCGACATCAGAAGGATGAAGGGGAATAACTTTAACAATACGGCAGGTGCCCATCGACATCAGAAGGATGAAGGGGAATAGTTTAATAATACGGCAGGTGCCCATCGACATCAGAAGGATGAAGGGGAATAATACGGTTTTTGTTGTTACCACACAGCACGCTATGGAGCAACGGCCCATCGACTCTTAGTAGAGAAGGGGAATATCGGGGGAAACCTGTGCTTCTGTATTATAAGGTAAAAAACCTTAATCAACTTCGGCGAGCAAGCTTCGAATTTCTTTGGATTTCTTGGGTCCATAAGGCAATTCTCCTGCAGGAACCAACTGTGAACTCTATAACGATAAACCACAATATCGCGTATATTTTGTTTTTGTATTTCGGCTGCGTGTTGGCATTGGTTATTTCACTTGGTGGGTATGCAGATGGAGGTTGATTGGTGTCAGTCGGTCGTAGGAGTGTGACGCTTCGTTACACGGTACCCCCATACACCCGTAATGCATAACCCTATTTATCTCGAAAACGGCTCTAAAGATTTTGATAAAAAAAAAATCAGGTATGATATTATGGACATGAACTACATTTTGGTTAAAAAAAAATTGGGGGGAAATGATATTAACGGTACCTGTCATAGAACGGTTTTTTTGATTTTCGAATTTCTCTTTTTTAAAATTAAATTTTTAAAATACGTTATTAAATGTACTTCATTGAATACCAACAATTTGCATATCAGTTTTTTTTATAAAAGTTTTAATGAAAATTTAGTACACAAAAAACATGTGTCAGTGTGTTGTATGTCTGTACTTCTCCCTACATCCTAAACCACTAGACCTATGTTCTTCAATCCCGGTTGTTAAGAGTTTTCGGTGATTCCCTAGAGAGGACATTGAATTTTTTTTTAGATCCAAAACTAACGGTACCCCCATACACCCGTAATGCAAAATCTTATTTATCTCAAAAACGGCTCAAACGATTTTGATAAAAAAAAATTAAGTGTGATATTAAGGAAATGGACTAGATTTTTGTAAAAAAAAAATTTGTGGAAAATGTTATTAATCGTACCTGTCATAGAACCGTTTTTTTTTTTTTGTTGATTTTAGAATTTCTCATTAACGGCTTTAACGATTTTAATCAAAAATTTTCACCAGGAGCAACTTTAAGTTTAAAATAATATTGTATATAAAAATTTTCGAAAAAATATTTATTTTTTGTTTTTGAAAAAAAATCCATTTTTTTTTTTTTGAAAAATCAATATCTTGAAAACGTGCTAACGATAATTTTTTGAAATTATTTCCTAAAGCTATATTACTAAACACTTAAAATTGGCATCCCAAATTTTTTTCTAGAAAAATTTGAAAGAAATTTGTTATATAAAAAATTACTTTAATAAAACGAAACATTTTTATCTCATTAAAAAGAGCAGGTTCGTGCGATCCAGTCGTGCATTTTATTAATCTTACACGACTTTTAATTTGTTTTTTTTTTTTGTTTAGATAATTTTTGCTTGCAATTGACGTCAGTTGGATCCCTTGTTATCTAACAACGCGGTGAAAGTCTCACATTTAAGTAATTTCGGCCGACAAATTTTCCTGTGAATCAGTTGTCCCATTCCCAATCTACTATTAAAATTAAAGTACAAATTCACCACCAAGGAGAAGCATTACAAGTTCCATAAGATGAGTTTAATCGTTCAATCAAACGATAGAACAATTTCTACACTAACGCAATGCTCAGGTTAAAGTGTTCAAAGCTGCACAATATCCTATCAGCTAATGATATACTAAAAATCATTGGAAATATCTAATTTTCGTCGATGCCGCATCTGGCCCGCTTTCATTTTTGTCACTTCACATCATTGTATGAAGAACTAATCAGCAAAGTGTACCCGAAACCGAAAATCGGTCGCAATTATTTGAACCACGATTGGGTGAGTCGATGATTTTTAATTGATTTAAATTTCATGTTTCGAAATAAAAGCCCAACTGCATAAGTTCAAATTGGTTGAGTGCGTAGGGAGAAGCTATCCCAATTGAATTCATTGAATAGCGAGGTCTACCGCCAATAAGTTGCAACTCAAATTAGGCTCTGTCATCATAATGCCCGATAATCTGAACTAATTGAAACTGTGCAATAGAACCAGATTATAGGTGATTATATGTGAAGAAACTTGTAAACAACGTTTTGCAAGCCACCATAATTAAAGGCGAGGAAGTTCTCATTCCTAGAATTCCGATAACACCGACCAACCTGCCGTTCGAGTTTCTGCGAATTCAGTTTCCCATTTGACTGGAATTCGCTATGACAATCAACAAATCACAATGTCGATAGTTGCGAGTATGTATCTCTAATCTAGAATTTCCTTGCTTATCACTCGGTCAATTGTACATGGCACATTCGTGCGTTGGAAAGCTGTCTGGATTGTTTGTTTACGCACTAGACAACACTAGACAACAACGTCGTTTTGTTTTCCAGTTACCTAATATGTGTGAAATCCATTTCCCACGTAAAAACAATGCATTGAATCTAAACTCATTCCTTCAATAGACAGGCTCGACTTTTGAAATGGACATTTATTATTTAATCAATTTTAAGCTGCCAACTTACTTTAAAGATTTGCTTTGGCACTCGTGCTGGTGGCAAGAATCCTGGATGACATAATATGAACAAGCTGAAAAAATATCATCTACTCCATTGTTCTTTCACTCTTTCAAAACCATTCTGTACGCTTCCGCACTGTGTTTGTACAGCCAGTCCCTTTTAGGGTGGATCTCTCTCACCCTCCAACTATGAGAAAAATATCAACCAATTGTATGTACTTACGTCTCTTCTTTCCAAATTCATGGAAAAACTGATCAATTTTTAGATCAGGAAATATCTCCAGGAAAAAGCTTCTAAATGATAGGCAGTACGGCTTTCGTAGCCAAAATGCCACTGGTGATCTGATGGTATAAGTCGACGATGGATGGAACAAATCTATAGATCGTTTCGGAAAAAGTCAGATTAAAGCGCTTGATATTTCAAAAGCATTTGATTGAGTCTTGCATCAAGCCCTCTTATTAAAAATCCGTGCCTTCTGTTTCCATGAGTTTTTTTTTCGATGGATGAGGAACTGCTTTTGAAATCGTTCCATACAAGTAGAACTAGACGGATTTAATTCTGATTCCTATAAAATAAATGATGGTGTGCCTCAGGGCTCCGTTTTGTTTCCGATCCTATTTTAAATTTTCATTAATGACCTTCTATCTGAAAGTACTAACCCACTGAATTTTTTTGCTGATGTTGGTATTCTCAGCTATTCATATTTGTGTGAAGATTCTCATCCCTATCCATTGGATGTGGAAATTCAATGGTAAGATTTTATAAACTCATTAAATATGGTTTTCGACTTTATCATTTTCGGCCTTTCTTATTTACATAAATTAATTTTTATGTAAAAAAATTGCTTAAAAGTTTTAAGAACAAATATCAAATTATTCAACAAAAAAACTTTACCGAGCAGCTATAATGTTCATGGTGACGATAAATAAGTAAGCGATTCGCCTGCATGAAAATAGTTCTCGAATTCAGTTGGGTCAGTTTGAATGGCTTTTATTAGACTATAGTTTGAAGACATGATCGAGTCCAGCCTTGATGTTCTATATTGGCGATTTACGATTGCCCAGCCATACAAGGATGTTTCTGGAAGAAAGAAAACTGAAATCAATTATAATTAGTGATGAAGATGATCCTAGTACAAGAGTTTCTTTATAAAAGTTTTCAAATGATTTCTCAACACCTATAAATCTTCCAACAGACGGTTTAGTTCAGTGCATCTAGTATTACTTTTAGACAAAAATCCAATGTGAACTATATAGAACAAGATTAACATTAAAATATTTTGCACAGGGCCGGGCATTATTTTATTAAGCTACTCAAATAAACAGGCGACTGATGTTGAACCCATTAAAAGTTCTTCTTTTTTTTTTTGAATAAACATTTTTTGAATAAAACATTGGATGGCACAGTGAATCGAATAGTACATGCTAGGTGGACAAAATTCATTCTCGAGTGAAGCTTTGGAAACAGGATAATTTTGTTTACAAATGGACACACATTAATATTTTTATCAGCTTTTAGCCGTCATTATTTTCGTTTATCAGTTATTCGTAGCCAAAGTTAAATAATTAGAAAAAAATTCATTGATTTTTGCTCAGTTGTGTTTTATCTCTTTCAGTGATGGTTTGTATATGTTTTTGTAAATCTTGTCTTTTTTTGGTTTATAATGGAAAGCGCCGCCCAAGGTATGTTTAGTATGTTTAATAGGTTTAAAAACCTTATGTATCAACATTTGTTCTGGTTTGATGTTTAAATTTTGCTAGAATTTAACGTAATTTTTAGGTTTCCCATTGTAAAACTATTAGCTCCACGCCTCTCCACGCGATGATTCTTATATTTTTGAAAAGACTGAAAGTTAAGCTTTTTTTAAATACCAAATTCCATTTGCGAAAATTTGCGAAAGTAATTTTAATAAATTTATAAAGGTATTCGAATTAAGATCACTTGGATGGAATTTTTCATTATTTGGCAGTTTAACCAACTATTCCAACAAGTTTTACTTCAAACCTTTGGAACTACCTTACCCATAATTCAATCCAACATTTCAAGAATAATAAGTCATAAGTCTCGTTCTGAAAAAATGGCCGTCAGGCAGAAATATTTTTGAAGAGCTTTGAAGGCTGGCTTAATGGTGACGATTTCATATTATTCGAAGATAACCAGGATGAATCTTATTACAAACTTTTTCTTGTGGCCTATCAACTTAGAAAAATTTAAACAACTTTGATTTTCTACACTAAGTCAGATAAATTCTTAGTCTGTATTCTTGGTTTATTATGCCAGTGACCCTACATTCTTTTATCAAGCTAGTAGTGTTATAAAATACTTCATAGTTCCAAAAGGTCAGTTCTCAATAAGGCCCCAGAAGCACGAAACAAAGACTTTCGAAGATATCGAGAAAACCATTCATGAAAAATCTCAAGAAAGTCAAGCAATTCTGATTTATTATCAATGTTGCTCATTACTGTCCCCTTACCAGTTTGCGCGAACTCCCGAAAAATTAACAATTTGCCTCATTATCTTCTAAAGTTGTAAACTTGCTGCCTGAAAACTCTAATGCGATCGTTCAACGTGGAGAAATAACGAGGACCAATTCTAATGATTCTGAGGAAATTCAACCTCAGTGGTTATGTTCTACTTTTTCCTCTATGTAAACTGCCACATAATAGCTTATGTTGAACTGAAGCTAGTTAAGTTTCTTTCCAGCAAATGGCCCTAAGATACTGAAGACTCTGGCAGAGAATAATACATAGTAAAGTATTTTATTAGTTAGCAATTGAAAATTTATAAAATTTAAAATATATTCAATTTGATAAATTTTAGTAAATATAATACCTAATAATAATAAATAATAATAAAAGTTATAAAATTAACCTCCACCTTATATTTGTGAGCTTTTTTAAAAAAGAATGTACTTAATACAAAAATAAACATGTATTCCTATAAAACATCTTTATTTTAATCATTTAAAAGACAAAAATAATTTTGTCCACCTAGTATGTTCTATTCGATTCACTGTGGATGGGCCTAATAAGCAGGAATAACTTCTTGATTTTTCAATACAATTGTTTTTTTTTGCAGGTAGTAATTGAGTTCTGGAAAATACTACCCAAGTAACATCGTTGGAGCTAAATGTTATTTATATGTTCTTAAATAGCTCTGAGAGAGTTAAATGCACGGCCCTAGCTCTATTTCAAAACATATTGCAGCTCTTGGTAAACGAATTTAAATATCTAGCTCTATAATGGAGTTTCTTAACAATCTTTAGATATGTTACATTTAAGAGCTTTCTGCTCGATAAATTTGCTCCATAGTAATGTTTTTATCAGCTGTTGGGAAGCATGTTAGCATTTTGATACTGCACCCTTTAAAATAGCTCTTTAAGAGCAAAAGAATTTTTTAAAGATTTACTTAAGAGCTACAAGCTATATCTTCATGTGTGTTTAACAAAATTGCGAATATTTAAGAATTTTTATAAAACAGGAAAAGAAAACTATTAACAGTGCTGTGATGACTCCATTTTTAAAAGAATCATGATAAACACAGAAGACGTATCCAAAAAAGTGCACGAGCAAAATAAATATTTTTTGCTCAAGTTAAAAATTGAAATAAAAAAAATTTACCATCCACTTAAAACAAATTATTTAAGAAGGGCGTTGTAATATTTCGAAGTACAATATCAACATTTCTGATAAAAATGAAATCGCACTTAGAAATCTCTCCAATGTTGAACGTATTATGGCTTTTAATTATTACCTTTACTCATTGTTCTATGAAAATAAATTATGATGCTAAGATGATTTACCAACACAAATAATAATTTCTTTTCGTGTTCAATAGTATGATTTGTATTAATTTACTAATACTAATAGAAAACGTAAAAGCACGCGGCTCTATGGCAGTTTTAAAGTGTATATTAAAGCTTTTAGCTGTCAAAACCTACTTACAAGCACTATTAAGGAGCTAAAAAGTGCTCTCAAACTCAATGAATTAGCTGCAAGTGGGCTCCATGCTTGCTCTAAAGGCGCATCTAGAGCGTGTTTTTGAATTAACTAGCTCTAAGATTAGCTCCGAAAGCGCTTTTCAAGCATTAATACAGCTAAAATTGTTTCTTGGGTATATTCCGTTCAAATTGTGATTTTTTTATCAATTCTTGTCAACTATCAATTTTCAGAAGCAACGAGTTCTTATTTTTCTTATTTTCGTTTTTGTTATTTTTGAGTTTCTTATTAACAGCTTAACCGATTTCAATCTAATAAAAATGTTATGTAGAACTCTTTGGTATCGTTAAGGACTTAAAAAAAAAATTGGTATGAAAGATTCCCTTACAATAATTAATAATTGTGACTATGTCATCATACTAAGGGTCGACATAGTACGCAATCATAATACATAATCATACTTAATTGTGATCTTAAAATCTGCAGTTACACGATGCGAAATCCAGATAGATAAATCTGAATAAAAGGAGTTTATATGCGAACAAACATTATTATATTACACGGTATAAAGGCACAAGGACAAGGCTGTGCAATAAATTTGTGTATCTGATCCCCAACCGTTGAAAAGGGTTCGTAACGAGTTAACAATAAATCCAAAGTAATGTACCTTCTGCAACAAGGTAACCAGAGATTATTTTCATCATCAAGAATGCAAAAACAAAAGGAAATAAAATAAAAGGAATTTTAAGGATTATAGAGCGAAAAATTATTTACTGAGAATAAAAGGCATAAAATTATTAAATTATATAATGCAAATTTATTTTACAGGAATATTTGAATATTGTAATAAACTACTTCCCAATCTCAAGTAAACGACAAAAGAATTTCATGGTTACTTGTGACTTCTTGGATTACATCAACAAAATCAGAGACGACTTATATAACGAATAATGTCTACTTTTGGTATCCTTGCAAAACTAGTCCGTTTGTATAAGATTACGATGGAAAACACACGGTTGTCAAAGATCTCACCGATTCCTTCTTTGATCTTAACAAGGATTTAAGATGAGGTGATGCGTAATGGCGACTTGTTTAAGATAATTAAGATTTAAAGACAGTTTTCTGGTATGATAGTTTTCTGCCATAATAGTTTTTTCCCATTATAATGTCCGCACACTACAGCTCTTAAGCATGATAGCTTTCGCGCATGATAGTTATATGTAATGGTACATTAATTTTCTCCCTTAATAGTCTTATCGCATGTTAGTTTTCCAACATGGTTATTTTCTCGCATGATAGATTTCTCCCATAATAATGGCAGTTTAGTTGCAACAATTTCGAATTTGTATTTTAATGTTTTTTATGTTTTTTGCTGTTTTCTAACTTGTTATCGGTTAGCATAGCATCCTCTCGTAAAAGAGTTGAAATTTCTTATATTCCATTGTTGATGGCTTCATAGTTGGTCGTTAAAAAATTGGAACAATACAAATTTTTTTGTCCAAGAATTTATATGACAAAATTGATATTTCCACAATTAACAAAAAGAAAAGAAAATACGAAGCATTCAAGAATTAAATATAAGAATTGTTACTCAATTTTCTAAAGGGTGCGTAAGCAGACAACATTGAATGGCAAATATTAAATTCACATATAAAATTAACGAAAAATTATTTATTTAACTACGGCTAATGTTATTTTGATAACTTACCAATTTTATAAGGCAATTATCATCGGGGTCTCGATATATGGTGTAGAGAGACATGAACTCTGTAAAGGTGGACGAAAACAATTTCGACTGTTTAGGAAGGAAAATTGTCCGTCTTTTTGTCTCATCGTCAGAGAATAGGAGTAGGGTAGAAAATACAATAATGAATAATTGTACAGCGGCACTGGCATATCAAAAATATTAAAAAGCCAACTTCTGTCTGGAAAAAAGAACATACAATATTGTGAATAAAGAAAGTGAGGCATACTTGTAATAAAATACTCATGACAGTAACTTGTGAATACCCTAAGAAGACCTTCAATATTTTAATGAAATCTGAAAAGATTAGCTAGTACTGAAAAAAAAATATTAATGAACTGTTTACTTTACAGTCAAATGTACTCTATTGGCATAAAACACTTTCGGTTGAAAAATCGAATTTAAAACTACTCAGTAAAAGCCATACCGTGGATGAAGCTGAAGATCTCTGCATCGAAATTTATGTTTTCATTTAGGATAGCAGATCTCGATAAGTATCAAAGATATTGGAATATTTTAAACGCCAAAATGTTGGGCGCAAATTTTCCTAGGGGCGATGTCCGTTACATTTTTTAAATTAAATTGTATCTCGTTATATTTTATTTTAGTGAGTTTTAAAACTTTTAAGACAAAAAAAATTTTAGGAGAGGATATAGACCGCAATAATTTTTTTAGAAATAAAATAAATATGACCCAATGTAGAATATACGTTTCTCTAGGGGCGATGTTTCTCCTTTTTTTTATTTTTTTTTTCATTAAGCTTATTTAACCATGATTTAACCATGAAACTAACAAAAAAAAACAAGAAGTTTGGACCCTTATAACTTTGGATAGACTAATCGTAGGTAAAAAATCGGTACATGAAAAAATTAGAATTTCCAAACTCTAAAGGCGATGTTTTTTCTTTTTGTTTTATTTCATGTTTTTGAGTCATTTGTTGTTTAGCAACAAATTACAACAAAAAGGAAAATAGATATCTACGTTTTGTGTTAGTTAAGATGTTGGTTATTTGCAATATTTTTATATTTTTTATTGCATTATATTAATAATTGTATATTATCAAAATTATAATATTTACTTCATATGAATTTTTATTTTTTCGATTCAAGTTTTAATAATTCTGATAATAATTATACAAAATTGGAATTATATAAAGAAAAGATTAATGGTTATACAAACGAAAACAAAATTTCAGCAAAGACAAAGAA
Source organism: Chrysotoxum bicinctum (assembly GCA_911387755.1). Taxonomy (NCBI): domain Eukaryota; kingdom Metazoa; phylum Arthropoda; class Insecta; order Diptera; family Syrphidae; genus Chrysotoxum; species Chrysotoxum bicinctum. The sequence continues at coordinate 33,470,168 of OU426990.1, forward strand.
AAAGAAAATTCCAGAGTGAATATACTTTATAGAATAACTATTATAATAATTAGATAGATATAATGAGATATGTTTAACAAATTTGAATTGAAAAATATTTATTGCTTTTAGTTTAGCTAAACCAAAAAAGGATGGTGTTGAGCTATTAAATTCGAATTTTTTCATGTACCGTTCTTATACCTACGATTAGGTGATCCAATGTTATAAGGGTCTAAACTTTTTTTTTTTTTTTTAACTTTCATGTTTAAAAAAACTTTAATAGACAAAAAAATAAAAAAAAGAAAAAAACATCGCCCCTAGAGTTTGGAAATTTTAATTTTTTCATGTACCGATTTTTTACCTACGATTAGTCTATCCAAAGTTATAAGGGTCCAAACTTCTTGTTTTTTTTTGTTAGTTTCATGGTTAAATCATGGTTAAATAAGCTTAATGAAAAAAAAATAAAAAAAGGAGAAACATCGCCCCTAGAGAAACGTATATTCTACATTGGGTCATATTTATTTTATTTCTAAAAAAATTATTGCGGTCTATATCCTCTCCTAAAATTTTTTTTTGTCTTAAAAGTTTTAAAACTCACTGAAATAAAATATAACGAGATACAATTTAAAAAATGTAACGGACATCGCCCCTAGGAAAATTTGCGCCCAACATTTTGGCGTTTAAAATATTCCAATATCTTTGATACTTATCGAGATCTGCTATCCTAAATGAAAACATAAATTTCGATGCAGCGATCTTCAGCTTCATTACCGTGGGATAATATTTTAAATACTGTGTTAGGATCTAGGTTTCTACATAGGAAGCCTTTCGGTACGAGTATATAAGAAGTGGCAGAAAAGTACATGTTCTTCAACGTGCTGCTGACAGAACGTTGAGAGATCATAGGAAACAAAAGAAAATCGTGAGAATACAAAATATATATCATTAAAAGGGAAAAGGCCTGTAGGATCAATCCAATTCCATTTATCTTCCATTTGTAATTCTGAATTATAACATATGTATAAGGTGTAGAGTCGTAGGACGCGATTTAAGATAAATGAATATCAATGAATTTGAAAAATAAAAATGTAAAGGCGTGTTGTCTAACTTTGTTCTTAACATACTTGGAATGGTTTATCAAGTGGATGTTATGTATACAGTTATGTATACAGTCTTCGACAAGGCATTTGATAGAGTTAACCACAGTATATTAATTCGGAAACTTAAGAAAACTAGGAAGTCATTTAAATATTTCAAATTTGACTTTGGTTTCGTCTAGTGTTCTTTAAGGTACTCATCTTGGAGAACTTTTCTTATATTTATAAATGCCTTGAACTCCATTAAGCTGATGTGTGTTGATGATCTCAAGTTTTTGAAATGCAGTACAGATTCGATGGATTTTCTGGTGTATGCGAAAGCAAAATTATGTCATCCGAAAATCTGAAATTGAAATTGACCAATCTCGGTACCTATGTATATATCACAAGTAAAATAACATCTACATTTTTTTTTTTTTTTTTTTTTTATAATATTGAGACATAAGCTAACTGCCACATAGGGATTTTCTAAAATGCAGCTTTTTTGAAAAAGACCCTGTTTTATGGCTTTTTTATAATTGAGATGCAAATGGCTTAAACTTAGGGTTCTTAGAAATTGCAATTTCTGCCTTAGTATCAGAGAAAGGAGCCTTAACGAAGTTAGCAGAAGTATGATTTTTACTTTCCTTCGAGTTAGGTATTAGGTTGCTACTAGCGAAATAACTGAATGTACCAACTCTTATTTATGACTGTGAAATGTATATACTGTCAGTTAATAAAACTTAAAATATGAATTTTTAAACGTATAATATTTATGAAGTAAGCAGATACGGTAGTATTGCAAATTTTGCTAAGCTTATTCTCAATATGATTTTCGTGCCTTTTAAATGCTCACCAACCTTCTCCTTAACAATCAATTTCAGTATCGATTTAATAAGCATGGTATCATCGCCAAAAACAAGAGTATTTAGGCAAGTTATGCATTCGAAAAAAAAACGAACTCGAGATTTTGATCAAAGTTGACATTACGTTGATAGCGAAGACGAAAAAAGTGGGTCTAGCAATTATGTCTGTCTGTCTGTCTGTTCGACCACAGATTAAGCGGCTTTAAACTTTTTTTCTTTAAACTTGGTAGATATCATTTTTAATTTTCCCCCCACACATTTTTACCTTTTTTTTAAGACGAAAAATCCTACGAGATAGTTTTCGAAATTTTATAAATTTTTTTTTTCTCAAAAACTGTGTGATAGATTTGAAAAAAAAATCTAAAAATTTCATTTAGTCATAGCTAGGTAATGGTTGAAATTTTTTCAAGAAATGGTTATTATTGGTACCCCCATGGAAGCATTTTTTTTTTTGTTTTTGATTTCATCAAATACGATTTTGATATATTTTTTGTGTTCCCCAAAACATTTCCAATTTTTTTTGTTTCAAAATTTTTTTTTAAACTAAATAAATAAAAGTTTTTCGATATACTCTACAAGATGTTAGAAAATAAAATCTATTTTACCTACAAATAACGGGAATTTCCACACAAATGTTAAAAAATATTTTTCAATAATCGTGTTCTTCTGGAAAACGGTGCCTAGAATTTTCATTATTTTTTTTCACTCGATTAATTTTAGAAGCAGTTTTTTTCAAATTTTGAATTTCTCATTATTGACATAACGGATTTTAATGAAATTTTTTTTTTTATAGAGATGCTTCTAAATAGTTTGAAAAACATTGCATTTCTAAACTTAAAAAAAATATTTTTTGAATTTTTGGAAAAAAGTCATTTTTTTGAAAACTTGATATCTCAAAAACGGCTTATTATTTTTTTTTTGTAAATTAAATTTTCATTCGTACAGTAATAAAAACTTAAAGTTGGCGTACCAAATTTTTTTTCTGAAAAATGTTTTAAAAATTTTGAACATAAAAGCTTATTTTTTTACAACGACTTGTTATAATTTTTCATATTTTCATAGCATTCTATTTTTATCTTACAACTAAAAGAATTAAAAAAAAAAAAATAATTTAATCCTTATGAACAGTTTTCTCTAATAACATAAGTTTTTAAAATTCCTAGTCTATTACATAGGAGCAAGTTCGGGCGACTTAGTCGTGCATTTTATTTTTATTCATTTCATGGAATTTCCTACTACAAGATACAAGAGCACAAAATGTCTCTGCTGACTTCAACAACAAAGTAAGACTTTATTTTGCTCAATTATGAATAACAACTTACATAAATATTTTACTGCCTTTTTACCTTTACCCTATCATAATTTTCTATCAGCTCATATTATTAGTTTATGCATAATTTATTAGTCTTTGGCATTATAGAAATTGTTTCTTATATACATATTCTTATAAGAAAACGTCATATTCAAGCTTTAATATAAATTATTGTAATAAATCATATCTTATACAAATTATAAGTCAGTATGACTTAAAGATTTTAGGAAACATTTCACGAATAAATAAAATTATTAATAATAAAAAAGTGCCGACTTTAAAAAATAAAATAGTACCGAAAATTGAAGAGTGTTACTTGAAAACTTGAATAGTATGGAATTCAGCAACATAGTAAACCTTTTTCTGTCGTTGATTCTAAATTCATTCTCCTAAGCACTTTAAAATGCTCCTATTCTTTTACACTGTACTTTTGAACTTGGTCTTTATGTATATTTTATACTTATCTGCAATTCCTTAAATGAGACCTAGCTGTGCAATTTATTTAAACCATTCTCTCATCACGTAAATCGTCATGTATAAATGTATATAGGAGAGAACTAGATGTACATAGGAACCTTACACTTCCATTCACGTTAACATTTCCTGCTCTCAAACAAGGTAAAAGAATATCGTTTGTAGGTGTGATTTACGTTAAGAGACATTTTAATTTCCTTCCAACAAGGATATAGCGAACATGTAAGTTATCAATAAAAAGGAAAATCAATAAAGAAATTTCCAACAGGATATTGTGACATAAACGAAACATTCCATTTCAAATTGTACAATAAATTCTACACCATAATAAAAACCATTCGATGGAAAAAGTAGTTTTGAATTGATACGCACAATTGTTTGATTTTCATCAAGGAACAGCAATAGACAAACTCAGTAAACATATTATGTGACACCACTTGTCCCACTCATCAAGTAGAAACTTCAGATGTTTAGTTTTAATGGTCAGGTGTAAGGACGTTTCTTTGACAAGATGACACACATTAATAATGTAGATGTGTTCCTACATTTATTTAAATAATGTTTACAATATCCTCAAATGTTGACACATGTTTTGTAAAAGTGTGTATAACAAAGCTTTTAATTTGCAGAACTTATCAGCTTATTGCACCTCATTACACACCATTAGTTCTTTCATATCCTCTTATGAGACAATTATATTATTTATAGGATATAGGACAAGAGCAATGAATAAATTAAGCCTGTCCGCGATAAAGGGGTTTTCAATAAGGCAAATAAATTTTTAAATGGAATTAAACAAGTTGTAAGTGAGGTACATATTATCAACATTTTTACTTGCGATACAGGTACTATATAGGGTAGGAAAAAAAAAAATCGAACACGAGATTTTCTTTCTGTATGGAGGCATTTTTTTCAAACTCGATACTTAAGAGTCTTTGGTGATTCCCTAGAAGAGAAATTGAAATTTTATTTTGGCTCCAAAACTAACAGTACATCCGTAATACAAAATCTTATTTATCTCAAAAACGGCTCTAACCATTTTGATAAAAAAAAATTATGTGTGCTACTATGGGCTTGGACTACATTTTGGGCAAAAAAAAATTTTAAGAAAAAATGTTATTAACGGTACCAGTTATAGGACCGTGTTTTTAATTTTCGAATTTCTCATTAACGGCTCTAACGATTTTCACCAACATTTTTTAACAGGAGCTATACATATATATAGGAGATAATATTGTACATACAAATATTCGAAAATATTTGGGCTTTATATATTTTATTTTTTATTTATCCAATCGGCATCCTAAATATTTTTCTTAAAAAAAATTTAAACAAATTTATTGTAAAAAAAAAATAATTTAATGATAAAACTTTTTAAGCTTTCTTTGTATAAATTCATACTTTTCCATAAATTAGACGCGAATTGTATGCATTTGAACATTTTTATCATATTACTACTCTTTAGTACTTTTGTATAAGAGGCTACATGGCTTTATGTATGGAATATGACACTGTTCAAATTCTCGCCTTGGCTTCTATCAGTGACATGGATCCGAGTTGCCCAATTTCCAAAGGCACTTCCGCATAGATCCGGCTGAATTTGAGCGATGGCCTATGCTATGTTCACCTTAGGCTTGTGGTCTATTTGCATATAACTTCGACTTCAGGAAACTCCACAAGAAAAAGTCTAGCAGCGTAAAATCGCATGAACTTGGTGGTCAAATCCCGTCACACCTGTGAGGGATGTCCTAAGCCTTAAATCGTTCATAGAGAATGTCAATCGTGGCGTCCGCTGTATGGCACGTAGCAACAAACCACATGTCATCTATATTCAAACACTCGCCATTGACGGTGAACACCTTACCAACGTATCTTTCGAAAAACTGCGGACCAATGATTTCGCTGGCTCAAAATCCTCTAAGAACATTAATTTTTTTAAGGATGCATTGTCACCTAGTCAACCTCGTGTGAGGTTCGAGTTGATTAGAGTTGACACAACCATTCATCAAAAACTGCTCCTCGTCGCTAAGTATTGGGGTCTTCTTCAAAACTTTCCGAAGCCCAGTTAGTAAAAAAACTCCGCTGTCTATGGTCATGAACTTTAAGGTCCTGGGTCAGTTGGATCTCTTACAGGTTGAAATCTGCGAAAGGGTGAGTTCTTGTATGCGCCAAGGAATCGACTATTTTGATTTCTGCTGTACACTTTCATGGACCAGGACGATGCTCTCAACCGATCTTGCATTTCTTTGACTTACGAATGTTGGTTGATTCATTTCCAAGCGGTTCTCTCAAATTTGACCACCAAACGTTGAAGAATCGGCTGTAAAGGTCCACCACGCCTATCGTAAAATGGGCGCAACACACACCAACGAACTCTCATTTTGATAATCAAGTTTTATCATTTGAACGTGCTGTTCAGTTCTGTTACTGACCATGTTAATTGGAATCAGTAGCTGAATAATAAATACATTATGTCAACTAGGTCGCACATGGTTCAAGACAGTGATGAATGAAAGTTACTTAATCACTCTCATTATGGCTATCGTCGCATTTGACTTAATAGTGTTCTTGTCTCACAGAGCAGTGCCAACAATCTTTGAATCATTTTATAGAAAGCTGTGTGTGATGTGGCACAGTCTTGTTAAATCCACATGTAGCTGTTATAGCATTGCTTATGTCATCCTCAACGAAATATGGTCGAATGACACCGATGCGACCGGCCCGAATGGCAAACCATACAATAGTGGTCTTATGTGTATCAATCGAGGGTTTTCAGTGCACCAATAGCGGCCATTCTGCTTATTAACAAAGCTAGTCAAGACGAAATTGGGCATTGTGCAAATTTCAATAATTTTGGAAAACTTAAAATTAAGGTTTGAAACACGCAATAATAATTTTAGGAATTTTATGACTATTTTTGGACGTTCATACTTTCACTTTCTACTTTTTTTTATAATTTAGTTTTAGATTTATGTTTTACTGCTGTAGATTTGAAACATATTCTCTATCATCATTCCAGTTTCCTATATTCCAAAACTGTACGCATTTTTTCTATGCTTAAATACAAATTCTGTACACCCACGGCTTAGAAATGTTTTGATTTTTAAGTGGCATTGTTGAATTTATTGATTCCAATGTTAAAGCCTTTATCACAAGAAATGCTCGAATAATCCAATTTAAGATTACGACCTTTTATTATATTCAAAAGTTCTGCCTCTAGTTTTAGATCAAACAAAAAAAATCTATCTTGAATTTAGACAAATATATACTGCTTTAATTTTTTTTAAGATAGCTATTTCATATTTTTAAAATGTTGTGCGTAAAAGTTTTAAGAACACCACTTTTAAACATCTAAATGAATCTACGGCAAGTATTGTTACATTCGGTCATAAAATAGTCATTTTCAAAACTATTGTAGACAATCCAAATAAAATCCACGATTGGATCGTGCGAACTTGCTCTTATGTAAAAGTACTATGAAATTTAAAATATATTTTATAAATATAAAACATGGATTTAATGAGATAAAAATGTTCAAATGCATGGAATTGCCGTCTGATTTCCGGAAAAGTATAAATTTATCTACCTCAAAGTTTAAAAATCGGTTTATTATTAAAGTAATTTTTTATATAACAAATTTCCTTCACATTTTTCTGGAACAAAATTTGGGATGCCAATTTTAAGAGCTTAGTAATATAGATTTTATGAAATAATTTAAAAAAATAATCGTTCACACGTTTTCAAGATATTGATTTTTCAAAAAATAAATTGGATTTTTTTTTTCAAAAAACAAAAAAAAAATATTTTTTCGAATATTTTTATATACAATATTATTATAAACTTAAGGGAGCTCCTGGTGAAAATTTTTGATTAAAATCGTTAGAGTCGTTGATTATAAATTCGAAAATCAAAAAAACGGTTCTATGACAGGTACCGTAAATAACATTTTGCCCCAAATTTTTTTTTTACAAAAATGTAGTCCATGTCCATAATGGGTGATATGCATAAAAGATAGTAAATGCTTTCACTTGAGAATTTCTAAGTAATTACTTTTTTTGATATGCATAAAAATGCAGTAAATGCTGAAAATAAAGTATTTACTTGAGGCCACAGTACTTACTTTTTTCGGATGAACTTTTTCAGTAAATACTTTATTCCGTATGCATAAAAAGCAGCAAGTACTTTTTTTCTGTAGGAATTACTTCTTTTTTTCAAAGTCAAAGGATAGCAACATGAAAATTTAAAAGTACATACTTTTTTTGATTTAAACACATAACTATGTAGCTTCGAAACCATAAAAACTTACAGTCTTAACTCTATTCTCAAAGGATTTATTTTCATTTATGAATATTTTCATAGCCTCTGACTTCGCTTTTTTTACTGCCGGTTGCTGCGACTTATTCATAAGAACACTATGTACTTTTAAAATACGCACAAAAACTAGGTGCATTTGGCTTATTGACAAACCTTCGTTCTTCATTGATGCTCAGTCGACTTTCAATAAATTAATGATTGATAAAATTTTATGAACAGATGTTTACAAAACAACAAGAAGGGCAACAGTAATTTAATATAGGGATTAAACGGTTAATCTGGCAAAAAACTATTTGCTTACTAACCAGATAAGAAAAAACAGTATTTACTATCAATTTCCGATGAATTCTAGTATTTACTTGAATGAATTTAGTGTATACTGAAAGTATTTTCCAGTTAGTAAGTACTAAACTTTATGCATATGGAATGAAGTAAATACTTTAAATTTAACCATTTGCTTTAAGTTATAGTATTTACTATTATATTTTACTTGTAGTAAATACTTCCGTTTTATGCATATCACCCATTATCACACTTAATTTTTTTTTGATCAAAATCGTTAGAGCCATTTTCGAGATAAATACGATTTTGCAATACCAATAAAATATATTTTAAAACGTAATTTAAAAATTTATTCGTGTATCCATTTTCAAGATATTGAATTTTCAAAAAAAAAATTGTATTATTTTTTTAAAAATCCAAAAACTATTTTTTCGAAAAAATTTTTAGTTTATATTTTTTCAAATGCAAAGCAGCTCCTGCATAAAAAGTTTGGTTAAACGACTCAGGAAGAGGCACTGCTATCGTTCTTAGACAAAACTTTTCATTTGAATCTGTTCCATTTCACAGTGACATTTTTTCAGTATGCTTGGCAATGCTTACTTTTCATAATTCAAGGACCTCGGAACTTCGATTGTTGTTGGGAAGCATATATATACCTGGAAACTGTAGTCATAGTTTGCAAAGAGATCTCGACAGACTCTTTTCTTTAGCAAGTTCTTTTGATGCTATAATCATCGGTGGAGACTTTAATGCACGCCATCCTCATTGGGGAGATAGTATTCAAAATAAAAATGGGAATTTAATACACGACTGGTTTTTTAATGGGCCATTCTTAAACCTAGATCTTATTCCATCTGATGGACCTACTTTTCCGCGCTCCTCTTCATTTATAGATTTCTTCTTCCTCTCTTCAAGACTAAAAAATGATTCTACCTCTGATATCTGCTCGACGTTCGCAACACCATCGGATCACTTTGGTATTTCCATTGACGTAAACCTCAATAATTACTCTCCTCTCTTGATATCTTCATCACCAGCAGCATATAGAAGCTTCAAAAACACTGATTGGGAAACTTTTAGGTTAAACCTTCATAACAACATTTCCCTCCTTAATGTACCATCCGATAGAAATATTTCGAATTCTGAAATTGATGATTGTATTAACGAACTAAATTCAAAAATTACAGCTGTTGTAGAATCCAATTCAGTCATGTGTGAACCTAAAAACCATAAATACAAAGACGTTTCTGAATTAACCATCAGACTTATGAAAACGAGGAGCTCTTGGCTAAAACGGTTAAAAAGAATATTCCACAAGCATTTAAACAAAGTTAATTATGAGTACCGTGAGCTCTCGTCCAGAATTCAATGTCTTACCAAGCTCATTAATCAAAATGTTAATATTGATATCAACAACGCTTTTAAAAACAGGCTTCAAGAAATACGGCCTTCTCCTCAAGCATTCAAAGAAATTGATAAAATTACAGGAAGAAAATTCTTTGGTACTGATATCGCTAAAGATGTTCTTACTTATAATGGCTTTGATTTAGCTGACACTCCGTCAAAAATGAATGCCTTTCAAGATTTTTTCTCAGCCTTATACACAGAAAAGATTCCAAATTGTGATAGTAGCCTTACTAACGAAGTTTTCTCCACGGTACAAAATTTTAATTCATCTGAACTTAGCACACCGATCATCATGTTCTCGGCAGCCAATCCCTCATATAATCCTACCATCCCTCCTTTCACTAATCCACAGCAGGTCAGTATTTGCAGATATAACCTCAAAAATAAAAAATCGTCTGGAATTGACGGGATATCAAATTTTATCTTGCGAAAATGCTCTAACTCTCTCGATACTATTCTTTCATCTATATTTAATCACTGCATTAATAATGGCTATTTTCCCTCTGAATGGAAAATAGCAAAATTATTACCAATTGCAAAAAATAGATCCACCAAGGAAATAAAAAGTTTTAGACCTATATCTTTGCTCTCGAACATGGGAAAAATGTTCGAAAAAATCCTATCTGAGCCCATAAACTTATTTTGTGATGATATGACTATAATACCCAATAATCAATTTGGATTTAGAAAAGAACATTCTACAGAACATGCCACACTTCTTCTCTGTAACAAAATTGTTCACAACTTGAGATCAAAAAAATGCACTATTTGCGTCAAAATAGACCTTGAAAAGGCATTTGACTCTCTCTGGCATAAGGGGCTGATATTTAAATTAATAAAACTTAACTTTCCTAAATGGCTCATTCGAATTGTATCCAGTTTTCTCAAAAATCGATTTTCCTCAATATTTATACGATCTGAACAATCAGATTTGTTTTCAATTTCTTCGGGAATTCCACAAGGCTCGATTTTGGGACCAATTTTATTCATCATATACTTGTATGATTTTCCATTCCAAAATATAGAAGCCAACGAACCAGAATCAATACTTTTCGCAGATGACACCCTGATAACAGCTAGCGATGTGAGACCACACAAAGCATTATTGAAAATTGAACAAAAGCTTCCCATGCTAGTTGATTACTTTCATAGATGGGGTTTGAATATTAACTACGAAAAGTGCAGTTTTACATGTTTTCGGAACGCAAGCGGAAAAGGCCATCGACTGGCTGTAAATGAAAGTAAAATGCTCTCATTAAAAATTAATAATAATCCTATTCCTCTAAGCTCTGAAATGAAGTACCTAGGAATTTACTTTCATAATAGGTTTCTTTTTAATAAGCATGCTCGGAAAACGTTATCTAAAGCTAAAGCTGTAACCGCTACATTAAAACCAGTGTTTCATTCTAGGGCAATGTCAAAAAATACAAAAATATTATTATATAAAACTTTAATTCGACCAATTTTGGCATACGGCTACTGCTCATGGTTTACTATTTCACCGACGACAGCAAAAGAATTAGAAAAATTTGAAAGAAAAATGTTGAGATTTTGTTGCGGAAAGTTTAGGAGGGCAAACAAAAAATACTTTTCGAATAAAATAATTTACGAATCCTGTAAAGTAACACCGCTTCTAACATATTTAATAAACCTCACAGCAAAAAAACTTCAGCGTATTGAAAACCATCCTAATGCGCTAATTAAATCCTTGTTTGATTGTAACGTAACAGATTGCTTGTTGAATAACTATTATATTTCTCCATTTAATATGCTTAACGAAAGTTCTCTGCCAACTATTGTACCTGATTTGAATAGAGACTCAATTGGAATTGTTCCCTTTTACGAGACAGCATCGCGCCTAAACCTGAGAGGATAGTAAAAGTCCTTTAATTTATTTATTATTTATTAAATATTATGCGTATGTAAATATTTACTTTTTTCGAACTTTTAATTTCTATTATTTCTTTGGTTTAAGGAAACAAAAATATGTTATGAATTAAAAATGTTTAGTTTGGTATGAAAGCCAACTTTTTGTATATGTATTGTCTAGTCATAGTTTTTAAGTACATGTAAACGAATAAAAAAAAAAGTATGCCGGGAGCAAGCATACAAGTTAACTTTTGCTATACAAAATCAAATAAGTATCCGCTAATGTATAGATAAGTCATTGAAAAAAATTACTTTTTAAAATGTTTTGCCAGGCATAAATTTAAAAGTCGGCTACATACTATATTTTAAGATAAGCAAATATTGTTAAAAAATTATTATGTTTTTCAAAAAGCCTCAATAAAGAATTGAATTGAAATTGAATTTTCAAAAAAAATTGTATTATTTTTTTAAAAATCCAAAAACTATTTCTTCGAAAAAATTTTTAGATTATATTTTTTCAAATGCCTAGGAGCTTCTGCATGAAAGGTTTGGTTGAAATCGTTAAAGCTGTTGAAGAGAAATTCGAAAATCAAAAAACCGGGTGTATGGCAGGGTTGCAAAAGCTTAAGTCACTTTTAAGCTTAAGCTAGTGGGTGACTTATGAATTAAGAAAAATGTAATTCAGCAACTTTTTGATCAAAAAAGCTGATTTGAATCAATAATCCAACAAGTCCAATAACAGTGCTAAGTCTGATTTACTGATAACTGATTTATTTTTGTACTAGATAAAGTTTGTATTATTTAAACCTTTCATAAAGCTAATACAAAAAGTTATCGGAACTGAAAGAAGAAAAGAATTGGTTACGTGTTTTAATGTAAACATTATGCATTCCTCTTTCGAAAAACTTAGTTGAAATGAGTCTGAACTCGGCCATTAAGATTCGTCAAGTTTTGTAAAAAAAATCATCCAACAACTTGCTGAATCTTTGTGAGGGCGAGTTTAATGTTCTGTTGAGAGTCAACAACGAAGGTTTTCAAGGAGATCACGTAGCTTTCCAAGAAGCCGTGATACCGTCACTGAAAATCACGAAAACGATTTGCTGTTTATATAAATGTGTGAGGAATTGCAATAGCCGAGCTAGAGATTTATTGCTGAACCCACCCCATTGCTGAGCTACTGGGAGGCAACACTTTGTAAGTGTTGTCAGGAGTTCAAGAACTAAAAGGTACATATCGTTTGAAAGTTCGTCATTTGCATTTCACTAAATTTGGTGGCACATTTTTTTTTAATAACTCATTTTTTTTTTAATTAAAGTGTTTGAATTTGCGGATTGAAGTTCTCCCAGTCTAAAATACTGAAGGTGATCGCGTTGAATAATTTTACAAAAGTGTATTTAAATCGGCTCATCTGAATTGTCACTTCCACGTAAGAGACAGTACCTATGGATTTTTTTGATGCCATTAGCTGGGAATCGATGGGCCGCATTCTGGCGTTTTAGTTCACATTGTAAACATTCGAAACTAGAAAATATGTTTAGTTCCAAAGCCCCGCAGGTCAAAAAGAGATTGCAAAAAAAATTAATAAAACTGGTTACGTTTGAATGGGTCTAGTATGGTCTGTGAATTTTGAACAGAAATAGTTTTTTGATCATGTCATTTTAAAGCCTTAATTTTTATTTTTATTCAAAAAATATTAAAAAGTGACCATTCACTGAGAAACTAAAGAGTGAATTTATAAGCATCTCCTAGCTTAAGAGTGCTTGCGCCCGACACACAAATTATTGAATAATACTAAAATCCCTTAAGCCAATTATATTTATTCATTTTCAGTACATGCAATAGCTTTTATTTTAGGGAAAATAAAGTTCATCATCGCAGTCAAAGCCCAAAGATAGATAAGGATTAGTTACAAGCAAATTAATGTAATTTTTACCTTCATTTTCTACTTTATCAAAGTGAAAACTACTAATACTTACCCTAACCATGGAGAAAGTTCTTGTTTGCCCTTTTAACTATTCAAAGTATTTCAAAGTGCTCCTGCACTCAAATAAACTTAGTATCAACAAACAAAACAAAATTGAGGAATTTTTCAAAAAAAAAAAAATATCCTTCAGGCAAACCAGATAAGCATCCACCTCCGTCTTTTTTATGACAAAGGGCTTTCCCTATAAAATAGTATACAATAGAACCATCCCCATCATCGGAAATCCAAATTCCTTCCATTTTGTCTCTCCGTTGGCGAAATATTTGATTGAAGTTTAATGGTGTGTGTTCAAAAGTTGTCACAGTGAAAATTGTTTTTGTTTATGTTACGTAGAGGTTAATTTAAGGACGACGACAGTTTCAGCTTAACGAAACCACCAAAGTAAACAGTAAACGGTGACGACGGAGGATAAGCTATATTGACAATTTAGTGGTAAATCATAAATTTGTCTCTAGATAGCGATAGAATCAAGAAGTCCCAAACATGTGTGGGTTTTCTTTGATAACGAAAAAATTTGAATTCACATGGAGTGATTCACAGAGGATGCTTCCAAGAATCCGTGGCATGTATGTTAAGGTACGAGAGCAAAAATGTTTTGGTGGAGTAGTTAGCCGGAGGAGACACTTGAAACAAAAAATGGATTAAAATGAAATCGTAACTTCACGCCCACGCTGTGTTGAAACATTTAAAGGGTAATCATAATCCCTTGACCGTGAGTAGATTATATATAAAAAAAAAAATAAAACCAATGTTAGCACTTTCAATATTATGCCAAAGCTCAGTTAAAGCAAGCTACTCGTATATTTTATTTTCTATTGAAATCAAGTTGAATGGTAGATTTTGAAAACATTATTTACGAAGTTGAAAATCTTGACACAATAAAGTTGAAAAATGTAGTTGCAAAATGTTCGTTGAAATTGGAAAAAACTGTAAATTCTAGAAGTACAGAAATTACTTTTCTCTCAGAAACATCTTTTGATATTTATTTCAAAAAAAAAAACAGAAGTTTTAGTAGTCTCATTTGGAGATGGCTTCACTTCACAGTCTAAATATCATAAATATCAAATTCTGGTTTATTCCTCTTTACTTCTTTGCAAGACTTTAACTCTTCAGAACATTTTATTTTTTTTTCGGTTTCTATTGGTTATAGAGATAAAATACATATGTATGTAGAGCCAAAGAGCATTGAATACTTAAATCCAAACTAGTACTTTATTGTGTCAAAATGAGTTTTTAGTATAGGTAAGAAAATATGTTTGCCCTTAAGTCGCACAATTGATGTGATAAAGTTTTCGCTTTCATATAAAAGTCTTTTTAATAATTAAAAAAAAAAAAAATGCACGACTGGATCGCACGAACTTGCTCTTATGTAAAAGTACTTTGGAATTTAAGATACATTTTATAAATATAAAACATGGATTTAATGAGATAATAATGTTCAACTGCATAAAATTGCCGTCTGGTTTCCGGAAAAGTATGAATTTATGCAAATAAACCTTAAAAAATCGTTTTATTATTAAATAAATTTTTTATATAAGAAATTTCTCTAAATTTTGTCAAGAAAAAAATGTGGGATGCGGATTTTAATTATTTAATAATATTGGTTTTAGGAAATAATTTCAAAAAATAATCGTTCATAGGTTTTGAAGATATTGATTTAAAATTTTTTTTTTTTTTTTTTAAACCCAATAAAAATTTTTTCGAATATTTTTATATACAATATTATTTTAAACTTAAGGGGACTCCTGCTAAAAATGTTGGGATAAAATCCTTAGAGCCGTTAATGAGAAAGTCGAAAATTAAAAAAACGGGTCTATGGCAGGTACCCCTAACAACATTTTGCCCCAAAATTTTTTTTGACCAAATGTAGTCCATGTCCATAATATCACACTTAATTTTTTTTATCAAAATCGTTAGAGCCGTTTTCGAGATAAATAAGATTTTGCATTACGGGTGTATGGAAGGTACCGTTAGTTTTGGAGCTAAAAAAAAAATTTCAATTTTTCCTCTAGGGAATCAACGAAAACCCTTAACTATCGAGATTGAAAGAAATAGGTCTAGGGGTTTAGGCTGTAGTGAGAGGTACAGACATATGTACAGACACACTGAAACATGTTTTTTGTGTACTAAATTTTCCTTAAAATTTTTATAAAAAAAAATTGATATGCAAATTGTTATTATTTAATAAAATACATTTTTAAACGTTATTTAAAAATTTTATCATGTATCGGTTTTCAAGATATTGAATTTTCAAAAAAAAAAATTTATTATTTTTTTAAAAATCCAAAAACTATTTTTTCGAAAAAAATTTTTAGTTTATATTTTTTCAAATGCAAAGCAGCTCCTGCATAAAAAGTTTGGTTAAAATCGTTAGAGCCGTTGGTGAGAAATTCGAAAATCAAAAAAACCGTTCTATGACAGGTACCCCTAATAACATTTCCCCCCAAATTTTTTTTTCACCAAAATATAGTCCATGTCCATAATATCACTCCTAATTTTTTTTATCAAAATCGTTAGAGCCGTTTTCGAGATAAATAAGATTTTGCATTACGGGTGTATGGGGGGTACCCTTAGTTTTGGAGCTAAAAAAAAATTTCAATTTTTCCTCTAGGGAATCACCGAAGGCCTTTAACTACCGAGTTTTAAGAAAATACCTCCAGTAGTTTAGGCTGTAGTTCGAGGTACAGACATACAGACATACAGACATACAGACAGACAGACGGAATTGTCGGACCCACTTTTTTCGTCTTCGCTATCATCGTAATGTCAACTTTGATCAAAATCTCGAGTTCAATTTTTTTTCCAAATACAGAACTTGCCCTATAGTACCTATATCGCAAGTAAAAAGGAAGAATCTTCGAGCTGAACAATTCGTCCGAAGATGTCCTCAGGGGTTAACGGAAAGGCATTCCGGATTGCGTTTCATTACAATCCTCATATGTAACTGGCTATTTTACTTCAACATCAACACAGTTAATAAAAACAACGATAAAATAATGAAAGACATGAAACATTGCTCAAAAGATGTTAATGCTTCTGTTACAGATTTATCACCTTTCAGTATTAAACCATTTTTTATTCGATGCTATCCAGGAGACTCAAGTGGCTTATTGGTGTAACTGCATAAATATGGCAATTGTCCTCAAGCTCACACATTTAGCAGCAGTTTTCGGGTACCTTATATATGTGATAATTCCACAAAAGTTGTTCTGTGATGGATACCGAGAACTTAAAGCTGATATTTTTCTTCTCAGTAAGTTATAATTCAACAACAGGAGGAAAATGCTACCGAGATCAGAAACAATGTGCTTATCATACATGTCCATTCTAGTTCTGCATGAATGAGTGTCTGAATTTGAAAACGAATATGAAAATCTGAGGGTAGTGTCGTCAGCAAAATAATAATTCAATGAGCTAGAAGTGTCGGAGAGAACCAAAGTATGTTAAGCATAGAAACCTGCTAATTAAGGCTTAATTCCTCGGCGACCCTTCCCATACTAACAAAGTCAAATTAAGCATTGAACAACGTTGTGGTATCTAATATTTACCGTAGCGATTCTGGGAACATGTTGAGGCATAACCTTACCCTTACCTGAGGAACGAGCTCAATCTAGAATCACTTCCATTAGAGAAAAACACTATTCGCTTCCAAGTTGCTGGGCCCCCACGATGCACTCACAAGGGCCCCCATCTCAAAACTTGATCTGAGGCAGAGAGACCAATCGTCTTGCAACAAGAAAAACCATTCTACACCAGTGGTACTTTACCTCTTGGTACCAGAATATAGCTTCCGCTGGAGTTTATTGACCGTAAATCAGTTCTAGATGAGCTTCACAACGCCTAAGAAACCTCGGATGTGCACACATAACCCTCAACCAAAAGCAGAAGCTAATAATAATTAATAAATAATTAAGATGGGAGGAAGTGACAACTTCTCCCATTATCTTGTCATGTCGACAACACGTGTAAAGGAATGATAGTTGTTAGTCACTAATTCGAGGTTGTCTACAACTCGTTGGTCTCTTATTTGTTTTTACTTGCGACTTATAGGTACTATAGGGCAAGTTATGCATTCGTAGAAAAAATCTAACTCGAGATTTTGATCAAAGTTGACATTACGATGATAGCGAAGACTAAAAAAGTGGGTCTCGCAATTCTGTCTGTCTGTCTGTCGGTTTGACTACAGCCTAAACGGCTCGGCCGATTTTCTTTAAACTTGGTATATATCATTTTTAGTTTTTTCCCCCCACACGTTTTTTTCTTTTTTTTTAAGACTAAAAATAACGGTACCTGCCATACGAATTTTTTTCGAAATTTTGTAAATATTTTTTTTTCTCAAAAACTGTTCGATAGATTTAAAAAAAAAGATACAAAAAAATTTTATTTAGTTAAAGCTAGGTAATGGTTGCAAAAAATTTTCCGAAAAATGGCTATTGAGGATACCCCCCATGGAACCATTTTTTTTGATTTTGATTTTCTCAAAAACGGTATAACCGATTTTTGAATTGTGTATTCAAATTTTCAAAAATTTGTTTTTTGGATAAAAAAAAAAACTTGAAATTTTTTTTTTCAAAACTTAATATTTCGAAAACCTTTTACTAGATTTTTTTTCAAACTCGATAAATAAAAGTTTCTCAACATAATCTACAAGATGTATGAAAAAAAGTTTTATTTTACTTTAAAATAATGGTACCCGCCATACAAATGTGAAAAAATGACTTTCAAAAATCGTATTTTTCTCAAAAACGGCGCCTAGAATTTTGATAAAATTTTTTTGTTTCATCTAATTTTAACGATCTTTAATTTAATAAAAACAAATTTGAAATTAAGACTGTAGGAAACATAACCTCACACCTTAGTAAAGTAAACACAAATATTTTTTTTTATAAAATAATAATAGAAATGAAAACAATTCTAAAATTATTTTGAACATCTTATAACACTATCGCTGTTTCAAATAGTTTATCGAGTTCATAGTGTAGAGTTTATTCTCCTATCATGCCTATTTCCTATAATCTCTATAATTATATCCAAACCCAAGTAGCTGTGAAAACGATGATATCGGAGATCTGCAGTGAAACGACCGAAATTGGAATACTGCATTAAGATTATTCCGTTTAATCAGTACACTCTTTTCTTGGTAATAACAAAAAAAGTTGAGCTAGCAGCAAAGAAAATATCCGCAGGAAAGTCAGTCGGTACCTGGACTCTCATTGAGTTAGACACAAGAGTCAAAAAAAAAAAAATATATAAAACACCATATAAGGCGGTCTAACCAAAGCAACTATTCCCGTCGAAGATCGAAAGTTTAAGAATATTACATAAGTTGGACTCAAGTAAAATAAGTGTTTCATCCAAAAATAAGTATCAATATTATTTTGTTAAAAATAATCCGCCTTAAGACGTATTAAAAGTGCCAGTACCAGCGTACCGAACCGTACACCTGATTGTACACACAAGAAAATTGTCCTGTCAGAGAAAATTGTAAGCGAGCGCTTCGCAGAGTACAGACGCCCAAAATCTTGGTGGAGTATTGCAGACTCTATTCTACAAAACTACAAAAACCACATAGATCGCCGTGGCTTATCAATTTACACGACAAAAAAAAAAAAAAGAATAGACCGACGAATATTAATCGCAACCGACGATTCCTATCATCAGCCAGGTAGAGTTCCCAGCTTTCAACAGCAGGCATATATTCCTATGAAGCTCAAGACTGGCGACAAGGTAGATACCCACCAAACCCAAGTGCCGTCACCGTCAGGTTTCCTGGGAGAGCACCACCAATCTAGCTTCCAAGTTTATGCGGCTTAAGTGGAAATCATAATCTTCGTCTCCATCTACCCGTAACTTCGTTATCATGTGCTTAAGCGGAGAAACCACGTGATCAACAGCTTCATCGGCAGCATCTCATCTCAACACCGATCTCTTTTCCTTATATCATCTTCCTCTCCCCTCAACTTAAATACGTCATTATAAGAAAAACCAAAAGAATTACCAACATTTATGGAATTAAAGCTAAGTTAAAAAAAAAAAATATAAATGTAAATATCAAACGTTCAAATTAAGATTTAAATTTTTCTTTTTTTCTCAAAGTTTTAGCAAAAGAAAGCAACATTTAATGAAAACGACGGTCCAGTAGAAGCTGTGCACAGATTCCACCAAGATCTCGAAACGTTAAGAGAAAATTAATAACTATCTGGTATACAGAAAGATATACGTATGTATATTTGGTTAAATCTGAAAGTTGACAGGGTAAGTCCTTATGTATTTAGATATATTTTGATTTGAACGTGAGATATCCAAAGGAACAATTGGGGACTGAAGTCCTATTCTTATTTTGTTTGAAAATTTTAATCTTCTACATACATTTTCTTTGAATTTTTTTTTTATATCGATAATATTACCAAAGATTTTTTTTTATATTCAAATTTTAATTAAGAGAAGAGTAATAATTTTTAAGAGAAATAATGTCAATTAAAGAGTAAACGATTCATGAATTACAATTTGAGACATACATATATTTTTTTTTGTCGTGATTCAAATTCTTATTTGAAGTTGTGTTAGATTTAAATTTTGTTTTTGATTCATCTTTTTTTTGGATTTTTGCTTAAGAAATTAACGATTTTTTTTTGTATTCAATAAACATTTGGCGAGAGTACGCATTATAAATTTTGGACTTGAAACTTTTCAAATTGTTTTCATTTCTAAGAGATTGGATTTGTTTTTTTGAAGATTTTTAGAAACTATTTTTATGAACTCAAGGACATATTGAGTTACTATTTCAGTTATTACTTTACGTTTTCAGTTGATACTTCGTTAAGTGCTGCAAGCAGATTTTTGTCAGCAACATTTATTTTTTGTTTAATTTTGGATCTTAGAAGGTCTATAATGTTCGTACGCGGTTAAAAATTTTTAGTTAAGGATGTGAGATACGAGAGTAAGAGAGCGGACGAGGACCTTCATTAGAAAGTAAAGAGAGGTTTTAAGCCTCTATTCCTTTTTAATTTCAGTTTTATTTTAGGGGTTATTGCTAAAGCCGAGTGATCGCGATAACCAAGGTGTGTTCTGAAGGGAGATTATCTCTTTCGGGACGCAAGCGGGAGGGAAATATACTCAGAGGACACGGACACCTATGTTCTCCATCTAAGCGTATGACATTCGGTAAAAATAAAGAGACTTAATTTCGGGTTCCGCATCTCTAAAATTTTTTTATCGCATAACATCTCCGCGATCATCAGGCCTGAAACAACGTAACACTGTCCTTTTTTCTAGTAGCAAGATCCCACCCCACCGACGAGCTAGGATGAGCGTGTGCTAGCAGGCCTACCGCTATATAGAAATTGGACACCCCTTTCGTACCTCTGCCTAGACGGTTCGAACGGCCTGTAACAGTCGGTCGTTGAGGTAGGTCAAGGTTGAAAGGGTTCTTTCACAAGAGTTGTAGGTTTATGTAGAGTTGTTTGTTGGTGAACTTTCTTTTTATTAAGGGACTTAGGGACATTTTTAAACAGTTTTTTTTTCCAAACTCTCTCTCCTCTTGTGTAGGTATAGGAGTTGTACTAGTAGGAAGTATCAGTCTATTAATTCATTTTCTTTTATTATGGATTGATAACCTCCTTTTAAGACAACTGCTATACCTTTGTTATATAAAATTAAAGAATTATAAATTCGTTACAGGTGGCGCCCAATCGTGGGGCCCGAAATAGTTAGGATTTTTACCGAAATTTTCATTTTATTTTTTTTGTATCTGGATTGAACATTCTCATTGCAATTTTCACCAAGTTATGAAGTTTTTTGTAGTCGTTATCCAAAAGGTTAGGAACTCTCCCGACTTTTGTTCGTTGTAGCGACCGAAAACTTATATATTCTTGCAAAAAAAGTTTGGATTCCATTCCTTCTATGTCCGGAATTGGAGTGATGTATATCTCCTATTTGTCAGTTGCTTAGAGTTGGAAGATACAAAACTTTTTGGTTTCTTTTAGGGTAAACTACTCTTGTCCGGTAGATTAGTCGACGTTTTCTTGATCTATGACTGTAGCAAGAGATTTTATTCCATAAAACGATAGCACAAAGTTAAATTCAATTCGACAAAAAAATAATATTAAGAATAAGACCATCAGTTTCAGAATTTTTTTTTGCGTTATCCAGTTAGACATATCAAGTAATCTGACTTTCTTTGTTGTAGCGATATAAAATTTTATGATTCGGATTGGTATACTTTCTTGGGAAGAAAATATTATTAAGTCATTCACGCTTGTTATTGAAAGAAATTCTTTTATGTAAAACTTACATTTTTAAATTAAATTTAAATTTTATTTTATTTTTTTTGAAGGTCGTCTACTTTCAATCTCGTACTCACATCCTTATATAAATTATATGAAAGTTTAGTATACAAACAATTATTGGAATTAACTAATTGATTGAATATTTTGATTTTGTTTTTGTTGAATCTTTGAAAAGATTCAGGTATAATGACTGGGAAAGGACGTGGTCGCCCTCCAAGAATAAGTTCATATAATATTAGAAATAAACGTTTTAATAGAACACAGAACCAACTTGATCTAGATAATATGTCCGAGTCAAACAATTCAACCGGTGAAAATAGGGATCCACATCCTAATGAAGCGGAAATTTGTTTAGCTGGTAATAGTGGCATTCAGAATTCTAAAAATCCGGCAGCAAGTTCAAGTCCGAGTGACGTTAACGCTTCAAAAGAAGCAGAACACTTTGAGACGTACGTTCAAGAAGTTGTAACAGCTACTGTAGGCCTTAAACGTACGGAAGATCAACGCTTTATCCGAGAGGAACTCGAAAAAAGCCAAGCGCATCTGTTAACTCAAGTAGGTGCAATTGTACGCGAGACTCTAGCAAGTTTAACGCCTAACCGTCAATTAACAGCCAATGATGTTCGCAGTGCAGACACCGCACACTCGGCGAATAGACAAAACGAAGAGGTGCCAAATAGACCATCTATAATAAATCCTTCTCAGAATAATTTTCAACCAATTGAACAAACCGTTCATCCAGTCAATATGACCCGCGGGTCCAATGTAGATAATTTTCTTGCTCAATTGAGTAGCTTAAACCTCAATGAATCACCTCCGGCTTCTAATCAACAAAATCCAGCCCCGTCCCCTTCTGGTTCCTTCGTCAAATTTCCGAACTACCATAAATGGGGAATTCGATTTGACAGTAAAAACATGTCGGTGGACGACTTCCTATTCCGTCTTGAAAGAGTCAAAGATAGTTACAACGTAACTTGGCCGGAAGTTGTTCTTAACTTCCATCATTTTGTCAGCGGGCCAGTAGAGACATGGTTTTGGATGTTTTTGAAGAACAATCCAAGAACAACCTGGTCAACACTTCGATTTGCTCTTCTTGAACAGTACCGCAGTATTGAGACAGACTCCGAGCTCTCAAGAAAGATGTCTGACCGCAAACAGCTTCCTACTGAGAGCTTCAATACGTTTTATGACGACTTAATTCAGCTTAATTCTAGGCTACGCAATCCAAAACCTACCAAAGAGATAATTGAGCTCATAAAACAAAATGTTCGACGAAGAATCGGAGAACTGTTAATAACATTTAATACTCATAGTCTACCGGAAATGGTATATGTATGCCGAACCATAGAAAAATTCCTAAACGGAAATGAAGCCCGAGCAAGATTTCCACAAGCCGCTTCAAACCCTCCTATACGACGATTCGTCAATGAACTGGATGTTTCGCCAGAAGATCCACTTTCAGCTCTAGCACAAGTTGAAGCCTTCCATAGGAATCCTAGCATACTTAAATGCTGGAACTGCAAGGGTGTAGGTCATTCGTTCCGCGAATGTACTGACCCGCGACGAAACCTTTTTTGTTTTAAATGTGGGCTCGAGAACGTTATTACTCCGAACTGCGACAAATGTTCGGGAAACCGTTACCAGAGCAATCCTTCAACCGGGGAGAATTGCTCGAGAGTCAGAAACCCGGAAATACCGAGAAACTAGAAATACCAAAACAAATCACCATTCTTCGACGTCCATCTGACAATTTCGATATTATTTCTAAAGAAAATTTTAAAGCTAATCCAGCTCCTCATAGGAAAACACTCCACGAGCGTCAGGTAGATTATTATGAAGCTCGAAAAAGAATCATGAAATTACCTCAAATATCAACAAAAATTCGGAAACTCAGAGAAAAATTTTGTAAAGTGAAGAAACTTCACAAGTCCGTATCCTCTGCTACTTTAAATTGTTCCTCTGATGATCCCCGCCCATATGTTTCGGTCAATATGTTTGGGAAGAACTGGCTTGGCTTACTCGATTCTGGAGCAAGCATAAGCTGTCTCGGTGCGGAATCTTTGAAATATCTTCAGGAAAACAAAATACCGTTCAAAAAATTTTCATCTTTTGTTTCTACAGCGGATGGACAAAAACAAACCATCGTGGGTATGATTACGACTCCTGTCGTATACAAGGGGGTAGAAAAAGATATAGATATTTTCATTGTCCCATCACTAGCGCAGCAGTTGTATCTTGGCGTTGATTTTTGGAGGAGTTTTCAACTCGCCCCAAACCTCATTTCCGAAATTTCTCCGCCACCAAAAACTTCAAAACCCTCAAATGAATGTGATTTGACTCTTCAAGAGTCCAAAATACTCCAAGATACCATTATGTTGTTTCCCTCTTTTGCAACGAAAGGGCTCGGGAAAACAAGCTTAATAGAACATGTGATAGAAACCGGGGACGCGGTACCAATAAAGCAACGTCATTACCCTATATCTCCAGCGGTACAGGCCATGATGTATGCGGAATTGGATCGCATGATATCCTTGGGAATAATTGAGGAAAGTTCTAGTCCTTGGAGTTCCCCAGTGGTACTCGTGCGGAAACCGGGAAAAAAACCGCCTATGTCTAGACTTTCGAAAAGTTAACAATGTGACCAAGAAAAATGCAAATCCAATTGCGCATATAGAGGGACTGCTAGCACGACTTTCGGATACACACTTCATATCGAGCGTGGATCTGAAAGATGCGTACTGGCAGATACCGCTGGAGAAAGGTTCACGGGAAAAGACCGCTTTTACCGTCCCCGGGAGACCATTGTATCAGTTTAAAGTGATGCCCTTTGGCCTTTCAAATGCTGCACAGAGTCTCACATATCTAATGAACCTGGTTGTTCCCCATGAGTTAAGAGACCAAGTTTTTGTATACCTGGATGATCTGTTGGTTATCTCACGGACATTCGAGGAACACATCAAAATTCTGGGCATCATTGCAAAAAGACTACTTGACGCTGGTTTAACAATCAACGTCGAGAAATCGAAGTTTTGTTTTAGGGAGCTTCAGTATTTAGGTTATGTTGTTGGACAAGGCTGTCTTAAAGCGGACCCCGCCAAGATTTCTGCAATAGTCGATTTCCCTGTGCCAAAAACACCAAGACAAGTCAGAAGATTCCTTGGCATGGCTGGATGGTACAGGAGGTTCGTGAAGGACTTTTCTTCTCTTGCAACTCCTCTTTCTGACACGCTGAAGAAAAATAAGAAATTTATTTTTGACGAAAAAGCTATTGAAGCACTTAACGCGATAAAAAAGGAATTGACTTCAGCACCTGTACTCATAAATCCTGATTTTTCGAAAGAATTTATTATTCTCTGCGATGCGTCGGCAACAGGCATCGGATGTGTTCATTGCCAGAAGGATGAGGAGGGGGCTGAACGTCCAATTTATTACTTTTCACAAAAACTAAATGCCGCTCAACGTAATTATTCTGTGACGGAGCGTGAATGCTTAGCTGCCGTGAAAGGTATTCAAAAGTTTAGGCCTTATGTGGAAGGATATGGGTTCAGAGTAATCACTGACCACTCAAGTTTAAAGTGGCTAATGAGCTTGAAGGATCCTACGGGCAGGTTGGCGCGTTGGAGTCTTAAATTACAGGGATTTGATTTTGTTATCGAGCATCGGAAGGGTACCCTGAATGTAGTACCGGACGCCCTTTCCAGAGTGTATCAAGTGGATGCACTGCGTTCAGGAGACATCGTTCCCGTGCCCGAATCACATTTGATAGATCCCTCCGATGTGCTTCACATCGATTTGGATGATCCTAGTTTCAAATCTGAGGAGTATCGCCATATCATAGAACACATCAGGCAAAATAAACAGCAGCTTCCTGACCTTCAAGATTCGAACTGTTTCGTATATAAGAAGGTCAGATTTTGCACAGGTAACCCACTCCAAGACGATTTGGTTTGGAAACTATGGATTCCATCTGCGCTGACTGAACGTTTGATTTCTCTTGCTCATTGCCCACC
Organism: Chrysotoxum bicinctum; assembly: GCA_911387755.1. NCBI lineage: Eukaryota > Metazoa > Arthropoda > Insecta > Diptera > Syrphidae > Chrysotoxum > Chrysotoxum bicinctum. The sequence continues at coordinate 33,496,029 of OU426990.1, forward strand.
TCGAGCTTCACATGGTGGTATAACGAAGACCCTATATCGCCTTCGACAACAATGTTTCTGGCCAAATATGGCTACCCAAGTCAAAAATTTCATTGCAAAGTGTGAAGTTTGCAAAACGACAAAAGCACCTAACGTGACCTTGAGATCTGAAATGGGAAAAGATTTTACAGTTGAGAGACCCTTTCAGCACCTCTACATTGATTTTATTGGACCCTATCCACGGTCAAGAAGTGGAAACACTCAGATTGTCATAGCTCTTGATCAGTTGACAAAGTTTGTCCTGATCAAACCACTTAAAAGAGCGACAGCTGAAGCGGTGTTAAAGTTCCTCCAAGAGGAAATATTTTTAGTTTTCGGGGTCCCAGAAAGTATCCTTTCTGATAATGGGACGCAGTTCATTGGCCGTGAATTCTCGAAAATGGTAGATAATTTTGGTGTTAAGCATTACCGAACGGCCGTTTATTCGCCGCAGTCAAATGCGAGCGAACGCGTAAACCGATCTATTCTCGCCGCTCTTCGTTCATACGTGAATCCAAAACAGACAAACTGGGATGCTCATCTGTCTTCCATTAGTAGTGCTCTTCGAACAACAGTTCACTCAGCTCTTGGCATGTCACCATATGAAGCTCTTTTCGGTCAGCGCATGATTGAGCATGGGGCAGATTATAAGCTTCTGAAAGACTTAGGTGGACTAAACAATTCAGAGATAGATTGGCTCCCAAAAGCAGCAAAAATGAACATACTGCATTCATATCTCAAGAATGCATTAGAAAAGGCTCATGAATCTTACGAGAAAACTTACAACCTAAGAAGTAGAATTGTGGCATATCAGGTAGGTGACCAATTGTATAAACGTAATTGTGTGCTTAGTGACGCCTCAAAACACCTCAATGCCAAACTATGCCCAAAGTTTGTTAAGGTGACGGTCAAGAAAATCATTGGAAATAATTTGTATGAGGTAATAGATTCCAAAGGTTATACATCAGTAACACATTCTAAGGATTTGAAGAAATAAAACTACTTTAAACTAGATTTATGTAAGCCCGGCCACCTCAGCTGTACATGAGACACATTTTCTTGGAAAGTATTATTAATTTTAGTAGATTTTTGATTGAGGCAAAGTTTGTATCCTCTTATTCTTTTAACTCGGTTGCCCTTGTTAAAATAATAAGATTTGTAGGAAACATAACCTCACACCTTAGTAAAGTAAACACAAATATTTTTTTTTATAAAATAATAATAGAAATGAAAACAATTCTAAAATTATTTTGAACATCTTATAACACTATCGCTGTTTCAAATAGTTTATCGAGTTCATAGTGTAGAGTTTATTCTCCTATCATGCCTATTTCCTATAATCTCTATAATTATATCCAAACCCAAGTAGCTGTGAAAACGATGATATCGGAGATCTGCAGTGAAACGACCGAAATTGGAATACTGCATTAAGATTATTCCGTTTAATCAGTACACTCTTTTCTTGGTAATAACAAAAAAAGTTGAGCTAGCAGCAAAGAAAATATCCGCAGGAAAGTCAGTCGGTACCTGGACTCTCATTGAGTTAGACACAAGAGTCAAAAAAAAAAAAAATATATAAAACACCATATAAGGCGGTCTAACCAAAGCAACTATTCCCGTCGAAGATCGAAAGTTTAAGAATATTACATAAGTTGGACTCAAGTAAAATAAGTGTTTCATCCAAAAATAAGTATCAATATTATTTTGTTAAAAATAATCCGCCTTAAGACGTATTAAAAGTGCCAGTACCAGCGTACCGAACCGTACACCTGATTGTACACACAAGAAAATTGTCCTGTCAGAGAAAATTGTAAGCGAGCGCTTCGCAGAGTACAGACGCCCAAAATCTTGGTGGAGTATTGCAGACTCTATTCTACAAAACTACAAAAACCACATAGATCGCCGTGGCTTATCAATTTACACGACAAAAAAAAAAAAAGAATAGACCGACGAATATTAATCGCAACCGACGATTCCTATCATCAGCCAGGTAGAGTTCCCAGCTTTCAACAGCAGGCATATATTCCTATGAAGCTCAAGACTGGCGACAAGGTAGATACCCACCAAACCCAAGTGCCGTCACCGTCAGGTTTCCTGGGAGAGCACCACCAATCTAGCTTCCAAGTTTATGCGGCTTAAGTGGAAATCATAATCTTCGTCTCCATCTACCCGTAACTTCGTTATCATGTGCTTAAGCGGAGAAACCACGTGATCAACAGCTTCATCGGCAGCATCTCATCTCAACACCGATCTCTTTTCCTTATATCATCTTCCTCTCCCCTCAACTTAAATACGTCATTATAAGAAAAACCAAAAGAATTACCAACATTTATGGAATTAAAGCTAAGTTAAAAAAAAAAATATAAATGTAAATATCAAACGTTCAAATTAAGATTTAAATTTTTCTTTTTTTCTCAAAGTTTTAGCAAAAGAAAGCAACATTTAATGAAAACGACGGTCCAGTAGAAGCTGTGCACAGATTCCACCAAGATCTCGAAACGTTAAGAGAAAATTAATAACTATCTGGTATACAGAAAGATATACGTATGTATATTTGGTTAAATCTGAAAGTTGACAGGGTAAGTCCTTATGTATTTAGATATATTTTGATTTGAACGTGAGATATCCAAAGGAACAATTGGGGACTGAAGTCCTATTCTTATTTTGTTTGAAAATTTTAATCTTCTACATACATTTTCTTTGAATTTTTTTTTTATATCGATAATATTACCAAAGATTTTTTTTTATATTCAAATTTTAATTAAGAGAAGAGTAATAATTTTTAAGAGAAATAATGTCAATTAAAGAGTAAACGATTCATGAATTACAATTTGAGACATACATATATTTTTTTTTGTCGTGATTCAAATTCTTATTTGAAGTTGTGTTAGATTTAAATTTTGTTTTTGATTCATCTTTTTTTTGGATTTTTGCTTAAGAAATTAACGATTTTTTTTTGTATTCAATAAACATTTGGCGAGAGTACGCATTATAAATTTTGGACTTGAAACTTTTCAAATTGTTTTCATTTCTAAGAGATTGGATTTGTTTTTTTGAAGATTTTTAGAAACTATTTTTATGAACTCAAGGACATATTGAGTTACTATTTCAGTTATTACTTTACGTTTTCAGTTGATACTTCGTTAAGTGCTGCAAGCAGATTTTTGTCAGCAACATTTATTTTTTGTTTAATTTTGGATCTTAGAAGGTCTATAATGTTCGTACGCGGTTAAAAATTTTTAGTTAAGGATGTGAGATACGAGAGTAAGAGAGCGGACGAGGACCTTCATTAGAAAGTAAAGAGAGGTTTTAAGCCTCTATTCCTTTTTAATTTCAGTTTTATTTTAGGGGTTATTGCTAAAGCCGAGTGATCGCGATAACCAAGGTGTGTTCTGAAGGGAGATTATCTCTTTCGGGACGCAAGCGGGAGGGAAATATACTCAGAGGACACGGACACCTATGTTCTCCATCTAAGCGTATGACATTCGGTAAAAATAAAGAGACTTAATTTCGGGTTCCGCATCTCTAAAATTTTTTTATCGCATAACATCTCCGCGATCATCAGGCCTGAAACAACGTAACACTGTCCTTTTTTCTAGTAGCAAGATCCCACCCCACCGACGAGCTAGGATGAGCGTGTGCTAGCAGGCCTACCGCTATATAGAAATTGGACACCCCTTTCGTACCTCTGCCTAGACGGTTCGAACGGCCTGTAACAGTCGGTCGTTGAGGTAGGTCAAGGTTGAAAGGGTTCTTTCACAAGAGTTGTAGGTTTATGTAGAGTTGTTTGTTGGTGAACTTTCTTTTTATTAAGGGACTTAGGGACATTTTTAAACAGTTTTTTTTTCCAAACTCTCTCTCCTCTTGTGTAGGTATAGGAGTTGTACTAGTAGGAAGTATCAGTCTATTAATTCATTTTCTTTTATTATGGATTGATAACCTCCTTTTAAGACAACTGCTATACCTTTGTTATATAAAATTAAAGAATTATAAATTCGTTACAAGACATTACAACTTGTAGCTACCATAGAACCATTTTTTTAAATTTTGAATCACTCATTATCGACATATCGGATTTTAATGAAATTTTTTGTAAATATGCTTCTAAAAAGTCTAAAAACCATTCCATTTTAAAACTTAAAAAAAATATATTTTTAAAATTTTTGAAAAAAAAAAACATTTTTTTTTCTTGGAAAATTCGATATTTCAAAAACGGTGCAATATTATTTTTGGAAATTTAATTTTCATTCGTACAGTAATAAAAACTTAAAGTTGGCATACCAAATTTTTTTCTTAAAAATCTTATAAAAATTTTTTATATAAAATCTTTTTTTTAAGAAACCACTACAAGGACTTATAATTTTTATTCTTGCATAAATTCATAATTGTATATCATTCTGTTTTTGTCTCTTACTTCTAAAAGAATTTAAGAAATTAATTTTATCCTTGTGAACAGTTTTCTCTAATAACATTCGTTTTTAAAATTCCTAGTCTATTATATAGGAGCAAGTTCGTGCGATCTAGTCGTGCATTTTATTTTTACTTGCGACTTATAGGTACTGTAAGCCAAGTTTTGCATTCGTAAAAAAAAATCGAGATTTTGATAAAGATATTACGATGATAGCCAAGACGTAAAAAGTGGGACCCTTAATTCTGTCTGTCTGTCTGTCTGTTCGACTTCAGCCTAAATGGCTCGGCCGATTTTCTTTAAACTTGGTAGAAATGGTTTTTAATTTGTTCTCCCCATACGAATTTTTTTTCGAAATCTTATAAATATTTTTTTTTCTCAAAAACTGTCCAATAAATTAAAAGAAAATCAAAAAATTTCATTTAGTAAAAGCTGGGTAATGGTTAAAAAAAATTTTCCAAAAAATGGTTTACTTTTGGTACCCTCCTTTTTTTGGATTTTTAAAAATAATTAACATTTTTTTTTTTGAAAAGTCAATATTATTTTTAAAACTTGATACATAAATGTTCCTTAATATAATCTACAAGTTATGATAAATAAAATGCACGACTGCATTTTTGAATTTAAGATACATTTTATAAATATAGAACATGAATTTAATGAGATAATAATGTTCAAATTCATAAAATTGCCGTCTGATTTCTAGAAAAGTATGAATTTATGCAAATAAACCTTAAAAAATCGTTTTATTATTAAATAAATTTTTTATATAAGAAATTTCTCTAAATTTTGTCAAGAAAAAAATGTGGGATGCGGATTTTAATTATTTAATAATATTGGTTTTAGGAAATAATTTCAAAAAATAATCGTTCATAGGTTTCGAAGATATTGATTTAAAATTTTTTTTTTTTTTTTTTAAACCCAATAAAAATTTTTTCGAATATTTTTATATACAATATTATTTTAAACTTAAGGGGACTCCTGCTAAAAATGTTGGGATAAAATCCTTAGAGCCGTTAATGAGAAAGTCGAAAATTAAAAAAACGGGTCTATGGCAGGTACCCCTAACAACATTTTGCCCCAAAATTTTTTTTGACCAAATGTAGTCCATGTCCATAATATCACACTTAATTTTTTTTATCAAAATCGTTAGAGCCGTTTTCGAGATAAATAAGATTTTGCATTACGGGTGTATGGAAGGTACCGTTAGTTTTGGAGCTAAAAAAAAAATTTCAATTTTTCCTCTAGGGAATCAACGAAAACCCTTAACTATCGAGATTGAAAGAAATAGGTCTAGGGGTTTAGGCTGTAGTGAGAGGTACAGACATATGTACAGACACACTGAAACATGTTTTTTGTGTACTAAATTTTCCTTAAAATTTTTATAAAAAAAAATTGATATGCAAATTGTTATTATTTAATAAAATACATTTTTAAACGTTATTTAAAAATTTTATCATGTATCGGTTTTCAAGATATTGAATTTTCAAAAAAAAAAATTTATTATTTTTTTAAAAATCCAAAAACTATTTTTTCGAAAAAAATTTTTAGTTTATATTTTTTCAAATGCAAAGCAGCTCCTGCATAAAAAGTTTGGTTAAAATCGTTAGAGCCGTTGGTGAGAAATTCGAAAATCAAAAAAACCGTTCTATGACAGGTACCCCTAATAACATTTCCCCCCAAATTTTTTTTTCACCAAAATATAGTCCATGTCCATAATATCACTCCTAATTTTTTTTATCAAAATCGTTAGAGCCGTTTTCGAGATAAATAAGATTTTGCATTACGGGTGTATGGGGGGTACCCTTAGTTTTGGAGCTAAAAAAAAATTTCAATTTTTCCTCTAGGGAATCACCGAAGGCCTTTAACTACCGAGTTTTAAGAAAATACCTCCAGTAGTTTAGGCTGTAGTTCGAGGTACAGACATACAGACATACAGACATACAGACAGACAGACGGAATTGTCGGACCCACTTTTTTCGTCTTCGCTATCATCGTAATGTCAACTTTGATCAAAATCTCGAGTTCAATTTTTTTTCCAAATACAGAACTTGCCCTATAGTACCTATATCGCAAGTAAAAAGGAAGAATCTTCGAGCTGAACAATTCGTCCGAAGATGTCCTCAGGGGTTAACGGAAAGGCATTCCGGATTGCGTTTCATTACAATCCTCATATGTAACTGGCTATTTTACTTCAACATCAACACAGTTAATAAAAACAACGATAAAATAATGAAAGACATGAAACATTGCTCAAAAGATGTTAATGCTTCTGTTACAGATTTATCACCTTTCAGTATTAAACCATTTTTTATTCGATGCTATCCAGGAGACTCAAGTGGCTTATTGGTGTAACTGCATAAATATGGCAATTGTCCTCAAGCTCACACATTTAGCAGCAGTTTTCGGGTACCTTATATATGTGATAATTCCACAAAAGTTGTTCTGTGATGGATACCGAGAACTTAAAGCTGATATTTTTCTTCTCAGTAAGTTCTAATTCAACAACAGGAGGAAAATGCTACCGAGATCAGAAACAATGTGCTTATCATACATGTCCATTCTAGTTCTGCATGAATGAGTGTCTGAATTTGAAAACGAATATGAAAATCTGAGGGTAGTGTCGTCAGCAAAATAATAATTCAATGAGCTAGAAGTGTCGGAGAGAACCAAAGTATGTTAAGCATAGAAACCTGCTAATTAAGGCTTAATTCCTCGGCGACCCTTCCCATACTAACAAAGTCAAATTAAGCATTGAACAACGTTGTGGTATCTAATATTTACCGTAGCGATTCTGGGAACATGTTGAGGCATAACCTTACCCTTACCTGAGGAACGAGCTCAATCTAGAATCACTTCCATTAGAGAAAAACACTATTCGCTTCCAAGTTGCTGGGCCCCCACGATGCACTCACAAGGGCCCCCATCTCAAAACTTGATCTGAGGCAGAGAGACCAATCGTCTTGCAACAAGAAAAACCATTCTACACCAGTGGTACTTTACCTCTTGGTACCAGAATATAGCTTCCGCTGGAGTTTATTGACCGTAAATCAGTTCTAGATGAGCTTCACAACGCCTAAGAAACCTCGGATGTGCACACATAACCCTCAACCAAAAGCAGAAGCTAATAATAATTAATAAATAATTAAGATGGGAGGAAGTGACAACTTCTCCCATTATCTTGTCATGTCGACAACACGTGTAAAGGAATGATAGTTGTTAGTCACTAATTCGAGGTTGTCTACAACTCGTTGGTCTCTTATTTGTTTTTACTTGCGACTTATAGGTACTATAGGGCAAGTTATGCATTCGTAGAAAAAATCTAACTCGAGATTTTGATCAAAGTTGACATTACGATGATAGCGAAGACTAAAAAAGTGGGTCTCGCAATTCTGTCTGTCTGTCTGTCGGTTTGACTACAGCCTAAACGGCTCAACCGATTTTCTTTAAACTTGGTATATATCATTTTTAATTTTTTCCCCCCACACGTTTTTTTTTCTTTTTTTTTAAGACTCAAAATAACGGTACCTGCCATACGAATTTTTTTCGAAATTTTGTAAATATTTTTTTTTCTCAAAAACTGTTCGATAGATTAAAAAAAAAAGATACCTACAAAAAAATTTTATTTAGTTAAATGGTTGAAAAAAAATTTCCGAAAAATGGTTATTGAGGATACCCCTCATGGAATCCCATTTTTTTGATTTTGATTTTCTCAAAAACGGTATAACCGATTTTGATAATTTTCTTTTGCTAAAGCTCCCCAAAAATTTGAATAGAATTGTGTTTTCAAAAATTTGTTTTTTGGATTTAAAAAAAAAAATTGAAATTTTTTTTTTTTCAAAACTTAATATTTCGAAAACCTTTTAGTAGATTTTTTTTCAAACTCGATAAATAAAAGTTTCTCAACATAATCTACAAGATGTTTGAAAAAAAGTTTTATTTTACCTTAAAATAAAGGTACCCACAATACAAATGTGAAAAAATGACTTTCAAAAATCGTATTTTTCTCGAAAACGGCGCCTAGAATTTTGTTTCATCTAATTTTAACGATCTTTAATTTAATAAAAAAATTTTTGAAATTAAGATATTACAACTTGTAGCTACCATAGAACCATTTTTTTAGATTTTGAATTACTCATTATAGACATATCGGATTTTAATGAAATTTTTTTGTAGATATGCTTCTAAAAAGTCTAAAAACCATTCCATTTTAAAACTTAAAAAAAAATATTTTTTAAATTTTTGAAAAAAAAAACCTTTTTTTTCTTGGAAAATTCCATATTTCAAAAACGGTGCAATATTATTTTTGGAAATTTAATTTTCATTCGTACAGTAATAAAAACTTAAATTTGGCATACCAAATTTTTTTCTTAAAAATCTTTTAAAAATTTTGTATATAAAATCTTTTTTTTAAGAAACCACTACAAGGACTTATAATTTTTATTCTTGCATAAATTCATAATTGTATAGCATTCTGTTTTTGTCTCTTACTACTAAAAAAATTTAAGAAATTAATTTTATCCTTATGAACAGTTTTCTCTAATAACATTCGTTTTTAAAATTCCTAGTCTATTATATAGGAGCAAGTTCGTGCGACCCAGTCGTGCATTTTATTTTTACTTGCGACTTATAGGTACTATAAGCCAAGTTTTGCATTCGTAAAAAAAAATCGAGATTTTGATAAAGGTTGACATTACGATGAAAGCGAAGACGTAAAAAGTGGGACCCTTAATTCTGTCTGTATGTCTGTCTGTTCGACTTCAGCCTAAATGGCTCGGCCGATTTTCTTCAAACTTTGTAGAAATGGTTTTTAATTTGTTCTCCCCATACGATTTTTTTTTGAAATCTTAAAAATATTTTTTTTTTCTCAAAAACTGTCCAATAAATGAAAAAAAAAAAAAAAAAAAAATTTCATTTAGTAAAAGCTGGGTAATGGTTATAAAAATTTTCCAAAAAATGGTTTACTTTTGGTACCCTCCTTTTTTTGGATTTTTAAAAATAATGAAAAATTTTTTCTTTGAAAAGTCAATATAATTTTTAAAACTTGATATATAAATGTTCCTTAATATAATCTACAAGTTATGATAAATAAAATGCACGACTGGATCGCACAAAATTGCTCTTAAAATTTCTTTTGCATTTAAGATACATTTTATAAATATAGAACATGAATTTAATGAGACAACAATGTTCAAATTCATAAAATTGCCGTCTGATTTCTAGAAAAGTATGAATTTATGCAAACAAACTTAAAGAAATCGTTTTATTATTAAATACATTTTTGATATAAGAAATTTCTTTAAAATTTTTCAAGAAAAAAATGTGGGATGGGAATTTTAAGTATTTATTAATATTGATTTTAAAAAATAATTTCAAAAAATAATCGTTCATAGGTTTTGAAGATATTGATTTTTTTCAAAAAAAACCCAACAAATATTGGGGTTAAAATTTTTGGTTAAGACCGTTAGAGCCGTTGTTAACTTTGATCAAAATCTCGACTTAGATTTTTTTTCCAAATGCAAAAGTTGCCTTATAGTACATATATCGCAAGTAAAAAATGTATTTTACCTAAAATTAACGGTACCCTCCATAGAAATGTTAAAAAATGGTTTTCGAAAATCATATTTCGAATTTTGAATTTCTCATTATCGGCATAACGGATTTTAATAAAAAAAATTTATAGAGAAGCTTCTAAAAAGTTTAAAAAACTTTGTATTTCGAAAGTTTATGAAAAATATTTTTTTGAATTTTGAAAAAAAAAATATATATTTTTTTTGAAAAATTCAAATTGTCGAAAACCGCTCAATTTTTTTTTGTAAATTTATTTTTTATTCGAACAATAATATCAACTTTAAATTGGCGTACCAAATTTTTTTTCTTAAGAATGTTTTAAGAATTTTGTATGAACAGTTTTCTTTAATAACATTCATTTCAAAATTCCTTGTCTATTGCATAGGAGCAAGTTCGTGTGACACAGTCGTGCATTTTATTTTTTTTAATTTCTACTCAAACAATTTGATTAAAAAAAATATCCATACAATATCCAATACTGTAATTCAAGGCTATTGAAGGCATAATTATAGTAAAAGTTTCGGAAAGGTGCCATATTAATTTTTTTTGTTGTAAGGAGATTTTCCAGCTGTTCTGCACTGGGCACACATTTTTCCCACCGAATTTATGATAGAGTTTATAATTTTAAGTTTGGGCTCTAATCTATTGAAGTCAATATTTTACTCCATTCCAGGAGCAGGACTTATTTTTGTCCCTTTAATGTATGCTTTTGCAAGTCAGTACCCCGTTCCTCCAATTCAAAAGGTATGGATTATTTTATGCTTTGTTATTTGTTCAGATAAATTGCTATATACATACCTCAAAATATGTGCGGTTTATATCCATTTTTATTTATATATCTTCAAACGAGTTCATTTTTCGCCCTAACTGTGTATTTCTGTGCTCATTGTATTACAAGTACCTACCTTATTAAATACCTAAATACTTCACAACAGTCTTTGACTTGACGTGCAGACCATTAAATAAAGTTTTCCTGGAGATTTTTTAAAGTCCGTTCCAAATCCGAATGACTTCGCCTTGCTGAGATGCAGACCAGCATTTATGTAGATTAACATTTCGGAGAATTTATGTGAAGTTCCCAAGCGAAATACTACGTTTAAAAATTTTTCAAACTAGGTATCTATTGGGTTGTGTTTGAATTTCCTTGAATAAGGACTCATTGAATAGAGTTGCATTATTGACCAAGGGCTACGAAATACATACCCATAATTAATTAATCTTGCCTTTAAAAAAATTTAAATATGTCAACGAAAGGAAAAAAGGTAAAAAAAAAATTCCGTTTAGTTTTCTTCATTTTTCTCTGGAACATATATTTTTTTAATCTAAAATTACAAAAAATTTGTTTATACATTTGCTTAAATTTACTATACATAACATATTATACACACATATGTGAGTCGGTGAAAATTAAATAATATTTGAGACAGCTTATATCATAAACACATTAACTTATGGATAAAAAGTGCGTATACGCCATAGTGCACCTCTTATTATAATATTCACATATATGTATGAATATCTTATTGGTTCTTAATTGTTTTAGTAATAAATAATAATGAGATTAAAATGTCCGTTATTCTATTTTTGTCCGCAGAATTTGTCATTAATTCAGTTGAAGTCCCTACGAGCCCGATGAAGCTTATTTTAAGGCTAAACTCAGTTTAACTAAACGCAAGTAGCCGAAATTAAAACAGTAAAATTGTGTTGATGGCTAAATGAGGTTATAACGTTATTTCAGAAAATCACTACCGTTATTATTTACTACTCACTAACAGATAACTATCCATGTCAATTTGAATATATATTTTACCAGCTTAGGCTTAAACTAAATTTATCAATAGACATCTACATACATTAACATAAATGTAACTAATTTGTTGTGACTATTATTATTCAATCATAAATACCATTTATATCAGTCATTAATGATATGAATGAATATTGATTTAGAAAATGATAATAATTGAGTTCTAGTGGTTGGGACTTCACTTTTATAGTGTTGAATAGAAAAATATATGTAAGAACTCGTATAAGCATCAATTTGCCTTCAAAGCGATAAAATATCAAAATAATTGATTGTTTTTTTCTGAATTGATGTTAAGTCATTTATTATTAACAATTTCATAATTTATGAGATGTAAAGGGAGGAAATGAAAAGAGAAGAGTGTTGCAAGATATCTGTATGCCAGAACCACTGCAGAATGATTTTTATTTATTAGCTCAATATTTGGTGAAAACGTTCTGAAAAAGTTTCTGCATAATAGTTCCTTTTATTTGGTTTCATAAATCAAAGGATAATTTTGAGGGAACTTTGGAAGGCTAATTGACTTATGAATGTAAAGAAAAGATGATGATGACAGGGTATTTAGGAAACTGCTGCTGAAACAAAGGCTTTCTAATGTTCTTCTGAATAAAAAAAATATCTCCAAACCAATAAGATTTCCTGATGAATATATTAATCACAATCACACATATCATTGATAATTGAGGATGGGTTGAGGGCAATCATGGTATCAACCATTGGTGTACTAAGTAAGCATTTTGCAAGAGTGGCATAACAGGTTTGGAGCAATCTGTCGAGTTGAACGGTTCCATAAATTGAATTATTACTTTGTCATACAGACAGACGGTCTCATTTAGCGAAATGAATGCCAGTCGATGAGTTGAAGAGGTTACGAGTCAGGTGATTTCTTATCAACTCTGAATTAAACAAAAAAACATCCTAAATTTTATCTAAGCTATAAGCTAAGGTTAATTCCATTTGTAAGCAAATGAGTCCCTAACGATTAGCGTAAATCCTAGATTCTTATCGTAAAATTAATAATTCGTATTTTTTAAAGACACTAGAGTATTGAATCTAGTTCGTCGTGTTAAGATATGCTTCCTTCTTTCACCTCATCGGCTTCCTGGAAACCTTCGAAGCTTCGCACTTCGAAGCACTCACCAGTATTTTATTGTTACTACTGGAATACCTAGAAAAAGGCTTTTTCTTGATTCTTTTTCTGAAATTTTGTTGATAGTAGTCTGAATCTGAGCCATTAGGATTCGACAAGTTTTGGAAAGACATCCAACTACTTGCTTAATCCGTGAATATGAGTGTGAGAGCTAAGTTCCGTTTGATATTCAACAACGGCGGTTTTCTGTGAAGAGAAGAAGGTTTCCAGGAAGCCGATATCCCGTGACCGATGATCACGAAAACGATTGGCTGGATGTGTGTATGCGTGAGTGACTGGAATGGTCGAGGGAGGAAGTAAATGTATTTTAACTAGGAAAGTTCACTTTTTGGAGAGATTACCAAGCAACGAGTTGAGAAAACAAAATCATAGAAAAAAAAAATTCAAAGCAATTCAAAAAAGACAAAATAGGAAAATAGGAGAAAATTTTAAAAAGGAAAAGGAAGGAGATCGAGGAAATAAAACTTTGAAAGAAATAGATAGTGATTCCACTAGCGACATCAGGAAAAATAGGAGAAGTTAGAGGAACATAAATCGAGAAAAAATAAAATGCACGACTGGATCGCACGAACTTGCTCTTATGTAAAAGTACTTAGGAATTTTAAATATATTTTATAAATATAAAACATGGATTAGATGAGATAATAATGTTCAAATGCGCATAAAATTGCCGTCTGATTTCTAGAAAAGTATGAATTTATGTAAACAAACTTTAAAAAATCGTTTTATTATTAAATACATTTTTTATATAAGAAGTTTCTTTCAAATTTTTCAAGAAAAAATGTGTGATGCGAATTTTAAGTATTTAATAATATTGAATTTAGGAAATAATTTGATGTTTCAAAAAAAATTTATTTTCAAAAAACCCAAAAAAACATTTTTTCGAATATTTTATATAAGTACAATATTATTTTAAACTTAAGAGGGCTGCTGAAAATTTTTGGTTAAAATCCTTAGAGCCGTTATGAGAATGTCGAAGATCAAAAAAAAAAAAAAAAAACGGTTCTATGACAGGTTAATAACATTTTGCCCGAAATTTTTGTGTGACCAAAATGTAGTCCATGTCCATAATATTAAACATAATTTTTTTTATCAAAATCGTTAGAGTCGTTTTCGAGATAAATAAAATTTTGCATTACGGGTGTATGGGGGGAACCCGTTAGTCTTGGAGCTAAACAAAATTTCAATTTCTCCTCTAGGGAATTACCGAAGACTCTTAACTACCGAGATTGGGAGAAATAGGTCCAGTGGTTTAAGCTGTAGTGAGAGGTACAGACATACAGACACACTGAAACATGTTTTTTGTGTACTAAATTTTCCTTAAAATTTTCATAAAGAAGATTGATACGCAAATTGTTAGTATTCAATTAAATACATTTTATAACGTAATTTAAAAATTTAATCGTGTATCTATTTTTAAGATATTGAATTTTCAACAAAAAAAAATTGTATTATTTTTCTAAAAATCGAAAAACAATTTTTTCGAAAAATTTTTAGATTTGTATTTTTTCAAGTGCAAAGCATTTCCTACATAAAAATTTTGGTTAAAATCGTTAGAGCCGTTGGTGAGAATTTCGAAAATTCAAAAATACCGTTCTATGACTGGTACCCCTAATAACCTTTTCCCCCAATTTTGTTTGACCAAAATATATTCCATAATATCACACTTAAGTTTTTCTTATCAAAATCGTTGGGCCGTTTTCGAGATAAATAAGAATATGCATTATGGGTGTATGGGGGTACCGTTAGTTTTAGAGCTAAAAAAAAATTCAATTTCTCCTCTAGGGAATCACCGAAGACCCTTAAGTACCGAGTTTGAAGAAAATACCTTCAGTAGTTTAGGCTGTAGTTCGAGGTACAGACATACAGACATACAGACGGAATTGCCGGACCTACTTTTTTCGTCTTCGCTATCATCGTAATGTCAACTTTGATCAAAATCTCGAGTTCGATTTTTTTTCCAAATGCAGAAGTTGCCCCGACCATAAATTTGTGTTAAAAGGCAAAATTGCTGCATAAGGGATGACACCAACCCACACAAGGCTCACCAGTGTGGGTTCTTGGGTCGACGTTGGTGAGAATTATAGAACGTAAATTACCAATTGTTTTTGGCCCAATAGAAACATACGCACCTAGGCAGAATTTGGTTCCAGCAGGATGACGCTATGTTTCACACAATGGATGATTCACGATTCGAATTCTGCATGAAAAATTCATAGGTGACGTGAGTTGGCCATCAATGTTATGCGATTTGAACGTTTTCTTGTAGGATTTCTGAGGTCACAGGTCAATGGGAATAAACCAAAATCAGCCCATGATTTTAAGGTGAGCATATCATAGGAGGCCATCGCTAAAATTCAGCAAGATCTATGCGAAAGTGTCAAAAATGGATCCTCGGATCGGTGATACCATTAGAAGCATTTGAAAGATGTCATCTTTTACATATACATAATAGCACAAATGGACCTTTTATACAAAATTTTATAGATTTCAGTTCTCATTGAGGTAGCTAGATACAGGCTACAATAATTTTTCTGGTGGTTTTCAGTCAGGGAAAGTTAGTGTGCTTCGTGACTTTTTGTGTATCTTTTCTATTTCTGAAGTGCGTATTTGTCAGTTTTTTTTTTTTCAATTCATGTCAACTGGATGTGTTTCTGAAATGCCAAAAAAAAATACACATTTAATCACACATTGGAATAAGTGGAATTTTCTGACAGGGAATGAGAGTATGTCTGTGTCAATTCCTGTCGTATGTGTATCTAAGATTTCTCCGGTTAACATCACGAAATTTCGCCTAATATTTTGTCATTATTTATGCCTTTTCTTCCTTAAGAGAATTCTACATCTCTCATATTTGTATTGATTTAGGCTTTCAGATGAAAAACCAATTACATAACCGCCTTCACATATTCATAATGGGATAGACAAAAATTGAGGTTCATCTCGGAGAGGGTGAAAGAGATTGACAAGAGAACGTACCAACACATAACCCCACATTTAATATATTCATAATAAATCCTATTGTCTTTAAGAATGTGAGCCTGATAGAATTCCAAGAAGATCCTAAAACCAAATGACTATGTGTCAACATAATCATCTAATTAATTGTTTTGTGGTCTTTTGAGAACATAATTAATTGAACCGTATTTCAATTTGATCCGGCTGAATCCTCTTAAATAAAATATAAACCATTTAAAAATCAATGAACAATAGTTTTAGTGCTCAAGGCGTTTCTGGTTTAATTTAAATACATGAGTTTGAAGGTGAATAGACTTCTACATACATTAGCCCCTATGTGAATAGTTTCGTGAAATTCTTCTCTCCTTGAAATTGAAACGAGTTTATGTCTTGCTCTCGGTCTTAAGGTATGTGGAATTGTCCTGACTTAAATAGCTTTCGATTGGAATGCCAAAAAATTTTTTGTAGAGATGGGCGCTAACATTTAATTAAAGGACCAATAATATGGAATGCTTTGTAAGTGATAAGGCATATCTCTATGTAATTGAATTCCTGTTTACAAAAATAACACAGGTAGTTCTATCTTAGGGAAAATTCCTTAATAAAATTTCAAATAGAGGTGTTCCATTAATTGGAACGGTAAAGTGATAGAATATGCAAATAAAATGACATGAATGTAATGTATATCTTGTTTAAAGTAGCTCGCCCAATGCAATCTAGCGGTTTCTGGATATTAGCACTCCTTATAAAGGCTTACTTTCTGGTCCCTTAAATGTCGGATTTTTCTCCACAACACATTTCTATGGGATTACAAGTTCGACAACAGCAGTTACTAATATGAAAACGGATGCGTTCGATAATATTATGGAGACTAAAATGGACCAATTGAAGGATACCCAACTGAAGGATAGACTCATCAAAGCTGAAATTGAGGAAATATCTTCTAAAATAAGTACGCGGTTAGAATGTAATAAAGAACTTTAAAAGTAACATAATTTTATAGAAGATTAATGTATTCCCTCAGAATTTCTGAAAGAAAATTAAGCAGCGGCAGCAATTTTTTTTGTAAAGGAAATAAGAAACCTTTTAAAGCGGAAGGCACCGATGAAAGCAATTTTTAAGTGAAATGGGAAGGGCAAATTATTTATTTTCGATTTCGAAACTTTTATAAGTATAGGGTGAAAACCCAATATCTTTTCAAATAAGAATTGATATAAAATTTATTTTGGAAATTTCCAAGATGACCCGCAACCGCTTGGTCCCGAATAAACAAAAGGTTTTTAAATCTGGTCACGAGTTCCGCTATTTCGGAATTTTTAAGTGAACAGAAGCCAAACGCGGAATTGTATATTTGAAATCAATAAAACGAAAACCGACAAAACCGAAAGCTCACTCAACAGAAGAATAGAAAGCTTATCTTTTGTCTGTTTAAAAGTCCTGTCAATTTCTGCATCATAATTTTTTCCCATAATTGGGGAAATCTGGTAGAAGGCTTCAATTAATGAATTTAATGGAAGATATTGAAAGGAATACCAATTTCAAGAAATTATACTCTAAATCGTTGGGCTTCTGTGCAGAGTGGGGGTAATTGGGGATGAATGATTACCGCTTCATCTTTTACAATATCATATAATGGCGTATGGCGGAAAAGAGTCAACCTGCTCACAAGCTGAAAAATACTGCGGCTGGGACACGTCCGAATATTCTTCGAATCTACTACTGATCGTCAGCGCAGCAGAGGAAGACCCTGCCTTAAGTGGCGCAAGCAAGTGGAGAATGATTTCAATCAACTAGGAGTACGTAACTGGAGCTAGCTAGAGACCGAGCTTTCTTATTGGTTGAGATCCATCCTGGACTGTAACCGCTATTTATTCAAATTGGTACATTCATAACTTCAATAAGTAAACATGATTTTTGTAAATAGTTTTTTTCATATTTGAATGTAGATACATTTATATAGTTTTAAACATTTTTTTAAAAAAATGTTTGGAACGCCAACTTAAAAGTTTTATTATTGTATGCATTAAAATTAAATTTCAAAAAAAAAAATATGGATTATATAGCTTTGAGTTGCAATGCTTTTGAAACTTTTTAGAAGCTTCTCTACAAAAAAATGCATTAAAATCCGTTATGTCGGGGAACAGTCAGTATTATTTAAAAATATTTTTAATGAATTATAGGTCGTAAAAATTAATGGAGAGAAAAAAAATGTATCAAAATTCTAGGGGCCCTTTTCAAGTCAAAAAAGAATTTTCGAAAACCATTTTTCATCATTTGTATGGTGGGTACGGTTGTTAATTTCAGATAAAATAATTTTTTTTCTCACATCTTTTACATTGTATTTAAAAACTTTTTATTTAATTTCTTTTAAAAACCATATGCTTGGTTTTCAAAATATTGAGTTTTGAAAAAAAAAAATGAAAACTTTTTGAAAAATCAAAAAAAAAAAAATGAAAATTTGAATGCACGATACTATCCAAACTTTTGGGGAGCCTTATGCTAAAAAAATTTATCGAAATTGAGAAAATCACAAACAAAAAGAAAATGATTCTGGGAAGGGTGCCACATTTCAAATAGCCAACATAGTTTTTATAGTGGTCGGTCCACTACAACAAATTTGGTTTGTTTTTCAAAAACGTGTTTTATTTGGAATCCTGAAACAAAAAAATTGATTGGCAGAATTGAAAACAATATTTTTTTTTTCAAGATTAGCCTTAAGACACTTTTCTGCTAATAACAGTGTAGCTCTTAACTACCATAGTATATGTTTATTATTGAAATACAAACTCTAGAAGAATCAAGACGTAGAATATAATAGTGTGTTATTTGTCCGCGATATTATTTCAAATTATGTATATGGATTGTGAATTTCTTCTTTCTTCAATTAACATTGAGAATGAGACCTTTTGTTTATGAAAATCCATATTCTACAAATTATGAACAGAGGGAACCAATTTCTCATTGCTGTAAATTTTTACTTGCGACTTATAGATACTACAAGGCAAGTTATGCATTCGTAGAAAAAATCGAACTCGAGGTTTTTAGCGAAGACGAAAGAAGTGGGTCTCGCAATTCTGTCTGTCTGTCTGTCTGTCTGTTCGACTACAGCCTAAACGGTTCGGCCGATTTTCTTCAAACTTGGTAGATATCGTTTTTAATTTTTCCCCCCACGCGTTTTTCTCTTTCTTTTTTAAGACCAAAAATAACGGTACCTGCCATATGATTTTTTTTTCGAAATCTTATAAATATTTTTTTTCTCACAAACTATCCCACAGATTAAAAAAAAAAACTCAAAAAATTTTCTTTAGTTAAAGCTAGGAAATGGTTGAAAAAATTTTTCCAAGAAATGGTTATTCGTGGTACCCTCCTTGGAACAATTTTTTTTTGTTTTTGATTTTCGCAAAAACGGTGGACCGATATTGATCATTTTTTTTTATGTTAAAGCTCCCCAGCCAGTTTAAATATTATTTTGTGTATTCAAATTTTCAAAACAATTTTTTTTTGACTTTTTCTCTGCAAACTCAATATTTCGAAAACACCATGCTCGCTTTTTCAAAACTTGATAAAAAAAAGCTTCTTAATATAATCTACAAGATATGAGGAAATGTTGCAAAGTAAAAACCAACTAAGTTAAATACATATATAGAATGATCTTTATTGAACAGAGGATAATAATAGTCTGCGAGCGATTAGTTACATAAAAAGTATAATAAGCAAGAACTAAGAATTAGAGAAGACATTTAATCAGCAAGTGCAAACGTTATTATAAGTACATGTACATACATATTGTGAGAGTGTTGCAATGAACTATAGTTAACTGATTTATGTAATGCAAATGATGTACAGTGATTCAAATAATATTTCAACAGGAAAAACAAATTATTTTACCTAAAAAATAACGGTGCCCTCCATACAAATGTTAAAAAATGGTTTTCGAAAATCGTATTTTTCTCAAAAACGGTTCCGAAAATTTTGCTAAAATTTTTTTCTTTCAATTAATTCTTACAATCTATAATTTATTAAAAATAATTTTGAAAACAACATACATATTAGGTACTGACTGTACCTACCATAGAACGATTTTTTCGAATTTTGAATTTCTCTTTATCGGAATAACGGATACTAGTAAAATTTTTTATAGAGAAACTTCTAAAAAGTTTAAAAAACATTGCATTTCAAAATTTTAAAAACAATTATTTTTTTTAATTTTGAAAAACAAAATTTATTTTTTTTGGAAAATTCAATATCTCGAAAACGGCTCAAAATTATTTTTTGTAAATTTTTAGTCATAAAAAAATGCTTATGAACAGTTTTTCTCTAATCACGTAAATTTTTGAAATTCTTACTCTTTTACATAAGAGCAATTTCGTGTGACCCAGTCGTGCATTTTATTGTATTGATATTTATTACAATAACTTAGATATAGTAAATAAAAGATCTCAGTTCAAAGATTCTCTATGTTCATTATTATTAAATAATTGTTAGTTTAAAATTGAAATTTATATTTATTTTGTATACATACATATATTAGCATTGAGCATAATCTGTAGATTTTTCGAATCGTAGATGGAGTAAATAAATTAATAACCATATTTCGGATTTAATTTTCAAGCATTACCTAGCTTTAATTAAATTAAATGAAATCTTGAGAAACGTATGAGAAAATTAAAAAGGCTATCTAGGTACCAAGTTTAAAGAAAATTGGCCGTGCTGTTTAGGCTGTAAGTGAACAGACAAACAGATAGACAGAATTGCAAGACCCACTTTTATGTTATTTACAGCATACCTCCATTCGAGCAATGTTATTTAATATCCTCATTACACATCTATAAGCAATTTTTAAATTCCAAAGTACTTGTAGATTTCATTTTATATTCAAACAAAAATATGTATAAGCAAGTGAAGGTAGTAACAAATGTTTTCCATTTTGCCCCAAGACTCAACATTATTTGAAGGTAGTGCTAAGTTGGTAATGATTTAAGTCCAATGCTATTCCAGTTTAGTTTTCAAAACCTTTAAGTCTAGCAAACTGTTAAAACCATAACATTACAATAAAGGTACTATATCTAGGTTTCAAAATATTTTAGATACATCGATTAGTCCCACAGAAGTTATGGAAACAATAATTGGCATGAAGGATGTTAAATCTCCGGAGCCGGGAAAAGATACCGGCTGAGTTTAATAAATAGCATACATCCAATTAAAACGAAACAGTCAGTTCAGCATTTAAGGAAAGAAAATTATTTATGTATTCATACTCCCGAGATATTGGATCGTTTCCAGCTTTTTGGGTAATTCGTTTGCCGTGAGAACATATAAAGGATCCTAATGTCATCGTTTCGCCATTTCAGATGGCTAGACAAGCAGAGAGAAAGAGGTTCACTTTAACGAAATTAAAAAAAAATATTCCAATATAAAATGACTTTCTTCTTTCCAATGGATATGACACTGCTGCTAATTTAATGGTTTCGATTAAATAACCAATGTCTGGCCAACGGTCATGATGTATATTGACTGAAACGGGCGCCCTGTTAATTGGCAACCATGAAATTAATCTGTTCAATTTTGCTAACAAAGTGTTTTGACTTTGATGAGTTTAGTTTTATTTAGCTATAAACGGAATGCATTTGAATTTCTAATTTAGAACGAGGCAGACGACAATGAATTAAGTCATCTCTACTTGACTTGGATTTCTATTGTGGGAGTATTGGTGATTTTTATTGCATTTCGATGAATACCATAAAAGTGATTCGATGAATTACTTGAAATAAAAATCAATAGCTTAAATAAAGCACGCCGCATTAATTCAACAAAAACAACACTCATCGTAACGTTTTGAAAATAAAAATCAAACAAGGACACTTAAACGAAGATAGCAGAACATGTAGCCCAAATAAAACTCTTGTCTATCTTTGCTTAAACATAAAGTTTTTGGTATTGCAAGATTTAGGTTCTATTTGGCAACGAAATAGTCCATGTACGTACACAGTACAGTAAAAGTAAATGTTCTTCAAATTTCGGGAAAATCCTCGAAATTTCTTCAATCAAAATAATTATGATATTTTAAGGCACGTTCTCGTATGTAGTTCTCGTATGTCGTTGTTGTTTTCGTCTATTTCTTAGGTGAATCTATATACATTTATTTTAAAATTGCCTATAAGTAACATTGATATGAGTTGATTTAATTAAGACAAGGATGTATTTACGAACAAATTCAAATATGTATTTCCCAATCTTTGCCGACAAAATGGCTATAAATCCATTTTCATTTCCACATCGTGTTCTGTATATTTTTAATTTTATGATTTAAATGAAGAATTAAAATATTACTGGGTTCTAGTACATAAGACATGTTCAACAAGGATGTAGCAGATTGATCAAACGAAAGTTATCTTTGAGGACTTACATTTATATTAGACACATAAGGACTGAGAACATTGATTTTTTATTATTCGTTGTCACAGCTGTGTAAAATGATTTCGAAAAGGAACTTTTTTTGGGAAATGCTATTTCAATATGAATTCGTTATTGACTTGTAAATGAGTTGTTGAATTTTGATGAAATATTGTGAGTGTCTTTTTAATATTTGTGTTTTCTTGTCTTGTTATTGTTGAAGAATTTGAATTGATGAAAACGAATTTGAATATTTATTGGAAATTTTTCAATGAAAAAATAACAACTCTACCTAAAAATTTATAGGCTTGAGTTTTTGAGGATATTTTTTTTTTAATGTTCAATGTTAATAGATGTTTGCTTGATGGAATTTGTCTCCTTTTCATACAAAACACCATTTAAGTAAATAATGTTTATTATATACTTCAAGATATGAAAGAAAATACTTATTGGTTGGATAATAATTATATTGCTTCTTTAAGTCGATGAGGTTTTAAGAATAAACTACATTTAATATGGCCCTCAAAATGTATTATTTTAAGATGAAAGTGAATTTAGTCCTCACGAAAAAAAACTGTTTAAAAAAACAAAATTCCATCAAAAATATGAACAGGATTTCCTTAACTCGGTTTGACTAGACATAGCTGATACTATAGACAGATTGTCAAAGAATTTGATACATATCTAATCTTGTCATGACAAAATTAATAGAATTTTAATTTCATTAACTCTCTCATAAACTGGCGTTGACGGTGCTGAGAAATGTTTCTGCTGTCACACATTACACAATCAACATCATATTTGGGGACTAGATCCATTTTTGGATAAATATCTCTGTGAACAAGCGAAATTATAAATGTGTTTGGAAAAAGTCAGTTTGTTGAGAGTTTCAGTATGGCGGAATCATAGGTCCATTCCTTTTCTAAAACAAAATTAGCATAGGCTTAACTGAAAACGGCAAGCACTGCAAAATCGATAATTAACAATTTCACTTTTACTGAAGTGAAATGAAAATGACATTTGTAACAAACCGATGTATTGATGGCAAGGACTCCCAGACTGGGTCCTATGACTTTCAATTCAGAGCTAATTATCACCTAGGCTCATAGTCGAATCCGAGTTTTCTTAACCTCTTCTTCCCTTACTACCATTATAACCCCATGGTTACTTGGAAATTTAAAAATAGTTTATAAATATTAAGCATGGATATAATAAGAACAACATTTTCAAAAGCATAAAATTGCTGTCTGAATTCTAGAAAAGTATGAATTTATGTAAACAAAGATTAAAAATCGTTTTATTATTAAATTAATTTTTTGTATAGCAAATTTAAAATTTTTCAATTATTTTTTTTTTCTTTTTATGTATGTTGATGGGTTGCGTTCATTCATTTATTTATTGATTTATTCGTGATTGCTTAAAACTGTAAGATACAATATCTTATAAGTTAGTCCTAAGCTAATATTACAAAAAAAAGAGCAAGATAAAAATTTAACAATATTGAATACATTAAATAATGAGATGTGTACATTTATATTATAATATAAATAAAAGATAAAAAAAGAAGAGAATTTACATATTTAAATAGAAAATGTTGTTTTAACAAATTTTTAATACTTATTGGGTTCTGTATTTCTGTTATATTACCCCAAGATTATTTGCTGTTTCAACATATTCTACGGGAGCATTTCTTAACACGATCGAAGAAAAATAAGAAAGATCTAAATTATTTCTTGAAATTATCAGTCATTTAGACTTCTTTGGATTTAAGATAAGGTCATTTAGATTGGACCAGTGTACTATTTTCTCTTAATCTTCGTTAACACTTATAGCACCGTGCTCAATGAGCCCAAGAGGACAGCTAAAGTACAATTTTACATCATCAACATACATATGCAATGAACAATTCTTAATTAACGTACATTGAAAACAGTAAGGGCCCAAGAATAGAACCTTGAGGGACACCAGGAACATTAGGTAAAAAGTCAGATAACTTATCACCAACTTCAACTGCTTGTTTTCTATTAGTAAGGTAGAAAAAAATTAACTTTGCAGCGCCTAATGAAAAGTTATATTCTTGCACAAGCTTTTCACATAATTTTACATGATTGACTGAATCGAATGCCTTTGAAAAGTCAAGCAACGCTAGAAAGGTTACTTGATTCCTATCCAACGCCTGCCTTATGTCGTCAGTTACGCTCAACAATGCTGTGATAGAACTGTGTTTTTCACGAAATCCAGATTACTTAGGATTGAGCATATTATTTGACGTAAGATAAGCACCGATTTGCTTTTGAAGAATTCTTTCAAAAACTTTGGATAAAAATGGCAGGATTGAAATTAGCTTATTGAGTTTTTTTCAGGATAGGTACAATTTTACCCAATTTCCATTGATTGGGGAACTCTCCCGATATCTAAATTGTATTGAAAATGAATGTTATATGAGGTAAAATAACTGGTAAAATAATTCTCAAAAATGAGGGGTGAACTTCATCTAGCCCAACAGATTTAGACCTTATGGAAAGCATAGTTTCAACCATATCAGCACTATCCACTGCACGAAAGCCAAAATCATTAGGACGATTTGACTGATCCGCAGACGAAAATAAATATTCTGTACTCACCAGAGGTTGCAATGATGAGAAAACAAATTCTTTATTAAGAATATTGCCATCAACATTCTCCATTCGTTCACCTCTTGACTTACCAATGCCTATATTCCGTAAGTTATTTCAAAGTTGACGCTCACATGAAGATGTACTTAGTTGATTGGAATACAACTAGGATTTGACCAAGCGAATTTCCGCTACCACTTTATCGCGAAGTGAACAATACTTCCTTCTAAACACATCTAACCGGTAGCATTTGGGATGCCAATTGTAAGTATTTGGTAATGTAGATTTTAGGAAATAATTTTAAAAAATTATCGTTCACATATTTTTTTTTTTTTTTCAAAGATCCAAAAACAATTTTTTTGAAAATGTTTATAAAAAATATTTTTTCAAATTCATAAGACCTATTGTATAAATATTTTAATCAAAATTGTTGGAGCCGATAATAATATTTTTCCCAAAATTTTGTTGGGCCAAAATGTAGTTCATGCTCACAATAGTCCACCTAAATTTTGTTGTTAAGATCGTTTGAAGCGTTTTCAAGATAAATAAGATTTTGCATAGAGGCTGTATGACAGGTACCGTTAGATTTGGAGCTAAAAAAAAATCAATTTCTTCTGTAGGAAATCACCGAAGACCCTTAAATACCAAGTTTGAAAAAATACCTCCAGTAGCTAAGGCTGTAGATCGTGATACCGACATACAGAAAGACATACAGACAGACTGAATTCCCGGCCCCACTTTTTTCATGTTCTCTACTATCGCAATGTCAACTTTGATCAAAATCTCGAGTTCAATTTTTTTACAAATGCAGAACTTTCCTTATAGTACAGTAGCTGAGTATAGTAGTATAGTAAAAATGAGAGTCAGTCGAGCTCTATATGGATAATTATACCACAATTTTTAAAACTTCTGTACAATTTTCTTCCACTTAAATTTAGACAAATTAATTTTTTCTTCAAATTTTATAAATAAAAGAATGTCATCTAATTTCTTGAACTAAACTGAATTTATGCAAACAAAATCTTGAAGTAATTTGAGCGATTTTAACCAAAATTTAATAAACGAATTTCCTGAGAAATTCTTTGGAATAAAATTTTGGTATGCAACTTTTTAGTTTTTAATACTTAGCAATTACAATAAGAATTTAAAATGAAATATATACAATCAAAAAGTTTAATCAACCAAGTAGAAGACTTAGCACTATTGAATTGGACTTGTTGAATTACTGATTTAAAAAGCTATTTTGAAACTAAGAAAATATTTCATTCTGAAATGCGTGTGTAGGATATCGCAACTAACCGAATGATCAGCAACCTTGGACTAGAACTATAATTGCTGGACAGGCACCTAAGTAACAAGCAGAAATCAAAATAATGCATTCAGAATTATTGTAGATCATCCCAGTTTCTTTCATTCTTATTTTGTGAGAAACTCACTTGAGTGCACCTTTGTCAAGTTAAACTCACATTTTATGAAACACGAATGAGAAATGACATGACAATCCAGAAAGCTGAATTTATCGTTGGTTTATTTCAAACATTTCAGCTTCTTTTTTTTTCTCCTTCAAACTATTAAACCATCTTAAAATTGAATAAAAATTTCCTTTATCACTTCTTGAAACTGCAACTCAACTGGAAATTGATTTTCATAGGGTGTCGTTTTGAACTCGTTAAATTATTTGTTATATCTTTTCTAAGAAAAGTTTTCTCCTAAGGTACCTCTGTACCTATGTTAACAGGAAAAATTATGATGTGCATCAGAAATCAAATATTTTAAAAAGAATTCGTCTCAAAGTAAAACAAAAAAGTCACAGATTTCCAGAACCCATAGCGCTATTGATACCGTTAACATTTATTCGCAGATTACTTCATTTCTTTTTTCCCTTTAAAATTGGATATCTGTGAAAAAGTTTTTTTTTCGTATCTGAAAGTTTCTTCATCCGAACATTTATTTCTTTCTTATAGCAATAAAGATAGTGTGAGCTGTGTAATAAAAAGAAAACGATACCAATCTGTAACACGTGACTATAGCTGGAAATAGAAATAAAATCGATTCCACTGAATATCCTTAAAAAAAAAACTGCCAACACTCGTGAGACTAATCAAATTAAATCACTTGGAATATATGTATGTATGTACGTTGTACAAATATACCTACACTTTTGCTCAGAAATCAGAAAGTGTATACGAACATTTGATTCAAGACGATGGAAATTGATAGATTTTAAAGAATAAATAACGTCAATCTATTTTCCCAGAGAAAATGTTTCATTCAGACTTATTTATACGGATAATAAAATTATCTCAAAATTGTGAGTCTCATTGATGAACTATAAACCTAAAGTCTAACATTTCACAGTCAGGTAAATTGATTGTTTTATTAATATTATATTTTTAGATTTTCTTTAAGACATTTAAGTTCTTAACTGTTTTTAAAGGTAAAACTAAAGTACCAAGGGACATCATAATGTCAGGCCTAATCAAAATCTTGAGTTCCATTTCTGTACTTGCGATAAAAATATGTAGGTACTAATATTGCAAGTTATGCATTAATAGGAAAATAGAATAAATTACAGCTCCCCCGATTTTCTTCAATATTGTTACTTAGAATTTAAAAATTTTTTCCCCGACACGATTTTTCTTTTTTTGCAAGTCCAAAACTATCGGTAACTACCATACATTTTTACTTGGGGCTTATAGGTACCATAAAGTAAGTTATGCATTTGTAAAAACAAATTAACTCGAGATTTTGATCAAAGTCGACATTACGATGATAGCGAAGACCAAAAAACTGGGTCTCGCAATTCTGTCTGTCTTTTTCACTACAGCCTAAGCGGCTCGGCTGATTTTCTTTAAACTTGGAAGACATACATACATATTTTTATTTTTTAAAATAAAAAACAACGGTACCTGCCATACGAATTTTTTTTCGAAATCTTATAAATATTTTTCTTCTCAAAAACTGTCTCACAGAATTAAAAAAAAATAAAATGCACGACTGGGTCGCACGAACTTGCTCCTATGTAATAGTGGTGTAGTGGTTCCTTTAATGGTTAATTTTTAAGAAAAAATTTGGGTACGCCAACCTTAAGTTTTTACTATTGTACGAATAAAAATCCAATTTCCAAAAAAAATACTAAGCCGTTCTTGAGATATCGAATTTTCCAAAAAAAAATTACTTTTTTTTCTAAAAATTAAAAAAATATTTTTTCTTAAGTTTTTAAATGCAATGTTTTTTAAACTTGTAGGAGCTTCTTTATAAAAACTTTTGTTAAAATCCGTTATGCCGATAATGAGTAATTCAAAATTCGAAAAAATCGTTCTATGGTAGGTACAGTCAGTAATATCTAGATTTCAAATTTTTTTTTATTAAATTATAGATCGTAAAGATTGATCAAAAAAAAAATATTTTAGCAAAATTCCCGGTACCGTTTTCGAGAAAAATACGATTTTCGAAAACCATTTTTTAAAATTTGTATGGAAGGTACCGTTAGTTTTAGATAAAACAAATTTTTTTTCTTAAATCTTGTAGATTATGTTAAGAAACTTTTATTTGTCAAGTTTGAAAAAAATCGAGTATGGGGTTTTCGAAATATTGAGTTTCCAAAAAAAAATTTTGAATTTTTTTTTAAAAATCCAAAAAATTAAAAATTGAAAATTTGAATATGTAATAATATTAAAACTTTGGAGGAGCTTTGGCATAAAAAAAATTATTTAAATCGGCTGTACCGTTTTCGAGAAAATCAAAAACAAAAAAAATGGACCCATTAGCTAGTTTTAACCAAATGAAATTTTTTGAATTTTTTTTAAAAAATTCTGTGGGACAGTTTTTGAGCAAAAAAAAATATTTATAAAATTTTGAAAAAAAAATCGTATGGCAGGTACCGTTATATTTGGTCTTAAAAAAAAAACAGAAAAAAACGTCCGGGGGGGAAAAATTAAAACCCATATCTACCAAGTTTGAAGAAAATCGGCCGAGCCGTTTAGGCTGTAGTCGAACCGACAGACAGACAGACAGACAGACAGACAGAATTGCGAGACCCACTTTTTTGGTCTTCGCTATCATCGTAATGTCAACTTTGATCAAAATCTCGAGTTCGATTTTTTTTACGAATGCATAACTTGCCTTATAGTACTTATAAGTCGCAAGTAAAAATTAAAATTTCATTTAGTTAATGGTTAAAAAAAATTTACAAAAAATGGTTATGTTTCTCGAAAGCGGTACAATCGATTTTAATCATTTTTTGTATGCTAAAGGTCCTTTAAAGTTAGGATTTTATTGCGTATACAAATTTTCAATTTTTTTTTATCTTTAAAAATTTTCAAAATTTTATTTTTGAAACTGAATATTTCGAAAACCTTATGCTCGAGTTTTTCCAAACTTGATAAATCAAAGTTTATGAATATAATCTACAAGATTTGACAGAAAAAAAATTGTTTTACATAAAAATAACGGTACTTACCATACAAAATGTTAAAAAGTGGTTTTTAAAAATCGTTTTTTTCTCGAAAACGGCGCCTAGAATTTTGATAAAAATTTTGTTTCCTTCGATCAATTTCTACTAT
The DNA here is from genome assembly GCA_911387755.1 of Chrysotoxum bicinctum. Classification (NCBI taxonomy): domain Eukaryota; kingdom Metazoa; phylum Arthropoda; class Insecta; order Diptera; family Syrphidae; genus Chrysotoxum; species Chrysotoxum bicinctum. The sequence goes on from OU426990.1 coordinate 33,525,511, forward strand.
CTTTAATTTAATAAGAACAATTTTGAAGTTGAGATATTAGTGACTGTACCTTCCAAGGAACTACTTTTTCAAATTTTGATATTCTCATCGGCATATCTCACTATCGGCATTCCGGATTTAAAAAAAAATATTTTTTGAATTTTGAAAAAAAAAAATCTATTTTTTTTTGGAAAATTTGATGTCTCAAAAACGGCTTAATATTTTTTGGTTACTTTGTTTCTTATTGGTAAAACAATTAAAAATTTAAAATTGGCGTACCAAAATTTTTTTCATATATGTACATAATGTACATTATATCGTATATTTATTTTATTTTTTTTTTATAAAACCTTATTTCTTAGGAAACCACTAGAACTACTTATAATTTTTGAAATTCTTAGTCTTAAACTGTTATGTTATGGCAGATGCCAATGATTTTTTTGAAATTTTATAAAATATTTTTGTTTTCTGAAAATCTCTTGGACAGTTTAAAAAAAATAATTAAAAACTTTCATTCAGTTAATTCTAGGTAATGGTTGAACAAAATTTTTCGGAAAATGCTTTATTAATGGTACCCTCCCTAGAAGAATTTTTTTGTTTTTGATTTTCTCAAAAATGTTAAAGCTCATGGTACCCAAACAACAACATTATTATGCATTAATAAAAAATTGAACTTGAGATTTTAACCACACTTGTCTGTTCGAAAGCAGACTAAGTGGCTCGTCCGATATTCTTCAAGCTTATTAGATAGAATTTGTAAATTTTCCCTCCAACAGTTTTTTTTGCTATAAATAATAAAACCTAAATGATGTTTCTATCATTAGTACTAAGAGTCCAATTATTGTCAGGTAAAACGGAACCTCTTAAAGTTAATACATTTTTCTTTGAACAATCCATCAGTGGATTTTTCTTCGGAAATGCACATGGGAGAGGAAAAATGTAATAACCTCCTTTCGGCTTCTAAAAACAACAATATCTGTACATATGTACATTATATACGCTTAAATGTTTATGGTCTTGTTTCAGGCATTTCAATTGAAGGGAAAAGTGAGCTGGGTTTTGAGCCTGATGGTGGCATTATTCTGCTAAAGTACCAGATTGTTTCATATACTGCATTTTTATTGACGAATATTTCGTAGTAATGCATGATAAGGTTTGGTAATACACTGCGAAGGTTACAATATATAATTCCTTAGGGAAGTCGGTTTATTTTTTCAGCTATTTGTTTCAATTTCAGTTTGTTTTTGCTTATATACAAGGCATAATCAAGGGATCGTTTCCATTTTTGTTTTGCTCAAGAGTGTTTCATGATACCTATTTATTTCTGTACTGTAGTTGAATTAAAATGTGCAGCTCTACCTTAATATTTTGATTTTCAAAAAGTTTATTTTCAGAGAAAAATCAATAATAATAAACAAAAATAAAATGAATAGCTATGTACACAAAGTTTGTCTAGGTATTTCACAAGTTACTTATTTTTAATATCGATTGTCGGAAATTGATCTTTTTTAATGTGAATGTGAAGTAACTAAAAAAAGCTAAATTCGATACACGAAATTTATATAATTCATAGATAACATAAAATTTAATTCTCAGAACAAAAATATAAAAATGTTGTCATGTTATAATGAACAATTAAAATCAATCAATCTTTTAATAGCTTAAATGTCAAACTTATAATAATAATTGTTGGGTTTTCAATCCATAGAAATCAGTTAGGAAAGAGGACACATCCTAATATGTATTATATTTTTGTTGCTAAAACAATTATGGTTCGTTAACAGCCATGCAGAATTAATAGTCCTAAAGTTAACGTTGCCGATTCCTCAGTCAGTATTATGAACAACCAAACATCAATTTTGTCAATTTTTGACACTAAAAGTGGATTGGTGATTTAAGCTATGATAAATGACAGACTACTGGGTTTGATGAGATATAATAGCTTCGATAGCGGTTGACCCTACAGAAAACACTTCCTTCACAATATAAATTGTGGCATGTGCTGTGTGTGCGGTTGCACCGTCTTGTTAAAATCACATGTTCACCAAGCACCCCTAGTCCAATTCCGGCAACAAGAAGTCGTTTATCATTACCCTGTAGCGGTCGCCAGTAACAGTAACCGTATTGCCGATGATGTCCTCAAAAAAATACGGCCCAATCACTCCTCCCGCGTGAACACCGCACGGCACAGTGGCTTCGAGTGGATGTAATGGCTCTTCGTGCATCAAACGCGGATTTTAAAAATTCGGGGATACTGTTTGGCAGTAATACAAAAGTGTTGAAAACTTACGAGTTCCAAATCCTTGTACAGTTTTCTTGTTCAAAATTTTTAAAAAAGAGAATAAAATTTGGAACGCCAACTTTAAATTTGTATTATTGTACGAAAAAGAGTTAAATTAAAAAAAAATAAAATGCACGACTGGATCGCACGAACTTGCTCTTATGTAAAAGTACTTTGGAATTTAAGATACATTTTATAAATATAAAAAATTGATTCAATGAGATAATAATGTTCAAATTCATAAAATTGCCGCCTGATTTCTAGAAAAGTATGAATTTATGCAAACTTTTCGTTTTATTATTAAATACATTTTTTATATAAAAAATTTCGTTCAAATTTTTTAAGAAAAAAATATGGGATGCGAATTTTAAGTATTTAATAATATTGATTTTAAGAAATAATTTCAAAAAATAATTGTTCATAGGTTTTGAAGATATGGATTTTTCAAAAAAAAATTTATTTATTTTTTTTCAAAAAACCCAACAAATATTTTTTCGAATATTTTTATAAACAATATTATTTTAAACTTAAGGAGAATCCTGCTGAAAATTTTTGGTTAAAATCCTTAGAGCCGTTAATGAGAAAGTCAAAAATCAAAAAAAAGGTTCTATGACAGGTACCGTTAATAACATTTTGCCCCAAAATTTTTTTTGACCAAAATGTAGTCCATGTCCATAATATCACACCTAATTTTTTTTATCAAAATCGTTAGAGCCGTTTTCGAGATAATTAAGATTTTGCATAACGGGTGTATTAGGTAGTTTTTGAGCTAAAAAAAAATTTCAATTTCTCCTCTAGGGAATCACCGAAGACCCTTAAGTACCGAGTTTGAAGAAAATACCTACAGTAGTTTAGGCTGTAGTTCGAGTTCGAGGTACAGACATACAGACGGAATTTCCGGACCTACTTTTTTCGTCTTCGCTATCATCGTAATGTAAACTTTGATCAAAATCTCGATTTCGATTTTTTTTCCAAATGCAAAACTTGCCCTATAGTACCTATATCGCAAGTAAAAAGAATACTGACCCTTTTTTTGAGATATCGCATTTTCAAAAAAAATTGTTTTATTTTTTTAAAAATGGAAAAATAATTTTTTTTTATGTTTTGAAATGCTATGTTTTTCAAACTTCTTAGAAGCTTCTCTATGAAAAATTACATTTAAATCCGTTATACCGATAATGAGAAATTAAAACTGGAAGAAATGGATTAATGGTAGGTAACAGTCATATAATATCTGAATTTCAAATTGTTTATATCGTAAAAATTGAGCAAAACCGAAAAGAATTAATAAAAATTCTAGAAGGCGTTTTCGGGAAAAAACAATTTTCGAAAACCATTATTTATCATTTTTATTTTATTAGATATTATTTATTTATTGTTACTAAATTTCGAAACATACATATTGTAATTGTTTTATATAAATATGGCATGGAATTTTTCCGTCTGCCAGAATTAACGTTATAAATTGATTTTAGTTATTTATCATTTTGGTGGTGGCTAAAGTTATTATTTAACTAAAATAAAATAACATCCCAGACTTTTCTGGCATTTTTTCCAAAAAAATTCTCGCGTTTTTTCCATTTTAGAGATGGAAGAAAGGCCAAAAAATAAAGTTTCGTAAAAACGACAGAAATAAAATTTCTGGCGTTTTATTTTTTTAAGCCAGAAAACATTGATTGGGATAAGCAATTAATAGTTGTTATGTTATTCATTCTTTTACGTGGTAATTTCATTTCAAGAAATTTAATTTAGTTGCTATATATTATATAGCTATATATTTTATATCAACTAAAATAATAGAAAAAGTGTTTTATTTTCAAAGAAGCCATTTTAATTGTGATGAAGTAAAAAAAATAAATTAAATTAGTCATTTTATCAGTTAAGAATGAAATCTAACGCAAGTCTATTAAAATAAATTAATTATATTGGATCAAACCGTAAATCAGAGGATTACCAAATTGCAAGAAGTTTGTAGAGACAAAAGCAGTGAAGGACGAAAAATCTGTGTTTATCTTGTAGACTAGTCGTATTTTCTATGGGTTTATTTTCTGTGGAAACTCCTTCTATTCCAGAGCTTAACGTTTTGTTAATAAAAGTATTGATTTTATCTAGTCCTCTTACACTAGAGATATTTTATTTTAATTAAATGTTACAAAGGTAAGAGATTCCTGATGATCTCTTAAAGGATTTCGTTTTTGTAATAGATAAACCCATTTCGTGGATTTTAATCTTTCGTAAGAACCAAATATCTTCAATGTAGCTCTCAATGACAAGTACGCGAATATCAAAAGTTTTTAGGCAGTGTCCAAATAAACAGTTCATATTTGGTTTGCATAGTGAAATGTGGTCAAGAAATAAGTTTTCCATTCTTTAAGAATAATGTAGGTATCTTACTTCCGATATATGAGGAAATCCAGCGTACTTTAGGATTTTATGTCACTAGCAGATATAAAAATATAGTTCATTAAAATAGTTGTTATTAGTGTTATTTTTTAAATAGGACTTAAATAGAAAGATGATCTATATGTAAATTTCAACACAAAATGTTTTAATTTTGAATGTATTACGTGAAAACAACAAAATTAAATAATTTAATTTGTTAATTTGTCCCTTTCAATGTTTTTTTATTTCAAAACTTTGTAACTTTTTGATGCAATGTTTGATCCAACTGAAAATTGAAATAATTATTGTAGTTACTTCACTAAGTATAATCTATGTTGATATTTGGGTGTGCCACTAATAATATTGAAATGCTGAACTATGAAAAACACGTCCCTCGCTCGTTTTGAAAATTATATCATTCCACTTTTCTTTTCATAACTTTTTGATGCATTTATATATCGTAATAAAATTTTTTGTGCATATTCTATATAAAAAAAAACGAAGAAATTCAGCCCAGAAAAGTAAATGTGCCTCAAAAATTTACAAACTAATCGAGGAATTAAAAAAATGTTCGACAGCCTAATTTTTATTTTAGATGTAGAAAATTAAAGAGCACACTCAAAAAAAGCTTAGAAATGCCTAGAAACCTGAAGTTATCCAGAGAGTGAGTGCTGAAAAATTAACTGTATTAAGTATAATTTTTTATTCCACTAAATAGATTATTTAAAATTAATTTTTATTTTAAAGGAAAATTGATAAAAATTTTTAACTTATTTCATGAACGTTTCTCGGACTTTTGTTTTATTATTTTATAATTTTTAACACTAAATTGATGTATAAGTTATGAAATAAGGGCATATAGCAAAAAGTAAGTGATACTTTAAAAAAAACTTAAACATACAAAAGAGTGAACAGTTCCGAAAAAAATGGTCGATGAACTTATCGTAATGTTTTTACGATTTGAAAAAAACTGGAGGGTGGTGGACCAATTCTAAAGCGCGGAACAGATTGAACCAGCAACAGCACCGTCAACAGCAACAGCAGCGGCCATTAATTTAGACCCAATGTATTTCAATTGTTCAACACACATAAGAACAGCAACAGCAACGCCAACAGCGTCGTTAGGCCAAAGTCCTAAATTTGCTGTTGCTGGTGCAGTGTTGTCAACTTTTCCACTGCAGTATTCAGTGGCACCACAATGAAAAACTTTTTTTCGATATGAAATGTCAAGCAGATGAAATGACGTTGCTGGTGGCAATGTGTTTGAGAAATGTTTGCTGGTCAGCGTGCTGTTTGCTGTTGACGATGCTGGTGCTGTTGCTGGTTTAATCTGTTTCGCGCATAACTTGAAACTCAAATTCAGCGCGTCAAAATACGTAAGGATATGTAGGTTCGGTTTTTGAAATTAACTACTTTTTTATTTTTGTATGCACCTGTGTAGAAACTCGACATATTTTTATCAATTAATTTTTGATGCATTGATGAATTTAAGTAACGCGACTTGATTTACATTTCTGACGTTACTTTGATTATAAAAACATCAACTGTTTTGGTGTGCTAATGATTTGAATTTTTTTTTTAACGAAAATCTTAAGGTAGGCTGGATTTCCTCATATAATTAGTTTATGGCTAGTTATACGAGTACATTCGTAAAAAAATTGAACTCGAGATTCTGATCAGACTTGACATTGCGATGATAGGACGAAATAAGTGGGTCTCACAATTCTGTCTGCCTGTTCGACTACAGATATCTTTTGTAGTTTTTCGAAAACCCAAGCTAGATTTTTTTTCAGCTCTTTTATTCAGACTTAAGAATTTTACCAAAAGACTGTTGTTTTAGAAACTGATTATAAATTTTTCATTTTTATTTCAAACTGTACCTTCAGCACTATAGGCAATTATATGAAAACAAAAATATTGACTTTATGATTTTTGATATTCATAACCATAATTAACGTTGTTGTCAAAATTTCACATGTATGAGAAATAGGTTTATAATTTTCCCGTGACGTAGGGCTTCAAGCCTCTAATGAGGTTACTTCATTTAATACATAGAACTGTGGATCGAAATTAAATGAGTAAATGATTGAAAAAGCAACTATGAATTTAATTTTTTGGTTTAATTTGATTGGTGCCATTACAACTTTGGCATGAGTAGCTACTTTGAACTTCTAATTAAATTCATTTCATACACATGTATCTAATCAAATGCTAATTAAAAACAAATTTGAAAAAAAAAAATACATTTTAATTATATTTGTACCATTTGCGCATTTAAAATATTTTCTTTAAAATAGCTATAACGATATTAAGCACAAAGATAATATTTATATAAATTAAATTTATTATGGATGAGGGTTAATAGATGAGATGACAAGATGTTATGTTGCTGTCTCATATAAGATTCTGACATATGTTCTCCTTAGGTTAAACAGCTAAAAACAAAATGTCTTCAGATTTATTTATTATGTCGAATTAAGATAAAGTTCACATCGAGGAATTTAGGTTTTCTGATTTAATTTAAATTAGGTCCCCGCTTCGCATTGAAATATTTTGAGGTTGGTTTTAATTAGCATAAGAAGGGTTGATAAATATGTTAAATAAATATGTTTTATAGATTAAATTTGAACGGCTAACGAGACTGTTAACACTTAACCCGACAATTTACAACATTAAGGGTATTTTTAGGAATTTTAAGAAGCTTATGCGGCTGAACATAATTGAATGGCTTGTAGAAGTTAAAGTTAGTTTATGGGTTAAACAAACATACTTTTCTTGTTTTAGCTTCATATTGTACCATTTAATAATACGTTCGTACATTTTTAATTTTAGAACAGCGTGTCAATTCAGATTTCTGTGAAATGATGGTCAAAGGTCAATGTTTAATGTATAAAGTGTTCGGAGCAAGTGAACAATTAATTTTTAAGAAGAAAGAATGTTATTCAAGAGAAAAGTTAAATTGAGTACATAGGTTCAGTTAAGCTTAAAAGAGAGTATTTTGTTGATTATTATATAAAACAGTAGTTGACAAAATTATTCCAACATCTTATTCCTGATGAATTAATCAATTATTGATGAAATAAATGCACGAAGCTCATTTGATTACATTTCGGTGTCTCAGCAACTTCAAAAGCTATCCCGTGACGGGACAGCTTGGACAATTTTCGATTTTGTTCCCAAAATCTCAAAATTAATAAAAATCATTTTCAAAAACTTCTATCTCCTTTTTTATATTAAAAAAAAAATGAAAATATTTATTGGTTTCAATTGTCACGAGTTTGACCGAAATTAGCGCCCATTTACCCCGGTTCAAGAGTGTGTAAGAATTTTAAAGATTTTATTTAATGGAACTTACTAAGGCAGTGGATAGATTTTTATAGTTATTGACGGCCTTATTCTATTTTAAAAATAGCTTAAACAACTCCAATATAGTTGAGGCTAAGAAAGAATGTAATTTTTAAAACATATATGAATTTATGTATATAAGAAATTTTTCTTACAAAATCGGTTTTTAATATATAAAATAAAAATTAAATTTAAAAAAAATGATTATCGGGTTGAAATATTGAATCAATTAATTAAAATTTTTTGAATTATTTTAAAAAATCCAAAAAAATAGTTTTTTTCTAGTTTTGATATGAAATTTTTAAGAAGCTTCTGTATACAATATTTAATATAAATCCACTATGCCTATAATGAGAACGTTAAATGCCAAGAGATGATCTACGGTAGGAAATGTTTTGTAAAAAGAGAAAAAAATTCAACAAAATTCGCTTCTTAAAAACAAAAGCATCTTCGAAAACGATTTTTTTGTATAGAATATACTGATACAAAAAAAAGAGCTTTTTTAGATTTTTTAAACATATTGTTAATTTTTAAGTGTAAATAAATATCGAGCATGTGGTTTTCGAAATAGTGGGCTATAATTTTTTGTATTACGGATTTTATATTCTTTAACTAAAAATCGAACAAATTATGTTGGATAACTTCATTTATTGAAAAGAAATATAGAAAAAATCCTAATTAAAAAATCAGTATAGACCAGACAAAAATGGCTTGCAGATAACTTGGTAGTGTCTCTCTTGTTGACAGAAAAATCACGGCAACAGTCATATTTTGCTGGCATGTTGTCATCTTGCTTAGGTTTGTAACAATAGTAAACAGGAGCTGTGCCCAGCGTTACCACTTCCGGAAAAAAAGTCGAAGTAGATTTGAAGAAAAAAGTGAAGTAAATTAAGAAAAATCGAAGTAGATTTCAAAGTGACTTTTTACTTGCTTTTAGAAAAAATAATGCATACAAACATTTTTTTTTCTTAAATTAATGTTATTAAATATTTAAAATTGTCACTACATTTCTTTTAATTTTAAAGAAATTTCGTATACAATTACTCATTTGTGTATTTGTATTGTATTGATGTTCTTTTATTTTATGATAATTATGGGGCTACATACTACTACTAAGAGTGAAATAGAGAAAAAGAAGTAGATTTGGACCTTATTTTGTAAAATTGAAGTAGATTGAAACAGAGATTTTTAAAATGAAGTTGATTTCAGTATTTTGATGATGGTGCGAAGGTGGAAGTAGATTTGGAAATATTTTGAAAAAAAGAAGTAGATCTACTTCAATTGAAGTAAAGTGGTACCACTGGCTGTGCCGTCTTTGAAATAGTTAAGACAAAAAATTTGTTGTATGGGAGGTATCACTTTAAACTCTTAAGGAGCGTTTATTAATTGAAAATTATTTGCTTTGTTTTTGAAATCTATAAATAAATCAACTATTTTGCTTGATTTTTTGTGATGATTTAACATTTTTTTTTTTAAATTGCACGACCGAGTTTTAGCACCTCATTTGTGCAATGTTCCAATCTTATTTTATAAGATAGATTGCTAGAACATCAAAAAAGTTCGGTTAGTTTCAGTAATTAGATAGTCATACATTCTTGTTTGTTAACTTTTAAGGTATTTATTTCAAACATCCTATTTTTACTGTATGAATTTAAAATTTCATAAAAAAATCTATGCCTTAACAATTACTGAAAATAGTTGAGCTTTTATCACGGTCTACAGTGATCTTTTGGATGTTATAAATTTAAACTTTGTAGGTACTATAAGGCAAGTTAGGCATTCCTAAAAAAATAGAATTCGAGATTTTGATCAAAGTTGACATTATGATGATAGCAAAGACGAAAAAAGTTGGTCTCGCAGTTGTACCTGGCTATCTGTTCAATTACAGCCTAATCGGCTTAACCAATTTTCTTGAAATTTAGAAGAGAGCATTTTCAAATTTTCAAAAAATTATGAATTTTGAAAACATTTTTTTATTTTGATTTATTACTAAGACAATACTGACTGTACTTCCCATAGAACCATTTTACTGAGTTTTGAATTTCTCACTATCCGCATAGCGGATTTTATTCAAATTTTGTATAGGATTTTCTAAAAAGTTTTAAAAACATTGCACTTTAATTTTCAATCCTTTAAAAAAAATATTTGTTGAACTTTTGTGAAAAAAATCAATTTGTTTTTTCCCACATGTCATCCTGGGAGAGAGATTGAGAGAGTTAAATGCAAGGCCCTAACTGTTTCAATACTGATTGCAGCTGTTGGTAAACGAATTTAAAAGTGTATCTCTGTAGTAGAGTTTCTTAACAATCTTCAGCGCTGTTACGTTTAAAAGTTTTATGCTCCTTAATAATGTTTATATCAGTTGTTAGCTGTCAGAAGACATAAATGCATTTTGATTTTTTACCCTTTAAAATAGCTATTTAGCAGAAAAAGAATGATTTAAGGTGTTATTTAAGAGCTTTAAGCTATATCTTCATGCATGATTAAGAAAATGGCTAATACTTAAGAATTTTTATAAAAAAAAAAGAAAACTATTGACAGCGCTGTAACGACTGCACTTTCAAAAGAATCAAGAAGAACGTAAAAGTACAAAAGTGCTCTCAAACTCAATGAATTAGCTGCAAGTGAGCTCCATGTTTGCTCTAAAAGCACATCTAGAGCGTGTTTTTGAATAACCGAGCATTAATATTAGCTGTGAAAGCGCTTTTTAAGCTTTTATATAGCTAAAAATGTTTCTTGGGTCGTGTTACGTTCATATCTTCTTGACTGTCATGTGTCATCGTTATGTCAGCTGTCAATAAAATATGCAAGTCATCGTCAAATTATTTTCCTTTTTACATTCAGAAAAATACGAGTAAAATCACATTAATTTTTATAACGTCATAGACGAAAGGTCCTTCTTTTAATTTAACGATTGAAAATAACAGGTTGAAAATTCGATATCTACAAAAAGGAGTCAGTATTTGTTTGCAAGTTTATATTTTTTTATCAAAAAAAAAGTGTTTTAAATTTAAATTTTTTTTAAGCCGATACAATGGCTTATAACTTTTTGTTCTAGCATAAATTCATATTTTCCTAAGAAATAACATGGCAATCTGTTTTTATCTCTCATTAATAAAAGAGTTTAAAAAATTAATATTATGCTTATAAATAGTTTTCTCTAACTCTAACATTAATTTTTTTTAATTTTTGGTCTTTTACATAAGAGAAAGTTCGTGGGACCCTGTCCTATAATTTATTTCATTTTCTATGGCTTACCAATTTCTAAAATTATAATATCTCCAACTGAAAAAGTTGGTACAAGCCTACTGTGAGAGCTTGTTTCAATGTAGTAGCACCAGAATTGATTAAATATGTATACCCGCCAATGTAAATATAAGGAAATGAGATCTATTCACCCATGACCGATCTGCCACAATGCCAAGTGCAGAGGAAGACTAGATTAGTTAATCGTTGTACATTAAATAAAAGTTCGAAAATTCAATATCCAAATTCAAATGGTATGAATTTTCTCTACTTTTTCTCTGATCTATGTATGTACGTGAGATTTTAGTGCCGAAGTTTTTTAATTAAATAAAATCTTTCACACACTCACACACAAGACCAACAAATGTTTGTTGTTCACAAGTTCTTAAAAGTATAACTTTTAGCTTAAATCTGAAGTCGGATTTACTTCTTATGATTTTTACATCTGAGTATTAACATCCCGACAAATCTGTGTCTGTCAATGTAACATGTGTTAAGCCAATCGATTGCTCACTCTTTCAACAACGTTTTGATCCCAAAACTTGTATGTACATATTATGTGTTATATTGACATCCTGGATGATACCCATCCACTCACCACTCAATAACGCCATAAGTTTTTCAACACGTATAAAAAAGTATCATTTCAATTTCGTTTTTTCGATCCTGCATTACTAATTGAATTTGAAATATTTTGGTAACAGTTTCCATGAAGTTGTAGTGAGTGTGGGTTTTAAAATTCAACTTTGATGAAGATAGATGATATGAATGAAGTTCCGACGTGTTTTGCATCGTAATCTATATAAAAAACAAAACAAAAGGATTTTTCAGCATTAAGGTATAAATAAATCCTCAACACACAATATGTCACGTGTTTTGTATGCGGGTATTCAAATAATATGTAAATATGCGGATAAACTATTTATAATGTTTTTTTGCGAGCTATGGAGAGGGCGATTTTAGATGAACTTTATTTCGTTAACTTAACTTTAATTTTTAAAATTATGATTTATTTTGATTTCTTGAAAGAACAGAGCACAATTTAAATGGTTTTCTAGACTCGTAGATTCTGACAGTTAATGTCGACCATGTTGTTTTATCTGTGGCTCATTTTGATGTTTTTTTTTAGACACTAATTCTCAGATATAGAACAATGCCAATCCGCAAGAGGTTTAGCAAGCTAATCCGTAGAAAGGCAATAGTTGGTGTAAATTGTAGGCCGAAACCATCACCATCAATTTTTGATGCCCCAAATTGGTTGACAAGGATGTGAACGGCATTGATTTCAACAGTACAACACACACACTAGGTACGCACATTCAGCGAAAATTTTATAAGTAGATAAATATGTATATACAAAGTTATACATTATGTACATGTAACACTCAAAGCAAAATTGAAAAATGTTTTGACTGTTCGTGAGAATGTGATTATTTTTATTTAATTTATAAAATCAAATAAAATATATACATCCATAAGGAATTTTTTAATTTGAAAAGTCTTTATTCCATTTAAAACTAAAAATACTTGAAAAGCTAAGCCTTACACCTTTGCAGATTATATCTTACTTGCAAATATAATTTCACACCTTACCCTTATCAAAATAAGGTACTTATATGAAAGTTTATAAATAGATGTATATGTAGATGGCTATTAAAATATTCAATTTTATAAAATAAAAATGCCATAGCTATGTGAGTTTCATCGAATTTCATTAGATAAAATGTCATAATGTGGGTTTTCGTGGTAACTCAAGGATAATGTTGCACCCACACAATTATTGATTAATTTATATGCATACATTACATATGTATTGCATATACATAAAAAAAATATGATTTTTTCCGTAGTACCTACCTTCATGAAGGGTTTTCCAAGAAGAATTTTTAAACTTTGACAGTTGATTGTAGGTATACTATTGTAGCTACGACAGTCAAATTAGGTGAGGTTTATTAAATCTGTTTTACCAAGTTAACACGGAAAGTAGTAGTGTTCAACAAACATGCGAAAGTTGTTAAATTATTGTTAGTTTTCTTTTCGTCTAGCCTTTCGCATGCTTCGCCTATTTTCCGTCGCCATAATCGTCCTTCCAAAAGGATTATTTGCAATGGGGTGAATAAAATCGCGTCGCCCAGTTCAGTGAAAAATCCTTTAACACACGATCTGCTGAAAGCCGCTTTTCATAAGAGTGCAGATAATCCGAGGAATTCAATTTCACACTGTGCACAAGAACTCGTGCGACAGTGCTCATTTCTGGAAAATTGGGTTCATCGACCCGATAAATTTTTACGTTTTTCCTTAAAAAAAAAAAAAATAAAAAATATTATTTAGTTGAATTAATAATAGTTGTATAGTTGAATTGATAAAAAATATATGAATTCCTATTTCCCTTGAATATATGTATGTATATGTGATTTTTCGTTCCTAAGCGTAGCAAGGCAATACCTGCTGAAAATTCGTGAGATGACCACCCCACATCCACTCACCAGAAGTCCTCTGGCTATAAAAAATTAATACTTCAACTTCCAGGGAAAATAATTTTTTTCATTTCGAGGAAAACCAAAAACTTTCAGTTCTTGGTATGTGCAATGTGCATGTGCATCACATGGCACCTTTGGTAAAATAAGTCACATATTCGATGAATCCAAGATATATGGATCTAGACTATAAAGGCTCCATTCATCAAAAGCTTGAGTTCACAATCGCAAAAATGCATGTTCCTTGAATATATTTCAATTTTCAAGATATAGCTTTTAAACTGAAGAAGGAAAGAACTTTAAGGGAACCCTTAAGCACAACCACAATGTATCATTTCTTTTATTCTTTTTCCTTGCGACTAGTAATTCTGTCTGTTCGATTACAGCCTAACCGGCTCGGCCGATTCTCTTTAAACTTGGTAGATATAATTTTAATTTTTTCCCTCCATATTTTTTTTTTCTTTTTTTTAACACTAAAAATAACGGTACCCGCCATACGATTTTTTCGAAATTTTATAAATGTTTTTTTTTTTTCCAAAAACTGTTCACCAGATTTTAAAAAAATCTAAAAATTTCATTTAGTTAAAGCTAGGTAATGTTTGAAAAACCTTTTTTGAAAAATGGTTATTAATGGTACCCCCGTATAACCATTGTTTTGTTTTCGATTTTCTCAAAAACTGTTAAGCAGATTCTTATATTTTTTTAGTATGCTAAGGCTTTCCAAAAGTTTGGGGAGCTTAAAAACTTGAGAATTAAAAGTTTTTTAATGCATTATACAAGGTGTAAGAATCAAAATTTTACTACATCGGTAGCCACCATACACTACACATGTTAAAAAATGCTTATCGGAAATCGTATTTTTCTCGAAAACGGCCATAAGAATTTTGAAATTTTTTGTTCTTTCGTTGAATTTTCACGATTTTTATTTGATTCGATAAGACAAATTTTGAACTTAAAATCTTAGGTACTGGCTGTACCTACTATAGAACCATTTTTTCAAATTTTAAATTTATCATTATCGGCATAACGGATTTTAATGAAAATTTTTTATAGAGAAGGTTCTAAATGTTTGAAAAACACTGCAATTTAAAACTAAAAAAACAAAATGTTGAATTAAGAACAAAAATCATCTGAAAATTCGATATCTCAAAAACTGGTCAATATTTTTTTTAATTTTATAATTTTTTCGTATAGTAATACATAATATAAAGTTGAGGCTCAAAAATTTTTTCCTAAGAATGTTTTAAAAATTTTGTATATAAAAGCTTATTTTTTAAGAAACCGCTACAACGGCTTAAAATTTTTGGTTTTTAGTTTCCAGTTTTCTCAAAAACTATTAAAAACGGATTTTGAACAATTTTTTATTCTAAAGCTAATCAAAACTTTGAACAGTATTTTGTTTAAATTTTTTTTTTTTTGGTTTTTGAATACCTACTCAATATTTCGATATTTTGAAAACCACATGATAGATCTTTTTTAAAATTATTAATAAACAGTTTTTTAACAATATCTAAGTTAACTTAAGTTAAATTGACTTTTATTTCATTAATTCATTATGTTACAATTAAAGCTTAGCTTAAGTAATAAAGGGTTTGGCCTATGGCCGTCTACGAGGTTGGAAAAATATAAACTAATATTCTTGTATTAAAAATCTCCTTCTAACGAGTGACTTTTTAACAGCTATCGGAAATTAAAAAAAAAACACACATAAAATTGTATTGATGTGTTATTCAATACATTTTGTGTGTCAAACTTGAGTGTGAATTAATGGACAAATGTAAACATTTTCCTAATAATTCTACATTGTCACGAGCAAGAAAGTAAAAAAAAATAATGACATTTCGTTTATATGTTCTGCCAATAAATTGTGTCAACAGATTGACGCATCGCGGGTGGCAAGTGAGTATGCCCATTTATTTCACATTTGCCATGAAACTTTATCAAATCTTCCCCTATGCGCAAATCGCACTTACGAAATACCTACACAAACCGAGAGAAAGGAAAATAAAACGATGTTGATCGCTGACAAATTCAGCCACACACTCTTATGGTATATTCCCGAACTGTAACGAGATGACAGCGAATTTATTTTACACTTTAATGTGTTTAATGTTTGGAAACTTACATCACTTAATCGCATTTTGATTGAGTTGTTAATTGCACACAATAATAAATTAGGCTTCTGCACTAATGCGACACGGAATGGCTGTATTTACTAAAGCAATTTTTAGATTTTTGAGGGACTTTGATAGACATGTTGTGTCAATTTGAAATTTTTTTTTAGTTTAAATGTAACTTTGTAAGTTTCACGAGAGAATTCGATTTTGGTTTGTTTTTACTTGCAACACATATACAAAACATTGGGGTTGTAATTTTCTTGAAATTTGTTAAACTGTCCTTACTTTTTTATTATCTTACCATTACTATTACTAGTTTTGCTTGTAAGCCGACGAATTCTATTCGAGTTTACAATGATATGATTATTAGATGTAACTATTGTTACTTTTTACTAGGTAAATATGGTTTATTAAACAATATTTTGACATAGTATTAAATTTATAGCTGCGAGGAAAAATAAAGCAGTTCAACCGAAAATAAGGTTCATTTTAAATGGTTATTTTTAAGACTTTTTTTAATATATTGGAATGTTTTTATTGTAAAAATTAGACTTTTATTTATTGATCATTATTTTAACAATAATAACATAAAAATAGGTTCGAAAATAAAGGGAGGAAATTAATAGCATTGTTCTCCATTTCTGCATAATTTTAATTAATTTAAGAAACATTTAAAAAAACGTAAATTCAGTTCCATTTTTTGCCAATGAAGAAAGTATTTAGTAACATGACCATCAAAGGGCACGGTAGTGCCCAGCCAAGTTCTGGCACTACACCCTTTTTACAGGAACAAACTCAGGCGATTTTTGACCCCTTCCTATCTTTAGTACCAATAAAGTCAGAAACTTAAAACTCCGAATATATGCTAAGCTGGTCAGGCACAGGCGCCTCACCAAATATCAATTTTCTGGCATAAGCGGTTCCTGAGATATAAGACCCCAAAAATCACAAAAACCGTAATTGACTGACTGACTGACTGACTGATTGACTGACAGATCATCAAAATTATGGAGCACTTCCCGACATCGTAGAATCTTGTAATTTTGCACAACGGTAGGTCTTGTCATTCAACCAGAGGAAAAAATCGAAAATTTGAAATTTTCCATTCAGGGGGCGTGGGATCCGCCCACTTTCTCCGAATTGGTGTTGGTTGAATGGAGCACTTCCGACTGCTGAAAAACGATAAAATTTGGTGAACCGGTAGGGCTTATATTGCATGTAAAGAAACAAAAATAAACACCAAGGTTTTCCTTTCAGGGGGCGTGGTATCCGCCCACGTTCTCCAAATTGGTGTTGGTTGAATGGAGCACATCCGACTGCTGTAAAACGATGAAATTTGGTAAAGTGGTAGGGCTTAAATTGCATATAAAGAAAAAAATATAAAATTAGCAGTTTTCCATTCAGGGGCGTGGTATCCGCCCACTTCCTCAGAACTGATGTAAATTATATATGGCGCACTTCCGATTGGAGTAGAACAATGAAATTTGGTGGAAAGGTAGGGCTCAAATCGCATATAAAGGACCAAAAATAAAAATCGAGGTTTTCCATGCAGGGGCGTGGTATCCGCTCACTTTCTGAGAAAATATTTAATTTATATAGAACACTTCGGATTGCTGTAATTAAGGTAGGTTTGTTAGTGTTAGGTATCTTGCCAGGATAAGAAGAAATAATTGAAGCGCAAATCAAAACAACCATTAACAAAAAGAAAATATACCAAAAGAAATAGGAAGCTTTAAACTAAGTTGATTTTAGTAGGTAGGGTCCACCCTTCTATCCTTCCGTATCTTTCGAGATTTTGACATGACAAAATATTAAAATCTTTGCAAAAAGGAGTGAGATCAGACCAAAAAACATAAATGTTAAAAAAAGAGCCAAGTTCTTCTATACAAAAACCTTTGTGTAACAAGTCAGCCGTGAAAAGTACTGAGATCTAAAAGTACGCCAAGTTCTTATTACTTCATAAAGGTTTAACACCGAATATTTAAAGTAGAATAATATTGAAACAGCTACAATGTAATAGAGAAATTTTATTATTTAATGACTACTGACTAAAATTTGATGGGCTTACTTGTCAAGTTTTTTCTTATGCCCAATTAAAAAGGTTTTGAAAACTTGACCAGTAAACCCCCCATGGAACCATTTTTTTGTTTTTGATTATCTAAAAAACGGTAGAACCGATTTTGATAATTTTTGTTATGTTAAGGCTCCACAGCAGTCTCAATATTACTGTGTATTCAAATTCTCAAAAAAAAATTTTTTTTTGGATTTAAAAAAAAAAATTTCAAAATTTTTGTTTGAAAACTCAATATTTCGAAAACCCTATGCTCTATTTTTTTTAAACTTGATAAATAAAAGTTTCTTAAAATAATCTACAATATATGAGAAAAAAAAACTTATTTTACCTAAAAATAATGGTACGCTCCATACAAATGTTAAAAGATGGTTTTCGAAAATCGTACTTTTCTTGAAAAAGGTTCCGAGAAATTTGCTTAAATTTTTTGTCTTTTAATTAACTTTTAAGATCTATAATTTAATAAAAATTTTAAGACAAGATATTACTGACTGTACCTCCCATTAAACGATTTTTTTTAATTTCGAATTTCTCA
This sequence comes from Chrysotoxum bicinctum, assembly GCA_911387755.1. Lineage (NCBI taxonomy): Eukaryota > Metazoa > Arthropoda > Insecta > Diptera > Syrphidae > Chrysotoxum > Chrysotoxum bicinctum. Next base: position 33,543,944 of record OU426990.1, read on the forward strand.
TTATCGACCTAACGGATTTTAATAACATTTTTGATAGACAAGCTTCTAAAAAGTTTAAAAACATTGTATTTCAAAACTTTAAGAAAAATATTTTTTTTTGAATTTAAAAAAAAAAATATATTTTTTTTTGGAAAATTCAATATTTCGCAAACGGCTTAATATTTTTTTTTGTATATTCAATTTTTATTCGAAAAGTAATAAAAACTTTAAATTGGCGTACCAAAATTTTTTCTTAAAAATGTTTTAAAAATTCTTTATATAAAAGCTTATTTTTTAAGAAACCACTACAAAGACTTATAATTTTTGTTCTTGCTTAAACCTGTATTTACTTGAGTCAAATGGCATCCTATTTTTCCTTCCAACTACTAAAGAAGTTGTTTTAGGCATGAAATTAATTTTATGCCTATTAACAGTTTTTCTCTATTAACATTCATTTTTGAAATTCTTAGTCTATTACATAGGAGCAAGTTCGTGCGACCCAGTCGTGGATATTATTTTTTAAAATTATATTTAAAAAAAACACAAACTATTCAAACTTCTTACGAGATTTACCATGACAAAATTTTTAAAAACCAGTTGTACCGTTTCTGAGCAAATTCAAATAAATAAGAATCGTAATAATTAGTAACATTTAAAAAAATTTTTAACTTAAAAAATTTTCTTGAATTTTGCTTAAGAAATCTGTCAACTGGATTTTGAGAAAAAAATATTTTCCAAAACTTTTATGGCAGGTATTTTTGATGTTCAAAAGAAAAAGAATTTGATGTTAAAAAGAAAAATTAAAAAATGTTCTCAATCAAGTTACAAGAAAATGGGCCGAGCATTTGAGGCTATAATCGAGTGCGCAGACAATCAGACAGATTAGCAAGACCCACTTCCTAGTCTTCCCTATCATAATAATGTCAAATATGGCCCCAACTTAGAGTTCGACATTTTTTACAATTGAATAACTTGCCATGTTAAAGGTTTTTCAATTTGTGTGGGTAGATTTTGGCAGCCATATTGTTCCGGTGATAAATCTGTTGAATATTATTCAGACCAATCACGATTGAACAATTGGTTGTTGCACGCATTGTGTCCATTTTACGGTAGACTTGGTGGCCTTTCACAGTCAACTCTTCAACGTATAGTGGCAAAATTTGAGAAGACCGGTTGGGTAATCAGTATCGGCCAAAAACATCACTGCGGTCTGTGAAAGTGTACAGCAGAACCCGAGGCAGTCGATTTTCCGTCTTATACAAGAATTTGGCTTTTGCAGACTTCAACTCGCTGAATTTGGCATCGGGACAAAGAGTATACCCGTACAAGATCCAACTGACTAAGGAGCTCAAACAAGCTCATGTCCATAGAACACTCCGCTTGTTTGCTGGTTGGGCTTCAGAACGCTTGGAAGAGAATCCCGAAAATCATCTTAAGCGACGAGGAGCATTTTTGGATGAACGGCTATGTTAAGAAACAAAATTGCTGTTGGCGACGAACGACCAATAAAAGATTAAAACATCGGAGATATAAAACTTTGTTTTATTGTTAGTTTTATTTTAACGAAAGGTTAACAATGGCGACGTTGTTATTGTTGGTGGTTTTATATCTTTAAATATAAATATAAATTTTGATAGTAAATTATATAAAATACAATAGATAATTTTCTTACTTGGTCTCCTTGTGCTGGCGGCGTGGTCGATCGTCTTTTTACAAATGGTTAGAGTTACAAAATGGCTTATTCTTTCCTTTTATTTTTTGGTTAGAATTTCCGGCAGTAGTTTACTCATCGACCACGCGCCACAATCGATAGGGAGAAACTTAAGGTTGAAACATTTATTATTTAAGTAAAACGTAAAAAAATATTTATGCGATGACATTCCAGCCCCCGTGAATCGCTTAGGAAGATTCACCAGCTATGTCCAGCTTGGCAAGCTTTGATACTGGTCTTTTTATCGTCCCCGTGGATGTCTTAACGAGTGCTGATCTCACTTGACTATCAGGCGCTGGGAAAACTTTTATAACTCTTCCTCGTTTCCAACATCCACGGCTCTCGTTCTCATCGCAGACAACAACAATATTCCCCACTTGCAATGGCTCAGTCTTCTCATGCCATTTTGTTCTGCGCGCCAAGGTAGGAAGATATTCCAATACCCATCTCTTCCAAAACGTTTGTTTGAGTTGCTGAAGAATATGCCATTGTTTACGAAGATGTGCACCACTACCAACCCTAGGTGTTTGTACAAAGTTCGAGCACCCCAAGAGAAAATGATTTGGAGTCAGCGGTTCTGCTGTTTCGCTTTCGATCGGCAGGTGAGTGAGAGGTCGCGAATTTACTAAATTCTCGGCCTCTATTAGTAGGCTCTGAAGCGTTTCAATTTGTGGTGCCTTTTCTTTCAACGTAAATGAAAGAACCTTTTTTACGCTCTGCACCATTCTCTCCCAAACCCCTCCAGCCGATGGGTTCCCAGGAGTATTAAAAATCCATTCAATGCCTCGTCGCGTACATTCACCTTGAAGTCCAGTTTCGGTTAAAATCCACTCCTTCTTTGTCACTCCGATAAAATTTGTACCACAGTCACTCCGTAAGCGGACTGGAACACCTCGACGGTTTATAAAATTTCGTAAACATAAAATCAATGCGTCGGTCGATAAATCTTTAGCTAGTTCCAAATGAACTGCACGTACCGAAAGGCATGTAAACAATGCCACCCATCTCTTTTCTTGACGACGTCCTATAGAGATTAGAATCGGGCCAAAATAATCAAGTCCAGTGTACGAAAAAGGCCGGACGTATGCAGTAAGACGATCAATTGGCAATTGTCCCATTTGTGGTATTTCTGGTACAGCGCTTAAATTCTTACACAACTGACACGCTTTTTTTGATCTTTTGACCATTTGACGAATGTTTGGAATCCAAAATTTTGTTCTTATAGCACATGCGATCGCTTCTTGGTTATGGTGGTGAAAGAGTTCATGATAATGTCTCGTTATCATTGTTGAAAATTTATGATGGTTGGGCAATATTATAGGTCTTTTAGCATCAATTGGTAAACACGTTGCATTGTCGATACGACCTCCAAGCCGTATAATATTGTCTTCATCAAGTACTGGCGTTAGTTTGAATATCGAACTACCTTTCGATATTTTTTGTTTTGACAAAAGAGCATGCATCTCTTTGGAAAATACCTCTTCCTGCACGAGACGGCAAATCAGTTTCTCGGCAAGTTTTATTTCTTGAACTGTAAGTGGAATATTCGGTGATTTAAGTTCAGATTTATCAACTTTATTTAAAATATTTTTAAAACCATTAATTCCACGTCGAATCCAACACATAATTCGAAGAAATTTGTAGTAGCATGAATACCGTTCATATGGTATAGGTGTCTCTTCATCAGAAATCGTGAAAACAAATTTCGATCGTTTCTCGTTGTTCATTTCATTGGAGGCGATGTCGTTTGGTTGTTCTGGCCACTCTTCTTCTTTGTATTTAAGAAAGGTCGGTCCTTTTATCCACGTAGAGTCAACTGATGCATTTTGATTAGGCCTTGTAGCATCGTCAGCTGGATTTAAAATCCCTGGCACCCAGTTCCAATTCCTTACTTCGGAGTCTTCCAAAATCTCAGATATACGATGAGCCACGAACTGTTTATAAACACGACAGTCAGATCTAATCCAATGAATCACCGTTTTTGAGTCAGACCAAAAAACAATCTTGCTCGGCTGAATATCGTGAGCATCCACAATTGTATTTTTGAGACGGACACCTAAGAGGGCTGCTTGAAGTTCGAGTCTGGGTATTGAGAGGATCTTCATTGGGCTACATCTTGTCTTACCCATAACGAAAACGATTTCGACTTGACTACCATAACAAACACGCCAATATCCAACAGCTGAATAGGCCACCTCGCTCGCGTCCACGAATATATGGAGTTGAACGTCAGTATTTGAATCCATTATCTGTAAGTTATAGCATCGTGAAACTCTCAAGCCTTTGATTTCATCAAGACTTTTATACCACTCATACCATCTCCGGTAAGTATCTTCAGGAATGGGTTCATTCCAACCGATGTTGACTCTCCATAATTCTTGTAATAGAAGTTTTGACTTTATAATTATATTAGCAAGAAACCCAAAGGGATCGAAAATTGACATTGTTATACTCAAAACTTGACTTTTGGTTGGTATTGCTCTTCCTTCTAATATTGCCTTTGGCATTTTTCCGAATTTAAGAATAAAACAAAATTCGTCTGTACTCGCATCCCAGTGCATTCCAAGAATTTTTTCGGTTGATGTATCACTGTGACTAATATCTTTTAATTTCGAAGGTTGCACATTATTATTTGTAAATTCATTCATTGCTTTCAAGAATTCAGATGAGTTCGAAACAAATCCTCTTAGTGCGAACCCACCCTTACTGTGGATCTCAATCACTTGTTTGGAAACTGAACGCGCCTCCGTGACAGAATGAAAACAATCAACGTAGTCATCGACATAATGACATTCAATAATTGCCTTAACAGCTGATGGGTAAATATTCTTAAATTCATTTGCATTTAAATTCTTTACAAACTGGGCCGAGCATGGAGAACTTGTGGAGCCAAAAATCATCGCGTTCATAACATAAACATCCGGTGGCCTTTTTTGATCTGCGTCTCTCCATAAAAACCTCTGTGCGTCTTGATCTTCCTTTCGAATGTTAATTCGATGAAACATTTCTCGTATGTCGGCACATACTCCGATTTGTTTTTGTCGGAATTTCATCAAAATTGCCAGAAGAGGCTTCGGTTGATATACTTCGGGACCCTTCATCAGCATCGAGTTTAGAGATGTACCATTGACAGCGGCAGCGGCATCGAAAACCAATCGCATTTTGTTTCCCTTGTTGATGTTGCAGACGGCGAAATGTGGAAGATACCGTGAACGTGGATTTGAAACGGAGACTTCTTCGGGTGTTAATTTTCGGGCATAGTTCTTCGAAACGTATTCATTTATTTTGGCTTTATACCATTCGGCTAGATTTGGATCTTTTTCCAATTTTGTTTCGACTGTTTGCAACCGTTTCAAGGCCATGTTGTAACTTCCAGGCTGAATCTGCTCTTCATTATTTTTCCACAGTAATCCAGTTTCATATTGGCTATTAATTTTTCTTGTTGTTTCTTTAAGGATCTTCTCGGCTCTCTTATCGGCTTCTGATACGATTGTTCTTGTCGGCTTGGCAATATTTTCAAGAGCGAAATACTCGGCTACCTGTTTTTGAAGATCTTTCAAGGCATTTTCTTCTGGTTCAATGAAACTCACAATGGCATCTGCAATACACTCTTCATTAGAACCGAAAAGAGTCCAACCAAGCTTCGTTTCGTGGACCGAGAACCCTTCAGTGAAGTTGACAACTTTTAATGGTCTCACTAAATTTGTATGCGGTATGCCGATTAGCATTTGTGGCATCTCATTCGAATAATCGAATACCGGAATGCTTTTAAGTTCACCAAAATCTTCATAGAATCGTTGCATTTCGAGAGTCTGGGCCGGCAGTAGCAGCTGTTTTGTAGTTCGAACATTTTTCATTTGGTACTTTGAAGCACTGTTATGTACCCCAGATATTTCAAGGTCGACGTGTTGAGATATCTCGCTCGTTGTCTGGTCACCAATCCATCTCAGTGATAACATGTCGGAATGGCCTCTAATGCCGATTGCATTGACAACTTTTTCTTCGATCAACGATATTTTGGCACCATCGTCAATGAAGGCCATTATATTACATGTCCCTTTTGGACCAGTCAAGCAAACAGGAATAAATTTGAAAAGTGTCTTCTTTTCGTTTTCTCTACTAAAAATCGTGCCTACAGGGATTTCACTTACTAGGTTATTCTTTGACGTACCAACAACTGCTGCTACTGAAGCCCGATTCACATAGGATTCACCTATTGTATGTGGAACTTGCTTTAATTGTTCCTTAGTGTCATGGAGAAGACGGTTGTGGCATTTATGACATGAAGCAATTCCACATTTACGGCGAAAAGAGCATTGGGCCACGCTATGACCACTGCGTAAGCAACAAAAACAAATACGATTATTTTTAACTATTTGCCATCTATCCGGAACAGTGGCGCCTCTAAACTTTGAACACTGGTGCAGTTTGTGGTTTTGTTGACATACCAAAGAAACTTTCGGTTTCTTCTCGATTTCGTTTCCTACTGGGCATATGGCATTGACTTGTTTGACTTTCTTTTCGATTGAGTCAGGCTTTATTTCTGTGGCTATTGATACATAAGCGGCAACTTGCTTAAGCCAGTTACTAAACTCACGAACAGAAGGATATTGATATATTCCAGTCGAAAACGAATGTTTTGCCCATTCTACTCTTTTAGACAAGGGTAATTTGAAAACGAGTTCATCGAGAAGTGATCGATCGTACAAGTAAGGCACGGCACCACAGTTTTCCAAGAAAACTGTTAGATTCGAGACGGTAGTGCTAAAAGGTATAATTTCGTTAATTCGGGAATCAGTTATGGTGGGGAATGACTTGGCCTTAGTAATTTGGCTTCTCACCAAAACGTCTGGTCGTCCGAAACTATTTTCTAGTTCAAGCATAATAGCACTAACACTGCTCGAATGAATTAACAAACTCTCTACTGTATTTTTTGCCATACCTTTTAGAGCCTTTTGCAGACGCGTTAAATTTTCAAGATCGGTGTATCCATATGCCAATGTAGTTTCTCGAAATGAAACCGAAAACATTGGCCATTGTTCTGGTCAGGGGCGAACGCAGGTAGGGGTTTTAGGGGTTCAAACCCCCCCCGAAACGACCAAAAAAATAAGGGTTCATTTTGTTAAAGAAAAAAAAAACAAAAACGTGTTATTTTCGTGCATAAATTCTTCTGATAGTGTTGTTTTTTCTAACGATTTATAGGTACAATAAGGCAAGTAATGCATTCGTAAAAAAATCGAACTCGAGATTTGTATCAAAGTTGATATTACTATGATAGTGAAGACGAAAAATGTGGGTCCCAAAATTCTGTATGTCTGTCTGTTCGAATACGGCCTAAAAGGCTGGGCCGATTTTCGTTAAACTTGGTAGATATCGTTTTGAATTTTTTCCCCCACACGTTTTTTTTCCTTTTCTTTTTAAGACCAAAAAATAACGGTACCTGCCATACGATTTTTTTTCGAAATCTTATAAATATTTTTTTCTCAAAAACAGTCCCACAGAATTTTGAAAAAAAAATTCATAAGATTTTATTTCGTCATTTTAGGTAATGGTTCAAATGTTCAAAAAATGGACATTCTTAGAAGCCATCTTCGAACTAGTTTTTTGGTTTTTGATTTTCTCAAAGACAGTACAACCGATTTTAATCATTATGAAGCCCCTCCAAGGTTTAAATATTATTGCGTATACAAATTTTAAAAGGTTTATTTTTTGATTCTTAAAAAAAATTTCAAAATTTTTTTCTGGAAACTCGAAAACCTCATGCTCAATTTTTTTTAGACTTGATAAATAAAAGTTTTTTAATATAACCTATAAGATCTGAGGAAAAAAAATTGTTTTACCTAAAAATAAAAGGACCCTCAGTACAAAATGTTAAAAAATGGTTTTCGAAAATCGTTTTTTCTCAAAAGCGGCTCCGAGAATTTTGATATTTTTTTTTGTTTCGATTAGTCTTTACTTTTAGAGAAGCTTCTAAAAAGTTAAAAAAGCATTGTATCTTAAGACTTTAAAAAAAAAATATTTTTTAATTTTTTAAAGAAAAAAAAATTATTTTTTTTTTGAAAATTCGATACCTCAAAAACTGCTATATATTTTATTTGTAAATAAAATTTTTATTCGAACAAGGATAAAAAGTTTAAATATGCGTACCAAAATTTTTTCTTAAATATGTTTTAAAAATTTGGTATACAAAAGCTTATTTTTTTAAGAAACCACTAATACGAATTACAATTTTGTTCTTGCATAAACTAATATTTGCTCAAAACACATGGCATCCTGTGCTTAGCTCCAACTACAAAAAGAGTTTTAGTATTTTAAAAAAGAATTTTGTGCTTTTTCTCTAATAACATTAATTTTTGAAATTCTTAGTCTTTTACATAAGAGCAAGTTTGTGCGACCCAGTCGTGCATTTTATTTTATGTGTCTTCGTATTTTAACACAATTGTCTTAATTTGAATTGATGATTAAAAAATAGAGACGAATAGAACAGTAATTGCGTTTTCGATAATTAACATTATGTATAGGGCAGAAAACGGACTAACGAACGGAGCAAATATACCGATACAGATATCCGTGTTAATCTTAAGGGCCGATTTATGGCTAATAAATGATTACGATTTTTATAAGTTTGAGTTATTGATGGTTCCAAGGTCGGAGTGCGTTGAATTACAGCAATAGAAAAAACTCACTCATTTCGTTTGTGTGAAAGTTACAGTTATAAATGAGTAGCACATAGCAACCTCTGATAGCGTTTTGGTTATAATTATGTAGTACTATAGTTACGAGTAACGTAGGTACCGATTGAGTGTTGCCGGTGTCCTTATCTTTTTGTATAACTCTTTTTCCTATGATCGCAACAGTACAACAAGTTATAACTTCACATATTAATATATGCCGAATTTAGTTTTGAAGATTTGGACCACTAGGCGAACCTAGAACTTATTATAACTCTATTGTTAGGTACACTTATGGAATCACTTGCACTCTTTTTCTTCTTGTTGCATTAATGATATTTTACGAATCAAATAATGGCCTCCATCATAGGGCCCGTAGTAAAAGTCTATGTCTAACAATTAATTCCGGAATAAAAATGCCCAAATGGGAAGCACCAAAAACGCCCTCGTAGTGAATATTTTCCAACTTTTGGTAACATTATTCAAATTTGCCAAATAGGTATCCGTTGCACCATCTTTATGATGTTTTGTTTTTGTAATTAGCTGTATGAAATTGTTCCGATAGGTCCTATCCCTAAGAGCAAATATCATTTAGTTATAACATATTTATGTTAATTACAATAAAGAATATGTAATTAACAAGTGCCTACAATAGATATAGTATCTAATAAAATAATATTTTTATGAATATCTCATATTTTTTTGAAAACCCCCCCCGAAATTATTTTCTGCGTTCGCCCCTGGTTCTGGTTGACCAGAGAACTCCGGCAGGTCTTGCAGTTTACGAATTGAAGGTTGACTTGGAGGCGACTGATATGATGGTAGATGATTTGGTAGTGGCTGATTCGGCGGTGGCTGATTTGGGTGAGCGGAGTTGGTGGAGGTAGCAGGCAAATGGTGTGAAAAAACTGTTTGCGAATAAGGGTTGGACGTTGTTTTTGACGGACATGGAGGCATTGAATACGTTGAGAAAATGTATGGGCTCGAATTATATTGTACAACATTTTCAGGTGGCAGTGGCACAGATTTATATTTATAACATGGCATGCAATTAGTAAATGGATACGTACCTTGGGGAATATTGCTGATGTCATGAAATGGCGGCCTGGTGTTAAATGAGGATGTTGTGGACGTGGTGGCTGCAAATGATGATGTGAAAGACGGGACGGCATTGAATGATGATGAAGTGATGGACGGGACGGCAATAAATGATGAAGTGATAGACGGGACGGCATTGAACGACGCTGTGATGGACGGGACGGCGATGAATGATGATGATGTAGTGGACGTAGTGCCAGAAAATGATGACGTGGTAAACGTGGCGGCAGAAAATGATGGCGTGGTGGATGAAGCGCCGGCGGCGTTATAAATATATTTTTCTGATGTTGATTGCAGCTGCAGCTGCTGCTGAAGGGCAGATTTTTCTACTTCGGATTGAGCGAGGGACAGCATTAGGTTGTCCACTTTGCTTTTCAGCTTATTTAGTGAAAGCAGATCCTGCTGGTAGGTTTTTTCCTGTTCTTCGACAGAAGTGTCGAGATCTTTTGATAGTGTCTCGGCCGACACCTTCGGCGATCCTTTTCTGCTTTTTCGTGGCATTATTCCTTCTCAATAAAGCCAAATTCTTAATTCGGCTTTGGCGGCTTTTAATAATATTTTCGACCACAAATATAAAAAATTGTTGGCGACGAACGACCAATAAAAGATTAAAACATCGGAGATATAAAACTTTGTTTTATTGTTAGTTTTATTTTAACGAAAGGTTAACAATGGCGACGTTGTTATTGTTGGTGGTTTTATATCTTTAAATATAAATATAAATTTTGATAGTAAATTATATAAAATACAATAGATAATTTTCTTACTTGGTCTCCTTGTGCTGGCGGCGTGGTCGATCGTCTTTTTACAAATGGTTAGAGTTACAAAATGGCTTATTCTTTCCTTTTATTTTTTGGTTAGAATTTCCGGCAGTAGTTTACTCATCGACCACGCGCCACAATCGATAGGGAGAAACTTAAGGTTGAAACATTTATTATTTAAGTAAAACGTAAAAAAATATTTATGCGATGACAATTGCCGTACATAGGACAACATCAACTCACACCTCCATGAAGTTCACCAGGTCCGTATTTTTTTTTTTTTTTTTTTTTTTTTGAAAACGACGTTGGTAAGGCGGTCACCTTCAACAGCGAGTTCTACAACGATGATAACCAATTTCTTATGGCCCAAATTGAAGCAAATGGACCTAGACTATATGTATTTCCAGCAGCAAGGCGCTTCGTGCCACACAGCGTATGCTACTATTGACATTCAGCATGAACGATTTGAGGGTTAGGTTATCTGTTGCAGAGAGGAACTGGCCACAAATGTCATGCAGTTTGACCATTCTAGAGTTCTTCCTGTGGGGTTTCCTGAGGTCGCTAGTCTATGCGAATAATCGACAACCGACGGGTGCTCTTAAGGTGAACATAGCTCAGGCCATCTATCAAGGGAGGATACATAGACCACAATAAAAAGAAATTTTCGAGAGTAATCATTGTAAGGGTTAAAGCAGTCACAAAACTGCCCATTCCCATATATATAGGCATTTCAAGTTTGTATGGATTTTAAAAAAAATAAACGAGTACAGATAAAAAATACAGATATTCAAAGGAACTAATAAATAATTCTTCTATGTTTCAAAAACCAGCCATCGCATGAATAAACTGATACCCTTACTCAATTCAATTGATTAATTTTAAGATGTAATTTAGGCTTTCATCTCATGATACTCCTATATAAAAAGGAAATGGTCTTTCAATCACTTTTGTTTTGTAAATGGATTGAGCTCCAAGGGTCGATGTTGGTCGAATGGAAAGCACAATCAGCTAGCAATTTGTTGCTCCTAGAAAATATTTTACGTATAAGTCATGTTAATAAATATACGTTGAGTGGGTATACACCCACTTTCTTTCATTGATGAGGCCAAGGCTGCTGGCTGAAAGAAGAATGAATTGGAAGTGAGTCCTTCGAAATTAAGGTTTTGGTTTACTCTTTGAAGAGAAGACCAATTCTCGGTTCTTGATGTTGAGGGGATAATCAATTTGTTGCATGTTCAAAATATAATCATTGATTGATGTTCCTTATAGTGAGCAAACTAATTCTCGTAATAAGATAGGATTCATAGACGACACTAATTTAAGAGGATAGAAGAGGTCTTTGCATGTGGACTGCTTGGAAATACATTTGACAAAGCAGCACGGAATTAAGAATCAACGAACTCAGCATTAGGTTTACATGAATATCCCTTACCTTTAAGAATGAACACTCTAGAAAAAAAAAAACGAAGAGGAAGGACAGTTCAATTTCAAATTTAAGGGTAACAAACAAAACAAAAAGAATTACTTAAATCAGTTTACATTTCATAACAGACTTACCTATTTAAAATGCAACTCAATTTTGTCCCATTGTAATTTCACTACAATTCAGGTTTAATTAAATTGACGAAATGCCGCTTAGTAAATGTCAAACAAAAGTAAAACAAGTAAAACGGAGCCTCCCAAATGATCAAAAGAGTAGCCACCAGAAGACGAGAATGAGGTTAGCCAGAAACTGTCAAGGATACCATCTAACTAACATCTTAATTTTCACATTTCCCGGTTTGGCTTTTTGGACACTTCTAATATTCTTAAAGCATTTTTTACTTCATCTCTTTTAAATGTGCCTACATGGTATCTAATCTGATAAACTGGGTGTGTGATTGCCAAGAAAAGCCAACATATTACCTGACTCTATTGCTGTCGTTCACTAGGACAAAAACACCTTATTGGAAAACAAGAACAAAACGGATTCAGATAAAATATTTGTCAGAAGTTGGGTCATATTATACTAGCGCCATAAAACTCGCACAATATTCAAATACCCATGATAATTAATTTTTAAGGGATTCCCGAAACCAATTTAATCCTTCCACCGCCAGCGTTATCTTCGCGTCAAAGGGAGACTATTTATGTTAATACCATTATTCCAAGCTCATTGTTCTTCACATTATCGTGAAATTTTGATAGACTGTTTCTTAAGGAAACATTGTTATCCTGTAAATTTAATTTTCTGCATACAAAGGCGTCAAGAAAAGAGAACTGCCTAAATTGTAGGTGCTATCACAAATCTATATATACCCACTGATGAAATTTCGTCTTCATTGCATAGTAGATCTTTAACGCATTTAGCTAGCTGTAGGTATCTTTTAAAACTTGTTCAATTTTGCACATTCTGGAATTTTTGTCGGCTTATGAAAAATTTAATTAAATTAGGTACTGGGAGTAAATATGAAAAGGTACCATACATAGGTATCGCAGAGTAAAAGATGATTTTTGTGGATTTTTTTTTAAAGAAACACAAAATTCATTTTTTCGAATATTTTTATAAAAAAATGTTTTTTTTTTAATATTGCTGAAAACCGTAATAGTTGTTAAGGAGTAAGGGGAAAATCAAAATAGCAGTTCTATGACAGGTAGCGTTAGTAAAATTTTTTCCCAAATTTTTTTTTGACCAAAATGTAGTCTATGCCCATAATAACAAACTTAATTTTTGTTATCAAAATCGTTAGAGCCTTTTTCGAGATAAAAAAGATTTTTCACAACGGCTGCAGGTCAAGTACCGTTATTGTTGGAGCTAAAAAAAAATTCAATTTCTCCTTTAGTGCATAACCGAAAACTTAAGTACCGAGTTTGAAGAAAATACCTCCAGTAGCTTAGGCTGTAGGTCAAGGTAGGTAAAGACATACACACATACGGACAAATGGAATTGCCGGACTCACTTGTTTCGTGTTCCATTCCAAATACTCGTAATGACAACTTTGATTTAAATCTCGAGTTCGATTTATTTTTTCCAAACGCAGAGTTTGACCTCTAGTGCCTTATATCGCAAGTATTTATGAATACAATTTTTAAAACATTCTTAAGAAAATATTTACGTAAGACAACTTTAACTTTTAATAATTGTACAAACAAAATTTAAATTTCAAAAAATAAATATCCACCCATATTTGATACATTGAATATTCCAAAAAATTGAATATTTTTTCAAAAATAACAAAAAAAAATATTTTTCAAACTTTTCAGTATACAAAAATAGCGATGAAGTCGAAAAATTGCTTCTATGGTAGGTACAGTCAGTAATGTCTTTATTTAATTTTTTGTATGGAATTATGGATCGTAAAAATAAAGCAAAAGAAACAAATATTATCAAAATTCTAAGTGCCGTTTTCGAGAAAAATACGATTTTCGAAAATTTTAAAATAAAACAAAGTTTTGTTTCATACATCTTAAATATATGTATAGATTAAAAAATAAAAGATTAAAAAAAATCAAGCATAAGGTTTTTGAAATATAGTTTAATTTTTTTTTTTAAATCTTAATAAAATGTTTTGAAAACTTTAACCAGAATAAATGGTTCTATAGGGACCTTTAATAATAACCATTCTCCGGAAAAAAAAATATTTCAACGATCATCAGCTTTCCTAAATAACATATCTTGCATTTTTATACATAGGTACTGTAGGGCAAGTTCTGTATTTTCCAAAAAAAAATCGAACTCGAGGTTTTAATCAAAGTTGCCATTATGATGAATTGAAACACAAAAAAAGTGGGCCTGGCCGGTAATAAAGCCTTTTCGGTGGTTCCCTAGAGGAGAAACTGAATTTTTTTTCTTAGCTATAAAACTAACGGTACCACTCATACATCCGTAATGAAAAATTTGACTTATCTCCAACACGGCTCTTACGATTTTGATAAAAAAAAATTAGATGTACTATTATGAGCATGGAATACTTTTTGGTCAAAACAAATTTTAGGAAAAATTGGTTTAACGGTACCTGTCATATAACCGTTTTTTTTTTATTTTATTTTCGACTTTCTCATCAACGGCTCAAAGGATTTTCACGTAAATGTTTGTGCAGAAGCTCCTTTGAATTTAAAATAATATTATATATAAAAATATTCCACAAAATATTTTTTGGGCTTTTGAAGAAAAAAATCATTTTTTTTTGAAAAATCAATATTTTCAAAACTAGTTTTGAAACAATTAGGTTATTTCCTTTAATCTATATTACTAAATACTTGAAATTGGCATCTCAATTTTTTTTTCTAGAAAATTTTGTAAAGTGATTTATTATATAAACAATTTATTTAATAATAAAACGATTTTTAAGCTTTGTTTGTATAGATAGATTCATACTTTTCTAGAAAAAAACGACAATTTTATGCATTTTAACATTTTGCTCTTATTAAATCCATACTTTTATATTTATGAACAATTTTCAAATTCCAAAGCAATTTTACATAACAGCAAGTACGTGCGATCCAATCGTGCATTTTATTATTTTTTAAATCTGTGAAACAGTTTTTGAGAAAAAAAAATATTTTCTTAAATTTCGAAATATAATTTTACGGCAGGCACCGTTATTTTTAAGAAAAAAAAAAACTGGGAAAATGCTATGTATGTACATACATATATACTAAGTATAAAATTTAATAAAATGCACTACGGGGTCGCACGAACTTGCTTTGATGTTGAGAAGCCTAACAATTTCAAAATGGAGGTTATTGCAAAGAAAAATGTTGAGAAGCTTAAGATTCATTTTGAAAACTCTTTTAGTATTTGCAGCTAAAAACAGATTGCAATGCGTTATTTTAAGTGAATGAGAACTTATCGAATAACAAAATTTTTAAATAGCTAGTTGTAGAGTTTTTTTAAATAAGTTTATGAAGAAAACATTTTTTAAATCATTTTTAAGAAAAAATTTTGGTAAGCTCATTTCAAATTTTGATTTTCAAAAAAATCATTCGCTCGTTCTAGATATCAGATTTAAAAGTAAAAAAAATTCAAAAACCAAAAGATATTTTTTCTTATATGAAATATTATTTGATCTTTTAATAAGCTTTTGTATAACATGATTGATGTATCGGTTTTAAGAAAAATTAAGTTTTCGGAAGAGATTGGTTGGCTGATGGGTTGTTTGATGGGTGCCTTTATTTTTGGATAAAATAATAATTATTTTCTAAGCCTTGTGAAAAGTGTTAAATCTGTTAATTTTTTATTTCAAAATAAATAAATTTTTATTCAAAAAAATTCTATTTTTAAAAATTTAAATACAAAATTCAACTTAAATTACGTTTTATTTATTTATTTACGCTAAATACTAACGCTTAGTTAACAAACAAAAACTTATAACTAAATAAATGATTTATGTAATACATTCAAATTTATAAAGATAAGTTAAACATTAGTGATACAACAATAAACACAAAATTAAGAATTTAAATAATGTGAGAAAAAACTAATTTTGAAACTATTGGATTTGACATTTTGATTTACAGAATTTAAAAGAAAATTATTATCATTATATATTAGGGTGTGTCAAAGTGCTCAACTATGGTATTTTCAAATGTAATAGCTTTTAAAAGTTGCATTGCTTATCAAAATTAAATCCTGCGTTTACAATTTTCATTTTAATTAATATCTTTGGCTCGCTCAAAAATAGGATGAAATCCAAGAAATTTTGATTTTTCGAGATTTTTGAAATATGGTGTTGTTTTAAATTGCACCGTGTGGATACAAAAAATTATATAAAATATTTTTAGGCTTCCAAGTCAAAGATAATTGTAAGGAAACACTTTTAAGCTTATATTTGCACTTGATAAAGAAGTTATGAAATAATAAAAGAAGGAAGAAAAATCATTTTTTTATGTAAAATCGTTTTGTTTTTTTTTTACAAAAAAAAATCCTTAAAAATCAATAACGTGGTATATCGTTTTGTAAAGACGAAAATTCTTTCTGTATTTTTTTTAGTTTTTTTTTTTAGTATACGTAAAAAAAAGAAAAAAATTACTGTAAATAAAATTTTTGTTTTCAACTTCAACCGGTTTGAGCGAGCCAAAGACGAACAAAATCTTATTTTTTTTTTACATGTTCTTAAAGCTCAGACTCTAATACAACTTTGATCACTATTACATTTAAAAATAAGAGTACTTTTTTGCGGCCATACAAAAGTGACACACCCTATTATATATGTTTATTAACTGGTTGATTGGACTGCTACAACCATAGTTTGATCGGCTAAAGTTTGTTCGAATCGGCACTCAATTTCTTAAATTATTTAGGCTAACATTTAAAAAAAAAAAAAATATTCAATCAATCGAATCGTTTTTGAGAATATCAAAAGCAAGATAAATAGCTCTACAATTAATTATCATTTCTTGGAAATCTTTGGCAGCCCACTAAATACATTTTTTGAATTTTATTTTTAAAAACTGTGGAACAGTTTTTGTCAAAAAAAATGTGTTCTCAGATTTCGTTAAAAATTGTATGGTACAAAGTCTTTCGGGGAAAAATGTCTACTAAGTCAAAAGGAAATCGGCCGAGCCATGAAGGTTATAGTCAAGTAGACACACCTACATAATTGCCAGACGAACATTTTGGGTTTCAAAATTTAAAGTTCGATTTTTTTATGAGTACAAAACTTGCCATTTGTTCCCTTAAACTGAATTTCATGCTTCTGAGCATCAATGTTCTTATACATTTTTTTTTTTAATTTTCCTTTGATTCCTTAACTATAAATCTGGCTTAAGAATAGTTTTTTCTTCTTTTTGTGTTGGTGATGGTTCAATTTCTGACTACTCTATTTCAGAAAAAGATGGTGATATTATTTGTAGAGGATCATTATGTGAAGGATATAATAACACGTTGTTTCGATGCTTATTGTCAGAAGGAGATGAAGAAACAAAGAAGAGTTTTCATCATCAAAGGGCTTATGTTCACTTTTAGTTACCAGAAAATCTTCATCTTCTATTGATTTGGTTCTTGGTTGACCGTCCTACAACCCCATACCATATCCAGTGGGCAGTTTACACTGAAAAAACTGTTTGTTTGAAAATCAACAAAAACTCCCATTAAATTTTGGCATAAACGTGCTCGAGAATTCAGTGGCAGAATGGAATTTACTGAGAATATTTTGAGAACATTGCTTTAGTGTTTCAGTGTACAGTGCAACCCACTTGACTGAAACTTGAATGAATGATATCACTCCTCGACTTTCCAGTATGGTATTATATGGATTATTTCCGCTTTATTGCTTGATCGTTAAATCGCTTTTCTGTTTCGTTTAACCCACTTGGCTTTTTGCACCTTTTTGCTAATGAGTTTTTTTTTTTTTAAATAATGGGCTTAAATGAGAACTTATTTATTGAAAATTAAGCAATGTAGCAAAGTGCGCAATGACGGAACTTTAATAATACAAATATCCTTTGAGCCTTAAAACAAATAAATGACGAAATTAACAGTAAAGTTATTTTTTGCCGAAGATACACAATGAACTTTATGGGGTTTTATACCTTTAAATCGTACTCCCGTTTTTACTGACTGTGAGAAACTGACTAATTTGACATTATTTAATTGAAATATTTGCCTTTTAAGACTTTGTGTCAATGGCAAACGTGGTGTCCTTTTAAAACAAGAAAACATCCAAAAAATGTTGATTTTACATCTTACAGAACTTGATATTTAAGAAAATTTGGGAAAAAAGTGCAATTGAGTCGATATTGCACCGAATGTGCGATATACATATCATACATAACTCAGAGAAGACAAAGTTTAGAATGTTTGGAAATTCGTGATCTTTTCTAATTTTAAAAATATTGGAAAAATTAACACAATGTGATAAATAATGAAACTTAAAATTAAACCAATGGAATGAAACTATTATGCGAAGATTGATGTGCCAAAGGTTTGTGGCCTTGAGAAATACGGAAACAAGCTTTGTCTTATTTATTATGATTCAGTTGTTTTCTGTCATTCTTCTGTATCATTTTTCAACAAATTTTCATTTTAACTATTACCTAAGACTTCTCCTTGATGAAGCCTACTTACATAAATAAGGATAATGCTCCTTGCAAAATCTTGTGTTGGTAAATTAGTTTTACCAGTTTATTGATTTTTACAAAAGAAGTTCTTCAGACAAAGTTGACTCTTCATACTATGAATATAGCTATTGTTCCTGTTTGAGCTTATTTCATAAAATTCCTCACAGAAACTTATTTCTAGAAGTTTACTTCTTTGCATATGCATACATCCATATTTCTTTGACTCTTATTTGATATATTTCTATTCAATAAGCAACAAACTTCTCATAAATGATTGATACACAAAATTGCTTATTTGACTTTTACCATTTTAGAAAAGCATTTTTTAAACATTGATATTGTATTTTCAGCTCGTTAGTTTTATTTATTTTTGGCTTATGAAGAAGAATTCTTCTATTATTGAATTTTAGACATCCACACTTTTTGGGTGGCAGGAAAGGAACCACCTGAACTGAAAGCTTCCACATAAGAAACTGCTTTTGACATCGCATTCCTTTATTTTGAAATAAGTATCAATGTTAGGGTGAATGTAATAAAAATAACAACACAATTATGAGCTGCTTGTCTGTCTTTCCTGCTGAGTCAACAGCATAGATACCTGAAGGTATTCTTAGTTTTGGTTTTTTTGCAAATAATTGGGAAAGTTGCAGTACATTTTTACAGACCAACAAAAATAATAATAATAATTAGTAACTGGAATAAGGAAAAAATATTTATACAACATTTATGTATAGTCGAAAATTATGAACGTTTTCAATTTTTCAAAATCACATTTTTAAAAATGGGCTATACATTTTAAAGCGATTTTTGTAAGCTTATAATCAGCTTTCCAAAATAAAATAAAATGCACGCCTGGGTCGCACGAACTTGCTAATATAAATAGACTAGGAATTTTAAAAACGAGAAGAAAACTGTTCATAAGGATAAAATTATTTTTTTAAATTCTTTTAGTAGTAAGAGACAAAAACAGAATGCTATGCAAATATGAATTTATTCAAGAATAAAAATTATAAGTCGTTGTAGTGGTTTCTTAAAAAAAAGCTTTTATATACAAAATTTTTGAAAGATTTTTAAGAAAAAAATTTGGTATGCCAACTTTAAGTTCTTATTACTGTTCGAATGAAAATTAAATTTCCAAAAATAATATTAAGCCGTTTTTGAAATATCGAATTTTGCAAGAAAAAAAATGTTTTTTTTTTAATTTTAAAAATATTTTGTTTTTAAGTTTTAAAATGGAATGGTTTTTAGACTTTTTAGAAGCATATCTGCCAAAAAATTTCATTGAAATCCGATATGTCGATAATGAGTAATTCAAAATTTAAAAAAAATGGTTCTATGGTAGCTACAAGCTGTAATATCTTAATTTCAATTTTTTTTATTTAATTAAAGATCTTTAAAATTAATTGAAACTTAAACATTTTTATCAAAATTCTAGGCGCTGTTTTCGAGAAAAATACGATTTTTGAAAACCATTTTTTGACATTTGTATGGTAGCGGTTGGTACCTTTATTTTAAGGTAAAATAAAACTTTTTTTTATAAATCTTGTAGATTTTTTTGAGAAACTTTTATTTGTCGAGTTTGAAAAGAATCTAGTAAAAGGTTTTCAAAATATTGAGTTTTGAAAAAAAACTTTGAAGTTTTTTTTTAAAAATCCAAAAAAAAAATTTTGAAAATTTGAATACACAATTCTATTTAAATTTTTGGGGAGCTTTACCAAAAAAAAATTATCAAAATCGGTAGTACCGTTTTTGAGAAAATCAAAATAAAAAAAAATGGTTCCATGGGGGCTACCCTCAATAACCATTTTTCGGAAAATTTTTGTCAACCCTTATCTAGCTCTAACTAAATAAAATTTGTTTGTATCTTTTTTTTTAAATCTATCGAACAGTTTTTGAGAAAAAAAAATATTTACAAAATTTCGAAAAAAAATTCGTATGGCAGGTACCGTTATTTTTAGTCTTAAAAAAAAAGAAAAAAAACGTGTAGGAGGAAAATTAAAAATGATATCTACCAAGTTTGAAGAAAATTGGCTGTAGTCGAACCGACAGACAGACAGAATTGCGAGACCCACTTTTTTAGTCTTCGCTATCATTGTAATGTCAACTTTGATCAAAATCTCGAGTTCGATTTTTTCTACGAATGCATAACTTGCCTTATACTCGTAGTACCTATAAGTCACAAGTAAAAATGTCACAAAAATACATTGTATCAGCAGAATTTTTAAGAACATCTGAAAAAGATGGGATGTGTGCTCATCGTTTTAAACCAATCACGGGCTGAATTTCCTGAGCCATAACGTTAAACTATCATATGACATCATTTTCAAAAAAAAATATAAAAAAATAACTATTCGAAATTTTTTGTCTAAATTTTTAAAATCAAAACAGATATTAAAATTGATCATTAGAGAACTAGAAAAATGTGAAGATCTAAAACAATAATTAAGCCACATAAACCCAAAAATATTGACTGCGGGAAAAAAAACGTTTGTTTAAAAAATTACGATTTTATTTTTTACAACATATTTGTACTTAAATATTTCTTTAAATTTTTCCTAAAATATAGCAAAGCATTGAGTTATTAGTGGAAAGCTATCTTTGTTAGATTAGAAAATACATTTTTCCGAAATTTATAAACAAGTTTGAATATTTGCGATTTTTAAATTCGTTGAACAAATAAAGAAAAAATACTTTTGAATTCAACCAAGAAGCTACAACACAACTGGGTCGTATGTAGTACTTGATATTACTTTAAAGCAGGGGTCGGCAAGTAATTTTTTGAAGGGTCCAGGATTAGTTGAAACATTTTGTCGAGGTCCAGGAAAAAAAAAACTCATAATACTTACTAATTTTATTTGACTTCATTTAAGTTATTTTACAAAACACAATAGATAAAATTAATGTGAGAAATTACAACGACTGTCTTGAATAAGTTTTTAATAGTTTGGTTCACGCGTAGAGCAGCAAATACGAAGAGTATCTTCCAGGTGGGTGTCCGATAGTCTCTAACGATATTTGTTTTTCAAGAAATTGATGTTTGAGAAATATGATTCGCATATATATGTCAAGCAAAACATAGAAACTAGGTTTATAGCTACTTTTTTGCAATTTTCATACTTTTCTGAAACATGTTTACCCCAAAATTTTTCAGCGGATGCAGTTTTAAACATTTGCAGGGAAATATCTTCTTGCAGCTCTATTTCCATTTGCAGCAAAGGCTTTCAAAGACTAAATAACTTCGCAGCCAAGCTAGTCCAATCTGTAGCTGCGTCAACTAAATAAGGCGATTTAAGGAATTGAGAGAGCTTACCCATCTCTACAAAGTCTTGGAATCTTGCAGCAAATTCGTTCCTAAGATCGAATAAAAAGCTTAAAAACAATGCAAGATCTTTTTCAGAGCCTTTCTTCTTACATTCAAGAATTATTGGAAAATGAATAAATTCTTTTTTTGAGATGTCTTTTTCAAAAAATATCCAGCTTGCGATGAAAAGCAGACAGGCTTTGTATGAGATCACATATTAATTTTCTTAATTTAGATCGGTATTAAGCCCTTCAAATATTTCAAAATATCTTCGACAAAAGCCACAGTTAGCACATTTCCCTCGTTGAACGTTCAATAACGTGACCTTTACTTAGCCAACGAACATTGTTGTGTTGTAGTAGGTCAGAATAAGCGGAATCACATTCAGAAAGAAACTCCTTGAACTGTCGGTGCTGAAGAGCAGAACGATATCTTATAAAATTAATTAATCTGGTCAAGCTGTCCATTACTTCTTTCAATGTACCACTAAGTTTTCCACAAAGGGCTGCCTGGTGAATTATGCACTGATAAGCAATTAGACTGCATTCTTATCTTTGATTCTCTTTACTAATCCTTTTTCTTTGCCAATCATCGCTGGTGCCCCGTCAGATGAAAGCGATACCATTTTGTCATGATTAATATTGGTTTTTGTTACGAATTCATCAAAAGCATTGAGCTTTACCTTTCAACGTCAAAAAATCTCACAAAAGAGACAGTTGTTCATCATCAAATTAAATGAATAGTTTTGTAGGTACATTACATATGTATATCTAAAAAAATTAGCGGTCCAAGGTTCGACCTTCCGAGGTCCGCAAGCGGACCGCGGTCCGCCTGTTGCTGACCGTTGCTTTAAAGTGTCGTGGAAATTAAAATAAAATGCACGACTATTTCGCGCTTACTTGCTCCTTAAGTAAAAGTACTTCAAAATTCAAAAACTGTGTGCAAACAAATGCATAACATGTATTTAATGACATAAGAATGTTCAAATGAATACAACTGACCTCTGATTTCTAGAAAAGTATGAATTTTTGCAAAAAAAGTTTAAAAATCGTTTTATTATTAATTAAATTTTTTTATACAACAAATTTTTTTTCAGAAAAAAATTTTAGATGCAAATTTTTAGTATTTAATAATATAGATTTAAGGAAATACTTTAAAAAAATAAATGTTCACATGTTTTAAAGATATTGAAATTGTATTAGCTATTTTCTTAAAAATCCAAAAACTATTTTGTAGAATTATTTTATAAGCAATATTGTTTTTTTTCAAATTTGAAAGAGTTCCTGTATAAATATTTTGGTTAGAATCGTTAGAGCCGCAATGAGAAAGTCGAATACCAAAAGACCGTTCTGCGACCCCGTACCGTTAAAAAATAACCCAATTGACTTCAAAGAAATCTAGTCACCATAATTATGATACCAACCAACTAACAGCTCTAAGCGTTTTGTAACTTTGTGAATTCAATTAAACACCACATTAGCAAGTTATTCTCTCCCGTAATTTATTCAATAGTAAAAAGTTTTTGAGTGAAACAATTAAACGTTAAGATAAATAAATAAATTAGGCTAAATTAAGGCTCGTAGAGAGCCAAAACTTTTACCACTTTTCATGACAAAAGATACTCTTGCATGGTTTGTCACATCTCCGCAAGAAGCTATACACCGTTGAACAAGAAATTGCATAGTCTGAGAACTTTAGTTGAACATTATTTCCCAAACGTTTTTATTGGTAGTGAAGGGTTTTTCTTTTTCAGGTATGTATATAAATGGTGTTTATTTTGCGAGGGGATAACTATATAAATTGAAATAGAACTCAGAAAAATGTTCTTATGACAACCAGCTCTTAGCTATTAAAATTTTAATATAGTTTATTGACAAAAACGATTGAAGCAAAATTGTGCTTTATCATTGAACATACATACATTTTTGGATGGAACCATGTTGTTCAAAATAAATTTTAACAACGTCGCTCCAGTGTGAGTTTTTTGATGAAGAATTGTCAAACGTAATTAACCTCAAGAACAACTCTGAACTCTCAAATCAGTTCTCACAGAAAACAGTGCTGCCAATGAAACGTATTCCGCCCCTACAAATACACCCTTTACTATTAAAAAACACGCTTCTAAAATTGACATAAAATTAATTCTCAAGAAAACAAGTCGTAAAGTGTTAAATTTGAAAACTTTCCAATCTGTGTTGAAAAGAAGTTTTATTTTCACTTCAATCTTCTAATTGATGATGCCATGTTGGGGGAACTTTATCAATTAAAACTAATTCTGCAGACACTTTTTTTTTTGCTAATTACCCCTCTCTGCCCAAGGACAAGTTTCTAATTAAATTGAATTATATAAAGAACAAGCGAGATTAGATTTTCTTTTTGAAAAGGTTTTAGTAAAGTTAAAGTGGTCGTGTGGTTATTCAGTTTCACTAATTATTGTCAGCCCCATCTTTTTGATAATTAATCTAGAGCTTATAAAAATATAAAGGAAAGTTGTTTCTTGTTTAACAAGGGACAGATTATAATTTGCATATTCTTCTTAAGCAAGTACGACATGGGTTCAATATAAGATTATTTTTGGGAGTATCGGGTAATCAAAGCTATCGGGTTTATTTAGGGAAACAAGAAGAAGTGTCGTATCGAAGAAATTAGTTCATTGAAAGAGTTAAATGATTTATAGAAGAAGGTGGCACGAGTACGATAACTTGGCCGCCAAGATTTGATGACGGATTTTTGTGGAGGGGTCAAAAATAAGCACTTTTTACTATGGGAGGGGGGGGTCTATCTCCCCCCGTTTAGGAGGTAGGGGCACTTTTAGAAAAAATGGTTTAAATTAAAAAAAAAATATTAAAAAACAACGGCAACACCTACAATAAAGTGCTATACTGCGTTTGAAAGCCAGAAGATTGTTCTATAATCCTGCATTTAAATTAAATTACTCATATCAATAATTTTTGAGAAATTCGCATTAAAAGTTCAAATTTTGATAAAAAAAAGTTTAGACCGGTTGTTTTCAAAATTGTGAAATGAAATTGTAAATAAGCTTCTATGTGTTTCATGTATCTATCAGTTCTTAATCGAACACAAAAAACGGCATGGTTCTATGTCTTCTGGTTTTTGAGAAAACCCCCGTTTAGGAGGTAGGGGCACTTTTAGAAAAAATGGTTTAAATTAAAAAAAAAAAATATTAAAAAACAACGCCAATACTTACAATAAAGTGCTATACTGCGTTTGAAAGCCAGAAGATTGTTCTATAATCCTGCATTTAAATTAAATTACTCATGTCAATGGTTTTTGAGAAATTCGCATTTAAAGTCCAAATTTTGATAAAATAACGTGAAAAAAAAGTTTAGACCAATTGTTTTCAAAATTGTGAAATGAAATTGTAAATAAGCTTCTATGTGTTTCATGTATCTATCAGTTTTTAATCGAACACAAAAAACCGCATGGTTCTATGTCTTCTGGTTTTTGAGAAAACCCCCGTTTAGGAGGTAGGGGCACTTTTAGAAAAAATGGTTTAAATTAAAAAAAAAAAATATTAAAAAACAACGCCAATACTTACAATAAAGTGCTATACTGCGTTTGAAAGCCAGAAGATTGTTCTATAATCCTGCATTTAAATTAAATTACTCATGTCAATGGTTTTTGAGAAATTCGCATTTAAAGTCCAAATTTTGATAAAATAACGTGAAAAAAAAGTTTAGACCAATTGTTTTCAAAATTGTGAAATGAAATTGTAAATAAGCTTACATGTGTTTCATGTATCTATCAGTTTTTAATCGAACACAAAAAACCGCATGGTTCTATGTCTTCTGGTTTTTGAGAAAATCGAAAATAACTAAAACTACTTTTCTACAAAATGTTTGATATTTTTTGCTTCCTTACATAAATAAATCAGTGCTAGCTTCCAACATTACAATACATAAACAGTAAAGTATGTATGGGGGGGCATGCTGCCCCCCTGCAACCCCCCTGCTTGGGCACACTATAGGATTTGGGGTAGGTGCGAGGTTGGGTGCATGCAAAGTTTCTTTTGCATTCACAGAATCTGTATTTAAAAAAATTCAAATTTATTCTATTTATCCAATGTCCACTAAATACATATAAAATACAATAAACGATCTTGAAAACCAAAACAAACTTCTGACCATGTTCACCAATACATGGCACTATTTTTCTATCGAAAATACTGCCTAGAAAGGAAATATAAGGACGACTGGGGTTCGCAAATAATAGAGTTTTTATCAGATGTAAAAAAAGTTTACCCTTGTTATACCGATGGTGATATACATATGTGAGCGTTTACAGTTAAAAGACTTTGATCAGCCCACCCTTCAGAGCGAAAATTTAGAAAGTGTTTTACCGCCAAAACATCCTCGGCTTCCCACCATAAAAGAGTAACTCAACGAACTCGACAGTTATAGTACGGACGATGGCTTTATTGACGAGACTTACACACCTTTTTAATACATTTTGACCATTTTTAACTAACTATGACTGACTAACTCCTGACTAACTGACCCAGATGCAATTCTACCTCCTCATGGTGCATTCTAGGTAACGCTAAATGAATTGCGGTACTGAACTAACAAAGATTCATTATGTTTATTAACATTAATCCTTAAAATGGAATCACCGTCACCACCAAAAATCAAAAAAAGTAGTTTTGGTAATTTTCGATTTTCTCAAAAACTGGAAGACATAGAACCATGCGGTTTTTTGTGTTCGATTAAGAACTGATAGATACATGGATCACATATAAGTTAATTTAAAATTTCATTTCAAAATTTTGAAAACAATCGGTCTAAACTTTTTTTTTCACGTTATTTTATCAAAATTTGGACTTTAAATGCGAATTTCTCAAAAATCATTGATATGAGTAATTTAATTTAAATGCAGGATTATAGAACAATCTTCTGACTTTTAAACGCAGTATAGGACTTCATTGTAAGTGTTGCCGTTGTTTTTTAATATTTTTTTTTCAATTTAAACCATTTTTTTCTAAAAATGCCCCTACCTCTTAAACGGAGGTTTTCTCAAAAACCAGAAGACATAGAACCATGCGGTTTTTTGTGTTCAATTAAGAACTGATAGATACATGGATCACATATAAGTTAATTTACAATTTCATTTCACAATTTTGAAAACAACCGGTCTAAACATTTTTTTTCACGTTTTTTTATCAATATTTGGACTTTAAATGCAAATTTCTCAAAAACTATTATTATGAGTAATAAAATTTAAATGCAGGATTATAAAACAATTTTCTGGCTTTCAAACGCAGTATAGCACTTTATTGTAGGTGTTGCCGTTGTTTTTTAATATTTTTTTTTTTCAATTTAAACCATTTTTTCTAAAAGTGCCCCTACCTCCTAAACGGAGGGAGATAGACCCCCCCTCCCATAGTAAAAAGTGCTTGTTTTTGACCCCCCTACAAAAACCCGTTATCAAATCTTGGCGGCCAAGTTATCGTACTCTCCCCAAGAAGGTCGATTTAACTGGGTGCAACCACTTGCAAACGAACTTCCAATAAATGCTTTCCATCATCTTTGATACTTCGAGTCATTAAGACTAAGACATGGATTGGTCTTTAAACTGGGCGTTCAGTATTTATTGTCGTCATGAACCTAGGGGCTAAAATTCAAAGACTCTTTGTATTCCATTAACTCTATGTCACCTATCCGATGTAGTAGATGGGTTTTAACTTTCTGAACTACTTCCACAGAAAGATACAGCTCTTATGTAGAGTTGTGGACCCTCCTTTTATTACCAAGAAAATAAAATGCACGAATGGGTCGCACGAACTTGCTCTTATGTAAACGACTAAGAATTTCAAAAATTAATGTTATTAGAGAAAAACCGTTCATAAGCATAAAATTAATTTTTTAATAGACTAAAACAACTCCTTTAGTAGTTCGAGCTAAAAACAGGATGTCATGTGATTCAAGCAAATATTAGCTTATGCAAGATCAAGAATTATAAGATTGTACTGGTTTCTTAAAAAAATAAGCTTTTATGTACAACATTTTTAAAACGTGTATAAGTAAAACTTTTGGTACGCCAATGTGAATTTTTTATTATTTTTCAAATAAAAATTTAATTTACAAACAAAAATATTGAGCCGTGTCTGAGATATCGAATTTTCCAAAAACAAAATAGATTTTTTTTTTAAACTCAAAAAAATTTTTTTTAACATAAAAAAAAATGATCAAAATCGTTTGTACCGTTTTTGAGAAAATCAAAAACAAAAAAAAAAATGGTTTCAAGGCGAGTACCAAAAATAACCACTTTGTGGACAATTTTTTTCAACCATTATTTAGCTTTAACTCACTGAATTTTTTTGATTTTTTGTAGTAAAATCTGTGGGACAGTTTTTGAGAAAAAACATATTTATAAAATTTCGAAAAAAATTCGAATGGTAGGTACCGTTATTTTTGGTCATAAAAAAAAAAAGAAAAAAAAAATACCCGGGGGAAAAATTAAAACCCATATCTACCAAGTTTGAAGAAAATCTGCCGAGCCGTTTAGCTGTAGTCGAACAGACAGACAGATTTGCAAGACCCACTTTTCCGGCCTTCGCTATCATCGTAATGTCAACTTTGATCAAAATCTCGAGTTCGATTTTTTTACGACCTTTTAGTACCTATAAGTCGCAAGTAAAAATTCTTTAAAAATGGAAAACAAATTATGGTGGGTTATTTTTGATGTTAAGAAAAAACATTTGGAAGCAATATTCGAAAAGCAATAAGTGCAAAATTGTCTTCTTTTTTATAATCGTTATGTCAAGTTTCATCAAAATTCCGAGATTGTTTTTCTAGGAAAGCGTAATTTAAATAAAGTATATACTCAAACATCTCAATTAAGAAATTTCCTAAAATCATATAGTACAAATTGGAGAGGAAGGGGGAATTGAAGGACAAGATACGGTACTTCCAAGCGCATTTCTGGGAAACGGCTCCTAGAATTTTGATAAATAAATTTTCTTCTGAATAATAGATAGTTATGATCTATAGTTCAATAAAATTTTTAATTTCTCACTATTAGCACAATGGATTTACATAAAATTTTGTATATAGAAGCTTTTAAAAAGTTTGAAAAAATTGCATTTCAAAACTTATATATACATATCTTGTCTATTGAATGAATGCATAGTACTCTATGGATACAAGATCATAAAACATTTTCTTTTTTAATTTTTCTTTAAATTAAGCGATTCTAAATTTTAGTTGCTTTTTACGTCTTGAATAGTAAATTTTAAGTCATGCTTATGCATTTTGATCTATTAAAACAACTTAAGACTCGTGTAAAATTAAATAAATCGGACTGCTCAACTCACCCGATTTAAATTATATGAGTCAATTCGGTTAAATAATTAATTATTTAACAAACACTTGTTTTATTTAAACAACATAAGCATTAGATTATCTTAGCCGAGAAAAATGTTTAATACTAAATAAAAAATCAAACTACTAAATAAAGATTAAACTAACATTCTAAGTTGTTTATTTAAAACAATTTCATTTAATCGACTCAACTATTTTAGTTTTGGCAACGTACATCACGAAGTTCTTACTTTGTATTTAAAATATTTGTTTACCTCAATTGAAAGCTTAAGTGACCTCAACTTCAAGGTGCGTTTCGCCCTGGTACCACAGTGGGCGACTCATCAGTTAGATGCTGCCGTACCCGATGCTTACCGATACTTATAAAATTTACAGCAATAAATTGACTGTGAAATTTTATAAGAGTCGATAAATATCGACCAATATTTGCGTCTTAGAAGGGTACGGCAGCATCTAACTGATGAGCACACTGTTGTACCTGGGCGAAACGCAACTTGGAGTTGAGGTCACTTAAGCTTTCAATTGAATTAAATTCAATCACTAAACTTAAACCGAAATAATTTTCATATTTTCATATTTCTTACCTACCGAAAAATTCTCTCGGTTAGATTTAATTTTTCTACGTGTTTGTAGTGGCCTTTATTTATAAATTTAGGATTTCAAAAAATTACACTCTTTCATTTTTATTCAAGCAAAATACCAACACTCTTTTTATTTTTCATTAGAAAAACAAAGTATCTACGTGTTTTTGTTTCGTACACATTTATTTTTTTATTCATTTTCGAGTAACTAATGTTATGTATACTCTTATTTCCACAACCGGATTCATAGTCTGATGCTCAAAAATAACCAGGGATATTCCCAGAAAACGAGAACCATAAATCGTATAATATTATTTGGTTTAATAAAGGATATACGCAGAAAGGTATAGAATTTTCTTTTTGACTTGACTGAAATGCAATATGAGCATCTTGTTTTGTTGAAAATGTTCGAAAAACCAGGGGCCTTACTTTGTAATTCGATTCTAAAGTTAAATCGTTCGAATTCGGAAAATATGTACTGTGTTATTCGAAAATCGGAAATTGAAATCCGAGTTTCATTTATCTAGATACATTTGCTCGAAATTCGAAAATGTCGTACTTCACAACTCTATTTTCGTTGCTAAATACATTCGAATATCGGAAATTTCATTCGATATCTATTATTCGTACGGAAAAGTTTTGATAATTTGTTTATTTGAATTAAGCAAATTAATATCTAGCTTACAAAAATATTTCTTAGAATTAAGAATTAAGAATTTATAAATTACGCAATATTATAGAATATTTTTTTAAAACCAGTATTTGATCAGAAAAATTTATTATTAAATTATGATTAACGTTATATAAATTAAACATGTTATTCAATGGTGAATTCTGCTCATAGTTGGTACAATAGTGTGTTATGTAAATTGGGTCACGAAAACCTCTTATATTACGATTTGGAACATTAAAATTAACGCGAGACAAAAGGTTACAAGCATCGATATTACCATAAATAAGATTAACAATAAAAACGAAACATAAATAAGAACGTCTGCGCTCCAGACTGGGTAAATCTATGAGTTTTAGACGGCTACTATATGAAGGAAGATTCAATGGATTCTGCCAGCCTAAGCCTCTAAGAGCAAATTTTAGGAACCTTTTTTTGAATTTGTTCAATTCTTATTTTGTGGCAAATGTAGTAGGGGGTCCATACCTGGCAAGCATACTCTATAATGGGTCTGACAAATGTGGTAAATAGTTGTTTGATAACATAGGGATCAGAAAACTGACGTGATTCCCTTTTGATCCAACCTAATATTGAATTGGCTTTATTACATGTAATATTGATAATTGATATGCTATGTGAATTCGAGTTTTTTATCAAACAATACACCAAGGATAGATATAGCTAAAATGTAAGTACGTTTATTTTAAAATTATAAATTAATTGAAGAAAACTTAATAAATATTAATATGATTATATCTTTGATGATTTTTCTTATTTCAAAGGGAAACCAGAACAAAAATACGAGTATGTACGAGTATATGAATACCAAATAAAATCAATTTGAAATTCTCGTTGATTTTACGTGAAAGTTTTTTTTCGCGATTCGTAAGAAGTTTCCGATTACGATAAAATTCGTGATAGGGCTAATTGGCTTCTGGACAATAACGTAGGTACGGGTTTTTCCAGCCCCAGATGCGGCAATTTTGTTGTTTACGTAGCCGCCGAGATCAAAATGCACCTCGTCAGAAAAGATGATTTTTGGCCCAAAATCGTTGTCCAATTCAAGATGCTCTAATGGTCAAACTGCGAAGCAATAACGAAAAAGATGGTCATGTGCCTTCAATCGTTTGTTCAGAATACTCCTCATATATAAATGCATCTTTTGAAAGACGAAATTTTTTTATAAAACTAGAAAAAATATTTAGTATAGATAAATTATTTCGTCATTAAATTTTGTTTTATATCACATTACCTTTTACTTGATAAACCCATTATATTAGAATTGTCTTTTATTCTTTCTTCAGCACAAATTTCTTCATTAAGCCACAATGTAACTGAATCCATATCCATACTCAACTTATTATTAATAAAAAGTCAATTATGTATTTGACTGTCATTTTTGACAAAAAAACAGCTCGAGTCCGGAACATTTGTTCGAAAGTTGCAAAGTTTTCTTTGCAACATTTGCTTTGGATTCGAAAGTTATACAGAGTAACTTTTGAAATTAGAATCGGAAACAACTTTCGAACAATTTTTACTTTCGTATCGAATTACAGAGTTAGGCCCCAGGAGAATCTGAAATTAAATTATTTTACCTAGAAAATTAATTTAAAAAGGCTTTTGTACAGACATATTATATGCTTTCCATTGCTATGCTAGTGCATTGCCAAAAGAGTGAATTTAAGTCGGGTTTACTGCAAACTTTCTATCTAGCTTTGCTTAATATTTTTTTAAGAAAATATTGAAGAATATTTTTGGTTTGACTGAGAATTCAGGGTGAATATTTAATTCTAGGATTCATCTATTTTTTGAACAGAGAAAGGGTTTTTCAAAAAGGATGGGTGAAAGTAAAACAAGTCGTTATTGAGCTATAAACAAATTTATTGTTTTATTTGAAAAGCATATCAATCATATCATCAAAAGTGTGAATTAAAAAAAAAAAAAGATCTGACATCCGAGTGGTCCAATTTTAGATAAAAATTTTGCATAAAAAAGGCTGAACTTGTACCATGAAACGCTTGCGGCTTATTGGCGTTAACTTATGACGACTCCAAACTAAAAAGTCTAAAGGGTGTAAGACATTTTTTCAAATCGTTCGTGCGCATGTATTGTATATAAACCACTTTCCAAAACGTAAGCCATAAGTGATGAAGAATAAATTATAAAAAATTGCGTATTCAAAAGGTCCTCACAGTTAACTGATGAGTCCATGTGGGATTGCAAGGGTGAAACGCCACTATGTGTGGATTAAAGGTTGTTTTGAATCAATAATTCAACAAGTTTAATAATAGTGCTAAGTTTTTTACTTGGCTGATTCATTTCATTAATATAATAGAGTTTGTGTTATAAGAACCTTCATATACGAAAAAGAATCCATCAACTATTATAGAGCTTGTGAAGAGAACGATGTACAAGTTGGGCCCCAACTACTATCAGCTCCACATGGGTCAACAGTCTGTGTCACATCTTGTGTAAGTATGGGAATATATAATGAATATATTTCTTTTTAAAAATGCAATAAACTGAACAAAATTAATTTTGTTCATGTATTATGGCGTTATTAGTAATAGCAAACATTCCCATTAATAATTATGGAATACAATATTGTCCAAGTGACTGCCCCGCTTGCTCATTCTCGTTGCTCATTCTGTCACTCCCATTTCTCAAGACCTCTTGCTGATAGTTTCGGGCTTTGGCTCACGGATTGCTTGGATAATATTAGTCCTAAGTACTTGATTCATTTTTGGATTGTTCGCATAGCATCTGTCCTTCACGGTTCTCCACAAAAAACGTCCAAAGATGACGGGCAATTGACATCGCCAAGATGACTGATAACACTATTTGGGAGTTTGGTGCTCAAAAGATCGATTCTGACATGGGGCGCCATTCTGCATGAACCAGAGGTCGTCCAAATCCGTGTTTTCATTTTCAGTAAAAAAAAAAGAAAGTCGGTTAGAATGGCTCTGTACCGCCCACCGTTCACCGAAATGTTGTTCCCAGTTTCTTTTTCGAATAAATATGGTCGAATGGTACCACCACTTCACAATCCGCACCAAACTGTCACTCTCTGTGGATGCATTGGCTTCTACACAATAAGGCTAGGACCGCATTTGCGATTTTTCGTCGAGGCGATTAAAAAGTCGTAGTCGCTACAAATTATTGTCATGCACGCACTTGCGATTTTTTTGCTGCGCGATTATTTAATCGCGAAAAATAAAACACACTACTTTTTATGTGAGTGCACGCATTTGCTACAAATAAGTAGCGACAGAAAAATCGCTTAAACAAAATAGAACTTGTTTCATTTTTATAATCGCTACGATTCACATTTAAGGCCATGTGTCTTACTTTTTGCGACTAAAAAATCGTGGATTAAAAATCGCAAGTGCGTGATTTTAAAGTCGTAGTAATTTAAATCGCAAGTGTGGGCATATCCATTTGAGTACATGTGTTTCATTAAAGCTTACGACAATCGCATCGCAAGAAAAATGAAACGAATTGCGACTTTTAAATCGTCATGATTTGTTGGTAGCAAGTGCGTTCATTCTCATTTAAATTCATGTGTTCTCTTTTTGCGACTAAGAAATCGTGCGATTGAAATCGCAAGTGCGGTCCCAGCCTAACGTGCAGGTTTTTTCAGCCCTATTTGCGGCAATTTTGTTTGTTAAAGCAGCCGCCAATATGAAAATGCGCCTCGTTAGAAAAGATCATTTTTTGCCAAAAATCGTTTTCCAATTCAAGCTACTCTAAGGGCCAAGCTGCGAGCGATAACGAAGCGCCTTCAATTTCTGAGTCAATTGGACCTTGTAAGCAAATAATCCGAGATCTTTGTGCAGAATTCTCCTCAGGTTTAGATCGATAGGGAGTTGATGTTCGTGATTTGAGTCTCACACTCTCGGCTAGAGCAGCCACATTCTTGTGTGATGTGCACTCCGTTCAACGACGGAGACCATGAGTGTTGTCCACTAGCATAGCAGTCTCACGAACTTTTTACACAAACTTTCGTACAGCAGGCGCAGTGGGTGCTTCATTTTGGCATAAACTTCTTTTTAAAAACGCACTGTTTGGGCTACACAGCACTCACTTTGGAAATGTTGTTCAAGCGTAAAGCAACTTATTTCATTTCGGATTTTTTACATGGAATTTGTCATCATTCTGTTGAAAAATAAGATACAGGGTCTGTTCTTACCAAAACTTATCTTATCAAAACTGCCAATTTCTATAAATTTATTTTTTTCTATATAACTTGAAAAAATTGATAGTTTTGGGCAAATAAACGAACAAACTAGCATACTTAAATAAAAACCTTTTTGACATGAATTTAATAAAGCTAAGCTCGGGAGCATCTCGGAAATCAATACTTATGAATATCTCTTATCATTGGCAGGGAAGTTTTTAAGCGTTTTCTTGGAGCGATTGTCAATGTAGATCCAATGTGAACAAATGTCCTAGCACGATCCTGCACAGCCATCATTTTCCTGGCACATTAACCGATTTTGAACGACCTTCATGAAATTCGTCTTCCAAGCGAAGTTCGACCATTGATTGAATTCGAAAATCATACAAAATAATTACACGAACATTTTTAAGATTCCATTTTCATGTTCTGACTAAGTTAAATGTTTCAAAAAACTTCAAACAACACAAATAGCACTTGTATCACAAAACGTTCTGATAACGATTTTTATTAAAAATGTCAATTTTTATGATAACAATATGAAATTTTACATATATTTACACTTGTGTGTCCAGTCCATATCTCAAGGCCTACGGAGCAACCTCTGCACTGCACGCTTATACTCAGCTGATGGTAGGAATTTTTGAAGGGAAAACTCTTTTACGAATACTTGATCTTGTTAGCGAGACGAACGAATGGAAGAAACGAAGCAACCCTGAACTTAATGATCTGTAGCAAGATGTAGGTTTAGTAGAGAAAGTCCAAACAATTCGAATACATGGAGCGAATTGCCAACATTGCAGTAGACTTTGATTTCAAGCCTCAAGGTACATGGCAGCAAGTAAGCCTGAACCTCTAGTTTAGGGGCCAAGTGAAAACAGCTCTTCGGGATAGAATATAATGGAAAGCTGCCATATCTATGACAATGACACTTCATATAGATCGAGAACAGTTTAAATAAGTAATTAAGTGCTTCCTTGCTTGCGTTTCTTAGTCTTCTGTCTTAATGAACACCTTTGCTTAATACGATAACTGCTTTGAAAATCTACTCCAAACTGGTCCATCAATATGTACCAACATTTGAGCCTGCATATTAACCTCAGAGTCACTCATATCTGGGTCGGTTCCACGTAATAGTGGCTTGATGGAAGTTAACGGCCAGGCAAGGATCAGCTCTTCATGGCTCACGTTCTTGTATAATTCACACACGCTCAGAGGCTCATTAAGAGACCTTTAAACTTCTGTTAAATACAGCACGAGCGATTGGAAAATTAGGGGAGGGTGAAGAAAGGAGGTGTCGATAAACATTGGTTTTGATGTTTGCAAATTGAAATGGCAGGGGAAAACCGTGCCGGTTGAATTATTCCATAATCGTGTTAATCGATATCTGTGTTTGACGGTACGATCAAAATTGGGCTCGACGGTGAACTGATGAGCATTCCTAGCGAAACAGGTATCACGGTTGAACTAGTTGAGGGAGAAATGCAACTGGCTAGTTCGATTGAGATTGCTTATGAATGAAACGAAAAACAAGGAAAGACATGAAACTTTCGGAAAGTGTTCAAGAGATGGGCATGATTCCAGGAAAGCTCTGTTTCTTACAGCAAGATTTAATATTTCGAGGTATTAAGGGAAATATTCTCTCAATTTTCTTAAGTTATCAAACTACCATGACCCCAGCGAACTTTCGGAGAAGAAAATCAAAGATCTGATTATCTTTCTGAATGCGACAAAATGGCTTTAGTAATGCTCCGCTAAAGTATATAAAAGCCATTTTCTTCCGTACTGAATCCTTATTAAGTTGACACGAGTTTAATGGTATCAAAACGGCGCACCCCAGCGCTAATTGAGTCGCGGGCCCAGTTGGCTGGCGACTACCATCTCTACCTACCTACCTACCATGTGAAAGAGTGTAACTAACTGTATTATAACTAGGAACATTTGGCCCACATACCTATAGTTAGTCCCTAAAACTTGATTTGATATGCAGACCCAGGCAAGACATAGCCAGAATTGTCGATAGAAGAGCCATTCATTTCCTCTGCAAATGTCCTGCTTTGTCCAAAATTCGAGCACAATCATTCGCAAGAACATTTTTTGACGAAATTGACGAACTTTTTGGAATGAAATGGCTCCAGGGCGAACTTCAGTTCCCTTTTTTTGATTCCATAAGCCACGTGCCAGCTGACTGAGAGCTATTATGGAAGTTTATGGTATACAGTGATTAGATGATTATCGATTGGATTCTGCTGCTTAGCAAAAGTCAACAAACTACTTAGTTTGACAAATTGTATATGGATTTGGATGTAGTTGGTAAACCAGTTGAGTGAGTTATCCGATTCCTGATAGTTATTTTTAAGCAATCAAAAGATCATAAGATACATTAAAACCTTCTACATTCATTCTTTTTGAAGTTAATCCAAACTAGAAGATTTCGTGAGAATATGTCAAAAATTCTCCATGCCAATTCCATCCACAGGTTCAAACGAGTTATGGTATGAAAACAGTGTACTTCAGCGCTAATTTGGCCCCAGGTCTAGACTTCCAGTGGTCGCCATTCAAAAGCCATTCGAAAGCAGCTTTATCATATTAAACGTTAATAACTTTAAACAATTTCTTAGACTCGTCTTACCTAGGAAGATTAGATATTTCCGAGATCAAATGATTTTCTTTAAAAGTTTAAACAAGAAATCCAGATTATGTAGAGAAAAGAAATATAAAATCCACAGACATTAAATCCTCATAGCTCTGATGAAAATAAAGACGAGTCGAAAATAAAAATAAATACATACATATGTACATACGAGTATATATTATATATTCCTTATAAAATGGATGAAATAACGACGAAAAAGATGGAGCTATCAAAGCAGGAAATTTGATTTACCATCAGATTCTTCCAAGAGAAAAAAAAATACCATCTACCTTTTTTCGATCAATTAATCTTCTTCCAGTTTTATGAGACCAGAGAAATCTTACAAGAGACGGAAGTTTTCCGTTCAATTAAGAATAAGGATAATAATTTTTCTTCTTGAAGACTTTATTTCATCATAAAAAGTGTCCTTTGAAGTACGATATGTTACCCTTACGATTAAAGTACTACTTTTGGAGTTATTTAAGTAAAACCTATCTTTTATACTTACCGCAAATAGATCTAAGGAATGTTATGGGAACGCCCAATTATTTTTATATCTAATTGCTCATAAAACTCATTGTTAATTGATTTGTGGTCGAGACGTTCGCGGTAGAAACCTCAAACAAAATTAATAGGAAATTATATTATTTTTCCATAACAAGGCACAAGCTTGATTAGACTTCCCCTGATAATTTTATCAACTTCTGCTGGAAATAAAATGCTGTTGTAAAATTATGGATTCAACAAACATCCTGTATCCTTGCTGGGTTGAGTTCCTGAATTGGTTTGAGTTGACCAAGAATTGTGTGACTTATGTTTCTCATTAGAACTGTGAACGTTTCATTTCACAGGATACTTTTTAATAGCATACATTTATATTCCATTGCTTCTGTCAATTCAGGGTTCTTCAATGTTTTGTCGTATTTTGATAAAAATGAAAATAAATTCGTTCTTCGAAGCTTATAAATATTTATGATCCTTGAAAGGTACTGTGTGTCTGAAGAGTAGATAGAACTTTTCATGCAGGGCTCTTCGTTGGAAAAAATGAAACTCAATTGTACTTTATTTATTTGTCATAGTTAATTGTTTATTTTTCGATCAAAATGTATTGGTATTTTTTATTTTGCAAAGGAGCAGATAATCCCTGTCTATTGTAAGGTTTGATAGATTAAGTCTACGTTACTTTGCAGAATTTTTGTGTAAATAATTGTGTGTCATGCACTGAAAGAATTAGTGTTTAGTTATTCTGCTGTCAAAACAAATTAATTTTCTTTTTCACGGAAATGACATAACTGACATGGAAGTGATGAAATTATGTCATGGAAGTGACGAACTAACATGGCAATAATCTTAAATTTTTTAAAACAAAATGAAATACATTTGAAGTAAGTAATTTTTCGTAGATAAGAAAATGATCAACATTTCAGAAAACTGAACGAACCTTTTGGGACAAAAACATTCTATTCATCATAACATAGGGATTCAGATGGAGTCCTAACTTCAATAAATTATTTTTCAGCAGTAGAATATGTATACAAAATTTTTAAAACAGTTTTAAGAAAAATTGCGGTTATCTGGTTTAAGTTTCTATTATTGTACAAAGATTAAATTAAAAAATTCTTAACTCTTTTTTTTACAATTAGAATTTTCAAAAAATAAATAATTTTTTTTAAACCTTAAAGATATTTTTATTTGCGACTTAAAGTTACGATAAGGCAGCTTATGCATTCGGAAAAAAATCGAACTTGAGAAATTGATCAAAGTCGACATTACGATGATGGCGAAGAAGAAAAAAGTGGGTCTCGCAAAACTCTCTGTCTGTTCGACTACAGCTTAAACGACCCGACCGATTTTCTTTAAGAATTTTAGCCCAACACGGTTTTTTCTTTTTTTTATTAACACATTATTTTCGAAGTTTTGTTCATACTTTGTTTTACTCAAAAATTCAAGAAAATTGCATTTAGTTAAAACTATAGATAGGTTATGGTTGAAGAAAATTTTTCTAAAAATAGTTATTAACGGTACCCCCTTGGAACAATGTTTTTTTAATTTCTAATTTTCTCAAAAAACAGAACAACTGGTTTTGATCATTTGTCTATGCTAAAGCTCCCCAAAAGTTGAATAGTATTGTCTATTAAAATTTTCAAAAAAAAAAAATTCAAACATTTTCAACTCAATATTTAGAAAACCCCATGCTCTATTTTTTTTAAATTTAACAATAATTTTTTTTATTACAATCTAAAGATGTGAGAAAAAACAAAATAAGAAAACGGCGCCTAGAATTTTGGTAAAATTTGTTTTCTTTCGAATAATTCTTACGATCTATAATTCAATGAGCAAAAACATTGAAATTAAGATATTACTGACTGTACAATATTTTCCAGATTTGAATTTTTCACTATTAGCGAAACGGATTTTAATGAAATTTTGTATAGGGAAATTCTAAAAAATTTGAAAAACTTTGCATTTCAAAACTTTAAAATAAATATTTTTTGAATTAAAAAAAAAATCATTTTTTTTTTCAAAATACGATATCTCAAAAACAAGTCAATATTTTTTTTTGGAAATTTAAGTTTTATTCGTACAGTAATAAGGACTTAAAGTTGGCGTACCTAAATATTTTGTATATAAAAGCTTATTTTTTTTTAAGAAACAGCTACAACTGCTTTAAATTTTTATTCTTGTACAAATTCATATTTGTTCAAGAAATCACACGGCATTCTGCTCTTATAATACTACTAAAAACAATAAACTTAATGCTTATAGTTTTTTCTATAACATTCATTTTTAAAATTTTTGATCACATAATAGCAAGTTCGTGGGACAAAATAAAAATAAATGTACATTATTTTTTAGTTTACAAAATCATTTTTTTTGAATTTTTTAAAAAATTTTAAATTTTATAGAACCATTTTTTGAAAAAAAAAATATTTTCTATTTGGAAAAAAATTGTATGGCAAGTACTTTTATTGAGCATAGGATGCCATATATTTTAAGCAAAAATTAGTTTAGGCAGGAACAAAATTATAATTCGTTGTAGAGGTTTCTTAAAAAAATAAGCTTTTATAAAAAAATTTTAAAACATTTTTAAGAAAGTGAAAAAGAAAGTGTTTATTAATGTACGAATAAAAATTAAATCTAAAAAAAATATTGATCCGTTTTTGAGATATCGAATTTTCCAAAAAAAATAGATTTTTTTATTCAAAATTCAAAAAAATATTTTTTTTAAGTTTTGAAATGCAATGTTTTTCAAATTTCTTAGAAGCTTGTCTTTAAAATTTTTTATTAAAATCCGTTAAGCCAATAATGAGAAATTCAAAATTCGAAAAAATCGTTCTATGGTAGATTAGATACAGTCAGTCTAGATTTCAATTTTTTTTTATTTGATTATAGATCGTAAGAATTAATCAAAAGAAAAATTTTTTTTGCAAAATTCTCGGAACCGTTTCCGAGAAAAATACGATTTTCGAAAACCATTTTTTAACTTTTGTATGGAGGGTACCGTTATTTTTAGGTAAAATAATTTTGTTTTCTCATTTCTTGTAGATTATATTAAGAAATATTGAGTTTTCAAAACAAAATTTTGAAATATTTTTTAAAACTCCGAAAAATTATTTTTTGAAAATAATATTCAAATTATTGGGGACCTTTAGCAGAAAAAAAAATGATCAAAATCGGTCGTACCGTGTTTGCGAAAATCCAAAACCAAAAAAACGGTTCAAAGGGGGGTACCAAAAATAACAATTTCTTGGAAAAAGTTTTTCAATCATTAGCTAGCTTTAACTCAATGAAATTTTTTATTTTTTTTTTTGAATCTGTGGGACAGTTTTTGAGAAAAAAAATATTTATAAAATTTCGAAAAAATCGTATGGCAGGTACCGTTATTTTTGGCCCTAAGAAAACAAATAAAAAAACATCCGGTGAAAAAAAAATAAAACCCATATCTACCAATTTTAAAGAAAATCATCCGAGCCGTTTAGCTGTAATCGTACAGACAGACAGAAAGACAGAATTGCGAGACCCACTTTTTTCGTGTTCGCTATTATCGTAATGTCAACTTCGATCAAAATCTCGAGTTCGTTTTTTTTCCGAATGCATAACTTTCCTTATAGTACCTATAAGTCGCAACTAAAAAGAATAGGAAATTGTCATAAGAAATATTTAAAAATAATATCTACCAAGTTTCAGCTTCCAGGTCAATGTCTTTTTTTCATTTATTGATTGATTTATTATATAGTCTTTAGCATTATACAATACATGTATTATGTATATATATTTGTATATGGAACATGATGTCGGTCAAGTGGACGCCTCCGGTGATAGTGCAAAGTCGAGCTTACACATGACGTCGCAGTAAAATGTACTTATTAAAAATGTAAGATGGCAGTCTACTTGGACGAACGATAATCACCCCTTCGGTCATACGCATAGTCAGACGACAAAAGTAAATTTGATTTGATTGATCATAATTATAATTGCATTCTCGGAGCTTCCCCCACCAGTGGTAAATTTTTACGTTGAAAGACAAAAGTTAGATAAGAGATATTGTCCAGCTATTTCTTACCAAGGCGTCTCGCCACCAGTAGTAAGGGGCCTTGGTTCAAAGTCATACGTCATAAATGGCACCTCCGGCTTTGGAACCTGCTGATCTGCAAGAGCGTTCTTAGCATACTGAGTGCTACCAGAGGCGTAATATCTGCTGAAGTACCAGTTTTTAACCTTCTATATTGAGTGCCAAAAGAGGATTAGTAACTGCTGATGTGCCATAATGTTTATGCTTGCTGTTTGGAAGTGCGGCAAGGGGCGTAGTACCGTCAGAAGCATTAACACCTTTGAATTCCATTGCCAGAATTAATCGAAATATAATAAATAGTGAACTGTAGTAAGAGAATACTGTGTTGTAAAATATAAGAGTTATTTTCAATAAAGATTTTGTAATAAAGTTTGAAGCCATTTTCTTCTAAGGTTTCGTGTTTTCTTCAGGACGACCGTGGCGAGAACATCGAGTATAACCTCTACTGGAAAAAGAGCACATCAAAGTACATATACTTGGTGAGTTCTAATATATATTTTCTCTTAAGTATGTTCAAGCTCCAGGCTTATTACTTGCTTTCGACTGGATTCCTCATTAAATACGAGTATAATAACATACGGGTAATAGGAACCTTTTCTTTTTCTTAATTAAAACTTTTCGTCATGCCGGCTTATCGCCCATATCAAGTCACAAGTTAATATTATTGTTTTGGAATAATATATTTGTTTGTCTGTGGTTTTCCGAACTTCCTGCTAAGCCTTTACCTTTTTCTTTGTAAATTGCTAATGCTCATTTTAGGGAAAGGTATTTGGAGAACTTTTTCAAATATTAATAAACTTACGTGAAGATTTAATGACTATAAAGAAAGTAATTCAAATATCTCCATGTTTTCAACAAAGCTTTCCTTAATGAATTTTCTTTGAACATACTCGTAGAACTTTATTAATCTTTTAAACCCTTTATCTTCCATCTGATTTCGCAGACTTTTTCAATTATTATTATTTGAAAATTGTTTTGAGCAAGAAAAATATTGAGCAAGAAAATATCTATATCAAATATTATACATTTATTAAGAAGGAATCAATAATAAAAGTAATCTTCAACGAAAAAAAGATATTTTTTTTACGGTAAGTAGCCTATAAGCTCTTTATCCTTTGAACATTTTGTTTTTTTTTCGTCTATAATACGCTTTATTACGAAAGCTTGAAGCGTACTTCAAAGCAGTTTTTCTTTCAGTACCAAAAATATAAGCTTTTGACAAAGTAAATTAAAGAAAAATATTTAGATTTTTCATGATTTAACTAGGTAACTGACATTGAAGATGATTTGTTTAATCGCATTTAAATGAAAAAAGACGAATTATATTTATAGATATTTCTGTTTATCATAAGCAACTTAGAAAATAAATAAACTCTACTACAAAAATATACCAATTTTTTTTATATTCTTCATATACGCATTTTGATATACGACTCAGTACTCAGAGCATTCAAATTTATTGCACACTGGGTTAGTTTGGCTAAAGGTGAAATCTATTTCCGAATAGGAGCTTAAGGATAAGCTGATGATTCCCAGATGTGTGACGTGAGAATAACCGCGGAAATGTTGATATGTATTTCAATGGAGTGTTCTTGTCAAAATAACATAGGAAAATAAAATGCATGACTAGACCACACGAAGTTGCTGTATTGTAAAAGACTATAAATTTAAAAAATTAATGTTAATAGAAAAAATGTTCATAACATAAAAATAAATTTTTACTTGCGACTTATAGGTACTATAAGCCAAGTTATGCATTCGTAAAAAAATCGAACTCGAGATTTTCACCAAAGTTGACATTACGATGATAGCGAAGACCAAAAAAGTGGGTCTGGCAATTCTATGGGTCCGACTACAGCCTAAACGGCTCAGCCGATTTTCTTCAAAATTCGTAGATATGGGTTTTGATTTTTTCCCCCCACACATTTTTTTCTTTTTTTTTTTTAAGACCAAAAATAACGGTACCTACCATACGGTTTTTTTTTCGAAATTTTATAAATTTTTTTTTTTTTTCTCAAAAACTGTCCCCCAGAATTTAAAAAAAAAATTGAAAAATGTCAATTAGTTAAAACTAGGTAATAGTTAAAAAAAATTTTCCAAAAAATTGTTATTTTTGGTAGCCCCCTTGGGTCCATTTTTAACTTCCCATAGGGAGTTATTGTAATCGGTCCGATTTGTCAAATTGGAATTTTTGACATTTCTCGACGTTTCAAGGTCCCTAGAGGCTATATCAATCATTTTTAGAGAGATGTCTGTGTGTGTGTGTGTGTGTGTACGTACGTTCGTACGTTCGTACGTCCGTACGTTCTGATACCATTTTTCGTCGTCGATATCTCAAGAACGAGTAAAGATATCGACTTCAAATAAATTTTGTTTAATAGATAATAACTTCGAAAGAGGCTGAAAGGGCGTTTATTAAAATTCAGTTAGTAGTTTTTTCACTATAACGGTTTAAAAAAAAAGTAAAAATTTTGGTTAGTTTCAAATATCTCACGAAAAAATAATGCTATTGATTTCAAATAAAATTTAATGTACTCATTATAAGGTCATACAGATTTGGTATGAATTTGGAAACAAATGAACATACCGTTATTTTTTTAAATAAAAAAAACTGAAAACAAATTTCATAACCCAGATATTCTAAGAACGGAAAACAATTTGAAACTCAAAATAATTTTATTTTACGAAAAATAATGTGTTTGACAACTGGTGAAAATTTCAAAAAAAATCAGCTTACAGTTTTTTTACAAAAAATAAAAAACTATATAAAATTCTATTGAAAATTGGTAAAAATTGTTTTTCGACTCAAATTTCTCGCGAACTAGTATCTAGTGATATTGACTTCTAATTTAGTT
This sequence comes from Chrysotoxum bicinctum, assembly GCA_911387755.1. Lineage (NCBI taxonomy): Eukaryota > Metazoa > Arthropoda > Insecta > Diptera > Syrphidae > Chrysotoxum > Chrysotoxum bicinctum. The sequence continues at coordinate 33,588,336 of OU426990.1, forward strand.
TATTTTATACATAGTATAATTTTGTACAATTGGTAAAATGTTGACAAATATTGAATTAATAGTTTTTTTTTAAATAAAAAAACTATTAAAAATTCTAGTGAAAATTAGTTAAAATTGTATTTCAAGTCGAATTTCTTGGGGATGAACATCACCGATAATGCCTTCTAAAGTACTCGTATGTTGTTTTATACATCGATACCTTCCCGTAAGAATGTATACTAAGCGACATTTCTAAAATTGTTCAGGAAACGAAAAAAACGAAGAAAGTTCTAGTTGAATCATAGTGTGCTAAGAGACAATTTTGGTTAAACTAAGTGACATCTAACAAAATTTTTTGTTGCTTACGACAATGAGATCTTTATTAATGTCGCTTAGCATAATTTTTTTGGCGGATAATACAAATTTCAGGGGGCAACATTATTTTAATGAGAAAACATGGCAGTTGATAAATTTTTTTATTTGTACTCTAGTTTCCTTTTCATGCATAATAGGTTGGCTCTTAACATATAGTATATTTCCTCATCAAAAAGTCATTTTCGAAAAAAGTGTCGCTTAGTACATTCTTACGGGAAGGTATCGACATAATACAATTATTAACATATGGTTAAATTTTGACAAGTATCGAATTAACAGTTTTAACAAAAATTAAAAAAAAATCTACTAAAAAGTGGTAATATTTGTTTTTCGACTAGAATATCTTGATATTGAATTTGCCATTATTTAATTTTATTTAAAGTTTAAATATTATTACATATTCAAATTTTTAATATTTTTATTTTTTGGATTTAAAAAAAAATCCAAAATTTTTTTTCGGAAACTCAATATTTCGAAAACCCTAAGATCAATTTTTTTCAAGCTTGACAGATAAAAGTTTCTTAATATAATCTACAAGATTTGAGAAAAAAATTTTTGTTTTATCTAAAATTAATGGTACCTTCCATACAAATGTTAAAAAATGGTTTTCGAAAATCGTATTTTTCTCAAAAACGGTTCCGAGAATTTCGTTAAAATTTTTTATATTTTGATTAATTTTTACGATCTATAATTTAATAAAAAAAATTGAAATCTAGATATTATTGACTGTACCTGCTATAGAACGATTTTAATGAAATTTTTTATAGAGAAGTTCCTAAAAAGTTTAAAAAACATTGCATTTCAAAACTTAAAAAAAATATATTTTTTTTTTTGAAAATTCTATATCTCAAGGACGGCTTCGTATTTTTCTTGGAAATTTAACTCTTATTCGTACAATAATAAAAGCTTAAAGTTGGCGTACCAAATTTTTTTCTTAAAAATGTTTTAAAAATTTTGTACATAAAAGCTCATTTTTTTAAGGATCCACTACAATGACTTATATTTTTTGTTCTTCCATAAATTCATATTTGCATAGCATTCTGTTTTTATCTCTTACTACTAAAAGAATTTAAAAAATTCATTTTATCCTTATGAACAGTTTTCTTTAATAACTTACGTTTTTAAAACTCCTAGTCTACTGCATAGGAGCAAGTCCGTGCGACCCAGTCGTGCATTTTATTTAAGTAAGCAAATCAACTCTTTTAATAGTTGGAGCTAAAAAGGAATGAGATTTTTCAAGCAAGTAGGTATGCACTTATTTATGCTAGAACAAAAATTATAAATCGTTGTAGCAGTTGTTTTTTTAAATATGCTTTTATATAGAAAAGTCTTAGGGAAAAATTTTAGAACGCCAGCTTTAAAGTTTTATTACTGTACGATTAAAACATAAAAAGATATAAAAAAATTGTTTTCTTTGTTTTCAAAAATTCAAGAAATTTTAGTTTTTGAAATTCAATTTTTCCAAAACTTTTCTATACAAAATTTAATAAAGAACTGTAGTCGTCGTTTTTGAAAAAAAAAGATTATAAAATTTTTAACGAAAAAAATCGTATTTCAGGTACCGCTACTTTCGGTTACACTCAAGTCCAAGAAAACCTGGACACTTATTTGTATTTTTTGGCGACGTCATATAGATGAGCATTTCACACAAGGACAACGTTATCTGTCTAAATAGAAATTGAATAAAAATGACATTTTTACTGCTTCTGCCAAAAAAAAAATACAGTTTTTAATTTGTTTAGTAGCATCATAATGTTTTCTTATATTTAATTTTCATTGCCTTCTTTAATTAATAACTTTAACATTTCAATAACTCAGAATGATTAAGCACATTTGTCAAGACCTTTTGTTAAAAAGACAAATAAATTTCCCATTCGGCAAAAGCTTTTTTAACATTTCAAATGCAAACAAAGTTGGTACAATACAAAAACAAGCTCAACTCCTTGCGGCAATGCATTATTATACAAATGCTTTCCTGATTAAGGTCAGAACAAAGAATGCCTTGGCGACAACATTGACTCTATCAACAGGCCTCAAGAGTTGAAAAGTGTGGTAGTGATATTAACGCTTATAAGCTCGTTGAACGTACACGAAAAGTGGCAAATTGCAATATTAGTTGCTTACATTTTACTTTGTTATGTCAATCAAATATGTTAATAGCTGATTTGTGTGTGTAAGGACTGAGATTAGGCAATCACGGTTTCCTTCAAATTCGGCACTCTTAATATTACATCAGGTAAAGTAATTATTTTTACTCGTGCCCAGCGGACAATTATTAAGGTATTTTCTCCCGAAAGTAAACGTGACCGACTTCAACAGTTTTAGTTTAAGGTAACAATAGTTTGTCGCCATTTGCACCAGCATAACTTTCTAGAAAATAGTAGCCCTGTGACAACTGGACTAACCGTTAGTGGATATTCCACAATTTACATTGGATTTTCAGTTTCATAAATGAAAAAAAAAGAAAAAAAAAGAAGAAAAATATACTGTCCAAAACCATCTTGAAAATCAGAAACAAATGTGAGATGACATAAATTTCAGTTTCAGTTTTCAAAAGTGCCAACATTTTTTTTTTCAAAACTGCAAAGAAACTTTATATCAGTTACAGTGTTAACATTCGTAAGTTTCTCGAAAACGGTTTTTGAACAATAAATTGAGAGTTTGTATATACAAAACCATAAAAAACTCGACCAGACCTATAACCTCTTCATAATTTCAAAATTGAATCACCAATTGGAAGAAGGGAATAAATCCATCTGATCTAATTGTTGGGAAAACGCAAAAAACTGAATAATTTGTTTATGTGGCTGTTCTAAGATGCTTTTTTAAAATCACCTATATTTCTATTAAAAAAACGGGTTTTTGATTCTTTCTTCGACCTAACCGATGGGTCTAGGCATAGAGATGACATTTGCATCAAAATGTCGTTTTTGGAAATTTTATTCCAGTTGGTGATTATTATAGCACAGTGAAACTAATTACCACATAGTTTTTGCTAACCAATGCAATGGCTAAAAATGGCTCCACAATGAAAGTTAAGCCTTTTGATGGAAGAACCCTTGTATGTATGTTTCTATATCGTATACCTTCCAAATAGTCTTTAAGGAAAATGTCAATACATTAAACTTGTTGAAATAAAATTTATATTGCAAAATAAACTACAAATCCACTAAATTTTGAGTGAACATACAAGAACCTAACATCCATTACGAATAAATATAAGTAAAAAGTCCCAGTGGAACCATCAACATTCTATACTTAAGGGCAATATTCTTTGTTTTTATTTCATAAACACAAAATAAACAAGCAATACCATATGAGCACACTTGTGTCCAAAACTTTCCCCCTAAATGAAGCATAATGTTTTGTTTTGTGTAAATTTTGCTTTTAAATTTCGTTTAAGGTCCTCTTCTGGAATGACATGTTTGTAAAGTTCATCTGCTTCACCACCCCGATATCCCGAATATGTCAAAGGAAATTTTCCACTTTCCATTGAATTCAATTTTGAATAAAACAATCTGATCCCATTACAAATGCCCGAAGGGTTGTTTACATAAGCACCTCGTATATACGAGTAGTTGAAGCATCTGTGCTTTTTTGTGCTCGGAATGTTTTTGAAAATATTTTTTTTTCATTTTTTTTTTTTTGAAAAATTTGGATTGTGTATTATATAAGGTAGAATTGTTTGTAGCAGATTCCTTGAGCAAAAAGAGATCTGCTTTGTGTATTACTTAACAAAGTGAAAGGTAGAGTTAGAATGGAAGGATTGGGTTAGATCTACCTACCTCCAGCGGCACAATAAATAATAATTTTCTGTATAAATCTTCAAAAGTTCTTCCATAATTAACTGAATTGTCTGTATTAATATTTCCAAGTTTAGAGAAAACTAAATACGACTACGAAAACATTAATCATTATTAAACTCAAAACTTAAGCAAAAACAGTGCCCACAGTACCTGATGGTTTTTCCCAACCACCTCAAAGGCTGGATAAAATGAAACAAATACAAGATGGAAATCTTTTGTTTGAAGCTACAAAAAGGGATATAATTAAGGGATATATATTTTCAGTCTTCAGACAAAAAATAAAACGAAACTGCTTACCGTGAGTAGAAATTAAAAAGCAGACTAAAGACTTATTTGGAATTTGGCATGCGGTTAATTTAAATAATCTTGTAAGAATGGCTTCAACATTACAGAAGCTCAAATTCACACCGATTTGCAACTTTTTTTTATACTCAAAAAATTGCTGATATTCGAAAGAGAACAAAAGCGACAGTCTTTGTATGTGGGTTTAACATGAGGGTGGTAATTTGCCGAGGCGTTATGTATAGTATTCAGTAACTTTTAACCTTGATACATTTTTTCGTTGCACAGGTGAATTGAGCCAATATTAATATTTAATGAGTGTGTAAATTTTTTTTATGAATTCTTAACGTCTGATTTGAATAATATTGTAGGTGTAAATGCGCATAGTTAAAAGGTCTTATTTTCAGTAATCAAGGTTGCTTAAGACTTTTTATTAAAAAGGTAGACATCTACATATTTTTACAAATACGATAAAGGTACGATACTATAGAACAACTTTTGGAATGATACAATAGATCGAAGTTTGCATTTTAATCAGACCTAATTGAAAAGTTTCTTTTGAGTAAGGAACAATTGATTTCAACAGTTTTAATTATTTAATATCTTTGTGCCGGATTTAATTATGACTAAGTCACAAAATCCTACTTAATTCACTATAGTGCATTTCTGAGAGAATATTTTTCAATATTTTTGGTATAATTCGAAAACGAAAGCTGAATTTGAGAATTTAATTCTGAAAAGTCTTCTGTGAATAATTAAAAATTCTTGATTACCTATTTCTAAATTGCTTTTAAGAAAAATTAAGGTGGAAAAATTAACAAAAACATATAAGAAAAATTAAAAACTTAAGGACAATTCCTAATAACGATGCGTCGACATACATGCTAAATGCTATTATCAAAGGGAAACACATAACACATACACATACACATAACTCTCAACCTTCAGAAAGCTATTGCATTAAAAATTTAATTTTAATTATCATTGCTAATAATAAGAAAGTTTAAAACATCAATAGATCGTAAAAATTAAGCAATACTGAAAAATTTCGAGCAGCCTTTTTCAGAAAACGTAAGATTTTCAAAAATGGTTCTTAAACATTTCTATTTGTTTTTGAATAAGGAAACAATTTTGTTTTTCCAAGTTTTTTTTTTTTTTGTTAAGTGTTAGGTGCGAAGGTTCCTACAAGTCGAATAGGGCCTTTCGAAACATTAAATTTTCAAAAAAAAAACCTTTTTTTAATTTTCTTAATCGAATATCAAAAACAAATTGAAATTTTGATACGCCAGTTTTAATTATTGTAATTATAAGAAATTTAATAAAAAAAATCATTTATTTGTTTTTTGAGTTATAGAATTTTTATAACAAAAATTTTGAATTTTTTTTTTTTTCAAAAATTCAAGAAATATTTTTTTTTCTTAATTCTTATATAAAATTATTCATTAAGTTCCGTTATACCGTTTATGAGAAAGACAAAATCCAAAACGTGCTTCTACGGTAGATACTTTCAGCAATGTCTTTATATCTTATTTTTTTTATTTATTGAATAATAGATGGCCAACAATAAGTGAATCGGAAAAAGTCACCCCTATTACAGAATTCGGCGAATGAGCTTAAGTGACAGTTTCAATTAATTTAAAAACTTTTGATATTACTGAATCCGACGAAAGAAAGTTGAACGAATTTCGGTAACATGCCCTGCATAACCGACATTTTGTTCAACTTATCTGGTATTGCCAAATTCACAACCCATTCGCACTCCATACAATTTCTATCATTTCATCGCGCCAATTTCGAGACGAATCTGAAGTAAATTTTTAATTAAAGGGGACGTTCATTTACGGGACCGGTATGAAAATAACACCTTATAGTTTTCTGCTCTAACAATTTAAAAGATTTTGTTCATAAATTAATAATTTTCTATCAAGAAATCATAACATTGCATTCTTTTAACTTACAATATAGGTACAATAGGGCAAGTTTTTGAAAAAAAAAATCGAACTCGAAACTTTGGTCAGACTTGACATTATGTAGATAGACAATACGAAGAAAGTAGGTTCCGAAAATCTGTATTTCTGTCTGTCTTTGCTTTAACATAGCACAGCCTAAATCGCTAAAGTGATTTTTTTCAAACTTGGCTCTTAAAGGTCTTCGGTGGTTCCCTAGCAGATAAATTGAATTTATTATTTTGCTCCAAAACTAATGGTACCTGCCATACAGCCATTATGAAAATTCTAATATGTCACAAAACTGGCTATAACCATTTTGATGAATAAAAAAATGTGTACACCATATCGTCGTCGTTCTATGAAAACTCCCTAAGTCCATTTTTTGTTTTTTGAGGTATTTGCATTTGAACTTGGAAATTAATATAAAAAAATCCAAAAATTATCAGAATAGCATGATCTCAGGCTTCAATTGTAGAATTTGTTTGGCGTAGGCATTGTGCAATAAAATTTTTTACAAATGGTTTATCCGAAATGAATTAAATAAGAATTGCATCACATTTTTTTTTTAAATGGACTTAGGGAGTTTTCATAGAACGACGACGATATACAATGTTGTAAACAAAAATTTCAGAAAAAAAATAATTTTTCCATTAATGATTTGATTCGGAGTTGAAAATTCAATATTTTGAAAACGTTCGTTTTTTTTTTAATTATTTCCTTAAATGTATACAGGGTGATTGGCATAAGGTGTGACAAAAAGCTAGGGCGTGTAGGTTGGACCTAGACAAGAAAAAAATCGTATGGGCGGGGGGGGTCTATTTCCCCCCGTTTAGGCGGGAGGGGCAATTTAAGAAAAAAATCACTTAAAACAGAAAAAAAATTATTAGAAAATAACGGTGATACCTACAGAGTAATGCTATGGCATTTTGAAAAGCCAGAAATACATTCTTTAATTTTGTTTTCAAATAAAGTTGTTCGAGTGAATAGTTTTTGAAAATTAATTTTCAAAATCAAAATTTTGAAAAAAAAAATGAAAAATTTTTTTTTTAAACAAATTTTTTTTTAAAATTTTACGTAATTAAGTATTATTTTCTTATTCAATATTCAATGCTCATATTAATTTTTGATCAAACACAAAAAACCGGATGTCAAAATGTTTTGTAGTTTTTGAGAAAATCAAAAATAAGAAAAACTACTTTTGTTCTAAGAAAAGCCTTTTATTTTAGTTTTTATACGTTTTTGGATTCTTAGGTGAATTTACGATTGAAAGGATTAACTTTCTTTTTACTATTTTTTTAATTATCGTCTTATAAACATACAATAATGTGACAAAGTACTGGATTAACCATATTTCACACATTTTTTTCATTGAGAACACCTGCGTGAGAGCATTGGATTAATATTAACCTGCGAATGTTTTTCAAATAATTTTTTGTAATAAGCTTTAGTTAAAAAATTGTTAAAAATTTAAATAAACAATAATTATGTATTTTATCTAAATATGCATGTATTTCTCATTTTAATTGATTTCAAGATTCAGGAACATTCTTGTTCTTATTTCGCAATTGCACTTTTCTGTCACTAGTTAGGGCGTGTAACGTTGCATTACTTAAAAAACATTCGCAGGTCAATATTAATCCAATTTATTATTTATTATTTATATTATTGGCAGTGTTTTCAAGCAAATTTATTAAATTAAATTTTATTTTATGTAATATGCAAAGTGTTCGATAGTGCAAAAACAAAAATGCCCCACAGTGTGTAAATGCGTGTCTCAAGTATATTCTGCACATCTCCGTAACTGTGGCTTTCCAACCATATAAAATTTATCGAAATCGGTTAAATACTTTTGGAGAAAAGTGTACCACAAAAAACATGCTTGCCGTTTTATTATATGATTTTTTTTTTCTCAAAAACTATCCCACAGAATATAAAAAAAAGCAAATGCAAAAATTTCATTTAGTTAAAAATGGTTATTTTTGGTAGCCCCCCTGGAACCATTTTTGTTTTTGATTTTCTCAAAAACGGTACAGCCGATATAATTTTTTTATACTAAAGCTCCTTCAAAATTTGAATATTATTAAATATTCAAATTTAGATTTTTTTCTTTTTTGGATTTTTAAAAACAATTTCAAATTTTTTTTTTTTGAAACTCAATATTTCGAAAAACCCAAGCTCGATGTTTTTCAAACTTGATAAATAAAATTTTCTTAACATAATCTACAAGATTTGAGAAAAAAAAACCTTTCGTTTTACCTAAAACTAACGGTACCTTCCATACAAATGTTAACAAAATGGTTTTTGAAAATCGTATTTTTCTCGAAACCGGTTCCGAGAATTTTGCTCAAATTTTTTTTGATTAATTTTTACGGTCTATAATTTAATAAAAAAAACTTTGATATCAAGATATTACTGAATGTACCTACCATAGAATCATTTTTGTGAATTTTGAATTTCTCATTATTGGATTTTTATGATTTTTTGTATAGAAAAGCTTCTAAAACGTTTAAAAAACATTTTCGTTTCAAGAAAAATCTGTTTTTTTTTTTGGAAAATTCGATATCTCAAAAAACGACTAAATATTTTTTTGTAAATTTAATTTTTATTCGAACAATAATACAAATTTTAAATTGGCGTACCGAAATTTTTTCTTAAAAATGTTTTAAAAATTTTTGTAAATTTTTTTAAAAAACCACTAGGTACAACGACTTATAATTTTTGTTCTTGCGTAAACTAATAGTTGCTTGAATCACATGGCATCATGTGAGTATCTGAATAATTTACTTTTTTTTTCATTTTTATTTTTGCAAATAAAGAACAATAAGAGACATTTTTAATAGTTCTTAACGATGATATTATAACGATATTTACATTAAATTTATAAATACAAAAAAAAAAATACAAAACTAAAGCTTCTGGTTAATGAAGAGTGCAAGTTCGTCAAACTGATGCAGTTAAATATCATCTGCGTATATGTAAATGTAGACCGAAGTATGTGAACGAAGTATGCAGATCATTGATAAACATGCAAAAGAGTGTTGAACCGATTATTGACCCCTGTGGGACTCCTTGTGCAACAATTCTAAGAACTGATAATTACCCATTGCAAACTGCTCTTTGAAATGTGCCAGAGAAATAGTCTGTTTGTTATTAGTGCATATGCCGAAGACTCTACTTCAACTTCTTGAAGAGCTGTGATTCAATTTATTAAAGAGCTGTGAAAAATCAAGTGATGAGTCATAGTCAAACCTAATACCTCAAAAAAAGTTTGTAATAGAAGTTTACAAAATGAAAGTACATACAAATGTTCATCAGGAAGTATATTTTTTAGTAAAACTAGTAACAACATTTGGAAACCTTTTTTCATTTGAGGTTAAGTTACACTTGGTGAAAAATCTTATCGAGTTTACCGGATTCAATTTGTGGCGTGACTTGGGCTAAAAAAACCTTTTACTTTTCACGTACAGGGGGCTTTGTTTTTTTTTTTTTTAATAAATTTTAAATGAAAAACAGTTTAAGAATTTTTATTTTATTGATTTATTATATTGTATTTAGCATTATGTATGGAAAATAATGTGGATCAAGTGGGCGCCTCTGTCCGTAGTGCGAAGTCTTGCTCTTTTCTGCAGATTTTGCCTAACAATTTAGCAGACTTGTGTTGTAATTTGTGCGATTTCATTTTTTAATGTTGTCCGCAAGCATCAACGTTGGGGTTAGTTTGTTTATGTACATCTTTGTTTTCAAGGACCATTATAAGAAGAAATCGAAATCCATCAAACCAGGAAATTATGGGGGCAAATCGATATCACCACTTTATGATATTAATAGGCAGTGAAAAATATCTCGTATCGTATTCGCTTCATAGCATAAGCTGTATATCAAGTTGCACCATCTTGTTGGAATAACATATTCTGTAGGTCTAATCAATCCCATTCGGGCACAAGAACATTTTCCAACATGTCCCGATAACGGTCACTTATAACAGTTACAGTATTGCCTATAGCCCAATAACAAACTATAAAGTTACTATAAGAGATTCCAGTGGATTTTGGTGTGTTAATCAAGGGTTTTCAGTGCCCAAACAGTGCCTATTCTGTTTGATAATAAAGCCATCTAAGTTGAACTGTGCTTTATCTCTCAAAATTAATTTCTTACCAAATGTAGCGGTCGCATATAGTGAGCTGTAAAACTTGAACACTCCAATCTCGCTGACATTAATGGTTATTGCTTTGCAATTATAATAAATTGTTATCGACCCCTTTTTATGACTGTCAAATGCCAACTGACGAATATCGTTCACACACAAATGAAAACTTAATAAAATCGACTGGAATTTAGCTTTCACCAAGCATAAGTCGAATTGAATGATAACTAAGATTTTTACTGGACTCTCGTGTCCTAAAAATCTTTAACGGTCTTCATTTTGTTCTTACTCTTGTATAGCTTTTGACAACTAGCCAATATAAAGCTTATAAATTTAAAATAAAGCAATTTAAGTGTTTGCCAATTTTGGAAAATATTCCATATCCATTTGCCAACTTTAAAAATATTTAAATTTTGTCTTCGCGTGTTACGTTAGTTACGAGTATATTCGATTCGCAAGATTCTATATGTAAGATTCGACAATAAATCACTCTTAATCTTTTGTTCATTTTGTTGTCAATGAACAATACTTGTGTGAAAGCTAGTGACAGTGTATGAGGATAAACCTTACAGCCCAACTTGAGGAATTCGGGATTTAGATATTAATATCTATTTTTAGAAAGTATTAACTCATTGCCTCTTAGAGGGAGAAGTCATAGTTACCTAGCCAAAAGTGCTAAATTACGAAATATTCTTCTACTTATGGATCGAGAATCAGACTTTGTCATCTCGGTGTCTTAGAATGATTTGAAGCATCATCTTGGATTCAGCAACATTGAAAAATAAAGAAGTGCCTAACAATGTCTCACCACACATTTTACCACGCGTTGTTGGGGATTGGAACCACCTGTGGCGGGAAGGAGTGTTAGTGGAGAATAATAGTAGGAACATTGATTGATTGATTTCGGCACATTATTTCATCCTTTACAGCATACCTCAAGTACTTTGAATATACAAAATAGGTTTTTACATAGTCACTTTTCGAGAGGAGCGGAAAAGGAGAGGTGGGCGTTTAGCAAACCGAAAAATGAATTTTTGGTAAGCGTGTCATATGCCATATGATAAAAGCCAGCCCTATACTATTATTAACATAAAATTTTAATCTTTTTTTTTCCTTTTTTTTTGACATTTGTCATTATAAATAAATTTTTAAGATTTTTTGGAACCGCGTTATAGTTCAGAAATTTGGGGAGGGTCAAATGAAGCCTACCAATGTTGAACATGAATATTTTGTTTTAGCTTCCAACATACATAATTGTTTCTTGCAGATTGTAATTGAATTCTTGGATATCTATATCCTTTATAACACCTCCCTTTTTACTTGCGATATAGGTACTATAGGGCAAGTTCTGCATTTGGAAAAAAAATCGAACTCGAGATTTTGATCAAAGTTGACATTACGATGATAGCGAAGACGAATAAAGTGGGTCCGGCAATTCCGTCTGTCTGTCTGTCTGTCTGTCTGTCTGTATGTCTGTACCTTGATCTAGAGCCTAAGCCACTGGACCTATTTACTTCAAACTCGGTAGTTATGGGTCTTCGGTGATTCCCTAGAGGGGAAATTGAAATTTTTTTTTTAGCTCTAAAACTAACGGTACCCCCCATACACCCGTAATGCAAAATCTTATTTATCTCGAAAACGGCTCTAACGATTTTGATAAAAAAAATTAGGTGTGATATTATGGACATGGACTTTGTTTTGGTAAAAAAAAAATTTGGGGCAAAATGTTATTAACGGTACCTGTCATAGAACCGTTTTTTTGATTTTCGACTTTCTCATTAACGGCTCTAACGATTTTAACCAAAAATTTTCAGCAGGAGTCCCCCTAAGTTTAAAATAATATTGTATATAAAAATATTCGAAAAATTAATTGTTGGGTTTTTTTGAAAAATTTTTTTTTTTTGAAAAATCAATATCTTCAAAACCTATGAACGATTATTTTTTGAAATTATTTCCTAAAATCAATATTATTAAATACTTAAAATTCGCATCCCACATTTTTTTCTTGAAAAATTTTAAAGAAATTTCTTATATACAAAATTTATGTATGTAATAATAAAACGATTTTTTAAAGTTTGTTTTCATAAATTCATACTTTTCTAGAAATCAGACGGCAATTTCATTTTAAATTCATGTTTTATATTTATAAAATGTATCTTAAATTCCAAAGTACTTTTACATAAGAGCAAGTTCGTGCGATCCAGTCGTGCATTTTATTTCTTAATGCTCACACTGTGTCTCTGGCATATTAAGGGTATAAAAAAAACCTATGAGTGTGCGCTAATTATAAAAAACTCAGACATAAAGTAGACAACAACACGTAAGATATTCGATTTTTTTTTGTCAACGAACGATTGTTATGACGTACTCCACAAAATCAATAAGACCAAAAAAAAAAAAACTTAAAAAGGCCCCAAAAAATAGCACACAAGACAAACAGAACGGAATTTCTCAAGGATTGTGGTCTTATTTTATTTTTTTGGGGAATAATTTCATTATTAAATAACGCCCCAATGAAATAAGACCCTAACATTAGTTTTGAGGCTTAGTTTCATTTTGTTTAAAAAAATAAGATAACATTGTCTTTCACAAAAAGTGTTGTGAAAATTTACTAGTCGGGAGTTAAAGTACAGCTTATTGATTGCCCAGCAATTATGTTTAAATGTTAAATCAAAATGATGTTAAATTTTAAATAAAATAAAATGCACGACTGGGTCGCACGAACTTGCTCCTATGTAATAGACTAGGAATTTAAAAATGAATGTTACTAGCGAAAACTGTTCAAAAATCATAAGCCGTTATAGTGGTTTCTTAAAAAAAATAGATTTTATATGAAAAAAATTTAAAACATTTTTAAGAAAAAATTTGGTACGCCAATTTAAAGTTTTTATTATTGTTCGATTAAAAATTAAATTTACAAAAAAAAACTATTGAGCCGTTTTTGAAATATTGAGTTTTCAAAAAAAAAAATATTTTTTTTTTTCAAAATTCAAAAAAATATTTTTCTTAAAGTTTTGAAATGTAATAATTTTAAACTTTTTGGAAGCATCTCTATAAAAAATTTCTCACATCTTGTAGATTATATCAAGAAACTTTTATTTATCAAATTTAAAAAAAATCTAGCATAGGGTTTTCGAAATATTGAATTTTGAAAAAAAAAATCTCTGAAGTTTTTTTTTTAAATCAAAAAAAAAATTTAATTTGAATACACAATACACAAAGCCTTAGCAAAAAAAAAATATCAAAATCGGTTGTACCTACCGTTTTTGAAAAAATCAAAAACGAAAAAAATGGTTCCATGGGGGGTACCCTCAATAACCATTTTTCGCAAATTTTTTTTCAACTACTGCCTAGCTTTCACTAAATTAAAAACTAAACTTGTGGGGCGAAAAAATTAAAAATGATATCTACCAAGTTTAAAGAAAATCGACCGAGCCGTTTAGGCTGCAGTCGAACAGACAGACAGACAGACAGAATTGCGAGACCCACTTTTTTGGTCCTCGCTATCATCGTATAATGTCAACTTTGATCAAAATATCGAGTTCGATTTTTTTTACGAATGCATAATTTGCTTTATAGTACCTATAAGTCGCAAGTAAAAACGATTTTTACATGATGGAATGAGGAGAAAAATCGCTCGATTTTTGTCAACTATGTATTCTGTTACTTACTAATGCTATTCAATATAAAGATCGTACTGAAAACCGTTAGGAGTAACATAATAGCTGAAAAAATCGCGCGATCCAAGTATTTGTTTAACAGTTGGGCTGATATTTCACTTTCAAAAATGAACTTCAATATGAAAAAGTCTAATTGGAGCTTTATTTAATTTTTCTAAAAAAGTCAAAGAGTTGAGGCCTTATATTATTTATTTTTGGGACATTTTTTGATCTGGTTGGGGCTTTATTTCTTTGACATATAATTTTATTGTGAAAAAATACCCCCGCTCTGTCAGAAGCCCTTGGCAAAGAGCTAACAAAAATAACCAATTTGCTCTTATTGATTGATTCAAAAATGAAAAATCATAGGTCGCCAAGCAACTAAATTAAAGACGACTTGGATAATCTTAAGACAATGCTTGCAAAGGTTCTCTTGCATTGAATTCTTTATTGAGCGATATGGGTTGTTTTGAACATCGATCAGTGGCAAAACCAAATTACATGGAATCTGTCATCGAGGAAATCCAGGCCGCCAACAACAACTCATCCAAATCTGAAAGCTTTAATTTTCCTTCATCAACATCTTCATTCTCAACCTATGCCACTATTGCTCCTGCTTCACCAATAAATACCACAGCTTCCATTATGTCTGCTCCTGTTTCACCAAGACTTCAACCAGCCACATCATAAATATTACCTTCACTCTCTCCTGAGCCTGTTATAGCGTAATTCGGCACTACATGATCCTATCAGAATGGAATGATCAATTGAAAAGGCTGAACAATGAAAACAAAACAGCCTATCTTCTATGAAACACTCCTTGAAATGCCAACAATATATGGATCCAGAACCTTTTCAAAAAAAGTTTGCTATATCAGATGTTGAATGCAAACGTACCTCAGCCAGTAGTTTTAAAATTCTTATCCCAATAAGGTACGAATGGCTTTTTTCATGCCCCGATGGCCTCTCAGCCTTAGAAAACGAAAAGGCAGTCGACGGACGTTGTCTCAACCGATTTCATTAAGGCCTTTGAAATAATCTCACATAATCTTATTCTATTTAAACTCTGTTTACCCTTGGGAATGAACCTATCTTCGTATGATGAATTTCTACTTACCTGAAAAGTTCGATTCAGATCTCCCTTCTCTGGTGTTTTTTTTAGCTACCTCCGGGGTCCCACAAGGCAGCCATTTAGAACCTTTCCTTTTTGTGCTTACTATTAACGATATTAAAATGGTCATTAAACATTCCCATATTTCACTCTACGTCGACGATAGAAGGTTTTTCAAGCCATTTCTTCCACACATGATGCCACTCTTCCACAATTTGATCTTAACAATTTCTCTGTTTGGTGCCTAAAAAATACACCTAAGTATTTCCAATTATCATTCAATCAATTTTTCACGAAAACGAATCCTATCTACTCTCCGTCGATACCTTCTCCATGACCAACCCATATCCACCGCTGAGTTAATTTGCCACTTTGGTGTCTTATATGATAGAGAGATCAACTTTCTCACACATACTCAAAGCTAACTCTACACTAGGCTTTGTGAAATGTTGATCCAAAGAATTCTCTGAACCCTACGTAACCCGATCTCTATACATAACATGTATTCACTCTTTTCTTGAATACGCTTATCAAGTATGGTCGACTTATCAACAAATTCATATACATATATTCACTTCGTGGTCACATTTTTATTTTTATTTTTATTTTACCTCCGTATCGAGACAGACTTCTATTAATTACTTGAGTACGCTGAAAGATCGAAGAGCAATAAGCGACATTCTCTTAATTCATCGACTGCTTTCAGGGTATGTTGACTGCACAAATCTCTACATATAAGAAATCCTAGTCTCTTCTATCTGCCTACCCACCGTACCTCTTATGGCTTCAACTAACCTGTTTCGACTTCAACTTCATTTCACCCTGCCTGAAACTCCATCTTAATCTTCCTTCCAATTCTAGATTTAAAAGCTTTTTTTAAGTTAGATTAATAATTAGGTTTTATTAAGCCTAATAAGTGAGGGTATTGCCCCCCACAAAAATTAAAATTAAAAACCGAAATTAACTTTTGATTCCACCTAGACAAGCTACTGTTTACACTACTACGCAAACTATTGAAGTGCTAAGTGAAATTTGTGGCGAACATTTTATTTAAAAAAAAAAAATAGAATTCCTTTGTCCACCTTTTTAAGTAGATTTATGGAGATATTAAAAAGACATAGTCTACTCGTATGTTTATAAACCAGAGACTATTGGACAGCTGAAGTAGAATAATCGAAACGAAATATGGAGTGATAACAAGCAAAAAATTTACGTGGTGTAATGGAGAACGCGCTAAAAAGAGCCAGTGTCTGTATCGAGCAAAATGGTGGAAATTTGTCTGATTTCATAATACATACAATGTGGGTGATTCTACAAACGATGGAATTTTCGGCAGCCTTAGAAATATTTTAAAATCCGTTCAATTATATTTAATCTGAATTATTTTTATAAAACTAAATCTGATTGATATTTACCTGGCCTAACAATATTACGAGTATTAGGGTGACCTTATTTTATTTTGCTCAAAAAATTCTTCAAAGTGTCTGATTCTCAGTCCCCTGACGTGTCCCCAGTACGTTTACGCAAAGAAAAATCATTACACCGTTCTCTTATTTCAGGTCTAATACTAAGATGAATTCCACCGAAGTTACGCCAAATAATACATCTTTGCTAAGAATTACATAAATATTTTTTAGTAATTGATTTTATTACAAAAAAAAAACTTAATTAAACTTTGTCCCCCGAATTTCATATCAGTCCCCTGGAATATTGAAACAGTAGAAAAAATCAAAAACTAGGATATCGATCGAGTTTCCAGTACTAGCAATTTGAAGTACCAAGTCTTCTCACAATAAAATCGTGGTGCAACTCGATTCTGTTTCTTATATTAGTATTGTGAAAAAGACATTTCTGTGGCCAGAAGCAAAAACCGCTTAAGTCCAAAAATTCAATTTTCGAGGAAAGCACTTTGAAACTTCTTTTTAAGTCTGGAAAAAAATGACGCATTTAAAAAACAAAAACGGTGCAGATTATAATAGAAGACTTCAATCTTATTTGTTTAAACTATTTTTTCTTTTTTAAATTTCTTTATTTTTAATTTTATTGCAAAAAAACATTTTTAAGCTGTTTTTCCAAAAGTAAATAAACACCTTGTTGCTTGCCTATGTCACTTAAGCTGTTATTGCAAACTGAAAATTTTCGCCCAAGGTTTCTTAAATAAGATAAGCTGTTTTTGGTCATCATTTTTTTTATTTGTATCAACGTAAGCGATATTTCTTTCCGAAAAGAATATAATTTAAAATGTATTAAAAACGTAATTCATAGTAACAAAAAAGGAAAAACTCGTATTTAGTAAAAAATAGCCAATTTAAGTTAGTAAATAATTAATTTAAAAAACTTATAAATAAGAAAAAGTATTTAAACTCCATTTTTGTCTGGATCCATTAAGTCAGGATGTATTTCAGCTTCGGGTTGCATTTCTGTCTCTAGGTTATTATAAAATTAATGAAACGAATGATCAATAAACGGAAGAAGTCTTTGAAGCGCAGCTTTGTTACGCTTATTACATTGATAGATGGTGAGTTGGGAATTTTACACCATTGGAGTGAGTCAATACCATGTTTTACAACAGTGGTTGTAGAAAAATGCTGATTTTTACCCAGAGTTGTTTTGTATTCAATTTTACCAACTTTGTTCACGTTATTCCATACAAAATTGTCTCGGCTACTTCACAAAAGTTTTGTTTTTGAAACAGAACCATAGTCAAAATCGGACAAAATATTAAACCAATCGTGAGGATGATGAATCGGTACCTTTTTTGGTTACTTTTTTCTTTTTTTTTTGTAATTCATGATCTACGTCAAACTCCATATGAGTTTGGCATGACTATATTAAAGCTTGTGATCTACAACCTCAATGCTGGACTTGGCTTTCAAACTGTTAACAACATCGTGCTCACAAATAAATTCTTATTTTGACCGCCAAATGAACTATGGAAAATCAAATGTCTTGTTTGTAGTCGCCGCTAACTGCCGTTTGTTTGTAAAAAATTACTGAATTTCGGAGGTATGTTGTTTGCAGACACGTACAAATATTTACAAGATGTGTCAGATGGGATTCTAGAAAACTTTCAGTAGCATCGAAGCATTGTTTAAAGCACTTTTGACGGACACGAATCTTTTCTTTTACCTACTAGAAGGTAATAGAAGTACTTAATGTAAGCTGTCGGTTTCGAGGTCGAATATAACTTCTTTCAATGTCTGTTTCTTATCTTCTACTCGTATTTCTACTTAAGCTCCGATAAAAATAATTCTTTTGTAGAACGTCCCTGATTCCCAATATGATTTAAAGATTTCCTTCCGTTTTTTAAAACTAATTTTGTCGATATTAAGATGTTCACATTTTCTTGACTCAATCACTCCCGTTTTTCGAGTTTATGATTCACCTCTGTTTCTTTTTTTTTTTTTTTTGGAATCACTTTACTTGAATCATATTCCGATTCGTTTTTAACTGTTTTATATGGGAAAGAAACAATTTAACTTTCCTCAAATTGTCTACCAATCTGCAATAGTTCTTCGTCAGGAAAATCAGAAGAAATGTCCATGTCTGCAAGCTTGAAATAGGGATCGCGTACAGTCATCTGTACTGAAATCATGTTCAGATTCTTTGCTAATGTTGACACAAAACTATTCAAAAATTATTTTCAGATTTTCATAACAAACTTCATTTGCAGGTCACTTTATTTCGTTGATAACTACTTAGAATTATATCCTTATTGGCCAAAAAACACAATTTATAATATATTGTTTGACTTTTGTATTAATTTGTATGAAACACATAAGTGGGCTATAGCCAACCAATTTTTTCCATATTCAAAAACGAAAATCTGAAAACACACATTAATAAAACTTGATATACAAAATTCACTCACATCACTTTCTTTTTCAAATATATCGCTTGTCTTGAAATATATTAACTTTAAGTTGCCTAACACAACTTTTCGAGCCGTATTCAAAATTTGTAAGGGTCAGGAGCTCATATTGTTGCACTTTCCTAATTATTTTTACTTTAATTATCATCAAAACACTTTTATCTCAACTAAATTAATTCACGAACTTGATGCCCAAATCTCTTAAGTCATTTGATATTTCATCCTTGCATTAATAATAACGACTTAAATCAACTTAATTCTGCAGTTCGTAGGAAATACATTTTTTAAAAACCGCTTACCCTACATAGTCTCCATTGAAGTAACCAACAGAAATTTGCAATAACGACTTATCTCAGTTTGGCTATAGCGAAAATACTTTGTTGAGTTTGCAATAAACGCTTAAGTCGATTTAAGCTGTTTTCAGTACAATATTTGTGAATAGTTTTTTATTTTGTAAAAGTATCTTAAGTCCATATAAGCTATTATGTATTGGATTACGAAATTTTGAAATTCACAACTTCTTATGTGAGTTAAGCGGGTATTGCAAATGCTTCGACCTATGAGAATGACTTAAGCGGTTTTTTCTTTTTGGATTATTTTGACGAAAAAAGGAGTTACAAATCCAGGATTTTTTTCTATAACAGAACGGAACATGCAGATTATGATGCAGCAAAAAAAAACGATTTTTGTCTTAAGTCGACTTAAGCGGTTATTTATTGTTGCCACAGATTTGTGCAAGAAGTCGTGGATTGTCTGTTTAGTTTATCAGTCCTCTGGTGAGGTTTTACAAAACAAACTTTTATGTAAGTAGGCAATTTTTGTTAGCAGTATAGTATAGGTTTAATAAAACTGTAGTATTATATATATATTTTTGTTTTTTGAATTAAAACTTTAATATCTTTTTTGCGCAAAAACCATTAAAAACCTCAGTCCTCAGGCCTCAGTCCCCTGGCTAATAATTGAACAAATGGTATTTTATTCATAAACCTGCGAAATTTTTGGTTATATTAAACTTGGAATTTCATTGCGAATATTTTTAAAAATAATATAATTTATTTTAAGTAGAAAAAAATATTTAATTAAAATAAATTATACTCTCTTAATAAAATGCTAAATAATATTTATCAACTATTAATTTGTGTGTTTATGAAGACTAATTAAATTAAGTTTCTATATTTTAATGTATACCTAAGTCATACTTAAGAAAAAATAAAAAATAATAAAGATTTATTCAGTCTTCTTAAAAAAAACTCAGTCCCCTGAAAATCCTTTTTTCAAAAAATGTCGCTAAAATTGTCATTTTTTATTTTTTTTTTAACTGGCCGCTTTCAACAACGCAAAGCGAACGTTCTATTGCTCAACTAGAACAACTCTTACGACTTTTGGCTTCCAAAAATGTCGTGCCGAAATTTGTATCATTTTATTCCATTGTGTGTAGAATCACCCATGTACATAATTATTAATTAAAACAAATGATTTATTCAAAGCGTTATGCATACGTGACCCACCCTGATTTTTTAAATAACCCCAAACGCACACTGTATTTTTAAGAATTCTCTTTAGACTTTTTTCCTTAATTTAATTTTTCCATTCAAATTTCAAATTCACAGAACTAAAAGTTTTTTTCAAAAACAAATATACAAAGTTATCTTCCAGTGGAATGAATTCAACGTGTTCTCTAGATATGTATGTTTGTATAAATCCACGGTTTCATTATTTACCGGGAAAACTTTTTCATTTGAAAGTTACAGACAAATATTTCAAAACACCTGTGTTACATGGCTGGGTTAGGGCTTCAGAAGTAACAAATTTCTTTTAGACTTTGCTGGATGCATTAAAGTTTATAAATTGGCAAAACTTTGATTCAGTTAACCGTGAGAACTATATTTTATTCTGTTTCACTGCTTCGCCTAGTAATTATGGTTCGACTTTATAATTCTATTACCGACACGGTGCCACGATACAGACAAAAAAAAAATATTTTGCTTACATTTTATATCTTCGTGTAAATGTTGATGCAGGCTTGAATCTTCCTTTTTTAAATAAAAAAAAAACAACACAAATTCTACGTTATACGAGTATTTTTTTTAAGTTGAGTGAACAGGAAATAATTTGACTGCACAGGCATAGAAGTAATATTTATTTTTGAATTTTTATTTTGACTACAGAATGAAAATCTGCCCTTTTAAATGAAAGCTAAGAATATTAAAAAAAAGGTTAAAATGTAGTTTTCTAGCGGAAAATCAAGAAGATAGCTATTGTGAGAAATTTTACTTGGAGTTTAATTTTGTTATTTATTTAATTAAAAATAATATTAGAAACAAAAAAAAAGATAATGGTCCTGGGAGATTCCTTAAGGCGTGCCTAGATGGTATCTCCGTATTTCCTTTGGCAAGGAGCATCTCCCAATAAAGTGAATTTCATCTTCTCGCTCCGAGAGGTGAGAGGTATCATAGGTTGCAGTAGATTGTATGTGGTATATTTTTACTTGCGATATACTATAGGGCAAGTTCTGCATTTGGAAAAAATCGAACTAGTGATTTTAATCAAAGTTGATATGACGATGATGGCGAAGACGGAAAAATTGGGTCCGACAATTCCGTCTGTCTGACTGTATCTCTGTACATCGATCTAGAGCCTCAGCCACTGGACCTATTTTTTTCAAACTCGTTTTTGTTTTTTATAATCTACACACGCTCAATTATGATTACCCTTTAAATGTTTCAACACAGCGGCGCGGGCGTATTTAAGGAAGAGAAAGAAGGATAGGAAAGAAGTGTGGCACGATGTTCTGAGACGGAAGGTGGTTGTCTCAGATTTGTATCTCCAGGGATGGTGGCTGAACTAATGCGGAGAAATTCCGTGTCTTATTTTTATGTCCCTTATAATTCGCATTATTTTATTCGTATTCATATTTGTTCGGCATACTAGTTTTAACTCAATCACATGTTGTTAGTGTTATGCCTTGTAGGAAACCTTTTAATCTTAAATCAATTGTCGGTAGGCTCTCATCTCTATTCAGCTATCAGAAGAATTGATTCTGTCTCTAAAGGTTCCGATTGCATTCAAAGATACCATGACGGAAATGTTATATCATTATATTCGGAATCGTCGTATTGTTTTTGTCTTTAAATTTTAAACTAAAATATTTTAAAAATGATGACATAATTTCCTCAAAATTTCATGATTTTATTAGTTGAAAGTTGAAAGTATATTTAAGGGCTATCGAAACTTAACGCACGCCGAATTGAAAATCAGTGTATGTACACCTTAAAGAATGAAGTCTGAACGAAAAACGAATTCAGCTCTAATATTTCTTCAGCCCGTGTGTTTAAATTTCGAAATTTGTTTCGTCACCCAACTTCGAAAATTTCTGGTTGGCCTCGTGGTTCGCCAGCCAAGATCAAACTTCCTTTTCTGGGTTCAATCGTCGTGTTGTGCAGTCGTCCTAATATATTTTTCCTTGTTACCACTTTTGTACATAAGCACAAAACACTTATTTTCTGACGATTTAAAGCGATTTACGGACTTTCACCTATACAAGGTAAACATTTTTTTTCTACGAACTTATCTTTCTGAATATGCAAATAATATATCCAAATCTTTTTGGCTGTTTTAATTGGTCAAGTAGTGTCGAAGTGCCCAACTTAAAGGAGCCTCAGCGGTTCAGTTCCGATAGCTTTACTTAACTATCAGCCACATAAAAAGAACAGGATTTTAAGACTGAACCAATAATACACCATGTACAAATCCTATGAGCAATCAAGGACTCTCCTCACGAAAAACAAAAGAGCTGAACAGCGAGACTCCTAAAACGATCCAGAAAAGGGGATGATCTGAAAGTTTTATCCCGTTGTTTATGCGTGGATTTGAGGTTGGATTTGATTGGTAAGTCAAAATTTTTTTGGTCTAAAACAAGATACTGATCATGCAATCCATAGAAAGAGACCCGAAATAAATAGAAATAAATAGAAAGACGAAGAAGAAAAGTGGGCAAGAGGAAGATTCAAGGGGATAATCCATTAAGAATTCAACGTGCTCAAAGAGCGCCAGAAAAGGGGAACTTCTAGAGAAAAAAGAAATCTATAAAGAACAGTTAATCTGTAAAAATAACGGCGCTCGTCAAAATCGCAAATTCCGATAATCTCTTTCCATTTTAAGTCGGTGAACGGTCTTAAAAAAAAAAAAAAGAGAGAAATTAATCAGTTAGCTTTTAGTCCAACTACTTACTCTTCTTATCTTTTTCGATCAGTCCGCACACGGGTCTCACCGGTATAAACAAAAATAAAAAAAAAATATTTATACTCGTATTAAGCTAAACAAAAAAAAAAAAATTTCTAATCTTTTAAAAGCATTAAAAAGTTAAAGGGGTAAAGGTAAAAATAAGTTAAAAAAAAAAGAGACTTATTGAACTAAAAGTGAAAATTAAAATATATTAAAAAAAAAGAAATAATTTAAAAAGAAGATTTAAGTAAACATCGGGATATACATAAGTAGTGGTGATTTGTCTAAGCATAAAAAAAAAGGAAAATATGATATAAGAAAAGGACAAAAAGAAATTAGAGTAAAGAAAGAGAAAATAACAAGTGCGGTAAGACTGAGAGCCTTATGCCCTCTTTCTTAATTAATCCTTTTTTTTTTCAATTTAATTGAGTTAAGTTTTTTAGTTTAGTTTTTATTAAATTCAATGTATGCCTACACATTAAGAATATACTTCTTATCAATTAGTGTTATGCTAATTATTTCAATAATGCTTTGAAGAGAACTACTTTATAACATTTTTGGCATAAAAAACAGGTAATAATTTTATGCATTACATATTTTTGAGAAAAAAATCAAAATCAAGTGAGAAAAAAAAAGTTAGATACACCTTTTACAAAAATTAAAACAAAAAAGTACAGTACATCTCTATTGAATACAAAAAACTAGAAAAAAGAAAAAAAAAATATATTCACTAGGTCAAAGAAAAACAGAATTAATTTTGATAATAAGTACGTAGATTTCTACGAAACTGTGCTTCGCCGCTTACTCTCCTTAAGTGCCTGGGAAGAGAGTTCCACAATCGGATGGCGTTAACAAAAAACTGGCGCTCTGATGTCAGACAAGAATAACGAGGATGAATGAGTTGTTGAGATCTGCTAGAGGAACCAAACTGTATCCTGTTGAATAGACTGCAAGGTTGCTGTGTATGGATTATATTGAATAATAATATAAGAGTTCGAAAGCGCATAAGGTGATCAAGGGAGATGTTATATATTTGAATTGAGAAATTTGACACATGATCAAACCTTCGCAACCCAAATACATAACGCGCTGTATTATTAAAGGCAACATTAAGTCTTCTCCTGCTGACAGCATCACAGTCACAAAAAATTTCGCATCCGTAACTAAGAATTGGTAATACTAGCGTTTTAGCTAAAAGCATGCGTGTTTTAAAAGGGGTGAAATACTGTGAGGCCCATAACCTACGTAGTACTCCATAGACTTTACCGACGGCAGAATTGATGTGCATATCCCAAGACAGCGTGCTATTGAATAACATACCAAGATTTTTGGCAGAAGAAACGTAAGCGATGTTCGAGTTGTTTAAATACAAGTTTGGAAAATAATCAAGGTTCAAGGCTTTTCTGCTAATGATAATGCACTTGGATTTCAATGGATTCAGGAACAGGCCATTGCTTGCTGACCAGCGAGAAATTTCTTCTAGTTCCCTATTAATTGTGTATGCACAATCTTCAATAAGTCCCAAGGGGCAACTATGGTATAATTGAACATCATCAGCATACATCTGAATAGAAGAATTAACAATCCTTGAGGGGAGTTCATTTATATAAAGGGAGAAAAGAAGAGGCCCTAAGATCGAACCCTGAGGGACTCCTCTGGTGGTCGGTAAGAAACTTGAAATTTTATTGCCAACTGAAACAGCTTGTTTTCTATCCCGAAGGTAATTTGACAACAAAAGAACAGCAGATGATGAAAAACCATAAGATGATGATAGCTTACGACACAGATTAGCAGATTAGAGTTAAATAAATTTTTTTTTGTTAAATCGCGAAATAATTATCCTTCATTACTCATTAAAAGAAAATTATAATCGTATGTCATAAAAAAAAAGTCAGTGCATAGTGTTCAATACATGTTTGCTTTTATATATCTAGCTTCAAGAAGACGTCACCGAACCGAGTAGCTGTGCACACTTCATCGGAGAGGCGGTAAGTCCTTACTATTCTATCCCCTTACGACATAACTTGAATTGAACATTTGATGCTCTTACATATGCATATTGCGAAATATATTTTTTCAATCAAATCTCTGGATCTTTAGTGCCAAAAAGAGACAGAGGTACAAACATCCATCGAAAGTTTATTTATATAAATTATTTATTTAAATTACTATCTTTTTTTTATGACCAATTTTGGGATTTATCTGTTTATATTTTTTTTTACAATTATATGTAAATAACCGTGGTTTTTACTAATGACCAAAAGAGTTTTCGATAACTTAGGGGTCTATAAAAAGGGAGAAAAGAGGTTTTTGGGTTACCTACTATTGTATTTAGTTTAGAATAAGAAGTATTGGATAATTGTGAATTTTTTTTATAATGAATAAAGGATACCGTAAGATATCCATAAAAAAAAATGAAAATAAGTCATTATTATTTTTATATTATTTTGTTTTGTAGAGTGAAGTTTGGGTACCGACGATTGTATCATTGTTGATTTTATACGGGAAGAAAGATGTGTCGATTCTAAAGGAAGTAAATTGGGATGTGAACTTAGGATGATGGAAGGATACTAGTAAGGAACAGCAAAGGGGAAGTTAATTTTTTTATTCCTCTCTTTTTCAATTAGGGATCTCGACAAAAATAGAGTAAGCGTTGAGGTCATGGAGTGTTTTCAGGAGAGGTTTTCTCTCATGAAACTCTTAGGGGCGGGTTAATTACTCAGGGAGCTCGAACACCTAAGCTTCCCAACAAAAAGAAACAGAAACCTAAAAGCCAACCAAAAGTTCGGGTCCTACTATCCAAGAAAAAAAAATAATATGTATTTAAGTCAATTAACATCTCCGACTGTAATAGGCCTGAAGATAAGATGTAACGAAGTCCATTTTCAGTGGTATCCAAGAACTCACCCCCACCGACGAGCTTATAGTGCGGAGATCAACAGGCCTAGGGATACAAAGAAACTGGACAACCTTTTTGCCTTCTGCTTGGAGGAGTGAATGGGTCTGTAACCATTTGTTCTAAGGGTAGACTGGAGCAATAAGGGGCAATGCGGGTAGAATGAGAGAGTTGTTAGGGAATTTATATAAGAACTAAGATCAGATAGTTCTTTCTTTTTAGTTTTAATCCCGGGTTGGTTTATTAAGTCGGGTTTGGATGAACCAATCTTCCTTCCCAGCCTCTCTTATTTCACTTGTATAAGAAGATATTTCACGTGGAGAAAGATACAAAGATTTCAAGATTAGCTGAATGATTTTAAGCCAAATTTTTTGAGATTAGCTAGAAGCAATTAGGGCTACACGAAATTTTTCCGAGTTCTCACTAGAATATCTCTTAAGGTTACATATGCTGTGTGATATACTACCTTCACATACACGCACCAAAAATATTAAAAATATTAACGTTACAGCCTGAACAACATGTAATGAGTAAACCAGCAACCCATTGATGACAATTTTTTTTAGAAGTTTTAATGAAATTAAGAAATTAAGTACGAAGATCCGAGGAAGCCTTCATGTTAAGAATACTATTTCCCAAAAAATTGAACACGACCGACAGTTGGTATTGCCATGTTCATAGGAGAGATCCTGAGAACCCCGTCAAAAAGGCAATATCATACAACGTTCCAATTCGGAATAAAAAGAAAGGTAGGCCTAAACACTCCTGGTACAAACAAATGCAAAAACACCAGCATTCAGTTGGCCTCAGAAATGGAGCAATACAAAACCGGGAGGCTTGCCGCCGATTTCTGAGGTCAAACCGGCGAACCCCACAGGCGGATCACTAGTGTGAAGCAGATACATGGGAGAGTTATGATCCCCTCGACATCGAGATCATAACAGCGCCGAATCAAAGGAAGAAGAAGAATGAAATTAAGACGACATAGACGACAGCAGGGATTGAACCTGTGATCATGATGTTGACATGCGAGCACACAACTACCGTACCACTCGTACATGTACTTTAAAATCATTCAAGATACTCGTTATTCTGTGTTGTTTGTTCTAAGCACTTCAAGAAGATTATACAAATGTTAAAGAAACGTTATTTCTACCTACTCTAGACAAGTTTTTCCACTCGATGCAATTGCAATCCTACATACAAAATATATGTCCTTTTTCAGTTCACATTTAAGTACTTAAGCAATTCACTTAAACTGAATTGAATCCCAATCCGGCAACTTTGTTTGTTATCTTTTCTACCACTTGAGTTTTCTTCTTTCATGTGAGAATTCACATTTATATAATGTAAGTCCTTGAAGTAGATTTTTGTGACTAGAGTTGATAGATAAATCCTTTATGTTCCTTTTCCTCAAAAAAAAAACGAAAAGAAAAGCAATGTTCAACTGATATTATTTGCACAAAACCGAAAGAAAAAAGTTTACTCTTCCTGGATGCACATGAATAGAAATGTTTGCATTTTTTGCAAATATCACATTTATACAAGTATTTTAAATATCACAAATCCTTTGAATAGCAAAGTGGTGGCGGCAGTAAACGAAGCAAATTATAATATTTCTGGATGATTCTTATTCTACTCCTTTAAGCCGAACAGGACAATTTTCAATACCAAATATAACCCACTGCATAATGTCCTTGAATTACCATAAAGAGCAATAAACACTCATTCCTTTTTTAAATCCCTGAAATAACTGCTGTACAAAGTATTCCAAATTTCAAGAGAATGTGCCGTTGTTATAACACTGTATAAGGGTTCGCACAAAACCATACATTTTCAACTTCTGAATCTTTAATGAAAAATCAAATTTCAAATTCACAAATCAAACAACATATGCTCCTGTGTACCTACACATATTCCAGCAAATCATGAATCAACTTCAAAAGCTAAACACAAATTCGTATTTATTCCAAGTAAATGTACTCTCTCCCTCTCTAGAGGTATTTGGGATATCCGGTATATTTGCTTTTAATTAATTTTGTTAATTAACCTATTAAATATTAAATTAATTCTATTCGCAAGTTCTTGTTGGTTTTGTGCTTAGTTGTGCCGTTAAAGCTGTTAGAATTGTGATGAAGCTCTTAGTTATTTGTTAGGAAAACAAATGAAAAGATTTATTGTAACGAAGATGTGGAACTAAGCAAATCAATCTTTGAGTAAATATTGCCAACAAAAAAACAGTTTCCTCGTGGACTCCATCGTTGACTACAAATAGGACCTTTTAATTTCGACTCCTGTTGGTCTAAAAGAAAAAAGTTAGTGTAGTTTGTGAGATGCGGGCGATTCTCATCTCCCCCGGCACGTTTTTTATTTTCATTTTTTTTATACCGATTAATGTTTTGAGTTTTATTTTTAAAAAGTCCAGACATATGCTTTTGATTTAAAATTAAAATAATTTTGATTTTTTTTTAACTTCGAGAAGCAAATGCTCGAGTTTTTCAATGTTTATTCAAACTTTCTACAAATGTAAATGTATAAAAGTAAAAAAAGCCGCTATATACCTGCGATACGAAAATTAAGATAGGTTTTTCTTTTCTCAAAAAACCGTTCCACGGATTTATTAAAAAATATATATTTTCTCGAAAAGGGTACTACCGATTTCGGTAATTTTTGTTTTGTTTTTAAGCTCCCCGAAAGTCTGAACAGTATTAAAATTTTTCTCAAAACTCATATTTTGAAAACGACATGCGCAAAATGTTTAAAACTTGAAAATTGAAAGGTTTTTAAAAAAATTCTACAAGGTGTGAAAAAAATAATTTTATTTTATCTAAAAATAACGGTATCATCCATAAAAATTAAAAAAAAAATCATATTTTCCTCGAAAACGGCGACTAGAATTTTGACATTTTTTTTCTTTCGAGAAATTTTACGATCTGTAATTCATTAAAAAAAAATTAAAATTAACACATTACTAACTTTACCTACCATAGAACAATTTTTTCGAATTTTGAATTTGTCACTATCGCCATGTTGAAAAAGAAAATCAATTTTTTTTGTGAAAATTCAATATCAACGGATCAATTTGTTTCGAAATAAAATTTATTGGCGTTGGCGTACCAAAATGTGTTATTTAAAATGTTATTAGAATTTTGTATATCGTCTGGGCCAACAGCTTGGCTCAGACGAAATACCCTCAGAGTTTTGGAAAAAGATGGGAGACATCGGGTTTAGATGGCTCATGATTCTTGTCTCCAAACTTATACGAGATGATCGCATGCCTAATCAATGGAGGGAAAGTTACCTTCTTCCAATTTATAAAGGAAAGGGTGATACTCGAAGCTGTGATAATTACCGTTCGATCAAGCTGATGTCACACACCATGAAGATCGTTGAGCGAGTCTTGGGTAGCCGACTGCGAAAAATAATTAGGCTATCTGATGACCAGTGCGGGTTTGTCGGGGAGCCATCATAAGTGAAGACCCGATATCCCTACAACGAGCACTTGACGTATGGTGGTCGCATAAGCGCGAAAAAGACAGAATACCTATGCTGCCCATTTTCTGATCCACACAGGCCTATTCCAGACATTTATTTGAATGAAGTAGTGCTTCCCAAGTGTGAAAAGTTTAAATATCTGGGGTCTATGATAAATAACGAAGCTACTTGTGATGACGATATCAATCATCGCGTAAGCGTAGGGTGGATGAAGTGGCGGGAAAATTCTGCTATCTTCTGTGACCGAAAAATGCCCCCTAAGCTGAAAGGAAAGCTCTACACTTCAGTTGTGCGTCCAGCACTCACATACGGTTCACAATGTTGGACAATTAACAAAAAGATGCTTCGTATGACAGCAGGAGTTACAAAGCTTGATCGAATTAGAAGTACGAAGATCCGAGGAAGCCTTCATGTTAAGAATACCATTTCCCAAAAAATTGAACACGACCGACTCAGTTGGTATTGCCATGTTCAAAGGAGAGATCCTGAGAACCCCGTCAAAAAGGCAATATCATACAACGTTCCAATTCGGAATA
The DNA here is from genome assembly GCA_911387755.1 of Chrysotoxum bicinctum. Classification (NCBI taxonomy): domain Eukaryota; kingdom Metazoa; phylum Arthropoda; class Insecta; order Diptera; family Syrphidae; genus Chrysotoxum; species Chrysotoxum bicinctum. The sequence continues at coordinate 33,618,663 of OU426990.1, forward strand.
AAAAGAAAGGTAGGCCTAAACACTCCTGGTACAAACAACTGCAAAAACACCAGCATTCAGTTGGCCTCAGAAATGGAACAATACAAAACCGGGAGGCTTGCCGCCGATTTCTGAGGTCAACCCGGCGAACCCCACAGGCGGATCACTAGTGTGAAGCAGATACGTGGGAGAGTTATGATCTCCTCGACATCGAGATCATAACAGCGCCGAATCAAAGGAAGAAGAAGATTACAATTTTGTATATAAAAGCAAATTTTTTTAAAAGAACCACATGGCATCCTGTTTTTTGCGTCAACTATTAGAGAATTTATTTTAATAATTTAAAATAATGATTTTATGGTTATGAACATTTTTCTCTAGTACCATTCATTTTTAAAATGTTTACTCCCCATTTAACAGTGGACGTTTAAACTCCACTTTTAGTTTAAACTTCAGATCAACAATAAATTTGGTTTGACAGTGTCATTTAAACCATGAACAGAGTTCATTCTGTTGTTTAAGTTAAACGACACTATTCTGTCGTTTCAACAACCACTTCACAACATAGTTAGAGACAACCCATCCAATGATTGGCAATGGGAGGCTTTCCAAAATTTTCGACTCGCAGTTTTTAATATGACTATACTACTTATACCCTCACTTTTATAATATTTATTGTTCAGAAGCCGCAAAGTTTTAAACATCAAACCCTTCTTCAAAAAAAAAAAAAATCAAATTTAATAAATCTTTTAAAATGGCAGATTTGCTTTGGGTAGATTTCAAAAATCCATTATCACACTGACGTCAGTTTCTCCATTCACAGCTGAACTAAACCTAACTCTTTCATCTTTGTGTTCATGCTTAGCTTACGCGTAGGTAGGAGCTCTATTGTTAGAAAATTCATAATGTTCATCATGACTATTAGATTTGACAAACCAAAACTATAGAACACCCTTACGTTTTCATGAAAAGTTAAAAAGTTATGCCTCTATACCACTACGAATCCATGGACCTTTTTTTTCCATCCTCTTTCAATATCTTTATCTCGAATACATTATAAAATATTATGTAATCAGATCTAAATTTTGTTTCGGTTTTGCAAAATAAATCTTATGATATGATTGATTATATCGAATCCTTTGCTACTTTCTTGTAGCCTTTTTCCAAAAACTATGCCATTTTGGACTTCTATATTTTCGATGAAGTATAAATTATTTCGTTTTTTTTTTTTTCGTTACTGCGAGAGTCTTTTTGGTAACGAAAGGCAAAAAAGTCCCTGAGTTGGTGACAAAATAATAAAAGAATATCTCATTAGGATCTCGGAAGGGTGAATTATTCATAAGGCTGCCTATAGGAAGAAGCATTTTGTTACAACCTTTTTTTTTTGTCCTTTGCTCCCGGCCCAAGTTTCAGAATACAATTTATTTACGTAAATTTGTTGGCATTTATTTTTAGATCTGATAGTGTTTTTGGTGTACTCTGTTGAAAATTTAAAAATTTATAAAATCAATGCTGCAGAATTTAAATAAAATCTTATATCTCAAATTCAACAAGTAATGTTATGGTTAGACTTTTCTAAATGACATCCATTTGCTTAAGATAAAATTAAATTATGATTTGACATTCTCGAATAAAGTTCAAGGAATTTATTTTGTGTTAAAGTAAGGTAAGTCCTTTAAGATTCCATGAAGAATCACAACAAAAATAGAAAATGATTTCGGCAGAAGGAGTGAAGGTTACTTTCCTTTAAATATGGTTTCATTTGAAATGTCAAAAATGATATTATGTATATTGTTTGAATATGAGGAAGATATTCTATGAGCGTTCGATTTTTTGAGTAAAATTTGTCAGATGATGCTTAAGATATTCAATTTATATTTTATATAAAGAGTGGTCCAACGAAAAAGCACAATTTTAATTGTAAATTAAACAAAAAGTTTTTAGAGAATTATCTTAATATTTTTTATTATGATGGAAGGATCTATGACAATTATGCATGTGTGCAACAAAATATCGGCCAAATGCTCGCCACGGCTTCCGTGGCATACCTCTATCCGTACATAATTGAGGTTCAATGTCGTTGATGTGCTGAATTATCTCATGCTTTAGCTCTTGAATTGTTCCTAGCTTACTGACGTACACCTTTTCTCTTAAAAATCCCCAAAGAAAAAAGTCCAACTGTGTCAAATCACATGATCGTGGCGGCCAATCAACATCGCCACGAGCCACGACCGACGCACAGTGCATCGATTGTGTGGAGGTATTGGACAAAAATCTATGTTTCAAAATTAAACACAAAAATTGGCTGGTAAATGTGAAAAGTAAGGGATTTTACTCAATTTGAGGAATTTTCACACCCCCGGCACGCCCACTGCTGATAAAAAATTAGTTTCACAAAAACCTCTAGTACGATAGTGATGTCAATAATTGATATTGTGGTCAGTTAAGAAATTATAAATCAAACAAAGCTTGAAGTCCGCCCACTACCACGCCCACTCTTATTCTTTTTATCGTTGACAAAAATAACTATTCGTAAAAAAGTAATAAATAACAAAAGGAAAAACTGAAAAATAAACAATTACAAAGAATCCGAATCTTCAAGAGTAAGTTAGGAAGATGATGAATTTGTAAAATTTTCATCCATTTTGATACATGTACCGATATCGCCTTAGTCAGTTTTTGAAAGTTTTGAATCTGTTTTTCTTAAATTCAAAATAAAAGGATCCGACATTAAAAGTAATATTGTCAAGAGGTCTTCGTTTGTATGAATTCGGAATGATTTTCTTGTGTGAGAGAGGTTATGGATACTCTTAGTACCAGTACCAGCTGTAGAGCTCAATATATTTTTCTTTAACTTCAGCCAGAAGTTCAGTAAAGTTCGTATATCAATAAGAAATCCGGAAGCTAAGATTCTTAATTCGAATAAAAATTTATTTATGAGTTGTTCATTAAGTCGAATTATTTGGGCAGTTGTTTTCGAATTCTGAAAAAAAACATCTTGCGGTGCTTCCATCATTTGTTGACCCAAATCCTAGCTTTTACTTTTGAACAATTTATTCACAAGACGAACCATTTTCCAGAAAACTAAGAATGCTATTTGGAAGAATAAAAGAAGTTCTCAACCAGACTCCGTGGCGTCTCGAAAAATGAGCGCCGTTCCGTGTACAAGCCTTTCACCTAGGTTCAAGATTTTTAAAAAGAAGTCATACTTTTTCCACCAAATCCTTCTTAGTTGTAACCCGACAACCTTTATTTTTAAATCATTCAATATAAATTCAATAACACCTTCAACTTTCGTGTTTTATCAAAAGAAATCCTTTTTTCGATTTTTTTTTATTTTTTATAGTTTGACCTTGCCCTACAAAAAGTCAAATATTTTGAAGGTTAGCAAGAAGTAGCGCGAAAAATAAACATTTTCTCAAACCACACAACAATAGAACATAATGACATAAATTATTTTGCTACAGTTTGCTAAGAAATTTTTAAAAGCTTAACTTTATACAATTTCTAAGCCTCAAAAAAAAAGTATTTTTTTTTTCTAAAAATTCCAAAAATTCAAATTTATAAGAAAAATTCAAAACTACAACTCTGGTCCAACTGAGGTCCAAGTATCCATTATTAATATTCAAAAAAAATGTATATAGCTAAAATATTTGTTTTACGCGAGCTAAACTAATTCGCACAAAATTGCAACTTACAATTACATTGCAGCTTAAACTATCTCAATTGCTCACAAAAGTCCCGCTAATTTAGGAAGAAAAAAAAAAAAAACAGAAACAAAACAAAATTAAATTTAAGTAGTTCAAGATGTTCTAAAACAGGTTTAGAGGATAAACATAGAATTTGCATTTTTACTTGCGACTTATAGGTAGATACTATAAGGCAAGTTATGCATTCGTAAAACAAATCGAACTCGAGATTTTGATCAAAGTTGACATTACGATGATAGCGAAGACTAAAAAAGTGGGTCTCGCAATTCTGTCTGTCTGTCGGTTCGACTACAGCCTAAACGGCTCGGCTGATTTTCTTTAAACTTGGTAGATATGGGTTTTGATTTTTCCCCCCACACATTTTTTTCTTTAAACCAAAAATAACGGTACCTGCCATACGATTTTTTTCGAAATTTTATAAATATTTTTTTTTCTCAAAAACTGTTCGACAGATTTAAGAAATAAAAACACAAAAAAATTTCATTTAGTTAAAGCTAGGTAATGGATGAAAAAAATTTTGCGAAAAATAGTTATTGAGGGTACCCCCCAAGAACCATTTTTTTTTGTTTTTGATTTTCTCAAAAACGGTACATCCGATTTTGATCATTTTTTTTGCGAAGGCTCTTCAAAAATTTAAATAGAATTGTGTATTCAAATTTTCAAATTTTTTTTTGGATTTTTAAAAAAAACTTAAATTTTTTTTTTCAAAACTCAATATTTCGAAAACCCCATACTAGATTTTTTTAAACTTAATAAATAAATGTTTTTTAATATAATCTACAAGATGTGAGAAAAAAAAAATTAATTTTACCTTAAAATAAAGGTAACCACTAAACAAATGTTAAGAAATTTGAAAAATGGTTTTCAAAAATCGTATTTTTCTCGAAAACGGCACCTAGAATTTTGATAAAATTTTGTTTTTTCAGTTTGTTCTTATGATCTTTAATTTAATAAAAAAAAATTGAAATTAAGATATTACAGCTTGTACCTACCATAGAACCATTTTTTCGAATTTTGAATTTTTCATTATCCACATAACGGTTCTTAATGAAATTTTTTATAGAGAAGCTTCTAAAAAGTCTAAAACACAATGCATTTCAAAATTTTAAAATAAATATTTTTTGAATTTAAAAAAAAAAAATCTATTTTTTTCTTTTTTTGAAAATTCGATATCTCAGAAACGGCTCAAAATTTTTTTTAATTTAATTTTTAATCGAACAATAATAAAACTTTTAATTGGCGTACCAATTTTTTTTTTTTTTTAAATCTTTTAGAAATTTCGTAAATAAAATCTTTTTGTTTAAGAAACCAGTAAAACGACTTATAATTTTTGTTCTTGCATAAATTCATATTTGCATAGCATTCTGTTTTCGTCTCTTATTTTAAAAGAATTTAAAAAATTAATTTTATCCTTACGAACAGTTTTCTCTAAGACTCGTAACATTCGTTTTTAAAATTGCTAGTCTATTACATAGGAGCAAGTTCGTGCGACCCAGTCGTCCATTTAATTTGTTTGTCCACTAGTCGACGCACTGTGCGACGTGAGATAACACGGCCATTGAATTTATCGCACAAAAGAGCCATTTTTTTCGTTGGCTGTGTGTCAAGTGACACCATCCTGTTGGAAGCACATATCATCCAAGTCCATATCCTCAATTCCTGGTCACCAGAAGTCCGTTATCATCTCGCGATAGCAAACACCATTCACGGTAACTGCTTGGCCGACCTCATTTTCGAAGAAGTACCGCCCGATGATGCCAGCCCATAAGCCATAAACCGCACCAAACAGTCACTCTTTGTAGATGCATCAGCTTTTCAGCAATCACTCGTGGATTCTCATTTGCCCAAACGCCATAATTCTACTGTGGTAAAAGTGTGCCTCGTCGCTGAAGATGATTTTCTTTGTAAAGTCACCATTCACTTCTGTCTGTTCAACCAACCATTCAAAGTATTAACGACGACGCTTGAAATGGTCAGTACGCCTTAGCTAAGCGTGTAAATTCAAATCTTTATTCAAAATTCGCATCACCGATCTTCGTGAGATGTTCAATTGTTGGGCACGACGACGAGTCAAGGTTGAAGGCTCTTCTGCCACACTATCGCAAACTACAGCAATGTTTTCCGCACAACGAACTTGGCGTGCCTGCACAGGTGTTTTCACATTTCCTAGAGACCCGGTTTGCTGAAATTTGTGTACAATTCTACCGATTGTGGATATAGTGCACGAAATGCATTTTGATTTGAACGCCCATTTTCGTAAAAGGCTTCAACAATCTTAACGCGCTGCTAAATTGTGTACCTCTCCATGGTTGAATTTGTCGAACACTGAAACAAAGAAATATCAAATTAAGTTGGGTAAAAATCTTGACGTTAAGGTGACCAGCCTTTAGGTACGTTATATTGAAAAGAGATGTTTCTCAAAAATTGTATTGCAAGATTGTTTCAACATAGTGGTATAATCGATTGGAAAATTCACGGAACGATGCAAGATGTGTAAAAGTGCAAATTATTTTGTTATTAACCAAAAATTATGGTGAAACAGAAATTTCAAACATAGAATAACGACAAGTTCCTTTTTCATGCTTTTATCTGGGGCTAAGATTAGCTTGTGGCAGTCAAAACAAAATTCTGAAAAAAAGCAAAATTCGGGCTAAGAAGGAAATAACTTTAAACATTTCAAATTCCATATTATTATGTACAGAACATGGCCCATCTTAATAAAAAAAAGGAATTTTGTTAATACCTCACACACAGATCATTTAAACATTATTTACCCGCTCTCATTGAAAAACTTTTGAAAATAAGTTTTCAAATAATACATTTATAATATGCTTGTGTAAAGTTAGTCGTGCCTGTCGAAAGTACTTTTGGTAGAGACACAGACTGTACAACAAAAGACTTAATTTTCTCTTTCTTCAACTTGAATTTTGTTTTTCTTTGTTCAACTGATTGATTAATAATTAACTATTGAACATTAAAAAAAAGTAACAACTCAAAAAAGTAAAAGTAACAAGTAAAAAAGTCTGTCTCATGTGTGTTAAATCATTTTGCAGCTGCCGTTTGGGCACACACCCCCTTGACCTTGATGAGCTAGCAGATTCTTCAATTTTGTCCAACGGCAACAAAACTAATTTTTGTACTGGGCGCAACATGCGTCGTTTCTTGCCAGTGACTGGCAATTCAATGTTTAAAACTAAGACATCATTTTTAGGAAATATTCGCGTGATTCGGTCTGGGCAACTGGTGCTAGTTGGTCTTGGTGCTGCGTTCTCAGCCTTTATTAACAGTAATGTCGTTTTTATTTTCGACGTTGATGTAGCGCGTTTAAATACATATGTTTGGTGCTACTGTTTCCAGAATGATTGTGACATATGTATATTGCATGATTGCACATCATCGAAGTGGATTCCTAAGCGTGTCGTCGATTCGTTGTCCGAAGAGTCGCTTTATTTGCCTCCCATTGACCAAATGTCCAGATGATACAAAATTTAAATCTTCTGGATCATCAGTAAGTGCTATCAGTGACCTTGAATTCAGATTAGCTTTTATATGCGCCAGCAATTTTTTAAAATCACTTCTGGTCAGTTTGTGCTGCTCGACAACTCGATGCAAGTGATACTTCATGGCTTTTACCTATATGATTCACCCATTTCCTTCTAGGCGGGTGAATTACTCTGCGACTAGCCTTTCACCAATGGCGCCAATTACTTTTGAGTTTCAATGAAACATGTTTCGTTGTCATTCCACATATGGGTACAGCTGACACAAATGCTGGTAAAATGGGGAAATGCCACCATAAAGGCTACTATTGACAAATGTTCAACCAGTTCCATATGAACCGCTTTTGTTGACATACCCTCAAAATTGTGACATACTTCTTTTCGATGATTTTGTATCTTGCAGCGCCTGCCCTAACCTCAAAAGCTCCAGCATAATCAACACCTGCAAGTGCAAATGGTGGACTTTGCTGCAATCGATCTGCTAAACGATTTCCCATTAATTGTTCACAAAGTTTCAAACTCTGTTTCACACATGGAATACAAGGCGAAATTTTGCGTACGCATTGCTCTTCGGAGATTGGAGATCCAAGAACGTTGTATCAGAGATGCTGCATGAAATTAGCGTCCCGTATCAGCAATTGAGCTAGGTGCCTTACATCAGGAAGTATTACTGGGTGTTTCTGCTGATATGACATCATTGTATTTTCCAATCTTCCGCCTACTAGCATGATGAATTTCTCATTGATTATCAAGATCTGTTGAGTCAATTGACTCTTCTTTGAAATTGATTCTCCATTTCGTAAGGCATTCAATTCTAGGCTGAAATAAACTGACTGTTCTTGTTTCACCCATTAGGATCTAGAGCCTTCTCTTCTTCGGCTTCAGTTACGTCACCAGTTTCTAGTCAAGACTTGTTCTCTCCACGAAGCGATCGCAAAGTTGCCTTTGCAGTGAAATAAATTTAATTACCCTGCTCCAGGTAAGAATTACCAGCAAGTTTCCTTTTGCCAGCCTTCGGTTACACGCGTTGTTGCACTGCTCCTAACAATTATCCAGTATCTCTAGATTCGACTAAGAACTCGGATTGGATCTAATATTCGACGAAGAGCTGATAGTTGATATTTTTTGTTTTGTTTTTTAGATCTAACACCGATCTTGCGTTGCCATCATTCTGGCCCTATTCAGATATTTCCACCAAACTCTTCTTTGGTGGAGAAAAATCTGCGTTATCAATTATTAATTCTCGTTTTTTTTTATTTTAAAGAAAATCAAAAATCAACGCGTGAACTTGCACCATCCACGTAGGACCATAGGTACACTGATTCTATCCTGCTCGATGGACCATGTCGAAAGACCAGTTGACATAGACTGTACAACAAAAGACTTAATTTTCTCTTCCTTCGACTTGAATTTTGTTTTTCTTTGCTTAACTGATTGATTAATAATTAACTATTGAAAATAAGAAAGTAACAAATCAAAAAAATTAAAGTAACAATTAAAAAAGTCTGTCTCATGCGTTCAAGCATTTTGCAGATGCTATTTGGGCACAGTGTCCTTGTAAAAAGTCAAAGTCAAGACTGTCTTGCTCTTCGACTACAGCCTAATTTAATTTATTTGAATCAAGCTAATTAATATCTAGCGTACAAAAAATATTACTTAGAATTAAGAATTTATAAATTATACAATATTATAGAACATTTTTTTAAAACTATTATTTGAGACATCACAAAAATTTATTAATAAATTATGATTGACGTTATACAAATTAAACATTGTATTCAATGGTGAATTCTGCTCATAGTTGGTACGATAGTGTTTTATGTAAATTGGGTCACGAAAACCTCTTAGATTTCGATTTGGAACATTAAAATTAACACGACACAAAAGGTTTAAAGCATCGATATTACCATCAATAAGATTAACAATAAAAACAAAACATAAATAAGAACGTCTGCGCTCCAGACTGGGTAAATCTATGAGTTTTAAACGGCTGCTATATGAAGGAAGATTCAATGGATTCTGCCAGCCTAAGCCTCTAAGAGCAAATTTTAGGAATCTTTTTTGAATTTGTTCAGTTCTTATTTTGTGACAACTGTAGTAGGGGGTCCATACCTGGCAAGCATACTCTATAATGGGTCTGACAAATGTGGTAAATAGTTGTTTGATAACATAAGGATCAGAAAACTGACGTGATTCCCTTTTAATCCAACCTAATATTGAATTGGCTTTATTACATGCCATATTGATATGCTGTGTGAATTCGAGTTTCTTATCGAACAATATACCAAGGATAGATACATCATTTACATTTGATAGATTTACGCCATTGAAACTATAGTCAAAAGATAAAACGGACAATTTTCTTGTAAAATTTATAATCTTACACTTATCGATATTTAACAACAAATAATTACGTGCACACCAATTATAGAAAGCATTTAGATCAATTTGAAGCTTTTCACAGTCAAGATTGCTAGAAAAAGTTTTAAATATGTTAACATCGTCTGCATACATAAGACAATTAGAGTACTTTAAAACTGAAGGAAGATCATTTACAAACAATATAAAAAGAATTGGACCTAAATGTGTTTCTAAATTTTTCCCCCGAAATTTTTGTTTATCCAGTAAAACGGTATAACTTGATCTGCTACTGTTACTTAGTTCAATATATTTTGTGTTCAACTATAATAACATCAATTTCTAAAAAAAAGAACCAAATAGTAAGAGATTCTGTTGCTGTGAAAATCTGTTGTTTTTTTTTTTTAATATTGTAGACACTGTACTAAGCGGAACTCCATTTTTAACAGCAAGGTTTTTTTTTCCTGTTCACTTTCAACAAACATTCTTTGAACAAATATTTTAGTTTTTAAAGGGTTTTGATATATCTTCTCAAAAATAGGGATTTTCCCCAAAAAGTACCCATGAAAACTGATGGAATGAACTTGTTTTTTAGAGTTAAATTTATACTTGAATTTCCAATCTAAAATTCCAATTGAAAAAATAAAACTCAAAACCTTTTTAAATCATTATAAAATTAATTTTATTCGTGTCGTGTAGGATAGAAAGTTCTCGAACAAGTGACCTTTTTGCTAATGAAGGTTAAACTTTACATATTATTTATTCTGTATTTCATTTATTACAAGTATTTATATAATATCAATAGAGTCATTTAAATGTCAATAGCAATTCATTAAAAATGTTAATTCACAATAATAAATTAAAGTGTGGTGAAAAATATTAATTTCATATTGAATTTAAAAGTTATTTAATTTATTGGTTTATATTTTTAATAATATACAAAATGCCGTAAGCATGGATTTAATGAAATAATAATGTTCAAATGCATAAAATTGTCGTCTGATTTCTAGAAAAGTATGAATTTACGCAAACAAACTTTAAAAAATCGTTTTATTATTAAAGAAAGTTTTTATATAAGAAATTTCTTTAAAATTTTTCAAAAAAAAAATGTGGGATGCGAGTTTTAAGTAGGTATTTAATAATATTAATTTTAGGAAATTAAAAAATAATCGTTCAAAACCTTTTGAAGATATTGATTTACAAAAAAAATTTTTTTTTTTTTTTTTAAAAACCCAACAAATATTTTTTCGAATATTTTTATATACAATATTATTTTAAACTTAAGGGGACTCCTGCTAAAAATTTTTGGTTAAAATCCTTAGAGCCGTTAATGAGAAAAAACGGTTCTATGACAGGTACCGTTAATAACATTTTGCCCCAAAATTTTTTTTGACCAAAATATAGCCCATATCCATAATATAACACCTAATTTTTTTTTTAATCAAAATCGTTATAGCCGTTTTCGAGATAAATAAGATTTTGCATTACGGGTGTATGGGGGGTACCGTTATTTTTGGAGCTAAAACACAAATTTCGATTTCCCCTCTCGGGAATCACCGATGGCCCTTAACTATCGAAATTGAAGAAAATAGAGCCAGTGGCTTAGGCTGTAGGGAGAGGTACAGACATACAGACACACTGAAACATGTTTTTTGTGTAATAAATTTTCCTTAAAAATTTTATAAAATAGTTGATATGTAAATTGTTAGTATTTACTAAAATACATTTTAAAATGCAATTTAAAAATTTAATCATGTATCCGTTTTCAAGATATTAAATTTTCAAAAAAAATGTGTGTTATTTTTTTAAAAATACAAAAACTATTTTTTCGAAAAAAAAAAACAATACATTTTATTGTTTAAAATGCAAAGGAGCTCTTGCATACATTTTGGTTGAAATCGCTTGAGCCGTTGATGAGATATTCGGAAATCAAAAAAACCGTTCTATGACAGGTACCCCTAATAACATTACCTTCCCAATATTTTTTGACCAAAATATAGTCCATGTCCATAATTTCACACTTAATTTTTTTTTATCGACATCGTTAGAGCCGTTTTCGAGATAAATAAGATTTTGCATTACGGGTGTATGGGGGGTACCGTTATTTTTGGAGCTAAAACACAAATTTCGATTTCCCCTCTCGGGAATCACCGATGGCCCTTAACTACCGAGATTGAAGAAAATAGAGCCAGTGGCTTAGGCTGTAGGGAGACAAACAGACAGACAGACGGAATTGCCCGACCTACTTTTTTCGTCTTCGCTATCATCGTAATGTCAACTTTGATCAAAATCTCGAGTTCGCTTTTTTTCCAAATGCAAAACTTGCCTTATAGTACCTAGCTATATCGCAAGTAAAAATTGGGTCTCGCAATTCCGTCTATCTGTTCGACTACAGCCTAAGCGGCTCGACCGATTTTCTTTAAACTTGGTAGAGAGCATTTAAAATTTCCCCCTCACATATTTTTTTGCGGCCAAAAATAATGATACCTCCCATACGAATTGTTTTCGAAATTTTATAAATTATATTTTTTTCTCAAGAACTGTTCCACATACACAAATTTTTGAAATTTAAATATTATTATTATTATTAACTCTTTTTCGAGTTTTGAATTTCTCATTATTGGCGTAACAGATTTTTATGATTTTTTTTTTTGATAGAAAATCTTCTAAGAAACTTGAACAACATTGCATTTCAAAACTTAAAAAAAGAATATTTTTTGATTTTTTAAGAAATTTAAAATCTTAGCTTCTTCAGCTGCTGCCACATAATTTGATTCGAGATATAAAATATTTGAGTTATTTAAAATGTTCCACAGATTTAAAAAAAAAAACATTCTTTTAGTAATAGCTAACTTATATGCTTGAAAAAATTTTCAGAGAAATTACTATTAATAGTCGCTCCCATAAAACCATTTTTTATCGATTTGCTCAAAAACGTTGCAACTGATATTGATCAAATTTTGTATGTTAAATCTAATGAAAAGATTTAGAAGTGTAGAAGAAATGTTTTTTTTTTTTTGTTAATTCAAAACAAGAAATTCCAAAAATATTTTTTAAACAATTTACATTATTTCAAAATCCTCATAATCTATTTTTTAGATATTTGATACCTTACAGTTTTTTTCAATATTAGCTAAATTTAAGAAAAAAATATAGATCCGTAAAAAGTCTCATTCATCTCGAAATCGGAGGAACAGTTTAACAGTTTAACGTATTATCAGTATATGTTATGGAACGTAAATCCGCCAGTATTTTATTTTTTGGAGACCATAACTATCAAAGGAGTTGTTTTCGCAATTTTAAAATGAATTTTGAGCAATTGACTATAATTTTTCTAAGATCATCCATGACTTTATATAAATATATAATAAATTGAGTTATCGAAGTGCATTTCGTTACCAACAGCAACTTTTTGTTTGCTGCTCGAACGGTTGTTTTACGAGTGTAGTTTAATGCTTTTAAATCATAAGTCTTGATTTTTTCCAAAATGTTTAAATAACTGAGCAAATTTGTAGACGCAATAAATATTAAAATATGATCCATATAAAATAATTTGATTTTGCTTGCATAGAACATGAAAAATGATACTTTGTTATTTAGCTTTATTAAAAAAACATGCTGCCACTATTATCAAGTTTTAGGTTTTAAATCGGGTCCAGACACAAGACTTTTTCATTCAAAAATTTACAAAATTACTTTCGAATTTGTGTCTACAACAAAATTTCCCTTTTCAATAAAATGAATTGTGGAAGGGAAATTTTGTAAGGGGAAAGCTTTTACTCGTATAAAAGCACGCATGACTTTCAAACAAAATCCAGCTTATTGCAGAAGATTCATTTTGTTCATGCATTTATTTTTGTTTACATATTTTTGTATAATCGAACTATAAATTATTAACGAATGCATTTTTTGTTCTGTTATAAAGACAGGAGTGCATATTTTCTAAAAAAGTTACTAAAAATCAATGGAAAATGGCTTAAATCTGTTTTTATATTGAAAATTTATTCCTCAATAATCGTCCTAAATAAATAATTTTCAAATACAAAATTTTGAAAAAAGGTTTTTTTTTCTCAAAAATCCATGTTATTAGGTAGATATTTAATTTTCAATATTCAATAAACTTAGAAATATATCGTCCAACACTAAAATCCAGTTCCACGTTCTAGGTATTTATTTTTTCTTATAGAACAAAAAATGTTTTAATTTAGGTTTACTGATTGGATTTTGTGGTCAATCTAACGTTTTTATTATTTTATTAATAATCACAGTCCAAGTAAAAAATTATTGGACTAACCGTGTTTGCAGAATAACTATGCTTTGGCGATTTTAGATGGGTGGGAATGGGGAAGTAGATGTGAGTTCGGGACTTTTTATTATCCCCCAATTTTATATGTATTTCATTTTTACTATTCCAACAAAGATTATTCTCTATTCTTCTGTGTCTTTTACCTTCTGTTGCGCCATTAATATCGCATAAAAGACTTAAAGGTCTTACATATTATACTCGTACATATGTATGTATATTCGTAGGAAAATCGACCAGGGTAAATATTTTTAAACTTAAGAAAACCAAGAAAATAGTATTCAAAAATCTTTTTACTTGTGACTTATAGGTACTATAAGGCAAGTTATGCATTATTAAAAAAAATCGAACTCGAGATTTTGATCAAAGTTGACATTACGATGATAGCGAAGACCAAAAAAGTGGGTCTCGCAACTCTGTCTGTCTGTTTGTCAGTCTGTCTGTCAGTCTGTCTGTCTGTCGGTTCGACTACAGCCTAAACGGCTCGGCGGATTTTCTTCAAGCTTGGAAGATATGGGTTTTGATTTTTTCCCCACACAAATTTTTTTCTTTTTTTTTTTAAGACCAAAAACAATGGTACCTACCATACGTTTTCTTCGAAATTTTATAAATATTTTTTTTTCTCAAAAACTGTCCCGCAGAATTTTTTAAAAAAATTATAAAAATTTCTTTAAGTTAAAACTAGGTAATGGTTGAAAAAAAAATTCCAAAAAATTGAAATTGTTATTTTTGGTAGCCCCTCTGGGTCCATTTTTTTTGTTTTTGATTTTCTCGAAAACGGTACAACCGATTCAAATCATTTTTTTGATGTTAAGGCTCCTCCAAAGTTTAAATATTATTACATAATATTCAAATTTTCAATTTTTTATTTTTTGGATTTAAAAAAAAAAATCAAAATTTTTTTTGGAAACTCAATATTTCGAAAACCCAATGGTCAATTTTTTTCAAACTTGACAAATAAAAGTTTCCTAACATAATCTACAAGATTTGAGAAAAAAAAATTGTTTTATTTAAAACTAACGGTATCTACCTTCCATACAAATGTAAAAATGGTTTTCGAAAATCGTATTTTTCTCGAAAACGGTTCCGAGAATTTTGCTTAAATTTTTTTCTTTTGATTAATTTTTACGATCTATAATTTAATAAAAAAAATTTGAAATCTAGATATTACTGACTGTACCTACCATAGACAATTTTTTCGAATTTTGAATTTCTCATTATCGGCAGTTTAAAAAACATTGCTTTTCAAAACTTAAGAAAAACAACATTTTTCAATTTTTAGACAAAAAATTCGTTTTTTTTTGGAAAATTCGATATCTCAAGAACGACTTAGTATTTTTCTTGGATATTTAACTCTTATTCGTACAATAATAAAAACTTAAGGTTGGCGTACCAAAATTTTTTCTTAAAAATGTTCTGAAAATTTTGTACATAAAACCTTATTTTTTTAAGGAACCACTACAACGACTTATAATTTTTGTTCTTGCATAAATTCACATTTGCATAGCATTCTGTTTTTATCTCTTACTACTAAAAAAATTTAAAAAAAATCATTTTATCCTTATGAACAGTTTTATTTAATAACTTTTTTTTTTAATTCCTAGTCTATTACATAGGAGCAAGTTCGTGCGACACAGTCGTGCATTTTATTTTTTATCGAAACTGGCATCTAAGCTCTTGATACAATTTTGTTTCACTTAATTTGTACAATCTATAATTTGATAACAAACAATTTTGAAACTAAGACTTTACTGACAGCAACTGCCATAGGACAATTTTTTCGAACTTTGATTTTCTCAATATCAGCAGAACGGATTTTAATGAAATATTTTAAGCAGAATCATCTACAATGTTAAAAAAATATTGCATATCAATTGTTAACAAAAATTTTCGAACTTTTGAAAAATAGATCAATATGTCCTTTTTTGAAATTAAATTTATTATATTTTATTATTTATTATTAATTATTTATTTTTATTATATATGTATATTTGTATAATAGTAAAAACTAGGAAAATGGCATATTAAAGTTTTATCTCAAAAAATTTTTGACGACGACTAGATCGCACTTACACCGTCTTATTTATTTTTTTTAAGATTTTGATCGAAATAGGTGCAGGCGTTAATGAGAAAGTTGATGATAAACAAAAAACTTCATTACAACAATTACTATTGATAACATTAGTTACAAATGTTTTTTTCAATCGAAATGTTGTTGATTTTTCATAACGGGTGTAAGGGTGTACAAAAATGTCTCCTCTACGGAATCACCGAAGACCTTTAAGTACTAGTTTTAAAGAAAATCGCATCAGTGGCTTAGGCTGTAGGTTGAGGTACAGGCATATAGACGGTTTTGATAACTGTCATCTTCCATACAAGTAGGAAGTACTGGACAAAATTAAGTCTGTTACCGACAAAATAAATGCTCTGCACTGTCTCCTGTCATTTTTAATTTTAATAATGATCTTCTGTCTGAAAATTCTAATCCATTAAATTAGCTGACAGCTGTAGTAATCTTAGGTTTTCATATTCCTTTAAAGATTCATACACATTTCCTTCGGTGTGGAACTACAAAGTTAACATTTATGATAAGCTCATTAAATTTTGATCTTGAAAGCAGTGTCCTTTGAGGAATAACAAATCGCGTAGAATTTAATCGTTTGAAAACTCAAAAGTGTCCGCCACTGTACTTGATCGGGAATTTCAGTGAAGAAACTGGACAACTTTCAATCTACAGTATGTGTAAATGCATATTATTACCAACCACCTTTTGTGGAATGGGCACATACGAGATGTCACTAAAACTTCCACAAAATGTCTATGTTTCCTCCGTCGGTCGATAAACAAGAAATTTGTCTCACCTTTTGATATGACTTTTATATATAGAGATTCTTCCCTTAGCCGGACAACACGAATGTCGAATATGTTGTGTTTTGATATACGAGTAATAAACACTTGAATGTTATAAATGACTTTAATTCATATAAAGAACTTTAATGGTATAATAATACTCGTAATAAACTTGGAATTCATAGAACTTATTTAGAACAAAAATGTTAAGTATAGATATTAATTAATTACTAGGCGAGAATCGATGTGTTTGGCTAGGCAGCTCAAGTAAGAAGAAAACAATGACATTTTAGAATTGCTAATATTAGGCTAGTTCACATTTATGATAAGTGTTAGGCTAGTTCAAATTAATGACTAATATAAGAATGGTTCAGGATCGAGTATATACATTAGAATCATCTACCAAGCTCTATTTATGATTTTCAGAAATTTAAAACCAATTTGCATCTGTACCTCCTTTTAAATCTTCAAATGTAACATATAAACGATATTCATAACCACTTGAAAGAGCGCAAATTATCCACTGTTTTTGTGCAATCTTTCCTCGTATTGTAAAATTTGATCAAAATCCCGAGCTCTGTTTTCTTCTTATATGGAAAAGTTGTCCGTTTTCAAAAAGTTGAAAAATTAAAAACAGACTTGTTTTAAAGATTTTGTATAGAATGCTATCTTGAATGTACTCAAAAAATTTGACCTGTTGTCATTAATCACAGTAATTTACTATTTTTTTTTTTTAGTCTGTGGATCAAATTTTGAGAAAAATAAAGAATTTTCTAAATGTTAAGAAATTTTGTATTTTTGACTTTTTTATTTTTAATTTCTAACAAGAACATTGACTTAAAAGTTTTCCCTCAGATTTTTCGCAATTTTACTTTTAGCCACAGAAATAAATTGTACATTCTTTCCCATTTTAAAAATATTTAGTTTTGTGTAAGAAAATGTTGAAAACAATTATAGTATACCGAAGTTACAAAACTCATCTGGTAGTATGATAGATAGCATTATTTATGAACTTATCAATTTGCCTTAAAAAAAAAGTTTTTCTGAGCCCCTTCTCATTGAACATAAAACATTATAAATTTTTAAATTTAAAAACTACGCCCCCAAAACCAGTCAGACAAGGTTTCGTTGAATAAATTGGAAATCCTCTTTGAGTTTATAATTAAAAGTTGAATTTAATTTACTAATGGTTCTATAAGTTGATGTAAATCTCGCTGACAAAAATGCATAAAAACAGAAACACCAAATCTTGAAAACAACATTGAAATATTCTGTTTCGACGCAAAAAGTCATGATTTCATTGAAGTTCCTCACCAAAGACTATCCCATCGGGAAGTCGTACTTTATTATTTCAAAATTTTGCCTCGGCTGGATGGGAATGTATCCCCAGACTGGTTCATCAGTGTTTCGTAATTTAAATTGTCTATTCCATATCCTTGTTTTGTTTTCCGGAGTCATATCCCAGTTCTGGTATGGATTCTACTATTTAAAGTTTGATTTGTTGAAAGGCATTGATGCAATATGTCCGGCAATATCGTGTATGGTTTCGTTTGTCAAGATGATTTTGATCCTTTGGTATGGAAAGGAGCTCTCTAGAGTCCTTATACACTTGAAAGGTGTCCTTTTCACTGGTTTGTTTGCTTGTTAATGTGTGTAAGAAAAAGGGCTTAGCTTCTTTAATCAAACCAACAGACCTCGATAAAGAAAACACCAAAATAGTTCAACAGTTTTCATTGACAGCAACCAAACTGGCCTTCATGGTTCTCAGCTCTGGAATATTGGCCAACGTGTTCTATAGCCTACGGCCGCTCGTGACAAATGTGTTTCGACTTTCAATGGGAATGCCGTATCTGTATAATGAAACTCCTTTGAGAGTCATGTGAGAATTTTTTTGAGTTTTGAATTTTCTTATTTGAACGTAATCAATTCTTATCTCAAAGGGTCCCATCAGTGCTATTGACTCTCCCCTGGTATCCTTTTACATACGCACTTATTTCATACATGGCTCAAGTGTGTATTATTTCTTTCTCCGGAGTGGATGGGATGTTCATATCATTCTGCCTGTATGCTGCTGCTTTGTTGAAAATACTCCAAAAGGATATGAGATTAACATTTGAAAATTGTTGTTAAAAAAAAATATTTACATTTTATTTTTCAATTGACAAAAATTAATTTTTTTTTTAAGATCACACTCATATGTCATCCGGAGAGAACCAAGAATGCTACGAAAAGCTTCGAAGGATTGTAAGGCGGCACAATGAAATAATAGACTTGGTAAAACTGTTTTCATCACTTTTTATGTGGATTACTTTGGCGCATTTCGTGACATCGTCAATAGTCATCGGAGCCAGTATAATTGAAGCTTTATTGGTAGGTACTGGTTAATATTTTTCCATAAATTACTTTTTATTTGCGATAAACATACTTTATGGCAAGTAATGGATTGCAAAAAATCGAATTCGAGATTTTAATCAGACTTCACATTAATTGCGATGATAGAGAAGACAAGAAATGTGGGTCTCGCAATTCCTGATTCCGCCGTCTTTCTGTCTGTTCGACTTCAGGCTAAATGACTCGGCCGATTTTACCTAAACTTGGTATATAACGATTTTAAATTTTTCTCCCACACTATTTTTTGAAGACGAAAAATAACGGTACCTGCCATACGAATTTTTTTCGAAATTTCGATTTGTACGACAAATATTCAAATTTTCAAATGTTATTTTGGATTTAAAAATTTTTTCAAGTTTTTTCTTCTAAAATATTTCGAAAATCCCATGCTCGATTGTTTTAAACTTGATATTTATGAAAGTTTCGTAAAAAAATCTACGTGAGAAAAAAAAATATTTTACCTAAAAATAACGGTATCCACCACACAAATGTTAAAAAATAATTTTCAAAAATCGTATTTTTCTCGAAAACGGCAATTAATTTTTTCGATCTATAATTTAATAAAAAAAAATGAAATCAAGATAATATTATTCACTGTACCTACCATAGAACCACTATTTCGAATTTTAAATTTTTTACTATCGGGATAAGAGATCTTAATGAAATTTTTTATAGAGAAGCTTCTAAAAAGTTTAAAAAACATTGCATTTCAAAACTAAAAAAAAATTTTGAATTTTTGAAATTTTGAAAAAAAAAATTATTTTTTTTTTAGAAAATTCGGTATCTCAAAAATGGCCGAGTATTTCTTACAGTACAGTGCAGTGAAACAGCAATAATAGCTTTAAGTTGGCGTACCAAATTTTTTCTTAAAATGTTTTAAAAATAATAGCTTATTTTTTTAAGAAACCACTGCAACGTCTTATAATTTTTGTTCTTACATAAACTGATATTATCTTGAATCACATGGCATCTTGTTGTAGCTCCAACTCCTAAAGGTGTTGGTTTAGTCATTTAAAAAATGAATTTTATACTTAAAAACAGTTTTTCTCTAATGAAATTCTTAGTTTTTTACATTAGAACAAGCTTGTGCGACCCAGTCGTGCAATTTATTTTTTATTTTTGTAAGTTAAAAAACTAGCCAATATATTTTTTTTTTTCAAAATATAAGAAAATATTGTTGTTCATCAGATTAAAATTTTTTTTTTGCATTTTTAAATATTTTAAATATTTAACAGTTTTCCAATACTATGAAAAAAAAAATATTTTATTTAAAAATAACGGCACTTACCATAAAAATGGTTTTCAAAAATTATATTATGCTCGACAACGGCACCTAGAATTTTGATACATTTTGTTTTTCGTTTAACTGTTACTATCTTTAATTTGATGAAAAGAATTTTGAAAAAGGACGTTACTGACAACAATTTTTCGAGCATCGACTTTCTCACTATTTGTCGTGAACTAACTGAATTTAATGAAATTTTTTATATAGAAGCCTCCAAAAAAAGTTTGAAAAACATTGTGTACCAAAATGATAACAGAAACATTTTTTTTTTTGATTTGAAAAAGAAATTAAATTTAAATTTTGGAAATTCGATATTTTAAAAACTGGTCAAAAACACGTCTTAGAAAAATAAGTGTAAAGTTGGTCTTTACGAGGACTTATTCCTACAATGTGTTTCTTTAGTTTCTCAAGGGAACTCACGACCTTATAAGGGATAATTTTTCAGGAGTGTGATTAGATTACTAAGACGACAGGTACCATAAAGTAAGGCTAACGGTAGGTATTCGTCTTTCTTAGGGTAATCCAAATATGGGGGCTGCAATCCAAATTTGGGTCAGAGACGCCCAAATTGCAATACCACTAGGTGTCCACCGATGGTGTGAAGTCCGTCCGCGGGCATATGTGAATTTTACCAGTCTGATATATGAGTTTTTTGAGAGTCGACGTTTAGTTCGGAGGCAAGATCTTCCTCATTGTGTATTTTTTAAGCCGAGCCTCGCAAACAGGTGGCATTTCCTGAACTAGACATTCCGTTGCGTATAAATCCATTCTAGTTTTCTAGATCAGAGAAGAGCCTAGTTCAGAACAAAGCCTTAGTTGTCGAAAAATAAAATGTGTTTCATTTTTCGTACAGAGCACGCTCTATGAGCTCAAAATAAAATAACTGAGCAGAGTTAAATGCTTAACACAGGCATTTGACAGGTGAAAATTAAAAAAATAAAATGGTGACAGCTAAGTGTTCAAAAAAATACTCAGAAGGCTGAGAGTACGCTTGATTCAGAGGATGTTCAGGACATGATTGGACTCTGTTCAGAGCTCGTTTCTGAACTAAAAAAGAAAAACAACACGCAATAAAATGGTAACAGGTAGCGAGTATTGAGCAGGAAGAAGACAGGTTAGTAGCTTGCAGATAGTTTAAATAGTATTGTATAGCCAAAATTAACAACAATAAAATGCAAGGCTGGGTTGCAAGAACTTTTTTTCAAAACTTCAAAAAATACGTGTATTTTTTACTTGCAACTTGTAGTACTATAAGTCAAGTAGTTATGCATTCGGAAAAAAATCGAACTCTAGATTTTGATCAAAGTTGACATTACGATGATAGCAAAGACCAAAAAAGTGGGTCTCGCAATTCTGTCTGTCTGTCTGTCGGTTCGATTACAGCCTAAACGGCTCGGCCGATTTTCTTCAAACTTGGTAGATATGGGTTTTGACTTTTCCCCCCACACGTTTTTTTCTTTTTTTTTTAAGACCAAAAATAACGGTACCTACCATACGGTCTTTTTTCGAAATTTTATAAATATTTTTTTTTCTCAATAACTGTCCAACAAAATTTAAAAAAAAATTTGAAAAATTTTATTTACATATAGTTAAAACTAGCTAATGGTTGAAAAAAAAATCGAAAAAATTGTTATTTTTGGTCCATTTTATTTTGTTTTTGATTTTCTCAAAAACGGTAAAACCGATTTAAATCATTTTTTTTTCATGCTAAAGCTCCTCCAAAGTTTAAATATTATTACATATTCAAATGTTCAATTTTTTATTTTTTGGATTTAAAAAAAAAATCAAAATTTTTTTTTGGAAACTCAAAATTTCGAAAATCCCAAGATCGATTTTTTTCAAACTTGACAAATAAAAGTTTCTTAACATAATCTACAAGATATGAGAAACAAAATTTTGTTTTATCTAAAACAAAACTAACGGTACCTTGGATACAAATGTTAAAAAATGGTTTTCGAAAATCGTATTTTTCTCGAAAACGGTTCTGAGAATTTTGCTGAAATTTTTTCTCTTTCGATTAATTCTTACGATCTATAATTTCATAAACAAAAATTTTAAATTTAGATATTACTGACTGTACCTACCATAGAACGATTTTTTCGAATTTTGAATTTCTTATTATTGGCATAACGGATTTTAATGAAATTTTTTATAAAGAAGCTTCTCAAAAGTTTAAAAAAACATTGCATTTCAAAACTTAAAAAAAAAGTATTTTTTCGTTTCGTTTTTTTTTTTGGAAAATTCGATATCTCAAGAATGGCTTAGTTTTTTTCTTGGAAATTGAACTCTTATTCGTACAATAATAAAATCTTAAAGTTGGCGTACTAAAATTTTTTCTTAAAAATGGTTTAGAAATTTTGTACATAAGAGCTTATTTTTTTTAAGAAACCACTACAACGACTTATAATTTTTGTTCTTGCATAAATTCATATTTGCATAGCATTCTGTTTTTATCTCTTATCATTTTAAAAAATTCATTTTATCCTGTTCAGTTTTCTTTAATAACTTTAGTTCTTAAAATTCCTAGTCTATTACATAGGAGCAAGTTCGTGCGACCCAGTCCTGCATTTTATTTTTTAGGCACTGTTTTTCAAACTTTTAAGAAGGTTATAAATAAATGTTTTTATTAAAATCCGTAATGCCGGGAATGAGAAATTTAAATTAATTCTTAATTTAATTTTTTTTTTATTTCATTATAGACCGTAAAAATTAATCTAGAACGAAAACAAAATTTATCATAATTCTAAGCGAGAAAAATACGATTTTCGAAAACAATTTATTAACATTTGTTTGTTCTCAAGTCTTGTTATAAAAAACCTTTTAATTGTTAAGTTTAAAATAAATCGAGCATGAGGTTTTCTAAATATTCAGTTTTGAAAAAAAAATTGATTTTTTTTTTAAATCCAAACAAAATTTGGGAAGCATTAGCATAAAAAATAATCCAAATCAGTTGAACCGTTTTTGAAAAAATCAAAAATAATTTTATCTTATGGATTAGGAGGGCTTCCATTAATAAAATTTTTTTTTTTGAGATTTTTTTTCAACCATTACCATTTAAATATATGAATTTTTTTTGAATTTTTAAAAAGAAATCTGTGCAACAGTTTTTGAGATAAAAAAATTATTTATAAAATGTCAACAACAAATTTTAGTACAGCTACCGTTATTTTGGTTAAAAAATAAGAAAAAAATCGCGTCTAGGAGGGGTTGGAAATTAAAAATTATATCTACCCAGCTTGAAAAAAAAAATCGGCCGATCGGCCCAAAAGCGTTTTTCTTAAACATTATGTAGCTATGTGTCCAACGATTTATAATTTTAAAAGTGGGTTGCCCATGCTCGTTCCAAAATTGATTGGTTTTAAAAAAACGTCCTCTGAGTTTGAAGGAATTCGTATTCATTCACGTTTCACCTGTCTGTACATAGACGTTTACTATTTCGGTTCAAATTATTACCGCTTTTGGTATCCATATTGAAGTAGATTGGACTTTAAATTAATTTCTAAAATACATGTTCTTGTTAAACTTGTCACATATATAATTTGAGATAAGTGACATGGACTGAAACCAGCACCTCGTCGTTAGCTTGCTCTATGTTGTTGATTTTAACAGCAAGGCTTTCACAAGATGGATTCTGTTTTGTTTCCTGGATCAGCCATTGTGTAGTGTATGTACAGAGTGCATTCAATAGTGGAACAACTTGTCTCATAGAGTCACTGGGCTTATGAATTTTAGGCAGACATGTATCTATGGTAAGTCCTAGGATATCTGGGTTTTGAGGCCAAACACAAGATTTGCGATCCAATATGAAATATGTTATTAATAGTACCTTCCATAGAACCATTTTTTTTTTCTATTCTTGTTGCCTTTCTCATTATAGGCCAAAACCTATTAAAATTAAATTTCGCAATCAAAAGCTTCTAGGAAGTTCTCAAAATGATTTTGGTAGCTATCGCTCTGCAATTTATGTATATTTCAATAAAGTTATGTATAATAATAAAAATATTCATCAATATTTTCAGAAAAATATTGTTCAAGTTGTCATGTTAAAATTCTAAGCCACTTGAGCCATAAGAGCAAGTTCTTACGATCCTCTCTTGGATTTTATTTTTGCTGAAAAAGAAATTTAAACAAAATAAATGTACAATGTGGATCTTAATTTATTCTAGTATCCCGGATATCGAGCTCTTGTTTGTATATCATATACGTTAGCAGTTTCATGTGAACTGTTCATTTACTGCTACGGAGGGAGTGCAGTTATAGAAAATGTATTTATAAGATAAATTATTACTAAAAACTACTTCGAAGCGGTCTTTAATTTTTTTTGTTTATTTTTAGAGTTTCGAATTGGGAATGTCGGCATACTTCTCAAACTGGTATAACTGTGACAATCGAGTTCGCAAAGCTATTTTAATTTTAATTATTCGCTCGCAAAAGCCCCTTGCAATGGAGGTTCCATTTTTTACACCATCGTTGGTAACATTCACATCGGTAGGTATGAACCATATGTATATAGTTTTTGAATTTATGTTGTTTAATTGGATTTTGTTTTATTTAAAGATATTACAGACCGCAGGATCAATAATTGCTGTAGTGAATTCGTTGTTGTGAAGAAATTTTAAATGTTTAAATTTCATTTCGTTTTGTTTGAAATATTCAATATTTTGCTTATGAGTATTTTAAAAAAAGTACTGCAAAACGCTTTATGCATGAAATATTGTGAATTCATCAATGTAATGGAGTAAAATAGCAGTATTTGTTGCAACAAAAAAAAATTTAAATTTGCCACCACTGGCACAATATGAGCATATAATAAAAAATAATTTAGTTTCGCTAAAAGAGCAAGAATTCGGACCTTATTCGGAATTCCCCTCCCCCCCCCACCAAAATGAACTTTTTTTTTTTAACGAATCGATAAGAAAGTGTTTGCTGTTAAAAAACATCAAATTATGGAGGAGAAACACTTTTTTATGGTAAAAAAGTGAATTATAAGCGGACCACTCACAGTACTATAACTAAAACTACTTTTTTTTATTATTTTATATATTTGCTTTTTCTGCTTGCTTACGCATTACAGCGTATAAACAGTGAGATATGTATGGGGGGCATGTTGCCCCCTACAACCCCCTTGCTTGGGCACACTATAGGATTTGGGGTAGGTGCGAGGTTGGGTGTATGCAAGGTTTCTTTTGCATTTACAGAATCTGGATTTAAAGAAACTTTGAATTTACCCTATGGCCTATATTCATTTTTTTATACTTCACTTTTTTACCATAAAAAAGTGTTTCTCCTCCATAATTTGATGTTTTTTATCAACAGCACACTTTTTTTTATCGATTCATTTAAAAAAAGTGCATTTTGGTGGGAGGGGGGGGGGGGAATTCCGAATAAGGACTAGAATTCTTGATTAAACCCTACAAATTTACAAATACTTCATTGGTAGCAGCTTTTAAACGCCATTTTCCAAAATGGCCGATTGCTGTCCCATACATCGATTTTAATAAAATTATATTTATTAAACGGCGGCGGCGCAGCGAACTAACTTCACATGGAAAATATCGGAGTTATCTCTTCGCACTCCTTACTCTACCCAGTTAAGCGAAACGTACTCGAGAAATAAAGGCAACCAGAAAAGAGAATGAGCGATAACTCCGCATTTTTCTCAACCTCAGCAATTGCGTTTAACTCCGCCTCAACATAACATACATCTCTCGCAAATATACTTACAAATTGCAGAGAGATATCGCATCGTTTAAAAGCAGTCATACATTTGTATATGTATGTAACCTATAGTATTATCATGGAGCGTGATTTTGAATTGCAAGCTCTTGCCTGGTGGTGGCGCTGAAATTAGCGCTAGATTTTACAGTGGAGAGTAGGATAAGATACAAAACAAGTAGTAAAAAAGATAATATTTTATTATTACGAGTAAATTTAGCAGAGACAAATCTAGCAACATGATGTCAAACGTCACTGTTTAGCAGAGTTTTGAACATGGTGGAACAACATGCTTGACGTACATGCGTTCACCTTCTCAAATATGCTTGTCATGCAGCGAAATTGTCAAACAAATTTTTGTTTGACAAGCCACTAGATGGAGTGTTCACCTTCTCAAAATACAGCCAATCATGCCGTTCTTGTCAAACATAATTGAGAATGTGTCCGCCCCTAATACGTACGAATATTATGATACTTCAGTCTAGTTTGTTTTGTCTTTAGTTTTTTTTTGACAGTTTAGGTAAGAGGTATAAAAGCGTAGCTTCATTCCGCAACATTTTTTCACCTCACATCAAATATGTCAAAAAGACGAAAAAACGACTCGTGCAATCAGGCTCTTGATGTAGTTTCTCTGCTATAGACGGTGTTTACACTGAGCTTATTCCCTCTGTCAGAGATTTATAAGCCGATTGACATCGTTCCCACCTTGTAATGGAAATTGTAAAAGTAAACATAAGTGGAAAAAACTAAATTCATGGCTTGACAGATGGAGGACGATCTATATTTTGATATTGCGAATGAAAAAAGTATATTTTGATATAATATAATGTAGAATAGGTATATAATTTGATAATTAAAATAATTTCATGGTATGACAGGTAAGGAACAAATTGAATTTTGACGTATCGAGAATTTTTCGTTACAGATGTCAACTGATTGCCCTGAACACATTTTTAGGTTTTTTAAATGTCAACTCTGAAAATGCAGTTTTTGGGGGGCATAAAATAAAATGTAATCGTTCATCACTAACGTGAAGTGGATTTGTTTAGGGCATTGAATGAACCCGCTATGAAATCTTACACCAGTTGTTTTGTCTTTCGTCTTTTTGACATATTGGTCGAGAGGTGAAGAAATGTTGGGGGATTGAATATTTATTTAGTTCTAGCCAGCAATGGAAAGTAATAAAGTCGAGATTTCAGTACTTAAAGTTTCCAATGGAAACACGATGTCGTAAGTACGCAATATTTTCAATGTAAACAGGGTCTTTCCCACGTTTTCGGTTCACTCTACGGCCGGCAAAGATGTTTACACATACAAAAAACACCATAGTTAAGCTTAGATTTTTAAGTTCTTGCTTGTATTAAGCTAAATAAATAAATAAAATAAATAAGTGAAGATCTTTCTCACTAAAAAGTGTAATAAATTCTCACTTTAGATGCGAAATATCTTCACCGAGGAAATGGTGAAGTTATTCCCACTGTTGGTGAAGTTATTTTTTTATGTGTAAATAGTTCCCTGCCTCTTATTAAATTAGGATTTTTTTTATTAGGGCGGGGTTATCTTAAAATGGAATAAGACAAGCTTGGTAGCTGTGTGTATCTATTCAATTTTCGAAAAAAAACAAGACAATTTAATGGCTTGTTTCTGTTAAAAAAGAAAACTACAGATTTAAGTTAAATAACATAAGATATTCAAACTGCAACATATTCATTTCGTAAGTTATGACTTCCACAAATGTTTGTACTGTGAAAGCTCTACTTGCGGGCAGCTCCAATAAGCGGACAGTTGCCTTAAACGGACACATTTTCGGGAACGAACTTCTTTTTCGAAAATCTCATACAAATAACTTTCCTATAAACGGACACTCTCATAAACGGACGCGGACACATTTTCTTGCCCATTTTAGATATAAAACCTCCCATACGCAGACACATTTTTTTATTTAGGGATTATTTTTTCTAAAAAATGTAACGGAAAAGAACAGCAGATCTGTTCTAAGTGCAGTTTATGTTTAATACGTAAGTAAATGTATAGAAAATCTCCGATAACCGGACGCCAAGCTCTAATAACTGGACTGTGCGATGTTATGTTGAAAGGTTATTAGGGGATTTCCCGAGTTAGTTACTGGGGGTAGTTGGTGTAATTTTGAGAGGGTATGGTTCCCTTTTTCCATCGCGTTTCGTTTTTACACAAGTCATTTCCTTTCCTTCAGCTACTCATTCATCACACTCAAAAGTTTTTTGTATACCCTTAATATGTCAGAGACACAGTGTGAGCAATAGGAAAAAAGGGAGGGGTCAGAAAGAAGGTTTCGGTGTGGTATTGAATTTTTGAACATTGCAATGACTGGGAACGACAGAGCGTGGTAAGGAATTCCACATTAGCGTAGTACGGCTGAAGAACGAATTTCTGTACTTCACAGTACGTCCGAAGTTGGGTTTAAGGGTAAACTGATGGGCATTCCTAGAAGTGAGAATATTACGGTTGAATTGTTTAAGGGGAGGAATGCCGAATGCAGCTGGCTATTTCACTAGAGCATAGTCCGTTAAAATAACGGTAAAAAAGGGTGAGGCAAGAAAAGTTGTAAATTGCCATTGCATTGAGCAACAAAAACTTATTGGTTCGCGCTTTGGCAAAAAGGTTTGTTTTTTTTTCAGCCACGACATGACATATTTTATCTATGCAAAGTTTTTTAGATTTAATATTGGAAAAACACAAGCTGCAGAGATTTCAAGAAATAAAGAAGATGTTCGTGGAAAATGGCAAGGTAGATCGTAGATCCAATATGAATCAGAATTAATATGAAGTTAAAAAAAAAAGTTTTTTTTTTTATTGCTTTCCCTTAACCGGACAGTTCTCATAACCGGACAAAAATTGGGGGACCATGAGTGTCCGCTTATTAGAGCTTTCACTGTATATTACTTTAACGCGCTGGCTTTAATAATTTTGAATTCTTACATTCTTATTATTATTTATGTACGCTACTGGATGCTATTTACTCCGTAATTACTTCAGCGTTGTATCTATCTTGAGTATTTTTCAAAACCGACTGACACTATCTATATCAAACACATGTCTCACCAAGAGGTTCTTCATAATGACAACGGTGCTCGGGACTCGAGAGTATCGAAATGATGGTTAGAAAGAATTTAATGATATAAGAACCCATAAATCCTTACTCAAAAGGAAATAATTGGAACATATAAATTGCGGTTAAGGAAAAATAGAATATTTCAAATAGAAAGTCGTAACGGACGTCCAAAATAAGAGAAGCATTTAGTATTTAAGGTACTAGTACGGTCTAGAACGCCAAAAACGCACGATTTTTATAAATTTTTTTTTCGGAAACTTTATTAGGCAATAAGTCATAATAGGTAATGAATACATGCGTCAAGAGTACAAAAATTTTTTTTTTTTAATATTCGAATTTTGGCGCCAACGTCGACTCATCAAAAAATACATTGTCATTGCGGATAGTTAATCTCAGAATTGGCTGGTCTGAAACAAAAAAAAACAAAGTGGGTTATTTAAATGAAGGTTTCTTACGAGACAATTTACCACAATTTTCTTAAAAAGTCAAAACAAAAAAAATCTCAAGCTTTGGAGAAAAAATTTTTTTAGGCAATTTTGTTGGCCATTTTTGGGTCACCATTTTTTTTTATTCATAACTTTTTGGTCAAATTGTGCCAAACAATCAAGTTGCAACAAGTTTTTTGAAAATCGGTTCAGTACATCCGGAGATTAACTGTCCGTAATGGAACAATGTGGTTTTTGATGAGTCGACGTTGTCGCCTCTATAATTCGGCCAAAATTCGATAAACAAAATTATACGGAACGCAAACATGGGCGTATGTAATTATTTTTTAAATTAAAACAAATTATAGAAGTTCTACATTAGAATACAAGAATCCACTTCACAGCTCACACATTTGCCATTTACCTCTGACCAAGCAAAACAAAAAGCATTATTTGGCAAACCCGATTTATACATATATTGTAAAATCGTGTACTATAAGCTTTCTCTTAGTATGTTAAGGAAACATCGTTTGATGGTATTTGAAGGACGCTATATGCATATCCATCGATATACATAGATCCAAATTCGATCTTTTTTATCAGTTTGCTTTTCGTCAAATGCCTCTTTCTTCCGAAGTAAATGACTGTCTTCCTTCATATCGAGCTTTGTATCTGGAGGTGAAATTTTGTATTTATTGCATAAAAGGCATTAGTCTTTTTTCGGTATGAAAAACGATAAATTATAGTCTTTACAAAATATTCTCCGGTATGTGCTTTCAGATACCGAACTTTCAAGATATTCTATTGTAATATTTTTATTTGGTTCGTTAAATAAAACTTATTACTCGTTTAAATATTTCTTCTTTATTTACACTTTTCAAATCAAAACAATAAATCTCAATTTATGTTATAATCAACTCAAACACTTTTATTCAAATTTAAATCACACTTGTTTAATAACACTTTCCACAATCCAATAAGCAAACCTTTTGCACACTTTCATAGTCAAAAATCAACTGTGTCAGTGTGTCCCGCTCACCGTGAACACTCCCTTATATACCGGAATTCGTTGTTCTCGAAACCAATTCACGAAGGTTCTCGTCTTAGGATGTTCTAGATGGTTGGAATAAGGGGAAATTTGTATGACATTGTGTATGGAATTGGAAAAGAGCTTTTTGTTCCTTCCATAAAGTAGATATGCAATTTACCAACAGATGGCGTTGTAGGGGTATAAAGCTCTGTTCGCAACAGTATGTTATACAATTCATACATCTTTCTAATTGAAAGCTTCTTATCTAAATATTATCTCTGATTATTTTTTTGACAATAGTAACTTTTCATCGATGAAAAATTTTCGATATGTTTTTTTTGTTTTTTTTTTTTGTTTTGAGTTATTTCCGGTTTTGTTTTGTTGGTTGGGGTTTTTCCTTTCTTTTTTGGTCTTTGGTCGTCTGTATTATTGCGAACAGAGCTTTATACTCCTACAGCGCCATCTGTTGGAAAATTGCATATCTACTTTATGGAAGGAACAAAAATCAATGTCATATGTATTTCCCCTTATTCCAAACAACTAGAAAATTCCAAGACAAGAACCTTCGAGAACAACTAATTTGAGTATTTAAGAGAATGTTCACGTTGAGCGGGACACAGTTTATTTTCGATTATGAAAGTGTGCAAAGCTGAATTATTGGATTGTGAAAAGTGTAATTAAAGAACTGTGATTTAAGTTTGAATAAAAGTATTATAGTTGATTATAAATTGAGATTTATTGTTTTGATTTGAAAAGTGTAAGTAAAGAAGAAATACTAAAAAGAGTAATAAGTTTTATTTGTGCAATCTGTCATCGTATTGTCAAGTTTGATCAAAATCCCGAGTTCAGTTTTTTTCCTAAATGCAAAAGTTGGCCTGTTTCAAAAGGTTGAATTCTAAAACAAATGTTGATTTTCTTATTTTAAAATTCAAAAAAAAATTGTTTTAAAGATTTCGTATAGAATACTATCTTGACTCTGCTCAAAAAATTTGACCAAATGGTTTTCATTAATTACAGTAATTTAGGTTTTTAAGGTTTTCAAGGTTTTTATTGAACTTATACAATTTGGAAAACTTAAACTTAAGGATAATATGACTATGACTATAAAATTTTGTTGGCACATAGGGGGCCTAACTTAAGCGATGGCATTTTTCTAAATTAAAGCATTTATAATATACATGACTTGTTATTTTTATTCAGTCCCGGTTGTCCAGTTGGTCGGTTTGTTGGGGGTTTGTTTTCTGATATTTTCAGCCCCTGTGATATGCTGACTCGGCGTCAGCGTAGAAACGAACTGTTGCTTCGTTGTCGGCTGGGATCCTTTCTATCATATCCAGAGCACTAAAGTATCTAGGCCATCCTTCTCATCAGCGGGTTTGGGTTTGGTGGTGCTAGATATGTGCTTCTTCGCTAATTGCACGAGAAACTGGTCCAGTGGCTTGATTTTTGCTTCTTCGTAGACTCTTTCGTTGCTGAAGTGCTTCTTTCGCTGTCGATCGAAGATACTCGTAAGTCCGGTGCTTATCCTTTGAATTTTCATTTCGAAGATTTGGAGCTTCAGCATTGCTGTCTTCGAGATGGTGTACCATTCAGGAAAATTGTAACTGATGACGGTTCTAATGAGGAGCTTGTCAGGTTTCTGCAAGTGGCTGCTGAACGACATCGGTTGCCATTGGTGGTGGGTCTCCTGAAACACACAAGCTCCGATTTGGCAGTGTTTATTCGGATACCCCACTTTTTGTAGTAGTCGTACCTCGTAGAGTTTGGAGACGTGGGCTTCCACTCTCATAGCTGCAATTTTTGGCGCTATTGGCGAGGAGTAAGTCAGCGAGTCGTCAGCTAATAGCAAGTTCTCGCAGTCAGTTGGCACGGGTTGATCAGACGTCATCAGGTTATATAGGAAGGGACCCAGCTCTGATCCTTGGGCGACTCCGGCTTTGATGGATTTGATTGAAGACTTGCAGCTGTCTAGAGAGAAAAGAAAATAATATATTTATTAGTGGCGAAAGTAACCCAAGTACTCGAAGCTTATGGATAAGCGCTTCTATCCATACGCTGTCGAATGCTTTCTCGACATCTAGAAAGCATCCTACGGTGGCACGATGGCTGTTGAGTACAGAGGAGACGTCATACTGGAACTTTAGTAATGGATGCAGTGTTGAATGCCCTTCCCGAAAGCCAAACTGCAAGTCTGGGATAATGTTGGTTTTCATTGCAGTACTTCTTGAGCCTCCTTAGGATGACTTCTTCCAGAATTTTGCTGATATTGTTGAGGAGGGATATAGGCCTGTAGTTTGAAACCAGGTTTCTAGCGCCTTTCTTCGGGATTACCACGATTTTTGCCGTTTTCCACTTATGAGGGTAGTAGCAGTTGTTGACGTAGTTGTTTATGATGATTGTCAGTAGTAACAACACTGCATGTGGAAGCCTTTTGATGATGTAGTTGGAGACTCCATCCGGCCCTGTTGACTTCTTTGGTTTGGAATTGACGATGATTTCCGCAATTTCCTCTGGTTGGCATAGTTGGGGATTGTCCGTTGGACAACTAGCTGGATGATGGTCGTCAAACTCCACTCCTTGTAAATTTGGTTGCAAAGTCAGCTGGACGCATTTCCTGATTTCATCCAGGAACAACGGGTCCGTTGATGGGGTGGGTGTGAAGTTTTCCTCGAAGTGATTCGCGAAAACTTCCACTTTGCCTGCTGTTGTTGTCACCTCAATGCTATTGTTGATGATGACTTCAGGCATTGGTTGGGTTTTCCCTAGACAGTTGTTTATTTCGCTGAATGTGTTTGGTCCTGGTCTCTTCTGGAATCGAATATTGTTGTGGTGTTGGATCGAGTTCTGGAACATAATGTTTACACATTGGAGTTCGCTTTTCACTGCCTGTTAGTCGTTGTTGGTTGTATTGAGCTCTCTTTGGTGTATTCTTTGAAGCCGTTTCCTTAACCTTTGTCTGTGGGAATAGAGATTTCGCACATACTCCGGGAGGTGTTCGTACCTATCTTTGGACGTCTTGGGCACTTTTTGGTCTTCAAGGGCATTGATGACAGCTGACTCCAGGTTGTCGATGTCACTGTCAATTTCCTAATTTCTTAAGTTCTTGTTGGATGGTGGCATTGAGACGTTGTCTTCTATGTCCCTCTGGAGTTTTTCGATATCAAGCCTCCTGTAGTTGACGTAGTTCTCAGGTGGGACTGTTGTTAATAGAACAGGTTGGCTGAGGTTAATGGAGAGCTTTACTGCTTCATGGTCTGAGTCACTGGGTAAGGTTGAACAGGTGTAGTTGCTGATTCCTGGAATAAAATAAATAAAATTAGATGTTAGTAAGAAAAAATCTAGAGTCGATGGAGTCCTAGGAAAGGTAGGTTTTGGTTGTGACACAACAACCAAGGAGTTTTCTTCGCTGTTGACATTTATCCAGTCCATGATCGCCTTTCCTTCAGGGTCAATAGAGGTATCCAGCCATTTCCCCCACATTTTCACATATTTCGCTTTATTATTTTTAGCCACAGAAATGAATTGTACATTCTTTCCCATTGTAAAAATATATTTAGTTTTGTGTAAGAAAATGTTGAATACATGAATTGAATGATGGATAGCATTATCTTCCAACTTTCATTAACTTTTGTGTGGACTTATGAAGTTATCAGTTGACCTTAAAAAAATAAAATGCACTACTGGGTCGCACGAAATTGCTCCTATGTAATAGACTAGGAATTTTAAAAATGAATGTTATTAGAAAAAACTGTTCATAAGGATAAAATTATCATCATTTTTTAAATTCTTTTAGTAGTAAGAGACAAAAAAAGAATGCTATGCAAATATGAATTTATGCAAGAACAAAAATTATAAGTCGTTGTAGTGGTTTCTTAATAAAATAAGGTTTTATATATAAAATTTTTAAAATATTTAAAAAAAACTTGGTACGTCAACTTTAGGTTTTTATTACTGCACGAACGAAAATTAAATTTCAAAAAAAAAATATTGACCCATTTTTGAGATATCGAATTTTCCAAAAAAAAAAATGATTTTTTTTTCCAAAAATTCCAAAAAATATTTTTTTAAAGTTTTGAAATGCAATTGAATTAAATTAAATTAAAATTAAATTAAATTTTGGTGGTGCAACAGCTCGGAGTGCACCAGGACCTAGTGATTTACAACTCTCAACCATTCCTGTGTGCGTGTTACGAGGAACGGAGGGGACCTACAATTTTCTGCCGTTTCCGAACGGCAAATGAGCAGCACTTTCTATGACAAGAGATACTCTTGGAGAATTAGTCAATTCCTCGCAAGAGGCAGAACACTCCTGAAAAAAACTTTCTTGCAGCGGCTGAGAATCGAACTCGAGACCTTCCGCATGCCAGTCCGACGCACTAACCATTATACCAAGGGATACTAAGGGGAATTAAATTATAGATCTTAAAAATTAATCGAAAGTCTAAAAATTTAAGAAAAATTCTCGTAACCGTTTTCGAGAAAAATACGATTTTTGAAAACCATTTTTTAACGTTTGTATGGAAGGTATAGTTATGTATTTTAAGGATAAAATACATTTTTTTTTCTCACATCTTGTAGATTATATTGAGAAACTTTTATTTAACAAGTTTAAAAAAAATCGAGCATGGGGTTGTTTTCGACATATTGAATTTTCAAAAAAAAAATTTTGAATTTTTTTTTTAAAATCCATACAATTTTTTTTTTGGAAAATTTGAATACACAATAATATTCAAACTGCTAGGGAGCCCAAAACATAAAAAAGAATGATCAAAATCCGTTGTACGGTTTTTGAGAAAATCAAAAACAAAAAAAATGGTTCCAAGGGGGGTACCAAAAATAATAATTTTTTGGATTTTTTTTTCATTCACTACCTAGGTTTAACTAAATGAAATTTTATGAATTTTTTTAAAAAAAATCCGTGAGACAGTTTTTGAGAAAAAAAAAATATTTATAAGATCTCAAAAAAAATCGTATAGCAGGTACCGTTATTTTTGGTCTTAAAAAATCAAATAAAACCCATACTTACCAAGTTTAAAGAAAATCGGCCGAGCCGTTTAGACTGTAGTCGAACCGACAGACAGACAGAATTGCGAGACCTATTATCGTAATGTCAACTTTGATCAAAATCTCGAGTTCGATTTTTTTCCCGACTGCATGCATAACTTGCCTTATAGTACCTACCTATAAGTCGCAAGTAAAAAGTTTATTTCTGAGCACCTGCTCATTGAATATAAAACATTATAAACTGTTAACTTTAAAATGAACGCCCTCAAAACCAGTCAGACAAAGTTTCGTTTAATAAATTGGAAATCCTCTTTGAGGTTATAATTAAAAGTTGATGTTAAATTAATAATGGTTCTATAAGTTGATGTGAATCTCGCTGACAAAAATGCATAAAAACAGAAACTCCAAATCTAGAAAACAACATTCAAGTGTTCTTATTCGACGCAAAAAGTCATGGTTTCATTAAAATTCCTCACTAAAGACTATCCCATCGAGAAGTCGTACTTTATTATTTCAAAATTTTGCCTCAGCTGGATGGGAATGTATCCCCAGACTGGTTCATCAGTGCTTCGTAGTTTAAATTGTGTTTTCAATGTCCTTGTTTTATTTTTCGGAACCTTATTCCAGTTCTGGTTCGGATTCTCCTATTTAAAGATTGATTTGTTGAAAGGTATTGATGCAATATGTCCGGCAATATCGTGTTTGGTTTCGTTCGTCAAGATGATTTTGATCCTTTGGTATGGAAAGGAGCTCTCTAGAGTCCTTATATACTTGAAAGGTGTCCTTTTCACTGGTTTGTTTGCTTGTTAATGTTTGTAAGAAAAAGGTCTTAGTTTATTTCATCAAATACTACCAACAGACCTGGATGAAGAAAACATCAAAATAATTCAACAGTATTCAATGATAGCAACCAAACTATCCTTCATGGTTCTCATCTCTGGAATATTGGCCAACGTTTTCTATAGCCTACGGCCGCTCGTGACAAATGTGTATCGACTTTCAATGGGAATGACATATCTGTATGATGAAACTCCTCTGAAACTCATGTGAGAATTTTTTTGAATTTTCTTAGTTTGCATGGAATAAAAAAAACGTAATTAATTCTTATCTCAAAGGCTCCCATCAGTGCTATTGACTCTCCCCTGGTATCCTTTTACATACGCATTTATTTCATATTTGGCTCAAGTGGGTATTTGTGGTTTCTCAGGGGTGGATGGGATGTTCATATCATTCTGCCTGTATACTGCTGCTTTGTTAAAAATACTCCAAAAGGATATCAGATTAACATTTGAAAATTGTTGTTAAGAAAAATATTTCGAAAATATTTACATTTTATTTTTTAATTGACAAAAATTAATTTTTCTTAAGGTAACACTCATATGTCATCCGGAGAGAACCAAGAATGCTACGAAAAGCTTCGAGGGATTGTAAGGCGGCACAATGAAATAATAGACTTGGTAAAACAGATTTCATCACTTTTCACGTGGATTACTTTGGCGCATTTCATGACATCGGCAATAGTCATCGGATCCAGTATAATTGAAGCTTTATTGGTAGGTACTTGTTGATATTTTTCCATGAATTACTTTTAATTTGCGATAAACATACATAAATGTATGTGTGGGTACCGTATGGCAAGTTATGGATTGGCAAAAAAATCGAATTCGAGATTTTGATTAGACTAGACATTGCGATGATAGAGAATACGAGAAAAGTGGGTCTCGCAATTTTCGCCGCCTGTCTGTCTATATATGTCAGACAGACAGCCTAAGCGGCTTAGCCGATTTTGTTTAAACTTGATCGATTGTATTCTTAAATTTTTTCCCACTTTTCTCTTTCATCTACCATATTTTTTTTTTTTCCCAAATTTAAGAAATTTTTTTTCTCATAAACTATTCCTTAGATTTAATAAAATAAAGCTAGATAATGGTTGAAAAATTCGGAATAATAATTTTATTAATGATATACACATACTCCAAAAAGTCTTCGTACAGTAGTAAATTTTCTGTTTATTCTGTGATAAACTATCGAGTTGATCAACTTCTGGTTTTCTCAACTTCCGAAAATACTAGAAGTTAAGAGAGCAAACTTGAGAGTTGACATGAAACATTGTTTTTTTTTTTATAAAATACATGCATTTCGCTTCAAAAGTTTGTTTGCTTGAGTTTTCACAACAAAAATAAATATTGGCATAATTTTCCGCAGCTATTATTTTTGGGAAAATTGGACTTCAACTTCGTCGAGCATTGAATGTTACCGCTCATTGGAGTTGAAAAGTGGGACGACCGTGACTTCAATTATCGCTTTCGTTTTTCAAACCCGACAGCAGTGATGTTGATAGATTTAATAAAGTATTCACTTCCTTGCAACGCGAGACGGTAATAGTTTTAAATTAAAACCTAAGTTCCCTTTTAAATTAATCTCGTGAATTGCGGCCAATCACAGATTTTTTGGTAAGATTGTATGCTTTCGGATCAATCCATTTCCAACGTGTATCACTTTCTGAAACTAGTATCGAAAGCAATTGCTAATTCAGCACCACAATTTATTCGAATGCCGGAAACGCACGAGGAAATGCTTGAAACAGTACGAGGCTTGTTTGCAATCGAAGAGACGACTTTTATAGGTAAATTTGGTCAGTTTATCACAAACGTAACAAACGCTTATGAGAATTTGTACAAAGAATTGCAGATAGGCACTCGCAATTGAGTTGAGCGTTGATATGGCGTTTGGAAAAGCAGATTTCCTGTGTTGGCTTCCGACATTAGGTGCAAAATAGAGACGGCAAAACTCATCATCGCTTACACTGTTATTCACAACAAAGCAATTGATGAAAAACT
Organism: Chrysotoxum bicinctum; assembly: GCA_911387755.1. Taxonomy (NCBI): domain Eukaryota; kingdom Metazoa; phylum Arthropoda; class Insecta; order Diptera; family Syrphidae; genus Chrysotoxum; species Chrysotoxum bicinctum. The sequence goes on from OU426990.1 coordinate 33,657,144, forward strand.
ATCGAACCTGCTCCAGAAATTCCCGGATTTTCTGATTTAGTCCCACGGATGCTCTATTTAATTGAGGCCTCGGGATTGAGCGGGATGTTTAACCTGTGTTTTAACGTTGTATAACAACCATTCCTTGATCACCATTGAAGTGTCTAAGGGTTCGTTGTCTTGTTGGAAGACAAAATTGTTGGCGAGACCCAGTTTTTCAGCAATTATATGGAGATATTCTTGAAGTATTTTCAAGTATCCATATTTTTCTATGGTATTTTCTATAAAAAAACAGGTTTCCAACGCCCGCAAAAGCCATACACGCCTACCCTATTAAATTGTATAGTAGGGATTCAAATTTTCGAATCCAGAGCAGTGCCTGACTATCTCAAAACCATACGACGACCATCTGAGCCAAAGATGTTAAATTTATTTAAGTCTGTAAATATAACCTGATCCCAGAAGGAATTGTCTTTATCCAAGTATTCCATAGCTAAATGCAGCCTGGCTTTCTTATTCGCTTTTCGAATGTATGGCTTCTTCCGGCTCACTCGACCATGAAATCCATTTTTGGTCAACAGCCCAACTAACATTTCAGCTTCGATTCGGTCTAACTAAATATATTTTCGAAGTTCTTTAATACATTTGTAAAGGTTGTTTAAGAACAAAAAGGAGAATATTACACAAGCTCACAAAACCTTTAGTGCACTTCTATAAGTGATTTCTGAAAATCCTCTTAGAATTACCATGCACAGATCTTTTAAAAATGCCAGGTCCGTGTATGAACTATTAGAAGTTTAACATAGTCCTATTCGACTGAAGTTCAAGTTTTGACAGATGACTTCAATAAAGCTTCGCAAAAATTACAAACGCACGGCTTTTTATGTCTATTATAAGCTTACACTAAAACTTTTACCGAGCCTGAAAAATACGAAAATAAAAATAAATTTATATTTCTTTGAAGACGTTTTTTCGACACACTTAGTTGTGCAAGAGATCTCATACTGGAGAGATCTAACCATAAGTGAATTGGACGTCGTCCATTAGACGATGAGGTTGGCGCGTAAATGATGTCGATAATAATGAGTAATTCAAAATTTGAAAAAATGGTTCTATGGTAGGTACAAGCTGTTATATCTTAATTTAAATGTTTTTTATTTACTTAAAGATCATAAAAATTTATTGAAGGAAAAAAATGTTATCAACATTCTAGGCGCCGTTTTCGAGAAAAATATGATTTTTCAAAAAAATTTTTAACATTTCTATGTTGGGTACCTACCTTTTTTTTTAGGTAAAATACAAATAAAAAAAATTGTTTCATGGCGGGTACTCTCAATAACCATTTTTCGGATAATGTTTTTAAATCTGTTGAACATTTTTTGAGAAGAACAAATATTTATAGGTAAAATTTCGAAAAAAATTCGTATAAAAGGTACCGTTATTTTTGGTCTTAAGAAAAAAGAAAAAAACTGTGGGGGGGGGGGAATTAAAAATGATATCTGCCATAGTTCAAAGTAAATCGGCCCAGCCGTTTAAGCTATAGTCGAACAAACATATAGACAGAATTACGAGACCCACTTTTTTAGTCTTCGCTATCATCGTAATGTCAAAATTTCGAATTCGATTTTTTTTCCGAATGCATAACTTATCTTATAGAACCTATAAGTCGTAAGTACATTTTTCGACGTGCTTTACCGCACAACGATTCGGCTGCAACTGAATAGTGAATAGTGAATACTGAATAGCAAATGTGCGCGCACATCGCCATCAGTGGTACCACTTTACTTCAATTGAAGTAGATCTACTTCTTTTTTTCAAAATATTTTAAAATCTGCTTCCTACTTCGCACCATCATTAAAATACTGAAATCTACTTCACTTTAAAAATCTCTGTTTCAATCTACTTCAATTTCACAAAAACAAGCTCAAATCTACTTCTTTTTTTCTTTTTCACTCTAGGTAGTATGTAGCAAGAGAATTACAAAAAAAATGTACGTCAACACAATAAAAATACATAAATGAATAATTTTAAAAGCATAGAAACACGAATCTTTTGAAAATTTCGCTTGAGTGTGTTTTATTAATAAATTAATTATTTATATATAGCTATAAAAATTTCTTTAAAATTAAAAGAAATATATTGACAATTTTAAATATTTAATAATAAAATAAACATTTAAGAAAAAATGTTTTGTATACAATATTATTTCAAAATCAAAGAACCTCCTATATGAAAATTTTGATCGAAATCGGTAGAGTCAGAAATGAGAATATAGAAAATTGAAAAAGGATCTATGACAGGTACAGTTATTAATAACATTTATTTTACCAAAATGTGGAATGCATTGTTGGTATCGTCTGAACATATTTTTTTTATAAAAACCATTAAAGCCGTCTTCGAAATAAATATGATATTTCATAATGGCTGTATGGAAGGAACGAGCTAAGAACAAAAAAAACATTTCAATTTCTCATTTAGGCTGCAGGCCTGCAGGTTGAGGTACAGACCTGCAGACCGACGGAATCTTTACTTTTTCGTATTGTGATGTCAAATGATGAAAATCTCGAGTTCTAATTTTCCAAAAAGTCATTTTAAAATCTACTTCGATTTTTCTCTATTTACTCCACTTTTTTCTTCAAATCTACTTCGACTTTTTTTCCGGAAGTGGTAACGCTGATCGCCATACACATCAAACCGATCGAGACACCACACCGACACCAAAAATCAAAAGGTTTTGATTTTACCCACACGGTGTCGGAGTCGGACACCGAAAATCGGTGTGCGCACCGGACCACAGACGGGACACATTTCCGTACACCGACACCGGTGTGCACACAAGTGTCGTTTGTATTTGCCGCTTTATGCATTTCCACTTTGAGGGATATAGAGATATCATGCTGGATTTACATACAGTGACGAGCAAAAGTGGTCAAATGTTTTCGCTGACTTGAAAAATTAATTTAAAGTAAGAGTTTTTAATAGAATTAAAATCTTTTTTTATTTTTGTCATTTTCTTTATTTAACTAAATTTTATTATTTATAATAACTTTTTCAAAAAATAGTATACTTATTATACAAAACAAAAAATATTCCATTAGTTTTTATGCACGTTTAATATCAATGATTTTTCTTTAGTATTTAGTCCATAAACCTTTATTTTTAATTACTTGGGAGCAAGACTTTGGCATACTTTCCACCAAATTATAAAGAAATTGCTCTGGAATACGGCCCCATTCCAGCTCCATTCGTTGCCAAAGCTCCTGAGTGTTTGATGGGTGATTTTTGTGCTGCCCCAACAGTCGCTTCACAATTGACCATACATTTTCAATTAGATTGAGGTCAGGGCTTTGTGCTGGCCATGCCATCGTCGTAAACTGTTGATTTCTCAGCCATTCCGAGAACATTTTTGACATGTGTTTTGGATCTCCGTCCTGCTGAAAAGTTATTTCACATTCATTGAAGTCTGTTGATGCAGTGAAAAGTGGTAAATTTGTCTTCAAAATGTCCAAATATTTTTTTTTGTTTATGATGCCATCGATTTTCACCAAAGGACCAACAGAGTTCCACGAGAAACAGCCCCAAGCCATCACCGAATCTCCTCGATGTTTCACGGTCTTTTGAACTTGATGTTGTTGAAGTGGTTCTCTAGGACGTGACCAGTAAAAAGACTTACCATCCGTTTTTATTCTATTGACCTTCGTCTCGTCCGACCAAATGATTTTTTCCATTGGTCAATGATCCAGTGTTTTTAGCTTTTTAGCAAAAGCTAACCTGGCTTTAATATTTTCCACAGAAAGCAGAGGCTTCTTCGGTTTCTCTTTAGCGTTTAACCCAAAACTTTTGAGTGCCCGACATGCAGTCCATCCACTAACTGGCTTGTCTATGCTTTGGACTGCCTGCTTAGGTGTTTTGGACCCACAACTTCTCAACTCTCTTTCCATTCTTCTAGCTTCCAAATCAAAAAGTAGTCGTTTCCGTCCTTTTTTCATTGGGGGACATCGATGTTTTTCTATTTTTTTTTTTTTTAATATTAAGCACCGAAGTTTTTGAAATTTTCAAAATTTTAGACACCGTAATTTTACAATTTTTTTTCATTTTGACAATCAGCTTTACACGTTTTAAATGAACGATTTACCCACAACAAACAACAACAAATAAAATTATCTTAACTGTTACTTGTTAAATAACAGTAAAACAAACAAAGCACAATAGAGAGGAACATCGCTCAATGAACAAACTATTTTAAATCTCTTAAAACTAAAACGTGCATAATTGGACAAAACCAGTATGGCATATTGTTTTTTGAAAATTTTATTATACATAATAAATGTGAGAAATAAACAAAATAAAAAAAATAAAAAAATATTTTAATTCTATTAAAAAATCCTTACTTAAATCAATTTTTCAAAAAAGCGAAATCATTTGACCATTTTTGCTCGTCACTGTATGTTTCTTCCAAGGAAATTCACATTTATATCATAACATATGGACACAGAAGATCAAAATAAAGATAATCATATATGTAAATGCAGCTACATTAAGCGGCAAATACACACGACACTTGTGTGCACACCGGTGTGCCTACACTTGTGTAGCATTCCACTACACACGGCACACCGAATCGTGCACACTTTAGTTGTGCAAGAGATCTCATACTGGAGAGATCTAACCACATGTGATATGGACGTCGTCCATTAGACGATGAGGTTGGCGCGTTAATGATGTCGATAATAATAAGTAATTCAAAATTTGAAAAAATGGTTCTATGGTAGGTACAAGCTGTTATACCTTAATTTAAATATTTTTTTATTTAATTAAAGATCATAAAAAATTATTTATAGAGAAAAATGTTATCAAAATTCTAGGCCGTTTTCGAGAAAAATACGATTTTTCAAAACATTTTTTAAAATTTCTATGTTGGGTACCATTTTTTTAGGTAAAATACATTTTTTTCTCACATCTTGTAGATTATACTGAAAATTTGAATACACTATACTTTTCAAGCCTTAGCAAAAAAAAAAATTATCAAAATCGGTGGTACTGTTTTTGATAAAATCAAAAATAAAAAAAATTGTTCCATGGCGGGTACTCTCAATAAACATTTTTCGAAAAATGTTTTTAAATCTGTTGAACATTTTTGAGAAGAACAAATATTTATAAAATTTCGAAAAAAATTCGTATAAAAGGTACCGTTATTTTTGGTCTTAAGAAAAAAGAAAAAACCTGTGGGGGGAAAATTAAAAATGATATCTACCATAGTTCAAAGTAAATCGGCCCAGCCGTTTAAGCTATAGTCAAACAAACATATACTTAGATAGAATTGCGAGACCCCCTTTTTTAGTCTTCGCTATCATCGTAATGTCAAAATTTCGAGTTCGATTTTTTTCCGAATGCATAACTTATCTTATACTCGTAGAACCTATAAGTCGCAGGTAAATTTTTCGACGTGCTTTACCGCACAACGATTCGGCTGCAACTGAATAGAGTGAATAGTGAATACTGAATAGCAAATGTGTGCGCACATCGCAATACACATCACACCGATCGAGACACCGACACCAAAAATCAAAAACTTTTGATTTTACCCACACGGTGTCGGACACCGAAAATCGGTGTGCGCACCAGCCCACAGACGGGACACATTTCCGTACACCGACACCGGTGTGCACACAAGTGTCGTGTGTATTTGCCGCTTTATATGTTTGAAAACAAAAAAGTTCTCGGATATTCGGGTTATAACTTCGCAACTGTTTCGAAACGCCCGTTTATAATTGCAATTCAACTTTTAAGAGCCGAATGGTTGATCGGAAATTCAGCTGCCCGCTTTGGAAGGTATTTTTTATTAAATTTTGGTTATTCGTCACTTCAACTTCATCTTCGCTAGACTCTTAGGCTAGGCGCGCACATTCAATTTTTAGTTTTGCAACTGCTTGGTTCGAGCAACTAAAAAGTTTGTGTTTTGTTTTGACACAAACTAAACGATTGCCTAAAATGAGTTCGCTATTTTTTGTGACATATAATTATATGCACCTGCGCGGACATTCAACCAAATAATTCATCTGTTTTCTATAAGCAACCAAATAGTTGTGCAACTAAAAATTGAATGTGCGCGCCTAATAGCCTTAAGGTTCACAAGGCAAACAATCAAACTAATTGTCTATGCTATAAATCATAGGGATGTCGATTTATACTATTATATTTGCCCGAGTAATATCTTAAAAGTAGATGGATTACAATAAATGTGTACAAATAAATTAGTTAACATACATCAATTTAATATTCCTAACTTTAATTAAGATTAAATGTATCAGTTTCTGTTAAGTTTCGTTTGCAGAGTTCTTAGAAGTTTGAACATTGACATTTTCTTTAAAGACTTTTTGTTAAAGTCTGCTAGGCTTAAGAGAAGTATTCTATATAGCTCTTAGCAAATTGTTATAGAAACCTTTTGAAAATCAGTGATGCAAAAACTTCTATATCATATCACATTGCAATCTTTATACAAGTTTCAGCTTCTATATTTTCATTTATAAAACCATATCCGAAAAAATGGTTCTAGCCTCGGAAAATCTTCTGTGTCTTGCTTTCAAAAAGTTTAAAGGAAGATAATATTGAAACCGTCACTTTTATAAGAAATTTATTTTTGAAGAAGGATCCTTAGAAGTATTATATAAATTGAAACTTGCAGCATGTCCATATTTCTAAGCTAATAGAAACTAAAATGTTAGTTGGGAGGTCTCGTATTGTCTGGGAACACACATCAGTTCCATCGATGTTTTTTAATTTACCTGCAAGAACGGGTGTCCTATGCTTGGGATCCTCTGCAACACTCCTAAGTATTCTCTTTTCCATACGACGATCAATTTTTGTTGGGCGTCCAGATCTTTTTTGTTTGCAATTGTTTTGTTTTATAAAATTGTTGTAACACGTACTGAATGCGGTCTTTTCACAATTTTCGCGATTTCACCCAGAGACTTTCCTTTATTTATCAAGTCGATAGTAATGTTCGTGTTAGCCAAGAAAATTCGCTTATTTTTAGTTGACATTTTTATCTCCTTGGGACAAAAAAATATTTTTAACTTAAATATTATTAAGAACAACTAAATTTACAAAAAGACAAGCCAATTCCTAATCACACACTCTACATTCGCCAACTATTGCAAAAAGTGTTGCCTGTACGGAAACTTTTTTGTCGCCATTTGACAGACTCGCCCGATCATAATGATGATAACGGTGTCCTTCGTGAATAAAAATCCTATTTTGCTGGAAAACGCCACCTAGAATTTCGATAATTATTTTTTCTTCGGGTTAATTGATACAATCTATAATTTTATGAAAAAAATTTTGAAAAAAAGATGTCACTGACTGTACATACCATAAAATCATTTTTCGAGTTTTGGATTTCTTATTATTGGCATGAACGTATTTTAATGAAATTTCTTGTGCGAAACTTCTAAACATTTTGAAAAACATTGTACACCAGAACCTTAAGAAAAATATTTCTTTGAATTTTTGAAAAAGAATTTCGTCATTCGTATTAGAAAAACAAGTTTAAAGCTAGTCTTTAAAAGACTTGTTCTTACAAGACACAAAAATGATTCCCCGATTCAAAATAAAAATAAATATAAAAGTTCACAACTTCTTGCCTTTTTTAAGACAAGTGAGAATATAGACCTCCATTGCATGGGGTAAGCTTTGACTTAGAGGAGGGGCTTATTGCAACTTCTACGATGAAACTAAGAGCTATAAGTGCTCGGAAAGACATCCCATGGTGGAAAATTAGAAGGAGATTGATGTCACCACTTACTTGCATGCAACGAAAGTGTGCTTTGACCACTTGGTGCACATGCAAATTATTTCCATGAAAAAACAATGTGTTTCTTTGATTTCCCAAGGGAACTCATGACTTTTGAAGGAATAATTCTCAGGAGTGTGGTTAGATAACTAAGGCCTCAGGTAGTCTTACGCTACATAATTGTCTTTTTTGGGGGAATCCAAATATGGCTACTGGATCTCAAAGCTGGGTGCGTTATGCTCAAGTTGCAATTCCATCGTGGTCATAAGTGAATTTCACCAGGCTGATATATGTGTTTGTTGAAAGGTGAGGTTAAGTTTGGGGCCAGGATCCCCCTCATTCCGTATTGGTCAAGCCGAGCCTGGCAAGTAGGGCGCATTTCTTGAACAAGACATTCCTTTCCGTACCAATCCATTTCAGTTTCTTATACCTTATCATTTTCCCTACCTAACCTATCCACCTTATTCGGCGTTCTTCTTTTTTTAGTTCAGAGCAGAGCCTAAGTTTTCGAAAAATAAATTGTGTTTTTTGAGAGTGCTTCGAATACGTGTCTTTTTTTCATTCGGAACGTGTTCAGAGTGCGCTCTATGAGCTCCAGAATAAAATAACTGAGAACAAAAAGTTAAATATTTTGTACAAGCATTTGTCAGGTAGAAATTAAAAAAAATGGTAATAGCTAAGTATTTTTCAAAAACAATTCCGAGCGCTCAGATTACGCTTGGTTCAGAGAATGTTCAGAACATGCTCGACAAGCTCGGACTCTGTTTAGAATCTGACCGCTACGTGACCCGATCTTTATACATAACATTTGTTCGTCCCCTTCTTGAATACGCCTGTCAAGTATGGTCCCCTTATCAACTTCATATATCCAGAATCGAGAGCATTCAACGTTGTTTCCTACGTTTTGCACTTCGTGGTCTGTCTTGGAGTAACCCTTTTATTTTACCTCCATATCGAGACCGACTTCTGTTAATTAACTTGAATACGCTGAAAGAACGAAGAGCAATATAGGACTATTTTCAGACTCTGTTGACTGCACAACTCTCTCCATTCCATCTCTTTCAACACTGATTCCTGTAATATAACATAAGAAATTCCATGTGAGATCATAGGGACGAAACGCCAATTTTTGTGGACTTAAATCCCCAAAAAAAAACTATTTTGACAAAATTGATTTTGTGGATTCAACAAAAGAAATTTGTAAAATTGACAAAATATTTTGTGGAATTGACAAAATATTTTGCTAATTTAACAAAATATAACAAGAAAATTTTTTTAATTTAACAAAATATTTTGTTAATGTAACAAAACAAATTTTTTAATTTAACAAAACAATTTTGTTATTTTAACAAACAAATTTTGTTAATCCGATATAATACAACAAAAGAATTGTTACTATGACAAATTAATTTTGTAAATTCTACGAAATTTTGTCATATTAACAAAATATTTTTGTTATTTCAACAAATTAATCTGTTAGCATAACAAAATAATTTTTTGGATACAACAAAATATTTTTTGTTACTTTAACAAAATTCTGTAATTTTTATCAATTTGACAAAACTTTTTGGTGGACGTATATTAACAACATTTTTATCAGATCAAACTACATTTTTGTCATATATACCTAGAATTTATTTTCAGTGTACTGGAACTATTTTCTTCAAACTCGGAACTTAAGGGTCTTCGATGATTCCCTAGAGGAGAAATTGAAATTTTTTTTAGTTTCAAGACTAGCAGTACCCCCCATACACACGCAATGTATAATCTTATTTATCTCAAAAACGGCTCTAATGATTTTGATAAAACAATTTGGTGTGCTATCATGGGCATGGACAACATTTTGGATAAAAAAAAATTTAGGAAAAAATGTTATTAAGGGTACCTGTTATAAAACCGTTTTTTTTTTTTATTTTCGACTTCTCATTAACGGCTCTAAAGATTCTTACCAAAATTTTTTAACAGGAGCTCTCTTAAATTTAAAATAATATTGTTTGTTAAAATATTCGAAAAAATATTTTTTTGGGTTTTTTAAAAGAAAAAATTGATTTTTTTTTTTTGAAAAATCAGTATCTTCAAAACGTGTTAACTATTATTTTTTGAAATTATTTTCTAAAATCTATATTACGAAATACTTACAATTGGCATCCCAAATTTTTTTCTTGAAAAATCTTAAAGAAATTTCTTATATAAAAAACTTTATTTGCATAAATTTATACTTTTCTGAAAATCAGACTGCAATTTAATGCATTTGATCCATCATCATTAAATCTATGTTTTATATTTATTTATATAAATTTCTAAATTCGAAAGAACTTTCACATAAGAGCAAGTACGGCGATCCAGTCGTGCATTTTATTTTATTTGATTTTAAAAAAAAATTTCAATTTTTATTTCAAAATTCAAAATTCCAAAAACCCCTTGTTCCCTTGTGTCGTAAAATTTTGATTAATTTTTTTTTCGAATAAGTTTTACGATCTATAATTTAATTAAAAAAAAAACTTGAAGTTAAGATATAACTGACTGCACCTACCATAGAACCATTCGTATATAAATGCTTATTTTTTAAGAAACCAATATAACGACTTATAATTTCCGTCCTTGTACGAGTATAAAATAATATTTGCTTGAATCACATGGCATCCTGTTTTTAGCTTCAACTACTAAAGGAGTTGTTATAGTCATTTAAAAAATGTATTTTATGCTTATGAACAATTTTTCTCTAATAACATTCATATTTGAAATTCCTAGTCTTTTACATAAGAGCTCCTAGGAATATCTCAAAATAATTCTTTACAATAGGAAAAGTGTTAGTTTAAATATTTTTCAATTCGTGGATTTTATTTTTTTCTGAAAAAGTAGTTAGAAAAAATATTTACATACATACGTCATTTTAATTTATTTTAGTACTCCGGATATCGAGCCATCATTTACATATCATATACGTTAGTAGTTTCATGTGAACTGTTTACTTACTGCTACGGAGGGACTGCAGTAATAGAAAATGTATTTATAAAATAAATTATTACTAAAAATACGTCGGAGCGGCCATTAATTTTTTGTTTATTTTCAGAGTTTGGAATTGGGAATGTCGGCATACTTCTCAAACTGGTATAACTGTGACAATCGAGTTCGCAAAGCTATTTTAATTTTAATTATTCGCTCGCAAACGCCACTCGCAATGGATGTTCCATTTTTTACACCATCGTTGGTAGCATTCACATCGGTAGGTATGAACCATATATAGTTTTTGAATTTATGTTGTTTAATTGGATTTTGTTTTATTTAAAGATATTGCAGACCGCAGGATCAATAATTGCTCTAGTGAAATCGTTGTTGTAAAGAAATTTTAAATGTTTAAATTTCGTTTTGTTTGAAATATTCAATATTTTGCTTACGAGTATTTTCAAAAAAATACTGTAAAACACTTTGCACATGAGATATTGTGATTTCTTCAATGTAATGGTATAAAATTCCAGTATTTGTTGCAACAAAATAAAAAAAAATTAAGGCCACCACTGGCACAATATGAGAGTATAATAAAAATAAATAAAATATGTGGAAAAATAATTTAGTTTCGCTAAAAGAGCAAGAATTCTTGATAAAACCCTACAAATTTACAAATACTTCAATGGTAGCAGCTTTTAAACGCCATTTTCCAAAATGGCCGAATGCTGTCCCATACATCGATTTTAATAAAATTATATTTATTAAACGGCGGCGGCGCAGCGAACTAACTTCATATGGAAAATATCGGAGTTATCTCTTCGCACTCCTTACTCTACCCAGTTAAGCGAAACGTACTCGAGAAATAAAGGAAACCAGAAAAGAGAATGAGCGATAACTCCGCATTTTTCTCAACCTCAGCAATTGCGTTTAACTCCGCCTCAACATAACATACGTCTCTCGCAAATATACTTACAAATTGCAGAGAGATATCGCATCCTTTAAAAGCAGTCATACCTTTGTGTATGTATAACCTATTATCATGGAGCGTGATTTTGTATTGCGAGCTGGTGGCGGCGCTGAAATTAGCGCTAGATTTTACAGTGGAGAGTAGGATAAGATACAAAACAAGCAGTACAAAAAATAATATTTTATTATTACGAGTAAATTTAACAGAGACGAATCTAGCAACATGCTGTCAAACGTCACTGTTTAGTAGAATTTTGAACATGGTGGAACAAATTTCTGGACGTACATGCGTTCACCTTCTCAAATATGCTTGTCATGTAGCGGAAATGTCAAGCAAATTTTTGTTTGACAAGCCACTAAATGGAGTGTTCACCAGTGTTGGGACTTCTACCACTTAAGTGGTATTTCTACCACTTTTTACTGTTCATGAAAACCTACCACCTAAAAATCTAATTCTACCACTTTTTGCACTTTTAACTTTACCATATACCATACGACCACAACCACACCTAAAATTTTATTAGGACAATATGCCTTGGAAGACATTGAAAAAGTCTTAAGAATCAAAAAATATAGTATATAGCATATATAATATAATATAATTGATGAAATCACTGAAATGAAATATTCATCAAAAATTTGTTTTGTTGTCCTTGTGAGGTATTTTGATTCAGTTGAAGGAGCAGTAAAATATAATTTTTTCTGAGTTATTTGAGCTAGAGGACTCAACAGCTGAATCAATCTACAATAAAATTGTAGAAACTTTGAATGTTTTGAATATTCCAATTCAAAACATGATTCGATTTGCTTCAAACAATGCCTGTGTTATGATGGGTTCTTTAAGTGGTGCCTCACGTTTGAAAAATATTAATCCAAATATTTTAACGATTGGAGATACATGTCACAATCTAAGTTTTTTCTCCGCTTATGGTGCTAAATGTATACCTGGGCAAATTGAAAAATTATTAAAAGATATACATATATTTTTATTTTTGCCACAGCTCGAAAAAAAAAACAAAAAGATTTCATTACTTTTCAAAAAGCACTTGGGGTTAATGACCATCAAATTTTAAAATTTTGCCAAAATCGTTGGCTGGAAATGGTCTTAAATAAAATCATAGAGCAGTGGAATACCTTGTTTGATTTTTACTTATACATAGGTACTATAGGGCAAGTTGTGCATTTTTCTATACTGCACTTATTTGAAGAACCTGAAGAACCTACTTCTAAGGCTTCACAAATTTTTGATTTTTTAAAAAATAAAGACAATTTAGTCTTTTTTTTTATTTTTTGTCAATAAATCTGAAAATTATAAATGAGTTAAATACAATATTTCAATCTGAGAACACAAAAATACACTTTTTGATCGAAAGTATGAATACGTTAAAACTAAATATAATGAACAATTTTGTAAAGTCAGAAAATATTATTATAAACACAAATGTAAGAAGTCCTGAAAACTATTTACCATTCTCTCAAATGTATTTTGGCCTTCACTTTGAAAGGTACTCATTAGAAAGTGACATCTATTAACAAAAACTAATGGAATTAAGAAAAGTGATGTGCAGCTATTATGTCGAACTACGAGTATGTTTTCAAATTGGAGAAAGACTTAACTTTTCAAACGATAAATTAAAGTTAGTTTTAGGTCTTACGAGACATTTTCAACCAAACATAACGAACCTAGAATGGATTAATAATGAGTGGAAAAAACTAACAGGAGAAAATCACTTACTCCAAATTTTTAAAACTGATTGTATGGATTGTTTAAAAACATTTCTTCATATATGTTGGAGCTTTGTTGCTTACCACACAGCAGTGCTGCTGCGGAACGTAAATTTTCATGTTTGAAAAATAATAAAAATGAAAAGAGAAATAAATTGGAAACAACAACTGTTCACAACATTTTAGCTGCAAGGGAAATTCTATTCAATGATCAAAATTTTGATCCTCTAGAAGAATTAGTAAAATATGCTTCAAGATTTGATTTGATTTATTTTTAATTGAATATACGATTTGTTACATAAATATGGCTTTTAATTTCTACCACTTTTTTGACAACCTTTCTACCCCTCTTTTGCTTCTGTGAAGTCCCAACACTGGTGTTCACCTTATCAAAATGAAGCCAATCATGCCGTTCTTGTCAAACATAATTGAGAATGTGTCCGCCCCTAATGCGTACGAATATTATGATACTTCAGTTTGACTTTTGGATCCTGATAACGATTCTTTTTTTAGTTTGTTTCGTTTTTAGTTTTTTTGACAGTTTAGGTCAGAGGTAAAGAAGCGTAGCTGGATTCCGCAACATTTCTTTACCTCACATCAAATATGTCAAAAAGATGAAAAAACGACTCGTGCAATCAGGCTCTTGATGTTGTTTCTCTGCTATAGACGGTGTTTACACTGAGCTTACTCCCTATGTCAGAGATTTTTAAGCCGATTGACATCGTTCCCACCTTTTAATGGAAATTGTTAAAGTAAATATAAGTGGAAAAAACTAAATTTATGACTTGACAGATGGAGAACGATCTATATTTTGATATTGTGAATGAAAAAGTATATTTTGATATAATATAATGTAGAATAGGTATATGATTTGATTATTAAAATAATTTCATGGTATGACAGATAAGGAACAAATTGAATTTTGACGTATCGAGAATATTTCGTTACAGATGTCAACTGATTGCCCTGAAAACATTTTTAGGATTTTTAAATGTCAACTCTGAAAATGCATTTTTTGGGAGCATAAAATAAAATGTAATCGTTCATCACTAACGTGAAGTGGATTTGCTTAAGACATTGAATGAACCCGCTATGAAATTTTACTCCAGTTATTTTGTCTTTCGTCTTTTTGACATATTGGTCGAGAGGTGAAGAAATGTTGGGGGATTGAATATTTCTTTAGTTCTAGCCAGCAATGGAAAGTAATAAAATCGAGATTTCAGTACTCAAAGTTTCCAATGTAAACACGATGTCGTAAGTACGCAATATTTTCAATGTAAACAGGGTCTTAAATGCAATCTTCGGTAATGTAAGTTGCTACACGGAACGTGTAACCTTAACGTGTAACCGTAACGCTTAACCGTAACGGGCTACACGGAACGTATAAGTCTTACCCTCGTTTTCGGTTCACTCTACAACCGGCAAAGATGTTTACACATAAAAAAAAAACACCATAGTTAAGCTTAGATTTTAAAGTTCTTGCTTGTATTAAGCTAAATAAATCAATAAAATAAATAAGTGAAGATCTTTCTCACTAAAAAGTGTAATAAATTCTCACTTTAGGTGCGAAATATCTTCACCGAGAAAATGTTGAAGTTATTCCCACTGTTGGCGAAGTTATTTTCTATGTATAAATAGTTCCCTGCCTCTTATTAAATTAGGATTTTTTTTTCTTAGGGCGGGTAGATCTTAAAATGGAATAAGACAAGCTTGGTAGCTGTGTGTATTAAATTTTCCGAAAAAAATCAAGAGACAATTTAGTGGCTTGTTTTGTTAAAAAAGAAAACAACAGATTTAAGTTAAATAACATTAAGCCCCTTTTAGACGGTCATTTCAGTTTCAGTTTAAGTTGAGCTATCAGTTAAGTTTTCAGTTAAACTGATGTCTAAATACAAAAACTGAAGCATTTAACTGAGACTGAAACTGATGAAATTCCCATAAGTTTTCAGTTCAGTTATCAGTTAAACTGATGTGTAAATACTTTTCAGTTCAGTTTTCAGTTCAGTTAGGGGTGGCCGTGGCACGATGGATGTATGCTCACCTGTCAACCTCATGATCACAGGTTCGATCCCTGCTGTCGTTTATGTCGCTTTAATTCCATTAAAACCTTATAAAGTTGTCATCAATGGGTTGCTAGTTTGCTCATTGCATGTTGTTCAGGCATAACACTAACAACATGTGATTTAGTAATACTATTATGCCCATCAAATATGAAAAACGAATAAAATAATGTGAATTATAAGGGACATAAAAATAAGACACGGCATTCTCCGCACTAGTTCAGCCGCCATCCCTGGAGATAAAAAAATCTGAGACAACAACCTTCAGTCTCAGAACATCGTGCCACACATCTTTCCTATCCTTCTTTCTCTTCCTTAACTTCACGCCCGCGCTGTGTTGAAACATTTAAAGGGTAGTTATAATCCCTTGAGCGCGTGTAGATTATAAAAAAAAAAAAAAAAAAAAAAAAAAAGTCGTCATTTCAATTCTAGTTTGCGGTGATTTTTTAAGCGACAAAACTATTGCTATTGCAATAAGGCTTTCATCGTCCATTACGCAATCTATTTCCTCTGATTATCGACTTCTCACAAGTGAAATGAAAGCTCAACCGAACACTGAACTGACGTCTAAATACACTGCCTTTTTTAACTGAACTGATAACTGAAGGAACAACTGATCGTCTAAAAGGGGATTTAGAGATTCGAAGTGCAACATATTCATTTCGTACCTCATGACTTCCACAAATGTTTGCATATTACTTTAATGCGCTGGATTTGATAATTTTGAATTCTTACATTTTTATTATTATATATGTACGCTACTGGATGCTATTTACTCCGTAATTACTTCAGCGTTGTATCTATCTTGAGTATTTTCCAAAACCGATTGACACTATATCAATCACATGTCTCACCAAGAGGTTCTTCATAATGACAACGGTGCTCGGGACTCGAGAGTATCGAAATGATGGTTAGAAAGAAAGGTCCAAAATAAGAGAAGTATTTAGTATTTAAAGTAGGCACGATTTTTAGGAATTTTTTTCTCGGAAACTTTATTAGGTAATAACATAATAGATAATGAATACATGCGTCGAGAGTACAACGTCGCCTCATCAAAAAATACATTGTCCATTGCGGATAGTTAATCTCAGAATTGGTTGGACTGAAACAAAAAAAAAAACAAATTAAATTAAAAAAACAAACCTAAATGAAGGTTTCTTACGAGATAATTTACCACAATTTGCTTAAAAAGTCGAAAGAAAAAAAAATTTCAAGCTTTGGAAAAAAAAATTTTTTTTGGCAATTTTTTTGGGCATTTTTGGGTCGCCATTTTTTTTTTGTTCATAACTTTTTGGTCAAATTATGGCAAATTGTCCTAGAAATCATAAAAACAATCAGGTTACAACAAGTTTTTTGAAAATCGGTTCAGTAGATCCGGAGATTAACTGTCCGCAATGGGACAATGTGGTTTTTGACGAGTCGACGTTGTCGCCGAAATTCGACAAACAAAATTATAAGGAACGCAAACATGGGCGTACCTAATTATTTTTTAAATTAAAACAAATTATGAAAGTTCTACATTAGAATACAAGAATCCACTTCACAGCTCACACATTTGCCATTTACCTCTGACCAAGCAAAACAGAAAGCATTATTTGGCAAACCCGACTTATATATTGTAAAATTGTGTACTATAAGCTTCCTCTTAGTATGTTAAAGAAACATCGGTTGATGGTATTTGAAGAACGCTATACATATCCATCGATATACATAGATCCAATTTCAGTAATACTCTCATTTTCATACTCTTAGCATACGCTTAAAGGCTTTCACTTTTACCTCACAAGTAAGGGATGTGGTCAACATACCTAGTTTGAGACATTAGACCGCTTCGATATTTTTGTATCAGTTTGCTTTTCTGCAAATGCCTCTTTCTTCTGAAGTAAATGACTCTCTCATAGTCTTCCTTCTAATCGAGCTTTGCATCTGGACTGGAGCTGAAATTTTGTATTTATTGCATAAAAGGCATTAGTCCTTTTTCGGTACAAGAAACGATAAATTATAATCTTTACAAAATATTCTTCTTCTTATTCAGATACCGAACTTTCAAGATATTGTATTGTAATATTTTTATTAGGTTCGTTAAATAAAACTTATTACTCTTTTTAGTATTTCTTTTTTATTTACACTTTTTAAATCAAAACAATAAATCTCAATTTATGTTATAATCAACTCAAATACTTTTATTCAAATTTAAATCATACTTGCTTAATAACACTTTCCACAATCCAATAAGCAAACCTTTTGCACACTTTCATAGTCAAAAATCAACTGTGTCCCGCTCACCGTGAATACTCCCTTATATACTCGAATTCGTTGTTCTCGAAACCAATTCACGAAGGTTCTCGTCTTAGGATGTTCTAGATGGTTGGAATAAGGGGAAATTTGTATGACATTGTGTATGGAATTGGAAAAGAGCTTTTTGTTCCTTCTATAAAGTAGATATGCAATTTTCCAGCAGATGACGCAGTAGGAGTATAAAGCTCTGTTTGCAACAGTATGTTATACAATTCATACATCTTTCTAATTGAAAGCTTCTTATCTAAATATTATCTCTGATTATTTTTTTGACAATAGTAACTTTTCATCGATAAAAAATTTTCGATATGTTTTTCTGTTTTGAGTTATTTCCGGTTTTGTTTTGTTGGTTGGGGGTTTTTCCCCTCTTTTATCTTCCGCGGAAAAGTGTTCCCTCAAACTCATCCCTTCCTAAAAATGCACTCATTACACATCGATTAAAGATATTTTGCGTTCTTAAAGAATATATCTGACGCACTCTTATTTTTATGGCATTGTGAATAAGAAAATAATCTTTGGAAGTTTGCCGCAGAATTGCACTTTCGTTTTTTGGTCGTCTGTATTGTTGCGAACAGAGCTTTATACTCCTACAGCGCCATCTGTTGGAAAATTGTATATCTACTTTATGGACGGAACAAAAAGCTCTTTCCAATGTCATACGCATTTCTGCATATACCAAACAACTAGAAAAGTCCAAGACAAGAACCTTCGAGAACAACTAATTTGAGTATATAAGGGAGTGTTCACGGTGAGCGGAAAACAGTTTATTTTCGATTATGAAAGTGTGCAAAGCTGAATTATTGGATTGTGAAAAGTGTAATTAAAGAAGTGTGATTTAAGTTTGAATAAAAGTATTATAGTTGATTATAAATTTGAGATTTATTGTTTTGATTTGAAAAGTGTAAGTAAAGAAGAAATACTAAAAAGAATAATAAGTTTTATTTGTGCAATCTGTCATCATATTGTCAAGTTTAATCAAAATCCCGAGTTCAGTTTTTTTCCTGAATGCAAAAGTTGCCCGTTTTCAAAAGGTTGAATTCTTAAACAAATGTTGATTTTTGTTTTAAAATTCAAAAAAGACTTGTTTTAAAGATTTTGTATAGAATAATATCTTGACTAATCAACAAATTTGACCAAATGGTTTTCATTAATTACAGTAATTTATTATTGATTTTTTTTATATCTGTGGGCCCAATTTTGAGAAAAATAAAAACTTTTCTAAATGTTAAAAAATTTTGTATTTTTTGAATTTTTTATTTTAAATTTCTAGCAAGAACAGCGATTTAAAAGTTTTCCCCCACATTTTCACATGTTTCGCTATATTATTTTTAGCCACAGAAATAAATTGTACATTCTTTCCCATTGTAGAAATATATTTAGTTTTGTGTAAGAAAATGTTGAATATATGAATTGAATGATGGACAGCATTATTTTCAAAATTTTATTAATTTTTGTGTGGACTTTTGAAGTTATCAGTTAACCTTAAAAAAATGAAATGCACTACTGGGTCGCACGAACTTGCTCCTATGTAATAGACTAGGAATTTTAAAAACGAATGTTATTAGAGAAAACTACTTTTAGTAGTAAGAGACAAGAACAGAATGCTATGCAAATATGAATATTTGCAAGAACAAAAATTATAAGTCGTTGTAGTGGTTTCTTAATAAAATAAGGTTTTATATATAAAATTTTTAAAATATTTAAAAAAACTTGGTACGTCAACTTAAGGTTTTTAATAAAAATAATAATACGAACGAAAATTAAATTTCCAAAAAAAATATTGACCCATTTTTGAGATATCGAATTTTCCAAACTTTTCAAAAATTAAAAAAATATTTTTTTAAAGTTTTGAAATGCAATGTTTCTTAAAGTTTTTAGAAGCATCTCTATGTAAAATTTCATTAAAATCCGTTATGTCGATAGATAATGAAAACTTCAAAATTTTAAAAAGTCGTTCTATGGTAGGTACAGTCAGTAATGTCTTGTTTTCAAATTTTTTTTGAATTAAATTATAGATCTTAAAAATTAATCGAAATACTAAAAATTTAAGTAAAATTCTCGGAACCGTTTTCGAAAAAAATACGATTTTCGAAAACCATTTTTTAACATTTGTATGGAAGGTACGGTTAGGTAAAATACATTTTTTTTCTCACATCTTGTAGATTATATTGAGAAACTTTTATTTATCAAGTTTAAAAAAAAAATCGATCATGGGGTTTTCGAAATAAATTGAGCTTTCAAAAAAAAAATTTGTAATTTTTTTTTAAAATCCAAACATTTTTTTTTTTTTGAACATTTGAATACACAATTGTATTTTTTTTGTATTGTATTATAGGGAGCCCAAAACATAAAAAAAATGATCAAAATCGGTTGTACCGTTTTTGAGAAAATCAAAAACAAAAAAAATGGTTCCAAGCGGGGTACCAAAAATAATAATTTTTCGATTTTTTTTCATTCACTACCTAGGTTTAACTAAATGAAATTTTATGATTTTTTTTTTAAAAAATCTATGGGACAGTTTTTGAGAAAAAAAATATTTATAAGATTTCGAAAAAAAAATCGTATGGCAGGTACCGTTATTTGTGGTCTTAAAAACTCAAATCAAAAAACATCCTGGGGTACAAAAATAAAACCCATACTTATCTACCAAGTTTAAAGAAAATCGGCCGAGCCGTTTAGACTGTAGTCGAACCGACAGACAGACAAAATTGCGAGACCCACTTTTTTGGTCTTCGCTTTATCGTAATGTCAACTTTGATCAAAATATCGAGTTCGATTTTTGTTTGATTCGTTGTGTTTTCTTGATTTTTGATTCACTGGCCAATTCTATAAAAGTTTCCTTTGCGTCTATATCGACTGTACAATGCAAATATATATCGTTTTAATTTGCCATAAATTTTAAGTCACAATGTTGACCCAATAATAACACTTTTATTGAAATTTACTTTATAGTTGTTGTTTTATTTTACAAAAAAATAAAATACAATGCGCACTAAATACAGATTCATAAAAATCCAAAATGAGGTACAGACAGAGCAAAATTCTAAAGTTTGTGTAGGCAGACTGACCACGGCAAATATAAAATGTCGAATGCCATTATGCCAATAATGCCATGCATTGATGATGCAATCGCCAATTCGGACCGGGAGGAATCGGAACAGATATCAGTGTTCGAAAATCGAAAACGTCAAGGTACATACAGAATGCACTGATATCTATTTCTTTCCCTTTTGAGTTCCATTGGTAGATACGTATTTCTACTCGAACAATTTTTTTTTCCGAATGCATAGCTTGCCTTATAGTACCTACCTATAAGTCGCAAGTAAAAAGTTTACTTCTGAGCACCTACTCATTGAATATAATATGTAAAACATTATAAACTGTTAACTTTAAAATGAACGCCCCCTAAACCAGTCAGACAAAGTTTCGTTTAATAAATTGGAAATCCTCTTTGAGCTTATAATTAAAAGTTGAAGTTAAATTAATAATGGTTCTTTAAGTTGATGTGAATATCGCTGACAAAAATGCATAAAAACAGCAACTCCAAATCTTGAAAACAACATTCAAGTATTCTTTTTCGACGCAAAAAGTCATGAAAGTCAAGTCATTAAGATTCCTCACCAAAGACTATCCCATCGAGAAGTCGTACTTTATTATTTCAAAATTTTCCCTCAGCTGGATGGGAATGTATCCCCAGACTGGTTCTTCAGTGCTTCGTAGTTTAAATTGGCTTTTTAATGTCCTTGTTTTATTTTTCGGAACCATATCCCAGTTCTGGTTCGGATTCTACTATTTAAAGTTTGATTTGTTGAAAGGCATTGATGCAATATGTCCGGCAATATCGTGTTTGGTTGCGTTGATCAAGATAATTTTGATCCTTTGTTATGGAAAGGAGCTCTCTAGAGTCCTTATATACTTGAAAGGTGTCCTTTTCACTGGTTTGTTTGCTTGTTAATGTTTGTAAGAAAAAGGGCTTAGTTTCTTTAATCAAATACTATCAACAGACCTGGATGAAGAAAACACCAAAATAATTCAACAGTTTTCAATGATAGCAACCAAACTATCCTTCACGGTTCTCATCTCTGCAATAATGGCCAACGTTTTCTATAGCCTACGGCCGCTCGTGACAAATGTGTATCGACTTTCAATGGGAATGACTTATCTGTATGATGAAACTCCTCTGAAACTCATGTGAGAATTTTTTTGAATTTTCTTATTTTGCATGGAATAAAAAAAAAACGTAATTAATTCTTATTTCAAAGGCTCCCATCAGTGCTATTGACTCTCCCCTGGTATCCTTTTACATACGCACTTATTTCATATGTGGCTCAAGTGGGTATTTGTGGTTTCTCGGGGGTTGATGGGATGTACATATCATTCTGCCTGTATGCTGCTGCTTTGTTGAAAATACTCCAAAAGGATATCAGATTAACATTTGAAAATTGTTGTTAAAAAAAAAAATTGAAAATGTTTACATTTTATTTTTCAATTGAAAAAAATTATTTTTTTTTTTAAGATCACACTCATATGTCATCCGGAGAGAACCAAGAATGCTACGAAAAGCTTCGAGGGATTGTAAGGCGGCACAATGAAATAATAGACTTGGTAAAACGGTTTTCATCACTTTTTATGTGGATTACTATGGCGCATTTCATGACATCGTCAATAGTCATTGGAGCCAGTATAATTGAAGCTTTATTGGTAGGTACTTGTTGATATTTTTCCATGAATTACTTTTAATTTGCAATAAACATACATAAATGTATGTGTGGTTAACTTATGGCAAGTTATGGATTTCCAAAAAAATCGAACTCGAGATTTTGATCAAAGTTGACATTACGATGATAACGAAGACGAAAAAAGTGGGTCCGGCAATTCCGTCTGCCTGGCTGTATGTCTGTATGTCTGTACCTCGATCTAAAGCCTAAACTACTGGAGCTATTTTCTTCAAACTCAGAACTTAAGAATCTTCGATGATTCCCTAGAGGAGAAATTGAAATTTTTTTAGTTTCAAGACTAGCAGTACCCCCATACACCCGTAATGCATAATCTTATTTATCTCAAAAACGGCTCTAATGATTTTGATAAAAAAATTTGGTGTGCTATCATGGGCATGGACAACATTTTGGATAAAAAAAAATTAGGAAAAAATGTTATTAAGGGTACCTGTTATAAAACCGTTTTTTTTTTTATTTTCGACTTTCTTTAACGGCTCTAAAGATTCTTACCAACATTTTTTAACAGGAGCCCTCTTAAATTTCAAATAATATTGTTTGTTAAAATATTCGAAAAAATATTTTTTTGGGTTTTTTTAAAAGAAAAAATTGATATTTTTTTTTTTTGAAAAATCAGTATCTTCAAAACGTGTTAACTATTATTTTTTGAAATTATTTTCTAAAATCTATATTACGAAATACTTACAATTGGCATCCCAAATTTTTTTCTTGAAAAGTCTTAAAGAAATTTCTTATATAAAAAACTTTATTTGCATAAATTTATACTTTTCTGAAAATCAGACTGCAATTTAATGCATTTGATCCATCATCATTAAATCTATGTTTTATATTTATTTATATAAATTTCTAAATTCGAAAGAACTTTTACATAAGAGCAAGTACGTGCGATCCAGTCGTGCATTTTATTTTATTTGATTTTAAAAAAAAATTTCAATTTTTATTTCAAAATTCAAAATTCCAAAAACCCCTTGTTCCCTTGTGTCGTAAAATTTTGATTAATTTTTTTTTCGAATAAGTTTTACGATATATGGGCTTATCCCTGTAAATTTTAACTTCTTGAGTTTAAAAAAAAAAAAACAAAAAAAAAATTAAGGCACGCATGTAAATTTGAGTTTTTCTTCAATTATAGACCACGAATAAATAAAAAACTTCAAAATAACTAATATGTATTGTTTGTTGAAGAGTAAAGAGGTATAACGTATAGAAAAATGAATTTAAAATAATTTATTTTAAGCACCGAGTTAATTGATTTGGTTTTTATTTTTAATCTTCACAGCTTCTGTTTTCAAACTTATTTGTTTAACACTTTTACCATTTTTTTTTATAGTTTCTACAGTTTAAATTACGCTCATTGTAAGGGTGTAATCAAACAATGCTTTGGTGTGCTAGTAAAAAATGTGCCTTTTTTGAAACAGTTACGTTTTTTAAGTTCGTTTTGTTAACTTCATAAAATTTTTACATAATGAAGCACGCATTGAAGCCAAAGTTTTTTTTACTCTAGATAGCTTAAATAATGATGCAGACCATAAAAAAATGCCCCACGATCAATGTTAAAAAAATAGGATTATTTATAAGGAAGGCACGCACTCAAAATGAATGATTTCAATTAATTTTGACCTTCATTTATCTGAAAAAACAAAAATTGTACTAAGTAATCTTATGTTAAACATTATTTTTGCAATAATACAAAACGTTAATTATCCACGCACGCAGCCAAAAGTCTCAATATTCGATGATTTTTTCGATTTCAAACACTTTCGCACTATCTCGATGGTTCATTTTATAAATTGAATAGTTAAAACTCAATGATATATATAATATTATAAGTTCCAAAACCTGAATATTTAATAATAATGTCTATATATTTCGACGCATGGCAAAAGTTAAAATTTGCACGGATAAGCCCATATAATTTAATTAAAAAAACTTGAAGTTAAGATATAACTGACTGTACCTACCATAGAACCATTCGTATATAAATGCTTATTTTTTAAGAAACCAATATAACGCCTTATAATTTTCGTCCTTGTATAAAATAATATTTGTTTGAATCACATGGCATCCTGTTTTTAGCTTCAACTACTAAAGGAGTTGTTTTAGTCATTTAAAAAATGTATTTTATGCTTATGAACAATTTTTCTCTAATAACATTCATATTTGAAATTCCTAGTCTTTTACATAAGAGCTCCTAGGAATATCTCGAAATAATTCTTTACAATAGGAAAAGTCTTAGTTTAAATATTTTTCAATTCCTGGATTTTAGTTTTTTCTGAAAAAGTAGTTAAAACAAAATATTTACATACATATGTCATTTTAATTTATTTTAGTACCCCGGATATCGAGCCCTTATGTACGTATCATATACGATAGTAGTTTCATGTGAACTGTTTATTTACTGCTACGGAGGGAGTGCAGTAATTGAAAATGTATTTATAAAATAAATTATTACTAAAAATACGTCGGAGCGGCCATTAATTTTTTGTTTATTTTCAGAGTTTGGAATTGGGAATGTCGGCATACTTCTCAAACTGGTATAACTGTGACAATCGAGTTCGCAAAGCTATTTTAATTTTAATTATTCGTTCGCAAACGCCACTCGCAATGGAGGTTCCATTTTTTACACCATCGTTGGTAGCATTCACATCGGTAAGTATGAAACATATATTTTTTGAATTTACTTATGTTGTTTAATTGGATCTTATTTTATTTAAAGATATTGCAGACCGCAGCATCAATAATTGCTCTAGTGAAATCGTTGTTGTGAAGAAATTTTAAATGTTTAAATTTCGTTTTGTTTGAAATATTCAATATTTTGCTTATGAGTATTTTCAAAAAATTACTGTAAAACACTTTGCACATGAGATATTGTGATTTCTTCAATGTAATGGATTAAAATACCAGTATTTGTTGCAGCAAAATAAAAAAAAATTATAGCCACCACTGGCACAATGTGAGAGTTTAATAAAAAAAAAAGTTAAATATGAGGATAAATTATTTAGTTTCCTTAAAAGAGTAAGAATTCTTGATTAAACCCTACAAATTCAAAAATACTTCCATGGTACCTGCTTTTAAATGAGATTTTCCAAAATGGCCGCGAACGCTGCCCCCTTGTATATCGATTTTAATAAAACCATAATTATTAAACGGCGGCGGCGCAGTGAACTAATTTCAAATGGAAAATATCGGAGTTATCTCTTCGCACACCTTGTTCTACACACAGTTAAGCGAAACGTACTCAAGAAATAAAGAAAAAATCGTGATAATTCCGCATTTTTCTCAATCTCAGCAATTGCGTTTAAGCCCGCCACCACATACGTCTCTCGCAAACATACTTAAAAATTGCAGAGAGATAACGCATCGTTTAAAAGCCGTCCTACTACAACTATTGGCTCGCAGCATTAAAATGGGCGTTCACATTCCCAAATTTGTTTGACAAGCACGGCATGATGAATATTTGATGGATAAAAAAAGGAGTATTCACATGCGTCAAACATGCTGTCAAACATCACTTTTCATTAGAATTTTGATCAATGCGGACCAACATGCTTGACGGACATTGTGTTCACCTTCTCAAATTATGCTTGTCATGCAGCGAAAATGTCAAAATGTTTGACAAGCCACTAGATGGACTGTTCACCTTATCAAAATCAAGCAATATTTCGAATGTAAACAGGGTCTTAAATACAATCTTCCGTTGTGTAAGTTGCTACTACACGGAACGTGTAACCTTAACGTGTAACCGTAACGTGTAACCGTAACGGGCTACACGGAACGTATAAGTCTTACCCACGTTTTCGGTTCATTCTACCGCCGCCGCCGGCAAAGATGTTTACACATACAAAAAACACCATAGTTAAGCTTAGATTCTTAAGTTCTTGCTTATGTTAAGCTAAATAAATAAATAAAATAAATAAGTGAAGACCTTTCTCACTAAATAATGTAAAAAATTCTCACTTTAGATGTGAAATATCTTCACCGAGGAAATGTTGAAGTTATTCCCACTGTTGGTGAAGTTATTTTCTATGTATAAATAGCCCTCTGCTTCTTATTAAATTAAGTTTTTTTCTTATTAGGGCTGGTAGATCTTAAAATGGAATAAGACAAGCTTGGTAGCTGAGGTATTAACAAAATTTAAAGGGCCCTTGTATTGAATTTTCCTAACAAAAAAAAAAAAACCAAAGACAATTTAATGGCTACAGATTTAAGTTAAATAACATTAACGATTCGAAATGCACTATTTTCATTTCGTACCTCATGATTTCCACAAATTTTTGCATATTTAGCATATTACGCGCTGGCTTTAATAATTTTGAATTCTCACATTTTTATTATATACATACATATGTATATTTACGTACCAAAGCTACTGGATGCTATTTACTCCATAATTACCGTTGTATCTTGAGTATTTTTCAAAACCGACTGACACTATATCAATCACATGGCTCACCAAGAGGTTCATCATAATGACAATGGTGCTCAATAAGAGTATCGAAATGATGGTTAGAAAGAATTTAATGATAATAGAAACCCAGAAATATTTACATAAAAGAAAATAATCGGAATACATACATAAATTGATGTTAAGGAAAAATAGTTCAAATAGAAAGTCGCAATGGACGTTCAAAATAAAAGAAGCATTTATTATTTAAGGGTAAAAAAGTAATTGTAGGAATTAATGTTGGAAAAAATTACAACTGCGTAGACATTGCGGGTATAGATAGAGCTGGGATTTAGAGATCTATTGTGTCGAACTTTTTAGAGAACACAATATGAGCTTAAGTATACTGAGAACAAAAATTCATATACATATATCGTATTTGGCTCAGAGACCATTCCGACTGACACACCACTAATATTGGCCAAATTTTTTTTCAAGGATTTTAAAAACTAACAAGAACTAAATGATATTTCTTCGAATTATGTATAAGGAACGCAAACATGGACGTACGTAATTATTTTTTAACATTAGAATGATGTTTTTATTGATGTGTAAACATCTTTGCCGGCGGCAAATCGAAAACGTGAGTAGAACTTATACGTTCCGTGTAACTCGTTACGGTTACACGTTCCGTGTAGCAACCTACCTTACCGACGATTGCATTTAACACCATGTTTACATTGGAAATATTGCGTACTTACGACATCGTGTTTACATTGGAAACTTTGAGTACTGAAATCTCGATTTTATTACTTTCCATTGCTGGCCAGAACTTAATTCAATTCCTTAACATTTCTTCACCTCTCGACCAATATGTCAAGAAGACGAAAGGCAAATCAATTGGTGTAAAATTTCAAAGCGAGTTCATTTAATGTCTTAAAAATATTCTCTTCACGTTAGTGATGGACGATAACATTTTATTTTATGCTCGCAAAAAATGCATTTTCAGAGTTGACCTTTAAAAATTCAAAAAATGTTGTTCAGGGCAATCAGTTGACATCTGCAACGAAATATTCTCTATACGTCAAAATTTAATTTGTCTCTTATCTATCATACCATATAATTATTTTAATAATCGAATTAAATATTCTTTATTATATCAAAATATACTTTTAGAATTCACTATATCAAAATAAAGATCGTTCTTCATCTGTCAAGCCATGAACTGGATGATGACTACTACTAGGCGCGCACATTCAATTTTTAGTTTCGCAACTGCTTGGTTCGAGCAACTAAAAAGTTTGTTCTTTGACACAAACTAAAACATTACCTAAAATGAGTTCGCTATTTTGTGTAACATATAATTATATGCACCTGCGCGGACATTCAACCAAATAGTTCATCTGTTTTTATAAGCAACCAAACAGTTGTGCAACTAAAAATTGAATGTGCGCGCCTAGCCTACGACTTCAATGGATTAAAAAATTCAGTTTTTGCCACTTATAATTCCATATTCCATTACAGCGTGGGAATGATGTCAATCGGCTTATAAATCTCTGACAGAGGCAGTAAGATAAAGTACAGAAACCTAAAACAAAAAGTTAAGGGATTGGTTTTATTTTGATAAGGTGAACGCTCCATCTAGGCTTGTCAAAAAAAAAGTTTTGACATTTTCGCTGCATGAAAAGTATATTTGTTGGCTGCGTTAAGTCAGATAAACATTGTTCAAATGCACGTGCAAGACTATTATTTCAGTGACGAGAGGACGTTAGCCTTTGAGAGTTTGGATTTGGATTTTTCTTCAAGCCTACATCCGATCTATACATGTGACTTTTTCACTTATACACTTACACGTGCTTGTCATGCATTTGAACAGTGTATATCTAGCTTTAAACGCAATTGCTGAGGTAGAAAAAAATGTGGAGTTATCGTTCATTCTTCTTTGTGGTTTTCTTTTTTATATTTGGCGGTCGCTCAGTGAAATTCACTTAACTGAGTAGAGTAAGGAGTGCGAAGAGATGACTCCTTTTCGCATCAACAAAGTTAACTTATATTAAAAATCACTGTGCTTAAAAGCACAGATGCACTCGAAAGGAAGCCAAAAGAGAAACAGAGATTAAAATCGGATTCGTGTAAAAACAGTCTATTTTCTTTCAGATAACATATTTTTTTTTATATATATAAGCGTCAAAATATAATGATGTCTCAAGCAACATCCCTGTTTAAACATAAGTCAAACAAACTTTATGTTACGTAGCGGAGTCCACTTACTTCTAACACATGCCACGAACTACTTCATCAAAGCATATTGTCGATAAGGTTTTTGGGTCGTGTGAAATGAATAATAGTGTGGACACGGCATGTAGTGCGAACTCTGGGAATCGAAGTAGTATGCCGACTAGTGCTTTGATCCCATTAATCTTAAATTCACTTGATAATTTTTTGATCATTACATTAAATGTATCATAAACACAAGTAACAATGGAAAATGAACAAGAAAATGTGTTTGGACTCGTTCTAGAAATAATTATTTTACTAGAAATAAGTAAAGACAACAAAATAGTTGATTAAATCGTTTTAACAAAACATGGTCCAAAAATACATGTGTTTAGGTGGAAAGCATTATTTACAGCTATGTAGAGATATTTTTGGATTTAAGTATATCTAAGTGAAAGGGATAAATTGTGGGAAAAACACTGGCTTTCATTTGAATTTATCTAAAGTCACAAACTGGTAGGATTGAATTGTATGTTTATTGGGTACGTTCGATAACACAAATATTCGGCACTCGGACGAACGTTGATGTTTTCACATCTTAACCGTGAGTCCTCTGGCACACACACTTTTTTTTTATTTTGTAAGCTTTCTTCAATTCTTCGTATTTAGTTTCAGAACCACTTATTTCGGTTTTTCAACTTCAAATCAAAAGAGGAATTTTTTTCAGTCTGAAAACAAATGAGTTATTTTATTTTAAACTTACCATAGAAAGCTAAATGAAGAGATAAGCTTTTAAAACTTTTTAGTGAAAGTTTTATTTTTCCGATACACAAATCTTCGAAAAAGTTTTATTTTGAAAAGCTTTTCGCCATCTTATTTCTAAACTGATTTTGTTTTAATAGCTTATAATAGAGTAATTTAAAATATTCTTATTTGGAAAATAGTAGGAAATATTATTTTATCTATTATGTGTGATAATGATAACTTCCTGGGAGAAAAGGCGTGTAGGAATTAAATATTAGTTGTGAGAAAATTACAATGTAATAAAGCTATCATGCTAGAAAAATTTCATGCGAGAAAATTTTCATGCGAGAAATATTCCTAAAATTTGAGAAAACTATTATGCCAGAATTGAACGCGAGAAAACCATCCTGCGAGAATTATAGCTTTCGAGAAAAATATCTTACATAAATAGTTTGGCATTTGAAATAATTAGAGCAATAATTATTTTAGTACTAAAACATACAGATTCACAAATTATACCCTAAGAATTTTTAATTTTTTTTTTTTTTTTGAATTTTCTTACAAAGGTAACCATCAAGGTCTGCTACCCAATTTTTTTTAAGATTTCAATCTGTATGGTATTTATATTTAAGTTTGTATGAGTCAAGTAATTTAAGAATTTCAAATAGCTAGGTTTTTTTGGCTTTTTTGTAAAATTTGTCACAGCTGGAAATATCATAGTTTAAGATATCAAAGTGACCTTCACTTTTAAGGCAGTTTGAAAATAATTGTATTGTAATATTTTAACTAGGTTCGTTAAATAAAACTTATTACTGTTTCTAATATTTCTTCTTTATTTACACTTTTCAAATCCAAACAATAAATCTCAATTTATAATCAACTCTAATACTTTTATTCCAACTTAAATCCACTTCTTTAATTACACTTTCCACAATCCAATAGTTCAGCTTTGCACACTTTCATAATCGAAAATAAACTGTCTTGTGCTCACCGCGAACACTCCCTTTTATACTCAAACCAGTTGTTCTCGAAGGTTCTTGTCTAGAATATTCCATTTGCTTGGAACAAGGGGAAATGGAGATAGAATGTTCTAGTAGTTTGGAATAAGGAGAAATTTAGATGCGAACTGCTGGAAAAGAGCTTTTTGGTTTTGTTCCTTCATAAAGCAGATATGTAATTCCCAACAGATGGTGCTGTAGGAGTATAAAGCTCTGTTCGCAACATTGCCCCCTTCTTAAGATTGTTCGTCCCGAACAACTCTATCACCAGCTTCGCCACTGTATCGGTGCAGTCGATCACTATGCACAACTTTTAACTTTCCTCGTGACCCTCTTTGAATTCGGTAAACGACATCATTGATTTTCGTGACGACAGTATAAGGGCCTTCCCAGTTTTGTTGAAGTTTCGGCGACAATCCCTTTTGACGGTGTGGATTATAGAGCCATACACGATCTCCTACTTGGAATCCTGTCGTGTTTGCTCTTGTGTCGTACCTTGTCTTCATTCGATCGCTGTAAGTGCTCATTCTAGTCCTGGTCCTTTCGTGGATGCCGATTAGCCTCTCTTTTAGGTCACTCACGTAATCCCCTGTTTCCTGAGACTCTTGTGGTGGGTGTCCAAACCTTATCTCACTAGGCAGGCGTATGCTTTTTCCGAACAGGATTTCAGATGGTGTTTGTCCTGTTGAGCTATGTACTGCACTTCGATAGGCCATCAAAAATAGTGGTATGTGCCTATCCCAGTTTCTTTGGTTGTCGCCTACGACCTTAGTGAGGTGTTCTTTTAACGTCCTGTTGAATCTCTCGACCATTCCATCAGATTGCGGGTGAAGTGGTGTGGTTCTCGTTTTCTTAATGCCAAGGAACGCGCACACCTCTTGGAATATGTTCGACTCGAAGTTCCTTCCTTGGTCAGAATGGAGCTATGTAGAGATATTTTTGGATTTAAGTATATCTAAGTGAAAGGGATAAATTGTGGGAAAAACACTGGCTTTCATTTGAATTTATCTAAAGTCACAAACTGGTAGGATTGAATTGTATGTTTATTGGGTACGTTCGATAACACAAATATTCGGCACTCGGACGAACGTTGATGTTTTCACATCTTAACCGTGAGTCCTCTGGCACACACACTTTTTTTTTATTTTGTAAGCTTTCTTCAATTCTTCGTATTTAGTTTCAGAACCACTTATTTCGGTTTTTCAACTTCAAATCAAAAGAGGAATTTTTTTCAGTCTGAAAACAAATGAGTTATTTTATTTTAAACTTACCATAGAAAGCTAAATGAAGAGATAAGCTTTTAAAACTTTTTAGTGAAAGTTTTATTTTTCCGATACACAAATCTTCGAAAAAGTTTTATTTTGAAAAGCTTTTCGCCATCTTATTTCTAAACTGATTTTGTTTTAATAGCTTATAATAGAGTAATTTAAAATATTCTTATTTGGAAAATAGTAGGAAATATTATTTTATCTATTATGTGTGATAATGATAACTTCCTGGGAGAAAAGGCGTGTAGGAATTAAATATTAGTTGTGAGAAAATTACAATGTAATAAAGCTATCATGCTAGAAAAATTTCATGCGAGAAAATTTTCATGCGAGAAATATTCCTAAAATTTGAGAAAACTATTATGCCAGAATTGAACGCGAGAAAACCATCCTGCGA
The DNA here is from genome assembly GCA_911387755.1 of Chrysotoxum bicinctum. Lineage (NCBI taxonomy): Eukaryota > Metazoa > Arthropoda > Insecta > Diptera > Syrphidae > Chrysotoxum > Chrysotoxum bicinctum. Next base: position 33,689,654 of record OU426990.1, read on the forward strand.
GAATTATAGCTTTCGAGAAAAATATCTTACATAAATAGTTTGGCATTTGAAATAATTAGAGCAATAATTATTTTAGTACTAAAACATACAGATTCACAAATTATACCCTAAGAATTTTTAATTTTTTTTTTTTTTGAATTTTCTTACAAAGGTAACCATCAAGGTCTGCTACCCAATTTTTTTTAAGATTTCAATCTGTATGGTATTTATATTTAAGTTTGTATGAGTCAAGTAATTTAAGAATTTCAAATAGCTAGGTTTTTTTGGCTTTTTTGTAAAATTTGTCACAGCTGGAAATATCATAGTTTAAGATATCAAAGTGACCTTCACTTTTAAGGCAGTTTGAAAATAATTGTATTGTAATATTTTAACTAGGTTCGTTAAATAAAACTTATTACTGTTTCTAATATTTCTTCTTTATTTACACTTTTCAAATCCAAACAATAAATCTCAATTTATAATCAACTCTAATACTTTTATTCCAACTTAAATCCACTTCTTTAATTACACTTTCCACAATCCAATAGTTCAGCTTTGCACACTTTCATAATCGAAAATAAACTGTCTTGTGCTCACCGCGAACACTCCCTTTTATACTCAAACCAGTTGTTCTCGAAGGTTCTTGTCTAGAATATTCCATTTGCTTGGAACAAGGGGAAATGGAGATAGAATGTTCTAGTAGTTTGGAATAAGGAGAAATTTAGATGCGAACTGCTGGAAAAGAGCTTTTTGGTTTTGTTCCTTCATAAAGCAGATATGTAATTCCCAACAGATGGTGCTGTAGGAGTATAAAGCTCTGTTCGCAACATTGCCCCCTTCTTAAGATTGTTCGTCCCGAACAACTCTATCACCAGCTTCGCCACTGTATCGGTGCAGTCGATCACTATGCACAACTTTTAACTTTCCTCGTGACCCTCTTTGAATTCGGTAAACGACATCATTGATTTTCGTGACGACAGTATAAGGGCCTTCCCAGTTTTGTTGAAGTTTCGGCGACAATCCCTTTTGACGGTGTGGATTATAGAGCCATACACGATCTCCTACTTGGAATCCTGTCGTGTTTGCTCTTGTGTCGTACCTTGTCTTCATTCGATCGCTGTAAGTGCTCATTCTAGTCCTGGTCCTTTCGTGGATGCCGATTAGCCTCTCTTTTAGGTCACTCACGTAATCCCCTGTTTCCTGAGACTCTTGTGGTGGGTGTCCAAACCTTATCTCACTAGGCAGGCGTATGCTTTTTCCGAACAGGATTTCAGATGGTGTTTGTCCTGTTGAGCTATGTACTGCACTTCGATAGGCCATCAAAAATAGTGGTATGTGCCTATCCCAGTTTCTTTGGTTGTCGCCTACGACCTTAGTGAGGTGTTCTTTTAACGTCCTGTTGAATCTCTCGACCATTCCATCAGATTGCGGGTGAAGTGGTGTGGTTCTCGTTTTCTTAATGCCAAGGAACGCGCACACCTCTTGGAATATGTTCGACTCGAAGTTCCTTCCTTGGTCAGAATGGAGCTCCATAGGCACACCGAACCTGCTTACCCAATTAGACACAATCTGGTCGGCCACGGTCTTGGCTTCTTGGTTCGGGATAGCGTACGCCTCAGGCCATTTGCTAAAGTAATCCATTACCACCAGAATGTATTTGTTTCCATCATTCGTTTCCGGAAATGGGCCAGCCACATCAACAGCAATCCTTTCAAACGGTGAGCCAACATTATATTGCATCATTTTTCCTTGCAGTTTTCTACCAGGGCCTTTGGTTGCAGCACAAGCGTCACAATTTAGGCACCACTTTTCAACGTCGTCTCTTGCATGCAACCAGTAGAATCGTTGTCTCACTCGATCACCACCATCAACATCGAGTGCTTCCGGGAAAAAGAGTCCGCCCAAAGCGCCGGAGCGTGAAAAAGAAGACTCGGAGAAAATAGAATGTCTTGAAAAAGACAATAACGAACTTCGTCAAAGACTCGACGAAACTTTGAAACTCTATCAAGAGCTGAAAGAAGAAATACATTTTCTACGAAATAACAGCGATGCCGTAAAGAAAGCACAGAAAGAAATTGAGCTTCTTCGGAAAGAAAATGAAGAGTTGAAAAAAACTCAAAGACAAAACGATTCGAAAACAACTCCACAGCAGCTGGGTGTTTTCGAATATAAAACAGACGAAGAAGAGCTAGAAAGAGAAACGTCTTCAAAAAGACCTAGCAAAAAACGTAAAGCATTCTCCTCGCCAGAGGGAACCTCGTCTTCCGAAATAATAAAAGTAAATGTACCAAAAGATACGAATAAGAAAGAAAAAACTACTAAAATAAGACCACCGCCACCGATTAATGTCATCGGGATTGCGGAATACAATAAGCTTAAAATAATCCTTGAGGCGTTAACCCCAGCGAATTTTAAAGTTATCTCGCTTAATAACAACAAGTGGAAAGTTTGTGTAAAAGACTCCGATAGGTATCGTCTGCTTTCGCGAAGACTTAACGAAGCAAATGTGGAATGGTATACCTACGAAAACAAATCAGAAAGACCTTTACGAGTCGTTGCAAGAGGCTTACATTCCTCATGTCAAAAAAACGATGTAATCCGTGATCTTAAAGAAAAAAATTACAAGATCTTAAATGCTGAGAACATCGTAAAAAAAGAAAAACAACAAAAAGATAGAGAAACTGTCGTGGTAAAGCGTGGTCTCCCACTATTTATACTCACGTTCGATAAGACAGAAAAACTAGAGGAAATCTACAGAATTAAAACAATACTGAACCTCGTTGTTAAGATCGAACCTCTGAAAAGCCGTACAAAGCAAGTGCCTCAGTGTAAACGCTGTCAAGGTTTCAACCACACGCAAAGCTATTGTAAAAAAGAACCTAGGTGTGTAAAATGCGCGGGAAAACATTTAACTGCTGACTGCACTGGAAATAGCAAAAGTCCAGCGAAGTGCATAAACTGCAATGGAAGTCACCCGGCAAGCTATAGAGGCTGTGAAGTAGTTAAAGAGCTACAAAAACGCCGAGAAAAAATTCATATGGAAAGAAAACCAAAGAAACAAATAAAAAGCCCAATATCTAAGACTCCTAAAAGAATAAATACACTAAGAGTCGGCATCGGCAAAGAAAATCAAACCCCATCAACGTCAAAGACATCTCCAAAGAAACGTACTGTTAAGTCATACGCCGAAATGGCAGCTGCACAGACATCTCCAAAGAAACGTAGTGTAAACACAAATGCCAGAATGGCGGCTGCACCCGTAATAAATCAACCTGACTCTGACGCACTATCTCAATGCTTGGCTTTAATTTTGTCAAAATTTGAAGATCAGGTCAAAATCAATAGAACTATTTCTGATAGGTTAGCAAAAATCGAAGATTTTATTCGACCCAAACGTTTTAAAAAAAAATCATGATGGAAAACCTTAAAATTATTACGTGGAATGCCAACGGATTAAGGCAAAGACTTGAAGAACTAGAAATGGTCATACGGGAACAAGATATCGACATTTGTCTAATATCAGAAACCCACGTTAAAAAAGAATCAAATTTCAATATAAACGGTTATCTAGATTACCATGCAATTCATCCGTCGAACAAAGCAAGAGGCGGAGCATCATTATACATAAAAGAATGTATCAAACACTCGATAGGCCTTAAGCTTGAACTTGAACCGATGCAGCTTATAAGTGTGCAGGTTAAAACTAAACATGATACATTGAATTTCACATCTATATACTGCCCTCCACGGTACAGAATTGATAAAAATGATTTTTCAAACTTGCTAAAATCACTTAGACCATCTTTAATAATCGGTGGCGATTTTAATGCAAAACACACGTTTTGGGGTTCTAGATGCATTTCTCAAAAGGGCCGAGCGTTATATGAAGCCGGTATGGAGAATAATTGTGATTTTCATTCTAGTGGGAAACCAACTTATTGGCCGACAGATACCTCGAAAATACCTGACCTGATTGATTTCTTTATAGTCAGGGGAATACCGTCAAATCGAATAAAAATAACGGAATGCTTTGATCTTTTCTCTGACCACTCTCCCGTTATTCTCACTATGAGCGAAAGTATTGTTAAAATTGAAACACCACCTAGGTTAACAAACGGTAAAACTAACTGGGAAGGTTTTAAGAAAGATATTGAAGATAATGTTGAATTAAGGGTATCACTACAAACACCTCTTGAGCTTGAAGAAGCGGTAGATAATTTTGTGCATATTGTTCAAAAAGCCGCATGGAACAATACTCCTTACCAAAGACAAATGTCAGGCTATAGAGAAGCTAAATATCCCCAAGAGATAAAAGAGGTACTTAAGGACAAGCGAAAAGCGCGCAAAAAATGGCAACAAACTCGTGCTCCCCAACACAAAGCTAATTTAAATCACCTCAGTAATTTGCTTAAAAAGATGATATCAGATTTTAAAAACCGCGAAGCTGGAAATTACCTTGAAAACTTGACGGCAGGTAAAGAATCTAATTATTCTCTATGGAAAGCGATAAAAGCTACGAAAAAACCAAAGCTTCCAGCACCCCCGATTATGAAAGACCAAAATGAATGGGCAAGAAGCGATAAAGAGAAAGCAAACGTTTTCGCTGATTACCTAGAGGAAACATTTAAGCCGTTCAATGGGCAAGCATTGAATGATGATATAAGTGTGAATATAAATTCAAATGAAAGCTCCATCACAAGAAATGTTACGCTTGCCGAATTAAGCAAAGAAATTAAGAAACTGAAGTCAAAAAAAGCACCAGGATACGACTTAATTACTGCGGAAATTCTTAAAATGCTCCCACGGAAAGGTTTAGTAAACCTCCTTTACATAATGAACGCCACTCTAAGGTTAGAATATGTTCCAAATCAATGGAAAGTCGCAGAAGTAATAATGGTCTTAAAACCTGGCAAACCATCACATGAAAAGAAATCGTACAGGCCCATTTCACTTCTTCCTGTAGTGTCGAAGGTCTTTGAGAGAATATTTCTTCAGCGTCTTCAGCCCATAATAGAAGAAAAGGGTCTTATACCTGAACACCAGTTCGGTTTTAGAAGTAAGCACTCGACGATTGATCAAGTGCATAGAATCACCGATGTCATCGAGAAAGCCTTTGAAGAAAATAAAATTTGTTCAGCGGTCTTTTTAGATGTGTCTCAAGCTTTTGACAAAGTGTGGCACGAAGGCCTCAAATACAAATTGAGACAAGTCCTATCTGAAGGACTATACAACATTCTTAGAGAATATCTAGAGAAAAGAATTTTCCGCGTTAGGCACGGAAATGATTATTCAGATTTTAAAGAAATAGTGGCTGGGGTACCACAAGGTAGTGTTCTAGGTCCCATTTTATACCTTTTATTTACACGCGACATACCCCAAACAGACAATACAATTGTAGCTACTTTTGCAGACGATACCGCAATACTTGCAGTAGGCAAAACGGCAAACGAATCGACATGTAAATTGCAAAATGCTCTTAACAATGTCAATGAATGGACAAACAAATGGCGAATAGCGCTTAACGAATTTAAGTCAGTCCACGTGGACTTTACTTATAAGAAAATTAATAGATTACCAGTCTTTATTAATACAACTCAAGTTCCATTTGCAAATGAGGCAAAATATCTCGGGATGACTCTTGACGCGAAATTAAAATGGAAGTCACATGTTAAAAATAAATGTGATCAATTAAATATTAAACTAAGGGAAATGTACTGGTTACTCTGCGACATTCTAAACTTAGTATCGAAAACAAATTATTAGTTTACAAACAGGTACTTAAGCCTGTCTGGACATATGGTATTCAACTCTGGGGTTGTACCCACGATACAAATCTAAATAGTCTACAAACTTTTGAAAACAAATTATTAAGGTCCTTTGTAAATGCGCCGTGGTATATTAGAAACGAAGATCTTCACAGGGATCTTGGAATCCCCACGGTTCGCGAAGAAATAAAAACTTTTTCGCAAAGGCATAGAAAGCGTTTAGTTGAACATACCAATAGAACAATCTTAGAAATTCTTGACGAGACAAATTTAGTACGACGTTTGAGAAGGACCAAACCTTCCGATCTAGTACGGTGAAATTATTGTACTGTATTATGTATATTTAAATCATCGCTTAAAATAGAAAGAAGCTATTCAACTAGCTTATAATTAAACCAGTAGGAACTTTCACCGGAAAGTTGCCTACAACACGTTACTTAACTTCGAGAAAGATAAATTGCTAGATAAGTTCCATATGAACTTAGTTGCAATCGGGAGGAGGAGGTGGTTTTAGTGCGGTCGGCCTGATTAACGGTCTGCTTGCATAGAGTCTTACCTTCCGTAAGGCTTTATGGGGGCAGAGTTGTTGGTCGGGAGAGTCCCACATATCTATGAGCGCGCGTTTTTCGGTCCTCATAGAATCTTTTGAAGATTTCAACACCTACCCACGGAAAAAAAAAAAAAAAAAAAAAAAAAAAAACTTTTTCTAACGTCTTGTTGACTCCCAAATGGCCTCCTGAAGGTCCATCATGCATTTCTCGAAGAACCTCTTTAATTTTTGATTGAGGTAACACAAGCTGCATCACATAGGATTTACCATCAGCGGACTCCCATTTCCGCCTAAGAACACCTTCTTGCACATGAAGTGAGTCCCATTGTGCCCAATAGGCTTTTAAAATTGGACTCCTATCGGAAATGTCATTCCATGCGGGTTTTTCTTCATGTTCTTTCCATGCGAGAAGAGGTTCAATGTCGGGGTCTTCTTGTTGAGCAGATCTTATTTCTTCATTGCTCCATCCACAAATGGGGTCAGCCCTTATTCGCTGAATGTTGATGGATTCCTTTTCTTCTTGTCGCATGCAATGCTTGCAATCTATTTTACAAGGCCTTCGGGATAGTGCGTCGGCATTTGAATGCAGCTTTCCCCTTCGGTGTTGAATTTCGTAATCGTAAGTCTGCAGTCTTTCTATCCACCTTGCGACTTGTCCTTCTGGGTTCTTGAAGTTCAACAACCAGTTAAGAGCACCATGATCGGTTCGTAGAAGAAACTTCTGTCCATAGATGTATTTGTGGAAGTGTTTCGTTGCCAATATGAGTGCCAAGAGTTCTCTTCTGGTCACACAGTAGTTCCTTTCGGTCTTCGACAGTACTTTGCTGAAATAGGCGACAACCTTTTCTTCGCCATTGTGCACTTGTGACAGAACAGCGCCGACTCCCACGTTGCTTGCATCAGCATCGATGATAAAAGGCTTGCCTGGAGTCGGATAGATCAGCACCGGAGCTTTGCATACACGGTATTTCAGTTCTTGGAAGGCTTTTTCACACTCACCTGACCATCTTAACTGCTTGTTCTTTTCCGTAAGCTGATGCAAACTCTTCGCAATTCCGGCAAAGTTCTTTACAAAACGTCTGTAATAAGTAGCAAGACCAAGAAAACTTCGTAGTTGATGTTTGTCCTGTGGTGTTGGCCAATTTTTGACGGTGTGAACTTTTTCAGGATCGGTCTTGACTCCTTGGGACGAGATGATATGTCCCAAATACTTTACTTCAGTCTGGAACAGTGCACATTTTTCTGGGTTTAGTTTAAGGTTAGCCTCTCGAAGTCTCTGGAACACACCCCTTAGGTTCTTACAGTGTTGGTCGTATGTCTTTCCGTAAACGATAACATCATCCAAGTAGACAAGACAAGTTTTCCACGTCAGACCTTGAAGGACACACTCCATCAAACGCTCAAATGTTGCCGGAGCGTTGCAAAGACCAAATGGCATCACGTTGAACTGCCACAGCCCATTACCTGTGGAGAACGCTGTCTTTTATCGATCTTCAGGGTGAATTTCAACTTGCCAATATCCACTTTTCAAGTCCAGTGTTGAAAACCAGTGTGCTCCTTCCATATTGCATCTAAGGTGTCACTAATTCTTGGCAGGGGGTAGCTGTCTTTCTTGGTTACGTCATTCAACCTTCGGTAGTCAACACAAAACCGTGTACTTCCATCCTTCTTTTTGACTAGGACCACTGGTGACGCCCAAGGACTTTTGGAGTTCTCAATCAAACCATCCTTCTTCATGGTGGTAATCATTTCCTCAGCTTCACCTTGTTTGGCCAGTGGCAGACGTCTTGCCGGCTGATGAATGGGCCTTGTATCTCCTGTATTTATTCGATGTTGCACCATTTGTGTCCTTCCATATTTTCCGTTTGGTGAAGCGAAAATGTCATCATACTGAGCTCCTCAGGGTTTAATGTCGTTCTCAGTGTTTCAGCGTTAATTCGTGTTATGGCTGCGACAGATTCGCACTTACCGATAACTTCTCCTTTTGCTAACAAGTGTCTTCCCAATGATGACGTTTTGGGAAGAACAATCTGGGCCTGGTTCCACCATTAGGTATCGATGGCGTCCACACTCACCTTCTACTTTTGTCCAAACGAATACCTCAGAAGAAGTAGGAATAATCACGTCTTCTTTGATGACAGTCCTTAGAGTTGTTGTTCCTTCGTGCCCATAGATCATTGGAATCTCTGTATTCTGGTATTTGAGTACCTGGTTGCCAATATCCAAAATTACTCGATGTTCTTTCATGAAGTCCATGCCTATGATGCATTCGTCACATATATCTGCCACCAAAAATTTGTGTGAGAATTCTAGATCTGCAATTCGAATTCTAAGTCGGACTTCACCATAAACCCTAGCTGCTTCTCCTGTGGCAGTTCTCAGACGGTAACTATTGGTGTTGTGTAGCCGATTCAGGTGAACTAGGTATTGACGCACAATGGAGGCTGTGGCACCGGTGTCGATGGTGACCACACGTTTGTTGCCATTTAAAGTTGCCTCGACAGTCAGACTTCTGTCTGACTTGTCTCGCTTAGTTTGAGAGACCTGGATGGTGTTTCTGGGCCATCGATACCAGAAACCAGCTTCTGTCCCTCGAAGTTGGTTCTTACTCGTTTCCGTGTTGGGAAACTGTTCGGGAAGTAACACTGATGTTATTGTTACATTGTTCTGGGTTTGAAACTCCGTGTCCACAATGTTGACAAGCTCTTCTTTGTGGTAATCGACATTGACGCTGTAAATGTCCGGTCTTATTGCAATTCCAGCACTTTGCAAGTCCGTTTCGTTGGTTTCTTTGGACATCAGTTCTTTGGCATGAGCATTCTTCGACGATGGCTTCTCTAAGTCGATGTACTCCGTGAGAAGCTTGCTCTGCTGCTTCCATTGTCAAGGCAAACGCTAATGTTTCCGAAAGAGTTCGTTTTCCAGCAGTTCGCACGGCCCTTTGAAGATGTATGTCAGAAATGGCGCGAACAAATGCCTTAACTACGAACTGGTTACAAATTTCCTTTCCAACATCTGGATATGCAAGATGAACAAGCCTTTCAATGTCCGCTTGCAGTTTTTGTAGAGTTTCGCCCCTCTTCTGAACTCTGGAATTGAGTTGCACTTTGAAGACTTCTTTCATGTGGCTGTTACGAAAGCGTTTGTCTATAGCCAAAACCAAGGAATTGAAGTCGCCGCTCTTATCTGCTGGTATGGTTTGCAACAACTCAGCAGCTGCTCCTCTAAGAGCAAGAGTTAAGGCTATATACTTGTCGGCCTCATCCCAGCCATTTGTTGTGGAGGCTGCCTCGAATTGCTTCTTGTATATAGACCAAGAAGTTTGTCCATCAAGGACAAACATCTCTTTTTTTCCGGGTCTTCATTTTGTTGTTTCAAATATTCGGCCAAACGCAGAACAAGCTCATTTTTTGATCCTGCTCTAGAAAGTTCTCGCTTGCCTAATTCACTTTTCAGCTCATTACAGTTGAGCTCTTTCAGCAACTTGCTCATTATTGTTTTTTCGCACACTTCACTGCACAATAAGTTTTATTCCACTTTTCTGACACCAATGTAATATTTTGCTAAGGTTTGTTAAATAAAACTTATTACTCTTTTTGGTATTTCTTCTTTATTCACACTTTCCAATTCAAAACAGTAAATCTCAATTTATAATCAACTCCAATACTTTTATTCAAACTTAAATCACAGTTCTTTGATTACACTTTTCACAATCCAATAATTCAGCTTTGCACACTTTCATAATCGAAAATAAACTGTGATCTGTTCACCGTGAACACTCCCTTATTATACTCAAATTAGTTGTTCTCGAAGGTTCTCATCTTGGAATGTTCTAGATGGTTGGAATAAGGGGAAATACATTTGACATTGGCAAAGAGCTTTTTTTGTTTATTCCATAAATTAGATATGCAACAATATTGTTGTGAACAGAGCTTTATACTACTACAGCGCCATCTGTTGGAAAATTGCATATCTACTTTATGGAAGAAACAAAAAGCTCTTTTCCAATGTAAAATGTATTTCCCCTTATTCCAACCAACTAGAACATTCCAAGATGAGAACCTTCGAGAACAACTAATTTGAGTATATAAGGGAGTGTTCACGGTGAGCAGAATACAGTTTATTTTCGATTATGAAAGTGTGCAAAGCTGAATTATTGGATTGTTAAAAGTGTAATCAAAGAACTGTGATTTAAGTTTGAATAAAAGCATTGGAGTTGATTATAAATTGAGATTTATTGTTTTGATTTGAAAAGTGTAAATAAAGAAGAAATTCTAAAAGGAGTAATAAATTTTATTTAAAGAACCTAGGAAAAATATTACAATATTTACAATTTTGCTTGAGATTTCCATCTTATAGAAAAGTGCCTCACGTGCAATGGAGTCAAAACCAGCGCGAAAATCTACGAAGAAAGCATATATTTACCGAAATGTTAAAGAATGAAATACCCCGGTAGTTCTTTGGGTTGTTTAAAGCTCCTTTTTTATGCAGAGGATATATTATTGCTTTTTTAAAGTCTTGTGGAACGTTTGCTGTTTCGAATATCCTGTTGTTATAGAATTGCACTGGTATTCGGTCATCTCCCGGAGCTTTTCCTGTATTAGCCTTTTCAATCACATTCACCACTTCCAAAGTTGAAAATGGTGAATCCAGAAGATCATCCGTGAAAAAAGGGGCTGCATACTGTGGAAGGGGGGAGAACCGCGGGGTGTTGAGAAGTATTTCAAAGTAGTCTCGGAGCTCAGCTGCATGCAAAGAGGAACCGATCCTATTGGTTCTACCATTTGTGATTTTTGCAGCTTTCCAAAATTCTGCGGAAGACCTTGCACTGTTTAAGATATCTAAATTTTTCTGTTAATTTTGCCTCTTCTTCAAAAAACAGAGTTGCTTGTAATCCTTATTTGCTACAGCGTACATTTTCCTGAATACAGAAGAGTTGAATTTTCTCAGGATTCTTAAAAGGGAAAATGACTTTTTCCTTGCTTTAAGGCACTCTGCATCAAACCATTTTTGTTTGAATTTAACCTTACGACTTGATGAACTGTAAGCTGTACTGAATCTCTAATAAAATTTGTGAAAGATGTTCCATGGGTAGAGGGTTTTTTTCTGCCATCCGCTTACCAAGTTCTTCATTTAAATTCTTTTGATATATGTGCTGAAAGCTATTTTTCCAGAATAATTTTGGAAGGAGGGCCAGACACTTAGAATTGGAAGTATCTTCAGACGCTGATACTGTACAGAAAATTTCTAGAGGCATGTGGTCTGAAAAATTTTGTGCAGCTATCTTGAAGTTCCTCAAGATTAAATTCCAGGTGCCAGACACAAAACAGTAGTCCATGACTGAATACGCGCCGTTCCTCGAATAAAGGTAAATTCACCGTAAGAACCGATTGAGTTGATTATAAATTGAGATTTAATTGTTTTTATTTGAAAAGTGTAAATAAAGAAGAAATACTAAAAAGAGTAATAAGTTTTATTTAACGAACCTAGTAAAAATATTACAGTATTTTGTATATTGTTTTTGGCTAATTTGAGAATTCCCCACGATCGATAATTGTTATTCATTTTTAAAAGATTTAATTATTAATTATAGCAGGACGCTTTACTCACTGAATAAAATACACAATTTGTGAAAACTTTTTTGAATTCGACCGTTTTTTACAAACATTTAAACCATGGCGTCAATTTTCATATTCAAAAATGTAATTTCGATAACATGTAAGAGGCCTTAAGTCTTGTTAATGCTTTCTTCCTGTAAACAGATAGTAATTTAATTTGTTTTGTGTTACTGGTAAAACGCACTACGTCAACTTAGTGCGTTCTTCCAGTAAAAAGCAAAGTGAAACCTTAAATAATTCATTAAGCGTGTCTAATATGACTTAGTGTGTTATTCCAGTAAATAGATATCATCGTTTTGGAACGTTGTGCATTTAAATGTAAAAATCCTAAAACTATGACCTATATAGTGCATTTAGCTTGTATCCCAACGTTATATCCGTTCAAAGTTGGAGGACAACTCTCATATCAATCTTTGGTGCTCCTTCCACTCACTTGAGACCTTTGGATAGTATTTAGAGAAGAGCTTTTAAAATGATTGGAGATATCATATTCATTGGAACATTTATGTAATGTGTCTTGTCTCTCGCTTTTATATCGTTTCTTAAAAAAAGAGTGTTTTTGTGAAATAGCCAGGTGCGTTCCTCCCATTAAGCAATTCAATGCACTTTTAGGAATGCCCATCAATTTGCTCTCGAGCTCAATTTTGGAAGTACTTTTGAGAACAGAGATTCTTCCTTTAGCCAGACAACTCGAATGTGGAATGAATACCAAGCTCTGCTTATGATTTTCAGAAATTTGAAACCAATTTGCATCTCTGGCTCCTTTTAAATCTTCAAATGTAACATATAAAGGACATTCATAACCACTTGAGAGAACGTGAATTACCCACTGTTTTTGTAAAGAATGGAGGAAACTCTTTAATAGAGCGAAAACCTCCAGAGAAGCTTCTGATTGGGATTCATATAAAGACTCCATCAAGTTATATAAAAAAGAACTGAGGAAACCCAAGCGTATGTCCTGGAGAACTTTCTGTAACAATATAGAAGGCAACTCAGAGGCATCAAGGTTAAGAAAAATCCTCTCCAAAAATCCAGTAATGCCAAGTTGCCTAAAAAACAATGACGGTTCCTGGACAAACTCAAGCGAAGAATCGCTCAATCTGCTCCTGGATGTACATTTTCCAGACAGCTCTCCTTACGTTAATAGCACTGATCCTGATCCTAACAACATACTCAGTAGCATAACTCCTCCACAAGGTCTGATTACAGAGGAAAAATTAAAATGGGCAATAAACAGCTTCAATCCATACAAATCTCCTGGGCCAGATGGAATAATTCCAGCGGAATTACAGGAAAATTCCGATATTCTGATACCCATTCTGGTAAACATCTTAAATGGTTGTATCGCTCTGGCTCACATTCCTTTGTCATGGAGAGAAGTAAATGTTATTTTCATCCCCAAAGCTGGCAAACCTAGCCATGTTAATCCTAAAGATCTAAGACCTATTAGCCTTTCATCATTCCTTCTTAAAACATTTGAACGTCTGATTGAAATCCATTTGAGGGCAAACATTGATAAGTCCTTACTATCCAATGCTCAACACGCTTATAACAAAGGGAAATCTGTAGAAACCGCTCTACATACGCTGGTTCGTATACTATCGAACACTCCCTTCATCATAAGGAGTTCACCTTAGTTGCTTTCCTGGATATAGAAGGAGCTTTTAACAATGTCGACGCATCCGCAATCACACCTGCGCTGTCATCTCTGAAGGTGGATAAGTCAATCAGTAATTTGATAAATCATATGCTGACAAGCAGGATTATAAATTCAAAACTGGGCAATTTTACTACTCGAAGGACTGTCAGTAGGGGTACGCCGCAAGGCGGCTTCCTCTCTCCTCTCCTTTGGAACCTAGTCGTAAATAAACTACTAGTGATTCTTGAAGGGGAGGGGCACAGGGTGATTGCCTATGCGGACGATGTTGCGATAGCGATATCTGGTAAGCATCCTAATACTCTGAAGGAACTCCTACAAAATGCTCTAAACAAGCTTACTAACTGGGCAGATCAATGTGGACTCGGTGTCAACCCCCACAAAACTGAACTTGTCCTATTTACCAGGAAATATAAAATCCCACACATAGACCCTCTCCTCATCAAAGGTATACCGCTTAAATTCTCAGACAAAGCAAAATATCTGGGTCTTATTTTGGACAAGAAATTAAGCTGGAAGCCCAATATCCAAGAGAGAGTCAACAAAGCCAACATAGCTCTCTTCTCTTGCAAAAAAGCCGTAGGTAATAAATGGGGTCTACAAACTCATATAACACACTGGCTATACACCTCAGTCATTAGACCGATACTTACATATGGAGTGACAGTATGGTGGACTGCGCTGGAAACAGCAACAAACCGCGATAAGCTTAGCAAAGTCCAACGAACAGCCTGTTTAATCATGGGTGGAACTCTCCGCTCAACTCCTTCTGCTGCACTTGATGTTCTTTTTCATCTCATACCGCTAGATATCTTTAGCAAACAATCGGCTGCTAACACAGCCATCCGACTTAAAGCCTCCTTGCAGTGGATCAATAATGATATTGGCCACTCTACTATACTGAACTCGTTCAGTACTCTACCTAGTAACGTCGATTACACCACCCCTCATCCAAAATTTAATAAAAACTTTCAAGTGTCCATCCGTTCCAGGTCTTCTTGGGAAAATGAGTCGTTTTTGACAGACGAAGCAATTCATTTCTATACAGATGGATCTAAAACCGATGACGGGGTTGGTGGAGGCGTATACTCCGAAAGATTAAATCTCTGTCTATCTTTTCGTCTTCCCAATCACTGTAGCGTGTTCCAGGCAGACCTTCTAGCAATAAAAGAAGTCCTCTCTTGGCTAAAAGAAAACGTTATATCGACTACTGATATACGTATCTTCTCAGACAGTCAAGCTGCCTTAAAGTCACTGGACTCTGTCTCCACTAACTCACAAACAGCGCAAAACTGTCGATCATCTCTGGTGGAGATATTAAAACAGTTTAACATTCACCTTACATGGGTGCCGGGGCATAGAGACATTCCAGGAAACTGTAAAGCTGACGAACTTGCAAAAAACGGAACAATCTTACCTTTGTTGGATAGCAAATCTAACATCGGTATAGCCCTAGCTACTTGTAAACTTATGCTAAAGCATGATACCATGAAGAAAGCTAACCTCAGATGGACCAGCACCCCAACTTGCCGGTCTACTAAACTGATTTGGCCATTGATGCTAAATGCTCCAAACAACTAATTTCTATTGGTAGATTGCATATTAGCTCCGTTATAGGTGTCCTTACTGGACACTGCCTAATAGGAAGACATGCTTCTCGTCTTGGAGTTCCTGCAAATGATTTTTGCAGAAGCTGCATGGATGAAGAAGAAGAGGAGTCAGTTCCTCACCTTCTATGTTCTTGTTCTGCCCTAGCGCAAAGACGTAGACTCCACTTGGGAGACTACTACTATAACGATCCTAGTGATCTAAATAATTCCGACATTCACTGTCTCAAACGCTTCATTATTAGCTCAAAATGGTTTAGCGAGTAAGGGTGATTTTTGAAATCCTTGTGGTATCACAACGGACCAAATATTGGTCTAAGTGTGTTGACCTTTTTCTGGTCAGCAGCCACTTTAACCTAACCTAACCTAACCACTGTTTTTGTGCAATCTGTCATCGTATGGTCAAGTTTGATCAAAATCCCGAGTTCAGTTTTTTTACTAAATGCAAAAGTTGCCCGTTTTCAAAAGGTTGAATTCTTAAACAAATGTTGATTTTTGTTTTAAAATTCAAAAAAGACTTGTTTTAAAGATTTTGTATAGAATAATATCTTGACTGCTCAACAAATTTGACCAAATGGTTTTCATTAATTACAGTAATTTATTATTGATTTTTTTTATATCTGTGGGCCCAATTTTGAGAAAAATAAAAACTTTTCTAAATGTTAAAAAATTTTGTATTTTTTGAATTTTTAACTTCCCATAGGGAGTTATTGTAATCGGTCCGATTTGTCAAATTGGAATTTTTGACATTTCTCGACGTTTCAAGGTCCCTAGAGGCTATATCAATCATTTTTAGAGAGATGTCTGTGTGTGTGTGTGTACGTACGTTCGTACGTTCGTACGTTCGTACGTTCGTACGTTCGTACGTTCGTACGTTCGTACGTTCGTACGTTCGTACGTTCGTACGTGCGTACGTTCGTACGTCCGTACGTTCTTGTACCATTTTTCGTCGTCGATATCTCAAGAACGAGTAAAGATATCGACTTCAAATAAATTTTGTTTAATAGATAATAACTTCAAAAGAGGCTGAAAGGGCGTTTATTAAAATTCAGTGAGTAGTTTTTTCACTATAACGGTTTAAAAAAAAAGTAAAAATTTTGCTTAGTTTCAAATATCTCACGAAAAAATAATGCTATTGATTTCAAATAAAATTTAATGTACTCATTATAAGGTCATACAGATTTGGTATGAATTTGGAAAAAAATGAACGTACCGTTATTTTTTTAAATAAAAAAAACGAAAAAAAAAATTTTATAACCCAGATATTCTAAGAACGGAAAACAATTTGAAACTCAAAATAATTTTATTTTACGAAAAATAATGTGTTTGACAACTGGTGAAAATTTCAAAAAAAATTAGTTTACAGTTTTTTTACAAAAAATAAAAAACCATATAAAATTCTATTGAAAATTGGTAAAAATTGTTTTTCGACTCAAATTTCTCGGGAACTTGTAGTAATATTGACTTCTAACTTAGTTTATTTTATACATAGTATAATTTTGTACAATTGGTAAAATGTTGACAAATATTGAATTGATAGTTTTTTTTTTTTAAATAAAAAACTATTAAAAATTCTAGTGAAAACTAGTTAAAATTGTATTTCAAGTCGAATTTCTTGGGAATGAACACCGATAGTGCCTTCTAAAGTATGTTGTTTTATACATCGATACCTTCCCGTAAGAATGTATACTAAGCGGCATTTCTAAATTTGTTCAGGAAACGAAAAAAACGAAGAAAGTTCTAGTTGAATCATAGTGTGCTAAGAGACAATTTTGGTTAAACTAAGTGACATCTAACAAAAGTTTTTGTTGCTCACGACAATGAGATCTTTATTAATGTCGCTTAGCATAATTTTTTTGGAGGTTGGGTACGATTAACCGATTTTTAAAATATCGATTTAAAAAAATCGATCTTCAAAATGTCGATTTTCAAAAATTCGATTGATAAAAATGTCGACTGATCAAAATGTTGACTATCAAAAATTCGATTTTAAAAATGTCGACTCGAAAAATGTCGACGCGTAAGCAGTGAACTATGTAAGGGGGGGCATGCTGCCCCCTGCTTGGGCACACTATAGGATTTGGGGTAGGTGGCGAGGTTGGGTGTATGCAAAGTTTCTTTAGCATTTAAAGAATCGATACGCTCCTCTTTTTTTTAATTTATAAAATTGAATTAATAATAAAATTTAGTTAACATATTAAAAGAGAGCATTCTTGTTTTATTTAACTCAATTTTGGATAAAAGTCGACATTTTCACCGACAAGTTTTCAGTCGACATTTTAGTAGTCGAGATTTTAAACTGTCGACTTTTTTTTTGTCGATCAAACTTCAGTCGACATTTTAACAGTCGATGAAATTTATATTTGTCCAGTCGACATTTTTTTTGTCGACATTTCGTACCCTTCCCTTTTTTTTGGCGGATAATACAAATTTCAGGGGGCAACATTATTTTAATGAGAAAACATGGCAGTTGTTAATTTTTTTTATTTGTACTCTAGTTTCCTTTTCATGCATAATAGGTTGGTGAAACCCAGGCCAAAACGTGGCCCTTAACATAATAGTATATTTCCTCATCAAAAAGTAATTTTCGAAAAAAGTGTCGCTTAGTACATTCTTACGGGAAGGTTTCGACATAATACAATTATTAACATGTGGTTAAATTTTGACAAGTATCGAATTGACAGTTTTAACAAAAATATAAAAAAAATCTACTAAAAAGTGGTAATATTTGTTTTTCGACTAACATATCTTGAGAACGAGCAATGATATTGACTTTGCCATTATTTAATTTTATTCATAATACAATTTCTAACAAATGGTTTATATTTGACATATATCTAGTTTTAGAGCGGATATATTTTGTAAGTACCCTTCCATCAATAACCAAACCATATCTTTTATATTTGAATATTTCGTTTTTAATTTTTTTTAATTAAAATGTTTGGAACCGAAATAATAAAGTATATATTATAATATAATACATAATTTTATAATTTTATTATCAACTTAGTTTTTAGAAGAATGCATGTACTATGCATACGTATATGAATAAGGTTGTTCAGTTGTACCCAAGTCCCACATATTCAAATTGCATTAATAGCTATGGTAAAATTGAAGAAAACGTCACAATATGTTTTTATCTTTTTGTCCATAAAAAAGATGTAAAATTCTACTCAAGGTTTTCTTACCACAATGGGAAGTTATCAGTGTGGGTCGCACCCAGCCTCTTTTTTATTTTAAATTTCTAACAAGAACAGCGATTTAAAAGTTTTCCCCCACATTTTCACATGTTTCGCTATATTATTTTTAGCCATAGAAATAAATTGTACATTCTTTCCCATTGTAGAAATATATTTAGTTTTTAGAATTTTAAAAACGAATGTTATTAGAGAAAACTACTTTTAGTAGTAAGAGACAAGAACAGAATGCTATGCAAATATGAATATTTGCAAGAACAAAAATTATAAGTCGTTGTAGTGGTTTCTTAATAAAATAAGGTTTTATACATAAAATTTTTAAAATATTTAAAAAAAACTTGGTACGTCAACTTAAGGTTTTTATTACTGTACGAACGAAAATTAAATTTCCAAAAAAAATATTGACCCATTTTTGAGATATCGAATTTTCCAAGCTTTTCAAAAATTAAAAAAATATTTTTTTAAAGTTTTGAAATGCAATGTTTCTTAAAGTTTTTAAAAGCATCTCTATAGAAAATTTCATTAAAATCCGTTATGGCGATAATGAAAAATTCAAAATTTTAAAAAGTCGTTCTATGGGAGGTACAGTCAGTAATGTCTTGTTTTCAAATTTTTTTTGAATTAAATTATAGATCTTAAAAATTAATCGAAATACTAAAAATTTAAGCAAAATTCCCGGAACCGTTTTCTAGAAAAATACGATTTTCGAAAACCATTTTTTAACATTTGTATGGAAGGTACCGTTAGGTAAAATACATTTTTTTTTCTCACATCTTGTAGATTATATTGAGAAACTTTTATTTATCAAGTTTAAAAAAAAAATCGATCATGGGGTTTTCGAAATAAATTGAGCTTTCAAAAAAAAAATTTGTAATTTTTTTTTTAAATCCAAACATTTTTTTTTTTTTTGAACATTTGAATACACAATAATATTCAAACTGCTAGGGAGCCCAAAACATAAAAAAAATGATCAAAATCGGTTGTACCGTTTTTGAGAAAATCAAAAACAAAAAAAATGGTTCCAAGCGGGGTACCAAAAATAATAATTTTTCGATTTTTTTTCATTCACTACCTAGGTTTAACTAAATGAAATTTTATGATTTTTTTTTTAAAAAATCTATGGGACAGTTTTTGAGAAAAAAAATATTTATAAGATTTCGTATGGCAGGTACCGTTATTTGTGGTCTTAAAAACTCAAATCAAAAAACATCCTGGGGTACAAAAATAAAACCCATACTTATCTACCAAGTTTAAAGAAAATCGGCCGAGCCGTTTAGACTGTAGTCGAACCGACAGACAGACAAAATTGCGAGACCCACTTTTTTGGTCTTCGCTTTATCGTAATGTCAACTTTGATCAAAATATCGAGTTCGATTTTTGTTTGATTCGTTGTGTTTTCTTGATTTTTGATTCACTGGCCAATTCTATAAAAGTTTCCTTTGTGTCTATATCGACTGCACAATGCAAATGTATCGTTTTAATTTGCCATAAATTTTAAGTCACAATGCTGACCCAATAATAACACTTTTATTGAAATTTACTTTATAGTTGTTGCTTTATTTTACAAAAAAAATACAATGCGCACTAAATGCAGATTCATAAAAATCCAAAATGAGGTACAGAGCAAAATTCTAAAGTTTGTGTAGGCAGACTGACCACGGAAAATATAAAATGTCGAATGCCAATAATGCCATGCATTGATGATGCAATCGCCAATTCGGACCGGGAGGAATCGGAACAGATATCAGTGTTCGAAAATCGAAAACGTCAAGGTACATACAGAATGCACTGATATCTATTTCTTTCCCTTTTGAGTTCCATTGGTAGATACGTATTTCTACTCGAACAATTTTTTTTTCCGAATGCATAGCTTGCCTTATAGTACCTACCTATAAGTCGCAAGTAAAAAGTTTACTTCTGAGCACCTACTCATTGATTATAATATGTAAAACATTATAAACTGTTAACTTTAAAATGAACGCCCCCTAAACCAGTCAGACAAAGTTTCGTTTAATAAATTGGAAATCCTCTTTGAGCTTATAATTAAAAGTTGAAGTTAAATTAATAATGGTTCTTTAAGTTGATGTGAATATCGCTGACAAAAATGCATAAAAACAGCAACTCCAAATCTTGAAAACAACATTCAAGTATTCTTTTTCGACGCAAAAAGTCATGAAAGTCAAGTCATTAAGATTCCTCACCAAAGACTATCCCATCGAGAAGTCGTACTTTATTATTTCAAAATTTTCCCTCAGCTGGATGGGAATGTATCCCCAGACTGGTTCTTCAGTGCTTCGTAGTTTAAATTGGCTTTTTAATGTCCTTGTTTTATTTTTCGGAACCATATCCCAGTTCTGGTTCGGATTCTACTATTTAAAGTTTGATTTGTTGAAAGGCATTGATGCAATATGTCCGGCAATATCGTGTTTGGTTGCGTTGATCAAGATAATTTTGATCCTTTGTTATGGAAAGGAGCTCTCTAGAGTCCTTATATACTTGAAAGGTGTCCTTTTCACTGGTTTGTTTGCTTGTTAATGTTTGTAAGAAAAAGGGCTTAGTTTCTTTAATCAAATACTATCAACAGACCTGGATGAAGAAAACACCAAAATAATTCAACAGTTTTCAATGATAGCAACCAAACTATCCTTCACGGTTCTCATCTCTGCAATATTGGCCAACGTTTTCTATAGCCTACGGCCGCTCGTGACAAATGTGTATCGACTTTCAATGGGAATGACTTATCTGTATGATGAAACTCCTCTGAAACTCATGTGAGAATTTTTTTGAATTTTCTTATTTTGCATGGAATAAAAAAAAACGTAATTAATTCTTATCTCAAAGGCTCCCATCAGTGCTATTGACTCTCCCCTGGTATCCTTTTACATACGCACTTATTTCATATGTGGCTCAAGTGGGTATTTGTGGTTTCTCGGGGGTGGATGGGATGTACATATCATTCTGCCTGTATGCTGCTGCTTTGTTGAAAATACTCCAAAAGGATATCAGATTAACATTTGAAAATTGTTGTTAAAAAAAAAAAATTGAAAATGTTTACATTTTATTTTTCAATTGATAAAAATTATTTTTTTTTTTAAGATCACACTCATATGTCATCCGGAGAGAACCAAGAATGCTACGAAAAGCTTCGTGGGATTGTAAGGCGGCACAATGAAATAATAGACTTGGTAAAACGGTTTTCATCACTTTTTATGTGGATTACTATGGCGCATTTCATGACATCGTCAATAGTCATTGGAGCCAGTATAATTGAAGCTTTATTGGTAAGTACTGGTTGATATTTTTCCATGAATTACTTTTAATTTGCAATAAACATACATAAATGTATGTGTGGGTAACTTATGGCAAGTTATGGATTTCCAAAAAAATCGAACTCGAGATTTTAAATAGGCTAGACATTGCGATGATAGTGAAGGCGAGAAAAGTGGGCCTCGCAATTTTCGCCGCCTGTCTGTCTGTATATGTCAGACATACAGCTTAAGCGGCTCGGCCGATTTTGTTTGAACTTAATCGATTGTATAGCTATTAATTTTTTCCTACTTTTTACTTGCGACTTATAGGAACTATAAGGCAAGTTATGCATTCGTAAAAAAAAAATCGAACTCGAGATTTTGATCAAACTTGACATTACGATGATAACGAAGACGAAAAAAGTGGGTCCGGCAATTCCGTCTGCCTGGCTGTATGTCTGTATGTCTGTACCTCGATCTAAAGCCTAAACTACTGGAGCTATTTTCTTCAAACTCAGAACTTAAGAATCTTCGATGATTCCCTAGAGGAGAAATTGAAATTTTTTTAGTTTCAAGACTAGCAGTACCCCCATACACCCGTAATGCATAATCTTATTTATCTCAAAAACGGCTCTAATGATTTTGATAAAAAAATTTGGTGTGCTATCATGGGCATGGACAACATTTTGGATACAAAAAAATTAGGAAAAAATGTTATTAAGGGTACCTGTTATAACACCGTTTTTTTTTATTTTCGACTTTCTCATTAACGGCTCTAAAGATTCTTACCAAAATTTTTTAACAGGAGCCCTCTTAAATTTTAAATAATATTGTTTGTTAAAATATTCGAAAAAATATTTTTTTCGGTTTTTTTAAAAGAAAAAATTGATATTTTTTTTTTGAAAAATCAGTATCTTCAAAACGTGTTAACTATTATTTTTTGAAATTATTTTCTAAAATCTATATTACGAAATACTTACAATTGGCATCCCAAATTTTTTTCTTGAAAAGTCTTAAAGAAATTTCTTATATAAAAAACTTTATTTGCATAAATTTATACTTTTCTGAAAATCAGACTGCAATTTAATGCATTTGATCCATCATCATTAAATCTATGTTTTATATTTATTTATATAAATTTCTAAATTCGAAAGAACTTTTACATAAGAGCAAGTACGTGCGATCCAGTCGTGCATTTTATTTTATTTGATTTTAAAAAAAAATTTCAATTTTTATTTCAAAATTCAAAATTCCAAAAACCCCTTGTTCCCTTGTGTCGTAAAATTTTGATTAATTTTTTTTTCGAATAAGTTTTACGATATATAATTTAATTAAAAAAACTTGAAGTTAAGATATAACTGACTGTACCTACCAAAGAACCATTCGTATATAAAATAAATGCTTATTTTTTAAGAAACCAATATAACGACTTATAATTTTCGTCCTTGTATAAAATAATATTTGTTTGAATCACATGGCATCCTGTTTTTAGCTTCAACTACTAAAGGAGTTGTTTTAGTCATTTAAAAAATGTATTTTATGCTTATGAACAATTTTTCTCTAATAACATTCATATTTGAAATTCCTAGTCTTTTACATAAGAGCTCCTAGGAATATCGCGAAATAATTCTTTACAATAAGAAAAGTCTTAGTTTAATTATTTTTCAAATCCTGGATTTTATTTTTTTCTGAAAAAGTAGTTAAAACAAAATATTTACATACATATGTCATTTTAATTTATTTTAGTACCCCGGATATCGAGCCCTTATGTACGTATCATATACGATAGTAGTTTCATGTGAACTGTTTATTTACTGCTACGGAGGGAGTGCAGTAATTGAAAATGTATTTATAAAATAAATTATTACTAAAAATACGTCGGAGCGGCCATTAATTTTTTGTTTATTTTCAGAGTTTGGAATTGGGAATGTCGGCATACTTCTCAAACTGGTATAACTGTGACAATCGAGTTCGCAAAGCTATTTTAATTTTAATTATTCGTTCGCAAACGCCACTCGCAATGGAGGTTCCATTTTTTACACCATCGTTGGTAGCATTCACATCGGTAAGTATGAAACATATATTTTTTGAATTTATGTTGTTTAATTGGATCTTATTTTATTTAAAGATATTGCAGACCGCAGCATCAATAATTGCTCTAGTGAAATCGTTGTTGTGAAGAAATTTTAAATGTTTAAATTTCGTTTTGTTTGAAATACTTATTCAATATTTTGCTTATGAGTATTTTCAAAAAATTACTGTAAAACACTTTGCACATGAGATATTGTAATTTCTTCAATGTAATGGATTAAAATACCAGTATTTGTTGCAGCAAAATAAAAAAAATGATAGCCACCACTGGCACAATGTGAGAGTTTAATAAAAAAAAAGTTAAATATGAGGATAAATTATTTAGTTTCCTTAAAAGAGTAAGAATTCTTGATTAAACCCTACAAATTCAAAAATACTTCCATGGTACCTGCTTTTAAATGACATTTTCCAAAATGGCCGAACGCTGCCCCATTGTATATCGATTTTAATAAAACCATAATTATTAAACGGCGGCGGCGCAGCGAACTAATTTCAAATGGAAAATATCGGAGTTATCTATTCGCACTCCTTGCTCTACACAGTTAAGCGAAACGTACTCAAGAAATAAAGGAAACCAGAAAGAAAAAAGCGCGATAATTCCGCATTTTTCTCAATCTCAGCAATTGCGTTTAAGCCCGCCACCACATACGTCTCTCGCAAACATACTTAAAAATTGCAGAGAGATAACGCATCGTTTAAAAGCCGTCCTACTACAACTATTGGCTCGCAGCATTAAAATGAGCGTTCACGTTCCCAAATTTGTTTGACAAGCCCGGCATGATGAATATTTGATGGATAAAAAAAGGAGTATTCACATTCGTCAAACATGCTGTCAAACATCACTTTTCATTAGAATTTTGATCATGGCGGACCAACACCAACATGCTTGACGGACATTGTGTTCATCTTCTCAAATATGCTTGTCATGCAGCGAAAATGTCAAAATATTTTTTGTTTGAAAAGCCACTAGATGGAGTGTTCACCTTATCAAAATCAAGTCAATCATGCCGTTCTTATCAAACATATTTGAGAATGTGTGTCTTTCGTGTTTTCGACATATTGGTCGAGAGGTGAAGAAATTTTGGGGGATTGAAGTTAGTTATCGAGATTTCAGTACTCAAAGTTTCCAAAGTAAACACGATGTCATAAGTACGCAATATTTCCAATGTAAACAGGGTCTTAAATGAAATCTTCCGTTGGGTAAGTTGCTACACGGAGCGTGTAACCTCAACGTGTAACCGTAACGGGCTACACGGAACGTATAAGTCGTCTAACCCACGTTTTTGGTTCATTCTACCGCCGCCGCCGGCAAAGATGTTTACACATACAAAAAACACCATAGTTAAGCTTAGATTCTTAAGTTCTTGCTTATGTTAAGCTAAATAAATAAATAAAATAAATAAGTGAAGACCTTTCTCACTAAATAATGTAAAAAATTCTCACTTTAGATGTGAAATATCTTCACCGAGGAAATGTTGAAGTTATTCCCACTGTTGGTGAAGTTATTTTCTATGTATAAATAGCCCTCTGTTTCTTATTAAATTAAGTTTTTTTCTTATTAGGGCTGGTAGATCTTAAAATGGAATAAGACAAGCTTGGTAGCTGAGGTATTAACAAAATTTAAAGGGCCCTTGTATTGAATTTTCCTAACAAAACAAAAAAAAACCAAAGACAATTTAATGGCTACAGATTTAAGTTAAATAACATTAACGATTCGAAATGCACTATTTTCATTTCGTACCTCATGATTTCCACAAATTTTTGCATATTTAGCATATTACGCGCTGGCTTTAATAATTTTGAATTCGCACATTTTTATTATATACATATGTATATTTACGTACCAAAGCTACTGGATGCTATTTACTCCATAATTACCGTTGTATCTTGAGTATTTTTCAAAACCGACTGACACTATATCAATCACATGGCTCACCAAGAGGTTCATCATAATGACAATGGTGCTCAAGGTCAAGAGTATCGAAATGATGGTTAGAAAGAATTTAATGATAATAGAAACCCAGAAATATTTACATAAAAGAAAATAATCGGAATACATACATAAATTGATGTTAAGGAAAAATAGTTCAAATAGAAAGTCGCAATGGACGTTCAAAATAAAAGAAGCATTTATTATTTAAGGGTAAAAAAGTAATTGTAGGAATTAATGTTGGAAAAAATTACAACTGCGTAGACATTGCGGGTATAGATAGAGCTGGGATTTAGAGATCTATTGTGTCGAACTTTTTAGAGAACACAATATGAGCTTAAGTATACTGAGAACAAAAATTCATATACATATATCGTATTTGGCTCAGAGACCATTCCGACTGACACACAACTAATATTGGCCAAATTTTTTTTCAAGGATTTTAAAAACTAACAAGAACTAAATGATATTTCTTCGAATTATGTATAAGGAACGCAAACATGGACGTACATAATTATTTTTTAACATTAGAATGATGTTTTTATTGATGTGTAAACATCTTTGCCGGCGGCAAATCGAAAACGTGAGTAAAACTTATACGTTCCGTGTAACCCGTTACGGTTACACGTTCCGTGTAGCAACCTACCTTCGACGATTGCATTTAACACCATGTTTACATTGGAAATATTGCGTACTTACGACATCGTGTTTACATTGGAAACTTTGAGTACTGAAATCTCGATTTTATTACTTTCCATTGCTGGCTAGAACTTAATTCAATCCCTTAACATTTCTTCACCTCTCGACCAATATGTCAAGAAGACGAAAGGCAAATCAATTGGTGTAAGATTTCAAAGCGAGTTCATTTAATGTCTTAAAAATATCCACTTCACGTTAGTGATGGACGATAACATTTTATTTTATGCTCGCAAAAAATGCATTTTCAGAGTTGACCTTTAAAAATTCAAAAAATGTTGTTCAGGGCAATCAGTTGACATCTGCAACGAAATATTCTCTATACGTCAAAATATAATTTGTCTCTTATCTGTCGTACCATATTATAATTATTTTAATAATCGAATTAAATATTATTTATTATATCAAAATATACTTTTAGCATTCACTATATCAAAATAAAGATCGTTCTCCATCTGTCTAGCCATGATCTGGATGATGACTTCGGCTAGGCGCGCACATTCAATTTTTAGTTTCGCAACTGCTTGGTTCGAGCAACTAAAAAGTTTGACACAAACTAAAACATTGCCTAAAATGAGTTCGCTATTTTTTGTAACATATAATTATATGCACCTGCGCGGACATTCAACCAAATAGTTCATCTGTTTTTTATAAGCAACCAAACAGTTGTGCAACTAAAAATTGAATGTGCGCGCCTAGCCTACGACTTCAATGGATTAAAAAATTCAGTTTTTGCCACTTGTAAGGTGTGTTTTTTTTGCAAGTCCATATAGAATTGTTAAAAAAACGACATCGGGATTTAGGAGTTTTTTTTCCACATAGCTGGAAGCACTGTGTACGCTATGACATTTGTCAGCTTATTGACGACTAGCATCAACCAATCCAAAAACTTTACTTTTGACGTCTCTGAGCAAATTATCGATAACATATAGATAATACTATTTTGGCATCACCATTTTTATCGGGTCTTAGATTAACTCTCGAAAATTATCTGGTCTTAGCTAACCTGTATAGATTTAAGTAGTTGTTGCATTTGCATGTAAAGCGCTTAGTCCCGATGTCGTTTTTTTTTACAATTCTATATGGACTTGCAAAAAAACACACCGATAATTCCATTACAACGTGGGAATGATGACAATCGGTTTATAAATCTCTGACAGAGGGAGTAAGATAAAGTACAGAAACCTAAAACAAGAAGTTAAGGGATTGGTTTGATTTTGATAAGGTGAACGCTCCATCTAGGCTTGTCAAAAAAAAAGTTTTGATATTTTCGCTGCATGAAAAGTATATTTTTGTTGGCTGCGTTAAGCCAGATAAACATTGTTCAAATGCACGTGCAAGTCTATTATTTCAGTGGCGAGAGGACGTTAGCCTTTGAGAGTTTGGATTTGGATTTTTCTTCAAGCCTACATCCGATCTATACATGTGACTTTTTCATTAATACACTTACACGTGCTTGTCATGCATTTGAACAGTGTATATCTAGCTTTAAACGCAATTGCTGAGGTAGACGAAAATGCGGAGTTATCGTTCATTCTTCTTTGTGCTTTTCTTTTTTAGATTAATTTGGCGGTCGCTCAGTGGAATTCACTTAACTGAGTAGAGTAAGGAGTGCGAAGAGATGACTCCTTTTCGCATGAACAAAGTTAACTTATATTAAAAATCACTGTGTTTAAAAGCACAGATGCACTCGAAAGAAAGCCAAAAGAGAAACAGAGATTAAAATCGGATTCGTGTAAAAACAGTCTATTTTCTTTCAGATAACATCTCTGTTTGAATATATAAGCGTCAAAATATAATGATGTCTCAAGCAACATCCCTGTTTAAACATAAGTCAAACAAACTTTACGTTACGTAGCGGAGTCCACTTACTCCTAACACACGCCACGAACTACTTCATCAAAGCATATTGTCGATAAGGTTTTTGGGTCGTGTGAAATGAATAAGTGTGGACACGGCATGTAGTGCGAACTCTGGGAATCGAAGTAGTATATGCCGACTAGTGCTTTGATTCCATTAATCTTAAATTCACTTGATAATTTTTTGATCATTACATTAAAAATGTATCATAAACACAAGTAACAATGTAAAATGAACAAGAAAAATGTGTTTGGACTCGTTCCAGAAATAATTATTTTACTAGAAATAAGTAAAGACAACAAAATAGTTGATTAAATCGTTTTTACGAAACATGGTCCAGAAATACATGTGTTTATACTCTGTCCAACAAAAATTGTCAGTACAGGCCTTATGGGAGAGCTTTTTCTAAAGCAGTGGCGCCTGATGCACCCTCACTACAATGCGTGTGGAAAAATGCCACTAAAAAAAGGGCAAGCCACTGACTTTTCTTTAGGAATTGTTGTTGTAATTCTTTGCAAAAAGTTGTACACCCCAACACGACCGTCGTATCCCACTGCTGATGAGATACTGTCGAGATCAAGACAAGAGTGTCAAGTGTCACTCAATACGATCGTGGCTCTTTATCTACATCAAAACAGAGTTACCATTATCATTCTCAATTGCAAGCAAAGAGCTTTTTCAGTGGTTTTTATTAAGGAGCTTTTGGGATTTGAAGCTTTTGAGAACACATTTTAAGAAGAAGAGTATATTGAGTGTTGTCGTATTGCTTTTCAACTTAAAAAAAAACGCGCTATTATCTTACCGCTTGGCGTTGTGGGAAAAGGTAAATTGATTATTGTTTTCAGTCGTTTTGAATCGGCAGACGGTAGCCCTACGCGTTTTTTACTTTCATTTGCGGCGATTTATAATTTAAACTACGGAATCCCTGTGAGAGCTTTAAAAGGCGACACACTTATGCATGGCAATGCAACCAGAATGAGAGACAAACGTCCTATCTTCCCTGTACTGACAATTTTTGTTGGACAGAGTATAGGTGGAAAGCATTATTTACAGCTATGTAGAGATATTTTTGGATTTAAGTATATCTAAGTGAAAGGGATAAATTGTGGGAAAAACAATGGCTTTCATTTGAATATATCTTAAGTCACAAACTGCTACGATTGAATTGTTCGATACGTTTGATACAATCCATAACAAAAATATTCGGCACTCGGACGAACGTTGAGTTGTACACATCTTAACCGTGAGTACTCTGGCACTCACACTTTTTTTTTATTTTGTAAGCTTTCTTCAATTCTTCGTATTTAGTTTCAGAACCACTTATTTCGGTTTTTCAACTTCAAATCAAAAGAGGAATTTTTTTCAGTCTGAAAACAAATGAGTTATTTTATTTTAAACTTACCATAGAAAGCTAAATGAAGAGATAAGCTTTTAAAACTTTTAAGAGAAAGTTTTATTTTTCCGATACACAAATCTTCGAAAAAGTTTTATTTTGAAAAGCTTTTCGCCATCTTATTTCTAAACTGATTTTGTTTTAATAGCATAATAGAGTAATTTAAATATTCTTATTTGGAAAATAATAGGAAATATTATTTTATCTATTATGTGTGATAATGATAACTTCCTGGGGGAAAAGGCGTGTAGGAAATAAATATTAGTTGTGAGAAAATAACAATGTAATAAAGCTTTCAAGCTATAAAAATTTCATGCGAGAAAATTCTCATGCGAGAAATATTCCTAAAATTTGAGAAAACTATTATGCCAGAATTGTACGCAAGAAAACCATCCTGCGAGAATTATAGCTTTCGAGGAAAATACCATATATAAATAGTTTGGCTTTTGCAAATAATTAGAGCAATAATTATTTTAGTACTAAAACATACAGATTCACAAATTATACCCTAAGAATTTTTAATTTTTTTTTTTTTTTTGAATTTTCTTACAAAGGTAACCATCAAGGTCTGCTACCCAATTTTTTTTAAGATTTCAATCTGTATGGTATTTATTTTTAAGTTTGTATCAGTCAAGTAACTTAAGGATTTCAAATAGCCAGGCTTTTTGGCTTTTTTGTAAAATTTGTCACAGCTGGAAATATCATAGTTTATGATATCAAAGTGAACTTCACTTTTAAGGCAGTTCAAAAATAATTGTATTAAAAACCGAGGTTCAAATCGTTAAATGTCATTTGTCATAAGAAAAGGTGCGTAAAGAACAGACATTCTGATATTTTTTTGTTTTTGAATTTCAGTTTTCATTTTATGGAATATTAATAAAATACCATATATGTAGTACATATGTATGTACATGAAATCTTATTAAAAAGGTCTCAACCATCATAATCACTTTTCACAGTATATAATCAGTTATTGTATGTGGCTTATAACTTTTGATTTCAATTTTTCAAAGATTTTTATTTCACTGTCATAACCTGAAACTGAGGATAGCTATCGATTTTAAATTGGTGGTCAGCCATCAGACAAATAGGGGGAATAACATGTAGCATACGAAAACATGCACGTGCCGTAACTATTCGGGACTGGTGGAAGTCTGATCATAGCCTCTCCGTGGCGGCCGCTAGAAACAAGCCTTTAAAAAGGTTTGGCTAATATGATCAGGCTGGTTCCTCAGGTTGGCGATAGGTTAATTCCCTGTCCCGTAAAACTTAATGAATTACGAGACCGACAACAAGCCTCGGAAACGGACTGATCACACGACGACAACCCACGCAACGAAAACTGAAAAATGATTTACGAATTTTCTTATGGAACGTACGAACGCTCTATAGAGCTCGAGCTGCTCAGCAGCTAGCCGATGCCCTGTCAAAATATAAAGCTGACATAACAGCTCTTCAAGAAATCAGATGGACAGGGAATGGTGTTTTACAGAAGAAAGAATATGACATATACTACAGCTGTCATACAAAACACCATGTGCTCGGGGTAGGCTTCCTAGTCAGCGAAAAAATGAAGTCTAACATCATCGGATTTAACGCTATAAGCGAAAGGTTATGCACCCTTCGCGTGCGAGGCAAATTTACGAACATCAGCCTCATTAACGTTCACGGACCTACGGAGGAGTCCTCAGACGAAGAAAAAAAGACTTACTACGAACAAGTCGAGAGGGCCCTCAATGCCTGTCCAAGGTATGATGCTAAAATCATCCTTGGGGATTTGAACGCAAAAATGGGTCGGGAGCCGGTATTCAGGCATTACGCAGGCACCCATAGTTTGCATGAGAACACTAATGACAATGGACTTCGAGTCTAAGAATTGGCAGCATCGAAAAACATGGTCGTTGCGAGTACCAGGTTCCCGCGTTAAGATATCTACAAAGCCACCTGGGTATCACCTGATTGAGTCACTCGTAACCAAATAGACCACGTGTTGATAGACCGTCGCCACTACTCGAACTTGATGACGGTACGAACGTACCGAGGTGCCAATATCGACTCGGATCACTATCTTGTTGGTATGGTTTTCCGAGGGCGGATTGCCTTGCGAAGACGCATTGCATCCGCCGATCAGGTTCGAATCAACACGGCTGCCCTGCGCAATGAAAACATAGAACGCGGGCACGCGAAGAGGAATATAAAGAGCTCAGAAGAACAGAAAAACGGCTTCACAGACAAAAGATATCAGCCTGGGAGAAGAACCTAATCTGTGAAATAGAAAACAGCCGAGAGCGAGGTCCGCAACAGGTGCGGAAGTTCTACCAATCCGTCCGAAACATGACGCAGTACACACCACGCTGCACATACTGCAAGGACGGAGAGGGAAATCTGATCACCGATCCTGAAAGCATACTGGAGCGATGGGAAGTGTACTTCAATGAATTGCTAAATGGTCAGCTCACTGCAGAAGTGGAGGCTCCACTACTTCAAGAAGAATACCCTATGTTGCCGCCACCAAGCATAGAAGAGGTTGAGAAGGCTATAGGCCGGCTTAAACAGAACAAATCCCCGGCCAGCCTTACGTCAAGCAATTCATGATTATTATAGTGCACGTATGGGAGCAAGAAGAAATGCCAGAAGACTGGCGAAAAGGCATAATATGCCCCATACATAAGAAGGGAGATGTCACAACGTGCAGCAATTATAGAGGTATCACGTTGTTGAGTACCGCCTATAAGATACTCTCCTCTATCCTACAAGACCGGATAACTCCATACGCTAAAACCGTCATCGGACAATATCAGTGTGGTTTCATTCCAGGCAAATCAACAACTGATCAGATCTTTACCCTTAGGCAGGCGATGGAAAAATGTCTAGAATTTAACATCCCAACATACCATCTGTTTATAGACTTCAAGGCCGCCTATGATAGCATAGCCAGGGTAGAACTTTACAAAGCCATGAGAGAATTCGGCATCCCAAATAAATTGACACGACTATGTAGGTTGACCATGACCAACGTAACAAGCCAAGTAAAAATAGCCGGATTGCTATCCAGACCAATCAACATCTTTAATGGACTCCGACAAGGGGACGGTTTGGCCTGCCTCCCCTTCAACCTGGCGTTGGAGAAAGCAATCCGTGACTCTGGCACGGAAACACGAGAGACCATCGTTAGCAGGTCCAGCCAGTTACTGGCTTACGCAGACGACATCGACATCATCGGAAGAACCGAACAAGCTGTACACGATTCCTTCATCCAAATCGAACAGGCGGCACAAAATCGAATGCGAGAGGAACAGTTGGTCAAACAATCAAGGTTGCGGAGCACGAATTTGAAGTGGTGCAATCCTTTAATACCTTGGGTCAATAGTAGCATCCGATAACAATATAGAAGAAGAAATATGCGGGCGGCTTCTCAAATCCAACAGAGCCTACTATAGTCTGTCAAAGCTCTTCAAATCCAGAAATCTCACCATAACTTCAAACCTGCTGCTGTACAGGACCATGGTCCTGCCAGTACTCATATATGGATCCGAGACTTGGGTACTTAGCAAAAGGCTTAACTGCGTTCGAGAGAAAAGTCTTAATGAGAATTGTTGGCCCCATATGCCATATGTTAGGGAGGACGATTCCGGAGACGGTACAATCATGAACTGTACGCAATCTACCTTGAAGCAGATATCGTGACAAAAATTAAGCTCGGTAGACTCCGGTGGGCAGGGCACCTAGCTCGCATGAGCGAAGAGGAACCTGCTCGGAAAGTTCTTTGTGGTACATTCTATGGTAGACGACAGCGTGGTAGACCATTCTTGCGCTGGAGAGATGGCGTAGACCAGGACGCCCGAAACCTTGGGGTGCGCAACTGGATGGCGTCGGCTAGAGACCGGGATAGGTGGAGAGACTTGTTGAAAGAGGCCAGGACCGGAACCCGGTTGTCGAGCCGATGATGATGATGATGATGGAAAGTGTAATTAAAGAAGTGTGATTTAAGTTTGAATAAAAGTATTATAGTTGATTATAAATTGAGATTTATTGTTTTGATTTGAAAAGTGTAAGTAAAGAAGAAATACTAAAAAGAGTAATAAGTTTTATTTGTGCAATCTGTCATCGTATTGTCAAGTTTAATCAAAATCCCGAGTTCAGTTTTTTTCCTGAATGCAAAAGTTGCCCGTTTTCAAAAGGTTGAATTCTTAAACAAATGTTGATTTTTGTTTTAAAATTCAAAAAAGACTTGTTTTAAAGATTTTGTATAGAATAATATCTTGACTCTGCTCAAAAGATTTGACCAAATGGTTTTCATTAATTACAGTAATTTATTATTGATTTTTTTTATATCTGTGGGCCCAATTTTGAGAAAAATAAAAACTTTTCTAAATGTTAAAAAATTTTGTATTTTTTGACTTTTTTATTTTTAATTTCTAACAAGAACAGCGATTTAAAAGTCTTCCCTCACATTTTCACATGTTTCGCTATATTATTTTTAGCCACAGAAATAAATTGTACATTCTTTCCCATTGTAGAAATATATTTAGTTTTGTGTAAGAAAATGTTGAATACATGAATTGAATGATGAACAGCATTATTTTCCAACTTTGATTAATTTTTGTGTGGACTTTTGAAGTTATCAAAACAAAAATTATAAGTCGTTGTAGTGGTTTTTTAATAAAATAAGGTTTTATATATAAAATTTTTAAAATATTTAAAAAAACTTGGTACGTCAACTTAAGGTTTTTAATAAAAATAATAATACGAACGAAAATTAAATTTCCAAAAAAAATATTGACCCATTTTTGAGATATCGAATTTTCCAAACTTTTCAAAAATTAAAAAAATATTTTTTTAAAGTTTTGAAATGCAATGTTTCTTAAAGTTTTTAGAAGCATCTCTATGTAAAATTTCATTAAAATCCGTTATGTCGACAATGAAAAATTCAAAATTTTAAAAAGTCGTTCTATGGTAGGTACAGTCAGTAATGTCTTGTTTTCAATTTTTTTTTGAATTAAATTATAGATCTTAAAAATTAATCGAAATACTAAAAATTTAAGCAAAATTCCCGGAACCGTTTTCTAGAAAAATACGATTTTCGAAAACCATTTTTTAACATTTGCATGGAAGGTACCGGTATCGTGTATCTTAAGGTAAAATAAATTTTTTTTCTCACATCTTTTTTTTTTTTTTTTATAATCTACCCGCGCTCAAGGGATTATGATTACCCTTTAAATGTTTCAACACAGCGCGGGCGTGAATTTAATGAAAAGAAAGAAGGATAGGAAAGATGTGTGGCACGATGTTCTGAGACGGAAGGTGGTTGTCTCAGATATTTTTATCTCCAATGCCGTGTCTTATTTTTATGTCTATTCACATTATTGTATTCGTGTTCATCCTTGTTGGGCATACTAGTTTAACTCAATTACATGTTGTTAGTGTTATGCCTGAACTACGTGTAATGAGTAAACCAGCAACCCATCGATGACAATTTTTAGAAGGTTTTTAATGGAATTAAAACGACATAGATGACGACAGGGATCGAACCTGTGATCATAAGGTTGACAGGCGAGCACACAACCACCGTGCCACGGCCAGCGCCTTATAGATTATATTGAGAAACTTTTATTTATAAAGTTCAAAAAAAATCGAGCATGGGGTTTTCGAAATATTGAGTTTAAAAAAAAATTCAAACAAATTTTTTTTGAAAATTTGAATGCACAATAATATTCAAACTGCTAGGGAGCCCAAAACATAAAAAAATGATCAAAATCGGTTGTACCTTTTTTGAGAAAATCAAAAAAAAAAAAATGGTTCCAAGCGGGGTACCCAAAATAATAATTTTTCGATTTTTTTTTCATTCACTACATAGGTTTAACGAACTAAAACCCATATCTACCAAGTTTAAAGAAAATCGGTCGAGCCGCTTAGACTGTAGTCGAACCGACAGACAGACAGAATTGCGAGACCCACTTTTTTGGTCTTCGCTATTATCGTAATGTCAACTTTGATCAAAATATCGAGTTCGATTTTTGTTTGATTCGTTGTGTTTTTTTGATTTTTGGTTCACTGGCCAATTCTATAAGTTTCCTTCGACTGCACAATGCAAATGTATCGTTTTAATTTGCCATAAATTTTAAGTCACAATGTTGACCCAATAATAACACTTTTATTGAAATTTACTTTATAGTTGTTGTTTTATTTTACAAAAAAATAAAATACAATGCGCACTAAATACAGATTCATAAAAATCCAAAATGAGGTACAGAGCAAAATTCTAAAGTTTGTGTAGGCAGACTGACCACGGCAAATATAAAATGTCGAATGCCAATAATGCCATGCATTGATGATGCAATCGCCAATTCGGACCGGGAGGAATCGGAACAGATATCAGTGTTCGAAAATCGAAAACGTTAAGGTACATACAGAATGCACTGATATCTATTTTGTTCCCTCTCGAGTTCCATTGGTAGATATTTCTACTCGAACAATTTTTTTTTCCGAAATCATAGCTTGCCTTATAGTACCTACCTATAAGTCGCAAGTAAAAAGTTTGCTACTGAGCACCTACTCATTGAATATAAAACATTATAAACTGTTAACTTTAAAATGAACGCCCCCAAAACCAGTCAGACAAAGTTTCGTTTAATAAATTGGAAATCCTCTTTGAGCTTATAATTAAAAGTTGAAGTTAAATTAATAATGGTTCTATAAGTTGATGTGAATCTCGCTGACAAAAATGCATGAAGACAGAAACTCAAAATCTAGAAAACAACAATCAAGTGTTCTTATTCGAAGCAAAAAGTCAAGGATTCATTAAAATTCCTCACCAAAGACCATTCCATCGAGAAGTCGTACTTTATTATTTCAAAATTTTCCCTCAGCTGGATGGGAATGTATCCCCAGACTGGTTCATTAGTGTTTCGTAGTTTAAATTGTCTTTTTAATGTCCTTGTTTTATTTTTCGGAATCATATCCCAGTTCTGGTTCGGATTCTACTATTTAAAGTTTGATTTGTTGAAAGGTATTGATGCAATTCCGGCAATATCGTGTTTGGTTTCGTTCGTCAAGATGATTTTGATCCTTTGGTATGGAAAGGAGCTCTCTAGAGTCCTAATACACTTGAAAGGTGTCCTTTTTACTGGTTTGTTTGCTTGTTAATGTGTGTAAGAAAAAGGGCTTAGTTTCTTTAATCAAATACTTCCAACAGACCTGGATGAAGAAAACACCAAAATAATTCAACAGTTTTCAATGATGGCAACCAAACTATCCTTCATGGTTCTCATCTCTGGAATATTGTCCAGCGTTTTCTATAGCCTACGGCCGCTCGTGACAAATGTGTATCGACTTTCAATGGGAATGACATATCTGTATGATGAAACTCCTCTGAAACTCATGTGAGAATTTATTTCATATTTGGCTCAAGTGGGTATTTGTGGTTTCTCAGGGGTGGATGGGATGTTCATATCATTCTGCCTGTATACTGCTGCTTTGTTGAAAATACTCCAAAAGGATATCAGATTAACATTTGAAAATTGTTGTTAAAAAAAAAAATTCGAAAATATTTACATTTTATTTTTTAATTGACAAAAATTAATTCTTTTTAAGATCACACTCATATGTCATCCGGAGAGAACCAAGAATGCTACGAAAAGCTTCGAGGGATTGTAAGGCGGCACAATGAAATAATAGACTTGGTAAAACAGATTTCATCACTTTTCACGTGGATTACTTTGGCGCATTTCATGACATCGGCAATAGTCATCGGATCCAGTATAATTGAAGCTTTATTGGTAGGTACTGGTTAATGTTTATCCATTAATTACTTTTTATTTGAGATAAACATAATATGTATGTTTGGGTACTTAATGGCAAGTAATGGATTGGCAAAAAAATCGAATTCGAGATTTTAATTAGACTAGACACTGCGATGATAGAGAAGACGAGAAAAGTGGGCCTCGTAATTTTTGCCGCCTCTCTGTCTGTATGTCTGTCAGACAGACAGCCTAAGCGGCTTAGCCGATTTTGTTTAAACTTGATCGATTGTATTCTTAAATTTTTTCCCACTTTTCTCTTTCATCTACCATATTTTTTTTTTTTTTTTTCCCAAATTTAAGAAATTTTTTTTCTCATAAACTATTCCTTAATAAAATAAAGCTAGATAATGGTTGAAAAAATTCGGAATAATAATTTTATTAATGATATACACATACTCCAAAAAGTCTTCGTACAGTAGTAAATTTTCTGTTTATTCTGTGATAAACTATCGAGTTGATCAACTTCTGGTTTTCTCAACTTCCGAAAATACTAGAAGTTAAGAGAGCAAACTTGAGAGTTGACATGAAACAATGTTTTTTTTTTTATAAAATACATGCATTTCGCTTCAAAAGTTTGTTTGCTTGAGTTTTCACGACAAAAATAAATATTGGCATAATTTTCCGCAGCAATTATTTTTGGGAAAATTGGACTTCAACTTCGTCGAGCATTGAATGTTACCGCTCATTGGAGTTGAAAAGTGGGACGACCGTGACTTCAATTATCGCTTTTGTTTTTCAAAACCGACAGCAGTGATGTTGATAGATTTTATAAAGAATTCACTTCCTTGCAACGCGAGACGGTAATAGTTTTAAATTAAAACCTAAATTCCCTTTTAAATTAATCTCGTGAATTGCGGCCAATCACAGATTTTTTGGTAAGATTGTATGCTTTCGGATCAATCCATTTCCAGCGTGTATCACTTTCTGAAACTAGTATCGAAAGCAATTGCTAATTCAGCACCACAATTTATTCGAATGCCGGAAACGCACGAGGAAATGCTTGAAACAGTACGAGGCTTGTTTGCAATCGAAGAGACGACTTTTATAGGTAAATTTGGTCAGTTTATCACCATTGTAACAAACGCTTATGAGAATTTGTACAAAGAATTGCAGATAGGCACTCGCAATTGAGTTGAGCGTTGATATGGCGTTTGGAAAAGCAGATTTCCCGTGTTGGCTTCCGACATTAGGTGCAAAATAGAGACGGCAAAACTCATCATCGCTTACGCTGTTATTCACAACAAAGCAATTGATGAAAAACTATCGAACCTGCTCCAGAAATTCCCGGATTTTCTGATTTAGCTGCCACAAATTTACCATGTATCTTTGGGGAAACGGCAACATCCATGGCAAACATCCGTTCGCGATTGGTGACAACTTAGATCGAGGAGAAAATCATTCATCACAAATATCACACAAAAATTCAATTTGATTGACCGAATAAATTAAAATTTAATTTTGAAAGTGACAGCTTGTATATATTTTAACAAATATCCCAGGTAGTTTTTTCAAATCAGAAGTTGATTAACTTTAGATTTTGAACTCGGGAGTTGAGAAAAAAAATTGTGAAAAAAAAGAAATTTCAACTTGCGTTTCAACTCTCGAGTTGAAGCAAACTCTTTTGCCTCAAGTTGAGCTATAGTGAAGAAAACGGCCCTTAGTTTTTTTTTGGTCGATTTCCTTAAAAAAAAGTAAAAAAAACATTTAACTTAATATAACAAAAAACAAGACTTACAGCCCGATTCTGTCGTGCTGATAAATTCAACATAGCTGATAAATTACCAAGTTCCTTATAACTATCAGCTTTTCGTATTCTATGCCTTAAAAAAAAGCTCTTTTACTGACAAATTTATCAGCTGTGTAAAAGGTACTGACAATTGTATTTGTTTATATTTTGAACGCGTAAAATATATACAAAACATAAAATAATAATAAATATATATAATAATAATAACAATAATAATAATAATAAAATAAACAATCTTCTTCCTTTTCTTCGGCGCTGTTATGATCTCGATGTCGAGGGGATCATAACTCTCCCACGTATCTGCTTCACACTAGTGATCCGCCTGTGGGGTTCGCCGGGTTGACCTCAGAAATCGGCGGCAAGCCTCCCGGTTTTGTATTGTTCCATTTCTGAGGCCAACTGAATGCTGGTGTTTTTGCATTTGTTTGTACCAGGAGTGTTTAGGCCTACCTTTCTTTTTATTCCGAATTGGAACGTTGTATGATATTGCCTTTTTGACGGGGTTCTCAGGATCTCTCCTTTGAACATGGCAATACCAACAATAATAAAATAAACAATAATAAAAAAATTTATTAAAATGGAAGAAGAGTTGTTGTTATTATTGTTATTGAGTGACGATGAAGCAGAGATTGACGAAAAAAAAGAGAGAAGAGTGCAACTGAAAGCATTGAGAGAATGCCAGCGATCCCTTCAGTTTGCCGGAAAGGGAATTTATAAAAATATATAAATTTCACTTACTTTGCTGCTGGTTCCTCCATTGTTTATGTTTTTTTTTCTCTTTATTTTGACACTTCAAATTCACCACCAAGAGAGGTGAATTTAAAAGCTGTTTATAGCTTTTATTCTATCAGGTGTTTTGTAGAATACCTAATAATTTGTCAGCTGACAAGAAAGCTGATAATTTATCATTAGCTGATAATTTATCAGCTAAATACAGAATCGGGCTGTTAGTATCTAGTAGGACCTTCTTTATTTTCAATGACTTCCTGTAGTCGGTTTTTCATAGAATTGGTAAGGTTTTAAGTCGAATACGAAAAAAAGCCATACACGCCTACCCTATTAAATTATATAGTAGGGATTCAAATTTTGGAATCCAGAGCAGTGCCTGACAATCTCAAAACCATACGACGACCATCTGAGCCAAAGATGTTAAATTTATTTAAGTCTGTAAATATAACCTGATCCCAGAAGGAATTGTCTTTATCCAAGTATTCCATAGCTAAATGCAGCCTGGCTTTCTTATTCGCTTTTCGAATGTATGGCTTCTTCCGGCTCACTCGACCATGAAATCCATTTTTGGTCAACAGCCCAACTAACATTTCAGCTTCGATTCGGTCTAACTAAATATATTTTCGAAGTTCTTTAATACATTTGTAAAGGTTGTTTAAGAACAAAAAGGAGAATATTACACAAGCTCACAAAACCTTTAGTGCACTTCTATAAGTGATTTCTGAAAATCCTCTTAGAATTACCATGCACAGATCTTTTAAAAATGCCAGGTCCGTGTATGAACTATTAGAAGTTTAACAGAGTCCTATTCGAAATTGGACTGAAGTTCAAGTTTTGACAGATGACTTCAATAAAGCTTCGCAAAAATTACAAACGCACGGCTTTTTATGTCTATTACAAGCTTACACTAAAACTTTTACCGAGCCTGAAAAATACGAAAATAAAAGTAAATTTATATTTCTTTGAAGACGTTTTTTCGACATTTAATCAATTTTAAACCTGAAACTATGTATCCATTGGAATTGTTATTAATTAATGTATTTGGAATATGTAATTTTAAAACATAAATGACATTTTACCTTATTTAGCGATCGAACTTGTCATCTCTTGTGTAATAGTCCATCTCGCTACGCACTGGGCCATATTGAATATTATTTGGAAGATGCAAAAACTTAATCAGTCTATTTCTTTCTCAAACTTCAAAATTAACACAAGACTGCGATATACAATTTTGCAAAGGCCACGTTCGCACAAGAAAAACAAAACCTAAACAAATGTCTTAAATTTCGTTTGTTGGTTTTACCTACAAAATGTTTATTTAATTTTCAGTATTGAGCCCTAATCTTCATACCTATTAGGAGCGCACAAAATATCTTTAAATTGCTGACCTTAGTGATTTGTTTTATGTTTTAGTTAACTCTTTCTTTGTTTTGATTTGTGTCCTTAAAAACGATTCATGCATTCATATAAAATGTTTTTATTCCGTTTCGTTTGAAATTTGTTATATGTTAAGTATACGTATGCCTTTCTTCAATATCGTGAATTATTTTCATTTGATATTTTTTTTTATTATTTGCAATAAAACCATCAAACATTTTGGTCAGTTTTATAGTTTTAGGCGGCAAATGCACACCGGTGTAGCATTCCACCACACACGGCACCCCGAATCGTGCACACTTTACGAGTAGTTGTGCAAGAGATCTCATACTGGAGAGATC
The DNA here is from genome assembly GCA_911387755.1 of Chrysotoxum bicinctum. NCBI lineage: Eukaryota > Metazoa > Arthropoda > Insecta > Diptera > Syrphidae > Chrysotoxum > Chrysotoxum bicinctum. Next base: position 33,731,241 of record OU426990.1, read on the forward strand.
TAACCATAAGTGAATTGGACGTGCGTCGTCCATTAAGCGGCAAATACACACGACACTTGTGTGCACACCGGTGTCGGTGTACGGAAATGTGTCCCGTCTGTGGGCTGGTGCGCACACAGATTTTCGGTGTCCGACACCGTGTGGGTAAAATCAAAAGTATTTGATTTTTGGTGTCGGTGTCTCGATCGGTGTGATGTGTATTGCGATGTGCGCGCACATTTGCTATTCAGTATTCACTATTCAGTTGCAGCCGAATCGTTGTGCGGTAAAGCACGTCCAAAAATTTACTTGCGACATATAGGTTCTATAAGATAAGTTATGCATTCGGAAAAAAAATCGAACTCGAAATTTTGACATTACGATGATAGCGAAGACTAAAAAAGGGGGTCTCGCAATTCTATATATATGTTTGTTTGACTATAGCTTAAACGGCTGGGCCGATTTACTTTGAACTATGGTAGATATCATTTTTAATTTTCTCCCCACAGGTTTTTTTCTTTTTTCTTAAGACCAAAAATAACGGTACCTTTTATACGAATTTTTTTCGAAATTTTATAAATATTTGTTCTTCTCAAAAAATGTTCAACAGATTTAAAAACATTTTCCGAAAAATGGTTATGACAGTACCCGCCATGGAACAATTTTTTTTTATTTTTTTTTTTTTTTATCAAAAACAGTACCACCGATTTTGATATTTTTTTTTTTTTTTTTTTTGCTAAGGCTTGAAAAGTATTGTGTATTCAAATTTTCAATATAATCTCCAAGATGTGAGAAAAAAATGTATTTTACCTAAAAAAAAAGGTACCCAACATAGAAATGTTAAAAAATGTTTTGAAAAATCGTATTTTTCTCGAAAACGGGCGGCGCCTAGAATTTTGATAACATTTTTTTCTTTCAATAAATTTGTATGATCTTTAATTGAATAAAAAACATTTAAATTAAGATATAACAGCTTGTACCTACCATAGAACCATTTTTTCAAATTTTGAATTACTTATTATTATCGACATCATCGTCTAAAGCGGCAAATACACACGACACTTGTGTGCACACCGGTGTCGGTGTACGGAAATGTGTCCCGTCTGTGGGCTGGTGCGCACACCGATTTTCGGTGTCCGACACCGTGTGGGTAAAATCAAAAGTTTTTGATTTTTGGTGTCGGTGTCTCGATCGGTGTCATGTGTATTGCGATGTGCGCGCACATTTGCTATTCAGTATTCACTATTCACTATTCAGTTGCAGGCGAATCGTTGTGCGGTAAAGCACGTCGAAAAATTTCCTTGCGACTTATAGGTTCTATAAGATATGTTATGCATTCGGAAAAAAAATCGAACTCGAAATTTTGACATTACGATGATAGCGAAGACTAAAAAGGAGGGTCTCGAAATTCTATCTTTATGTTTGTTTGACTATAGCTTAAACGGCTGGGCAGATTTACTTTGAACTATGGTAGATATCATTTTTAATTTTCCCCCCACAGGTTTTTTTCTTTTTTCTTAAGACCATAAATAACGGTACCTTTTATACGAATTTTTTTTTCCAAATTTTATAAATACGTATTTGTTCTTCTCAAAAAATGTTCAACAGATTTAAAAATGGTTATTGAGAGAGAGAGAACAATTTTTTTCTATTTTTGATTTTATCAAAAACGGTACCACCGATTTTGATAGTTTTTTTTTTGCTAAGGCTTGAAAAGTATTGTGTATTCAAATTTTCAATATAATCTACAAGAAATGTTAAAAAATGTTTTAAAAATTCGTATTTTTCTCGAAAACGGCGCCTAGAATTTTGATAAAATTTTTTTCTTTCAATACATTTTTATAATCTTTAATTAAATAAAAAAACATTTAAATTAAGATATAACAGCTTGAACCTACCATAGAACCATTTTTTTAAATTTTGAATTACTCATTATCAACATCATCAACGCGCCAACCTCATCGTCTAATGGACGACGTCCATATCACTTATGGTTAGATCTCTCCAGTATGAGATCTCTTGCACTTGCACAACTAAAGTGTGCACGATTCGGTATGCCGTGTGTGGTGGAATGCTACACCGGTGTAGGCACACCGGTGTGCACACAAGTGTCGTGTGTATTTGCCGCTTTAGACGATGAGGTTGGCGCGTAAATGATGTCGATAATAATGAGTAATTCAAAATTTGAAAAAAATGGTTCTATGGTAGGTACAAGCTGTTATATCTTAATTTAAATGTTTTTTATTTACTTAAAGATCATAAAAATTTATTGAAGGAAAAAAATGTTATCAAAATTCTAGGCGCCGTTTTCGAGAAAAATATGATTTTTCAAAACATTTTTTAACATTTCTATCTTGGGTACCTACCTTTTTTTTAGGTAAAATACATTTTTTTCTCAAATCTTGTAGATTATATTGAAAATTTGAATACACAATACTTTTCAAGCCTTAGCAAAAAAAAAAATTATCAAAATCAATGGTACCGTTTTTGATAAAATCAAAAATAAAAAAAAAATTGTTCCATGGCGGGTACTCTCAATAACCATTTTTCGGAAAATGTTTTTATATCTGTTGAAAATTTTTTGAGAAGAACAAATATTTATAGGTAAAATTTCGAAAAAAAATTCGTATAAAAGGTACCGTTATTTTTGGTCTTAAGAAAAAACAAAAAAAACTGTGGGGGGGGGAAATTAAAAATGATATCTGCCATAGTTCAAAGTAAATCGGCCCAGCCGTTTAAGCCATAGTCGAACAAACATATAGACAGAATTACGAGACCCACTTTTTTAGTCTTCGCTATCATCGTAATGTCAAAATTTCGAATTCGATTTTTTTTCCGAATGCATAACTTATCTTATAGAACCTATAAGTCGTAAGTACATTTTTCGACGTGCTTTACCGCACAACGATTCGGCTGCAACTGAATAGTGAATAGTGAATACTGAATAGCAAATGTGCGCGCACATCGCCATACACATCACACCGATCGAGACACCCACACCGACACGGTGTCGGACACCGAAAATCGGTGTGCGCACCGGACCACAGACGGGACACATTTCCGTACACCGACACCGGTGTGCACACAAGTGTCGTTTGTATTTGCCGCTTTAAGCGGCAAATACACACGACACTTGTGTGCACACCGGTGTGCCTACACCGGTGTAGCATTCCACTACACACGGCACACCGAATCGTGCACACTTTAGTTGTGCAAGAGATCTCATACTGGAGAGATCTAACCATGAGTGATATGGACGTCGTCCATTGGACGATGAGGTTGGCGCGTTAATTGAAATCGCTTCTTGCATGGAAGAAAATTATTTTTTGTTCTTCAAAAATTCAAAAAATATTTTTTTTAAAGTTTGGAATGCAATGTGCAATGAATGCATCTCTATAAAAAATTTCATTGAAATCAATTATGTCGATAATGAGTAATTCAAAATTTGAAAAAATGGTTCTGTGTGGTCGGTGGTACCGTTTTTGAGAAAATCAAAAACAAAACAAAAAAAAAATGGTTCCATGGCGGGTATTCTCAATAACCATTTTTCGGAAAATGTTTTAAAATCTGTTGAACATTTTTTGAGAAGAACAAATATTTATAAAATTCTTATGAAAGGTACCGTTATTTTTGGTCTTAAAAAAAATAAAAAAACCTGTGGGTGGAAAAATTAAAAATAATATCTACCAAGCTTAAAGTAAATCGGCCCAGACGTTTAAGCTATAGTCAAACTGACATATAAACAGAATTGCGAGACCCACTTTCTTAGTCTTCGCTATCATCGTTATGTCAAAATTATTATTATTATTATTATAGATTATAGTACCTATAAGCAAGGTTGCGAATTTTTGAATTAAAAAACAACATAAGTAATAAATCCGTAGATGATTTGTGAATTAAAAAAAATTAATTCATAAGTTAGATAGTGACTTATGATTTAAAAAAAATTTAATTCATAAACTACTAAGTGACTTATGAATTAAAAAAAAACAATAATTCACAACCTACTAAGTGACTTATGAATGAGAAAAAATTTAATTCTTAAGCTACATACATATGTAGTTGGTAGATTGGAAATGTTTAAGCTTGTTTTGGCTACATAATTATTTAATTATTAACGAAAGTAGATTTCAAGCTTTTGTGTGTCATAAAATTATCATGCTAGCTCATACATTTTCCAATTAATAATTTTTTAATCAGATATCATCCATTAGCTTATGAATTATTTTTTTTTAATTCATAAGTCACTAGGAAGCTTTTAAATAAATTTATTTTTTTTTTTAATTCTTAAGTCACTTGCTCATGACTTATTTGTTTTTAATTTCTAAGTCAGTAACTAGATGCTGAATTACATTGTTTTTAATTCATAAGTCACCCACCACTGACATAAGCTTTCGCAACCCTGCCTATAAATCGCAAGTAAATTTTTCGACGTGCTTTACCGCACAACGATTCGGCTGCAACTGAATATAGTGAATAGTGAATACTGAATAGCAAATGTGCGCGCACATCGCAATACACATCACACCGATCGAGACACCGACACCAAAAATCAAAAACTTTTGATTTTACCCACACGGTGTCGGACACCGAAAATCGGTGTGCGCACCAGCCCACAGACGGGACACATTTCCGTACACCGACACCGGTGTGCACACAAGTGTCGTGTGTATTTGCCGCTTTATGCATTTCCACTTTGAGGGATATATAGAGATATCATGCTGGATTTACATACAGTGACGAGCAAAAGTGGTCAAATGTTTTCGCTTACTTGAAAAATTGATTTAAAATAAGAGTTTTTAATAGAATTAAAATCTTTTTTTATTTTTGTCATTTTCTTTATTTAACTAAATTTTATTATTTATAATAACTTTTTCAAAAAATAGTATCTATACTTATTATACAAAACAAAAAATATTCCATTAGTTTTTATGCACGTTTAATATTAATGATTTTTCTTTAGTATTTAGTCCATAAACCTTTATTTTTAATTACTTGGGAGCAAGACTTTGCCATACTTTCCACCAAATTATAAAGAAATTGCTCTGGAATACGGCCCCATTCCAGCTCCATTCGTTGCCAAAGCTCCTGAGTGTTTGATGGGTGATTTTTGTGCTGCCCCAACAGCCGCTTCACAATTGACCATACATTTTCAATTGGATTGAGGTCAGGGCTTTGTGCTGGCCATGCCATCGTCGTAAACTGTTGATTTCTCAGCCATTCCGAGAATATTTTTGACGTGTGTTTTGGATCTCCGTCCTGCTGAAAAGTTATTTCACATTCATTGAAGTCTGTTGATGCAGTGAAAAGTGGTAAATTTGTCTTCAAAATGTCCAAATATTTTTTTTTTGTTTATGATGCCATCGATTTTCACCAAAGGACCAACAGAGTTCCACGAGAAACAGCCCCAAGCCATCACCGAATCTCCTCGATGTTTCACGGTCTTTTGAACTTGATGTTGTTGAAGTGGTTCTCTAGGACGTGACCAGTAAAAAGACTTACCGTCCGTTTTTATTCTATTGACCTTCGTCTCGTCCGACCAAATGATTTTTTCCATTGGTCAATGATCCAGTGTTTTTAGCTTTTTAGCAAAAGCTAACCCGGCTTTAATATTTTCCACAGAAAGCAGAGGCTTCTTCGGTTTCTCTTTAGCGTTTAACCCAATACTTTTGAGTGCCCGACATGCAGTCCATCATCCACTAACTGGCTTGTCTATGCTTTGGACCAGAGTATATCTAATAATGAGTAGGGACACTCTCTACACATATGCAAGTCCTACTAGCACAAATAAAAACAAGAACAAAAACAAACAATAAGCGTGAGAAGTTCCAAAGTATTAATTTTAATCCTTACGACAATTCACTAATGTTAGAAAAACCCACAATATTTTTTTCAAGCACCACCACAAACAATCTCATTCGTAAGATATATAAATGCAATATTTTTTCATAAGGTTTTTTTAAAGGCGCGACAGGTTGGTTGCTTGTGAGCGTATTTATTCTCTGTGCCGTTCTCTTCTTTTGAGTGACCATATTCTTTTTACTTGCGATATAGGTACTATAGGGCAAGTTCTGCATTTGGAAAAAAAATCGAACTCGAGATTTTGATCAAAGTTGACATTACGATGATAGCGAAGACGAAAAAAGTGGGTCCGACAATTCCGTCTGTCTGTCTGTATGTCTGTATGTCTGTATGTCTGTACCTCGAACTACAGCCTAAACTACCTGAGGTATTTTATTCAAACTCGGTAGTTAAGGGTCTTCGGTGATTCCCTAGAGGACAAATTGAAATTTTTTTTTTAGCTCCAAAACTAAGGGTACCCCCCATACACCCGTAATGCAAAATCTTATTTATCTCGAAAACGGCTGTAACGATTTTGATAAAAAAAATTAGGTGAGGTATTATAGACATGGACTATATTTTGGTGAAAAAAAAAATTTGGGGGGAAATGTTATTAGGGGTACCTGTCATAGAACGGTTTTTTTGATTTTCGAATTTCTCACCAACGGCTCTAACGATTTTAACCAAAATTTTTATGCAGGAGCTGCTTTGCATTTGAAAAAATATAAACTACAATTTTTTTCGAAAACATAGTTTTTGGATTTTTAAAAAAATAATAAAATTTTTTTTTTGAAAATTCAATATCTTGAAAACCGATACACGATTAAATTTTTAAATTACGTTTAAAAATGTATTTTATTAAATAATAACAATTTGCATATCAATTTTTTTTATAAAAATTTTAAGGAAAATTTAGTACACAAAAAACATGTTTCAGTGTGTCTGTATGTCTGTACCTCTCACTACAGCCTAAGCCCCTAGACTTATTTCTTTCAATCTCGGTAATTAATGGTTTTCGGTGATTGCCTAGAGGAGAAAAATTTTTTATCTCCAAAACTAACGGTACCCCCCATACACCCGTAATGCAAAATCTTATTTATCTCGAAAACTGCTCTAACGATTTTGATAAAAAAAATTAAGTGTGATATTATGGACATGGACTACATTTTGGTCAAAAAAAAATTTTGGGGCAAAATGTTATTAGGGGTACCTTCCATAGACCGGTTTTTTTAATTTTCGACTTTCTCATTAACGGCTCTAAGGATTTTATCCCAAAATTTTTAGCAGGAGTCCCCTTAAATAATATTGTATATAAAAATATTCGAAAAAATATTTATTGGGTTCTTAAACAAAAAAAAAATTTTAAATCAATATCTTCAAAACCTATGAACGATTATTTTTTGAAATTATTTCCTAAAACCAATATTATTAAATACTTAAAATCCGCATCCCACATTTTTTTCTTGAAAAATTTTAGAGAAATTTCTTATATAAAAAATTTATTTAATAATAAAACGATTCCTTAAGGTTTATTTGCATAAATTCATACTTTTCCGGAAACCAGACGGCAATTTTATGCAGTTGAACATTATTATCTCATTAAATCCATGTTTTATATTTATAAAATGTATCTTAAATTCCAAAGTACTTTTACATAAGAGCAAGTTCGTGCGATCCAGTCGTGCATTTTATTTTTCGTGATACTGGATTTATTTCTGTCGATTAATTTTTTTTTTTAATGATATAGACCATATAAATAAATCTTAAATTTGTATTTCATTTTTAAATATTGAAATTTTCATTTGATATTTGTTTGGTATTCTCAAAAAATAAAACGAAGCCATTTTTGGTTGAGTAGTAGCAACAGTATTTTTACTTCTTGAGTATTTTTTTTAAGAAGTTGGTCACACTAGGAGGAGTGGATTGGGAATTGTTTACATTTTTTTCATAATGTATTTTCAAAGGCGCGACGAGTTGAATTCTTATCTCTCTTTCACCATCACACTTCTTATTTTCATCTATTTCTCGTTTCTGTGTACTTAAAAAAAATTTACTGATTAGAAACACGTGGAGAGTGTCCCTACTCATTATTAGATATACTCTGCTTTGGACTTCCTGATTAGGTGTTTTGGACCCACAACTTCTCAACTCTCTTTCCATTCTTCTAGTTTCCAAATCAAAAAGTAGTCGTTTCCGTCCATTTTTCATTGGGGGACATCGATGTTTTTCTATTTTTTTTTTTTTAATATTAAGCACCGAAGTTTTTGAAATTTTCAAAATTTTGGACACCGTATTTTTACAATTTTTTTTCATTTTGACAATCAGCTTTACACGTTTTAAATGAACGATTTACCCACAACAAACAACAACAAATAAAATTATCTTAACTGTTACTTGTTAAATAACAGTAAAACAAACAAAGCACAATAGAGAGGAAGATCTCTCAATGAACAAACTATTTTAAATCTCTTAAAACTAAGACGTGCATAATTGGACAAAACCAGAAAATAATTATTTTTTTTTTCCTTTGTATAGCATATTATTTTTTGAAAATTTTACTATACATAATAAATGTGAGTTAACCCATTAAAGGCCAAGGACCTTTAAAATAGAGATAAATAAAAAATCTTTGAAATGCTGTTTATTGATGTTTATATTTGCACAAAAATACAATTTTCTTAAAAAAAAATTTTCCAAGTTTGGTAATTAAAGGGGTGTACTCAATTGAGTACACTGGCCAGATATGGGTACATTCTCTTAATAATTATGTAAAATTTTAAAGCATTCTTTTTAGATGCAAAGAGTGGTTTGACACCGTTCACAAATCCATCGAACTCTGCTGTGACAAATGTGGCACCGTAGTTGATTTTTTTATTTTTTGGGAAAAATGTTCTCCGTTGCTGCGAATAACACTTTCTAGTACATTTGGCTTATTTCGAGTTTTTTTGACGACTCTGAGTGTAAGTAAGTTCTGGCTATGGTACTAACAAATGAAAGGAGATTCCGGTTTTCTTTGTTTTTCAGACAACGGAGTTCCCAAGCATTCACCACCATTGAGTTAAGCATGTGTGTAAATAATGGCCACCAGCATTTTTTACCCTTTGTTTTTATGCGGTAGTTGTTCATAAATTGGTCATGAAGGTCGACACCACCCATGCCTTTGTTGTATGCAACTAGAGGCTTTGGCTGAGGAATGACAACTTTTTCTCTTTCTGTTGATGACCATCTCTTGACTTTTCCTAGTTGCAACGGTTACAACAGCATTATCTTTCCAACCAGCGAACAAGATACGAGTATTATTGTTTTTGCCAAAATTTGCTTTCATTACCGTTTTCAAGGTTTTTAGTGGACATTTTTTCGTTCTATTCCCCCGAATCGTACCTTTTTTGCGTAAAGTAGTCATAAGGTTACGGTTGGTCATGATATCGTCTGATGATATCGATATCGTCTGATGATATCGATATCGAATAACCACTATATCTATTTTATTTCCATCATCTGGAATATCTTCAACAGCCATGTAGAGGTTGGGAAAGCGCCTGCCATAAAAGCTCATATATGTAAATGCAGCTACATTAGGTGTGTTTTTTTTACCTTTTCAATAAGCGAAGATAAAAAAAACGATGCCTGGGGCAAACAATTCACATGTTAAATGCAACAACAACTAAGCCTATATGGGCATCAGCGATGCCCCGATAATTTTCGGCGCTTAATTTTTATCGAGGCTTAAAACTGTGCTACCAAAGCGATGAATTGTATACAAACGTCAGATAAAAGAAAACAAGAAGAAAATTGTTTTTTTATTCAGTTGACGTTGACAAAGAAGTGTAAGTTTTCTGAAAAAATTAATTAAATATAAAATTTATTGATTTTTTTTTTTAATTGTAGAACCTATCGCAGTGCCAACACAAAAGAACCAGGTGAAATCTCAGCTCCCTAATCGAATCTTAATAATGTGTTCTCATCAAAGAGGTCCAAAAACGCTAAGACACGCGGAGCTGAAGAGTGCGAAAAAGAAGATTTTGTAAAGCAAGACACACTCTTGTAATGTCCCAAAACAAGGGTAATCCTAATCCCAAGCTTAAAGATTTATACATTCTTCCAAATATTGTTACCAAACGTATGAATGGCAGCTTGGAAGCACACACAAATGTTTTTCGTTATGTCTCAGTGCGAGGTGACAAAGTGGACATTTTATACAACGACATCAAGAGCGCCTTTCAGCATTTTCATCTCAAGCATGCGATTATGTTTGGCAAGAAGAAGCACGTCGACGTTCAGTTCTATACGGAACTGGGAGAAATCACTACGGATTTGGGCAAGCATCAATACATGCACGATCGTGATGATTTGGCTATCGAACAGTCGGAACGAGAATATTCAGAAAAACTTATCAAAGTATTATAACTAAATATAACCCTAATAAAACAAGAGACACCTAAAATGAATTTATCATCACCCGGCAGTGATTCAAGTCGGTTATCTCGAACATCTAAAAGTAAGGCTCTTGATCAAGTAAACTATGGAGATATTCGCTTGAGTGTGTTAGAGAACATTCGTTGGCCGCTTGTAGAAAAGTTTACAATCTTGCCTGAAATAACTGTGGAAGTAATTCAAGAATATTCGAAGAATTATACTAAAAAATTGTATGTGTTGACTACCTTAAATTATTAAAAAGTCAAAGATGTGAGTATGTAATGTATAAATATGCTAAAAAATCAATTATCAGGCATTCAGGATAATAGTATAAATATAATATGTATGTATATAATAATAGTAATAAATATACATATACTACCTTTAAAACACTGGAAAAACGATTATATTTAAATATATTAAATGCGTTTAACGCGCCTTCTTGTCTTTTTGATACTATTGAACGTCTCCTTTCGCCTTACCTATTAGCAAAATATAAACGTTTTTCCGAAAAAAAAAAAGTAGGTATTGCAGTATAATTGAGAGCGCTCAAAAATATCCAAATTAAAAAAAAGGCTATTTTTATTCTGAAAGCCTTATAATAATGGTTTAATTGCCATATTTGATATATCTTTCTTTTTGTACTAAAAGCCTAATTATAACTTTTTTGCAGACTTCTTTGATCCAATGCAATGCCACTAACATAACTTCTACCAAATTGGTCCTTGTTCGTTACGTATAGAAGGAATCCTCGATCTTCTGTTGATGTTTGTCGATGAACTTGTTTTCGATACTCTTCGCACCAAGTAACAACTGATATATGACGTCTCAGCTTCGGTAAGAATAAATAGTGGCATTGCTGGCTATTAATTTACTGTGCAATGTCAAGAATCAAAATTTACTGCTCAATACGTGGAAGAACGTATTGAAGCATTCCGCCTGCAAATGATGACTATTCTAAGCGATCTTGGCCAAGAAGAGTACGAACACGTTCGTGAATCGCTGATTAAAATCAAACAGGTCGTAGACGCTTCACACGCTCAAAAAGTTAATCGAAATTGAGGCGAGATTTCGTGCGAGGAATATCTTCGAAAGAAGAAAGCGTGAGGTAGAAATTCTTAAAACATTAACCAAACAGGATCTGATTGACTTCCTTTTGGAGAACGAACTTAATAACCTCAGAAAGCTGTCAGTGCAAGTGATTGGCCACAAGAAAGATGCAGATTTAATCAATTCCAACAATGAATCCCCAACGCTTAGCAAAGATGTTATCGAGGGTTACATTCCTAAATCTGTTAAAAAAAACCACCTAATGTTCTGAATTTCAAGAAACATGTGACTGTGTACCCAGTGACCAAGACAAGCACTGACCCCATCAGTTCTCCAATGAAAATTATAGAAAATTGTTAAACATTTTACTGAAGCAAACATTAATTACGGCTCAAATTGTATCTGTTTTATTGTTTTTTTTTGCTGTGAGATTTTACGTTGAACAATAAATTGGTTAAAGTTATGTTCTTCCATTTCATCGTCTGCAAAACCAACATGTTTTTCCTCGTTGCCCTCTTCATCATCAGAACTCTCATTCCCAGGATGTTTGAGGTTTAAATCGGCGAGCTCTAAAACCTAGTAAGACGGGTATTCATAATAAAGTTTGTATATCTTCTATATCTTCTATACCTCTTCAATAAAAGTCGTAAGAGGTACTTAAGAACCGGTACCAGTACTTGAAGCAATCTGATTAAGCTTTTGTTTGAAATGGAAACTGTCGGTCATTCACAGCAAACCAATCCTTTGAGTTACTATGCCGCAAAACGACTTTAGCTTCTGTAAACTGACTCTTGGGCAATTGATTGTTGTTAATTGTTATTCATCATCCGGCTCGACCTTGATTAAACCATGTAAGTTATACTTATGATCTGAAAAATAAAATACAAAATAAATTATACGAAATCGTATTAGGTGATGTTTACTTAGAAGATACATATCAATTCGGTTTATTGATGTCGATAAAATTCTGTAGTAAATTTCCTAATTTTGAATAACTAATATGTGCCTCTTTTTTACTTATATTTCTAAATAAGCTGTTTAATAATTTCTGGTCATATACAGCCTTATTTACTAACTCGTTTTAGCGACGGAGTAAAGTTACTTCGACTCTAATCCTGAAAAGCTTATTTATAATAAAAATGCACGAGGAATAGCGGTGGAGTAAGCTAAAACAGGTTCATAGGTTAATCGAATCCCGTATAATCGAGTTTCAACTGTAATTGTTAATTTGAGGTTCAAAAACTGGACTATCACTTATAGTAGAGATTGTTTTTTAGCTTTCCCTTTTGTAAAATTTATTATTTTTTTTACTGCTGTTTTTCTATATGACTTGGATAGATTTGAAATTACCAACTAATTTATTGAATTTGAAAATGATTTCTTCCTGAAATTAAAAGAGCCTAAAAAACACTAATTTCAAAATCAGATTTGCTGAAATCATAATTAACGTTCCTTTAAAAAATGTTTCCTAAAAAAATGCCATCAAATTATAAAAAAACTTGTTTTAAAAAAGTAATTTTTATTAGATTGCTATTTATTAGGAGATGGGATAAGGCACGTAATAAACAAATAAAATAGAGTTTGTTTGACTTCGATTTACTATATTCTGATATATTTTATTATTTTAACAGCAATGGCTACACTTCAAATATTTTTCAAAACGGCAGTGGAATGTAGCAAATAAGTAAACGTGCTTTATATCTATCTAGAGACTACATAATTTGTTATAAATATGGTATAAAATAAATTCACTATGTGCTTTAAAACATTATAATTACTTATATTCGAGGACATCAAAATCAATAGCAAACTTGGCGGACAATTAGATGTGTGAGTTGATTTTAACAGCAGGTCCCAAAGGTCCAGGGCCTATACCACCAGCCATTTTATATACAAGCTCACTGACTTGATATGTCAGATTATCAACATCCTTAAAATAAAGAGAACGATTTATCATTTATAAAATAAAATAAAATAAAAGTATAATATGTGTCCATTAGACAAACCTCTTTTGTAGACGCCTCTGCATACACTCGGATAATATCTTCCGTTCCTGAGGGTCGAACAAATGCACGTCTCGTTTATAGTTAGCAACAACTTTGTCAATTTCATCTTGGAGACCAACAGGAGTAACACAAACTCTCTCGGCATCTGTTGTTGTGATGACGGTGCGGTCTTGAACTTTAACCTTAAGTTGTAAGTTGGGAAGGTCAATGTAAGTACGAAGCCAGTCTTTAACATCCCATCCCTTAGCATGAAGGATTGTCTCAACCAACAACATATCCGAAATAGCATCACCTACAGTTTCGTTAATTATGTCAATAACGTTGAGTAATATTTTTGCATTTTCGTTGTCATTGTTTTCAGTAGCAATCTTCTTTATCGTTGTCTTAGCCTTTTCACTGAAAACGATAGAACCATGTCCATTGGCTTCAAAATAAACACCTATATAATCAAGGGCTTTGTGATGTAAATGTAAATGTGAGCAACAAGTGTCGCGATTCTATCACCATCTAGAAGGTTAAACTGACCATCTTCATCGGTAAAGAAATATATTATACGATCAGCATCACCATCGACGCTCACACATCTTACATTAGGCTCTACGATTGGCATTCCTATCGGGCAGCATTATTTCACTTTAACGTGTTCAGCACCACATTCGTGGTCCATTACCGCTATCAAAAACTTCGACATTGAGAGAATTTTTCATCCGTTTAAGAATTGTAACATTTTTCGGGCTCCCACACCGTTAGCACCGTCAAACATGACCTTATTTTTATAGTTCAAATTTTCTAGCTTATTACTTCGAACATTTTCAAATGCTTTTATAAGCTTCGTATAGTAGCCTTCTGAATTGGTGTTCCGGTTAGAATGATCTTCCGTTGAATATTCATGGCTTGCAGGGCGATAGAAACTTTCGTGGCACTGTTCTTTAGCCGATGACCTTCATCACAGATGACCAGATCGAAGTCTAGCATCTTGAAATCATCAGAATGACCAAGAAACATTTCATAGGAGACAAAAACAAAGGGAATATGACTCTGATGGGAGAATTGGTCGAGTTTGTGTGTCGCATCGACAATAAAAGCATACATGCGTTCGTTCTTCAACCATTTGTTGATTTCGTTGTTCCAGTTTGACGTGAGACTACTGGGACATACAATGAGAACTCTTTCGTCTTACCTCGAGGGATCCATCGCCTTCCCAGGTTTTGTGTTTCTTTGTTGTGATCTTCCGCCAGACGACATTGTAAAGAATTTTGTTGTTCGGATCATTAGTATTTTGCGGTGGACCAATGAAGTTTTGTTTACCCTTTCTAGATGTTTATGAAGAAATTTCATTGTGTTGTGAAGGATTGTCGGATATTCCTGGTAATGAAGTAATTACGCGGACTTCATTTCCCCTTGAGTGTGAAGGTATCATTGATGGAGCCTTAGAACGCCGCATTTTTTGTTTTTTTATTCTTAATTCTAACAGAAATCAGAAACGTTTAAATACTTGAAAAAATTTTCACTTTCCAGATTCGCGGGCATTGAAAATGAACAACAACAAAACAGAAAACAAGTTGATAGAAGATATGAGAAAGAGATGAGATTTGTTTTGTTTTAAAATGTCATTCCACAGCACAGTGCTGCCAAGTGTTTTTTTATGCCCCGATGCGTTTTATTTATCGGCGCCTATTAAGCATGTAAAAAAAACACACCTATTATATGTTTGAAAACAAAAAAGTTCTCGGATATTCGGGTTATAACTTCGCAACTGTTTCGAAACGACCGTTTATAATTGCAATTCAACTTTTAAGAGCCGAATGGTTGATCGGAAATTCAGCTGCCCGCTTTGGAAGGTATTTTTTCTTAAATTTTGGTTATTCGTCACTTCAACTTCATCTTCGCTAGACTCTTAGGCTAGGCGCGCACATTCAATTTTTAGTTTTGCAACTGCTTGGTTCGAGCAACTAAAAAGTTTGTGTTTTGTTTTGACACAAACTAAACGATTGCCTAAAATGAGTTCGCTATTTTTTGTGACATATAATTATATGCACCTGCGCGGACATTCAACTAAATAATTCATCTGTTTTCTATAAGAAACCAAATAGTTGTGCAACTAAAAATTGAATGTGCGCGCCTAATAGCCTTTAGGTTGACAAGGCAAACAATCAAACTAATTGTCAATACTATAAATCATAGGGATGTCGATTTATACTCTTATACTTGCCCGAGTAATATCTAAAAAGTAGATGGATTACAATAAATGTGTACAAATAAATTAGTTAACATACATCAATTTAATATTCCTAACTTTAATTAAGATTAAATGTATCAGTTTCTGTTAAGTTTCATTTGCAGAGTTCTTAGAAGTTTGAACATTGACATTTTCTTTAAAGACTTTTTGCTATCTATCTATCTATCTAAGTCTGCTATGCTTAAGAGAAGTATTCTATATAGCTCTTAGCAAATTGTTATAGAAACCTTTTGAAAATCAGTGATGCAAAAACTTCTATATCATATCACATTGCAATCTTTATACAAGTTTCAGCTTCTATATTTTCATTTATAAAACCATATCCGAAAAAATGGTTCTAGCCTCGGAAAATCTTCTGTGTCTCGCTTTCAAAAAGTTTAAAGGAAGATGATATTGAAACCGTGACTTTTATAAGAAATTTATTTTTGAAGAAGGATCCTTAGAAGTATTATATAAATTGAAACTTGCAGCATGTCCATATTTCTAAGCTAATAGAAACTAAAATGTTAGTTGGGAGGTCTCGTATTGTTTGGGAACACACATCAGTTCCGTCGATGTTTTTTTAATTTACCTGCAAGAACGGGTGTCCTATGCTTGGGATCCTCTGCAACACTCCTAAGGCCTCGGCCACGCACTGAGCGACGAGCGACTGAGCGATTGAGCGACGTCGCTCTGTCGCTTAAAACAATGACAAGTCGCTCAGGGTGTACGTGGCCACCTCCATACAATTTCATGTGTTTTAATTTTTTTGCGTCGCTCAGCGACTCGTCGCTCAATCGCTCAGTCGCTCGTCGCTCACTGCGTGGCCGAAGCCTAAGTATTCTCTTTTCCATACGACGATCAATTTTTGTTGGGCGTCCAGATCTTTTTTGTTTGCAATTGTTTTGTTTTATAAAATTGTTGTAACACGTACTGAATGCGGTCTTTTCACAATTTTCGCGATTTCACCCAGAGACTTTCCTTTATTTATCAAGTCGATAGTAATGTTGCCTGTACGGAAACTTTTTTGTCGCCATTTGACAGACTCGCCCGATCATAATGATCATAACGGTGTCCTTCGTGAATAAAAATCCTTGGGATTTGGTAAAAAGATGATATGAGAAACCATATTCTCGCACTCATTACTATTTTTTTGCAAATAAATAAAAAACTAGTCCACTGTACGGAGACTTATACCTCCCAAAAAAAAAACATGTTTTTCGATTTCGATTTTCTCACAAACGGTACAACTGATTTTGATCAATTTGATTATTCTAAGGCTCCTTAAAACTTTGAATAGCATTGTGTATTCAAATTTTCAAAAAAAAAAAAATTATTGGATTTTTAAAAATATTTTCAAAATAGTTTTTGTGGGGGTTCCGATTTTTGTTGCATCCAATTACAAGTTTTTCAATGCTTACTTCAAAACTATGAAAAAAAATTATTTTTTCTTAAATAACGGCGCTTACCATATAAATGCCTTTCAAAAATTCTATTTTGCTGGAAAACGGCACCTAGAATTTCGATAATTTTTATTTCTTTGGGTTAATTGATACAATCTATAATTTTATGAAAAACATTTTGAAAAAAAGATGTCACTGACTGTACATACTCGTACCATAAAATCATTTTTCGAGTTTTGGATTTCTT
Source organism: Chrysotoxum bicinctum (assembly GCA_911387755.1). Taxonomy (NCBI): domain Eukaryota; kingdom Metazoa; phylum Arthropoda; class Insecta; order Diptera; family Syrphidae; genus Chrysotoxum; species Chrysotoxum bicinctum. The sequence continues at coordinate 33,748,401 of OU426990.1, forward strand.
ATTATTGGCATGAACGTATTTTAATGAAATTTCTTGTGCGAAACTTCTAAACATTTTGAAAAACATTGTACACCAGAACCTTAAGAAAAATATTTCTTTGAATTTTTGAAAAAGAATTTCGTCATTCGTATTAGAAAAACAAGTGTAAAGCTAGTCTTTAAAAGACTTGTTCTTACAAGACACAAAAATGATTCCCCGATTCAAAATAAAAATAAATATAAAAGTTCACAACTTCTTGCCTTTTTTAAGACAAGTGAGAATATAGACCTCCATTCCATGGGGTAAGCTTTGACTTAGAGGAGGGGCTTACTGCAACTTCTACGATGAAACTAAGAGCTATAAGTGCTCGGAAAGACATCCCATGGTGGAAAATTAGAAGGAGATTGATGTCACCACTTACTTGCATGCAACGAAAGTGTGCTTTGACCACTTGGTGCACATGCAAATTATTTCCATGAAAAAACAATGTGTTTCTTTGATTTCCCAAGGGAACTCAGGACCTTTGAAGGAATAATTCTCAGGAGTGTGGTTAGATAACTAAGGCCTCAGGTAGCCTTACGCTACATAATTGTCTTTTTTGGGGGAATCCAAATATGGCTACTGGATCTCAAAGTTGGGTGCGTTATGCTCAAGTTGCAATTCCATCGTGGTCATAAGTGAATTTCACCAGGCTGATATATGTGTTTGTTGAAAGGTGAGGTTAAGTTTGGGGCCAGGATCCCTCTCATTCCGTATTGATCAAGCCGAGCCTCGCAAGTAGGCCGCATTTCCTGAACAAGACATTCCTTTCCGTACCAATCCATTTTAGTTTCTTATACGTTATACCGTATCATTTTCCCTACCTATCCACCTTATTCGGCCTTCTTCTTTTTTTAACTCAGAGCAGAACCTAAGTTGTCGAAAAATAAATTGTGCTTCTTGAGAGTGCTTTTTTTTCATTCGGAACGTGTTCAGAGTGCGCTCTATGAGCTCCAGAATAAAATAACTGAGAACAAAAAGTTAAATATTTTGTACAAGCATTTGTCAGGTGGAAATTAAAAAAAATGGTAATAGCTAAGTATTTTTCAAAAACAACTCCGAGCGCTCAGATTACGCTTGGTTCAGAGAATGTTCAGAACATGCTCGACAAGCTCGAACTCTGTTTAGAATTATCTGACCGCTACGTGACCCGATCTTTATACATAACATTTGTCCGTCCCCTTCTTGAATACGCCTGTCAAGTATGGTCCCCTTATCAACTTCATATATCCAGAATCGAGAGCATTCAACGTTGTTTCCTACGTTTTGCACTTCGTGGTCTGTCTTGGAGTAACCCTTTTATTTTACCTCCGTATCGAGACCGACTTCTGTTAATTAACTTGAATACGCTGAAAGAACGAAGAGCAATATAGGACTATTTTCAGACTCTGTTGACTGCACAACTCTCTCCATTCCATCTCTTTCAACACTGATTCCTGTAATATAACATAAGAAATTCCATGTGAGATCATAGGGACGAAACGCCAATTTTTGTGGACTTAAATCCCCAAAAAAAACTATTTTGACAAAATTGATTTTGTGGATTCAACAAAAGAAATTTGTAAAATTGACAAAATATTTTGTGGAATTGACAAAATATTTTGCTAATTTAACAAAATATAACAAGAAAATTTTTTTAATTTAACAAAATATTTTGTTAATGTAACAAAACAAATTTGTTAATTTAACAAAACAATTTTGTTATTTTAACAAACAAATTTTGTTAATCCGATATAATACAACAAAAGAATTGTTACTATGACAAATTAATTTTGTAAATTCTACGAAATTTTGTCATATTAACAAAATATTTTTGTTATTTCAACAAATTAATCTGTTAGCATAACAAAATAATTTTGTGGATACAACAAAATATTTTTTGTTACTTTAACAAAATTCTGTAATTTTTATCAATTTGACAAAACTTTTTGGTGGACGTATATTAACAACATTTTTATCAGATCAAACTACATTTTTGTCATATATACCTAGAATTTATTTTCAGTGTACTGGAACTATTTTCTTCAAACTCGGAACTTAAGGGTCTTCGATGATTCCCTAGAGGAGAAATTGAAATTTTTTTTAGTTTCAAGACTAGCAGTACCCCCCATACACACGCAATGTATAATCTTATTTATCTCAAAAACGGCTCTAATGATTTTGATAAAACAATTTGGTGTGCTATCATGGGCATGGACAACATTTTGGATACAAAAAAATTTAGGAAAAAATGTTATTAAGGGTACCTGTTATAAAACCGTTTTTTTTTTTATTTTCGACTTCTCATTAACGGCTCTAAAGATTCTTACCACAATTTTTTAACAGGAGCTCTCTTAAATTTAAAATAATATTGTTTGTTAAAATATTCGAAAAAATATTTTTTTGGGTTTTTTAAAAGACAAAATTGATTTTTTTTTTGAAAAATCAGTATCTTCAAAACGTGTTAACCATTATTTTTTGAAATTATTTTCTAAAATCTATATTACGAAATACTTACAATTGGCATCCCAAATTTTTTTCTTGAAAAATCTTAAAGAAATTTCTTATATAAAAAAACTTTATTTGCATAAATTTATAATTTTCTAAAAATCAGACGGCATTTTAATGCATTTGATCCATCATCATTAAATCTATGTTTTATATTTATTTATATATATTTTCAAATTCGAAAGAACTTTCACATAAGAGCAAGTACGGCGATCCAGTCGTGCATTTTATTTTATTTGATTTAAAAAAAAAAAAATCAATTTTTTTTCAAAATTCAAAATTCCTAAAACCCCTTGTTCCCTTGTGTCGTAAAATTTTGATTAATTTTTTTTTCGAATAAGTTTTACGATCTATAATTTAATTAAAAAAAATTGAAGTTAAGATATTACTGACTGTACCTACCATAGAACCATTCGTATATAAATGCTTATTTTTTAAGAAACCAGCATACCGACTTATAATTTTCGTTCTTGTATAAACTAATACATACATATTTGCTTGAATCACATGGCATCCTGTTTTTAGCTTCAACTACTAAAGGAGTTGTTTTAGTCATTTAAAAAATGTATTTTATGCTTATGAACAATTTTCTCTAATAACATTCATATTTGAAATTCCTAGTCTTTTACATACGAGCTCCTAGGAATATCTCAAAATAATTCTTTACAATAGGAAAAGTGTTAGTCTAAATATTTTTCAATTCTTGGATTTTATTTTTTTCTGAAAAAGTAGTTAGACAAAATATTTACATACATACGTCATTTTAATTTATTTTAGTACTCCGGATATCGAGCCATCATTTACATATCATATACGTTAGTAGTTTCATGTGAACTGTTTACTTACTGCTACGGAGGGACTGCAGTAATAGAAAATGTATTTATAAAATAAATTATTACTAAAAATACGTCGGAGCGGCCATTAATTTTTTGTTTATTTTCAGACTTTGGAATTGGGAATGTCGGCATACTTCTCAAACTGGTATAACTGTGACAATCGAGTTCGCAAAGCTATTTTAATTTTAATTATTCGCTCGCAAACGCCACTCGCAATGGATGTTCCATTTTTTACACCATCGTTGGTAGCATTCACATCGGTAGGTATGAAACGTTATATTTTTTGAATTTATGTTGTTTAATTGAATCTTATTTTATTTAAAGATATTGCAGACCGCAGGATCAATAATTGCTCTAGTGAAATCGTTGTTGTGAAGAAATTTTAAATGTTCAAATTTCATTTCGTTTTGTTTGAAATATTCAATATTTTGCTTATGAGTATTTAAAAAAAAAGTACTGCAAAACGCTTAATGCATGAAATATGGTGAATTCATCAATGTAATGGTATAAAATACCAGTATTTGTTGCAACAAAATAAAAAAAAATTAAGGCCACCACTGGCACAATATGAGAGTATAATAAAAATAAATAAAATATGCGGAAAAATAATTTAGTTTCGCTAAAAGAGCAAGAATTCTTGATAAAACCCTACAAATTTACTAATACTTCAATGGTAGCAGCTTTTAAACGCCATTTTCCAAAATGGCCGAATGCTGTCCCACACATCGATTTTAATAAAATTATATTTATTAAACGGCGGCGGCGCGGCGCAGCGAACTAACTTCATATGGAAAATATCGGAGTTATCTCTTCGCACTCCTTACTCTACCCAGTTAAGCGAAACGTACTCGAGAAATAAAGGAAACCAGAAAAGAGAATGAGCGATAACTCCGCATTTTTCTCAACCTCAGCAATTGCGTTTAACTCCGCCCCAACATAACATATACGTCTCTCGCAAATATACTTACAAATTGCAGAGAGATATCGCATCCTTTAAAAGCAGTCATACCTTTGTGTATGTATAACCTATAGTATTATCATGGAGCGTGATTTTGTATTGCGAGCTGGTGGCGACCCTGAAATTAGCGCTAGATTTTACAGTGGAGAGTAGGATAAGATACAAAACAAGCAGTACAAAAAATAATATTTTATTATTACGAGTAAATTTAACAGAGACGAATCTAGCAACATGCTGTCAAACTTCACTGTTTAGTAGAATTTTGAACATGGTGGAACAAATTTCTGGACGTACATGCGTTCATCTTCTCAAATATGCTTGTCATGTAGCGGAAATGTCAAGCAAATTTTTGTTTGCCAAGCCACTAAATGGAGTGTTCACCAGTGTTGGGACTTCTACCACTTAAGTGGTATTTCTACCACTTTTTACTGTTCATGAAAACCTACCACCTAAAAATCTAATTCTACCACTTTTTGCACTTTTAACTTTACCATATACCATACGACCACAACCACACCTAAAATTTTATTAGGACAATATGCCTTGGAAGACATTGAAAAAGTCATAAGAATCAAAAAATATAGTATATAGCATATATAATATAATATAATTGATGAAAGCACTGAAATGAAATATTCATCAAAAATTTGTTTTGTTGTCCTTGTGAGGTATTTTGATTCAGTTGAAGGAGCAGTAAAATATAATTTTTTCTGAGTTATTTGAGCTAGAGGACTCAACAGCTGAATCAATCTACAATAAAATTGTAGAAACTTTGAATGTTTTGAATATTCCAATTCAAAACATGATTCGATTTGCTTCAAACAATGCCTGTGTTATGATGGGTTCTTTAAGTGGTGCCTCACGTTTGAAAAATAATAATCCAAATATTTTAACGATTGGAGATACATGTCACAATCTAAGTTTTATCTCCGCTTATGGTGCTAAATGTATACCTGGGCAAATTGAAAAATTATTAAAAGATATACATATATTTTTATTTTTGCCACAGCTCGAAAAAAAAAAAACAAAAAGATTTCATTACTTTTCAAAAAGCACTTGGGGTTAGTGACCATCAAATTTTAAAATTTTGCCAAACTCGTTGGATGGAAATGGTCTTAAATAAAATCATAGAGCAGTGGAATCCCCTGTTTGATTTTTACTTATACATAGGTACTATAGGGCAAGTTGTGCATTTTTCTATACTGCACTTATTTGAAGAACCTGAAGAACCTACTTCTAAGGCTTCACAAATTTTTGATTTTTTAAAAAATAAAGACAATTTAGTCTTTTTTTTTATTTTTTGTCAATAAATCTGAAAATTATAAATGAGTTAAATACAATATTTCAATCTGAGAACACAAAAATACACTTTTTGATCGAAAGTATGAATACGTTAAAACTAAATATAATGAACAATTTTGTAAAGTCAGAAAATATTATTATAAACACAAATGTAAGAAGTTCTGAAAACTATTTACCATTCTCTCAAATGTGTTTTGCCTTCACTTTGAAAGGTACTCATTAGAAAGTGACATCTATTAACAAAAACTAATGGAATTAAGAAAAGTGATGTGCAGCTATTATGTCGAACTACGAGTATGTTTTCAAATTGGAGAAAGACTTAACTTTTCAAACGATAAATTAAAGTTAGTTTTAGGTCTTACGAGACATTTTCAACCAAACATAACGAACCTAGAATGGATTAATAATGAGTGGAAAAAACTAACAGGAGAAAATCACTTACTCCAAATTTTTAAAACTGATTGTATGGATTGTTTAAAAACATTTCTTCATATATGTTGGAGCTTTGTTGCTTACTACACAGCAGTGCTGCTGCGGAACGTAAATTTTCATGTTTGAAAAATAATAAAAATGAAAAGAGAAATAAATTGGAAACAACAACTGTTCACAACATTTTAGCTGCAAGGGAAATTCTATTCAATGATCAAAATCTTGATCCTCTAGAAGAATTAGTAAAATATGCTTCAAGATTTAGATTTCCGGACGGTTTATACTCGTATGTTACAGATTTAAGTTCGGTTTGGAACGAGTCTAAAATAAAATTGTATGGTGTTGTGTATGCTTATGACTTGCTTCTACAGATATAATGCGATCTTTGAAACATAAAGAACTGAAATGTTATTTATTTTATTTTTGTATTTGATTTATTTTTAATTGAATATACGATTTGTTACATAAATATGGCTTTTAATTTCTACCACTTTTTTGACAACCTTTCTACCCCTCTTTTGCTTCTGTGAAGTCCCAACACTGGTGTTCACCTTATCAAAATGAAGCCAATCATGCCGTTCTTGTCAAACATAATTGAGAATGTGTCCGCCCCTAATGCGTACGAATATTATGATACTTCAGTTTGACTTTTGGATCCTGATTACGATTCTTTTTTTAGTTTGTTTCGGTTTTAGTTTTTTTGACAGTTTAGGTCAGAGGTAAAGAAGCGTAGCTGGATTCCGCAACATTTCTTTACCTCACATCAAATATGTCAAAAAGATGAAAAAACGACTCGTGCAATCAGGCTCTTGATGTTGTTTCTCTGCTATAGACGGTGTTTACACTGAGCTTACTCCCTATGTCAGAGATTTTTAAGCCGATTGACATCGTTCCCACCTTATAATGGAAACTGTTAAAGTAAATATAAGTGGCAAAAACTAAATTTATGGCTTGACAGATGGAGAACAATCTATATTTTGATATTGTGAATGAAAAAGTATATTTTGATATAATATAATGTAGAATAGGTATATGATTTGATTATTAAAATAATTTCATGGTATGACAGATAAGGAACAAATTGAATTTTGACGTATCGAGAATATTTCGTTACAGATGTCAACTGATTGCCCTGAAAACATTTTTAGGATTTTTAATTGTCAACTCTGAAAATGCATTTTTTGGGAGCATAAAATAAAATGTAATCGTTCATCACTAACGTGAAGTGGATTTGCTTAAGATATTGAATGAACCCGCTATGAAATTTTACTCCAGTTATTTTGTCTTTCGTCTTTTTGACATATTGGTCGAGACGTAAAGAAATGTTGGGGGATTGAATATTTCTTTAGTTCTAGCCAGCAATGGAAAGTAATAAAATCGAGATTTCAGTACTCAAAGTTTCCAATGTAAACACGATGTCGTAAGTACGCAATATTTTCAATGTAAACAGGGTCTTAAATGCAATCTTCGGTAATGTTAGTTGCTACACGGAACGTGTAACCTTAACGTGTAACCGTAACGCTTAACCGTAACGGGCTACACGGAACGTATAAGTCTTACCCTCGTTTTCGGTTCACTCTACAACCGGAAAAGATGTTTACACATAAAAAAAAAACATCATACCTAGTTAAGCTTAGATTTTAAAGTTCTTGCTTGTATTAAGCTAAATAAATCAATAAAATAAATAAGTGAAGATCTTTCTCACTAAAAAGTGTAATAAAGTCTCACTTTAGGTGCGAAATATCTTCACCGAGAAAATGTTGAAGTTATTCCCACTGTTGGCGAAGTTATTTTCTATGTATAAATAGTTCCCTGCCTCTTATTAAATTAGGATTTTTTTTTCTTAGGGCGGGTAGATCTTAAAATGGAATAAGACAAGCTTGGTAGCTGTGTGTATTAAATTTTCCGAAAAAAATCAAGAGACAATTTAGTGGCTTGTTTTGTTAAAAAAGAAAACAACAGATTTAAGTTAAATAACATTAAGCCCCTTTTAGACGGTCATTTCAGATTCAGTTTCATTTTCAGTTGAGCTATCAGTTAAGTTTTCAGTTAAACTGATGTCTAAATACAAAAACTGAAGCATTTAACTGAGACTGAAACTGATGAAATTCCCATAAGTTTTCAGTTCAGTTATCAGTTAAACTGATGTGTAAATACTTTTCAGTTCAGTTGTCAGTTCAGTTAGGGGTGGCCGTGGCATGATGGATGTATGCTCACCTGTCAACCTCATGATCACAGGTTCGATCCCTGCTGTCGTTTATGTCGCTTTAATTCCATTAAAACCTTATAAAGTTGTCATCAATGGGTTGCTAGTTTGCTCATTGCATGTTGTTCAGGCATAACACTAACAGCATGTGATTTAGTAATACTATTATGCCCATCAAATATGAAAAACGAATAAAATAATGTGAATTATAAGGGACATAAACATAAGACACGGCATTCTCCGCACTAGTTCAGCCGCCATCCCTGGAGATAAAAAAATCTGAGACAACAACCTTCAGTCTCAGAACATCGTGCCACACATCTTTCCTATCCTTCTTTCTCTTCCTTAACTTCACGCCTGCGCTGTGTTGAAACATTTAAAGGGTAGTTATAATCCCTTGAGCGCGTGTAGATTATGAAAAAAAAAAAAAAAAAACAAAAAAAAAGTCGTCATTTCAATTCTAGTTTGCGGTGATTTATTAAGCGACAAAACTATTGCTATTGCAATAAGGCTTTCATCATCCATTACGCAATCTATTTCCTCTGATTATCGACTTCTCACAAGTGAAATGAAAGCTCAACCGAACACTGAACTGACGTCTAAATACACTGCCTTTTTTAACTGAACTGACAACTGAACTGATAACTGAAGGAACAACTGATCGTCTAAAAGGGGATTTAGAGATTCGAAGTGCAACATATTCATTTCGTACCTCATGACTTCCACAAATGTTTGCATATTACTTTAATGCGCTGGATTTGATAATTTTGAATTCTTACATTTTTATTATTATATATGTACGCTACTGGATGCTATTTACTCCGTCATTACTTCAGCGTTGTATCTATCTTGAGTATTTTCCAAAACCGATTGACACTATATCAATCATATGTCTCACCAAGAGGTTCTTCATAATGACAACGGTGCTCGGGACTCGAGAGTATCGAAATGATGGTTAGAAAGCATTTAATGATATAAAAACCCATAAATCCTTACTTAAAAGAAAATAATTGGAACACATAAATTGAGGTTAAGGAAAAATAGTTCAACTAGAAAGTCGTAATGGACGTCCAAAATAAGAGAAGTATTTAGTATTTAAAGTAGGCACGATTTTTAGGAATTTTTTTCTCGGAAACTTTATTAGGTAATAACATAATAGATAATGAATACATGCGTCGAGAGTACAAACATTTTTTTTTTAATTTTCGAATTTTGGCCGAATTGTAGAGGGCACCAACGTCGACTCATCAAAAAATACATTGTCCATTGCGGATAGTTAATCTCAGAATTGGTTGGACTGAAACAAAAAAAAAACAAATTAAATTAAAAAAACAAACCTAAATGAAGGTTTCTTACGAGATAATTTACCACAATTTGCTTAAAAAGTCGAAAGAAAAAAAAAATTTCAAGCTTTGGAAAAAAAATTTTTTTTTGGCAATTTTTTTGGCCATTTTTTTTTTTTTTTTGTTCATAACTTTTTGGTCAAATTGTGGCAAATTGTCTTAGAAAACATAAAAACAATCAGGTTACAACAAGTTTTTTGAAAATCGGTTCAGTAGATCCGGAGATTAACTGTCCGCAATGGGACAATGTGGTTTTTGATGAGTCGACGTTGTCGCCCTCTATAATTCGGCCGAAATTCGACAAACAAAATTATAAGGAGCGCAAACATGGGCGTACGTAATTATTTTTTAAATTAAAACAAATTATGAAAGTTCTACATTAGAATACAAGATTTGACACTTCACAGCTCACACATTTGCCATTTACCTCTAACCAAGCAAAACAGAAAGCATTATTTGGCAAACCCGATTTATATATTGTAAAATCGTGTACTATAAGCTTCCTCTTAGTATGTTAAAGAAACATCGGTTGATGGTATTTGAAGAACGCTATATATATCCATCGATATACATAGATCCAATTTCAGTAATACTCTCATTTTCATACTCTTAGCATACGCTTAAAGGCTTTCACTTCTACCCCACAAGTAACGGATGTGGTCAACATACCTAGTTTGAGACATTAGACCGCTTCGATATTTTTGTATCAGTTTGCTTTTCTTCAAATGCCTCTTTCTTCTGAAGTAAATGACTCTCTCATAATCTTCCTTCATATCGAGCTTTGCATCTGGGGCTAAAATTTTGTGTTTATTGCATAAAAGGCATTAGTCCTTTTTCGGTACAAGAAACGATAAATTATAATCTTTACAAAATATTCTCCGGTATGTGATTTCAAATACCGAACTTTTAAGATATTGTATTGTAATATTTTTATTAGGTTCGTTAAATAAAACTTATTATTCTTTTTAGTATTTCTTCTTTATTTACACTTTTCAAATCAAAACAATAAATCTCAATTTATGTTATAATCAACTCAAATACTTTTATTCAAATTTAAATCATACTTGCTTAATAACACTTTCCACAATCCAATAAGCAAACCTTTTGCACACTTTCATAGTCAAAAATCAACTGTGTCCCGCTCACCGTGAATACTCCCTTATATACTCGAATTCGTTGTTCTCGAAACCAATTCACGAAGGTTCTCGTCTTAGGATGTTCTAGATGGTTGGAATAAGGGGACATTGTGTATGGAATTGGAAAAGAGCTTTTTGTTCCTTCCATAAAGTAGATATGCAATTTTCCAACAGATGGCGCTGTAGGAGTATAAAGCTCTGTTCGCAACAGTATGTTATACAATTCATTCATCTTTCTAATTGAAGATTCTTATCTAAATATTGTCTCTGATTATTTTTTTGACAATAGTAACTTTTCATCGATAAAAAATTTTCCATATGTTTTTTTGTTTTGAGTTATTTCCGGTTCTGTTTTGTTGGTTGGGGGTTTTTCCCCTCTTTTATCTTCCGCGGAAAAGTGTTCCCTCAAACTCATCCCTTCCTAAAAATGCACTCATTACACATCGATTAAAGATATTTTGCGTTCTTAAAGAATAATATCTGACGCACTCTTATTTTTATGGCATTGTGAATAAGAAAATAATCTTTGGAAGTTTGCCGCAGAATTGCACTTTCGTTTTTTGGTCGTCTGTATTGTTGCGAACAGAGCTTTATACTCCTACAGCGCCATCTGTTGGAAAATTGCATATCTACTTTATGGAAGGAACAAAAAGCTCTTTCCAATGTCATATGCATTTCCCCTTATACCAAACAACTAGAAAAGTCCAAGACAAGAACCTTCGAGAACAACTAATTTGAGTATATAAGGGAGTGTTCACGGTGAGCGGAAAACAGTTTATTTTCGATTATGAAAGTGTGCAAAGCTGAATTATTGGATTGTGAAAAGTGTAATTAAAGAAGTGTGATTTAAGTTTGAATAAAAGTATTATAGTTGATTATAAATTTGAGATTTATTGTTTTGATTTGAAAAGTGTAAGTAAAGAAGAAATACTAAAAAGAGTAATAAGTTTTATTTGTGCAATCTGTCATCGTATTGTCAAGTTTAATCAAAATCCCGAGTTCAGTTTTTTTCCTAAATGCAAAAGTTGCCCGTTTTCAAAAGGTTGAATTCTTAAACAAATGTTGATTTTTGTTTTAAAATTCAAAAAAGACTTGTTTTAAAGATTTTGTATAAAATAATATCTTGACTCTGCTCAAAAGATTTGACCAAATGGTTTTCATTAATTACAGTAATTTATTATGGATTTTTTTTTGTATCTGTGGGCCCAATTTTGAGAAAAATAAAAACTTTTCTAAATGTTAAAAAATTTTGTATTTTTTGACTTTTTTATTTTTAATTTCTAACAAAAACAGCGATTTAAAAGTCTTCCCCCACATTTTCGCATGTTTCGATATATTAGTTTTAGCCACAGAAATAAATTGTACATTCTTACCCATTGTAAAATATATTTAGTTTTGTGTAAGAAAATGTTGAATACATGAATTGAATGATGGACAGCATTATTTTCCAACATTAATTAATTTTTGTGTGGACTTTTGAAGTTATCAGTTGACCTTAAAAAAATGAAATGCACTATTAGGTCGCACGAACTTGCTCCTATGTAATAGACTAGGAATTTTAAAAACGAATGTTATTACAAAAAACTACTCTTAGTAGTAAGAGACAAGAACAGAATGCTATGCAAATATGAATTTATGCAAGAACAAAAATTATAAGTCGTTGTAGTGGTTTCTTAATAAAATAAGGTTTTATAGATAAAATTTTTAAAATACTTAAAAAAACTTGGTACGTCAACTTAAGTCTTTTATACGTACGAACGAAAATTAAATTCCAAAAAAAAATATTGACCCATTTTTGCGATATCGAATTTTCCAAACTTTTCAAAAATTAAAAAAATATTTTTTTAAAGTTTTGAAATGCAATGTTTCTTAAAGTTTTTAAAAGCATCTCTATAGAAAATTTCATTAAAATCCGTTATGTCGATAATGAAAAATTCAAAATTTTAAAAAGTCGTTCTATGGTAGGTACAGTCAGTAATGTCTTGTTTTCAAATTTTTTTTGAATTAAATTATAGATCTTAAAAATTAATCGAAATACTTAAAATTTAAGCAAAATTCCCGGAACCTTTTTCCAGAAAAATACGATTTTCGAAAACCATTTTTTAACATTTGCATGGAAGGTACCGGTATCTTAAGGTAAAATAAATTTTTTTTCTCACATCTTTTTTTTTTTTTTATAATCCTACCCGCGCTCAAGGGATTATGATTACCCTTTAAATGTTTCAACACAGCGCGGGCGTGAATTTAATGAAAAGAAAGAAGGATAGGAAAGATGTGTGGCACGATGTTCTGAGACGGATATTTTTATCTCCAATGCCGTGTCTTATTTTTATGTCTATTCACATTATTTTATTCGTGTTCATCCTTGTTGGGCATACTAGTTTAACTCAATTACATGTTGTTAGTGTTATGCCTGAACTACGTGTAATGAGTAAATCAGCAACCCATCGATGACAATTTTTAGAAGGTTTTTAATGGAATTAAAACGACATACATAGATGACGACAGGGATCGAACCTGTGATCATAAGGTTGAAAGGCGAGCACACAACCACCGTGCCACGGCCAGCGTCTTATAGATTATATTGAGAAACTTTTATTTATAAAGTTAAAAAAAAATCGAGCATAGGGTTTTCGAAATATTGAGTTTTAAGAAATTTTCAAAAAATGATCAAAATCGGTTGTACCGTTTTTGAGAAAAACAAAAACAAAAAAAATGGTTCCAAGCGGGGTACCGAAAATAATTTTTCGATTTTTTTTTTCATTCACTACATAGGTTTAACGAAATAAAACCCATATCTACCAAGTTTAAAGAAAATCGGTCGAGCCGCTTAGACTGTAGTCGAACCGACAGACAGACAGAATTGCGAGACCCACTTTTTTGGTCTTCGCTATTATCGTAATGTCAACTTTGATCAAAATATCGAGTTCGATTTTTGTTTGATTCGTTGTTTTTTTGATTTTTGGTTCACTGGCCAATTCTATAAAAGTTTCCTTTGCGTCTATATCGACTGCACAATGCAAATGTATCGTTTTAATTTGCCATAAATTTTAAGTCACAATGCTGACCCAATAATAACACTTTTATTGAAATTTATTTTATAGTTGTTGTTTTATTTTACAAAAAAATACAATGCGCACTAAATACAGATTCATAAAAATCCAAAATGAGGTACAGACAGAGCAAAATTCTAAAGTTTGTGTAGGCAGACTGACCACGGCAACGGCAAATATAAAATGTCGAATGCCATTATGCCAATAATGCCATGCATTGATGATGCAATCGCCAATTCGGACCGGGAGGAATCGGAACAGATATCAGTGTTCGAAAATCGAAAACGTTAAGGTACATACAGAATGCACTGATATCTATTTCTATCCCTCTCGAGTTCCATTGGTAGATATTTCTACTCGAACAATTTTTTTTCCGAATGCATAGCTTGCCTTATAGTACCTACCTATAAGTGGCAAGTAAAAAGTTTACTTCTGAGCATTATAAACTGTTAACTTTAAAATGAACGCCCCCAAAACCAGTCAGACAAAGTTTCGTTTAATAAATTGGAAATCCTCTTTGAGCTTATAATTAAAAGTTGAAGTTAAATTAATAATGGTTCTATAAGTTGATGTGAATCTCGCTGACAAAAATGCATGAAGACAGAAACTCCAAATCTAGAAAACAACATTCAAGTGTTCTTATTCGAAGCAAAAAGTCATGGTTTCATTAAAATTCCTCACCAAAGACTATCCCATCGAGAAGTCGTACTTTATTATTTCAAAATTTTGCCTGGGCTGGATGGGAATGTATCCCCAGACTGGTTCATCAGTGCTTCGTAGTTTAAATTGTCTTTTTAATGTCCTTGTTTTATTTTTCGGAACCATATCCCAGTTCTGGTTCGGATTCTACTATTTAAAGTTTGATTTGTTGAAAGGTATTGATGCAATATGTCCGGCAATATCGTGTTTGGTTGCGTTCGTCAAGATGATTTTGATCCTTTGGTATGGAAAGGAGCTCTCTAGAGTCCTAATACACTTGAAAGGTGTCCTTTTTACTGGTTTGTTTGCTTGTTAATGTGTGTAAGAAAAAAGGCTTAGTTTCTTTAATCAAATACTTCCAACAGACCTGGATGAAGAAAACACCAAAATAATTCAACAGTTTTCAATGATGGCAACCAAACTATCCTTCATGGTTCTCATCTCTGGAATATTGTCCAGCGTTTTCTATAGCCTACAGCCGCTCGTGACAAATGTGTATCGACTTTCAATGGGAATGACATATCTGTATGATGAAACTCCTCTGAAACTCATGTGAGAATTTTTTTGAATTTTCTTATTTTGCATGGAATAAAAAAAACGTAATTACGTAATTCTTATCTCAAAGGATCCCATCAGTGCTATTGACTCTCCCCTGGTATCCTTTTACATACGCATTTATTTCATATGTGGGTCAAGTGGGTATTTGTAGTTTCTCGGGGGTGGATGGGATCTTCATATCATTCTGCCTGTATACTGCTGCTTTGTTGAAAATACTCCAAAAGGATATCAGATTAAAATTTGAAAATTGTTGTTAAGAAAAAAATTTTGAAAATATTTACATTTTATTTTTTAATTGACAAAAATTAATTCTTTTTAAGATCACACTCATATGTCATCCGGAGAGAACCAAGAATGCTACGAAAAGCTTCGAGGGATTGTAAGGCGGCACAATGAAATAATAGACTTGGTAAAACGGTTTTCATCACTTTTTATGTGGATTACTTTGGCGCATTTCATGACATCGTCAATAGTCATTGGAGCCAGTATAATTGAAGCTTTATTGGTAGGTACTTGTTGATATTTTTCCATGAATTACTTTTAATTTGCGATAAACATACAGAAAAGTATATGTGGGTACCTTAATGCAAGTTATGGATTGGCAAAAAAATCGAATTCGAGATTTTAATTAGGCTAGACATTGCGATGATAGAGAAGACGAGAAAAGTGGGTCTCGCAATTTTCGCCGCCTGTCTGTCTGTATATGTCAGACAGACAGCCTAAGCGGCTCGGCCGATTTTGTTTAAACTTGATCGATTGTATTCTTAAATTTTTTCCCACTTTTCTCTTTCATCTACCATATTTTTTTTTTTTTTTTCAAAATTTAAGAAATTTTTTTTCTCATTAACTGTTCCTTAGATTTAATAAAATGAAGCTAGATAATGGTTGAAAAAATACATACATACTCCAAAAAGTCTTTGTACAGCAGTAAATTTTCTGTTTATTCTGTGATAAACTATTCAATTTGAACAAATATAACTAAAAACGACTAGGAATTAAATAAATGATAACAACTCAAAAAATTTCAGTAAAAATAAAACAACTTGTTATTGAAAAAACTTAAAATAAAAAATAATTTACAGCACGAAGTACGAAAAAGGAACAAAAAGTCTCCGTACATTTAGAACCATTTTCTTCACTAGAAGTTGACCTCAACTTTAGGATTTTTATTCTTAACTTTTCATTTTGTTTTTCTTCACTCAAAGTTGACAGGTTCAACTTTCGATTCTCAACTCTCGAGTTGATCAACTTCTGGTTTTCTCAACTTCCGAAAATACTAGAAGTTAAGAGAGCAAACTTGAGAGTTGACATGAAACATTGTTTTTTTTTTATAAAATACATGCATTTCGCTTCAAAAGTTTGTTTGCTTGAGTTTTCACAACAAAAATAAATATTGGCATAATTTTCCGCAGCAATTATTTTTGGGAAAATTGGACTTCAACTTCGTCGAGCATTGAATGTTACCGTTCATTGGAGTTGAAAAGTGGGACGACCGTGACTTCAATTATCGCTTTCGTTTTTCAAAACCGACAGCAGTGATGTTGATAGATTTTATAAAGGATTCACTTCCTTGCAACGCGAGACGGTAATAGTTTTAAATTAAAACCTAAGTTCCCTTTTAAATTAATCTCGTAAATTGCGGCCAATCACAGATTTTTTGGTAAGATTGTATGCTTTCGGATTAATCCATTTCCAGCGTGTATCACTTTCTGAAACTAGTATCGAAAGCAATTGCTAATTCAGCACCACAATTTATTCGAATGCCGGAAACGCACGAGGAAATGCTTGAAACAGTACGAGGCTTGTTCGCAATCGAAGAGACGACTTTTATAGTTTATCTAGTTTATCACCATTGTAACAAACGCTTATGAGAATTTGTACAAAGAATTGCAGATAGGCACTCGCAATTGAGTTGAGCGTTGATATGGCGTTTGGAAAAGCAAATTTCCCGTGTTGGCTTCCGACATTAGGTGCAAAATAGAGACGGCAAAACTCATCATCGTTTACGCTGTTATTCACAACAAAGCAATTGATGAAAAACTATCGAACCTGCTCCAGAAATTCCCGGATTTTCTGATTTAATTTAATTTTGAAAGTGACAGCTTGTATATATTTTAACAAATATCCCAGGTATTTTTTTTCAAATCAGAAGTTGATTAACTTTAGATTTTCAACTCGGGAGTTGAGAAAAAAAATTGTAAAGAAAAAGAAATTTCAACTTGCGTTTCAACTCTCGAGTTGAAGCAAACTCTTTTGCCTCAAGTTGAGCTATAGTGAAGAAAACGGCCCTTAGTTCTTTTTTGGTCGATTTCCTTAAAAAAAAAGTAAAAAAAACATTTAACTTAATATAACAAAAAACAAGACTTAGTGTCTAGTAGGACCTTCTTTATTTTCAATAACTTCCTGTAGTCGGTTTTTCATAGAATTGGTAAGGTTTTAAGTCGAATACGAAAAAAAGCCATACACGCCTACCCTATTAAATTGTATAGTAGGGATTCAAATTTTGGAATCCAGAGCAGTGCCTGACTATCTCAAAACCATACGACGACCATCTGAGCCAAAGATGTTAAATTTATTTAAGTCTGTAAATATAACCTGATCCCAGAAGGAATTGTCTTTATCCAAGTATTCCATAGCTAAATGCAGCCTGGCTTTCGTATTCGCTTTTCGAATGTATGGCTTCTTCCGGCTCACTCGACCATGAAATCTATTTCTGGTCAACAGGCCTCGTATTGTCTGGGAACACACATCAGTTCCGTCGATGTTTTTTAATTTACCTGCAAGAACGGGTGTCCTATGCGTGGGATCCTCTGCAACACTCCTAAGTATTCTCTTTTCCATACGACGATCAATTTTTGTTGGGCGTCCAGATCTTTTTTGTTTGCAATTGTTTTGTTTTATAAAATTGTTGTAACACGTACTGAATGCGGTCTTTTCACAATTTTCGCGATTTCACCCAGAGACTTTCCTTTATTCCTCAAGTCGATAGTAATGTTCGTGTTAGCCAAGAAAATTAGCTTATTTTAGGTTGACATTTTTATCTCCTTGGGACAAAAGAATGTTTTTAACTAAAATATTATTAAAAACAACTAAACTTACAAGAACACAACCCAATTCCTAATCACACACTCTACATTCGGGGTGGCCGTGGCGCGATGGATGTGTGCTCGCCTGTCAACCTCATGATGACAGGTTCGATCCCTGCCGTCGTCTATGTCGTTTTAATTCCATTAAAAACCTTCTAAAAATTGTCATCAATGGGTTGCTGGTTTACTCATTGCATGTTGTTCAGGCATAACACTAACAAGATGTAATTGACTTAAACTAGTATGCCCAACAAGGATGAACACGAATAAAATAATGTGAATTATAAGCGACATAAAAAATAAGACACGGCATTTCTCCGCTTTAGCTCAGCCGCCATCCCTGGAGATAAAAAAAAAAAAATATCTGAGACAACCACCAACAGTCTCAGAACATCGTGCCACACATCCTTCCTATCCTTCTTTCTCATTAACTTCACGCCCGCGCTGTGTTGAAACATTTAAAGGGTAATCATAATCCCTTGAGCGCGGGTAGATTATAAAAAAAAAAAAAAAAAAAAAAAAGTGTGGCCTGTACGGAAACTTTTTTGTCGCCATTTGACAGACTCGCCCGATCATAATGATCATAACGGTGTCCTTCGTGAATAAAAATCCTTGGGGTTTGGTAAAAAGATGATATGAGAAAACATATTCTCGTACTCATTACTATTTTTTCGCAAATAAATAAAAAACTAGTCTACTGTACGGAGACTTATACCTCCCAAAAAAAAACATGTTTTTCGATTTCGATTTTCTCACAAACGGTACAACTGATTTTGATCAATTTGATTATTCTAAGGCTCCTTAAAACTTTGAATAGCATTGTGTATTCAAATTTTCAAAAAAAAAAAATTATTGGATTTTTAAAAATATTTTCAAAATAGTTTTTGTGAAAACTCAATATTTAGAATGGGGTTCCGATTTTTGTTGCATCTTGACAATTACAAGTTTTTCAATGCTTACTTCAAAACTATGAAAAAAAATTATTTTTTCTTAAATAACGGCGCTTACCATATGAATGCCTTTCAAAAATTCAATTTTGCTGGAAAACGCCACCTAGAATTTCGATAATTATTTTTTCTTTGGGTTAATTGATACAATCTATAATTTTATGAAAAACACTTTGAAAAAAAGTCACTGACTGTACTCGTACCATAAAATCATTTTTCGAGTTTTGGATTTCTTATCATTGGCATGAACGTATTTTAATGAAATTTCTTGTGCGAAACTTCTAAAAATTTTGAAACACATTGTACACCAGAACCTTAAGAAAAATATTTCTTTGAATTTTTGAAAAAGAATTTCGTCATTCGTATTAGAAAAACAAGTGTAAAGCTAGTCTTTAAAAGACTTGTTCTTACAAGACACAAAAATGATTCCCCGATTCAAAATAAAAATAAATAAAAAGGTTCACAACTTCTTGCCTTTTTTAAGACAAGTGAGAATATAGACCTCCATTCCATGAGGTAAGCTTTGACTTAGAGGAGGGGCTTACTGCAACTTCTACGATGAAACTAAGAGCTATAAGAGCTCGAAAGACATCCCATGGTGGAAAAGTAAAAGGAGATTTATGTCACTACTTATTTGCATGCAACGAAAGTGTGCTTTGACCACTTGGTGCACATGCAAATTATTTGCATAAAAAAACAATGTGTTTCTTTGATTTCTCAAGGGAACTCATGACCTTTGAAGCATTAATTTTCAGGAGTGTGGTTAGATAACTAAGGCCTCAGGTAGCCTTAAGGTACATAATTGTCTTTTTTGGGGGAATCCAAATATGGCTACTGGATCTCAAAGCTGGGTGCGTTATGCTCAAGTTGCAATTCCATCGTGGTCATAAGTGAATTTCACCAGGCTGATATATGTGTTTGTTGAAAGGTGAGGTTAAGTTTGGGGCCAGGATCCCTCTCATTCCGTATTGATCAAGCCGAGCCTGGCAAGTAGGGCGCATTTCTTGAACAAGACATTCCTTTCCGTACCAATCCATTTCAGTTTCTTATACCTTATCATTTTCCCTACCTAACCTATCCACCTTATTCGGCGTTCTTCTTTTTTTAGTTCAGAGCAGAGCCTAAGTTGTCGAAAAATAAATTGTGTTTTTTGAGAGTGCTTCGAATACGTGTCTTTTTTTCATTCGGAACGTGTTCAGAGTGCGCTCTATGAGCTCCAGAATAAAATAACTGAGAACAAAAAGTTAAATATTTTGTACAAGCATTTGTCAGGTAGAAATTAAAAAAAATGGTAATAGCTAAGTATTTTTCAAAAACAACTCCGAGCGCTCAGATTACGCTTGGTTCAGAGAATGTTCAGAACATGCTCGACAAGCTCGGACTCTGTTTAGAATTATCTGACCGCTACGTGACCCGATCTTTATATATAACATTTGTTCGTCCCCTTCTTGAATACGCCTGTCAAGTATGGTCCCCTTATCAACTTCATATATCCAGAATCGAGAGCATTCAACGTTGTTTCCTACGTTTTGCACTTCATGGTCTGTCTTGGAGTAACCCTTTTATTTTACCTCCGTATCGAGACCGACTTCTGTTAATTAACTTGAATATGCTGAAAGAACGAAGAGCAATATAGGACTACTTTCAGACTCTGTTGACTGCACAACTCTCTCCATTCCATCTCTTTCAACACTGATTCCTGTAATATAACATAACAAATCCTTGTCTCTTCTATCTGCCAACCCACCGTACCTCTTATGGCTCCAACGAACCTCTTTCTGGCATGCTTTGGAGTATTAATTGTACCATTAACTGTTTCGACTTCAACCTCAGTTCACCTGAAACTCCTTCCAATCTTAGATTTAAAAGCTATTTTTAAGTTAGAATAAAGAATTAGCTTGTACTAAGCCCAATGATTGGGGGTATTTCCCCCACCAAAAATTAAATACTTGAACATTATTCATGCCAAATTCTTTGAATAAGCTTTATCACATTATAATTTGAGATAAGTAACGTTTCGTTTCCTGGACCAGCCATTGTGCGGTGTATGTATAGAGTGTATTCAATAGAGCAACAATTTGGCTCACAGACTCACCGGGCTTCTAAATTTTAAGCAGGCATTTACGTCCTAGTATATCTGAGCTTGAGACCAAACATAAGATTTACAATCCAATATGAAATCATGGTTCTTATTAACAGTGCCTTCCATATAACCATTTTTACTTGCGGTACTACCATATAAGGCAAGTTATGCATAAAAAAATCGAACTCGAGATTTTGATCAAAGTTGACATTAGGATGATAGCGAAGACGAAAAAAGTGGGTCTACCAATTCTGTCTGTCTGTCTGTTCGATTACAGCTAAACGGCTCGGCCGATTTTCTTCAAACTTGGTAGATATGGGTTTTAATTTTGTACCCCCGGATGTTTTTTGATTTGATTTTTGAAGACCAAAACTAACGGTACTTGCCATACGATTTTTTTCGAAATCTTATACATATTTTTTTTTTTCTCAAAAACTGTCCCAACGATTTAAAAAAAAAAGTCAAAAAATTTAATTTAGTTAAACCTAGGTAATGGTTGCAAAAAATTTCCAAAATATGAGTAGTTTTGGTACCCCCCTTGGGACCATTTTTTTTGTTTTTATTTTCTCAAAAACGGTACCACCGATTTTAATCATTTTTTTCCATGCTAAAGGTTCCCAGCAGTTTGAACATTACTGTGTATTTAAATTTTCCAAACAAAATTTTTTGTATTTTTAAAAAACTTTCAAATTTTTTTTTTAAAACACAATATTTCGAAAACTCCATGCTCGATAAATAAAAGTTTGAAAAAATTATCTACAAGATATGAGAAAAATAAATTCATTTTACCTAAAAATAACGGAACCCTCCATACAAAATGTTAAAAAATGGTTTTCGAAAATCGTATTTTACTCGAAAACGGTTCCGAGAATTTTGCTTAAATTTTTTTTCTTTCTGTTATTTTTTAGTACCTGTAATTCAATAAAAAAATTGAAAATAAGATGTTACTGACTGTACCTACCATATAGAACGATTTTTTAAAATTTTGAATTTCTCATTATCAGCACAACGGATTTTAATGAAATTTCGTAGAGGGAAGTTTCTAAAAAGTTTAAAAAACATTGCATTTCAAAACTTTAAGAAAAATATTTATTTGAATTTTGAAAAAAAAAACAATTTTTTGATTTTTGAAAATTCAATTTCTTGAAAACGGCTCAATACTTTTTTTGTAAATTTAATTTTTATTCATACAATAATTAAAACTTCAAATTGGCGTACCAATATTTTTTCTTAATAATGTTTTAAAAATTTCTTATATAAAACCTTATTTTTTAAGAAACCACTACAAAGACTTAAAATTTTTGTTCTTGCATAAATCTATCTATTGCTTGAATCACATGGCATCCTATTCTTACCTTTAACACTAGAATGCCCGATGGAGTCAAAATGACTACTTTTCATTTTCAAATGTAGAATACTTGTGGTACAGTCCACCTATGGTTTTTTCTTTGAATGGGAATTATTAATTTATTGAAAGCAAGGTCTATGTTAAATATTAGTATTATTTGAGCTTTTTTTCATTGATAAATTAAAAATATACCTACAATGCCCAAAGGTAGTCAAAAAGGCTACCTAGTATTTTCTTAGTAGATTAGGAGAGAATCAATGTATTTTTGGTATAATTATGATTTGCTATTTGTTTTCTTTGTCTCTCTTGAATTTCAATCTCAAATTTTTGTTCGTCAATGGCATTACAATTCTTTATTTTGGATTTGTAGACCGTTGATTTTTGAAAACAATGTTTGCCCTTGCCAGATGGAAGTCCCCCTACCAGGGACCAAAAGATTCAAGGAAGAACACCTGCTCAAAATATATTGTGACCCAGCAGCTTACTCAAGAAGGCACATAGAAAATGTGAGTCCTGCAAGTGCTTGACATTTGCTTATATGCAATAGTATGCTTTTCAACACATTGTGAAATCTACAAATGTACCGTCAAAGAAGCAAAAAGGAAGAATGGTATACAAACAGCTTCCATCTTACTGTCGATGAATTGGAAACGGTCATAGGAATCATGTATGCTCGCGCAGTTATAGGTACAGGTAACACTGATTAGTGGGGCCTCAATGTTTGAAAACTTGCAATGGCTCGAAATCGTTTCCAACGTTTTGATGACAAAAAAAGCCGATCTGACAGATAACAGATCACAGAAAAGGATGTAGCACGTATTTCTGAGAAGCTATCAAATCATGTTGTGCTGAAACTTATGCAGCCATATTTAGGAGAAGTTAAAAATATTACAACTGACTGACAATTATTCAACTTTTTGAATGTAGCAAAAGCTTTGAAGGAGAAGAAGACGAGTATTATCTGCTTGGCACTGTAAACAAAGTTGGGTGAGAGATACCTGTTGAACAAGACGATGTCAGCTCTTTACTTCATCTTTTTACCGTTCGACTGGGATTCTTCTCAATCATTACTAAGGTAAGCCCAAGAAGAGTGTGTTGGTCATGGGTACAATGCAAACCAGCGATACGATGGATAATAGCATTAAAAAATTCCACAACCAATAATAAACTTGTATAATCAAATAAAATATAGAGTACGTATTGCTTACCTAAATGGCCAGAAAGTATATAACGCGAACATCAAATAAGAGACAGCCCATCCAATCTTTTCAGAACACGTTGGATCTGGCTCGTATCAACGCTTCGATTTTGTATAAGCATGTCACCTGAAAAACTTTAGAACTTCGCCAGTTCTTACAGGATTTAGCCTTGGTATAACGGCAAAATTCACAATAACATCCACCCCATCTTGCAGGATTTTTGTTTTTCTGATGTCAGAAATAAATACAAAAATTAAAAATATAGACAAGTTCATGTATTTGGTCCAATTACAAGAAAAATTAATTCCAATACAAAGGTTATAATACAAGGTAGTCAAAATGACTACCTCGGGCATTCTAGGTATGTTGAAACACTGGTAGTTCTAGTGTTAACTACTAAAGAAGTTTGTTTAGTTATTTACAAAAATGAATTTTATGCTTATGAACAATTTGTCTCTAATAACATTCATATTTGAAATTCCTAGTCTTTTACATGAGAGCTAGTTTGTGGGATGAAGTCGTGCATTTTATTTGTATTGTTGTCTTTCTTATTTTCGGCCAAGCAAACCTTATAAAAAAAATTTTGACACAAAAGCTCCTAGGAATATCTCAAAATAATTCTTTGCAATAGGAAAAGTTTCAAGTTTTCAATTCTTGCATTTTATTTTTTTCTGAAAAAGTAGTTAAAACAAAATATTTACATACATCTTCATTTTAATTTATTTTAGTACCCCGGATATCGAGCCCTTATGTACGTATCATATACGTTAGTAGTTTCATGTGAACTGTTTATTTACTGCTACGGAGGGAGTGCAGTAATTGAAAATGTATTTATAAAATAAATTATTACTAAAAATACGTCGGAGCGGCCATTAATTTTTTGTTTATTTTCAGAGTTTGGAATTGGGAATGTCGGCATACTTCTCAAACTGGTATAACTGTGACAATCGAGTTCGCAAAGCTATTTTAATTTTAATTATTCG
This sequence comes from Chrysotoxum bicinctum, assembly GCA_911387755.1. Lineage (NCBI taxonomy): Eukaryota > Metazoa > Arthropoda > Insecta > Diptera > Syrphidae > Chrysotoxum > Chrysotoxum bicinctum. The sequence continues at coordinate 33,773,072 of OU426990.1, forward strand.
CTCGCAAACGCCACTCGCAATGGATGTTCCATTTTTTACACCATCGTTGGTAGCATTCACATCGGTAGGTATGAATATATAGTTTTTGAATTTATGTTGTTTAATTGGATCTTATTTTATTTAAAGATATTGCAGACCGCAGGATCAATAATTGCTCTAGTGAAATCGTTGTTGTGAAGAAATTTTAAATGTTTAAATTTCGTTTTGTTTGGAATATTCAATATTTTGCTTATGAGTATTTTCAAAAAAGTACTGCAAAACGCTTTATGCATGAAATATGGTGAATTCATCAATGTAATGGAGTAAAATAGCAGTATTTGTTGCAACAAAATAGAAAAATTTAATTCACAATATGAGAGTAAAATAAAAATAAATAAAATATGCGGAAAAATAATTTATTTTCGCTAAAAGAGCAAGAGTTCTTATTGAAACCCTACAAACTTACAAAACTGAAATCTTAATACCTAAAAAGACGCTCAAAGTCGAAATATTTGAAAAAGTGTGAGAATTTGATTTGACTTTCTTAGGGTGTTACGTCTATTCGGGATGAACTAAAAATGGGATTGTTTTTGGTTGCTTATTTGGGATGCCTATTAATACAATACAGCGGTCAAACTTAGCAAAAAAAATTTGAGTGAATTACGGCAGCACAAAATTAGACTCAGTCCACAGTAATGGAAAGTTGTATAGTCATTTAAAAAAAGCTCCACGTTCCTCTACTCTGAGATAGCTATTTTCTCGATGTAGACATGTCTAAGTTTACATTCAAACAAAATTTAGCTGCAAATCCGCACAGTGCGCAGGTTTAAAGTTACGAAATCTTGCAAAAAAATCATTTTTTTTTCACTTCTGTTTCCTAAAAAGGAATATTTGTATTGTATCTGTATAATCTTTATTCAATAATTAGGAAAAATATACAATAATTACTTACAGCTTGCAATATATGATAACAATATTGAATAAATTAGTGATTGTTTTTATTTAAAAAGCAAAAAACAGAATTAAATGTTACATCAATAAGAATTAGGTGTAAAATGGGAGAACTTATATACAATTTTAATGACTTAGAATAATTAATATTAATATAAATTTAACTCTTTGTTTTCTTTTTTTTTCACATAATTATGTACTACATACATATGGTTCTATTTCGTAACGTATTCTTCTTTCCAAAAACCTCTTTTTCAAAATTGAGAAAAATGTCTTAAAAATTTTGTGCGTTGTTTTTTGGTTCTGCTTTGAAGTTTGCCCATTATTTGATTTTTGATGCAAGTTTCAGTAGTAAACACTTAACATATAACGTGTTGCTGGTTTAATGCATTCATTTACTATGTGTTTGTAAATTAACACTTGTCAGCTTTTAAAGGTTACATTATTTTTATGATTTACCACATCATAAAAACTTACTTCTTTGGATATACTCAATTTCGCTATAATAAACACAAAACCCTGAATTTTCATAATTTTTATCCGATAATAAGAACAACATCGCTTCTTTCCATTATCTTTCTAAAAAAAATTAACTTATAAGCCGACACATACGCATACATAATGATTCCATGAATCAAGCATATATATTTTTCAAATTACTCAAAATTTAACTTTTTAACTTTGGAATTTAGATAAAATTTTGTGTGGGCGTGTCATTGGGTGAAAACATTTTGTTTTCATTTCTTAAGCTAACCTTTATAAAATTTGAAAACTTTATTTAAATCAGTTATGTGGTTCCGATTTTATCGCACTAAAAAAGACCGCCTTCATACAAAACAAGTAAATACTACAAAAAAGTAAAAAAAAAAATAGTAAAAAAGCCAAAAAAAGGGTGTGGAAAATTTGAATGGCCAACTTACTTCAAAAAGAGCACCATCTTTACTTCAAACAAAACCTGGATATTTATCAATTTTGAGTTTTTTTTAGTGGGCGTGGCAGTGGGTGGAAATTTTTTGTGGAGCTTTCTTTCCAAAACAACTTTCATTTCTAAAAGTGGTTCGGTTTTTATGGACTTTTTTCCGCTCTCCCATACAAGTCGCCCCACTGTGCGTCGCAGTGAACTAACTTCAAATGGAAAATATCGGAGATATCTCTTCGCACTCCTTGCTCTACCCAGTCAAGCGAAACGTACTCAAGAAATAAAGGAAACCAGAAAGAAAAATGCGCGATAACTCCGCATTTTTCGAAATCTCAGCAATTGCATTTAAGCCCGTCACCACATACGTCTCTCGCAAACATACTGTAATATTTTTGCTAAGGTTCGTTAAATAAAACTTATTACTCTTTCTAGTATCTCTTCTTTATTTTTACTTTCCAAATCACAACAATAAATCTCAATTTATAATCAACTCAAATACTTTATTCAAGGCTTTATTATATCTACTTTATGGAAGAAACAAAAAGCTCTTTTCCAATGTAAAATGTATTTCCCCTTATTCCAACCAACTAGAACATTCCAAGATGAGAACCTTCGAGAACAACTAATTTGAGTATATAAGGGAGTGTTCACGGTGAGCAGAATACAGTTTATTTTCGATTATGAAAGTGTGCAAAGCTGAATTATTGGATTGTTAAAAGTGTAATCAAAGAACTGTGATTTAAGTTTGAATAAAAGCATTGGAGTTGATTATAAATTGAGATTTATTGTTTTGATTTGAAAAGTGTAAATAAAGAAGAAATTCTAAAAGGAGTAATAAGTTTTATTTAAAGAACCTAGGAAAAATATTATAATATTTACAATTTTGCTTGAGATTTCCATCTTATAGAAAAAAACCAGCGCGAAAATCTACGAAGAAAGCATATAGATTTTTGTTCCTTCTTTAGTAACTTTCCGCAATATTAATCAATGAGAAAATTGATCCGAAGTTGACCGGTTTCTCCTTTATTGTAAACCCAATGCGTCAACCTATTGAATATTAGGGCACTGAATAACTTTACCGAAATGTTAAAGAATGAAATACCCCGGTAGTTCTTTGGGTTGTTTAAAGCTCCTTTTTTATGCAGAGGATATATTATTGCTTTTTTAAAGTCTTGTGGAACGTTTGCTGTTTCGAATATCCTGTTGTTATAGAATTGCACTGGTATTCGGTCATCTCCCGGAGCTTTTCCTGTATTAACCTTTTCAATCACATTCACCACTTCCAAAGTTGAAAATGGTGAATCCAGAAGATCATCCGTGAAAAAAGGGGCTGCATACTGTGGAAGGGGGGAGAACCGCGGGGTGTTGAGAAGTATTTCAAAGTAGTCTCGGAGCTCAGCTGCATGCAAAGAGGAACCGATCCTATTGGTTCTACCATTTATGATTTTTGCAGCTTTCCAAAATTCTGCGGAAGACCTTGCACTGTTTAAGATACGAGTATCTAAATTTTTCTGTTCATTTTGCCTCTTCTTCAAAAAACAGAGTTGCTTGTAATCCTTATTTGCTACAGCGTACATTTTCCTGAATACAGAAGAATTGAATTTTCTCAGGATTCTTAAAAGGGAAAATGACTTTTTCCTTGCTTTAAGGCACTCTGCATCAAACCATTTTTGTTTGAATTTAACCTTACAACTCGATGAACTGTAAGCTGTACTGAATCTCTAATAATTTGTTAAAGATGTTCCATGTGTAGAGGGTTGTTTTCTGCCATCCGCTTACCAAGTTTTTCATTCAAATTCTTTTGATATACATATGTGCTGAAAGTTATTTTTCCAGAATAATTTTGGAAGGAGGGCCAGACACTTAGAATTGGAAGTATCTTCAGACGCTGATACTGTACAAAAAATTTCTTGAGGCATGTGGTCTGAAAAAGTTTGTGCAGCTATCTTGAAGTTCCTCAAGATTAAATTCCAGGTGCCAGACACAAAACAGTAGTCCATGACTGAATACGCGCCGTTCCTCGAATAAAGGTAAATTCACCGTAAGAACCGTTTTTGAGTTGATTATAAATTGAGATTTATTGTTTTGATTTGAAAAGTGTAAATAAAGAAGAAATACTAAACAGAGTAATAAGTTTTATTTAACGAACCTGGTAAAAATATTTCAGTATTTTGTATATTGTTTTTGGCTAATTGGAGAATTCCCCACGATCGATAATTGTTATTCATTTTTAAAAGATTTAATTATTAATTATAGCAGGACGCTTTACTCACTGAATAAAATACACAATTTGTGAAAACCTTTTTGAATTCGACCGTTTTTTACAAACATTTAAACCATGGCGTCAATTTTCATATTCAAAAATGTAATTTCGATAACATGTAAAAGGCCTTAAGTCTTGTTAATGCTTTCTTCCTGTAAACAGATAGTAATTGAATTTGTTTTGTGTTACTGGTAAAACGCACTAAGTCAACTAAGTGCCTTCTTCCAGTATAAAATAAAATGTGTTTTTTCTGACTTCGAGCAAAGTGAAACCTTAAATAATTCATTAAGCGTGTCTAATATGACTTAGTGTGTTATTCCAGTAAATAGACATCATCGTTTTGGAACGTTCTGCATTTAAATGTAAAAATGCTAAAACTATGACCTATAGTGCATTTAGCTTGTATCCCAACGTTATATCCGTTCAAAGTTGAAGGACAACTCTCATATCAATCTTTGGTGCTCCTTTCATTTACTTGAGAACTTTGGATAGTATTTAGAGAAGAGCTTTTAAAATGATTGGAGATATCATATTCATTGGAACATTTATGTAATGTGTCTTGTCTCTCGTTTTAATATCGTTTCTTAAAAAAAGAGTGTTTTTGTGAAATAGCCAGGTGCGTTCCTCCCATTAAGCAATTCAATGCACTTTTAGGAATGCCCATCAATTTGCTCTCGAGCTCAATTTTGGAAGTACTTTTGAGAACAGAGATTCTTCCTTTAGCCAGACAACTCGAATGTGGAATGAATACCAAGCTCTGCTTATGATTTTCAGAAATTTGAAACCAATTTGCATCTCTGGCTCCTTTTAAATCTTCAAATGTAACATATAAAGGACATTCATAACCACTTGAGAGAACGTGAATTACCCACTGTTTTTGTAAAGAATGGAGGAAACTCTTTAATAGAGCGAAAACCTCCAGAGAAGCTTCTGATTGGGATTCATATAAAGACTCCCTCAAGTTATATAAAAAAGAACTGAGAAAACCCAAGCGTATGTCCTGGAGAACTTTCTGTAACAATATAGAAGGCAACTCAGAGGCATCAAGGTTAAGAAAAATCCTCTCCAAAAATCCAGTAATGCCAAGTTGCCTAAAAAACAATGACGGTTCCTGGACAAACTCAAGCGAAGAATCGCTCAATCTGCTCCTGGATGTACATTTTCCAGACAGCTCTCCTTGCGTTAATAGCACTGATCCTAACAATATATTCAGTAGCATAACTCCTCCACAAGGTCTGATTACAGAGGAAAAATTAAAATGGGCAATAAACAGCTTCAATCCATACAAATCTCCTGGGCCAGATGGAATAATTCCAGCGGAATTACAGGAAAATTCCGATATTCTAATACCCATTCTGGTAAACATCTGGTTGTATCCCTCTGGCTCACATTCCTTTGTCATGGAGAGAAGTAAATGTTATTTTCATCCCCAAAGCTGGCAAACCTAGCCATGTTAATCCTAAAGATCTAAGACCTATTAGCCTTTCATCATTCCTTCTTAAAACATTTGAACGTCTGATTGAAATCCATTTGAGGGCAAACATTGATAAGTCCTTACTATCCAATGCTCAACATGCTTATAACAAAGGGAAATCTGTAGAAACCGCTCTACATACGCTGGTTCGTATACTATCGAACACTCCCTTCATCATAAGGAGTTCACCTTAGTTGCTTTCCTGGATATAGAAGGAGCTTTTAACAATGTCGACGCATCCGCAATCACACCTGCGCTGTCATCTCTGAAGGTGGATAAGTCAATCAGTAATTTGATAAATCATATGCTGACAAGCAGGATTATAAATTCAAAACTGGGCGATTTTACTACTCGAAGGACTGTCAGTAGGGGTACGCCGCAAGGCGGCGTCCTCTCTCCTCTCCTTTGGAACCTAGTCCTAAATAAACTACTAGTGATTCTTGAAGGGGAGGGGCACAGGGTGATTGCCTATGCGGACGATGTTGCGATAGCGATATCTGGTAAGCATCCTAATACTCTGAAGGAACTCCTACAAAATGCTCTAAACAAGCTTACTAACTGGGCAGATCAATGTGGACTCGGTGTCAACCCCCACAAAACTGAACTTGTCCTATTTACCAGGAAATATAAAATCCCACACATAGACCCTCTCCTCATCAAAGGTATACCGCTTAAATTCTCAGACAAAGCAAAATATCTGGGTCTTATTTTGGACAAGAAATTAAGCTGGAAGCCCAATATCCAAGAGAGAGTCAACAAAGCCAACATAGCTCTTTTCTCTTGCAAAAAAGCCGTAGGTAACAAATGGGGTCTACAAACTCATATAACACACTGGCTATACACCTCAATCATTAGACCGATACTTACATATGGAGTGACAGTATGGTGGACTGCGCTGGAAACAGCAACAAACCGCGATAAGCTTAGCAAAGTCCAACGAACAGCCTGTTTAATCATGGGTGGAACTCTCCGCTCAACTCCTTCTGCTGCACTTGATGTTCTTTTTCATCTCATACCGCTAGATATCTTTAGCAAACAATCGGCTGCTAACACAGCCATCCGACTTAAAGCCTCCTTGCAGTGGATCAATAATGATATTGGCCACTCTACTATACTGAACTCGTTCAGTACTCTACCTAGTAACGTCGATTACACCACCCCTCATCCAAAATTTAATAAAAACTTTCAAGTGTCCATCCGTTCCAGGTCTTCTTGGGAAAATGAGCCGTTTTTGACAGACGAAGCAATTCATTTCTATACAGATGGATCTAAAACCGATGACGGGGTTGGTGGAGGCGTATACTCCGAAAGATTAAATCTCTGTCTATCTTTTCGTCTTCCCAATCACTGTAGCGTGTTCCAGGCAGAGCTTCTAGCAATAAAAGAAGTCCTCTCTTGGCTAAAAGAAAACGTTATATCGACTACTGATATACGTATCTTCTCAGACAGTCAAGCTGCCTTAAAGTCACTGGACTCTGTCTCCACTAACTCACAAACAGCGCCAAACTGTCGATCATCTCTGGTGGAGATATTAAAACAGTTTAACATTCACCTTACATGGGTGCCGGGGCATAGAGACATTCCAGGAAACTGTAAAGCTGACGAACTTGCAAAAAACGGAACAATCTTACCTTTGTTGGATAGCAAATCTAACATCGGTATAGCCTTAGCTACTTGTAAACTTATGCTAAAGCATGATACCATGAAGAAAGCTAACCTCAGATGGACCAGTACCCCAACTTGCCGGTCTACTAAACTGATTTGGCCATTGATGCTAAACGCTCCAAACAACTAATTTCTATTGGTAGATTGCATATTAGCTCCGTTATAGGTGTCCTTACTGGACACTGCCTAATAGGAAGACATGCTTCTCGTCTTGGAGTTCCTGCAAATGATTTTTGCAGAAGCTGCATGGATGAAGAAGAAGAGGAGTCAGTTCCTCACCTTCTATGTTCTTGTTCTGCCCTAGCGCAAGGACGTAGACTCCACTTGGGAGACTACTACTATAACGATCCTAGTGATCTAAATAATTCCGACATTCACTGTCTCAAACGCTTCATTATTAGCTCAAAATGGTTTAGCGAGTAAGGGTGATTTTTGAAATCCTTGTGGTATCACAACGGACCAAATATTGGTCTAAGTGTGTTGACCTTTTTCTGGTCAGCAGCCACTTTAACCTAACCTAACCTAACCTAACCACTGTTTTTGTGCAATCTGTCATCGTATGGTCAAGTTTGATCAAAATCCCGAGTTCAGTTTTTTTACTAAATGCAAAAGTTGCCCGTTTTCAAAAGGTTGAATTCTTAAACAAATGTTGATTTTTGTTTTAAAATTCAAAAAAGACTTATTTTAAAGATTTTGTATAGAATAATATCTTGACTCCTCAACAAATTTGACCAAATGGTTTTCATTAATTACAGTAATTTATTATTGATTTTTTTTATATCTGTGGGCCCAATTTTGAGAAAAATAAAAACTTTTCTAAATGTTAAAAAATTTTGTATTTTTTGAATTTTTTATTTTAAATTTCTAACAAGAACAGCGATTTAAAAGTTTTCCCCCACATTTTCACATGTTTCGCTATATTATTTTTAGCCATAGAAATAAATTGTACATTCTTTCCCATTGTAGAAATATATTTAGTTTTTAGAATTTTAAAAACGAATGTTATTAGAGAAAACTACTTTTAGTAGTAAGAGACAAGAACAGAATGCTATGCAAATATGAATATTTGCAAGAACAAAAATTATAAGTCGTTGTAGTGGTTTCTTAATAAAATAAGGTTTTATACATAAAATTTTTAAAATATTTAAAAAAAACTTGGTACGTCAACTTAAGGTTTTTATTACTGTACGAACGAAAATTAAATTTCCAAAAAAAATACTGACCCATTTTTGAGATATCGAATTTTCCAAGCTTTTCAAAAACTAAAAAAATATTTTTTTAAAGTTTTGAAATGCAATGTTTCTTAAAGTTTTTAAAAGCATCTCTATAGAAAATTTCATTAAAATCCGTTATGGCGATAATGAAAAATTCAAAATTTTAAAAAGTCGTTCTATGGTAGGTACAGTCAGTAATGTCTTGTTTTTAAATTTTTTTTGAATTAAATTATAGATCTTAAAAATTAATCGAAAGACTAAAAATTTAAGTAAAATTCTCGGAACCGTTTTCGAAAAAAATACGATTTTCGAAAACCATTTTTTAACATTTGTATGGAAGGTACCGTTAGGTAAAATACATTTTTTTTCTCACATCTTGTAGATTATATTGAGAAACTTTTATTTATCAAGTTTAAAAAAAAAATCGATCATGGGGTTTTCGAAATAAATTGAGCTTTCAAAAAAAAAATTTGTAATTTTTTTTTAAAATCCAAACATTTTTTTTTTTGAACATTTGAATACACAATTGTATTTTTTTTGTATTGTATTATAGGGAGCCCAAAACATAAAAAAAATGATCAAAATCGGTTGTACCGTTTTTGAGAAAATCAAAAACAAAAAAAATGGTTCCAAGCGGGGTACCAAAAATAATAATTTTTCGATTTTTTTTCATTCACTACCTAGGTTTAACTAAATGAAATTTTATGATTTTGTTTTTTTAAAATCTATGGGACAGTTTTTGAGAAAAAAAATATTTATAAGATTTCGAAAAAAAATCGTATGGCAGGTACCATTATTTGTGGTCTTAAAAACTCAAATCAAAAAACATCCTGGGGTACAAAAATAAAACCCATACTTATCTACCAAGTTTAAAGAAAATCGGCCGAGCCGTTTAGACTGTAGTCGAACCGACAGACAGACAAAATTGCGAGACCCACTTTTCTGGTCTTCGCTTTATCGTAATGTCAACTTTGATCAAAATATCGAGTTCGATTTTTGTTTGATTCGTTGTGTTTTCTTGATTTTTGATTCACTGGCCAATCCTATAAAAGTTTCCTTTGCGTCTATATCGACTGCACAATGCAAATATATCGTTTTAATTTGCCATAAATTTTAAGTCACAATGTTGACCCAATAATAACACTTTTATTGAAATTTACTTTATAGTTGTTGTTTTATTTTACAAAAAAATAAAATACAATGCGCACTAAATACAGATTCATAAAAATCCAAAATGAGGTACAGACAGAGCAAAATTCTAAAGTTTGTGTAGGCAGACTGACCACGGCAAATATAAAATGTCGAATGCCATTATGCCAATAATGCCATGCATTGATGATGCAATCGCCAATTCGGACCGGGAGGAATCGGAACAGATATCAGTGTTCGAAAATCGAAAACGTCAAGGTACATACAGAATGCACTGATATCTATTTCTTTCCCTTTTGAGTTCCATTGGTAGATACGTATTTCTACTCGAACAATTTTTTTTTCCGAATGCATAGCTTGCCTTATAGTACCTACCTATAAGTCGCAAGTACAAAGTTTACTTCTGAGCACCTACTCATTGAATATAATATGTAAAACATTATAAACTGTTAACTTTAAAATGAACGCCCCCAAAACCAGTCAGACAAAGTTTCGTTTAATAAATTGGAAATCCTCTTTGAGCTTATAATTAAAAGTTGAAGTTAAATTAATAATGGTTCTTTAAGTTGATGTGAATATCGCTGACAAAAATGCATAAAAACAGCAACTCCAAATCTTGAAAACAACATTCAAGTATTCTTTTTCGACGCAAAAAGTCATGAAAGTGAAGTCATTAAGATTCCTCACCAAAGACTATCCCATCGAGAAGTCGTACTTTATTATTTCAAAATGTTCCCTCAGCTGGATGGGAATGTATCCCCAGACTGGTTCTTCAGTGCTTCGTAGTTTAAATTGGCTTTTTAATGTCCTTGTTTTATTTTTCGGAACCATATCCCAGTTCTGGTTCGGATTCTACTATTTAAAGTTTGATTTGTTGAAAGGTATTGATGCAATATGTCCGGCAATATCGTGTTTGGTTGCGTTGATCAAGATAATTTTGATCCTTTGTTATGGAAAGGAGCTCTCTAGAGTCCTTATATACTTGAAAGGTGTCCTTTTCACTGGTTTGTTTGCTTGTTAATGTTTGTAAGAAAAAGGGCTTAGTTTCTTTAATCAAATACTATCAACAGACCTGGATGAAGAAAACACCAAAATAATTCAACAGTTTTCAATGATAGCAACCAAACTATCCTTCACGGTTCTCATCTCTGCAATAATGGCCAACGTTTTCTATAGCCTACGGCCGCTCGTGACAAATGTGTATCGACTTTCAATGGGAATGACTTATCTGTATGATGAAACTCCTCTGAAACTCATGTGAGAATTTTTTTGAATTTTCTTATTTTGCATGGAATAAAAAAAAACGTAATTAATTCTTATTTCAAAGGCTCCCATCAGTGCTATTGACTCTCCCCTGGTATCCTTTTACATACGCACTTATTTCATATGTGGCTCAAGTGGGTATTTGTGGTTTCTCGGGGGTTGATGGGATGTACATATCATTCTGCCTGTATGCTGCTGCTTTGTTGAAAATACTCCAAAAGGATATCAGATTAACATTTGAAAATTGTTGTTAAAAAAAAAAATTTGAAAATGTTTACATTTTATTTTTCAATTGACAAAAATTATTTTTTTTTTTTAAGATCACACTCATATGTCATCCGGAGAGAACCAAGAATGCTACGAAAAGCTTCGAGGGATTGTAAGGCGGCACAATGAAATAATAGACTTGGTAAAACGGTTTTCATCACTTTTTATGTGGATTACTATGGCGCATTTCATGACATCGTCAATAGTCATTGGAGCCAGTATAATTGAAGCTTTATTGGTAAGTACTGGTTGATATTTTTCCATGAATTACTTTTAATTTGCAATAAACATACATAAATGTATGTGTGGGTAACTTATGGCAAGTTATGGATTTCCAAAAAAATTGAACTCGAGATTTTAAATAGGCTAGACATTGCGATGATAGTGAAGGCGAGAAAAGTGGGCCTCGCAATTTTCGCCGCCTGTCTGTCTGTATATGTCAGACATACAGCTTAAACGGATCGGCCGATTTTGTTTGAACTTAATCGATTGTATATCTATTAATTTTTTCCTACTTTTTACTTGCGACTTATAGGAACTATAAGGCAAGTTATGCATTCGTAAAAAAAAATCGAACTCGAGATTTTGATCAAAGTTGACATTACGATGATAACGAAGACGAAAAAAGTGGGTCCGGCAATTCCGTCTGCCTGGCTGTATGTCTGTATGTCTGTACCTCGATCTAAAGCCTAAACTACTGGAGCTATTTTCTTCAAACTCAGAACTTAAGAATCTTCGATGATTCCCTAGAGGAGAAATTGAAATTTTTTTAGTTTCAAGACTAGCAGTACCCCCATACACCCGTAATGCATAATCTTATTTATCTCAAAAACGGCTCTAATGATTTTGATAAAAAAATTTGGTGTGCTATCATGGGCATGGACAACATTTTGGATAAAAAAAAAATAGGAAAAAATGTTATTAAGGGTACCTGTTATAAAACCGTTTTTTTTTTATTTTCGACTTTCTTTAACGGCTCTAAAGATTCTTACCAAAATTTTTTAACAGGAGCCCTCTTAAATTTCAAATAATATTGTTTGTTAAAATATTCGAAAAAATATTTTTTTGGGTTTTTTTAAAAGAAAAAATTGATATTTTTTTTTTTTTGAAAAATCAGTATCTTCAAAACGTGTTAACTATTATTTTTTGAAATTATTTTCTAAAATCTATATTACGAAATACTTACAATTGGCATCCCAAATTTTTTTCTTGAAAAGTCTTAAAGAAATTTCTTATATAAAAAACTTTATTTGCATAAATTTATACTTTTCTGAAAATCAGACTGCAATTTAATGCATTTGATCCATCATCATTAAATCTATGTTTTATATTTATTTATATAAATTTCTAAATTCGAAAGAACTTTTACATAAGAGCAAGTACGTGCGATCCAGTCGTGCATTTTATTTTATTTGATTTTAAAAAAAAATTTCAATTTTTATTTCAAAATTCAAAATTCCAAAAACCCCTTGTTCCCTTGTGTCGTAAAATTTTGATTAATTTTTTTTTCGAATAAGTTTTACGATATATGGGCTTATCCCTGTAAATTTTAACTTCTTGAGTTTAAAAAAAAAAAAACAAAAAAAAAATTAAGGCACGCATGTAAATTTGAGTTTTTCTTCAATTATAGACCACGAATAAATAAAAAACTTCAAAATAACTAATATGTATTGTTTGTTGAAGAGTAAAGAGGTATAACGTATAGAAAAATGAATTTAAAATAATTTATTTTAAGCACCGAGTTAATTGATTTGGTTTTTATTTTTAATCTTCACAGCTTCTGTTTTCAAACTTATTTGTTTAACACTTTTACCATTTTTTTTTATAGTTTCTACAGTTTAAATTACGCTCATTGTAAGGGTGTAATCAAACAATGCTTTGGTGTGCTAGTAAAAAATGTGCCTTTTTTGAAACAGTTACGTTTTTTAAGTTCGTTTTGTTAACTTCATAAAATTTTTACATAATGAAGCACGCATTGAAGCCAAAGTTTTTTTTACTCTAGATAGCTTAAATAATGATGCAGACCATAAAAAAATGCCCCACGATCAATGTTAAAAAAATAGGATTATTTATAAGGAAGGCACGCACTCAAAATGAATGATTTCAATTAATTTTGACCTTCATTTATCTGAAAAAACAAAAATTGTACTAAGTAATCTTATGTTAAACATTATTTTTGCAATAATACAAAACGTTAATTATCCACGCACGCAGCCAAAAGTCTCAATATTCGATGATTTTTTCGATTTCAAACACTTTCGCACTATCTCGATGGTTCATTTTATAAATTGAATAGTTAAAACTCAATGATATATATAATATTATAAGTTCCAAAACCTGAATATTTAATAATAATGTCTATATATTTCGACGCATGGCAAAAGTTAAAATTTGCACGGATAAGCCCATATAATTTAATTAAAAAAACTTGAAGTTAAGATATAACTGACTGTACCTACCATAGAACCATTCGTATATAAATGCTTATTTTTTAAGAAACCAATATAACGCCTTATAATTTTCGTCCTTGTATAAAATAATATTTGTTTGAATCACATGGCATCCTGTTTTTAGCTTCAACTACTAAAGGAGTTGTTTTAGTCATTTAAAAAATGTATTTTATGCTTATGAACAATTTTTCTCTAATAACATTCATATTTGAAATTCCTAGTCTTTTACATAAGAGCTCCTAGGAATATCTCGAAATAATTCTTTACAATAGGAAAAGTCTTAGTTTAAATATTTTTCAATTCCTGGATTTTAGTTTTTTCTGAAAAAGTAGTTAAAACAAAATATTTACATACATATGTCATTTTAATTTATTTTAGTACCCCGGATATCGAGCCCTTATGTACGTATCATATACGATAGTAGTTTCATGTGAACTGTTTATTTACTGCTACGGAGGGAGTGCAGTAATTGAAAATGTATTTATAAAATAAATTATTACTAAAAATACGTCGGAGCGGCCATTAATTTTTTGTTTATTTTCAGAGTTTGGGATTGGGAATGTCGGCATACTTCTCAAACTGGTATAACTGTGACAATCGAGTTCGCAAAGCTATTTTAATTTTAATTATTCGTTCGCAAACGCCACTCGCAATGGAGGCTCCATTTTTTACACCATCGTTGGTAGCATTCACATCGGTAGGTATGAAACATATATTTTTTGAATTTATGTTGTTTAATTGGATCTTATTTTATTTAAAGATATTGCAGACCGCAGCATCAATAATTGCTCTAGTTAAATCGTTGTTGTGAAGAAATTTTAAATGTTTAAATTTCGTTTTGTTTGAAATATTCAATATTTTGCTTATGAGTATTTTCAAAAAATTACTGTAAAACACTTTGCACATGAGATATTGTGATTTCTTCAATGTAATGGATTAAAATACCAGTATTTGTTGCAGCAAAATAAAAAAAATGATAGCCACCACTGGCACAATGTGAGAGTTTAATAAAAAAAAAGTTAAATATGAGGATAAATTATTTAGTTTCCTTAAAAGAGTAAGAATTCTTGATTAAACCCTACAAATTCAAAAATACTTCCATGGTACCTGCTTTTAAATGACATTTTCCAAAATGGCCGAACGCTGTCCCATTGTATATCGATTTTAATAAAACCATAATTATTAAACGGCGGCGGCGCAGCGAACTAATTTCAAATGGAAAATATCGGAGTTATCTCTTCGCACTCCTTGCTCTACACAGTTAAGCGAAACGTACTCAAGAAATAAAGGAAACCAGAAAGAAAAAAGCGCGATAATTCCGCATTTTTCTCAATTTCAGCAATTGCGTTTAAGCCCGCCACCACATACGTCTCTCGCAAACATACTTAAAAATTGCAGAGTGATAACGCATCGTTTAAAAGCCGTCCTACTACATCTATTGGCTCGCAGCATTAAAATGGGCGTTCACATTCCCAAATTTGTTTGACAAGCACGGCATGATGAATATTTGATGGATAAAAAAAGGAGTATTCACATGCGTCAAACATGCTGTCAAACATCACTTTTCATTAGAATTTTGATCAATGCGGACCAACATGCTTGACGGACATTGTGTTTACCTTCTCAAATATGCTTGTCATGCAGCGAAAATGTCAAAATATTTTTTGTTTGACAAGCCACTAGATGGAGTGTTCACCTTATCAAAATCAAGTCAATCATGCCGTTCTTATCAAACATATTTGAGAATGTGTAGCTTTCGTGTTTTCGACATATTTGTCGAGAGGTGAAGAAATTTTGGGGGATTGAAGTTAGTTATCGAGATTTCAGTACTCAAAGTTTCCAAAGTAAACACGATGTCATAAGTACGCAATATTTCCAATGTAACCAGGGTCTTAAATGAAATCTTCCGTTGGGTAAGTTGCTACACGGAGCGTGTAACCTCAACGTGTAACCGTAACGGGCTACACGGAACGTATAAGTCGTCTAACCCACGTTTTTGGTTCATTCTACCGCCGCCGCCGGCAAAGATGTTTACACATACAAAAAACACCATAGTTAAGCTTAGATTCTTAAGTTCTTGCTTATGTTAAGCTAAATAAATAAATAAAATAAATAAGTGAAGACCTTTCTCACTAAATAATGTAAAAAATTCTCACTTTAGATGTGAAATATCTTCACCGAGGAAATGTTGAAGTTATTCCCACTGTTGGTGAAGTTATTTTCTATGTATAAATAGCCCTCTGCTTCTTATTAAATTAAGTTTTTTTCTTATTAGGGCTGGTAGATCTTAAAATGGAATAAGACAAGCTTGGTAGCTGAGGTATTAACAAAATTTAAAGGGCCCTTGTATTGAATTTTCCTAACAAAACAAAAAAAAACCAAAGACAATTTAATGGCTACAGATTTAAGTTAAATAACATTAACGATTCGAAATGCACTATTTTCATTTCGTACCTCATGATTTCCACAAATTTTTGCATATTTAGCATATTACGCGCTGGCTTTAATAATTTTGAATTCGCACATTTTTATTATATACATATGTATATTTACGTACCAAAGCTACTGGATGCTATTTACTCCATAATTACCGTTGTATCTTGAGTATTTTTCAAAACCGACTGACACTATATCAATCACATGGCTCACCAAGAGGTTCATCATAATGACAATGGTGCTCAAGGTCAAGAGTATCGAAATGATGGTTAGAAAGAATTTAATGATAATAGAAACCCAGAAATATTTACATAAAAGAAAATAATCGGAATACATACATAAATTGATGTTAAGGAAAAATAGTTCAAATAGAAAGTCGCAATGGACGTTCAAAATAAAAGAAGCATTTATTATTTAAGGGTAAAAAAGTAATTGTAGGAATTAATGCTGGAAAAAATTACAACTGCGTAGACATTGCGGGTATAGATAGAGCTGGGATTTAGAGATCTATGTATTGTGTCGAACTTTTTAGAGAACACAATATGAGCTTAAGTATACTGAGAACAAAAATTCATATACATATATCGTATTTGGCTCAGAGACCATTCCGACTGACACACAACTAATATTGGCCAAATTTTTTTTCAAGGATTTTAAAAACTAACAAGAACTAAATGATATTTCTTCGAATTATGTATAAGGAACGCAAACATGGACGTACATAATTATTTTTTAACATTAGAATGATGTTTTTATTGATGTGTAAACATCTTTGCCGGCGGCAAATCGAAAACGTGAGTAAAACTTATACGTTCCGTGTAACCCGTTACGGTTACACGTTCCGTGTAGCAACCTACCTTCGACGATTGCATTTAACACCATGTTTACATTGGAAATATTGCGTACTTACGACATCGTGTTTACATTGGAAACTTTGAGTACTGAAATCTCGATTTTATTACTTTCCATTGCTGGCTAGAACTTAATTCAATCCCTTAACATTTCTTCACCTCTCGACCAATATGTCAAGAAGACGAAAGGCAAATCAATTGGTGTAAGATTTCAAAGCGAGTTCATTTAATGTCTTAAAAATATCCACTTCACGTTAGTGATGGACGATAACATTTTATTTTATGCTCGCAAAAAATGCATTTTCAGAGTTGACCTTTAAAAATTCAAAAAATGTTGTTCAGGGCAATCAGTTGACATCTGCAACGAAATATTCTCTATACGTCAAAATATAATTTGTCTCTTATCTGTCGTACCATATTATAATTATTTTAATAATCGAATTAAATATTATTTATTATATCAAAATATACTTTTAGCATTCACTATATCAAAATAAAGATCGTTCTCCATCTGTCTAGCCATGATCTGGATGATGACTTCGGCTAGGCGCGCACATTCAATTTTTAGTTTCGCAACTGCTTGGTTCGAGCAACTAAAAAGTTTGACACAAACTAAAACATTGCCTAAAATGAGTTCGCTATTTTTTGTAACATATAATTATATGCACCTGCGCGGACATTCAACCAAATAGTTCATCTGTTTTTTATAAGCAACCAAACAGTTGTGCAACTAAAAATTGAATGTGCGCGCCTAGCCTACGACTTCAATGGATTAAAAAATTCAGTTTTTGCCACTTGTAAGGTGTGTTTTTTTTGCAAGTCCATATAGAATTGTTAAAAAAACGACATCGGGATTTAGGAGTTTTTTTTCCACATAGCTGGAAGCACTGTGTACGCTATGACATTTGTCAGCTTATTGACGACTAGCATCAACCAATCCAAAAACTTTACTTTTGACGTCTCTGAGCAAATTATCGATAACATATAGATAATACTATTTTGGCATCACCATTTTTATCGGGTCTTAGATTAACTCTCGAAAATTATCTGGTCTTAGCTAACCTGTATAGATTTAAGTAGTTGTTGCATTTGCATGTAAAGCGCTTAGTCCCGATGTCGTTTTTTTTTACAATTCTATATGGACTTGCAAAAAAACACACCGATAATTCCATTACAACGTGGGAATGATGACAATCGGTTTATAAATCTCTGACAGAGGGAGTAAGATAAAGTACAGAAACCTAAAACAAGAAGTTAAGGGATTGGTTTGATTTTGATAAGGTGAACGCTCCATCTAGGCTTGTCAAAAAAAAAGTTTTGATATTTTCGCTGCATGAAAAGTATATTTTTGTTGGCTGCGTTAAGCCAGATAAACATTGTTCAAATGCACGTGCAAGTCTATTATTTCAGTGGCGAGAGGACGTTAGCCTTTGAGAGTTTGGATTTGGATTTTTCTTCAAGCCTACATCCGATCTATACATGTGACTTTTTCATTAATACACTTACACGTGCTTGTCATGCATTTGAACAGTGTATATCTAGCTTTAAACGCAATTGCTGAGGTAGACGAAAATGCGGAGTTATCGTTCATTCTTCTTTGTGCTTTTCTTTTTTAGATTAATTTGGCGGTCGCTCAGTGGAATTCACTTAACTGAGTAGAGTAAGGAGTGCGAAGAGATGACTCCTTTTCGCATGAACAAAGTTAACTTATATTAAAAATCACTGTGTTTAAAAGCACAGATGCACTCGAAAGAAAGCCAAAAGAGAAACAGAGATTAAAATCGGATTCGTGTAAAAACAGTCTATTTTCTTTCAGATAACATCTCTGTTTGAATATATAAGCGTCAAAATATAATGATGTCTCAAGCAACATCCCTGTTTAAACATAAGTCAAACAAACTTTACGTTACGTAGCGGAGTCCACTTACTCCTAACACACGCCACGAACTACTTCATCAAAGCATATTGTCGATAAGGTTTTTGGGTCGTGTGAAATGAATAAGTGTGGACACGGCATGTAGTGCGAACTCTGGGAATCGAAGTAGTATATGCCGACTAGTGCTTTGATTCCATTAATCTTAAATTCACTTGATAATTTTTTGATCATTACATTAAAAATGTATCATAAACACAAGTAACAATGTAAAATGAACAAGAAAAATGTGTTTGGACTCGTTCCAGAAATAATTATTTTACTAGAAATAAGTAAAGACAACAAAATAGTTGATTAAATCGTTTTTACGAAACATGGTCCAGAAATACATGTGTTTATACTCTGTCCAACAAAAATTGTCAGTACAGGCCTTATGGGAGAGCTTTTTCTAAAGCAGTGGCGCCTGATGCACCCTCACTACAATGCGTGTGGAAAAATGCCACTAAAAAAAGAGCAAGCCACTGACTTTTCTTTAGGAATTGTTGTTGTAATTCTTTGCAAAAAGTTGTACACCCCAACACGACCGTCGTATCCCACTGCTGATGAGATACTGTCGAGATCAAGACAAGAGTGTCAAGTGTCACTCAATACGATCGTGGCTCTTTATCTACATCAAAACAGAGTTACCATTATCATTCTCAATTGCAAGCAAAGAGCTTTTTCAGTGGTTTTTATTAAGGAGCTTTTGGGATTTGAAGCTTTTGAGAACACATTTTAAGAAGAAGAGTATATTGAGTGTTGTCGTATTGCTTTTCAACTTAAAAAAAAACGCGCTATTATCTTACCGCTTGGCGTTGTGGGAAAAGGTAAATTGATTATTGTTTTCAGTCGTTTTGAATCGGCAGACGGTAGCCCTACGCGTTTTTTACTTTCATTTGCGGCGATTTATAATTTAAACTACGGAATCCCTGTGAGAGCTTTAAAAGGCGACACACTTATGCATGGCAATGCAACCAGAATGAGAGACAAACGTCCTATCTTCCCTGTACTGACAATTTTTGTTGGACAGAGTATAGGTGGAAAGCATTATTTACAGCTATGTAGAGATATTTTTGGATTTAAGTATATCTAAGTGAAAGGGATAAATTGTGGGAAAAACAATGGCTTTCATTTGAATATATCTTAAGTCACAAACTGCTACGATTGAATTGTTCGATACGTTTGATACGATCCATAACAAAAATATTCGGCACTCGGACGAACGTTGAGTTGTACACATCTTAACCGTGAGTACTCTGGCACTCACACTTTTTTTTTATTTTGTAAGCTTTCTTCAATTCTTCGTATTTAGTTTCAGAACCACTTATTTCGGTTTTTCAACTTCAAATCAAAAGAGGAATTTTTTTCAGTCTGAAAACAAATGAGTTATTTTATTTTAAACTTACCATAGAAAGCTAAATGAAGAGATAAGCTTTTAAAACTTTTAAGAGAAAGTTTTATTTTTCCGATACACAAATCTTCGAAAAAGTTTTATTTTGAAAAGCTTTTCGCCATCTTATTTCTAAACTGATTTTGTTTTAATAGCATAATAGAGTAATTTAAAATATTCTTATTTGGAAAATAATAGGAAATATTATTTTATCTATTATGTGTGATAATGATAACTTCCTGGGGGAAAAGGCGTGTAGGAAATAAATATTAGTTGTGAGAAAATAACAATGTAATAAAGCTTTCAAGCTATAAAAATTTCATGCGAGAAAATTCTCATGCGAGAAATATTCCTAAAATTTGAGAAAACTATTATGCCAGAATTGTACGCAAGAAAACCATCCTGCGAGAATTATAGCTTTCGAGGAAAATACCATATATAAATAGTTTGGCTTTTGCAAATAATTAGAGCAATAATTATTTTAGTACTAAAACATACAGATTCACAAATTATACCCTAAGAATTTTTAATTTTTTTTTTTTTTTGAATTTTCTTACAAAGGTAACCATCAAGGTCTGCTACCCAATTTTTTTTAAGATTTCAATCTGTATGGTATTTATTTTTAAGTTTGTATCAGTCAAGTAACTTAAGGATTTCAAATAGCCAGGCTTTTTGGCTTTTTTGTAAAATTTGTCACAGCTGGAAATATCATAGTTTATGATATCAAAGTGAACTTCACTTTTAAGGCAGTTCAAAAATAATTGTATTAAAAACCGAGGTTCAAATCGTTAAATGTCATTTGTCATAAGAAAAGGTGCGTAAAGAACAGACATTCTGATATTTTTTTGTTTTTGAATTTCAGTTTTCATTTTATGGAATATTAATAAAATACCATATATGTAGTACATATGTATGTACATGAAATCTTATTAAAAAGGTCTCAACCATCATAATCACTTTTCACAGTATATAATCAGTTATTGTATGTGGCTTATAACTTTTGATTTCAATTTTTCAAAGATTTTTATTTCACTGTCATAACCTGAAACTGAGGATAGCTATCGATTTTAAATTGGTGGTCAGCCATCAGACAAATAGGGGGAATAACATGTAGCATACGAAAACATGCACGTGCCGTAACTATTCGGGACTGGTGGAAGTCTGATCATAGCCTCTCCGTGGCGGCCGCTAGAAACAAGCCTTTAAAAAGGTTTGGCTAATATGATCAGGCTGGTTCCTCAGGTTGGCGATAGGTTAATTCCCTGTCCCGTAAAACTTAATGAATTACGAGACCGACAACAAGCCTCGGAAACGGACTGATCACACGACGACAACCCACGCAACGAAAACTGAAAAATGATTTACGAATTTTCTTATGGAACGTACGAACGCTCTATAGAGCTCGAGCTGCTCAGCAGCTAGCCGATGCCCTGTCAAAATATAAAGCTGACATAACAGCTCTTCAAGAAATCAGATGGACAGGGAATGGTGTTTTACAGAAGAAAGAATATGACATATACTACAGCTGTCATACAAAACACCATGTGCTCGGGGTAGGCTTCCTAGTCAGCGAAAAAATGAAGTCTAACATCATCGGATTTAACGCTATAAGCGAAAGGTTATGCACCCTTCGCGTGCGAGGCAAATTTACGAACATCAGCCTCATTAACGTTCACGGACCTACGGAGGAGTCCTCAGACGAAGAAAAAAAGACTTACTACGAACAAGTCGAGAGGGCCCTCAATGCCTGTCCAAGGTATGATGCTAAAATCATCCTTGGGGATTTGAACGCAAAAATGGGTCGGGAGCCGGTATTCAGGCATTACGCAGGCACCCATAGTTTGCATGAGAACACTAATGACAATGGACTTCGAGTCTAAGAATTGGCAGCATCGAAAAACATGGTCGTTGCGAGTACCAGGTTCCCGCGTTAAGATATCTACAAAGCCACCTGGGTATCACCTGATTGAGTCACTCGTAACCAAATAGACCACGTGTTGATAGACCGTCGCCACTACTCGAACTTGATGACGGTACGAACGTACCGAGGTGCCAATATCGACTCGGATCACTATCTTGTTGGTATGGTTTTCCGAGGGCGGATTGCCTTGCGAAGACGCATTGCATCCGCCGATCAGGTTCGAATCAACACGGCTGCCCTGCGCAATGAAAACATAGAACGCGGGCACGCGAAGAGGAATATAAAGAGCTCAGAAGAACAGAAAAACGGCTTCACAGACAAAAGATATCAGCCTGGGAGAAGAACCTAATCTGTGAAATAGAAAACAGCCGAGAGCGAGGTCCGCAACAGGTGCGGAAGTTCTACCAATCCGTCCGAAACATGACGCAGTACACACCACGCTGCACATACTGCAAGGACGGAGAGGGAAATCTGATCACCGATCCTGAAAGCATACTGGAGCGATGGGAAGTGTACTTCAATGAATTGCTAAATGGTCAGCTCACTGCAGAAGTGGAGGCTCCACTACTTCAAGAAGAATACCCTATGTTGCCGCCACCAAGCATAGAAGAGGTTGAGAAGGCTATAGGCCGGCTTAAACAGAACAAATCCCCGGCCAGCCTTACGTCAAGCAATTCATGATTATTATAGTGCACGTATGGGAGCAAGAAGAAATGCCAGAAGACTGGCGAAAAGGCATAATATGCCCCATACATAAGAAGGGGATGTCACAACGTGCAGCAATTATAGAGGTATCACGTTGTTGAGTACCGCCTATAAGATACTCTCCTCTATCCTACAAGACCGGATAACTCCATACGCTAAAACCGTCATCGGACAATATCAGTGTGGTTTCATTCCAGGCAAATCAACAACTGATCAGATCTTTACCCTTAGGCAGGCGATGGAAAAATGTATAGAATTTAACATCCCAACATACCATCTGTTTATAGACTTCAAGGCCGCCTATGATAGCATAGCCAGGGTAGAACTTTACAAAGCCATGAGAGAATTCGGCATCCCAAATAAATTGACACGACTATGTAGGTTGACCATGACCAACGTAACAAGCCAAGTAAAAATAGCCGGATTGCTATCCAGACCAATCAACATCTTTAATGGACTCCGACAAGGGGACGGTCTGGCCTGCCTCCCCTTCAACCTGGCGTTGGAGAAAGCAATCCGTGACTCTGGCACGGAAACACGAGAGACCATCGTTAGCAGGTCCAGCCAGTTACTGGCTTACGCAGACGACATCGAAATCATCGGAAGAACCGAACAAGCTGTACACGATTCCTTCATCCAAATCGAACAGGCGGCACAAAATCGAATGCGAGAGGAACAGTTGGTCAAACAATCAAGGTTGCGGAGCACGAATTTGAAGTGGTGCAATCCTTTAATACCTTGGGTCAATAGTAGCATCCGATAACAATATAGAAGAAGAAATATGCGGGCGGCTTCTCAAATCCAACAGAGCCTACTATAGTCTGTCAAAGCTCTTCAAATCCAGAAATCTCACCATAACTTCAAACCTGCTGCTGTACAGGACCATGGTCCTGCCAGTACTCATATATGGATCCGAGACTTGGGTACTTAGCAAAAGGCTTAACTGCGTTCGAGAGAAAAGTCTTAATGAGAATTGTTGGCCCCATATGCCAT
The DNA here is from genome assembly GCA_911387755.1 of Chrysotoxum bicinctum. Classification (NCBI taxonomy): domain Eukaryota; kingdom Metazoa; phylum Arthropoda; class Insecta; order Diptera; family Syrphidae; genus Chrysotoxum; species Chrysotoxum bicinctum. Next base: position 33,796,874 of record OU426990.1, read on the forward strand.
ATGTTAGGGAGGACGATTCCGGAGACGGTACAATCATGAACTGTACGCAATCTACCTTGAAGCAGATATCGTGACAAAAATTAAGCTCGGTAGACTCCGGTGGGCAGGGCACCTAGCTCGCATGAGCGAAGAGGAACCTGCTCGGAAAGTTCTTTGTGGTACATTCTATGGTAGACGACAGCGTGGTAGACCATTCTTGCGCTGGAGAGATGGCGTAGACCAGGACGCCCGAAACCTTGGGGTGCGCAACTGGATGGCGTCGGCTAGAGACCGGGATAGGTGGAGAGACTTGTTGAAAGAGGCCAGGACCGGAACCCGGTTGTCGAGCCGATGATGATGATGATGATGGAAAGTGTAATTAAAGAAGTGTGATTTAAGTTTGAATAAAAGTATTATAGTTGATTATAAATTGAGATTTATTGTTTTGATTTGAAAAGTGTAAGTAAAGAAGAAATACTAAAAAGAGTAATAAGTTTTATTTGTGCAATCTGTCATCGTATTGTCAAGTTTAATCAAAATCCCGAGTTCAGTTTTTTTCCTGAATGCAAAAGTTGCCCGTTTTCAAAAGGTTGAATTCTTAAACAAATGTTGATTTTTGTTTTAAAATTCAAAAAAGACTTGTTTTAAAGATTTTGTATAGAATAATATCTTGACTCTGCTCAAAAGATTTGACCAAATGGTTTTCATTAATTACAGTAATTTATTATTGATTTTTTTTATATCTGTGGGCCCAATTTTGAGAAAAATAAAAACTTTTCTAAATGTTAAAAAATTTTGTATTTTTTGACTTTTTTATTTTTAATTTCTAACAAGAACAGCGATTTAAAAGTCTTCCCTCACATTTTCACATGTTTCGCTATATTATTTTTAGCCACAGAAATAAATTGTACATTCTTTCCCATTGTAGAAATATATTTAGTTTTGTGTAAGAAAATGTTGAATACATGAATTGAATGATGAACAGCATTATTTTCCAACTTTGATTAATTTTTGTGTGGACTTTTGAAGTTATCAAAACAAAAATTATAAGTCGTTGTAGTGGTTTTTTAATAAAATAAGGTTTTATATATAAAATTTTTAAAATATTTAAAAAAACTTGGTACGTCAACTTAAGGTTTTTAATAAAAATAATAATACGAACGAAAATTAAATTTCCAAAAAAAATATTGACCCATTTTTGAGATATCGAATTTTCCAAACTTTTCAAAAATTAAAAAAATATTTTTTTAAAGTTTTGAAATGCAATGTTTCTTAAAGTTTTTAGAAGCATCTCTATGTAAAATTTCATTAAAATCCGTTATGTCGACAATGAAAATGTAAAATTTCATTAAAATCCGTTATGTCGACAATGAAAAATTCAAAATTTTAAAAAGTCGTTCTATGGTAGGTACAGTCAGTAATGTCTTGTTTTCAATTTTTTTTTGAATTAAATTATAGATCTTAAAAATTAATCGAAATACTAAAAATTTAAGCAAAATTCCCGGAACCGTTTTCTAGAAAAATACGATTTTCGAAAACCATTTTTTAACATTTGCATGGAAGGTACCGGTATCGTGTATCTTAAGGTAAAATAAATTTTTTTTCTCACATCTTTTTTTTTTTTTTTTTTATAATCTACCCGCGCTCAAGGGATTATGATTACCCTTTAAATGTTTCAACACAGCGCGGGCGTGAATTTAATGAAAAGAAAGAAGGATAGGAAAGATGTGTGGCACGATGTTCTGAGACGGAAGGTGGTTGTCTCAGATATTTTTATCTCCAATGCCGTGTCTTATTTTTATGTCTATTCACATTATTTTATTCGTGTTCATCCTTGTTGGGCATACTAGTTTAACTCAATTACATGTTGTTAGTGTTATGCCTGAACTACGTGTAATGAGTAAACCAGCAACCCATCGATGACAATTTTTAGAAGGTTTTTAATGGAATTAAAACGACATAGATAACGACAGGGACAGGGATCGAACCTGTGATCATAAGGTTGACAGGCGAGCACACAACCACCGTGCCACGGCCAGCGCCTTATAGATTATATTGAGAAACTTTTATTTATAAAGTTCAAAAAAAATCGAGCATGGGGTTTTCGAAATATTGAGTTTAAAAAAAAATTCAAACAAATTTTTTTTGAAAATTTGAATGCACAATAATATTCAAACTGCTAGGGAGCCCAAAACATAAAAAAATGATCAAAATCGGTTGTACCTTTTTTGAGAAAATCAAAAAAAAAAAAATGGTTCCAAGCGGGGTACCCAAAATAATAATTTTTCGATTTTTTTTTCATTCACTACATAGGTTTAACGAACTAAAACCCATATCTACCAAGTTTAAAGAAAATCGGTCGAGCCGCTTAGACTGTAGTCGAACCGACAGACAGACAGAATTGCGAGACCCACTTTTTTGGTCTTCGCTATTATCGTAATGTCAACTTTGATCAAAATATCGAGTTCGATTTTTGTTTGATTCGTTGTGTTTTTTTGATTTTTGGTTCACTGGCCAATTCTATAAGTTTCCTTTGCGTCTATATCGACTGCACAATGCAAATGTATCGTTTTAATTTGCCATAAATTTTAAGTCACAATGTTGACCCAATAATAACACTTTTATTGAAATTTACTTTATAGTTGTTGTTTTATTTTACAAAAAAATAAAATACAATGCGCACTAAATACAGATTCATAAAAATCCAAAATGAGGTACAGAGCAAAATTCTAAAGTTTGTGTAGGCAGACTGACCACGGCAAATATAAAATGTCGAATGCCAATAATGCCATGCATTGATGATGCAATCGCCAATTCGGACCGGGAGGAATCGGAACAGATATCAGTGTTCGAAAATCGAAAACGTTAAGGTACATACAGAATGCACTGATATCTATTTTGTTCCCTCTCGAGTTCCATTGGTAGATATTTCTACTCGAACAATTTTTTTTTCCGAAATCATAGCTTGCCTTATAGTACCTACCTATAAGTCGCAAGTAAAAAGTTTGCTACTGAGCACCTACTCATTGAATATAAAACATTATAAACTGTTAACTTTAAAATGAACGCCCCCAAAACCAGTCAGACAAAGTTTCGTTTAATAAATTGGAAATCCTCTTTGAGCTTATAATTAAAAGTTTGTAGTTAAATTAATAATGGTTCTATAAATTGATGTGAATCTCGCTGACAAAAATGCATGAAGACAGAAACTCAAAATCTAGAAAACAACAATCAAGTGTTCTTATTCGAAGCAAAAAGTCAAGGATTCATTAAAATTCCTCACCAAAGACCATTCCATCGAGAAGTCGTACTTTATTATTTCAAAATTTTCCCTCAGCTGGATGGGAATATATCCCCAGACTGGTTCATCAGTGTTTCGTAGTTTAAATTGTCTTTTTAATGTCCTTGTTTTATTTTTCGGAATCATATCCCAGTTCTGGTTCGGATTCTACTATTTAAAGTTTGATTTGTTGAAAGGTATTGATGCAATATGTCCGGCAATATCGTGTTTGGTTTCGTTCGTCAAGATGATTTTGATCCTTTGGTATGGAAAGGAGCTCTCTAGAGTCCTAATACACTTGAAAGGTGTCCTTTTTACTGGTTTGTTTGCTTGTTAATGTGTGTAAGAAAAAGGGCTTAGTTTCTTTAATCAAATACTTCCAACAGACCTGGATGAAGAAAACACCAAAATAATTCAACAGTTTTCAATGATGGCAACCAAACTATCCTTCATGGTTCTCATCTCTGGAATATTGTCCAGCGTTTTCTATAGCCTACGGCCGCTCGTGACAAATGTGTATCGACTTTCAATGGGAATGACATATCTGTATGATGAAACTCCTCTGAAACTCATGTGAGAATTTATTTCATATTTGGCTCAAGTGGGTATTTGTGGTTTCTCAGGGGTGGATGGGATGTTCATATCATTCTGCCTGTATACTGCTGCTTTGTTGAAAATACTCCAAAAGGATATCAGATTAACATTTGAAAATTGTTGTTAAAAAAAAAATTTCGAAAATATTTACATTTTATTTTTTAATTGACAAAAATTAATTCTTTTTAAGATCACACTCATATGTCATCCGGAGAGAACCAAGAATGCTACGAAAAGCTTCGAGGGATTGTAAGGCGGCACAATGAAATAATAGACTTGGTAAAACAGATTTCATCACTTTTCACGTGGATTACTTTGGCGCATTTCATGACATCGGCAATAGTCATCGGATCCAGTATAATTGAAGCTTTATTGGTAGGTACTTGTTGATATTTTTCCATGAATTACTTTTAATTTGCGATAAACATACATAAATGTATGTGTGGGTACCGTATGGCAAGTTATGGATTGGCAAAAAAATCGAATTCGAGATTTTAATTAGACTAGACACTGCGATGATAGAGAAGACGAGAAAAGTGGGCCTCGTAATTTTTGCCGCCTCTCTGTCTGTATGTCTGTCAGACAGACAGCCTAAGCGGCTTAGCCGATTTTGTTTAAACTTGATCGATTGTATTCTTAAATTTTTTCCCACTTTTCTCTTTCATCTACCATATTTTTTTTTTTTTCCAAATTTAAGAAATTTTTTTTCTCATAAACTATTCCTTAATAAAATAAAGCTAGATAATGGTTGAAAAAAATTCGGAATAATAATTTTATTAATGATATACACATACTCCAAAAAGTCTTCGTACAGTAGTAAATTTTCTGTTTATTCTGTGATAAACTATCGAGTTGATCAACTTCTGGTTTTCTCAACTTCCGAAAATACTAGAAGTTAAGAGAGCAAACTTGAGAGTTGACATGAAACAATGTTTTTTTTTTTATAAAATACATGCATTTCGCTTCAAAAGTTTGTTTGCTTGAGTTTTCACGACAAAAATAAATATTGGCATAATTTTCCGCAGCAATTATTTTTGGGAAAATTGGACTTCAACTTCGTCGAGCATTGAATGTTACCGCTCATTGGAGTTGAAAAGTGGGACGACCGTGACTTCAATTATCGCTTTTGTTTTTCAAAACCGACAGCAGTGATGTTGATAGATTTTATAAAGAATTCACTTCCTTGCAACGCGAGACGGTAATAGTTTTAAATTAAAACCTAAATTCCCTTTTAAATTAATCTCGTGAATTGCGGCCAATCACAGATTTTTTGGTAAGATTGTATGCTTTCGGATCAATCCATTTCCAGCGTGTATCACTTTCTGAAACTAGTATCGAAAGCAATTGCTAATTCAGCACCACAATTTATTCGAATGCCGGAAACGCACGAGGAAATGCTTGAAACAGTACGAGGCTTGTTTGCAATCGAAGAGACGACTTTTATAGGTAAATTTGGTCAGTTTATCACCATTGTAACAAACGCTTATGAGAATTTGTACAAAGAATTGCAGATAGGCACTCGCAATTGAGTTGAGCGTTGTTATGGCGTTTGGAAAAGCAGATTTCCCGTGTTGGCTTCCGACATTAGGTGCAAAATAGAGACGGCAAAACTCATCATCGCTTACGCTGTTATTCACAACAAAGCAATTGATGAAAAACTATCACTATCGAACCTGCTCCAGAAATTCCCGGATTTTCTGATTTAGCTGCCACAAATTTACCATGTATCTTTGGGGAAACGGCAACATCCATGACAAACATCCGTTCGCGATTGGTGACAACTTAGATCGAGGAGAAAATCATTCATCACAAATATCACACAAAAATTCAATTAGATTGACCGAATAAATTAAAATTTAATTTTGAAAGTGACAGCTTGTATATATTTTAACAAATATCCCAGGTAGTTTTTTCAAATCAGAAGTTGATTAACTTTAGATTTTGAACTCGGGAGTTGAGAAAAAAAATTGTGAAAAAAAAGAAATTTCAACTTGCGTTTCAACTCTCGAGTTGAAGCAAACTCTTTTGCCTCAAGTTGAGCTATAGTGAAGAAAACGGCCCTTAGTTTTTTTTTGGTCAATTTCCTTAAAAAAAAGTAAAAAAAACATTTAACTTAATATAACAAAAAACAAGACTTACAGCCCGATTCTGTCGTGCTGATAAATTCAACATAGCTGATAAATTACCAAGTTCCTTATAACTATCAGCTTTTCGTATTCTATGCCTTAAAAAAAAGCTCTTTTACTGACAAATTTATCAGCTGTGTAAAAGGTACTGACAATTGTATTTGTTTATATTTTGAACGCGTAAAATATATACAAAACATAAAATAATAATAAATATATATAATAATAATAACAATAATAATAATAATAAAATAAACAATCTTCTTCCTTTTCTTCGGCGCTGTTATGATCTCGATGTCGAGGGGATCATAACTCTCCCACGTATCTGCTTCACACTAGTGATCCGCCTGTGGGGTTCGCCGGGTTGACCTCAGAAATCGGCGGCAAGCCTCCCGGTTTTGTATTGTTCCATTTCTGAGGCCAACTGAATGCTGGTGTTTTTGCATTTGTTTGTACCAGGAGTGTTTAGGCCTACCTTTCTTTTTATTCCGAATTGGAACGTTGTATGATATTGCCTTTTTGACGGGGTTCTCAGGATCTCTCCTTTGAACATGGCAATACCAACAATAATAAAATAAACAATAATAAAAAAATTTATTAAAATGGAAGAAGAGTTGTTGTTATTATTGTTATTGAGTGACGATGAAGCAGAGATTGACGAAAAAAAAGAGAGAAGAGTGCAACTGAAAGCATTGAGAGAATGCCAGCGATCCCTTCAGTTTGCCGGAAAGGGAATTTATAAAAATATATAAATTTCACTTACTTTGCTGCTGGTTCCTCCATTGTTTATGTTTTTTTTTCTCTTTATTTTGACACTTCAAATTCACCACCAAGAGAGGTGAATTTAAAAGCTGTTTATAGCTTTTATTCTATCAGGTGTTTTGTAGAATACCTAATAATTTGTCAGCTGACAAGAAAGCTGATAATTTATCATTAGCTGATAATTTATCAGCTAAATACAGAATCGGGCTGTTAGTATCTAGTAGGACCTTCTTTATTTTCAATGACTTCCTGTAGTCGGTTTTTCATAGAATTGGTAAGGTTTTAAGTCGAATACGAAAAAAAGCCATACACGCCTACCCTATTAAATTATATAGTAGGGATTCAAATTTTGGAATCCAGAGCAGTGCCTGACTATCTCAAAACCATACGACGACCATCTGAGCCAAAGATGTTAAATTTATTTAAGTCTGTAAATATAACCTGATCCCAGAAGGAATTGTCTTTATCCAAGTATTCCATAGCTAAATGCAGCCTGGCTTTCTTATTCGCTTTTCGAATGTATGGCTTCTTCCGGCTCACTCGACCATGAAATCCATTTTTGGTCAACAGCCCAACTAACATTTCAGCTTCGATTCGGTCTAACTAAATATATTTTCGAAGTTCTTTAATACATTTGTAAAGGTTGTTTAAGAACAAAAAGGAGAATATTACACAAGCTCACAAAACCTTTAGTGCACTTCTATAAGTGATTTCTGAAAATCCTCTTAGAATTACCATGCACAGATCTTTTAAAAATGCCAGGTCCGTGTATGAACTATTAGAAGTTTAACAGAGTCCTATTCGAAATTGGACTGAAGTTCAAGTTTTGACAGATGACTTCAATAAAGCTTCGCAAAAATTACAAACGCACGGCTTTTTATGTCTATTACAAGCTTACACTAAAACTTTTACCGAGCCTGAAAAATACGAAAATAAAAGTAAATTTATATTTCTTTGAAGACGTTTTTTCGACATTTAATCAATTTTAAACCTGAAACTATGTATCTATTGGAATTGTTATTAATTAATGTATTTGGAATATGTAATTTTAAAACATAAATGACATTTTACCTTATTTAGCGATCGAACTTGTCATCTCTTGTGTAATAGTCCATCTCGCTACGCACTGGGCCATATTGAATATTATTTGGAAGATGCAAAAACTTAATCAGTCTATTTCTTTCTCAAACTTCAAAATTAACACAAGACTGCGATATACAATTTTGCAAAGGCCACGTTCGCACAAGAAAAACAAAACCTAAACAAATGTCTTAAATTTCGTTTGTTGGTTTTACCTACAAAATGTTTATTTAATTTTCAGTATTGAGCCCTAATCTTCATACCTATTAGGAGCGCACAAAATATCTTTAAATTGCTGACCTTAGTGATTTGTTTTATGTTTTAGTTAACTCTTTCTTTGTTTTGATTTGTGTCCTTAAAAACGATTCATGCATTCATATAAAATGTTTTTATTCCGTTTCGTTTGAAATTTGTTATATGTTAAGTATACGTATGCCTTTCTTCAATATCGTGAATTATTTTCATTTGATATTTTTTTTTATTATTTGCAATAAAACCATCAAACATTTTGGTCAGTTTTATAGTTTTGCCGCCTCGGCAAATGCACACCGGTGTAGCATTCCACCACACACGGCACCCCGAATCGTGCACACTTTACGAGTAGTTGTGCAAGAGATCTCATACTGGAGAGATCTAACCATAAGTGAATTGGACGTGCGTCGTCCATTAAGCGGCAAATACACACGACACTTGTGTGCACACCGGTGTCGGTGTACGGAAATGTGTCCCGTCTGTGGGCTGGTGCGCACACCGATTTTCGGTGTCCGACACCGTGTGGGTAAAATCAAAAGTATTTGATTTTTGGTGTCGGTGTCTCGATCGGTGTCATGTGTATTGCGATGTGCGCGCACATTTGCTATTCAGTATTCACTATTCACTATTCAGTTGCAGGCGAATCGTTGTGCGGTAAAGCACGTCGAAAAATTTCCTTGCGACTTATAGGTTCTATAAGATATGTTATGCATTCGGAAAAAAAATCGAACTCGAAATTTTGACATTACGATGATAGCGAAGACTAAAAAGGAGGGTCTCGAAATTCTATCTTTATGTTTGTTTGACTATAGCTTAAACGGCTGGGCAGATTTACTTTGAACTATGGTAGATATCATTTTTAATTTTCCCCCCACAGGTTTTTTTCTTTTTTCTTAAGACCATAAATAACGGTACCTTTTATACGAATTTTTTTTTTTTTCAAATTTTATAAATACGTATTTGTTCTTCTCAAAAAATGTTCAACAGATTTAAAAATGGTTATTGAGAGAGAGAGAACAATTTTTTTCTATTTTTGATTTTATCAAAAACGGTACCACCGATTTTGATAGTTTTTTTTTTGCTAAGGCTTGAAAAGTATTGTGTATTCAAATTTTCAATATAATCTAGAAGATGTGAGAAAAAAATGTATTTTACCTAAAAAAAAAGGTACCCAACACAGAAATGTTAAAAAATGTTTTAAAAATTCGTATTTTTCTCGAAAACGGCGCCTAGAATTTTGATAAAATTTTTTTCTTTCAATACATTTTTATAATCTTTAATTAAATAAAAAAACATTTAAATTAAGATATAACAGCTTGAACCTACCATAGAACCATTTTTTTAAATTTTGAATTACTCATTATCAACATCATCAACGCGCCAACCTCATCGTCTAATGGACGACGTCCATATCACTTATGGTTAGATCTCTCCAGTATGAGATCTCTTGCACAACTAAAGTGTGCACGATTCGGTGTGCCGTGTGTAGTGGAATGCTACACCGGTGTAGGCACATCGGTGTGCACACAAGTGTCGTGTGTATTTGCCGCTTAATGGACGACGTCCATATCACTTATGGTTAGATCTCTCCAGTATGAGATCTCTTGCACTTGCACAACTAAAGTGTGCACGATTCGGTATGCCGTGTGTGGTGGAATGCTACACCGGTGTAGGCACACCGGTGTGCACACAAGTGTCGTGTGTATTTGCCGCTTTAGACGATGAGGTTGGCGCGTAAATGATGTCGATAATAATGAGTAATTCAAAATTTGAAAAAAATGGTTCTATGGTAGGTACAAGCTGTTATATCTTAATTTAAATGTTTTTTATTTACTTAAAGATCATAAAAATTTATTGAAGGAAAAAAATGTTATCAAAATTCTAGGGGCCGTTTTCGAGAAAAATATGATTTTTCAAAACATTTTTTAACATTTCTATCTTGGGTACCTACCTTTTTTTTAGGTAAAATACATTTTTTTCTCAAATCTTGTAGATTATATTGAAAATTTGAATACACAATACTTTTCAAGCCTTAGCAAAAAAAAAAATTTCTCAAAATCAATGGTACCGTTTTTGATAAAATCAAAAATAAAAAAAAATTGTTCCATGGCGGGTACTCTCAATAACCATTTTTCGGAAAATGTTTTTATATCTGTTGAAAATTTTTTGAGAAGAACAAATATTTATAGGTAAAATTTCGAAAAAAAATTCGTATAAAAGGTACCGTTATTTTTGGTCTTAAGAAAAAACAAAAAAAACTGTGGGGGGGGGGGGGGGAAATTAAAAATGATATCTGCCATAGTTCAAAGTAAATCGGCCCAGCCGTTTAAGCCATAGTCGAACAAACATATAGACAGAATTACGAGACCCACTTTTTTAGTCTTCGCTATCATCGTAATGTCAAAATTTCGAATTCGATTTTTTTTCCGAATGCATAACTTATCTTATAGAACCTATAAGTCGTAAGTACATTTTTCGACGTGCTTTACCGCACAACGATTCGGCTGCAACTGAATAGTGAATAGTGAATACTGAATAGCAAATGTGCGCGCACATCGCCATACACATCACACCGATCGAGACACCCACACCGACACGGTGTCGGACACCGAAAATCGGTGTGCGCACCGGACCACAGACGGGACACATTTCCGTACACCGACACCGGTGTGCACACAAGTGTCGTTTGTATTTGCCGCTTTATGCATTTCCACTTTGAGGGATATATAGAGATATCATGCTGGATTTACATACAGTGACGAGCAAAAGTGGTCAAATGTTTTCGCTTACTTGAAAAATTGATTTAAAATAAGAGTTTTTAATAGAATTAAAATCTTTTTTTATTTTTGTCATTTTCTTTATTTAACTAAATTTTATTATTTATAATAACTTTTTCAAAAAATAGTATCTATACTTATTATACAAAACAAAAAATATTCCATTAGTTTTTATGCACGTTTAATATTAATGATTTTTCTTTAGTATTTAGTCCATAAACCTTTATTTTTAATTACTTGGGAGCAAGACTTTGCCATACTTTCCACCAAATTATAAAGAAATTGCTCTGGAATACGGCCCCATTCCAGCTCCATTCGTTGCCAAAGCTCCTGAGTGTTTGATGGGTGATTTTTGTGCTGCCCCAACAGTCGCTTCACAATTGACCATACATTTTCAATTGGATTGAGGTCAGGGCTTTGTGCTGGCCATGCCATCGTCGTAAACTGTTGATTTCTCAGCCATTCCGAGAATATTTTTGACGTGTGTTTTGGATCTCCGTCCTGCTGAAAAGTTATTTCACATTCATTGAAGTCTGTTGATGCAGTGAAAAGTGGTAAATTTGTCTTCAAAATGTCCAAATATTTTTTTTTTGTTTATGATGCCATCGATTTTCACCAAAGGACCAACAGAGTTCCACGAGAAACAGCCCCAAGCCATCACCGAATCTCCTCGATGTTTCACGGTCTTTTGAACTTGATGTTGTTGAAGTGGTTCTCTAGGACGTGACCAGTAAAAAGACTTACCGTCCGTTTTTATTCTATTGACCTTCGTCTCGTCCGACCAAATGATTTTTTCCATTGGTCAATGATCCAGTGTTTTTAGCTTTTTAGCAAAAGCTAACCCGGCTTTAATATTTTCCACAGAAAGCAGAGGCTTCTTCGGTTTCTCTTTAGCGTTTAACCCAATACTTTTGAGTGCCCGACATGCAGTCCATCATCCACTAACTGGCTTGTCTATGCTTTGGACCAGAGTATATCTAATAATGAGTAGGGACACTCTCTACACATATGCAAGTCCTACTAGCACAAATAAAAACAAGAACAAAAACAAACAATAAGCGTGAGAAGTTCCAAAGTATTAATTTTAATCCTTACGACAATTCACTAATGTTAGAAAAACCCACAATATTTTTTTCAAGCACCACCACAAACAATCTCATTCGTAAGATATATAAATGCAATATTTTTTCATAAGGTTTTTTTAAAGGCGCGACAGGTTGGTTGCTTGTGAGCGTATTTATTCTCTGTGCCGTTCTCTTCTTTTGAGTGACCATATTCTTTTTACTTGCGATATAGGTACTATAGGGCAAGTTCTGCATTTGGAAAAAAAATCGAACTCGAGATTTTGATCAAAGTTGACATTACGATGATAGCGAAGACGAAAAAAGTGGGTCCGACAATTCCGTCTGTCTGTCTGTATGTCTGTATGTCTGTATGTCTGTATGTCTGTACCTCGAACTACAGCCTAAACTACCGGAGGTATTTTATTCAAACTCGGTAGTTAAGGGTCTTCGGTGATTCCCTAGAGGACAAATTGAAATTTTTTTTTTAGCTCCAAAACTAAGGGTACCCCCCATACACCCGTAATGCAAAATCTTATTTATCTCGAAAACGGCTGTAACGATTTTGATAAAAAAAATTAGGTGAGGTATTATAGACATGGACTATATTTTGGTGAAAAAAAAAATTTGGGGGGAAATGTTATTAGTGGTACCTGTCATAGAACGGTTTTTTTGATTTTCGAATTTCTCACCAACGGCTCTAACGATTTTAACCAAAATTTTCATGCAGGAGCTGCTTTGCATTTGAAAAAATATAAACTACAATTTTTTTCGAAAACATAGTTTTTGGATTTTTAAAAAAATAATAAAATTTTTTTTTTGAAAATTCAATATCTTGAAAACCGATACACGATTAAATTTTTAAATTACGTTTAAAAATGTATTTTATTAAATAATAACAATTTGCATATCAATTTTTTTTATAAAAATTTTAAGGAAAATTTAGTACACAAAAAACATGTTTCAGTGTGTCTGTATGTCTGTACCTCTCACTACAGCCTAAGCCCCTAGACTTATTTCTTTCAATCTCGGTAATTAATGGTTTTCGGTGATTGCCTAGAGGAGAAAAATTTTTTATCTCCAAAACTAACGGTACCCCCCATACACCCGTAATGCAAAATCTTATTTATCTCGAAAACTGCTCTAACGATTTTGATAAAAAAAATTAAGTGTGATATTATGGACATGGACTACATTTTGGTCAAAAAAAAATTTTGGGGCAAAATGTTATTAGGGGTACCTTCCATAGACCGGTTTTTTTAATTTTCGACTTTCTCATTAACGGCTCTAAGGATTTTATCCCAAAATTTTTAGCAGGAGTCCCCTTAAATAATATTGTATATAAAAATATTCGAAAAAATATTTATTGGGTTCTTAAACAAAAAAAAAATTTTAAATCAATATCTTCAAAACCTATGAACGATTATTTTTTGAAATTATTTCCTAAAACCAATATTATTAAATACTTAAAATCCGCATCCCACATTTTTTTCTTGAAAAATTTTAGAGAAATTTCTTATATAAAAAATTTATTTAATAATAAAACGATTCCTTAAGGTTTATTTGCATAAATTCATACTTTTCCGGAAACCAGACGGCAATTTTATGCAGTTGAACATTATTATCTCATTAAATCCATGTTTTATATTTATAAAATGTATCTTAAATTCCAAAGGAGGTACTTTTACATAAGAGCAAGTTCGTGCGATCCAGTCGTGCATTTTATTTTTCGTGATACTGGATTTATTTCTGTCGATTAATTTTTTTTTTTAATGATATAGACCATATAAATAAATCTTAAATTTGTATTTCATTTTTAAATATTGAAATTTTCATTTGATATTTGTTTGGTATTCTCAAAAAATAAAACGAAGCCATTTTTGGTTGAGTAGTAGCAACAGTATTTTTACTTCTTGAGTATTTTTTTTAAGAAGTTGGTCACACTAGGAGGAGTGGATTGGGAATTGTTTACATTTTTTTCATAATGTATTTTCAAAGGCGCGACGAGTTGAATTCTTATCTCTCTTTCACCATCACACTTCTTATTTTCATCTATTTCTCGTTTCTGTGTACTTAAAAAAAATTTACTGATTAGAAACACGTGGAGAGTGTCCCTACTCATTATTAGATATACTCTGCTTTGGACTTCCTGCTTAGGTGTTTTGGACCCACAACTTCTCAACTCTCTTTCCATTCTTCTAGTTTCCAAATCAAAAAGTAGTCGTTTCCGTCCATTTTTCATTGGGGGACATCGATGTTTTTCTATTTTTTTTTTTAATATTAAGCACCGAAGTTTTTGAAATTTTCAAAATTTTGGACACCGTATTTTTACAATTTTTTTTTCATTTTGACAATCAGCTTTACACGTTTTAAATGAACGATTTACCCACAACAAACAACAACAAATAAAATTATCTTAACTTTTACTTGTTAAATAACAGTAAAACAAACAAAGCACAATAGAGAGGAAGATCTCTCAATGAACAAACTATTTTAAATCTCTTAAAACTAAGACGTGCATAATTGGACAAAACACAGAAAATAATTATTTTTTTTTTCCTTTGTATAGCATATTATTTTTTGAAAATTTTACTATACATAATAAATGTGAGTTAACCCATTAAAGGCCAAGGACCTTTAAAATAGAGATAAATAAAAAATCTTTGAAATGCTGTTTATTGATGTTTATATTTGCACAAAAATACAATTTTCTTAAAAAAAAATTTTCCAAGTTTGGTAATTAAAGGGGTGTACTCAATTGAGTACACTGGCCAGATATGGGTACATTCTCTTAATAATTATGTAAAATTTTAAAGCATTCTTTTTAGATGCAAAGAGTGGTTTGACACCGTTCACAAATCCATCGAACTCTGCTGTGACAAATGTGGCACCGTAGTTGATTTTTTTATTTTTTGGGAAAAATGTTCTCCGTTGCTGCGAATAACACTTTCTAGTACATTTGGCTTATTTCGAGTTTTTTTGACGACTCTGAGTGTAAGTAAGTTCTGGCTATGGTACTAACAAATGAAAGGAGATTCCGGTTTTCTTTGTTTTTCAGACAACGGAGTTCCCAAGCATTCACCACCATTGAGTTAAGCATGTGTGTAAATAATGGCCACCAGCATTTTTTACCCTTTGTTTTTATGCGGTAGTTGTTCATAAATTGGTCATGAAGGTCGACACCACCCATGCCTTTGTTGTATGCAACTAGAGGCTTTGGCTGATGAATGACAACTTTTTCTCTTTCTGTTGATCTCTTGACTTTTCCTAGTTGCAACGGTTACAACAGCATTATCTTTCCAACCAGCGAACAAGATACGAGTATTATTGTTTTTGTCAAATTTGTGATGAAAGTAACCAAAATTTGCTTTCATTACCGTTTTCAAGGTTTTTAGTGGACATTTTTTCGTTCTATTCCCCCGAATCGTACCTTTTTTGCGTAAAGTAGTCATAAGGTTACGGTTGGTCATGATATCGTCTGATGATATCGATATCGTCTGATGATATCGATATCGAATAACCACTATATCTATTTTATTTCCATCATCTGGAATATCTTCAACAGCCATGTAGAGGTTGGGAAAGCGCCTGCCATAAAAGCTCATATATGTAAATGCAGCTACATTATATGTTTGAAAACAAAAAAGTTCTCGGATATTCGGGTTATAACTTCGCAACTGTTTCGAAACGCCCGTTTATAATTGCAATTCAACTTTTAAGAGCCGAATGGTTGATCGGAAATTCAGCTGCCCGCTTTGGAAGGTATTTTTTCTTAAATTTTGGTTATTCATCACTTCAACTTCATCTTCGCTAGACTCTTAGGCTAGGCGCGCACATTCAATTTTTAGTTTTGCAACTGCTTGGTTCGAGCAACTAAAAAGTTTGTGTTTTGTTTTGACACAAACTAAACGATTGCCTAAAATGAGTTCGCTATTTTTGGTGACATATAATTATATGCACCTGCGCGGACATTCAACCAAATAATTTATCTGTTTTCTATAAGCAACCAAATAGTTGTGCAACTAAAAATTGAATGTGCGCGCCTAATAGCCTTAAGGTTCACAAGGCAAACAATCAAACTAATTGTCAATGCTATAAATCATAGGGATGTCGATTTATACTCTTATACTTGCCCGAGTAATATCTAAAAAGTAGATGGATTACAATAAATGTGTACAAATAAATTAGTTAACATACATCAATTTAATATTCCTAACTTTAATTAAGATTAAATGTATCAGTTTCTGTTAAGTTTCATTTGCAGAGTTCTTAGAAGTTTGAACATTGACATTTTCTTTAAAGACTTTTTGTTAAAGTCTGCTATGCTTAAGAGAAGTATTCTATATAGCTCTTAGCAAATTGTTATAGAAACCTTTTGAAAATCAGTGATGCAAAAACTTCTATATCATATCACGTTGCAATCTTTATACAAGTTTCAGCTTCTATATTTTCATTTATAAAACCATATCCGAAAAAATGGTTCTAGCCTCGGAAAATCTTCTGTGTCTTGCTTTCAAAAAGTTTAAAGGAAGATGATATTGAAACCGTGACTTTTATAAGAAATTTATTTTTGAAGAAGGATCCTTAGAAGTATTATATAAATTGAAACTTGCAGCATGTCCATATTTCTAAGCTAATAGAAACTAAAATGTTAGTTGGGAGGTCTCGTATTGTTTGGGAACACACATCAGTTCCGTCGATGTTTTTTTAATTTACCTGCAAGAACGGGTGTCCTATGCTTGGGATCCTCTGCAACACTCCTAAGTATTCTCTTTTCCATACGACGATCAATTTTTGTTGGGCGTCCAGATCTTTTTTGTTTGCAATTGTTTTGTTTTATAAAATTGTTGTAACACGTACTGAATTGAAGAATGCGGTCTTTTCAGTTTTCGCGATTTCACCCAGAGACTTTCCTTTATTCCTCAAGTCGATAGTAATGTTCGTGTTAGCCAAGAAAATTTGCTTATTTTTAGTTGACATTTTTATCTCCTTGGGACAAAAAAATATTTTTAACTTAAATATTATTAAGAACAACTAAATTTATAAAAAGACAACCCAATTCCTAATCACACACTCTACATTCGCCAACTATTGCAAAAAGTGTTGCCTGTACGGAAACTTTTTTGTCGCCATTTGACAGACTCGCCCGATCATAATGATCATAACGGTGTCCTTCGTGAATAAAAATCCTTGGGATTTGGTAAAAAGATGATATGAGAAACCATATTCTCGCACTCATTACTATTTTTTTGCAAATAAATAAAAAACTAGTCCACTGTACGGAGACTTATACCTCCCAAAAAAAAAACATGTTTTTCGATTTCGATTTTCTCACAAACGGTACAACTGATTTTGATCAATTTGATTATTCTAAGGCTCCTTAAAACTTTGAATAGCATTGTGTATTCAAATTTTCAAAAAAAAAAAAATTATTGGATTTTTAAAAATATTTTCAAAATAGTTTTTGTGGGGGTTCCGATTTTTGTTGCATCCAATTACAAGTTTTTCAATGCTTACTTCAAAACTATGAAAAAAAATTATTTTTTCTTAAATAACGGCGCTTACCATATAAATGCCTTTCAAAAATTCTATTTTGCTGGAAAACGGCACCTAGAATTTCGATAATTTTTATTTCTTTGGGTTAATTGATACAATCTATAATTTTATGAAAAACATTTTTAAAAAAAGATGTCACTGACTGTACATACTCGTACCATAAAATCATTTTTCGAGTTTTGGATTTCTTATTATTGGCATGAACGTATTTTAATGAAATTTCTTGTGCGAAACTTCTAAACATTTTGAAAAACATTGTACACCAGAACCTTAAGAAAAATATTTCTTTGAATTTTTGAAAAAGAATTTCGTCATTCGTATTAGAAAAACAAGTGTAAAGCTAGTCTTTAAAAGACTTGTTCTTACAAGACACAAAAATGATTCCCCGATTCAAAATAAAAATAAATATAAAAGTTCACAACTTCTTGCCTTTTTTAAGACAAGTGAGAATATAGACCTCCATTGCATGGGGTAAGCTTTGACTTAGAGGAGGGGCTTATTGCAACTTCTACGATGAAACTAAGAGCTATAAGTGCTCGGAAAGACATCCCATGGTGGAAAATTAGAAGGAGATTGATGTCACCACTTACTTGCATGCAACGAAAGTGTGCTTTGACCACTTGGTGCACATGCAAATTATTTCCATGAAAAAACAATGTGTTTCTTTGATTTCCCAAGGGAACTCATGACTTTTGAAGGAATAATTCTCAGGAGTGTGGTTAGATAACTAAGGCCTCAGGTAGTCTTACGCTACATAATTGTCTTTTTTGGGGGAATCCAAATATGGCTACTGGATCTCAAAGCTGGGTGCGTTATGCTCAAGTTGCAATTCCATCGTGGTCATAAGTGAATTTCACCAGGCTGATATATGTGTTTGTTGAAAGGTGAGGTTAAGTTTGGGGCCAGGATCCCCCTCATTCCGTATTGGTCAAGCCGAGCCTGGCACGTAGGGCGCATTTCTTGAACAAGACATTCCTTTCCGTACCAATCCATTTCAGTTTCTTATACCTTATCATTTTCCCTACCTAACCTATCCACCTTATTCGGCGTTCTTCTTTTTTTAGTTCAGAGCAGAGCCTAAGTTGTCGAAAAATAAATTGTGTTTTTTGAGAGTGCTTCGAATACGTGTCTTTTTTTCATTCGGAACGTGTTCAGAGTGCGCTCTATGAGCTCCAGAATAAAATAACTGAGAACAAAAAGTTAAATATTTTGTACAAGCATTTGTCAGGTAGAAATTAAAAAAAATGGTAATAGCTAAGTATTTTTCAAAAACAATTCCGAGCGCTCAGATTACGCTTGGTTCAGAGAATGTTCAGAACATGCTCGACAAGCTCGGACTCTGTTTAGAATCTGACCGCTACGTGACCCGATCTTTATACATAACATTTGTTCGTCCCCTTCTTGAATACGCCTGTCAAGTATGGTCCCCTTATCAACTTCATATATCCAGAATCGAGAGCATTCAACGTTGTTTCCTACGTTTTGCACTTCGTGGTCTGTCTTGGAGTAACCCTTTTATTTTACCTCCGTATCGAGACCGACTTCTGTTAATTAACTTGAATACGCTGAAAGAACGAAGAGCAATATAGGACTATTTTCAGACTCTGTTGACTGCACAACTCTCTCCATTCCATCTCTTTCAACACTGATTCCTGTAATATAACATAAGAAATTCCATGTGAGATCATAGGGACGAAACGCCAATTTTTGTGGACTTAAATCCCCAAAAAAAACTATTTTGACAAAATTGATTTTGTGGATTCAACAAAAGAAATTTGTAAAATTGACAAAATATTTTGTGGAATTGACAAAATATTTTGCTAATTTAACAAAATATAACAAGAAAATTTTTTTAATTTAACAAAATATTTTGTTAATGTAACAAAACAAATTTTTTAATTTAACAAAACAATTTTGTTATTTTAACAAACAAATTTTGTTAATCCGATATAATACAACAAAAGAATTGTTACTATGACAAATTAATTTTGTAAATTCTACGAAATTTTGTCATATTAACAAAATATTTTTGTTATTTCAACAAATTAATCTGTTAGCATAACAAAATAATTTTGTGGATACAACAAAATATTTTTTGTTACTTTAACAAAATTCTGTAATTTTTATCAATTTGACAAAACTTTTTGGTGGACGTATATTAACAACATTTTTATCAGATCAAACTACATTTTTGTCATATATACCTAGAATTTATTTTCAGTGTACTGGAACTATTTTCTTCAAACTCAGAACTTAAGGGTCTTCGATGATTCCCTAGAGGAGAAATTGAAATTTTTTTTAGTTTCAAGACTAGCAGTACCCCCCATACACACGCAATGTATAATCTTATTTATCTCAAAAACGGCTCTAATGATTTTGATAAAACAATTTGGTGTGCTATCATGGGCATGGACAACATTTTGGATAAAAAAAAATTTAGGAAAAAATGTTATTAAGGGTACCTGTTATAAAACCGTTTTTTTTTTTTATTTTCGACTTTCTCATTAACGGCTCTAAAGATTCTTACCAAAATTTTTTAACAGGAGCTCTCTTAAATTTAAAATAATATTGTTTGTTAAAATATTCGAAAAAATATTTTTTTGGGTTTTTTAAAAGAAAAAATTGATTTTTTTTTTTTTGAAAAATCAGTATCTTCAAAACGTGTTAACTATTATTTTTTGAAATTATTTTCTAAAATCTATATTACGAAATACTTACAATTGGCATCCCAAATTTTTTTCTTGAAAAATCTTAAAGAAATTTCTTATATAAAAAACTTTATTTGCATAAATTTATACTTTTCTGAAAATCAGACTGCAATTTAATGCATTTGATCCATCATCATTAAATCTATGTTTTATATTTATTTATATAAATTTCTAAATTCGAAAGAACTTTCACATAAGAGCAAGTACGGCGATCCAGTCGTGCATTTTATTTTATTTGATTTTAAAAAAAAATTTCAATTTTTATTTCAAAATTCAAAATTCCAAAAACCCCTTGTTCCCTTGTGTCGTAAAATTTTGATTAATTTTTTTTTCGAATAAGTTTTACGATCTATAATTTAATTAAAAAAAAAAACTTGAAGTTAAGATATAACTGACTGCACCTACCATAGAACCATTCGTATATAAATGCTTATTTTTTAAGAAACCAATATAACGACTTATAATTTCCGTCCTTGTACGAGTATAAAATAATATTTGCTTGAATCACATGGCATCCTGTTTTTAGCTTCAACTACTAAAGGAGTTGTTATAGTCATTTAAAAAATGTATTTTATGCTTATGAACAATTTTTCTCTAATAACATTCATATTTGAAATTCCTTGTCTTTCACATAAGAGCTCCTAGGAATATCTCAAAATAATTCTTTACAATAGGAAAAGTGTTAGTTTAAATATTTTTCAATTCCTGGATTTTATTTTTTTCTGAAAAAGTAGTTAGAAAAAATATTTACATACATACGTCATTTTAATTTATTTTAGTACTCCGGATATCGAGCCATCATTTACATATCATATACGTTAGTAGTTTCATGTGAACTGTTTACTTACTGCTACGGAGGGACTGCAGTAATAGAAAATGTATTTATAAAATAAATTATTACTAAAAATACATCGGAGCGGCCATTAATTTTTTGTTTATTTTCAGAGTTTGGAATTGGGAATGTCGGCATACTTCTCAAACTGGTATAACTGTGACAATCGAGTTCGCAAAGCTATTTTAATTTTAATTATTCGCTCGCAAACGCCACTCGCAATGGATGTTCCGTTTTTTACACCATCGTTGGTAGCATTCACATCGGTAGGTATGAAACATTATATTTTTTGAATTTATGTTGTTTAATTGAATCTTATTTTATTTAAAGATATTGCAGACCGCAGGATCAATAATTGCTCTAGTGAAATCGTTGTTGTGAAGAAATTTTAAATGTTCAAATTTCATTTCGTTTTGTTTGAAATATTCAATATTTTGCTTATGAGTATTTAAAAAAAAAGTACTGCAAAACGCTTAATGCATGAAATATGGTGAATTCATCAATGTAATGGTATAAAATACCAGTATTTGTTGCAACAAAATAAAAAAAAATTAAGGCCACCACTGGCACAATATGAGAGTATAATAAAAATAAATAAAATATGCATAAAAATAATTTAGTTTCGCTAAAAGAGCAAGAATTCTTGATAAAACCCTACAAATTTACTAATACTTCAATGGTAGCAGCTTTTAAACGCCATTTTCCAAAATGGCCGAATGCTGTCCCATACATCGATTTTAATAAAATTATATTTATTAAACGGCGGCGGCGCGGCGCAGCGAACTAACTTCATATGGAAAATATCGGAGTTATCTCTTCGCACTCCTTACTCTACCCAGTTAAGCGAAACGTACTCGAGAAATAAAGGAAACCAGAAAAGAGAATGAGCGATAACTCCGCATTTTTCTCAACCTCAGCAATTGCGTTTAACTCCGCCCCAACATAACACATACGTCTCTCGCAAATATACTTACAAATTGCAGAGAGATATCGCATCAGCGTTGCCGATGTGGCACGATCGTGCCATTTTGACACGGAAATTTTCTCGTGGCACGGTGGCACGAAAAGTTTCAATATGGCACGTTTTTTTTTTTCATTATTTAACCTAAATGCGTTTAAATTCAATTAAAAAGCTCAAGTGACCTCAACTCCAAGGTGCGTTTCGCCCAGGTACGACAGTGGGCTTATCAGTTAGATGCTGTCGTACCCTTCTAAGTCTGACCACAGACATTATTGTTCTAGGTGTCTGAATTTAATCAAATTCCCCTAGAACGATAAAATTCACAGTCTGTTAAAGCTGTAAATTTTATTAGAGTCGGTAAACATCGACCAATATTTGCGTCTTAGAAGGGTACGACAGCATCTAACTGATGAGCCCACTGTCGTACCTGGGCGAAACGCACCTTGGAGTTGAGGTCACTTTTTAATTGAATTTAATTCAATCACTCCACTTAAACAGAAATAATTTTCATTTCTCTGTTAAATGCGTTTAAGATAATTTTACACAACCTTTTTAAAAATAAGTATTTTTCCACACTTCAATATTTTGGTATCAGAATTTTCTCATCTATTAGAGTGCGAGAAAGATGTTCTTTTTGGCGAAATAAGAAAAATTTTTGAGATTGGACTAGCCGAAAGTAGTTTTTTGACGATTCACAAATGTTCGAGGTTAAGTTGTACAAATTAAAAAAACAATATTGACGAACAAATGTTCATTAATATTTCAAAATTTATGTTGATTCTTCTTAGTTTGCCTCGCATGGAAGTGCATCAGCAGAGCGAGTGTTTTCAAGGCTAAATAATATTAAAATAAACAACAAAAACAGACTGTCATACAAAACAATTAATACTATGATGTCATATAATGAAATTATTAAGCCTAATAATTGTCAAAATTTCAAACCTCCAGCTAATTTATTAATTTAACTTATTATAACAAAGCTTTATTACTTATTATTAGTATGAACTTGCAAATAACTCCGATTTCTGGAAAATACCCATACACGACACATAATAGTGTTTAACTAAGATTTATTTTTAAAGAATAACTTGAGTTTTTTTCATATGGCACGAAAATGTCACAAATGGCACGTTTTTTCAAAGAGTGTGGCACACAATTTTTTTTTTTGGCGGCAACTCTGTATCGCATCCTTTAAAAGCAGTCATACCTTTGTGTATGTATAACCTATAGTATTATCATGGAGCGTGATTTTGTATTGCGAGCTGGTGGCGACCCTGAAATTAGCGCTAGATTTTACAGTGGAGAGTAGGATAAGATACAAAACAAGCAGTACAAAAAATAATATTTTATTATTACGAGTAAATTTAACAGAGACGAATCTAGCAACATGCTGTCAAACTTCACTGTTTAGTAGAATTTTGAACATGGTGGAACAAATTTCTGGACGTACATGCGTTCACCTTCTCAAATATGCTTGTCATGTAGCGGAAATGTCAAGCAAATTTTTGTTTGCCAAGCCACTAAATGGAGTGTTCACCAGTGTTGGGACTTCTACCACTTAAGTGGTATTTCTACCACTTTTTACTGTTCATGAAAACCTACCACCTAAAAATCTAATTCTACCACTTTTTGCACTTTTAACTTCACCATATACCATACGACCACAACCACACCTAAAATTTTATTAGGACAATATGCCTTGGAAGACATTGAAAAAGTCTTAAGAATCAAAAAATATAGTATATAGCATATATAATATAATATAATTGATGAAAGCACTGAAATGAAATATTCATCAAAAATTTGTTTTGTTGTCCTTGTGAGGTATTTTGATTCAGTTGAAGGAGCAGTAAAATATAATTTTTTCTGAGTTATTTGAGCTAGAGGACTCAACAGCTGAATCAATCTACAATAAAATTGTAGAAACTTTGAATGTTTTGAATATTCCAATTCAAAACATGATTCGATTTGCTTCAAACAATGCCTGTGTTATGATGGGTTCTTTAAGTGGTGCCTCACGTTTGAAAAATAATAATCCAAATATTTTAACGATTGGAGATACATGTCACAATCTAAGTTTTATCTCCGCTTATGGTGCTAAATGTATACCTGGGCAAATTGAAAAATTATTAAAAGATATACATATATTTTTATTTTTGCCACAGCTCGAAAAAAAAAACAAAAAGATTTCATTACTTTTCAAAAAGCACTTGTGGTTAATGACCATCAAATTTTAAAATTTTGCCAAACTCGTTGGATGGAAATGGTCTTAAATAAAATCATAGAGCAGTGGAATCCCCTGTTTGATTTTTACTTATACATAGGTACTATAGGGCAAGTTGTGCATTTTTCTATACTGCACTTATTTGAAGAACCTGAAGAACCTACTTCTAAGGCTTCACAAATTTTTGATTTTTTAAAAAATAAAGACAATTTAGTCTTTTTTTTTATTTTTTGTCAATAAATCTGAAAATTATAAATGAGTTAAATACAATATTTCAATCTGAGAACACAAAAATACACTTTTTGATCGAAAGTATGAATACGTTAAAACTAAATATAATGAACAATTTTGTAAAGTCAGAAAATATTATTATAAACACAAATGTAAGAAGTTCTGAAAACTATTTACCATTCTCTCAAATGTGTTTTGCCTTCACTTTGAAAGGTACTCATTAGAAAGTGACATCTATTAACAAAAACTAATGGAATTAAGAAAAGTGATGTGCAGCTATTATGTCGAACTACGAGTATGTTTTCAAATTTGAGAAAGACTTAACTTTTCAAACGATAAATTAAAGTTAGTTTTAGGTCTTACGAGACATTTTCAACCAAACATAACGAACCTAGAATGGATTAATAATGAGTGGAAAAAACTAACAGGAGAAAATCACTTACTCCAAATTTTTAAAACTGATTGTATGGATTGTTTAAAAACATTTCTTCATATATGTTGGAGCTTTGTTGCTTACTACACAGCAGTGCTGCTGCGGAACGTAAATTTTCATGTTTGAAAAATAATAAAAATGAAAAGAGAAATAAATTGGAAACAACAACTGTTCACAACATTTTAGCTGCAAGGGAAATTCTATTCAATGATCAAAATCTTGATCCTCTAGAAGAATTAGTAAAATATGCTTCAAGATTTAGATTTCCGGACGGTTTATACTCGTATGTTACAGATTTAAGTTCGGTTTGGAACGAGTCTAAAATAAAATTGTATGGTGTTGTGTATGCTTATGACTTGCTTCTACAGATATAATGCGATCTTTGAAACATAAAGAACTGAAATGTTATTTATTTTATTTTTGTATTTGATTTATTTTTAATTGAATATACGATTTGTTACATAAATATGGCTTTTAATTTCTACCACTTTTTTGACAACCTTTCTACCCCTCTTTTGCTTCTGTGAAGTCCCAACACTGGTGTTCACCTTAACAAAATGAAGCCAATCATGCCGTTCTTGTCAAACATAATTGAGAATGTGTCCGCCCCTAATGCGTACGAATATTATGATACTTCAGTTTGACTTTTGGATCCTGATAACGATTCTTTTTTTAGTTTGTTTCGTTTTTAGTTTTTTTGACAGTTTAGGTCAGAGGTAAAGAAGCGTAGCTGGATTCCGCAACATTTCTTTACCTCACATCAAATATGTCAAAAAGATGAAAAAACGACTCGTGCAATCAGGCTCTTGATGTTGTTTCTCTGCTATAGACGGTGTTTACACTGAGCTTACTCCCTATGTCAGAGATTTTTAAGCCGATTGACATCGTTCCCACCTTATAATGGAAACTGTTAAAGTAAATATAAGTGGCAAAAACTAAATTTATGGCTTGACAGATGGAGAACGATCTATATTTTGATATTGTGAATGAAAAAGTATATTTTGATATAAAATAATGTAGAATAGGTATATGATTTGATTATTAAAATAATTTCATGGTATGACAGATAAGGAACAAATTGAATTTTGACGTATCGAGAATATTTCGTTACAGATGTCAACTGATTGCCCTGAAAACATTTTTAGGATTTTTAAATGTCAACTCTGAAAATGCATTTTTTGGGAGCATAAAATAAAATGTAATCGTTCATCACTAACGTGAAGTGGATTTGCTTAAGATATTGAATGAACCCGCTATGAAATTTTACTCCAGTTATTTTGTCTTTCGTCTTTTTGACATATTGGTCGAGAGGTGAAGAAATGTTGGGGGATTGAATATTTATTTAGTTCAAGCCAGCAATGGAAATTAATAAAATCGAGATTTCAGTACTCAAAGTTTCCAATGTAAGTACGATGTCGTAAGTACGAAATATTTTCAATGTAAACAGGGTCTTAAATGCAATCTTCGGTAATGTAAGTTTCTACACGGAACGTGTTACCTTAACGTGTAACCGTAACGGGCTACACGGAACGTATAAGTCTTACCCACGTTTTCGGTTCACTCTTCCGCCGGCAAAGATGCTTACACATACAAAAAACACCATAGTTAAGCTTCAATTTTAAAGTTCTTGCTTGTATTAAGCTAAATAAATCAATATAATTAAAAAGTGAAGATCTCTCTCACTAAATAGTGTAATAAATTCTCACTTTAGATGTGAAATATCTTCACCGAGGAAATGTTGAAGTTATTCCCACTGTTGGTGAAGTTATTTTCTATGTATAAATAGTTCCCTGCCTCTTATTAAATTAGGATTTTTATTAGGGTGGGTAGATCTTAAAATGGAATAAGACAAGCTTGGTAGCTGTGGTGTATTGAATTTTCCGAAAAAAAAAACAAGAGACAATTTAATGGCTTGTTTCTGCTAAAAAAGAAAACTACAGATTTAAGTAAAATAACATTAGAGATTCGAAGTGCAACATATTAATTTCGTACCTCATGACTTCCACAAATGTTTGCATATTACTTTAATGCTCTGGATTTAATAATTTTGAATTCTTACATTTTTATTATTATATATGTACGCTACTGGATGCTATTTACTCCGTCATTACTTCAGCGTTGTATCTATCTTGAGTATTTTCCAAAACCGATTGACACTATATCAATCACATGTCTCACCAAGAGGTTCTTCATAATTACAATGGTGCTCGGGACTCGAGAATATCGAAATGATGGTTAGAAAGAATTAAATGATATAAAAACCCATAAATCCTTACTTAAAAGAAAATAATTGGAACACATAAATTGAGGTTAAGGAAAAATAGTTCAACTAGAAAGTCGTAATGGACGTCCAAAATAAGAGAAGTATTTAGTATTTAAAGTAGGCACGATTTTTAGGAATTTTTTTCTCAGCAACTTTATTAGGTAATAACATAATAGATAATGAATACATGCGTCGAGAGTACAAACATTTTTTTTTTAATTTTCGAATTTTGGCCGAATTGTAGAGGGCACCAACGCACGTCGACTCATCAAAAAATACATTGTCCATTGCGGCTAGTTAATCTCAGAATTGGTTGGACTGAAACAAAAAAAAAACAAATTAAATTAAAAAAACAAACCTAAATGAAGGTTTCTTACGAGATAATTTACCACAATTTGCTTAAAAAGTCGAAAGAAAAAAAAATTTCAAGCTTTGGAAAAAAAAAATTTTTTTGCCAATTTTTTTGGGCATTTTTGGGTCGCCATTTTTTTTTTTTGTTCATAACTTTTTGGTCAAATTGTGGCAAATTGTCTTAGAAAACATAAAAACAATCAGGTTACAACAAGTTTTTTGAAAATCGGTTCAGTAGATCCGAAGATTAACTGTCCGCAATGGGACAATGTGGTTTTTGATGAGTCGACGTTGTCGCCCTCTATAATTCGGCCGAAATTCGACAAACAAAATTATAAGGAACGCAAACATGGGCGTACGTAATTATTTTTTAAATTAAAACAAATTATGAAAGTTCTACATTAGAATACAAGAATCCACTTCACAGCTCACACATTTGCCATTTACCTCTGACCAAGCAAAACAGAAAACATTAATTGGCAAACCCGATTTATATATTGTAAAATTGTGTACTATAAGCTTCCTCTTAGTATGTTAAAGAAACATCGGTTGATGGTATTTGAAGAACGCTATACATATCCATCGATATACATAGATCCAATTTCAGTAATACTCTCATTTTCATACTCTTAGCATACGCTTAAAGGCTTTCACTTCTACCCCACAAGTAACGGATGTGGTCAACATACCTAGTTTGAGACATTAGACCGCTTCGATATTTTTGTATCAGTTTGCTTTTCTCCTCTTTCTGCTCTTTTCTGCCTCTTTCTTCTGAAGTAAATGACTCTCTCATAATCTTCCTTCATATCGAGCTTTGCATCTGGGGCTAAAATTTTGTGTTTATTGCATAAAAGGCATTAGTCCTTTTTCGGTACAAGAAACGATAAATTATAATCTTTACAAAATATTCTCCGGTATGTGATTTCAGATACCGAACTTTCAAGATATTCTATTGTAATATTTTTATTTGGTTCGTTAAATAAAACTTATTACTCTTTTTAGTATTTCTTTTTTATTTACACTTTTTAAATCAAAACAATAAATCTCAATTTATGTTATAATCAACTCAAATACTTTTATTCAAATTTAAATCATACTTGCTTAATAACACTTTCCACAATCCAATAAGCAAATCTTTTGCACACTTTCATAGTCAAAAATCAACTGTGTCCCGCTCACCGTGAATACTCCCTTATATACTCGAATTCGTTGTTCTCGAAACCAATTCACGAAGGTTCTCGTCTTAGGATGTTCTAGATGGTTGGAATAAGGGGAAATTTGTATGACATTGTGTATGGAATTGGAAAAGAGCTTTTTGTTCCTTCCATAAAGTAGATATGCAATTTTCCAACAGATGGCGCTGTAGGAGTATAAAGCTCTGTTCGCAACAGTATGTTATACAATTCATTCATCTTTCTAATTGAAGCTTCTTATCTAAATATCTGTGATTATTTTTTTGACAATAGTAACTTTTCATCGATAAAAAATTTTCCATATGTTTTTTTGTTTTGAGTTATTTCCGGTTTTGTTTTGTTGGTTGGGGGGTTTTCCCCTCTTTTATCTTCCGCGGAAAAGTGTTCCCTCAAACTCATCCCTTCCTAAAAATGCACTCATTACACATCGATTAAAGATATTTTGCGTTCTTAAAGAATATATCTGACGCACTCTTATTTTTATGGCATTGTGAATAAGAAAATAATCTTTGGAAGTTTGCCGCAGAATTGCACTTTCGTTTTTTTGTCGTCTGTATTGTTGCGAACAGAGCTTTATACTCCTACAGCGCCATCTGTTGGAAAATTGCATATCTACTTTATGGAAGGAACAAAAAGCTCTTTCCAATGTCTTATGCATTTCCCCTTATACCAAAAAACTAGAAAAGTCCAAGACAAGAACCTTCGAGAACAACTAATTTGAGTATATAAGGGAGTGTTCACGGTGAGCGGAAAACAGTTTATTTTCGATTATGAAAGTGTGCAAAGCTGAATTATTGGATTGTGGAAAGTGTAATTAAAGAAGTGTGATTTAAGTTTGAATAAAAGTATTATAGTTGATTATAAATTTGAGATTTATTGTTTTGATTTGAAAAGTGTAAGTAAAGAAGAAATACTAAAAAGAGTAATAAGTTTTATTTGTGCAATCTGTCATCGTATTGTCAAGTTTAATCAAAATCCCGAGTTCAGTTTTTTTCCTGAATGCAAAAGTTGCCCGTTTTCAAAAGGTTGAATTCTTAAACAAATGTTGATTTTTTGTTTTAAAATTCAAAAAAGATTTTGTATAGAATAATATCTTGACTCTGCTCAAAAAATCTGACCAAATGGTTTTCATTAATTACAGTAATTTATTATTGATTTTTTTTATATCTGTGGGCCCAATTTTGAGAAAAATAAAAACTTTTCTAAATGTTAAAAAATTTTGTATTTTTTGACTTTTTTATTTTTAATTTCTAACAAGAACAGCGATTTAAAAGTTTTCCCCCACATTTTCACATATTTCGCTATATTATTTTTAGCCACAGAAATAAATTGTACATTCTTTCCCATTGTAAAAATATATTTAGTTTTGTGTAAGAAAATGTTGAATACATGAATTGAATGATGGACAGCATTATTTTCCAACTTTGATTAATTTTTGTGTGGACTTTTGAAGTTATCAGTTAACCTTAAAAAAATGAAATGCACTACTGGGTTGCACGAACTTGCTCCTATGTAATAGACTAGGAATTTTAAAAACGAATGTTATTAGAGAAAACTACTTTTAGTAGTAAGAGACAAGAACAGAATGCTATGCAAATATGAATATTTGCAAGAACAAAAAATTATAAGTCGTTGTAGTGGTTTTTTTTAATAAAATAAGGTTTTATATATAAAATTTTTAAAATATTTAAAAAAACTTGGTACGTCAACTTAAGGTTTTTAATAAAAATAATAACACGAACGAAAATTAAATTTCCAAAAAAAATATTGACCCATTTTTGAGATATCGAATTTTCCAAACTTTTCAAAAATTAAAAAAATATTTTTTTAAAGTTTTGAAATGCAATGTTTCTTAAAGTTTTTAGAAGCATCTCTATGTAAAATTTCATTAAAATCCGTTATGTAGATAATGAAATATTCAAAATTTTAAAAAGTCGTTCTATGGTAGGTACAGTCAGTAATGTCTTGTTTTTAATTTTTTTTTTGAATTAAATTATAGATCTTAAAAATTAATCGAAATACTTCCAGAAAAATACGATTTTCGAAAACCATTTTTTAACATTTGCATGGAAGGTACCGGTATCTTAAGGTAAAATAAATTTTTTTTCTCACATCTTTTTTTTTTGTATAATCTACCCGCGCTCAAGGGATTATGATTACCCTTTAAATGTTTCAACACAGCGGGGGCGTGAATTTAATGAAAAGAAAGAAGGATAGGAAAGATGTGTGGCACGATGTTCTGAGACGGAAGGTGGTTGTCTCAGATATTTTTATCTCCAATGCCGTGTCTTATTTTTATGTCTATTCACATTATTTTATTCGTGTTCATCCTTGTTGGGCATACTAGTTTAACTCAATTACATGTTGTTAGTGTTATGCCTGAACTACGTGTAATGAGTAAACCAGCAACCCATCGATGACAATTTTTAGAAGGTTTTTAATGGAATTAAAACGACATAGATGACGACAGGGATCGAACCTGTGATCATAAGGTTGACAGGCGAGCACACAACCACCGTGCCACGGCCAGCGTCTTATAGATTATATTGAGAAACTTTTATTTATAAAGTTCAAAAAAAATCGAGCATAGGGTTTTCGAAATATTGAGTTTTAAAAAATCTTCAAAAAAATAATTTTTCGATTTTTTTTTCATTCACTACATAGGTTTAACGAAATAAAACCCATATCTACCAAGTTTAAAGAAAATCGGTCGAGCCGCTTAGTCTGTAGTCGAACCGACAGACAGATAGAATTGCGAGACCCACTTTTTTGGTCTTCGCTATTATCGTAATGTCAACTTTGATCAAAATATCGAGTTCGATTTTTGTTTGATTCGTTGTGTTTTTTTGATTTTTGGTTCACTGGCCAATTCTATAAAAGTTTCCTTTGCGTCTATATCGACTGCACAATGCAAATGCATCGTTTTAATTGGCCATACATTTTAAGTCACAATGTTGACCCAATAATAACACTTTTATTGAAATTTACTTTATAGTTGTTGTTTTAATTTACAAAAAAATACAATGCGCACTAAATGCAGATTCATAAAAATCCAAAATGAGGTACAGACAGAGCAAAGTTCTAAAGTTTGTGTAGGTAGACTGACCACGGCAAATATAAAATGTCGAATGCCATTATGCCAATAATGCCATGCATTGATGATGCAATCGCCAATTCGGACCGGGAGGAATCGGAACAGATATCAGTGTTCGAAAATCGAAAACGTTAAGGTACATACAGAATGCACTGATATCTATTTCTATCCCTCTCGAGTTCCATTGGTAGATATTTCTACTCGAACAATTTTTTTTTTCCGAATGCATAGCTTGCCTTATAGTACCTACCTATAAGTCGCAAGTAAAAAGTTTACTACTGAGCACCTACTCATTGAATATAAAACATTATAAACTGTTAACTTTAAAATGAACGCCCCCAAAACCAGTCAGACAAAGTTTCGTTTAATAAATTGGAAATCCTCTTTGAGCTTATAATTAAAAGTTGAAGTTAAATTAATAATGGTTCTATAAGTTGATGTGAATCTCGCTGACAAAAATGCATAAAAACAGGAACTCCAAATCTTGAAAAAAACATTCAAGTATTCTTTTTCGACGCAAAAAGTCATGAAAGTCAAGTCATTAAGATTCCTCACCAAAGACTATCCCATCGAGAAGTCGTACTTTATTATTTCAAAATTTTCCCTCAGCTGGATGGGAATGTATCCCCAGACTGGTTCTTCAGTGCTTCGTAGTTTAAATTGGCTTTTTAATGTCCTTGTTTTATTTTTCGGAACCATATCCCAGTTCTGGTTCGGATTCTACTATTTAAAGTTTGATTTGTTGAAAGGTGTTGATGCAATATGTCCGGCAATATCGTGTTTGGTTTCGTTCGTCAAGATGATTTTGATCCTTTGGTATGGAAAGGAGCTCTCTAGAGTCCTTATATACTTGAAAGGTGTCCTTTTCACTGGTTTGTTTGCTTGTTAATGTTTGTAAGAAAAAGGTCTTAGTTTATTTCATCAAATACTACCAACAGACCTGGATGAAGAAAACACCAAAATAATTCAACAGTATTCAATGATAGCAACCAAACTATCCTTCATGGTTCTCATCTCTGGAATATTGGCCAACGTTTTCTATAGCCTACGGCCGCTCGTGACAAATGTGTATCGACTTTCAATGGGAATGACATATCTGTATGATGAAACTCCTCTGAAACTCATGTGAGAATTTTTTTGAATTTTCTTATTTTGCATGGAATAAAAAAAACGTAATTAATTCTTATCTCAAAGGCTCCCATCAGTGCTATTGACTCTCCCCTGGTATCCTTTTACATACGCACTTATTTCATATGTGGCTCAAGTGAGTATTTGTGGTTTATCGGGGGTGGATGGGATGTACATATCATTCTGCCTGTATGCTGCTGCTTTGTTGAAAATACTCCAAAAGGATATCAGATTAACATTTGAAAATTGTTGTTAAAAAAAAAAATTTGAAAATGTTTACATTTTATTTTTCAATTGACAAAAATTATTTTTTGTTTTAAGATCACACTCATATGTCATCCGGAGAGAACCAAGAATGCTACGAAAAGCTTCGAGGGATTGTAAGGCGGCACAATGAAATAATAGACTTGGTAAAACGGTTTTCATCACTTTTTATGTGGATTACTATGGCGCATTTCATGACATCGTCAATAGTCATTGGAGCCAGTATAATTGAAGCTTTATTGGTAAGTACTGGTTGATATTTTTCCATGAATTACTTTTAATTTGCAATAAACATACATAAATGTATGTGTGGGTAACTTATGGCAAGTTATGGATTTCCAAAAAAATCGAACTCGAGATTTTAAATAGGCTAGACATTGCGATGATAGTGAAGGCGAGAAAAGTGGGCCTCGCAATTTTCGCCGCCTGTCTGTCTGTATATGTCAGACATACAGCTTAAGCGGCTCGGCCGATTTTGTTTGAACTTAATCGATTGTATAGCTATTAATTTTTTCCTACTTTTTACTTGCGACTTATAGGAACTATAAGGCAAGTTATGCATTCGTAAAAAAAAAATCGAACTCGAGATTTTGATCAAACTTGACATTACGATGATAACGAAGACGAAAAAAGTGGGTCCGGCAATTCCGTCTGCCTGGCTGTATGTCTGTATGTCTGTACCTCGATCTAAAGCCTAAACTACTGGAGCTATTTTCTTCAAACTCAGAACTTAAGAATCTTCGATGATTCCCTAGAGGAGAAATTGAAATTTTTTTAGTTTCAAGACTAGCAGTACCCCCATACACCCGTAATGCATAATCTTATTTATCTCAAAAACGGCTCTAATGATTTTGATAAAAAAATTTGGTGTGCTATCATGGGCATGGACAACATTTTGGATACAAAAAAATTAGGAAAAAATGTTATTAAGGGTACCTGTTATAACACCGTTTTTTTTTATTTTCGACTTTCTCATTAACGGCTCTAAAGATTCTTACCAAAATTTTTTAACAGGAGCCCTCTTAAATTTTAAATAATATTGTTTGTTAAAATATTCGAAAAAATATTTTTTTGGGTTTTTTAAAAGACAAAATTGATTTTTTTTTTGAAAAATCAGTATCTTCAAAACGTGTTAACCATTATTTTTTGAAATTATTTTCTAAAATCTATATTACGAAATACTTACAATTGGCATCCCAAATTTTTTTATTGAAAAGTCTTAAAGAAATTTCTTATATAAAAAACTTTATTTGCATAAATTTATACTTTTCTGAAAATCAGACTGCAATTTAATGCATTTGATCCATCATCATTAAATCTATGTTTTATATTTATTTATATAAATTTCTAAATTCGAAAGAACTTTTACATAAGAGCAAGTACGTGCGATCCAGTCGTGCATTTTATTTTATTTGATTTTAAAAAAAAATTTCAATTTTTATTTCAAAATTCAAAATTCCAAAAACCCCTTGTTCCCTTGTGTCGTAAAATTTTGATTAATTTTTTTTTCGAATAAGTTTTACGATATATAATTTAATTAAAAAAACTTGAAGTTAAGATATAACTGACTGTACCTACCATAGAATCATTCGTATATAAATGCTTATTTTTTAAGAAACCAATATAACGACTTATAATTTTCGTCCTTGTATAAAATAATATTTGTTTGAATCACATGGCATCCTGTTTTTAGCTTCAACTACTAAAGGAGTTGTTTTAGTCATTTAAAAAATGTATTTTATGCTTATGAACAATTTTTCTCTAATAACATTCATATTTGAAATTCCTAGTCTTTTACATAAGAGCTCCTAGGAATATCGCGAAATAATTCTTTACAATAAGAAAAGTCTTAGTTTAATTATTTTTCAATTCCTGGATTT
Source organism: Chrysotoxum bicinctum (assembly GCA_911387755.1). Classification (NCBI taxonomy): domain Eukaryota; kingdom Metazoa; phylum Arthropoda; class Insecta; order Diptera; family Syrphidae; genus Chrysotoxum; species Chrysotoxum bicinctum. The sequence goes on from OU426990.1 coordinate 33,831,903, forward strand.
TAGTTTTTTCTGAAAAAGTAGTTAAAACAAAATATTTACATACATATGTCATTTTAATTTATTTTAGTACCCCGGATATCGAGCCCTTATGTACGTATCATATACGATAGTAGTTTCATGTGAACTGTTTATTTACTGCTACGGAGGGAGTGCAGTAATTGAAAATGTATTTATAAAATAAATTATTACTAAAAATACGTCGGAGCGGCCATTAATTTTTTGTTTATTTTCAGAGTTTGGAATTGGGAATGTCGGCATACTTCTCAAACTGGTATAACTGTGACAATCGAGTTCGCAAAGCTATTTTAATTTTAATTATTCGTTCGCAAACGCCACTCGCAATGGAGGTTCCATTTTTTACACCATCGTTGGTAGCATTCACATCGGTAAGTATGAAACATATATTTTTTGAATTTATGTTGTTTAATTGGATCTTATTTTATTTAAAGATATTGCAGACCGCAGCATCAATAATTGCTCTAGTGAAATCGTTGTTGTGAAGAAATTTTAAATGTTTAAATTTCGTTTTGTTTGAAATATTCAATATTTTGCTTATGAGTATTTTCAAAAAATTACTGTAAAACACTTTGCACATGAGATATTGTGATTTCTTCAATGTAATGGATTAAAATACCAGTATTTGTTGTAGCAAAATAAAAAAAAATTATAGCCACCACTGGCACAATGTGAGAGTTTAATAAAAGAAAAAGTTAAATATGCGGATAAATTATTTAGTTTCCTTAAAAGAGTAAGAATTCTTGATTAAACCCTACAAATTCAAAAATACTTCCATGGTACCTGCTTTTAAATGACATTTTCCAAAATGGCCGAACGCTGCCCCATTGTATATCGATTTAAAACCATAATTATTAAACGGCGGCGGCGCAGCGAACTAATTTCAAATGGAAAATATCGGAGTTATCTCTTCGCACTCCTTGCTCTACACAGTTAAGCGAAACGTACTCAAGAAATAAAGGAAACCAGAAAGAAAAAAGCGCGATAATTCCGCATTTTTCTCAATCTCAGCAATTGCGTTTAAGCCCGCCACCACATACGTCTCTCGCAAACATACTTAAAAATTGCAGAGAGATAACGCATCGTTTAAAAGCCGTCCTACTACAACTATTGGCTCGCAGCATTAAAATGAGCGTTCACGTTCCCAAATTTGTTTGACAAGCCCGGCATGATGAATATTTGATGGATAAAAAAAGGAGTATTCACATTCGTCAAACATGCTGTCAAACATCACTTTTCATTAGAATTTTGATCATGGCGGACCAACACCAACATGCTTGACGGACATTGTGTTCATCTTCTCAAATATGCTTGTCATGCAGCGAAAATGTCAAAATATTTTTTGTTTGAAAAGCCACTAGATGGAGTGTTCACCTTATCAAAATCAAGTCAATCATGCCGTTCTTATCAAACATATTTGAGAATGTGTGTCTTTCGTGTTTTCGACATATTGGTCGAGAGGTGAAGAAATTTTGGGGGATTGAAGTTAGTTATCGAGATTTCAGTACTCAAAGTTTCCAAAGTAAACACGATGTCATAAGTACGCAATATTTCCAATGTAAACAGGGTCTTAAATGAAATCTTCCGTTGGGTAAGTTGCTACACGGAGCGTGTAACCTCAACGTGTAACCGTAACGGGCTACACGGAACGTATAAGTCGTCTAACCCACGTTTTTGGTTCATTCTACCGCCGCCGCCGGCAAAGATGTTTACACATACAAAAAACACCATAGTTAAGCTTAGATTCTTAAGTTCTTGCTTATGTTAAGCTAAATAAATAAATAAAATAAATAAGTGAAGACCTTTCTCACTAAATAATGTAAAAAATTCTCACTTTAGATGTGAAATATCTTCACCGAGGAAATGTTGAAGTTATTCCCACTGTTGGTGAAGTTATTTTCTATGTATAAATAGCCCTCTGCTTCTTATTAAATTAAGTTTTTTTCTTATTAGGGCTGGTAGATCTTAAAATGGAATAAGACAAGCTTGGTAGCTGAGGTATTAACAAAATTTAAAGGGCCCTTGTATTGAATTTTCCTAACAAAACAAAAAAAAACCAAAGACAATTTAATGGCTACAGATTTAAGTTAAATAACATTAACGATTCGAAATGCACTGTTTTCATTTCGTACCTCATGATTTCCACAAATTTTTGCATATTTAGCATATTACGCGCTGGCTTTAATAATTTTGAATTCTCACATTTTTATTATATACATATGTATATTTACGTACCAAAGCTACTGGATGCTATTTACTCCATAATTAGCGTTGTATCTTGAGTATTTTTCAAAACCGACTGACACTATATCAATCACATGGCTCACCAAGAGGTTCATCATAATGACAATGGTGCTCAAGAGTATCGAAATGATGGTTAGAAAGAATTTAATGATAATAGAAACCCAGAAATATTTACATAAAAGAAAATAATCGGAATACATACATAAATTGATGTTAAGGAAAAATAGTTCAAATAGAAAGTCGCAATGGACGTTCAAAATAAAAGAAGCATTTATTATTTAAGGGTAAAAAAGTAATTGTAGGAATTAATGTTGGAAAAAATTACAACTGCGTAGACATTGCGGGTATAGATAGAGCTGGGATTTAGAGATCTATTGTGTCGAACTTTTTAGAGAACAGAATATGAGCTTAAGTATACTGAGAACAAAAATTCATATACATATATCGTATTTGGCTCAGAGACCATTCCGACTGACACACAACTAATATTGGCCAAATTTTTTTTCAAGGATTTTAAAAACTAACAAGAACTAAATGATATTTCTTCGAATTATGTATAAGGAACGCAAACATGGACGTACGTAATTATTTTTTAACATTAGAATGATGTTTTTATTGATGTGTAAACATCTTTGCCGGCGGCAAATCGAAAACGTGAGTAAAACTTATACGTTCCGTGTAACCCGTTACGGTTACACGTTCCGTGTAGCAACCTACCTTACCGACGATTGCATTTAACACCATGTTTACATTGGAAATATTGCGTACTTACGACATCGTGTTTACATTGGAAACTTTGAGTACTGAAATCTCGATTTTATTACTTTCCATTGCTGGCTAGAACTTAATTCAATCCCTTAACATTTCTTCACCTCTCGACCAATATGTCAAGAAGACGAAAGGCAAATCAATTGGTGTAAGATTTCAAAGCGAGTTCATTTAATGTCTTAAAAATATTCACTTCACGTTAGTGATGGACGATAACATTTTATTTTATGCTCGCAAAAAATGCATTTTCAGAGTTGACCTTTAAAAATTCAAAAAATGTTGTTCAGGGCAATCAGTTGACATCTGCAACGAAATATTCTCTATACGTCAAAATATAATTTGTCTCTTATCTGTCGTACCATATTATAATTATTTTAATAATCGAATTAAATATTATTTATTATATCAAAATATACTTTTAGCATTCACTATATCAAAATAAAGATCGTTCTCCATCTGTCTAGCCATGATCTGGATGATGACTTCGGCTAGGCGCGCACATTCAATTTTTAGTTTAGGTCTTAGCTAACCTGTATAGATTTAAGTAGTTGTTGCATTTGCATGTAAAGCGCTTAGTCCCGATGTCGTTTTTTTTACAATTCTATATGGACTTGCAAAAAAACACACCGATAATTCCATTACAACGTGGGAATGATGACAATCGGTTTATAAATCTCTGACAGAGGGAGTAAGATAAAGTACAGAAACCTAAAACAAGAAGTTAAGGGATTGGTTTGATTTTGATAAGGTGAACGCTCCATCTAGGCTTGTCAAAAAAAAAGTTTTGATATTTTCGCTGCATGAAAAGTATATTTTTGTTGGCTGCGTTAAGCCAGATAAACATTGTTCAAATGCACGTGCAAGTCTATTATTTCAGTGGCGAGAGGACGTTAGCCTTTGAGAGTTTGGATTTGGATTTTTCTTCAAGCCTACATCCGATCTATACATGTGACTTTTTCATTAATACACTTACACGTGCTTGTCATGCATTTGAACAGTGTATATCTAGCTTTAAACGCAATTGCTGAGGTAGACGAAAATGCGGAGTTATCGTTCATTCTTCTTTGTGCTTTTCTTTTTTAGATTAATTTGGCGGTCGCCAGGGTTCGGACTTTACTTCGATCGAAGTAGATCTACTTCGATTTTGAGAAAAAAAATTAATCTACTTCTCTACTTCTCTTTTTTAGGATCTACTTCTCTTTGAAAAAATTCTGCAACACATTTGAAGACAGCGATGGTCACTTTGTATTACATAATTCAAGGTGTATCTACTTTAAAACTAGTTGAGGCATTTCCTTTTCACAAATGCTCTATCGAAATTTTAAAAGATGAATGGAGGTCATTCCGCATTTACGATACTAGTAAAATAGAATAAAGTGATTTGCCTTAATTTTGGTATTCTATAATGAATACAAAAAATATAATGAAAGAATTTGTTTTGAAAGTTTTCGGAGTACATTCTGAATTTAGCTGTTTTGCCTCACAGTAGCGCCGCAGTTGGAAGAAAACTTTAATAAATGAATTTAGAAAAAAATAAGATTATCTACTTACAGATTACACTTACAAAACCTAAAGATATTTATGAGCCACCTTTTGAATTGATAAAATTCATACAAAAATACAAGTTTGTTGATGGAAAATTTATTTAAAAATAGTTATATTTAATTAATATTTTTAACAATTCTGAAGTCTGAATTTATTTATATATATTATGTTTATATAATTTTTTTTTAAGAAGTCTTTTTGTATACTGTTATATGTATATCTATTTAATTTGTTTCTATTGAAGTTCGAAAATTTTGGATCTACTTCAGTTTTTTTCCGTTTTTACTTCGAAAATTTAAAACATAAGTCCGAACCCTGGCGGTCGCTCAGTGAAATTCACTTAACTGAGTAGAGTAAGGAGTGTGAAGAGATGACTCCTTTTCGCATGAACAAAGTTAACTTATACTAAAAATCACTGTATTTAAAAGCACAGATGCACACGAAAGGAAGCCAAAAGAGAAACGGAGATTAAAATCGGATTCGTGTAAAAAAAGTCTATTTTCTTTCAGATAACTACTCTGTTTGAACAAGGTATATAGAATATAATGGTATGACACTCCGAACTCTCTAGCTCCATCTCCTTCACACATGCTTACGTCATGTGTATCGTGAAATTCTGTTTTGTTTATTTGACGATTTTGATAGAAACCTAATAATGAAATTAAATTATTAAGAATATCAAATGTGTTGAGATACAAATAAATTATTCAAAAAACATCGAAAAAAATTCAACATGCTGTAAAAAAAAAAAAATAAACAAGAACATTTAATTCAGAATTTTATTCAGTTTTCTTTTTTTAGAATTCAAATTTTCGGTCAAATCTTTGTTTAATATCCGAATTTTAAAAAACATTTTGCAACGAAAAAACAACTTTTTTATTTCGAATTCGAGTTCAATTTTCTCAGCCAAACTTAAAAGGTTTTTTATAAAACCAGATCCAACTTTCAATGTTGTTGAATTGTAGCTATTGAATATATCTTCGAGATGCATTAGAGTCCGCACAAATTTTTCGTTTGGTTTTCGCAAGCCCCCTTCTGAAACCTGATCTGTCCATGTGAAAGATGTAGAGAATTTTTGCTCGCAATATCTTTCCAGCAGATTTGGAATTTTGGATTTGAGGCGATTAAGAATGTATCCTGCTAGGTACTCTAAAGCATCGTACTCCAACTCACACATTTCAAGTGCCGGTTCTGCAGTTTCATCTTTGTCCACAAGACATGTAAGTAAACTGGATGTCATGACGGGTTCGGAACTAAACTCGGATTCGGAAGGATTTATCGCATTTTCTTCTTCGACATTTGATTTATTAATCAGCCCATCACTCACATCCATTTGTAGTTGTTCACCACTATCAGCCTCAACATTTGCATGTTGTGAAACGATGCTTTCATTTCTACCAAGAATGTACCTTCGGAGACGATATTTAAACTGTAACGCTGTGGGATGATCATAAAGACCGCCCTTCGCTCTCATCACACCAAAAAACATTTCCAAAGGGTCTTGATTTAGACGGTATGTTAACAAGTATGATATCTGGTATTCTTGCTGAAGATCTCTGAACATCATCCTGAGTGCACTGATATTAGTAAGTATTCCTTCTTGAAATGGGATCAGTGACTTGTGGTTTCCAACTCGCATAGTTCTCATAGTGGATGCTATTTGGGTTAAAATTTCATCCTGAAGTTCAAGTTCTAGGCCAAAAGCTGCCATTCTTGGGCGCGAGTCAATTTTTGGAATTCTTGCGTTGAATATGTCAAACCAATCATTAACCTGCGGAAAAAAGTGATGAAATTACCGACGTTATACATACATATATTAAAATAAAGAATAGAAATTTAACTAACCTGTTTACACAAAACAGACAACTCATTCCAATATTTGGATTTTGCTAAACCTAGAGTTCCCAGCCTAGTAAGAGCGCACGCGTTTGTATGAGAAAACAACTGCGTTGCAAATTTGACTCTTTGCCTCTTTGCAGCTTTCACATTCAGGTGAGTGTCGGTTAACCGACTTGATATTTTTAAATCCGAGTTCGACTGGCTTGCCAGTAACTCTTCAAGTGGCTCCTTTGTTAGATGCTTACCATGGAGAAATACTCCGGTGTCCAAAAAATGGTTTCGAAGCAATTTAATTAAATGTGGTGTGTCACTTAATACGTACACTTTCTTTGACTTGTCACTAGGATTTAAAAAGAAGGGCTGGGTTTCGCTTATACCCATTCTTCTCCAGAGTCCTCGGTTACCTCCACCCAAATCAGAAACTACAGCGACAACATGATAATCCTTGGATTGTAGATTTTTGATAATGGTTTTGAACATTTCTTTTGTTAAGGCACAATCATAATTGTAAAAGATAGGCTGCTTCCAATTCTCAAAGAGTCCTCTCGCCATTACCACTTGAACATAATTAGCCGGAGCCAAAAGTGTATCGCTTTTAGTATCGTACTCATACGACTTCTGTATTTTCATTTCGTCTGCCATGAGAACGCATACTTTTTGGAAGGTGGACAAATTAATATTTCTCATTAAAGCAAATACAGAGCTGAGGTAACCCGGGTTGATGTTAACTTTTGAAGCCCAATTTCTTAGCGTAGTCACAGCTGGTAAAGGATATTTTCTTTTAAGTAATAGCCTGTAGGCTTTAGGCCCACTGGAATAAATGGCGATGGCTAAAGAAATATCATTTACTTCCCATTTAATCCTTTTGCCATTCGCTTGAAGCTTTCTTCTTTGCCCAGGCGTAAATATTCCATCCATGCATTTACTTTCCTGTCGGAGCATTTGAACTTCTTGAATTAAACTCTCATTTTGTTGAATAAGTTCATCCATTAGTTCATGTGTGCTGTAATAACATATAATTTTATGACAAACGAACTTAATTAATTAGGTATTATTCTATTCAACTTCGTAAGGGTCTCATTTAAATCGTCAGTGTTTGTAGATTTGTCGATTCTTGCAACGCAGACTTCTACTGGTGCATCTTGAACATCTGTGACATCAGTGATAGCTGTTGAAAGTTCCTCGAGATTTGCTGGTCCTTGGCCATCAACATATAAATGCATTTTGGACGTTGAATTTGTCTTTCCTTCCGCACTTAAATAGCCAAACCGTTTGCATTCTTTCATCTTTCGGAAAACGAAAAAATTTTATTTTTTCAATATCGTTTAGTTGATTTCGCTTAAGTCTTTTATCGTTGCTACTATTGCAGCCGAAAACAGCACAAATCACCATATTAAGACACTTTTTAACTAATTATTAATTTCCTAATCAGAAAAAAAAACAAAGTTCTATCAAATAAGAAATAAACGACTGCAATGTGAAAATCAAAACACGATACAAATGACGTACAATTGTGTGAGGAAGATAGGAATAGAGAATCTCGAATGTCATACCATTTTATTCTATATACCTTGCTGTTTGAATATAAGCGTAAAAATATAATGATATCTCAAGCAACATCCCTGTTTAAACATAAGTCAAACAAACTTTATGTTACGTAGCGGAGTCCACTTACTTCTAACACATGCCACAAACTACTTCATCAAAGCATATTGTCGATAAGGTTTTTGGGTCGTGTGAAATGAATAAGTGTGGACACGGCATGTAGTGCGAACTCTGGGAATCGAAGTAGTATGCCGACTAGTGTTTTGATCCCATTAATCTTAAATTCACTTGATAATTTTTTGATCATTACATTAAGTGTATCATAAACACAAGTAACAATGGAAAATGAACAAGAAAAATGTGTTTGGACTCGTTCCAGAAATAATTGTTTTACTAGAAATAAGTAAAGACAACAAAATAGTTGATTAAATCGTTTTTACAAAACATGGTCCAAAAATACATGTGCTTAGGTGGAAAGCATTATTTACAGCTATGAAGAGATATTTTTGGATTTAAGTATATCTAAGTGAAAGGGATAAATTGTGGGAAAAACACTGGCTTTCATTTGAATTTATCTAAAATCACAAACTGGTACGATATATTTATTGGGTACGTTCGATGACAAAAATATTCGGCACTGCACTCGGACGAACGTTGATGTTTAAACATCTTAACCGTGAGTCCTCTGGCACTCACACTTTATTTATATTTTGTAAGCTTTCTTCAATTCTTCGTATTTAGTTTCAGAACCACTTATTTCGGTTTTTCAACTTCAAATCAAAAGAGGAATTTTTTTCAGTCTGAAAACAAATGAGTTATTTTATTTTAAACTTACCGTAGAAAGCTAAATGAAGAGATAAACTTTTAAAACTTTTTAGTGAAAGTTTTATTTTTCCGATACACAAATCTTCGAAAAAGTTTTATTTTGAAAAGCTTTTCGCCATCTTATTTCTAAACTGATTTTGTATAACAGAGTAATTTAAAATATTCTTATTTGGAAAATAATAGGAAATATTATTTTATCTATGTGTGATAATGATAACTTCCTGGGGGAAAAGGCGTGTAAGAAATAAATATTAGTTGTGAGAATATAAAAATGTAATAAAGCTATCAAGCTAGAAAAATTTCATGGGAAAAAATTCTCAAGCGAGAAATATTCCTGAAATTTGAGAAAACTATTATGCCAGAATTGTACGCGAGAAAACCATCCTGCGAGAATTATAGCTTTCGAGAAAAATATCATACATCAATAGTTCGACTTTTGCAAATGATTAGAGCAATAATTATTTTAGTACTAAAACATACAGATTCACAAATTATAGCCTAAGAAAGCAAATTCCTTTTAATTTGTTTTTTTTTTTTGAATTTTCTTAGAAAGATAACCATCAAGGTCTGCTACCCAATTTTCTTTAAGATTTCAATCTGTATGGTATTTATATTAATAGCCAGTTTTTTTTGGCTTTTTTGTAAAATTTGTCACAGCTGGATATATCACAGTTTAAGATATCAAAGTGACCTTCACTTTTAAGGCAGTTCGAAAATAATTGTATTCAAAACCGTGGTTAACGGTATTACTAATTAACTTTATCTATTTGTCCTTTTTTTAACCGCAATAGCTCAGAAAAAGGTAATTTTGTATTTAAAAATTATTTTTTTTTAATTCACTCAGTTTGTTTATTTTTGGTTAATTACATTTATTATTCTTTTTAAGGAAAAAAAATTTTTTTTTTAAGAAAATAAACTGGGCTTTAATAAAGTTTTTCGACTTAAAATGACATCAGGAATCCATGGTTTTCATTTGGGGCGGTGACTGTGGGACACCCTGATGTATAATCAGTTATTGTATGTGGCTTACAACTTTTGATTTCAATTTTTGTTAAAGATTTTTACTTCACTGTCATAACAACCTGAAACTAAGGAGAGCTATCGATTTTAAATTGGCAATAGCAATAAATTAACGAGAACATGACCAACATCTATGGAAGAAAATACTACAATGTCCCAGAGGTAGTAAAAACTTTTAGTGATTTGTAAGAAAAAATATCGGTAACTCTTCTACGCCATTGGTTCAAGAAATCAGCAACAAAAAAATTTCAAATTATCTACGGTTTTATAACTACTTCTGTACTTAAAAGCGTAAATGGTTCTATTTGAAAAATCCTCTTTCGCACTTACTTTTGAAATTCACAAATCCACTAGTGGTTTTTGTATAACTTTCAGAATTCTGAACAGACGTTATTCTAAGCTGAGAATACTGTTGTGAACAGAGCTTTATACTCCTACAGCGCCATCCGTTGGAAAACTGCATATCTACTTTATGGAAGAAACAAAAATATCTTTTTCAATGTCAAATGTATCTCCCCTTATTCCAACCATCTAGAACATTCCAAGACGAGAACCTTCGAGAACGAGTAATTTGAGTATATAAGGGAATGTTCACGGTGAGCGGAACACAGTTGATTTTTGATTACGGAAGTGTGCAAAACTTTGCTTATTGGATTGTGGAAAGTGTAAAACAATTGTGAATTTAATTTGAATAAAGTATTTGAGTTGATTATAAATTAAGATTTATTGTTTTAATTTGAGAAGTAAAAACAAAGAAGAAATACTAGAAAGAGTACTGAGTTTTATTTAACGAACCTAGTAAAAATATAACAATAATATTGCGTAAGATTTTCGTTTCTGTTATTCTTCGAAACTCTTGGCGAGTAAGTAGAAAATATCATTTGTTCAGCGATTCACTAAAAGAAATGAATCTTCTTCACCTAAACTTCCCAATTACGTACGTCCTTTCTTTGCAGAGTCACGAAAACGCTGATCAACAATCAGCTTGACAAAAATCTCGAAGATCAAAAGATCGTTTTTAAATTACAACCAAGAATGTTTTGCAAGTTCAAGGTGGGGCAAGTTTTGCATTTAAAAAAAAAAATCTGTTGAGTCATCAACATAAAACATACACATATGTAAACAAAAACAAAAATAAACAACAATTTTTATAAGTTGTATATATAATCTGTCTTTAATGAACAAAAAATATATGCACATTTTGTTTATATATGCTTATTATCTAGTTTATATACTTAAATTCTAAATGATTCTGCAGCATACCCTAAAAAAATAAGATAATTAGTTCATGGTAAGCAATATAAAAGTAAATATACAAACCACTGTGTCCATCGTGAGGAAAATGCTAGTCATGTCCAACGGAGCACCCGCGATGACGAAACAGCGAACGAAAACCTAAAAGGGTATAAGAAATACATTAAAACTTAACAATTTAAGTGTTGGTTGAACAAATAACAAATTAAACAAAGCACAAACAATTTACAAGACACTTTTGTAGACAAACTAAGTATTTCTTTTTTTACTACAGGTTATAGTTATAACCTACAAAAAAACACCACACTTATTGCAACATATAGAGACACCAGTTTTACACTTTTTAACAATTAAAGTATTGCAATATGTTAATTGCACAATATTTAATTGTTTTATCGAACAAATTAAAACAAAATTGAAACACAAAACAAAAAAAATCACGAAATGTCACTCCCGTCATGCGCAAAAGAAATGTGTCAATTTGACAGGTAAACTTTAAGTGCCGAACAAATGTGGCACGTTAAGTATATAAAGTTTTAATTAAAGAATGTAATTTTAAAACATTTTTTAAAGAATTTAATCATATTTAAAAGATATTAAGGTTTTTAAATTTATTCATTTGGTCAATATGTTAGAGGGAGACAGATAATAATAAAGGTAGAAAATGGCGTTTCGCGAAGGTGCACGAAAACAAAAATTATTCAAGGTAAAGGTGATGCCAAGGGTAAAATTTATCATAAATAAATAAAATTAATTCACCACACTAATTTTATGACATCCTTTTTTTAACAAGCTAAAATCGCGTTTGTATAAAAACATTGTTATAAATTATTAATTAAACAATCTTTAACTATTTACATTGAAATAATTCTATAAATCACAAAATTAAACAATTCTAATGTATATTTTAAATTTTATTTTCATGTGGTGAATACAAGAATGAAATTATTATACTCTGGAATCACTTAATTCATCAAGTAGGAAGCACTTTTCTGCGCGAAATCACCTATAAAAAGCCGGAAAAATTTGCAATCAGCCTCTTTTAAGTTCCAGACATCATCGGAGTATCACAGAGAAAGGTAAAGCGTAAATCAAATTGAAATTGTTCAATAGTACTATATGTTGAACAAATATATTTTGATCTTAATTAAGAAAAATTTTGTAGTAAGGTGTAAAAAGGAAAAGAAATCAATTTGAAATCGATTGATGACCATATACGTCATTCGAACATATTTTGATATTTTCCTTTAGTTGGTCAGTAGTTAAGATAATTGTTTATTGTTTTATTTTATTCGATTGGAAAACGTTTGGACGATTCTATACGTCGAACGAATATCTTTCGAGACCCTTTTAACATTAAACATTTATAGTAAAGAATAAGTTTTAAACGGACAATAAAGGCAAATTTATTAATTTAAAATATCACTACTCCGAAATTCTTTTTATTTTTCCGCTTAACTTGATACAACTTCGATACGGGTAAGTATCAACGTTGGGCAAAAAACATTGGTGGTTCCATCCAGGAATAGTGATATCAATTAATAATTTTGTTATTCAATCCGTACTTAATTTATTCTTTTTCTTTTTTTTATTTTTTTTTTTGTTCTCTTTGTTTTTTTTTTCTGTGATTATCACAGCAAAAAAAAATCAATTATTCGACCGGGCTAAAAACTAAATCGTATTTAAATTCAATTTAATCATGAGCGAACTAGATAAGTTGCTTGTGAAACAACTCGTTTTAAAAACGAAAATTGAGAAAACGATTGAAAATGGTAAAAAAACCAGATTGGAAAAAAGGACTATTGGATTCTACAAGCAAAGGATAATAGATCTACGTGACTTATGGCACGAGTTCGTCAAGCAAGATCGACAAATCCTTGAAATCCTTATAACCACCAAATCGGACTCCGAAAATGCTTACGTAAAAAAGCAACAATTTGATGACGTCGAAATCAAATATTGCGAGTATATGGGTGAACTTGAAGATGGTTGTAACCGAACAACGCAAGATACCAGCCTTAATTTTACGACTCAAGGAGTAGGAGATCCTCAATTTAAACATACAAAATTACCAAAAATAACATTGCCCAAATTTAACGGTGATTACAATTCATGGAGATCGTTCTCGGATTTATTCACCTCATTAATTCACAATGACCAACAGCTACAACCTGTCCAAAAACTACATTACTTAAAGGGATGTCTCACTGGTGATGCGGAAAAGGTGTTGAAACACACTCCCATCACAAACCAGGATTATGAGCCAGCTTGGAAAAAACTGAAGGAACGCTATGAAAACACAAGGACTTTAGTAAACTTCCACCTCAAGATTCTAGTTAATCAGACAAAAATAAACATTGAATCAGGAAGGAGTCTAAAAATGTTAGTTGACATAACTGAAGAATGTTTGCAACAACTCAAGGCGTTAAAGGTAGACACCACTCAATGGGATGCTCTGCTTATATACCTTCTAGTACAGAAATTACCATTTGTAACATTACGCCTTTGGGAAGAGGAACTAGGAGACAATCAAAATCTTCCGAAATTTGAAACATTTTTTGTTTTCTTAAATAAACGGATTCGTGTATTGGAATCTATTGGAAGTGCTATTGGTGCAAAACCAACCACATCCACCATCAAAAAGGAAGGTGTTCAAGCCTACCACACCACCATTAATAATCATTGCCCTGCATGCAAGGCAAAGCATTATGTTGGAAATTGTTCAGCATACATCAATATGGATGTGGAAACTCGTCGAAACACGATTAAAGCAGCCAATAGGTGTATGAATTGTTTTTCAAACAAACATCCGCACGCTAAGTGTCGAAATAAGAACCGATGCAAGGAATGTCAACAGCCACATCATACTACACTTCACTTAAATGAATCTTCATCAAAGGATTCAACAGCAGAAGTTGTTAACAGTAACGTGGAAAAGACAAGCAATTTCTTTGCAACGGAAAATTATAACGCTTTACTACCAACGGCGTTGGTAGCAGCAGTTGACCGCAATGGTCGTTCAATAATGTTGCGATGTCTTTTAGATACAGGATCGCAAACGTCCTTCATAACGGAATCTGCCTGCCAAAGGTTACAAATACGTGGAACGCCCACATCAATCGAAGTAATTGGTTTAAACAAAAATCAAACCGCACACTCCAATAAACAGGTGCATATAACGCTTCAATCCATCAAAACCAATACCCCTACATTAGAGGTAAAAATGTTTATATTGAAAACAATCACTGATTTGTTGCCAGCCAAAGAAACACCGAAGCAAGAATGGAAACATTTTCAGGATCTCGATATGGCAGACCCAACATTCTGGAAATCTAGTCCAATAGATGCCTTGCTTGGGGCTGATGTATACGGACACATAATTCGTGAAGGAATTCATTATGGTCCAAGTGGGACTCCATTAGCCATCAACACAATTTTTGGATGGGTAGTATTAGGAAATAATCCCTCGTTACGTAACTCATCAGTGAAGGTATTCATCGCAACGGTCAGTCCTATCAACAATCCCAGTTTTCAACTACAAAAATTCTGGGAAATGGAAGAAGTGGTAAACTTCAACACTCAAACTCCAGAAGAGCAGAAATGTGAGGAGTTATACAAAACCGGATATGAACGGTTGCCAAACAATCAATATATGGTCAAGTTACCGGTTATAGATCCAAATGGTCCGACTCTAGGTTTGTCCAGAGAACTTGCATTAAAGCGTTATGATTGCTTGCAAAGGAAACTTGCTAAAAACGCTCAACTTAAACGTGAATATGAAGCATGTTTGGACGAATACCTGACAATGGGTCATATGGAGCAATGTAGTCCACCAGCAAACAATGAACCGCATTATTACATACCACATCATGCGGTGTTTAAGCAAAGTACAACAACCAAGTTACGAGTAGTTTTTGACGCATCCGCCAAAACAACAAATGGAAAATCATTAAATGAACAACTATTAATTGGCCCTACCATACAGCCTAAGTTATTTTCCACAGTTCTCAATTGGAGAAAACATAAGGTTGTAATCACAGCAGATGTCGAAAAAATGTATAGAATGATATGGATGCATCCAGACCATCGTACGTTTCAGCGTATTATTTGGAGAAATCCAGAAACAAAGGAACTTCAAGATTATCGTCTTAAAACCGTCACGTTTGGTATATCACCTGCGCAATTCCTAGCTGTTCGCACAGTACAACAGGCAGCAATCGACCAACAAGAAACTTATCCACTAGCAGTCAAGGCCACAACATCAGAATTTTACGTCGATGATTTATTAAGTGGATCAGAAACCATAGACGAGTGCCTTGAATTACAAAAGCAACTAAGAGAAATGCTTGCTAAAAGCGGCTTCAAGCTCCGAAAATGGGCAAGTAACCGCGTTGAACTTTTATCTCATCTGCCTCCAGAGGATAAAGAAATGAAGGGTTCACTCGATTTACAAGAAAAGGAGTCAATAAAAACTTTAGGAATTCGATGGTATCCTGAAGAAGATTATTTTACATTCAATGTTCAAGGTTTATCAAGCACACAGGCAAACACCAAACGGATTATATTATCACAGATAGCATCCTTATACGATCCAGTTGGATGGATATCACCTATCATAATTACAGCCAAAATAATGATTCAGACGTTATGGATAGGTGGATATTCTTGGGACAGCAAGGTATCTCAAGAAATTTCACAACAATGGTGTGAATTTAAAGATGATTTGAAAAATTTAAATCAAATTAAAATCACAAGATGGATTGGAATCTCAAAAACGAACCATACAAATCAAATTCACGGGTATTGCGACGCTTCTATCAAAGCGTATGCCGCAGTCCTTTATATACGAACTGAGGATAGCAACGGTGATATTAAGGTTAGATTACTAACCGCAAAATCAAAGGTTTCCCAGTTAAACCAATCACTTTGCCTCGTTTAGAGCTAAATGGAGCACTACTACTAGCAAAACTTGCAAAAGCTACAATTCAAGATATGCAACTTCAGGATGTTCCAGTGTATTTATGGACCGACGCTATGATCGTTTTCAATGGATCAAGGAGCATCCCTCAAAATGGAAAACCTATGTCGCTAATAGAGTTGCGGAGATTCAAGAGGTTTTGCCTACTGAACACTGGCATCATGTTCCTACAAAGGATAATCCAGCTGATTTAGCATCCCGAGGAACAACTACTAAGCATTTAATTAATTGCGATTTATGGTGGCATGGTCCTGAATGGCTCATTAAGGATCAGACACAGTGGCCTAAAAATCCACATCAATTAGAATCCACAACCTTGGAAGCCAAAACTCCATCCACAAGTACTCTGTTATCAACATCAACAAATGAGTGGTTACCTACGTATTCAACATACACGAAACTTATCAGAGTCACAACTATGGTATTGCGCTTCATCAAAAATTGTCGTAATCCGTCACAGAAACAAACAAACGCCTTATCTGTAAATGAATTAAACGCTGCCAGCGTAATAATCCTTAAAACCATACAAGCATCTGCGTTCAAATTTGAATTGGATGCACTAAAGGATAACAAACCCATACCTAAGAAAAGCAAATTGATAATGCTCAATCCATTTTTAGATAAAGATGGTTTGATCCGAGTCAGTGGTAGACTCGGGAATGCAAACATTCCCTATAATATGAAACACCCTGTTGTCTTACCACGAGATCATCAAATTTGTAACTTAATCATCAATAAAATACATAAGGAAACGCTGCATGGAGGCACCTCATTGGTTCTTAATACCCTGCGCAACAATTTTTGGATTCTTGATCCAAAACGGGTTATTACTCGATTAATTCATAAATGCGTTATATGCGCTAAACATCGAGCAGCCACAATGCAGCAGATGATGGGTACCTTACCAGCACCTCGAGTAAATCTTACAAAGGTTTTCGCACATGTAGGAATAGATTATGCCGGACCTATACAGTTAAAAATGTCAACTCACAGAAACGCAAAACATTATAAAGGATATTTTTGCATATTCGTGTGCATGGCTACTAAAGCTATTCATATAGAAGTCGTATCAGAGTTAACCTCAATAGCTTTTATTGCAGCATTAAAAAGATTCGTCTCGAGACGAGGATTATGTTCTGATATATATTCAGATTGCGGAACCAATTTTAAGGGAGGAAAGGTAATACTGGAACGCGAAATAAAACAATCTATCAAGGAAGCGACACCAGACATTACAAATTACCTTTCGAATTTGAATATAAACTGGCATTTTAACCCAGCAGCCGCACCCCATCATGGTGGCTTATGGGAAGCTGGAGTAAAGTCAATTAAATATCATTTACGTCGTGTTCTAGGCACGACAGTCTGCACATTCGAAGAATTAACAACTTTGCTCGCCCAAATTGAAGCATGTTTAAATTCTAGACCGTTATGCGAGTTAAGAAATGACGTTGACGATTTGGCTGTTCTGACTCCAGGCCATTTTCTTATTGGTCGAGCAATAAATTCAATTCCAGAACCAAATCTGGTCTCCTCAAATTCAACCCACAATCAAAGATGGAAACATATTCAACAAATGAACCAACATTTTTGGAAAAAATGGTCAACAGAATATTTAAATCGTTTACAACATCGACCTAAGTGGTTCACCCATCAACAAAACATTAAAGTTGGAGACGTTGTCCTTATTAAGGATGAAAACACTCCTCCTACCGTTTGGCCCTTAGGAGTCGTTGAAATTGTCCATCCCGGAAAGGATGGATTAGTACGTGTAGTGACAGTACGATCAAGGCATACCACTTGTCAAAGACCAGTGGTGAAAATCTGTCGTTTACCGATCGAACAAACAGAAGCTACTGTAACAACATGAAATTGATTAATTAATAAAATCTTGTCTATGTGTTGTTTGTAGTAGTTTATGTATGTACATCGTATGTCAGTCGTAGTAGTTTGTCAAATCTATCAAAAACAAATCTAACAACCTTTCACATTATAGTCAATATGCAGTCTGAATGGGATGACCTCGATTGTATCTCGATCTTGGAGGATATACGATTCTCTCCTTCCGCATGTTCAACACCTCTACAGGAGCTTATAAGGTCAAACCTCGAAGTTATGGACATGTCGACCGACGAAGGAATAGGGATCTCCAATTATAATGATACAGAGGTCAAAGATGACGCGGCTATTGAAGGAAATCCCATCCCTGTAACCATAAACGGGTCTATTATGTATTCTTTAGATCGCATGAAACCTTCGACCACAGTCCAAGAAGTTCAAATGCGGATCGAAAATGAATACCAAAAATTCATCACTCGTGAAGGTGAAGATATTTTCATAAATCGGGACACATTGCAGAGAATAGACTTCGAACGTATACGAAACAGCAAGAGAAAACAATTCACCGTCAATTTACCAGACAGATACCAGGTCAAGGTAAATGTCAACAAAGCCGGAAAAATTGTCTTTCATCATCATCACCGACGAGGTATCGAGAAAATTAAAGCCCGAATTTTAGAACATAACCGTTCAACAGGGGGAGAATGTTGAGTCATCAACATAAAACATACACATATGTAAACAAAAACAAAAATAAACAACAATTTTTATAAGTTGTATATATAATCTGTCTTTAATGAACAAAAAATATATGCACATTTTGTTTATATATGCTTATTATCTAGTTTATATACTTAAATTCTAAATGATTCTGCAGCATACCCTAAAAAAATAAGATAATTAGTTCATGGTAAGCAATATAAAAGTAAATATACAAACCACTGTGTCCATCGTGAGGAAAATGCTAGTCATGTCCAACGGAGCACCCGCGATGACGAAACAGCGAACGAAAACCTAAAAGGGTATAAGAAATACATTAAAACTTAACAATTTAAGTGTTGGTTGAACAAATAACAAATTAAACAAAGCACAAACAATTTACAAGACACTTTTGTAGACAAACTAAGTATTTCTTTTTTTACTACAGGTTATAGTTATAACCTACAAAAAAACACCACACTTATTGCAACATATAGAGACACCAGTTTTACACTTTTTAACAATTAAAGTATTGCAATATGTTAATTGCACAATATTTAATTGTTTTATCGAACAAATTAAAACAAAATTGAAACACAAAACAAAAAAAATCACGAAATGTCACTCCCGTCATGCGCAAAAGAAATGTGTCAATTTGACAGGTAAACTTTAAGTGCCGAACAAATGTGGCACGTTAAGTATATAAAGTTTTAATTAAAGAATGTAATTTTAAAACATTTTTTAAAGAATTTAATCATATTTAAAAGATATTAAGGTTTTTAAATTTATTCATTTGGTCAATATGTTAGAGGGAGACAGATAATAATAAAGGTAGAAAATGGCGTTTCGCGAAGGTGCACGAAAACAAAAATTATTCAAGGTAAAGGTGATGCCAAGGGTAAAATTTATCATAAATAAATAAAATTAATTCACCACACTAATTTTATGACATCCTTTTTTTAACAAGCTAAAATCGCGTTTGTATAAAAACATTGTTATAAATTATTAATTAAACAATCTTTAACTATTTACATTGAAATAATTCTATAAATCACAAAATTAAACAATTCTAATGTATATTTTAAATTTTATTTTCATGTGGTGAATACAAGAATGAAATTATTATACTCTGGAATCACTTAATTCATCAAGTAGGAAGCACTTTTCTGCGCGAAATCACCTATAAAAAGCCGGAAAAATTTGCAATCAGCCTCTTTTAAGTTCCAGACATCATCGGAGTATCACAGAGAAAGGTAAAGCGTAAATCAAATTGAAATTGTTCAATAGTACTATATGTTGAACAAATATATTTTGATCTTAATTAAGAAAAATTTTGTAGTAAGGTGTAAAAAGGAAAAGAAATCAATTTGAAATCGATTGATGACCATATACGTCATTCGAACATATTTTGATATTTTCCTTTAGTTGGTCAGTAGTTAAGATAATTGTTTATTGTTTTATTTTATTCGATTGGAAAACGTTTGGACGATTCTATACGTCGAACGAATATCTTTCGAGACCCTTTTAACATTAAACATTTATAGTAAAGAATAAGTTTTAAACGGACAATAAAGGCAAATTTATTAATTTAAAATATCACTACTCCGAAATTCTTTTTATTTTTCCGCTTAACTTGATACAACTTCGATACGGGTAAGTATCAACGTTGGGCAAAAAACAAAATCCAACTCCAGGTTTTGATCAAAGTTGTCATTACGATCATGAAAAAAAGTGATTCCGGCAATACCGTCTGTCTGCCTCAGCTGCTAATGTTTTTTCTTTAAACTTTGTATTCAAGGTTCTTCGGTGATGCCTAAAGGAGAAATAATTTTTTTAGCTCAGAAACTAACGGTACTGGCCACATGCCGGTATGCAAAACCTTATTATTCTCTAAAATGACTTTGACGATTTTGATAAAAAAAAAATTAGGTTTGCCATTAAGGGTATGGACTACATTTTAGTCAACCAAAAATTTAGGAAAAAATGTTATCAACGATATCTATCACAGCACTGTTTTTCTTAATATTGGACTTTCTCATTAACGGCTCTAACGATTTTGAAAACAATTTTTGTACAGGAGCTCCTTTGAATTTAAAATAACATTGTATATAAAAATATTGGAAACAAAATTTTTTGGATTTTTGAAAAACAAAAACGTTTTGAAATGTCAATGTCTTGAAAACGATTGAACGATAAATTTTTGAAATTATTTCCTAAGATGTATATTATTAAATTCTTAAGCTTGGCATCCTAAATTTCTTTTCAGAAACATTTATAAAGAATTTTCTTATATAAAAAGTTAATTTAATAATATGTTGGTTAAAATAAAAAGAAACTTTAACTTATATTGAATTCAAGTAACAACTTTATTTAATGAGTTTCAGAAAAGAACTATAGTAATTACATATTGAAAGTAAGAAAGAAAAATTATTGTACATGTAGCTATGTAAAGTTGAATTCATAATGTGTGGTGTAGGGTTGCCAGATATTTCAACATAATAAAACTATGTTTTAACTTTGTTTGTTTTCTAGAAATCAGACGGCAGTTTTACGCATATGAACATTCTAAATAAAAACCATACTCTTGTATTTATAAAGAATTTTTAAATTTCAAAGTACTTTTACAAAAGAACAAGTACGTGTGATCCAGTCGTGCATTTTATTTAGAATTAAATTGCAAACTATTTTACTCAGGCTAAGCTACAATATTTGGTAAATCACAGTTAATGCTACGAGTAACTACACCATTTTCAATTTATCCATGTTTGAAGGAAAAATAAAGTTGCATGTCGTCTGCATACATATGGATTTTTGCTTCACTGACACGTTTGGATAAATCATTAATACAAACTGTAAAAAGAAGTGGATCTAAAACCGATCCTTGAGGAACTCCACTTAATCGGAAACTCCACTGTGATCGTGAATGCTCGCTTAATTATACTGACTGTTTTCTTCAGCACAGAAAGGATTGAACCAAGTCTGATATTCTTAAATTTTTTTTTAAGTTTCGATACTAAAAGAATATTGTAAACCGTATCGAAGGAATTTAATAGGTTTAAAAACGTTATCAAATCATTATTCACTGAAATTGTTATATTTTCAGATACATTTAATAGCACCGATACCGATACACACTTTTGCAAAGGCCTAAATTAAGACTGATTTTCAAATAAAAATATTTGCTTTCCAAAAATATCATAATTGAAAATGAAGAAGTTTTTGAATTTCAAAAGATAAGTTAAAATTGAAATAGGGGTGATTTCATGCTTACACAGTCGAGTAACCGGAGTTCTTAGTATTGGAACTACTTAATCATTTTTTCATGCTGAAGAAAAGCGTTTTTTGAGAGTGACCAAACAATGATTTTAACAAAAAGCAAATGTATATAGTCAAGACCTGCACAATTACAACCGCATGTGTGCAGTCTTTATTATTGTTAGATTTGAAGGAGAGAAAAAATAAAAGACGAGTTTGAACTTCACAGCTTAGCGTATAATTATGGACTGAATATCTTCTAGTAGTATGAACATGATTAGTATAATAGTTAGAATAGTTTTAATAAGTGATGCCATTTTATTTAAGATAAAGGTACTAGGAATTTAGTAATATTTAATTTGTAACATTCAATGTATTTAATTTCAATAATAATTATTATTATCTATTATTTTTCTGAAACTTTTATTTGGTTTTCTAATGTTATTTTAAAAATGGCTGGTAAGAACATAATTTTAAAGCTCATTGTCCTTAGTCTTTCGGAAGGAACCAATTTTGAAAACATAGACAAAAATTGGTAAAAAATAGAAAATTAAGAAACCGAAGACGAAGGAAAATATTTTTGAATAAAAGAACCTGCAGAATGATGTTTGGGCATATTCCAAAAAAAAAAAGAGTTTCCTCAAAACTATCAAATACCTCAGCCATTATCTCTGGAGGAAGTTCAACATTGTATCGAGATCCGCATAAACTTCATCGAACTGCTGAAAGTAATCCGATGAAGAAGCCTCTCTACCGCTTAGTTTATTTCTTTTTTAATCCTTTGACAGGAAGCTTTTAAATTTTGGAACTTCCTTATAATATCCTCCCTATCGGAAGGAAACATGTGAAAAATAGTTTTCACTTCTGGAAAACCTTCCTCATAGAACGTTTTTCTTCCTGCGCCCAGCTAAAAATTCAGATTCCATTCCCAAACGGATGGAAACCAATAGTTTGATATCAGCATCGGACCAGATTTTAGCCTCGTATTCAATCCTGTGGATGGATAGTTATTAATTTCCTATCAAAGATAAAAAAAAATCAATATTTTTACGATTATAAATTAATTTCAAAAAAAAAAAAAAAAAAATTACTCTCATTTGTTCCTTTGCCATTTTTCTGCAAACTTAGCAACATAAAAAACCACATGCCAAATTGACCGCATTTTGACTGTAAGTTTACTTTTATGAATATAAGTGTTGCCATGCTCATGCAGAGATTATGCTTACAATTATAAACGCATTTTTTGCAGGACTGTGGTAGTTTTACAAATACGAATTCAGCCATAGTTTTAAGCTTGCTTAGTTTTGCAGTTCAATTCGAAACGAAGATCTTTTTAAGACTCCGGCAACCTTGTCCCTTTATCTTTTATGTTCTTAAAGTTTAAATTTTATGAGTTAACCAAGACTTGTTTCGAAACATAAAATTGTTGAATAGACTTCGTATTTTATTTTTTAGAAATTCAAATTTGCTTAAAAAATAAGTGAACTTATCTTTTATTTTTTATTTTGAATAAAATTAAATCATCTTATTTGTATTTCATATTGCCCAACTTTGCCTTCATTTCTTAGTTCTTAACCAGAATTCCCCCAAAAAAAAAAACAAGACTTGCCCCTACTAAATCCAGTAAATTTGATCCTTCCGAAATAAGGAAATTAAATGAAACAAATCTCTTTTCAATCACCACTGATTCCATTAATTCCAAACTGCCTTGAGGTTAAATATCCAAAAGGCTATCGTGTTTATCAAGGACTTCTAACAAAACATTCTGGTCCCGTTTCCAGTCCAATTGTTCATATATCACTTCACATAGAACCAACAACATTAATCAAATCAATTCCCCATTCGAATGATCTCTTCAAAATGTAAATGTGTGTGCTTATGCGTACAGTGACTTCTGCTCCATATGTATGCAGCATGTATAAATTTACATTCCACTCTTGACCCTAAAATGTGAAGTGAAATAGCTGCCAGCAAAATAGATGTTCACATTTAACCTTGAAAGTCACAGAGAGGTGACACATTCTCGTGGTAGTCATAGTGCTGTGCTCGAACATAACGAATGCAAACATCAGGGGGTGTCGACAATAACTACCGTTGGTTGTTGGGCCGCACCATCATCCACCAACAACATCACCACTACCAACACCACCACCAAACTCATAAATCACTGCCGTTTAATTAAACTGAACTCAGTTTGGCATCTTTTGGGTGCCATGGAAATACCGAAATCCATTTCTGGGACGCTTCAAAAGATTTTCGCATTCAACGGAGCTTAAGTTGGGGATGCTTATTTTGTTGTTGGTTTTGTGTTCGAATTGGAGGGTGATTAATTTCATCCTCGGCTATGAAAATACTTTTCATTTTCACTTGAAAAATAAAAAAAAAATATGAATATGTTTGATGAAATATTTATTTTTCTGAATCGATTGAAAAGTTTTCTTTTTATACAATTTAAACTTATTTTAATTTAATCAAAGATAATTGGAAAAATTTATTTTCTTATTTTTCTCTCTTTTCTTTCTCATTATTTTCTGCTTTTGATTTAAAGTCAAATTAACAGCTGAGAATGATGTTGATGTTGGATGCTTCTACCAAGTTAAAGAAGAATTAATGATGGAAGTTTAAAAATGTAAATTGTCTTAAATAATTTTTACAGAACCAATTCATCCTCTCATGGTGTTGCCGTGTCCGAATCTCAATAACTTTGTTTGTGACAGCCCTGTAAAAAGTTGTTTAGAAATGGTAGAAATGAGAAAGTGCGTTTCTGCGTAATCATTACCTACATCAGCCAACGATGGTAGGTAGGTAGAAATGGTGAAAACTGGCAGCTTAGCCCTGCGGCCCCATGTGCCCTGAAGTGCGCCATTTTGATGCCATAACTCTTGTGAACTTGTAAGGTAGGGGGGCCAAATAAGGCCCACCTAACGGATTTTTCGAAATATCTGCTAGATTTTTGAGAGTATCCGAGTAAACTAAAAAGGTTATGATTCTTTGTCATTTTATCTACATGAAAACATAGATTTTATTGTTTTCGTAAAATTGAAAAGTATATTTTTTTGAAATTTATAAAAAGCTTACGTTGTTCTTAATAAGGCCCATGGGGTCTTAATAAGGCCCACTCAGTTTTCTTAAGAATATCGCAATTAAAAACACAAAAATTAAATTTATTTCATAAGGAAATAGTCTCTTTAGTTTAACAAAAAACACAAATTAAATAAAAAACTTAATTTTAGCAAAAAACTTAAACAAAAAAATATAAACTTCACTTCTTCGTAAAAAAATAAAACTAAAATATTCTTTAACCTGCAATGCGTCTTTTTATGTTGGTTACTGTCCTATTAGAAGCTCTTTTTTTTTGGGAAAAGTTGGCATTTGGTCTGAAACACATTAGAAATATAAAATAAAAAATATATGTATAATATAAAACCCATAATAATTAAAAGCAAATTTGCGTGTGCCCAATAAGGCCCATCCCTTATTTTTGTGGGCCTTATTAGGAACATGCAAGACTTAAAAAAAAATTTATTTAAAACTAACGATCAAACATTTTTTACAAACAAATAATGTTGTAATTTACTCAAAATATTATATATTATACGGGAAAAATCAAAAAATAGGTACTAACTTGGTTTAAATTTGTTAAAAAAGAACACAAAACACACTACTTTTTTATAATTTGCTATTTTTTCCCCCCAGACGAACTTCATTGAGCTGTAGGTCAAGACATGAATCGCGCAGCTGGCTTTTTTTCCTTTGTATGTGTTCTTGTATACATGGTTTAAATATGCAAAGCAAAAAAAGTCCCGTTATTTGTTCGTTTCTGTGTTTTCTGACAAGTGGGCCTTATTAGGAACAGGGCCTTATTTGGCCCCCCTACCTTAGTTGGAATTTATATGGGGAATTGTAGACATTCTCACGGAGACTTCCAGTTTGGATTGATTTCAAAAAGATGAAAAAATGTTGATGTCTCTTATTGTGTGTTTGCCTTTACACAATAATACGGAATTTGGATGACTCACTCACCCGGACCACCAATAATCATCCGATACCCTTAACACTGTGCCCAGCTAGACAGCTGTTTGACTGGTGCTGGAACTGGAACAGTAATTTATCTGATTGTGTGATCATTCGGCTCCGTACTGTAAGTCATGGTCAAAGTAGCCAGCTCGAAGAATAGAACTGAGGGTACAGTACAGAAATAACCGAAGTTCATCCTAGATCCATTTCATCGGGTTGAGAAAAAACTCAAGTCATTGATCTTCATTCCCGAAAGTTCTTCAGTGTCGTCAAAAAAATGATCAACTTTGAACCATATGTGGTTTTGATTCACAATTTACGAGTAATTCGGAGTTGCTTGAATGACGTAGTTAATCAGTTTCTTTACTCCAAGCTGTGTCCTGTGTGATATTATCAGCACGTGGTTGGTTAATATTTTACATTGGATTTTCAATGATGTACGTACATTGTACATATTGAACTGTAAATTACATTCTGAATGAAAAGTTTGTCGAATATCAATTAAATATTAAAACGAGTATCTACTGTGATAATCTTGCATTTTACGTAATGGCGTAATGGCAATCTAAAGAATTGGTTTTGCGTAATATTCTTCCGATTTTTTTTTTTTGAATACCTTTTCGATGACCATAAATAAAAAAAATAAAATGCTCGACAAGGTCATGCGAACTTTCTGCTAAGCTTAAGAGACATAGGAACAACGGTAGATACTATGAGGCAAGTTATGGGTTCGTAAAAAAAATTGAATTTGAGATTTTGATAAAAGTTGACATTACGATGATAGCGAAGACGAAAAAAGTGGGTCTCGCAATTCTGTCTGTCGGTCTGTCTGTCGGTGCGACTACAGCCTAAACGACTCGGCCGATTTACTTTAAACTTGGTAGATATCATTTTTAATTTCCCCCCCCCCCCACGTTTTTTTTTTTTTAAGACCAAAAATAACGGTTCCTACCATACGATTTTTTTTTCGAAATTTTTTAAATATTTTTTTTTTTTTTTTTTTCTCAAAAACTGTTCCACTGATTTAAAAAATAAAAATTAAAAAAAATTGTATTTAGTTAAAACTAGGTAATGATTGAAAAAAAATTTCCGAGTAATGGTTATTGAGGGACCCCCCAAAGAACCTTTTTTTTCGTTTTCGATTTTCTCAAAAACGGTACGACCGATTGTGATCATTATTTTTTGCTAAAGCTCCTCAAAAACGTAATTAAAATTGTGTATTCAAATTTTCACACAAAATTTTTTTGGATTTTAAATTAAAAAATTTAAATTTTTTTTCAAAACTCAATATTTCGAAAACCCCATGCTAGATTTTTTTTAAACTTGACAAATAAAAGTTTCTTAATATAATCTTCAAGATGGACAAAAAAAAATTACTTTACCGAAAAATTAAGGTACCCACCTTACAAATGTTAAAGAATGCTTTTCAAAAATCGTATTTTTCTCGAAGAATTTTGATTGATAATTTTTTATTTCAATTAATTTTTACGATCTTTAATTTAATAAAAAAAATTTAAATTAAGATATTACAGCTTGTACCTACCATAGAACCATTTTTTTTTTTCAAGTTTTGAATTACTCATTATGGATATCTATAAAGGATTTTAATTAAATTTTTTATAGAGATGCTTCTAAAAGTTTAAAAAACATTGCATTTCAAAACTTAAAAGATAGGTATTTTACGAATTTTTGAAAAAAATTCATGTTTTTTTGGAAAATTCGATATTTCAAAAACAGTTCAATATTTTTTTGGAAATTTAATTTTTATTCGAACCATAATAAAAACTTAAGGTTGGCGTATCGAATTTTGTTCTTAAAAATGTTATTTAAAAAAAAATATGTAATATAATGTATATAAAAGCTTATTTTTTTAAGAAACCACTACAACGACTTATAATTTATGTTCTTGCATAAGTTCATGTTTACGTAGCATTCTGTTTTTGTCTCTTACTAATAAAAGAATTTAAAAAAATTGATTTTATCCTTATGAACAGTTTTCTCTAATAACATTCATAAATAGGAGCAAGTCGTGCATTTTATTTATTTTTATTTTAAGACCAAAAATAACGGTACCTGCCATACGATTTTTTTTGAAATTTTAAAAATATATTTGTTTTCTCAAGAACTGTTCGACAGATTCAAAAAAAAAATTTTAAATTTCATTTAGTTTAAGCTAGGTTAAAAAAATTTTCGGAAAATGGTTATTAGATAAATTTTTATAAAAATAGTTATTAGATAATGCCACCCCCCTTGGAACCATTTTATTTTGTTTTTGATTTTTTCAAAAACGGTTTTTGGATTTTAAAAAAACAAATTTTCAAAAACTCAATATTTCGAAAACCCCATGCTCGATTTTTTTTTAAACTTGATAAATAAAAGTTCCTTAATATAATCTACAGGATTTGAGAAAAAAACAATGGCGCAAAATTTTAATTGAATTAGTACGATGCTAAAGCTGTTTTAGTATGATACTATGTTAAAACAACGAATTTGCAAATTTTAATCGGATATAGCATCATACTTTCTCTACCCTTTTATTAAAGTTAAAACCATCGAATACCTACTTTATTTTTTTAGTATCGTGCTAGCTTTATATGACTCTTTGACATTTGCAAACATCAAAAAAGGTTCGTGTACTTACTCTTTTACACGAATTGTCATTGTTCTAGGTGTGTTCAGAAGCAATTAATTAAGAAAATTCTTTTAGTACGATACTAGTTAGAAAATGTTTAAAATTAAGAAATAGTTAGTAAACAACTATGAAGTTAGCAAATTGTTAAGTAGTATCATACTAATACAGTAGAGGAAATTCCCATAAAAACACTGTAACTTTCCATACCTAACTCATTGCACCCACTGCAAACTTGGCAGCACTTTTTATTTTTGGATCCAAAATTATCTGTCAAACCAATATGAAGAAAACCGTTATTTTTGCAACCTTTTTTTTATCACCTTGGAACGTTATTCGTCTTTGTTTGTGAAATAAAATCCAAAAAGTGAAATTTAAAGGCGGAAATTCGTATAAAAACAGTTTAATTAAAAGTGGTTATTGACATGACAAACGTCTTCAAACAGAAGTGAGAATGAGTCGAAACTTCGGTGGCGGCAGCGTAATGGTTTGGGCAGCTTTTTCTGCAAATAGAAAGACGGATATTACATTTGTGCCTGGAAGGATAAACTCAGAAAGTTATGCTGAGTTGTTAGAAGAAGTTATGGTTGAGAGAGCTGAAGAGTTATGCGGAACTGACTTCATATTCCAGCAGGATAACACTCCTCTCCAATTCTCTCGAAGGATGAGAGACTGGGATGAGGAGAAACAAATAACGTTGCTCGATTGGCCGTCTCGAAGTCCCGATTTAAATCCCATAGAAAATATCTGGGGAATACTAGCCAGGCGTGTTTAAGCCAACGGGCGACAATTTTACAACGTTCAAGAGCTTCGAGACGCAATAATTGAACAATGGGGCGCGATTACAACCGCGGAACTGTAAAAGCTTGTGGAATCAATGCCAAGGCGAATGATATCGGTCGTAAGAACAACTGGTGGCTCTACAAAATATTGATTTAATTAATTACAAATTTCTGATGACAGTTATTTTTAATAAAAACGTAGGTGTTTTTATGGGGAATTTCCTCCTTTTTTCTTGTTAATTTTTATTTTTTGTTAATAATTTTTATTTAATTTTCTTAAAAGTGAATAAATTTTTATTTTTTTTAATAACTTTGAGTACATTTTCTTATTTCATAAAAATGTATGGCTAAGTTGCATGCAGAACAAAAAGTGCGTAAAAATCATGTGTTTTTATGGGAATTTCCTTCACTGTACCTTAATAATAGGCTGTTTAAAATTTTGCGCCAATTTATTTTACCTAAAAAACGGTACCCACAATGCAAATGTTAAAAAATCGTTTTCAAAAGTCGTATTTTTCTCGTAAACCACTCTGAGAATTTTAATAAATTTTTTAGTCCTTCCATAAATTTGTACGGTCTTTGATATAAGAAACATTTTGAAATTTATATATTACAGACTGTATCTAGGTGCCATAGAACCATTTTTTTTTTAAATTTTGAATTTCTCATTATCGGCATTGCAGATTTTAATGAAATTTTTCATAAAAAAGCATTGTTTGAAAACATTGCATTTCAAAACTTAAAAAAAAATATTTTTTGAATTTTTGAAGAACAAAATCATTTTTTTTTTTTGTAAAATTCAGTATCTAAAAAACGACTCAATATTTTTATTAGAATTTTTTTTATTTGTACAATAACAAAAACTTTAATTTGGCGTACCAAATTCTTTTCTTATAAGAATGTTTTAAAAATTTTGTATGTAAAAGCCTTTTTTTCTTAGAAACAACTACAGCGACTTATAAATTTTAATTTAAAGAGTCTTCGGTGATTCTGTAGGGAACAAATTGAAATTTTTTTTAGCTCCAAAAATAATGGCACCCCCCAGAAAAAAATGTTATTAACGGTACCTGTCATGGAAAGGTTTTTTGATTTTCGACTTTCTCATTAACGGCTCTAACTATTTTAACATTTTTGAAACGGGAGCTTCCTTAAATTTAAATAAATATTGTTCATACATACAAATATTCGAAAATATATGTTTTTGTTTTTTGACAAAACATTAATTTTTTTTTTGAAAAATAAAAAATAAATATAATATTTATATAAAACCGGTGAACGATTATTTTTTGAAATTATTTCCTAAAATCTATGTATGTGACAAAATACTTAAGATAACTACCCAAATTTTGTTCTTCAAAAATCTTAGGAGAAATTTGTTATATAAAAAATTAATTTAATAATAGACCGATTTTAGTTCATACTTTTCTAGAATTCAGACGGCAACACAAGTAGCACAGAATTACTTAACGAAGTCTTTAAGAATTCTAAATCGGTATCTGACATCTTCTATAAGATGGATTTAAGTTCATATTAAGTAGAGAAAAGGTGCAAGTGGACGGTCCGATAGAAGGAAATAAGAAGATAAATTGAGTCTTAAAATGATCTTAAATCGGGATATCATCCTTCTTAAATACTTCATTACTCCTTCTTAAATAGTTCCTTACATCTTCTTAAATACTTCTTAACTCCTTCTTAAAGAGCTACGGCAATTCTTAAAAAAAATTTTAGAAACAATAAAAATAAATTTTTTTATTAACTGTTTGTTTTTTTATTATTGTTGATTATATTCGAGTCTTCATGTGATTTTTTGCTGGTATGAAAGAATTTTAAAAGTTATTTTTTTAATTTACATCTGTGCTTCCACTGAGATTCGAACCCGAGTCCTATCGCTTGTCGTGCTTGTGCTCTACCTATTCTGACACTGTGACACATAAAATATCTTGTCTCAAAGTGCTACTCAAATAACTCTCTCGTGTTTTTGATATTATACTGTTTAAGAAGACTTAAATACTCGTACGTATTAAAGAATCGGAAAAATACCGATTTAATACCAAAATAAAAAAGTAATGTTTTTTGAACGATTAAAGAAGGAATTAAGTAACAAACACAACCGATTTAAGAAATGCCCATTTAAGAAGTACTTAAGAATGCTTTAAGTAGAAGTAAACACACCAAGTTAAGTTCTTTAAAACAATACCTAATAAAGATCATATTAAGATGGAATTAAGTAGGCATAAATTGACATACCTAATAAAGAAGGAATAAAGTATGAACTAAGAAATTTTATACCGAAATTATACCATTTTGTGCATTTGAACAGTTTAATCTCATTCAATCCGCATGTTTTATATTTATTTATACATAATTTTTATATTCCAAAGTACTATTTACAAAGCTCTTCATAAGAGCAAGTACGTGCGATCTAGTCGTGCATTTGTTTTTTTTTTTTATAAAATTAGATTATAAGCCGTTTAAAATCTTCCTTCGACATCTCTCCTTCACATCATCTTCTCACCTTCTTTCTCAAGTTTGCCTTTTATTTTGTGTTCAGCTTTCAAATATTTTAAACTTCCAAAATACTTCACAGTTTTAAATGAGTTTGAAGAAGTATCTTTTACCAACACCCATTATAAGCATTGTGTATCCTTCATCACTCTTAAGCATTATCCATTCATCCCCATAACTTCGACACAACCAAACATTAACAGAGTGCAAAAATATTTTCTGTTTGATTATCCTAGTTACTGAGCTGTTGTGTTTTGAGGTTATGATGTTATTTACTTCCTTTAGGCAGCTCATTAGCCCATGTTTGTGAACCATCTGTTCCTGTTTATTTTTGATAACTTTTGTGGTATAAGAAATAACATTCTCCTTTCTGTTGGTGAGTATATATATAAATATATTTATGTATACATTTTCTTAAGCCATAATTAGAGTTAATTGTGTATAACGAAACTATTGTGGAGTAAATGAATTTATCTCTTGCCAAATTCAAACAGGACGAATATGTATGTATATTTTGATGAAATAAGTTTGTACAAGATATGTTTGGATCTTTCGAAATGTGATACTTTAAGGGGTGATTTAATTTAATTTTTAAGACAATGGAGAAGGTTAAAGTTGATAAATACACCCTACCCAAACCACAAATCCATTCAAGTCAATCTAAGGTCTATTTATCTTGATACCTTGGAAAATAAACTGAATAAATAAGCCATCGGAAAAGCCTTGCTTGATTGTTATTAACATTTGGTTTTCTTTCTACGGATATATCGATTCCAATTTCACGCATCAATTACAATATTCCTGTTTACATTAAAGGTATCCAAGCAACAAATAAGCAGATTATCGGGCTTCTAATTAGGAAGACACGATTCGTTTTATTTTATTCCATCAATAATTGGCAAGAGAAAAACTCAAATAAGCTTTGAAGTTGAAAACCTAATGAAGTATTCTATAGGAGTTAATGTAAATACTAATATAAGATAAACTTTTATCAAACGCAATAAGTAATAATTAATGCGGGATGTTGGCCTAAAGAAGATGATGTGATTATAAATTTACGTTTTGTTGGCCTCAGGAACTTAAATATTTAGAGCTTAGGATCAAAGGGCTTAGGAAATTCCATAAAGTTTAATATTTACTTTTTTAGTCAAACCATAATCCATTAGACAACAAAAATTTTAACATTGTTACAGAGTTTATTTTAAAACCAATTTTATTTTACTCTATTGGAAAATGCTAATTGCTTGTATGGGTACTAAATGGCAAGTAATGAACGAAAATCGTACTCAGGATTTTCATCAAACTTGACGTAAAACGGAAAAAAGTGGATCCCGCAATTCCGTCTGTCTTTTATCCTGGCAGTTGTACTGTAGGTGTATTGCTCTGGCTGATGATCTCCTTGCTCTTGTTGAATGCCAGTTAAGGTACGTGACGAAAGTCAAATACCTTGAGATTACCATTGGAAAGAGAATCAGCTTTCTTCCTCACCTTTTGCAGGTGAGATCAAAGCTCAGCTCTCTTGTGTCGGCAGTCACTAGGATTCTTAAGTTGTACTGGGGACTGTCTAGGCACGTGGTACGTTATATTTCTCATGTCAGACGATCATGCTTCTTGGTATACTTGGAATGTGTAAGACTGTTTCCACGAAAGCTCTTCAGGTGTTGGCAGATGTGTCTCCTCTCGACTTGGAGGTGATACGTCGTAGTATCGCGCCCCGCCTTGTTGGTGAGGCAGCGGCAGCTCTCGGCCACGGTTGCCAGTTTGGTCATTTATGACCAAATCTGGTCATTATTTTTTCACTTGGTCACATGGTCATTTTTTATTCCATTTGGTCATTTTTTCAACGAATTGAAAAAAAAAACTTTTTTTTTACTTTTCATGTTCTTAAAAATGAAATGTATACCAACAGCAGTTTTATTAGCGTAGGATGTAAGCTTAATGCGTTCGTTTCCATCACTTGCGAATTTAATGATAGATAGCTGGAAAACTTAAGATTGTGCGTTAATTTTGCGCAATGTTGATTCTTCGCTGGGTAAAAATAAAATATACTATTTGAAAATTCAATTGGTCTTTCAACTGACGAGGCTAGTGTTATGGTTAGTGAGGTTAATGACCATCAAGCCAAATTGAAAATGCCATTTTTTTTAATGCACTTGTCATTCGCTGCATCTTCGCTTTGCATATTATTGCAAAAAGTAAAACATAAATTTTTTGCTTAAAGTGCCAACTGCATCAACCAATTTAAAGAATTTCTAAAAATATTACGCAGTCCCGCCGCACAAAATATTGGGTATTTTGCGAGCGAAAATTTTGCGAATTAAGTTTAATAAAAACTAAATTAAGAATTGGACTCAATTTTGAAACCATTAATAATACAATGCTAGCCAAAGAGTCTGAACAAACAAACCTGTTTTGATGAAGTTAGTACGATACTAAAAAAATAAAATAGGCATTTAATAAAAGGGTAGAGAAATATGATACTAAATTCGACTGAAATTTGCAAAATCGTTGGTTTTACCTAGATTCATAATAAAACAGCCTTAACATCATACTAATTCAACGAAAATTTTGCGCAGTCGTGATCTTATTTCAAATAGCTGTGAAAAGTTAATAGTATTCATGTTTTGTATAGGTATAAGGTACTTTGTGAAGTTTTGTACCTGATTTTTTATGTTTTTGTTTTTTAATAATTTAAAAATAACGTGTAAGCTGTATTGTATACATACGAACATTATGCTCCAACAAATGTGATGAGTTAATTGTTCTTTTTTGTTTGTTAATGTTTCTTTTTTTTATTTTGGTCATTTTTAACTACATTTGGTCATTTTTATTTTCAACTTTGGACACAATTTTTTTTTCCAAGTGGCAACCGTGCTCTCGGCATCTGACTGGAGCGAGGCCTTGATTGCTGATAACATTAGTACTACATAGTGAGAGGACGCGAGGCATGTGCTAACCCAGTATCTGCGATATGCCACTGTCAGGGATCTCTCCACGATCGGTGTTTTGTGGGCAGTGGCGGCTGTACCTTAAGTGCGCTCGTGCGCTGAACCACCAATTCAAGAGGTTTAACAATTACAAAACATTACTGCATCTTTATTTTTAGATTACCATATTAATATTTATTTTTTAAACATACAAGAACATAAACAATTAAAATTTCCAATTATGACGAAACAATGTAAGCGCTTTGCTTTACTATTAAGACTTACTTTCCCTGCAAGTAAAAATTCTCGTGCGCTTCGGCGAGCGCACGAGGACTGCTAACGTAACTTGTATGAGTTACAAGCTATTATCCCTGACGCGTGAGACAAAAGATATTTCATTGAAATGTATCGAGAAATGAGCCTGCTCTCGTGCGGCGCACGAGAACCGAAGATTAACCGATGTTTGACTAGAATGCGCTGCGCCTGCGAATATGTAATGTTGTTTCGCTCTATCCGTGACTGGTTAAATAGTGTTGGTCTGTAGGAGTTAGGTTAGTAATTGCTTTTATTTTGGTTTTGGTTCGATTCTGTACTGTGTACAGTGTGTGGTGTGGGATAAAATGAACAGTGATTAGGTATATTAAAGACAGTAACAAATCTATTTAAAATAAAGTTAATATAAAATTAGCCGGATCGCCAAGGCCCTTTTTAAATTTTACATGCAATATTTTTGGCGGAGAATCGATTTAGACAGAAACCTGAATCCACGATTTGACGCATTTAAGTGAAAAAATAAAAAAACATGATTCCTTGCTAAATGTAATAAGTGTGTCAGTTTTATACATAGTCGAAATTCTTCGAGCAATTATACAAAAAATAAAAAATCAACATATACATGCAAATTGTTGTTTTTTTGCGATTTCTAATCTTAATACCTACTTAGTGAGCAATTAAAGTGCACCACCTGTTCAACACACCCACCAGCCGCCACTGGTTGTGGGTAGATGGTACTCGTACTAGGCATTGCAGTCGTTCCCTTTTTGATTGAGAGACAGCGGATAATCTGCCCAGCTTTGCTGTACGATTTTTCAAGATTTGGCTGTCTGTCTGTCCTCGTGTGGATTGGGGTTAACCCATTTCTGGCCAATGTGGCAGAACTTGACACCGTGTTTACATGGAGTCTTGGGTGATTGTCAGAGACCAGCATGGGGCCTTCTTTAGGTTGTGGCCTGATGCTCTCTGGGTGCCAGGTGCACTGTTAGGTAGGGTGAATAATCCGCAACTTTTTGAGCTTATAGCTGATGGATGTAACAACGGGAGGATGACTGTCCAGGTCTCATCCTGACCCGCCTTCCATCGGTTATGAGTTTACTCCAACGCGTTCTTTGCCATGGCTATGGCGCCTTATGTCCTGATGGGTACTAGACTTGGTTGCATTAGGGCTTCACCTGTAGCGAGAAGTTGTGTGAATATTTGGGGGCCTAATATGGTGCCATGACAAGGTTGAGAGTGCATGGCAACGTATGACTCAAGTGTGAATTTACCAGTTACACTGGTAGTCGTAGCTTTTTTGTCCTTGTAGTAGCTTTGTGTCTGGGCTCGCGGCAGAGCTGAGTGTATTTTCCATATATGTGCACTCCCTATTAATTTGAGTTCTTATGTTGTGGTACTGAACGACTTGGTTAGTTGCCCCCAAATCACGGGAACAATTGGTGTTCAAGATTTATCTTAGAAGCAAGAGGCTTTAGATAAGCCTCGCTCCGCAGCAAGGTTGTGGACATCTGCCTTAACATCTTCGCAAAATTATCACTGGGGTTGTGTCATGCTGTCTCAGGGCAGTAGTCAACGCTTAACTTAACTGCGCTATTATGGATGAACCCGCCGTGTGATCAAGCCGTAATTGGCAAGTGTCCAGATTAAACGTAATTTAAAACGTAATCTGTCTGTATGTCTATATTGTTCATGGAAGTCCAAAAGATATTTATTCAAAAGCTTAAGCCATATTAGCGAATTATGAGAGGTTAGGCTAAGTGAATGTAGCTGTCATCAGGAGACCCAACACAGGTAGATTATGAGTTAGTCGATTGTGATACCACATTGGATCTTGGAGCCAATTGGAGCTCATTTTGAAGTGAGTGACATTGACTTTATCTATATTTTCCAGATTACTAAGATCATTATAGTAGAAACCTCCAAGATAGATTCTACGTCTTTGGGATGAAGTAGGACATAAATTCAGAGAAGGCGAATTGCGGATGTTGTAGAAAAGCACTTTAAGAACAACAAGTATGTTCAGCTCTACTCTTAGATGTTGTTCAAGAATTTGATAAGGTTTGGCATTTGGGTCTTGAGTATAAACTGCATAGGGACCTGCCCAGGCAGTACTACGAAATACTGAAACTCTAAATTATGATCTGACTTCTTAGAGTACGGCATGACCAAAATTCCTCGTAACTAAGGAAAATTGAAGCTGGTGTACCCCAAAGAAGTGTCCTAGGTCCAACCATATATTTGTTTTATATAAAAGATATTCCAGTGGAAATCAACGCTATCAGGGCCACTCTTGCTGACGATATTGGGATATTGGTGCCTTATGAATCCTTTACGAAGATTACAGAAAAACTGCAAAATGCAGTCGATAAAGTTATAGATTCGACGCATCTATGGTGTGTCAAATTAAACGAAGCAAAATCGAAGCATATACACTTAAAAAACAAAAACATATATAATGTTCCAATTTCTTTCAACGGTAACCTTTCCAGTTAGCTGGCGAAGTAATTGAAACGCAAAGAAAGGTGAAATATCTATGAATTACGGAAAAGCCATAAAATCCCTAATTATTTGCAAGAGACTTGCAGACAAGTCATGAGCATGCAAACCGAACATCCTCATGTGGATGTATACTATGATGGAAAACCCTAGAAAAAGTCCAAAGGCTCGCGAGTTCCTGTATATGGAATCTATGAGAACCTGCCCTACCGCAGCTATGTAGGTTGTCCCCCATCTATCTCCTTTACATGAGGTCATCAGAAGTAATGAAATGGGACGAACTATGAGATTCTTAACGGAAGAAACCGGTATAGTCAAAATTATTGGTCACAGGGAAGAGACTTAATCAGCAGGTCAACATTAACAAACCTTCTTGACATCCTAAGAGATGGTATGATCAAAAAATATAAATTCGAAAAAACCTTTTTATAGACCTAAGCAACATAAAAGTTTGGGTAGGAGAAAAAAAAATACTCTCTCGAAACATATACCCATCATGTGGTACACTGATAGATCGAGAACAAGCGCAGTGACTGGTGCAGGAATCTTCGTGTCTAGAACCAAACTTTCCATACCGAAGGGGGCAGTTCACCAGCATCTTCTAAGCGGAGCTTAACGCTAATGGGAAATGGGTGGATCGACAATTCGAAAAAAACCATTGTAACAAGAACATTGCCATCATATCAGATAGCCAAGCGGCACTCAAGGTACTAAGCTCATTATGTCATCAGGTCTAAATTGGTAATGAAGTGCATAGGCAGGCTGAATTTAACTTTGCAGCAGGATCACACTTCACTGGATACCTGGTCACGTGGGAAACAAAGAGGCAGAAATAGTTAAAAGGGCTTGAGAAGTTTTGCGAAATAGGAGAAAATGTTATCAAAAACTAAATTGAAGAAGAAGAGGAGGCAAGCAGAACTAAGAAAGCTAAGACAGGTGAAACTACAACTGGACAATTACAACCAGCAACGCTCAGAAATACCCTGAGAACAATAACAGGTGTTCTAACTAGACACTGCGATCTTAGAAGATATCTAGGTTTACTTGGTATGGAAAGCAGTGCCACATATAGATTCTGCAACAAGCACGAGGAAATACCACTGTTCACTTCACCACTCATGCACCAAAGGAAAAACTATCTGGCACAATACCAGGTGGAATAGAAGAACCTATCCTCTTTGAAGGTGCCCCAAATACTAAAATCAATAAGATCAATATATTTGGAGGAAGAATTATAAGATGAGCAAGCTCATCAATTTTTAAGTGGGGGCACAATAGATCTGCAGGTCGCAGTGCAGCACACCCAATACATAATTCATTCCATCATTCATCAACGGTAAAGCTTTACCTTACGCCAATACAGCCAAGTACCTTGGAATGACTTTGGATGCAGAGCTAAATTGCAAAAAGCACATCAAAAAGAAATGAGAAGAACTGAACCTAAAGTATAGAAAAATGTATCTACTGGTTACTAGGACACAACTCTGGCCTATCTATCCAGAAGAAAATAATGTTGGTACATAAAAACGTGAACTTCAAATAAAACTAGTCACAGAAGTGGTTAAGAAACACCCTGTGTCACACAATCAGCGACTGCGAAATCGCACCAACTCCGAGATAGAAACCGTCTTAAATGTAATACACAATGTTCGGAGACTAAGAAGATCCAAGCCTCATGAACTGATGGTGCAAGAGCTATGGGAAAGTATTAATAGTTTAAGCTCCCAATGTGATTTGTATTTAAAAAAGAAAAATCATTTTTCGATGTTTCACAGATTGGTTCTGATCCCGGTGGGTTTTATGCGGTAAGAGTCCCATACTATTTGGGTACCGAATGTTACCAAGTAGAGTCTTCTGAAGATTTCCACCGACGAACAAACAAAATATTTTCTTTCAAAATCAGCTAAGAGCTCATTATTTTTATTTTATCCATACTGATATCCAAGGAAAAATTACTTGCGCACATGATTTATCCAAAAACAAAAATTCTATTAGACTAAATCATCGTAAGAAAGGTTGAAAGCAACCAATAAAACTATAATTTTACAACGAAAAAAAGAAAATCCAAAATAAATTATTTTGTCAAATGCAGTTCCCCAAACTATACGCACTTGTGCAATAAGTTTGTGTGGAAGATGTAAATGAGGGTTGCTTCCCAAAGATGAACAAGGTGAATTCTTGAGTCCGACTGTAGGTTCCCCTTCAAAGAAAAAGCAAAGACATCTAGACACAGCCACTCCTACAATTTAGATTGTATAGATTGCAAGCAGACTAATGATGTACTCTAGAACAGAGTTAAGTGCATTTCTGCTCTTTCAACTGCGACTAGTGCACTACTATCCTTCAACGAAAACGTATTATATAAAATTAATTGCAATCTTTTCAATTAAAACTCAAGTTGAAATTTCACGAGCCGCTGCTGGCAGCAAATATCAACATTAAAAAGCTCCCAAGGTCTTTGTATTGCCGTAGCAGCAGACTTCATAGCCAGCGCCATAATATTCCTCAAGTTATATAGAATCCAAAAACAGCGACTGTTTGCATTTTATGTTGAAACTTGGGAAACATTTTGGCTGGCAAACCTCTGCGCACTTTGGCATTAAAATTCAACCACAAATAACGTTTATATTAATGCATAGCTACTTATTTTGAATTGTGACTTTCGGTTGGTTAAGGGTTGGAAGATGGGGATGTGATTGTGGTATGAGATGATGAAAATGAACAGAGTCCTCGCGGTCAATGTGTTTCGTAGTTAAACAATGATGGGCAACTTAATGCATGAGAGGAATCCTTATTGCCATCTGGATGGCATGGTTTAAAAATGCAAATGAACAATTCCACGAGGACCACAAGCATTAGCTCTTAATAAGGTAATTCCGAGCAGCATGAAAATGACTGTTTCCTCATGGTCGGGCAATCGTTTTTCGCAAACCATACAGTACACTTAGTCAGAATGGTGGTAGTGTGCTTCTCGAGAAAATCTCAAAAATTGTTTGTGTTTATACCTGTCGGTGTTTGTGTGGCTTAAAATTTAACCAGATGATGGAGGTTATTTTAAAGTGGAAGCAAGCGAGGATATTAAAAGTTTCTCTTTTTATGTAGTCGATTTTGAACTGAGGTTAATGTTACTTTCCTCTTCTGAGGTAAACTGAACTCGATTTAACAGATAAGTTCAAAGGTAAAGGGTAGAAAATCTACATAATAGGCAAAGAGAAATTAAATTCAAAGTCCTTAATGGATTTAGTAACATACATAGTATTCTCGAGTCAAGTTGATCTGACTGATACTGACCAATACTATGCGAGTACATTAGGTGAATTAGTCACCAGGAATATTATTTTTTTCGTTCAAATAAAATAGGCAGGGGGTCTTGAGTTTGATTCTCAGTCTCTGTAAAAGAGTTTTTCAAGAGTGTACTGCCTCTTGCGATAAAATGACAAATCCTCTAAGAGTTTCCCTAGTAATGAGAAGTGCTGTTCATTCGGAACAGGAATATTCACACAAAAAAATTATTATTTTTTTTTCATAAACTATCAGAATTAATAAGAAAAAGAGATTAGAAAAAACTTTTCTATGACAGGTACAGGTGTTTTTAAATTTCAAATAAATGCTTCCTATTTTTGTGACCCCTTTTTAATTAATTATGTATATGTCCTCAAGTGAGCTTTAGGTCAATATTCAGTAATCAATAGAGCTGCATATCATTTTAAGAAGAGGAAATTCAGTACTATCCAGTGGCGTAGATAGCTTTTCGCTATGGGGGGGATGGATCTAGTTCGCTCATTTTTTTTAAAAGTTTTAATAATTAAAAAAAAACAAATAACAAGACTTCATTGAATTCATTATGTATGCCATAAAAAAATTATATTTTTTAAAGATAATATGTTATACGCATTAATTTGAATATGAACTAGAATAAATATTGACGTTCGTGACGAACTGGGCTTAGGAATTTCGGTTTCAACGGTTTTTCGTGCCTTAAAAAGCAGTAAAGTGATTGTTCGGTGCAAAATGATGCCAGCTCCAAATTTGACAACAGTCTACAAAGTAAGAATTTGTAAGAATTTGCCCAGCAAAATATGAAACGGAATTGGAAAACCATAAGTAACATTCCATTAATTTACACTTAACTGTTGTTATTCCAAATGGCATAATTCAATGAATTTTTTTTTAGATTATTTAAGATTATTTTCAGTGGCAAAAAAAAAGTTTAATCTTGATGGGTCAGGTGATTTTAACGGATATTGGCATGATCTGAGAAATAAAAATAGTTTTTTTCCAAGAGGAACTTTGGCGGTGACAGCTGTAAGGTTTGGGGGGCCTTCTGCGACCGTGGTAAGGTTGCACTTGCCTTCACCTCTGCAAAGATGAACAGTTCAGCTTGCATCCAGGTGCTTCAGGATAATTTGGTACCCCACTTAAGACGATTTCGTCGAGTTCGGCATGTCTTCCAGCATGATAATGCCAAAATTCACGTTAGTCGTCAAAGTCTCGGATGGTACGAATCGAATAACAAACATTTTATGGTGTTCCCGGCACGTTCTCCAGATTGTAACCCTATTGAAATAAAATAAAAAACAGATAAAAATAAAAAAGCGGTTTTACTTTTGCAATACAAAAAAATCTGTTTTATTTTTTAACCACCAGCAGAGAAACTAACGGAACTTTTTTTTTCTTCTCAATTTACTTGATTAGTGATGCCATTCAAATAAAAATAGTAATTTTTTACAAAATGCATTTTAACAGGTGCGGTTATACTTATGCAAGGCACTGTAGTAAGTAAAATAATATTAATATAAAAAATAAATCACAAAATAAAATCCAGTTTTCTGTTCTTTTTAGATAAAACACTTTTATAACCTCGTCTGCTATTATAGGTATTTCGCGATGAATAGCTAGAGCAGCCAAACCATTCAAACGAACCTGCAAATAAGTAAACATCCAAAGATTATCACACTGTTATCGAAATAGACATATTTTTAATAATCTTACTTCGTTGGTCATGCTTCTTTGTAGTGTTTTTGTTCTTTTTACCGACTGGAGAAAGTTCTTTTGGGAGTTGACGTTGAAACCGGTATTGTAACTAATATCTTTAATAAAATATACAGGGTGATTTGCATAAGGTGTGACAAAAAGCTAGGGCGTGTAGGTCGGACTTAAACAAGAAAAAAATCGTATGGGAGGGGGGGGTCTATTTCCCCCCGTTTAGGCGGGAGGGGCAATTTAAGAAAAAAATCACTTAAAACAGAAACAAAATTATTAAAAAATAACATTGATACCTACAGAGCAATGCTATAGCATTTTGAAAAGCCAGAAATACATTCTTTAATTTTGTTTTTAAATAAAATTGTTCGAGTGAATAGTTTTTGAAAAATTAATTTTCAAAATCAAAATTTTGAAAAAAAAAATGAAAATTTTGTTTTTAAACAATTTTTTTTCAAAATTGTACGTAATTAAGTATTATATTTTTGTTCAATATTCAATGCTCTTATTAATTTTTGATCAAACACAAAAAACTGGATGTCAAAATGTTTTGTGGTTTTTGAGAAAATCAAAAATAACAAAAACTACTTTTGTTCTAAGAAAAGACTTTTATTTTAGTTTTTAC
This sequence comes from Chrysotoxum bicinctum, assembly GCA_911387755.1. Taxonomy (NCBI): domain Eukaryota; kingdom Metazoa; phylum Arthropoda; class Insecta; order Diptera; family Syrphidae; genus Chrysotoxum; species Chrysotoxum bicinctum. The sequence goes on from OU426990.1 coordinate 33,874,966, forward strand.
GTTTTTGAATTCTTAGGTGAATTTACGATTGAAAGGATTAACTTTCTTTTTACTATTTTTTTAATTATCGTCACTAAAATGTTCATCAAGCCAGTTCCTTACAGTGCGGCTGTAGTGTGCTGGAGCTCCATCTTGCTGGTAGATTAAGTTGTCTGCTATGGCCAAGGGAACGTTGTCATTCAAATCGGGCAGAAGGTCTCGTAGTAACTGCAGATAGGATTCGCCATTTATGACTGAATTTAGGAACCGTGGTACAATAACTGTTCGTTCAACAATACCAATCCAAACATTACAGCTAAAGCGGCGTTGAGATTTGGTTTGTTTCTTGTTATGCGGATTGCTGTTACTCCAGTGATGTAAATTGTGGAAATTTGTTACTCCATCTCTGGTAAACTGAGCTTCATCCGTCCAGAATATCTTTCCAAGGTAATTATGTTCAATTTCATCTCTTAGCAATAATGTTCGACAAAATGCAGCTCCCAGTAACTTGTCGTTTGCGGTTAGCTCCTGAACTGGTGTAGTGTGGTACGGGTGTAAATGCTCGGTATGAAGCACTGCCCATACTCTAGTTTGGGGCAACTGAAGCATAGTAGCTATTCTCCTTGTGCTAAGGGAGGGATTACGTCGGACCATATCCAAAATTCTTTCCTCTATGTGTACTGATACAGAAGATGAACTTTCTCTCCCTCGGTGCTCCAGTACTCCGTGTTCTCGAAGACGTTGATGGATTCTTGAAAATATCGTATGACTGGGACACTTCCTATTGGGATACATTTCAGCGTAGAGTCTTTGCGCTTCACGATTTCGACCAGGAGCCATACCGTAGCAGTAATGCATATCCGTTAATATGACACGAGAGTAATTTGACATCGTGATATGTTGACGACTTGACATTCAAATTAGAAATAATTTGTACAACAAAACAGGTCGCGTCGCCAAGCCGACCCCGCCATAATAAAAAAGTGGCAGGTCAATTTTAAACCAATGCTCTCACGCAGGTGTTCTCAATGAAAAAATGTGTGAAATATGGTTAATCCAGTACTTTGTCAAATTAGTGTATTGTTATAAGACGATAATTAAAAAAATAGTAAAAACAAAGTTAATCCTTTCAATAGTAAATTCACCTAAGAATCCAAAAACGTAAAAACTAAAACAAAAGGCTTTTCTTAGAACAAAAGTAGTTTTTGTTATTTTTGATTTTCTCAAAAACTACAAAACATTTTGACATCCGGTTTTTTGTGTTTGATCAAAAATTAATAAGAGTATTTAATACTGAATAAAAAAATAATACTTAATTACGTAAAATTTTGAAAAAAAAAATGTTTAAAAACGAAATTTTATTTTTTTTTTCAAAATTTTGATTTTGAAAATTAATTTTTCAAAAACTATTCACTCGAACAACTTTATTTAAAAACAAAATTAAAGAATGTATTTCTGGCTTTTCAAAATGATATAGCATTACTCTGTAGGTATTACCGTTATTTTTTAATAATTTTTGTTCTGTCTTAAGTGATTTTTTTCTTAAATTGCCCCTCCCGCCTAAACAGGGGGAAATAGACCCCCCCTCCCATACGATTTTTTTCTTGTATAAGTCCAACCTACACGCCCTAGCTTTTTGTCACACCTTATGCAAATCACCCTGTATATAGCTGGATGGAAGCTCTTTTTCGTTTACCTATTATCAGTTGATGAGAGACGTAAAAAAAATTTCAGAGTGCGTTTCTTTAACTTATTTGGTTCATGACTGGTTATGATGAACAATTTTATCGATCCCAATGGGGGGGATATATCCCCCTGATCCGCCCCCCCCTATCTACGCCACTGGTACTATCAATAGGTAAAGCAAACTTAATTTTATTGTACACTTATTACACGTAAGCAAAACTTAATACTAATACATCATATTTAAAATAAACAAAATTTAGTAAAAATACACGAGTGTAAGAAAAAACTAAATTATAAAAAATTATCCAAACTATATACATTTTAGTTATAATAGTACAACTAACAATGAAAATATTGGGTGTGTGAGAAAGTTATTGGGGTGGGTTGGAGTGGAGAGAATTTCGGAGGACTGATTTAGATATATTAAAATCAAAAATATTTGAGGAGTTGTTGGAATTACGCAGCATACGAGACATAGGATTGTAGTAGCTATAATTAGTATGGTGAAAAGTAATGCGGAATAGGGGTACTGACCTAACATTTCGTCGGTTGGTATTAATGGAAATCAGACTTATTAGATCCGGACAGTCTATATTACCGGTTAGTATGTCGTGAATAAAAACCACATCTGCGGCTTCACGCCGTTTTTGAAGCGACTGAAGGTCAATTAGCAGTAAGCGATTCGAATATGGAGGAAGTCGATAATTATCATCCCACGGAAGATTGCGCAGGGCAAAACGAACAAACCTACACTGGACGGCTTCGATCCTTTTAATTTGGGTTATTTGATATAGTGACCAAACATGAGACGCATATTCTAGGATGGGACGGACAAATGAAATGAAAAGAGATTTGGAAATGTACGGGTCAGAGAACTCTTTTGACCAGCGTTTTATAAAGCCAAGCGTCGAATTAGCTTTATTAATAATTTTGTCAATGTGGCATCGAAAGTTAAGCTCTTTATCACAGATTACTCCTAAATCACGACAAGAAGTGACTACAGGTACAAGTTCACCATTTATATGATATTTTCTGGGAGGAGAAGGGAGCCGTTTACGTGAAAACGTCTTTTGCTGACATTGAGGTCTAGGAGGTTTTTATGGCACCATTGGGAAAATTTGTCAAGATTTTGTTGTAAGGAACAAATATCAGCGGCAGTACAAATGCGTTTAAATATTTTCATGTCATCGGCATATATTGATAAGCCACAATCGAGAACTTGAGCAATATCGTTAGTAGCTAAGGTGAATAGCAGTGGACCAAGATGGCTGCCTTGTGGCACTCCTGAAGGTGCATTAAAAGGAATGGAAAAGATGATCTAAAACGAACAACATAATTTCTATCAGTCAAATATGAATTCAACCACAAGATAAAAAGTGTAGGGAAGCCCCTGGACTTTAATTTAAACATGATGATATTATGTGATATTTTGTCGAACGATTTGCTAAAGTCAGTAGCAATCACATCGACTTCATCCCCATCGACCATTGTGCATAGAGCATTGGAAACAGATTCTAATAGGTTCGTTGTTGTTGATATACCCAATATATAATATACTGTGGAAAGTGGAAAGAGAGAGTTTCGTATATAATACTTTCAAATATTTTTGGAATGCATGATAGTTTAGCTATAGGGCGATAGTTGGACACATTATTTTTTGGCCCCTTTTTGTGGACAGGAACTATGTAAGAAACCATCCATGATTGAAGAAAGGTGATCTGCAGGATGGATAGTGTAACTTAGGACCAAACGTTAACAAACCTAATGTGGCTTTTTGTATGGCAGGTGTAATTTTGTGCCCAACCTTGAGAACCGTATTCCAGAATGAGACGCACGAATTTAATGACAAGCTGTGTTGTAGCAAAAGGATCAGAAAATTGCCTTATTTACTTTTTTACTTAGGTCCTCAGACCTTTAATGTCCATGGGGGCCCCTAGTGGGGCATAGTGCATCCACAACGTCATCTCGCCACCGTGTTCGGATCCTGAATATGAGTCGTAACTCCGTCCAACTCTTGCCTAGTTAGGCTGATTCCTCCTCGAATGGCCTTCTCCATGAACTTCCCGATCGCTTAGCTTCACTTTCGCCGCAATACAGTTGTCGATTTTTCGAAGCGTGTATCCGATCCACTGCCACTTTCGACGTCGTATAATAGAGTCAATATTGAAAATTGCCTTAATTTTATCTATAACCAACCAAGAACAAGCTTGCCGTGGATTGACACACTAAGAACAGATATATCCCTTATATTTAAATATGTTACAAATTAAAAGAAGTTACGAAAATCTTTACTAATAATCAAACGCTAATGTGGACTATTAGTAGCCGGAAAGTTAAAACAAAGTGCTGAGCATTAACAAAATGCTATCAATAAACAATTTAGTTCTTCCACTAACTAATCTCCGAACTTTACTTAAATCCATTAAAAAATCTATAACAAATGAGAAAAAATGTAATGAACTGTCAGAATTGTCACCAAGATCTGTCAAAGTCCAATTTTTTGTTTTTGTGCAAAAGCTCTTGCGCCATTTTTAATGATAATATGTTATTGCGGCACAACATAAATATAAAGAAACAACAAAACAGGAACTGTCATAATGATCTATACATTGAAAATTAAGTATTGCCGTATTCTTTTTTAACAGAAAGTATTATAGTACCTATAGTACGAAATTGATATAAAATGTTGGAGCGACTTTTAAATTGTTTTTTTTTTAATTTAAAACACCATATTTTTGAACAAAAAAAACACACTTCTTTATTTATTTTAATATTTTTCATTCGCAAAGTACGAGTACATAGTTATATGTAGGTACCAAAGTAAGAAAATCTTAAGCTTAAAATATTTTTAAAATAAAAATAATTGAATGGCATATTTTGTGTGAGAATTTAATTGTTTTTGAGTTTTCTATTGGTAAATAGTAGAAGCCAGTTTTTTCAGAGTGTTTCATCTTTAATCCATGATTATTTCCACTCGTTACAAGAAATCCAAAGTTTGAGTTGTTAATCATGGATTTAGCTAATCAACCGATTTCGGTTGATTAATAGCATTTAAATAGAACTACTGAAAGCAGTATCAAAAACGTATTCTACTGTCAAAATTGGCCTTCAAAGCATTCACGCAAAGACGCTAAGTTGTCGTAAAAATGTCAGTGGTGCAGATTGTTACCGACATTCGTTCAACTTTCTTTCGTCGGATTCAGTAATAGCAAAAGTTTGGAAATTTATTGAAACTATTGAAAGTTTGTGTAGACAGATCTCCTGGTAGGATTTCTGATCTTTAACTGGTGATTGCGTGTCCATATTTTTTAACTACATTTGTCTGCACGATTTTTGGGAATTATTTTCTCGGAAACCTTACTAGGTAATAAAATATATTTTTTTTAAATAATGAATATATGCGTCAAGAGTACAAAAAAAAATTGTTGGTCTTAATATTCGAAATTTAACATATTATTTTGGCCGAATTATAGAGAGCACCAACGTTGTCAACATTGTCCCATTGCGGACAGTTAATCTCCGGATCTACTGAACCGATTTTCAAAAACCTTGTTGCAACATGATTTTTTTATGTTTTTTTATTTACTACAATTTGACCAAAAAGTTATACAAATACAAAAAAAAAGGCGACCCAAAAATGACGAATAAAGTTGTCAAAAAAAAAAAATTTTTTTTTCAAACCTTGTCATTTTTTTTTGTTTTTGACTTTTAAAACACTTTGTTTTTTTGTTTCAGTCCAGCCAATTCTGAGATTAACTGTCCGCAATGGGACAGTGTATTTTTTGATGAGTCGACGTTGGTGCCCTCTATAATTCGGCCAAAATTCAAAAACTAAGCCAAACACATTTTTTTTTGTACTCTTGACGCATGTATTCATTATTTAAAAAATTATGTTATTACCTAATAAGGTTTCCGAGAAAAAATTCCCAAAAACCGTGCGTTTTTTTGGCGTTCTATACCGTACTAGTACCTTAAGTCTGACTTGCACAATCAACGAACTGATTGAACTATTTTATAGAAATGAGATATACATATGTTCGAACAACATTTCGCATGCTTCGTATTAAAATTTTGTATTGTAGTGGGCCGTGCTGAATGGTTTTTAAGCTTATCACTTTTTATCTTCTAATTAAAAAAAAATAGAGGCTATTACAGCTTCTAAAGAGTGTTAATCTACTAACTTCCAAATATTCCTATGAAATTTACCTAAATTTTCAGCCGAGTCCGAATGGCTAAGATAGGTAGTACTGTTCATGACAAGGTAGAATACTTTTGGAGAATGTATCACTTCCTTGCAAGAGGCCAAGCTGTCCAAGCTTAGGGCTTATCATTGTTTTCATTCATACTTTTCATTTTCAAGATAGAGTTTTTGTACTGAGTCGAGATGGATAAGTAAATTTTAAAAAGTAAAATAGTTATTTGAACTCATTAACGATAATTAGTAATTCTTTTAGAAATTTTGCTCAATGGTCCTGGGAGCTTGCAGACCGCATTCGATTTTAATGTACTAAGAACCTTGGGGAAAAATAATTTGGGTTGTGATTTATGAAATTTTGTTTATGTTTTGAAGTGAATTCCAATGCTTTAATATTTTTGTGTCCAATATCTTGATGGTTATCTTTAAGATGTAAGATGATTCAATCGTAGTCCTTAAATGTGTTTTTTATTTCCTTTCAATATAAATTTTAATTTTCTAAGGACCTACAAACATTTCACAAAAATCATGGTATTCCTTTATACCCTTACCCTCTGATTTACACAAAACATATAGCTACGTAGGTTGGTTTCCACAAAGAATTTTTTTTTTATTAAATTGCAATGAGTATGAAGTTTTCCGCACTTGACAAACTTTTTCCTATCTTGCTATTATCAAAAAAGATGAATCGAATATTTTTTTTTTCAATTCAATCAAATTTCAAGTGGATAATGGGGCTTTGTCGAACACCGCAAAGAATGTGAAATATAATATACGAAATATACTTTGGCGTTGAAAGTTTTGAAGCTAAGAATGAGAAATTTAAAATGTATTTAAGGGCATTGAGGTTTCTTGGAATTTAATAAAACCTCAATTTTAGAATGTAGAAAAAAAATGATTTCATAAAAAAGGGTTTGCTTGGAGCAGAAAAAAATCCCACAAATAACATAACGAGAGTTTTATATTAAATCTTTTATTAATATTTAATATTAAATTTTGTAGAAGATACATCATAATGGGAAAAATCACTCGTACTTACTCTTTAAGTTGAAGGTTATAGAAGGAATAACGTATAACAATGTTGGGGGAAAGCTGAAGAAAATTCCAAAGCAGAAAATAAAAAAAAAATAAATGTCTTGTTTTATCGGAATAGATATAATTTTTGTTGTAAGGTATTCGAATGCTTTATCATTTGCATTGTACCCTATTGAAAATTTTAAACATTAATAACACGAGTATGTACGAATTTTTAAAAAAAATTTTTTTATAATATGAGGTATTATTTCCAACCCAAATGAACACCTGTGTAAACATTTAGATCGACATCTGGACAACCCAACAAGATATCAACTTTATTTAAGCGCAGTTATAGAAGGTTGTATATCTTTGAAAAATAAAGTCCTTAATAAATTTTCTACTAACAGATCAATTTTTGTTTACATGGGTGACGGGATATCAACTTTGGAGATAGACCCATACTTTTTAACGATTTTGTTCTTAGAATATACCTTAGAGTCATCAAGATATTCTTGATGAATTAGTAGACACCTTGTATACAGTATCAAATCACTTAAATTTAATCTTAATGGTCATTTGGATAAAATGTTTGGTTGTGCTAATTAACAGCTGTTAATGGAAATAATGTACAGCGTTTTATAGGGCAAGAAGACAACCCGCTTCCAATCAATGAAGAGCTAGTTGTACTACCTAGTATAGAAGAAGTAGATTTAGCTTTAAATAAGCAACAAGGAATTAGGATTTGATGGTTTACTCACAGAGCCCTTCAAATACGGAGGTTATGTTTTGGTGGGGTGCATGTATCAAACCATCAACCAAATATGGCCCGATGCCTGGAAAATGAGCTCCATATGCCCCATCTACAAAAAAGGTGACCCTATGTCTTCACAAGAACTATCGAGGCATATCTTTACTAAATGTCACACATGAGATCATTATGCAATGTTCTATATGAAGATCTTAAATCATTCTATAATAATCTAGTTGCCAAGTACCAGTGTGGGAAGTGTCTCCCTTCTTCGAAGACTTGGAGGAAATGACAATCCAAGCAAAAACAAATTGAAATTTACTAATTCATTGAGAAAGTCGACAATAATGCTCCAGCTTAGAGAGTTTTCGAATCAAAGGCAAAAGGTTCGCGGAGACAAGGAAGACCGAACCTCTTGTTAAAAGACCAAGCCATCGTGGATGCCAGGGCGCTTAGCCTAGATGACTCGAAGGAGCGTGATCAGGATCGCAGAGGATGAAAAGCTGCCGAGGCAGAGACCCTGCATGGATCGGGAGCCAGTTAATTAAGTAAATAAATGATCAGTTGTATCAATATCCAAAGATCATTAATCACCATAGCTCACTATAAATCATGTTTGAAAGTGCTAAATAACTTGTTTTTATTTTTAAATCGCTTTCTATTTTTCAGTAAAAAGTAAAACTTGCGATTTATAGGTACTCGAGATTTTGATCAAAGTTGACATTAAGATGATAGCGAAGGCTAAAAAAGTGGGTCTCACAACTCTGTCTGTCTGTCTGTCTTTTGACTACGGCCTCAACGGCTCGTCCGATTTTCTTTAAACTTAATTTTTCCCCCATATGTTTTTTTCTTTTTTTTAAGACAGAAAATAACGGTACCTGCCATAAGATTTTTATTTTTCGAATTTTTATAAATATTTTTTTTGCAAAAACTGTTCCAAAGATTTAAAAAAAAAAAATTCAAAAAATTTCATTTAGTTACAGCTAGGAAATGGTTGAAAAAAATTGTCAAAAAATGATTATTTTTGGTACCCCTTTCTGATTTTCGCAAAAACGGTGGAAACGATTTTGATAATTTTTTTTTATGCTAAAACTCCCCAACAGTTTAAATATTATTGGGTATTAAAATTTTCCAAGAATTTTTTTTGGATTCTTAAAAACAATTTCAAATAATTTTTGGTTCAAACCTCAATAGTTCAAAAACCCCATGCTCGATTTTTTTAAAACTTGAAAAATAAAAGTTCTTAATATAATTTACAAGATGTAAGAAAAAAAATATTTTACCTAAAAATAACGGTAACCTCCATACAAAATATTAAAAAATGGTTTTCGAAAATCGTATTTTTCTCGGAAACGGTTCCAAGAATTTTGCTTAATTTTGTATCTTTTGATTAATTTTTACGATCTATAATTTAATAGAAAGAATCTTGAAAACAAGATATTACTCACTGTACCTACCATAGAACGATTTTTTTTAAAATTTTGACTTTCTCATTATCGACACAACGGATTTTAATGAAATTTTTGATAGAGAAGCTTCTAAAAAGTTTTAAAAACATTGCATTTCAAAACTAAAAAAAAATATTTTGTTGAATTTTTGAAAAAAAAAATTATTATTTTTTTTTTTTGGAAAATTCGATATCTCGGAAACGGCTCAATATTATTGTTTGTAAATTTAATTTTTATTAGAACAATAATAAAAACTTTAAATTGGCGTACTTCAATTTTTTCTTAAAAATATTTTAAAAATCTCATATATAAAAGCTTATTTTTTTAAGTAATTAGTACAGACTTATAATTTTTGTTCTTGCATAAGCTAATATTTGCTTGCATCACAAGGCATCCTAGTTTTAGCTCCAACTACTACTGTTTTAGTCTATTACAAAATTAATTTTATGTTTATGAACAGTTTTTCTCTAATAACATTAATTTTTGAAATTTTTAGTCGTTTACATAAGAGCAAGTTCGTGCGACGCAGTCGCGCATTTTATTTTTTTGGGAATAAACCTACATTGATGATATAACTGTGAGAGAAGCTGGCTATATTGATACTGACAATATACGAGTAACTTAAACGATTTTCCATAAGGTTCAAATAAATCAACACAATTGAACGTTTAAATAACCTCCACTCCAAAGTGAGTTTCGACCAGGCACGATAGTGGGCTCTTCCTTCAAAGACACAAATTTTTGACGATGTTTACGGTTTAGAAAAATAAAATTGACATTATATCAATACTGTGAATTTTATTACAGTCAGTTAATATTAATAAGTATTTGCGTTTTTGAAGCAGCATCCTACTAATGAGCCCAATAAATATTAACTGGACTCCTTACAGGTCACCGTAACTTAAGAATACACTTTGAATATTCTTGGCCTGGTAAACAGCCAAACCAAACACAAACTAGGCGGATGCCAAGCACTGATGCATCAAATAAACAAGTATCCCGGAAGCCATCATGTAGAAGAGAGTGATTTATCCCTTCTGAAGGTACTCCAAATAGCAAAACTCATCAAAGGCATACACTAAGAGAAAGAGCTGCAAGGAGCAACTCATGTAGCTCTGGATGAGGGCACAGTAAATCCTTAAGTCGCAGTGCAAACCCACTCTCAATAATCATTCAACTAATGAGTCCACTATTGTACCTGGGCGATACCAGCTTTTGGAGATGAGGTTACATGAACCTTCAATTAAATAAAATTAAATCGGTCCACTTAAACTTAAGTTGTTTTCTAACTTTCTTCATATTTATTGAGTAATAAAATAAAGCTCACTGTTTTGAATAATCTCACCGTTAGGAATTTTAATTTTGAATCTTCCTATAAGTATGTGATAACCTACAAGAAGTTACGGAATGCTGCGTATGCGTTACAATTATATGACGCCGAAGATTTATACAAACGAAAACAAAAAATGTACATACAAAAATAGGTCAGTTCAACATTAACCTCTTCCAGGTTAAATCAAATCACCTCCTTGCAAATTGAAAGGAACTCAACTTAATGCTCCGAAAGGAAATTTGCTCCAGTTTTCCATAAAGTGCACTAGTATTTTCTGCTTAACACAAATTCTTCTTTATTTTACGTAAATATTTACAAAAATGTCAGAATGAACTCTTATTAAGGTTATTCCTGCATTCGATTTTTATCAGCAATGTGAAATTGCAAATTGAATTCCAGCATCATTTCGAAGTCGAAGACTTCCGCTGATACAAATAAAATTATGGAATCTGCCTTCATTCACTTTTTATTTCGTTTTTACCCTTTATTTAGCTCAGTAGTATTTTTTTTGTGTGTGTCAATTCTTTTCAATTGAAGAACATACATATAACTTTTTCATCTTAATGTACAAATCCGGTTCTTGAAATGCTTATAAGCAATCAGTATGATAACTTTTACTTGGGCTTACGGGTCGTATACGTATTATTTTTGTAGAATTACAGTTTTTATTAAAAAAATTCAAAAAATGCCATTTTGAATAAAGTTGATGAAATTTTGTGTTTTAATTAATATTGTTGATTGAATCAATCAAGAACAGCAAAACAACATTCATGCCAGTGATCCAATATCCCGATGATATAATTCCACTGACCAAATTGAGATCCAGCTTAAAACTTGTTCAACACAAATTTTGTCATTTTTTTTTATTTATGAATACAAGTTAAACCAAACTCAAATATAGCTTCAAAGTGCTTATTTCATTTTTCGCACCAATAAATTTGTGACTGGATTTATTTATATATATATTTTTTTTAATATTGTTATTTCTTTTTTGTGCAATTTTTTTCGTCATCCATATAAAAGTTTATTTTTGTGCTTTTTATTTTGTATTCAACGTTGAAAACATGTATCAACAAAAAATTGCCGTAGGCAAATCTGTCGACGCAGTGTCACCGAAACGAAATAAAAAAAATTCGATTCAATTTTTCGTGTGTTGAACGCAAACACGGGACGGGACAATAACAAAAACCAACCATTCTCACCAGTCTTTGAAGATATTAATTGGTTATACCGACAATTTATTTAACTATAAAAAAAAAAACATATCAAAATATATAAGCCAGGATATCGATGGGGAAATTATATTTATTTACTCCGATATTACCGTTAGCAATATTAAATGCACTTTTGTTGATTTTTCATAGCGTTCTTCGATCATTAAAAACAAATTTTATCGAAGCATCCGGATAGGGAATAATGGTTTGGATGAGTTTGTATTTCAAATATGATTAAGGGCAAAGTAAAAAAGTTAGGTTAGGCGCCTCATAAATATATCCTGGTTGGATAAAATGTGCACCCATATATTTTATTTTTGGTTTTCCTAATTTTGTAAAGTAGTTAGATAGGACTAATAGCTAAAATTATATACAAATTGATTAAGAAGGTAGTATTGTCCTTGATTAGTTAATGTTTAGGAGTTTGGCTTATTCTTCAAATCAGTTTTTTCAGACATCCTTCAAAGCTAAGGCTTTAATTTTTGATTACAGTGAGATTATAGAGATCAAAAAGAACGAAAACGGAATTTCAGTGAATTGATTTCGCATACCTAATTTTGGCAAGAGTACGATAACTTAGGCGCCAAGAAATTATAACGGTTTTTTGTAGAACAGTTCAATACAAGCAATTTTTACTATGGGAGGGGGGGGTCTATCTCCCCCCGTTTGGGCGGGAGGGGCAATTTTATAAAAAAGGTACTAAAATGGAAACAAAAATATTAAAAAATAACGGTAATACTTACAATTAAGTATTATACCTTTTTCTAAAGCCAATACTCTGATCTATTAGATAATTTTTAAATCAAGTAGAATATATGGACAGTTTTTGAAAAAACGAGTTTTAAACTCAAATTTTGGTGAAAAAAAACATAAAAAAAAAGTTTAAAGTTTAATTTTTCAAAACTGCAAAGCTTTATATTATTATTTTTCCTAAAATTCGTTGCTCTAATTTATTCTTATTCAAAAACTGAAAACTAGATGATTTTATGTCGTCTAGTTTTTGAGAAAATTGAAAATAACTAAAACTACTTTTTTACGAGATATTTGCATTTTTTGCTTGCTTACGCATTACGGCGTATAAACAGTGAGATATGTATGGGGGGGCATGCTGCCCCCCTGCAACCCCCCTGCCTGGGCACACTATAGGATTTGGGGTAGGTGCGAGGTTGGGTGTATGCAAGGTTTCTTTTGCATTTACAGAATCTGGATTTACAGAAACTTTGAATTTACCCTATGGTCTATATCCAATGTCTACTAAATATACATATGTACATAATGTACGTAGCCCAAAGTTGCACATTTAAAATGTTCAGACATGAAAATTTAATACATTATGAAAAATACACATTACCTTGGTACTACTGTACGAATGCAGCAAATTTATATAATTCCTTAATTATTATGTATGTTTATTGTGTGTGTCTAACATTTTTAATGGTAATGTGGTACAGGTTATTGTTTACCAAGGTCATTCGTTATTCAACCTTTGTAAGAGTGAAGTATTTTTTTCTTTGAATAAAGAATGGCGACTAAGCATCCACTACTTCATCCTAAATTAAATAACTTTTCAATATTTCAAAAAAAATATTTCAAAAGCACCGCGTTCTTAGAAGAAATTGGTCTAATTCCAACTAAAGCGTCAACTCCCCTCAATTCAATATTATTATTATTATTTATTAATCAACCAGAGTATATTATACTCTTACAGACTAAGATACATACATAAGTAAATATATAGTTACAAATTTGTAGGTGGGTATATAAAATTCAAATTACATTTAAATGATTTACATAGTTAATCTTTTATTTTAATAAATAACGTTGCTTAAATTTTGCTTAAAACTAATGATTTAAAAGTTTCTCTGGTGCAATCCATATAAAAGTTAATCTCAGAGCAATAAACCCATCTATCGGTACATTGTTCCATGGGCCTCAATATTGGCTAGAGATTCGGGAGGTGCTTGCTATAATTTTTTTTTGTGATCAAAATGCCTGTAAACACGGTTTTAATACATTGAACATTGAAAAATTGACTTGACTATTTTTAAGTAACACCTGACTTACTCACAAACTGACTGACTGAGACGCGAAATGCCATGCAATTCTACCTCCTCTGGTGCATTCTTGGTAACCCTAAATGATTTGCTGTACTTTACCTACAAATGAACCACATTAACATTAATCCTCAAAATGAAATCACCGTAATTAAATACCAAAAATCAAAAATTTCATAAAAAGTAGTTTTAGTAATTTTCGATTTTCTCAAAAACTAGAAGGGACAAAACCATTCGGTTTTTTGTGTTCGATTTAGAATTAATAGTAGCATTGACCACAAAAATCCAATTAAGCACTTCATTTTACAATTTTGAAAAAAATTGGTCTAAACTTTTTTTTTTCATTTTTTTTAACAAAATTTTGAGTTTGCATGCAAATTTTTCAAAAACTATTGACATAAATAATTTAACTTAAATTTACGATTATAGAACAGACTTCTGGCTTTCAAAACCGGTATAGTATTTTATTGTAAGTGTTGCCGTTGTTTTTTAATGTTTTTTTTTCAATTTAAGTCATTTTTTCTAAAATCGCCCCTACCTCCTAAACGGGGCGAGATAGACCCCCCCCTCCTATAGTAAAAAACGCTTGTATTTGACCCTTCTACAAAAATCCGTTATCAATTTTTGGCGCCTAAGTTATCGTACTCTCCCCCTAATTTTACTATTGTAAATCTTTGAAGCTTCTCAATAACCGGCTTTACATCGTTTTGGAGAAAGTTAGATTATGCATTTTATATTTCAAAAGCATTTATTAGACTTTGGCATCAAGTCCTTTTATTAGAAATCCGTGCCTTTGATTTTGACGGTTCTCTTCGTTAGATTAGAAGCTACCTTTCGAATCACTTAAAACAAGTTCTATTGGATAGTTTAAAGTCTGAAATTTATAAAATAAATGTTGGTATGCCACAGGGCTCCGCTCTTTCTCAGACTCTTTTTCACATATTTATTAATGATTTTTGGTCTTAAGCTTCTGATCCAGTAAATGCTTTTGCCGAGGTCAGAACCGAATTTCGTTTTACATGGACACCTGTCAATTAAGACTTAATTCCACGGTGGACTTACCCATATCGGAGTCAGATTGAGCGCGGACAATGAGCTCTGATATAGCCGGAGCCATATCAGTAGCAATGCTGTGACGTGTTTGCGGCATGAATACACACTTTGCTTCAGTGCGAGGCCTACCAAGCTCTTTTTGAATCCAAGTAAACCAGGTAAGCCCAGCAAACATGGAAACCATTTTGCCTCCATAATTGGAGTAACCACAACCACCATGATACTCCCACTAGGGGGCCTACCTCATAGATTGACTGAGATAGAGGGGTAGGCATAGGTAAAAGCCAAGCCAAGCATACGAGATGCAACAGCCCTCTACCTCCTGGGCACTATCTCCCATGGTGCCAGAATATAGCTTCCGGTGGAGCTTCGCAACCGTGAAATTACTTCCAGATGAGTTCCGCAAAAATTCAGGGCCTGTCAACCCTAGTATACACACACCCAGCAATTGATCGAATTTGAAATCAACAACTAGGAGCGTGCACCCCTCTGGTGAATTTTTACATACTCCTTAGCGGATTCCTACTTTAATGATACCGTCCAGAATCATACTATCTAGTTAATTTAGTTACTTTCGTAACCTATCTACAGACACCACGAGGAGGTCGACAAGAACCCGGAATTGTAATAGAATTGTGCATCAGTAGCCACTTGGCCCACTACCACTGAACAGTGAGACAACTCTGAAGAGCCCCCAGCACTCCATTCACTCCCACCTGCTTTGCCGAGGTCAGTATTCAGTTACAGATGCCCGTCTTTCCTCTTTTGCAGCGTATGATAAGCCGATATCGATAACATTGTTATAAAGGGAACCATAAGCCGCATAGAATTTAATGTTTTAATAAGCTCAATGCTGTCTCTTCACCAGCACTTGCATTGAGCAAACAGAACGGCTTTTAGTTCTAGATATCTGCATCACACGCCACATGGTATGGAATGACCACATATTCGGCGACAAAAACAATGCTTAGTTGTTAAGTTTCATTCGACGATGTAAGAAATTGCCCCTTCTGATCTGATTGTAATATACATATAAAGCCTATATTTGTGCAAGTCTTGAATATAAAAATTTGCCATATTTAGACAAGTGCTCCGATAACTCAGTTGAGTTTCTTGGATAAGATCCAAAAAAGTGCGTGAATAATGTAAGCAGTTTTAAACTTTGCTTAACTAAAACAATATTCGGTTAAACAGATAAAAGGTCTTTTCTCTTTAACAGATCCACAACAACTGATCATATCTTTATTCCCTCAGTATATTCTTTTACCTAACCGGCAGTCTCTTTCTATTAAATACAATCATTATATCTTTCTTTCATTATATCTTCTTTCTGAACATTCAGTTATTCATTTGTTTTTCTTTATTCTTTCTTTTGGAAGGGTTGCCACAATAATGATAGGTGATAGAGGTACAAGAGAAAAATTTGAATCTCTCGAGCACCACCGCAAGTTTGTTTTGTCTGTCATTATTACTTAAAACTAATTTTTTTTGAAAATTTCATGTCATGAAAACTGGAAAGCGATTAATTTTTGAAATAATGTATATCACTAAATACTGAAAATTTGAATATCAATTTTTTTACAAAAACTTTAAGGAAAATTAAAGTAAAACCAAAACATGTTTCAGTATGTCTGTATATCTGTTCGCCGCGGGATCTATTTTTTTTCCAACTTTGTACCTAAAAGTCTAAAGTGAAAATTAAATTGAATTTTTTTGGCTTCAGAACTTACTATACCTGCTATACAGGCAATATGCAAAGTCTAATTTATCTTGAAAACGCCTTTAACGATTTTGATAACAAAAAATAGGTCTCCTATTATTGGCATGGATTACAATTTTATCAAACTAAATTTTAAGAAAAAATGTTATTGACGGTACATGCAATAGAAGGGTTTTTTGATTTTCGATTTTCTCAAATAAGAGCTCCAACGATTTTGACCATCATTTTTATACAGAAGCTCCTTTGAATTTATGGCACTATTGTATATAAAAATTTAATTTTAAAAAACATCAATGTCATAAAAACGAGTGAACGATTAGTTTTTGAAAATATTTTCTTAAATGTATATTAGTAAATACTTAAAATTGACATCCCACATTATAGACCTTAATACTTTGGTTGTATTAAATTAATACTTTTTTAGGAATCAGATGATAATTTTATGCAATTGAATATTTTTCTCTAATTAAATCCATGTTTTTTTATTTATAAGAAATTTTTAAAGTCCAATGTACTCTTACATAAGAGCAAGTACATGCAATCAAACCATTGCATTTAATTTATTTATGTTATTCTAATTATCAGCATAACGGATTTTGATTAAATTTTTTAAACAGGTGATTCTAAAAGTCTCAAGAAATATTACAAATATTAAGATTTAAAAAACAAGTTGTTTTGT
The DNA here is from genome assembly GCA_911387755.1 of Chrysotoxum bicinctum. Lineage (NCBI taxonomy): Eukaryota > Metazoa > Arthropoda > Insecta > Diptera > Syrphidae > Chrysotoxum > Chrysotoxum bicinctum. Next base: position 33,892,092 of record OU426990.1, read on the forward strand.
ATTTATAAAAAAGAAAAATCTAAATTTTGTTTTGATAATTCGATATCACGGGTTAATAATTTTTTATTTGTGACATACAGTTATGCAAGTTATGCATTGGTAAAAAGCGAATTCGCGATTTTGATCAAAGTCGACGGGTAAGAGGAAAATTGGCCTGGCAATTTTGTATGTCTGTACGACTACAGCCTAAGCGGCTCGTCTGATTTTCCTTAAACTTGGCAGATAGTATTTTTAAATTGTTTCCTTTTTTTGTTTCTTGTTTTTAATAATATTAAAATAATGGCACCTGCCATACGACTTTTTTTCAAAATTTTATAAATAATTTGGTACTTAAAAATTGTTCCAAAGGATTAACGAAAAAAAATGAAATAGTTAAAGCTAGGTAATGTTTGAATCATTTTTATTTTGGTTTTGATTTTTTCAAAACGGTATAACCGATTTTGATTACTTTTTAAAGTAAAAGTACTTCAAAATTGGGATAGCTTAGTTTATACAAATTTTCAAAAAAATTTTTTTTTCAAAACTCAATATTTCGAAAACCACACGCTCGATTGTTTTGAAACTCTACAATTAAGAGTTTTTTAATACAATACACAAGATGTGAGAAAAAAATTATATCCAAAAATATTTGTACCTACCATAAAAATGTAAGAAAATGATTTTCGAAGTCATATTTTTTCTCGAAAACGGCAATTAGAATTTTGATATTATGTTTTTTTTTTCTATTAATTCTTACGACCTACATACGTACCCTTGGTATAATGGTTATTGCGTTTACGCTGAAAAAAAGTTTTTTAGGTTTGCAGAAAATTGTAGTTCCCCCTCAATTTCGCACACAGAAGTAGTTGAGAGTTATGAGTCACTGAGCTTAAGCTTTCTTTGAGCCGTCATGGCCTCTAATTTATTTATTTTATTAATTCAATTTAAAATTTTTTGAAATTAAGATATTAATGACTGTACCTACCAAAAAAGTTTCAAAAACATAGTACTTCAAATTCTTAAAACAAAATTTCGAATTTTTGAAAGCAAACAAAAATCAATACATATTTCAAAAACAGGTCAATATTTTGTTTGATATTTAATTTTTATACACTATTAAAAAAAATATATGTCATTTATTGAATTATGAAATTTCCCTAATGTGGCAACACTTCCTAAAGAAAGAATAAAGAAAAACAAATGAATGTTAAGAAAGAAGATATAAAGAGAAATATATAATGATTGTATTTAATAGAAAGAGACTACCGGTACCGGTTAGGTAGAAAAATACATATATTGAGAGAATAAAATAAAGATATGATCAGATGTTGTGGATCTGTTAAAGAGGAAAGACCTTTTATTTGTTTAACCGAATATTATTTTAGTTTTGTATTAAGCAACGTTTTAACTGCTTAACACTAAGTAAGAAAGAAAGAAAGACATATTTTTTTCAAAAAGTTAACTTAAGATATAGCAAATCTTTAAATCGTATAGCTATGGCTTGGACGTCAGCCTGATTCACAAAATTATAAGTTTTTTTTGTTTATTAACTTCCCATATTGAGTTATTGTAATCGGTCTGATTTGTCAAATTGTTTTTAAAATATATTTTATTTTCAAAATATGTTTATATGTATGTATGTACATATATTAAAATACATAGAGAGATAAATATTCAGATATTATTAGCTTTTTGTAGTTGTAAATTGTTTTTAGGAAGTAGCTTATAGTGTTTTTCATTCACATTCATTTAACAGTTCTATTGATTCTTGTAGTGTAAAAGTAGATTTTCCAAAGTAAATTAAAAATAAGTTGTCTAAGTATTGGACAAATGCTTATGATATCTTCTAATCTTCTTTTGATTTTAAATTACAAAGCAAAGAAGACTGATTGAAACTGCCATTGATTGATTGCCATTAAGGGGAAGAACCTCACATCTTGCTTTGAATATTATTAATATGTCATCATAGCTAAGTGAATCATGGAAGTAGTTTTTTTATGGTTTAGATTGTCTTATCTTAAATGCATGTATAAGCACAGATGTTATGGTGTTTATCTAACACTTGATATAATTTTGTTGGCATACTGTAAGCTTCAAACATTTTCGCAACATAATATCGGAAAACTCATCTAGTAAATTTAACAAGAAAATTATTATCTCTCAATCGGAAGATTTTCTTTTCAAAGCAAGCGTTATATAAATCTTTAAAACATTGGGTATTTTTCTTCAGTAAATCTTTTGTCTAAACTTATCCAATTGTGTTGATAGAAGCTGTATAGTTTTCTCATAAATAAGACATCCATCATCAAGAGTAAGCCCAGCTAAAAAAAAAAAATCTTTTTTTTTTTTGTTTTGTATGTGAGGTTTCAGATACTTATTTTCCCCACTTAAACGTAATTTCTTACAAAACCCACCCATTCAACCGCACTTAATGATTCTCAGATTGTAAGGGATGTTGTATGGATACCACGAAATCCATTCAACCTATTTCTATTGAATATAGCTTCCCGCATCCAATTGCTGATTTTATTTAAAGAAATAAAATCCAAACAACTAGGAAATGTTAAAGCATCGACAGGACCCATAGATACGAGTACTTTGGCTACTTAAAGAAACTTTTATTTGTTTCGTACAAAAGGTAAGTGTATCCTTGTATTTCTGCCACCTGTGATTTGATATACCTACCTCCATTTTCCCATCCTACTTGCCTTCATTCACATAGGTATGTGATGATACAACAAACATCATGAAATCCTACCAAATAAAAGAAAAGTAAAATAAACGTAAACTGGAAATCACTTTTGTTTGACAGAAACGTGAGTGGAATAAATGGATATAAAAATTGTAGACCCAGTTATTCTGGTGTTCCCATTTTGTCAACCATCGGGACTCTGCTTGAATACTTAAATGTATACCAAGAGAAGGTAAAGTGGTGGTGAAAGCACTCTTTGCATAGGTATGGCATGCTATGGCTACAGATCTTATGTGCCAGACGAGAATATACTTGAATATATTCAACACCTAAACAGATTCCATATCCAGCTCCATCTGACTCTAATATCTTCTGGCGCAGCCAACTGGTGTTGCTTTAGTTTTCCTAATGAAATTCCTTTCATAATACCAATACTTAGACAGAGTGTTGTTGTATTTTCTTTGGCAAGACGAATTCAATTTTTGCTTGAGGAGAAGCGTTTTTCAAATTCCGAAAATGTTTTTCTCATCTTTTTGAATTAATTGGATTCCGTTTTGGAGAACACGCATTCAAAGATGCGCCAACACGTGTTTGCTGTAACAATACGTGAGTTGGAGTTCAAACAGGACTTTTCCCACTCTGCGTGTATTGGAATTTGTTTTGTTTCTGAAAATAGAAATTTATTTAAGCAAATTGCTTTCTATCTATGTTTGAACTATTAATTTTCACTAAAGTCAAAGAAAGTTCTGATCAGTGAATATTTTGTAACTGGTCGGACTTAGCATTTTATTGTTCCTCTTAATCCAAGGCATAAAAGAATATTTGGATCCCCCAGGGATTTCAAAGCATTTTAGCAATTTTTCTTTTAATCGATTTATTTTAATGCCTATTGCTCGCAGGGAAAACGTGTTTATCCAAAAAATATTCAGCTTGAATGGGTATTTTGTTTGATAGATCCAACCCTCAGTAGTTAATGCACAAGGTAATTGAGGGCGATGATGATCTCAAGAATCAGTTTGTTTACGTTTTGACCTGAACATATAAAAAAAGGTTATGAATCTACTTGCGAGAGAATTCAAAGTTATTTCAAAAAGGCAAAATAGGAGGAAACTGAAGTAAGGGAGTATTTGTATGGGGGTATCAAAATAATTCTTTCTTCAATCTCTACAACTTAAACATTTAAGGTTCATTTCCCTTATTAACAGACATTTTCATAGATGACTAGAGAATAAATAATTGGTTCAATAAATTTCGGGCGGTATAAACACTTAAAATATTGATATTGATAAGGTTTTATATTACAACTTCCAGACGATTTACTCAGCAGGACAAGGCGGTATCCCAGAATTAATTGTGAAAAAATGCAAATCAATATTAGCTCCCCCTACTATATGTCTTCAAGTTATCGCTAACACATTTTAATAATTAAATAAATGCCAATTTCTAGACAATCTTGAATTGACAAGACTTTTTAACAGGTTATGAGCTATAGTTAAACATTTAACTTTAAAAATATCATCTGCAAGCAACAACATTGTTTCATGTGGAAGCGATCTATACTTCAGCGAATATGCTTATAAGTGGTTTTCCAATAATATTGTTAAAGCTACATCTGTCAAACACGGTGAGCACCATCAGTCGATGATAACCAATTTCTGTGGCCCGAATTGGATGAATACTGACCCGTTTTTTAGATGTCGAATTTTCAAAAAAAATTCAAAAATATTTGTTTGCTTAAGTTTCGATATGCAATGTTTTTCAAATTTAAATCCGTTGAGCCTATAATGAGAAATTCAAAATTATAAAAATACCACTCAAAATTACAATAAAAAAATATATATCAAAATTAGTTTTCACCGTTTTCATCGAAAGTTTTCTATCCTTAAATTTGAATAAAAGAAATGTTGCATGAGAAATTATTCAAGTACTTATTATATTTATGAGGCCCATGAATACCATTGTCAAATACATCATCATTCAAATATTCGCAGTGGTTTTGCTGAGTGGGGCGCGTCTGAAATTTCCAATTTTCCATAACTCTGGCACATAAAACATGCTGAAATTGCCCAATGGAATTCATAATATTGGGTTTAAGGACAGTGGTGGGTTGTGGTTTATTGCCATAGATCCGAGACTTAAAAAACTTAAACAAAGAAGAATAACGGGATCAAATCACATGATCTCGGTGACCAATTTGAATCGGCTTCAGGTCAGGTTACCATGCTCGGAAATGTCCACTGTGGCACGGGCTGTGTGGCACGTAGCGCCATCATGTTGAAACCACATGTCTTTGGTGTGCATATTTATCATCTAATTAGATCAAACAAAAAAATGGTGATCATAGACGCGCGCGCCGTTGATGGTGATGGTATGCCTATAACGTCGTTCTCAAAGAAGTATGGACCGATGATGCCATCAGTCCAAAATCCACACCCAATAGTAGATACTGGATACATTGCAATTTGGTGGATCATGTGTAAGTTTTGGGTGTTCCAAATTGAAGCACCCAGTGCAACAACCAGATAACTCCACTTTTTTGCGAAATATGTTTTTTAATGCAGAAATACAAACAAAAACATCCTGCGTCGTTCGGTGTCCAAAAAAGACATATAAGTTGGCTCTTGGATACGGAAACTCAGTTTTGGAATTATAACTGTTTGCAAAACGGAGCAAGAATGAGACATCTCCTGGAGTTGTCTTGTTTTTGCACAGCTTTTCCAAAAAAAGGTCTAAATGGAGTCATCAGCTTGAGAACATTTTGAGTGAAATTGTGACGAAATCATATGTATTTTCCGATAATTGCGGCACTCAGAATATAAACAACACTCTCATCCAATATCTACTATACTTATATATGCTGTTGTAAAAGTAAAAGGCTTATTGAGTATCACTTGCTAGAACAAGGTCAGTTTTTTGTCCTGCGATAGCTCTTTTGGCGTCATAGAAAAACAAAACGTCGAGTAGAACGACTTTATCTACCAAAAAACTAGCAGAATTTAGTGGAAAATTGTTCAAAAAAAATTTAATATGATTAATAAGTGATCAATAATTTGATTTTAAAACGAGATTGGCTCCGTTTTACAAGAAAACTGTGACAAACAAAGATCTTATTAAGTGATGATCTCGAAGTATCGAAGATTTTACTTTAGGAAAAAAGAAAATATCGTTAGCATTTCAGCATACGACATAAAAATAAAAACAAATCTGCATGGTGACACCTTCTAGTCAAAAGAATTATATGTAAATAGTCTTCCACTCAACCCCAAGAAATATGAGGATGTTATAAGCTTGGCGCAAAATTATGTTCCTCTAGCCGATATGCCTTTTTACGATGACTTGATGTTGCAGCAGTCTGCTCAAGAAGCTGAAAACTCAGACTACGAAGATGACAACGAAGGATCCCTTTAATTTTCAACAAAATCGGTGCAAAAACAAGACAAGTCCAGAAACAAAATTATTTTTTTTTTACTTTAATATATAACTTTTTGATATGTTTTTGAATTAAATAAATTAGTTTCACTTATCTCTTTGCAAGTTTAACAAATATTTTGCAATTATTTTGATTTCTGATTTTTGAGATACGAGTAGTTATTTTTAATTTTCTCAACAATTCAAAAAGTGGAGTTATCCGGTTGTTGCATTGGCTGCTTCAATTATAGAATTTGTCTTGTTTTCCAACCTATTCATCCAGAAATGGGTCCCTGCACTGAATACGAAATTGGAGTCAACTTCCAGCTCCTCGAGAGCCCAGTTAGTTAGCACTGTATGTTGATTTTAAAAAATAGACTTAATAATTGAGAACCAATTTTGCTGATGTAACGTCAATAATATGGGAGATATCAAATTTTGAAAATCCATATTTTGTATTACTTTCAGCAATTTATATTTCTCTTTGTGATCTTTTAGAAAGTCTGACCTAAGCCAGTATAACAAAGGAAACAATAAGAAAGGAGAAAATATGTGAACAAAGTTGTAAAAGAGTATATCTTCGGTTGATTTGCCCATATTGAACTGGGCTAAACAACTTGGTAGCATCCAGAAAATTAACTACCCTTTCCATAGCAACTCGTATAAAAAAATTTGAAATCTATTAAGTGATATACAAGTGGGTCATTTGTTCAGCTGACTCTTTTCTGTAGAAAGCTTGGTACGTCGCAACGTCTGAGCATTTAAATTAATTAGAAAACATGATAGATGTTGAATGAATCTGTTAGGATGCCTACTAAAATTGTGTAATTTTTTAAGTATCAGAATTAAGTTACCGTTAATTCCTCAAGTATCATAATTTTTTATAGTACAATTTCCAATTATTTAGTTATTGGCTCGAATGCAAATCTTATGATTCGGATCGTTTCAGGGAAGTTGAAATTGCCAAAATTGTAGTTTATAACAGTTATAAGGCAACTAAACTACATACATATATATAGCAAGTTATAGATTTGTAAAAAAAATCCAAATATTTAAAGCCTACACAACTATTATAGGGAAGACTAAAAAAGTGGGTCAAGCAATTTTATCTGTTTGTCTTTCTGTTCGACTACATCCGATTTTCTTTAAGCTTGGCAGATGCATTCTTAATTTTCTCCAAACACGTTTTCTTTTTTTTTAATTGAAACTAACGGTACGTGCCATACAATTTCTTAGCAATATTATAAAATATTTTTTTTTCTCAAAAACTGTTCCACAGATTTAGAAAAAAAATTCAAAAAATTTATTTAGTAAAATAAATAAGTAAAAATAAATTTCCGAAAAATATTTATCAATGGCATAACCCATAGAACCATTCTTTGTTTTCCATTTACTAAGCAAAAAAGTACAACGGATTTTGATCAATGTTTATTTAAGACTCATAGGTACTAGTTATGCATTCGTAAAAAAAACCGAACTCGAGATTTTGATCAAAGTTGACTTTACGATGATAGCAAAGACGAAAAAAGTGGGTCTCGAAATTCTATCTGTCTATATGCCTGTTCGACTACAACCTAAACGGCTCGGCCGATTTTCGTTAAACTTGGTAGATATCGTTTTCTTTTTCTTTTTAACTCAAAAATAAAGGTAACTGTCACACGAAATCTTATTAATATTTTTTTTTTCTCAAAAACTGTCCCACAGATTTTTGAAAAAAATTCAAAAAAATTTAATTTAGTTAAAGCTAACTAATAATTGACAAAAATTTTCCAAAAAATGGTTGGTTTTGGTACCCTCCTTGGAACCATTTTCTTAGTCTTTTTTTTATGTTAAAGTTAACCAGCAGTTTGAACAATATTATGTATTTAAATTTTCAATTTTTTTTTTTGATTTTTAAAAAAAATTTCAATTATTTTTTTCAAATCCCAATATTTCAAACAGTTCACTCTCGTTTCTTTTTTTTTCAAACTTGATAAATAAGAGTTTCTTGATATAATCTACAAGATGTAGGAAGAACAAATAATTTACCCAAAAATGAAGATAACCACCACACAAATGTTTAAAAATGGTTTTCAGAAATAGTATTTTCCTCAAAAACGGCTCCAAAAATGATGATAAAATTTTTTTTCATTCTATTAATTTGCACGATCTATAATTTAATAAAAAAAAAATTAATATATTACAGACTCTACCTACCATAAAACCATTTTTTTTTTTTTATTTTGGTTTAATCATTATCGAAACAACGGATTTTAAAGACATTTTTAATAGAGAAACTTCTTAAACCTTTGAAAAACATTGCATTTCAAAACTTTAAGAAAAATATTTTTTGAATTTTTGAGTAAAAAGCCATGTTTTTTTGGAAAATTCGATGTGTGAAAAACGCCTCAGTATTTTTTGTGGAAATTTATTTTTTATTCTACAGTAATAAAAACTTTAAGTTGGCGAAGCAAAATATTTTTCTTAAAAATTTTGTATATAAAAGCTTAGTTTTTTTAAGAAACCACTACAAGGGCGTATAATTTTTGTTCTTGCATAAACTAATATAACCTTGCATCACATGGCATCCTGTTTTTAGCTCCAACTACCAAAGGAGTTACTTAAATGAATATAATGCTTATGAAAATTGCGAAGTTGACAATAATGGCAATACCACAAGCTGATATCACCTTTTTCATTGATAGCCGAGCGGCAATAAACACGATGTCTACCATTGAAATCAAATTGAAGCTTGTAACTTGCTATCGCGAAGAGCTCTGTTGGGTTCCTGGTAATGAATGCACTGTCAAGCTGCCAAAAATAGAACCACCACTTGGTCTTTAACTAAATTCAATTTTTTTGAATTTTTTTCAAAAATCTGTGGGACAGTTTTTGAGAAAAAAAAATATTAATAAGATTTCGTGTGGCAGTTACTTTTTTTTTTCTTTTTTTATAATCTACACGCGTTCAAGGGATTATGATTACCCTTTAAATGTTTGAACACAGCGCGGGCGTGAAGTTAAGGAAGAGAAAGAAGGATAGGAAAGATGTATGGCACGATGTTCTGAGACTGAAGGTGGTTGTCTCAGATTTTTTTATCTCCAGGGAGATGTCCCTTATAATTCGCATTATTTTATTCGTATTCATCCTTGTTGGAAATACTAGTTTAACTCAATCACATGTTGTTAGTGTTATGCCTAAGCAACATGCAACAAGTAAACCAGCAATCCATTGATGACAATTTTAAGAAGGTTTTAATGGAATTAAAGACGACATAGACGACGGCAGGGCTCGAACCTGTGATCATGAGGTTGACAGGCGAGTACACAACCAGCGCGCCACGGCCATCCCCATGTACCTTATGCACCAGCGATTGCCAATCCTGCGGTGAACACGAGCGTCAGTGGTTAAAAATTCTTGAGGAAAGGAAGAGCCCCTACGACTTATTCAGCAATCCTCAACAAACGAACGGACATGTGTGACGTTAGACATTTTTCTTCAATGACTTAGACTTAGACAGCTGGCTGAAACTCATCAACACCCTTAACGGGGTGGAATGACATAGAATACATGGAAATCTCAATCCCTAGGGTATTACAAGGGATCTGCATTGATCTTAAAGTGTGACAGTAACAAGATCAACTGTCGGCCCATTTACCTAGCAAAAACTAAGTTCACAATATTCGTCGTATTAATAGAAAATTGATTGAATATTTGAAACTCGTGATATAAGAAAAATATATTCCCCTAATGATAATAAATCACCGTGAAGAAATGTAAGCTGGTCTTCTAGAGCTCCTCCATACATTGAGTACTTATTCTTGAAGCAGAAAAACCGAAAATATTCACTTCAGACAAAAATTCTGGTTCTAGATGAAACCCTTTTCGAATGCATATCAAAACCTATATGTAACGTTATTTCATAGTCCTATACCTTACATGAGTTATCTTTATCTCAATCAATTCGAAATATATTTTCCATCCATCACAAATAAACATTAAAGAAAATTTAATGAATTTAAAATGATTTTCTGAAGGATAGCCTCTCAATCAGCCATAAACCTATAGGTTCCTTACCTGTCTCTATTAATTACTGGAACACGCCTCAGTGTGTAATTTTGGTTAAGCTTTAGGGATTTCTCCACACGAATCCTTTGGGGGGAAAGATTTCACAGAAAGTTATCTATATCCTTGATACCGCCTATGAATACAATGTTCGAACCAAAAGGCAAACTGCTTCATTTGAAGAACATGTAAACATCTACACATGCAATATCATAAAATAACAAAATAAACTGTAGTTGCTTTGTTATTCTATTCTGTTTCTAGGTAGTATAGGTCTTGCAGAGGTAAACTTACATAAACAAGAGAAACAAACCCAAACAGACATACATACATATATTCTTTTGAAGTAATTGTTATTTCATTAAATTCCTCGGGGATAAGGAATTGTGGAAATGATAATATCCAACCAGAATATAAAATTAAATAAACGAGTGGGGAAAGCGATGTTTTTTTTTCAAGGATCAAGGCTAGCATTTATGAGGGTTTAGTAAATTTATAAAAAATAAATTGCACCACTGAGTATCACAAAGTTGCTTTTGTGCTTCAAGTTGCTTAGGGAATTTTAAAGATTTTCAGCCTAATTTATAAGCTATTAATAGCGAGTAAACAAGGTTTTACAGTCCTTATAATGCTCCTCCATGGTGACTATTACGATTGAATCTAGAGCTATGCTACCGCGTAATTCGTATTCGCAGAAAAGCCTCCCCTGGTTGAAAGGTCAAAGTGGAGTAAGAAGTCACAACTACGAGTACCTAATTACCCTGCAACGGAAGTGTGCACTGACCTAGGAGCTCTCGAAAATACAAGTTTTCCTTAAATAAAATCAACATTGGTGTCTCCAGTTTAAGTAAGGATAAACTTCTTGGTGTCTACCTTACGTGAGCTCCACTGACATATTTTGAGAAGAGGTCAATATGGGTTGAATGTGTCCTCACGCTGTATAAATCGGTGCAGGGAAATAAGTCCACGGGAACTAAGTCCACTGAGGGACTCTATTCTCACTTAATGGGAACGAAATCCACTTTACTAAAGTGGTCTTTGTTCCCATGCAAAGTGGGAAATTCGTTACAAAAAACTGTGGGTTTTAGTTCCCTTTGAATGTGAAATAAATTTCCATGTTAAGCCATGGGAACGACACGTATAAACAGAGAGACACGTATAACCCCCCTGCTTGGGCACACTATAGGATTTGGGGTAGGTGCGAGGTTGGGTGTATGCAAAGTTTCTTTAGCATTTAAAGAATCTGGAAAATAACCAACATAAAATCAATAAGTTTTTGCTGTTGGAAATTCATTCCCACTTTATACTTTCGAGTGTGTACTAATTTCCCATAAGAAAGTGGACTTAGTTCTCACTTAATGGGAACAAAGACCACTTTAGTAAAGTGTATTTCGTTCCCATTAAGTGAGAACTAAGTCCCTCAGTGGATTTAGTTCCTGGGGACTTATTTCCCACCTCAAGTGAGAACTTAGTCCCTCAGTGGACTTAGTTCCTGGGGACTTATTTCCCTGCACCGTATAAATCATATATACAGCAAGCCAGGAGATACGATGGATAGGATCAGGTATTTTGAAAAGAAAAAATTGTATCAAGGCCACCCTCCAAAAAAACGCCCTTTCTGACATCTTCGGCGGATTAGTTCTTAAGCATAGCCAATGGGTTTTGACTAATAGATTTTTCAGGAACTGGTAATAGGGTGAATAGTTTCCTAAGTTCAGAATTCAAAAAGCAACTTTGCGCTCTCCAGACTGTCAAACCACCGACCATACTCACCATGTGCTAATCAATGCAAGGCACGAATTTGATATCTAAGACGTGCCTTCATTTTGAGGGGCAAACGTCTACTAATATCATTTCTTCATTTCTTGGTTGTGGCTAAATTCGGATCTCGACTCTCAAACAAAAATAAACTGCGAAACGTCCAAAAAAGAAAATTTGACATTGGGCACCTCAGCATGCCTGGAGTTGACAGAGCTTACAAGGAGCACCTTGGCAGAACTGAAATAAGCATTATAGTGGATTCCTAGCTAACTAAAGCCTTTACTCCACTGCTTAACCTCAAGCACTGACGGCCCAGGACTAGGTCCCAGTTGCCTTTTATCTGGATGAAAGGTGGCCGGAGCACCTTGGCAAAAAGATCTCCGCTGTTCTTCACCTATCACAGACGCCAACAATAAGTGGTCCCAGTATCGCGATGTCAAAGAGGTAGCCGAAACCGCCATTGGCTACCAACCACACCAGAGAAAGAATCCGTCGAAGGATGATGAATACGTTCAACTGAAACGAGTGACATGCGAATATACTTTAGCGAAAACAAGAGCAGAGAGAGAAGATTATCGAGCAAAAAGGGGCAAGCAAAATAAGAAGAGAGTTTACGTAATGATGTGTTGTACCAAACCATTAAACTAATGTGGGTGAAAGGGACTATGCGCGATGACTAAACTATCAGCTACATATATACCATCTACATGAAAGTTCTTTCAAGAACTATCAAAGCATATCCAACTTGCTATGTGAACGTCTTAAGCCGTTCTGTAATGATTAATTCGGCAAGTAGCACTTTGGCTTCCAACCCGCCAGATCGAACATGGACCAAATATTCACTTTGAGCTAAATCCTGAAAAAGACCAACGAATTTCAAGTCGAGAATCACCATCTATTTATCGACTTCAAGCCGCATATGATGCTATCATATTTATATGACTATGGCCGAACTTGGAATCACGGGAAAATCGATCCAACTGTGTCATGTGACATTGAAAAATAAGCGGTGCAATGTGAAACTAAGAAGCAAATCTTCTGAACTATTCCAAACATGGACAGGATTTTGCCAAGGAGATGCGCTATAATGTGATTTCTTCAATTGCGTTCTGGACCAGATTGTGCGCAGGGTAGGCGTTTACACGGAAGGAACTGTAATCAACAAATCTGCCCAATTGTTGGGGTATGCGAACGATATCTACATCATTGGCGGTTCCCAAAATTCTGTAATAAAGTCCTTCACGGCTGTTGAAGATTAGGGAGGAATAGGGGAGTAGATATAACCGAGAACTCTATCAAAACCAAAACACGTCGACTTTATTAGCTCAGCCACATTGACCGAATTGATAACAATGCCCCAGCTAAGAGATCTTGGAATCCCAGCTCCCAGTTTTGAGGCGAAAAGGAAGACCGAACCTCCGGCTTAAAGACCAAGCCATCGCGGATGCCAGAGCGCATCATGCTTTATTTGACATAAGAACATTATGACTACAATGGGTAGGAAAATGTTTTACAAATAAGAATTTGTCCTTATGCATTCCATAAGCTGTTCATCCGTTTAGCGAATTCCGAAAGAAAGGTGTTGTAAGCAGTTTAAACTTTACTTAATACAAAACTAAAACAATATTCGGATAAATAAATAAAAGGTCTTTCTTCGTTAAAAGATCCACAACAACTGATCTGATCATAATCTTTATTCTTTCAGTATATTCTTTTTCTTCTACCTAACCGACGCCGACGCTCTCTTTCTATTAAATACGAGTACAATAATTTATTTTTCTTTCATTATACCTTCTTTCTGAACATGCATTTATTCATTTGTATTTCTCTATTCATTTCTTCTGGAAGTGTTGCCACAGTATGTTTATATAATATAAAACATACAATTTGTTCTATAAATTGCTAAAAAAAACTCATTTAATAGTTTTGAACCTAGAAAACAAAATACATACTCAATTCTTAAGTAAATGTGAATGTAAATGTTTCACAGTTTCCTGACCATTTTCTTCTTGCAATATTATGACCTGACACCGAGGAACATACAATTTTTGAATATAGATGTATGGAAAAAAATCATAAATCTTTGAAACGGTTTTCTAAGAAAATTATTTTTTGTGTATACAATTTCTAGAACTATTAAAAAACTAAATAATTAGTTCTCCATTTTTTTTAGAAAATCGAAAAAGAAGGAGGAACCTTTAAAAACTATTTTTCTTTTTTTTTGGTAAATTTGATGTTAGATTTTATTGAAAGAAATTTTTTGGTTTATTTTTATAACATTTTTTAAATAGAAAAAAATATTTTTTTTTTCAATTTTTAAAAAATTTTGTATTGAATGTGACATTGGACACTGAAATAATTATATCGGGGAGTATCTTAACAAAAAATACTTTTTTCCAAAATTAAAGAAAATGGAATGAGCCGTTTTTGCTGTAGCTGAACAGACATTAAAATGTGTTAAACAGAATTTGAGACCCACTATTTTCGTCCATCCCACTTCCCTAATGTCAAGTTCGGTCAAAATCTAGAGTTCGATATTTCTTGCATAAATTGCCAAATTTAACCAAAAGTATATCAAGTTGAAATGTTTAAAAGCATCTAATGGAATTTCCAAAAGAGATTTTTAAACTTTGATAGGTGATTGCGGACAAATTGTTGAAGCTTGTTCTTTAAAATTAGGTGTGTCTTCTGTCAAATCAACTTGAAGAATTATAGCGTTCAATAACATAATGTAAGTGATTTATGAAAGTTGATTTTCTGCTCGAGCAACATTTTACGTGCTTCGACAATTTCATTATCGACATAATCGTCCTGACGAGAGAGTTATTCACAACGTGGTGAATAAATTCAAGTCGACCAGTTCAGTGAACAACACGCCAACACCCGTACCCGTACACAAGATCAGTCGAAAGTATCGCCGCTATTCGTTTGAGCGTTCCGGACCTCAAGGCTTACGACAAAACAATGTTTTTATAAGATCGTAAAGGTCTGAAACCAATTAAGAAACTCATAATGAATAAATGTATAGTTGTAGTTTTACTAAATTAAATGAACAGTCAAAAGTCAGAACAAATGATAGTTCAATACTTGCCCCAAATACTCATTTAGAGCTCTTTCTTCAAAAACCGAGCGTTCCGATTCTCCAGAGCAAATCTTTAATGGCTAGTTTCATCTGAAGTAATAACGCTGATCCTGACTAAATTGAGATCATCTTAATGGCCCCATAGATTATTATATAATACATTTTAATCGCTGATGAGATCGAATCATATTTACACAGCTAATCCTTGCACTTTGATGTCACCCTGATTATTATTGCATAGTATATTCCAATTTAAATGACAAGCCATACAAATTCTGTATGAATGATACAAGCTTACCTGTCATTTTGGCATGACAGGCCATTAGATAATTGCAATCGGAAGTAATTTATGAGATTACCAGATTCCATTATAGCCAACATTATCTCAGGATTAATTATTGGTTTGGTCATCTTGTGCTGTCAAGATTACCACCCACTTATAGTTCGTGCCAGCATAATATAGCAATACTGTCAAGCTTTGTATGAGGCTATAATAGCGCAAGCATTCATTCTATGCCCTCATGTTGCATTAAAATGATTAATTGTGTGAGTTTTCTATCGGAATATGTCTCATAGTCATGTTGAATCAGATGAAATTGTCATTGTTCGTTCACATGCATGTCTGCTCTCTCCACACAGAGCCATATACACAACACAAAAATCACTACGACAAAAATATCCAATTAAGTAAAATTGAGGGATATGTATGGATTTTTTTTGTCTCCTATTTCTGTTTTACTAGTACACACGTCAGCAATGCCAAAGCCAGGGGGTTGGAATAAAAACGAAAGGACAGAAATCAAATTCACAAATTTCCCAATGGAAATCTATTTGATGGACATAAATCAAATTTGTTTGACAAAATGACTTATACGATATACGAATATGTTAAAACAAAAAAAAATTATTTTATGGTTTCCATTTTGCAAAACTTGCTAGACATTTGTATAGGTGTTGCAATAAAAGGGACAATTTTGGGTAGGTTTGAACCATTTTTGAGGTTGTTTGCCTTTTTGTTAAAATGTTTTTTCTTATTTTGTAGTTTTGATGGGATAAAGTGGCAAAAACACATTTTAAACTGAAATTTAGCAAAAGTGAGATATTTTGACATTTTGATTGAATGAAAACATTTTAGCTGAATGGAGCCTCGAAATAACTTAATAATCGCTTTGGGGGGCAGTTCTTACGCATTTATTATTTTAAAGTTTTAGCAGCGCTATATATAAAATTATGGCATAAGGCGTACTGAAATCAATGAGGGAATCGGATTTTTTTTTGTAAATTCCTACTTGGGATTTATATATAGTTATTATGTATATGGCAAGTTATATCCTTGTAAAGGAAATCGAACTCGAGATTTTGATCAAATTTGACATTGCGATGAGAAGTAAGAACCGAAAATTTGTTTTTTGTTGACACCTGCTTTAAATCCACGAAGGGCAGTGACATAGATAGCAATAAACCATCCCAGTAGCAATTCTGCGAACATGTTTAGATAAGTTCACACCTATTACTAAGGAACGAGGACTATTTATTGGCTCCTGCATCCAAGAAAACTTAGAAAACAATTGTTTCTGCAATGCTGGGTAACCACAGCCGCGATGATACTCGCAAAACGGGGCTTACCTCATAGATATTCAGAGGCAGAAAGAGCAAGTGTCTAGAAACACACCACTCTACCCCATGGACACTATATCCCAAGGTCACCTTAAGATGAGCTAATTATGATGAGCTTGAGGCCTAGCGACCTAGGATATGCAAGCCCAACCATCAACCAAGGCCGGAGATAATTGCCGTCTGTACACTCATACGAACAACACAGAAACCTCCTTGCTGCTCCAAAAACACCTGAACATCTCGACGGAATCAGATTGAGGAAAGCACCACCAGAGCCATTCTATACGAGAACAGATAAAAGTGATGAAAGTGATGTACAAGGGGTTTACGTAGATCACACTTGCACTGAGTCCTGGCCCGTGTCCAGACAAAACACTTTACCGCTAATACTAAAAAAAGGACAACACAAAGCAACAACAATTCAACAAACAATTCACACACTAACAACACACAGAAAAAAAACCCAATGTAAAATTAATATGAAAAACTGTTGTTTTTATAATATTGGAATATTCTCATTTTTCATTTATTAAATTTAGATTTGAAATTGTTTCATTTTGAACAGGTATTTTTTATAGTTGCTTTAACCCGAATTCCACTTAATTTAACGTTTAAAAATGTATGATTGCGATTTGAATGGAAATCATGTTAAAATGAAAATGTTTGACCAAACAAATTTCAAAATTTTCTTTCAATATTAAAACAAAATTATTTCGTGTTTATTTAACATGGAATCGAATAAAAACAATATGGAAATTTGTGAATCCCATGCCTTTTGTTTTGAGTTTGCAGACGTTATTTAGCTTTTATTTGATTTAATGAGAGACAAATAAAAATATGTCTAAAGACATGACTTCAGTTGAATATATAAAATGCATATTTTATTTCCAATATTTTTTAGCACCTTTATTTGTTTTGCTGTTGCACCGCCACATTTTTTTTTTGTGTATACAACATGAAACATTCTTAATTCTTTTATTTTCTTGATCGTAATTTTTACTATATTAGTGTTTCTTCTTCCTTTATTTACTTACTTCTAAATAAAACTACAACGGTTCGTGTTGAATTAAAGTTCAATGATTTGGAAATAAAATTTTTGCTTGTTAATTCAACATTAACCAATATTGAATTCTCCGTTATTTTTTTGTAAGTATGTCTGCTTTAAATTTATTTCAAGAAAACAACATTGGTTCGTATAAAATCAATATTGAATCTTGTTGAAGTGAAATTGGACAGTGTTCATATTAAATTGAATAGTGTAAAAAGTTTGCCAGAACCCGCAATAAAATCTGAATTCAAGCAGATTTTTTTCTTCATAGGTTGCGCATTCGAATCGTAGTCGCAGTCGTAGTCTAGTTTAAATCGCAGTAAATCGGAGCGTGGTTAAAATTTAAAAAGATTATTTTAAGTTTCGGAACTATGGCTGTGCAAGTGCAAAGCAATAACTTAAATTTATTTAGTGAAGGCCAGCAAAACGCCTTAGGTGAGACCACTTTGTGTACGACCATAGATTTTAAATCGAACGAGCAAGGCAATATTATTAAGCTAGATGAACTGCTGGATAAATTTAATTTACCTGAAGTAAAATATTATTTAATAAGTAAGTACCTATCTCAGGCAAATACATATGTATTTGGTTTGAGCGATTAAACGAAAAAACGTTATTTATCATTGTGTTGAAAAACAAATACTTACTATAAAACCAATGAGTAAGTTATTTAGCGAGCGCTTTATAAACATAATATTTTGTTTCTTCTAGAGGCGTCAATTACATATGAGAGTTTAAAGTTATTCAAAAAGCTATATCACCTATTGGGTTGAGAGCGTGTTTCCGTTGTTTAGCTGGAGAAAAATTGAGGTAAAGCAAATTTTCTGAATTTATTTATTTAATAAGATATTAAATTCCTTCGTTTTAATATAGTTCGGTATTGACGATGGAGCTTTGTCTGATTCAATTGCAAATAAAGTAATTTCCTGGCTACAAAAACTGTCAAGGTTCTGCGTATCGCCATCAACTCTAACATCTGCCGTCTCAACAAGAGTTGGAACTTCCCATTTATCCAAGGTACAGCATATTATTATTTTCTAACTAAGCATATTATTTATCATAGTTTTTATTTTGTTTTTAGAAACTTGAACTTCTTTTGCAAGACAGACTAAAAGGCAAAGTCGTTGTAGAGTTTCACCAGAACAATCAGCATCTGCTTGACTCCTTTCGGAACGATTTTTTTTTTAACAGAAAATTATCGCCGAAAGATTTTTCACCAATCATTGAAGAAATTTTAGAGCTCTTTCACATCGAAATAAAGGTATAGTATATATGGTACTTCTTTTTTTATCTGTTTAATTCCATAAACTACAATTCTGTTTTTTTTTTAGGAATATTATTTTATAATCCGTGCGAAAAAGAAAAACCCTGGTGGTAAACTTTGGGATAAGTACGTCAACCAGAGGGCTAAGCGTCCACGAACTTCGGTTGAATTCGGTGACAAGTTGGAAGAGATTTTTCTGATTGGGACAGCGTTAAAGAAAAATGGCAATGCACTTTTGATTTGAGGCAGAAGGAATTAAAGAGTTCCATGTCAAACTTTGAGTTTTTGACCAACTGGCCACTGTACACAAATATCACGAGCTGGTATGTTTATTCGCAACTTTTTAAATATGAATATCCATTTAAAGTTTTTTATTTAAATTAATATTGATTAATATTTAGATTAATTAGATTAATATGTGATTAGATTTAAGTGCAGTTTATACCTTAAACTATGTATATGAATGTATGTATAAAATGAATAAATGAATAAAATGAAAACCAACTTGAACTTTTTACTAAAACCGGTTTACTTTATGTTTGTATGTAAACATGATCACCAATTCAACAGGAAAGTAGTGTTATTTTTACATGCTGGTAGTTTTAATTCAATGAGAATCTTCATTTAATTTTAAAGTGAGAATCATTTTGATTTTACAGGGTTCTTCATGTTGTTTTAAGATGGCAAGTGATTGTTTTAAAAGGAATGATCATATTATTTTGAAGTGAAGTTCATTTTAATTTAATAAGAACGTTCATATCAATTTTAAGAGATTATCATTTCGATTCAACAGTAGTCTTCGTGTTATTTTAATATGAGGTCCAATTTGATTCAAGAGGAAATTTGTATCATTTTAACATGACAACAAACATAATTCAACCGGAATCATCGAGTTGTATCAATATGGTATCCTTTTCAATTTAAGTGAATTTCATGTTATTTGTACACAAAAGGGTTTTAAAGGAAAAACATTTTAAATCAACCCGAAACACCATTGAAGCAAAATCATTGCCAAAAAATGTTGAATCATGTTTATTTTTTTTGATTTTACATTGTTTTTTTTCTGTGTGAACAAGTCGATGCTACCAAGTCAAAGGGCTGTTGCAAGAAAATAAGAAGTGTGGTTCTGGCATTTAAAATTTTTTCCCCCGGCAAGTTTTTTTTTCGTTTTTGCTTATCGCCAAAAATAACGGCACTTGACAAATAATATTTTAAAGATTTTAGAAAATATTTTTTTTCTAAATAACTATTCTACAAATAAAAAATAAAAAAATAAAAAAATTACTACTAGTTAAAGCTATCTCATAGTTGCAAAAAATTGTTCTTGTGATATAAAACCTTTTTTTCAATTTTCTCAAAAACGGTACAACTGATTCCGATAATTTTTACTTGCGACTTATTGGTACTAGCAAGTTATGCATTCGTAAAAAAATCGAACTAGAGATTTTGATCAAAGTTGACATTACGATAGTAGCGAAGACTAAAAAAGTGGGTCTCGCAATTCTGTCTATCTGTCTGTCGGTTCGACAACAGCCTACTAAGCGGCTCGGCCGATTTTCTTTAAACTTGGTAAATATCATTTTAAATTTTTTCCCCCCAAAAATTTTTTTCTTTTTTTTTTTTTAAAGACCAAAAATAACGGTACCTGCCATACGACTTTTTTCGAAATTTTATAAATATTTTTTTTTTTTTCAAAAACTGTTCCACAGATTTAAAAAAATAAAAACACAAAAAATTTCATTTAGTTAAAGTTAGGTAATGGTTGAAAAAAATTTCCGAGAAATGGTTATTGAGGGTATCACCCATGGAACCATTTTTTTTTTTTTTGTTTTTGATTTTCTCAAAAACGGTACAACGAAAAACATAAATAGAATTGTGTATTCAAATTTTCAAAAAAAAAAATGTTTTTGGATTTAAAAAAAAAACTTAAATTTTTTTTGTTCAAAACCCGAAATTTCGAAAACAGCATGCTAGATTTTTTTTAAACTTGATAAATAAAAGTTTCTTTCTTAGATTATATTATCTACAAGATGTAAGAAAAAATGTATTTTACCTAAAAATAAAATGTTAAAAAATTAAAAAAAATGGTTTTCAAAAATCGTAGTTTTCTCGAAAACTGCGCCTAGATTTCTGATATTTTTTTTTTCTTTCAATTAATTTTTATGATCTTTAATTAATAAAAAAAAATGAAAACAAGATATTACAGCTTGTACCTACTATTGAACCATTTTTTCGAATTTTGAATTTCTCAATATCCACATAACGGATCTAAATGAAATTTTTTGAAGAGAAGCTTCTAAAAAGTCTAAAACACATTGCATTTCAAAACTTTAAAATATTTTTTTTTTTAATTTTTGAAAAAAAAATATTGTTTTTTTCTGTGAAAACAGATCCTAAGATTTTGATAATTTTTTTTTTCCGCTTAACTTAATTTTTACGATTTTTAATTTAATACAAAAAAATAAATCTTTTTTGCGGTGCCTACCACAGTTTTTTTTTTATTTTTGACTTTCTCATTATCAACAAAAGGGATTTTATTTGAGTATTTTATTAAAAAAATGTTTAAGAACATTGTATACAAATTTTTTTAACAATTTCTTGTGTTATTTGAAAATTCAATTTCCCAAAAATAGGTTAGTGACTTTTGAAATTTTTTAAATTTAATTTTCAGTTGCACAACGGTATAACGGATTTCAATGAAAAAAATTGAAAAACATTGCATTTCAAAACTTTAAAAAAACTTTTTTGAATTTAAAAAAAAAAATCATATTTTTTGGAAAATTCAGTATCTCAAAAACGGCTCAATATATTTTTTGGAAATTTATTTTTTGTTCGTACAATAAAAAAAATTTTAGGTTGCCGTAACAAATAAGAGCAAGTTCGTGCGTCCCCGTCGTGTATTTTATTTTTTTTTTTTAATTTTAAGCTTCTTCGGGTTACGAACGAGTACGTGGCAAATGCAAAGTTTTCTTAGTCGTAGTTGATTTTCATTTAAATACTTCTAGGCGACAACTTACAACTTTTTATCATGTACCTATCAGTGGCGGCTGTACCTTAAGTGCGCTCGTGCGCTGAACCACCAATTCAAAAGATTTAAAAATTACAAAATATTACTGCATCTTTATTTTTAGATTCCCATATTAATATTTATTTTTTAAACATACAAGAACACAAACAGATATTTCCAATTATGACGAAACAATGTAAGCGCTTTGCTTTACTATTATGACTTACTTTCCCTGCAAGTAAAAATTCTCGTGCGCTTCGGCTAGCGCACGAGGACTGCTAATATAACTTGTATGAGTTTCAAGCAAGTATCCCTGACGCGTGAGACAAAAGATATTTCATTGAAGTGTATCGAGAAATTAGCCTGCTCTCGTGCAGCGCACGAGAACCGAAGATTAACTACAGCAACAGCAACCGATGTTTGACTAGAATGCGCTGCGCCTGCGAATATGTAATGTTGTTTCGCTCTATCCGTGACTGGTTAAATAGTGTAGGTTTGTGGGAGTTAGGTTAGTAATTGTTTTTTATTTTGGTTTTGGTTCGATTTTGTACTGTGTACGTACAGTGTGTGGTGTGGGATAAAATTAACAGTGATTAGGTATATTAAAGACAGTAATAAATCTTTTTAAAATAAAGTTATCTGAATCCACGATTTGACGCATTTAAGTGAAAAAATAAAAAACATGATTCCTTGCTAAATGTAATAAACGTGTCAGTTTTATACATGGTTGAAATTCTTCGAGCAATTATACAAAATAATAAAAAATCGACATATACATACATGTAAATTGTTGTTTTTTTTGCGATTTCTAATCTTAATACCTATACTTAGTGAGCAAGTAAAGTGCACCACCTGTTCAACAACCCACCAGCCGCCACTGGTACCTATTATATTTTAGATTTACACTCAACGTTTCCCAAGAAGTTAAAAAATTAACATTGAGAGGAAATCAATATTTTTTTACAAAAATGGATACTTCTATTACCCACCTGTATTACCTTAAATTAATATGTTGGTAGAACCTGGAGTGCTGAAAAACCATCATTATTGAAGTGTCAACATCAGAAAGTAACTTAGGTATTCATATAAGGAACGTATTGAATGATTTTGACATGTTATTAAATGTACATAGTTCAACCCAAGTGAATATCCACACCCTTATGGTCCTTATGATATTATAATTCGCTTATTTATCTAGATTAATACAGGCAAGCATTTATATTTAAGCTTAAATCTATGGTGTTTTTTTTTTTTTTATAGATATTTTCCTGTTGATCTGGACCCACTCAACAGTGTTCTTCTTACAAAATAAATAAATTAAAAATCGAGGGCCTTTAAATTAAGACAGTTTTGGCGTGAGGAAGAACTGAAATGGAAATAAGTTAAAGTTGTTTCATATTCATTCTAAACGCAACATTCTTGAGATTGGTAGTTTGTGCTGTGATAAGAAAAGCAGAAGAGAGGGGTAGATCTGAGATAACATGGGTTAGTTTTGATATAAATCATTTCCACAAAAAGGATGAATCAATAGTTACAGCGAGGAGCTTGTTTGCAAAGAGAATGTCAGCAAATTAACGGCTTAGGGGGTTAATATGATATAGATAAATCAGACCGAAGAAGGCCAAATCGGAAAAATGTGCGTTGCACAGCTTAAGTTTAAATGCCCGCATCGGCTTCTTACAATGGCATGGATCCAAGTGGTTTAATTTAAATGAATCTTCTGCATATATCCGGAGCAATTGCCTGTGTCATCTCTGTTCACCTTAAGGGCATAGATCGATTGTGTTTTATTCGTATAGACCTGTGACTTAAGGAAACCCCCCAAGAAAAAGTCAATTGAGGTTAAATCTCATGACCTTAGTGGTCAATTCACCTCAGCCTTGCGAGAAATAACCTTACCGTCAAATCCTTCATGCAGAATGTCAATCGTGGCGTCTGCTGTTTGACACTTAGTGACGTGTCCTACTGGAACCACATGTCATCATTGGTTGTCATCGTTCTGTAGCGCTCGCCACTGACGGTGACCGACTAAGCAACGTCGTTTTTGAAAAATCAAAAAAGGACGTACCAACGTTTAGATTTTGAGGATCCATTGTCCCTTGGTGAACCTCATATGCGTTAGTGTCGTCCCATATACAGCAATTTTGCTTGTTAAATCAGTCATTCGTCCAAATATGCATCTTATCACTAAAGATGATTTTTCGGCCCAAAATTAGGGTCATAATATGTCCAAGCACTCCGAAGCCCAGTCAGCAAACAAATAGTATTTTCTATGGTCATAAACTTTGAGCTCCTGGGTAAGTTGGATTTTGTATGGGTGAAGGCCCAAGACCCGAAGTGAAATCCGCTAGATTGAAGTCTGCGAAAGGCCGAGTTCGTGTGCACAGCGAGGAATCGACGATCTCGGGTTTTTTTGTACAATTTCTCGGCCGATATTGATTTCCTTTGACTTCCGAATATTGCCTGATAGATTATTAAGCCGGTTGTCTCAAATATGGCCACCGAACGTTGAAGAGTCGACTGTGAAGTCCCACCAAGTGAAACGCGGTCAATGTTTGCACAGACAAACACTCATTCCTGGAACTTGCTACGCTAATTTGGCATCAGTGACTGAATAATAAACAACAGATTTGACATATTTCAAAAAAAAAAAATGGCTACCGCAGGATGCCAAAACCTACCTGCACAAATTGAAAAACCCTTATACACGTAAAATTTGCTTAAATTATTAAAAATTGTCTCGATTAATATTCGGAAAATAAAAATCTTTTATTTTTCGTGATTTAAAAATTTCGTTTTTTAACCAATCCAATACACAATTTCCACCTCAAAAAATTGCTAACTAAAATCTAAAAAACGGATTTCTGACATGTTTCAGGTTATGTTGTAAGTTAAATGATTTATCTAAACAAAAACTTGACTACTTTAACTCTTTAAAATCTAGTTTTTTTAAGTTTAAATGAACCAACAAAGAAACGGCTTTTCCATGATGAAAGAAAGAGAAAATGGATAATACCCAACATTTTCATACAAATTTCAGTTTGAGAATCTTAAATTTCCGAAGTAAGCTCTGATTTGCTTCAAGGCTAAGTTTGGTACTCAAATTTGTCTCTGATATTCATTGGAAATTTCTATTTCTGAAACAGTTGCACCGAATTAATAAAAACATTTCCTTTTAAGGGAACTACAGTTACAAAATCACAACGGGAGAATGTAGGTCTCTCGAACATTATCGTGCCGGAAGTTTTGACATTATCAGCAGTGCGGTAAAACATCTGGAACATTCCTTCCTTGAAAGTACCATAATACACGAGCCTTCATGACGTATTTTCGACTACAGGCAATATTTCCATAGCCACCTTAAATGAATTTGGAGTTCTTCGTTATTCTTGTTTCCCATTAATTATTATTAATTATTATTTTTTATTTATTTACGACTAAAAGCAATAGTACATCAGTACCTTCTATAAGGTGCGGCACCATAACTTCCATTTTTTTGAAAGCAACGCGTTTTTAAAGAAGATGAATGCCACTGACCTAGAAGGAAACAAAATTTTAGATTCACGACCGTCGAAATGAGAGCACTGCCTTCCCGTTTTCACCCCTACAGGCTAAAGAATGACTTGAAGTTAAATTAGACAAATTAGTAGAACATTAACAGATCACCCTCAAAACTATATTTGAAATGTTGTACAGGATTTCTCCGAGCTAAAATTTTCTCTATTCCAAAAAAAAAAAAAAAAAAAAAAAAATCTTAAGTGCACCAAAATGTATTCTCAGGTTATTTATATTTTCTTGAATTTACAAAAAAAAAAATTGAGCAATCAAAGGAAAGAACTCATTATTGCTGTCTACTTTGCTCCATTAAGCAGCCCTTATGGTTCGGGCGAGCAAGGAGCTTTTATCCTTTATCTGACTTGTCTGTTGTGTGAAATTAACTATAGCCATTAGATATCCCACAAGATAAAGGCAATTAATCTGCTTGAAATTCTAAAGAAATGTTTTTATTTTTTATTTCCTTCATTTTTAACTTGAGCTTTTCAAAGAAAGTAAATCGTTTTGCAGTTCCCTTACATTTACAATACCAACAATTAAGGTTTTCTATGGTGTTCGTATTTTTCCTATCTTGAGAGGCAGATCTACCTTGGGCTTAATATTATTTTTTTTTGATTTTAAATGAAAAAAAAATCATGAACAGTGTTCAGAAACCCAAAGAAAATTGAAGTAGAATTGGATAAACTTAATGTCAATGGCGGGTATGAGCAATTGTATTAAATTTTGTTAAGTTTAATCAACATAAATTGAGTCCTTAACAAAAACGTTTCTTATTTCTGAATGTTAATTTTCAACTTCCATTTTAAACATTACTGCTAGATAAGAAGGGGTGACAAATTTCTTGCAACGTCAAAGGGAACCTAAAGACTAAGCAGCATTTTTGGTGACGTCAAAAGATGGTCGCTTATACACATGCATATCACTGAATGTTGTTTGGTTTCCTAAATGCGAGTACTGCTGATAGTTATTAGCACAGGGGTCAGCTCTGCTTCATAGGAGCATATAGTTTTTGAGGCATTAAATTCTACGCGGCTTATGGTTCCCCAATTGACAATGTTATGGAGATCATAAGGTTCTGTTCAAAATCTACATCCAAGGAATAAGAATATGCATCTGAAAACGGATAATAAAAAGCTGAGATTACTATCGTCAGCAACCCAATTTAAATTTTTAGAAGTGTAACTCAAATGATTATTGAATAATTTGAGAAAAAGAGTGGGAGACAAAATGGAACCCTGGGGCACGCTAGTATTTATTTTATGAATATGAGATTTAAAACCATCCAACATACCATGTATTCAGTGGTTGTAAAGGAAGTTTCTAATCCAACGAAGAAGAGATTCATATCAATACCAAATGCACGCTTTTCCTCCGCTCAGAGAGCTTGACGTAAAACTCTTTCAAATGCTTCAGAAACATCAAGCGCAATAATCTTACTTTTTCAAAAACGATGCAAAGTGGACCAGTGGACCTATTGCTATGAAAGCCATACTGCTGGTTATTGAAAAGTTTTCGTTCTTCAAGATATTTCTTAAGCTGAAAAATGATCATAACCTTGGAGAGAATGGACGTAAGTGTAGACATATAAAAAAATGCTGTAATCAATCTACTCGGAAGAAGACCTGTAAAGTAGGACTGATGGAAAAGCTTACGCAGTAGTTTTACCAGCGTTGAAGAACACCTGTTCAGAAAAATATGAAGGATACTATCCGGTCCAGCGAATTGGTGCACATCGATATCCTTCAATATACTTTGCAACTGTACGAGTGCGAAAGAAGATCAGTCCCATTTAATGGTTTAAGCTCTCAATTACTGGAATTTCTGGAAGAGTCAAATTACATTCGTTCTTTCTTGTGATCTGACACAAGCAGTATCATTGAAGACAGAAAAATGTATACTACCTTTGGGGTATTGTATAGTATTTTTTTTTTCATAATTTTTGGTCAGGCAAAAATTTGGTTCTTCGAATATGATCATTACTTTCTAGCTTGCTTGAACTCATTCCGGTTTTTCTCAGTAGGGTTGGCCTTATAACATCGGAAACTTATGTTTCTAATCTTAATATCCTTATTTCAGCTCGGTCCTTTCGGTTTGATAGGATTTTCCCTATTTAGGATAAACTCTCTCATTTAGAAAAGAATCAGTATTTGTAACCATATATTTGCATAGAAGTTGATTTCACTATCGTTCCTGTAGAAATTGTTGGTCACTGTCGTGTGTTGATCGCGTAGTGAATTTTTCTCTAACTGGGTTTTGTTGCGAAGAGAATTTTGCAGATGCGACATTATGGTCTAATGAACCTAAAGGTGATAATACACTTATAGTGTAGTGTGTTGACTTCCAGCACCTGCAACATCAGGAATTCGAATAGGCTCGTATGCTGGAATAGTCAAATTGCTTAACTTGGAAAAAATCTCGACAAACATTCCTTAAGTTATTGTCTGAGCAGAATAGCACAGCTCCGAAGAATTATGTTTGGTGTTTATGTTATGTGGAAAAAAAGAAACCATTCTTTAGAAAGATTCGGATAGCGCATCGAATTCGTTAGAAGTCGAGTTACTATCAAAACTTGGGCTGCGATAAAAACAGCATGTTTGAATGATTCCATTTTGGACTGTGTATTCAAACTACATGAAACTAAAGTTTGTATTCACGCATGTGTCATACTGTGGTTGAAGCTGTTAAGCAACTTCATAACGTTCTTAACGTACACAGAATCATTTAGGTAGAACCAAGCTGGCTGAATTCAGTGTGATCTGAATTTTCACCCACCTGGCTTTCACTAAGTGCCAAAAGTGATGGCTTGTTTTTTGCAGTATTGTCATACACCGCACAGTAATTCTTCCTTCGACAATAAATGCACTCAACATTTTTTTTTTTTGCTTTTCAACTCGTCTGATGACTATGAGGTGCAGATCGATACTTGCCAAACCACCCGTTACAAGAGAGCAGCAGTTTCATGGGGGATAAATTGGTTAACGCTTAAAAATAATAACTCATTTTAATAAAATTCCCACGGGGAAAACTGCCCAATAGAAGAAATCCTTATTATTTCCTTTTTTTGCGAATAATGTAATTCCATACCTCATTAATATTGAAAAAAAAAATTAAAAAAAAAATATAATATTATTTTTGAAAAAATGTTCTGTTATAACTTTAACCTTTTCTTTTATTTTATTTTTAAAAACTGTCAGAACAAATATTGTTACATTGAATCGCACTTACTTCTCCTGAATTTCCTTAATTTGTTTTCCTTTTTCGAGAAACCTTTCATTAAAAAAATGTATACTCTATACCTTCAAAAAGTTGTATCCAAAAACACTTTGTCGAGCACACCTAGAAAAACACGCAGTGAATTCCACAGTATAAAAGTAAATTAAGACAAAACCATCCAGCGGGTTTATTTAGTTCACCGATTAAGGGAAGAAGCCAGCAGGAGCTAAAAAAAAATTAAAAAAAAAAAAAAACGGGACAATGAACAATTTAAAATTCGAAAAGTTTTTGCTTTTCATTTCATAAAACTTTGGTCGTTCTTGTGCTATTCCTTGAGATTATTCCTTTAAGAAAAATGAAATTAGAAAAGAAGGGAAGGAAATTATTACAAGAAACTGGATATAAAACAGACAAGTTAAGAGGACTTTCTACGAATTTGGATTTTAATATTTAAACAGAGACTTTTGTACACCACATGCCATAAACTTGATGTAATAGTTTGCGGAAATCTGTGTTCTCCCCGTCTTAAGACTTATTGGATAACTAATTAAACTTTTAAAAGGCGTTTGGTGTAGTTGGAATTCTATTCTGAATTTTTAATATCTATAAAATTTAGATGATGAGAGATTTATTTGACCTAGCGATTTAAAGCCTGTGGGCTCTCTCTCTCAGTTATATTTAATCAATAAATATTCTGTTTTGCAGAAATTGAAATTAATTCTTTGCCAAAAGTTTAACAGCGTCAATTCTATGGTTTTGTTATTAATTCCGGAAATAGGTTATCTAATGGTGTTTGTGTGCTCTTGTTTGCTTAAAAGATTGGGCAAATTTTTAACATAAATTCAAAACTTGATAATCATTTAAGTCAAATGTTTAAACGATTAACTATAATGGCGATGGCAATTGGTCATCTAGAAGCGTTTGAAATGCTCCCAGGAAATTCCGACAAGAAAAATCGATTACCAAGCTAACTAACTTACTCGAAAAAACTAGCAGAGGAAAGCTAAATGCTTGTTTGTAAGTAAAAAGTATCAACATTTTTTTTTGTTAACTCAATGTTTCAAAATACTAGATTTATTTAATACATGACAATCATTAATTTTTAAGCAATAGCTATAGTAAAAAGTTTTTTTTTGAAAATTGCTTATCTCAAAAACTGATAATTTTTTTTAAGGACAATTTTTATTTACATAGTTATAAAAACTTAATTTAGGCGTACCAACATTTTTTCTTAAAAATGTTTCAAAAATTTTATATATACTTTAAAAAACATATGAGCAAGTTCATATCAGCTTGTTTTTCGAAACTTAGAAATCAACAAGTTTCGTCTGTTCTTTAACCGCCACCGTCAAGAACTCGATTGCGGATTCTTGCAACAGATCTACGGCCACCCAAGTACCTATTTGCCGAGGTTCTGTGAATATTTGGAATAGTATAGGGAAGCTTTTTTCTAGTTGAACATTGTTCCGCGTATTTTCCAATATCACAAAAAAACTCCTGCATCATTTTTTTTAAGTTATCGATTCCAAAATCATATAGAATTCTTGGTCACGAGCAGTGGCGGCTGTACCTTAAGTGCGCTCGTGCGCTGCGCTGAACCACCAATTCAAAAGATTTAAAAATTACAAAATATTACTGCATCTTTATTTTTAGATTCCCATATTAATATTTATTTTTTAAACATACCTACAAGAACACAAACAAGTAAAATTTCCAATTATGACGAAACAATGTAAGCGCTTTGCTTTACTATTAAGACTTACTTTCCCTGCAAATAAAAATTCTCGTGCGCTTCAACGAGCGCACGAGGACTGCTAATGTAACTTGTATGAGTTACAAGCAAGTATCCCTGACACGTGAGACAAAAGATATTTCATTGAAGTGTATCGAGAAATTAGCCTGCTCTCGTGCAGCGCACGAGAACCGAAGAAGATTAACTACAGCAACCGATGTTTGACTAGAATGCGCTGCGCCTGCGAATATGTAATATTGTTTCGCTCTATCCGTGACTGGTTAAATAGTGTAGGTTTGTAGGGGTTAGGTTAGTAATTGTTTTTTATTAACTTCCCATAGGGAGTTATTGTAATCGGTCCGATTTGTCAAATTGGAATTTTTGACATTTCTCGACGTTTCAAGGTCCCTAGAGGCTATATCAATCATTTTTAGAGAGATGTCTGTGTGTGTGTACGTACGTTCGTACGTTCGTATACGTCCGTACGTTCTGGTACCATTTTTCGTCGTCGATATCTCAAGAACGAGTAAATATATCGACTTCAAATAAATTTTGTTTAATAGATAATAACTTCGAAAGAGGCTGAAAGGGCGTTTATTAAAATTCAAAGAGTAGTTTTTTAACTATAACGGTTTAAAAAAAAAGTAAAAATTTTGGTTAGTTTCAAATATCTCACGAAAAAATAATGCTATTGATTTCAAATAAGATTTAATGTACTCATTATAAGGTCGTACAGATTTGGTATGAATTTGGAAAAAAATTAACATACCGTTATTTTTTTAAATAAAAAAAACTGAAAAAAAAAATTTCATAACCTAGATATTCTAAGAACGGAAAACAATTTGAAACTCAAAATAATTTTATTTTACGAAAAATAATGTGTTTGACAACTGGTGAAAATTTCAAAAAAAATCAGTTTACAGTTTTTTTACAAAAAATAAAAAACTATATAAAATTCTATTGAAAATTGGTAAAAATTGTTTTTCGACTCAAATTTCTCGAGAACTAGTAGTGATATTGACTTCTAATTTGGTTTATTTTATACATAGTATAATTTTGTACAATTGGTAAAATGTTGACAAATATTGAATTAATAGTTTTTTTTTAAACAAATGGGAAGTTATCAGTGTGGGTCGCACCCAGCCTCTTTTTTTGGTTTTGGTTCGATTCTCTATTGTGTACAGTGTGTGGTGTGGGATAAAATTAGCAGTGATTAGGTATATTTAAGACAGTAATAAATCTTTTTAAGATAAAGTTACCTGAATTCACGATTTGACGCATTTAAGTGAAAATATAAAAAACATTATTCCTTGCTAAATGTAATAAGTGTGTCAGTTTTATACATGGTCGAAATTCTTCGAGCAATTATACAAAATAATAAAAAATCGACATATACATGTAAATTGTTGTTTTTTTGCGATTTTTAATCTTAATACCTACTTAGTGAGCAAGTAAAGTGCACCACCTGTTCAACAACACACCAGCCGCCACTGGTCACGAGTACGATAACTTGGGCGTCAAGATTTGATAACGGGTTTTTGGAGAGAGGTCAAAAATAAGCAATTTTTACTATGGGAGGGGGGTCTATCTCCCTCCGTTTAGGAGGTAGGGGCACTTTTAGAAAAAATGGTTTAAATTGAAAAAAAAAATATTAAAAAACAACGGCAGCACTTACAATAAAGTGCAAATTTTGATAAAAAAAACGTGAAGAAAAAGCTTAGTCCGATTGTTTTCAAAATTGTGAAATGAAATTGTAAATTAGCTTATAGGTGTTCCATGTAACTATTAGTTTTTAATTGAACACAAAAACCGCATGGTTCTATGTCTTCTAGTTTTTGAGAAAAATGAAAATAACTAAAACTACTTTTTTTGATTTTTGATGGTGACGGTGATTCCATTTTAAGGATTAATGTTAATAAACATAATGCATCTTCGTTAATTCAGTACAGCAATTCATTTAACGTTACCCAGAATGAACCACGAGGAGGCAAGGCATTCCGCCTCTGGGTCAGTCATTTTGTCAGTTAGTCAGGAGTTAGTCAGTCATAGTTAGTCAAAAAAGGTCAAAATGTATTAAAAAGGTGTGTTAGTCTCGTCAATAAAGTCATCGTCCGTACTATTACTGTAAGTAAGCACTTTATTGTAAGTGTTGCCGTTTTTTTTTAATATTTTTTTTTTCAATTTACACCATTTTTTCTAAAAGTGCCCCTACCTCCTAAACGGGGGGAAATAGACCCCCCCTATAATAAAAAGTGCTTGTTTTTTACCCCTCTACAACAACCCGTTATCAAATTTTGACGGCCAAGTTATCGTACTCTCCCCAATTCTTGAAGACGAATGCGAACATATCATATCATATCATTCGTTTCCAGGATTTGGTCTATGGTTGATCTACCGGGCCGAAAGTATTACTAATACTCTGTTTGATTGTTGTGTTAGAGAACGATTCAATCCGATATTACAAGCGGCGTTTTGTAGAATATGGAAAGAAAGGTCTTGCAGGCCTTTTTTGTAGATGAGGCTTATGGAGCTGATAGATTAGTCTTTGGACATGCTTCCATCCTACGTATACTAATTTGATAATTTTATGCAACGACTTTATCAAACATCTCATCTGAGCACTTGAAAAAATGTGCTGCCAAGCCATCAGACCTTTCGGAATAGTAAGTTGTTCTCAACCTTTTTTCTAGTTAATCCCACCTTTTTACTTGCGATATAGATACCATACTGTAGGGCCGGTTATGTATTTGGAAAAAAATCGAACTCAAATAAATCGAACATTACGATGATAGCGAAGACCAAAAAAGTGGGTCTCGCAATTCTGTCTGTCTGTCTGTCTGTCTGACTGTCCGTCTGTCTGTCTGTTTGTCTGTCTGTCGGTTCGACTACAGCCTAAACGGCTCGGCCGATTTTCTTCAAACTTGCTAGATAAGGGTTTTAATTTTTTTCCCCCACACGTTTTCTTCTTTTTTTTTTTAAACCAAAAATAACGGTACCTGCCATACGATTTTTTTTTTCGAAATTTTATAAATATTTTTTTTTCTCAAAAACTGTCCCACAGAATTTTTTACAAAAGATTTGAAAAATTTCATTTAGTTAAAACTAGGTAATGGTTGAAAAAACTTTTCCACAAAATTGTTATTTTTGGTAGCCCCCCTGGGTCCATTTTTTTTCTTTTTGAATTTCTCGAAAAGGGTACAGCCGATTTTGATCATTTTTTTGTTAAAACTCCTCCACAGTTTAAATATTATTACATATTCAAACTTTCAATTTTTTATTTTTTGGATTTTTAAAAAAAATTAAAATTTTTTTTTTTGAAACCCAATATTTCGAAAACCCCAAGATCGATTTTTTTCAAACTTGATAAATAAAAGTTTTTTAACATAATCTACAAGATTTGAGAAAAAAAATTTGTTTTATCTAAAACTAACGGTACCTTCCATAAAAATTTAAAAAAATGGTTTTCGAAAATCGTATTTTTCTCGAAAACGGTTCCCAGAATTTTGCTAAAATTGTTTTTCTTTTGATTAATTTTAACGATCTATAATTTATTAAAAAAAAATTGAAATCTAGATATTGCTGACTGTACCTACCATAGAACGATTTTTCTTCGAATTTTGAATTTCTTATTATCGGCATAACGGATTTTAATGAAATTTTTTATAAGGAAGCTCTTAAAAAGTTTAAAAAACATTGCATTTCAAAACTTAAAAAAAAATATTTTTTTTCAATTTTTTTTTAAAAAAAAGTAAATTTTTTTTTTTGAAAAATTCGATATCTCAAGAACGGCTTAGTATTTTTTCTGGAAATTTAACCCTTATTCGAACAATAATTAAAACTTAAGGTTGGCGTACCAAAATTTTTTCTTAAAAATGGTTTACAAATTTTGTACATAAAAGCTTATTTTTTTAAGGATCCACTACAACGACTTATAATTTTTGTTCTTGCATAAATTCATGGTTGCATAGCATTCTGTTTTTATCTCTTACTACTAAAAGAATTTAAAAAAATTCATTTTATCCTTATGAACAGTTTTCTTTAATAACTTTCGTTTT
The DNA here is from genome assembly GCA_911387755.1 of Chrysotoxum bicinctum. Lineage (NCBI taxonomy): Eukaryota > Metazoa > Arthropoda > Insecta > Diptera > Syrphidae > Chrysotoxum > Chrysotoxum bicinctum. Next base: position 33,926,549 of record OU426990.1, read on the forward strand.
TAAAATTCCTAGTCTATTACATAGAAGCAAGTTCGTGCGACCCAGTCGTGCATTTTATTTCTTCTTCTAAACCTTTTTATTTTTTATTAAATTAAAATAAATTGAAACAAAAACAGTTTTATCAAAAGTTTAGGTGCCGTTTTCGAAAAAAATACGATTTTGGAAAGTCATGTTTTAACATTTGTGTGGTGGGTACCTTTATTTTTAGGTAAAATAAAACGTTTTTTTCATACATCTTGTAGATTATGTTGAGAAACTTTTATTTATTAAGTTTGAAAAAAATTTAGTATAATGTTTTCGAAATATTCAGTTTTGAAAAACAAATTTGGAATTTTTTTTGAAATCCAAGAAAAAAAATTGTTGAAAAATTTGAATACACAATAATAATTAAACTTTTGAGGAGCTTTATCATACAAAAAAATATCAAAATCCAACCAACCGTTTTTGAGAATATTAAAACAAAAAACAATGGTTCCATGGGGGTTACCATTAATAACCATGTTTTCCAAATTTTTTTCAACCATAACCTAAATGAAATTATTTGACTTTTTTTTTATCTGTGGAACAGTTTTTGAGGAACAAAAATATTTATCAAATTTCGAAAAAAATCGTATGGCCGGTACCGTTTAAGGTCTTAAAAAAACAAGAAACAAAAAGTGTGTCGGGAAAAAATTATAAATTATAAATTGGTAGATGCTTAACGAAAATCGGCCGAGCCGCCTAGACTGTAGTCGAATAGATAGACAGACAGACAGAATTTCGAGACCCACTTTTTCGTCTTCGCTTCTATTGTAATGTTAACTTTCAAAATCTCGAGTTACATTTTCTTACGAATGTATAAATTGTCGTATTAAATACCCTTATATTGGAAGTAAAAGTGTACTGAACTCAAGTTAAGCCAGTCGAGCGATTTAAACTACCAGAATTATGTTCATCTTTTGATCTCTATTTCTATTTTTCATTCATGAAGTATGCTTGTGCCTGTTCCTTACAGATGGTTTAATATTGGTTCGTTTATCAAATCGGATGAATAACCCATTGGGTGTGCATACAAAAACAAGGATGCCTCAGAAGTATGTATCCACTTATAAGTTTTTCCAGAAACGAACTGAATCAATGTTTTTGATTCTAGAAACACCGGAAGTATCAAGTAGTTTCTTATTGGAACCGTATTACCCAAAGTCTATTTCATTCATTATGAATAAGTCATTCGAAATAACAAAGAATTGGTTAAAACTGAAAGCATAAGTTTTTCTGAGAACCAGGATGTCCTTATGTGCTCTAAAACAAGAACAAATAATATTGTCCCAAGTGGCAATTGGAAATCAATTTGATCCCCTTTGATTCATACATTTTCATCAAAACGCCATTAATAATTCAAAACTCAAATTGTCAATCAAAGAAAGTCACTTCGGAAACTTTATTCAACGAAATTTAGAAACAATATCAAAGTCCAAGGAAAAAGGGTTCATGTGTGTAAAGTGATTCCTTCTATTTCAAATCATCTCTTGTGTTTCAATTTTCCCGTTTACACGCTGGCGCTTCGCTGGTCCTGTTCGTTCATCGAAACTTTCTGCAAAGTCAATCAGAAATCGAATCAATTTCTCATGTCAATGTTATGTTATGTGTTATGACTTTGAAAGAATTTCTGATTTGAAGGACTCTTGTAACTTTATATTGTCTTCTGAGTTGGAAAATTATTCGAACGCAGAAACGAAGATGAGGCACAAAAAAGGTACGAGTAGATAATTTCCATTAAATATGGAAATTTCACGCTCGTTAACGAAAGGTTTTTGTGCAAAGGTGTGGAACGGGATCTTCATTGCGAATAAATTAAAACTAGAAAAGATCTGGTTTTGAATACATATTTTTGACGCTAAACATTTTATTTTCAATCCACAAATTGTAAAAAAAGCTCTTCGATCCGAAGTTCAGGTAATGCTTTGTCTCACTTAACTGGACCATGGTATTGAACGAATTGAATAAATCATTGATCCATTGGATGGTTTCAACATCAGTATGGCCCGATGAGTTATGGCCAGAGTTCTGTATGTCCCTTTCAAGTGCTCTAACAACAACACTGTGCAGCTGTTTTTAAAAGGCTACCACACCAATTTGCAATGGTGGAAGTTTTGTGTTATTCAAAAATCTCTTTTGTTTTGCATTTGGAATTGTTTTCAACTTCTCAATGGGCGGCGCAGCCGGGCAGGGGGTCCCGATTTCAATTTGTGAAATGGAAAATAAGCAAAAGTTTTATTGCGAATAGTATGTGCGGTTGCCCGGCTATATGGGCTTGAAGTATGATTGATTATTGACCGTTAAAAGGCATAGGAATATAGTAGTTTTCAAACAACCCTTCGATACGTGGAGCCAATTAATATTTTTTTTTTAACTTTGTGGATAGAAAAAGTTTACCGTTGATAAACGGGCATAAGTGGTTAATTCTTACGAGAGTAGGTGAACTTTGCGTATTCGGTTATTCGAGTGCAAGTAAAATGAATTAAAAGTTTTTGCTTTTTATGATCCCTTAACTCCAAACAGTAATAAATATGAAATATACTACACAAACTTTCTGCTTAAAATAATCCTGAAAATGTACTTTGTTGATTAACTTATGATTTCTGATTGAATTTTCCCTAACCTATGGTTAAATTAAGTGCAGGTATATTTCAAGAAGTCTATTTTTAACTTCTTTCGATGATAATTGATAGATTATTCTCTTCAGCGAAGAATCAACGTTTAGTATGTTTCTTGTAAAAATCATCAATTAACTTTTAAGTCACCTTGTAAATTCGAAAAATTTTGTTTCTGTTAAGTTTATTAACTAGGTTTTGTTCTTAATTGAATTAGTGTAAGCTGAAGCAAACGAGAAGTATACCACCAACCAAGAAAATTTTGTTTGCTTTTGAAGACCATTCAAGGCTTAATATTTGAAACCAATAAATCAATACATTGCATTAGATAATTTTAAGTCTTCTAGCCATGTGCATATGGTAAAATTTGAAGCAGTCGGAAGATTTATGGAATAGTGGGAAAGAGCAAAATGAAAGCGGAACTCGTTTCTGCAGGAAAACCTTCCATCTTTGACAGCTCGAACTCAATACCCTACATCGAAAATGTATGTTCCTCTTACTTGGTAGCCCCTTACGCAAGTATTTCTGACATCCTTAGAAACATATTGGGCTTACAGCAGCTTTCATGTTCCCGTATAAACTGACTGACATCGGATAACTGCATTGATGTGAATCAGGGGTCTTGCTCTCGTTGTCTTGGAGTTATGAAAGGGATGAAAAGATTTTTGGAAAATGGTCAAACTCAAAGTGGCTACCAGTAGATTAGCAAGAAATCTAGACCAAATGTTGACTCTAAGTAAACTTTTTTTTTTTTTTTAAATTTAACGTTTGTTCACAAGTGTGTATGTAACACTTCATTTCAATTGATTCCGAACATGTAGTTGTTTTATTTAATTTTCAGAATTTTCTTAAAAGCTTTTGCTAAACTGGGAAAAACCAAAAGTAATCTAAAAGAAATAAAATGCACGACTGGCTCGCACGAACTTGCGCCTATGAAATAGACTAGGAATTTTAAAAACGCAAGTTATTAAGGAAAACTGTTCATAAGGATAAAATGAATTTTTTAAATTCTCTCAGTAGTAAGAGATAAAAACAGAATGCTATGCAAATATGAATTTATGCAAGAACAAAAATTATAAGTCGTTGTAGTGGGTTCTTAAAAAGAAAGCTTTTATATACAAAATTTGTAAACCATTTTTAAGAAAAAAAAATGGTATGCCAACTTTAAGTTTTTATTACTTTATGAATGAAAATTTAATTTCCAAAAAAGAGGCGGTTTTGAAATATCGAATTTTTCAAAAAATAATTTTTTTTTCAAAAATTCAAAAATTTGTTTTTTTAAGTTTTGAAATGCAATGGTTTTTAGACTTTTTAGAACCAGCTCTACAAAAAATTTCATTAAGATCCGTTATGTCGATAAATGAGTACCTAATTCCAAATTTAAGAAAATGATTCTATGGTAGGAACTATCTTAGTTTCAATTTTTTTTTATTAAATTAAGAATCGTTAAATTATGTAAATTGAAAGAAAAAAAAAATTATCAAAATTCTAGGCGCCGTTTTCGAGAAAAATTCGATTTTCGAAAACAATTTTATTAAATTTGTATGGAAGGTACCGTTAGTTAGATAAAACAAAATTTTTTTTCTCCAATCTTGTAGATTACGTCAAGAAACTTTTATTTGTCAAGTTTGAAAAAATTGATCTTGGGGTTTTCGAAATATTGAGTTTCAAAAAAAAAATTTGATTTTTTTTTTAAATCCAAAAAATAAAAAATTGAAAAATTTAATATGTTATAATATTTAAACTTTGGAGGAGCTTTAGTATGAAAAATGATTTAAATCGGTTGTACCGTTTTCGAGAAAATCAAAAACCAAAAAAATGCACAGAGGAGGGCTACCAAAAATAACAATTTTTTGTAAATTTTTTTTCAACCATTACCTAGTTTTAACTAAATGAAATTTTTCAAATTTTGTTTAAGAAATTCCGTGGGACAGTTTTTGAAAAAAAAAATATGTATTTATAAGATTTCGAAAAAAAACCGTATGGTAGGTACCGTTAATTTTGGTCTTAAAAAAAAAAAGAAAAAAACGTGTGGGGGGAAAAATCAAAACCCATATCTACCAAGTTTAAAGAAAATCGGCCGGGCCGTTTAGGCTGTAGTCGAACCGACAGACAGACAGACAAAATTGCGAGACCCACTTTTTTGGTCTATGCTATCATGGTAATGTCAACTTTGATCAAAATTTGAGTTCAATTTTTTTTCCGAATGCATAACTTGCCTTATAGTACCTATAAGTCGCAAGTAAAAATTTTAAATTAAGATATTACAACTTGCACCTACCCATAGAACCAGTTTTTTTTTTTTAATTTTGAATAACTCATTATCGACATATCGGTTTTAATGAAATTTTTTGTACAGATGCTTCTAAAAAGTCTAAAAACCATTGCATTGCAAAACTTAAAAAAAAAATATATTTTGAATTTTTGAAAAAAAAAAAATATTTTTTTATGGAAAATTCGATATTTCAAAAACGGCTCAATATTTTTTTTGGAAATTTAATTTTCATTCGTACAGTAATAAAAACTTAAAGTTGGCATAGGTACCAAATTTGTTTCTTAAAAATCTTTTAAAAATTTTGATATGAAACCTTTTTTTTTTTTAAAACTACTACAAGAATTTATAATTTTTGTTCTTGCATAAATTCATACTTAGTTAGTTAGTTAAATTTTTATTCTTTATCAAATTCTTGAATCTTAAAACTAAACAATTTGCATAGCTTTTTGTTCTTATCTCTTACTACTAAAAGAATTTTAAAAATTAGTTTTATCCTTATGAACAGTTTTCTTTAATAACTTTCGTTTTTAAATTTCCTAGTCTATTACATTGGAGCAAGTTCGTGCGACCGTTTCTTTTTTTATTTCTTTTTTTTTCGAAATAAAATTCCTTGTTTTTTGCTTTCCAAAAATTTTCTTGGTAATATTTGTATGCACTGCTCGCTAGATTAAATCACAGTAAAGAAGTAAGTGTCCTCCCAGGCTATAACCTTGCCTGGGAGACCTCTTCTTTTTTCAGTGCTTCTTCTTCTCCAGTGCTTTCCGCCAATGAGTGACGTGAGTTTCGGTCGCGCCATTTATAAAGCAATACTCATCACATTGGCAAGAGTGCGCCAACGCCATTGAAACCCATCAGCCTTCTCGTACTCGCATTTTACACCCAGCTTTATGCACAGTCATGCTCATCATAATTGAATTCGCCGACCTCTGGTATTAATTTCCAGTGGAAAACAATTCAATGGGTGCATTCAGCCAACTCATATCCCCATACAAGTTTTTTAAATGAAATTTTCTGAAAACTAAAAAGGAACTAAATTTTTTTAAACATAAAAACAGTAGGTATAGAACCCCTGGAAAATCTGTGCAAAGATAGTTGCTATAATTTATGACCTACTTTTTAGAGGAAGTTGGTGGTAATTCTCTACTTCGCGAAGTTACCTAACTCGTTGGGTTTTTGCGCAGATATAAAAATATAAAGTTATGTTCATAGGTTGCGAACGCAGCCATTCTGACAAGGAGTAACTCAAACATTTACACAGACCGCCCATCTGTCGTTCATTAACTTTAAATTTGAAAATTAAAAAGGCTGATATGTTTGTTTCTTCAAGTTACTGAGCGAGTGAAGTGAACCGATGGCTGATGGACCATGGCTGCCCTTCTCTCTCTCAGTAAGTTGAAAGAAACACATTTGAGAAGAAAATTAATAAGAAAAGAACTAGGATAGGGAACCGAAAGAATGATTCTTGTTACGGAAAATTTTACCGTCACAAAGTTAATTACCTTCTTTTGACGTATGTAAATTTAAAAGAGTCATTTGAAGTTAGCACGATATTAAAGAAATAAAATATGTAGCTATTTCATTTAACTAATGTTAGAGAGAATATGACGCTTAATTCAATTAATTTGCAAAGTTTTCATTTTAAACAAGTATCATACGATTATAGTTTTAATATGTACAAATTTGACTAAAATTTTGCCATATTTTTGTTTAAGTCGAAGGATGTTTAAGTAAAAAGCAACTTTAAAAGAAGACTAAAACTTTCTTTTTTTAAAGTAGGTAGATTGCAATTCCATCCCATCCTATAACTTAAGACTATACCGATACTCACCTTTTCAAATCCATTTAACACAACTCTTGGTATAAAATACTTTATTACGATTAAGAAACCCATCACATCCGGATTTAGTTATCCATTTAGAAACTTCTGAAGCCTTCTTCGAAAACAAGAAAACAACAGACGAGTATGTGACACTTCATGAATCCAACTTCAAACTTCATACTGTCGTCGACGGCGGCGTCGATTGGTCTTAGCGATACGTGATATTCCTGCAGTTCTATACGAACACATCCACCGTTTTCACCAAGATGAAAAATCCAGCCATCTGCTTCCTTTGCTATGCAGCTATCAGCTCTTATGCAGATATATAAATGTATCTAGATTCATGTATGCAATGTTTGTATGATGTATATGAAACCCAAAAACAGTTGCACATCTAAATTGAGTATGCAAATTGGTTTGGCTGGCAGTGGAGTGAAACACAGTGGAAACTTTGCATTTCGATTCATGTGTCATTGTTACCCAAGAGGAAATGTTCGTAAGTGCGTTTTCATGTTTTTTATAGATTTAAACAAAACACTGCAACTGTGTTACTCAGTAGTTGTTTAAGCTGACACTCGTGAATGTAGAGATAAGTTTAAATTTAAGGGAGAAGTATAGACACACCTATCTATTATGGACGCGAAATTTTTTTCAAGTTTTCAGGTTTGTTTTATTGAACATTTATTATACACACCTTGACTAAAGATAAACTTACTTCATTCATTCAACTTACTTCTATTTACTTGAATCAACATACACATATTCTTGGTTCATAAGGGGCTTTATCTTATAAAGGTTTTTTCATTTGGCAACGTTAAATTTTGGCGACCACGTTGTTTCGGTGACATCTGTCAAATCTGTTTTTATTATTCAGTTACTGATGACAATGGCAGGTATCACGATTAATAATTGTGCCAATTTTACAGTAGACGGGGTAGTCCTTCACAGTCGGCTCGTCAACTATTGTTGGCCATATTTGAGATGACCGGTTTGGTAATCAATCAGCCAACATTCGTTAATCAAATGAAGGCAAGATCTGCTGGGAACAAGAACTCGAACTTTTAGCAGATTTTAACTTGGCGAATTTTCCGTCGGGACTTAAGCCTACACCCGTACAAGATCCAACTGACTGACAGTAGCTTAAAGTACATGACCATAAAGAACTCCGCTTGTTCGCTGATTGGGCTTCGGAGCGTTCTCGACATGACCGCAATTTCGGCCGAAAAATCATCTTTAGCTACGAGGCGCGTTTTTAGACGAATGGCTGTCCTATCAAGCAAAATTGCAATATATGGGACGAAACTAACGCAAACGAGGTTCACCAGGTGGACAGGCGGTGTCATTGGTCCGAAATTTTTGGAAAACGACGTTGGTGAGGCAAACACCGTCAATGGCGAGCGCTAAGAAATGATGGTAACCAATTTCTTCTAGCCCAAATTGAACCATATGGACCTTGACGACATGTTCTTTAAACGGGACGGTTATACATACGTACCACACAGCGGATGCCATGCTATGCTTAAACGATTTGTAGGTAAGATTATCTCTTGCAGAGGTGACGTGAATTGTCAACCAAGGTCATGCGATTTTTTCATGCTAGACTTTTTCTTGGTGTGTTTTCTGAAGTCACAGGTCTGTGCGAATAAACTACAACTAACCGATGCCTTTAAAGGTGAACATAAAAGCCATCGCTCAAATTTAGCCGGGTCTAAGCGGAAGAGTCATTGAAAATTGGAAAACTCGGAGCCATGCCAACATAAGAAGCCGAGGCTGCCAGTATATAAGATGAGTTTGTTTTTGTTAATTGCACAAGAAACTGGTCCAATACCTTCATCTTGGTTTGTTTGTAGACTCTCTTCTTAATGTAGTGCCTACTCTGCTATTTATCGAAGATTAGTCCGGTGCATATTTTCAAAAGTTGGAGCTGTCTTCGAGATTGTATACCAAACTGGTCTAATTAACTGCTTCGTTTGGCTGACTTAATACGGTCCTTTTTGTTATTGAGGGGCGCAGACAAATTTGGCCTTCTTTATTAGAGCCATTGCGTGTGAGTTAAATATAAACATCTTGCTAAAGTTAACTCCGAGGTACTTACGTTATTTTTAGCTGTTGTCGTCGATCCATCAGGAAGCTTCAGGATGGGGTGATGGTGATGGGTGTCCTGAAGCACACAAGCTCCGATTTGGTTGTTTTTATCCGGTTTTCCCAGTTCTTGTAGTACTAAAAGAGTCTGGTGATGTAGACTTTTACTTTCCGGGCTGTTATGGTCAGGGCTATCAATGATGCGTAGGTAAGAGAATCGTCCGAAAAAGCAAATTCTCGCAATCGGTTGGCACAGGCTTATCAGATGTTATCAGGCTAGTATATAAGAATGGTCCCAGCTATGATTGAGTCTAGCTTTTATGGGTTTGGTCGAAAACTTACAGTTATCCATTTGGACAAAGAATGTTCGTCAGGAAGGAAAAGAAAATAAGATTTTTGTTAGTGACGCTGTCATTCCAAGTAATTGCACACTGTCGAATGCTAGAACGGTGGCACGATAGCTGTTGAGCGCTATGGAAATGTCAGATTGGAATTCCAGCAATTAATGAATAGTGGAGTGCCTTTCACATAATATCATTATTTTTTCTCTAGGCTGATATTACATATGATTGTTACAGTACTTCTTGAGTCTCCTGAGTATGACTTCTTCCAGAGTTCCGCTAATATTGTGGAGTAAGAATATAAGCAAGTTTCAGCCAAGATCTTTTGCCATTAAACTTGACTGCTTGTACATGAAGCCTATTAAGAACAAAGTTAGAGACACTATCTTGTTCAGCTGACTTCTTTGGCTTGAAACTGGCGATGATTTCTGCTTTCTTCTCTGAATTGTACAATTGATGGTTGATAAGTGTCATCAAATTGCACTGCTTCTAAATTTGGCTGAAAAGTCTGTTCGATAGATATATCGACTTTACCGAAAAACACTGGATCTTATCATGGGTTTAGCGTGAAGTTTTGTTCAAAGTAGCTAGCAAAAACTTGTTGTGATATTATGGACATGGACTACATTTTGGTAAAACAAAAAATTTGGGGGAAAATGTTATTAACGGTACCTGTGATAGAAAGGTTTTTTTTATTTTCGAATTTATCATCAACGGCTCCAACGATCTTAACCAAAATTTTTATACAGGAGCTTCTTTGCATTTTAAAAATAAGATATACATTTTTTTTGAAAAAATAGTTTTTGGATTTTTTTTTTTCAAAATTCAATATCTTGAAAACGGATACACGAATTACGTTATAAAATGTATTTTATTGAATACGAACAATTTGCATATCAATTTTTTTTATAAAAAATTTAAGGAAAATTTAGTACACAAGGAACATGTTTCAGTGTGTCTGTATGTATGTACCTTTCCCTACAGCCTAAACCACTAGACCTATGTTCTTCAATCCCGGTAGTTAAGGGTCTTCGGTGATTCCCTAGAGGGGAAATTGAAATTTTTTTTCTTAGCTCCAAAACTAACGGTACCTACCATACAGCCGTAATGCACAATCTTATTTATCTCGAAAACGGCTCTAACGGTTTTGATAAAAAAAAATTATGTGTTATATTAAGGACTTGAACTAGATTTTGGTGAAAAAAAATTTGGGGCAACATGTTATTAATGGTACCTGTCATAGAACCGTTTTTTTTTTTGATTTTCGACTTTCTCATTAACGGCTCTAACCCAAAATTTTTACCAGGAGCCCCCTTAAGTTTAAAAATAATATTGTGTATAAAAATATTCGAAAAACATTTTTTTTTTTTTGAAAAAAAAAAAAAAATCCAATTTATTTTTAAAAAAAATCAATATCTTGAAAACGTGTGAAATTATTTCGTAAAATCTATAAAAACTCTAGAAAATTTGAAAGAAATTTGTTATAAAAAAAAATAAAACGATTTTTGAACTTTATTTGCGCAAATTCATACTTTTCCGGAAATCAGACGGCAATTTCATACATTTGAACATTTTTATCTCATTAAATCCATGTTTTATATTTATAAAATGTATTTGAAATTCCAAAGTACTTTTACATAAGAGCAAGTTCGTGCGATCCAGTTGTGCATTTTATTTAAATGGTTCTAATGAAAGGTCATGCTTCTTTCATGAAATTTTCGACTACTTTTTTTTACCTCACCGTTGAGGCATTGCATTTCGCCCTTACGCTTAGGAATTGTATCTGGTTTATTCGCATAAGCCCGAGATTTCACAATTCCAGAAAGAAAGAAATCGCAAGGTATTATCTCGAATGATCTTAGTGGCAAGTTGACGTCAGGTTTCGTAAAAATCATAACTGGAAAAAAATTGTTTGTTTCATGCACACTCTGGCAGATGCCACTGCCGACCTGCTGAAACCACAATTCTTCCAGATCCATGCAGCTTAATCCACAAGAACTCCATTATCAAGCTCATGTAAGGAATGTCTACAAATTCCAACCTTAAAATTAAAAGTGTGAGCTAATCACGCCGCTATCAGCCCAAAATCTGCACCAGACAGTTGCTCGATGTGGATGAATTTTTTTCCTGTGCGGATCGCGTGAGGGATTTCTGATCCACAAATTCTACAATTTTGGTTACTCGCGAAGCTATTCAGATAGAAATGCACTTCATCGGTGAAGATTCCTTTTTTTCCAAAAATCTGCATTCACTTAACTTTGATCCATTAGCCATTGAACGAATTGCCGGCGCTTTGCACGGTCTGCTGGTTAAAGCTTCTAAGTAAGCTGAATCTTGTACGGCTGAAGGTGGAGGTGTCTCGTCAAAGTTATTAATTTGGAGTTGTTGAGAACAATGCGGAATTGATGTTTTCGGGTATTGGGTGATATTATCGATTACAGTAAAAATGTTTTTTTTATATACTGACCGTAACATCGACTTTCTTTCTGGTCATAATCGATCAAGTTTCTTAAAAATTTTAGACCAAATTCGGAATTGTTGATACGTTAGGTGTACTTTCTCTACCGAAAAATGCGCGAAGCTTGAAAGCGATCTCAGCGTAACTTCCATTATCAACAATTGAGACAATCACAGGTGGCAGCTGTCAAATTTCAGAGTTGCCACTTACACAAAAACAAAAGTGCACTCTTATTGAGACACCTTTTTTTATTATTATTTATTTACTTATTGTATTTATTATATATTATAAAAAAACAGACCTTATGATTCTTAGAGTTTTGTTCATAAATCCATATAAGAAGATCCAATAGAATTTTTTCTGAGATGTAACTTTCTTTCGGACTTTTTTTAACAATTTAATTAAATGTGTAAAACAAATTTTAACAGTTTATTATTTAAACATATTAACCGTCGTGACCTGTATTTTTTAACAATATTTAGGAGCAAGCAGTTCTATGGAGAACAGTTAAAATTCATGCCACAAAATTGTATAATGTAGTTTGAAGGTAGATAGTAATTCGTCCAAACCACTTATTAACTCAAAACTTTTTTAAGTTTTTTTATCTTAACTAAGCGCGAACAAAGTATTGAAAATATCTCAAATAGATATGAGATATATATTGTTCTAAAATGGGGAAAAAGTGGCACGAAATTGCCACTTTTAGATATTTGAAGGAAAACAGAGAGAAATAAACAGTTGAAAATAGAGTCAAAGTACTCTTTAGATCTATAATAATTCGATCTATAACAATTCAGACAAAACACAGGGAAGGCACAGCCATGGAGAAACTTTGTCTACTTCAAACAAATACCATCTTGCCCAATAGAGCAAGTAAAATACCAACATTGTGTGCGGGGTTGTAAAAAAAGGCAGTATTTCAACAGCAGTATCTTTTTCCTTTGACAACAGCACACCTTAAATTTTTTTTAAATCCTTCCTCAGACGTTTGCGTGAAATCTTTGGCAGCTGGAATTTCAATGAAATGCATTCCAGGTATGGTTTCTTTGTATAACACGAAATTTCTCTTTTAGCAATTTGTTTGAAAGAGGGATTACAGTTTTGTAGTCTTAGTTTCAAGTTTTCAAAAGCATTTTATACATGCAAAACATATTCAAAAATAGGGTTAAATGAAAAAAGTAAATGAGTACTAACCAACAATTAGCTTAGGTAACACGAACTGGCTAAGACAAAGTAATGGTCTTGTCTAAATTGTTTCCCAAAAAACAGTTTAGGGATATCTGTGATGACATTACAAACACATATTATTCTTCAGGACTTTATTGGCATCCAATGTTGAACACAGGAAAACGACTTCGAATCCCAGTTAAGAAAGAAGTGATCCGACGAACAAACAGATTCAAATCCATTAAAATCGAATTCAAGAAAAAAATTAAGGGAGAGGTGTGTACGATGGATTTACCGAAACATTTTGTTCCTATCTATTCGCCCTAAACATAACATTAATCAAAGTGAATCTACCTATAGGTACAACATACAAGTTAAGTCTTTTCAACTTGTATGTGTTGTTCAAATTGCACTTGAATTTGGGGTGTAATTTATACTACTCCAAATGCCAGACTGGAAATCGACCCTCTAATGCGAACCGAAGAAGAGCTTTCTTCCAGTTAAATAAATTTTCACATTTAACCTCCAAATCTCAAAGAGAAATGACATTCTCATGGTGGTTCCTGTAGCAAAGGCTGAGTTCAATCATCTAAGCGAAACGAATATAAACATCAGACAACGACGAAGATGACGTCGACAGCAGCAGACTTAGGATTGTTGGGAAGATCAAAAAAATCATAAATCATCGCTCTCTGTTTAATTAAACTGAATTATGTTGGGAATCTTAAGGATGATGCGGATGTGACGAAAAAGAGAAAACTTCTATCAAGATTATGTCTGAAGAGATTTCATCACTCAACCGTTAACATTTTGCAGTGACATAAAATACAAGTCATTAACTACCTACTGAGAACAAAATATAAAAATGTTTTTTTTTTTTTAATTTTCTTAAGGTGGAAACTTTGTAGTATTCGGAACCCAAAAAACCACCTGGGAATAAGGACCAATCTATGACACATCAAAAAATGCTTTATCTTTCTTAAATTCAAAATCACTTTGGGGGAAGATTTAAGGTTTAAAAACTTTATAAATAGCTTTTATACCATGAGCTCATGGGGCTTGGTTATTCTTTATCTCTGGAAATTATCTCGTGAACTTAAGACGGTCTATATTGCAGAGTGAGAGTGACTTTGCAGTCGTTGATAAACATTTCTGTACACATTTTGATTTTACGCCATGATGTAAATCGATGTTTTTTATACATACACTGCCGGTCATAAGGTTAGAAGCAGGCATTTTTGAGAAGTAAAATCGACATTTCTCCCGTTACATGATGGATTAGAAGAAAACAACTATGGTAAATGAGAGACTATTTTGTTAACAACAATATATAAAATTTGGGTATAAGAGACATTTAGCTAACGGAACTCTTATGACAAATTGTAAAGTGAGTCAAGAATATGCGAAAATAAATCGGGTCATTAGATTAGAAGCATTGAACAAATCAACGTTGTTTTGTAATAAATTTTTGTTCGGTTTAAACGGTACATTTTATAAATTAATTGTTCTTGATTGAGTGTTAATAAAAATGGGCAAGAAAAAATGTTTGACAGTGGAGGAAAGGGCAAGAATAGATGTTTATTGCTCTGAAGGTCTTTCATGCCGTGCAATAGCCCGAAAAATAAATCGAAGTGATCATTGTGTCAGCAATTATTTAAAAAATCCATCGTCTTACTCAAAAAAATATAAAGGAAACACTTCCTCTGTCTTAACACTTCGCGAAACGCGAAGTATCCTTAGAATAGCGTCAAATTCAGCTTTATCGGCAGCTAAAATAAGGGAGAAAGCTAATGTTAAGGCCAGCTTGTCCACTGTTAAACGCACGATTCACCATGCTAAGCACCTAAAGCGCCTGAAGCTTAAAAAAAACCACCACTTAATGACGCAAGGAAGAATGATTGGCGGAAGGTTATTTTTTCCGACGAAAAAAAATTTAACCTAGATGGGCCAGATGGTTATAATTATTATTTCCATGACTTTAGGAAAGAGGAGCGGTTTTTAAACCGTCACCATAGCAGAGAAGGAGGCGTTATGGTCTAGGGCTCAATTTCATTTAATGGCGCTATAGACTTGGTAGTCTAAGATACCAAAATGACTGGGAAAACCTACAAAGCCTTGCTTGAATCAGTATTCCCCAAAATTAGCGAGTTGTTTGGACCAATTCCATGGATTTTTCAGCAGGACAACGCTCCCATACACACAGCCCGAGAGGTAAAATCCTTCATTGCGAACCAAAACGTCCACTTGCTGCCTTGGCCACCATATTCCCCGGACCTAAACATAATTGAAAATGTGTGGGGCTGGCTTACACGTAAAGTATATGAGGGAGGGAAGCAATACGATGACAAGGAAGCGCTAATTCAGGGTATCAAATTGGCCTGGAGTGAGATTTCACTGGACTACTTGGAATCTCTTTATAAATCCTTAAAAGATAGAATTTTTGAAGTTATTTTAAAGGCTGGTGGCAGCACACATTATTAAAAATCTAATAAAAGCTGAAATAAATAACAAATTATAAATAACTGCATTTTATTTTCATTTATTTGATGTGCTTCTAATCTAATGACCCGATTTATTTTCGCATATTCTTGACTCACTTTACAATTTGTCATAAAAGCTCCGTTAGCTTAATCTTTCCTATACCCAAATTTTATATTTTGTTCTTAACAAAATAGTCTTTCGTTTACCATAGTTGTTTTTTTCTAATCCATCATGTAACGGGAGAAATGTCGATTTTACTTCTCAAAAATGCCTGCTTCTAACCTTATGACCGGTAGTGTATAATGGGTAATTTTTTTGCTATTTTCTTTTTGGCAACACTGGTTTTGACAGCTCACGTACGTTTCGTGTTTTGTGTCACTGTCAAACATCTTCAATTCAGTTTGGTCTATAATTTAACCATGAATCGTCTTACAAACGAATAACGCTTGCAAATTATTGAATTTTATTAGCAAAATGCGTTCTCTTTTAAGAAAGTTCATCGCACACTTCTTCCATTTTATGGTCAGTTTAATTGACCTACTGTGGCGGCTATTCGGGCTATTGTGACAAAATTTCCAAATTTACATTGTTGAACAACACGCTTACGTAGAGTGCGAATAGAGGAAAATTACGGAGCTGTATCGGCCAGTGTTAGTGATGATCGTGAATTATCGATTCGGTGCCGTTCGCAGCAATTGAGCCTTTGTTACTCCACTACGTGGAAAATTTTGCGGAAGGATTTAGGTGTGAAGCCTTTCAAAATACAGCTAGTGCAAAAATTGATGCCGAACGACCTACCACAACGGCGCATTTTTGGTGAATGGGCTCTTGAAAAGTTGGCCGAAGATCCATTTTTTATGGGAAAGTTGTGTTCAGCGAATAAGCAAAATTGCCGTATTTGGAGTCAAGAGCAGCCAGATGCATTGCAAGAGCTACCAATGCATCCAGAAAAAGTCACTGTTTGGTGCGGACTATGGGATGGCGGAATCATTGGGCCGTATTTCTTCAAAGATGACGCAAATCGCAACGTTACTGTGAATAGTGAGCGCTATCGTGCGACGAAAACAAACTTTTTTTTTTGCGCAAAATGACAACACGCACTAAAAAAATTTTCTTTATCTATAAAATAAAATGCATGACTGGGTCGCCCGAACTTGCTCCTATGTAATAGACTAGGAATTTTAAAATCGAATGTTATTAGAGAAATCTGTTCATAAACATAAAATTATTTTTTTTAATTCTTTTAGTAGTAAGAGATAAAAACAGAATGTTATGCCAATATGAATTTATGCTAGAACAAAAATTAAAAGTTCTTGTACATATATATAAAAAATTCTTAAAACATTTTTAAGAAAAAATTTTGACGCCAATTTAAAGTTTTCATTATTGTTTGAACAAAAATTAAATTAAAAAAAAAATATTGAGCCGTTATCGAGATATCGAATTTTGCAAAACGAAATGGTTTTTTTTTTTCAAAAATTAAAAAAAAAATAGTTTTTTTAAAGTTTTGAAATGCAATGTTCTTAAAACTTTTAAGAAGCTTCTCTATAAAAAAATTCATTAAAATTTGTTATGCCGATAAGACAAATTCAAAATTCGAAATAAATGGTTCTATGGTAGGTAGAAGCTGTATAATATCTTAACTTCAAAATTTTTTTTATTAAATTATGATCATACAAATTAATTAAAGGAAAAAAATTTTTATCAAAGTTCTAGATGCCGTTTTCGAGCAAAATGCGATTTTTGAAAACCATTTTTTAATTTTTTTACATTTGTATGGTGGGTACCTTTATTCTTAGGTAAAACATTTTTTTTTTCTTACATCTTGTAGACTATATTGAGAAATTTTTATACTTATATCAATTTTGAAAAAAATCTAGCATTGGGTTTTCAAAATATTGAGTTTAAAAAAAAATTTGATTTTTTTTTTAAATTCAAAAAAAAATTTCTTCAAAATTTAAATACACAGTTCTATTTAAATTCTTGGGAACTTTAACAAAAAAATGATCAAAATCGGTTGTACCGTTTTTGAGAAAATCAAAAACAAAACAAAAATGGTTCCATGGGGAGTAGGGTGTGTCACTTTTGTATGGCCGCAAAAAAGTACTCTTATTTTTAAATGTAATAGTGATCAAAAGTTGTATTAGGGTCTGAGGTTTAAGAACATGTAAAAAAAAAATAAGATTTTGTTCGTCTTTGGCTCGCTCAAATCGGTTGAAGTTGAAAAAAAAATTTAATTTACAGTAAAATTTTTTTTTTTTTTACGTTTACTAAAAAAAAAAACTAAACAAAATACAGAAAGAATTTTTGTCTTTACAAAAAGATATACCACGATATTGTAGGTGGTTCCGTTGATTTTTAAGAATTTTTTTTGTAAAAAAAAACAAAACGATTTTACATAAAAAATGATTTTTCTTCCTTCTTTTATTATTTCATAACTTCTTTATCAAGTATTCAATTTAAGTAAATTTCGAAAAAAAATTCGTATGGCAAGTACCTACCGTTATTTTTGATCTTTAAAAAAAAGAAAAACCGTGTGTGGGGGAAATATTAAAAATGATATCTGCCAAGTTTAAAGAAATGCTGTAGTCTTAACAGACAGACAGAATTGCGATACCCAGTTTTTTAGTTTTTAGTCTTCGATATATTCGTAATGTGAAATTTGATCAAAATCTCGACTTCGATTTTTTTTCGAATGTATAACTTGCCTTATAGTACCTATAAGTTGCAAGTAAAAAGGGTACCCACCAAACAAATGTTAAAAAATGGTTTTAGAACGCGACACCTAGAATTTAAATACAATTTTTTCTGTGTTGAATAATTTGTATGAAGTTTAATCAATACAAAGAATTTTTAAACTAATACATTAATGACCCAAAAAACCAAAAATTATTTTCTCGATCTTTGGCTTTCTCATTATCAGCAAAACAGATTAAAATTAAATTTTTAATACATATAACAAAACTTAAAAAAAATTATTGTTTTTGAAAAATTTTTTTTTTTTAAATTCGATATCTCAAAATAAGGTCAATGATTTTGTCTTGAAGCTTAATTTTTAATTGCACAAAAATACTTACCATAGAATTTTGAATTTCTCACTATCGGCATAACGGATTTTAATGAAATGTTCGTATAGAGAAGCTTTAAAAAGTTTGGAAAAAAAATTGCATTTTAAAACTTAAAAACAAATATTTTTTGAATACAGTTCCTTAATTACAAAAGAAAGTCAGATGGTTATCCATCCTCTTTGTCATACAATAATGAAACATCCAATGATAATCTCACTATATAGCTAATTACTTTGCATCATTTTTTAAGGACTCATTCTCCTAGGATTCTTTTAAAACAGATTGGACCTATTTTGAGTATTCACCGAATTTTTCGCTGGGTTCATTCTTACCAGATTGCATTTGCTCCTCCGGCTATTGAAAACAATTTTCCTCACCTAAATAATGAGTTCACTCCGGACCCTGATGGTCTTCCTGTCATTTTCCTAAAAAAATGTTCTTCTTCTCTTTCAAATCCTCTATCAAAAATTTTTTATTTATCCTTATCTCAAGGAACATTTCCTAAGATATGGAAAACATCTTTCATAACACCAATCATTTCACAAGAAATGTCCGAAAAGTGACATGAAAAGCTATCAACCAATTGCTGAGCTTTCACATATCCCAAAAACTTTCGAAAGCATTTTATATAAACTCTTTAGTTTCCGTTGCAGGTTCATAACTATCCCAGCACAGCATGGTTTCTTAAAAAGCAGATCCACCTTCACAAACCTTGTAGAATTCGTTTCTTTCACTTTAAGAGCCTTAGAAAACGGGAATGAAGTTGATATGGCCTCCACTGACTTTAGCAAAGCTTTCGACAACATTTCTCACAGCCTCATTGTCTTTAGACTATCCTCTTTAGGTTTTGAACCCCTTTTCCTGCAATGGATTACTTCTTACCTAAAGAATCGTGAATATTGTGTCCGGTTTAGATCCGCACTTTCCAATCCTATTCAAGCCACTTCTGGTGTCCCCCAAGGAAGTCATTTTAGACCCTCTACTCTTTATCTTTACAGTTAACGATATTGACATGGTCATTAAACATTGTTAAAAATATACCTTTACGCTGACGATAAAAAATTTTTCAAAATCATCGCAGCATCTGAAGACACATCTATCCTCCTCCAAACAGATCTCGAAAGTTTCTCAACCTGGTGTACCAACAATTGCTTAGAACATTAGCAAATTCCAGACAATGACTTTTTCACGTATAAGCGCATTAAAACAACTCTCCGTCTGTACTATCTTCATAACCAACCCATACAAATATTACAAAAGATAAGGGATCTCGACCTTTTATGTGAAATAATCTATAAGGCCAACTCAGCATTAGGTTTTGTAAAAAGATGGTCTAAAGAATTTTCCAACCCTTACGTGACCCGATCCCTTTACATAACGTTTGTCTGACCTTTACTTGAGTATGCGTCTCAAGTTGGGTCTCCATATCAAGATATACATACATATATCAAGAATAGAAGGCATCCAATGACGATTCCTTCGTTTTGCACTTCAATGCCTTCCGTGGAATAATCCTTTGATCTTACCCCCTTATCGTGACCGCCTCCAACTGTTAAACCTTAACGCATTACTCATTACAGGAACGTAGAGAAATTGCTGACATACTTTTCATACATCGGCTTCTCTCTGGATCAATTGACTGCTCCTCTCTCTACAACTCAATTTCTTTCAACACTAACACCTGTAACCTTAGAAACCATCGCCTTTTCTATTTACTATCACACCACACATCCTATGGCCTAAATGAACCTCTGACTCGTATGATCCGGTTGGTCAATTTGAAATTCATTTGATTTCAATATCAGCACCTACAATCTCAAACTCCTTTTGTCCCACCCCCACGCTTAGTTATAAGTTTAGACTTAAGTTAGTTTTTAAGTTAAACTTATAGCTTGAATTAAGCTCAATAAATAGGGGTTAAGCCCCCACTAAAATTAAAAAAAATTAACAATCATCCCAACGCCAACGTTCATACACATTTTTCTCCCCAACTGATAAGAATCGAAATAACTTTGTTTTTAATTTAAAAATTGGTTAGTTTAGAGGACACATTCTTTGAAAATGTTTGTGCTATTCAGAACATATTGTTTTGACAATTGGCATGATGAACTTACAAGAATTGTCTTGCCTCGGGGTTTCTGCACAGAATTTAGTATAGATATTTCGCCGGACTTGACCGAAACATATGGAGATTGTCATTTATGTTAGTCACAAGCAAAATTCCTAAAATTTTTCATTTTTGAAAATGCGCTCTAATGGTACCTATTTCTGTTAAATTTTAACTTTAATAGCGAATTAACCTTTGGCCCTGAGTACATTTAAAAACTATTATTGTTGGCGAAATCGTGCTGTTCTTTGTCTTTTTCCATGAAATATAAGCCATGTAGATTCTCATATTAATTAATATCTCTCTGAATCGAATAAAGTTGATAAGAACAAAAAAATATAGAGGAAACTTTTGAATAAAAATTTTAGCCACTACTTCCTCATTATGATGTGTGCTAAAACATACCACGAGTATTATATTGATGTTCTAGGTTTTGATTTAAATTTTTTTTTTCAAATTTATCTACATGACAAAGTGAAATGAGACCATGCATTTTAGTGGTTTTTGTGGAAGGATTCATTAACCGCGAAATGAGTATGAATGAGTTTTTGAATTTAAGTAGTATAGCGGAAATTCTGTGTGTTTATTGGTCAACTTAATGTTTAACGAATCCATTGAACGCTCGTGAAATTAATTTAAATATTTGCTTTAGCTGAAAATGTTTTGATTTAAAGATTTAATTTAATTAAATTTAAAGAGGAAAATTAATTATATAATTTGATCGCTTTAAATAAATGATTGCTTAATTAGGTGTGTCCGAGATTTGTATAGGTAGCTATAGGTTATAAGAGGTGATGATATGGCAAGCCGTACAACCTCACTCTGACCTCAGTGATTTCGTTGCAAGTAATGAAGGACTGATTTTATTGCATCTAGTCAAGGCTTTCAATTGGGATACTAAGCAATGTATACATTAGGTTATAGCAGACATAAAGCTAATGCAAAACCAGACACATTTTTTGTGAATTGGTCAGTATCGTTATTGCTGAGTGTTTAGGTTTCCTACGTGTCGGTCGATGTAATACATTTTTCACCTCTTCAGTTCTGGTCGTAATCTTTTAAGCTTATATTCGTCTAAGACTTGATTATGATTCCAATATTTCGACAGGTGCTCAAATAACCCACTTGAATCTATGGCATAGAATCCAAAAAAGGGCTTTAAAAATGATAGATGGTAGAAGTTACCAGAAGGGATTTGAATCTCTGGAGCAGTGCCCCGCAATGTTTTTTGACTTTCATTATTTTATCGTTCTATAGTGAAATATCCAGTTGCATTCTTAAACTTGAAAAATTAATTTGGCAGCTGCACAGCAAGAATGTGAAATGCTCCACCTGGAATGCAACAGACTATTTCACTAGAGCCCTTTCTATGAAAATGGCGATATAAGACTTAGAAACCTATTTCTATCGCTTTTATTTCGTAAAGTTCTTTTTTGAATTCTGTGTAAAGGATTCAAGTTTCGAATGAATACAGGCTTTATAGATTACACCGAGATCAGAACGGGTGAAAAATGTCTTCCAGCGTGTCGAATAAAACCTTAACACTTCATTCACTCATTCTACACAAGGTGGTCTGTAATGCACATACGAAGAACTGAAAATGTTTAATTTCCTAAATCCAAGTTTCGCTTAATAATAATGGCATACGGGGAGGAGATGTCGATTAAACGAATAAGAAGAAGAGTGTTTAAAGCATTAAATTTTACTCGGTGTTTTATTACCCAAAGGATAATACTGTCAGGATCAGAATTTTTTAAGTTTATCATACGCTGCTCTTTAAATTGCACATCCGAAGAACAAGGAAATTAATCTTGAACGAATATGAGCAGCTGAGGGTACTTGCATCAGCAAGACAATTAATGGATTAGAAGTTTTAGACGAAAGATCATTGATAAGAGAGTCGGAGAAAAAACGGAGCCCTGTGGCATACCAGCATTTATTTTATGAATTTCATACTTAAAACCTTCTAATACAACTTGTATTGAGCGCTTCAAAGGGTGGTTTCTAATTCTAATCCATCGAAGAAGAAATTCATCAATACCACATGCTAGTATTTTCGATAAGAGAGCTTGATGCCAAAGTCCATCGAATGCATTTGAAATATCAAGTACAATAATGTCAATTCCTCCAAAACAATGTGAGGACTGAATTCCATGTGTATTTTTAGCTTATTATATGTGAGTTTCAAGGCCGCAAAAACAAACTCAATATTAAGGATTTTTTATTATAAATAATTGAAGTAAGATAAGCAACACTTATATTTTTATTCTCAAAAATCAAAAACAAAAATTCGAAAATTTGAAAATGCTCAATATATTATTAGAGCTGTTATTAAAAGAGCTGTTTTTTTTTTCTTAAAAAAAGTATAATTCATAATAATCTTAGTAAAATATTTTTCTACCAAAATATGTATGCCATGTCTACTACTGTCCAATCCATAGATTTTTTTTTAATCTTTAAGTCATTTCTGTGACAAATAAGCTTTGTGTTAAAATAATTCAAATTTCAATATTTTAAAAATTGGTAAGTTTTTTTTTAAATTAGTTTTAACGTGAACACATGTAATCACTTAGTAAGATACCAAATGTATTTTTTTTTTTGTGAACAAAAAAACACTTTTCACCGTTTTTTTTATTTTTAAGTTCAAAATTATTTACTTAATTATTTTTTTGGAAATATTTCCATTCTTTTCAAATTTCTTTTTATTGTATCCATTTTTTAATTATAAAATATTTAACTATGCAAAGTGGCCCATCCAGCAGTTTCTTTATAAATCATAGGTTACTTTAATACTGACAACTACTTCCCGCTCGAAATCTTGACAGAAAGTCAGTATCATACCTCCGCGGAACAAAATAAGTCACTTTACGTTTAAAAAATGTTGAGAAATATTGAAAATTTACGAGTATTTCCAAAGTGAGTGCTGTAAAGCTCAAACAGTGTGTTTTAAAAAAAAAAGTTTTGACCGAAATGAAGCACCAATCGCTCGTGTTGTATGCAAGTTTGTGCAACTGATATGTTTCTGAGACTGATATGCTAGTGGACAACACTCATGGTCCCCGTCTTTGAACGGTTCTCACAGACGGGAATGTGTCTGCTGTAGCCGATAGTCTGAGACTCAATTCATGAACATCAACTCGCCATCGATCTCAACAGCTCAACATTTCACGCACTATCCTCAGGAGAATACTGCACAAAGATCTCGGATTATTCGCTTACAAGGTCCAATTGACTCAGCACTTCGTTATCGGTTCGCATTTTGGGCCTTAGAGCAGCTTGAAGTGGAAATCGGTTTTGGGCGAAAATTCATCTTTTCTGAGGAGGCGCATTTCTATCTCGCCGGATACGTTCTGGGGAACTGTGAAAGACCGATGTTATAACAACAATCCGGAAAGCACTTAAGGCCAATATAATCCAAGCAATTTGTGAGCTACTGCCCGAAACCATCAACAAGATCTTGTGAAAATTGGAGTGGTAGAATGCGCTTCCGCAAAGTCAGCTGAGGCAGCCGCATAAACGACGCACGTTGTGTTTGATACTCGTATTAATAGGACTGTTTGCTCTTTGCGGTATCATATTTCAACCTTTTTGACGTTCAGTTCACAACTAAGGCCTCAGCCACGCACTGAGCGACGAGCGACTGAACGATTGAGCGACGTCGCTCTGTCGCTTAAAACAATGACAAGTCGCTCAGGGTGTACGTGGCCAGCTCCATACAATTTCATGTGTTTTAATTTTTTTCCGTCGCTCAGCGACTCGTCGCTCAATCGCTCAGTCGCTCATCGCTCAGTGCGTGGCCGAAGCCTTAGGTAGACGTACTGTTGTTATCAAATGTACTCGACTCGTACTATTCTCTTTAACTCGATTTTTAATTTTTACCTGTTACTTCTAGCCCCGGTCTACCCTATGGTCAAAGAAAAAATAAAAACATACAAAATTTTCTAAATCATAATTTTGAGACTATTTTTTGTTTTCATCCAACAAGTTCTTATAATCTAACTGCAATAAAAGAACCAAGTCCATTGCCAATGCACTGGTCATGTGATATCCTGTTGGCCAATCAAGATCCATCAATCCGCAAAGGCTCAGGTGCAATTTTTCTCGTTTAAATTGAAATGAAAGCATCTCGATCTAAGTTAAACAAAAAAAATATTAAATGTTCAGAAAATAAAAATCAAAAATTAAGTCACACTCTTACTTCGTTCTCCAGGCTGAGACTCAAATGCTGTTTCGAGTTGAGAATTTTAATATGTTCTCCACCCAAATTGCATTGATACACAACAGACCCGCACATATAAATCAAGAGCCAAAGGTTGGCCACACTCATAACCAGTCTGAATCCTTCAACGTAGAAATATTCCGTTGGCATTTGAATTTGATTTTTCGAAAAATACGAAATAATTGTGAAGCAAATTGAGAGCTGGGTTACAAATACCGTCAGAAGGACTGTAAGGATTTGAAACTGAAACAAATCCCTCATAATGTGCGCAAAATCAAATATTGTTGTATGTATTTTTCCAATAATCTCCAGCTCCCGGGTTAGATGAAGGCCCCTTCTTACAATAAGGATGTTCATACCGCCCCTTCGGTAGAATTTAGTCTTCAAGGCTAGAATATCCTTCCACACTGATACCATGTGCTCGTTAAGAAGTTCGAATAGATAATTGGAATACACCAAACCAAAGTAAAACTGATTCTCGACACAAATAATTATGTTTTCCACAACTGCATAGTAGATTGAAATAATTGTGTGCTGCAGAGTTCGATTTTTCGTTTCCAGAAACATTGTTGCAAAACATCCGATAACGAAAATTGCCGAAATAATCGATTTCGAAATGAAGAGAGCAATACATTTGTGGGCGTAACACGGTATTCGTCTTAAAGTCGAACATTCTTTTCGACGAATTTTGACAAATTGGTCAAAGAGAATTCGAATTTTTTCCGGTGACGTCCACTGTCTGAATAAGCTGGAACATACTGCCACAGCATTCACTAAGGCTATAATTTGTCGAACTTTGAATGTTAAATCTTTCTCCCGGAGAAGGTCCGAATTGGTTTGAAATTGCGTGTACATGGAAAATGGCAGGAGAAGAACCAATATGGTATTTGCCAATATAATGTAGATTACAAGGACGCGCGGATGAGTTAACTTGTTCTTCTTAAAATCGTAGCTGTAGTTACATATTCCGAAAATTCGCGAATAGTTAAGCAAAAGTTGTATTAAAATTTCGATACACTGCTCAGTATAGTTTGACATCTTAGTTGTTTGATAGTGAAGTTACCTTTGAGCTGATTTGTATGTTATGTGAACTTTGTGTCAATATGTTCGTGATAGAGTGGAAGAAATTTAATATTAATGCACGCATACGGAATCTGAAATCAAAAAACCAAATCAAATTGGTTTCGAGGGGTAGTGGACTTTTCGAGTTGCCAAAGTCAATAAAAAAATTGGGGGCCCCCGCCCCATTTCCATTTTAATGTTCTTACTTACTTTAATCCTTGGTTATTCAGGTATACATTTTCATATGGAGAAGCCTTGAAGCAGTTCTTAATATCTAGAAGGGGTGTTGCTAACAATTTTTTCTCCAATTTTCCCTTACCTCTACGTCTGACTGTCCTTAACGTAATGAACTAATAAATTGATGTTGAGGTTTAAGTATAATGGGGCTGAAAGATTTACTGTGACCCCATTCACAACTGGATCAGATTTCTCCTCGAACAGATCTTCCTCCAAATTTATCTAAGACTACTTTCATATTTATTTGACACCGAAACTTTCTTGGACATTTTGTTATAATATTATAATAATAAGGAGACAAAGTTAAGCCAAGTAAATGACAATCTAAACTTTACTTGTTAAGCATCCAAAGCCAATACATTGCCAATGCAATTAATCCACCAAACCCCCTTCAAGGTACACGTAAATTCTTAGCAAATATCTGATAATGAACCCCAAAAGACATGTATATACTAATGAATCAATACTAACTAATTTCACACATAAAAGTTGATACGGATGAGTCATGTCGTCAATACATATACATATATATTATTATAGAATGCTTCTTAGCTTAGCAACAAAGATGATTATTAGTCATCCAATTAGGAACTTCATTTTCTGGGTGAATCCCTTAAGTAATTTTACTCAATAGAACTTATAAGCCTTACGTAACTATGTATGTATTTATAATTAAATATGAAGACTACATTTCGAGCCTTAACCGCCATTTTATCGTAAGCGACATTTTTTATAAAATCAAGTTAATTATGCGATTTGACAGCGAATGCTATTACGCATCTTTCCATATCATTTATTTTTCAATACAACTTTTTAACAAAAAGTTACACAGAAAACAAAATGTATCGTAAGCGACACTGATATTTTCTATTTACAGCTAAATATCGCAAATGACATAGTAGGTAGAGTGTTGTTGATATTTAATCAGCTTTGCTGAATTATCCAATTGATGCTACTTTTGTATCAGTGTACCCATCGGCCACTGTAAGGAATAGTTCATTTATAGGAGAGTGAGTAGCTATCATGTTTGGATGCCGGGAGAGTTCAAGTACAATGGTCAGTTGCGTACGCAGAGAAGGTTAAGTATTTCAGAATGAAAACCTATTTAAAAATGCGTAGCAGGGCATAGTTCATAAAAACAAAAAGTCAGTCAGCATGTACCATCATAAATGCTTAGACAATATTGGTGAAAGGGGTTATATAATACGCAAAGTTTTTAAAAGTAGTTTTATTTCAATATTTATTTAGATATGGAAACAAATGTGGAAGGATGAAACCGAAAGTGCAATACCAGAAACTGTTCTAGCGTCGCTTCCATTTTGCAATCGGAATTTGTATCATTTAAGAAAACATTTGAAGTTCTTTGTGTGCTACCATGTGACGTCTGCTAAGCCAGAACGTTCATTTTCAACTTTGAGACGATTAAAAACGTGGCTGAGTGCCACAACAACTGAGACCAGGCTCAATGGATTAGCTTTGTTGAACTTAAACAAAGAAATCGAAGTTAAACCTAAAGATGTGGTGAATGCATTCGCAAATAAAAAAAAAAGAAGAATGGATCTAATTTTTTCACCAAATTACTCGTATCATACTTAAATCAGTTTTTTCAGATGAAAAATATAAAAAAAAAAAAAGTTTACAAAGAAATAAATGAATAAAATTCATTTCATACTCGTAACTTATTCATACATATACATATGTGGTATTTGGTAGAAACATGATAATTCCATAAAATGATTTGCATCCTTACATTCACTTCATATCGAGCTCGAACCTAAACGGGTAAACCGATTTTCTTAAAATTTGGAACATAATTTTTCAAAGAATATTTTCAAAAGTTTTCCAAATTTGAAGAAAATCAGTCAACCCGTTTCAGCCCTAGCTCCATGTAAGGTGGACGTAAAAACGCAAATTATTTTATGGACTTATAATGTTTGTACCAAACACCACAGTATTGTATAAGGTGGTTGATAATAAGAATGTCTTTCATTGTTTGATAGTTTTAGTGATACCTTGAGGTCAAACCGTATTTCTGCAGTAGCTAGTAATCAACATCTTGAATGATGTTATAAGACCAAGTTGAAAATTTCCCAAGCAAAGTACCTTGATTTGAAAGGGCTTTATGAAAAAAAACTATTCCTGAACGGTATCATGACGAGAACTTATCTTTGAGATTTAAACCTACGATCAAGGATGTCTTAAGTTAAACCGACGAAGAAAATAACAAAGACAACTAAATACTTAAATACCCTTGAGTTTTTTTTTAATTTTTTTTTTTTTTTTAATTAAGAATATTTTTTGTCGCTATTTTTTATTAATTTAAAAATAAAATAATAAATTCCACTAAAAATAAACAAATAATGTGAATTTTTCATTAAAATAGGATTTTTTTTGTATTTTTTTAATTTTATCGTAAACGCCAAAATTTGATTATGAGTTAATAGTTAGTGAACACAAAAACTATCGTAAACGCCAAAAACGTTAAAAATAACGTAAATTTGGCAACATCAGTGTTCAGTTTATAGTCACTTAATTGCATTTGCAAAAATATAACTGAATACTGAAAATAAGCTCGTTCGGATTTGTAACTCAGGAAGAAAACAAAAAAATGTATTTCCTGTAAAATTTATATTTTGTCGCTTACGATAATTTGGCGGTTAGGGCTCGATTTGTTTAAGCACCTGGAGATAGTGTTTTCTTCTAATGAGGTAATTATAGGCTTAAGGGTTCAGATTTTCTGTTAATTTCGTTCCATAATAAGTCAATAACACAAAACACGGAGTTCATAATGATTGTTATTAGGTAATACTGAAAGCATGCTATAACAGCCATGCTATACATTTGTAATATTTAACCATGAACATTAAACATTGAAAAATGAATCTAAATCTAAATCTAATACTGAAAGCATTCACGTACTGTAAGGATTCTATATTTGATTGAATATGAAATATTGTCTTGAAATATTTGTACTCAAAACTCTCCGAGAAGAATTTTGAACTTAATATAGTAATTGCAATAGTTAAACACTTTAGGAAACGGCCTGACGTGCCTGCTTAGGAACAGAGAGTTCCTTAGTTACACTCCGTAAAGATTTGTGTATTTATCACTATAACAAGGTGGATAAGTGAGTGAAACTCTAGAGACGCAAATGGCTGAAGCATTCCCAGAAAAAAGTGTTCAGAAAATCATCGCAATAAGATTCTATTCTCAGAGAGGGGTCCTATTGCTTTTGCTGTGGAGTTTTGTAGTAGTTGAACTTACACATGGCATGGTAATGACTTTATTATAACGGCATTGAGAAAATTTAAATAAATAATCCAAAGAATCCTGACGATCGCCAGGAAATGATGTCTATCAGTAGGACTAAACACCATCAACGCCAAAAATTAAAAAACGAGAACGCTGTGACCCAAATTTTGGAAAATTGACATGTGCTTCATCGTCTTCCTTAAATCCGTCACAGCTGAAGGTTTTCTATCAAAATGCTGGAGGCTTACGCACCAAAACCAATGATGTTTTTATTTCTTCAATTGCACATGACTATGACGTTATAATTTTGACAGAAACCTGGTTGCAAAAAGATATTGGTGCTTATTTTGACATTCTCTTTCGTTAGAAAGTGAGTCGAATTCGTTGAAACTTAATTTTGAGACTCGGCGATTAGAATGTTAATCGAACAAATGGAAAGTTCACCCAATCCATAAAAAGTTCATTCATTTGCGAAAGCTAATTCAATTTTGACATTCGAAAGAATAGAATTAAATGTCATTTTTGTGTCGTTTGAATTTTTCTGTCGAGTAAACAACAAAACATGTAAGTTTTTAATTATTTCATGGAAAATAAATTACTTTTATTATTTTTGTTGTTGTTTTATGTTAAAAGGTCGCATTCCAAGTGGACAAACCGCGAACAAAAGCAAAAGTTTATTAAAATAATGGAAGAAAACCCGGAGGTAGCAAAAGGTTTTTTTTACCACCCGCGTTGATACGGAAAAAAAGAAAGCATCCACTATCCTTCTCCTCTGCACTTCTTCAACACAATTTTAATTTATAAACAACACAAATGCCATATTTTTATTTATTATTTTATGTTTTTATCCAAGAAATTTAAATTATTAAACAATAAACAAAACAATTACAAATAAACAAAGATTTCACCTTTTGGTTTTGACATTTCACAAACACTTCTCTTTTGTTTTTGATATTTTAGTGTGACCAAGTGTATACGAAAAAAAATAAAACTTTAGAACGCGTCATGAACAACTTATTTTTTTTAAGAAAAGTTTCAAAACAGCTGAGTTGACACAAAAAATGTAATAAATATGTAGTTCTTTATGGTTAAACTCTACTTTATAATGAAAAAGTGTATTATTTATTTTGTTTCTTGATTATTTATCCAACATCTATAAAATGATTAGAAACAAAAAAAATGTAAAACGGTCATACTAATTCAAATAGAAATATAGTAAATGTCAAACAGTTGACAATGAAAATGAATCTTTTTTGAAGTTCATTTTATGCTATCTTTCGCAAATGAATGTTATTCGTTCGAATCTCAAAATTAAGAAAGTTCATTCGAAGGAATAGACTCATTCTAACGAATAGACTATTCATGAGAATGTCAAAATAAGCATGATTTTCTCATCTGAACTGTTTGATCCGTCATATGTAGTTTACTGAATGGATCGTACTGTTGAGTCGGAATGGTTCGAGGAGGAGGAGTATTGATTGCAGTCCGTAGTTCATTTAGTAGTAAAGAGATAAGTTTTCCATCGATTTCAGTTCATTTTGAACAATTATGTGTTAAAGTTTATTCAAATAATGTACTTAATAATTTAAATAGATTTGAATATTTCTTCATTGTTAATTACATAAGACCAAGAAGTAGTTTAGATTTATATATTGAATTGGTTTCAAACGTAAACAATTTTGTGAAGGATTTGTCATCCAATCAGTACCCATGCATTTTTGGCGATTTTAATCTTGGTGACATTGATTGGCGTTTTTAAGCTGATGAACAATTGCTTATACCATTTAATGTTACTAAAGATGTGGAGACGGAATTGGTTGACAATTTTTTCTCGCTTGGGTTAATTCAAATAAACCACGTTAAAAATAGTTTACATAGATTTCTTGATCTTGTTTTCATTTTTAATGATTTAAAATATAAAGTTTTTGAAGCGAACTTTCCTATAGTTAAAAATCAAATTCATCATAAAGCTATTTTTGTTATCTTAGATTTTTATAACTTTCAAAATTTAAGTAATGATAACAATAGTTATTTTTATAATTATAAGAAGGCTGACTTCATTTCATTGAATAATTATTATAATTCTATAAATTGGAAATCGGTTACAGCCGATCAATCCTTAGATAAAACGTATTCAATTTTTAAGAGTTATTTGTTTGAGGGAGTTCACAAGTTTGTCCCTTTGGTGCGAAAGAGAGCGTCTTTTAA
This sequence comes from Chrysotoxum bicinctum, assembly GCA_911387755.1. Lineage (NCBI taxonomy): Eukaryota > Metazoa > Arthropoda > Insecta > Diptera > Syrphidae > Chrysotoxum > Chrysotoxum bicinctum. The sequence goes on from OU426990.1 coordinate 33,957,958, forward strand.
ATATCCATGGTTTAATAAACGGCTAAAGAACTTGGAAAATGTTAAAAACAAAGCTTTTAAAAAGTATAAGTTATCAGAGAACTTTGAAGACAGAACTCATTTTATTCAGTTGAGAAGAGAATTTGATTTTTTAAGCAGGTTTCTCTATTCTCAATATTTATGTTCGATTGAAAGAAATATTAAATATAACTCAAAATCTTTTTTGGGTTTTTTTGAATTCAAAACGTAAAGTTTCTGAATTTCCAATTTCTATGGAATTGGGTAATGCATGCTCGTTCGATAAAAAATCTACATGTGATCTTTTCGCAAACTATTTTAAATCAAATTATAATGAAGCAATTATAGATAATGGTTCAGATAAGTATAATGAAATTAGTTGCCAAGTTGATTTTGGTTCTTTTTCTTTAACAGATCAAGAAGTTTTAGATGGTTTACTTCATCTTGATTTAAACAAAAAACCCGGTGTGGATTTGATTCCACCACTTTTGCTTTCCAAATGTGCTTTTTCGCTTTTCAAAATTTTGAAAATTGTTTTTAATACGTCGCGTTTTCCTTCAAGAATGGAAACTTTCTTCGATTAGTCCAATATTTAAAAGTGGTCTTAAGCATTTGATTAACAATTATAGGCCAGTATCTAAACTTTCAGCCATACCGAAACTGTTTGAAAAATTAGTTTATGATAGGCTTAATTTTGCAGTTAAAGGCATTATAACAACAAGACAACATGGTTTCTGCAGTGGTCGATCCACTACTACAAATTTATGTCTTTTTACGAACTTCTGCGTCCAGTCATTGGAGCATAAATTGCAAGTGGATGTTTTATACACAGATTTTATAAAAGCATTTGATAGAGTGCATCACAGGTTTCTTATAAGAAAGCTTGAGAAAATTGGGTTAAATCTCGGTTTTCTTAAATGGCTGGAATCTTATTTGTCGAATCGAAAGCAGATTGTGAAAATTGACAATGACCAATCATTTCTTATTGATGTTTTGTCAGGTCTTCCGCAAGGTAGTCATCTAGGGCCACTGCTTTTTAATCTCTTCGTTAATGATATTGCGGACCTCTTAGAATTTACCAACTGTCTAATGTTTGCAGACGATTTAAAACTATATCATCAAATATCCGCAAAGGAAGATTGTGAAAACTTTAAAAAAGATATTGATAGATTATTTCAGTGGTGTAGATATAATCACCTCGATTTAAATATTTCCAGATGTAAAATCTTTAGAGCCTTTCGTTCAACACCAAGAGTTATTTACAGTTATAGACTCGGCAACGAAGTTTTATGTACTGTTAGTGAAGTTAAGGACCTTGGAGTTATTTTTGATACAAGGTTGTCTTTTATATCACATATAAATTTCATTGTATCGAAGGCAAATTCACTTCTTGGTTTTCTAAAGCGAAATACCCTAGTATTTAGAGATTGTAATACGTTAAAAGCTATTTATACTTCTTTAATAATACCTATACTTGAATATTGTTGTATTGTATGGTCTCCATTTTATGTAAACTCTTCTGATAGGATCGAAAAAATCCAAAAAGGATTCACAAGGTTTGCATTGAGGAAATTGGGTTGGTCAGAAGATTTACCCCCTTATAAGTCAAGATGCGCCTTAATAGATCTCAAATCGTTAAAAACCTGTAGAGACACTCTCTGTTCACTTTTTGTCAAAGATATCGCTAATGGAAGAATTAATTCACCCGAGTTATTAAATCTTCTAAACTTTTATGTTCCAGAGAGAAATTTTAGAAACAGAAACGTTCTTTTTCTTGTTCCCAATCACAGGACGAACTATGGACTTAATGAACCCTTAACTCGTTCACTGAGAAATTTTAATTCTATAAGTTATGAAGTCGACTTTCAAATGAATAGAACTGTTTTTAAACAAATTGCTCTAAATATTTTTAATAGAAATCAATGATTGTAATATGTATATGAATTATTGTTAAAAGTAATCAACAGATAAATATCCATTGATAAATGAATAAATAAAAAAAAAAATAAATCACTGTTAAGATAACTATATTCTACCATTTACTAGAAGAAGGATATTCTACCATCCTTCTTTTCTTCTCAAATCTTTTCGTTGGGCGAATTCATCAAAACGGATAAGACCTCTAGTTATCACACTAGATAGTAAACTCTCCTGGAAGAAACACGTTGAAATAGTATTGGTTTTTGGTATTTTGGGGCTGATTATCAGGCATCTAATCAAGGATTCCACACCACAGTATTAGTATTCAAAATATTTCATTATCTATCAATTTGGTTTTGTAGACAAGACAAAACTACTTTGATCTACTTTATTTACCTTTGTAACTATTGATGAATAACCCAGTCGTGGATAGCGTATGATGGATCGTAAGCTACAACCTCTACGATGTTCCTTCCACAAAGAATTAGTTACTTTTTCACAAAAGCAGGGACTTGGGTTTTCCAACTGACATGTGGTATCCATTTGGGGTTTTTATTGTAAGATCTATATGTACTTCAATTTAAGGTATCCTATAGGAGTAGCTATAGATTTTCCGATTAGTCTTTTCGCTCTTGCTAGCACTTTGCTTTGTTAACTGCGGTTATCAAATTTGGTTCATTCTCAATCAATACTTTTTGAATAATTTAATTATTTTTTATTACAGTCGTTAAACTCCATAAACCTTTAACTGATCGTTGCACCATAGCCACCACCTGAATGTATATCAGGTGTATACTAAATAGAATAATTACTGAACCTTCAAGAACTTATAAGGGAAAAATCCACAGGTCTAATTTGATCCATCGACAACAGGCCCAAATTTCAGATAACTGGAGCAATGAGAAGTTGCCCAACTGCATCAATGGAGTGTATGCTATACCTGAAACCTGACCAAATTAGGCACAGTCATAGAAAGCACTGCTAAGGGAGTTTTTTTTTATATTATACGCGCACTCAAGGGGTTATGAATACCCTTATAATGTTATACACTGAGCGAATAATTAGGAAAATAGGATGGGATTTGGAAAGAGATACCGATGCACATTGGTCTTAAGCTGTAAATTCCAATTAGTGGGAAATATTGAGCCGGGTAAAGAACTCCACATTCGTGTAGTGTGAAATTGAGTTCTATCCAAGAGACTCAAGTGGGTTTTGGGAGCACCTGCCCAGATATAGGAACTCTACTCGAGATTCGGAAGAATAAAGGCTTTATATATAACACACGGATCAGAAGGGTTAACATACTTTTTGAATCGGCTAAGAAAACCTAAACACTAAGCCGCGTTTTTGGCAACATCGAATGTGTGGTAATTCCACACAAGGAGGTCTGTGATGCACGAGAACTGAAATCTGTCAAGTTTTCCCAACGCAAGTGCCACCCATAGATAGTGACATTCGCCTTAGAAACAATTTAGTGCATTAGAAGTTTTAGACAAAAGATCATTTATGAACATAAGGAAGAATATCGGAGACAAAACGTGCCATGCCCTGGCGGAAGAAAACATTTTTATTAACTTGTAGTAAACAGTCCGAAAGGTAATTTCTAATCCAACGAAGAAGAGATTCATCGATACCAAATGCTCACATTTTCGATAAGGGAGCTAGGTGCCATACTCTAGGGACTCTATCTTCGGATATCCAGTACCAAACGTTCTCCACGTCTCAAGTGATAGCATTGTCTAAAAATTTAACTTTCAAAAAAAAAACTTTGAAATAGATTTTAGAAGCAAGAATGAATGGAAATGCAAAGTGTTGATAGTGATGGATTGAGGCAGACATTTTTGGACCTAGACCCAACTTACCCTACCTATATGACCGTTAACAATTATTTTCCCGGTGGAAGTCTACGCAATAGAGAAATATGACGAACGTCGCGTCGTCCTCAAAGAAGTATGGACCGAATGTGCCACCAGCACAAAATCCACATCAAACAGTAAATTCCTCTGCATAAATAAGCGGGAATTAACTGCCTTGGATTCTCCGGCACAGCTTCACGGATAGCAGTGATAATTTCAGCAGATCTTGTGTTACATAAAATGGTGACCGTAGAATGGGCCAAGTGCACGAAATGTTGCTCGAACAGAACACTTATAATTAAATAAAAAATAAAATGCACGACTCGGTCGCACGAACTTGCTCTTATGTAAACGACTAAGAATTTCAAAAATGAATGTTATTAGAGAAAAACTGGTCATAAGCATAAAATTTATTTTTTAATAGACTAAAACAACAAAAAATTTCATTAAAATCCGTTATGTCGATAATGAGAAATTCTAAATATGAAAAAAAAAAAATGGTTCTATGTTAGATACAGTCAGTAATATGTACCTTGATTTAAAATTTTTTTTATTAAATTATAGATCGTAAGAATTATAAAAAATGTTATCAAAGTTCTAGGTGCCGTTTTCGAGAAAAATACGATTTTTGAAATCGATTTTTTAATATTTGTATAAAAGGTACTGTTATTTTTAGAAAAAATAATGTTTTTTTCTCACATCTTGAAGATTGCATTAAAGAATGCATGATTTTGCCCTATAAGTCGCAAGCAAAAAAGGTTAGATTCGACCAAGTGATTTAGGATCCAGCCGAATAGACAGACAAACAGAATTTCGAAACTCAAATCAACTAACTTCCCAACTATCGTAATGTCAAGTTAAGCTAAAAGGTCCACTAAAATGTTTGAACCACGAAACTGAAATTACAATTGGAAAGAACTAAGCTTGCACTTAATTTGTATGTTTCTCTCTTCTGGTCCTCGATTTCTTTTTGCATAGATCTAATACTTCGCTTCCCGAATCAATATTTTTCCATTGTGAAAATGTCCCTTTTTTTATTTTCGTTTTCTCGATCTTTAGTTGCAATTTGTGTAGGTAATATAGGGCAAGTTTAACATTCCGAAAAAATCGAACTCGGAATTTGTATGAAAGTTAACAATTCGATGATAGAGAACACGACCAAAGTGGGTCCCGCAATTTCGTATGTCTGTCTGTATGTCCCAACTTCAAATTACTGCCTTAATTGCTGGCGCTATACTCTTTAAACACGATACTTAAACGTCTTTGGTTATTTCCTAGAGGAGAAATTGAATTTTTTTTGGCTCTAAAATTTACGATACATGCCATTAACCGATGTTCAAAATGTAAGACTCTAAGGATTTAACTAAGAATAGCTGGTTTTATAGACACTACATGGACAACATTTTAGGCAAAATATCTAAATGTATAAAAAATGTTACTAACGGTATCTTTTTACCGTTTTTTTTTATCATTTTCGACTTTCTCATTAATGGTTCTAATGATTTTGAGTAAAATTTTTATTCTGGAGCTCGTTTGAATTTCAAATAACATTCTGTATAAAAACTATAAAATATTTTTTGGATTTTAAATAAAAAAAAAACATCTTGAAAATTAAAAAAAAATTTTAAATTTTAAAGAAATTTTGTATATAAAAATTAATTCAATAATTAAACAAATTCTTAAACTTTGTGTGCACAAATTCTTATTTTTCTAGAAATCAGACGACAATATTAAGCATTTGAACATTTTTCTCTAATTAAATCCAATTTAATTAAATCCATAATTAAATTCCAAAATACACATAAGAGCAAATACGTCCAATCGAGTCATGAAGTCCATATATTTATTTATTTTTCAAGCTTCCTTGAATATCCTCCTCCTTAGGTCTCGGCCACGCACTGAGCGACGATTGACTGAGCGATTGAGCGACGTCGCGTCGCTCTGTCACTTAAAACAATGACAAGTCAATCAGGGTGTAAGTGGCCACCTCCATACAATTTCATGTGTTTTAATTTTTTTGCGTCGCTCAGCGACTCGTCGCTCAATCGCTCAGTCGCTCGTCGCTCAGTGCGTGGCCGAAGCCTTAAGCTTATCGCTTAGCAACTTTAGTTCGTTGTGACCTATTATAGCTTTAACTAATTCTTCCCTTAACCAGCTGTCAGTCATATTTGTTTAAATTCAGCGACTAGTTTTCCTGATCACTGGTGAAGAGATCTCGGCGTCCTGAAAACCCACCGCTGTCGAAACTGACCGATTTTTTCATTCACGGAAGACGGAACCAAAAAGCAGTTTCCAAAACATTTTAAATTTTACTGGCCCAGTTCAGATTACTCTAAAGCTAAATTTTCGAGAAAACCCAAAAAGAATAAAACAAAATCTATCATTTACTGTAGGGAGTGTTCAGCCGAACTTACTTACAACATTGTCAACATTCATTGATACGTAGCTTTTTTCATCAATATATAGAAATCAATATAAAAAAGTATCAGTGATGGTGTGTAGGCACCTTAATATTGAACGAAAGCAAATATTTTAACTATAAAACACAGTAGGGGAGAGTGGGGCATGTAATGCTCCGCTTGTTGCACGTATGCACGTCCACTCAGGTCGGTTGTCAGGAGAAAAGTGAATAGCTACGCTATATCAAGAACAGACAAGATGGTGGCGTATGGAATATACTTACACATGAAAACCCAATATCGTGTACGGTCTTCGTACACGTTCTTTCACTTCAGTCATTGCCAGATACATACTACATACTTTACGAACTAAATATTTATTTCCAATTTACTCAATAACTTAAGATAAATATATTTAGATAGTGGATATCCACAGGGCGCATTTGAACAATGATTATAAAATTTTACTTTATTACTCTTTTTTTACAAGTAATTTAAAATTTTAACCTGTCAATACCATATCTATAAACGTCATTGGTTTCAGATAAAAAATGTTTTTGTCATATCGTCCGTCAGTCTCTGCGTCTATACGTTCTCTGTCTCATTTTTGAGCTATTGAATACTGAAAATAAGACCTAGTTAAAACTTTCTAGACAGGCCGAACAAATATTGAAATTTTTGTAGCGTTAACTTAAATATTCTAGTTTAAGATATTTTTATTCACACAAATTGAAACTTAGGCTTGGAAAACAAGCTTAAACTAAATGAACTAAGCGTTGGCTATTTCAAAATGGCTATTACTAGAAAACATCTTTAACTAGCTAGCTTAAGCTTATTCTTATTCACTAAAAATCCAGCTTTTACTTAGAAATCCAAGTTTTAGATTTAGCTTTTTTTTCTTATTAATATTTTGTTGTTGTTTTTTTTCTCTAAAAATACATAAATATGATATAACAAAAGTATTAATTTTGAGTTTTATAAATAAATTCTTATTAAATAAAATGCACGACTGGATCGCACGAACTTGCTCTTATGTAAAAGTACTTTGGAATTTAAGATACATTTTATAAATATAAAACATGAATTTAAAATGAAATTGCCGTCTGATTTCTGTAAAAGTATGAATTTATGCAAACAAACTTTAAAAAACCGTTTTATTATTAAATAAATAAATTTTTTATATAAGAAATTTCTTTAAAATTTTTCAAGAAAAAAATGTGGGATGCGAATTTTAAGTATTTATTAATATTGATTTTAGGAAATAATTTCAAAAAATAATCGTTCATAGGTTTTGAAGATATTGATTTTTCAAAAAAAAAATTTTTTCAAAAAAACCCAACAAATAATTTTTCGAATATTTTTATATACAATATTATTTAAAACTTAGGGGGACTCCTGCTGAAAATTTTTGGTTAAAATCGTTAGAGCCGTTAATGAGAAAGTCGAAAATCAAAAAAACGGTTCTATGACAGGTACCGTTAATAACATTTTGCCCCAAATTTTTTTTTTACCAAAACGTAGTCCATATCCATAATATCACACCTATTTTTTTTATCAAAATCGTTAGAGCCGTTTTCGAGATAAATAAGATTTTGCATTACAGGTGTATGGGGGGTACCGTTAGTTTTAGAGCTAAAAAAAAAATTTCAATTTCCCCTCTAGGGAATCACCGAAGACCCATAACTACCGAGTTTGAAGAAAATAGGTCGAGTGGCTTAGGCTCTAGATCGAGGTACAGACATACAGACAGACAGACAGACAGACAGACAGACAGACGGAATTGCCGGACCCACTTTATTCGTCTTCGCTATCATCGTAATGTCAACTTTGATCAAAATCTCGAGTTCGATTTTTTTTCCAAATGCAGAACTTGCCCTATAGTACCTATGTACAATCGCAAGTAAAAATTAATATAATTTATAATAGAATTTAAAAGTTCTTTTATTCAGTAAAAAAAAATTATATCACTGTTCAAAAGTGCCCCTTCCAAGTTCAAAACTGCCCCATACATGAGGCACTTTTGAACATAAGAACCTTTATTGGTTGGAAATAAAAATTTAATATAAATATTTCGTTAAATGGACCAGATATTTTTCTAAATTGAACGTCAATACCACTGTGTGAGTAAAATATCAGGCCAATTGCTCAAATATTTTAGGTTTTATCAGTCTGGAAAGCAAAAAGTGTTCAAATGTGCCCCACTCTCCCCTTCCCACAATACAACCCACAAAGCAACGGATAATATAAATGTGGTTTCAGCTTAAATATTCTGCACAATTCTAAAATATGCAAAATTACATGAAAACATTAACAAACTTTCTGGTGTACCACACGAAATGCTCAAACCCAACATCAATTTCAAGCCTTATGAACGGTCGAAGAGGAAATCCCATTGATAAGTTTATTAGAGATAAGGCTGTTTTTCGTCTTTTTGATACTTTATTATTTTTACTTTTTACAAAGCTGAAATCAAATTTTATGATTTTTTTTTAATCTCGAACTCTGTTGGCCTTAAGCATATTTCTTGAAAGATTCTACTATCAACACTATTTTCCAAAGAAAGTTCAAAGAAAGCAAATTGAATTTCATGGTTTCCCACTCTCGAAAAACAATCCAAACATTCCCAAGTTAAAATGAGTTCAAAGTATCTTGTATTATCGCAAGCAGAATAAAATGTAAAACTTGTGTGCATCATCTGTTAGAAGGAGTTCAACTTTATCGTCTATCCTTCCAAAAATTAACATAGTTCAAAATATTTACGATTAAAGTACTTTACTCAACCAGGAATTTCCTTATCTGTTTTGAATTTTGTCTGTGGAAAGGATGTTGTTTACTTCCTTTTGGCAGCTCATTAGTCCACGTTTGTGCAACATCTGTTTCTGTTTCTGTTTCTGTTTATTTTTAATATGGAATGTATAATATTTTAGGGTGAAGAAGATTACATTCCTCTATGTTTCCATAAATGTTTGTTCAAACTAATGAGGGTACATTCATAGGCACATTCTATGAAAGGGTTAAACTTATTGAACAAAGATAAAGTGTCTGCTTTGATATTTCTGACATTAATGGAGAGACTGTCTGATGAATATTTACGGAATTTAAGAATTTGAATTTAGTGTAACTCCTCGTTGGATCTCTACTTTGATGTAGTTCGTGGAATTAATATTAACTTCCAGGTAGGTGAACTCCTTAACTATTTCGAAGTTTTTGCTATCAATAGTGATATTTCCCTCAAATCGGTGAACATTATGTTTGTTTGTTTGGTTGATGATAGAATATAGCTACATGGTCTCGTCCTAATTTACTTTAAGACCAACAAGTCTAGCCTGATCTTCAAAAGCCGGAAGGACTATTAAAGAAAGTTTAAAATGGCCGATTATGTCCATATTGTCCAAATACCCCAGCATTTGGACAAATATGTTAAATATAGTGCCCACCGTGTTAACGCCTGCCCTGCACACAATTCGCTCTAGAACGAGATTGAAAAATTTACATGCAAGCGCATCTTCTTGTCGAGACCCTGTGCATGTTTGGAATAGTTCTGAAGAATTACACCCTAGTTGCACATTGCACCACTTCTTTTTTTTATATTACTGGACATAGTTGGATCAGTTATCTCGGGATCCCGAGTTCGACCATTGCCATATAGAGCTCCTGACGTACTTTCATATGCGGCTTTGAAGTCGATAAATAGAGGGATAGTCTCGACATGAAGTTAATTGGTCTTTTACAGGATTTGCCTCAATATCAATATTTGGTCCTACCATATTTGGTGTTTGATACATAATGTACTTGCTGCTTACTTGGGCCGTGAAGGTAATCAAGTAAACAAAACCTACAACTCCTTCTTTGGGTCTTCTGTACAGCCCACGCAATTCCATTGCTAAGGATATGTTCAACGGCTAGGCAGGTGCCATTAACAACAGTTTTCTAAGAAAACAATACCACGGAACGTACGAAGCAAAGTACTGTCAACTCAGGAAACAGTTGATATTGGTGCCTGCATAAGCAATAGAACATACACTAATCGGAGCTCAGATCCTAAAAGTCCGCCAATCGGGACACCCAAGGTAGATACTGTTCCTCAGGAATACTGTTGATATTAGGACTAGGTTCCTGAATGGCGACTGAACATTCCTTAAACAACATTTTCAGATGAACAAGAATAAAATGCACGACTGGATCGCACGAACTTGCTCTTATGTAAAATTACTTTGGAATTTTAAATACATTTTATAAATATAAAACATGGATTTAATGAGATAAAAATGTTCAAATGCATGGAGTTGCCGTCTAATTTCCGGGAAAATATTAATTTATGCAAACAAAATTTTTGAAATCGTTTTATTAAAGTAATTTTTTATATAACAAATTTCTTTAAAATGTTTTTAGAACAAAATTTGGGATGCCAATTTAAACTGCTTAGTAATATATATTTTAGGAAATAATTTCAAAAAATAATCGTTCACACGTTTTCAAGATATTGATTTTTCAAAAAATAAATTGGATTTTTTTTTTTCAAAAAACAAAAAAATATTGTTTCGAATATTTGTATATACAATATTATTTTAAACTTAAGGAAGCTCTTGCTGAAATTTTTTAGTTAATATAGTTAGAGCCGTTGATAAGAAATTCGAAAATCCAAAAAACGGGTCTATGACAGGTACCTACCGTTAATAATATTTTGCCCCAATTTCGTTTTTACAAAAAAGTAGTCCATGTCCATGATATCACACTTAATTTTTTTTATCAAAATCATTAGAGCCGTTTTCGAGATAAATAAGATTTTGCAATACGGGTGTATGGGGGTACTGTTAGTTTTGGAGCTAAAAAAAAATTTAATTTCTCCTCTAGGGAATCACCAAAGACTCTTAACTACCGGGATTTAAGAACAGAGGTCTAGTGGTTTAGGCTGTTTTTTGTATACTAAATTTTTCTCAAAATTTTTATAAAAAACATTGATATGCAAATTGTTAGTATTTAATAAAATACATTTTAAAACGTAACTTAAAAATTTAATCGTGTATCGGTTTTCAGGATATTGAATTTTCAAAAAAAAATTTTATTATTTTTTTAAAAATCCAAAAACTATTTTTTCGAAAAATTTTTAGATTATATTTTTTCAAATGCAAAGCAGCTCCTGCATACAATTTTGGTTAAAATTGTTAGGCCGTTAGTGAGAAATTCGAAAATAAAAAAAAACGGCTCTATCACAGGTACCCCAAATAACATTTTGGGGGGGGGGGGCCAAAATGTAGTTCATGTCCATAATATCACACTTAATTTTTTTTTATCAAAATCGTTAGAGCCGTTTTCGAGATAAATAAGATTATGCATTATGGGTGTATGGGGGGCACCGTTTGTTTTAGAGCTACAAAAAATTTCAGTTTCTCCTCTAGGGAATTACCAAAGTCCCTTAAGTACCGAGTTTGAAGAAAATACCTCCAGTAGTTTAGGCTGTAGTTTGAGGTACAGACATACAGTTATACAGACATACAGACAGAATTGGCGGACCCATTTTTTTCGTCTTCGCTATCATCGTTATGTCAACTTTGATCAAAATCTCGAGTTCGTTTTTTTTCCAAATGCAGAACTTGCCCTATAGTATACCTATATCGCAAGTAAAAATGAAAAATAGCTCCAATATTTTGTCCATTCATACAAAAATTTATTTTGGATATATTTTTCATTTATTTCGGCCTATATTTTCATCTTCAAATTTTTATCATTTTTCATTATGAAACAAAGTCCCAATTTGTGTGCCATTTCCAGTTTTGCTTTGGGCCATTTTTCATTTGGGACCATATTTGATGTAGCCGTAAAAATCCATCAACTGAAGTGGCTGAGATATTTAAAAGAAATGGACTCCAATATGTCGGTCCATGAAATCATTTATTCTCTTCGAGGAACGGGAATGTCAACAAAACTGTTGTTTATCTAGCTATTAGAACCAACTGATAATTTGTTGATTGAGGCCCAGGCACATCCTGGAGAGTAGCGCAATAACCAAGTAAGAAAAAAAAAACAAAAACGTGAACCTAAAACAAGGTTCTCCTTAGAGATTTTCGATCGATAAAATATCTAAGAAGTAACAAAATTTCAAAGAAGCTATTTTTAAATCCGGATATAAGTGAGTAAGTTTAAAATTGAGACAAATGTTTCACTTGGGACTCCTTATCAAAAATATTCCTAAGTTTGTTTTGTTATACAAAAGTTAGGCAAACATAAAGAATTGTTTGTCCTCAAAAAGGTACCTTCACATCCATATAACAGTTGACCGTTTTTTCTTTATCTTGAAATATGTTACACAAATAAAATCAATTCATCTTTATGCATATTGCCTTTTATTTGATATTATTATATTTTTTGCAAAACACACAAGAAAAGGTCCGTGTCCCAAAGGTGTTATAGGGTCTTTGTTTGTCCTAATAACAAATCTTCTGCAAACTTATATTAAATTTTTCCCCCTTTATAGACAAAAATTTGATATAAGTAAACAAGAAAAAAAAAACATGCCCTACCCAACCTCAATATAGTCTACATAGAAGTGGGACAGTCACAACTTTTCTATGCTTTTCTATGCATAAGCAGATCCCCTAATGAAAAATCGTGAATATCAATTTAGTTTGACTAGGAAGAAGGAGCACCCCCAATACACACATATCTCCCTACACTCTCCCTCATCTTCCTTATAATAAAGAGGAAATCTTGTTTCAATAAAGAAATACATTCGATCCCCTCCCCCACATTTATCCCAATTTAAATTTCTATCCCATCGTCTATCCTCGCAACACTCAACAGTATTTTCTACTTTGCATAAATCCTTTTGCTTTTCGTATTTGCAAAGTATATATCACATCACAACGAATCCTTATTTATGTTATTTTGCACTCTCTGCGGCAATGATGTGAAATTCGCAAATTGAATTCCACCACGAACAACTTCAGGTTTAAGCTTCCTCGTAAACAAAAATCAGGGATACCCTATGTATATGTGGGGCTTGGATCCATTTGTTTCAATGCTTCTCCATTTTATATTGGGAATATAGGTTTATCTGTTTGTGGGTATTTTATTTTTTATTTTATTAAGTTAACCTTTGAGTGACTTATAGGTTTTTTGTTTAACCTTTCATTCGAGCTTATTGTTCGCATTAATTTAGACTTACTCTTAGAGCTACTAACGCACTGCCCTTGGGGATACCGACAAGCCTTAAAATATATGCAAAATGCTATTTCAACTTTAAGTTCTAAATAGAAAAGAATAGCAGGACAAAAATGAAGGACGCGAAATTGTCAATAATGGACTAGTGAGGCCACTGCCGTTACCATTAAGGTAGACAGAAAAGACACCCAAATAATCATTGGAATCTACGTCATGTGTGCATCCAATACCAACAATATTCAGAGCGACTTGAATGTCTTTGACATCCTGCAGAAGCAACTATGAAATCAAAAGCAGTGACTTCGATACGAAACATCTAAAAGGCAAGTCAATTTGAGATCGGTGGAAATTAACATTTTCTGGTAATCAAATCTCTATCTAAACTAGCCCTTCCCAAAACATAACCGGCTCAGTGGATTTCTTAATGGAATCTTCAAGCTTAAAATAAGCAACTTTCTCTGCCTAACAATATTCAGTGATTCGTACAATGACGCTGGTCAACTGTCCATCAAACTCGATTCACCCATGCTCCTAATGACGGGACCAGAAAAGGCATACAGCAACCATAGAAGATTGGGAAATGATAAATTCAAAATTTGAAGAGAACATAATATTTCCACCTTTAGTCAAGAACCTACTGGACAACAAAATCGATTGTTAATACCGGTTCTATAATGCATTTATCAGTGAAAAATGGTCTTGCATCTCAAAGAATGAATACCTGAAATTTTTGGCTTAGGAAACAACTTCAAGTTCTACACCATTTTTACTTGCGACTTATAGGTACTATGTATACGATGATAGCGATGATACGATGATAGCGAAGACCGAAAAAGTGGGTCTCGCAATTCTGTCTGTCTGTCTGTCTGTCTGTCTGTCTGTCGGTTCAACTACAGCCTAAACGGCTCGGCCGATTTTCTTCAAACTTGGTAGATATGGGTTTTAATTTTTTCCCCCGGACGTTTTTTTCTGTTTTTTTTTTAAGACCAAAAATAACGGTACCTGCCAGACGATTTTTTTTTCGAAATTTTATAAATATTTTTTTTTCTCAAAAACTGTCCCACAGAATTTTTTAAAAAAAATTTGAAAAATTTCATTTGGTTAAAACTAGCTAATGGTTGAAAAAAATTTTAAAAAAATTGTTATTTTTGGTAGCCCCCCTGGGTCCATTTTTTTTGTTTTTGATTTTCTCGAAAACGGTACAGCCGATTTAAATAATTTTTTTTATGCCAAAGCTCCTCCAAAGTTGGAATATTATTACATATTCAAATTTTAAATTTTTTATTTTTTGGATTTTTAAAAAAAAAACAAAATTTTTTTTTAGAAACTCAATATTTCGAAAACACCATTCTCGATTTTTTTCAAACTTGACAAAAACATAATCTACAAGATTTGAGAAAAAAAAATTTTGTTTTATCTAAAACTAACGGTACGTACCTTCCATACAATTTTTAAAAAATGGTTTTCGAAAATCGTATTTTTCTCGAAAACGGTTCCGAGAATTTTGCTAAAATTTATATCTTTTGATTAATTCTTACGATTTATAATCAAATAAAAAAAATTGCAATCAAGATATTTCTCACTGTACCTGCTATATAGAACCATTTTTCAAATTTAGAATTTCTCATTATCGACATAACGGATTTTAATGAAATTTCTCATAGAGAAGCTTCTAAAGAGTTTGAAAAACAGTGCATTTCAAGACTTTAAAAAAAAAATAATTTTTGTGTTTAAAAAAAAAAATCTTTTTTTTTTTTTTTGAAAAATTCGATATCTTAGAAACGGCTCAATATTTTTATTTGTATATTTAATATTTATTTGAAAAACAATAAAAACTTTAAATTGGCGTACCAAATTTTTTTCTTATAAACGTTTTAAGAATTTTGTACACAAAAACTTATTTTTTTTTTAAGAAAGCAGTACAGACTTATAATTTTTGTTCTTGCATAAACTAATATTTTCCCGAATCACATGGCATCCTGGTTTTAGCTCCAACTACTAAAGGAGTTGTTTTAGTCTTTTAAGAAATGAATTTTCTGCTTATAAACAGTTTTTCTCTAATAACATTCATTTTTGAAGTTCTTAGTCGTTTACATAAGAGCAAGTTCGTGCATTTTAGGTATTTGTTTCTTTTCTGCTCTAGAATCTTATTCATATAACACTGTCCAACTGAATCATACCAATTAAAAAAGTCAAGAGCGAAATTATCCATAGTGAAAGCTGGTCAACCCAATTGAATACAGGAACTTTCTTTATGGAGAGTATTCGCTCATTAACATAACCTCAACTTTACTATTTGTAACTGTTTGAGGCAAATCGATACTCACATTCATAGACTTTTGGAGCTCTACTAAAAGTTTGGATCTTTTCTGATTTAGAAGACTTTCAGATGGATCAACAGTAGCAGTCAAAGAATGAATTGATACAGTTCAATATAAACTGGGCCTGCCAACTTGTGAACCCATTGATGAGAAGAGCAACCAAACTTAGCAAACTGATGAAGATCATATTTTTTTGGCTTAGTAAATTTGGTGAAAGAAGGTGTGTTTGCTGTGAATGACCAGCTAATAGTAGTGACTTGGAACGTTAAGGTTCATCGAGCTACTCAATCTTACAAACCAATTCATCATGCTTCAGTTAAAGAAAAAAATCTAAAAAAGAATCATTTGGCAATATGAGAAAGTCAAATTGGACAGTCTTGACAATTTCTTTAAGAACTTTAACTGTTTACTATATTTTCTTGATAATGACATAGATTCCACTTTGTCATGATAACAGGCATTGTTCTCAATGACATGTAAAATTATATTCCTAACTGGACCATAGATGTTGGTTCCGAAAAAAATTCTTGATAATCCTATGACAAGAGTTTATCAAGATAAGAGAGTAGATCTTCTAATTCTTCTACGTCGTTGGTGGTTCTCGTTTACAATTACACTTCTGTTATTAACTCGAAAGAAAAAAATCAGCTCAAATCGCCCACAAAATGTTAAAGACTCCTCCCATACTTGAGAATCAAATAATTCATGGGACAACTCTTTTTTCAAACTCGTACAGACACCAGAGTTCTGAAAGACTTTAAAATACACTGTTTTCCTGGTCTAGATTTTGTATCTTTTTTAACTCTGACAAGTCACGAAACATTTTCTATCTGTCCTATACACTAAGAGTACATTTCCGAGTAGGTGAAAATGCCTGGCATTTATCTAGTTGTTCCCTAAAAATACCAATTCTTTTTACCCCTTCAATAACAGACGAATTGCACCAACGTATCTTCTTCACATCAAAACCCTCTTTAATTCCTGGAAATACTACTGATCTAGTGACATATCTCTCCGAAAAGTGGAACAAATCTCTATAGTAAAACAAAGTATTATGGCCTCAATATTTCAAGAGCATTTCAGAGAGTTCGACACGAAGTTGTCTTATCGAAAATTAATGGATCACGTATAAATAAGTCGCTCTTTCTTTGGATTATAAATTACCTTTCTGGCGATTTAATTGGAAGTGTTCTGGACGGTTTTAAGTTTGTTATTGAATCAACAAATGCTGGTTTCCGACAAGGCTCCATTTTGTCTCCGACATTATTTCTGTATCTTCACAAAATGATCTCTTGTCCAAGACTTCTCTACAACTTCATTATTTTGCTGTCAAAAAAAGCTCAGTTGTTTTTCATATTCGTATCAAACTCCTTACCTTGTTCTTCAGATGTTAAACTGAGATGCTAACATATGTTTAGCTCATTAGATGCACATCTTGATAGAATTAAACAATGGGGTATTAACAACGAAGTTAATTTTAAAATAGCTGACTTCTATTAGGGAAAGTTTTAAAAGTTTAAATATCCCTCACTGCAATTCTTATTAATAAAGACAAATTATTTTTCGATCTTTCATTCATTGCAACTAATTCCAGTGGTTTTTGAACGGCAAGAATCCCACGTTTCCACCGAAAAAAAAAAATTGAGTCACCTTCTTAAAGAGTTATGGTTCTACATTTTCTATATTTTCGTATACCTATCTTTGTTTAAGTGCCGCAGGATCTGATGACTTTCTGGCAGAGCTCTTCAAATGCAAAAATGCTGTTTTGGTAGGGTGTATGTACATAAGACTTATTTTTCGTTTGATCTGATAACGTTCTTTTCAAGTTACGAGTATCTGGTTTTGGGTGTCCTTTATTGATGATACTCGTAGCATAAATGTTTAAATACCATGTTGTATTATCTGTTGTTAATTTTCCTCCTTTTTATTACTTCAGATACTAGGAACAATTCACCATTGCTGAACCGTTGCGTTCTGATGTTGGAAGTGGGCACCGTTTTCAGCAACAAATAAAATACACGACTGGGTCGCACGAACTTGCTCCTATGTAATAGACTAGGAATTTTAAAAACGAATGTTTTAAAGAAAACTGTTCATAAGGATAAAATGAATTTTTAAATTCTTTTAGTAGTAAGAGATAAAAACAGAATGATATGCAAATATGAATTTATGCAAGAACAAAAATTATAAGTCATTGTAGTGGTTCCTTAAAAAAATAAGCTTTGATGCACAAAATTTTTAAAACATTAAAAAAAAATTGGTACGCCAAGTTTAAGTGTTTATTATTGTACGAATAAGAGTTAAATTTTCAAGAAAAATACTAAGCCGTTCTTGAGATATCGAATTTTCCAAAAAAAAGAAAATAACTTTTTTTTCCAAAAATTGCAAAAATATTTTTTTTTTAAGTTTTGAAATGCAATGTTTTTTAAACTTTTTAGGAGATTCTTCATAAAAAATTTCATTAAAATCCGTAATGCCGATAATGCGAAATTCAAAATTCGAAAAAATCGTTGTATGGTAGATACAGTCAGTAATATTTAGATTTCAATTTGTTTTTTATTAAATTATAAATCGTAAAAATTAATCAAAAGGAAAAAATTTTAGAAAAATTCTCTGAACCTTTTTCGATAAAAATACGATTTTCGAAAACCATTTTTTAACTTTTGTATGGAAGGTACAATAAGTTTCAGATAAAACAATTTTTTTTTTCTCAAATTTTGTAGATTATGTTAAGAAACTTTTATTAATCAAGTTTTAAAAAAATCGAGCATGGGGTTTTCAAAATATTGAGTTTCAAAAAAAAATTTTGAAAATTTTTTTAAAAATCCAAAAAATAATAAATTGAAAATTTGAATATGTAAAAATGTTTAAACTTTGGAGGAGCTTAAGCATAAAAAAATGATTTAAGTCGGCTGTACCGTTTTCGACAAAATCAAAAACAAAAAAAAATGGACCCATGGGGGCTACTAAAAATAACAATTTTTTGGAAATTTTTTTTCAACCATTCCCTAGTTTTAAATAAATCAAATTTTTCAATTTTTTTTTTTAATTCTGTGAGACAGTTTTTGAGAAAAAAAAATGTTTGTAAAATTTCGAAAAAAAAAATCGTATTGTAGGTACCATTATTTTTGGTCTTAAAAAAAAAGAAAAAAACGTGTGGGGGGAAAAATTAAAACCCATATCTACCAAGTTTGAAGAAAATCGGCCGAGCCGTTTAGGCTGTAGTCGAACCGACAGACAGACAGACAGAATTGCGAGACCCACTTTTTTGGTCTTCGCTATCATCGTAATGTCAACTTTGATCAAAATTTTGAGTTCGATTTTTTTACGAATGCATAACTTGCTCTATAGTACCTATAAGTCGCAAGTAAAAATAATTTTGGACTGATGCTATTCCCCCTGAAGTACCTTTGTAGGCTTCGGTTCTATCCTTTTTATCTTTTGGTGAAAAGTCCAAACCGCTATGACATGAATATTTCTGGGAAACATGTGTTCTTCTTTTCTCTTCTGATAGTAAATCTCGTAAGTAGCTCTTCTCTATCTATGCTGAACCTTGGTTTCATGTCCCTTATAGAATCTTGAAATGACGAAACTGTCTACTAGCTACCACAATATCTCCTCCGCAGTAAATCAGCTATCAGAAACAAATAAGTGCAGGTCGAACTTATAGGCCTTACGATTACGACCACATAATATGTCACATATATCTTCTCTACATAGCTTGGTATTGAAATTGCCTTGAACTATCTTAACATCATAATGTTTTCTTTGGTGTTATTAAGTTTTTCTTCCGTGGAGTCATATGCGTATCATTGACTTTTGTTGGCGAATTCAGCTATTCTACATTTATCATTTAAATCTTAAGACTGTCACATTCAAAGATGCTTCTTTTGTTCCAACTTTCTCGTTGTTTTTCATCTTTCGTTTTACCGGTCCATCATATCATATTTGCTTTCGTAGCCCAAATTTTGGTGACCATATCTCATTTATTTGGTTTTTCATCGGTTAATAAGTACGTATCCGAGGCCGTAATATCTCGACCTGAAACAACAGGGCCTCTAGTGTAGAGAGTTGTAAAGACCACTCTTTTAAGGCCTGTGATATCAATATGACGATAATGAATTTACTTAGTACCTCAGCCTGACGGGGACTTAAGACGCCACAGCCATTTTCATTTGGGACAAGAAAAGTTCGAAAGATACTTGTACACGTGCTTCTATTAAACTCCTATCGCCTATCATTTTTGAAGACCTCCTTTCGACTCAAATAAGTTACTGGAGCACCTGTTCGAAATTTAGAATTTGACTGTAGTAGCAAGTTTTAGACAACATTGAGTCGTTGATACATTTAATTCTATGCGGTTTATAATTTCCCATTGGATAATGCTTTCTGAATCAAAATTTAAAGAGGTAATCATAATCATACTGCCGTTCTAAATCTACATCCGAAGGACAAGGACGTGAACTTGGAAACAAATATTTGAAGCTGAGAGTACTATCGCGAGCAAAACAACTAAATGGATTAGAAGTTTCAGACAAAAGAGCATTGATGAATATGAAAAAGAGAGTTGGAAACAAAATGCAACCCTGTGGCACACCAGCAATTCTTTTACGAATATCAGAAACAACTTGTATTCAGCTATTCACGAAGGTTAATTTCAATTTCTTTATTTTCCAACATACCATACCGAGTTTATTTCTTGCTTGTTTTTGCTTAAATTCCACAGCAGAAAATTCTTTAATTAAAGTTCCTTGCTCAAAAGTGCATAAGACTTGCTTTGTTCATAAATCATTAAACATTCCTTATCCTTTATGGCTTCCCTCTAACCCACAACACAGACCAGAATCATAGCCTTAATTTTCTTGATTTATTGCCGGCATTTAATCCTTTACAGGTATACAAAAGTTATCCTGCAGTCTACACCAGAAATAGCAATTAGGTCAGAGATGTTTCCTTGTTATTTTACAACAATTAGCACAAACTGCAGATTTAACACCTTGTTCTAGACTGTAGCAAAGTAATCCCGACTATTGCAAAAGGATTTTCTTCCTCAGCAGACTCAGTGAATATGTATTTGTATTAACATGCAACAACTATTTAACATATCACTATAATCTGTGTATAGGTATAGGTAGAATTCATATTTAATTTTAAAATACCTGTCTATAACATAGTCATGATTTCCATTGGACAGTACTGAAGCATGACATGCATGCAGTAAGAGGATTCGTGATCGAGATATTGATGCGATTACTTTTGTAGAATTATTCACAATTGCTTAGCAAGTGATTACATTATAATACAATAAATTGGTATATTGATAAATTTTGCATTTAATTTGATAACTTGAATCAATTTTACATGCTTCTGAGCCAAGGAAGTAATGATCCATTTTCTTTAATAAAATTGATTGAGCTTAAAGTGATTTAAGAAGACATGGTATTCATAAAGTAGCCAGTATTAGTCTTATACAAAAAAATAGTTTGAGATTTATAGTATGCTAAATCATTAATTGAACCAACCTACATTTTTTTTTTATTATTCCTAACGCTTCTTTATTTATTTTATATTGAGAAATTAATTAAATGCACGACTGGGTCGCACGAAGCTTGTTTTATCTTCAAAAGACTTAGAATTTAAAAAAAATTCTAAGTAGAAAAATAAATATTATTACCTAAGGAAAAACACTCAATTCCATGACAGACATTTTTAATTACGATATAGGTATACTCGTACATAACATAGGTACTAATACAGGGTGCATTTTATGTTCCAGGTCTATATGGTTTTTTCTTTTCAATAATATAATATATCTAATATTCTTCTTATTTACGGTAATCTTAACGAAAACAGCGCCAATGTTCATATTTGCCATCCACTTAAGGTGCACTTACACGCGTCTTTATAAGACCCTATTTAGATTGTGACTTTTTATCAAGCCAACCATGACGATGAGATCCGTTAGGAGCTCTGTACAGTAATTGAAACAGGCATAATATTCATTCGATTCATCCGGATTAAAACTTAAATCCGGATGTAAATTATACAAATTCCATGTATTGATATCCGGATTATGTTTTAATTTGGTTGTATCGAGTGAATAATATGGCGGTAAGTGTATGTTTTCATTTTCATTTTACTGAATGCGCATACGGTGCGACAGTTAGGATTTATATATGGGTAAAAACATTTCACCCATCCAAAATCTACCGATGTGCCCGTTTCCATAAATATTTTCCAATTCATCAAGAAAAATTATTCATCTACATATTTTGTAGATAAATTGTGATATGTGTGATATGGAAATCACCCTTTTCATAGTACCGCATATAAATCTCTGTTTCGATAGTCAAAACAGATTTCCATAGTGTCGCACTTCGATTTTCATACGATTTTCATATATATTTGGCAATTAAGATTAAGGCTAGGAACGCACTTGCGATTTCAATCGCGCGGTTTTTTAGTCCCAAAAATAGAACACATGAATTTAAATGAGAATGAACGCACTTGATACCAACAAATCATGACGATTTAAAAGTCGCAATTTGTTTCATTTTTCTTGCGATGCGATTGTCGTAAGTTTAAATCAAACAAATGTACTCAAATGGATATACACACACTTACGATTTAAATTACTACGACTTAAAAATCGTAGTCGCAAAGAGAAATGGGCATGCACGCAGTTGCGATTTTTAATCCACGATTTCTTAGCCTCAATGAATAAGACACATGGCTTTTAATGTGAATGCACGCACATGCGACTTAAAAATCGTAGCGATTATAAAAATGAAACAAGTTCTTTTTTTGAAGCGATTTTTTTGTCGCTACTTATTTGTAGCAAATGCGTGCACTCACAATAAAAGTAGTGTGTTTTATTTTTTGCGATTAAATTAATAATCGCGCTCAAGAAAATCACAAGTGCGTGCATGATAATAATTTCGCTTCTGCAAAAAATCGCAAGTGCGGTCCTAGCCTAATTCTAAGTTGAAAAACTATTTCTGAGATAACTTGGGTTCAATTTATTGGCAGGTTTAGCTCAAAGTTACCACCAGCACTGAAAACTAAAACTAAAACTAACTAAGCCATGATAATATTTTTGTCATAAAAAAGGGTAACAGTTTCAGTCCTGGACTTAACTCTGGGATAACCCAGATTTAGTAGATAAATTTAACAAGTAAAATCAAAAGTATTTTTTCAGTTCAGAATTTTCAGTTGACAAAAATTTGAATGTACTTAAGCCTGAAACTTACGTAATCTATAAACACGTAAGTCAAAATAAAACAGATGCAACTTAAAAATTGCAACGTATAAATTGCCTATACAGTATTGAGGCCTACTTGAATTACCCTTTGATTTGATGGATATACACAGAACTCGTGTTTTAATATATTCTGTTTATTTTTTGTTATAAACAGATTCTTTCTTCATTTAATTTCAATTCAACTCTAAGCCGATTATCGCTCAACTCATGGATCAAAATCTAATCCAAATCGTATTAAACGATGGGAAATAATGGCGCTGCACACGAATAAAAGAAACTTGAAAACGTTTTATCTCTTTAATTATACATGTGGATGAAACTTTTCTCCTTAATAGGGGGGTTCACATTCTCAAATATGTTTGACAAATGCGGTTTGATTGACTCGAATTTGAAAATGTGAACGCTTCATCAAACGGATTGTCAAACATGCTTGATGATATTAAAATATTTTGATATTTTGCTGATTTGACAAGCATATTTGAGAATGTGAACGCATGCTTGTCAAACCACAAGCAAATTTCATTTTCAATGAAGTTCTCGAGCTGTGCATATCGTAAGAAAATATTTCAAATTGAGTCATATATGCAAAAGGAGTAATTCAGGTGGAGTTTATTAGATTAATACAAGTTTTCTGCAGACTTCCAAATATAAAAATGGTAGTAAATTTGCTGAACTAATATTTTATCTATGATCTCAGTTGGTCCTCCATGGTAAGAATTCTAAGGAGTAGTGATGTTTGACAGCATGTTTGACGAATGTGAACGCAAATGGTTTCAATCCGTCAAATATTCATCAAACCATATTTGTCAAACATATTTGAGAATGTAATTGTAGAAAATAGGAAATAGCTAGGCGTGTTCATGAATTTACTTTACATTCGACTTCAAGGGTAAGTACATTATGTAGATGTGTTTTACACTAGGAATTTATGATACGTGAAATTTGTAATTAATACCGAAGTAAATAATCAAAAACTATTTTTTTTTCGTTGGTGTTTTTATGAAGCATATGACACAAACGTGTTATTTTTTTGTTATTTTTGAACATAAGACAGAAATGATGGTTTCGCTGCTAAAGGGTGTTTTTTTTAGAAACGAAAACCGATAATTTAAAATAAAATACAGACAAATGTCAAAATATGCAAACGTTGCTCCACAATGAGTATATTCACAACCGATAACATACTCGTAAAACTTTCAAATATTCTGTCACAGAAAACAGTGTTGCCAATTTAAAGTTATCCGCCTCTAAAAAAACAGCCTTTAAAATTCTTTTTGTACTTATATGCGCTTTGATATATTTTGCCATATTATTGGTTGTGCTTCTAATTTTAATTCCATATTTTTATTTGAATTCGAGCTGAAAAATATGCATTAACGAATTGTGTTCCTTTAAAATCAAAGGGCACGGTAGTGCCCAGCCAAGTTCTGGCACTACACCCTTTTTACAGGAACAAACTCAGGCGGTTTTTGAATATTTGCTAAGCTAGTCAGGCACAGGCTCCTCACCAAATTTTAATTTTCTAGCGGTTCCTGAGATATAAGGCCTCAAAAATCACAAAAACCGTAACTGACTGACAGATCATCAAAATTATGGAGCACTTCCCGACATCGTAGAATCTTGTAATTTTGTAACACGGTAGGTCTTATTATGCAAGCAGAGGAATAAATCGAAAATTTGAAGTTTTCCACCAGGGGGCGTGGTATCCGCCCACTTTCTGAGAATTGGTGTTGGTTAAATGGGGCACTTCCGACTGCTGTAAAACGAAGAAATTTGGTAAAGCGGTAGGGCTTAAATTGCGTACAAAGAAACAAATATAAAATTTGAGGTTTCCCATTCAGGGGCGTGGTATTCGCCCACTTCCTCAGAACTGATGTAAATTATATGGCACACTTCCGACTGCAGTAGAACAATGAAATTTGTTAGAACGGTAGGGCTCAAATTGTATATAAAGGACCAAAAATAAAAATTGAGGTTTTCCATTCGGGGGACATGGTATCCGCTCACTCTCTGATAAAATGTTTAATTTATATGGAGCACTTCCGATTGCTGGAGAAGTGTAGGATAATGAAATTTGGTAGAGCAGTATAGCTTAATGTACATTCAAAGCGAAAAATAGAAAATCTAAGATTTTTCATTCGAAGTGTCTTTTTACGAGTATTGTCATTTTGAAACTATCTATACATGCATCTTCAAAATTCATGACTTTTCTTAAAACTAGAGTGCTCGATTTGGTACTCTATATGTTATGTCTATGTTAACATGAATGACAAAAGAAAACATTTGCGTACCTGAAAAAATTATGAGCTTACATAAAAAAAACTCTTAACTGCGATGTGAACTATAATCAGACCACAAGCATAAATGTAAAAAAAGAGCCAAGTTCTTCTATTCAAAAACCTTTGTGTATTTAAAGTAGAATAATATTGAAACAGCTGCAATGTAATAGAGAAATTTTATTATTTAATGATTACTGACTGACTAATTGATTTGATGGACTTACTTGGCAAGTTTTTTTCGTGCCCAATTCGAAAGGTTTTAAAAACTTGAACAGTGAACCCATAAATTTTTTTTTAAAGAACTTAATATTTTCTTTTTTAGCCAATTTTTTTCTCATTAGTCCCACTCTTAATAGTTCTTATATAGTATCACAACAAAGTATCCTTCTTGGCTATAAAATGACTTTATAACTTCCAGGTGAATTTTATGAAATATTTTGTCTGCACAATTGCATAAGTAAGCAAAAAGCAGTCCATTAAGTTGCGAGGGTCATCAACACGATAAAAGTCTTTCACCGCAAAGTGAAAATAAAAAAATTGCATAAATTGCGAAAATAAACTGTACTCTAAGGAAACCACTTTGCCAGAAGAAAAACAAACAAACATAAATTTTGTTTTGAAGAGTTGGGAAAAGGAAAAAACTCCCCAACTCAAAGAAAGGTAGAGAAATCCTTTTACTTTTTTTTTAAAAAGATTCTCATTGTTAAATTACTTAAGAAAAATGTTTTCTGAAAATTTATCTCTACAAATGTTTACTTTTTGTATGGCAAATTATTAATGGTTCCTGTTACAATTGTGACTATTTTGGACTCTACACGATTCTACCTAAATTTCTACAGTTGTTGCATAGTATGTATAGATTAGGTAGGTATTTTTGTCTCGGCCTTTTTTGGTAATGGCATAATTGCTTTGGCGCCTTAGATTACATTTTAGTAACAATTTATTTAATGTGTTTTTAATTTCTAAAAAAAATAGGAATACCTTTAAAATGCATAATTTTTTTTTAAAACGGTATCCTTATTTGATAAAGATCTCGAATCGTAAATAAAAGCAGTCCCATAAACGAAGTAAGTTTTATGTGATTTGTGGAAATTGCAAAAGTGGAGAAGTTCAAATATTCAAGTTTGGTCAAAATAGAGGTTACTTCTGCGAAAATGTTCGTGTGAGATATTTATTTTTTTTGGTTATACAAATATTGACAATAAAAATAAATAAAGATGTCTTAAAGTACCTTTTTTAATACAAAACCTACGTGTGACCTTGCAAAAGTTTAAGCCTTGATTATTAATTTTCTATGGCTGACCAATTTTCAAAACAAGATGACCTTTTTTGACCAATTATGATGGCATACTCTTTTTTGAATATCCCATATATGGGTTGTTAAAATCCCAGAAGCCCTATATACTACTAAAATAAATCAGCCTCGTAGAAGACTTAGCAATATTTAATTACACTTGTTTAAATTCAACTGCATTCTACAAAAAAATATGTAATGACTAAGCCTTCACTAGTCACTAGTCAACCGAGTTCGGCTGGTTGAAACAGCCAAATAAAATCATATTTTTTATTTCGATTTTCTCAAAAACCGTATAACTGATTTTGATAATTTTTTTATAATATTGTCTATTCAAATTTTAAAAATATATTTTTGGTTCTTACTTACTTACTTACTTAAGGTGGTGCTACGATCCGCGGTGGACCAGGGCCTCAACTAACAAGCTTCTCCAGCTAGCTCGTTCCGCCTAGCTAGCTGTCTCCAGTTGGTTAAGGGTCCTCTCCCACTTGTGTGCGCCACCTGAGTCGCGGTCTTTCTCTATTGCGACGTCCCTCGGGGTTGGATTCGAAGATTTTTCGGGCCGGAGCATTCGAGTTATTTTCCGTTTGATTTCAGCGCTTTTGTTGTTTTGTGAACCTAAAGCGGCGGCGCCTAAGTATATGAAGTCCTTAACTTCCTCAAAGTTATAGCTGTCTATAATGACGTCGGTGCTGTGTGTTCTTGATGACAGCAAATACTTGGTCCTGTCCTGCCTCAATTACAGCTAAGCCCATTTTCTTCATGGTGGACTTTTCTGGTCTAAAGCCGCACTGATATGTACCTATCAAGTTTTTTGCTGAAAGGCTTCAGACGTTCACTTAATACGGCAGTATGCGATGTTCAGAAGATTTATGCCTCTGTAGTTGGCGCAGTTCAGAGGGTCTCCTTTCTTGAGGATCGGACAGACAATACTGAGGTTCCATTCATCGGGCATGCTTTCTTCCGACCATATTTTGCAGATGAGCTGGTGCATACTCCCAATCAGTTGAACAGTTTGGCAGCGAGTTCTTCAGTTCCAGTGGCTTTGTTGGACTTAATTTAGCTATCTTCACTTCGTCCATGTCGGGTGGGCAGAATTTTTGGTCTGCGGCGTCTTATTCGAATGGTACTATCTCTATTGGAGCGAGATTTCCTTCTTCATCGCCGTTATAAGGTTTGGAGAAATGGTCTTTCCATATTTTAAGCATGGATTCTACTACGATGTTCACTTGATTATCCATACAGGCTTCGGCTCGGGTATTGTATCCTTGTGATGTTTGTTTTTTACCTTTTGGTAAAACTTCCGAACCTCATTTCTGCTTTGGCATCCCTCTATTTCCTAGATTAAGTGGTTCTCATGCTCCTTCTTTTTCTTTCTGAGATGCCGGTGTTCTTCTCTCCTCTTCTGCTCGTAGAGTTTGCGAGCAGCTCTAGTCACTCTTTGCAGTGCTCTTTATACGCCTTTTTTTTGGCTGCATGTGCTAGCCAGCACTCATCGTCAAACTAGGGGTTTCATTGTGGCGGCTTAGCAATATTGCTACTGGTCCTCAATACTTGATGCTGGTGGCATAGGACTTCTTAAGAGGTTGTTAGAAACTCGATCGGAAAAGGACCTTGCGATTGTAAACGTTCAACAACGAACTTCGTTGTTTTGGCTTGGATCGGGATATCCCCAGCCGAAACTTGGCTACAACGAGGTGGCGGTCCGAGTCGATGTTATTCCCTCAGAATGTGCGGACATCCTCTTTACTTGAGAAGTGCCTTGAATCGATCGCAATGTGGTCAATCTGGTTCATGGTTGATTGATCAGGAGATCGCCATGTCACTGTGTGAATAACAAAATGTTTGAACTGCGTACTAGCTACAAGTCCGTCTCGCCCCACAGCGAAGTCGATCAGCCTGAATCCGTTATCGGAGGTGGTGTTGTGCAGGCTCTATCTTCCAATCGTGTCACCAAACATGTCTTCTCTTCCTAGCTTGGCGTTAAAATCTCCAAGAACAATTTTAATGTCATAACTTGTGCACTGCTCATATTGTCCAGGAGCTCGTAGAATATGTCTTTGGTGTCTTCATTTTCCTCCTCTTTTGCGACATGCGCGGTTGGAGCATGGTTCAATATATAAATAAATTTCAAAATTTTTTTTTGAAAACTCTATATTTCAAAAAGACCATGCCTGATTTTTTTGAATCTCAATAACTAACAGTTTTTTGAAAAAAGAAAAACGATAGCCACCATATAAATGTTATAACATGTTTTTCGAAAATCTGAGTTTTCTCGAAAACGGCACCTAGAATTTCGATGAGAATTCTCCCAATCGCATAACCAAAATGGTGCCGATCTGTGTAAAAGGTAAATTTGCGTGGAATTTTTCCTAATCTATATCTTTCGTGTGTATACTTAACATTTTCAGATATATGTACATACTTCTATTATATGTAAAACCGAAATAGAGAAGTGATGACAATTTCAATCATTTCATGTATACAATATTCAAAAGCCGCCATAAATGTATTTATGTAGATATAAATCATTACCATCAACCCACCCCACATAGACCGCCACCGCCACCGTTCGTCGTGGCATCAAACTCCTGAAACATTTTTTTTCTTTTCAAAACTTTTTTCCAACACAATTTTCGACAAAGGCTTTTGATTGAAACTAAAAGCACAATTTTATTTAGTGGGTAGGTACTTTCGTCTTCAAAGGATATACAATATATGTATTTTGTGAAATATATTTCTTTATGTGAATTAAGTATTATTTTCTGGTGTTCTCCTGCTATTTCAAAGAAACAACTTTAAAATTGTGGTTTTATTTCATTGCTTCTATCCACTTTAGGTATACACTATACAATGTGTAGTCCTTATACTTCCTGTTAATGGTGTGGTGATGCATGCCATGTCTGAAATACTCATCTGTTCGTTGGCATTTGTTGGTAGACATTTTAAGAGATTGCATTAATTTTACCACAGGAAAAAAAAGTGAAAATGGAAATATACAAATACTAAAAATGAAAACAAATTGAAACGTTAAACATTTAAGAAGATTGTTTGTTCAAATTCCTAGGAAAGAAGGACTTATCTGGCTTAGATAAAAGACCTTTCTGTCATTCAATGATTCTTCGAACTTATACCTATGAGCTTGCTAAGAAAGCTGTTTATAAAAATAATAATACTTTCGAGGCAAAAGGACATTCAACTATTTTCCAATAGTTCTTTGATTTTTATCAGAAAGATGTTTTTATAAGATAGGAGTCTGCTAAATTTTGTATAGCTAGTTAAATTTAAATTGGGCTCCAAAGCTTGAGTACAAATCCCATTATTGGAGAGGTGCTCCATTAACCCACTTTATTTTCTTGGTTAGAATCGAGAAACAAACTTTAAAAATCTATAACTGAGACATTTTCAATACCTTCGCAATGTTTCTTGTCTTTCGAAATGTTTTTAAGGTAAAGTACAACGAACCTCAAAATCAGCTCTACCACTTCCGGAATAAAAGTATAAGTAGATTTAAAGACAAACGTGAAGTTGTTTTAGAAAATTCAAAGTAGATTTTTAAGTAATTTATTTATAATTAAAAAAAATTAATTAAATTTATTTTAGTTAAACAAATAAAACTTAAAACAAAACCTGAAATTCATGCTAACTTTATGCTCTTACAAAAATAATAACACGTCATTAAAAATAAATAAAAAAGATTTCATCATCATCATCATCGGCTCGACAACCGGCTTCCGGTCCTGGCCTCTTTCAACAAGTCTCTGTACCTATCCCGGTCTCTAGCCGACGCCATCCAGTTGCGCGCCCCAAGGCTTCGGGCGTCCTGGTCTACGCCATCTCTCCAGCGCAAGCATGGTCTACCACGCTGTCGTCTACCATAGAATGTACCACAAAGAACTTTCCGAGCAGGTTCCTCTTCGCTCATGCGAGCTAGGTGCCCTGCCCACCGGAGTCTACCGAGCTTAATTTTTGCCACAATATCTGCTTCAAGGTAGATTGCGTACAGTTCACGATTGTACCGGTCGGAGTGCCTTTTCCTAAGCACCCAAATCTCGGATCCATATGTGAGTACTGGCAGGACCATGGTCCTGTACAGCAGCAGTTTTGAAGTTATGGTGAGATTCCTGGATTTGAAGAGCTTTGACAGACTATAGTAGGCTCTGTTGGATTTGAGAAGCCGCCCGCGTATTTCTTCTTCTATATTGTTATCGGCTGCTGCTATTGACCCAAGGTATTTAAAAGATTGCACAACTTCAAATTCGTGCTCCGCAACCTTGATTGTTTGACCAACTGTTCCTCTAAAAAGATTTCAGTCTTTGAAAATTCTTGGGGACTGTTCAGCTAAAGGAAAATTTTAAGTTGGCATTCATATTGGTTTTTCATTTAATTTTATTATATTTATATTTTTTAAAATAAGCCAATAAAATTTATTGGGCTTTTTAAAAATTGTCCTTGTTTGAGTTCTTTGCAGAGCATAATTTTTTCCATAGTTCCGCAGAAGAGTTTGTTGATGGTTTCGTATTTGATAAAGTTCATTCGAAGAATTTGCTTTCTGCTACGGCGGCGGCGGTGGAGCTGTGGGACAAAATCGAAAAACTTAGCATACAATCAGAAAGCTTTTGAAAAATTAATTTTTCGATGGTATTTTTTATTTGTTTCAATTCACTCCGAAATCTGAGAAAATTTGTTTCGATTCTTCCAAATCTAAATCTCCATAAAAGGGAAATGCTATTAAACTGGGTCAACAAACACACTTGAAATGGAGCTACAAGCTGGAGCTGCAATTGGAATAGAGGTGGAAATATTGGATGCAAAAAAACTAAATATTACGAATACAACGCAATGCAGTTACTGCAAGAGTTGGCCAACTTATGACTTTTACGTGCAGACTAAGATTAAAATGAACTTAAGCTCTCTTTAGTTCCTCGCAAAGGAATTAAATCAGCAGAATTAAATGTTAAAAATCTGTACAGCAGCATAGTGTTCACAAAAAAATATCACTTACGACAATATTTTTGACAGCTATTCCAGTTGCAGCACTTGTTGTGTTCGGCCAGAAAATTTAAAGAATCGTCCGCATACTTGCAGTTCCATTATCAAACTAAAGTCTTTGAAGTATCTGCTTATATACAATTAAATAAAATTGTAAATATTTTTTTTACTTCTTGAGCTTGAGATTTTGATCAAACTTGACATTACGATGATACGAGAAAAAATTATGTCCGGCAGTTCCGTCCGTCTGTATGTCTGTAAAATTGAATTTTTTTTTAGCTCCGAAACTAACGGTACCTCCCATACACCCGTAACGAAGAATCTTATTTATCTCGAAAACAGCCCTAACTAACGACTGAGTCGTACGAACTTGCTCTTATGTAAAAGACTAAGAATTTCAAAAATGAAAGTTATTAGAGTTATTCTGTACGAATAAAAATAAATTTCAGAAAAGAATATTGAGTTGATTTCGAGATATTGAATTTTCATAAAAAAATATTTTTTTTCTTAAATTCGAAAGAAATTTTATTAAAATCCGTTATGCCGATAGTAAGAAATTCAAAATTCGAAAAAATGGTTCTATGGAAGTCAGTAATATATTAATTTCAAAATTTATTTTTATAAATTTTAGACCGTAAATATTAAACGAAAGAAAAAAATTTTATCAAAATCCGCGGAACCGTTTTCGAGAAAAAACGACTTTCGAACTATTATTTAACATTTGCTTGGTGGTGCCGTTATTTTTAGGTAAAATAATTTTTTTTTCTCACATCTTGTAGATTATATTAAGAAACTTTTATTTATCAATTTAAAAAAAAAATCGTGCATGGGGTTTTCGAAATATTGAGTTAAGAAAAATTGAATTTTTTTTTTAAATCCAAAAAAAGATTTTGAAAATTTAAATATTGATTCCAGCTTTAGCATAAAAAAATGGTCAGAATCGGTTGCACCGTTTTTGAGAACATCAAAAACAAAATATGTTCTTCCAGGGGGTACCAAAAATAACCATTTTTTGGACACAAATTTTTCAACTATTACCTAGCTTTAACTAAAATAATTTTTGGATTTTTTTTTTAATATGTGGGACAGTTTCTAAGAAAAAAAAATTATATGAGATTTCAAAAAAAATTGTGAATTTGAAAACAATATAAACCAAGTTAGGCGAAAGGTGAGCCGTTTAGGCTGTAGTCGAAAAGACAGACAGAAAGAATTTTGAGACCAACTTTTTCGTTTTCATTATCATCGAATGTCAACTTTGATCAAAATCTCGAGTTCGATTTTTTCTTACGAATGCATAACTTGCCTTATAGTACCTATAAATCGCAAGTAAAAATTAGGTGTTCTATTATGGGCATGGACTATATTTTGGTCAAAACAAATCTTAGAAAAAAATTTATTAACAATACCTTTAATGGAACCGTTTTTATTTTTTATTTTTGACTTTCTCACTGATGGACAGCTGTAGCGAAGTAGGAAGTAGATTTTTAATAAAATTGGAAAAAAGAAGTAGATTTACCTACTTCAACTGAAGTGAAGTTGTACCACTGGAGGCAACCACCGATCATCTTATCTCCAATAATCATACATACATATATAGTAATGCAATCGTAATATAAAATGTCAACCTTGATTTATAAAATATTGAAAACATTTTCTGTTCTTAAAAAATATAGAATTTAATTCTTTTGTACCTACATACATGAAATTTTGCCAGAACTTTGGACTGAAATTTACAGAAGTTCAAAGAAAATCACAGAGTTTCAAAGTACTCGTAAAAGAACGCACCTATTTATTCAAAAAGTTAAACGCACCATAAGGCGGGTATATTCGTTGGTCCACAGATAAAAATATTGCTTAGTGACACCGGATTTTTGAATTGTCTAAAAAAAAACGATAAAAGAGCTTGGAATGCTTTTCAAGACGTAGTTCATGGATTTTTGGGAAACCACAGAAGTTCAAACTATCGTCAATTGATCGAAAAAATGATGATTACATTTCATGCTACTGGTGAGTATTTAGCAGATTAGTGTTTCAAAAACAATGAATTCTATTGACAACTAAAATTTAAATATTTGTATTCCTTTCAGGTGCTCGCATGTCTTTGAAAATGCACTTCCTGCACAGCCATTTGGAAACTTTTCCCTCGAATTTAGGAGCTGAAAGCGATGAACAAGGTGAAAGATTCCACCAGGACCTTGCTATAATGGAAAAGAGGTATGAGGGCTTTTGGGACCAAGGGATGATGAGTGACTACTGCTGGATGCAGCTCCGCGAAGATTCAACGCCACATAAAAGAAGAAGTGTAAACAATACTTCATATTTTCAATAAAAATTATGAAAAAAAGAAAAAACCTGAAATGATCTGCCTTCACGTAATGTTTCATAACTTCCACATTTATTATCCGATTTCGTTTTAGCTTTGTAGAAACAATATCCTCCACCTGAGATCTTAAAACTATTTTAAATATTTTTTTTTCTATCCTTACGGAATGACTTAAAACGAGCGATTTTCAAAAAACGGCGAAAAACTGTGTTTTTTGAAACTTTACACGGCTTTTTCTTGATGATTGTTGGGCCGATTTAGACAAGTCGTATACTGTTGAAAAGACAAATAAAATATCTGTTCAAAACTATAAAGTATATGTTAATTAGTTCGACCGTTTTTGAGAATTAGGCTTATACATGGAAAAGGAGCAGAAAAACACGTTTTTTGGTCATATCTCGAAAACGCTTCTTTGGAAAAATAAATGATTGCCATTTTCGTGTTCAGAGAGCCAAAATTAGTCTAGTGTTATAGACCACTTCAAAATAACTTATATGTATTGCTTGTTGAAAAGTATAAAGTATAGAAAAATGAATTTAAAATAATTTATTTTAAGAACCGTGTTAATTGATTTGGTTTTTATTTTTAATCTTCGCCTCTTTTTTCAAACTTTTACCATTTTTTAGAGTTTCTACAGTTTAAATTACGGTCATTGTAAAAGTATAATCAAAGAATGCTTTGGAGTGCTAGTAAATAATGTGCCTTTTTTGAAACAGTTACGTTTTTTACGTTCGTTTTATTAACTTCATAAAATTTGTATATAATGTAGCATGCATTGAAACCAAAGTTTTATTTTCTCTAGATAGCTTAAATAATGATGCAAACCATACAAAAATGCCCCATAGTGAATGTTAAAAAAATAGACTCGAAAATTTGTGACAATTAAAGATTTACGAAAAATCACGCATGGCAGTTTTTTAACTAAAATTTATATCATATAGGATTATTTATAAGGAAGGCACGCACTCAAAATGAATGATTTCAATTAATTTTGACCTTCATTTATCTAAAAAAACAAAAATTGTACTAAGTAGTCTTATGTTAAACATTATTTTTGCAATAATAAAGGGTTTTCCAATAAGAGGTGTTATTTTGAATAGCCCGCTATTTCGGTAGCTGTCACTTTTGAAGCTGTCATTTTTTGACATTTGACAAGTAGAAACTACGCTATTAATAAAAATGGAACGATACAAGCTTCAACAACGCATTGAAATTATTAAAATTCACTATAAAAATGGTGAAAATTTGGCAGAGACTGTTCGTAAAACTAAAACATTTTTGGGTCGTCGTGAAACACCTTGTCGGACCGCAATACAGAAATTGGTGGACAAATTCGAGCTGTTGGGACAAGTTCGTTATGTGAAGAATAAAACCCGTGCACGTCGCTCAAGAACAACTGAGAATATTGCTGTTGTAGCCCAAAGTGTTGAAGAAAACCCAGGTTTGTCCATTCCTCGTCGTTCTTTGGAATTAGGCATTCCAAAAACGTCATTACACCGTATTTTGCATAAAGACTTGGGTCTTAAGGCTTATAAAGTTCAGTTAACACAAGAACTCAAGCCGGCTGATCATCAACAACGTCGTGTCTTTGCTGATTGGGTCCTTGAAATGCATGAAAATGAACCGGAATTTCATCGAAAAATCATCTTGACTGATGAGGCCCATTTCCACCTCGGAGGCTACGTCAACAAGCAAAACTGTCGCATCTGGGGCTCGGAAAACCCAAGAGTTATTGTTGAAAAGCCTCTCCATCCTCAACGCGTGACTGTTTGGTGCGGTTTATGGTCCCGCGGGGTCATTGGACCTTACTTTTTCGAAAATGAGGCTGGAGCAACAGTTACGGTCAATGGATTGCGCTATCGAGAGATGATTAATGATTTTTTATGGCCTGAATTGGATGGTATTGATCTGGACAACGTTTACTTTCAACAAGACGGCGCTACGTGCCACACAAGCAATGAAACCATCGATCTTTTACGGGAAAAGTTTCCGGACCGTGTTATCTCTCGAAGAGGTGATCACAATTGGCCACCGAGATCTTGTGATTTAACACCTTGCGACTTCTTCCTTTGGGGCCACGTGAAAGATAAAGTCTACGCCAACAGCCCAGCGTCGATTCAAGACCTCAAAGATGAAATTCGTGAGGCTATCGAGGACATAGGGCAGCCACTTTGCGATTTGGTTATGGAAAATTTCATGAAAAGGATATGGTCCTGTAAGCGTGGTCTTGGCGGCCATTTGGCTGATGTTGTATTCCATTATTAACGGCATACCTTCCTCTTTACAATGAAATAAACATCCGATCATTTATCTCCAAAAATGCCATTTTTCTTTGAATATCAAAATAACACCTCTTATTGGAAAACCCTTTACAAAACATTAATTATCCACGCACGCAGCCAAAAGTCTCAATATTCGATGATTTTTTCGATTTCAAACACTTTCGCACTATCTCGATGGTTCATTTTATAAATTGAATAGTTAAAACTCAATGATATATTATATGTATAATATTATAAGTTCCAAAACCTGAATATTTAATAATAATGTCTATATAATTTCGACGCATGGCAAAAGTTAAAATTTGCACGGATAAGCCCATATTTTTAAAATCGATCCATCACACTAACGTGAAGGACATTTGTCTAAAACATTGAATGAACCTGCAATGAAATCTGACACCAGTTGTTTTATCTTTTCTTTTTTGAAATTTTGGGTTAGGGGTGAAGAAATGTTGATGGAATGAAGAATATTAATTCTAACCTTCAATGGAAATTATTAAGATCAATATTTCAATCCATGGACAAAATAGGTGAACTCTTTTCGAGGTGCGTTAAGGTTTTCAAAGTAAGCACGATGTAGCACTTACGCAATTTTCCCAATTCAATGTAGACAGGGTCTTAAATGTAATTTTCCGTAAAGTAACGTGCTACACGAAAAATATAACCGTAACGTGTTACACGGAACGTGACGTCAAACCCACGGCATAATCTTTACACACCAAAAATAACATTTTAAACTTACAAAAGTTAGTACCTTAACAAGAATATGCCGCAAATGTATATTAGCACCTGGAAGATGATATAAGTTCTTCTGTATGTAGGTACCTAGATCTAACTACAACAACGTCTACTGAACTAAATTTATAGCTTTTGCTTCATTTCATAATCTCTTTTCTTATCATAACCAATTAGGATGAAATGCAATTTAAGGATCGTCAATTTTACTTTAATATCCACCAAAATTTATTTCCTATAACTTCTATTGAAGCTTTTATTCACTCATCATTCAACGTCTTTCCGCACCAAATTCGAAACGGAAACAATAAAATAAATGTAGCGTTACGAACAATAAAACCAGTCAACACATCATCACACACATTTTAGCTTGCTGAATATTATCAATACCAGTTACAGAATATAGAGCATGTCGTACATTATACACACATGCATGTTCTAACTCACACACAAGAATAAAGTTACAAGTTACATCCGACTTAATAGACTGGAACCCTACTCAATTCTTATTTTTATCCCTGCTTAACCCTAAAGTTGTCGTGTGTATAGGGTATTATGTATGACTGTGTATGAGGACATAAAAAAAAAGTTATTCCACTTCCACTACTCGAATTACTTCGCAGAGAATTTATTGCCCTTATTCCTTTTATTTATCGTGGGAATGATTCTGAGGAATTGCTTGCGAAAGGTTATCGTTTTCACCGATAACACAGACGCTAATAATAATTGAGTGTCTTGTAAAACTACTATTTGGGTCGTTGCGCTATTAAAAACAATGAAATTACTTTTGAAGAATGCTGTGTCTGCATCGAGAAAATTCAGATTTTCTAAGATTAGTCCATGTAGTTATATTTCAGAAATAGAATTTACGATTGGAAAGATAGCAGTCAACAAATATTTTTCAAGAAGTTAATAAAATCAACTTTTCAAATCATAGGCAAAAGTTATTTGAGCTTTTTTACTAAATGATAATGATAAAGCCCAGGTATCAAAGAAAACTGTTCAAAATCATGAAAAAATAAATTCTCAAAACAAACACACAACTTTGTGGTTTTTAAAGAAGTATTATTTTTTTAAGCACCCAAACACACCAGTCTTTTGAGAATTATAGTACCTGATACTATTTAAAATTTTAAACCCAAAACATAAGCACAGTTCTATGGAAGGAAGATACTCCTATTAAAAAAGATAGATTTTACTTTTCGGAATTATAAGTACTGGTGTATGGAAAGTTATGCATTGGCATAGCAAAATTTGACTTGAGATTTTGATCAGACTTCAAGTTACGATAATATCGAAGGCTAAAAAAGTAGTCTTCTATTTTCTGGTTTTTTTAAGACCAAAAAAAAGGTATCTGCGAAATAATTTTTTTACAAAATTTTGAAAAAAATTTACTTTTCAAAAACTGTTCCACAGATCTTTAAAAAATATCCAATATCCAATTTATTACAAGTTAAATAAAGGTGAAAAAAATTTTTGTTTAAAAAATCCATAGAGCCATTTTTTTGCTCGGTTTTTTTTTAAAACAGTACAACGGGTTTTGATGTGTTTACTTAGAATATCAGAATAGAAGAATAGAATTAGCCAATATGAATTTATGCTAGAACAATAATTATAAACCTTTGTAGAGGTTCCTTAAAAAAATAAGTTTTTGCAAGAAATACTTTTAGTACAACAACTCTAAGTTTTTATTGTTTTGCAAATAATATTAAAATTTCAAAAATAAATTTTTAAACCCATTTTTGAGTTATTGAATATTCAAACAAAAAATTGATTTTTTTTCCTCAAAAATCAAAAACAAATAAATTAATTTTTAAACTTTTTAGGAACTTTTGAATGAGAAATTTCATCATCATCTGTTATGCATGTAATGAGAAGTCGAAATTAAAAAAAAAAAACGTTGTACGTTAGGTACAGTCTGTAATGTCTTAACTTTATTTAAGAAAATAATATAATTTTCGAAAACCATATTTTAACATTTGTACGGTGGGTATTGATCTTTTTAGTTTAAAAACAAAATTGTAACTATCAATATTAAAAGAAAATCGAGCATGTGAGTTTTCAAAAAAAAATTTAACAATATTCAAAATTTTAGAAAGCTTAAGCATACCAAAATTCATAAAAAAATTGGGTCCCATAATTAATAAGAATGTTTGCTCTTACCAATAAAGCCAGACGTGGACAAAATTTAATTTTGTTCATTCTATTGCATTTTTAAAAACTTGAATTTGGCCCACCCTATATTATCTTTTATATAACCATTTGTTTGAATTTTTTTTTCAACCATTAGCTACGTTTTACTAAATGAAATTTTAAGAAATTTTTTTTTCTGTGAAACAGATTTTGAGAAAAAATAGTCTATATAATTTCGAAAATAACTATACCGCAGGTGTCATTTTTTTATTTCAAGAATACCACGACTGGGTCGCAAGAAATTGCTCCTATGTAATAGATTAGGAATTTAAAAAACGAATGTTACTAGAGAAAACTGTTTATTAAGATAAAATTATTTTTTTAAATTCTTTTATTAGTAAGACACAAAAACAGAATTCTATGTAAACATGAATTTATGCAAGAACAAAAATTATAAGTCGTTGTAGTGGTTTCTTAAAAAAATAAGCTTTTATATACAAAATTTTTAAAAGGTTTTTAAGAAAAAAAATTGCTACGCCAACTTTAAGTTTTTATTATTGTTCGAAAAAAAATTATATTTCCAAAAAAATATTGAGCCGTTTTTGAAAAATCAATTTTTCCAAAAAAAAAAATGATTTTTTTTTATTTCATAAAATACTTGTTTTTAAGTTTTGAAATGCAATGTTTCTTAAACTTTTTAGAAGCATCTCTATTAAAAATTTGATTAAAATCCGTTATGTCGCTAATGAGTAATTCAAAATTTGAAAAAAAATGGTTCTATGGTAGGTACAAGCTGTAATATCTTAATTTCAATTTTTTTTATTAAATTAAATACCGTAAAAATTAATTGAAAGAAAAAATTTTATCAAAATTTTTTAACATTTTTGTATGATGGGTACCTTAATTTTTAGGTAAAATAATTTTTTTCCCCGATTTTGTAGATTATATTGAGAAACTATTTGGTATCGAGCTTTAAAAATATTTAACATGGGGTTTTCTTAATATGGAGTTTTGAAAGTTTTTAAAAATCCAAACAACATATTTTTTGAAAATTTGAATACACAAATCTATTCAAGTTTTTGAGGAGCTTTACCAAAAACAAAATGATCAAAATCGGTTGTACCGTTTTTGAGAAAATCGAAAGCAAAATAAAAGGTTTTTTGGGGGGTACCCTCAATAACCATTTATCGGAAATTTTTTTTCAACCATTACCTAGTTTTAACTAAATACAATCTTTGTGTATTTTTATTTTTTAAATCTGTCAAACAGTTTTTGAGAAAAAAAAAATATTTATAAAATTTCAAAAAAAATAAAATGCACGACTGGATCGCACGAACTTGCTCTTATGTAAAAGTACTTTGGAATTTAAGATACATTTTATAAATATAAAACATGGATTTAATGAGATAATAATGTTCAAATGCATAAAATTGCCGTCTGGTTTCCGGAAAAGTATGAATTTATGCAAATAAACCTTAAAAAATCGTTTTATTATTAAATAAATTTTTTATATAAGAAATTTCTCTAAAATTTTTCAAGAAAAAAATGTGGGATGCGAATTTTAAGTATTTAATAATATTGGTTTTAGGAAATAATTTCAAAAAATAATCGTTCATAGGTTTTGAAAATATTGATTAAAAATTTTTTTTTTTTTTTTTAAAAACCCAATAAATATGTTTTCGAATATTTTTATATACAATATTATTTTAAACTTAAGGGGACTCCTGCTAAAAATTTTGGGGTAAAATCCTTAGAGCCGTTAATGAGAAAGTCGAAAATCAAAAAAACGGGTCTATGGCAGGTACCCCTAATAACATTTTGCCCCAAAATTTTTTTTGACCAAAATGTAGTCCATGTCCATAATATCACACTTAATTTTTTTTATCAAAATCGTTAGAACCGTTTTCGAGATAAATAAGATTTTGCATTACGGGTGTATGGGGGGTACAGTTAGTTTTGGAGTTAAAAAAAAATTTCAATTTCTCCTCTAGGGAATCACCGAAGACCCTTAACTACCGAATTTGAAAGAAATAGGTCCAAGGGTTTAGGCTGTAGTGAGAGGTACAGACATACAGACACACTGAAACATGTTTTTTGTGTACTAAATTTTCCTTAAAATTTTTATAAAAAAAATTGATATGCAAATTGTTAGTATTTCATAAAATACATTTTAAAACGTAATTTAAAAATTTAATCGTGTATCGGTTTTCAAGATATTGAATTTTCAAAAAAAAAATTGTATTATTTTTTTAAAAATCCAAAAACTATTTTTTCGAAAAAATTTTTAGTTTATATTTTTTCAAATGCAAAGCAGCTCCTGCATAAAAATTTTGGTTAAAATCGTTAGAGCCGTTGGTGAGAAATTCGAAAATCAAAAAAACCGTTCTATGACAGGTACCCCTAATAACATTTCCCCCCAAATTTTTTTTTCACCAAAATATAGTCCATGTCCATAATATCACACCTAATTTTTTTTATCGAAATCGTTAGAGCCGTTTTCGAGATAAATAAGATTTTGCATTACGGGTGTATGGGGGGTACCCTTAGTTTTGGAGTTAAAAAAAAAATTTCAATTTCTCCTCTAGGGAATCACCGAAGACCCTTAACTACCGAGTTTGAAGAAAATACCTCCGGTAGTTTACGCTGTAGTTCGAGGTACAGACATACAGACATACAGACATACAGACATACAGACAGACAGACGGAATTGTCAGACCCACTTTTTTCGTCTTCGCTATCATCGTAATGTCAACTTTGATCAAAATCTCGAGTTCGATTTTTTTTCCAAATGCAGAACTTGCCCTATAGTACCTATATCGCAAGTAAAAATCGTATGGTAGGTACCGTTATTTTTGGTATTAAAAACTAAAAATTAAAAATGATATCTACTAAGTTCACAGAAAATCGGCCAAGTCGTTTAGGCTGTATTAGAACCGACATACAGACCAACAGACAGACAGAAAGAGAGAATTGTGAGACCCACTTTTGTAGTCTTCGCTATCATCGTAATGTCAACTTTGATCAAAATCTCGAGTTCGATTTTTCTTACGAGTGCATAACTTGCCTTATAGTACCTATAAGTCGCAAGTAAAAAAATGTGGAGGAAAAACTTGAAAAATTCTATATACCAAGTTTCAAGAAAATCGTCAAAACCATTTAGGATGCAGTCAAACAGACAGACAGAATTTCGAGACCCATTTCTTAATCTTCCTTATCATCATTTTGTCAAGTCTGATCAAAATCTCGAGTGCGATTCTTTTTAAGAACGTGAAAAAAAATAATATGTTTTTGGAACTTTTGACAGATAAAATAATTTATTCTTGAAAAATCGATATTACAAAAACAGATCCTTATTTGAATTTGTTATTCTTTCTTCAATTTATATTTACTTATGGCATTTAGATCTTAGCTCCAATTAATTAAAAATTGTTTAGGCCTTTTTTTTACTATAAACATCAATTTTATAAATCTTAAGTCTCTTAAAAATAAGACCAAGCTCGGGCGATCCAATTGTGCATTTTATTTTCAAAAAACGTAAAGCAGGGATTTGAGAAAAATCATAGTACACATTCTTGTATGAGAAGTACCATTAATTTTGGCCTCAAAAAAATGAAAAATCGCGGTATTAATTTTAAGGAAATCAACCCATCTTTATAGGGTGTTTTCGAGCATACATAGTAATTAACCCTGTCATCTTTTTATCAAGTTAGGTCAAAATTTCGAGACGATTTTTGTATAAAGAATTCATAACTTGTCAGTAAAAATAATATACAAATATGTAGGTATTTTAAAAAATATCAGTTTATACAAATTAAACTCATCAGTCAGTCAAAGTAGAACAAAGTTCCATAAAATTTGAAATTTGACAAAATTAAGTGACAAACACCAATAAAAAAGGAAGATGTTTACTGTGATGAATACGAGTGATGCAAACCGGCTATATGAATGAATTAATAGGATTTTTTGGTTTAATTTATTTTTTTTTTCTGCAAAACGGATTTAAATATTCAAAAACACAAATATTTTAATATTTGTGGATTTTTTATTTATTTAATAGATGGTCTTACAGATTCATAATCATTCAGATGAAAGAAATTTTTGTGCGGAGTTTCACAGTCGGTGTAAGATTTCAATTTTTTTCGCACATGAAATAAGAAGTCTTAAATGATACCATGAAGTCATTCACCCTTATTATAATAGGCGTTTCACTTGAACGACACTCGTCACTTCTTCTGTCGAGTCACTTTTAAGGCGTTTTAGAGTCGGTATTACGATACTTAAACGCCAGGCGTTTTGAATCAACATGCGTTCCACATAAAACAAACAGATATTTTAAAACAATTTGAGTTTTTTTTTAATACACGGTGTCCTGTAATTCGTGCGCCATACTTTTTGATGTGATTCTTGATCATATTCTAAGAAAAAAAATGTTTTACGGTAAATTCTGATTTTCAACTTTAACATCACTTTTTGACGATGTAAAAAAGGCTAACTTTGTGTACCCTGACCCATGTTAAGGTCAGTTTCTCTGTCAGTACTGAGATTTTTTATTTTAGATTTTAATTTGAGTAGAAATACTAGCCTTTAAGCCTACGTTTAAATTGAGCTGATATGTTTTAGGGTTGCCAGATATTCAATTTTAAATGGTGTTCAATTTTTCTTAACCGAGCAAAATTTTGACTTTGAGGTAAAAACATAAAGTTTTCTTATTTTTACCTGATGAAGAAAACAATAATACAACAAAAATCATTAATAAGTGCACCCAAACACCCAAATATTTTATGATACTTGGGAAGATCTAAAACAGGTAAAAAATCGAAATTTGTGTTTTGTACCTACTTTTATTGCTAATTAGCATAATTAAATAGGCCTTTAGTAGTTATTTACAAATGTGAACGTCTTGCATGCTCTAGTGGGAGCTATAGTGCATAAAAGTCCATCTATGCAGTTCCAAGTCTAAATAATTGTCATTACAACTTTGCCAAAATGAAGAGTTAAGCCCCCTGATTGCAAGTATTGAGGTCTAAGACGTTTTGCAGACAGCCTTCTGCCTGCAAGACGCGATAAGAATAGCGTACTTCTTGCACGAAGTAGACCGCCTTCAAAACGGCTTGGACCTCGATATTTGCAATCAGGGCACTTAGCTCTTCATTTTGAAGTTATGGCAAATTTTTGATCACAATTTTTTAGACTTTGGAAAGAACTGCATATTTGATGCACTCTTATGCACTATTGCTCCCACTAGAGCATGCAAGACGTTCACATTTGTAACTAACTACTAAAGGCCTATCTAATTATGCTAATTATTTTTTGTTATCAATCACACCCAAGAATTGCTGTGGGCTCTTAGTCTATTATAAAAAGGGTAAAAAGTGTACTTATGCCTATTTGACTTGCTGTCAAAATCCTAATCACCTTAACCCTTCACAGGGAAAGTTAAATTTTGGGGATGACTGTTTAATGGGTAAATTAACTAAATAAGTAGTATAAAAGAATAGAAAAACTCAAAACTCATTCATCAGATTATCTAGTTTGATAAGAGCGCTTTTTGAAATGCCTTTACTTACGAGAGAAGAATACGCAGACATTTTATTCGTTTATGGGTTGTCCAATTGAAATTCGAGAAGAGCACAACGAAGATACCAGAAACTTTACCCTAACAGACGACTTCCTTCTCG
The DNA here is from genome assembly GCA_911387755.1 of Chrysotoxum bicinctum. Taxonomy (NCBI): domain Eukaryota; kingdom Metazoa; phylum Arthropoda; class Insecta; order Diptera; family Syrphidae; genus Chrysotoxum; species Chrysotoxum bicinctum. Next base: position 34,002,589 of record OU426990.1, read on the forward strand.
AAATGTTTTTGGAAATATCTTTCGAAGGCTTTGAGAAACTGCATAAGTTTCAACTACAAGACCTAACGCGGGAGCTGCAAGCACAAGAAAAGTTTCAGTGATACACTGCATCTGTATTGGGTTAGTTATTTTCACCCTTAAATAAAACAAATATGTACATATAATAAAAATTACAAATTACACAATACAAACATGTATAACTTTCATCTTTATCCAATTTCGACAATGAGTCGTTTGAAAATTTGTATTCGATAAAAAATAGCGTTCTGAGAGTCGTAGAAGTCCAGAAAACGACAGTTATAATACAGATGAGTGACATTTATCATACGAAAACTTACGTTCCACTCAGAGTATGGCGTTACGACTCGAAAATAACGATAAAAGACTCTAAAACGCCATTCATAATACAAATTTTTGAAAATGACATTTGTCGTTCAAGCGAAACGCCTGCTACAATAAGGGTGATTATGTATAAACTTTTTTTACTCGCAATGCGACATTAAATCTCGATTAGGTTTTTTGCCACAGCCTAGTCGGATGTCGATGTTGATGGTGGTATTCAAAATAATTCTGTTTCTTTTTATTCAACGGTTAATGCTCAAATCTCAGAATATTAAATCTTCCAGAGGATTCAAGAAGGCCTAGACCCCATATTTCTAAGAAATAAATACATTTATTTCTTCAATATTAAAAAGGGAATATGAGCGAAGATTGTAAGTTCCTCTCGTACACAGCTTTTGTCTTGTCTTTATTTTACCTGTGAACATCCTCTTAAGGTCTTGTTTAATTGGATTAGAAACTCAATACAAATCATAAATAATACTTATAAATTATAAACATCAACAACCTAATATTATTTACACTTAAAGATATATACAGGTCGATTTCTTGCAACACCCCATTACCAGGAGGAGGACATCTCGAAACGGTGAGTTTCGACATTAAATGCTCATTGTTTATTTTCTTAATTATTATTTCCTTGCGAGAAGAAAGCATAAGGCCAAGCAGGAAATATATCACTCGATGATGCTTGACATAATGTTATCCTTGTTTCATAGGGCATTATATTCGCAAGAATAAGAGGCTTAATTGATGTACGTAAGTATTTAGATGCCTGATAATGGGGATACTTGGGGTTGGTTTTAATTGTTTTCGAAGAGTGCTCTTACTTGCTTGAACGAAATTTTATATAGATGTATGTATGTGCCCACAAAATTATTTTTTATCCATGGAAGGATGTCTAATGAGTTGGTGTATACTCATTTATGTTGGTAAGTTTGACTGTGTGTTGGTTGTTTTTTCATATTTCTGGTAGGGAAGATTTTTTTAAATTTTATTTATTCAAATAATGGATGGGAGAAGATATCATTGATACAAAAATTTAATTCTGAATTCTAGAGAATAGTACAAGTTATAATTCCTTCGAATCGATTAAAATTATGAAAAGTAATTTGATATTTATGAGTATCTGAATTTCAGGTTTAAAAATCTATCAAGGACATTTGTTGAGACCAAACATGAATATGTATTTTAGTTAAACACAATCAACTGAATTACTGTTCTTATGGACAAGCAAGAAGAGCAAAAATCTTTGAAAATTAACTTAAATATTTAAGTCTTACTACTTAATTCAGCGGACAGAAAACTCAGATATTAGAAGAGGGTAATGTTGTTTTTCAGTGGTGTAATAGCTCTTGCGAGAAATTGACAAATCCCCTAGAATATCTCTTGTTATGAAAAGTGCTGCCCATTAGCCGTTCGGAGTTTGCAGATAATCGTATATAAGCGAAATGTACATGATGTCCATTGCACAACTGTTTGGGGCTGACACAATTCAGACAGCCTTTTTTCTAGTAATGCTATTTCTTCCTTTTTTTTGACCAGCTCTCTCAAACTTTCCAACCTCTGAGACACAGCTCTACCTTCCTCATCTAAGTCTGACAAACTTTCATCGTCATTCACGTCAGCACCAAACTCGTCATGTGTGAATAGCTCCTCTAATCGACCATCATCGAGAAGAGCTATTTCCTCCTCTAAACGTATCCTCAGCCAGGGTTACCCCTGGGATTTTTCAAAAAGTCGCAGAAAAAAGTCGCTTTTACAAAAAAAAGTCGCAAATTCGAATTCTTTTAAAAAGTCGCATTTTTGAACAAAAAGTCGCAATTTTTCTTGTAGCTTCCCGTTGGATGAAGAGCTAGCAGTCTAGCACCTCCGACTGCATCAGGAGTTTCTCCTTTTTACTTGCGACTTATAGGTACTATAAGGCAAGTTATGCATTCGTAAAAAAAATCGAACTCGAGATTTTGATCAAAGTTGACATTACGATGATAGCGAAGACCAAAAACGTGGGTCTCGCAATTCTGTCTGTCTGTCTGTCGGTTCGACTACAGCCTAAACGGCTCGGCCGATTTTCTTCAAACTTGGTAGATATGGGTTTTAATTTTTTCCTCCCAGACGTTTTTTTCTTTTTTTTTTAGACCAAAAATAACGGTACCTGTCATACGATTTTTTTTTCGAAATTTTATAAATATTTTTTTTCTCAAAAACAGTTCCACAGAATTTAAAACTCAATTAAAAGCTCAAGTGACCTCAACTCCAAGGTGCGTTTTTTTTTTTTTGGTTAACGGTTGAAAAAAATTTTCCAAGAAATTGTTATTTTTGGTAGCCCCCCTGGGTCCAAACTTGCCAAATAAAAGTTTCTTAACATAATCTACAAGATTTGAGAAAAAAAATTTTGTTTTATCTAAAACTAACGGTACCTTCCATACAAAAGTTAAAAAATGGTTTTCGAAAATCGTATTTTTCTCGAAATTTTTTTTTCTTTTCATTAATTTTTACGATCTATAATTTAATAAAAAAAATTGAAATCTAGATATATTACTGACTGTACCTACCATACAACGATTTTTTGGAATTTTGAATTTCTCATTATCGGCATAACGGATTTTAATGAAATTTTTTATAAAGAAGCTCCTAAAAAGTTTAAAAAACATTGCATTTCAAAACTTAAAAAAAAAAATATTTTTTTCAATTTTTGGAAAAAAAGTCATTTTTTTTTTTGGAAAATTCGATATCTCAAGAACGGCTTAATATTTTTCTTGGAAATTTAAATCTCAATCGTACAATAACAAAAACTTAAGGTTGGTGTACCAATTTGTTTTTTTTTAAATGTTTTAAAAATTTTGTGCATAAAAACTTATTTTTTTAAGGAACCACTACAATGACTTATAATTTTTTTTCTTGTATAAATTCATATTTGCATAGCATTCTGTCTTTATCTCTTATGTACTACTAAAAGAATTTAAAAAATTCATTTTATCCTTATGAACAGTTTTCTTTAATAACATTCGTTTTTAAAATTCCTAGTCCATTACATAGGAGCAAGTTCGTGCGACCCAGTCGTGCATTTTATTTTTGTTGTATGAGAAATCTATTGGATTCGGGAGTGTAGGTTTTAGAAATTCAAAAGTATATTAATCACCAATCATTACCTTTGCATTTTTCGTTTCCCAAGCTGAAGTTCCAATTTCTAAGAAAAAGTTCTACTAATATTAATCTCAAGAAAAAAACATAAGTAGTAACTCCTTACTTTTTCGTCGCTTCGCTCAGCACAACTCACCCGCCTGATGCCGACACAAATACCGTTTTTGATGTCAAAAAACAAAACAATATTTACATTAAATAAAAATGTCAATGGAGACAAAGAGCACAAAGAGGTAGGTAAGGAGATATTCTAGGAAATGTCAGTGTCAGTCGTCAGTGCCAAACACGTAAGAAAAAAAAAAACGATCTGACAGCGCCCCCGTGGTGGGAATGGGAAAAGAAAAACTACTTTCGAAAACGAGAATGCGAACTGCAAAGCAAAGACAATCATACTCACACTTTCTCAAAAAAGTTTGATGGTAAATGTTTAAGCAAAGAAAAAGTCGCAATTTTAAACAATTTTAAAAAGGTCGTCGCATAGTCGCACAGCAAAAAAAAGGTCGCAAAAATGCGACTAAAGTCGCATAAGGGTAACGCTGTCCTCAGCACAGATTTCAGTCCCACCGTAGAGAAGCCCATCTCAGCAAGCTTAGCTTTCAGGCTAGGTACAGTCGTACTTTGCACAAACATAGCGGCACGAGCGCTTGCATCCATCATATGATTTGAAAACTTATTTCCAATCCAAGCAAATTAAAAGCAAAAGCTACTATTTACAGCATGCACAAATCAAGTAGGTTTTTTTATCTCACTTCTGAATACTATAAGCGACTGTTAAGATTTTAATAAAAGCGAAACTAGCAAGCAAACAAAAAATTATCGTGCAAAAAGAAAAGTTACAAGTAAGAATAAAACACACCTCTTGTCTAATATTGAGAGCCTTATTACAAGCGATCTTTTTCTTATCTTAATATTTAACAGTTTTGTCAGTCAAGGAGAGTACATTACATATAGTTCATACAATAGGTACATAAATCATTCGATTTTACAGTAGGTATAAGTAATTATGCAATGAATTTATACAAGAACGTTGTATAATAGTTGAGTACTAAAAGTTAAAGTAACGAGATGAATACAGGGTGATCGCGTTTAATTATTTCTTGATTATATTAAATAAAATCTCTTACACGTAGGTGCTCTCTATTTCTGTTAACAAGAACCCAGGAATGGGGTGAAGTTTTAAGTCACTAGGTCATAGTTCTCTTCGAGCTGTTGCAATACCAAATTTATTTATTATTAGAGGTCATGCCATTACTAGACAAATCAAATAATTTGTTACACAAATTGGAATAAGTGGGTGACCAATAGTAAATATTAAACTTGTTATCCTGTAATCAATAAAATACGAGAAAATTACACTTAAGATCACCAGTTCAAAAATAACTTAATTTTCCGCATTTATTCGAAATTATCTACATACATCAAAGCAAAGAATCCATTCTTTTATATGTTTTAAAGTTAAGATAAGATTTTTTTTTCACAACCAAATACTACATGCCATTAAATTCATTATCGTTTAAGTTGCATACGATAGAATTTATGGAAGGTTGCTAAACATTTGACATGGAGACATAGCCATTATACAATTTTAGAAATGGAATTGTACGTAAAGCTAGTAATTTATAAAAAAATATGACGAATAAACATAGTTTTCCGAAATGGTGTACGCCTTAAATAAAATATCGGTTTTTCAAACATCGCCTTTAAACTGTAAATGATAGCTTTGCATGCGTCAGACGAGATGGCGGCTACATGCTCGAAATAATAGTCATGTATGTTGATATCAAAAAATTATTTGTCAAACAAAGCCAATTTTATGGATTAAATACATTTTTATGTATTTTGTTTTAATTCTAAAATATCCGCTCCGGAAAAAACTTCCTCCATCACAAGTTATTCTTTTTACTTGCGACTTATAGGTACTATAAGGCAAGTTATGCATCCTGTAGTAGATTGCGAAGTTCAAAGGAGCGATGCAAACATAGTTTAGTAATTAAGTATAAGAGAAAGTAGAATAAAGAAAATGAATTAAGAAGAATAAGAGAAGCGATAATATGGATAATATGTATATGAAGTATAACTAAAAAGAAATTGAAGATCAGTCTAAGTTCAGCCAGCATTCAATAAAGAGTAAAATTATTTAAGAACATAAAAGAACAGTTTTATTTAATCACTAGAGATCTACAGGTTATGGGCCCAGATCTCTCATAAAATGTCGAATGTTATGGAATTAGTGTTTGCTAAAATAAAGCCTTTTGATGGGCGTAATTTTGATTCGTGGAAGTATCAGGTGGAAAACTTCCTCGAAGCACAGAAAGTTCTCGATGTACTTTCTCAAGTAAAACCAGAGGTAACGGGGGCTAACCAAGATGCCGCTACGCAATGGGACGAGAAAAACGCAAAGGCAAAAAAATTTAATAATATGCTTGGTAGATGATAATCATCTTGAGTATATCAAAGGAAAATCTACTGCAAAAGATATGTGGAGCGCCCTTGTGACCACATTCTCAGGGACAAATATGGCAAAGCAGAACATGTTACGAACACGTTTGGATAGGTTAAAATACGAGTTGGGAAGTGACATGAAAAAGCATTTCACCAAATTTGATGAATGTACAAGGGAGTTAACCGCTGCAGGGGCGAAATTGGATTCAACTGAAATAATTTATTATTTGTTTAAATCGTTTCCAGAAGATTTCCAACCGCTAATAACGGCGCTTGAAAATATGCCGGATGACACGTTGACCTTGGAATATGCCAAATCCCGCTTGTTGAACGAAGAAATGCGACAACAGGTGAACAAAGAAACCGGTGATGTCGATACCGTTGGTGATGCAGCTTTTTCGGCACGCTTTGCAGGGGAGTGTTTCAAATGTAAGAGAAAGGGTCACAAAAGCTTTAATTGTCCGCAAAGAGGTTCTAAAAACAATTTTAGAAAGAAGGTTGCGTCGTCTAATAAGTCTAGGGACAGTAGTGCAGTTGCGTTTATGGTTACGAATCAGTATGTTGGACAAAACGTTTGGTTGTTAGACTCAGGTAGTACACGGCATGCAACCAATAATTTGGAGGCTTTGACTGAGATCAAAGAGCTGGAGAAGCATGTGGTAATAAGCACTGCTGAGGAGGGTGGTGTAATGAAGGCAACGCATAAGGGAGTTTTCAAGGGGTACACTTTCGTTGAAGGGAGGAGAGTACCTATCGAGGTGAAGGAGGTTCTGTATGCAAAAGAGCTAAGAGTGAATCTGCTGTCAATAAAGGCACTCCAAGATAAAGGTCTGGAAATATATTTTGTTCGTGGACACAAAGCGTTGATCAAATCTAGTGGGGTAACTGTTGCTATGAGTGTCTTGTCAAATGGATTATATGAATTGCAGTTGTATCCCGCAAATGATCAACTCAATTTATGTAAAATTGATGACGTTTGGCATCGCAGGCTGGGTCATGTGAATGACACATATTTGGAAAAAATGAGGTACGAAAGTATGGTAACTGGTTTGGAAGCTGCTGAGGAGAAGGTATCCTGTTATTCATGTGCTCAAGGTAAACAGGCAGAAAAGCCTTTTTCAAGTCAAAGGCCGAGAACTTCAAGGGTTCTTGAAAGAATTCACACGGACGTATGTGGACCGATCACTCCAAGTACACATGAAGGTCAAAGGTACTTTGTGACGTTTATCGACGACTATAGTCATTTTTCCCAAGTCTTTTTGATACGACAGAAGTCCGAAGTATTTCAGTGCTTTAAAAAGTTTGAAAGTCATGTGACAGTAAAGTTTGGATGTGGAATTATTTACTTGAGATGTGACCAGGGTACTGAATATTTTTCGAATGAACAGAAGAAGCATTATATGGAGAAAGGCATTCAATTAGAACTTACAGTGGGTTACTGCCCAAAACAAAACGGTGTTGCAGAGCGCTTTAATAGGAGCGTGGTAGAGAGAGCTAGGACAATGATGGTGGATTCTGGTGTGCAAAAAGAAATGTGGGGAGAGGCAGTACTAACTGCAAACTACTTGCTCAATAGGACCCCGACAAGGTGTATTGTTGGAAAGACACCTGCAGAGATGTGGTTTGGTGTTAAGCCGGACGTAAGGAAACTACGAATTTTTGGATGCAAGGCATTTGCACTTGTACCCAAAGAAAAGAGGGCCAAATTCGATGCTAAAAGCAAAGCGATGATAATGGTTGGCTACGCAATTAATGGCTATAGGCTGTGGGATCCAGATTCGCGAAAAATACTAATTGCGAGGAATGTTAAGTTCGACGAGTCAAGTTTTCCGGCAAGAGGCAGAAATAACGAAGACTTGAAAACGGTTTTGATTGCAGAAAAAGTCTGGTCAGATCCAGAAGGGGTTTCTGAAAAACATGAAGAAGCTGTTATTGAGGAAGCTGTCGATGAAGAAGCAGAGGAAGACCATGATGAAACTGTGGTGCATGAAAGCGAGGACTCAACTGATTCTAATTTTGAATCTGCTTCTGAGGATGGACCACAGACGGCGCTCCGGCAGCATCAAACTTTGGTTAATCAAAGGCAAAGCTGCCGTGAGCGCAAGATTCCAGGCAAGTTAACTTATAATCATGATTTTGAAGAAATAAATGTGTCGGAATTTAATTTTTTAGTCGAACCCAATAATTTTAAGGAAATTGAGAAGAGGCCTGACCGAAAACAATGGAGAGATGCTGTTGCAGATGAGTTGCGATCATTGGAAAAAAATGAAACGTTTGAGCTGGTGGAGAGAAAACCTGATATGAAAATAATCAGCTGTAGGTGGGTCTTTAAGCTAAAGACTGACAAAGATGGTAAACCTCAAACATATCGCGCAAGATTGGTAGCAAGGGGATGTAACCAAGAGTATGGGATTGACTACGATCGAACGTACGCTCCGGTGGCAAGGTTGGCAGCCATACGTACTGTGCTATCCGTGGCCATATATAAAAGTTTTACTATAACTCAAATGGACGTTCGAACAGCCTTTCTGAATGGAGAATTGCAAGAGTGTGTGTACATGCAGGTTCCTGAAGGCATGGATGTTAGACAGGTTATGATTTGTAAACTTAGAAAATCATTGTATGGACTGAAACAGTCCCCGCTTTGCTGGTATCGGAAGTTCCACGAAACAGCAATGAAAATCGGATTTCTACGATCACAACATGACTACTGCGTATATGTAAGACAGCGTAATGGGCACATTAGCTATTTAGTTTTGTATGTTGATGATCTGCTGTTAATAAGTGAAAACATACAGGAGCATAATGAAGTGAAGGGTATGTTGACAAGAGAATTCGAGATGAAAGAATCGAAAGAACTTGAGCAATTCCTTGGTATAGGAATTACATACAATCCTAAAGAGTCATTGTTGAGTATGGGCCAAAAGAAATCTATTAAAGATTTGTTGACATACATGCATATGAAAGATTGTAATGGAGTGTCTACTCCAATGGATCAGTCTACAAAACTGACAAAAATTACGAATGAAAACATGAAAATTACTGTGCCATATAGAGAGCTCATTGGAAAGGTAATGTATATGATGCTCTGTAGCAGACCAGATATTTGTTTTGCGATATCTCAACTAAGTCGGTACCAAGACTCTCCAGGTGAAGAGCATTGGCAGTGCGGAAAGAGGTTAGTTCGTTATCTGAAGGCCACGATGAACTATGAGTTGGTGTATACAAAGCATCCAGGAGAAAAGCCTTTGGTGGGGTTTGCGGATTCAGATTATGCTACAGATGAAACTGACAGGAAATCCACGAGTGGGTTTTTATTCAAAGTTTTCGGAAATGTCGTCAGCTGGACATCAAAGAAACAGCAGGTTGTAGTATGTTCCACTACTGAAGCCGAATATGTTGCATTGGCACTTGCTGTACAAGAAGGTGTTTGGTTACGAGGATTGCTTGTCGATTTGCTTATTAATGTTGATAGCATACCCATATTCGAAGATAATCAGAGCTGTATCAAAATGACTCTTAACATGGAAAACAAACGGGTGAAGCATATTGATGTCAAGCATCATTTTATTAGGCAGAAGATTGAAGAAGGTGAAGTAACGTTGCAGTATATAAACACGAAAGAACAAGAAGCAGATATACTAACGAAGTCTTTACCTAAACCACAGTTCCAATACCTGGCAGGAAAATTGGGACTTATGCATCGAGAAGGGGTGTAGTAGATTGCGAAGTTCAAAGGAGCGATGCAAACATAGTTTAGTAATTAAGTATAAGAGAAAGTAGAATAAAGAAAATGAATTAAGAAGAATAAGAGAAGCGATAATATGGATAATATGTATATGAAGTATAACTAAAAAGAAATTGAAGATCAGTCTAAGTTCAGCCAGCATTCAATAAAGAGTAAAATTATTTAAGAACATAAAAGAACAGTTTTATTTAATCACTAGAGATCTACACATCCGTAAAAAAAATCGAACTCGAGATTTTGATCAAAGTTGACATAACGATGATAGCGAAGGCCAAAAAAGTGGGTCTCGCAATTATGTCTGTCTGTCTGTCTGTCTGTCGGTTCGACTAAAGCCTAAACGGCTCGGCCGATTTTATTCAAACTTGGTAGATATGGGTTTTGATTTTTTCCCCCCACACATTTTTTTCTTTTTTTTTTAGACCAAAAATAACGGTACCTGCCATACGATTTTTTTTCGAAATTTTAAACCCCATGTTAGATTTTTTTTAAACTTGATAAATAAAAGTTTCTTAAGATAATCTACAAGGTGTGAGAAAAAAATTTTATTTTACCTAAAAATAAAGGTACCCACCAAACAAATGTTAAGAAATTAAAATAAATGGTTTTTAAAAATCGTATTTTTCTCGAAAACAGCGCCTAGAATTTTGATAATTTTTTTTTTCTTTCAATCAATTTGTATGATCTTTAATTTAATAAAAAAAAAATTTGAAATTAAGATATTACAGCTTGTATCTACCATAGAACCATTTTTCGAATTTTGAGTTTCTCATTATTCACATAACGGATCTTAATGAAATTTCTTATAGAGAAGCTTTTACATAGTCTAAAACACATTACATTCAAAACTTTAAAATAAATATTTTTTGAATTTTTCGAAAAAAAAATCTATTTTTTTCTTTTTTTCAAAATTCGATATCTAAGAAACGGCTCAATATTTTTGTTTGTAAATTTAATTTTTATTCGAACAATAATAAGAACTTTAAATTGGCGTACCAAAATTTGTTCTTAAAAATCTTTTAAAAATTTAGTATCTATATAAAAGCTTTTTTTTTCAAGAAACCACTAAAACGACTTATAATTTTTGTTCTTGCATAAATTCATATTTGCATCGCATTCTGTTTTTGTCTCTTACTACTAAAAGAATTTAAAAAAATAATTTTATCCTTATGAACAGTAGATATTCTCTAATAACATTCGTTTTTAAAATTCCTTGTCTATTACATAGGAGCAAGTTCGTGCGATCCAGTCGTGCATTTTATTTAACTCAAAATAACAAAGAAATTTAAATATATTAAGCCGTTTAAAATAAATAAGTCTTTTATATGTTAAAAATCTTAAAGACATTGGTGCAACATTTTTCTTGAATTAGTACGATGTTAAAGCTGTTTTAGTATGAAACTAGGTTAACACGACGATTTTTCAAAAATTTTTCGAATTTACCATCGTACTTTCTCTAACATTTTATAAAAGTTAAAACCATCAAATACCTATTTTATTTGCTTAGTATCGTTCTAACTAGACATTTGCAAACATCAAATCAGATCTGTTTACTAAGTTTTTTGCACAAACTGTCATTGTTTTCGGTGTGTTTAGAAGCAATTTATTAAAGAAATTGCTTTAGTACGATACTAGTTTAAGATTAAGAAAAAGTTAGTAATCTACTTAAAAGTTTATCAAATTGGAAAGTAGTATTATGCTAATACTTTAATTTTAAGATGTTAAAAATTTCGCGCTATTTTCCAAAAAAAAGTGTTAAGATTTTTTTTGAAGAACACTCAAATGAAAATTGAAAAAAAATCATTTATACCTGTTTTTGAAATATCAAATTTTTAAAATAAAAATTGATTTTTTTTAAAACCGTCCAAATAAATGTTTCTATTAAGTTTTGATAGGTGGCAATGATTTTTCAACTTCTTAAAACGTTTTTGAATCCGTTTTGTCGAATCTTTAAAAGCTCAAATTCAAAAAATGGTTCTATATGTTATGTAATGCTAGTAACACATATTATACATACATATGTACTATATTGCAAATTATAGATTCGTAAAAAAATGAACTCACGATTTTAATAAGAGCTGATGTTATGATGATACGGATGATGAAAAAAAGTTCCCCCCACCCTTCACGTTCTTGCTCTTTTTAAGACTGAAAATAACGGTACCTACCACACAAATTATTTTCTTTTATTTTAATATTTTTTTTTCTCAAAAACTGTTCCAAATTTTTAACGAAAAATTCTTTAAGTAGTTGTAAATGGTACCCCCATATCGGTGACCAGTTCATCTGATTTCGATAATTTTGTTTGTGTTAAAGCTCCTTAAAAGTTTAAATATATTGTGTATTAAAATTTTGAATTTTTTTTTTTTGTTGATTTAAAAATTTTTTCAACTCTATATTTCGAAAACCTATGTATGAAAAAATATACAAAAATGGTTTTTGAAATTTGTATTTTTTTTAAACCGGCACTAAGAATACGAAATAGAAATAGCTTAACTTAACTTACCATAATATTATGTATCAGCATAATGGATCTTAGCGATTGTTTTTATACAGAAATTAAAAATTATTGAATATGAAATCTCATTATCTTTTTTTTTTTGGAATAAAAAAAAAAACAAAAGTTTCGATATCTCCAAAGCGGGTTTATATTTTTTTTAAATTAAAATTTAATTTATACAATAATAAAAATTTTAATTTAATGTACTAAAAATTTTTCTTAAAAATGTTTTAAAAAATTTATATATAAGAGCCGATAGTCTTATTGCTGCTAGTGCTCTTATGTAGAATTATTTTTAATATATTTTTAATATGTTATTGATAATAAATAAATAAATAAATAAAAAATAATTTTATATATAAAAACTTTTTAAAATGAGTTTTATGCAAGCAAGTTTGTCCAATACCATCATTTTATTTGTTAATACATTTAGAACAAATGTTTTTGCTTTATTAAATATTAAGTTTAATAAAATCTGTTAGCTGTAAATTTTCAAAAAGCGAAAGCATGTGGTTTTCGAAATATTGAGTATTCAAAAAAAAATTAAATTTTCTAAAAAATAGAACAAAAAAAAATAAATAATAGGATTCAAAATAGGAGCCTTAGTATACAAAAATTGGGGAAATTAACATGTTTTTGAGAAAAAAAAATATTTTCTTAAATTTTTCCAATTTTTTTTTGTGACAAGTACAACATACCGTTATTTTTGGACTTAAATAAAGGTGAAAACGGAGGAGTTTATAATGCTTTAGTTAAACAGAAAGACAGAATTAAGAAACAATTACACAATACACACAATTTCAAAAAATTCCAAGTTTCTTATAATAAGAAGAAATTACCCTTACGTTTGAGTTCAATCATATGTATATTATAGTGAATTGTATTTAAACTTCCATAATAATTTCGGTTAAAAAACAACATATGTATTTAGTTCTCTGATTTCTTAAACATATTTATTTTTGCAAATAAAATTTAAATTGTTGGGTTTGTATTGGGAATATATTTAATATTCCTATAATTTTTTTTTAACCCAAATACAATGAAACTTAAAAATAAATCCTCAACGTGTTTTTTCAACAAGGAATTTTGAAAAAAAAAATCATATTTTTTAAATTCGAAAAATATTGTTTGAATTTTTTGTATAAGTTTCTGCGTAAAAAATTAAGTTTAATAGGCTTAAGTTGAGAAACCCTCAAAATCAAATTATATCGGTCTTTATAATAACATAATTGTGTTTTTAAATTTATATAAATCATTCATTCATAAATCATTTTAATTTAATCTTACAAATACTGATTAAATGTCCTTGGTAAGGACCCGGCGAAAATTCCATTCCACTTCCCTTCCTCCCATTCCTACTCGCCTACGTCAACATGCACACAGGATGTTGTATACTCTCTCTTGGTTCACCAGGAGCCTTAGCGGAACTACATTTATATATTTACATATTAACTCACACTTAACCTCGATTATAAGGAGTGGTTTATTGTCCTGATTCAGAGTTTAAAAATTAATTTAAAAACATGCAGAAAATATACCTCGATTGCACATAAGTAAAATTTCGGATCAGAAACCTACTTTTTCCCGCCAGAAAAAAATCCCTTCCACCATTTGTAAGGACTCTTTTGTCTTATCATTTTTATGGAAAATTGTAGAATTTCACATTTACTTATCTACTCGTACCTACCTTTTTAGTAGGTGAATGTATGGTGTGAATCTTTTCCTTAAGCCTCAAGCTGATAGCTCCTCCGTCTTCCAATAAAATGTAGTTTCCATAATTTAATTAGCTACATCCTAATTAATGTCTTCATAGTCACTTATTATCATTGGTTCTATTAAAAGCATTTGCTCATTGCCATGTGACATGTTATGCATTAATGTATCCGAAATTATTGCACCAATTATTCTCATTTAAATGTAATGTCATCCTTAGACAGACAGTTAGTATTATTTATGTGATTGTTCTTGCATATATGGGTATTATTGTTGTGGGTATACTCGTCCCTGTTATTAAATAAACTGGCGTATTTTTCGCTTTATGTAGGTTATGTCATAGAGGCATAGTGCAATTATATAAACATTAAAAATACATTACTGTTATAATATTAACATTGAACATCGAAACTGCATTTCAGAATGTATAATGATGCAGTTCTAGTGCATAGAGTAAGCATACCAAAAAGGGTAAGGCAAGAGGAAATATTATGTGAATTTATGTATGAGTCATGGGAATGTAGTCTTCATACAAACATAGCCTCGATGTAGATTTTTATTATTTATGTTGTCAGTTTTAATTTGATTTTTTTTTTGGAATTTTGTTATATTTCAATTATCATTCATTAATAAAATAGATATAGTCTATGATAATGAATAAAAAATATAAAAATATATAAGTGTTTCAGTTTAGTTTAAGGAATATCCTCTCTTGAACTTGACCTTACGTAGAAAATGTTATTGAAATTCCATGGTTAATCCAATTTTTCGAAATATATCGGTATCATTATCAGGACTCATGTTGTCGTACAAAATAAATAAAATAACCGACTGTGTCGCACGCACTTCCTCTTATAAGACTAAGAATTTCAAAAATGAATGTTATTAGAGAAAAAATGTTCATAAGCTTAAAATTCATCTACATCTTGTAAAATGTTTCCGAGAAATTGTAAATTTTTTTCAAAAGTCCCAAAAAATTTAGTTGGAAAATTTTAATGCACAATACTATTCAAATGTATGGGGGGCTTTAGCAAAAAATAATCAAAATCGGTTGTACCGTTTTTGAGAAAATCAAAAACAAAAAAAAATGGTTTCAAGGTACCTTAGAATGTTGGCTATTTCTCTTCGTTCTTCCAGCTTATTCAAGTTATTAGTTGATGGCAGTCTTTACAGGGACGTGTATTCTAAAAGTTGTTCCAAGTCATTAATATAGAGCCCTGTCCAAATGGGCGGAGGACAACAATATCATACCGGATACTCAGTTCGGTTTTAAGGCAGGACATGGTACAATTCATGCCGCGTCTAAGATACTCTCTGATATCCAATGGAACAAAACTAAAAGGCAGTGTACTGGTGCTTGTCTGGTTGATTTGAAGAAGGCTTTCGACACCGTATGGTTAGAAAGTCTAAAACTGTGTAAAAATGACCAGACTCGGCATAAGTAAACCACTATTATATTATGCTTCGATATTATGGCGGTCAACTCGTCGATTCTATTTAGCACTTACACCAGCGCACAGTGCGGTATTTTGGTCGAAAACCTGGCCAAAAATATTTGGGCACATTTTTCATATCAAATAGGTAACAAATGACTAAAAAGTTATTTGGAAGGATAAATTTTCATTTTTTAGGTACAGTAAAACCCACTTAAATTCCCATCCCGATTAGCCGAAAGAAAAAAAATTATTAAAAATCAAAAAAAGCACGTACAACACTGCGCTATAATTTTTTAAAAGCTAATATTTTATTCTTTGTTTTGTTTTTTGATTCAAGTTGTTTAATTAAATAGTTTTTGAGAAATTAAGTTTTAAAGTTGAAATTTAGAAAAAAAAATTTTTTTTTCGGTTTTTAATTTATTTTTTTTTTTTAAATTTGTTTATCAAGGACATTTTTTTTGTCAATATTCAATGACCTGATATATTTTTAGTCAAATACTAAAAACATCATTCCGATAAATGTCATAGTTTATAAGAAATTAGAAAAAAATTGAAAGATACTTTTTCCTAGAAAATCCCTTTTTTCCTTTTTTTTATGAGTGAAATTTTCTTAATCCGGGCGTTCAAATTTCATTCCAAAATTTTATGTCCCAGTATGCAGGTAACCAAGTCTAAAATACCTGCGACGCTCTTAATCCAAAATACGAAGAATTCGAGATGTGGATTAGTTGTATATTTTATGAGTACAGGTCAATTATTGAATAAACAGATTAATCCTTTTTTTGTTTTTCCTTCCGCAACTTTTGTTCTATAGCAAGTAATAAAAAATGACCAGGATTAATTTAATTTTATAGTTTTTATTTTATTATTTATTCTTCATCTTTAATCACAACCTCCATCACTTTTGCGACATCAATATTTCCCGCTGCTCGTTGACTCATCTTTGCTGCGTATGTCAGTTCATCAAAGGACACACTCTTTCGAAGTTCCTCTGTTTTTCGACGTTTTGTTCGGTCACTTGATTCCCCGAACTCTTTGCTTGGGCGACCTTTAGACCTTCCGGGAAGTATGCCAACAGGTAGTGTTACTTCTTCGCTAAGCCACTCTTCATTCTTATCCAAGAAACGCTTTTCTGTGCAGTTGCAGAGTTGCCATCTCCGTTTATAGTTCGCTTTGAACGCCTTGATAATTTTTGTAAGTTCATCTATTTTCTCTGGGGGACAGTTTGTGATATTCATACATTTTTTATCCAAATCTTTAAGTTTACCGTCAAGGAGTCTTTGTGAGCTTCCTCTTACCAACTCATGGAGCTGTTTCCTGGTGAGAAAAGGTGGAATTAGAGTCATCTGGAATATATGGTCGCTTGAAAGGAGTTTTTTTCAAATGCTTTGTTTTTTCTTAGGTGAAAACTTGTGAATGGTTCTGAAATGCAGGATTGTTCTACATATCCAGAAGTTAAATAATATATATGACAAACTTTGTTGCGGGGTGTTGCCAATATTCAAAAACACTAATGTTTGGTAAAAACAACGGAAAAAGTGCAAATTTTGTAAGTACATTCTTTAACTCATCGATATGAAGAACTTAAGTTGAATATATAAAAATGTCTTTCCTTAAAATATTGTACATACCTTGATTTACGATAAATTTTTTCACAAAAATCACTTTTAAGATTAAAAAAAAACACACAGAAAATACACTTTTTTTTTTAAAAATCGCAAACAAACTCGGGCTTATTCAACAAGTGCAAGTTGCAACTGATGGTGTCGCGAACGTGGGTGACGAATTTATAGATCGACTTCACTAAACAGTAGCCTGGTTATGGGACACATGCTTAATTAGAGTGAAAGCTGACAAAATTGATTTATGGCCACGTTTCAGGTCAAAATACCACACTGTGCAGCGATCCAATAGGTAGTCTAACTCAGACAATTGCGTTTGCCGACGATCTTAAAGGGTAAAGAACAGCTTCGACAAGATTTAGCGATATTGCGATGACTGGAAGTTAAAATCGAAGACTATTCTGTTTACCACTCCTTTGGCTGGAGCCCTGAGAGATACGAGAAAGAACTGGCGCAAGCTGGTGATGGACAGCCACTGGTGAATAAAAGTGCAGTAAACTATCTTGGCATCTGGTTGGATCAGTATTTGTAATTCGGAGTCCGTTTGACCCAATCAGCTCAGGCTTAAGGGCATTTGAAGGTCAAATTTCGAAATATTCGTTGAAAAATCTGAAAACTTATGTATATATGTTTTTGGCATCGCTGGATTCGAATCTGGGCTTCTATTGACTCCAACATGTAAAGGTCAAGGTCAAACGAAGGTCAAATCCCTAAAATCTAACGATATGATATTTCTGACCCCAGATTCTGAAAGAGCGGAAAATTGTATACGTCCGAATATGTACTGAATTTTTTTTACCGACCTCTGTAGGTCTTGTAGCGGTCATCCAAAATAAGACTCGTTTTTTAGATTTGGCCTATGTATTGGGCATTGGCTGTGAATTGGAATTCTGGTCCTTTAAACAGTTGATCTTTATGTTTTTCGAGTCGCTAATTACGATGCTGATGTCCATTTAACCCCATGACGTCAAAATCAAGGTCAAACGAAGGTCAAATTCCTAAAATCTAACGATATGATTTTTTTGACCCCGGATTCTGAAAGAGCGGAATACTTTACATCCAAATTCATCTAGACCTGTTGTTTGAAATGACCTCTGGAAGATATTCCAAGGTCAAATACTCCTTTTGGATCTCTTGGCTGATGTATCGGAAGTAAATCGAGATTTGTATCTCGAACCAGTTGATTCTTATGTTTTTGGAGTCACTGAATCCGAATATAATGTGCGTTTAATCCCATTTTACAGACTCTAGATCATTTGAAGGTATCCATATCCTTTCAGAAGTAGCCTAAGATCACATTAGATGCGATGTTCGACCCCGTTACTTAGGCTACTTCTGAAGTTCTAGAAGTTTTAAGATTAATCACAGTAAAAACGAATTAAGAAAAAAAATTTTGTGAATGTATTCCAAAAAGTCAACAAAAATTGACAACATTAGCTTGGCCAAATGGAACAAACGAACAACAATGATTCCAGAAGCCAGGAAAGTTCTTAAACCACCATGTTTAAGTCATCCGAGATACCAGAACAATTGATGTAGATAAATATAAGAAGCCTGCTTGGGATTGTAAAGTATGGAAAGCTGCCATGTATCAGATGGAAACCCTTATTCGACATAGGGTGGCATAACATATGTTATGTGGAGGTCTGAGCTTGATCAGACGGCCGGCACAGCCTATTAATTCGCACATGCTCTAAGGTTTATTGAGATCCTTATAATGTTAAATGCAAAGTGGTTTTTCTTGAAAAGTGGTTTCTCATCTTACTTATTCAGACTCGGCAGGAAATTGTAGCTGCTTTCATGCACATAGGAATGCCTGAGAATTATAAGACTCTAAGTAAAGGCTTTCTAAAATACATTTGCGTTTGGTTTTTTTTGTTGTTCGTATAAGAATAATTTCAGCAACTTTTAACTTTTTCTCCTAGACTTTTAAAAAAAATCGTTGTTGAAAATATAAAATTAAAAACTATTTTCTTCTGCAAACACAAATATAATACAATTTCTGTAACTTTTCTAATGAATTATAAACCTCAACTTTGCCTTTCTACCATGCAAGTTTTTGACGAGTTCAAACGGGTAAGATGAGAAGCACTTTTCATAAAAGGAGATTTTCTTGGAGGATTATCCACTTCCATGTAACAAGCACTAACCCTGAAAAAACTGTTCTTTTATTTTAGATAACAACGGCTAGAGATTAAAGTCAGATCTCCGGGATGTCTGACACACTAAATTTTATGCCAAGAAGTACATTTTACTAAAGTTTAAGAGCCAACGAAATAATTTTTTGAATTCTATACATTTACAAAACGACATTATGAGGTCAACATAATTTGCATAGTATTTCACCGCTTACGAACGGAATAATTGATGGTTTTCGTGCAAAGATTATTTCTTGGCTCAAAGTTCTTCTAAAATGTTTGCTCGAAGAGCATTTCTCTTGTTAGATGGAGCCGTTGGTGACTGTCAACATCGGTATACCCAAGGAAATGGAGAACAGCTTGTCAGAAAACATAGGTATTTAGTACATTCAAATCCTCATTTCTTGTTAAAAAATTTCAATCGCTTGCGATTATTTTGCCCTTTTTGTCAAAAAATTACAGAATGTCATACTGCAGCTTTTCAGTTCGCTACATAACAATCTTCCACATAAAAATCTCTCATTTCTTTCAGTCAATTGTAAGCCAAAACCGAATATTCAAGTTTTTAATAATAATTGCTGAAACAGGCACACTTTTCAAAAAAAAAATCGTAACGCTTAGTCGTTTGCTGTTTTTTTTTTTAAGTTAAATCTTTTGAACTTTTACTTGGCTGGCATTCGTTTTTTGAAGCACATGCTCCGCTTTATTCGTTTCACGCATTGACGGAAAAGACATCTCATTCTTCCAGACGTCTTCATATGAAGCTATTTAAAATAAATGACAATCGTCTGACAAAATGGGTAGGAGGCCAACATTCCATCCAAATACACAAATGTTCACACAATTCGTACATAAAGTTTTATCAACCATATTGAAATCCATGTTGAAACACAGTCAGCTTTCTCAAAATTCAACCATTAGTGTTTTGACACATATCTACTCGTATCTATGGGCCTCTTTGAATAAATCTTTTTTGTCTGGTATTCCTATTTCAATTTTGTTTGCTGTCTATAGAAATTAAATTCACAATTTGAACTTTCCCAATTATCTTTCTAATTGTAAAGGTAAAATATGGACATAACTAGTTCAAAAATCGCTTTTGAATACGTTTGAATCGTAAACCAACTTTTTTGGAAACAAACTAAAAATACGACAGCAAAGCGCCCAAACATTTCGTAATGCCGTGTCCTTGAAATAATTTCATTTTTTTGTGTGACAATCTGGGAGATTGAAAACTTTTCAAATTTGAAGAGAAAAATTTATTATTGATGAAGGATGAGCATCACCCAATAACCAAAAGGACAACCATTACACTCCTTGGTTCGTTTGAACAAACAAATCATTTTTTTTTATTTTCCAACCCTCAAGTTACTCGACCAAGCTTTGTAATTTCACAAAAAATGACAGAATCAGTCCTGATATTTTTATGAATCTGACCGCAAAGAATGTCCTTATAAAACTAAATCTGTGAAAACAACAAAATCGAAACCAAACAGAAAGCTTAACCCTGCCAATATTGCGATTCGGCGCACTTCAGCGAAGCGGTATAAACTTTAATATTGAATTTGGAATGTTTTCAAAATTGAGGGGAACATTTTTTTTAAATCGGTTCTTTGAGAATGGAAGCTACTGAACTCGCACAAAAATATCAAGAAACGTGTTGGCTATGTAAATTCAGAGTTGTCATGAAAAGGACCTTTTAATTATGCTTGTGGAGTATCCTTCGAATATTTGTTTAAAAATATTTTAAATGAAAACCTTAAAAATGTATGAAGATGAATTCGAATATGCAAGTATTCACCATTAAATGAATGATGACAATTTTATCTACCGATTTATCTTACAGGACAAGAAATCCTTTCGTCGATGTTATATCAAATCTATCATTTGAAGGTTTATGGCTATTTATGGAGAAATTTAGAAAAATTGGTTTCGAAATACAATTCTGTGTCTGTGTAACTTCTATAAACAGAACATTTTTCGAGAAGGGAATAGCTAGACGGATTATTGTTGTTAATTTTTTATTGACTTTTTTATTGAGGCTGGAGTATATTTTTATAAAGTTTTCCAACAAGGACGAGTTGAGATTGACAGTCTGTGGCCGTCAAGTTGTCTTGATGGCGCGCGGCGTCTGTCAAATTTGTTATTTAATCGCTTGCTAATACCAAACTACTCTGAAATAATTACATGATTAGCAGCACCGCCAACAGCCTTTCCAAGTCTTGTGTTGTTGAGAAAATTTGAGAAGACGATTGAGTAATCAATCAGTCAACTCCATAACCATCAGATCGGCCAACAAAATCACCACTGTCCGTAAAAGTGTGCAGGAGAAACGAATATTCAACAAACCAAGGAGGTTATAAATAACTGATCATAGACAAGGTCGTTTATTCGTGACTGGACCTCAGTGCATTTGGGAGAGGATCCCAATTTGTGCTGAAAGACCATCTTAGCCACAAGACGCTTTTTTGAGTGAACGATGACTATGCATGATAGTTTAAAAACACCGCGAAAATTGTGTTAATTTAAACAAGTGCGACTTCTAATGAACAACCTACAAACTTACCCGGCTAAAATTACACGAGCAACTCGGTTAATTAAGTAAATTATTTATTTTAACCAAATTGGTGTGATATTTCAGTAATCTTTAATCAATAGTTTCTTGTCACGGAGGTAATTTGAATGAGCTTTCAGGATTTAGCCCGTTAGACTTTTTCTAAGAGGGATTTAAAGTCTTTGACCTAGAAGTCACCAGCAACATAAGTAAGTTTATGGATCAAATTGGGCCAGATCTATGTAACATAGTCATTGAAAATAGGACCACTCGCTTTCCGGCCCCCCTGCAAAGCCAACCGCTGCTCTAATGTTAAAGACTAAAAATTTTAAAGATCAATGTTACTAAAGTAAAATGTAACCAGAGAATTCTTTTGAAAAACTAAAACAACTCCTTTAGTTGTGGGGGCTACGAATTTCGCCATCGCTCGTGCTGTCTTTAACATTATAAAGGTCTCTTAACATACCCTTGAGCGCGTGTGAATTATAAAAAAATAAAATGCATGACTGGTTCGCACGAACTTGCTCCTTGTATGTAATAGACTAGGAATTTTAAAAAACGAATATTATTAGAAAAAAACTGTTCATAAGGCTAAAATTATTTTTTTTTAATTTTTTAGTAGTAAGAGACAAAAACAAAATGCTATGCAAATATGAATTTATGCAAGAACAAAAATAATAAGTCGTTGTAGTGGTTTCTTAAAAAAATAGCTTTTATATACAAAATTTTTAAAAGATTTTTAAGAAATAAAATTGGTACGGTAAATTTAAGTTTATATTATTTTACGAAAGAAAATTTTCAAAAATTCAAAAAATATTTTTTTTTTTAAGTTTGAAAATGCAATGTTTTCTAAAAATTTTATAAGCATCTCTACAAATAAAATAGTAATATAAAATCCGTTATGTCGATAATGAGTAAATCAATTATTGGAAAAATGGTTCTATGGTAGGTACAAGCTGTAGTATATTAATTTTAATTTTTTTTTTATTAAATTAAAGATCGTAAAAATTAATTTAAAGTAAAATAAAATTTTTCAAAATTCTAGGCGCCGTTTTCGAGAAAAATACGATTTTTTAACATTTGTATTTGTATTTGTAGGCACCTTTAGTTTTAGGTAAAATAATTTTTTTTTACAAAATGGGTTTTTCAGAATATTGAGTTTTGAAAAAAAACTTGAATTTTTTTTTAAATCCAAATTTTTTTTTTGAAAATTTGAATACACAATTCAATTCATGTTTTTGGTGAGCTTCAGCAAAAAAAAAATATGATCAAAAGCGGTTGTACCGTTTTTGAGAAAATCAAAAACAAAAACAAAATGGTTCCTTGGGGGAACCTCAATGGCCATTTTTCGGAAAAAAATTTTCAACCGTTATCTAGCTTTAAATAAAAGAATTTTTTTTGTATTTTTATTTTTTAAATCTGTCGAACAGTTTTTGAGAAAAAAAAATATTTATAACATTTCGACAAAAAAAATCGTATGGCAGGTACCGTTATTTTTGGTCTTACACGAAAAAAAATTTAAAATAATATCTACTAAGTTTAAAGAAAATCGGCAGAATTGCGAGACCCACTTTTTAAGTCTTCATAATGTCAACTTTGATCAAAATCTCGAGTTCGATGTTTTTTACGAATGCATCACTTGCCTTATAATAACTATAAGTCGCAAGTAAAAACAGGATGCCAGGTTCTTTCTCATCCAAATACCAGTTTATGCAAGAACAAAGATTATAAATCGTTGTAGCGGTTTTTAAATTAAATGAGGTTTTATATAAAAAAATTATTAAGAAAAAATTTTGGAACGTCCACTTTAAATTGTACGAAAAAACATAAAATTTCCAAAAAAAAATGTGGAGCCTTTCTTGAGATACTCGTATCACATGTTATGCCGATAATGAGAAATTCGAAAAAATGGTTCTATGGTAGGTCAGTCAGTAATATCTTAATTTCAATTTTTTTGTCTTATTAAAGATTGTAAAAATGAATTGAAAGAAAAATTTGTTATCAAATTTCTAGCTGTCGTTTTGGAGAAAAATATGATTTTTAAAACTCATTTTTTAACATTTGTACCGTACCATTATTTTTAAATAAAATCAATTTTTTTTTCTCACATTTTGTAGACTGTATTAAAAACTTTTAACTCTAAGGGTTCTAAGAAATGGAAGTGTTTTCGAAATAATTAATTGTCTTAAACGTCAAACTAATTTTTTTTGAAAACCTTAATATAAAATCGTTTTTGGGAGCTTAAGCATTAGCAAAATGATCGTAATAAGTTCTACCGTTTTTGAGAAAAAAAAAAAACAATGACTCAAAGGGAGCTACCATTAATAACCATTTTTCGAATATTTTTTTTGAATTTCTTAAAAGCAAAATCTGTGGAACAGTGTAAAGGGAAATAAAATGTTTTTTTTTTTTTTTTGTTTTTTTTTTTATAATCTACCCGCGCTAAAGGGATTATGATTACCCTTTAAATGTTTCAACACAGCGCGGTCGTGAAGTTAATGAAGAGAAAGAAGGATAGGAAAGATGTGTGGCACGATGTTCTGAGACTGTTGGTGGTTGTCTCAGATATTTTTATCTCCAGGGATGGCGGCTGAGCTAAAGCGAAGAAATGCCGTGTCTTATTTCTATGTCGCTTATAATTCACATTATTTAATTCGTGTTCATCCTTGTTGGGCATACTAGTTTAACTCAATTACATGTTGTTAGTGTTATGCCTGAACAACATGTAATGAGTAAACCAGCAACCCATTAATGACAATTTTTAGAAGGTTTTAATGAAATTAAAACGACATAGACGACGGCAGGGATCGAACTTGTGTTCATGAGGTTGACAGGCGAGCACACAACCATCGTGCCACGGCCACGAAATTTTGAAAAATATTCGTATTGTATAAAGAGAGAAACGTTTTGGGAGAAAAATTTTAAAACACTATCTACCAAGTTTAAAGAAAACCACCTGAGCAGTTTCGGCTGTAGTCGAACAGACAGACAGACAGACACAATTGCGAGACCCACATTTTTCGTCTTCGCTATCATCGTTATGTCAATTTTGATCAACATTTCGAGTTCTGCTTTTTTTTACAAATGCATAACTTACCATACATAGTACCTATATGTCACAAGTAATATTGATTTGTTTAGGGGCACTATCTCTTGAGAGGAAATAGAAAATCCGCTTGTCAAGAAAAATATACATTATAAAAATTCTAATTAGTCATAACATCAGTTTTATATACATATACAAAAGTTTTCAATGATCTATTGTATTTTCATTTCAAGCAGAAAATAAATTTGTTTCAAAGTTAATATAAAAGTTTTGGGAGGTTTTAAGCAGTAAGGTTAGGTGGAGACCTACTTCAATTAAATATCTTCTTCAAAGACTACACCATAGGAATAATTTTTAAACTTCCATGCAAATTCCTCAACTGTTCGATAAAAAGGTCGAATTTTAATATTGTTATTTTTTGACAATAATTTGCATAGTTTCTTGGCAATAACAAAATGTGTCAAGATCAAATGTTTTTTTAATAAAATAAGAAAAGCCGAAACCAAGAAGTTTTAAACACTAAGGAGAGCTAAATATAAATATGCAAATACAATCGATGCTTGGGACCAAGCTTGTGCCGCGAAATACAAAATTGCGGTTAACAGAAGGTGTTCCTTTATAAAAGAAATATTTTATTAAAAGGCAGAATATACATAAAACATTTCAAATTGGAAATTTATTTTGAATAAATTTACTTTAAAACTCTTAAGGAATCGTAAGATAATTCAAGAGACTGTTTATAGATACTGTTGTTCAAGATTTCAAGGAAGAACAATTCTTATTTCTGATGTAGTTCATCTAGAAATAAGAGATATAACGTGGACGTGGGGGTATTTTGTACCTCCAGTACAAAAACAAATGGAATAATTGGAAAATGGTTTTGAAGATTTTGGACATATTCGCTTAATCTACAATATACCGCCAATAACTCCACCGATTCTATTTATATTTGTCAAACAGATATTTCTTTAGATAAATTTATTTTTTACTCGAAAATTGAAAAAAAAACAATATAATTTTTATAAACAAAAGAGGTGTTC
Source organism: Chrysotoxum bicinctum (assembly GCA_911387755.1). Taxonomy (NCBI): domain Eukaryota; kingdom Metazoa; phylum Arthropoda; class Insecta; order Diptera; family Syrphidae; genus Chrysotoxum; species Chrysotoxum bicinctum. The sequence continues at coordinate 34,028,308 of OU426990.1, forward strand.
TTCATTGCTGTTCTGGAATCTTCCCCATCAGAAGATAGAAAACAGCATTTATCCAGCATGTTCGTAAAAAAGGCGACCCTTCTTCCCCCTTATCCTATCGACCAATTAGAAATACATCCCTTCTTTCCAAGGTCATGGAATCGCTGATAAATCATCAGCTCAACAAATATCTCGAAAATCGAAAGTTTCCCTCTAATGCCATTCACTTCCATTTGCACTAACAAAAACTTACAAATGGCCTATTTCCTTAAAAATATTTAACAAATCTTATACATAAAACCTTTTGATATGCGACTTATATGTATACCATAATGCAAGTTATGCATTCGGAAAAAAATCTAACTCAAGATTTTGATCAAAATTGACATTACGATGATAGCGAAGACTTAAAAATTGGGTCTCGCAATTCTGTCTGTCTCTCGGTTAAAAAGTTTCAAAATTTTTGTTTGGAAGCTCAATATTTCGAAAACCCCATTCTCGATTTTTTTCAAACTTCATAAATTAAAGTTTCTTAACATACTCTACAAGATTTGAGAAAAAAAAATTTGTTTTATCTAAAACTAACGGTACCTTCCATACAAATGTTAAAAAATGGTTTTAGAAAATCGTATTTTTCTCGAAAACGGTTCCGTGAATTTTGCTAAGCTTTTGTTTCTTTTGATTATTTTTTACGATCTATAATTTAATAAAAAAAAATTTAAATATGGTACCTACCATAGAACCATTTTTTCGAATTTCGAATTTCTTATTATCGGCATAAGGGATTTTAATGAATATTTTTATAGAAAATCTTCTAAGAACTTTAAAAAATATTGCATTTTAAAACTTAAAAAAAAAATATTTTCTGAATTTTTGAAAAAAATTTTTTTTCAAAAACAGCTTTTTTTGTAAATTTAATTTCTATTCGAACAATAATTAAAAATTTAAATTGACGTACCAATTTTTTTTCTTAAAAGTATTTAAACAAATTTTGACTATAAAAGCTATTTTTTTAAGAAACCACTACAACGACTTATAATTTTTGTTCTTGCATAAATTCATATTTGCATAGCATTCTCTTTTTATCTCTTACTATATAGTAAATGAATTTAAAAAATTAATTTTATTATTAAATTTATTAAAATTAGTTTTCTCTTATAACATTCGTTTTTAAAATTCCTAGTATATTACATAGGAGCAAGTTCGTGCGAGCCAGTCGTGCATTTTATTTCTTCTCAATTGCAAATCGTTTGAATCTATATATGTACATAAGTAAACTCAAACACGTACATATATCAAAATTGTAAAACTCCTTTGGAGAAAAATAAGATATAGGTACTATATATTGCTCTGCTTTCAACAGTTGCACGGCAGGAAGTATTATTTTTGACTATCGGAACATTTTTTTTCAATTTAATAGATGTTTAAAAACGAAAAGATTTTAAATTTAAAAATATCATCTTGAATTTTTCGAAATGTATAATGTCAGTAAAAATATATCGAAATATTTTTTGAATCTCAAATAATATTTTTTGGCCTCTTCAACCCTCTGCATAAATTATTTGATGAAATCTGTTATTCAAAAAAATCGAAAGTAGAAAAATAAAAATAAAATGTTAATAAAAATATAATAAAATCTTAAGTCACAAATGATAGACAAATAATGACTTTCCTCTCAAATTATTTAAAAATTAAAATATAAAGTAAATTTTTTCTTTTATTTAAAGCTTTCGAATAGAAACTTCTTCAGATCGGTAAGGTATACAAAACCTAATTGGATGAAAATTGACTGCTCCATCAACGAAGTTCTTAATTATTATCTCAAGGAATTTTAAAATACTATTTTCATTTTTAAATTTTTCTCCAAAAACTAAAAATGAAATTTTATCACTATCACAAAGGACATGGGAAATCGAAAATAAACAAAAATAGTTAAACGGCATAGCTAATGATAATAATAATTCTGTTTCGTCAATCCTTAATGGGTTTTTCACATTAAAATAAATCTAAACTCTATTTGAACTCTAGAACCTCAATTTAGTAAAAGTTAAAAAAAAAATCAAATTTATTGCCAAGTCAAAGTAAACAAAAATTTGTATTTCCCTTGAAACACATCAACAACAAATAATAATTTATCATAAATGTATTTTTAAATCAAAACAAATACCAAATTGAGTAAATAAATGTACAAACTCAGAGGGCAACATAGAAGGCTAATTTCCAACTTTTATTATGTAAGTAAAATTTTAACATTGAACATGGGTGAATAAATTAACATTAACCTCACAGTATACTAATATTGAATCAGAAAATATTGAATTCTAAATGTTTTCAATATAAAAAATACTTATATATTTTTTTCTAAGCAAAGGATTTATAGGAAATTATTTTGCTTGTATTTAATACAAATAAGAAATAAAATATCTATCCAAAAACTTTGATTTAGATATTTGTTGACAACAAAACTATACCCCGAAATGATTGAGTGTTGAAAGACACTACGCCCTGGCTCCCTACGAGCTGTTGAACCTCAAGTCTATTATTTTTCTGAATCATAAAGTGTTGTGGAATATCACAAACATTGCGGTTGAGTGATATTCTTCAAATATTATTTAATCTTTTGTATCATCTTAATTTAATCTTCAAGTGTTAACTATATCACATAGAAACAAGAACGAAATAAGCCTTACTATTATAAATTAAAACAATAAGGTTCTAATGAGTGTTTAGAATGTGTACAACTTTTTCAGCAGAAAATAAAGGCACATTATGTACCTTCTTCATAGAAACTGGGAAGGTTTCTGCGAAATCTACTCAATAAGCTTTTTTCCACACTTCATACATAAAACAAGAACATTTATTTGTGTTCTCACATGTGGTGTTGGCAGATTCTATTAGTCCCTTCTGGATTTTAATATTAATGTGCAAAAAGTTTTAATTATGTGAATAATCTTATTGACTTTGTATTCATGTTTAAATAAATATGAAATGAGGCATTTATGGCCTTTCTGAAGGGATGGTTTCAGTTGTAGTTAATTGAGCCACTTACATAGTACAGTAGTTGATTGGCTCTGAAATAAAGGCAGATTAATTTCCACACTCAATCATTGCTTAGTCTATGGGCTAAGTATTGTTTTCGTATCGAACCAAATATCGAGGCTTTAATCAAATCAACATAAAAGAGTCTTCGTAGTTTTAATTTCCGATTCGGTAATTATGTACATCCAGTGGCGAGGCGTCATATTGTTCAAGTCGTGCATGAACGACTAGCTTATAGGTGACATTATTTTAATTTCTATCTACTTAACCCACACCTCATACTCATACTGTTCGTTCATTCCTTATAGTTATACGTACATATTTTCCATTTTCCAACTCGTGCATTCCTTCTGTGAACTACCCAAATAAAACAAAACGAACTAGCTACCTGCTACTGTTTTGTTTTCACTCAACCGATCAGTATCTATATCTACCCAAGTCGTTCATACGATTTGGCAACGAAATGAACCCATAGAAAGCATACATACAAGAAAAAAAAAACAATTCGCTTGTTGTAGGGAGTATTTCGTGCAAATCTGTTTTGAACGAGTAGAGCTTTTTTTTAATATATAGAATGATGGAAATGAGGAAAACGGGTAGCTAGGGCGTAGGTAAGTAAGTAGTTTATTTATTTATTTAGGTACATATTCCAATATTTAATTTTTTTATTTTTTCGAATATGAGAAATGAGACGCGCGTCGTTCATAGGGACGGTTTTAGTCCAGTCAAAGCGTCATTTGACCTTGCGCGCAGAGGCATGGTCTATTTTTTTTTCATGGATCGATAGGTGCTTATGTAGGGTAGCCAGATATGTTTAGATGAAACTAGTACTGGAGTTTCAAAAACCCGGACTTTCCCGGACAAATGAGGATTGAAAAAAGAGTACAAAACAAGGACAGAATAAACACATTTATATTGTAAGAGGAAACAAAAAATTGTATTAACATTTAAATGAAAATAAATATTTAGTTTAAAAATCCCATTTTTAAGTTACAAAACATCTTTGAGGTATAAAAAAAGGAACTTCATTTGGTTTTTTTTTTTAATAAATAGCCTTTACAGTGCTTGTTGTACTTTTCATTACATCTAATACTGTTAAGTATATCACTGTTGCTTTTTTGTTAAATTAATTCCTTTATTAAAATAATTCCTTTGACGGTCTCAGGTAACAGTTTGTTTCTATCTTTTGTCCACGTGAATTTAATAACGTTTTCTTTACAGCCGGAATCATCAAGCTTCTTCAAAATAGATTTAATTTTAAGTGGAACAAAATCGTTATCGATTCGCTCGTAAATATTATTGACAATATTTTGTAAAATTTCAACGGTTTCAATAATAGAAATGTCTTGTTTTTCAAGCTTTTGAATATTGACGTTGAATGTTGACATGAGAGAATGAACCAAAAATAAATACGCCTCGCTTAAGTTGTCTTTAAAAAATGTTTGCAATATTTTAGGTGGATTCTCGTACATAAGTAAAAGACGTTCAACAGCAAGATAGAGAGAAAGCCATCTGGTTTTCGAATGGTATAAGAAAGGCTTATATTCATTTTCAAGAAATTCAGAAAAATCTCGAAGTCTTTCCATTCTGACTGTGTAGAGTAGATAGAGAAATAGTTGTATATTTTTACAATTGAATCACCAATTGGAAGAAGGCAATAAAGGCCAAAATTTCCAAAAATGACATTTTGATGCAAATGTCATCTCTATACCTAGACCTATCTGTTAGGCCGAAGAAAGAAACAAAAACCCGTTTTTCTAATAGAAATATAGTTGATTTTAAAAAAGCATCTTAGAACAGTCACATACAGAAATTATTAAGTTTTTTACGTTTTCCCAACAATTAGATCAGATGGATTTATTCCCTTCTTCCAATTGGTGATTCAATTATGATATCGGCGTCAACTGGTAAAGTATCACACCCATGGTAGATCGCATTGACTAATGTGGTGGACATCCTATACCTATCATGTTTTGGTTGACTAAAGATTTTAACTTCGAATAGACGTTGTTCGAACCTTTCCTTTGTCTTCCACCAAAATTGGTATTGCAATAATTGTTAGCGCAAAATCCACTTACTTTTGATAATAAGTTATTTTGTGTAAGAGCTTTAACAATAAGTTGGGGAGTTGTTCTATAATTTCTTTTCTCATATATTGGATCTGTTCGTTCACTTAATTTTAATGGGCCTCGGTTCATTTTTGAATAACCATTTAATTATAAGTAGCATACAAGTAAATAGATACACAATGGGTAAAAGGAGTACAATCCCGGACAATTATCAAAAACTATCCCGGACCTCCCCCACACAGTGAAAAAAGAGTACATGTCCGGGAAAATACGGACGGATGGCAACCCTATGCTTATGAGAAAGGCTTAAAACCAAATATGCACCACATGACAACCTTTTTTACCAAAGTTATTGGTAAAAATGTGTTTTGTGTCATTTTTTGGTCATTTGCGAATATCTCAGCTCCACTATCTCGTACAAACAAAAATTAAACACGTATTTATTCCTAATAACATTATCTATTATGTCATAAAAAAACATTTGTTTAAACAAATGAAAAAAAAAGTTATAGTAAGTTGAAATAATTTTTTGTTGTTTAAAAATCACTTTTTCGTGATTATTAAGAAAAAAGATCATTTATTGATGAAATTTTTATTTTTTATTATTTAAGTTTTTGTAATTCCCTACAATTTAAAAAAAAATCAGCACTCTACGAGGAACGAAAGCCGAGTAATAAATTATTGAAAATATGTAAGTCAGTGCACCCACGCATTTTATGATTTTATGTGTTAATTAATATCTCAGCCCCAGTATGCCGCAAAGTGAAAATAAAAAACCTGTATTGCTAATAACAATATTTTCTATCAACTTGCATTTAATTTAATATGTTTGAGCAAAAACATAAAAAGTTACCGTTGGTTTCAACGTTTTTTTTCTTGTTTTTTATACCTTTTTTCATAGTTATTGAGAAAAAAACTGTATTTCTCGGTAATTATTTTTCAGTTTTGGATTTTTGTTTTATAGTCCTGCTAATTTTCTTCAAATTAAAAAAAAATTAGTCCATTACAACAAACGGGAGCCAAGATATTCATGATTTAAAAACTTAGGAAAGCTTACAATTTAGTATCTTAACCTTGTAGCTTGTAATTTTGTTGTCGCCAGCAACAAGATATATTGGTATCCTTCAAACACCGCACAGATACTTACACATATTTGTTGCTTCTTACAAATCAGTTTTGAACGAGGAAAGCTTTTTTTACTGTGGAATAAAGGAAATGCGGAAAACGGCTAGCTGGTACTTAATCAACACATACCTATTTATTATTGACATAAAAATAAAAACATTATAGGTAATGTACCTTTATATAAAAAAAGACTTGTTTGACTTCTTGGCATTGCAAATAAGAATTTTGAAATTGAACGACTACATTTTTTAGGCACGCCTCGCCGCTGTAGTACATCCTATGTTCAGGTGTACGTCAAACTAAAGCCTAAACGGATATACGGACTAACATTAAATTTGGTCCATATCAATCTTATAAGGTTAGCTGATATTCAACGATGTCGGTTTTTCCCAATTTTCTCAAAAACTACTTAATAAATTTTGATTAAATTATTTACTTACATCAATGAAGATAGAAAGTAATTTCTGTTTAAGTGGAGTGATTGAATTAAATTGAGCTTTTAATTGAATTATTTACTTACATATAATGTAAAATAGAAATTATTATTGTTTATTGTTTATTGTTTATTTTCCAATCTACGAATTTACATTCAACAGATTTCAAAATTATGAAATACATGTATTTTATTATAAAATAAAATTAGTATTAAAATTAAGCTAAGAAAAAATATTAATTTAATAAAGAACATAATATACTTTTAAACACATTTCTGGGTAAAGATATATCTAGATTTTCATAGTGAGCATTTAATAAGTTGCAGCTTGCGGAAATGGGTTCCTGCTGCCCATACAAAGTGCGATGTGCATCAATTGCCAGGAGCGGTCTAGCTCTCAAAAAAGTTGATGGAGCATACAAATGCACACAATGAAGTTTAAATTAAATATAATAGTCGAAAAAAACATAATGACAATTCGATTTCCTTCATTAGGTTTTAAAGGCTTGACAGATCTCGATATAATTTTTTAATCTTAAACCAAAATATTGCAAAATTTTACAAAAATTTTTTTGTTTGTTATAATTCACACGCTCTCAAGGGAGACTTTTATAATGTTAAACGTAAACATAGTACGGGTGATTGGGAAATAAGGGGGGGGGGGGGGGGGGGTAGGAGGTGTCCAAGAATATTGGTCCTGAATGTTTTGCAAATTGAAATTGCTAGGGAAAACTGTGCCGGGTAGATTATTCCACACTCGTGTTGTGCGGCTAAAAAACCAAAACTCTGTATTTGACACTACTTCAAAATTAGGCTCTTATGTCAACTCATGTATATTCCTAGCGAAGTAATTGAGGGCACGAATTCAACAGACTACCTTGAGGGAGCATAACTTCTGGAAAAAGCTATAAAACAGGGAAAGACATGAAACATTCCAACGGTGTTCAAGAGATGGGAATGATGATAGTTCTGTTTCCTATCAGTTTTAACACTCTGTTCTAGATTCTATCTAATATGAAGAGAAGTTTGGCTGGCACCTGCCCAATCCCAAAGATGTGAGTTATGCTCGAGTTTTGGACGTATAAACGCCTCATAAATTTCTTACATCGATATAGACATCCGAAGAATTTAACAACGTTTTCGGCGGTCTCGAGAATGTGGTAGTTCCAACGAAAATGCTCGTTCGACACACATACCACACAGAGTATTAAGAGTTCTCCGGGTTCTTCGATGAAAGTGCCATTCAAGAACAATGGCATAAGAGGTACATTTTGCTTCAACGACAATAGACAGCATTGAGTTCTCGAAGCATTAAACTCCAGTCGGTTACTTATACGCCATTTTTAATAATGCTGTAAAGATCGGAGCTTAATGAGCTTATCATACGATACCATTGCAATTCCTCTTCCGAAGGAGATGAATGTGAATTTGGGAACAAAAAGCTGAGGACAGAGTCTCCAGCCCAACAATGGAGTCGATTAGAAGTTTCAGACAAGAGATCATTTATAAAAATTAGGAAGAAAGTCGGAGACAAAACGGAGCCCTGGGGAAGAAAATTCACAATACGAGTACATAGCATTGGCTTTTGCCGTCAGCCAGAAGAAAAAGGGTATTATTTTCTAATGATTACGATTTAATTTGATCTATAAATATTTAAGTAAGTATCTATATATCTATAATATATCTATACTAATATTAAAAGTTTAAAAAATTTTCAAGTTATTAAAATGCTTTATTTAAAATTTGGTTGCGATATCTTAAGGCAGTTTTCACATAACCATATAACACAGTCCAATCTCGGCCAGCTTCACTCGAAGTTAAGGTAAGTTTTCGCCAATATGCATGTCTTATTTCTTTCAGAACGCGGGGCAGATGGCTAAGAAATGAAAAGTATTTTCTGATGATCTGAGATTGCGCAGTGAACACTCTGTATTTCTCACTAGGCCATACGATTGGAAATTTAGACGAAGTAGCTCCACTCTGGTTTTAAAGATTGTAGAGATTGTATGAATCGAATATCGGTCATTGAAATAATTATTGACACCAAGGTTATGCTGCAAACTTTTGTACACGGTTCTAGACTCGCTTCGAAGCGCCAACTCTGCAAACTGTTCAAAACATGTTTCCTCGATCTTTGTCAGCAACTCTCACTCCACCAGTTCGGCGTTATACTGAAGTTCTAGCCGTGACGTGACCATTCCACAAAAAAATGAGATTTTCGCTACAGCAGGTTCCTTGCAATTATGTTTGGTAGTCGATGGTTTGGGAGGGCTAATATTTTTCGTACGTAATTAAAATGCATTCTGAGTGAGAAAATGTACAGCGGCACGGCGATACACCAGTCTCCAGATGCAGCATATACATATGTAGGGGTATTTTCCGGTAGTCTGAATATCTTTTTGAGAAAGCAATTTTTCTACTTCGTCAAATTGTCGAAAGCTCCAGACCTGACCAGCACATAATTGCTCGCATGACCGCTTCAAAAAGTTTGTATTTAGCACTTGGGGCAGCATTTTTTTTTTTTCAAGGACTCCCTTCCAGTTGCAGTTGATAGCCTTTTTTGAATCTATGAGTTAACCTATAGATGCTTTTTAAAAGAAAGTTGTGTTTCTAATCTAAAAAAGACGAGATTCATCAATATCAAACTCATTCAAATGTCTTAGCAATATCAAGTCCAATACCATTTCTTTCTCTAAAAGAATGTAAAAAATCTGTTCCACTCTTCGGTGAGATAAACCATTAGATTATCAGTGGAACAATTACTGTGGAAGATGTATTCCCAGTCTTTCAGAAACTTTTGATCTCGAGATATTTCTCGAGCTGATGATTAATTAGCGATTCCATGAAGAAGAAATATAAGTGCAATTGGTCTTTAGGAGGAGGAAGAGGAAGTTTGATGTTTTTCATCTTTTAGAGAAGATTCTAAAACAGTAGGAGTAGCATAAAGAACACTTATTTGGAAGAATGGGAAGTATACCATCACGACCAGTGGATTTGCTTATATCAAGATCTCAAAGGGATCTTGCAACTATACGAGTGCGGAAATATACTTGTCCGATTGAATTATTTACGTTCTCAAGTACAGGAGAGTCAATTTTGCTAACAGGCAACGTAAAACTAGAAGCAAAATGAGCTGCAAGTACATTTACCTCATCTAAAGAGCTAGTTATCGGTTTGTCGTTGTAGATGAGCATTGGAACCGAAGATGAAGTTGGTTTTTTTTCGTTCTTGTCAAATGACCAGAAATTTGTACTGCCTTCGGGACATTGCAGGATTTTTTGCCTTAATTTCTGGTCATGTAACGTAAACATAAAACACAGTTTTATAGGGAAGTTAGAAGTTTAATCAAAATTGTTTGAATAGTTTCATAAAGATTTGAAGAATCGAAAATTATAATTTTGCAACTACCCGTTCTAGATGATTTAAAAAAAAATTAAATTGTTCCTATAGCGATTATAATTGTGTCACCTAACAATATTGTGCATTAAATTTGGAGACCAATGCATCCATTTAGGATTAGGCTTAATATACTTACTATGATCTATGGGCAAATATGGATTGGCGAAGGATTCGTATTTCAAAAGGACGACGACTATAGTCTGTCAAAGCTCTTCAAATCCAGAAATCTCACCATAACTTTAAAACTGCTGCTGTACAGGCCATGGTCCTGCCAGTACTCACATATGGATCCGAGACTTGGGTGCTTAGCAAAAGGCACTCCGACCTCTTAGCTGTGTTCAGGAGAAAATTCTGTGAGGAAGGACGATTCCGGAGACGGTGCAATCGTGAACTGTACGCAATACCTAGAAGCAGATATCGTGACAAAAATTAAGATCGGTAGACTCCGGTGGGCAGGGCACCTAGCTCGCATGAGCGAAGAGGAACCTGCTCGGAAAGTTCTTTGTGGTATATTCTATGGCAGACGACAGCGTGGTAGACCATGCTTGCGTTGGAGAGATGGCGTAGACCAGGACGCCCGGATGGCGTCGGCTAGAGACCGGGATAGGTGGAGAGACTTGTTGAAAGAGGCCAGGACCGGAACCCGGTTGTCGAGCCGATGATGATGATAATAACAACCCTGAATACACGTCCAGCCTTGGCCAGGATTACCTCAAACAGAGAGAAGACCAAGATATCTTACCGTTCATGATATGGTAAACGCAATCACCGGATATAAACCCTATAGAGTTATTGTGGGAGGACCTGGATAGAAAATTCCCGGATCAATGCCCTTCATCGGAATCAGGCGTTTTGGCATATATTACAGGATTGCTAGAAAAAAATATGCCATATCGAAAATTAAAAAAAAAAATATAACCAAAGGAGGCTTTTTCGACGAAAAATAGATTAGAGCCATTTTTCCTTTTTACTTGCGATATACATATGTAGGTACTATAGGGCAAGTTCTGCATTTGGAAAAAAAATCGAACTCGAGATTTTGATCAAAGTTGACATAACGATGATAGCGAAGACGAAAAAAGTGGGTCCGACAATTCCGTCTGTCTGTCTGTATGTCTGTATGTCTGTATGTCTGTATGTCTGTATGTCTGTACCTCGAACTACAGCCTAAACTACCGGAGGTATTTTCTTCAAACTCGGTAGTTAAGGGTCTTCGGTGATTCCCTAGAGGAGAAATTGAAATTTTTTTTTACCTCCAAAACTAACGGTACCCCCCATACACCCGTAATGCAAAATCTTATTTATCTCGAAAACGGCTCTAACAATTTTGATAAAAAAAATTAGGTGTGATATTATGGACATGGACTATATTTTGGTGAAAAAAAATTTGTGGGGAAATGTTATTAGGGGTACCTGTCATAGAACGGTTTTTTTGATTTTCGAATTTCTCACCAACGGCTCTAACGATTTTAACCAAAATTTTTATGCAGGAGCTGCTTTGCATTCGAAAAAATATAAACTAAAAATTTTTTCGAAAAAATAGTTTTTGGATTTTTAAAAAAATAATAACATTTTTTTTTTGAAAATTCAATATCTTGAAAACCGATACACGATTAAATTTTTAAATTACGTTTAAAAATGTATTTTATTAAATAATAACAATTTGCATATCAATTTTTTTTATAAAAATTGTAAGGAAAATTTAGTACACAAAAAACATGTTTCAGTGTGTCTGTATGTCTGTACCTCTCACTACAGCCTAAACCCCTAGACCTATTTCTTTCAATCTCGGCAGTTAAGGGTCTTCGGTGATTCCTTAGAGGAGAAATTGAAATTTTTTTTAGCTCCAAAACTAACGGTACCCCCCATACACCCGTAATACAAAATCTTATTTATCTCGAAAACGGCTCTAACGTTTTCGATAAAAAAAATTAAGTGTGATATTATGGACATGGACTACATTTTGGTCAAAAAAAATTTCGGGGCAAAATGTTATTAGGGGTACCTGCCATAGACCCGTTTTTTTAATTTTCGACTTTCTCATTAACAGCTCTAAGGATTTTAACCCAAAATTTTTAGCAGGAGTCCCCTTAAGTTTAAAATAATATTGTATATAAAAAATATTCGAAAAAATATTTATTGGGTTTAAAAAAAAAAAAAAAAAAAAATTTTAAATCAATATCTTCAAAACCTATGAACGATTATTTTTTGAAATTATTTCCTAAAACCTATATTATTAAATACTTAAAATTCGCATCCCACATTTTTTTTTAGAAAAATTTTAGAGAAATTTCTTATATAAAAAATTTATTTAATAATAAAACGATTTTTTAAGGTTTATTTGCATAAATTCATACTTTTCCGGAAACCAGACGGCAATTTTATGCATTTGAACATTATTATCTCATTAAATCCATGTTTTATATTTATATGTATCTTAAATTCCAAAGTACTTTTACATAAGAGCAAGTTCGTGCGATCCAGTCGTGCATTTTATTTTAAATAAATTTGTTAACAAAAAAATGAAAATATTTTTTTCCTCAGATCGGATTGTTTCTCATAAATTCTACACACTTATTTTCTTACTTAAAAGTTTGTTTTTTTTTTTTGTTCTAGAACTTGGTTTTCATTCAAAAATTAAAGAGGACTCAAACTTTTTCCCTCCATAGTGAATGACGAACAACCGCACGGACCCACATGCATACATATATATACATATATATTTTATTTTCCATTAAATACATCTCTTATCTTAATAAGGATATCTACGAGTATATCCCAAAAAACAACAAAATTACTTCTTTTTGTTTATATTTTATTAACAAATCCAGTTTCCAATTCAATTCTGTCTCCCACATTTCACAATAATAAATCCTGTCATTTTCTTTTGACTGCTTTACAGGGCTGTCACAGAGTCTGTCCCAGACTTAGATCAACAGGGAAGCAATATACGAGTATATATGTAATGTACGTATGCACCTAAGTAGATTTGTGTTAAATCCCATTAAAGTATACCAAACAGGATGTTGAACATTGTCCTTGGCCAGTACCTTCAAAATGAGTTCATAGTTGTGGTCAAAAGACCTGTGTAGTATGTACTGTGTCGGAAGGTTATCACCTCTCTCATGTTCCGTTCTACATATTAAGGTTGCTGCAGTGGATAAAGTTTGTTATTAAATTGAATTCAAACTAAAGGGAAAATGTTTCATGTTGGTTTCTAAATAGATTATTCAAAAAAAAAAAAAAAATAGAAATGGTCAATATTTATTTTTGTTCCAGGGAAATGCTTTGATATGTCAAGAAGGAAATTTAATGTAATTCGGTAGAATCTCATTTGTATGATGGCATTAGATTTACCCACAAAAGTCTGAATCATTATTGACAGATTTTTGATCCTGAAATATTTTTAATTAATACACATTCATACACATTAATTTAACAAATAACCAGGACCTTCAACAATACTTTTTTAATCTTAAGTTAGAATTCAATTATTTAAGGGTTACATTTTCTAAAATATAACAGTTTAATCTAAGAACATTTTAATTCACCTTGATAACAATATCCTTTTTAGAAAATTTGGCACCTTATTGATATTATTTAAGTTTTCTAATATTTAATTCAGCTGATTTGATTTCAAAAGTCTTCACCAATTATAATTCTTCGGTACCTTGATGCAGTTCTACAAAATCTGTAGATATTTCGCAATCGGGTTGATTCAAGGTATTTTCACTTCTTCGGCTGTCAAAATGGGTTTCCCAAAGGAACTCCTTCGGATGTTATTAAACGTTTTACATGCTCTTATGAAATGTACAGAATCCTCTCGTTGTACCATGTTAATCTGCAGGTGTTGGAGGGTGTGTCTCCTTTCGGCTTGCATGTACTACTTCGAGGTATCGCTGACCGGTTGGTGAGGCAGCAGCAGCTCTTGGCATCTGACTGGAGTGAGGCTATAAGTGCTCATAACCTGAGTGCTTGTGACAGAAAGGTTCTGCTGAGGGACAATATGTTTTCTAGGTGGCAGTCTCGTTGGAAATAAAGTGAAAAGGGTAGGACTACCTTTGAATTTCTCCCTGTGGTTGTAGGGGCGTGTTAACGTAAGTGCTTGGACTTTTCGTTCTTCACGGGCTTTCTGTTGACTGGATATGGTTCCTTGAATGCATTTCTGTATGAAATACCTTGTCCGGCTCCGCATTTTGCTCGTGTCATGCTCCGAGAAAAGATGCGAGGCATGTGTTAACTGAGTGTCCGCCTAGATCAGTGACATCTCTGTAATGGGTGCGGTGTAAGTAGATGGTGCTTGGGATTTCAGTCGTATCCTTTTTGAAAGGGAGACGGCTGACAATCTAGCCAACTTTGCTGACCGAGTATAATGATCGGCAATAATGGTATTCTTTCTGTCCATGTTGTAGACACTCCAGTGGATTGGGGTTCACCCATTGCTGGCCTCTGTGGGACTTGACTCCGTGCTTACATGGAATCTTGGTTGATTTCTTGAGTCCAGCATAGGGCCTAGTGTAGGTTGCGGCCTTCTGCTCTCTGGGTGCACTGTTAGGTGGGTTGAATAACCCAAAACTTCTTGAGCTTATGGCTGGTGAATGTGTGGACAGTAGGGTCTCATCCTAACTCACTCACCATCTGTTATGGACTCACTCTAACGTGTTCCTTGCTATGGTAACGGTGCCCTTTATCCTGATTCCTTGACTTGGGTCTTGACCTGTGATGAAGGGCTGTGTGGAACTTGAGGTGCCTAATATATTTGCCTTGGTATCCCTTGATCAGGTTCCTGATTTCCATATGTCGGTGTGTTTGGGCTCGCGAAAGCCCTGAGTGCACACATTATTTATGAGTGCCCCTTTTAATTTAAGTTATCCTATGGTGATATTGAATGGCTTAGATGGTGCTTGCCTTCATCCGATTCCGTTAGGAAGTTCAGGTGTTCCTTCGAGGAGCATAGATATGTAGTTTTTGTGTTGTGCGTATGGGTATGCACATCCGGCTATCGACTTCTGCCTTGGTCGCTGCTTGGGTTTACATATCCGTGGTTGCTAGACCTCGAACGTTCAGGCATTCATCTAGAAGTGGCCTTAACGGTTGCGAAACTCCACGGAAGCTTTATACTGATTCCACAGAAAATAGTGCCAAGCAGCTAGGGTGATTTCTGTGTCGCAAGTAGGGTTGCCAGATTTTTCTTGCACCTCGGCGGGACAAGTGGCTTAAATAATGAAAAATTCCGGGATTTCATCATATTGCCGTTGCTGTTACGTAAAAGACTAAGAATTTTAAAAATGAATGTTATTAGAGGAAAATTAATTTTTTAAATGACTAAAACGACTCCTGAAACAAGCTTTAACTAGCTAAACACAGGCTGCCATGTGATTCAAACAAATATTGATCAATGCAAGAACAAAATTATACTTCGTTGTAGAAGTTTCTTAAAAATATAAGCTTTTTTATATAAAATTTTTAAATCATTTTTAAGAAATTTGAAGTTTTTGCTTTTGTTCGAATAAAAACTAAATTTACAAAAAAAGATATTAAGCCGTTTTTGAGGTATCGAATTTTCAAAAAAAAAAATGATTTTTTTCAAAATTTAAAAATAATATCTTTTTTAGAGTTTTGAAATGCAATGTTTTTTAAACTTTTTAGAAGTTTCTCTTTACAAAAAATTATTAAAACCCGTTATTCCGATAATGAGAAAATAGAAAGTCGAATAAATCGTTTTGATGTGATAGGTACAGTCAGTAATATCTTGATTTCAATTTTTTTTAATAAATTATAGAAAAAATGACCAAAATCGGTACCATTACCATCAACCATCACCTAGTTTTAACTAAATGAACATTTCGAAAAAAATAGTATGGCAGGTACCGTTATTTTCGGTATTTAAAAAAAAGAAAAAACAATTGGGGGATAAAATTTTCGTTAAAGTTGGTAGATATCACAAGTTTAAAGAAAATCAGCCGAGCCGTTTATACGCTATTCACACCTAATCAAAATCTAGATTTCGAGCAAAATTCTCAAAATCTCATCCAAATCTAATCATCCCATACATTTTCAGATTCCCAAATCTACTAGATTACGACAAAATCTCCTCAAAACCTACTTTCAAACACAAGATTGTCAAAACAAACAAACCTTTCGAAATGTTCTGCCTTGTCAGCAAGCGAAAAGGCAGATAAAAAACAAATAAAGGATTTCCTCTTTGAATTGTGGGGAGAGAAGGAGAGAAGATAAATTATATCCGAGGAAGCAGGAAAAGTGGACAGATATATAAAAAATTTAAATTTAAAGTTAGAAAAACTAAATGAAATGGATGCCGACAATAACAACATTCTAAAAGAATATATTGAATTTAATAGAGGTGCATTGAAATATTTATATAAATGAAAAAAAAAAAATATACTTAAATTGATACTAATAGCATTCCGTATGTTTGTTTGCTTGTTCACATAAATAAGAAATTAAAAATAATTGGCAAGATAAAAAAAAAACGTCAAACGAAATCCTGATTCTGTTCGGTGCGAACGCTTCAACGAGATTTCGTAATCTTGTTGCTGAAATCCGAGATTTGAATTCGGTGTGAAAAGCCTATTAGGCTGTATTCCAAACATATAGACAGACAGACAGAATCGTGAGACCCACTTTTTCGTCTTCGCTATCATTGTAATGTCAACTTTGATCAAAATCTCGAGTTCGATTTTCTTTTCCGAATGCATAACTTGCCTTATAGTACCTATAAGTCTCAAGTAAAAATCATATAATGTGTGTAGATCAAAATAAATAACTTCTTTTATTAATTACTAATTAAATGACTTTTTTGTCATTTATCATTTTCAAATATTTGTCAATTTTAATGACAGATGTCAGTTTACAAAAATAAATTTTTCGTTAAGTTAGGTTTGTTTGATTGAAATTTTAAAAGTAATTTCTTAAGGTTAAATCGCAATGTAGTGATTGTTCCTTATCACTGAAAGATATTTAGGTACATTAGGCATTATTTTTTGAGTTTGAGTCCCAACCCGGGAAAAAAGCTGTCCCGGCGCGACAGATGAATTTATATCTGAAATTCCAGGATGTCCCGGGTAAACCGGGACGTCTGGCAACGCTAGTCGCAAGGCGCATAGCCTCTGAATATCTATAAGCCACCTTGTGGGAGTATCGTGGTGGCTGTGGTTGCTCCCAAACCGCATTAACAATTGGTGGAACACTTCTGCACCTTCTCTCCATTTAAATCGCATTTTTTGATTTAAATGTTCCATAAAGGTGTTCAAAATTTCTTTCCATTAGATTCTTAAATCCCAGTTTAGTTGAAGAGGGTAGATCTCCGTTAGATCCTGCAAGTTCTTCTCACCATAAAGTGTATAGTCTATCGTCTTTCATATTGATTTCCTTAAGGATATACTTAATATTAGACATTCCTGTTTCACTCATCAACACGTAATTTGGTAAGTATCCAGTTAGTAAAAAGTTTCCCCTAAGGTAATATCTTGAAATTTTTTGAACCGTATCAAAGTAAAAGAAGACCCCATCACCCCATGCTTCGGCACTATTAAAACAAAATGGATTTCACTCCTTTTTCAAAGACAAGGTATTTTGCCCAATTTTTTACCAATTTTTCAGCACTGGAAGTTTTACCTCCACCATTTTTGAATATCAACATACCTTTGATTTGCTTAGGTTTAGCTCAAGATCGCTGTATTTTTTTTATCATTATCTGCATAATATATTCGGGAGATTTAGCCAAAATGACAATGTCGTTTACGTACAAAAGATCTCTGATATGCATTTTTGCGAAAGAGATTTCGCCTGAGAGATGATCAATGATGTGTTCAATATTTAAGCCGAAAATTGATGGCCTTGTGCTACATCTTTACCTGACCCCTGACTCCTCATTCTGTGTAAACCACTCTGACAAGTCGTTGCCGCTCCATGCCACTGATTTTGTTTCATCTTATAAGTTTTCTAAAATGTCACCAAATTTGAGGATAAATTTAATTTTTATTAATATTACTAGAAATATGGTGATATTTTTTTTTTCAGTGTATCGCGAGTAAAATTCCTTCTTCTTTTCCGAATTTTCAAACAAAACCCTGTCATTGACGGAATTATTAAAATTTCTTAACTCATTACAAAAAAAAAAAATAAATAAAAGCTGATTGTATAAAAGTTCAACAATATTTCGAAATTGTGGTAGTAAAACTGACATATTTTTTTTGCTCTTTCGAGTGTCCTCAAAAACTGTTAGAATTCTTGTAACAAAATAACAAACTCACATGAATAGCATTTAAATTAAAACTTTTTCGGAAAAAAAAAGTTTTAGGAGGGTTGAAATGTTGAAGTTCATTTTTAAACTTGCGCATAACTCAGTCAAGCAGTTTGTGCTTACCAACTATTAATGAAACAATTTTCCTCCTCATTTTTCACTTTTCCAAAATAAAAAAAAACAACAGGCTGGTACTTTTTTCGTATCTCGTATTTTGAGGGTAGAGTGGTATATCCATGATGAGCTCCATTTATATCCTCCTAAGATTATATCTCTCTAAGTAATAAGAATTTTCTTGACTTTAATAGTTTGTTGATTTTATTTTCTAATTTTGCCATACTTTTTACTTCCTCTCTATAAGGCAAATATTGGTATCGTTTGGACAATCATTTTCCAAAACGATTCCGCAAACGTGAGTGATTTTTCATGTACAATATTCTATTAAAAATATTCCTAGTTGTGAACACGTTATCTATAAAAAAAACTGAGCCTTATTCTTACTGAATTAGGCCCATGAATTTAGTAAAACTTAACATTACAATGAAAAAGAAGTCAGAGGAAGTGGTTTTTGTCATACCTTTCTGCAATGTCCGCTGCATATATCTCTAATGCGCAAAACGGGCTAGCAGTTTTAGAACTTAGCAAAAGTGAAAATTCTGATCAAATGGAATTCACCCTGCCTCATGGTTATAGCTTACTGCCCTTATTCTTCCCACAACTTAGACACGCCATATATGAATAAAATGATGTTGCTCATCAGCTTCAACCACAATATGGCATGTGGTATTTCATGTGGCTTAAGTTCAGCATTAATAAACGCATCTTTAATACCTGCTTTATTTATCGCAACCCAAGTTTGGAAAGTAACTCAATTTCCTATGAACTGGATAGGCTATCTGACTTAGGCAATGAAATGTTTCTAATTTTCCACGCATTGAAATCAGTTAAACATTGAAATATTCACAATTCTTCTTAATTGCACTATTCTCCCGCCAGACAATACCCGAAGCAAGGTTTTCGAGATATTTTCTGAGACCTTGCAAGTCAATCCGCCAAGCACTCAAGACTTGTTTTTTTACCTGTGACCCTGATAAATAATATATGAATTATCACCTTAAGGCACATCAGACCATTGTGTCATAACTACAAAAATGTATCGTGCTAACAATGCCCAGTTAGATAAAAAAAAACTCTCTAGATCAATGATTTTTTCAGAAACTTTAGTTGGTCACTATGCTTCCTGGTGCTAGATAGTGACATGGACTCCAGTGCAGATATGATTCCAAATTTGATTCTTTTTGAATGAGTAATCTTATCTCGAACAGGCAAAAACCTATCAAACTGGAAGAGAATTCTTTCTAAGTTTGACTCAAGCTGTAAGAGGTTATTATGGTCAGAGAAGTAAGTTCCTGATGTTAAAAAGCTTACTCTGCTTTGGAAAACGGAATTAAGTAATAACAACCTAGAAAGACCTCTAATGATAAAATTCCAAAACCAAAATTTTGAATGACCAAAAATTAAGCAAGAAATAATACAATGTGCCAAAGATAGTAAAAATTGTTGGTCATTTGTAAAAAAATTACGAAATACTATTTCCAATTGGCCAATTTGCAAAAAAAGTGTGATGACTTCTGCTGTACTTCAAAGCGTACAAGATTTTATGGGACAAATTTTTCTTCGCACTCGTCCGCTTGTATCCCGCCCACTGAAGAGGCGCTCTTCAGCGCTGCCAAAACCTACTTTGCTATTTGTCCTTCCCACAATTATCGAATTGCACTTACGTCCCTTCTTTCCAAATTCAAGGAAACGCTGATAAATTATCGACTGAAGAAAGAAAACTTCTCAATGACCGACAGTATGGTTTTCGTAGCAATAGATCCACCGGTGATTTGATGGTATATCTCACTAAACAGTGGTACAAATCTTTACATAGTTTTGGAGGAAGTAAGATTATATATTAAAAGCGTTTAAAAGAGTTTAAAATCCGAATATTCCATAGAAAAGTAGTGGCAATAAACGGTGGACGGTATTAAGTCTGATATTCAAAAAATAAATGCTGATGTGCTACAGGGCTCCGTATTCTCACCCATTTTCTTTCTCATATTATGCATCAATGATCTTTTGTCTGAAACTTCTTATCTATTTAATTAGTTTGCTGACGACAGTTCTCTAAGATTTTTCGTTTCTAAATCTATATTGTTCACCAAATGTGGAGCTGGAACGGCAACTTATTATTTTCTGACTTCAACTAGTTAGTATAACCCGACACGGATTCAAAAACCGGGTCAAATTTAATACTTCAAGAATTCAATATTGTATCCTGTCTTCGAAGAAAAACCCGGCCTTGAGCTGCTATCCATGAATGGCACTTGTATTTGCTCGGTATTTGCATTACAGGCCACCTTGTGTGGAAGTACAACATATTTAACGTGGCAAAAGACCTTTTTAAGCGAGTAGATTTCCTTTTTCGAAGCTTGAATACATACAATTTCCATATTTCGGCATGTTGTCTAATAACTCAAATAGAGAACTTAAAAAATGAAAGATGCTAGAACTATAACGGAAACATTTAGAATAGTTGACAACTCATGTTTCGAAATGATAAGGGAGTTCAAATTTGGATCTCTCGATCCCCGCAATAGTTCTTGTCTTTCATTACTTCAAATTTATTTTTATAAACAATGTTCTAGTGCGATAGCCAGTTGCATTCCTCCACGTTAACAATTCAACCACTGCATTAGAACTTCAGGGAAATGATATATCAACTTACAATTGAGCTCAAGTTCGGACGTACAGAAAAGTTCAGATATTCTTTCTTTAGCCGCACATAAATACGTGTAATTTATGTGGAATGTTTCACCAAGGCCAATACTTTTTTCCCACTGCGATGTTCAGAAATTCAATTCTTTTATATAAACACTTAAATGGCTTGGCATTTGGTCCAAATCTTTAAATTGACGAAAACCTTTGAAAGATCAACAAATTTATAGTCGAGAATCAGCACCATTTCATCGAATTTATATCCTCTTATGAAAGCATTCACCATTTATGGAGCTCTATAAGGACGATTATGGAGTTCGGGATCCCTTGAAAACTGATCCATTTGTTTCCCATGATATTGGAAAACATGGAGTGCAATGTACAAATAAGGAACAGCTCTTCCGAACTATCACGATACACAAGGTATGAATAAGGAGTCAGAGGCGTTAATACCGAGAACACTATTTTCAACAAATATTTCCAAATATAAGAGAATGCATACGATATCGATATCATCAGGCGTTAGGTACTAAAGTCCTTCACGGCGATCGAAGAACAGTCGAGGCGTAAGGTGTTAGCTTTGAAATAAAGGAATAAGACAAATTACATATAATCAACCAACATCTGTCCACCGACTAGACCAAAATGGATCCGCTAAGTGGAGATGCGATTACAAATTACTCTAGGATATCGACTCTGCTTTTGATTTGCGAAACAAATAGGTTCAAAACTCTGCACATTAAAGACAAAAACCCTTATGGTAAGGTCTATGCGCTGTACCAGGATTTGAATATAGAAATTCAAAATACGTCCACTTCAATAGCTCGGCTAGATTGAGCGAATAGGCTGCAAAGCCAAGGCCAAAGAGAGCCTTCGAGTTGCAACCCGTAGGACCAGGACAAGGGAAAGTTGGAAGGTTTAAACTCCAAGATATCAAATGGATACCAGTATGTTTACTTTAAATGACTGTTCGCTGCGTGCTCGAGAATGTAGAGAATCAACAGAACACAGTTTCAGGCTGCAACCCTTCTTGGATCGGGAGCCTGATAGTATGTTGTTATTTTATTGTTTTTTTCGTCAAGACTATTTTTGGTTTAACTGCATAAAATTTGATTAATCATAATGAATAACCACGCTATTCTATTCTTCCATTTTGCTCACATGGGCTCGAGAATTGTGCGCCTCAGGCCTTACATTCTTCTCGACGACCGGGGCTCGGCGATTCTGAACCAGAACACGTACATAATATCGTCAATTGATTCGACTTAGATCGTTCGCTGAAAGTTTTTGAACATAAAAATCCGGTAAAAGTTTCAGTCCGAAAATATATATAAATGTCGTCGTTTTCAATCTGAAAACATGAACCTACATATAAGCATTAATTAAGTTTTAAAAGCAGCCTTAAATCCAAAAAAGAAGTGTCAATTTTATTTACCAAATAACTCAAGGGTATAATCGCCGAAAAAAAAAGTTTTTCTTTTATTTGTAATTCACCAGACGAGGTGTAAAAAAATGTCTTAAATATTGGAACCACGTTATTTATATGGTTGCTTCTTGGCAAAAGTTTTAATTTTATTTTCCAAATCAAATCTTCTTGAAACTTTCTTTAGCGAAGAAGGGAATTAAGTTGAATTTTCTGTCACATGGGGCTTGCAGTGAGATTAAGCAGACAATTAAAATTTCAGATACATCTACTCTCTTGGTTAAGATTTTATAGTTTCGAAAGTTTTTATATTTTTATTTTTATTTTTTAACTCACTGACAGCTTAGAAAACTCTTCAAGTTTAGTTAAAATTGAGGGCTTAAATGTCACGTTGAAGGGGGAGATTTTAAGTATTTCTTTAATGGTAAAAAAAAAGTAGTTTAATCATAAAATATTTGTTATAATTGTGGTGGTTGAAGGTTTGAAAATCTAAAACGAACATTTATGTTTTTTTAATTAAATGAAGTTGGTTTATGCAGAATTTCATGCAGATACTTTTAGTTTTAGAAGTTTCAAGTTTAAAATTGTATATTTTTTTAAATTAGTCACCCGGAAGGCAAATGGTGTCCGGCTACACCGAAGTTTTGTATGTAAAGATTTTAATAAGTCATGAATATTGTAACAGAATCTACTCTGTGAACATCATCCGCAATGATGAATGCATTTCATACATCCAATGTCAGATTGCTCGAAAAGTTCAACAGCGATATAACCAGACCAAGAGGACATTTGTGTGTCATTCAAGTTTTTGCGCTAATAAAGTTTAAATTACCACCACATTATCTATAATTTGTTCAGAGAGTTTTTTTCTTACAGGTGTTTTTCTGTGCTGGAATTAAAAGAATCCCTTAAAATACTCAAGAATATAAACAAATTATTTAGCTGAAAAATATGTTTTTAATTGTAAGTGCAAATTTAAAAAAATAAAATGCACGACTCGGTCGCACGAACTTGCTCCTATTTAATAGACTAGGAATTTTAAAAACGAATGTTATTAAAGAAAACTGTTCATATAAGGATAAAATGAATTTTTTAAATTCTTTTAGTAGTAAGAGACAAAAACAGAATGCTATGCAAATATGAATTTAAAATTTTATAAAATTATTATTTCTTGTAGTGGTTTCTTTAAAAAAATATGCTTTTATATACGAAATTTTCAAATGGTACGCCAGCCTTAAGTTTTTATTACTGCACAAATGAAAATTAAATTTCGAAAAAAATATTGAGCCGTTTTTGAGATATCGAATTTTCCAAGAAAAATATTACTTTCCAAAAATTCAAAAAATATTTTTTTTTTAAATTTTGAAATGCAGTGAAAATTTCATTAAGATCCGTTATGTCGATTATGAGCAATTCTTCTTCTTCTTCCTTTGCTTCGGCGCTGTTATGATCTCGATGTCGAGTGGATCATAACTCTCCCACGTATCTGCTTCACACTAGTGATCCGCCTGTGGGATTCGCCAGGTTGACCCCAGATTATGAGCAATTCGAAATTCGAAAAAAGGTTCTATGGTAGATGTGCAAGCTGTAATATCTTAATTTCAAATTTGTTTTTATTAAATTAAAGATCATAAAAATTAATTGAAAGAAAAAAATGTTATCAAAATTCTAGGCGAGCGCCGTTTTCGAGAAAAATACGATTTTTGAAAAAAAAAATTTGTAATTTTTTATCATTTGTATGGTGGGTACCTTTATTTTTAGGTAAAATGTTTTTTTTTTTCGCATCTTTTAGATTATATTGAGAAACTTTTATTGATCAAGTTTTAAAAAAATCTAGCATGGGGTTTTCGAACCCTCAATAACAATTTTTCGGAAATGTTTGTTCAACCATTACCTAGCTTTAACTAAATGAATTTTTTTTAAATATTTTAAGTTTCTCGAACAGTTTTTGAGAAAAAAAAATTATTTATAAAATCTCGAAAAAAATTCGTATGGCAGGTACCGTTATTTTTGGTCTTAAAAAAAAAAAGAAAAAACTTTTGGGGGGAAAAATTAAAAATGATATCTACCAAGTTTAGAGAAAATCGGCTGAGCCGTTTAGGCTGTAGTCGAACAGATAGACAGACTGAACTGCGAGACACACTTTTTAGTCTTCGCTATTATCTTAATGTCAACTTTGATCAAAATTCCGACTTCAATTTTTTTCCGAATGCATAACTTGCCTTATAGTACCTATAAGTCGCAAGTAAAAATTATGAAAAATGGTCAGAAAAGTAAAAGAAAATAATCTGATACTCAACAACAGAGCAATTTGTTGGATTTATATTATATAGCTGGATGATATGCAGGTGATTCTATTATTACAAAAAAGAAATTTCATCGAAATCGGTTAAGTCATTTAGAACACATGCACGGGGAAATTTTTTGTGTAAGTTCTAGGACAGTCATGCCAAAGGTCTGGCGTTCGATTCACAGTCAATGGCACACAACAAAAAAAATTTTTTTTAAATTGGCAAGTCTTTTGTAGTACCCCTTGGCATAATTGTTAATGCGTTGGACTGTCATGCAGAAGGTCTCGAGTTCGATTCTCAGCCGCTGCAAGAAAGTTTTTTTCAGGGGTGTACTGCCTCTTGCGAGGAATTGACAAATTCTCCAAGAGTATCTCTTGTCATGGAAAATGCTGCTCATTAGGCGTTCGGAATTGGCAGAAAATTGTAGGTCCCTTCTGTTCCCTGGTAACACGCACACAGGAATAGTTGAGAGTTGTATGTCACTAGGTCCTGGTTCACTCCGAGCTGTTGCACCACCAAATTTAAGTCTTTTGTTTTGAAAAGTGCCTTTCCTGTTGATTCGACGATGGTAAAAAGTTTCAAAAAAGTTTTATAAGTCCTCCTGTACATAAGCGCGCAAATAGTTCATGGGACACATTCTTCTTTCACGGTCGTGCAGACCTTGCCGTTCTCAAATCTGCTATCCCGGATATTATCCCACCCATTACTTGTATTCTTCATTGATCTTCAGAACATTGTGAACATTATTGTTGCGTTCTATTGGCATCTTTGCGAGTGTTCAGAAAATAACTAATTGGAGAAAGCACGTCGTTGGCGAGAAACCAAAGTAATCGAAAACCTGGTAAATTATCTTATGAAGAATAAAAGATTGTCAACTTCCGGGAATATGACTTTCGTAGCAAGAGATAGAGTCAAGATCTTCCAAAAAATTGCTTACAGGTGGTATAGATTAAACACTTCTTCCTTGGATTTGAAATAACTTTTAGGACATCTTATGCAATTTGAATTTGATGGTTTAATTTCTGATATTCATAAAATATATGCTGGTGCGCCTTATAGAGCTCTACGACTTTCTCTCTCATAATTTTGTCAATGACCTTCTGTCTGAAACCAATCCATTCAATCACAGCACCTATATTTAGTTCTTATATAAACGTTTATATTTATAAATTCTCATTCTACATATTCATATACATATGTACAAAAATGTTTATGATATAAGCTCAATATACTTTCATTTTGATAGAATTTTCTGTTTTCCCTCCACGTTCCATATTCAGAATTCTAAACTCTATGTGAATCAACTTAAGGGTAGCCTGAACTAATTAAGCGCGTAAAAATTATAAAATTAGATCAGACAAACTTGTTCTTATGTTTAGGAGAACTTAGATTTTTAAAAAATATTTTAGATTTTAGAGAAAAATTTGTTCTTCAAAAGGAATGGCTGAAAGGATTCCTTAGGCAAATATAAGACTATGTAAGAACTAAAATTTTGAATGGTTGTAGGCATTTTCCGTTAAAAAATCATTGATTCGTTTTCGTATTAATTCCAATTTTTTTTTTATTGAATTATAGATCGTTAAAATTTATCGAAAAAAAAATTATCATAATTTTATGTGCTGTTTTCGAGAATAATACGATTTTCGAAAACTATTTTTTAACATTTGTATGGTGTGTACCGTTTTCTTTTATTTTATATATCTACTTTTAACTGTCAAATTTTGAGAACATCGGGCATACGGTTTTTGAAATGCATATTGAGTTTTGAAAAAAAAAATTATTTTTTTTTTAAATAAATACACAATGTTTCCAAACATTTAAGGAACTTAAGAATTAAAAAAATGATAAAAATCGAAACTAGCTATTTATTGACGAATGCATAACATGTCATTTACTTGCCATATGTAGTACCTTTAAGACACTGAGCGTCCAGGAGATCCAAATGAAGAAATAACTGAAGAAATGATGAGATAACTAACATTGTAGCCATTTCAAATGATAGCGTTACTCGTTACTCAGATCCGGCATGACCATTTGGTCATGGACAAATTATCGGCCTCATATGAAGAAGAAAAATTAGCTGAATAGCTTGATATGAACTGCTACCTCATCCACCCTATTCTCCAGACTTGGCTCCCTGTTTTTCCTATTTCCAAATATGAAGAAATGGCTCAGTGGAAAAAAATTTTCATCAAATAAAGAAGTTATTGATGCAACAAATTTAAAAAATTTTGCGGAGTTTGATAAAACTTGTGTTCTTGGAAGGGTTAAAATGGTTGGAATATCGTTAAAGGAAGTGCATACCTCCAAAAGGAGACTATGTTGAAAAATAAAATTAATTTTTTAAAATAAAAGACCATTTTTTTATTTCAAAGCCACTGAATTATCGAACAACCATCATAGGTCTAAATAAAAATCTTACTGTATAAAATGTTTGTATGAAATGTCTGAGGACCCGCTATAACCGATTTCTAGTTTGTCCAATATTTACTGGATACTCTATGTATGGCAATTAAATACCTTCATATACATAGAAATTGAAATATTGAATAATTTCTGTTCCTTTTCAAATTTCGTTTTTGTTCGCATAAGGTTATGTTGGTTCATTATTATAGCTATAGTTGCCCTAGGAACTACATAACCTATAATCAAAAGAACCAAAATATGTTATGAAGTTCGATAAAATAAATTTTTTAAGGAGTATCCAAGCACTTCAAATACATGATTTTGCTCAAACAGAAATTTCTGAGACTAAAAATCCATTTTTACTGATGGATCTTTAGGGCAAGTATTCGTTTCGTAAAAAAAAGATTCAAACTTTGAGCTTTTAATTCCTTTTTTGAGAAGTCAAAACATTTTATTTTCTGTTTCTTCTTTAAATGCAAAATTTGTCAGTTTTCAAACGTGACTTCTTTGAAATTCCTTAGGCAAGGTCAAATTCAATGTAAAACCCATTATTCAGGTATTTCTCCTGAAAAGTCTTCCTATCTTTGCATGCATTGCATAGGCACATGCACATGTCATGGTTCTTCGTCCTGAATATAACCTACTCCATAGGTAAAAGGAATTTTCTGAATAAAACCTCTCTGGAAGTGGTTATTGTGAATGTGTGTTTTGGGTCAAAATGCATTCGTACTTCTTTGCCACACATGGTAAAATTCTGAAATATGTCTAAACGAACAAAGAAACAGTTTTCAGGTGAACTGGTGTATGTTTAATTTCCTTTATATTTCACATGTGCAGCTGCAAGCTGATTTGTTGTTGTTTCGTTTTGAAAATAGGTTAATTCTTTGACATTGACAAAGTTTAACAAACAGAATGACATGGAGCATACAAAATGATTATGTTGGTAGAGTGTAGGGGTAACTGGGACTAGATGGTGGTATGGGCTCGATGTTTTGTTTGACGAAAACATTTTATTTAATTCCTTATCAAATTATGTAAGTGTGAAAAAAAAAATATTTCTTACCAAAATTGTAAATAAAAATAATATTTCTTACTTCAAATAAATTTTTTTTTTGGAAAAATGTCTTAATTGTAATACTTAAAACTTTTTTCCTTATCAAAAAACTGAAATTTTAAGTTTTTTTTAAAACGACGTAGTTACACATAAGCCAAAACAAAATTAGACGAATAAAAAGACCTTGTACTTAAGATGCTTAACTAAAAGCAAATTTTTAAATAAGCTGGAATGAAGCCATTTTGGCAATCCTGAAAAGTGACTTCTAGATGGAATAGAAACAATCTGAAGACACAGAAATGTAGCTAATTTTTCATTTATTTATTTTTGGCTTAAGTCGACTTAAGCCCTTATACCTTTTGCACAGAGATATGAAGATGTTAAAAAAATTACATAAATTAGAGTAACAATAGCTCTTAGAGAACCTGAACCTAGTGGCTTACAATTCTAGGCCATTTATGTGTATGTGCTGTAGGCATCAAGAGTAAAGGGGACTTTCCATTTTCTATCGAGTCCCAACGGCTATAGTAGGTACTGCTATGAAACGTGTTTGGGTAGCACAGATACTGTGGTGGCGCTGAAGTAGTTATAATTTCAACCATAGAGATTAGGAGAATAAGGAACAAGTAGTAGTAATAAAGAGAAGATTTAATTATTTCTGACAAAAGTAAGCGAATTGAGGCAGATAAATGATTCAGGTGCTTGCGTCATGGCAAAGAGCGGAAAAAAATGGCTAGTACTGTGTGTATTATCAAGGTGCCACCCCAATAGTTTGTCTACCTTGAAAAAGTGAGTACACTCGAAATAATATTTTTTTTTTGTCTGTCATCCAACGCACTTAACATAATATTAAATGCTATTATAAATATAAATTTTGTCTTGTAATTATCCTAAATCGGTTTTTATCACAAAATGTTCTGAAATAGTGAAAAAGACGAATATAATCCACTAAAAACATAATATTTGATAACTTTGTTGTTACCCTTGACACAATGGTTATTGCAATTGATTATCAAGCAAAAGGATTGGGTTCGATTTTCAGCTTCTGCAAAAATGACAAAAGTCACAAATCCCACACGAGTATCTTTTGTCTTGAAATATGCTATCTTAAAACTATTCAAAAAATAATGCGTCCCTTCTATTCCTGCAAACACACTTACAGAAAAAGTTGACACTTAGAAATCACTGGGCTTGACTCTCATCGAGAAGACAACCTCTAATTAATTTATTTATTGTTTTCTAAACTCACTCCGATACCATGGCCAATTAGAGACCCTCTTGCAAATTTCAGAAGCAGAAAAGAAGGTCTTAACATTTACATACATTTTAGGACAATATTTTATAAGAAATGATAAAAAGATGCTTTGAGCCCAAGCGAATAAAATGTCTTTGTGTCATAATTATATGTTTTAATTTTGCATATATACAATTTTGAATTCGCTATCCCCATTCTCCCCTATAGTGTAGATGCATCAGTTCAAGGATGTGTTCCTAATTAAAACATTCAGGGTTATAATTTCAAAGACACTTTGTTTTCAAAGGAAATATCATTGCAACAAACAAAATTAAATATTATAAATATAAGTTTAAACTCAATGAAGGTTATGCGCGTAGGAAGTACATAAACACGTGCAGCTTTTTTGTAAAGTTAAAAAGTAAAAAACAGTTTAAGAAGTCACTCTAGAATGCATGCACAAAATTGGTTGCAAAGGGTGGGCCATCTAGTAGTTTCTTTTTAAATCATAGGTTATTTTGTGCACTGACAGCTGTTCCCCTTCGAAATCTTGACAGAAAGTTGGTAACATACCTCCGCAGAACAAAACGAGGAAAGATTGAAACCTTATTTCCAAAGTGAGTGCTGTGTTAGCCCAAACAGTGCATTTTTTTAAAAGAAATTTTGACCGATAAATTCTGCACACAGAAATCGGATTATAGTTTTTCGCTTACAAGATCCAATTGACTCACCAACTGAAGGTGCACGATTGTGTAGTGGTGGCATCACTGTACCATTTGCCTCAAAAAATGAGGCTGCGAACAACGTTTCGGTTAATGGTGGTCGTCAATGAGCCATGTTAACCGACTTTTTACTTACGACTTATAGGTACTATAAGGTAAGTTATGCATTCGGAAAAAAAAGTGGAACTCGAGATTTTGATCAAGGTTGACATTACGATGAAAGCGAAGACTAAAAAATTGGGTTTCGCAATTCTGTCTTTCTGCAGGTCTGTTCAACTATAGCCTAAACGGCTCGGCCGATTTTCGTTAAACTTGGTAGATATAGTTTTTAACTTTCTCCCCCACAAGTTTCTTCTTTTTTTTTAAGACCAAAAATTAAGGTACCTGCCATACAATTTTTTTCCGAATTTTTATAAATATTTTTTTTTCTCAAAAAATTCGACAGATTTAATAAAAAAGAAGTACAACAAAATTTTATTTAGGTAAAGCTAGGTAATGGTTGAAAAAAAAAACCTGAAAAATGGTTATTAATGGTACCTCCTTGGAACCATTTTTTTTTATTTTTCTCAAAAAACTATACAACCACTTTTGATAATTTAAAAAAAAATACAAGTTTTTCTTTAAAACTCAAAAAATAACAGTACCCACTATACCTACAAATGCCAAAAAATGGTTTTCGAAAATCCTATTTTTCTCGAAAACGGCGCCTAGAATTTTGATAATTTTTTTTTCAAATATTTTTTTACGATATTATGATTCCATACACAAAATTGAAATTAAGATATATTTTTTCGAATTTTGAACTTCTCATTATTATCAACATTACGGATTTTAATAAAACTTTTTTTTTATAGAAAAGCTTCTATAAAGTTTGAAAAACATTGCATTTCAAAACTTAAAAAAAAAATAATTTTTGAAAAAAAAAAAAATAAAAATATTTTTTGATATCTCAAAAAAACGGGTCAGTATTTTTGTTGGGAATTTATTTTTGGTTCGTACAGTAATAAAAACTTTAAGTTTGGGTACCAAAATCTATTCTTAAAAAAGTTTTAAGAATTTTACAACGACTTATAATTTTGTTTTGGATTTCGACGACCTCTGGTTCATGTAGGATGGGGCGTCATCGCCATGCCACAATCGTCAAATTCAAAAATCGTGTTATCAGCCGTAGCTGCGATTTAACCTCTTTGAACTTTTTTTTAAGGAACCGTGAAGAACTGGTGTTATTCCAGCAATCCGTGAGCTACAGCCCGAGCCATCAACAATCTGTTGGAAAATTGGAGTGACAGAATGCGCTACTGCAAAGCTAACCCAGGCAGCGACTTTAACGAGGTTGTGTTCCATAATTAATGGGAATGTTTTTTCTTACTAATAAAGCATTAAATAAGACATTATTTAAAACACAAAATTAAACGATTTTATAATTTTGTTTTACATAAATTCATATTTGTTTATAAAATCAAATCAGCTGAAAAGGTGGTTTTTTTAATGCCAGACTTACATTCCTTATCTTAAGTGAGTGAAGATTGTTAAAATTGCACAATAATTTGGTTAAAACAATCAATCAGATTTATTGAAATAACTAACCGAGTTGACTCGTTTATTTTACCCGTCTCTCATGAATAACTTCACACAATTTTAAATGATCATTTCATTTTTCTGTGTATAAAAATTGGCTTGCAGAGCAATTAATTCAAAATGTCAAAAAAAAAAAAAAACCAAACATCAAATTGCAGTTCAGATTCTATGAACGCTTATTTTTAAACTATTTTCATTGATTACTGTCGAATAAGTTCGATTTTAATGCTCGAACGTCTTGAAAAATATGAGATTCCACCGAATTCCGTTTGTTATAATATTTTGATTTCAAGAAGGGCTTCATCTCAATATAAAACTCATTATCATGCACCAGAGCTGAAATTACTTGCTTTTTAATAGACAAAGAATATCTAATAAAAACAAGATAGAGAAGTTTATGATTTTAATTAAAAAGCCTTTAAAATTAAAACAAGCCCTATATCCATAACGATGATCATTAAACTAAATGGCATTAAAGCAATCTTCACACAAATGTCTCTTTTTCTTTATAACACCAAACTTAAATATTTTCCTTCCAACTATAAATTCGAAATTCCTTATTTCGAAAATAAAAAAAAATTAAAACACCATAAATGGAAGCCCCCAAACGAATAATATTTAATCCTACTTAGGAAATTTATAACTTTTATCGGTTCGCCTGGAGGCGAAATCACAGCAAATTAAAATTTAAGGTTGAATGTTAAAACAGAATAAAGGACTTAAACAGCAAGTTTTCTTTTTGTGCATATCCTCGTACCTAAACCAGCATATAGCCAGACCATGGAGGAGCTACAATTTAAGAAGCCCGATAAAATCTTACTGGGAAAAGCTTCTGGTCAAAATAAAAGGTTTTGGGTGGCGGGAATAAGGATAAGACAGGAATTTATTTCCTAAATGTGTTATTCTCGTACATAAAGGTATCCCTACGTCTATAGATACCTAGCTAGGTATAGATGAATCTATTGTTAAAGAATTGAAAAATCCTTTGGGGGAAGGATAAGGTGATTGAGAATAATGTTTAGGTCTAAATACAAATAGACATCGTTATCCAAAAAGAGATGCATTCAAATACAAGTGTCAAGGGTAAATTCAAAGTTACATTTTGAACGATTCTACAGCAAGTTTAATGAGTGGAGCTAGCCAGAGTCGTAACATGGGCGAGGTTCTGTCTTTATAGGTTTGTAATCTATACAGTAACCCTTACTTGTCTAAATAACAAAGTTCTGATAGGCAGTCAATGTAATTATTCTTCTTCACCAATCTTGGACTTAATGTATATACCTAGTCATATGTAAAGAGGATACTGCATCGCCAAATGATCAGAGATTGTCAAAAGATTAAAATAAATAAATTCGTGATACAAAAAACCACAAAAAAACTCTTGACCCTGACCAACTTTGCGACAACAATTCCCTATGCTTCTTATAGGGTATGTAATTTAGTTACGTGAACTAGGAAAAAGCATAATTCCTTAGAAAAAAAAAAAAACACTTAAGTCTAAGGTCATTTTATGTAAGTACCACACCAATGTTATTTTTGGAGGAAATTAGTGCTTCGAGAGAAAAATTGTAAATCACAAAAAAAGTTTCGTAAATTTCGATTGTTTTTGTTGAAATTTACTGTTCCAGGACTTTTACTAAGCTGTCTTATAAATTTTTGACATAATGACATGTTTATGGGCTCAGTAGATCTGTAGATGGATGCGTGATCAGTAAATGGAAGCCAATTAAGAATGATTATATTTAAAATTAAATTTAAAACTTTCAAAATAAAATGGAAAATCAGCTGCTAGGTTCTACTAAGCTTGTCTCTTTAGAAATTACAAGATACACATGCTAGCTTAAGTAAATTTACAACTTTTAAATATAGATTGGAATAACGAAAGCCATTTAAATAAATTTTCCATATAACTAAGTTATCTTAAACAGACCTTAGATTAAGGGTAAATTTACACGCAATTTAGGTTAAATTTACGCTGAATTTACTTCCTGTGTGTAGGGGCTCAGTTGTATCCACGTTACGCTAAAATCAAGTGCCTTCTTACGAGAAAAACAATGCAACAATGATATACCTAACGGATATTCTAAGCATTAGGTGATGTTTTGAAATGTTTTTGAAATTGAGATACATATATTTCAAAAAATAAAACAAATAATACGAAGTAGTATTTTCCTAAGCTAAGCTTAGCTAAAAAATAAAGTGGCTTTTTAACGTGAAAATAGATTTGAATAATAAGAGGCATCTAATACAAATTTTGCAGACTCTATCACAACTTTTAAGAAGTATTTTATCAAAATCTTTGAAAAAATTGATATGTTTTTAACAAAAAAAAAGAAGATATTCGGAATACTTGATTTTTGAACTAACTGCAATGATAAAAATCTAACAGTTATGAAATATTCAATATTTAAAAAATTGATTTGCAAAGCAGATATTATTGCCATCCAAGAAATGTGATGGAACGGCAGATTTGCAGATTTGCTATTGAAACTAGACTAAGGCAAAAAGTCTTGAGTTTCAACTCGATAAAGTCGTGTCTCATGACGATCGGCATCAAGGTTAAATTCACCAACATAAGCCTTATTTACGCGAATGCTTCAGCAGATCAGAAAGACGATAAAACTAAAGACATTTTCTACGAGCTCCTGGACAAAATATATATGCAGTGGCCTAGCTATGGCCTTTGAATTTTCATTGGAGATCTTAATGCCAAACTAGAAAGAGAAGACATCTTTGTCATAACGGTCGGCAAATGCACGACACGACCTCCAAAAACGGACTCAGGCTGTTAAACTTTGCTGTGGGTGAGACGTTCGGATAGCTTGTACGCAGTTCAAAAATCTCGAGGACAAACATTTCAAGATCGTAAACGATGGCACCGATGTATTTGATGTCAAAAAAGCTTTTAGACAAGGCGATCCTCTGTCATGCGACTTCTTCAACATCGTTTTGGAAAGAAAAGTGTAAAACTCCCGCGTCTAGACTAGAGGCACAATTCTTCAAAACTTCAGTATCAGTAGCGCTTTTTGTGAGGAAGCGAAGAAGTTAGGTTCAGTGGTCAAAAAGAACATCATCATAAAAGGACACCCCCGTCGTCATGGACAGAACGTCACCATAGATAGCTATCACTTTGAGGTAACCAAGGAATTTTCCAACCTAAGTGCCGCAATTAATTCAGACAATGTCCATCGCTGCTTCTTTAGACTAAGAGGACAATATTGTAGTAAAGTCCTCTCTTGAGTAACTAAAGTGCCCGTTTATAAGACTCTTTACAGATCTTTCCAGACATTGTGTATGATGCAGAGACATGAACCTCGTCAAAAGTGTGAATTTTGGTCTCGGCGAATAGAAGAGAAGTTATGTCAACGAACTGTACGCGCTGTACAGTATAACGTACCTAGTCAAACGCATTTAAGCAATACAAGTAATTGAAAAACAAAATAAAATGCACGACTAGGTCGCACGAACTTGCTCTTATGTAAACGACTAAGAATTTCAAAAATTAATGTTATTAGAGAAAAACTGTTCATAAGCATAAAATTCATTTTTTAAATGAATAAAACAACTCCTTTAGTAGTTGGAGTTAAAAACAGGTTGCCATGTGATTCAAGCAAATATTAGCTTATGCAAGAGCAAAAATTATGAGTCTGTACTGGTTTCTTAAAAAAATAAGCTTTTATATACAAAATTTTTAAAACGTTTATAACAAAAAATGTTGGTACGCCAATTTAAAGTCTTTATTATTTTTCAAATAAAAATTAAATTTGCAAGCAAAAATGTTGAGCCGTTTCTGAGATATCAAATTTTCCAACAAAAAAAAATAGACTTTTTTTTCAAAAACTCGAAAATTATTTATTTTAAAGTTTTTTAAATACCATCTTTTTCAAACTTAAATTTTAAATTTGAAAAAATGGTTCTATGGTAGGTACAGTCAGTAATATCTTGATTTCAATTTTTTTTTATTTGATTATAGATCGTAAAAATTAATCAAAAGAAAAAAATTTTAGCAAAATTCTCGGAACCGTTTTCGAGAAAAATACGATTTTCAAAAACCATTTTTTAACATTTGTATGAAGGGTACCGATATTTTTAAGTAAAATACATGTTTTTTCTTACATCTTAAAATTTATATTAAAAACTTTTTATTTATCAAGTTTTAAAAAAATCGAGCATGGGGTTTTCGAAATACTGAGTTTTCAAGAAAAAATTTTGAAGAAAATCAGAAACAAAAAAAAGGTTCCAAGGGGTGTACCAAAAATAACCATTTTTAGGGAAAATTGTTTCAACCATAACCTAGTTTTAGCTTAATGAAATTTTTTGATTTTTGTTTAAAAAAATCTGTGGGACAGTTTTTAAAAAAAAAATATTTATAAAATTTCGAAAAAAAAACTTGTATGGCAGGTACCTTTATTTTGTGTGGGGGGAAAAAATTCAAAACGAAATGGCTGTAGTCGAACCGACAGACAGACAGACAGAATTGAGAGACCCACTTTTTTGGTCTTCACTATCATGGTTATGTCCTCTTTGATCAAAATCTCGAGTTCGATTTTTTTACGAATGCATAACTTGCGTTATAGTAGATACCTATAAGTCACAATTA
Source organism: Chrysotoxum bicinctum (assembly GCA_911387755.1). Taxonomy (NCBI): domain Eukaryota; kingdom Metazoa; phylum Arthropoda; class Insecta; order Diptera; family Syrphidae; genus Chrysotoxum; species Chrysotoxum bicinctum. The sequence continues at coordinate 34,064,686 of OU426990.1, forward strand.
AAAAGTTAAACCATAAACTTAGATAGTCCAAACTAATTTTAAGTTAAAATCTAGACAAGTAAAAGTTTGTTAGATGTTCGTTGTTGAGGGATCTTCCAAGGGATGACACACTAAAATTATAATCAATAAGATAATGGACACTAATTGACAGGCGTTACATTCTGGAGATAGGTTTAAAATGGCGATAGTTGGGCTGGAAGGTAAAAAAAAGTGGAGCAGATCTAAGATTACGCGGGTTAATGTTTAACTGCATCATTCCCAATAATGCAGACGAATCTATTATACACAGAAATTGGGCTCTTTGTCAAAGATAATGCCCTCATCACTGATGAATGAGACAACTGGAATTGGTTCATGGCGAAATAAATAAATTGTAGGATAGGTAGGAAAAGGCGCTTGCGAGATAAATGCATGGTTTGGGAAATAACTACTATTGAGTTCCAAGAAGTTTTTGTTGAACCATATTAGGAATAAATGTATATCATGTAGTGAATGAGAATCGAAAAGAGTAAAAATTCTTTTAAAAATCTTCATGCCATCTACATAAATAGAAAGGTCTGCGTTCTTAATGACATAACCAATATCATTCATAGACAAGACAAATAAGACGGGATCAAGATGACTGCCCTGCAAGAGGCTTGAAGTGGCAAAAATCTGAAAATTACCCTGTACTGACGGTTTTTTAAGTAGAATCTAAGACATAAAATCAATGAAGGAGCAAAATCAAAGGCTTTAAGTTTAAGATGAGAGAATTTGTTAAGCGTTTTTTAGTCAGTAGTGATTACATCTACTTCATTACCTATCTATAAGGCACGAAGGGACAAAGAGACTAATTTGGTTAAGTTAGTGGAAGTAGACCTATCCTTAAAAAAACCATGCCGAAATATTGATTTACAATGAAAGTATATGGAGTTGTTGATAATACTTCAAAAAAGTTGGGGATAGAGAAAAGCTTAGTCATAGGACGGTAATTTGTTATGTCATTCCTATTGTCATTCTTATGAATTTGAAAGGTGTAAGAGTCCTTGGAAATAAAAGGGGTAAAGTGAACTCTAGTACCCCTTGGTATAATGGTTAGTGCGTAGGACTGTCATGCGGAAGGTCTCGAGTTCGATTCTCAGCCGCTGCAAACATTTTTTCAGGGGTGTACTGCCTCTTGCGAGGAATTGACAAATTCTACAAGAGTATAATCTTGTCATGGAAAGTGCTGCTCATTAGCCGTTCGGAATTGGCAGAAAATTGTAGGTCCCCTCTGTTCCTGGTAACACGCACACAGGAATGGTTGAGAGAGTTGTAAGTCACTAGGTCCTGGTTCACTCCGAGCTGTTGCACCACCAAATTTATTTTTATTTATATAAAGTGAACTGAAAAATAGAGAGGTGAAATAATGTTTTGAGTGGCTGAAATAGGGCACTGACACAGGTTTTGAGAAAAATGGCAGAAAGGCCATCAGGTCTTTCATATTTAAGATGATTGATTTTGTCTCTTAATGTTGAAGATTATTATGACCAAGGAGGCAAAAGAGGTTTGCGGTCAGTTCAAATGGTATCTGAAATGTGTAAGCAGGGTCAGGTTCTAGACCCCGGTCACTTAAAGAAGAACTGAAAAAGTTTGCCAAAAGGTTTGCTAATATTTTAAAACAGAAGATTGTGTTGTTAAACTTAAGAGCAGAAGGGAACCCATTGGATTTTCTCATAACCTTTATGTACTGGTAGAAATTGGTGCCATCGTTAATCGGAAATTAGGTAGTTCTGCATATTGTTTAAATATTCGTAATATAGAAATTCGCAAAGTATGAACAAATTAGAAGACGCCTATTGAAAGCAGTCCTTGAAAATGTTGAGTGGGGCGAACAAAAGAGCAAAACGTAGTTATATTTCTTTTTGGCATATAGATATTTTAACACAAATAAATTAAAAAAGTGGTGAATTTGATACCTACTAGAGCGAATGAACCCAACTACTTTGGCCCTGAAAGCCTTCGAATCAAATCTCAAAGGACAGCGTTGAAGTAGAGAAAGACTGCAGGAGGCGCACACAAGTGGGAGACAACCCCTACCAATTTGGGGTGTGAACCTGGAGACACTTAACTAGGGACCGAGCTGGACAGAGAAGCTTGTTGGTTGAGGCCCTGGTCCAGCACGGACTATAGCGCCACCTTAAGTAATCAAGTACTTCCATTTGCAACTTTAAGTAAACGTTGCCTTTTTCTACATCTGTGGGATATTTTTCTAAATGAACTATAAGCCTAATATTAAACTTATTTATATTTATTATTGAACTGAAAAGACATAAACTTATGTCCGACCATTTAAAATAAATAACAGGCTGTTCATAGTGAGGCACTTTGATTTTATTTTCCTATGACATTGTCCTATTGAATCAGCTTCATATAAAAGTCAAAAACTAAACCTCCTATTTTGAATTTAAATCTGCGTTAAAGAAAAACTATTTTCACCAACATTAAAACCTAATCGTTGTACTTAATGGTTTGCAATGTAAATAAATTACTTGCGCAACTATTCTGCGGTTTTATTCGTTGACGTCCATGCAAGCGGTAATCTCTAACCAGGCCCATTAATTATTTTCGCCGGTCTATCAATCAGTGCTCAAATAAAATGTTCAGTTAATGTTTAAATTTTAAGTGAGATTCAACTATGTATGTAGGTACGTCCATTTGAATGGAACAATTCACCATTGGCCGGGGCCATACGTTATAGACAATTTGAATTTCACAATGCCTCTGCGTTATATTAAAATAGAAAATGAAGAGCTTTCCCGATGTAATCAGATTATAGTGTGTTTGAGTGTGTTTTTTTCCATTTTATAGAATCAATTGCAATCTATTCATGTAGAAATTGATTTTAAAAATTGGAATATTTTGGCAAGTACACTGAAAATATAGTGTTGAAAGGAATTTTAAGAAATTGTGGGTATGCTGTGAAAAAAACGTAATCAAAGCTAGACTTGAAGAAGGTCTTGTGCATATTGTGCAAATAAAAATTAATCAAAAAAAAAAAAAAAAAAAATACATCAATACGTGTTAAAATATGTATCTAATTTAAAAAAAAAAAATATTTTTTTTTAAATATTCAAAAATACATTTTATTATTTGATTTTTTTACGATCTTATCCTTACATTTTGATATGGCAATTGGGTCTTGCAATTCTATTTGATTGTCTGCTTGTTGTCGATCTGTCTGCCTGCTTGACTACAACTACGGACGATTTTCTTTAAACTTGATATATTAGCACTTTTTTAATTTTTTCCTCCGATAGTTTTTTTTTTCTGTTTTTAAATTTTAAGGCCATATACCTAGGTACCATATGGCAAGTTCTGCATTTGAAAAAAAATCGAACTCGAAATTTTGCTATCTCAAAAACGGCGCTAACGATTTTGATAAAACAAAATTGGTGTGCTATTATGGGCATGGACTTCATTTTGGTCAACAAAAAAATTGGAAAAATTTTTAATAACGGTATCTGTCATAGAAACTTGTTTTTGATTTTCGACTTTCTCAATAACAGCTCTAACCAAAATTTGTTAACAGGACCTCCCTTAAATTTGAAATAAAATTTAATTTATATCTAAAAATTTTTTTTTTTTTTGAAATTTTTATTATTTTTATCTCATTAAATCTATGTCTTATATTTATTTATAAATATTTTTTGAATTACAAAGTACTTTTATATAAGAGCACGTATGTGCGATCAATTCGTGCATTTTTTTTTTGTTTTGCAAAATGGAATCAAATATTTTTTTCTCAAAAGCTGTTCCAATTTAAGAAAATATATTTAAGTAAAATCTGGCAAATTGAAAGCAAATTTCGGATAAATGGTTCTTAATGGTAGTCCTCATAGAACTATTTTTTTTCTTCTTAAACTAGAAAGACTTATATTGAAATTTAATCGCGAAAGAACAGATGAAGATGAAATAGATCCATTCATTAGTCCAGTTATGAAACAGAACTGCAAATATTCAGAAAGATATGGGAGGTGTATCAACTGAAGTCTATGAGCGTATGGGGGTAATATAACTTTATTTTATATTTAATATATAATTTTGTCTGTATCGTTTAATTTGTATGGCTTATAGTTCAATAAAAATAAAGTAAATTAAGACACTACTATCAATACCTACCATAGAAATATTTTAATTATTTTTTACTTTCCCATTTTCTGCACAAAAACTTAATTTAAATTTAAATTTACACGAAAACTTTAAAAAACTAAAATAAAAACTCAAAACCGGCAATTAAAATTTTTGTTCTTAAGAATGTCTTAAATATTTTATGTAAAAACCCTAAAGAAAAAAGTCACCGAGAAATCAGAGGACATTCTCTTCACTCTTGGGTCCAACGTCGGGTGTACTATCAAGCTCAGAGATTTTGTTCTAGCCGCACTACACGAATGTGGAATTCTTTTCCGGGCTTAATAATTTTCTCGATAATTATCAGCCATTCAATATGAGTGTGCATCGGTATCTCCTTTTAAATCATCTCCAACTTTCCTTAACACTCCACGCAAACATTTTAACAGTAGTCATAATTCCTTAGGTGCTTTCGATTTTTTTTGTCCAAAAATTTGGAAAAAAAAATTAGTTTTGAAATGCAATGTTTTTCTAACTTTTTAAAAGCTTCTCTATCAAAATTTCATTAAAAGCCGTTATGCCGATAATGAGAAATTCAAAAAAAATGTTCTATGGTAGATGCAGTCAGTAATATCTTAATTTAAATTTTTTTTTATAGAATTGTAGATCGTAAAAATTAATCAAAAAAAAAATGTTATCAAAATTCTAGTCACCGCTTTCGAGACAAATACGATTTTCGAAAAGCATTTTTTAACATTTGCATGAGGGGTACCGTTATTATATTTTTCTCCCATCTTATGGATTGTAATGAAAAACTTTTAATTGAGAAGTTTAATCTTAACCTTAAATTAAAAAAAAAAATATATGTTGTAAAACAGCAAAATATAACTGGTCCTAGCACAGAACCTTGTGGAACATATTTCAGAGCACGTACATTTTTGCAACTTTAAACAAGAATATTTATTCTTTTTTTTTTTAACTGCTTGAATACTAATACTTTTTGGGTGACTTATTTTTTAATTTATTCGTATTCAAAATATGAACTCACAAAAAAACTTATCATAGAAAATAATAAATTATTTTTCACTAATGTTATATTTTAAAAGATCCATAAATTCCAATGTATATCTCATTATCTAGTCAGATATATTCAAAGCTTTAAATAATGACCTAACTGCTGAAAATAACATTTTAATAAAATATATCTCCACGATTTATAAGATGATCTCTTCGGACCATGTGTGAACAATAATGTGTCGTCGTAGCCCTTTGCTTCAATACGCGTTGTATTTCAAACCCATAAACGCATCAACGCTAAGTGAAATAGTGGATTGAATACAAAAAAAATATATATAAATGTTCGCACATAACCTTGAAAGTCAAAAGTGTTGAACCCTTAGATAAGTTAATGCCTCAATAGCGCCAAATTCAATCATGGCATACCATCACCATGACTGAAAGCCGAATGGAAGCCATAAGGATCAACTATACGCCAACATTAACTTCTATAATGGTTGCCATAGCATAGCAAAGAAGGACCATCAAACTCATAAATCATTGCCGTTTAATTAAATTGAACTCTGTGTGGCATCTTAATGGTGCCATGGAAATACCAAAATCCTTGTCCGTGGAGGAGCTCCGCTAGATGTTTTCAATCTGTGCGGGATTTCTTTTCCATGTAGGTAGGTGGGATATTTTAAATTTAGCTCATCTCTAGAATTGAGAAATTACTTTTATTTTACTTTAATGAATGTGTAACTGTTAAGCCCCGAACAGAGATTAATCCCAGGGTTCAGGGATGAATGTTAGGTAATGCAAATGACGATTGGTAAAAGTAATTAAAAAAAATTATTATAGCTAGTTGGTCTGGGTTTTACCATTAGTGGAAACCTGAGACACCCATAGTTTTAAATTTACTGCGGGGGGCAATTATTGGCTCCGTATCAAAAACTAGTGGTTTGCAGAAGAAAGCATCTTGTAGCACTTTAAAGTGTTCATATTTGTACATCAACTTAGATCCTGAAGGGAAGGACGGACTTTGATTAAATTTGGTAGAATAAGGGAGGCAAATATTGAAAACCAGCATAGCCTCGAGAATCCTTAAAACACAGAAAATTTAAGTAAGTTTCTGCATAGCAATTTACTACTTAAAAAAATATATCAGATTTTTATTAATAAAAATTTAGGAACCAAAAATTAACTTAATTCGTAAAAAAATTGACCCAATGCGATATTATAAATTACAGGAAAAAATTGAATGCAAAAGGAAGGTCACATAAACATGATAAATAGATAAATATTGGACCCCTGAAGCTAATTAAATTAAATGCAGGACTAGGACGCAAGAACTTGATCTTATGTTTAAGAGACTTAGACTTTTAAAAATGGATGTTATCAGAAACATAAAATTAATTATTTAAATGGCTTAGCCAACTCCCTTACCAATTGGATATAACCGGAATTCCATGTGATATCTTAAGCGCAAAGCATTTTTATATTCTTAAGCTAATTTTTTCATTTTAAAATAAAAAATTAAATTAAAAAAAAAAAACTCTTACGGATATTAGATATAGAATTTAAAAAAAAAACTTTCATATTGTTTTTCTAAAACTCCAAAAACTTTTATAAACTTTTTTGAGGATTCTTTATACAAAAATTCATTCAAATCTGTTATATAGATAATGAGAAAGTCGTAAATAAAAATGAAATGTTCTATGGTAGGTATTGTCTGCAATAGCTTAAAGGTTATTCATTTCGCAGTCTTAAGTTAATAGCGCTGGAATTTGACAGCTGTAAAACCAACTGTCATTTAAAGTATTATAATATTAGTTAAATGTTTGCCATTAACGATTATGGCTGGCTTTACATTCAAACAACAAAACAAATGGTTTTAGTGGTATACCCCTTTAGAAACACTTTTTATTTTTATTTTCTCAAAAACTGTACAACCGATGTTGATATTTTTTTCTGAAATCGTGTTTTTCTCAATTTTTATTAACTTATACGATCTACAATTCAATAAAAATAAATTTTGAAATTCAGATAATAATGAGAATGACTGTACCTATTATATAAGCATTTTTTTTTAATTCTGAATTTCTCATTTTCGACACAACGGATTTTAATGACATTATTTATAAAGAAGGTTCTAAAAAAATAAAAAAACATTGTATTTAAAAATCAAAATTTTGTTTTAAATTCAGTATCTCAAAAAAAGGTTCAATATGGCTTTTTTGAAATTTAATTTTTATTCTTACAAAAATAAAAATTTAAAGTTGGCATTTAAAATTTTTCTTAAAAATATTTTAAAAATTTAGTACTTATGCAAGTTTTTTCTTAATAAGCTTATATTTGATTAAGAAATCACATGACATCCTGTTTTTAGGTCCAACTACTTAAGGAGTTGTTTAAGTTATTTTTAAAAAAATTTTGTCTTTTACATAAGAGCAAGTTCGTGAATTTTATTTTAATTATTTTTCATTAATAACTTCCATTTTTTACAATTGTTAGTCTCTTAAAAAATACAACCGTGTGTATTTTATTTTTTAAACTTAATACATACCTACATATTTTTGAAACGACTTTGTCAATTTTCTCTACTCAAGATTTAATTTGGCATTTTTGGAATTTAGATAACTTTTTGTGTGGGCGTGTGTGTGGGTGGAAATATTTGGTTTTTATTTCTTAAACTATCCTTCATAATATTTGAAAATTTTATTTAAATTAGTTTGGTTGTTGAGATTTTATAGCACTAAAAATGACTGCCTCCATACAAAACAAGTGGGTGTGGAAAATTTGAATGGCCAACTTCCTTTAAAAAAGTCACCATCGTTAACCCTTACTTGAAACAAAACTTGGATTTTTATGAATTTTGACGTTTTTTTGTTAGTGGGCGCGGCAGTGGGTGGAAATTATTTGTGGTGCTCTCTTTCCAAAATAACGTTCATTCCTGAAAATGTCATTAAAATCGGTTAAGTGGTTCGGTTCTTATGAACTTTTTTCTGCCCTCCCGTTGAATGGTTTTATATTTGTCCAAGTAAAACAAATTGTAATTTGTTGTATAAATCAATCTTATATATATAAATGTAGACTAGAATTTTTTTGTAATTTGATGATCTCAATCTTGAAAGTCCGACCATTAGAACTCAAGTTATAAGCTTCTAACATATTCCTTTTTTTTTCGTAAATTTTGTTTGTAATCACCTTGTTCGGGGAGAGTACGATAACTTGGCCGCCAAGATTTGATAACGGGTTTTTGTAGGGGCGTCAAAAACAAGCACTTTTTACTATGGGAGGGGGGGTCTATCTCCCCCCGTTTAGGAGGTAGGGGCACTTTTAGAAAAAATTGTTTAAATTGAAACAAAAAATATTAAAAAACAACGGCAACACCTACAATAAAGTGCTATACTGCGTTTGAAAGCCAGAAGATTATTCTATAATCCTGCATTTAAATTTTATTACTCATATCAATAGTTTTTGAGAAATTCGCATTTAAAGTCCAAATTTTGATAAAAAAACGTGAAAAAAAATGTTTAGACCGGTTGTTTTCAAAATTGTAAAATGAAATTGTAAATTAGCTTATATGTGTTTCATGTATCTATCAGTTCTTAATCGAACACTAAAAACCGCATGGTTCTATGTCTTCTGGTTTTTGAGAAAACCTCCGTTTAAGAGGTAGGGGCACTTTTAGAAAAAAATGATTTAAATTGAAAAAAAAATATTAAAAAACAACGGCAACACTTACAATAAAGTGCTATACTGCGTTTGAAAGCCAGAAGATTCTTCTAAAATCCTGCATTTAAATTAAATTACTCATGTCAATGGTTTTTGAGAAATTTGCATTTAAAGTCAAAATTTTGATAAAATAACGTGAAAAAAAAAGTTTAGACCGATTGTTTTCAAAATTTTGAAATGAAATTGTAAATTAACTTATATGTGATCCATGTATCTATCAGTTCTTAATCGAACACAAAAAACCGCATGGTTCTATGTCTTCTAGTTTTTGAGAAAATCGAAAATTACCAAAACTACTTTTTTTGATTTTTGGTGGTGACGGTGATTCCATTTTAAGGATTAATGCTAATAAACATAATGAATCTTTGTTAGTTCAGTACCGCAATTCCTTTAGCTTTACCCAGAATGCACCATGAGGAGATAGAATTGCATCTGGGTCAGTTATTTTGTCAGTTAGTCAGGAGTTAGTCAGTCATAGTTAGTTCAAAATGGTCAAAATGTATTAAAAAGGTGTGTAAGTCTCGTCAATAAAGCCATCGTCCGTACTATAACTGTCGAGTTCGTTGAGTTACTCTTTTATGGTGGGAAGCCGAGGATGTTTTGGCGGTAAAACACTTTCTAAATTTTCGCTCTGAAGGGTGGGAGGATCGATGTCTTTTAACTGTAAACCCTCACATATATCACCATCGGTATAACAAGGGTAAACTTTTTTTACATCTGATAAAAACTCTATTATTTGCGAACCCCAGTCGTCCTTATAATATTTCCTTTCTAGGCAGTATTTTCGATAGAAAATAGTGCCATGTATTGGTGAACATGGTCAGAAGTTTGTTTTGGTTTTCAAGATCGTTTATTGTATTTTATATGTATTTAGTGGACATTGGATAAATAGAATAAATTTGAATTTTTTTAAATACAGATTCTGTGAATGCAAAAGAAACTTTGCATGTACCCAACCTCGCACCTACCCCAAATCCTATAGTGTGCCCAAGCAGGGGGGTTGCAGGGGGGCAGCATGCCCCCCCCATCCATACTTTACTGTTTATATATTGTAATGTTGGAAGCTAGCACTGATTTATTTATGTAAGGAAGCAAAAAATATCAAACATTTTGTAGAAAAGTAGTTTTAGTTATTTTCGATTTTCTCAAAAACCAGAAGACATAGAACCATGCGGTTTTTTGTGTTCGATTAAGAACTAATAGATACATGAAACACATGTAAGCTAATTTACAATTTCATTTCACAATTTTGAAAACAACCGGTCTAAACTTTTTTTTTCACGTTTTTTTATCAAAATTTGGACTTTAAATGCGAATTTCTCAAAAACTGTTGATATGAGTAATTTAATTTAAATGCAGGATTATAGAACTATCTTCTGGCTTTTAAACGCAGTATAGGACTTTATTGTAGGTGTTGCCGTTGTTTTTTAATATTTTTTTTTCAATTTAAACCATTTTTTTCTAAAAGTGCCCCTACCTCCTAAACGGGGGGAGATAGACCCCCCCTCCCATAGTAAAAAGTGCTTATTTTTGACCCTTCCGTCATCAAATCTTGGCGGCCAAGTTATCGTACTCGTGCCCCTTGTTCAAATTCATCGGGATAAAGTGATGTGGTTCAAGCTAGAAGTATGTAAGTTCACTTCTAGTGGTCGGATATTAAATATTAAAATTTTAAAATCACGCCAAAATAATAGACTACATTTATATTAAAATTTTTATCAACAATTCGAATTTTTGTGGCACATAGATCTTACCAAACGGGCTCTATGTGAAAAATTTAATACAAAACTCACTTACACTGCTCTATTAAGTTAAATGCCATAAGTTATGTTATGAATAGCTCCGTTTTGACAAAGTCTAAATCTTAACGATTTAAAAACCCAATTTAATAAAATTCATACAGTTTTCTTCCAATACACTTTAACATTAAAAAAAAAAAACCTTACAGCTTTCGATTCCGATATTGATTGATATTTTTGTGAGTCTTGTATACGACTAAAAATATTCAAAACGAAAAGTAAGTAAATTTAATTTATAATTGGTGGTGTTATCGATGGAATTCATCTTCATCTTTTATACCAAACTCAAAGGTACTCGTAGGTACTTGGGTTCTATTAATTTATTTCAAAATTTCAATTTCAAAACTACGAAGTACGATGCACCACCAAGGTACTACATCTATAGTTGCATAATACTTTTAAGCTTGTACGAGTTTTTCCTTTTATCTATAGAAAATAAAAGTAGAATCGAGAGCCATATATACCAGACTAATGATGTACTTTGAAAAAGCTTTGAGTGATGTATTTCTGGTTCTTGAACTTCTTAGGGAATAAGTACTCTTTTTCAATGAGGATATACAATTAATTGCAATCCACGAGTCAATGGCTTTAAATTCAAAATTTCAATCTTAAAAGCTCTTTGGACATAATGATGCTGATGATGCAATACTATACATCCTTTTTATGAGGGTATAGCTATTGATATCGTTATTTGACTTGGACTTGTTCTATAAGGCAATTATAAGAAGCAAATCAGACATAATATTAAGTTGATGGCGAATTGCAGAAACATTTTTGGTCATATGGAGCGGCACGTGTTGTGGCGTTTGGACTGTAACAAGATATAGACACTTTGAGCTAAAATGATAGTTCAGATTTTTTCAAAAACAGTTCAAAGGATTTTAATTAAAAGTTCAGTTTTGTAATACTCAAATAGATTGCACGAAAACATATTTTGACATATTTTGCAAGAATTTTCCTATTTTATTTTCAGTTGCGTTATAAAAGCAACTTAAGGGTGTCCAGACAATGTTGATTCTATGTACCAAAACCAATATCATCGGATTGCTCTGCAGTGGTGTATGAGGAACGAGGTTCAATGAGCTTATAATGCCTTTTGGAGACATGCGCAAATTGTAGTGTATCCTTAAGACATCCTGGACCCCTGCCATAGATTATAATTATGTATTCTTAAAATATTTCTAAAATGCATCCACAGGAATTCCCAATATAGATCTGTTAAGATGAGAAACACTGCAACAATTATTGAATGTAAAATTTAACTTACGCTTACATTCATAGTCTAAGCACGGATGAACTAAAACTAGGGATGAATTGAGTTTGAAGTTGAAACAGCTAATATTGCAAAAAATGCGGATTGGCCAGACACAAGGACTCAATGAGAAATTGTTGAAGTGCGGTGATCTATATGCAACTTGTGGTTTTCAATAATTAGCTTGTATTAAGCCTAAAAATGGATATTTTGTCCCTAACAAAATTCAAATAAAAAAAATACGAGCAATTACAATTTAAATTTGAGAATTTCGCGTTGTATGTTCCTTGTATTCATAAAATTGACATTTATTGATACATATGTCGAAAAAGTTGGTCTTGTAAATCTATCTTCCTTTTTAGATACAACTTAATAGTTCGCTTTGCACACCCAGTCCCATACAAATAATCACTAGATTTATCTGAAAATTTGATTTTTCAAAGACTTTTTTTAAATGTCTTAAGTATCACGAATTTTATAAGTGAGCAAACTAATGTTAAAATACAAGATGTAATACATAAAATTACTCCTAAAATAGTTTGAGCTCAAAAAATAGAATGCCCTCTACTTTCCTTAACATACGTTTATAAATGAGTTAAAGAAGTTTTATTAATACAGTAGAATTCCGTTATAGGGACCACTCACGGGAGACAAGTTTTCCGTCGTTATAAGCGGATGTCACTATGTCCGAACGAAACAATTTCTTTTTAATATCGGTTATATCGTTTTCTAAGCTTACATCAACTTAGTAGTTCTCAATGAAAAATAATACAACTGACCCAAATTTGTATCAAACAAAATAAACTATTGCTGCATTCAAATAAACCTAATTGTATCATGTCTAGTTACGCAACACAGGAAAAAAGAATAATCTTGGGAAAATTCTCTTGTATTTTGTTTTCGGTCGTTATATCCGAACTTGATGACCAACAACACCCGTAATAATGGTCGTTATAGCAGAAATGTCGTTATAACCGAAGTCACTATATGCGAATTTCATTGTGTTAATTAATTTTGTAGATACAAAAAAGGTAACATTCATTTCAGGTAGTAGTTTAAAAAAACCCTAAGATCTAAATACTTTTTCCAAAAATTTTTAAATCAATATTATTTTCATTTGAACTCCTGTATAATTTTTATTTGGCAAGTACCATACGAACTTTTTTCGCCATTCTATAAAATATTTTTTTTTTTTTCAAAAACTGTTTGACAGGTTTTAAATAGAATTTGCAATATTTCATTTAGTTGAGGCTAGGTAGTAGTTTGAAAAAAAAAATCCGAAAAAATGTTAGAACCATTTTTTTTCGATTTTCTCTAAAACGGTACAACCGATTTTGATCATTTTTGTTACGATAAAGCTCACAAAAGTTTGGATAGTAGGTACTGTTTATTCAAATTTTCAAACATTTTTTTTTTTGATTTAAACAAAAAAAAATTCAAATTTTCTTTTCAAAACTCAAAATCTCGAAAACCCCATGCTCGATATTTACAAAACTTGATAAAATCAAACGTTTTTAAATACAATCTACAAGATGTAAAGAAAAAAATTGTACTTTATATTATTATATTGCTTCACACCATTTATTAAATAATAAAAAAAAACGTAAAAATATATCAAAAAAAATGTAGCGCCTGGCGGAGCTTATGAACCTTGTAAGTGGTATGGGTGCTTTATTAGTCATTAACTTTACAAATGTTAAAAAACGGTTTTCAAAAATTCTATTTTCCTTGACAACGGCACCTAGAATTTGATAAAATTTTGTTTCTTTCTTTTAATTTTTACGATCCATAATTCAATAAAAGAAAATTTTGCTATAAATAGATTATTGGCTTTATTTATCATAGAGCCATTCTTTCGAATTTTTAATTTATCATTAGCAGATAAGACAAGGCGGATTTTAATGATTTCTTTTTTTTAAAACAAAACTTTTTGGAATGTAAAAAATAAAATCAATTTAATTTTTGAAAATTCAGTCAGTCTGTATTTATTATTTATTTTTTTTTTTTGATATTTAATGTTTTTTGGTACAGTTATAAAAATTTAATGTTGGCGGGCCAACATTTTTTTTAAAAATCTTTTAAAAATGTTGTATAAGTACTTACCGCTTAAAGTTTATAGAATTATTTTTTTTAAACCGCTCCAACTTCTTGCGACGTAAGGAGTTGAGTCAGAATTTTTAAAAATGAATCTTATGGTTATGGACATTTGTCTCTAGTGCCATTCATTTTTAAATTTTTAGTCTTTTATTTAAGGGCATGTTCGTGCGATCAAGTCAGCCTTTTTTTTATTTTGATGAATCGATTTCGATTACTAAAATCCACCTTTTTGCTACTGGATGGCAGTACTTTATGTATTGTGAGTTGTGAGAGGTATTCGTATTAAAAGCGACCATAGTTTGACAGCTTATCATTTCTCTTGTGTTCTTCGTCGCTCTGGACGCAGGTTTCCTAAAATCGTTTTCAACCATTGAGTTTGCAGATTGAAGACATCGTAATGTCAAGTTTTATCCAGTTGAGATTTAAATCAAGTTTATTTTTTAAATACAAAATTTTCCTTTTAGTGCCTATAGCGCAAATAAAATAAAATGCACGACTGGGTCGCACGAACTTGCTCTTATGTAAAAGTACTTTGGAATTTAAAATATCTGTTATAAATATAAAACATGGATTTAATGAGATAAAAATGTTCAAATTCATGGAATTGCTGTCTGATTTCAGGAAAAGTATGAATTTCCGCAAATAAAGTTTAAAAATCGCTTTATTAAAGTAATTTTTTATATAACAAATGTCTTTAAAATTTTTCTAGAAGAAAATTTAGGATGCCAATTTTAAGTGCTTAGTAATATAGATTTTAGGAAATAATTTCAAAAAATAATCGTTCATACGTTCTTAAGACATTGATTTTTCAAAAAATAAATTGGAATCTTTCTTTAAAAAAAAAAAAACAAAAAAAAATTTTTTTTTGAATATTTTTGTAAACAATATTATTTTAAACTTAAGGTGGCTCCTGGTGAAAATTTTTGGTTAAAATCGTTAGAGACGTTAATGAGAAACTCGAAAATCAAAAACACCGTTCTATGACAGGTACCGTTAATAACATTTCCCCCAAAATTTATGTTTACCAAAATGTTATTCATGTGCATTATATTACACCTAATTTTTTTTTATCAAAATCGTTAAAGCCGTTTTCAGTGATTTAGGCTGTAGGCAGAGGTTTAGACATACAGACTCACTGAAACATGTTTTTTCTTGTACTAAATTTTCCTTAAAATTTTTATAAAAAAACTTTATACGCAAGTTGTTAGTATTCAATAAAATACATCTTAAAACGTAATTTAAAAATTTATTCATTAAAATCCGTTATGTCAATAGTGAGAAATTCTAAATTTGGTAGGTACAGTCAGTGATATCTTGATTTCAATTTTTTTCATAAGTATAATTTAATCATAAATATGATCAAAAGAAAAAAAATTTAGGCAAAATTCTCGGAACCGTTTTCGAGAAAAATACGATTTCCGAAAACCATTTTTTAACATTTGTATGGAGAGTACCGTTATTTTTAGGTAAAATTAATATTTGTTTTCTTACATCTTGTAATTTATATTAAGAAACTTTTATTTTTCAAGTTTTAAAAAAAATTTTGAAAAAAAAAAAAAATTAATTTTTTTTTTAAATCCAAACAATTGTTTTTGGAAAATTTTAATACCCAATAATATTTAAACTGCTGGAGAGTTTTAGAGAATTTATAAAAAAAAATTATCACAATCGCTTATACCGTTTCTGAGAAAATCAAAAACCAAAAAAATGGTTCCAAGGGGGGTATCAAAAATAACCATTTCTTGAAATTTTTTTTTCAAAATTTCCTAGCTTTAACTAAATGAATTTTTTTAATTTTTTTTTTTAAATCTGTGGGACAGTTTTTGAGAAAAACAAATATTTATAAAATTTCGAAAAAAAAAATCGTATGGCAGGTACCGTTATTTTCGGTCTTAAGAAAAAAAGAAAAAAAAATATGGGGAAAAAATTAAAAATACTATCTACCAAGTTTCAAAAAAATCGGACGAGCCGTTTAGACTGTATAGTCAAAAGACAGACAGACAGAATCGAGAGACCCACTTTTTTAGTCTTCGCGATCATCGTAATGTCAACCTTGGTCAAAATCTCGAGTTCGATTTTTTTTTCGAATGCATAACTTGCCTTATAGTACTTATCAGTCGCAAATAAAAAAGGGTTGAAATAAGTCAGCCTTCCATATTTTTTTGATAAAAATTTACGAAACGTGTTGACATTTTCTGTCAAAGTTGTCATAGAAGGTCCTTTGTTGTCCCGTATTTCTCGTTTAACGCTGGACTGAATTTTTTCAAAACTTTATTAACATTTACTACCATGATACTTATGGTATATTGGATACCAAACATATTGACAAAAATTTTACAGAAAAGTTTAGAAATGCTAAAATCATTCCATTGCTATTATGTATGTTGGAACTTTCTTGTATTAATAAAGAATTCTCTTACAGCATGTACTTATCATTAGAAAAAGTTCATTCGATCCAATTGTGCATTTAATTTCTCAATCAAAGCTGACGTCTCAATAAACATTATACTGGCTATTCAAATTAAATGATAATACACATTTTTAGTTATCTCTATCTAAAGCCCCTTTTGTGTGACAATTGAGATCCCAAGTAGAACATAATCTTCTCGCCCTGTGTTTGCGCAATTAAATAATAATGAGCGCCTTAATCCAAGGCGAAAAATATTCATTCACAATCGAGCTCTAGCCGTCATGGATTAAAAATGCAAATGAACAATAATTCCACAAGGACGGTAACGCTCATTCTTAATAAGCCAATTGAGGCCAGGTGCCATGAACAGGATACCATAACCTCGCAGCTGAAGCTTTTCTAAAGTCTCTATTGTGTGTTCTATAGAGATATAGATACTGGCGAAAGACACAATGACTTGCTGTTGATATAAAACTGGGACGAAGGTAATTTTATACTTAAGCAGACTATAAACGCCAACAGCGAAAGCAACCAGGCGAAATACAATATGCGATTCATACTTAAAACAACAGGTGTGAATCGGCAGTTGAGATTTAACGAGCAGCACATTTTTCTATCACGAATTTAAATAATTAGACAGACAAAAATATTAAAGGAACTTTTTTTCCAGGAAATCATAAAAACCTGCAAAAAAACACCTTTTCAACGTTCGACAATGAAGGATTCAGCTCTTTTATTTAGGAGGGTTCTCCATCTATATGTATATAAAGCTTATGTAAATACATACAGTAGAGCTTTATGTTTAAATTTTTAAAGAAAAATTTTAAGCAAGAGAGAAAAGTTTCATTCACCAAAAAACCATCTCTTGGCTACCATGCCATTAAGGATTTCTACAAGGATTTCTTTTCAGAGTACCTATTGTTTCACTCATCATTAACAGCCACTTTCTGTTGTTATAAGCCATTTATTTTTCTCGTGGTAAGCTTTACATACATATATGCTCTGTTCTCATATAACATAGCTCTATATCTTTTTGTTTCCTTCCAACTTTCTCCATTGTTATCATTCACTTCCTTTTGCTTTATTTGTTTATATTCTTGTAACTTTTTTTTTGGATTAAAGTAGAAGTTTTTTTCAGATATGCACATTTTAGTATCATCCTGCAGATTACTTTGGAAAGCAATTCCTTTTTATTAGAAAATACCGAATACGTGGCAAGAATATGAGAAGGGCAATTTTATTCCTATGTAGGTTTTAAATCATCTTATGCAAGAAAAAAAGTAAAACATGGGGGCTTATTAGGTTTCTGCCTGAAAGACAATATTAGGGTATGACAATAATTCGGTAAATATGTTTAACCCTCTAGAAATATATGACTCTCTAGGGAGGGAACAGCATTTTATGGATATAAGCAAAGCATTATGTCAAATTAAATGTCAACTGAATGTTGTTTCTTAGCTAAGTTTTTATTCATACTTGGGAGTTTAAGGTAGAGAGTTTTCAAATAGGGACGTGTTGATTTTGACACTTAATGGCGGTCGTATTGTTTATTGTTGCTTACTTTCCTCTTTTTTACTTTTCAAACAGTAAACAAAAATCATCATGGCAGGCTAGAGTGTCGAATAAGACGTGCAAATGAAAAAACTTCATTATCTGGAGCATCTGGAGCAGTTGGATTTTAGACTCTATTTTGAGAAAAAATTTCATCTTAAGTATCTATACGTCAATAAGCAAAATTGTCAAATTTACTGCGATGCAAATCCACGCGTCACTCCAGACTGAATGACATTGATTAGAATGAACTTTGGTTCCAATGGGATGACGCAAAGTTTAATACAGTTGATGGCAACAGTAGGCGTTATTCTTTTTAAACTCAGAGCAGGGAACTGAGCTGTCAAAATAAGATTTGCGTTTCTTTCTTAGCTCAGACACATCATAAAGCTGAGGTTGTGTTTCTTTTTTCAATCAAAGCTAGCTCGGAGCGCGCTCTATGAGCTCACAATAAAACGATCGAGAAGATGGAGTATGAAGCGAGCTAGGCTAACTTCACTATTTTTTCAGGTGAATGTCAGATACAGACTGCGAAAAAAAAAACAAAACAAACAAACTCATACAAATGGAGATCGACGCCAGCGTTGCTACAATTGTAGCGTTTTTACTGCACTTTTTTTTAAAAAAACACACACTACGCACGCTCCTTCAAACACTACACGATTTTTACACCAGAACATCAGAACAACAGTTGATGCAATTACGCTATCAAAAGAACTCTTGAAAGACGTAGAGGGAGTTTTTGAACCCCCGCAAAATTAATAAATTTTTCACATAAATTCAATTACCAAAATGCAAGTCTTTATAAAAAAAATGAATCCTTAAATGTATATTTTTGGTTTGTAAAGATGTAAATAGTTAATTTTTAATATATGTGAAATTTTTATAAGTTGTATATACATATAGTTTCTTATACATTTAAAAGTGAATTAAAGGATTAAAGAATTTGTAAAATTATTTTGATTTTTTTTACTACGCTTTTACTACACTTTTTTTTTCCTAAACACTACATTTTCAATTAGTTGGGGCAACACTGATCAACGCCCTTGACAGTTTAGTGCTCCAGTGTGTTTTATAAATAAATCGGAGAGCTCTAATTAAACTTTGCTCAGAGCGTAGTCAACATAGTCAGTGCCAGGATTCGGACTTAGGTTTTAAATTTTCGAAGTAAATACCGAAAAAAACTGAATTAGATCCAAAATTTTCGAAGTAGTTTTAGGAAGTTAAAAAAAAAAAAAAAAAATTAAGAAACAAAATGTTATTCAGTATTATTTGATTTTTTTTCATTAAAAAATAAATAATTAATTTCGTACAAGTAACTTTAAGTTACAATAAATTCAGTCTTAAAATAAAATAAATATAACTATAACCAAAACTTCAGACTTCAATAGAAACAAAATTTAAATATTATGTTGGTGAAGAATTTATTTAAAGAGAAGTAGATCCTAAAAACGAGAAGTAGAGAAGTACATTAAATTTTTTCTCAAAATCGAAGTAAATCTACTTGGATCGAAGTAAAGTCCGAACCCTGGTCAGTGCTCTGTTCAGAGTTAAAAAGAAAAACAACTAATAGATATTCTGTAATAGCAATTTAAGAGCATTAAGTAATTTAAAACTGTCTTATTTTTTCTTCTTTTTAAGTTTCCTTATATCATCTAAAAGTACACAAATCTTGAAATGAAAAGTCCTTCTCATTTTAACCGTTCGGCCCCTGCCGAAAATTGTAGGTCCCCTCCATTCATGCAAATAACGTGAACATAGGAATTGCTGAGAGTTGTAAGCAACTAGGTTTAGATTTTCTATGAGTCGTTGGCCTCAAATTTAATTTTAAGACTTTAAAACTTAATTTCGAAACAAAAATTTATCCACCGATTTTTACTTCCGAGAAATAGGTTCTACAGGGTGGGCCATCTAGGGGTTTCTTTTTAAATCATAGGTTATTTTGATGCTGACAGGTGTTTCCTACTCGAAATCTTGAAAGAAAGTCGGTATCATACCTATGCGGAACGAGATGAGTCGCTTTATGTTTGAACAACGTTGGGAAATATTCATGTCCATTACAGAATTCGCAGAATCTTACTCACGCTGAGTTGACTCGATCCGTTGATATTTCGCATCCGCTGTAAAACTGAATAAAGAAATTGGCCGGATGAACTACATTGTCGATTCCTAAAATTACCTTATCATTTATGATTTTTCGTATCGACACTGTCAGATACAGCATTAAGTTAACAGCCTAAGCATTGATAATAGCATCGCTATCGATCAACGAAATCAAGCATCGTTTTGAGTGGTTAGTACTTGGATGGAGGACGGTTCAATACCAACCGTGTGCTTTGTTTTTTTTTTATTTCTACTTGCGACTTATAGGTACTACGTATAAGGCAAGTTATGCATTCGTAAAAAAATCGAACTCGAGATTTCGATCAAAGTTGACATTATGATGATAGCGAAGACTAAAAAAGTGGGTCTCGCAATTCTGCCTGTCTGTCGGTCTGTCTGTCTTTTTGACTACAGCCTAAAAGGCTCGGCCGATATCACAGGTCTACAAAAAAAAAATTTTTTTTTGGTGCCTTGAGTTTTGCAGCTGATTTTATTTGTACTTCTAACGCTGATTTCGAAACTGAAAACCATTTTTCCCTAGCAGCTCTAGTTTTTGAGTTACAGAAATATTCAATTTACGGTAATTTAAAAAATTTATATGCAAGAAATTCATATGAAAGAATGTTCGAAGGGGAATTATTAGCCCCTCTACCTGCCATAGGAAGATAATTATATAATTAAAATAATAGAACCTAAATTTTGCTATATAAGACAACTGTGTTGCCGACCTGGACAAAGTTTGTTTTTAATAGTGAAAGGGTAAAGTTGGTTGTAAAGAGATAAGTAAATTGTTTTCGAAAATTAGTTTCGGTATATTTGAATGTTGAACAATAAATTGTTTGGTTGTAAAAAAGTGAAGTGTTTTATTTACGAAATAAATAAGTGGAAGTTTTAAACAAAGTGAATAAGTTTTATTTATTACGAACCCTTGGTAAAACATTACAATACTTTAAGTGATTAAGAGCTAATTTTCAAAAATGTCATCTAGCCGCAGAATCTGTGTAAATCATCCCGAGCAATTTTGTTATGTATGTGGTGAATACACGGCAAATCAGAACAGAAAATCTATTACTGAATTTGTGAAGAAAGAATACAGCTATAGTCTTGGAAAAGATTAAGTATCACGAACATGGGTGGGTCATTTGTGTTGACTTGAAAATGGTTAACTTTCTCCTTGGACAGCAAGGTGGATACACAAAATATCCCTGCTTCTTGTGCCTTTGGGATAGCAGAGCTAAACAAGATCACTAGGTAAAAAAAGACTGGCCTGAAAGAGAGAACATGGTTGTTGGAGGAAAAAATGTTATTAATGAGCCTTTGGTTGATCGGAATAAAATAATCCTGCCTCCACTTCATATAAAACTTGGCTTAATGAAGCAATTTGTTAAGGCTCTAGATAAGGATTCATCATGTTTTAAATTCATATCTGCAAAGATGCAAGGATTAAGCATTGAAAAAATAAAAGCTGGCATATTCGATGGACCTCAAATCAGACGGTTAATAAAGGACACAAATTTTGTTGAATCTATGAATGAAAAAGAGCGAAAAGCGTGGACATCATTTGTGTCAGTTGTCGAAAACTTTCTAGGCAACAAGAAGGCTTTAAATTATAAGGATTTAGTTCAGAACATGCTGACTGCTTTTCGTGAGCTTGGATGCAACATGAGCATCAAGGTGCATTACTTGCAAAACCATTTGGACCGGTTTCCTGAAAACTTGGGAGACTTGAGTGAAGAGCAAGGTGAACGATTTCACCAGGATATAAGGACAATGGAAGAACGATACCAGAGCAAGTGGGATACGCATATGATGGCAGATTACTGCTGGAATCTGCTGAGAGATTGTCCGAAAAAACCACATTGCAGATCAAGCAATAAACGAAGCTTCTTGGGTTCCAGTACATCAAATCAGCAGTGAAAAATATATTGTATATGAAATCTACTCGCTAGTATCTTGTTAATAAAATTATTATTTTATTATTTTTTTATATTTATATGTAAATATCACTAAATGAGCTTGGATTTTCAAAGAAAAAATGTTTTACTTTCTTCTTTTCCCGATTATTTTGGGTATTTCCAAGTGGTGTCTGGTTTGCAACACCCTACCCCATAACATGAAAACGGGAGCTGCTAGGCAAAAACCGATTGCAGATTCGTTTTCAGGAGGTCAAATTTACTAAAGAACAGTTCAAAAAGTATCGGCACCAAAATGTGTGTATACCTGTGTATTCTTTAAGCCTGGGAGATAGTATTTTTAATTTTTTTCCCCCACACATTTTTTTTTAAGATTGAAAATAACGGTACCTGTCATGCGATTTTTTTTTTTCGAAACTTTAAAAATATTTTTAAATCTCAAAAACTTTCCCACAGATTTAAAAAGAAAAATTCAAAAAATTTCATTTAGTTAAGTCTAGAAAATGGTTGAAAAAAAAAATCCAAAAAATGGTTATTTTTGGTACCCCTCATGGAACCAGTTTTTTATGGTTCTGATTTTTTCAAAAACGGTAGGACCGATTTAAATCAGTTTTTTTTTTATACTAAAGCAACAGTTTGAATATTATTGTGTTTTCAAATTTTCCCAAAAATCTTTTTTGGATTTTGAAAAAAATTTTCAAATGAAAATTGAAATCGAGATATTACTGGCTGTACCTACCATAGAACTATTTTTTTAAATTTAAAATTTCTCATTACTGACATAAGGGATTTTAATGAAATTTCTTATAGAGAAGTTTCTTAAAAGTTTAAAAAACATTGCATTTCAAAACTTAAAAAAAAATAGTTTTTGAGTTTTTGAAAATAAAAAATCTATTTTTTTTTTGAAAATGCGATGTCTTAGAAACGGCTCAATATTTTTTTTGTAAATTTAATGTTTATTCGAACAATAATAAAATCTTTAAATTGGGGTACGAAATTTTTTTTTTAAAAAACGTTTTAAAAATTTTGTATGTAAAAGCTTATAATTTTTGGTTTTGCATAAGCCAATATTTGCTTGAATCATGGCTAGTCTATTAAAAAATTAATTTTATGCTTATGAACAGTTTTTCTCTAATAACATTCATTTTTGAAATTCTTAGTCGTTTATATAAGAGCAAGTTCTTGCAGCTTACGCCACAATCGATCTTTTGGGCACCAAGTTCCCAAATCGGGCTATCAGTCATTATAGCGATTTCAATTGGACCACTTTGGACTTTTTTTTTTGTAGGGAACCATGAACAACGGATGGTATGCCAACACTCCGGAAACGATTTAAGCACTTAAGGCCAATATCAACCAAGCAATTCGTGAGCTACAGCTCTAGGCTTCACATCCTTTTTGCCTGCCTATTCAACTACAGCCGAAACAGCTGTGCCGATTTTCCTTAAACTTCTTTAAAAGTGGTAGCTAGTAATTTTAAATTTTTCCGCAGCCACGTTTTTTTAAAATCAAAACTAACAGTACCTGCCATACAAATTTTGTTCAAAATTTTAAGAAAATAATTGTTTGTTTCCAAAAACTGTTCGACAGATTTTTTCAAAGAAAAATTCAAAAAATTTCTTAAAAAAATGGTTAATAATTGTAGCTCCTATTAGGTATGGTTAAACGTGAAGGGGTTTCGATAGGGCAGGCTGCACCATCTCAATCGGATCTCTGTGGATTCATTGTCCTGGAATGGCAGCGATGGCGTCATATGCGTCCAAGGGCTGTTTTTTATTGGTTCTGGCTAGGTAGGGGGCATTCATAAAGTAAGTGAGATCTCGTCTCTGTCTCTTCATCCCATCAATTCCTACCCAAATTCGACAAACGAATGCCTATTCTGCTTATGTGAGTTCAGATTGAATTGTGGCTGGTTAGGATTCATATATTTGATGCTTTTCTTAGGTTAATATTCTTTTTGTTTCCTCAAACTATTCGGCCATAGATTTCTTGAAACCCAACAAGTGTCGATTGTTGACCATCTGACGTCTACTACCTCAAGTAAATTCTGGTAAATTCTACTCTCGGTATCAGTATCGAGATATCGTTTTGGTTCGGAACAACACAAGGCCAGTTTTTGGTGAGTTCATATGCCAATTTGTTCGCGTGTACGAGTGTATCATATTGTCCCGGGACCAGCCTTGAAAATATTATCAAATTGATGCGACGCAGTGGTTCGTTTTATTTTTCTTTTGCAACACGATCCAGAATAAGATTAAAAAAAAAACAACCAGAACCATTTGGTTTAAGCATTCTTAACGCGTTTCTTTTTTAAATAATAAAGTCGTTCTGTGCTGTTATTAAGCAATATGGACTGGTAGCATGTCTTAATACCTTCTTCGATATCATGCAAAATTTAAATTCTTGAAACTTTTTTAACAGTTAGTTAGTCTTACCTTCGGGTGGATGCATGATAAATTATAAATTCAAAACAGTTTTTTTTCCCTTTTTTGTAGCACGAATTTGAATGGCGCTACCAAAATAAATACATATATAACCACTGTCATATCCGCTCTTCTCCATTACTTTAAGTAAGAAAATAATTCCGAAAAGGCTTTCACTAAAGACCATCCATATACCCTATCCGAAATTTGTTACATACAAAAACTGTCATAAGAAAAATAATTTAATAAATCCTTAATGTCATTGAAAAGTAATAATCTTTAAAGCAGATACCAACAATACCTACCTACAACTTGGAAGAGCTTATATTTTATGTGTCACTAAGTGTTTGAAGAGCCATTGAGATAAACTCATGTGGTAACTGGTAAACGAATAAGAAAACAACAACAATAATTACTTTCGATGTGAGGTGGTTCCTTAAATTGTAAGCCAAATCAACCGGATGCTCAAGATTCTCTGCACGTACATTGAATTCTCCAGAAGATTTCAAAAGGAAGCATTAATTCCACACAACAATATATGAGTGGAATGAATAGTGCGGGGTGTATAAAGCGAAAGCTTACGTAGGGTAAAGTTGGATACGGTGATGTTTGTTTGCTGCAAATTTTTGCATTTTTATTTTATTTCATTTTATATATTCTTTAGTGTTTTAAGGTTCGAACATATTTTCGAAAGTATTTATAAATTTGATATTAAGGCACTTCGGTTCAGAAATCACATATTTTTATTCAAAATAGACTTCAAATTATCTGTTTGCTAGTGAGGATACTGTCAATAAACAATTTTTCGTTAAGTTCTTGTGCAACTATTTTTGGACAAAAATCCAATCGAGCTATGTGCTTGGGTGCAAGACTAAAATCTTTAGTCATAAGCTCCAATAGGCAATCACATAAATAGTGATATGTTTTTTATTTGGATGGTTTCAGTAATAAGGACAATATACAAGTAAATTTAAACATAACAAAAATTTGAATTATTAAGACCGTCAACATTTATAGGTACCAAAATAATTTAATAAGGCTTGTGATAAAATTTTTATTAATCTTCTTTAAAATGACTAAATGATGATAAATAAATAGATTGTGATTGAATAACAATTGCAAAATATTATTTAGAGACATTTACCCGACGTTACCCTACTGTTGTGTACAATATACCGGAAGAAATTCCCAGTTTTCATTGATGGATGCTATAGCTTAGTTTCTATAGAAACTAATCAGGGGAAAAGAGGAATTAGGACGACACTGACAATGATCAAATTGTTGGAATTGACGTTCAACTTGAGTGCTTGCGAAGAGCCTTTAGTGGAGCTTAGGTTATTTTTGTATAGCTCCTAGTAATTTTTCAATTGTTTATTTACATTGAATTCGAATGTTTTGAGAACATAGAACTTAAAATTTGAGCTATATTTTTTAATATTAATATTTTATACTGAAAGAAAAATTATTTATTTTTTCTGAAAATGTTTCTCAATTTCTATTTCCTATTTCATTAATAAAAACTTAATTTAAAAAAATCCACAAACTCATTCAAGAAAAAGCCAAACAAATATCAAACAAAACTTTGGCACTTGAGGCTCCAAGAACCGAGAGTAATATAGTGGAATAATTTATCCAAACACCAACTGTGACTGTGTATTTGGATTGTCGAACAGTGGTGCATTTGTTGAATTTTGGGGATGAGAGACATTTTCTAACTAAATTCTTGGCGAAAATCAATAAAATTTTATACACTTTCACTTAGGGTGAATACAATAGAAATGTTTACTTTTTTGTTTCAAATTGCACTTCACAACTTAAATCAGAATATTGTAACAAATTAAAAAAAAAAATAATGCATGACTGAAAGTATTCAGAAGCACACATTTTCGCAAAGAAAAGAATGCCATTTAATTTTTAATAATAAAAAGAAAAATAAGAACCACAAATCGTTACTCAGGTTTAATTTTTTTTTTTATACTTAAATAAACATTTTAAAAAACAAATTTTGATACAAACAAAATTTTTGTGCAAACAAAAACAAAATTTCAAATTTAATTTTTATTTAAAAAAAATATTTAAAAATATATTTTATTATTATAAGTAACATTAGGATTTAATTATTGTTTTTTTTCAGAATGAAGTTTGAAAAACTTGGGAAATTTATGATGGAAAGACTCAGCTCAACTCAGACAACAAAGAGCCATATTGTTCAATTTTATTTTTACTTCCGACTTATAGGTACTATAAGCCTAGTTATGCATTCGGAAAAAAATCGAACTCGATATTTTGATCAAAGTTGACATTACCTAGCGAGGACTAAAAAAGTGGGTCTCGCAATTCTGTCTGTATGTTTGTCTGTTCGATTACAGCCTAAAGGACTCAACCGATTTTCTTTAAGCTTGGTAGATATCATTTTTAATTTTTCCCGCCCCACACGTTTTTTTCTTCTTTTCTTTAAGAGTAAAAATAACGGTACCTGCCATTAGATTTTCTTTTTTCGAAGTCTTACAAATGTTTTTTTTTTTCTCAAAAACATTTTGACCGATTTAAGAAATAAAAATGCAAAAAAAAAATTATTTAGTTAAAGCTAGGTAAGGTTGAACCTTTTTCTTTGGAAAAATGGTTATCGAGGGTACCCTCCATGGAACCATTTTTTTGTTTTTGATTTTCTCAAAAACGGTATCACCGATCTTGATCATTTTTTTTTTTTTTTGCTAAATCTCCCTAAAAATTAAAATAGAATTGTGTATTTATTTTCAAAAACAAATTTTATGGATTTTTAAAAAAATTTCAAAATTTTATTTTTAAAACTCAATATTTCGAAAACCCCATGCTAGATTTTTTTTAAACTTGATAAATAAAAGTTTCTCAATATAATCTACAAGATGTGGCAAAAAAAAAATTATTTTATCTAAAAATAAAGGTACCCACCATATAAATGTTAAAAAATGGTTTTCAAAAATCGTATTTTTCTCGAAAACTGCGTTTAGAACTTTGATACATTTTTTTTCTTTCGATTAATTCTTAGGATACATAATTTAATAAGAATCAAAAACAAAAAAATGGTACCAAGGGGGGTATCAGTAATAACCGTTTTTTTGGATTTTTTTTCAACCATTACCTGACTCCAACTAAATAAAAAAAATTTAAATCTGTCGAACAGTTTTTTAAAAAAAAATTATTTACATAAGTTGGAAAAAAACTCCTATGGCAGATACCGTTATTTTTGGTCTTAAAAAAAACCTGTCGGGGTGAATTAAAAATGCTAACTACCAAGCTTAAGGAAAATTGTCCGAGTTGCTTATGCTGTAGTCGAACAGACAGACAGAATTTCGAGACTCACTTTTTTCCTCTTCGCTTTCATCTTAATGACAACTTTGATCAAAATCTTGAGTTTATTTTTTTTTACGAGTGCATAACTTTCCTTTTAGAACCTTTAAGTCACAACTCACAAGTAAAAATAAAAATTATGGCAAATGTTATTCTAAAATTTATCATAACACATATTTTATATTTATACCATTTCTTTATTGAAACTTAGTAACTAGTGTAAAATTTTATTATCTATAAGGAAAGTCGTACCAGTCAAAACTTAAAAAAAAAATAAACCATAATGTAGATACCACATGAGAAAAAAAATGTTTGATACCCAAATGATATGTATCTATACAAAATTTATTTTAAATCCGTTATGTGTATAATGAAAAAGTCAAAAATCAAAAATGTTCTATGGTAGGTACTGTTAGTAAAAAATGTTTTCCGTGAATTAAAAATCGTAAAAATTAAGTGAAACAGAAAAGAATTATTAAAATTCTACAAACTGTTTTCGAGAAAAAATATGATTTTCGTAAACCATTATTTTAACATATGTAAGTACATTCGTATGATATATACCGTTGTCAATTTGCAAATCGAGCATGAGACGTTTTCGAAATATTGAGTTCTTAAAAATTTCCTAATTTCCTAAAATTTTTATTTTAATTTTTAAATATTGATGTACAATAACATTCAAAATGTATAGATTTTAAGTTTAAAAATAATTGATTAAGATCGGTCTTACCATTTAAGGAAAATCTAATAAGAAAAATGTATTTATAGGACTTACATAATATGCCCCCCGACCTTCGAGTTGAGCAAAAATGGGAACTACAATCGTTTGCCCATCGTTTTTCTACGTTTGTAAAACTTCTTATCATTTCTATTTAAGCAATTTCAAAAATATCACAATTTTTTAGTAATCAGTTCAAATTAGAAATAAAGCAAAATTTAATAAACTAAAGCAGTGAAAAATCATAATAAGAAATTTACAATTTTCAAGTTAAAAAAAAAAAAAAAAAAAAACAAAAAAAAAAAAGCAAAAAAAAAAATGTGAAATCTTCTTTTGTAAAAAGAAATGTTGCGACTTGACAGGCTGACATAGGCAAACGATTAATTTATAGAGTTGCCCAACATAAGTGATTTTTTAAATTGCTTATAAATAAAATGCACGACTGGGTCGCAAGAACTTGCTTTTATGTAAAAGATTGGGAATTTTAAAAACGAATGTTATTAGAGAAAACTGTTCATAAGGATAAAATTATCATAATTTTTTTAATTCTTTTAGTAGTAAGAGACAAAAACAAAATGCTATGCAAATATGAATTTATGCAAGAACAAAATTATAAGTCGTTATAGTGGTTTCTTATAAAATAAGGTTTTATAAACAAAATTTTTAAAACGGTTTTAAGAAAAAAATTTAGTTCGTTAGCTTTAGGTTTTTATTACTGTACGAATGAAAATTTAGTTTCCAAACAAAAATATTGAGCCATTTCTGACATATCGAATTTTTAAAATAAGAAAAAATAGATTTTCGTTTTCAAAAATTCAAAAAATATTTATTTTAAAGTTTTGAAATGCAATGTGTTTTAGACTTTTTGAAGCTTCTCTATAAAAAATTTTATTTAGATCCGTTATGTGGATAATGAAAAATTCTCAATTCGAAAAAAAATCAAAAATTTTTTTTTTATTAAATTAAAGATCATAAAAATTAATTGATTTTTGAAAACCATTTTTTTTTACCTTTAGTTTTAGGTAAAATAATTTTTTTTCTCAGATCTTGTAGATTATATTAAGAAACTTTTATTTATCAAGTTTAAAAAAATCTAGCATGAGGTTTTCGAAATATTGAGTTTAAAAAAAAAAAATTTGAAGTTTTTTTTTAAAATCCATTTTTTTTTTTAATTTGATTATCTACGTACACAATTCTATTTAAGTTTTTGGGAGCTCTAGCAAAAAAAAAATGATCAAAATCGGTTGTACTGTTTTTGAGAAAACCAAAAACAAAAAAATGGACAGGCAGACAGAACTGCGAGACCCACTTATTTAGTCTTCGCTATGTGTTAACTTTGATCAAAATATCGAGTTCGATTTTTTTTACGAATGCATAACTTGAGTTATAGTACCTATAAGTCGCAAGTAAAAATGGTAACGATATATAAACCATAGACATAACCACCTTTGGGACCACCTACAAGCAATCGTTTATAAGACTGATAACATTATTAACTTTTTGGTGAAATTCTATTTCATTAGCCTCTTTTACTATATTTTTTTTTAATTTTGTTGTTTAAACTGTGAAGTGAGAAAAAAGAATATTTCTAAAATTTTGAAAAAAATTTAAAGGTACAAACCGTTAATTTTCTTCTTCAAAAAAAAAAAATATGGCTGGGAAGGAATTTTAAGTATGTATCTACAAAGTGTAATAAAAATCGGTCGAAAAAAAAAGAATCGCAATACCCACTTTTTGTCTGCCTTCTCTATCATAAAAATGTCAAGTCTGATATAGTATGTACCTTCGCTTGTAAAACTTAAATAGATACTAAAAAATAAAAAAATAATACATACCTATCAAAGAACATCATATGAGACAGCAATCAAAGTCGAAATTAGCCTTTTTATTTGACAAATCTGAATTTATTTTATGATTATTGCACAGTGTTCAGATTAAAGAACCAATTAAATAAGAAAATTGGCAACGCGAATACAAACAACTTAAAAAAAACACACACAATTCTGTTTTTCGCTTTGTAACACTACATTGATCTCAATTTATTGTCCTACAGTGTTTATTATCAGAAGGCTGTCACTTCAAGAACAATCGCTAATTGTTCTTTTCACATCAACAGATACAAACAAAACCCAGCCAGGCAAGCCTGCCTAATAGCTCAACTTATATACCAGTTTTTAGCATTTTGGCAGAACAGAATTTTTTACTGCCTTTTTGGCAAAACAATCCGCCACACAATTCAAATTCACTTTTTAAGTAATGGAGTGTTAGTTATATCACTTGACAAGGACGTTAAGGGCCAGAGTAGTAGTTGTTGTTGTAGTTTATAGCAGAAAATCGAGAATATAAAAAATGGGCAAGAGTAAAATGTACACTCGACTTTGCCAAGTTTTTCGCTTCAAAAATCTGTTCAGTTTTATGTTCCCTTGCACTCAGATGAACAATCAGTTAGGATTTTAAAGTGCACTTGTGTGGAAGAACGGGAACAGAATTGTAATTATCGCTGTCTACTATCGTATCGTCTATAGTACGAGTATAAAGTGAAATGGACCTCTTGGACGGGCTATGGCTACGTGCAAATCGTTCGAATTGGAGTCACATGTCTGCTATCTGACTGGACCTTTGTAACATTTTAATTGCTGTCATTAGTAGATTTCTTTTCTCCTTTTGAATCTTTTTTTTTTTATTGTTGTTTTCATTTAAAAGAAATATACAACCAATAAATCTCAGACAATAATTGTTCTTATTCAATTTGTTTCTGTTTTCAAGTCCTAAAACAATTCTTGGCATCATCTTCTGTGGAGGGTTAATATGTGTTGTTTAATTCAAAGTGGTAACTCAATAGAGAATACTTTTATGTATCATTCCTACAAATCAAATAAAATGCACGACTGGATCGCACGAACTTGCTCTTATATAAAAGTACTTTGGAATTTAAGATACATTTTATAAATATAAAACATGAATTTAAAATTAAATTGCCGTCTGATTTCTAGAAAAGTATGAATTTATGCAAACAAACTTTAAAAAATCGTTTTATTATTAAATAAATAAATTTTTTATATAAGAAATTTCTTTAAAATTTTTCAAGAAAAAAATGTGGGATGCGAATTTTAAGTATTTAATAATATTGATTTTAGGAAATAATTTCAAAAAATAATCGTTCATAGGTTTTGAAGATATTGATTTTTCAAAAAAAAATTTTTTTCAAAAAAACCCAACAAATAATTTTTCGAATATTTTTATATACAATATTATTTTAAACTTAGGGGGACTCCTGCTGAAAATTTTTGGTTAAAATCGTTAGAGCCGTTAATGAGAAAGTCGAAAATCAAAAAAACGGTTCTATGACAGGTACCGTTAATAACATTTTGCCCCAAATTGTTTTTTTACCAAAACGTAGTCCATGTCCATAATATCACACCTAATTTTTTTTATCAAAATCGTTAGAGCCGTTTTCGAGATAAATAAGATTTTGCATTACGGGTGTATGGGGGGTACCGTTAGTTTTAGAGCTAAAAAAAAAATTTCAATTTCCCCTCTAGGGAATCACCGAAGAACCATAACTACCGAGTTTGAAGAAAATAGGTCCAGTGGCTTAGGCTCTAGATCGAGGTACAGACATACAGACAGACAGACAGACAGACAGACAGACAGACAGACAGACAGACGGAATTGCCGGACCCACTTTATTCATCTTCGCTATCATCGTAATGTCAACTTTGATCAAAATCTCGAGTTCGATTTTTTTTCCAAATGCAGAACTTGCCCTATAGTACCTATATCGCAAGTAAAAATTAAAGGCTTAAAGTGGGTCAGCCTTACTCATATGTGGTTAGCCAGTTATCATATGAGGTTTTCTTGAAATAGTTACACGAATGTTCTGCATACTGTAAGGGAAATTGCAAACTGCCGGAATGTGCATTTCAAAGGCCCCCAAACGAGCTGAACTCAAAAACATGCCATTCACACTGCGGACAACATTCACAACAAACCACAAAACATGTGCTCAACGCTCTGATTTTGCAATGTCCCTTATACGACGTGTAGATACTTGTGATCCTTGAATAAAATTATATAGACAGATGAAAGGCATTTCTGCTTGTTGGTATCTACTACAGAGGATAAAATGTTTTTAAAAGTGTGAACTTGGAAATAAAAAAAAAAATAGTGCACGACTTGCTGACACATGTACAATCAAGCTGTGGTTACAAAATAAAATCTAGTTATATATCTGATTTCAAAGAAACAAATTACTTATGAGACAGCCTATATTTGTGCAGACTAATGAGATTTAGTTTATGGTACGAGTATATATCTTAAGGTTAAATTAATCCGCTGGATCTGGAAACTGATTCCCAACCTCTACCACCTACACATTTTCGAGAATCTGCCTCTTGCAAAGAAGTGAAAAAGCCTTTAAGAGTATCTTCAATCATCTTAGTCATCTTCCTGCCGATAAAACACCCATAGGAATAATTGAGAGTTATCAATCTCTAATTACACTTGTCTTCCATGACCTGTCACCTCACTAAATATATATTTTCCTGTATCGAAATATTTATTAAATTTAAACCAACAGAAATGCAAATTCCAAAGTACCATACTCTTAAGAGATGCTCAAGCTTGAAATACCAATGAAACATGCGTACAAATCCAACCGAACAAAACCAGTTTCAATTATTATATTCGTGACTTCCGTTACCGAATTCTTATATTCCTTGACTTAAATAGAACAATTCTAAGTGTTTTTTTTTTTAAGTGAAGGAATGTGTTCATTAAGGTACGAGTACATAGGTATGGGGTTCGTTGATTGGAGTGGACCAAATAGCAATTCTAAATTAAAATCAGGTCGTTAGGTTATTTTGGGTTCAGGTGGCTGCTGACCGGAAAGGCCAACACACTTAGACCAAAATTTGGTTCGTTGTGATACCACAGGATTCCAAAAATCACCCTTACTCGTTAAATCATTTGGAGCTAGCAATGAAGCGTTTGAGACAGTTAGATGTCGGAATTTCTCAGATCACTATGATCATTATAGTAGAAGTCTCCCAAGTGGAGTCTATGTCTTTGTGCTAGGGCAGGACAAGAACATAGAAATGGGAGACTGTCTCCTCTTCTCTTTCATCCATGCAGCTTCTGCAAAAATCATTTGCAGGAGCTCCAAGTCGAAAAGCATGTCTGCAGTATCCAGTAAGAACACCTATAACTGACAGGTGAGGGTATCTTTAGAAGTTGTGTTAAATACAGCTGCAAGAGTTGTTCTATCCAAGAAAATTATATGTCTATTTTTTGTAAATGTTTCCTTTTTTCTTGACCTTTTCTTTTTATAAAATTATGTATGTCCTTAAGTGGACTCAAGGTCAATTTTTGTTATCTTTTCTTTATTTGTGACGTTTCGGGTGGGATTACACCCTTCTTCAGACCTATTTTTGATGTTTTCAATTAAAATTTCATAGTACCTAAATAGGTCTAAAGAAGAGTGTAATCAAATCCGAAACGTCACAAATAAAGAAAAGATAACAAAAATTGACCTTGAGCCCACTTAAGGACAAACATAATTCTATTTTTTTTTGTTATAACGTCTTTAAGAGCCTTTTTTTAATTTCTTTAAATTATTCTTTCTATAAGATTTGAATAAATAAATAAAATAAAAAAGGCCATTTCTTACTTAATATAGGGTTTCTTTTTCCACTTTTCAGTTTTTGATACTGATCACTTGTGCTTGGTGTATTTGAGTCATTTCGATGCATGTTTTTAAGACCAAAAATAACGGTAGCTGCCATACGATTTTTTTTCGAAATTTTATATATATTTTTTTCCCAAAAACTGTCCAAAAAAAAACAAATTAAAAAAATTTCATTTAGTTAAAGCTAGGAAATTGTTGAAAATTTTTGTTCAAAAAATGGTTATTTTTGGTACCCCCCTTGGAGCCATTTTGTTTTTGTTTTTGATTTTCTCAAAAACGGTACAACCGATTTTGATCATTTTTTTCATGCTATGTATTCAAATTTTCAAAAAAATGGTTTTTCTATTTTAAAAAAAAATTTCAATTTTTTCTTAAAACTCAATATTTCGAAAACCAATTTAAACTTAATTAATCGAAGTTTCTTAATATAATCTACAAGATGTGAAAAAAATAATTATTTTACCTGAAAATAATGATACTCACCATACAAATGTTAAAAAATGGTTTTTGAAAATCGTTTTTTTTTTCGAAAACGACGCGACGCACGCCTAGTATTTTGATAATTATTTTTTCTTTCCATTAATATTTAGGATCTATAACCATCTTTTCGAATTTTGAATTTCTCACTTTCGGCAAAACGGGATCTTAATGATTTTTTTATAGAGAAGTTTCTAAATAATCTTTATAAAACATTGCATTTCAAAACTTTAAAAAAAATATTTTTCGAATTTTTGGGGAAAAAAATTTAAGTTGGCGTAGATACAATTTTTTTTTTTTTAATGTTTTAAAAATTTTGTATATAAGAGCTTATTTTCTTAACAAACCAGTACAGACTCATGTCATAATTTT
Source organism: Chrysotoxum bicinctum (assembly GCA_911387755.1). Taxonomy (NCBI): domain Eukaryota; kingdom Metazoa; phylum Arthropoda; class Insecta; order Diptera; family Syrphidae; genus Chrysotoxum; species Chrysotoxum bicinctum. The sequence goes on from OU426990.1 coordinate 34,099,640, forward strand.
TGTTCTTGGAAAAACTAATATTTGATTGAATCACATGGCATCCTGTTTTAAGCCCCAACTACTATTAAAAAATTAATTTAATGCTTATGAGCAGTTTTTTTCTAATAACATTAATTTTTGAAATTCTTAGTCGTTTACATAAGAGCAAGTTCGTGCGACCCAGTCGTGAATTTTTATTGTAAGGCTTACGTACAAAAAAAAAAGAAAAAAAAATAATATTTCGTCGTGCCACCGCTTTTTACTTGCGACTTATAGGTACTATAAGGCAAGTTATGCATTCGTAAAAAAATCGAACTCGAGATTTTTATCAAAGCTGATATTACGATGATAGCGAAGACTAAGAAAGTGGGTCTCGCAATTCTGTCTGTCTATTCGACTATAGCCTAAGCGGCGCAGCCAATTTTCTTCAAACTTGGTAGATATCGTTTTAAAATTTTTCCCCCACACGTTTTTTTTCTTTAAAAAAAAAAAATTACGGTAGCTGCCATCGATTTTTTTCGAAATTTTATAAATATTTTTTTTTCTCAAAAACTCAAAAAATTTCATTTAATTAGAGCTGGAAAATGGTTGAAATTTTTTTTTTTCAAAAAATGGTTAGTTTTGGTACCCCCCTTGGAACCATTTTTTTTTTGATTTTCTCAAACACCCGACGCCAGTGCGACCGATTTCGATAATTTTTTTATATTAAAGCTCCCCAGCAATTTAAATATTATTATGTATTCAAATTTTCAAAAAAAATTGTTTGGATTTGTTAAAAAATTTTCAAAGTTTTTGTTTGAAAACTCAATATTTTGAAAACCCCATCGTCGATTTTTTTTAAACTCATCAAATAAAAGTTTTTTAATAAATTCTACAAGATTTGAAAAGCAAAAATTATTTTACCTAAAAATAACAGTATCCTCCATACAAATGTTCAAAAATGGTTTTCGAAAATCGTATTTTTCTCGAAAACGGTTCGGAAAATTTGGCTTCAATTTGTTTTCTTTTCAATAATTTTTACGATCTATAATTTAATAAAAAAAAAAACTTGAAATCAAGATATTACTGACTGTACCTACCATTTTTTTAAAAATTTAGAATATCTCATTATGGACAAAACGCATTTTAATGAAATTTTGTTTCTAAAAGGTTTAAAAAACATTGCATTTCAAAAAACAAAAAATAATGTAATCTATATTTTTTTTTTGGAAAATTCGACATCTCAGAAACGGCTCAATATTTTTGTTTGCAAATTTATTTTTTATTCGAACAATAATAAAAACTTTTAATTGGCTTACTAAAATTGTTTCTTAAAAATGTTTTAAAAATTTTGTACATAAAAGCTTATTTTTTAAGAAACCAGTACAGACTTATAATTTTTGTTTTGTTTTGTTTGCTATTTGCTTGAATCACATGGTATCCTGTTTTTAGCTTCAACTACTAAAAAACTTGTTTTAGTCTATTAAAATCGAATTTTATGCTTATCAACAGTTTTCCTCTAAAAACATTCATTGTTGAAATTCGCTTAGTCGCTTACATAGGAGCAAGTTCGTGCGACCCAGTCGTGCATTTTATTTTCATAAACTGACCAATCTGGTTTGGCATCGAATCAAACAACTTTTTCAAATAATTTTGCATTTATTTACATACCAAGTTTCTACTATTGCTAATTTTATTTCAATGATTATTTTAGGAAGTTTAGGTATTATTTTTGTCCCTATTTTTTGCGAACAATTCTCAATGTCATTCAGGGCCGGACTGTTTCTTGGCAATGGAAGTAACGAAATTCCGAGTGAATGTTTGTGATTTTTTACTTGGATAAAAAGAATTCATCCATGTTTCTAAAAATGTCTAAAGGAACGCATCAAATTAAGTTTTAACGTACAATGCACAAAATACTGCTCCATGGTTGGCAAAACACATTCATTAATGATTTCAATTTATTTTTCAGCATTAACAGAACCTTCCAGCATAATAATGGTCCCAACACCAAACATTGTAATAGCGCCCAATACAATCACATAAGGAGAATGTCTTCATCCGAATACTTTTCTCCGTTTTTGCGGCGGACTATCGCATTGCCATTGGGTCCGAACAAATTAATTTGGATTCATCCGATGAAACAACTTGTCCCTAATCATTTCCAGTCCAATCTTTATAAGCCTTTTTTGCATGTCACCCTGCATTCAAACCCACATTATTAAGCAGTCTTTGTATACTATGTTTGAGACTGAAAATTTCTATTAATGTCCCCAGCATGTTGAAATGAATTGCGAATTGAAAGTGAGGAAATTCAACCACTGGATTGGTAATTCTTGAGAACATTACGTAAGCTCCACTTATTGGTACCAACCTGACGCGACGTGCTGTTTTCCTAGTGGAAACATTTGGCTCATATAGGGGTACAATTTGAGCCTTTTCTACTTAAGATAAAACCATAACCAAATAAAGTCGCGCACTAAATTCTGTTGACTGCTTATTTTTGTCAAAATAAATTACCAAATAATAATAAAACAAGAGAAAAATATTGGAAGAAAGATAGAATTTTACCGTTAAAATAAAAAAGTATGAAAATAGATCACTGCGAGGGATTTTTTTGTCGCTGGGGTATACGAGGTTGTTTGAATTTTGCTATAAAATTTCCTTAGAATTCTAAGCTCTTTGAACATAAGACCTAGTTCTTGCATTTTGAGCGCAAATTTTATTTATAAATGATGTTGATTACATTCAAATGTTCATGAACTAAGTTTATTTAATATGTAAACTAAATCATTTCCTTGGATAAACTTTTACTCGAAATTCTTGCTTAAACTGGAACAATTTAAAATTCATATCAAGTTCCACAAGAAAACCCAAATTGCTTAAGTGCACATTCGGAACCTCATAAGCTGCCGGAGGTCTAAATTGTTTACTGTATAATCATTTTATCGCACCATACAAATTCAAAACATTTTAACTACACACAAATTTTCAATATTGTAAAAGTAGTTTCCCAACAAAGTTTCCCAAGTGATATTGCCTGGAAGAGGAACTCCTTAACCCCAAGTTGCACTCTATGCAATCAACTTGGGTTTGAAAGCTTAATGTGACAAAAGTAAATGCAATAATAATGAGCTAAGCAAATTTCCCCCGAAACTCGATCACAAACTTAATTACTTCGGGATACGAAAAACCAAAAAAGTTCAATCTTTAAACACCAAACCCTTAACCAAACTTAAGTGAACTAGATATTACTCAAAACAGAGTTCGAGAGAATGAGGAAGGATCATTCCCACAAGACAGCAAAAACTTTCATTAAAAGTGTCTCTCATAAAGGAGTATGGGATGCATCATGATGGCATAATGGTATCCTTACCGCACTCATGTAGGGACATTTTATTTTGTACATTATACTCTTATGAGAATTTTCGATGCAATTTTGCAAGAACACACACTATAATGTATTAACAACTTTTTCGAGTATGTACAAATATGAAAAAATGGGTTCGGTTTTCTATCTGCACAGCAACAACACTGACATGGGGCGGGGGATAAACTTCCTGTTTATTCAGTTTTTCGAAATAACGAATCTTGTTATGGCCTAAAGTTTGGTCGTTAAGCCAAGAATGAAGGCGCTCAATTTCTCTGTGGAATTTATTTCATGAAAATGAGGTTGACTTTTCATGAGGAAAGTTTTATTTTTATGGCTAATAGCTATTGTTGTTGGTTGCTTGAATGCCGGTCACATGGAATAAAGAAAAATAGTGTCGTAGATGTTCATGTACATTTTGTATGTGTATGTTCGCAAATAATTATGTGGTTTACACTTTTAAGTATTTTGTTTTAATTTTTTGCGTAATAAAGGGATTAAAATATTTAATATTAAAATATTTGGACTCAGTGTAAGCGTCTATGAAAGTTGGCGAAGATTTAAAAGGAGACACTGATGCAGATTCACAGCATAAATACCGCACATGGAGCCGAGGAAAGCACTTCACATCCGTGAGTGCAGCCAGAGAAGTTATCTCTGTACTTAAATATGTACCTGAAATTGGACTTTTCCAGCAGAGGTGATGTTGTGGTTAAGCTGCTTATAAAAATAGTCATAAAACTATAAAAGACTTGAAACATTGCGGCCTATCATTTTTCAAACTTTTTTTGTTGAAGTGTAATTGGAGGGATTTTTTGATAAAACAAAAACTGTTTCAAAGCAAAGCTTGGGAAAGTAATTTTTGTAATTTTTTTTTTTCAGAAAACATTTATTACGAAAATAATGTTTGTCCCTTAAAGTTTTTAGATATTGACTGTTTTTATTTTTACTTGCGACTTATATTATGTAGAGCAAGTTATGCTTTCCGAAAAAAAATCGAACTCGAGATTTTGATCAAAGTTGACGTTGCGATGATAGCGAAGACCAAAAAAGTGGGTCTCGCAATTCTGTCTGTCTGTTCGCCTACAGCTAAACGGTTCGGTCGATTTTTTCAAACTTGGTAAATATAAGTTTTAATCTTTTCCGCTTTTTTTTTTAAGACCAAAAATAACGGTACCTACCTGCCATACGAATTTTTTTTCGAAATTTTATAAATATTTTTTTTTCAAAACCTGCCCAACAGATTTTTAAAAAAATCATAAAATTTCATCCCATTGTTGAATTTTTTCTAAAACTCGATGAATAAAAGTTTCTTAAAATAATTTACAAGATATGTATTTTATTTAAAAATAACGGTACCCTCCATACAAATATTAAAAAATGGTTTTCGAAAATCGTATTTTTCTCGAAAACGGTTCCTAGAATTTTGCTTAATTTTTTTTTCTTTCGATTAATTTTTAAGATCTATATTTCAATAAGAAAATTTTGAAAACAAGATATTACTGACTGTACCTACTATAGAACGATTTTTTAAAATTCTGAATATCTCATTATCGGCATAACGTATCTCAATGAAATTTTTTAGAGATAAGCTTATAAAAAGTTTAAGAAACATTTCATTTCAAAACTTTAAGAAATTTTTTTTTTTAATTAAAAAAAAAAATATTTTTTTTTGGAAAAATCAGTATCTTGAAAACGGCTCAATATTTATTTTTGTAAATTTAATTTTTATTCGAACAGTAATAAAAATTTAAACTGACGTACCAAATTTTTTTCTTAAAAATGTTTTAAAAAATGTTTATATCAAAGCTTATTTTCTTAAGAAACCACTACAAAGACGTATAATTTTTGTTCTTGCATAAACCTACATATACAGTGCCTTGCGCTTGCATAAGTATAACCGCACCCTGTAAAAATGCGTTTTGTAGAAAATTAAAATGAGAATAACACCTTACTATTTTTTTATTGAATGGCATTACTAATCAAGTAAATTGAGAAGAAAAAAAAGTTCCGTTATTTTCTCTTCTGATGTTTAAAAATTAAAAATAGATTTTCTTGTATTGCAAAAGTATAACCGCATTTTTAATTTTATTTTTTCTTTATTTTAAGTAATTTTTTTAGGAAAAACTAGTACGGGATCTTGCTGCCCCTATAGAGTTCCATTCTTCCACAATTGCCTCTCGCAGCTCAGCAACACTGACAAATTGCCTATTATGGGCATACATTTTGCGGGTTAAAATTTCCCAAAGGTTTTCAATAGGGTTACAATCTGGAGAACGTGTTGGCCACTCCATCAAATTTATGTTATTGGAATCGAAACACTCCAAACTTTGACGACTAACGTGAATTGAGGTATTATCTTGCTGGAAGACATGGCGAACTCGACGAAATCGTCATAAGTAGGGTACCAACCTATCCTGAAGCACCTGGGTGTAAGCTGAACTGTTCATCCTTGTAGAGGTGAAGCAAGTGCGACTTTACCACGGTTGCAGAAGGCCCCCCAAACCATACAACTGCCACCGCCGAAGTTGCTCTTGGAAAAAAACTTTTTTTCCTTTCTCAGACATGCCCATATCCGTTAAAACCATCTGGCCCATCAAGATTAAACTTCTAACCCCAATTCGTCACGAACTTCTGGCAAAGAATGCATCTAATTGGATGCAACATTGATTAAACGCCTCTTGTTGTGGCGTACCAGCTTCTGCGGACGCCCGGGTCTTATTTTTGTCCCATATGATTATCGATCTTGGAAAAAATTTCGGACGACAGAATCGGATCTTGAAATTTTTCTACCAATAGCCCTTAAGCTTAGGCCACTTAACCGAAAAGCTTGAATTTTACCTTTTTCCGTATCGCTTAAATGTGTGCCACGCGGTATTGTTGTTTGTCATTTCAAAGCATATAACTGAATGAAGCTTCAGAAAGGTTTGCATTGTGCGGTTATACTTTTGTCATACATAAAAATCTGTTCTTAATTTCTAAACACCAGAAGAGAAAATGACGGAAATTTTTTTTCTTCTCAATTTACTTGATCCTTATTACTTGAATGCCATTCAATAAAAAAAATAGTAAGGTGTCATTCCCATTTTAATTTTCTACAAAACTCATTTTTACAGGGTGCGGTTAAAACGCCCTCGGAGAACATTTTTTTGAGGAACTTGGCGCTATCTCATTTTTGTCTTAACTTCATTCAGAAATCAGGATGATTCAGAGAGGCACACCATAGCTAATATTTCTGCTAAATCCTTCCTCTTATACCCTACCCATTCCTACATTACCAACACAGTGAAACAACAATGGACCCGTTGAGATCCGAGTGAGGTTATACGCCTTGCCCCAACTAACCCAACATGTTCGATTTTTTTTTTGAAAATTGATAATTTACATTTTTTTTAAAACTATCTAAAATATGTAGGAAAAAATTGGGTTTTATCTAATAACAACGGTACACATAGAACAAATGTTAAAAAATGATTTTCAAAAATCAAATTTGTCTCAAAAATGGAACCTAGAATTTTGATGTATTTTTTTCTGCTTTGCCTAATTTTCACGACATAATAATTCAATAAAAAATTTAAATTAAAATATTACTAATTTTAAATTTATTACGACTACATATTTTGAGCCTTAAGGAAAGTTAAAGATAAAATATCTGGCATAATATCTATGCCATTCCACATTCGTGTCGTGCCGCTAAGGAAAGAATCTTTGAATTAATTTAACAGTATAAGCATCAAAAACTCGACGATGAAAGTTCAACTTTAGTCTCGTGAGTACCAATATTAAAGTTGAATTGTTAGGAGAGGAAAGCAACTGGCTATTTCATAGAAGAAAACCTTAACCCTTGACAGCCGTTTTGGCGACGTCGAATATGTGATCATTCCACACAAGGTGGTCTGTGTTGCACATACCGAGAACTGGAAAAATTTGGTGATGCAATAGCTCGAAGAGAACCAGGACCTAGTGACTTACAAATCTCTACCATTTCTGCGTGCATGTTACCAGGAATAAAGGGGACCTACAATTTTCTGCCGATTCTGAACGGCTAAATGAGCAGCACCTTTCATGACAAGAGTTACTCTTGGAGGATTTGTCAATTCTTCTTAAGAGGCAGTACACTCCTGATAAAAACTTTTTTTTTGCTGCGGCTGAGAATCGAACCCAAGAGCTTCTGCAACACAAGTCTGAAAGCTGTTCATATTTCCCAATACAAGTGGGTTCCGCTTCAAGGAAAGGAGACAACATTGAGTTTTGAAGCATGTTGAGATAAGAATTTTATGAGCTAATCATACGTTGGAAACAAATATAAAAGTCTGAGAGTTAGAAACAATTGAATGGATTAGAAATTTCAGACAAAAGGTCATCGATGCATATGAAAAAGAGGGCCGGAGACAAAATGGATCCCTGTGGCATACCAGCATTTATTTTATTATTATCAGACCATTAAAAGAGAGATTTAAAAGGCAATTTTTTACCCAAAGAAGCAGAGATACATCAATGCCAAATGCAAGCATTAATGTCTAGTGCAATTTTTCAAAAACAATGTGAAGAATTGTCGCGTCGACAACTCTGGGTGACCAAAGTACGCTCACCGGTGCGTGGTGTCTGTATAAACAGAACTGTTACTAATGTTCATACATACCTTATGTCTAGAAAAATTATAAAGAAATCTGGGCAATTAATAATAGGTGGCGCTGCGAAGTAAGGAAACACATTCACGACTGCAAAACAAAAAACATTTTATTCAATCAAATAAGTAAGTCTGTTTTTCCATCATTCTAAAAGCCCAATTTGATCTCTTTAAAAATGTTGTTTTTTTACAAAAACGAATATTAAAACTGATTAACAAGAGAAAGAGTGCATTTCATCTGCTTAATATTTGGAGTTTCTTTGAATAGTTTAAAACCTTCTCTAAAAAAATAAAATTAATAAATCTGAGCCCAACTATTTGTATAGGACCCAAACTTAGTAAACTTATTACTTTCTACCATTACGAATTGCTGACAGAAGTGACCAAAAGGAGAATCAATTCACTTGGAGGATTTGTCACTTCTCCGCAGCGGCTAGAAATCAAGCGTAGACCTTCTATATGATATTCTAACACATTTGCTATTATGCCCAAAGGGGTACTACGAGAATATATTTTGAAGACCAAAAATACACAATTCATACTATGTATAAGTTTATTTTGATTTCCTTCCATATAGCTGCCCTAAATAATATAACCTAGCTCCTGTCACCTACCCTATCCTACAAACTGAAGAAACTTTTTCTTTCTCGCACAAAGAAATATGGAAGGTTTTTACAAAGCAAACGTTGTTATTTGACGAAAGAAATAGAAGCAACTGAAAAAGAGTTGCACTCTGTCAGTGTTTTTTTTTTTTTTGCACTCAAGCTTATGGAGCACTGAAGTTCTGAATATGTCGAAATATAAGCGAGTTAAATTCTCGATTTTCTGCACTCCGTCTTATAAAAACACTCCCTCTCCTTGTCAAAAGAGTGAAACATAATAAAAACACACAGCACTGATATGGATCGAGAATGCTCTATATCTACAAGTACCTACATACATGAACCTCATAATACGAACTATAAACTTGATGCAAGTACACATTCACCAGGCAAGTCAAGAAAACAAAACAAATCGACCTTATAAGCTTCGCAGAAGACATATTATATCCTTTTTTTGTTTTTTTTTTTTTTTTTTTTGTATTCATTGTGAGCTCCTCCAGGATATATTTAATATACCAAAAGTTGAGTTTATCCTTTTTGCGGGCGGTATATCCAACAGTAGTATAACTTATATAAAATATGATGTTGTTTTATCAGACAAACAGAATCTTAAGCCATAAAAAGGTGCTAAGAGGAACTCATAAAAACACAATAAAAAATAAAAAGAAAAACGAAAACGTGAAAGCACCCTTCAACAAAATATATATTAAGGTACGAATTATACATATACTATAGATGGGTACCGAGTAGACTACAGTGTATGGATTACATTATCCTTGAAGGTATTATTTTATTTTGTTGCTTTCTGGGTTTTATTAAGTCACAGGCTTTCTGACTTTAGCTTTTTGTTTACTTTGCATCTTTTTTGCGCAAAGGTGTTGGGCTTAGCTTCAATCATCGAAGGATGGATTTAAGGGTGTTCTGAAAAATACAAATGGCATTTCATTACCTTATCATGGATTTGCACTCGGAATAATGCGCAACCATTCTGTGTATAAGGGGCAAATGGACTATAAAGTATTATAAGGACTTTCGTAATGTCAGATTTGTATACAAAGGAATAAAATCAAAGGTTTTGGGTCAGAAGGTGAATAAAGTACCCTCGGCTATTTTAGAGTAAACAGGATTATTAAGAAACATTACATTAACATGCCTTAGGCTATATTTATAAGTGTATTTAACGAAGAACTTTGCTGTTTTAAAAATAGATATTGTGGAGACTTGTATGGGTAATACAAAACTAATTTAAGAACTTCTCTTTTTAATTAACTTTCCGGTGAGTAGATGAAACTTGTTCTTATGTAAAAGTCTAAGAATTTTAAAAACGAAAGTAACTAGAGAAAACTCTTCATAAGCATGAAATACATTTTTTAGACACTTTTAGTAGTGAGAGATAAAAACGGAATGCCATTTTAATTTTTAAGCAAATATGAATTCAAGCTAGAACAATAATTATAAGTCGTTGTAGCAAATTCTTAAAAAAATAAGACTTAATAAACAAAATTCTTAAAACATTTTTAATAAAATATTTTGGTACGCCAACTTTAAGTCCTTATTATGAAATAAATAAAGATTAAGTTTCAAAGAAAACATTGATTCATTTTTGAGATATCGGACTTTTAAAACAAAAATATTTTTTTAATCGAATTTCGAATTTTTCTAAAAAATGAATTAGTGTTATATAAAAAAAGATAAAGTTGATACAGGGTGAACTAAACTAATTTTTATTGTATTCGGTCCGATTTGTCAAATTGGAATTTTTGACATTTCTCGACGTTTCAAGGTCCCTAGAGGCTATATCAATCATTTTTAGAGAGATGTCTGTGTGTGCACTGAAAATAAAAATCGTCATAAAAATTCTTAAAACCGTTTATTGACTTACTTTTCATTGTCGCAATGAAGTTTTTATTGTCACAATAAACTTTTATTGATTTCAGATTTCCGTAATCAATAAACTTTTTATTGTGACAATTAATTTGAGTTTATTGAATTCGAAATCGGAAAATAATAAGCTATTTAGTACCGCAATAAACTCATACATTGTCCCAATAAACTTTTTAATTGAATTAAGCATTAAAAATCGTTTATTGTGACGATAAATAAGTTATTACAATTTAATATTATTTTCTAAGCCCCAGTTGTAATTTTATATATAATTAACAGTTTATTTCCATAGTAAACGAGTTCAAAATTTGAATCGATTTCTTTTTGCATAAAATAATTGACCAATATTAACAATTTCCAAAATCTAATCTACCTAATTGTATTTGGTTTCTTATTCTATTTAACTTTTATTTGAAAGATCTGATCTTGAAATAAAATGTTTAAAATTAGAAGTTATTTTCTATATTTATTTTTAAGTTCACAAAAAATCCGAATTAGCATTTCAATAAACCTTTTACTGTCGCAATAAACTATTTCTTGATATTTCCATTTTCAAAAACCTTTTATTGTCACAATAAACTTTTAATTGATAATCCAAACTGCCATTTCAAAAAACAGTTAACTTTCAACTAACCATTTATTGTCACAATAAACCTTTTATTGTCGCAATAAACTAGTTATTGATAATCCAAACTGCCATTTAAAAATACAGTTAACTTTCAACTAACCATTTATTGTCACAATAAACCTTTTATTGTCACAATAAACTATTTATTGATATTTCTATTTCAAAAAAACAGTTAACTTTCAATAAACTATTTATTGTCCCAACAAACAGTTTATTGTCGCAATAAACTATTAATTGATAATCCAGACTACCATATCAAAAAACAGTTAACTTTCAATAAACTATTTATTGTCCCAACAAACAGTTTATTGTCGCAATAAACTATTAATTGATAATCCAGACTGCCATATCAAAAAACAGTTAACTTTCAATAAACTATTTATTGTCCCAACAAACAGTTTATTGTCGCAATAAACTATTAATTGATAATCCAGACTGCCATATCAAAAAACAGTTAACTTTCAATAAACTATTTATTGTCCCAACAAACAGTTTATTGTCGCAATAAACTATTAATTGATAATCCAGACTGCCATATCAAAAAACAGTTAACTTTCAATAAACTATTTATTGTCCCAACAAACAGTTTATTGTCGCAATAAACTGTTTATTGGCGCAATAAACTGTTTCTTGTCGCAATAAACTATTAATTGATAATCCAGATTGCCATATCAAAAAACAGTTAACTTTCAATAAACTATTTATTGTCCCAACAAACAGTTTATTGTCGCAATAAACTGTTTATTGGCACAATTAACTGTTTCTTGTCGCAATAAACTATTAATTGATAATCCAGATTGCCATATCAAAAAACAGTTAACTTTCAATAAACTATTTATTGTCCCAACAAACAGTTTATTGTCGCAATAAACTGTTTATTGGCGCAATTAACTGTTTCTTGTCGCAATAAACTGTTTATTGGCGCAATAAACTTTTTATTGTCGCAAACAACCATTTATTGTCTTAGCTAACCCAAACGCACAATAAGAATTGTGGGACGATTCAGTCTATTCCTTGTTCTTGTCGTGATCGTGTGTTTCGTGAGTAAACGTCATATCTATTAATTTATAACAGAGTATACCAAGTGTTGTGTTAAAAATAAAACAATTAATAAGTTTGTAGTAGAAATATTAAAATATAAAATATAATACATTCAAAAAGTTACAAAAAAATCTTGTGCGAGTGGTTAATTTCAATTCCATATAAGTAAGTATTGCATTTTTCCTTGCACTGAAAAAAAGCGTTGAACAATAAAATTGATTTCGCTAATTATTGCCGCATTTGAATTTCTTTTGGTCAGAAAATGGTTTATTGGGAATATTTTAATAATAATTTCCCATTTTAAAATGGTTGACCAAAAAGCACTTAACTTTTAATAAACAAACAATTAATTCGCACAATAAACAGATTGCCATATCAAAAAACAGTTAACTTTCAATAAACTATTTATTGTCCCAACAAACAGTTTATTGTCGCAATAAACTGTTTATTGGCGCAATAAACTGTTTCTTGTCGCAATAAACTGTTTATTGGCGCAATAAACTGTTGCTTGTCGCAATAAACTGTTTATTGGCGCAATAAACTTTTTGTTGTCACAATAAACCATTTATTGTCACAATAAACCATTAATTGTCACAATAAACCATTTATTGTCACAATAAACCATTTATTGTCACAATAAACCATTTATTGTCACAATAAACCATTTATTGTCACAATAAACCATTTATTGTCACAATAAACCATTTATTGCCACAATAAACCATTTATTGTCACAATAAACCATTATTTGCCGAAATAAACTATTTATTGATGCAGATTTAGATCCGATTTTTTCATCTCCAGTTAACTATCTGACAAATAAAAATAAACAAACATTTGTGCATTTTCTATTTTTCAATTTTAACACGTTTGAACACGTTTTTACTAACCCATGTTTGCTTGTTCTATCAGACATTTTTATCTGACGTAAGAAAAGTCGGTCCTTATTGTTTTTAATTTTTTGTTAACTTTTTGTTTTTTTCTTCTTTTTATTTTCATATTGTACGCGAACTACAAGTACAAGTCCAGCTGTTAGATAAACAATAAAACTCAAAGATATAATTTTGAAAAATTATAGAAAACTAAATATCGAAAGAATAGACAAGGTGAGTTATTTTATTAATATATGTATGTACATATTCGGGGCTATCGTGAATAAAATTTCCCACGGAATTTCTCCCATCTTCTAAAATTGGAAATGTTCACAATTTTTAACTGCTTCTTGTAGTCTCAAATTTGGTTCATCAAAATGACAGTCCCGCTGCCACGAAATATTCATTTTTGATGTCATTACATTATAAGAGAAACTGCAACCATAATTCACGTTTCCAGTAATCGACGATGGGAAAAAATCCGTGAGAAATTTTATTCGCGATAGCACCCATTAAACAAATTAAACAAAACTCTAATGTGTTACTTGAATGCTGCATTATTTTTAAATTCCGAAAATTGACAGTCTAAATGATTCGTAGATTTTTTTAAGTCAACAGTCTTTCATTCTTTAAATTATTCCTTTTTTCTCTATAATTCTTTCTTAGGATTTTCGATAGATCAGAAGTTCAAAGCAATATTGTTTGATCAGTTTTAGGTTCGATACAAAAAACTACAAAATTAAAGTCAAGTTAAGCAAGAAGTCATTTTAATTTATTACAAAAATGATTTGTTTTATTTGCAAGGCTAAATTTAATGCTATAAACACACTCATACAACACTTAAAACAAGTACATTATTTAAGCTCTTTTAGCACTTTTCGATGTAGGGAAAATTTTTGTACGCAGTCATTTCAGAATTTAAGCAGCTATAAAAAGCATTTAAGCCGTAAACATATTCAGAGCTCCGGGGTTGAATGTGCTGAACATAATGTTTCTGGTGAAAATAATTCTAATTCTGGGATACTTCTAAATGATGAAGAAAGATTTTTTAATAAAAATGATCGTAAGACATCCTTGTTTAGCGATGACATAGAAATGTTGGCACCTAATGTTAGGGAAAAGACAAATATAGAAGATGGTCTCAAGGATGTCTACGATTCTGCGATTCGGTTTGTTTTGAGATTGCATGACAATAACAGCTTTTCAAGAAAAAACATATCTGAAATTCAAGAACTTGTAAAAAAGTATATTTTGAGTCCAATACTTGATTTGTTTACATCGTTTTCCGACAAAATTTCAAAACAATGTACTATTGAAGTTCAAAACGAGATGTCGAGTTTAATATCGAATTGTCGCAATCCTTTCACGTATTGCAATACAGACTATATGTTATTTGAATGGTTAAAAAAACAAAACCTAATAGAAGACCTGCAATCTTTTTCTTTAAACAACGAAGTTCAAAGAGTTTTTAAAAATGGAAGTCTTACATATGACGCTAAAGAAGTTAAAGCTATTTTAATGCCTTTAAAATTTCAATTTAAGCAATTTTTCGAGAAAGGTGATACCTTAGATAAAACACTTCGCTATATGGAAAAATTAAACATTTCTAACGAAAATAAGTCAAATTTTATTCAAGGTGAACTTTGGAGGGCAAAAGTTAAAATGTATCCTGAAAAAATTCTTGTCCCATATTTTTTATACACCGATGATTTTGAAATCAACAATCCTTTGAGTTCACATGCTGGTGTTCACTCAATGTGTGCTGTTTACTACTCATTTCCTTGTCTCCCTTGGAAAGAGTCCAAATTAGATAATGTGTTTTTAGCGGGTATTTTAAAATCTTCAGACATTAAATTTTTTGGAAACAATGCATGTTTTCAAACCTTAGTACGAGAGCTGCAAAGCATCGAAGTTGACGGAATCAAAATCAGATTAAAAACCAATGTTTCAGTGCAAGTTCATTTTATTTTAGGTATTATTTTAGGCGATAATTTAGGTTTGAATTCTTTTTTAGGTTTTAACAAATCTTTTTCTAGCAACTCTTACTGTAGGTTTTGCAAAGTTAAAAAATCAGAAGCTCAATCATTATCATTTCAAAAAGTTGATTTACTTAGGGACCGTTTAAATTACAGAAACGATATTCTTGTCTCTAACTCTTCCGAAACAGGAATACAAATAGAATCTCACCTTAATCAAATTCCATCTTTCCATGTTGCCGAAAATTATTGTGTTGACCTCATGCACGACGTATTTGAAGGAATATGTCACTATGATATTTGTCATGTCATAGAATATTTTATATTTACAGCAAGTTATTTTTCCTTGCAAACTCTAAACTTAAGAAAGCAATGTTTTGAGTACGGACCAATCGAAATTGATCATATGTCAGGGGAAATAAAGTTAAATCATATACAAAGTAAACATCTTAAAATGACAGCCCGAGAAATGATGACTTTTATTTCATTCTTTCCTATAATGATTGAGGACCTTGTACCCGATGATGACGAGGCTTGGAAATTTATTCTTAATTTTATTGAAATAATAGACTACTTGCTTCTTTTTGAAATTAATGATAATATCATTTCGATGTTAGAAGAGAAAATTCGTATGCACCATGTAGACTATGTTCGTCTCTTTAAAGATACACTTAAACCAAAGCATCATAATCTAACGCATTACCCTTATATTATCAAAAAATCGGGGCCAATTAGAAACATGTGGTGTTTTAAGTTTGAAGCAAAGCATAAAAATTTCAAATTGTATTCACATGCTATTACGTCGCGGAAAAATGTTTGTTTGACATTAGCAAAAAAATACCAACTTAAGACTGCATATAAATTTCATAACAGCGAAAATGAATTAAATTGCTTTGAAATAAATGATAAACACAAGATAGATAGTAATTTTAGTAGCATTGTATCTGGAATGTTAAGAGTACCTACATCCGACATAGAATTTTATTCAAAAGCGAAACTCGAAGGTTACACATATAAGCCGAACTTCTACATAGCATGTTTCAAGAATGATATGTTATTTTTTTTAATATTAGATATAGTTTTTTTTAAAAAAGCAAATGTATTGTTTTTTTGCCAAAAACTTAATAAAGTTCAGTACAATCCCCATATTCTATCTTATGAAATTGATGAAAAAAAGTTAGGTGAATTTTCTTTGATACCATTGAATGATATTGTTGGTCCACCAATTAATTTAATTAAAACTGCAAAAGGTAAAACAATTTTAAGAGTCAAAGAATATTTTTGTTCTTACGATCATTAAATGGCTGTTTACACGTTAGTTACATAGGGTTTGGTTACACATTTAAGCTAAGTGTACACGATTGGTAGATCTTACAATATTGTAAGATCTTACAATGTCTGACAATTATCTACCAATGAGCTGACAAATAAGTTGTGTGTGTACACGGTTGGTACAAAATCTACCAATCTCTTACAATTAATTGTCAGAAGTTGGCTGACAATTCATTTTCAGATAGCCGGCTTAATACCTACCAATTAATTGTAAGAGATTGGTAGATTTTATACCAACCGTGTACACACACAATTAATTGTCAGTTTTTGTTGGTTATGGAAACTGACAATTAAACCTTGGCTGCAAATTTTCTGACAATGAAAAAATTGTATGATGCTAAAAAACGAACATCTTATAATTTCTTCATTGTCAGAAACGTCAGACAACAATAAAAATTGGCAGGCCTGACAATAAATTGTGTGTGTACACGATTATCAAATACCTTACAATTTACCGTCTTACAATTAATTGTCAGATACATTTTCTGACATTTAATTGGAAGATTACACGATTGTCAGCTAGCGTACACATGATTGTTAGATTTCTTACAATTAATTGTCAGACAATGATCTAACAATTAATTGTCAGACAAATTTTCTGACAATTAATTGTAAGACTACACGGTTGTAAGACATTGTAAGCATGTTTTTCACTGACAGATCTGACAATATTGTAAGATCTACCAATCGTGTACACTTAGCTTTACATCATTTAAATTATTTATGCATACACTCTATCTACACTGCAACACTTCATATATCATGTTCATATTCAATTCATTTTCAACGCTAACACTCAAAAATAAAAATATTTTTCTTACATAAACCACAGAAACAGATTACACGACACACCACACCCAATAGACCACACCCAATACACCACACCAAATACATATGCATTTCTTATACGATCTCATACTACAGCTTTTTCGCAAACAAGGGAGTGTTCACACACAGCTGGTCTGTTTGATTAGCAAGTTAGTCAATGTGAAACCCCTAGTCAAATCAGTAGGAACTTTAATCTCGTCTTGAGAATTTTTAGAAAAAATTAAATTATAGACTTTGAATAAATCAAGATAAATTGGAAATGGACTACCTAAGTACCGACGACGAAACCGTCACCGACGACATTATTCCATCAGAAAAGGTCAACGAAGATGAAAGCATCGGCGAATCGCAGTGTATTGGCAGCGAAGAGATGATCCCAGTCCACATCGATACGGGAGAAGCGAGCGTCATCAACGTGTGTGCTGACAGCGAGGAGATGATCCCAGTCCACAGCAATACGGAAGAATCGAGTGTCATCAGCGTGGAGGTGTTATCGGATGACGCACTGCAAAAACTTCTCTCGGATCTTCAATCCAACTCAACCAAAGAAGTTGATGAACTCTCGGCGCTCTTAAAAAGCTGGAATCAGGAGGAACTCATCCAACATTTTAAAGGTTTGTGATTTTACTTGATTTGTCTAGTAATAATCTGTTGTATTTTGTATAAACATGATAACTCCATTGAAAAAATGTAATTAATAGACTACCATCCTTATTGCGACTTTGATACTTTCTGCCCATATTTTCATTATTTTATCCATGAAAACTGGACGTACATACGTTCAGAGGTGACTAATTATTTAGTTTTATACTTGCAAAAGCTGTTTTACTATATTTTAATAAACATTTGAGAGTCTTAAATGAAAAATAACTAATTTAGGATTTATCATGTTTATACCAAACACCACAGATGTGAACATCGTCGGTATGTTGCAAAAAGAGCTCAAGTTCATTTTTTTGTTTTACGACTTGATGCAAAAATATCCCAAAAGCCCATTGGGCCTTACCAATAAACAAATTTAGAGACGACTTTAATATCTGAGCAAAATTAACCATTATTTAATGGACTCTATATAACTGAACATACATGTTAAATTTTATTTTTTTAGTTCCGTATAATAAATGGTTCATAATTAAGAGTCCAATTAAATATTAAGTTTACAACATGTATGGCTAACTATATAGAGCTCATTACATATTGGTTCATTTCACTCAAATATTAAAGTCGTCTCTAAATTTGATTATTGGTAAGGCCCAATGTTTTATGCCGTTTAAAAAAATCCCATGTCTATTTAATTTACTTTTGTAGTTATTGTATCAAAACCATTCATTGAATGTCCAAAACACCCAAATAGTGGTGCAAAAAAGATTCAGGTGCACCTGGATCCTAATAACAAAAAAGTGGACTTGAAGTCTTTTTGCAGCATACCGACTGTAGATGTGTATGTACAATATTTTTCACACAGCAACATCACATATTGGAGCTTCATTTTATGTAAAATACTGATATCTAAAGTAATACATATGAACATTCAATTCAAATTTTAAAAGCAAATGCATTCGGACAAATTTCAATGACGAAAAAATATCATTTTAATGGGCACTTTTGTATGGGCTTCGTCCCATCGGTGTAACACATAATGAGCTAGGTACATCACTGGAAAAGTGTCGTTTTATTCTTAAGTTTATTAAATTACTTCATTCATCGAGACCTTGATATTATATAGGTCACTATGTGTTAAACCTATGGGACGAAACCGCCTATTCTCCTTTCTCATACGAATTTCTCATACTAACTAACCAATGTTTTTTTTTTTTTAAGATGAAGACGTAGATATAAATGTCCTGAAAACAATTGAATGCCACCACTTGCCACAAATTTTAAAGCCGTTTAAGTACACTACTCTCATCAGATTTGAAAACAATTTGAGAGTATGGAGAGAATCTATTGGACAGTCGCTTTTTCTTTATAGCCGATCGCATTTCGGTTTATTTGACGATGGTCCAAGTTCATCCTCAAGATCTTCTCCCTACCCTGTTTCCAGACCAGCATCGCGAACTTCATCACCGAATCCTAATAATTGCTCTGTAACACTATCAACGATTTTAAGTAACAACGAAAATGCACTTTCAATTGCCCAAAGCTATGCCGAAACAAAAAAATTAAATGAAAAACAACGAAATCAGTTGATTGGTGTTATAGCGCAGTATTTCATCATGAATAAAATCCATCTTGAACTAGGTGGTAGCTATAAATTGGAAAAGGAAATCATTGAACGATTTCCTAGTGAAAAACTGGTAAGCCTTTTTATAAGAAATCAATTCAATTTTATATAATTTTAATTATATTTTTATTAATAAATTACGAGTATAATACCTTACAAAGAGGTGAAATAATTTAAAATCTCTTCTTTTCCACTTTTAAATATGAGAAAGTGTTCCTTCGGGAAGTTAACTACGTACATATTTAACAAAATCACATCAGAACTCATTACTTCATATCAGGGTTGCAAAAGCTTAAGTCACTTTTTAGCTCAAGCTTACCTTTAATTCACAAGCTATTGGGTTACTTCTGAATTAAAAAAAAAATTCAATTCACAAGATAATTGGTGACATTTGAATTAAAAAAAAATTAAATCAGAAGACTTATGAATTAAAAAGATTAATTCACAACCTGCTACTAAGTGACTTATGAATTTAAAAAAATTAATTCATAACCTAGTTTGTAGATTGGAAATTATTAACCCTGGATGGTTATCCTTCGTCGAATCGACGAACACCCTTTTTATTTTGTATAATTTCTTTTTAACTATTCATCCCTTTTAATTCAATCTTTGTACAACATCAGTTGGTGTTGATCTCTACCAGTGAGCGAATTTATGGTATCCTGTGATCAATTAAAATGTTTTGTTTTTAAAGGTATGTTCGTCGAAACGACGAAGGATAACTTTTGTGTGATTTTTGTATGAACACATTTTTTTCTTATTTTGTTATTTGGGGTATTTTTTGTTGATTTTTCTTGTAATAGCATATTAAAACCATCCAGGGTTAAGCTTGTTTTGACAATTGGTTATTTAATTATTAATGAAACCAGTTTTCAAGCTTTTGGAGCATTGTGTGTGAGTAACCGATTCTGCAGTCCCTATAACCCAATAGAATAAAAAGCAATATCGATAAAATAAAACACACACAATTCTCCAAGAGCTTGAAAACTTGTTTCGTTAATAATTAAATAATTTATGTAGTCAAAACAAGCTTACAAATTTCCAATCTACCAAGTAGCTTAAGAATACATTTTTTTTTATTTATAAGTCACTTAGTAGGTTGTGAATTATTTTTTTTATGAATCATAAGTCGCTAACTAACTTTTGAATTTAATTTTTTTTTAATTCACAAGTCATCTACAGACTTATGACATGGACTTTTTTAATTAAAAAATTCGCAACCCTGCTTCATATACATTTTGAGGCTCGAAAGCTCGATTTTTTTTAAAACCATACTATTCTACTTGTCGTTCAAAGTTTTGTTCGTTTTGCAAAGTGGAAAAGAAGAGTTTTTTTTGTCCCACACAAAATTTTTTTTAAAGCAATATTTTTAAAGTAAATATTCAATATTTTGCAGGAGTACTATAGGTCTGGGAAGAGGGGGAAGATCTACAATAAATATAGCAATTTGAAATTCATTTTAAAAACAATGAATACCCCAACGTCAAGTAAGCCCAGGAGTGAAAAAACTGTGGATGTAGACACAGACACAGAAGTCGAAATGGGTAAGTCTTATTTATTTATTTACCTACATAATATAACTTGTCGATTTTTTTTACTTGCGACTTGACTTACATATAGGTACTATAAGGCAAGTTATCATTCGTAAAAAAATCGAACTCGAGATTTCGATCAAAGTTGACATTACGATGATACCGAAGACTAAAAAAGTGGGTCTCGCAATTCTGTCTGTTTGACTACAGCCTAAACGCCGATTTTCTTTAAATGTCTTACCCCCACACATTTTTTAAGACCGTAAATAACGGTACCTGTCATACAATTTTTTTTCGAAATTTTATAAATATTTTTTTCTCCAAAAATGTTCGACATTATATTAAAAATAAAGATACAAAAAAAATTAATTTAGTTAAAGCTAGATAATGGTTGACAAAAATTTCAGAAAAATGGTCAGTGGGGGTACCCGCCATGGAACTAGTTTTTAGTTTCTGATTTTCTTAAAAACTGTACCACCGATTTAGATAATTTTTTTTATGCTAAAGCCCCCAGTAAGTCAAACACACTTGTGTATTAAAATTTTCCAAAATATTTTTTTTTGATTTTTAAAAACAGTTTTAAAAAACGTTAAAAATGGTTTCCAAAAATATTATTTTGCTCAAAAAACGGCGCGCGCCTAGAATTTTGATAAATTTTTTTTCTTTACATTAATTTTTATGATCTTTAATTTAATAAAAAAAAAATTGAAATCAAGATATTACAGCTTGTACCTACCATAGAACATTTTTTTAAAATTTTGAATGACTTATTATCGACATAAGGGATTTTAATGAAATTTTTTATAGGTTTGGTTAAAAAAAAAAATAAAAAACATTGCATTTCGAAACTTAAAAAAAATATAATTTGAATTTTTGAAAAAAAAAAAGAATATTTTTTTGTGGAAAATTTCAAAAACAGCTCAATATTTTTGTTTGGAAATTTAATTTTCATTCGTACAATAATAAAATCAAGTTTTTTCTTGAAAAAGGTTTAAAAAATTTGTATATAAAAGCTTATTTATTTAAAGAAACCACTGCCTAGATAAATTCATATTTGCATAGCATTCTGTTTTTGTCTCATACTACGAAAAGAATTTATACTTATTAATTTTATCCTTTTGAACAATTTTCGCTTATAACATTCCTTTGTAAAATTGCTAGTCGATTACATTTTCGTGCATTTTATTTTTGAAACCTGGGGCCTGTTCCTCATCATCTACATCAATTACACATCAACGACTCTAAACAATATGTGAGTCCGATTAAACTTTACGAAGTCATTTTTTAAGCTTCTGAACTAATTTACAATCAATGAGTATTTTCCAATTTCAATCAAGCGAAACTATTGGTTTCTGAAATAGTTGATATAATTTGATGAGAAACAGGAGCTTGAATATTATTTTTATTAATTTATTTAAAAAAAAACTAATAAGTTATACATATTTATGGTTTTCAGTTCCAGAAGAAAATGCTGAAACGTGCTATCAAGCACTAAGATTTGACAACCTTAGTTCCGAGGAATTTGATAGGTGCTGGAAAGCGTGTTCCAAATCGAGACTCACGGATATAAAAAACTCTACAACAACATCGGACATTTTTAAGAAATGGCCCCAATACAAAATTCCTTCTGGCTTTCGATTTGTAAGTCAAACTTGAGTAGATATATACTTCTTTCAAAAGTTTTTTTTTTTAATTTTCTGATACAAGTTCCAACTTTGGGAACTTCTTAGAATCATTTCATAAAAAGTGCTGGCCTTAAAAATACACTCAATGAATAAATATTTTAATTTGTTTTCTTAAAGGTGGACATGGATTTTGCGTACATGTTTAAAAGCCATAATTCTCTCCTTGATCGATGGGAACAAGTTTTTACTAAGATACGAGAATTTTTAAAAACGGAAGATCGGGTTAAGGAGAAAACAATTAAGGGCGTTCTGGAGAAGATAGCATCCGATAATATTCCAGAAAGTAAGTTGAATATTATGTAGTTATTTTATTTTTGCCTATTAAAAACGAAAATAGTTTATTTCCGTATTAAAAATGACAGGTACTAAAGGAGAATGGGCATAATTTTATGGGTTGCATCACATTGGTGTAACACTTAAAGACCTATGTATATCATATTCATTCTCCTTTATACATCAATGAATATCGAACCCTTTCCACCAAATTATCGTAAGCGACACAAACAAAGTATGAGAAGAAAACAAAATTTTAGTTCTGATCCATATAACCACTTATGTCTAAAGTCAGCATTGAATATTTACAGTGCTTTAGCTGCAACATGACAACAGGTTTGATGGCTTCAATTGGTACTAACAAAATTCAATAATTTATTTTCTTTCTAAAACATCCCTTACGATAAAATGCAGGAAAAGGGTCGATATAGCGAAATTCGAGATTGGCTCCCATTTATTGACCCGATTTATCTTATCTTTTACAAAAGTTTATATCTACTATACTAGTTTTATTTAAGTACTACATAATTTTATAACAAAATTTTATATCCACGTTTTCATTCTTATTTTCAGACTGTCGGGATGCTGCTCTCTTGTGGGCACTTCACGGGTACTTAGTACCCACACATAAGTTCGTGCGAAAAGATCGCAAGGGAATGAAGACATCGATAAAACCAACTATCAAGGACTCGCAGGAATCTTTTATCTTTGTGGCGGGATCAATTCAGGTAGCTGAGGACCACATCCAGTACCTGCAACAAAAAGGAGACAATGTGCAACCCTTCATTATTTTGGTGGGTAAAGATGTTATAAACTTTAGGGAAATCTTTTTATATTTTGATGGAGTGAAGTTTCCATTCATTAGTTTTATCCGAGCAGTGGACATCTGTTTCAAAACTTTTTTCCTTTTCAACCTCGAATTCCCAAATCAAAGTTCCAATTTTTGGAATTTTATGCAGTCGCTCTATTTTCCGAACAAACAAAAATGTTGTACAAAAGCACATATCCTCCTGAGTGCAATAAAAGAATAAATTTTTTAGAGATTCTCTTGAATCAAATCCCATGTTCAGAACAACAGTGGCACTAAAAAAAAATTAGTTTTGAGTTATGGGTGATATAAGCGAACCTCGTGTGGAAACTAGACGAGTATCTGACTCATTAACTCGAAAGTGTAAATTTTTGTTAGTGTCACTGTGGTTCTCGGCATGCGATATTTCAAAACTAGCACCGCTATTACAGTTGTTAATTATGAAAATGTTTGATAAATACTGAAATTTGGTACTTTTAAACTCAATTTTATTTAAGGTTCCAGTACGGTCTAGAACGCCAAAAATCGCACGATTTTTGGGAATTTTTTTCTTGGAAACTTTATTAGGTACTAACATAATTCTTTTTTAAATAATGAATACATGCGTCAAGAGTACAAATTTTTTTTTTTTTTAATTTTCGAATTTTGGCTGAATTATTGAGGGCCCACCATCGACTCATCAAAAAATACATTGTCCCATTGTGGAAAGGATTGGCTGTACTGAAACAAAAAAATCAAAATCGGGTATTTAAAGAAAGATTTCTTGCGAGACAATTTACCACAATTTGCTTAAAAAATAAAAAACGAAAAAAATGTCAAGTTTTGAAAAAAAAAATTGGCTATTTTTTAGGCCATTTTTGGGTCGCGATTTTTTTTTTTGTGTTCATAACTTTTTGGTCAAATTGTGGTAAATTGTCTTAGAAAACATAAAAACAATCAAGTTGCGACAAGTTTTTTGAAAATCGGTTCAGTAGCTCCGGAGATTAACTGTCCGCAATGGGACAATGTATTTTTTGATGAGTCGACGTTGGACCCTCTATAATTCAGCCAAAATTCGAAAACTTAAAAAAAATTTTTGTACTCTTGACGCATGTATTCTTTATTTAAAAAAGAATTATGTTAGTACCTAATAAAGTTTCCGAGAAAAAAAATTCCCAAAAATCGTGCGATTTTTGGCGTTCTAGACCGTACTAGTACCTTAAGAAATTATCAACTATCTGACAATATTTGTCAATTTTCTTTCTGTCATAAGGGTAAGCATGATTAAATGACCAAAACTTTTTTTAATTGGGTTATAAAATATCGAATTTCAATTTTTATTAACTATTAATTTATAATTTACAACCATAATACGGTTGTAGGTATTTTGGTTAGTGCCACTGTTGTCCTCAACGTGGGATTTGATTCAAGAGTTTTCATTTTTAACTTAAGACTTCCTTTTCCAAGTTTTGTAACTTTTTATAAAAAAGGATATAAAGAATAGTTTGTATTCGTTTAAATACATGTATGAAAAGTTTACTTGCTCCAAAGTAATTTAAATTTTTGTCCAGCTTAAAGCTAATGCTGTTTATCGCTTATATTAAAATGTACATTTAGTTTATATTGTAATAAATAATAAAAATAATAATAATAATAATAATAAATGATATAGTTTAATAAAATATCTTATAACGTTTAACTAAAATGTTTCATTTTTGAACTTAAAATTCTTAAAAATTTCAGGAAAGGTTGGAAATAAAATGTAAGTATATTTAACATGTACGTATTGCCACAGTAAATTATTTATAGAAATTTTAAAAATATATTAAACATTTTATTTATTTATATATATCAATAATTTAATTATTTATATATGTACATATACTTATATCAATGAATAGAAATTTTAATCTTTTACTAAAATTTTTATCAATATGTTATTTGTGGCAATAAACTGAGTTCTTTGCGCCAATTGATTAGTTAATTGCGGCAATAAACGAGTTTACTGCGCTAATAAATGAATTTATTACCACAATAAACCGATTATTGTGGCAATAAACAGTCAATTGCGACAATAAATTGAGTGCATTGCGCTAACTAATGAATTTATTGCGACAATAAACGGTTAATTGTGCCAATAAACTGAGTTAATTGCGACAATAAATGAGTTTATTGCGACAATAAACGGTTAATTGTGCCAATAAACTGAGTTAATTGCGACAATAAATGAGTTTATTGCGACAATAAACGAGTTTATTGCGACAATAAACGGTTAATTGTGCCAATAAACTGAGTTTATTGCGACAATAAACGGTTAATTGTGCCAATAAACTGAGTTAATTGCGACAATAAACGAGTTTATTGCGACAATAAACGGTTAATTGTGCCAATAAACTGAGTTTATTGCGACAATAAACGAGTTTATTGCGACAATAAACGGTTAATTGTGCCAATAAACTGAGTTAATTGCGACAATAAATGAGTTTATTGCGACAATAAACGGTTAATTGTGCCAATAAACTGAGTTAATTGCGACAATAAATGAGTTTATTGCGACAATAAACGAGTTTATTGCGACAATAAACGGTTAATTGTGCCAATAAACTGAGTTTATTGCGACAATAAACGGTTAATTGTGCCAATAAACTGAGTTAATTGCGACAATAAACGAGTTTATTGCGACAATAAACGGTTAATTGTGCCAATAAACTGAGTTTATTGCGACAATAAACGAGTTTATTGCGACAATAAACGGTTAATTGTGCCAATAAACTGAGTTTATTGCGACAATAAACGAGTTTATTGCGACAATAAACGGTTAATTGTGCCAATAAACTGAGTTAATTGCGACAATAAACGAGTTTATTGCGACAATAAACGAGTTTATTGCGACAATAAACGGTTAATTGTGCCAATAAACTGAGTTAATTGCGACAATAAATGAGTTTATTGCGACAATAAACGAGTTTATTGCGACAATAAACGGTTAATTGTGCCAATAAACTGAGTTTCTTGCGACAATAAACGAGTTTATTGCGACAATAAACGAGTTTATTGCGCCAATAAACTGAGTTTTTTAATTAACCGTTTATAGCAATTAACCATTTATTGCCGCAATAAACGGTTTATTGCGCCAATAAACTCTTTCAAAAAACATTTTTAAAAATCAATAAACGTTTTTAAAAATCAATAAACGTTTTTTAAAATCAATAAACAGTTTATTGAAAAATTATGGAAAAATGAAATCAATAAACAGCCGTTTATTGTCGCAAGAAACTAGTTTATTGGACGAGTTTTAATTAAAAAGTTCATTGTCGCAATTAAATTTTTAATTGATATTATGTACCTTTTTGGTTCAGTGTGTGTGTGTACGTACGTTCGTACGTTCGTACGTCCGTACATTCTGGTACCATTTTTCGTCGTCGATATCTCAAGAACGAGTAAAGATATCGACTTCAAATAAATTTTGTTTAATAGATAATTTTTTTTTTT
Organism: Chrysotoxum bicinctum; assembly: GCA_911387755.1. NCBI lineage: Eukaryota > Metazoa > Arthropoda > Insecta > Diptera > Syrphidae > Chrysotoxum > Chrysotoxum bicinctum. The sequence goes on from OU426990.1 coordinate 34,126,754, forward strand.
TTTTTTCGTGGGTAGGTGAAGAATCTTCATAGACACTACTCAAGTAGCACAAACGTCCAAAATACACTAAAATATTTGGGGTATTTTTTGCGCTTTCGTGATATACATTTTAAATATAAAAAATATGCCACTTTTGAGTGCAGTTTTTGTACAATTAATTTAAATTCGGTGTATATAATACCTCGTTGTCGTTTATAATTTACACCGGCTGTACACAAATTATACCGATTTTCGGTACATAAATTGTGCTAGTGGTATACAAATTATTCTGGTTACTAGAACATAATATACCCCGTAAGTGTAAATAATAAATTTATTTTGAAATAAAATTTACACCGAAGTTTATTTTTTAAATTGAAAATAATTTAATTTTACACCGAAGTTTATTTTCTGATTGAAAATGTATCTGAAGAATTTGTACCTAATTGTTTCTATGATTCTAATTATTATTCACCTGCATTATATGGCCGCAAGAAAATCATGAATTAGTATGAATGCGAGTGCCTAATTTAAAAACGAAGCACATTCTGCCGAATGATTTTTGATCCTACCCCGTCTAAAAACTGAGCGCCTCGAAAATATCAATTAATCAAAGATTTCTAAAACAATTCGTGAAAATTAATTTTTCGAAATCTAAGCCGTCGTCCAAAATACAGGGTGTCTCAAAGTAATCGCCGCAGACGAAAACCATCATACACATAGGTTCCTAAGACCTATTTTCAAGTCAAAAAACTTATGAAGTGATTTTCTCGTTTTCACTTCCGTTTTGACTTAAAATAAATTGTATGATTTTTGGAGTAATTTCTTTTAAACCCATTTTTATACATACAAACAAGGAATTCATTTTAATTTAGCGATATACATATAATACTTTTGATAGTAAATTGTGGGAAGATCCTTAATCACATAGAAATATTTACATTGAAAAGGCAACAGAGTACATTGAGTACCTATAAACTAAAGATGGTAAATGATACGACAAAGCAGTTCGCCAAAAAAAAAAAAAAGAACGCATCTTAAGTCGATGCTTTTTTCCGATATCCCGTTAAGGACGTGCTCTTGGAAATACTGGTGAGAAAAAACCATACAAATACTTCCAGGTTAATGCTTTATTTATAAATGTCGTCCATTTTTGAGACCGATATTTAACTGGCTCTAAACTTGGCAAAACTAAAACCAATTATTCTTAATTTTTTCTTTTTTATTAAAACAAGAACAGGTAAGATTTTCTTTCCACCATACAGGTTTTTTCTATGTGATTAACGGATTAACGGTTTTTCCACAGTTAACTATCGAACGTATTATTTTCCTAAATTAAAATTAATGGTCACAGTGGGACACTCTGTATGTATATGCATACTCTAACTCCAGAATTTGGAAAAAAATGCACCAATATTAAAGAATGAGAAGAAAAAAAACACCATTGTACACAATATATCCAAAATTCTGCTTTCGGTACATTTTGTATGCCGGAAAATGTGCAAAATATTCCACCAATATCAAAGAACAAGACAAAAAATACACCAATGTACAAAATATATCCAATATTCTGCTTTCGGTACATTTATTATGCTATAAACTGTGCAAAATATACCCCAAGCAGTAAAAAAAATGCACCATTGCGAAAAATATATCCAGTAATTTTTTTAGTATGTTTAATTTGCTGTAAATGTGTAAGAAATGTTCAAAACAAAAACAAAATTGTAGTTAACATTGGAATTCAAGAAAATAAATACATATATTTATTAATATTTAATAAAGTTGTACATACATAATGTATACATTCATACATTTTTTCAAAAGAATTTTTGCTTTCATTTGGTTTCGCCTTCGACGGCCGTTTTTTGGTTCAGTATCTAAAGCAGCTTCTTCATCCTCTTCTTCGGTATTTTCACCCAATTTTACATTTTTTTTGAATCCGTTGTAGAATAGCCTCGTTCTGGGATTGAATAAATGATAGTCCTCATCGGATTTGCTTATAAAATCCGAATGAGTTCTTCGTCGACAATCTAATCTAGGAAAGCTCATATACAGTTTCCTGATTGATAAAATTCTCAATTACATTACATTTTGTACAACTATTGTATGCAGTGTGTGTCTTGATGCCTGCAAAGTTCAACAATATTATATTAATTGAAGTCAAACTGGATTTTCTACTTACATTTGATAAATGCCCGAGCTGGTGTGTCTGCAATATACGCATTGACCTTGATCAATATTTTTGAGCCGTACGTGCATCTTTCGGCAGTTCAGCTTTTTCTTCACTTCGCAATAAAAGAAGTAGCTCAGACATAGCACAATGTGTTATTTTATATTTAACAGCCCAATCAGCCAATTTAGACATAAAATTAATGTGTTCGTCCAAATCATCAATGACGCAATCTTCCGAGGAGGGTTCTACTTCCCGATTTATATTTTCCACAACTTCATCATTATCATCCAAATCTGTTCGAAATTGAGTCTAATAATATTTCATTTGGCCCTACTATAATATTAGGTTCATTTGAAATAATATTTTCTCGCGATATTGAACAATTTGTAGAGTTTTTGTCTCGAACATAAAAGTTGATTTTCGTCGTTTCAAATAAATTTTGATGATTTTGCTGAATACTACTGGGTTTCACACAGTTTTTTTATTTTTTTTTTAAAAAGTTTTTTTCCTACGATACCATTTCAAATAATTGTTGAACTTCGAGCTACCCAATTTTTTTATTTTTTAAAAAAATAAACGCGCGGTGAGTGTAAACAAATGACAGCTGAACTGAGGTAAACATTTTGTTGACATTATGGTTAGACATTGGTGTAGTTTAGTGTATTTAATCTCCACAAGATTTAAATCTTACACCGAAAAATGATTGCTAATTTAAAATGGTGTGTTTTATCTACAAAATTTGGTGTAAAAAATACGTCATTTTTGTTGATTTCAAAATTGGATTTTTTTATGCGCCATTAATGGCATATTAAAAAAACAGCTGCGAATCGGTTTATTTTTTGCACCGCATTGGAACAAAACTGTTGAAATTTTGCACAGAAAAGACAATGGTGTAATTTTTATACCGGTATATTTTGTCAAATACACCAAAATCTTAAAATTTTCTTCAGTTTTCTCAATTTTACACCAAAATTCAAGAAATTGTACCAAATTATACACCAGTGTGCTACTTGAGTATGAGCCCGGTACTCATAGTAGTGTTAGATTTTTACTCACTAAAAAACACCTCCCTTTTGTTCTTGCGACTACAACTAAGTTACCTTATCAACTAGTTTTAATTTCATTAGATTATAATCACGTTTGGCAGGAAGCTCCCCACTGAGAGGACCTGCGGATACCACATTTGAAAGCGGATAATCCTTATGGCGCTAGGTCGAACGGTCTCGTTCTTTGAAGTCGGCGCACAAGGTTTGTCTCATCAATTGTTTGTCGAATAATTCTATTGCTATGGTTATTTAAGTGAGTTCGTAGCTTTCCAGCGAAAACTGCTATTTCATCTTCAACAGTTGGCAATCGTAAGTCTCTGTGTAAATCACTGTTTCTAATGTACTACGGAGCATTAACGATTTCTCTGAGAACTTTGCTCTGAAAAGATTGTAATTGTAGTATTTGTCTATTGCTTGCTTTAGTACAACCCCAAAGTTGTATACCGTACGTCCATACTGGTTTTATCACTTGCTTATAAATAAGCAATTTATTGTAGATGCTGAGTTTGGAATATCTTCCAATAAGCCAATTCATTTCACGTAATTTATTTTCAAGTTGATCTCGTGTTTCTTTTTAACGTGAGTTTTCCATTTAAGCTTAGCGTCTAGTGTCATTCCTAGGTACTTTGCTTGATTAGCATATGGTATTTGCACCGAATTAATGTAGGTGGGCAGATTGGTAATTTTTTTGTAAGTAAAATTAACATGTGTTGATTTGGACTCATTAAGAACAATTCGCCATTTCTTAGTCCATACCGAAATTTTATCTAGAGCTCGTTGGAGCTTCTCGGTTGCAGATTCAACTGATTTTGATGTTGCAAGTATAGTCGTATCGTCTGCAAACGTACCTATTATGGTATCTTCTTCTTGAGAAATATCGCTAGTGTATAGTACGAATAGAATCGGACCGAGAACACTTCCCTGGGGAACACCAGCATTGATTTCCTTAAAATCCGAATATTCCCTCCCTTGCTTAACTCGAAATAGCCTATCTTCGAGGTACGACTCAAGAATGTAATATATTTGATCCGGAAAGACCTGTCTTAGTTTAAACTTAAGGCCACCGTGCCAGACCTTGTCGAAGGCTTGAGAGACGTCTACGTCTAGAAATGCGCTTGAACATACATTTTTTCTCTCTAGTGATTTCTCAATTTCATTGGTTATCCTGTACACCTGATCAATTGTTGAGTGGCTTTTTCGGAAACCAAATTGATGGTCAGGAATAAGCCGCTTTTCTTCGATAATAGGAAGCAGTCGCTTTAATAAGATTTTCTCAAATACCTTCGAGATCAGTGGCAAGAGGGAAATCGGTCTATAAGATTTCTTTTCGTTCGGAGACTTTCCCGGTTTTGGAACCATTAAAACTTCTGCGACTTTCCATTGGCGTGGAACGTATGAAAGCCTTAATGCCGCATTCATAAGGTGCTGAAGTTTAATTGCTGCTTTTCTGAGTAGTTCTTTAAGCACGCGAGCATTTATTAGGTCGTACCCAGGAGCTTTATTATTTTTAAGATTTTTAATAGCTTGATAAAGTTCTGATAACGTGATATTCCGAATAAGAAAGTTTTCAGATGGCCATTGGATATCACCATGTTCATTTATCAACGCCTGACCATCAAAAGGTTTAAATGTTTCCTCTAGATGTTCAGCAAATAAATCGGCTTTTTCTGTATCGGACTTAGCCCATTCACCATTATTTTGTCTGATTGGTGCTGAATGTATTTGCGGCTTTTTAACATCTTTTATAGCTTTCCACAATGAATAATTCGTATTTTTATCTGCGGTCAGACCTTCAAGATAGGTAGAAATATTCCGATTTTTTGATTCGCGGATAGCATACTTGAGCTCATTCGAGAGGCGGTTTAAGATGGTTTTGTCCTGAGGTGCTCGTGATTGATGCCATCTTTTCCGAACAGTTCTTTTTTCGCGAAGTAGATCTTTTATTTTCGGTGGAATTGTATCTGGACTTCTAATTGGATCTCTAAGGTTGTGTGGAGTGTTTTTCCATGCAGCGTCTTGTATGACTTTAATAAATATATCGACTTCATCTTCTAGCTCTAAAGGCGTTTTCAAAGATATATTAAGCGCAATATTGTTTTCGCAATGTTCTCTGAATTTTCCTCGATTTTCGTGTAATTTTTATCTAGTCCTTTTGCGATAAAGAAGTCTACAAGGTCTGGCATTTTCGCTCAGTTGGCCAGTATGTTGGTTTACCTGTCGAGAAAAAATCAACACAAGCTGCCATACAAGCTTTGAAAAGCTGCCTACCTTTAGTTGAGATGCACCTCGATCCCCAGAAAGTGTGTTTCGAATTAAAGTCGCCACCAATAATAAATTTCGGCCGGAGAATTTCAAATAGATCTATAAAGTCGTTTTTCACAATTTTACTTCTAGGAGGACAGTAGATTGACGCAACACTATAGTATGAATTTTTAAATTTAACAGTTACTGAACTTATTTGCATTATATCGATCTCAATTATAGTTCTAATTGAATGTTCGATAGTATCCTTAATAAATAGAGAGGATCCGCCTCGTGCTCTGTCAGATGGATGAAATGCATGATAAGCACAGAATCCTTTAATTTTTACATCACAGTCTTTTTTTAAATGAGTTTCGGTAATCAAGCATATGTCAATTTTTTCATTTTGTAGAATTATTTCTAGTTCATCTATTTTTGATGATAATCCATTCGCATGCTTAATTTTTCAAATATAAGCTTATTCGTCCTGCTTTGCTCTTCAAGTCTGGCAAGAATCAAAGAAAACACTTGGGAAACTGGGTCTGCTATATTTGTACTTTGTTCCTGGTTTTGTGACTCCACTTTGGCATACGTTTTTGTATGACTTGGTTTGGGTTTTGCGTTTTGAGGTTTAGTTTCCTTGGGTTTCATTTTCCCTTTGATAGACTTACTAAACACTGATACCACGTGGGCATACGTATTCGTAGTACTTGGTTTGGATTTTTCGTTTATATCTTTAGTTTCATTGGGTTTCGTTTTTTCGTTGATAGACTTACTAGCCCTTTTATCAATTAAATTAATTTGGCTTGTTTTAGGTTTATCTTTGTTTGGTTTTTGTTTCGGCCGTACACTTTTCTTCAGTGTATCACGCCTTTTTTGAATTTCTTTAGCAACTTCGCATCCTCGATAGTTTGCAGGATGGTTTTCCTTGCAGTTGACACAAGTTGCTGGAGATTGCTTGTCAAGACGGCATTCGTCTGATGAATGTTTCCCCGCACATTTAACGCATCGAGGATCTTTCCGACAGAAGGTTTGCGTGTGATTAAAACCTTGAAAACGCTTACATTGGGGAATCAAGCGAGTGCTTTTACGCAGAGGTTCTATTTTAATTACCATATTCAGTATTGTTTTGATGTTGTAAATACTCTCAAGATTTTCTGCTTTGTCAAAGCTTAGCATAAAAGGAGGGAGTTCACGTCTGACATACTCATTTTTATTCTCTTGCGATTTTTGTTTCTCTTTCTTGATAATGTTTGTTGCATCCAGAATCTTTAAGCCTTTTTCTTTAAGGTCATTTATAACGTCCTCTTTTGTACACGAAGGATGAAGACCTCTAGCTACAACACGTATTGGCCTATCTGATTTATTAGAGAAAGTATACCATTCGATCTTTTCGGTATTTAATTTCTTAGACAGTGTCCGGTAACCATCAGAATCATTAACATTGATTTTCCACGTATTATTATGTAGCGAGGTAACCTTAAAATTCGTTTGCAACGTTTCTTTAAGAATTGGTAGCAATTTACTATAGTCCGATTGACCAACGATGTTAATAGGTGGTGGAGGACTTATCTTAACTGGTGGTTTCTTCCCTTGAGGTTGTCTCGTTTTAACTTTTGGCTGGATGACTTCAGGTGAGGAGCCAGCCTTACGTTTTTTGGTAAGTCTTCTCTGTATTCCTTTCTTTTCACGCGCTAGCACTTCTTCGTCAGTTTCATATTGAGAAATATTTGGAGGTGGTGGACTAGCGTTTCTGTTTTGAAGATGTGAGGTTTTCAACATCATGTTCTCTTCACGCAGAAGATCAACTTCTTTTTTCAACTCTTGGTAGAGTTTCTCCATTACTTCAAGCTTTGTTCGAAGTTCATTATTGTCCTCCGCAAGGCTTTTTGATTTCGCTGAGTCGATTTTTACGCTCGCTGGCGTTACCGGGGGACTCTTTTTCCCGGAGACATTCGATCTAGTTGGTGGTGATCGATTAACCCTGGGTTTTCTTAAGAAAGGGTTTATCAAATGCAATAATTGGCTCTCCCCAGAATCCGTAGAGCCGACCTCCGAAGAGGGTGGATTTTCCAGTGTATCTGGACTGCCACCTGGGGTACTATATCTTTCCGTTTTGTTCATTGCATATTTTGTATACTTTACACTCGGTATACGGAGGGTGGATTTTAGTCGCCTCTTACGACAGGCATGCCTACCTCGGGTATATTCTTTGAACCCATACCCGAAGAGGTAGGTAGGTAGATAATAACTTCGAAAGAGGCTGAAAAGGCGTTTATTAAAATTCAGTGAGTAGTTTTTTCACTATAACGGTTTAAAAAAAAAAAGTAAAAATTTTAGTTAGTTTCAAATATCTCACGAAAAAATAATGCTATTGATTTCAAATAAAATTTAATGTACTCATTATAAGGTCATACAGATTTGGTATGAATTTGGAAAAAAATGAACATACCGTTATTTTTTTAAATAAAAAAAAAGCTGAACAAAAATTTATAACCCAGATATTCTAAGAACGGAAAACAATTTGAAACTCAAAATAATTTTATTTTACGAAAAATAATGTCTTTGACAACTGGTGAAAATTTCAAAAAAAGTCAGTTTACAGTTTTTTTTACAAAAAATAAAAAAGTATATAAAATTCTATTGAAAATTGGTAAAAATTGTTTTTCGACTCAAATTTCTCGAGAACTAGTAGTGATATTGCCTTCTAATTTAGTTTATTTTATACATAGTATAATTTTGTACAATTGGTAAAATTTTGACAAATATTGCATTAAATATTTTAAATAAAAAAAAACTATTAAAAATTCTAGTGAAAACTAGTTAAAATTGTATTTCAAGTCGAATTTCTTGGAAATGAACACCGATATGGTTATTTGAAAAAAACTAAATATAAAGTTTTCAAGACCACAAATGGGAAGTTATCAGTGTGGGTCGCATCCAGCCTCTTTTTTTTCTCGTTTCAAACGAAAGGAAATTAGAAACCTTCGTTTTCTTAAGAAGCTGAAGAAGAATTTTCCTTTTTAACTAAATAAAAAAAAGTTTTTATGCACCTGATTAGGAGTTTAAATATTTATTAAAAGATCTGGGAAACTTTTCTAAATATAGGGATAAAACCCAGAATTTTTTCAACAACAAGAAATAAAGTTAACAAATGTCTTGGAGATTGGCAGGAGGCAAATTTTGCAAAGTTACGAAAACAAAAATTATGAAAATGCAAAAACACAAAGAAATGAACAATGGAGTGTCACAATGGACACAAAGAAAACTGACAGTGAGAAAAAGTCCCAAACAACAAACGGAACAAAAGAACGGAACGAAGGCCCAAACGGGGTATTACTTTTGCCAACTTTCTGGCCACAAAACAAACAAATTGAAAATTATCAAGTGCAATTTTTCTCGCCTCTGGCATTATCGCCTCCGACAGAACGCTTTTTACCACAAGCAAAAAAATAACCTCTCTATTTTTTTTTCTAAATCCTCAAACTGGGATTTTTCTCACTCTCGATTTTCGTAAAAATTCACTATTAGATCTTCAAATTTAATAATTCCTTTTTTTTCAACCACACGCTTTAAAAGCTAACCAAAAAGTGCCCTCCATTAAGCGGACTTCACCCATCCATCAAACCAACTCACGGCTTATCCAGCCATCCTACTCTGGCCTTTAGTTCAAGTTGGTGTTCTGTCACGGTCTAACTGCGACACCCAGCTTTTTCGCTACGGTGCATGCCATTGTCGAATCCAGCCTCGTATAATATGGTGTCTTTCGCGCATTGGTGATTTGAACACCAACAGTGGCTCAGTGGAAGAGTTCAGTCCCTGTCTGTCAATTCCTTGTGGTATTAAGTTAAAAGAAACATTATTAAAATCTCGCGAACAAAGTCCCCAGCCCAACCCGGCTCATAATAAAAACTTGAAGAAAAACATTCTGTCAGATGGGATCCCTGCTATTTTCCCAACCAAAATGGCGATTGCTTTTACCAAAATTTAATTACTCTAAACCCGTAAACCTTCGCGCAGTCATAAAGGAGTAGGGAAACACATCCCAGAGTGCTTTCTTTTCTTTTGTGTAACCGACACTTTAGGTTGGGCTAATGCCATACTAAATTTAGGTGGGTGTAAATTTGGTTTCACACACAACGTTGAACATGGGTTTAATTCGTCATGTTTTGATATCCTGTGTGGACCATCTGTAGCACACTAGTAAGTCGACCATCAGTCGCCCAATGTATTAACATAAATTTGGTGCAGTTTTGTGACACCTCCGTCACACATCAAACGTTTTTGTGGACAACCTGTCACACAATAGAATTCCTGATCTGTGTGGACCATCCGTCACACACGCAATTATTTTGTGGACTGTCCGTCACACAATTCATTACTGGTAGTAATAACGAACATGTTTGTATACATGCCCAACACGAAGACCTGGTTTTGTTGCTTTTCCAAGATACTTTAAGGTCTCTGGTTGATGGATTCCAGATTTTAACTGAACTCTTGAAGCATTTTGGAACTGCAACGGGAAGGAAGGTGAAAAATGGATTGGGAAAGTAGGAATAGACAAGTGAAACTTGTTGTGGAAAAATTTACCGCAACATGTCGATAATGAGAAATTCAAAATTCAAAAAAAGTGTTCTGTGGTGGGTACAGTCAGTATTATCTTAATGTCAAAAACAAAATTATTGAATAGATTGTGAAAATTAATCGAAAGCAAAAAATTGTTTTCATAATCTTAGACGCTATTTTCTAAAAAAAAATGCGACTTTTGAAAACCATTTTTAAACATTTGCATATTCCGTACCATTATTTTTAAAATAAAATAAAATTTCTTTTTCATATATTGTATATCGTATTAAGAAAACAAAAACATCAAGCATAAGATTTTCGAAATATCGAGTTTTCAAAAAGCAAATTTGTTTTTTTTTTTCATCAAAAAAAAAATAATAATAATAAAATCCACGACTGGGTCGCACGGACTTGCTCTTATGTAAAAGACTAAGAATTTTAAAAATGAATGTTATTAGAAAAAGACTATTCATCCAAGAACAGAAATTATAAGTCGTTGTAGTGGTTTCTTAAAAAAATAAGCTTTTATTTACAAAATTTTTAAAACATTTTTCAGAAAAAAATTCGGTACGCCAACTTTACGTTTTTATTATTGTACGATTAAATGTTAAAAAAAAATATTGAGCCGTTTTTTTTTTGAAATACAGAATTTTCTAAACAAAAAATTTATTTATTTTTTCAAGAATTCAAAAAATATTTTTTTTAAGTTTAGAAATGCAATGTTTTTCAACTTTTTTAGAAGCTTCTCAATGAAATGTTCTTATTAAATTATAGATCATTAAAATTAATAGGAAGAAAAAAAAAATTATAAAAATTCTAGGTGCCGTTTTCGAGAAAAATACGATTTTTTAAAACCATTTTTTAACATTTGTATGGGGACGATACTCACTTTTAAGTAAAATGATTTTTTTTTGCTTACATCTTGTAGATTATATTGAGAAACTTTTATTTATCAAGTTAAAAAAAAATCGAGCATGGGGTTTTCGAAAAATTGAAATTTGAAAAAAAAAAAAATTTAAATCCAAAACATTTTTGGTGGAAAATTTGAGTACACAATAATAGTAAAACTTTTGGAGAGCTTTAGCATAAGAAAAAATTATCAATATCGATTGTATCGTTTTAAGATAAAATCAAAAACAAAAAAAAAACATGGCTTTTTGAGTTCTTAAATCTGCTGAACAGTTCTTGAAAAAAAAAATAAATTAAGTATTTAAAAAATTTCGAAAAAATTGGTCTTAAAAAAAATTAGGAAAACCTGTGGGGACAAACTTAATACTGCTATCTAAAAAGTTTAAAGAAAACCAGCCGTGCCGCTTAGACAGACAGACAAAATTGCGAGACCCACTTTTTTCATCATCATCATCATCGGCTCGACAACCGGGTTCCGGTCCTGGCCTCTTTCAACAAGTCTCTCCACCTATCCCGGTCTCTAGCCGACGCCATCCAGTTGCGCACCCCAAGGCTTCGGGCGTCCTGGTCTACGCCATCTCTCCAGCGCAAGCATGGTCTACCACGCTGCCGTCTACCATAGAATGTACCACAAAGAACTTTCCGAGCAGGTTCCTCTTCGCTCATGCGAGCTAGGTGCCCTGCCCACCGGAGTCTACCGAGCTTAATTTTTGTCACGATATCTGCTTCTAGGTAGATTGCGTACAATTCATGATTGTACCGTCTCCGGAATCGTCCTTCCTCACATATGGGGCCAACAATTCTCCTTAAGACTTTTCTCTCGAACGCAGCTAAGAGGTCGGAGTGCCTTTTGCTAAGCACCCAAGTCTCGGATCCATATGTGAGTACTGGCAGGACCATGGTCCTGTACAGCAGCAGTTTTGAAGTTATGGTGAGATTTCTGGATTTGAAGAGCTTTGACAGACTATAGTAGGCTCTGTTGGATTTGAGAAGCCGCCCGCGTATTTCTTCTTCTATGTTGTTATCGGCTGCTACTATTGACCCAAGGTATTTAAAGGATTGCACCACTTCAAATTCGTGCTCCGCTACCTTGATTGTTTGACCAACTGTTCCTCTCGCATTCGACGCCACCATGTACTTTGTTTTACCTTCACTAATGTGCAGCCCCAGATTTTGTGCCGCCTGCTCGATCTGGATGAAGGAATCGTGTACAGCTTGTTCGGTTCTTCCGATGATGTCAATGTCGTCTGCGTAAGCCAGTAACTGGCTGGACCTGTTGACGATGGTCCCTCTTGTTGCCGTGCCAGAGTCACGGATTGCTTTCTCCAACGCCAGGTTGAAGAGGAGGCAGGCCAAACCGTCCCCTTGTCGGAGTCCATTAAAGATGTTGATTGGTCTGGATAGCAATCCGGCTATTTTTACTTGGCTTGTTACGTTGGTCATGGTCAACCTACATAGTCGTGTCAATTTATTTGGGATGCCGAATTCTCTCATGGCTTTGTAAAGTTCTACCCTGGCTATGCTATCATAGGCGGCCTTAAAGTCTATAAACAGATGGTATGTTGGGATGTTAAATTCTAGACATTTTTCCATCGCCTGCCTAAGGGTAAAGATCTGATCAGTTGTTGATTTGCCTGGAATGAAACCACACTGATATTGCCCGATGACGGTTTTAGCGTATGGGGTTATCCGGTCTTGTAGGATAGAGGAGAGTATCTTATAGGCGGTACTCAACAACGTGATACCTCTATAATTGCTGCACGTTGTGACATCTCCCTTCTTATGTATGGGGCATATTAAACCTTTTCGCCAGTCTTCTGGCATTTCTTCCTGCTCCCATACCTGTACTATAATATCATGAATTGCTTGACGTAAGGCTGGCCCGCCGTGATGGAATAATTCGGCTGGTATGCCATCGACTCCCGGGGCTTTGTTCTGTTTAAGCCGGCCTATAGCCTTCTCAACCTCTTCTATGCTTGGTGGCGGCAACATAGGGTATTCTTCTTGAAGTAGTGGAGCCTCCACTTCTGCAGTGAGCTGACCATTTAGCAATTCATTAAAGTACACTTCCCATCGCTCCAGTATGCTTTCAGGATCGGTGATCAGATTTCCCTCTCCGTCCTTGCAGTATGTGCAGCGTGGTGTGTACTGCGTCATGTTTCGGACGGATTGGTAGAACTTCCGCGCCTGGTGCGGACCTCGCTCTCGGCTGTTTTCTATTTCACAGATTAGATTCTTCTCCCAGGCTGATTTCTTTTGTCTGTGAAGCCGTTTTTCTGTTCTTCTGAGCTCTTTATATTCCTCTTCGCGTGCCCGCGTTCTATGAGATTGTTGCATTGCTCGGTACGCAACATTCTTACGTTCAGTCGCTAGCTTGCATTCATCATCAAACCAGTCGGCGGTCAGCCATCAGACGAATAGGGGGAACAACATGTAGCATACGAAAACATGCACGTGCCGTAACTATTCGGGACTGGTGGAAGTGTGATCATAGCCTCTTCGCGGCGGCCGCTAGAAACAAGCCTTTTAAAAAAAGGTTTGGCTAATATGATCAGGCTGGTTCCTCAGGTTGGCGACAGGTTAATTCCCTGTCCCGTAAAACTTAATGAATTTCGAGAACGACAACAAGCCCACTTTTTTCGTCTTCGCTATAATCGTACTGTCAATTTTGATCGAAATCTCCATAAGTCGAGATTGCCATGTATTACATTTTATGTCGCAAGTAAAAAGTTTAAATTTAAGTCATTACTGACTAATGTTAGCACAGAATATTTTTTTAGAATTTTTGAATTTTTTTTCATAACCTTCTAAAACTTTAAAGAAACATTGCATGTTTTAACATAAAAAAATGAAAAGGTTGTTTTCACGGTTGTAAAAAAATTAAGATAAAGGGTTTTCCAATAAGAGGTGTTATTTTGAATAGCCCGCTATTTCGGTAGTTGTCACTTTTGAAGCTGTCGTTTTTTGACATTTGACAAGTAGAAACTACGCTATTAATAAAAATGGAACGATAGATGCTTCAACAACGCATTGAAATTAATAAAATTGGGTCCTTGAAATGCATGAAAATGAACCGGAATTTCATCGAAAAATCATCTTGACTGATGAGGCCCATTTCCACCTCGGAGGCTACGTCAACAAGCAAAACTGTCGCATCTGGGGCTCGGAAAACCCAAGAGTTATTGTTGAAAAGCCTCTCCATCCTCAACGCGTGACTGTTTGGTGCGGTTAATGGTCCCGCGGGGTCATTGGACCTTACTTTTTCGAAAATGAGGCTGGAGCAACAGTTACGGTCAATGGATTGCGCTATCGAGAGATGATTAATGATTTTTTATGGCCTGAATTGGATGGTATTGATCTGGACAACGTTTACTTTCAACAAGACGGCGCTACGTGCCACACAAGCAATGAAACCATCGATCTTTTACGGGAAAAGTTTCCGGACCGTGTTATCTCTCGAAGAGGTGATCACAATTGGCCACCGAGATCTTGTGATTTAACACCTTGCGACTTCTTCCTTTGGGGCCACGTGAAAGATAAGGTCTACGCTAACAGCCCAGCGTCGATTCAAGACCTCAAAGATGAAATTCGTGAGGCTATCGAGGACATAGGGCAGCCACTTTGCGATTTGGTTATGGAAAATTTCATGAAAAGGATATGGTCCTGTAAGCGTGGTCTTGGCGGCCATTTGGCTGATGTTGTGTTCCATTATTAACGGCATACCTTCTTCTTTATAATGAAATAAACATCCGATCATTTATCTCCAAAAATGCCATTTTTCTTTGAATATCAAAATAACACCTCTTATTGGAAAACCCTTTATAACGTAGGTACCAAATTTTTGTAGTTAAATATGTGAAAAAAAAAATCTTTTTTTTTTAATACAGCTACGACGGGTTATAAGTTTTATTCTTGTATAACATGACATTATGTTTTCAACACCAATACTAAATAAATTATTAAATGCAATTAAAAAAGAATTTTATGCTTATGAACAGTTTTTCGCTAATAACATTCATTTTTAAAATTCTAAGTCCAACTAAAGTTTGTTTAATTTACACGAGCATTGAGTTTAGTTTAAATATAGTTCTATTAAACTTTTTGATAAGTACGAGTATTCATAGTATCTTATCAAACATAAAATCACAAGATGCCAAAACCTTTAACAGACTTTTCTGAAAAACATGAAAAAGCAATTCCGTCAATATTATGAGATATGAGAGTCTATTTAGGCATTCAAATAAAGCCCCCAGTACCCCACGAGTTTCGATTTTTATATTGTATCGATTAATTTATATGAAAATCAATTCATTTTCTCACATATCGAACACCAATTTCCTTATTCGGGTCATTACTTTAGTGAGTGAACGATGTTCCCAACCCTAATTTCCTTGCAATTCCTACCAAAAGTTTTTCACTTAAAAACTTTTACCATGGAACAAACTATAAGAACTATAAATCATTATTACCGTAGTTTTCCTTTGCTTGGCTTTCATTTAATCACAAACAAAATAATAGCCCCGACTGTTATATCCAAGATTTATTGTTGGCATTTAGTCCTTCTGCAGGTATTAGTTGTGTTATCCATGCTCGAGGACAATTAGGTCAAAATATATATCCTTGTTATTCCAGAACAATCAACAAAATACTTATGTGACTGTAGTTTTAACACATTGTGTACGGGCATAAACTCGATTAGTCATGGGATTTTCTTTGGCTTTCAGCTATGTTCTGAGTCCTGACTATAAGCAGGACGAAATCCTGTGTGGAGCAATTATTGAATTGCATAATATATGTGGAAAGGATGGAATTCCAAATATTTTGTGTTTCAGATACGAGTCGGTTGAGTTGGGACATTGAATTAGGAACTGGGAGCAAAATGTTATCCCTTATTTAGCATTTCTTTCTTGTTTCCAGTGGTGAGAGAATGAATTTGGGACATGGTGAGGAAAGGTGAACTATATCAAAATAGAGATGGAGAAAAATTGTATAAGAATAATTTTACTGATAAATACATATAATCAATATTGCAGAGAAACTAAAAGTTGATATTTGGAATTAATTTTCCCCCGGTGAACTAACAATTTATATATAGACCATTAAGATCGTCTACAACAATCTTGCCGTTTTAGAAGTTTAAGCGAACCTTTTTTCTTGCGATGGATATGAACAGGGGATGTAGATAGCAACATCTTAGAGGTTAAGTTACATACCTAGTCCTTGTTATAATAGAAAGAGCGCTGGACTGTCATGTCAGAGTTCTGAGGAAATATCACATGCGAGAAAGTGACAAATCCAAAAGCATTTCTTGTCATTTCTTATCTTTTCGGAATCGACAGAATTGTAGGACCCCAATCTTCCAGCCAATAACACGAGAACAGGAGTGTTAGAGATTCGTTAGTCGCTAGTGTAAAGGTCCTATATAGGATTACTAAATAAAGCGCAGCTCGGTGGATAACGTGGCAATAAAAATGAATCTCAAATTATTTTAATCTTAAGACTAATTTATTTTAGAAGATCGTACAGCTGTTTATAATACTTAAAATACATTGGGTTATCCCCACTTCTACTTAGCAACTATGTTACAAATACTATTGTCACTTTGTCAGCGTCTATCAGTTATCTATCTACTATCAGCATTCTATTTTTCCTTATAGCTCTAATATTTACCAAATACTGTGGCAGTCTAATTAAGACTCAATGAGATTATGAATCTTGACTAAAGTATAACAAAATACTTCTATGACACTTAATGTTCATTGTTGACTATCCCAAGTGGTGGCAATGCCCTGAGCACAACATTGATCTACAAAGGAGCCTAGAGCTCTCCAGACGGTTGAAACACTTAACCAAAGCCTAAACAACTACAAGGGAAGTAGTAAATTTCGAGAGACGAATGTTGAATCTGAGCATTTCCAAGTTGGCAATAAATTTCGGGCTCAACTTTCGAATGAAAAAAAAATCTGAACCGCGCAAAAACAAATTCTGGAAACTACAGATGGCACACTAAGTTAGAGGTTCTCCACTGTGCATTCACCTATCATTGGCTCAAGTATGGTGATATTATTCAACGAAGCAACCGATACAAGTGCAGCTTCTCGATCACTCTCAAGAGAGTAGTAGGATGATGATTGCGTTCAAATAAATAAGAATGCCCGACTAAGTCGCCAGAACTTGCTCATATTATGTTAAATAGAATTGAAATTTAAAAAATTAATGACGCGAAACTTTAAACAGCTTAGTATTTAGGTATAAATATAGAACTGCTTAACAATTTGCTAACTTTTAAGTAGATTGCTAACTCTTTCTTAATTTTAAACTTTTTCTAACTAGTATCGTATGTTTTTTAATAAAATGCATTCCAACTCACCAACAACAAACTAAGTAAAAAGACCTGTTTTGACGTTTGTACAGTATGTCAAAGAGTCATAATAAAATTAGCATGATACTTAAAATTAAAATACATAAGCAAACGTTAAATTCAAAAGAAATATACTGACCTATCTTTAAGATATAGCATATTCAAAAAAAAATGCATTATTTTTTAAGCTTTTTAGAAGCTTCCCTGTAAAAAATTTTGTAGACTAGCTATATTAAGAAATATTTACATATTATGAAGTTTTAAAAAAACTGAACATGGGATTTCGAAATATTGAGTTTTGCAAAAAAAAATTGCTTTTTTTTAAATCCAAAAAAAAATTTGGGAAATTTTCATACACAATAATATTCAAACTTTTGGAGATCTTTAGCATAAGAAAAATGGTTAATATCGGTTATACCGTTTTGGTGAAAATCAAAACCAAAAAAATTAGTTCCAAGGGGGTACCAAAAATAACCATGTCTTATAAATTTTTTTTTAACCATTATCTAAATAAATTTTGTGATTTTTTTTTTCAAAATCTTCGACACAGTTTTTGAGAAAAAAAAATATTTATAAGATTTCGAAAAAATTTTAAGTCTTTACTGGTTTCTTAAAAAAATAAGCTTTTACATAGGTATATACAAAATTTTAAAAAATATTTTCAGGAAAAAAATGTTTTTCAAGCTTTTTAGAAGCTTCGATAATGAGAAATTCTAAATTTGAAAAAAATGGTTCTATGGTAGGTACAGTCAGTGATATCTTGATTTCAATTTTTTTTATTAAACAATAGGTCGTAAAAATTAATCGAAAGAAAAAAATGTTTTCAAAATTGTAGGCGCGGTTTTCGAAAAAAATACGATTTTCAAAAACCATCTTTTAACATTTATATGGTGCGTGCCGTTATTTTTTGGTAAAATGAAATTTTTTTTCTCAAGTCTTGTAGATTGTATTAGAAACTTTTATTTGTTATTTTTTTTTAAACTTTGGAAAAATTTCGTATGGCAGATACCCGCATTACTTTAGTCTTTAAAAAAAAAAAGAAGTGTGGGGGAATATTTAAAAACGATATACACCAAACTTAACAAAAATCATCAGAGGTGTCGTTTAGGCTCTAGTGGAACAGACAGACGAAATTGTGCGACCTATTCCTAGTCACATGCACATAGGAATAGTTGAAACTTGAGAGTTATAAGTCACTAGGCCCTGGTTATTTTCGAGCTGTTGCACCACCAAATTTACTTTTTTTTAAAAACCATTCTCTAACATTTGTATGGTGAGAACCGTTATTTCTATATAAAAAATCATTTTTTTCCACATTTTGCAGATAATAGGTGTGTTTTGTTGGGAAAATTATCCGTAGTGAAGTAGGATTTTATACTTATTACAAATACAAAGTTTTCACTGCCGATAAAAGTAGAAGTAGAATCCAACTGCGGATAGAATGTTGACGTTTGCTCGAGTCTCGAATACAAATGTTGGTACAATTGAAAACTCTTTTGTATCTCGAAGGCATGTTCGTAGAGTACGAAAAGTAGTTTGTTGTTTAGCATTTTCCATTGGGAGTTTACGTCTTTTTTTAGAAAACCATTTTTATAAGAAAAACGCTGCATTTTGTATCGTGTTGGTGTCGAACTCTTATAGAAAGCTGTTTAATAACTAAGGCATTTTTTTAGGAGCGAAACGTCGTGGTCAGCTGTTATACTATAGTTAAACAGCGACATTTAAGAGTTACTAGCGCGACAAAGCCATCTTATGAAAAAAGCTGTTGAGAAATCCAAAACTAACTAAAGTCTGCGAACAGATCCCTTGACTTTTGTGGTGATAATTGTCAACAAAAAAAAAATTCACAAACAAAACTTCTGCTTTATGAAGAATGGCTGGTGAACAGAAAAAGTAAATGATTTAAATTAAAATTTATAAATAAAAACCTCCATATATATTTTCAGAAACAAGAAAATTACTTGGCAAAAAGTTATTGGTTGTTTTTTTTTCAATTAAATATTTGACAACTAGTCAGTGATACCAACTTTAAAGTAGAAAAATCGCACAACTGCGGATACGTTTTTTTGGGAAATCCTACTTCACTACGGATAATTTTCCCAAAAAAACACACCTAATATTAAAAAACTGTTGATCACAACTGATAGGAAAATATTGAACATGTGGTTTTCGGAATATCGGGTTTTAAAAAAATTGGAATTTTTCTAAAAAATCAAACAAATTTGAATACGAAATACTATTCACACTTTTTAGGAGCCTTAGCATAAGGAAATTAAGCATTAATATTTGTACCGAAAAATCAGATACTGAAAAGGGTTCTATTGGAGCTTTTGGAAAACCATAATTTCCTATCTATATTACGTAAAGAATTTGTTTTTTTTAAATTTGTAGGACACTTTTTCGGAAACATTTTTTTTTTCTAAAATTTTGAAAAAAAAATTGTAAAGCAGGTAATGTCAGTTTTTTGTAAAAAAAACTTGTGGGGGGAAATTTAAAAATTCTATCTACAAAATTAAAAAAAAAAATTAGCCAAGCCGCTAAGACTGTGGTCCAACAGACAGACAGACAGACAAAATTGCAAGATCCATTTTTTGCGTCTTTCCTGAATCCTTGAAAATGTTTCATTTTAGAACAAAGAAGAGGCAGGTAAGTAGAAAGATAGAAAATCTAGTCCTGTGGCCCAATTTGCAGTGGCGTGCGCCATTTTGATATCGTAACAGAGAAGCTAGCTTAGTTTTCAAAACGTTTCGATTTTCAAAAGGTTTATAAAGTTCCGAATAGCAAGGAGTTGCATGGTGTTCTAAAAACTAAATTATTCATGTTATTTTAATAACTCAAACACCAAAGATTTCTGTCAAGTTCGGTACCCCTAGTTTTACTGCCAATTCCTAAATTCACACATATCAATAAAATCAAACAGCACCTTAATTGATCTGTTTCCCTTGTAGTCTAAATTCGAAAGTGTCCTGGTGGAAGTGGCAAAAGCTGCTAATCGTTTATCCTGCATAAAAATCACTTGTTGAATTGTGTTTGTCTTATCATAACATTTTTCATCTCAAAAATTAAAAAAAACTAAAAGATTTTCTTGTATCCTTGCACGGAAAATTAAATTAAAAAAAAAAATCTGAGAACAATAGAAAATCCCATCAACGATAACAAAAGTCAAAACCGAAATAAGATAAACGAAAATCCAATGCAAAAGTGATAAGCAAATAAAATGCACGACTTAACACTGTGGGGATAGAACGAGGGTTAAAATTGAGACCAAAAAGGTTGGTAAGACCAAGAGCTTAAAGTAGTCCTCAGAGAGTTTGTATTCCATTCGAATTGGGACAAAAGAATCCTTGAAACGCTCTTCTGCCATCATCGCAACACTACCATCATCTACTTTTGCCATATTTTTGCAACTTGCTGATGATATCTGAGTTCTGGTATGATGCTCTTGGGGGTAAGATATATTCACATTTATTTTTGTTTCGAAGAGCAAACAAAATCCGTTTATTTTATCATCATGGCTTCATCCATTTTCAATAACCAACCCCCCACCCCCCCCCACCCAGAAACGGTGTTCTATATGCAATGCAAGGTTTGGTAAGTACGTATAGGAAAATAAGGACCATAGACCCAGACTCAGAGCCATAGATATATTGGACGTTCGATGTTGTCATCCTCTAACCCCCCTCACCACCGTCTGCAATGATGAGAAACAGATAAATGAATGTCATGATGTGAATTTTGTTGTTTGTATAAGTATCTTTTGTGACAACTTGAAAACACAATCATAGATTCTGACAGAAGGAGGATTTTGACAGAAAAATGATTCGAATGCCAATCAAGTTCCGATTTGATTTTATGAAAATGGTTTTCTTCGTAAAAGAAATTAAATACTCGACTAGGGCATATGAACTTGCCATTTTCAGTCAAGTTATAAATAATTTATTAATAAATTTTTATTATTAAGTTTTTTTTTTATTTAGTTTTTAATTATTAAAGTTATTAAAACTCAAGCACTTTTTATGTACATTTTTCGAATAGTTTTATTTGGTTATGTGACCTGATGTATGTATATCGATACCTTCCCGTAAGAATGTACTAAGCGACATTTCTAAAATTGTTCAGGAAACGAAAAAAACGAAGAAAGTTCTAGTTGAATCATAGTGTGCTAAGAGACAATTTTGGTTAAACTAAGTGACATCTAACAAAATTTTTTGTTGCTCACTACAATGAGATCTTTATTAATGTCGCTTAGCATAATTTTTTTGGCGGATAATGCAAATTTCAGGGGGCAACATTATTTTAATGAGAAAATATGGCAGTTGATAAATTTTTTTATTTGTACCCTAGTTTCCTTTTCATGCATAATAGGTTGCCGAAACCCAGGCCAAAACGTGGCCCTTAACATATAGTATATTTCCTCATCAAAAAGTCATTTTCGAAAAAAGTGTCGCTTAGAACATTCTTACGGGAAGGTATCGATATAGTCGATTACTTATGTACGTTCGTTGAAAAGTTGAAAAAACAGCAAAACAATTTGAAAAAAAATCATTTCGTAACAAATGAGATGTTCAGGTTTTATTTCAGCGGTCTGAAACTCGTAAGAAAAATAAGCAAAATAAAATTAAAAAAAATTTTGTTTGCCTGAAAACCAGCGTGTTAATTATTAAATCGTCATTAAATGGTTTCTTTGTTCATTAGTCCATCATAATGTAGGTATATTAAAGCATGTAAAGACATTAACACTCAACAAAAAATAAAACAGATGTTAAATTAAAAATGAATAATTACGAAAGATTTTTTTTATCCAACACCATTGTTATGGGAAAGCAATAAAAATGTTTAAGCATGATAAAAGAAACAGTTTTTAACACCCGCGCATAATCCAATAATTATCCTTTTGGTAATCAATTTCAGGATTATTATCGGAAAAAGGAGTTTTATCGTCGCAATACCACAATTCAAAAATTATTTGTTGTTTTGAATACGAACTTTTGGGTGTACTTATGCTTTTAACGGGAAGGTTGCTTTTAATTGCGTAGATTGTAGTGTTGTGGTTTATGTGTATGCTGCTAATTATTATGATGTTTTGTCAAACATTTTTTGTATGGCTAGGTTGATAGCATTTTCTCCCCACGCCTTTTTTTTCTCTTTTTTTAAGACTAAAAATAGTGGTAACTGCTATACGAATTTTTTTTTTTTTGAAATTTTATAAAATATTTTTTTTCCCAAAAACTGTTCCACAGTTTTTTTTAAGAAACAAATCCCAAAATGTCATTTGGTTAAGGCTAGGTAATGGTTAAAAAAAATTTCCGAAGAAGGGAAATACAAATCGGCATAATAGATTTTAATAAAATTTTTAAAAACTTTGCTTCTAAAAAGTTTGAAAAACATTGCATTTCAAAATTAAGAAAAGGATTTTTTTTGAATTTTTGAAAATAAATATCAAACATTTTGGAAAAATAGATTTCTCAAAAACCAGTCAATATTGCTGTTTTGAAATTTAATTTTTATTTGTAAAGTAATACAAATTTAAAGTTGGCGTATTAAAATTTTTTTCTGAAAAAATGTCTTAACAATTTTTTATATACATATGTATGTATGTATTTTTTATGAAACCGCTACAACGCCCTATGATATTTTTTGTTCTTTCATAAATTCATATTTGCTTAAAAAATTAAACGGTTTTCTGTTTTTATCTCTTACTACCAAAATAGTTTAAAAAATGAATTTTATTCTTATGAACACTTTTCACAACGTTCATTTTAGTAATAAATAAAAGAGCAAGTTCGTGCAACTCAGTAGTGCATTTTATTTTTTCAAGTTTACTTATAATCTTAAGAGTATGTATATCAATTCAAAAATTTAGTATCTGTATATTAATTTAAAAATAGATTAACATTAAATTCCCAATTTTATCTTGAAAACTGGACCTTAACTACCATGTGCGCCGTGCGGTAGTACAAGACAAGTTATGCATTCGGAAAAAAACTCGAGATTTTGATCAAAGTTGACATTAAGATGATAGCGAAGACCGAAAAAGTGGGTCTCGCAATTCTGTCTGTCTGTCTGTCTTTTCGACTACAGCCTAAGCGACTCGGCTAATTTTCTTTAAACCTGGTAGATTGATATCATTTTTAATTTTTCCCTCCACACGTTTTTTTCTTTTTTTTTAAGACCAAAAATAACGGTGCATGCCATATTATTTTTTTCAAAATCTTATAAATATATTTTTTTTCTCAAAAACTGTCCCACAGAATTTAAAAAAATAATCATAAAATTTCATTTTGTTAAAGCTAGGTAATGGCTGAAAAAAAATTTGCTTACAAAAAATGGTTATTTTTGGTAACCCCCCTGGAACCATTTTTTTTTTGTTTTTGCTTTTCTCGAAAACGGTAAGCCGATTTTAATCATTTATTATGCTAAGGCTTCTCTAAAGTTTGAATATTATTACATTTATTCAAATTTTCAATCTTTTATTTTTTGGATTTAAAAAAAATACAATTTTTTTTTTGAAAACTCAATATTTCGAAAACCCCTTACTCGATTTCTTCAAACTTGATGTACTTAAGCTTATTAATGTAGTCTGCAAGATTTGAGAAAAAAATTTTGTTTTACCTAAAAATGACGGTGTACCACCATACAAACGATAAAAACTGGTTTTCGAAAATCGTATTTTTCTCAAAAATGGTTTTTTCGAATTTTGAATGTCTTATTATTGGCATAACGGATTTTAATGAAATTTCTTATAGAGAAGCTTAAAAAAACATTGCATTTCAAAACTTGAAAGAAAATATTTTTTGAATTTTCAAAAAAAAGAATTTATTTGTTTTTGAAAATTCAATATCTCAGAAACGGAACTAAAACCTGAGAACTGCAATCGTGCCAATA
The DNA here is from genome assembly GCA_911387755.1 of Chrysotoxum bicinctum. Lineage (NCBI taxonomy): Eukaryota > Metazoa > Arthropoda > Insecta > Diptera > Syrphidae > Chrysotoxum > Chrysotoxum bicinctum. Next base: position 34,150,914 of record OU426990.1, read on the forward strand.
CGCTTTAATTCCAAGAGAACTAAACAAAATCAAATCCCCCTTGTATGCTACATAATAAAATATTAATGAATTTTCCAAACTTGGTAAAAAGCTAGTCTTAAATACCGGCATCTATCTATTTTTCCCGAAAAAACTTCCCACCATTTTGATAAAATTGTTTCCTTATATTAATATCTACAAATAACTTTCGAATATGAAGCCTTTATTCTTTGCAATAGTGGTGGTTTTGTTTTGAATATGTGTTAGTTAAGTTATTAACTAATGATCTTAATTTTTCAAAAATTGACATTTCCATAATCGGCCTCACCGATTAAAATTAAATTAAAACTTTTTGTGATATTGCATATCAATATTTTTTAAAAATATGTTTTTTGGATTTTTGAAAAACAAAAATCTTTTGTTTAAATATTCCATAAAATTTCAAAAATGGGTTGATGATTTTTTTTTTTTTTATTTATTTTTATTTCCATACGAATAAAACCTACATTTTTTAAACTGCTGCAACAATTTTTTTCAAAAAAACCTGATGGCATACTTTTTTATATGAGCGAGTTGGTAAAGCAATTTATGAATTATTGAATTTAGGAATTTGCAAAAAAAAGTTCGATTTTTTTTTAAGATACAAAGTATATTTTTTTTTATTTTAATTTGAAATTTATAAAAATATTTGTATCTCATAACTTAAAAAATAAGTTCTAGATATTTTTGGGAGCCTGTTGATTGCCTTAAGTTTATATAAAATCGAATAAGTATTTTCGAAATAAAAATTGGGATTTAAAAAAAAATGATATTTGTTCAAAAATCCAAAACATTGTCTTAGAATTTTCGAGAAAGTCGAAATAAAAAGTAATTTTAGATATTTTATTATTTGTATTTAAATCAATGGTAAAATATAATTGAATGATAGTTATCATTTTTTTTTTGGTTTTAAGAATATAATTTAAAAATTATTACGATAGTAAGCCATAGTCAAATTAGCCATAAGCCATGATTAAATAAGAATGACCAAGAAAATGGAGTACCCCTTGGTATAATGGTTTTTGCGTTGGACTGTCATGCAGATAGTCTTGTGTTTGATTGTCAGCTCCTGCAAAAATATTTTTCAGGAGGTTACTGCCTCTTCCGAGGAAGTGACTAATCCTCCAACAGTATCTTTAGATCTGAAAAAATGCTGCCAATCTTAGCGGTTCGGACTCGGCAGAAAATTATGTGTCCCTTAATACCTGGTAACTCGTAAACAGGAATGGTTGAAGTTGTTTGTAACTAGGCTCTTGTTCTCTACGAGCTATTGCACCCTCAAATTTAATCAAATATGTTTAAAGAAAATTGACTCAGTTGAATAACCTGTGATCGAAAAAAAAAAATTACAAATTCACAAACAAAGTTGAAATATCTATGCAATTCAGCTTACCCTCGAGTCTGACTTTCTGGCGGGCGTACCAATAAAATTATAGAAGTTCAAATGTGGGATACTTTGATTTTCTCAATTTTTCGCTCTCATTGTGATGAACAAGCTTTTAAGACTAATGTGCGTCGATATCTCCTATTAAATAATCTCCACTTTACCTAAAAGATCGCCTCGTTTCTTTATAAGACTACAAGGAGTGTCAGCAAATTATAAAAAAAAAAGTTTGATCGAGATCTCATCTTCAATTTTTACTTGCGACTTATAGCTTATCATGCAAGTTATGCATTCGAAAAAAAGAGAACTTGAGATTTTTATCAAAGTTGACATTACGATGATAGCGAAGACCAAAAAAGTGGGTCTCGTAATTCTGTCTGTCTATCTGTCTGCCTGTCTGTTCGACTACAGCCTAGCCTTAACAGCACGGCCGATTTTCTTTAAATTTGGTAGATATCACCCTTAATTTTTTCCCAACACGTTTTTTTCTATTTTTTTAAGAACAAATATAACAGTACCTGCCATACGATTTTTTTTTAAATTCCTTTAGTTAAAGCTAGGTAATTGTTGAAAAAAAAATCCGAAAAATGGTAATTATTCTTTTTTGTTTATGATTTTCTCCAAAACGGTGGAACCGATTTTGATTAATTTTTTTATGCTAAAGCTACCCAAATATATATTTTTGTTTTGGATTTAAAAAAAATGTTTTTTTTAAACTCAATATATCAAAAACCCCATGCTCGATTTTACTGGAACTTCATGAATAAAAGATGTGAGAAAAAAAATTTATTTTACTTAAAAATAAAGATACCCACCATACAAAAATGTTAAAAAATGGTCTTCAAAAATCGTATTTTTCTCGAAAACGGCGCCTAGAATTTTGATAAAAATTTTTGTATCTAGATTAATTTTTACGATCTATAATTAAATAAAAAAAAAATTAAATTAAGATAATTATAACTGACTGTACCTAGCATAGAACCATTTTTCAAATTTTGAATTTCTCGCTATCGACAAAATGGATTTTAATGAAATTTTTAATATAGATGCTTCTAAAAAGTTTGAAAAACATTGCATTTCAAAACTTTAAAAATCATTTCCTTGGAAAATTCGATATCTTAAAAGGGCTCAATATTTTTTTTTGAAACTTAATTTTTTTTTCGAACAACAATAAAAACTTTAAGTTGACGAATTGTCGAAATGCGACCAATAAAACAAACAGAGTACACACTCACAATATCTTTGGAAATTTAAATTTGAGTATGGTACTCGTACAAACTTATTTCAATAGATGTGTTTCTGACCCACAGCCAGTGTTGCCATAAGATATTTTTGGAAATCGGGAGATTTCCACATCAGAAATCGGGGAAATCGGGGAATTAGAAGTTGAAATAATTTTACTTATTTAAAAAAAAAATTTTCTTCATCAATTTATTTGAGAAAAAGTTCTCTCAACATTAGTTGAAGACTTTGGTAATGTTAATATCGATGAAATAAAGTTAGCCATCAATGGAAAGGCCAAACTTTGATTGAATAAACAATTTTCCAAAATATTTCAATTTTAATAGTATCAAAGCTTTCATATATTAAGCTTTAAAAGTCAAGATTACTTATTTCTCTATCAGCCTTATTTTGACATTCGATTTCATTAGAAAGTATGTCGAATTCGAATAATTTGTATTTTGAGATTCGAACGATTCGAAAGTTCACCTTATCAATGGAAAGTTCATTTATCTTTCGGAAACTAAGCAAATTTTCACTTTCGAATCGTTCGAAAGAAATGTCATTTCATTCTCGTTCAATTTTTTCTGGCGAATAGATTCATAAAACATGTATGTAAGTTTAGTATACAGCCTTATTTTGACATTCGATGTCATTAGAATGTATGTCGAATTCGAATAATTTGTATTTTGAGATTCGAAGGATTCGAAAATTCACCTTATCAATGGAAAGTTCATTTATCTTTCGAAAACTAAGCAAATTTTCACTTTCGAATCGTTCGAAAGAAATGGCATTTCATTCTCGTTCAATTTTTTCTGGCGAATAGATTCATAAAACATGTAAGTTTAGTATAATGTTAGTAGTATTGGATGCATAAAATGGATGTGATGCATCCATTATCCTTCTCCTATACAACTTCTCCTCACCGTTTTCTCTTTTCATACATAAAACAAATGCCATTTTGATTTTTTAACGTCTGGCTTTAATTTATTAATTATTTTCATAAAACAATTTACAAATGGTAGTTCAAAATTCAAGTGTGACCAGATTTGTGTAAATTAAGTGGCTTTGAAGTTGCCTTCTTTTTTTGTTTATCAATTTGGAAAACAAAATTAGTTTACATGAAAATTAAAACATAAATCAAGTATTTTATTATTCAGGAAGGTTTTACCCTTATTTAACATCTTTTTGATATCAATAAACTTACCATACTGTTTTCTAAATGCTCCAAAATTTGAAAATGTCAGTTTTTATTGATGTATTCAAATTCAAACTTTACCGGGCTGTTAGCATCACTTATCTTTACTTTATTTTGCTTAAATAATAAAGTTTTATTTTTAGACCATATTTTTTTTTTTAAATAAAAATTATCAAAAAAAAACAGCTTGGTCATACTAAATCAGATAGAAATGTCAGTAAATTTCAAACAGCTGATTTCGAAAATGAATTTAATTGAGGTTCATTTTATGCAATCATTCGACAATGAACATTTTTCGTTCGAATGTCAAAATATGAATAGTTCATTCGAATGAAAGTATCTATTCTATCGAATTAGCTATTCGTTCGAATCTCAAAATAAGGCTGATAATGTTAGTAGTATGGATGCATAAAATGGATGTGATGCATTCATTATCCTTCTCCTATACAACTGCTCCTCACCGTTTTCTCTTTTCATACATAAAACAAATGCCATTTTGAATAATTTATCAATTATTTTCATAAAACAATTTACAAATGGTAGTTCGAAATTCAAGTGTGACCAGATTTGTGTAAATTAAGTGGCTTTGAAGTTGCCTTCTTTTTTTGTTTATCAATTTGGAAAACAAAATTAGTATTCATGAAAATTAAAACATAAATCAAGTATTTTATTATTCAGGCAAGTTTTACCCTTATTTAACATCTTTTTGATATCAATAAACTAACCATACTGTTTTCTAAATGCTCCAAAATTTGAAAATGTTAGTTTTTATTGATGTATTCAAATTCAAACTTTACCGGGCCGTTAGCATCACTTATCTTTACTTTATTTTGCTTAAATAATAAAGTTTTCTTTTTAGACCATATTTTTTTTTTTAATAAAAATTATCAAAAAAAAAAAACAGCTTGGTCATACTAAATCAGATAGAAATGTCAGTAAATTTCAAACAGCTGATTTCGAAAATGAATTTAATTGAGGTTCATTTTATGCAATCATTCGACAATGAACATTTTTCGTTCGAATGTCAAAATATGGATAGTTCATTCGAATGAATGTATCTATTCTATCGAATTAGCTATTCGTTCGAATCTCAAAATAAGGCTGTATATTCACAATCGATTCGCTGCATATCAGAATAATGAATAATATAAGGAAATAAGTTAAAAAGATTACTTAGTGGATCAATTTGTTTATTTACAGTTTGTTTTGGTTTGGTTTTAATAAGGTCAAAGCCTGAAAATTTTTAACTTCCCATAGGGAGTTATTGTAATCGGTCCGATTTGTCAAATTGGAATTTTTATTTTTAAAATCAAACCTCTATGTAATATTTGCTTGCAAAGTTCAACTTAAACGCTTATACAGCTGTTTTTAAATCATTCAACTTCAGAGCTTGAAATAAGATTTTCCCGATGTACAAATTATCATTGCTTATTATATTGTAGGTACAGTCTAATTTTAACATTTCGCTAAAAGATAAAGAAAATGGATCTACATTTATATTATTAGTGTAATTGAAAATATTAACAAGAACTTAACTACCGACACGCACCGCCCCACACCAAATCAAACAAGATAAAGAAGAAGAAGAAATTTTATCTTGGTTGGGTATAGTTCACATTATATTTTTGTCAAAAAATCAGTGTAAGATCAATTGAATTCAACAAAAATTGCGTATTGACAAGGTCCTCACAGTCAACTGATGAGTCCATGTGAGATCGCCGGGCCGAAACGCCAATTTTTGTGAACTAAAGGCCAAAAAAGCTATTTTGAACAAGAAGAAAGACAATGACAACGACGTTAACAAAAATTGCAAGGAATATGTTTTCATACTAAACCGAGAAAACCGTAAGTTAGGCACTGCCAAAATTTTTAATAAAATAATAAATTATGTTCATTCAAGAGCGGAGAAAATATTTGAACGTATGTATTTTTAAATTGAAAATCGGGAGAAAGTGCACTATTTACATCAAAAATCGGTGTATCGGAAATAGGTCTAGAAATCGGGAGAAATACGATAAATCGGTGTTTATGGCAACACTGCCCACAGCCGTCATAGAACACGTTAAAAACAAATATCTGACATGAACAAAAACAAAAGTATCAAAGAGGAATACAAAACAGAATTCCCTCTGTAAACATGTTTTATGGGAAAACAGCTGATTATTGTAGCCTTTACTTACGTGTCTTAGCGGTATCATATAAAAACATAAAATAAATTGTAGTAGAGGGACCAACTGAGCTCTTCAAATAAACATAAAATTGTGATAATATTCGTAGTTGCCGTTAAGTCAGTTAAAACAAAATAAACACAATTCATAATGCCGTTGTAACATTTATCTTAATGAGTTGTAACAAGTTTCAAGAGAGAAAATACAATTGTCTTTTGTAATGAAAAATTATTAGTTAAAGTTACATTAAAATAAGAGACCATAAGCATTTTAATTGTGCTTAATCGACTCAAATGATTCGGTCACCAAATACTCGAAAGCTCAATCGTTATGGGGAACACAAATCAACTTTAACTTTATTGCAATTTGTTACCACTCTGAAGCTTAATCATAGCTACGGTCCTGCTTTTAAAATTTTGAAAAAAATGTGAACTTACAAAATATTGGCGTAAGGAATCCAAAAAGTCGTTCCAACTTAAAACTTCAACTCTTCTCACACAAGGAATTGGCATTCCTTTAAAAGATACAAAAATTAAGCTGTCATAGATTTATGTTAAGGCCCCGTTCCATACACAAACAAAACTCTTGCCACATTTAAATTTTTACCGCACACCCCGAACCAAATTACATTGAAAGCCACAAAAATCCATTGGAACTTGGAGACATTATTCTCTCGGGTACAGTAATTTAAACAGTTTCTGATGTATGATGCGGTACAAACTCATATCAAACATACCACAGAAAAGGATTTTAGTGTACGAGTATGTACCTATGTGCACTTGGAGGAGCCAAAAAACCAACATACATCCTACGTAACGTATAGTAGTTAAGTTTGAACTTTGAAATGTTTCGGGCCAACAAATAAAATAGTGAAAATAGCAAAAGACGTGAGTTGAATAAATTGAACATGAATTCAGCATCTAACAGAAGGTTGTTAAACCAAATCGAATCTTGGGTAGGGTAGGGTAGGTATGGCTGGTAGGGTAGGGTGCTGGTGCTGGTACTGGTGGTTCAAAATGGCGCAAGGAAGATGCAAATTTTCTCATGTTGTACAGGATGCCGGTATGAACTACACAATTTCTTCACCACTTCTGTTGCCTAATCGTGATGCTTTGAATTTTATAACTGTAATCCGACAAGAAAGAGAATGGAATGTGTGTGTGAGTGTGTGTAACTGCTGTCTATGTTTCGTGCCAAGTAGGTATCTAAAGGAGCAAACACTTGCAATTTGTGTTTTTTTTTTTTTGTAAGCAACAACTTTGGAAAAATTATTTTCTGAATATGTTTTCTATTTCAATTGCAACACGCATTGCAGTTTTATGTCGTTAATGCTCGTATGTGTTATTGAGTTTGTTCGTGATGGAAATTTCAAAATGAGCAACACTAGTTGAATACACAATTTTCGGTGAACATGGTGCCCTTTTTGTTTAAGGACTGAAAATTCATATAATTAAAATGTCTGATCGCAACAAATTTGTACTTACATACCCTATACCTACATTGAGGTATGAAATTGACTACTATCGTTAAAAATCAAAAGTTTCGAATGATTTGCTGATTGACGAGGAGGTTGGAAACAGGTGTTAAAAGTCTACAAGACATCAGAAATAAATTGTGATCTTAGCAAAAACAGCACCATCTGAGTACAAATGCTAAAAAATGGTTTTCAAAAATAGTATTTTTCTCGAAAACGGTAGGTACCTAGAACTTTGATCAATTTTTTTTAATTCAATTAAATTAATTCAATCAAATTTTGAATTTATTTTTTTTTTGATTAATTGAATTTTAAAATTATGTAAATTTTGATTTGCATAAGAATAAATGTTTAAAATTTGAGTACCAAAATTCTTTCCTAATATGATATAATGTGTTTTTCAATTGGCGAAGGTACATTTTGTTGGCCAGTGGCGGCCATGTTGTTTTGGTGACATATGTCAAATCTAATGTTCATTATTTAGTTACTGATGTTAAGAGACCAAGGCAAGTTATCCAATTAAACAGTTCGTCCAAATGCAAAGTGGAAACGTTACGCCCATTTTACGGTAGACGTGGTTGGCTCTTTAAAGTTTGGTTGCCAAATTCGTGACGAATGGTTTGGTAATTAGTCAGCCAACATTTGTAAATTGTTGCCAAGAACTTCTCCGACTTCCATTTAAGTACCCACAAGAACCTGAGGCAGTTGATTCCTCGCCGTGTACAAAAACTCGGCACTTCCGTGACCCGTTTGGTTACGTTGGTGTGGATTTTGGGCTGACAAAGTGTTATGTTTTTCTGTATCTAAGGCTGCAGTATAGCGTCAGGAGGTCCAGTGCTAATCCCAAAAAAGCACAAAACTCGGTTTTAGAAAGTTCAGAGCTCTAGTAATGTCCAATTAAATTTAGTTTAACTTAATCTAAGATAACAAGTTATATCGTATGCTTATAGATTTATCATATTACTAAAAAACTAACACGATATTTCATATAATTTACAAACTCCTCATATTCCTCATTAATTTACATGGTATTTCATATAAGGGGCAGATGGTGGGATTAAATACCTAGCCTTAACTGACGTTAACGTAAACGCTAATTGGAAATCAATTCCTAGCCTTAAACGACGACAGGGAACGCATAGATGGTGGGATTACATTCCTAGCCTTGATTGAATGCTGAAGCAAAACGGTAGGTTTTTCTCTAGCCTCAGTTCAAATTGCAGCACGGTTCTATTTTTGGATTAAATCCCTAGCCTCAAACAAACGTTTGGGGCAGAACAAAGTTGCGGCAGAAAGTGGTATAAATTTCCCTAGCCTTGACTGAAATTAAGGGCAAAACGCGAATGGGATTAAATCCCTAGCCTAAAACAACGACTGAGCACGTACAGAAGCAAACCAAGAAACAGGATAGAATCCGTAGCTTCAGTTCAAATCGCAGCACTGTTATATGCAGGTAAATCACTAGTTTCAGACAAAGTTTGAAACAAAATAATGGGGGTGCAAAAGCAAAACGAACACAACACAATTTTATGGACTCAAAAACTTAGAAACTTCTTACTGGTACTGGTACCCAGGGTTACCCCTGGAATTTTTCAAAAAGTCGCAGAAAAAAGTCGCTTTTACAAAAAAAGGTTGCAAATTCGAATTCTTTGAAAAAGTCGCATTTTTGAACAAAAAGTCGCAATTGAAAGAAAAACTCGCATACCTAAATATTATTTTTTTTTTACTATAGGAAAAGCAATTTAGACATTTTTTTGAATTTCTTTATTTAAACACTTAGATGGGTATACATTAAAAAATAACAAAAACAAAAAAAAACTTAATTTAAAGACTTCATTTTACATAAATTAATATGTATGTATGTAGGTTTTAAGTTAAAATAAATACCTAAAAAGATATGTAAATCACATTAATGTTTCGTTTTTTAATAAAGTTTCTCTATACTTTTTAATTAGGTTGTTTTCAGGAACCCACTCACTTATATCACAGTCAATGAGATTTGTGGAAGCTAACATATTTTCGCAGGTTTCCCTTTGTAAACGGTTTGTTAATTTATTTTTCATAAGCGTAAGCTTTGCAAAAACTTGATCAGCGCAAGCGCTGCTGTGTGACAACGTTCAAATTTTACAAACAAATTCGTAAAGGTCAAAGTATAGGTTATCACCTAAACTATTTTTTAAAGTACCAACCTTGTACCAAAACTCTTCTATATTCTTAATTTCAAAAATTTTGCCATAGTTTTTGTCAAAACCCTTGAAGCTCTAGGTGTTTGTATTGATCTACCACTTTTTTTGGCTCATTTGTAAAGCTATTCAAATTTGAAACCAACCGAAAATAGTTAAAATCCTGATTTGAACTAATTATTTTTGGATCTATATGTTTTAAAATAGAAAGCTTCTCATCTTTAACATTAAATCTTGAAAAAAATTCTTAGCAAAGCGTCAAATAATATTGAAGTACATTTTTTTTATGCAAATAATTTCAAAATTTGTGAGTTTTTTATCCTTTAAGCAATTTTCGGCTTCCATGCCGATATATATTTCTTCAATTTTTTAAAACAATTTTCGTTTCGATAATCAATCTCAGAAATAGATTTTCCAAGAACACATTCTTTCAATAAAAAATTTTGAAAAATAATAAATAGAGGATCTTCTATATAAGAGCACAAATAAGCAATTTGTGATGTTTCACTCTGAAAAACTTTGTTTAAAATATTTATTTTTGAAAGAATATATTTTAGAAACTTTAAATAAACTAAATTTTCGTTGTTCAAATTTTCGAGAGTAATATCAATTTTTGAATCTGTACTTTCTTCAAATTTAGCCCTAATAAAAAAATGTTGCAAAACAACCCATTGCTCCACGATGCGGCATGTTACATGTTACAGACAAACTTTGAGTATATATAATATGGAGGGCTCGTTCCTATCCCTAATGCATTGTAGTACTTGCAGTTGTGATAGGGGTCGCTGTGTCACTTTCTGTAAGTTAAGGATACAGCTGTATGCTGTCAATTTGTGTTTACCTTTTCCTCGCACATCGTTCTCCGTCACATGTGATATGAAGCGCTCGGTAAATTTTCAGTCTTGTTTGCAAAAAACCGCATGTCAATAAGCTTTGTGACTGTTTTAATTCTTTACAAATTATACGTAAAAATAAGATCAAACTTTAAAGTGACTGTTAATTGCTATTTTGTAATCAAAATATTAAAGTTCCCTACTTGGAGGCAAATAGCTTCTCCACAATGTGACCAATACAATGGATTTACCAAGGATGGCGACTACAATCGGGAGATCTTTCAACATCTGGACTGCAGTAATTCAGCCTCGACTAAGAGAGATGAACAGCAGAATGATTTTTCCGACATCAGCGATCCATTCCCTGCAAGTGGTTTGTGTCACCTTTGTAATGAGGTAAAAATTAAGGAACTGGCACAATTCTAACCGAAAAACGAGTCCAAATTCAAAGACGAACGCAAGGTGTAATGAGTTTTAGTTGGATTTAAAAAAATAAATTTGTAGAAATATTTAGCTTGAAAAAGTTTTAGTGTTTATTTGGTGGTTTAATGATACAAAAATATTGAATAATAAAATGTTTTTTTGTTTGTTAATTTGTATGCTATTCTTTTGTTCTAACTTAATATCTTCCCGCAAGGCAATCAATCCTGCCAAAAACTTTTTTTTGGTTGCCGCTGTCAAAAAACTTTGTCTTACACAAATTTGAGCAGCGCCCCCTATGATAGTCACGCGTTTGGAATAGAAACGAGCCCTCCATATTATATATACTCAAAGCAGACAAAGCACAAAGGTAAGGAGAAATTCCAGGAAATGTCAGTCGTCAGTGCCCAACACATAAGAGAACAAAAAACAGTCTAACAGCGCCCCCGTGGTGGGAATGGGATAACAAAAACTACTTTCGAAAACGAGAATGCGAACTGAAAACAAAGAACAAAGCAAAGACAATCATACTCACACATTCTCAGAAAAGTTTGATGGTAAATGTTTAAGCAAAGAAAAAGTCGCAATTTTAAACAATTTTAAAAAGGTCGTCGCATAGTCGCACAGCACAAAAAAGGTCGCAAAAATGCGAGTAAAGTCGCATAAGGGTAACGCTGCTGGTACCCTGCGTACCGAGCAACTTGCTTCTATTTCCATGGATACCCTCTTGCCTTAGTAATCGATTTTGGTACCACAAAGTCAACGATAGGCGAGAAGAATTGATTTTTGTCTGATGTTTCACCTTGACTTATCACATTTGTGGTAAAAAGCAACTGTGAACAGGGAAAAGTAGAAAAACTTTGCTCACTTGTCGATGTATTTTGTTGTTTACCAACCATGTGTAGCTTCATGCGCGCATCAATGTATGCAACGTTCTTCATATTATTAGATGAATCCTCGATATATTATGTTGTGCCCTCGGCAGGAAAGTCAGTACCCGAGTAGTAGCGTCAACGGCTGAAATATGTGACTTCGTTCAAGGACTCGGACCACCTTAGCCTAACCTAACGTAGCCTGAAAAGTTATTCAATATTGGAACACTCGGATCCATGCTACCGTAAGAAGCCGAGCTAGGTTATATTTCATAATGCCATACATTGGCCCTTCAAATAAAAAAAAGAATATTGTTAATACCTCACATCACACAGTTTAAAATGGTTATTTGTAAACCATAGTTGGCATTCTAATTTTAACTTCTACATACTAAAAAAATGGTTTAGCATTCAAAGAACTTATATCGCTAGTTTTTCGCTAATAACTTCAATTTTTAAAATTCTAAGTAAATTAAAAATAATAGTAAATTAATAATAATAGTGCAAGGTTATATATCATGTGCAAGAGTTTGATCATTTGTTGCAGAATTATATTTGGTGATAAAATAAATGAATTTGAAGCAGTAACAGGTTTCTTGTACTAACCATTATTTCATGTGGTACTATCTGGGTACAGATGATCCAACATTATGACAGATCCTCTGAGAATGAAAATTTTCAGATCACTCAATATCGAACTGAAACTTGTCCATTTAATGTAGGGATATCGTGTTGATATGGACAAACCGCGCTAACGGAGCCATGGCTTGCAACCTTTTCCACACCTTTCAAAGTGAATTTCTTTCAAATTTTCGGCGCTTTATCATGATATTACAACCAAAATCGAAATAAATATTAACGAAGTAGTTTTTGAAATATAAAATATAAAAAAAAATTACTTCTTCATTATTAATTTACTTAAGCTTTGATTTAAAATTTAAGATTACAATTTATTTAATTTTATTTTTTTTAATTTTTACTCCATCCTGAATAAATTAATAGTAAAGTGTAAAATATTTGATTTTTAAGAAATTTTAAAATTTAATTTTATTTTTATTTTATTAATAAGTATTTCACACAACTCAAAGACAAAAGGCCAAAAATGTAAGTTATTTGTATTTTATTAATCAATGAGAACTCGAGAATTGTCAAGCTCAAGTCCTGGTGCACATACATAGGTCCAACAGACTTTCAATCGCATACCTAACCTAAAAGTTCCTTTATTGAATTTTCTCCCATCCTTAGGCTTAGGCTTTGAAAAAGAACACACAAGATCCCAGAACACAGTATACTCAATAAAGATAATTGTGCAACAAAGCGTAAACTTTTAATTTATACTGTTTTGAATTAAGATACCTATAAACTCTCCTGCTGTTCTTGTGCAAGTAAATGAAAATGATATTAATTATGTTTGCTAAGACAACAAAGACATATTTGTGCGTTTTGTGAAAAAACAATACCCTGTAATGTGTACTATGTCAGTAAAGTATTGTGTTTGCCTTTATATAGATTTCTTTGTGTTAAAAGCCTTTCGGACAGCAAACCCAGGTTGATTGAATTTCTCTTCTGGTAACAATAAGAACAATCAAACGAATCCATTACAAATATATAGCACTCGTGTTTTCCTTAGTCTAAGAAAAGAGTTTATTAATAGAATAAAAACAGCTGACCCTGTGTTTAATATCGATTTTAATAGCACTAATCTCCTTAACATTAATACAAAATGTATTACCTACTGTATCCATTAGACAGATCCTCAAACAAAAAATCAATTCACCCTTCACAAATTTCAAAAAATTCTAAAGAAAAATCGTATCTGAATCTTATGTCTAAGGACAACTTGCACTATACTAAAGGATAAATATATAACTATGAGGTCCGTGAAGAAAACATCTCACGGAAAATAAGGCCTATTATTCAAACTCTCGGAACTTGGTAAAAATAATCAAATATCTCCTAACCCATAGTCTTTTTCATGTATAGGTAACCAAGCACGTATTATCGATCAAGAGAATCAAGGCTGGAGTCCCTCAAAGATCAAAACATAGACCGCTGCTGTTCAACATTTATACTGCTGATCAACCGGACAACATACCAGGAACAAAGACAAATTTCTCTGCAGATGCCTTCATAACATCCGACACCGCTTTTTCAACAGAGATTTCTGCAAGGAGTGTAAACTTCTATGGTAATACTACCTATATCAAATAAAGACTGAAGATAAACAACGAAAAGACCGAACTCATCAGCTTCCGAACACTAAACACCCTGTGATCCGATCAAACTCAAGTTTCCAGACAGCACTGAAGAAGCTGTCAAATCAACGACGAAATACTTGGGAATCAACTTTTCTAACAAGCTGAAATTCAAGCAGCATGCAGCCTTGATGTTATTGAGAGTCAACTTGGTTCACGGAATGAACCAAGACCAAATTGCTTGTCTACAGACAACTTATTCGACCTATTCTGAACTACGCTTTCCTTATATTCCTGGATGCTCCACATTTAAACTGGACTACACCGAATCCCACTGAGTAAGAAATATACAGCAACTAACCAACAATACCGCCAACCCGACCTGGACGAAGTGAAGATAGCTATATCGAATTTCAAATCCAACAAAGCCGCTGGAGCTGACGGCCTTTCTGCGAACTGTTCAAACTGGCAGGTGATGACTTCGTTGGGATTATGCAGCAGCTCATCTGCAAAATAATTATGGTTGGAAGGAAGCTTGCCCGATGAATAGAACCTCAACATTGTATGTCCGATTCTCCAGAAAGGAGACCGTCTGAATTGCGCCAACTTTAGAGGCATAAGTCTCCTGAATCCTTTATGCCGTATTATGTGAACGTTTGAAAAGGAAAAAGGCGAAGCTTTTATTTCGAATATGCAAAACGTTCTGTATAACAACACCGATATAGTTCGAAATGAAGAGAGTACAGCACAAAGTATGTGGGATCTCCTACAGAGAACTTGCAAAGAAAAAGCCAAAACACTGTTAGGGGTTTCAAAAGGACACAACCAACAAGGCAAAGAAACATGGTGGTGGAATGATGAAGCTAAATCAGTTATAAGTAAAAAGAAAATGGCTTTCAAGGCTTGGTCGAAGTGCCCCTCTAATGATACAGAGCAAAAGTCACGCCTCGAAGTGGAATATAGGAACTGCAAGAAAGAAGCGAAGAAGAAGTGCGCCCAAATTCAAGCAAAGAATACAGAAAACCTGTATCGGGAGCTGGATGAAATTTCTACCCCGACAGCTGATGCTATTCAAGAGCTACGGCAAAACACGAATAAGGGCGCAACTATCTTCAAAATAGCCGCTCAAAGAAGAAGAAATGCCCAGGAGATTTGTTCGCCAAAGTTCATTAACAATGCTCAAGGCCAACTACTTGTGGAAGACAACGAAATTCTTCACAGGTGGCGACAGTATTGTGACGGACTTCTAAACGAACAGTTTCCAAGGCTATACTTTCCAATAGCTTCACCTAACTTAAGCGAAGTATCCGACGTCACAGTTGAAGAAGTTAGTGAGGCAGTAAAATACTCCAAAAAGGGAAAAGCTGTTGGCCCAGACGAAATACCCTCAGAGTTTTGGAAAAAGATGGCAGACATCGGGTTTAGATGGCTCATGATTCTTGTCTCCAAACTTATACGAGGTGATCGCATGCCTAATCAATGGAGGGAAAGTTACCTTCTTCCAATTTATAAAGGAAAGGGTGATACTCGAAGCTGTGATAATTACCGTGCGATTAAGCTGATGTCACACACCATGAAGATCGTTGAGCGAGTCTTGGGTAGCCGACTGCGAAAAATAATTAGGCTATCTGATGACCAGTGCGGGTTTGTCGGGGGTAAGTCAACCACGGATGCAATCCAGAGTATAAGAATAATTATGGAAAAACATCGGGATTCTTTGGAGGATTTGCATGTCGTATTGGTTGATTTTGAAAAAGCATTCGATCGGCAACCACGAGATCTAATATGGGTGGCCCTCAGGCAACAAGGAGTTCCAGAAACCTATGTGCGGATAATTCTGTGGGCGCAAACCATAACCGCCTAAGTCGAGTTATGACGAAATTGAGTTTTTATCATAATCGTGCTGAGAATATAAAAATCTATGCCCACTCAATTTTTTACGTCTGTATCTTTTTTTAAACAAAAGTTATAAACAAAAAACCTAACAACCTAACTCGCTTTTCAAAAATTATAATTTGCCATAACAACTTAACTCAATAAAAATACAACGGCGGTTTCATAACTTAAGTTAAGTTTTTATTATTCTGCATTGAAAAAAAAAATAATGAGGAATAACAACATAAGTCAAGTTAATCAATTTAAAATCTGCCGAGAATTAAAAACGCTTATTTTTCATTTTTCTTATGTCAACATAGGCTCTTATTCCCTAAAGTAGAAAAAATATTTACTTTTCTTAACTTGAGTTAGGTTGTTATGGCAAATCACATTTCTATTTCTTGACAAACTTAACTGGACTTAAGTTCTTTTGGCTAACCAGACTATGATTGCATGAAAATCTTAAATCGAGTTAGGCCGTTATTCCGTGTTTCAATTTAAAAAATCACAAATCTAAGTTGACTTATGTTCTTTTGCCTTAATCAGTTTACTGTAAAAATGAGTCATAAGTGAAGATAGGTTATTACGAACAGTCGCATCTGTAGTGTAGATAAGTGATGTTTTGTTGAAAGGTTTAAATAAAAAAGTGGGTAAGATACTGAAAATGAGCTCTGCAAATAATGGAATTAGCAAGGATGCTTACAAATTACAAGATAATAATTATCTATTACCATTCTGATTACACGATATAGTTATGTGATGTATTAAGGAGCTGATATCACATTGTGGCAGTGCCCTATACAAACAAAATTAGTATAGGTTTTACTTAATAAGAGAAAGTACTCGTTACAACATGTTTACTTTTCATTTATTCTAAAATAAATGTTCGGTGTCAAAACAAAATTCAAAAAGAAATATCAAAATAAGAAGTCGTAAGAATTGATCTTCCATTGAGCATTTTTTTTTCACTACGCTTGTGCAAACCTCAAAAACATTGTCTATTATTTTTTTTGCAGGACAATGTAATAATATAGATCAGCTTGTGCGTGAATAAAATGGAATGAAATAAAAGAATTCCTGCTGCCAATCCCTGTATTCATGATTCGAGAGTGTACTTTTAGAAATGTATTTTTGCTTTAAATCAAAATATAATATTATGACTTTTGTTACAATTAAACCAAACAAAAATGTTTCCATATTTTGAACCGAGTATAACGAAATACAGTCATTAAAGAATGGCCAAACTCTTGTTTTTAAGTCATCAGTTATAGCAACAAAACTTTTAATATTTAATAGAATGCTAAGGTTTTTGTTAAGATATGCACACAGTTTTTTGTTGTTCAGGTGAACTACATAATATGTACATGAAACTGAGAACGTTGAAAATGATCCCGAATTTGATGGTATTTTTCTTTAATAAACCAGAATAGATACACTTATTTAATAAGTCTAGTAATTCAATTTCTGAGACCTCAAATAGAAGAAACGTTTGCAAGACCTAAATGCAAAGCTAAGAAAAAGCTATATATTAAACTTTCAATCAGCAGAAAGACTGTTAAGGTTAAGACTTGCAAGCCTCTTTATATTTGTAAAAGTAAATGCAGCGAGAGCATTAAATTTTAAAAACTTGAACTGGAGTTCAACAGCTACTGGTCATTAGAAAGCTATTACCAAAGAATTTTATATATTGGTTCCCTCAAACACATTGAGGATACAAAATTTGGTGTACGCAGTTAACTGGAAGCCAAAACGCGACCGTAGTATGAAGAATACGAAAATATTTTTAGTGTTTTTTGTAAAAAATATTTTCTTCAGTTCTTTGACGAAACTGAGAGCTTCTTTAAATCCGTCATCAAAACAAAAAACTTCACTGTCGTTAGTGTCGTTCGATTCCATTTAAGGATATCAGAGAAAAACGTGATCCTATAACAATAAAACGACATATTTCGAGGTTTACTGCACATAAAAGCCACTTCGTTTGAAGGGACTCGTGTACAAAATATTTAAACGCTAGCTTTAATCTTACATCAATACACGGCCATTATAAATCATAATCTTTGAATCTGGCAAGCTTATCAAAATACTTAAAAATGTTTGGATTTATCGGCCAAGAGTTTAATGCCCCAAAAGTAGACAAGTGTTCTTTTGCTTCGAAGAGAAAGGTTACCGAATCCGAAAATGAAAATTTCGCATTGATCGAACAAAAAAAAATTAAGGCGTGAAGCAAAACGCAACGAAAAAAAGAGGCAATAAAAACCAAACACTTTTAAATTAAAGCTTGGACCTTCATCGATCCGTGAAGCAGGGCTTACAAATGTGATTGCGCCCATCACGTGCTCAATTAGCTTAGTGAGCAAAAAAACGAAGGTCCAAATTGAAACCCCAAGAGATTGGTTTTATTTCGTTAATAAGACTGATTTAATTGACACGAAGAACAACGACAATGATTTTTCTGATTTTGCCAAATTTTATAGATCTAAAGTTTGTTAGAAACGAATAGATGAAGCTGGTAACAAAATAACTTGGCACTCTATTCGGTAGCTACGTTACTATAAAAACTGCATCAAATGTCCTACACAAATTTCTTGCACAAAGATGAGGTTTCTAAAATTAAAAAAAGTAAAAAAAACGAGAGCTTCTTTAAATCTAAACAACTTCTTTCCCGAAAGAAAAGAAGATTTCATTGACTTAAAACATCAAGTCTTGATTTTCAGTCTTTTTATGACAATCTTCCATCCAATATGGACGAGCCAAATACTTATCCTCATTTAACAGGCCCTGACAACTCAGAAGATATACTTAAATATCAATTTTGCTCAAAATTTAATCAATAATGTACAATACTTACATAATTTAAACTTATGCATATTAAAAACTTGAATAGATAAAATATTCTTATTACAAAATGTTCCTTTACTTGTATGATACTTTCACGACCAAAAGAAAACAAACATGGAAAATTAACTTAAGTTAATAAATACCCTGGTTTATTGGTAAGGAAAAAGAACTTAACTCAACATATGAAATTTTTTTCCACAATCTCACACATGGAATAACGACCTAAGTCGAGAAAAGAAATTTTAATCATTCTTTCTTAATATGCCATAACAACCTAACTCGACCTAAGCTTTTTATTTTTTTAAAGTTCAATAAGCCATAACAGCTTAAGTGTTTTTTTCCTTAATTACTCATTAAATATACGACATACATTTTATTACTTCTAGTATATGAGAAATGTGTATTCTTTCTTCATTTCTGCATTTAAGAAATTTAAAAATTCATAATTCCTGATTCATAGAGAGATTATGAAACTTAAAACAGCTCTCCTGAAAAATATGAAAAATCGACTTAAGCGGTTATGCCTTGTGACCACTGAATTATGGACATGTATGATGGAGCAGTTAGTGTAGTAAGATGCGCAGCTGGAGTCACCGAAGAATTCGAAATCACAGTAGGTGTACACCAGGGAAGTGTCTTGAGTCCCCTGCTCTTTATTACAGTTCTTGATTACCTGCTTGAAGGCAAAGTGTAGGATCCAAAAGTACATCAGTTATTCTTTGCTGACGATGGAGCCATCATAAGTGAAGACCCGATATCCCTACAACGAGCACTTGACGTATGGGTGGATGTTCTAGAAGGAAGTGGGTACCGCATAAGCGCGAAAAAGACAGAATACCTATGCTGCCCATTTTCTGATCCACACAGGCCTATTCCAGACATTTATTTGAATGGAGTAGTGCTTCCCAAGTGTGAAAAGTTTAAATATCTGGGGTCTATGATAAATAACGAAGCTACTTGTGATGACCATATCAATCATCGCGTAAGCGTAGGGTGGATGAAGTGGCGGGAAAATTCTGCTATCTTCTGTGGCCGAAAAATGCCCCCTAAGCTGAAGGGAAAGCTCTACACTTCAGTTGTGCGTCCAGCACTCACATACGGTTCACAATGTTGGACAATATACAAAAAGTATGAGAGTAAGCTAACGGCAGCTGAGATGAAGATGCTTCGTATGACAGCAGGAGTTACAAAGCTTGATCGAATTAGAAGTACGAAGATCCGAGGAAGCCTTCATGTTAAGAATACCATTTCCCAAAAAATTGAACACGACCGACTCAGTTGGTATTGCCATGTTCAAAGGAGAGATCCTGAGAACCCCGTCAAAAAGGCAATATCATACAACGTTCCAATTCGGAATAAAAAGAAAGGTAGGCCTAAACACTCCTGGTACAAACAAATGCAAAAACACCAGCATTCAGTTGGCCTCAGAAATGGAACAATACAAAACCGGGAGGCTTGCCGCCGATTTCTGAGGACAACCCGGCGAACCCCACAGGCGGATCACTAGTGTGAAGCAGATACATGGGAGAGTTATGATCCCCTCGACATCGAGATCATAACAGCGCCGAAGCAAAGGAAGAAGAAGATGTGAACGTTTGAAGTCTTTCGGCAACAACCTGATAAGGGCATATCAGTGCTGCTTTATACCAGAAAACTGAACCATCGATCAAATATTCACACTACGACAGATCTTGGAAGAAACCTAGGAGCTACAAATCGACACCTACCACATTTTCATCGATTTCAAAACCGCGAATGATAATGTCTATAGAGCAATGTCTAGTTGTATCATCGCTGAAAAATTTGTCCGTCTATGCATTAGGAACATTCCGGTCCATTCGCTCTACACAACCTACCCATCTCAGTCGTTGCACTTTGATTCAGTTTCGCTGTACAGCCCGTACAGTTCATGGTTATATCTTCTCCTCGACTCCCCATCTATGCAGACGGGACCAAAGATCACACGAAGAATTTTCCTCTCGAAATATCCTAAAGCACTCTCATCCACTTTCGACAAAGTCCATGTCTCTGCACCATAGACAAGGACCGGGAAGATGAGAGTTTTATAGAGGGACACGGACACTTTAGTTGCTCAAGAGAGGACTTTGCTACTCAATACCTTCTTAGTCCAAGGAAACAGCCAGAGTTAGAGTTATTCTCCGTTTGATTTCAGGGCAGGTGTTATTGTCTGAATTTATTGCGGCGCCTAGGTATATGATGTCCTTAACTACCTTAAAGTTATAGCCGTCTATAATGATATTCTGTCTCAAGAAACGACGCAGTAGAGGAAGACCGTGACTTAAGTGGCGCATACAAGTGGGAGAGGACCTCAACAAACTTGACGCGACGTGTGAAACTGGAGACAGATAGCTAGGGATCGAGCTAGCTGGAGAAGCTTGTTATGTGAGACCCTGGTCCACCCCAGACTGTAGCGCCACCTTAAGTAAGTAAGTAACCAACTAAAAAGCTTTACTAGGAAGCAAAATTAGTACAATTTGACCAATATTTTCTGCTCTCCGAAAAAATCATACCAAAGATCATCCCAACTCAGAAGTGCAACAACTCCTTTAGCATCACCTAGATCATATTGCTGTGTATCTATACGCCCGAGCTATCACTGACGATCTTCTACAAGAAGTCGCTCCACCAGTTGATATTGAAAACTTAGCAGAACATTTTCGAATGCTAACAGAAGATAGTTTTTCCTCGTCCTTTCAGTATGCAGTACCTTATCAACAGAACGATGAACTCGACTTACCATTTTCTTGTTTAGAAGTTCAAACGGTGTTGAATGAGCTAAAAAACAACAAATCACCAGGATCAAACGGAATCCCTCAAGAGTTCTACAAATTCAGCACAATTCTCTTCGTAGAAAACTTAGCAAGAGCCTTGAACCAAGCATATGAGAACGCTAGTATACCAAGCTATTTTAAAGAGGCTATCATCTGTCCAATTTTCAAAAAAGGTGACAATAGAGTCTCTGCTAATTATAGGGGTATATCGCTGCTGAATTCATCGATGAAAGTTCTAGGAAAACTACTGTACAAGCGTCTCTATAATTGGGTAGAAGAAAATAACTTATTGAGTGAATCACAAGCTGGTTTTCGCGCAAATTACTCTACAATAGATCAAATCTACTCACTTACCAATATAGTTGAGATATTTATGGGATCAAAAAAGAAGCTTTACGCTTTTTTATTGACTTTAAGGCGGCATTCGACACTATAGACAGAAAAGCACTAATGCTGAAGCTCTACAATAAAGGAATTTCCACCAAGTTTGGAAACATTTTGGAACGGTTATACGATTCAACAACTTCTGCAGTGACCCTTGGAAGCAAGGTATCTGAACAGTTTCCAGTAGAGATAGGGTTGAGGCAAGGCTGCTGTTTAAGTCCCCTACTTTTTGCCTTGTTTATCGACGACATCGAAGAAATTCTACAAGGAGGAGCTCGAGTTTCAGCAGACCTTCTAATAAAAGTGCTTATGTTCGCAGATGATATCGTTGTGCTTGCTGAGTCAACCGGAAGTCTCCAATTAATGATCAATCGATTGTTCGAGTACTGCAATAAATTGAGGCTTCAGGTGAACCTCGACAAGTCCAAAATTATGATTTTTCGTAACGGAGGAGGGCGAAACTGTCGTAGCGAAAGATGGAATTTTGGAAAGCACAATATTGAAATCGTGAATGAGTACAACTATCTCGGAATGCGGATTTCTAGAAATCTTAACCTGAAGACCCACATGAAAGATAAACTAGCGAAGGCAAAAAATGCGTTAAATGCAATGTGGAGAAGTGTGATGCACAGCAGAGATGTCGAATATGAAGCTAAATATCAAATTTTCAGAACAACGGCCAAAGCAATAATGTTCTACGCTGCTCAAGTTTGGGGACATAAAGAATTTGAAGAAGTGGAGCAGGTTCTCAGATACTTTTTGAAGCGCACTTTAAAGCTACCCAACAGTACGGCTAACCATATCCTTATGCTGGAAACAGGTCTTTCTCCCTTGTATATTTCAACCCTTAAGATGCAGGTAGACTATATTCTAAAAACAATTAAAATGGATGATAGACGATTGCCTAAGCAAATAACAATGCTGGTGATGAGAAAGAAAATTTCATGGTTTGAGTCTTAGAGTAATTTAGCACAGTACTGTGGACTTTCACTCTCTCTTCAAGATGAATCGATCGACACGTGGAAAAGCGAACTTTACAACCTAATCAGCCTAGTAGATGAAAAAAAACGTGAAGATTTTGTTTGGAAAGCCAGGAGCTCGTTTCACAGGAATATTTATGCGCAGCTTGACTACAACTTGGCAGTTAATAATTATTTCAGGGCGGAGTTTTCAACCGACCTCATGTCACTTGTTTTAAAAACACGCGGAGAGTTACTCCCCCTGAATCATGTACCTCACAGAAGCGACCTACAGGAAACCTGCGACTTGTGCAACCTAAGAGAGAGAGAAAACGTATTTCATTTTGTGGGAAGATGTCCTATGCTTGTGGAAACTAGGAGAAGTATTTTTGGAAAGAACTATCTGAATGAAGTTGAAATTGTCGACATCCTGAATGGAGGAACTGACTGGGAGAATTTGTATAGATACGTCAAAATAGCATTGAGTTACAGAACACGAATATTCAAAGAACTTTTCTAAGACCAAATATAATTATAAACCTGAATAAAAAAAATTAAATTACATTTATTTAAGTATATTATTTGCCAACTGACAGACGACGGCGCGGCGTAGGCCATGTCATCTAATGAAAGATAGACAAAATTTTGTAAATTTTATGAAATAAAAATCATTTAAAATCTAATCTAATCTAATCTAATCTACAAGAAGAACAACAATCAGTACAGCAAGGGACAAAAAACTGATTCATCAAAAATTGTGCCATTTGGAAAATTTTATTATTAAATTAGTAGCGCAACAGCTCTTGGAGAACTAGGAACTTTTGAGTTCTGACTTATATTTCATTGTTTCGAACATTCCTTAGTGTATGTTTTTTTCGGAATGAACTAACATGACCTTAGAGTTAGTGCCAGTTTTGACATCTTGCACTCATATTCAATTAAAGAGATTCGTGCCAAACTCTATCAAATGCCTTAGAAAATTTTAGGTGCAATTACCTTTGTTTCTCTCCTGGCCCTGGCCACGTAATGAGCGGCAAGCGGCAGAGCGGTAAAGCGACAAGTTTGAAAGCTGAGCGGTGTCGCTCTGCCGCTCAGAAATGACGCTTGCCGCTCAACAACTGCGTGGTCACCCCCATATAACTTAATGTGTTTTATTACTTGCGACTTATAAGTACTATAAGGCAAGTAATGCATTCGTACAGAAAATCCAACTCGAGATTTTGATCAAAGTTGACATTACTCGTACGATGATAGCGAAGACTAAAAAAGTGAGTCTCGCATTTTTTTTATGTTAAGGCTCCCCAAAAATTTTAATAGTATTGTGTATTCTAATTTTCAAAACAAAATATTTTCGGATTTAAAAAAAAACTCAAATTTTTTTTTCTAAAACAATACATATTTCGAAAATCCCGTATTAGATTTTTTTTTTCAATCATGATAAATAGATTCTCTATATAATCTACAAGATGTCAGAAAAAAACAATTAAAGGTATACCCACCATACAAATGTAAAAAAATGGTTTTCAAAAATTGTATTTTTCTCGAAAACGGCGCGCGCCTAGAATTTTGATGATTTTTTTTCATTTTAATTATTTTTTATGATCTTTAATTTAATAAAAAAAAATTTTAAATTAAGATATTACAGGTTGTACCTACCAACGAACCATTTTTTATAATTTTGAATGTCTCATTATCGACATAACGGATTTTAATGAAATTAATGAAACGGTTCTGAAAAGTTAAAAAAACATTGCATTTCAAAACTTTAAAAAAAAATATATTTTGAATTTTTGAAAAAAAAAAAGGATTTTTTTATTGTGGAAAATTTGATATCGCAAAAACCGCTCAATATTTTTTTGGAAATTTAATTTTCATTCGTGCAGTAGTAAGAAAACCTTAAAGTTGGCGTACCTACGAATTTTTTTCTTAAGAATGTTTTAAAAATTTAGTATATATTTTTTAAAGAAACCACTACAATTACTTATAGTTTTTGTTCTTGCATATTTTGCATAGCATTCTGTTCTTATATCTTACTACTAAAAGAATTTAAAAAATTAATTTTATCCTTGTGAACAGTTTTCTCTAATAACATTCATTTTTAAAATTCCTAGTTTATTACATAGGAGCAAGTTGCCGATCATTACGTGGACAGGCGCTTAGTCGAACTCGTTACGTCTGATTTCGCCTTTTTTTAAATTTCATTTCCAGATTCTCTAAAAGATTATTGTTTTAGAGCACAATTAAGTTATTCAAAGCAAGTAAGAAACTTCTAATACTTCTAAACTTAAAAATGTAGAACAGTTTACTGCACAAACATTATTTGCTACCTTTACGAAAATTCAATTAAATTTGTGTCTCATAATTTATTCAAAACAACAGTTTCCCAAAAGTAAGGTTCATCCACTAGCCTAGTCATTTGTATTGTTTGTTTGGAAATAAATCTTCAACATAACCTTATTGAAATGTTCGAAGTGTTCAACTCGATGAAAATGCTGAGCTTTCGAAGAAAAACCGATGGTATGGCTTTGGTGAAAAATGCTTTCAATTAGTGTCAATATTAGTCCAAGGGATGCTAGTAGAATTTGTGGAAGGCTGGTCCTTTCGTTTGTTAAGTAAACTAGTCACCTTGTCAATAGCTCTATAGCCATCAACCCTTTCAAGAGATTTTCAGCTTAAGCAAATTGATTCGACCCCAACGGAAATCAATTTTCTTCCAGTGCTAAATACCTTACCTACAGAAATACTACTCTCTTTGGACATATATAACCCAGGAACACCATCAACCAGGATCCAGAAGCCAAAGCCCAAATGCTGTTATGCTCGTATGAAGGTATATGTATGTTCAGATGCCAAAATTGTGTAATGGAACTACGACGACAGAATTCCGTATTTTGATTTGACAGACTCACTCAAAGCCGTATAAAGGTAGAGCAAAATTTAAATTGATTAAAGCTTAACTTCATAAAGATATTCCAGGCACGTACCATTCATATACCTCGATACCTACCTATCACAGCTGGCAGCAGCAGCCACCTTCAAACCGGGTTGGTTTTTTTGTTTATTTTCGATACTGGGGGAGAAAGGAGGTGTCCAAACAAAGGAGGATTTCCAGTTCCACCCACCGACCGACGACGCCTCCAGTATTTTCGAAAAGATTTCTATGGCTTATATTGAAACGTTAACTTGATGCCGTTTGAAAAATTAGAGAGATTGGAGTGACGACAAATGACTAGAATGAAAAATACTACCGACACAACTCCGGTGCAGGTGTTCGTGTTTGCTTTGTGCGTTTCCTATTTGCTGAATCGGACTTGAACTTCTTGAACCCATTTATATAGATCTATATGATGTGATATGTGACAGTGAGTAAGGTATTAAAAATGTTTAAGTACTCAGAAACGGAAAGAAGTAAAGTTTTATATGATTATAGCGTTTAAGACGATGGAAGGTTTGCTGATAGGATTAGGTACATATTTGTTCAAGACTTATTGTGTACTTGCTTGGGTGAATATTAAGGGACGTTTAATAGAATTCTAGGAGTGAGTTTTGAAATTGAGGTAAGACCCTGCTATTTAGAAAGTTTGTATTATGTAGGGGCTTGAAAATATGTACATACTGATTTACCTTTGAGAAAGATCGGTACCAAGTAGTGTGGGACACTTACCACACGAAAACTATCGTGAACAGGACCAATCTACAAGATATCAATGAGTGATTTTCTTTCTTACACTATGCTTATACCATAATGATGAGATTTTGACTGGAAACTTTTGATATTTCAAATTTAAGGAACAAGATTTCATGGAGATTTTAACGAAATCTCAATGAAAGATTAAAACACTAATTTGAAATCTCAATTTTTTTTAGCTGAAATCTCAGATTTTGGATTGGTGAGAACATAAATATCATTACACCATAGTAATCGAAAATCATATTGAGGGAAGTTTTAACTGTTAATATTTCCACATAGCTCTAAGACCATCATGAGGTTCATGAGCCTAGGTTCTTCTAAGTCTTCCAAGTTCGAACATGGTGTATTTAAGGCGGTTTCCATATTTCAGTGTGTTGAGATGACTTTACATATCGCTGATTTTGTAACCACTTCTATTTAAAAGTGACGAAATTTTCGGTTGGGCTTGGCATTTTTTTCTTTGAACAGCCCCATAGTTGGATATACATACGTCCAAACACGTTTCAGCACTTGCTTGTACAAGGTGGCGCAAAATTAATCACCCTATCGGAAGATGTTATAAGTTCTTGCTTTTTGCAAATGGCGTCGTACGTCACTCATTTGACATTTGAGAAATAGAGAGCTGCAGTATATGTACAAACAGACAAGCAATGGAGCGCTATCAACACAAAACAATAATTGTGTTGATTTTTTTTTATCAACAATCGGTTGGTGGTATTGGCGCAGCGTGAATTTAAGAGTTGATTTCCTGATCGTGTCGCGCCAACTAGGCAAACATTTTGGGGCTAAGCTAATCGACTCAAACAGACTCGAACCACAGGTGATTAGGCAAGGCATGGCCTCCGCCGGACTGGTCATTCGAGAATATCCCAGATGGGCTCCCGGAAATTACACGAGAATTTATTTCCAGAAAAACCGCCAGAAAATGTTGTTTGCTCAAAATTAGAAAAAGGCCAAAGATTATTTTGGAAAATAAGCCAGAAATGCTGGAAATTTGGCCAGCTAGGTATGGAAAAAGAGCTAGAAAACAAAATGGAAACTAGGCCAGAAAATCAATTTATTCTGGTCTAATTTCCAAATTAGATTTTGGAAAAAAGACCAGAAAATATTTTTTTTATTTTCAAAGAAGACACTTTGAATGTGATTAAGTACGAAGAAACAAATAACAGTCAACCAAAATGGCGCTTTACTGCACACAACGCGCGGGGGCCGACGTTTCAGGGCAGATCGCTGCTATAGTGCGGTGTGGGGAAAGCCACAATAAAAAACAATCAATATTATGTTCAGTCGTCAGGCAGGCCCTTGTAGCAACAGTACCTTGGGTGGCTCACGCACCTCTGTTGCTCCGCTTAGAGTATGTTCAGTCGCCAGGCAGCTGTTAGTTGTTATCTCCAAGTAATGTTAAATACAGTTTTCTAACTTTTTTCCAAAAAAAAAAGAAGAAAAACCACCAGATATTTGATTTCGGCTGTTTTTTCCAAAGTTTATTTTCTGGCCTTTTTTCTTTTCCTTAACATTTTTGTATGAGCGAAATTTTGGCGTTTTTTTTCAAATAAAAGCCGATCTCCCTGAGAACGAAGAAACATCAACCGACGGCGGGCTACGCAAATGGACATTACCAGATGGACCCTACAGCTATATTTTAGTGAAGGACTTACTACACATGTTGCTGTACAAAGTGCAAACAGAATATAAGTTAATGCCTGCTGACCGTCCGTCGCTTGTGAATTTCTGTCAAGCCATCCTCAATCTCAAAAACGAAGAGGACTATTTTGTGTAGAAAATCATAATGAGCGATGAGGTGCATTAAATTTTAATACGCCAACTTCAAGTCTTTATTACTGTACAAATAAAAATTAAATTACCAACAAAAAAATATTGACCCGTTTTTGAGATATCAAATTTTCAAAAACAATTCATTTTTTTATTTTTTTTTTTCAAAAAATCAAGCTTCTCTATAAAAAATTTCATCAAGATCCGTTAAGCCGATAATGAGAAATTCGAAAAAATGGTTCTATGGTATACAGTCTGTAAAATCTTAATTTCAAATTTTCTTTTTATTGAATTATAAATCGTAAAAATAAATCGAAAGAAGAAAATACCAGGCACCGTTTTCGAGAAAAATACGATTTTCAAAAACCAATGTTAAAAACATTTGCATGATCGGTACCGGTACTTTAAGGTAAAGTAATTTTCTTTTCTCACATCTTGTTAATTGTATAAAGAAACTACATATATTAATTGTTAGGTTACAAAAAATCGAGCATGGGGTTTCCGAAATATGGAGTTAAGAAAAAAAAATCAGAAATTCAATTAAATCGCTATGGATAGAAAGATATTGAAAACCAGACCTCGCAAAAGCTTCTGGAGTGCACCTGATGGTAGCCCTTAAAAAGTTAACAAGGAATTTTGAAAAACGCAGCCTATAACATGACTTGGTTTCTGAAATATCGTCACCAAAACACTTAATAAGTTTTTTTTTGGACCGAAAATAAAAAAATATCAATGTTATCTCACTCATAGTTTGTTTTATTCAAATTTAAATACAAGTAGTTTTTTATTGGTCAATGTATAAGCAGCTCAGCAAAATTTTACACAGTAAGCAACAACAAAGTAATAATCAGGATAAACTAGCCAATAATAATAGTGCATATACTCGTAATAGAGCAGATAAAGTTTTGGACCGTCTGGAATAGAATGATGCTCGAATTGATTGCAGGAAAATGATTTTTTTGTGAGGTTGGCACGTTTTGATTATTTGAGGGTGCGTATGGTGATATTTTTGTGCGCTTAATGGTTAGTTTTTACTCAAGCCAAAATTATGTGGTTTAGAATATTAATCTACGATTAGACGGTAAACGTTAATAGTTTTAAATTGTGAAAATTTTTGAGAAATTTCAGAATTCCAAACACACATTATATTTGATGACCACCATATTGCAAATCATGACATAATGTAAGAAAGAATGATCTTGCTGATTTTTTCTGTCACCAAGCCTTTATTTGAATTTGTGTTTATAAGAGGAAATCCAGCGTACTTTAGGATTTTAATTTTATGTCCCTAGCAGATATAAAAATATAGTTCATTAAAATAGTTGTTATTGGTGTAATTTTTTAAATAGGACTTAAATAGAGAGATGATCTTAATGTATATTTCAACACAAAATGTTTTAATTTTGAATATACGGCTATTTTATTACGTGAAAACAACAAAATTTAATATAAATTATTTTTTGTTCCTTTCAATGTTTTTTTATTTCAAAACTTTGTAACTTTTTGATGCAATGTTTGATCCGCCTGAAAATTGAAATAATTATTGTAGTTACTTCACTAAATATAATCTATGTTGATATTTGGGTGTGTCACTAATAATATTGAAATGGTGACCTAAAAAAAACACGTCCCTCGCTCTTTTTGAAAATTAGATCGTTACACTTTTCTTTTCATAACTTTTTGATGCATTTTTATATCGTAATAATTTTTTTTGTGCATATTCTATATACAAAAACGAAGAAAATCAGCCCAGAAAAGTTTATGTGCCTTAAAAATTTACAAACTTATCGAGGATTTAAAAAAATGTTCGACAGCGTAATTTTTATTTTAGATGTAGAAAATTAAAGAGCAGACTTAAAAAAGGCTTAGAAAGTTATCCAGAGAGTGAGTCCTGAAAAAGTAACTGTATTAAGTATCATTTTTTATTCCACTAAATAGCTTATTTAAAATGAATTTTTATTTTAAACGAAAAATTTTTAACTTATTTCATGTACTTTTCTCGGACTTTTATTTTATTATTTTATAATTTTAAACACTAAATTGTTGTATAAGTTATGAAATAAGGGCATATAACAAAAAGTAAAAAGTACTTTACTCTCTGACATATGTACATGCATGAGAAAAAAAAAATGGTCGATGAACTTATCGTAAGTTTTTTACGATTTGAAAAAAACTGGAGGGTGGTGGACCAATTCTAACTTGAAATTCAAATTCAGCGCGTCAAAATACGTAAGGATATGAAGGATATATACATAGGTTCGGTTTTTGAAATTAAATACTTTTTTATTTTTTTGTGCACCTGTGTAGAAACTCGACATATTTTTATCGATTAATTTTTGATGCATTGATGAATTTTAGTAACGCGACTTAATTTACATTTCTGACGTTATTTTGATTATAAAAACATCAACTGTTTTGTTGTGCTAATGATTTGATTTTTTTTTTAACGAAAATCTTAAGGTACGCTGGATTTCCTCATAAATACATGCTACTGAAATTTGATTTTATTAGTAATTTTGCCATTTGTTTGACAGAAAATTTGTCAATAGTCTAAGTCCAGCACAAACAACATTTTTACGTTAAGAGTGAATTAATGATTTATTTTTATCAAAAATTGTCTAAAACGAGTTTAAAGCTTCAGCAATGTTCTTAAGAATTTTATTTTTCACCTACTACATACATACATATAATCATCAATTTCAACTCTATTTCAACTTGACATACCTACAACAGCATATATACTTTTCCAACGCATCCTTAAGCTTATTCAAAAGTGAGTTGTTTGTTTGTTGGTGTATATTTCATTTTTCGTTTGCTTTTACTTTGTTCACTTAATGAGTCTGAAATATCTACTAAATAAATATTCTTTGTTAAAAGAAATAAGAAAATTAATTATAACCCTTATCTGTTTTGATTCTTTATTCATTTAAATTTGTATTTTTTTTTGTTCTAAGAAATAACATCTTTTTTACTTCTTTTCCAAATGAGCTGATTTTGATATGGGTTTAAATGCTAAGCATACGAACTTTAAAATTTAAAGTAAGATTGTGAATGAAGTTAATAAAGCATTTTATTCGAACTTGCATTGCTGAGCTATGTAAAAATTGCCAATAAGACACGCGTATATAGAAAACGTTTAAGGTTTGTTTTTTACTTGCGACTTATAGGTATTATAGATATACAGGGTGATTTGCATAAGGTGTGACAAAAAGCTAGGGCGTGTAGGTTGGACTTAGACAAGAAAAAAATCGTATGGGAGGGGGGGTCTATTTTGCCCCGTTTAGGCGGGAGGGCCAATTTAAGAAAAAAATCATTAAAAACAGAAAAAAAACATTTTGAAAAGCCAGAAATACATTCTTTAATTTTGTTTTTAAATAAGGTTGTTCGAGTGAATAGTTTTTGAAAAATTAATTTTCAAAATCAAAATTTTGAAAAAAAAAATAAAATTTTGTTTTTAAAATTTCAAAATTTTACGTAATTAAGTATTATTCTTGTATTCAATATTCAATGCTCTTATTAATTTTTGATCAAACACAAGAAACCCGATGTCAAAATGTTTTGTAGTTTTTGAGAGAATCAAAAATAACAAAAACTACTTTTGTTCTAAGAAAAGCATTTTATTTTAGTTTTTACGTTTTTGGATTCTTAGGTGAATTTACGATTGAAAGGATTAACTTTCTTTTTACTATTTTTTTAATTATCGGTCTTATAAGCATACGATAATGTGACAAAGTACTGGATTAATCATATTTTACACATTTTTTCAATGAGAACACCTGCGTGAGAGCATTGGTTTAAAATTGACCTGCCACTTTTTTATTATGGTGGGGTTGGCTTGGCTTAGGTGCATTTACGAAAGAAAGGATTAACTTTTTTTGTACAATTTTTTTATATCAGTCTTATAAGCATACAATAAAGTGACAAAGTACTCGATTAACACATTTTTTCATTGAGAACACCTGCGTGAGAGCATTGGATTAATATTGACCTGCGAATGTTTTTTAAATAATGCAACGTTACACGCTCTAACTAGTGACAGAAAAATGCAAATGCGAAATGAGAACAAAAATGTTCCTGAATCTTGAAATCAATTAAAATAAGAAATACATGCATATTTAGATAAAATACGCAATTACTGTTTATTTAAATTTTTAACTATTTTTTAACTAAAGCTTATTACAAAAAATTTTCGATATGATCCCCATTTTGTAGTTACTACGAGACCTTCTGCCCGATTTGAATGACAACGTTCCCTTGGCCATAGCAGACAATTTAATCTACCAGCAAGATGGAGCTCCAGCACACTACAGCCGCACTGTAAGGAACTGGCTTGATGAACATTTTAGTGACCATTGGATTGGAAGAGGAGGTCCAATAGAATGGCCGCCTAGATCGCCAGATTTAACTCCGTTAGATTTTTATGCTTGGGGATTCATGAAGAACTATGTGTACGAAGTGGAAATAGAATCTTTGGAACAATTGAAACAACGGATTGAAGTGGCTGGAGTCAAATTACAGGAAAATTTATCAAGTATAAATTTATGTGCAGCAATAAGAAGGCGCTATAATCTTTGCCTTCTACAAAATGGGGATCATATGGAAAAAATTTTTGTAATAAGCTTTAGTTAAAAAATAGTTAAAAATTTAAATAAAAAGTAATTATGTATTTTATCTAAATATGCATGTATATCTTATTTTAATTGATTTCAAGATTCAGGAACATTTTTGTTCTTATTTCGCAATTGCATTTTTCTGTCACGAGTTAGGGCGTGTAACGTTGCATTATTTAAAAAACATTCGCAGGTCAATATTAATCCAATTCTCTCACGCAGGTGTTCTCAATGAAAAAATGTGTGAAATATGATTAATCCAGTACTTTGTCACATTATCGTATGCTTATAAGACCGATAATTAAAAAAATAGTAAAAAGAAAGTTAATCCTTTCAATCGTAAATTCACCTAAGAATCCAAAAACGTAAAAACTAAAATAAAATGCTTTTCTTAGAACAAAAGTAGTTTTTGTTATTTTTGATTCTCTCAAAAACTACAAAACATTTTGACATCGGGTTTCTTGTGTTTGATCAAAAATTAATAAGAGCATTGAATATTGAATACAAGAATAATACTTAATTACGTAAAATTTTGAAATTTTAAAAACAAAATTTTATTTTTTTTTCAAAATTTTGATTTTGAAAATTAATTTTTCAAAAACTATTCACTCGAACAACTTTATTTAAAACAAAATTAAAGAATGTATTTCTGGCTTTTCAAAATGCTATAGCATTACTCTGTAGGTATCACCGTTATTTTTTAATAATTTTTTTTCTGTTTTAAGTGATTTTTTTCTTAAATTGCCCCTCCCGCCTAAACGGGGGAAAATAGACCCCCCCCCCTCCCATACGATTTTTTTCTTGTCTAAGTCCAACCTACACGCCCTAGCTTTTTGTCACACCTTATGCAAATCACCCTGTGTAATTACTATATAATTTTTACTTGCGATATAGGTACAATAGGGCAAGTTCTGCATTTGGAAAAAAAATCGAACTCGAGATTTTGATCAAAGTTGACATTACGATGATAGCGAAGACGAAAAAAGTGGGTCCGCAATTCCGTCTGTATGTCTGTATGTCTGTATGTCTGTATGTCTGTACCTCGAACTACAGCCTAAACTACCGGAGGTATTTTCTTCAAACTCGGTAGTTAAGGGTCTTCGGTGATTCCCTAGAGGAGAAATTGAAATTTTTTTTTAGCTCTAAAACTAAGGGTACCCCCCATACACCCGTAATGCAAAATCTTATTTATCTCGAAAACGGCTCTAACGATTTTGATAAAAAAAATTAAGTGTGATATTATGGACATGGACTACATTTTGGTGAACAAAAAATTTGGGGGGAAATGTTATTAGGGGTACCTGTCATAGAACGGTTTTTTTGATTTTCGAATTTCTCCCCAACGGCTCTAACGATTTTAACCAAAATTTTCATGCAGGAGCTGCTTTGCAATTTAAAAAATATAAACTAAAATTTTTTTCAAAAAAATAGTTTTTGGATTTTTAAAAAAATAATACAATTTTTTTTTTGAAAATTCAATATTTTGAAAACCGATACACGATTAAATTTTTAAATTACGTTTTAAAATGTATTTTATTAAATACTAACAATTTGCATATCAATTTTTTTTATAAAAATTTTAAGGAAAATTTAGTACATAAAAAAAATGTTTCAGTGTGTCTGTATGTCTGTACCTCTCACATCAGCCTAAACCACTGAACCTATTTCTTTCTAACGATTTTGATAAAAAAAATTAAGTGTGATATTATGGACATGGACTACATTTTGGTCAAAAAAAATTTTGGGGCAAAATGTTTTTGGGGGTACCTGCCATAGACCCGTTTTATTGATTTTCGACTTTCTCATTAACGACTCTAAGGATTTTAACCCAAAACTTTTAGCAGGAGTCCCCTTAAGATTAAAATAATATTGTATAAAAAATATTCGAAAAAATATTTATTGGGTTTAAAAAAAAAAAAAAAATTTAAATCAATATCTTCAAAACCTATGAACGCATCCCACAGTTTTTTCTTGAAAAATTTTAGAGACATTTCTTATATAAAAAATTTATTTAATAATAAAACGATTTTTTAAGGTTTATTTGCATAAATTCATACTTTTCCGGAAACCAGACGGCAATTTTATGCATTTGAACATTATTATCTCATTAAATCCATGTTTTATATTTATATATGAGTCTATAATGCTTTACGCAGCGCAGGTTTGGGGATACAAACAGTACGAGAGTGTGGAAAAACTGCTAAGATTCTTTATTAAAAGAATATATCATCTGCCCTACAACACACCAAATCACATGGTTTTGCTGGAAACGGGACTATCACCGCTTTTTATTCAAACCCTAAAACTACATATAGACTATATCCTCAAAGTTTTGCAAATGCATAGTGAAAGATTACCGAAGAAAGCAGTCCTCTATGCAATCAATCAAAGAAGTAGTTGGTACGCAGAATGGCACGAACTGGCTTTATGGTGTGAAATGTCACTGGATTTGGATTTCGGTAACGTTAATGATTGCAGAGTTAAACTGTATAAATTGATTGCGACGGTTGATGAAAAGCTCCGTAGTCGCTATATAGAAGAAGCTTCAAATTCAACTCATAGATTAATTTACAAACATCTCAATCATAACCTTGGTCCAAATAACTATTTTAGAGATGAGAACAGTGTGGAGGTTATTTCTATGATGCTGAGACTTCGAGGGGAGCTCATGCATCTTAACTATATTCCGCATAGGGAGGATCGTCCTGGACAATGTAGTTTATGCAACCAAAGAGAAAGAGAAGATGTTTTTCACTTCTTAGGAAAATGCCCTGTACTGGTAGAAAGTAGGAGATTCTTCCTCGGATCTAATTACCTTACGGAAGAGGAAATGATAAGTCTTTTAAACGAGATGACGGTGGAAAAACTTTTTACGTATTGCAAAGTGGCAAAATCATATCGGGACAGAATACTCTGCGAAAGCTTCTAAAAACACATCGAAGTTAAATAT
This sequence comes from Chrysotoxum bicinctum, assembly GCA_911387755.1. Taxonomy (NCBI): domain Eukaryota; kingdom Metazoa; phylum Arthropoda; class Insecta; order Diptera; family Syrphidae; genus Chrysotoxum; species Chrysotoxum bicinctum. The sequence goes on from OU426990.1 coordinate 34,186,752, forward strand.
TTATTTAAGTTGTAAAATATATGTACATAAGATATTTTCGTTTTTTTTTGTTTTTTGTTTAATAATTTCTTGCTTTTAACATAATCGTAAAACCAATGAGCTTTATATTATATTAATTTTATCTTGTCAACCTGGCAGACGGCATTGCCATGCTAATTTTGATTTTGTAATTTATTAATATGTTAAGAAATAATGAAAATAAAATCTAATCTAATCTAATCTAAATCTATTTATAAAATGTATCTTAAATTCCAAAGTACTTTTACATAAGAGCAAGTTCGTGCGATCCAGTCGTGCATTTTATTTTTTTTTTTTTTGTGAAAACTCAATATTCCGAAAATACCATGCTCGATTTTTTAAATCTTGATTAATTAAAGTTTCTTAATATAATCTATAAGATATGAGAAAAAAAAATTATTGTACCTAAAACTAACGGTAGCCTCCATACATATGTTAAAAAATGGTTTTCGAAAATCGAATTTTTGTCAAAAACTGTTCCGAGAATTTTGCTAAAATTAAATTTTAGAAAAAAATTAAAACAAGATATTACTGACTCAACCGACCATAGAACGATTTTTTCGAATTTTGAATTTCTAATTATCGGCATAACGGATCTTAATGAAATTTCTTATAGAGAAGCTTCTAAAAAGTTTAAAAAAACATTGCATTTTAAAACTTAAAAAAAAAAATATTGTTTTGAATTTAAAAAAAAAAACTATTTGTTTTTTTTTTTTTTGAAAAATTCAATATCTCAAAAACGGCTCAGTATTTTTTTTTTATAAATTTAATAAATAATACCTAAAAACTTTAAATTTGGCGTACCAAAATTTTTTCTTAAAAATGTTTTAAAATATTTTTATAAAAAAGCTTTAAGAAACCATTACGACTTATAATTTTTGTTCTCTCAAAAATTTGTATTTGCATAGAATTCTGTTTTTATCTCTTACTTCTAAGAGAGTAGAAAAATAACTTTTATCCTTATGAACAGTTTTCTCTAATAACATTTGTTTAAAAACTCCTAGTCTATTACATAGGAGCAAGTTCGTGCTACCCACTCGTGCTTTTTTTTTTTTTTTTTTTGATTCTAACTCTAAGGTATACGTCGTTGTTCTGTTTTTTTTTTTTCAGGTTGCGTACATTTTGGGGTATTTTGTTCTTTGTTTCAATATACCCAACATTAACCTTTTCAAGAGGTGCTGTGTTTTAAGAGACTCTATAGGTAGAATTAACAGCATTTTTGAGTATTTTTTTCGTGTTAAGTTAATTTTTCATTTTGTTGGACAAGCAATTTTGCTTGTTTATTTTATCACCTAGGTTCAAATATACCTATTATTGTCATCAAGCAATCGCAGTAAGTAAGTAGTCATCTGCAATTACTATACATACATACATGTTTATACATTAAATTAAATGCCCATTAATCTCAATCAATTTTCTCCTCTTACTGTGCATACAATATAGCAAATGCACTTCCATTTCATGTCATTATAATCGAAGCAATTAATAAGCAAAGTGCAATTTGTGGCAAATTTTTAATGCATCGTGGTTATTTAATGGATTTCAAATGGGATGTAGTGGTGATTGTAAATATTTTTTTTTAAATATGATGACAATAAAACGGTTCTGCCATTAGCACCATACTTCAAATGAAATAAGAGCAAATTACGATTAAGAAAAATTAAGAAAAAGCCTGATTCATACATATGTACATATAACATGCATATAATTCTGATGTTCTTAGGTGATATAAATTATTTCCAGCAAATAAAGCAATTTAATAAAATACAAGATTAAATGAATGAGTGAATAATTTTGGGGTATAAAGTGCACTGCAAACTTAAGATCTATTGAGCTCCCGTCGAGGACTTAGTAAGATCATTGATTTCTTGAGAAACTTAATTACATGGAGTATTTTCAGGGATTGTAGTTTGCTCTCTTCTATCGGGTAACGTCCCAGATACCTGTATCTCTGATGCACTAGTGCATCATATGTACCAAATATATGGTCCAATAATTCCTCGGATTCTGAATGTGACTCTGGTCACCAGACCAAGCATACATTATGTCTTCTAAATTTGCAGTGACCAGTGAGGAAGCCCATAATTAAGTAGTCTAAGGTTGTTCCTGCATAGTCCGATACAGGATGTAAATCGTTCTTGGTGGCAGCTCCCAAGAGGCATTTTGACCTTCCTCAGTTTTGGGAGTTCTATCCATATTTTTTTATTTTATGGCCTCCTCTTCCGTTTTGATTTTATTTTTTATCACATTCTCTACTATTTTACAATAGAATTTCGGCTCCGTTGCGAGTGTCGTTGCTCCTATTTTAGTAAAAGACTCTGCTTCATCATTTCTAACGAAGCCTACTCGTCCTACTAATTCCCAATGAAGCGTGATATTATTATTCTTACCGATCTCGCTTAGCCTGGTCACACACTCTCATTCCAAATAAGAACCAAAGGCACCGGAGTTTACCGCTGTGGGTGCTCCTTGGCTATCCAACTTGATAGCAATGTTTTGGTTTCGGTAATTTCTTTTGAGATTTCGTTGGGCACATTTTCCTATATGGCATATAACTCCGTCTGGAAAATGCTTGTGCCCATCAACAGACAAAGTTTGGTTTTGCGATTTTTGCACCTATCCCTTGAGACGTTCTCGATCTATCAGTATTCCATTTGATCGCATTTACAGTGAGTGAAAGTTCACTGTTTCGTCTACTCACTTTTTCCTGCTGTTTTACTCCGTTCCGAAAATTTTCTCGAAGTTGTACTTTACTCTAAGAATATATTATAAACTCGATAGTGAACACATTGATATGGAGTCTTTTTCTTTAGTTCCTATAAATTTCCTCCTACCAACACCTTCCCTGAAGAATGCTTGGATAGCTCCCTTAGCTGCACTTCCTATTAGCACATGTAGTGGGTTTACGTGAAGGATAACCTCTATTGGGTGAAGTTCTCATTGCTCCAGTAATGTATATGCATACCTAAATGTTGCTAATTTTGTTCTTTCGTGCCATGGAACTGCACCAAATATATGATTGACAGAATCAAAGAACATTTTGAAATTTCCAACTTGGGAAATGTAATAGGCTAAACAAAATTACAGTGAAAACTTTGTTAGAAGAATTTAGTTTGGCAAATGCAAAATTTTTTAAAATTTCTATAGACCATGGATATAATGTAACCGACAGTACATTTTTTTAAGTTGAATCGAATTAAATCGATCTGGCAATCTAAAGGGTGATCAATCAAGAGGTGACTCGTGTCAAGTTTCTATGTGTTTATTATTCAGTATATTCATTCACATTTCATCATGGATAGACTTACACCAGAACAACGTTTGCAAAGCGTTTCGAAAATTCGCGTTCTGTCAAGAATTTATTTCGTGCTATTTGTCGAACTTATGGTGTCCATAATCGACCTACTGAAGCCATTATCAAGATGTCATACCATCAAGAAATTGGAGTCCCAATATTCACTATTTGATGACACTCTCGACCGAATAGACCTCGTCGAGCGTGTAGTTTTGAAAATATAGTTTCTAACAGGGTAGGCGATGAATCAATTATACGCCGTTCTTAAGAACTTGACCTATGACATGGAACAATATGGGCGATTCTACGCAAAGATCTTGGTTTGAAGGCATCCAAAATTCAACTCACGCCAGAATTGATAACGACTGACCTTCCGTTGCTTCATCATTTCAGTGAATGGATTCTCGAAAAACTTGCTGAAGATACACTGATACACAGATACTCTGATACAATTAATTTCAAGCTTCGGACCAGTGGAATGGTCAGCAAGATCATGCGATATCACATCGTTAGACATTTTTCTTCAGGGCTTTCTTACTTACTTTCAAAACCTTCCCTGTTTTCCCAAAGCTTGCACTGTGATAATCCGAATAAGGGTAACAATTACCTCTTGAGTTCACGCATATTTTGAAGCAAAAAAATAGCTAACGGGACAGATAAGACCGGATGTATCAAATGTTTTGTTGCACTGTTAAGCAGAAAAGTCAGCAAGCCCTTATAAACTAATTGGACTGAAGTTCATACTGATTGAACTACGATATTAAAGGGTGGTTAAATTTTAAGGGCCGATGATGAATGTGTACCACACCTACACGTCAAGGTTGTTTCTGCATTTCATTTGACATTTCTCAATTTCAGACTAACTCAATTTGAACCATGGAAAGATACACAATCGAGCAACGCGTTAAAGTTATTTAGGCTTATTATGAAAATGGGCGTTCAAATCAAAATGCATATCGTTCACTTCGTGATTTTTCCGGTCAATTTAGGTCAAAATGGTGGCAAGAAATTTCAACAGTGGATGATCAATTTTCGAAGAAAATCATCTTCAGTGATGAGGCACATTTTCACCTCAGTGGATTCGTCAATAAGCAGAGTTGCCGCATTTGGGCGAATGATAATAATCCAAGAGTGATTGTCGAAAAATCCATGCACCCACAAAGAGTGACTGTTTGATGCGGTTTATGGGCTGGCGGCATCATCCGGCCGTATTTTTTCCAAAATGAGGCTGGTCAGGCAGTTACTGTGAATGGTGTTTGCTATCTTGAGATGATAACGAACTTTTTATGGCCCGAATTGGAAGATATGGATGTGGACGATGTGTGATTTCAACAGAACGGTGCCACTTGCCACACAGCTAACGAAACAATGCCTCTTTTGCGCAACAAATTCAATGGCCGTGTTATCTTACGTGGTGGCGATGTCAATTGGACGCCAAGATCATGTGATTTGACACCATTGGACTTTTTTCTTTTGAGTTATTTGAGAGAAAAAGTGTACGTCGATAAACCAGCAACAATTCAAGAGCTGAAGGATGAGATAATTCGGCACATTAATTAGATAGTACCTCAATTATGCCTCAGCGTCATCGAAAATTTGGACTATCGGATGGAGGTGTGCCGCCGAGGTCGCGGCGGCCATTTGGCCGAAATTTTGTTCCACACATAGTTGAACTATACCATATTATCATAATAAAAAGAAATGACAATTATTTCCTAAATATTTTGTGTTTCAACATCGGCCCTTAAAATTTAACCACGCTTTAGTTACACAGTTCAAGTATTCTTGTATCTTTCCGTAGTAAACCTTATTGTGAGTTTCACCCGAACAACATTCCACCTGGAAAATTTGACATTTCACTTTTTGCCTATTGTGAGTTTCGACAGAAAAATTATTCATGTTCGAAAAATTCCTTTATTGTGAACAGTCATTTCTGGCGGAATGAAATGCCATTAACAGCCTACAGTTTTACTTATTTTTAGTAGGCAAACGAGAGCACAATAAGGCGGAAAAGGTGAGTAAAATTTCATGTTTTTTGCAAAACTATAAAAAAAGACCAAGGCGATATGCTGCTTAATAAAATGCAGGAAACTCTTAAAATTGCCAATTGCCGAATTTTGGAAGAAGCTTACATTGAAAGAGGTCATCTTCCAACTTGATGGAATGATGGAAGCAGTGGAGGGAGTAGTGGTTCGCAGTCCTTTGGTCTGGCTCACCCCAAAAGCATATAATTATGTATGTACATAGTGCCAAACAATGCGAATATGATGTTACATTGGGCCCGAATGACGTGCGTTGAAGCTGTTGATGATTTTCTTTTTGAAAGGATATTCATACAGGAAATCCTACGTCATCTCAAGCCACAAAGAAAAGGAAGATGAATACCAACAAGTTCATTGTAGAAGATCTACAGACACACAAAATATTTTGTAAAAAAGTGACCGACGGGTTTGTGTAATGAGATATCACAACACGGAAGTCTAGAGCGGCATTAAAAAGATGCACAGATTATTGGGCCGTCTAGGTGATATAAACAAAGAATTGTTGAAAAAACAACAACAGATGTATAATACAGAAATGGAAAGCTTCGTAAGTCTGAGCTGGAAAATAAATTAAGAAAGACCGAAGAACGTTATAGTATAGGAAGAGCAGAAAATTGAAATCATGCGAAGAAGAGAATATAATGACCAGATTATTTTAAAAATACGATATTCGCCCAAAAAAGCCTTGAAAAAAATTTTCCTAGTTAATAAGGTGACTGAATTCAAAATGGAAGTTGTCTGAATTTAAAATCCAATAAATTTTAGTTTTATTAAAGAGCTGTGAATTATTTTTTTCAATAGCATATTATAAGAACAAGATAATTTATTTATTTTTATTAAAAAAATCGACTTTAAAATTATGAAAAATTTGTGTTGTTGAAATATAAGAATACTTTAAATTTAAATATAAATTTTTTTTAAAGAATTTGCGATGACTGCGAATGAGCGCTGGCTTATTGTCAGATAGCTTGATCTCAATCAATATACCGATTTTAAATGAGGCCACCAAAAAGCTTTGTACATCAGGTATAGAGCTTAAACAGGCATGTTTTATAGTGTACAGCGCTGCACAAATATTAATAACTTTGACAGCCTTTGAAGGAGTGTAGTACAGTTGTCTTGCACTCAGTAAACATCTCTACCTGTTTTTAAGAATAGCATTGGTTCTCTCAATTATATTTCTACACCGCAAGTGAACTTCAATATATTTTTCTTCATTTGAACCAATATTCGGCGTTCTATAAGGAGTTAAAATCCACGGTTCCAAGCAATAAGCAGCATCTTCTAGAAAACAAATTATTTAAATCTGTGGTGTTTGGTAGGAACATGATATTATTATTATTATTATAACTTTATTAATAAGCAAGTAAATTACATTATTAATATACTTAGTCTAGCGCTAGCTGCCAGGGCTTTCGGCTAGTAAAGAAAAAAAAAAAAAAAACGTACAATTAATTGGTTGAGATTAAATACAACTAACAAGATTTAATGATAGCATGATATTATATATATAGTTTATATTTTCAAAGTTAACATTAGATAATAACTGAATAAGGCTATGGTTTGATATGTTTTTGCTCGTAGAATCGACCTTTCTGCAAAGGAACATGATAACTCCATAAGATAATTTGCGTTTTTATCTTCACTTAACATCGAGCTAGAACCTTAACGGGTAAATCGATTTTCTAAATTTGGGACATATTTTTTTAAAGTATATTCTCATAAATGTTCCAAATTTAAAAAAAAAATCAGTCGACTCGTTTAGGACTTAGCTCCATGTGAAGTAGACGTAAAAACGCAAATTATTTTATGGACTTATAGCGTTTCTACCAAACACCACAGAAATAATTTAAATTTTTTCGAAAGTTACCCAACAGGAAAATTTGTCAAAAACAAACTAACACCAACAAGGTGAGTTCTGAGTAAAAATGAGGAAACACATATTTTTGCTTAAATTAACTAAGTTTAATTAAAATCATTAAAGCTGTTTTCAACGAAATACAAAAAAAAAAAAAGAAAATAAAACAAAATAGGTTCAGCCCACAGCCAATTTTTTTTAAAAAAGTTCAATAAAAAATAACAAAAACTGAACTTATCTGAGCCCCTTTATTATTCACTAGTTAAAATGGAGGGACAATCTTCACAAAAATGGAATATCGAAACAATGTTTCGAAATTCATAAATATTCATGCCAATCGATTAAATCACAGTGGAATTCCAGTCATCCTCCATACGTTCTTCAATCTGAATCTGAAGGTGACAAACCAAAGATACAGATACTCTGTGGTCTTTCATGGACACTTTGTTGCATTTGAAATATTTCTCCATGGGAATTTGAAATTCCAATAAGAATAAAAGGACGAGGAACAGGGAAGTCCAGAAAAAAAAAAAAAGACCACCGTTGTTGGTCCTGTGTAGTATAGATGGTTGTTGGTGAAATCGTTGCTTAATATCACCTCCAGGGAATAAATCCATTTCAATTCGGAAAAGGAAGATGTTATACGTTCTGATAGCATTTACAATTTCCGGACTGATTCCGTTGAACGGACGGACGTTCCGGCCGAATACGTTTATCTTTTTTTTTATTATTTTCTATACATAGATACCATTTTTTGTAAAAAAAAATATATACAGGGTGATTGGCATAAGGTGTGACAAAAAGCTAGGGCGTGTAGGTTGGACTTAGACAAGAAAAAATTCGTATGGGAGGGGGGGGTCTATTTCCCCCCGTTTAGGCGGGAGGGGCAATTTAAGAAAAAAATCACTTAAAACAGAAAAAAAATTATTAAAAAATAACGGTGATACCTACAGAGTAATGCTATAGCATTTTAAAAAGCCAGAAATACATTCTTTAATTTTGTTTTTAAATAAAGTTGTTCGAGTGAATAGTTTTTGAAAAATTAATTTTCAAAATCAAAATTTAAAAAAAAAAAATGAAAAATTTTTTTTTAAACAATTTTTTTTCAAAATTGTACGTAATTAAGTATTATTTTTTTATTCAATATTCAATGCTCTTATTAATTTTTGATCAAACACAAGAAACCGGATGTCAAAATGTTTTGTGGTTTTTGAGAAAATCAAAAATAACAAAACTACTTTTGTTCTAAGAAAAGCCTTTTATTTTAGTTTTTTTCGTTTTTGGATTCTTAGGTGAATTTACGATTGAAAGGATTAACTTTCTTTTTACTATTTTTTAATTATCGTCTTATAAGCATACAATAATGTGACAAACTACTGGATTAACCATATTTCACACATTTTTTCATTGAGAACACCTGCGTGAGAGCATTGGTTTAAAATTGACCTGCCACTTTTTTATTATGGTGGGGTCGGCTTGGCTTAGTACATTTACGAAAGAAAGGATTAACTTTTTTGTACAATTTTTTTATTATCAGTCTTATTAGCATCCAATAAAGTGACAAAGTACTGGATTAACACATTTTTTCATTGAGAACACCTGCGTGAGAGCATTGGATTAATATTGACCTGCGAATGTTTTTTTTAAATAATGCAACGTTACACGCCCTAACTAGTGACAGAAAAATGCAATTGCGAAATAAGAACAAAAATGTTCCTGAATCTTGAAATCAATTAAAATAAGAAATACATGCATATTTAGATTAAATACATAATTACTGTTTATTTAAATTTTTAACTATTTTTTAACTAAAGCTTATTACAAAAAATTTTCGATATGATCCCCATTTTGTAGAAGGCAAAGATTATAGCGCCTTCTTATTGCTGCACATAAATTTATACTTGATAAATTTTCCTGTAATTTGACTCCAGCCACTTCAATCGGTTGTTTCAGTTGTTCCAAAGATTCTATTTCCACTTCGTACACATAGTTCGAAGTCACTAGTTAGGGCGTGTAACGTTGCATTATTTAAAAAACATTCGCAAGTCAATATTAATCCAATGCTTTCACGCAGGTGTTCTCAATGAAAAAATGTGTTAATCTAGTACTTTGTCACTTTATTGGATGCTAATAAGACTGATAATAAAAAAATTGTACAAAAAAAGTTAATCCTTTCTTTCGTAAATGCACTAAGCCAAGCCGACCCCACCATAATAAAAAAGTGGCAGGTCAATTTTAAACCAATGCTCTCACGCAGGTGTTCTCAATGAAAAAATGTGTGAAATATGGTTAATCCAGTAGTTTGTCACATTATTGTATGCTTATAAGACGATAATTAAAAAATAGTAAAAAGAAAGTTAATCCTTTCAATCGTAAATTCACCTAAGAATCCAAAAACGAAAAAAACTAAAATAAAAGGCTTTTCTTAGAACAAAAGTAGTTTTGTTATTTTTGATTTTCTCAAAAACCACAAATTATTTTGACATCCGGTTTCTTGTGTTTGATCAAAAATTAATAAGAGCATTGAATATTGAATAAAAAAATAATACTTAATTACGTAAAATTTTGAAAAAAAATTGTTTAAAAAAAAATTTTTCATTTTTTTTTTTTAAATTTTGATTTTGAAAATTAATTTTTCAAAAACTATTCACTCGAACAACTTTATTTAAAAACAAAATTAAAGAATGTATTTCTGGCTTTTTAAAATGCTATAGCATTACTCTGTAGGTATCACCGTTATTTTTTAATAATTTTTTTTCTGTTTTAAGTGATTTTTTTCTTAAATTGCCCCTCCCGCCTAAACGGGGGGAAATAGACCCCCCCCTCCCATACGATTTTTTTCTTGTCTAAGTCCAACCTACACGCCCTAGCTTTTTGTCACACCTTATGCCAATCACCCTGTATATGAAATCTATTGGTGGCTTCCCGGAAATAACTAAGATTTTAATATTCCGAGGGTATAACGTTTTGGGAAATATTCGAAAATACATATAGACAATTTAAAAAAGGACATAAGACTCGAGTTGGTGTTGTGTGTCTCTTATTGAATTGATCCGATAGTCTGTAAATGCCATGAGGGATGACATAAATGGTTTTGATCAATTTTAATGGATTTAATATTTATTAACGAAGTCGGGCAAATTTGGGATTAAGGTTGAAGTGAGGGGACTTCTGATTAGAGAGCTTATCACACTAAGAGGTACGTTGTTCTTGGATATACTCCATAGAGAAATTGTTATCTACCGGGAGGAATATTTTGTGTTTTCCATAAATGGTAAACTGAGTAAAAGTCTATATGGATTTTTATTCATGTATGTAAAGGGTAAGGGTGGTTAAATTTTGAGGGCCGATGTTGATTTTCAATAAAACACAAATTATTTAGGAAATTATTGTCATTTCTTTTTATTATGATAATATGGTATGGTTCAATTATGTATATGGAACAAAATTTCGGCCAAATGGCCGCCGCGACCTCGGCGGCAAACCTCTATCCGATGGTCCAAATTTTCGATGACGCTGAGGCATAATTGAGGTACTATGCCATTAATGTGCCGAATTATCTTATCCTTTAGCTCTTGAATTGTTGCTGGCTTATCGACGTACACCTTTTCTTTCAAATAACTCCAAAGAAAGAAGTTCAACGGTTTCAAATCACATGACCATGGCGCACAATTGACATCACCACCACGTAAGATAACACGGCCATTGAAATTGTCGCGCAAAAGAGCCATTGTTTCCTTAGCTGTGTGGCAAGTGGCACCATCCTGTTGAAACCACATATCGTCCACATCCATATCTTCCAATTCGGGCCATAAAAAGGAAGTTCGTTATCATCTCACGATAGTGAACACCATTCACAGTAACTGCCTGGCCGGCCTCATTTTGGAAAAAAATACGGCCGGATGATGCCGCCAGCCCATAAACCGCACCAAACAGTAACTCTTTGTGGGTGCATTTGTTTTTCGACAGTCACTCTTGGATTATCATTCGCCCAACTGCGGCAATTCTGCTTATTGACGAACCCACTGAGGTGAAAATGTGCCTCATCACTGAAGATGATTTTCTTCGAAAACTGATCGTCCACTGTTGCCATTTCTTGCCACCATTCTGACCATTGACGACGCTTGAAATGGTCAAGAGGCTTTAGTTCTTAATTCCATTGCACCTTGTAAGCGTGTAAATGCAAGTCTTTATGCATAATGTTGATCAACGACGATCGTGAGAGGTGCAATTGTTGGGCACGACGACGAGTTGGACGGCTCTTCAGCCACACTATCGCAAACAGCAGCAATATTTTCTGCAGTACGAGCTGTACGAACATGCACTGGTGTTTTCGCATCTCCTACAGTCCCGGTTTGCTCAAATATTTGAACGATTGAATTGACCGAACAAATTACGAAGTGCATTTTAATTTTAACGCCCATTTTCATAATAAGCCTGAATAACTTTAACCCGTTGCTCGATTGTGTATCTTTCCATGGTTCAAATTGAGTTAGTCTGAAATTGAGAAATGTCAAATGAAATGTAGAAAAAAAAAACTTGACGTTTAGGTGTGGTTCACATTCAGCATCGGCCGTTAAAATTTAAACAACCTTTATAGAACACAGAGCTAGAGCTTGTTGATTAAGTTCCTTGTCTATCCCTTAAGTAAGTTAATAAGTAAGTATACAAAATATGCGTTCCAAGAAATGTAAATTTAATTTATATAAAACTTGCACAAATAATATTCCCTTCAAACTTGGAGAACAGCTTTAGGCGTTGGGTGTTAAAAGTCTCACTTGTTATTTTATCAATCCATTATGGTATGCATTTATTTATTTTTTTTTTTCAATTTTTTAAAATATTTATTTTCAACTTTGTAAACAAAATCATCTAACAAAATAGCTGCAAGCAAAACTGTTGACTCTCTTCTGTGTTACAAAATACATAAGCTACACAATGCAATTTTTCATTTGCCAAGAGCAAATATTTGTTGGTGTTTTTTTTTTTTTTTTTTTTTAAGTAAAAAATCATTTGTAAATATTAATTGCTTTTTCCAAGAGAAAAAATCAACAACAAATAATTAAAAGTTGGAAGATAGATGGGCAAACTTTTTTCTTTTCTTTTTTTTTTTAATTCCACCAGCATTATTGGAAACAATTTTTGGAGGGACGTTGGATATATGAAAACTCGATTTTATTTGTTCAGATATGTCAGAAACCTTGATGGTGACTTGCTGTTTAGTTAACAAAGGATTTCTAGAAAAAATAGATAAGGGTTTCACACAATAACCTCAATAAGTATTAGAGGTTTGTGAGATACAATTCTATGGAAAATAAAACTTTGAAAAGTAATTAATGGGTTTTTTATAGACTGACAAACAATGGAAGGGATAATTTTCCATGACTTTCTTAAGAATTGATTCAAAGAGAATATTAAAGCACCATCATAATTGTACAGTGTTTAGTAGAATCAACTACAAATCGTTCACACCGTGGACGATAGAACCTCAAATATCTGGAACAGTAACTAAAGTGGTTTGTCGGAAAATGGCATAGATTTTGAAATCATCATATAATAAAACGGCAAACATGTTTTTTGTGGTACACTTTTCTCTAAAAGTATTTAACCGATTTCGATAAATTTTATATGGTTGGAAAGCAACAGTTACGGAGATGTGCAGAATATACTTGAGACACGCATTTACACACTGTGGGGCATTTTTGTTTTTGCACTATCGAACACTTTGCATATTACATAAAATAAAATTTAATTTAATAAATTTGCTTGAAAACACTGCCAATAATATAAATAATAAATAAATTGGCACTCGAATTTCGAGAGCTGGGTCGGCTAGTTGTATTAAATGAATAAAACGGATATTTTGTGAGCCATTTATCATAATTTCATAATTAATAATTTAATTTATCATAATTTCAGTTTAAAGAAAGAAACTTAGAATTTGAAAGATCCAATCGGACGATGCAATACCTACTTGAAAATGCGATAATTTTAAAGAGTATTATTCACTTCTGCTTAGTTGTAAGATTTTTCATTTATTATGCTTAAGTTTGAAGTTTTAGAACTAGTTATTTGATCACCGAAAAGAAAATTTCGAAAGTCGAATATGTAAAATGGGGGTAATGCGAATTTTTCCATCTTCACATTCTTTCTCTGAGCTTTTACTGGACTCTCGATATACGCTGTAAGTGAGAAAGTCTGAGGCTGGCATTAGGTAATAATTTTTATAAAAAATAAAATATATAAAATATAAAAATAAAATTTTAATAAATAGTGTGGTTATCCTATTAGAATTTAAACAGTGTAAGTCCCGCTAAAGTAAAAAGCCGGGATGGTTTGCTTTTACCGAGATAAAACCAGCTTATATAGTTCGATATACACGCGACAGACAAACCCATAAAAAAAAGTAATATGATTACAAGCCAAACATTTATAAAGAATTTCCTTCGAAATAACCAGAACTTTCCCTTTTCTTAGCGACCAACCTCTTACGTAACTTGGATGACCTTTGAAAAAACGGAAGAATCTTCCTTAAGCCAAAATACTAGTTACATTTAAATTGGCTCGAGTGAATTTATCTCCACTTTAAAGTTTCCCAAAGGCATCCACACCGAACTCTTTTTTTTGGACAACCACGAGGTCTTATAACCTCTTTGTTGATCTCGTCTCGTACTGATCAGTGATCATTGTGTGCGAAGGAATATGTCTTGCCGAAATCAGACTTATACAAATCGACGTTAACCCGATTCCATTCATCTAAGAAACCCTAAAAGAAAATCACACTATCAGTGGAGTGAAATCGCAGCCTCATATTCCAGTGCTTTCTTATCAAAAGAATGCAGTCTGCGCGCGCTAGTCCCTGGAATCATTAACCAAAAAAAAAAATTGACAACGAAAATAAAAAAAATAAAAGGCACGACTGGTTCGCACGAACTTGCTCCTATGTAATAGACTATGAATTTGAATTTGAATTTAAAGAAAACTGTTCATAAGGATAAAATGAATTTTTTAAATTCTTTTAGTAGTAAGAGATAAAAACAGAATGCTATGCAAATATGAATTTATGCAAGAACAAAAATTATAAGTCGTTAGTGGTTTCTTAAAAAAAACTTTTATGTACAAACTTTTTAAGAAAAAATTTCGGTACGCCAATTTAAAGTTTTTATTATTGTTCGAATAAAAATAAAATTTACAAAAAAAAAAATATTGAGCCGTTTCTGAGATTTCGAATTTTCAAAAAAAAAAAGAAAAAATAGATTTTTTTTTTAATTCAAAATATATTTCTTTTAAAGTTTTGAAATGCAATGTGTTTTAGACATTTTTCATTAAGATCCGTTATGTGGATAATGAAAAGTTCAAATTTCGAAAAAATGGTTCTATGGTAGGTACAAGCTGTAATATCTTAATTTCAAATTTTTTTATTAAATTAAAGATCGTAAAAATTAATTGAAAGACAAAAAATTTTATCAAAATTCTAGGCGCCGTTTTCGAGAAAAATACGATTTTTGAAAACCATTTTTTTTAATTTTTAGCATTTGTATGTTAGGTAGCTTTATTTTAAGGTAAAAAAAAATTTTTTTCTCACATCTTGTAGATTATATTAAGAAACTTTTATTTATCAAGTTTAAAAAAAATCTAGCAAGGGGTTTTCGAAATATTGAGTTTTGAAAAAAAAAAATTTGAAGGTTTTTTTAAAAATCCAAAAAAAACTTTTTTTTTTTAATTTGAGTACACACTTCTATTCAGGTTTTTGGGGAGCCTTAGCAAAAAAAATGATCAAAATCGGCTGTACCGTTTTTGAGAAAATCAAAAACAAAAACAATGGTTCCATGGGGGGTACCCTCAAGAACCATGTTCCTGAAATTTTTTTTCAACAAATACCTAGCTTTAATTAAATAAAATTTTTTGGTGTTTTTATTTTTAAAATCTGTTGAACAGTTTTTGAGAAAAAAAAATGTTTATAAATGTTTATTTTTGGCCTTAAAAAATCAAATCAAAAAACATCCCGGGGAAAAAAATTAAAACCCATATCAACCAAGTTTGAAGCAAATCGGCCGAGCCGTTTAGCTGCAATCGAACGGACAGACAGACAGACAGACAGAATTGCCAGACCCACTTTTTTAGTCTTCGCTATCATCGTAATGTCAACTTTGATCAAAATCTCGAGTTCGATTTTTATCCGAATGCATAACTTGCCTTATAGTACCTATTAGTCGCAAGTTAAAATTATAAATATATAATAATAATAGAAATATATTTTTTCAAAAGTAAGAAAAAAAATAAGAATTAAGAACTAAAAGATTTAAAGTAAATTAGATAAATAAGTAAAAAGTGGCACTTGAAAACTGCAAAATATCCTCCTTCGGAGGGTATCCTTCAGAGACGAAACCACCCTTATCCTAATCTTTTCTATGTTTTGCTCTTAGTTTTCCTATCTTTTAAGTTACTACAACGGCCTTTGAAATTATTAAACCCCCTGTTTGCTACACTCAAGAGGAGAAATTGAAATTTTTTTAGCTCCAAAACTAACAGCAACCCCCATACACCCGTAACGCAAGATCTTATTTATTTATCTCGAAAACGGCTCTAACGATTTTGTTACAAAAAACTAGGTGTGCTATTATGGGTATGACCTACATTTTGTAAAAAAAAATTTAGGAAAAAATGTCATTAACGGTACTTGCCATAGAACCGTTTTTTTAACTTTTGACAGCTCTAACGATTTTAACCAAATTTTCTTAGCAAGAGTCTCCTTAAATTTTAAATAATATTGTATTTCAAAATATTCGAAAAAATATTTTTTTGATTTTTGAAAAAAGTTTCAATTTTTTTTTAAATCAATATCTACAGTCAGGAGATCCACCAGAACGTCTTGTTTTCGCAGTTCGTTTACAAGAAATGGCAAAACAGCAAAATGATTTTATTCATCATCTCATAATGAGTTATGAAGCGGATTTCCATTTAAATGGATTCATTAATAAATAAAATTCTCGTATATGGGGTACTAAGAACCCAAGGTTGATCCCTCCATGCTAATTGCTTTCACTTAAGTGCACTGTCTGGTGTGGTGTAATTTCAGAAAAAAATATTGGGCCATTCTTCTTAAAAGTCGATGCCGCCAATACTGTAATCATAAATGGTGAATGGTATCGGTTGTGATTGAAAATTTTTTGAGGCCAGCGATTCCTGATAGTCCTTCGATGTGGTTTCAGCAAGATGGAGCTGCTATGCACACTGCTCGCTTCACAATGGCGCTACTAAGGGAAAATTTCGGTGAATTTCCGAAAATTCAGGATTTAATTATAAATCATACTTTGTGATTCTAAAATAAATTATTAATAAAAAATTAAATTCACACAAATTATTATCACTTTAAATTAGGAAGTCACTTTTAACTAATAATTTTTCAAACAATGACGAAATGCTAAATCTTAAATGGTTGAAATATAAGATTTAGCATTTCGTCATATAGGCGATAACTTGTCGACGCAAAGAACATAAAATTCACACCAAAGAATATTTTATATTTCTTCTAAATTTTTTTCAGTGTACTCGTATTTTTACATTTTACTCTTTTAATATTGTAGCATTATAAATCATTGCATATGTTCTGATGCTCAAAAGGGATTTCAGCTTTCGCTACCTTATTTTATTCCCAGGGGAACACATAAGATTTTGAATGTATGTAGATAGCTTCCATGGGAAAAATAAATGTATCTCGTTTAGAAATAATGTGGTAAAGCAGGTATGTACATATCTGCAAATATTGTTCGTTGAAGGTATATAGGAATATTACTTTTGAAATAATTTTTCTTCCTTAAAATTGACTTAACGTAATATTAGAAATTTAAAGATGTTAAAAATAAAAGAAAATAATATTATGAAAAAGTTTTTTAAGATTTCTCTTATTCGGCTTATTTGGTCTCAATAATTTATTAATGAAAGACTTTCATTAATTTTCCCGACGTTTCGACTGAGGTTTCAGTCTTCTTCAGGGGCACTTTATTAAGCAAGAAAAATATAAAATAAAGTAAAAAACGTATACAAACAAAGTTTTGAATCTGTTTTGGGATTGAACTTACAGTTTATAAGAAAATTAATAAAATTTAATATTGAAAATTATAAAAAAAAATATATTATTTGAATTTGTTACTTTTTTGAGCACTTCTTTATTAGAAGTTATGTCAACTAATGAAAGAAAATAAATACATATATGTTAAGGAAAGAAAGAAGCATATGAAAGAAAAGGATAGAATTGTTTAAGTAGAGACTAAGGAACAATACACTGACGATATGCTTTGTGTATCCTGCTTCCTGTTCATGTTATTTTTGTTGTTCAAAATGTGTAGCGTTTCTAAAGTGTATCTCTTAGATGTGTGTTTCTCGACTTGAAGTATCTCCGTGTTTTTGAAATCCGGAACATGTTGGTTTTCTATGCTGTGACTGGCAAGCGCTGTTTTTTGAGAACTTTTCGTTTTAATATCCGACTTGTGATTGGAGATTCGTTGTTTTAATAGTTGTTTCGTTGTGCCGATGTAGCATAATTCACAATTCTCTGTCTCATTACCCAAACAGTTTATTTTGTATATAACATCTGTGCACTGGTCTTTTTCGTTCTTGGTCGTTAGTTTTGTAAATAGAGTATTCAGAGTTTTATTAGACTTGTATGCGATGTTGATATCTTTTGCATTATTCGCTATTGATTTCTTGAAACTTTCAGCTAATTTTGGTACATATACCAGGCTTTTGAAGAATCCGACTTTCTTATCTTTTTCAATGTTTTTTTTGTGATTTTTCTGGTGTCTTGTAAGCAATTCTCGAACAATGTTTTGCGGGTATCCGTTGTCAACAAGGATCTTGTTGAGTTTTTCTTTATTGGCCTGATGAAATTTTTGGTCACTTATCGTGAAAACTTTGCTAATAAGGTTTGAAGCTGTATTTATTATGATGTGTCTTGCTTGATTAGATCGAAAATTCACAATTCTTCCTGAGGCAGTGTCTTTTTGATACCAATCAAAAGAAAGTCGATGCATCTCACGATGTATTTTCACATCTAAAAACGCTATAGCACTTTTTTCCTCCTTCTCCACTGTAAATTGGATTTTTGGGTTGAAAGTATTGAGACACAAAAGTACTTTCTCAACTTCTCGATGATCCATTACTGCAAATATGTCGTCGACGTATTTTGTAACAAATCTCGGTGGATTATCAATCTTAGCGAAAGATTCCTCTAAAAGCGAATCTAAAACAAGATCAGCGATAGTGGGTGAAAGTGGGTTTCCCATTGGAACTCCATGAATTTGTTTATATAAGTTGTCCTTATATTGGAAAATGTTGTTGTCTTTCAGACAAAATTCCAAAATCTCTACAAATTTGTTCAAACTAAGATTTGTATTGTCACTAATCGTATTCCACTTCTTTTTCACGATATTAATAGCAACTTGTACTGGAATATTCGTGAAAAGTGACACCGCATCAAAAGAAATTAAAATTTCATCTTCACCTACTGTCAAATTCCTAGCTTTCTCAATAAATTCAAACGAATTTTTTACCGTGTACTTTGAATTGCGTGTAACACAATGTAAAATTCCTCCAATATATTTTGATAGTTCATAACAGGGAACCTTCATAGATGATAGAATAGGTCTTAGTGGTACATTCGGTTTGTGGATCTTGGGCAGTCCATAGATGGAGGGGAGCTGTGCCGTGTACGTAATCATGTTTGCTTTTTCTCTATCGTTTATTAATTTGTTTGTGTGTAGATATTTGACCCATTCGTTGTTTTTGTTTTGAAGAGAAGAAATTGGATTATTCCTTACTCCTCTGTAGGTGGAACGGTCTGATAATAAATCAAGCATTTTATCTTCGTACTCGCTTTTATTCATAGCCACAGTGACGTTGCCCTTATCCGCTGCGATGATAACAATATTCTTGTTTCTTTTTAGAAATATACTCGCCTCTTTGCTCACCTTAGACACATATTTGGCAAATTGGTCATTATTGTTGTTTCTTTCGAAAGAGTGTATCATATTACCAAACTTCGATCTCATCAATTCCTGCTCTCTTTCATCACCTACATTTCTAATCACTTCTTCACCATCAGCTATGAGTTGGAAGAGAGGAAAGTTGTCTCTTTCTACTGGCAGTGCAAATTTCTTGCCCATCGATAAAAGCCATCTGATCTCTAATGGAAATTCGATGGAACTTTTATTGACAAACCATTTATCGTGCATTTTAATGTTAAAAGCACTCCATAGTGATGACTTTAATTTGTCTATTTTTTGTGCATT
This sequence comes from Chrysotoxum bicinctum, assembly GCA_911387755.1. Lineage (NCBI taxonomy): Eukaryota > Metazoa > Arthropoda > Insecta > Diptera > Syrphidae > Chrysotoxum > Chrysotoxum bicinctum. The sequence continues at coordinate 34,206,255 of OU426990.1, forward strand.
CAGACGTTGTTTTTTTGTTTCGAAATTTTTGTAGACTTGTTTTTGTTTTGAAGTGAATTGTTTATATTCCTCAATCGATAGATTGTCCCTTAAACGTTTATCAATAAGCCTTAGGGTGTTTGTTGTTGTTTTAATTGTGTGGCATACTTCGGTAATCTCAATGTTCAGGAGCTTTTGATGGAACTTTAGCTCTATTTTGTTGTATAATTTTTGTGATTGAGAATTTTTTAATAATCGTTTGGTGGAGTTTGTTGAGTATTTTATGTGGTTCGGAATAAGTCCATAATCTCTACATGTTAATAAGAATATTCTATTTTGTTTCTGTTTAGCTAGTTTCTTTTGTAATTTACTGTACTGTTTTGTGTGGATACATATATTCTCTCCATATTTATATTTGATGTGTTGGTAATAGTTTTTCATGCTTAATAATGATTGCGGCAGGCCGTCCGATATAGTATTATTAGAAGGTTTTTTGACCAATTCGTTATAATTTGAAAAAGTTTTTTAAGATTTCTCTTATTCGGCTTATTTGGTCTCAATAATTTATTAATGAAAGACTTTCATTAATTTTCCCGACGTTTCGACTGAGGTTTCAGTCTTCTTCAGGGGCACTTTATTAAGCAAGAAAAATATAAAATAAAGTAAAAAACGTATACAAACAAAGTTTTGAATCTGTTTTGGGATTGAACTTACAGTTTATAAGAAAATTAATAAAATTTAATATTGAAAATTATAAAAAAAAATATATTATTTGAATTTGTTACTTTTTTGAGCACTTCTTTATTAGAAGTTATGTCAACTAATGAAAGAAAATAAATACATATATGTTAAGGAAAGAAAGAAGCATATGAAAGAAAAGGATAGAATTGTTTAAGTAGAGACTAAGGAACAATACACTGACGATATGCTTTGTGTATCCTGCTTCCTGTTCATGTTATTTTTGTTGTTCAAAATGTGTAGCGTTTCTAAAGTGTATCTCTTAGATGTGTGTTTCTCGACTTGAAGTATCTCCGTGTTTTTGAAATCCGGAACATGTTGGTTTTCTATGCTGTGACTGGCAAGCGCTGTTTTTTGAGAACTTTTCGTTTTAATATCCGACTTGTGATTGGAGATTCGTTGTTTTAATAGTTGTTTCGTTGTGCCGATGTAGCATAATTCACAATTCTCTGTCTCATTACCCAAACAGTTTATTAAAAAAACCTTCTAATAATGAAAATAATATTATCTCTTCTATATCATTTAACTATTATTACATCAGAGAAAATGAGATTATATCAAGTTTATCTTAAATTTGTCATAATCTTCGATACTTTAAATGGCGTCAGGATTTATCGAAACCACAACAAAACTTTTGAGTTTTTAGAGTTTCAAAAATATACATCATCATAAGATTAGTTCATTAAAAAATTAAATGCCCTACTGGGTTGCGCGAACTTGCTCTAATGTGAGAAATATACATAGCTCCTTAAAAATGGATATTAAGAAAAATGTTCAGAAGTATAGTATAATTTTTTAATTGGTTAAGACAACTACATACTCGTATTTCAATAGAAAATAAGAATTTATTTAAAAACAAAATTTATAAATTTTTATACTGTTGCGGTCAAAATAATAGTAGCGTAAATAAAATCATTGGTACGTCCCTAAATTTTCATGTTTTTCTGGAGGAAAATTCTGTGGTCGGACAAGTCGAAGATTGTGTTATATGGTGGAAAGCGATCTCGTCAACATGTAAGAAGGACTCCAAAGACACAATATAATCCAAGCTTCACAGCCAAGACAGTAAAATATAAAGGATCCAGCATAATGATTTGGGCATGTCTTTCCTTCTATTGTGTTGGTCCCATATACCGGATTGAAGGCATTATAGATCAGCATCTTTATGTGAAGATCATGGAGGAAGTTACGTTCATTCATGCTGAAGATGAAACGCTACTGAAATGGGTCTTTCAATAAGACAACGACCCAAATCATACAAGTAAATTTGCGAAGCAGTGGTTCCAAGAAAAGAGTGTTAATGTCATGGAGTGGCCTGCGCTGTCCCCAGAACTCAACTTTATAGAAAATCTTTAGTGCGATGTCAAAAAGTTTATTTCTAGTTGTAAGCCAACTACTAAGCTACTAAGCTTTTGGGAAGCTATACAGCAGTCTTGGAGGTCCATACCTGTAGAAAGATGTAAGAATCTTATTAATTTAATGCAACATCGTTGTAGCTGTTATTTTTAACAAGGGACATTCAACTAAATACTAATTTAATTTAAACACTCAACTATCACTTAAGGTAGAAATTGTCTATTAACTTTCCCTTTTGTAATATTTAAAGGTAGAATTTGAATGCTCTACTATTTTTTTGACTGCTGTTTTTCTATATGACTCGGATAGATTTGAAATTAATAATTTATTTTTATGAATTTGAAAATGTATTAATTTGAAAATCAGATGACTATTTATTTCTTTAAAATTAGTAGATTAATTTATTTTAGTTTTTGTTATGTAAAAAGGTTCACTAATATTATTCTTACAGCAGCTATATATAACGGGTGAGTTTTTTGAGGTTAGGATTTTCATGCATTAGTATTTGACAGATCACGCGGGATTTCAGACATGGTGTCAAAGAGAAAGATGCTCAGTATGCTTTGACATTTCATCATGAATAGACTTACTAACGAGCAACGCTTGCAAATCATTGAATTTTATTACCAAAATCAGTGTTCGGTTCGAAATGTGTTTCGCGCTTTACGTCCGATTTATGGTCTACATAATCGACCAAGTGAGCAAACAATTAATGCGATTGTGACCAAGTTTCGCACTCAGTTTACTTTATTGGACATTAAACCAACCACACGAATGCGTACAGTGCGTACAGAAGAGAATATTGCGTCTGTTTCTGAGAGTGTTGCTGAAGACCGTGAAATGTCGATTCGTCGCCGTTCGCAGCAATTGTGTTTGTGTTATTCGACCACATGGAAGATTTTACGCAAAGATCTTGGTGTAAAACCGTATAAAATACAGCTCGTGCAAGAACTGAAGCCGAACGATCTGCCACAACGTCGAATTTTCAGTGAATGGGCCCTAGAAAAGTTGGCAGAAAATCCGCTTTTTTATCGACAAATTTTGTTCAGCGATGAGGCTCATTTCTGGTTGAATGGCTACGTAAATAAGCAAAATTGCCGCATTTGGAGTGAAGAGCAACCAGAAGCCGTTCAAGAACTGCCCATGCATCCCGAAAAATGCACTGTTTGGTGTGGTTTGTACGCTGGTGGAATCATTGGACCGTATTTTTTCAAAGATGCTGTTGGACGCAACGTTACGGTGAATGGCGATCGCTATCGTTCAATGCTAACAAACTTTTTGTTGCCAAAAATGGAAGAACTGAACTTGGTTGACATGTGGTTTCAACAAGATGGCGCTACATGCCACACAGCTCGCGATTCTATGGCCATTTTGAGGGAAAACTTCGGAGAACAATTCATCTCAAGGAATGGACCGGTAAGTTGGCCACCAAGATCATGCGATTTGACGCCTTTAGACTATTTTTTGTGGGGCTACGTCAAGTCTAAAGTCTACACAAATAAGCCAGCAACTATTCCAGCTTTGGAAGACAACATTTCCGAAGAAATTCGGGCTATTCCGGCCGAAATGCTCGAAAAAGTTACCCAAAATTGGACTTTCCTAAGACGCAGCCGCGGTCAACATTTAAATGAAATTATCTTCAAAAAGTAAATGTCATGGACCAATCTAACGTTTCAAATAAAGAATCGATGAGATTTTGCAAATTTTATGCGTTTTTTTTTTAAAAAAAGTTCTCAAGCTCTTAAAAAATCACCCTTTATTTTGAAACATTTTTAGGAAATAAAACTGATATGTCAACTTTAAGTTTTTACTACTGTACAAATACATATTAAATTCACAAAGAATTATTTGATCTGTTTTTGAGACATCGAATTTAAAAAAAGAAATATTTGAATTTTTTTTTTAAACTAAGGATCAAATATTTCTTTCAAGTATAATTGTGTAGGTTTATAGATTTAAAATTTAAGCGAAAAAAAAACTATCAAATTTCTAGGTGTCGTTTTCGAGGAAAATTATGATTTTTGAGAACTATTTTTTAACTTTTCTTATAGTTGTTTATAAGTTACTATTTGTTCTTCTTTCTTGTTTAGTAATAAAAAACTCTTAATTACTAGTTTTCAAAAAAATGTGTTTTGAAAAAAAAAAATATATATATTTAAATATTGAACATACAATACTATACAAACTTCTTAAGAGCTTTATCATACAAGAAACTATCGCAAAACGTTCCACCGTTTTCGAAAAATAGAATAGCAAAATAAAAAAAAATAAAATGCACGACTGGGTCGCACGAACTTGCTCCTACGTAATGGACTAGGACTTTTAAAAACGAATGTTATTAAAGAAAATTGTTTATAAAGATAAAATGAATTTTTTTAAATTCTTTAAGTAGTAAGAGATAAAAACAGAATGCTATGCAAGAACAAAAATTATAAGTCGTTGTAGTGGTTCCTTAAAAAAAATAAGCTTTTGTGTACAAAATTTTTAAAACACTTTTAAGAAAAAATTTTGGTACTACGCCAACCTTAACTGTTTATTACTGTTCGAATGAGAGTTAAATTTAAAAGAAAAATACTAAGCCGTTCTTAAGATATCGAATTTTCCAAAAAAAAAAATAACTTTTTTTTCCAAAAATTGGAAAAATATTTTTTTTTTAAGTTTTGAAATGCAATGTTTTTTAAACTTTTTAGGAGCTTCTTTATAAAAAATGTCATTAAAATCCGTTATGCCGATAATGAGAAATTCAGTAATATCTAGATTTCATTTTTTTTCTTAAATTATAGTAGATCGTAAAAAGTAATCAAAAGAAAAAAAAAACTTGCAAAATTATCGGAACCGTTTTCGAGAAAAATACAATTTCGAAAACCATTTTTTAACATTTGTTTGGAAGGTACCGTTAGTTTTAGATAAAACAATTTTTTTTTTAAATCTTGTAAATTAAGAAACTTTTATTTGTCAAGTTAAAAAAATCGAGCATGGGGTTTTCGAAATATTGAGTTTCCAAAAAAATTTTGAAATTTTTTTTAAAAATTAAAAAAATAAAAAATTGAAAATTTTAGTATCTATGTAATAATATTCAAACTTTGGAGGACCTTTAGCATAAAAAAATGATTTGAAGCGGTTGTACCGTTTTCGAGAAAATCAAAAACAAAAAAAATTTACCCAGGGGGCTAACAAAAATAACAATTTTTTCTAAAATTTTTTTCAACCATTAACTAAATGAAATTTTTCAAATTTTTTTTTTAAGAACATCTGTGGGACAGTTTTCGAGAAAAAAAAATATTTATAAAATTTCGAAAAAAAATCGTATGGCAGGTACCGTTATTTTTGGTCTTAAAAAAAAACAAATAAAAAAACATCCGGGGGGAAAAAATTAAAACCCATGTCTTCCAAGTTTGAAGAAAATCGGCCGAGCCGTTTAGCTGTAATCGAAGAGCTGACAGACAGACAGAATTGCGAGACCCACTTTTTTAGTCTTTGCTATCATCGTTATGTCAACTTTGATCAAAATCTCGAGTTCTATTTTTTTACGAAGGCATAACTTGCCTTATAGTACCTATAAATCGCAAGTAAAAATGGGAGCGAAACTCTAATATCTGGACAGAGCAATCTTATGTTGAAAGCTTATTAGGGGATGTCCCCCAGTCACGAAGTTGATGTAGTTTTAAGAGTAGGTGTATGAATCAATTTTTCTTATTTCTTTCCCTTAGCCGGAAAGTTCTCAAAAATGGACAAAAATTGGGGAACCATGGATATCCGCTTATTAGAGCTTTCACTGTGCAATATTTTTGCAAATTAAACTACCTCTTATATAAAAATATTTAAAATGCTAAGAGCCGTAAATGAGAAAGTCGAAAGTCAAAAAAATGCTTCTATGGCAGGTACCATTAATAACGAATTTTCTTTAATTTTTGTAACCAAAATGTAGTACATACCTATGTGTAATAATATTGAGTTTTCAAAAACCAATTTTGATATACAATACTTTGAATACTCTATATAAGATTATGCATACTGAATTTGATAAAAATTCGATTTATCGTTTTCGAGAAAGCCGAAAATAAAATTAAAACAATAGCTCCAAAACTAGCGAAAATTTTTACATAAAGTTCACAGATTGGCACACATATTTTAAAACTCTATAAGAACTTATTCGAAAGTGTAGTACCATTAAAATTATTATAAATCTATTATTATTTCATATTTCATTTCATTTATTTATTTCAATGGTATCTTTTACAATGGGCTTTTAAAGCCTATAATAACAAGTAAAAGTTATACGTGAATTTAAATTAATTAAAAATTAAATTCAAAATTCTATTTTGGAAATGACAAGTTTAAAATTAAAAATTAATCTTTCTTTCTCTTGAACTTTATTTAATATTTGAATTTAGTTTAGTTTACTGCCAAGTATCTGAATAGGGCTGCTTCAAATTGCGCCGTGCCGCGAAGTCTTCTAATGAAATATGGTTAACTGTTCCACTGCCTGATAACATGAACAACAAACTGACGTTCCGAGTTTCTACAAGTAAATCTCGGTTGCACTAACATGAATGTACGATTAGAATTTACAAATTGTATTTTTTCAAAAAGATATGCTGGCTGTTTGCTGATTAAAATCTTGTTTAGTGTTTTTAGGGAAAAATATTTTAAAAATGTGTAGAGATCACAACCAAGGATGTTGTTTTTGTAGTTCGATACATGGTCATATCTTCGGAGATTGTACACATAACGCGTCACATTATTGAAAGCTACCGTCAAGTTCCTTTTCGTTTCTGAGCTATGGGTACTAACAACTTCACATCCATATGTTATTATCGGAAGTATTAAAGTTTTTGCTAGGTTTAGCCGAATATCCTGGGGAGTAAAATGTTTTGATAGTGAGAGGCTGCGTAGAGAGCCATATACTTTTCCAATAACCATTTGAACATGATCATCCCAAGTAAGAGTGCTATTGAACAAAATACCTAAATTTTTGGATTTCTTTACATACTCCAGTTGTTGGTTTCCAAGATAAAGAGCAGGAAAGTAGCTATAGTCGAGTTCATTTTTGTATATTACCAAACATTTGGATTTACTTGGGTTAAGCTGCAGATTATTTCTGTTGGACCACTTTAGTATTTTACTTAGGTCACCATTTAGCTTATCAGCCCCATCTTCAATCATACCTAGCTTGCAGCTAAGTCTTACTTGAGCATCATCGGCATACAAATCTAGAGAAGAATATTGGACTTGAATTGGGAGATCATTTATAAAAATGGAGAACAGTAGAGGACCAAGAATTGATCCTTCCTGAACTCCTGACAAAAGATTTAAAGAACGAGATATTCTGTCACCAATTACTACGGCCTGGCTTCTCCCACTGAGATATGAAAAAATCAAATTCGCTGCTGTATTTGAAAACCTAAACTGTTCCTTTAACTTTGATATGAGTATTTTATGATTGACTGTGTCAAAAGCTTTCGAGAAGTCTAAGAGGACTAAAAACGATACCAGATCACTATCCATTGCCGTTCTTATATCGTCTGAAATCCTAAGAATAGCTGAGACACAGCTATGATTAGACCTTAAACCTGATTGTTGTTCGCTTAAAAGTTTCTTTGCGTTTACGAATTTGGAAATTTGGTTATGCAGAATTTTTTCTAATACTTTTGATAAAAACGACAAAATTGATATTGGTCTATACTCTGACGGAGATAAGCGGGTAGCTGGTTTTTTTAGGACCGGTATGACTTTTGCTATTTTCCATGAGGATGGAAAATGCGATGTCATTAAGATAGTGTTGTATATATGTGTAAGGACGGGGAGAATGTAGGGTAAAATCATTTTAACGAAAAGTGGATGTATATCGTCAAATCCCATAGCACATGATTTTATTTTCAGTATTGCACTTAAGATATCAGCATCATCCACTCTTTGAAAGTGAAAGCAATTCGCTCTATCGGGGTCAACAACCCGATATGCTATATTTGGTTCTTCACTGCCTAGACTGTCATTCGTGTTGACAGCAATCTCCAACACATCAGCTGGAGAAAAGGCGTCACTTTGAAGTTGAGCATACTATTCATACTATTAATTTCTTTTTCAGTTTTTTTAATTTAAGTTCTCGTTTAGGTTTTTTTTTTTTAATTTTTAACAAAATTGTCAACACATAAAAGAACTTATTTACTACCGATGCCATCCCACTGATGCTATGATTATAAATAACAATAAAAGTCAATTGGAATTAAAAACAGTTCCTTCGAGACGTTGGGAAAAACACATTTTGGGGAAACAATTTTGCCCATAAAATACTTACATGCATTTGTAATTCATTGCTTCACCCAAAAATACCACCGAAATAAAATTAAATTAATGTTCACACATTAGCTGCTCTCTCAACACAATCGGTGGAGGTGTTCGGGAAAACCACTTTCATGCGACGACGACAAGTACAACATTTAATTTACGAGAGCAATTGTAATGCTACGGCTCTCTCCACCAAAGCCATAAATCCTTTAGTTTAATTAAGCTAAATATTGCGTGAACTCCTTCCTTAAAAGGCTGTGTTAAATGTGTAATCTCAATAATTCTTATAGAGTTTCCATTAAGAGAAGGATAAATCGAAAGTTCGAGTTTATCAGATTCAACTTCTTTTAAAGTCTTTAAACTTTAAAGGAAAAGGTACTGGGAGTGGAACTTGGTCTGAGAACGTAATTACGGTACTTTTTTAAAAGTTCTGAAATTGGGGTATAAGATCTATCTATGTTTATATGGTACCTTGTTCAAGTGTCGGAATGTGAACTACATACTTCCTTTCGGAAGGTACATTATATACATATAGAATTAAAAAAAATCTTGGTGGTTTAACAGATTGTGGAGAACCAGGACCTAGCGACTTACAACTCTCAAGCCTTAACCGTTCCTGCTTTCGTGTTAGCAGTAAAGGAGGAGAGATATAATTTTCTTCTAATTCCGAATGAGCAACACTTTTGATGACAAGAGATAGTCTTGGAGGCAGTACACCCTTGAAATACTACATTTTTGCATGACATTTCAATGGTCTTCCTGGATCTACAATAATTCCTTAGTTTGAGTTTTCTTATTCAATAATGCTCTATAAAGGAAGGTTTCTCTAGAAATCCATTTGTTATGATTTTAATTTGGATTAAGCTAAATGCTGCATTGATGCCTGGGTTATGAAAAAAATACTTGAACACTGAATTGGTTTATCTAGGTAAATATGGATCTGAAATTTTATTTGATAGGTATTAAATTAAAGTTCTAAAGTAGTTGGGACTTACGGTGATAACTTTATGATAAGACCTAAGACTTAACGGTCTCGGAACTCGTTTTTGCAGAAGAGCCTTTTAAGGTCGAATGACCAAAATGGAGCTTCTACGATGTTGTTCAGATAACTCTGGAACGAAAGTCTGTTTCCACCAAGGAGCTACCAAAACGACAGTAGGATAAGAATTCTCTACGTATAGAAACAACGGTGGTGTCTCGAGTTCTAGTTAGGAACAACTTCGTATTCACCTAACGGGAGCTATTCTAACATATTTAGAGCTGAGATCAGTACTAGCAAGGTTCCTGTAATAAACGAAATTCAAAGGGTGCTGAGAAATAAACCGAGCGGAATGTTGGTGCAAGTGATCCTTGCCTGGCCCAGTTCGTCCGATCACGGTCATTCCAATCAAAGCCACAATGAACCGGGGCGCAGATAAGAGTGACTTTTTGTGGTTAAAATTAAGACTAGCAAGTTCAAAACCGGCAGTACTAGACCAATTTGAAGGATGATGTACTAGAATTAATGGCTTTTCCAGCCGCCTGACTGTTGGTGATAAAATAAATAGTAAATACTATAGGTTAGCTCGGGTCACCATAAGATCGAACTAAATGTGTGTCGCACCAGGGCTGTGTTCTTCCACAAAATCATCTAATATGGAAGACCCCACTTTTTACCGAATGTGTAACTATACAGGTGTAGAAAGCTATGCAGGCTTTCTTAGTGTTTTCTTGAATTTTCAGTTTTCAGTCCAACTTGGATATAGAATAACACCAAGATAGCACTGGAAGAGACCAAGAGTGTTTGGTCGGTGAGTCGGGGTAGATCGAAGGGGTGTATATTAGTTCTGGTAATAAATGGTATCAGTTAAAATTTGCGTTGGTTAACACCTATTACACAACTCGTGTCCCAGTTCACTTAAAACAGGGATGAACTTTCCTGAACCTAGTAGTACCAAGTCATCGGTATTCGCAACCGCATTAACGCCACATCTTTCAAACTAAACGAGACTTATTGTTCATGACTAAAAGCTATAGAAAAGGGGTGTTCCTCTACTAAACCTTGGTTCTATATACAAAGTTGACTCGATCCTCATGTGATTGATGTCGTGCTTATAAGAAATCATTCATTTGTGAAAAACACAAATTAGCCTTTTTGGTATTAAAAAAAAGTCTTTTTATGTAGGCATCGTTATGATACCTCCTACACAAGTTGTACCAAATCCAAACCATTAAACCACAAGCCGTTAGAAAAGTCTTAATTAATGAAATAATTTTACAACATCGTTGCAATTGTATAACTGCGTATCGCTTATGCAATTTACTTCCGGCCATTTTGTTACATCTCACTCATGTATCTGGAGTATGGTTGGTCTATACGAGAGCATAGTAGATGTATTCCAAGAGTTCTTACTTGATCCCACTAATGCTCTTAGCCTTCTTCATGATATTAGAATGTTTGTACATATACGTTATACCCTCAGGGCCTGGCAGTCACTACACTACACATATACATGATTTGTGTACCTACACTCTTAATGCATATACCCCCTTCCGTCAAGGATGCTTAGCTTGCAGTGTTGCACCAGAGCAGTGCTAACCATGAACCATGATGCTTCATCCATCGACCGTATAGAATGATGAAACATGGTCCATAGGAGCAGGAGTTGCTGAGGAGCATATCCCTGTTGAGTCGATAGCCTGTTGACACATTGTGCATAGCACACACATCCCTCATCTCATAGGTAAAGTATACTTGGGTTCGTGCAACTCGTGTCGTACTTATCGTTCCACCAAACGAGCACAAACTAACACCCGACCATCACCACAGCCTCCTCTCTATACAGTGTCAAGTGCGTTTTTTAAAGGACATTTCATGAAGGATTATTACTTTCTTCTGTGTCGTCCTTCCAATTTCCAACAAGCCAACATTACCTCCTAAGAGACTCAACCGCCTCCTCCGGTACACGAGTATACATGTATATAATGTTCGCGTTACTACGAGTATACGAGTGGAACTGAGTCATGTTTAATTGTGTAACTAATTTGCCCAGGAACAGAACATGGAACTATGCCAGAAATTTATTATGATTTCACGCTCCACAGAACGATTCTTCCATTTGTCTCGAATGTCCTTTGCCACTTTCCCACGAGGTAGGTCCTGTATAATTTAGTGAACAAATGAAGACAAATGTTTGTTTTTGTTTGTTCCCCTGACGTTCTTTGAAGAAAAATTGTTCCTTTGTGGCATAAACTGCTTAATATTCCTGATAGGGGCTCTGCGGCCGGGAGGATGAGAGGAGACTGGTTAGAGCTGGAATTGGCCGGCAGCAGTGGCGCGCGGTGGCATTAAGGGTTCCCAAGATTAATAAACATTAATTAAATTGTGTTTTAGTGACATAGCCGAGCTGTGAATAAATTTGCAACTATTTTTTTTTCTATGCACCTATTCTAGACGGTCTCCTTGTCGACAGCAGAATCATAATTTTTTGTTGGTCTATTGCAAAGTTGCTCCTTAAGAAGTTACGAAATTACATGCAATGAATTAGAAAGTCTTTACAAGAGATAACCAAATTGCATTCTGTACGTAGCGCCCGGGATGCGAAGAGGAACTAAAAATATGGGAATTTCAAAATGAATTCATGCATTTTTAATGACATTATGGTTAGGATCTGTTGAAATGTGTATTCAGAGCTTGACTAATCTATTCTGGGTTAACGCCCTGTTGGTCGCTCGGTCGTCGTCTTGTTTGTTGGAGGTTTAACTGAGAGATTTTAAGAAGATTCCCCAAAGGAATTATCTCTTTAAATTAGCGGAGTGGGTATGTAGCAAAATATTTGAATGTAACCCCTTGAAATAGAAAAGTGCTTATTGTTTCGAAATTGCTTTCATATTAATCTTCAAAGGACTTCTTGCGTTCTTTATAAAGTGTCTTTTTGTTACTTGGAAAATATTTTTTTTAATTAAGTTAAAAATTAAATTGCTTTTGTAAGACTTCGAACAATTTGAAATAAGAAGGTTTTGTTTTGGTTAAACAAAAGAAATATTGCCAGCAACAATGGGAATTTATTAGTGACGGAGTCTGGGATAGTAATCGGATTAACTTCAACAATGATGGTGGCTTAAGAAACAAGGCATATTCACAAACTTTCCCAATTAGATAAGTATTTGGGGGAAAAAGTTAAAAATTAAATATTCTATGTATTACACAAATTTAGACGATAAAATTTCCTTTAAAAAATTGCGACAAAGTTCTATTGAGCTGTTTTCGTATCTATTAATGTTTTCCCTAATTGGGACCTTAGGGCTACGGATTTAAGGTGTGTCAGATTCAGTTTTTTTTCAAATATAAATTAAAAAATTTTATAGCTTGTGTAATTCCTTACATAAAGAATATTCAATACATAAAAAAAAAAAAAAACATTTTATCATTTAGTCGAAAAATGATAATGAAACTTTATTTACTTGGTAAAGGTTTTCCAAATCGGGCGGTGTGTCAAGATATCATGATCTGGTTGTTCAATTCACGTCGCCTCTGCCTGAATAACAATGCCTTCAAATCACTCGTGCAAAATGTACCGCCGTCCTTTTTGGAAGCATTTTTCGTCCCCATCGACCATCGGAATCATCCTATTTGGGGTAAAATATAAAAAAAACCTCAACATAAAAATTCATTTTAACTTCGTAATATTTCTCGAATTTCATTTTTTGGTATTTATTTTGTTAAAAAATGTTATGGTTTTTCAAGAGAACAAATTGGGCCTTTTAAAAATAAAATTAAACCAAAGCCAACAAAAAAAAAAAAACGTTAAGGCCTTTAAGGCTTTCGCGGTTTTTAAACATATAAAACAATTCTTCGCATTAGCAGCGTGGTTAAAATATAAAGAGTACACTTTAGCACTCACCCCGAACGTTTTTTATCAAATTACATTGAACGTGTTCACCGGAAAACTGCTGTGAAAATGTTATGCATAACATAAAACAACGTTCGGGGTAAGTACTCAAGTGCACTCTTAATATTTTAACTACGCGGCTAATCCGAAAAATATGTTTAAATTGAAGTTAAAGTTAGTAAGACGTGAGACGTGAATAAGCAAAAGAGAAAATTTCCTCGCAAGTTTTTCAACTTAAAAAATGAGGTCAGGAATCCATGGTTTTCGACTGCGAGAACATATCTTTTTGCTTATGATATAAATGTGTACCTACAATATACATACACACATACAGTTGCGGTCAAAATAATAGCAGTGCAAAAGAGAAAATTGTTAAGATCCCGTTTTGTCCTCTATATACTCGCCTTAATAGCCAAAATGGTTACACTTTGACAAAGTAACAATTTCGCAACCATCATGAATGGAAAAATTTTGTATTGCGTTGTAAATATGACAAATAAATAAAATGCACGACTGGGTCACACGAACTTGCTCCTATGTAATAGACTAAGAATTTCAAAAATGAATGTTATTAGAGAAAAATTATTTTTTTTAAATGACTAAAACAACTTCGTTAGTAAGTAGTTAGAGTTAAAAATAGGATGCCACGTGATTCAAGCCAATAAAGGTTTATGCGAGGACAAGAATTATAAGTCCTTGTAGTGGTTTCTTAAAAACATAAGCATTTATATACAAAATTCTTAAAACATTTTTAAGAAAAAATTTTGGTACCCCAATTTAAAATTTTTATTATTGTTCGAATAAAAATTTAATTTACAAAAAAAAAATACTGAGCCGTTTTCGAGATATTGAATTTTCCAACAAAAAATTAGATTTTTTTTCAAAATTCAAAAAAACATATTTTTCTTAAAGTTTTGAAATGCAATGTTTTTCAAACTTTTTAGAAGCTTCTCTCTAAAAAATTTCATTAAAATGCGTTATGTCGATAATGAGAAATTCAAAATTTTAAAAAATCGTTCTATGGTAGGTACAGTCAGTAATATCTTGTTTTAAAATTGTGTTTTATTAAATTATAGACCTTAAAAATTACTCGAAAAAAAAAATTGAAGCGAAATTCTCGGAACCGTTTTCGAAAAAAAATACGATTTTCGAAAACCATTTTTTAACATTTGTATGGAGGGTACCGTTATTTTTACGTAAAATAAATCTTTTTTTCTCATACCTTGTAGATTATTTTAAAAAACTTTTATTTATCAAGTTTTAAAAAAATCGAGCATGGGGTTTTCGAAATATTGAGTTTTCAAAAAAAAATTTGGAAAATTTTTTTAAAAATCCAAAAAAATGTTTTTTAAAATTTGAATACACAATAATATCGAAACTGCTGGGGAGTGTTCATATAAAAAAATGATCAAAATTGGTAGTACCGTTTTTGAGAAAATCAAAAACAAAAAAAAAAAGGTTCCTAGGGGGGTACCAAAAATAATAATTTTTCGGAATGTTTTTTTTCACTCATTACCTAGGTTTAACTAAATGAAAATTTATGAATTTCTTTTAAAAAATCTGTGGGACAGTTTTTGAGAAAAAAAAAATATTTATAAAATTTCGAAAAAAATCGTATGGCAGGTACCGTTATTTTTGGTCTTAAAAAATCAAATCAAAAAACATCCGGGGGAAAAAAATAAGACCTTTATCTACCAAGTTTAGCTGTAGTCGAACAGACAGACAGGCAGACAGACAGACATACAGAATTGCCAGACCAACTTTTTTGGTCTTCGCTACTATCGTAATGTCAACTTTGATCAAAATCTCGAGTTCGATTTTTTTCCGAATGCATAACTTGCCTTATACAAGTACCTATAAGTCGCAAGTAAAAATTAGCTATACAAGAAATATTCCATGCAACGTCATGTATTAATGTATTGATTTGAAAAAATCAGGACCATTTATTGTTGTTTAAATAAATGTATTAATTTATTTTGATTTTGTTGCACCACAAGGTGTACTAGTCGACACTTGACTCTAAGATTTACAGGGACGACCAAAAATGTGGGTCTCGAAAATATGATTATATATGTCTAACAAAGCGGTAACTGTCATACAACTTTTTTTTCGAAATTTTAGAAGATATTTTTAATCAAAAACTGGTTCACATATTTTTTAATGAAAATTAAAAAAAATCCATTAAACAAAAGCTAGCTAATGATTGAAAAAAAAAATCCAAAAATCTGCTATTAATGGTACCGCCTTTTCCGTTTTCGATTTTCTTAAAACGGCACAACTGATTTTGGTTATTTTTGCATACCAAAGCTTCTGTAAATTCTAGTTCTCAGAATAATATTAATATTTAAAAACAAGTTTAAATGAACAGTTTCATAAAAACTATATTTGAAATTAAAACAGTACCTACCATATAACCATATTCTTCGATTTTTGACTTTGTCACCATCGGCAAGACCGATTTTAATGAAAACTTGTATTTAGTTATGTTATGTACATATATGCTTCTAAGTTTGAAAAACATTGCGAATCAAATCTTTAAATTTTCGAAAAACATTTTCAATTTTTGAAAAATTAATATCTCAAAAACGGGATTTTTCTTACCATTTTATTTGCACAGTGATAAAAAGATTTGTGTACCAATATTTTTTCTTGAAAACATGTTTTATACTAATTTTATATACAAAAAGTTATTTTTTATCTATATTGTTTATCTATGATGTTTTAGCAAAATAAACATGGTTTAAAAAAAAAAATTTAATTTCCAATTACATAAGACCAAATACGCCCAATCCAGTCGTTGATAAGCCCAAAAATAACGGTAGATGCCATAATTAAATCAAAACAAAAACAATTTTATTTTTTCCAAAAATTCTTCTAAGGATTTAAAAAATAGTAAATAAATCAACCTTCATGCTTTTTACAGGAAGAAAACTCAGGTGATTTTCGACCCCCTTCTAACTTCAGAACTAGTAGTTTTCGAAACTTTAAATTCTCATTATTTTGTAAGCCAATTAAACCCAGACATTTCATACAATTTTAACTGTCTTGCATAAGTGGGTTTTTGAGATAAAGGTCTTCAAAAATCGTTAATACTCTAACTGTATGACTGACCGAAATCATCAAAATTATGGAGCACTTAGCGACACCGTAAAACAAGTTATTTCGCCTAACGGTAGGGCTGGGTGCATACAAAGGAAAAAATTTGTTATTTTCCATTTAGGGGGCGTGCTCTCCACTCACTTCTAAAAACTCTTACTAATTATATGGAACACTTCCGAATGTTTTAAAACGATGAAAATTGGTAGAGCGCTATACAAAGAAAAAAATCGAAAATTTGAGATTATCATTTACGGGGCGTGGCATCCATCTACTTTCTCAAAACTAAACAATCACTTGGAGCACTTCCGATTGTTGTTGAATGATTGTATTTTGTAGAGCTGAGCGACTTGTTAATTGTGCATTGTCTTTTCCATATTCTGTATACAAAAAAATTTTTTTAATCATCTTGATATCCGGTCTGTTCGTATTTTAAATTCTTATTTTTCTCGAAAATGGCTTCTGGAATGTTTATATAATTTTCTCCTAGTGTTTGAATAAAAAAAATTAATTGAACAAAAATTGAAAAAATCTTTAAATTAGAGTACAAAATTGTGTCTTACTAATTTTATTCATAAATTATATTTAAAAAAAATACTTAAGATTAGGGTAGGTTGATATGGCTATCAGCGTTGCAGCTGACACACTTAGACCAGAGTTACTGTAATGTGATACTCGTTGAACCATTGGGAGCTCCTTATAGCACGAGAGAGACTGCAAATTTTTTAATTATATCACTAGGTTCCTCGAATGTGAAGCCTAAGACTATTGGATACAGCTTCTGCTGTTTATTCTGTTTGAAATAACGCCAAGCCTCATTGCATGTTAGCCTGCCTATAAGACAGTGCCCAGTTGTGACACCAATTACACTTAAATAAATCAAACATTTCGAGCGTTTCCGGTCAAGCATTGACCAGATCTGTTTTCTCATCAGAAGTATAACAGAAATATTTGAATCCCTCGAGCACCGTCACAATGTTTCTTGTCTTTCATTATCTTACCGTTACTTTTATAAACAGTGCTCTAGCTGAAAAGCCAGTTGCATTCCTCCCCTTAAACAATTTAACCACAATACCCGCGCTTTTAGGAATGATCAGTTTATTCTTGAGTCCACCTTCGGACGTACTGTGAAATACAAAGATTCTTTCTTTAGCCGGACTACACGAATGTGGAATGCTCTACCCAGCTCTATTTTTCCTTCGCATTGCAATGTTAAAAAATTTAAAACTAATGTGCATCGGTATTTCCTTTTAAACCCTGCCTTGTTTGCATAATGCTCATTTTAAGGGTAGTAATAATCCCTTGAGTGCGCGCTAATTATAAAAACAAAAAGGTGGTTACATTATTCTAAGTCAGGTTTCAGAATAAGTTTATATTTAGAGATTGGTATACCTATATTAGCCTTTCCAGGTATTGTAGGTAATTTTATTTCACCTTAGGGAAGTTCATCAGCCTTATAGTTCTCTGGAATGTCCCTATGCGCTGGTGAATACTGAAACAACTGCGCCATCTCCATAAGAGATGACCGATAGTTAAGGGCTATTAATAGAAATCGGGTCCAGAGATTTAATAACCTCTTGACTATCCGAGAAGATGCGAATATCAGTAGCTGATAACATATTTTATTTGAGCTAAGACTTCATTAACTGGCATAAGTTTCTCCTGGAACACGCTAAGACACATAGTCTAAATCTATATCTGAGTACAGAACCCTTCCAAGTTTCATTTTTCGATCCGTCGTCGATTTAAAAATGGATAGAATCATCTTCCGAGAAACTTACATGTATCTTTTCAGAAAGATCTTGAATGCATGGTGGCTTGCAAGATTTTGCCGAGCTGTAGGTTTGGGATAGTCTATAGTCAATGTGACTTGGAAGTGATCCGTATGACTTCAAAACGATGGAATTGCCAATTTATTTATTTATCAATTGTGAAGAAGCTTTTAGGCGGACGGCCGGCGGTGTTGTGCTCGCCTTCGTCTGCTTTCTAATAAAAATCAAGGAGTGGCGGATGAAACGGAACGTTTTTCTTTCGGGCCTCAGTATTAATAGATGGGTCAATTTACTGGTCACACCCTCGATATTTAAATTTGAATTTCTATGACCAAAAATATCAGTTTTCCTAACATACAAAATTTTTAAGCCACGAAGAAAATTTTACTCAGAAACTCAATATTTCGAAAACCATAAACTCGATTTTTGTGAAACTAAGCACGTAGCTTTAAAAAAAAAAAACT
This sequence comes from Chrysotoxum bicinctum, assembly GCA_911387755.1. Classification (NCBI taxonomy): domain Eukaryota; kingdom Metazoa; phylum Arthropoda; class Insecta; order Diptera; family Syrphidae; genus Chrysotoxum; species Chrysotoxum bicinctum. Next base: position 34,224,819 of record OU426990.1, read on the forward strand.
GCTTAAGCGATCGCTTAAAACTGATTAAAATTAAAATTTTGCTTTCTAATTTTAATAATACATATTGCATAAACATTTTCAAAATTTTGTTTGAGGTTCCTAAATTTAGCAAGATAAAAATATTAGGTTAGGTTAGGTTAAAGTGGCTGCTGACCGGAAAAGGACAGCACACTTAGACCAATATTTGGTCCGTTGTGATACCACAATATTGCGGTAACAACATTTATTCTTAAAAATATATTTTAAATTTGATATACAAACATTTATAGTACTATATTTAAGAAAATGAAATTTGTGTTTATACTTTTATTGTTGATTAAATCTTAAAATAATTTTTCAACAAAAAAAAAAAATCAGATGATAGTGCGACAAAGGGTGCAACAAGAACAAATTTTTTGGACATTTCTGGCTTCGTACACAAAACCAATAAAAATGAAATACATATGTTAAACAAAAAAAATGTTTATTGAAATTTTAATAAAATTCCCATATATTTTTGTTTCTACTGTGTTTTTAATTTATCTGTGTATGCTTTTTTACGAAAAAATAAGACCATTATTTGCTTTAAAAGGTGACAAGAGTTCTATAAACATGATTTTCAAAATCTATTTACATATATGTATATGCCACATTTATAGGTGAAGGTACCTTCGGCCAAACAAATTCTAAAAACTAATAACAGCTTTAGTGACCTTCGTAAAATTCAATCATACAGATGCATTGTCTGGCAACACCAAGAACGTTATACTCGTAGCGAGCAGCAGAAACGTTGAACAATCTCGTTGCACGCAAAAAGTTTGTTAATTGAATTTTCATTTTGTATATGACACATACGACATGCCCCAGGAGCAGTATAGTTTCCCATCCTCCTAGTTTCACTCTTCAATGTTCTTGCTGTTCTGCCAGTACCAGATGATGTTCATATCGTGCCTTTGGCATTGCCAATTTGTATTTGGCAAAACTAATTTCAAAATTTATTCAATGCGCGAAAGTCATCAACTGTTACTCGAAACGCCTTTTGTCACTCTGGCTTAGAAAAAAATAACCAAAAAACTGTGAAATCCATGAGATTTTCAGACTTTTAGCATTTTCATGCTTTTGGATATATCTATACATAAAGTCTAGGTACGAAAAAATGTTATACGCAGTTCGTTTTTTTAAGCTTAAGGCTTCCATTTAGGTATTTGAAGTTTTTTTTAAACTTATCATCTTCCGAATTTGAAATTGTAGGTTATGTAGATATACGGATAGGATAGTTGTAATAGCGATCTGCCTTCCGTATGATGATTTCATTCTGCAGCTTTTAGTCTGACAAAGTTTTTGCCATTGTAGCTAGGTATATCTGTAAATTCCTGCAGACTAAGGATACTAGGGCAACCTTAAGAGATTATATGAAACTATTTCAAAACGTCAGATATTATTAACACATTAAATAACTTAAAAACTTGTAGAATCCTAAGGAAGTGTGAACTTGACTATTTGACGCGTATTTCTGGGGAGAGACATAGGACAAAGGGTTGATGAGAATCCTCTGGCAAGGAAGCCAAAACACTTAGCTAAAAAACTTTCTCAAAAACTGTTTCAAAGATTTTTTTTAAATTGGAAAAATTTTGTTTTAGAAAAATGATTATAATGGTTCCTCTCATAATTATATCTATTTCGGTAAAACTGATTTTGATTAATTTTTTTTATCATAAATCTCTAAGAAAGTTTCGATAGCACTTTGTATTCAAATTTTCATAGTTTTTTCGGATTTTAAGGCGTTTTTTTTTTTTTTGAATATTTTGAAAGCTACTCGCTCGAGATCAATGAAAGTTGTCATCATTTTTTAACACTGTTTAAAGGATTAACAGTGAAATTGTACTCTGTAATGTTATGAAACATATTTGGAAACTTCACAAAAATTCTTCCAAAAATTTAGAAAAAGTTTGTTCTGTTTCGCTTTAATTGCACCACTCAAATAATATAAGCTAGTATTTAATGAAGACCTAATAACATAAAACCTAGCTTATAACCGTTTTTCTGATTTTTTCATTATCAATGAAAATTGTTTAAATAAACAAAATTATACAAAAGCTTAAAAAAAATATTTTTCTTTACAAATTCGATATTACAAATTTTCTTTAAAAAAGCGATATTTCAAAACATCTATTCCAAATGTTAAAAAAAAAATTAATAAAACTCGCAAGCAAAGATTTTATTTCTCATAGCCATACCTTTTGATGATTGTTAAACTGCCAAAGAAAGGTGACCTTAAGAATTGCAAAAATTGGCATGCTATTGCCGTATTGTCCGTTTTCCCAAATGGACTAATGACAACCATTTTTTCTCGAGCAGATAAAGGCTAGAATCGAGTCTTCACTTCACGTTCTTTGAGCAGTCTGCAGAACTTCGATCACTACTTTACCTCATGTTGGTGGATTTTGAAAAGTCCGTGAAGATCACTTCTTGGTCGAGGAATTCCCCCAAAAAATATTGCCCTTATTAGGGAGTCCTGAAACAACGGAAGGTGTTACGTTTTGTACAATGGTGAGCTATCCAACTATTTCGAAGTATAACAGAGTGCAAGACAAGGGGATGTTCTATCGCCTATTCTTTTATGGCCAGTGTTGGTACAGTAAAGAGGCAGGGTTCAATGGATACCAATTGAAAGGCTTAGCCATTTAGACTATGCCAATGATATATGTTAACAGCTGAAGAGGTTGAATAGTTTATATACCTTGGGAGTATTATATCAGCAAATGGTGGTATGGATCTGAACGTATAATAGCTCGCGCTCCCTTTAGTACTCTGTCTCAAATTTGGAATTCCAGTCAAATCACCTTACGCACTTAATTGAAATTCTTCGAATCTAATGTTAAATCAGTGCCTGCGAAATTTGGAAAGTTTCGGCTATCATCTCGAGAAAAATGCAGACTTTTGTGAATCGCTACGTTACGTCTTTATAATTCGAAGGCCACAAACTATTTGTAACCAGGAATTATTGTATATCAACGTCAAGATCGGCTTGACGTTGATATACGAAAGCGAAAATGGCAATGGATTAGTTATCACACTGAGAAAACCAAACGATGATATTGCAAGCAAGCCTTTGAATGGAATGTTTAGTGTGCACGGCGGGTTGGAAGACCAATAAGAACATGGAAATCAATAGTATTAGCAGGAGATAATTGCCAGAAACTTATGAATAGTAGAAATATTCACGGATCTAACTCATGTACGTCTAGTTTTTTAAAGTCTTCATTGATTTAACGCCAACTAATGGCATTTGAAGACAAAACTGAAACTCTACACACAATCCAACAGGATATTATATTTTGCTGTCTTTTATGTTCGAAATACGTTTAGTATTCCAAAAATGTACAGAATGTTTTTGGGTTTTTAGCAACAAAGTCTTGTCTATGATCTTTTGCATTCTAAAAGACATCGAGCACTTCGAATCTCGAAATAACCATTGCCCGGGTAAAAGCAAGTATTGAAGAATACCTCGAAACTTCCACCATGCGACCGACGTTTTCAGCAGTTTGTCATATCTAGGTATACATTGCAATAATTTTAGGGCAGTTCCACTATACTCCAAGAAAGATTCAATTGGTTTAGGTCAGTTATAAACTTATAATAAGTTATCAGGCTTATTTTCATCCAAACGGTGACGTGAATAGACATAATTGTGAATTATTGGGCATCCACAATCCATATTTAAATTTTGAACGAGTTGCGGTTAATGTGGATGGCATTCAAAACCCAGCAATCGTTGATATTTTTCTAGGGACAGAGTTAAAGAAAACTTCAGAACTGTGGTTCCTAGCAGATGGAGTTACAGCTTGTCAAATTTCCTCTTCTAAGGAAAATCAGTACCTACCCCTTGGCATAATGGTTAGTGCGTTGGACTAACATGCAGGAGATCTTGCGTTTAATTTTCAGCCACTGCAAAAAGGTTTTCCAGGAGTGTAGTGCTTCTTTCAAGGTATTGACAAATGCTCTAAGAGTATATCTTGTCATAAAATTTTAAGCCATTTGGAATCGTTAGAAAATTGTAGGTCCCCTCTATTACTGGTAACATGCATACAAGAATGGTTGAGAGTTGAAAGTCACTAGGTTCTGGTCCTCTTCAAACTTTCGCACAACCAAATTATTTTCTTTCTCTTAAGGAAGTGTTTTCATATTTAGCTCAGACCCCATTTGCCATATTTAACCACTGTTCTGCAAATATTGGCATTTCATGCCAATTAGCAAAAAACTATCGAAGAGCGTAATACCAATATTCAAGAAGAGGGCTGAGAGCTTTTTTAAGCTTTGATCTTAATTTTTATGAAAAACAACGTTAAATAAAATAAATATGAAAAAATAAATTCATTAAATTACTTTAGCGACAAGAATGAATGAGATTTTTTTTATATCCATCACTTACTGTAATATATATATAAGGTGATTGAATTATGTCGGTCGGTACTAATACATATTGTGTGATTTTACTATTACTTAAATACATATCTATAATTAATATAATTTTGTATGTTAAAGTTTAATGTAATTCTCTTTGTAAACGGATTAAAAGTAAGGTCTTTATATTTAATCCTTGTATTATAAATACCAACGTGCCTTGTAAAAGAATGCAATAATTGCTGAATGTTTTGAATTCAATTGAAATTCTTTATTCACCATTCATTTGGCATTGAAAAGTTTGGAATAATTTGTTTTCCTTTAATTTTACAGAAATAAAGTTAATCGCTTAAGATGAAAATTTAAGAACCTTACTAATTATGAAATTTATAGACGAGTTAAATTAGTCATTATGTAGTGGACTATATGCATAATGAACATAATATTATAATTGAATTGGTCATTTCAAAAACCTTAGAAGTCATTCAATTAGAATTTTTCAGGAATCAATAAAAACTGTTTCATGCACAAACAAATGAATTTTAAACGACTTTTGTATGCTTAATTAAGTATTTTAGTGGTAAAAAAATTAAAAATCGAACAAATTCACAGTTTATTAATAAAAGTAATGAAAAAAACCTAAAAAACTGTTCTTGACTTAAGGACTGGGGTAAATGGTATATAAATTAACCAAAAAAATGGTAGTAATCATATTTTGTATTGCTCATTATTGAAAATTACACTTAAGAATAACGTTTTGTCATGTTTTAATATCTTTAAGGTTATCTTCAACATTTTCTATTGAAGGGCACTTTTTATACATTAGCCTTGGCTGATAGAAGTGAAACAGAAGTTGTAACTTTCTTTATTAATAAGAATGAATGTTTAATCAATCCATCAATATATTCCTATGATAGTACCTTTCTATGTGCAGCATTCTTAAAGCTCATATATGTCGCAGGTGCTTTTTTCTGTTTTTGTGGGACTTTTTTTCTTTAAGATTCAGTGATGACTAGAAACATCATTTTTTGTACAAATTTCGGCACCATTTCATGAATTCCAAAACATCTTCAGTTTTTAGCTCTATGACTATATTTTCTAAATTTCGAATGAGATGGATGTGAATTTGGCAGACGAGATGGATGAGTATGAAAAGCTCAGATAGGCAATGAAGTGCAAAAGATCATTCAGATCAGAAAAAAGTCCGAGACTAAACGGAGCCCTTGGGACCCCAGCATTTAATTTTTGAAGATCCGATTCGAAACCTTCCAAAAAAAAAATTTATTGAACAGTCCAGTAGAAAATTTCTAATCCAACGAATAAGGGCTTCATTGATACCAAACTCACGTATTTTCGATATAATAGCTTGATGACAAAATCCATCAAATACCATAGAAATACCAAGCTCAATGATCTTACTTTGACATATGATTCTACTCTTCTGCAACTTGATATCGATAGTTCCTCGGTTTTTCAAATGTCTTAGAAAATTAGTTTATGCTTGTCTTTCAATTTTATAATTTGTTATAACATTTCATTAAGGTACCTATACTTTAATAGATTACACGTTCTCTTCCTTTTCGGCGCACCATCACTCTCTGTTTCACTTGAAGACATTTTTAAAACTAAAATTACTTTTCGCAGAAAACAGTTTTGAATATTGTTGAATCAATCATAGGCAAAGCAAATTTAAAATATCAAATTCAGTCATAAAACTACTCCCGCCATTTAAGTAGTGCATACAAAAACCTCTTAAGTCACTGACTAATGTTGTTTTTGCAATGAACGTTTTTCCCACGGTATTATTTGAAGAGGAAAGAATGTACAGACTTACGTGGTTCTTACCCAGAATACGCATCTCCTTTTAAGAAACCATTTTCAGCAAAAAAAGCATTTTGGAAAAAAATGTGACTTAAGAGGTTTTTGAAATGACCGATTCAAATATATAACTAAGCATACAAAAAAAAAAAACAATTTTATATATTTAAATGGACTCTTAGTAATAAACCATTCATGGTATGGAACTATAAAAATAAATCATAGTGTAAGCAGTTAACCTTTGGTTGATAAAAATAATAATACTGTAACCAATCAATCTTTGCTTTAGAAATAAAAATACTTCGCTACACAAATAAAACAACGTCCTTCCACTTCACTTTCACAGATCTACAACAACTGATCATATCTTTATTTTGTCATAATATTTTTCTATTCTACCTAGCCGATAGTCTCTTTCTATTCAATACAGTCGTTATATCTTTCTTTGTGTTTGAACATTCATTTGTTTTTTTTTATTCTTTCTTTTGGATGTGTTGCCACAATAGTTAGCATTTATGGTTAATTAAATAGAGTCTATTGCATAAAGCGGTCTATTTGACACAAATATTAAAGTCGTCTTAATAAATTAAATTCACGAAAGATTGAATACTTTCCCAACCCCCATACCTACTCCATTAAATTGATCCTAAAAAAAAAACTCGATGTGAATCCCCTAGCGAAAATGACGAGCGTTATTAATTCGTTGTAAATGGATTCAGTTTTGTAATCTAAAGCGAATACAAATATGAATTAATCCTTGTCACTTAAATAAACAAATTTAATTCAAAATTAGATAAAATACGCAGAGCCACAAAACACAAGGGCCTGTTTGCTCTTAAAATTAATGTTCTGTTCTAGCAAATCCACGGTGTAAAGATTAATCCAAATCATAAATACATTCGAAAATACAAAGAACAAAAACATCGTTTTCATTCGAATTGAATCCCATTCCCACGTAGACAAAGCAGCACACGATGACGCATCTTTAAATGCGTGCTTCTAACGAAATCCAATTAAGCCGAAAAGATGAGGGAACATTTTTGGAATTTTCAAAACGCTACTCCTTGAGCATAAATTGAATTCGTGTATGTCCTAAGTGGTAGAAGCTCAGAAGTGGAATTTCCCTCTGCCTCCATAACTCTGTATTTTGCTGGCTGCCTGTTGTATGCGAAAAGGAATTTCATTAATAAAACTGAAGTAACACACCGGTTGGCATTGGCAGGCAGTAGCAAAGGCTGGCAGGCGTAATATAAAAAGAGTGGGGAGATGAAGGAAATCCTACATTGAATTCACGTCTGATTCCTTACCTCAGTAGCCTGTGTCTTACGCATCACACCCCTCTGACTTCTGGTGTTCTGGATAAAGGGAAGACTTGCTCGTTGAGCTGAACATAAATATTCAAACGGAGTCCTGGACCGTTGACAAAATGGGGGAAGAGCCAGAGAGAAGCTGAGGCTACATTTTTAGCAATTTATTCGACTCACGTTTCTGTCAAACAAAAGTGATTTCCAGCTTTTTGGGAGAGTTTTATTTTGTAGGCTTTCATGGTGGTTTGATTCGGTGAAAAATGATATACGTTGGCAGAAGTGTATCTAATCACAGGTGGCATTAGGAAGATACACAAGGATAGAGTTACCTCTTTTGATGAGGAAAATAAATGCTTGTCTTCCTCAAGCCTTTATAATTGTGTGAGTTTTTTTTTTTTGTCTTAAGGCCTATATAGTCTGCGAGGTAACGTGTTTCTAGGCTTAGAAGGCAATTGAGTAGCAAAAAAGAATATCATCAAGGTTCTGATGCAGATGCATGACCATGCCAAAGGTAGATGGGAACGATTTATGAACCCGTGTGCCTAGACGGAGAGTGGTGGAGAGAATGCAACAACGAAATCTACGGGATTACAGAGACACCGACTTATCCAACTAAATTAAAAACCAAAGATCGAGGTAAATCATTGCATCCATCCTTGAAGAACAAGGCAATAGAGGAAGACCCTGACTCAGCTGCCACACACAAGTGGGAGAAGACCTCAACCAACTTGGCGTGTAAGACAGAAGTTATCTATCTAGGTGTAGAGTTAACTGGAAAAAAATTTAAATTCTTCTGCAAACTGTAGCGCCACCTTAAGTAAATAAGTTTTTCTGCAACTAAAAGAAGATAGGCTCTGTAGATAATAAAAATTAAGTCAGTAAAACAACTAAGGTTAACATTAGAACTGACCTAAAGGTAGTCCACCGAACCTACGAAATAAACAAAATTAATAAAAATTATGTAAGTCATTTTCCAGAGCGATAAACTTGGGCAGTGCAGTTTTATGGCAATATTCGTACAAATGAAAAACGAAATTATTGGTTATATTTTGAAATAATCGTCTTCAACCTTTAATTCCTCAAGTTCAATAATTAAGGTTAGTTTGAGATGGATGCAAGAAGGAAAAATGAAAAATTTAGACCATAAGTTTGTTCATTTTGATATCACATGAATCTAGAACACTTTCTTCCTAAGCCAAAAGTAAAAACGTGTAAGTCTTAACGACTAATTCGAAAGTGTTATTATATATTTTATCCAGATTCCTAGGAACATTGGTGGATACCTATATGCCCCAAATGAAGAATGTGTATTTAGGATTGAGCAGGACATGTATAGAGAAAGCGACGGACCGACTCCTTCTCTTCTTCGTCTGTTCAACTTCTACGGAAATCACTTGAACGGACACCCCAGTTGCGTTCTTGATACTAGACAGTGTTTTAATATAATAGCTATTACGGATCGGCTCCATGTGATCTGCTTAAAGATATCAAACATGATCGTTCCAAAACCAGCGTTGAACAGATCTGTCTTAAAGCATCTTGCATCAGCTTATATTTTTCATATTTGTTTAAATAAGTAGCGAGTTCATAGCGAGGGTATAGAGCAGTCAATGTTACTTGGAAGTGATCTCAACGTCTTTCTGATGGTGCAATGATCTCATTATTTCTCCACTGTTTAGAATCTTTTAGACGAATGACACCCGGCTTGTTGCTAAATACATGAAGTGATGTCAGATGGATCAGGAAAACTGAACGTTAAAGTTTGCTAAGACAATCACGATTTATTGATTTGTCTCCAGTAGACTGATTTACTGTCATGCCGTATGGTACTTTCGGGGTAGGAGGTCCCTTATGTTTCCAAAGCTTTCTGTACAATAGAGAAGTTTCAAAGTAGCCTTTTTGAATAAATCTCGTATATTAGGTTTTCTGAATAACTATTGTAGTACCCCTTGGCATAATGGTTAGTGCGTTGGACTGTCATGCAGAAGGTCTTGGGTTCGATTCTCAGCCGCTGCAAATTAGTTTTTTTTTCAGTTGACATAAAAAGTGCTGCTCATTAGCGATTCGGAATTGTCAGAAAATTGTAGGTCCCCTCCATTCCTGGTAACGCACACACAGGAATGGTTGAGAGTTGTAAGTCACTTTTCACAATGTTAATTTATTTTGAAATAACTATTGGTCGAAAATTAGACTCATATATTTTTCCTGGTCCACAGAAGATCTGTTTTAAGTGGGTGAAAACGCAGATAGCAACAATCTGCTAAGCTTGTTTAAAGCATTTTGTTTGCGTTTTTTGAAGCTTATGAAGTTCGCTTCTGCATATGGCAAGTATGCGTTGGATTGTTATTCGGGGGGCTTTGTGTTCGATTCTCAGCTGCTGCCAAAATATGTGTTTGAGAGTTGTACTTCCTCTAGTGAGGAAGTTACAAATCCTCCAAACTCTATCTCTTGTCATGAGAAGTGCTGCTCATAAGCCGTTCGGAATCAGAAGAAAATTGTATGTCCCTTCCAATCCTGCTAACACGCATGTAGAAATACTTGGGAGTTCTAAGTCACTGGATCGATTCTCAGCCGGATCTCTTCATTTATTTATTCAATTTTTATAGGTGTTAGGATAATTTTCTGAAAAGGCGATTATAGATTTCGATGTTGATAAAAGAGCCCTCTTTATGTGTTTTATACTCTCGTGATATTCCTCTTGAACAACCATGTTAAATCGTTAGCAAAAGCTCGTACGAATGCTTGTTCGAAAATGGATATCAATTAAACGTTTAAAATTTTTTTGGGAGGAATGATGATAGACAAAAAGTCTGAGTACTTTCAGGCTTGCAGTTTCCCGATTTTTTAACGTAAACTTCACTCCAAAACAAAGGAATGCATACTAGATTGAATCAACTATTGAAGATTATCTTAAGATTTGGCGGAATTATACTTGAAGTTGGTTGGAGTTCGGTATTATAACAAATCCAAACCTGTAGGGTTTGAAGTTAATTGTAGTCTGACTTTATAAAGGTTGGGTCATCTAGTGGTTTCTTTATAAATCATAGGTTATTCGGAACCTGACAGAGCTGTTTCCCGCTCGAAATCTCGACAAAAAGTCAGTATCATACTATTGCCGAACGAAATGAGTCACTTTGCGCTTAAACGACGTTAGGAAATATTGAAAACTTATTTCCAAAACTAGTACTGTGTAGCCCAAATAGTGCGTTTTTTTAAATGAAGTATACACCGCGCCTGCTGATAGTGTAAGACTCAATTCACGAACATAAACTAACCATCGATGTCAACAGGTCAACATTCCACGCACTAGTCTGAGGAGAATTCTACACAAAGATCTCGGATTATTCGCTTACAAAGTCTTATTATGACTCAGCAATTGAAGGCGAATAACAATCCACTTTGTTGTAGCTTTGCAGTTTGGGCCATAGAGCAGCTTGAATAGGACAACGATTTTGGGCGAAAGATCATCTTTTCTGACGAGGCGCATTTTGATCTCGACGGCTACGCAAATTTTAATTTAGTTCATTTTATTGTATTTTTAAAAAGAAACTTGTATTTGGCACATTTGGATAGATACCAGTTAAATCTTGATACGATACAATATTCCTACAAATGAAGTAAACAGTAACTTCACACTATTGAAACCGGTTATGCTCTAGAACCGCTCATCATTGTTCGATCGGTACATCAGTGTGAATCTGGCATAAGTGGATAGGAATTTCATGAGGTAGACTTGGTTAAGCAAAGAAAATTTTATCGCTCAAGTGGCAAAGTTTAAAGAGACCGAACAAAATATAGAGTTCCTCTTTCATGTACATATTTTAACCATTAGCATTTTCGTCGTTGAATCAGCTTCTTCATTTGAACTTCATAAGTTTGATTTTTCTACCGAATACAATACTCAAAAAATATACCTGATTTCATCTTGCAACGCTACTTCTCTAACTATAAGAATTTTAGTACGTATGTATGTATGCACCTTTTTCTAAGCCTTGGACCTGAAATATAGCTTTAAGAAGTTCTTCAAGAAAAAGAAAATCGTTGACAGGGATAAACTCTTGCTAGATTAAAAAAAAAAAACGAAATATCTTTGAAAACAAAGATTTATCGTAAAATTCCATAAATTTTGTTCGTCCTTCCGTAAGTCAATGTAAACATTTCCTGAATTGACATCCAATCATGATGACACAGTTTGAATTCCATTGCAAGATTTTTCCCCCTAAAAAAAGAACCTATACTACCCGGTACGGTATAGGTACCTACTATCGAAAACGCAGCCAAATGAAATCAGATATCGAATCAAAGATCCGATGTATCCGATAGATACGAGTATCAATTCAAAGAAAATAAATAAAACGAAACAAAATATTTCCTTAACTTTTTTTGTTTGTTTGTTGTTGTTGTTGTTGAATTTATTGTGTCAAATACATTTTGCTTGGGAATATCTTTATCTTTACATTCAGTTCTTTTGGTCAGTTCGTGTGGTTGAAAAGAATTTTTGGATATATAGTAGATATGGCAGTGTGCCAGAATAGATGACCGATATGAAAGTCCTTTCAGAATAATGGAACTTTTAATCTGGAGAAGTTATTTGGCACAATTTTTGGGTTTGACGATGCACACACAAAATGTAGTTGGAGTCTGGCACCGCTTTCATGATATGGACAAGAAAGATTCTATCCAATGTTTGATCCTATATTAATATTGGATTTAACCTTTTAGAGAAATTATATTTAAGAACCTATGTATGTGTATGTAGGTAATAGGAAACGTATCAGATGTATGTATTTATGTACAACGAGAAATAAATGAGCCGTAAATTTGGCTTTAATTCACAGAAAATTTTATCATCATGATGCACATATAATTTGTACAAAATAAATTTTGATAAATATTGAAAAGTCTTATTTGTATATTTGGAACGGTTCCACCACGCCTTAGAAATAAACCTACCGCCGAGAATGTAAGTTATACATAGGGTACATCGAAACAAGCCAACAACAGTTTTGGAGTTGTGGGTGCTATTTTTACCCGTTTAGACGGGAAGACCAAATTTAAAAAAAATGGCTTTAAATAAAAACAAAATTTTAAATTAAAAAACAATCGCAACGCCTGCGATATTATCCTATTTTTTAAAACCAACTATCCATCAATTTTCTTTAAAAAAATTAAAATATTTATATTTTATTTTTGTATTACTTCTGTATGGCAATTACGAACTCAGCCATACCTACCCTTAGTCATTTTTAGGAAAATATTCAAATTTAAATAATTAAATGTGTGTATGTATTTACATAGGTTTTTAGGAAAATTGGTAGATAAAACCAAACTTCTTAATGAAAAAATATGTGCTTCTTTGATATGGGTTCTTTTTGGAAAAAAAAACTGAAAAAGAGTTCAAACTTACGCCAAACCAAATTGTGACGATTGTCAAAATTGGTTGTTTTTTCCTATTGTTAAATGATTATACGGCTACATTCAAATGTAACTTTGGAGAATAGTGCCCATTCCGCTTAAGCGCAGGGAAACAGATACCCCATCTTTTTTTTTCATTTCAACTTACTGAGTTTAGTCGATTCTATTTTTAGTTGGCAACTGAATTCTTCTGGACATATTAAAAGTTTTTTTATTTATTTTAGGACAATAAATATCAGTCCCTACCTGGAATAGTTCCTATTAAAAAATATTAAGCAATAATGAAAATGGCTTGGACTATCACGGCGAAGGTCTTGGATTAGTTCCCAGACGCTGTCACTAAAAAAAAAAACATATATTTCTTTTTTAGGGACTCTGTTTCTTGCAAAAAAAAAATGAAAACAGCCATCTAGGCTTCGGCCACGAAATGAGCGACGAGTGACTGAGCGATTGAGCGACTGAGCGATTGAGCGACGATTTTCTGAGCGACGCAAAATAAAATGCACGACTGGGTAGCGCGAACTTGCTCTTACGTAATAGACTAGGAATTTTAAAAACGAATCTGATTAGAGAAAACTGTGTTCATAGGGAAAAGATTCATTTTTTAAATGACTTAAACAACTAATTTACAAGTTTGAGCTAACCGCAGGATGCCATGTGTTTTAAGCAAAAATTAGTTTATGCAAGAACAAAATTATAATTCGTTGTAGTGGTTTCTTAAAAAAATAAGCTTTTTTATAAAAAAATTTTAAAACATTTTTAAGAAAAAAGTTCAAGAAAAGATTTTTTTTTAAGTTTGGAAATGCAATGTTTTTTCAACTTTTTAAAAGCTTGTCTATACAAAATTTCATTAAAATCCGTTATGCCGATAATGAAAAATTCAAAATTCGGAAAAATCGTTCTATGGTAGATACAGTCAGTAATATTTGTATGGATTGGTAACATTTGTATGAAAGGTACTTTTATATTTGAGTAAAATAAATTTATTATATTAAGAAACTTGTATTTATCAAGTTTTAAAATAAGCGAGCATGGGATTTTCGAAATATGTATTGCGTTTTCAAAAAAAATTTTGAAATCTTTCTTAAAAATCCAAAAAAATATTTTTTGAAAATTTGAATTCACAATAATATTTAAACTATTGGGGACCTTTGGCAAAACAAAAATTATCAAAATCTGTCGTACCATTTTTGAAATAATCAAAAACCAATACCTAGGGGGGTACCAAAAATAATCATTTTTTGGAAATTTTTTGTCAACCATTAGCTACTCGTGCGTGGCCGAAACCTAAGGCAAGTTATGCATTCGCAAAAAAAATCGAACTCGAGATTTTGATCAAAGTTGACATTACGATGATAGCGAAGACGAAAAAAGTGGGTCTCGCGATTCTGTCTGTCTGTCTGTTCGACCGACCCTAAACGGGTCGGTCGATTTTCGTTGAACTTGGTAGATATCGTTTTCAATTTTTACCCCCACATGTTTTTTTTATTTTTTTAACACCAAAAATAACGATACCTGCCGTACGAATTTTTTTTTTTTAATTTTATAAATATCTTTTTTTTCAAAAACTGTCACACCGAATTTCTTAAGAAAAATTCAAAAAAATTCATTTAGTTAAAGCTAGGTAATGGTTTAAAAAAAAAATCCAAAACAAGCTTATTTTTAGTAGCCCCCTTGGAATCATAAAGGTACCCATCATACAAATGTTAAAAAATGTGTTTCGAAAATCGTATTTTTCTCGAAAACGGTCAAGAGAATTTTGATACATTTTTTTTTCTTTCGTTTAATTTTTACGATCTATAATTTAGTAAAAAAATGAAATTAATTTATTACTGACTGTACCTAAAATGGAACCATTTTTCGAATTTTGAATTTCTCATTATCGACAGAACGGATTTTAAAAATTCAAAAAATATTTTTTTTAAAGCCTTGAAATGCAATATTTTTTAAACTTTTTAGAAGCTTCTCTTTAAAAAAAATTAATTAAAATTCGTTATGACGATAGTGAGAAATTCAAAATTTGAAAAAAAAAAATGGTTCTATGGTTAGCATATTCCGTAATATATTATTTTCAAATTAGTTTTTTTGAATTATTGATCGTAAAAATTAATCAAGAGAAAAAAAAATATTAAAACTTTATTCACTATTTTGAGAAAAATACGATTTTCGAAAACTTTTTCTTAACTTTTGTGTGGAGGGTACCGTTATTTTTAGGTTTAATACAAATTTTTTTCTCACATCTTGTAAGATGTATTAGAAACGATTTACTGTTAAGTTTAAAAAAATCGAGCATGGAAATTTCGAAATATTGGCGCAAAATTTTAATTGAATTAGTACGATGATAAAGCTGTTTTAGTATGAAAATGGGTTAAAACAACGAATTTGCAAATTTTAATCGAATATAACATCATACTTTCTCTACCCTTTTATTAAAGGTCAAATTAAAATCATCAAATACCTACTTTATTTTTTTAGTATAGTGCTAGCTTTATTTATGGCTCTTTGACATTTGCAAATATCAAAAAAGGTTCGTGTACTTACTTTTTTACACCAAATGTCATTGTTTCAGGTGTTTTCAGAAGCAATTTATCAAGAAAATTCTTTTAGTATACATAGTATCGTAGAAACTGTTTAAAATTACGAATGAGTTAGTAAAGTACTATACAGTTAGCAAATAATTAAGTAGTATCATACTAATAACTTAATAATAGGCTGTTTAAAATTTTGCGCCATTGGTTTTCGAAAAAAAAAAATATTTTTTTTTTAAATCCAAAACAAAATTTTGAAAAATGTTTAAAAGGCTGTATGGGCTTACATTAAAACACTTTATTGAATGATCTCCTCGCTTATTTCCTTTTTTCGCTTTCTTTATTTAAATAATTTTGCTGATTATATTTTTACAAATAATTAGCTCTAAACTTATTTTTTGAAGATCTTACCTTATTAAGTATTATTTTCTATAAAATCGGTTTGAAAAAAAATAATTTTGTTCAAAATTTTGAGTTTTCAAATGAATTATTCAAATTAACTTCATTTAAAATTAAATATAGGATAAGATTAACTGGCTTTGAGAAAAGCTATAGCTTTGCACGATAAAGTGATTTTTTCCATTTAAATGGATTTAAAAAAAGAAAAAAAGAAAAAGGGTGTACGATGCCATTAAGATTAAAACTGAGGTACATTACGGAAATTAAAGCCTCTAACCTTTTCTGTTTATTTTTCATGAATTCAACAAAGCAAAGACAATCGAACACACACTAAACTTTTTTTCTTTTACCATAAAAGAAATACACACAAAAAGAAATACAGTTCCATTCCAAGTTTTTTAGGTTCTTCCTATGGACTTACCTTTTTTATATTTTCGCTCTTTAAATGCAGACTTCAGCAAAAACTAAATTCGTCGTGTAAATTTTCTGCCATTTTAACATAATGTCCTCTTAACAGGAGACAAAATTTACTTCTTTCAATTTGTTCGCTCTATCCTTTCTGTAGATGGAAACAAAAAAAAAAAAAAAAAAAAAAAAAAACAAGCTCGATCTCAATGTACGAGTACCTTTGCAAAATGGTGGTCTGTTTAACTACAAGCCAGCTATAGGTGCTTCCTTCAGTGCCATTTATTTTTGTTCTATTTCAGCAATTCAGGTTTTGTGGTGGGCTTCCTTTTATCACAACGTTGAGGAGGACTACAACGACAACGACGACGTACTATTATACGTGAACTGCGTTTGGCTTGTTTATAACGGCAACGGTAACCGCACAAAACAAGTTCATAACTCACCTGACATTTGCCAGTGAGTTGTTGCTTCAAACTAAATTTAATGTTTTTTCTTCCTTTAAATGAAAATGCAATGAAGAGAGAAGAAAATATTTTTAAATCCAGAGCTAACTGGAAGATTGTTAGGAACCAGCAAAATTTATCATTTTTTATCTTAAGACATTTCGAGAAGAAAAATCAGCGATTATTTTCATACCAGAATAGAAAACCAATGCAATTTGACACAATTCACGCTACCAATCACCTTTGTTATTTCGCTACAAAAAAGGAAAGTTAATCCGGAGGGTGGGCGGCAGGTATCCGGATACTCCGTTTGAGACTGAGATAGTCTTGAAATTGGGCTCCAAGCCAAACTGATCATCGGCACGGATCGCTTAACACCTTGATCCAAGCCAAGTGAGTTTAGAAGAAAATAGTTAGACGAGCAGCGCCAGACAACGTCACCACCGTAGTCTCGATAAAATATTAGATGTACGAGCTTGGGACATCGTAATGCCATCGAGTGCAATGAGAGAATGACAGACAAAGTTATCGTCATCTTGCCAAGAGAGGAAAACTAGGTTAGTGGAACATCCTTCAGTGTCGTTGTCATAGCCTCGAGGAGAGGATACAGCCGGATTTCATCGTAGCGGAGGGGGTTAAAGTGAGCGAAAGGGATAATGGGAATTGGCGCTCCCTTTGCTGTTGGGACTCACCTGGAGAGGTTATCTCGAGAATCTTTGATCCTAATTAGCTTCTACAACTCGACGCGCTTGGGTAGAACTGGAACCTTATAAAAGATTCCAGGATTTTCATAATTCAGGATTTTCTTAATTTTTTTTTTTTTGAAACATTCAATCGGAGAAGTTTCGACAATTCAAACAATAAAGAGGCTTCAGTTCTCAAGTTAGGCTACTTTTGTAAAAATGTAGGTTGACTGAGAAATTCCAATTCCCCCATAAAGTTTTCTAAAGAAAATAAAGGTTTATATATAAATTTTTTAAATAGTTTTTATAAAACAATTTTACTACGCCAATTTTAAGTTTTGTACTGATACACAATATAAATTAAATTAAAAAAAAACTCATTCAATCAATTTGGAGTGTGATGCTTTTTTTATTCAAAGGCTGAGGTAGCGTCAGCTTGTCCAGGGTCAGTCCGAAGAAAGCACAAAACTCGGTTTTAGAAAGTTCAGAACTCCAAATAATGTCCGACTTTATTCAGTTTAACTTAGAACTAACAATTTATTTGATATACTCGTACGATTGTATCAAATTCTTAAATAACTAACACGGTATTTCATATAATTCACAAATTTTTCATATACCTGAATAACTAACATGGTATTTCATATACAGGGCGAAACGGTGGGATTAGATCCCTAACCTAAACAACGACAGGGCACGGTCAGACGCAGGGTTCGGACTTAGGTTTTAAATTTTCGAAGTAGATACGGAAAAAAACTGAAGTAGATCCAAAATTTTCGAAGTAGTTTTAGGAAATTAAGTTATATGTATAAGTATAAAATATAGAAGTAGATTCTGATTTTAGACTTTTAAAATTTTTTTAATTAAATATAACTATTTCAAAGTAAATTTTCCATTAACGAACTTGCACTTTAGTATGAATTTTATCAATTCAATAGTTGGCTAAATATCTTTACGTTTTTTTACAAGTGATCTCGAAAACATTAAATTTTCCACGGGGCTTACGTTTAAACGATTTCTCAACTTGTTTTTTATGCAATAAATCAGGGCTATCTTTAACTACGAGTATGTTGGTTAAGCATTTCAAAGAGAAGTAGATCGTAAAAAAGAGAAGTAGGGATAGGGAAGTAGATTAATTTTTTTTATCAGAATTGAAGTAGACCTACTTCGATCGAAGTAAAGTCCGCTCCCTGGTCAGACGGTAGGGTTAAATCCTTAGCTTTGATTGAATTGCCTGGCAAAAACGGTAGCGAGATTAAATCTCTGGCCTCGTCTCAAATCGCAGCACGGTTCAAATGTAGGATTAAATCCCTAGCCTCAAACGAAGTTCGAGACAAAATAAGGGGAAGGTGCCGAAAAGACAAAACAACACAACACACACACTTTACGGCCAAAGCCAAAAATCTTAGAAACTTCTGATCAGTACACTACGTACCCAAACAGCGCATTTCAAGGGATAGTCTTCTTTCTTCTACCTCGGTACTCGATATTGGTACATCCACAACAATAGGCGAGAAGAAATCCGATTTTGCCCGATTTTTCTCCTTCCCATATTATATTTATGGGCAACAGTAAATGTGAACACAGAGCACTAAACAAAAGCTGTCCACTGTGTTTCGTTGTTGTATCAACATTGCGTGTATTTTATATGTGCATGTCCGTGGGCGCCTCAAGGTATGCAATGGTTTTGATAAATTGCCAACTGAAGTGTCGGCATGCCGCGGCGGGCGGCTGAAGTATGCAACTTCGTTACAGGAGATATTGAATTTTTCTAAAAAGACTTTTTTTTTTAAATCCAAAAATTCCTCAAAGAAACAGTACACCACCCCCAAAAACTTTTCTGAAAAGAATAAGAACCCAGAACCCTCTGTATGGCATTTAAAATCACTTACCATTATTCCGAGGGATACTTCTTATGCTTAGAGCTTGTGCATGAAAAATTTGATTAGGATCTGTTATGTCGGTAATAAGAAAGTCAAAAATCAAAAAATACATACTGGTAGTAACTGTCATCAATGTCTTAATTTGAAATATTTTTTTATTTATTGAATTAAAGATGGTAAAAATAAGCGAAACCGAAAAAAATAATTAAAGTTCTAGCTGCCTTTTTCGAGAAAAATAAAATTTTCGAAAACCAATTTTTAACATTTTTATGGAGGCTACCGTTATTTACATAAAAAAAAATTTTCCTTTATTTTGTAAAAAGTTTAAAAACTTTGAATTATTAATTTTCAAAAAAATTTCAAGAATGTTAAGTTTTGTGGTATATGATCATGTATTAAATTATAATATTATATGTATTTATTTGGGCTTTAATGATCGATGAGGTGGATGCAATTAATAAAAAAACTAATTCATCTTATGTTACCCTACGTTTCGCTGGTTTTTTTCCGGCTTCTTCAGGGGTTTTTATTAATCTAAAACAACCAATTATACAATATTATTTAGAGTATTACTTATGGACATATTCACTTAATTATTATATAAAAGTGAATATGGAAAAAAATTTAAATTAAACTTACTTCTGATGTTTAAAAATAGCTTTACATTATGTTTTAACTGGAATTGAAATTTAAAATTAACAAATAAACAATTTAACACTTAAAAAATTGACATTAACATTAACACTATTAGAAACAACAAAAATTAAAACTAGTATCACTTGGTATCACAGATTGGAAATGGCAACGCCATAATCGAGCTGATGTTGTCAATGTCTTCTTGATGGTTCATCGTTGTTTTTATGTTCTGCTGAATCCGAAGACTTTCTAGAGTGTAGCGGGTGGAAGTGCGGCTCTCCTTGTCAAGTATTCTGACATTTTCGAAATCAGCCATATGATCGTTGTCAGTCATATGTTGTGAGAGTGCTGTTGTTGTTCTTCTTCTTCTTATATCAGCTTCATGCTCTGAGAGTCTGACAGCCAGTTTACGTTTTGTTGTTCCTATGTATATCATATTGCATTTTTTACATGCAATTTGGTATACAACGTTGTGTTGATCTTTTTTGTCTATTGTTGGTTTTGTGTTTGTGAATATTGTATTGAGTGTTGAATTGGATTTGTGTGCGAACGATGTTTTTTCTCTTTCAATTGGTATTGTGTTATTTAGTGTTCGATTATCGGTGAGGTGCGGGACGTATGTTACAGAGTAATATTTAGGGTTGCCAGATTTTGCTTTTGATGATTGTTGTATATTATTTTGATTTTGTAATTGTTGAAGTTTGTTATTTATGAGCTCGTTGATTATTGTGTTTGGGTAATTGTTCATTTGTAGAATATTTCGTATTTTTATGGTGTTATTACTATGGTAAATGTTGTCACTGATGTCAAATACTTTGTTAATTAGATTTTTAGCTGTATTTATTTTGTATTTAATTGGTTGAGAAGACACATAGTTAATCATTCTACCTGATGAAATCGGTTTACTATACCAGTCGAACGAAATTTGATTATTGTTTTTTATTAATTTTGTCTCCAGGAATGGAAGTTGGTTGTTATTTTCTGTTTCTATTGTGAATTTTAATTTTGAGTGATATTCGTTTAATGTTTTTAGTATTATATCTGTATCTTTTTTATTAATTATTGCAACTATGTCATCAACATATTTAACGATAAATTTGATTTTGGTGTTTGATTTTGTCAGTTTATCTAATGTTTCATCAATTAGATGATCTAACACAATATCAGCAATTGTGGGAGACAATGGGTTCCCCATCGGCATACCGAACGTTTGACTATATATTTTATTATCGTATTTAAAATAGTTGTTATCTGTCAAGCAAAATTGAAGTATTTTAAGGAATTGTGATTTTGGAATTTGTGTGTGGTTTTTCAATTTCTCCCAGTTTTTCATGATTATTTTAATAGCTATGTATGTGGGTATATTAGTAAAGAGCGAGATAACATCAAATGAAACTATGATATCTTCTTCTTCCAGTGGTATTTCTTTTATTCTTTCTTTGAGTTGAATTGAGTTTTTTATGTTATAATCTTCTGATATTATGTTTTTGAGAATTTGACCAATGTGTTTGGAAAGATTGTAGCACGGGACGTTTGTTGAGGAAGCTATTGGCCGTAGTGGTAAATTTGGTTTATGGATTTTTGGGAGCCCATACAGCAACGGTGCTGATGCTGCAGAGCAAGATAGTTTTTCTTTTAGTCTAATGTCTATTATTTTTTGTTTGTATAAACCATTAACTATTTCATTGTTAGTTTTTTGTAGATTATTGGTTGGGTCAGATCTCATTGTTTTGTATGTATTTTTGTCATCAAGAAGTTGGTTCATTTTGTAGTTGTAATCATCTCTGTACATGACAACCGTTTTATTCCCCTTATCTGCGTTTGTGATTACTATTTCATCTTTGTGTTTTTTAATAATTTTTCTAGTTGTTGTGAAAGTTTTTAATATAAATTTTTCTCTAACAGAGTTTTTAATTTTTCTTTTGAAATTTAAAATTCTATTTGATAATTTCGATCTGGCAATCTCTTTTTGTTTATTATCTTCTATTGTCTGTATGTACTGTTCTGGTAACATAAGATGAATTAGTTTTTTTATTAATTGCATCCACCTCATCGATCATTAAAGCCCAAATAAATACATATAATATTCAAGAATGTTGTTTTCAAAATATTAAGTTTTCAAACAAATTTTTTTTTTTAATATTTTAATACACAATATTGTACAAACTTTTTAGGAGATTAAGCAGACTAAATTGAAGCAAAATCGAAAAAATCAAAAAGCTCTCAGTACTCGGTATGTGTGTCAACGACGATCTTCCTTGGAATGACCACGTTCTCGAGACCGCCAAAAATGCTTCCAAATGCTTAGGATTTCTGTATCCGTGTAAGAATTTTTTCATCCCTCTGTTCTGGCTTCCATTTATAAGACGTAAATACGTCCAAAACTGAGCATAACTCACATCTTTTTTGCAGGTGCAGCATAAGCTTCTTTCCAGTTATTGGATAGAATCTAGAACAGAGCGTTAACTGATAGAAAGCAGAGCTATAATGGAATCATTCCCATCTCTTGAACACCGTAAAAATATTTCATGTATTTTCTTGTTTCATTGCTTCATTCCACAAGCAATGCTCACTCGAAGTATCCAGTTGCATTCCTCCACTCAATCAGCTTACCCATGATAGCCTCTCGGTAGGAATGCTCATCAGTTTACTATCGAGCCTAATTTTGGACGTACTGTCAAAAACAGGGATTCGTTTTTAAGCCGCTCAACATGATTATGGAATAATTTACCCGGCACGGTTTTCCCTCTCCATTTGAATTTGCAAACATTTGAGACGAATGTACATCGACACCTCCATGCGTTTAACATTATAAGGGTCTCTTAATAACACTTGAGGGCGTGTGTTTTTGGAAAAAGAAAATATTTTTGAGACTTTCAAAAAAAATTTATTGCGGGTGTCACTATTTTTAGACTAAAAAAAATCACGTGTGTCGCAAAAAAAATTTAAATAATTCTATTTACAAACATACCCGTTGGCATAATGGTTAGTGCGTTGGACTGTCATGCTGACCGTATTGGGTTCAGTTCTCAGCCGCTGTAAAAAAGTTTTACAGTGAATAGGACGTCAGAATTCTTAAAAAAAAATTAATTTAATTCAATTTCATTTTAACTTTTTAATACAGCCCATAAGGCACAATTTAATTCCCGTATTTTTGTTTCACATTTACACAAGTCGGAAAAAAGGCATGTGCGAGTACATATCTAAATTTCTAAACGAGTAGATTTTTGCAAATAACATAACACCTTTTATTAATTCAGGGAAGTTCCCTTTCCAAATAAAAGTTTAAATTACTGTTCCAGCTAAAAGACACACAGAATTAATGTGCGGAAGCTTCCATTTGACTAACAAGCATCTACTTTCATTCAAAATGCAGGAGTGTTTTAAATTTTCATTATTCAAAATTTACATTTTTAAAACATAAACTCAAATCAATTTACAGATAAATTCACAACTTAACCTAAATCATTCAGATTAAATAACTTTATGTATATGTCGAAAATCCCTCATCACTCAACAGAATCATCCTTCTATACGTTCTTCCGGGATCTATGTGTGTATGTATATTCCCAACGGAAACAATGAAATAAATGTTGCGTAACGAAACAATAAAATCATTCAACACATCATCACACACATTTTTCTGGTGGAAATATACCGCGTATACACACACATCCAAAGCATGCCACGAAGCCAGCCGTGTTCGTGTTACATTGAACTAAATAGAATGGAACCCGTTCAGTTCTTATTTTTATCCCTGCTTAACCTTAAGTTCATATGACTCTAGAATAGTGTATGGGGAGATGGGGACATAAATTTACTCCATATTATACATTATTATTTCACACAGAAATTGTTTTCCTTATTCTTTCCGATTCTTTATTTGAATGTAGAGGAAGGATTCGGTGCGAAATTTTATCACTTTTAGATGTTATCAGAAAGGATAAAAAATATAAAGTGTCTACGAGTATGTTTAAAAGATAAATCAAATAAGTAATCATAGATAAGTTAAGACTACTTATTTATGAAATAACGTTAACACTTTTTGTTACACAATTAGTAAAAATATTTTTTTTCGAAATTTTAAAAATTTTGTTTTTCTAAGACTTTTTCACAGATTTTTCTAAAAAAGAATAACAAAATTTCATTTATTAAAAGATAACTAATAGTTGAAAAAAAATTATTAATGGTACCTCGCATAGAACCATTTTTTTCTATTTTAGATATTCTCAAAAACGGTACAACCGATTTTGATCATTTTTTTCTGCTAAGGCTCCCCAAAAATTTAAATAGAATTGTGTATTTAAATTTTCAAACACCAAAAATAACGGTACCTGCCATACGATTTTTTTTCGAAATTTTCAATTTTTTTTGAATACTCAATATTTCGAAAACCCCTTGCTCGATTGTTTTAAAACATGATAAATAAAAGTTTATTAATCGAATCTACAAGATATGAGAAAAAAAATATTTTACCTAAAAATAACGGTACCCTCCATACAAATGTTAAAAAATGGTTTTCGAAAATCCTATTTTTATCGAAAACCGTTCAGAGAATTTTGCAAATATTTTTTCTTTCAAATTATTCTTACGGTCTGTAATTTAATAAAAAAAATAAAATGCACGACAGGGTCGCACGAACTTGCTCCTTGTAAACGACTAAGAATTTCAAAGATGAATGTTATTAGAGAAAACTGTATGAATTTTCCAATAAAAAACTAATTTTTTTCAAAATTCAAAAAAATATTTTTTTTTTTAAGTTTTGACATACAATTATTCTTAAACTTTTTAGAAGAAGAATGAGAAATTCAAAATTCGAAAAAATTGTTCTATGGTAGGTACAGTCAGTAATATCTTGATTTAATTTTTTTTATTATATTATAGGTCGTAAAAATTACCCAAAAGAAAAAAAATTTTAGCAAAATTCTCGGAACCGTTTTTGAGAAAAATACGATTTTCGAAAACTGTTTCTTAACTTTTGTGTGGAGGGTACCGTTTTTTTTAGGTAAAATACTTTTTTTTTTATTTCTTATAGATTATATTAAGAAACTTTTATTTATCAAGTTTTAGAAAATCGAGCATGGGGGTTTCGAAATATTGAGTTTTCAAA
The DNA here is from genome assembly GCA_911387755.1 of Chrysotoxum bicinctum. Taxonomy (NCBI): domain Eukaryota; kingdom Metazoa; phylum Arthropoda; class Insecta; order Diptera; family Syrphidae; genus Chrysotoxum; species Chrysotoxum bicinctum. The sequence goes on from OU426990.1 coordinate 34,249,832, forward strand.
AAAAAAAAAATTGAAATTTTTTTTTAAAATCCAAAAAATAATTTTTTGAAAACTTAAATTCACAATAATATACAAACTGTTTGGGATCCTTAGCAGAAAAAAAATGATCAAAATCCTTCGTACCGTTTTTGAGAAAATCAGAAACCAAAAAAATGGTTCCATGAGGTGTACCAAAAATAACAATTTTTTGTAAATTTTTTTTCAACCATTAGCTAGCATGAACTGAATGAAATTTTCTTAATTTTTTTTTTAAATCTGTGGGACAGTTTTTGAGAAAAAAAAAAATATTTATAAAATTTTGAAAAAAAAGTCGTATGGCAGGTATCATTATTTTTGGTATTAAAAAAAAAAGAAAAAAAAAACGTGTAGGGAGAAAAATTTAAGAACGGTATCTACCAAGTTTAACGAAAATCGGCCGAGCCGTTTAGGCTGGAGTCGAACAGACAGACAGAATTGCAAGACCCACTTTTTTGGTCTTCGCTATCATCGTAATGTCAACTTTGATCAAAATCTCGAGTTCGGTTTTTTTCCGAATGCATAACTTGCCTTATAGTACCTATATAAGTCGCAAGTAAAAATTTGAAAACAAGATATTACTGACTGTACCTACCATGGAACGATTTTTTAGAATTTTTAATTTCTCATAATCGGCTCAACGGATTTTAATGAAATTTTGTATAGAGAAGTTTCTAAAAAGTTTAGAAAATATTGCATTTCAAAACATAAAAAATATATATTTTTTGAATTTTTGAAAAAAAAAATATTTTCTTTTTGGAAAATTCAATATTTCATGCATTTAATATTTGTTTAATAATAAAAACTTAAAGTTGGCGTACCAACGATACCAATACAAGGGCTGACATATAATTTTTTTTCTTGCATAAATTCATATTTGCATAGCATTTTGATTTAAAAAAAAAATTTATCAGTTTTCTCTAATAACATTCGTTTTTAAAATTCCTAGTCTATTACAAACGAGCAAGTTTGTGCAATAATAATTTGATAATATCTAAAAATTAAAATTAAGTTATTTGTATCTAGGTACATATTCGCTTTAAATAACCTAACCTAAAATGCATTCGAACCGTGATTTCATACTATACAGGTAATGTGCTCATTCAGGTGTCAAATTTATTTTTATATTGTGTAGATCCAAATGAAATTATTGCTTAATAAATATTAAATCACAAGTTTAAAAAAATGAGTCTTTTACACGAGTAAATTTTTCAAAGCTATGTGCGATTGATTTGGTGAAATTGTGAGTGGATTCTTAAGGGACTATCTAAAGATTTTTGGTAAAAGATAGTCAAGGTGTATGTAGTCTTCCTTTTAGATACATAGAGGAGGGTATTCCAAAAGGATTCACAACATCTAAAACATTGTCAGTTGTTCCCTTAAAATCCTTCTTTTATGTTCTTTCTCTCTTAATTGTGTTTTTTTTCCCTTATTTTCCTTTTCTTTTAAACCAAATATTCTAGCAGAATAAATACATATGCTTAGGAATGTTGCAGCAAGATCCCACCCCACCGTCGAGCTAATGCCTGTGCGATCGCAAGCGTGCCTAAGAGCTGCATATGACAACCCACCAAAATCTTGCATTCCACCAGAAAAATTGTCAATTTCAGATCACAATCCCAAAGAGATCAATCAAACAATCAAATTGCAATGCATCTAGAGAAAGTAACGGTTTGTTGAATTTGTCTGTACTTTTTCAAAAGGCCATCATTACAACTTTTTATGGCCCAAATTGAACCATATGAGCCTAGACGTCTTATTGGTCCATCAGCAGGACGGCACTACGTGCAACACAGCCTACGCCACGCTTGACATTCTGACGTGAGGTAAATTGGCTACCATGACTTATGCGTTTGGACCCCACCAGACTTTTTCTTGTGAAGTTTCCTAAAATCGCAGGTCTATCCTTGGATCCGTGCCACACCGTAAGAAGTCAAGGCGAGAATTTTAACGATGTCGTATTCCATACAGGGGCCAAATATACCTTGTTTAATTAAATTTTAATATCTTCTCGACCTTAACGAAAAAACCTTTTATATTCGAAAGGTTAATGCTCACACTTGAATAACCCCTTTCAAATCTACACCTTAAGACCTGTTAGAGATAACAGTTTTCATTCCCTAGAAAAAAGTGCCTGTTTTGGTAACAGCACCGTAATCTATGTCACTGTCGAAGAAGTAAAGTGATCAGTTTTTGTTCCGAAGAAATTGTTGAGTCGGTTTCAATTAGGCTTCGCATATTGCCTTATGGTTCTCTTTGGATTTTTTTTCTCTTCTGTACTCACGTAAACTCCATCTTGCAAATGACTTTTACATTACATACATAAATAATTACCTGTACTAAATTATCTGTGTTTGAACTCTTTTCAAACTGACCACCTTATTTCAAATTTTGTTGTTTCTTTACCAATTAAAAATCAAATCAAAAACAACCAATCAAAGACTGTAGCTTAATAAGCATACCAAAAATACCCTTGCTGTTATTTCGATCCATAAGGATGTCTTACGCAAATTCCTTATCAGACACGACATTCACCGAAACGTATCTCTCACCAATTTAATGTATGCAAATGCTGCGTATATTAGCGCTTATGAATGCAAACTATTTCTATTAAATTTTAATGACACGTCCTGAGTATTTCAGTAAGTGATACGGTTTACCTAGCATTTTGTGAGGCAAACCCCTAATTGCCACAGGTACATTGTAATTTATGCGATTAGAGATTACTGTTTCTCCATTAAAATGCACGTCTTGCAATGTTATGTAGCTAAATTAATTCCTTCGAATAGGTCATCTCAAATGCGTTGCCAGGGGTTACTTACCTCTTGCTATGTACCTACACAGAGCTTAGTGGTGAAGGTAAAACAATTACTTAGTTCTCAAGGTTCCTATAAATTTGCCTGCCAGGACTCTGCGCTATACACATATATATGAGTGTACGTCGTCGTGCAGTTGAAGTATTTTTCGCTGTTGCATTAATATGATAAATGGAGCTAGTTTCCCATCGGGGTGTTGTGTGCCCTACGTGGCAATAACTCAAAGGTCCTAGCTCCAACTCATACGGTATTTAAACATTTTTCTTTGTCTGATTTATATCGCCCAAACACAAAAGCCACCGATAACGTAATTAAGTTAAAACGGAGGGATATAAATGGCTTTTACAACATTGACTTTTTTTTTGAATGTTTGCTGGTGGTTTTTCTGTTCATTTTTACTTGTGTGTTTATTTTTTTTTTTTTGGCCAAAAAGTTTAAAAGAGGATAACAATTTACACTCACAAATATCCCAAAGGAAATCTAATGGACGAACATAAATCAAATCCGTTTGACAATCGCACATTCGATTGGAAGAATTATTTATTTTCAGGGAAGGTTTTTTGCGTTATTTGAATGGTAAGCTTTTTTCAACTTTCTGTTTTGTTTGTTCGGGGTTGAAATTGTAGGTTGATAGAATAAGGAAGAGACACAAATTAAGGATTCATATGTCATGTCTGTTTGGTTGGTCCTTTGCAAGGGTTACGATGCGGAACTTATAATGTGGTGTTGGGCAAATGTGAAAACTGCTACACAATAGATTTTTTAATATATGTAGCTTCTGGCCGACATTTTTCTATGACACAATGAATAACTGAGTGTGTGACATATTTTGACATTTAATTTATAGTTACACGATTTGGGTGGACATACATATCTACTAAGTGTGGATGTGTTTTACCAAAAGGAAGCAATTACGTGTGTGTCTGAAGATAACCAACGAGTAAACATAGTTTTGGGAGTAGAGCCATTTTTGAGGACATAAAGCACAAAGACTGTCTAGTGTTAGGGAAAAAGCATGATACTATTTAACATACTGCTAGTTTCAAAGAGGTTAACTTAATTTTAAGCACTTTTTCACTCGTATCGTAAAAAGGCATTTTTTTTAATAAATTGCCTCTGAACAAACTTTGTCAATAACAAAGATGATAAAGAAAATAAAGAATTTACTTCTTTTTTTGACCGTTCGTATAAAACAACTAAGGAATCACAACTTTTTTGATAGATGTTTATGTCAAATGGAAACTGCATTCGTCCAGCCAGTCCATAAAAAAGGCAATTCTTCCTCACCCTCAAGCTATCGCACTACGTTCTATTGCACTTACGTTCCTTCTTTCCAAAAGTTATGGAATGCTAGTCAATTTTCAGCTTAAGAAATATCTCGAAGAACGAAAGATTTGTAAGGACCAGCAGTACGGCCTTCGTAGCATAAGGTTCACTGGTGATGTGAAGCTATATCTCACCGAACAGTCGCATAAATCTTTACATTGTCTTGGCGAAAGTAAGAATAATGCAGAATTATGATAGAATCTGGTATCAAGCTCTCTTATCGAAAATACATGCCTTCGGTTTCGATGACTCCCTTCTTCGATAGATTAGGAATTACCTTGCAAATTTGGTAGATCCTACCATTATTATATTCCGCCCCACTCGTTTTTTTTTTTGTTTTTTAAGATCAAATATAACGGTAGCTGTCATACAATTTTTTTCGAAATTTTATAAATATTTTTCTTTTCTCATAAACTTTCACAAAATTTCATTTAGTTAAGGCCAGGTCAGGGTTGCGAATTTTTGATTTAAAAAAACTATAAGTCATAAGTCTGTATATGATTTGTGATTTAAAAAAATTTAATTCATAAGCTACTAAGTGACTTATGAATAAAAAAAAATTAATTCACTACCTATAAGTGACTTATGAATTAAAAAAAATTTAAGTCATGAGCAAGCTAGTGAATTAAAAAAAAATTAATTCATAAGCTAGTTGGTAAATTAAGCTTGTTTTGACTACATAATTATTTAATTATTAACGAAAGTAGATTTCAAGCTTTTGTGTGTCATAAAATTATCATGCAAGCTTATAAATTTTCCAATTAATAATTTTTTAATCAGAATTTATCCATTAGCTTATGAATTAATTTTTTTTCAATTCATAAGTCACTAGGTAACTTTTGAATTAAATTTTTTTTAATTCTTAAGTCACTTACTTACTCATAACCTAATTTTTTTTAAATTCATAAGTCCCTTATTTTCTCATGACTTAAATTTTTAAGTAAAAAGTGACTTAAGCTTTTGCAACCCTGGGCCAGGTAATGGTTTAAAAAAATTTTCCAAAAAATTAGCTATTTTTGGTACCCCTCTGATGGAACCAATTCTGTTTTGTTTTTGATTTTCCCAAAAACGCTACAACCGATTTTGACCATTTTTCTTAGGCTGTAGGTAGGTCTCCAAAATTTTAAATATTATTGAGTATGAAAATTTTCAAACAATTTTTTTTTTGATATTTTTAAAAAAATTCAAAATTTGTTTTTCAAAACTCAATATTTCGAAAACCCCATGCTCGATTGTTTCTAAAATTGATAAATAATTGTTTCTTAATATAGTCTACAAGATGTGTGAAAAAAAAAATATTTTACCTAAAAATAACGGTACCCACTATATATTTTTCTCGAAAACGGCTACGAAAATTTTGATAAAATTTTTTTTCTTTTGTTCAGCTTTTACGATTTATAATTTAATAAGAAAAATTGAAATTATTGTATTACCGACTGTGCCTACCATAGAACCATTTTTTCGAATTTTGAATTTCTCATTATCGACATAGCGGATTTTAATGAAGTTTTTTATAGAGATGCTTCTAAAAAGTTTAAAAACCATTGCATTTCAAAACTTAAAAAAAAAATCAATATCTCTAAAATGGCTTAGTGTTTTTTTTTTTGGAAATTTATTTTTTATTCGTATAATAATAAAAACTTTAAGTTGGCGTAACAACAGTTTTTCTTAAAAATGTTTTAAAAATTTTGTAATACAAAAGCTTATTTTCTTAAGAAACTACTACAACGACTTATAATTTTTGTTCTTCCATAAACTAATATTAGCTTGAATCATATGGCATCCTGTTCTTAGCGCCAATTGCTAAAGTAGTTATTTTAGCCATTTAAAAATTTAATTTGATGGTTATAAATATTTTTTCTAATAACATTCACTTTTAAAATCTTAAGTCTATTACATAAGAGCAAGTTCGAGCGATCCAGTCGTGCATTAAATTTTTTTTAGGTAGATATTTTTACGAGTATAATATTTATATGTTTGTCACTTACCATCTCTCTTTTTCAGCGCAAACATACTTTTTTTTCCAACAGTTATTCGTATCTTACTTCATTATTTAGGACTTGAAGATTGATGCCTTACATTACTACACTGAACCAAAAAGGTACATGATTCGAAGGAAAAACTGCATGTTTTTAAAGAAAAAATTCATTAAAAACGCGCCAAGAATCGAGTTCATTAAAAGAAAGAAATCCTAAGCATACGTTTTATGAATTTGTTCCTACGACTATAAAAGGTTCTTTAAATTAATGATTCCTGCATTAAATTAATGATTGGAAGTCATTAAAAAATTCTCTCGATAATTCACAAAACATATGAACTATTTCATTCGATGTAAGTAAACAAACATGAAATTCATAATTTTTTGCTTTAATTTCATGTATTTTGTCATTCAATTTTACTATATTTTTCATTTATTTTATGACCTTCTGACATAAATTGAAGGAACAGATTCACTGTTTTAATGTAAAAAATCATGAAAATAATGTTTATTGTTCTTAAAAAGTATGAGCAATTTCAGACAATGTATGTAAAAATTCATGGAATTCATGATGTTTTTCATTAATTTTATGAAATCGGTCTGTGTTTTAAATGATTTTATTCATTAGTTTAAAAACTCTGACACTTGTTCTAGGAAAAGTTTCCTAAGATTTATGACGTTTTTTATTGATTAAATGAATGATAGTTTTATTTTTAATGATTGCTTGCAATAATTGTAAGAAAAGTTTCTTTTTTAATAATGAAGCAATCATTAATTTAATGCAACTTTTCTTATATTAGTATGAATCTTTTCATTAGTTTTATGTAAGAAATTATGGAACCTAAGCTATTTTTTCATAAAACTAATGAATTTTTTCTTTTTTTTCCAATGATTTCTATTCGTGTTAAGAACAAATAATTATACGTGCACGTCCACCTGAATTACAAAAGCCCCGATGGCAAATTATTTTCAAGAAAATGGTATACCTGAAAACTTAAAGAAAAGAAAAGAAAAGAAAAGAAAAGAAAAGAAAAGAAAAGAAAAGAAAAGAAAAGAAAAGAAAAGAAAAAAAAAATAAAAGAAAAGAAAAGAAAACTATTTAAAAATAGAACAATTTATTTATTGAATATATTTTTGAATATCAAATTATTGCGTACAACATATAAATAAAATATACAGGGTGTCCGACAGTCGAAAAACATTTCGTGAAAAATTATTTCGGGCGAATAACATTCTACCCAGACACCACATTAATTTCACTGCAGCATTATCTAAAACAAAAATTAAAAAACAAAGTCAATTAGTCAAGGATATTAAACGTGGTTTTCTTAAAGTAATCATTAAAACAAAAGCAATTTTGGCAATCAAAAATGATAGGTTTAATGTTAACGTTTAATGTGTTTTGAAATAAATATATATGTATGAACTAAGAAAAATAAAATTACCACCTTGACATATGCTTCATCTATTTTTTCAGCATTACCCTCATCTCCTTGTCCCTTAAATGTTTTACTTGTAGAAAAAATTGATTAAGTCGGATGGCTTGATTTGTCCATCTGCTGACAATCCCTGGGCGATTTCCAAACAACACACCAAAATCCATTTGTATCTAGAAAAATTAAATAATATTATATAACGAATTTATGAAAAATATTCGCTCCTTATAGACTAAATACTTACAAATTTTATAAATCAAGTAGTTGAATAAATTTAAGGTCGTCCACAATGCGCAACACTTTGAAAAATGTATACATACTCGTATTTTTAAAATAACTTTGGAAAAGAAAACTTTTTGGTAACTTTGTAAGATCACGTTTTAACACTGATAATATCAAACAAGAAATGAACTCTTGATATGATATTACAAGTATATTGCATAGTAACCGCAAAGTTTATGACTTATTTCCTACTATTAAAGAGTCAGTCATTCAAAACATGAAAATGTTCCGTTTTTTATGAATAAGTTCTTAAAACACCAGACTACAGCCATAGGTGTATAACGGTAATATTTTGCACTTTAAGGAAATATTCCATAAATTGTAAGTAATGAGCTTGCAGTTTATGAAAAAATTCCTACGATTCAGGAATAAATTCTTTCACAATAGTGGGCAAAATCAAACTGTTCCTAAAATTGAAGTGTTAGTCATGCAAAATATGAAATTAATCTTATTTTGTATGAATTAGTTTTTAAAACACCAAATTAATCTTATTTTATATGAATTAGTTCTTAAAACACCAGATTTCTATAACGGCACTTTCATAGCGGCATTAAATTGGTTTTCTTTTTGAATAATTATATTATGTCTTAATAAAAGTCAAAGATGATGACGTAAAAAATATATAATATGTAACTTATTAAAATAAAATTCACAACGGGGTCGCACGAACTTGTTCTTATTGTAAAAGACTGAGAATTTAAAAAATTAATGTTACTAAAAAAACTGTTCAGAAGCATAAAATTCACTTTTTCATTAATTCACTGTTTGCATGCATCAAATGAATGGATTCAAGCATTTAAAGCAATTTTTCTTAAAATGTCCGTTACTCATGCATTGAAAAATATGTTGCATGTAACAAATGAAAAGTTACATACATTTTAAGTAATCTTTCATACAGCTTCATATTAAATTTTGTATGAATTGTTCATATTTCAAATGTAAAGTTTCCTGCTTGGAATTCGCAACAAAAAAAAATGTTTATGAATATGGTTTCATGCATTGAATGATATTTTGCATGTAAAAAATGTATAGTTTCAAGAATTCTAAGTAATTTTTCATAAATTATCACTTGCTCATGTTGATGAATGTGGTTTCATATAATCAGTTACTTTGTTCCTACAATAAAAGAATAGTTTCAAGCATTTTAAGAAATTTTTCATAAAACTTTACAATAAAATTTGTATGAACTGGTCATACTTCAAATGTAAAAAATCATAATCTGATTTTCCAACAACAATTCTATTGCTTTGGATTTTATGAATGGTTTTTCATGAAAATCATGACTTGGTCATAAAACAAAAATTAATTTTTATGAATTCGTGCATTATTCATATGAATATTTCTTAAAAATTAATGATTTTGGCTGAATGATCGCCATTCATAAAAAGAATGTACAAAAATTTTTTCAGTGTAAGGACCTCTTATTTGGTAACAATAAACTGCTAAAGATAAGCAGTTGCAGAAATAGCCTACAATCAAAAGGGAAGTTTAATAGGCCAAAAGCAGTGTTTTTCAGCCCATAGATAACAACAGCCATTTCCGTCATGGAACAAATGATGTGTCATTCAAACTTTTTCTACCACCCGCCATTCAATTCCATTGTATTTTTTTTTTTCATTGTTTTTTTTTTTTTTCGTATCCAAAAACAAAAATGTCACAGACATTCACAATATAACGTCACAAGTTAGAATCCTTATGGATTGTAGAGTAATATCTTTCCGGTATGACTTCGTTTCCGATATAACTATGTTTTGTTCCTGAAGACAAATTAGTTACACAATTAAAATTCTGTGACCCAGACGTGGAGTCAGAGAGTGAGGTTGTTGTACTAAAGAGAAGGATTTTCTAAAGGATGTTTGTGTATTGTATAAGAAGGAGCAGAATCCAAAGAGATTTAATTAAGTAGAATTTTCCCAGGGACGAAGTTGAGGGACATTTATTTGGTTGAGTGAGAGAAGTTTTTTGCCTGAAAATAGCCTTATCTACATTCCATTAGTCTGGTAAGGAGACTTATTTTCCTTTTAGGAAATAACCAATCGATTTTCAGTCTGTATTTGTATTTGTTTTAAATTAAATCTCAAGAACCTCCATTATCAATTGACTACTCCTTAAAGCGCCTTTGAAACATTTTTGATCGGTAGTCCGCTCATGGACATATATTTTACATCATAATCATCATTTGATAAAAAAAAATTAAGTGTGATATTTTGGTCAAAAAAAATTGGAGCAAAATGATATTAATGGTACCTGTCATAGAACGGTTTTTTTGGTTCTCGACTTTCTCATTAACGGCTCTAACGATTTTAACCCAAAATTGTTACCAGGAGCCCCTTAAGTTTAAAATAATATTGTGTGTAAAAATATTCGAAAAACATTTTTTTTTTGAAAAAAAAAAAAATCCAATTTATTTTTGAAAAATCAATATCTTAAAAACGTGTGAACGATTATTTTTTGAAATTATATCATAGGTTTTGAAGATTGATTTTTCAAAAAAAATTTTTTTCAAAAAAACCCAACAAATAATTTTTCGAATATTTTTATATACAATATTATTTTAAACTTAGGGGGACTCCTGCTGAAAATTTTTGGTTAAAATCGTTAGAGCCGTTAATGAGAAAGTCGAAAATCAAAAAAACGGTACTATGACAGGTACCGTTAATAATATTTTTACCCAAATTTGTTTTTTACCAAAACGTAGTCCATGTCCATAATATCACACCTAATTTTTTTTATCAAAATCGTTAGAGCCGTTTTCGAGATAAATAAGATTTTGCATTACGGGTGTATGGGGGGTACCGTTAGTTTTAGAGCTAAAAAAAAAATTTCAATTTCCCCTCTAGGGAATCACCGAAGACCCTTAACTACCGAGTTTGAAGAATATAGGTCTAGTGGCTTAGGCTCTAGATCGAGGTACAGACATACAGACATACAGACAGACAGACATACAGACAGACAGACGGAATTGCCGGACCCACTTAATTCGTCTTCGCTATCATCGTAATGTCAACTTTGATCAAAATCTCGAGTTCGATTTTTTTTCCGAATGCATAACTTGCCTTATAGTACCTATATCGCAAGAAAAAAAGGAAAAGCTTATAGGTATACAACATTTTTAAAACATTTTCAATTAAAAAATAAAAAAAAACTATTTAAATTAAATTTTAAAAAGTAAAATTTAGACCCCTTTTTGAGATATCAAATTTTCAAAAAAAAAATGATATTTTTGATTTTAAAAAATACTCATTTTAAGTTTTGAAATTAGCTATTTTTATGGAATAAGAATTTTTGTCTCACATCTTTAATTAAGTTTAATAAATGTAGATCGTGATTTTCGAAATATTGAGTTTTGAAAAAAAATTAATTCTTTTGAAATAAAAAAAAGTATTAAAAATTTGAATTAACATATCCAAAATTTCGGGGAGCCTTGTCATACAAAAAATTATCGAAATCGGTTGTATCGTTCCCTAAACTATCAATAACAATTTTTCCGAATTTTTTCAAGCATTACTCAGCCTTAACTTAATGAATGAATTTTTAAAAATCTTTGAAACATTGTTTGGGAAAAATAATATTTTATAAAATATAGAAAATTTATTCCTATGGAAATATTTAAAAACGATATCTATACCAAGTTTAACGAAAACCGGCCGAGTCTTTTAGGCTGTAGTCGAACAGACAGGTAGACAAACAAACAGAATGGTAAGACCGTGTTCTTTATCATCGTAATGTCAGCTTCGATCGAAATCTCGAGTTCAATTTTTTTACGAATGCATAACTTGCCAAATAGTTCTAGGGTTGCCAGATTTTTCTTACACCTCGGTGGGCTAAAATAATGAAAATCCCGGGATTTCAACATATTGCCTTTAGATTGAAATAAATAAATTCTTTTATTAATTACTTTTTTGTCATTTTCAAATATTTATCTTTTTGCAATTTTATTGACAGATGTCAGTTTGCAAAAATATATTCTTCGTTAAGTTAGGTTTGTTTGATTGAAATTTTAAAAGCAATTTCTTAATCTTGTTACTTAATCACAATGCAACGATTGTTCCTTATCAATGAAAGATATTTTGGTACAATAGGCATTATTTTTCGAGTTTGAGTTTCAACCCTGGAAAAGAACTTCCCCGGCGGGACAGATGAAATTATGTCTGAAATCCGGGTAAACCGGGACGTCTGGCAATGCCATAAAGTACCTAAATATTTAAGTCGCAAGTAAAAACTATAAAATTGAGTTTCGTAGTTCTGTTGGTCTGTTCGCTTAAGACCCAAGAAACTGGTTCAATTTTAAATTATAAAAAAAAAATGTATTATTCCGCCAATATATTTTGATCAATATTTTATGCGGAAGTTCTTAAGAAGTTTAAGTTTTCAAAAAAAATTGTTAGAAACTCATTTTTTTTTTTAAATCATATGCTCTTTTTTTTTTTGAAGTTAGCACCTAGTGAATTTTTCACATTACATAAGGTTCTAAGAAAATCTTAGCAAGCGGTAGAAATGTTAAAAATATTATATGAATATGAAAAATTTTATTCTTTTCAAAAATTGAAATTGATTAAAGAATGTTGTTCAAATGCTTTGAACTTTGTACAGTACTCGTATTATCAAAATAGGCACAAAATTAAGAAAAATAAATTTGTTATTTTCTTGGAAAATTCCATTAGTTAAAATCGGGCTTATTTTTTTCAATTTTCATTATATTTCCCGAAATTATACGAACTTATAATTATCGAACTGAATAATCTTCAATATATGCATCACTATGGAGTTGAGGTCGCATAAACTTTCAATTGGATTTGCATCACATTACTTTATTCCATAAATTCAATGAAGCTGAAGATCGCTGCATCCGAATCTATTTTTTAATTAGGGATAGCATATCTCGATAAGTATCAAAGATATTGGAACATTTTGAATGCCAGAATGTTGGGCGGAAATTTTGCTAGGGGCGATATCCGTTACTTTTTTTAAATTGTATTTCGTTATATTTTATTTTAGTGAGTTTTAAAACTTTTAAGACAAAAATATTTTTAGGAGAGGATATAGACCGCAATAATTTCTTTAGAAATAAAATAAATATGACCAAATGTAGAATATACATTTCTCTAGGGGCGATGTTTCTTCTTTTTTTAATTTTTTTTTATTAAGCTTATTTAACCATGAAATAAAAAAACAAAACAAAAAGTTTGGACCCTCATAACTTTGGATCAACTAATCGTAGGTATAAGAACGGTACATGAAAAAATTAGAATTTCCAAACTCTAAACGCGATGTCTTTTCTTTTCTTTTATTTCATGTTCTTGAGTCATTTGTGTTCTAGCAAACTTGCTGCCAGTGCCAGTGCAGAATTTGTATGTCTGAACTACTTGAAAAAAAAACTGAGGAAGAGTTACAAGATGTATGTATATTTTCTCTTCAATTGTGACTGTTGTTCTAGATGGCTGGTATTACAAGAGGAATAAAACTTGAATCATCGTTAGAACTAAACCTAGTATAATTTTGTTTTAGCTAAACTAATAGCTCAACACCATCCTTTTTTGTTTTAGCTAAGCTAAAAGCCAGTGCTTTTCAGTGTCTCTACTTCGTTGATTTATCTACGGAGTAGTGTAAAATGTAATGTAATGTAATTTTTCAATTCAAATTTGTTAAACATATCTCATAATATCTATCTAATTATCTCAGGATTTCTGGTTAAGTTATTCTATAAAGTATATTCATTCTGGCATTTTCTTTGTCTTTGCTGAAATTTTGTTTATGTTTGTATAACAATTAATCTTTTCTTTATATAATTCCAATGTTGCATAATTATTATCAGAATTATTAGAACTTGAATCGAAAAAACAAAAATTCATATTTAGTAAATATTATAATTTTGATAATATACAATTATTAATATAATGCAATAAAAATATTACAAATAACCAACATCTGGCATTCAAAATGTTCCAATATCTTTGATACTTATCGAGATATGCTATTCCAAATGAAAAAATAGATTCGGATGCAGCGATCTTCGGCTTCATTAAAATTCAAAGCTTTTGGCATAGCTTTTTTTATACAGAAGTTCGTAAAAGTTTCAAAATTAATTTAGTATAAAAAAATATAATTTTTTGGGTTTTTGAAAAAAAATTCAATTTTTTTTTTTGACAATTCTATATTTTTAAATACGAGTCAATGATTTAACTTAATGAATTACATGACATTCTATTTTAAGCCCCTACATCTAAAGCAGTTATCTTACCTTAGAACATCTTTCTTCTGAACATCTTCCTCAATAATATTAATTTTTAAAATTCCAAGTCTCTTAAGCAATAGAGCAAGTTCGAGCTACTCAGTTGTGCATTTTATTTCTTTAAAATTAAGATTTTATTTTTTTTAGCTTATATTGTTTCGAGCTCAAAATTAGTTTTTAAGTTTTTATCGATTGAGGAACGAATTTAATATCGTTTTTTAACTTGCCAGTTTGTGATGTTCTCCTCGCTTTCTAGCCGAAGTTATGCTCTTCGGTCTAGCCAGGATCGTCCTGAAGAAAACACGAAACTTTAAACGAAAAGGTCTTCAAACCTTATAACAAAATCTTTATTGAAAAAAAAAACTTTATATCTATAACATACAATTTCTGTCACTAGTATTTCAATTAATTCTGGCAATCGAATGACTCCCGGGTATCAACTCTTCTGGATTCTAGTCTTGCTGCCTCGAATTGGTTATACTGGTAGCTGACAATTCGGATTTTGGTTTTAAATCTGGCTTCTGGCAATTCGGCTTTAAAAACTGAACCTAGGTATTATTAGGTGCGTTTTATTATTCACAAATCTATCTGTATCCGGATCTGGATTAAGTTTTAAAATGTATTACAAAAACAATTTGGGATCCTATTTTCTATCGCGATCTATTTCAAAGATCCAAAAATTAGTTTTTACACTGACGAGTAGATGACTTTTTATGGTAAGGTAGTGTAAGCTATAGTGTAAAGAAAAAGGACAAGACATAATTTAAAATTTCCAAACCCAAGGAAAAAAAGAGACTGGCTTATAACACTGCTGTCAGTAAGATCCGTATCGTTTTATTTTCAAGGGAAGATCCCGATCCGGATCCAGATAGATTTGTGGATAATAAAACGAACCTATTATGATGTCGGAGTTATGACGGGATCGGACGGTACTACGATATAAACGACTTACGATTTTGATAAAAAATAAAATTGGCTGCGCTATTGTAGCCATGGACTACATTTTGGTCAAGAAACTTCTTAGATAAAATGTTACCAACGTTTCCTCTCATCATCATATAATAAAACGGCAAACATGTTTTTTGTGGTACACTTTTCTCTAAAAGTGTTTAACCGATTTCGATAAATTTTATATGGTTGGAAAGCCACAGTTACGGAGATGTGCAGAATATACTTGAGACACGCATTTACACACTGTGGGTCATTTTTTTTTTGCACTGTCGAACACTTTGCATATTACATAAAATAAAATTTAATTTAATAAATTTGCTTGAAAACACTGCCAATAATATAAATAATAAATAATAAAAAAATTGGCACTCGAATTTCGAGAGCTGGGTCGGCTACTATATGTAAAAACGCTTTTTTGATTTTCGATTGTTTTATTAACGCCTCAAATGATTTTGACCAACATTTTTATACAGCAGCTCGTTTGTATTTGAAATAATATTGTATACACAAATTTTCCAAAAATTAGTTTTTGGATTAAAAAAAAAAAAAAACAAATCAATTTCTTTACGATTACAGCATTTCAATAGCTCCTGTTGATATGAAAAAGCAGTCATACTTAGCCGTCAATCATATGAATGAATAATTAAAATAAATAAAATATAGAAGTATTCATACGTGGAACTTTTTCAGCGTCTTATTGCACGCAAGAAGGTGTAGTATGAAAAAGCTGCTCGTAAAACCTGAAACATAATTTGAAACATATTCGGAATGCAATTTCATGAATTAAAAAACAAATCTTACCATAATCACAGAATAAAATGAAAAATCAAAAAATGTATATCCAGTTAAGCGTTTAGGATTTCTATGCAAGGCCATTAGTATTTGTAAATCCTTCATCAGAAGAATATTTTCTTTGCTATTTGTAGATCTATTGATAACATCTTCCCAATTCGACAAATAATAAACCGAACTCATTCTGTCTGTCTATATAATGAAAAGGTTAAAAGCTAAACACAAATTTTATTGAACGCAAGGACCCAACCGTTTGTATCAGCGTCGATCCCAATGATCCGAATAAAATCAATTCTGATATCTGAGCAACTATCCAAAAAATATAACCGAGTTTTAGTACCGACGGGATTCCACGCTAACAGGAAAGAATTGTATAAATTTTATCAAAAAATAAATTAGCAATAAATAATCAAAATCCTACCGCAGAAACTTGCACTGCTAGAACACATAACAAAATTGCACTAAAACCAATCATCACGAATATACGGAAGTTGTAAACTGTATTCAAAAGTACAGAAAACCTGTCCAAGTTGCAATTTCTCTCGTTCATTTCAAAAAGTTTCTTCCGGAATTCCCGAGCTAAATTATGTTTGGGAACTTTCAAGAGCAATGTCCTGCTGCATTGCTGAATATCTTCCTGAAGGATAATGTATCTTGCATTCAAATGCAATATGAAATTTGCCAATAGAAATGCTTCTGCAATCATAAAGAGCGTCACAGCTAATCCCGTCCAATAGACATACACCAGTGTCAGACCGTAAAATACAGGTGGATTCAAGTCATATGGAAGGCTCAATCTGTAGGGCAACGATCTTTTATCTTGTCCGGATTGCAGAAGTGGTAAAATTTGGAAGGATAACATTGCTAAAATGTAGACATACGAGTATGCCTTTGCTGGGATTAGTCCTCGATGAATTTGTTTCCATGTTACTGGATTAGTCTCTCTGAAAGATAGAAAAGTATTTAAATGGGGATGGCACTCATATGCGTCCCAAATATTATTAAAATTTTTGTACAAATTTAGAAAATATGCTCTTTTTCTTCTTTTTAGAATTGTTCTAATTGTTCAACTGAAACAATCACGCTTTTTCTTTTCTTGAGAGTAAACTGTCAAAGTATATAATCTCGACTAATACAAGTTCACTGTCAAATTTAAGCGCGACAAAAACATGGCTTTTGATGTAAATTTTTGATATAATTTCCCGTCACTATAGACACTTCTTAAAAAGTAACAAGAATTCTCCTAACCATCAGCATTTCACTGGAGAAATGGAAGATACAGTTTTTCAATTGATGCAAAACTTTTACATTTATAAACTCGAACTAATGTACTTATTCTCAAAACTAAGTAATTCAAAATTTGAAATAATTTGTTATTTTTAAAACTAAAAAAATATTAATTAAGTAGGTTACTTACTCATCTATGTAAACTTTCAGATAAAACTCCTTGAGAAACTTTTTGAATGTATTTTTAGTAGCCGCCATATTGAAAATTCTTAGCATGCACTCTTTCAAAAGAACACACGTTGCTAATGCTTCAATAGCTAAATTGATATCATTGAAGTTTTCGATAATAAAACGAATCTGTCCCCCATAAGCAAGTAGGCACATTAAAAATCCCAGTGATACCGTTGCGTAGCCAAAAAATTGCACCAATGGTGTTGGATTATCTCTTAACGGCCAAGTTATGTGGATATAAAATATTTTAATCTGCCATGGCAGAGGAACTTGTTTGCCGTTTGGTAGTACAGGCTTGTAGTACATTTTAACGGGTACAATGTCGAATTGAAAATGACAGTATTTGATTACTGGCTTAATTTAAATATCAAAAATATCCTATGGAATACTTTTTTGTTTGAAAACTTTTCGATTTAAAAAATGTTCTAATACATTATTTTAATATGCTTCTTCTTCAACCGAAATACAGGGTGGTAATAAAAAATTTCATTTTTAAGTTAAGTAAACCAGAAAAAGAAAGCTAAATTACTTGAATGTTAAAATGAAATTTAAATACAAATTTAAAATTTTGAAAAAAACTTTCATCTTCAGGAGCAACTGGAGCTACATTTAGGTGGACTACTAACAAGATAAACAGATAGATTGTAGGAAAACCCCCATAATCAAAAAAAAAAGATCTAGTAAATAGTGTCAGATTATCTCTTGCGTCTTCTCAAACTTGCTATATGTATATAACATCTTAAACTTTTAATAGGATGCGTTAAAAACGCGCAATCATTATGTTGTCGCCCTAAGATCAGGAATTCGAACAAAAAAAAAATCGAAACAATCAAATTCAACTCGATTTGTTCTTCACCCCAGCTGATCTAATTTCGAAACTTGCATCGTTGCGGATATGCGAAAATACTTATTCGGCCTCGTGGTTCGTCGATAAAGTTCTTTCTGGAATCGGTCACCAAAGCGTAAAGTTTTCGCAAAATATTTTATCCCGCACAACCGCCCTGAACCATAGAAGAAAACCCTATTTTATTCGACAATTTAAAATCTTAGTTAAGCTTACACGGCAAGAAGACGTGAGTACCAGAAAAAAAAGGTTATAAATTCATTTATAATGAATTTAGATTTTTTTTCCAGTTTTGGTACAGCGGGGCGTAAACGTGACCAATCCAGTAAATACGAAGGTACTTTTCTGCTGTACAGACTGATTTTTGCTTTCACACGCAAAGTAGGGTACGAGTATACAAAAAAAATAATTTAAATCGACAATTGGCCATAGGTGAGTTTTCCTTGACTATTTTTTTTTGGTATAAGTATAGAACGAGCCTATAATATTATCAATCTCTAGGACAGTTCACCGGATTCATGCGAGTAAAAAGATCGAGCCTTCTAAAGATAAATAATTTATTAGTGTCGCATCGGTGAGTTAATAGCATCTTTTTTTTTGCAAAGAACTAGAGATTGAATTCTTGAATTCCCCTTAAAGCGGTACTTCGAGTCCACGTGGCTGAAGAAAAGAGCCTCAAAATCCAAAGAGAGCAAGCTGAGAATTTTACCGCCGAAAGTGAACAAAGTTCATAAATTACATCATTTTCGGAGATTTATGGATATATTTTTTTGGCTGCTGATCTTTATTCTGCAAACCAGGAGTTTACCGTTTTGGGGGTTTGGTGATTGCTAACCTCCTCCAGCTTCGACAGATCTAATATCGTAGAAATTCGGTGAACGGTATCACTTAAATCAACTGGAGAAATCAACTAATATCCAGTTAGTTTCTTTTTTGAGCGGTTCGGAGGTGAACGTCATCAAGCGGCATACGGATACTCGTAAGAAAAATAGTCGATTATAAAGCGCGTGAAAGAATAATATATAAAAATCAGCAAATAATAGTTCAATTGTCTAAGCAAATAGAATTATCTAGTACTAAAATTGTAAAAAAAACAAAGAAAATTCATCTCAAAGGCCTAATAGAAAAGTCAAGTTAAAAAAAAAGGAAAGAAATAGTTAGTATTTGAAAAAAAGAGAAAGTTTAATATTTAAAAGCAAACAAAATAGATAGAGAAAGATATCCGTTTCAAATAGAAGAGTAAATTAAGAATACAAAAAAAAAAAAACCTTTGCTCTCGGTCTTACATTTTTTTTTTAGGTAAATATTTTTTTTTTGTATATAAATTTAATTCTGTTCTATTCTTTTTTTTTGCGCGCGAATCGTGACCTCTGTATGGTGTGATCCTAAATCAAATTCAAGATAAAAACATAAAATCTTTTACGAAATCTAACTTAAATGAAATTCAGTGTCGAGATGTTCAATTTTATTGTTCCATGTATTTAATAACTACAGCTTTAAGCAATCCTGCTGTTTCAACCGACCGAGAGCTGTGCACAATTCATCGGAAAATCGGTAAGTCTATTGTTTATGATTGTCATTTACATATGTACATAAAATTGAACATATCTTTTGACTTATGGTTTAAACGAATTAATTTGACTAAATATATTAATCGGGGAAAAGAGACGGATATATATCGGAGGCGTGATATTTGGTGCCAAAAGTTCATTGACCTATTTTTTTTGTACAGCAGCTTTCAGTTATTTCTCATTTGAATCAGCTGTCTGATATTTTTTTATTTTCCATATTTAGATTCCTTTTTTTTATGAATGGAAATAATCCACTCACAGAGTTGAACCTTATTAGAAATCCAATTTTTTATTGAAGTAGAGCCTTATTTATATTTTTATAATCCGTTTGTTTTATAAATAAATTTTAATATTTAAGACATGAAATATTGAGTTCTGAGTTAATTTTGAAGACGATATTTATAGGTTAATTTATTCTAAGAGAATAAGCAGCATTATGAGGCAATTCTAAGGAAGTAGAAAAAGGGATGTGGACTTAAGGGGAGAAAAGGGATACTATATGGCTATGTAAATTTTTTTTTTTGCATCTTTTGATTAGGGACCATTACTTAAAAACGAGTAACCGTAGTGGTCAAGGAATGTGTACAGAGGGTTTTTTTCCCTCTTAAGCATTACGGGGTGGGTAATTTACTCTGAGGGCTCCAACATCTAAGCTCTCCAACAGACGTGACACTACCAAAAACAACCAACCATTAGGGTCCTCCACCAACGATAAAAGTTCGAATTAACATCTCCGACTATAGGTCTGATTTACAGTAACACTGTCCTCTTTCTGTTGTCAAGAACTCACCCCACCGACGAGCTGGAAAGTGCGGAACAAGCAGACCTAGACAGACTTCAAGAAAGTGGACACCCCCTTTTTGCCCTCTCTTTTAAGGACCGAGTGGGTCTGTAACTACAAATCCTTAAAGTGGATAAAGGCGATTAGGGTTAAGGCGAGAGGAGTTAGAGAAGCCATGGGGAAAGTTTTTACCATTTTTGAAACAGTATTCGACTGTAAGTTTTCCAATTGAAGTATTTTTGACTCGACTTCCGAATTTGGTTTAAATTCTGTTTAGTACCCCTTAGTCCTCTTCCTCTTCTTGAATGAGGAGATATTAATTTCCTTTAGGAGAACCAACCCGTCTTAGAGTCAAGGCGGTGTTGATGACCGTAAGTTCCATGGTCACGTCCCCTTTAATATCTTCCCAAAGTTACATATGAATTGTGATAGGACACCTTCACATATTCGCACTAGGGAATATAAGAAACAATTATTAATGTTACAAGATTTGCCGCGTCGAATCTACATCTATAAAGTGATTCGTTTAAAATACCGAAAATAGAGTTTCCAAAGTTTGAGAAAATTTCCCTAAAATGGTATCAGTTTTACGATCGAATCAAACCAATGATTATTGAACAACCTACATACATATATCACTGGCTGAAATACTATATTTTCCGGCCACTGAGAGCAATTTCGAAGGTGTCTGGAAGACACTTATTGACTGATACGACACCAAAAGGGTACTTTCGACTGCACAGTTGGAAAACCTGTTAAATCAACAACCAGCAACAGGAACTGCGGCCAGTCTTAGAACTTACAAAACCAAGTGCATGACTAGGAACCGCATAGTTGTTCAACTGGTTTTAAAGAAGATGGACAATGAGATCCGAGCGCTGTGTGAACAATAATTGAATGACCCGAGATGCAGTCCTTCACTCTCGGATCTACCAAAGTAAATTGAATTCCAGTTTCAAATGCTCAAAACTTTAACCGATAGCCATATTGAAAAATAAAAACCAACAACGATCGTAGCAATCAAATCTTAGGCTGCGCGTGCAGTGGTGCGACAAAGCTATTCGATTCGAGAAGCGACTCGAGATGCAATAATTTAATGCGACATAGTTCGCACAGTAAAAGCGATTGTGTTGTTAATTGCTTGATAATTATTGCCACCACGATTATCACAAAAATGCGCCACACAACACAAGCACTGAAATAACAAAATTTTACTCGTTTAATTTTTTTCCTCAAACGTCAAAACAAATAATATGAAACTGTTTGCACAAAATCGCTTGAAAAAGTGGTCAGAAGAGTTTGTAAGCGATATGCTTGCGATAGATATGTACAACACTCGCATTTATATTTTTCTCGCACGCAAACGTTTTTCGTATCGCTTTGCTTTGCCGCACCATTACACGTGCAGCCTAAGGGCTGCTCAATGTGCAGCTTAGATAATCATAAAATATAGTTAATTGGAATCAGGTGGCGATCGTGAGAGATCTATTCTACATTTTGGACAGATTCTGTCTTTGGTCAGGCCATTTCCACTCCAAAGATGCCAACAATGAAATGGCAGGGTCGCAGGGATAATACTCTTTAACATAATAATAATATAATAGAATAACAATATGTCTTCCTTAAGTGGTCAACAGCAGCAAGTAGCTCAAGGCAAGGAAGGTTTATCAAGTAACTTTCACTCTCTTCCTAGAAATGACCACCAGCAGCTGCAACGAGGTCAAAGAGGACGGCCAATCGTTACAAAATCATACACATCATACTCCAAATTGGTCCAACAATTCCTGGATGAATTTGCTAGCCTCAATATTAACCACAATATCACTCTTATCTAGGTTTTGGGTTGTTGTGGCATTGATGGGAAAGAGCAGGCGGACGAGATGGCCAGGAAATGATCAGCCTTTCATAACTCACTTGCGGAAAGAGTCAACATTCCACTCGGAGCTATGGAGGGAAAAATTTCCACAATTTTTTTTTCTGAATCAAACCGTAAGTGGAGTAGTTAAACGTACTGCATTTTATCTAGAAATATTTTGCCCACCTATAATAAATCCTAGATATTTGATCCGATATGCAGACCCAAGCAAGACATTTCCAAAAATCGTAGCTACCTGTAGTGGAGACTAATCAGTAACAGATCATGCAGCGAAGCTAAGCATTCCTCATAACAATCACTGTCATAGCAGTGAAAACGGAAAAAGTCATCAATTTCCTCTGCAACCGCTCTGATAATGCCAAATTTAGAGCACAATAATTTGGATTGGCATTTTTTGACGATTATGTTTGTCACAAAGATTGGAATCATTTTTTGACGACATTCACGAACTTTCGGAAATGAAAATAAAAGACTTGATTTCTTTTCTCAGCGCAACTAAACGGCTCTAGGATGAACTTCGGTAACTTTTGTGCCGTGCACCTCATTTGATTCCTTAGATCCCGAGCTAGCGGACTGAATGCTTTGATGAAGTTTACGGTGTGAAGGGCCGAATATGATCACTCAATAGCTGCCTATTTCGGCAAAGTTTAGGTGGCTTTGGATGCGAGGGGTGGTCGCCATGTCTGAGTGGTCCAATTTCCCGATGATTATTCAAAGTAAACCATAATAAAATACATCAAAGCCCACTTCTTTCTTATTTTTCAACTTAATATAAACTGGATGATTCCTTCAGAATGTCCCCAATTTCTCATATCAATTCCATTCACAAGTTCATAAGAGTTATTGTACAAGTATCAAAATGGCATACTTCATCGCTAATTGCGCCACAGGACTAGACTGCCAGTGGTCGCCATTTCTACCTACCTACCTTATGATCGTTGATACTACGAATTTCAGTCAAAAGATAATCTGCCAATTTAGCTGACCAATACTGACCAAACAAACGAACATATACCTCAAAAACTGATCTATAAAACTCATCTACCAGAAGTTGCAAGGAGCCACATGTTTCTACAGGCCCGAGGGAAGGATGATTTCTCAAGTGAGGGTAAAGGAAAGGTTCACGCATTTAAAAGGCGTCTATACCTCTCCTCAATCAAGTGATTATGTGACGACAGACATTTCGTCAATTACTTAGAAGTACCCTCCTAAATTTCAGGCTATAGCTTACTGAAACTCATCAACACCTTTATCGGATTTGAATGACATATAATTAACTTCCCATAGGGAGCTATTGTAATCGGTCCGATTTGTCAAATTGGAATTTTTGACATTTCTCAACGTTTCAAGGTCCCTAGAGGCTATATTAATCATTTTTAGAGAGATGAGATGTACGTTCTAGTACCATTTTTCGTCGTCGATATCTCAAGAACGAGTAAAGATATCGACTTCAAATAAATTTTGTTTAATAGATAATAACTTCAAAAGAGGCTGAAAGGGCGTTTATTAAAATTCTGTGAGTAGTTTTTTCACTATAACGGTTTAAAAAAACAGTAAAAATTTTGGTTAGTTTCAAATATCTCACGAAAAAATAATGCTATTGATTTCAAATAAAATTTAATATACTCATTATAAGGTCATACAGATTTGGTATGAATTTGGAAAAAAATGAACATACCGTTATTTTTTTAAATAAAAAAAACTGAAAACAAAAATATCATAACCCAGATATTCTAAGAGCGGAAAACAATTTGAAACTCAAAATAATTTTATTTTACGAAAAATAATGTGTTTGACAACTGGTGAAAATTTCAAAAAAAATCAGTTTACAGTTTTTTTACAAAAAATAAAAAACTATATAAAATTCTATTGAAAATTGGTAAAAATTGTTTTTCGACTCAAATTTCTCGAGAACTAGTAGTGATATTGACTTCTAATTTAATTTATTTTATACATAGTATAATTTTGTACAATTGGTAAAATGTTGACAAATATTGAATTAATAGTTTTTTTTTAAACAAATGGGAAGTTATCAGTGTGGGTCGCACACAGCCTCTTTTTATAATTTAGGTTTCAATACATGGGAATCACAATCCCTATCGGCAGGGCCGGACAAGCTATACGTGCAAGCTGTGCAAATGCGCAGGGCGCTGAACTCAAAAGGCGCCTTGGGCAAGCGTTAAAAAAGCCACTACTTCATAACCATTACCTACCATCTTTTTTAAGTTTCATTTCTTTTTATAGCTCACTCCAATATTGGTATTTATTATATAATTAACAGCTGATTCTGAATTTAAAGACAGATATACATATACAGGGTGATTGGCATAAGGTGTGACAAAAAGCTAGGGCGTGTAGGTTGGACTTAGACAAGAAAAAAATCGTATGGGAGGGGGGGGGTCTATTTCCTCCCGTTTAGGCGGGAGGGGCAATTTAAGAAAACAATCACTTAAAACAGAAAAAAAACTATTAAAAAATAACGGTGCTACCTACAGAGTAATGCTATAGCATTTTGAAAAGCCAGAAATACATTCTTTAATTTTGTTTTGAAATAAAGTTGTTCGAGTGAATAGTTTTTGAAAAATTAAATTTTAAAATTAAAATTTTGAAAAAAAAAATGAAATTTTTTTTTTAAACAATTTTTTTTCAAAATTTTACGTAATTTAGTATTATTTTTTTATTCAATATTCAATGCTCTTATTAATTTTTGATCAAACACAAAAACCGGATGTCAAAATGTTTTGTAGTTTTTGAGAAAATCAAAAATAACAAAAACTACTTTTGTTCTAAGAAAAGCCTTTTATTTTAGTTTTTACGTTTTTGGATTCTTATGTAGGTGAATTTACGATTGAAAGGATTAACTTTCTTCTTACTATTCTTTTAATTATCGTCTTATAAGCATACAATAATGTGACAAAGTACTGGATTAACCATATTTCACACATTTTTTCATTGAGAACACCTGCGTGAGAGCATTGGTTTAAAATTGACCTGCCACTTTTTTTATTATGGTGGGGTCGGTTTGGCTTAGGTGCATTTACGAAAGAAAGGATTAACTTTAAATAAACAGTAATTATGTATTTTAACTAAATATGCATGTATTTATTATTCAAATTGATTTCAAGATTCAGGAACATTTTTGTTCTTATTTCGCAATTGCATTTTTCTGTCACTAGTTAGGGCGTGTAACGCTGCATTATTTAAAAAACATTCGCAGATCAATATTAATCCAATGCTCAATTAAAAAATGTGTTATTGTATGCTTATAAGACTGATAATAAAAAAATTTTACAAAGAAAGTTAATCCTTTCTTTCGTAAATGCACCTAAGCCAAACCGACCCCACCATAATAAAAAAAGTGGCAGGTCAATTTTAAACCAATGCTCTCACGCAGGTGTTCTCAATGAAAAAATGTGTGAAATATGGTTAATCCAGTACTTTGTCACATTATTGTATGCTTATAAGACGATAATTAAAAGAATAGTAAAAAGAAAGTTAATCCTTTCAATCGTAAATTCACCTACATAAGAATCCAAAAACGTAAAAACTAAAATAAATAGCTTTTCTTAGAACAAAAGTAGTTTTTGTTATTTTTGATTTTCTCAAAAACTACAAAACATTTTGACATCCGGTTTTTGTGTTTGATCAAAAATTAATAAGAGCATTGAATATTGAATAAAAAAATAATACTAAATTACGTAAAATTTTGAAAAAAAATTGTTTAAAAAAAAAATTTCATTTGTTTTTTCAAAATTTTAATTTTAAAATTTAATTTTGTCAAAAACTATTCACTCGAACAACTTTATTTAAAAACAAAATTAAAGAATGTGTTTCTGGCTTTTCAAAATGCTATAGCATTACTCTGTAGGTATCACCGTTATTTTTTAATAATTTTTTTTCTGTTTTAAGTGATTTTTTTTTTAAATTGCCCCTCCCGCCTAAACGGGGGGAAATAGACCCCCCCTCCCATACGATTTTTTTCTTGTCTAAGTCCAACCTACACGCCCTAGCTTGTTGTCACACCTTATGCCAATCACCCTGTATATATAGATACATATCAAGTTTTCCAAAAATAAGTCGATGTTTAATTTCCTATACACACCCCCATTCCCACAGTAAAAAAAACTACATACATCACAAAATCTTTACAAAGTGCACAATTTTGTTCGCTTAACAACAGATACCTACATATTTGCTATTTTTCTCTTTATCAATCCACTGTTACGTTATTCTTCACATTCACCATCGCGTGCATGAGTGAAGGCATTTATTTTATTTTGTTATCCCTCAAATATCAACAGCAAATACAGACAGTTAACAGTTTGCATGTTGATAACATGAGCACGATGCCAATTCTTCTATATGAAATCGAAGTCAGCAATGTTACTCAAACAGAAATTCTGAGGTACAAAATTCATACTCAGTGCGCAGAATTAAAAGTTGCGTCTAGGAATTTAAACTTGTGTGTTTCTTGTACTATGTTTTAGTTTGGCACTGGCCTCTGTTTATGAGTGAAATTTTATCACTGTGTCGTGTGTCGAGAATGAGACAAAGGGTTGAAATATGGAAATACTTGAGTGATGATGATGCGATGATTAATGTTGAGGTTTGTCGTTAATGAGTGAATCTGTTTTATTCAATTTCTCCTTTTCTCTATTTTTTTGTTCTTGCCAGTTATTGTTTACATTTAAAAAGGGATTTTTTGACTGGTCTAATTACTTTATTAACTTCCCATAGGGAGTTATTTGTATATGTATTATGGTAAAAAAAACTCAAAACAAAAGAAAGGATAGGGAATCTATATTTACAATAAAACTTGCTACGCTACTATTCCAGTAGTGTATACGAGTATGTATAAGGTTATGATAATGGTTCAAACATGAAAGGAAAAGAGGCTGGTGTTCAAAACAAAATTAAGTGTTTTGAAAGAGCTTATTTTGTTCAGGCTGCTTGCATTCCTTTTGGTTGTTGTAGGTTTTTAATGATTCAGCTTGCTGTTCATTGGAAGCTGTTAAGTTTTTTGACATTGCTCAATGCATAATAAAACTTTGTATCAGGTTCAACAATGCGTTGGGACATACATATATACAAAAAATTTCGCTGGTTTGACCTTAAAACCCCTTTCTGAAACCAGATCGGAGTAGACTAAATGCTTTAAAACCATTCAAAATCTTAGAAGCTATAATATGAAGCTCTTATTGAAATATCTGAGGCTGGAAACGTTGGGAATAGAAACATGCTGTACTTAGGAAGTAAAATTTTAGTTTAAAGTTTATATGTTGCATATTAATCTAGTTTGATATTTAAGAAAAAAATAATGGCGCAAAATTTTAATTGAATTAGTACGATGCTAAAGCTGTTTTAGTATGATACTAGGTTAAAACAATACTTTTAATCGAATATAGCATCATACTTCTCTACCCTTTTATTAAAGTTAAAATCATCGAATACCCACTTTATTTTTTTAGTATCGCGCTAGCTTCAAACGAAATGTCGTTGTTTTAGGTGTGTTCAGAGCAATTTATTAAGGAAATTCTTTTAGTACGATACTAGTGAGAAAATGTTTAAAATTAAGAATGAGTTAGTAAACTACTATAAAGTTAGCAAATTGTTAAGCAGTATCATACTAATACCTTAATAATAGGCTGTTTACAATTTTGCGCCAATATAACTAGTAAGTATTTACAAACTCCGTCTGCTAATTTATCTACTAAATATGCTACTAAAAACTCTTTAGTGGAAATGCGATCAGAAGAACAATTCACTAACGTGCAATCAGCTGAAGCCATAGCTCTAAATCTATAAATACCATCACAGTTTCCTCAAATAACAGTTTTTTGAAACTAAAATTAATAAAAAACTACTTCAGGACCCCAAAGACTCAGGAAAGATAAGTTGACTAGTCAATCATGGCTATAGAGAAAGAGCTTGTCAAGTCATTATATTATGATGATCTGGTAGCTGAGTTTGCTAAAACAGAAGCCAGAAAAGTTAATATAGCCGGTTATATTTATTTTTATTAAAATAATAATCTTATTATTATTTCCTACATGAGCAACAATTAATGAGTTCATTATTTATTTGTACGTTGTTATGTTTTTGAATTAGTTTTTAAATATGTTTTACTTCAAAAAATACTTTTTTCAGTCCCTAAATTTTTGTGATATATTTTTTTACTATTATTTTTGTGATATATTTTTGATTTCTTAGTTTTTAATAAAAATCATATTTATTTTAATTAAATATAAGTATTATCTAGGAATAGGCCTCTTGGGGATCCCTCGTTAAAAAAACGCATTGCAAAGGGTACCCCTTGGGTAATGAAGAAATGACTTTTTCCGCCAATCCAATCCAAATGAGAGGCGCCACTGATAAAGCTTGCGCAGGGCTCTAATTTAGCTCGGGCCGGTCCTGCCTATAGGGTATCACAAGTCACAACGGATCTACATTGATCTATGTTTCACTTTAACAAGATCTACTGTCAGCCCATTAACGTAACCTACAGCTCGATAACGAAATAACTACATATATAATTTTACCTAACTGAGTTCAGTTTTTTGAATCACCCTGTCAATATATCAGACACATGTTTTCAAATACACAAAAACAATTTATACTCGTAACATCAATTATGGTTTTCGTCAATTGAGTGCCTAAAAGTGTCTACAAAAATAAAAAAAACTTTTTCTTTTTCAATAAAACTTTTCTGAATATATTTTATTTGTTCACATTTAATTGAGTGATTACAGCTTGTTACAAAACAAAGGAACATGAAACAAAACAAAAAAAGCAGTCACGCAATAAAAACAAAGTTTATCAAATTAAAAAGAAGAATACCTAAATAAGTCTTTAAAAATTGTGTTTTTTGTTCTATTTTCAAGGAACTTTAGGATTGACAAATTTCACTTTTGTGTAAAATTATTATTTTGTATTTAGGTATTACTTCAATCTTATAAAAAAACATTTCTTATGAGAGTTTCCATCAAATATTCGTATACTATAGATATAATTATTATAATGGGGTGCCATTTTAAACATCCTATTGCTGAAGGCTGATAATGTAACTAATCAACAATTTGCTAAAAATTTACAGCCTTATTTGTTAGAATTTGCTTAACGGGTGAATATCTCTATACATCAAATATTGTATAAACAAAAATAGAAATTACGACACTAACACATACCGGATGAAGAAGGATACGTGCGAGAGATAACTAACAAGTATATTTATCTGTTTAATTCCAAGCAATTTTGAATTTAATTTGTTTCTTAATATTTTAGTTTCAATAAATAAAAGCAAATTAAAGTTTGAGTTTCAAGAAAATGCTAATAGACATTTTTGTTTAAATAATCCGAATATTTTACTGTGATGTCAAAGTCATGATGACGATTTAATTCTAAAATGTCCTTATGTAGGCAAGGGTTGAGCTTATAATACCTCTATTCAACGTTGCATAAGTTTTTTTAAATAATACTTTTATTTTTATGCACCGGCTATAATCAGTTTATAAAAATGGCTGTTAGTAATTTACCAGCTATTCGAAAATTGTAATTCTTTTTTTTGTTTTGCTAAGTAGTGAAATTGTACTTCCCTTTTATCAAAAGCTGTGCATCTGAACACGTCTAAATCATGACAAATTCACAAAACAAACAAAACTAAATCTTGGGCAAGGACATAATAATTTTAAATATCAGAAAATCAGAAGCCAGCCAAAGTGACAACCTACAATTTATTTTATGTTTTTATTTGTGACAACCTTTCTCGAAATGTTTTTTTTTTACTATTTTCCCCATTGTCACCTGGAACATTTCATCTATTGCTCCTATAAGATTAATTGTTGCACATAGACATATCTTTTGGGTCCCAATAGGAAGTTAACTTACCAGTACCAGCCTGATGGATATTTCTCCCAAAGAATTGTAATGTAAATAGTACCTGAAATTCTTGTGAAATCGGAAGCCTATGACCTGAAATACGGTCTTGGATGTCTTGTTACCTTTAGTAAAATTTTCCATCGTCCAGCTCTTCAAAATGATTTGCTGAGGACTTAAAATATTGCACTTTACTTCACAAGGCTGAGTCTTCAAACATTGTATATCAAAACTTTCGTCTTTCGAAAATATTTTATATAATTTTATTTACTTTTTAAAAAAAATTAGCTCATGAATCATAAAACCTACACAATTTAACTGTTTCAAATAAAATTGCCAAATAATTATTTTTTTTTTTTCGAGGAAAATGACAGATTGAAGGATTAAGCAGCAAGTTGCTATAAGTTAAAGTGACTAGTTTGTGATTTTAACTTCAATAAAATGTTAACAGATAGTAAAACTCTGGCAAAAGTACAGAGACTCGCGTGCATTGGGATTACGGGTGCCATGAGATCCACACGAACTGCAGGCTTGGAGGCGATACTCAACCTAAAACCCCTAGACCTTTTCGTACAAGAATCCGCAGCATATATTGCCTTAAGGCTAAGCCAGACTAATACCTGGAAAAACAGCGCAATAGGACATGCTCAAATTCTTCAGATATACTTGGGTGATAGCATCATTACAGATTATACAACACCCGAGCTTGACTTTTATAAACCATTCCAAACTGCCTTTCCAAGCAGAGAAGAATGGCTGAACAATCAACCCTACACCAGTGAATCAGAAATAGCAATCTATACTGATGGCTTCAAAATGGACACAGGTGTTGGTGCAGGCTTTTTCTCAGAACATCTTGAGCTAAACAACTCACTTAGGCTCCCAGATCATAGCAGTGTCTTCCAAGCGGAGGTCCTGGCAGTGACAACAGCTGCTAGACAGGTATCAATGATGGCGATACCACGGGCTGATATCACCGTTTACATTGACAGCCAAGCGGCAATAAAAGCGATTTCTGTCACTGTGATAAAATCGAAGCTTGTCTCCTGCTACCGCGAAAAGCTTAAGGTTCTTGGCACGCAGCACAATATTAGACTCTGCTGGGTACCGGGACACAGCGGCATACCAGGTAATGAAAATGCCGATGAGTTGGCAAGACAGGGATCAGCACTCGACGCTAGTCAAGCAGAGATGGTAAGCATCCCACTCTGTAACATTAAACAGAAAATTTCAGACATAATCCTAAGGAAATCCAATGAAAAGTGGAATCTACTTGACACCTGTGATACTACTAGGAAAATATGGCCCTGCTTTAACAAGCAGAGAACTGACAAAATTATACAAGTTAGTAAGAAGTCCCTTCGCTCTCTTACGAGCATAATCACCGGACATAATTTATTGAAATACCATAAATTTAAAATGAAACTAAGTACAGATGACCTAGGCAGAGGATGTGATGATGAAGAGGTACATGAAGACACATCACACTTTCGCTGTCATTGCCCGTCACTATGCCACCAGAGAAGGAAATGGCTTGGTAGCTACTTCTTTGATAATCTAGAAGATATTTCTAATATTTCAGGAATACACATATTGAACTTCGTCAATGCCTCAAAATGGCTTGACTAATTAATAGAATACATAGGTTTTATCAGGAAAGAGTGATAACACTCACGGGTAACACAATGGATCTACATTTATCTAAGTGTGACAATAGCAACATCAATTGTCAGCCCAACAACCTAACCTAGTAAGATACTAAGATCTTTGAAATTAGACTAAATCGTTTAAAATTTAGCGCTAATAAATCTGATAATTCAAATTCTTTTTTTTTGCCGCAAATTCAATTCAAACAACTTAAACGAATTGATGTATCATTTAAATGGGTACCTATCTAAGTTTCAGAATAACACTTTATCTGTTATCTTTATTAAATTAAAAAAAAAATTTGAGTGAAATTTTAAATAATTCTGTTTCTTTTTAGTTGCAATATACATTATAGCAACCTTATGGCATGTTGTGCATTCGTAAAAAAAATCGAACTCGAGATTTTGATCAGACTTGACGATGAGGAGATGAAAAAAAAGTAGGTCTACCAATTCTATCTGTTTGTCTGTCTTCGACTACAATCCAAACGTCTGGGCAGATTTTCTTTAATTTTGGTAGTTACTATTTTTATATTTAGTCTTATTTAAGACTAAAAACAATAAAACCCGCCATACAATTTTCGAAATTGCATAAAATATTTTTGTATTCAAATTTTCACTTGGAATTATCAGGGCAAGGATTTTTATATTAAGACATGTTTTTTTTTGATAACCATAGAAGAAAACAAGTAAGCTGATTTTTCGAATCAATAAATTTCCTTAAAAATGGTATATGTTTTAGCATATTTTTGCATAATTTACTATTTAAATGTATTTTTTGGTTTATTAGACATATTTTTAAGATAAATACATATTTTTAGTGAGCATTTTCGAAATATTCAAAAGACTTACAAGTTTAAATATTTTATTTTACAAAATTGCGTCCGCACCTTAACACTTCCATAGAAGTGCCAACTTTTCAGCATCAAACACAATTCCATTTGTCATGTTTTCCATGTGATTCTCGTGCTCTTAAGTCTTATTCTATTCTGTCAAAACAAATTAATTGGTATGAGAAACGGTAAACTTCAGAGAGTAATCAAAGAGTGGGATGATTTTAAAAACTTAAAAAAATACTTTATGCCATATGGGAACAAAACATATTAAAGAATGTAGACAATTAGTCCTTATTTAAATAAGATTGGAATATAATTTTGTAAATTTATTTTATATTTTTTTGTTTGTGTTATAGTGACCGACTTTTTTTTAATTTTCAATGTTTTTTCATTATCTTTCTTAGCGCATAAAAATCCTTGCCCTGGTAATTATTCTTTTATTATTGAAAAAAAGTTAAAATTTTGTTTTTGGAAACGCTATACATGATTTGGGCAGTTTTTTGTTACCCACTACGAATATTAAAAAATGGTTTTCCAAAACCGTATTTTTCTCGAAAACGGCACCTGGAATTTTGATAAAAAATTTTCTTTCGCCTAATTTTTACAATCTATAATTTGCTTAAAAATTATTACATAATATCAAAACTTAAAAGAAACTGATTCTGGATTTTTGAAAAAAAATTTTTTTTTAAATTTGTAAAGACAGAATTTCAAAAATAAATGTTCTTAGAGAATAACTGTAAATAAGCATACACTTCATTTTTTTATTGGCTTAAACAATTTCTTTAGTTGTTTGAGCTAAAAACAGGATGCCATGTGATTAAAGCAAATGCTAGTTTATGCAAGAACAAAAAGTATAAGTCGTTGTAGTGGTTTCTTAAAAAAAATAAGCTCTTATATAAATGTACCTACCAAATTCTTAAAACATTTTTAAGAAACAGTTTTAGTACGCCGATATGAAGTTCTTATTATTGTACGAATAAAAATTAAATTTCCAAAAAAAATACTAAGCTGATTTTGAAATACATACCAAATTTTTCAAAAAAAAAATAATTTCTTTTTTCAAAAATTCAATTTTTTTTTTTTAAGTTGTGAAATGCAATGTTTTTCAAACTTTTTAAAAGTTTCTCTATAAGTAATTTCATTAAAATCCGTTATGCCGATATAATGAGAAATTCAAAATTTTAAAAAACGGTTCTAATGTAGGTAAAGTCAGTAATATATCAAATTCAATTTTTTTTTATTAAATTATATAGATTGGATCGGAAGAATTAATCGAAAGAAGAAAAAATTATCAAAATTCTAGGTGCCATTTAAAAAAAAAATAAGATTTTCAAAAATCATTTTTTAACATTTGTATGATTATTTTTAACTAAAGTAATTTTATTGTATTGTATTGTATTAAGAAAATTTTATTTCTCAATTTAAAAAAAAAATCGAGCCTGGGATTTTCGAAATATTGAGTTTTGAAATTTGAATCCACAATAATATTCAAACTTTTGGGGACCTTAAGCATAAAAAAAAATGTTATCAAAATCGGTTGTACTATTTTTGAGAAAATCAAAAACAAAAAAAAAATGGTTTCAAGCGGGGTACCATTAATAACCATATATTCGAAAAAAAATGTCAACCATTACCTAGCTTTAACTAAATAAAATTTTGTGAATAATTCTACAGAAAATTTGTGGAACAGTTTTTAATAAAAAAAAAATATCTAAAAAATGTCGAATGAAATTCTTTATTTTTGATCTTAAAAAAACGAAAAAAAAAATGAGAAATTTACAAAGCTTTAAGAAAATCGGCTGAGCCTTGTAGAATTGCGACACTCACTTTTTCGTATCGTAATGTCAACTTTGATCAAAATCTTGAAATTAATTTTTTTTACGAATGCATAACTTGCCTTATAGTGCCTATAAGTCACAAGGAAAAAGGGGTCAATATTTTTATTGGAAATTAAATTTCTATTTGCATAATAAAAAAATCTTAAAGTTGCCGACCATATTTTTTTTAAATGTCTTAAAATGTTTATAGGTTTCTTCAACCTCTACGATGATTTATAATTTTTGTGCTTGCATAAATTAATTGTTGCTTGAAATTAGTCATTTAAAGAAAAAAAATATTTTATGGTTATGAATTCTAAGTCTATTACATAGGAGCAAGCTTGTGCGATCCAGTCGTGGTAATTACTTTTTTAGGTAGATATTTTTACGAGTATAATATTTATATGTTTGTCACTTATCATCTCTCTTTTTCAGCGGAAACATACTTTTTCTTCCAACTGTTATTCGTATCTTACTTCATTATTCAGGACTTAGAAGATTGATGCCATACATTACTAAGTGCCTCTTATTGGTAACAATAAACTGCTAAAGATAGGCAGTTGCAGAAATAGCCCATAATCAAAATGGAAGTTTAATAGTCCAAATACAGTGTTTTTCAGCCCATAGTTAACAACAGCCATTTCCGTCATGGAACAAATGATGTGTCATTCAAACTTTTTCTACCACCCGCCATTCAATTCAAAAATGTCACAGACATTCACAATATAACGTTCCAAGGTACAATTCTTAAGGATTGTAGAGTAATATCTTTCCGGTATGACTTCGTTTCCGACATAACTATGTTTTGTTCTTGAAGACAAATTAGTTACACAATTAAAATTCTGTGACCCAGACGTGGAGTCAGAGAGTGAGGTTGTTGTACTTAAGAGAAGGATTTTCTAAAGGATGTTTGTGTATTGTATAAGAAGGAGTAGAATCCTAAGAGATTTATTTAAGTAGAATTTTTCCAGAGACGAAGTTGAGGGATATTTATTTGGTTGAGTGAGAGAAGTTTTTTTCCTTTAAAAAAGCCTTATCTACATTCCATTAGTCTGGTAAGGAGACTTATTTTCATTTTAGGAAATAACCAATCGATTTTCAGTCTGTATTTGTATTGTTTTAAATTAAACCTGAAGAACCTACATTATCAATTGACTAGTCCTTAAAGAGCCTTTGAAATATTTTTGATCGGTAGTCCGCTCATGGACATATATTTGACATCATAATCGTATCCTTTGCAACAAATATTTTTGACATCGTAAATTTTTCGTTTATTTTAAAAAGAGAAGCTTTTCTTGGTGAAATTCACCTTGCAACTTAGTGTGGGTGCACTAATTAATTTAAAAAGAAACAAAATTGAAGTCTGAGCTCGCACAATTGACAACCATGTCATGAAAGTGATGAAAGGCACGGTATGAGAAATGATAAGTACGCAGGAAGTGCCTTGTATAATAACATGTATTTGTATACTTTAGTGTATGAATCAGATACAACTTTCATCTTACGTTCCATTTACATTCCAATCTTCACTATTGACATATTACTGAAGATTGTAGATCACTCGTTATACTCGTAATAAAGTAATACATAACAGACAAGCCGCTTTCTGTTTATTACATGGCTCAATCGGCTTATTAATTTAACAAAAATAAAATACAGGAATTTGCTCTAAAGTAAAAGACTAGGAATATTACAAATTAAAGTTATTAGACAAAACTGTTCATAAGCAAAAAATTAATTTTTTAAACTCTTTTAGTAGTGAGGGATACAAACAAAATGTCATGTGATATCTTAAGCAAATATGTACTTATGCTAGAAAAAAATATGTGAGTCCTTGTAGCGGTTTCTTAAAAAAATAAGCCTTTATATACAACATTTTTAAAACATTTTCAATACAAAAAAAACTATTTAAAATAAATTAAAAAAAAAAAAAATATATAGGTAGACACTTTTTTAATATACCGAATTTCCAAAGACAGATAATTTTTTTTAATTTCAAAAAATACTTTTTTTAAGTTTTGAAATTAACTATTTTTATTGAATAAGAACTTTTGTCCAACATTTTTATTTGTCAAAGTTTAAAAAATGTAGATCGTGATTTTCGAAATATTGAGTTTTGAAAAAAAAAAAATTAATTTCTTTGTAAATAAAAAAAAATATTAAAAATTAGAATTAACATATCAAACATTTTGGGGAGCCTTGTCTTACAAGAAATTATCAAAATCGGTTGTAGGTATCGTTCCCCAAACATTACATTACAAAGCATTCTTTAGCCTTAACTTAATGAATGAATTTTTAAAAATCTGTGGAACAGTTTTTGGGAAAAACAATATTTTATAAAATATATAAAAATTATTTGAATGGCAGGTACTGTTATTTTTGGTTTCTTTTTTAGAAAAGGAAAAGAAGTATGGGGGAAATATTTAAAAACGATATCTATACCAAGTTTAACGAAAACCGGCCGAGTCTTTTAGGCTGTAGTCGAACAGACAGGTAGACAAACATACAGAATGGTAAGACCGTGTTCTTTATCATCGTAATGTCAGCTTCGATCGAAATCTCGAGTTCAATTTTTTTACGAATGCATAACTTGCCAGATAATACTAGGGTTGCCAGATTTTTCTTACACCTCGGCGGGCTAAAATAATGAAAATCCCGGGATTTAAACATATTGCCTTTAGATTGAAATAAATAAATTCTTTTATTAACTACTAAATTAATGACTTTTTTGTCATTTTCAAATATTTATCTTTTTGCAATTTTATTGAAAGATTTCAGTTTGCAAAAATGTATTCTTCGTTAAGTTAGGTTAGGTTAGGTTTAATCACAATGCAGCGATTGTTCCTTATCAATGAAAGATATTTTGGTACAATAGGCATTATTTTTCGAGTTTGAGTTTTAACCCTGGAAAAGAACTTCCCCGGCGGGACAGATGAAATTATGTCTGAAATCCGGGTAAACCGGGACGTCTGGCAACGCTATTAGTACCTACATTACATACATATTTAAGTCGCAAGTAAAAACTATAAAATTGAGTTTCGTAGGTTTGTTCATCTGTTCGATTAAGACAAAAGAAGCTGGTTCAATTTTAAATTTAAAATGTATTATACCGCTTGAAGTTTTATTATTCTTGTAGGATCGAAAACCAAATCTCATAACGAAATTCCTGTATAACAGTTTTTTCCTTTCTATTTTCTAAAAAAACGGAACAATCTATTTTGATCAATATTTAATGCGGAAGGTCTTAAGTTGAAGATTAAAAAAAAAAAAGTTAGAAACTCAATTTTTTAAAATTCACACGAAATTACACGAACTTAGGTCACATAAACTTTCAATTGAATTTGCATCACATTACTTGATTCCATAAATTCAAAGCTATTGGCATAGCTTTTTTTATACAGAAGTTCTTAAAAGTTTCAAAATTAATATAAATTTTAATTAATATAAAAAAATATGATTTTTTGGGTTTTGGAAAAAAAAATTCAAAGTTTTTTTTTGAAAATTCTATAATTCAAAAACCGAGTCAATCATTTAACTTAATGAATCACATGACATTCTATTTGAAGCCCCTACTTCTAAAGGAGTTATCTTACCTTAGAACCCCCCTCTATCACTTATCTTCTCTATCGATCAAAAAATCCGAACTATTGAATCAGAAAACTCCTCTCATTTCAACTTTCGTAAGGCCAATTTCAATCAACTCAATCTACTTCTAAATAAAATTAATTTCAGCCTCTTTCTCAACATAAAAACTCCCATTGACATGGCTCTTTCCTTTTTTCTTACATCTATTTTCGAATATGTTTCTTACACAGTTCAAAAAAGTTTTGTGTCATCACCTCCTTGGTATACAAAGGAGTTACGTACTCTTCGCAATATTAGAAACAAATTGTGGAAAAATTATCTGAAGTTCTAGACCACTCTAAATTATACAAATTACCAACAAGCATCAGCCAACTTATCTATCCTTTGCGACTCACTCTACTATAAATATCTCGAAAAAATGCAATCCAGCCATATATCCCAACCTAAGCGGTTCTATCAATTTATTAATGTTAAGAGAAAATCCGACGGCCTTCCCACCACATTTAGTTTCCTCAACACAATATCTTCCGACCCTCAAGTGATTGCTAACCTTTTTACTTCTTTTTTCTGCGAATCTTATAGCATCGATCAAAATCATCCCAATTTTGAGTATCACAGATTTCCCGACCTTAGTTCGCATACCACTCTCCAGTCAATTGACATAAGCCCTCAAAGTGTCGCTGAGAAAGATCACTTCTTTGAAAGATGACTTTTCTCCTGGTCCTGATGGTATCCCAACAATTTTTGTACCTACCCATTACCGCTCTCTTGCTTGCTCAAGCAGTCTTCCCCACGATTTGGAAAAGCTCCTTTATTTTTCCAATCCATAAAAAAGCAGTAAAAACGAAATTTTTAACTATCGTCCGATAACTAAACTCTAATCTATCCCTAAACTCTTTGAAAGTATCGTTTATGACGCTCTTTACTTTCATTGCAAGTCAATCGTCTCTCCACTACAGCATGGTTTCCTAAAAGGAAGGTCTGCAACGACGAACCTAACTCAGTTTGTCTTGACGACAATCTGCGCTTTGGAAAAAGACCACGAAGTCGACGTTATTACAACCGACTTCAGTAAAGCATTCGATAAGATCAGCCACCAAATAATCTACATAAAATTAAAAGCGTTAGGTTTCCCACCATCATTTATCAAATGGGTTAAATCTTACTTAGAGAACCGAATATATAACGTTGTTTTCAGATGTGCCGTGTCTAATCCCATCATTGCCACCTCAGGTGTTCCTCAGGGCAGTCACCTTGGACCTCTTTTGTTTTTGATTGCCATTAATGATGTAAGTAATATTATAATGAACTCTCAGTTAATTATTTATGCAGATGATATAAAAATTATGAAGGTAATCTCTTCTCCATTTGATTCCTCGTTTTTTTCAGAAAGACTTAAATTCTTTTCAAACTTGTTGTGAAAAAATTTCCTTGAGCTTAATGTGAATAAATGTCAATCAATGACTTTTTCTCGCAAACGTCTGCCCCAAGAAGTTATCACTTTCACAATGCTCTCATACCTGTGGTCACCTCAATTCGTGAGCTTGGGATTGTATGTTATAAAGAGCTCAATTTTCGGTCTCATATTGATCAAATTATTGCAAAAGCAAATTCATCCCTCGGTTTTATCAAGCGCTGGTCTAAAGAATTTTCCAATCCCTATGTTACCAAGACTCTGTACATCACTTTCGTACGACCTATTCTTGAGTATGGGAGTCAGGTTTGGTCTTTTTATCAAATTTCCCAATCCCTCAGAATTGAATCAGTGCAGCGAAGGTTCCTGCGCTTTGTCTTGCGCAGATTCCCTTGGTCAGACCCTCTTATCTTGCCCCCCTACGAAAACCGTCTACTTTTGATTAGCCTGCCTACCATTGTCAGGCGTCGCGAGAAAGCAGATATACTTTTCATTCACCACCTTATTACCGGTACCATAGATTCTCCAAATCTTCTCAAATTGATTTCCATTAATACCAACCCACGTAACCTAAAATCTGTCCCCTTCTTTCGACTCCCTACTCATCGCACCAACTATGGTCAGGTCATTTCAACCCTCTATCTAGAATGCTTCGCCTAGCGAGCAGTGCACATAATGTCCTTGACTTCAACAAGAGCACATCATTCTTTCGTAAAGAACTATATGCCACCTTACCTTAATCCTTTAACCTGTCACATAATTTTTAAGAATTTATCTTAATATTAACGTTTAAATTGATATTTTCATTGTTTATTTAAATGTTTTTCTTCTTATTTATTTTTTCTTTTTATATATTTATTATATTCTTATTTTGTTATTCATAATATTTTTACACTTTATTTTTCGCTTGAATTAAGTTAAATAAATAAATAAAAATCTTTCTTCTCAATATCTTTTCTCAATAATATCAATTTTTAAAATTTCAAGTCTCCTAAGCATAAGAGCAAGTTCGTGCTACTCAGTTTTGCATTTTATTTCTTTGAAAATAAGATTTTTTTTTTGTTTATATTGTTTTGAGCTCAAAATTAGTTTTTAAGTTCTTATCGATTGAGGAACGAATTTAATATCGTTTTTTATAGTTGCCAATTTGTGATGTGCTTTTTGCTTTCTAGCCGAGGCTATATGCTCATCGGTCTAGCCACGGTCGTCCTCAAGAAAACACGAAACTTCAGACGAAAAGGTCTCAAAACAAAATCTTTATTGAAAAAACTCTTACATATATCTACAACACACAATTTCTGTCACTAGTATTTCATTTAATTCTGGCAATCGAATGACTCCCGGGTATCAACTCTAGTCTTGCTGCATCGTATCGGTTAATCGGTTATACTGGTTGCTGACAATTCGCATTTTGGTTTAAAATCTGGCTTTTGGCAATTTGGCTTTAAGAACTGGTCCTATTATTATGATGTCAGAGACATGATGACGGGATCGGACGGTACTACGATAGAAAACGACTCTTACGATTTTGATAAAAAAATAAAATTGGCTACAATCCATGGACTACATTTTGGTCAAAAAAATTCTTAGATAAAATGTTACCAACGTTACCTCTCATATATGTAAAACCGCTTTTTTGATTTTGACCAACATTTTTATACAGCAGCTCTTTTGTATTTGAAATAATATTGTATATTTGTATATATTGTATATTTCCAAAACTTAGTTTTTGGATTAAAAAAAAAAAAAACAAATCAATTTCTTTATTTAGTTTAGTTTATTTAGTTTAGTTTATTTATTTATATCATCAATTGATCAAAGATCTGCTGATTACAAAAATTAGCTAACTAAATCTAAGGTATATACAAGTACAGGCACTTGTGTTCTTAAAAAATACATAATTACATATTATCACATGAAACTTTATTATAGTTTTAAAGGTGTAGTTTTGTTAAGCATTTATAAGTTAATTATTTACATACATAATTGCAAGCATTTCTTTTTTAATAAGTCCCTTTTCATATAAAGGTCGATTTCATCACATACCGTGTTTACAAGTATAAGAGAACGCGTAATTGGTTCATTCATCCCATAGTTAGTTCTATGAGGAGGAATATAAAAGAGCTCATTTCTATTTCGTAAGACACGGGTTGGGGCATAGAAAGGTATTAAAGACAGCAATTCAGAACAAGATACGCGATTATCCAAAATATCTTTAACAAATAAGATGCATTGAACTTGCCTTCGACATTCAAGCGTTTTCAAATCGATGAGAGAACATCTTGCTTTATATTCGGGTAATGGTCCATTCCAGTTGAGCTTTCTCAACGCATACCTGGTGAATCTTTTTTGAATTCTTTCTATTCTTAATAAATTATTGTCATAGAAAGGGGACCACACAACACAGCAGTATTCTAGAATAGGTAAAACTAAAGCCATAAATAAGGTCTTTAATGCGTATTAAGAAACCTAGCATAGAATTACCTTTGGAGACAACATAGTCCACATGCGATCGAAAATCAAGTTTTTGATCAAAATGCACACCAAGGTCCTTGATGGTATTGACTCTTTGCAGGTTGACATTACAGAAATTATTATCATTGATTATAAGAGATGATGATCTCGATGCACTAAATATTTTGCACTTAGAAAAGTTGAGTTTAAGGTGATTGTAATTGCACCAATCAAGAAAATTATTGATATCTATCTGCAGAAGTGAACAATCCAATGGTGAAGATGTAGCCAGAAAAAGTTTCACATCGTCGACGTACATTAAACACTTACAGTACTTTAATACTGAGGGCAGATCATTTGTAAATAAAATGAAAAGGAGTGGCCCCAAATGACTTCCTTGCTGAAGACCTGATATGACGTCTATAAATATAGAGGAGCAATCATATATTTTGACGACTTGCTTTCTATTTGATAAATAGGAATTTAACCAATTTATAAAAGCTATGTTCATACCTAATCTTTTTAGCTTTTGCAAGAGGAGACCATGGTGTAAGCGATCAAACACCTTAACAAAGTCGGTGTATAAGACATCAACTTGTTTCCCATTCTCTAATGAATTCATACAAAAGTTAGTGAAAAGGCTTAGGTTTGGACAAGTTGATTTACCCTTTACAAACCCATGTTGGTAAGGGGACAAAAATTCCTTAGCCGAATAATAAAGACGATCAGTTACTACCTTTTCGAAGAGCTTGGGAATAGCTGAAAGCTTTGAAATGGGCCTATAATTGCTCACTAAGTGCTTAAGTCCGTTTTTATAAATTGGGTCTATAAAAGATATCTTCCATTCGTCTAGAAAAATGCCTGTTGACAGAGATTTGTTAAAGATATTTGTCAAAGCACAACAAAGAGAAGCAGAACATTTTGATAACAGGATAGGTGGGATTGAGTCAAAACCAGCCTTTTTAGTAGTATCAAGGTCATTTAAACTTATGAGAATTTCTTGCTCTGTTAATTTAGTTAACGAGAAATCAATTTGAGGAATAGTATCCGGGTATAAATCATCAATATTTTTAATTGTATCACTATTATATGAAGTTTTAAAATAGTGCGCAAAGAGATCACAAGAGGATTTAATGTCGCTAGACTTATTGCTGTCATACTCCATATATTGTGGAAAAGATGAACCCTTTCTTTTAGAGTTCATAAATACCCAAAAGGATTTCGAATTATTTTTTATATTGGCTTCGGCGTTAAGCAAATAATGTCTATACAAAAACTTGTTAAGAAAGTCAAATTCTTTCCTTAATTGAAAAAACCTTTCACGATCAGCACAAAGTTTTGATAGTTTAAAACGCTTGAATGCCTTATTTTTTGCATTTTCTAAATTCTTTATCCTAGGGTTAAACCATGGATGCTTAAAAGTTTTTTTACTTCTTAGGGTAGGAACAAAAAGTTCTATACCTTCAAATAATAGGTGTTTAAATTGCGTAAACATATCTTCTAATGACTTGCCGTCCATAAAACTCTACCAATTTACATTATTATAAAAACTATTAAGTCCAATGAAATCAGCCTTTGCAAAATTATATAATTTTTGGTTTTTGATTAAATTTTTTCCATAATCATAATATTCAAAAGATATACATACAGCCTTATGATGAATGGAATTGTTTATCAAAGGAAAATCAGACATAACTAGAGAGTATTTTAGATCATTGCTGATAAATACTAGA
Source organism: Chrysotoxum bicinctum (assembly GCA_911387755.1). Taxonomy (NCBI): domain Eukaryota; kingdom Metazoa; phylum Arthropoda; class Insecta; order Diptera; family Syrphidae; genus Chrysotoxum; species Chrysotoxum bicinctum. The sequence continues at coordinate 34,293,550 of OU426990.1, forward strand.
TCTAATATTCTCCCTATACTATTTTGTACATTATTTATTTGAAAAAGACCCATAGCAGATAATGAGTCAACGACCAACATTTCTACATCTTTAATTGTATTAAAAGGTATTAAAACATGATCATCTTCCATATACCGCCAGACGATGTCACCCAAATTGAAATCGCCAAGGACACAGAGGAATTGGTTGGACGTTAATTCATTAACAATTGCTTGAACATTAGAAAGATGTTCATTATAAACTTCTACTCCACTAGTGGGACGAATATAACTTACAATAAAAAATAAATCTTTACTATCAGCAGAATCTTTGGAACTTACACTAACACAAAGTTGCTCAATTTCATCACCGTCATTCAATAGATTTCGTTGAGTACTGTTAAAAGTTGTTCGGACGGCAATCAAAACGCCTCCACCTCGAACCCATCCTGTTGTAATGGAACGATCTTTTCGATAAACGTTGATTGAAAGAAGAGTTGAAAAGCTCCGATGACATAAAATTTGAGTTAAGCCATGTTTCCACAATGATAATTACATCAAATTCATGGATCGAAGAAGCTAAGAAAAGCTGGTTTGTTTTAGTCCGCAGGCCACCAGCAGCGCAGCGTTTTGAAAGTATACACGAACTTCAGACAAATTCACTCTAGGTTGTGAGGTTTTTATTATTTCACCTTGGAAGTGTCGTCCCTCTTCGGAAAATTTATAAATCTTTTAATTTACGATTACAGCATTTCAATATGATATGAAAAAGTAGTCATCGTTAGCGGTCAGTCATATGAATGAATAATTAAAAACAACTAAATATAGAAGTATTCATACGTGGAACTTTTTCAGCGTCTTATTGCCCGCAAGAAGGTGTAGTATGAGAAAGCTGCTCGTAAAACCTGATATATATTAATTTGAAACATATTCGGAATGCAATTTGTACGAATTAAAAAACAAATCTTACCATAATCACAGAATCAAATGAAAGATCAAAAAATTTATATCCAGTTAAGCGTTTAGGATTTCTGTGCAAGGACATTAGTATTTGTAAATCCTTCATCAGAAGAATATTTTCTTTGCTATTTGTAGATCTATTGATAACATCTTCCCAATTCGACAAATAATATACCGAACTCATTCTGTCTGTCTATATAATGAAAAAGGTAAAAGCTAAGTACAAATTATTGAATACAAGAATCCAACCGTTTGTATCAGCGTCGATCCCAATGTTCCGAATAAAATCAATTCTGATATCTTACCAACTATCCAAAAAATATAACCGATTATTTGTACCGACGGGACTCCACGCTAACAGGAAAGAATTGTATAAATTTTATCAAAAAATATATTAGCAATAAATAATCAAAATCCTACCGCAGAAAGTTGCACTGCTAGAACACATAACAAAACTGCACTAAAACCAATCATCACGAATATACGGAAATTGTAAATTGTATTCAAAAGTACAGAAAAATTGTCCAAGTTGCAATTTCTCTCGTTCATTTCAAAAAGTTTCTTCCGGAATTCCCGAGCTAAATTATGTTTGGGAACTTTCAAGAGCAATGTCCTGCTGCATTGCTGAATATCTTCCTGAAGGATAATGTATCTTGCATTCAAATGCAATATGAAATTTGCCAATATAAATGCTTCTGCAATCATAAAGAGCGTCACAGCTAATCCCGTCCAATAGACATACACCAGTGTTAGACCGTACAATACAGGTGGATTCAAATCATAGGGAAGGCTCAATTTGTAGGGAAAAGACCTTTTATCTTGTCCGGATTGCAGAAGTGGTAACATTTGGAAGGATAACATTGCTAAAATGTAGACGTACGAGTATGCCTTTGCTGGGATTAGTCCTCGATGAATTTGTTTCCATGTTACTGGATTAGTCTCTCTGAAAGATATTAAAGTATTTAAATGGCGATGGCACACATATGCGTTTCAAACATTATTAAAATTTTGATACAAATTAAGAAAATTCGATAGTTTTCTTCTCTTTAGAATTGTTTGCTGATCCGAAACGGGAAACTTAAACACTAACGCTTCTTCTACTTTTAAGCTTAAACTGTTAAAGTATATAATCTCGACTAATACAAGTTCACTGTCAAATTTAAGCGCGACAAAAACAGTGCTTTTGATGTAAATTTTTGATATAATTTCCCGTCACTATTGACACTTCTTAAAAAGTAACAAGAATTCTCATAACAGACAGCATTTCACTGGAGAAATGGAAGATACAGTTTTTCAATTGTTGCAGAACTTTTACATTTATGAACTCGAATTAATTTTCGCTTGAACGAACGGTTCTTAGTCTCAAAACTAAGTAATTCAAAATTTGGAAGAATTAGTGTTTTTTAAAACTAAAAAAATATTCATTAAGTAGGTTACTTACTCATCTATGTAAACTGTCAGAAAAAACTCCTTGAGAAACTTTTTAAATGTATTTTTAGTAGCCGCCATATTAAAAATTCTTAGCATGCACTCTTTCAAAAGAACACATGTCGCTAATGCTTCAATACTTAAATTGATATCATTGAAGTTTTCGATAATAAAACAAATCTGTCCCTCATAAGCAAGTAGGCACATTAAAAATCCCAGTGATACCGTTGCGTAGCCAAAAAATTGCACCAATGGTGTTGGATTATCTCTTAATGGCCAAGTTATGTGGATATAAAATATTTTGATCTGCCATGGCAGAGGAACTTGTTTGCCATTTGGTAGTACAGGCTTGTAGTACATTTTAACGGGTACAATGTCGAATTGAAAATGACAGTATTTGATTACTGGCTTAATTTAAATATCAAAAATATCCTATGGAATACTTTTTTGTTTGAAAACTTTTCGATTTAAAAAATGTTCTACAGTATTTTAATATGCTTCTTCTTCAACCGAAATACAGGGTGGTAATAAAAAATTTCATTTTTAAGTTAAGTAAACCAGAAAAAGAAAGCTAAATTACTTGAATGTTAAAATGAAATTTAAATACAAATTTAAAATTTTGAAAAAAACTTTCATCTTCAGGAGCAACTGGAGTTGCATTTAGGTGGACTACTAACAAGTAACAAGATAAACAGATAGATTTGTCGCGTCGAATCTCCATCTATAAAGTGATTCGTTAAAAATACCGAAAATAGATTTACCAAAGTTTGAGGAAAATTCTGTAAAATGGTATCAGTTTTACGATCGAATCAAACCAATGATTCTTGAACAACCTACATACATATATCACGGGCTTTACTGGCTTAAATACTATATTTTTTGCGTATTAATCTGACAGACGAAGGTTTGTCCTCGATTTAAGGATTTCCGGCCACGAAGGTGCCTGGAAGACACTTATTGACTGATACGACACCAAAAGGGTACTTTTGTCTGCACAGTTGGAAAACCTGTTAAATCAACAACCAGCATCAGGAACTGCGTCCGGTCTTAGAACTTAGAAAACCAAGTGCATGACTAGGAACCCCATAGTTGTTCAACTGGTTTTAAAGAAGATGGAAAATGAGATCCGAGCGCTGTGTGAACAATAATTGAATGACCCGAGATGCAGTCCTCCACTCTCGGATCTACCAAAGTAAATTGAATTCCGGTTTCAAATGCTCAAAACTTTAACCTATAGCCATATTGAAAAATAAAAACCAACAACGATCGTAGCAATCAAATCTTAGGCTGCGCGTGCAGTGGTGCGACAAAGCTATTCGATTCGAGAAGCGACTCGAGATGCAATAATTTGATGCGACATAGTTCGCACAGTAAAAGCGATTGTGTTGTTAATTGCTTGATAATTATTGCCACCACGATTATCACAAAAATGCGCCACACAACACAAGCACTGAAATAACAAAATTTTACTCGTTTAATTTTTTTCCTCAAACGTCAAAACAAATAATATGAAACTGTTTGCACAAAATCGCTTGAAAAAGTGGTCAGAAGAGTTTGTAAGCGATATGCTTGCGATAGGTATGTACAACACTCGCATTTATATTATATTTTTCTCGCACGCAAACGTTTTTCGTATCGCTTTGCTTTGCCGCACCATTACACGTGCAGCCTAAGGGCTGCTCAATGTGCAGCTTAGATAATCATAAAATATAGTTAATTGGAATCAGGTGGCGATCGTGAGAGATCTATTCGACATTTTGGACAGATTCTGTCTTTGGTCAGGCCATTTCCACTCCAAAGATGCCAACAATGAAATGGCAGGGTCGCAGGGATAATACTCTTTAACATAATAATAATATAATAGAATAACAATATGTCTTCCTTAAGTGGTCAACAGCAGCAAGTAGCTCAAGGCAAGGAAGGTTTATCAAGTAACTTTCACTCTCTTCCTAGAAATGACCACCAGCAGCTGCAACGAGGTCAAAGAGGACGGCCAATCGTTGCCATAGCAGCTCCATTATACTCCAAATTGGTCCAACAATTCATGGATGAATTTGCTAGCCTCAATATTAACCACAATATCTCTCTTATCTATATAGCTTGCTGTAACTCATCAACACCTTTATCGGATTTGAATGACATATAATTATAATTTAGGTTTCAATACATGGGAATCACAATCCCTATAGGGTATCACAAGTCACAACGGATCTACATTGATCTATGTTTCACGGTAACAAGATCTACTGTCAGTCCATTAACGTAACCTACAGCTCGATACCGAAATTCATTCACAGAAATACTGACACCTGTCAGTTAACTTACAACAGTTACAGGTAACCAATATTCGAATGTGTCTATGAAGTGATTTTAATCCGGATTGAATTATTTTTTTTTTTTATTTTTATAACTACATATATAATTTTACCTACCTGAGTTTAGTTTTTTGAATCACCCTGTCAATATATCAGACACATGTTTTCAAATACACAAAAACAATTTATACTCGTAACATTAATTATGGTTTTCGTCAATTGAGTGCCTAAAAGTGTCTACAAAAATAATAAAAACTTTTTCTTTTTCAATAAAACTTTTCTGAATATTTTTTTATTTGTTCACATTTAATTGAGTGATTACAGCTTGTTACAAAACAAAGGAACATGAAACAAAACATAACAAAAAAAGGCAGTCACGCAATAAAATAAAAGTTTATCAAATTAAAAAGAAGAATTCCTAAATAAGTCTTTAAAAATTGTGTTTTTTGTTCTATTTTCAAGGAACTTTAGGATTGATAAATTTCACTTTTGTGTATAATTATTGTTTTGTATTTATTACTTCAATCTTATAAAAAAAAAAATTTCTAATGAGAGTTGCGATCAAATATTCGAATATTATAGATATAATTATTATAATGTGGTGCCATTTTAAACAACCTCTTGCTGAAGGCTGATAATGTTACTAATCAACAATTTGCTAAAAATGTACAGCCTTATTTGTTAGAATTTGCTTAACGGGTGAATATCTCTATACATCAAATATTGTATAAACAAAAATAGAAATTACGACACTAACACCATAGCTGGGCACCGTTAATCAAACAGTTAACTTCGTTAATCGTTAATCCGCTACTAAAAAAGTTAGCTTCGTTAAACGTTAAAGCGTTAAATTTCGAAAGAATTAACGCAAGTTAACGTTAATCGTTAATCCGTTAACATGTGATAAAAATTGCGTTTTTATATTTTTTTACTCTGAGCACCGGCGCTAAGTAATGCCGGTCGTCCACTAGGCGATCAACGTACAAATTTCAAATTCAACTCTAATGTACGGTGCCTTTAATTCTGTTCAACCAACGGGTTGGATCTAGTTGTTGGCCGTTGCTCAACGAATTGCACAACAAGTGTACGGGTAGTGTACGAGGACGAGCTCGTGTTGCTCCTTGAAAATGTTCGATCAACACGTTGAGCAACATTTTCAAGATAATGTGTTGCACATTATTTGTTCAACGCGTTGATCAACTTTTTAATTTTCTTTTTGGATTTCTTGACGTAATATTGTGTTGCGTTGTGTTGGCTGCAGTGAAATGTATCTACGTGGTTGAACTATTGCGTTTTGCCATGAACTTGCAGTTGTTGTAACTTGCAAACTGCAGTTTATTTTGGTTTTTCGTCATGGAAGGTGATAAAAAATCAGAGTGGACCACGGAATTAATTTTGCAAATGATTTCAGCAATTGAGGAAAAGCCCAATATATGGGACATTATAAAAATCAAGATGCCAGGGAATTGGCTTGGTCTCAAATTTCCTCGAAAATGCAATTGCCTAAACTTTGAATTCGAATTCACGGGCGCGGTGGGATCAATCGATTTTAATTTGTCATATATTTCATTGAAAAAACAATTTTCTTCGCGACTCAAGAAAAAGTCATCTACTCAGAATCGTCTTGGCTGTTTTTTCTTCCCTTGTCGTTCATTTTCTAATATTATTAATGCGGCAGCCACTTTTTTTTTTCTTAGAGGAAATCATACTCATACGGAATAAATTTAAGAATATTTTAAAGCGAAGGCGTGCATCGACAAGGTTTTTGTTTATCGTGGTGCGTTCAACGCGTTATCAACTCGTTCACCAACTGGTTGAGCAACAATATCGAAAACGCAGTTGATCAACTCGAAAATTTTTTTTTTGTCAAACGTAAGTTGCTGCACTAGTGTAAGAGGTTGTAAATTCGTTTATCCAACGAAAGAGTTGAATAAAAAGTTGAACTAAGTTGGTTAAACTTATCGCGCACATAGTGGACGACCGGCATAATGAAATGATCAAACGAAACGAATCTCTTCGCAGTTTTCTCACTCGCACGCGCCGTCAAAATATAATACGTACCTAGCTGTTTTTGTTTCACCCGCGGCACGCGCCGCACGGCACTTGTCTCATACTTGTCTGAACCTGTTTTTCGCGCCGCGCGGTAAATAGTAGGCATTGGATTAACGATTAACGGACTTAACGTGGATTAACGGATTTAACCTGTCCGTTAACATTTTTAAAAGTTAACTTAAAAGTTAATCCGTTAATCAAAATGTTAACTTCGTTAATTAACGATTAACGGATTAACGAGTTAATGCCCAGCTATGACTAACACATACCGGATGAAGAAGGATACGTGCGAGAGATAACCAACAAGTATATTTATCTGTTTAGTTCTAAGCAATTTTGAATTTAATTTGTTTCTTAATATTTTAGTTTCAATAAAAAAAGCAAATTAAAGTTTGAGTTTCTTTAAAAAAAATGGTAACAGACATTTTTGTTTTAATAATCCGAATATTTTACTGTGATGTCAAAGTGACGATGACGATTTAATTCTAAAATGTCCTTATGTAGGCAAGGGTTGAGCTTATAATACCTCTATTCAACGTTGCATAAGTTTTTTTAAATAATACTTTTATTTTTATGCACCGGCTATAATCAGTTTATAAAAATGGCTGTTAGTAATTTACCAGCTATTCGAAAATTGTAATTCTTTTTTTTTTTTGTTTTGCTAAGTAGTGAAATTGTACTTCCCTTTCATCAAAAACTGTACATCTGAACACGTCTAAATCATGACAAATTCACAAAACAAACAAAACTAAATCTTGGACAAGGACATACTAATTTTAAAAATCAGAAAATCAGAAGCAAAAGTGACAACCTACAATTTATTTTATGTCTTTATTTGTGACAACCTTTTTCGAAATGTTTTTTTTTTACTATTTTCCAATTGTCACCTGGAACATTTCATCCATTGCTCCTATAAGGTTAATTGTTGTACATAGACATATCTTTTGGGTACCAATAGGAAGTTGACTTACCAGTACCAGCCTGATGGATATTTCTCCCAAAGAAATGTAATGTAAATAGTACCTGAAATTCTTGTGAAATCGGAAGCCCATGACCTGAAATACGGTCTTGGATGTCTTGTTAAACTTATACCTGTAGTAAAATTTTCCATCGTCCAGCTCTTCAAAATGATTTGCTGAGGACTTAAAATATTTAACTTTACTTCACAAGGCTGAGTCTTCAAACATTGTATATCAAAACTTTCGTCTTTCGAAAATATTTTATATAATTTTATTTACTTTTTAAAAATACTAGCTCATGAATCATAAAACGCACCCAATTTATCTGTTTTAAATAAAATTGCCAAACAATTTTTTCGAGGAAAATGACAGATTAAAGGATTTAGCAGCAAGTTGCTGTAAGTTAAAGTAGCTAGTTTGTGATTTTAACTTTAATAAAATGTTAACAGATAGTAAGATGCTAAAATCTTTGAAATTAGAAAAATTTTCTTTTTAACTTAGAAACTTTATAAAATGGCTTTTGCATTTTACTAAATCGTTTAAAATTTTTCCCTAGTTAGTTTGATGATTCTAATTCTTTTTTTTTTTGCAAATTCAATTCAAACAACTTAAACGAATTGAAGTATCATGTATCAATGGGTACCTAACTGAGTTTCGGAATAACACTTTATCTGTTATTTTTATTAAATTTAAATTTTTTTTGAGTGAAGTTTTAAATAATTCTGTTTCTTTTTAGTTGCAATATATACATTATAGCAACTTTATGGCATGTTGTGCATTCGTAAAAAAATCGAACTTGAAATTTTGATCAAAGTTGTCAAAGTCTCGGAATTCTCTGTCTGTCTGTCGGTTCGACTACAGCTAAACGGCTCGCCCGATTTTCTTCAAACTTGGTAGATATGGGCTTTAATTTTTGCCCCCCGGATGTTTTTTTCTTTTTTTTTTTAAGACCAAAAATAACGGCAATTGCCATACGAATTTTTTTCGAAATCTTATAACCATTTTTTTTTTCTCAAAAACTGTCCCACAGATTAAAAAAAAAAATTAATAAAATTTCATTTAGTTTAGGTAATGGTTAAAAAAAAATTCCAAAAAATTATAATTTTTGGTACCCCCTTTGGAACCATTTTTTTTTTGTTTTTGATATTCTCAAAAACGGTACGACCGATTTTGATCACTTTTTTTATTTTAAGGCTCCCCAGCAGTTTCAATATTATTGTTTATTTAAATTTCCAAATTTTTTTTTTTTTTTGATTTTTAAGAAAAATTTAAATTTTTTTTTTGAAAACTCAATATTTCGAGAACCCCATGATCGATTCTTTTAAAACTTGATAAATAAAAGTTTCTTAAAATATTTTAGAAGATTAAATTTAACTGAACACGTAAAAACCGGACACAATAAACAAATATTTAACACCTTTATGTTTTTACACTTTTGTTTTCAATTAATCACGATTAAACGAATGACAATCAAAAACACGTACCTGTATGCATTTCGGACTACATGCAGTCCATCTTCAGCATCACGACTGATCAAATTGGTTCAATATAGATTAGTTGACTCAATGCTCAACAGGTGTCAAGCCGTAATTAAAAGTAAAGGTCAAGCAACAAAATATTAATATGTTTTTTTAAATTCTGAATTGCTAAATATTTAATTTAATTTTTCTTAAAAAAATTGTTTCTATTTTAATGTCCAAGAAATATGTTACTTTTTTCATTTTTTTTTCTAAAAAAATTTATATTATAGTATTTTTATTTCTTTCATTAAACTAAGGTATATCTACAAATCAAATACAAGAAAACTGAAGTCCAAATTTAAGATTGTTTTTCCTTTTTAGTTTATAAAAAATTGAATTCTAAAAACTTTTTTTAGTGTATCTATTTTAATGTCCATATCTGTACCTACAAAATTCTTAAAACATTTTTAAGAAACAATTTTAGTACGCCGATATGAAGTTCTTATTATTGTACGAATAAAAATTAAATTTCCAAAAAAAATACTAAGCTGATTTTGAAATACCAAATTTTCCAAAAATAATTTTTTTTTTAATTCAAGTTTTTTTTGTTTAAAGTGGTGAAATGCAATGTTTTTCAAACTTTTTAAAAGTTTCTCTATAAATAATTTCATTAAAATCCGTTATGCCGATATAATGAGAAATTCAAAATTTTAAAAAATGGTTCTATGGTAGGTAAAGCCAGTAATATCTCAAATTATTAAATTATAGATTGGATCGGAAGAATTAATCGAAAGAAAAAAAAATTATCAAAATTCTAGGTGCCATTTTTTTTTAAAAAAATACGATTTTCGAAAATCATTTTTTAACATTTGTATGATTATTTTTAAGTAAAATAATTTTACTGTATTGTATTGTATTAAGAAACTTTTATTTCTTAAGTTTAAAAAAAACATCGAGCCTTGGGTTTTCGAAATATTAAGTTTTGAAATTTGAATCCACAATAATATTCAAACTTTTGGAGAGCTTAAGCATTAAAAAAAGTTATCAAAATCAAAAACAAAAAATGGTTTCAAGCGGGGTACCATTAATAACCATATATTCGGAAAAAAATGTCAACCATTACCTACATAGCTTTAACTAAATAAAATTTTGTGAATAATTCTACAGAAAATTTGTGGAATATTTTTTAATAAAATAATATCTTAAAAATTTCGAATGAAATTCGTTATTTTTGATCTTAAAAAAACGAAAAAAAAAGTGTGAAATTTACAAAGCTTTAAGAAAATCGGCTGAGCTTTGTAGAATTGCGACACTCACTTTTTCGTATCGTAATGTCAACTTTGATCAAAATCTTGGAATAAATTTTTTTTACGAATGCATAACTTGCCTTATAGTGCCTATAAGTCACAAGGAAAAAGGGGTCAATATTTTTATTGGAAATTAAATTTCTATTTGCATAATAAAAAAATCTTAAAGTTGCCGACCATATTTTTTTTAAATGTCTTAAAATGTTTATAGGTTTCTTCAACCTCTACGATGATTTATAATTTTTGTGCTTGCATAAATTAATTGTTGCTTGAAATTAGTCATTTAAAGAAAAAAAATATTTTATGGTTATGAATTCTAAGTCTATTACATAGGAGCAAGCATGTGCGATCCAGTCGTGGTAATTACTTTTTTAGGTAGATATTTTTACGAGTATAATATTTATATGTTTGTCACTTATCATCTCTCTTTTTCAGCGGAAACATACTTTTTCTTCCAACTGTTATTCGTATCTTACTTCATTATTCAGGACTTAGAAGATTGATGCCATACATTACTAAGTGCCTCTTATTGGTAACAATAAACTGCTAAAGATAGGCAGTTGCAGAAATAGCCCATAATCAAAATGGAAGTTTAATAGTCCAAATACAGTGTTTTTCAGCCCATAGTTAACAACAGCCATTTCCGTCATGGAACAAATGATGTGTCATTCAAACTTTTTCTACCACCCGCCATTCAATTCAAAATAGTCACAGACATTCACAATATAACGTTCCAAGGTACAATTCTTAAGGATTGTAGAGTAATATCTTTCCGGTATGACTTCGTTTCCGACATAACTATGTTTTGTTCTTGAAGACAAATTAGTTACACAATTAAAATTCTGTGACCCAGACGTGGAGTCAGAGAGTGAGGTTGTTGTAGTTAAGAGAAGGATTTTCTAAAGGATGTTTCTGTATTGTATAAGAAGGAGTAGAATCCAAAGAGATTTAATTAACTAGAATTTTCCCAGGGATGAAGTTGGGGACATTTATTTGGTTGAGTGAGAGAAGTTTTTTTCCCTTAAAAAAGCCTTATCTACATTCCATTAGTCTGGTAAGGAGACTTATTTTCCTTTTAGGAAATAACCAATCGATTTTCAGTCTGTATTTGTATTTGTTTTAAATTAAATCTAAAGAACCTCCATTATTAATTGACTACTCTTTAAGGTGTCTTTGAAACATTTTTGATCGGTAGTCCCCTTATGGACATATATTTGACATCATATCCTTTCCAACAAATATTTTTGTCATCTTAATTTTTCGTTTATTTTAAAAAGAGAAGCTTTTCTTTTGTGAAATTCACCTTGCAACTTAGTGTGGGTGCACTAGTTGATTTAAAAAGAAACAAAATTGAAGTCTGAGCTCGCACAATTGACAACCATGTCATGAAAGTGATGAAAGGCAAGGAATGAGAAATGATAAGTAAACAGGAAGTGCCTTGTATAATAACATGTATTTGTATACTTTAGTGCATGAATCAGATACAACTTTCATCTTACGTTCCACTTACATTCCAATCGTCACTTTTGACATATTACTGAAGATTGTAGATCACTCGTTATAATAAAGTAATACAGAACAGACAAGCCGCTTTCTGTTTATTACATGGCTCAATCGGCTTATTAATTTAACAAAAATAAAATACAGAAATTTGCTCTAAAGTAAAAGACTAGGAATATTACAAATTAAAGTTATTAGACAAAACTGTTCATAAGCAAAAAATTAATTTTTTAAACTCTTTTAGTAGAGAGGGATACAAACAAAATGTCATGTGATATCTTAAGCAAATCAGTGGTCACAGGGCATAACCGCTTAAGTCGATTTTTCATATTTTTCAGGAGAGCAGTTTTAAGTTTCATAATCTCTCTATGAATCAGGAATTATGAATTTTTAATTTTCTTAAATGCAGAAATGAAGAAAGAATACACATTTCTCATATACTAGAATTAATAAAATGTATGTCTTATATTTAATGAGTAATTAAGGAAAAAAACACTTAAGCTGTTATGGCTTATTGAACTTTAAAAAAATAAAAAGCTTAGGTCGAGTTAGGTTGTTATGGCATATTAAGAAAGAATGATTAAAATTTCTTTTCTCGACTTAGGTCGTTATTCCATGTGTGAGATTGTGGAAAAAAATTTCATATGTTGAGTTAAGTTCTTTTTCCTTACCAATAAACCAGGGTATTTATTAACTTAAGTTAATTTTCCATGTTTGTTTTCTTTTGGTCGTGAAAGTATCATACAAGTAAAGGAACATTTTGTAATAAGAATATTTTATCTATTCAAGTTTTTAATATGCATAAGTTTAAATTATGTATTTTACATTATTGATTAAATTTTGAGCAAAATTGATATTTAAGTATCTTCTGAGTTGTCAGGGCCTGTTAAATGAGGATAAGTATTTAGCTCGTCCATATTGGATTGTCATAAAAAGTCTGAAAATCAAGACTTGATGTTTTAAGTCCATGAAATCTTCTTTTCTTTCGGGAAAGAAGTTGTTTAGATTTAAAGAAGCTTTCGTCTTTTTTTACTTTTTATAATTTTAGAAACCTCATCTTTGTGCAAGAAATTTGTGTAGGACATTTGATGCAGTTTTTATTGTAACGCAGCTACCGAATAGAGTTCCAAGTTATTTTGTTACCATCTTCATCTATTCGTTTCCAATAAACTTTAGATCTATAAAATTTGGCAAAATCAGAAAAATCATTGTCGTTGTTCTTCGTGTCAATTAAATCAGTCTTATTAACGAAATAAAACCAATATCTTGGGATTTCAATTTGGATCTTCGTTTTTTTTCTCACTAAGCTAATTGAGCTCGTGATGGGCGCAATCACATTTGTAAGCCCTGGTTCAGGGATCGATGAAGGTCCAAGCTTTAATTTAAAAGTGTTTGGTTTTTATTGCCTCTTTTTTTCGTTGCGTTTTGCTTCACTTGCAATGCGAATTTCTCATTCTCGGATTCGGTAACCTTTCTCTTCGAAGCAAAAGAACACTTGTCTACTTTTGGGGCATTAAACTCTTGGCCGATAAATCCAAACATTTTTATGTATTTTAATAAGCTTGCCAGATTTAAAGATTATGATTTATAATGGCCGTGTATCGATGTAAGATTAAAGCTAGCGTTTAAATATTTTGTACACGAGTCCCTTCAAATGAAGTGGCTTTTATGTGCAGTAAACCTCGAAATATGTCGTTTTATTGTTAGGAGCACGTTTTTTTCTAATATCCTTAAATGGAATCGAACGACACTAACGACAGTGAAGATTTTTGTTTTGATGACGGATTTAAAGAAGCTCTCAGTTTCGTCAAAGAACTGATGAAAATATGTTTTACAAAAAACATTACAAATATTTTCGTATTTTTCATACTACGGTCGCGTTTTGGCTTCCAGTTAACTGCGTACACCAAGCTGTCAAATTTTGTATCTTCAATGTGTTTGAGGGAACCAATATATAAAATTCTTTGGTTATATATTCCTAATGACCAGTATCTGTTGACCTACAGTTCAAGTTTTTAAAATTTAATTCTCTCGCTGCATTTACTTCTAAAAATATAAAAAGGCCCTAGCCTTAACAGTCTTTCTGCTGATTGGAAGTTTAATACGAAGCTTTTACTTAGTTTTGCATTTAGGTCTTGCAAACGTTTCTTCTACATATTTGAGCTCTCAGAAATTGAATTACTAGACTTTCTTAATAAATTATTATTATTATTATTTATTAATCCAACAATAAATGTACAGAATAATAATTTATATCAGCTGAAACGGCTTGGGCTCTCTGCTGAAATAAATTAAAATTTGGATATTTCACTGAATCATCTGAGTGTATCATTTCCGGTTTATTAAAAAAATTACCATCAAATCATCAAATCGAGATCATTTTCAACGTTCTCAGTTTCATGTACATTGTACACAGTTGAATAGTTCACCTGAACAACAAGAAATTATATGCATATCTTTATCTTAACATAAACTTTAGAATTGTATTAAATATTAAACGTTTTCTTGCTAAAGTGATGACTTAAAAAGAAGAGTAATTGGATCAAGTCAACATCAAAAGTTTGGCCGTTCATTGATCACTGTGCTACGTTATATTCGGTTTAAAATATGGAAAAATTTTTGTTTTGTTTAATTGTAACAAAACTCATAATATTATATTTTGATTTAAAGCATAAATGCATTTCTAAAAATTCCTAAAGTTTGCATAAGCGTAGTGGAAAAATATTACTCAAAGGAAGATCAATTCTTAACACTCCTTATTTTGATATTTCTTTTTGAATTTTGCTTTAATTTGACACCCAACATTTATTTTAGAACAAATGAAAAGTAAATATGTTGTAACGAGTACTTGCTCTTATTAAGTAATACCTATACTAATTTTGTTTGTATAGGGCACTGCCACAATGTGATATCAGCTCCTTAATACATCACATAACTATATCGTGTAATCAGAATGGTAATAGATAATTGTGACGTTAACAATTAAACAGAGGCTAAAAAAACTGAACATGACACCGCGCAAAAGGGCGGAAAACTATAATTCCTAAAATATTTAAGATAATTAAATCAGTAAATTTTGTAAAATTTGTAGAAGTCTTTTTTATTAGATTGACCAATAAAAATACTAAAGGGACCTTTTATTTTCGTCCTTTAGTGAAATGTTTTTTTTTTTAGGCAGTTTTGTTTGTTAAAAATATATTTAGCGCGTTTTGAAAATAAGTTTCTTAAATTTTGATTCTCAAATGCCTGTAAAATTAAAAAAGAAGAGAACATTATTTAAGTAAGGAAAAGTTCTTTTTATTGGAATTCATTAAAACTTATTAAACAATGATAACAAAGAATACGATAGGTAAACTAAAGATCCTTTTGTAAGTGTCAACAATTTTAGCGCCCAAAATTATTTAGCTCCTTTTGAAAAACAATCCTATTTATTTGATTTCATTTAGAGAAAAATAGAGCTGTTTTGAAAATTACAAGCATTGTATGAAAAATAGCACCCATTTGATTGTTAAAAACATTAAAATAGTAATAACTTCTAAACCAGCCCGTTTTGAAATATAATTATTCCAACATTCTATAGCTCTCTTTAATACGCAAATTTTGGTATAACACACTCCATATTTTGAAAAAAAAAGTGCCTTTAGCACCGTTTTGATTGTTAACATCACAATTATTATCTTGTAATTTGTAAGCATCCTTGCTAATTCCATTATTTGCAGAGCTCATTTTCGGTATCTTACGCACTTCTTTAATTAAACCTTTCAACAAAACATCACTTGCACTACAGATGCGACTATTCGTAATAACCTATCTTCACTTATGACTCATTTTTACAGTAAACTGATTAAGGCAAAAGAACATAAGTCAACTTAGATTTGTGATTTTTTAAATTGAAACACGGCATAACGGCCTAACTCGATTTAAGATTTTCATGCAATCATAGTCTGGTTAGCCAAAAGAACTTAAGTCCAGTTAGGTTTGTCAAGAAATAGAAATGTGATTTGCCATAACAACCTAACTCAAGTTAAGAAAAGTAAATATTTTTTCTACTTTAAGGAATAAGAGCCTATGTTGACATAAGAAAAATGAAAAATAAGCGTTTTTAATTCTCGGCAGATTTTAAATTGATTAACTTGACTTATGTTGTTATTCCTCATTATTTTTTTTTTCAATGCAGAATAATAAAAACTTAACTTAAGTTATGAAACCGCCGTTGTATTTTTATTGAGTTAAGTTGTTATGGCAAATTATAATTTTTGAAAAGCGAGTTAGGTTGTTAGGTTTTTTGTTTATAACTTTTCTTTAAAAAAAGATACAGACGTAAAAAATTGAGTGGGCATAGATTTGTATATTCTCAGCACGATTATGATAAAAACTCAATTTCGTCATAACTCGAGTTAGGCGGTTATGGTTTGCGGCCACAGAAATATGTACTTATGCTAGAAAAAAATATGTGAGTCCTTGTAGCGGTTTCTTAAAAAAATAAGCTTTTATATACAACATTTTTAAAATATTTTCAATAAAAAAAAAACTATTTAAATTAAATTTAAAAAAAAATATAGACCCCTTTTTAAGATACCGAATTTCCAAAAAAAGATAAATTTTTTTAATTTCAAAAAAATACTTTTTTTTTAAGTTTTGAAATTAACTTTTTTATTGAATAAGAACTTTCGTCCAACATTTTTATTTGTCAAAGTTTAAAAAATGAAGATCGTGATTTTCGAAATATTGAGTTTTGAAAAAAAAAATTAATTTCTTTGTAAATAAAAAAAAAATATTAAAAATTAGAATTAACATATCAAACATTTTGGGGAGCCTTGTCTTCCGCAGGGAAGCCATCTGGGACCACTACTCTTTACATTGGCTATAAATGATGCTCTTCTGTGTGTTCGCAATAGCGAAATTCTAATCTTTGCAGATGATATGAAGATTTATAAAAATATAGTATCTTCAAATGATCGGGCTTTACTGCAAAATGATATTAACCATTTTGCCTTGTGGTGTGAAAAGAACAGTCTGAACCTCAACCCGACAAAATGTCAAACTATGACTTTTTCTAAAAAACGTTCTCCTTACTCTCATGAATATGTTATCTCACGGCACATTTTAACTCGTGTTATGACTGTAAGGGACCTTGGAGTTCTTTTTACACCCAATTTAGATTTTTCTGCTCATATTAATAAAATCGTGAATAAGGCGAATTCAATGTTAGGGTTTATTAAGCGCTGGTCTAAAGAATTTGTTGATCCCAATGTCACCCGGGCTTTATACAACTCCTTTGTGCGTCCCCATCTTGAGTATGCATCGCAGGTTTGGACTCCTCTTTATGATATTCATATTGAGAGATTAGAATCTGTGCAAAGAAACTTTACTCGTTTTGCCTTGAAAGGACTTCAATGGAGTGATCCTTCGTATGTCCTCTCTTATGACCAACGATTATCTATTCTTCAGATGCAAACTTTGGAACAAAGAAGAACAAACAATGATTTGGTATTTTTCCACCAATTAATAACAGGCGTCACAGATGCACCAGATCTTTTATGTTCGGTTTATTTTAATTATCGGGGAGGAGGTTATAATCTTCGAGGCCTCGATATGATTAAGGTCCCAACACATAGGACCAACTATGGCATTCATGAGCCCTTGACACGTATGGGTAGACTTGTAAATTGGAATTCAAATATTTTTGATTTTAATATAAATAAAAGTAAATTAAAAAACCTACTCAAAACCAGTGGTCCACGCTCCTAAATGTTCTTTGTTTCATGTTATGTTATTGTTTTGTTCTTACGTAATATTATTTGTTTATTTTTCATGTTTTCTTGTGTCAGTGTTAATTGTAATAGAGTTTGCCTACTAACAACTAACACTGCACTAAATGATGAGCCGGTGGTATAACACAGTTCTCTGTTTTGGCAAACCATTGGTCGAAAGACGGAGCTTGCTATAAGCTTTCTTCGACCAATTCTGATAGTGTAAAAAAAAGAAAAAAAAGAAATTATCAAAATCGGTTGTAGGTATCGTTCCCCAAACATTACATTACAAAGCATTACTTAGCCTTAACTTAATGAATGAATTTTTAAAAATCTGTGGAACAGTTTTTGGGAAAAACAATATTTTATAAAATATATAAAAATTATTTGAATGGCAGGTACTGTTATTTTTGGTTTCTTTTTTAGAAAAGGAAAAGAAGTATGGGGGAAATATTTAAAAACGATATCTATACCAAGTTTAACGAAAACCGGCCGAGTCTTTTAGGCTGTAGTCGAACAGACAGGTAGACAAACATACAGAATGGTAAGACCGTGTTCTTTATCATCGTAATGTCAGCTTCGATCGAAATCTCGAGTTCAATTTTTTTACGAATGCATAACTTGCCAGATAATACTAGGGTTGCCAGATTTTTCTTACACCTCGGCGGGCTAAAATAATGAAAATCCCGGGATTTAAACATATTGCCTTTAGATTGAAATAAATAAATTCTTTTATTAACTACTAAATTAATGACTTTTTTGTCATTTTCAAATATTTATCTTTTTGCAATTTTATTGAAAGATTTCAGTTTGCAAAAATGTATTCTTCGTTAAGTTAGGTTTGTTTGATTGAAATTTTAAAAGCAATTTCTTAATCTTGTGATTTAATCACAATGCAGCGATTGTTCCTTATCAATGAAAGATATTTTGGTACAATAGGCATTATTTTTCGAGTTTGAGTTTTAACCCTGGAAAAGAACTTCCCCGGCGGGACAGATGAAATTATGTCTGAAATCCGGGTAAACCGGGACGTCTGGCAACGCTATTAGTACCTACATTACATACATATTTAAGTCGCAAGTAAAAACTATAAAATTGAGTTTCGTAGGTTTGTTCGTCTGTTCGATTAAGACAAAAGAAGCTGGTTCAATTTAAATTAAAAAAAAATGAATTATACCGCTAGAAGTTTTATTATTCTTGTAGGATCGAAAACCAAATTTCATAACGAAATTCCCGTATAACTGTTTTTTCCTTTCTATTTTCTAAAAAAAACGGAACAATGTATTTTGATCAATATTTTATGCGGAAGGTCTTAAGAAGTTGAAGTTTAAAAATAAAAGTTAGAAACCCAATTTTTTAAAATTCACACGAAATTACACGAACTTAGGTCACATAAGCTTTCAATTGAATTTGCATCACATTACTTGATTCCATAAATTCAAAGCTATTGGCATAGCTTTTTTTATACAGAAGTTCTTGAAAGTTTCAAAATTAATATAAATATTAATTAATATAAAAAAAAAATATGATTTTTGGGGTTTTGGAAAAAAAATTCA
The DNA here is from genome assembly GCA_911387755.1 of Chrysotoxum bicinctum. NCBI lineage: Eukaryota > Metazoa > Arthropoda > Insecta > Diptera > Syrphidae > Chrysotoxum > Chrysotoxum bicinctum. The sequence continues at coordinate 34,312,818 of OU426990.1, forward strand.
AAGTTTTTTTTTGAAAATTCTATAATCCAAAAACGAGTCAATTATTTAACTTAATGAATCACATGACATTCTATTTGAAGCCCCTACTTCCAAAGGAGTTATCTTACCTTAGAACCCCCCTCTATCACTTATCTTCTCTAACGATCAGAAAATCCGAACTATTGAATTAGAAAACTCCTCTCATTTCAACTTTCGTAAGGCCGATTTCAATCAACTCAATCTACTTCTAAATAAAATTAATTTCAGCCTCATTCTCATCACAAAACTCCCATTGACATGGCTCTTTCCTTTTTTCTTACATTTATTTTCGAATGTGTTTCTTACACAGTTCATAAAAGTTTTGTGTCATCACCTCCTTGGTATACAAAGGAGTTACGTACTCTTCGCAATATTAGAAACAAATTGTGGAAAAATTATCTGAAGTTCTAGACCACTCTAAATTATACAAATTACCAACAAGCATCAGCCAACTTATCTATCCTTTGCGACTCACTCTACTATAAATATCTCGAAAAAATGCAATCCAGCCTTATATCCCAACCTAAGCGGTTCTATCAATTTATTAATGTTAAGAGAAAATCCCATGGCCTTCCCACCACATTTAGTTTCCTCAACACAATATCTTCCGACCCTCAAGTGATTGCTAACCTTTTTACTTCTTTTTTCTGCGAATCGTATAGCATCGGTCAAAATTAGACATGGGTAACGCAGTAAAAATTGATGCGTTGATACACTAACTCAAGCGCACTTCACTGTATCAGCGAAATGCGTTAACGCAGTTTGCGCCATAACGCAGTTTGCGCATTAAGTAGGCTACACACTATCATTTCTTAAATGACATTCCAAAACTGTCATTTCTGAACATTTCATTTGATGCTACACACTGTCATTTCAATGAAGTCATTTTTTCAATCATTTTTGAAATTTTATTCATTCAAAAATGACGCACGCTGATATGTTTCCCACACACTGTCATTTCATTTCATCATTCCAGTCATACCCACGAAAAATTTTGATCTTCATCATTTCCATCATCATTTATTCATCATTTATCATTTTGATCTACACGCTATCATTTTTTTCATCATTTCAACAGAAATGATGTAAAAAAATTACAGTGTGTAGCCTACTTTAACGCAGTTTGCGCCATAACCCGATTTTTGTTTTAACTCATTTGAAGCAAAACAGCGCAGCGCAACGCAGTTGTATTTTTACAAACTTCGTAGCGCACAAGCGCACACAACTTGTTCATCGTCGACCAGCAGTCTGAGTGAGAATGGGGGTGTCTTTTCAAAAAATTTTTTTTTTTCGTTTGAGGTGTGGAGACGTTTGTACTTATATCTTTTGGTCTGATAGTCCAATCTTCAAGATTAATGTCTTAAATGAAAGATAGAATGTTTTCCTAAATACTGGTCTAAAAATTTTTGAGAAGGGACAAAATTTTTCTTACTAAAAGCGTGCAAGGAATTCCTTTCGATTCGATTTTAAGAACTCTAAACTCAAATGTTGATGAAAAATTTTACAATTTTAAAAAACTAAAGATGCAAGTTAATTGCAATAATGCTATTCTACAAATGCGTCATAGGTCATTTTGGAAAATATGAACCAGGAGAGGAGGTAGGGTGACTTTTCTCAAATTTTCAATAAAAATTAAATTTTGATTAAAAATTTAATTAAAATCTTAAAAATATGCCGATTTACATACTTTCTAGTTCTTCTAACTTGATTATTAGTTTTCAGATCTTAATTATTAAAGTATATATTTAAACGAGAAATGTCAAACTTTATTTCTGTGTAAAAAAAAATTCAAAATAACAAAAAATTTCATACTAAAGAGTTAATGACGCAAAAATCAATTCGACTCAAATCACTCAAAATTCAAAAGTTGATGAAAATTTTCAGAATTTTGAAACAAAATTACCACCTACTTATTGACCCAATCCTCTTCTAAAATAATGCTGAACAAAGTTTTACAGTTAATTCGACAGGAAACACACTAAAATTGGTTGAAAGGATTTGAAACGAAAAAAATCGATTTTCATACAAAAAAGAAATAGAAATGGTTTCATAAACTATTTTTTTATTTCGTAAATATCATACAGATCTTTAAGATTAAAGTCTTAAAATACTTTAGACATTAGACATTCATACAATTTATGAAAAAAAATATCAAGTTTTACCCGACTACACTGAAAAAAATGTAAAAATAATCTGGAGTAGTGATTTTTTTGTTCTCCCTCTTAATTGTGGAAAAAATTTAAATTAATACAAAAACCTGAACATAGAAAATTAAAACTATTTTGTATTATTATTCAATATATTTTCTAAATATATGAAGAAAATTGAAAAGCTCTCAGTCCAACATACATTTTTTTTAAGACTTGTATATTTTACACAACGCTTGCTTTACATATCACTTATTACTTTTGGCATTTTAACGGATTTTTGCAAAATATCTTTCATTCAATTAAGAACAAGTAAGCGCTTATATTGATATATTCAACATGCATGTGCATAGCCTAAAAGCTTCGTTATAGTATCTAGTGTGGAAAAAATTCAAAAAAAATTCTTCGATTTTTTTATTTTCCATGCAAGAAAATTTTCAAAATGTTCGATTTTGCTGCACTCTATTGACTATAACTAGAGAAATACTTCTTCCATCTATAAGATTGAGGTGTCCACGCATAGGTTAAAATATCTCAAATATGAATATTAAAAAAAATTTGTAGGTTGTAATACAACTTAAGTGGTTAAGAGGCTTGGTTAGATCAAATAAGAAATCCTAGGCAGAATTGACAATTATGCCCACATTTTCTAACCGATTTTAAAAATTAAAATTTTATTATTTTTTTGAACAATCAGCGGTTATTTTGGTATATAAAGTATTTTTCTACGTTACCCACAAGCTGCAATAAGTCTTCTGCAATACAAACATTTTTTTCCTTAAAATGCAAAAATACCATATACTACATCATGGAATTTTATTGAATTCCGTCAAAAATGTGAAAAATATGGGAGCGCTACAAGGAAGTCAGCGCTTTTTGTATCTGCTTGAATGGTTTTTGTCTGTGCAGCGCGGCGCTGCGCTTGTCAAAAGCGCTATTTGATTATTGAGTTGATGAGTTGATGAACTGCGCTATTGCGTTACTGCGTCACTGAGTTACAAACTGATGTATCAGCGCACGTAACGCAGCTGCTGCTTCAACGCATTGCGTTAACGCAGCGCTGCGTTACACATGTCTAGTCAAAATCATCCCAATTTTAAGTATCACAGATTTCCCGACCTTAGTTCGCATACCACTCTCCAGTCAATTGACATAAGCCCTCAAAGTGTCGCTGAGAAAGATCACTTCTTTGAAAGATGACTTTTCTCCTGGTCCTGATGGTATCCCAACAATTTTTTTACCTACCCATTAGAGCTCTCTTTCGCCTTTCGCTTGCTCAAGCAGTCTTCCCCTCCCATTGAAAAAGCTCCTTTATTTTTCCAATCCATAAAAAAGCAGTAAAAACGAAATTTCTAACTATCGTCCGATATCTAAACTCTCCTCTATCCGTAAACTCTTCGAAAGTATCGTTTATGACGCCCTTTACTTTCATTACAAGTTAATCGTCTCTCCACTATAGCATGGTTTCCTAGAAGGAAGGTCTGCAACGACGAACCTAACTCATTTTGTCTTGACGACACTCTGCGCTTTGGAAATAGACCACGAAGTCGACGTTATTACAACCGACTTCAGTAAAGCATTCGATAAGATCAGCCACCAAATAATCTATATAAAACTAAAAGCCCTAGGTTTCCCACCATCATTTATCAAATGGGTTAAATCTTACTTGGAGAACCGAATATATTATAACGTTGTTTTCAGATGTGCCGTGTCTAATCCCATCATTGCCACCTCAGGTGTTCCTCAGGGCAGTCACCTTGGACCTCTTTTGTTTTTGATTGCCATTAATGATGTAAGTAATATTATAATGAACTCTCAGTTAATTATTTATGCAGATGATATAAAAATTATGAAGGTAATCTCTTCTCCATTTGATTCCTCGTTTTTTTCAGAAAGACTTAAATTCTTTTCAAACTTGTTGTGAAAAAATTTCCTTGAGCTTAATGTGAATAAATGTCAATCAATGACTTTTTCTCGCAAAAGTCTGCCCCAAGAAGTTATCACTTTCACAATGCTCTCATACCTGTGGTCACCTCAATTCGTGAGCTTGGGATTGTATGTTATAAAGAGCTCAATTTTCGGTCTCATATTGATCAAATTATTGCAAAAGCAAATTCATCCCTCGGTTTTATCAAGCGCTGGTCTAAAGAATTTTCCAATCCCTATGTTACCAAGACTCTGTACATCACTTTCGTACGACCCATTTTGAGTATGGCAGTCAGGTTTGGTCTTCTTATCAAATTTCCCAATCCCTTAGAATTGAATCATTGCAGCGAAGGTTCCTGCGCTTTGCCTTACGCAGATTCCCTTGGTCAGACCCTCTTATCTTGCCCCCCTACGAAAACCGTCTACTTTTGATTAGCCTGCCTACCATTGTCAGGCGTCGCGAGAAAGCAGATATACTTTTCATCCACCACCTTATTACCGGTACCATAGATTCTCCAAATCTTCTCAAATTGATTTCCATTAATACCAACCCACGTAACCTAAGATCTGTCCCCTTCTTTCGACTCCCTACTCATCGCACCAACTATGGTCAGGTCATTTCAACCCCCTATCTATAATGCTTCGCCTAGCGAACAGTGCACATAATGTCCTTGACTTCAACAAGAGCACATCATTCCTTCGTAAAGAACTATATGCCACCTTACCTTAATCCTTTAACCTGTCACATAATTTTTAAGAATTTATCTTAATATTAACGTTTAAATTGATATTTTCATTGTTTATTTAAATGTTTTTCTTTTTATTTGTTTTTTCTTTCTATATATTTATTATATTCTTATTTTGTTATTCATAATATTATTACACTTTATTTTTCGCTTGAATTAAGTTAAATAAATAAATAAAAATCTTTCTTCTGAATATCTTTTCTCAATAATATCAATTTTTAAAATTCCAAGTCTCTTAAGCATAAGAGCAAGTTCGAGCTACTCAGTTTTGCATTTTATTTCTTTGAAAATAAGATTTTTTTTTGTTTATATTGTTTTGAGCTCAAAATTATCGTTATTATCGTTTTTTATAGTTGCCAATTTGTGATGTGCTTTTTGCTTTCTAGCCGAGGCCATATGCTCATCGGTCTAGCCACGGTCGTCCTCAAGAAAGCACGAAACTTCAGACGAAAAGGTCTCAAAACAAAATCTTTATTGAAAAAACTCTTACATATATCTACAACACACAATTTCTGTCACTAGTATTTCATTTAATTCTGGCAATCGAATGACTCCCGGGTATCAACTCTAGTCTTGCTGCCTCGTATCGGTTATACTGGTTGCTGACAATTCTGATTTTGGTTTTAAATCTGGCTTCTGGCAATTCGGCTCTAAAAACTGGTCCTATTATTATGATGTCGAAGTTATGACGGGATCGGACGGTACTACGATAGAAAACGACTCTTACGATTTTGATAAAAAATAAAATTCGCTGCGCTATTGAAGCCATGGACTACATTTTGGTCAAGAAAATTCTTAGATAAAATGTTACCAACGTTACCTCTCATATATGTAAAACCGCTTTTTTGATTTTCGATTTTTTTTATTAACGACTAAAATGATTTTGACCAACATTTTTATACAGCAGCTCCTTTGTGTTTGAAATAATATTGTATATACAAATTTTCCAAAACTTAGTTTTTGGATTAAAAAAAAAAAAAAATCATTTTCTTTACGATTACAGCATTTCAATAGCTCCTGTTGATATGAAAAAGCAGTCATCCTTAGCCGTCAGTCATATGAATGAATGATTAAAAAAAATTAAATATAGAAGTATTCATACGTGGAACTTTTTCAGCGTCTTATTGCCCGCAAGAAGGTGTAGTATGAGAAAGCTGCTCGTAAAACCTGATATATATTAATTTGAAACATATTCGGAATGCAATTTGTACGAATTAAAAAACAAATCTTACCATAATCACAGAATCAAATGAAAGATCAAAAAATTTATATCCAGTTAAGCGTTTAGGATTTCTGTGCAAGGACATTAGTATTTGTAAATCCTTCATCAGAAGAATATTTTCTTTGCTATTTGTAGATCTATTGATAACATCTTCCCAATTCGACAAATAATATACCGAACTCATTCTGTCTGTCTATATAATGAAAAAGTTAAAAGCTAAGTACAAATTATTGAATAAAAGGATCCAACCGTTTGTATCAGCGTCGATCCCAATGTTCCGAATAAAATCAATTCTGATATCTTACCAACTATCCAAAAAATATAACCGATTATTTGTACCAACGGGACTCCACGCTAACAGGAAAGAATTGTATAAATTTTATCAAAAAATAAATTAGCAATAAATAATCAAAATCCTACCGCCGAAAGTTGCACTGCTAGAACACATAACAAAATTGCACTAAAACCAATCATCACGAATATACGGAAATTGTAAATTGTATTCAAAAGTACAGAAAAATTGTCCAAGTTGCAATTTCTGTCGTTCATTTCAAAAAGTTTCTTCCGGAATTCCCGAGCTAAATTATGTTTGGGAACTTTCAAGAGCAATGTCCTGCTGCATTGCTGAATATCTTCCTGAAGGATAATGTATCTTGTATTCAAATGCAATATGAAATTTGCCAATAGAAATGCTTCTGCAATCATAAAGAGCGTCACAGCTAATCCCGTCCAATAGATATACACCAGTGTTAGACCGTACAATACAGGTGGATTCAAATCATAGGGAAGGCTCATTCTGTAGGGCAACGACCTTTTATCTTGTCCGGATTGCAGAAGTGGTAAAATTTGGAAGGATATCATTGCTAAAATGTAGACGTAGGAGTATACCTTTGCTGGGATTAGTCCTCGATGAATTTGTTTCCATGTTACTGGATGAGTCTCTCTGAAAGATAGAAAAGTATTTAAATGGCGATGGCACACATAATATGCGTTTCAAACATCATATAATAAAACGGCGAACATGTTTTTTGTGGTAGACTTTAGCGGCCCACAAAAACCGAAGGGGCATAAATTACATATTAAATGAAAGTATTTTTGGCAGAATGCCAAAATTATTTAAATATACTACCCCGAAATTGTTTAAGACAATAAATAAAAATTGCAAAAAAATTCCGGGAAAACAAAAACAATTAGAAATGTCAAATCGACTGACACATAATTAGAAATGCCAAATCCACAATATGAAAAATGAAAGCATTCAGCGAAAACCCAAAGCCAGAACCCGAAACATTAAGGTGGATTCACATTACACAAATCCGCCAACACGATAAAAGTTGATGTTGTTGAATGTGCACCCCCCTGAGTGAAGAAATATTATCAATATAAATATTAGGCATGTGTTTGTTTAGTATTCAAGCTCTTATAATAAAATTTTGAAACATTAAGCGTTAACTACAATCGGCACGTTTTGCAAAAAGTGAAAAAGAATACACACATTCACTAGTCACATCTGTTGCTTTCAGTTTGGCGACATCTATCGGTCATTTTCTGAAGCAATTTATTCACTGTATTAGTGTTTTCAAAAAGTGAAGCATTTACTTTTTGGTTTTTTGAGATAAGAGATAGAATTTCAAATTGAGTTGGAAAAGGAGAGCAGATTTTTTTTTAGCATTTTCACTTTTCAAGTTCATTGCAGTTATGGCTTTACAATAACAGGGGTATTCATGGAAAAGTGTAAGCTCTGCGTATTTGTATAAGTCAATTATTTTCAAAACCTATTTACATTTGTCTGCATTTGAATTTTAAATATTTGCGAAAGAAGAGAATACAAAATACTCGAAATGTATTTGTCAGGGGGATTTCAATGCCAAAGTTGGCCCGGACAACGTAGGCCTTGAACGCGTTATGGGGAGACATGGCTTGGGCCAGCGAAATAACAATGGTGATTTGTTGGTCGATTTTTGTAACGCTCGTCAGTTGGTGGTTGGTGGAACCCTGTTTCCACACAAGACCTGCCATAAAGTCACCTGGGTCTCCCCTGATGGTCAAACACAAAATCAAATCGAACATTTTATAATTCAACAACGATGGAGACATCAACCAGACCCAAATTCAATACAACCGCTCTTAGTGACACATATATTTGTCGTGTTTTTGCCACCACCCTTAACGACAAGGCGTCAAATGTGGGCTTAAATGTTAATGTTCCCATTCAGACGATGTGTGACACAGTTAAAAGGGTTTTTATGGAAGCTGGATCTGAAACGGTAACAAGGCAATCTAGGGATAGAGACACTCTTGGATATCTCAAGACACCTGGGACAAAATTACACACCGTAGAGCCCTCAAAATAAATTCAAATAAGGAAACTGATGCTCATCGGAAATTGGTTCTGCGGAACGAGTATACAGAGCAGCTAACAAGGTAGTGCAGAGGTGTGTGAGACGAGATAGGAGGGTCAGATTGGACGAATTGGCGGAGAGCGCGGAAGACGGAAGAATTACTAAGGACCTTATAGGTCAACAAAGTAACAACAACAACCACCCTGTTCTTGACATGAACGGTCGTATTCTAGTGTCAATAAAAGAACAGTTGCGAAGGTGGAAGGAGCATTTCTGTACACTGTTAAATGATGACCAGAATGCAAATGCCGATTTCCTACTGCTGGACATACGTAGATCTTCCAGAGGCTTCAATGTTGACAACTCGACAAGTGAAGAGTTAAGAACCGCGATCTTACTTCTAAAAAACAACAAAGCAGCTGGACTGGATGGCATACCTGCTGAATTCCTCAAAGCAGACCCCGACTTGGCAGCTGATATATTGTTGCCACTTGTTGAGGCTATTTGCGAAAACGAAACCTTTCCCAGGGAATGGAAAGACGGAGTTATCGTCAAGGTACCGAAGAAAAGTGTTCTTAAGAATTGTAATAACTGGCGTGGTATCACCATTTTGTCCGTATTTCCCAAGTTAATGGCAACTATTATTCTCGAAAGGATAAAATCCAAGATCGAGTCGACTCTCAAGAGGTGTCAAGCGGGATTTCGCAGTGGTCGATCATGCGTCGATCATATTAACACCAATCAATCGCCGCTTTTCCTCATGTTCGTTGACTTCGAAAAGGCCTTCGATCGCGTCATTCGCGATGCTATCTGAAGATCGCTTGCTGTTAGATTAATTCCTGGTAAAATTGTTGCTCTTATAAAAGAATCCGTTGTTTTGCACATTGGACAGCTTTCCGATGCTTTTGAGGTGCGACAAGGAGTGAGACAGGGTGATGTACTGCCACCGATCTTATTCTTACTTGCAATCAATGATTGCACTGCCATGGTGGGTGAAGGTGAGAGACTTGGTATACAGTGGGGCCTATTTCAAAAGCTTAGCCATTTGGACTATGCTGACGACATCTGCTTAGTGGCAACCGGAACAGGAGCCCTAAACCAAATGTGTCACTCCCTTCAACAAAATGGTGAGGCGACTGGCTTAAGGATTAACGCCAAAAAGACAAAAATAATGCACACCAGCCGGAACCAACAACAACAGGTTATTTTGAGACAGGTGACAAATAGAAGAGGTCACTCAGTTTAACTATCTGGGTAGTTATCTGGCACCCGACGCGTCGCGACTGTGGAACAGACCTGGTCGTCATCAATAGAATAAATTAAGCTCGTAGTGCATTCGGAATGCTTTCTCCAGGGTGGAGCTCCACAAAAATATCGCTTCGTACTAAGTTGAGACTCTTTGAATACAATGCCAAGTCTGTGCTGCTTTATGCTTGTGAAACGTGGAGATGCTCTACCAACATCTCGAGAAGGTTGCAAGGCTTTGCCAACCGATGTCTGCGTTACATCCTAAGGTTCCGGTGGCCGTAAACAATATCAAACAATGAATTGTGGCTTAGGACTGGACAAACAAAAGTGGATGATGACATCAAGCAAAGAAAATGGCGCTGGATCGGCCACACACTGAGGAAGCCTGATGACAACATAGCAAAGCAGTGCTTTCAATGGAATCCTCAAGGTGCGAGGCGGCTTGGAAGACCAAAGGGAACAATGAGATCAACAGTCATGAAGGAAGCTCGGTCCCTAAATTTGCAGTCGTGGACACAGCTGAGGTATCATTCTGGGAATAGAGAGAGATGGAAGGATCTGGTTGACGCCTTGTGCTCCAGGAGGAGTTAGAGTGTTGCTGCCAACAGTAACCCGAAACTAAGAAGAAGAAGAAGATTTGTCAGGGAAAGAGAGAAGATAGAAAATGCAGACGTGAGACGTCGCTTCGTCAAAAATACAGACGAACATGGCTTACGATACAAATTTAAATCTCCATGGCAAAATGCGTTTCATGGGCTCAAACCTACCTCATTTTCGGAACACTTCCATTTATGTCATTTTTTGTTGACAATAAACAGCTGGTCGATCGATGTGCAAACAAAAAAAAAGTTTTACAAAAGTAAATTGAATTTATGTTTTTGAAGTTAGCTATATTTCTTTAGGCGCGTTATGAAATAAAATGCACGACTGGGTTGCACGAACTTGCTCCTATGCAATAGACTAGGAATTTTAAAAACGAATGTTATTAGAGAAAACTGTTCATAATGATAAAATTAATTTTTAAATTCGTAGTAAGAGACAAAAGCAGAATACTATGCAAATATGAATCTATGCAAGAACAAAAATTAAAAGAAAAAAGCTTTTATAAACTAAATTTTTAAAAGATTTTTAAGAAAAAAAAATTTGGTACGCCAATTTAAAGTTTTTATTATTGTTCCAATAAAAATTAAATTTACAAAAAAAGTATTCAGAAGTTTCTGAGATATCGAATTTTCAAAAAAAAAATATTTTTTTTTTTTTTTAAATCAAAAAAAAAATTATTTTTTGAAATGCAATGTGTTTTAGACTTTTAAGAAGCTTCTCTATAAAAAATTTCATTAAGTTCCGTTATGCTGATAATAAGAAATTCAAAATTCGAAAAAATGGTTCTATGGTAGGTACAAGCTGTAATATCTTAATTTCAAAATTTTTTTATTAAATTAAAGATCATAAAAATTAATTGAAACAAAAAAAAAAATATCAAAATTCTAGGTGCCGTTTTCGAGAAAAATACGATTTTTGAAAATCATTTTTTTTTTAATTGATTAGCATTTGTATTGTAGGTACCTTTATTTTTAGGTAAAATAAAATTTTTTTCTCACATCTTGTAGATTATGTTGAGAAACTTTTATTTATCAAGTTTAAAAAAAAATCTAGCATGGGGTTTTCGAAATATTGAGTTTTGAAAAAAAAATTTTGAAGTTGTTTTTAAAAATCAAAAAAAAAAATGTTTTTGAAAATTTGAGTACACAATTCTATTTGTGTTTTTGGGGAGCTTTAGCGAAAAAAAATGATCAAAATCGGTTGTACTCTTTTTGAGAAAATCAAAAACAAAAAATATGGTTCCATGGGGGGGTACCCTCAATAACGATTTTTGGGAATTTTTTTTTTTCAACCATTACCTAGCTTTAATTAAATGAAATTTTTTTGTACATATTTTTATTTTTAAAATCTGTCGAAAAGTTTTTGAAAAAAAAATGTTTATAAAATTTCGAAAAAAAATCGTATGGCAGGTACCGTTATTTTTGGTCTTAAAAAAAAAAGAAAAAAACGTGTGGGTGGAAAAATTAAAAGTGATATCTACCAAGTTTAAATAAAATCGGCAGAGCCGCTTAGCCTGTAGTCGAACAGACAGACAGACAGAATTGCCAGACCCAATTTTTTCGTCTTCACTATCATCGTAATGTCAACTTTGATCGAAATCTCGAGTTCGATTTTTTTTACGAATGCATAACTTGCCTTATAAAGGGTTTTCCAATAAGAGGTGTTATTTTGATATTCAAAGAAAAATAACATTTTTGGAGATAAATGATCGGATGTTTATTTCATTATAAAGAGGAAGGTATGCCGTTAATAATGGAACACAACATCAGCCAAATGGCCGCCAAGACCACGCTTACAGGACCATATCCTTTTCATGAAATTTTCCATAACCAAATCGCAAAGTGGCTGCCCTATGTCCTCGATAGCCTCACGAATTTCATCTTTGAGGTCTTGAATCGACGCTGGGCTGTTGGCGTAGACCTTATCTTTCACGTGGCCCCAAAGGAAGAAGTCGCAAGGTGTTAAATCACAAGATCTCGGTGGCCAATTGTGATCACCTCTTCGAGAGATAACACGGTCCGGAAACTTTTCCCGTAAAAGATCGATGGTTTCATTGCTTGTGTGGCACGTAGCGCCGTCTTGTTGAAAGTAAACGTTGTCCAGATCAATACCATCCAATTCAGGCCATACAAAATTATTAATCATCTCTCGATAGCGCAATCCATTGACCGTAACTGTTGCTCCAGCCTCATTTTCGAAAAAGTAAGGTCCAATGACCCCGCGGGACCATAAACCGCACCAAACAGTCACGCGTTGAGGATGGAGAGGCTTTTCAACAATAACTCTTAGATTTTCCGAGCCCCAGATGCGACAGTTTTGCTTGTTGACGTAGCCTCCGAGGTGGAAATGGGCCTCATCAGTCAAGATGATTTTTCGATGAAATTCCGGATCATTTTCATGCATTTCAAGGACCCAATCAGCAAAGACACACACACGGCCATTTGGCTGATGTTGTGTTCCATTATTAACGGTATACCTTCCTCTTTATAATAAAATAAACATCTGATCATTTATCTCCAAAAATGCCATTTTTCTTTGAATATCAAAATAACACCTCTTATTGGAAAACCCTTTAGTACCTATAAGTCGCAAGCAAAAATGATGAGAGTGAAATTTAAAAAAAAAAATCACATGTATGTAATACAAAATTCACAGGTTGATGTCACTCCGGCGACGTGGGTTCATTTCCAATATTATGGCCTTAACAACAGCTGAAGGACAATAACATGAAAAAATCGAAACAAAAATTGTTAAGGTGTCAAAAATGTGTACAGGTTTAAAAGTTTGTTTACCATTAACTGTTTTCGTTGGACTCCAGTATTGAGTGGTTAGTAGGTACTTCTCATTGCATTCAACAATTTAAAAAAAATCATGAATTCTCTGTATTTTATTGAATGATAATGCATTAAATAAATAAATTGGCACTCGAATTTCGAGAGCTAGGTTGGCTAGTTATATAAATTTTGATACAAATTTAGAAAATGCCCTCTTTTTCTTCTATTTAGAATTGTTTGCTGAACCGAAACAGAAATATTCGAGTTCAACTTAAAGACTCACGCTTCTTCTTTTCTTGAGAGTAAAACTGTCAAAGTATATATAATCTCGACTAATACAAGTTCACTGTCAAATTTAATCGCGACAAAAATAGTGCTTTTGATGTAAATTTTTGATATAATTTCCCGTCACTATTGACACTTCTTAAAAAGTAACAAGAATTCTCCTAACCAACAGCATTTCACGGGAGAAATGGAAGATACAGTTTTTCAATTGATGCAAAACTTTTACATTTATGAACTCGAACTAATATACTTATTCTCAAAACTAAGTAATTCAAAATTTGCAATAATTAGTGTTTTTTAAAACTAAAAAAATATTATTTAAGTAGGTTACTTACTCATCTATGTAAACTTTCAGATAAAACTCCTTGAGAAACTTTTTGAATGTATTTTTAGTAGCCGCCATATTGAAAATTCTTAGCATGCACTCGTTCAAAAGAACACACGTCGCTAATGCTTCAATACTTAAATTGATATCATCGAAGTTTTCGATAATAAAACAAATCTGTCCCTCATAAGCAAGTAGGCACATTAAAAATCCCAGTGATACCGTTGCATAGCCAAAAAATTGCACCATTGGTGTTGGATTATCTCTTAAAGGCCAAGTTATGTGTATATAAAATATTTTGATTTGCCATGGCAGAGGAACTTGTTGGCCATTTGGTAGTACAGGCTTGTAGTACATTTTAACGGTTACAATGTCGAATTGAAAATGACAGTATTTGATTACTGGCTTAATTTAAATATCAAAAATATTCTACGTAATGATTTTTTTGTTTGAAAACTTTTCGATTTAAAAAATGTTCTACAGTATTTTAATATGCTTCTTCTTCAACCGAAATACAGGGTGGTAATAAAAAATGTCATTTTTAAGTTAAGTAAACCAGAAAAAGAAAGTTAAATTACTTGAATGTTAAAAAGAATTTTGAATACAAATTTAAATTTTTGAAAAAAAAAAACTTTCATCTTCAGGAGCAACTGGAGCTGCATTTAGGTGGACTACTAACAAGATAAACAGATAGATTTGCCGCGTCGAATCTACGTCTATAAAGTGATTCGTTAAAAATACCGAAAATAGAGCTTCCAAAGTTTGAGAAAAATTCCCTAAAATGGTATCAGTTTTACGATCGAAGCAAACCAATGATTATTGAACAACTTTTGTCTGCACAGTTGGAAAACCTGTTAAATCAACAACCAGCATCAGGAACTGCGGCCGGTCTTAGAACTTAAAAAACCAAGCGCATGACTAGGAACCCCATACTTGTTCAACTGGTTTCAAAGAAGATGGACAATGAGATCCGAGCGCAGTCCTCCACTCTCGGATCTACCAAAGTAAATTGAATTCCGGTTTCAAATGCTCAAAACTTTAACCGATAGCCATATTGAAAAATAAAAACCAACAACGATCGTACCAATTAAATCTTAGGCTGCGCGTGCAGTGGTGCGACAAAGCTATGCGATTCGAGAAGCGACTCGAGATGCAATAATTTGATGCGACATAGTGCGCACAGTAAAAGCGATTGTGTTGTTAATCGCTTGATAATTATTGCCACCACGATTATCACAAAAATGCACCACACAACACAAGCACTGAAATAACAAAATTTTACTCGTTTAATTTTTTTCTTCAAACGTCAAAACAAATAATATGAAACTGTTTGCACAAAATCGCTTGAAAAAGTGGTCAGAAGAGTTTGTAAGCGATATGCTTGCGATAGGTATGTACAACACTCGCATTTATATTTTTATATTTTTCTCGCACGCAAACGTTTTTCGTATCGCCGCACCATTGCACGTGCAGCCTAAGGGCTGTTCAATGTGCAGCTTAGATACTCGTAATCATAAAATAAATAATTGGAATCAGGTGGCGATCGTGAGAGATCTATTCAACATTTTGGACAGATTCTGTCTTTGGTCAGGCCATTTCCACTTGAAAGATGCCAACGATGAAATGGAATGGTCGCAGGGATAATACTCTTTAACATAATAATAATATAATAGAATAATAATATGTCTTTCTTAAGTGGTCAACAGCAGCAAGTAGCTGAAGGCAAGGAAGGCTTATGAAATAACTTTTACTCTCTTCCTAGAAATGCCCAGCAACAGCTGCAATGAGGTAAAAGGGGGACGGCCAATCGTTGCCATAGCAGCTCCATTATACTTCAAATTGGTCCAACAATTCCTGGGTGAATTAGCTAGCCTCAATATTAACCACAATATCACTCTTATCTAGGTTTTGGGTTATTGTGGCATTAATGGGAATAAGCGGGCGGACAAGCTGGCCAGGCAAGGATCAGCCTTTCATAACTCACCTATAATAAATCCCAAATATTTGATCCGATATGCAAACCCATGCAAGACATTTCCAAAAATCGTAGCTACCTGTAGTGGAGACTAATCAGTAACAGATCATGCAGCGAAGCTAAGCATTCCTCATAACAATCACTGTCATAGCAGTGAAAACGGAAAAAGTCATCAATTTCCTCTGCAACCGCTCTGATAATGCCAAATTTAGAGCACAATAATTTGGATTGGCATTTTTTGACGATTATGTTTGTCACAAAGATTGGAATCATTTTTTGACGACATTCACGAACTTTCGGAAATGAAAATAAAAGACTTGATTTCTTTTCTCAGCGCAACTAAACGGCTCTAGGATGAACTTCGGTGCCGTGCACCTCGTTTGATTCCTAAGATCCCGAGCTAGCGGACTGAATGCTTTGATGAAGTTTACGTTGCGAAGCGCCGGATATTATCACTCAATAGGATTAGATACTGCTTCAGCATCACCCAAGCAACACATAAACTCTTGGAGAGTACTTCAATAAATGTATCAGCTCTTTACAAGCTCTTAGTTCAATCTTCTTAATACCATTTCACTTTATGGCCTCCTAATTTGCTCTTTAAAATGTTCTTTTTGTTATAGTATGTATAATTAAATGCTCTTTAAAACATCTTAGAGATAATCATGACAAATGTCACCATATTGACTCTCTATGTACCCTCTTTAAAACCTCTTTAAAAGAAGTAGTTTTAAAATGCTGAAAGAGGTTTTTATTTTAATCTTTCGAATACATCTTGAAGATATTCTGTGGAAGTTTTCACTAAAACGTATTTATGAAAGCTTAACATCAATAATTA
The DNA here is from genome assembly GCA_911387755.1 of Chrysotoxum bicinctum. NCBI lineage: Eukaryota > Metazoa > Arthropoda > Insecta > Diptera > Syrphidae > Chrysotoxum > Chrysotoxum bicinctum. The sequence goes on from OU426990.1 coordinate 34,329,267, forward strand.
ATACTTTCCTCTTTGGTTGAAAAAAAAATGTTTTGTTTCGCCTAACAATTGTGAATTGTGAAACCAAGCGAAAATCTTTTTTTCTCTCTTCTGTTTAAAGAAAACAACTCAACTATCTAGTTGAATGTGCGCGCCAATGCATATAATTATGTTTAACAAAAAATAAGCAAAACTGAACAACTGTTTGGTTGCTTATAGAAAACAGATGAACTATTTGGTTGAATGTTCGCGCAGGTGCGTATAATTATATGTTACACAAAATAGCGAACTCATTTCAGGCAATCGTTTAGTTTGTGTCAAAACACAAACTTTTTAGTTTCTCTTTCTCGTAACAAACAGTTGCAAAACTAAAAATTGAATGTGCGCGCCTAGCCTAATTGTTGTGAATTTGTTATCTTTTTCTTTTACTCTTTGCTTACACTTTGTTTGCTCTTTTTTTTGGATTTGACTGATTGTAAACATCTACATTCTTCCTTTACTCTTTGTTAACACTTTTTTCACTCTTTGCTTTGAATTTCAGTTTCGATATCTTATTGTGAAGTGCTTAAGATATTTTAAAGAGTTCTTAAGAAATGGGTGGCGTATGAGTATAAAATATATATATTTTGTAAAGGGTGACATTGTTAAACGTATATTGAAGATAAAATTATTATTTACTAGATTTTTATGTTTTATCGTTTACTATACGAAGTCATCAGTTTCTACGGATGTAAGTAAATGAAAGAAGGAAATGTTGTTATTTGAAGAACTTTGGCAGAATATAAAAGAAATGTTGAAATAAAATTCAAATTCAAATAAAATTGATAATGGGTATTATTTTGATTATGTATAATATCAAATTTTCTGAATTTTCAGTGATTCTTTAGTCGGGTGACAGTTGAACTCAATATTTTGTATCTTGATAGAATGTTGACGCAACAATAAAATATCAAGTTAGCATATCTTTCTAACAGATTTTTAATCCAGGGATTTTAACACTTTGTGGAATAAAAATTAAGGAATGCCATATATTTTCACTTATTTTCATATAGTATGTCTTTTTGTATCTTTTTTCTGTAAGATGTATAAAACCTGTCAACTTACATTTAAATTTTGAAGAAAATGCAATAAAAATCCGGAATCATTCTTCAAACAATTATTATGTTTCTTCGTGTTTTGTAGTATAAAGGAGATCTTAGCATCACCATATACAATAAAAAAGTTGATTTCATTTTATTTCATACAAAATTCTAAAGACGTACGTGCTAATATGTCGCTCAGTTTGTAAACCTTTTGAGTTGTATTTATTTGCTGAAATTATTTTACATTTTAAAATTATTCAGATCGAACAAAAAAAGACCTTTCATAAAATAAAGCACCCTGTAGGTAGGAATACCTTCGATACATACACATAAATACATGAATCGGCCATATATATTGCATACTTAAACGTCATTTCTTTTTTTATTCTGAGGGCATTTTATTATTATAGCATTATTTTTCTGAATATTTCTTTGTAAATACTATTCTATTTGAAGGCGCGTTAATTTCAAGTAGGGTAGAGTATGCGGTTTCAAATTAAATCTTCTCTCGCAAATCAAAACACACAATCATAAAAAGGGTATACTATGAATATCGTAAATCCAGTCATAAATTATTGAAGGAAAGAATTCGCCATGTTTGTGTATTTACATTAGTCAATCCATTTTATTTGAATTGCATTAAATTTGTATTTGCGTGAAAGAGAAAGACATTTTGTATACATTTTTCTTCTTCACAGTTCAATCTTTCTACTCAAAAATATAAACATCTTGAAAACCACTTGAAAGTGTCTTTACTTTACTTAGAACTCTTTGTTCAATACAATAGACTCCTCCCATTTAGGCCTTTTTGGGTATTACATACCTCTTTAAGATTGTTCAAAGAGTTGAAAACACTTGGAAAATAACTTTTCAAGATATCTGTAAGAGGCAATTGTGTTGCTTGGGCAGTCAATAAGCTGCCTATTTCGGCAAAGTTTAGATGGCTTTGGATGCGAGTGGCGGTCGCCATGTCTGAGTGGTCCAATTTACCGATGATTATGCAAAGTAAACCATAATAAAAGACATCAAAGCCCACTAGCTTCTTTCTTATTTTTGAACTTAATACAAACTGGATGACTCCTTCAGAATGTTCCCAATTTCTCATATCAATTCCGTCCACAAGTTCATATGAGTTATGATACGAGTATTAAAATGGCATACTTCAGCGCTAATTGCGCCAGTGGTCGCCATTTCTACCTACCTACCTTATGGTCGTTGATACTACGAATTTCAGTCAAAAGATAATCTGCCAATTTAGCTGACCAATACTGACCAAACAAACGACCATATACCTCAAAAACTGATCTATAAAACTCATCTACCAGACGTTGCACCACATGTTCCTACAGGCCCGAGGGAAGGATGATTTCTCAAGTGGGGGTAAAGGAAAGCATGACGTCTTTAAAAGGCGTTTACCTCCCCTCAATCAGGCGATTGTGTGACGACAGACATTTCTTCAATTACTTAGAAATACCCTCCTAAATTTCAGGCTATAGCTTGCTGTAACTCATCAACACCTTTAACGGATTTGAATGACATAGAATTATAATTTAGGTTTCAATTCATGGGAGTCACAATCCCTACGGTATCACAACGGATCTACATTGATCTATGTTTCACGGTAACAAGATCAACTGTCAGCCCATTAACGTAACCTACAGCTCAATAACGAAATTCATTCACAGAAATACTGACACCTGTCAGTTAACTTACAACAGTTAGAGTTAACCAATATTCGAATGTGTCTATGAAGTGATTTTTATGTTTTTAATTTTAATCCTAATTGAAATATTTTTTTTTTTTTTATTTTTATAATTATATGATTATAACTGAGTTCAGTTTTTTGAGTCACCCTGTCAATATATCAGACACATGTTTTTAAATACACAAAAACAATTTATAACATCAATTATGGTTTTCGTCAATTGAGTGCCTAAAAGTGTCTACAAAAATAATAAAAACTTTTTCTTTTTCAATAAAACTTTTCTGAATATGTGTTATTTGTCCACATTTAATTGAGTGATTACAGCTTGTTACAAAACAAAGGAACATGAAACAAAACAAAACAAAACAAAACAAAAAAAAAGCAGTGACGCAATAAAAAAAAGTTTATCAAATTAAAAAGAAGAATTCCTAAATAAGGCTTTAAAAATGGCGTTTTTTATTCTATTTTCAAAGAACTTTAGGATTGACGCATTTCACTTTTGTGTATAGTTATTATTTTGTATTTATTACTTCAATCTTATGTGAGTTGAGATCAAATATTAAAATGTTATAGCTATAATAATTATAATAAGTTGCTTGATTGGTTATATGAGTTTCAGAATAATACTTTACCTAGAAACTTTATTTAATTTCAGGATTTTAATGAACCTTTTGATAATTTTGTTTATTTTTAGTTGCAATAGCTATACATCATAGGAGCTTTATGACAAGTTGTGCATTCACAAAAAAATTGATTTTGATCCAACTTGACATTAAGATGACAAGATGAAAAAAGTGAGTCTAGCAAATTTTTCTGTTTGCCTATTTGTTCGACTACAGTCCAAAAGTCTTGACAGTTTCTTTTTAATTTTGGTAGTTACCATTTTTATATATCCCCACTCCCCCACACGTTTTTTCTGTTTTCTTTTTTTAAGACTAAAAATAACGGATGCCGCCATCTAATTGTCGAAATCTGTACCTTAGATCTACGAAAAAAAAATAAAAACCTTCATTTAAAAAGGGGTACCTTATGGTTGAAAAAAATTCTGAAAAATGGTTAAGTTTTTTAAAAAACGGTACAACTGAGTTCGAACAATTTAATATGCCAAAGGTCCTTAAAAGTTTGAAAAGTATTGTGTATTCAAATTTTCATTTGTTATTCTTATTATTTTTTTGTTATTGAAAAAATTTTCAAATTTAGTTTTTGAAAAGGCAATGTTTTGAAATCCAATTGCGGTGATTTTTTAAATCTTGAAAATTAACGGTTTTTGATAAATTCTTTTTTTTATATATAAAAATATCAGTAACAACAGTACAAATGTTAAAAATGGTTTTTGAAAATCTTATATTTCTCGACAACAGCACGCCTGGGTCGCACGAACTTGCTCTTATGTATGTAAAAGATTAAGAATTTTAAAAATGAATGTTTTTAGAGAAAAACTGTAAATATTAGCTTATGCAAGAACAAAAATTATAAGTCGTTAGTGGTTTCTTAAAAAAAAAAATTTATAGATATACAAAATTTTTAAAACATTCTTAAGAAAGCTAATTTTAAAATATCAAATTTTCCAAAAAAAAAAAAATATTTTTTTTTTCAAAAATTCAAGAAAATTTTTTTTTTTAAGTTGTGAAATGCCATATTCTTCAAACTTTTTAAAAGCTTCTCTATAAGTAATTTCATTAAAATCCGTTATGCCGATGATGAGAAATTCAAAATTTGAAAAAATGGTTCTATTTATAGGTAAGATCAGTAATATCTCAATTTCATTTTTTTTATTAAATTATCGATTGGATCGGAAGAATTAATCGAAAGAAAAAAAATTATCAAAATTCTAGGTGCCATTTTCAAAAAAATACGATTTTCGTAAAAACCATTTCTTAACATTTGTATGATTATTTTTTGGTAAAATAATTTTTTTTCTCACATTTTGTTAATTGTATTAAGAAACTTTTATTTCTCAAGTTTGAAAAAAAACAGTATTGGGTTTTCGAAATATTGAGTTTTGAAATTTGAATGCACAATAATATTCAAACCTTTAGAGAGCTTAAGCATTAAAAAAGTTATCAAAATCGGTTGTACCGTTTTTGAGAAAATCAAAAACAAAAAAAATGGTTCCAAGCGGAGTACCATTAATGACAATTTTTTTTTAGAAAAAAAAATGTCAACCATTGCCTAGCTTTAACTAAATAAAATTTTGTGAATAATTCTAAAGAAAATCTGTGGAACAGTTTGTAACAAAAAAAATATTTAAAAAATCTAGAATGAAATTCCTTATTTTTGGTCTTAAAAAAAGAAAAAAAGTGTGCCATCTACAAGGCTTTACGAAATTCGGCTGAGCCTTTTGTAGTCGAACAGACAGGCAGACAGAATTGCGAGACTAACTTTTTTCGTATTCTCTATCATCGTAATGTCAGCTTTGATCAAAATCTCGAAATCGATTTTTTTACGAACTTGCCTTATAGTATCTACCTATATTTTTATTGGAAATTAAATTTCTATTTGTATAATAAAAAAATCTTAAAGTTACCGACCATATTTTTTTTTATATGTCTAAAAATGTTTTTAGATTTCTTCAACCTCTACGATGATTTATAATTTTTGTCCTTGCATAAAATAATTGTTGCTTGAAATTAGCCATTTGAAAAAAAAATATTTTAAAGTTATGAATTCTAAGTCTATTACATATAGGAGCAAGCTTGTGCGATCCAGTCGTGGTAATTACTTTTAAGGTAGATATTTTTACGAGTATAATATTTATATGTTTGTCACTTTCATCTTTCTTTATCCTTGCAAACATACATTTCTTTCTTCCAGTTATTCGTATCTTACTTCATTATTTAGGACTTATAAGATTGATGCCTTACATTACTAAGTTCCTCTTATTGGTAACAATAAACTGCCAAAGATAAGCAGTTGGAGAAATAGCCTACAATCAAAAAGGAAGTTTAATAGGCCAAAAGCAGTGTTTTTCAGCCCATAGATAACAACAGCCATTTCCGCCATGGAACAAATGATGTGTCATTGAAAGTTTTTCTACCACCCGCCATTCAATTCCATTGTATTTTTTTTTTTCATCGTTTTTTTTTTTGTATCCAAAAACAAAAATGTCACAGACATTCGCAATATAACGTTCCAAGGTACAATTCTTAAGGATTGTAGAGTAATATCTTTCCGGTATGAGTTCGTTTCCGGCATAACTATGTTTTGTTCTTGAAGACAAATTAGTTACACAATTAAAATTCTGTGACCCAGACGTGGAGTCAGAGAGTGAGGTTGTTGTACTTAAGAGAAGGATTTTCTAAAGGATGTTTGTGTATTGTATAAGAAGGAGCAGAATCCAGAGAGATTTAATTAAGTAGAATTTTCCCAGGGACGAAGTTGAGGGACATTTATTTGATTACTCGGTAGAGAGTTTTTTTTTCCTGAAAATGAACCTAGAATCGTAAGACGTAATTTTTCATTTAGAAACTAACGAGAGTTGGTTTTGAGTTAAATTAAACCCGAAGGACCTCTAATATTATAAAATCGTTTTCGGTAGGTAGCACGTTTACGACATATTTTTGACATCATTTCTTTTCCCACAAAAATTTGTGACATCTTAATTTTCCGTTTATTTTAATTCAATAGAAACAAAATTTTTTCTTTGGTGAAATTCACCTTGCAACTTAGTGTAGGTACACTAGTTGATTTAAAAAGAAACAAAATTGAATGCTGAGCTCGCACAATTGACAACCATGTCATGACAGTGATGAAAGGCAAGGTATGAGAAAGGATAAGTACACAGGAAGTGCCTTGTATAATAACATGTATACAATGTGTCAACAGGCTCTTTGCCCTCGACAACTCTTAGACGGTACCTAGAAAATAGATGAATGATGTACAGTACATAATATACACTTTTTATGTCCGTGCAAAAACCACACACAATCTGGAGAGTAAACATTTCCTTTAGGATTTTTTTAGCTTCATGATAATGAAGCCTTAGTGTATTCAGGGCAGCTGGCTAGCTGAGATGGGCTTTAAGATATGTGTTGTTAGCGGAAAAAAAAACAATATAAATAAAATTAAGCTTTAAATTGCTTAGGTATGGAGTTTTTGCCTTGAGGGAAATGTAATTAATCTGTATCCTTTTAAGAGGAAACACCTTGCGAAAACTTAAAATTGGTCTAAGCTTTAGGGAATGAAAAAAAAAACTCTGTATAAGGAATGAGAAAACACGTGACATAAATTTGAGTCTCGATACGAATACTCAAGTTAAATTTAAATCATTGCAAGGTTACGTTTCACTAAAGCGAAGTTGGGTATTTTCGATCTCAAAAGTGATGAATTGAAAATTTTCCCAAAACGAAAATAACCCACTGCGAATACCACAAATAAATGAAAACTTTATTGCCATATTTAGACTATAAAATTTACGTTATCATATTCATTATACACTTTAATTTACGATCAAAGTTTGTGCGTTCTGTAGGATAGCGTAAAATATTTAATCTAATCTACAACTTCTTTTTTTTCAATAAAAACGACTTTCATAATCGATTGTTGCCGCAACTAAAAGTCACTTTACAAAACCACGTATACCCATTATATTATACGGTATATGTATACTTTATGAGGTTGTTCACATTTCCGCCTTAAGCACACCACCAACTGCCGTTATTCGAACCTTAAAAATATTTCTCATCTAAATTTATTAGGTGCATTAAGAAAAGGCATCACAAAAAAAAAAAAATATAAAATTTCCCAAAAACGAATATGATTTAGTGCTTCGAAAATGTAACTTTCCTTTTAGTCTTCTTTTTTACTTTGGAACAGTACTGCAATCGCTGCTGTACGGATGGATATACTCGTATCTTAAGTGCTTCGTTATAATGGAAATAATGGCAATATCCTGCGGATTGAATGAACACACACCCCGGAACGAAGGACTCGCAGAACATATTGTACCCATTAAAGTTGCGGTCAGATCGTTCAAAAAGTATTAGTTATTTTTTTTTCTTACCACAGAGCCGCTGTGCCGTGCAGCAATCGGGGTTGCCAATATGTCAGAGTCCTCAATGATTTTAAAAATAAAACTAATTGAACATTCAAAGTAAGTATTAAGTGTGTATGTTCTCAAATCATAATTTTCTTAACGATTTTATTTTTATTCGGAAGCCTATCGGAGTCCCGGTTTTCAAAAATCGGGTTTTTTGGAAAATCAAGAAAAAAAATTTTAACATCGTGTTTCATTTTTCATAAAATCCCGCTTTTTAAAACTCCGTCAAATCTTCTCGACAAAACCTTTTTACAATACACATACAGGGTGGCTCACAAATCGTGTTACAAAAACGAAAACTAGAAACTTTTCTTCTGTGTGAATAATAGATAGGCCTATGTTTTTTTATTCTGTAGGTTACTATCTACTTAGATTTATTGAAATTATTGCGTGGGATAACGAAACTAAAATTTGGAAAGTGCAGCGGTACCATGCTTTGTATTCCTTCATTTTCATCCAAATAGAATTAAGGTGATTGTTTGACAGCAATCCCTGAGTAGATGGACCATTATGAGGCCATTGAATATGTTTGCTGAATTTGAAACCATTGCGCAAAGTCGTGACATCGAGTTCAGCACACAACCACAGTTATATCTTCGTCAATACAGGCAAATCCAAGCGATGTAACTCGAAAATTATCCTCGTAACCTAAACTTGTTTCCATACAAAGTCTAAATTAAGAGTACGTCAAACCCTCTAGGTTTCCTGTTCGCCTGGAATTTTACGAAAAACTGATTTAATTCGTTGACGAGGCTCACGATCTAAATGTAAACAAGCAAAATTGCCGAATATTGGCTCTAAAAAAGAAATTCTGCATGAGAGGGAACTGCACCCAGAGCTAGTCACATTCCTGCTCTCAGTTAGGTTAGGTTAGGTTAATTGGCTGACAGTTAGACTTGTTATCGTCACACTTTTAGATGAATGTATACTGTTAAGGGTGTTGATGGCTGTCAACAAGCTAAAGCGTAAAGTGTCAGATGGTACTTCTAAATCATTGAAGAACCAGACCAGTAGGATCATGTTGCTCCTTGCAACGTCTGGTAGATGAGTTTGGTAGGTTAGTGATTGGTTTTTATGTCCGTTTGTTTGGTCAGGATTGCTGAATAAGTCGAAGGGGCTGCCACTTTGCACTAGAGGTGCACCGATCAACTTACTGACGGTTGTGTTTACTGTTGGAGTGGCAATCGCTGGTGTATAATCGAGGTGCCCATTATCCGTTTGTTGCTGCTCCTACAAGAATGATGCTCATAAAAGGAACCCGTGCACGTCCTTACATAGTAACCTGGTTGAGGAAAAGTAAACTCCTAGTGGTCAGCTGGTTAATAGAGCTGAGGTATTTTCAAGCCATTTGATAGCTTAAATAAATTTCAATATGTTTTTTCTTGGATTGTAAGAGAGTTTCTCCAAAAAGTTTCCCCCAAGGTACCTGTTTCTCAGATGATACAGAGCGGTGCAGTGACAAAGATATTGAGGAATATTATCATGTCGTCACCGCATCCTCTATCATCCATACTGAGTTTTATCTTTTTCTTGTGGTGACCCAGTTCGTTGTGTTTGGTGGTGATGCTCACGATAACAAATGATAATGTCGGTCTTTTGTTTGTTGAAACTAGGCCATAGCTTTCCCATTTCTGGCAGCACTTTCATTACCTGTGGTACACCACTGTTACCAGGAACCCAACAGAGCCTTATATTGTGCTGTTTACTAAGAACCCTTAGCTCTTCGCGACATCAAGTTACAAATATCGATTTGTATCAATGAACAAGGCTATCAATGAAAAAGCTGATATAAGGTAGTAATATTGCCATCATTGAGATTTGTCTAGCAGATTTCGTCACTGCGAAGAACTCAGCTTTAAAGACACTGCTTTAATCAGGAAGTCTGAATGAGCTGGCTAGTCAAGGTTTTCTAAAACGAACCCAACGGTATATGTATTAATATTGTCGATTCATAGGTTGATGGCTTTTCGGTCGTGAATGGCTTTTAAAAGTCTAAACAGGAAGTTACTATATAGTGAGTGCACAGTGCACACCCTATTTCCGTTTTATTTCTGTACAATAACGCATGACCTATTGGACAGTGGCTCCAACTAGGAATGCTCTTCAGTTCACTCTTGAGCCTAATTTGGGACGCATCAAAGATCAAAGATTCGTCGCACAACACGATAATGGAATAATTTACCCAGCACGGTTTTCCCTTGCCAATTCAATTTGTAAAAATTCAAGACCAATATTAATCAACACGTCCTTTCTACACCTCCCCCCTAATATCGCCCTCACTCGTGCTATGTGTATGTTCAACATTATAAGAGACTCACAATAAATTCTTGAACGGTTGTGAATTCTAAACAAAAAATAGAACCGCTTGAATTAGCACTATGTTTTATTCTTTTAATATCGTGCTTAATTTATTGGGAATCTTTGACATTTACAAACATGAAAATAGGTCTGTTTCTTTAGTTTTTTTGCACGAACTGTCATTGTTTTAGGTGTGTTCCATGTGTGAAGCCATTTACTAAGAAAATCATCAATCTGATAGGTATAAAATCGTCATTCCGATTACAAAAAAAAAACTTAACATATAATACATAAAATGCACGACTGGGTCGGACGAACTTGCTCCTATGTAATAGACTAGGAATTTTAAAAACGAATGTTATTAAACAAAACTGTTCATAAGGATAAAATTAATTTTTTAAATTCTTTTTGTAGTAAGAAAACCAGAATGCTATGCAAATATGAATTTATTCAAGAACAAAAATTATAAGTCTTTGTAGTGGTTCTTTAAAAAAATAAGCTTTTATGTACAAAATTTTTAAAACATTTTTAAGAAAAAATTTTGGTACGCTAACCTTAAGCTTTTATTATTGTACGAATAAAAGTCTAATTTCCAAAAAAAATACTAAGCCGTTCTTGAGATATCGAATTTTCAAAAAAAAAAAAATTACTTTTTTTTCTAAAAATTGAAAAAATATTTTTTCTTAATTTTTTAAATGCAATGTTTTTTAAACTTTTTTGGAGCTTTTTAATAAAAATTTCATTAAAATCCGTTATGTCGATAATGAGAAATTCAAAATTCGAAAAAATCGTTCTATGGTAGGTACAGTCAGTAATATCTAGATTTAAATTTTTTTTTTTTAATAAATTATAGATCGTAAAGATTAATCAAAAGAAAAAAATTTTTAGCAAAATTCTCGGAACCGTTTTCGAGAAAAATACGATTTTCGAAAACCATTTTTTAAAATTTGTATGGAAGGTACCGTTAGTTTTAGATGAAACAAATTTTTTTTCCCAAATCTTGTAGATTATGTTAAAAAACTTTTTGTTGTCAAGTTTGAAAAAAATCGAGCATGGGGTTTTCGAAATATTGAGTTACCAAAAAAAAATTTTGATTTTTTTTTTAAAAATCCAAAAAATTTAAAATTGAAAATTTGAATATGTTATAATATTCAAACTTTGGAGGAGCTTTGGCATAAGAAAAATTATTTAAATCGGCTGTACTATTTTCGAGAAAATCAAAAACAAAAAAAATGGACCCAGGGGGGCTACCAAAAATAACAATGTTTTGTAAATTTTTTTTCAAGTTTTAACCAAATGAAATTTTTCAAATTTTTTTAAAAAAATTCTGTGGGGCAGTTTTTGAGAAAAAAAAATATTTATAAAATTTCGAAAAAAAATCGTATGGCAGGTACCGTTATTTTTGGTCTTAAAAAAAAAACAAAAAAAAAACGTCCGGGGGGAAAAATTAAAACCCATATCTACCAAGTTTGAAGAAAATCGGCCAAGCCGTTTAGGCTGTAGTCGAACCGACAGACAGACAGACAGACAGACAGAATTGCGAGACCCACTTTTTTGGTCTTCGCTATCATCGTAATGTCAACTTTGATCAAAATCTCGAGTTCGATTTTTTTACGAATGCATATATTGCTTTATAGTACCTATAAGTCGCAAGTAAAAATATGTATATTAGTATGTACAGATAGAAACATGAGAATAGTCATTGGAGCAACAATGCATACAATAGATACTTTTTTCTTAAATTTTTTTCTAGATTTAGCTATAGGTATCTAATAAAGATTTAAATTATATTTAAAATATTACTAGGTATCTTCGATGCATCGCGGTATTGGTGCGTTTCTGCCATAGTGAGTTCTGGAAAAATGTTCACTAAAATGGATACATATACAGAGCATTCTTCTTGGAAAAAAAAAGTTTATTTACTCGAGTAGATAAGCACAATTAGTATAATTATTTACAATATCATTTATAAACATTATTGAAAAATAACTTCTCCTAGTTTCAAGCGTTTACATGTTAAACATGTTAAACATGACACCTAATCGAATACGAAGGTTTTGGAATATTCCAATTCAATTTATAAAAAGCAAACCTTATGAAGCTCTTTTTACCGTTTTACGAAATAATATTTGATTTAACTATAAGACGGTTTCCATTCAACAGTAAAATATTCAAGATTTGATCAAACAAAAGCTATATAGAGGAATTTTAGTTTGAATGGGTCTGAGAATTCCTTTGAGTTTCTTCTTATGAAACCTAGCATCTGATTTGCCCTATTGACAACGTAATAAACATGATAACTAAACGAAAGTCTATGATCAAAAATAACACCTGAGTCTCTCTTATTGCTTACTTTTACAAGAGGTATTTTATTTAATACATATAATTAAAACATATTCACATTTAGCGACATTAAAATAAAGAGTATTATTATTACACCACATAGATAAGCTATCATGGTCTTTCTGTAACATATGACAATCTTCAATTGATATAACATGGTTGAAAATTTTCGTATCAGCATATAAAAAAAAAAAATTGCGAAATATTAATAAAGGGTGGTTAAATTTTAAGGGCCGGTGTTGAATGTGAACCACACCTAAACTTCAAGTTTTTTTCCGCATTTCATTGGACATTTCTCAATTTCAGACTTATTCAATTTGAACCATGGAAAGATTCACAATCGAGCAACGCGTTAAAGTTATTAAGGCTTATTATAAAAATGGGCGTTCAAATTAAAATGCATATCGTGCACTTGATTTTTTTCGGTCAATTTAAACGGGGTCTGTAGGAGATGTGAAAACACCAGTGCATGCTCGTACAGCTCGTACTGCAGAAAATATTGCTGCTGTTCGCGATAGTGTGGCTGAAGAGCCGTCCACCTCAACTCGTCGCCGTGCCCAACAATTGCACCTCTCACGCTCGTCGTTGATAAACATTATGCATAAAGACTTGCATTTACACGCTCACAAGGTGCAATTGACTCAAGAACTAAAGCCTCTTGACCATTTCAAGCGTCGTCAATTTTAAGAATGGTGGCAAGAAATGGCAACAGTGAATGATCAATTTTCGAAGAAAATCATCTTCAGTGATGTTGTCTCACGTGGTGGCGATGTCAATTGGCCGCCAAGATCATGTGATTTGACACCATTGAACTTCTTTCTTTGGGGTTATTTGAAAGGTGTACGTCGCTAAGCCGGCAACAATTCAAGACCTAAAGGATGCGATAATTCGGCACATTAACGGCATAGAACCTTAATTATGCCTCAGCGTTCAACCATACCATATTATCATAATAAAAAGAAATGAAAATAAGTTCTTAAATAATTTGTGTTTAATTCAAAATCAACATTGGCCCTTAAAATTTAACCACCCTTTATAATTTCGAATGTTATTTATAAATAAAATAAATAGCAAAGGACCGATATGGCTGCCTTGTGGGATTCCCGAAGTAACATCAATAGCTTTGGATTTTACACCGCCAATTAAAAGTAGGACCTACTCCACATTAAAAATTGAGAATTAAATCCAAGTAGCAGTAATCTGAAAATAAGAAGCTCATGATTAACTCTGTCGAACGCCTTCGCAAAGTCAGTATAAGCAATATCAGTCTGAAATCCACTTTCAAAACCTTTACAAATTAGATCACTTAAAATAGTAAGGTTTGTTGCAGTAGATCTATACCTGATATAAGATCATGTTGAAATTCAAAAACAATGTGTTTGGCTGAAAAATCTGAAACAAATTTTCAAAAACTTTAGCAACGACTGATAGGTAATTTGCAAATAGGTCTTATAGTTACTAACATTCTTTCTAGAACCAGATTTAAAAATTAGTGAAATAGTCGAAAATTTTCCACTCATCAATAAATAATCCAGTAGCAATAGACTTGTTAAAAATTAAACAGAGTGTCAGCGAAAGTGATAATGCACAATTTTTCAAAATATTAAAGGATATACCTTCAAGTATACTTGTAAGATTAGAAAATGTTCAAGATTAAGAATGAGAGTTCCTAACCAACTTCAAATTAAACAAATTGTTGAGTAGTATCATACTAATAACTATTTAACTATTTAGCTGAAACTATTAGAGAAGTTAATTTTATTGACAATTTTGTAATAATAGACATCCATGTTTTTATAAAGTTCTGCATTTTATTTTATTTTTTTTTAAATATTGCAAATAAAATATTTCCAGTAATAGTCTTAGCCTTTTATGTATCTTCTTTCCCAATTTATTGGCCATTTTTATGGACTTTCGGATTTTCAAGAAATATCCAAATTTATGTAACTTATGGCCAATTTCATAAACGAACACTAAAAGCACTTTTATCAAAAATTCACTTAAATTTTATCAGACTCTTAAATCTTTTTAGTTTCACCAATCTATAAAAGGGAAATTTTTGTTAAAATTAAGTTCTCTTCACATCCCTGGAAAAAAAGAAATTGGGGCATATTCATTGATGTTTGCTAAACTCTTGCGAAGTTGTTACTACGCAATGCCAGAGTTAAGGCTATTCATAAATAAATTTAGTCCTAAGTTTAGGGATAAACCTTTGGTCTAACTTTAAACATAGGAAATGTTGTGTTTAAGTAGTTATTATCAAAGACAATTGTCAAATTTGATTTATACAAAAAAGTTCCAGAGACTCTTAATGCCCTTTGCATTGCAGTATTGCTTTTATTGTTAATTTAAAAATTATTATACAATATTTGTTTTAGATTTGTTTGTTTTTTTTTATATTAATTTTTTTTCAATTTCAAATAATAATTTAATAATTTTGTTTTCCTAAATTTTTTTCGACGTGCAGTATCAAAAAATATCACACAAAATTTAACATGATGGCGATGGGTAATGGAGATGCTAAATCTAGTGTTTTTTAACGCTCAACCATGAAATTTTGTTCAACCTACAATTTTCTGCCGATTCCGGACGGCTAATAAGCAGCACTTCTCATGACAAGAGATACTCTTGGAGGATTTGTCAATCCCTCGCAAGAGGTAGTACACCACTGAAAAAACTTTGTTTGCAGCGGCTGAGGATCGAACCCCTGCAAGACAGTTCGACGCACTAACCATTATGCCAAGGCGTACGAAACAAAATTTGCACTTTCTTTGACCAGTCATTATTTGAAGGATAATTGTAGTAGAACAAAGCCTTAACCTTGACGTGACTATGTGAATAGTAGCTGTGTTTATTTAACGAAAATGCCTTAAACTAAGGATTAAGCAATCATGACTTTAGTAATTCTCTATGAATACGCCCCATTGTTTTTGTCTTTCTAACAAGTGAAATGTATGAGTGAAAATGAGAAATCGTTATGTGTTGAAATAAATGCCAAGAAATGCAAAAAAAATATTTCGAAAGATCCTGTGGCATAAAATTGTTAAGTAATAATCAAATAATTTATTTTTTATTGCACTGATGGGTTTGTTTCGGTTCCAAATGACGACCAAACAAATTTAACAACTGATGAACTGATGCTTTGGAAAGTCGGAACCTCATTTTGAATCAATAGCCGGAGAATGGATTCCTGTGAACCCGAAGTATTCTTGCTCGGCGAATTATTATGTGTTGCACTTTATCATTAGATGAAGACGATCAATATTTTAATCTAAATAAAAAACAAATCATTAAAATATTAGTATTAATCTATTCATTTGTGTCTTAAAAAATTGAAAACTAAAATTTTACAAAAAAGTAATTTTAGCTGCTATGTTGCTTTGTTGTATAAATCGAGGGTTTTCAATGCCCCAATAACAGCTTTTCTTTTTATTAACAAAGCCAGCCAAGTCGTATGTTCTTCGCCTCTAATAATGATTTTTACTTGCGACTTATAGATACTACTATGTATAAGGCAAAATATGCATTCGTAAAAAAAATGAACTCGAGAGTTTGATCAAAGTTAACATTACGATGATAGCGAAGACTAAAAAAGCGGGTCTCGCAATTCTGTCTGCCTGTCTGTGTGTCTGTTCGACTACAGCCTAAGCGGTTGGGCCGATTTTCTTTAAACTTGGTAGATCTCATTTTTAAATTCCCCCCCCCCCCCCCACACACATTTTTTACTTTATTTTTAAACCAAAAATAACCGTACCTAAAATACGAATTTTTTACGAAATTTTATAAATATTTTTTTTCAAAAACTGTTCGACAGATTTAAGAAATAAAAATACTAAAAAAATTCATTTAGTCAAAGCTAGATAATGGTCGAACACAAATTTCAGAAAAATGGTTATTGAGGGTACCCCGCATGGAACCATTTTTTGTTTTTGATTTTTTCCAGAAACGATACAACCGATTTTGATTATTTTTTTTGCTAAGGCTCCCCAAAAACTTGAATAGTATTGTGTATGCAAATTTGCAAAATTTATTTTACTTAAAAAACGGCTGTTTTTTTTTCGGAAATTTAATTTTCATTCGTACAATAATAAAAACCTAAGGTTGGCGTACCAAATTTTTTACTTAAAAAATTTTTTAAAAACTTTGTATATAAAAGCTTATTTTTTAAATAAACCACTACAACGACTTATAATTTTTGTTCTTGCATAAGTTCATATTTGCATAGCATTCTGTTTTTGTCTCTTACTGCTAAAAGAATTTAAAAAAATTAGTTTTATCCTTATGAACAATTTTCTCTAATAACATTCGTTTGTAAAAAAAGTCGTGCATTTTATTTTTTACCAAAATGGCGGTGGTCTATAGCGAGCTGTAAGACTCGAGCACTCCAATCTCGCCGACGCACCACATTAATAGTCATTTCCCTGCATTTGTAATAGATGGTTATTGACCATTTTCTACGACTGTCAAATGCCGACTGATTTCATTCACACAAAAATGGCAAGAAAGTAATTCGACTTGGAACACAAAACACACCCTGTATTTGATTTCATGTAAAATTCTCAGTATTCAGTGTTCTTAAGTTTGAATTTGACAATACAGTAAGTATCCAGCGCTGGCAATCCTGGTATCGATACCTATGATCTTTTTGCCTTTTGTTTCCCCCATAATAACCCTTACCTTTATGGCGAATGTGGAGTGATGTGCCTGCAAAGTTAATGGGTTACAATAAATTCCACTTCGGAAATAAGGACGTGGAGGAGAATTTCTCAAATGATTTCCCAAATTAATAGCAATTAGGCATCCCAGATAGCTTAATGTTGATTCCAGCACGAAGGTTACACATTTGAAATCGATAAAAACACTCATACTTTGCCAAACAAAAGCTATAATGCCATCGGGCTATTGGTGGTACTTCCGACACCTTTCTTCCAATCGAAAGAGTAATAATGAAATTATCGTCCCGAAAATATTATCCTCGTGGGATAATAAAGATCCAAACGAGCCTTGGTAAGTGCTTAAGGTAACCATAAGGACTATTCTACCCTACACATTCTGGACTTGAGACGTTATCCTTGTTCATAAAATCAATTGATTAAATTACCGTCTAAGTATCTACACTTTTATAGGCCTTTGTTGTCTCGCAATTTCTGATGTATCTTTAAATGAACGCATGTGGAAAATTTTGGGAGCCGAATAACCGTATGTGAGAAATAACAAAACTCATTCCATCAAAACGAGCCAGAAAATTGTTTCTGTTCTATCTCTTTGGTCTTTGGAGATCAGGCAATTCCATAAAATTTAATGTACAGAGTAATCGTTCCCTTGCCGAAGAAGAACAACAAGAAGAACATGAACACGGGGGGTTTCGTGGAAGCTTGTCTCTTATTATATCACCTTTATTGGGGTAATGAAAAAATACGGTTTCATATCGACGTGTTTTGTGCTCCCTATTCCTTGGCACCTTAATCACTGACGCATTCCAAAATTGACATGAATTTGAACAGAATACCAAATTAGCTTCAATTGCTTTTCATTTTCATCGTTTTCTTTTTGCAGGCTGCTTGTGTCTGTTCTATACTGTTACTGTATATCAATTTAGTTTCACTTGGTGAAGTCAATTGTTATGTTATTAGCATTGCGATAAATTACTGGAGCGTTAAATGAACTCGAATATAGCTTAATCTTTGGATAGGCACAGAAGAAAGTGGGGTTTATTGTAATGAAATCAATGAATAGCTTTTTTTTTGGTCTTTGGCTAAGGGATGGGCATAGATTTGTTTGAATCTCTGTAATAATAGTCTCCGAATGGCATTGGGGAAACTTTGTCTAACCGCAATATGGGGTTCCCTTTCCAATATTCTGTGTTTGAACTTCCTCTTAGTGGTCACGAAAGGTTAATACATTTCGGCTTTTGGACTTTTATTAAGAATTCTCTTGGATTATACGGATACATAGCTGTCTTAGGTTTTTTTTTTTTGTTTTTTAAGAAATGGATTAAGGATATTGACCAAAACTTGAGAGCCTCTGTAGTTGAACAATGATATTTGAGTTGGTAAGTATTTTTGTGAATTATTGAGGATAAGATTTGACAATCATTGTCGGGGGCTTTCTAACAGAAATAAATTTGCCCTTTATTAAAAACAAAGTTCATCAACTCCAAGTTGATGTTCGTTTCAATAACTTTTAAATGAAACACAATTTTATAATTAATTATTTATTGATTGATTAAGTGGTCCCTAATGTTTCTTATGAAATATTATGTCGGTGAAGTGGATGTCTCCTGCCATTGGGCAAAGTCGAGCTCTTTGAAGCATACTTTGCATAACAATTTCAAAGACTTCTGTTTTATTTTAAGCAATTTCGTTTTGTTGTCCTTTAGCATCGAGGTTGTGGTTGGGTTTCTGATTTACAGCTGTTCCTTCAAGTACTCCCCTAAGAAGAAATCGGGAGGTGTCCATTCAGGGTATCATTGAGACCAGTCGATACCACCACATTTTGAAAATTTCTCTCAAAAGTCGCATCGTAGCCCCGGGTACTGTGTATGATGGGACACCGTATTGTTGGAACCACTTGCTATGTACGCCCAATCGATCTGAATCGGATACAAGTTCTCAAACATGGTCCAATATCAGTCACCAGTAGTTGTAAGTATTGTCTATGGCATCCATTAAGGAATATGATCCAATGACGCCACCGGCTCAGATGACGCACCAAACTCATGGAGGGTGTAATCATCTTTGGTGCATCAATCAAGGGTTTTCAGTGCCCCAATAGCGGCTATTCTGTTCAAAACCAAAGCCATCCAAGTCGAAATGTGATCCGTCGATTCTGACGACCTCTGGTGGCCATGTTGTTTTAGTGACATCTGTAATATGTGTTGGTTATTAGTCAGTTACTGATGTCTAATCACCATGGCAAGTTGAAAATTTGAACACCACGTCAAAATGGTAAAACTAAAGCCCGGTGCACACATGCGTTCTTTTGACGCGCGGTACCGCAGCGTCACCGCCTTTGCGTCTTACAGTACTCACAAATGAATTGAGTGGTGCATATACGAGTGCGATGACGCTGCGGCATCGCGCGTTATTTTGCGTGTAAAAAGACTCGCAGGCTGCGGTACCGCGCGTTAAAAGAACGCATGTGTGCACCGGGCCTAAGGCCCGGTTCTTTTAACGCGCATTACCGCAGCCTGTGAGTCTTTTTACACGCAAAATAACGCGCGATGCCGCAGCGTCATCGCACTCGTATATGCACCACTCAATTCATTTGTGAGTACTGTAAGACGCAAAGGCGGTGACGCTGCGGTACCGCGCGTCAAAAGAACGCATGTGTGCACAGGGCCTTATTGTCGAAATTATTATTCGATAGGGCACTGCGATGTGCCCATTTTACGGTAGACGTGCCCGTCACAGTTGAGTCTTCAAAGTTTAGTGCCAAATTTTAAACAACCGGTTTGGTAATTTATCAGCCAACATTCGTGCGTCAAAGGACCGTAAGATCGGCCGAGAAAGTCGCCGCAGTCTGTAAAAGCCAGTTGATATCTCGCCGGCTAGACTTGGTGAATTTTATACCGGGACTAGGGCCTACACCCGTACAAGATGCAACTGAGTCAGAATCTTAAAGTTCATTACTGGGCTTCGGGCGTTTGACTGACGAAATGCAGCCGTGCTTAGAAGTAAAATTGTCGTATATGGGACGACTTTAACCCACACGAGGTTCTCCAGGTCACAATGCATCATCAAAGAGTGACCGTTTGGTGTGGATTTGGGATCGGACCATGCGGCGTCTTTGGTTTGTACTTTTTTGAAAACGAGGCACTCTTCATCAATGCTGAGCGCTACAGAACGGTGATAAGCAATTTATTATGGCCCGAATTGAATAAACTGGACCAAGACGAAATGTGGTCTTAGGAGGACAGCGCTACCTTCCACACAGCAGACGCCAGAATTGACATTCTGCATGAAAGATTTGCTGGATTTGAGGGTAAGGTTATCTCTCGCAGAGGTGACGTGAATAAACTATCACGCTTTGACCCCTAGATCTATGAAAATAAACTACAATCGATAGATGCTCTTAAGATAAAGATAAAATAAGCCATCGCCTATCTACATATGCATACGGCCATCAGCCGGATCTATGCGCAAGAGTCATCAAAAATTGGACTATCGTAGTGGACTTTGATTTCAAAATTAATATTGACATTTCGTTATAAAGGAAAAAACTTTGGCTTTTGGATCAAAAAGAATAAGTTCTTTATAAAGAGAATTTCGCTATAGAGAATTTCGTTATAAAGAACCTAATTCATGTTGGATATTTTGTAAGGGGAAAGTTAAATTCGCTAGAGAGAAAATTACGTTATAAGGAAGTTCGTTATAAAGAAGTTTGACTGTATTATTAGTTTAGTCTTACGTAACAACAAGTACGTGCGTTACAGTTGTGCATTTTTATTTTATTTTATTGTAATGATTCCATTTACATAATTCTTTTTACACATATAAATCAGATTGAGCTATTATTCAATTGAATTTTATTTACTCTGACAAGTATCTATAATATTTGTGTTGTCTTTAAGCCTTACATTTTAGATGCGAGATAAGTCTTCTCTTAAAAGTTAATTAAAATTTTTGACCAGTCACATTGTGATATTAAGAAAAATGTTATCACTTGTCAGGTGCTGCAACTAAAAGAAGAAAACTAAACTACTAAGGATTTTTTTTGTATTAAGTCCTGACAATATTTTCAATCGAAATCTGACTTGATGTTTTGTGATACAATTTATATGTTTGGGAAATAGGTCACTTTTCACTTATTAGAGAGTACTTCTTTCGTTCATAACTCGATCTTTCTTCAGTGACTTACTGCATTCAAGCACGTGTAGAATGAGAAAGCGGCTCGTAAGACCTGAAAAATAATTTGATACATATTGGGATAACAATCTAAATGATTTAGAAAAGAAATCTTACCCTAATTGTGGTATCAAGTGAAACATCAAAAAATGTATATCCAGTTAGGCGTTTAGGATTTCCATGCAAGGCCATCATCAATTGTAAATCCTTCATCAGAAGGATATTTTCTTTAGTATTTGTAGACCTATTGATAACATCTTCCCAATTCGACAAATAATAGATCGAACTCATTCTGTCTGTCTATATAATAAAAAGGTTAAAATGTTAAAAGGTTAACACAAGTTATTGAACGAAGGGTCCAACCGTTTGTATCAGTGTCGATCCCAATGTTCCAAATAAAAGCAATTGGGTTATTTCAGCAATTATCCAAGAAACATAACCGATTTTTTTTTCCGAAGCCAGCTCAAGCTAAGACGAAAAAATTTACAGATTTAATCAACAAATATATATGTGTTATATATAGTCAAGATCCTACCGAAGTTACTTGCATCGCTAGAACACATAACGAAACTGAACTAAAACTAATCAACACAAATATACGGAAGTTGTAAATTTTATTCAAAAGTTCTGAAAATCTGTCCAAGTTGCGATGTCTCTCGTTCATTTGAAAAATTTTCTTTCGGAATTCCCGGACTAAATGAGATTTGGGAACTTTCAAGAACAATGTCCTGCTGCATTGCTGAATATCTTCCTGAAGGATCATGTATCTTGCATTCAAATGCAATATGAGATATGTTAATAGAAATGCTTCTGCAATCATAAAAAGCGTCACAGCTATTCCAGTCCAAAAGAGATACACCAGTGTTAGAACGTACAATACTGGAGAATCCAAATTATATCGAAGGCTCATTTTGTAGGGCAAATACTTTTCAGTTTCTTCGGATTGCAGCAATGGTAGAGTTTGGAAGAATAGCATTCCCGCAAAATACATGTATGAGAATGCGTTTGCTGGGATTAGTCCTCGACGAATTTGTTTCCAGCTTAATGGATGAGTTTCCCTGAGAGATATACAATTTATTATTTCAATGACGATGGCACACATTGGTGTTTCAAACATTATAGACCGAGAGCCCACAGCAATTTTTGGGTGTGATTGATAACAAAAAATAATTAGCATAATTAGATAGGCCTTTAGTAGTTATTTACAAATGTGAACGTCTTGCATACTCTAGTGGGCGCAATATGGCATTATAGTGCATCAAGTATGCAGTTCTTTCCAAATTCTAAAAAATTGGGATACAAAATTTGCCATAACTTCAAAATGAACAGCTAAGTGCCCTGATTGCAAATATCGAGGTCCATGACGTTTTGAAGGTGGCCTTCTTATTGCAAAAAGTTGCCTATTCTTATCGCTTCTGGCAGGCAGCTGGCTGTCTGTAAAACGTCTTGGACCTCGATATTTTCAATCAGGGGGCTTAACTCTATATTTTGGCAAAGTTGTTATCACAATTATTTGGACTTGGAAAGAACTGCATACTTGATGCACTATTATGCACTATTGCGCCCACTAGAGTATGCAAGGTTTTCACATTTGTAAATAACTATAAAAGGCCTATCTAATTATGCCCACTAGAGTGTGCAAGGTTTTCACATTTGTAAATAACTATAAAAGGCCTATCTAATTATGCTAATTATTTTTTGTTATCAATCACACCCAAAAATTGCTGTGGGCTCTTAGTCTATTATTAAAATGTTGATAAAAATATAAAATATGCATCTTTTTAAGCTTTGATCATTTTGTTTTTAGAGCCGTTTTCTGATACGAAACAGAAATTTTCCAGTTCAACTGAAACACGCCAGCTTATTTTTTTCTGGGGTGTAAACTGTATTTAATCAAGAATTCATAAAAGTTAACTGTCAACTACAACCCCGAAAAAAACCGTGCTATTGAAGTAATTTTTTTTTATTAATTTTCCCGTCACTATTGACACTTCTTAAAAAGTGCATGTCAACAATTCTTCTAACCGACATCATTTCGCAGTCGAGCTTATGAACTCGAATTAATTTTCGCTTGAAAAAATACGGTTCTTATTCTCAAAACTAAAAAAACACAAAATTTAGAAGAAACTGTTGTTTTTAAAATTAAAAAATTATTCACCATGTGTAGGTTACTACTTACTCATCAAGGTAAACTGTCAGAAAAAACTCCTTGAGAAACTTTTTGAATGTGTTTTTAGTAGCCACCATATTGAATATTCTTAGCATGCACTCGTTCAAAAGAAAACACGTCACCAATGCTTCATTAGCTACATTGACATCATTGATGTTTTCGATAATAAAACGAATCTCTCCCTCGTCAGAAGCCATGCACATTATAAATCCCAGCAATACCGTTGCGTAACCGAAAAATTGCACCAATGGTGTTGGATTATCTCTTAGAGGCCAAGTAATGTGCAAATAAAATATTTTGATCTGCCATGGCAGAGGAACTTGTTGGCCGTTTGGTAGTACCGGATGGTAGTACATTTTAACGGGTACAATGTCTAAAAGAACATGACGGTCTTTTATTATTGGTTTATTTTAAAATAAAATATTATATTCTTTTTATGTAACATGAATAAATATAGGGTTAAAGTGCAGCGTGACCTGTAGATCTATTTTGCGTTCTATGTAATATGATTTATTGAGAAGTTTTCTATTTAAAATATGTTCTTCAGTATTTTCGTTCGCTTCTTTTCAACTAAAATACTGGGGTGACATTCTGTATGGCAAAAGCGAACGAACGTTTTCGTACGTGCGAACGGTTTGCTTCGTATTTTTGCTTTCGTTTTTGAAAAACGAACGATCGCTTTTCGTTTCTTTTTTTACAGAATCTGGCCCCAGGATAATTAAGAAATACTTACTTTTTAACTTAAACTAAACAGATACTTAATATTAAGAATTGAATATTGAAATGAAATTTAAATACAAATTTTAAATTTAAGAAATAATTGTTTTGAAAGTATGTAATTTAATAGAATATTTTTTTTTTAAATTTTCGTTCATTTTCCCCGTTTCTATACAAAATTATACTTATAATAAAATACCTACCTGAAACTGATTTCGAGTAGATACCTATTAAAAATAAAATGCACGACTGGGTCGCACGAACTTGCTCCTATGTAATCGACTAGGAATTTTAAAAACGAATGTTGTTAGAGAAAACT
Source organism: Chrysotoxum bicinctum (assembly GCA_911387755.1). Taxonomy (NCBI): domain Eukaryota; kingdom Metazoa; phylum Arthropoda; class Insecta; order Diptera; family Syrphidae; genus Chrysotoxum; species Chrysotoxum bicinctum. The sequence goes on from OU426990.1 coordinate 34,353,764, forward strand.
GTTCATAAGGATAAAATTAATTTTTAAATTCTTTTAGTAGTAACAGAATGCTATGCAAATATGAATTTATGCAAGAAGAAAAATTATAAGTCCTTGTAGTGGTTTCTTTAAAAGAAGCTTTTATATACAAACTTTTTAAAAGCTTTTTAAGAAAAAATTTTGGTACGCTAATTTAAAGTTTTTATTATTGTTCGAATAAAAATTAAATTTACGAAAAGAAATATTGACCCGTTTCGGAGATATCGAATTTTCAAAAAATAGATTTTTTTTTTCAAAAATTCAAAAAATATTTATTTTAAAGTTTTGAAATGCAATGTGTTTAAGACTTTTTAGAAGCTTCTCTATAAAAATTTTCATTAAGATCCGTTATGTGGATAATGAGAAATTCAAAATTCGAAAAAATGGTTCTATGGTAGGTACAAGCTGTAATATCTTAATTTTAAATTTTTTTTTATTAAATTAAAGATCGTAAAAATTAATTGGAAGAAAAAAAATTTTATCAAAATTCTAGGTGCCGTTTTCGAGAAAAATACGATCTTTGAAAACCATTTTTTTTAATTTTTTAGCATTTGTATGGTAGGTACCTTTATTTTTAGGTAAAATAAAAAATTTTGTTTCACATTTTGTAGATCATATTGAGAAACTTTTATTTGTCAAGTTTAAAAAAAATATAGCATGGGGTTTTCGAAATATTGAGTTTTGAAAAAAAAATTTTGAAGTTTTTTTTAAAAATCCAAAAAAATTTTTTTTGAAAATTTGAGTACACAATTCTATTTATGTTTTAGGGGAGCTTTAGCAAAAAAAAAATGATCAAAAGCGGTTGAACCGTTTTTGAGAAAATCAAAAACAAAAAAAATGGTTCCATGGGGGGTACTTTCAATAACCATTTTTCGGAAAATTTTGTTCAACCAATACCTAGATTTAATTAAATGAAATTTTTCTGTATCTTTATTTTTAAAATCTGTTGAACAGTTTTTGAGAAAAAAAAATGTTTATAAAATTTCGAAAAAAATTCGTATGGGGGGTACCGTTATTTTTGGTCTTAAAAAAAAAAAGAAAAAAACGTGTGGGGGGAAAAAATTAAAAATGATATGTACCAAGTTTAAAGAAAATCGGCCGAGTCGTTTAGCCTGTAGTCGAACAGACAGACAGACAGACAGACAGACAGACAGACAGACAGACAGACAGAATTGCGAGACCCACTTTTTTAGTCTTCGCTATCATCGTAATGTCAACTTTGATCAAAATCTCGAGTTCGATTTTTTTTACGAATGCATAACTTGCCTTATAGTACCTATAAGTCGCAAGTAAAAATACACAACTATGTAGCCCGATGGGGGCTTAAGAGATTTAAAAATAAAATGCACGACTGGGTCGCACGAACTTGCTCCTATGTAATCGACTAGGAATTTTAAAAACGAATGTTATTAGAGAAAACTGTTCATAAGGATAAAATTAATTTTTAAATTCTTTTAGTAGTAAGAGACAAAAACAGAATGCTATCCAACAATAAACTTACGCAAGAACAAAAATTATAAGTCGTTGTAGTAGTTTCTTAAAAAAAAAGCTTTTATATACAAACTTTTTAAAAGCTTTTTAAGAAAAAATTTTGGTACGCCAATTTAAAGATTTTATTATTGTTCGAATAAAAATTAAATTTACGAAAAGAAATATTGACCCGTTTCGGAGATATCGAATTTTCAAAAAAAGAAAAAAGAAATTTTTTTTTTCAAAAATTCAAAAAATATTTATTTTAAAGTTTTGAAATGCAATGTGTTTTAGACTTTTTAGAAGCTTCTCTATAAAAAATTTCATTAAGATCCGTTATGTGGATAATGAGAAATTCAAAATTCGAAAAAATGGTTCTATGGTATGTACAGCTGTAATATCTTAATTCCAAAATTTTTTTTATTAAATTAAAGACCGTAAAAATTAATTGAAAGAAAAGAATTTTATCAAAATTCTAGGTGCCGTTTTCGAGAAAAATACGATTTTTGAAAACCATTTTTTTAATTTTTTTAACATATAGGTATATGGTAGGTACCTTTATTTTTAGGTAAAATAAAATTTTTTTTCTTACATCTTGTAAATTGTATTGAGAAACTTTTATTTATCAAGTTTAAAAAAAATCTAGCATGGGGTTTTTGAAATATTGAGTTTTGAAAAAAAAATTTTGAAGTTTTTTATAAAAATCCAAAAAATTTTTTTTTGAAAATTTGAGTAAACAATTCTATTTATGTTTTTGGGGAGCTTTAGCAAAAAAAAAATGATCAAAATAGGTGGTACCGTTTTTGAGAAAATCAAAAACCAAAAAAATGGTTCCGTGGAGGTACCCTCAATAACCATTTTTCGGAAATTTTTAATACCTAGCTTTAATTAAATGAAATTTTTTTTCCATTTTTATTTTTAAAATCTGTCAAACAGTTTTGAGAAAAAAAATGTTTATAAAATTGCGAAAAAAATTCGTATGGCAGGTACCGTTATTTTTGGTCTTAAAAAAAAAAAGAAAAAAACGTGTGGGGGGAAAAATTAAAACCCATATCTACCAAGTTAGAAGAAAATCGGCCGAGCCGTTTAGCTATAGTCGAACAGGCAGACAGACAGAATTGCGAGACCCACTTTTTTGGTCTTCGGTATCATCGTAATGTCAGCTTTGATCAAAATCTCGAGTTTGATTTTTTTTACGAATGCTTAACTTGCCTTATAGTACCTATAAGTGGCAAGTAAAAATCAGTATAGACCAATATTCGTACAAAAAGAACGAATGTGAAGTAAGTAATTTGTTGAAGTTAACACCTTCAACAGGTAAACGTATTCTGACAATTTTGAGGAGAACCTAGGTCTTCAGAAGAAAAAAAAATGTTCAGGCTTTATAAGCGAAAAAATCCAACTTTGTGTGCTTATTATTGCACAAATAAATAAAATTCAAACTAAATATTAAAACATACCTACGATTTTCGAAAAATATTTTTAAAAATTTATATATGGTGGATTTAGATATTTTCAGAAAAAATTAAATTGGGCTCAATTCATCTTGTAGATAGTATTACCAAAATGTTTACTGTCAAGATTCAAGAAAATCAATCAAGGGGTTATTCGAAATATCAATTTTTCAAAAGAAAATTTAAAATTTTTGTTACACAATATTATTCAAACTTTTAGAGATCTTAAGCATAAAAGAAATGATCAAAATCTTTTGCACCTACTTTTAAAAATCGAAAACAAATAAAAATAGTGCCACAGGGCTTCCTTTTTACTTCGATTCTCTTTCTGATATTCATCTATGATCTTTTGTATGAAGCTTATCCGTAAACTCTTAGCTTGTCATATTCGCTTCAAGATGCACAAGCACATCCTTGTTTTTTGGAATTGCATTTAGAATGCCAGCGCATGATAAGGTAATTAAATTCTGATCTCGATAGCGTTGTCAAGAATTTAATGCGGAGAATTTAGTGTTTCAAAAACTCTATGCTGTCTGCTGTCGTTAAAGCCGCTATCCATGAGTGGCACTTGCATTGAGGAAAGAGAACAGCTTTCACTTTTCGGTATGTGCATCAACGACCACCTTGTGTGGAATGACCACATATTAGTGTTTAGGTTTTTTACCCCTTCTGATCTGGCTGTAACCTGTAAGGCTTAAATTCGTCCAAGGCTTGAGTATAATTGCCATATTTGGGCAGGCGCTCTGTTGGATAGAATTAAGAAAGAGCCTAAAAAATAATATGTGATGGAATCATAACAAAAACATTTGAATCTCTGGAGTACCACCGCACCATCACAATGTTCCTTGTCTTTAATTATATTATCGTTGTTTTTACAAACAGTATTTTAGTGGGATATCCAGTGGCATTCCTCCCCTAAAAAATTTAACCAAAATACAAAAATGCCTGCGGATAAGCTGAAGAGGTAACGAGTCAGGTGGACTCTTATGTACTCCAAATAAACAAATAAAACAACACAACATCCTAAATTTGAATTGCTATAAAAATCTTTTTGTTCGTATAGTAAGATTATGCTTTCCTCTTTCGTCTTAGTATTATTTAGTAACAATGATTTCGCTCTTTGTAAAACTCGCGAGTATTTAATGGTAACTAGGAGCATGCCTAGAAAAGGGCTTTTCCTCGGTTTTATTCTTTTTGATTTTTCTGGAGAAATTAAGTTAATAATAGTCTGAACTCGGCCATTAAGATTCGGCAAGTTTTGGAAAGACACCCAACGACTTACTGAATCCGTGAATGTGTGTGTAAGAGAAAAGTTTCGTTTGAGATTTCACAACGGTGGTTTTCTGTGAAACTAAAAAGGTTTCAGGAAGCCGGTGGTGGTGGTGTGCCGTGACCGATGATCGCGAAAACGATTGGCTGGGTGTGTGAATGTGTGAGTGACTGGAATGGTCGAGGGAGGAATAAATATATTTTAAGCTAGGGAAAGTTCACTCTTCAGAGAGCTTACCAAGCAATTAGTTGGAAAATAGAAACAAATAGAAAAGATTCGAGGAAATTAAAAAAGAAGACGAAATTGAGGAAAAGAGGAGAACATTTAAAAAGAAAAATGATCGAGGAAAATTTTGAAAAATAAAAAGGAGTAATTCGAGGAGCGAGGACAGGAAGAAAAGGAGAAGTTAAAGGAACGTATATCAAGAAAAAAAAAGAGATAAGTAAAACGTACATTTTGTCCAAATAAAATATTTGACTGTTTTGTGTATTAAAAATTCGGGTGGACCTTCGTTAATTCTTTCGGTATACATTTAATTTGCGCCAAATTCAATTTGTTATACGAGTTCTGAGTTTCAATCGTTAGAGAACTAACCGCGATTCGTTTGCATTTCCATTCCATTTGTATTTTTGTATCTACGAGTACTTAGTTGAAAAAATTTTCGGTTTTTATCCTGGGCTTACCCAAGGTTTCCCAAATAAAATCGACTTTCAAATTCCCTAGTGGAAATCATAAAAACGGTGTTTTATTTAACTAAAATTCTTTTCTTTCATTCAATAATTAGTTTTGGAATATTACTAATTTCATTCGAATAAAAATTCCTGTCGCCCACTTTTTATTACAAGTATTCCACTGTAATTGTAATAAAAATCTTCTTTCGTTTCATTAAATTGATTATATCCATAATCAATTTAAAAGTTCTTATCGCGAATTCTTCCACCTCCACTGAACCCAGCTCAGCTGAGCAGCCGCGGAGGTAGCTCAGATCAACGAGCTACGGTTTGCACTTTTTTTTGTTGTTCGTCTCTCAGTTTCTTATCTGTCGCGGTACAATCGGGTCGAGTTGTTTCGGTTTGTTTTTGAAGTAAAACTTCTTTTCCGGCGTTGGGGGTAGAAAAATGTCTATGCAGCTGTCAGTGACATGTCAAACCGTCACGCCATCCGTCAAAGACAGCGACATGTTTTTAGAATACAAAGTAATTATAACATGAAGTTGGATACGATTTAGAATTTACATATTTCAAATGGCTGCATTCAAAGATAAACATAAAACTATAGATTCAGACGCGCAATGGCTATGCAACACGAATAATTATTGACAAGCATATTGCAATCCAAATAAATTTTACCAACACCTAACCCTCGCATACAAAGTACTGGCCAAAAAGTTGGGTATATCCACTACCATTTGTATTCTTGCTGTCATAGACGGCATGCCATATGACCATCAGGTTGCCTGAAAGTTTTGAAATTATACTTTTTAATAATATTTATTCGCTTAATCGCACACGCCACCGACATTTGTTTTGGTATTTATAAATTTGAACGTCACCCGAATAATCAATCAAATACTTTAATATGTAATTAATTTTACAAGAGTGCCGCTGTCAGTGTACTTGCTTTCCAAGTTGCCTGGATACTGAATTAATGCCAGGTGACTACTAAGTTGCTCGGGTTTGTACGGGTTAAAAAGAAATGCTTGTGTACATTACAAGATTACAACATGCTTGCCAATACTTGCACGTGCAGCCCTAGGGTAATAGAAACAAAGCGAGACAACCTGCTTGTCAAGTGGCACGGGAGTTTTGTACTTTTCTTCTCGATTTCATTTAAGGCTAGGCGCGCACATTCAATTTTTTGAAGTAAAACTTCTTTTCCGGCGTTGGGGGTAAAAAAATTGCTATGCAGCTGTCAGTGACATGTCAAAACGTCACCTTATCCGTCAAAGACAGCGACATGTTTTTAGAATACAAAATGTTTGTTTGTAGGTTATAATCTTACAGAAGCTTTGCTTGAGGAAAAAGAAGTTTTACTTCAACCGCGCGTACGTCAGTACACACAATCTTTTTTTTTTGTTATTCGAGTTCTCTTAATTTGTTGTTATTATTAATCAAATTAATAATAATAACAATATTAATATAAATAAAAAAAGGTCGGATACCAATTCGCGTCGTCGAAGAAAAAGTGCAACATCCATCGGCTTATTCTTGAGAGAGATTCTTTCTTTTACCGCACTACACGAATGTGGAATTCCTTACCCGTCTCAATATTTCCCTTCCATAACGATAGTTAGACTTTCAAAACCAAGGGTAGTCATAATCCAATAAATAGTGAAAGGATGAACAAAGCACAAGTGTGGAATGGACGTCGTGTTTACATTTTACAATGTGAAATGGCTTGGGCGCATTCCTCATAAAAATGTCATATTTTTTTGCTGTTCCTGCTCAGAAGTTTTTCCATAATGAAAATACATATTATAAGTATTTATCTATTTAAAACTTTTTTTCAACAACTAAGCAGGTTTTTTCTTAATTATTACTTATTTTTAACTAATTAAACCATTTATCTATCATTTTCATTTAAGAAAAGAAAACAGCAAGCAAAATCCACTACATATGTAATGTGGTCATATCAATATTTTGTATAGATACTATTTGTTAGTTATTGTAAGAATTCGACAAAAAAAAAATGCCTTAGTAGTTTATATGTTTTTGGTAATATCTACCATTTCCCCATTTCACAACTGAAATGAAGTTAAGAGAATAATTATTTGATATCCTGTTGCAAATCGCTAAGTTAATATTGTTTGTAGACACGTTTTTAATATTGTATTCAAATGTTAGTGATGAAGCGATCGTTAATAGCTTAATTTGCCCATTTAACTCTGACGGAATAAGACCTTTCAAAAGCATTTATCTTCCCATTCAATTAATACACAACCAAAACTACCTCCTCGAACAGCTTATCCCCAAGACAAACTAATACTAAATACACCTCAACGTTTTTCATACTGAAGATAGAAAATTCATCAAAAATGTTTTATCGACCAACCTCACACAAGTTCGCTTGTTTGGCTGCAATTTCGTTCGTTTTTCCAAGCCACTAAAGGACAATCCAACTTTATAGATGGAAATAGTGGACAATGTTATTGTTTGCGTTTGCTTGTCTAAGTTTTTTTGATGGCTGCTTAAGCTGCTCCAAGATTCTTCATTAACAACTTGAATGACATAATCCTAAGCCTTTTCAAATCTGGTTATCTACAATGACACCATGCCTTGCCTTTTCAACATGTACGAGTATTTGTGGAAGGATTGCCTCAAAACAGTTACTTATCAAGTTCTACGGAGGGATCAATGTAGATGAGTAAGTAAATGTCTTGAGTGATTTTGCAATGCTATTGTAATGATTTTTTATATTTTTTTATAGAAACGGGTATCTTGTAATTCAGGAAATGTTGAAGGGACCATCGTGTCGTTAGGAATTTATTCCGAAATCTTTTTAACTTAATTTTTGTATTCGGTATTGAACCCATTATTCTAACAATTCTCTATAATAGTCAAATATTGCCTTATCAGCTGGAATTTTTGCCCTCGAAAGCCTTTATGTATTTATATGCGTTGATTTGAATACAAATTTCAATGGAATATGTGCGCCATTGTTTTGTAACTGACAAGATTTGTTTCAAGGGAAATCGTTGGTTAATTGTGTGTCCAAGTTGAAATAATGCTGAACGAATTGGGGCAAATTGCTTTCCTGCTATAAAATATTGATGCCTATTAAAGTTAGGGAACATTCTAAAGGTAGTTAAAAAATCCATTACAAGGAGAAATAATTTGATTGAATTTATCCAGAAAAAGTGTTTTCGTTTCATTTTTTGTTATTCTTACTCGTAGAACCCTCATACTGCGTCTTTTCATATTTTTCAGACTTCAATTTGAAAATTAAACTTGGGATTTTGATGAAACTTGATCTATCATGGCAATGATAGATAGAAGATATCTAAAGTAGGTAGATATGGCGAACAATGATATTTGAGACAATTGGCGCTGTGGTGCGCCATTTTAATACCATAACTAGTTTGAAGCTGCGGATGGAATTGATATGGGGAATCGTGGACAATACATAAAGTCATCAAATTTGGATTTAGTTCAAAAAGGCCTCTTTTGCCATAATACTCTGTCAAAGCCATCAATCCGCTAGCTTGCGTTCTAAGGACAGAAGTAACTGAAGATCGTCCTAGAGTCATTTTTCGCGTTAAGAAAAGAGATCAAGTCTTTGATCTTTGTTTTCGCCTTTATCGTCAAAAAATTCCCTTCATAATTATTTTGTCCTAATTTTGATCAGAGTAGGACAGAGGAAATGAATGGCTGCTTTTTTTGTCCTGCTGGTCCCTAGATCTATTGTGAGGAATTCATAGCTTCACTGCATGCTCGCCTATTGCCCAATGACCGCTACACGTAGCAACGATGCTGGTTGTGTCTTGCATCTGTACACATATCAAATTAAGTGTTCGGCTTTTATTATAGATGGACCACATCTTCATAGATATTATAATGCAGTTACGTTAAACAGCTCCATCTGCAGGGTTATTCGTTAATAAAAATTGAGAGAACATTACCATTCATAATTCCATAGCGCTCGGAATTATTGACTCTTTCAACAAGTGAGTCATGAAGAGCTGATTTCTGAGTTCATTCGCATCGATACCACCATGACCCGAAACCCATTTTTCAACTTCAGTGCAACTTCGGACGCACTTTTAAATTCGGAAATTATTTTCTTAGCCGCATTGCACGATCGTAGAATTCTTAACCCGGCTCAATATTTTCCTCCCATTATTATATTCTCTCCAACGTTCTCAAATACTCGCAATGTGCTCAAACATTTTAAGGGTAGTCAAGATCCTTTTAGTAAGGGCAAAATATAAAACAGAGCGCCACTAAGTTTAATATTTAATCTAGCAAGTTCATTTCGGCATTGCTGGATCAATTAGCAAGATGATATAATAGAATGAATGGCTTTAACAGCCGCTTGACTGTCTGTGATACTCGCCGTATTCCGGTTTTGGTTTGGATCTTATTTAGGTACCTTGCATGCTCCCGGATACCCAGTTATTCAGCTGAAAAAACACAAAGAGGGGTAGCAGAAAAGACCCAGATGAATTCGGAGTCTCAGAAAAGATTCCTGAACTTCATCTTTTACATATTTTTCTTTCAGATATTTTTTAAGTTGTATAGGCTAACCTTCTGCAAGAAGGACGGGGTCATCTCCTCCTATACCTCCTTTATACAAATAAATTTTAATACACAATATCTACTAACTGTACTTTGCCGGAAGCCTTAGCTGAAATAATAAATTGTACAATTTTTGAGAATATTGAAAACAAAAAATATAACTCTATGGGAGGTACCATTAATAACAATTTTTACTTGCGACTTATAGGTAGATACCATAAGGCAAATTATGCATTCGTAAAAAAAATCGAACTCGAGTTTTTGATCAAAGTTGACATTACGATGATAGCGAAGACGAAAAAAGTGGGCCTGACAATTCTGTCTGTCTGGCTGTTCGATTACAGCTAAACGGCTCAGCCGATTTTCTTCAAACTTGGTAGATATGGGTTTTAATTATTTACTCCCGGTTGTTTTTTGATTTGATTTTCTAAGACCAAAAATAACGGTACGATTTTTTTTTCGAAATTTTATAAATATTTTTTTTTCTCAAAAACTGTCCCAACGATGTTTAAAAAAAATTCAAAAAATTTAATTTAGTTAAACCTAGGTAATAGTTGAAAAAAACTTTTCCAAAAAATGAGTAGTTTTAGCATTGTATATATAAACTATAGTACTCTCATGAAGAGGAACGAACGATGTGGCACCATACGAGCGTGAGCGTATTCCATAATTTTTTACGTAGAGTTGTGGAGAGTAAGGACAGACGATAATCAGGAAGGGGTGATAATATTTTCGGTAAAAGCAAACCGAAGGTTCAGAACAAAGCGACGACAAGAAAGCTATTTTCTGTTTTCTTTTTATCAATTTTCTATACAAATAAGTATGAGGTGGCATTTTTTGCTTCACGCATAGAGAAAAACGGTATATTTTTGGAATGAAGGTTTTATTTTTTTCGTTCGCTGTGTTGTATCTATGTTGGAGCAAATAAATATATGTATGTATGTAGGTACGAGTACAGGATTTTAATTAAAATACACGATTACCACTCAGAACAATTTTTTTGTATAGGTAGTTAGATAATTATTTTTGTAAGCAGGTTTTTAAAACGCAGAATTTTGAGAATTAGAGTATACATATTAGAGTTCTGAAATAGGTACAGAAAAATTATATTGAAAGCTAAAATTTTGAAAAGTAGAATTTTGGAATGCAGATTTTTGGGAAATGAAATTTTGAAATGCATAAAACTTAATAAGTAAAATTTTGAACAACAGAAGTTTGAAAAAGGAATTTTGAAATGCAGAAAGCTTAGCACCTAAGTAAAATTTTAAAAAGCAAAACTTTGAAATTCAGAAATTTAGAAAATAAAATTTTGAAATGCAGAATTTTAGGAAATAAAATTTTGAAATGCAAAATTTTGGGAAATATAATTTTGAAAAATGTACTTTCAGCAGTAGAATTCTGAAATACAGAAAACTTAATAAGTAAAATTTAAAAAACAAAGCAGAATTTTGAAAAAGAAATTTTGAGAAGTAAAATTTTGAAATGCCATATTTTGGGAAATTTTAATATGCACAAAACTTAGTAAGTAAAATTTGGAAATGCAGAATTTTGAGAAGTAGAATTTTGAAATGCACAATTTTGAGAAGTAGAGTTTCAAAATGCAGAATTTTGAAAACTTTAATTTTGACAAGTAGTATATTGAAAACTAAAATTTTATCAATTAGAATCTTGAAATTCAAAATTTTGAGAAGTAGAATTTTGAAATGTAAAATAACAAAAAAAAAATCATGTGATACATCACGAGTAGGTATGCAATTTTTAACTCGCTGAGATGCCTAGTTTAGCCAGAAATCATATTTAAAAGTACATTGGGTGGCCCGCTCTGCAGGAATTTTAAGTCCCTTTTTCGGGGACACACCCTTTTACGCGACTCCATCGCTCCGTTTAGGGTATGTTAAGTCACCTGGCAGGCGCCAATGTAAACAATGTAAAAAATCAAAATTTCTTCAATTTTTAAAATAAATATTTCAAAACTCAATATTTCGAAAACCCCATGCTAGATTTTTTTAAACTTGATAAATAAAAGTTTATCAATATAATCTACAAGATGTGAGAAAAAAAATTTATTTTACCTAAAAATAAAGGTACCCACCATACAAATGTAAAAAAAATTAAATATGTAAATGCATACAAAATATTTTTTCCAAAAAAGGTATCTGATTTTTTTAAAATACCTATTATGTCAATAATAATTTTATTCTATTTATTTTAATTTTTTTTTTTAATTAATTTAAGTTTTCTGAAATTATTTTTTTCTCGAAAAACTTTTTTAATTTTTTTCACGTAAATATTTATACATTTTTGAAATTGTTTATAAACACAAAAAAAGTATTAAAAATTTTCTTTATTGTTTGCAAACAAAGTTTATATGAATAAATTTTAAAAACTGGTCTATACCTATATCAAATTTCTTTTTTTTATTTTTAATTATATAAATACCTATGAACGCATAAAAATATTTTTTTTTGTAATCAAAATTATTTTCTACCATACCATATTTTATATAGGTATGTACATTTATGCTAAAGCTATTTTCTCTAATAAAAATATAGGTATACGTACCTATTAGATTTGCTTAAAGAAATAGTTTTATACCTTAACTATATTAATTGCAAAAAAAAAAAATTTCCACTACCTTTACCACCCACTGCATCTAATATAGGCAGTTAAAATAGTTAATTGCAATTATTATTTTTGTTCTTCAAAATTACACCAATTATTATACTTCTGAATAACAAAAATAATAATAATTGCAATCAACATAGGTAAGTTACCTAATATATTAAGATAAAGTTCCTATGTAGATATACTAAAATTCAAAAAAAGCCTAATCCTATCAAGAATCCATTTTCAAAATTATTCCTACTTAAATCTATTCAAATAGGTATGTGTGTCCATACAAATAAAAAGCAACGTTGTATTTTGGTTAGATATTCCGAAATTGAACAACGTTGCTTTGTTGCGTATGAAATAGCAAAAACAAAACAAATATTCTTGACAAAAAAATGTGACAACAAAACACACAGAAGATCCCTCAAAAGGAAAATGATACAAAACAAATTTTATTTTCTCTTTCTCGTCTTTCTCATTGCCACAGCTGATAAAATTTTCTCGCTCTTCCTCAATTACTACCCCACCCTAAATCAAAAGTCTCCACGTCAATATTTTCCTACGACAGCGCCCTCGGTAGAGTGTATTCCATAACACTTTTTTCTGTTCCATGAGAGTACTATAGTTTATAATATATACTCGTACAATGGTTTTAGTACCCCCCTTGGGACAATTTTTTTTGTTTTTGATTTTCTCAAGAACGGTACCACCGATTTTGATCATTTTTTTTTGTGCTAGAGCTTCCCAGCAGTTTGAATATTATTGTGTATTCAAATTTTTTTTTGGATTTTTAACAAAACTTTCAAATTTTTTTTTTGAAAACACAATATTTCGAAAACCCCATGCTCGATTTTTTCAAAACTTAATAAATAAAAGTTTGGAAAAAAAATCTACAAGATATGAGAAAAATAAATTCATTTTACCTAAAAATAACGGTACCCTCCATACAAATGTAAAAAAAATGGTTTTCGAAAATCGTATTTTTCTCGAAAACGGTTCCGAGAATTTTGCTTAAATTTTTTTTCTTTCGATTATTTTTTTATATCTGTAATTTAAGAAAGAAAAAATTGAAGACAAGATATTACTGACTGTACCTACCATAGAACGATTTTTTAAAATTTTGAATTTCTCATTATCAGCACAACGGATTTTAATGAAATTTCGTAGAGAGAAGCTTCTAAGAAGTTTAAAAAACATTGAATTTCAAAACTTTAAGAAAAATATTTTTTTTGAATTTTGAAAAATCAATCAATTTTTTGTTTTTTGAAAATTTAATACCTCGAAAACGGCTCAATAGTTTTTTTGTAAATTTAATTTTTATTCATACAATAATTAAAACTTCAAATTGGCGTACCAACATTTTTTCTTAAAAATGTTTTAAAATGTTCTTATATAATACCTTATTTTTTTAAGAAACTACTACAAAGACTTATAATTTTTGTTTTTGCATAAATCTATATTTGCTTGAATCACATGGCATCCTATTCTAACCTTTAACTACTAAAGAAGTTTTTTGCAGTCATTTAAAAATGAATTTTATGCATATGAACAGTTTCTCTGATAGCATTCATTTTTGAAATTCTTATTCTTTTACATAAGAGCATGTTCGTGCGACCCAGTCGTGCATTTTATTTTTTGTACAGACTCAATAGAGTCCTTGGATCACATTTAGTGGAACGACAGTGTTTTTGTATTTTTTTTTTCAAACATAAGCTAGGTTTCATAAAATAATTTTTGTAAGCTGTGGTTAAAAACCTGTTGGGGGAAAAATGTCCATCTAGTTCTTTCCGTCAGTTAAGCGTATTGATAAAAAATATACAGCAATTAAATTCTTTAAAGGAAATTATTTTTGCAACCAATACAAAACTCCTGGTCATCAACAGTCTTTTATTCACCTGAAGCCTCAACACTGGCATAGTTTTTCGCAATTGAGTCTAAAATTTCCTTAAATTTGGCATTTTGTTGAATATCATAGGCTATGTATATAATTCAATATTTATACATATTTTTTTTTGTTCTAAATCTAAAAAAATAAAATGAACGACATAGCCCATTGGGTTTTGAATAATAATTTATTAGACTATGGCTCGAATTGTGTACAAACAAATATAAAAATACCGAAAGAAAAAACAATCGTTTGAAAGTTTAGTTCCATCATTTTATTGGGAATCATTGTATCCCCAGGCCATGTTGCGGTCTATCCCGCAAAATCCTATCGAATGGAGAATAGAATAAATTTTCAATTTTCCTCGGCTATTATATTATTTTATATTGAAAATGGGGATGCCATAGATGAGACACAATACAACCGGAGGAATTTATTGCTGCACAATGCAATAAAATAATAATACCCATCCATTGTGGGGGAGACCCCGAAACCCCTAAAACTTATGGGAGGCTCGTTCATTGTTATTATAAGTATTTGTATTGCATGAACAGGATGTTTGTCAATTGTGTCGTCAGAATTTATATATTTAGGGTCTTCAGTTCCAATTGTGATTGTGACATAAATATAAATTCAAGTAATTTAAATCCTTTTGTTGTTTTTTTTTTTTTTTGTCGTAAGCGATGCGTGATGGAAAAGCGATTGCTTTTATAAAATATAATAGTTTTCGATTACTCAGGATTGTTACGGTTCTTTGCATACAAATTTGTATAAACATGTAGATTGTGTTTTGACTTCAAAAGCTTGCTTCAAAAGCGAAGCATAAATCGTTCAATGACAGCTGTGCTGACGTAAGAGTATTACAAAATATGCAAAGTATGAAAAATATAAAATATAAAATATAAAATATAAAATATAAAATATAAAATATAAAATATAAAATATAAAATATAAAATATAAAATATAAAATATAAAATATAAAATATAAAATATAAAATATAAAATATAAAATATAAAATATAAAATATAAAATATAAAATATAAAATATAAAATATAAAATATAAAATATAAAATATAAAATATAAAATATAAAATATAAAATATAAAATATAAAATATAAAATATAAAATATAAAATATAAAATATAAAATATAAAATATAAAATATAAAATATAAAATATAAAATATAAAATATAAAATATAAAATATAAAATATAAAATATAAAATAAAAAAAATAAAAAAAGACAACCTTGGATTATGGAGAGGTACCGCAGGAATTTCATTCATATTTATAAAAAAGGTATCAAACTAGATCCAGCAAACTAAAGGGACATCTCTTTCCTAAATGGTAGTCAACGGTCTGGAATGATGATAAGGCTCATGAAGCATTTCAAAAAAAATTTGGTGTGACACAAGGATGTTCTTTGAGCCTTATAGACTTTTTACCTTATTTATAGACGATATTATAGAATACTCACCCAAAGAGATCAAATTTCGTAACCAAAACATTAAGGTTAACGTTCTGTTAGCTAATTCCCCTGACCCACTTCATGCGATGATAAATCGACTCAAAGAGTATTGCATCTTATGGAGCTTGACTGTAAATCTTCGCATATTTTACTTTACGCCGAACGATACAAATTTCTTCAAGACAATTTCTTCAACACATGATTCCACCTTTGTTACAAGCTGATCTCAATAGTTCCTCTGTCTGGTGCCTGGAAAATTGAATAAAGCTAAATATTTCCAAATGGCATCAAATCTACTCGCTGTCGATACCTTCTCCATTATTAATGTATATCTACCGCTGAGTCGATTCGCGACCTTAGTGTTTTATGTGATAGAGAACTCAACTTTTTCACACATATTAACTAGATTATACTTATAGTAAACTCTAGACTAGGCTTTGTGAAACGATGGTCCAAAGAATTCTCTGATCCCTACGTGACCCGATCCGTATACATAAGTGTTCCCTTCTTGAAAACGCCTGTCAAATGTGGACCCCTTGTCCAGAGTTGAGAGTATTGGAGGGCGTTTCCTACGTCTTTCACTTCGTGGTCTGTCTTGGAATAACCCTTTTATCTTACTTTTACCTCCTTATCGAGACCGACTTCTGCTAATTTACTTGAATACGCTGGAAGAACGAAGAGCAATAATCGACATTCTCTTCAATCATCGACTGCTTTTAGGGTCTGTTGAATGATGAACTTCCTAAAATTCCATTTCTTTCAACACTAATTCCCGTAATATAAGAAATCTTCGTCTCTTCTATCTGCCTACCCACCGTACCTCTTATGGCTCCAACGAACCTATGCGAGTACGTGCTTCGGATGATTAATTGTAACATTAACAGTTTGGACTTCAGCCTCAATTCACCATGCCTGAAACTCCGTCTTAATCATCCTTCCAATTCACTCCAATACTAGATTTAAGAGCTAAGTATATTTAAGTTTTATGTATTAAGAATTAGCTTGTAATAAGCCAAATAAATGGAGGTATTGCCCCCACCAAAATTGAAAAATTCAACAAACTTCGATGATGCTAAAGCTGCGAGCAGAACTCCTTGAACTAAATTTTATTCCGCATCGAGATGACTTAAAAGTTATTTTTTTTAGCATCTGCAATCTTGAGGACAAAGAGAACACGTGATGCATTTTTTAGGCGAATGTTCAACTCGAAGCGAAACTAGGAGGTGCTATCTAGGAAGAGACTTTGTAGAAATAGAAGATGTTAATAACATGTTTAATTAATAATTAAATTTAATAACAATTGTAATATAGTGCTAGTCTATCGTGAAAGGATCATAATTGAAAACTTTTATAAAAGAGAGAAAACAAATTTAAGTTGTATGCTATATTGGCAGACGGCAAAGCCATGCTTTAATTGATTTAGCTAAAATTGTAAAAAATGTTTTTATTAATGTTTAAATTAAAATTAAATATATGTACTCTAAAAAATGTAAGACCCTGGTGAGCATCAATGAGGTCTTCATCATCAAACAGCCAAGGATATAAATGTATTATTTTTCAATACAATACAATATCTTGCTAGAAAAAGATTCGTTTAGGACTCAAATTTTCAAGGCCTTGCTCCTGTAATCAATTGTCCTATTCAAAGAGTTTTTTGGTGCAATCTACATACAAGACAATTCGTACACAAAGTTGCCTTTTTTTCTAATTTATAGTAAGGTTATCTGGGTTTCTTTTTCTAACACCGAAAAATGCTGTATTTATTACGCTTGATTCTTCAATTACACTCTACTCATAGTGTCTTAAGTTCTCATCTCAAGAATTTATAAAACAGAGTACTAATTTATTTTAAGAATTTTACAAAGACAACAAATTCAATTGTTTTATTTAGAGCAGAAACTTCTGTGGTTTCCTAATTAAAATTGTGTTTGTTTTGATCATTCAAACAAGTGTTTTTGCAAGATTCCATGCAAATGTTATACTAAGGACTTTAGCAGAGTTAGTTTGTATTTGCAAATAGAGTAGAACTAAGATAGGACGTTAAGATGCAAGGATTCGTTAGTAAAGGGAAATTCAAACATTTGTGTGAAAGTTTTTCCCCACAAACTGAATCCGAAATTCTTGTTGTCCTGCTTTCAACTTTGTTATTCACATAGTACATTTCCTTGGGAAAACAAGGCTTCTTTGGATTTTCGTAAGATAACTTGTGATAGAAGACATGTATTCATATTGCATATTGCACGAATTCACAAATAAACATTATGCACTTGTGCATGTGTATGTATGTAAATAGAGAGAGGAGGCCTTCATATTCCATTAAAATATGTACACACTATATACATTTACATGTGAAGGCAAGGAAGGACTCTGTTGGTAGGGTATAATATCGAAAATAGAATGAACATCATCGGAGAAGGTAAACTTGCTTAACAGATTGAAATAATTTGCTTGGTCTTTTTGCTGCTAAGGAAGTGGAAGCAGATAGAAAACTAGTTCAAGGTCTTACTTCTGAGGTATTTTTATCAAATGACAAGTTGCACAATGCAATCTCTTGGAACAAAGTTTAAGTTCCTGAGATATTATTAGATATGGATATTTTTAATCAATGTAATATATTTGGCCAGAAGTTTTAAATTTCTGTTGACTAAAAATATTACAGTTTTGATAATTGATCCAAGATACCAGTTATATTTAGCAAAAACTAAAAATAAGTTAGTCCTGCTTTAAAATTAGTGTTCTCGTCTGTACTTCAATTTCAGTCTTTGAGAGATAATAGCTCATTTAATGAAAACGCTTTTTTTTAATTCAATTCAATACATCTGGTTGTACATAAACGAGGCACGTTTTCATCAAAAACTGTTTTATAGCTCAGTAAATGAATTACTATGTATTTACTATTTATTGGTTTAAAGCAGAACTTAATATTAAGATTAACATCTTTTAGATAATTAAGTCTTGTTGTGGAATTACGTTAATGGACATATGTATAAATAATATTAGATTATATATGAATAAATATTTTTATCAACTAAGTATTTACAAACAATATATGTATATTAAAAAAAGAAAAAAAGAAAAAATAAAAAAAGAATGAGAATGAAAGAAATCGATTCACATATTATGTACACTTATAGAGGTAAAGTTACATACATTTTTTTTTTTTTTGTTTTTTTTTTTTTTTTTTTTTTTATTTTTATTTTTATTTTTTTTTTTTTTTTTTAAATAGGCACTACCAATGTTTTGACCAGCATTTTCCTAGTTTCTACTGGTGTGAACTTCTTTGCAACAGATAGTGTTCTCAGCGCACCATATGCCTTTCCTACCACAGCGTTTACATGATTGCTCCATGTAAGATTACGATTAAAGTGTATACCTAAATTTTTCGCCGTATTAACGTACTCCACTGGGGTGTTGTTTAGGAATATGGTCGGAAAATAGCTTAAGTCTAAAGTCTTATTCGAAATGACGAGACACTTAGTCTTAAGCGGGTTAAGAACAAGAACATTGGCGTTAGACCATTCAGATAAGGCCTTCAGATCTGTATTAATATTATCAACGCAATTTTCGATTAGACCCAATGCTGTACTTCTGAGATATTGTACATCATCAGCAAACATACTCGTTTCACCATGCCTCAAGATACTTGGTAAGTTATTCACATAGGAAGAGAATAATAGTGGACCCAGAATAGATCCCTGTGGTACACCTCGCGATAAAAAAATGAACTCAGATGTTTTCGTTCCAGAGACCACAGCTTGACTCCTTCCAGATAAATATGAAAAAATGAGGTTAACTGCTCGAGTTGAAAATCCAAAGTCAGTTGACAGTTTATGGCACATAATGTTGTGATCAATAGTATCAAAGGCCTTAGAGTAGTCAAGAAGAACCAAGAATGAGACTTTGTCTTCATCCATGGCCTTCCTTACTTGCTCAACGACATTCAATAGAGCAGTGGTGCTGCTATGTTGAGACCGAAAACCAGACTGTTTTGATGAGAGGAGACTATTCAAAGTAAAATATCGAGTAATCTGCTTATGCATTAATTTTTCAACTATTTTTGAAAAAAAAGGTAAAATTGATATAGGGCGATATTCTGTTTTTTGTTTGTTTTTTGGAATAGGAATGATTTTTGAAAGTTTCCATTGAGAAGGAAAAATACTAGTAGTAAATATTTTATTTATAATATGAGTAACAAATGGTAAAATATGTGGTAATATTGCTTTAAAGAATGATGGATGCACTTTATCAAAACCTATGGCATTTGACTTAAGTGATATCAAGCTTTCTACAACATCTTCCGGGGTTACTCCTGAAAAGTCGAATACATCTTGCAGTCTCGATGACGCGTCTTCAACATGCAAAGCAATTGGTCTACTCGAGACTTGGGGAACTGAAGTGATGAAAAATTTATTCAATTCAGAACAGTTAACATCCAAATCTTCGTGACCTTGCTTCCCAATTCCTAGTCCACGTATATTTTTCCAAAGCTTGCGCCCATTCTGAGACCGATTCAAATGATTTGTATACCATTTAGTTTTCTCTGCATTTATAAGGCTGACACATTTGTTTCGCATATGCTGGTATTTTTGGCGATCTTCGGCTATCCTAAATCGTTTCCATTTATTGTATATGCGATTTCTTTGACTTATACAGTTTCGTATCTCTAGTGTAAACCAAGGGTTATCACCATGCTTAACAGTTCTAGTTTTCAATGGAACATGGATGTCAAATAACCTATTGACATTGCATTGTAAAAATTCAACTTGTTCGTCTGGAGATCTAATGTAATAAACATTCTGCCAATAGACTGATCTGATGTCAGATTCAAGGGATACAACATTAAGGTTTTTGAAATCTCGATACTGAAAAGTAATTGTTGGTCTAACAGGAGAAAAATCAAAGGATAGGTGTATTAGGTCATGACGTGAGAAACCTGGTGCTGATAACTGATCGTATAAGATAACTTTATAAATTTCGCTTACAAAAAAAAACATCCAGAAGAGTACTTGAGCTTTGCGAGAAGTGGGTTGGTTTGCTAACATTAACCGGATGTAGATTGAATGTACTCATATTGTCCGTCAAACTTTTATCTACTATAATGTTACAGTTGAAATCACCACAAATTATGATATTTGGAAATAGCATACAGTTTTCTTCTAGAAAGGAATAAAAAGGGGATAAATCAATATTTAAATAGGGTCTATATACAACACCTAGTAGGAGTCTATCATAATGACTCGTAATTTCAATACAAATACTTTGAAAGGAACAATTGGGAGGAGTTGTGAATCTTACTTTGGCTTTCAACGACTCTTTAACATACAATGCTACACCTCCACCAATACGTTCAAATCTATCAACTCTATGCATTTTGTAACCAGCCATGGAATAGAAAATATCGTTAATACCGTTTCTGAACCATGTTTCTGATACGGCAATGACATCAACCTCGGAACCTTGAAACAAATCTCTAAATTCATCGATTTTTCCACTCAGGCTCTGCGCGTTTAAATGGCAAACTTTAAAACCATGATTTTGAGCGGTTAAAACGTTTACCATGACCTTAGTTACATTAGCACCTCCATCATTGGAAAACGTTATATTACGATTTCGTTCACCCGCCATCATCATATTTGGAAAGTGAAATGATAAGACGTGAACCAAGAAGAACAGATAAACTATAAAAATGGTATGAATTGGAAGAAAATTCCATTATTGAAGAAGAGTGTAAGGCAAATCGTTGTGCTGTTAAAAAAATTAAGCTTGAAGTAAAAGTACCTAAAAACATTAAATAAAGAGTTATAGAAATAATTAAAAATAAATTACAGAATGTTTTTATAATGAAAATTTTCATAATGAAATAAATAAGAAAAAACAAGGCATTAATTAAAAACTCTTACGAATTAATAAAATAGTTTTCCTACTTTATCGGCAACTCTGCAATATCGGCATTATTTTTAGGCAACTCTGCATTATCGGCATTATCTTGGACGACTACTGGCAACACTGCTGATACATCGATGACATCTTTAAACTCCGCTGTCAATCTCTCAATATTGCTTATTATGACAGCATCTCCATGCACTTGATGTTTTATGTACACGATGCCATAATTTCAACAATTCAAAAATACTTGTTTGCAGTCAGTTGTTTTCGTACAAATTTTAGGAAAAAAATTCTAGCTTAGTGAAAAAAAAAAAATAATAAGAGGCTATTACGACTCAAAGGCATTTTAAAATTAACCCACTAAAGGTTTTGTTTTGTTCTAATTTTCGGAAAAGTTTTGTAAAATTCTTAATTCTCAAAAAAGATGCCACTGTTTTTAAAATTAATTCAGTTGAAAAACAAATTTCCGAAAAATTAAAACTCTATATGTACTTATGTATGTATTTCTAAAAAAAAAAAACATGCTCGATTTTTTTAAATCTGACAATTCACAGTTTTTTAATACAATTGTCAATATGTGAGAAAAAAAATTATTTTAAACAAAAAATACCGTCACGCACAATAGAAATGTTAAAAAACAATTTTGATACAAAAACGATATACATATAATTCAATAAAAAATAAAATGCACGACTGGGTCGCACGAACTTGCTCCTATGTAAACGACTAAGAATTTCAAAAATGAATGTTATTAGAGAAGACTGTTCTTAAGGATAAAATTCATTTTTTAAATAACTAAAAGCACTCCTTTAGCAGTTGAAGCTAAGCACAGGATGCCATGTGTTTTAAGCCAAAATTAGTTTATGCAAGAACAAAATTATAATGCGTTATAATTTCTTAAAAAAAATAAGCTTTTATATACAAAATTCTTAAAACATTTTTAAGAAACAATTTTGGAACTAAAATTTATATTGTTTATTAATGAACGAATAAAAATTAAATCCGTTTTTGAGACATCGAACTTTCCGAAAATAAACTAGATTTTTTTTTCCAAAAATTCAAAAAAATATTTTTTCTTAAAGCTTTGAAATGCAATGTTTTTTAAACTTTTTAGAAGCTTGTCTATTAAAAATTTCATTAAATTTCGTTATGCCGATAATGAGAAATTCAAAATTCGAAAAAATCGTTCTATGGTAGATACAGTATGTATTATCTTGATTTTTTTTTTATTAAATTATAGATCGTAAGAATTAATCAAAGAAAAATACGATTTTCGAAAACCATTTTTTTACTTTTGTATGGAGGGTACCGTTATTTTTAGGTAAAATAATTTTTTTTTCTCATTTCTTGTAGATTATATTAAGTAACGGGATTTTCGAAATATTGGGCCGTACCAACAATCAAATTAAGAGACCACTTTAATATTTGAGCGAAATGAACCATTATTGAAAGAGCTCTATAAAGTTAACCATACATGTTATGAACTTAATATTTATGTAAACTCTAAATTATGAACCATTTATTGTACGGAACCTAAAAAATAAAATGTAACATACATATATGGTCAGTTATATAGAGTCCATTATATAATGCTTCATTTCGCTCAAATATTAAAGTCGTCTCTTAAATTGATTGTTGGCAAGGCCCATTGAGTTTTCAAAAAAAATTTCGATTTTTTTTTTTAAATCCAAAAAATTATTTTTTAAAATTTGAATTCCCAATAATATTCAAACTGTTCCGGACGCTTAGCAGGAAAAAAAAATTATCAAAATCCGTCGTACCATATTTGAGAAAATCAAAAACCAAAAAAATGGTTCCAAGGGTGGTACCAAAAATAAGAATTTTTTGAAAAATTTTTTTCAACCATTTCCTAGCTTTAACTAAATAAAATTTTTTGAGTTTTTTTTTTAGTGTGTGGGAGAGTTTTTGAAAACAAAAAATATTTATAAAATTTCGAAAAAAAATCATATGGCAGGTACCGTTATTTTTTGTCTTAAAAAAATTAAACAAAAAACGTATTGGGGGGGGTAAATTCAAAACGACATCTACCAAGTTTAACGAAAATCGGCCGAGCCATTTGGTCTGTAGTCGAACAGACAGACAGAATTGCAAGACCCACTTTTTTAATCTTCGCTGTCTTCGTAATCAAAATCTCGAGTTCGATTTTTTTTCCGAATGCATAACTTGCCTTATAGTACCTATAAGTCGTAAGTAAAAATTAAAATAAAGACATTACTGACGGTACTTACCATATAATCTTTTATTTTCTTTACCGGCATTACGGATTTAAATGAAAAAAAAAATGTATAAAGAAGCTTTAAGAACAATTAAAAAAAACACTGCATATCAAAACTTTAACAAACATTATTTTTCTTTTGAAAATTTGATAACTGAAAAACGGATCAATTATTTTTTTTTAATTTTTATTCGCACCTTGATAAAAACATAAAATAAGCGTATTAAATTTTTTTACATATAAATTTATTTTAACGATTTAAAAAACTATTATTCTTAAATTAATAATTTATGTTGGCTTATATCCTTCTCACCAACAACTTAAAAAATTGTTTTAACGTTTTAAAAAGCATTTTCGTGGTTTTGAACAATTTTCATTAATAACATTTATTTTTAAAATTCTAAAGGCCAGTTTCAAGACTACCGGATAAAGTTTCGAATAGGTTATCCCGAAACTTATAAATATACAAGATTAACTTCAAAATTTGGTTTCAGTAATATCCGGCAGATAACGTCTCGGATAGCCTATCCACCGGGTTAAGTGGCTGTTAAAGCCGTTATCCCGAAGATAAGAAAAATATTAATTTGAAGCATTTGAAAAAAAAGTTATTTTCAAAGCATTTCTTCGTTGCCTAGTGTAGAATTCAGGAACAAAGGGTCCTTACATGGAATTATTTGCGTTTTTAGAAAACGAATTTGATGCTCAGTAGCTGATTAAATTGCTTGTTCTTTAGTTGGCAAGCAGGTTATTATTGATCTCACATTTAAAGTACCTAAATCATAAGATTAGTTAATAACGAATTAAATAATTTTCCAAGATCAGCCGTTAATAATAATTCAGAATCAAAAGAGCTTTCGTTTCTATCGACAGAGAGAAGAACCACTTTCTTAACCTTTTTGTTCTGCAGGTGTCAAAGCCGAAGCAGTGCTTGTACGGTACCGCCACCAGTTTTATAGTGATAGCACTCAGCTTGAACTGCAGCACTTGCGTCTGGTCAAGCTTCTATGTCTGCTATTACACGACGACTCATGACTTCTTTCATGTCATGATGTCGTCAAAAGTCATAGAGTAATTGCAGACTTAAGGGCTGTTTAAACGCTTAAACATGGTGGGAGTGAACATGGTTCTAGGATTATGTGACTTAGGTCAGCAGGCTCGAGGACCAATTGGACTTAGCTTGGTTTTATTTGAACCATGTTCATTTGTTTCATGTTCCATTTTCCTAAAAAGCAACTCGATTGATTATTTAATTTTTAAGTATAGTTTCACTTAAATAAAAAATAATGATAAAAGATGGTCGAAGATTATTTGAGATCACTTAAACAACAAGATGCCGAATAGGATGTTTTTAATTAGTATACCTTGTTTCTGTTTATCGAGTTCTGCAATTGTAAAAACGGCATTGCCGTTCGTTCAAAGAATAAGTGCCTGATAAAGTGATAAATTTATCTACCACCTAGTTTATCCAAGACTTTGACAATGAAACAGAAAAAAATTACATAATGTGGCGGATAACTATCCGAAAATTTAAGCGGAACCATTGAAAATCGACCTAAGTATCTAAAACATAAGAGTAAGTTCGTTCGATGCAGTAATGCGATTTATTTTTTTTTTAATGAAATTCATGCATTTGCGCATTTAAAAAAAAAAAACATCTATTTCTTATGTTCATGTACATTGAGCTGATGCTTACACGGGCTGCATGATTTTTGTCAAATTTAAAACGTTTATGAAAATATTCTTTGAAAAATTATGTTCGAAATCTTAAGAAAATCGGTTTACCCCTTAGCTTATAGTTCGATGTAAAGTAAACGTAAGGTTGCTATTTTGTTTATTGAGTCATCCTATCTATACCAACCACCAAAGAAATAATAGGTACATATACAAAAAAAAAATATTTTTGGAGCTAAAAACAAAATTTTTCGTCTAGAAAATCCAAAGACCTTAAGAATAACTTTAAAAAAAATCTATCCATGCAGATTTTGAAGACTCACTTGGCTCATGTGTTCTCTAGCATCGTATTGTTAAATTTGATTAAAATATAAATTTCGAATATGTTTTCGCTCATAATAATAATAAAACTTGTTGCAGATAAAAAATAATAACATTCTTATGTGTGAAACTTATTAAACTTCGATCTTCTGCGATGATTTCCAAGAAATTTGAAAAAAATTCCCATCCATCCGTCAAAAATAAAAGCAGTGCTTAAAATTAAAAATACTTTAAAGAATATGGTTTAGAAGTCACACAAAAAATCTCTACACCGAAATCGAGAAAACAATTTCTGATTTTTTTTAAAACACTGCAATTTTTAAAAATAGTTGGGTTCTTATAGAATTAAATTATAATTTTATTTAATTGATAAAAAAATTGCTTGACCCACAATCAAAAAAGCAAAAACTCATTTGTCTATAAGAACTTATTCTATCAAGCTTTTTACGAACAATATTCTGAGACTTACTTTTAAGCTAATTATTTTAATTAAGATGGTAAATTACTTCTTCGAGAAATTCTCAAAAAGCAATACAAACATTGCAAATTGATGTCATTTGTATAAGTCAACGTTTTATGTTTTGTTAGTTAATCACAAAAAAAAAACTCTGCAGGAAACACGAAAGCAACCCTCCTCACTCTATTTTCCTTCTGATAAATGTTATTTTCCATACAACTACAACTGACAAACCAAGAAGATTGATTTTGTTTCTGTTAACAAATTATCTGAGTCAATATAAGTTAAATAAACCAACAACAACAAAAAAAATATCGCAAACAAGTTGGCTCGGACGATATAGACGGTAATTTTTCATTCGTAAATTCAATAAGGAAATAATGTCTGTGCATTTATCTTTGGGAAAATGAGGGAAAGTGGGGGGGGGGGGTTCAATGAAATTTTGTATAATATTAAAGTTGCCGAGCTCTGGTAATTCATAATTTGTTAGAGGGTTGAAGAACTTTTGTTGAAAAAAATATTTTTTGTGGTAATGAATTTTTATGAAACACAAATTATTAACATAAATGAAATGATTTTTTTTAATTCTCATAAAATAATTTCAGATACTGTAACCATTTACATAGCGTAGGACGAAATAACTGCTTAGGTTTCTTTATTCTAAAATACCAGCTTAATATCAAATTGAAGGCTTTAAACGGGTCAAAAAATGTGCGAATATTTTGATTTTAAAGGAACAAAAACCGAACAGCCTTACATAAAATTTTCTCATTTCTATACAACAGACTTGGGAGTGAAAACATAGAATCTTGTATCGAGCCACGACTATCACTAATCACTTTAAAGCCCTTCGGCAACTATCATAATGTTAATTGGGCCAAAATGTAAGGGGGCGTAGGCTTTTTCAGATCAGGTATATTAGGCTTGTTCAGACAAAAATTACTAAACTTGGAAAAAAATCCGAAAAAGTTGAATTTTGTTGAATAGCTTTATTTGGATGGCGTACGAATTTCTTAAAAGTCCTCCTTAATTTGGGCTTGGGCTTAACTTTTATTGGAGGTGGAAGATGAAAATTGTCTTTAATGGACATTGCAGGCAAGATTTGGCCTTTTGTAACTTAAAGACTGTTACCAGAGACAAAAAAAATATTTTTTTGAATTTTTGGAAAAAAAAAAATATTTTTTTTTTGGAAAATTCAAAATTTCAAAAACACCTTTATATTTTTTTTTTTAATTTACTTCTTATTCGTTTAATAACAAAAACTTTGAGTTGGCGTAACAAAATTTTTTCTTAAAAATGTTTAAACATTTTGTAACAGAAATTTAAGTCGTTGTAGTGGTTTCTTAAATAAAATGCACGACTGGGTCGCACGAACTTTCTCCTATGTACATAATAGACTAGGAATTTTAAAAACGAATGTTATTAGAAATAAAATGCACGACTGGGTCGCACCAACTTGCTCTTATGTAATAGACTAGGAATTTTAAAAACGGATGTTATTAAAGAAAACTGTTCATAAGGATTAAATGATTTTTTTAAATTCTTTTAGTAATAAGAGATAAAAACAGAATGCTATGCAAATAGGAATTTATACAAGAAAAAAAATTATAAGTCGTTGTAGTGGTTCCTTAAAAAAATATGGACACAATTTTAAAACATTTTTAAGAAAAAAATTTGGAACGCCAACCTTAAGTTTTTGTTTATTGTACGAATAAGAGTTAAATTTCCAAAAAAAATACAAAGCCGTTATTGAGATATCAAATTAAAAAAAAATGACTTTTTTTTTTTAAATTGAAAAAATATTTTTTTTTAAGTTTTCAAATGCAATGTTTTTTAAACTTTTTAGGAGCTTCTTTATAAAGCATTTCATTAAAATCCGTTATGCCGATGATGAGAAATTAAAAATTCGAAAAAATCGTTCTGTGGTAGGTACAGTCAGTAATATCTAGATTTCAAATTTTTTTATTAAATTATAGATCGTAAAAATTAATCAAAAGAAAAAAAAATTTAGCAAAATTATCGGAACGGTTTTCGAGAAAAAATACGATTTTCGAAAACCATTTTTTAAAATTTGTATGGAAGGTACCGTTAGTTTTAGATAAAACAATTTTTTTTTTCGAATCTTGTATAAGATTATGTTAACAAAATTTTATTTGTCAAGTTTGAAAAAAATCGATATTGAGTTTCCAAAAAAAAATTTTGGCATAAAAAAATAATAAGTGAAAAAAATTAATACTCATTAACGTGTTTTTTTGATTAAAATGATATCAAAGTGAAAAAACTACTTAAAAAACGAAAAAATTGGGTTTGATGCAAAATTGCGGAGAAACGGTTGTCCGCAGAAAAAACAGTCTTTGGACAAACTAAAACTGTAATAAATTCTTGATTGGTTATAGAAAAAATTTTACAAATCGGACGCAGTTTGGAAAAGATAAAGCCAATTAAGGGAAAAATCATAAAAACCGTTATAACTCGAAAACGGGACAAAAACGAGAAAATGACCTCTTAAGTTTTTCGACTTAAAATGACCTCAGGAATCCATGGTTTTTATTTGGGGCGGTGACTGTGGGACACCCTGTATTCAAAATTCTTAAAACATATTATTTATTGTACGAATAAAACTTAAATTTAAAAAAAAAATACTGACCCATTTTTGAGATATCGAATTTTCAAAAAAAAATATTATTTATTTTTGCAAAGATTCAAAAGATATTTTTTTTTAAGTGTAATGTACCTTCTATTTTATTTATCTATTCGACGGGCAGAGCATAAAAATGCCATAGGTTTTCTGCCATAAATGAGAAACACTTTGTATAACTAATATGAATCTGATTTTATTTTCAAATTTTACATGCTTATATACTAGTTGCTTACAAATATTTTATTGCTTACAAATACTTTATTATTTACAAATACTTTATTTACAAATAATAATAATAGAACTTAATATTGTATCTTAATATCTAGTGTCATATGTTACACATTTGGGTGAACTACTTAGAGTTCAATACTGTTAGTCATTGTTTGCTTGTGTCAGCAGTTTAGGTTTAGGTGGGTCAGTCATAGTCATCGACGAAGTGCATCGTGTGCAGGTTTCGTTTTCGTTTTCGTTTGTTTTTGTTTTTATTTTATTTGTTTGTAATGTTTTTGTTTAGGTTGTCTCGTAGGGTTGAGGTAGGTTAAGAAGCTACACTACACCATCACCCTTAAGCGGAAAATTATTTGAAGAATAATTTTTCAAGAAAAAATTTTAATTGGACTGGTCTCAAAAGCTGCAACATATGACGTGGTTATGTTATTATGGAAGTAAAACATGTTAATATCTAATATTGTTTCAGATAACTATTTCTATTCTTTTATATAATATATTTCTTAAGGCTATTATTGTGGAGTTTTTTATGTTCTCCATTTATATTTATTACTGAATTGACATTGTTTGTTTCAATTATCTTATATGGTCCATGGTAAGGACTTTGCAATTTCTTTTTACTTTCTAATCTTACAAACACTAAATCTCCTAATTTAAAATTTGAAACATTCGTACTTTTGTCGTATTCTAATTTTCTTTTCTTTTTAACATTTTCAATAATTTTATTCGTTTTTGTTATTGCGTGCTAAAGTTTAATCTTGAGTTCATTTACATAGTTTTCTAGATTATACACTTTATTATTTGAATTTATTACATCTTTTGGTAGGTAGGATAGTTTTCCAAAAATTAATTCGTATGGTGTGTAATTAGTGTCAACATGTGGTGTTGTGTTATATGAGAATGTGTAATACGGAACCCAGGTGTCCCATTCATGATCTTCGGTAAAGTTTAAAATAAATTCATTTAATGTTCTATGGTTTCTTTCTAGTGAACCTATACTTTGATGATGATATGGAGCTGAATAGATTGGTTTGATTTTTAACATTTAACAAATATTTTGCATTAACTCATTTTTAAATTCAGTTCCGTTATCTGATTTGAGAATTTTAAAACAGCCATATTTCAGAATGAATTGTTCTACCAATGTTTTGGCTATGGTTTTCGCGTCTTTACTTTCGATAGGATGTGCAACAACATATTTGGTTAGTTCACATTGCATTGTCAATATATATCTATATCCATTTGATATCCTAAGAGGTCCTACTGTATCTATTTGCACAGTTTCAAAACTAGTCGTTGGTGTATCTGTTATGGTCATTTTTTCTTTAATATGTCGTGTCTGTTTGTTTTTAGTACAAAGCTCACTAGCGTTGACAAATTTCTTAACCATTTGTCTCATATTTTTCCAAACATATTTTTGTTTAAGTTTGGTTATTGTTTTTCGTATGCCTAAATGTCCTCCATATGGTGTGTTGTGGTAATCTTTTATGATATTCAATTTTTCTTTATTATTATTTATTCTTTTAGGGGGTTTATATATTAATATATTCATGGGCGAGTGTTTTTCATCAGGTTGCAACCTATTATAAATATCTTTTAATTTTTCTTTTTCTACATATTTAAATATTAAATCTTCTTCACTAAGCGCTATTTCTTCAACGGGTACCCTTTTTAATTCTGATACTAACTTCTCCAGAGTCGAAACTTGTTTCGCTGGATTATCGCTGCATCTCACAATAACTTCTTTTTCATTTATTTCAATACTAGTATTTTTTCTTTTATTATTTCTCGCTATTTCAAATCTTAAGTTTTTCATATTTCTGACGTTAGAAATGGACGTACAATCCCACATAATGAAGGTAGCTAGTCTTCTGTTGAGATGTGTAGTTCTCCTTTATAATATTATTATTCTTAGTGGCAATATTCTTTGCCATACCCCTTGTTATTGCCATGATCCGCTCCTTGGAGTCGCAATCACTTTGGCTCTTATTATTATCATTGTTTACCAACATGGATTTTAAAATATCACTGTCAATTTTTATCCTTGAGAGTGCATCGGCATTTGTATTTGATGTTCCTTTTTTATAAACTATCTCAAAGTCGTAATCCGATAAATCTATTCTAATTCTCGTTAACTTTGACGATGGGTTTTTATGTGAAAATAATGAAACTAGTGGTCTGTGATCTGTTACAACTATGAATTTTCTTCCATAGAGATAAGGTCTAAAAAATTTAATATTCTTTGGAAACTATTTGAAGATATTTTTAGTCCAAATGGTAGTCTTTTGAACTGATAATGTCCATCTGTTGTTGAAAAAGCAGTCGAAGGCCTTGATTCCTCCTTTAATGGTATTTGGTGAAAAGAACTTGTCATGTCAAGTGTGGAAAAATACCTTGCTCTACCTAGTTTATCGAGAACATCGTCTATTCTTGTCAGTGGAAATTTATCATTAACAATCTTGTTGTCCAATTTCCGGAAATCTACTACTAAACACCATTTTTTTTTTTTTTTACATCTTTATCACTTTTCTTTGGTACTAAAAGCAAAGGAGAGTTGTATGGACTAACTGAATGTTCAAAAATATCATTATTCAAGAGTTCTTTCACCTGTTTTTTTATTTCTAAATTTTGTGTCTGAAGGAGTCTGTAATTTTTGATGTATACTGGATTTTCATCAGTAATATTAAGTCTTTGAGTGTAGAAATCGTTAATGGTAAGCGATTCATCCTTGAGATGAAAAATGTCTTGATATTTCTCACATATCTGTTGTATTTTTGTATTTTCTTTGAAGCTTTTAGTAGGAGCGTCCAACGTTTCAAATTTTGTTGCAAACCCTAACGCAGTTTTTACGTTTTGCGATAATTTTACATGAAATATGAAATTTATAAATTCAATTTTTGCCGTATCTTTCAGAGTATCATACATTATCTTTGCTAGTGTTAAAAATGCATCGAGCTCTTTGAAATTTCCCGTGAAAATTGGGACAATTTTCATTGCAGATTCAATGTTAAAATCCGACATTTTTGTTTGTTTGTTTATATTCGTTTCTATTATATTTTTTACTAATTGGTATTTTTGTGTAAATTTGTCTATAAGTAAATTGTGACTTATATCTAATTTTTCTATTTTAGAATTTTCTATAAGAAATTCTTTCTTTAGTGTTTTTTATTTCTTCTATTTTATTTAATCAAGTGTTTTCTTTGTATACTCTACCTACATTTTTTTGTTTGTTTAAGTGTATATTCTCTAGTGGCATAATTATCTCTTCCATTGGTTTAATTTTAAAAGGATTTCTTGTTTTATATTGTATTTAAATTATTTCTTGTTACAATTTTTTTTTTTTTTTTTTTTTTTTTTTTTTTTTTTTTTTTTTTTTTTTTAAATAGTTATGAATTTTGATCACTAAAAATATTATTACTGTTAATATGATTATGATTAGTATAAAAATTTGTTCTAAATTTAAACCTTCTTTAATTTTGTTTTCTTTTAGTTTGGTTACCAAAGGTGTTTCCCAGTTCATTTTAAAACAATATTTCCAATTTAGACTGTATTTATACTATTTAATCTTACTTTGTTCTTAACATAGTTTTTGTAATATTTATTGTTTTTGTTTGCCACGTATAAAATAAATAAAATTATTGCTGCTGTAAAAGCTGTGATTTTGAAGGGATCTTCTTTGTCATTAACTATGACATTCTCCTTAACGTTATTATTTCCCATTATATAATTCTTTAAAAATATTATTTATCTATATTTATTTCCCTTATTATTTTTTTGTTTCGTTAAGGTATTTTATGAAACTCATTTTGAGCGTTTCAATTTCCTGCCATATTTTGTTTGCCGATTTGTCTTCTGGTGTACTCCTCAATAGTAAGTCGTTTCGGACCACTTATTTTTGGAGTAAGAGTGTATTGTGGTGCTCCCACAACTGGACCTGGTATGTATTCTTCAGACATTCAGAGATTCAGATATTCGAATCTGGTCAGGATCGCCATGTAATGTACCTTCTATTTTATTTATCTATTCGACGGGCAGAGCATAAAAATGCCATAGGTTTTCTGCCATAAATGAGAAACACTTTGTATAACTAAAATGAATCTGATTTTATTTTCAAATTTTACATGCTTATATACTAGTTGCTTACAAATATTTTATTGCTTACAAATACTTTATTATTTACAAATACTTTATTTACAAATAATAATAATAGAACTTAATATTGTATCTTAATATCTAGTGTCATATGTTACACATTTGGGTGAACTACTTAGAGTTCAATACTGTTAGTCATTGTTTGCTTGTGTCAGCAGTTTAGGTTTAGGTGGGTCAGTCATAGTCATCGACGAAGTGCATCGTGTGCAGGTTTCGTTTTCGTTTTCGTTTGTTTTTGTTTTTATTTTATTTGTTTGTAATGTTTTTGTTTAGGTTGTCTCGTAGGGTTGAGGTAGGTTAAGTAGCTACACTACATAAGTTTTTCAAACCTTAGGTATATATGTACATATGTACTTCTTAATTACAAATTTTGTTTCCATTGAATTATGGGTCGTTAAAATTACTCGAACGAAAATCAAAATTCTAGGAGCCGTTTTGAGAAATATTTGATTTTCGAAAACCGTTTTTTAAATTTGTATGATAAGTACCTACCTTTATTTTTTGATAAAATAAATGTATTTTTCTCACATTTCGTCGTTTTTTATTAAAAAACAAAAAACTTTTAAATATCAAGTCTTAAAAAAATTTCGAAATATTGAGTTTTCAAACAAAAATTTTGAAATTGTTTTAAAAATACAAAAAAACAAGTCTCTTAAAATTTTATTACACATTACTATCCAAACTATTAAGAGAGTTTTAGCGTATAAAAATGATCAAAATCTGTTCAACTGTTTTTGAGAAAATCAAAAATAAAAAAAATGGGTGTACGAGAATTTAAAAAAAAATCTGCGGAACAAGTTTTGAGAAAAAAAATATCTTATAAAATTTCAAAAAAAAATTTATAGCAGTTACCGCTGTTTTTGGTCTTAGGAAAAAGAAAAAAAAATCTGTGGTATCCATACCAAGTTTCAAGAAAATCGGTCGATTCGTTTAGGCCGTGGTCGAACAGACACACAGACAGACAGAATTGCTAGACTCACTTTTGTTCGTGTTCTCCATCATCGTAATGTTTACGAATGCATAACTTGCTTTATTGTATCTAGTCAAATTATTCAACAAAAGTAAGTCAACAGCCCAGGCTTTGATGAAAGCATCGCTTCCCATCGATTGTGTTTCTTCTGTTGCTCTTTCTCTCGGTGCGTCTCTCTCTCTTGTATTGTCTAAGCCGATGGTCTCAGTTGCCAATGCTTTCAGTATCTCTACTCCATAGATTTATCTATGTAGTAGTGCCATATGTAATGTATAGGCTTCGGATTCTCATGCACTTAAAATCTGAAAATATGCGCTTAAAAATGCAAAATATGCATTTAAAATATGCACTTAAAGCCAATTCAACCTAATTTCTGTTCAATATAAAAACACATTTTCTTCATCTTTTAAAATAAGTTAAAAATAAGACTCAAAAACTAAGCATGAGTGCATCACTCAACACTCAACACATGAAACGTGTTAAGCTTTATGCGCGAAACAGATTAAACCAGCAACAGCACCAGCGCCGTCAACAGCAAACAGCACGCTGCGCTGGCCAGCAAATACTTTTCAAACACATTAAACCAGCATCGTGTTGTAATTTTTTGACATTTATACGTCTTATTGTTGTTTCATTTTGTGTTATTGTAACCAGCAACAGCGAATTTTGGATTTTGACCAAACGACGCTGTTGACGTTGCTGGTGCTGGTCTATTTTGTGTTGAACGATTAAAATACATTGGCGCAAAATTTTTAACAGCCTATTGTTAAGGTATTAATATGATACTGCTTTACAATTAGCTAACTTTATAGTAGTTTACTAACTCATTGTTAATTTTAAACATTTTCTAACTAGTTTCGTACTAAAAGAATTTTCTTAATAAATTGCTTCTGAACACACCTAAAACAATGACATTTCGTGTAAAAAAGTAAGTAGAGGAACATTTTTTGATGTTTGCAAATGTCAAAGAGTTAGCACGATACTAAAAAATTAAAGTATGTATTCGATGATTTTAACATTAATAAAAGGGTAGAGCAAGTATGATGCTATATTCGATTAAAATTTGCAAAATTCGTTGCTTTAACTTAGTATCATACTAAACAAGTTTTAGCATCGTACTAATTCAATTAAAATTTTGCGCCATTGGTTCTAAAACAATGGCTTCCGCTGTTGCTGGTGACGTTGCTGGTGTTCCTAAGAAAATATGCATGTGCATGGAAATCCGAACCCTGGTAATGTATAATGTAATGCCAACGCAAGTAAAAAAGTTTTTCTTTTGTTGTTTATTCTCTTGGTCTTTTTTGGCTTTTAGTCTACTAAATATGGCGACGTCACTTTGATTCATCAGTTGACTAGTCCAGTTGGAGCCTTGTCAATAGGTAAATTTAAATAAATTTTG
Organism: Chrysotoxum bicinctum; assembly: GCA_911387755.1. Taxonomy (NCBI): domain Eukaryota; kingdom Metazoa; phylum Arthropoda; class Insecta; order Diptera; family Syrphidae; genus Chrysotoxum; species Chrysotoxum bicinctum. Next base: position 34,389,138 of record OU426990.1, read on the forward strand.
TTCAACTTTTTGTTCAATTTTTTGTCAAAACTCCATTGTGAACTATCCAAATAAGTCCAATTAAATTAATTTAAATTGTTTACTTAGCTGATTTATTTCAGTAGTAGAGCTTGTTCTATAAAAAAAACTTTATGATTTTTAGCTTCAAAGTTAAAAAAAAACTGATATTTTTTGATAAATTAATTTCGCTCCCCATAAAAAGTTTAAACCGGTCCAAATTTAGGGTACTTTTTAGGAAATGCTTTGGACATTCCTTTTTTCAATGTAAAAGTCTTATTTGCCTTGGCTATATGACCTTGCTTCATCTGCTCCATAAAATTTGACAAAGTGCCACTAAATCTTATTATTTTAATATACGGTATCTTGCAACCTCATAAGCCCACAGACGACGTAAGTATTTGAAATGTCCTTTCAAATAGTCACTTATGCTGGATAACTAAAGAAACACGTTCATCCAACAATGCAGAAACACGTAGCAGCTTTGGAAAATAACATTTTTGACAGAATTAATTAAATACTGGTTGAAGTGTTTATACTTACATACATGTTTATACTTATGTATATATGTACATGTTACAAAGTAAGTGAAGTAAGTGTGTCATGTCAATGTGGTTGTTTGAGAGTTTCCCGTATACAAAAATATGCTACAAAACTTTTGACAGTTTCTCAATTAATTGAAACCATAGAACAAGACAAATTGAATGTACATTGTACATACATATATTTCACGTCCTTTGAACAACGGGGGAAAACGAGGTTTATAGGCTAGGCGATAGAACTAAAATATGGAATCAGACTAGCAAAATGCTCCCTCTCGTAGCTTCGGATGGAATAACAACATACGTGTGTATGTATGTAGCTGACAAATAATTCACTGAATTTGGATGATTTACCAAAGCAGTTCTTGTGCAAGTATACAATTTTCTCTCAGTTTAGTTGTCGTTGTGTGATATTTAAACTGTATTCACTCTGAATCAAGGTTGTAAGAGAATGCAATCTTTTGTGAATGCAATCTTAAATGCCATTAATTAAAAGATTGGATTCATTTAGTTCACTTTGATACTTCGGCTTCTGCATGTTCTGCATGTTCTGCATTTCATTCATTTGGCATTAAAAAGATTGCAATCAATTTTTTCCCATTCATTTTTCAGCAATAGATTGCAATCTTTTGGGAATTTCTTGGATTCTATGCATTCTTTTGAATCCTATTCTATGTTTTGGATTTCTGGCTTTCTTTGCAGTCTTTAATCCTTGAATAATTTAAATTGTAGTCAAAGTCTCAGAATGCAGTCAATGAATGCATGGGAAAGATCACACTCGAACTTGCTATCCAAAAGTTTCGCTGGCGTCAAAAATCCGAACTTGTCCACTATTTCTTGAACTTGCTGGAATCGAGTCGTCATTTTTTGAATGATCTTGTCAAATGATGCGAACACCTCTCGACGGAGTTCCTGCGGATTCATCGCCATGCATACGTTTTTTCTTGCTAATTCTTCTCGTTTTAAGTTCGATTCCGAGTTTTCGGCAGAGAGTCTTAGCAAAGTCGATTGCGGCTTGGAGAAAACGGTCTCTGCTCTCGCCTAGGAGAGCTTTCAAGCCGCAGAGTTTCTGAGCACACTTATCCACATTCTGTTCTCGTTGCTGCAGGTTAATCTGTGCGTCATCTACATCAGGTAGCACTGCAGCCCAAAAGCCAAGAAAAGTGAGGAAGTTGAATGACTGCATGGCTGTCAGAAGAAGACTGGCTCCCGATTTTATTTTGGAAGTTTGAGATGAATCCGTCAATTCTTCAAGTACCTCAAGAACTTCCTCAAACTTATTTTTAAGCGTCTTGACAGCATCATGTCTAGCGCTCGAATGTCTTCTCGATATCCTCTGAAGGCCAGATTCTGTTTGGCTAAGAACTGGATAATATTCAGCAACCGGTAAACATCCCTCCTCTTCTTCTCCTCACTTTCGAAAACTTCTTGTTGTTTCTGATCGATGGTTGCTTTACGGTTCAGGCGAACTTCCAACTCCTTTTCATTTCAAGAAGCTCTGCTCATGGTCCAGGCTGTTGTAATCGTCTACTATTCTTGGATTTAGCTTCCACCATTTGTTGAATCCTTCTTCAGATGCGAAGTTCGATCCGGAATTGCCAAACAGCTTGCAATACAAACAATACAAGGACTGCTTCAAAGGCGTGTACACCATCCATGTTCGGAGAAGCTTTTCACCGTTAGATAATGGTTTATAGAACCACTCTCTGGTTAGTTTTCGGATACCGCCTTTCGTTGAAGTCCCTGAGCGAACAACATCAGCAAATTTAGAATCGATGTGCTGTACTGAGTCAGATCCGCGACGTACTAGAAGCGTTCTGACTTCGTCGGTCATAGTAGAAGGCCAGCAACTTACATCGCCGGGATTCACATCTTTGGCTACGTCAGGAGCAGAAGGATCGTCTTCCTTGTGACTTGTGACTAGATGCTTGAGGTACTTCTGGTGAGTATACTTCGTCTTGACCCTGCTCTGTGATTGGACCCGAACGACTTTCAACTTCAACGGCAGGCACGTCTTTTTCTTCTGCCTGTAAAATAAGTTTTGCATTTACGTCAGTTTTGTTTGTTGACTTGTCAAACGTTCTGTCATGAAACATATGATCTCTACTCTACCCGCTTCACCGGCGACATTTTGCCGCCCCCGCCCCGCTACCGCCCGGGGCGAGGCACCCCCTCCGCCCCACCTACGCTACACCACTGTCTTGGTGCCTAGTTCAAGTCACCTCTGCGAGAGATAACTTTTCCCTCAAATCGTTCATGCAGAATGTCAATCGTTGTATGCGCCGTGTGGCACGTAATACTTTTCTGCTGGAACCAGGTCCTTATGGTTCAATTTAGGCGATAAGAAATTAGGTATATTTGTTCTGTAACGCTTGTCATTGGAGGTGAGATGCTCCGAAGCCCAGTCAACGAATAAATGGGGTTGCCTGTTTTCATGAACTTCGATCTCCTAGCTCAGTTAATCTTGTACGGTTGAAGTTAAAGTCTGAGAAAGGCCAAAATCTTGGTCCCGGTAAGAAATCGACAGTGTGAAGGACCACCCCATCTACCATAAATGCTGTTCAATTGTGTTACTTGCCATGGTAATTTGGTATCAATAATTGAATAATAAAAAACTTATTTGACACATGTCACCAAAACAACCACCGAGCGCCAAAATTTACTCAAGCCAGTTGAAAAATCGTTTATCAAAAAGTTTTGAGCTAATATTAAAGAATGTGTTTTCGAGAAAAATAATCTTCTTTTTAGCGGTTCTATGGTAGGTGCTGCTATGATCGACCTCATTGAATTCAATTTCTAGCCCTATATACCAAATTTGAACAAAATCACTTCTGCGCTAGCAAATACCGACATACAGACATGTATACCGAGTTTTGGGACCCACTACTGTTCTTTATCATAGTAATCTTAAGTTAGGCTAAAATCTGTAATTTGGTTACAATTAGGAGTTCAGAACATCTCTTATTGTAAATAAATCGAAACTAAAAGAAACATTTACTAATCGCCTACGATCTTCGATTATAGACCAATCTTATTTGTGGGAATTATTTGTGACCTCTCAAATTTATTACAGAGAATAATTTGTGCGGGCTCTAGGTCAAAAAAAACAAGATGTTACTGGTTAAGCGACGTTTCGAGCATGAATACGCTCTTCTTCAGGCAATAAACATTAAAAAACTTGTTTTAACAACCTTAAACATATATGAAATATTCTTCACAAAGAACAATTGTTCTTTTTGTGTGAAATTGGGTAGTTTTGTTCTTTGGAATGTTTTGTAATTTATTTAAAAAATATTCATAAAATTGTTTAAAGTGTGAAGAATATTTCATATATGTTTTAATGTTGTTAAAACAAGTTTTTTAATGTTTATTGCCTGAAGAAGAGCGTATTCATGCTCGAAACGTCGCTTAACCAGTAACATCTTGTTTTTTTTTTGACCTAGAGCCCGCACAAATTATTCTCTGTGACCAATCTTATTCACAATTAGCAGTCTAAAAATATTTTTTCTGAAGCATCTTTTTCGCAGTAGTTTACTAAAATATTGACTGATGAGTATTTTGTAGCCATATTTGAAGGAGTTCCTCTGCAAAATAAGTTCGGGTGTACGATCATAAATCTCGTCCACCTACACTGAAAAAAGTTTTTTACATAGATTTTATGATCGGCGATCATCAACTGAAAATCATCAAATCTATGCGCAAATTCATAAATTTGATGGAAGAATCATCAGTTTTATTTTTGCAATTGATGTCAAAATCATAAAATTGATGATTTCACAATCATCAAAATTCTCTCCATATAGTTGTTGTTGTAAGCAAAGTTTGATGCCACCGTACATCAGCGTATGAAAAAATCATCAACGCTACATCAGTGCTTTTTGCATCAACTGTATGAAAAAAGTCTTAACTTTTATGCAACCTCTTTCATAAAAATATTTTACTTAAGAATTGTTGTTGGAAAATCCACTTGATGATTATAGTCATAAAACGTATGAAATATTAAGACAATATGAAATCCGAACTTCATGATAATGATGAAACGTTTCATACGTTGTATGAAAAAATCATATTATGTGTGAAAGGGGATCATCAAAATATTCACCTGAATATTTTTAGGGGAAATTTGAAATTTGATGATCTAAATCATAAAAAATATGTAAAAGTGTTCACGAAATTTGATGAAGGATTACTTCAAATGCATGCAATTTTACATAGCTTTTAGGTCAACTATAATTTTGAAATTATAGGTTTAAAATAGAAGTAGAAAAGGTTATGTAATCTAACATTTGATTTATGAAACTTTTCATACGAATTTCAATGTGAAGATTGATGTCACGTTACATCAAATGCATGAAATTTTACAATTCTTTTATGCAAAAAATTGTCTTTATTGAAATTGTGGGTTTAAAAAAAATCAAGAAGGTTATGTAATCTAACATTTGATTTATGAAACTTTTCATACGAATTTCAATTTGAAGATTGATGTCACGTTACATCAAATGCATGAAATTTTACAATTCTTTTATGCAAAAATGTCTTTATTGAAATTGTGGGTTTAAAAAAAATCATGAAGGTTATGTAATATAACATTTGATTTATGAAACTTTTCATACGAATTTCAATGTGAAGATTGATGTCACGTTACATCAAATGCATGAAATTTTACAATTCTTTTATGCAAAAAATTGTCTTTATTGAAATTGTGGGTTTAAAAAAAATCAAGAAGGTTATGTAATCTAACATTTGATTTATGAAACTTTTCATACGAATTTCAATTTGAAGATTGATGTCACGTTACATCAAATGCATGAAATTTTACAATTCTTTTATGCAAAAATGTCTTTATTGAAATTGTGGGTTTAAAAAAAATCATGAAGGTTATGTAATATAACATTTGATTTATGAAACTTTTCATACGAATTTCAATGTGAAGATTGATGTCACGTTACATCAAATGCATGAAATTTTACAATTCTTTTATGCAAAAAATTGTCTTTATTGAAATTGTGGGTTTAAAAAAAATCAAGAAGGTTATGTAATCTAACATTTGATTTATGAAACTTTTCATACGAATTTCAATTTGAAGATTGATGTCACGTTACATCAAATGCATGAAATTTTACAATTCTTTTATGCAAAAATGTCTTTATTGAAATTGTGGGTTTAAAAAAAATCATGAAGGTTATGTAATATAACATTTGATTTATGAAACTTTTCATACGAATTTCAATGTGAAGATTGATGTCACGTTACATCAAATGCATGAAATTTTACAATTCTTTTATGCAAAAAATTGTCTTTATTGAAATTGTGGGTTTAAAAAAAATCAAGAAGGTTATGTAATCTAACATTTGATTTATGAAACTTTTCATACGAATTTCAATTTGAAGATTGATGTCACGTTACATCAAATGCATGAAATTTTACAATTCTTTTATGCAAAAATGTCTTTATTGAAATTGTGGGTTTAAAAAAAATCATGAAGGTTATGTAATATAACATTTGATTTATGAAACTTTTCATACGAATTTCAATGTGAAGATTGATGTCACGTTACATCAAATGCATGAAATTTTACAATTCTTTTATGCAAAAAATTGTCTTTATTGAAATTGTGGATTTAAAAAAAATCAAGAAGGTTATGTAATCTAACATTTGATTTATGAAACTTTTCATACGAATTTCAATTTGAAGATTGATGTCACGTTACATCAAATGCATGAAATTTTACAATTCTTTTATGCAAAAATGTCTTTATTGAAATTGTGGGTTTAAAAAAAATCATGAAGGTTATGTAATATAACATTTGATTTATGAAACTTTTCATACGAATTTCAATGTGAAGATTGATGTCACGTTACATCAAATGCATGAAATTTTACAGTTCTTTTATGCAAAAAATTGTCTTTATTGAAATTGTGGATTTAAAAAAAATCAAGAAGGTTATGTAATCTAACATTTGATTTATGAAACTTTTCATACGAACTTCAATGTGAAGATTGATGTCACGTTACATCAAATGCATGAAATTTTACAATTCTTTTATGCAAAAAATTGTCTTTATTGAAATTGTGGGTTTAAAAAAAATCAAGAAGGTTATGTAATATAACATTTGATTTATGAAACTTTTCATACGAATTTCAATGTGAAGATTGATGTCACGTTACATCAAATGCATGAAATTTTACAATTCTTTTATGCAAAAAATTGTCTTTATTGAAATTGTGGATTTAAAAAAAATCAAGAAGGTTATGTAATCTAACATTTGATTTATGAAACTTTTCATACGAACTTCAATGTGAAGATTGATGTCACGTTACATCAAATGCATGAAATTTTACAATTCTTTTATGCAAACAATTGTTTTTATTGAAATTGTTGGTTAAAAATACAAGTCCAAAGGTGATGACGACTTACAACGTGATTTATGACACTTTTCATACGAATTTTAATGTGAAAACTATCAAAAACGTTTGAAATTGTTGCAAAAATAGTAAAAACTTTTAAAAAAGTGTGATATTTTCATTGATTATAATATGTTCTGCAAGAAAATCCTTAAAATAACTTAATTTAATGACTTATTTACTCTTATCATCATAAAATTTTCAAGATTTTCTTTCAAAAACTTGTTAAAAAATGTTGCAATTTACCATACGTAATTATTTTTGGGTTTTCAATAAACATCCTGAAAAATAAAAGTGTCATTAATATATGCCTGAATTTTTTTTTGTCATTTACGACATCCCAGTGTAAGTGCAGGGTTAATCTACGTAGCCCAATTTCATTGGATACCGCCAAAACCAACGCTGTCTGGATTCAACTCAATTTGTGTTGCCAACCCACCATTTGAAGATTAGAATCATAAAATGTATGCAATTTTACATACAGAATATGTTTGATGTTTCCATTTGATGACAAACTTTCTTCAAAATGATGTTTTTCATATTTTGTATGCAATATAACAATATTCTGTATGTAAAATGCCATAACATTTATGAAAAATTTCATCAAACGCAAAATCGAAACAGTAATTTTTTGTTTGCAAGTAAAATCTTACAAACTAAGGCTGAAAACACACCGGATCAAAAAAAAGTTAATGATTCAATAGTCAAAATAACATTTTTTATTTGAACACACACCAAGCGAAACAGAATAAAACAAAACACAACAAAACGTTATGTGCTTTTGTTTCATTTGGTGTGCGTTGAAATGAAACAAAATACGAACTATCGTAAAAGCTTAACTCCGGCTGAAAGATTATAACTCTACGGCAAGTAAATACAAATGACAATTTTGTGTTTACAAAATAGACATTATGGAGTTATTTATAAGAAAAGAGAAAAGCTTTTAATCTTGCCAATCTCCAGATGTCATAGTAGGAAGTAGCAATCCACAGCTTATCAATAGTAAGTTTATTGGCATGTTCCTTATCTTTATAAATATAGATAGCGCTTCTTGCCTCAATTAAAAAAAATGAACTTTTCTCCATCTACGTTCATATTAATTTAAAATTTGCGCACAGAGTAAACGTAGAAGTAAATAATTCAAACGGAATCAAAATTTTGTTTTGCAAAAAACAACAGGTCAGTTATCGGCAACGAAACATATTTTTCTGTTTTGCTTTGGTTTTTATGTTTCGTTTCATTCGGTGTGTTCTCTTGATTTACAAAACAAAAAAACACGTTTTGCTTTATCCGGTGTGTTTTCAGCCTAACTATGTTTCAATATATCTATTAAAAGATTGTACCTACGAAACTTTTGTGAAAATCTCAGGATTTTCATCGATTGTTTGTTTTTCTGCAAGTTTGAGTAGCGCTTGCATGTATATATAAAAGTATTTACTTTTATCAAAATTTATTCTCAAGATTTCAACTAAAAAAGTTGTACAAACCAAAATGAAAATCAAGCATTCTTTAATGATGTTTTATGCCATTCAAGTTCAAACTTGAATAACACTACTTTTGTGAATTTCTTTCATTAATCAAAACCAATTTACAAGATTCTTATCGAAAAAACTTTTATAAACCGCGCAATTGTATTGAATGTTTCTGTTTTCTAAGAAAATAACTTCTTTTATTAGTAATTTTCTTCTATCAAAACAAATTTCCAAAATTTCTTTTGCAAAACTTGTAAAAAACCTGTGCGAAAATCTTGCGAATTGTACTAATTGTTTTTCGTTTTGTAAAAAAATCCTGAAAATAACTTAATTTAATGAGTTATTCAGTTTAACATTATAAATTTTCAAGGTTTTGATTGCAAGACATGTTAAAAAATTAAAGTCATATTCATGCAACTCACATTTAATAATTATTTTCAATAAAAAGCCTGAAAATAAAAATGTCATAAATATATCTTTGGCAATTTTTTTTCATGTCTGAAAAATTTACGAAATCCCAGTGTAAGTGCAGGGTTAATCCACGTATCCCAATTTGATTGGCTACCGCCAAAACCAACGCTGTCTGGATTCAACTCAATTTTTGTTGCCAACCCGCCATTTGAAGATTAGAATCATAAAATGTATGCAATTTTACATACAGAATATGTTTGATGTTTCCATTTGATGACAAACTTTCTTCAAAATGATGTTTTTCATATTTTGTATGCAATCTAACAATATTCTGTATGTAAAATGCCATACCATTTATGAAAAATTTCATCAAACGCAAAATCAAAACAATAAACTGTGCAACTTGATATACACAAGAGTCAAGACATTTGTATGTCTGAACATGACCATCGGCAGGAAGCTAGTCGACCGAACATCAATGAATGTTTACATGTCACATTCGTTTAGTTCAAACCAATTTCAACTTGAGTAAGTATGGTGTCGCTTCGGCGTCGTTTCAAGAATGAGATCATTTTCATTGTTCTGTGGCCATTTGTAAAAGATTGTCTGTTGCTGCTGCTGCGCGTTTGTCTCGTTTGTCCGTCGCCATAATTTTATTAAAATTAAAATAAAAAAGTCGTCGTGGTTGTCTAATAGTGTGAAATAAAGAAAACCAAACATAAAAAAGGAAGAATTAACATTTAAAAAGGTAAGTTCTCAAAATTCTATTTGTACTTACGTATGTACTTACATATATATACGATAATATAATTCTTTCAAGGAAAGAATTTTGTGGGTAGTCTGTACCTACAAAATTCTTTTTTTTTGCAATTAGTTTTTATAAAAATAAGCAATTTAACCAGTATATTTGATCAGTATTGCTTATTTCTTACAAGTCTTAAATTTTAATCCCATTTAAACAAAAAAAAAATTTAGAGTTAATCACGTGGTATCAAAAAAATATAATTGCACAAAAATATTTTGTACGTGCTGAAAACAATTTTTATATTTTACAGATAATAATTTTATCTTTTTTTCTTTTCATGTATTCTTAAAATTTCAATCAAAACGTTAACTGGAGGTACTCAGATCACAAGCAGATACCTAACCTGTTGATCATTTTTTACAGGAGCACCTACATATATTTTCGAAAAATCTTCAAATCAAGCTGTTCAAAATTCATCTTATTTCTTTGTAAGGAGCACCTATATAAATTGTCATCAGATTGAGGGTGAGTGTATTTTACAAAAATAAATTTAATTTCTTTAGAATATGATAAGTTTTTATTTTTATTATAAAGAATGCTCGTTGCATTTATATGTACCTACATAAGTAGGAACGTAAAAAAACATTTTGAAAACAATATACTTTATAAAACTAAGCATTACCAATATTGCGTTGATTGGTTTTGCTAGTTTTACGAAATAACGAAAAAAAAAATACTTTGCTAGTCAGTCAAAAACATTTTTCTTATCAGATTATTGAGTAGATAGATCTTATAATTTCAGAAATAATCCATGTCAATCGAGTTTTTAGCGAAGCTACAAGGAAGTTCAAACATACTTTTCTACTTTTATATACAACATAAATACTTTTGTCAATACAAATAGTTTTAAAACACATTCATTTTTGTTTAAGTAAGTTAGTAATTTTCCCAATTTTTTTTTGTTCTTAAATTTCGTGACCTGGAGGTACTCAGACCACAAGCAGAGGCTTAATCGGTTGATCATTTTGTTACAGGAGGGCCAATATGTTCTAAAAATCTTAAAACCCAGTTGTTCAACATTCATCTCTTTTTCTGTTTAGAGGGCATCTATACAAATTGTCATTGAATTGAGGATGAGCGTATTTACCATAACTTTTAATTTCTTTAAAATATGATAAGTTTTTATTTGTATTATAAAAATGCTCGTTGCATTTATATGTACCTACCTACATAAGTAGGAACGTAAAAAAACATTTTCAAAACAATAATTTATAAAACTAAGCATTACCAATATTGCGTTTATTGGTTTTGCTAGTATTACGAAATAATGGAAAAAAAAACTTTTCTAGTCAGTCAAAAATTTTTTCTTATCAGATTATTTAGTAGATAGGTCTTATAATTTCAGCAATATTCCAAGCATACCCATTTTCTAGCGAGTTACAAGGAAGTTCAATACATACCTACCTCTTTCCTTATCAACATATGTATATATTTTTTAAAACGAACTTTTGGTTTTTATCATATTTTAAAAACTTTTTTATTTATTTTGTTATGGTTGTAAAGTAGTAACTTTTTCATTTTTGTATTCGTTGTCAACTTAAAAAAAAGCGGTTTGCAGTCACATCTTGAATTTAAAATTGCTTTCAGAATATAGTTTTTCTTTAAAAAGCTCCTTTTGATATATATATATACATAATATTGATCTTTACAAATTCTTAAATTAAGTACTTATCGTTTTTGATACTTTAAAATAATAAAAACCACTAGTTAAGTTCGACAGTTATCTAAGACATCGGTATCAGGGGAGGGAGGGGGAAGTGTATTTATCATACATTTTGATTGTTCTAAGAGGTGAATGGTTTTTATTATAAAAATGCTCGTTGAATTTTACCTGCATAAGTAGAAACGTAAAAAAATACATATCTTAAAAACAATTTTTAACAAAACTAATTAAAAATCTGTTTTTCTTTTCATGTATTCTTAAAATTTCAATCAAAACGTTAACTGGAGGTACTCAGATCACAAGCAGATACCTACCTGTTGATCATTTTTTACAGGAGCACCTACATATATTTTCAAAAAATCCACAAATCAAGCTGTTCAAAATTCATCTTATTTCTGTTTAAGGAGCACCTACATATATAAGTTGTCATCAGATTGAGGGTGAGTGTATTTAACAAAAATAAATTTAATTTCTTTAGAATATGATAAGTTTTTATTTTTATTATAAAGAATGCTCGTTGCATTTATATGTACCTACATAAGTAGGAACGTAAAAAAACATTTTGAAAACAATACGAGCCCAAACGCAAAATAGTTGGACTACCTATGATAAAAAACAAAAATATTCTGATTCTTAAATTCCATCGGAAATAAAATCAATATTTTGGTATTTTTCTTAAGATATATTTATTTTGAATATGAATAAGTAACAAAAACAAAATGACTTCAATTAAATAACGGTATAGAGCAATCTTACAAAATAAAATAACGATTTAAACATTTTTTTAAGTGCAAAATAGTTGGCCTATGGCTCTTAATTTTTATTTTACCATGGTGTTACGTCGCCTTTATCCTTGATAACTGCTTCTATGCGTCGTGGCATTGTGTCAACTAACTTTTGACATTCTTCGTACCAAAAGACTCCCAAATATTTATGATTTTAGCTTTAAGGCCTTGAAGAGTCCGGCATGGTTCTTTTAGCAGTTTTTGATTCATTTTATGCCAGCCAGTTTCAATTGGTGAAAGATCAGGGCTGCTGGAAGGCCATTCCAGAAAAGGAATAGCTTCAGCAGATAACCACGCCATTGTAGACCTTGCAGTGTGACAAGAAGCTCCATCCTGTTGGAAAATATAGTCTCCATCACTAGTTTGAAGTCGTGGTATTGATGGAGAAGCTCATTTTCCAAAATATCCTGTACTTGGCAGCATTGACAATTCCATTTACAAAATGTAAATTGCCCAAACCCCGCCCCGACATGCATCCCCATATCATTAGAGATGCTGGAAACTTGACCGTTTTTTTAAGGCAATCTTTGTGAAAAACCTCTTGAATTTCTAATGACTCGTTTTCGTTCGTCGCCCACGCTAACTTCAAACCTGGACTCATCACTCCAAATAACGGACCGCCATTGACTTAAAGTCCAGTTTTTACGTTGTTTGGCCCACTCTAGCCGCTTTTTCTTTTGTTTAGGTGTTTAAAGTGGTTTTTCTTTGGCCTATGTTTTTAACGAATTAAAATTGCTCTAATTTAAATAAATCTAAAACAAACCTTATAAAATTTGTATCCAATTTTTTTCATAGTCCGTTTGCAAGTGTCGACCTAAGCACTTTTTTTTTATTTTTTCCCCCTATAACAGTTATTGCAGCGGCCGTCAAGATTTTCTTTTATTATTTTTTTTAAAACTTGGCAATCTCGAGGTTTTGCAATTGGTTGGCGTCCCGTTTTTTAACCGTTCTCCACATTTCCACTATTTTTGAACTTTGAGATAATGTTTCGAATTGATGAGCGCGGTAAATTGAATTGTTTTGCGATTTTATAGCTCGATAATCCCGTTTCGAAGGATTTATTTATGGATTCCCTAAGGTCTCTTGATAATGCAACGCCACGCACCGTGGTTGACATTAAACTGTTGCTGGGTTGCATAAAACAGGAGATCAATAAACAACAAAACAAGTGCATGTCATTTTTTTAATAACGGTTAACTGAAAATCTATTTAAATCTTCATAGGCCAACTATTTTGCATCACAAAAAGAGTAGTCCAACTATTATGCACCATCTTTGTTTGAGAGAATGCAAACTGGAGCCATATGTGCTTTCTCGAATTTAGTTCTGTTTGGTCTAATTTACTTATTAAATGTAATTTATTACATCGACGAAAAAAATTAAAAAACAACTGCTTGGGGATCAGAAAATATAGGCACATAAAAAATGTTAATTTGTTAATTGATGAGTAGGCCAACTATTTTGCGTTTGGGTCGTATACTTTATAAAACTAAGCATTACCAATATTGCGTTGATTGGTTTTGCTAGTTTTACGAAATAACGAAAAAAAAAATACTTTGCTAGTCAGTCAAAAACATTTTTCTTATCAGATTATTGAGTAGATAGATCTTATAATTTCAGAAATAATCCATGTCAATCGAGTTTTTAGCGAAGCTACAAGGAAGTTCAAACATACTTTTCTACTTTTATATACAACATAAATACTTTCGTCAATACAAATAGTTTTAAAACACATTCATTTTGGTTTAAGTAAGTTAGTAATTTTCCCAATTTTTTTTTGTTCTTAAATTTCGTGACCTGGAGGTACTCAGACCACAAGCAGAGGCTTAATCGGTTAATCATTTTGTTACAGGAGGGCCAATATGTTCTAAAAATCTTAAAACCCAGTTGTTCAACATTCATCTCTTTTTCTGTTTAGAGGGCATCTATACAAATTGTCATTGAATTGAGGATGAGCGTATTTACCATAACTTTTAATTTCTTTAAAATATGATAAGTTTTTATTTTTATTATAAAAATGCTCGTTGCATTTATATGTACCTACCTACATAAGTAGGAACGTAAAAAAACATTTTCAAAACAATAATTTATAAAACTAAGCATTACCAATATTGCGTTTATTGGTTTTGCTAGTATTACGAAATAATGGAAAAAAAAACTTTTCTAGTCAGTCAAAAATTTTTTGTTATCAGATATTATTTAGTAGATAGGTCTTATAATTTCAGCAATATTCCAAGCATACCCATTTTCTAGCGAGTTACAAGGAAGTTCAATACATACCTACCTCTTTCCTTATCAACATATGTATATATTTTTTAAAACGAACTTTTGGTTTTTATCATATTTTAAAAACTTTTTTATTTATTTTGTTATGGTTGTAAAGTAGTAACTTTTTCATTTTTGTATTCGTTGTCAACTTAAAAAAAAGCGGTTTGCAGTCACATCTTGAATTTAAAATTGCTTTCAGAATATAGTTTTTCTTTAGAAAGCTCCTTTTGATATATATATGTTTACATAATATTGATCTTTACAAATTCTTAAATTAAGTTCTTATCATTTTTGATACTTTAAAATAATAAAAACCACTAGTTAAGTTCGACAGTTATCTAAGTCATCGGTATCGGGGGAGGGAGGGGGAAGTGTATTTATCATACATTTTGATTGCTTTAAGAGGTGAATAGTTTTTTATATAAACATGCTCGTATTTATATGTACCTACATAAGTAGGAATGTAAAAAAACATTTTGAAAACAATATACTTTATAAAACTAAGCATTACCAATATTGCGTTGATTGGTTTTGCTAGTTTTACGAAATAACGAAAAAAAAAAATACTTTGCTAGTCAGTCAAAAACATTTTTCTTATCAGATTATTGAGTAGATAGATCTTATAATTTCAGAAATAATCCATGTCAATCGAGTTTTTAGCGAAGCTACAAGGAAGTTCAAACATACTTTTCTACTTTTATATACAACATAAATACTTTCGTCAATACAAATAGTTTTAAAACACATTCATTTTTGTTTAAGTAAGTTAGTAATTTTCCCAATTTTTTTTTGTTCTTAAATTTCGTGACCTGGAGGTACTCAGACCACAAGCAGAGGCTTAATCGGTTGATCATTTTGTTACAGGAGGGCCAATATGTTCTAAAAATCTTAAAACCCAGTTGTTCAACATTCATCTCTTTTTCTGTTTAGAGGGCATCTATACAAATTGTCATTGAATTGAGGATGAGCGTATTTACCATAACTTTTTATTTCTTTAAAATATGATAAGTTCTTATTTTTATTATAAAAAATGCTCTTTGCATTTATATATACCTGCATAAGTAGAAACGTAAAAAAATACATATTTTAAAAACATTTTTAAACAAAACTAAGCATTATCAATATTCCGTTGATTGGTTTTACTTGTTTTACGAATTTTTTTTCCAGTATAGCTGAAATCATTTGTTATAGATCTTGTAATTTTACCAATCTTCTATGCATATCCATTTTTTAACGAATTTTCGAGTTAGTTAAAACTTCCCTACTTACTTTTTTGCCAACATTTATAAATATGTATATGAAAAGTAATTATTATTTGATTTTCAATTTTTTTCAACACATATGTATGTATTGAGTTCTTGTAATTTTATATTTATTTTCAAATTTCAATAAAAAATTGAATTGTAGGTATAAATCATAAGTTTAACTTTTCCTAAGAAGAATGGATGTAGGTATTTAAGTTCAAACATATACTCGTATATATGTACATATATTTAAATCCTTTCAAAGAATGAACATGATTAAAATTCATTTATGGCTAGTATGTAACAAAATTCTTTTTATTTGGAAAGGATTCTGTATAACATAAATCATGTCAACCAAAATATTAAATCGGTTTTTCTTATATCAAAAATTTATAAGAGGAGTAGGTGGTAGCACTTATCTTATTCTTGATTACGTGTAGGAAAAAATTAAGCGTACACATGAGAAAACATTTTTTGAAAATATCTCTATACAAAACTATTCATTTTAGTAAACAAAAGCAGTACGTAAATATAAGATGGTATGATCATAATTCTTCCTTTTTTTACGGCATGATTGATTGTAAGATGCCCAGTCAGATACATACGAGTAGCATTTCTTATCGGATCATAAGACTTGTCATTTTAAGAATCTTCTTGTTAATAGAGCTGCGAGCTCTTTTTCAAAATAAAATTAACCTTTAATACATTTTTTAAGATTTAAACTTTTATTTTCTTCGTTTTATGCCTCACAAATTATTTACATTCATCTGATTAATTTTTTTTATCGTCCTTGAACATTCGCGTTGGCAATAAATTAGTTTAATAATTTAATGAAATAAGCTCCGATACGAATTGCAACCAAAAATTGCTTTTGTACTTGGAATAGATGGACCCAGCGCGTGCGGTATCTGGGGGGAAAGAGGCGTGGGATTATTTATTCAAAGTAGTAATTTTTTTATTTTATTTTTTTTTACGAAAATGCGATCTGCCAGCACATCATTAATTTTAAATTAATTTAAGAAAGTTTGTTTTTTTATTTAATTCAATCTAACTTGTTGGATAAAGCAGTAACTTAAAAAGAAACAAATGCACGAATGAACGCTATGATCGGTTTTGCTTGTGTTTTATAATTTCTTAATTTCTACTTCTATATGCAACCTTTATATTGTATTCTTTTTTTATCGTCTACCTCTAAAAACCTTGGGTGTTGGTTTTTTAATTAATGAACATTTTTAGAAAATTTTCGACTTTTGACATTCTCGGAAACAATTTGATTAATTTTTTTGTTTAGACTAACGCTAATTTCAAAAGAATTAGGCATGATTCAATAAGAATATGTTGCGAATTTCTGTTTTATAGTCATCTACTCAAGAACGTTGCTGTATCTATAGTTTAAAAAATTACCTAGTTACCGAGTTACCTAGTTCTTGTAATCAGGTAACGATAGCTATAATAGTTACACATTGTGTGTTTCATTATCTGTTACTTCCTACCGAACAAGTCATTAACCTCTAAAAATATTTCAGATATTTTATAATGTCGTGCTTCGTTTGCAAAAAAGAGTTTGACCACATTGATATTCTTATGCATCATCTTCGAAAAAAGCATGACTTGAATTCCAACAGTACTTTTCGTTGTTTTGACAAAAAATGTTCCCTATTGTTCATGAGTTCCTCCAGTTACAAGAGACATATAAGACGCTTACATGTTAAAGCATTCAAACCTACAGAAGTTGAAAAACAAATAACGCCTAATGCTGAAAAGATAAATGAAAGCTCCGTCTTGATTCAAAATGAAATCATACTTGATAGTTCTTTAGCGAATTCAGCTTCAACAGAAATAAATTGTGGCAAAGAAAAAGTATTTGAAAAAGAAATTGCGATAAAAAAGCTTTTGGAAAGCGCACTCAAATGGTCAATATCATTACACTCGAATGACAATTTTTCAAGGAAAGATGTTTACGAAATACAGAAAGGTTCCTTAAATTTCATTATCAAACCACTTCTAGAAATTTTTGTTAGCTTTGCTAGATGCAAACTACAGTCAAATGAAGTCATTTTAAATGAAATATGTAGTGTGATTAATGCATGTACAAATCCATTCGAAAAATGTGATTCAGATTATCTTTTAACTCAATGTCTTAGAAAGGGTGGATACATGGACGATGTAAATGAGTTTGTGATTAATAATGAAATAAATATCAATCATCGTAATGGGGAGTTAAATTTGCAGGAAGTTATTAACAAAGCCGTTGTATTACCGCTTCGTTCACAATTCAGAGCATTATTTGAAACTGAAAACTTTCTTTCTAATATGTTAAGTTACATGAAATCTTTGGAAAAAAGTAATCAGTTCATTAATTTTGTTCAGGCAGAACTGTGGAAAACAAAGTGTAAATTGTACCCAAACAAAATACTTGTTCCATATTTTTTGTATGCAGACGAATTTGAAATTAACAACCCCCTCGGATCTCATTCCTCAATACACTCTATCTGCAACTTTTATTATTCATTTGCATGTATGCCCCTTAATGAAGCAAAACTAGAAAACATATTTTTAGCAGCAGCAATCAAATCGAAAGACATTAAAAAATACGGGAACGAAAAATGTTTGCAACCCCTCATAAATGAGTTAAAATTTCTTGAAGAAGAAGGTATCCTTGTAAGGCCACCCGATGGGGATACATTCCATGTTCACTTTATTTTGGGTCTTATACTTGGTGATAACTTAGGCCTTAACACATTACTGGGTTTCAGCAAGTCGTTTTCTGGAACATTTTGTCGATTTTGTCGCTTGAATAAAGATGAATGCAGTGAAACTTGTACGGAAAATTCTGATAAACGGAGAAATATAAGTAACTACAACTTTGACCTACAAAAAAATAATCCCAAAGAAACTGGTATTAACAGTGAATGCTGTTTTAATGACATCCCCTCATTCCATGTTGTTGAAAACTTCAGCGTGGATGTTATGCATGACATTTTTGAAGGAATATGCCATTACGATCTTTGTCACGTAATAATTCATTTCACTCAAATAAAAAAATATTTTTCATTAGAAACCTTAAACAAAAGAAAACAAACATTTGAATACGGTCCTATAGAAATAGGAAATGCTTCGAATGAAATACATCCAACTCATTTAAAAAAGCGCCATCTACGAATGTCAGCAAGGGAAATGCTTACTTTTGCTCAGTTGCTGCCTCTTATGGTAGGAGATATGGTGCCATTAAAAGATGACGTTTGGAACTTTCTTTTAAACCTTCTAGAAATAATTAATATAGTACTATGCTTTGAGATCTCAGATGAGTCGATATCAACATTGAGGAGCAAAATAAAAACGCATAATGAACAATATCTTCAACTTTTCCAAGACAAATTAAAACCCAAATTCCATATTATTACACACTATCCAACAATATTACAAAAATCAGGACCATTAAGAAAATATTGGTGTTTTAAATATGAAGCGAAGCACAAAAGCTTTAAATTATATGCCCATGCTATAACTTCCAGAAAAAATATATGCCTTACATTTCAGCTTAAGTTTGCCAATAGAATTTTAAATTTTAAATATAACACCGTTAAATGTGTAGTTTGGAAGAAACACAACACGCCTAGTGGCTTGATTTCATTAATAAGCAACAAATTGGAGGTTCAGAAAGAACGACTGAACTTTTGGTGTGAAGCAGAATACAATGGCATTGAATATAAAAGCGGTTATTACGTGTCCAGATTAACTAATGATTATAATATATATGTAATTATAAATTTCGTTCAAAGCGAAGAAGACATTAGTTTATTCTGTCAAAAATTAAATGAAATTCACTACCGACCACACTACATGGCGTTTGAAGTCGATGCTTCTTTTCTGGGTGAATATTTTATTTTACACTTTGAGGAATTAATTGGACCTCCAGCAACAGTAATAAAAACTCCGAAAGGGAAAACTATGATGCACATAAAAGAATACTTTCTACCATAAGAAAGTTGAAGGAACTTGAAATAAAATGTGTTAATAGTAATTGTGTGGGTTTTCAAAATTTCATTATTATACAAACATTTGTATACTTTCAGTTCCGTTCACTCGACAAGAAAATCATTTAATTAAACAATGAATGAAAGCATAGAAGGCAAAAAAAGCCCTAATCAATCCCAAACCTACTTGTACATAGAAAATTCACCAACTTATGGAAGACCCACAGTAGATATTGTTGAAAACATATCTTTTAACAGCTCAGAGAACAATTTACTCGGATCACTTCAATGCTTCAATCAACAAGAAAGAAAGTGCAATATAACGTCCCTAAAATACAACGACGGTCAGGATTTAACTTCTTCTAATCTGCAATTCGACCATTCTCAAGATGCTTTGCGAAAACTTCTCAAGTCATGGAATTTAGATCATTTAACAGAATTCTTAATATGTGAGTCTACTTTATCACTTTATATATATGTAAAATCATCACTTTATATATATGTAAAACTATCACACAATAGCTATCAATTATCACTTATGCAAGTAAATTAAAAAAAAACTCCGTAAAACTTGATTTAGTTTTAGAATGAAAATGAAAATTGTTGACTTAGTTTTCAAAGGTTAATATTATAAATATATAGTAATAATAATTCATTATCATAATAATTGTATCAAATCTGTACACACGCTTTTGTTGAATCATTTATGAATCCTGCACCTTCTGAAATTCTAATTTTTTTAAAAATTATTTTAAATATAGCTGAAAAAATCACCATCGGCATTTTGGAAGTAATCAAACGACACCACATAAATATGCTTTTCAAAGACCAAAAAATTGGTGATCTAGTGGTGTTCGAAGAAAATTTAATAGAATGGCGTTCAAGATCATCCTTGTTTGTACACGAAGAGGATAGTGAATGTAGTAGTTCTTTAAAAAGAAATCTGAGTTCTGTATCACCCATCACACCATCTAGTTCAAGAGGACCTACTTCACCAGAAGCCATAGAAGTGTCAGTACATTTATCAGACATATTGAATGATTCCAATAAATCAAGTATTATGACGCGTTACTATGAGCGGCATTCTAAGTTACTGGCAGAACACAGATCTATATTGATAAGCATAATATGCTGTTATTTTGAAGAAAATAATCTTCACATGTCCTTGAAAACCAGTTATAGATTAGAAAATGAAATTCTTAATCGTTTTCCTGGAGAAAAACTGGAATACTACCGTGTGGGAAGACGGGGAAAATATATGCCAAAGCTTGTAATGACAAGAGGAGTTATCGGTCGCTTCTTAAACGGACATTATCTTTGGATGCGGATGCGTCTGACAGCCCTGATGTTGAACCACCAAACCCACGTAATAAACAGTTCTGTAAGTAACTTTAAAGCACGTTTTAATACAAGAACTTTGCTTAAACTTTAGACAAATTTTAAAACCATTCAACCCTACCACTTAAAGTTAAATTTACTTTAATTTAAATAAAATTGATAAAACTTACTGCAAGAAATATGTAGTTTCATAATATGAGAAATCAAATTTCCGAATAAATATGTTCAAACATAACTATAAACAATCAAGCATACTAATTAAATGAAATAATTGTACTTCTTTTTTCCTAAAAAGCCATAAAAAAGGCCGAATGCGGAAAAAAAGAGTATTGTCAAATTGACAGTTTCGAGGTCAAATTAAATTCCTATTTATGAGAAAATTCAATTTAAATTAAGGAGTTACTGAATTATTAGCTATTGCATAGATCCATTCTTATTACTTAGCACTCTTTTATGTTTTTATGTTCTATGTATAAAATTAAGTACCTATCACAAAATTTGCAAATAAACATGAGAATATAATCTAAATATTATTAACCAACAGGTCCAGAAACTGATGCAGAGGAGTGCATACGTAGCTTAAAGTATGACAACTTATCAGTTGCGGAATTTGACAGCTGTTGGCAGGCATGCAGTCAATATAGGATGCAAAACGTGCAGCAAGCAAGTTCTTTGCATGATATTTTTGCAAAATGGCCGGAGTATAAGACCCCAACTGGTTTTCGATTAGTAAGTTTTATTTGAATTATAAAAACCATATATATTTATATTTTAAAATACCGCTAAGTATTCAAATATTTACTAAACTAATTCAAAATAACAGTATTTAAACAAGTAAAACGTAAGAAAAGTACTTGAAACTCTTTTTTTATAAAAAAAATATCGAAAAAAGCGAAGTAAAACGGAAATAGACAAACACTTTTTACTTTATATTTAAATTGAAAGCAATACAAAAATATTGGATCTGTGCTTCGATTAAATTAAGTTCTTTTATATAAAAAATTTTATTTAATCAACAATTTAAATTTCAATTAATATACATATATAGGTATGTATACTTTGATACAAAAAATTAGATTCGTAACGAAAAAGAAATCCTGAAATGTTCTTTCCTCTTTCCTACCCAAAAATCTGTGAAAAAAGACAACTGCGGAAAGAAGAGTGTTGTCAAATTCACAGTATCAAGTTCACATCAGGCATTCTTATTTATGGGTAAATACGAGTACATACAGCAGATTGACGACCACATATCTCTTTTGAAGAGCAAAGGTGAAAGCATTCAGCCGTTTATGCTTGGTTTAGGTGACAGCGACTCAGAAAATATATTAAACTTTTATATATATGTAGATGGAGTTAAGTTTCTTTTCAACTGCTTCTTAAGGCTCAACAAAACACACCGGATCAAGCAAAACGTTTTTGATTCTATAGTCAAAAAAACATTTTTTATTTGAACCACACCAAGCGAAACAGAATAAAAAAAAACAAAATGTTTTGTGCTTTTGTTTCCTTTGGTGTGCGTTGAAATAAAACAAAATACGAACTACGAGTATCGTAAAAGCTTAACTCCGGCTGAAAGATAATAACTCTACGGCAAGTAAATACAAACAACAATTTTGTGTTTACAAAATAGACATTATGGAGTTATTTATAAGAAAAGAGAAAAGCTTTTAAACTTGCCAATCTCTAAGTGACATAGTAGGAAGTAGCAATCCACAGCTTATCAATAGTAAGTTTATTGGCATGTTCCTTATCTTTATAAATATAGATAGGGCTTCTTGCCTCAATTAAAAAAATGAACATATACGTTCATATTAATTTAAAATTTGCGCACAGAGTAAACGTAGAAGCAAATAATTCAAACGGAAATAAAATTTTGTTTTGCAAAAAACAACAGGTCAGCTATCGGCAACGAAACATATTTTTCTGTTTGCTTTGGTTTTTATGTTTCGTTTCATTCGGTGTGCTTTGCGCCACAAGAAAGTAGGCAATTATCGTCAACGACCCTTGTTCGAAACAGTTTTGTTGCATTCGGTGTATGTTGCTCTCATACAATGGCATGTACTCGTATTTTCGACAACCACCACCGAAACTCTTCAAAACAAAAACGTGTGTTTTGTTTGGTGTGTGTAGTCTCATATGAAACAATGTTCTCTTGATTCACAAAACAAAAAAACACGTTTTGCTTTATCCGGTGTGTTTTCAGCCTAAGAGTAGTTGATATTTGTTTTAAGACTTTCCATTTGTTTAATTTAAAATATGCTCCTGCCTGCTCTCAATTTTGGGCATTTATAGAAAATCACTTTTATGATATGAAAATTACAAAAAATATATCATCTAAAATGTTTGTACTTTCACTAAACAAACAAGTTAAATGTAAGAAAAGTACTTGAAACTCTTTTATTAATAAAAATCATCAAAAAAAGCGAAGTAAAACGGAAATAGACAAACACTTTTTACTTTACATTTAAATTGAAAGCAATACAAAAATATTGGATCTGTGCTTCGATTAAATTAAGTTCTTTTATACAAAAAATTTTATTTAATCAACAATTTAAATTTCAATTAATATATGTACATACATAGGTATGTATACTTTGATACAAAAAATTAGATTCGTAAGGAAAAAGAAATCCTGAAATGTTTTTCGTGATTCTGTCCCAAACCCATATGTTTCAAATATTCCTTAAGAAACCGTCAATTTAAGGTTTTAAAAACTCAAGTACCTTAATTAACCTAAATATACTTTTTTATCATACATATCTATAGTCTGATGTATATATATCGAATTTTACATGATTTAAATTTTATTAATTAATTCTCCAGATTGACAAGGATTTTGCAACAATTTATGGAAGTCGTCCGGGAATACTTGGTAGATGGCCAGAACAAGCTAGTTCATTAATGAATTTTCTCTTGAAGCAAACCCAATCGAGAGATAAAAAAATGAGAGCAATTTTGGAATCGATAAATCAAAAAGATGTTAACAGCGGTAATTAGTTTTCTTTATTTTTTCCTTTATAAGTATTTGGTTGAGCAAAACATAAATTCTCGTCCGCAGAAATTATGCTATGTTTACCACTAATACTTTTAACTATGCTAGGTATTCCGTTTAGAATAAAATTAGGTTAAGAACTAACAACTTTTTATCTTACTTTACCATTAATTTATAAAAAAAAATTTCTTAATTCTATTTCCAGATGCAACAGCAGTCAAATTATTATGGTGCCTGCACTTTTTCCTCTTTCCTACCCAAAAATCTGTGAAAAAAGACAACTGTGGAAAGAAGAGTGTTGTCAAATTCACAGTTTCAAGTTCACAGCAGGCATTCCTATTTATGGGTAAATCCATACAGGAGATTGATGACCACATATTTCTTTTCAACTCCTTCTTAAGAGCAGTTGATATTTGTTTTAAGACCTTCCATTTATTTAATTTAGAATATCCTCCTGCCTGCTCTCAATTTTGGGCATTTATAGAAAATCACTTTTATGATATGAAAATTACAAAAAATATATCATCTAAAATGTTTGTACTTTCAGAACAATTGAATCACCAATTGGAAGAAGGAGATATATATATCTGATTTAATTGTTGGGAAAACGCAAAAAACTGAATAATTTATTTGTGTTCTAAGATGCTTTTATAAATTCACCATCGGCCTAACCAATGGGTCTAGATATACAGATGACATTTGCATCAAAATGTCATTTTTGGAAATTTTTGCACTTATTCCCTTGTTCCAATTGGTGATTCAATTGAAGAGTCCTTCAGCTTAAATCTTGTGCGTTGATCGTAGATTTTAATATGTTTGACAATCATTTTTTATTCAGCTATACCGTGTTGTACCGGTAATGTACATAAAATTGATGAATATGTAAATCAAGCATTAGCCTTAAGCCATTAATGTAAATACTAAATTTGACGAAAATAATAAGTTTAAAATTGATAAAAAGTATTGTTTTCAATGAAATATTTAAGCTTTTCAGGAAATCGAAAAGAAGAAGAAATGGAACTATTTCGCAGATACATTTTGAAAGTCGGTATGGGTAAGCTAACAAAATTTACATATATTTTATATAATCTTTCATGAAATACATACATGCATACACATACTTTAATATAAAATAATAACCTAATTATTTTCTATATAATCTTTTCTTTCAAGTAATCTATGATTGAAAACATGCGGATTATGAATATTTTATGGTTGTGTGTCTTATTTCATAGAATTTCTGCATCCTTTCATATTTTGTATGAAAAATTACAACAAAACTGTTATTTACCATACGAAGTATGAAAAACTGCATTAATTTTATGAAATAATGCATATCTAAATCGTGCGAAAATATTCATATTTCATATGATTGCATTCATAGATTTCACGAAATTTCATTCATATGATGCATTTATTTTTTCATACATTCTATGAAAAAAAATAATGCATCGTATGAAAGAAAACATACATTGTATGTAACTATTCATACGATGTATTACAAGTTTCATATGTTCTATGAAGACAATAATGCATCGTATGTATGATTACATACAATTTATGTAACTTTTTATGCGTTCCATAACAAATTTCATAGATTCTATGCAAAAAATCATAAATTGTATGCCTGTATTCATAGATTTCATGCAAAATTACATAAATTGTATGTAACTTTTCATACGATGCATTACACATTCTATGCAAAAAATCATAAATCGTATGAATATATTCATAGATTTCATGCAAAATTACATAAATTGTATGTAACTTTTCATACGATGCATTACACATTCTATGCAAAAAATCATAAATCGTATGAATATATTCATAGATTTCATGCAAAATTACATAAATTGTATGTAACTTTTCATACGATGCATTACACA
The DNA here is from genome assembly GCA_911387755.1 of Chrysotoxum bicinctum. Lineage (NCBI taxonomy): Eukaryota > Metazoa > Arthropoda > Insecta > Diptera > Syrphidae > Chrysotoxum > Chrysotoxum bicinctum. The sequence continues at coordinate 34,414,921 of OU426990.1, forward strand.
TTCTATGCAAAAAATCATAAATCGTATGAATATATTCATAGATTTCATGCAAAATTACATAAATTGTATGTAACTTTTCATACGATGCATTACACATTCTATGCAAAAAATCATAAATCGTATGAATATATTCATAGATTTCATGCAAAATTACATAAATTGTATGTAACTTTTCATACGATGCATTAAACTTTTCATAGATTCTATGCAAAAAATCATAAATCGTATGAATATATTCATAGATTTCATGCAAAATTACATAAATTGTATGTAACTTTTCATACGATGCATTACACATTCTATGCAAAAAATCATAAATCGTATGAATATATTCATAGATTTCATGCAAAATTACATAAATTGTATGTAACTTTTCATACGATGCATTACACATTCTATGCAAAAAATCATAAATCGTATGAATATATTCATAGATTTCATGCAAAATTACATAAATTGTATGTAACTTTTCATACGATGCATTACACATTCCATGCAAAAAATCATAAATCGTATGAATATATTCATAGATTTCATGCAAAATTACATAAATTGTATGTAACTTTTCATACGATACATTACAAATTTCATAGATTCTATGCAAAAAATAAAAAATTGTATGCCTGTATTCATAAATTGTATGCAAAGTTACATCAATTGTATGTAATTTTTCATACGATGCATCACAAATTTGATATATTCGTATGAACATATTCATAATTCCTATGCCTGTATTCATAAAGTTTATGCAAGATTACATGCGAATCTTATGTATATATTGCATACATCTTATGAAACTTTACAACAATCATATGAAAGAAAACATCAAAAAGGAGGGGAAATGGAATTTTTCACGTGATGTAACTATTTCATACATTTTATGATTTCTGTCATACGATGATGATTGCTGTCATACGATGATGAAATGGAAATCATAAATCGTATGAAATCGGTCATCAGCTCAAATCTAATGCAAAAATTCATCAATCGTATGCCATTTTTCATTGGATTGATGGACATATTTTTTTCGGTGTACTCGAATGAAACAGTTTTTTTAACTTGCTAAAATATCTCTAATATTTCTCTGATTTATTTTTCAAAATATATCACGCAGCCACCCACCGTTTCCGCAAGATTTTCCGAGACACCTTAGATAAAAATGATATACTACTGAAATTGGCATTTACTTATTGTTATTACCTTTACATTTTATGATTTTGGGAAGAAGCCACATATTTTTATTTTAAAAAATTTTAAATTTATAATTTATGGAACACACGTTTTCGCATTTAACCACCACATATAAAACATATGACACCAAACGTCTATCTGTTGTTACCTTTTGAAAAAATCATTGCCATTACTTTAATTACAAAATCTTCTGCGAACTTCCTGCATACTAATGGGGTATATTTTCATGACTGCTTCATTTCCTATTCACAGCAAATGCCAAAGACACGCAATTCAATATTTAAGAAAATGATTTTAAGTACCTCAATCAAAATAAAAAAAGAAAAAGAAAAAAGAAAAATTATCATATTTGATGAAAATGAAAATTGTATCTGTTTGGTTTTTATTGTTGAAAATCATTTGCACGTTTTCTTACGTTCAAAACGACAATGACGAGAATAAAATGTTTCCAATTCAAAGGACATTTTAGATCTGTAAGGGATAGAAAGAGATATGGGTCTTGTGAGCTGCGTTGGAGTGTCATATCGTTTAATAAGAAATGGATTCGTTAGAGTCTACTGGCTTGGAAGAGAACGAAACGTTCTCAGGATGTACTATTTGCTTGACTTGTTAAATGTTATGATTAAACAGGAAATTGAAAATCGAAACAGAAGTGTTGATTCGTAATACATACAAATATCGAACGAATCTTCTTACACATGAGTTATTTTTATTTTTTTGACCATTAGTAGGTATTATTTTCTTTGGTCATCAAAATGAAGAAAGCACCTGAATTTTTAAAATTGTTCATATTCCTTAAAGTTGGTAGGTTCTCAATTTAAAGGAAGGGTGTTAGGTTAATCAAAGATGCTAGCCTGTGGAAGCCATATGATTTGGCGACATCTGTCAAACCTATTTTTTATTATTCACTTACTGATGCCAAATCACAAGAAACACGATTGATATTACTTTATTATCAAAATGAGTGTTCCGTCGGTAGACATGGCAGCTCTTCAAAGTAGACTTTTCAACGTTTGGTGCCAGATTTGAGACCGTGGTCCGTGTAAGTGTATGTACATCGGGTTCTGTTGTATTCAATCCCTCGCCGAGCACAATAACTTGGGCTTCCATTTGGCAAATTATGCATCGGAACTTTACCATAGACAATGTCATTTGTTCGCTGAATAGGCTTCGGAGAGTTTGGTGGAGAGAGGAGTGAGGAAAAGCATTTTTGGATGAATGGCTGTGTTATCAAGAATTGCTTTATTTGGGTGGACACCAAATTACACGAGGTTTATCAGGTCACAGGGTATCAAAGAGTTACCGTTTGGTGTCGATTTTGGGCACACGATAAGGACATAGACGACATGTCGTTCCAGGAAGACGGCACTAGGGATCACACAGCGGACGCTATCTCTCAAAGAGATAACATAAATTGGCCACATTGCGGTTTATCTCCGCTGGCTTTTTTTCCTCAAAAAATTGGAATCAAGGCTTAAATGTTATGTTTCAAGCACACAGAAAAAATTGTTGGCACCCCATTTGGGTAATAAAGAAAAAAGTATGCCATTTAAAAAGTCAGTAAATGGTCAAAAAAGGTCAGATTCAGTAATCGGTCAGCCATAGATTTTGTTTAATGTTTTTTTAAAGTTTCTTTTTTCAAGGTCACGTACGATTTTTGGCACCTTAAAATGGACCTAACAGCACTTTCATGAATTTCGTTACTTTATTTTGTTCTCTACATTTATATTTCAAAACAAACATATTAAAGATTAACACGACTTCTTTCGTCAAAAGTTGTTATTATGTAAAATAAATTACCCGTAAAATCTATTCATTGACCCTTTTTAAATTTTTTTTAGACGAAAAAATAGCTTCTATGTTACATATTCAATTTAAATCATTAATTTAAATTAAATTAATTTAAAGTCTCAAAGTCTGAATAGTGTTCTTATTTAATATTGTTTTCTATTTCTGTAGTTTCCGTGCAAATTTAGGAATGCTGATAAAATTGTATAAAATCATTAGAAGCCGTACAAATTAATAAAACAGTTTTTAACATTAGTATATAAGGCAGATAGGTACCGGTATTTTTAAATAAAAGAATTTTGTTTTTGAAATCTTTTAATGCAAGGCGCACTTTTTTCAAAAAACAAAAATCAATCTTGTAGCTTTCGAAATATTTAGTTTTCCAAAACAAAATATTAAATTTTTCAAATCGTGCAAGCAAATTCAAATCACTTTTTAAATTTCCTAGCAGCCTTACCGTAAAAATAAACTGATCAAAGTTAATTGTACCGTTTTCGAGAAATAATATAACAATCTATGCAAAAGTTTTTGAAAAAAAAATATTTTCTTAATATCAAAAACATTTAAAGCAAGGCGTATTTTATTAGTTTGAGTTCTAATTTCATTTCATTTCATTTCATTTATTTATTGGTGATATAAAAACCTTAAGATTGGTATCTTTTTCGTGGTTTTAAAATTTTACAAAAATTTGTATAATAAATGTCAAATACGAAAACTAAGATAAAAGTGTATGTATTAATATAAAAAAGAAACAAATGGATTGATTATATTACATATATAATTATAATGTTTTAACTAATAAAAATAGAGTGAAAATGTAAAGCTACATCTGCGTTTTGAAGATGATCTGTAATGGAGTACATAAATTCATTCAAATTTAAAATATTCTTAAATTGAGCGGGTATTATATTCCAAATTCTGGCGGCTAAGACAAAGAAAGACCTTCGGGTTTGCAATACTAAATCTTTTGGTATATTTAAATTTCTAGTGCGCAGCGATGATGAAAACTGAAGCTTATCGAATAAGTAGAGAGGCTTTTGCTGACGTATTAGAATAAAAATAAATTTACAAATTTCCCTTACAAAGTGTGACATAAGTGGCATCCTTAAAACACAATTAGTTAGGTGAGATACATGATCATACTTCTTCAAAGAATAAATAAAGCGTATACACGCATTAAATGCTACATTTAACTTTTGTTTGCTGATTGAGTCCATGCCGGCATATAGAGGTATCCCATAAGTTATAATTGGGACAAGTAAAGTTTTGACCAACATAAGTCTACTTGATTGTGGAATGAAAAAGGAAACTCTCCACAAGCGTCTCAAAGAACCATATATGATCCCAACTACTTTATTGACATGGTTATTCCAAGTTAATGTTTTATTAAATACGAATCCCAAATTGACTACAGTAGACTTATAAGGAATAATATTTCCATTAAGAGAGATCTTGGGAAAGTATGATTCATTTAGATTACTTTTATAAATTATTATGCTTTGAGATTTAGTTGGATTAATGATCAAGTTATTTTTCAAAGTCCATTCATAAATATTATTCAAATCTTCGTTTATGCTATAGACTGCATCTTCCAAAAGCCCTAAAGGAAAAGACAAATAAATTTGAAGGTCGTCCGCATAAAGATGACAAGAACTAAATTTTATTACATCGACAACATCATTTATGGTATAAACATGCAGAATAAAATTGGGCCTAATATTGAGCCTTGGGGGATTCCACGATCTATATCAATATTATTAGATACAACGGAACCAATAAAAACAGCCTGTTGGCGACCGCTCAAAAAACTTTTTACCATACCAATGGAACTTGAAGAAAAATCATATTTGTATCTTAATTTATCAATCAATATATTGTGATCCACTGAAAAAAAAGCATTCGAAAAGTCTAGTAAACTTAATATAGTAACCTTATCTTGATCAATAGCCACTCTTATATCATCTGACACTTTTAAAACTGTTGAGACACAGCTGTGTTTTTTTCGGAAACCCGACTGTAAAGGTGATAACAAGTTGAAAGACTCAAGGTGACAAATTATTTGATTCAACATAAGTTTCTCTAATCCTTTTGAAAGAAATGGTAAAACACTAATGGGTCGATAGTTAGACAACTCCTGTTCATTGCCTTTTTTTAGTAGGGGAATGATTTTCGCCAGTTTCCACGCACTCGGAAAAAACGACTTCATTAAACAGTGATTATAAATATTACATATACTCGTACTTGGCATAATAACTGGAAGAAGTAAGCGTATAAATTTAGGTGAAATTTCATCAGTGGCCAGCGCATTTGATTTTATTGAATATAATGCGAATGCACAGTCTTCCATTGTAACACAGTTGAAATGAAAAGACCCATTGTAGCTGTGTGCCCTTTGAGTAATTGGAGGTCTACACATGCTAGACATTGCAAAAAAGTTATTTAATTTGTTTGCAAAAACAAGATCAGCATTTCTCAAAGGGTTCGATCTATTGGTTACACCTAAATTTTTCAAATTATTCCATATTATTTTGGTTGAGTTCTTAGTGACATCCAATAGATTAAAGTACATAACCTTTTTTGCATTTCGGATTGCTTTCACTGTGAAATTTCTACAGCTTTTATATCTATTCCAATCACTGATCAATCTCGTATGCTTAAAAACACTGTACAAAAAATTACGTTCGCATATAAGGTTTTCAATATGTGGAGTAACCCAAGGACAACTTCTACTTTTAATTTTCCTTTTAAGTGGAATATATTTATCATACAAATATTTGAATACGTTATTAAGAATATCAACTTTGAAATCAACCGATGCAGAAGACCTAAAAGGAAGCATGTCAATGCTGGAACATTCATTGAGAAGCTCGAATAGATTTATGTTTTTAAAATCACGATAGAAATAACAATTATCGTAGTCTAAGCTATTCATTTCAGCATCATATATTAGGAAAATTAAATCATGATCTGCAACACCATTTAATTGATTATAAAAGGATACTTTTGTTAAATTAGAAACGGCAAATAAATCCAGACAAGTTGCACTATGGCTTGTAATGCGAGTTGGTAAGCAGCTTACAATAATCATACCATAAGCATCGAAGATATTTTGTAAATTCGTTGAAGGGCCATTAGTAACGGCCATATCAATGTTCAAATCTATACATAAGATAATGTTTTCATAGGAGGCACTGTGTTTATCCAAAAATGTCTCAAATTCGTTGAAAGGAAACCTGCTAGGATGTCTATATACGCCATTGATCAATATTTTCTCATACGGTAAGCTTATTTCAATAAGAAGACACTGAATGTCAATGAGATTCAAAAAATCAACGCATCTTGCCGGTATTCCCTCACGAATATAAGTTACAACACCACAAGCACGACCAGCACCATCCAACCTAAATACTCGATAACCTTCAATTAAAATCATATTATCATTTACACTTGCATCCAACCATGTTTCTGATAGACAAATAATATCGGTTGTCTTTGAACTAAAAAGAAGTCTCAATTCATCAATTCTGGGAAGAATGCTACAAACATTAACGTGGCGATGATAAAACATTTAGCATTGCTCTAGATAAAACATTTCCTGTAGCTGAACTGCCAGAGGAATTAATACTGTTGTTATAACTGCTCATAAAGTAATTTATATGGAAATCCAAAAACCACCAAAACAATCATCCACAGGCAAAACACAGAGTAGCAACACATCATCTTACAAATCCAATAATAATTATTATATAACTTCAAACTCATAATAATATAATATAGACTATGTTTAAGAGAAATAGCAAATAAGTAAAATAAAGATTTAGAAAAAGAGATTAAAAAAAAGGTTAGAAGGAAGTTAATATATTATTAACAATTGGATATAAATGAATATATAATTATTTTGTTATTGTTGATTGTTGTTGTTGTTGACATCTGGGTTAGAAGCTAACTGCAGATTATTAAGCTCATCTATCGAAGAAATTTTTATATAACTGTCCGTTGGCTTGATTTTCACCGAGATGATCCCATTGAAGGAGTGAACGGAATGTAAAATATTGTTTAGTTTAAGTTTCATTGCAGCTTTGCGGATTATGAGGGCATTCGTTGAAAGGCATTCAAAAGCACCAAGGGCTCTATTGGAAACAAATCCTAATTTGTCCAGGGTGATAGCATCATCATCATCATCGGCTCGACAACCGGGTTCCGGTCCTGGCCTCTTTCAACAAGTCTCTCCACCTATCCCGGTCTCTAGCCGACGCCATCCAGTTGCGCACCCCAAGGCTTCGGGCGTCCTGGTCTACGCCATCTCTCCAGCGCAAGCATGGTCTACCACGCTGTCGTCTACCATAGAATGTACCACAAAGAACTTTCCGAGCAGGTTCCTCTTCGCTCATGCGAGCTAGGTGCCCTGCCCACCGGAGTCTACCGAGCTTAATTTTTGTCACGATATCTGCTTCAAGGTAGATTGCGTACAGTTCATGATTGTACCGTCTCCGGAATCGTCCTTCCTCACATACGGGGCCAACAATTCTCCTTAAGACTTTTCTCTCGAACGCAGCTAAGAGGTCGGAGTGCCTTTTGCTAAGCACCCAAGTCTCAGATCCATATGTGAGTACTGGCAGGACCATGGTCCTGTACAGCAGCAGTTTTGAAGTTATGGTGAGATTTCTGGATTTGAAGAGCTTTGACAGACTATAGTAGGCTCTGTTGGATTTGAGAAGCCGCCCGCGTATTTCTTCTTCTATATTATTATCGGCTGCTACTATTGACCCAAGGTATTTAAAGGATTGCACCACTTCAAATTCGTGCTCCGCAACCTTGATTGTTTGACCAACTGTTCCTCTCGCCTTCGACGCCACCATGTACTTTGTTTTACCTTCACTAATGTGCAGCCCCAGATTTTATGCCGCCTGCTCAATCTGGATGAAGGAATCGTGTACAGCTTGTTCGGTTCTTCCGATGATGTCGATGTCGTCTGCGTAAGCCAGTAACTGGCTGGACCTGTTGACGATGGTCCCTCTTGTTGCCGTGCCAGAGTCACGGATTGCTTTCTCCAACGCCAGGTTGAAGAGGAGGCAGGCCAAACCGTCCCCTTGTCGGAGTCCATTAAAGATGTTGATTGGTCTGGATAGCAATCCGGCTATTTTTACTTGGCTTGTTACGTTGGTCATGGTCAACCTACATAGTCGTGTCAATTTATTTGGGATGCCGAATTCTCTCATGGCTTTGTAAAGTTCTACCCTGGCTATGCTATCATAGGCGGCCTTAAAGTCTATAAACAGATGGTATGTTGGGATGTTAAATTCTAGACATTTTTCCATCGCCTGCCTAAGGGTAAAGATCTGATCAGTTGTTGATTTGCCTGGAATGAAACCACACTGATATTGTCCGATGACGGTTTTAGCGTATGGGGTTATCCGGTCTTGTAGGATAGAGGAGAGTATCTTATAGGCGGTATTCAACAACGTGATACCTCTATAATTGCTGCACGTTGTGACATCTCCCTTCTTATGTATGGGGCATATTAAACCTTTTCGCCAGTCTTCTGGCATTTCTTCCTGCTCCCATACGTGTACTATAATATCATGAATTGCTTGACGTAAGGCTGGCCCGCCGTGATGGAATAATTCGGCTGGTATGCCATCGGCTCCCGGGGCTTTGTTCTGTTTAAGCCGCCCTATAGCCTTCTCAACCTCTTCTATGCTTGGTGGCGGCAACATAGAGTATTCTTCTTGAAGTAGTGGAGCTTCCACTTCTGCAGTGAGCTGACCATTTAGCAATTCATTAAAGTACACTTCCCATCGCTCCAGTATGCTTTCAGGATCGGTGATCAGATTTCCCTCTCCGTCCTTGCAGTATGTGCAGCGTGGTGTGTACTGCGTCATGTTTCGGACGGATTGGTAGAACTTCCGCGCCTGGTGCGGACCTCGCTCTCGGCTATTTTCTATTTCACAGATTAGGTTCTTCTCCCAGGCTGATTTTTTTTGTCTGTGTAGCCGTTTTTCTATTCTTCTGAGCTCTTTATATTCCTCTTCGCGTGCCCGCGTTCTATGAGATTGTTGCATTGCTCGGTACGCAACATTCTTACGTTCAGTCGCTAGCTTGCATTCATCATCAAACCAGTCGTTCCGATTTTTACGACTGCTGCCTAAGATGGAGTTGGCAGTACTAATGACAATATTGGGTGATAGCGCCAGCAGAAAAAAAGAGACGAAGAAACTTGACCCTCTCGTATGGAAACGAGAATTTAACCAAAATTGGTGATGTAAATTCTTTTAAGAGTGGCCCTTTGCTTTTAATGTTGTTATTTTCATTGTTATGTTTTGTATTGGCTTTTTTTTTGGTTATGATTGAGCCGAAAAATGTCAAAAGGCAGAACCTCATGTTTGGTGATCGAACAAATTTTATGGAATAACTCTCTAAGGTTTTCGTTTGGAGTTTCAGGTATTCCAGTTAAAATTAGATCACTTTTCCGAATACCATTTTCAAGTTTATTAATTTTATCATTTACCACAACTGAGTCGGATATAAATTTTTGCTGAGAAACTTTGTCTTTGATTTCTTGTCTTAATTCACAGATTTCACTTTTTGTATCACGAATGAAATTGTCGAGTTTTGCTGTTAATTTCACAATATTATTATTAATCAAAGTTTTTAAATCAAGCATTTCTTTTTTAAGCCCAATCATTTGACTATCCAATGTCATTTCAAGTTTTTTTATGCTTTTAGCTAATTCATCATTCGTTACCGACATGTTTGCAATAAAATAAATTATAGAAATGACAAACTAGAGAGAAATACTTTGGGTTGGCTTAGTAGTTATAAATTTTAAGTTTAAAGACACTTTATAAATTAAATATTAAAATTTTGTGGAGCGAAAAAATCACACACGTGCTCTACTCGTTTGACATTTTCAATCTAAAAAATAAGAAAATAAAATACACCACTGGGTGGAATCCAAAAAAAAATGTTCATACATTTTTAAGTTTTGAAATAAAATGTTTTTCTAATTTCTTAGATTCTCTATAAAAATTTCATTATAATCTGTTATGGCGATAATGAAAAAAAAATCAAAATTTCAAAAAATAGTTCTACGGTATGTACAGTCAATAATATCTTAATTTTTTTTATTAAATTGTAGATCGTAGATCAATTGTTATTGAAAGGCAAAAAAAAATTATATCAAAATTCTAGGCGCCATTTTCGAGAAAATACGATTTCTGAAAACCATTGTGTATGCTGGGTACTGTTATTTTAAAGTAAAATTTGTTTTTTTTTTAAATCCAAAAAAAAATGTTTCGGAAAATCTTAATACAAAATAATATTCAAACTTTTGGGGGCGCTTTAGCATAAGAAAATGATTAAAATAGGTTGTACCGTTTTTGAGAAAATCGAAAACAAAAATATGGTCCCAAGGGAGGGTACCATTAATATAAAAAAATTTTCGACTATTACTAAGCTTTAACTAAATTAAATTTTTTGATTTGTTTCTTAAATCTGTGGGACAGTTTTTGAGGAAAAAAATATTCACAAAATTTCAAAAAAAAAAAATCGTATGGCCGGTACGACTGGGTTGCACGAACTTGCTCCTACTCAAGTAGCACAAACGTCCAAAATACACCAAAATATTTGGGGTATTTTTTGCGCTTTCGTGATATACATTTTAAATATAAAAAATATGCTACTTTTGAGTGCAGTTTTTGTACAATTAATTTAAATTCGGTGTATACATATAATACCTCGTTGTCGTTTATAATTTACACCGGCTGTACACAAATTATACCGATTTTCGGTACATAAATTGTGCTAGTGGTATAGAAATTATTCAGGTTACGAGAACATAATATACCCCGGAAGTGTAAATAATAAACTGATAATTGGTTTAAAACCAAAATCTGAAACATAAAATTTATTTTGAAATAAAATTTACACCGAAGTTTATTTTTTAAATTGGAAATAATTTAATTTTACACCGAAGTTTATTTTCTGATTGAAAATGTATCTGAAGAATTTGTAATTGTTTCTATGATACTATGATTAGTATGAATGCGAGTGCCTAATTTAAAAACGAAGCACATTCTGCCGAATGATTCTTGATCCTACCCCGTCTAAAAATTGAGCGCCTCGAAAATATCAATTAATCAAAGATTTCTAAGACAGTTCGTGAAAATTAATTATTCGAAATCTAAAATTTGTTGGTTGTTTTTTTAATTTTTTAGGGACGTTATGTTAAAAAAGAGTCGAAAATACCAAATGCGGTATATAATTAAGTCGCTATAATATTAAAATAACTAATCATTGTTTTCATTTAATATTTAAATTTTTTTAATATTTCTTGGAAAAAATGGCCGTCGTCCAAAATACAGGGTGTCTCAAAAAAATCGCCGCAGACGAAAACCATCATACACATAGGTTCCTAAGACCTATTTTCAAGCCGAAAACCTTATGCAGTAATTTTCTCGTTTTCGCTTCCGTTTTGACTTAAAATAAATTGTATGATTTTTGGAGTAATTTCTTTTAAGCCCATTTTTATACATACAAACAAGGAATTCATTTTAATTTAGCAATATACATATAATACTTTTGATAGTAAATTGTGGGAAGATCTTTAATCACATAGAAATGTTTACATTGAAAAGGCAACAGAGTACATTGAGTACCTATAAACTAAAGATGGTAAATGATACGACAAAGCAATTCGCCAAAAAAAAAGAACGCATCTTAAGTCGATGCTTTTTTCCGATATCCCATTAAGGACGTGCTCTTGGAAATACTAGTGAGAAAAAACCATACAAATACTTCCAGGTTAATGCTTTATTTATAAATGTCGTCCATTTTTGAGACCGATATTTAACTGGCTCTAAACTTGGCAAAACTAAAACCGATTATTCTTGATTTTTTTCTTTTTTATTAAAACAAGAACAGGTAAGATATTCTTTCCACCATACAGGTTTTTTCTATGCGATTAACGGATTAACGGCTTTTCCACAGTTAACTATCGAACGTATTATTTTGCTAAATTAAAATTAATGGTTTTCATCTGCCGCGGTCACAGTGGGACACCCTGTAAGTATATGCATACTCTAACTCCTGAATTTGGAAAAACAATGCACCAATTTTAAAGAACAAGAAGAAAAAAAACACCATTGTACACAATACATATATCCAAAATTCTGCTTTCGGTACCTACATTTTGTATGCCGGAAATGTGCAAAATATTCCACCAATTTCAAAGAACAAGACAAAAAATACACCATTGTACAAAATATATCCAATATTCTGCTTTCGGTACATTTATTATGCTATAAACTGTGCAAAATATACCCCAAGCAGTAACAAAAATGCACCATTGGGAAAAATATATCCAGTAATTTTTTTAGTATGTTTAATTTGCTGTAAATAGTGTAAGAAATGTTCAAAACAAAAACAAAATTATAGTTAACATTGGAATTCAAGAAAATAAATACATAATATTTATTAATATTTAATAAAGTTGTAGGTACATAATTTTGCTACTTAGGAACAGAGGTAATCCGTCAACATTGAAATTAAGAAGAACTTCCATTGATTGATTTAATTGACGAAAGGTTTTCGATGCCATAGTACCAAAATGAACCGGATCCCATTGTTTGTATATCAATACTCCGTGGTGTATGGAGCAACGTACGTGCATCTTTCGGCAGTTCAGCTTTTCCTTCACTTCGCAGTAAAAGAAGTAGCTCAGGCATAGCACAATGTGTTATTTTATATTTAACAGCCCAATCAGCCAATTTAGACATAAAATCAATGTGTTCGTCCAAATCATCAATGACGCAATCTTCCGAGGAGGGTTCTACTTCCCGATTTATATTTTCCACAACTTCATCATTATCATCCAAATCTGTTCGAAATTGAGTCTAATACGAGTAATATTTCATTTGGCCCTACTTTAATATTAGGTTCATTTGAAATAATATTTTCTCGCGATATTGAACAATTTGTAGAATATAAAAGTTGATTTTCGTCGTTTCAAATAAATTTGGATGATTTTGCTGAATACTACTGGGTTTCACACAGTTTTTTAATTTTCTTAAAAAGTTGTTTTCCTACGATACTATTTCAAATAATTGTTGAACTTTGAGCTACCCATTTTTTTTATTATTTAAAGAAATAAACGCGCGGTGACTGTAAACACATGACAGCTGAACTGAGGTAAACATTTTGTTGACATTATGGTTAGACATTGGTGTAGTTTAGTGTATTTAATCTCCACAAGATTTAAATCTTACACCGAAAAATGATTGCTCATTTAAAATGGTGTATTTTATCTACAAAATTTGGTGTAAAAAATACGTCATTTTTGTTGATTTCAAAATTGGATTTTTTTATGCGCCATTAATGACATATTAAAAAAACAGCTGCGAATCAATTTATTTTTTGCACCGCATTGGAACAAAAATGTTGAAATTTTGCACAGAAAAGACAATGGTGTAATTTTTATACCGGTATATTTTGTCAAATACACCAAAATCTTGAAATTTTCTTCAGTTTTCTCAATTTTACACCAAAATTCAAGAAATTGTACCAAATTATACACCAGTGTGCTACTTGAGTATGTATTAGACAAGGAATTTTAAAAACGAATGTTATTAAAGAAAACTGTTCATAAGGATAAAATTATTTTTTTTAATTCTTTTAGTAGTAAGAGACAAAAACAGAATGCTGTGCAAATATGAATGTATTTAAGAGCAAAACTTATAAGTCGTTGTAGTGGTTTCCTAAAAAAAGCTTTTATATATATAAACTTTTTAAAGATTTTTAAAAAAAAATTTTGATACGCCAATTTAAAGTTTTTTCTATTGTTCGAATAAAAACTATATTTACAAAAAAAAAATATTGAGCCATTTCTGGGATATCGAATTTCCAAAAAAAGAAAAAAATAGTTTTTTTTTTCTAAAATTCAAAAAAATATTTATTGTAAAGTTTTGAAATGCAACGTGTTTTAGACTTTTTAGAAGCTTCTTTATAAAAAATTTCATTAAGAACCGTTATGTACATAATGAGAAATTTAAAATTAAAAAAATGGTTCTATGGTAGGTACAAGCTGTAATATCTTAATTTCAATTTTTTTTTATTGAATTAAAGATCATAAAAATTTATTGAACGAAAAAAAATTTATCAAAATTCTAGCCGCCGTTTTCGAGAAAAATACGATTTTTGAAACCCATTTCTTAACATTTGTATGGTGGCGGGTACGTTTATTTTTAGGTAAAATAATTTTTTTTTTATCACATCTTGTAGATTATATTAAGAAACTTTTATTTATCAAGCTTAAAAAAAATCTAGCATGGGGTCTTCGAAATACTGAGTTTTGAAAAAATAATTTTAAGTTTTTTTTTTTAAATCCAAACATTTTATTTTTTGAAAAATTGAATACACAAATCTATTTAAGTTTTTGGGGAGCCTGAGCATAAAAAAATGATCATGGGGGGTACCCTCAATAAACATTTTTCGGGAAATTTTTATCAACCATTACCTAGCTTTAAGTAAATGAATTTTTTTTTGTGTTTTTATTTTTTAAATCTCTCGAACAGTTTTTGAGAAAAAAAATATTTATAAGATTTCGAAAAAATTTGTATGGCAGGTACCGTTAATTTTGGTCTTAAAAATAAATTAAAAATGATATCTACCAAGTTTAAAGAAAATCGGCCGAGTCGTTTAGACTTTAGTCTAACAGACAGATAGAAAGAATTTCGAGACAAACTTTTTTCCTCTTCGCCATCATCGTGATGTCAACTTTAATCAAATTTTCGAGTTATTTTTTTTTACGAATAATGAATAACGTGCCTTATAGTACCTATAAGTCGCGAGTCAAAATAATTTTATGGGTAGCAATAACATCAAGATTTAAGAAAATCCCTTAAATTTCAGACAGGGACAGACATCGTAATGTTTAAGTTTTATTAAAATCTCTTTAGTTTTCTTGCTAGAAAGTAAATTTTGTATAGGTGTAAATCGTAAATTATGCATATTTGTTGATTTTACTGAATATAAATTGAAGTTTTTGTTAACAATAAATCAAAAGCTTAAAGATTAGAACTTGAAACTGAGTAAAATTTTGTATTTGTTTAGTTTTTCAAAGTATTCAAAATATGTTAACTGAGTAAATTTGATTAAGTTTTCGAAAAAGATTGATTTATAAAAATATTAAAAAAAACTTTTATGTTTCTTTTATTATGAAATTAATCGTTTTGTTAAGAAGATATGTACACTCAAAAAATGTATTAGTAAAATGGCTACGAGTGATATTCGTATAGAAAATATTCGTGCATTGCACAAATATTCGTAAGATGTACGAAGTATTATTTGAAGTAAACAATTTGTTTGAGTACATTGTACATATAACTATGTAATAACATACGTTAATTTCTCGTACGAATGACTTCGTACTTTAATCTTTTACATTCGTAGTATTTACTAATAAATCCGTAGATACTATTTACTAAGTAAAACTAATATTAGACAGAATTCATTCGTAGGTTGACCGTACGCATTATGCGTAGAATGTACTAATAACTTCGTATTTTCATGAAGTCCATTAGTATTATTTACTAATCATGAGTAAGAAAAATAATATGTGTTCAATTCTAAAAATTAAATGTATTCCATTCGTCAACACGTTCAAACGTGATATTATTTATAAAGTGCTGCAGTGGTGGATCAGACTAACATCTGCTTTTTTCGAAAAGATGAGGTAAGTACCTAGACCTATGTACATTAGACTGGGCCAAAAAAATTGACTATTTTTTTTTGAAAGATATATCGAGAATATCATTCAGAATGACAAAAAAAAAATTTGTAAAAGTTTGAGCCCTTAATATCAATTTTAAGAGGGCTATCATCGCTAATTTTGATTTTTAGTCATAATTTCATGTTTTGCGTCAGAACTGACAAAACATTGAAGTAAAAAAAAATTCATTTTGACTTACTTTTATATAAAATTAAATTCCCTACAAAAAAGGTCTAATTGAAAATTTTCGTCAGACAAGCCGTTTTTGAGTAATTAAGCTTAATAAATTGTTATTTTTCTTCGATTTTACTTTTTTAATTTGGAATTTTGTAACTAACGAAAAATAACAATTTATTAAGCTTAATTACTCAAAAACGGCTTGTCTGACGAAAATTTTCAATCAGACCTTTTTCGTAGGGAATTTAATTTTATATAAAAGTAAGTCAAAATGAATTTTTTTTTACTTCAATGTTTTGTCAGTTCTGACGCAAAACATGAAATTATGACTAAAAATCAAAATTAGCGATGATAGCCCTCTTAAAATTGATATTAAGGCCTCAAACTTCTACGAAAATTTTGTTTTGTCATTCTGAATGATATTCTCGATATATCTTTCAAAAAAAAAAATAGTCAATTTTTTTGGCCCAGTCTAATGTACATACATATGCTTTAAACCTTATTTTATATTTAATATACAACATCCAGAAGCAGCAGAGCATACATACATATGTGGGAATTTTATTCCTAAAAGAATTTCAATGTAAGTACAAATTTTTTTTTCCGAATTTTCAATATTTTAAATGTTAAATTTATTTTCAGTGGCCCTTAGTACATAAAATGAGGAGTTTTTAAATATTTAATTGACTTTTAATTATATTTATAATGAATTAATTAATTTTTAACTTTATTCACATATATGACAATAAAATGGATTAAAAAACTATTTTTAACTTACAACATAAATATCTTTTGTTATTATTTCTTACAATAGGTATTTAAGAACATATTTAATGGTAGTAAGTTCTACAATAATATTCGTACAATATACAAATGGCATTGGTAAAAATTCGTACATTGTACCAATGGTATTCGTACAATATACGAATGGCATTGGTAAATATTAGAATAATATTCGTACATTGTACCAATAGTATTCGTACAATATATGTTTGATTTTTTACGAATACTAATAAAATATTATTAATATGTACTAATAAACCTCCATTCTACGAATACTATTCGTGGCTGAAAGCCACGAATAAAATTCGTAGAATGTACGCATGAATTAGTAATATTGACACACAAAATTTTTGAGTGTATGTACACATGTATTTATTGCGTCTTAAAAATAAATTATCATACATATCTTCGCTCTCCGTCAGATATTAAAATCATCTTGTGTCTAATTTAATTTAATGACATTCACTTTTGTAATGATGAAACATTCAATGGCAAATTATTTTTATTAGTTGACTTCAAGTTGTCCTGGACAACATCCTTCTAATACAGCAATGGACGTTCCAAATTCCATAACAATTCCATGTTTACTGAAAATATCACTATACTAACAAAATAACGAACGTAAATTTCGTGTACATATTTTTTTTAACAAAATAATTAGAGCGGTTTTGAAATCTACTAGCTCTGTGTGAAATTTAGCATTCTGTTAATCTCAAGCTAAAAGTTAAGCAACTTTGAACAATGTTAATTAATAGACCTTAATGTTACAATATTTTTCGCATGGACGGTTGGAAAGAGCTTTATTTTCCCCAATTTATTTAAGGTGAACATTTTCTTTTTGTTGACATTTTGTACAAGCCAGTCGGATATTAAGTCGAGATTAAAAGAATTCCGACATTTTAGAGTCAGAAAATAATTTATATAAATTTCGACCTGTTGGGCATCGGAACGTTACCTAAATTGATCGCGTAGTATGAGGTTGATAATCACTCCTGAGGACTTTTTTAACAAGCAGTTTATATCACTTCAAGTTATTAAGAAATATCCAATTATTTTAAAGATAAAAAGTCTTTCCATTTCCACCACTAACGCATAAGTTATCTTCGATCCGCTATAAATGGCTAAAAGATGATTCACCTAACAGAGACTGTTTCGTGGATAATTTTATTCTCTTAAGGGTTTTGTGTCAAAAATGTACTAAAATTTTTATCAAAACACACAAGGCCTCGTTAATAATAGAATAATACAAGGTGGCGCAAAATTTATCCAATTAATTCAGTTTTGTTTCCGAATTACTTTATTACTAAATTAAAAAAAAAAATATTTTGAATGATGGAAATATTTATTAAGAACTTTAAAATTTTATTTTTTGAGTGGAAAAGATGGTATTCTTCAAGTGGGTGCCGCCAGAGTGTTGATACACATTTGTGTCTGTTTTATCGCATTTTGCATGATTTTCAAAAAAAAATTCCAGTGAAAGACTTGTTGCCATCATGAGTCCACGACTTCAAGTAGCCCCAAGGAATGAACTACATACATATATGATAAGTAAATTTGACGATATTTTTGGCCATGCCAAATCGACAAAACGGGAAATTACGTGACCAGGAAAAGTCTTCTTCACAATTTCCATTGTCACTCGTGCTATGTGTGCTGCTGCACCACTTGGTCGAAATCACAAGTTTACCAAGCCCGACGCATGCAATTTCGGCGATAGGAAGTCGTTTATCATGGGCCTGTAGTGCTCTCCAGCAACAGTCACCATATTGCCGATAGGGCGTCCTCAAAAAAATACGGACCAATCACTTCTCTTGCGTGAATACCGCACCACAGAGTGGCTTTGACTGGATGTAATGGCTCTTCGTGCATCCCACGTGGATTTTCAGTCTCCCAGAAACAGAGATTTTGCTTATTAAAGTAACCGCTTAAGTAGAAATGCGCCTCGTCGCTCATGATAATTTTTGACATAGAATCGTCTTCTTCAATGTTCAGATTGGAGATTGCTTGACAGAAATTCACACGCGACGGACAGTAAGCAGAATTTCACTTACAGCTGCGTTCAAAAAAAAGCACCGCAGAACATCATCAACTTTATAAAGTGAAAAAAAACTGAACTCTAACCTCGGATATAGTTGCTTCCTGTTAAATCAATTAGCTTTTAAGCCTGTAAATAATTATACATGAAATAAATTTCAAATTCAGTCCATATCTGAAGATTTGTCAAATTTCCCAGGCATTTTCAAAATTTTGCCAATCAACAAAATAGCACCTTATCCAAATCATGTCTAACAAAATGAAAATTGCACCTATTTTAAATAATATTGGGTATTGGAAGCAGTTAAATTTTTGCTTATTACAAAACTAAAACAATATTCGGTTAAACAAATAAAAGGTGTTTCTTATTTAAGCGGATCCACAACAACTGATCATATCTTTATTCTCTCATTATATTCTTCTTCCTAACCAGTAGTCTCTTTCTATTAAATACAATCATTATATCTTTCTTTCAGTATACCTTCTTTCTGAACATTCATTTGTTTTTCTTTATTCTTTCTTTTGGAAGTGTTGCCACAGTATTTAGTTTTTAATTTGTTAAATTTGTGGTTCAAATCAATATTTGGTGGACATGCCTCCACATTTCTATAACCTTTGCATATATTTTACAAGCTGTTGACATCTTTCAACAGGAATCGATTCCCAGCAGCTCTCACCGGTAGACCAAAGTTCTTCATCGTTACTTGGCCTGTACCGAGACAATTCCGCCTTAACGTCAGCCCCAAAATTTTCAATCGGGCTTAAGTCTCAGGACTGTGCAAGCCATTCCATGACATCTACTTTGTTACCCAAAAACCATTTCTTTGACTACTTTGCCAAGTTGTCCTGTTGAAAGATCCACTTCAAAGGCACCTCCTCAGAGACATAAGGCAACATCTCATCCTCCAGTACTTTGACGTAAAGATGTTTATCCATAATACTTTTGATCCAGTATATGGGTCCTACACCGTTATATGAAAAACTGCCCTACATCATTATACTATAGATCCTCCATGTTTAGTAATTTTTTATGTGTACTTGCGGTTGAGTGTTAAGTAATGCATTTGGAGGCCTTCTAACGTATGAATATTTAATGTACAATAGTACGATATAGTAAAGTAGTAAACAACAAATATATTATATATTATATTGGGGTGGCCGTGGCGCGATGGATGTGTGCTCGCCTGTGAACCTCATGATCACAGGTTCGATCCCTGCCGTGTCATCTATGTCGTTTTAATTGCATTAAAAACCTTCTAAAATTGTCATCAATGGGTTGCTGGTCTACTCATTACATGTTGTTCAGGCATAACACTAACAACATGTAATTGAGTTAAACTAGTATGCCCAACAAGGATAAACACGAATAAAATAATGTGAATTATAAGCGACATAGAAATAAGACACGGCATTCTCCGCTTTAGTTCAGCCGCCATCCCTGGAGATAAAATATCTGAGACAACAACCTTCAGTCTCAGAACATCGTGCCACACATCTTTCCTATCCTTCTTTCTCTTCCTTAACTTCACGCCCGCGCTGTGTTGAAACATTTAAAGAGTAATCATAATCCCTTGAGCGCGGGTAGATTATAAAAAAAAAAAAAAATATCCCACAAACATTTTAATCGTTTAAAATATACCAAGTTGAAATTCAGTGCTATTTTCTTAACCGCAACTGTAAATTCACTGAAGGGTCCGTCTGGTGATGTCCGATTGTTGACGTCCAGCGCTGCCGAACTTACTCCCATAGGAGTATTTTACTCCTTTCGTGGAGTCGATGCTCCTATACTCCCCATGTTACAAAAATACTCCCCAAAAAAAATAAATAAAAATTAAAAATAAAACAAAATTGCAACAAACCAACTTAAAGCAAACATATTGTTTTTTCGACAAATTGCACATCTCTGTTCTTTTTTTCCATACAAGATCGCATATCGTTGAACTTGCAAATATCCCTGGATAACAAGATAAAAAGACAGAGATAATAAATATTGTTTCGTCTTTTTTAATTTATCAAGTGCGAGTCAGATAGTTAAATCGGACTTCGTTCAATCCAATTTACCATTTCTAAAAAAATACAAATTGACCGTTACAAAGCAAATAAAATGCACGACTAGGTCGCACGAACTTGCTCCTATGTAAGAGACTAGGAATTTTAAAAACGAATGTTATTAGAGAAAACTGTTCATAAGGATAAAATGAATTTTTTTAAATTCTTTAAGTAGTAAGAGATAAAAACAGAATGATATGCAAATATGAATTTATGCAGGAACAAAAATTATAAGTCGTTGTAGTGGTTTCTTAAAAAAATAAGCTTTTATGTACAAAATTTTTAAAACATTTTTAAGAAAAAATTTTGGTACGCCAACCTTAAGTTTTATTATTGTACGAATAAAAGTCTAATTTCCAAAAAAAAATACTAAGCCGTTCTTGAGATATCGAATTTTTCAAAAAAAAAAATACTTTTTTTTTCTAAAAATTGAAAAAATATTTTTTTTTTAAGTTTTTAAATGCAATGTTTTTTTAAACTTTTTAGGAGCTTTTTTATAAAAAAATTCATTAAAATCCGTTAAGTCGATAATGAGAAATTCAAAATTCGAAAAAATCGTTCTATGGTAGGTACAGTCAGTAATATCTAGATTTAAATTTTTTTTTATTAAATTATAAATCGTAAAGATTAATCAAAAGAAAAAAAATTTTAGCAAAATTCTCGAAACCGTTTTCGAGAAAAATGCGATTTTCGAAAGCCATTTTTTAAAATTTGTATGGAAGGTACCGTTAGTTTTAGATAAAACAAAATTTTTTTTCTCAAATCTTGTAGGTTATATTAAGAAACTTTTATTTGCCAAGTTTGAAAAGAATCGAGCATGGGGTTTTCGAAATATTGAGTTTCCAAAAAAAAAAATTGATTTTTTTTTTAAAAATCCAAAAAATTAAAAATTGAAAATTTAAATATGTAATAATATTCAAACTTTGGAGGAGCTTTGGCATAAAAAAAATTATTAAAATTTACCGTTTTCGAAAAAATCAAGAACAAAAAAAATGGACCCAGGGGGGCTACCGAAAATAACAATTTTTTGTAAAATTTTTTTCAACCATTAGCTAGTTTTAACCAAATGAAATTTTTCAAATTTTTTTAAAAAATTCTGTGGGACAGTTTTTGAGAAAAAAAAATATTTATAAAATTTCGAAAAAAAAATCGTATGGCAGGTACCGTTATTTTTGGTCTTAAAAAATATAGAAAAAAACGTCCGGGGGTAAAACATTAAAACCCATATCTACCAAGTTTGAAGAATATCGGCCGAGCCGTTTAGGCTGTAGTCAAACCGACAGACAGACAGACAGAATTGCGAGACCCACTTTTTTGGTCTTCGCTATCATCGTAATGTCAACTTTGATCAAAATCTCGAGTTCGATTTTTTTTACGAATGCATAACTTGCCTTATAGTAGGCGTATTTTATTGGTAATGTATACATAGTGCAGCAATGGAAGTCCGAATAAAATGCTTTTTTGACTGCATATACACTTTTACTTAAAATTTTGAAGTTGGTATGCTTTGCATTTATACCCGTGTCAAAATCAGCTGATTTGGAAAAGAAGTAAAATAAATATTTAATTTCTTACAAAAATAATACAAATTGAAATGAATAAAGATCCAAAACAGAAAAGGGTTGTACATAATTTCTGAGTTTCTTTTAACAAATCATCTTAATTTAATAGGTATTTCTGACTCATTAAGTGAACAAAGTAAAAGGAAACGAAAACTATGAAATATATACCTAAGAATAAACAATCCACTTTTGAATAAGCTAAGAGATGCGTTGGAAAAGTATACGTTTTGATGTGGATTATACTGAATTAACATCACTGAAAAATTTGTTGTCAAAGAAGTGGCAAAATTATCAATAAAATCAAATCTCAGTGGCATGTATGTACACAAAGTCAAATTAAGGACTCGGTGTCAGAAAAAAATCATTCTCATGTCCTTTTTAATCGTTTGGCATCGCAGCCATCCTTCTTTGAATTTCATACTCTAACGTGACAGATAGGGAACATGCACATGCACACGCATTAAGAGGCAACATTTTGACCATTGACTATTAAAGTTTACCGTCTAATCGTAAATTAATATTTCAAACCACATAATTTTGGCCCTTGTGAAAATTTACCATAAACTAAACAAATATCACCGAACACATTCTCAAATAATCAAAACCTGCCAACCTCACGAAAAATAAAACGTTTGCAACCAATTTGAGTGTCACTTTAATCCAGATGCTCCAAAACTTTATCAGCACTATTATGTGCACTCTTATTACTGCCTGGTTTATATGCACTACTTATTCCTTTGTTGTTGTTTACTGTGTAAAATTTTACTGCGCTGCCTATACATTTACCAATAAAAAACGACTAGTACCTATAAGTCGCAAGTAAAAAGTACAGAAACGAAAATACGAAACAAAATACGAAAGTTAATATTACAAATAAGCAGTAAAGAATAAGTTGCTGGAAAATCAATGTACAGTATTAGATATATAGTTTAAGTTAGAGTTAATTTATTATTAACTCTCTGATTTTATTAAAAAACACAAATATTGAAGTTCCTATTTTTATTACAAATGAATTAAGAATTTATAGAAAACGTTTCTGTGTTTTTTTAGTTGAACTAATAATTTTCTTGATATTTTGGCGATACTCCTCAACTATCGTAAATACTCCCCAAAAATTACAAAAATTACTCCTCTGGAAAATTTTAAAACGGCAGCACTGTTGACGTCTAGTTGACGTTTCTTCATTCTCAGCGGCATTGACATTCTCTGCATGGTCTGCTGTGATTCGCCGAGTTGACGCCACACGATTAGGAAATCGACGTCAAAATACACGCTGCGCTAACACCATCGACCGATTCTTCGTCTCTAAATTTAATTATTGTTATCGGCCATTGATACTCTAAGCAAATTTTGACCGCCGGCAAATACTCTACTAAACCATTTTTTTAAACAAATTGAATATTTAAAACTGTATTCTTATTTTCTCGTTGTTCCTAATTTCTTGCGCATTTTGGTTTTTTCTGTTAACAAGTTTTTTTCAATATTTTTTGGGTGATTTATTTTCCATTCGTTTTATTAAACGGCTCAAAACTTGGGGTCACCACGATGTGCTAGTCATTGACTTTCCTAGTCTACATCACATTTTAACAGAATCATCTGATAATTTTATCCAGCATTATGTAATTTCCCCACCAAATCGGATCTCTTCTCCATTAAACCCCATTCCCGCTAGGATACAGTGCGCAGAATCTCTTATTATCCCAGGAGAAGAGCTTTCATCCCATATGTTTTCCCAAAGCCGAAGTTCTGATTCTAAAAAAAAAACCAGCAGTAACTGTGAACCTCGAATCTTTATTGCTCGCCAGGCCGGATTCAGTTGAATAAGAACGGTGTTTGCGGTCAGAGGTGTTTATTTGTCGATTGTCCCGCCGTACCTATGGAAACAGTAATTCACTTGAAAGTGGTTGAAATTAGTCAACAGTAAAAGCAACAAAAGCGTTCTCAATAATAGCTCAAGGGTTTACGACGACGACAATAGCGACGAGATGTCATAAATGCTGTTCACCCTCTATTTAGTGTCATGTGCTTGTGTTTAGCTACCGTCAGTGGGTTATAGCTTGGTAAAGTGTGTGCGAAGCTAAAGCAATGAATTTCATGAAAATACAAAGGAAGAAAAAGAAAGCGAAATGATGAAGTAGTGAATGGCAGAAAACGAAAGCTTGCATTTTACGGAAAAAAGTAACAACAACAACAGCACAAGAAAAAAAAAAAGAATCCATTATGTCATTTAAGCTCTGATTGTGTTTCACTTGTTGTTTTCGAGATTTTTTTTTGCAAACATTTTCTCTTATAGAAAACCGAAGAGGCAAAAAAAAATTAATCATATTACCGAAATTAAGGCCAAATCTAAGGATTCAATTCTTCCCCCCTTTTTCTGCTGTTACTGCTGCTTTCTATCTACTGCCTTGCGGTGTTCTGTGTATTGTCGGTTTCGACGAAAGTGTCCTTTATTTTGCTCGTTCTTCGTTTTGGATAGTTTTTTGTTTCTTCCCTCGTTACCTTGGTTTTGATTTTGAAAGAATTGTTGGAACGAACGGTTTGAAAGAGGATCCTTGTCCGGGCCAAAGTTTCGAGTCGATATACGAGGACGATATTTTATTTTGCCCCTCTTGTTTGGGTTTTGAGTTTTCGCCGTGTCTGTCGTCGCACACACCGTGTCGTACAGTGTACCTATTTGTGGGTCAAGCGTATTAAATTTGAATGTATTCCACGCACTAACACGTTCGCAATATAAGGAATGAAGGATATCTCCTGGAAGTATAATAATTATTTCTCTTGTTTTTGTTCGATTTGAATTTATTGCGTCATGTCTGTTATGTTTTCGTCAAGTAAATCCAAACGTGATCTAAGTAAAAATCATCTAGTTAAATATCGGGGGAAAATAACAAATATTTGTTATCCTTTGTGCGGAAGTATTAGTTCTCCGTTGAAGAGAAAATTTGTTAAAAATAGTTCGAAGTGCCGTGGAAGAAGTATTTGGACGTTGCCTTCGTCCTTTCTACTGGTGCACAGTAATTCTTGGATAACATTTCTTTGGATATGGATAGCTGTTACTATAGCGCTTGTGCAGTGTATTTCTCCCTCAATATCCCCGCCACAAAAAAGAGGTGAGTGTATCTTTATTTTTTTCTTTGTTTTGTAATTTAATTTGATTTATGATTTGCGGGAGAGCAGAAATTCCGGTCTGGCTCCAGAGTGTGTTTTGAAAATATATTTGGTTATGGTATTGTTAGAAGTTGTTGAACAATGTTTTGTTTTCAGAAAACAACGGCTTTTGGGGTAAATAGTAACGGCGCGTAAGGTTATTATTTTGAAAAGTCCTGGACTTTCAATGGCTTTCATGTTACCGTGTATTTATTTCCTCACAAATTATATTGCAAAATGAAATTACTTTTGAGGAAACTATAAACAATTTCTCTTTTTTCATAAGCTACATATATAAAATCAAATTAAGAAAAATCGTTATTTTTATATAAAATGAAACCAAGGTAATTTAAATCCATTTCTATTGCAATTTGTTAATTTATTTTTAACAAATTTATTTCAATAGCTGATATGACCCTCATATTTAAAACCAAAAAACTATAAATTAAATCAGAGTTGTCTTGGACCTAGTTGCGGAGTTAGAGTTTTCCAATATCTACATATACGAATTTTAAAATTTGAATCAAGATTTAAATATTTACTAACTGACGACCTGACAGATGTTGTCCTGTACACCATTTCAAGACAATTTTGTTTGTCAATTTTTTTATGCTGGCTTTAAAGCTGACTGATTATTGTATTTATTAAAACTTGTTATGAGAGGATACAAACATTATTCCTCTAACTCAATTTGAGTTCAGAAAAGAACATTCCACCGAACATGCAAAACTCCTTCTTTGCAATAAAATTATCCAAACCCTGAATTCTAAAAAATGCGCGATTTCTCTGAATATAGATATTGAAAAGTCATTTGACTCTCTTTGGCATAAGGGGTTGGTTTTTTAAATTAGTAAAACTCAATTTTCCGAAGTGACTAGTGCTAATTATTCAAAACATTCTTGATAATTGTTTTTTTTTTATTAAATTTGAGCAATCAGATACATTCCCAGAATTGTCAGAAATCCCTCAGTGATCAGTTTTAGGCCCGATTTTGTTTAATATAATATTATATTTGTAGGTATGACTTTCCATTTGGTAACTTTGCAGATGAAGAACCTAATGGAATTCTGTTTGCAGACGATTCCGCTATAATAGCCAGTGATGTGAGACCCCAAAAAGATCTAATTAAAATAGAACAAAAAGGGTACTTCCAAAAGTGGGGCTTATTTTTTTTTTTTGTATATTATACGCGCACTCAAGGGGTTATGACTACCCTTATAATGTGAAATACACAGTGCGAGCAATTAGGAAATTAGGATAGGATTAGAAAGGAGATACCGATGCACATTGGTTTTGAATGTCTGCACATTGAAATGACTGGGAAATACTGAGCCAGGTAAAGCATTCCACATTCGTGTAGTGCGACTAAAAAAAGAATCTCTGTATTTGACAGTACGTCCGAAGTTGGGCTCAAGGGTAAACTGATGGGCATTCCTAGAAGTTCGGGTATTACGGTTGAATTGTTTAAGGGGAGGAATGCATCTGGGCTATTTCACTAGAGCACTGTTTATGGAAATAGCGGTAAAATAATGTTAGACATGAAACATTGCGGCGGTGCTCGAGAGATACAAGTGTTTCAGTAAGACAACGGTCGCCTATCATTTTTATAGCTCTCTTTTGAATTCTATCCAAGAGACTCAAGTGGGTTTTAGGAGCACCTGCCATATATGGGAATTGTACTCGAGCTTCGGAAGAATAAAGGCTTTATATATAACAACCAGATCGGAAGGGGTAAAATACTTCTTGCATCGACAGAGAAAACCTAAACACTTAGCAGCGTTTTTGGCAACGTCAAATATGTGATCACTCCACAGAAGATGGTCTGTGATGCACATACCTAGAACTGAAAGCTGATCAGTCTCCTCGATGCAAGTGCCGTTCATAGAAAGTGGCATTGGGGGAGGGTTGCGCTTTATATATAAATATTAAAAAATGTAGTTTAATATGTTTCCGAAACGCTAGTGGAAAAGGCCATGGATTGGCAGTTAAATATAATAAAAGTCTGTCCTTAAAAATTAATCCCGCTGAGATCTGAAATAAAGTATACTTAGGTATTCATTTTCATAATATTATATTTTTATCCAATAAACACGCTCGGAAAACACTATGTTAAGCTAAATTTGTAACCGCGAGACTCTTAAGGAATGCCTAAAAATACAAAAGTTCTTATATATATAGAACTTTTATTCGACCGATCTTGGCATACGGGTTCTGCTTCTGGTTTAGGTACGAGTACTATTTCGCCTAGCTTAAAAAAATTTAAAGGAAAATTCTAAAATTCTGCTGCGACAAATTTTGAAGAGCAAATAAAAAATATTTCGCCAATAAGATAATTTCTGAAGATTGCAAAACAATGCCACGGCTGGAATATTTAACAAACCTAGCAAAACTCAAAATTAAACGCACTAAACATCATCCAAACAACTTAATAAGATCTTTATTTAGTTCAAACCTGACAAACAGCTTGAGTGCCGTTATTATCTTTTTCCATACAATATTATTAATGTGAGATCAATACCATTAATAGAGCCTGACATTAAAAGGGACTGGCTTGATACCCTTTTACGAAAAAGCGTCATGCTCCAACTTAAGAGGATAAGTGCCCAAGTCTTATATGCTTTAAACGAAGAGTATGCACTCGCATTTTAATAACTCATTTTCCTAATATTGTGTTATTAATATTTAGTTTATTTTATACATTACAGAGCACATGTACGAGTACATACATACATACACATTAAAAACAAGTACTAAATTGAATGGCTTGTTAGCCATCTTTTGTTTCGTCTCATTTTTACTTGCGACTTATAAGTACTATAAGGCAAGTTATGCATTCGTGAAAAAAATCGAACTCGAGATTTTGATCAAAGTTGACATTACGATGATAGCGAAGACTAAAAAAGTGTCTGTCTGTCTGTCTGTCTGTCTGTCTGTCTGTCTGTCTGTCTGTCTGTCCGTTAGATTGCAGCTAAACGGCTCGGCCGATTTTCTTCAAACTTGGTAGATATGGGTTTTAATTTTTTCCCCCCGGATGTTTTTTGATTTGATTTTTTAAGACCAAAAATAACGGTACCCCCCATACGAATTTTTTTCGAAATTTTATAAACATTTTTTTTTCTCAAAAACTGTTCGATAGATTTTAAAAATAAAAGCACAAAAAAAATTCATTTAATTAAAGCTAGGTATTTGTTGAAAAAAATTTTCTGAAAAATGGTTATTGAGGGTACCCCCCATGGAACCATTTTTTTTGTTTTTGATTTTTTCAAAAACAATACAGCCGATTTTGATCATTTTTTTTTTGCTAAGGCTCCCCAAAAACCTAAATAGAATTGTGTACTCAAATTTTCAAAAAAAAATTTGTTGGATTTTTAAAAAAACACTTCAAAATTTTTTTTTCAAAACTCAATATTTCGAAAACCCCATGCTAGATTTTTTTCAAACTTGCTAAATAAAAGTTTTTCAATATAATCTACAAGATGTGATAAAAAAAAATTTATTTTACCTAAAAATAAAGGTACCTACCATACAAATGCTAAAAAATTAAAAAAAATGCTTTTCAAAAATCGTATTTTTCTCGAAAACGGTTCCGAGAATATTGATAAAATTTTTTTTCTTTCAATTAATTTTTACGATCTTTAATTTAATAAAAAAAATTATGAAATTAATACATTACAGCTTGTACCTACCATAGAACCATTTTTTCGAATTTTGAATTTCTCATTATCCACATAACGGATCCTATTGAAATTTTTCAAAGAGAAGCTTCTAAAAAGTCTAAAACACTTTGCATTTCAAAACTTTAAAATAAATATTTTTTGAATTTTTGAAAAAAAATCTATTTTTTATTTTTTTGAAAATTCGATATCTCAGGAACGGCTCAATATTTTTTTTTGTAAATTTTATTTTTATTCGAACAATAATAAAAACTTTAAATTGGCGTACCAAAATTTTTTTTTCAAAAGCTTTTAAAAAGTTTGTACATAAAAGCTTTTTTTTAAGAAACGACTACGACTTATAATTTTTGTTCTTGCATAAATTCATATTTGGATAGCATTTTGTTTTTGTCTCTTACTACTAAAAGAATTTAAAAAATAATTTGGTCCTTATGAACAGTTTTCTCTAATAACATTCGATTTTAAAATTCCTAGTCTGTTACATAAGAGCAAGTTCGTGCGACCCAGTCGTGCATTTTATTTTGTGTTAGATTCTAGTCATTAGGGCACAATAGATCTACAGGTCGCAGTGCAATTAATCCCCAATACAATTCATTCATTCTAGTCATTAATTTAAGATATAAAAATAAAAATAACGTATAACATGAAACGTATACTAGCCTTACACTCTGTATAAGTATCACTTAATTAATTGCTTTAATAATTGTATGAACATTATTTACTAAAATTGTTTTTCCTGGCATATTTTTAGGCCGGCTTACATAATAAGATATACATATAGTATATTAATCTACATAAGAAAATTGTGTTTCAAAAAGTGTCAATAAAGAATTGAATTGAATTAAATTGAGGAGGAGTGCATTATAAAGAACGCTTTTAAATGTGATTGCTTCTGAACCAAACGACTTTTTTTTCCAAAATTTAAATCAAGACAATCGAGCAGTTTGCTGTGAATATACCGTTTTCTTCATTGGAATACTTTTTATTACACGAAAATTTTTGTTTTATTGTCTGCTGTATAAACAAACGAAGCTGATGGTTTTCCAACTCGCAAACAGACAACATACAATTTTGAATCTAGCAAACATTCAACAGAAAGGAAAACTGATATACCGTTTATATAAAGTCAAATGTTGCGCCCACCGGAATGATTGGCATTGGTGGTAGAAAAATGTACTAAAAATTACAATTCAACTAAAAAATTACGTTTTTGTAACTGTGTAGTCGTTTTTCATCTCGAAATTCGCCATATTTCTATGGTAAATTTGTTTCAGATAAATAGATTAAACTTAATTTATTTCATCATTGATTGCGATTAACTAAAGCAATTCACAATTCAACTGACAATAAATATCTGAAGATCGCGAACAAACAAAGCACCATTATAATTGAGAAATTTTAAATTTTAATTTCGAATGTGAGTGGAATATAAAAATGTATCGCGATAATTTTTTTTTAGTTACGATTCAGAAAAAAACGTTAACGTTATCTACCTGTCATTTATTTTAGACTTTATCATTAACGACTCTAAATATTTTGACGAAAATGTTTGTACAAGAGGTGCTTTGAATTCCAAATAATTTTCTACACATTTTTAAAAACATAATTTTTGGATTTGCGAAAATGTCAACAATGCTGCATCAAGTAGAACAAGTAATAGCTATCATCATAGCAATTTTTTTTGTTTTTTTTTTTTTTTCTTCCATCTGATACAACTATCAAATTCTTTGCCGTTGTTATAATAAAGTTGTAAGACCCAAAAAAGTTTCAAAAAATCAATGTATGAGTATGTTATAACCAACAATAATAATAGCTTATTAAGTTATAATATCGTTTATTTCTTAATTCTATTTTTCTTCTTTTACTTCTATACTCTATATTTGTAATGGCGCAAAATTTTAAACAACCTTTTATTAAGGGCTTAGCAATTTACTAGTTAGCAACTTGTTAAACTTTTAGTAATTTACTAACTCTTCGGAAATTTTAAACCTTTTCTTTCGTTTTACTAACTAGTAAATTACTAATTGCCTTTTATTAAAAATGGTGCATTTGAACACGTCCAAACAATGACAGTTCGTAAAAAAGTACAAATCAAACAAAACTAAATCTGATGATTTGTCAAAGTGACAACCTACAATTTATTTTGTACTTCGCATTTTTGTCATCAATTTATTCAGTAATTTTATTTTTCCTAGTGTTGAAGGTATGTATTATTTTAAAATAATATTTCAATTCAAAATAATAATTACCTTTTTATCAAATAGCGAGAAGTTTGCTGTTTTTCACTCACAGAAGAATGGAGCAGAAGAAGAATACAATAATAAGTGAGGATTCTTGTTTCTTTAAATATGTATGTTATTGTTCTATTTTCTATGTTCAACAGGTTCCAACTACCAAGTCTTCCAGGACTGTATAATTATTTATTTCCAAAGTGAGTGCTGTGTAGCCCAGTGAGTTTTTAAAAAGGAGTTTTGGTCGAAATGAAGAACGTGAGACTTTTATACTAGTGAACAACACTCACGGTCCCCGTCGTGGTACGGTGCGCACAGACGAGAATGTGAATGCTGTAACCAAGAATATGAGACTCAATTTGTGAACATAAAGTCGCCATCGATCTCAACAGCTCAACATTTCACGCACTAGCCTGAGGAGAATTCTGCACAAAGATCTCGGATTATTCGTATACAAGGTGCAATTGACTCAGCAATCGAAGGCGCGCGACCATCCACTTGAACGAAGTTGTGTTCCATAATTAATGCGAATATTTGTTCTTACTAAAAAAGCCATTCCTATTGAAGCTCAACCAAACATCCAATAGACTAAGAGTCCACAGCAATTTTTGGGTGTGATTGATAACAAAAAATAATTAGCATAATTAGATGGGCCTTTAGTAGTTATTTACAAATGTGAACGTCTTGCATGTTCCAGTGGGAGCAATAGTGCATAAAAGTGCATCCAAAGTCTTAAAAATTGTGTTAAAAAAATTGCCATAAATTAAAAATGAAGAACTTAGTGCCCTGATTGTATATATCGAAGTCAAAGACGACCCAAAAATTGTTGTGGGCTCTCGGTCTATGAGGAACTTTTACGAACAATGACAGGATTATTCGGAGTCATTTGCAAAAGGTGAATGTAATATTCAAGTTGCTATGCAGATGGGATCGGTTACATGGAATTGGTTATATCGGTGACATCGAATGGGCAGATTTGCTTGAAGTTTATTTATCTATATTTACTAGACTCATTTATGTGATTTTGTAGAAAATATTCTTAAGTTTGTAGATAGTAAATAATAAAAAAATAATAATAATTTTATTCAAATATGTCTAGCATTTTTTTTTTTTTAGGTTCTTTTGTTAGCTCAACAATCATGCACAAAAAAAACACAATTAACTTTTTCACAATAAATTGCCAAGAAACTTTTTTCTAGGCAAATGACAGAAGTCATATGGATTTAACAAATTACTAAAAGTTAAAAAGGCCAGTGCGTGATTTTAACTTTAGTAAAATGTTAAGAGATATTAATATGTTAAAATCGTTTAAAATTAGCAAAATCCTTAGCAATTTACTAAAATGAGTTTAACATATTACTAAATCGTTTAAAATTTTGCGCCAATGTCTTTTATCTTGTCTTGCTTTCATCACTCTCTCTCTCTTTTTATCTTCTTTATTATCCCTTTTGAAAAGTAATTTGTAATTTTAAATTAATTCATTGTAAATGTATTCAATAAAATTAAAACTATATAACACATTCTATTAAATACTCATAATAAGAATTTTCTTTACTACCTTCTTTTGAATTAAATAAAAATTAACAAATAAATAAGATTTTTGAAGGAAAAATTCAAATCTTTTTTTGAAAAATCAATAACTTAAACCAGAATGAACCATTAGTTTCGGAAATTATTTCCTAAAATGCGTATTATTAAATACTTAAAATTGACATCTTAAATTTTTTTGAGAAAAGTCTTAAGGAAATTTCTTTTTTAAAAAAATGAATTTATTAATAAAACGATTGTTAAAATTTGTTTCTTTAAATTCATACTTTTTTAGAAATCTTACAGCAAATTTATTCATTTGAGCATTTTTCTCTAAATAAATTCATGTTTTAATAATATTTATAAACAATTTTTAAATAAGAGAGCAAGTACGTGCGATTCAGTCATGCATTTTATATTGTCTTGTTTACTCGCCCTCTTGAATTAGTTATGCGTTTTATTATTTACCCTCTGGATTTTTTTTCGTGATAACTAGGATATTTGAGCACCTGCTTAAAAATGTGAATTATACTCAAGCCTTGGACAAATATAGGCTTTATAGGGGCACCGTAGAATATGTGGTTATTCCAAACTAGCTATAGTTTGTGAAGCACATACATCTCACAATCCTGTCTCTCTTTCTGTCGGTCTGTTCGACTATAACCTAGAGAGCTCATCCGATTTTCTTTAAGATTGGTAGATACTCGTAGCTACACTTACACTTCTTTCCTCGCAAGAGGTAGTACACCCCTGAATAACTTGTTTGCAGTGGCTGACAATCAAACCCATTACCTTCTGCATGACAGTCCAACGCAATAACCATTATGCCAGGGGATTCTAATGAATGGAAAATGATTTACAGTACTCACCATGCAAATAATGTTAAAAATGCGTTTGAAAATCATATTTTTTCTCAAAAAAAACGGCAACTAGAACTTTGTTACCAATTTTTTCTTTCGATCTTTTATTTGGTTATACTGACTCTTCCTACCTTGGAAACATTCTTTTCAAATTTCGACTTTCTCATTATTGGCATAAAAAATTGGCTTGAAAATTGTTTCATATCAAAATTTTTATTTTTCAAAATTCAATATCTCAATAATGGAATACAATTTTCTTATAAATTTAAATCTTATCTGTACAATAAAAACTTAAAGTTGCCCTACATACATTTTCGTTAAAAATATTTCAAAAGTTATATATTATATAAAAACTTATTTTTTTAAGACACCGCAGAAATGATGTTCACATGGCATTCACTTTTCATCTATTACTACCAAAAGAGTTTAAAAAAATAAACTTATGCTTATGAATATTTTTGTCTAATAACATTCTTCTCTAAAATGCTTAGTCTGTTACTTAAGAGCAAGTTCCTGAGAACCAGTCAAGCATTTAATTTTTTGATGAAATCATAAAAGAAATTATCATATCATATCATAAATGTATATTGAATTATATTCAATAAAATTATATAAAAATAAATATAAAATATAACCAAATTTTACTCTGAGTTTGAAATGAAACATTGAACCTTTTTTAGTAATTTTTTTCAACTATAGGTCATTTTTAGTTGAGGCTCAGTTTGTATGTGAAAACAGCCCATACCTATAGGTTATCAAAATTCCAACTCCTTTCAGAGCCATTTTTAAGAAGAATTTGTATGGCTTTTAACGACTTTTCTGTAATAAATATCAAATATATTACCAAAAAATCACTGTGGCGTATACGTAATATTTTTATTATATTCTGTAGCTAAATCGGGGAGTTTCTTTAAATTCAATGTGTTATAAAAATGTATCAAATCATGGTTATTCAATGTTAAAACCGATGTTCTTGGCTAATTTAAAAGATCAGATACATTAAATAAATCAAAGTAAGTTAAATTTGATATTATTCAGATTATTTTGATGAGAAGTGTATAAGGTTCTTATTTATTTTGAAACAAATTTTTTCGCGAAGATTATCCCATATACTTGTATAAACTTCATCTCCATCTAATTTTTGAAGTGAAACTTCTTTGCGCGCGATGAGGGTAACTTTTCAAGGCTGCGTCAGATTTTGCGTCAGATTTTAATGCGACGATATTAAATTTTATAGGACGGATAGATGTAAACAACTAGAGAGAAAGAGAATAAGCATGCTATATACTTATTCACTATAGGGGCTATAGGATTATTTTCTCCTCTTTGTGCTATATTCGTTGTAGAGGGAGCGTGCACACTAAAGATTCTTATAGGAGACGTGAACGTAGACAATAGATCAAAATGTATATTTTCTTCCAGGTTTAACTACACACATTGTAGTTGTGTTGTGAATTTTGTGTTATATAGTGCTACATTGATTTGTTTATAACGTTTTATTTATTGTTGTCAAATTATTATCGATAAATTTATAAATCTTCTTATCTATTTTCTTTACATTCATATCGATTGTAATTTAATTCTGAATAATTGTATTTAAGGTAAAAATTTTTAGATAGTATATAAAGAAACACGTTGTAAACTATAATTATCTATCGAAGTTATTGTTCAATTTTTACGTTTTTGAAATTATCTAATTATGGTATGTTAATATATATCTTTATAATTATTTTATTATGAAAGTTCGTTTTAATAATTAAAACAAATAAAAAAATTGCATGAAATATTTTTATTTTCATTTCATGTTTTAGTTATTAATTTATAAGTCACAGCAATGAAATTTAAATCGCCAAAGAAGTTTCACTTCTGACATGCGTACTCTGTACACACGCTGTTTTTTTTTTTTTTGGATTACATATTATTAATACAGCATTAGCTGCGGCCCAATGATTCTCTCTCAATACATAAACCTCAAAATATATTTTTAAGCTTATACATAAATTTCGACACGTATAACATTTTACAACATTTTTGTTATGCTTATGACATAAGAAAATATTATGAGTTTAGCCATCCATCTCCTGTCAAAATAATTTATTAAAATTCTGAAATAAATTTAAGTCAGTAAAATAAGTTTTGATTTTTGAACGACAGATCATGTTTCCCAAGAAAACTCTCAAGCACAGGGAAAAGAAGGTACTTTATTTTGTGCCTTTACTCTTAGAGGATTACTGTCAAGTGTCAAGATTGATTGAATTTCCAAATTGAACATTTTCATTTTAACAACTTTTACCGAAAATATACATGCTAGGTACATATCAACATGGAGGTACCTCGAATGTTCATTTCTCTTCTATAAATATATATATATAAAGTATTTATATCACCACCCTCCGAAAACTCATCGCAATAAACTTTGTTACTTTGTAACAGCAGGTGGTATCCTTATATTGTCGAAAGCATTCGAGGAATTCCAAGAAAAAAGCCCTGAATTCAAAGTTCAGATTCGCAATTTATGATATGTTTTGAAATTAATCGTAAAACCTTGATACTCTAGATCTAGATGCTCTGCAGTGGGACTTTTATGAATAAGGCGTGTATAGTATGGAAGACAATTATGACGAAGGTATGTATGTATAACTAGCAAGTGAGACAATCAAGAAAGTGATAGCAGTAAGAGATGGAGGGAAGTGGTTATACCTACGCCGAAGCTATAGAGTTGGCACAATAGTTCCATAAGCGGAACGAACATGGAACATTTAGTTTTTATCTTGAAACTTATTCAGCGGAACTATTTAAGTTTTTTTAATTAAATATAAAAAAAAAATAATAATTCCTCGTTTTCATAGTTGAACTATTATGTAGTTATAAGAACAAATTTACTACAGAATCTGTAGGTATATGAATTTCAGACACTGAATATCTCTGTGTAGTATTTTTATTTGAAAATCACCGAATTATGCACTATTCGATCGATAAAAAAAAATAATAAATTTCTCCAAAATTCTAAAAGAACAGCTTAAAAAAATAATATTGCGTTGAAGTGTTTTTCGACTTTTATTCGATGGAATGGGTTGATTTTTACCAAACATTTTTGAAGACAACAAAAACATAAAATCTTCAAAAATAAAAAGAAGGAAAAGCTTTTCCCATTCATGTAGTGGGGCTAAAAAAAACCTCTGAATTTAATAGTTTGTCTGACGTTTGGCTCAAGGGTAGACTGATGGGCACTCCTTGAAGCGCAAGTATTACGGTTTAATTGCTTAAGGCGAGAAATGCCACTGGCTATTTCACTGGATTACTGTTTATAAAAATAACCGTAAAAGAATGAATGACAAGAACCATTGTGGGGTTGATCGAGAGATCCAAATGTTTCTTCTTTTTTGAATTCTATCTTAGAAACTCAAGTGGAGCATCCTGGCCAAATATGGCAATAATTATACTAAAGGTTTGGACGAATATACATTTTATAGATACTTAAACACTTAGCAGCATTTCTTGTGATGTCGTGATTTATTTGTACGATTTATTATACAATAAAAATAGAATGCACGACTGGGTCGCACGAACCTGCTCCTGTGTAATATAGATACTAGGAATTTTAAAAACAAATATGTTGTTAAAGAAAACTGTTCATAAGGATAAAATGATTTTTTTAAATTCGTTTAGTAGTAAGAGATAAAAATAGAAAGCTATGCAAATATGAATTTATGCAAGAACAAAAACTATAAGTAAATAAGCTTTTATGTACAAAATTTTTAAAACATTTTTAAGAAAGAATTTTAGTACGCCAATTTTAAGTTTTTATTATTATACAAATGAGAATTAAAATTCCAAGAAAAATATTGAGTCGTTTTTGAGATATCGAATTTTCCAAAAAAAAAATTAATTTTTTTCTAAAAATTAAACAAAATATTTTTTTTTAAGTTTTGAAATGCAATGTTTTTTAAACTTTTTTAAAAACTTCTTTATAAAAAATTTCATTAAAATCCGTTATGCCGATAATGAGAAATTATAAATTCGAAAAAATCGTTCTGTGGTAGGTACAGTCAGTAATATCTTGTTTTCAATTTATTTTTATTAAATTATGGATCTTATGAATTAATCGAAAGAAACAAAAATTAGCAAAATTCTCGGAACCGTTTTCGAGAAAAATACGAATTTCGAAAACCATTTTTTAACATTTGTATGGAGGGTACCGTTATTTTTAGGTAAAATAATTTCTTTTTTCTCATGTCTTGTAGATTATATTAAGGAACTTTTATTTATCAAGTCTGAAAAAAATTGAGCGTCGGGTTTTTAAAATAATGCGTTTTCAAAAAAAAATTAAAATTTTTTTAAAAATCCAAAAAATTTTTTTTTGAAAATTTGAATACACAATAATATTGAAACTGTTGGGGAGCCTCAACATAAAAAAATAATCAAAATCGGTCGTACCATTTTTGAGAAAATCAAAAATAAAAAAAAAATAGTTCCAATAGGGGTACCAAAAATAACCATTTTTTGGAATTTTTTTTTAAATCTTTGGGACAGCTTTTGAGAAAAAAAAATATTTATGAAATTTCGAAATAGACACACAGACAGAATTGCGAGACCCACTTTTTCGCTATCATCGTTATATGTCAACTTTGATCAAAATCTCGAGTTTGATTTTTTTTTTCGAATGCATAACTTGCCTTATAGTACCTATGTACATACATCTAAGTCGCGAGTAAAAAGTGAAATTGAACTTTTTTGTCGAGTATTGAATTTCTCATTACCGTCATTACGAATTTTAATGAATTTTTTTTTATAGAGAAGCTTCTAAAAATTATGATACATTTTTTTTGGAAATTAAATATCTGAAAAATAAGTCAATATTTTATTTTTGAAATTTAATTTTTATTCGTACAGTAATAAAAACTTGAAGTACTAAAATTTTTTCTTAAAAATGAATTAAAAATTTGATATATATAAGCTAATTTCTTTTAAGAAACCACTACAAAGACTTATAATTTAGGTTCTTGCCTAAACTAATATTAGCTTGAAAAATCACATGGCATCCTGGTTTTAGCTCCAAATACTAAAAGAGTTGTTTTCATCATTTAAAAAATTTGTTTTATGCTTATGAACATTTTTTTCTAGTAATATTTATTTTTTAATTTTTTTAATTTTTTACGTAGAAGCAAGTTCGTGCAATCCAGTCATGTATTTTATTTTGTGGTGTTTTCGAGAATGTAGTTTACAGAAAGTTGTGTTCGCTTTCCAGAGTAGAAATAGGTATTTTTTTTATAAGTATACGTACAATTTAAAGTTCTAGTTTCGTTAAAGTATACGTACCGATTTTTTTAAAGATATAAAACTATCTACCTATTATTATACAGATAGAAAAACACTTAGAATTTAAAACATACTCATCGTAGATTTAAATAATGTACATATCCATAAGTAACGGATGACGGGCACTAAATCAAATAATGGAATATTTGTACGGTGTGTACTTACTGTACCAGTAGATTTAAAAAAAAAAACTTTTTGTAATCGTTGTAAGTCGTAGTCGTTACAAATTATTGTCATGCACGCACTTGCGATTTTTTTGCCACACGATTATTTAATCGCAAAAAATAAAACACACTACTTTTTATGTGAGTGCACGCATTTGCAACAAATAAGTAACGACAGAAAAATCGCTTGAAAAAATAGAACTTGTTTCATTTTTATAATCGCTACGATTTTTAAGTCGCATGTGCGTGCATTCACATTTAAAGCCATGTGTCTTACTGTTTGCGACTAAAAAATCGTGCATTAAAAATCGCAAGTGCGTGCATGCCAATTTCTCTTTGCGACTACGATTTTTAAGTCGTAGTAATTTAAATCGCAAGTGTGTGCATATCCATTTGAGTACATGTGTTTCATTTAGGTTTACGACAATCGCATCGCAAGAAAAATGAAACAAATTGCGACTTTTAAATCGTCATGATTTGTTGGTAGCAAGTGCGTTCATTCTCATTTAAATTCATGTGTTCTATTTTTGCAACTAAAAAATCGTGCGATTGAAATCGCAAGTGCGGTCCTAGCCTAACAGTAGGAACGAAATATTGCCTACGTGAAGTCAAAGATTAAAATCTGAAGGAACCCAGTAAAACTGCTCGATTTGACGTACACTAATTTAATTTTTCAAACAAACAGTTCGGAGTCTTTGTAACAACTTTTTTAAAAAGATTAAAACAGCATCGAAATTTGAAGTGGTTTTCTTAATTACAATTTAGTAATTGATAGGTATGTCGATGAAATATGGATCGAATCTTCGCAGGTTAAAAACGAACCAAACAATAGAATTTAAAGAAAAATTTAACTATTAGAGATAATGAGAGTCAGGATCTGCGAACAACTCACACCCATACGAAAATATGGGTATAATCAGTGCTTTAACTAACCTTAATTTAATTTCAGTATGAAAAAATGATTTCGTGATTGATAGAGCCCTCTTAGTGAAGCATAAACCTTAGAAATCACCGAATTTAAATGAGTATTCCACGTTTAAGTATTGTTGAATATGATGCCTAGGTTTTTAGCGCGGACGACATATTCAACTTGGCAGTAGACACTTACATTAACACTAAATGTTCACTAAAATCTGTTCTTATTTGCAATTTGGACATAATAGAGATTTGCATAAAAATTTTTATTTTATAATTACATACCTTGATTTTACTTTTTATTTTTTTTTTGCTTACAAAAAAATTAAATACAATTGTTTTCCAAACGGTTCTGAAAACAATCAGTATAACACAGAACTAAACACTCCCAAAGTCCTAAGTACAATTTATTTTGTATTTGCTTAACCGAAAGAAATCAGCGGACATCGAAGACGGAAGTAACAAATTAAATAGAACTTATAGACAGGAAGTTCATTTCTTTTGTTGATTCCATCTGAAAAAGAAATGGAATTTTAAGTATATGTTACAAGGAACCAAGTAGACAAAACAAAACAAACCTTATGTTTAATACATTTTAAACCACAGCCCCTATAATTTCAAGTAAATCCACACAACAAACACAGAAGAATTATTGTGAATATGTGAAGAGGGACACGAGTTGTGAACTAATCTATAATTATTCACTTATTAATTTTTTTTCGGAAAGTATATTTTCCTACAGGGTGAATGGAACTGACGATAATGAGCAAACCTGATTGTCAATAATAAAGCGTTTTAATTGTAGACTATGTCAGACAGAGTCGAAGTCGCCACCCTCATGTGTTCTGATTTTGATTTTTTTTTTAATTAAGTTTATATTGTAGGAAAACTTTCAGAAAAATTCTCGGAACATTCAATTCAATTCAATTTATTTAAGTAAAGGTGAGTACAAATAATTGACACAATATACTTAAAGTTAAGAAATAGTAAATAAAAAATTATATAAACCAAAAAATAATAACAATGCATTAAAAATAAATAGAAGGTAATATTTGGAAACAAAAGGTTTTAAAAAGTAGAATATGACAGTGATGAGAATAAATAGAAGGCGAAGAAATTAGGAGAAAAAAAAGAAAACAAATATGTTGTTGAAATTTTTTACAAATACTCTAAGGCAATTTTTTTGAATTTGTTTGCACTAACTATCAGTGGGAAGTGAGTTCCAAAGTCTGGCACCATGAATGAAGAAGAGGCGAGAAGAGTTTAAATAATTAAAAGGGGCTATTATAAAATTTCTTGTTCTCGTGGATTGAGCAAATTGAAGTTTTTCAAAAAGGCATCTACACTCTAAGAAATTTCTGTCAAAAATTACTACAATTATTGTAGGCAACTGGTCCGTTACAATAATTGTAGCAATTTTCAACAGAAATTTTCGGTGTTTTATTTTCAACATCTTGTTGAAAGATGAAATGTTCAATTTTCATCACATAGAAAGTAAGCAATTCATCGTATATCGTATATCGTATGGCGATCTTTTTAATCAATATTCGGTGAAAAACCAGCATATTAGGCGTTGTTAATAAGCAAATACATTCAAGATCTTTTCTGTAAATAAAAGCTAGTTTATGTTGATTGAATAGATTGAATATTTAGGTCTTCATGTTTTTCTTTTTTAATTTAATACATACCATAGAATATCTTACAAAATTAAATAAAAAGATTCAATATATGTAGTTATCTGAAAAATTTTCATTTTTATTTTACATTTTTACTTGCGATATAGGTACTATAGGGCAAGTTCTGCATTTGGAAAAAAAATCGAACTCGAGATTTTGATCAAAGTTGACATTACGATGATAGCGAAGACGAATAAAGTGGGTCCGGCAATTCCGTCTGTCTGTCTGTCTGTCTGTCTGTCTGTCTGTCTGTCTGTCTGTCTGTCTGTATGTCTGTACCTCGATCTAGAGCCTAAGCCACTGGACCTATTTTCTTCAAACTCGGTAGTTATGGGTCTTCGGTGATTCCCTAGAGGGGAAATTGAAATTTTTTTTTTAGCTCTAAAACTAACGGTACCCCCCATACACCCGTAATGAAAAATCTTATTTATCTTGAAAACGGCTCTAACGATTTTGATAAAAAAAATTAGGTGTGATATTATGGACATGGACTACGTTTTGGTAAAAAAAAAATTTGGGGCAAAATGTTATTAACGGTACCTGTCATAGAACCGTTTTTTTGATTTTCGATTTTCTCATTAACGGCTCTAACGATTTTAACCAAAA
The DNA here is from genome assembly GCA_911387755.1 of Chrysotoxum bicinctum. Classification (NCBI taxonomy): domain Eukaryota; kingdom Metazoa; phylum Arthropoda; class Insecta; order Diptera; family Syrphidae; genus Chrysotoxum; species Chrysotoxum bicinctum. Next base: position 34,457,387 of record OU426990.1, read on the forward strand.
ATTTTCAGCAGGAGTCCCCCTAAGTTTAAAATAATATTGTATATAAAAATATTCGAAAAATTTTTTTTTTGGGTTTTTTTGAAAAAAATTTTTTTTTGAAAAATCAATATCTTCAAAACCTATGAACGATTATTTTTTGAAATTATTTCCAAAAATCAATATTATTAAATACTTAAAATTCGCATCCCACATTTTTTTCTTGAAAAATTTTAAAGAAATTTCTTATATAAAAAATTTATTTATTTAATAATAAAACGATTTTTTAAAGTTTGTTTGCATAAATTCATACTTTTCTAGAAATCAGACGGCAATTTCATTTTAAATTCATGTTTTATATTTATAAAATGTATTTTAAATTCCAAAGTACTTTTACATAAGAGCAAGTTCGTGCGATCCAGTCGTGCATTTTATTTACTTTCACTTCGTTTTCTCCAATAAACAATGAATGTAATTGCTTTAAATAATGTAACCGTATATAGCTTAACAGGTTTACATATAGATTAAAAAAGTACAAAAATAATACAGAAAGAGGAATAATAAACAATACATTAATAAAACTGCAATAAAGAGTTTCTCTATTCAGAATCACGTTTTCTGTAAATATTAGAAAAGCATCTTTAAACAATCAGAAAAACATTTTTTTTTTGGGAATTGTAATATTCAGTATTTATTATTGTTGTTCTTAACATCTTCGGCGTAAACAAAATTATTTTATCGGGTTGTAAAGTAAGGAATAATTATCAATAATTGTTGTAATTCAGACAGTTTACCAGTTATTTAATCTTACACAAAATTAAAACAACTTAATTTACAATGTAAACCAAACAATATTAAAGAGAAAATATTTTATACTTACCTCGAAATCGAAACTTTTACTGGTTTTTCTTTTCAGAGCTTCACAATATTTTCACATACACATACGATTTTATTTTAAAACGCGCACTCTATCACTTTGTGACTGTTACTGCAAGACTGATTTTGATCTGATGAATGTTTTTCTACGTTCTTACATTTCCCACTTTGTTTTCTTACGATTACGAGATTATCAAAATTTACAATTTATATTCAAAAAAAAAATGTTGAATTTGCGAAAAACGATATCCCTATCCACGCTGAGGAAAACTATGTTTGTTGAAATTTCATCTTTCCTTCACCTTTTCCAGCGCTTAATTGAGTATTCAACAAATGCATACCAGATTTTCAACAAAAACTGTTGAATCAAAGAAAAAAATGATATCCCACAATTTATATTAAGCAATCTATTAAATATCAAACAAACGGGTATGAGTGTTCAACAGTGATGCTTGATTTTCTTCAAAAAGTTTTTAATTATGTTGAAGATTCAACATTTGTGTAAGTAAGAAACTGTTGACTTTTAAGCAAATGTTTATTTTTACTACACTTCCATTTCGTTACTACAATAATTGTAGTAAAATTAAATCGGTGTTGAAATATATTAAACACTTATTGTAGTAATTTTTCGAATATTTCTTAGAGTGTAGGTGATCTACTATTAACAAGGCTGTGCATGAATTGACAACATCTGACGTTCCGAAACTGTTGAAAAGTGCAGCCGATACGATATATGATCGTATCTACGCAGTCAATAGACGTACCTTATTGCATCGTTAAACGCTACAAGTAGTTTGTGTAGAGAGTGGGAGTCAGGCTTGCAGTACACCGTAGTTGAATAGTCCAAAATGGGAAGAAACAAGGTTTTGATAAGCCTTAGTTTTATGTTCACTGGAGTAAAATTGGAGAATAACCAAAGCTTACGAAAACCTGCCTAAATTCGGCTTATCACGTAATTCGTGTGATCAACCGCGGAAAGCGATCGATTTATCTTGAAACCAAGATTCGTAACAACATTATAAAACTTTATTTGTCTATTATTTAATAGTACAGGTGGTTAATGGATTACAATTTTAAAAAAATATTTTATTTATTTGATTTATTTATGTAGGTTTGTTTTAGTAAGTTATTTGTACGAATCGCAGAGTATAAAAAGAGCATAAATGTTAGAGATATAAATACACATATACTATTATTGTAGAAACGACTTCACTCTGGTACTCCATGAAATAATTGTATTACTATAGCTAAATTATTTTTTTTAATAAATAAACTGCACTAATCTATACACTTTAAAGAAAATTTGTACGGAGGACCTAATTTTAATGCCTTGAACACCAATCCAATCCCAGAATTACTTTTCTGGACCTAGTGTTTGAGATATGTAACTAACCGTAAAAAAAATTACTTGCATTCGTACAAAGTATCGAACTCAACATTTTGACAAAATTTGACATTACGATGAAATTTGACCGGTCTGAAAACTGAAAACCTGTCTGTTCGTTGAAGCATGAATGGTTTTTTTTTTTGAACTTGGTAGATTGCCTTTTTCGAATAAATCACGAACAGATTTGTAACAAAATCCTCTTTTCTGCTATCGACTTTCATAAAAACGTAAAAACTGATTTCGATCATTTTTACTCGCGACTTATAGGTACCATGAGGCAAGTTAGGCACTTCTTAAAAAAATCGAACACAAAATTTTGATCAAAGTTGACATGATACGATGATAGCGAAGGCGATAAAATGGGGTCTCGCAATTCTGTCTCTTCGACTATATAGCACCCCCAGTTTTCTTCAAATTTGGTAGCTATCATTTTTAATTCCCCCCCCCCCACACACGTTTTTTTTCTTTTTTTTTAGACCAAAAATAAATGTACCTTCCATACAAATTTTTTTCTAAATTTTGTAAATATTTTTTTTCTTAAAAACTGTTCGTTAAAAAAAAAAACGATTTAAATCATATTTTGTATGCTATGGCCCCCAAGAGTTGGAATATTATTGTATATTCAAATTTTCAAAAAAAAAATTGTTTGGTTTTTTTTTGAAATTTCATTTTTTTTTTTCAAAACTCAATATCTCGAAAGCCCCATGCTCGATTTTTTCAAACTTGACAAATAAATGTTCTTAAATACAACCTACAAGATGTGAGAAAAAAATTGCATTTTACGTAAAAATAATAACGGTACCCACAGTACAAATTAATGTTAAAAATTATTTTCGAAAATCGTATTTTTCTCGAAATCGGAAGCTAGAATTTTGATAAAAATTTTTTCTTTCGATTAATTTTTACGATCTATAATTCAATAAAAAAATTGAAATTAAGATATTATTGACTGTACCTGCAGCAGAGCCGTTCTTTCGAATTTCTCACTATCGGCATAGTGACATTTTGTTATAGAGACAATTTTTTTATAGAGGAGTTTTTCCAAAGTTTAAAAACATCGCATTTCAAAACATAAAAAAAAATATTTTCTGAATTAAAAAAAAAAAACAAAAATTTTTTTATAATAAAATAATTTTTAAAATTGACAGGCTTACAGATCCGTGGTTTCCGAATGCAAATAAAACTATTTCATTCCTTCTCGACGTTTCGTTGGTTTTTTTTCCAACTTTTTCAAGAGATTTGGCTTTTATTTTACTGTAAAAAATTCTATTACATAATTGGTTTTTTTAACTTTTTGAACAATTTCACTTACTTTTACATTTGTGAATGGTAATTATTTATATAAAAATCCTTCACTTTAACATTGAACATTTAAAACTCACAATGAAAAAATTGAATAAATAAATAAATACATTAAACACTATGGCGCAAAATTTTAAACATTTAAAACCTACTCTAAATCAATTTTAGAATGGGAGTCGACTCTAAGTATTGAGTATAAAACGAGAACCGAATTTTTGTTAATTTTAAAGGATATAAACTATACTTTAACGTTAAAGAGCTCGTCTTACTTTAACAGCAGCAAATAGCTAGTTTATCTTTTAAAAGTATACTTTATCCATATTGACAGTACAAAAGCATACAAAAGCAAATCGAAGAAAAAATGGTTATTGATGTTTTATTCGATTTTTTAAAGATGTTTTTTTTGTAAATAGACTGAATATTATAAATTCGAAATAATCGTACGAAAGTGCTCTACGATGAACAAATCTGTAAATACAAATGTATGTAGGTACATACAAATCTTATGTATGCACGCGCGCCGCCGCCGCCGCGCCGGCCGAGACGAGTATAGCTAAATGAATCTGCACCTTGCAACAACAAATTGAGTTTTTATGCTGTGAATTTGCGATTTATACTTTATTCCCATCTAAAATAATGTAAGTAACTTATAAACAATCAAAATCTGTACCGAGGTTGTATATAAAATGTACTTTTTTCGGCGAAAAATTTTTTGGTTTAAAGTTGTCTGTTCTTTTTACTTTTTTTTGTGTGTTTTTGTAGTTGTGTGAGTTATGCATCTGTCAAATTAAGGGTTGTTCAACGCAAATTCTCTTAGGTTCTGTTGTAAAACCCACATCAGTTAGAAGAGTTGTCTAACGTGTTTAAAATTATGCAAAAGTTAGACCAAGTCTCCAAGCTAAACGACTGCGTTAAGTAGAGCCGGTTTAATTCCTTAAACGAGAACTGTTTAAAATTTTGCGCCTATAAAATTAAACAGACAAGAACTTAAATGCTAATATCACAGAATTTTCTTTATTGCCACACTGTAATTATATTTTATGTTGTCTTTGTCTTCTTTCGTATTCATTGCTTTCGACAGTTTTTCTTGTATTCTCAAGCTTTCTATTGTGTACCTCGTATTTTCTCTCTTTTCCTTGTCTAATATTTTGACATTATCAAAATCAGCTGTATGGTGTGTCTCATCGATGTGCTGCGATAAGTCTGTTGTTGTTATGTTTTTTCTTATGTCCGCTTTATGTTCGGCTATCCTCACTCCAAGTGCCCTTTTCGTCGTTCCTATATACACAAGATCACAATTATCATTTCATTGGCATTGCCTAATCATCCAATTTGATATATAACATTATGTTGTTGTTCCTTGTCTATTGGTGTTTTCGTGTTTGAGAAAAGCTTTCTCAAAGTGCAGTGTGCTTTGTAAGCAAATGTCATATTGATGGTGTTGTTGTCTTGCTTGATGACTTCATAAGGAATTTTGCTTTGCGTCAGTTTAGGTATATACAGTGCGATTCACATGATTAGACGCACCATTTTTCTCTCAATAAATTGCAGTTTTCTTTTTGTTTTTCTTCATGAACTACGAAATAATTGCATTCATTTGAAAGGTTATTAAATTCTCTGGGAAAAAAACCTAAATTCAAGATTAAAGAGAGACATTTTACGGTTGTTTTGATCTCTTTCTTCGCATTAGTGCAAAAAAAGCTCAAATAAATCGGTTCACTTGATTAGACGCACCTGTTAAAAGTTAAAAAAAAGAGGTTGATCAATTTTTAACATTTTCTATTTACTTTTTTATTGTTATTGAAGTTATTTTTCACAGTTTCAATACTTTGTACAACCTCTACGATTTGAAATTACATCAAAAATTCTACTTCTAAGAGATTCATACAAATTTCTTAATAATCTAATGAAATATTAGACAAGGCTTCTTTAATTGAGGCAATTATCTCCTTACAGCTTTCATACTGCTTACCTTTTTCATAAATTTGATGGGTCAGCCATCCGGAAAGGTTTTCAATGATATTTAGATCAAGTGAGTATGGTGGCCACTGCAAAAATTCCACATTTTCACTAGGGATAAATGCTTTTACAACGTGCGCGTTGTGAATCGGAGCATTGTCTAGTTGTCAGATCTACTGGATAGGTCCAATAAGGTCTCCTATGGCTCGAAAAGCTGTTTGCATAAGAGCTTTATAAGAAATTTCTGTCATTTTGTGACACACAAAACGAACTCAAAGGCGCGGTAGTACGAAATGGCACCCCACACCCATACTTCTCCTTTCTTGGAATGATTTCGGTTCAAAAAGCATTCGGATGTCATAGAAATAAAACTTATACCCATCAGGACCATCTAGGTTGAACTTTTTCTCATCAGAAAACACCACATTTCTTCAATTTAAAACACTTCCAACCTGCGCATACCATGTCATGTGAAGACGCGCGAACTCCAACCGCTGTTCTTTTCTTGCAGCGTTAAGTTTTTTTCTTTTTTTTAGCTTTTTGACTTTCATGTGTTGAATACCTAAAAAAGCTCGAAGAACAGTTGATTTGCTTGCACTTACCCCGGCTAATTGTTTGATTTTCATCGTGGAGTTAGTTAAATTTGAGGCAATTCATATAATTTTTCGCTTCTCGTGTGGTGTAAAGGGTGTTTTTGTCCTTCCTTTGTTGTTTTTTTCGTAGGTGGCAGGATTTGATAAAACCATTTCGAACAGCTTTATCATTTCGTCCTATTTTCTTTGCAATTTTGGGCATAGAATACCCTTCTGAGTGGTAGGCCTAAATTTTTGCTATTTTCGCCGAAGTTAACATTTTCTTTTTACCCATTTTCACCTTAAACACTCGGAAAAACTTTAAAAACGTACACTCATCAACCAAATTTAATTTGTATTACCCAGCATTAAGAAACTAACTGAATTAATTCGTGCGTCTAATCAAGTGAACCGATTTATTTGAGCTTTTTTAGCACTAATGCGAAGAAAGAGATCAAAACAACCGTTAAGTGTCTCTAACTAATATTGAATTTAGGTTTTTTTCCCAGAGAATTTAATAACCTTTCAAATGAATGCAATTATTTCGTAGTTTATGAAGAAAAACAAAAAGAAAACTGCAATTTATTGAGAGAAAAATGGTGCGTCTAATCATGTGAATCGCACTGTATATAACATTTTTTTTTTTTTGGAAAATTCGATGTCTTAAAAACGGCTCGGTATTTTTTTTATTCGTAAAATAATACAAATTTTAAGTTGGCGTACCAAAAATTTTTCTTAAAAATGTTTGAAAAATTTAGAGAAAAAAAAATTGTTTTTTTAAGAAACCACTACAATGACTTATAATTTTAGTTCTTGTATAAGCTAATAGCTATTTGCTTGAGAAATTACAAGGCATCCTGTTTTTAGCTCCAAGTACTAAATGAGTTGTTTCAGTCATTTAAAAAATGAATTTTATGCTTATGAACAGTTTTTCTCTAACAACATTCATTTTTGAAATTCTTAGTCTGTTACATAAGAACATAAGTGCTACCCAGTCGTGCATTAAATTTTTTATGCAGAAAGTTTGGAAAATTAAAATAATAAATTTGCAAAATATTACAAAATATTTAAAAAAAAAAAATTAATCAGAATGTAACTTGTGAAAATAAAAAACCATAAATCTGATGATATGAATGTCCTATTGGGTTTTTCACAAGGAGGGAAATAAAGCAAATCACATGTTGAGGTTTCTTAAAAAAAATGTTTAAAAAAAAAATGGCGAATATTTAAGAATTTTTAAATTATTTAACTGAAAAAGAAAACTACGTATTTACATTGCTATGACTGCATTTACAAAAGAGTCAACAAAAGCATAGAAGATTTATTCAAAAAAAAGTACACGAGAAAAATAAATATTTTTATTCGCAAGTTTAAAATTAAAATAAAAAAATTGTATAATCTCTTACAACAAATTAATTTAGAAGAGCGTTGTAATATTTCGAAATAAAATATCAATCTTTTTTAATAAACATTAAATCGCACTTTGAAATCACCCCAAGTTGAACTTATTATAGCTTTTAATAATAACATTTACTCATTGCTCTATGTAAAAAACAATAAGTTCTGAGAAAAATTTTGATGCTAATATAATTTACCAACACAAAAAATTATTTGTTTTCGTGTTTAATAGTATGATTTGTATAATAAATAAAAAAGTTTTAATGTCAGCTCTGAAAGGAATTTTCAAGCTTTTATACAGCTTAAAATGTTTCTTGGGCCAGAATTGCACTTTTGATTTTAGTGTTTGAAATATGTGTCCAAAGGTTATAAATTTATTCGACAAGATTTTGACCAAATTTATTATTTTAACTTTCCGAACTTTCTGCATTAAAAAAACTGATCGAAATTAGTTCTGTTTTTTTTTTAAGTCGATATCAAAATAAGGGTCTCATTGCACATTAATATACATTTTTTGATTTTTTTTTTTTTCAAACCATAAACTAACTTTTTATTAAAAGAATTTATTTACTTTTTTTTAATCAAAAATTTCGTATTGTAGATATCGCTTGGTTTGAAAAAAAAAATGCACCACTGGGTCGCACAAACTTACTTTTATGCTAAGGACTATAAATTTCAAAAATGAATGGGAATATCTGTTCATAAGCATACAATTTAAAAAAAAAAAAAAAATAAAGTTTTTATTACTGTAGGAATACAAAATAAATTTGTAAGAAAAAGTAATATGGAACCGTTTTTGAAACGCAATGTTTCTCAAACTTTTTAGCCGATAATGAGAGTTTCAAAAGTGTGAAAAAATGGTTCTAATTCTTAATTTTAAATCATAATTTCTTCAAGGCGCCGCGCCGTTTTCGAGAAAAATACGATTTTCGAAAACCATTTTTTAACATTTGTATAGTATGGGTACCGTTATTTGTAGGTAAAATAACATTTTTTATTCACATCTTGTAGAATGTAGAAACTTTTATATGTCAAGTTAAAAAGAAATTCGAGCATGGGGTTTTTGAAATATTGAGTTTTGAAAAAAAATTTGATTTTTTTTGTAAATCCAAATAAAAGTTTTTTTTTGAAAATTTTAATAGAGAATTATATTCAAACTATTGGGAAGCCTTAGCCAAAAAATATTAAAATCGTTGTTACTATTTTTGAAAAAAAAAAAAAATATATTTATAAAATTTCGAAAACATTTCAAATGACAGGTACCGCTGTTTTTGGTCTTAAAAAAAAAGAAAAAAACGTGTGGGGAAAAAATTTTAAAACAATATCTAGCAAGTTTAACGAACAAACATGCAGACAAAATTTCGAGACCCACTTTTTTCATCTTCGAATGCATAACTTGTCTTATAATACCTATAATTCGCAAGTAAAAAACAGTTCGTGATATAATCAAAAAACGCTATTTACCAAGTTCAAAGCAAATAAACGAAGCCTTTCATGCTGTTATGAACAGAACAGACAGATGGACGGAACTGAGGGCCCACTTCTATCTGTACGAAGCCATAACTTACCATATAGAACGTATACATAAAAAACTTATTATTTTTTAATATAGCGACAATCAGTTGCTTAAGTTGTTCTAAAGATCCTATATTCACTTATGAGTAGTCAAGTGGATTTTTTTATTTTCAAGTTTTGCCTACAATAAGAAGACATTTAACCATCGATCGTGCTTAAAGAATGAATAGGTATATAATGAAAATTAAGTTAGTACTTATTAAAGTAAAATTTTGAAAAAATAAACAATTTATATATTTTTTTATTAAATTTGAATTTGAAAATTAATTTGTCAAATACGATCCATTAGGACAGATTTATTAACAAAAATAGCAAAATATATCTACCTATTCTTTTTTTATTTAAGTTTTTTTATGAAAACTGCCCCTTACTCAAACTAAAAAACAGAAACATATTTAAAGACAAGGCAAAACCAATATTTTTGATTTTTGTTTTGACGGTTTGATTTGATTTTTTATACTTTAGGGCTTTGTTTCATTTTCAAGTTTAAGTTGATATTTCATTATGAAAAACGGCTCCTAACTTTTCGAATACAAAATTTAACCCAAATAAAACATGGCATCAAAAGAAATCATGATTTTTTGTGAAAGCGAGTTTCCCTATTAAAATTCAGCGAAGGAAAAAATCTTTTGATCAACAGTACCTGCGTGGGCCATTACTCGGCTTCAAATGAATGTAATGCCTCTGGATTCTCTATAGAACTCACGCAACTCCGTTGATTCACTTGGGTATGTTCTTGTTCTGTTGCCACTCAAGCAGGCCTTATTTCATGTAGCCGTCGTCGGTGAGTGATTAGTTAAGTTATCCATATTAACATTTCTACCACTCACTCCAAAAATCACTTATACTGCCGTAAAGTGGAATATTTCAAAACCACCCAAAATATAATACTTCAAGAAATCAATGGTGTCTTCTGTCATTAGCGGCACTTACATTGAGGAAACTGAACAGCTCTCAGTTCACAGTATGTGCATCACAGATCACCTTGTGTGGAATGACCACATATTCGACGGCCAAAAACGGTGCAAGAGTATTAAGGTTTCCTTCGAAGTTGCAAGAAATTTTCAGCCCTTCTGATCTGGCTTTAATCTATAAGGCCTATGTTCGCCCAAAGTTCATATACAATTCCCATATTTGGGCAGATGCTCCATTAACTCGCTTGAGTCTCTGGAATAGAATCCAAAAAAAACAGCTTTGAATCTCTTGAGCACTGTCCTTATGTTTCTTGTCTTTCATTATTTTAACATTATTTTTATAAACAGTGTTCTTACGAAATACATAGATAGTTGCTTTCTACTCATAAACAATTTAACCGTTACACCCGCACTTCAAGGAGTGCCCTCCAGTTTACCCTTGACCCCAAATTTGGACGTTTCTTTGAATTCAGAGATTCCTTCTATAGCCGTACGAAATGAATGGGGAATCTTTTCCCGGCAGTCCACCAGCATCTTCCAAGTGGAGGTAAACGCCATAGGGAAATGCTTTTATCGCAATCTGGAAAAGAATTATCGTAACAAGAACATTGCCATTATGTCAGATAGTCAAGCAGCACTCAAGGCACTAAACTCATACACCATCAGCTCTAAGCTAGTGTGGGAGTGCATAGACAGACTAAATGAACTAGGTAAACAGAACAGGGTCACACTTTATTGGGTTCCTGGTCATGTTGGTGTTTTTGGAAATGAAAAGGCAGATTTCCTAGCAAAAATAGGCGCTTCAACTCCCCTAACAGAGCCTGAACCCTATTGCGGAATAGGTGAAAATGTCATCAAAACCAAAATTAAACAAGAAGATGAGGCAAACAGATTCAAAAACTGGAATGAACTCCTAGACAGGCGAAATTGCTACTGGGCAACTACAACCGTCAACGTTTCGAAAATTGTATCAACCTAAGTAGGAATAACATATAAGAATTGTTATGGGCTTGTTCTAGGGATTCCTTTAAGTGACTATGAATAAGGTTCATTTTGCAACCCTTGGGTAGAATATCAAACTCAGGGTTGTTTAGTCCTTTAAGTTTTCTCAGGAGGGGGTAATCCTGACCATGTTCAATTTTTGATTGCCCAAATAACGCTTCGTGTGGTGACAATGGTTGCATGAACTGTCGATCTTAACGCACTAGCAATAGAGAGAACATATTTATCCCAATTGCTTTGGTTTGGTTCTTTTGCGATATATGAGCGTATTGAAGCTAAAATTGAGCGATTTACGCGCTCACTCGCGTTCGCTTGAGGCGAGTACGAAGCCGTTTTAACATGTCTGATGCCGTACGCTGACAAAAGTTTTCCAAAATCTTTACTTATAAATTGTTTTCCGTTGTCGGAAAGTAGGGATTCCGGAACACCGAAAATTGAAAAAATTTGCTCTTCAAGAAATTTGGTAGCTGACTCTGTTGATGCTTTTCTGAGTAGTTGAATCAAAACAAACTTAGTTAGTTGGTCTAAACAAATTATCACGTATGCATTACCCTTTTTGGATCGGGGATATGGGCCGAGAAAGTCAACGAAGATGTGTTGATTAGATTAGATTAGATTAGATTTTTATTCATGTTTTTCAAGGATACAATTCATACAAAGTACAATATTCAAAATAGTATAAAAAAGAATGTATAGATTTAAGTGTATAAAAAATAGCTACAAAGTTTAATCATATAATCATATAAACTACCTGTGGATATTCAGTAATGCACCAAGAAAAGACAGGAATACACTTTGTGGCATGAAGTGCCAGTAGCAAGTGGTAAAAAATTTGAAGAGCAGAGAGCCGCGTAAGAATGAGAAAGAGTTTTTTTTTTTTTTTTTTTTTTTTTTTTTTTATTTTTTTTTTTTTTTTTTATTATTGAAAAGGCCTTTCCACTACAAACGCTTGACCCATAGGCGGAAGTAGGTTTGAGTTAGGCGCTTTCGATGATTTACAAGTACTGCATTCCGCGATGACTGCCTTTACTTGAGCCGCCATATTAGGCCAGTAAAAACGTTCACGGAGGCGATACAGCGTTTTCGCAACTCCACCATGCGATGCCCTTGGCGGATCATGAGCCAAATGTATCAAGCGAGACGTCATTGCAGAAGGGATCCACAATTTCCATGTTTGGTCATCATCGAGAGGATTCTCTGTACTGAATTTGATCTTCTTATAAACAAAACCTTCTGTTACTTGAAGATCAGGCAGTTGACATTTATTTTTCTCCACCGTTTCTATCAATCTACCATACTCATCGGATTTAAATGAGGAATCTGAGAGATCGACATGTAGAACATCGAAAGTATTCACGCCATTTGTTGTGTCAGATACAATCTCATCAACGCAATGAACTCGTGAGAGTGCATCTGGCACCACATGTTGCGAACCCTTCCGGTGCTCTATCTCAAAGGAGAACCGTTGGAGTTTAAGACTCCATCTAGCAAGACGTCCACTTAAGTCCTTCTGACTCATGAGCCACTTCAGACTCGCATGGTCAGTTACTATTTTGAACTCTTGCATCTCAACGTACGACCTAAATTTCTCAACCCCTAAGACCGCCGCAAGACACTCTAACTCCGTGACGCTATAGTTGCGTTGAGCAGAGTTTAGCTTATGCGAATAATAGCAGATTGGTTTCTCAACCCCATCTTCATCTAACTGGCATAACACACAACCTATACTATATGTTGAAGCATCACACAAAATTATAAAAGGTTTAGAGAAATTTGGATTCACCAAAACTGGCGCTGAAGTGAGTGCGTGTTTAAGCTCTTCAAATGCTTCCATCGCTTCTGGTCCAAACACAAATGTCTTACCCTTTTTGATGGTATCCGTAAGAGGTGTCGCACGCGCAGCGTAGTTTTCAATGGACCTCCTATACCATCCAGATAGGCCCAAAAACCGACGAACTTGTCGAGCTGTTTTAGGTACAGGAAATTCTTGAATGGCTGCGACTTTATCTGGGTCGATTCTAAGACATCCCCCTCCTACTATGTATCCTAAATACTTGAGTTGTTTACTGGAAGGAGCGATATTATGCTTCCCACTAACGGCCAAAAAGAACAGGAACTTCCTGGTAGTCAGTGAGTCAAAGCGTAGGTTGTCCTGGTAGGAAAGTGCGATAGGCATGCTTGTAGGTGCAAGTTCCCACGACTTCCGACGAGCTAGTGAAGTGCACGTACAAGCATGCCTATCGCACTTTCCTACCAGGACAACCTACGCTTTGACTCACTGACTACCAGGAAGTTCCTGTTCTTTTTGGCCGTAAGTGGGAAGCATAATATCGCTCCTTCGAGTGTAGGGTCAAACTACCGTTACAGAATAATAACATGTATTCTAACAGGACACTGCCACCTTAGAAGACACCTTAACCTACTTGGTGTGGTAAGCAGTGCCACTTGCAGATTCTGCAACATGCATGCGGAAACACCGGAACACATACTGGGAAAGTGTTATCCAATCACGCACCAAAGGAAAACCCATCTGGGATGGTACGAGGTGGAAGCGAGCAACCTATCTTCTCTTAGAGCGTCCCAAATACTAAAATTCCTAAAAGCAATAGGTTTGGAGGAGGAACTGTAAGATGATCCAGTTCATCATTTTTAAGAGGTGGCACAACAGATCTACAGGTCACAGTGCGATAACCCCCCATACAATTCATTCATTTTCTCGGTTAAATATTCCACTCCAGTTACGATATTCAGACATTCAAAATCAATGTACATCGGGATCTCCTTTTAAATCCTCTATAACTTTCCTAAAACCAAAAAAATCAAAATGTAGATCATATCTACAAGAGTATTAACAATTTTTGATATCAAAAGCTTTAGAGCCGTTTTGGAGTTAAATAAGATTTTTCATAAAGGCTGTATGGCAGGTACTGTGGCAACACTTCCAAAAGATAGAATAAAGTAAAAAAATGAATTTCCAAACGCAAAAAAAAGGTATAATGACTGTATTGAATAGAAAGAGACTACCGGTTAGTAAGAAGAATGCGACAAAATAAGGACATGACCACTGACCAGGTGCTGAAGATCTGTGAAAGTGGAAAGACACATTGTTTTATTTGTTTAACCGAGTTTTATTTTTTTTTATTCGTATTTGCATCAATAGGAACTCCTACATTAGTCTTAAAAGCTTATGTCTTAAGATATTAATTCCATCGGTAAAAATTCACTGTGGCGTATACGCAATATTTTTAGAATTCATTGAAAAATATATGGTCAGTTGAATTTTATTCACTTAAATAAAACAATTACACCCTGTACCTTGTGCAAAATACTACCCGATCTCTGCTTATACAAACATCACTTTAATCGAAAATTCACGCAAATCCTTTTTTAGCACAGTAACGTTCATTCACGTGTCTACAGGGGTTGCAATATTCAGACACGGACAACAACAATAAAACATGAGCTCAAAAAGTTCCGTTCCAACCAAAAGTCGGTAGGTATAGAGATATTTTATACATTTAAGGATACAAATGAGGAATGGGTTTGGTTACACAGTTTTACTGCAGACAAGGCACACAATGTGAATAAGGAATTCGTAATGAAACTTAAAAATGTAATTACGAGTTATGAAAATGGTTAACGTATATTTTAATATGCATTACGTTGCGTAACTATATTATGTAGGGAATACGATTCACCCTATTTTAAGTTGGCTATTAAGATAAAAAAAAAATTATTCGTTTAAACTGTAATTTTCCAGTATCCCACATGCTTATTGCTGACGCTCAACAGCACATTAAAAAGGATATATTTTTATTTCAATATAATTCAAGTTAAGAATCTGGCTGATGAATAGGTTGTGCCAAATGGACACATAAACGAGTCTAACAAAGGACTTACACATGTAAGAGGCTATGTTCAAATAATTAATTCTACCGTTAATAAATGTCTTTATTACAACAGCAATAAAATAAACTTCTGTCTTTATTTTTTAAATATCAAAATAAGACTTTTAGAGCACTTAAGGCATTAAGGCACTGTTTGGGAAGGAACATTGCACATAATCATAAAACTGAAGCTCTCACTAATACTCTTAATGCTCAGTGCTCATATCACAACACATGCTGTTTTATTTTGTGGTGCTTTTTTTTTTCAATCTGTGTGAATATAAACAACTGTAGCTTTGGGAGGGATTCCGCACAAAATGTATCTTATTTTTATTTGGTAATCTTTCCTTAAGTAGGTGGATCATTAATTAAACTTTGTGCACATTACATCTGCTTGGATTCCATTTTTGTGTGATATCATCCCCGAGGGAGCTAACGCCGATAAATTTAAGGCATTTTTGTGTATGCGAAGGATTATCTTATTTTTGGAACACACATTTTCTTTTCCACTGAAACGGTTATATAAATTATGTTAATAGCATGTGATTAGCAGTCTTCTTGGATTATTATTATTTTTTTTTTCAATGTTAAGTGTTCCAACTATTGAAACATTAAAATTACATTTTTGAAAGTAGCGCAATAATTTAATGTAATTTATGATTTTTTGGGTTATGCATTTGGCTTGGAAAATATTTGAAACGTTTGCCATAAAAATCATAAAAAATGAATAATAGCTCCCGGAGGCAAGTTTTTGTTTTTTGCAGTAGATCACTTTTAATTTCAATCGGAATTAAGATTATGATAGTGAAGATAAGTACTAAAGACCCAAAGATTTTGGCATAGAGTCCGGCAGAACTCGGATCCTTCTCAATAAATAATAGAACGTTGCAAAAGAAAACGTTATAATATCCGAACTTCCTCTTTTGTTCAAGAGACTTTTTCAAAATGTCCATATTTATTAGCTTAATAAGAGCTATTTTTTAATCTAACTTAAATATAGTCTTTCAATATGATAAAACTACTAGGATTTGAGGATTATTAAGAAGACGGAGTTTTAGGAAGCGTGAACTGATGTTCAAATGGAAACACTTAATGTCGCAATTAATACTTCGCACCATGGAAGTAAAAGGTTCATGGAAGCCACAAGAAGTACGGTGGATGGAAAGATAGAAGAAGGATTTCCCAGATTAAGGAAATTAGTTTTGAAAGAGATGGATTTAAAATGAGTTATGGAGTCAATGCTGCCTTTTTCTTCCAGCAGATGTCTCAATACCTAGGTAGCGTTATTTCTAGATAGACCACGAACTGCAAATCTCAGGAAACGACGGTGAGTGCTCTCGATTCTGGATCTATGAATCTGTTGATATATTACAAACTGGCTGTGACCACACTTTTTAGCCTTCTTCAAGAAGGATGCAAAAAATATTGTGAACAGGGAATCGGTCACGTAGTAGTCGAAAAGTAACTAAGACCATTTGTTCAAAAAGTCAATTGCTGAACTTGCTTTAAGAGTGATCTCATCACTTTGGGAGTACAAACAGTGACCTGGAGATCTATTCTGCTTATCTTCCCAATTTATTGCTCCTAGGAATCTTAGTATTTGGGACACCTTCAGAGGGAAAAGGTTGCTCTCTTTCACCTGGTATTGTTGCAGATGGCTTTTCCTTTGGTGCATGAGTGCACAACATATTTTTACAATGATGTCCGTTGTTTCCTCATGTATGTTCAGAATTTACATGTCGTACTGCTTACCATACCAAGTAAGCCTAGGTGTCTTCTAAGTTTGCAGTGTACAGTCTTAGTATTAATATTAATATTAATATTAATATTAATATTAATATTAATATTAATATTAATATTAATATTAATATTAATATTAATATTAATATTAATATTAATATTAATATTAATATTAATATTAATATTAATATTAATATTAATATTAATATTAATATTAATATTAATATTAATATTAATATTAATATTAATATTAATATTAATATTAATATTAATATTAATATTAATATTAATATTAATATTAATATTAATATTAATATTAACTTTACTGGTTGTAACTGCCAAGTAGTAGTTTCACCTGCCTCAGCTTTGGGAGTTTTTTCCAATTCCTGGATCTGCCAGGGTCTATGCCAGGGTAGCAAATTGACATAGGGCTGAATACAGATTGATAAAGGAGAAATATTGAGTGACATTTGATGAAGAAATGGTCTTAATCAAATTGATATTGTCAGCAAAGAGTGACATGAGGGAATATGTAATGACTATTTTAATATCGTTAGTAGTAAGAAAAGGAAAGGACCTAAGTAGCTGCCCTCTTGCACCCCGAAGATAACCTGAAAATCACTGGAGAAAGTAGATCTGAGACAATTCTTATATGCAGTATCAGTTTTACAGGCAAAAAGAATTTCATTTCAGGAAGATAGGTTCAAACCGTAAGGTGGATAGTATGAAAAGAATAAGTCTATTTGAGATAAAGAATTTTTCAATTAGGCCGGTAGATCTTGGAATGAAATAAAACAAGCTGTGTATGAGAAGTTAACATTTTTTTTCATAAGTCCATGCCCATGCAATTATGAATGTAATGTGACACTGCATACTGTGTCCACTTTGTGGCACGTAGAGCTATCCTGCTAGAACCAAATGTTGTCTAGGACGATTTGTTCAATTTGGATCATAATAAATTGGTTATCATCGTTCCTCGTTCTTTAGCGCTCGGCAGTGATGTTGATTGCCTCAAAACCAAACAGTACATTTTTGAGCATGCATTGTCACCGGATGAACCTCTTTTGGGATGTTATACTTAGCTTGTAAAAGAGCTCACTCGAATACCAGATCTTGCTGAGCAAAACACCCATAATCTCGACTTGTTTCTTTGTTCTCATCCTGATAAGCATATCATAAAGGTAATCTCTCCATTCGGCACTTTTAACCATTGTGTAATATCAGCCAATTTTTATTTCCCATCTATCTAGTAAAAAAGACACAACTCACTAGGACCGTTTGTTTGGAAATACAAGAAAGTCAACTGGGACGGTCAAAATAACTTTTTTTGAATCTTTAACGGGTCATTATGTTTCCTAGATAACGACATCGATGCCAGTGCTGATATGATCATAGAAACGATTTTTCTTGGAAAGCGTTCTTTATGCCTAAAAAAATTAAGAGTATAAAAGAAAAAAAAGTAAGAAGTCTTGGTTCGATAAAACCTCTAAAGAAGCTATCAGGTTGAAAGAAGAAAGTTTCGGTCTTAAAAAAGCCAAATCAACTGAGAAAAATCGAAAAAAGCACAAACAAGTCAGAAACCATTGCAACACTGTTATAAAAAGAATTAAATAATTTTTACATGATTAGGAACTTAGTCAAAAATCATTTATCGTTTGTAGACTTTCGAACAGCTTTCAATACCACGTGAACCACTCTTTTACAAGGTTCCCTAAACCGGTGTATCAAGCAAAATCATTCAAATCGTGCGCAAGCTTTGTACGTATGGAATAGAGGCTTAATCTCTGAAGATTTCAAAACGTCAATGGGCGTTGAACAAGGCTGTATTTTAAGTGCACTACTTTTTATATTATACACTAATGATATAACCGATGATGTCCAAACTATCGAATAAAGTTCTGCGAATTAACAATCCTAGCATTATTGTATGCGGATGATATCATCATTCTGTGTGACACTATACAAGATATGCAGTTAATGATAAACAGACTAAGTACATATTGTAGAAGTTTGAATCTTACTGTTAATGCCGTGAAATCTAAAGTCATAATATTTAGAAATGCAGGAGATCATTACTGACGTTGGGAAAAGTTGAAGTTAAATGGTGAAGAAATTGGAGTTGTATCCAGGTATATTATGTCTAGATATCCTCTTATCGGCTTCTTTAATTTTAAGACCGCACTTTTGTGAAAAAATTAACTGATGCTAAAAGAGCTATCTGTGCAATTATGTATCGCTAAGTGCAAAACAAACTTTGTTCCGCTCGACTGTAGCCTCGATAATGCTCTACGGAGTTCAGATATGGAATACAAAAATGCTACGATGAGGTTGAAAAATTTCTTCGCTACTTCTTGAAGAGCATATTCCGGCTACGAAAAAATACCCATATTTTAGAAGAAGATTTTTAATACGAGAACTTAAATTTATTTTTTGTCAACCTGTAAGACGGCCATAAGCCAAACCCATTTTAATTTTGGCTAAGCTTTAATTGTACCAAATTTATTTAAATAAAATTCAATTTAACTAATTAACTAGTTGCAAAATCCCTTCGAGATCTTGATAGAAACAAATCATCTAAGGACATAACATCTAAAAACTTTAGTTCAACCCTTTTCAATATACGAGTATTGAATTTTTTACTTGCGACTTATAGGTACTACGAGTATAAGGCAAGTTATGCATTCGTAAAAAAAATCGAACTCGAGATTTTGATCAAAGTTGACTAAAGAAGACTAAAAATGGGATCTCGCAATTCTGTCCGTCGGTCTGTCTGTCTGTTCGACTACAGCCTAAACGGCTAGGCTGATTCTTTTAAAGACCAAAAATAACAGTACCTGCCGTACGATTTTTTTTTTTTTTTCAAAATTTTGTAAATATTTCTTTTCTCAAAAAATGCTCAACAGATTTAAAAAAAAGATAAAAAAAAATGTATTTAGTTAAAGCTAGGTAATGGTTGAAAAAAAAACTTTTTCGAAAAATAGTTATTAAGGGTACCCCCAAAGAACCATTTTCTTTGTTTTTGATTTTCTTAAAAACGGTACGACCGATTTTAATCATTTTTTTTTTGCTATAGTTCCCTCTTAAAACTATAACAGAATTGTGGATTCAAAATTTCAAAAAAAATTATTTTTGATTTAGAAAAAAAAATTCAAATTTTTTTTTCAAAACTCAATATTTCGTAAGCCCCATGCTAGATTTTTTAAAGACTTGATAAATAAAAGTTTCTCAACATGATCTACAAAATCTGAGAAAAAAGTTTTCTTTTACTTAAAAATAAAGGTTCCCACCATACAAATGTTAAAAAATAGTTTTCAAAAATCGTATTTTGCTCGAAAACGGCACCTAGGATTTTGATAAAAAAAATTTTCTTTTGATTAATTTTAACGATCTTTAATTTAATAAAAAAATTTGAAATTAATATATTACTGACTGTACCTACGATATAACCATTTTTTTTCAAATTTTGTTTTTCTCATTTTATCGACATAACGGATTTTAATGAAATTTTATAGAGAGAAAAAGGCTAAAAACTATTGCATTTCAAAATTTAAAAAATAATAATATTTTTGAAAAAAAATAATTTTTTATTGGAAAATTCTATATTTCAAAAACCGCTCAATATTTTTTTTGGAAAGTCAATTTTCATTCGTACAATAAAAAAAACTCAAAGTACCAAATTTTTTCTTAAAAATCTTTTAAAAATTTTGCATATTAAAGCTTATTTTTTTTAGGAAACCACTACAACGACTTATAATTTTTATTCTTGCATAAATTCATATTTGCATAGCATTCTATTTTTATCTCTTACTACTAAAAAAATTAATTTTAACCTTATGAACAGTTTTCTTTAATAACATCCGTTTTTAAAATTCCTAGTCTATTACATAGGAGTAAGTTCGTGCGACCCAGTCGTGCATTTTATTTTTCTAAAACAAAAGAAAAAACAAATATTTTTTGAAAATTTTTAGACAGAATATAATTTCGAATTCGAAAGAAATCAAAATCATGAAACCGTTAATGAGTTAAGTCAAAATCAAAAAAAAAAAATAAAAATGCACGACTGGGTCGCACGAACTTGCTCTTATGTAATAGACTAGGAATTTTAAAAACGGATGTTATTAAAGAAAACTGTTCATAAGGATTAAATGAAATTTTTTCATTCTTTTAGTAGTAAGAGATAAAAATAGAATGCTATGCAAATATGAATTTATGCCAGAACAAAAATTGTGGTTCCTTAAAAAATAAGCTTTTATGTACAAAATTTTTAAAACATTTTTAAACGCAATTTTGGAACGCCAACCTAAAGTTTTTATTATTGTACGAATAAGAGTCTAATTTTCCAAAAAAAATATTAAGCCGTTCTTGAGATATCGAATTTTCCAAAAAAAGAATGACGTTTTTCTAAAAATTGAAAAAATTATTTTTTTTTAAGTTTTGAAATGCAATGGCGCAAAATTTTAAACATTTAAAACCTACTCTAAATCAATTTTAGAATGGGAGTCGACTCTAAATATTGAGTATAAAACGAGAACCGACTTTTTGTTAATTTTAAAGGACATAAACTATACTTTAACGTTAAAGAGCTCGTCTTACTTTAACAGCAGCAAATAGCTAGTTTATCTTTTAAAAGTATACTTTATCCATATTGACAATGGTCATTTCATACCAAAGCAAATGGAAGAAAAAATGTTTACTGATGTTTTATTCAATTTTTTAAAGATGTTTTTTGTAAATAGACTGAATACCTGAATATTATAAATTCGAAATAATCGTACGAAAGTGCTCTACGATGAACAAATCTGTAAATACAAATGTATGTAGGTACATACATATCTTATGTATGCACGCGCGCCGCCGCGCGCCGCGCCGCCGCCCGGCCCAGACGAGTATAGCTAAATGAATCTGCACCTTGCAACAACAAATTGAGTTTTTATGCTATGAATTTGCGGTTAATACTTTATTTCCATCTAAAATAATGTAAATAACTTATAAACAATCAAAATCTGTAATGAGGTAATATATAAAATGTACTTTTTTCGGCGAAAAATTATTTGGTTTAAAGTTGTCTGTTCTTTTTACTTTTTTTTTTGTGTTTTTGTAGTTGTGTGAGTTATGTATCTGTCAAATTAAGGTTTGTTCAACGCAAATTCGGTTAGGTTCTGTTGTAAAACCCACATCAGTTAGAAGAGTTGTCTAACGTGTTTAAAATTATGCAAAAGTTAGACCAAGTCTCCTAGCTAAACGACTGCGTTAAGTAGAGCCGGTTTTATTCCTTAAACGAGAACTGTTTAAAATTTTGCGCCAATGTTTTTAAACTTTTAAGGAGCTTCTTTATAAAAAAATTCATTAAAATCGTTCTATGGTAGGTACAGTCAGTAATACCTAGATTTCAATTTTTTTTTATTAAATTATAGATCGTAAGAATTAATCAAAAGAAACAAAATTTTAGCAAAATTCTCGGAACCGTTTCGAGAAAAATACGATCAGACCAAAAAACATAAATGTTAAAAAAAGAGCCAAGTTCTTCTATACAAAAATCTTTGTGTAACAAGTCAGCCGTGAAAAGTACTGAGATCTAAAAGTACGCCAAGTTCTTATTACTTCATGAAGGTTTAACACCGAATATTTTAAGTAGAATACTATTGAAACAGCTACAATGTAATAGAGAAATTTTATTATTTAATGACTACTGACTAAAATTTGATGGACTTACTGGTCAAGTTTTCAAAACCTTTTGAATTGGGCATAAGAAAAAACTTGCCAAGTAAGCCCATCAAATTTTAGTCAGTAGTCATTAAATAATAAAATTTCTCTATTACATTGTAGCTGTTTCAATATTATTCTACTTTAAATATTCGGTGTTAAACCTTCATGAAGTAATAAGAACTTGGCGTACTTTTAGATCTCAGTACTTTTCACGGCTGACTTGTTACACAAAGATTTTTGTATAGAAGAACTTGGCTCTTTTTTTAACATTTATGTTTTTTGGTCTGATCTCACTCCTTTTTGCAAAGATTTTAATATTTTGCCATATCAAAATCTCGAAAGATACGGAAGGATAGAAGGGTGGACCCTACCTACTAAAATCAACTTGGTTTATAGCTTCCTATTTCTTTTGGTATATTTTCTTTTTGTTAATGGTTGTTTTGATTTGCGCTTCAATTATTTCTTCTTATCCTGGCAAGATACCTAACACTAACAAACCTACCTTAATTACAGCAATCGGAAGTGTTCCATAAAAATTAAACATTTTCTCAGTAAGTGGGCGGATACCACGCCCTTGGATGGAAAAGCTCGATTTTTATTTTTGGTCCTTTATATGCGATTTGAGCCCTACCTTTCCACCAAATTTCATTGTTCTACTCCAATCGGAAAAGCGCCATATATAATTTACATCAGTTCTGCTAATTTTATATTTTTTTCTTTGTACGCAACTTAAGCCCTACCACTTTACCAAATTTCATCGTTTTACAGCAGTCGAAAGTGCTCCGTTCAACCAACACCAATTCGGAGAAAGTGGGCGGATACCACGCCCCCTGAAAGGAAAACCTTGGTGTTTATTTTTGGTTCTTTATATGCAATATAAGCCCTACCGGTTCACCAAATTTCATCGTTTTACAGCAGTCGGAAGTGCCCCATTCAACCAACACCAATTCGGAGAAAGTGGGCGGATCCCACGCCCCCTGAATGGAAAATTTCAAATTTTCGATTTTTTCCTCTGGTTGCATGACAAGACCTACCGTTGTGCAAAATTACAAGGTTTTACGATGTCGGGAAGTGCTCCATAATTTTGATGATCTGTCAGTCAGTCAGTCAGTCAGTCAGTTACGGTTTTTGTGATTTTTGAGGCCTTATATCTCAGGAACTGCTTATGCTAGAAAATTGAAATTTGGTGAGGCGCCTGTGCCTGACTAGCTTAGCAAATATTCGAAATTTGAAGTTTCTGACTTTAGTGGTACTGAAGATAGGGAGGGGTCAAAAATCGCCTGAGTTTGTTCCTGTAAAAAAGGGTGTAGTGCCAGAACTTGGCTGGGCACTACCGTGCCCTTTGATTTTCGAAAACCATTTTTTAAAATTTGTATGAAAGACACCGTTAGTTTTAGAAAAAACAAAATTTTTTTTCTCAAATCTTGTAGATTATGTTAAGAAACTTTTATTTGTCAAGTTTGAAAAAAATCGATCTTGGGGTTTTCGAAATACTGAGTTTCCAAAAAAATTTTTTTTTTTTTAATCCAAATAATAAAAAATTGAAAATTTGAATATGAATAATATTTAAACTTTGGAGGAGCTAAGCATAAAAAAATTGATTTAAATCGACTGTATCTACCATTTTCGAGAAAATTAAAAACAAAAAAAAATTAACCCAGGGGGCTACCAAAAATAACAATTTTTTGTAAAAAATTTTTCAACCATTACCTAATTTTAACTAAATGAAATTTTTCAAATTTTTTTGTCTGTCTGTAAGACAGTTTTTGAGAAAAAAAATATTTATAAAATTTCGAAAAAAATCGTATGGCAGGTACCGTTATTTTTGGTCTTAAAAAAAAACAGAAAAAAACGTCCGGGTGAAAAAATTAAAACCCATATCTACCAAGTTTGAAGAAAATCGGCCGAGCCGTTTAGGCTGTAGTCGAACCGACAGACAGACAGACAGAATTGCGAGACCGACTTTTTTGGTCTTCGCTATCATCGTAATGTCAACTTTGATCAAAGTCTCGAGTTCGATTTTTTTACGACTGCATAACTTGCCTTATATGTATGTAGTGACTTCACAAGCAAAAATTGTATAGCAGGTAACGTTTTTTCGACTTAAATAAACCTCAAGCCTGTATCATTTCATTTATATCTTATCGAAATTGTCAGATCGCTTATAGAGATATTTTAAATGATTCATAATGGCTGCATGTTAGGTACTATCAATTGTGAAGCTTAACAAAAATCAATTTCTCCTCCATAGAAGCCCATAAGGTACCAAGTTTGCAGAAAATCAATTGAATTTTGAATTTTGGTCAAAGCCTCAATTCCAATTTTTTTTCCAAATGCAAAACTTGCCCTGTAAAGTACAAATCCTGAATTTTATATCATTTTCTTTTTTTATGACAATATACTGGCATATATATCTATTTATAAGAAACAAAAGAACTGACGTCAATCCTTCTCAATTTTTATGGAACGTCCTTAATAATAAGTTGTATCACCATGATAAATATTTCAAAAATACCATCCTTTGTGTGACATTTACGTTTACCAAAATAAATTACTACGAAACACATTAGGAAAACATTGGTACCTACCTTCGTTTCTTTTCAAAACCCTTATTAAAAAATAACTGTCTGACAATTTATTGCTTAAGGTATCCTCCATCCATAGGTAGGTTCTTGTGAGACTTCAAAAGTAAAGCACAAAGCATGTCCCATTTAGCCTGTATATGTGTGTGTTTGTGCTGAAAGGACTCTGTATTCCACTTAAATAAATCCATTTACAAGATATGAGATGAAGCTTGGGCACTTAAAATTTTCCCCTCACATTGAAACTTGAGTAATAAATCCAAGAACTGTCATGTGATATTGCAAAAACAAAATAACATTACAAACGTTATTATTGCAGATATGTACGAATGTTTTCGGTTGGTATTGTGAGTATGTGCAGAGTGTGGACATTTTTATAATATATTTTTGGTTTTATGAAGCAAAGTTTTGCTATTAAAAAAATGTATCTGTGTCTATAAATAAATTATTATATGTTGTTTTCCCATTAGATACCTACATCGAGGAGGAAAGAATAAGAATAAAAAAATAATTATATGATTTTTCGGTAGGGGAAAATGGGCTATAGTGAGTTATGGGTAATTTAATACGAATGATATTTTTATTGTTCCTTTCATATCACAACTTTTTGCTCCGATTGTGTTTTCATATTATCTCATTTGGATCAATATATGGAAATCAAGGAAAAACCATGGCAACCTTAAATATGAATTGAATTGTTAAAGTGAGGGGGGTAAAAATTCCACAGACAATTAAATATGTATTTATTATGCAAATAAAGGAAAAGGGTGGACATCGAAATCATTAATTTGGTGCCTGTCCTTAGTCCTTTTACATTTTTTACATTTTTTGTTGCGCAACAATTCGATGTGAATTGACCCATGAAAATCAACTTTGCATCTTTTCAGGTGACTAAACATTTAAAATTCCGAATCCTAGCATTAATATGTAAATTTCAATTTGTATACCAAATAAGTTCCCGGGTAAAATATTAACTTCGAAAAAAGGACAGAATAAAAAGCAATTCCAACAAACCAATGAAGGAAAAAAGAAAAAACAATAAACCAAATAAAATGAGGAATAAAAAAAATTAAAGAAAATTGCCTAATTTTTTTTCTAATTTTTGTGCTCCATTTTTTAACAAAGTAGATTATTTTCCAGAGAGTTGGAAAGATGTAAATTTTTTCGTTTTTTCCTCGGAAACAGTTTTTCCATATTACTAGGCCCAAATGGAATTTAGAACACAAAACGCCCTCAAGAATAACAAAAGCTAACAATCCATGAATATTAAGAATAGTATCCTCTTGCGAATTTGGGGATCGGGACAAATGAACAAACAGATTCGCTTCATTGAAATGGCAAATGAAACAGAGAATGCGGCAGAATTCTATTACTGTCATCCCAGGGGCAGTTGTGCTTCTTCTTTCTTTTTTGCTTTATTTCCACTTTTTACTTGTTTTCTTATTAATCTTGTCGTTGTACAGTTTTAAGTCCCGAATAAATAAAAGGAACAAAAAACCAACAGTATAACAGTTATACCTGTATTGTTGAACCAAAAAGCTCAACGAACGTTCTCAGAGAGCATATTAATTAGATTTCAGGATGCTCCGCCAAGATACCTACCTACCTATGTGAGATTGAGATTTGTTTATCCTTGTTGTTTGTTGAGGACTTTGTCTGCATATTGTTGAGTGGCAAATATTTAGAGAGTATTAGCTCAAAGCCATTGTATTTGTCAATTTAGTTGGAAAGTGTTTAATAATTCGGAGTTGTTTTTGGGGAATACTCTGTGAATTATAGAAGACCTTCATAATGGTTTGGTTAATCCTAACTATTTGTCTTTTGCCGTTTGAATGTTTGATGAGTATGCGGGTTGAAAACGTCGACCTCGTGCTGAGTAAATTTCAAAACGCTATAGCAGGTGAGGTTTCAGCGGTGCATCTTGCTGTATCTGGAATAGGAGTTTTTGTTTTGGTATTTTCTTTGGCTATCATTTTGTCTAGTTGTTTAAACGTGATATGGGCAAAAGTTCCAATATAAGAATCAAATTTCAAAATCCTCAGCGGATCAGTAAAAGTAAGTGTTTGTTGATAGAATTGTGACTGAGTTTTATAAGGTGATTGAGGATCATTGTTTAAGGAGCATATTATGAAAAAGCTCGTTCTTAATAAATAATGCTATTTTTTAACCAGTCTTCGGGCTTGTACTATTAGAAACAAATGTGTCCGAGTTAGCAAGTATGTTCAGTAATAGAAATGTAAACATATTTGGGTTTTTAACTTAGTACTAAATCATCACTGCGTTAATGATTACAATTTTATTCTTGGCTAGATATATTTCACATTGGTTTTTTGTCAAAAAATTGATATAAGATGAACTGAATTTAACAAAAATTGCATATTGACAAGGCACTCACAGTAAACTGATGAGTCCATGTGAGATCACCGGGAAGAAACGCCAATTTGTATGGACTAAAGCCTAAAAATGCTATTTTGAATCAATAATTCAACAAGTTCAACAATAGTGCCAAGTCTTCTACTAGGCTTAATAATTATTTGAGTAGTAGGTATATAGAGTTTGTATCATAAAAAAAATTACTTAGTGATCTTATCTTCACTCGGCACAGTGCGGCCGAAGGCATCTTTTTGCGGCCAAAAGTCCAAAATAAAAATTTTGAGTTAGGAGTTTTTTCTCATCAGGAGACCCCTAGGAGACAAAAAATGTTCGTAGTAGAATCTCTTGCCGCAAATCCCTACCATAATCTTAGCCTGAATGTGGCTGCTAAGTTAACGTAGTCACGCGTCGTTAAGATAGTCTAATGGACACTTCCATCAAAACACGTGTAAAAGTTTTTATTTTCAAGCAAATCTATTGCAATAAAACAGCTGCAGGTGCGTTAAATAAGTTCAAGAATTTCTGAATAAAAATTCCTAAATAGTACATTGTAAGACAGAGATACTCGTATGTCAACACTATTTATTTACTTAAAAAATAAAATGCACGACTGGGTCGCACGAACTTGCTCCTATGTAATAGACTAGGAATTTTAAAAACGAATGTTATTAGAGAAAACTGTTCATAAGGATCAAATTAATTTTTTAAATTCTTTTAATAGTAAGAGACGAAAACAGAATGCTATGCAAATATGAATTTATGCAAGAACAAAAATTATAGGTCGTTTTAGTAGTTTCTTAAAAAAAGCTTTTATATACAAAATTTTTAAAAGATTTTTAAGAAAAAATTTTGGTACGCCAATTTAAAGTTTTTATTATTGTTCGAATAAAAATTAAATTTAAAAAAAAAATATTGAGCCGTTTCTGAGATATCGAATTTTCAAAAAAAGAAAAAAATAGATTTTTTTTTTCAAAAATTCAAAAAATATTTATTTTAAAGTTTTGAAATGCAATGTGTTTTAGACTTTTTAGAAGCTTCTCTATAAAGAATTTCATTAAGAACCGTTATATGGATAATGAGAAATTCAAAATTCGAAAAAATGGTTCTATGGTAGGTACAAGCTGTAATATCTTAATTTCAAATTTTTTTTTATTAAATTAAAGATCGTAAAAATTAATTGAAAGAAAAAAAATTTATCAAAATTCTAGGTGCCGTTTTCGAGAAAAATACGATTTTTGAAAACCATTTTTTTTTTAATTTTTTAGCATTTGTATGGTAGGTACCTTTATTTTTAGGTAAAATAAAAAAAAATTCACATTTTATAGATTATATTGAGAAACTTTTATTTATCAAGTTTTGAAAAAAAATTTTTGAAGTTTTTTTTAAAAATCCAAAAATTTTTTTTTTGAAAATTTGAGTTCACAATTCTATTAATGTTTTTGGGGAGCTTTAGCAAAAAAAAAATGATCAAAATCGGTTGAACCGTTTTTGAGAAAATCAAAAACAAAAAATAATAACCATTTTTCGGAAGATTTTTTTCAACCAGTACCTAGATTTAATTAAATGAAATTTTTCTGTATCTTTATTCTTAAAATCTGTGGAACAGTTTTAAAGAAAAAAAAATGTTTATAAAATTTCGAAAAAAATTCGTATGGGGGGTATCGTTATTTTGGTCTTAAAAAAAAAAGAAAAAAACGTTTGGGGGGAAAAAATTAAAAATAATATCTACCAAGTTTAAAGAAAATCGGCCGAGTCGTTTAGCCTGTAGTCGAACAGACAGACAGACAGAATTGCGAGACCCACTTTTTTAGTCTTCGCTATAATCGTAATGTCAACTTTGATCAAAATCTCGAGTTCGATTTTTTTTTTACGAATGCATAACTTGCCTTATAGTACCTACTTATAAGTCGCAAGTAAAAATTGTTTGAGTGAAAACTTTTTTTTCTTGCTATTTAATGTTCTCAAAGCTATTTAAGATAGTTAATAAAAGTATTGTGTACCAAATAAAATAAAATTCAGCTACCCGTAGCTGTCCGTTGATTTTTTTTTGTGGATTAAGGTACTAGTAAGAAGTAGAACGCCAAACAACGCACGATATTTGGGAATTTTTTTCTCGGAAACTTTATTAGATAATAACATAATTTTTACTTGCGACTTATAGGTACTATAAGGCATTCGTAAAAAAACCGAACTCGATATTTTGATCAAAGTTGACATGGTGATGATAGCGAAGACTAAAAAAGTGGGTCTCGCAATTCTGTCTGTCTGTCTGTCTGTCGGTTCGACTACAGCCTAAACGGCTTTCTTCAAATTTGGTAGATATCATTTTTAATTTTTTCCCCCCACACGTTGTTTTCTTTTTTTTAAAGACCAAAAATAACGGTACCTGCCATACGAATTTTTTACGAAATTTTGTAAAAAATTTTTTTTCTCAAAAACTGCACGACAGATTTAAAAAAAAAATACAAAAAAATTTTATTTAGTTAAAGCTAGGTACTGAATGAAAAATTTTTCCGAAAAATGGATATTGGGGGTACCCCCCAAAGAACTATTTTTTTATTTTTTGATTTTCTCAAAAACGGAACAACGGATTTTGATCAATTTTTTGTATTGAAGATATTAGAAAATTAAAATAGTTGTGAGTAACAAAATTTGAAGAAAAAATATTTAGAAATAAAATTATTTTTTTTTTTGATAGCTCAATATTTTAAAAATCCAGGGGCCCGATAACAAGCATACAAAACTAAATTGTTTTCTAAAATTTTATTTTTCTGTATTGTTAAATTTGTATGGTCTTTCATTAAAGACAAATACATTATAAGTAAAACATACCTTTTTATGTAATTTTTTCTTGCGACAGGTTTTTTTGTTATAATTTTCCACCCACTAAAGAGGCTGTAAGACTACTCTTCCAATATTTGAACACAGTGCGAAGGTTCAAGATAGTTGGAAAGGGTTAAAAGGAAATACCGAATATCTGATTATCAAGATGGAAAGAAAATAAATATTCGTGTAGTGCGGCTAAGGAAAAGATCACTGAATTTAATAATCCGTCCGAACTAATGCTCAAGGGTAAGTCTTTGGGCATTCCCTGAAGCGAGAGTGTTACAGTTAAATTATTTAAGTTTACTTTAAACAATGTAGAAAGTTATGCGTTAGTAAAAAAATTAAGTCCAGATCTTGATTAGACTTGACGTTACAACGATAAGAAAGTCAAACAGCTTAAACACAATTAAAAAATATTCATCTAGTAAAACTATCTAATGGCTATTAATGGTGCCTCCCATAGAAACATTTTTATTGATATTTTCGAAAACGGTATAGCTGATTTTTATAATTTTCTTATGCCAAAAAATAAAAATCAAAAAATTAGAAACTTATTCAGAATTTTATTTTTATTTTATCAATAATAAAAACCTAAAATTAGATTACTAGCATTATTTCTTAAAATTGTTTGAACAATTTTTTATGTAAAAATAATTTTTTTTAAACCTTTACAACAATTTTTAGTTTTTTCTTGCATAAATTCATATTTTCTTGTCAATGTTTGAGTTGTTTTAGCGATTAGCGATGTAAAAAATTAATTTAATGCTTATCAATATTTTTCTCTTAAAACATTCTAAAAATTCTAAGTCCCTTAAACAAAGAGCTAGTTAGTTGAACCGAGTCGTGCATTTTATTATGTTGTAAAAAAATAGTTTTTACATTTTTCTTCAGGACTTTTAGTATTTAAAATTATAAACACAGCTTTAAATTTTCTGTATATAAAAATATGTACTTATAACATTAAAACAGCATTTTAAACCGATGTTGCGTAAAGGGTACAATGGTTGGCACCCCCGATTTTTGTACTAATTATTGGCACCTTTCATGAAATAAGGAATTTCACAAAAACTTCTAATCCCTGGAACAAAAAAACATTTTTTTTTCATAATATGTATGTTATTCTCCACTATTCTGCATTTTGTTTCGGTTTAATTCATTCTCAGTTCGTTTTTGTCAGTTAAAGAGTAAAGACCTTCTGAATTCGTGAAAAAGTGCTTAAAATACAGTGTTCCAGCTAAGGAGACTAAATTTGGTAAGTGTTCGTTTTTGATTATTTTTTCATAGATGAAGTTTTATGTTTTTTTGTATAAAAATTTAATAAATTAAATATTTTCAACTGTTTTTTTGTAAAAAAAGTTGTTTAATTTGCTAAAAAAGGGGTGCCAATAATTGGTCCCATATAAAGTAGTGGTTCAATTATTGGCAGGGGGGTGCCAACAATTCGTGCACTGGGATTAGAATTATTGGCACTGCCAATAATTGTACTTGAGAGACTGCCAATATTTGTACCCTGTATCCGTTATAAATTTCAGTTTAAAAAATGGGGAAAAAAAGGCAGAATTATGGAGAAGAAAACATCCAGCAAGCTTTAACGGAAATAAGAAGAGGGTTGATATCCAAAAAAGCAGCTTCTTTAAAGTTCAACGTGCCCAGATCTACGTTACAATTTCGTTTAAGCTCTAATTTTTCGAAGACACGTCCCGGACCAAAAATTGTTTTAACAGAAGCAGAGGAATTAATAATTGTTGATTGGTTAAAAGTGTGTCAAGAAAAAGGATTTCCCAAACGAAAGGAGGATCTCTTTTATGCTGTGCAGGAGTTCCTGAAACAAAATCAAAGAGAAACTCCATTCGGAAGCGATTCAATGCCTGGAAGAGGGTGGTTCAGATCCTTTTTAAAACGTCATCCTTCTGTGACCTTCAGAACAGTTGATCCTGTTTCATCAGCTAGCGCAAATGTTTCTGTGACTGATTTAAAAAAAAATGTGAATTTATTTATTTATATATTAGTTATAAGAGTTTATAACTAATTAATTTTTTGTTAGTTTTTATTATTTACTATTAATTTTTAATTACATAGAATTAACTGTTTCTGTTGTGATAAATTTGTATTCTTTTTATTAAGTTTTAATATTTGTTTGCTCTGTTAAACAAGCAATTTAAATAAAAAATGTGATTTTTGTGTATGTATTTAATTGTAAGAGATTTTTAAATGAAGTATTTAATTTATTTTGTCTTAACTATTTTTTATTTTTACTTGAATGAAGTATTTTTGTTATAATAAACTGTTTTTTTAACTTTGATAAAAATTTACACGAAAAACAGTTGTATTTCTTTCAATTTTAAGGGAGCCAATAATTGTACCCTTGGGTGCCAACTATTGTACCTGTATGCCAATGATTGTACCTTTCGGCTGGCTTTTCCTATTTTGATGTTTTTATTAAATTCCTTGCTGATAAAACATTTTTTCTAATAACTTTCGGGTAAGAAATTCTTTAAATTTTAATTTGACATATAAAACATATTCCTAACTCTTTAAATGACAGAGCAATTCACAATTTAAAGTGAAAAAATGCTTAGGGGTGCCAACCAATGTACCCGTTACGCTTGTACAGCTGCATCATTAATTTTCTACTTTTCTTACAACTGCCTTGAAAATTATAAAGTTTCATTCTGCATGTTTTTAATTATTGTATTCAAATAAAATTATTTTTTTTTTTAAGATGGTAGTTCTTGGCACAATGGTTATTGCATTTGGTTGTCTGAATTGGAAAGAATATAAGACCTTAGAAAAAAACACTTAGAATTTTAAAGTTTTTCAATACGAGTTTTCAAAAAACCATGGTGCTTTTATTTGAAAAATGTTTTATTTTCCTGGGCTGCCAGTAAAAAGTAATTACAAATTTTGTTAGTTATAGTAAGTTGTAGACGCAAAATGTATGGCATTTTGGAAAGTTCATCAAATACATAGACAACTTCGTAAATTGATTATCCATCCACGCATATTCTTTAACAGTTTCTTGTTTTAGAAATGGGGAAAGTTTGTTAGGAATAAATATTTCAATATTTTCGTATATTAAGAAAATAATTAAGAAACATTATATTAATAAAAATTCAAAAACTAGAATAATTAATATTTTTTTAAATGAGAACTCAAACTATATGTGGATTTTGTTTATATGTATAATGTATATACATTTTTTTAATTTGTGAGTTGAACAGAAAATTTTAGGATGTTCACGTAGTAATAATTTTCCATCAAATAAAAACTATAATTAATTTTGTTTTAGGTTAAAAAATACAAACTTAAGGTAAAAAAGAAAAACTAAAATTTTCGTTATTGTTGGTTGCGTTGGTTAAAATTATAACCTCTTCTTTCAACCTCGTGAAGTTATTTCTGCTGACGTTTGTTTTATGTAAGTGGTATCAAGTTAAGATCGATATCTTTGGAGAGTGTCAGCGTTGCCAGGTTTACCAACAATAATGTTTAACTATATTTAAGGATATTCTGGAATATTATAAAAATAGAAAAGGAATACAAATCTTTCATTTGTGGTCGTAGTGTTCATCTACTTGAGGAAAGTCGTACTTTTTTTTAAAGTTTTTTGAAATAAAAAATAGTAACGGAGACCACATTGGAATTATTTTTGATTGTTTGCTTATGTAAGATCCTAAGGCTCCCGCTATTTACAGGTCACCTTGTGCAGCAAAATAATTTAATTTTTCTTAATCCCTTCAACCATTTAAAAAATTTGGGTTTGCAGAAATTCATATCTGCTTAAAAAATTGCATGACATCTCTTGTTGTCTCAAACTACTATAGGAGTTTTATTAGCCATTTAAAGAAAAAATTATATTCATCCTCTTGGACATTATTTTCCTCTCATAACATTTTCCCCGAATAAGATTCCAAAAGTTTGAAACATAAATTCGGTGAAAATCCCCTTTTTGGAATCAACGTAAATCATAATTCATTTCATTTTAAATTCCAATAATAAAATTAATTAATAAATAAATAATCCATTGGAGATATTTAAAGTTCATGTCCTCGAGTAATGCTCATCAGAATCGGCTTAATTTGTTTGTTTGTTTTTTTAATTTTAGCACACTAATTGACAAAATTGGTACGAAATGGGATAACGTTGTTCCATTCAATCATTTATGGGGGCCCACATCCACAAGCGGCAGTCATTAACTAGAAGGACATTTTCAGTTCTTCCTTATCCCTTGTATATCGCCTTCTATTACCCATCACAGTACCATCACATACACACACACTTTCACACACCCTGTCAACTCATGAAACTTTACTAGTTACCTATCTTAGGCTGACAAAGTGCACTGCACTGTAATGCAATTTCCGCTTGCAACTAAAACAACGGCACTACGACGATAGTGGATGGTGGCGGGCGGAAGGAAAAATAAAACTACGACCGAATGAAAGCCAGCTGAATATATGGATGAATTGTGGTGATGCGATGGTGTGGCGGTGGGGGGTTGAATCTGACTTGCCTGCAAGGTAGGGTAGTGATGAAATGGGGGCAAAAGTAATTTACACTGTAATTGAGGATTAACCTGAATAAGAGGATGCGGTCACGGATTATCCTTACGTTAATTTTATATATAAATGTATATGTATGTAGGTTCAGTAAAAAATTATGCAAATGGGATTGAAGGCGCGGCAAAAAAAGACCACGAAGTTTCCTCTGCAAAAATTATATTATAATTTAAAAAGGCCTTGAACATTATTCTTCAAACACACATAGGCACAGAGTTAATTAGAGAAAATTCCTTCAGCGTTAATATTTAATTCTGAATAAGCATATTGCGGTGTGCTGCTTATTCAGCTGATCCATCTCTCTGCTTCGCGCCGTCGTTTTTGCCATCCAATGATACCCTTTCGCCATTCCACCCCATCAAAGTCATCTCATTAATGGTTTTACGAGTACCTACGCTAGGCTGCTGCTGCTCGTCGCTCGTCAGGACTCACGATCAGGACTTCTTGGCATCTGTTCTTTTTCCGAAGCTCTCTAATGACGTCACTTATCCTTGGACACAATTATTTTCATGCTCTGAAAAGATGTGTACATTTTCGTTTTTTGCTTCATTTTTTTTTTGTTCCTTACTCTTTTCCCCATGTTGTTTAGAATTTGTTTTTGTACCTTTTTATGCTTTTTCTATACAAACTGCAAAATGAGGTTAGGATGCACTTGCTGGTTGGAAACCATTTTCTTGTGGCTTTCAACTCTTCGGAGAGTCGAGTTTGTTATTGTGTTTTGTGTTCATTGAAGAAAATAGCAAAGTAGGTAGGTGTATTCTCAAGATGTTGGCTTCTGTTGAAACAAAGAAAGGTGCACAAAAAACCAAACAGCGCCACTTGAAATTGAATTGTTCCCAGCACACACACAGAGCGAGGGCACAAACTGTTTTGTGACGGAAGTGTTGGAAGAGGTCCAGGTCAGGGGGAAATAAATTTTCTCAGGCTCATGCTATACCTATAAAGGAAAGAGAAACTTTATTTTAAGGTAGAAATTCAAGGATCTTGAATGCAAAACCCTTTTAAAGTGTGATGGCTACGTGTTTTGAGTTTGTATATATTCTACAGCTTCGCAATGAACCTATTTCAGCTTACGTAATGAAAGGAAACATAATTTTGGTGAGTATATTTTCGACGCAAAATGCTTTTGTGAAGAGGTTTGTCCTAGTTTGGGAGTTAAACTACTTTCACAGCATCTGAGGTAAAGTTTACTTGCTTACCATTATTTTTTGGTAATTCGCAGACCCAGATTTTGTTTTGGAGTATCTTTCCGGGTGGGTTTTATGCAGGTTGAGCGGATTCATAAAATTCTCAGAGTTTTTTTTTACCCACCGAAGAGTTTTCATAACAATTAACGAAGAAACTCAAACAAAATTTACTGCATTTTACTTCTTTTTTTTCAAACCAAGGACGAGTCAAATAATTAGGAACAAATAAGAATGATTCCACAAGTCGTAATGTAGTTAAAGAATTGGGTCAAGTGCGAGTACTTATGCATTTCCGCGTTGTGTTAAAACAATTTCCTAAGCTAATGGGAAGGGAGTTTTTTCTTTAAATATAGGGTGTCACTTAATTCGTGCATAATATTTTAGAATGTGATTCTTGGTTATATTTTAAGAAACGAAATCGTTCCACAGTAAGGGCATATTTACAATTTTCATATCAAGTCTCGGGGATTTAAGAAAAGGCCTATTTCGGTGTGCCCTGACTCATGTTAAAGGTCATTGCGCTGTTAGTACTAATGATAGAAACTTCATTTAGAAAAATACCAGCCTTTGTAATTGTGTTTAAATAAATGTAATATCCTATCTCGGTCTTGAGAAATTCAGTTTCTAGCATGTTTCGTTTTTCCTGCCGATGCCAATTTTTTGACCGTGGGCTCAATTTTCTCCAGAAAATGTGTAATAAACATACCGTTTTAATATTTTTTTGAATGAACGTAATAAATCAAAATGAAAAGTCAATAGTTACATTTATGTATTAAGATTTCCCAATGGAGTCCAACTTCACATGCACGAATAAATTCATAGATTCTTTTTCGAGCCGCACTACACGAATGCGGAATGCTTTACACAAATCTATATTTCCTTTCCATTATAGTATTCAGACATTCAAAACCAATCGGTATCTCCTTTTAAATCTTCTCCAAACTTTCCTAAAACGCTCGCATTCAAACATTTTAAGGGTAGTCATAATCTTTTTTGATCTTTTAGAGGGTGAAAATTATTTAAAAAAAATACCAGAGGTCTGGGTTAATTTCCCAGCAGCTGCCCCCTTAAGACAAAAAATAAATCTTTATTTTAACGGACCGGCCTCTTGCGAGGACAAATCTTCGAGAATGTCTCTTGTCATGAGAAGCGCTTCTTATCAATGCCGTTCGGATTCAGCAGAAAATTGTAGGTCCCCTCGATATCTGCTGAAGACATTGACACATAAATAGTTAGAGTTGAAAGTCCTTAACTTAAAGTTTTCTAATCCATCTAATTTAGTTATTTTATTGTATTTTATTTTTATGAATTGTATTATCTAAAACGTATTTTATAATAATAATAGAAGTGTACAAGGATTTTAGCAAACGGAAGCTATGAAAGTTTGACTACGCTGCTCTTCCGATCCAAGACGTCCAATTTTCTATGATTCTATCGCATTGATCGAGATAGATTTGGGTGATACTCGTATGTTATGTTATGATGGCTTTGAGGACATTGGCCGATTTAAGCTTACCTAATTAGAGGATTTATGAAATTTTAGAAAAGCCCATAAGAAAAAGTCTTATGGAGTCAAATCGCACTATTTTGCTGGCCAATTCAAATCTACTCTGCGTGAGATACGAGTAACCCTACCCTCGAATCGTTAATGCTGAATCATTTTCTTTGCTGTGGGGTACGTCCTGCTATCAAGCTGGAACAACATTTCCTCAACGTCCACATCGTTCAATTCAGACAGAAGGAATTTGGTTATCATTGATCTGTAGAGCTCGCTGTTGACGGTAATGCCCTAACTAACGCAATTTTCGAAGACTCAATGACGCTGCCACTCCAATATCTTTATAAGCTGTAACGTTTTGTGAATGCACTGCCACCTAGTGCACCATATTAAGGTTGGTATTTAGAAATTATTAGAATAGCCATTCATTTAAAAATTGGCATTGGCTTTTCCAGCCAAATTTTAGACCCTCCGAACTCAAGCCAGCGAACAACCGGGCGATTTTTATTGTCATAACCAAGTCGAATAATTGAATATAAAAATAAAAATAATACACCTGAAAACACCTTGATTTAGCCAATAACTTTCGATTCCTGGATCAATTGGATCTTGTAAAAGTGGAGCCATAATTCCTGACACAAATTTCGCCAAGCTGAAGTTTGCAAATGGGCTAGTTCTTCACGGCGGCGAACAATCGACTATCTCGGGTTCTCCTGACACTTTAAAGGATACCGATACCGTATCATCGCACTCCTCTCCATAGAGAGCAATATGATAAAAACGTCATTTTTAAATATTGTGCTCATAGGAAAAATTTCTTGTTTTTTCTCAAAGTCAACTGTTTTTTGGATTAGGAAATGTAAGTATATCTTTTTTTAACATCTGAGCTACGTTCACCAAGCTATTAAAGTCGAAGAAGTTAACGATTGAAACCACAAAAAACGGGGATAAAATTTAAATTGATTTTGTGGAAAATATACTAAACAAATTTCAAGTGATATTGATATTATCGAAATTGGCGAAGGTGTTGATTTTTAGTTTCTAAAACAAAAAGTTTAAAATATTAAATATTAAATTATAAAGTGAAACAAATTACCTCTTTTTTTATTGTCACATTAAATGTTTGCTTATTACATCTGTTGAAGCAATATTTAGCAGATCTAAAGTAGAAGTGCTAAATATTTGCCTTAAATATTTTTAAAGAATTTTTTAAATTTACTAAATTAAAAAAAAAAAAGCCCTTGGTTGTTTTTATTAAAATAAATAATGACATCAATCTTTTTTAACAATCTTGTAATGGTGCGACTTACATATGTATGTATTTGCTATAAGGCAAGTTATGCAATCATAACAAAAAAATCAAACTCGAGATTTTGATCAAAGTTGACATAACGATGATAGCGAAGATCAAAAAAGTGGGTCACGCAATTCTGTCTGTCTGTCTGTCTTTTTGCCTGTCTGTCTGTCTATCTTTTCGACTACTTGGTAGATATCATTTTTAATTTTTCCCTCCGCACTTTTTTTCTTTAATTCTTTTTTTTAGACCAGAAATAACGGTACCTGCCATCCGATTTTTTTTTCGAAATCTTATAAATATTTTTATCTCAAAAACTGTCCCACAGAATTTGTAAAATAAAATTCATAAGATCTCATGTAGTCAAAGCTAGGTAATGGTTAAAAAAAATTGCAATAAATGGTTATTAATGGTACACCCCCTCGAACCTTTGTTTTTGTTTCTGATTTTCTCGAAAACCGTACAACCGATTTTAATCATTTTTTTTTACGCTAAAGCTCCTCTAAAGTTTGAATATTATTATATATTCAAACTTAAATTTTTTTTTGATTTTCAAAACAAAAATTGAAAACTCAATATTTCGAAAACCTCATGCTCAATTTTTTTGCACTTGATAAATAAAAGTTTCTTAAAACAATCTACAAGATTTTAGAAAACGAAAATTTGTTTTACGTAAAAATAATGGTACCCCCATAAAAATGTTAAAAAATAGTTTTCGAAAATCGTATTTTTCTCGAAAACGGTTACAATTTATATAATTATAATTATAATTTTTGTCTTTCGATTTATTTTTACGATCTATAATTCATTAAAAAAAATAAATTTTAAATCAATATATTACTGACTGTACCTACGATAGAACCATTTTTTTGAATTTTGAGATTCTCATCATCGGCATACCGGATTTTAATCAAATTTTTTATACAGAAGCTTCTAAGTTGACTGAGTTGACTTAACAAATTTTTTTCTGAAAAATGTTTTAAAAGTTTTGTAAAAGTTTATTTTTTTTAAACTAATACAACGACTTATAATTTTTGTTCTTGCATAAACCAATATTTGCTTGAATCACATGGCATCCCATTTTTAGCTTAGAAGTTGTTTTAATCATTTAAAAAATGGATTTTATGCTTATGAACAGTTTTTCTCTAATAACATGAATTTTTGAAAATCTTAGTCTTTTACATAAGATAAAGTTCGTGCAAACCAGTCGTGCATTTGAATTTTTTAAATATAAGAGATGTTTTTGGTTTATTTTATCATAAGATATTTCGTGAAACAGGGTGATTTGTTTAAATTTGTGTTTTTTAGCCAATTTTGTTTGCAATTAAAAAAAAAATTGTAATAAGATCAATAAATATACATAATCATTCTATCAAAAGTTAGTAATTTTGTAAAAAATCTATCCCTCATTTGACTTTTTCTTTCTTTCTTATTTTAAATAAGCTAAGTCAAATATAGTTATATTTAAGGAAATCATCGCTGATTTTTCCAATGTTCGAGGAAAACTCTCGTTGGCTATACGGGACCACCAACACTCACAAAACTGTGAGAGATATTTTCAAAAATAGCAGTTTATTTGCTTCAATAAAAGGAATCGATGAAACTTTGGTTCACAATTTTCATAACACCATACAATGTTTCAATTGGTTTTAATCTCAATCCAACTTAATTTCAATCTTTTGGTGTCATTATATATGTACGTGGTTTTACATGAGCACTACCGTTTATAAGATTTTTATTCACGGACATATAATTGCCACAAGCTATTTATTTCCAATTGGACAACTAAGTGAAGAGGCATTGGAATCAAGGAACAGTGATTCAAGATTTTGTAACGGATTTAGCTGGACTTATATATCTATTACTTTACCGGACTGCTCTGAAGTCCACAGGATACCTTCAATCAATCGCGGATAGATAATAAGCGTTCAGATCGATGTAGTACTGCTTGGCATGCTTGTATGGTCTAGCTCGTCGTTGGGGTGGGTTCTTGTACTAATCGCTGAACAACCGCACATTTATATACATGCCGACTCGAATATAAAAAAAAATCTTCCTGAATGTAATTTAAATTTGGTTTAGAAATAATAGCTTGCTCTTTACTGGAACCCCAAAGGTGTCTTGAAGGGTTCTGAGTGTTTCCCTCCCATAGTCTTATTTCTTTAAAAAAAGAAAACAAAACAACTCAAAATTATCGAACCACTCAATTAACTTTTCAATAACCCTAATGTTTATGAATGTATTCTAATACAATTCACTAAAACTAAAATCACCTTCGTTTTGCAACATCACAACCCTTAGCCCTCAGCACTGACAAAAAAAACTACTTCATGTTCATAATAATGATCTCAATCAAAGACAATAAAAAGCTTATTATTCATTTAAAATTCATGATATAGATCTTAGATTTATTCAATATAAGATTTTATAAAAAAATTAATTTGTTATGTAATTAAAATATAAATGATTTGTATTTCATTGTATGAAAACAAAAATAGTTAAAGGAAAATTAAAGAGAAAAAATAAAACAAATTGTTCCAATCCCATATTAGTCTATTCACTAGGCGAGGGCAATGAACTTTCATATATAATTACCCGAAAACTTGAGGCAGGTCAAGATCTAAGCAAATTTGAGATAGAGTGAGAAAACTATCATGCGATATGATCACTTTCTATTAACTTATTGACTCTCTTACACTTTCTCACTCACACTCACTTTGAATTTAAAAGAGTAAATTTTTTTTTTCTTAATTAATTTTTCTTTTGGATTTCATTGGATCTTATCTTGAAATTGGAATTTGAATTTGGTAGATACACATATCTGATTCGTTCAAATTTAAAATAAATAAATACGATATTAAAATTAAAAATGAAGACTTACCGACATCCTGAAGTTGATGTGCACAACAGCTTTTTGACGTCGCTCGGGTATTCTCTTCTCTTTGTGTTTTTTTTTTTTTTTTTTTTTTTTGTTTTTATATGGCTTTTTGAGGCTGATAAGAATTTATTTATTAATAACTTGAACGAATTTTTCGCGCGCTTTTATCAATATTAGGCTACGATATTACGATATTGAATATTTTGCTTTAATTCTTTTCTTTCTCTCTACTTTTCTATCACTGTACACTTTTAATTTATTAATATAAAGTATTCAATAAAAAAAAACCTTAAACAATAATTTAATTTCTCTTTTTCTTTCTTTTAATTTCTTTTCTTACTTTTTTCTTTCCTTTTTCTTTTTCTTTTCTTTTTCTATTTCATTTAATTTTTTTACTATTTTAATAACTATTATTTTTTTTTCTTTTATTTTAACACTTTTTCGTAAAATAAAAAAAAAAATTATTAGAATTTTGTTTGGTTTGGATTTTTGTTTGGGATCATGATTGGGTTTGGTCTGTTCGGTGCACGTTGGCTTTAACTTTCTTGGCAATGTAACTCGGCCAAATTCCAACACTGACTGATGATTCAGGTTCGCTTAGCGAAAGTTCTTGTTTAGTTCCGTTTATGGGTCTCCGCAATCTCGCTTGCTTCGAGTTTATGTCTAATAAATTAAGAACAAAATTCTATGATAGAAATTGAATGGAAAATTTCGATTTTGATTTTAGGCGATTAAGAATTACCTGATTGACTTTTAATTATGAATTTTCGTACTTCCTTGTTAGAAGATTTTGGGTATGTCGGTTTCGGATCGCTTGATGCCAATTACGAAAATCCGAGGTTTATTGATTTATTTTTTTTTTTTTTTATATAACGAAGGAAATTCTTAATAATATATTAATTACAGCCAGTTGTTACTGAAGTCGCTTTTGTTAAGTCGCTAGTATATATAAAAAAAAGGTTGCGGGAACGAAAATCAAGCACAAGGCACGAGAAAAATTTACCTTGGATGTGGATCGGACTGAAGCTGGAGATGAAAAGAACGATTGGCGGAAATTATGTCTGCTTTCAGATGAAAAAGGAAATTCGAACGTATTCGAAATTGTGAAAACAAT
Source organism: Chrysotoxum bicinctum (assembly GCA_911387755.1). NCBI lineage: Eukaryota > Metazoa > Arthropoda > Insecta > Diptera > Syrphidae > Chrysotoxum > Chrysotoxum bicinctum. The sequence goes on from OU426990.1 coordinate 34,499,989, forward strand.
GTTCGAATACTTGGTAACTTGATAACTTTTTAACTTGGTGTACGGAATTCCGCATCGAAAGAAGAATACTCAAAAAGTTGCAATATGGTTTCAAGTCGGTCTACACAATTTTCAGAGAACAATTTTGCCGAAAATTTTCTAGGAAAGACACTTTAACCAATATTTTCCATCGGATGAACTAGATTATGTATTAACAAAAAAAATTTAATGATTGATACAATTCAAATGCTTGAATTTGAAAACCTTTTTTACGGTTCAGATTGAATCAATATTAAAAATGTGTTATATTCTTTAATACTTTATTTTTGTGTGCTATAAATAAAATTTATCAGTTTAATATAAAGCTAATAATATTTTTACAAATTTTAACATTTTTTCGCTGATAAACTGTCTTCACATTTCTTCAACATCTCAAGCCAAGAAATATTTGTAAACCACGCGAGTTTTTCAGAAAATAAAAATTAATTTGAACAACAAAATTAAAAATTAAAGTTTTAACTTTGAAATTTAATTTCATAAAAATTATTCACGAAAACAACTTAAACCATGTGTAAGAATGCAAGATAAACTTTCCAAAATAGCACACTATTCTAGCTCTTTTTCTTGATTTTTTGTATTTTTTTCCATTTTTGGCTAAGTTTGTAGAAAACTGCGCCTCCATTCTGAAAGAAGGATGATAGAGTCCCATTTCGGTATAATTTTGTTATTAGATTAAAGTCAAGAACTACTTCCTAAAATATAGTTCACTCTTCAAAATATGATTGATTTTGGTACCATATCTTCATTTCCTGCAGAAAAATAAAAAATTATATACAAAAAAGTTGATAAAATTCAAGAATACTATCTATTAAAATTATTTATAAAACCAAATAATGAGGCAATATAAATTTGTTATTATTAGAATAAGTAATTAATATCACTAATCGACCTATTCTGCCCCACTGTGTGTTGATGGTTTCGGCCAATCTGACTTTCCTTTGATTGTACGCGTGTTGACTGATTGCTTACCGAACATTTTCTCTCGATTTTGGCCACCAGACATTGGAGAGTTGGCTTCCTCGTCTGCCGTAAGATGGAACTAATGCTGCATCAGTCGCTGAATAATAAAAAATGGATTTGACAGATAGCAACATGGCCAATCTGTGGGGAAAACTCTTAAATAACATTTTGACATTTTTTATAAAAGTTTACTTATTCTTGGATTACTATTGTATATCTGGTTAATGGCTCAACCAATTTTGTTCCAATTTATAAAAAAAATAGGGATCATAGTATTAGAACAATAGTCTCAAATATTTTTATAAAATAAGTCTGAAAGAAAATTAATTTCTGAGTACTTACACTTCAAAAGCGATCCACTTTGCTTCATCCAATTCCCTTACCTCGCAATGTCACAATTGATCATAGTCTTGAGTTTAATTTGTTTCCATATTCATAACATTTTATAGGAGCTTTAGCTATGCATGTTCCTTCAATGAGTACCTAAGGACCATTATTCATATATTTTTGGTATCATTTCGCATCTACATCTTCACCCCTCTTCGTCACGTAAAACATGATAGTCTTCTTAATAAGTATGTGTGTAAGTACTTTTTCATTTCTTTTAAATTCTGCCCTATCAAAACAACCTTGGCATAAATATTTATTTGAGACAAAGATAATTCCTAGAAACACAGAGCACCGCAAAATATTCAACCATTTCTATACTTAGGCCTCTTCTTAATCTTCCATAAATTCAACTGAGTCCCTTTGGAGAGAATATACAGAATTGATCTTAATTTTCTGCTCTATGGAATTTCGTCCAAAAATATGTTGCAAAAAAAAAACTCCCCTTTCCCACTCTGTTAACCCAAAAGACTTCGACGAAGAATTCACACAGACTATTTAGTCCCTTGTCACCCCTTGTTATTGTGAATCGGTTCGCAAAATTGTCTTGTAAATAGAAATTTTTCAACACGTCTTTTTATTGTTATCCTTTAAATTATAGCTAAAGCTTAAAATGTCGAAACTTCCAATCTTATGAAAAATGGAAAAAAAACTTTATTTCAAGCCAAAAATGTTAACACATTCTTGACGAAGACCCTTCAAATCCATAAGACGGATGGGTTGGATAAGTGGTGTAAACATTTGTTTACTTAATGAACACCGTTTCAACAAATCGAATCATTTATGTTTTTGGAAATGGGGATTTTCTGTTCATGAAAACTTCATTTGAAGAGTCTGTCGTTCATATGTCGAAATGACTTCATCATCAAAATTAAATACCGACGAACTTCTCCAATGGTTTTAGGTTCATTTTTTAAACCTACCTTTCTGTGTTTTTTTGTTGAATACAAGTCTATTTTGTGCCATGTTTTCCTTTCAAATCTATCTTATTTACAGACTTTCTTGTAAGGAATAAAATTTGTTCATCCTGTTTCTGTAAATTATTCATGAAACACAAACTGAATCAAAGCTGAGAAATCATACCCTTGTTCCCCAAGAAAGGTTAGCTAGACGTCATCTTAAGCAAAAAACGAGATGATATTGTATTATTATTGAAAAAACCTAAGGTCCTGCAGGTAAAATGAAAGTAGATGGATATAGATATAAAAAGGATACGAAAAAACACACTCACGATATTCATATACTCGTATGTATACAATGGAGGCATATTTTATCCTATGCGCAATTATGCATCATATTCCATTGAATAACATCTCGATATGTCTTCGGGTCGATTCCCAATTTTTCTATCTTGCGAGTTTATTCGAATGTATGTATGTAGTATAAGTCCTGCTATTTGTAGTCAAATTGATTTGTAGGTTGCTGGTATCATCTGGGGATATCTCTGTGATTTATTCTAGAGGAGAATATTTGTAATGCATGTCGAATGAATACTTTGATTTTATGGATATCCTTCCTTTTTTTCATTGATTTGACTTTAGTTTGATTGATTGATATGGAGAATGAAATGTTATTTTTTAAGGCTTCCCAAGAGGGCAGGGTTGAAGTTATTTCTTTCTTTTTTATTTTTCTGTTCAAAAGAGGGTAAATTTGTTGGTGCTTGATAGATTGATTTTTGTTTTACATAAGACCTAACCATTTTGACTTGGTATTTTTGTAAGGAGATTGATTTTTTTGTATCCAGGGCAGAAAGTTTAAGGGGTTCGCAATAAGCTTAACAAGTTACGAACAACATATTCTTTAAAAAAATCAGTAAAAATGTGATTTTCACTTTCGCATGGACAAAGTTTCTTAGATCTTGATCTTTAATGGCAGTTCAAGATTCGTGAAAAAAAAGTCGAGGTTTTAATAAGTGTGATGATGTACTGAAGTCAAAAAGAGGTTTTACCGTACCGTTTACCATGTCAAACAGTGCAATCAAAGGCCGCAAAAGTAGACATAATGCTTCAACTTTTGAATTAATTGATGAAACTCAATGATTTTTTTCCCATTTTGTATGTGAACTGAGTGCTCATGAGCTTCTGAAAAAGAATTAAAAAAAACCATTGCAGCGTGTTTTTTACATGATAAGATATATTGAGAAATTTTAGGGCTCGATACAAAAAATAAGATGCAAGACTGGCGAATACTGGGACTTGCTCTTAATATAAAAGACTTATTTCAAAAATTTTAAATAAAAGTTATAAGGGGCAAAATTTCAAATGCATTAAATACATTTTTTAATAGCCTTAGCATTTTAGTTGTAAGAAATGTGTTCTTTGTATACAAAGATAAAAATGTGTTATGTGCAATATTAAAAAAAAAAAAAACAGACCTGTTTTTGAAAATATCGACAACAGAAAAAAAAGTTCCATGAGAGGTACATTAATAACCCTTTTTTACATTTTCATCTAAATTTAGCAAACTTTTACTTAATACAATTTTAGATTTTTGAAGTAAAACTTCTTTTCCGGCGTTGGGGGTGAAAAAATTTCTATGCAGCTGTCAGTGACATGTCTAACCGTCACGCCATCCGTCAAAGACAGCGACATGTTTTTAGCATGTGCAAAGTAAAACATGAAGTTGGATACGATTTAGAATTTACATATTTCAAATGGCTGCATTCAAAGATAAACATAAAACTATAGGTTCAGACGCGCAATGGCTAAGCAACCGAATAATTATTGACAAGCATATTGCAATCCAAATAAATTTTACCAACACCTAACCCTCGCATACAAAGTACTGGGTATATCCACTACCATTTGTATTCTTGCTGTCATAGACGGCATGCCATATGACCATCAGGTTGCCTGAAAGTTTTGAAATTATACTTTTTAATAATATTTATTAGCTTAATCGCACACGCCACCGACATTTGTTTTGGTATTTATAAATTTGAACGTCACCCGACTAATCAATCAAATACTTTAATAATTAATTTTACAAGATTGCCGCTGTCAGTTTACTTGCTTTCCAAGTTGCCTGGATACTGAATTAATGCCAGGTGACTACTAAGCTGCTCGGGTTTGTACGGGTTAATAAGAAATGCTTGTGTACATTACAAGATTACAACATGCTTGCCAATACTTGCACGTGCAGCCCTAGGGTAATACAAACAAAGCGAGGCAACTTGCTTGTCAAGTGGCATGGGAGTTTTGTACTTTTCTTCTCGATTTCATTTAAGGCTAGGCGCGCACATTCAATTTTTTGAAGTAAAACTTCTTTTCCGGCGTTGGTGGTAAAAAATTCTCTATGTAGCTGTCAGTCACATGTCAAACCGTCACGTTATCAGTCAAAGACAGCGACATGTTTTAAAAATACAAAATGTTTGTGAATTATGTGATCGACCAATTTAACAAGCAGAAACCACTATCCTTTAAAAAAAAAAACAAACAAACATATCTTTTTGATGTTTTTTTGAAGTAAAACTTCTTTTCCGGCGTTGGTGGTAAAAAAATTTCTACGCAGCTGTCAGTGACATGTCAAAACGTCACGTTATCCGTCAAAGACAGCGACATGTTGTTATAATCTTACAGAAGCTTTGCTTGAGGAAAAAGAAGTTTTACTTCAACCGCGCGTACGTCAGTACACACAATCTTTTTTTTTAGCAAAATATGTGGAACAGGCAAAAATATTTTCTAAAATTTCTATTGTATCTAAAATGTTATTGCAGGTACCGTAATTTTAAGTTTAAAAAAATAAACAATAAATGTGTCCAGGGAAAAATTTGAAAATTTTATTTAAAATGTTTAAGGAAAATCGGCGGAACCTTTTAGGCTGTAGTCGAACTGACGGGCACAATTGTCTATCACCGTAATGTCAAGTTTAATGGATTTCGATTTTTAGTTGCAGCATACATATGTATGTATATATACAATATATATATACTTATATACTTATATACTTATAAGTAGTATTTATGTATGAAGGCAAGTTATGCATTTGTTGAGAATAAACAAGATTTTAAATTTTTTTCTGTTTTCCTGTTGTTGAAATTCGAAACAAAAAATCGTAATTTGGTTTGATTATCCAGAAAAATCAGAATTAAATTTAAGACACAGTCTTTACAGTAGATAACTTTATTGAGAAGGGTTTAAAATAAAGAGTATATTTTAAACCTTTCTCAGCCAGAAATAAGACTAATATGAAAATTTTGACACTTCATTGAACTCCATTTGTTACGGTAAAAATTCACCGCAACAATCTTCATTCTTTCTATTTCCTTTTCCTTGCGTCCTTCCAATTTTCCTTTTAATTACACAGGGTTCGTTTTGCGATAGTGCGAGAGCCCAGGGCGACCATGGTCCATCAGCCAGTGGTTCTCTCTCTCAGTATCGTAAAACAAACAAATCGTCGATGAGTACTGACAGACGGGCGGTCTGTTCCATGGGTTCGAATTTGAAAACGTTGAAGACACTTGTACTTCTAACGTAAATGTTGCTCTAAACCTAAAACTATATAACTAAAAACTAATTGATTTGTAAAAGATGGAACGTTAAGTGTGAGTTCCCAAACCCCCCCTTGTCTGAGTTGGAAGCCAATCACGACCTACAAAGTAACGGGTGATTTTTTTGAGGTTAGGATTTTCATGCATTAGTATTTGACAGATCACGCGGGATTTCAGACATGGTGTCAAAGAGAAAGATGCTCAGTATGCTTTGACATTTCATCATGAATAGACTTACTAACGAGCAACGCTTGCAAATCATTGAATTTTATTACCAAAATCAGTGTTCGGTTCGAAATGTGTTTCGCGCTTTACGTCCGATTTATGGTCTACATAATCGACCAAGTGAGCAAACAATTAATGCGATAGTGACCAAGTTTCGCACTCAGTTTACTTTATTGGACATTAAACCAACCACACGAATGCGTACAGTGCGTACAGAAGAGAATATTGCGTCTGTTTCTGAGAGTGTTGCTGAAGACCGTGAAATGTCGATTCGTCGCCGTTCGCAGCAATTGGGTTTGTGTTATTCGACCACATGGAAGATTTTACGCAAAGATCTTGGTGTAAAACCGTATAAAATACAGCTCGTGCAAGAACTGAAGCCGAACGATCTGCCACAACGTCGAATTTTCAGTGAATGGGCCCTAGAAAAGTTGGCAGAAAATCCGCTTTTTTATCGACAAATTTTGTTCAGCGATGAGGCTCATTTCTGGTTGAATGGCTACGTAAATAAGCAAAATTGCTGCATTTGCAGTGAAGAGCAACCAGAAGCCGTTCAAGAACTGCCCATGCATCCCGAAAAATGCACTGTTTGGTGTGGTTTGTACGCTGGTGGAATCATTGGACCGTATTTTTTCAAAGATGCTGTTGGACGCAACGTTACGGTGAATGGCGATCGCTATCGTTCAATGCTAACAAACTTTTTGTTGCCAAAAATGGAAGAACTGAACTTGGTTGACATGTGGTTTCAACAAGATGGCGCTACATGCCACACAGCTCGCGATTCTATGGCCATTTTGAGGGAAAACTTCGGAGAACAATTCATCTCAAGGAATGGACCGGTAAGTTGGCCACCAAGATCATGCGATTTGACGCCTTTAGACTATTTTTTGTGGGGCTACGTCAAGTCTAAAGTCTACACAAATAAGCCAGCAACTATTCCAGCTTTGGAAGACAACATTTCCGAAGAAATTCGGGCTATTCCGGCCGAAATGCTCGAAAAAGTTACCCAAAATTGGACTTTCCGAATGGACCACCTAAGACGCAGCCGCGGTCAACATTTAAATAAAATTATCTTCAAAAAGTAAATGTCATGGACCAATCTAACGTTTCAAATAAAGAATCGATGAGATTTTGCAAATTTTATGCGTTTTTTTTTTAAAAAAAAGTTCTCAAGCTCTTAAAAAATCACCCGTTAAATGTATTCAACTTGATCGATTCCTCTTTCTTTTGCTTTCCTCTATAATTATTATTATTATTAGAAATCCGGTGGGGACTAATGTGCGCGAGTGCTTATTAATTCTACTTGAGGTTTTAAAGATTTTTTTTCTATCAGCGCAAAACTGTGGGGATAATTGTGAACTAACCAAAGGAAACGTCGTGACCTGGAAGGAAATTACAGCGGGCGGCGAATTCCATGGAAAGTTCGAGAGAAATTGAAGGAAAGAGAATTTGTGAGTAAGCAGGATCGCCATATTTCGACACCAAAGGCTCTTCAGCAAACTTGCGGAGATTGGCTGTCGATGACGTGATCGAAATCCGCGATACCGAATTGGCTGAAAGCACGAGGGTATGGGGGCGAAATTTTGAGAGGCTATACAGGAAAAAATCTTGGAAGTCACTCTAATCTTGATTGAGAAACAAGTCAGAAGCTGAGAGAAAAGAAAGTCTGTAAAATAGAAGTGAAATAATAAGTGAACAAAATTTTGTTTGAAAATTAAAAAAGAAATTTAAAAAGGTAGAAAGAAAATAATATTGGAAGTGGATAAAATACGGAGGACAAAATTTTGAAAAGTTATTGGGAAAAATAAAGGAAGAGGAAAGGAAGAAAGAGGAAAATGAGGAATAATCTATCGCAGGGATATTGTCGAGGAGAATAAAAAAGCTAAGTAACCCTTCCTTGTGTTTGTCTTTTTTAGTAAATTTGCCTTTAATATTTAGTCGTGATTGGTTTTAACTGTGTTACGTTATTTTTCGAAAATTGCGGAACTCGTGCCCCGTTAAATAATCTCCGTTGTGATTCTGGGAACCAGACCTTAATGGTCCATCTTATTGTTAAAATCTCTTTGTATTTGCTTGAAAAGATCCTGGGTTTTAATCCTACAAGTAAGGTTTCCCAGACAAATAAATCTTTAAAAATTCAAAAAAAATTATCTTTCATTTTCATTTTTCATCTCCGCTCATCATCGTTGTTAATTTTTCTTCGCAAAGGTTTGCGATTTCCTTTTTCTTATTTCAGGAAAAAATTGTTGGCGCCCTTTTATTACGCAGTAAGTACGCCACTGAGGCGATTAAACGTAATAAATTACATTTTCATATCAATTTGATATCACACATAATCACCCTTAAAATCCACAATTAAATTTTCCAACCCCCATTGTGAACCCACCCCAACTGTTCTAGCCGTTGTGGCAGCATCTTACTCGCTGCCAGCTACACTTGTTGTTTTGCCAATTATTGACACTTCGCCATCTTCTCAATTCGTGGTGGTTGTCGTCGCGCCGTCGCAGAATTTATTTCGTTGTTTTTCTTTAATAAATCATATAAATAATAATCTTTTTATCCATTTGCGCGATCGCGATTGGAAATTCAAGTGTAGCACATTTACAAATTAAAAACAAAGAATAAGTTACAGGGTGTTTCAGCTCATAGAAATAATTAAGAAGCTTAGTTAATAATATTGATGTTATCATTTGATATGACATTGTGGTCTATAAGTATTTAAGACACAATAACATTCGTAAAAAAATGGATTCGTAATTTTGATCAGGCTTTACATTACGGAGATAGGGAAGACGAAAAAAGTGGGTTTCGCAATTCTGTCTGTGCGTTCGACTACATCCTTAACTGCTCGACTGATTTTCATTAAACTTGGTACTTAAATCTTCCGCCGACACGTTTCTTCCAGTTTGCTTAAGACCAAAAATAATGGTACCTAACAAACGATTTTTTTTTTTCGAAAGTCTTATAAAATATTTTTTTCTCAAAAATTGTTTTTTTTTTTGAATTTACAATATTTCATTTAGCTAAAAGAGTAGGTAATTGTTAAACAAAAATCAAAAAAATTAGTTATTAATGGTAACCCTCTTTTTTTTATTTTCTCAAACTGCTCCCCAAAATTTTGTGTATTCAAATTTTTAAAACCAAATTTTGTTTGGATTTAAAAAAAATATAATGTTCGTTTTTTAAAACTCAATGTTTCGAAAAAGCCAGAGTTCGATTTTTTTGAAACTTGACAAATAAAAGTATCTCAATATAGTCCAAAAGATGTGAGAACAAGAAATTTATTTTACTTAAAAATAACGGTACCCACCATATAATGCTTAAAAAAAGTTTTTCAAAAATCATATTTTTCTCGAAAACAGCGCCTATATAATTTTGATTTTTTTCTTTCTTTCGATTAATTTTTCCGATCCATAATTTAATAAAACAAAAATGTACGTTAATGTATTACTGCATCTACCTATACCATAGAACCAATTTATAAAATTTTGAATTTCTCATTATCGGCATAACAGATTTCAGTAAAAATTTTAATAGCGAAGCTTCTTAAAAGTTTGAAAAACATTGGATTTCAAAACTTAAAAAAAATATTCTTTGAATTTTTGGAAAAAAATAAGTTTTTTTTTTTTAATTCGATATATCAAAAACGGGTCTATTTTTTTTCAAATTTAATCCTTATTCGTACAATAGTTAAAAGTTCAAGTTGGTGTACGAAAATTTGTTCTTAAATATGTTGTAAACATTTGTTTATAAAAACTTTTTTTTTATAAGAAACCACTACAACGACTTATAATTTTTATTTTTGCATGAACTAATATTTGCTTGAATCACAGGGCATCCAGTTGTTAGATCAAACTACTAAAGAAGTTGTTTTAATCATTTAAAAATAAAATGAACGACTGGGTCGCACGAACTTGCTCCTATGTAATAGAAGAGGAATTTTAAATACGAATGTTATTAGAGAAAAACTGTTCATAAGCATAAAATTAATTTTTTAAATAACTACAACTTCTACAACAACTTCTTTGGTAGTTGGAGCTAAAAATAGGATGCCATGTGATTCAAGCAAATACATATAGGCTTATGCAAGAACAAAAATTATAAGTCGTTGTAGTGGTTTCATAAAAAAAAGCTTTTATATACAAAATTCTTAAAAGATTTTTAAGAAAACAATTTGGCGTGCCAACTTTAAGTTTTTCTTGCTATACGAATGAAAATTAAATTTCCAAATAAAAATATTGCACCGTTTTTGAAATATCGAATTTCCAAAAAAAAAAATGATTTTTTTTTCAAAAATTCAAAAAAATCTTCTTTTTTTTTAACTTTGGAAATGCAATGGATTTTAGACTTTTTAGAAGCATCTCTACAAAAAATTTCATTAAAATCCGTCATGTCGATAATGAGTAATTCAAAATTTAAAAAAAATAGTTCTATGGTATGTACAAGCTGTAATATCTTAATTTCAAATTTTTTTTACTTAATTAAAGATCGTTAAAATTAATTGAAATAAAAAATTTTTATCAAAATTCTAGGCTCCGTTTTCGAGAAAAATACGATTTTTGAAAGTCATTTTTTGACTTTTGTATGGTGGGTACCTTTATTTCTAGGTAAAATAAAACTTTTTTTCATACTTCTTATAGACTATGTTGATAAACTTTTATTTATCAAGTTTGAAAAAAATCTAATATAAGGTTTTCGAAATATTGAGTTTTAAAAAAAAAATTTTGAAATTTTTTTTAAAAATCCAAAACAATTTTTTTTGAAAATTTGAATACATAATTCTATTTAAATTTTTGGGGAGCTTTAGCACAAAAAAAATGATCAAAATCCGTTTTACCATTTTTGAGAAAATCAAAAACTAAAAAAAAAGTTCTTTGGGGGTACCCTCAATAACCATTTTTCGGAAAATTTTTTTCAACCAATACCTAGCTTTAATTAAATGAAATTTTTGTGTATCTTTTTTTTTTCAAATCTGTCGTGCAGTTTTTGAGAAAAAAAAATATTTAAAAAATTTCGTAAAAAATTCGTATGGCAGGTACCGTTATTTTTGGTCTTAAAAAAAAAGAAAAAACCGTGTGGGGGGAAAAAATTAAAAATAATATCTAGGTACCAAGTTTGAAGAAAATCGGCCGAGCCGTTTAGGCTGTAGTCGAACCGACAGACAGACCGACAGACAGACAGACAGACAGACAGAATTGCCAGACCCACTTTTTTCGTCTTCGCTATCATCGTAATGTCAACTTTGATCAAAATCTCGAGTTCGATTTTTTTTACGAATGCATAACTTGCCTTATACCTATAAGTCGCAAGTAAAAATGAATTTTATGTTTAGGAACAGTTTTTTTTTTTTGTAATAATTTTAATTTTTGTAATTCTTAGTCATAAGAGCAAGTTCGTGCAACCCATTTGGCCGTTTTATTTTTTCTCGGAAACGTTTTCCTCGATTTATCTACTAAATTAGTCCTTCTTAATTTTTTCTCGAATCACTTTGTTGAGAACTTTCTACTGGGATCACTTTTTCTGGAATGAACTTTCGCAGCTAATACCTATTCCCTTCGCGACCATTCCAATCACTCTCGCATTAATACAATCAGCTAGATAATCGTTCTTATGATCATTATCGTCACAAATCCACCGTCGTGTGAAACTCTACTCTCCCAAGCAAGGATTCAGCAAGCTATTGGGTGTTTTTTTTTTTTTTTTTCAAAATGTAGCGAATTTCGATGGCCGATTTCAGAGCCATATCCAAATATTTTTTTGATAAAAATTCTCCTAGTTACTACAAAAACACTCGCAAGTTATTCGAAGTTGCGAAGTGATCATTCCAAAATTAAACTATTTCGGGACGAAAGAGGAAGGCATATTCATGAAATCAATTCCTTATTTCTTACTCTTAGCTGCGAAATTATAACTAAAGAAAATACGAAATTATTTTCCAGAAGTTATTTATCACAATTAAATATTAAATTAAGTTAAATTAAATTGATTCCATGGCTAGAATGTTTTCTGACTGACCCCATTTCTGCGACATCAACATAAGATCACTCGCCTTCATGATTAATAAAATAGTGAATTTTAGAACCCCCCTTTTTATTGCTTTTCCAAAATACCTACTTTAACAGCAGGAATATGTCTAATGGAAACCAGGTTTTGAAGTGTCTGCTAAACTCTACTGTCTTATGGAAGAAAAAAATGTTTATTTAACAAACCTCGTTTGGACTTTAAATAACATCTAATTTGCATTCAATTTAAATTTAATAACGAATCAAACTTTAAGCAATATACATTTTCGATTGCCTCATTTCGCTCAGAATATTCTAATTCAATAACACAAACAAAAAATCATCATAACCTCTCATCACGTCGTCGTATAAACACAAAACATCAACATCGGATTTTCAAGTACACTTGGTACCTAACCTGCACACACACACACACAAAAATTATGTTTTTATTTAAGGAAGAAAATTTTATTGAAGGAAACCATTTGAGGTTTTTGAATTCATCCCATAATCATAAATCATCCTTGGCCTCGGAGAAGCCAAAATTCACAACAACAAAAAAAGAACAGGACATCAGCAAGTCATCCTTCAGTTTGAATCCGTTGATGGTAGTAGTTGGCTGCCTCCATGCTGGCAATGGCAATTGGTAAAAGGCAGATGATGCATAGAATCTACCGCTAAGAAGAAATTTATAGAGTATGCCTTTTTTTATAGTCTTTCGGTTCCTGAGTCCTTTTTCTAAGTATTATTATAAAAAAGAAGATATACATACAAAAGGAAAACAAAAAAGTTCACAGAAGATTATATTTATATTTTGTTTTGTATTTTTTTTTCCTTTTTATCCCTTTTTTAGTATTTTCATTTTTCATCATCATTCTTGGGACCTAATGCAAAATACCACATTGAATTAAAGTGAATTGACAAAAAATTATTATTTTTTTTGTCGTAAGAACCAAGTCGACAGTGGGGCTAATATACAAAAATTTGAGGAAAATCCTGTTTGAATTTTAAAGACAATTCAAACGTACTTCAGTGTTATTTATAGGATTTTGGTAGGCAGTTGCTTAGTTAGACAATTTTTGAACCGTTCAAAAAAATATATTAAATTATTTATTCAATTAAATTAAATAATCTTATTTTAATCTAGGTTTAGACAGCTAGTTAATATTTTTTGAATTAGAACATCTGTCTAAAGTTAGACATAAACATAAGTCATGTTCATTGTTTTTTTATGTTTCCAGAAAATGATTTAATTGAAAGATGGTCCTCTGCTTATATTTTAACCGAATGAGATTTAAAACCATTGAATGTGTTGCTTTGATATGGTTGTGCTATACACCGTATACCAGAAAGACGCCAACTTATCCAATAGCCTATTATACCTATACGGCAAAACCTATAATGAAATCCAGGATCATGTCGGTTGTTTAGCGAAAATCGAAGGAATCGCCATAAAATTTGCAGAAAAAGCTGAAACCCCCGGGTGTAATCAAGTTCTAACGGCATCCTACGTCAAACGTGTTATTCAGTTCTCAAGAACGCATCCTACTGCATCAGCTTCGGAAGTAGTGTGTGATCTTGATTTTTCATGAGATGTCCATACAGTAAGGAGACGATTGCGGGAACACTATTTGAATGTCCAACTTCTAAAAAAATTTGGGATGTGGTCCTGAAAATGGAGGAATATTCTTTGGTCTGACGACCGACGGTAAAATTATCGACAGTATGTACGACGACTACTAAATACAGAATATTATCCTAGATACCCAACAAAAACGCTTAAGCATATAGTATATTGTATCATAAGGATGGTTCTCATACTCGTGAGTTAATCCAGTATTCTTACGTCGATATTCCGCTTAAATGGGTCTTTCCAAAGCACACCAGCAGAACAGCTAAGCATGGGTTCTGGACATAAAGAATGAGGTTATGAAGTGGCCTGCTCAGTCCCCCGAACTCAATCAATTTGGGAATCTTTGGGCGAACATAAAATAAAATGCACGACTGGATCGCACGTAGGGGAATGTGGCCTAAAATGGCCCTCCTAAGGAAAATGTGTCATATCTCGCAAAAATGTGACATTTAAACTTTAATGTTATATTCTTTTCAAAGCTAAATCAATAAAGCTAACAATTTTTTGCTTTACGAGTTTAAAAGTTTCAAAAAGTATTTATAGCATTTAATTTTCAAGAACTCTTCAAATTCCAACGATCAAAATTTTCCGGGTACAATGGCATACTGTATGCCATTTTACCATTGCAAGTAAACCAACTAGGCAAATAAACCAAAAACTATTTTCAATTTAATTTAAACTTTATTTTAAACAAATCATAGTTCAAAGTAAAATAAACATACACAATACTCAATAAAATAAAATGCACGACTGCGTCGCACGAACTTGCTCCTATGTAATAGACTAGGAATTTTAAAAACGGATGTTATTAAAGAAAACTGTTCTTAAGGATAAAATGAATTTTTTAAATTCTTTTAGTAGTAAGAGATAAAAACAGAATGCTATGCAAATATGAATTTATGCAGGAACAAAAATTATAAGTCGTTGTAGTGGTTCCGTAAAAAAATAAGCTTTTATGTACAAAATTTTTAAAACATTTTTAAGAAACAATTTTGGTACGCCAACCTTAAGTTTTTATTATTGTACGAATAAAAGTCTAATTTCCAAAAAAAATACTAAGCCGTTCTTGAAATATCGAATTTTTCAAAAAAAAAAATTATTTTTTTTTCTAAAAATTGAAAAAATAGTTTTACTTAGGTTTTTAAATGCAATGTTTTTTAGACTTTTTAGGAGCTTCTTTATAACAAATTTCGTTAAAATCCGTTACGCCCATAATGAGTAATTCAAAATTCGAAAAAATCGTGCTATGGTAGGTACAGTCATTAATATCTAGATTTCAAATTTTTTTATTAAATTATAGATCGTAAGGATTGATCAAAAGAAAAAAAAAATTAGCAAAATTCTCGGAACCGTTTTCGAGAAAAGTACGATTTTCGAAAACCATTTTTTTAAAATTTGTATGGAAGGTACCGTTAGTTTTAGATAAAACAATTTTTTTTTTCTCAAATCTTGTAGATTATGTTAAGAAACTTTTATTTGTCAAGTTTGAAAAAAATCGAGCATGATGTTTTCGAAATATTGAGTTTCCAAAAAAAAATTTTTGATTTTTTTTTAAATCCAAAAAATAAAAAATTGAAAATTTGAATATGTAATAATAGTCAAACTTTAGAGGAGCTTTAGCATAAAAAAAATGATTTAAATCGGCTGTACCATTTACGAGAAAATCAAAAACAAAAAAAATGGACCCAGGGGGGCTACGAAAAATAACAATTTTTTGTAAATTTTTTTTCAACCATTAGCTAGTTTTAACCAAATGAAATTTTTCAAATTTTTTTTAAAAAATTCTGTGGGACAGTTTTTGAGAAAGAAAAATATTTATAAAATTTCGAAAAATAAAATGCACGACTGGGTCGCACGAACTTGCTCCTATGTAATCGACTGGGAATTTTAAAAACGAATGTTATTAGAAAAAATTATTCATAAGGATAAAATTAATTTTAAAATTCTTTTAGTAGTAACAGAATGCTATGCAAATATGAATTTATGCAAGAACAAAAATTATAAGTCCTTGTAGTGGTTTCTTTAAAAGAAGCTTTTATATACAAACTTTTTAAAAGCTTTTTAAGAAAAAATTTTGGTACACTAATTTAAAGTTTTTATTATTGTTCGAATAAAAATTAAATTTACGAAAAGAAATATTGACCCGTTTCGTAGATATCGAATTTAAAAAAAAAAGAAATAAATAGATTTTTTTTTCAAAAATTCAAAAAATATTTATTTTAAAG
Source organism: Chrysotoxum bicinctum (assembly GCA_911387755.1). Classification (NCBI taxonomy): domain Eukaryota; kingdom Metazoa; phylum Arthropoda; class Insecta; order Diptera; family Syrphidae; genus Chrysotoxum; species Chrysotoxum bicinctum. The sequence continues at coordinate 34,515,949 of OU426990.1, forward strand.
TTTTGAAATGCAATGTGTCTTAGACTTTTTAGAAGCTTCACTATAAAAATTTTCATTAAGATCCGTTATGTGGATAATGAGAAATTCAAAATTCGAAAAAATGGTTCTATGGTAGGTACAAGCTGTAATATCTTAATTTCAAAATTTTTTTTATTAAATTAAAGATCGTAAAAATTAATTGAAAGAAAAAAAAATTTACTCAAAATTCTAGGTGCCGTTTTCGAGAAAAATACGATATTTGAAAACCATTTTTTTGAATTTTTTAGCATTTGTATGGTAGGTACCTTTATTTTTAGGTAAAATAAAAAATTTTGTTTCACATTTTGTAGATCATATTGAGAAACTTTTATTTGTCAAGTTTAAAAAAAATCTAGCATGGGGTTTTCGAAATATTGAGTTTTGAAAAAAAATTTTTGGAGTTTTTTTTAAAAATCCAAAAAAAATTTTTTGGAAAATTTGAGTACACAATTCTATTTATGTTTTTGGGGAGCTTTAGCAAAAAAAAATGATTAAAATCGGTTGAACCGTTTTTGAGAAAATCAAAAACAAAAAAAATGGTTCCATGGGGGGTACCCTTAATAACCATTTTTCGGAAAATTTTTTTCAACCAACACCTAGATTTAATTAAATGAAATTTTTCTGTATCTTTATTTTTAAAATCTGTTGAACAGTTTTTAAGAAAAAAAATGTTTATTAAATTTCGAAAAAAATTCGTATGGGGGGTACCGTTATTTTTGGTATTGAAAAAAAAAGAAAAAAACGTGTGGGGGGAAAAAATCAAAACCCATATGTACCAAGTTTAAAGAAAATCGGCCGAGTCGTTTAGCCTGTAGTCGAACAGACAGACAGACAGACAGACAGAATTGCGAGACCCACTTTTTTAGTCTTCGCTATCATCGTAATGTCAACTTTGATCAAAATCTCGAGTTCGATTTTTTTTACGAATGCATAACTTGCCTTATAGTGCCTATAAGTCGCAAGTAAAAATCGTATGGCAGGTACTGTTATTTTTGGTCTTAAAAAAAAACACAAAAAAAATTGGGGGGGAAAAACTTAAAACTCATATCTACCAAGTTTGAAGAAAATCGGCCGAGCCGACCCACTTTTTTGATCTTCGCTATCATCGTAATGTCAACTTTGATCAAAATCTCGAGTTCGATCTTTTTATGTCAGTAATGCCAGATAAACTAAAGAATTGTGTTACCAAAACCTTCTAATTCTATTCGATTCTACAATTTATAGCAAGGGGGCCATTTTACCTTGGTGGGCCATTTTAGGCCATCTTCAACTACTTGCTCTTATGAAAAAGTACTTTAGAATTTAAAATACAAAAAAAATGTTTTCGAATATTTTTGTATTAAATATTATTTTAAATTTAAAGCGTAAGTCAAAAACGTTAGAGCCGTTAATTAGGAATTCGAAAATTTAAAAAACAGTTAAAAAACAGATAGGTACCGTAAGTAAGTACCGTAAATAACTTTTTTTCGTAAAATTTTTGTTTTACCTAAATGTATAGTTCATGTTCATGAAGCCACACCTTACTTTTTTATCAAAATCGTTAGAGGCGATTTCGAGATAAATAATATTTTGCATAATGGGTGTATGGCTAGTACTGAGTTTGAAGAAAATACCTCGAGCGGCTTAGGCAGTAGATTGAGGTACAGCCATACAGACATCTTAAAACACGTTTCTTATATATTAAATTTTCCTCAACATTTTTATAAGAAAATTTGGTATACAAATTGTTAGTATTAAGGATATACATTTAAGGACGTAATTTAAATTTCAAGATATTTAATTTTCAAATAAAAATTTGGATTATTATTTTTTTAAATCCAAAAACAATTTTTTCAAATTTTTTTATAAATCATAATTTTTTTCGAACTCAAAGGAGCTTCTGCATGGAATTTTTAGTTAAAATCATTGGAACTCTTAATGAGAAAGTCAAAAACAAAAAACATTCTGTGCCAGGTATCGTTAATAACATTTGTTCCTAAAATTTTGGTTGACCAAAGTGTAGACCATGCCCATAATAGCACACTTAATTTCTCTTTATCAAAAATCGTTACATGCCATTTTTGAGATAAGTAAGATTTTGCATTACGGCTGTATGGGAAGTACCATTAGTTTGGAAGATAAAAAAATGTAATTTCTCTACTAGGGAATTGCCGGAGAGAAAATTAAGATTTTTCACTACGGTCTTATGGCAGGTGGCGTTAGTTTTTGGGTCTACAAACATTGATAATTTATCTTCAAGGGAATCACCGAAGGGTTTGAAGAAAAAAGTTTCAGCGCCTTAGGATGTAAGTCAAGGTCCAGGCATACCAACATAATTATATTATTATTATAGGACTGTTGAAAATTATGCGCCAAAGGTTTAAATTCTTAATGAATTTCTTTATATGTCATATCTTTTATTCAAATGGTCCACTGTACGGTGATGATACGGTCGTTTGTTTGCTATCACATTTTTGGCTGTGTCTCCTTGGACAATAAAGGTAGAATACTTTCTTTTTCTTAAGGGAAATAGTTAAAATGAGCTTTTTATTTGCATGGTTGTGACTTTGTTAAATTTTTTGTATTGCTTCTTATTTTTTTTTTATTTTTATTTTTGAAGGACCCATAATTTCCAATTTATCTCTTTACTTTTTAATATGTAAATATTTTCAATTGAGTTACTTAAATGATGATCTTATATTGTATTTTTTAGCACATTTTCAAATTGAAATGGAACTTATTGTTACTTGACAGCCTATGGGGCATTTTTTAGATATGTATTTATTCGTATACAAAATGAGTTGAGACAAAATGAAGGTATAATGTGTTCAAATAAGTCATGCCTTTCCGATTAATATTTAAAATAATAGTCAATATTAAATAAATTAAATTAAATTTGGGGTGGTATAACAGCTTGGAGAGAACCAGGATCTAGTGACTTACAACTCTCAACCATTCCTGTGTACGTCTTACCAGGAATTGAGGGACCTAATTTTTTCTGCCGATTCTGACCGGCTTGCAGCACTTTCCATGACAAGAGATACTCTTAGAGGATTTCCTAATACCTCGCAAGATGAAAAGCCACCACTTCTACCGTAAAATTGGTGCAATGCTTACACAAACGAACACTCATTTCGATAATAAAGTTTTTCCATATGGACATACGTTTAGCTTGCCATGTTGATCTGGCTTCAGAAACTGAATTATGTTCATACAACAGATTTGACAGATCTCACCAAATCAACATGATCGCCACATGCCACCAAAATCTACCCGTCGCTGCTGAAAAACCGTTCAAAATAATGATGGGGAAGACCAAAAAAGTGGGTTTCTTATGTATTATGTACTAGCGGACCCGTACTCGCGTTGCTTCGCAAATTGTAACTACGAATATTTTCTTAATATTATTTTTAGCATATGAAAACATTTCTCAATGGGACTGAGCATATTTGCTACAATAATATTAATTTTAGTTTATATGTATAACATACCGTATCAAATTAGATTCTCTTTCACACTTGAAAAAAAGAGCTTGTTCATGTTTGTGCATGTTATAAATATAACATGTTATAAATAAACGGGTTGACTGCTTTCTGAGATCATTCAACCCAAACTTTAAAATGGTTTCGCTTTTATAGAATAGTTCATGTGCACGGCACTGTAGTCAATTGAATGTCCATTTTTGTTACTGTAACGGAAAAAATAATATTTATTATAACAATACTTTATTCTTTATGAATAACCTGAATATAACTAATATTCTCATATTCAGGATAAAGAAAAAAAATACTGATACAGATACAGAGACAGATACTTTTACTATTACAGATTACAGATACAGATACCTTATCTATACTATTATATAAAAGCGAAACCATTTTAAACCTTGATACGCACGATCTCAGAAAGTAGTCAACCGATTTATTTGAAATAAATTTTATTATTTTCTATATTGTTATAAGAGTGTTTATGGCTATAATGTTTTTTCATTAATAATTTGTCAAACTTAAATATTATTGATTTTACATTTTTTGTCCATTTTTTCTCATTAGTTGACTTATTCAACCACTCATATCTTAAAACCTACACAATAATCAACAAAGATTAGCATTGCTTCATAAAGTCAATATTGTTGCGCAAATTTTAAGCCCAAAATCACTTCTTAGTTAAACATACAACCTGAGAAATAAATAAAAACAAATTATAAAATTATAAACTTTTTGAATTTATTTTATCCAGGAATTAGATTTCATCACAATCGTGAGGTCGCTGCTTTGTTTCATTTCATTATCATTCCAACAATTTTAATTTTCTTTTCTTCCCGCTCCCATACCCATACACTCTCTCACTCTCTTAATATCTGTTCCATTCAATAGTTACGTTTTTTCTCTTACCTACCTAGACCTACCTATGTACATATATTCAATTTTTCTGTATTGTATAGTTTATCTAATTAATCGACACACACACACATTTTTTTTGTTTCTCTAATTCTATCGTCACATCGCTGAGCAATGTGGGGGTGGGCTCTTTTTACTTGCGATATAAGTAGGTAATAGGTACTAACTATAGAGCAAGTTCTGCATTTGGAAAAAAAATCGAACTCGAGATTTTGATCAAAGTTGACATTACGATGATAGCGAAGACGAATAAAGTGGGTGCGACGATTCCGTCTGTTTGTCTATATGCCTGTATGTCCGTATGTCTGTATGTCTGTACCTCGATCTAGAGCCTAAGCCACTGGAGCTATTTTCTTTAAACTCGGTACTTAAGGGTCTTCGATGATTCCCTAGAGGAGAAATTGAAATTTTTTTTTTTAGCTCTAAAACTAACAGTACCATCCCATACACCCGTAATGCATAATCTTACTTATGTCGAAAATGGCTCTAACGATTTTGATAAAAAAAAATAGGTGTGATGTTATGGACACGGACTACATTTTGGTAAAAAAATGTTTGGGGGAAATGTTATTAACGGTACCTGTCATAGAACGGTTTTTTTTGATTTACGAATTTCTCATCAACAGCTCTAACGATTTTAACCAAGGTTTTTATGCGTGAGCTTCTGTACACTCGAAAAAAGATAATCTAAAATTTTTTTCGAAAAAATAGTTTTTTGATTTTTATAAAACTAATATAATTTTTTTTTGAAAATTCAATATCTAGAAAACGAATACACGAATAAATTTTTAAATTACGTTATAAAATGTATTTTATTGAATACTAATAACTTGCATATCATTTTTGTTTATACAAATTTTAAGGACGATTTAGTACACAAAAAACATTTATCAGTGCGTCTGTATGTCTGTACCTCTGTCTACAGCCTTACCCACTAGACATATGTTCTTCAATCTCGGTAGTTAAGGGACTTCAGTGATTCCCTAGAGGAGAACTTGAAATTTGTTTTAGCTTCAAAACTAACGGTACCCCCCATTAACCCGTAATGCATAATCTTATTTATCTCGAAACGGTTCTAACAATTTTGATAAAAAAAAATTAGGTGTGATATCATGGACATTGGACATGGATTACATTTTGGTCAACAAAAATTTTGGGCAAAATGTTAATAACGGTATCTGTCATAGAACGGTTTTTTGATTTTTTGACTTTCTCATCAACAGCTCTAACGATTTTAACCAAAAATTTTCAGCAGGAGCCCCCTTAAGTTTAAAATAATATTGTATATAAAAATATTCGGAAAAAAAAACTATTTCTAAAATTTATACTACCTAATACTTAAAATTTGGCATCCCAAATTTTGTTCCAGAAAAATTTTAAGGAAATTTGTCATATGAAAAATTACTTAAATATTAAAAAGATTAATCAGACGGCAATTCCATACATTTGAACATTTTTATCTCATTAAATCTATGTTATATATTTATAAAATGTATTTTAAATTCCAAAGTACTTTTACATAAGAGCAAGTTTGTGCGATCCAGTCGTGCATTTTATTTTTTAAGTTACTTGAATACACTCAATAGCATTTTGGGTGACAAAAATGGACATTCAATTGACTACAGTGCCGTGCACATGAACTATTCTATAAAAGCGAAACCATTTTAAAGTTTGGGTTGAATGATTTCAGAAAGTAGTCAACCCGTTTATTTGAAATAATTTTTATTATTTTCTATATTGTTATATCTATACTATTATATAAAAGCGAAACCATTTTAAACCTTGATACGCACGATCTCAGAAAGTAGTCAACCGATTTATTTGAAATAAATTTTATTATTTTCTATATTGTTATAAGAGTGTTTATGGCTATAATGTTTTTTCATTAATAATTTGTCAAACTTAAATATTATTGATTTTACATTTTTTGTCCATTTTTTCTCATTAGTTGACTTATTCAACCACTCATATCTTAAAACCTACACAATAATCAACAAAGATTAGCATTGCTTCATAAAGTCAATATTGTTGCGCAAATTTTAAGCCCAAAATCACTTCTTAGTTAAACATACAACCTGAGAAATAAATAAAAACAAATTATAAAATTATAAACTTTTTGAATTTATTTTATCCAGGAATTAGATTTCATCACAATCGTGAGGTCGCTGCTTTGTTTCATTTCATTATCATTCCAACAATTTTAATTTTCTTTTCTTCCCGCTCCCATACCCATACACTCTCTCACTCTCTTAATATCTGTTCCATTCAATAGTTACGTTTTTTCTCTTACCTACCTAGACCTACCTATGTACATATATTCAATTTTTCTGTATTGTATAGTTTATCTAATTAATCGACACACACACACATTTTTTTTGTTTCTCTAATTCTATCGTCACATCGCTGAGCAATGTGGGGGTGGGCTCTTTTTACTTGCGATATAAGTAGGTAATAGGTACTAACTATAGAGCAAGTTCTGCATTTGGAAAAAAAATCGAACTCGAGATTTTGATCAAAGTTGACATTACGATGATAGCGAAGACGAATAAAGTGGGTGCGACGATTCCGTCTGTTTGTCTATATGCCTGTATGTCCGTATGTCTGTATGTCTGTACCTCGATCTAGAGCCTAAGCCACTGGAGCTATTTTCTTTAAACTCGGTACTTAAGGGTCTTCGATGATTCCCTAGAGGAGAAATTGAAATTTTTTTTTTTAGCTCTAAAACTAACAGTACCATCCCATACACCCGTAATGCATAATCTTACTTATGTCGAAAATGGCTCTAACGATTTTGATAAAAAAAAATAGGTGTGATGTTATGGACACGGACTACATTTTGGTAAAAAAATGTTTGGGGGAAATGTTATTAACGGTACCTGTCATAGAACGGTTTTTTTTGATTTACGAATTTCTCATCAACAGCTCTAACGATTTTAACCAAGGTTTTTATGCGTGAGCTTCTGTACACTCGAAAAAAGATAATCTAAAATTTTTTTCGAAAAAATAGTTTTTTGATTTTTATAAAACTAATATAATTTTTTTTTGAAAATTCAATATCTAGAAAACGAATACACGAATAAATTTTTAAATTACGTTATAAAATGTATTTTATTGAATACTAATAACTTGCATATCATTTTTGTTTATACAAATTTTAAGGACGATTTAGTACACAAAAAACATTTATCAGTGCGTCTGTATGTCTGTACCTCTGTCTACAGCCTTACCCACTAGACATATGTTCTTCAATCTCGGTAGTTAAGGGACTTCAGTGATTCCCTAGAGGAGAACTTGAAATTTGTTTTAGCTTCAAAACTAACGGTACCCCCCATTAACCCGTAATGCATAATCTTATTTATCTCGAAACGGTTCTAACAATTTTGATAAAAAAAAATTAGGTGTGATATCATGGACATTGGACATGGATTACATTTTGGTCAACAAAAATTTTGGGCAAAATGTTAATAACGGTATCTGTCATAGAACGGTTTTTTGATTTTTTGACTTTCTCATCAACAGCTCTAACGATTTTAACCAAAAATTTTCAGCAGGAGCCCCCTTAAGTTTAAAATAATATTGTATATAAAAATATTCGGAAAAAAAAACTATTTCTAAAATTTATACTACCTAATACTTAAAATTTGGCATCCCAAATTTTGTTCCAGAAAAATTTTAAGGAAATTTGTCATATGAAAAATTACTTAAATATTAAAAAGATTAATCAGACGGCAATTCCATACATTTGAACATTTTTATCTCATTAAATCTATGTTATATATTTATAAAATGTATTTTAAATTCCAAAGTACTTTTACATAAGAGCAAGTTTGTGCGATCCAGTCGTGCATTTTATTTTTTAAGTTACTTGAATACACTCAATAGCATTTTGGGTGACAAAAATGGACATTCAATTGACTACAGTGCCGTGCACATGAACTATTCTATAAAAGCGAAACCATTTTAAAGTTTGGGTTGAATGATTTCAGAAAGTAGTCAACCCGTTTATTTGAAATAATTTTTATTATTTTCTATATTGTTATATTTATAATATGCACAAACATGAATAAGCTCTTTTTTTTCAAGTGTGAAAGAGAATCTAATTTGATACGGTATGTTATACATATAAACTAAAATTAATATTATTGCAGCAAATATGCTCAGTCCCATTGAGAAATGTTTTCATATGCTAATATTAATATTAAGAAAATATTCGTAATTACAATTTGCGAAGCAACGCGAGTACGGGTCGGCTAGTTTATAATATGCACAAACATGAATAAGCTCTTTTTTTTCAAGTGTGAAAGAGAATCTAATTTGATACGGTATGTTATACATATAAACTAAAATTAATATTATTGCAGCAAATATGCTCAGTCCCATTGAGAAATGTTTTCATATGCTAATATTAATATTAAGAAAATATTCGTAATTACAATTTGCGAAGCAACGCGAGTACGGGTCGGCTAGTACTTATATAAACGCGTGGGTAAATTAGAACGGCCCCACGTTTGGGCACCATCTGTAACGAACTTATCTATTTATATAAATAACAAAATAAATGCCTCCGTGAATCTGTAATTTCATGCATCTATCTAAATATCCTTGAGATTCCTTACAGAAGTGAAAAAACCGAGAACTTATCCTACTACTTCCTAGAATAACCTCTTGATCTTTCACCTTTAATTTGAATACGCATCGATGTTATGCATAAACGATTTACCAAACACCAAAATATCGACTCCACAGCCGAGTTATCTTTAGTTTTCACACGCTTTATTTCTCTTCACGATGAGCATAATAACTCAAATGATTTGTGTGACTCAAACTGACCATTACAATTCAAACTGACTATTATAACTCCAACTGAAACATCGATCATATCCAAAAGAACAAACTGGAAGAGCTTTAGAGTGTATTTGTTAAAATTGTTCGAGCTGATGTTAGACAACTCTAGTTTCAAAAACGAAACTATCATCCTACTCTTCGACTTCTCCGTTTATCTTAAGGAATCTATCCCTACTCTACTCATTACTCTGGTCTTTACCCCAAAACTCTGGATAAAAATTCAAAGCAACGCTCGAACAGGGTTGTCCACACTCGACAGCCACATTGGGCCTGCTGGGTGCACGATTGCTTAGCTCGCCGGATGAGGGGAGGATCTTGCAGCCGGAATGTGGGCGGTGTTACATTATTTACAGACCCGATTGATCCTTGCTGTACTGGATCGAAAAAAAATGTTAAGTTTGCTGGGCCCGAAAACATCTTAAGAATTTTATCGAACATTAGAATGACTGTACGGATCATCCCTACTTATATTTTTGAAGAACAGGAACTTGCGCGGTTAATTTATGGGGGAAACACCGATGTTCATGTCCCCTGAACCTAAACTACTCCCTCCCTATCGTATCAGATGTACCGCCTGCTACGAACCTATGGTTTCCACTCGGTTCTAAATTTCAGAAACCCCTTAACTGAGAGACACTGCTGTTGATGTGCTCTCTAGGTCATCTTCACCCATCCCTATGAAACAAAAAGCCGAAACTTATGTTTTCCTATATGGTTTTCCGTGGACCTCTATACATATTTTATGGGAAAACCCCCTTATTGTAAAAGAGAAGTTTACAACTAAACTTCCCTTAAATTTGTTTATCCAACTTCTCTCGACCTCTCACAACACTTAACTTACTTAAACATAACTGTAGTTTAACTTCTTAGTCATTCTTGAATTACTAAAATCTCATATAACAACTTTCGAATTTTCTTAAACTTTATTCATTCAAAAAAAAACTTTTCATATTAATTAACTTAGCTTCTTACTCTATACTATAGGATTTTTCTCTTATAATCTTTATATCTAGCTATATCTATACATTTATTTTATATCTCACTATACCTCCGCTCGCTCGTATAGCTTATTTACTTAAGTTTTCAAGAATTATCGTTTCTACTCTTGATCGTATTATCTCAAAATGTTAAATTCCATACTTGAATTCATCATCACGCTAGATATTGAAATTTCTCGTACTAATTATACGACGTACTGAAAGAATCTTACTTTCAATCACGTCTCGCAAAAATATCTTATTATCGTTTAGATACAAAAAAAAACTTACAAAACATACCGAAATAAAGGACGTCACAAAAAAAATTAAATCGTAAAATTATTTTTACTAAAATCATTACCAAATATGAATCTCAAAAAAAATAATCGTTTCTTTCCAATACGCAAAATATAGTTCAATTAAGTAAATTAATGTATCTTTAATCAGTGTATAAAAATAAAAAAAGTAATAAATTTTATCCATAAAAATCACTCACCAAACTTTCCTTGTAGAAGTGCACTTGTACTCAGATGATTGATGTTCAGCATTCGTTATTAGATGATACCTTCAAATTGACTATATTCGTTCCCAAATTAAAATTATTCTTACTCACGATCAATTTTCTTTCTCTTCTTTTGACCGAAAATTTATCAACTCGGAAACTTCAGAGGAGCGGAAGAATTTACATAATTCTTCTAAAGAGTGACCTACGCTACTAAAATCTTTAATCAACTGAAAATTATCTTTAACGTCTTCATCATAATGGAACTTATCTATACAGGAACTTCAGAACAAAAATTTATATTATTCTTGTATCATACTTTCAGATACTTTCTCTCGTTGGTAGCTTTATAGAAAATTATCGCGATCTTCAAATTTACTCTTACTGAGACTTTCTTTTCGATTAAATTTACTTTAAATTACCTTCTTTTTCAAATATACGTTAATGATAGCTCTTTCGCTTGCAAAAAAAAATCAAAACAAAATTCTTTACGCGTATCAATATCAAAATTCAAGACTTTAAAAGATTTCCTATAGAATTCAGAAACAAATCTGTCGTTCGAGTCGACTATCTATGATAGACGATTCTCGCTACGATTTCTCGTATCAAAAAAAAACTGAATCAAAAATAAACTTTCTTCACTATGTTCACTCTTCAGAATACTAATTCTTAAATACCAATATCATAAAAACATTCAATATACTTATTTTTGCTTGTTATGTTTTAGTAACTTAGCTCTCTGCATTTTTATTTATCCTTGAGGGTTAAACCGTGAGGAAACTTATCATATCCTTGAATAACAGGTGATTCTTTGCCCATTTTCGATGCACTTTCGGCACTCGTATTCTGCTCGACGATCGAAATGTGATTCTGGACTTGATTGTGGTTTCTTGAATATGAGTTAGACTTGCTTGATTCTTGACTGATTATTAGGTGACTTGATTTGACTGTACTGCTGAGAAAATTTGTGGACCACGTGACTGTGCTTTCGCATGAATGGATTTCCATGCAAACGTATTGTCTGACGTATCTTGAAATTTTCGTTCTGGACTTTTGTTGCGTCCGAGAACTAACGTAAGTATATATATCTATTAAATGTTCCTTGGAACTGCGTAACGATTTTCGAGTGTTCTGTTCGCAAGACAGAACAGGATTTTGATATAGATGTAAGTATATCGACGATTTTATACTTTGATGTAATTTTTGACTTTAAAATAAATGCACGGTGAATTTGCTTTAGGTAAACTGAATTCTTGAAAAAAATGTGGCTTGCTGATATGAATATGTTTATTACGATCTTGGGATAAATCGAACTAATCGAAATGATATTTAATGGATGAGATCTAAAGTGATCTGAAGATTGTAATAATCGTAATATTCGTATCGTCTGGCCGCCACGTGTATCTTGAAAATTTCTTTATGCTGTACGGTCGCGCCATATTCTTGTCGTAGCACCTGTAGACATAAGAAACAAACTTAGTTTTAAGAATTCACGCCTAGCTATCTAATTCTATATTTTCTTCTTATTTTTCTTTTTCAGGATTTAACCTGATTACGTATTTTATGTTAATAAACTAAAATTTACCTTGTTCGTTTAGGATTTATATCCATTTTCTCAGCGTCGACATTTTCTTGCCGTAGTAAAATTTTCTTCGCCAACAAAAAAGGTTTTTTTATGGCCTAAGTTGTATGGCTCGACATCCTGGCAAAATTGTTCACTTTGTTATATTTGTCTAATGCTGTATCTCTTAAAACAAAAACTCACCACTCTTAATATTAATTATTGCGTCGATTTTCTTTTTGCGATGTGAAGTGTTTGACGGCCAGACTAAAAAGAACAATGTCTGCTGCCTACTTCCCTAATGAAACCTAATTGCAATGGACGCCGGCTACTTGGAACTAATTGGAATTGAATCAAATCCAATTGGACTGAAGTTAGTCTCAATTCGAGTTGGAATTTTAGCTCTGTTCTAACACGTAGTTTTGTTGTGTTTTGTAGCTTTGGGTGATTTCACTTATTGTTACTACATTATTGTATAACAGTTGTGATTTTCTGATTATTCGTTTTGATTGTTTCGTGTAACTGTGTGAACAAAATAAATGAGTGAGCGGTAACTTTTTATTCGATATTTCCTTGGCAGACTTTCATTTCTTTGTTGTTTGTTGTTGACCTGACTAGATGTTTGCTTTTTTATTTATTTCACATAGAGCCTAGTTATTTTGCCTCGTAAACTATTTATTGTTTTTCGTATGAGTTCTTCTTTAATAACGTGGAACTGAAATACGCTTTTTGCTACACTATAACTTATTTGAATTGATAGGTTTGTTCGCCTGGCTAATTCCTGTGCTGACATAAGTTCTCTCATCCGCTGATTTCCTACAAAGCTTGTTCTTTTAACTAGTTCCCAACTCGTTCAATGAACAAGAAAAGAAATGGTCTTTGAAATGTTTGCTCTTGAAGCAGAGTCTCATGCACAGCTGAAGCCGGGTTACTGTATCCCACTATGTGTCTTTATTTTCTTAAGTCCTTCGTATGAACTATAGATTCGAAACCTTTCTCATCTCTTACTTTATATAGATTATTACCTATAACTTTTAGAACTGTCACTTTCAAGAACTTAGGGCATAGTTTAGCGCTTCTATGTTTCGCTGCATCACTCAGTATGAAGTTGCGCTTAAAAAGTATGTCTCCTACCTGAAATTTAACTATTCTACTTCTAAGATTGTAGCTATTCTTATATGACTCATGAGCTTGATTTAAAGCTGATTTAAGGTGTGCGTGTAAAATGTTCATTTTAGCGGTTTTCGGCAACCAGTCTATCTCTGAACTGTTAAGTCCATTAAGTTCTTTTAAAAGTTTATAATCTGCTCCATGTTCTATCATTCTCTGTCCGAACAATGCCTCGTAAGGTGACATGCCCAAAACAGAATGTACCGAAGTACGTAATGCACTACCTATACTAGATAAATGTTCATCCCAATTGTATTGTCGAGTATCGACGTACGATCGAATTGCAGCTAAGATGGACCTGTTTACTCTTTCGCTAGCATTGGCCTGTGGCGAGTATGCTGCAGTTTTTATGTGTCTTATTCCAAAACTTTCTACCATCTTACTGAACTCTTTACTAATAAACTGTGATCCGTTATCGGACAACAAACTCTCAGGAACTCCGTAAACTAGAAAAATATCCTCTTTCAAAAACTTAATGACTTCAGCTGAATTTGCCTTTTTCAGCGGTTTGATAAAAACAAATTTTGTTAGCTGGTCTAACGCTATTACTATGAATGAGTTTCCACTCCGCGATCGCGGATAGGGTCCGAGGAAATCTACATATACATGTTGAAATGGCCTTTCCACTGTATATGCGTTCCCCATCTCCGTGCGCAAAATCGCATTGGGAGCTTTGGTTACTTTGCAGGTTTCGCAACTACCTACAAACTCTTTAACTTGAGAAGCCATGGTTGGCCAGAAAAATTGTTGGCGGAGCCTATACAGAGTCTTAGCTATCCCTCCATGTGCAGCTCTTGGTGGACAATGTGCTTTTGAGATCAACGAATCGGTCAGCGACGATGGAATCCACAACTTCCAGGCTTGATCGTCTTGAAGCGGGTTTCCTGTACAATGCCTGATCTTCTTATACACGAAACCTTTCGAAACTCGAAGATCAGGTAGTCTTTCGTTATTGTCTCTGATGTGTTCGGCGATGTGGAGATATTCTTCCGACTTAAAAGCCGGATCCTCTAAATCAATATGCAACACTTCAGTCGGATTTGTTGACATAGTCCCCGGTCGGAATACTTTTGAATGCAGTTCCTCTACCTCATATGCACGAGATAGAGCATCAGGTACTACATTCAAAGTACCCTTCCGGTGTTCTATCCCAAAGTCAAATCCTTGTAATTTGAGACTCCATCGTGCCAATCTCCCCGTTGGGTCTCTCAAACTCATTAGCCACTTCAGGCTTGCGTGGTCGGTGATAACCAAAAATCTGTATCCCTCCACGTACGGTCTAAATTTCTGTATGCCTTTCACTGCTGCCAAACATTCACGCTCAGTAACTGTGTAGTTTCTTTGCGCGGCGTTTAACTTTTGTGAATAATAATAGATTGGCCTCTCTACTCCTGATTCGTCCTTCTGACATAACACGCAGCCGATGCCGGTGTTGGATGCGTCACATAAAATGACAAATTGTTTGTTAAAATCGGGATTAATCAAGACAGGAGCAGAGGTCAATGCTTTCTTAATGGTTAGAAAAGCTTCTACTGCTTCTTTACCAAACTCAAACTTGGATCTCTTCTTTAAGGTGTCCGTCATGGGACTCGCTACACTAGAAAAATTTTCAATGAATCGTCTGTACCATCCCGCCATGCCGAGAAATCGACGTACTTGCCGTATTGACGTTGGTACCGGAAATTCTACTATCGCTGATATCTTTGCAGGGTCTGTTTTCAAGCAACCTGGTCCTACTACGTATCCTAAGTACTGGAGTTCTTGAAAGCAAAATTTGGATTTTTCGACATTGATAGTCAAACCTGCTTCCAATAACCTGTTCGCTATTATACACAATATTTCCACATGTTCCTTGAAAGTTTTCGAAATGACTAATAAATCATCCAAATATACAAATACTTGATCACGTAGGTTTTGCGGCACTACCAAATTCATAAGGTAGGTGAGACTTTGAGCGGCATTAGAGAGACCGAACGGCATCACTTTGAACTGATAGAGCGGTCTTCCAGGGACCGTAAAAGCAGTCTTCTCCCGTGAACTTTGCTCCAGCGGTATTTGCCAGTACGCGTCCTTCAGGTCTACACTCGAGATGAAGTGTGTCTCCGAAAGACGAGATAATAGACCTTCTATCTGAGCAATTGGATTCGCATTCTTTTTCGTCACGGAGTTTACCTTCCGAAAGTCCAAGCACATGCGGTTCTTACCTGGTTTTCGTACCAATACGACAGGCGAACTCCATGGACTGGAACTCTCTTCGATAACTCCTAACTCAAGCATGCGGTCCAATTCCTGATAGACTAACTCTTGTACCGCTGGAGATATGGGATAATGACGCTGTTTGATTGGTGTTGCGTCACCCGTATCTATCCTATGCTCTAAAAGATGAGTCCGTCCTAACCCTCTCTCTGCAAAAGATGGAAAAAGCCCTATGGTCTCTTCCAATACCTTCGACTCATGGTTAGTTAAAACGCATCTGGTTGGTTCTTTCGCTTCGGTAGTCGACTCTGAAGGTAGCTCTATAGATGAAATTAAATGAGGAGCTATCTGAAACAAGGCCCAAAAATCAACCCCTAAATATAGTGGTTGGGCTAGGGATGGCACGAGGAATAAATCCAATACTTGGGCTTTACCTTTGTATTGAATTGTCGCCGTAACCAAACCGACAATAGGTTGTTTCTTCCCGTCAGCCGTTGCTACAGCTGAAGAAAATTTCTTGTAAAGAATGTTTCGTTCCTTCAAAAACTCTAAACCTCCTGAGCCAAGACAACTTAAACTTGCTCCTGAATCTAAGAGACCTAACCAATTCTTTCCGAACATTTCTACCGAAACGTATGGACGTGGATCGTCCGAAGTACTTTTTAGATTAGCTGCAGATATTGCTTTATATAATTTCCTCTTATGGTTCATTCTTTTTCTTAAATTCCAAATTTTCTTAGAGCGACAAGGGAATGTCACAATTCTCCTACGAGCTTTGTAATATTGTATTTGACGTTCTAGTAAGGGTTTCACTATAGGATCGATTTTTACTTTTTCAGTTTCCGTAATATTTGACTTATTATTTAGATTTTTTTGTTCCTTTCGTAATATTGTTACTTTAGATTGCGGTGCTACAGGATTTTCTACTTTGCCGAGTAGCTGGTCCTCACAGTTTCTCCCTCGGGTGAGAAATTGCTCTTTGGGGAGTTTTCCGAACAGACTGGGCATTTAGGGGTTACAGTTTCTTCTCGCCCACATTTGAAACAAAAGAGACGTCTCTTTGAATCAGGACAATCTCGAAAGAGATGACCCACGCCCTTACAATTCCAGCACTTAAATTCGTCTTTCCTATGGAAAGCTTCCAATGGAGTACTAGAACTGTTTGGAACGTCTTCAATTGCTAGTTGATCTAGCTCATGGACTTGTCGTCGTACTGGGTTATTCACGTGTGGGGTTTGCTGTTTACAACGCTGGCTTTCGCCTCCGTTAAGGAACTTTTCTATTGTTCGACACACGTATACTAATTCCGCGAGACTGTTCGTATTGAAAGTTATTAGTAATTCTCCCATTCGTCTTCTTACATTTTGTTTTACGAGTTCTACGATCTCTTTAGCGGGTTTAGGACTTTTCAATCTCGAATTCAACTTAATAAGGTCGTCATAAAAGTCGTTGAAACTTTCATTGAACCCTTGTTTCCTATCTGACATTTTCCTAGACAACTCGAAATCTGTCTCTAGACTTCTGTATTGTTCTAGTAACGCCATTCTAAGAGATATCCACGATGTCCTAGGATTATTCTTTAGATACATCCAATACCACGCTTCAGTTGGACCACTAACAAAATGATGAAAATTTGCGACTACTTCCTCCCAAGATACATTGTAGCTGTTCTTTACGCGTTCTATCCTGAACAAAAAATCGTCTACTGACATGTCTTTATTGTCAAATTTGATTCCCCACTTGTGATAGTGTGGAAATCTGACATAAGTGCTGGCTGGTGAAGGTGTTAAATTAGGTCGGTTCGAGGTTGACGGAGAATCGTTTAAATTCATTTGACCCAACTGAGTTAAAAAGTTGTCTACATTCGAACCTCTAGCCATGTCTACTGGGTGAACACTAGGTTCACACGATTGTGTCTGCATCTGAATGTGTTGAGCATCCGTTGGTCGAAGTCTATGACGTTCGTTTTGACGTTCAGCCGGTGTTATGGCTTCTTGTAAATTCCCACTATTTTGCGGATTAAGTTGTGTGTTGGGTAAGACTGTTGCAAGAGTATCTCTTACGATATTTCCTACTTGTTCTAGAATGTTAGCTTGGTTTCGAGCTAATTCTTCTCTTAAAAATCGGTGGTCTTCCGTTCGGTTCAGACCTACTGTCGCTGACACAACTTCCCTTACGTAACTATCAAAATGACTTGAGTCATTCCTTTCATTGAGACTTGAACTAGCCGCCGGTTCTTGCGCTCTTGGTTCATCGTGCTCACTTGCATTATTCTCTGCGTTCTCATTACCTCTGGAGGTACCGAGATCTGCATTGATATTGTTAGTACTATTCCTAATACTATTGTTATCTGAATCAGTAGGCATACTGTCTCGTCGTCTATTTCTCAAGCTACGTGTAGTCGGAATCACAAAACGAGCTCTACCACGTCTACTCATCTGTCTTATCTATGTTTTCTGAGGTATCTATACTTAAATTTTAATATTTCTTCAAAAAAAAATTTTTTATTCAACTAAATCTTCATTTACTTTCGGCCTTATTTAGACTACCGAAAGAATGATCTACAAGCTTACTTAGATACTAATTCTATTCTCAAAAAAAAATTTATAACTATCTTCAAAAAAATGTTCCTTACTTAAATCTTGCTATACTACAAAAATTATACTCTTTCTTCGAACTTAAACTAAAACTAAATAATCTGAAATAACGCCACCAGGCAACTTAACTAAAAGGATGCCACCAGGCAAATTCTCTCAAAACTAAAAGGGTGCCACCAGGCAAAATTTCTCCAAAACTAACGTGCGCCACCAGGCAAATTTTCTCCAAAAAAAAAACTAAAAGGGTGCCACCAGGCAAAAATAATACTAAACTTAACTCAAAAAAAAATACTTATCATAAATTGTTGAGGGTCTCGAGAGTTGGATGGAGAGTTGGAATAACAACAATATCCTTCTCCTCACAAAAAAAATGTGTGTTGTAAAAGTGGTTGAAAAAACATTCGATACAACTAACTACGTCGAAAGTATGTACCGAAATATAAAATTTTTATTGTATTTGATCTTTTCCGCGAAGTTAAAAAGGGTAGATTTCATTCTTAGAAATGGAGGATATTCGCCACACTGCAACAGACGTGCGTCAGGAATTATTCACTAACCACCGGTCAATGCAACCGAAATCTCCTACTCATCTCTTCAAACTAGATCTTTCCTTATCAGAAACTGGTGTTGATGTTCTTGAGAAACTTCTTCCTACCAAAGTGAATTTCAAATGATTATCTCTATGCTTCTGCAACAGACGTGCGTCAGGAAATTGTTCACTTAACCACCGGTCAAAAGGTTAAGAGAATCATCACTCTAAACTCTATCACACAATTCAGCGTTTAGCCTTAATGCAACAGACCACTAGTAAAATTACAACCAGTGCGGACATAAGTGCTTACTACCAAACATTTCGAGGTCGAAGACAACCAATCGGCTTCACTACAACAGACGAAGTTCTACAAACAATAAAAACTTCCGGATAATGACAAGTCGATTTAGCTCCCCTCGATGTGATCCTCGAGTGAACTCTACTAACAAAAGTTATCTCAAAAAAAATATTTTCGCAAAATTAAATCTTGCTTACTTTTCTGCTCTGTTTTCACAAATAAAATATTATTGTTACTTTCTTAAGTTTTTCGGGCCCCACGTTGGGCGCCATCTGTAACGGAAAAAATAATATTTATTATAACAATACTTTATTCTTTATGAATAACCTGAATATAACTAATATTCTCATATTCAGGATAAAGAAAAAAAATACTGATACAGATACAGAGACAGATACTTTTACTATTACAGATTACAGATACAGATACCTTATACTTATATAAACGCGCGGGTAAATTAGAACGGCCCCACGTTTGGGCACCATCTGTAACGAACTTATCTATTTATATAAATAACAAAATAAATGCCTCCGTGAATCTGTAATTTCATGCATCTATCTAAATATCCTTGAGATTCCTTACAGAAGTGAAAAAACCGAGAACTTATCCTACTACTTCCTAGAATAACCTCTTGATCTTTCACCTTTAATTTGAATACGCATCGATGTTATGCATAAACGATTTACCAAACACCAAAATATCGACTCCACAGCCGAGTTATCTTTAGTTTTCACACGCTTTATTTCTCTTCACGATGAGCATAATAACTCAAATGATTTGTGTGACTCAAACTGACCATTACAATTCAAACTGACTATTATAACTCCAACTGAAACATCGATCATATCCAAAAGAACAAACTGGAAGAGCTTTAGAGTGTATTTGTTAAAATTGTTCGAGCTGATGTTAGACAACTCTAGTTTCAAAAACGAAACCATCATCCTACTCTTCGACTTCTCCGTTTATCTTAAGGAATCTATCCCTACTCTACTCATTACTCTGGTCTTTACCCCAAAACTCTGGATAAAAATTCAAAGCAACGCTCGAACAGGGTTGTCCACACTCGACAGCCACATTGGGCCTGCTGGGTGCACGATTGCTTAGCTCGCCGGATGAGGGGAGGATCTTGCAGCCGGAATGTGGGCGGTGTTACATTATTTACAGACCCGATTGATCCTTGCTGTACTGGATCGAAAAAAAATGTTAAGTTTGCTGGGCCCGAAAACATCTTAAGAATTTTATCGAACATTAGAATGACTGTACGGATCATCCCTACTTATATTTTTGAAGAACAGGAACTTGCGCGGTTAATTTATGGGGGAAACACCGATGTTCATGTCCCCTGAACCTAAACTACTCCCTCCCTATCGTATCAGATGTACCGCCTGCTACGAACCTATGGTTTCCACTCGGTTCTAAATTTCAGAAACCCCTTAACTGAGAGACACTGCTGTTGATGTGCTCTCTAGGTCATCTTCACCCATCCCTATGAAACAAAAAGCCAAAACTTATGTTTTCCTATATGGTTTTCCGTGGACCTCTATACATATTTCATTGGAAAACCCCCTTATTGTAAAAGAGAAGTTTACAACTAAACTTCCCTTAAATTTGTTTATCCAACTTCTCTCGACCTCTCACAACACTTAACTTACTTAAACATAACTGTAGTTTAACTTCTTAGTCATTCTTGAATTACTAAAATCTCATATAACAACTTTCGACTTTTCTTAAACTTTATTCATTCAAAAAAAAACTTTTCATATTAATTAACTTAGCTTCTTACTCTATACTATAGGATTTTTCTCTTATAATCTTTATATCTAGCTATATCTATACATTTATTTTATATCTCACTATACCTCCGCTCGCTCGTATAGCTTATTTACTTAAGTTTTCAAGAATTATCGTTTCTACTCTTGATCGTATTATCTCAAAATGTTAAATTCCATACTTGAATTCATCATCACGCTAGATATTGAAATTTCTCGTACTAATTATACGACGTACTGAAAGAATCTTACTTTCAATCACGTCTCGCAAAAATATCTTATTATCGTTTAGATACAAAAAAAAACTTACAAAACATACCGAAATAAAGGACGTCACAAAAAAAATTAAATCGTAAAATTATTTTTACTAAAATCATTACCAAATATGAATCTCAAAAAAAATAATCGTTTCTTTCCAATACGCAAAATATAGTTCAATTAAGTAAATTAATGTATCTTTAATCAGTGTATAAAAATAAAAAAAGTAATAAATTTTATCCATAAAAATCACTCACCAAACTTTCCTTGTAGAAGTGCACTTGTACTCAGATGATTGATGTTCAGCATTCGTTATTAGATGATACCTTCAAATTGACTATATTCGTTCCCAAATTAAAATTATTCTTACTCACGATCAATTTTCTTTCTCTTCTTTTGACCGAAAATTTATCAACTCGGAAACTTCAGAGGAGCGGAAGAATTTACATAATTCTTCTAAAGAGTGACCTACGCTACTAAAATCTTTAATCAACTGAAAATTATCTTTAACGTCTTCATCATAATGGAACTTATCTATACAGGAACTTCAGAACAAAAATTTATATTATTCTTGTATCATACTTTCAGATACTTTCTCTCGTTGGTAGCTTTATAGAAAATTATCGCGATCTTCAAATTTACTCTTACTGAGACTTTCTTTTCGATTAAATTTACTTTAAATTACCTTCTTTTTCAAATATACGTTAATGATAGCTCTTTCGCTTGCAAAAAAAAATCAAAACAAAATTCTTTACGCGTATCAATATCAAAATTCAAGACTTTAAAAGATTTCCTATAGAATTCAGAAACAAATCTGTCGTTCGAGTCGACTATCTATGATAGACGATTCTCGCTACGATTTCTCGTATCAAAAAAAAACTGAATCAAAAATAAACTTTCTTCACTATGTTCACTCTTCAGAATACTAATTCTTAAATACCAATATCATAAAAACATTCAATATACTTATTTTTGCTTGTTATGTTTTAGTAACTTAGCTCTCTGCATTTTTATTTATCCTTGAGGGTTAAACCGTGAGGAAACTTATCATATCCTTGAATAACAGGTGATTCTTTGCCCATTTTCGATGCACTTTCGGCACTCGTATTCTGCTCGACGATCGAAATGTGATTCTGGACTTGATTGTGGTTTCTTGAATATGAGTTAGACTTGCTTGATTCTTGACTGATTATTAGGTGACTTGATTTGACTGTACTGCTGAGAAAATTTGTGGACCACGTGACTGTGCTTTCGCATGAATGGATTTCCATGCAAACGTATTGTCTGACGTATCTTGAAATTTTCGTTCTGGACTTTTGTTGCGTCCGAGAACTAACGTAAGTATATATATCTATTAAATGTTCCTTGGAACTGCGTAACGATTTTCGAGTGTTCTGTTCGCAAGACAGAACAGGATTTTGATATAGATGTAAGTATATCGACGATTTTATACTTTGATGTAATTTTTGACTTTAAAATAAATGCACGGTGAATTTGCTTTAGGTAAACTGAATTCTTGAAAAAAATGTGGCTTGCTGATATGAATATGTTTATTACGATCTTGGGATAAATCGAACTAATCGAAATGATATTTAATGGATGAGATCTAAAGTGATCTGAAGATTGTAATAATCGTAATATTCGTATCGTCTGGCCGCCACGTGTATCTTGAAAATTTCTTTATGCTGTACGGTCGCGCCATATTCTTGTCGTAGCACCTGTAGACATAAGAAACAAACTTAGTTTTAAGAATTCACGCCTAGCTATCTAATTCTATATTTTCTTCTTATTTTTCTTTTTCAGGATTTAACCTGATTACGTATTTTATGTTAATAAACTAAAATTTACCTTGTTCGTTTAGGATTTATATCCATTTTCTCAGCGTCGACATTTTCTTGCCGTAGTAAAATTTTCTTCGCCAACAAAAAAGGTTTTTTTATGGCCTAAGTTGTATGGCTCGACATCCTGGCAAAATTGTTCACTTTGTTATATTTGTCTAATGCTGTATCTCTTAAAACAAAAACTCACCACTCTTAATATTAATTATTGCGTCGATTTTCTTTTTGCGATGTGAAGTGTTTGACGGCCAGACTAAAAAGAACAATGTCTGCTGCCTACTTCCCTAATGAAACCTAATTGCAATGGACGCCGGCTACTTGGAACTAATTGGAATTGAATCAAATCCAATTGGACTGAAGTTAGTCTCAATTCGAGTTGGAATTTTAGCTCTGTTCTAACACGTAGTTTTGTTGTGTTTTGTAGCTTTGGGTGATTTCACTTATTGTTACTACATTATTGTATAACAGTTGTGATTTTCTGATTATTCGTTTTGATTGTTTCGTGTAACTGTGTGAACAAAATAAATGAGTGAGCGGTAACTTTTTATTCGATATTTCCTTGGCAGACTTTCATTTCTTTGTTGTTTGTTGTTGACCTGACTAGATGTTTGCTTTTTTATTTATTTCACATAGAGCCTAGTTATTTTGCCTCGTAAACTATTTATTGTTTTTCGTATGAGTTCTTCTTTAATAACGTGGAACTGAAATACGCTTTTTGCTACACTATAACTTATTTGAATTGATAGGTTTGTTCGCCTGGCTAATTCCTGTGCTGACATAAGTTCTCTCATCCGCTGATTTCCTACATTACCCAAAATGCTATTGAGTGTATTCAAGTAACTTAAAAAATAAAATGCCCGACTGGATCGCACAAACTTGCTCTTATGTAAAAGTACTTTGGAATTTAAAATACATTTTATAAATATAAAACATGGATTTAATGAGATAAGAATGTTAAAATGTATGGAATTGCCGTCTGATTAATCTTTTTAATATTTAAGTAATTTTTTATGTGACAAATTTCCTTAAAATTTTTCGAGAACAAAATTTGGGATGCCAAATTTTAAGTATTAGGTAGTATAGATTTTAGAAATAGTTTTTTTCGAGTATTTTTACATATAATATTATTTTAAACTTCAGGGGCCTCATGTTGAAAATTTTTGGTTAAAATCGTTAGAGCTGTTGATGAGAAAGTCAAAAAACCAAAAAACGGTTCTATGACAGGTACCGTTAATAACATTCCCCCCAAACATTTTTTTACCAAAATGTATTCCGTGTCCATAATATCACACGTATTTTTTTTTATCAAAATCGTTAGAGCCGTTTTCAAAATATATAAGATTATGCATTACGTACGGGTTTTAGAGCTATAAAAAAATTTTAAATTTCTCCTCTAGGGAATCACCGAAGACCCTAAAGTACCGAGTTTGAAGAAAATAGCTCCAGTGGCTTAGGCTCTAGAACGAGGTACAAACATACAGACAAACGGACATACACGCATATAGACAGACAGACGGAATTGTCGGACACACTTTATTCGTCTTCGCTATCATCGTAATGTCAACTTTGATCAAAATCTCGAGTTCAATTTTTTTTCCAAATGTAGAACTTGCCCTAGTATTTATTACCTACATTATATCGCAAGTAAAAAGAGCCCACTCCCACATTGCTCAGCGATGTGACGATTATTTTTTTATTGGAAATTTGATATCTCATAAACGAGTCTATTTTTTTTTTTAATTTTAGTTTAATTTGTACAGTAATAAAAACATAAAGCTGGCGTGCCGAAATTTGTTCTCAAAAGGGCGTTATGAATTTTGTATATAAAAGGAGTATATTTAACGACTTAAATTTTTGTTCTTGTATAAATTCATATTTGCTTAAGAAATCATTAGCATTATGTTTTTATCTTTTAATATATCTACTAAAAAACTTTGAAAAAATGGATTTTATGAACAGGTTTCTCTAATAACATTCACTTTTAAAATTTTTAGTTTATCACATAAGAGCAAGTTCATGCAAAACAGTCGTGCATTTTATTTTCTTAATCTTAGGAATTTTTTTTTTTTTTAAAGTGCTGAAATTTTTTTTTAATTTTAAAAAATTGCTTTTAATAGAAGTTAGGTTATGAATAAAAAGAAAAAATTACAAAAAATACTTATCAATTGAACCACCCATAAGACAATTTTTTTAGTTTTCGATTTTCTCAAAAAACGGTTCAAACTATTTTTTAAAAATTTGTAAGCTACAGATTCCTTAAATTTTGAATAGTAAATGTATTTATGTTTTCCAAAAGTATGAAATTTAAAAAAAAATCAAAATTTATTTTTTGAAAACTCAATATTTCGAAAACTACATGCTTGATTTTTTTGAAACTTGACAATTAGTAATTTTTGGTTTTATTTTATCCAAATGTTAAAAATATGTTTTCAGGAAATTGTATTTTTTTTTCGAAATCTAAGCCTAAAATGTTGGTTTTATTTTGTTTTGCTTAATCTTTACGGTTTTTTTATGTTAAAAGCTAACGTTGTTCCTGTTGTATGAATTCACACCAATTTTGTATGGAATTTATTAAAATTGAAATAATTTTGAATTCCTTAATGGATTGACTCTTTCGTTTGGAGAGGGTAAAAAAGCCAATTTTTTGCTGAGCGACTGTACATTTAGGAACAATAAAATCAAAAATTCACGATACTACAAAAAATGGTCGCGAATTTTAAATGCTATAGTGTAACACTTAATATAATTATTATTTAAAATAAAATATGGCCGCACAGCATTAGTATCGCTTATAAAGTATCTTCAATCTGATTTGATAGTTGCTACAAGGTGGCTATTTCATGTCTTGTAAATTTCTGAACTATAGCCCCTTCGAGCATAGCTCAATGGCCCCAGCACTGACAGATGACAGGAAACAGCAAATCAACTCTGATTAAAATAAATACAATAACCCCTGAATGGATGAGGGTGAGGGATTACTATACAATATAATCGCATTATAGATGTTCTCTGTTCCCTCTTGGGTGCGTCGAGAGAAACTTCCCTTAAACAAAATAATAATATCTATTTGTTCAAGCAAAGACTATCCAAATAGACAGATACCTACATAGACACATAGATAAACTTAATTCCACAGAGATTGCCCTATAGAATTGTGTACAAACAGACAGACACTTTGTTCAGTTGGTTTAAAATTATATTGTGGAGGTATATGTGCTCATGAAGTCAATTAATTAAATTACAACAAGGCCCCAGACCAAGGTATAAACGCTTTTATGGGTCTTCATCGAACATTTAACCGTTGCTAAACGCCATCGTCGTCTTCGACATGGCATCATTTTGTTTGTGAATGTGAATGCACGAAATATGGAACGCGAAAAGTGATACATCGTACGTGAGGTATTCGCATACAATTCCAGCAAATTGCTACCCTCTTCCTCTAGGTGTGTAATTCTTCCTGTTCGCCTGCAGCCCTACTCATACTCACTCACCCACTGTCGCATCCTGCTAATGGCATTCTCCAAATAAAAGCAGAGCCGGATGAGTTGCCCCGTTTGCTATTTTGTTATACTCTCTCGCTCGCTCTCATGACTCCTGCTTTTCATGGTGCCATATTCAGCTTTCCGTAAACCAACATGCTCCTGTCAGAAACGTCACTTGTCAACACCTACGTACCAACATCCACACATATTCGAGAAATGCGAAATTGGCATGATTTTGATTGAATTGTGTTTTGCTTTAATGAGCGCACACTATTACGCATTCAAATTTGAAAATTGGATACAAAAATGAGGTTATTCGGTGTGAAGGTAACAAGTTTGTATGCTCGTTTGTGTATATTGATCCTGTCGCTGTGCGTCGCTTTAAATTATGGAAATTTGATTTTAATCAGTTGAAATTTAAATTATTAACACTTGATGGAAAAATCATCGATTCAATAAAAATAAATAAATGTTATCACTTCAGAAGGTCCATGTTATTAATTATTGTGAGGTCATATCGTAATCGAAAGAGATATCCAGTGTATTCTGGTAAGCAAATAGAGCAAAAGTTCAATAAGCCAAATTTCTCTTCAACAACTTCGTTCGAAAAATTTTGGCTGTTTTTTTAATTCAACTTATTTCAATTTCTTATGCTCGTTGGGGTTAATAAAGGGCAGTAAAACTCTTTTAAAGTTAAAAAATGAAATTGATTTTTGTAAACATTGTCAGTCTCTATTTCTATGGAGTGGAAATCGGAAAATCGGATACAAGGCATAAAATGTTCTTAACCTCAATGTCAAGATTTTTTGGTTACATATCTCTTCTCTTTTTACTAACTTTAATCCAATTAATAATCGCCTGGTTATGATTCGCATCAAAGCCACGTTCCGAAATATAAGCTTAATATGCGGACAAGCGTTTAAGCTGAAAAGCCTGTCAAGGAGAAGTCTTCTGACCTATTGGACGGAGCCTGAGTTGTACTCAGAGATTCAATGCTAAGTTGGTAAGCACAGCCTCCATGAAAAGACAACAGACAATGGCTTCCGACTAATAGATTTTACACCAGCTCGTAATACGGTGATAGAAGCACTAGATTTCCAAGGCTTAGGATGCACAAAAGCAACCTGGCGCTCCCCAGACGGTCGAACCACCAACCAAATTGGCCGTGTGCTGATCGATACAAAGCACGAAATGTATCTGACTTTTTAGACGTGCGAGCATTTGAAGGGGCAAACGTTTACCCATACCATTTCTTAGTTGCGTATAACTTCAGAGATCAGAGCTCGATTGTAAGACGGATAGAAACAGCGAACCGGCAAGAAAAGGAAATTTTATGTTGGTAGCCTCAACATACCTGGGGCTACCAGAGCTTATACAGAGAACCTCAGCAAGAAGCTTTCCGCTGTACATTGACTTACCGTATGCTACCAACTACCCTAGAGGAAGAATCCGCGATGATGAAGGTCTTCAACTGAAATGGGTGACAGAAGATGCACATGCGAGTATGCAGCAGCAACAAAAAAATAAAATGCACGACTGGGTCGCACGAACTTGCTCTTATGTAATAAACTAGGAATTTTAAAAACAAATGTTATTAAAGAAAACTGTTCATAAGGATAAAATGAAGTTTTTTTAAATTCTTTTAGTAGTAAGAGATAAAAACAGAATGCTATGCAAATATGAATTTATGCAAGAACAAAAATTATAAGTCGTTGTAGTGGTTCCTTAAAAAAATAAGCTTTTATGTGCAAAATTATGTTCTTAAGAAAAAATTTTGGTACGCCAACTTAAAGTTTTTATTATTGTACGAATGAGAATTAAATTAGCAAGAAAAATATTAAGCCCTTTTTGACATATCGAATTTTCCAAAAAAAATGACTCTTTTTTTTCAAAAATTGAAAAAATATTTTTCCTAGTTTTGAAATACAATGTTTGCAAAATTTTTTAGGAGCTTATTATATAAATATATATATAATATATATAATATATAAATTCAAAATTCAAAATTTTTAAAAATCGTTCTATGGTAGGTACAGTCAGTAATATCTTGTTTTCAAATTTTTCTTATTAAATTATAGATCTTAAAAATTAATCCAAAGAAAAAAAATTTAAGCAAAATTCTCTGAAGCGTTTTCGAGAAAAATACGATTTTCGAAAACCATTTTTTAACATTTGTATGGAGGGTACCGTTATTTTTAGGTAAAATAATTCCTTTTTTCTTGTATCTTGTAGTTTGTATTAAGAAACTTTTATTTATCAAGTCTTAAAAAAATCGAGCATGGGGTTTTCGAAATATTGAGTTTAAAAAAAAAAATTTGAAAATTTTTTTAAAAATCCAAAAAACAAATTTATTTTGAAAATTTGAATACACAATAATATTGAAACTGCTGGGGAGCCTTAACATAAAAAAATGATCAAACTCGGTCATACCGTTTTTGAGCAAATCAAAAACAAAAAAATGGTTCCAGGGGGGGTTCCGAAAATAATTATTTTTTGGAAATTTTTTTTCAACCATAACCTAGCTTTAACTAAATGAAAATGAAATGTTTTGTTATTTTTTTTTTAAATCTGTCGAAACAAATTCGTATGGCAGGTGCGGTTATTTTTGTTCTTAAAAAAAAAAAGAAAAAAAACATGCGGCGGGAAAAAATTAAAACCCATATCTACCAAGTTTAAAGAAAATCGACCGAGCCGTTAAGCTGTAGTTGAACAGACAGAATTGCGCGACCCACTTTTTTGGTCTTCACTATCATCGTAATGTCAACTTTGATCAAAATCTCGATTTTTTTTACGAACGCATAACTTGCCTTATAGTACCTTTAAGTCGCAAATAACAAGAGCAGCGAGTGAAGAGTATCAAGCCAAGAAGAGAGCGCAAAGAAGATCTTGCGTAGAAAGAAGGGACTTTAAGTAACCTCGTTGCTGGTTTCAAGAACGGAACGCTGGCTTTTCGAAACAACGAAGGGAACTTAGTCACCGAACGACAGGGAATTGTAGACGCTTTCAATCAGAATTCCCAGCAGCTGTTAAATTGCCATCGTGTAGAGCGTTTAATAGGGGAACAAGACAACTATAGTATACGTATACGCTTCCAATAAATAAATAACCAGTTCCACCACCCAGGACAGAAGAGATAGGCCAAGCTATAAATAAGCTTAAGATCAGATGGCTTACCTGTACAGTTCTTGTTTGTATGAAACCATCAACCAAATATGGGTGGAAGGGAGCATGCCCGATGAATGGGACATTAGCTTCATATGCCCCTTCTACAAAAACGTGATCCTATGTCTTGCAAGAACTAACGAGACCAACGCATTTCAATTCAAGACTCGACTTCAAGGTCCTATATGATAGCATTCATCGTCAGGGAGCTTGATATGGCGATGGCCGAACTCGGGATCCCGGGACAACTGATCCAATTGTGTCTCTTGACATTGGAAAATACGTGTTGCAATGTTCAACTAGGGAACAACTCTTTTGAACAATTCCAAACATACTCTGTGGTTCGCAAGGAGAATCACTACCATGTGATTTATTCAATCTCGTTCTAGAGCAGATGGTACGCAGGGCAGGCGTTAACACAAAGGGCACTATATTCAACAAATCTGTCCAACTGTTGGGGTGTGCCGATATGAACGTCAATGGCCATTCCCAATCATCTATAATAAAGTCCTTTAAGGCTATCAACAAACAAACAACTGTCCACCAATCAGGGCAAAATGTCACTATAGATAGCAAAAACTTCGAGGCCGTTAAGTAGTTCATCTTCTTAGGAGTTAATAGTAACTCCATACCAGCGACACATTTTGAAGATCCGACGAAGCTCCTGCTTCGGCTAAGCACAACAAATGGGTTCAAAAATTCTCACTCTTAAGACTTAAGACGAATTGCACGTAGGGATGCCAAATTTGAAAAATTTGCTGGGGGTACACTTGTGGGAAAAATGTCGTTTTGCGGGAGAGTCCCGCATTTGGCGCGACGTCAGGCATCCCTAAGTGCACGCTGTACAAAACCATTCCTAGCTTGCTACCTCGATTGTTGGACTATAAGCAGAAAGATGGAGATGATACAGGGCTCTTTGGGAAGAAAAATTCTTCGACAGATATTTGGTTCTGTGTGTGAGGAGGGCGAATGGAGGAGAAGTTATAACTGCGAACTCTTACAGCTGTACCAAGATGTCGATGTAGTCCAGAAAGCCAGAACACGTCCACTACATTGGCTTGACTACATTGAGCGAATTGACAACAATGCTCCAGCTATGATAGTATTCGAATCACAGCCCCTGGGTTCGCTGCGACAAAGAAAATCAAACCTCCGGTTTAAAGACAAAGCCATCGTAGTTGTCAGAGTGCTTGGTCTAGATGACTGGAAGCAGCATGCTCTGGATCGCAGAGGATGGAAACCAGCCGTGTCGTAGGTCTTCATAGATCGGGAGCCGGTTAAGTAAGATTAAGTATCTCTCAAATCAATAGGAATTTAAGTAAGTCAGTTTTAAAAACAAAAAGGACAGAGATGATGAGGAAACCACAGCGATATATATGTATATGGAATTTTATGTATTCTAAGAATTTTAGGAACAACAATAAGCAAGACAAAGTCCAATACAAATATTTGAAATGTCCAGTTTCATTAAATAAAACTCCGCCACTTTTGCTAAATACTCCAAAACGATTTTCCGAAGCTTGATGCTGAAAACTATGCTCGTAAACTTCTATTGTTTCAAATTCAAGGCACATTATACAATATTATTAAGTCAAGAAGTTTAAAATCATTAAATCCGCATTTACAAAACATTATCCTTCGAAACTCAACGTCAAAGGATATCAAAACTTTTTTAAGCATAATCTCGCTTACACAATTTGTGGTTTGGCCTTGTAATGCGATTCATACACCTTTCTGAAATCAGATTACAATAACCAAACCCACGAAACATTTTGAATTCCAAATTATATTCTTAACTTGAGTAAATTTATTTATGTAAGGCTACGAGTACCTACCATACCTACCTACATACATTCTGCAATGTACATTGACTTTATTTAAGTTGGTTTATTCAAAATAGTTTACAAAAAATGTATCCCGCCGCCTGGTTTCGCATAAATTTTCTGTAAACTGCAGGAAATCGTTGAAAACTACTTACAGAAAAGAAAAATTCGTGGTTGCTCCTAGAAGAAATGCACAGGCACCTACAGAAGTAAATTGTAGGTATAGGTAGGTATGTAGGTAGAATAAATTCAAACAAAATTTCATTTTATACACACAAACACACAGCCGCACACAGTTTTACTAGCAGTGAAGAAAACTAAACAAAGGATACGAAAAAAAAAATTAAATCTAAAATTCAAAAAGTTTTTCGCCCTTCCCAGGCAACTTTTTTCTACACCACGTTATTCCTAGACATTATAACTCTGGCCACAAAGTTGAAAATCGTAATAAGTAAAATTAACAAAAAGGAAATAAAA